>OY728133.1:2055768122-2065768122 GCA_963277665.1 Viscum album | reverse complement strand
ATACTTTAGAAAAATATTGATATGAACAATGAAAACAAGGTAGGGGTAAATTTCCTTTAGTAATGAAATTTTCCTTATGGAAGTAAAACAGGGGTAAAATGAAAATTTCTTTAAGATAAGGTGTTTTTGATTTTCAAAACAATAGGAATGATCTATTAATAAGGAAACATTAATGACTTAACAATATTCCCCTTTCATGAAGTAATGGAAAAGTTATAAGGAAAACCTTATTGACTCAACAAACATAACCAAACCAACAATCCATAACAGATTACAAGAAAAAAAAATCAAAAGACAGAGTCAAGAGGACCAAAAAAGGCATAAAACTAAAGACTCCAAAGTGATAAAAATTGAAAACACATCACATTCTCTAAACTAAAACTCCACACTACAAGCCTTGGTATAATAAAGTGTCACTAATGACCTAAAATAGCATGCCTTTACCTGCATCTCTATAGGTGACATCTAAAAACAAACAATATTTACCAATTAGGGGGTGGGTATAAACTCAATTGTATTTCCCCAATGACTTCCTAACTTATTCTACTAGGGAAAAACTTATTATCACATTTATTAAAATAGTATTAAGTGTTAAAAATTGTTCATATAAAAGACATAAAATAGTTTTCCATGGAAATAATCTAAAACATTTTAAAACATTTCTCATTTGATTTGGAATATTCTTTTCCATGTTTATACACACTACTAATACTACTACTACTACACACACACACACACATCAAGATTGGTGCCACCATTGATGGAGGAACATCATGTTCATACTCTGTCCCATTTGATGGTGGTACTTAATGACGATTATCCATCCCATTCAACTCACGCCAAAAAGTTTATGGAAACATCATTCCAAGTCATTTAATTGAAATTATTTATTTATTTTTATATCATTTCAATAAATAATTTACATGAATATCACCAAACTATAATTCTAGAATCACCATTTTTAAATTATAAATAATAGAGTTTTCCAAAAACCAATCACTTTCCAAAACTTCCAAACCAATACCAAAACAAGATTTATATCAATAGTCTTACAAATAAATAACAATAATTCTAAAGAAACAATTCAATTAAAATAATTCCTTTATGTTTTAAATCATGTGATTAGAGAGAGAAGCCACTAAACTCCCAATGGTTGGTGAAAATGAAGAATGACACAACAAAACTACAAGATATGATCACAAATCACATTCCCTTTACTATACCCAATAAGATTTAATTGTAAACCCATTCATAACACATATATCTATCCATAAAAACTAGATCAATGTTTCCAAGAGAGAGAAGAACCTTGGATTAAAGAAGAGAGAAAAGGAACGAGAACTTAAAAATAAATCTTGGCATCCCACACACTTTGATTCATATATGGATCACTCCTTGATCAAAGGGGATCATCTCTCATGCCTTGGGAGAAAATATAATTAAAATTATGGGATGATTAAGGGATAAATGATGGTTAATAGGCTTAATTAGTATCAAATACACTTTTTAAGGAGGGATAACTGTATACCACATGATTAGGACACATGGTTTTGAAAACCAAGTTCCAATCATACAATGATACTCTCGTAAGGCCATACCTCATATGATTGGATCACATGGTTAGAAAAACCAAGCATAGACCTTGAATTTTCCTCTATTTCAAGATTCAAAATTTACCTTGTCCATTAAAATGTTTTGGCCAAATTTTATGCCAACTATGAACCAGCCCAGTGTTCACTGTCTTCCATTTCATAGTATTCTTGAGATGCTATATAGTTTCTAGTAACTACACAAAAACCGTGAACTTCAATAAAGCCTAAAAAATGTGTCAAAACCCCTTAAAACCTCCTGAAACATAAATAAAAAATTACATGGACTCAAAATACCTGAATAAAAGTACATTTACATGAAATCATGGGTGATACATCAAATATCAAAACCCATAATTTCTAAATTAATTTTCAATTTAATATTCCATTGAGAAAAATTTGTTCCATTAAAATAAGGATGATGATTATTGGTAGTTGCTTTGGTAGAATTGGACAACCCAATAGGGGTTAATTGAGTTTCAAATAAAATTTATTTTAAAAAAATTAAAATTAGAATACCTCAATTTGATAAAAATTCCCATTTAATAAAAATAGTATAAATATATGATTTGATGTTTGGAAAAGGTTATCTTAATCTTGATCACAGTTTAGTTAAAATAATTCTGAAAATACTCTAACTTTAGAGAATAATCTACTTGTATCAAACATAGTATATAAAACACTAATTTTAGTCAACTATTAAAGTTATTTTTTGTTTAATAGCTAAGAAAACTGAAACAGGTTTGATTTAAAGTAGAGAATAAAAATAGATAAAGAACACAATAGATATTAATAGGGGGTTTAGTCTCAATATGAGAAATAGTATCATCCACAAGCTAGTCACCTTCTATCAAGTAGTTTATTATAAAAAATTTATCCATATCCCAAATTCAATTTTTAAATCAACAGCACACAAGGTTATCTAGGAATAAATCTTCTTCCATAGTTCTTCATGGGAAAAAAGAATATAGCATGTCACACAAGATCTCTACCATAGGTTTTCTTGGGAATAAAAATGAAATAATTCAAATACTAATAAGTAATATCTAGTTTAGATCCAAATATTTTTTTAAAATATACAATATATTAAAAAACACACCATAAAGTAAAATTATAACGATAAATAAAATGTAATATGCGATAAGGAAATCAGATGCAGCTCGATTTGAATCTCTTTGGTTATCTAGTGTCTGTGAACTAATCATTAAAAAGAGTTTGGATAAGTTTCATAGTTGGTGCAAGAAAAATAGTGTCTTTGTGTCTTCTCTATAGCATAGGTTCACATGTAGGATCCTCTATTATTATTTATAAGAGCACATATCCCATGCATGTGATACACACGATCATATTTTCTTCTTAAAAATATCTTCAACAAAAAGAATACATTAGAGAATAATCAATTCAATATTAAGCAAACTGACACTTATATTTAATTATTTTAAAAACTATCCATTGTGTAACGACAAATCAAATCAAGAAGGTACACATTTTTTGTTTTTCAATATGAATCCTTTGTTTAAATATGGTAATGGTGTGATATGGAATAAAGAAGTTCCTAAGAGCATCCAGGGCTTGTTCAAAGCCTAGAGTTATAGAAAATGGGCTAAAGAACTGGACCACATGGTTTGATTAAACTATGCTTCCCAGGTAACACAATTAGATTTAACTGTGTGGGGGAAAAGGTTAAATGGGAGATGAACCTTTTTCTACAACATTGAGACTCCAGACGCATAACCGTGCACACAACCTATAGTTTTTGATAGTGTTTTCTTTCATGGTTTTCCCACATTTTTCAAATTGTGTACCACTTAATTTTGGGTGATAATTCTATTTCCCCCTCATTTAACTCTTATAACTATTTAACTTTTCCTATTATTCCTCTAACAAATCATCACTCCTTATCCTTATTTGACCTCAAAAATCCCTCAAACTAGTCAATGAGATAAGTTTTCCATTAGATATTAATTCTGTGATATGTCAGAAGCATTGGATCCATCTCAGTAAGCTCTTATAGCCACTTAACTCCTATTCATGTTTTCTTTAGGACATGTTGTGCTATTTAGGTACAGGTTCATTTTACCTATTTTTTGGGCATTAAAATGTCTCTAATATCTCTTCCAACCTGATTCTAATATGAGGCTGATATTGAGCGAGTAGTCATCTAGGACCTTGTGGTAAGTGGTCATGTCGTTTCCCCTTTAAGTTTTGATGCCTCGTAGCTATACCACTATGCTGCACACTATTTTTTAATCTTACCCATTAATTTGGTTTCTTCATATCAAATTGATCATTACACCTTAATACATGTCTATTGATCATTGTTGGGTAGATTAGATGTTTTAAATGCATTATATTGTCACCCCATGGGTGTTCCAAGTAGAAATGGCCATTATGGATAATAGGTAAAATTGGCCGAAACACTTAATTTGTTATTGAATTGGTTTTAAAATGGGTTTTTATTTCATGAATATAAATTCTTGATGATACTAAGCACCCATTTGAGTTTTTGGACTAGCTTAGTAAAGGGATTACCCATGGAGGATTTTTCCCTCTTGAACATGACTCCTTGCAATTTCCACATTGAGCCACATGAATTGATTTTCCATGTCCTAATTAACTAAATGTGTTGATTGTAATGAATTGTAAAAATAAGTGGAATGGATAATTCATGATGGTATCCTTACCTTAAATGAATTGGAATAATTAAACTAAATGGTCTATGGAGGATGGTAATTCCACACTATTGATTATGATTTACTAAATGATTAATATGAATTATAATGTTTGAAATGAAATTGAACTTAGATAATGGGAAATGTTAGAGTTAATGGATCATGTGTTATATTATAAATAATAATTTGCATAGTGCCTTTTATATATGGGCTAGATCAATATGATGGGTGAGAGGTAATTCCCCATTCCAGATAAAATTATATTACACTTTTATAGAGGTTGTGACATGACGGTAAGAGACTAGTTGAGCATAGTGATATCATGATCCCTTACATTGGGTGTAGACCATGACATCTCACACTAGTGATACTATATGGGTGATCATATTTACACACCACATTCCATGATTACAATGTTTTTAATGTACTGGAATTTATGTATAATTTTTTTAATTATATGGAATTATTTCGAGACTGCGAAATCTGAAGGCACGTGATTCTGAGTCCCGGAGTGTCCGGAATGATCCGTCGAATTTTTTAAGCTTTATTTAGCATGCGTAAGCAGTTTTCCTGATAATGTTAAAGAACTCATAAATAGTTTCCTAGATCAAAACTCTAAGGACACCGTTTCGTTCAGGATGGGGGGTTTACCCTAGCCATGTTATTCTGAGACCCAGAGTGCCCAGAATGATCCGTCTAATTTTTTTAAGCTTCATTTAGCACGCATAAGTAGTTTTATTGAAAAAGTAAAATAACTCATAAACACTTTCTCGGATCAGAATTCTGAGGGCTCCGTTGCATTCAGGATGGTGGGTTTACCCTAGGAACGACTTAAGTTTAGTCAGTGCATGCCTCCTGTGAGAAAACCCAAAAATGGAATAACTATAAAAAAAATAATTAAATAAAGTTATTTTATTTTTCAAATTCTTATAACTCATGAATGGTGAATCATATTAAAAATATGAGACCACTGCTGAGCTCATGGTGGTATGCTCTCTATAGTTAAATACTAACATTGGCCTACGTGAGCCACCAGTGAAAGTTAGTTTTTGGCCACAAGTAAAATAATTAAGTGAAAATTTTTTATTGTAAAATCCATAACTTCTAAATGGTAACTCGGATTGAAAATATGAGAGCACTGTTGAGCTCATGAGGGTGTGTTCTCCATAGGTGGATCCTAACCTCGACCGACGCAAGTCGAGGGTGGTTGTTAAATTTTTTTGAACTTTTTTTTTCAGGTACGTTCAGTAAACGCGCGAGCGGCATTTCCTAACTTTTGAACTGGTGCTCAGATTAAAAATATGAGGGTACCGTTGAATCCACAGCATCAGGATTCGCTTATGGGAGACTTTAATTTGACCATAGTAGGTACAGAGAAAAAGTTATGTTTTTTTGACATTTCAAAAGAAATAAAGTAAAATAATTTTATTATATTATTTTCATTCTTATCCTCCAATGGACAAACGGAGTGTGAGGCCCATGTTGTTTCAAGACATTCAATGGATTGACACTTTAATCTAAGTAACAATAACATTGGAGAATTTAGAAGCTTCCAAATTAATGAGCTGCCATTAATTTCCAGTGTCGTTCCTTACCCTACCCCTCTCCTATTTATATAGAGCTTGGGGAGGGATATGAACACTGATTCACCAAGAAATGAAGTGCTGACCAAGTGCTGAGATGCCAAACACTTAGAGGATGAAGCTAGTTCTGGTGAGAAGTGATGAGAGACACCAAACCACAAACCGAATGTTGATGTATGAGCAGCGCCATTGGAAGCTAGTTTCGGAGGATGGAGAACACTGACCCACTTCTACAAATGTGTTCTCACCATCATTCTTGAGGTAGGGGTTTGATTATTATTTAAATTCAAGTAAATTTCTTGAAGCCTTTAATCCTACCTCTTGATTACGAGTTTACATGGAGGGTGTGGGCCTAAAGAACCTGGCTCGAACCCTCCACTACTTTGATACCCTTGCGCCCTCCATGGAAGAGCACCAGTATGGCGGCACCGACCGGCTACGAAGGAGACGACACACCGATGCATGCCACAAGAGGAGGTCACGACACAAAGCTGTGGCGATCATCGGAGCGACCGACACCGGTCGACCACAAAGAAGGTACGGTGCACCGTCGCACACTATTGGTGAGAAAGGGGACACAACTCGTTAGCCAATGTGGTTAGAGAAGGCAGCCAACAGCGGAAGGGGAGGCGGCGTAACCAGCGCGCCGCCGGCGAGCAGAGGGTCGCGGGTGAAGCCACAGAAGAGGCAGAACCCGTGCCTCCGGTGGGTTCCGCAGCGACAGGGTGGTGCCTACGTGGAGCTGTCGTTTCACAAAACCGAACAACCTCTAGGATGTTTTGGGTTTCATGGGGAAACGTCCCACCTTTCCAGCTTGGGTGGACCGCGACCGGACTGCTTGCCCAGCGATCCGCCTACCCCACGGGCAGGGCCTCCAGCCAAGCTGGCCGCACCCCCTTGCAGGACGGGCCACCCTTTTGGATCACCCTCTTACAGGATGGGCCTCCCCACTTGCGTTCCGGGCCGGACCACGGCCTAGCCTAGTTGGTCGGACCCAGACCACATCGGGTCGACCCGAACTGGGTCGGACTGGACCCGAGCCCAACCGAACCCAGAAATACTTAAAGGGCCATAAGATGAAATCTGGGTGTTCATTTGAAAAACCGTCTACGGTGATGGTACCCTTGGTGTGAGAAGGTCATTTTGGTATACCCCACTTGTGTTTTGGAGATAGTTGGCATACACATAGGATGGATCAAACCCAAATCCAGCTGGGCCCCCAGAACTAAAACACTTATAACTCACAGACTAGGAATCCGATTGATGAACCGTCTGTCGCGTTTGAACCCTTAAGACATGGAAGACCTTTGGGATAATCCTTTTTGGAGATTAATGGTGTATGGGGTATGACCAATATCTTGAGGGAAAGATTCTACGGAACTCAAGCGCACTAGGTGAGAGGAATCCTATGGATTGCTGTAACCTGAAGAAAAAACCTTGATCCTGTGTGGGTTAGCATCTATCAAATCCTATGTGGCTCAGCACTCAGCGATCCTGTGTGGGTCATCACATACCGATCCTGTGTGGGTCATAACTTGTGTGGGTCAGTGCTTAGAAATCCTGTGTGGGTCTGTGAATACCGATCCTATGTGGGTCAGATCTTGTGTGGGTCAGTGGGGGTTTGTTACCTATTGATCTTGTGTGGGTCAAATCATGTGTGGGTCAGTGGGGGTTAGTTACCTATCGATCCGGTGTGGGTCATAAGCAGTGATACATAATAGAATAAGGTGATCTATCTTATAACTAATCATTTTTAATTCCATACATAAGTTATACCTAGTGTGAGTTGAGTCTTTTACCTTCGTGGTGTTATCTACACGATGTTACCAATGTGGTAGTTCTTCCTTCATGGTGTTACATGTTTGGTACTTTTATCTTTGTGATGATACATGTGTAGTACTTCCACCTTCATGGTGTTACCTGTGTGGTACTTCTATCTTCATGATGATACCTGTGTGGTACGTATATCTTTGTGGTGTTACCTATTTGGTACTTCTATCTTCGTGGTGTAACCTGTGTGGTACTTATATCTTCATGGTGTTAACTATGTGGTACTTCTATCTTTGTGGTGTTACCTGTGTTCTAATTCTATCTTCATGGTGGTACCTGTGTGGTACTTCTATCTTAGTGGTGTTACCTATGTGGTAATTCTATCTTCGTGGTGTTACCAGTCTAGTACTTCTATCTTCGTGGTATTACCTGAGTGGTACTTCTACCTTCTTGGTGTTACCTGTGTGGTACTTATAACTTCATGGTGTTACTTGTGTGGTACTTCTACCTTCGTGGTGTTACCCGTGTGGTACTTCTACCATCGTGGTGTTACCTTTGTGGTATTCTTTCCTCATGTAGGAGATGAGTATATCTTTATAACTTAGGTATATGTATGGGAATACACCTAATTAGTGTTGATGTCTATCGCTTCGTGATTTGAGTTTGAGGTCTTGATTTGTGTCCTTTTCTTTGTGGAACTCTAGGAGACCTACAGGGGTCTCGGGGTCCCTACTGAGTATCGTTATACTCACCCCTACATGGGCTATGCCCACACCTTATTGTGTCTTGTTTAGGCGAGGTACAACGTTGATCGAGGCCAAGGGATCCAGGATCAGACATGCTCAGAGGTGGACTATTTGAAACGACACGACGCAAGGAATACTGATCTTGAGCTATACCTACCCTTCAGGTAGGATCCCCAGAGGACAATCCATGAGCTATCATGTACTTTTCAGTTGTATTTGTACATTTCATTTATAATTGTACTTTAAAGTTGGGCTTGTATTCTGACCCCTTTTACTTTCAAAACACTTTTACTACAGTAGTTTACCTCATGGTTGTTTCTTGTTGTGTTCTTGGACTGTGTGTCTCTACAGGTTAAAAAAGAAATGCCTTCCCATTTTAGGGATAAACCTTTCCAGTGCTAGTCGACAGCCCCTTGACTATGGAAGGTGGGCTTGGGGTAGTCATGACACGAGCCCCGAGGGACGGGTCATGACAGTGTTTCCACAATGGATCACTCTCCATCTTGAGTAATGTTTCATGACATAACACACTCTTGTTCGGATGTAGGGAACATAACCTTTTTTTTGAGCTTATAGGCTCATTAGACTGGCCATGGATGTCTGAGTTACGCCCTGATCCGACCACCACTAGTATTCTAGGTATATGGCCACCTACGTCTGCACATACTTGGTTAATATAGGTGAATGGAATATATAATAAAACTATATATATATATATATATTATTAATATATATATAGTAACTAATAAGACTTTTATTCCATCCCTGAGATGATGTAGGAATACCTACCAAGTATCCTATAGGAACATGAGTAGGTGGTTATTTATTTATTCATCCTTTTTTCCTTATACCCAAACATTGTTCAGTTATGTGAACCACTTGGATTACATGTAGTCACCTTTGGTGGTGGCCTACTAAGATACTTATTCCACCCCCAAATTGGCCTGACTTTGTTACCCCATAATATTATCTATCAGAAGGTATTGATATGGGTAATGTCACTTCTTTATGTTATTTATATACTTATCTAGATGGATCTTAAGGGAAGAGGACCGAGTATTCACTCAAGATGATAGTGGATCATATTTTGTTCTTTTTTATATTTCTTATTGTATATGTATGTTTCCCTACACCCTTTTTTATTATATTTCCATGAATAAATGTATTAGAAACTGCTTTAGAGGATTTTGATTATATTATTAGTTCTTCAATTAAATTTATTATTTAAATTTCTATCTATTTATTCAGTCTTTCATACATGATTTCTCTATTTTATATTTATTATTACATCTGTTGTGCCACTCTGATTATATGGTATAGTCTCCCCATCATACCAAATTTACACCCTCACTGATAGTCAAAAGCCTCTGACATATAGGGATGCACGCTTGAGGCTATGTGGCACACCGACTTGGGGAACGAGTTACGTGGATCCCTGGATGGGATGTTATAAAGTGGTATTAGAGTCGTTCCATTCATAATTTAATATTTGGAAACAATAAATTGAAGATTGGTAGTTCATGAAACTTGTTCATAAGACATGATTACGCATCACAAACCCATGTATGGGGTGAAGGCCGAGCTACCTAAATTATATTTTTTGTTCTTTTTTTCCTATTACTATTGATATCATTTCACCTTTGGGTGACACCCATGATTTTTTGTGGTTATTATTATTTTTAGATTGAGGATTAATTTAATACTTGGAACGATGATATGAGGGCAAGGATCATTGTTACATTCATCATTATTAGGAACACTAGGACTAATATGACATGTATTTTTCCATGTCATGTCTGTTTTTATTGTGTATTTTCCTGTTACATATTTTTAGTGCTTTGATATGTATTAAATTGTATTGACACTCTTTGTAGGCATTGAAAAATATAATTGATACTTAAAGTGGAAAACTTAACCTCACAGTTTTTCCTAAATAGGTTAATGAAGACACCTTAAGCAGTTAATTATGGAATGTTGAGCTATGGACCATTGGTCACATGAGCTAGAACATGTTATGGTGTGTGTTAAGTGGATACCATATTATGGTTCAAAAGGAGTATGGGACCTTATGGATCAGATTAAAGATGTTTATATATTTGAACAAGCACAAATTCGAAATGAATATGACATCTAAAGTGAAATTGGTTATCCTATACATGTGAAACAAATAATTAGACCCGGACCCAACCTTAGTATTGGGTAGTGTGCTATATCTTACATTATTATAGCCTGTTATGGCATCTTCTACCATATAGACTTGGATTGTGAGGTAGGAAGATATGTGTGGTTATTTCTACAGGAATGATTTACATCTTTCCTAGTTTTATATATGTATCCTTTTCAGTTTCATAAATATCTTCTGAGGTGTGTGTTTGGCATTGTAGCATTATCCTGCCATGATGTCCTCCATTCACATACCATAACGGTGGTGATGACCACATACTTGAGGTGGTGGCCCGTGAGCTTCCAATGATTCCTCCTATAATTCCACATGTGGAAACTATTCCTATACCTAATATGAGCACTGATTCCAAATTTTTATATGGTTTTATACATATCATTCATAATATGAAAGGCATTGTTTAACCTGCCATAAGTATGGTAGAGTTTACTCAGGAATTTAAGTAGAAACATCATCAAACCTTTTCGGAGGATAGATGACCTCATTCTACAGAGTATTGTCTTAAATAAATCCTATATATATTCTATAATTTTGGGATGCCTCCAAAGAACATGGTCAATCTAGCGGATTATATGCTATGCAGTTTTTCCAAGTGGTGGTGTGATGTTATCACCAAGGTGAATCAACATCATGATATGGTCTAGGTTGATTTATAGACCGAATTCTATGAATAATTTTGTCCCTAGACTCTGAGGGTTGATAGAGCTAGATAATTCATGAACCTTTAATATGGGAGAATGTCAGTTATGGAAGACCATTCCTATTAAACTGAGCTACAAAAATTTGATCCAACTCAAGTTGTTGATGATATTATGACTGTGATTCGATTTGAGGATGGGTTGGTATAATCCATTTAGACATAGGTAAATGTGTTTAGGTCTCCAACCATTTCTGAAATTTTCAATCAGGCCCTTATTATAGAGAGTAATTTAAGGGATGATGAGGGTGTGAGTCAGGGCGGTTCGAAACCTAGGGATTCTAGTGGTTCTTCTTCTAGAAAAAAGATGAGTTTTGAGTGTACTCGCAGATGTAGTAGCAGTCCATATACATATGAAGAGAGATTTCTTATCTACCATCAGTGCGAGAATCCATGACACATGAAGCCTCAGTGTCCATGAGATCTAGTTGAGTGTAAATTCCACAGTAGGTTGGGGAATATCTAGTGCTGATGCTGGACCTTCCCTATAGTTCATAGAGAGTGAGGATATACATAGAATCCATGATAAAGAGCCATAAAGTAGGATCACTATAGGCAGGTAGTTGAAATACCACTAGTAGATCAGTCTAAGGGGGGTGGTTGAGGAAGAGGTAGTCAGTCTTATGAATCCCAGTACAAGAAGAGCGGGATTTCTCAGGAATGTCATGTGGTGACTTAGGGACACAGTTCATTCTAGTAAAATCAGTCCAAACTACACCACAAGAAAAGAGTGCCATACCTTCTATAGTTCGAGATACTATTCTAGTTTCCTCTACTTTAGTGTATACTTTATTTGTAATTGGCGAGTCTGACTCATTTATATATAAGGAAATTATTGAGAGTATGGGCCTTGAGATTTAACACTTATTGGGTGTTATGATGCTAGACACAACATTAGGTATCCGATCATTGGGAGTTCTCCATTGTAAGGATTTACCCTTGAGATATGTGATTACCTTTTCTCATGGAACCTTTATGTCCATGACAAGTCGGGCTTTGACGTAATCATAAATATGGATCAGATAGTTCCCTCTCAAGACTGTATTGACATCTATCATCATAGGGTTACATTTACATCAACAGAGGGTGGTAATTTCATGCATACAAGAGAGTGGGATGTTGGTGTGACATGAGTAGGACCCGAGTAGAAAAGGTTGGGAAATTTTACAATAGAGATCACTTGTATTTTTCTTGATGACTAGCGGTTACAACCTACTATTTTTCATCCAGTAGTGGATTTTTTAGAGACTTATTTCCTAACAAATTCTATGGTCTAACTCTAATGTGAGATGTTGAATTCACTATTAACATAGTGTTAGGAGTAGTACCAGTGACCAATCCTCCTTATAGGATAGAACCTAAGGAACTTCTGGAACTTAAGAAACAATTAGAGGATCTAGATCCTAAAGTATTTGTATTCCCAAACACTTATCCTTGGGTTTCAATAGTTCTTTTTACCCAAAAGGTAGATGACACCCTCATGATCATCATGGATTACTACTGTTTAAATCAAATTATGATTAAAAATTGGTATCCACTCCCTAGAATAAATGACCAATTTGATTAGATGTGAGGGGAGAGTATGTTTTTAAAGATACCCATGGGGTCGGTCTATCATAAAGAGTGCATCAAGACTTCATACATACCTGACACAACTTTTAGGAGTAAGTATGGTCTATAAAGGTATCAGTTTATGCTGCTCAGACTCACAAACACACCTACAATATTCATGGATCTTATGAATTGGGGTCCCATAATTTTTGGGATTCATTGGTGATAGTCTTTGTTGATTATATCTAGGAGTATTCATGCTCTAGAAAATACCATGTAAACAATCTTGAGATTGTGGTTAATACATTTAGAGAGAATCATATCTATGCTAAGCTCAGTAAATGCCACTTATGGATCGATAAAGTCCACTTTCTAGGTTACGTTATCTTAGAATCAGAAGTTTTAGTAGATCCAAAAAAATTGAGAGATTTAGTTTCTTGGGAGCATCCCATGAAAACATTTGACATCCAGATTTTATTAGGGCTAGATAGATATTATAGATGTTTCATCCAATATTTCTCACGCATTTTAGTTCCTCTTACGTGTTTGATAAAGAAGTCTGTGAAATTCATATCTTCAGAAGCTTGTGAAGCATCCTTTCAAGATTTTAAGGGTCATTTCACTTCAGCACTGATATTGATTATTACAAATCTAGATTGGAGATACACTTTATATTGTGATGCATCATGCATCAAACTTGGAGCTATTTTGATATAGGACAAGAGAGTCATCACATATGAGTCTCTTCAGTTGAGGCCTCATGAGCATAATTACCCGACGCACGACCTCAGCTTGCTCCTGTTGTGTGTGGCTTACACTGTCGGAGACACTATTTACATGGAGAGAGTTTTATGGTATTAAAAAACCATATAATTCATGAGTAAATCTTTACATAGTAAGATTTTAATCTCAAGCAGTGAAGATAGGTTGAGTACCTATTGTCTTTCAATTTTGAGCTTGCCAACTTGCATGGGAAGGGTAATTCTATAGATGATGCTCTGAGTCAGAAGACTTAGACACATGCAGTTCATGAATCTTATATTGAATGATAGCATATGGATTTATTCTCTGAGATGCACATTGAGGTTTAGGAGGACCATGGATAGACTATCCTCTCATCCTTAACAGTGACTTATATTCTTCTAGAAAAAGTGTGTTCAAGAAAACTATATAATACCGAAGGCCTTTTCTTAAGGAAAAGTGTCTTAGAGGATGATAAATATTCATATTGGACCATGGATGGGAATGATACCTTGTTGTTCCATTGGAATTTGTGGTTCCTAGTAGACATTAAAGGGGAGTTGATGTGGTAATTTCACACCTCAGCATGGGTAGTTCACTTTGATGTAACCAAAAGATATAGAGATCTACGATGCCAATATTAGTGTTCTAGAATGAAAAAATATATTTCCAGATTCATCAATCGGTGTTCCACCTTTCACAAGGTTTAGAAAGAACATCAATGTCCAGCAGGGATTCTACAACCATTTTCCATACTGAAGTGTAAATGGGATGATGTTTTGATGGATTTTGTGACTGTTCTACCTAGATAACCTCATGGAAATGATAAAATGTAGATTTTTATTGATCATTTGAAAAAGGTCACTCAATTATTACCTTTATGAGGGACCTTCTCGATTAATGAGTTAGGAAGGCCATATGCTAAGGAGGTTTTACATCTTTATGGAGCTCCCCATTCTATCATTTATGATAGAGAAACTCATTTCACATAATAGATATGGCATGGGATGTAAAAGGCCTTGAGTAAATAGGTGCTTCTAAGCATGGATTATCTACCATAGACTAATGGAAAGATAGAGTGCACAATCTAAGTGCTAGAGGGAATGCTTCATGCATGTTTCCTTAAAATTAAGGGCTCATAGAAGAAAAAAATTCACCTGATTGAGTTCTATTAAACCAATGGATTTCATGATACCATAAAGATGGATCCTTTTGAAGCCTTATATGGTAGACCTTGCTGCTCCACTTTGTGATGACTAGAGGTAGGGGAAACAACTATGTTTGGACCATGTCTCATGAGTGATACTACAGAGCAGGTCAAATTTATCAAAAACTACATGATGATAGCTTAGTCTAGACAATAGTCATATGGGAACATAGGCTAGTGACCTTTTGAGTTTGAGGTTAGAGACCAGGTTTTCTTGAGAGTATTGCTTTGATAGGTCCATAGACGTATTAAAAAGTAGGGTAAGATCACACCAAGGTTCATTAGACCCTTCGAGGTTGTGAAATGGATCAGACTAGTGGATTACGAGTTGGAACTTCCTTAGAGATATCATTCTATGAATGACGTATTTCATGTGTCTCAGCTTCACCAATACAATACGGATCCAAGACATGTCTTTTATCTTGATGAGGTTGATCTTTACATAGATGCTTCTTTCATGGAGTATCGCATTCGTATTGGGGATCAAAGGGTGAAGACACTCCAAGGAAGGTCTGTTTCTTTGGTATGGGTTCTATGGAAGCACTAATGAGTACAAGACGAGACCTAGGAGTGAAAATATGATATATGGCCTCAATGGAAAAAACTCTTTTTTGGCGATACGTCTTTACCCTTCTAAGGCCAACTAGGGGATGCGTTTCTTTAAAGAGGGGAGGTTATATGACCCATATAATCATGATGGTATAGATAAATTGTTTTTCAATTTGAATCCTTTTTCTTAATCATGGTAAAGGTGTGCTATGACCTAAGGAAGGTCCTAGGAGTGTTCAGGGATTTTTTAGATCCCAATGTTCCAGAAAATTGGATAAATAACTAGGATACATAGTTATATTAAACCATGTGAACCAGATCACATGGTTAAATTTAACCATATAGAGGAAAATAGAGTTGCAACATTATCTACATAGTTTGTTTTCAACTGTGCGACTCCATCCACTTGACGGTGTTCAAAACCTGCAGTTTCTAATAGTGGATTATCTTACAGTTTACACAAAGTTTGAAAACCATGCACCAAACCATGAACCCTCTAATTTTGTGTGAAAAGTTTATTTTCCCCCTCTTTTAACTATTATACCTATTTCCCTTTTCCCTTTATTCCCTCATCAGACCATCACTCCTTCTTCTCTTTCTTTGAGATCTAAAATCCTTCAAGATAGGCATTGGGACAACTCTTCTGTCCGGTGTCCATTCTTTGATTCGTCGGAAGCATTGGATTCATCTTGGCAACCATCCCTAGTCCCTTACCTCTTATTCAAGTATTCATTTGGATATGTTTCTCTATTTAGGTGCGAGTTATTTTTCTTTATTTTTAGAGAATTGGATTGTTTCTGAGATATCTTCCATCCTAGTTCAAATCATTGGCCGATACTGAGCAAGGAGTCATCTATGTCCTTGAGGTAGGTGGTCACAACATTTTCCCTTTGAGTTTTGATTCCTAGTAGCTACACTGCTTTTTTCACATGCTGAATGTTTCCAAGAATATCCTTTAATTTTGTTTCTTTATATAAAATTGATCATTTCACCTTAATACATGTTTATTGATCCTTTTTGGTTAGTTTAGAGGTTTTACATGCCTTATATGGTCACCCCATGGGTATGAATAGTAGAAATTGCCATTATTCCTAATGGTTAAAAATGACCAAAACTCTTAATTAGTTATCTTATTGGTTTTAAAAAGTGGTTTTCCACATGAATATAAGTTATTGATGATCCCAAGCATCCCTTAGAGTGTTTGTCCTAGATTAGTAAGGGAATTATCCATGGAGGATTTTTTCCACATGACCCTAACTCTTTCCAATTTCTACCTTGAGGTATGTGAATTGTTTTCCATGTCCTAATGATTTATATGGGTTGATTGTAATGAATGATTTAATTAAGTGGAGTGGATAATGAATGACGGTCACCCTACCATTAATGAATTTGAGTAATTAAATGAAATAGTCCATGGAGGGTGGTAATATCACACATTTGATTATGCTTTATTAAATGATTATCATGAATTGTAATGTTTAAATGTAATTGAACTTGTTTAATGGGAGATGTGAGAGGTAATGCTTTATGTGTTATATTATAAACACGAATATGAATAGTGCATTTCCTATGTATATATGGGCTTGATCAAAGTAATGGATGGGAGGTAATACCCCATGTGAGTTAAAATTATATTATGCATTTATAGAGGTTGTGACATGATGGTAAGGGAATAGTTGGGCATTGATATTTCATGCTCCCTTACATCAGGTGTTGAGTAAGACATCTCACACCAGTGATACTATATAGGTGATAGGATATACACACTATGTTCCATTATTAGAGTGTTTCCACGATGGTTCACTCACTATCCTGAGTATTGTTTCAAGACATCTAACACTCTTCTAGGGATGTAGGGCATCCACCATATTTCTTGAGGTTATAGACTCATTAGGAAAGTAATGGATGTCTAAGTTATGGCCAATCTAGCTAGCACTATTATTCCATGTATATGGACACTTAATTCCGTATGTACTTAGTTCATATAGGTGGATGAACAATATAATCAAAAAAATATATATATTATGACTATATATATAGTAACTGATTAAACTTCCATTCCGGCCATGATCCTAAGTAGGTAGCCCCACCAAGTGTTCTATAAGAACCTTAGCATGTGGTTATTTATTTATTCAACCTTGTTTATTGTTTAATTATACCCGAACACTATTTAGTTATGAGAACTTCTAGAATTACATGTAGACACTATTGGTGGCAGCCTATAAATATTTTTATCTCACACCCTACTTGGGATAAATTTAGTTCCCAAGAATATTATCTCTCTGTAGGTATTGATAAGGGCAATGTACTTAATTTAGGTTGTTTATATTCATATCTAACTGGATCTTAGATGTATAGGATTGAGAATTTTTTTGAGATTTTAGTGGATCAATTTTTTTTTCTTATTGTGTATGAATGTTCACATGTATTCATTTTGTATTATCTTTCCATTCATATATATATATATATATATATTTATATATATATATATGAAACTACCTTAGAGGATTTCGATTATGTTATTAGTTGTTCTTATTCTTCTACTTCTTATCTATTTATTCCTTCTGTTATACACGATTCCTCTATTGTATGTTTATTGTTACATCTAATGTACAAATCTAATTAGAGGGTATAATCTCCCCATCATACCACCTTTACACCCTCACTTCTAGTCAACAGCCTCTAGCGTATGGGGAGGTGTACTTGAGGCCCTGTGACCCACAAACCTAGGGCATGAGTTAAGTGAATCGTAGGTCGGGATATTACACATAGAATATTTGAAATTATCCATTTATAAGAGAGATATGAAAATATAACCTCACTTAAAACATGGTTATTTGGCATGAAAATTTATCATGGTGTCTTAACAAAGTCGATTGGCACTATCCGTTGATTAAAAAAGGTGTCATGGTTGGTTAATCACTTCACATGGTCAATTAATTTGATCTTTCAGTAGAAATATATCTTTATGATGTAGGTTGTTTCTTTATACTATCACTATAATAATAGACGTGGTTAGTATATTACTTTATGTAAACAATTCATACCTTGGCACAATAACTTTATTTCTTCATGAAGTAGGTTGTCTCCTTTATGCGGTCACTTGAGCAATTTGCATGATCAATTATTTTTTATACATAGTACGTACATATATGTATAATGGTGGGTTGATTGTATATGTGGAAGGGTTATCCTCAATGCATGGTAATTTTATTTTCAATGAGTGTTTAGTTCATAACCTGAACAATTTTTTCTCATTCGACTCATTGTAAGAAGTTTGTTCATGAGGGCATATTATGTACAACATGTTCTAGGTTCCACATAGCTAGCTAAGGTTCAATATTATTTTAATCTCTTAATAGGGTAAGGTGACATGTAAAGATCAAAACATAGCCTATTTTTCAAGTTTTTTTATAGAAAATTATCTAGTAATA
This sequence comes from Viscum album, assembly GCA_963277665.1. Taxonomy (NCBI): domain Eukaryota; kingdom Viridiplantae; phylum Streptophyta; class Magnoliopsida; order Santalales; family Viscaceae; genus Viscum; species Viscum album. Next base: position 2,065,749,401 of record OY728133.1, on the reverse strand, counting down.
GAAAATGTGAAATTCATTGGTAAAATTATAAACAAGACTTGGGATCATTAAAATAAGAAGGTGATGGTATAATACAACATAGAATTTTTTTAAAATTGAATTTAAATGATCATATTATAATATTAAAGGAATTTTTGAAAATATTTTAATGAAAATATTGACCTGGAAAAAAATTATTCATGACTAAAAGAAAGACATGGTCAGTTTTCCTTTAAAACATTATTTTGATATATTGAGTACTTAAGAGAAGGAAATGGAAGAAAAAGTTGATATTTATATAAATAACCATAGTATAATAGAAAATATATGGTTTACTATTTTCACAATTTGATTTTCAATTCCATGTTTTGGTTCAAATCCTCTTTTGGTTCTTAGCTTTCCCTTGGTTTCCAAGTGTTCTAGGATTGAATTTTTTTTGTATCTTGTGTTGTTGATCTATTACCTTGGTCTTGGTGGTATTGGATGGTAATTGGAATCCTTTGTTTCCAAAGGGGTGTTGTTAGGTTGTGGTGTTTCAGAGTTGGATTAGTGAAACTCCTAGTAGCACCACTTGTGGGGTAAGTTGATGCGGTGGTTTGTATCTTTAAGTAGGATGAGTCTTGGGGTGAAAAGGTGGATTTATTTTGGGTATTATTTCCACCAATACTTGGACTATTTCCCCCGTTTATTTCCCCCATTTACCCCCTAATATTTAAGGATAATGTCATGGTTTTGGGTGGCCATAACATGCCACATAGTTTGGTCGCACAGTTCCAAACCGTACAACCAAACCGTTCAAGGGTGTCCAACACATTAATATTTGATGTGTTTTGACCCTTTTCCCCTTCTATAAATAAACAAAATCTTCCCCTATTTTCTCTATTTTATACCCTACCTCCATGGATAGCATCCAAGGTCACTCCCCCTCCCTTGGACCTCAATTTTAAGGGTGATTTGATGGGGAAAACATCAAAATAATGAAAATAAGTCCTCCTATATATGATTTATTCACATTCCTTAGGGTTTATTTCACCCTTTATTGAGTTATAAATTTTATAGAAACTAGGGTTTGTACCTAGGGTTTATCTTCTTGTCTTTTGGGTAAAATCTTGAGGTTTTAGGGTACTTTTATCTTCCTTGAGGTGTGACGGTGGTGCAATTGATGTTTCACACCAAGATTTGAGGGTTTCAACAAAAAAGGTAGGTGATTATATGTGTAACCATTTCTTGATGAGTTAGTTTTGTTTAATTACTTATTTTTTATGTTCCTCATATATTGTGTGTGGTGTGTAAACTGTTTTTGATGTATTTGGTTAAGTATTTAATTTCATAGTTGCATTATTTCTCTAAATTGGTTGTTTTTTCTTGTGTAACTCTTGTGGTATCAACTGGGTTATTTTATAACATATGAAAGAGTTTTAGAAAATGTTCTTTTGTATTGCAAGTCGACTTTGGTAGGGTCTTGATGTGATTTTAGTTTTGAAAGGGGGATTATGAATGGGTTTTTTTGTTTAAAACCTTGTTAGACTTCTTGAAGGTTTTTTATGAAAATGTGTGTTTCATGTGTATCATTTGTGGTATTATTTTAGGGAATTTTATATCACTTTAGAGTGGTGTAATGAATGTTTATAAGGCTTCAAATTTTGTTTTGGATTGGTATTGGTGTGATTTTGGCCTTGAAAGAGGGCTTTGAAATGGGTTTGTATGTAAAACATGGTCATACCCCTTGGGTTGGTTTTATGAAAATTGTAAATGATTAAATGAGTTACAAAAAGTGTACCAAGGATTTTTATATACTATTTTGGTGCGTTTATGTTCTTAAAATGGGTTTTTTAAGGATAAAGTGGTCAGTTGTGATGTCAAACGGTTTGATAATGTTTTTTAATTTGTCGAGGTGGTTTATGAAATTGTGAAGTTGGTGAGAAACATGTTTGTGGGATGTTTTGTGGGAGTTTAATGTGTAAAATGAATTTTGTAGATGAAAGAAGTATTATGTGATATGTGTGAGGATTTTTATGTGAGTTTTACTATCTTGGAAATGTTTTATAAATTTTTTAAAGGATTTGTGGAAGTGTTAAAGAAATGTGAAAAGTGTTGTGGGCTATTTTGGTATGAGTATGATTTTAAAATGAATTTGAATGAAAAAGTGAATTATGTGACTTGTGTGATATAAACATGGGATGTTTTATGAATTTGTGATTCAGATGTGGTATTTTCATGTGAAAATTATATTTCAAGGCTTGTTGAAATTTTTTGAGAATAAGAGGGATACCCAGGTATCTAGGTGGGTGGATGTGTACTAGTATGCTAGTGATCCTATGGGGTTTGGCCTCAGTTTCACATAGAATGATTGAAACCTACAAAACTAACTCAACTATGATGATGATGAATATTGGGGACTACTAGGTTTTGAGTATGTTCCCTACTAGTGGCTCGTGCATGGGAACAAATATTTATGATGGTTACTTTCACTGAGATACGAGGTACCTGGGACCCACAATAAGCTAGTGCCTAGGGGTTATTTACTATTTCTTGTGCTCATTATATACATTGTGCCTACCATGGCATATGATATTCTTGGCTGGAAAATTCAGTATCACTATAATTATTTATAAAAGGTGTTTATTCTTTAAAATAGCCCACTTGAAAACTGTTTTATTTAAAGTTTCATCTTTTTCGTAAAATGTTACTAGCACTTCATGTTATGCAAACTATCATGATTTTCATCTTTGAATGTTTATCACATAGAATCTATTAGTGGTGGTATACTACTGGTCTTTGAATCACACTCTACTTACACCTTTTGGTGTAAGTATACTTGGTTATTTTTTTTATAGGTTCGGGTACAACTTTTGTGCCAATGGTTAGGGTTTAGCGGTCCTTCATGATACATTGTTGTAGAGATGGCTTGAGGGAGATGCCTCTTTCCATGTGGAGGTTCTTGGGATGTAATTTTTGGTTTTGTACCTTTGTAATGGTCTTTGAACAATATTTTAAATTGTGTAATTAAATTCTGAAATTTTGTAAAAGAGGATTTTTTTTTTGAAAAATCTAGATTCGTTTTATTGGATTCATTTATTGTTTTAACTTTATACAATCTAGTAAATCATTCCAAATTTTCTATTTATGATACCTGGGAACTTTTTCCAACTAGTGGGGATTGGTAACGCCCTTCAGGCCTTGTCACGGGCCGGGTTTGGTGCTAGTTTTGATGGAGACCTGATTCGGTTTGTGACAAAATGGTATTAGAGGGGGTTCATGTTAACTCTTTGGGTCATGTTATTTGGGGAATAGTTAGGATAGTATAGAGTTAGGATTGTTGGGACTTAGAATTTTGGTTGTGGGTAGTTTTCCTGATCACTACACCTCATGATGGGAATCGATTCACTAGGGGAAGTTAGGATTCATCTAAGTCCGTTGGTTTTCTTGCTTTGATGATGATTAGGGGAATTGAAAAGAGAGTTGGGTTAATGGTCTCAGTGAGATCGTAAGGACTGTCAAGCCATGTGAAGATGGGGATATTTCCTGATAACAATCTCTATGATGGTGAAGTGATTAGAATATGGCCTCCAACCATATGTCTAAGTCACCCACTGAAACTAGTTTCCCCTCACATTGTCTAATGTAATTTAGTTTTGAAATCTGGGAAGTTAAATTTTAAAGGAAAAAATGACATGGTTTTAAGAAGTGTAAAGATTTTGTGAAATTATTTTATAATAAATAGGGATTGGATATATTTTTGAAATGGTTTAACTTAATTTTCAGAATTTTTTTGAAATGGAAAATGGTGTGTTTACACTTCTTTTGAAAGCAGGAAATTATGTTAATGTTGGTTTAGAAAAAGTTTTTCTAATTGAGTTCTCTAAACTATTGAAAGGTGTTTTTAATGGGATGAGATGTTTTGAAATAAATGTGAATGAATTGGAAGTGAGTTATATCTCAATGGATATGATTTTATGAAAAGTTTTGTAAGATTTAAACTGGGATTTTGATTTCGTGGTAAGCGTTCTTGAGAAAAAGAATTTATTGGTTGACTATTTTGGTTTTGAAAAGTGGAAAGAATATTTGTTATAACCCTTGGTATTTCCATGAGAGACCACATGAATGGGGTTATATGGGATGTTGGATGGTTGATGGAATGGATGGGTGAGTGCTGAGATGGATATGAGGAGGGTTCCCTATGTGGCACCAAAACCTCCATGTGTGAGGCCCATGGGGTACCATTGTTGGATATGCTAACCATTGAACCATTTTTTTAATGGAATTTATTTAAAAGAAAACATGATATCTTTATGATTTGTTTGGGGATGGTTTGTATTATGTGTTTTTTTAAAATTTTGAAGTTGTGGGATGTTTTAAGTCCAAGAACCATCTTATTTGAACCTTGTTTTGGGTTTGTGTTTGGTCAGTAAGATGGGTTTAAGGTCCAGTTAGTAGTCTCTTATAAGAATTTTTTTAGAATGCATTTACAGCAGTTACCTTGATGTGTTAGGATCTGGTTAGGGTAAGTCTTGACCAATGTACCAGGTTTTTTGGGCCCTTGGGTTCTCTTGTTGGATAAAGTACGCCCCCATTAAGGGTTAGTGCACAACTGGACTGCATCACAGATTGTTTCGCCGTTGGAATATCCCCAAGTTGATAAATATAAGGAATATTTTTTTCAATCATTGGAGATTGAGTTTTTACCATTTCCTTTCATTGATTTGTAGATCCTATTGTAGCAGGAGAGTGATTGTTGAAGGTTGAAATAAACCTTAGTATCTTAAGTTACATGATTCGTCGAAGGTGGAAGTGGTCTGGGGTTGTTAGTGTGGATGAGTGTCTGGATGGTGTAAAAGAGGGCCTTTGGGTCATTTTTTGTCTCTATGAACTAGAAGTTCTTGTTAAACCACTGGTGTGTCAAATCAGGTCATGAGAGGCTGTTGTGGCCACTTTTTGGAATTAGGTGTTTTTTGGGGACTTGGTATAAGGTCCCCCTCCATGTATTTTTTATATCAGTTGCAACAGTCATGTTCGGTGACGCCTTTTGATGTCGTGTGTTCATTTGACTATAAAGGTGAAGGTCGTGAAATCATCTAAGAGTCTCTATTATGTTGGGAGTATGTATCCCTTGGAAAAACTTCAAAATCCTCTATTTTGGAGGATGGTATTCCTGTGTGTCCTTTCCTACTATTTTTTCTCCTCCAAAGAAACAAGGTGTGATGTGTGTGAATCTTCTGATCCCTTATTTTAGTGAAATGTCAGGTATTAGTAAAGTGCGTTTTGGAGTGTGTTATGTATTGGGGAACCCATATGGGTTTTTTATGTAGTTGTTTGTAGCGCTGGAAGAAGAAACACCATTCAGGGGTTTCCAAAGTCTAACTATGAGGCTGAAGATGCTTCAGTAATTTGACCTCCAGCCATAGGTCCTAGAGACAATATGGAATGTAATAAAGGGAAATGCCTGGGTCATTCATACCCTTGTACAAAGTTCTATCCTTTTTATAAAATATGGTAAGAGTTTAAACCTCTAGTGTCGTCTTCTTTCTTCTTTTGTTCTCCTTCGGTGGAAAGATATAGAGGGCCTCATGCCCATGTTATCGCAGATGTCATTCTTTTACCATTTTGATTCCTTTGAGTTTTTGGAGTAGGGTTTAGAATTTGGCTAGATAGGTTGAGCACATGTTTTTCACGTGTTTATTTGTAACCATTCCTTAAAAACCCATGGAAGTAGAATGATCCCCACAGTTAGCGTATAGTTTCCCAAACTGTGTGGTTATCCCACCTTTTTAAATTTTGGTTCTTCCTATGCCAGCCCATGTTGGTCAGTTAAGATGAGTGGTTATTATGGTGGGGATACCCACTATGATCCTAATTTATGTTCTTTGGAAATGTCTAATGGAAGTCTCCCCTTATACCGGGGAGCCGTTCAGGCCTCCCCCTATTAGTGTCTTGATTTTGTCTCGGGAATAATTTAAGTTGCCTCTTATAATGGGGATCCCACTCATGTCTCCCAATAATATTAACTCAAATTTGTACATGGTCTTGGCTTGGAGGTAGGTAGTCTCATTTGGAGCTATATAACTACCAACATCTTCCTTAGCTAAATGTTGTGATTGGAGAGTGCCCAACAGTTTAGTTAAAGAAAGGTAAGTGTAACCTTGTTTGTTGTTATTCATTTGGATAAATTACTCGAGTCTTGTTCATATAGTGTTTGAGGAGTTCCCTTTTGGATTAAATTCTGAATGTGCTTGATTTTTTTAGGGAAGTGGTGTATGTTTTGGTTGTGAGAGTATTCCTTACTTACTTGATCACTAGAGGTGTTTCAGCCTTTGGGGGTTAAGCTTGGAAAATGAGTACATCTTGGTTTCATAGTTGGGTTGGTTGTTTCTTTAAACTTACTATTGATTCATATGGGTCGAAAGATTTATAGTGGGGAGAATCTTCACACCCAAATTTTCAATTCCATGTTTTGGTTCAAATCATCTTTTAGTTCTTAGTTTTATCTTGGTTTTCGGCTGTTTTGGGATTGAAATTTTGGTGTCTCTTGTGTTGTTAATCTATGACCTTGGTCTTGGGGGTATTTGATGGTAATTGGAATCCTCTTTTTTCAAAGGGATAGTGTGATTTTTTGGTTTTTTTAAGTAAGATTAGTGACACTCCTAGTGGCACAACTTGTTGGTTAAGTTATTGAGATGGTTTGTACCTTTAAGTTGGATGAGTCCTAGGGTGAAAAGGTGGTTTTATTTTGGGTATTATTTCCACCTATCCTTGGAATATATTTACCCCTTGGTTTCCGCTTGGACCCCCCTGACATTGAAGGATAATTTCATGGTTTTGGGTTGCTTGAAGAGGACGCACAGTTTGGCCATGCAGTTCCAAACCGTGCGGCCAAACTGTGCAAAGGTGTACAAAACATTAAAATTTGATGTGTTTGGACCCTTTTTACCATCCGAAAATAAATCCAATCCACCCATATATTCTCCATTTCATGCCCTACCTCTATTTACAACCTCCAAGGTTTCACAAAATTCCTTGGGCCTCAACTTTTAAGGGAGAGTTGATGGGGGAAACATCAGAATCATGAATGTAAGTCCTCCGCTCTTTGATTTATTCCATTTCCTTAGGGTTTATTTCACTATTTATTGAGTTTTAAATTGTACGAAAACTAGGTTTAGTACATAGGGTTTAACTTCTTGTATTTTGGGTGAAATATTGAGATTTTAGGCTGCTTTTATATTCCTTATGGTGCAGCGGTGGTGCGGTTGATGTTTCACACCAACATTTGAGGGTTTTAACACAAAAGGTAGGTGATTCCATGTGTAACAATTTCATGATGAGTTAGTTTTCTTGAATTACTTATTTTTCATGTTCCTCATATGATGTGTGTGGTGTGAAAAATGTTTTTGATGGATTTGGTTAAGTATTTAATTTCATAGTTTCACTCTTTCTCTAAATTGGCTGTTTTTCCTTGTTTAACTCTTGTGGTATCAATTGGGTTATTTTATAACATATGCAGGTGGTTTAGTAAATATTTTTTAGGTTTCCAATTCTGATTTGGTATGTTCTTGGTGTGATTTTGGGTTTAAAATGGGGGTTTTAATGGGTTTTATGTGTAAAACCTTGTTATACTTCTTGAAGGAGTTTTTCTGAAAATGTGGGTTTTCATGTGTATCATTTGTGGTATTATTTGATGTAATTTTATAGAAATTTAGAGTGGTTTAATGAATGTTTCTAGGGATTACAATTATGTTTTAGATTTATATTTGGGTGATTTTTTCCTTGAAAGAGGTTTTTGAAATGTGTTTGTATGCAAAACATGGTTATACCCCTTGGGTTGGTTTTATGAAAATTGTAAACGATTTAATGACTTACACAAAGTATAAAAAGAATTTTTATGTATTGTTTTGGTGGGTGTAAGTTCTTAAAATTATTTTCTGAAGGATAAAGTGGTCATTTGTGATGTAAAACGTTTTTATAATGTTTTGTAATTTGTTGAGGTGATTTATGAAATTGTGATGTGGGTGCAAAACATGTTTGTGGGATGTTTTGTATAAGTGTGATGTGTAAAATGAATTTTGTTGACGAAAGAAGTATTATGTGATATGTGTGAGGGATATTATGTGAGTTTTACTATCTTAGAAATATTTTATAAATCTTTTCAAATGATTTTTGGAAGTGTTAAAGGAAGGTGAAAATGTTGTTGGCTATTTTGGTGTCAGTATGGTTTTAAAATTCATTTGAATGAAAAATTGGATTATGTGACTTGTGTGATATACATGTGAGGTGTTTTATTAATTTTTGATTTATAAGTGGTATTTATATGTGAAAATTATATTTCATGTCCTTTTTAACTTGTTTGAGCACAAGAGGGAAACCTGAGTATCTAGGTGGGTGGACGTGTACCAGTATGGTAGTGATCCCATGAGGTTTGGCCTCAGTTTAACGTAGCAAGATTGACACTTACAAAACTAACTAAACTATAACGACGAGGATTATTTTTGACCAATAGGTTATGGGTATGTTCTATACGAGTGGATCATGCATCAGAATGGATATTTTTGGTGGTTAATTTCACTGAGATAGGAGGTACCTGGGACCCACAACGAGCTAGTGCATAGGGGTTATTTCCGATTTCTTGTGCTCATTAGATACTATGTGCTTACCGTCAGCATATGGTATGGTTGGATGGAAAATTCAGTAGCGCTAGAATTATTTTTAAAAGGTTTTGATTCATCAAAATATCCCACTTGAAAACTATTTTATTTAAAGTTGCATCTTTTTAGAAAATTGTTACTAGCACTTCATGTTATGAAAACTTGCATGGTTTTCATCTTTGAATGTTTATCTAATGGAATTTCTTAGTGGTGGTATCCTAATGGGATTTAGATCACACCCTAATTAAACCTTTGGGTGAAAGTAGACTTGTTTATTTTTTTCACAGGTTCGGGTACAACTTTCGTTCCGATGGTTCAGGTTTAGAGGTCCTTCGTGATGCTATGTTGTGGAGATGGATTGAGGGAAGTGCCTATTCCCATGGAGAGGTTCTTGGGTTGTAATGTTTGGGTTTTTACCTCTGTAATGGTATTTTAACACTATTTTCAATTGTATAATTGAACTATGAAACTTTATAAAATATTATTTTAAAAAAAAAATTCAAATTCATTTTATTGGATTTGTTTGTTTTTTTATGTTTATAAACTTAGGTAAATTGTTCCCAATTTTCAGTTTATGTTACCCGAGAACTTGTGCAAACCCATGGGGATCGGGAACACCCTTCAGGCCTTATCATGGGCCGGGTTTGGTGCCAGTTTTTATGGAGACCACATTCAGTTTGTGAAAAATATAAAATGTTCATATAATTCCTCTAAGAGACACCAAAACATATACAATATCTAATAATAACTAAAAATTGAAATAAACACTTACCTCCATCTCAACTTGCATTAAAAGTACTATAATATCATATATAATAATTTTAATTTTTTATTCTTCAATATTTGATCCATTTATATAATTATAATATCATATATGAACCACCTATAACATTTCAAAACCCATTTATTAATAATTGTTTTAAAATCATCATTTCCATGTGTTAACTATTTCGTTTTCCGGGGATGTTTTGGTTTGAAAGTTCCTACCCTTATATTTTGATCATGGTTCCATCATATCTTGAATTATAATAATGATATATATATCATATATATTCATTATATACATATTTATAATCATCCATGAATGTAGGTGATAAAAAATGAATTACACAATTCATGGAGATGGTAGACTTCAGGTAAGGATGAACAATCTTTTCAATTATCAAATAATTGAAAAAAATAATGATAAATAACAATACAACTATAAATAATAATTATAATATAATATATGTCATATATATTCCTTAAATTTATCCTTAATACCAACCATGTAAATAAGAAACAAAAAACAAATCACATAGCTTCATTGAGTTAGTAGTCTACACGTACGCACAAGCAATATTATCATTTTCCAAAATATATTATGGTAAGAGGGAAGAAGATATATTATATCTATAGAAACATAATTATTTAATAAATATCATATATAGATAATTTGTTTTCTATCTTTATAACCATCTAGGTAAAATAGTCACAAAAAATGAATTACACTGTTACGTAGAGAAGATAAGTCATATGTATGCATGAGAGATGTTCTCACATTCAATTGGATGGAAAAGTGGTGTAAAATGGATTTAAAATAATTATATTAATAATTTATCTATATATTTATGATAATTTAGTTACTATTTTATTATGGTTACAATATATTTAGATGAAGTAGAAGAAGAAATGAACTTGAAAGAGTCGGTAAAGACGACTACATCTCCTTCGGTAGACATCCTTTTAGATCACTTCTTAAGGAGCTTTGGAATGGTATTTTATGAAAACAACCTTTATTTAGTAGATATGTAATTTTATAATTAAATTGGGTAGGGTTTGGTTGATCTAAGTTTCTCAAGAAGGCGTAATGAAAATAGAGAAGGGCCATCCTTTTATAAGTAGGGGTAAAGGTACTCTTTGAATTATTTAAAACATTAAATGAATATAAAGTTTTTTTCATGTAAAAATGGATTAAAATTGATATAATTATAATATAATATGTTAATTATTATATATCCTCTCACAAAATTATATTTGGACATGTTTTGGTTATGTTTTTATCCTTATCTCTTAGTTTTAACCCTCTTTACCCCTTTCGACAATTACCATGATATTGATATTTTTTACTCTTTAAGGGTTAATTAAGTTACGATAATAATATTTTTATAATATATCTTAGTTTCATTAAATATATTTGTTGCATTTTAATAAATCTATTTTGATAATTATTATTCTAAACTAATTTTTTATGGTGTTACATTCTCCCCCCTTAAATATATTGCTCAATCATAATTTTAACTCAGTGATCGAATGATTAAAATTTAAAAATGTAAATAATGAACCCACATAATATATAGGAATAATAAAACTTATTTTAAAAATAGGGAGTGGTAATGATAAATGTGACCTAAAATAATGCAGAATCGGGTTCCAAAAAATGGAGAAAATTGAGGGGATGTTAAAATATAGACATGAAGGAGAAAACTAATGTCCAAGTAAAAATAGAGAGTGATATAGAACTTGATCATGATAAGGGTAACGACCAAAAAAATCATAAATAAATGAGGTTAAAAAAGGACTATCGACTCATCAAAAATGAATGTAACAAGATAACATAGTATTAGAAAGACCTCATTCCTAGATTTGAGGAATTATTTTTCTATATAAGATAATAAAATAAGTACATATACTTACATGAAAAGTATAATTCAATACATTAATTAATTACCAACAAAATATCTTATTTTTCTCCGAACAATGTGTATTCAAGAAGAAATTTTCATTCCTCAATCACTAAAATAAACTTCTAATTGATCACATAATCCAGAAAAGGATAATAATATATTCCTTATGTCTTCAAATATTATCCAAAATTTAAATGATTACCACATGTTATGACAATATACCAAATTTATAAACATTCAAATCAATAAATAATACATTAATATACAAAATTCAATAATAAAACCAAATATTTAACATAAATCATTTGATAAATGAATAAAACTATATCCCAAATAACCTCACTAACCTCAACATTAAATAATGTTTTATCTTAAAATTTTATCTCATATACTTCAACTTATATATCAAAAAATTTAATAGTATTCTTTATAAATAATCATTTATGTTAAACCTAATGGTTATATATACCTTAACCCAAGTAAAACATATCCTTAGTTATCATTAATCACCACAAAATAAAAATTTGAAAATATTTGATCCTATAATATGCATCCTGAAATCATGTTAATCACTATACATCAAATCATTTATGTAAAAAAATTATTACTAATCAGGGAATTACATAGGATAGTGGTAGGATTTATACCCTTATCTCCCTTCTTTGGTGAGTTCAACCACTACAATTTTTTCAGACATGATGATTTGTTAACTGAACCACATGTTATCCTTTTTACAAAACTATGTTAATTTAATTTCTATAAAATTCTAAAAAATATGAGAAACAACCTAAAAAATAACATTAATAATTAAATCACTTTTTACCACTAATTTTTTTTATAAAAACTATTTTTTACACAAAATAAAATAATATTAAATGACTATTATTACCCTAACATCAATTATCACATTAACCCTAAGGTTTATTAATAATTTTGAACTTTTGTCCACAAAATATAAAAGAGTCATTCCTAAAATAACCTTTTAACTAAAACATATCCAAAACCAAAGTGTTGTATTCCCATCAATGTCTCTTAAAATATCTTTAATCTTGTTAAAATCACATCACATAAAACCTCAAAATGGGTATGTATTTTATTAAACTTATGACCAATATTAGTATAATCAACCCAATAAAGTTAATTTTTGTCCCATATCACTATGCAATATCATATATTTCCATAGGTTGTATTCTCCCATTAATAATAGTGGTTCATAAAGAAAATGAGAATTAAGCCAAGTATATCCCTATGATGATTAAAAAATAGGTTTATAGTAATCTCACACTCATTATTCCCATTAATAATGGTCAAGTTATATTCAACCAACTCTTTTTAGTGTTTTCACCCCTAGAAGAATCAATGACAAACCCATATCAACTTAAAGTATTCAAACAGTGATGTGTAGATAGGAGAACCATATAATCTATACCTTACCAAAGCCTTAGAATTTTATTCTATAATTAAACATATTATAAAATTCTTTTATAGGGTTATGTTCCACAATCTATGTTTTCATAAATAAAGTTCCCAAGGTTTCAACTAAACTTTCTCTGATACAAACTATAAAGATCATCAACCTAGTATCCCAATGTGAGTTGTTACTTTACTACATTGGAAATAGATACTAGTGATAACATACCAAAGGAAAAAATAGTTTATTAGTCTTTAAGAACCATATATGAAAATGCTTCTCATTTTACAATAGTAATAAAATATATAAACACAGTGAATGTAAAAAATTCTACATACTTGAACTCTTCAATTATTCCTTCATCATATATTGGGGAAATGAAACCAAATAATTGTGTACTAAGTTTGCTAATAAGGGTTACATAAAGTGGAAGAAATAATGAGTAGATAAGGTACAATCAAAATGGAATTTTGAATAACTTAAAATAATCTTTACTTAATTAACAACATGATCTCAAAGAATATTATGGTAAAAATAAGTGATGATCAAATAATGGGATATAAATAGCCACATAAGCTTGAAAATTACCCATGGATATCAAAAATATTAAAATAATCACATTAACATCAATAAATAATTTCTTATTAATGGAATGAATAATGATGGAAATTATAAAATAATGGAAAATTCCTTATTCTGAGACATCATACATTAACAGGTAAGGCATACACCAAACACTCTAACTAGTTTGTCTCATGAGACCTACTCATGAATTGGGGGGATATTTATAACCAAAACACACCTGTCACTTAATAATTAATATTAATTTATCATATTAATGAAAAATAAAACATAATTAACATTCCTTAATAATAAAAATTATCTAAATATGCGAAAATATAATACCAAATTTCTATACTTTTCCCAGTCAAGTAGATCATAAAACATCTTGGGAAAGAATTTGGATGGTGTCATTACAACATATCCTTTTTAGAGTACAAGTTAAACCAATGGTTATTGTCATTGATGAATAGAAATACCATAAAAATTTAATTTAAAATATTATTGAGGAAAATTCCATTTTCACTTATAAAATCATTTTTTTAAATCAGAATATTATGAAAAAAATTTATTTGAAAAGAAAATTTTAAAAATGAAAAAGAATATTCAATAATTTTTGGGTCATTATTAATAAAAATTATATTCATGCTGAGTATATCAAAAAATATTCATTTCACATTTTTGAAAAAAAGTAAGAAAGTACATTATTCAGAAAATGATAAGAAGATTCCCTTAATTTTTTTATAGAAAGTAAAAAATGGGTAAAAATTAATTTAAAAAATTATATTATGATATTAAAAACATTCATGAAATAGTTTTAATGAAAATATAAAGATGATATGAAAATATTCATGACCAAAAGTAAAACATTATTATGGTATCATGAGTATGTAAGAGAGGAAAATAAAAGGAAAACTTGTATTTTTCAATAAATAAATAGAGGATAAAAATAGATTATGTTTAAGAAATAAAGATCATATAATTCCCCAACAAAACTCTTAAACATAAATAATCCTGAATAATGATGAAATTGTGAAATAAACCCTTACCTTAAGCTCGAATTTCTTCAAAAGTGATCCAACCTCCCATATAAAAAACATAAATTTATTATAATCATATACTAGAATCATTTACATACTTATAATATTATATATGATCCACTAATAAAATGTCAAAATCCATTAATTAATAATTCCTTTTAAATCATCATTTCTGGGTGTTAACTATTTCATCTACCATGGAAGATTCAATTCAGAATATGTGGCCATGGTATTTTTATTTTAAAATACCAAGACATTAATATATAGATATTTTATATTTTTAGATAAATATTTAATACATTACATAAACACATGTATGAGGACTGTAATAGTTTAGTGTCTTTGGAGAATAGGTACATAATCTTCTAATTTTGTAAAAGATCTTCAATATCTCGTTTAAAGATATTCCCATTTAGTAATCTTCACAAATTTACCCTACTTAAAACCTTTCTTCATAACCTGGGGAAAGGAAACATAAGAAAGGGTGAGATCAGATTCTTAGTAAGGGTATGAAAGTGAGATATCAGTGATTATATAAGAATGAAATGAGAATAAAGGTATAAAAACATGATAATAATAGTTGGAAAACACAATTTTCATATAAAATGTTAAAATATTGAATCACTAATTTTTTTGGTAGTTCATAAGACATTAATCATAAGGAAATCAAATAAAGTTATCCAAAAGAGCATAAAATTGGCATAAGACATAGAATTATGGCATACACAAAAGCATAGAAAATAATTTCCATATTAGTCAAAGAGAACTACCAAGGATATCATAGTCGAATTGGTTCACTACCAAAACCATTATAGTATTTAAGGTTCACCCCAATGACCATCATATAAGAAAATGCCCCTTACTGAACAATGTTCACTCCTCATTCCAATCTTATCAATCTAATGGGATATAAATATTTACCCAATGTTTTAGAGGGATATATAGGTACCATGTATTGCATAATGAACCAAAAGATCAAAAAAAATTCATCATATCATAACCCATGAAATGAAATGGGGTTGATAAAAATTTCATCACATCATAACCTATGAAAAAGTGAGAAGTGTTTTAATCATTCTATCCTAGCATAACACATGAAAAGAAGTCGGTAACATAAGTATTATATTATGTTATAACCCGAGGAAGAGATATAGGTTTTATAAACATCATTCCAGCATAAACATAAACAATTCAGAGAAAGAATAAGAATCATATCATTGGAAAATATCCCTAGTAAGGCATAGTTAACATCAATAGATGAAATATTAGATAGAAAATTATTTTAAAAGGACACATGGAACATTTCTATAGGAAAATAAATATTCTTTTAAAATTTCCATGAAAACATATAAAAGAAGTTTTAAAAATCATTTAAAAAATTTCTATAGGAAAATATCCTTTTTTTTGAAAAATACCTTTTAAGACATAAAATGTTTTGAAAATACTTTTCCTTTAAAATATTCTTGAAAACATATAATGGAAGAAATTAAAATAATTTAAAATATTAATTGAGGAAAATATCCTTTGCTATTTGAAAAAAACATTTTAAAACATTAAATATTTTGAAAATCCCTTTCCTTGAAAATAAAATTGAAAACTTATAAAGGAATATTTTAAAATAATTTAAAACATTTCTTGAATAAAATATACTTTCCATTTTGATAAAAATTATTTAAGACATAAAAAATTTTGAAAATACATTTGTTTGAAAAAAACCATCAAAAATTTTAAAGTAATATTTTAAAAAGACAATGGCCATGATGGAAATAAATTACATTCATGTTATGCACATTTAAAAAAAGATTCCTTTCACATTTTCAGTATAATCCGGATCAGCATTGGTTGGAAAATGACTTGAAGATTATTTTAATTTTTTTTTGTAAAAAGTCAAAAATTTGTAATTTTTTAATAAATAATTTGAATAATTTTAAAAACATTTTTGAAAACATTTTTAGAAAACATGGTTTCGGATGAAAACGTGGTTTTTGACCGAAGAGTGAAATAATGATGTTTTTTCATAAAAACATTGTTTTTAAATATTGAGTACATAAAGATATGAAAATGTGTGAAAAAAATTATTCTTAAAAAATAACCATAATATAAGAGAATCCAAAAGTTTATTGAGATATAGTTCATAATATTTTTTCATCAGAAGTATAAACATAAACAATATCGATAAACATTGATATTGTATTATAAAACCCTTACCACTTTGGTAACTTTGAATCATAAGCACTAATGAGAGAATAAAATTAAATGAAATTTAAAATATCATTATAATAAATTAATTCATGATATTAATTGTCAATGGTGATGTATATACACCTTATAAAATAAGATAGGTGTATAATATAACAAATGACTAAAAGAAGGAAAATTGAGACAAAAATATCTTACCACTTTGGTGACTTTTTAACCGTAAACCCCATGAAAGAGATATCTAAAAATGTATATGTAAATGCACATAAATTTTCCAGATAATAATCATAAAATAAATTCATGGGTACTATATACACCACATTAAATAATGAAAGGGTTAACATGGAATTTATCTCATAGAAAATAAAAATGGGACAAAAATCCATTACCTTAAGTTTTGAATTCCTTAGTACAGATTCAAACCTACAATATAATAAATATAAGTTTATTATAAAAATATTAAATAACACAAATTATATATATCATTCCATATATTATTTTCTCTTGAATTTTTATTACTTATTTTTTAACAACTCCATTTTAAAGTCATATTTCTGGAAATAACTGCTTTGTTTTTCATATATGTTTGGATTTGTTATTTTTAGTACCATTTATTTGACTATAGATACATAATATATAGAGTTTTAACCATAATTGAAATAAAATAAATATTCATTATATATTTATTTAGATTAATCCATAAAATCTTGAGAGAGAAAAAAATATATCATTAATGGGAACAGTATGCCCTATATTCACATTAACTCTGTTACCATTTTCTCTAGATATTGAAAAAAGAAATTTAAATTATATATTACCATTATAAAATAATTATTATGTCATATATATCATTATTATATATTAAATTTAAACTTATAACCTTCCCTATATATAATAAGAAAAAACAAATCACATAGCTTCGTGAGACGGTAGTGCACTGTTCACCAGAGCGCTGCTATCATATCCCCAACAGAATAGAAAGTATTAAGGCATATGTGATTTAATAATTAATAATGTATAATATTTTCATAAATATATTATATATAAATTTTATAAATTATTATATATATCCATTATATTTGGTGATAGATAAAAAATAACATTGGTTCACGAGGCGATAGTCTGCCATACACATGATCAACTATTTCATTTTATATTTGATGGAAGTGGAGATGGATATAGGTTATTTAATTAACATTATAAAATATTATTATATATTATATAATTTTTCCATTATATTTTATATGTTAGGACATAATTTATTGTGGCATAATAGGAAAGAAAAATAGGGAGATTAGTGAAGACAATTACCTCTTCTTAGAAGAACCCTTTTTAGAACTCATATTAAGGGATCTAGTATTGGTATTTTGGGAAGAATATGAGATATAGAACATGGATAATGATGTTGGGGAGAGATTTTGGGAGGATTTTTATAAACTATATTTCTTTATATGTTTGAAAAAGTGAAGGTCGGTGGTGGCCTTTTATAAGCGGGGGAAAGGAAACCACTTGGAATCTACTTGGAAATTTCTGAAAAGAATCCAAAATAATAAATTAATTAATAAGAAAAAATATTACCATAATTTCTAACATGGGATGGATAATACTTAAATATCTCTAGAAAATAGGACTTTTACTAGTTCTATAATCATTTTACCAACTATCTTCTCGATTTAACTCCATGATAAATCCATTTTTACCTTACCTATGGTGAATATTTTATTAAAATATTGACTATTAATTATGGTAAAAAATAATGTTGAAATTATTAGATTAATTATGTTTATTAAAAATACTTAAAACATTTGTGCAAATTCCATTCACATAACAGGAAAATTTTAATTTAAAATAAATCCCACAAACATGATGAGAAAGCAGATTTTCAAAGAGAAAATGTTCAATTGTTCAAAAATATTTTACATAAAAATTCAATATAAAAATTATTAAAATGGAATAAATTGGTTTAATAGACATATAATTTAATTAATATTTATTTTAAAACCATATTAAAACAATTTTTTGGTTTTTTAAATCTTTAAAATAAACGACAATTCTTAATAAAAACCATTATTTTCAATATTCATCAAAAAAATTATCTTCTTATAAAATTATAAAGAATTCATCCTAAGATTATTTTTACATGATAATTTTAAAAACTAAATTTATTTTTTCATTTTTTTTATAAAAGTGGAAAAAATTAATTTTAAAATAAGTGTGAAAAAGGTGACAAAATAATTTTGTATAAAAATACAGTTTTTAAGCCTAAAACTGGATTTGTTATTATATATTGTCTAGAAAACAAAAAACAAAAATATTAAAAATATATATGATTATATAATATATAAATTTAATTAAAATAAATCACCAAATACGATTTATTTAATTTATGTATATAAATAATGTTTTTTTCACATAAAATAGTGCTTTCCAAAAGAGATTCCCTTTATTCTAAAATGGTTTTTATTTTAATTTTTAATTAATTGGTCACCAAATAATTAATTTTATATACACGTGTAAATCATATATTTTCATAATTTAGTTAATTCTATTCAAGCCCAGAATTCCAATGGCTAGGTTATAACTATCATTTTAAATAATAATATTTTAACTACATGTCACATTTCATTTAAACTCAATATTGTGTGTAATGCAAGATAAAATCAGTGTTGTGTGTAACCGAAAATAAAATTGGTGTTGTGTGTAATAGAAAATATTGAAAAGTTTATATCAATTTGAAAAAATTATTTCCAAAAATCTTGGGGTGTTACAATCTACCCCCTTCAAATGAATTTCTACTTAAAAAATCATCTCTTTGCTTCATGAACTAGGGATACTTTTATCTTATTACATCCTCAATTTAATATGTTTCTTAATCAAGATGGTGATTTCATGAAAAAAATGAACAGGTAAGTGTTCTTGTTTTGTATAACTTTATGTATTCGATCCAGAATCTCTACCAGTTGTTACTCATAATAAATATCATGTTCTGTGGGTACAACCTCTGAGTTCTGTACATGTGATATATTAGGTATGTACTTTCTAAATAAAGATACATGGAATACATAATGAAACTAATAGAGGGTTGTTGGAATCGCCAATCAATTGGATAGAATCTAAATATGATCATGAATTAAAATGGGACTGATATACCTAGGGATTAGATTTCCTTTTTTATTGTAAGCAGAATTTCATCATTTGTTTGTGCTTTGATCAATTCTTATTTCATATCTTACTCCAAGAAATGTATTTTATTTTTTATACCTAAATAACTACTGGATCATAAGATCCATAATAGAATGATAAATCATTCCTCAAATATACTGTAATAAAAAAATTTTATAACTGGTTATACAATATGGATATATCTTCATATGGTGAATTAATATGTTAATATTTCAAACCCCACCCAAAGTAATACTTAAATAATTTAAAAAATAGTTAACCTTATAACCCATACAAAATATTAAAATCCCACACTTTATAAAGAAGGTCACTAAATTTATGAAATTAAATTATCATTAATCCAATACAAATATGAAGTAACTCTTAGTCATCACAAACCAAACATATGAATACCTTCACCACATCTTCTATTGAAACATGATAATAACCTGAAATACCATAAAAAATTATTTATAACATAAATGTTTCCTCATTATTTACATAAAACTTATATTATAGGATATATTACATGAATAAAAAATTCAATACACTCCATTAATGATTGTATAAACCACTTTGTTAGCAAATAATTAATCAATCCCAAGGTAATAAGAGCTATCCAATTTAATTTATCCATATTATTCATATATTTATCCAAAATAAAAACCATTTATTAAACATAAAGAACATATTAAGGGTTATCGTTCTTTAATAATGTGTTTTTCATAAAATATCACCTTACTACTAAATCAATATTCTAGGCCATCAGTACATTTCAACATATTATTGAAAATTCTTAATGAAAAACCTATAAAAAAATCTGTATATATATATATATATTATGATTCGTATAACATAATTCTAAAATTCCAATATATAAACACTTAAATTATTCTAACAAATCCTTAAGACATTAACTAGGATTCATCATCTTATTCTTTAATACATCATTTTTTTCATATGTCTTCTATAGTGTCTTTATAGTCAACAATAATACCAACACTTTTATAACCCTGTAGATTCTCTTCATGATATTTAAATTAGGAAATAAATTTTTATAATTCAAAAAAATTACAAATTTAAAACATTCCACAACTGATGATACCTTAGGGAAACCATTATTATCATCCATTGTGTTAACTATTCATAAACATCACCGATTGAACATTGTTCATGAACCTCACCGATAGAACACTTTTCATGAACCACACCAATAGAACACTGTTCATGAACCTCAACATTAGAACCTCACTGATAGAACACTGTACATGTTCTGGAAACACTTTACTCCTTCCATTATGGAAACACTGTACACCTAACGTTCTGGAAACACTGTTCACAGAAATCAAAATTTGGAAAAGGAAAATGAGGTTACCATTAGAGATTACCGATAGAACTGTTCATCGATAGAACTATTCATAGAATTGGAAATTTGTCAAAGGAAATAGAGGATACCGATAGAATTTTTCACCGATAGAACTGTTCATAGAATTAAAAATTTGGTAAAGGAAAGAGAGGTTACCGTTAGTGGTTATCAATAGAACTATTCACAGATGGAACTGTTCATAGAACTAGAAATTTGGTAAAGGAAATAGAGGTTACCATTAGAGGATACCGATACAACTATTCACCTATAGAAATGTTCATAGAATTAGAAATTTGGTAACGGAAAGAGAGGTTAACGTTAGTGGTTACTGATAAAACTGTTCACTAATTGAACTGTTCATAGAACTGGAAATTTGAAAAGGAAATTGAGGTTACTGTTAGAGGTTACCAATAGAACTCTCCACAGATGGAACTATTCATAGAATTGGAAACTTGGAAAAAGAAATAGAGGTTATCACGGATGTCGACCTGGAGCCATACCTATAAAATATTAGTGGGGTGGGTAATCTCCCTAAGCCATCATAGTATTCAAGGATCACTTATTATGAAATATTAGTGAGATGAGTACTCTCCCCAAACCATCATATTATTCAAGGTTCACTCCTAAGTCTATATTAGTAAGAAAAGTTCCATATTGAACTAGGTTGACTCTATATTTTATTACTTTATATCAAAATAGATATAAATCTTCACCCAATTCATTGAAGGGAGATATAGGCCCCAAATATAAAATAATAAAAATTAAACATTTTTGTGTGACGAGATCATAAAACATTTTTCATTTCATAACCCACGAAATGAATTGGTATTCATAAACATTTCATAATATCGTAAGTTTTGGAAAAATGACAGGTTTCATAATTGTTTCTTTATTTCATCATAGCATAACCTAAGAAAATAAGTGGATTTTATAAGCATTTATCATGATATAACCCATAGAAGAGAAGAAGGTTTCCTTAAAAACCTGCCATTATAAACAAAAACCATTTAGAGAAAGAATATGAATGTTATCCTTGGATCATATACCCTATAAAAAGTAGGTAACATCAATGGATGTCATTTTAGATGGAAAATGATTTTGAAAAGTCCCATAGAACATTTCTTGAGGAAAAAACCTTTATTTTAAAATAACCCAAAAAACATATAAAAGAAAATTTTAAAAATCATTTAAAAAATTTCTTGAGGAAAAAATACTATTGGATTTGAAAGAAAATTTTTAAAACATAAAAAGTTTAAAAAATTCATTTATTTAAAAATAACCTTGAAATCTCATAATGGAAGCTTTAAAAAAATTTAAAAAATTTCTTGTGGAAAATATCTTTTCTAATTTTAAAAATACTTTGAAAACATAAAATATTTTAAAAATTCTTTTCTTTGAAAATAACCATGAAAAAATATAAATGAATATTTAAAAATTATTTAAAAATTTTCATGAGGAAAATATCCCTTCCACTTTGAAATATATCTTTTAAAACATATTTTTATTGAAAATACTTTTCTTTGAGAATATTATTGAAAACTTATAAAGAAATGTTTTAAAATAATTTAAAATTTTCTTAAAGAAAATATGCTTTCCACTTTGAATTTATTTTTTAACATGAAACATTTTAAAAATAATTTTCTTTAAAAATAACATTGAAATATTTTAATATATCCTCTAAAATAATAATTGTTGTGATGGTGAGAAATTATTTTTATTCCATACACATTAAACCAAATATTTTTTTTCACGTTTTTGGTAAAATCCATATGGCCATTGTATGAAATAAAACATGAAGATTATTTTCAATTTGTTTTAAATTCAAACATGAGTAAAAATGTGTTTAATAATTCATTTTAATAATTTTATAATATTTTTTTTGTAAACATTTTTAGAAAATATGGTTTTAGAAAAATATTGGTTTTTGATCAAAGTGATAAATCAAGATGATTTTTATTAAAATTATTTTAAACTATTTTGTATATAAAGAGAGAAAAATTAGAAAAATGTGTATTCTAAAGAAGTAACCATAGGAAGATAAAGTCCATGATTTTCTTGGGATATATTTCATAATATTTCATCACGATTAGAATAAAATAAATAATCCTAATAAATAATGAGATTGTGTTGTACAACCATTACCACTTTGGTAACTTTGAATCATAATCTCAAATGAAAGAATAACTTAAAATAAAACTAAAAATACCACTATAATAAATAAATACCTGATATTAAATTTAAATTGGTCTTTATATACACCTCATAAAATAATATTGGTTCATAATATAACCTATTTCTCAAAGAAGGAAAACAAAGACAAAATTTCTTATCGCTTTGGTAGCTTTTGAACTATAAACCCCACGAAAGAGAGATATTAAAATATATATGAAAATAACCATAATTTTTTAGGATAATAATCATAACATACATTCATGATAAGTATATACACCACATTATTTATGGTTGAAAAATAATAATAAAAACAATGAGATTAGTGAAGACAAATACAATTTCATTGAAGAACCTCTTTTGGATATATTATTAAGGACCCTAGTATCGATATTTTGGGAGAACCATAAGATCTAATAAATGGAAAAGTAATATTGGGAGGGATTTTTTCAGGGTTTGGATAAACTAGATGGCTCGAGTTGTGTGAATAAGTGAAGAGTGGTGGTTCCTATTTATATGGTGGGAAAATGAACCGATTTTTAAGATACTTAAAAATTTCCCAAAAGAACACAAAATATTAAATCCATTCCCAATAAAAATTCTTCAAAATGACTATATATTAAAACTTGGGAATTATAATTTTTAAATATTTCTATAAATTATGAATTTGAAATGTTTTATAATCATTTAACCCTTACATTATTAGTTTGACCCCCGATAAACCCATATGTGCCTTAACTACAGTAAATATATTATTTTATGATTTTTACTATTAGATATGGTAAAAATTTCATTTTATATTTTTATATATTATAATTTATTCTTATTGAAAATATTAAGTCAATTTTTCCAAGTTATATTCAAAGAAGATAATTTTTTTTAATTTAAAATTAATCTCATAGACATAATGAGAAAGATGGGTTTCAAAGAGAAAATGTTCAAAAGTTTTAAAAAAAATTATATCAAAATTTAAATATAAAAATGATTACAATGAAATAAATTTGATTAGTAGATATATAATTAAACCAATTTTACTTTTAAAACCTTATTAAAAAAATTTATATGTTTCTGAAATATTTTAAAGAAATGACAATTCTTAATAAAAACCAGTGTTTTTCACTATTTATAAAAAAATTTACCTTCATAGAAAATTCTAAAAAATTCACCCTAAGATAATTTTTACATGATTATTTCACAAATGAACTTTATTTTTTTGAAATAAATTGTATGAAAGTGGAAACCATTAATATTAAAATAAAAGTGCACTAGGAGACAAACCCTATTTTTAGAAAAATACTATTTTTAAGCATTAAATATTATTTATTCTTATCTATTGTATAGAAAACATAGAATATAAATATAAAATTTTTGACTGGATTTATAATTTATAAATTTCTCTACAATAATCCACCAAAATAAATTTATTTAATTTATCGAGCTAAAACATGTTTGTATGTATAAAAACAAAATTTTATAAAAGATTGAATTTATTTAAAAAAAATATTTCAAAAAATATAATGGTATCATAATGATCAAGGTTACATATTCTCCAGAACAGTAATTATGATATAAATTTAATATATATTCATTATATACATATTTGTAATCATCTATTAAAGGTTGATATAAAAAATGAATCACAACGTTCATTGAGATGGTAGGTCATAAGTACATGCAAATGCTATTTTCACTTTTCAAAGGATGGAATGAAGGAAAGGTAAATAATAATTAACTTTTAAATAATAATTAAAATATCTTATATATCAAATACATTGATTAAATATATGCTTACTAATTTCCATGTAAAAATGAAATGAAAAAATCACATCTCTTCGTAGAGGTGTTCAACCACCCATATGCATGCGTGACATTATCATTTTCCAACAGATGGAAAGGTAAAAAGGTAGATGATATATTATGTTTTTAGAACCATAATTATTTCTTAAATATAATATATACATATTATTTTAATATTTATATCCATCCAAGTAAAATGATTTTGAAAACATGAATTATGCTACCATGTGGAGATGGTAAAACGTACGTTCACACAAGTGATGTTTTTGATTTCTGCAGGATATAAAAGAAGTGGAAATTGGTTTTACCACAACAATTATTACATATTATTATATTTATGGTACTAGAGTTTTTAATTATTATACTTATAATATATTTACTGAAAGTAGAAGAAGAAATAAACTTGAAATATTAGTAAAGACAATTACCTATTCTTCAGAAGACTTTCTTTAGATCCCTTCTTAAGGAACTTAGAAAGGGTATTTTAATAAGAAAAATCCATATAATTCATGGATATTAAGGTTGATAAGAAAATTGGTTAGGGTTTTTTCAAGCTAGTTTTCTCAAGGTGTAAAAATAGAGATAAGATATTCCCTTTTGTATGTTATGGTAGTGGTACTATTGGAATTACATGAAATATTAAATTAATATAAATGAATTTTAATGTAAAAATGGATCCAAAAAGATATAATTATAAAATAATATCAAAGTTTTCTAAAAAATCTCACTTAAAAGAAACAGGAAAAGTATTGGTTATGTGTTCACCTTATCCCTTATTTTGATTCCCAATAACCCTTTTGACATATTCCATGTAATCAATGTTTTTTACACTTTAGGGGTCAATAAATTTACTATATAAAGAAAACTGGCCCATAAATAGACCATGTTTGAAAATTTAAACTATGTAAAATTAAATTTTCTAAAGAAAATATTTTTATGAATTTTAAATCCTTTTATAAAATATTTTTTATTATAAAATATCATTAATTGCACTTTGAAAATATATAAAATATTTTAATATAATTTGTGTATAACTCATGTAAAATAGTTCCAAAATTAAATGGATTCAAATGGAATGAGTATATGGCCTTAATTTAAAAAACCAGTAAAGTTTATATAGGTTTAAGTATTATTTTGAACCTTATCTATTGGTTTAACCCCTTGGTTAACGAATTTTAATCTTATTCATCGTAATGATTTTTCCAATATTAAAGGGTTATAATTTTAATTATATGTTTAAAATTGTCTATTAAATAAAAAATGATTAAATTTTATACAATTTCACATATTTATTTTACTCAATATTTTTTTAAAATAATTCTATAAACTATTATTTAACTAGAAATATCATTAATGCCATTTTGGTACTATTCATTTAATTTGACTTTAGAGACATCAATAAAAATATGTAATTAAAATATAAAACTTTACCAAATCTAAAACATATTATATATATCTTTAAAATTCATGGTACACTTTAAGTCACCCAAATAAAATTACTTTTTAACATTTTTAAAATCATTCACTTGATTTTTTACTGATTCCGTAAGCTTTGTGTTGGCGTTGCATAAACATTTAAACTATTTATTTCAACATTAAAAAATAAAAATAAATTATAATTAATAAAAAAAATCAAAAAAATATATATTTACAATCGTACTTATCATATTTTTATGCTTTTGTAAAACTTTTAGAGATATTAAAGTCAAGAGATGAACATTTTTTATTTATTCTTTTACTAAAAAAATATAAAGGTAATAATCCATAAAAATTGAACCAAGGACCATATTTTAAAATTTTGAAATATTATATAGGAAATATACTCATCCAATTAAATAAAGGAAAGTCTTTGAAAGAATTTTATACCTTATAACATTAGTTCCAACCCTAATTACATATTTAACCCTTATCATTTAATAAAAATTTACTATGATTACAATTTATACTGAAACAATAAAAGGGATATATTTAAAAAATTGTGATATTGGGATTAAAAATATGGAATAAATTTTCCAATATTTAAATTTTATAATTAGATTAAATAATTTAAGATAAAAACACAAAACGTAACGAAAAACAGTTTTTCAGAAAAAATTACTTTTTACGTATAAAAATATTTTTATAAAAAATTCAACCATAAAACTGATTAAAAGAAACTTAATTGGATTATTAATAATATATTATAACTAATTTTCTTTTAAACTATTTTTAAAGAACATGTAACTATGGAAGTTTTTGGAACACAAATAATGAATTCAATAAAAATCAATATTTTTCACTATTCACTCAAAAAACATTCTTTTTAGAAAAATCACATAAATTCAATATAATATAATTTTTAAATTTTAAAATGATATCCTTTTTATTAAAAAAGTATAAAATTTAAATAAATTATTTTTAATATTCACTCAAAAAATAAATAAAAACTAATAAATGTATTTTTGAATAATAAAATGAATTTACTAAAAATTGAATGCATATTTCCTCATAATTAATTAAAATTTTTTTATTGGGTATCTACTTTATATATATATATATTATAATAAATTTAATACTATTCATTCAATCCAATTCAATGACTAAGTTATAACATTGATATTTAAAAAATAACAATTTTTATAATATCTCTGTTTGTTAAAAGAATGGTGTTACATGTTAAGAAACCAATTGAGATTGTTATTATTTTAAACTAACTTTTAAGGGTTTTTCACATCATATCATAAAGATGTTAGTCTTCGCATGCGCATGAATGATGTTTCCACTATTCTATTTGGTAAAAAAGAAATAAGGTATATAATATTTTATTTTTTATAATCTTAATGTTGTTATAAATTTCTTATTTAATCATTATTTCCATAATTTTGACTAAACATGTTAGGTGTTTAAATTAAATGAATCACATTACTTCTTGTAGGTTGTAGTCCACACATCCACATGAGCGATGTTATCATTTTCCAAATGATAGAAGTGTAATAAGGTAAGTAATAAATTATCTTTCCAAATGTGTAATTATATCATAAATATTATATATATTCATTGTAACCACCATTTTATCCAACCATATGATCCATTTATAGAAAACATAACACATCACTACATGGATATGATAATCCATGCATATGCACAAGTGATGATTTAATTTTCCATTATATGAAAAATAAGATGAAAAATATTTCTCCATAAACATAATAATATTTCAATATATTTAGGATTATTATGTAATTATATCACCATGGTTAAATAATATTTTAAGGAGTTAGAAAAATAAATAAACTTGAAAACACTCTATTAATAATTATACCTCCTCTTTAAAAAAACCCTTTAGATTACACCATAAGTCTTATAGATTTGGTATTTTGGTGAGATCAGGACCTATAGGATATAGGGAGGGATTTTCTGATGATATTTAGGTAGGTATTTTATCAACTAGGCTACTAAAAATAAGTTAGGAAGTGAGGATAATATTTTCTATTTAATAAGTGAGGGGAGTGGCACACTTGTAATTTTTATAAACATTTAAATATATTAAATGTATTAATCATGGAAAATTGGATGAAAACATTAAAATTCAAAAGATAATTGGATAAGTATATAAATAACTCAATTAATTATATTTAAGATTTATTTTTTTCCTTATCAATTTATTTTACTTTAATTAACCTTATTTATCCTTTTTTGTAGTGATAAATATTTACATTGGTTAATATTCATAATGAAAAAAATGAAATTGGACTCATTAATAAACTTGAAACTAATAATTATAAATATGAAATCCATTTTTCAAGATTAATTTTTTTAAGTTACCTAAATTAGTTTTAATATAAGTGTGAAAAATGCAATGAAAAATTACTTTAGAAAATTACATTTTAGGCCTAAGAATGAACTTATACCAAAATCCGATATAATATTGATTCATATGAAATTATTTAGATTATTTTTAATAAAATTTATTTTATTATACTATAAAAAAATAAAAAAATAGAAGAATACTTTAAAATTATTTTATTTGATGAAAATAATCGACAATTTTGAAACAAATTTGCATTTTTCACAATGTACCAAAAAATAAATACTTATAGAAAAATCCCAAAAAATCATCCTAAGACTATTATGACATGATTATATCAAAAATTATTTCCATTTTTTAAAATATTATACATAATATTTGTATAAATTATTTAAAATATCCACATGGAAAATGAAAAATAATCAATATTAAAGAAAAAGGTTTTTTAATGTTTGAAATGAATTTATATTCCTACCTTGTCTAGAACCACCATTAGATTAATTTTAATATACAAAACCCCTTAATAAAATATGATAAAATATTCCATAATATAACATAATAAAATATCACATATTTTCATAATAAATTTTTTAATGTTATGAAACTTTTATGATAATATACACAACACCTTAAAATAATTTATTTGAAAAAATTATGATTTTAATCCCATTTTGTCATTTTTATAATAATTTTACATATATTATACACATTTATTATTTACTCCCAATGGTCATATAGGTTTAATGGATATATAATCTTAATGACTATATTATCACAAAGACTCTATAATACCCAAAACCGTATTACCTTGCTATATAATCTCACATAAATCCATAAAATCATTAATTCTATCTCATCATAATAAATATAGTTATATTTTTTAGCATTTTATTCATAATGATGATTGGGATCATGATATTCATGGTGGCCCATGGGGATAATGACTATATACTCATGGTATTTTTAAATTTCTTTTCATTTATTCCAACTGTATTTTTTTCTATTAACTATTATTGTAGCCACAAAATGTGCGGACTTTTATCTATAATTGTAATATTTTATCTCAATAAAATATATCATAGTTTATTTTAATTTGTGGTTGCATGAAACATAACATATCAAAATAGTTTTATTATAAAAAATAAATTCTAAAATATCAACGTGTTGCATTCTACCCCGTTAAAGAAATTAAGTCCTCATAATTTTACCTTGATCTCAGTAAGAAAGGGATTATGAAGTTTAGAAATTAAAATATTTTATACATCCATTTTAAAGGGTTAAAAGAACAATTTGGAAATCATAATTTTTAAAAGAAACCCCAGCAAGGGAACGATCAAAAATATAAAAGGGTTATCTGGAGGAAATGTGGAGTGGAAGATAAAACATATTATCATGAAAGTAATTTTTTTTTAATTTTTTAAGAAAATATTTTATGGAAACCCACATCATAAAAATATATAAAAAAATTTCCCTTTAAAATAGGAAAAGGTAAATTTAAACATTACCTAGAATAACACTTAATCGGGATCTACAATAAGAATAACATTAATAGGAAGTAAAAAATATTAACTTGGAAAGAAGATATATTTAATAATAAAAAAATAATTTTATGAGAATAGAAGATACCATAAATTCATCATAAATGACCATAAAATGATATCATTCTAATTTTCCAGATTATTTTTCTAGAGTTGAGGGATTAATTTGATATTAATATAGATAACCTGATAAAATATAATTACTGGATTTATTTTCATACTATAAGTGAAAATTAATCCTTTGGTTGCAAGTCAAGAATATTTTACACTTATATCAAATCTTTTACTCCAAGTAATTAATATTAAAGATGATTTTTTTGTGCCCAAAGCACTAATTTGAACTTCTAATTGATCAAAAGATCTACTAAGGGATAAGTAGTTTCTTCTATTTCTTATATTTATTAATAATTTTTTTAAAAAATAATTTATGATAATACAAAAAATGAATGAACATTCATAAATCTAAAAAAGTTCAACCATAATACCAATGTTCAACATAAACCATAATAGAAACAACTAACCCAAAAAAAGCATCAAAATATTCCTAGAAAATATTAAAACCCAAAACTCAAAAATGTTTAATAAATTATTCTTAAAAAAACATATATCTCCTAATATTATCTAGTACTCCTTAACCTACATACCCAAATGGATATCCATACCTTTAAAATTCTTTCCAAAAAATATATTATTATTCTTTCCAAAATAAAAATAAAAAAATTACATGTCAAACATAAGGTTTATATATACCTCAACTATCTATTAAAATATAATAATTATCAATAATCTCTATTAAATTAAAAATCCATAAAGCTTAAAAATGGAATCTATACATTAAAACGTATGAATATACTTAAAATTATCTAACCTTATATAATATAAAACTATATCATAAATCTTGGAACCTTATATGTGAACTTTTAAATCATTATACTTTCTTAAGAAACCTTGCGCCAAGATTTTGCGTCTTATTCTGTATTAATTCCTTTTTCTAAAGAAAAAAATGAATGATGTAATAAAATATATCAATCTCAGTATACACATGTTTCCAAAAAATAAAATAAACTACTCATACATTTGAAATATATATCATCATTTATTCCAATCCCAATTATGAATAGGTATGCCCCGTGATCTACCAGGTCGAGTGCATACTTTATCATAATTCCCCAAAACTATGAAAAGTTACTTTCGTCCTTTATTTTTTCATTGTAATTAAATATTGACTCAAATATATGTTGATAGAGACTAAAAATTATGAAAAATATCTTGTTTTGAATATATATATTTGAGACATCATCTCAAACATACTTCCTATAATACATCATAATAATGTTTGAATTGAGTTTTTCAAATACGGTTTGGTGTTGATAATTATTAAGAAATCAAGATAAAAAAGTAACACACATGATTATCAAATTTAACCATCCTTTATAGTTGATGAGAGGGTTAGAAGTCCTTTTTATGAGTAATCAATTATCAAAACTTTATAGAGACCCATATGTTATTTTCTAAATGGACATGATGATATATTTTTTTAAAAACATTCTCAAATTTATCATATGTTATTTAATTATATAAAAGTATAGGAGATTAATAAGATACATTATAAATAATTTTTCATGTAATTTTAATACAAGAGTATGTTTATAAATCAAATGACAAATATTTTGAAATTATTATTTCAAGTAAATCCTCTATAAGATAAAGGAGGTTTGTGTTTGACTTATGCTAATCCATATTAAAGAAGAAATTTTACCCTAATTAAATTAATTTTTGATCCAATAAACAATAATTTATTAATTAAATTATTTTAAATAATTATATAAATTTAATTAGTCTATAATTTGAATGTCATAAACAAAACACCTTTCCCTTAGTCTAAGAAACATTTTATTCACTATAGGTTAAACCTAGGTTACCTTATATTTAGTTTTATTAGAATTATTAACCTAATCCAAAACTAACCATATTTTATCTCAATATACCAACCATTAAGGATATATAATACTTCTAACTTATGATCCAAAACCAACATATCCACCCTTGATGTTTTATCCCCAAACAATATCCTAAACACTAAAGTTATTTAAACCCTTTCTTTGATAAAAAATATACCACCCCACTACTGTAATAACACTAAGTATTAGTTTATTAGAAAGGGTCACACATTTTTACATTACCATGATCTTTTATTTTTAGAGTTTTCAAGAATTAGTAAAACATTTACATTACATAGCGAATAGAGGCACAAACCAACTATTTTTTCCAATAAAAAGGGTTCTTAGGTTGATAGTCTTATTTCATTCCAAACATATTTTCATCATTCAAGTCCAATTTCCTTTATTTTATTGTAGAATTGATAATAGGTCATACTAATCCTTTGGAACTATTATTTTTTTGGAAAATATGGGATTATCATAAAAAGATCGGTAAGCGATATAAAAATAATTTAAAACCCATTATTTTAGTGAAACATAAAAGTCCATGAAAATGTTTACTCTTTTCACAATAAATATGTGAGAAAAAAATAAAACATATCAACATGATAAAATTAAAATTTTCTAAAAAAACATTGGAATCCATTAGAAATCATAATAAAACTAAGAATACATCATTATAAATGTGAAAAATCATGAAAACATTCCTTAAAAAACAAATATTTCACCTTTAAAATTTTATAAATTTTTCATACCTCATAAAATTAGAATTTTTCATAAAAAAACTTTATAAAGTGAATATTTTTTATCTTATAGCATCATTTTCATAACCTGTGTTCACTCAAGTTTAACCTATTTTAGAATAAATAAATCCTATTTAATTCCATCAGAGTATCCTCTCAAGTAATCTCCATAATTTTTCAACTTTGAGGACTATCTATTATCAAATTAATTAGAGAACTATAATGAACTCACTCATCATCATGATCAATATCATGATTATCCATCATAATCTAAAATTACCAAGCACCGTGTCATGAACATAATTTAAGGCTTGTAATTTTTCCTCATAAAGCCCATGAAAAACGCATTTGAACCCATAATCAATGAATTTTCCATTTTCTCATAAAAATACAGAGAAATAACCCTTTATTTTGAAAACACTTTTAAATAAATATACCTTGAAAAATGAGAATATGATATTCTATGAAAACCTAAAAAAATATGTAGAGGAATATTTATAAATAATAAATAGTGCAATGTTAGGAAAAGGTGGTCAAGATGTATATTTTAAAAAAAATATTTTTCAGTTTGGTAAAGAAGTTAAAATGGAACATATGGTAAATTTTTAAAAGGTTAATTTTTTTTAACGAAATTTAAAAATAGTTAAAAAATTCCTTTAAAAATATTTTATGTATAAGTAATAACACAATTGGTGAATTTTTATGAACATGGATATGAAGGAGGAAGAGTTTAATGGAATACATTAAAACATGGTTTTATATAAAAGGCACTTATGCCTTTAGGAAAACTTTTATCATAATATTTTTGAAGGAGGGAACTTGAAAATAATTTGTAAACCACTTTAATTTAGATAAATTAATTATTAAAGAAATCCATATGATAACGAACCATGATTTTGGATCCTTTAAAATACATGATTTGTTTCATAACATATGTGAAATTCTAGAACATAAAAAACCACAACTTATTAATAATAAATTAATAATAAATATATAATAAACTATCAGATAATATACCATTAATATATGTTACCTTAAACAGATAAACAATTAATATGAGTTAATATTGAAAAATGTTATAATTAATTTCATTTTATATATTGTGACTTCTTTCAAAAAATTAATTATTATTTTTTAATTGTAAATTTGATAAAATAAAATTTATTTTGGACTTCTCTAAGGAAAATAATCTTAGTACGGTTTTTATTTTTGTATTAAAATATTGATTTTTCAATCAAAAATACATTTTTTATAATTTTATCACTATTTAAGTGTATCCTATAAGTTTAAAAAACATATTATGTAATAAAGTTTTTATTTATGGAATAAAATTATGTATTTTAATATATTTTTAGAGCTTATAAACACCATTTCATACATTTTTAGAACTAAATAAAAATAATATTTTAATAAAAATTGTTTCGAGTCTTCCCTTTGAATGAATTATATTAAATGTAATATTTAGTTGTGAATTTTCATGAAAATATCATACCTATAATTTTATTTATTATAAATCAATTTATGTATTTAAAATCATAAATAATGATAATTTTATCTTATATATAAATTTAAAGATAAAAAAGTATGTTTTTCTAATTATAATTTTTATGAGATTTTGTGTGATTATTTTATATTTAAATTAGAACACATGTAGATATTTCAAAAGATTAAATAATTTTAAAATTTCAAATCAAAATTTTCAAATTAGATGAAAACTTAAATTTTTATTTTAGTTTTTAAAATTAATTACAATAGTTAAAAAATAGTTACCCCTTTAAAAAGTAAAAATGGTAAAATGAGTTTTACTTAGAATAAATGGCCAAAAAATGTTTAAATATGTATTAAAATAATTGTTTGAGAATATTTTCAACATTATGTTGTCCCAAAATCCATTTTTTACACTTTTATACATTTAACATTGAATAGTGTTATATAATCACTGAAAGATGATGAGTGTTTCCAAAAGTTCCATTTCCTCTCTTATAAAAGGATATCAGTTCCACCCTATGAAAGATACACTTAAACGTAGAATTAGTTCTTGAAATTATTAAATTTTACAATCCCTATAACAATATTACACAATAATAATCCCATATTTACTCATAATTATCCAATGAACTTCAATTTCAATGGAACTTCCAAGGAAAAATCAAGTCTCCAGTGTAAGTATTATCTCATTCTTAAGATTTTTTTATTAATATTACAATTAAAAATATCATATCACTATAATAATATGAGGAATTGAGTATCATTATTATATTGATATCATACCCAAAAAGCCAAGAGACGGGCAAAAACCGGCTCCAACAAGAATATATTAAACAAAAGTAAAAGTGAACAGGAAAATAGAGTCATGGAATCGATCAAGAAAGACGGGTATAAACCAGACCAAAAATATCAGCCTGGACAAGGTCATTGCAAAAATCAGGCGAGACACAAGACTAATTTGAACGGACCTATAAAATTGCTCTCTTGGACAGAGCATCAGCAACCCGATTGGACTCACGATAAATATATGTTACTTAAAGAGAGAGTACCTCCACAAGACATAGACATTCGATCCAGTTAGGAAAGATCTTCCATGGTACATTTCAGGATCGAGCATGAAGAATTTGAACAGCAATAGTCGAATCGGACTCCATCCATAATTGGTTCCAATTAAAGTGAAAAACATACTTGATTGCTTTAATCATGGCCCAAAGTTCTGATTCAATTACAAGACCGTTGCCAATAAAATGGAAGAAGCATCCTTTCACAAATCCATGGGAAGTTTAGAAAACACCACCACATCTAGCAGGACCCAAGGCACCTGAGGCTGCACCATCAACGTTGACTTTGACCCAACTAGGGATGGGCGGTATCCACTGAACATACTTCATCTTTAACGGTTTCTTGGACATGCCATGCACACCAAGCGATCTCAAAAGCACAAGATCAGCAACATCATTATTCATAGAAACTCTTTGTATAAGGGAGGTAGTCTGAATTTCATGATGGATGAACAAAACACCATTATGGAAGGATGGTTTAATGTTGTTGAATTCCAAATCATTCCTCACTTTTCAAATGAAGAAGAAGACACCCAGAACATCAGCCAACTGGAGGGAATAAATCTGTTCACTACAATCTTTCCTGCAAATGGATTGCAAAATATCCTCCAAAGATTGAAGATCAAAGCAGCACCTGAAAATATCTTGTAGAAAAATCCAGAACCTGTTTGTGAATCTACATGAGATGAACAAGTGATGATATGTTTCAACAGCATCAAGACAACGACAACAAGAAGGGTCCAGCTTCATTCTAGCGCGCTGTAGCAGATGATGCACTGGGAGGTGCTATTTCCAGATTTTCCAGATGAGAATTGTTGATGCAGGTGGAATGAAGGTAGTCCGAAGACATTTAATCCAAGAGGGTGGATTCAGGGAAGGGCCACATGACAACCCATAACACTCCTTAGTTGAAAATATTCCATTTAGATTTGGCATCCAAAAAAGAGTTTCAGAGTTAACATAGTTGTATCTTGAAATCTGCAGATGGAGGTGATTAGGTAATATCTCATTCATATTGCAAATACAATGGATATCAGAAATAGCATAGTCCATCAGGGGTGAAGGAACAAAAATATCATTACAGATGGGTTGGTATAAATAAGGAGTTTTCCAGAGATTCAGAGAGAAGTTCTCACAAACCAGCCATCTCAAATTTTCCTTTAGACCATTGTAGGCCTGATTAATGGCAGGCCAGTTAGAAATGGTCATGTGATAATCATACCCATGCTGTAGTTTTTCAACAAACCTGAAATAGAGAAAATCTGCCGAGGGGTCAGATCTGGACAACATATTCCACACAAACTTCTTAATCAAAGTATCATTAAAGACCCTCAGGTCCTTCACCCCATTCCCCCCATTTGGGTCAATTTAACATAATCTTTATAGGCCACTATTATGAGATTTCTCTCATTAATTGATCCATTCCATGTGAAATTTCCAATCTTGCTCATCAAGTCTTTAGAAAGTGACCTTGGCCATCTGTAAAGAGATAAGGAGTAGACAAACATTAAGGTCATCACTTAATTAACCAAGAAAATTCTTCCATCTTGAGACATATTCTTCCCTTTCAAGTTTTCTAATTGATTAGCAATTTTAACAGTAATTTTCTCAAGATAACACCGCTTAACTCTTCCCCAAAATAGAGGTACACCAAGATATTTAAAAGGTAGAGTTCCCCTCTTCATGCCTAGTTTCAGAGAAATTATTTTCTGTTTCGAGATGGTGATAACTTACCCAAACATAATTGAAGACTTATATGAACTAATAACCTAACCTGAAACCTCCTCATAGTGTGAAAATATAACTTTGATACAAGAAATGGTCCCCTTTTCCACCTTTCCAAAAAACAGAATGTCGTCATCATATAACAAGTGAGAGGGAGAAAGAAGGTTCCTTCCATTTTTTATCTTCTGGAACCAACCAAAATTAGTAAGATCATTGAGACACCAACTCAAATAATCCTCAGAAATCACAAAAAGCAGATCATAGAGAGGGTATCCTTGCCTTACCCCTCGTGTACATTGAAAGAAACCTCTGGGGGGTCCATTATTTGAACATAGAGTCTCACACTTCACAGAATAGAGCCAATAAGATCAGGAAATCTCTACGAATACCCATGCATTTGAAGAATAGTGAAAAGAAAACTCCACCTAAGAGTGTCAAACGCCTTGGAGATATCAATCTTTAAAGACATGTCCCCAACATTTTTCCTCCTCTTCATGGAGTTGACACATTCAGAAGTAGTGAATTTTTTTTTTGAATTTTCCTTCCTGGTATAAAACCAAACTGATTACTATAAATATTCCCCTTAGCGATATCACCCAATCTCTAGGTCATGATCTTGCTAATAATCATAGGTATGGTGTTCCCAATAGCCACTGGTCGGAAGTCTTTAACATCAAGGGCACCTTCCTTATTAGGAATCAGGGAAATAAAATTAGAATTCATCTCAAAAGGCATATAAGAGGACCTATAGAAATCCCTTACTACATTTGTAACATCCTGATTTACAATATCCTAGTAGAACATAAAAAACTTGTTGGTGAAGCCATCAGGACCATCCACACAATCAATATTTAATGATAAAATATCATCATAGATCTCCTTAGTATTGGGAATTTCAGCAAGACTATTATTCTATATATCAGCAATAGAGGGTTCAAAATAGTGTATAATGTTGTCAGAGTGATTAGATCCACTATC
Organism: Viscum album; assembly: GCA_963277665.1. Classification (NCBI taxonomy): domain Eukaryota; kingdom Viridiplantae; phylum Streptophyta; class Magnoliopsida; order Santalales; family Viscaceae; genus Viscum; species Viscum album. Next base: position 2,065,711,155 of record OY728133.1, on the reverse strand, counting down.
AGAATAATGCGTCTCAAAGTATCCCATGGAAGCTTCAACAATTTCACTTTCAGAAGAGTACATATTCCCATAAATATAAATGGCATTGAGGCTCAGTTTTTCTCTCTTTTCCTTATGTAAACAATGAAATAACTTAGAATTCTTATCACCCTCTTGTAACCATCTCAAATTGAACTAATTTTGATCTAATCTCTCTTTAAGAGTCAAAAGGTTTTCAAGGTTTGAAGCAGCTTGAATCTCCTCTAGAGATGGGACATCATATTATATTAATTGTATAACCCTTAGTTATTCATTTCCATCCACTTAGAAAAAAATTAAATAACATCATTCGTGCGTTGGCGTACTACCGCCTCCACAAATCGACATCATTTTTTCATTACCATATTTAATGAATGATATTAATGGTGAAAATAATGAATATATATGATATATAAAATATAATTATGATTCCAAAATATCAAATTAATATTCACCTTCACCCTCTCTCATGCGTTGAGTTACCAGAATTCTAAACGCATGTACGTGAGGACTCCCAACTTCATGGAGAAACGTTTTTCATTTTTCATATATATTTTAATAAATAATATTAAAATATTAAAATATTGTTAAACATTCTAAATAAAAATATATAATCTCATTATACTCATGATATAATAATATTATTTCCAATGACACATCTACTTCACCATACTCACCCATTGAGATAAAACATGTTCAATTTTTTGAATGTTTAACCTCCTTCCTGGAAGATGCTCCATAATTTGATAATGGATGACTATAGGAGACATGATACTAATATTATTATATTATAATAATCTAATAATAATTATTATGTGGTTATAGTAATTTTATACAATGCACATAACTCATATTTAATATAATATCTCTGATCACTAAAAAAACTACCAAAATAAACTATTACCAATTCTCGTTTCACACTACATATCCATTTTTTTGGAATTATATAAGATATTTTTAAATAAATATAGGACAAATATTATAGCATCTTAAATGATATATTAATTATGAACGTTTTATCAAATTATGGGTAACGCTTTCAAAATTATCAAACATGTTTAAAGAAGCTAAAGATATTAACGTACGATTGTCAAAATATGAAAGAACTAATTAATATAAAAAAATAATAATTAATAATGATTATAAAAGGATAATATATATTATTAAGGTCCAAAAATATTTTTTATGGTATACATTTTTGTTTTATAGGAGGTTAGAGTTTCTTAAACTTATTAAGTGAACAAGGTAAGTGGTTTATTTCTCCAATTTGAATCCATTGAGACATGTTATGATATAAACCATGTTTGATTTTAAATGACACAAAATTATCCCTACTTTCATTTTATATCATTATCCTATTATATTTCATGATACGGAATATTCTACTTAAAGTTATACCTCTCATGTATTTTTTGATTCAAATGTTACAAATATTATAAGGAGTTTTTGTGAGTAAATTATTTATATCATAGATTTTTATAAAAGAATATAAATTTAAATATTTATATAATGTTACAATTCCCCCTATTTTATTTTGTATTTCATTTTTTTAACTGGGAAAATTATTTCTCCTTATCAATATAAAATTATTTAATAAAATGTTTTCAAAAATAAAAGTGTACCATTGGAAAATATAACTCTCATTCTTATCGACATATATTTTATTCTATGGCCATATTTTACTTCACAACATTGTTATCCTCTATTTTTGGAAAGATAATATCGATTATTTTATATTATTTTAATAATTAATTTGCCTATTCAAAAAGGTAAATTTAATACTCTTTTAATTATGTGGGGGGTTTTAGTAGTTTTTTTCAAAATATTAAAATGTTTATCACACCCTTTCAAAATAAAAGGTTTTAAAATCCACTCAAAATTTTCAACTGAAAAACCTTTTAACTTCTTAAAATGTTCCATTAGTAAAGAATATTTTTAAAATTAAAATTTTTGAAGGTATTATCACTTCCCCTTTTTGAAAAGTTTATGCATTTTCATGTCTGTATTATTAAAGATTCTAATTAATTTAATCATTTACATAGTATTTTAATTTATCATTTTTTCAACCTCTATGTATTCATGAGGAACTTTTATTAGGAACTATTTTTAAAAAGTTTTTAAAAAGTCTTCTCTTTCCATTGATTAATAAATTATGACGTCCATATGGGGATTGGTACCTAAAAATAAATTATTTGAGTTATACAATTTCAAATTTGAAATTTGTTTTCTAAGAGTTTTACTTTTAAATAATGTAATAATTTTTAATTATAAGAAAAAATTGTTTTTGAACCATTAAATTTCAAAGAAACATTTTATTTTCATTTTCCATAAAAAATAAATTTTTGAAAAGATACACACAAGTATGGAATTTACAATTATGAACACAATTTGTTTTCCAAAAAGATGTTTTTATGGTTTTTTAATTATATTAAAATGTGATCTACCACCAATGGATTTATGTTTCATATTTCATGAAATTTTATTATTTTATTATAATATTATGTTCGGTGATAAATTTGTTTGTATGATGTGATTTAATATATAATGTTATTTAAATGTTTTATTCAACTCATATTACCCCATGGATTCTTTATTAAAAAAGATTCATTTAAATTTGAATTTTCTATGAAACCCATTATATTTAAATGGGTTCTTTATAGGAATATTTTAAAATATAATGAAGCCCATTTTTCATTATATGGTTAATTTTCTGATGTGATGATTTTTTCCTCAAGTGGCACACAAATGTATAGATCATGAGATGGGTGAGACCTATATAAACTTTCCATGCATTGGTAAATGGATTATATATCATGATATTAAAATGTTATGTGAAATGTTTAGCAAGTTTATAGGTTCACAAATGGTGATTATGACATCATTTAACTCTACTTGCAATTTTACAAGTGAATGGGTTGGTAGGTAGCTGGGTTCACAAAGATAAGAAATCATTTATTTATGATTGTTCTACTATCTTTCCTAGGTTCAATGAAATATTTTATAGGATTAATTCTATATTTTCTCATTAAAGTGTTCTAATTTGATATTTTTTGTATATATTTTATTTTTATTGTTAATACTTATAAATTTCTATTCTTTTAAATTAGCTATTTTTTCTTATTCATGATCTTGATAATTTTTAGGGTCTAACCATTTTGACCTTTTTTATATTATCCATTATTGAGCATTTAATCCATCATATTACTTATTTTTTCATTACCATATTAAGAATATTATTATGTCATATAATATATATAGTAATGGGTAGGATCATGATTATAGAGAAGTTTTCATGTTTCCAGTAAAAAATGTATTCTTATATATCTAATATATAGGACACTAAAACTTTTGGTATTTGGTAAATGTGACTATTTGTGAGATATATTATCTAAATAATGAGATTAATGTACTATTTATGTTATGTTTAGATTGGGTCACTTCAGTTTGTATCTGATAAGGTTTTAGTAACTTTAGAGATTAGTTTAATTATATTGGAGATTAGTTTAGTTATTTTAGAGAGTAGTTTAATTATTTTTTTATTTTAGTTATACAATTTTTTGGAATAGTTTTGAGTTCCTTAGTAAAAACATTATTTTTGAGCCTTATTATTGGATGATATTATAAAATATTGGTAAATTATTGAGTATATGTCTCCTTAGAAAAAAAGCATTGTCTGGATAATATATGTAGATGTGGTTGTGGACCATATGCACCTAGGAGTAATAAACCAAACAAGTGTTGGTTGATAAATGAATAAATTATCTCATTGAAGCATGATGAGTGGGTATAAGACTTCAAAACCGGTTTAACACTATTATGATATATTCTTTGGTTGACCATATTCTCTTTAAAAACTACTGCAAATCATTGAATTCCTATTTACTTCTGTGGATTAGATTGAGAAGTATAATATAACCATCTTAAAGTAACCTACGATAAAATAATATTTATATAAGTTAAACTAAATGAACTATTGGAAAATATGAAAATGTGAAATAGAAATATGTTCTAAGGTTGAATTAACATTATGAATATAACAATTCACCCATATTATTAATGTCTCATCACTCATGTTAATCTTCTTGGTTTTAGGGATAGATGGAGTTAGGAAGATCCAAGTTAATAATAGATGTGATAGAAAAAACATTAATTTTCTATAATGGGAAACCAATTAGGGTAGAAATTGGTGTTAAAATATTTTAATAATTCTCACACAACTATTTCATGTTATGATCAATAACATTATATTTTATGAAAATCAAAACCCACAAAAGAAAACAAATATGGAGCCTCATGGAAGATAAATTTATGAATACGATGAAGGAAAAAATGGTCAATTTTATATATATCAATTTTTTTGAAGAAGAACCAAGAGAAATGAATCAAGAGGAATGGAATATTCTATACTTTTGGTAATGGTGGCCTTTGAGCCTTGAAATTTTGTAGAAAAATCAAGAGGTTAGTCAACATGATCAGAGTGAAAAATAAGAATCCAAAGGCACCAATAACTATATGATTCATTAACTATAGAATTATTTGATATTACCTAAGTTATTTTCAAAAATATAAGGAGGATAAGAATTATTGGAATGAACAACCAGTAAAACCAAAAGAATATGGTGGATCATGTTAAATGAATTCTGATGAGATGGATTATAGTAACCAAATCATCTAATTTAGAATTATGAATATGTTATCGTTATTCTTGTAAATTTATATTTACTATATTTTTTTCTAAGTGTACCACACATATGTTGGTTAATAAAATAAAATATATATTTTTATGGTGATTTATTTTTGAAATTTATGTTTATGAGTATATAAATCATAGTATAGAACCTTTTTATAGATTTGAAATAATGGATTGAAATTTTTAAAATAGACTCTATATTCACTGATCATGGTTAGATTACGCAAAAAATCCTCACCATTAAAAAATTATGGGGGTAGAAAAAATAACCACTAGAGGTGAGATCTTAATGTCACTACAAAAATTTATGGAACCGATGAATCATCTTCTCCATTATCCATCAATGAACTAATGTAATGAGTAAGAATTAATGTATCTAGTACATTTAAAAAAAATAGGCTAATGGTGGGTGTAGAATAAAATAACCCTCTAACACATCTAGTTTCACATGACATAGTTGTAAGTTAAAAAATAAGGCCACCTAGGGATCACAGGGTTGAGAGAAGTTTGATAATATTGTTACATTCCCAAGTGCACATGATCCCATGATGCATGTGTGGGAAATAGATTGGGTATTGGAAGGAAGTATTTGAACACATTAAATCCCACATGGATATACCATTTTGAGGTATCTATCCCCTGCAACCTTTATCAAAGATGGTGTTATGGAGTTGGAAAATCTAGGATTCATTCAAAAGGTGGGTGAAGGTATGGGTGGTTATGTTCTATTTTTAGAAACACATGAAAGATATAAGATGGGGAGGTCTAGGTTGATGTATTAGAGAAAGTCACTCTTGAAAGGTCATGGAGGGGTTTGAATGTGGGTCTTAATGAGCCTTATAAGGAGGAATATAATTCATCATCAACTTAATTTTTTGATCTAAAATTTTTACCAGTACCACTGGATCGAGGAAATATGATAGATTAGAGATATGTGTGTGAGGTGTAATTTTTATAAATTAGGGGATCAAATTTCTTAACTTAAACGAATTTATGATAAATTTTCACTATATTTATGAACCATGGACTCAAGGAATATCAAAGTGTCCTTAACACCAATCCATGAGAAGTATTTAACTCAAATTATTTTGAAGAAAAAGAAATATATGGATTTGGATAATAGATATCACTTATTCCTCATTAGAAATTAGATCTTGAAACATATTATAAATAAACTTATCTAACTTTGTTATTTATTAATAATTATAATTATTAAGATACTATTTATTTAAGGGGGTAGAATGCAATGACCCGAAACTTTGGATCCTTTAAAAATTTATAATATTACATACCTAGTGTGATGTGATTCAATTTAAAAAATATCATAATATTAATAAGAAATTATTAATAATTCATTAAAAAAATAAGATGATATATCGTTAATAATTGTAACATTTTGCAAATAAATAGTTAATAAGCGTTAATATTAAAAAAAGATACAATAAAACTTGTTTTATTTATATTTTAACTTATTCCAAAAAAGTATTTTACATTTTTTTTAAATTTAAATTTGATAAAATAAAATTCATCCTTTAACTTCACTCATGAAAATGTACTTCGTAAATTTTTTTGATTTTTTTTTGATAATTTTGATTTTTAATCAAAACCGTGGTTTTTATGATTTTATTACTATATAAGAATATAATTAAAGTTTAAATACATTTTATGTAATAAAAATATATTTAAGTAATAAAATTAATCATTTTAATATTTTATTTGATCTTATAAACACCATTATTAATATATTTAAAACTAAATAAAAATGTTAGTTTAATAAGAATTCATTTGGCTGTTCTCTTTGAATGAAGTACTTTAAAGGTGAGACACAGTTACAGATTTCAATGAAAAACTAACACCTTTAATTTTATTTATAATAAATGAATTTATGTCACTAAAATAAAAAATAATTATTATTTTTCTCATATATAAATTTAATGATGAAAAACTTCATTTGTATAAAAAAGTATTTAAACATGATTACAAATTTTTATTTCAAATTATTTTTCCACACATTTCAAAATTTGATAGGATAAAATGGTTTTAAAATTTAAAATCATATTATTTAAATTAGTTAATAAGTTCAATTTTAATTTTAGTTATCAAAATTAATTACTAATGTTAAAAATAATTAGCCTGGTAAACAGTAAAAATGGTAAAAGGAGTTTTATGGAGGGTAAATGGAAAAAACATGTTAAAAAATATATTAATGTAGGTTATTCATATAAATATTTGTCTTTATATTGTTCCAAACAAAAGTTTTAACCAATTTCTATCCATTTTTATCTAGAATAGTTCCTTGAAATTATTGAAAAATGATATCACTTCCAAAAATTCTATTTTCTCCTCTTATAAAAGGATATCAATTATACCCATACAAAGATACACATCACATTCCAATTAATCATTAAAAATAATGAATATTACTCTCCCAATAACCCTATCTCATATACATAAGCTCTTAGACATTCATAGTTATCCTAAGGTGTTCATTTTCAAGGAAACATCTATGGAACAATCAAGTCTCGAACATAAGTATTATTTCCTTCTTAATATTTTCTTTATAATATTACTCTTAAAAATATATTATCACCATATTAATATGTTAAATTAAGAATCATTATTAAAATTAAATGTTTTTATATTAATTTTATATCAGTTAGTTATTAATTTCCATCCAGTTAGAAAAAACCAAAATAACACCGTTAGTGCTGTATGTGGACTACCGCCTCTATATTGTGACATGATTTTTTTCCATTAACCCCTTTAATAGATGGTCATAATTGTGGTAATAATTAATAAATATTATATATATAATATAAATAGGATTATGAAATATCAATTTAACATCCTTATTCATCTCCTCTCAAGCACTGAGAAACAAGAACGCTAAGTATGAGTACATGAGGACTCTCACCTACATAGTGAATTGTTTTTCATTTTTCATCTAGATTTTCATAAATTATATAAAAATATAAAAATATGTTTATATATGATAAATAATTAAAAATAATATCATTATACTCATGATATAACAATATAATGTCAAACAAAATATCTACTTGACTCCACTCACCCATTTTGAGAAAGCATGTTTGTTTTTTGGACAGTTTAACCACCTATATAAATGATGCTTTAAAATATTATCATGGAATACCATGGAAAAATAAATTATTATAATATTATATTTTAATAATCTAGTAATAATCATTAAATGTTTTACATAATTTCATATAAGGTACATAAATCATATTTAATATTTCATCTTTGATCATTAAATAAACTACCAAAATAAATTGTTTTCAATTCTACTATCACATTACATATCAAAGATAGTTTTGGAATTACATAGGAACATTATAAAAAATATAGTATATATATATATATATTAGTATCTTAAATGATATATTAATGATTAAATTGGAAAAAAATTATTTGTAATTATATAAATATTAAAATTCATGAACAAAGTAGTTAAATTTATCAATACCTATTTGTGAAAATATGATCGAGATAATTAATGTACACATGATAAATAATTTTGAATAAGGATTATATAAGGGATTTTTTTTATTTTTATGAAATATGTCATTATGATTCAACGAGGGGATGGAGAGTGGACAAGAACTCTTATCTATTATCTACAATGGAATCCAGGGCATCTGTCCTTTGAATTTGTCAAAAACACATCTAATGTTGAGAAAATTCCTTGTTCAAGGGTGTTTTGATTCATATAAGTATTCTAAAACTATATTGAAGGTTAAAAAACATGTAATTTTGGCTTCTCCTAATGAAAAATCATTCAAAGTTAGTGACCATAGTAGATCTTTCTCTCTCTTCAAATGTTCGAATGTTGATATTCATAGGAAATGCAACATTTCCCATGTTAAGGCGGACCCGACAGTAGTCCTGGAGCGAATAGAAATTGGGGCTCACTCTATAATAGCATGCCTTATCCTTCCCAGAGAATCTAAGCCATGGAAGTTTGAATATATTGTCTAGAGGTTTTTCAAATTTTGTAGATTCTACACCTAGAAGTGTGTTTCACTAGGATATGGATTCTTTCACCTTCTATTCCATTTTTAGGAACTCAAGATTAGAGTATGGGGTTATGGTTCAATATTCTTCAAGCTGGGAGCGCTTCCCATACGTGAATGGGACTATAGGTCCAACCCTCGTGAAATTGGTAACTCATCTATTTATACTTGGGTTAATGTTTATAGATTAAGCTGGATTCTTTGGCATCCTAGAAAACTATATAATATTTATTTGTCTATAGGAATTCACAAAAAAATAGATAACGAAACTGAAGTGTCCAGATAAGGGAATTATTCTCAATTCCTAGTGGAAGTGGACTTAAGATTCCATTTAGTGGAAAAAGTTTATCTTTCTACTAAATAGGAAGAGCTGCAGTTAAGAATTTAATTCGAAAATCTCCATCAATTCGGTCCAGAATTAAAGGTAATTGTTCATGAATCCTCAAACTGTAAGAGATTTGTTAAATGTGTTTTTATCTCTAACTGGGGTCATGATACTAATTCATTCTTTTAAAGAACTAAACCTATGAAATAAATCACCCCTTGTAAGTCTAGTAATGATCAAAAGTTTTCTCACTTGAAGAAAATGATGAATAATCACTTGAAATGAAAACAAGTGGCCCAAATTTCTAGACACTATGAAGAGAAAAATCACTCTGCATCTTTAGTGTGTCCCCCTGAAAACTGTATCCAAACCAAGGATCTCATTGGAAACTATCACAATGGATCAAGGGATGATATTTCTGAGCATGGAAAAGTAGTCAAGACTCTTCCATTAGTTGATTGCAGGGCACAAAGTCTGAATTTGGATGTAGAGAGTTTTAATTCTCATGTTACAATAGAGGGATCCATTTTCCTGGGTGGTCTCTCTATTGGTAATATAAGTTATTCCTATTCTATTGTTTCCCAAGAGAAAAGACCTTATGGATCTTTTATCATAAGGAAGGGAGGTAAACCTCTCATGCAATATGAAATTCATGTTTCTTCTACACCTGATGTAACTATTTCAAAGGATGAGTTCCATACAAACTTAGAAGAGGTGAAACCTTCCAAAGACCCTTATAAATCTTATATCAAAAGGTAAGATTATTATTCTATGTGATATGGAATTCAATTAGCTTTAGCACCTGATGTGACTATCTAAAAAGAGGAGTTACATACCAACTTAGAAGTGGCTGAAGGATTGGATTCCAATACTAATCCCTCAGTGACTACTAGTTCACTAGTTCGGGTGAATGAACACCATGTCTTTCTCAGCCCAAATAACACTAAAAAGAATTGATATGCAGGTGACACCTTCATACCCTATTGATTCTCTTTATTATCACCTTAAAAGTGTAGGGAGATCATATGGAGAGGGTAGGTTGATATAACCAAAGCTACAACCTTCCTCATTGTAGGAGATATATGAGAAAACCACATTAGAGAAGAAAAACTCTACCATAGTGGAGGATGAGAAAGAAGGGTCTCGACAAAAAGCTAATTGGAAAATGAGATGTCATTTTAGAAGTTGTGTACCTGGGTATGGAAAGGCATACTAGATTACTAAAAAATATGAGTCAAAAATTTAGTTTTCTGACTCAAATGAATCATACATTGAAATTATTCTTCAACAAGAAAAAATGGGAGCCCTTCACATGTGGGGTCATGGATGTGGACAATGTAAAGTAATAGACTAAATATTTTTATGCGATAAAGAGCGCAATATTGTGGAAAAAATTAGAAAAAGGCTTGGTACCCTTTAATGAAGTCATATTTGATGAAATTATCCACTCATTTCCTTATCCTAAGTTTTTTTTCTATTTTAATATAATGGCCATAGTCCCTACCTTTAATTTTTTATTATGATTAATATATTTGTTTTATAGGAGGTTAGAGTGACCTCAATTGAGCATGGAAACAAGGTCAGGATTTCTTTGTATCAAATTTGAATCCCTTAACCCATGTTTCAGCTATACCCCATGTTTTATTTTCAATGGTGTGAATAATTACGTATTTTTATTTTGTATCATGACAATATTATATTTTATGATATTCAATGTTCTATTTTAAGGTATAACACTCATGGGATTTTTGATTCAAATATTATAAATTTTGTAAGGAGTTTTCATGAATCAATTCATTTAATTGGGTCATAGCCTTTCATATATGAATATAATTTTTCATATTTATATGATATTATCATTCCCCCTATTTTATTAGGAACTTATTTTTTCTAGGGAAACTACATATCCTTATTAATATACAATACTTTGATAATTTGTTTTTCAAAATAAAAGTGTACTATTTATAAGAATAACTCCCATGCCTAATAATATATTTTTTCTCCAAATTATATATTTTCATTCTCACCAATCTTCTCCTCTATTTTGGAAATTAAATATTGATTATTCTATGTGATTTGAATAATTATTTACCCATTTCCAAAATTAAAACCTCCATCTTTCTGAATGATGTGGATTTTAAATATGGTTTTTTTCAAAATGTTCAAACGGTTCATCCATCCATCCATAACATAAAATATGTAACATATAATAAAAATATTTAATTTATAAATATTATGTATTTTCACTTCCCTTTTTCCTAAAACATTAATATTTTTTCAAGCCTCAATTATTAATGGTTCCTATAAAAGTATTAATTTTAGAAGTATTTTCATTTATAATTTTTGAAAAACTTATGTATTTTAATTGATATTTTATGAATAAATATTTATAATATGGTTTTAAAAAGTATTATATTTGAATTTTTCCAGGAATTATGACATCTATATAAGACTTATTAACTCAAACTCCTTTCTTTGACTTATAAAATTTCTTATTTGAACTTAATTTTCTAAGGATTTAACTTTTAAAGGGTTTTTTAATTTTTAATATTTGATAAAAATATATTTTGGTTCAATTTGACTTCCATGAAATGTTTTATTTTAATTTTCCTTGAAAACAAATGAGACTTTTGAAATGAGACTCATATCTATGAATTTTACAACAATGAACACAAAATATTTTCAAAAAATTATTTTCCCAGTTTGTTTTTAAATAGATTCAAATGGGATACGCTTACAATGAGGTTATTTTTCATGTTTTATCTAATATTACTCTTTTATTATGTGATTATTTTGGGTGATCAATTTTTTTGTTTAATGATTTTAAATTTATGATGCTATCTTGATGTTTTATGAAACTTCTATTACATGAAGGGTTCCTTAAGAAAATTTTATAATTTCTATTTGGATTTTATATAAATTTTTTTATTTCCATGGGTGCATTGTGCGATTATTTAGAAATTTCATGAAATACATTTTTCTTTCTATGGGTTATTTTATGATGTGATGATTGTTTTTCCTTTGGTATCACAAAAATTTATAGATTATAATATATATGGGATTTATAATCCCATCCAATGCATTGGGAAAAATCTTATATCTCATGATATTGAAATATTATGTGAACATTTAATCAAGTATAAAGGTTAAAAAGGGAGAGTTTGATGGTATTTGGATATACTCACAATTTTATGAGTGAAAAGATTGGCCGATAGCTAGGTTCATAGAGATAAATCCTATGTTAATGGTTGTTCCACATTATTTCCAATGTTCCAGAACCCATGTTATATTGTTCATGTTTCAGTTTTTCATCAAAGTGTTACAGTTTGTGATTTTATGTTTATATTTAATGTTTATTATTAACACATATTGTTTTATGTTCTTTTAAATTTTATATTTTTTCTTTATTTATCCTTTTACACATGTTTATGATCTTACCATTATTGTCTTTTTTATGTTATCTATTACGGTGTGTTTAATACTACCCCTTTCTTATGTTTCCATTCCATAATATATGAAGATGATTATATATTGTGTCATATATAGTAAAGGGTCTATAAGATCGTGATTATGTAGAAATTTTTTGAAGTGTAGTAATTTTTTATTTATATAACTAATTAATAATACACTAACCTTAAATATTTAGGATGTGAGACTATTTATCAGATGCGTTATTTAAATGATGAGATCATTGAAATATTTCTTTTAATAATTTATTGTGTCACTTCATATATGGAATTATATAAAACCCTAAAAATTAAACATGTGGTGAAGATGGAATGAGTCTCAAATTATGTAATTTGAGAAAAAAATCCCTTTCCCTAAATATCGCCAAGAATTATATGCTATTTCCATCCTTAATAATAAAATTTTATTAGTTATTTTCTTAAATAAGAACATTTTTCATGTTTATTCTTTAATAATTATCCATATTATTCCATTTATGACCATGTTTTAATTAGTTACTTAATCAGTTATGTTTATATAATACGTTTTGAGAACGTTCAGTTCATAATCCCAAAATAGCTTCAATAGGTTGACCATGGTCAAAGGGGTCATTATTCCATAAAAACAATAATATTAATCAAGGTATAATTATCATTTTTATATATTAAATACAATTATATGCCTTTTTATTAAATCATGACATGAAAAATAAAATATGTTGTATCAGGGGAGAGTTAGTCTGCATGTACACATGAGTGACGTTTCCACTTTTCAATTGGGTGGAAAGGAAATAAATTAGATTATATTTTTATTTTAAAAAATATTAATAATTTAATAAATTTCATATTTATTCATTATTTATATCCTTATGACCATCCATTTATGTCTATAACATAAAAAAATCACATCGATTCATGGTGGTGGTAGTCCACACTCACTCATAAGTGATGTTATCCTATTCCAACAGATGGAAGGGTGATAATTTAAGTAATATATTATCATATAGAAGCATAATTATATCATAAATACCATATATATCTATTAGAATCATCATTTTAACCATGTGATATGATCCTATGATAAAATCAAAAACACATCACTATGTAGAGATGATAGTCCATACGTATGCAAAAGTGACGATTTAACTTTCCATTGGAGAGAAAATAAGACGAAAAACTATTTTTACATCAACATAATAAAATGTAATTATATATATGATACTAATTTTATTATATAATCATTGTGAAATAATAGTTTAAGAGGTAGAATAATAAATAAATATGAAAATAGTCAGCTAAGAGTTATACCTTTTGTTGGAAACCTTCCTCTGTCATACACCTTAATCCTTCTATATTTGATATTTTTGTCATAAAAAGACCTATATAAGGTGGGGTGAATATTCAGTAAGAATATGAGAAGTTATTGGATGATCTATATTTCCCAAAAGGTGTGAATAATTGGGGAGAGGATATACCCTTTTATAATTGAGGTTAGCGACACACTCGTAATTTTTGTAAACATATAAATATTTTAGATGTCTTACTCATAGTGAAGTCGATAAAAAACTATCAAATTTAGAATATAAGTTGTTATGTGTAAAAATCACTTAGTAAATAATATTAAAGATTAAATTTCGTGTCCAGGTCACACTTTTTTTAACTCAATTATTCAGATTTGCCCTTTACTGATGTGACACATATTTTTCCATGGTTACTATTCATAATGATCAAAAAATGAAATTTAACTCATTTATAAATTTGAATCCTATAATAAAAACATTTAATCCAATTTTTATGATTCAATTTTTGTAATTGGAAGAAATTAATTTTAATATAAATTTCCAAAATGCAATGAAAAACATTTGTTAGAAAATTATGTTTTTACATATAAAAAATAAACATATACATCAAATATTATATTGATTCCTATAGAATTATTTAGATTATTTAAAAATATTAATTTTTTTTCATTAAATAAAAAAAAATACAATGATACTTTAAAATTAATTTATTTAGAGAAAATAAATGGCAGTTATGAAAGAGTCGACATTTTCCCATATTCAATAAAAAATCAATATTTTCAAAAAAATACAAAACTTTTATCCTAAGAATATTATGAAATAATGATTTAAATAATTATTACCATTTTACTAAATAAAATCTATTAATGTTTTGAAAATTAATAATACTATTCGTGAACAAAATACTATAAAAACCATTTTAGAATAAAATGTATTTTTGATGTATAAAATGAATTTATTCTTATTCCTCTTATATTAACCCCAATTAGATTAATTTTAATATAATATTTAATATTTTATATATCATATATACTCACAATCTTATTTTGAAAGATATTAATTTATTATGATAAAATAAACCACAACATAAAATTTTTACTTAAAAAATATAATTTTAATCATATATTATCGTTTTTATAAAAATTTTATTAGTATTATGCTTAATAACTATATAAGATGAACTTTAATATAGATACAATGAATATAAAAATCATATTAAATTTCAATATAATCTCATGTAGTTCCCTACAATCATTACATATTAGTTATAATACCCAAAATAATTATACTTCTTAGCCTTTTATCCATAGTTTTGATGAGGACTATGACCTTCATGGTAGACCTTGAGGATAAAGATTATATAATCCTAGTATTTGGATATATTTTTTCATTTATTACAGTTGGAATTTACTATTTATTATTATAACTTCCTCATAATTTATTATTATTTTTTTCTTGAATTGTCATATTCTATTTTAATAAAACATATCGTATTTAATTTTAGTGTGGTATTTCCTAAAACATAAGATATAAGAAAAGTTTTATTTAAAGGAAAAAAGTTCTAAAATATAAAGGAGTTACAATGTTCTTATATTTATTTTTATTACATAAATCCTCTCAACCATCCTCATTTATCATATGGTGGAGAGTTTTGAGGTTGGATAAAAAGCAATCAAGTGCCCTTAATCACCTTTGGATGGTTAGGTTAGTGAAAGTAATTTCATTTTTAGTTTATAATCAAACTAAACCCACTGATGGGATGACGAGTGGTCTAAGTTCTCAAGACACTTGATGAGTGAATCAAGAGAGTGGAGATTTCTTTGTGAGATCCCGATAGTATAGTTATGTTGAATATCTAATGTATAGAAACTATTTATCAGTTGTTTTTAAATACTTATACACTATTTATAATTCATACAATCAAAATAGAACCATTGGATACCATTTTAAAATAGAATCTTATTTCTACGTAAACCATCACACCTAGATTAAAAAACATGATTGAGTTTATCTTAAGAATATATCCTGATTTACATAATTATTATTATTTTTTATCATATTTTTAAATTTTATTCTTGACCAACCTATGAAAGTATTACTAATACATTATTTACTGAAATTATAACAACTCATTAAAGGAATAAATTGAATCCAAAATATAGTAATATTTTAGAAAATCCACCATGTTAGTTTTTAGGTCTATGAAAAAATATTCCCTAGTGGATATGGTTTCCACCATAAAAATAAAAAACTAATAAATATCCTCTTTTACCAATAATATATGAAGAATCTAGCCGTATAAAGTTATTTTGGGAATCATACTTATAGGATTTTCAAATTTATCATAGGAAAAAGGATATCATGTGACAAATTTAGAATGATACAACCACATGTTTTTGGTAATTTCATACATACAAGGTGTATAAAGGTTAATATGACATTATAGATGTGGATATTATATATCCTTTGAAAGTAAGTTATTATTCAAATTTCTCTATAATATTTCCTTTTCAAATATCAATTATTGATATTTTATTGTTTATAGGGATGTCGTGTAAAAATATATTATTAAAATTTACCTTTTAAATTTTTTTTATAGTGATATTATTTGGATGTATCACATTCATGATCAATGAATTCAATTATTGTTTTATTTTATTCCTTAGTGTATTCAAGAAACCTTTATAGTTATAATTGAGTGTTATTGGTGTGATTTCTCTCTCAATAATGATTTTTATTTGTGGTGTAGTTTTTATTTTCTACCATGATATGAGTTTGATGTGTCCTCTTATCAGTGCATGTTTTTTCTGAAAAATTTAAATCTCATTTCATATTCGATTTCCACATGGGATGGTTAATAGTGGTTTTTAATGTAGTTTTTTGAGTTTATGGGCCAATTAGATGTCATGACTTATGGTATTTGTGGAAAATATGAATTCTTGGCGTGAATGTATCCTAAGGGGTTTGAATTGAAGATTGAATGTATCAAAAACTTATTTTGTGTTTCTTTAATAATCTCCAGTATCCCTAATGTTATGTATAAAATTTAACATTTTCAATAATTTTCTTTTTGGTGGGGGGATGTAGAGATCCATACTTTCTTTATTAAGAGTTTATTATTTTCGACAGTCATTTTATATTATTTGTTATCATGATGATAAAAAATTTTATTGGATAGGAAAACTATGTGAGCCATTGAATTTAAAGTAGAATTATTACATTTTTGTGAGTTTATTTTCATTTCAAGAAAGAATTAATTTTAGAATTTTTGAGATAAAATAGGTATTTGTGAATGACCATTCCTATAAATAGAGGATGGAGTTCCATTTTCTCTTATAAACTCACCATCCCCATCACTCTCTCTCTCTAAAAAATTTACACCTTTTTTATATTTTTTTGAAAATGGAGTTTTTGATAAAGGAACATTCATATCAATTTTTATACATCAGTGATGAAGTAGGTATGATTTTATCGGGTTTGGGTTAGTTTATTTAAATTTCATGTAGTGGTGGAAATTGGTGACACTCTTTCATCAATTTGGTGTTTTACTTAAATGATTTATTCATTACAGAGTTCAGATATCTAGAATCACTTGAGTGGTTCATTAAAAAATCAATTATTTAATTTTCCAGTTCTACATTTTTTTATTTTAAAGTTATAGATCTATAAATTATCTACTTGGTAGACTTTAATCTATTTTATTTTTTAATTTTATGTGTGAGTTATAAATTATGTTTCCCTCATTCGGTTTATAAGTTATTTCATTGAATAATCTATTTTAATTTCATATAAAATATAGAATATTGATGGGATGTGGTTTTCATAAGTATTTATCCCCCTTTTTACTTTTGGGATGTGATATTTGAAACCACCCATGATTTTAGTAAATATTTCTCCTAAAATAAATATTATAATTTGAAGTTTTCTTCACATGAAACATTGAAATAAACTCATCCACATAATATTAGAAAACACTTTATGACAATAATATAACCTATAGTAGAAAAAATATAGTAATCAATTAGAAATTTATATAAATAGTTTTAAGAACACTTAACGCTCAAATAATTAATTATTTCAATAAAAACCATTTTTCTTAATATATTTTATTTATTATTTTAAAACTAAATATTTAAATTATTGAATTTGAAACTATAAATTTTTTTTTGAATTCATAATGATAAACCTTGATTAGTATAAATTTTGTAGACTTTTTTAAAATAAATAATGTTTAGGTAAATGGTGAAAAATACAATTTTCCCCAAAACAATACCTTTTATGGATTTATAAGAAATACCCAGAAATATATTAAATTATTATAATTGATGAAATATTAATTCAATCGGAAAAATAATTCATTTTAAATAATATTATGTATTTATAAACCCATTGTTTAATTTTACTACTTAGGTATCATTAGATTCCAAATTTTAAAAATAGTTTTTTGTATTTTCTTTAAATTAAACATTTTAATTTTAAAATAATATTTTGGATTTATTTTAAAGACAATAAAATTTTGTATTTTATAATAAAATAATTTATGTCATGTGAATTAATAACACTGGTAATTTTTATCTTACACATAATTTTGAAGCCTTAAACACTTCTTTTATAAAAATGTGTTTACACATTACATGCGCTAATGTCAAACTTAATTTTTATTATACACATAAAGTTTGTATTATAAAATGGATATTTTATTTTTAATCAGTAATTATAAATTATTTAATAATATTATTTTTATTTTTATTCATAAAAATTTAAGTACTTACATAAAAACAAGTCACTATGGTAAAAACCAAAAATGAAAAAAGGTACCCATAGGGGTAAAAGGACTAACATGTTAAAAAAATATTTTTAAATAAGTGTTTGAGGTGTAAATCAACCAAAAAGTATCTAAAATCCATTATTTTCCATTTTATAGTATTATTGACATGTAAAACTTGTGTTATATTTATATTAAGTTGAAATATTTACAAAAAATGTCATTCTCTCCATTTATAAAAGGGGCCTCTAACCACCCCATAAAGACCACTAACAATTTATGTTTAACAGATAAAATCTACCATATTACCTTCCTATATAATACCATCGTACTTCCTTTAAATACCTTCCAATTGAAGTTATTATAATCTTTCCACTTCCAAGGAGTCCTCTAAGGGAGAAATCAAGTCCTCAATGTAAGTAATATTTTTTCTCTAAATTATTTTCTATTATATCATATTCTCCCAAATGTAATTTTATAAATACCATATAATTAAATATTTTTTTGTATACTAAATTGTATTATTCTAAGGGAATAACTATTTACCACTTTTTCTTTTTTATTTATAAATATGAAAAAAACATTATTGGGTGTGTGGACAACCACCTCCACAAAGTAATGTTTCTCGTTTCTCATCTAGTTTTTATTTTTTATTAAAATATCATAAAATATGATTCATAAAATTAAAAATATCTAAATATTATCATTATTATTCTATAATAATTATTTTATTACAAAATAAACCAGTTTGATAACCATACACACCCATTAATTATGGTATGTTCATGTTTGGGTAGGTCTAACCACCTATTAGAACACTATTATAAAATGATATCATGGATGGATAGAAAAAATTATTTACATATTATATATTTAATAAATAATTAAATATATATTTAATTTTCGTTCTGGAATGGAAAAATTAATATTAAACTCATTAATTAATACATCACTATTCATTTACTAAAAATCATGAAAATATACTTGTTTCCAATTTCACCTAAAATAGTCATAATAAAAATTCTCATGTAATTAAATTTTATATTTATAAAATATTAAAATACATAAATTCATGTATCTTTTATGGTATATGAATTATTAAATTTGGGATAATAATGAATAACAACACTTCAATTATGAAACTAGTTCAAAATGATCAAGATTACTCACACCCGATATTGAAAGTAGATAAAAAATAACTAATATAGAAGTAAAGAATAAAATTAAATGAATTTTATTAATGGTTATATGATTTAATAAGGATATTAAATAGTTGATTAGGATAGTTATGATTATTATATCATAGGTTAGCGTGTGATCAACTAAGTGTGAATTTAAATTAAGGGTTTCATCGAATCAATTTTCTATTCATTGGGTCATAATATTTCTCACTAGAATATAATTTTAAAGAATTATTTTATCCTACTATTACAATATTATACATGTAATTTTCTATTTTTATCTTTAGAAATTAATTCTCATCCCCAATAACCACTTGTTGATTTTTTTTTCTGAAATAATAGTATAACTTTGGTAAGAGTAACTCTCATTATCAATGAATCCTTTTATTCCACGCCCTTACTTTTCCTATAGAATTATTTTTTATAATGGAATCCAAATATGTTTTTTATTTTATATTTATTGTATTTTAAATTACTTATTTTATTAAATTAATGACTTTAAATATTTCTCGGATGTGTGTTTTTCATTAAAACGATCTAAAAAATCTAAATAAATAAATTTATTTTAATTATTTACCACCCTTTATTTATTATCTTGATGTTTTTATTTTAAAGGAAAATTTATTTGAAAAAAATATATGATAGATTTTTCAAAATTATTCTATTTATCTTATCAATTTTATTTAATTTAATTTTCACTTAAACTTTTATAAGTGTTTACATGGTTTTACGAAAAAATTTGTTTTTAAGCTTATAATTTTCCTCCAAGGTTTATCTCTCATGAAGTGAGGTTCTTTCCAACCTATATATTTAGAAATGTAATTATTGATTTTTAAAAATGAAACTTTTGATATAAAATGATTTAATAAGTTGAATTTATATGACTTTTTGTGAAATTTTTAAGAGACCCGTTAGGTTTCCTTGGGCTCTTTAAGTTATAATTATTATTGATTTTAAGTGTAAAACATATGTAAGGATGACGAAGGGCGGAGTAAAATATCAATATATATTTAATTGGTTTAATTTTATATCTAAATATATAGTTTTATATGGACATTATGAGTCCATTCAAATCGGGACGGTCGTAATTTATTTAATTGCATTTCAAGAGTGGACATAATGAGTTTTTTACAACTGTGTGAGAATAATGAGTTTTTTCACACATGTTTTCATATGCCTATGGTTGTTCCATATTTAAAAGTTTCTAAATAATGTTATGAAAAATTTCCACAATTATTTCAATTTTCAATACAATCTTTATTTTACTATTTTTAATTTTTTTAAAATTTTATGCATTCTTAGGTCATGCTCACATGTTTTATGATTATTGAGATGTATTTTGAGCCATGAGATAACATTAATGCTTCTTTAATTCCATTTTTTGGATCTTATTTTTCTCTTTGATGATTTATGACTATAATATATGTTTTCTTGATCTTTTAATAATATATTTATCCCATCCTCATATTCTCCATAATGTTTATGATTTTATAGGTTATGATATGTTTTCCCTTACATAGCATCAAATCTCACCCCTTTATTATATTTTCATTACCTTAGTTATAATAAAATATCATGTGATATGTATAAAAAAGGATTTATAGTTGTGTGATTGAGGGGAAATATTCATTAGTGGTGTAAAATAATATGTTTATGTAGCTAATATCCAAGAAAATAAACCTTCTGGTCCCTGGTTTGTGAGATATTTTTTGATATATATTATTGAAATTATGAAATTAATGTGTTATTTGTATTATGTTTAGCTTGGGTCACTTTAGATGGTATCAGAGAAGTGTTTACTTTTTTTGTGGGTTATTTTAGTTATTTGTAGTATTATGATAAGATTATATTAATCAAAACCCTAGATATATTTCCATTGGATAAGTCTAACTATAAGATAACATCCTAATTTTTTTTATAATAGATATTATGCATTTTATGGGGAATAAAATCCTTTTATAGATACTAAATGTGATCCAAGATTTATGATTCATGTAACTAGGGGTACTAACCAAAAAAGGGTATCTTGGGTGTTAACTCAAATGTAACACCCCATTATTTTACGGTAATTTATCTTTAAAATAAATTAATATCATTAATATCATGTGTTGCATGCCACACTAGGTTTAACTAAACCACGATCTATTATTAAAATATTATTATGTGACCATTATAACATATCCATTAAACTTATTGGGTATAAATAGGACTAAAAAAATTATGAAATTATATGATTATATATTTATTAAATAAATTCATTGGTTATCAAAATAAATAGAAATCATTGAAATGTCAAAGAATTGTTCTTAAGAAAAATTAATTTAATATTTGTAAAATGTGTTTTTATTTTAATAAATTTAATCAAAAAATATTTGAGAATGAATTTAATAAAATTGAAATATTATTTAGTCAATATAATTTTTTAATGTTTATATATAGTTTTTAATAAGAATAAGATAATAATAAATCCCGTTTTATGAATAAAAATTGTATTTTTTTAAAAAGCTATATTCATCGTGGTTTGAAAAATTATATTAAAATTCATACAATAAATTTATTTAAATTTAATCTCAAAAAATTTATTAGATATTTTTAATTATAAGGTTCATATTTTGCAAATAGATACCATTTTTTGCAATATATTAATTGTGGTAAAATTCACAACATTAGTAATGGGTAAATCGGGTTAATCTAGGTTGAAACTAAGCAATAAGGTCATAATATTTCATCTTAATTATTTAAAGTAATTATAAAATTATCTCCTTATGCTCAAAATTTATATTTTTAATTGATAAATGTCCATAAATATGACTAATATATTATTTAAATAAAATAATGTTACAAAATATCACAACCTTAGTTCAAAAAATTTATTATGTGTCCACATAGGGAAAAACAAGTTATAAATGAGTATAAATTTTAATTTTTTCATAATGAAATTATTTTAATGATTATAATTTATTTATAAATTTTATTGATTATGTAATTACATTAAATTCTTTCACAACACTAATAAAATTTTTACTCAATAAATAGAAAATTAAAATTAATAAAAATTAAAAAATAAAGGTGATCTAATTTGAGTAATTTATAGTGTTGCATAATTTTTTTTGATGAATATATAGTATTATTTTTGTATAACTAAGTAATATTAAAATACAACATTTTTATGATGTATTTGAAGTCAAATTAAACAAATATTGTCAAAATTGAAATTAAGTATAATTTTAAAAAAAATATTATTAAATCATTTAAAATAATTTAAATATTGAATGAGGAAAAAAGGGAGTAATACATGGTTTTAAATTTAAAACATTTTCCATTTATAAGTAAATATGTTTCTTATATGTAAAATTATATCCTTTTAAGAGTGAAAAATACATTACCGTAATTAATGTTAAAATATGTTAACTAAGGGGTTAAACCAAAAGATAAGATTTTAAACACCAAAAAACATTTCTTAATTTTATTGTTTAACGATATTTAAACCATATACTTACCTAGGTTTTAATCCCTAGTAGTTTAGATTCATTGTTTTGAGAATATCATTATTACAATTTAATCATTTATGAAATTTCAAAAGTGCCCCTCACTTCAATTATAAAAGGGAACAACCTCTATCACTTATTTAAACCACATTGAGATATCAAAAAAGAAAAAAACCCAACCATTTATCTTATAAACATAACTATCTATGTTATAGAGGTTTTTTTCCATTCAAAAAGTCCTTCCCTATGTCCCTTTAGAAGAAATCTCATGAAAGTATACTAAATAAGAGGTAATCGTCTTTATCAAGTCCCTCAACTCTATTTCTTATTCTACTTCCTCTTCAAGTGTTTTAACCATAATAATAAAATAAATAAAATATCATAAATATACTTATATATTATTAAAAATATGGGAAAACCATATTCTATCTCTTTTACATCATATAAATAGTGAATACATCGGTCATGCATACATATGACTTATCATCTCCATGTAGCGGTGTAATTAATTTTTCATCACCACTTTATATGGATGTTTATAAAGATGGAAATAAAGAATATATATTATATTTATGAAATAAATATAATTCTAGAACAATTATATCATATATACCTTTTAACCTTCCAATCTGTGGGAAAATTATAACGTCATTCATGCGTACGTGTGGACTACGACCTCCACGAAGCGATACAATCCATTTTTTCATTTACTTTTTATATGAATAATAATAAGGATCGATTTAATAAATATATATTATATAAATATTATATAATAATTGTTATAGAAATATTAATAATTATTATTCACCATTCTTTCATTCTATCCATTGAAATGTGAAAACAATATTCATGGGTACGTATAACCTACCATCTCTATGAATGGTGTAATAATTTTTTCTATATATATGAAACTAAATATCTATATATTGAATATATATTATATTTATAACATCAATAAAATTCTAACCATGATATATATAAAATAACTGAAAGTATGGTATCCAAAAAAACTTGAAAAACAATGCAATTAATGCCCAAAACAATGATAATAACAAAATATTATTAAACAATGTGCGATAAAATGTTATAAATGGATAAAATTTCATATCATATATATATTTGGTTATGGTATGTAATTATAATAAATATAAATTTATTATATAGGACTTTAGAAAACCTACATGTTAAGTTGGACCTAAGGTAATGAATTTCATTTCAATTTATACTCCATTGAGACATATTAAGTATTATACACCCATTTATTTCTATGTAGTGTATATACTACCCATTTTAGGTATTTAAAATGAATATATATTTATTAATGATGATAAATAATCATTTCAATTTAACTCTCTTAAATATTTTATATATCTTCTTTTAACATTTCCACTTTTTCGAACATGAATCAAGAAATGAAATGTTTAAATGAAAAACTGATCATTTATCTATCTTGACGGAATATATTTTAATTTAATACCCTTATTTTGCCTAGAATATTTTTAAATGTGTTTTTATTATTCTACAATGATTTATCAAATAATATTTTTAACCGTGTTTTACTTTTTACAAACTAGTTTGAATAGATTTTTTTTTCATTTTCCAAAATGAGGTATATTGTGAATTTTACGAGAAAATTATGGAATTAATTTCTTTAACTTATAAGAAATGAGTAAATTTTTATAATTTTTTAAATAATATTTTCTTTGAAGCTTACAATAAATGTTTTGAAGACTATGTTCAAAGAAAATGTTTTGAAGACTATTTTCAAAGAAAATGTTTTGAAGACTATTTTCAAAGAAAATGTTTTAGTTAATAATTGTATAATTCTTTTAAATAAGTGATTTCAAAAAATGGAATGGTTATTTTCCTCATGAATGTAATAAGGATATTTTAATGTAATTTTAATTCCTCAATTAAAACAACACTTTATTTTACATATTCACAACTATAGATATGTTGTAATGATACCAAACCTTGAAACATTAATTTACTTTTGATCATTGGATATTAAATTTCAATTAAATATACATATTATTTGCATCATGGATATGGTTATTTCCTAAATCATATACCATTTATACATATTGTGTTATATTTGAAATAATTTTTTTACTGGGAAATTATTCATAAATTTATAATATATATTCAAGACATATGTTTTTTTATAAATAATATTGTTCAAGAATTAAATATATCATTAGATATATGAGGAATAAATTTAACAACCAATGATAAGAGGGGAATATAATTAAATACCCCATTGATGCATCGATAGGTCTCATGAGACAAATTAGTTAGAAAAATTAAAAGGGAAATTACCCTTAGTTTTAAACTACCTTGGTGTAAGGTCTTGATGATAGATATACCATTATTTTTTAGATCATGATTTCCAATTTTTTGCATTAACTTCATGAGAATTCGATTATTATTTTCTATTTGATTACTATATCGATACTGTCAATGGATTTGTTTTGTGCTCAAATATTTGATTAAATTGAATGATTTTTTAGTTCTTTAACTTTACATATTAATTATACCATATTTACTCATGATATCATCCCTTATACATAACCCTTACTGAGCATTTCAGCTCACCCTTTTTTTCCTTTCTTTATGTCATGAAGAAGAAATATTAAAATGAGTTTCAGAGATGCATCAAATTTATTTTATTATGTCTATATTTTATTCTAAATGTATAATGGGTATCATCTATGAATATGGTTCTTCAGGATAAGTAAAATGAATGATCCCTTGGAATTATATTCCTTATATCTATGGAAATGTAATAACGTAGACACCAAATCTGGGTTACTAGAGTTTGGGTTGTTATAGTTGGTATCAACGAAAGTTTAGATGAATCCTTGGAAATTAGATTTTAAATAAACATACCTAACATGAGAGATATGATAATCTCATATAGTATATGATAATTTTTACCATTAGAGGGATTTTATTTTATGGACCAATATTCAGAATGATTTTGAACTTACTTAGTGTGTGACATTATTTAGTGATGGGACCTAAAGGAATGAAGAGAATAAATAAATTTCGTAAATGTAGGAATTTTTTCATTGAGAAAACTGATACTGTGAGTGTTAGAGCTAAGTATATCATGATAAAATTGGGGATAAGAACCATGTTATGTCTGATAACCTTAAAAATATAAATAAAATTGATGTTCCATGACATGATACACCTATATTGTATTATTTTATTTGAAGTAAGCCTCTGTATTTTAGTGGATCTACTAATCTAGTTGTAGTTTAGAAATGGATAAAATCTCTTGAAAATATATTTCTTGAATTGGGATAAAATGAAATGGAAAAGGTTATTAAGGAAATGAATTATCTTTGAATATATTCTAATCAATGATGGTCATTGATCTAGAATACTAAGGAGGAAGAAGAAGTAGAACATATGGAGTGGATATCTTTTAAATTAATATTATTCAATAAGTATTTACCTCATGAGTAGAAAACTAAAATGAAGAGAAAGTTATTCAACTTAAGAAAAATGTAGGAATAATGTTTTCCAGAGTATGAAGTTACCATTAAATGAAAATATAGGTATGAAACAAATTATATATGTAATCCAGAGATCAAGATTGACAATTTCATTGAATACCTTAAACCAAATCTCTAAATGGAACTCATTTCTCAAACTTTTTCATAATTTGATGAGATAATATTATGTTCAATCAAAACAAAGAAGTAATTTTATAAATTATCTATCTTTAAGGGAAATATTTAGGATAAGAGTTCATCTAATAAACATTAAAAATGCAATGAATCAATCAATAATAGGGGAACCAATAAATTCCCATCATGTAAAAATTATGGGAAGAAACATCCTAGAAAATTCTTGGAGGGTATTATAGTTTGTTATAAGTTTTTATATAATGGTAATATGTCCAATGAATTCAACTTTAAGAAACATATAATTGATGTGAAATGATTCAATAAGAAATTAATGGTTAATTATTCACCCGAATTACCCAATAACTGTGGGAACATATCGAAGAAGAGGTTTATAGAAGAAGGCTATGTGTATGAAATCACTATATCTAAGGTTAAAGTTCCAAAATATTATAGTGGAGATTAATTTAATCATAGCTTCAAATTTAGAAAATTATTTATTAGAAAATGGATCATTACACTATTTTATATCATCCATGTTTTTGAAGAAAATTAGATATTTCCCAATAAAATTAAATAGGGATTTGTCAGTCAAAATTCTATTTGGAAATCTCACCGTAATAAGGATGTATCAGTCAATTCCTATTATGACCCATAATGGGACCTATTTTCAGAAATGATTATTATACATATGGATTATTTTGATATAATACATTGTATGTATTGTATTTCAACATTTGATGAATTGTTTTTACATAGTGAGGGACATTATGATCCATGATAAAGATGTGGACATCCTTATCTTTAGAGTAGAGAATTCATCACTTGAATCATGACTAGATCAACCCCAATAGCTCTTCTTAATGGTATTATTGGGGAATAAGAGCTAACACATCCAACAGATTGAAAATTTAGACTACAAATAGAGGATGTGCCTATTGTACAAGAATACATTGATTCATCTCTTGAGGAATTACATGGACATCCACCAGAGTGTGAATTTGAGTTTTCCATTGATCTAATACTTAATGCATGACCTAGATCAAAATATCCATATAAAATGACCATTGTTAAATTAGTGGAGTTAAATAAACAACTATAGTATTTGTTTAGTAATGTATTTATATATCCTAGTGTTTCACATTGGTAATACCCTATTTTTTTGTCAATAAAATGTTGGATCTATGAGGTTTTTCATTTATTATTAGGAAATAAAAAATATTATGATAATGAACTAGTATCCTTTTCTTCACATAGATAAATTATTTGATAAAATTAATGGATATAATTATTTTTCAAAGATTTACCTTCATTTTGGGTATCATCAATTGTGAGTAAATAAGGGACATATTTTAAAGACAACATTTAAAATGAGGTATGAACATTTTGAGTTTATAGTAATTTCATTTTTATTGACTAATTCACCCTATGTTTTCATGAATCTAACAGATATAGTATTAAATGAATATATCCACATTTTTATGGTATTAATTCATGATATCTTGGTGTACTCCAAAATCTACGAGGACCATGATAATCACTTGACAATTATTATTGGGAGTCTTAGAAGAAAACTATTATATGGGAAATTTATAAAGTCTGAATTATAGATTTCAAAAGTTTCTTATCTTGTCCATATTGTCTCTAAGGATGGAATATCTGTTGATCCTGTGAAGACAAAGGCAGTCCAAGAATAATGTACACCAACGAATATAATCAAGGTATGTAGTTTCATTTGATTATAAGGTTACTATCAGCAATTTGTTTAAACTTTTTTCAGATTGGATAATCTGTTAACAAAGATTACTTATAAATGGATTATTTTTTATGGAAAATGTAATGTGATGAATGTTTTCATGATTTAAATAAGAGATTGGATAATGCCCCAATTTTTACTCGACCTTCAAGAAATGAGGGATTTGTGATATAGAGTGATGCATCGAGGAAGGGACTTGGTTGTGTCCTTATAAATATTTACAATGTTAATTTTTTATGAATTGAAGATGTTAAAGACTCATGAAAAACTATCCAATCCCTGATCTTGTATCTCTATGGTGAAATATGTAAGATATAAACAGATCACAAGAGTTTGAAATGAATATTCTCATAGAAAGAACTCAAGTTGAGGTAATGAATATGGATTGAACTACTTCAAGATTATAATTTCTCAATACATTACCATTTGGGAAAGGAAAATAAGGTATCAGATACGTCGAGTAGGAAAGATCATGGAGTTATGACCAAAATTAGGATTTATGTTGATCCTATGTTCATGGATTTAGTAAATATGGATATGAGAATTATTAAGAAAGGGGAAATATCACTCCTTTTTCAAAGGATTTAAAAACCATATTCATTTGAAAAGGTAAATGTTTATCAACCTTATAATGAGAATATTCCAAGTAAAATTAAAGCTATAAATGATGATAAATTGTGAGGATCCCTATATAAAGATAGAATTTTAATATTTGGAAAGAAGTAATGTGTTTCATCAATACATGAGGTAAAAAGTGAATTATTATATAATGTTCATCATTTGAATTTTTCTATACACCATGGAAGCACCATGATGCCTTGATATTTGAAGGAACATTTTTTTGTGGGATAACACAAAGAGGGAAATTTAGGATTATGTGTCAAGATAATTGGTTTTTCTCTATGTGAATCTTGAGATACAATATCTTAGAGGATTCATGAAATCTCTACCTATAACTATATTTAAATGGGATTACATTACTTTGGAATTTGAGACTTGATTACCAAAGAATCCAATAAAGAATGATGTGATATGTTTTTTTGTTTTCCATACCAAATATAAACATTTAATCAATATAAGAGAATATTTTCCTTTACATTACCATTAAAACATCTAGATAAATGATGTTGTAAGACTTTATAGAGCACCTATTTCAACTGTGTCTGATGGCGATCCATGATTTACATCTAAATTATTGAAAATTATTGAGAAGAATCTTAATACTGAGCTTAATTTGTGTACCTATTACCATCCTAAAACTAATGTGTAGTCCAAAAGTATTATTAAAACAATGTAATATAAGTTTAGGTCATTACTACATGACATTTTAGGAATAATTGATTAGTATTTACTTATAGTAGTGTTTTACTATAACAATAGAATTCATTCAAGTATTCAAAATTTACTGTATGAATCATTATATTAAAAGATATTTCTTAATCCAATTTGTTGTGAATAAGTTGGTTAAATAAATATTGTAGTCCCAGGGCATGTTATGGAGAAAATAAAAAAGTTAAAGGCCAATCAGACTTATACTAAAGTGTGTCAAATCAATAAAAAGAGTTATGTTGATAACTGAAAGAAAGATATTTAGTTTCATGTAGGAGAGAAGCTTTTATTGGAATTATCTCTATTGAATGGTGTTATAATATTCAATAGGAATGAAAAAATGAGCCCTAGGTACATTATAACCATTTAAATTATGGAAATAATTGGACATGTGGCTTACAATTTGTAAATTTCACTTAGCTTCTCTAAGCTACACTGTAGGAACTTGGTTTTTCACTTAGGTATGGATCCTTTAGATTTTTTCAAATTCTCTATTTAGACCTAATAAGAATGGATAATGAGTTCATAGGTGTCTCATGGGTGTCTGAGGCTTGTTTGGTGCCTGAAACCATGTTTTTTTGGGAAAAAACGCTCATCACATAATTAAAATAAACCCTGTGGGAGAGGGTTAATTATTAGTTTTAACCATGCAAGGATGAACAATGGGGAAATATAGGGAATATGGTTTTCCCTAACCATGCGTAGGGGTCTGCACAACCATGCTAAAAACAATAGAAAAATTGTAGAGGTGGTTCACATGGATGGTGCATGGTTTCCAAAACTATAAGGCCTAACCATGCAGAATGCCCCTCCTACATCAGAACACACATAGTTGGCACACAGTTTCCCTAACTATGTGGTCAAACCATGTAAAGGCCAAATGTGGATGATTTTATAGTTTTAACAATAAAAAATAATTAAATATATCCTCTTTATCCTATTGTCATTTCTAATAAAGGAATTCCTTATTTTCTCTCTTTTGAGACCCTTTTCAATACTAATCTAGGAATCGATCTAAATAATCTGTCTAAAGTCTGATCAAATAACCGTTTGTCTCATTGGATCCATACGAGTAAGATATTGAGTCCTTTTTAATATTTTTTCATTATTCTTCTCATCGGTGATGATATTTAGATGTAGAATAACATTCCTTATTTTTAATGCATTGATAAATTCTTTAGATCTCTTCCAATCCAGGCCAATATAGAGGCTGATAGTGGATGAGGAGGTTCGTAAAAGTACGAGGTGGGTGGTCTATATATATTTCCTAAAGATTTTTTATTTTATAAATTGCCACCTGGGGGAATCTATTTCATTCATAATCATCTGTTTAATTTAAATCCCATGATTTTAGTCTTTAGAATGGTGTTATAATACCCATGACGTATATGTTATCTATTTTCGGTGGTTATATACCCAACTCCAACCACCATAAGTAGAGTGATTCTCCATTTATACTTTTAGTATCCAATAATAACTAAATGGTTTATTATGAACCTTTATCTCCACCGTTTGGATGTGTGACTTGACCTTGATAATGGTTATCCCTTATAATTATATGAATTTTGAATTGATAAATGGCTAGTAACATGTTTACTTTCCACTCAGTCCACATAAGGTTAGTGCATCAAATTGATAACTTAATCATAAATGTAAATGGTAAGTATATTAAGTATATGACTTGGTCAAATTAAATGTAAATAAATGTTTGGTTTCATATCTGTAGAACCCTTTTACACATATGATGTAAGGTAGTGGAATTATCCTAAAAAATTTATTTTGAATTATATGAAATAAATTAAATGGTTTCATGCCCCTTGGCCTTGTGACACTAATGAAAATCAAATATTGAACATACTGAACTTATTAAATGGCATGCCCATTAATTGGATTAATTAATTAAATGAATCAAATATAAGGTCTCTAATTTTATATAGACCATAATATTACTATAGGAGTATCTAGACTTGAGTTGGATTTTTAATTCCTAAGGGAATGCCTTGATCACTTGTGTACTCCATTCTGATTCAAGGATACTAGTTTCCATGGCTGAGAACCAACATGGAACTAGATCATCGCCGATTAATGTATTCCTGGTATGAAACCATAAGATCCGTTGTATATCATTTACATGAATCCTTGGATACATTCCTTGGATATAACATGACTTCTACAGACATGCAACTCCTTAGTTAAATCCTCGGGTCTTGCTATTTCTTACCCCGTTTTACCTTGGATATTTTCCTTGAACTCAGTTATATTCAATATTGTGCAATTCCTTGGATGATGGTCCTTATATTACACTCTTAACCATTAGCCAGGATGTAGTTACTACTAAGTTGGAACCCCCCGAGGTCAATGTTTCATTGATTATTACCTTGGAACCTCTTCATTAAGAATATCATTTGGATGCCTTGTTTTATCTTGGATCCATCACTATTATCATTTTTGTGCTGGTTTTACCTCAGATGATCTTTTTATATTAACTGGGATTTAATTAATTAATGAAATGGTTATATGTTCGAACACTAGCCAAGGGTTGAAGCAGGTATTTGGGTATTTACATTAATGTGCTGATTTACTTTCATATATGCACTCTTGCACAGAGTTTTAGTTTATATCACATGGACATGAGGTCATAGACAACATTTTTGGGTTTTTACTGAGATTTATCTCAAAAACTATATAGGGAACCATTGGAATCCAGGAAGACTATATGTATGCAAGTGTCGATAAAGGGAAGTGTCATTCTTCAGACACATTATTGGTTAACTACTTAGGATAGACTTGGTAGTAGATGACTAAGCTGGACCTCAGGATGGTTGGGATAGTTTTTGGATTCATTTTTTCTACTTTTTAATATCTTGTATTTTCTACTACTTTGTATCCATGTTCTATAGATTTCCAGAGACATGACATGTCATCATCACCATTTTTATATTTATATTAGTTTCACCTATTGTTTTATCATTCCCACCTATTTCAGCCTTGCTATTAGTCTGTTTATACTTCTTCCCCTATTTAACTATTATCATATTTATCCACTATTCTACACTGTGGCAATGAGGGAATATTCTCCCCATGCACAGACCCCATGTCATTACTACTAGTCGGTAGTCTTTGGCATTCATCGAGATACATGTAAGGCCATGTGGCCAACTGTGCTTAGGGAATCCCAGAGTGGAATCCAGGTTCGGGAAGTCACAAAGTGGTATAAGAGTCATTCATTTCTTACACTATTATTTGGATACAATATTCATGATATTATGAATAATATGGGACTTGGTTATAAGCTGTGCATGGGCATAGATAATCCATGTTTGAGGTAAATGATGAATTTCCTGAATAATGATTATGTTCTACCTTTTCCTGTTATAATTGATATCATTTCACCATAGGGTGATTCATATGTGGTGTGATGGTTGTCATTATTATTCTAATTGAGGTTTTATATCATCCTTGGCCTAATGATATGAGGGCGAAGATAATTGTTACATTAATCATTATAGGAACCTAAAACTCACATTCCATGCATATTTCCATTCTATATAGGTGAATTACACTACTTTAGTTTCTTGATATGTCTATGATTCATGAGTGAGACTTGTTTAAATATTATTATTGTAAATCTATTGGGTTATTATTGAGTGATTTATTATTTTAATTATTAAGGTGTGTGGGCCCTTGTGGGTTGGAAATGGTAATTTACATAGTTAATCCTTTAATTATAATTTAAATTCATGTTTATGTCAGTGATAAAATGTATAGTCCTTGATTCACTAGGATGAACAACTCATATTATTCTAACCTTGATATAATATTTAATAAAATGAAAACATAAAAGTGAAACTATGCTTATAAAATTAAATGGTTTCTAGTAAATGATAAGGCAAGGCATAATTGACCCTTCATCTACTGAAACCTTTGCAATATATACTTGAGCACTTAATGATACATTGCCTTCTAAGAGGGTAGTTGGGGTAGTATTACATGGGAAGTGAGCTCTGTATGTTCATTCTTCTACTTCTAGTGTTACTATCTATATACATCTAGGTTTTTTCTAAGGCGTGTGCTTTGAATATTTAGACCAATGAAACCATGATGTCCTCATGTCATGTCCCAGGAGGGTGGTGATGATCATTCCCTAGAAGTTGTAGCCCATGAGCTATTAGTCTTAATGCCATGAGTCCCACTTGAGGCACCACATATTATACCTAATATTAGCACTAATGCTCAACATTGTGATAGATTCCTATATATGATGAACTATAATAAAGGTTCTCTATGACCTGTAACTATGATGGATGATCTAACTCATGAGTTCTAGTATTAGAATCCTCCTACCTTCTTACGGGATGGTGGTCCATGGGCTATTATGTCTTTTCTAGAGGACACCTTGTCTATCTTTGAGCATATGAAGACACAACCAAAGTATAGGGTCATTCTGGCTATATATATGCTGCATGATTTAGTCAAGCATTGGTGGGATGTGATTACCCAGGCTGGTCACCATCGGGGCATGGAATGGGATGACTTCTAGACCATCTTCTACAAGTAATTTTTTACTCATACACTAAGAGATAATCAATCCAGATAATTCATATATCTTGTGCATGGTTTTATTTTAGCTATGGAATATTCAGTTCATTTCACTATGTTACAATTATTTGTACCACTTTTAGATGGTGATGATATTTCCCATGCGAGACACTTTGAGGATGAGCTTCAGTATGCCATCCGTACTCAGGTGAATGTTTATCACCATCCTAACTATTTTGAAATATTCAACTAGGATCTCATTAATGAGTGTAACATAAGGGAAGTCTAAAGTACCAGTCACATATGATAAGTGACATGGTCAGCCGGTAGTTCATTCGGTTGAAGAAAGCGATCACTTGAGGTTTTTCATTAGGGAAATTGCACCTATAGTACCCGTACTAGTAGCTCTATAGTGCGTCATCAGTGTAGTAAATAGGGTCACCTGAATCCTCAGTGTGATAGAGACCCACAATAGTTCTAGGCTTGTTGATTTATTGATTAATTTCGTAGATTCTATTAGAATTTTCCTTTAGCTTCTAGTGGGAGAGGTTCCACACTAGATCCACCTTCATGGGAATGTTCTTTTACATGACGTTAGGTAGGGAGTTAAAGTATCACTAAAATAATTGACCAAGTATGAGGTCATAACTATGGTAGACATTCATTAGATTACTTGTATTTCTAGTATAGTGGACATGATCATGGTGGTACAATTATTTCATAGGGCTCTGGATCATATCAGTTTCATTCATTATAATATATACCTGAGGATTAGGCTGCATGACTATCTACAGTATGAGGTACATTCTCTAGTATCATCCAATATAGTATCTTCTTTATTTGATAATGGTGTTTCACACTCGTTCACCTCCTTATCTCTCAAAGATAGTCTTAAAATATAAATAAAATTTTACTATTGTGTAATGACCCTGGATACACCATTGGGAGTATAGTCAGAGGGTATACACCAATTCAGATATTTTACCCTTGAGATAGGAAGTTACACTTTCTTGTGGGACCACTTTGTTCTCATGATGAAGGGATTCAATTTCATTCATGGTATGTATTAGTTGGTTCAAAATCACACCTTTGTAGAATTCTATCACTGAAGGGTATCATTTTCATCACTAGAGGGAAACATTTATCTACATAAAGGTGCGTGGTATGTTAAGAATATTATATCTAGAATAGAGAATTATGATATAGGTGGAGTGACTGCCTAGATTTAAAATATATTTATGGAGGGCCATGGTTTACATCATGATGAATTTCCTCCATTAGTATATAATTTCATGGATGTATTTCACAATGATTTTTTTAGATCGCCTCATGAGAGGGAGGTGGAGTTTAATATTTATCTCATTCCATGAGTAGCTCCAAAGTCCACTACCTCTTACAAGATGACGCTTACTAAGATCCAAGAGCTCAAGTGGTAGTTAGAGGATTTATGGGGAAAAGGTTTTATGTAGACTAATAGTTCCACATGGGGTTCACCCATGCTTTTTTCAAGAAGGAGGATTGAAACCTTCATCTATGAATGGATTTTTAACTGTTGAACCATCTTACAGTCAATAACTAGTATCCACTACCTCTAATATATGATATCTCTGACTAGCTCAGAGGATCTAGGGTGTTCTTAAAGATCAGCATGATACCGGGATATCATCATGTGTGAGTCAGGCCACTAGAAATACCTCATATAACTCTTTGAAGCATGTATGGTCAGTATGAGTAAATTCTTATATCATTTAGTCACATGTATGAAACCACCACTTTCATGGATCTGATCAATAGGATGTTCCACCCCTATATGGATTCTTTTTTTGAGGTCTTTTTGAATGAAATATTGATGTATTCTCAAACTCATAGAGACCATTCTATGAACCTTGAGATCATTTTTAGCACACTAATAGAGAATATTCTTTATTCCAATCTTGCTAAGTGACACTTTTGCATAAAAAGGTTCAGTTACTGGGTCATATTATCTCATAATTAGGAGTCTCTTTTGAACTAGAGAAGGTGAGTACTGTAGTTTCCTCAGAGCATCCCAAGAATGTGTTTGATATATAGAGTGTCTTAGGGATGGATATATATTTCAATAATTTCATACATGACTTCCCATGCCTTGATTCACCTCTTACTGGTCATAAAAATTTGGGTGTTAAGTTCTTGTGGTTAGAAAAGTATAAGAAAACTTTTCTTGAGATGAAAGGAAGGATTGTTTTGAAACCTATTGTGATTATTCTAGATCCTTTCAGTGGTTATGAAGTGTTATATGACACATCAATAATTGGATTGGAGAAGTTCTAACATATGAGGAAATGATTTTTTCATTTGAATCTCAGGATTTGAGGCCTCATGAGAAATATTACCCGATGCACGACCTTGATCTAACAACAATTGTCCATGACTTATATTTCTGGTGATAATATCTTTTGTATGAGAACTTTATGGTGTATACATACCATAATATCCTCAAATATATATTTACATATAATGGCCTAAATCTCAGATAGGGAAGATGGGTAGATTATCTTCATTCCTTTGTTTTTGAGCTTGCCTATATGCCAGTAAATGGAAATTTAGTTACTGATGTGCTTAGTTGGAAATCACCAACACTTGATTTACTTGAAGACAATGATGGATGGAAATTTATAAACCTATTATATGATATCCCTCAGATGTTTCATGATATTCATCAGTACTCCTATATCTCAAACTTGATAGTTACCTCCTCCCTCCTTGAGATGTTGAAGAGTAGGCAATTTTTAGATCACAAGGTCTTGGTTCTATGTGAGAGTATTTCAGGAGATGAACCACCTCTAGATTAGTTTGTGGAAAGAGATGACATCCTATATATACATGTATGTGTCTAGGTTCCTACAAATATGAGGGAAGAGTGGATGAGAGAGTCCCATAGTTCGCAGTGGGTAGTTCATCTATGAATCAACAAGATGTATTGAGATATACAACTCTATCATCGGTGGAATGAGATGAAATGACATATAGAATGCTTTATTACTAGTTATTCCACCTATCAGTAAGTGAAGGTGAAAAACTAGAGACCTGATAGTTTTTTAGAACCACATCCAATTCTAGAATGGAAATCCGAAGATGTTTCCATGGACTTTATAGTTTGTGTACTATGGTCACCTAGAGGTGTGATGTTGTATGGGAAGTTCTTGACAGATTGATGAGGGTATCCCCCTTCCTTACTACCTGGGAGACTTCATTAGTTGATGATATGGGAATATTGTACTTCTATGACATCATATGTCCATCGTACTATCAATTCAGATAGGGACACTAATTTCCCTTCACAATTATAGAAATGTTTTTAGAAGGATATGGTTATATAGGTGCTGCTGAGCACAATGTTTCACCTTCAGATCAAAGGGAATGTGGAACAAATAATAAAAGTTCTATAGGACATAATTTAAGCATGTGTTTTTTATTATTGTGGTTTTTGGGAGAAGCATATCCCACTAGTTGAGTTCACTAATAATAATTCATTTCAGGAAAAAATTATATATCTCATTTTGAGTTCTGATATGGTAGTCCATTCTATTCACTCTGGTTCTAGTTAGAGATAGTAGAGGTAACCATACAAGGTTCTCATCTTATCCATGGGAATTTGGAGCATGTTTAGATGATTAGGAAGCGTAAGTATATTGCGCAATCTAGAATGAAATCATATGCCGATCACCGCTGACTACCTCTGTAGTTTTAGTTTTAGGATCATGTTTTCCTTTAGGTGTCACCCATACTAGGTATTTTATCGATACAGAGGCTAGAGAATCTATTACTAAACTCTTTTGGGCCGTTTGAGATTCTGGAGAGAGTTGTACTAGTAGCCTATCAGTTGTTACTACCTCATAGGTACCATTCCCTACATGATGTCTTTCATATTTCATTGTTTCATCGATACCATGCTAAACTGAATCATACATTTGATCCTGAGGAAGTTGATTTAGATTTTAACTCATCATTTAAGAAGTATCATATATGCATCACTGACAAGAGTATGAAGGCTCTTGGAAGTTGGTTTGTCCCTCTATTACAGGTGCTATGGCAGCATGACTATATACTAGATGAGACTTGGGAGCAAGAGGCTGATGCACATGCCTAATGGCTAGAGATATTCTCAAATAGAGTTTCATCACCCTTAAAAGATGAACTTGTGGATGAATTAATTTATGAATAGAATAGTGTAAGAACCCAGTTTTTTACATAGTCAATCAATTAAATTTTGGTATGATTCTCTATTTTGGGCCTAATACGGATGTCTAATGAGTTATCAAGTGACTTAGGGGTGTCTCGGGCTTGTTCAGAGCCCATAACCAAGTTTTTTGGGGGGAAATTCTAGTGACATGGTTATAATAAACCATTAAGGGAAGTATGCATGGTTTGTTTTAACCATGAAAGGCTAGAATGTGAAGAAATACAGGGAAAACAATTTTCCCTAATAGCGCGTCGGGGGCTGCTTGACCATACTGAAAACTGAAAACAAATTGTAGAGGTGATTATCATGGTTTGAAGATAGTTTCCATAACTATGTGTCCTAACCATGCAAAATTTCCCTTCCTATAGTAGAACATGCACGATTGGCACACAGTTTCCCTAACCATGCAACCAAAACATGAGAAGCCAAAATTTGGATAATTTTATCGGCTTCCCTTAAAACCCTAATTAAATAAAATTTCCTTCTCCTATTTTCATTTCAAGTGAAGGTAGACCTTCTTTTATCTATTCTGAGACCCTTTTCGAGACCGATCTAGGAATCAATCTCAAGTATCCATTCAGATTTTGATCGAAGCACCGTATGTCTCATTGGATCTATGCCTATAAGATATTGATTCCTTTTTAATATTTCATCATTATTATTCCCATTAATGATGGTATTTAGATACAAGATCATATACCCAATTTTTAGGTAATTGATTCATTCTTCTAATCTCTTCTAATCTAGGGAAAACTAGATGCTGATTCTAGATGAGAAGAGTTTTATGAGTATGAGTTAGGGGGTATAAATAATTCCTCAAGAATCATAATTTTATAAATTATCATGTGGGTGTGCTGATTTCATTTGGAATCATCTGTTTTATTTTTATTCCATGCTTTTAGTCAATAGATTTTTTCCTAAGACCCATTTCATATTTTTTATCTATTTATGGTGATTACATCCACAACATCGAACACCCCATGTAGGGTGATTATTCATTTATGATTTTAGTGTTTAGTTATGACTAAATGGTTTGTTATGACCATTTGAAACCACTATTTGTGTGTGTGGATTGACCCTACTAATGTTAAGACCTTATAATTAGATGAATAGTGAATTTTTAAATTTATAATGCCTTGTTTATATTCCACTTGACCTACCTAAGGAAAGTTCCTCAAATTGATAAATAAATACTAAATGTAATTGGAAAGTATACTAAGTATATGACTTGGCCATATTAAATGTAAATGAATGTTTGATTTCATGTACATATTAACCCTTTAAAACTATGATGGAATGTAGCACAATGAAAATAATGAATTTATTATGACTTATATAAAATGAATTAAATGGTTTCACACCCCTTTAACATATCACACTAATAAAAGGAAAGTCTTGAACCACTTGAACGTATTAAATACTGTGACATTTATATATATATATATATATATTAATTAAATGAATCAAATGTAAGATTACGAATTATATATGGACCTTGACATAATTATAGGAGTGGTTAGACTCAAGTTAGATTTTGGATTCCAAAAGGAATTCCTTGATCACTCATGGATGCCACTACAATTCAAGGATGCTGATATCCTTGGCTGAGACCCGCCATGGATCCTGATCCTCATCTATCAGTGGATTCTCTATATGAAACCATAGGATCCCTTCTATATCATTTACATGATGACATAAAAACACTCCTTGGATATAACATTACTTCTACGAACTTGATACGCCTTGGTTACATCCTTGGGTCTGGCCATTGCTTATCTCGTTTTACTTGGGATGTTTTCCTTGGACTTAGTTAG
This sequence comes from Viscum album, assembly GCA_963277665.1. Lineage (NCBI taxonomy): Eukaryota > Viridiplantae > Streptophyta > Magnoliopsida > Santalales > Viscaceae > Viscum > Viscum album. The sequence goes on along the minus strand of OY728133.1, from coordinate 2,065,670,612 downwards.
ATTAATTATTACAGAATTACTTGGATGATGATCATTGGATTACACTCTTACCCCTTAGTAAAAATGCATTTACTACTAATATGGAGACCCCTGAAGTCAAATTTTACCTGGTTATTACCTTGGAACCTCTTCATTATGCATATCATTTGGATTCCTTGTTATTTCTTCGATCCATCACTATTATTTTGTCAGTGATTATTTTACCTCATATATACTATTATATTAATTAGAAAATAACTAATTAATTAACTAGTTACATTTTTAGACACTAGAAAATGGATAATGTACCCTCTTGTTTATTTATATTACTTAACTGATTTAATTTTATATATTCATACTTGAACACTATTTAATTTTATATTACACAAACAAGATGTTATAGACACAGTTGACAATGTCCTACTGATATTTATCTCACACCCTAACCAGTCCACCATTAGTACTGGGGAAGACTATATATATGCAGGTTTCGATAAAGGGAAGTATCTGAATTTAGACACTTGATTTGTTGATTTCTTAGGATGGAGTTGGTAGCAGATGACCAAGGTGGAGCTCCAAATTCTTGGGATAGTTTTTGAATTCCTTTTCACAACTTTTTATATCATGTATTTTATATAATTTGTAACCATATTTTAAAACATTATAGAGACATGACATATCATCATCACCTTTTATATATTTAAATCAGTTTTACCAATTGTTTTATCATTCCGTTATGTTTTTGTTTAGCTATCAATATTTGTATACTACTTCTGCTATTTATCTATTATCTTATTTATCCATTGTGCTATACTATGGTAATGAGGGAATAATATCCCTATAGACACACCCTAGGCCTCCTCTACAAGTAATAATCCTCTGATGTTCAGGGAGATACACTTGAAGATATGTGACCAACTTGGCTCGGGGCACCCCTGAGTGGAAGTCAGGTCTAAGACGTCACACACATGACATGTTCTATCTATATTTATTAATGAAGTATATTATAGACATGAAGTATATTCTCACTTATAAATAATTAGAATTGGAAATTTATTTGTCATATTGTGAAGAGACTATCCAGATTTCTTACACTAAAGAATAAGTTTTGAGGAATCAAAATACTTTCTTGTTAAAGGTACATTGAAAAAATCATATGATAGAAGATGAAATGGGGGAACATGAGAAAATTATGATGAATAACTAGAAAAAATATATTCTTGAGATGAAATTCTGGAAATTATGATGAAGAAAATGTTTAAATGAAGGAAGAATGTAACACCCCATGATTTTATGGTATGGTTATCTTTAAATAAATTCAATCCCATATATTTCTTTAATTTCTCCCAACACCAAGTTTAAATTAACCACAATCAAATTTTAAAATATTATTATATGAACATTAAAACCAAGTCATTAAAATAAGTGGGTATGAATAGGAATAACTAAATCATAAAAATTATATGGATTATACATTTATAAATTAATTTCATCCTTTATAAATAAAAATAAAAATCATTTGAATATAAAATAAATGTTTTTCCAAAAAGTAATTTTTATGCATGCATAATGTGTTTTTTATTTTAATAAATTTAATCAACCATGACTGGTGAATGAATTTAATTAAAATTTAATATTATATATTTAATAAAATTTTTTAACCTTAATATAGAGTTTTTAATAGAAATAATATAAAAATAAATCCAGTTTTATGATCTAAAACTATATTGTTATAAAAAGTGATTTTCGTCATGTTTTGCCCACTTATATTCATATTAATTTGTATATTTTATTGAAATATAATCTTTAAAAATGAATTCCATATTTTAGATCATTATGTTTAAATTCAGTAAATTGGTCCCTTTTATTTTTGGTCAATATAATAAATGTGGTAAAATTTATCACTTTTCTATAGTGTAGATCAGGTAAATCTTGATTAAATCTAAGTGATAAAGTTATAATATTTCATCTTAATTGGAGAAGTAAATTCATCCCTTATCACTTTAATATTGAAATTGATATGTTTAATAGAAACTTGTCTATAAAAATTACCAATATAATATTTAAATCAAATAATATTAAAAAATGTAACCCTCTTAGTTTATTAAATATATCATATGTCCAAATAAGGAGAAAAAAAACATATGAAATAATATAAATGTCAATTCTGTTCATAATGAAATTATTTTCATGATTTAATTTATTTAAAATTTTAGTTATTATATAAATATATTAAATTATTGCACAACGCTATGAGAGTATTTATTAAATTGATAGAAAAATAAAATAATTGATATTAAAATTAGTGAATGCAATATATATTTTTTGGATTTAAAGTGTTTCAAAAAATTTAAAGATGAATATGAATTATTAGTGATGTGTAACAGAATTATCATCACTATAAAACTTTTTCTTGATGAATTTGAGGTTAAATTAAATAAATGGTGTCAAAATTGATAAAAATGATAAATTATCAAAATAGTATTTTATTAAATTATTTAACAATCATTAAAATCATTAATGAGGAAATGGTAGAAATATATGGTTTAAAATTAAATCCATTTTATATTTATGAGTCGATATTTATTGCATATGTAAAATTATATCACTTTTAAGTGTGAAATATATGTTTTCATGGTTAATGTTAAAATATGATAATGAAGGGGTTAAACCAAAAGATAATATTTAGAACACAACAAAACCCTATAAAAATTATATTTGTTTCTCAGATTTAAACCACATATCACCCTATATTTAAATTCATATCCATTTATATGTATTTTTCGGGATAATAAATTTATTATAATTTAATATTTTATGAAATTCCAAAATGGGCTTTTGATCTCAATTACAAAAGGTCACCTCCTCCCTTACTTATTTACCCAATTTTTAGCCATCTAGAATGACCAAACCATATTCATTTGTCTTATCAACATCATTATATAATATCTAGATGTTTTTTTCACTCCAAAATACATACCCTAATTCCCATAAGAACACATATAAAGGAAGTGTACCATAGAAGAGGTAATCATATTTACCAAGTCCTTCAAGTCTATTTCTTTTACAATATCTACATAAATTATTTTACCCATACTAATATAATAAATTAAATAGTATAAATACACTGATATGTTATTATAGTTTTGGTACATCCATATTCTACCTCTTTTCTATCCTCTAAAAAGTGAAAACATCGCACGTGTGTAAGTATGGCTTACCGTCTCCATGTAGCAGTGTAATCATTTTTCCTCAACACTTTAAATTGATGGGTATAAAGATATAACTAATGAATATATATGATATCTATGACATAACTATGATTTTTTAATTATAATATTACATATACCTTCTTACCATCTAATCCTTTGGAAAATGATTATATCGATCGTACATATATGTGGACTTCAACCTCCATGAAGCGATGTGATCTATTTTTCACTAACATTTTACATAGATGATAATAAGGATATATTTAATGAATATATATGATATAATTTATATAATAACTAATCATTAAAATATTTGTTTTTATTCACCATTCTTTTTCTCCATCCATCAAAAAGTGAAAACATCATTCATGCATACGTACAACCTACCATCTTCGTGAATGGTGTAATTTATTTATCTATTTATGACTCCAAATATCTATATATTTAATATATATTATTTTTATAATATAAATATTATTTTGGAGATGATGGAACCATAATAAATTTAAAAGTACCAGAAATAAATAATCAAACTATACTTGAAATACCAAGCAATAAACATTCGAAAGAATCCTAGAAATTTTCCATTCATTATTTGGAGAGGCCTATGAGTAACATCGAGGTTATTCCCTTAAAATTTTTGTTTTCCCTCGGTGGAGGTTAAGAGGGGGGTGGGGGGGTTTATTAGCCTCTTATATGACTTCCCCATCCTCCCACTTCTTTTCTTTTTTATCTCCTCCCCTACTCCTCTTTCCGGTTCCACTTTCTGAGTAGATCTATTTCATGTTGGTGATGGTTTTCATGGTGGACGATTCACTTGGAAGTTTTGATGGACCCAACAAAGGTTGATTGAATTGGATGGAATGACTATTCAAACTCTTCTCTTACCTCAATTTAAAATGTTCTTCTCCTTTTTGGATCTAGTACAGTGGTTACAACATGGTTTTGGTATACGTGGTTCGGCAGTCGTTGGGCTTCTTGGTGATCCCAGAGTCTGGTGGATCCAAATTTTGTCTACTAGTTTTATCCTTGTCGATGATTCAATCCTTCCAAGGCCTCATCCACTTTATTTAATGATCTGATTCCTATTACCTCTTCTACTCACCCAGTCAGATATGGAGCAGTGGTTAAAATGGGGTTCTGGGTTTTGGGGTTTGGCATCCAACAATGTTCCTTGCACCTTCTCCATTAAAATTCTCTATGATGATTATTATATTTCCTTTATATTAACATATAGAGACTTCCAATGGTGGAAAAATAATCAACATAGAATTTTTTTATATGAATGGAGTTTTCTCAGTTTTTCTTCCTCAAAGTTTTCAGTGAAGGTTTGTTGGTATTCCCTTCAAGCGATCAAGATGTTTGTTTCTTATTAGGATAATTATTATTCATTATGGGGTATATTGGTTTGCTTCATATTCTCATGTTGATTAAGTGATAATGGTTTTTTCATTCTGATTAAGTGATTTATTTTTTCTATAGTGGATGATGGCTGGCGGGTCTCACCGATGTTGTGGTGTTGATGATGGCCAACATGTTTGTTAGGGGGTGCAGCTCGAGGAAGCTCAGTGCTCGATGTTTGGTTTCCAAATATGGTTTAGTTGTGATGGGTGGATCCTTTTGATTATAATATTTGGAATTTGTTTTTTGATGATTGAATTTGAAATTTGAATGGTTTGGTGTGAATATGTTGAATGTGAGGTTCCCACTTAACCATAAAATGGCTTCAAAAAATAAAATAAAGGATTTACAGGAACACCAAAAAAATGATAATATAAAATTATTAGTAATAGGTGGGGCAATAAAATTTTATCAATGGATAATATATGATATCATAGATATGAATATGGTGTTTATATATAATTATAATAAATTTAAATTTAATATGTGATAGGTTAGAGAAACTACATATCAAATTAATCATGAGGTAGGTGATTTCATCTCAATTTCCACTCCATTAATAAATATTTTGTATTATGAACTCGTTTATTTTTATGTGGTGTATATAATTCCCCTTATATGAATTTAAATTTAACATACATTTATCTATGATTATTAAAGTTCATTTCATGTTTACTCTCTTAATCATTTTCCATACTTTCAACCAACTTTTTCTCTCTTTGGAACAAGAATCAGGAATTGATTTTTTTAAAAGAAAAAACAATATTATTTCAATTTTTATCAAATATATTTTTCTTCCATATCCATATAATATATAAAATTATTTCAATTTTTTATTCACATACCATGATTTAACAAAAGAATTTTTTACCCATGTTTCACTTTTTCCAAAATAGGTTCTATGGAATTTTTTTTTCATTTTTCAAATAAAGTAATTTATGAATTTTCCAAAAAAAGTATTGAAGTATTTTTTAACTTATATATAATGAGAGAATTTTATTATTTTAATGATTAATAATTGTATTTAATATTCATTTAAAAGTTTACATGGTCATTTTCAAAGTAAATTTTTTTACTTTATAATTGCACAATTTTTTTAAATAAGTAATTTGAAAAATTGAAAGGTTATTTTACTCAATAATGTATTAATGATCATTTAATTTAATTTAGATTCATTAGTGAAAAAACATTATTTTAATTCCCTGACCCCAGAAACCCAGATCTGTTGCATTAATTTTTTACATTTTCACGATTACAAGGAATCCAATCCTAAAGGACAGATCCATTTTTTAATTTTGGAAAACCAAATTAAATGCATGATTCCCATAATAAATTGGGAAAATAAAATAAATCATAACATAAATAAAATATTAACTTCCTGGAAACTCATTAAAATATTTTCTATTTATACTCTGGGGAAAGGAAACAAAATAAGAGTGATCTCAAACGCTCAGTAAGGGTAAGAACATCATAATAAGTAATAAATAAACGAGCATAATCAATATGAAAAAGTAAACAACTGATCATACATGCCATTTATATAACAAGATAAGGAAGATAAATATCTCTTTGTAAATAACTAAAACACATGCTACTTAATCAATAAAATTATAATATACTAAATCCATATATAATTTTAAAGAGAAAATATAATTGATAAATTATAACTTATCTTAATTCAGGAAATTATAATTTTTTGGACATCATGTTTCTCATGTACATGTTACCTTTACTCTTTATTCCTTTCACAAGATGGTTTAGCATATCGGGTAGAAACCTATCTAATTTAGCTAACTCATCCATCTCATGATACTATCGATGCATAAATGGGATATAGATAAATGGGCCCCACCATTATTGTACATATCCAAATAATTAATCATATATCAAGCAATGAATTTAATTTATGAACAATGTTCCTTATCAAATATTGATATTGAATAAAATATCTTGATTTATCAATAATTCCACATTTAATCAAATAATTTTCAAAGTGAAAACAATATGTGACAACGATATGTGGTTTAGGAAATAAAAATATAAGTTTCCTGATAACATATAAATTTATGTAAAATAAAAATGATCATAAGGAAGTGATTGTTTCATGATAAATTTAAAAATTAATAAATAAAGTGATATTGCAAAGATAACTTTTACAACTCTATAATTTTGAAGTAATAAACCCCTTGGATGAGATAATTAAAAGTAAAACCATGAATAAAATTAATATAAAAGGACTAATTATATAATAAATCAAAAGGGACATTAGATACACCACAACAGTAGGAAAGTAGTGAATATTATATTTATCTCATAGATGTTAAAAAGTGTGTTGAAAATCCCTTACCTTATCGTTACTATTTTTGTGTTGTCCTTAAACCCTTGTATATTGGTTTAAAACATGTTACTAAATTATACTATAACCATATTCATATTTATAATACAATATACGATCTTTTTATGATATCTTATTATCTTTTTGATTATAATATTTCATTATTTTATCTATTTTAGGTGTTATTTGTTTAGTTGTTCTTGTATGTTTTGACTTATTATTTGTCATTACAATTACTTATGAGATGGATTTAATAACTTAAATAATTTTAACCAAGATTAAATATCATATATATTAATTATATATGTATTTATAATAATCCATAAAATTTTGAGATAGGAAATGAAATGCACCATTCATGGGAGCGGTAGGTCATACGTACGCATGATTGCTACATCCATTTCCTTGTTGCATTTAAAATAATTAAAAGTAAATGATATATATTTATATGTATATTATAAATAAATTATAATATTTATGTCATATATGTCATGTATTTTTATTAAAACAATCCTAAATACATTCCATGTAAAGTGTGAACGTATAACATCGCTTTGAGGAGGTGGTACTCAACACGTCCTCAAATGATGTTATCACATTTACAAAAAAAAATAAATCATTAAAGAATGTGTTATATAACAATTAATGAAGAATTAATGAAACATAAATATCATATATTTCATATTAAAACATCATGTATATCATAATTTCTACCATGATATGTGGTAAATGAATAACATATAATCATTCTTTCATGAGGCGGTTGTCCTCCATACACAAGAACGATAAGTTCATTACACATTAAATGGAAGCATTGGAAAGTGTAGGTAGAAACCTTATAATAAAAATATATAATTATATTTAGGATTCTTGAGTTTATTATATAATCCTGATATAATAATAGTTAAGGGGTGGAGAAGGAAATAAAATGAAAGTGATCATTGAAGAATGTTACCTCAATTTAGGGTAACTCCTTTTGGTTTATTCCAAAAGTCTTACTTGGTTGGATTTATGACATATTTGAGGATTCGTGGTTGAGGTTAGGGATTTTATGAGCTTATTTTAGTATATTTTGGGTGATCTAAGGCGATTTAGAGGTGCGAATAAGTGGGAGCGATGAGTGATGTTTTATAGTGGAGGAGGAGTGTCAATCTTGTAAATTTTTGAAAAGTGAATTCCACCCACTTTTTCTCATGTAAAGTGGCACCAATATTTTTAAAAATATAATCTATGTATTTATGTGGTATAAATATAAATATATATATAAAATATTATTTTGGAAAATTTATTTTTTATTTTGGATCATAAGTTTAAGGGTTAGTTCATTATTAAGTTATTCTCTCTCTTAATTATCGTAATTAAATTTAATAACTTTCAATAATATTTTTGGTAAAAAACTAATTTGAACTTATTATACATTATAAATTATGGGTATTATATATATGAAACACATTTTACCAAATTCTGATTATATAATTGGTATAAATTATTTTATGATTAATCCCGAAGATAGGATGACAATGTGGTTTTTAAATTAAAATGTTCAAAAGATTGAAACATTTTTATATTAAATTTCAAAGTGAAATTGATTAAAATGACCTAAATTGGATTAATTTATCTATAATATAACGAATTTTACATCTAAAACCAATATAAAATATAATTTAACCTAATAAATAAATCAGATGAAAAAGAAGTTTTGAATTAAAATTTAGTATTTGTCACTATTAATCAAAATATTGAAACTTCAGAGAAATTTACCAAAAATTCACCTTAATATAATATTTATGTTATAATTTTAAAAAATAAGTTTATTTTGACATATTAATTTTATAAAATTACTAAAAAATGGGTGTTAAAAAAGGCTCTCCATTAAATGGTGTTAAAATCACTTTTATGAAAATATAGCTTTTTATGCATTAAATTGGGTTTGTTTTTATTTTATTACTATAAAATATGTTGGATGAATTTAAAAAATATTTTATTGAATATATAACACATATATTTAAATAATATTATTCAATAATATTAATTAATTTAATTTATTAGGATAAAACACCTTTGGGTTCATAAAAATAGTTTTTTATAAAAACAATTCCTTTATATTCAATTGATCATTATATTCTTTTATAATTAATATGTATCAAATGAATTAAAACATATATTATCATAAGTTATCTAATCCTATGAATAACCATCAATTTAACAGATAGGTTTTATCTTATTATATCAAATAATAATATATTATTGTTCTGTAAAACTCGGACTTACGTGTAATAAAAACTACTGAACTAAGTCATTCTTCTATGTAACCCAAGAAAACTTAATTTTTCATTAATTAAAATATATATAACATATTTATTTAAAATAAAAAATATATCCTAATTTCTTAGGATGTTATATTCCTTTATGTTCTTGGTGTTTCATTTCATACACACTATTACATACAATAATCTTAATTTAAAATTTTAGGGTGTTACCCTCTACCCACCAAAATTAAACTACATCCTCAAAATATAAACATGATCTTAGTAATAAAGGTTTTGACTTTTTAAAATAATATTATTTTAAAAAAATCTTAAATAGGCTGAATAACACATATTATTAGAAAGAGGGAATAGGAAATGTGACGATCACGAAAAAACTAGGCTTTTAAATAGGAGAATGTTAGCGAAAACATGGACATGGAAGAAAAATATATCTATCAAGTTCTGATAGTGTGTTATAGATAAAATGTTTATGAGAAAGTTTTTGACCATAAATTCATAAACCATAGGTGTTAATAACTATCATTTATATCATCAAAAATTATTACAATATGACACCATTTTGGATTCAATACCCTCTTTTCTAGAGATGATAAATTATTTCACACTATAAGTAAATAAACATTTCTATAAACATAACATTTTACTTTTATTATGACCCGAACTATTTCTATATCATCTCTTATTAGAATAAACATTATATAGTGAATTAATAAATTAATTTCTAAAAAATCAATCAAAGATCAACTTAAACCAATTCATAAATGGTAAACATTCAAAATGGTTATGATCCAACACATTTAGAAAGTAGGACACTGACTAATATTATTATTAATAGAAACAACATAAAGTAGTTATATAGTTAACTTATACCAAAATGTGAACAACCTCATATTGTATTCTCTTAAAACATGTTAATAAATTTAATTATAATAAAACCTTGTTGGAAACATGAATTATTCCTTATTCCTTAAGCAAGACACATGTTATATGATATATTCAATAAATACAAAAGTGTTTTAAACTCCATCAGTAATGGCATAAATACTTTTTAAATAAACCATTGAGTAGTAAAAATATAGTTGGTACTATCCAATTTACTATATCCAAATCAATCATATATTTTTTCCAACATCATTATCTCCGTATAAGGAACATATTAAGGTTTATCTTTCCCTTAAACATGTGTTCTACAAGAATTATAACTTTCTACTAAATCACATTGCGTATTTCCATCCAAAATAAGATCTAAAATCTTTAATGAAAAAGTTGTAAAATCCTTAAATATTTTATAACATCATAAATAGAATACTCTTACTACAAATTTCTTGGAAAATACAAAATAATAGTAATCATTCAACTTTGGTATTATCAACAACATAAGCATGGACTTCTATACTTGTACTCTTCTATGGTAGATACCCTGGATGTTTGGGGCATTCATTGGCATAGTTCCATATATCCTTGTAGTTTTATCTGTGAAAATAATTGATTTTTTCCTTCCCCTTTCACTCATTATCCTAGTTCCCCTTATCTATACACTTATAATATAATCTCAATCCCTTCAAACATTTACAAAAGTGATTCTTTGCAAAGTTATCACATGTGGGAAAATCATTCTATAAATCCTTTCCTTTATTTTCAATTTTATCATCCATCCTCTTCTTATCTTTATTTCCTATGAATCCATAATAATTGTAGAATTATTTTTCTATATTAATAATGCATAAAAATTTAATCAGATGAATAAAAAGTTTGAGACACCAGTGATCTTAAGAGACCAAGCGTAATCCCTTCAAAGAAGTGATCAATTTTTCATTCTATGTTGTGTATTAAATCTATAGCATACCCTGGTAACTTGGTAAAGGTATATTCATACTTTGTGACACTTTCTTCATAATTTTTCTTTAAACAAAGTATATTTCTCTTTATCTCATTTTGTTTTTTACAAGGTAAATCTTTTTTAAACAATGTGTCCTTAAAAGATTTCGATTTTATGAGTTCTATTTCCTCTTCCATCATAGTATTATGGATCAAGAACCACCATTTATCAATATCATCATTGAGAAAATACACTATAAGTGTATCCTTTTCCTTTTCACGGCATCCCAATGCCATAAATATCATCTCTAAAGGATTAATTCATTGATTAACCACCATTTGGTTAGTAGTCCCCCTAAATGAGGGGTATCTTTATCACATAAAGTGATCCAACATCAGATAATCTTATTATGGAATAGGTTTATCTATCCAGTCAAGGTTATATTCTATAACCTGATTAAGTTTCCCTATTCTAATACCCATTATATCATATTTTTCAGTAAGGAAAACACTACATTTTCCATGAGTATTGATACCGATATTCCTTCTGTGTGACATTTCTAAATAATGGAATATAATGGATTAGATAAAAACATTATGAAAAATAATGTGTAATCTTAAAACTAGATAAATAAGCAATATAAATTGAAATTTTTATGTGTATCTAATATCATAATCATAAAAATGGTATTTTCAGATGTCTGTACTTTCAAATCCTCTATATGGGTGTATAAAGAAATGTAAATTATCTAGGATTATCCCCTAGGAGTGTCAAACCTGATGTGCATTAAGTAATGTTGTTGTGTACTAGGTTACACTTAAGTCATACCAAACACACACTGTTAGAGTTGTTTCCCATAGGTATATATGTTTTAGAACCATGTCTAATTGTAGTATCTATACATTAGTGTATTCATAAGAAGACCCAAATAATATCTACCTTACCAAAACTCTAGGATGTTATTTTATACAAACCCTTTGAGTATATATTAAGGTTATGTTCTATACTATAATTTTTCTAAATTATGTTTCTAAGGGTTCTGTAAACATTCCTTTGACACCAACTATAATGACCATACCCCAAAATCCCAGAGCCAGTGCAATACATTGTTATATTGATCTAATTAAAAGGAATATAATCCAAAATGACTAATCGGTTTATCAGTTTTTGAAAACCATATTACATACATGATACCCATAATACATTGGAAAATAAAAATAAATCATGACATAAGTAAAATCTCAACATCCTTGAAACTCATTTAAAGATTTTCTCTTCATAATATAGGGAAAGAAAACAAGATAAGGGTGAGATCAAATTATAAGAAAAGTTAATTAAAATAGAAGTAGTAATTAATCATTGATAATAATCAATATGTTAAGTTAAGTGAAATAGAAAAAATTTCATTTATATAACTGGATAAGGAAAAATCAACATTGAAAGGTAAATAACCAAAACTCATCCCATTTAATCAACAAACTGAGATAAAATAAATACATAGATAATGTCAAATAAAATATATCATGGACAGATAATAACTTAATTTTAATGATAAAAATGATTAATTATTGGATTCTATGTTTCCTAGGTACATAGTACATTTACCATCATGACCTTTCACAAGATGGTTTACCATATTGGGTAGAAACTCCGCTAATTTGGCCAATTATTTTCTTAATAGAATATCAATTAATCGAGGGGTTATCTATATCTAGAACCCACCCATGTTTTACCTATCCAAATAATTCCACATATATTGAGTAATTGATTTAATTCACTAACAATCTACCTCATGAAATATCTGTATTTAATAAAACATACAAATTTACCAATAATTTTCTCGCCTAATAAAATAACTGAAAAAATTAAAACTGTATTTAAAAATATTATATGATTTAGGAAATAATAATATACATTTCATGATATTATGGAAATTTAATTACAATAAAAATGATAAAAAGTAAGTTATTTTTTCAAGATAAATTTAACAATCATAAAAGAAAGTGATATTCCAAAGATAACATTTGCCACTTTGTAATTTTCATCTCAAAACCCCTAGGATGAGATAAATAAAAGAAAAAACAGGAATAAAATGAATATAAAATTATAATGATATAATATATCAAAAGTTTAAGTAGATACACCACACAAAAGAAGTAATTAGTGAATATGATATTTATATCAAAAATGAAAAAAGTGAGATGAAAATCCCTTACCTTATCCTTCCTTTTTGTTGTGTGGAATTTAATCTCCTATATAGTGGTTTAAAACATGTTAATAACTTATAATATAACCATAAAAATTTCCCTAATATCATATATGATCTTATTATGTTATCTTATTACCTGTTCGATAAGAATCATTCATTATTTTCACTATCTTAGGCATTATTTTCATAGTTTTTCTAGTAAGTTTTGACATGTTATTTGTTGTTAATATTAATTAGATCATAATTTAATTATATAGAGAACACAAAACATTATGTAAATATAATATATTTCAGTATATATGTATTTATAATAATCCATAAAATTAAGATATTGGAAATGAAATACATTGTTCATGGAGAAAATTGGTCGTTCGTACGCATGAATGCAACTTTCATTTCCTTATTCTATTTAAAAGAATGAAAAATAAATAATATATATGTATATGTATAATATTATTATAGTATAAAATTTATTTCATATATTTCAAATATAATTATTAAAACCATCCATAATAAATTCCATGTAAATTGTGAACGTATCATATCTCTCTAAGGAGGTGGTAGTCCAAACGTCTACAAATGATGTTATTGTATTTATAAAAAATGGAAATAATGATGGTATGTGTTATATAATAATTAAATAAGTATTAATAAAACATATATATAATAAATATAACTTAAAATAGTTTCTCTATCATAATTTCCACTATGATAGGTGGTAAAGGGAGAACAAAAAATGATCATTTCATGAGGTGGTAGTCTTCTGTACACACAAATGGTAAGGTCAATACACATTAGATTGAAGTGTTTATAAGTGTAGTTAAAAACCATATAATAAAAACATATAAGTATATTTATCATATTTGGGTAATTATATATTCATAGAATATGAATATTTTAGGGGGTGGATAATAAAATAAAATGAAAGTGATCGTTGAAAAATGTTAACACTTTTTTAGGTAACTCCTTTTGGTTTATACCAAAATACTTCCTTGTTTATATTTATATCCAAAGTGAGGATTCTAGGATTAGTAGAGGTATTTTGGGATATTAATTGAGATTTTTTTTGATTAGAATAAAGTATTTATATTGGTGAATAATTTTTATCAGTGAGTGACTTTTTATAGTGGAGGTGGAGTGGCATTCTTGTAAATTTTTGAAAAGGGAATTCCACCCACATTGTTACCATGTAATGTGGAAATAATAATACTTACAATAATATAAAATAGAGTATAGGGTATAAATATGAATATATAATGTCTTTTGGATAAGTTTCTAGGTTATTTTGGGCCTTATGTTTAAGGTTTATTCCTTTGTTAATTCATTTTTTCTCTTAATTAGTTTAATTAATTTTAATAATTTTCAAGAATATTTTTCATAAAAAAAATATGAAATTAATATATAATATAATTTATGATGATTAAAAATAATTAATCCATTTTTTCAAATTTAAATAAAATAATTAAAATATATTAATTTAAAATCAATCTCATAAACGTGATGACAAAGCATGTTTTTAAAGTAAATTGTTCAAATGCTAGTTTTTTTATAATCAATTTCACAGTGAAATTGAATAAAATAAACCAAATATTATTAATTAATTTATTATTTAAATATTTAAAATTTAAAACCTAAGTTAAATATAATTTAAACATATAAATAAATTATACGAAAAACTATTTTAAATTAAAATTCAATATTTTTCACTATTCATCAAAACTAACACTTCATAGAACAATAGGAAAAAATCATCCTGATATAATTATTATGTTACAATTTCAAAAAATAAGTTTATTTTAAAATAATTTTTTTTATAAAAGTTCCCAAAATAGGATTTAAAATAGGTTCTCCCTTAAAAGGTGGTAAAACTACCTTTAGGACAATATTGATTTTTATGCATAAAATTTGGTTTGATCATATTTTATTCCTATAAAATTTATTGGATGAATGTCAAAAATATTTTATTGAATATATAACATATATATTTCAATAATTTCATTCACTAATAGTAATTAATTTAATCTATTATGATAGAAGACCATTGTGATCCTAAAAATAGATTTTTTAAAAACATTTCCTTTATATTCAATTAGTTCTTATATTTATTTAAAATTAATTTGTAAACATTGAATTCAACCATATATTCTCATAAGTTAGTTAATCATCTTCATAACTATAAATTTAACTTCTAGGTTAGATATTATTATATTAAATAATAATATCTTAAAAATATATTGTTGTTCAGTAAAACTCATTCTTGCATGTAACACAAACTACCAAAAAAATCCATTCTTTTATGTAATGAACGAAAACTCATTGTTTCATGAATTAAAATATATATAAAAAATTTCATTAAATTTTTTAAATATATCATAAATTATCAGGATGTTATATTTCTTTCTATGATTGGGTTTGCGTGTCATACACCATATTAAATAAAATATTCTTACTTTATAATTTCATGGTGTTACATTTATTTTAAGTATTCAACATTGAGAATATACTATAATGATACCATCCTTTTAAAAAATAACTTAGTTTTGATAATTTGATATTAATTGTTTCTTAAATATCTTTATTATTTATATCATGGATATGATCATTTTCTAAACCATATACCATTTCTACATATGATTATATACTTTGAAAGTATTAGATTTACTGAGGAATTATTGATAAATCCATAGAATTTATTGAATATGGATATTTATTGATAATTCATATTTTCATTAATTAAATCAATAATTTGATATATGTGGAATGCATTAGAGAAGTAGTGGAAGGTGGGCCTTGAAATTATATAGTCTCTCAATGTATCGATAGGTCTCATGAGACAAATTAGTTGACCAAATTAAATGGGTCATTATCCATAGTTTAAAACAATCATGGAAAAAGGTCTTAATGGTAGAGATATCATGATTTTAGAGAACAATAAATCCAATAATATTCATTTACTTCATTTAGAATTAAAATATTATTTTTCATTAGATTACTGCATTGATATCATCCATAAAATAATTGTTTTATCAATTTTTCAATAAAATGGAACAAGTTTTTAGTTATTTACCTTTTCATATTTATTATTTCTTATTTAATAATGATAGATTCTATATAAAAAACCCTTAAAATTTCATTGATCTCACCCCTATTTTGTTTTCCTTCCCCAGGTTATGAAGAATAAATCTTTGAATGAGTTTTACAGAAGCATAACATTTAATTTTTTATATCTATATTATATTCTCATTGTATAATGGTTATCATGTAGGTACCTGTTTCTTCATTAATACTAAAATTATTGATCCATTGGGATTATAATTTTTTATCTTTTCAAATGTAATAATTTAGACACCATCTTTAGGTTACTAGAGTTGGGGTTGTTACAACAATTTTCACATAGTGCACAATAAAGAGGTCTAACCATATACTAGGTTTTACACTCCCAGGGGATAAAACTAGGTAAATTAAATTCTATTTACAAGTAATTATATAGTATTTATTATGTTAATGAATTATTAAAATTATTATGAGAGAACCAAACCCAATGTGATGGTTGAACTGGTAGCTAATGTGATGGTTTTCAAGAGTCATACATTTCCTGGTTGGGTTTTTCATGCGAATATTTTTAATAATTATCTTATTATATCAAATTTTAATTATTAATATTTATCTATTTTGGTTTAAGTAATAGATAAATCACAAACGAACAAGTTAGTAATAAATTCCATGGATAATGTAGAGATTTTACGAATGGAAAACCTAATAGGATAGGATTTGGAGTTAGAAACCTCAGGATTATGCCAAACCAGCTATCATGAAATATGATTAATGATATGAAATTAGTTGAGTTTATATATATAACAAATAATAGAAGGCTGAAATCTCAGGAAATTTCAAGTGATGTAGATGATGGAGGAATTATGTTTCATTTTTTGTTAAAAATGTGGGAAGAGACACCCATGGGAATGTCTAAAAGTAACTAGAAAATGTTTTATTTATAATGAAAGATAAAATTAATAAAAATACATATGAGGAGAAATGAAGAGTTTAGATAAAAAAATGGGGGGAAATAATTACCATCTTTAGGTACCATGGAATGTTTAATATCTAAAATTTTAACAAATGGGCATTATCTAAGTCAATTATATAATCCAAGGTCTAGTAAGGATGATATGAAAAAATATTTCTAATAAAAACTGAATATATGGAATCTTATGAAATAAAAAATACTAAAGTGAGTTCTAAAGATGATGTGGAGTGAGGAACATAGACCATCCAATCAAGAACTATGAGTGTTAAATTTATATCTTGTTTAACCCACTTCTTTTTACCTAGAATGTTTTCTAAGGACATCAAATCATCTCCTCATTGAATAGATGTTTTTTTATTAATAAAAAATCATACTGGTATTATTATTCTATAACAATTTAATTATTATAGAAATGTTATTTGTATAAATAATATTACCCTTTAGATAAATTTATTGTGATTTTAATAACTGAATGGTTGTATCCACAGAGAGGATTTTTTTTAGAATAAGGAGAGCACATTTCCTATCAACCAATGATATTATATTAATTCATGGATGATTATAAACTCTCTATGAAATCAAATACTATAATATGGGTTGTGATACCCAACAATGAGGGAGTCTTATCCAAAATGATTTAGAATAATGTCACAATTGATTACATGCCTATTGTATGGGAGTATATTGATGTATTTCTAGATGAACCTTCTAGTATTCCCCTAGAGGATGAGCTGGATTGATGCATCATTACATTCATTATAATGAGATTAAAAAATTATTATCAATTATAAGTATATTGTACCCCATATTGATGATCTATTCAATCAAATTATAGGATCTTGATACTTCTCAAAGATTAATATTCGATATGGATATCATTAGGTAAGGGTCAAAATGGGGTATATTATCAAGATAAATTTTCCATATGAGGTATAAAACTATGATCTTAAAGGGATTCTATTTGGAATTACGAATTCTTCTACTATATTCAAGGATATAATGGATAGCGTATTTAGATACTACCTTGATTAATTTTTTGGTTGTCTTTATAAATGACATTCATATAAATTCAAAGAGAAAGGATGAACATGTAGATCATTTTTGGAATGTGTAAAAGTCCTTGATAAAGTAAAATAGGTATGCCAAATTTATAAATTGTAAATATTGGATGTAGAAAATATCATTCTTTGGTCATGTAATGACAAGTAAGGGAATATTAATAGATATTTTAATGATGTATGTTATTGAGCAATAAGCTAGACAGACCACTATAATTGATATCCATTTTTTTTCTTGTATTACTGGTATATTATTGATTCTTTATGAGAAATTCTTATTAGATATAAAATATAATATCCCTGATAATATAGAAGAGAGTGAAGTTATTTTTTATGGAGTAATTTGAAGTAAATTTCAAGGACTAAATAGGAAGTTGGTCCCTACTCCCATACTTACATTACCTTGACATGGGAAAGAGTTTTGTAAAATACAGTGATTATTTAAAAAATGTATTGGGTTTTATTCCAATGAAAAAATTATGTAGAAATTACTTATACCTTATGGAAATTAAAAAATCATGACAATAATTACCCAAACCTTGATTTGGAGATGGTGGCATTAATATTTGGATTAAATATTTAACCACATTATCTCTATTGAGAAAAGTGTAACATATATATATTAATCATAATAGCATGGAATATATATAAACATATAAGGAGTTGAATATATTTCAAAGAAGATGATCTTAATTGATAAACTATTGGGACTGGTCAATATATTACTACTTTTGAATGAAAAATAAGGTGGTTGGTGATCTATGTAGGAGATTATATGCTACTATATCCATGATGAGGATTAAAAAAGACCCAATACTCATAGATTTGAAGAGAATGAATCTTTAATTTTTAATGATAATAGGGAAATCATTCCTTTCCTAACTTAATTCCCAACTATTAATCTACATGAAGATCAAATATGTCGAGATAGATGATGTAGAGATATAGAAAAGGGTAAAAAATATTATTGAGTTAATATTTATTAAAGGAGGGTTTATAATGTTTGGAACCTGAATATACATCCCTTGAAAAATTTAATTAAATAAGGAACTTTTAGCTAATGCACATAGCTCATCATTCTCTATTCATCTAGGAAGTATGACAATGTATATATATCTAACATGGAAATTTTTATGTGGTAACATTAAGGGAGAAATTGAAGAATACATATCTTTATGCTTGATATTTCATACAATTAAGGATAGATGAAAAAACTATAAGGGTATGTTGAAACCATTACCCATATAATTATATAAATTGGAAAAAATCCCCATGTATTTCATCATAGAATTCTGAAAGACATCTAAAGAACATAATTTCATTTTGGATGTTGTCTAGAAACTTATAAATTCAATGCATTTTATTACCATTAACAAAGATTTATATATTAGAAAACTCTTAAATATATATAGAAGAAAATTGGTATAGGTATATGGAGTACTAATCTCCATTGTATCTTATCAAGTTTCAAGGATTACCTCATGATTTTGGAGAAGTATTTTGAATGAGTTAGATACATAGTTAAGTTTTATCACTTCTAATCATCCTCATACTGATGGTTAGTCTAATAAGACCATTTAAACAGAAGAGAATATGTTGAGTTCTTGTTAAATACAATTTTTAGGATTTTGGGATCAACACTATCCCTCATTAGAGTTCTCATATAAAAAAAATTGTATCATATCATTCAGATGACACCATATGAGCCTATTTATGGAAAGAGATGTAGAAATCCAACAAGTTTTTTTAGGAAGTTATATGGTGAAAGCTAATAGGTCTTGAAAATACTGAAGAAATGATAGAGAATGATGAAACCATTTATAGGAATATGAAAGTGGACCAAATTTGAAAGAAGATTTAATAAAATAGTCATCATTGAGATATAGAGTTTGAAGTTGTGGATATAGTGTTGCTTTGAATATATATATGGAAGTGGGTTATGAGATTTGGGAAGAAAGTGAAGCTAGTCCCCAGATACATATGTCCCTTTGAGATCCCTGATTATGTCAAGATCATATATTATCTCTTAATACTCCATTAAAACCTCTCTCAAGTCTATGATGTGTTCTACATATTTCTTTTTAATGAAGTAAAAACCATATACATCACATGTACTAAGCTCAAAATCTATTAAATTGGTATGTGACCCTTTTTATAATAAATTACATGTAGGGATGTTGAATAAAAAATACATGGTTCTGAAGTAGAAGAAATTGAAAAAACGTACTTCTTAGTGGAGATTCCAGTAACCATGGATTATTAAATCCACTTTAAAAAATTATAATATAGTAAAAATTTTATAAAACAACCACTAAATGTTTAAAAAAATCCCTAATTCCTCCCTCGCTCCGCTTACTCTACATGAACCCGACCCCCTTCCACCCCTAACTCCCTCGACCTCCTCCTCTCTATTCCCCAATAGTGACCCTAACCTCTTGACTCCC
Organism: Viscum album; assembly: GCA_963277665.1. Taxonomy (NCBI): domain Eukaryota; kingdom Viridiplantae; phylum Streptophyta; class Magnoliopsida; order Santalales; family Viscaceae; genus Viscum; species Viscum album. The sequence continues at coordinate 2,065,649,858 of OY728133.1, read as the reverse complement.
ATTACCCTAACCCCTTCAATATCCTCCTCTAGGTTCCCTAACAACGACCCCGACCTTGCGACCCCTATTCCACATACCCCTCCAACCTCCTCCACTCAGTTCCTTGGTGGGGACTCGACCATATAACCCTTATTCCCCCACCCCTCCAACTCCTCCTATTCATCCCTTGGAATGAAACCCCAACCCTACGTCCCACATTACCTCACCCCTCAAACCTACCTACTCCATTATCATTAGAGACCCCATTCCCTAAAACAACCCCTCTAACCTTGAACCCCACAATCCCCCCTCCAAACTCTCTCTCCCAGGATCACTATTCCCATCCTCACTTGTGACACAGACCCCCTCGACCTCCCTCTCCCCTACTCGATTCCCCTCTTCAGTGGAAATGAAGATTCCCCTCTGACCTTCCTCTCCCAGGCTCTGATTCCCTCCCCGACAACAACACAGACTCCCCAAAAGGTTGCATCCTCCTCCTCATAATCACCCTAAATATATTATTCATCAAGGGGGTTATTTTCTTATAATTTCCCTCTATAGTTCTGATTTTATGTATACATGGTATTAGATTACACTTTATTGGTTAGTGAATATGTAATTGTAGTTATTCCTTTTTTAGTTTCTCATATAAAACTTCTTCACAAGAAGATTATTTATATACAGAATAGGGTAGGAAAACATCCTCTATAGTGGTAGAAATACTATGTATTGCCTAAAAAGTAGTTTTCTATAGGGTGAATCCTCTATAGTGGTAGAAGGGGGTGTGTTATCTTTTACAACCATGGTATACATATAGAGTTGAATATTTTAGGTATGTATGACATATCGTGAGTTCATATAGAGTTGAAAATTTTGGTAACTGTACTTTTCATATGAAAACATATTTCATTATATATATATATATATTATTATAAATAATATTAATTTTAATTTTATAAAATAAATATTAAGTTTTTATTCAAACTTTTAAATATTATCTTAGGAATAATATTTCATAATTTTCATAAATAATCATTAAGTAGCAAAATAGTGAAATGATAATAATTTTTCTAAAATATTTAGATTCATTATATTACAATAATTGAAGAATGGATTGAATTTTTTTGAATAATTTTTATATTATATATATATATAATAAATTAAAAATATACTTTTTTATATTTATAAAACACTACTATTGAAATTTTCAAATATATGTAATATTTTTATCAAAATACTAATTTAGTCGATTAAAATAAAAAATTAGTTTCCTTCACCTATTTAATTTATATACATAAAATGTATATTTTATTTAAGATCAATATTATAATATTATATAAAAATTATAATTTTTTTTGGGTAATTAATGTATAATTATTATGATTAATGTTGATGACCTTAACAACGATACAATTACTATTTTCAATGAATTGTTTTATTAATGTTTTGTAACATTTTACTAATAAATTAGATTGATCTATTTAAAATAATGACACTATAATGATGTCTATGAACATATATTATTCTATTAATAAAAATTTTCTTGGTAATAAATGAATTATATTATTAAGAAAAAATAATATTAGAAATATTATTTTTCTATAGAAAGTAGGTTTACAATATATAAAATGTTTATTTAAATGTACGTTTTATCATGATTATAAATTTTATCACATTAAATTCATAAAAAATATGGATGAACACACAAAAATTTAGATATAGGTTTTATTTTATATTTTTAGTAGAACATAATTTATGTAGGTAAAAACATGTTACCACAATAAAAATTAAAAAAATAAAAAGTAAATATACAAGAAAAAATAATATTTTCTTTTTCAAGAATGAAAATTAATCTTCCATTACACAATTTTTAAAGACATAATTGATATCTTTTAGAACTTTCATGGGTTTCCCTTGAGATAAAATGTATCTCTTCATACTTATGTTTAATTCATTTCCTTTTAGTTTTACTCATATAATAATTTTTTTATCATACAGGTGGATTCTTTTGTTCATGTTAGGGAGGTTTGTTCGAAGCTTTTCATTGTCATGAGAGATTGAACTTTGAGACTACATCTGAGATTATGAATATAATTAAATATGTTATGAATGAATAAAACCACACTGAAAATATAAATTCATACTAATTATTTAATTAATTTAGTCATTATTTTATTTAATTTTTTAAATTTAATTTCCTTATCATTTTTTCTAATACTTATTTTTTTCAAATATTTTTTGGGAAGTCATATTTTTCTTTCAAAAATATACAACAAGTAACTAAAGAGATAAAATGTTTCTTTCTACCAATGTTACTATGATTCCAATTTTTATTTCCTTTCTTTTTCAAACCGCCAAGACTTCATATTGATTTGATGTTATTAGCTGAAAAAAATTCTTAGTTGTTGAAATATAGAAGAATATATGATGATAATTTTCCCATTATAGTGACTTATTGTGATATAATAGGCACATGAGCTTCCTATTCTCTTGTGAATTTCAATAATGAGAAAGGTTTTTCAGCTATTAACATCGATTCAATATGTATTATTGGAAGTTTTAAAAATAAAGGCAATGGAAATAGTGACGAAATTGGCAGTTAGAATGGTTTTGCGACTTTGGACATGTTGCAATCATCCACACCTCAATCTGATACACAATGTGTCCAGTATGACTCCATGTGACTCTTTTTATTTAAAATCAACATTAATTTTAGAAAAAAGGAAAAATGAGATACTAAAAATAGTTAAAAACATATTATGATTGTTTTTATACTATAAAACAATGATCTATAAGTCATTTTTGACTTATAAGAATATTAAACTCCAAAATCTGATTCACAAAGTTCCTTGTATGATTAAATGTGTCTGTCCTCAGTTTAAAATTGATATTTTAGTTCAAAAAGTTCCACTCATTTAAATCTGATAAAACATGATCAAGTTTTATTTATAATTTAGGAAATCTAATCACAAATAATTGTGATGTGTATGAATTATTCTCACATAAAATAGATACATGATGTGATTTCTATGAGTCAAAGTGCATGAGTCTAGTTTAAAATAAAAATTTAGTAAAAAAGAAAAGTGATGTACTCAAAAAAATGATAAAATGAATTCATATTGTATTTTTACTATAAAATAATGATTCATATGTAATTTCAGATTTGTAGGAAGCATCCTCACATCAATCCGACAAATGAAGTAATCGGTATGGCTCCAACTATGTCTTTTTATTAAAAATAGACCTCAATTTTAGTGAAAAGTACAAAACAACCTACTCAAAACTAAGAAAACACATTCATATTATTTTTATACTTTATAAAAATTATCCATAAGTAATTTTTGACATGTAGGAAGCAATCTAACCCCAATACGATACAAGATGTTCCCAGTATGTCTATATGTGTGCCTTTTTATTTAAAATTGACATATGTTTTAATAAAAATGACAACTGACCTTCTCAAAAAAAATAAACCACAATCATATGTTTTTTATACTTTAGGAAAATCATCCATAAGTCATTTATGTTGAGTAGTAATCATCCTCACACCAATCCTACATATGATGTGCCTAGTATGACTCAATGTGTCTATTATCAGTTCAAAATATATATTTTAGTTCAAAAAGAATCATTCATTGAAAATAGAGTAACCACACTTGGATTTTATTGATTATATAGAAAATCAATTCATAAGTCATTTGTTCCATGTAAGAATTGGTCTAACATCCAACCAATATATGATGTGGTCGGTATGAGTAATGGTGTGGGTGTCCAGTTTAAATTAAAATTTATTAAAAAAGAGAAGTGACATACTCAAAATTGAGAATTTTATTATTATTTTCATGGACTTGTAAAATTATCCATATTTCATTTGAGATTTGTAGGAATCGTCCTCACCTAAATCTGATGAAGAGTGTGACTACTATTCCTCTAAGTGCATCTTTTTTATTTATAATTGAAATCAATTTTAGTAAAATGGAAAATGAAATACTCCAAATTATGAAAATCCATTCATATTGTTTTAAAACTTTAGGAAAAGGTTCCATAAGTCATTTTTTATGTGTAAGAATAATTCGTTCCTAAATACGATAATTGATGTGCCTGATATGGCTCTAAGTGCGTCTTTTTATTTAAAATTGTTATATATTTCTGTAAAAAGAAAAATGGACCTACTCAAAACCAAGAAAAAAATTAATATTATTTTTATACTTTATTAAAATTACTCATAAATAACTTTTAGAATATAGGAATAATTTTCACCTCAATCTCATACATGATGTGATCGGTATGACTCAATGGGTTTGTTATTGATTTAAAATCGACATTTTTGTTCAAAAAATACCCCTCACTGAAAAATGAGGAAAAAATATTATATTTTCTTGATAATTTAGTACATTGATTCATAAGTCATTTCCGATGTATAGGAATTTCTCTCACATCAAAAAATACATGATATGATCGTTATAAGTCAAATTGCATGTTTCAAGTTTAAAATGAAAATTTAGTAAAAAAGAAAAGTGATGTACTCAAAAATATAAAAATTCATTTGGATTGTTTTTTATACATTATTAAAATGATCAATAAGTTATTTGATATATTTAAGAATTATAAAACCCATACAACATATAGTGTGACCAGTATGACTCCAATTTCATCGTTTAATTTAAAATTGACTTTAATTTCTATAAAATGGAAAAAATACCTACACAAAACAATGAAAATGAATTCAGATTATTTTGATACATTTGTAAAATTATCCATAAGTAATTTTTGATGTGTAGGAATCAACCATACATCAATCTGATAAATAATGTGTTTGGTATGGATCTATGTGCATATTTTTATTTAAAATTGACATCTATTTGAATTAAAAGGACAGATAACCAACTAAAACCATGAAAACACATTAAAATTGTTTTTATAAATTATGAATATGATCTATAATTCATTTATGAAATTTAGGGATCACTTTTATCTCAATCTGGTACATGATGTTCCCTATATGACTCAATGTGTTCGATATCAGTTTAAAATTGACATTTTAGTTCAAATAGTGTTACTCATTGAAAACTAAAGAAACACATTAATATATTATGGATTATTTAAGAAATCAATTGAATAGTAATTTTTTATAAGTAGGAATCAATCTCACATCCAACCGATACACGATGTAATCGGTATGAGTCAAAGTGCATTTTCTAGTTTAAAATAAAAAATTAGAATAAAATATAAGTGAAGTACCGAAAATTGAGAAAATGAATTCTGATTGTATTGATGCTTTAGGATAATGATCCATGGGTTATTTGAGGCATTTACGAATCATCCTGACCATAATATGATGCACAATGTGACCAATGAGTATATTTTATTTAAAATTGACATCAGTTTCAGTAAAAAAGGAGAAATGACATACTCAAAACTAAGAAAACACTTTCTAATTGTTTTAATAACTTAGGAAGATGCTAAATATTTCATTTTTGACATGAAAGAATTAAACACAAGTCAATTAAATACATAATGTTCCTAGTATGTCTCTAAGTGAATCATTTTATTTAAAATTGACATCCATTTTAGTAAAAAGGACAAATGACCTACTCAAAACTGAGTAAACACATTCAAATTATTTTGATTCTTTTAGAAAATGATCCATAAGTCATTTATGATATGTAGGAATCATCCACATGTAATTATGAATTATGGTTTTCCCTGGAAGTATATTGGGTCTCAATTATTGTTGGACATATTTTATATGTATATACTGATAACTGAGGTATTGGTTGAAAATGTATGAGTTGACTAAGACTTAGGTTATGATAACTATAGATTTTTGTATATATAACTGTGGATTTATGAAGTATATATGATATTTTTTTATTAAAAAATTTTAAAAAATGAGTTAGTGGTGATTTTTAGTAACCATCTCTAAATATATTAAATAAAATATATGTTTCGGCATTTACAATTAACCAAAACTAAAATAAACTACTGCTAGTATGTTAAATGGTAGTTTGACACATTTTATTTATATTTCCTTTGGATTTATTAAAATTAAAAGAGCCTCTAATAATTACACTTGAAACCACTAAAAAAGATTCCAAAAACAACACATAATGAAGCCACCATGAAATTATAAAAACCACTGATAAATGAATAGAGATTGTATAATATGTAGAGATCTTACTAACCACCATTATAATATAATGTAAGAGTTTATACTACCGCTGGTCAATAAAAACCCCATGGTTAAGGACCTTTTTTTGTAGTGATACCACATATCAAGTCAAAGTGTTTTGGTAGAATAATAATTTTGAGTAGGATATATGGAAAATTGAGGATGTGTGGAGGGAAAAGTAATATCAAAAGTTTCCAACAATGTAATAAAATTTTAAGAAATAAATTCATTCTTAGGGGGCATAATGTAAAGAATTACATTATTAGTAAATATATATCCTTAAACAATCGCACAAAAAAACAAATTAAAATGATATATGATGTATTCAAAAATAAAATTATAATAATAATAAAACATATAGTATATAATTATATATCAATCAATTATACATGCATATAAAATATTATTATGAACTTTTAAAGCATGGAAAATTTGTTTTTCAAAAAAAATTATTGATTTTTATATTTTATTTTTATTTAAATACGAAATTTATAAATTATGGAATTTTAATTTTTTAAAGAGACATAATTTTGGAATTAATAATGAAAAATGTATCCAAGGGTAAATTTTGGGGGTTTAAAAAAAATTAATTTTTAGGTGAATAGTAAAAATATTGTTTTTACCCAAACTCTACCATTTATGAATTTGTATGAAAGATAAAAAAATCTGTTAAAAAATTATTTAATTGATTAAATTTATATTTCATGGTTAACATTGGAAATTTTAAATATCATTCTAAACAAAAAAACCTCTGTTTATTCTTTTGAGCTTAGGTAACATTTTTTCCAAATTAAAAAAAATAGTTTTCTATCTTTTCATTGAATTAATATTTTTTATGATAAAATCCATTTTTTTTGTTTCATTTTAAAAACTATTTTTGTCAATAAACCATTTTATTTCAATTAAATTAATAAAAATTATAATTTTATCCTATAAAATAATTTTATGCTTAAGAACACACTTTTTTTAAACTGATTTTTTTACACGTTACATGAGTTAATGTTAATTTTTTTTCTTATAAATATATATTTTTATGATAAAATGAATTTAATATTATGAATAAGTAGGTATAAATTTTTTAATAAGTAACATTTTTTTTGAATAATAAAGAATGTGTTATATTGGTAAAAAAACAATTACTATGGAAAAAACCAAAAATGGTAAAAAAGGTTAACCAGAGGACTAAAAGTAATGACATTTTAAAAATATTTTTCGTTTCTTATTTTATGAATGGATAAAATAAATCTTAGCTATATTCCATTATTTTCCATTTTGGAGTCTTCTTGACATGTTAAACATGGGTTCTCTATATATTAAGTTGAAATGTTTACAAAAATTCCATTCTCTCCCCTCATAAAAGGGGCCTCTCACTATCCCTTATATACCGCTATAAATTTTGTTTTCCTATTTAAAATATTTTATTTTCATTACCATATAATTCAATTTCAATTAATTTATATTTTATTTGTATCCCAATCCATCCATTTTCAATGAGACTTCTTGGGAAAACTCAAGTCCTCAAAGCTAGTACTAATTATTCCCTAACATCTTTTTTTTTGTTTTACTCTAACACATATAATTTGATAATTAATATATAATCACATCAGTATTGATTTTATAAATAATTTTATTATTATTATAGAATTAATATTAACTATATTTCCCCTTTTCCATCATGAAATGAGAAAATTCTATTCCTGCATGTGTGGACTAAGGCCTCTATGAAGTAACATATCTCATTTTTAATCTATATTCCTTAATATTTATTAAAATATCATTAAATATATTTAAACAATTAAAAATATATAAATCCTATAATTATTATTATATATTAATTATATTATTACACAATAAACTTGTTTCATAACCGTACTCATCTTTTAGTTATGATATCTTCGTGTTTGGGGATGTTTAACCACATAATTGAACAATTATATAAAATAATATCATGTATGACCATGAGAAAATAGTTAATAAATATATATGATATAAATAATTAAAAAATTATATTTTTAGTTATTTATTAGTATCATTAAAATTAAACTCACTTATTAATACACTATCGTTCGTTTGGTAAAAATAACAGAAACATACATATCGTTAATTTCATTTATATGGTTCTTAACATAAAATATCATATTATTAAATTATAAATTTATAAAATATAATAAAACCTTAATTAAATTTAATTTTATGATCCATGCATGATGTAATTTGGGACTATAATGAAAAGCACCATAACTATTACAAAACAAGTTCAAAATGATTAAGATTACCCACACCCAATATTGAAAGTAAATAATAACTAACTAATATAAATATTGAGGATAATTATAAATTTTATTTATAAAAGGTTATACACATGAATAATTTTATGAAATTGGTGATTTATATGGTTATTTTTTCTATAAAATAGGTTATAGTTTTATTAAATAAGTGTTAATTCAAGGTAAGGGTTTCATCAATTCAATTTTCGATTCATTGGGTCATAATCTATATTAATATAATTTGAATGATTTGTTTGATCCCACCATTGTAGAGACCCAAAGCTTAACGTACATTGACATTACATTACATTTGCGGAATACTTAGTACATAACAAAAACACACACACAAGGACCGTAATAGTTTAGTGTCTTTGGAAACTCGGAATATAATCCTCTAATCCTGGTGAAAGATCTTCAACATCTCCCATAAAGATCTTCCTTTTTATTATACCTAAAACCTTTCTTTATATCCTGGGGAAAAGAAAACATAAAAGGGTGAGCTCAAATGCTCAGTAAGGGTAAACAAAATAAATATCAATCACATCATATACATAAGCACATAACTTTTGGAAATCTTAACCTACAAAAGAGATCATAATTTCATAACATGGGGTAAATCATGGCAGTGAAATGTAATCACAATAATCATAACTTAAAACATGAAACTTTGTGGCATTCACACATAATCATAGAGAATTATTTCTTGTTAGTGAAGACTCATTGCCAAGACTATCTTAGTGGACAAAGTCCCTTTCTGAATCGAGTAACCCTCGTTTCAGTCCTGTTTCACTGAACCGGTATAACCTACCATTCCAGCCATGTCTATCTCATGAGATATAAAATCTTTACCCAATGCATTGGAGGGAGATATAGGTCCCACCCATCTTATAATGAATCCTTTCTTATGTGTGCCACATAATCATAAACCATACATCATAGCGTAACCCATGTAATAAAAATGGGATTCTTAAACAACATGACATCATAAAACAATTCATATAAGATAAAGAAAAATATTTCCATCATATCATAATCAAATCCATGTAATAATAGGGATAAAAACAGAACCCTTTTATTATCTTAGATGGAAAATAATTTTGATAAAATACTTGAACTCCATTCTTGAGGAAAATATCCTTTCTACTTCAAATTTTTTTTCCTTTCATAACATGCCATACAACTTTAAAATAAAATAATTTGATTAAAAATAAACTTGAAAACTTGTAAAGGAAGCTTCTTGGAAATAATTTTTAAAAAAATCCATTCATGTCGTATAAGTTAAAAAAACATTGTTCGTACTTTTGTCGGAAAAGTCAAAAAGTACCTCGTACGAAAAACGACAAAAGATTCCTTTCATTACTTTTACTAAAAACTCACCGAAGGGTAAAAATGGATTTTGACAATTGTGGGTGGATGGAAATAATATTACATATTGATGAAACATGGATGTGGATGATAAAATACACCCCACTAAATACTTATGAATAAACAATCTCGGATAAAAATGAGATTGTGATATTTCCCTTACCTTAGGTCCGATTTGCTTCGTATGAGTCCGAACCTCCTGTATAATGATTTAAATAATGTCATTGACTTATTAAAGAATCATATTCATTGTTATGATATCATATATTGTTCACTTATGACATTATATTACCCGTTCTTTTGTAAATTCCATGTTAAAGAAGCGTTTTGGGTAAAATCGTTTCATTTATCGTAGGTGTTTTGACTTGTTGTTCTTGACATTATTATTACTTATATCATGATTTACTTACTTCCAGAATATAAAATATGATTTATATATCATATATATTCAGTATATATATATATATAATAGATAGATAAATGAAATGAAAAACACCGTTCATGGAGACGGTAGTCCGTACGTACGCATGAACGCTGTTTTCCTTTCCTTATTGTCTTGAATGGAAGTAAGTAGATGACATACATATATATATATATATATACATAAATCCAGTAGCTTTATAATGTCATATATTTCATTATTATTTCTTATATATACTTTATAATCATTCTTAAATGGTTAACATGGAGAATGAATCTCATCGCGTAGTGGAGACGGTAGTCCGTACGTACGCACGAGCGATGATATCATTTCCATAAATATTGAATTGAATTGGAGTTGATTATACAATATATCAGAATCAATATGATGTTGTAATAACTATTTATAGTTATTCTTTACACCATTATACCCATCCATGTAAGGTGGTGGTGGAAAATAGATTACACCACGGCGTGGAGATGGTATTCCGTACGTACGCACGCGCGGTGATTTCTTTTTCCGTAGGATGGATAGATGGTGAAATAGGGTTGTTTCATACTTATAATAACATATCAGTATATGAGTGATACTGATTTTATTACTTCATAATGAAACAACCTAAGAAGAAGAAGTGGAAGAAGAAATAAAGATGAAAGAATTGGTAACGGTAATTACCTCTTCTTTGAAACGCCTCTTTGAGACCTCCTCTTAGGGCACTAAAATTGGTCTTTGAGGAAGACCAGAACCTCTAAGATGTTGATAGGGAAGTGGATAAGAGATTTTTTCAGGGTTTGGCCGAGCTTGAGTGCTCAAATTGGTGTGAGGAGGAGGGGGAGGAGGTGTCCTTTTATAAGGGAGGAGAGGGGCACCTTAAGAATATCTCAAAATATTATTTTATATTAAAGTAAAAATAGGGTTATAATGGTTCCAAAGGGTCTTATTTCTAAGCTAAAGTGGGTATGGGTCAAAATACTACCAACCAATAGGATTTAGACAAGTTTAGGGTGTTTTTTAAACCTTATCAATTAGATTTAACTTTAAGTTAAATAATTTAACTTTTACCGTGTCTTTTTGTTTTCTTTAACTATATGGTTAATACACTTACTATAACATGCCAAAAGAACCCCAAATTGTTTATTATTAATATATATATCCTTATCTAAGTCATTTGGATGAACCGTAGATTTTTAGGAATAAAATAACAATTAATAATATAATATTTGTTTTAAAAACTATTTTATGTCAATTTTGACACTATTTAGTACATGATTTTTATGAAATTCATAACAGAATGATAAGTTCGAAACAAGTTAATTTAATAAACAATAACATGTCATATTAACCTAGAAAATTAGTTTAAGTCATAAAAAGTCTCAAATTACATTTATTTGGGCATTTATAACATCAATTATGTCAATATTTCATTAATAAGAAAATTACGACATCATCTTTGTGTCATAATAAATGATAATTATTTAATCCCTAAATATTCTAAATAAATTCCTATGATGTAGATAATTGTATTATCTTTCTGGATACTATTCATGTTCGATGTTTCATGAAGTTTATCACTAGATTAAAATTATTATACTTATAAGATTTATGAAAGTGACATGTTGTCACATTCTTTGGTTTTAATAATAATAAAATTATTTTCACTGAACAAATTTAATTAAATTAATATAATCTGACCCTTAGGTGACATGGGTCGTTTTTTAGTCATCCAATAGGATTTTGACATTTTTTAGGGTAATTTTAAAATATTATATTTACCTTTAATTACCTGATTTACCTTTAACTATGTTAAATAAACTTTACCGTAGTTACTATTCATAATTCCCAAAAATAAAAAGTGTCCTATTAACATAATTTGGACCCACTGATTCCAAATATGGAATCCATCTTTTAAAATTCAAAACACAGAAGTTGTAGAAATTAAATTAAAATTAATCCCGTTGTCGAACAAAAACGGGTTTTTGTTTAAAACATTGCAAAAGATTGAATTGATTTAACCTACGAATTCAAGGTAAAATCAATGCTAATGATATAAATTATATTAAATGGTAAAAATATATTCTATTTATACTTTAAAACCATTCAATATTATAATTTAACCACATACGATATTACGATGAAAAAAGTTGTTTTTAATTAAAATACAACGTGTTTTTACTATTCATTAAAATGTGAAAGTTACCAGAATAATATGAAAAATTTATCCAAAGTAAATTTTTATTTCTTGATTCCAAATAATAATTTTAATTTGTCAAATTGAACTTATAAACATGTCAAAAACCAGATTTAATGTGGGTGCACCATCAAAAGGCAGCAAAACTGCATTTTTTGAAAAATACTTATTTTACCCGAAATATTTATTTTGTTCTTATACCATGTTCTAGAAATGTGTAAGATGAATAATAATGTTATAAAATTCAAAATTTAGTTAATACTATTCATAACGGCTAGTTCATGACAATATTATAATAATATAACATTGTTTATTAAAACCAGGTATTGCGTACAACACACGCTATCGAGGAAGGTCGCGATTGCGTGTAATGCAAGCCAAGTCAGGGTTTCGTGTTGTGAAAGAATCCTTCGTTGTTTCGTATAACAGAATCCAACCATATTTCATTTATACTATTAATATATATAAATATATATATATATACTCAATGTTGCGTAGAATAACTATTATCAAAATTGTGTGTAACAAGTTCCAAGAATAGTGTTGCGTATACTGCAAGGTAATACGGTGTTGCGTATAACGCAAGGTAATCTTGGTGTAGAATACAACAAAAGACATTAATGGAATTAAAATAATATTTTTCATAAAATCTCGAGGTGTTACATTCTACCCCCCTTAAAATGAATTTCGCCCTCGAAATTCGTCGGGGTTATAAATGGTTTACTATTTGATAGTTTCTTTGATAGAAACCCACATCGTAAAAAGGAATACCAAAAATTATCATTAAAAACAATAGTATGAAACGTAACGGTTACCCAAATAAACTAATCACTGGGTTTCCACATAGGTGCAAATATGGATATGGAAGAGAAATCTAACCATCATGTTCTGATGGAGAGTGGTAGAGAACATGGCTATGAAAAAGCCAACAATCACAAAGCTATTGATTTGTGATGATCTAAGGTACCATCCGATTAATTAGATATAAGATCACTAGGACAACATTTTTGGTTTTCAAGATCGTTTCCCTAAAGTTAAAGAATTTGAATTAGAATAAATAATTACTTTATTTTGGTACAATCTCACTGTTGTTCATGCCTTGAACAATTTCCACTTCATCTCTTAAATAAATGAAGTTGAATTTGTTATTCGTGAAGTGTTAGCAGATCATGTGATAGAATGACGGGTCATTCCATCTGTCTCAAACAAAAGGTTAGCAAAAATTATATACATAAGTCGATCTATAGTGAGATTAATCATATATGGTTCTTAAAATGGACTTATACATCATATATCATACTGCTTAATATAATAAAACTAGTTTCTACTAAACAGGGACTTCTTGTAGGCCAGTGGTAGGCGATAAAGGCCAGTCGCACTTCAGTTGTGGGTTTGATTCCCACAGCCTTGTCCGACGCGATGGGCTGTTGCCTGTCCTGCAGGTTGTCCTTTTTCTAAAACTACATTACTATAACATCCCATCAATAATATCGAATAAAAAAAACTTCTATACATAAACAATACTCACTTATGTCCAACATAATCCATTTCAATCTTTAGGCTTATCCATAATACTGCAGTCCACTCTCATAACATAGTGAAAATGATTACCAGAGATTTAATACCATCGTTGATCCCCATACATCATAAGATATGTTTTGTTGGTCACATTCCAAACATTCAAAGTCCTTAATCATGTATTCTCTTGAATACCTTAGTGAAAACATGAATGCAGTTTAAAGTTAACACTTTCCACATACCAAAATCCTCAAAATTCTATATACTCAAACCATGATATCACTTAGTCCTTATATCAATCATGAGCTCATGGATACTGTTAAACATTTCATTTTCTCATTTTCCCTTCATTATGCGCATATCGTCTTATTTCCAAAAATATATCAATCACTTTGAATACCACATTTAGACCAATACATAAATATTCCAATACTCCATGATACAACATTATTTTGGAATCCCATTACATAAACACTTAATCATTCCACCACATCGTTGTCATATTCAACATCGCCAATAGTGATCGCATGTGACTTCCCTTTATCCTTTGCCTTAAGCGGTTGCTCATGTCGATCATCACTAACCCTTGGATTAGGGAATTTATTAGCATAATGCCCCATTTCCTTACACTTGAAGCATTGAAGTGTTGGTGGTGCGTTCTCTGCAGTGTTTGCTTTATTCACATCATTAGAAACCCTTTTTCCATTACTTCCACACTCAGCTGCTTGATGACCTTCTTTTCCACACTTGAAACATTTTCTAGTCCCTTTAAGACAATCTCCACCATGCTTCTTTCCACACTTTGTGCATAAGGAAACATTCATCTTCTTTTCACCATTATTCTGAGATTTCTCCTTGAACTCCATCTTTCGTTTCTTGTCAAAACCATGAGATGGATATGTAACACCAACTTCCATTTCTACGTTGATAGCACAATGCAAAATTTCTTCATAGCTACTGAAGTCTCTTATAGCTAATGCCCTTCGAAGACTTGGTTTTAAGCCACTGAAAAATCGATCAACTTTACTTTCAGGTTGGATGATAATGCCAGATGCATACGTTGCAAGTCTTGTAAAATTCGCTTCGTATATACCAAGAGATTCATCATCCTTTTGCTTTAGTTCCAGAAACTCTTTCTCCATATTTGTTCGAAGAATACGAGGGAAGTACTTATTGAAAAATAAGTTCTTGAACTCGTCCCATTCCATGGACTCAATTTCATCTCTTTGCCTCGTATTCTTGATAAGATTCCACCATTGATCAGCATCTCCTTCCAAACGATACACTGCTAGGATGACTTTATCATGTTCAGAACATTGAATAACTGAAAATATCTTTTCAGTAGTACTAATCCATTGTTCAGCAACTAATGGATCAGTAGACCCACTGAAAGAAGGCGGACGCTGCCTCATGAAGGACTCAATAGAATACTGTTCCTTTCTCTGCTCATTTGGAAGTCCAGAATGATTCATAGCTTGTGTAAGTATAGCAATAAGATTTTGCACTCCATCTCCCATAACATTTGTTTGTTCAGGAGGACAATCATTGCATTGTCCATTGCATTGATCAACACGGTTCCTTCGGGTTCCAGCCATCATCTAAAACCCAAAAAGAATAGCGTGAGAGGCAAAAATCATGCTAGAAAAAACAACATAATAAAGGGGGAGTACCTTCAATATCTAACATCTTAGGTTTAATTCTATGATCGTTAGCGTAGTTCTAGTACTATAACCTATACGTATACTTAACCTTAGGGACATCCCTAGACATACCTTAGAAATATCTCTAGGGATCTCACTAAAGTTCTCGCATCCTAGTTTCCAAAGGTTGACTAAACCTTTCCTCTGATACCAACTGTAGAGACCCAAAGCTTAACGTACATTGACATTACATTACATTTGCGGAATACTTAGTACATAACAAAAACACACACACAAGGACCGTAATAGTTTATTATCTTTGGAAACTCGGAATATAATCCTCTAATCCTGGTGAAAGATCTTCAACATCTCCCATAAAGATCTTCCTTTTTATTATACCTAAAACCTTTCTTTATATCCTGGGGAAAATAAAACATAAAAGGGTGAGCTCAAATGATCAGTAAGGGTAAAAAAAAGAAATATCAATCACATCATATACATAAGCACATAAATTTTGGAAATCTTAACCTACAAAAGAGATCATAATTTCATAACATGGGGTAAATCATGGAAGTGAAATGTAATCAAAATAATCATAACTTAAAACATGAAACTTTGTGGCATTCACACATAATCATAGAGAATCATTCCTTGTTAGTCAAGACTCATTGCCAAGACTATCTTAGTGGACAAAGTCCCTTTCTGAATCGAGTAACCCTCGTTTCAGTCCTGTTTCACTGAACCGGTATAACCTACCATTCCAGCCATGTCTATCTCATGAGATATAAAATCTTTACCCAATGCATTGGAGGGATATATAGGTCCCACCCATCTTATAATGAATCCTTTCTTATGTGTGCCACATAATCATAAACCATACATCATAGCGTAACCCATGTAATAAAAATGGGATTCTTAAACAACATGACATCATAAAACAATTCATATAAGATAAAGAAAAATATTTCCATCATATCATAATCAAATCCATGTAATAATAGGGATAAAACAGAACCCTTTTATTATCTTAGATGGAAAATAATTTTGATAAAATACTTGAACTCCATTCTTGAGGAAAATATCCTTTCTACTTCAAAAACATTTTTCCTTTCATAACATGCCATACAACTTTAAAATAAAATAATTTGATTAAAAATAAACTTGAAAACTTGTAAAGGAAGCTTCTTGGAAATAATTTTTTAAAAAATCCATTCATGTCGTATAAGTTAAAAAAAAACATTGTTCGTACTTTTGTCAGAAAAGTCAAAAAGTACCTCGTACGAAAAACGACAAAAGATTCCTTTCATTTATTTTACTAAACACTCACCGAAGGGTAAAAATGGATTTTGAAAATTGTGGGTGGATGGAAATAATATTACATATTGATGAAACATGGATGTGGATGATAAAATACACCCCAGTAAATACTTACGAATAAAAAATCTCGGATAAAAATGAGATTGTGATATTTCCCTTACCTTAGGTCCGATTTGCTTCGTATGAGTCCGAACCTCCTGTATAATGATTTAAATAATGTCATTGACTTATTACAGAATCATATTAATTGTTATTATATCATATATGGTTCACTTATGACATTATATTACTCGTTCTTTTGTAAATTCCATGTTAAAGAAGCGTTTTGGGTAAAATCGTTTCATTTATCGTAGGTGTTTTGACTTGTTGTTCTTGACATTATTATTACTTATATCATGATTTACTTACTTCCAGAATATAAAATATTATTTATATATCATATATATTCAGTATATATATATATATAATAGATAGATAAATGAAATGAAAAACACCGTTCATGGAGACGGTAGTCCGTACGTACGCATGAACGCTGTTTTCCTTTCCTTATTTTCTTGAATGGAAGTAAGTAGATGACATACATATATATATATATATACATAAATCCAGTAGCTTTATAATGTCATATATTTCATTATTATTTCTTATATATACTTTATAATCATTCTTAAATGGTTAACATGGAGAATGAATCTCATCGCGTCGTGGAGACGGTAGTCCGTACGTACGCACGAGTGATGATATCATTTCCATAAATATTGAATTGAATTGGAGTGGATTATACAATATATCAGAATCAATATGATGTTGAAATAACTATTTATAGTTATTATTTACACCATTATACCCATCCATGTAAGGTGGTGGTGGAAAATAGATTACACCACGGCGTGGAGACGGTATTCCGTATGTACGCACGCACGGTGATTTCTTTTTCCGTAGGATGGATAGATGGTGAAATAGGGTTGTTTCATACTTATAATAACATATCATTATATGAGTGATACTGATTTTATTACTTCATAATGAAACAAACTAAGAAGAAGAAGTGGAAGAAGAAATAAAGATGAAAAAATTGGTAACGGTAATTACCTCTTCTTTGAAGCGCCTCTTTGAGACCTACTCTTAGGGAACTAAAATTGGTCTTTGAGGAAGACCAGAACCTCTAAGATGTTGATAGGGAAGTGGAGAAGAGATTTTGGCAGGGTTTGGCCGAGCTTGAGTGCTCAAATTTGTGTGAGGAGGAGGGGGAGGAGGTGTCCTTTTATAAGGGAGGAGAGGGGCACCTTAGGAATATCTCAAAATATTATTTTATATTAAAGTCAAAATCGGGTTATAATGGTTCCAAAGGGTCTTATTTCGAAGCTAAAGTGGGGATGGGTCGAAATCCTATCAACCAATAGGATTTAGACAAGTTTAGGGTGTTATTTTAACCTTATCAATTAGATATAACTCTAAGTTAAATAATTTAACTTTTACCGTGTCTTTTTGTTTTCTTTCACTATATGGTTAATAAACTTACTATAACATGCCAAACGAACCCCAAATTGTTTATTATTAATATATATATCCTTATCTAAGTCATTTGGCCGATCCTTATATTTTTAGGAATAAAATATCAATTAATAATATAATATTTGTTTTAAAAACTATTTTATGTCAATTTTGACACTATTTGGTACATGATTTCTATGAAATTCATAACAGAATGATAATTTCGAAACAAGATACTTAAATAAACAATAACATGTCATATTAACCTATAAAATTAGTGTAAGTCATAAAAAGTCTCAAATTACATTTATTTGGGCATTTATAACATCAATTATGTCAATATTTCATTAATAAGAAAATTACGATATCATCTTTGTGTCATAATAAATGATAATTATTTAATCCCTAAAAATTCTAAATAAATTCCTATGATGTAGATAATTGTATTATATTTCTGGATACTATTCATGTTCGATGTTTCACGAAGTTTATCACTAGATTAAAATTATTATACTTCTAAGATTTATGAAAGTGACATGTTGTCACATTCTTTGGTTTTAATAATAATTAAATTATTTTCATTGAAAAAATTTAATTAAAATAATCTAATCTGACCCTTAGGTGAAATGGGTCTTTTTTTAGTCATCCAATAGGATTTTGACATTTTTTAGGGTAATTTTAAAATATTATATTTACCCTTAATTACCTGATTTACCTTTAACTATGTTAAATAAAATTTACCGTAGTTACTATTCATAATTCCCAAAAATAAAAAGTATCCTATTAACATAATTTGGACCCACTGATTCCAAATATGGAATCCATTTTTTAAAATTAAAAACACAGAATTTGCAGAAATTAAATTAAAATTAATCCCGTTGTCGAATAAAAACGGGTTTTTGTTTAAAACATTGCAAAAGATTGAATTGATTTAACCTACGAATTCAAGGTAAAATCAATGCTAATGACATACATTATATTAAATGGTAAAAATATATTCTATTTATACTTTAAAACCATTCAATATTATAATTTAACCACATAAGATATTACGATGAAAAAAGTTGTTTTTAATTAAAATACAGCGTGTTTTTACTATTCATTAAAATGTGATAGTTACCAGAATAATATGAAAAATTTATCCAAAGTAAATTTTTATTTCTTGATTCCAAATAAGAATTTTATTTTGTCAAATTGAACTTATAAACATGTCAAAAACCAGATTTAAAGTGGGTGCGCCATCAAAAGGCAGCAAAACTTCATTTTTTGAAAAATACTTATTTTACCCGAAATATTTATTTTGTTCTTATACCATGTTCTAGAAATGTGTAAGATGAATAATAATGTTATAAAATTCAAAATTTAGTTAATACTATTCATAACGGCTAGTTCATGACAATATTATAATAATATAACATTGTTTATTAAAACCCGGTATTGCGTACAACACACGCTATCGAGGAAGGTCGCGATTGCGTGTAATGCAAGCCAAGTCAGGGTTGCGTGTTGTGAAAGAATCTTTCGTTGTTTCGTATAACAGAATCCAACCATATTTCATTTATACAATTAATATATATAAATATATATATATACTCAATGTTGCGTAGAATAACTATTATCAAAATTGTGTGTAACAAGTTCCAAGAATAGTGTTGCGTATACTGCAAGCTAATACGGTGTTGCGTATAGCGCAAGGTAATCTTGGTGTAGAATACAACAAATAACATTAATAGAATTAAAATAATATTTTTCATAAAATCTCGAGGCGTTACAACCATTACACTATTTTATATGGTTTTTCCTATTTTTATCTAGGTAAATTACTTCTCACCATCAATAATAAATTATTTGATAAAATTTCTTCTAAAATAAAAGTATAACATTGGTGAAAATAAAATTAATTATTAAGAATAAATTTTCTTCACACATGGACTATTTTCCAACTAAAAAGTTTTTTATTTAATGAAATAAAAAATATATTTTTTCATTTATATTCCTCATATTTTATTTTACCCCTTTTATGAAATGAAATCATTTAAATATTTCTCTAATATGATTTTTTCCTTTAAATGGCATAAAACGATAAATAAAATAATTTCATTTCATTTTTCACCACTACAAATTTTTTAGCTTGATTCTTTTGTTTCTTTTCAGGGATTATTTATTTGGAAATATTTATAAAAACACTCTAAAAATTATTCTCTTTCCAGCATAATTTTTTTTGAAAGTAATTTTCACATTATATTTTATAACAATATTTAAATGGTTTGGTGAAAAATTTTGTATTTAAACATCTAATTTTCCTCTGTTTTTTATCTCTCAGAATGTGATGTTTTTGTAACCCTATATATTTTATTATTAAATGAATCATTTTGAATTTTTTTTCTTATGGTTTAATAATTTCATGTTATGTGAAGTTTTTGAAAACATTAAGAGACCAATTTTTTATTCATTGGTTCTTTATGATTTTATTATGGTTGATTTTAAGTAGAACACATATGTAAGGATGATTAAGAGTGGGGTCATATATCACCCACCAACGAATTGTTACAAATTAATAACTCATGATATAGTTATGAATGTACATAATTAGTTTTTCCACATAGGCATGGGAATAATGAATTTTCTCACATTTTTAGGTGTGGACATAATGAGTTTGTTCACAAAGGCCCATGAATAATGATTTTTCTCAAAAAAATTCCTATGTTTATGTTTATTCAAAATTTCGAAGTATTTTATCAATTTATTTGAATTTTCTTTAATTCTTTTTCATTCTCAAGATATTCCATGGTCTCATGTTATGCCTTATTTTTAAAATAATAAACACTCTTATTTCATGATTATGTGTTTTAGGATTATTGAGATGTATTTCAAGCAATTTCACAACTTTTATTGTCACTTAATGATTAATTAATAATATTATGACTCTCTACCATGTTTTAAGATTATCATATATGTTCTAACGATATTTTAAAATGAAATTTATCCTCTTATCATGTCTCCCTTCATGTTTTTGTTCTGATACATTGTGGTGCATTTTCTCTTACTAAGAATCTGAGTTCACCCCTTTCTTATTTTACCATTACCTAGGTTATTATGATGTTTATATCTTGTTATGTGTTTATAAAAGGGTATATAGGATAAAAATTAATGAAAAATGTTCTCAAGTTTTATAAAACAACATTTTTATATAGTTAATTCCTAAGACACTAAAACTTTAGGTCATTGGGTTGTGTGACTGTTGGTGAGAAGTATTATTTAAATCATGCAATTAATGAGGGAATAGTCTCCCCACATAAAAACCCTAGGCCTTCGATGCTATTTGGATTCCTCTGGCATTCTGGGAGATGAGCTTAAATCCATGTGGACCACCAGGATTGGGGAACCTCTTAAGTGTCATTTGGGTCTGGGATGTCAAAAAGTTGTATTAGAGTGGTTCTTTTATTACTTTACTATTTTTATATAATAGAATAGTGATTATGAATGGTTGAAACTTGGTCATATGCCATGTTTGGGCATCATAAATCCATGTTTAGGATAAAGGCCAAGTTTCCTAAATTAATAATGTTTTTTTATTTTTCCAATTATAGTTGATATTGTATCACCATTGGGTGACTCACAATCTATGTGTCATTGTCGAATATTATTTTGATTAATGATATTATTTAATCCTTTTCCCTGATGATATGATAACAAGGAGCATTGTTACATGGATCATTATAGGAACCTTGAATTTTCATGTCATGCATATTCCATGCCATATAGGTGTATCCCACTATTTTAATTTCTTAAATTCCTATGATTTTGGAGTGAGCCTTATTTTTTATATATTCTTCTACTACTTATGCACCATGATTAAGTGAATACCAGATTCAATTCATGTGGTGTTATGAGTCCTCATGGGTTGGAATGAGTAATTTACCAAATCAAGCCATTAATTAAAATTAAATGTGTTTTTTTAACTGATAAGGTGTATTGTCCCTGATTCATTGGGAATAAAGATCCATTCTATATGAACATTAATATATGAATATAATCAAAAG
Source organism: Viscum album (assembly GCA_963277665.1). NCBI lineage: Eukaryota > Viridiplantae > Streptophyta > Magnoliopsida > Santalales > Viscaceae > Viscum > Viscum album. The sequence goes on along the minus strand of OY728133.1, from coordinate 2,065,627,454 downwards.
AGAACTAAAAAATTGAAAAAATGGCCTCTAAATGTAATGTTTTCACGTCCATGACCCTGTTTTTCATGTTTATAAAAGGTAAAAGAGTGAACTTGGTAATTAAATTGGAAATGAATGAAATAGTTTCCAGTAAATGATGAGGTAAGGTGATATTGGAACTTCATCTATTAGAACCCCTATAACTAATACTTCGTAACTTACCAATACCTGGCCTCCTAAGCAGGTAGTTAGGGTAGTACGCTATGGGTAGTGATCCCTTTACTTATATTCAGATTCCATTAGTCTAGATATCAATATGATTCTTAGCTTGTTCTAAGGAATGTTCTTGTCATTTATAGACCAATTATACCATAATATCTTTATGTCATGCGCTTGGAGGGTGGAAATAACCATGCTCTAGATGTGGTGGGCCCTGATACGCTAGTTTTACCACTAGGAGTTCCACTAGTGGAACCTATCATATTTACTTGATTTGGGAACTAACACTAATGTCCATGATAGTTTCATATGTTTGAAGTCGTCCATGCATGGTGCCCCATGAGTTTCATCTATTATAGTTGATCTGACTTGTGAGTTCTAGCAGTATCATCCTCCCACCTTCTTAGGGGATAACAATTTATAGGCTATTGATGTAACATCCTGAATCCGAAATCCACTCAACTGGTTCCCCATACTCGGTTGGACACATGGCCTCATGCGCATTTCCCCAAATGCCAGAGGCTACCGACTAGTATTGTTAGACTAGGGTGTGAGAGTGGGGAAACTATTCCTTCATTAGTAGAGTGTAACATAGTGGAATAAATAATAACAATAACGAAAGTATTAAACAACATGAAACTGAAGTTACAAACAAAAAACTAAAAGATAATTATTACTAGAAGGCATGTAATATCAAAATGATGCAGCGTGTCACTTTTTCTAAGAAAAAAACAAAAACAAGATACACTACAATCAAGTATTATACAATACCACCGTATGATAACACAAAATGAAACTTAGCAGTATGCTCTCCTACTCTTACGCAGCAATCACATACCTGTAAAAGGGCCCTTACCCCTATCAACACCTGCAACAATGTAGTATATTTGGGCCCAACAACCTGACCCAAATAGGGTGTGATAATTAAATCCAAGAAAGAAACCACATAAGGTCTGTGCCAATCTGTTAGTGAGTATATGCAACAATAGTGTACAAAGGAAATGAAGTAACTAAGAATTACTCAAAAGTAAACAATCCTATAAGTGTTGTTTCTCATTTTCATTCATTAGGTTTAGTCAAAACATTTAATTATGATAAATTTTATAAGATTAGAGATCCGGCCTAAGCCTATTAATACATAATACAAGAAATCTTAACAGATACCTCAGAAGGATATCTAATCAATAAAATGAAGACCGAACCCAAGATTGTGCTTTGGCTAGGAAGACACATCATAAGTCATTACATTTCAATATCCAACTCAAAATAATTCTTGCAGGCATAGAAAAAACATTCCCATAGTCATAATAAAACCCTATCCCTCAGGCCAAAAAAATCCTCCCCCACAGGCATAACAACTCCTCACCCACAAGCATAACAAATCACCACCCACATGCATATCACAATCTCTCCCACATGCATATCACAATCTCACATGAAGGAATATCACATATCAAGTGCACATGTAAATTAAACTATTACATGGAAAAAATTGATCAATTCATGTGGCATCAACCATATCACAAGCCTATCAGTAATATAAACAATTACAAGGCTTAAACAGATATATGCTCACATGGTAAATTTATATAACATACGAAAAATGTGAATTAAACTATCACAAGTAATAACCAGTCATTATCTCATGTGGTATCACATTAAACTGACCAATTGCATTTTTAACAACCCATAACAGAGAATAAAAAGATTTCCTCATAAAAAACATAGTCCAAATGGCTAAACATTGGTCATTCAAGGGAAACGCACCCACGAGGTGGACCTTAATCAAATATAGAAACTTAAAAAATGATTTATATCATCAAACCAATTTCGTAATCATAATTATAAAATATCATGGGTCAAAATTCTCAACCAAGAGACACCCTGGACATGGGTTCACAACACAATAGCATATATAAACAACTTGACATTGAGAAATAAGCACAAGACCACCTACCTCGTCATAGTATGACTATCCTCGTCCAGCCTCAACTTCCAATTCAAACTATAATGGTATATATATACGAAACACAAATATTCACTCAACCATAAATAACTCAGTCTAGAGACAAAATCACCGAGACCAGATCAATAGTAATTGATAGCTTACCGATTGGGTTCAAAAAAGACCGACAATGATTGATTCCATGTTTAGATGAAAAATTGGGAAGGGATTGAAGTTTTGGCGCTGCCTCTTGAGTTCTCCCAGGGATCCCATTGTCCAATCAATTCAATGGATAGGATACTGCCCATTTTAAGTGAAAAACACAAAATGCATGGTGTGTAGGTCCATATACAAGGAATTTATATAATTTATCTGCTCATTTGGTGGATGAATTCCGCTGACTTAATTTATAGGGCCTCCTTACATGACTATATGGCATGTACTATGAAGTACACAACATGTAGTTGGTCTTACCCTTTTTCTTCTAGACATGCCCATACACCATGTATTCCCATCACACATGGACATACTACATGGCATGTGCTTAGGATCACATGGTGTGTAACTTTTGGTTCTAGTACTCTTCCAAAACATTCATTGTTTTCTCAAAAACAACTCAAAGGAAAAAAGAAGAAAAGAAACCCGTACCTCCAAGTAAGAAATAGGTTCTTACAAACTTCCCCCTCAAAGCAATTCGTCCCTAAATTTCCCTTCCAAGGGTGGTGAAGGAATATATGAGAATAAATACATCCACAAAGCATGTACATCAGCCTCCAAATCCTAAGTCTCATCCTATACTCGGTCGTGTTTCTATAGAACCCGTACGAGAGGAACTGACCTACCTCAAATATCCTTCGTGCTCCTAACAACTATACGAATTAGATTCTTCTAAAAGGATGAATCAACTTGAAGCTCAACCTCCTCAAGATCAAAAACATATTATGGTTTTGAGTGACGGTGGCATAGCTATGATACATGAAAGATTTCATGAATGGCTTAGTACCTCTGAGGAAACTATAACCAATAGGCAATCGTCCCGACTCTCTCCAGGATCTCAAACAGACCGACATATATTGGTGAAATCTTACCCTGTCTCCTGATCCTCTTGTGTCCCAACCTTGGAGAGACACATAGGAAAACTCAATCCCTGACCTTGAACTCCAAAGGTCATCTACAGAGATTATCATATTATTTCTAATGAGACTGTATAGTAGACATCCACTTCTGAATCAACTGAACCTACTCAGTGGTCTCCTAGACAAGACAAGGTCCCTGCATAACCGCCTCTCCTATCACCAGCCAACATAGCAGTTATCAGCATGGTATACCATAAAAATATTCATATGGAACCATATTAATTGTATATTAGAATCTATTATTATAGGATAACTGTAACTGGGGTATATGTCTCTCCCAAGAACCCCTGAAATCTAAGAAGTATTCCCGAAGCATGTCCACTAGCACCTGATTCATGCGCTCTGACTGGCCACCTATCTGGGGGTGGTAAGCTATACTAAGAATCACCTGTATACCTAAATCCCTTATTAGCCCCATCCAAAAAATGAAAGGTGAAGTGGGATCCCCTATCCGAAATGATAGAATGCAAGACCCCGTGCATTCATACAATCTCATAGATGTACAGCCACCCAAGTTCATCAACACTGAATGTTTCCTTGATCAAAAAAATGTGCAATCTTCGTGAGTCTGTCGACAACAAACCATATGAAATCATTTCCTCGAGGAGATCTCAGTAAACCTATAAAAAAATCCATTACGAAATAATTCCATTTCCACTCAGGAATGGATAACAGCTATAATAGTACTATGGGTCTTTGGTGTTCCTCCTTCACATACTGATAGGTGGAATATCTCATTACAAAACCAGTTATGTCTCTCTTCATACCTGGCTACCAATACTGACGATGTAAATCACAATATATCTTGGTGACACCAGGATGAACTTCACTTATGGAGGCATGAAAATCCTAAATCATCTCCTCGTGTATGTCTGATGAAACCCAAACGCATCCATAGAAATGTAGGATATCATCCTTGCTTATCATCTATCCAGGAGGATGTTCCTCACCTACCACACTCTCCCGTAGAATAATGCCTTTGAAATCTTATACCTGCCTCATCCTCACTCTGTTCTGTAGGGTAGAGGTAATAACCAAAGATAAAAGAAAATCCTTCCCTTGTCTACCATGAACCTCCAGATACATCTCAGAGAACAATTCTATAACCTTCCACTCACCACTAACCTCCTACACTACCTGTATCTGAGTCATCCTGCTTAGTGTTTCATCCACTGAACCGCCTTTTCAAGAAATATAGGGAAGCTCAAAATCAAAGGACTGAAGGCATTCCACCAACCTTCGCTATCTCAAATTCATATCCCATAGAGTAAAGATATACTTGAGGTTTTTGTGGTCCATGTACACCAAAAAATTATCTCCTAATATGTAATGTCTCCAACAGTGCAAGGCATGAACGACCACAACTAACTCCAGATTGTGCGTCAGGTAATTCCTCTCATGCGGCCTTAAATATAGAGACCCATACTCAAAAAACTGGATCCCCGTCTATATGCACTACTCCCAACCCAATACATGATGCAACAAAGTATACGATGTAACTCTTACCTAGATCTGGAAATACCAGTATTGGTGCTGAAATCAAACACCCTTTTATCTTCTAAAAGGTTGTCTCACAAGAATCTGACCGTAAAAACTTCACACCCTTCTTAGTCAATCCCATCATCAGTGTTTCTATGTGTTATAAGTCATGTATGAAATTCCTATAGTAACTAGCTATTTCCAAAAAACTATGCACCTCAAATAAGTTCTTGGGCTGCTCCTAGGTTACTACTGCTCTCACCTAATTTGGGTCCACTAATACTTTTTTCTCTGAGATGATGTGAACCACGATGTTAATCTAATCCATCCAAAAGTGGAATTTTCCGAGCTTAGCATATAACCAAGGCTCACTTAGTGTATACAAAATGATCTCAAGATTCTTGGAGAGGTCGTGTCGGTTGTGATAGTATACCAAGATATTTTCCAAGAAAACCACCACAAAAGAATCTGTGTAAGGCTAGAACACTGGGTTCATCATCTCCATGAAAACTACTAGCACGTTCATGAGACCAAACGGCATAACCAGGTACTAATATATACCATACCTACTATTAAAGGCTGTATGAGGTTTGATTTCCGGTCGAACACATACTTGGTGATATCCGAACATTATGTCAATCATTGAGAACACTCGAGCTCCTCGAAGTTTATCAGACATGTCATCTATCTGTTGCAAGGTATATAGGTTTTTAACCGTCAAATTTTTCAACTTCCGATAATCCATGAAAGACTACTGGTATCGCCAGACTTCTTCGCAAAAAGGATAGGCAACCCACAAGGAGAAGTACTAGGTCAGATAAAACCCTTTGCTTCCAGATCTTCCAACAACATCTTGAGCTATTGCAACTCTGTCGTAGCCATCCTATAATGAGGAATGGATACGGATGCAACTCTTGGAACTAGTTTAATAGTGAACTCTACCTCTCTGACCATAGGTAAGCCTAAGAAGTCATCTGGGAAAACATACCTAAAATGACCAACCACTGGAGGGAAATCAACCAGAAATATTCCCTGGTCATCGAGATATTAAATTAAAATCTGGGATTTCATCCCACCCAAAAGATGATTCTCAGGTCTAGCTATGCTCACATGGAAATCCCATTTACTATTATGTAGAAAAGACACACCCCCTGGTGATGCGAAACTCACCCTCTGGCGATAACAGTCAACAAAATCTTGAAATTATACCAACCAGTCCATTCTAATAATGACATCGAAGCCTTTCATCTCTAAAACATAGAGGTCCCAAAATAAATGACACTCACCAACCAAAAGGGGTCAATCCTTACACTAATTCAGACATTCCATTCTTATCCCTAACGTAGTGTCAAAAATAATAACATCGTCAAAAGTAAAGACACAAATCCCAAGGATATCCACAATATAATCTGATATGAAACCTTGTGTAAAACCTGTATCGAATAGTGTAGAAGATAAAATAGAGGAAACTATAATAGTACCTTTGATAGAGGAAGGTCTGGGATCCTTCTCCTATTTGGATTGTTGGACTGAATATGTCTGACTTGTACCAAGGCCCTGTGACACGGCATAGCTTCCCTAAGCTGACCCACCCTACTGTCGTTGAGATCCTAGGGTTTGGCTACCATGACCATGAAAAACTCCTCGAATTTAATGGCTTAATGTATTCCAGTTCCCTAACTAATGAGAAGATAGTGATCCCACTCTTAAATTTGGAGTTGGTGTAGAACCTTTGTCACTAGATGCTGGTGGAAAATCCATACAACAATATTGTAGATGTCCCATACTACCGCAATCTCAACAATCTACTAGGTCCATCAGAAACTATGGTCCCAAGTGTCTAGCTCTTCCACACTATTAGCACCTCACCTGGCTACCAGAAGAAACATTCTGACTACTCATATCCCAGTGAGGAAAATATATATGATGCTTCTTGCTTCCAATTGAAAAAATACAAGATCTCGGTGCCAAACTACCCTGGTTCACACCTCCAGCTTCCAAAAAGATTATGCTCTGTAATCAATGATTAATTCAAGATATTAGATACAAAAATAAACCTTAATACATTCAGTTATGATCAAATTTAAAACATGAGACCATTATAGAATCATCTAGATTTCGATACGTTATCTCCCATCAAAAAAAGGTGGGAATCGATGAAGCTTAGTGAATTGAGTAGATTAGTCCATAACTAAAAGAGTTCCCTCCTCTAGGTGCATGAACACTCAGGCTTAGTCAACCCTTAAGATCTTGAGAAAATAATTATCATAGAAGGTCATCTAAAGTCTTTCCATGTCATATCCAAATGGTGCCCTGCCTGAGTGATAACATCCCCCATCTCTTGGCAGAATCACAAAACAAATAAGTTGTGATCTTGAACCTCCTCTCAAGAGGTATCTCCAAATTCCCAATGATAGTCAGAATAATTTCAATCCATGATTCCATAGCCTATGGTCTAACATCACCTAAAAAAGTAAGCAGGTGCTACTTTTGGAATATATGCGTCAGCTCTTCCATAGATGTGGTAGAATCCGGTGCTCTTTAAAAGGTATGTATGAACATAAAAAACCTTTCACAGAACTATACATCTTCACCTGCGTTTGGTATAATAGCTGGTGATTCCACTGGCACAAATGAAGGATCCATCAGTATACCTTGTCCTACCATCTTTGGAGTATGATCATCACTTCTCTGATAGCATACAGCTCATGGTTTTCAAGCTGAAATGACTCTACAAGGTCAAGAACATTCCTTAGTTCAAACTCATTATCAAGGTTTTCCAGTCAAGAGTGCCAAAAAATAACAGGAAAAGACCCTCTATGTTTGAAAAAAAGGACTGTACAATGTGTACCCTTAAGCTCTTACATGGTCATGTTCTACTGCTGGCATGGGCGTGTATCAACTGCAGGTACATGGCATGTTCCATGCATACACGATGTGTACACAAGTCTATCATCCTGGCCTTGTACTATCACATAGTCAGGTCTACACAGGTTCCACCTGGGTAGGATACACAACTTATTCCAGAAGTACACGATATGTTCTAATCAAAACTCAACAGCCCATGTTTCCTCTTACACGTCTAGTTACATGGGCAGATACTACATGAACTCTAAACATGTTACATGGTGTGTACACATGGTGCACGACATGTCCATATTAAAACATGGAACATCATCTGCCCCTGTAGGGTCCTGAAAAATCCGCAAAGGAAAATTTTCCCAAATCCCCCAAAGAATTGGGGAAAAATAATAAAAGAGGAGACACAAAGGACCGGTCCGTGAACCAGTCCATGGAAGTGCGACATAGATAGGAACCGCGAGGCACCCCCCCCCCTCCTCAAACCATTGTTGTTCACGAAATGGAGGCGGAGACCCTCCGCGGTCGCGAGGCAGGATGGGCGCCAGTCCGGTTCACCGTCTCGAATCGCCCCAACCACGGACCGCGTCGAACGGTTCAAGCCGCACCCACCGTCGTTCACGGAATGAAGCCGGAACCCTCCATAGACACAAAGCACTCCCTGAGTTCACCTCGCGGAGGAGGGGAGCATTCAATACCCACCGCGAATCGCGGATTGACCAGGTCAGCCGAGAATCGGGTATTTGGTTATGGGCCTCTGCCAAAAGCGCCGCATGGCCACAGATACATTCCTTTCCCCACTCTATAAAAGGAGACCAAGGGGGAAAGAAGAAGAGGATCGGAGAATCAGAGAGAAAGGATCAGAGAACTGGAATCAGATTCGGAGGGAGGAGATCGGTTGAAGGAAGGCTTCGGATTTCGCAAACAGCGAAATTCCCATTCGCGAACTACAGCAGGTATATGAATTAAGAAGGAATTGGAAAACGCATAATAATTTGGTGAGCCACGAAACTAAATAATAAAAAAAGGGAGAACTGCGAACCATACCTCCTCCGTGGATGACTTCTCCGCGGACCAGGAATTTTATGCCTCTTTTCCCATCCATCATACTGCATAGAACCTTCCTCCGCGGACGAGACCATGACGGATGAGCCTACGATCGGTGCCGCCCTTGGCCGCCGCTGCCCACCTGGACCTTTCGCGAACCACCCTAGTTCGTGGATTGAACCTAAAGCCGTGAACCATCCTGGTTCATGGATTGAACCTGAAGCCATGAACCATTCTGGTTCACGGATTGAACCTGATGCCACGGACCGCCCTGGTTTGCAGAACACCAATCAGTCTGTGGACCACCATGGTTCGCGGACGGCTTCTCCAGATGCGTTGAACTTACCCACGCGAAGGTATCCAACACCCATACCTCTCAGTGGCTCGCCAAATACTTCGGTGTTCTCATCTCCAGAGCCAGGAAAAATCCTTCCGATCCAGCCAGGTCCCCCATGGCTCCCTCATCGGCCTATTCACCGGCCCCGAGCCAAGGCCTCCGCCAGAGCCACCAGATCCGCGTGGTATAACTTTCAGGCACATCAGCGTGCCATTTTGAGTTCACATACCCATGGTAAACAGGGCCAAATGGGTTTCCCCGACCCTTGGGCGGACTCCCAAAGCATGCTTGGGTTCACATTCCCACGGTAATGCGGGGTCTGAGCCCAAGAGCCCCCCTTCCTACCTCTACTCACCAGGATGGAGGACTACACGCTTCGTTGGTTGGGCACTTCTCGCCTCCCCAGAGAGGGGGTGGAATATCCATCCGAAGGTATCCGTCCCCATGCACCTTGGTACTTCCCTGGGTATCTCACTGAGGAATAAGGGAGGAGACAGGAACATGACCACCCCCCTTTCCCTCTCCCGCTGGGCTTTGTCACCATGGGCGTCTATCCCGGAGTAAGCCCCAACCTTCTGGGCCTCCTCAGAGTGTAAGCCCCAATCCACCTTCTGGGCCTCTTCGGAGTGTAAGCCCCAATCCATCTGCTGGTCCTCCTCAGAGTGTAAGCCCCAATTCATCACCCTGGTCCGCCTTCATGCATAAGCCCCACTCCGCTTCTCATGGACGCACCTTTTGCGACGTGATCCTCTGGTCCCTGCTGCCTCTTGTTTCTCACACCGAGCATGACTCGCATGGGCTTAGAGTAAGCATCTACCATGACATCCATCATTATGGGATGCCTCAAAGCGTAAGCCCCAAACCAAAGCGAACTACGTGGAATTTGATCCCTGCCTCCTAGACAGGGTACGTAGGAAGCCTCCATGAGGTTCAAGCCCACCACTCAGTCGTTTATTCACGTCGAGTTCCACCCTCGTCCAGCATGACGTTAAACTATTTATTCGAACTACGTGGACTTTGATCCCTACCTCCTAGACAAGGTACGTAGGAAGCCTCCCCGAGGTTCAATCCCAACAACTGGTCGATCCGATCATCCCCGCATCGGTTCACTATGCCACTCCTAGTGCTACCTCAGTCAAGTTCCAACCCTTCGGGGTCATTAATCCAATGAGGTATGGTAAACCTCAGGAATAAATGATTTCGAACCCTTGCGTCCAGTTGACCGTTTCCCAACAGGGTTGAATCTGTGGATACTATGTTTGGGGATAAACCAAAGATTCGCGAACATATTAATATGTCTTAAATCTATAAGAGAGTCCTAGAACATGCAATAATTTCCCCCTCAAAAAGGGTGTGATGATCCTGAATTCACATCCTCTCGACCAATGTGAGTTATTAAGAGTCGCTAGTTAGACCATCCGAAGAGTCGCTGGTCAAACTATCCGGCGAACGCTTGCCTTTGGAAAGAAGGTCCATCAATCATTGGATACGGAACCGTTGGGTGTTTCATGGCCGAAAACCAAGAACGAGAAAAAAATGGTGAACCTGACGTGAATCTTTAACCAAACATGATAGATTTAACCTAATCCCACCTTGTTCCCCCTTATTCTCTAAAGGAGGGCAAAGAAAGGTCATTAATTACGCATGAGATTATGAGATGCTTCTTTGACGGGTTTGCTGCTTGTATTTGCTAAAATGTTTCACAGGCACTACTTTTAGAACTCCCTTCGATCTAATGGCATCACAAAGGAACTCACAAGTGAATGCTTCCAATGACACAAGGATGAGGCCTCCTCAACAACGGAGGACCCTGTCACCCACCCAGCATCTTCAACGCTGGGTTTCAGATGCGCTGATCTGAGAGTACCATGCGAATGGTACTCTCCCAACGGTGGAGGTGGCCATGCACGCCCTCCAATCTGTCAAGAGTCGCTGGTCGCCTACCCAGTAATGACCGCAAAGTCGGACCCAGACAACCCCTGTCACTATCTCTAATCGTTTCGGGAGCCTATCTCCGGAACGGGACAATTCGTACCTCCCTTATCTCAGGGAGGCAGATGAGGTCGACGTTGAGGACTTCATCACTATCGAATGGGGGTTCTGATCTAAGACCCCCACCAAAAGGCGTCATTGTGGTCACATCGCGACTCAACATCCTCACGCCAAGGAGGATGTTTCCCCTAGGATTCATGCCCACACTCCCCGAGCTTCGGCCCCTCGGACCGCCCAATGAGGGCGGCATACATTTAATCGGGGACCGGTCATCACCCTTGTCCCTGAGGAGGATCTCCACTGCCCAGCCACAGAGACGTACCCCGAATAGGCACCTACACCTGTTCGCTCCTCCCAAGCCTGCCATCCAGACGTGTCGGCATCATACGAGCCAACGCGCATCCCCGCCGAGCTCCATCAAGCCCGTCGCTCACGCAGGACGTCACTTATCAGGCAGGCACCTCTCCCTGCCCAGGGTCGTGAAGCCCACCAGCTTGACGTGGTGGCAACCTGGCACCTGCAGGACCAGCTTCTGGAAGTTGCTTCAGATGCCCGCCATCCTGATATGGCGTTGATCAACAAATCCCGCCGCCCAGCTGTGGCGGAAAATCATAGGCGGACACGTCTCCCCGCCAACAAAGGCCACCGACTCAATACTGTGGGAAATCAATATATGCAGGGCCAACCCCCTGCGAATGCAAGTAAATTCCGCCACACCGATGTGGCGGCAAATGGAGAGAGAAACAGGCATATCCCGGTACAGGGGAAGATTCGTTCACCTGCCCCGACACAAGATAATTGTCAGTACCCACGGACCACTGGATGAGCAGAGTAGGATATTCCTACTCCGATACTGGAATGGGCCTTCATACCCGTTCCAGCAAAATATGTCTCTATACATATCCTGGTAATGATGGAGGAGCAGGTATCGATCCCAGATCATATCTTGCAGACTTGCCAGCATGTAATTGCATTGGCGACAACAACAAGGACTCGGGCCCGTGAGCCCGTCTCCCCAATTGAGGCGACTCATCTAACAGACGAGATAGCCGCCTCGGAGCAGATCTGCATCCCTGCTTCAACCCAGGAGGGTCTCCGGCTATATTCTGCGACGCAAGGGCAACTGGATCGAGCAACTTCACTCGTTCCAACTAGGGGACAACCGTCTATCATGGTGGATGCTCCAGAGCAAGCATATATCCCTGCTAAAAGTCAAGATGTTCGTCGGCGTATCCCGACAACATCACGGGACCCAATTAGACAGGGACCCAAAGGTGAAGGATATTTTCAACAGAAGATGGTCCCTGCTGCCCACAAAAGAGCACCCCGAATGCGCTGAAGGCAGCCTAAAAATAATGAGCGGGTTCATGACTCTGCTCTACTGGAATCTGGGGTTTCTGATTCCGATAAGAACACATCAAAGGATCGAAACCCTACCCACCCATTATCATATTATAGGAGTGGCAGTAGCAGTTGTGAAGGTCCTCCCCGCTATGTCGCTACCAGCAGCTCTGAAGGACCTCCCCAGAGCACCTGTGGGGGCCTCCCTCGTGGGCATATAACGATCGGTCACGAGATCTTCTCTCTTGATGCGAGTCATGGAAACCCTCCACGTGACTAGAAGATCGAGCAGCAAGAAGGTCCTCCACTTGCTGCGGTACACCCTGAAGGTCCTCCCTGGGGTATACACCGCAATCACTCTCCATGCAGTGGGACCACAGATTGTGATATTAGTCCCACCTATCATAGTCGCAACTATGGAGGTCCTCCCCGTTGTGACATCTCATCACGACAAGAAGGCCCTCCCCTTGTCGTGGCCTTCCCTGAAGGTCCTCCCCAGGGGTTACGCTGCAATGGAACTCCGCGCAGCCAGGCATCAGGTCATGGTGGTAGTCCTCGCCATCCTGATAATAGAGGTCCTCCACGTAGAGACTTCAAGCAATGAGAAGGCCCTCCTCTCGTTGCGGTACATTCTGGAGGCCCTCCCTATGATGTATCCCGCAGATATTCTCTCTGCGGCATTAGTAATGGTAGTCCTCGCCATTGTCGCAGCAGTGATGGTAGTCCTCGCCACCACAGCCACCATTGCGAAGGTCCTCCCCGCAATGGCCCCAAGCAACAAGAAGGTCCTCCCCTTGTCGCGGTGTGTCCTGAAGGTCCTCCCCAGGATGCGTGTGGAATGTCAAGCCATGATGGTCATCCTCACCATGATGTCAGTTGTTGCGAAGGTCCTCCCCGTAATAACGCCACGTAGCTAGAAGGTCCTCCCCTTGCTGCAACATTCCTTGGAGGTCCTCCCCAGGGTGTGCACTGCAAAAGCCCTCTATGCAGTGAGGCATCAAGCAGTAATGGTAGTCCTCTCCATTACGACCTCCATGGAGGAGGTCCTCCCCACAATGAAATATTATTTCAACAGGAAGGCCCTCCCCCTGCCGAATCAAGCACCGAAAAGCCCTTGTATGCCGAGGCACTCATAAGGACGAGATCGAGCATGTCAGATTCCCAGACTGTCTCTTGCGACACCCTTCTTTGATCAGGGGCCGTTCCAGGGCCACGTTCATCTTCTGAACCACCTCAGAATCGCCCACAAGATAATTCAGTACCTACCAGTCCCACGGCCTCCGACTACAGTGAGAGCCTCAGTTGGGATGACCAGGTAGAAGAATCATAGGTGGGGGAGTATGCCGATATGCTTCACCTAAGGAAATGACTGGCCAGGAATGATATACCAGTCATGTTTTGGCCGAAGACCACCTCTCAGTTCGAAATACCCAGAGAATTGTCAGAAGAATGCATGCACGACATCCGCCATAATATATGGACGACCCTCCGCCGGCTGAAGTCAAGCTTCATGCACTATGACGGGTATGTAGACCACGTCAAGAAGATAGGGGACCTCCTGTGTCACAACAAACTGGAGGCCCTTTCCTCAACGTGACAGCAACGCCCCGAGAGGTGTAAAGGGAATATGGAGGTAGCTTGCCACCGTGCACTGCACAAACTGCGCTGCCTCATCGGTGACGCTCCAAGGGTAGTCCATATCAGGGGATGGGTGGAACACGGAGCTCTTCATTTCACTCTGCTCCCCACCCAGAAGAACCCGTTTAGCATGGTATCATGTAATGTCGTCACATCAAGACGGAAATCGGGTGGACCCCCTATTCATAAAAGGCAACAAACCCAACAGAGTCGGGCCTTGAGTAAGCCCCAGAAGCGTCAGGCTCAATGGGAACGAGCCATTCAAAAACTCCTGAATCAGGCCACTGAGAGCATACAGTGGGCCTCTTTCCTAAGAGAGGCCAATAAACAATCTCTGCCTACCTCCCCAGACGAGTCTCATTCACAGATGAATTCGGCACCAGATCCGATTCACCCCCGGATGGGGGCACGCGAGATCAGGCAGGTCGCGATAGCCGCAACTACTGCTACAATCCAGGGTCAACCCCAGCCTACAGGGCTGGGGGAATTTTTAACAACAAATTCCCCCGAAAGACCAATAAAACCGGGAAGAGACTCAACGTCCAGGGAACGGAGCCAGCCCCAGCCCTCAGGGGTGGGGGCATCATTATTCCCTCAACAACAAAATCCCCCACGAGAATACGTATTCTCTCGTCTGGGGAGGACAGTCAGAAGAGGAGGCTCCCATCCCATCCCGTCATTCGAATCATCATCCCCTCTGAGAGGAATTCGCACCGTAAGGTCGCATCAATGAACTCTCTGTGTCACCCTTCGTCAAGAAGTCCAAGGGCAATCCCAGGTCATGAAAGGGAAGGCCAAATGAAGACGCGAGAGATCCTCTTCTTATTTGGAAGAAGACGTCCCCTCCACCCCGCAATATGTGTTCATAAATGCCATAAAGGCTGACCCCGTGGGTGACACCGGAGAAAATGAAAATCCGGACGGATCGGGAGACGACGGTTCCGGTCAGGCTTTGACTCACAATGAACCCCCAGGTGTGCACACCTGGAACCAGAGGGCCGCTTTAAATATGGCCTCCCCTTCAGCTAACCTCCCTCCGCCTACCCTGCGAGCTTCCAATAAGGATAAGAATAAAGGAACAGTTACCCTTAACCCTTCCCCCTCTCTCGATAAAAATTATCCACTCACGCTCGAAGAGAGGTTCACTCGACAGGAAGAAGAGATGAAAGAGTTGAGGCGGCTTAACGCCGAGCTGATCCAGAGGAACCTCCTTATTGAAAGTGCGTCCCAAGAAGATACACTTCATTCCCTCCCAGCAAGTGCACCTCAAAGGCTAAGGCTTGCCCCGGAAAACGAATCAAGATCAGGTCTCCTTCCCAATGAGGCATCTGGTTCGTCCAACTACCTAAACATGGATGATGAATACCAGGATTTCCCTCCAATTAGGAGGAAACCGGAGCATGTACGCCTGAACCCCCCGAGGGTACCCCGAACAGAAAATTCACCCTTGGTGCCGGCTGATCCAGATCCCCAGGAAATTCCTCGGGCTACGCCTGCCCAGGACCGGGCCCAACAGGATGTAAACCAGGGACTCACCAATTCCATCGAGGCATTAACAACTCTATTGGAAGCGATGAAAGGTCGACGCGCTCCGATACAGCCGGAGCGGAAACCCTACCCAGATTGGGTGACCAACACACCACCTCCACCCCAATTTTGGGAGCCATGTATTCCCCATCTTCAATGGATCAGGCGATCCGGAGCATCATTTGATGCACTATGCATCCTATTGTGACCCTATGATGGGGACTCCGGAACAACAAGAGGTAGTGAAACTCAGATTCTTCGTATGGACGTTGCAAGGATCCACCTTCGTTCAGTAAACGAGTTTGCCGGCCCAGTCGATAAAGAGCTGGGAGGACCTCCGGTAGCAGTTCTTGTTCCACTTCAGTTCAACACTGCCTAAAACAACGGTCAGCGATCTCATGAACTGCAAGAAGAGGGAGAATGAGAGGGTCTCATATTTCATCACCAGATGGAATGGTCTGACCTATTCTTTGAATAGGAAAATGCCTCAAGATTAGATGTTAGCCATATGCATCGATAATCTTAGAGACGAGCTGCGAACACCACTCATATTGGTGGAGTGCACCACTAGCTTCCGCCATCTCTCGGACATTGCCCAGAGAATTGAGGACTCCCTGCAGCGGACCAATTCAAAGTCCCGAATAGCCTCACAGGCTCTGGTGAAGAGAGATCCTAGAGCTGAAGCATCCGATGTCACACTCAAGCCGGCCCCTGTGCCCGCTCCACCTCTCAGGCCTCCACCAAATCGTCAAGGGCCCCCTGCATATTAGTGGTCGCCCCCGCCTAAACGGGACGATCAGCGAGGACCGACGCGGAACCAGTTCGAGGAATGAAGAAAAAAATTATACTCATTCCGAGATGATCAAGTTCGTGGCTACTTCATTGCCGCCATGAACTGCAACTTGCTCCGCCTCCCGGAGCCAAGGAGACCTGAAGAAGTCGGCCGCGAGGACAGGCCATATTATTACCCCTACCACAGGATGTTAGGGCACAGTATCTGAGAATGCTTCATCTTCAAAGACCTTCTGCAGAGGATGGTAGATTTTGGAAAAGTCGAGCTAGGACCACCCCCAGCACATGTGGCATGTATCTCTACCACTAACTCTGACAAGGAGGAGGGGTGGCAGAAAGTCCCCAGAAACCAGGGGTAGAAATTTGACAACTGGATGACTCGTAAGACTATCAACCGAGTCCGGGGAATACTCCGAGCTCAACTACAGTAGTCGGTGTTTCCACCAGTAGCCCTTGGATCCACAATTCCAACCACATCGGCCTCAAAACCCTCCACAAGCCGGTCATCCGGACAGAGTGAAAGGAGGAAGCAATCACAGGAGGAGCAGTCCGCGACGGGGCCAAAGTTACTCCCAACCCTGGCAGATTTCATGCCCTTGAATTTGGCACAACGGGCACCGACCCACCAAATGACACCATCAGAGACAACCGACTAGGTTGACCTGTCAGAGGATGAAGATACAATCTTTGGTTCCATAAACTTCATCCATCTCATGGAATCATTCCCTGACGAAGGGTATGATTACGAACCCGAGTTTCCTGCAAGAGGAGTCGGGAGGAGGAATCACAGAGGCAGGGGATACCAGGGGAGGTGCACCCGTGGCCGAAACCAACCCTACGGTTGGACCCCGGCCCAGACTATCAATATTGAGGAAACCCATGGGAGGGCCCTTCATCGGATTCATCAGGAGAGGGAATGCCCCTCCACCTCCACAAGCAGCCGCTCTGGCCCTATTGTTCTATGATACCCACCAGAGGAGGAGCAAGTGTCTGGTTGCCTAGGGTGCAAAAATAGACCGGCCAGGCCAAGTATTCAAAACGCGGGAACACCATCGACATCCAACCCCGCAGTCGGTCCCTCCTCGTCAAATGCTCCAGCTCCCAAAGCACCCGCTAAGACTCTCCCTCCAAAGGAGAAGCGTCGACTGCTGGAGAAAAAATACGACATCCTTAACCAGCTGGCATCAGTACCAGCCAGGTTGTCAATCCTGGATGCCCTAAGTTTGTCAGCCGACTTTAGGGAGGCCCTCATAGAAGCTTTGATCAGCCCCCAGGAATTCCAAGCCAAGGTAGCTGCCGTAGAGATTTACCAGATGGAGACTGGCTCGGCTGAATGCAATGCATTGATTTCCTTCACCGATCAGGATGAAGATGCCATCATGCAAGGACACATCAGACCACTATATGTGCCCAGAACGCTGAATGGTATTGATATCCAAAAATTCTTTATAGACAATGGCTCTGGAGTTAACCTTCTTCCCCTACGGACACTCAGTAAGTTGGGCTACAGTGAGGATGATCTAATTCCCTCATCCACAACTTTGTTAGGTTATGACAAGAGTGACCAGAAACCAATGGGACAGATTAAGCTAAAGACCCATTTTGGTGACCTGGTAGCCTACACAGAATTCCTGGTGGTCCGACAGAGCACAGCATTAAATGTCCTGCTGGGAAGGCCATGACTCCATAATCACATAGTTGTTCCTTCATCCTACCACCAGTGTATCAAGTAATGCGTCAACGGACTAAGCAGGACGTTGAACGCCAACAAGGCCCCTTTCGAGCTCTCCGAGTCACATTACATCGACGCCGAGTTCTATGATCAAAAGAAGAAGAAGCCTTTTATCAACGACATCGACTGGATCCCCACCCCAAATGGCATGGAAATTGTCCCCGATGACCCCCTCAGGCAGTTTGGAAGAGATTATGTTCCTCCCATCAACTGTGTTGAGAGTGGGAGTTCAAGTCCGGACACGCATTCGGATGTCCTCATGACTTCAGCCACGATGTCCGAGAACGACAATGCAGGAACGTCTACCAACCCTCGATTTGGGGACGAATACTCAAGAAAGGATACCAACGATGCCTCTCCCTCAAACCCTCGACGGATTATACCGGGGACTCTCTCCTCGTCAGATCAAGAAGATGAAGACTTGGGAGAAGAAGAGGGGGAAAATCTCAGAGATGAACCTCCCGCATTTGAGGAGGGTATCTCCACCACTGTGGACGAACTCAGGGAAATAAACCTGGGTACCAAAGAAGACTCAATTCCCACTCTCATTAGCACGGCCATGTCCCCCGAGGAACACGAGGTATATACCTCATTCCTAAGGCAACATCAGGATGTATTTGCATGGAATTACACGGAAATGCCAGGACTCGATCCCGAGGTAGCAACGCATCACCTGGGTCTTCCAGAAGACCACCGAGGCTACAAATAGGCTGCTAGAAGGACACACCCCTCACATGCTGCCAAGATAGAGGCTGAAGTCGATAAGCTCATTAAATCAGGCTTCATCAGGGAGGTCCAGTACCCCATTTGGTTGGCCAAAATCATCAATGTCAAGAATAAGAATGGAAAAATTCGCATCTGTATTGACTTCAGAGACCTTAATCGGCATTTTCCGAAAGATGACTTCCCAGTTCCAATCACCAAGTTGTTAAATGATGCGATGACTGGGTATGAGGCTCTGTCCTTCATGGACGGTGATTCCAGATATAATCAAATCAGGATGGACTGAGAAGACGAAGAAGCCACTATCTTCAGGGCTCCTCAAGGGGTATTCTGTTATATGGCCATTCCCTTTGGTATCAAGAATGCTGGAGCCACGTATCAGCGTGCCATGCATCGGATCTTTAAGCCGTTCATGGGGAAATTCGTTGAATGTTACGTGGATGACCTAGTAGTCAAGTCCAGACAGTGCTCGGATCACCTGTCGGACCTTGAGACCGTCTTCAACAAGCTCCGACAGCATAGCTTGAAGATGAACCCATTGAAATGCACCTTTGGGGTTACCTTAGGAAAATTGCTTGGCTTCGTCGTACGCCATCGCGACATCGAAGTCGACCCTGAGAAGACGAAGGCTATCCTGAGCTTGCCACCCCCTCGAAATCTCCCTGATTTGAGGGGATTCCAAGGGCACCTTGCCTATATTAGGCGGTTCATAGCCAACTTGGCAGGCAAATGTATGCCCTTTACCAGGTTGATGAAGAAGGGGGTCATGTACCAATGGACGGACGACTACCAAGAGGCATTCGAAAACTTGAAGAAGTACCTCTTAAGTCCACCGGTGCTCATGCCCCCGGTCGAAGGAAGGATTCTCATTATACATGTGAAGGCCCTAGAACAGTCATTGGGAGCCTTCCTTGCATAGAAGAACGACACCGGCAGCGAAAAAAGATTCTATTACCTCAGTCGAACCATGATCGATGCTGAGACTCAATAATAAAATATCAAGAAGAGATGTTTGGCCTTGGTCTTCACGGTTCAAAAGTTGTGACATTATCTGCAACATCATGAGGTCTCTTTGATCTCGCGGAGTAACCCGCTCAAGTACATCCTCAGTCACCCGAGGCTAACCGGACGCCTATCCCGATGGGCGGTCATCTTGTAACAGTTCGACATCTGGTTCGTGCCTCAAAAAGCCATCAAGGTCCAGACATTAGCAGACTTCCTGGCAGAGCACCCTTCAATAGGGACCGCTGCAACGGATGCTGAACTACCTGATGAAGATATCTTCTCGGTTCAAGAGGAGTTCCCAGCATGGGAAATGTTCTTTGACGGCGCGTCCCGAAGCCCCACCGGGAAGAGGATGGAGGATCCCAGATTCAACAAAGTGGGTCTGGGGATAATAATATTGTCCCTACAAAAGGAAGTTTTTCCGTATTCCTTCCTCCAATCAGAGGGATGTACGAAAAATGAAGCGAAATATCAAGCCATCATTGCAGGGCTAGACCTCGCACTCCAGGAACAAGTACAACACCGTAGGTAAAAGGTGACTCGGAGCTGGTCATTAAACAAGACAACGGTGACTATGCTATTAAAAAGGAGGAGATGATCCCCTTGTTTGACCATGTCTGAGGGTTAATGGCCGAGTTCTCCACAGAACCAACATTGACTTATATTCCCCAGTCCTAGAACACTCGGGCTGATGCATTATCCAACGCAGCCACATCCCTAGTCGATCTAGACCGGGATGAAACAGTCATCAGTATTGCTCACTGTCGAATGGTATTGCCATTTTTTCAAGCTAAGACGGAAGGGATCCATGAAGTCAGTCCTGTCCCCGAGCCATATGCTCCTTCTACCGGCTGGATGACCCCCATCATGAACTACCTTCAACGGGGAGAGCATCCATCAGACAGGGATGGACGGGAGTAGGTACAGAGAAGGGAAATCAATTTTGTCCTATATGGTGGCGTAGGCCAGCAAGAGGTCCTCTACAAACGAGGCATCGATGGAGTGCTCCTCAAATGCATTGACGTAGAAGAAACTGTTGTCATCATGACTGAAGTACATGCAAGAGCATGTGGATTACATCAACCAGGGACCAAGCTTTCCCATCAGGTTCAAAGGCTTGGGTACTACTGGCCCACAGTGGCACGAGACTACGAGCGTTTTACCTCAAAATTCCACTCATGTCAGATCCATTACAACTTCATACACCAACCTCTGGAGTTACTTCATCAAGCTAAGTACTCCTGGCCATTTCATGTCCGGGGAATCGACGTCGTGGGACCATATCCTCCTGCCACGACCAAACAGCTGAAGTATATCGTCACAGAGACTGACTTCTTTTCCAAATGGGCAGAAGCCATACCCCTCAAGGAAGTCGGGGAAATAAATATTGTTAGCTTCATGAAGACCAATATCATCACCAGATTTGGTGTCCCTCATACCATATTGACGGACAACGACACCAATTTATGCTCTGCTGACTTGGAAAAGCTATACCACGAGTATGGTATCAAGGGTAACCACTCATCTCGCTACCATGTAGTGGACAACAGACAGATAGAAGCTTTCAACAAGACCCTGTCCAACATCTTCCAGAAAATGGTGGACAAAGAAAAGAAGTCA
This sequence comes from Viscum album, assembly GCA_963277665.1. Lineage (NCBI taxonomy): Eukaryota > Viridiplantae > Streptophyta > Magnoliopsida > Santalales > Viscaceae > Viscum > Viscum album. The sequence continues at coordinate 2,065,606,083 of OY728133.1, read as the reverse complement.
TGGCCGGATAAACTCCTCCAAGCATTGTGGGCGTATCGAACTACAATCTGCACCGCTACTCGATCTACCCCGTACTCATTGGTATACGGCACAGAGGCGGTCCTGCCCATTGAACACCAACTTCCCTCACTCCGCGTTGCCATATGTGATCAATTATACAATGATGAGCAGATAGAAAAGTGGCTAGGTGAATTGGAACAGCTAGATGAGAAGCAGCTGCACACTCTGCACCACCTGGAAGTATACCAGAACCGAATCGCACGAGCCTTCAACAGAAAGGTCCGCCTCCAGTATTTCTTGGAAGTAGAATTAGTGCTGGTCCTCCGGACCCCAATGATACCCATCAAGAAGAATCCAAAGCTGGAGCCCAAGTGGGAGGTACCATATGTTATACACAAGGTCTACTCCAACGGAGTATACGCCCTGATCTCTATGGATGGGCAATTCACTACAGCTCCTACCAATTCGAGATTTCTGAAGAAGTATTTCACATAGAGACCAAGAAGTAATCACGTCCTCACCGCATGACGCTAAACTGCATGGAGTACGTCCTCACCGCATGACGCTAAACTGCATAGAGTATTTCCTCACCGTATGATGTTAAACTGCATGGAGTACTTCCTCACCGCATGACGTTAAACTACATGGAGTATGTCCTCACTGCATGATGTTAAACTACATGGAGTTCGTCCTTACCACATGATGATAAACTGCACAGATGAAAGTAAAAAAAGAATAAGAGATGATGTACACATCATCCGAGCGGTATGACATTAAACTGCCAAGCACCTCGTCCTAACCACAAGACGATAAACTGTACAGAATCTAACAATGCCTTCCATCCTCGCCGCATGACGTTAAACTGCACGACTTTCATTTTTTATATCGTCCTCACTGCATGACATTAAACTGCACTAATTTCATAGAACTATGTATGGCTTGATTCTTGCCCTTGCGGGATACGTAGCGACGCCGGGATTCCCTATCCTGGCCCCCCCACTTCAAAACAAATACCCCTTTATCCCGTGTACGTACCAGACCTGCACGGGGTGTATCATATTTATAGAGAACTATGTATGGATTGATTCTTGTCCTTGCGGGATACGTAGCGACGTCGGGATTCCCTATCCGGGCCCAACCACTTCAAAAAAAATTCCCTCTTATCCCGTGTACGGACCATACCTGCACAGGGGGTATCATCTTTCAGAGAACTACGTGAGGCTTGATTCCTTCCCTCACAGGATATGTAGTGACACCAGAATCCCATACCCTGGCCCAGCCACCTCAAAAAGAGAAAAAAAGTGCCCATTTCCCCATGTACAGACCAGACTTGCACGGGGTGTATTCACATCCCCACTGCATGATGATAAATTGCATGGATTCCATCCTTACCGCATGACGCTAAACTGCATGGATAACAACAATTAAGAATGCCCCTCCCCCATGTATAGACTAGACCTGCACGGGGTGTGCTCAACGTCCTCACCACATGACGTTAAACTGTATGGACTCCATCCTCACCGCATGACGTTAAACTCCACGGATTCTAGATAACTACGTATGGATTGATTCACGCATTTGCAGGATACATAGTGATGCCAAGATCCCCAGTCTTTGCCCATCCCCTTAAAAAAATGACTCCTTTCCCCCGTGTATGGATCAGGCCTGCACGGGGTGTACTTCTCGTCCTTACCGCACGACGTTAAACTGCACAGACAATGATGTTAGAAATTCCCCTACCCCCATGTACGGACCAGACTTACACGGGGTATATATTTTCATCCTTACCGCGTGATGTTAAATTGCATGGGGTTCTTCTTTACTGCATGACGTTAAACTGCATGGGGTTCCTCCTTACCGCATGACATTAAACTGCACGGAGGTTGTCTCCACCGCACGACGTTAAACTGCGTAGACCCCTTTTTTCTTTCACGTCGGGTCACTTTCATCCTTACCGCATGACATTAAACTGAATGGGGATTGTCCTCACCGCATGATGTTAAACTGCATGGACTTCATCGTGACCCACCCAAGACACATGGCGATATGAGGTGGAGATACTACTTTCACATTTGGATACGTCCTTTCCATACATCAGGCTCCATGACCTGGATAATTATGGTTCTTCATTACCACTCATGGCCATCGTAAGTGGAAAGTTATCAACCCGTGGACACCTTTTTACGACTATGCATACCATGCCCTCAGCGGCTCTGCATATTGATAGCCCCTGAACCATATACTAAAGGAAAGATTTCCACAGGCGACACTCTTCCTAGCTCAGTACGCTTACAGGCCTCAGAGCCCCCATACCATACCTCTTGATCCAGAAGTTTATGGCAAATTGGTTTACAAGTGAATTCCCCTTTTCACATACAGATGTTTCCAGGGTATCCTTATCTGGCTAGCCTATGTGTTTTTCAGTGGTTCACATAGCGACCTGCATCAACAAACATCAAGCCAGGGCTACGCTTCTTTGAATAAATGGACAATTGTAGTGAAGATGTTTTCTGTATACCCGGACACCATTATCCCCACATACCGAACTCTGCACTGGGAGCAATTGCAAATCCTCATAAACATTCATGTCCATCATAAGTGGAAAGTTATCGACCTGGGGACACCTTTTTACGACTATGCATACCATGCCCTTAGCGGCTCTGCATAATGATAGACCCTGGCTCGTCCATCGAAGGCAAGATTTCTTCGAGTGGTACTTCTCCTAGCTCTGTACTCTTACCAGCCTCTGAGCCCCCACACCATACCTCCTGATCCAGGAAAGCTCAAATTTTCAGTTTACGACCTTCATTCCCCGCCTGGTTCTAAGTATATCAGAACATCTTGACCCAATCATCCTTCGAGTGACTACAACAATAGTCACTCTATTGTCCGAGCTCTATGACCGATAAACTAGGAGTACTTAGTCCTCACAGAATGACGTTAAACTACGTGGAGCGAAGTCACACCCCCGTGAGAAGGATAAATCAGCGCAGGGGGATCTTTGAAACTTAATAAGCAACCAGGGATGAATATCCCTGACATGTCCGGATATTTCCTCGCCAAATGACAGACTTCGTGGCCCAGATAATTGTGGATCCTCATAGCCATTCATGGCCATCATAAGTGGAAAGTCATCATCCCATGGACACCTTTGTATGACTATGCATACCATGCCCTCAGTGGCTCTGCATAATGATAGCCCCTGGCTCGTCCATCAAAGACAAGATTTCCACAGGCGATGCTCTTCCTAGCTCCGTACGCTTACCGGCCTTAGAGCCCCCATATCACCTCTCTTGATCCAAAAGGCCCCGGAACCATGATTTACACCATCAACCCCCCTTCCACGTCTAGGGAATGTTGAGGTATTCAGGCCTAGTTATATTCTGATGAAGAGCAGCCTTCGCAATAATGCTCTCCATCCTCACTGCATGATGTTAAACTGCACGAAAACCTTTAAAGATACCCTTGTCTTTAACGCATGATGCTAAACTGCACGGAAGCCATCCTTGTTGCATGACATTAAACTACATAGCAAAATTTAATAATGCTCCTCGTCCTTACCGCATGACGTTAAACTGCGCGGTCGAACCCATCACGGGTTCAGTAAGGAACATAGGCTTTTCTCTGTCTTGTAGTGCACGGGTCAGACCTGCACGAACCACCGCCTCACACCAGCGTGAGAAAGAATTACTTCACCTGTTCTTAGGATGTTTAGCTTAGATATTTCCCCCTTATTCAGGCACACTCTCATCATAAACCATACTCTGTACTCAGAAAAAGCCGAACTCTCATAAGCCACCCCTGGTGGTCCCAAATCTCAACTTCCCAGAAGTTTCTCAGCTATCGGAAGTGGATAGTCTTTGACTTAAGGACACCTTTGTATGACTATGCATACCATGCCCTTAGTGGCTCTGCATATTGATTTCCCCTGTCCCGTCTTCAAAAGGCAAGATTTCCTTAGGTAATGCTTCTCTCCGTACGACATTTTGGCCTCTGAGCCCCCATTTCTATCCCGGGATTCAGAAACCCTCTGAGCTACAGATTACCAACCACATCCACAATCCTACCTAAATGCGGCAGAACGTTTTTGAAAAGATTACCGAGAACTAGGAAAAGTCATTCCATTTCAGATGATGTCCCAACTGCATGACTTTAAACTATGTCAAGCCTCAATCATCCCTTACGCTAACTAAATGCGTAGGGAGGTGGTCTCCAGACCATGCTCCTGATTAGTACAGAGGTTCCCAAAACCCTTTCAGATTTCACATTCCCCTTTTGAGTCACCCATGGGGGTTTTCATTCCTTCCCATGGCACCCATCGTGGTTTCCATAAGCCGGACTTCCATGAAGTCCCCTGGCCATTAGAAATGGATAAGTCTTTGACTTAAGGACACCTTTGTATGACTATGCATACCATGCCCTCAGCGGCTCTGCATATTGATTTTCCATGGCCCGTCTACCAAAGGAAAGTTTTCCTTAGGCAATGCTCTTCTTACCTCTATACGCCTACATGACTCCTATGCCTTGAGACATGCCCTGTATACCACTCAAATTCAAACATGTTTTCCCCCACGTGTCTGAAGGGTATTAAGACGTCTTTCAATCGGTTGAACCCCATTGGGGCCCTCGCCCCATCATATTTGGTCAAATATGTTCGACCTAAAACATCAGTAATGATAGTCTTGTCGGCAGGACTTTAAACCGCTCACAGGAAAAAAAGATCCACAAAGCCTGTTAAGCCGAAAACCCAAAAAGGGCGACCTAAGAAAAAGCCAGGCTGTACCCGCTGGGTCCATACTAAATGGGCCCAGGAAAAATCAGGGCATTAAAAGAAAAAGACAAAAAGTTAGTGGGGTTTTCTTATAAAATCCTTGCAATAGTCAAACTGTGCTCGCTGAGTCCCTTGGCTCAGGCTAAATTTAGAGCATTGTCCAATCACTCATCGATTTTCACGACCACTCTACATCGGAATGGCCTCCTCTTCGTTCTGATCGAACCCCATTCAGATTGGGGGCGTTTGTATGGTCCTAAAAAATCCGCAAATGAAATTTTGCCCAAATCCCCCAAAGAATTAGGGAAAAATGATAAAAGAGGAGACACAAAGGACCGGTCCGTGAACCGATCCATGGAAGGGCGACGTGGCCAGGAACCGCGAGGCACCCCCCTCCGAGAACCATTTTCATTTGAGAAATGGAGGCAGAGAGCCTCCGCGGTTCCAAGGCAGGATGGGCACCCGTCCGGTTCACCGTCGCGAATCGCCCCAACCACGAACCACATCGACCGGTTCAAGCCGCACCCGCCGTCATTCGCGGAATGGAGGTGGAACCCTCTGCAGCCGCGGAGCACTCCCTGAGTTCGCCTCGTGGAGGAGGGGAGCGTTTAATAACCACCGCGAATCTTAGATTGACCAGGTCAGCCGAGAACCAGGTATTTGGTTATGGGACTCCGCCAAAAGCGCCGCATGGCCACAAATACATTCCTTTCCCCACTCTATAAAAGTAGACCAAGGGGGAAAGAAGAAGAGGATTAGAGAATCGGAGGGCAAGGATCAGAGAACTGGAATCAGATTTAGTGGGAGGAGATCGGTTGAAGGAAGGATTCAGATTTCGCAAATAGAGAAATTCCTATCCGTGAACTATAGCAGGTATATGAATTAAGAAGGAATTGGAAAACACATAATAATTTGGTGAACCGAAAACCTAAATAATAAAAAATGGGAGAACCATGAAGCATACCTCTTCCATGGATGACTTCCCCTTGGACCAGGGAGTTTATGCCTCTTTTCCCATCCATCATACCGCGTAGCACCTTCCTCCGCAGACAAGACCCCAACTGACGAGCCTCCGATCGGCGCCGTCCTTGGCCGCCGCTGCCCGCCTGGAACCCTCCGCGAACCATCCTGGTTCGCGGATTGAAACTGATGCTGCGAACCATCTAGGTTCGCGGATTGAACCTGACGCCGCAAACTGCCCTGGTTCGCAGGATGCCAATCAGTCCGCAGACCACCCTGGTTTGCGGACGGCTTCTCTAGCCGCGTTTCACTTCCCCACGCGAAGGGGCCACCACCCATACCTATCGGTGGCTCGCAAAATACTTCGGTGTTCTTATCTCTAGAGTGAGGAAAAATCCTTCCGATCAAGCCAGGTCCCCCGCGGCTCCCTCATCGGCCTATTCATCGGCCCCGAGTCAAGGCCTCCACCAGAGCCACTGGATCTGCATGGTATATCTTTCAGGCGCATCAGCGCGCCATTTTGAGTTCACATACCCATGGTAAACAGGTGAAAAGGGGTTTCCACGACCCTTGGGTGGACTCCCGAAGCATGCCTGGGTTCACATTCCCACGGTAATGCGGGGTCTGAGCCAGAGAGCCCCCCTTCCTGCGTCTACTCACCAGGATGGGGGACTGCATGCTTCGGCGTTCGGGCACTTATCCCCTCCTCATAGAGGGGGCGATATATCCATCTGAAGGCTTCCATCCCCATGAACCTCGGTACTTCCCCGGGGAATAAGGGAGGAGATGGGAATAGGAGCACCCCCCCTTTCCCTCTCCTGCTGGGCGTTGTCACCATGGGCGTCTGTCTCGGAGTAAGGCCCGACCTTCTGGGCCTCCTCAGAGTGTAATCCCCAATCCACCTTCTGGGCCTCCTTAGAGTGTAAGCCCCAATCCATCTTCTGGGCCTCCTAAGAGTGTAATCCTCAATTCATCACCCTAGGCCGACTTCATGCGTAAGCCCCACTCCGCTTCTCACGGACGCACCTTTCGCAACATGATCCTATGGTCCCTGCTGCCTCTTGTTTCTCACACTTATCATGACTCACGTGGGCTTAGAGTAAGTATCGACCATGACATCCATCATTATGGGCTGCCTCAGAGTGTAAGCCCCAAACCAAAGCGAACTACGTGGACTTTGATTCCGGCCTCCTAGACAGGGTACGTAGGAAGCCTCAATGAGGTTCAAGCCCACCACTCGGTTGTTTCTTCACGTCGAGTTCCACCCTCATCCAGCATGACGTTAAACTGTTTATTCGAACTATGTGGACTTTGATCCCTGCCTCCTAGACAGGGTACATAGGAAGCCTCCCTGAGGTTCAAGCCCAACAACCGATCGATCCGATCATCCCCACATCGGTTCTCCACACCACTCCTAGTGCTACCTCAATCGAGTTCCAACCCTTCGGGGTCATTAATCCAAATATGGATGGTAAACCTCAGGCATAAATTATTCCGAACCCTTGTGTCCAGTTGAACATTTCCCACTATGGTTGAATCCATGGATACTATGTTTGGGGATAAACCAAAGATTCACGAACATATGAATACGTCTTAAATCTATAAGAGAGTCCCGGAATAGGCAATAATTTCCCCCCCAAAAAGGGTGTGATGAGCCCGACTTCCCATCCTCTTGACCAATGTGAGTTCTTAAGAGTTTCTGGTCAGACCATCTGAAGAGTCGCTGGTCAGACCATCCGGCGAATGCCTGCCTTTGGAAAGCAGGTCCATCAATCATTGGATACAGAACCGTTGGGTTTTCGTGGCCAAAAACCAAGAATGAGATACCCCAAACAGGAAGAACACATGACATGTTAGGCTAAACTACACGGTGTTTATAATGTGTTTTTCCATACATAAACTCAAGATTTCCCAATAAATCCCTATTCTATAGAAAAACCAACTAGTGGGTTGCTAAATTCTAGTCCGTGAGGGCCCATATTATCCTCAAATAAATGTTTTTAACCAAATAAGAACATATAAAAAAAGTTCATTTAACATATACATTTCATTTGTGTTCTATTTCCAAATTCACAAGGGCCCATACCTCTTATGGATTGAAAGATGAAGTCACACCATTATCTACTACACCCAACTAACACAACGATAGGCACAAGTATCACATAAACTATCACAACAACATGAAATATCTATTGCATCATAGATTTCATGGAATAATTCATGTAATGTGATTTTGAAAAGTGTCTATATGATGCATGAGATGGAACACCATCATTTAATCAGGTTGAAACTGAAATTGAACCCACAATTTACTCAATAGTAATAGTAGAAATCAAGTGCATCACCCAACGGTGAAATCAAATCAAATGTAATAGATCAAAATCCAAAATCACAATTTAATTCAAGGCAATTTGGATTTTCCCTATACACGGGGTAGATACTCTCAGACACAACTAATTACCAAATTCTGTATCTATTACATCATCACCAAATAGTAAAGCAAACTAGAAAAGAAACTCTAATGATACAACTTTGTAACATCTTGGATCTCGAAGCCTCTCAATTGGTGCCATGTACTTGGTTGGCCACATGGCCTCAAGTGAATTTCCCCAAACACCAGAGGCTGTCGACTACCATAGAGGGCCTAGGGTGTGACAGTGGGGAAACTATTCCCTCATTGGTAGAGTGTAACATAACGGAATAAAAAATAACAATAGAAGAGGAAATAAATATCATGTAACTGAAGTAACTAAAGGAAGAATGAAAGATTAAGATAACAATAAGGCATGAAATATCAAAATTATGCAACATTTCACATGTTCTAAGAAAACCATGAAAACATGATACAATACAATCAAGTATAATACAATACAACTGTACAATAACAAAAAATGAAGCTTCGTAGCATCGCAAGACTTGTCTTAGTCCCATGATCTCCTGCTCCTAAGTGGAAATCAAGTACTTATAAAGGGGCCCTTGCCCCTATTGACACTTGCATCAACATAGTCAGTTTGGTCTGAAAATCATGACCCAAAATAGGGTGTGGGAAATAAATTCTAGTTGAAAACCACCTAGGGTCGGTGCCAATCTATGAGTGAGTATATGCAGTTGTAGTGTACAGAGGAAATTTAGTAACTAAGAAGTGCTCAAATGTAAACAATCCTGCAAGTCTTGATTCCCATTTTCATTCATTAGGTTCTGTCCAACCATTTATTTACATTAAATTATATATGTCTTGAGATCCATCCTAAGCCCATTAATTCCCCATATAAGAAAGCATAACAGATACCGAAAAGGATATCTAAAAAATAATGTGAAAAATGAATCCAGCATTGTGATTTGGCTTGGAAGATGCGTCATAAGTCATTGAATTTCAATATCCAACTTCAAATATTACCAACAAGCATAAACAAACCCTGCCTATAGGTATAATCAAATCCTCACTCACAGGCCTAACAAATCATCTCCCATAGGCATATCACAGTGTTGCCAGCATGCATATCAAAATCTCACCAACAGGCATATGACATAACAATCACACATGTAAATTAAACTATTTCATGGAAAACATTTATCAATTTATTTGGAATCACCATATCACAAGCCATTCAATAATATAAACAATTATAAGGATTAAACAAACATATATTCACATGGGGAATTTATATAACAAATGAAACATGTGAATTAAACTATCATAAGGCATAACTAATCATTATATCACACGGTATCACATCCAATTGACCAATTCAATTTTTAATAACCCATAACAGGGAATACAAGGCTCTCCTCATAGGAATCCTAGGCCAATTTGCTAAACATTGGTCATTCAAGGGAAACTCTCCCACATGGTGGCCCTTAATCAAATCAAGCTACCTCAAACATGCTTTATATCCTCAAAACAATTACCCAATCATCGTTAGAAAAATAACACAAGTTAAAATTCTCAACAAAGGGACACCATAAACATGGTAATGTGGAACAATGACACATATAAACAAATTGGCATTAACAAATAAGCACAATACCACCTTCTCGTCGTAGTATGACTCTCATTTTCTATCCTCGACTTATAATTCAAGATAGAATGGTATAGATCTAAGAAACAAAAATATTAAATCTACATTAAATAACTCATTCAAGATAAAATATAACTAATAATGGATCAAGAGTAATCAATATATTACTGATTGGGTTTCAATGAGACCAACAATGATTCATTCAGAGTTTCGATGATCAACCAGGAAGGGATTGAAGTTTCGGAACTTCCTATTGAGTTATCCTGGCAAGCCCACTATACAATCTAATGAAAAAAGAGGCTACTTCCCGTTTGAAGAGGAAAACAAAAAATACATGGAATGTAGGTCTATATACATGGTGTGTATATAATTTACCTATTCATTTGGTGGATGAATTCTGCTGACTTACTTTCTAGGGCTTGCCGGCATGACTACACGGTGTGTACTAGGAAGTATACGGCGTGTAGCCTGTTTTCCCCATTTTCTCAAAAACATTCCCACATATGTATTCCCTTCAAACACAAAAATACTACACAACATGTTCTTAGGATTACATGGTGTGTAACCCTTGATTCCAGTACTTTTCACAAATTTTTCTTGTCTTCTCAAAAACTACTCAAAGGAAAAAGAAGAAAAGAAACCCATACCTCCAACTAAGAACCAGGTTCTTAAAGACGAGTCTTTTATAGAGACCACATTGTTGATATTTGAAAACCAAGAAACATCACTGGATTATAGGGTCAAGATTTCTATGTATATGCTTCATGATTCAGCTAAGAGATGGGAGGATTTAGTTACTAAGGATAGTTACTATCAGGGCATGGTAAGGGGTGACTTCCAGACATCCTTCCATGATCAGTTCATTCCATAGACATGATGATATAACATATCCAGTGAGTAAAAGAATATTGAGAAGGGTTATATGCCAGTTATAGAGTATTCAACTCATTTAACTGAGTTAAATCGCTTTACACTGCTTCTAGCCGGAGATGAACTTTCATGTGCTAGATGCTTTGAAGATGGTCTTGTGTATGTCATCCATACTCAGGTGAATGTATTTATCCTACCTAAGTTCCTTGAAATATCCAATTAGAATCCTATCACTATGTAAAACCTGAGGGATGATAACAAATATCGAGTATAGAGGACCAGTTCCACTGAAGGCTGGTAGTTCTTACAGTAGTAAGAAGTGATCCTTGGAGGTTTCTTATCAAGGTAGTGGAAGATAGAGTACCCATACTAGTAGATCCATGGTCTGTCACCAGTGTGGAAGAAAGGAGAATTTGATTCCCCAATGTGATATAGACCCATTAGAGTGTTGGGATTGCATCCATATATGTAATATCAAGAGATTCTATCAGGCCTTTCAATCAACTTATAGTGGAAGAGGTTCTGAACCAAATTTTCATTCAAGGGACTGTTTTTTATTCCATGTTAGGTAAGAAATTAGAGTATCATCAATAGGAATAACTAAAATAGAGGTCATGGAAATGATATATAGACTCATAATCACCAGTAGCACCAGCAACTCCAATAGAGCAGTTTTGATAATGGTAGTCCAACTGTTGCACAAGGTCATGGATCATGTTTGTTATATGAATTATAGATGATACCCTAGGATCTTACTGTAGTACCATCTGATGTACGATGTAGTATTCTAGTATCCTCCACTACAGTGTATTATTTATTTGATACAAGTGGTCCATACACTTTTTCCCCTTATATATTGTTGAAATCATTGGGATGAAAATACAATATTACTATGGTTTAATGACCCTCTATACACTGTTTACAGTATGGTTATAGGGAATATGCTAATTTTGTGACTATACTTGTCACAAACCGTCCATGGGGCCTGTACCTTGAGTACCTCAATCCCACCTTCCATAGGTCAGGGGCTGGGGACTAGCAACAATGGCGAATCCCTGATAAAAAGAGAAGGCATTTCCTTTAAACCTGTAACACACACTCTGAACCAAAAGTAGTAGAAGCAACAAGTACTAATATATAAAATAAAGGTGTGCTGAAAGTAAGAGGGCTATTATAAAAACCCAACTGAACAACAAGTACAAGTACAAGTAAAAAAGGAAAATTATCTCCTGGATCATCCACTAGGGAATCCTACCTGAAGGGTTGGTACAAATCTCGAACAACTCTTCCCTGAGGTAATCCCATCTATTCCAGCTCCAAGAAGCCTCCCATCTATCACCCTTAGCCTCGATCACTACTGACCATCGTCCGCACAGAACACAACAAGGTGCAAGGAAAGCCCATGCAGGAGTGAGTATAAAAATACTCAGAAGGGGACCCCGAGACCCCCGAAGGTCTCCCAGAATCCACTAAGGATAAACCACAATAGTAAGATACAATCACAAAGTATAAACCATCTTTACTTAGGTATATTCCCATACATATACCTAATTTACCAATCACAAAACGGCTCCAACTCTTGAGCCAAACCACATTATCTTCCACAAGTTTAAAAACAATCCACAAAAAAAGTACAACACAAGGTGTACCCCATAGGTACATCTCACTGAAGAAATCCATGTGGGCTTCACCACAACACATCCACGACAAAACATCCACGAAGAAACATCCACCCTTACTTAGGTATATTCCCATACATATACCTAAGTCACCGAGAGAACACATCTCATACATGAGGTAAACATGAAGTTAATGACTCAACTCACACCAGGTATACACAACTTAAAAGAGAGTAAGAGATGATTAGTTGTAGCCACTGAATCATCTTTCACTGTCGAATGATAGATATCTGTAGAAAGGTAAAACAATAGTCTGTAGAAGTTGCCGATCCTACGTGGGATCTCGGTACAAAAGTCATTGGTGTCGAACTCACAGAGGATCTAGGTCCAGTCTCATCGATGTCGAACCCAAGGAGGATCCATGTCCAGTCTCTTTGCTGTCGAACCCACTGAGGATACAAGTCTAGTCTCATTGCTATCTAACCCATGGAGGATCTAGGTCCAGTTTTGTCCCTTTCGAACCCATGGAGGATCCTGGTCTAGTCTCCTCACTGTTGAACCCATGGAGGATCCAGGTCCAGTCTCGTCACTGTCGAAGCCACAGAGGATCCAGGTCCAGTCTCGTCACTGTTGAACCCATGGAGGATCGAGGTCTAGTCTCATCACTGTCGAACCCATGGAGGATCTAGGTCCAGTCTCATCACTGTCGAACCCATGGAGGATCCATGTCTAGTAGTAGGTCCACGTAGGATCCTATCATCTTTGTCGCAGCCAGCCATAATGTTTCCATACACAACACGTTCGATTCTAGGAGGGTCTGCTTCTTGATCCAAGTTTAGATACATAAAATACCACTAAGTCTCGAGTTTATGTATCATGTAGCTCAGTTTAATCATAAGGAACCCAATGCGATAGACGGTGCATCAATCAGACGCCCGGTCTGTGAGTTATTGGCATTTCTGTTCCAGGGGGGCCATTTGGTTTTTAGATTCAAACCAACCCGATCATGCCCCAAATGTGTCCAAAACACAAGTATGGTATGGCAAAAGTACCATCTCATTCTATGTTTTCTATCACCATAGGCGGTTCGTTGATCGGACACTCGTAGCCAATGTTATGGGTGAAAAGGTTTAAACAGTCTAAAGCGGGTCCGGGTCTGTTCCGTCTTAGTCAGACTGACCCAGCCCGACCTGAGTCCGGACCGGGGTCCGACCCGGTCCGAGGAAACGACTCGTACCGAAGGGGAAGCCTGGCCCGATGGGCGGCTCATGCCGAAGGGAGGCCCGACCCGATGGGCGGCCCGGCCGAGGGCGGCCCGACTGAGGGCGGCCTGGTCCGGTGGCCCAACGACTCACGAGGTCCGCCTAAGCTGCGACTAGGGGAAAGTCGCGCGCCCCCTCGCCACCTGAATGGCTTTTATGTTCGGGTGTGAGCCAAACCAGCGCCGGTGGCACCGGTCCATCACATGCGGGACCAGAAGGGGTCCCGTTCTATGGTGGCCGACCCGACTGGCCACCTTTTTACCTCCACTATGGTGCGATTGTGCCGCAGTTCTGCTGCCCTCCGTGCGGCGCGACGACATCGCGCCTCTTTCGCCGCAGCCCGGCCAGGTCGCGGCCCGCTCCATTCCCTGTGCGGCACAACAACGCCGCACAATAATCATGGTGACCCAGCCTGGACACGGCCTCCCACTCCTCCGCGTGACACGATATCTCCGCTGTAACACCCCATGCTTCCATGGTACGCTTCTTTTTGAATAATACAGTAGCGTGTGTTGTACGCAATTTCGAGTTCTAACACACACCACAACCAATAAAACTAGCTGTTATGAATAGTAATACCCACTTTTTGAAATTTTATACATTTTATCTTTCAAAATGGACTTCATTTTTGGATTCAGAATATCGAAATTAGCTTAGGGTGAAATTTTGGTACTTTTCTGATAGCTTTCATATTTTGATGAATAGTGAAAATTTCTAAATTTTAATTAAAAACAACTTTTTTAATCAAAATAATTAATAGTGATAAATTATGAATTTGAGTGATTTTAAGTTATATTTAGAAGATATTTTTACAATTTAATCCAATGTTGGTCATTTTACATAATTTCACATTTAAACCGGACATAAACAAGTGTCAATCTTTTGATAGTTATTGTTTCTTAAAAACACGTTTTTTGTTTTGATAGCGGCAATTAGTTTTAAATTAATAAATGAAACTTATATATTTTGAATTTGGTAAAATAGACTTCATTATTGAATTCACAGTATCAAAATTATTTTAGGGTAAATTTTTGGTATTTTTCGGAAAACTTTTAATTTTTGATGAATAGTGAAAAACACCGAGTTATAGTTTAAAACCGAATTTTTATTTAAATAATTACTTATTTTATTTAAATTATTAAATGTAAAAATATATACATAATACCTATATAATTTCAATGTAATTCATTGGATTCAGTTTATAATAATTTTAGATATATAAAAATTTTATTGAACTTTTCACCTTCTTTTACCCACCTCCTAGGAGCTTTTGCAAATTCACTTAAAACTTAATTTTACTACTTCTGTGAGCTGAATTTTGAAAATCTAAGAGACATGGTTAATATCAAGGAGTAAAATGTGGTTCAATGGGATGAAAATAATTTTTTTGAATAGTAACGTTTTACTTTTATTTACCATGGTTAAAAGTAAATAGGGTAATTAAGGGTAAAAATGATATTAATATTACCCTCACACATGTCCCAATTATATTGGAAAAGTTTATCTCGACGAAAAATAACCTTATGAATAAAATTTTATCATTTAGGTCCACTTGGATTAGATTAGGACATTTATTATTATTTAATTCAAAGAAGAGTTAAAAGAGTTAAAATCAAAGTTTAATAACTAAAACATATTTAATATAGGGTTTTTCATAAGATAAATTCGATTATAAATATTAATTAGAAAGATAAAAAAATTTCCTACCTCATGGTATTTTATTCTTAATTTTTAGACATTATATAAATAAATTTATTTATGACACAATGATGATAGAGTAATTACCTTATTCATGAAAGAATCAAATAAATGGAATTATAAATATTAAAATAAATATAATTTCAATGTTTTTATGACATAAACTAATTTTATAGGTGAATATGACATGTTAGGATTTATTAAATGTATTTTGTTCAAAGTAATAACGTATTTATTATTTTAAAAAAACAAATACCAAATAGTGTCAAAATTGACATAAAATAGTTTTTTAAAACAATATTATATTATTAATTTATATAATGGTCCTAAAAATCTATGATTCGGCCAAAATACTTATATAATAATATATATGAAATTAATGAACCAATTTGGGTTCGATTGGCAGTATATAGTATGTTTATTAACCATATAGTGTAAGAATACAAGAAGAAACGGTAAAAGTTAAATAATTTATCTTAGAGTGAAATCTAAATGATAAGGTTAAAATGGTAACCTAAACTTGTCTAAAACCTACTGGTTGGGTTTTTTTGACCTATCCCCACCTTAGACTTTATATAATCAAATTTGGAGCCATTAGAAACTGAATATGAATTTATTATAAAATAATAGTTTATGTTTTTCCTAAGATTCCCCTCACCCCACTTATAAAAGGGCACTCCCCCTTCTCTCTAATTCACACCTTCTAAGCCATTTGGATCGGCCAACTGTCATGAAACGAATCTGGTCTCCGCCAAAACCGGCACCCGACCCGACCCGTGGCAAGTCCCGAAGGGCGTTCCCGATCCCCACGGGCTGGCACAAGTGCCCGGGTATCAAAAACTGAAAATTGGGAACGATTTACCCAAATTTTTATACTTAAAACAACAAATGAATCCAAGAAATCAAATCTGGATTTTTCAAACAAAAACATCTTTTACTAAAATTCAGAACTGAATTTCACAATTTTAAATAATGTTTGAACAATGTTACAAAGGAACAAACCCAAGAAAATACAGCCCAAAAACCTCCACATGGAAAGAGGCACCGCCCTCAAGCCATTTCCACGACACTGCATCATGATGGACCGCTAAAAAACCAAACCAAAGGCATAAAACCTGTACCCAAACCTGTGACATAAAATAAGAAAGTCTACTTACACCCAAAGGTGTAAGTAGGGTGTGAGCAAAAGCCCAGTAGGATACCACCACTAAGAGATTCCATGTGATAAACATTTCATGACAAAAATCATTGCAAGTTTTGTAAATAAGAAATGCTTGTTACAATTTTCTAAAGGATGCAGTAATAAATGAAAACAGTTTTCATGTGGTCTAATTTTAAAGGACCAACAATTTTAAAAGAAATAACAAAGTTACTGGATTTTCGAGCCAATAATACCGTATACCGACGGTAAGTACAAAGGATCTAACGAGCACAAGTAATAGGAAATAACCCCTAGGCACTAGCTAGCTGTGGGTCCCAGGTACCTCGTATCTCGGTGAGACTAACCACAAAAAATATCTGTTCTCATGCACGAGCCACTAGTAGGGATCATACCCATAACCTAGTGGTCCCCAATCATCATCATCATAATTTAGTTAGAGTTGTAAGCGTCAATCTTGCTAAGTGAAACTGAGGCCAAACCCCACGGATTCACTAGCATACTAGTACACGTCCACCCACCTAGATACCCGGGTTTTCCCTTTGTTCTCAAACAAGTTCATCAATCCAAGAAATATAGTTTTCACAAGAAAATATCACTTCCAAAACACAAATTAACTAAACATCCCCATGTACATCACACAAGTCACAAATCCCACTTTTCATTCAAATTCATTTTGAAAACAAACTTACACCAAAATTGCCTACAAAAATTTTCAAATTTCTTTAACACTTCCACAAATACTTTAATTTTTTTTATAAAACCATTATAAGATATTGAACTCACATAACAGCCCAAACACATGTCACATAATACCCTTCTCACCTTCACAATTCATTTTATCAATAAACTCACACAAAACATCCCACACCCGTGTTTCGCACACAAAACACAATTTAGTAAAACATTTCGGCAATTTATAAAACTTTCTAAAAATGTTTTACATCTAAAATCACCACTTTACCATTCAAAAACTCACATTAGATGAACACAATAACCCAAACAGTACATATACACCCTTACCCAACTTTATTTAACCAAATAAACCATTTGCAATTTTTATAAAACAAACCCAAGAGGTATAACCATTGTTTGCACACTAAACCCACTTCAAAACCATCATTAAAAACCAAAATCATACCAATACCAATCAAAAACATAACTTTCAGACCTAAAATAATTATTAAACCACCCCCACGTGTTATACAAATACCTCAAATAATACCACAAAGATACAAATGAAAAACACACATTTTCATAAATCACCTTCAAGAAGTACAACACGGTTTTACACCTTAAACTCATTAAAAAACCTCTTTTCAAGGCCAACATGAAAATAATTAATTAAAAAACTAGAATTGGAAGACCCTTTCAAAACTAATAAATCACTTTCATATGATATAAACTAAACCCAAACATTACCCCAATAGTCACACATGAAAAGTACCCAATTTCAAGCTAAAATACAAATATAAATTAAATGTTTAACCAAATCCATCAAAAACAGATTTCAAACAAAAAAAACAGGTTATAAACATACTTAATTAATAAACCAAGCAATCTAACTAATCACAAAATGGTTTCACATGGAATCACCTACCTTTTCAGTTGAAACCCTCAAAAATTGGTGCGAAACCTTAAGCGCACCACCGCCGCACCACAAGGAATATAAATCCAAACCTAGACCACTAAAAATTAACCCAAAAGATACCAAATAATACCTTAGTATCTAACCCCATCTTTTCGACATGAGTAACTTCAAGAAAGAGGAAATAAAAGTAAAAGAGGATGGAAGGGACCAAGAAGGAATTCCCTTACTTGAAATATCTTGAAGTAATCGGCCCCAATCTACCAAAATATGAATCTCCAAGTACCCAAAACTGGTATGGAGGTTCGAAGGAGTCATATTAGGTCATGTGTGAACTGAAATGGGAGAAAAATGATGAAAATTGAAGGCGTTATGAAAGATTCATTTTACCTCATCAAATCTGGTTGATTTGAGAATAAGTATGAAATATTTCCCTACTTCTCGGCTCACCTGAGCTCCCAAATTGAGAAACCGATAATGGGGGCGATACTCGTGCTATTGGAGTTGAGAGGGAGGTTGAATCACGGAAAAAAAAGTAAAAAATGAATGAGATATGGAGAATTTACAAAAAATATTTAAAGCAGGAAATGGGCCTACAGGCAGGCCCATCACCTAAATGAAAAACCCAAATCCATCATGATTTTGGATTTATATGTGGTCCAAAGGGATATGGTGGTTTTAATATATCAGTTTATTCCAATTGGGAAGTATAATGGGTTTAAAATAGTAAAAATTGAAAGATTTATAGAAGAAACAAAATTAGTTTTTAAATCTAGAATTGGGCTCGCGGTTTGACCCAAATTTTCAAAACCCACCATTTTCACCAAAATGAGTGGTAAACCCCCCCCCCCCCCAAAAAAAATAAGAAATGGAAATTAAATGAAATATTAATATATATCAAAAAGTCACATGTGTGACAATTCTCACCACCATAAAAATTTCTGCCCTTGGAAAGCCACATCAAGGAAAAAGAAAAAAACACCAAACCCAACCGAAAGGCAGAAATGGACTCCTTTGCTAAGCTTTGCCCCCAAAGGACAAAAAACCTCCAGTGATCAATTAAGGAAGGAATAATTCACAAAAAAAAACATAAACCTATTTACTGAAATGACCAATAACATTCAGATTTATCCTAAAAGAAAACCCTTCAAACACTATCTGAACAAGGATCAAGAAATTTACCTAAACAAACAAGAACATCGAATAAGGTTACACTTACCTTGATATAACTAAACCATTGAGAACTATCCAATCCCGATGTTTACCCAAGGAAGAGGTAGGTGGTTATATATATTTGAACGAGACCACATACTTCCAAGACAATACCAAGTACAAAAGTTTGTTACTGGTACAAGGATACACAAATGGGCTCCCCACCATAAGAACTAACCATCTTAACAGACCAATATGGGCCGACACAGAAAGACCCCAAAACTTAAAGAGTTGGGACAACCACACGGTTAGCCTGCGCAGTTTGGTAAACTATGCTCTAACCATGTGGATCCTTATACCTACATGGTTTTCTAGTGAATGGTTACTACTAAATGTTCAGTCAACATGTCTAGACAAATCCAAAACCTTTCCCCCAAACCCAAAGGAAACCAAAGGGGAAAAGAAAGTCATTGGGAGATAACATGGAGATGAGGCCCTCCACCTCTTTCCACCGAACGGGAACAAAAGAAGAAAGATGAAAACACCAAATGGTTAAACTATTACCATCTCTCATACTGAGAATAGTTCTTTTTACAAGGTTAAAAACTACACTGGGATTTCCTTTTTACTACGTGCCAGCTTCTCTCCGGGACCTATGGTTGGAGCTGGAATGATTGAAGCATCTTTGGCCTCGCAGTTAAGATTTGGAAACCCCTAAAAATAATTTCTTTTTTCGATGCTACAAACAACTACACAAAATCCCATATGGGTTCACCAAGACATAACACACTCCAGAACTCACTTTACCCTAACTTGGAAATTTACTGAAATAAGGGTTTAGAGGATGCACTCACATCACACCTTGTTTCTTCAGGTGACAAACAACAGAAATAAAGGACACATATAAACACCTTCCTCTAAAATAGAGGATGTCGATATCTCCCAAAAGGAGAAACACTTCTAAAAAAATAGACTCACAAAATATTGTACAACTTTACCTTTATAATCAAATGAGAACGTGACATCACATCGCGTCACCGAACATGACCAAAGTGACTGATAGAAATAATACAAGGAGGGGGCCTTACACAACACCCCCAAACATCACAAAATTTCAGATAGTGTCCATAATAGCCTCTCGTGGAAAGATTTACCACACTAGTGGTTTAACATAAACCCCTTCTTTGAAGAGAGTACGAAGGACTTAGAGGCCCTCTTAAACACTATCCATACTAACAACCCTAGACAAATTTCACCTTCGATTAATCAGGTAGCTTAAGAATCTAAGGTCTCTTTCAACAATCCACGAGCACTCTTCTGAAACAAGAGGATCAAAAAAACCATGAAAGTAAATGGTGTAGACTCATTCTACAAAGCTCAAGAAAAAATTCTTTACATTGATCAACTAGAGGATTTTCCAATGGAAAAGAAAAATCCGGGTTGCACTTCAGTTGTGCACTAAACCTTAATGGGGGCGTACCTTATCCAACGAGAGAACCCAAGGACCCAACCAAGCTGGTCCATTGGTAAAAACATGCCACAAAACAGATCCAAACTCATTAATGGAACCACCTTAAAGGTGTCCCGAAACATATATCATAGGATACTACTAACCGGACCTTCTACCCAGCTTACCGACCAAACACAGACCCAAAACACAGTTCGAACAGGAGGGGTTCTTGGACTCAAAACATCCCACAACATCAAAATTTTCCAAAAACACATAATATACACCATCCCAAACAATTCATCAAGACATCATGTTTTTCATTAAAAATATTTCTTTGAAAACCAATGGTTCAGCAGTTAGCGTATCCACCAATCGTACCCCATGGGCCTCACACACGCATGTTTCTGTACCACACTAGGAACCCTCCTCATATTCATCCCAACACTCATCTAGTAATTCCATCAACCATCCATCATCCCATATAACCCAATGCATGTGGTCGCTCATGTAAATTCCAATGGTTAAAATGAAAATTCTTTCCACTTTTCGAAAACAAAACGGTCAACCAACCCATCCTTTGTCTCAAAACTGTTAAAAATGAGATCAAAATATCAATTCACATCTTACAAAACTATTCATAAGGACACAACTATTTATAAAATAAATTACTTTAAAGTTATTCATATCAATTTGAAAACATATAATCCCATTAAAACACCCTTTAATTGTTTAGAAAACTATATTGGAAACACTTTTGAAAACCAACTTCAATATGGTTCTTGATTTCAAAAGAGGTTTAAGAACACTATTTTCCATTTCAAAATAATTCAAAAAAAAAATCAGTTCCACCATATCATAAATCAAATAATTCCCTATTTATTTGAAAACCATTTCACAAAAACTTTACGCTTCGTAAAACCAAGTCACTTTAAAACCAAAGTTCCATGATTTCAAAACTAAAGCACAAAACAATGTGAGAGGAAACTAGTTTCAGTGGGTGACTTGGACATATGGTTGCCAGCCATATTCCATTCACTTCACCATCACAGAGAGTGTTCTAGGTAATATCCCCGGCTCCACAAGGCTTTCCAGACCCTGCGAGCTCACTGAGACCATTAACCCAACTCTCTTTTCATTTACCCTAATCATTATTAGACCAAGAAAACCAAAAGACATAGATAAATACCAACTTCCCATGGAGACTTGAATCCCAACATGAGGTTTGGTGATCAAGAACACTACCCATAATCTGAATTTCATGTCTTGACAATCTTAACTCCAGACTATTCGGAATATTTCCCAAATAACATGACTCAAATAGAGCGAACCTCCTCTGATACCATTTTGTCACGAACCGAATCTGGTCACCGCAAAAAACGGCACTCGACCCGACCCGTGGAAAGTCCCTAAGGGTGTTCCTGATCCCCATGGGCTGGAATAAGTTCCTGGGTATCAAAAACTGAAAATTGGGAATGATTTACCCAAATTTTTATACTTAAAACAACAAATGAATCCAAGAAATGAAATCTGGATTTTTCAAACCAAAACATCTTTTACTAAAATTCAGAACTGAATTAAACAATTTTAAATAATGTTTGAACACTATTACAAAGGTAAAAACTCAATAAAATACAGCCGAAGAACCTCCTCATGGAAAGAGGCACCGCCCTCAAGCCATTTCCACGACACTGCATCATGATGGACCACTAAAAACCGAAACCAAAGGCATAAAACCTGTACCCAAACCTATGGCATAAAATAAGAAAGTCTACTTACACCCAAAGGTGTAAGTAGGGTGTGAGAGAAATCCCAGTAGGATACCACCACTAAGAGATTCCATGTGATAAAAATTTCATGACAAAAAGCTTTGCAAGTTTTGTAAATAAGAAATGCTTGTTACAATTTTCTAAAGGATGCAATAATAAATGAAAACAGATTTCATGTGGTCTAATTTTAAAGGACCAACAATTTTAAAATAAATAACAAAGTTACTTAATTTTACATCCAAAAATACCGAATACCGACGGTAAGTACAAAGGATCTAATGAGCACAAGTAATAGGAAATAACCCCTAGGCACTAGCTAGCTGTGGGTCCCAGGTACCTCGTATCTCGGTGAGAGTAACCACAAAACAAATATTCTTTATCGTGCACGAGCCACTGGTAGGGATCATACCCATAACCTAGTGGTCCCCAATCATCATCATCATAATTTAGTTAGCGTTGTAAGCGTCAATCTTGCTAAGTGAAACTGAGGCCAAACCCCACAGATTCACTAGCATACTAGTACACGTCCACCCACCTAGATACCCGGGTTTTCCCTTTGTGCTCAAACAAGTTCAACAATCCAAGAAATATAGTTTTCACATGAAAATATCACTTCCACATCACACATTAACTAAACATCCCCATGTACATCACACAAGTCACAAATCCCACTTTTCATTCAAATTCATTTTGAAATCAAACTTACACCAAAATTGCCTACAAAAACTTTCAAATTTCTTTAACACTTCCACAAATACTTTAACCAATTTTATAAAACAATTATAAGATATTGAACTCACATAACAGCCCACACACATGTCACATAATTCCCTTCTCACCTTCACAATTCATTTTATCAATAAACTCACACGAAACATCCCACACCCGTGTTTCTCACACAAAACACAATTTAGTATAACATTTCAGCAATTTATAAAATATTCTAAAAATGTTTGACATCTCAAATCACCACTTTACCATTCAAAAACCCACATTAGGTGAACACAATCACCCAAAAAGTACATATACACCCTTACCCAACTTTTTTTAACCAAATAAAACATTAGCAATTTTTATAAAACAAACCCAAGAGGTATAACTGTTGTTTGCACACTAAACCCATTTCAAAACCCTCATTAAAAACCAAAATCATACCAATACCAATCAAAAACAGAACTTTCAGACCTAAAACAATTATTAAACCACCCCCAAGTGTTATACAAATACATCAAATAATACCACAAAGATACACATGAAAAACACACATTTTCATAAATCATCTTCAAGAAGTACAACATGGTTTTACACCCTAAACTCATTCAAAAACCTCTTTTCAAGGACAACATGAAAATAATTAATTAACAAACTAGAATTGGAAGACCATTTCAAAACTAATAAATCACTTTTATATGTTATAAACTAAACCCAAACATTACCCCAATAGTTACACATGAAAAGTACCCAATTTCAAGCTAAAATACAACTAAAAATTAAATGTTTAACCAAATCCATCAAAAACAGATTTCGAACAAAAAAAACAGGTTACAAACATACTTAATTAATAAACCAAGAAATCTAACTCATCACAAAATGGTTACACATGGAATCACCTACCTTTTGAGTTGAAACCCTTAAAACTTGGTGCGAAACCTTAAGCGCACCACCGCCACACCACAAAGGAATATAAATCCAGAACTAGACCACCAAAAATTGACCCAAAAGATACCAAATCAGACCTTAGGATCTAACCCCAACTTTTGTACATGAGGAACTTCAAGAAGGAGGAAATACAACTAACACTACTAGAAAAGTAGGCTATACCAACGATTTATAACCGTTTCTATAGGCTGGAAAACCGTTGGTATAGGGTATACCAACGGTTTTCCAAACCGTTGGACAGTAAGGCATGGGGAAAGCCCTTTACCAACAGTTTCACTTAAACCATTGGTATAGGTTCTGAGAAATCTGGAAAACAATTTACCAAAGGTTCAGAACCGTTGGTATAAGTTTTTCCAGATTTCTGGAAAACAATTTACCAACGGTTTTGAACCGTTGGTAATGCTTTTTCCAGATATTTGGAAAATAATTTACCAACGGTTCAGAACTGTTGGTATAAGTTTTTCCAGATTTCTGGAAAATTCTTTACCAACGGTTCAAAACCGTTGGTAAAGAGGGTCCCAAAACTGCTGCACAACAGCACCCAGAAGCCCCCCAGAAGCTGCACCTGCATAAAAAAACAGCACAACAGCCCTCAATATACCCTCCACTATACACCTGCATAAAGAATATCACAAAAGCCACATACAAACATCAAACAGTATAAAAAACACCTAAAATATCCCAAAAAAACACATGAAAACAATCATCCGGTGGTAATTCACCTCAACCATCAAATTCTAATAGGCATAATAGTTTGATAAATATCTATTAGAGTTTAATAAGACATTCAAATTGACTCAAATCCCATTTTTTTGTGATACTAGGTTTGGGTATATAATTATTTGTGATGAATTTTTCCTTGAACTTGTATTGTTTATAATATATGGTGAAAAGATATTTTCTTAGGAGTCTCGTCACTTATGACCCCATGAGTGAAACTACCAAACTCATGAAAAAGAGTCGTTGACGAGTGTAAATTTCAGTTGTATTCACTTAAAATGATTTCCTTTTGAAATAAAATAGAGACATTGAGTGGTGTTGTCCACACCATGCCTCAGATTGAGGTGGAGTTGACTCGTACACATCACAAATGACCCATGGATACATGTCCTAAAGTATCAACAATATCCAAATGCCTTTGGTCTATTTTCCATATGTCAGTTGTTGTTTTAACATAAACTGTTTTCCATTTCAAAGAAAAGTGAAACACTTTGAGTGGTGCCGGCCACACCGTGTGTTGGATTGAGGCGGGGTTGACTCTTACACGTCACAAATGACCCATGGATCATTGTCCTAAAGTTTCAATAGAATCCGAAAGCGTTTGGTCAATTTTCCATATGTCGTTTTTTTTACTTAAAAGCGCATCCATTTTAAACAAAAGAAAGACACTTTGAGTGGTGTCGGCCACACCGCACCTCGGATTGAGGCAGGATTGACTCTTACACATCAAAAATGACCAATGGATACATGTCCTAAAGTATCAACAATATCCGAATGTGTTTGGTCAGTTTTCCGTATGTGGTTTTTTTTACTTAAAAGCGCATCCATTTTAAACAAAAGAAAGACACTTTGAGTGGTCCCAGCCACACTGGCCCTCGGATTGAGGAGGGGTTGACTCGTACACGTCACATATGACCCATGGATACATGTCCTAAAGTATAAACAGTATCCTAATGCCTTTGGTCCGTTTTCCGTATGTCAGTTGTTGTTTTAACTTAAACCGTTGTCCATTTCAAAGAAAAGTGACAAACTTTGAGTGGTCCCGGCCACACAGGCCCTCGGATTGAGGCGGGGTTGACTCTCACATGTCACATATGACCCATGGATCTTTTTTCTAATGTGTCAACAGAATCCGAATGCATTTGGTCGGTTTTCCGTATGGAAGTTTTTGTTTTCACTTAAAATCCTGTCCATTTCAAATAAATGTTAGACACTTTGAGTGGTGTCGGCCACACTGTGCCTCGGATTGAGGTGGGGTTGACTCGTACACGTCACAAATGACCCATAAATCATTTTCTTAAAGTTTTAACAGAATCCGAAAGTGTTTGGTCGGTTTTCCGTATGTCGTTTATTTTACATAAAAGCGCATCCATTTTAAACAAAAGAAAGACACTTTGAGTGGTACCAACCACACCAGCCCTCGGATTGAGGAGGAGTTGACTCGTACACGTCACATATGACCGATGAATCGTTTTCCTACAGTTTCAACAGAATCTGAATGCGTTTGGTTGGTTTTCGGTATGTCAGTTGTTGTTTTAACTTAAACTGGTGTTCATTTCAAAGAAAAGATAGACATTTTGAGTGGTATCGGTCACAATGCTTCTTAGATTGAGGTGGGGTTGACTCTCACATGTCACATATGACCCATGGATCGTTTTCCTAAAGTTTCAACAGAATCCAAATGCGTTTGGTCGGTTTTCCGTATGTCAGTTGTTCTTTTAACTTAAATTGTTGTCCATTTCAAAGAAAAGTTAGACACTTTGAGTGGTTCCGGCCACACCGCGCCTCGGATTGAGTCGGGGTTGACTCTTACACATCACAAATGACCCATGGATCGTTGTCCTAAAGTTTCAACAGAATCCGAATGCGTTTGGTTGGTTTTCCGTATGTCAGTTGTTGTTTTAACTTAAACCGTTGTCCATTTCAAAAAGAAGTGACAAACATTGAGTGGTCCTAGCCACACCGGACCTCGGATTGAGGAGGGGTTGACTCTTACACATCACATATGACCCATGGATTGTTTTCCTAAAGTTTCAACAGAATCCAAATGCGTTTGGTTGGTTTTCCGTATGTCAGTTGTTGTTTTAACTTAAACCGTTGTCCATTTCAAAGAAAAGTGAAAAACTTTGAGTGGTCCGGGCCACACCGGCCCTCGGATTGAGGCGGGGTTGACTCGTACACGTCACATATGACCCATGGATCGTTTTCCTAAAGTTTCAACAGAATCCGAATGCGTTTGGTTGGTTTTCCGTATGTCAGTTGTTGTTTTAACTTAAACAATTGTCCATGTCAAAGAAAAGTGACACACTTTGAGTGGTCCCGGCCACACCGGCCCTCAGATTGAGGAGGGGTTGACTCTTACACATCACATATCACCCATGGATACATTTCCTAAAGTATAAACAGTATCCAAATGCCTTTGGTCTGTTTTCCGTATGTCAGTTGTTGTTTTAACTTAAACTGTTGTCCATTTCAAAGAAAATTGACACACTTTGAGTGGTCCCGACTACACCGGCCCTCGGATTGAGTCGGGGTTGACTCGTACACGTCACAAATGACCCATGGATCGTTGTCTTAAAGTTTCAACAGAATCTGAATGCGTTTTGTCAGTTTTACGTATGTCAGTTGTTCTTTTAACTTAAATTGTTGTCCATTTCAAAGAAAAGTTAGACACTTTGAGTGGTGCCGTCCACACCGCGCCTCGGATTGAGGCGGGGTTGACTTTTACACGTCACAAATGACCCATGGATCGTTTTCCTAAAGTTTCAACAGAATACTAATGCGTTTGATCAGTTATCCATATGTGGTTTTTTACTTAAAAGCGCATCCATTTTAAACAAAATAAAGACATTTTGAATGGTATCGGCCACACCGGCCCTCAGATTGAGGAGGGGTTGACTCATACATGTCAAAAATGACCCATGGATACATGTCCTAAAGTATCAACAGTATCCGAATGCCTTTGGTCTGTTTACCGTATGTCAGTTGTTGTTTTAACTTAAACAATTGTCCATTTCAAAGAAAAGTGACACACTTTGAGTGGTCCCGGCCACACCAGCCCTCAGATTGAGGAGGGGATGACTCGTACATGTCACATATAACCCATGGATACATGTCCTAATGTATAAACAGTATCCGAATGGCTTTGGTCCGTTTTCCGTATGTCAGTTGTTGTTTTAACTTAAACTCTTGTCCATTTCAAAGAAAAGTGACACACATTGAGTGGTCCCGACTACACCGGCCCTCAGATTGAGGCGGGGTTGACTCGTACACGTCAAATATGACCCATGGATCTTTTTCCTAAAGTTTCAACAGAATCCGAATGAGTTTGGTTGGTTTTCCGTATGTCAGTTATTGTTTTAACTTAAACCGTTGTCCATTTCAAATAAAAGTGACAAACTTTGAGTGGTCCTGGCCACACCGGACCTCAGATTGAGGCGGGGTTGACTTGCACACGTCACATATGACCCATGGATTGTTGTCCTATAGTTTAAACAGAATCCGAATGCGTTTGGTCTGTATTCCTTATGCCAGTTGTTGTTTTCACTTAAAATCCTGTCCATTTCAAATAAATGTTAGTGGTGTCGGCCACTACTTCAAAGCACATTTTCCATATCATCTTCCACATGCATAAAAATGAAATACATGGATAACTAAGAAGGATAAGAAAAAAATAGAAAAATGAGCATCACAGTACCAAGGAATACTAAAGGTCTATGTAGTAGACTAATCATACAATAAGAATCAAGTGCAAAAAACAGAATCTGAATGCAACTGCCCTATGAAGCAGAGGAAAACCCCAAAGTGGAAAACCATGTTCAAAAATAAAGAGTTATACAGAATTCAAAAATGTAATGGATCAATCTGCCTCTGATCACCATCACCATCACTACTATCATCATCAGCCTCATCCTCGCCTCCATCTCTGTCCTCGTCGTCATCCTCATCCTCAGCATCATCCTCGCCCTCGGCCCCATCCTTGCTCTCGTCCCCATCCTCACCCTCGTCCACATCCTCATCCTCGCCCTCTTCCTCTTCAGCATCCTCGTCATCACCAGGAACATCATCATCTCGATCGCCACTAGAGCTGCCGCCTGGTGCATTGGATGATGCACCCATCGATGACATAAATGTCTGACAAGCCGCACTAGCCTCTGGTGGAAGTGATGAAGATAAAGCTCTCATCAGTTTCATAAATTCTCTGTCTCTTGTTTGAACTTGTACTTCCAAATCTGTGACCCTTTTATCAGACTGTCTTGCATGATCCTTGACCTGTTCCAACTCGGTGGTACTAGAATGGATACCTGGAGACGACCAATACCTCGTCGGGACTATATTCTTACCAGGTCGGCAGCGTACTCGACCAGAGTGCTCATCTCACAAAACCTAATATAAATGATCGTGTGACCCAAAATTGTCAGGCTCCGGGGCATCAAGAGCCTCTAAACCAGCCTGTAAAAAATATTAAATGATTATTAAATTTCAAATTAGATATTAAACTTTGAAATAAAAAAATTAAAACTTACAATCTTCTCTTGGGTCAGTTCATTTTCCGCAGTTCCATCTTTTTTTCTTCTACTCGAGCAAAACAATTTTGATCGAGGGATACGTCCTTCAATATTCAATTTGTTCTTCTGTAATGACATTGAAACAATATAAAGTGAATGTATAATCATATATTCATTATTCAATAAATCACATAATTTAATTAGGATCCAATAAAAAGGGATAGTCCTAATGAAAAATTATAAACAACTATATCGTAAATGCTGCCTCTCATGATCTGACATTGTTGTGCACCCCAAAGAGTGGAGGTATTTCTTTGAATCAATGTTTTTTTGTTTTTTCAGAATATTCCTAAATAATGATTAATAATTAATAAGATTATATTAATGAAAAATATGAAAACTCTCATTTAAATAACTCAAATGAGATTAATACCTTAAATTTTGCAGTCACCCAATGGGTAATCATTTGGAAATATTGCTCTATCGGGCAGTCATCCACGATAGGTAATGTCTCTAACTCCGTGCCCACTCTATCACACCAGCCAACATACAACTCATGCTTATAAGCTCTCCAAAGCTCTCCTAGCTCTTTTAAACGCGCTGATCGTGCACCTTCGCCATTAGGGAAGTTAAACCGAAGCTGAAACCAAATTGATTAGTTCATTTAAATACAAAAATATACTACATTAAATCCAATAGATTTTTTACCCATATTTGTGCCCACGCGTTATCCTTGACTTCGGGTGGCAGATGTCTCCAAGAGAGAGGGCTGACCGGAATGATATCAGAGTATTTGGCTAGCGTCGCCAAAAAACCCCGACATTGCTTCCAAGATTTCTCAATCATTTGTCCATCAACATTGTATTCTACCATCAACTGTGTCTAGTGGTTCCATACCGCATGCAAGCGAGTACACCCCCTCCCCCGCCTCCTATCTGTAGATGAATCTGTTATTAAAGAAAAATAATATCAATACAAGTTATAATAAAAATAAATTTTGGTATTAAAATTTGATAGAGTTATATAAATATACCTTTGGTAGTCGGATCAATGGGTGCAGAAGCTGAAGGAATATCCTGTACAGGTGGAGTGTCCCTCAGTGTATGCTCCTCATCCACATACTGTGTTGCAGCAGGAGTCAAAGAAGGTGGAATATAATAACCTGGATATAATGAACCAGAAAAAAACGATGATGGCATAGACGTCTGGCCAGCTGGTAGTGTAAACATCGGAGGTCTAAATATCTCATATGTCCCTGATGACACGCCAGGATCAAAATAGGGTGTAGAAGATACGTCCGTGGTAGTGGATCGTCTAACTCTCGCCCCACGAGCCCTCGTACCACCAACCTCTCTACTGGGAACTATATCAGGCTCCTTGTCAGATATCTGTCATCTAGGGCGTGGATCCTGAAAAAAAGTCTGACAGAAAAGTAAACACATGATATTATAAGTTATTGAAATATTTATATTTGAAATAAAATACTCACAACAGGGATGAGTGGGGGAACACCCATCTGTACCATGCGACGATTATTATCTGTCATCTTTTTCCGCTGCCTCTCTTCAATGGGTGTCATTTCCTGCAATGAAAACAAATATGGAAGTAATTAGAAACAGATAACTAATGTGTAACCCAACAAAAAAAATATAGAAAAACCATTATGATAAAAAGAACATAATGAAACAGAAGATTTATGATGTGATGAAGGTAAGTACTAGGATACACACTCTGAATGATGTAGGTGAAACATGTAGGTGAGAACACGACTGTATGATTACTTTTTGTGGCACACGAGATGGTGTTCCATCATCTTTTGGCTTCCATCGGGAGGTTCCGCATTTTATACAATCATTTATTTCAGAAGTTTCCTCCCAAAATAAGCTGCAATCATTCGGGCAAGCATGAATTTTTTTTTTGAGAATCCAAGTTCATCAACCAACTTCCATGCCATATAGTGGTTTGAGGGAATATCTGCATCATCTGAAAGTTATTCCTTCAAGAAGGTAAGAATATAATAAATTGTAGTATTTGAAATCCCATACATAGTTTTCCCATGAAACAATCGAATTAAAAATTCCAACTTTTTCATTTTATCACATTGGCGATATACTGGAGTCGTCTCAGCATCATTCAATTTTTTCACCCTATCAACATCATCATTTTCATTGGACGCATCATGTGTGATTGTATTGAAATCTTGTTGGCTGGACATCCTTTCATTCTCATGATGTCGAATAAATGGAAACCGATCATATATCAAACAATCAAATTCAGTCCTATCATTTGGATCATCAACATTTTGAGATTCCATTTTCTCTCCATTGTGATACCACACATAATAGTTTGCTTGGAAACCATATTTGGTTTTATGATAGATAACTGCTTCATGGCTCAACCAAGGTCTTCCAACACAATTAAAACATGGGCAGTGTATGCGACCACTATCTGAAGGCTTGTCAAATGAAAAATCTAGAAAGCTGTTCAAATTATTTTGAAAATCGGTTGAAATCCAACCAGTTTCGTACATCCAACTTCTATCCATTCTGTAAAAAAATCGCAATAAGTCATTTCAAATAAATTCAATAATATTAAAGTTTAATCAAAAAAATATTTACGTAAATGACAATTGTTTACTCTATATAAAATCATAACTGACACATTACTCTATATGAGAATCATGTTAAGAAATACAACAAAATACAGTGTATATAAGCAAATAAGATACAAAATTTCTATTGCCTATATTCACGAATTGACCAGTATGATATTGGAAGTGGATCAAGTAATACATAATCCTTAAGGGTCTTGTTGGGAGTATATGAGTTTTATACTTTAACTTCTCTAAGTAGATCAGGATGAGGAGTAGGATGAGGATCATGGGAGTGGTGGGACTGTCTAAGGGGGGTGTGGCATGTCCAGGGGGGGTGCGGGGTGTCTAGGGGGTGGTGGGGCCGTCCGGGGGGTCGGAGGTGTCCAGGGGGTGGGGGGCTGTCTAGGGGGGTCGGGGTGTCTAGGTGGGAGGGCTATCCGTGGGGGTGGTCAGGTTGTCCAAGGGGGTCGGGGTGTATAGGTATATTTATATGAAAAGAATACCCCCACAATAATCATGCAACCCTGTCATTAGTCTAAACCCCTAGAACACATAAAAGAATCTAGTATGAACATTTACTAAAATATTTAACACCATACGATTGAAAATACAATCTAAATATAGTTTGAGAGGATATAATGTTGTGTGTGAAGAAAATGATATTAAATCAATTTAAATGAATATGGAACAAATGAGGGTTTAAAAATCACTAAGAGTACCTCAAACAATCCAAAACCACTATAGCACCACCCCCTTGGATAGCCCGCCCACCCCCCTCGACACCCCTTCTCCCTATGGACAGCCCCCACCCCCTTGGATAGCCCGCCCACCCCCCTGGACACCACTACCCCCCATGGCCAGCCCACCCACCCCCCCTGGACAGCCCGCCCACCCCTCCTTGACAGCCCGACCACCCCCGTGGACAGCCCGTCCACCCTTGTGGACATCCCTCACACCCCCGTACCCCCCTGGACACCCCGTACCCCCCTGGGATAGCCCCGCCCACCCTCCCAAACATCCCACACACCCCCTCCCCTGCAACCCCACCACCACCACCTAGACACACCAACCCCCCTGGAC
The DNA here is from genome assembly GCA_963277665.1 of Viscum album. NCBI lineage: Eukaryota > Viridiplantae > Streptophyta > Magnoliopsida > Santalales > Viscaceae > Viscum > Viscum album. Next base: position 2,065,573,209 of record OY728133.1, on the reverse strand, counting down.
ACCCCACACACCCCTCCCCCACCAGGACACCCCACCCAGACCCCCAGGACAGCCCACACCCCCTGGACAGCCCCGCCCACCCCCGTGGACAGCCTTTCCCACCCTCGTGGACAGCCCCGCCCACCCCCGTGGTCAACCCACCCACCCCCGTGGACACCCCCTACCCCCTAGACAGCCCAACCACCCCCATGGACAGCCCACCCACCCCCTCAACACCCCTTCTCCCTATGGACAGCCCCCACCCCTTTGGATAGCCCGCCCACCCCCTGGACACCCCTACCCCCTGTGGCCAGCCCACCCACCCCCCCTGGACAGCCCTCCCAGCGCTCCTTGACAGCCCGACCACCCCCGTGGACAGCCCGTCCACCCATGTGGACAGCCCGCCCACCCCCGTACCCCCTGGACACCCCGTACCCCCCCGGGATAGCCCCACCCACCCTCCCAAACAGCCCACACCCCCTCCCCTGCAACCCCACCACCACCACCTAGACATACCAACCCCCCTGGACACCACACACACCCCTCCCCCACCAGGACACCCCACCCAGACCCCCAGGACAGCCCACACCCCCTGGACAGCCCCGCCCACCCCTGTGGACAACCTTTCCCACCCCCTTGGACAGCCCCGCCCACCCCTGTGGACAACCCACCCACCCCCGTGGACGCCCCCTACCCCTAGACAGCCCAACCACCCTCGTGGGCAGCCCACCCACCCCCCTCGACACCCCTTCTCCCTATGGACAGCCCCCACCCCCTTGGATAGCCCGCCCACCCCCCTGGGCACCCCTACCCCCTGTGGCCAGCCCACCCACCCCCCCTGGACAGCCCGCCCACCCCTCCTTGACAGCCCGACCACCCCCGTGGACAGCCAGTCCACCCTTGTGGACAGCCCGCCCACCCCCGTACCCCCCTGGACACCCCGTACCCCCCTGGATAGCCCCACCCACCCTCCCAAACAGCCCACACCCCCCTCCCCTGCAACCCCACCACCACCACCTAGACATACCAACCCCCCTGGACACCCCACACACCCCTCCCCCACCAGGACACCCCACCCATACCCCCAGGACAGCCCACACCCCCTGGACAGCCCCGCCCACCCCCGTGGACAGCCTCTCCCACCCCCGTGGACAGCCTCTCCCACCCCCGTGGACAGCCCACCCACCCCCATCGACACCCCTACCCCCCATGGTCAGCCCACCCACCCCCCTGGACAGCCCGCCCACCCCTCCTTGACAGCCCGACCACCCCCGTGGACAGCCCGTCCACCCATGTGGACAACCCGCCCACCCACGTACCCCCCTGGACACCCCGTACCCCCTGGATAGCCCCGCCCAACCTCCCAAACAGCCCACACCCCCCTCCCCTGCAACCCCACCACCACCACCTAGACATACCACCCCCCTGGACACCCCACACACCCCTCCCCCACCAGGACACCCCACCCAGACCCCCAGGACAGCCCACACCCCCTAGACAGCCCTGCCCACCCCCGTGGACAACCTTTCCCACCCCCGTGGAAAGCCCCGCCCACCCCCGTGGACAACCCACCCACCCCCGTGGACACCCCCTACCCCCACAATCCATTATCCAAAACATATCAAATTGGTTTGAACACAATCCATAATTCCCACAATCCATTATCCAAAACATGTAAACGTTCACGATAGTCTCCCCCAACTCTGATTTACATGTCTTGAACACTCTCCTTCCAAAAATAAGATATAAAAACATTAAAAAAGTGTTCACAAACACAAAAAATATCCTATTTAGATATTAATTTCAATAATCAAGTAAACCACCGACACCTGGAAAAAATCAATTCATTAAAACAACTACAACAATATGGTTGAGATCAAATTTTAACTATTCATATGGGGGTGTACCTGTTGGGATGGGGGGTGCTGGTGTTCGGATTCGCTAGAGCAGTGGAGTCGGATGTGGTTCGCGAGAGCAGCAGAGCAAATAGATTAGGGCTCTGTCCGAATGGGGAGAGGAGATCGCGATCTGGAATTTGGGGAAAACCTTTGCCAACGGTTTATAAAAACCGTTGGCAAAGGCACACATTTCCCAACGGTTCCAGTGAACCGTTGGGAAAGGGTCCACCGAAATTCCCTTTGCCAACGGTTTGATTAAACTGTTGTAAAAGGCTCACTATACCAACGGTTTAAGTACACCATTGGTATACTACCGTTGGGAAAAGACCAAATTCTAGTAGTGTAAAAGAGGATGGAAGGAACCAAGAAGGAATTCCCTTACTTGAAATATCTTGAACCAATCGTCCCCAATCCACCAAAATATGAATCTCTAAGTACCCAAAACTGGTATGGAGGTTCTAAGTAGTAATATTAGGTCATGTGGGAACTTAAATGGGGGAAAAATGATGAAAATTGAAGGAGTTATGAAAGATTCATTTTACCTCGTCAAATCTGGTTGATTTGAGAAAGAGTATGAATGATTGCCCAAATTCGCGGCTCACCTGAGCTCCAAAATTTCGAAACCGATAATAGTGGGCGCTCCTCGGGCTATTGTCTTTGAGAGGGAGGTGGAATCACAAGAAAACAGGAAAAAATGAATTAGATATGGAGAATTTACAAAACATATTTAAAGCAGGAAATGAGCCAACGGGCAGGCCCATTACCTAAATCAAAAACCCAAATCCATCATGATTTTGGATTTTTATGTGGTCCAAAGCGATATGGTAGTTTTCATATATCAGGTTATTAAAATTGGGAAGTGTAATGGGTTTAAAATAGTAAAAATTGAAGGATTTATATAAGAAAAAAAATTAGTTTTTAAATCTGAAATTGGGCTCACGGTTTGACCCAAATTTTCAAAACCCACCATTTTCACCAAAATGAGTGGTAAACTCCCCCCAAAAAAATTAGAAATGGAAATTAAATGAAATATTAAGATATAAAAAAGTCACGTGTGTGACACCAAAACATGCCCAAATACCCTCTGAAATATAATCCCTTCATCCTAGATGACTTATTTTTATCAGAAACCCAACCTCAGGATCCCTTTTGATCAAATCAAAAGAAAGAACCCAAAGAAGAGGTAATGATTTCACCACCCTCTTTCAAGTTCCTTTCTTCTTCAACTTCCTTGTCCTTTGTTGTTCCCATTATAAAATAATAAATCTAGTATATTATATATATTGTGTTGTTATTATAATTATGGTACAACCAAATTCATTATTCTATCCACCCTTTGAATGACATGTCACCATACGTGCGTACGTACGACTTACCGTCCCCACGTCGTGGTGTAATTTTTATTCAATACATTATTATTTGGATGGGTATAATAATGATGTGTATTATATGTAAATAATAAATATAACATTATAAGGATTCTGTATTTATTATATACCATCCAATTATATATTATATTAATATCAAAGGAATGATATTTTTGCTCGTGCGTACGTACAGATTACCGTCTCCACGATGTTATGAAATTCATTTCCAAGTTCACCATTCATCGATGATTATAAAAATATATATTACTAATAAGTATGTAATATATGACATAATAATTCTACTATAGATATAAATATTTATATATATAAATATTTATGCACTTACATATATCTTATTCACTTACTTCCGTTCAATACTATATGAAAACAGAAACAACGTTTTTGTATACGTACGGACTACCGTCTCCATAAACAGTGTTTTCCATTTCATATATACGTCTATTATATATTTTTATATTATAAATATATATGATAAATAAATCATGTTTTATATTCTGGATGTATTTAAATCATGATCTAAGTGATACAATCAAGAGTAACAAGTTAAAACCCATACGATAAAGAAAGCTTTTATTACCCGAAATATTAATTTAACATGGAAATTATTATTAAATGGGTAGTATAAAGTCATAAATGAATAATGTATGATATAATAAATATTAATATGGTTCTGGTATAATTTCATAACATACTATAGTCTTCATACAAGAGTCTAAACGTACCCTCGACTAAAAGAAAGGTGCAAGGTAAGGGATTTTCATCTCACTCCTTATTCCCGTGAGATTCATGCCATATTACCACTATTACCTTTTTTGTGGTGTATATACTGCCCATAATTGTATTATTTATGTAATACACTTTAATTTATGTGTATTTACATATTCATTTTATGATACCTCTTTCATGGGGTGTATGTTATGTAAGTTACCAAATTGGTAAGGGTTTATTTTACAATCTCTTCATTATCTGAGGTTGTTTATGTGTAAGTATTTATTGGGACATTTTTATCATCCATGTCCATTTTTCATAAAAATTATTTCAAAATGAATATTTTAAGGATTTTTTAAAGTTACTCTTTATCATGATCAGAATTTAAATTTTTTTAAAGAGTTATCCTTCTAAATCTTTTTAATTAATGTCTAGGATTTCAAAATGATTTTACGGATTTATTTATATGGCCATGAATGTTTTGAAATGATAATTATTTTCAAAAGTTTTAAAGTGTCATGGGACACTTTGACTCAAAAATACCTTTTAAATTACTTCCTTTATAAATGTTTGACTTTTATATGATTTTACAAAAAGGATATTTCTCTCAAAAAGTTTTACTCATCATTTTAAACTATGTCAGCATCCTTTACTGGATATTAATTTTGATTGAGGTTGTTTTATTATAATACAATATTCTATATTGTATTGAATGAGTTGTGATATGTTTGAATATATATGAGTTATTTTTATTCCATTAATGGTTTATGATTAATGTTTTGGCTTTTCGTATACTAGTTTTAATACAAATGTTTATGTTATATTTCATCCTCTTATTAATATGAATGTGTTGGACTAGTATGTTCCGGGTTGGGGACCGGTAAAAGTAATCCCTACGGGTTGGGGTCCGGTTACAGCAGACCCTCCGGGTTGGTGTCTAGTTATTAGAGGCACTCCGGGTTGGTGTCTGGTTATTAGAGGCACTCAGGGTTGGTTTCCGGTTATTAGAGGCACTCCGGGTTAGTGTCCGGTTGTTAGAGGCACTCCGGGTTGGTGTCCGGTTATTAGAGGCACTCCGGGATGGTGTCCAGTTATTAGAGGCACTTCGGGTTGGTGTCCGATTATTAGAGGAACTCCAGGTTGGAGTCCAGTTACAGAGGCTCTCCGGGTTGGGTTCCGGTTACAGTTATCCCCTAGGTTTTGGCACGAGGCCTTGACAAATAAATTAAAGTTCATCATTATGCATTCCATCATTATGAAAGTGGTTATTGATATTGCATGTGATTATTCGACCAGTAGAATATCCATGTGAATAAGTAAATGGAATTATTTCATTTTATTTTTTCCATATTTTTCTGAAGTTCAAGTTTAAAAATGCTTTTATTTTAGTAATACATTTCCTTAAATGTTTATGCTTATTTATGAAAGTTTCCGCTATATTTTTATCCTTACTGAGCATCTGATCTCACCCCTTTCTATATTTTATTTTTCCCAGGATTCCAAGAAGTGTATTGTGATTGATATACAGGGTTAATCCAAGGGAATAATGGCATTAATAAAAGATTATTTATGTTGTTTTGTATGTTATAAAGTGTAATGTAACATTCATGTATGTAATCTATTTTCCAATACTGCTAAATCGATCAGTCCTTCGGGACTTGATTCCTTTTAATCATGCCAATGTATTAAAATAAAGCACCGAATCTGGGTAACTAGGGTTGGGGCATTATAGTTGGTATCAGAGGAAGTTTAGCAATAACCTTAGAAACTAGATTTAGATAAACTCTGATTAGAACACATCACCCTAAGATAGACTTTGAGGATTAGTATAGAAGAACTTCCTAGAATTTTGGTATTGTATATATTTTGTGAGTTTTACAAGCAATACATCCCTATCTGGATACGAGCAGGTAGAGGCAGCTCTGGCACATATGTACATGGGGTAAAACCTGAAAACACCACTTTGAGCTAGACTCGAACAGGAACTGGTGCACGACAACGGGTCTTGCTGCACTCTTGGTTACGACACTCCCAGGGGATATGCTTAGGATAATTCTCATTTTCTTTACAAACAATTATGAAGGGAATATGAGTATATACTTACTCAAAGAAAACATTTTTATGAATATGGATTATATCCATAAACTCTTTAATTTATGTTAACTATTTTACAAGTTTGGGATTATTTATTTCTATTCATAAACTAATCTAGTGTATACCATTGTTTAGAAATGGAGCCCAGTAGAAGGAATGAGAACTCCAGCAATACACATGATCCAAAGAGTAAGAAAGATCATATCTTTCGTGGTCCTAAGCTAGAATTTAGAAGGGAAATAGTCTCACACGTATTATCATCATATGAAGAAATAATATCATGTTTTGATAAGATAAGTAAAGAATTATCGGAGTCCTATGGCTTTGAAGAGAAGCCAGAGAAGAAAAGGATGGAAGAGAGAAGGACAGATAAAGGGAATAAGGTAAAGAAGGATTTTCCCATATATGATAACTGTGGAAAGAATCACCTTGGAAAATGCTTGAAGGGAATGGGATTATGTTATAAGTGTGGAGAAAAAGGACACCATGTACGTGACTGCAAGTGTAAGAAAAAAGTTTCAAATGTACAATGTTTCATCTATAAGGAGTTTGGACACTACACAAACCAATGTCCCAGTCATCAGACTGTGCCACAAATGATGCTATTGGATAATAATCAAGTTATGATACTTCCACAAATGAAGAGGAATGACTAGTGTTCTTATGTTGTTATTTTTGAATTATTTCATTTAAGTGTTGTATCAATGATGTTCTGGAAATAAATAAGGATTGTACTGCAGTACTATTTCATTGAGGATTTGAGATTTTATGGTACTAAGATAAGTGACTATACAACGAGTTAAACGTTTTGTAAATTACATGGTTGAAGGAAATATAAACCTTAATATGGTCCTAATATCAAGGTACTTATTTTGGAATAAGATATGGTTGATTTGGGTAAATTATATTGGATATTCTTCAATACCTTGAAACTAATTAATGATTTTTCATCATTGGTGTTTACAACATTTTTGATAGAAGGAGTATATCCAGTATTATATAAAGAATAAGGAAGCATGAATGTAATCGATAAGGTTTTATGGTAATTTAGGATGTTACCATGTTTTAAAATAATACACGGTGAAAGTGTTCACATGTTATTACAAGGAAAAAAGGATCTTCATTGTGTTTAACTTCCTTATAAATTTTGGACTGTGAGTTTGGATAGTAGTATTTTGGATAAGTCTAAAGGTTGGAATGGATTAAGTTTGAAAGGTTATTTTTGGATTTTTATAAAAGGAAAACACGCAGAACATGTGACAACCCGTTTCATCGGACAAATCTGTGGGAATCGAACCCACAAACATAGTGCGATTGAGATTTATCGCCTACCACTAGACTACGTGAAGTCCCTGGATTGTATAATGTAGTTTCTTTTTTAAGGGGACTGATATGATAATTATACATTCATTATATTTGTAACCCTAGTATGTGTTATTTTTTATAACCCTCATACTTACCACTCATTATTTTAAATAGAGGCCTCATTAATCCATTTTTCGATGTGGGATTTCAACTAAAATATTTTGAAATGTCAAACCCAAGTTTCCAATACCGAGAATAAATTGCGAGGACACAATTTATTGGAGGAGGGGAGAATGTAACAACCCAATCATGCATGGTACACTTCTCTTTGAATAATACAATTGCATGTGTTGTATGCAACTTCGAGTTCTAACACACACCACAACCAATCAAACTAGCTCTTATAAATAGTAATACCCACTTTTTGAAATTTTATACATTTTATATTTCAAAATGGACTTCATTTTGGGATTAGGAATATCGAAATTAGCTTAGGGTGAATTTTTGGTACTTTTCTGATAACTTTCATATTTTAATGAATAGTGATAATTACTAAATTTTAATTAAAAACAACTTTTTTAATCGAAATAATTAATTGTGATAAATTATGAATTTGAGTGGTTTTAAATTATATTTAGAATATATTTTTACAATTTAATCCAATGTTTGTCATTGGACAAAATTTCATATTTAAACCGGACATAAACAAGTGTCAATCTTTTGATAGTTATTGTTTCTTAAAAACACGTTTTTTGTTTTGACAGCGGGAATTAATTTTAAATTAATAAATGCAACTTATATGTTTTGAATTTGGTAAAATAGATTTAATTATTGAATTTTTAATATCAAAATTATCTTAGGGTAATTTTTTGGTATTTTTCTGAAAACTTTTAATTTTTGATAAATAGTGAAAAACACTTAGTTATAGATTAAAACCGAATTTTTATTTAAATAATTATTTATTTTATTTAAATTATTTAATGTCAAAATAGATAAATAATGCCTATATAAGTTCAATGTCATTCATTGGAGTTGGTTAATAATAATTTTAGATATATAAAAATTGTATTGAACTTTTCACCGTCTTTTACCCACCTCCTAGGTGCTTTTGCAAATTCACATAAATCTTAATTTTACCGCTTCTGTGAGCTGAATTTCGAAAATACAAGAGAAACAATTAATACCAAGGAGTAAAATGTGGTTCAATGCGATGAAAATAATTTTTGGTGAACTGTAACTTTTTACTTTTATTTACCACGGTTAAAAGTAAATAGGATAATTAAGGGTAAAAATGATATTAATATTACCCTCACACATGTCCTAATTCTATTGGAAAAGTTTACCTCGACCAAAAAAAACATTATTCATAAAATATTATCATTTAGGTCCCCTTGGATTAGATTAGGACATTTATTATTATTTAATTTAAAGAAGAGTTAAAATAGTTAAAATCAAAGTCTAATAACTAAAACATTTTTAATATAGAGTTTTGCATAAGATAAATTCGATTCTAAATATTCATTAGAAAGATAAAAAAATTTCTTACATCATGGTATTTTATTTTTAATTTTTAGACATTATATAAATAAATTTATTTATGACACAATGATGATGCAGTAATAACCTTATTCATGAAAGAATCAAATAAATGGTATTATAAATATTAAAATAAATATAATTTCGAAGTTTTTATGACATCCACAAATTTTCAAGGTGAATATTACATGTTAGGATTTATTCAATGTATTTTTTTGAAGTAGTCACGTTGGTATTATTTTAACAAAAAACAAATACCAAATAGTGTCAAGATTGACATAAAATAGTTTTTAAAAAAAATATTATATTATTAATTGATATAATGGTCCTAAAAATATAAGGTTCGGCCAAAGTACTTATATAATAATTTATATGACATTAATGAACCAATTTGGGTTCGATTGGCAGTATATAGTACGTTTATTAACCATATAGTGTAAGAATACAAGAAGACATGGTCAAAGTTAAATTATTTAACTTAGAGTTAAATTTAAATGATAAGGTTAAAATTGTAACCTAAACTTGTATAAAACCTATTGGTTGAGTTTTTTAGACCTATACCAAACTTAGAATTTAAATAATCAACTTTGGAGCTATTATAAACTGAATATGAATTTATTATAAAATAATATTTTAAGTTTTTCCTAAGATGCCCCTCACCCCTCTTATAAACGGGCACTCCACCTTCTCTCTAATTAAAACCTTCTAATCCATTTTTCTCATCCAAACCCTGCCCAAACATTCTCTAGAATATCCTCCCTCAATCCTAGAGGCCTTAGTTTGATCAGAAATCCAACCTAAGGAGCCCTTTTGATCAAATCAAAAGGAAGAACCCGAAGAAGAGGTAATGATTTCACCACCCTCTTTCAAGTTCCTTTCTTCTTGCACTTCCTTTTTCTTTGTTGTTTTCATTCTAAAATAAAAAATCCAGTATATTCTATATAATGTTATGTTATTATAATTATGGTAAAACCAAATTCATTATTCTATCCACCCTTTGAATTACATGTCATCATACATGCGTACGTACGACTTACTATCTCCACGTCGTGGTGTAATGGTTATTAAATACATTTTTCTTTGGATGGGTATAATAATGATGTGTATTTTATGTAAATAATAAATATAACATGATAATAATTATGTGTGTATTATATACCATCCAATTATATATTATATTAATATCAAAAGAATGACATTTTCGCTCGTGCGTACGTACGGATTACCGTCTCCACGACGCGATGAGATTCATTTCCAAATTCACCATTCATCGACGATTATAAAAATATATAATACTAATAAGTATGTAATATATGAAATAATAATTATACTGGATATATATATATATTTATATATATAAGTATTTATTTACTTACATATATCTTATTCACTTACTTCTGTTCAATACTATATGAAAACAGAAACAGCGTTTATGCATACGTACGGACTACCGTCTCCATAAAAGGTGTTTTCCATTTCATATATACATCTATTATAAATTTTTATATTCTAAATATATATGATAAATAAATCATGTAATATATTCTAGCAGTATTTAAATCATGATCTATGTGATACAATCAAGAGTAACAAGTTAAAACACGTACGATAAAGAAAGCGATTATTACCCAAAATATTAATATAACATGGAAATTATTATTAAATGGGTAGTATAAAGTTATAAATGAATAATTTATGATATAATAAATATTAATATGTTTCTGGTATAATTTAATAACATACTATAGACTTCATACAGGAGGATAAACGTACCCTCGACTAAAGGAAAGTGCAAGGTAAGGGGTTTTCATCTCACTCCTTATTCCTGTGACATTCAGGCCATATTGCCAATATTACCTTTTGTGTGGTGTATATACTTCCCATAATTGAATTATTTATGTAATAAAATTTAATTTATGTGTATTTACATATTCATTACATGATACCTCTTTCATGGGGTGTATGTTTCGTAAGTTACCAAATTGGTAAGAGTTTATTTCACAATCTCTTCATTATCCGAGGTTGTTTATGTGTAAGTATTTACTGGGACAATTTTATCATACATGTCCATTTTTCATAAAAATTATTTCAAAATGAATATTTGAAGGATTTTTTAAAGGTACTCTCTATCAAGATCATAATTTGAAATGTTTTAAATATTTATCCTTCTAAATCATTTTAATTAATGTCGATGTTTTCAAAATGATTTTCCAGATTTATTTATATGGACATGAATATTTTGAAATGACAATTATTTTCAAAAGTTTCAAAGTGGTATGGGACACTTTGATTCAAAAATATCTTTTAAATTACTTACTTTATAAATGTGTGACTTTTAAATGATTTTATAAAAAGTATATTTCTCTCAAAAAGTTTTACTCATCATTTTCAACTATGATAGCATCCTTTACTGGATATTATTTTTGATTGAGGTTGTTTTATTATAATACAATATTCTATAATGTATTTAATGAGTTGTGATGTGTTTGTCTCTGGAGGAGTTATTTTTACCCCATTAATGGTTTATGATTAATGTTTTTACATTTCGTATGCTAGTTTTAATACTAATTTGTATGTTATATTTCATCCACTTCTTAAGATGAATGTGTTGGACTAGTATGTTCTGAGTTGGGGAAAGGTAAAAGTAAGCCCTCCAAGTTGGGGTCCGGTTACAGCAGACCCTCTGGGTTGGTGTCTGGTTATTAGAGACACTCCGGGTTGGTGTCCGGTTATCAGAGGCACTCCAGGTTGGTGTCCGGTTATTAGTGGCACTTCGGGTTGGTGTCCAGTTGTTAGAGGCACTCCGGGTTGGTGTCCAGTTATTAGAGTCACTCAGGTTTGGTGTCCGGTTATTAGAGGCACTCCGGGATGGTTTCCGGTTATTATAGGCACTCCGGCTTGGGGTCCGGTTACAGAGGCTCTCTGGGTTGGGTTCCGGTTACAGTTAACCCCTAGGTCTTGGCACAAGGCCTTGACAAAGAAATTAAAGTTCATAATTATACATTCCATCATTGTGAAAGTGGTTATTGATATTGCATGTGATTATTTGACTAGTAGAATATCCATGTGAATAAGTAAATGAAATTATTTCATTTTATTATTTCCATATTATGCTGAAGTTCAAGTTTAAAAAGGATTTTGTTTTAGTTATACATTGACTTAAATGTTTATGGTTATTTATGAAAGTTTCTGCAATACTGTTATCCTTACTGAGCATCTGAGATCACCCCTTTCTATGTTTTATTTTTCCCAAGATTCCAAGAAGTGTACTATGATTGATATGCAGGGTTAATCCAAGGGAATAATGGCATTTATAAAGGATTATTTATGTTGTTTTGTATGTTATAAATTATAATGTAACATTCATGTATGTAATCTATTTTCTAAGACTGCTAAATCGATCGGTCCTTCGGGACTTGATTCCTTCCAATCATGCCAATGTATTAAAATAATGCACCGACTCTGGGTAACTGTAGTCGGGGCGTTACAACCACCCTCATCGTCCATCCTCTGTGGTCATCCTAGCCGCGAATCTTCTTTCTAGCGCTGTGCGAAGACACCGCGCCGCTTCGGCACCGCTGCGGCCCGCCTGGACAAAGCTCGGTTCTCTAAGCAGCACGACGATGCCGTGCCCTTATGGCGACCTGGTGGCCTTGCGCCACCGGCTTCTTCGCGGTCCGCCTCTGTCGTCAAAAAATAATAAAAACCAAAGGGGGAGGGTTGGGTCGTGCTTGTGCGGTCTGAGCCCTCCTCATCATGGTGATAACATTTGGAATACCATAATCTAGAAATTTGAATGACAAATAATGAAGGTTTATACAAATATATATAAATGACTCAAATCCACCAACCTCGCTTGACGATAATCATTGAAAAAGTCGTGAGAAGGAAGTTTCGTTTCGTCAACGTCGGAAGAGAAAGAGTTCAAAGAAGACGAGTTGAAGATGACGTCGTCGGCGTTCTTCGTGGGCAATGACTTCATCCATCGACTGAAGGTTCTTCGTTGACGGAGTACATGTTCTTCCATGTTCTTCCTCCTCTCACCAAATATTCCACCAAAATAGTTTCAAACCAAAATAATGGGTTAAGCAACCCATTATTTAATTGTTCACAAACATGTTCAAATGAATTAAAATTAATTAATTAATGCCATTAATTAATTTGTGGTTTGGAACACTTAATAGGGAAGGTGGAAAGTTACAATTAAATGAAGGGAGGGTTGACTTCATTAACTCAAGGGAAGATTGAGGGTTTCATCCCACATAAATGGGGGTTTTGGGGGTTTGAAGGTTTTGTGGGCCCCACCTAATAATATCTTCCCAAGGGAGGTTATGTGCGGGTGGGTCCCACCACTAACCTCCCCTTGGAGGTTTTTAACTACCAAGAAATAAAAATAAGCTAACTCTTATTTTTATTTAACTTCATTAAAAACCCCCAAAATCTGATTTCCACTTTCTTTAGAACGCAACTGAGGTGAAGGTCTCACTAATAAATCACCAACACTATGAGTTCAATGGTGCACTCAAGTTTTAATTCCATGCACCGATTCAAAAGTTTTAAAATCACGTACGTACTTTTACTGAATGTACCCGAACAAAACTTCAGAAATTGATTCCAGGAACACCGGGCCTCAGAATCTGGCGCCGTCAGAAACCACAGACTCGTAAAATTAACTTGTATTTAAGAAAAAAAATTCACATGATTTCCAGGTCTTTAAATTCTCCCCACCTCAAGGATTTACGTCCCCGTAAGCTACAACTCACACTAAGGGAACAAATGGGGGTACTGAGCATGCATCTGATCCTCCTGCTCCCATGTGCTCTCCTGGAGGTTCCCGTACTGCCAGTGAACGCGCACCAGAGGTATCAACCATCCATGATAGAACCACTCCCTTGGATTCTCAATCTCCACTGGAACATCCGTGGATGTTGCCCCGTCATCGATGTCTAGCTCTCTATGGTCAATGATGTGAGAAGCGTCATGCACGTATCTCCTCAGCTAGGATACGTGGAAGACGTCGTGCACCCAGTGCAACTGAGGTGGAAGAGATAAGATGTAAGCTTCCTCGCCTACTCTGCTGAGTACCTAAAAAGGTCCGAAGAATCTCAGAGACAACTTGCCGCCTCGTCCAAATCTCTGTAGACCTCGTCATGGTGAGACCCGTAGAAAGATGTCGTCACCATCCTCGAACTCCAGAGGTCTCCGTCTCCTGAAAGTATATGAATTTTTCTTGCTTTGTGCAGTCTTCATCCACTCTTGGATGATCTTCTTCTTCTATGTGGTAGCCCATACCATCTCTGGTCCTACTAGTGCTGACTCTCATGGGTTTTTCCAGTACAGCGGGGATCTACAAGGTCGACCATACAAGGCCTCAAAAGGTACCATACCGATGGTGGAGTGTTAGCTGTTGTTGTAGGAAAACTCTACCAACGGTAAGTGGTCCTCCCAGCTGCGACCGAAGTTGAAGACACTAGCACAGAGCATGTCCTCAAGTGTCTAAATGCTCCTCTCAATCTGACCATTTGTCTGAGGATGGAAGGTGGTGCTCAAGCGAAGCTATGTCCTGAAAGCCTCCTGCAACCCCTTCCATAGCCGGGAAGTAAACCGTGCGTCATGGTCGGAGACAATAGAAGAAGGCAATCCATGTAAACACACAATATCCTACACATAAAGGCGTCCTAAGATCTCTATTGAGCCCTGCTCTCTGATTGGTAGGCAGTGGGCCGACTTGGTGAGTCTGTCTACGATCACCAATATCGAATCGTGACTCCTAGATATATGTGGAAGACCCATCATGATATCTATGGATATCCCATCCCACTTCCACTATGGGACCTCTAAGGGATGTACCAAGCCTTCTAGTACTTGGTTCTCTGTTTTCTCTTCCTGATAAGTGAGTCATCATGAGACAAACTCTACTACTGTCTTCTTCCTACCTGGCCACTATTGTTGTCATCGAAGGTCCTGATACATCTTCTCCACTCATGGATGTACCATAAAAGGGGAAGTTTGGAAATCCCTCAACAATTCCTCTTAAAGTTCAACTGGTACCAAGGTACGTCCTCTGAAGAGGATGACATGCTCCCCACCTTCAGAAAATCTATTAGGTGCCTGCCCTGTGGATATCTGAGCACCTCGCGTCTCACAGTCAATGTCTCCATGTTGTGACTCCCCGACTTACTGAAGAAGTGGAGGAGTGACTGTAGAAAAGATTCTCCATCCCTATCCACAAAGGATATCTGCAAGGCAGACAACTCCTATGTCACCTCTCCTAGAAACTGTATACCAGATCTCATACTGAGAGAATCCACAACATTGTTTCTCTTCCCAGGAGTATAGACTATCTCAATGTCATAGTCATGGAGGAACTCACGCCAACATCACTGTCTCAGGTTCAGGTCCTTCTACGAGAAGACACGCCTAAGACTATTGAGATTAGAGTAAATGGTAAACTGTTCGCTCAAAAAACTATGGGTGAGGCTAGCCAATTGTAAAGAACATGAGTACACCCTTATTCACCTACATCCTACAAGATCTTTTAAGATGTATCCTTTGCAAAAAATACAAATCTGGCCTTATCCCCTGGATAAACCATTTCCTTTTCCTAATACAGTCAATCCTTACATGAACGGTACTATTTCATGCCATGGATGATGTTGTATGGCCTCAAAAATACTACCAAGAGATCCAACCATTACTCTCACCTTCAAGGGTTGATTCATACTTTCGGCATCAGTGTGTGGTCACTAGGCCTCCTCCAGTGGGAATATCTAATGTGAGGGTCAAGTCAACGGTTTTAACCAGAACCTCTCTATATCAACCACACAAAAAGGCAGGAAAGTAAATGTCACAAGGAAAAGTGTCTTTTATTACTGCATCTCAAAGTACAAAGACACAAAGAAACCACAAACAATGACATCAACAAAGCTAGAAGCATCATGAACAAAGGCCTCTATGCTTGGAGCTAGTCCCGCTCCTATCCTCCTGCTTTTGAAGCTTGAGGTGAATCGTCTAGGGGTGGTGGTAGTAGTGCTTGATGACTCTGACCACCATCTGCTGAAGGACCTACTCCACTGCCACGTCCACCACTCAGCTGATGATCAATCTCCTGCCACTTCCTCTATCTCGGTGTCTCCTCTAAAACCTGCTAATCAACCGTGCTGGGAGTCGGACAGTCACACACTCTGTGACCTCGTTCCCTGTAGGAAAAATAGATCCTTCTCTGTTCAATGCTCCCTCGGCCTCAGGTGCCCCGCACTCCCGATTCCACATCTTGGGGTCGTCTAACAGTAGATCTAACTGTCTTGTTCCCACGTTTCATCTGCCTAATACCTGATACAGATGACTCGGCTACTGTCGTAATGCCCTGCGGAAAGTACAACAACTCCTGAGCATGCAGTGAGCATAGAGTCGCTGGTAAAACTCCGCCCTGATAAGACCATTGATATTTCCCCAGGTGAGGGTCGCCTCGTTGTAAAATTGGAGCATCAGGCTCCACCACCTCTCAGCTGCTCCCTGAAAGAGACTAACAACTAGGTGCACCATCAAGTTAGCGGGTGTCCCAACTGTATGGAATACTCGTGCTACAGACTCCAGCCAGGGCCCATCCATCTGAAAATATGTCTTGCCACAAAACCTATAAGGCCTCTGTCACAGGAACCCATGCAACGCTCTCAAGCGATGCTCAACTTTTTCTGCTGGGGCTGGTTGCAACGGTAGCCCAGCAGTTAGTGGTACCGCTGGTGCATCCGCTATGATGGGACCCTGCACCGAGGCCTTGTTGCTTGGTGGGCTACCATCACGCTCTCCACTTGGAACCCACGCTGACTAACTAAGTGAAGAAATACTAAAAAGAAAAAGGTGCTCCATGATCAAAATTATACCTGGTGAGCTCACTCAAAGTAATCACAAATAAAACTTTTCAAAAGAAACACACACACAATTAGTATTTTCGTACACTAAGTCAGAAATCAAAAATCAGAGTCCTAGTGTATGGATACCTCAGCCACTTCACCAACACTGGTTTACCTAAACTGATAACCACACCCAAAACACTTAACACTGTTGTTGTTATAATAATCAGAGTCCATGTTCTATGGTAGAACCGAATCCTCTGATACCAATTTGTCACGACCTGTCCTCGGGTCCCGTTCCGTGACTACCCCAAGCCCGCCTTCCATTGGCGAGGGGCTAGCGACTAACACCAAAGGAAAATACCTGATAAAAAGGGAAGGCATTTCCTTTAAACCTATAACACATAGTTGGAACACAAGCAACAGAAGAAAAAGGTACTAATATAGAAAATAAATGTGTGCGGAAAGTAAGTGGGCCATTATACAAACCCAACTGAACAACAAGTACAAGTACAAGTAAAAAGGAAAAACAGCTCCTGGATCATCCACCGGGGAATCCTACCTGAAGGGTAGGTACAGATAATGAACAACTCATCCCTGAGGTATGTCCCGTCTAGTCCAGATCCAAGCAACCTCCGGTCAGTCACCCTCAGCCTCAATCACTGCTGAGCGTTGTCTACACAGAACACAACAAGGTGCGGGTGAAGCCTGTGCAGGGGTGAGTATAACAATACTTAGTAGGGGACCCCGAGACAACCGAAGGTATCCCAGAATCTACTAAGTATAAACCACAGTAGTAAGATACAATTACAAAGTATCAACCATCCTTACATAGGTATATTCACATACATATATCTAAGTTACCAATCACAAACCATATCCAACTCTTGATCCCAACCACATTTTGTTCCACAAGTGTAGAAACACTCCACAAAGAAAGTAAAACACAAGGTGTACCCCATAGGTACAACTTACTAAAGAAAGCCACGTGGGCTTCACCACAACATATCCACGAAGAAACATCCATAAAGAAACATCCACCCTTACTTAGGTATATGCCCATACTTATACCTAAGTCATCAAGAGTACAAATATCATACATGAGGTAAACATGAAGGTAATGACTCAACTCACATCAGGTATACACAACTTAAAAGAGAGTAAGAGATGATTAGTTGTAGCCACTGAATCATCATTCACTGTCAAACAACATATATCTGTAGAAACCTAAAATAGCAGTCTATTGAAGTTGTCGATCCTACATGGGATCTCGGTACAAAATTCGTCGTTGTCGAACCCATGGAGGATCCAGGTCCAGTCTCATTGCTATCTAACCCACAAAGGATCCAGGTCCAGTCTCGTCTCTATCAAACCCACAGAGGATCCAAGTCCAGTCTCGTCAATATCGAACCCACAGAGGATCCAGGTCCAGTCTCATCCCAGTCGAACCCACGGAGGATCCACGTCCAGTCTCGTCACTATTGAACCCATAGAGTATTCAAGTCCAGTCTCATCACTGTCGAACCTACAGAGGATCCATGTCCAGTCTTGTTACTGTCGAACCCACGGAGGATCTATGTCCAGTCTTTTCACTATCGAACCCACGGAGGATCCAGGTCCAGTCTCATCACTGTCGAACCCATGGAGGATCCAGGTCCAGTCTTGTCACTGTCGAACCCACGGAGGATCCATGTCTAGTAGGAGGTCCACGTAGTATCCTATCATCTTAGTCGCAGCCAGCCATAGGGTTTCTTTACACAACATAATCGATTCCAGGAGGGTCCGCTCCTTGAGCCAAGTGTTGGTACATCAAGTACCATGAAGTCTCAAGTTTATGTATCCCGTAGTTCTGTCTAATCATAAGCAACCCAATTCTATAGATGGTGCGTCAATCAGATGCCCGGTCTGTGAGTTATTGGAATTTCCTTTATAGGGGATCAGTTGGTTTTTAGGTTCAAAACAACCTGACCATACCCCAACTGTGTCCAAAAAACAAGTAAGGTATTCCAAAATTACCTCATTCAAATATTTCTGTCACTATAGACAGTTCGTCAATCGGACACCGGTAGAAGAAGATATGGGTGAAATGGTGTAAACAGGTTAAAGCGGGTCCGGGTCCTGTCCGTCTCAGTCGGACTGACCCGGCCCGACCCGTGTCCGGACGGGGGTCCAACCCGGTCCGAGGAAACAACCCGACCCGAGAGGGAATCCTGACTCAATGGGCAGCCCAGGCCGAAGGGCGGCCCGACCCTATGGGCGGCCCGGTCCAAAGGTCGGCCCGACCCGAGGTCAGCCCGGTCCAAAGGGTGGCCTGGCCCGAGGTCAGCCCGGTTCGAGGTCGGCCCGGACGATGGAGGGCCGGCTTAGGGAGGGTCGGCCGAGGGAGGACCAACTGATGGCAGTGAGGCCGAGGGTGGCCAGGCTGGGGGCGGCCAGGCCAGGGGCGGCCAGGCCGGGGGCGGCCAGGCCGGGGGCGGCCAGGCCGGGGGAGGCCAGGCCGGGGGTGGCCAGGCCAGGGGCGGCCAGGCCAGGGGGCCAGGCCGGGGGTGGCCAGGCCGGGGGCGGCCAGGACGAGGGGGGACCCGGAGAGGGCGGCCCGAGGAGGGAGGCCCAAGCAAGGGCGGCTCGGGCGAGGGCGACCCAGGCGAGGGGGGCCCGAACGGGGGCGGCCCGGCCAAAGGAGGCCTGGTCAGGTGGCCCAGCGGCTCGCAGGGTCCGCCTAAACCACGGCCAGGGGGGAGTCACATACCCCCTGTCCACTCAAATAGCTTTGTAGTTCCGTTGTGAGATGAACCGGCGCTTCTGGCGCCACTCCATCACATGTGGGACCCGATGGGGTCCCGCTCCTCTCGGCTAGCCCGAGCGGCCAGCTGCTCCCGCTCTACAGCGGTCGGACTGGCTGGACGCCACTGCACCTCCACCGCGGCCGAAGGCGCCGCGGTTCTTCTACCCTCCACGCGGCGCGATGGCGCCATGCCTCTTCTGTCGCATCCCAGCCTGGCCGCGACCCTCTACATTCCTCATGCGGTGCAATGAAACCGCACCATCACAACCACGGCCCATCCTGGCCATGGCCTCCCGCTCCTCTGAGCGTTGTGATGGCGCGAAGCTCATCGTCCAACCGCCGCGACCCTCTTGCCCGCAGCTCGGTTATCTATGCGGCATGATTGTGCCACGCCCTTATGGAGACCCGACACCCTTGCGCTGCCAGCTTATTCACGATCTTCCTCCATCGTCAACAAATAAGAACAACCAAAGGGGGAGGGTCGGGCCATGTTCGTGTGGTCTGAGTCCTCCTCGTCATGGTGATAACATTTGGCATACCATAATTCAGAAATTTGAATGACAAAGAATGGAGGTTTATACTCATATATAAAAGTAACTCAAATCCCCCTACCTCACTTGACAATATTCATTGACGAAGATGTCGGAAGGCGACATCGTTTCATCAACGTCAGAAGAGAAAGAGTTCAAAGAAGATGAGTTGAAGATGACGTCATCAGCATTCTTCGTGGGTGACGACTTCATCCCTCCAGCGAAGGTTCTTTATTGACGTAGGAAGCGTTCTTCCAAGTTCTTCCTCCTCTCCCCAAAAGTTCCAGCAAAAGAGTTTCCAACCAAAATAATGGGTTAATAATCCCATTATTTAATTGTTGAAAAAAGAGTTCAAATGATTTCAAATTAATTAATTAATGCGATTAATTAATTTTTGGTTTGGCACACTTAATAGGGAAGGTGGAAAGTTACAATTAAATGAAGAGAGGGTTGGATTCATTAACTCAAGAGAAGTTTAAGGGTTTCGTCCCACATAATGGGGGTTTAGGGGGTTTGAAGCTTGTGTGGGACCCACCTAATAATATCCTCCCAAGGGAGGTTGTGTGTGAGTGTGCCCCACCACTAACCTCCCCTTGGATGTTTTTAACTACCATGAAATAAAAATAAGCTAACTCTTATATTTATTTAACTTAATTAAAAACCCCCAAAATCTAACTTCCACTCTCATTAGAACGCAACTGTGGTGAAGGTCTCACTATGAAATCACCAACGCTGTGAGTTCAACGGTGCCCTCAGATTTCAATTCTGAGCACCGGTTCAAAATTTATAAAATCCCATAAGTACATTTACTAAACGTACTTGAACAAAACATCAGAAATTGATTCTGGGCACATCGGGCCTCAGAATCAAGCGCCGTCAGAAACTACGGACTCGTAAAATTGTCATGTATTTATGAAAAAAATTTCAACTGGATTTCCGAGTATTTACAATAAACTTTAGTTAGGAAGTTACTCTTTATTGTTGGACCTCTTTTTTCTAGAGATGAAAATCTTTAATGTCATTATTGGGATATATTGGTTGGTTCTAGACTACCATCACCACAGGGTGTCATTTACATCACTATAGGGAAGAAGTTATCTACGTGAGGGTGAGTGGGGCATCTTGGATCGAAGAGATTAACTAGATCATCATGGGATATATGGAGTGACCACCCATATTTACATTCTCTTCATGGAATATTAGGGTTTACTTCAAGCTGAATTTTGTTTGATAGTAGATCATTTCATGTGCATCTTTCCTAATGACTTTTCTAGATTTAATTTTAAGATAGAGGTAGAGATTATGATTGAGTTTGTTCTAGGAGATTCTCCAGTGATTATTCCTACATACAATATGGAACCTACTAAGATCTAGGATCCCAAGTAGTTATTATAGGACTTGGAGCTAAAATGTTTTATATAGAGCATTACATCCTCTCGGTGTTTTCTCATGTTTTTTAGAAAAAAAGGAGGATGGGACACTTCATTTTTTGAATGTAATATAGATGCTTGAACTAGCTTATAGTCTATAACTAGTATACACTACCTCAAAAAGATGGTCTCTTGGACCATCTCTATGGAGTGAGGGTGTTTTCTAAGTTTGGAATGAGATCGGGCTATCATCAGGTGCGATTTTGGACTTCATACAAACCTCATATAACTATCTATAGCAGGTATGGTCTATATGAGTTCCTTTTTATGTCATTCAGTCTTATGAATGCTCCTTCCATTTTCCTGGCCCTAATGGATAGGGTATTTCACCCCTTTCTAAATTGCTTTTTTATTGTATTTGTGGATGAAATATTTGAGTATTCTCACAATACTAGAAGCTAGGCTAATTACATTGAGATCATTTTGAGTACACTTCGAGAGAATCATATTTATTCCAAGCTTACTAAGTTCCACTTCTAAATTGACAAATTTCACTTCTTGGGTCATTATATTTTCGAATCTGGAATCTCTATTGACCTTAATAAGATTAGTGTTGTGCTCTCCTAGAGTATCCCAAGAACATGTTTTATATACATAGTTTCTTAGGGCAGGTTGGATATTACAAGAATTTAATATAGGAATTATCATTCATTGCTTCACCTCTTACCAGTCTTAGAAAGATGGTTTTTATTTTCCCTTAGTCAGAAGAATGTGAGAAAACCTTTGAGGAGTTGAAATGGTGTCTTGTATAAACACATATTCTGATTCTTCCACATCTTAGAAGAGTTTATACAGTGTTCTTTGATTCATCAAGAATTATCCTAGAAGTATTTCTAATATAGGAGGATAGAGTTATTGTGTAATGATCTATATAGTTAACGAATCATGAGAGAAAATATTCAACGCATGACCTGGAGCTAGCAACAGTTGTCCATGACTTAGGGTGCTAGAGACACTATCTATTGGGTGAGCACATTATGGCGTATAAAAACCACAAGATCACCAAATATATATTTAAAAAACATTAATTTAAACTTATATAGTGAATATGGGATGGATATCTCTAGTCCTTCAATATTGAGCTAGCTTATAGGCCTGAAAAGGGAAACATAGTAGTTAATACACTAAGTCAGAAAAAAAGATATAAATAGTATGAGAATCCAATGATGAATGTAAACTAATAAACCCCTTATATGAGATTCATCTATAGTTTCATGATAGTCATGGGAATTTCTATATCTATGCCTTGATAGTTACATCTTCCAACCTCGAGGAGGTGAAGAGTAGGCAATTTTCAGATCCCGAGGGATTGGTTTTCTATGAGAGTATTTCCAGAGATGACCCACCTCAGGATTAGTCTATATATAGATACAACATCATGTGTATACATGAATGTGTTTGGATTCCTACATATATGATACAAGAGTTGATGCGAGAGTCTCACGCTTCACATTGGGCAGTTCATTCAGGAATCTCCAAAATGTATCAAGATATGCAACACTAGTATTGGTGGCCTTAGATAAAACTTCAAAAAATAGACTTTATCACTATTTGTTACAAATTTCAATAGGTGAAGGAAGATCACTATAAACCTTTGTAATTTTTATAGTAACTTCCAGTCATAGAATGGAAATGGTAATATATTTCTTTGGACATTGTATTTGGTTTACCATAGTCTCTTAATGATAGAGACATTGTATGGGTAGTCATTGGTTGAATGATGTATATAGACCAATTCATTCTTTTCTAGGAGAATTTCTCAGTTAAATAGATAGATATATTATAGTTCTATGATATCATATGACAACATAGGGTACATTGTACAATTTTTTTAGAAAGGAACGCTCGTTCCACCTCATAGTTATGGTAAGGATTGCAAAAATCTATCAGTACGAAGGTTCTTCTGACAAAAAAGTTTCAAAATCATACTGATGGAAACATGGAATGGATGATACAGGTTTTAGTGGAGATTCTCCAAGCATGCATCCTTGATTTTAGCAGTTCTTGGGAGAAGCATATCCCTCTCATCGAGTTATCCTATAATAATAGCTTCCAGGCTATAATTCAAATGGATCTGTTTTAATCCATATATGTTAGGCCATTCCATTCAACCCAATGATAGATATAGGTAGGTGAGATAGCCCCACAAAGTCTTCATCTCTTTTTTGAGACTTTTGACTCAGTTCAGATGATCCAAAAGAGTATGTATACCGCTCATTCTAGACAAAAATCTTATGCAGATCACCGTAGATGACATATGGAGTTCAAGGATAGGGATCATGTTTTCCTATAGGTATCATCCAGAAATGGTCATAGACATATATAGAGGAAGGGTAAGTAATCAACTTGATTTGTATGGAAATTTTATATATTTTAAAGAGTCGGGCCGATATTGTATCAGTTTCTATTACCTTAGAGTTACCATGACATGCACGACATCTTCGGCGTTTCATAGCTTTACTAGTAACACACCAACCTGTATCTTACTTACAATCCCTTGGAGGTTAAGATACATTATTATTCTACCTTTTATGAGTATAATTTTAGTATCATTGACTAGAGAACGAAGGCCCTCTGAGGTCATTCTATCCCACAATTACAGGTGCTATGGTATCACGACCATGTATGAGATGAGACTTGGGAACGAGAGGACGAAATACATGCCCATTGGTCAAAGTTGTTCTTAGATAGTTCTTTCCCCCCATGGAAGGTAAATTTGGGGACTATTTCCTTTATGGGGGAAGTTTATAAGAACCTATTTTTTTATTTTAGGTATGGATAATTTTAATTTTGATCTAATCATTTTCAAATAATCTTTTTTCAGTTATATCCTAATGTAAGGCCATGGGCCGGTTGGTTTGTTTATGAGAAGAAGGGAACAAAGGGATGTTTGTTGGATGCATGATAATCACATACTATGAGATTTTAATACTTGATGTGTATTGATTAAACAACTTTTAATGGGATTGTCAGAACCTTTCACATCCTTTAAAGGGTTTTTCCTAGGTGAATGGTCCTGGGCTTTACACAATGTGTAAAGAATTTACTTGTTGTGTAAATTCTATTTTTTTTAAAAAAATAGGAGGAAGATCCTTCCTTTATCAAAAAAACCCCTCACATCTCCCTCTCTCATAAAGGAGCTCCCAAGGAGGACTAAACTAGGCTATTGTACTACTTCTCCATCCAGACATTGATTTCAAATCTGTCTATCTCGTTGGAAGTGAACTAGTAATTTCTTCAGTCCTTTGTCTCATTTCATCGTTCTTTTTCCTATCAGTGATACTATTTTGATGAATTCTAATATTCCCAATTTTCAGGGCATCGATCCATTCTTCAGATCTACTCCAATACAGGATGAGTTAGAGGCTAATACTGGACAAGGAGAGTTGAATGAGTATGAGGTAGGCGGTCTATAACACATTCCTCAATTTACATTTTTATTCAAATTGATATAACATCATAATGATTTCATCAGGCATAATCTATTGAATTTATATGTCATTCTTGAAGTATTTAGGACCACTTTATATGACCCATTCCTTATATTCTTATCATTTTTTGTGGTTATGTTCACAACTTTAGCCACCCCATGTAGGGTGATGTGGTATAATTGTGTTTTTAGTGTTTAAACACATTTAAGCCACCATTAATGTGTGTTTGAGATTCACCATTCCAATGGTAATAATTTAAATATTTTATGACTATCAAATTTTGATTTGACCACTGAATGCACCATGTGTTCTACACACTTTACCCACCTAAGGTGAGTGTTTGAACTTTATTTGTTACTATTAAATGGAATTGGAATGTATATGGTATAAATATTACTTATACTAGTTTATATTAATAGATTACTAGTGGTTTCTCATCCTTAGAACAAACTTGTTATGTTATGAAAGGTAAATGAGATAAAAAAGTAATTAAATATGAAATAACTTAAAAGGTTGAATGTCTCTTGGCCTTGTCACACTAATGAAACGAATGGCTTAAACCTCTTCACTATTAAATGGTAGGACAATCACTTGGTTTTAATTATAAAATGAAACAAATCATGGTGACTATTTTTATATACATATAGACCCTAAAATACTTATAGGGGTGTCCAAACTTGAGTAAGTTCTTGGATTCCTAAATGAATTACTTGAGCACTCGTGGAGGCCATTTAGATTCATGGATACCAGTTTCCTTGGTTGAGACCCACCTTGGAACCCAATCCCCGACTATCAGTGGATGCTAGATATGAAACCTAAGGATCCCTTATATAATATTATAGGATATATTCGATACACTTGTAAGTTCTAGAAAGTTTTATATAGACATGAGGTTCCTTGGTTATATTCTTGGTCTAAGCCATAACTTTTCCCATTTTACCTTGGCTATGTTCCTTGGACTCGGTTAGATCATACTATTATAAAATTCCTTGGATGATGCTCCTTGGATTACACTCTTAAACCTTATAAAAGATGCAGTTATTATTTATTTGGTGACACTTGTGGTCTATTTTTTCCTGTTTATTACCTTGGAACCATTTTATATTATAGTCATCACGGTTTCCTTGTTATAAATTGGAACCTGTACTATTACCATCACAATGTGATGTCAGTGATGGATATCTCTCACCTGACCTATTTATATAAACTAGAACTAATTAAATAATTCACTTGTAACATTTTCATACACCAGATGAGGGATAAAGTAGGTACTTGGGTATTTATTTTACGATACTTATTTACTTTTATATATGAATTCTTGCACACAATTTCAGTTTAAATTACACGGAAAGGATGTTATAGACACTATTAGTGGTGGAAAATTGAGATTTATCTCACACCCTATCCAGGTTCCATTGGTACCTAGGTAGACCATATGTATAAAAGTTTCGATAAATATAATCATATCACTTTAGACACTTGATTTCTTTTTGTATTTGGTTGGAGATGGTAGTAGGTGACTGAGATGGTGCTCCGGATGCTTGGATAGTTTCTGTATTCCTTTTTCATAATTTTTTATATAAGTCTTGTATTATACATTGAACCCATGTTTTATATATTATTATATACATGAGAAATCATTATCATATATTATATATTTATATCATTTATTCTAGTTTTTTTAGTTATTGTTATTCTTATCTCTTTCTGCTTCCATCTAGTTACTTACATTGCTTATTTTATGTAATGTACGTTATCACATTGATATGATATGATAAAATCTGGTAATGAGGGAATAGTCTCCGCATGGAAACGCCATAGTCCCTTTCTACTAGTTAGAATCCTTTCGCATTCAGATAGATGCGCTCGAGGCCATATAACCCACCAGGGTCCAGGAACATTTTATGTGGCATCTGAGTCTGAGATGTCACAATAATGTGTAATCATTATGGTATGGTAAATAATATGAAAAATATATTCCATAAATATACGAAGAATAAAAATTATAGCATTGGTTTTTTCATAGTGAAACCTCATATAAAGTATTAACTAAATTCTAGATAAAGAAAATACTTATTTATTAGACATCATGTATCTGGAATATAAACCACCATACCAACAAGACTATATAATTATGTGGGTAAAAACATGTCTGATTATTCTTGGAAAAAAGGTTTTTGCACCAATAATTTTTTTATCACGAGGCATGTCGATGCATTGAGGGGTTATTTATAATCAGGCCCCACCCATCACTTTAAGTCCAAAGTATTATTCATTCAAATATTCTATTCAATAACATCATTAAAAGAAAACACTGGAAAAATGGTATATAAAAAAGAAAGTAATCATATCTACGATACAAGAAATATGGATATTTAATAATTTCTTAAATGAATGATGATCATAAATAAAAGATAAGTATAAATACACCACACAGAAAGAATAAGTGGAGAATAAGACATAACCAATGGGAATATCATAACAGTGTCCATGAAAGAAAGGATTTAACTCATAATTGGAAATATATATGCATATATCATGATACATTTTTTTTAATTAAAGTGAAGACATATAAAAATAGTTTTTATGAAAATTTATAAATGTTCCAATTTAGTGTGGTTTAAAGGAAAATATTAAAGAAAATTTAAAATGAAAAAAAGAATAATTGTTATTATAAAAATTGAAAATTATCAAAGATATTTTTTCATGAAAAATTATTTATTTTATAAAAATATTTCTTTCATTAAATATACTTTGGAGTTTAATTTTAAAATTGAAAATAAATTGCGATGTTTCCTTAAATCGGGATTGCTTATCTTGAAAAATTTACAAGAGAACCTTACGAAACTCGTATTTAAACATCAAATAATGAAGAATTGGGATTGGTGAATATTATTATGACATAAAAATATAATTTAGGAGGATTACATAAGAATATTTAATAATTAAATTTGATTATATAGATAGAAAGAGTAAACCAAAAAATTGAAAATTTAAAGATAATCCCTTACCACTTTACCAACAGTCAAACCGTATGCCACATAGAATTTATGATAAACAAATGAAAGATTGAATATCAAGAAAATAAATATATTCATGATATGATACCTAAATTGGAAGTACAAATATATAAGACATAAGAAATAGTGGTGAATAAATAATATCTTATAGAAATTAAAGTGAGATGAGAAACCCTTACGTTATGTTAAAAAGTGTTCTGGACTCGCACTTAATGTATTCAATAATAAAATTAGACACATTAATAATTTAAATAAGAACATAATAAACATTTATTTTATTTAATATAATTTTATTAAGTTCATTTATTTCATTTCTAATGAGTTATAAGATTTAATTGTGTCGTTCAAGTGTGTTCATTTCCTTGGTTTTTCTAATTGGTTCACTTTTATAGATGCATGAAAGATCACGTAAAATTGGAATAATTATCCCGAATTGAAATTATATGTTAATAATGAACTTCCATAAGATTAAATGGTATTATATATCATTTTTACAGATATTATGATGATTCATTGGATAAAATGATAATGATAACCATTTAGATTATTTTGGCATTTTCAATCATCTTGAACTAGTTTTGTTTTATTAATTAGTATGATGTATATATACTGTTTCTAGAACAATATATAACTTAAAATATGTATAATATAGTTTTATTTTACCATAATAATGGTTTATGAAAAACCTTGAGGTGGTAGTTAAAAATAAAAATGCATCGTCTATGATGGAAGAAAATCAACACATTACGGACAACGTTTTCATTTTTAGAATAAAAGAGAGATGAGAAGGGGTTTGATGATGGATGTTACATTAAAATAATAAAATTATAGTATGTATAATATAATTGATTTATAATTTATCTTGAAATAGGGTAGGTGAGCAGAGGATAAGAAAATTAAGAAATTGAAAAGAAAATAAAGGAAAACAAAAGACGATTTTACGTCTTGAATTTCTTCTCCTTGAGAACATCGTTAGGGAAATTGGATTCGGTGTGTTGTTGAGACAAAAGGTTCCCTAATTAGGGGGAGATAATTTTTAAGAGGACTTGGTATATATTGGAAACTCTTCAAGGTTTGGAAGGTGTGAGGAGAAGAGGTGGCGAGGGGTGGTATTTATAGTGGAGGAGATGATTTTTTTTTATTATTTTATTCATAAGTTTATTATTTTTGGATCAATAATATGAATATAGTTTATTTTTATGACTAAATAAAATAAATAAATAATTTTATTTATAAATAATGGTGCTTAATTCAGATATATATCATCCATGACTCAATAATTCATGTATTTATCTTATTCCATAAATTAATGTATTTCACTATTCACCAAAAATTCAACTATTTTATAAAAATCACAAAAAATAACCCTATCCATTTTTAAATGTTTAGAATTAAAAAATAGAATTCATTTTTTTAAAATGAGTTTCTAAATATGAGAAATTTAATTTCTAATTAAAATCATCATTTATTCGAAAAATATCTATTTTAAAATTATAACTGATCTCATAACACTTTGAAAAATTAATTAGGGTCTCATAAAATTATGTTATAATCATAAGAAAAAAATATTAATTCCGGAATGTATTTTACGAAAATGAAGTTTATTTTAAGTAATTATATTAATTATAATATTATAAATAAACATTTACATTTCAGAAAAATACCAACACTTAATTTATCATTTTTAATAAATTTGTTTACTTATTAAATGATTTAAATATATCATATTTCTTTCATAAGATACCTAAATTTTATTTATAATCTTATATGTAAGGTTACTATTCTATTAGTCAGATTACTATTCCTAATGGTCATATTACTATTCCAATAGTCAAGTTACTATTTAATTTAATATCACAATTAATTTTTGCAATGCAAACTATTTAATGAATCAAATTTATATACAAATATACATACACTTAAATATTTATGTGTTATATATTCCATATTTAGGCATCTAAAAATAAAAAAATTCAATTTCTAAATCATTTTATCATCTAGTCTAAACAACAACAAGTCATCTACATATATAATAAGTATGATTATAGTCACATGATCCATTTCCAAAATCAATTATAATCTACATTGCACTAATCAAATCCTTATTTTGTTATAAAATCATCAAAATTATAATTCAGTTATCTCGGTGCATGATTTATACCATACATATTTTTCTTTAATTATCAAAACATGTTCTGGTTCCTAACATCTATGAAACATACTAGCTATTTATAAAAACATTATTATATAAATCCCCTTAAAATATAGTTTTCATAACATCAATTTATTCGAGATACTGATATTCTAATGAAACCATGATAAAAAAGTCAAGATAGCTATATGTTTCTCTTTTGGAGAGAATACCTCCAATAAATCAATTCCTTCATAATATTTAAATCCATTTACCACTAGTTGTGCCTTGAAATGCTTCATGAATTCATATTATTCCATTAGGAAGTAAACCCATTTTTTCTCAATAGAAGACAAAAATTGAATTTTTAGGGATCATGTTTCCTTGATAATTCAAAATTTAATTATTTTTTTCTTTTTAGGGATCATGTTTCATTGATAATTAAAAATATTAATTTGTCTCAAAGGTCTATATTATTATTGTATAATGTTTTTAATGACTGTGAATTATTAATACCTAATGTTTGTTTCTATTTTTGAATTGGTAGTGGTCTAGTAGGTTAGTTCCATATTTTAACATTGTTGAAAAATGAGGATAGTTTTGTGTGTGTATTTGGTATGGATTATTCTTCTATAATTTCAATGATTTAGATGGAGACTACACCCATGATACATAAATAAATATGAGAATGTGGATGCAATTATTTATCTATATGATTTAAGTATGATTGGTGTATATAGATGGGGGTAGTATATAATTTTTCTAGATTTCTTGAGATCCATTTAATATCATAGATATGGGGAAACCTTGAGGATTTTATTATCACAAGTACTTTGAATTTTATCTTCTTTATATTGAATTATGGATTGAGTTTCTTTATAATATGATATCTATTTTAATTTTCATAACATTAATTCTATTGAGATGATTATTGATAGTTATGTGGATGCACATGGTGATGTTGGAGTTATGATGGTATTGATGAAAGTGATAATACTGTTGATTATTTATTATTTATATTGATTGTGATAGGTGAGTCAATGTTTATAATTTTACTTTATTGATGTTGTAGAATCTAGTAATTATGGAAATGAAGTTGATAACATGTTTAAATTTTTTTTCATGTGGGTGATATAGAAATAGGGGATTGTGTGATTCATTTTTTTGTGAACAATGATTATTATTCTAGTATAGTTGATTTTCAATGTATGGACACTATTTATTATAGGATTTAGTTGAACAACATCCATTGGGTGACTAATACATTAGGATGAATAAACATGTAAACTATATATCAGTCCCTAACAATATGAGAATTAGTGATATGATATTTAATACTGGGATACGAGTGACTAATTATTTTGTGTGGGTTATTATGGTGAATTTCCTAGAATAATAGGCACACATATCTTCCTTATATAGTGACTAGTATATATATGAGGTGTTACCATAGGATAGGGTGTTTGGTTTTTAGGAATGACCCATCATAGGGTTGATAATTTGATATAAATCGGTAGAAGGGGAAACACCCCAAGTGATCAAAGTGGTTTGGATATCTTATAGGTGTATTGTATGTTGTTATTCTAATTTTCATATTTAAAGGTTAGTATATACCAATGGAGTGATTACTTATAGTGAGTCTTGGATAATTTTAGAGGTGCTAGATTTTATATAAGATGGGTTGAATATTCTTTGTTTAAATTTTTACACTTTTAAATGTTATTAACATAATTCGCATTTATCACTTTGATATTTCATGTGAGTAACCTAGTGATTTTGTATATACTCAATAATACTCACACATTTTACATATTACCTTTTTTGGAATTACAATTTTCTAATGATTATTTTGTTAGTGGAATACAACAACGTCAGATTGATCATAATTTTCATAGGAGAGTTAGTTTTATCCACTTAAATAAAAGTTATTTGTGTATCAATTTTATTATTACTATTTTATTTTATTGTGATACCTAATATTCATCCTTGTCATTTTATAAATCTTGATAATTTTTATTCCGTAAAATACCTTCCAATCATGTTTTGGTTATATATATTATCATTGTTTTGGTTATCATGTTGATTATTGGGAATAATTACTCCCATTTTAAGGATTATACCCTTTTAAATGATCATAAACCCCTAACTTATTCGATGTATGTTTTTTAAGAAACTTCAAAAAGAATTTACCTACTTAGAGTATATACTCAATGGGAACGAGCCACGTTAATCTTATACAAACCATTGTGTAGAAGTTTTCCATGCACAAATTAATATAATTTGACATAATTAGATTACTAAATGCATGATAAAATATAAATACAATTGAAATAAGAATAAATTATATAGTATTACATAATGAGATAAAGAAAATATATTATATAAAAAATAAACTAATATGAAAAAAAAATTACCTGTAAGGTGATACAAAAAAAAACTAATAAAAATACCTTTACTCAACATCATTTATACAAGAACATTTAAAATGTTTATAACAAAACCTACTTTATGTAATAATAATTTAACTCAATTAGTTTTTATTTAATCATATATATTAATTTGGCTTTGAGATTAATAGTGTTAATTAGGTTGAATATTTTAAAAACTAAGCTAAAATTTATCATAATTTAATGATTTTATTGATAAACCATCAAATGTTTTGTTTTAACCATATTAAAAGTCATATAAAAGTTTTTTTAAAGGGTGAGTACAAAAGATTTGTTAATATTAGATAAGTTTGTAAATATCTAAAATAATATTATTAAAGAACAACAACATTTAGAGAAGTATTTATAGTTTTTTCAGGTTCTATAATTAATATATATATATATAATATTTATATTTGAATATTTCCTAGATACAATTATATTCTACCAATTTTGTACATATACTTTAGAAATTTTTAAGATTAAAATAATTAATTTGTATATTTTATTATTTCTCCATTAACTCTATTTCAATTGCATTTTTAAATAATATTGAGTTAAATTATATTCAAATTTTTTATAAAATTAAGTGTACATTACATGTACATATTATGAGTATAATAAAAAAGATATGTTCCTATTTTTATGAAGATATCGGTATTTATTATAACTTTATTAAGTGAAATGTAAAATTCATGTACTCAATTTTGATGGTTTTCACATAAACGATAACATTTTACTGAGATTAATTTTTAATGAACTTAATTAAAATATTCTTAATTTCTATCAAGGGATAATATTTTATTTAATAACATTTAAAATTATTATACCTTAATTTTTGTAAGGAATATCGAATGATTTATTTTTCTAATTTGATGTTAGAAAGAACCACTTCTTTTGGGACACCATATTTTAATTGTGGTAATTATATACAATAGAAGATAAAAATGAAATTTCATTTATAAATCCTTGTTTCTCTTATTTGGGGAGCTATAGAATGTAAATATGATATTCTAAATACTCTTAAATCCTAATGAAAACCGATGAATATTACTGCATATATGGATAACTATAAGACTAAAAATACTTTAATTTATTCAACGTAAGAAATGGGCTTAAAATAATATCACAACGTAAAAATATTTTTCCGATTTGTAACATAATATTTATTACACATGTGATAAAAAGTAATTTTGAATAATTAATATTATATATTCATATTATTAATCATTTAAAATATATTTAGATTTCTAATGATTTTTCCTTCAAATGTATGATATTTTTTATTAGATTTTAATTATATGATATTGCTTGAAAAGATAACCTAAAAACCTATAAATTATTAAATTTAATCAATTAAATTGTTTTATTTACAAATATCATGAGTATAATGACTCTAGGGGAAATCATATCTCTTTAATTACATACTTAATTTATTTTAAGAAATTTCTTTTTTATAGAATATATTTGGGAATTAAAAAAATTAATTTGTATTGGACCACAAAATATTTAATTATCCTAAAAAATGAAATAACTAATTTAAATAACTAATTATATAAATTAATAATTTTTTGAATATTATAAAATCATTATATTAATTAATAGTTAATTATTGACTATTTTGTGAATTATTATATAATTTATCAGATCATGAATTGACTATTTTAGATAATTATTTATGATCTAAACTAAAAAATTGGATACTATTAGAATGTGTAAAAATTAATGGGGGGGGGGATATAAGATATGTTTTTAATTTATTTATTATTTACCCTATAATTCTTTGTTTTATTATTTAATTAACGATTATAACCATAAATAATTCTAAAATTTTGTATGGTAAATAGTTTTATTTTTTTCTTATCTCTTACATCAGTAACAAATCCAATTATTTACCAAGAATTCCATTTCTTGTTCCTCTTATCCCCTATTATAAAAATAATAATAATTGTTATAATTATCATTCTTCATATATGGCCAATTTACAACATTAAATGTGTTTATAATACAAAACACAACATGAAATAGGATAATAAGAAGAATATTATGAAGAATACCATCCCACAAAAGAAAAATATTGTAAAGTATATGAGGAGTCTTGATTATTAAAAAACCACCCAATAATGTAACATATAATAATAATTTTATTTCTATCACCTTTGTTAGGAAATAATTGAAACCAATTATTATACCACATGGAAAAAAATAAAAATTCAGAATCTATTTTCAATAAACATACATTTATCTGGGGATATTATGTGAATTAAAGAATTGAGAAACATGAAAAAAATAATTTATTATAAATAATTATAGAATATATGCCTTTATTTTGATAAAAGACATAAATATATAGAAAAGTACGATGATATACATTGTATATAGAAGATGCGTTCTATAAAAAAATTGGCTTTCCAAGGTTGGTGGAATCCCATATTGGGATACACTTTATAAGACTATAATTACTCTAAATTATTATGTATGGAGATGTATATGAATATCTCTTGGGAAATATAGCCATTAATGAGACAAATAATTAGGTAGTGGAAAAAAATTCAATTCACAACATTGAAAGTAATTATAAAATATATTAAAATTATTTGAAAGGTATGTTTGATTTATTCATGTGATCTGGTATTCATCATTGGATATCATGGAAATAAAGTAAAATTATAAATACATATAATAATTATTATCATTATCATTAAGAAAAATATTCATTGATCTAAAACATGATAATGTAATAATGAAATTTATTTTCTATCCAACAAAACCATTGATCCAATAAGTAATCATATCCCAACCCCTAACAAATTTATTTATCTATATATTATGTTTTCCATTGGAGAGAGAAATTATACATAAAAAATGATGAATTTATTTAATTAGTAAGATTAAATTTTTTAATAAAAGGGGAATAAAAAGTTTGTGGGGTGGAATCATTAAATTGATAATATATTTTATTAGTTTATTATACTTCACAAAGTTGAATAGGATTTATAGTGGTCACAACATGATAGAGATGATAATGGGAGATTAAATATTCAATACATTCATGTAAATGTTATCATAAGGAATGATATATTAATGGATTATAATAACATGTCAAGTGTCAAATATTTATCAAATCAAGATATATTTACTAAGTACACATGGAATTGGGCTCAATTATTTGATGAATTCGTTGAATCTATTTATAGATTCTTGTAATTGAGGTAGACTAAATATGCCAATATAAGGTTTATTTTCTAATTTAAATATTATTATTGGGGACATGGTATTATAAATTTCTAAACCACTAATGATCTTGAAGATTTATAAGTGATAAGGGCTATGAAATTGTTTTTTTATTGATTTCATATGGAATTTTAGGTTGGACACGTCTAAAATGAATTATCAAGAAATTATTTCAACACTCTTTATTGCATTAAATTTCATTGAATCTATTAATGGTGAATTTTTTTACCCCACTTATAACAAATATATTTATCTATTTTTAAATTGGTTGGGGTGAGCCAATTTTTACTAAACCAGGAAACACCTCCTTTTAATTATTGGGTATAGTGGAACCCATTATGGGGACTATAGGCCTAGTGAGCCTAGCCTAAAGTCACACATGGCATAATATACCAATAAAACATTGCTAGTACTCTCTGACCTGTGTGTTTTTGGTAGGCCTACATTACTTCCCACCTCATACTGCATGTTCCTATTCTTGTACCACTAGAGGCTACCACCATCCCGAATTCCCCCTTCCACCATCCCTAGACACCTCTATGACTGTAATTTCTCTTCTCATTATACATATGAATTAACACCACCTACATCTCCCCATATTCATCTTGTGCACCACACACAACCAAACTCTCCTAGAATCCCACCCCTCCATCACCTATGCATCACTCGGGGCAACCACCCATCTGTCACAGTCATCCGTTAAATAGACTCCCACCCACCTTGGTTGTGGAATCAAAAAATCCCCTACCCAATAGAGATATCCCAAGGTCACGCATGATAATATAAAACTCACTAATAATCCCTAAGGTCATCAATTTACCATCATAATTCCACTAAACCACTTCCCAAATGATGACATGAGGAGGATATTATCCCAAAATTGATGTTGTACATAATATATGTGGGCCAATAATCCATCACCAAGATCGTGGAAGATTAGGTCTACCAACTCATAATTCATGAAATTAATTGATATTATTACTTAATTCATGTTTGGGCTGTGTTTCAAAATTTCAAAATTTTGAAAATTTTCGAGGAAACATATTTTAGATGTTAAATTTGTTAACAATGTATGTAAACCATATTATCCAATGTTTTTTTAAAATTTATTAAAACTTTAGAAAATTTTCCCATCCCTTATTTTAAAATACAAATTGGAATTTATGTATATTGTAATGGGATTACTAATTTTTTTTGTTTAATGGAAGATTTAAGAAAGTTAATGGTGGTTTTATGTAATTATATGTTATTATTATTATTTTTATTTGTTTTATATAGTTAGTGATATAATGTGGATCCACCCTCTTTTATTTATTATCTTGAAAACCAACACCATCTAATGGGAAGTATTCCTTCCATATTATTCTACTCTTTACATGGCTACAAAGTTAGGGATTCATGGAATGTTTCTCCTCCTCCTCATTATTCCCATTTTTCTTCAATTTCTCTTTCATAATTTCCATTAAATAATATTTTTTCTTAGTAGATTACTCATGGTTTTTTTGAGTACTAACCCCCCTATTATAATATTTTTTTTAAGAATCATTACGGGGTCTTAATAAAACATGAATACACCTCATTATATGGATTATTTATATTGCATCAACTACTTGTGAGTTATATTTGATTCATGGAAATTATAAACACTCTAATTGGTTTATTTAATTTGATAAATTGATTGATTAATATTCAATAGGTATGGTTGAATGACAACAAAAATGACATTCCAAATCATTAATTTTTTATAATACCAAATGTTAAGTGACTCATTAATCATCTCATTACTTGGGTTAAGAAATTCCTATATTATGATTCTTTTTATGGTAAATGGGTTTAATATTTTCTTTTATCATTAATGGTGTGTTTTAAGATACTAAAATTATAAAATAAAAATTTTTTAAAAATAAATTTACAACTTTATTTGGTTTATTATTAGATAGGATTAAATGTTTTAAAATTAAATTCATTTTATAAAGTGTTTTCTAAACATAAATTTTGGTGGGATTATTTTTATTATTGTGTTATGAAATTTTATTAGAATATGAAATTTTTAATTATGAGATATTTTTTAATAACCTAACCACACTAGGACTCCATATGAGCCAACAATAATGTTTAGATTTGACCCCTGAGTCATGAATTTATTAAGACATGGGTTAAGTACTAACACCAAGGGAATATCCTCACACTCATATAATATGATTAACCATTTTATAAGAAATTCCATTACATAAAAAATATTATCTATGCAATATTTCCAACCAATAAATATTGAAAAATTTATATAGAATGCATTTCATGTTATAAAAGATAAGATAATGGTACTAGGTGGTCACTTATTGGGACTCACCCCCACCAAAACCCATGTTATCTTCAAAATCACCTTTCCATGTAATGGTTGGATAAATATCCACCTATAGGGACTCTTATTATCACTATATGTACATCCATGGGGACTCTCCACCACAACCACACTCTTTTTTTCTCTTTAGATGATAGTAAAGTGATAAAAACCTATACTATTTTTCTATATATTGTTGATAATGAATTGTCACTCTCCTTTGTAAACCATGATAAATACAATAATAATTTTTTTTCATTCAAATATTGACATAAAATCATGATTGTTTCGAAAAACAATGACATGGGTACATAACACATATCATGTTGTTGTTTCTTTTGGTGGAAAATGTGTTCCACATTACTTTTAATGGAATATATTAATTTTCCCCCAAATCCATCATAGATTTTTTTCTCTCAAAAAAAAAATGAAGTTTTTAGGAAAAATACGAAATGAGTTTATCCAACTATTCATTATTAATAATTTTATTCTAGTGAAAGTCCTTGAAACTTCTTCTTTCATCTCTGGATTCCATAATATATTCTAATATTAATTATGACACTAATAGATTATCTCAATATTTTGTTTTAATTCAAGCCTCATCCTTTACCAATATATTGTTCAAATTACATGTGATGCTTGTATAATATATAATAATCTCTTCCTTCACCATAAGGTTTTATCCTCAATAATATATTTAAGATTCAACATCAATATGTATATATATGAAAATTTTAGTTTATAATAAATTCTTTATCATGGGTAAAATCTATATCCAACCCCATTCAATGATTCATTAAACCAAAAAATTGGATAAGATATTGTTTTGAGGAATTATTATCTCTTAGGGAGTAAGAACTAAAAAAAAGAAAACTTCTTTCCTTTTCACAAGGTGTCATAATATCGAACATAATATCCTTCATCCAAGTGAATATACTTTCACTTATATGAAGGAGTTTTCTTTACATGTGTAATAAACACATATTATTGTTTTTAATGTATTATTACTTTTCTTTTAGATACATCCAATAAATTACTTTCCTAATTATCTTATGTATGATGTTGGACTATAATAAGTTTCATACATTTATTTTAATCTTATCATATCATGATGGGTTCCTTCATGTTCAAATTCTATCTTTAATATTTAGCAAGGACCTATTAACTGTTTTTATAAAAAATTCATCATGTAACAAACATGATATAGGAGAACCAATATCCTTAGCTCAACAATCTATAAATCATATTAACACAAAATTAAACTCATTATTAGTTCACTATACACATGATGAATGGAATTCATGAATATGTATCTTCATAAAATGTATGGGAACAAAAATCCACCCCTTTAGATTTATTAGAATCTAAAAAACCATGATTAAAATAAACATTACTATTCCTTTTTAAACATCATTTAAATATATGATAAAAGAATAATAACATAATGCACTCAATTTACTGGATAATCAAGTTTCCTTAAAAAATCACTTTAATTTAAGAATATATTAAATTTATGTGTCTTTTCTCAGCCTTTGACAACATTATCCATGTTCACGAATAGAGAGTGAAAACTTGGGATTTTTCTTTTGTGTAAAAACCTTAATGGGTTTATGAATTTTGAACCTATTTTAATGAGGGTTCCTCTAACCTTATTGGGAAACAAAATTATTTCTCCCTTTATAAATTGTCTTATAATTTTTATAATATATATTTACCAACCCCCATTATTAATAAGTATATTAGAGTGTAAAATGGAAATGTTTTAAATGTTTAAGGTGTAATCCATCACCTTCCAATTTTCAATAATGTTTCTCATATTAAAAATTCAAAAAAAAATCAGAAAATATAATAAAATAATTCTTAATGATAGAAATATAAAATAATCACTCCAAGTATATGAGAAAAAAATAATTTTAAGATACAATAGTAATAAATCATCAATACAATATATTCCCTTAGATATCCTCAATAAAAAATTCCATGATCTCTGGAAGTATTCTCTCAATTGAGAGGGAATGATATTTAATAAATGGTTCCACATTAAGAAAATATGACAACATGTTATTCAAGTGTTTTATTTCAGAAAAAAACATTAAAATTTATCAAATCTACATTTCATATTAATGAAAAAAATATCACTTGATTTTGTAGATAAATAATATAATTATATATAATGGAAGATAATTCAACAACTGAAACCTTAGGAATTGAGAGAAAGTAGACATCTCATTCAAAATTGTTCTGGATTATTAATATTTTAATATATTATTTTTATCTATTTATTCACCACTTGTTGTCGAAAAGTTTTTCCAATATAATGATATTTAATTTGTTAGTATCATTATAAGTGTGTGGGTGTACTTTTTCATTCATACCACCCGACCTTTCACTATTTAATTGCTTTAAACCCATGAGTGGTTTCTTTTGTTCTCTCAATTAAAAGAGTTGATCCATTGCTTCATTTAGATTTCAGATAAAATTTTCAACTTACAATTGATATACATTTCTTCTCCCAAGTGAACGAATCTTACTAAACAATAAAATAAGTTACCTCAAATATTTGAGTGATTAATTATACATCATTTTTTGATATTCCATGTTATTTGAAAAATTTTATTGTTATACCACATTAAAATTTAATTGTACATCATGATTAGTTTAATTATTACGTGATTTAATGATTTCTGTTATCTTCACCTAATCTAATATCTTTGTGAGGTATGGTTTGTTGGTGTGTTAAAATTATTTACACTGAACACAAGCCCCCTTGTGTATAAAAATTTTATTAAAATATTTTTCCTTCATTGGTTGTGTATGAATATTTAATAATCTCAATATTCATGTATGAATTTTTTTTATCTAAAGTTACACATATTTTTGATAGTGAATCCACACATTATAAAACATCCTTGGGTGTTTGAATCCTTCATGGAATAGATACTCCCATTAGATTCCAAGGGTTACATGACTTTATTTTCCTTTGTAGTAGATGTAACATTATTATTTATTAATGTGTTTTTCATTGGCATCTTTTCATCATGGTTGAGTATCCTCATAAAATCATTCCAATTATCATTATGGAGGGTTTTTATCCATTTAATTACTAGATTTTAAAAGTGAAAACTATGTTCAATAGCATATGCGGCACAAGAATAATAATCCCAAATAAATAATTATTATTTAAATATATTTATTTATAACATAGTTATTTAGTTAAAGGGTATGAATAGATCTAATTACATTAATATATATATATATATATATATATATATTACTCAATTTATAATTATTTGGAAATTTATAGTTTGTTTTTTTAATAATGACATTTATTTTTTAAAAAATATGGTTGTTTCAAAAACGTTTTTAGAGAAAATATTATAATTATTTCCTGGAACATTTATAAAAGTTATTTTATAAAATTAAAATAATTTTTTAAATTAGTATATCGATATTAATATAGGTATTTTTTTAAATTTATAAAATATTGACTTTTAAATGATCAATGAAAATATTGACATTTGGTCAATCTATCATTTTTTTAATAAATTAAGTAATTTAAAAAGGTAAATATTATCTCATTATGTGTTAAGATTAAAATAATAATTATTTATTTATATTTCATCCAATTAATTACATTTTCAACATTATTATTTGGGATTTTAATATAATTTTATTTGTAGACATTAAAACACATTTTTGTAAAAACAATATTAAATTGCTTAATGTTTCTCTATATTAACTAACTAAAATAAGCCATATTTTAGAATTATTTATATGAAATTTATATATTAAATTTCTATATATATTAATTTAAATTTATTATTTATAATTACTTTTCATATTTTTTTTATAAGAACAACTTATGTTTGAGAAATGCATTTTTTGAAAAACCATTTTTCGACCTGTCTAAGGGTTTAATTTTAAATTAAATTGTTCCAATTATGAGAATTTAATTTTATAAAATGGATTCAATATTTGGTAAAAATATTATTAATATTATATAATAAGGTAAGCATAATTTTTTTCATAGTGAATTGTAAAAATAGTAAAAATCTTTTATGAGGATTAATGCTAAAACTGGTTTGAAAGGGGTAAAACAAAGTTGTAAATGTAATATAATGTTTAAAAATTGTTTATTTTTAATTTTATAGATTTTTATCTGAATTATCTCTCCTACACT
Source organism: Viscum album (assembly GCA_963277665.1). Taxonomy (NCBI): domain Eukaryota; kingdom Viridiplantae; phylum Streptophyta; class Magnoliopsida; order Santalales; family Viscaceae; genus Viscum; species Viscum album. The sequence continues at coordinate 2,065,530,940 of OY728133.1, read as the reverse complement.
ACTTTATTTTTTAATTTTCAAGTCACTTGGATTGAGAGTGAGTTCCCATTATTGAATAGATTTGGGTATTTACAAGATTGCCGCTCCTTCTTTATAAAAGGGAACACACTATGTTATCCATTACACAACTAGAAAACATATTTTTTATTCAATAAATATACCAATACCTACCCTACATCCATTCCACTATCCTATATTCGTTGTTTTGATCCTAAATCCAATCTAGGTAGGCATTAGTAATAATCATAAAGAGGTGGTCCAAATAAGAGGTATCATTCTTAGACTTGAATAATTGTTTTATTTATTCATCCATATACTTAAAATATATTTCATAATAATTTTGATATAACTCCATAAATATCTAAATCATACAAATATTTCATTATGTTAATTTTATAACCTAAATCATTCTCCACTTCCATCAAATGGTAAGTGAAACCATCGCTCATATGTACGATGGACCAATATAATTCGTTTTACATCATCACCTCAAACATCTATTTATGTTGATGAATTTATGTTCATATATGATATTAATGAATTGTTAATAATTAATTAAGAGTGAGATATCATATATATTCTTACATTACCATCCATTAAAATAATGATAACATTGTTCGTGTGTAAGGAATTCTACCACCTCTTGAAGTGATGTGATTCGTTTTTTGTTACTGCATGACATTGATGGTAAATGTAAATATATTTAAAGAAATAATATTATCTTTATGATATAATTATAATTATTTAAAGATAAAATAACACTTACCTTATTTCCAATAAGGTCATTGAAAAATTTAATCGTTACTAATGCTTATGTACGACTTATTGTCTCCATGATTATAACATGGTTCATTTTTATTAACCATCCATTATGTTTGGTTTTAAGAGAATAATTGATGTATAATAATAATCATTATATCATTCTTATTATTCTGGAGACGATTAATTAATAATCTTTTTTACCTTATTGAACTTTCCAAGGTGATTTTGGAATTTTGGGTTGAACATCGTCAAAACATAAGACATGATCCTTACCGATTAAGTAATTGAATATAACATGAAAGTGAATAAAATAAAAATAAATTTTTTTATTAATAATTTAAATATTTAACATAAGTTTATTATTTAGGAAGATAAATAATTAAAGAGACGAATCATGCTCAAGGTAAGGGATCTCTCTAAAAAACAATTTTGTTTGGGTTTTGACAAATATCTCTCTAACTCACATTCTATCTCTATTTAAAGTTATTAAATGTTTATAAATTACGTATATATGTATCTCACATATAATAATATATTATTTTACCTTTCCTTTAAGAGTTAATACATTTCTTATGTCCATTTCCCAAATACATTTATTATGAAATTTCTTTTAAATATGATACAAGGAAAGATTATGAAACTCAATTTCCTCCTGTGGGTATTTTTTTATGTTATACATTAAGATTGAATTTATTTATTTGGAACATATACATAATGAAAATTGTATGATGAGTGTTCCTATATAGCACTATAATTTATTGGGAAATGTTTTTTTAATGATACATCTCGTACGATATTAGGGAGTAAACATAATCCATTTAGGGACTTTGTTTTCTATATGATATTGTCATTATAGTAAGACTTGACTCATATTTATGTCATGTTTTTTGTTTCTACCACATTTCTTATGTTACCATTATATTATAACACCATTTTCCTTATGTGATTTCCCCAGGTGATTACTCATGATCCATATCTTTTATGATATCATGTAATACCTTTGACTCACTTGTTATGTTTCAATATCATTTTTATGGAATTACTAGGTAATTAGCTCAAACAATTATTTTATGAATTCCCATGTTTATCGTATGTAGTTTTAATATATAATATGGATTTAGGAGATCATTATAGATATTAAAATGTGGATTTCTAATTTTAGTTTCCTTTCAATGTAATATGGACCCCATCTTTTAAAGTCAGTAAACCTCAAGATCCTTGTTTTATATTAATGGATATTTATGTATACAAAATGTGTAATAAATCTTATTAAAATTATTTGGTATATATATTTGGCATCAAACTAATGGTTTAGTAAACCTTTAAAAACTAGGATGATAAAAAATTAGTGATAACACTAGGCATAACTATAAAGATAAGTTTAATTATAGGAAACTATCCAGGATTTTTTTTAAATATAGAGTGAGTTATTTTTGAGAAATTAAGTCCACGAATTAATGATACAAGTGAATATTAATTTGGATTAGTTGTACATAGGTGTGATAATTATAAAAGGGAATATGAAGCTAGATGTTATCTCCAGTAGGTTCATGATAATGGTCCTTTCTACACAATTGGTTTGATATTCTTGGGGGATATGTTTTGTAAATGTAAAACCATTTATGATAAATTATGAAGGACTTGAATAAATTGTTAGGCTATAAAACCTAATAGGAAACATTACAATGGATAACCTAGATTGAAACCTAGTGGATCATGAGTTGGGATTTATTTATAATTTAAAATACATTCCTACTAAGTTTATAAGTTTCACTTGTGTATGTTTATTAGTTAATATATTCTCATTTTGTTTTTATTATTTTAGTTTATAGTGGTAAATAAGAGAAATGATTCTGAATGATAGTAAATTTTATGATTTATCCAATTTATATTAATAATCATGTAGTATTTAGAGACGAAAAATTCATGTAATTACATGATCAACTAGCTCATGTTATGAATAATAACATGAATCATGTAGAACACCAAATTCCTCCATAGTAATATCTAGTTGGTATTATGTATTTTATTTAAAAAAGTCCTCCTACATTTAGTGTCTCTTCAAATCACCTCATCACAGAGAAATGGATTAACACCATTTAAAAGATATTAATAGTCTTACAATGCTCATATAAAGAGAAATTTAGGATGTTTGTTTATATCATTAAGGAAGAATCCGATAAATGGTGGTCACTGATAAAAAATTTCTAAAGAGGATATTAATTTAATAGAATGTGATGTTTTTAAGAAACTATTTTTCAATAAATATTTTCCCCAAACACTCCATCTTAAAATGAAGAGAGAGCTCCCCAATTTGAAATAAAAGGAAGATAAGTCTATTAGGACGTATAAATAAAACATCAAAATGATTCCATGGAACATACATAGAATTACCATTAACACTAAATTTAAGGTTGTTAGATACTTTATTAGATAAAATCCATGTCTATGAAATGATATTGTGAATAGTGGATTTTATAGTTATTAAGATATTGTTTTTTATTCCCTCAAAGTTGAGACATTGATCAGTGGATCTCAGTGGTCCTACAATGATGAAGACAAAAAGTGTAAAATGGAGTTTCATATAGGGTTATCAATAGATGAATATAATTGAGGTATATAAACAAAACATCCCACTTGTCAGATGTGTTGGATGAAGAATCCAGGAAACATTAAATTAGGAATTGAGAGATTATTCAAATATGGAGAAGAGAGGAATCAAGCTAACCAGTTTCAGAGTGAAATGAAGAAACCCAATAATGTGGAACAAGAAAATAAGTTTTAGATAAATACTCATCCCACAATGATGTTTTTCAACTATATGGAACATGAGAATTTTGCAAGAAAATCCCCAAAGCTATAGGTTGTCTAAGATAATCGATGACAATAACCTCCAAGGAAAAAAGATAAAGGAAGAAAATATGTTATCACTATATCTAAGGTGGATCCCAAAAAAAATATGGAAAATGGTATGATAATTATTAATTAAAAATATAAAAATTTACTTTTTGATTATGGTTCTTCACATTATTTCATATCATTCAATTTTAGTAGAACTATTTAAGAACCACCTCAAAACATAGGGGTTGAGTTATCTCTGAGAATAGAAAATGGATTATTGGTTAACTCAATATTATATAAGTCTTCCATATTTAATTTTTGTGGACTAAATATTCCAAAAAAAAATTTCATACTTCTTTTAGTGGAGTAAGATTCTATATTGGGAATGGATTCACTATCGTTATATAAATCCAACAATAACTATTGGGAGAGAGAGATCAGTCTCCACTTTGTAATACATCCTTCAATTTTATAAAATTTTAAGGAGTTTTTTTATTCTACCCTAAAATATTTAATTAAATATTGGATATTATTTATTTATGAGCAAGTATATCTAGTCCAAATAATTGATATAGAGCATACAATCATGCTAGAAGACATGGACATTCTGACGAATTATACTGATGTATTCCCTAAAGAATTTCCTGGACTTCCTCCAAATCAGAAGGTTGTGTTCTCAGTTGAATTTATTACTAGTCATCTACACATATCCAAGTATCCTTACAGAATGTACATGATTGAGTTGGAAGAACTAAATTAGTTACTAGATAATCTATAAAGGGGCCTTATATGTCTGATTACTTCACCATAGGATGTGATGGTCCTTTTTTCAAGAATAAGGATGGGTCAATGCACCTATACATTGATTATGTTGAACTCAAAAAAGCATGGTAAATAATAACTATCCTCCCCATAGATATAAAGATTATTCTATAAACTATGTAGATCCCATTATTTCTTTAAAGCGGACCTTCTGTCAAGATATCATCAATTAAAGGCGATGAAGTAAAATATTTCCAAAAACATTAATTAAAACAAGTTATAAACAATATGAGATCATATAAATGAATTTTGGATTCATTAATTCTCAATAAATATTTATTGACTTATTTAAGAGTCCCTTTAGAGATTACTTAAATAGATTTTTGGTTGTATTAATAGATTATATTATAATTTTCTCCAAAATTATGGTGGAGTATGAAGATCATTTGAATACTATTATAGATGCTCTATGAAAGAAGAAAATATATTTAAATAATAATAAATTTGATTTTATAATGAATTAACTATCATTGTTGGGGAATATTATCACTATAAAAGGGTTATATATGGACCCCTCTAAGACAATGTCAATTATGGACTAGCCTAGACCAACATATGTAGTGGAGATATTTAGTTTCCTTAAATTATCTAGGTACTACTAATGACATTTGATTTTTGTTTCACAATTTTAAAACTCAAAAACCTAGCTAACATAGAATAGAGAAAGTTATTTCTCACCCATTGAATGTGAAGAGAGCATTAAAGTGTTAAAAAAGAGGTTTATTACTTCACATTTCCTTACACTATCCTCAATTGGGGAAATTTTTATGGTATATGTAGATTCTTCAAAGTAGGTATTAGGCTATATATTGATGTAGAATAATATATTACCATGATAGACCTCAATTAAATTTAAATTTCCCATGAAGAATTTTCACACACATGATCGAGAGCTAGATACAGTGAAGTTTACGTTGAAGATCTATGAAAATTTTGTCCACTGGGAGAAGAGTGAAATGTATATGAACCATAAGAGCCTCAAATATATATTCACACTAAAAAATATTAATATTCACTAGTTAGTATGTTTATAGTTGAATAAGGACTATAACTTATCAATCCATTAAAATCCTCAGAAACAAAAATTTGGCAGATGATCTAAGTAGATAGAATTCAATAACCTTTTCACTAATGAGAATTGAGAAGAATCAAATATTGTTATATTTTAAATGGCTGGAAATGGGAATCTTGAATCAAGGAAAATTTTCATTTATTTATTGAATTTTTTCTCAACAATACCTTATGGAGAAGATGAAGTTTTCTCTAAGCTATGATGTTGAAATTCAGAAGAAGGTGGAATCCATAAGAAAAGAGAAATCCATAGAGTACAAAATTGATGAAAATGGAGTAGTAATATTTTTTTCAAATATATATTTACCATTAAATTATAATATAATGAGGCTATTGAATTATTCATATATATTGACATTCTCTATCCAACCAGGGATCATAAATATGTATGAAGATCAATTAGACCTCTATTGTTGGGAAAAGATGAAGAATGGGATAAGGAAAATATACATCAAAGTGTCTGGTATTTCAAAAAGTGAAGAATGAAAGGAAAACGTATAAGTGAATGATGTAAGAAATAACCAAACCTAAATGAAAATGAAAAAGCATTATTATGGGATGCAAACCATTATTTTAATTTTCAAAAAGTTGGTTTAAGGGTATCGGGTACCCAAATACAAGAATCCAAACCGCATACAGTCCAATCAGCCACGACATCACACATTCCAATAAAATTCAATATTCAAAAACAACCGCTCACAACCTCGAGCCATGAACCCACGCATTGGCCTCGAAGCACGGTACCCCTCGATTCCTACATCACCTCAAACCATGGTCAGCCTCGAAACACACCCGAAATGACTGGAAAATCCGTGACCCGAATCACCAGCGAGCTTTACCGGTGTTCATCGTCACCGTCACAGTGGAAGGAGATTACAACATCAATCATGCCATCTTCCAAAAACTATAACGTCGTCGACCCCATTCGAAGAGGCCAACAAAATGAAATAAACTACAATCACAAACAAAACCAGTATACCACCATGCCAGAGAGAATCAAATGAAGCAGAACCAAAACCAAAATCAGTAAAAACAACACGTTGAAAATCAAATGCAGAATCCATCCGCAGCCTTGGATCCATATACTCCATCCACACATCACCTTGTAATCATGTTCAAACATCAGAATCGTGAAATACATCGCCAAACCGGCAACATGTCATCAAACTAGAACCAAAATCCCATCATCGCCAACCCGATCTCGCGGGGAGACATGATTACCTGCCCACACACATAGTAGTGGGCGAGTATAAATTTCACAAACCACGAAAGTAGGGAACTCGTCTGCTGGGCTATCACCGTGCGACCATGAATCCATATCCATTTCTTTAATAATCTATATTCATTTCACTTGGATATTAATTCTTAATCAATCATATTGAAAGGATATACATCGGAGAGGTGGTGAGGCTTCATGGAACACCACTATCAATTTTATCTGATTGAGATTTGAGATTTACCTCCATGTTCTGGAAGATCCTTTAACATGCTCTAAATACCAAGTTAAGCTTTAGTTCAAATTATTACCCCAAAATTGATATCAAATAAAAGTGTAATATTCATGAAATGGAAGTCATGTTTAGATTATATTTTGTGGACCTCAAAGGAGGATAAGATCAACATCTTCCTCTGGCGAGTTATCATACAATAATAGTTTCCAATAAAGAATTAAAAGCGATATATATGAATCCTTTTATTAAAAGATATGTAAAAAACTATCATGTAGGGATAAATATGTTGAATAGAAGATTTTTGGAAATTAATTGTTTGCGGATAGGGTATAAAATTATAAGACCATTCAACATCACATTAGGATTGGCCATAGTGGGGAAAAGATCCAGGTTCAAAGACATTGATGAGACCTTGAATTTGAGGTTGGTGGTAATGTGTTTCTCTTCATATATCCATGGATGAGAGTCATGAGATTTGTGAATAATGGAAAGGTAATCCATAGGTATATAGGACCCTTTTCAATTCTAAATCATATTAGATCTCTGACTTATCAATTAACACTCCTACCAACCCTTTCTCTTGTATGCGTGGTATTTCATAAATCCCTATTGAGGAAGTATATACCAGATTTATCAAAAGTACTAAATTCAGAGGTGGTATAACTATAAAATGACCTATATTATGAGGTCTAGTCTATGAAGTTCTTAGACTATATATATTAATTCTATGCAACAAGACAACAGACATGGTAAAAGATTAATGTAAAAAATATAAATATGAAGAGTCAACCAAGGAACTAGAGGAAAAAATAAATCTGAAGTACCAAAAACAAGTGACACATTAGTATTTAATATAAATTTTAAGTTTTATATTATTCAAGGGAGAATGAATAAAATTTCTTGAGATTTGAAAATGGGAAACTGTATTCAGTATCATATGTGACACACAACACTAAACCCAAAAAAACCATGATTATTTAAATATAACTGTTATAAAATAAATATTAATTTATAAGGTATGAAAATATTATGAAATTTATTAAATATATAAAAATTTTCTACAGAATTTATCAATTATTAGAAAATAATATCTTGATTTTTTAATAAATACATTTATTCTTCAAAAAAAAAAAAATTTAAAATTTTTTTATTACTTTTTGTGAGAAAATATTGTAACGAATATTTGGAAAAATTATAAATTTTATTTTATAAAATTAACCAAATTTGTGAAGTTATAATATTGATATTTAATAAGGTATAAATGTTTATATATTTTGGAAAATGTTTATTTTTTAGTGAATAGTGAAAAATTCATATTTTTTGTATATATATCATTTATTTTTAAAAAATCATGTGATTTAAAAGTCCCATTTTTATTTTAATATTATTAAATATTAAAATAATTTCCATATGGTTATATTTAATATAATAAACAATATTTTAATTATCCTTATATTTAATTTTAATATAAGTTTATTTTTAGACTTTAAAACACAGTATTTTGGAAACTGTTATTAAGTGCATAACGTTTATCCTTTTATGTTATTAAAATAAAACATAGTGAGGAATTATGTAAAATAACTTTATAGATTATATTTCAATAAAAATTAATTAAAATTAATCTAATTATTATTAATTATCATATATCTTTTATTAGAACATCATATGCTAGAAAAATGAATGCATTGAAAAACAATTTTTTCAACATATCTACAAGTTTAATTTTAAATTAAATTCTTCCCATAAATGAATTGAATTTAAAAAAATGGCTTCCATATTTTCAATAATCAAAATTTGTATTATATAATAATGTAAACTTATTTTTTTGTCATAATGAATAGTAAAACAGTAAAAATCTATTGATGTGGTTAATTATAAAATTTTTTTACCGAGGGGTATTAAAATATCTAGGTAAATGAAATATAATTTTTGAAACAAGTTTTTAGTAAATTTTTAGGTTTTTATCAGACTATTATATCCTTAATTACTTTATTTTTCAATTTTTGAGGAACTTGGATTTAGAGTGATGTCCCATTATTTAATAGTTTTGAGTATTTATTAGAATTCTCCTCCTCCCTAATATAAGGCACCCCCTATCCTCTCATTTCCACACATCAAAAACTAATTACTATAGAAATTATATACCCATGTTGTTTCTTTACTTCCCCTAAAATATCCTAGAGGAATTGGTTTGATCCGAAATCCAATCAAGAGAGGTTTCAGCTATAATCCTAAAGAGGTCATATGAAGAAGAGGTATCATTCTTAACCTAGAATCATTGTTTGATTTATTCATTGGAATCCTTAAAATATTTCATAATCATGATGATATAAAAAATCAGTATACCCCTTATAATAATATTTTTTTTAGTTAACAAAATAACCTAAATTCATATCCACTTCCATCAAATGTGAAGTAAAACCATCATTCGTGCGTACGGAAGACTACCGCCTCATGAACTGATGTAATTAATTTTCCCTTATCACCACAAAAATTTATTTATAATGATTTATTTAATCTCTATATATGATATTAAAGTCATACTAGTCATTATATATAATTTATTTTTCATATTCCTTCTTAACTTACCATCCATTAAAAGAATTATAATGTCATTCATGTGCACAATTGACTACCACCTGGCGAAGCGATGTGATTTATTTTTTATTTACAAATCACAAGGATGGTATATATAAGTGTATTTAAAGAACTAATATTATATTTATAATATATTTCTCTTTATTGAAATATAAAATAGAAGTTACTTTATTTCCATTATTATCATTGAAAAAATAAAAATTCTACTCATGCGTATGTATGACATACAATTTCCATGATTGAAACACTATTTCTTTTTAGTAACCAGCCTTCATGATAAGATTTAAAAGTAGAATTTGTTTACAAAATGATAAATATTTCATTATTGTTGTTTTTATATGATTAATTAATAATATAATTTACCATGGTCAAACTTCTAAGGTTATTTTGGGAATTTGATTAGAACATCATCAAAATGTGTGACCTGAACCTTAATGAACAAGTAATTGAATTTAAATCAACAGTTAATCAAATAAAAAAACAATAAAAATAAAAAAGGATATTAAAAGAGTAAATATTTTATGTATGTTTATTATTATAAAAGATAAATAATGCATGTAATGTATCAGTCTCGAGGTAAGGGATATCTCTAAACCACCCTTTTCTTCCAATTATGACCAGTCTCTCTCTAACTCAATTTCTATCAATATTTCAAGTTATTTAGTTATTATAAATTATTTATATCTGTTTCATACATATATAACAAGATTATTATCCCTTTCTTTGATGTTTTAATACATTTTTTATTTTCATTTCTCAAATACCATAATTATGAAATTTACTTTGATTATGATATGATGAATGATTAGAAACACATTTTATTTTAATGGGTAATTACCATGTTATTTCTTATGATTGAAATAATTTATTTGGAACACATAGATTATGAACATGGTATGGTGGGTGTTCCCATATATCATGGCAATGAATTGGGTACAATTTTAGTCACATGAAATGTCATGGATGGGATTAATGTGTAAACATAATCAATTATGGGACTTTGTACACCATGTGATATTGTCTAGGAGGTTTTCCTGGACTCATGTTTATGTTATTTTTTTATTGATTCGACATTTCAAATATTAACATGATCTTATGATACTATGTTCTTTATGTTATTATCCCATGTGATTACTGATGATCCTTCTATTTTATGATATCATGTTATACCTTTGACTCACATGTTATGTTTCCTTTTCATGTTTATCCCCTTACTGAGATTTTTATCTCAACCCTTTTTTGGTATTCCCAGGTTATCAAACAATGTTTTAGGATCCCAAATGGATTTAAGAGTAAAATATAGAGAACAAAATGAGTATATCATGTTTTAGTTTCCTTTTGATGTAAAATTAACCTAATCTTTCAAAGACATTAGTAACCATGATTCATGTTTTGTATGAATGGATATTTATATTTAAAAATCATGTAATAAAATGTTTAAATAGCTTGGGAAGCTAGATTCCCCCATTGTTTCTTCCTATCATAAACATGATATAAAATAGTGGGTCTTCTAAATAATGGATTTTTTGTTCGTCGTATCCTTTATAACTAATTCACAATTGGGTTTTATAGAATCACTTCCCTTACTCTTGATCAAAATAAATTTAGGAATTTTCTTCTCCAATTAGGAATTCCTTATATAATAACCATTTTCAACAAATATAATTATCTAATATAAGACATAAATATATAATTAAATAAATCTTATTTCAATGTATGATTTATTCCCATTTTTATAGATGTTCTTTATTTTATTTTTGGAAACCAATATAAAATTTCCTTTTATTTCTCATGACTTATCAATAAACTATTATTATAATATAAAAATATAATGATCATAAGCCATCAAATTTATAAAATTAAAATAGTTATTTTCAATATTCAAGAATTTAGATATCTCTAAATTTATATTTTCTTTTATATACTTCAATGAATAAAACTTGGAATCTATAAGTCTATCCCATAATACTTTTATGTTAACTTAGTGAACCTTAAAAACTAATTTATAAGATGTTATTTATTATTCATATGGTTATGTATATCAATAATTGAAATTAAAATCTCTTTGTTATAATATAATATTTTATTTAAATATTGAAAAACAATTTTTAATCATTTAAATTTGTTTCTCCGGAAACAAGGAATTTTATTTACTAGCACATGAGTTTTGAACAACATCCAACAATTTATTCGTTTACCTAGAATTTATTTATCCCATTAATTATTATTTCTTTAATTATCCAATATTTAATTAGAAACGTCATTAGAAAAGTAATAGAGAGCTCATTAAAAATAAACTTCATTTTTTATGGATTAGAAGAATGCATTAAGAGTAAATAAATGTATCCTTAAACCATAGGATAACTCCTTAAAAGTTATAAAAATAGACCAATAATCTCTAGAAAAATATATCTATAATCTTTAATACAACTTTATGAAATTAATAAATAATATGGTAATAATAAAATATTATTATATTATAAAATATAACATTAAAATTATGAATTGATATATAAAATAGATTCCTCACAATGATATGTTTCCACTTTCTTTATTGGGTAAACCAACTCAAAATCCATGTGGTAATACCTGGAACCATTTATTTAAAATAATTTTTTATTATTTTATATTAATTTATGTTATTGGTTAGGATATAAATCAACCATATAGAGGGGGAGAATCTATTGTCATATTTTGAATAATAACTCTACACATTTTTTCAAGAAATTTGTAATCATTACTAATTAGTGTATGGATAAAAAACAATCAAAAAAATAATATTTATAGTGATTTGAGATATCATGATAGGAATAAATATACACAAACATATAGGATTTCAAGGTTCACCAAATCGTATTGTTGAGTGGGTACATATTTAGTGTTTGATGGTAGTTATCCCATGTTACAAATTCTATTTTTATTAATGAAAAATTATGTGTTGAAGAAAGATGGTCAACCTGAAATACTATAAATATTCAAGATAAAATATATGGTATGATAAGATCAGAAAAAAGTATCATAGATATGAATGATCTCTTTCCACCTTCTGTATGTTATTATATTCCACAGATAGTGGACACACTATTATTCTTTCAAAGATAACCTAATTTTGGTGTCAGTATCTCTTGTTTTAATCTTTAAAAATTATTGTCAATATAGTACACATTAACATAGTTTTAGGATCATCAATTTATAAGGATATTTTGTATCCAAATATCTTTATCAATTATCATAATTGAAACATGAATCCCGGATGGTATTATCTTGGTCATTGTGGAATGTCTAAATAATCTCTCGTCAAATATGTTTTAACAAATACCATAATACCACCCTAAAAATAGTCAATTTATTTTGAAAATATATTGAATTAAAATATAGATATATAATAAATCTCAAATGAACTAAATTTTAATGAACTTTTCTATAGTTTGGTTTAGCTAGTTAAACAAAAATTTAAAAATAACGATCATATATCAAGGCCCTTGATTCTCTAAATATATTTACCATATTCTATTCCTTAGTGTTTAATAATAGTAAGATGTGTTTATCTTTGATATTTATCATGGTTTGTTCCATTGTCATTACACTTTTCCTAGAACCATGATCACTTCAAAATTGATCATTTTCCCCTTCATGCCATGATTTAGTGTTTCAAAATTAGATCATTTTTCTATAACTAGTACACAATGACTTACCCTAAACCTATTATCTAACCTTAATATGTAGAAAAATAATTCTATAAAAACCAAGGTTTAGTCTATGAAACGATGATAATTTTTATTTATATTATATTTTATAGACACTTTTATAACCTCACATTCAAAATATAACATAGAACAATGCTTTTTTAGTAAATAAAAACATGTTTTTTCTTCTCATGGTGTTTAATGTGTTACAACATCATTTAAATAGATTATGAACATTTCCTCTAAATCTATTATAGTTCATTTTTCTCTCATATGAACCATGATGTATTTTTCTAAGTACTATTACATGGTTTTATCCAAATTTTTTTATTTAGTGTTTCACTTGAGTACATTTATCAACACGTTCACATTTCTAATTATCCATCCATAGGATGTTCCATTTTTTCATGATTCCACTAGATCATCATAGTATCCTATTTTAATTCGATCCTCATCATTATCCCTTATTTTATCATTATCCATGTGAATATTTTATAAGATGAAAAAATTTCCTATCAACCACAAAGATGTACTGTAGTTACATGAATGTTTTCCAATCAATAGTTAACTAGATTTTGATTTCAAAAATCCAAGAACCTATCTTGAGGTGAAATGGAAAATTTAAACTAGGATATGACCCTATGAAAATTATTTGATGGTTCTTATGAATATGGGGTGTTGTATTTACCATAGAACTAAGATAGAACAAAATTTTGATAATTGAGAGGCCTTTATAATGATATATTATGTAATATTATTATCCCTTATGAATTTTTCCAATTAATTTTTATTTTTAATTAATTAAAAGATTAATATAGAAAATATTATAGGTAATATACTTTTAAAACACATTATTTACCCTCAGGATGGTAAAAAATCCATTTGCATTGGGGGCACTGAGTGGCTGGCCATTATAGATGAATGGATTTTATTATTAAAAGAGAAAATTTTAAAATATTTATTAACTAATTTATAATAAATTGAACGTATAAAACTAGAAATGATGACTATATTACATATTTATCTCTACATATTAGGGTAAACTACATGAAACCTAGGATTTGTGGGTGGAAATAGAGTAGGGTTTTTAGAGGATGTGAAGAGTTGTTCCTTAGGATCAGCAATGATAACAAATGCGAAAATGACAACCATCAATGAGAAATCCACATTCAAGTTGGAGGTTCATGTTTTATTATTCCCCTTTATTTTTGTAATTTCTATTGAAATTATTTATTCATATTAAATATTCCTTCTTCATAAATATATATTATTGTTTAATTATCTATTATTTTTATGTTCTTTGTTGTTTCCATGATTTTGGCCTCCTTTTAAATAATTTTCTTAGAAAAATTTCATTATGATTATCACTATAAATTATTCTTCTAACCACTCCCTATCCTTGAGGATATTGGAAAACATAATTTTTTCTCTCTCTCTCATTCATACACACTCTATCAATTATCTTCTCACAAGTATATAATGGGACTATCGACCATGGATTTTACTGATTACAATAGAATGAGGTGGTGTGAGATTCTTGTGTGAGGAAGGAATATAGATGGAATTGTGAAGATAAAGGTGACCTTGTGCGAGGTGATCATGAGACGTGATGTGGTGAATCAGTTAGAGGAGGAGGCAGTTTACTACATTAGTTTGTAGAGAGAGGAGGTTGTGTGTTAGATTATTAATATAGTATATGGGATGCCTGTTGATGTGATTGGTGGATCATGTAGTGATGTTAGGTAGAGTTGGTCGACTATATCATTTTTGGTATTGTGTGGTGTAGACAACCGCTTGGACATCATGGTACAATAAAAATAAGAGGCAGGGTAATAAAAAATTCCTTCCCTTACCATTTAATCCAATTGTATGGTTATCCAAGTCACATGGGATGAGAGAGAAATGGGAATTGATTGGGCATTCTGAGATCAGAACTAGGGTGGACCAACACACCCGTGTAGATGAAAAACATGTAAATGTTCCATAAAACCAAGTAATATAATCACAATACATTTCCACAAAACTATAGGCTTGAAACCATCCACCACAACATTCTACATGGCATTCTTACTGAACACCACATTACCCACTCATATCCCTCAGGGCCGTTTTTTGAGAAATATTCACCAACTATCCATATCATGTGAATAAATAGAATATATTTAGAATTTTTCCATATATATGGAAATGGTGTAGTAAATTTATAAATATAAAGAAATTTTAAAGGTGTTAATGGAATATTTAATATTTTTCTATATAGGCCCACCGATAGGGTTTAGGTGAAATGATCAGATCATTTTTATCCTACTGTTTGGGTAAGGTATTCCCCCCATATACATATGTATGGGATCCTTTACCTATGGTTATATTTAGAGATAGAACCAAGTATTCCCCCTTTTTAATGAGGGTGCATGATCCTTTATCTATTCTCACATGTAGGTTTGGGTATTTACCCTATATACTGAAGATGTAGAATCCTTTATCTTCAGGCTAGTTTAGAAATAGTGTCAAGTATTCCTCTCATATACCTAGGGTAAAGGATCCTATATATCACTCTACATATTGGTTCAAGTATCCCCCATTCAACTAGGGTGTGTGATCCTCGAAATGTTGATCATGATAACATAAATGAGGTTTCTTATAGTAATTCATATATTCACATCCAACATTCTAGTAATGTGAAATGGATTTCCCATGCATGGGGGGTTATTATAGAAGGGATCAATATTCCTTTAATAAATAAATATTCTCATAAAAGGTGCAATTTCCATGATGGGTTTTTTGATAAGTGGAATATATATTGTGGGGTTTATGGTGATTTATTTCCTTAACTAACATAAATATCTCAATCAAGATTGGGTTCCTCATTTTATATTTCTTAATTGTGATGAGGGAGTAAAAGTAGTGGACTAGATTGGACAGTTTGAGAAGTGGGAGTCCTCAAGAACCCCTTTATTTCCTTTGATATGTGAAATACAATTCGATATTAAAATCAAAATTTGTGGACTATTTGGTACAATGAGATTCCAAAGTTTCTCATAAGATTCACACCCTCATGGATTGAAGCTATTGTGGTTATGAAAACTCTTTCTTTAAGAGTAATCTCATTATAAATTATAAATGAATTATATTTTATTTTATTTATTTTGGTTTCACTATCATACAAGGGTTTTAGAGATGAATTTTTTTTGGTTTATCCTTTATGGTTTTGAGGTGTCTAACTCAGTATGTTTATACTCACCACAACACAAGATTTTTTCTCACATGTGTTGAGTCTTTACGAATGATGCACATGTTCAAAAATGGTCTTTGTGGATGTGGAGTTAGTGTGGATTGTTTGGAAGTAACACCGACTTAATTTTCTTTATACACGATGGATCAAAGTGAACTGGGATCGTGGAAGTGACTATTTCAGTTGGATATCATTCCAGGAGTACACAAAGTGAGGAGAAGCCACCCTGTGTCTTATATTAGTCAGATTAAGAGGCTTTTCATATGTACACTTATTTTGTTATAACCTATATTTAAATGTGTATTAATTTATTAAGTCATTATTTTTTATACAATATATAGTTATTTATATATATTTTTGGTTCTTACAAGTTGTTATAATTAATTTGATATATGTGTTGTTTATAAGAGGAATAGGCTAACCCCTCCCATATTGTGTTAATTTTCTACTTGGTGCTTGTAACCAGCCCATAGCCTTTTGTAGGTGGTCATAGCGTTTCAATATTGGATTATTGTGAGCCTAGGTGGGGCCTAATGTGTTGGGTCATGTCATAGTGATATCAGATAAATTCTTATCCTTGGGCAATAGTTTAGAGTTATGAATCACTTGAGGAATAGTTTTGGGATATTTGGATAATAATTCTAAGGAGATATTGATTTTGGTTTTCAGATCATGTAGACTAGTGTACATGTGGAAGTCAATTAATCATTTTAAAAGGAATATAATATCATGTTATTGACTTAAATTTCAAATATAGTGGTTGTGAGGTATAAGAATGTTGGTTCATGCATTATACTGTGTCCAGTTATGATCTTCTATGTCCATCATGTGTCAACTCTTCTAGATATGTTCAAATACTTACATGACATCCATTTTGAATAAAAGATCCGACATGTTGATATCTTTCTCAAGTATAGAGGCGGGTTCATGAAATTATCATTCTTATAGTCATCCCTCTCACATCTTTTTAGAGAGTGAAAATTCATTGATTTTTATGTCATAGTTGAGATACATTCTTAACCCATGATTTGGTATATTTTCTCACATCATTGTGATTTTTGAAAATATTTCTTACATAATTGACAGTAGATTCCATTTTATTAAATGAGACTACCTATAGGATATGTATGTAATGTGAATTCAATATTAGAGTCCTCAAGGTTTTGTGAGGAGAGCCTGATCCTTAGGAGAAAAAGGGTTGGGTAGAGTTTGATACTCACATTTTTGTCTAGTGATAACTTTTATAGACCAGATGATGATTTTTTCATTGAGGACCCTTTATGATATAATGATCCATCAAAGGATGATATTTTCTCAAACCCCTTATGTAATTACTCTATAGTGGATAGATATTTACCTCTTGTTTTGAATAAAGTCTTATCTAAGGGTTTTGAACCCTCCATAGAGTGTGTGACCATGTATGAGTATTTATTTAGGCCCCTGGACATCATGAGGTGTTACCTAAACATTTGTTGTGATAAAATTTTAGGATCTAAGTGTTTTTTTCAGAGACTCCAGTGTATGATTTATTAAGTTTTGGTTATGTTTTCATAACATTTCACATTTTCTAGAAACTCGTAGAGAGATTATTCAATTGATAATTCATAGAAAGGATAAAATTAAGATGAAGAAATCTAGAGTGGTGTTGTGGAAGGACCTATATATTAAAGGATAAATTTGAGTCAAAGATTTATTTATTGAGTAAAACGGAACAATAGGGAGAAAAATTGGTTATAAAGTGTGTGGTTCCTGAGAAAATTGAAATGGAAGATTTTCCAATCCACTCTCACTAACAATACCATCATTTGGTTCCATTTAGACACTAGGTGATGATGGATAAGGGTTTAGAAAGATGTTCTAGAAAATTAATTATAGTCAAGATTCAACATATGTAACCTGTATAATAATTAATCTACTCCCTTTGAGGACCCTCATAATAGATGGGATTGGTATGAGAAATTACTTCCATAATTAATTGTTTAGGAGTCAGATATTATATAAGAAATATAGAAGAAAACACTTATCATCTAGAGAGTCCAGTAATGGTGATCATCTTTCACTAAAACCTTTTAGTGAAGTGATATCATCACGTTCAGGGTTGGGGTTAGTGAATGATAGTTTAGTCAATTTTTAAATGTAAAAATTGATCATAACTAAATAACCTTTGTAATGTTTTGTTTTTAATAGAGTTTTATATTTTTTTGAAAACTATCCTTTTGTAAGAGAATGTTTTTGTTATTAAAGATTGGACTCATTCCATCATAATGATTTTTCATAAGAAATTGGAATGTTTTTGAATGTTTTAATCCAAACATATACGAGGAGAAAGGATAGTTTTTTGTATTTTGTTTTTAGGTTGAATAAAACAAAATAAATAATTTGAAAGAAAGATTTATGTTGGAAGTTCTTTTGAGTTGATGATTAGATGAAAAAATTGATTTAGATCTATCAGTATGTAGTGAAATATTCATCAGACTTGGAATTAGGGAGAAACTCATAAGATTCTATGTGAAGAAGTCATAATGTTACTAAAGAGGATTATTTAAGAAATATAATACAAGATTCAAAAAGTTTTCATACATTATAACAATAAGTCATATGATGATTTTTGGTTCAAAAAGTTTGGCTAAAAAATGAAACATTATCATGATAAAATATTTTGAATAAATAGAGAAATTATATGGTTTATATTGGTTATAGAAACATGAAAATAGAATATCAGATTTAGAGGTCTCAGACACAAGAGTTTGAAAGAATTTTGAATTTGTAAAGACGATGAAGTTTGACAAATTTCAATGTTTTTGAGTGGAGTCATCATCAGATACAAAACATCGTAATGATAAATCCATCATAATGAGAATTATATCATAATGGGATTTTAACAAGACTTACTATGATAAGGAAGATCAATCATATCTGGAATAGATGTAGATTAATCCAATAATTTTTGAACACTGAAAACAAATTAGATGAAGAATATCAGAGTTATCATATTTTCTGATGCTGATTCATAAAAGGAAGATCAATTATGTAGAAGAGGAGATTATTCTAAAATATTAATTTTTTCTTGAGAAGAAACAAAGGGAGTGTTTAGGTTTGAAATTAGATTATATTGTGACACCAATTAGTCTTCATCTAAGGTATTTCATCATAATGAGATGAAATAAGTCATATCATAATGAGTTAAAGGTCATTCAATTTGTAATAAGATGTAGATATTCAAATCGTAATGAGATAAAGGTAGTCATATCATACTGATATGAATAGGGTCAGATCATACTGAGAAGAGGATGCTAATAATGAGAAATTTATCATATTGAAGAAAATTAATTTTGTTTGAGAAGACTATTCTCAGTGAAATATTGAAAAGGATTGAAGAAGTCAATCTTGACATTTAAATGTTAGTGATTTTTAGAGTTTTAAAATTTGTGTAAGAGGAAAAAGTTTTTCTATTTCCAACCTTTTATTATTTTAATCTATTATAAATAGAAGCCTAATTATTTTACATTTTATAACTTTTCCTATAAGGCCCAAACTTTAAACCTTACTTAATATTGAATTAAATGAATAATTCACATTGATGATCGTTTCAGGTTTTGTGTTTTAGAGAATTAGGACATAACTATTACATCTCAAAAGATTACAAAGTAGACACTTCTACTAAGTTTCCATAAAATAAAAAATCTTAATAAGAAACATGTCTAGTTTTATGTTTTAGATAGAATGACTTTTCCTTGATCCCATCCTTGACCCTATTCCACTTTAAGTCCTGTGAAAAACATTTCAAAAACTTTGGGTGAGCATAAAAAGCTCAGTAAAGGATACACAAAGAAAGAAAAACTGTTAGGTTTTCAAAAAAAAACCAGTAAACCATGAATACTTTATCAAAGTAATACTTTTCACCTATATGAAGTAGTAAAAAACTCTTCAATGAATAAAAGATCATTACTTACCCTTTTTTAACCAAAGTATTACCATAAAACCCATATAAAGAAACCAAAGCATATAAAGGTAACTTGGGACATAAACATACTTAAATGGAATAACCATAAGGTCGACTTCCATACATACTGTATGGAATATCCATACGGCCGACTTCCATACCCAATTAATTGGAGGTTATAATTTAACCACCCGTCCTGGTATTCACGGCACCACCTGTCATATGGTTTATCACGTAACCACCCGTAAAATGTCCAAGTAACATCATTACACATAAAATATTGAAAATATAAACATTTCAATAACAACATTTGATCTTCAATCACAATAAGTAATTCCAATATATTGAATTAATCAATCCATTTTCAAAAATCATTTAAAAGAGATTTTTGAATCAAAGTGTCCCATACCACTTTGAAGATTTTAATGGAATTATAATTTTAAAACATTAATTTCCATATAAATAAATACTGAAAACCATTTTGAAAATATGGACATTAAATATAATGATTTAGAATAATGAATCTTTAAAACATTTAAAATGATATTTTTGTTAAAGAGTTTCTAACAAAATGAGAGACTCCTGAATACAAATGATTACAGAATAACATTTAATCCGAACATTATAATATCATGAGAATAAAGGTATTCATGATATAATGTGTCAAAGGACAGTATACACACCATATAAGAGTGAATTGGTGCATAAAAACAATTAAGTCTCAAAAGAAATGTAAACTGAGATGAAATCCATTATAAAGAAGGTATCCTTAAATTAAGGATAAATCAATCTCATAATTATGTGTGAGAAATATAAATACACCCAATATAAGTGGATATTAAGTGTAAAAAAATCAAATTTCATTCACACATATTCAAAGGATGACATATTCAATAACTACATGTTGAACCCAAAGAAATCGAAATTTTGTTAAGAAGTTCCCTTGGTAAAATTCTACAGCATAACAACGTCACATAAAATTTTACAAAAAGGTTTGATGAGAGAGATAAAGGGGATATCATCACATGGACATAAAATTTACATAAATAAGGATATAGAAGAACATATCCCAACATAATAGTATGTGAATTAAAAGACATAACAAAAGAAGTCTTTTAAAAAAAGGAGGGTGAAAGGTCCCCTTACCGAGTTGGGTAACATTCGAAAAGTACACCCCATGGAAGAAGGGTCATACAATGAAGATGTAAATACCCATAAATGAAGTTATACTACCAAAAGTGTATAATAATGGTCAGTACATACACCACTCAAAGGAAATAGTGGCAAACGTAGCATAAATGTCACGGGAATAAAAGTGAGATGAAAAATCCCTTACGAAAACTCGGCAGCCTAACGACACCACTTAAAACATCCAAAAATGGATTTATGAGATCAAATAGGGTCTCCATTAATATTAAAATAAAAATTAAAGTATGAAGAATATAAAATAACATCCCAAAACATAAGAAAGATGTTCTTAAAAGAAATGACATAAAAGAGAGTACTTAAAAAGAAAGAGAAAGGTTGGATCCCAAACAAAAATTCGGCAGCCTAACGACGCCACTCGAAACATCCAAAATCGATTGGTGAGAGAAAATAGGGTCTCTCATCATATGAAAATAAAAAGTAAAGTATTATTAAAATAAAATAACATCCCAATCATAATAAATATGAGCTTAAAAGGAATTACATAAAAGAGTGTACTTAAAAAGAAAGAGAGGGGTATGATCCCTTACCTCAAGTCCGACTTGTCTTGTTCGTTTCTTTATATTCCTGAATAATAAACTTTGGTCAATTTATAATTTCTTAAGGACCTCTTTTAAATATTATTATTCAGTTCGTATCACATGTTATAATGTTATAATAATTGGTTAATAATGTGAGTTCATGTGAGACGTTTTTGTCGATGTTTGGTACATGAGTCAAAAATGAACTTGTTTGAAAATGATTGTCCATATAGTTATAAGTAAATCATCTCCAGAATAGTATTAATGATTTAAATATCATATATATCAAGTAAATATTCATTTTATTGTACTCCATAACATTTTGAGATAAAAATAAATGAAATGCACCATTCATGGAGACGGTAGGCCGTACCTACGCATGAACGCTACTTTCATTTCTTTGTCATATTAATGTAATTAAAAATAATTGAGATATATATATATTATAATTAGATTATAATATATATGTTATATAGGTCAAATATTTTCATTAATTTCATTCTTTATACATTTCATGTATTGCATGAACGAGTCACATCACTTGAGGGGGCGGTAGTCCACACTTCCCCGTATGAAATTATCGCATTTGCACAACATGAAAAGCATAAAGGAATGTTTTAAATATAAAATTCAGAAGCATATAGAAAAAATAAATACCATATATATCATATATAAAATATTGTTACATCATAATGGCCACCATGAAAGGTGTTAAGTGAATATTGAACAATCATCGTTTCGTGAGGCAGAAATTCGCCATCCACAGAAATAGTATGTTCTTTAACCATTAGACGAAGTTGTGTGTAAGTTTAGCTAGAATCCTTAACATAACAGAATCCTAGTATATTGAAGATACTGTTTTTGTTACAAAATAATGGAATAAAAAGAGTTTATAGGATTGGAGAAGAAAAATAAAACCTAAGAACACAAGAGAGGACACTACCTTTAAATCGGGTAACTCTCTTTGATTTGATCTCAAAGGCTTCCTTGGAAAGGATTATGCCCACAGTGAGGCTTCAATGATAAATAGAGTAATGTGTAGAGATGAAATGGTTAGGGTTTTGCTGATCCAAAGGCTTGAGAGGTGTTTGTAAGGTGGTAGAGGTGGGGGCCTTTTATAAGAGGAGAGGAGGGGCACTCTTGGAAATTCAAAAAAAGTTACATTATTTTCAAATGTGTTTCGGATTTTAATGGTCCCACATTGATATATTTCATGTATAAGGTGATAAGGGTTCGAAATACACCCATAAAATATGTTTTTTACATGTGTAGGTCTTAGATTTTATATTATCTTTTCATTTTATTTAAATCGTTAAATAATGAGGTAATCGATGCATCATCATGATGTCATAAATAAGTTAATTTATTTAATGTTTAAAAATTATAAAAAAATACTATTATGTATGAAATCTTTTTATCCTTCCAAGGACTATTTATAGTCACAAATATGACTTGAATAACCCCATGTAAAAATTGTTTTAGTAAAACAAATCATGTTTGTGACATTTTTATTTTAACTTTAAATAAAAAGTTATTTATGTCATTTTCCTACCAAAGTGGCTCCATGGGGTCCCAAAGTGGACCCATGGATTGTCTTGGTCGGCCATGACACATACAACAAGGGTAGGACATGTGTCTAGGTCATTTCATATTATTAAAACATTATTTTTACCTTAAACTACACTAATTACCTCTAATCGCGATTAAAAACATAAAAGTTACTATTCACCAAAAAATTATTTTAATTCCATTAAACCACATTTTAATTATTAATGACAACCATGTATGTCAGATTTTTAAAATTTAAAACACATAGGTT
Organism: Viscum album; assembly: GCA_963277665.1. Lineage (NCBI taxonomy): Eukaryota > Viridiplantae > Streptophyta > Magnoliopsida > Santalales > Viscaceae > Viscum > Viscum album. Next base: position 2,065,506,988 of record OY728133.1, on the reverse strand, counting down.
GTAAAATTTCAAACGGAAAATCAGTTTTTATAAGTACCACTTAGTGGTTTCACTATTCATGAAAAATTGAAGTTTTTCAGAAAAATACCAAAACTTCACCCTAACCTATATTTGATATTCTGAATTCAAAAATGAAGTCTACTTTACAAAATTAAAAACATATAAGTTTCATTAATTAATTTAATAATTAATTCCCACTATCAGAGCAAATAGCGTGTTTTTATGAAACAATATGTATCAAAAGATTGACACTAGTTTAAGTCCGATTTCAAAGTGAAATTAACTCCAATGACCACAATTGGATTTAATGGTAAAAATATATTCTAATTGAAGTTTAAAACCAATTAAAAATATAATCTAATCATATAAATAAATTAGATTAAAAATAGTTTTTGAATTAAAATACAACATTTTCACTATTCATTAAAAAATGAACTTCATCGGAAAAATACCAAAAATTTACACAAAGTAAATTTTGATGTCCCGATTCTAAAGAATAATTTTATTTTTTCAAATATAACACATAAAATTGTCAAAAAGTGGATTTAAAATAGGTTCGCCATCAAAAGGCGGTTAATCGACCTTTTAAAGAATATTAGAATGTTTACGCTTAAAATTGGATTTATTCGCATTTTTAATCCTCTAACATTTATTGTAAAATGTAATTTTTTTTGACAAAAATACATAATAATTTTTTAGTTATTTCAATTCTTTCCCACCATTACAATGGCTAGGCGTTAACTACCAATTAAAATAATATTATTTTACTATTAGAGTGCAACGTAAGATTTCAAAGGAACTCGTTGTCACGTATTGGGTACGCCATCGAGCATAGTGTTCCCTTTAAAGTAATATTAATATTTTTTCACAAATAGGGATAAATATAAAAATGTAATATTCTTTATTTACCTGGGGTGTTACATCCTTCCCCCCTTTTGGGAATTACGTCCTCGCAATTTCAAAATTGGGCTTGGAAACTCCATTGAAAGTCCCACATCGGAACAAGAGTTCGTAAAACAATCACTTTAAAAGAAAGAAAGAGGTGTACAGAGGTCACCCAAGTTAACCCATACTAGGATTCCATGTAATAAAACATGGACATGGAGGATAAAACAAAGGGTCACATTCTGATGGAGAGTGATAGAAAACATGTTTAGGAGAAAGTTAACCACAAGAAAATCACAAACTTGTGATGGGTTAAATGGTATTGGATTCCCCAGTAGAAAAATTTAACGGAAAACATTTTTTTAGTTACTTTTCATTGAGAAATTTATTTTTGATCTTAACTAAAACATAAGGAAACATACTTACTTGTCATGTTGACTTTCAACTTTTACTAGATTTCTTACACGAACTCATATTTTGTTTAAAAGACGAGTATTTAGGAAGGCTTGTTCACATTAAGAGTACTATAATCAACTTCTAGAGAATCATGTAATCCACAAAAGAGAACTTTATATTTCCCATGTCTTTAGATATTAACCAAAACCAAACCAAAAAGTTTAGTACGAGATCAGATAATACCCAAAAAGGATAATCCTTTATAAAAAGGAAATCGATTCTTAATCTCCAAAATTTGTCTAACAAGACCCAAAGTTCAACGAAGACTATTCAATAAAGATTTGTCCATAAAATTCTTCAAAGTAAACCAAACTAAGATTGAAATCCAAATATTTGAAGGATTTAATCACATAGTCCTCCAAGGTACAAATTAACATTTATCTCCAAATAACATCAGTTGCTCTTAAAGTATCATATTGAAAATTAATTAACCTAATTGCATATCCTCCATGATAGGTTAATAATTTCCATGGATAACCCAAAATCAACTTATTCTAGATTCATAGGATCATCTAACTAAAAATAATTAGTCAAACTAACCAGGGACTTCACGTAGTCCAGTGGTAGGTGATAATTACCAGTCGCACTTTGGTTGTGGGTTCGATTCTCGCGGCGTTGTCTGATGCGACGGGTTGTCACACGGTCTGTGTGTTGTCCTTTTTCCAAAACTATATAACTCTTCAAAAATTCCCCAAAACGAGATAAAATCTTCAAAAATAATCATAAAATATTTTAACCTCAATTTTATCTCATGCATTTAATTTTCCATCATAACATATATTAACCCATAATTACCTCAAAAGTAAGGATCATATAAACTCTAATGGTTACCATTGTAATTATTACCTAAACTTCCACATCGATTTGGAATCTCGTACATGATACATTAAAGAACATACCAAGGTTCAAGTGGTTGATCAAGACTCCTTGGTAGTTGGTTTAGAACAACCACGAGTTTCCTCATTGAATCCCCCATTTCATCCAGTCTCTTAATCAGAGAACCACCACAGTTTCCATCAAACCTGTTGTCACTTTGGTGCCTGCTAGATCCATCCATTTACTAATACCAAAAAGGTCAGTGTGATTATATCAACAAAACCATCATGTACTAATCAGGAAGATAAAAAATAGGATATACTTACTCATTCACTTTATCTAAAACTAGGACTCTCTCTGAAATCCTAACCATTATGGTAATGTCACTTATGCTTAGAGGATACAATAACCTCTAAATTTACTTAAACCAACCTTTGATACCAACTATAAGGCCGCAACCTTAAACCATACTTAATATTGAATTAAATTAATAATTCACATTGAGGATCTTTTCAGGTTTTGAGTTTTAGAGAATTAGGACATAACTATTACATCTCAAAAGATTACAAAGTAGACACTTCTACTAAGTTTCCATAAAATAAAAACTCTTAAAAAAAAACATGTCTAGTTCCATGTTTTAGATAGCATGACTTTTCCTTGATCCCATCCTTGACCCTATTCCACTTTAAGTCCTGTGAAAAACATTTCAAAAACATTGGGTGAGCATAAAAAGCTCAGTAAAGGATACACAAAGAAGGAAAACTGTTAGTTTTTCAAAACAACCAGTAAACCAAGAATACTTTATCAAAGTAATACTTTTAACCTTTATGAAGTAGTAAAAAACTCTTCAATGAATAAAAGATCATTACTTACCCCTTTGTAACCAAAATATTACCATAAAACCCATATAAAGAACACATAACATATAATGGTAACTTGGGACATAAACATACTTAAATGGAATAACCATACAGTCGACTTACATACATACTTAATGGAATAGCCATACGGCTGACTTCCATACCCAATGCATTAGAGGTTATAACGTAACCACCCGTCCTGGTATTCACGGCACCACCCGTCATATGGTTTATCACGTAACCACCCGTAAAATGTCTAAGTACCATCATTACACATAAAATATTGAAAATATAAACATTTCAATAACAACATTTGATTTTCAATCACAATAAGTATTTCCAAGATATTGAATTAATCAATCCATTTTCAAAAATCATTTATAATAGATTTTTGAATCAAAGTGTCCCATACAACATTGAAGATTTTAATGGAATTATAATTTTAAAACATTAATGTCCATATAAATAAATACTGAAAACTATTTTGAAAATATAAAAATTAAAGATAAAGATTTAGAATAATGAATCTTTAAAACATTTAAAACGATATTTTTGATAAAGAGTTTCTAACAAAATGAGAGACTCTTAAATAAAAATAATTGCAGAATAACATTTAATCCAAACTTTATAATATCATTAGAATAAAGGTATTCATGATATAATATGTGAAAGTACAGTATACACACCATATAATAGTGAATTTGTGCATAACAACAATAAAGTCTCAAAAGAAATGTAAAATGAGATGAAATCCATTATAAAGAAGGTATCCTTAAATTAAGGATAAATCAATATCATAATTATGTGTGACAAATATAAATACACCCAATATAAGTTGATATTAAGTGTAAAACAATCAATGGTCATTCACACATATTCAAAGGATGAAATATTCAATAACTACATGTTGAACCCAAAGAAATCGAAATTGGGTTAAGAAGTTCCCTTGGTAAAATTTGACAGCCTAACGGCGTCACATAAAATTTTACAAAAAGGGTTGATGAGAGAGATAAAGGGGATCTAATCACATGGACATAAAATTTACATAAATAAGGATATATAAGAACATATCCCAACATAATAGTATGTGAATTAAAATACATAACAAAATAAGTCTTTTAAAAAAAAGGAGGGTGAAAGATCCCCTTACCGAGTTGGGTAACTTTCAAAAAGTACACCCCATGGAAGAAGGGTCATACAATGAAGATTTAAATACCCATAAATGAAATTATACTACACAAAGTGTATAATAATGGTCAGTACATACACCACTCAAAGGAAATAGTGGCAAACATAGCATAAATGTCACAGAAATAAAAGTGAGATGAAAAATCCCTTACGAAAACTCGGCAGCCTAACGACGCCACTTAAAACATCCAAAAATGGATTTATGAGATCAAAGAGGGTCTCCCATAATATTAACATAAAGATTAAAGTATTATGAATATAAAAGAACATCCCCAAACATAAGAATGAAAGGCTTAAAAGAAATTACATAAAAGAGAGTTCTTAAAAAGAAAGAGAGAGGTTGGATCCCTTACGAAAATTCGGCACCCTAACGGCGCCACTCAAAACTTCCAAAATGGATTGGTGAGAGAAAATATGGTCTCTCATAATATGAATATAAAAATTACAGTAGTAGTAATATAAAATAACATCCCAATCATAATAAATATGAGCTTAAAAGGAATGACAAAAAAGAGTGTACTTAAAAAGAAAGAAAGGGGTAAGATCCCTTACCTCAAGTCCGACTTGTCTTGTTCATTTCTTTATATTCATGAATAATAAACTTTGGTCAATTTATAATTTCTTAAGGAACTATTTTAAAGATTATTATTCAGTTAGTATCACATGTTATAATGTTATAATAATTGGTTAATAATGTGAGTTCATATCAGACGTTTTTGTCGATGTTTGGTACATGAGTCAAAAATGAACTTGTTTGAAAATGATTGTCCATGTAGTTATAAGTAAATCATCTCCAGAATAGTATTAATGATTTTAAAATCATATATATCCAGTACATATTCATTTTATACCACTACATAACATATGGAGATAAAAATAAATGAAATGCACCGTTAATGGAGACGGTAGTCCGTAAGTACGCATGAACGCTACTTTCATTTCTTTGTCATATTAATGTAATTAAAAATAATTGAGAGATATATATATTATAAATACAGTATAATATATATGTTATATAGGTCACATATGTTCATTATTTTCATTCTTTATAAATTCCATGTATTACATGAACGAGTCACATCACTTGAGGGGGCCGTAGTCCACACTTCCTCGTATGAAATTATCGCATTTTCACAACATGAAAGCATAAAGGCATGTTTTAAATATAAAATTCAGAAGCATATAGAAAACATAAATACCATATATATCATATATAAAATATAGCGACATCATAATGGCCACCATGAAAGGTGTTAAGAGAAGATTGAACAATCATCTTTTCGTGAGGCAGAAATTCACCATCCACAGAAACAATATGTTCTTTAACCATTAGACAAAGTTGTGTGTAAGTGCAGCTGAAATAATTCACATAAAAACATCCTAGTATATTTAAGATACTGGTGTTGTTACAAAATAAAGGAATAAAAATTGTTTATAGGGTTGGAGAATCAAAATAAAACATAAGAACACAAGAGATGACACTACCTTTAAATCGGGTAACTCTCTTTGATTTGAGATCAAAGGATTCCTTGGAAAGGATGATGCCCACATTGAGGCTTCAATGATGAAGAAAGTGATGTGGAGAGATGAAATGGTCAGGGTTTGGCCGATCCAAAGGCTTGAGAGTTGTGTGTAAGGTGGTTGAGGTGGGGGCCTTTTATAAGAGGAGAGGAGGGGCACTCTTGGAAAGTCAAAACAAAGTTATATTATTTTCAAATTAGTTTTGGATTTTAAAGGTCCCACATTGATATATTTATAGGATAAGGTGATAAGGGTTCTAAATCCACCCATCCAATAGTGTTTTGACATGTTTAGGTCTTAGATTTTACATTATCTTTTCATTTTATTTAAATCGTTAAATAATGAGGTAATCGATGCATCATCATGATGTCATAAATAAGTTAATTTATTTAATGTCTAAAAATTATAAAAAAGATACTATTATGTAGGAAATCGTTTTAGATTTCCAATGAATATTTATAGTCAAAAATATGACTTTTATAACCCCATGTAAAAATTGTTTTAGTAAAACAACTCATGTTTGTGACATTTTTATTTTAACTTTAAATAAAAAGCTATTTATGTCATTTTCCTACCAATGTGGCTCCATTGGGTCCCCAAGTTGACCCATGGATTTTCTTGGTCTGAAATGACACATAAAATAAGGGTAGGACATGTGTCTAGGTCATTTCATATTATTAAAACATTATTTTTACCTTAAACTACACTAATTACCTCTAATCACGATTAAAAACTTAAAAGTTACTATTCACCAAAATATTATTTTAATTCCATTGAATCACATTTTACTTCTTAATGACAACCATGTATGTCAGACTTTTGAAATTCAAAACACAGAGGTGGTAAAATTTCATTTAAACGGAAAATCAGTTTTTATAAGTACAACTTAGTGGTTTCACTATTCATGAAAAATTGATGTTTTTCAGAAAAATACCAAAACATCACCCTAAGCTATATTTGATATTCCGAATTTAAAAATGAAGTCTATTTTAAAAAATTAAAAACATATAAGTTTCATTAGTTAATTTAATAATTAATTCCCGCTGTCAGAGCAAATAGCGTGTTTTTATGAAACAATAAGTATCAAAAGATTGACACTAGTTTAAGTCCGATTTCAAAGTGAAATTAATTCCAATGACCAAAATTGGATTAAATGGTAAAAATATAATCTAATTGAACATTAAAACTAATTCAAAATATAATCTAATCATATAAAAAATTAGATTAAAAAGAGGTTTTGAATTAAAATACAACATTTTTCACTATTCATAAAAAAATGAACTTTATCAGAAAAATACCAAAAATTTACATAAAGTAAATTTTGATGTCACGATTATAAAGAATAATTTTATTTTGTCAAATATAACAAATAAAATTGTCAAAAAGTGGATTTAAAAGAGGTTCTCCATCAAAAGGCGGTTAATCGACCTTTTAATGAATATTGGAATGTTTACGCTTAAAATTGGATTCATTCGCATTTTTAATCGTCTAACATTTATTGTAAAAAGTAAATTTTTTTGACAAACATACATAATAATTTTTTAGTTAGTTCCGGTCTTTCCCTCCATTACAATGGCTAGGCATTAACTACCATTTAAAATAATATTATTTTACTATTAGAGTGCAACGTAAGATTTCAAAGGAACTCGTTGCCGCGTATTGGGTATTCCATCGAGAATAGCATTCCCTTTAAAGTAATATTCATATTTTTTCACAAATAGGGATAAATATAAAAATGTCATATTCTTTATTTACCTGGGGTGTTATATTTCTTGAGTGTGGAAAATCCAGAGAACTGTATAACTCTTTTCAAGTTATTTATTTCTAAACTGAGATATCATAAGAAGATCATATACCTGAATGTTTTGTTTTCCAGTCTAAGGAATATCGTATTGAGTGTTTTAGAAGAATTTTAGTTTTGATGATTGTGACTGAGTTCATCATACTAATTCCATTAGAAAAAATTCATTAGGCTGAGAATGTTTGGATAGTGTTTTAGGGAGTTTATAACATGTTCATGTTTTATAATCATATTGATAAAGGGAGAATAATATTGAATCAATTGTATTGATTCAATTAGACGAGATCCATCTATCTCTGGGTTATCAGAATCTGAATTTTTTGTGGTTAAAATTTAATAAATCCTTTATTATTAATTTTTGGATCTAATTTTTTTAATAAACATTGTAAACTTGTGAGATTCAATATAATTATTCCTATTAGGATATACAAGGTTTATAATGGGATTTGGCACAAGTTGTTTTCAATTTTTCATAATAGTTTACTTCCATTGACCCACAGAAGTGGCCATGGAAATGATATAGGTTCTCACACTAAGGCTGATCCTTGAAAATATCATGTTCTTTAATTTCTTTCCTACTTTTTCATGCATGAGTATTTACCAAAGGATGATAAGGATATAAATTTAATAGGTTTCAGGGGTTATGTTTTAAATGTACAGAATCTTAAAAAAACTGAACAATTGATTCAACCCCCCTCTTAGTTTTTATTTGATCATTCAGAACATAAATTTTTATTATAGACATGGGTCCCTTGTTGAATCATTATCATAGATTATCTCAATTAATTCAATTATAAAATAATTCATATATTTGATGGAAAAGAGTATTATGGATAGAAAAATAATATGATTCCTTATCTCTAATCTTCTATAGTAGAAGTTGTTGATGTTCTGACAATAGGATTCCCAACTATTAATATAGTTTCCCTGATGAATTTTACTGATAAGATAAATTTTGAAGCTAATGAAAAAAGATAAATTCTTTCCTTATGTTCTTATTAGAAAATGTTTATACGAAGGTGATGGGTCTTAAATAGTCAAAGATTTTTTTGTACAAGTTGTAAAGTATATTTTAATTAAATACTAAAGTGAAAGAATATAAACTAAAAATATTTCATAGTAATTATTAGTATGTAATGATGAGATATGAAGAAACTATTGATAAACACTTCAACAGAGTAAATGAAATTTTTTCCATCATTTGAAGATTATGTTTTATCCTAAAATATTATACAATTGTGAAGATAAATTTGATAAAATTTTATGATAGGTTTGATACTAAAATTTATTCATTATAAGATAATGATGATTTATATCTTAATTAATTGAATAAATTTCTTTTTTATTATGAAATAAAGAAAGATACAATGTTTTAAAAGAAGAGGAAAGATGAAATTGATTTTAAATCCATGAGAGAAATTAAAAAACAAGATATTTATTATGATAATACTTGTGACTCTATTGATAAAGAGGATGATGATTTTAATAAGTCATGTATCTTATCTCTAATAACTATAAAATTGGAAGAGGTGAGTATGGTGGAAAACATCTTATCAAATATGTTGAATGTGGTGGAATCAAACACAATTATATGAATTTTTTCATGAATAATGTTGGAGAATATCGATATGATTCCAATCAAAAACCATGATGGAAGAAGTGGAACATAAATTATAATTAAGAAAATTCGTCCAAAAAATATAAGAGGAAGTTGACTTGGGAAAAAATGAGTATACTTATTAATAAAGTTGAATCAGAAACAAGTGGAAAAAATCTTCAGAAGATTAATGTTCCGAAAAATTCCTAACATTCATTTCAAAAGTGGAGAAAAAATATTCCATAGATATTGAAGATGGCTAGGAAGAATAATATAGATATTATCAGCTCCAAATAAAACATGTTTCATGTCTTGATAAAAATATAACTCTCAATAAATTAATAAGAGTTATAAATAATAATTTTAAAGAAATTATAGAAAGAATAAAATAAATTATCAAGAAGGTGGAAGAATACATTAAAAAGATGTTAAGTTACTAAATACGAATTGATGAATATGGAAAGATGAATGAAGATATTAGTGAAAATCTAGAAGATAAGGAAGATTAAATCAACAAGTTTCAATAAAAAATAATCGAGTCCAAAATTATCTTGATGAAGATAAATGAAAACTTCCACAAGGTTTGAGGCGAAAAAGTAGAGATATTTGATGTTGTTAAGAGACCTCAAATCAAGAATCATGTTAAATCCTCACCCAACATAAATAATGTTTCAAATGATTTTTCTAATATTTCATGTTCGAAAAAATATTTGGTATAGATGAGGTGGAAAAGGATGTCATAAACATATTTCATCTACAAAATATAATGAAAAACATAGGAGAAAATATGGTCCATGTTGAGATATTTTTAATGAATGGAGAAGTTATCACCCTCAATGGTGTTTCTACAGAGAAAAATCTTACATCAATAGAAAATCAAGATTTCTTGGATATTTCTACTAATAAGTAATCTATGGGTATAACGAAATAGTAGAATCATGGTGGAAATGGGTAAAATCATGTTATCATAAGTCAAAACTTTAAATTTATAACAGAGACAAGAAGTTAGTACTGTTGTACATGTTCAAAATAGATGTTTTTTGAGATCGAAATACAACATGACTTCATAAAAAATTTCATATAAAAAAACATCAATGAAACACATCAAGGTTTTTGGAAGTCACTATTTGAAAAAAATAAAAAACTTGAATAATGGAATGTTTAATGAGAAATATGTAGAAGGAATATTCATAGGTTATTCACCTAATATAAGAAGTTACAAATGTAGGAAAAAATGTTTTGAAAAGTTTGTTGACTCATAATATTTGAAAGTAATTGAAAATAAAAATTCCATGACAATTTGATTTTAGAATGATGAAGAGGATAAATTATAGTCTTTCAATTCAAGTAAGAATGATTCAAAACTAACCAATCTAGATTCATAAGAATCATTTTATGAAGAAATTTCACCTAGAAACTAATATTTGAATATTTCTACCTTACAAAAAAAGTTGAGACCAAAACAATTCATTGGAATTAAAAGACTCTACTTTAGACTAAAAGAATGTTGAGATTATAAAATCAGAATTCACTTATCTCAAAAGATAAATCATAATCAATTTCAAAAAATATTCAAAAAAATAATTGATGGATGATATGAATGAAGAGTTGGATCTGATTGAAAAAAAATGAAACATGGGAACTTGTCCCATGTTCAACAATTAAAAAATTTATTAGAACAAAATGATTTTTTTTTAAAAATGTGATTGATAATTGAAAGTTTCAATAAAAAAATCAAAACTATTTTTTAAAGGATACGCACACATGGATGGTGTAGATTTTTATGAAACTATTCCCCCTTTTACAAGGTTTCAAACTATTAGAATATTTTTATCAGTGGATTCTTACTAGAATTACAAATTATATTAGATGGATGTAATGTTAGAATTTATAAATTGGTAAAATTAAGAAGAATATTACATTGAAAAGACTTGTGGGTATCTACATGATGAAGATGAAAGAAAAGTATGTAAACTAAAGAAATATGTGTATGGGATGAAAAAATATCCACATGATTGGTATTCAAAACATGAAAATTGTTTTAGAATACTAAATTTTTCTGAAGTAAAAGTTGATATCATTTTATATGTGAGATATTTTGACTCTATAACTCTAATTATAATTGTTTCTGTGGATGATATATTTTTTTCTAGGGATAAATAAAAAGTTTTTATAGAATTTTGCATGGAAATGAAGAAGAATTTTTAAATATCACTTATTAGAAAAATAACTTTATTCTATAGTTTAAATTTCAACAAATAGAAAAATACATCTTCTAAACTGAAGAAAAGTATTATAGGGAATTTTTAAATAATTTTGGTATAGAATAATATAATAAATTTTCTAATCCTATATTCGTGACCTCAATGTTAATTGAAGAGGAGTACAAAAAATTTCCAAATTAAAAAGACTATTTGAAGGTAATTCGAATTATACTTTACCTTAAAACCTTACGTACTGATTTTTTTATGCTATGACTTTTTGTTCAAGGTATCAAACAAATCTGAAATAATCACAAATGTTGGAAGCAAAGAGATTTCTCAGATATGTCAAAGGAAAAAACATACATGGGTTATTATAAAAAATAAATTGTGTGATGAATTTTCAAGGTTATATAGATACTGATTGGGAACAAAATTGTAGTGGTATAAAATGAACCATAGGAGGAACATTTTTCATGGGTGAATGTTCTGTGAGTTGGTATAGAAAAAAACAAAGATCAGTAACTTTAAGCAAAAAATAATCACAATATGTTGTAGCTACTCAAGATTTTACCCAAATGTTGTGGATGCATGTTTAGATATAAGACTTAAAAGTGAATGTTTTCAAACCACTGTAAATACTTTTTGATAATCAGAGTGTAATTGATCTTTTTAAAAATACTGTACAACATTCTATATGAAAAAAATGATTGAATGGATCAATTTACAAAATATAAAGATAATGATAGAGATTTATTAGGGAATATATCTCAACGAATTGACAAATTGTTGATATATTCAAAAAAGAAATGTTGAAATAAAGGTTTTTTAATTTGATACTAAATCATCACGTTCATCCTCCTACAATGGATTCCCAAATATCACAAGGAAGTTACCCCCAGTTCTTTGGATTATGTTTAAAAAGGGGGAGATAAAGTAAAAACTTTTTTTACTTTGTAATAATTTTTTACTTGTCATTATTTAATAAATTTTAAGCTGTGATTTTCATAAAAAGGGGGAGAGAAAAAGAAAAGTGAGAGGAAAAGATAAAAGTGAAGAAAATTTATCTATACATTTCTCCAAATTTTCCTTCCAATGAGGGATAGAATTACAAATAAAAATTAATTTATCCAAAAGTGTGGTGTTAGGACAATCCCTTTTGAGAAATGGTATGTTTTGGTAAATGTAAAAAAACTTGAGTTTTTTTATAGAAGATGGGGTTTTAAAAACTTTTTGAGAGTTGGAAAAGTTTTCAAAAAGTTTTTGTCCAAAAATAAAAATAAGTATATTGAAAAAACTTTGTGATGTATTATTTTTAACAAAGTATTGTATTTTTTGTCAAAAAAACTTATTTTTGAAAATAATTTTTTTGTTATTCAAGATCAAAAAAAATCTATCATAATGAGTTTTCATAAGAAAGTTAAAAGATACTGAATGTAAAAACATAAAGGGAGAGACAAGTTGTTTTTTAGACTCAGGTTTTTAGACTGAGTAGTACTTGAAATAGAAGGTAAAAGAAATATGGAACCTATAATTTATATAGAGTAGTTAATATAATGCACAATAAGATTCATATTAATCTACATTAAGTTAAATATTCACCGAACATTGGAAATAAAGTCAGTAGTTACTGAGTGAAGAATTGGAAATGTTACTGAGTAGGATTTTTTATGAAAGTGAAGTTAAGAGTTATCAAGTTTTCATACATTCTAACTAGATTTAAAAAATGGTTTATTGTTCATGAAGTTAACATAAATAATGAATAATTATCATTAAAAATTATTTTATGGAAGTTGAGGAATCATAATGTTTATATTGGTTCCAGAAAACTAGACACTGAAGATCAGATCTATAAGTATAATCCATGGAAGTTTTTTAGATGTCTGAATGTGTAAAGATGTTGAAGTTTGAAGTATTTAAAAGTTTCTAAGAAGTTTCATAATTGGATACAAAACTTCATAATGATAATTCTATCATTATGATATTTTTAACAAGTTTGACTCTCAAGAGGATGATCAATCAGATTAGGAACAAACACCAATTCATCAAATAAGTTCCTCACACCAATAAAACATCTGTTATAGAACATTAGAGTGATTATATTTGTTGATTCCAATTCATAAATGTAATATTAGTTATGAAGAAGATGTTAATATTATAAAAGGGTTGAGTTTTCTATAGAATAAATAAATGGATAATTCAAGTTTTCAATCATATAATATTGTGACATGAATATGTCAACTTGTAATGAAGTTCATCATAATGAGATGAAATTTAGTCAGATCATAATGAGATTAAAGTCAGTCATATGATAATAAACTGAAGATAGTCATATCATAGTGAGATAAAGATTTCCTGATCGTAATGAGCTGAAGATAGTCAAATCATAATGAGCATATGAGGCTAAAGTTGGGGAAGTTATACCAAATTGAATAAAAGTAAATTTTTTAGAGAAATATTGAGATGGATTGAATAATTCAAAGCTAACGTTTAAATGAGATTTATTTTTAGTGTTTTTAAATTTGGGTAAGTGGGAAAAGTTTTTCATTTTCTCACCTTTTATTTTTTGAGTAGCCTATAAAAAGAAGCACAATTATTTTTAATTTTGTAACTTTTTATGAGTATGGAAAAGTTGGATCATATCATAACTCATTCAAAGTTATTTATTTCTAGACTAAGATCTTAAATTATGATTAGACACCTAAATGTTTTGTTTACCAGACTAATGAATATCGTATTTAGAGTTTGAGTAGAGATTGAGTTTTAAAGATTGAGAATGAGTTCATAATAATGATTCCATCAGATTGAATTCGTCAGACTAAGGATGTTCAAATTGAGTCTTGGGGAGTATCTAAGAATTTTATGTTTTTTATTTAGAAAAAATAGAATGTTTCTTAAGATGAAGATTGAAAAAGGGATAATCGTACTGAATTGATCAGATTGAGTCAATCTGACTATGTTTATTTGACTCAAGGTCATCATATCTAAGAAATTTTGTGTATAAAATTCCAAAAATGTTTTATTCATTTACTTTGGATCAATTATTTTGTATGAAACTTTGTAAACTAATGGGTTTCAGTATAATCATTTCCATAAGAAGATCGAAGGTTCCTAATGGGAGTTGGAACAAGGTTTACTCTCTTCTTATTAACAGTTCATTTCCACAGACCCACATGAGTGGCTAAGAAAAGGATGTAGGTCATCACAATGAGGTAGAACCTTGTAAATATCATGTGATTTAATTTCATTCATACTTTTTCATGCATTATTATTTACTAAAGGATGGTAATGATATAATATTTAGCAGGTTGTAGGGGTTATGTTTTAAAATTATTGATACATACAAAATTTTAACAACTAATTCACCCCATTCACAATATTTATTTGATAATTTGAGACTTAAAGAATATATAGACTTAGAATATCCCTGATTTAAAGTGGTTACTAAATATTTTTGTTGGATCCCCTTCACTATGGGTGTGTCAAGTGTAGACAACCCTCTTAAATATAATGTTGAATAATCATAGAATGTTATCAATAATTTATATTGTATTTTTATTGAAGATACATTTTATTTTAATGAATGTGGTAGAATGTATTAATTCTTCTAAATTGTGACCCATAGTTATTATGTTGTTGGATACCTATACATGAATTGACTTTCATTTTTGGGTTGGAATTTTGGAGTTATTGAGTTGAAAGATGTGATCCCATATTTTATTTATGATGCATATAGACCAAACCTCTTTTGGGTATTTGTTTCCAGATAATTATGTTTGATGTTCATGTAAATTTCCCTTGTCTCACTTTATGGGTACCAACTATATAATACATCATGTGTACATAT
Source organism: Viscum album (assembly GCA_963277665.1). Taxonomy (NCBI): domain Eukaryota; kingdom Viridiplantae; phylum Streptophyta; class Magnoliopsida; order Santalales; family Viscaceae; genus Viscum; species Viscum album. The sequence goes on along the minus strand of OY728133.1, from coordinate 2,065,491,816 downwards.
GGTTGAGAATATAAGTGGAAATATTAGTTTTGAATTATAGGAGGGGATGTATTTTTTAATAGGATTTTGGATTATAATTATGAAGGATATATACCCTTAGATGATGAATTTTTGATATGTAGTTAGGAAAAATTGGTACAATGAGACTTAATCATGTGTGGTAAGTAGATAAGGGTGTTCAATATATAAATGAAAACAAAAGTTTCCACTAGTTATCCAATGCATGGAAAATTGAACCCTATTATAATGGGATATGAATGGATATCCAGTGGAACCCTACTTGCTATCTAGTATACATAATGGGTAAAATACATATTTTTGTCCAACTAGTTTTTATAAGGATATCACATTCCACATCTTCTATTGGTATGTGCAGCCGTAGCACTCCCCCTCCTCTCCATTTTCTACCTTTATCTGGGATGGGTTCCATTTAATTTTCATAGTGATTCGAGGTAAGATTCTCCTACTTATTATATCAACTTTCCTTCTCCTTCCACCATCCATAATTTTTAGATGTTATATTGGGGGTTTTTATTCTCATTCCAAATTATTAAGGTGTAATTTAATGTTAATGATGGAGGTTCTTCTCTACCTTGAGAGAGGACTTCCATATACAACCTTTTGGTGTTTTTGTTCATAAAATAATCATAGGAACATTATACCATGAAATTATTCAAGGTTTTCATTAAATTAAATTGAATTAATGATGGATTTTGTTTATATTATTAGGGATTTTTCCATTAATGGTGTTTGGTATCCCTACCAGACCACACCTAGGTTTCTATATTTTGTTTGGATATAACGCAATGAAGTGGTGATCTTTATACCAAATATTCAATATTAGGTGATTTTTTCAAATTGTGCAAAAAATTATAATTTGACTATAATTAATTATTTTTGGATCATATAGGATGATTGAGTAACTCGGTTTGTGATGTGATTAGGGAATACACATGTATGGAACTTTGTGGGCCTTGGTAGAGATGTCATCCCTTGGAAGAAAGTCAAAAATGAATCATATTGATGTAGCTGGTCACTCATTCCAGCCCTATGGATTTTTAAATCAAGTTAAATTGAATTTAGATGTCTAGTGTCACCACTAAGGGTGATTCCCCATGTTTATTTAATTAAATGAAAATTTTTATTTAAATTAAAATGACTTATTTAAGTTAAAGTGATTGGGACTATAGAACACCTTATATGAGTAGACCAAAGTACCTAGGACACATAGGTCACAGTGAATTGGATTGATTACATTGATTCTAAAGGATGATGAATATCCTATAAGATGTCTTATTACTTCCAGAACCTGAAAGGGGTCAGTCTTGAAGAGACTTACAATCCCTAGTTTAGGAGTCTATAAATGCCTACTGAGAGTGGTGCGTAGTGACTTGAGAAGACAAACCCAAGAAGGTCTAGTGAGACAATTGAGATACTTGGAGGCATTTGGAATTATTTATTGGCATTATGAGAATTAATGATAGTTTTTCCATTTTATAGGGGCCTGATACACCTCAACGATGGAGGTGAGTATAGATTTATATGACCTTGTTAGGGTGGACCATTAAAATCTCCTTACACGCCATCAGGTTATTGGGTTATCAAGATGAGTGAGAGATCAGTGATCCTCTCCATTCTCAGGTGACTAGGACTAGGTGGATAAAAATTAGGTAGACTAGGATTAGGTTGGGAGAGATGACTGGCCCAGAGAGGCCATGATGATAGTGATAGTTCATGGACCGTCTTCTTTACTATTTTCTTTTTGGAAAATCACAGTGTAAGTTGTGGGCCCCTACTACCCCGTTTATGATGTCAAGGGAAGTGAAATCCATAGGGGGTTAGGTGTTGAATTGAGATTAGATTTAGACCATGAAATCACAATGGATTATTCCATTTGTATTGACTAAGGGGAATATATTGGGTACTTCAATTACTAGTTCACCCCAAATGGGTGTTGTGGGATTCAGGTAGGGATAAAGGGTTTGGGTGTTTGGCCGACCCCATATGTTCTTTTATTATTCTATAAATTTGAATATGAACTTTGGAATAATATAACAAGGCTTGGATTCCATTCATCTAGAGTTTGATATAATAATGGGATGACATGGAAATGAAGTTAGAAACTATTAGAGTATCCATGGATTTGGATCATGAAAATTGGATTATCATGGGTAGGGATCCAGGAGTCATGAGGATACAAATCGGTAGCCATAGATTTGAAGAACGATACTATTGGCTCTATAATGTAATTAGATCATGGATTTTGTATTTTCCTAAGGTGATATCCAAAATTAATGGGGGTATGAAGTGATTCCATGGATTTTTAGTTAAAAACTATCAAAGATACCATGGATTTAATGCTCGGATACTGGATAGTCATGGGATGGGATTTGAAAGTTGTGAGTATACAATTGGACTAATTTTTTGGATCTATAATGTAACTTGGTTGGAATGGTCATCATGAAATGCTTAGAGACATATCAAAACTGGTTGAAGTGGGTATGGTGGATATGGGTTGCAAACCCGAGGATTGAAAATATTATTACTTTACTTTATTTTAGTACTTTTTTATTTATCTCATCATGTCACATTCACATATAATTAGATTATAGACTATATATGGGAAAACATTATTGGTTCTCAATTGATTTTTATAATTACACAATGCTCAATTTTCCACTATATATGAGAACTTGAGAAGCATTCACATGGTTACAGGTACAGTTTGGTATGAGGCCACAAATTTCATGATCAAGATGAAGCTGCTTAGGTGGGATTTTATGTTTGGGTTGTGGTGAGGCTCTAGAGTTAAAGTAGATACCTAATGATTTTATATATTTTGTATCATATTTTGATGTGATATACCCATTAGTTTTATACCATATATGATGTATGTCATCAATTTATTTCATATTTATATATAATTTTATGTGATTTTTTTTGATATTTGGTTCTCTTATTGTTAATATTATTTTTCACTTAGATATAGGGGGTATAGCCTTACCACAATAATATTTTAGACCCTCACTTGTTAGAAATATCTAGTGTATGGGGATGCACTCTGAGGTCACTCATTGAACTAACCTAGTTACGGTTCATAATGTTAGATAGGTAGGGATGTTACAAAGTGTTATCGAAGAATTGTTTTTTATTTTTTCCTATTTTGTTATCATGGTATAATGGATACATAGGGACGTTTTAGAGCCTATTATGGAACCTGAACTGGTGCATCATAAACAGCTTTCTTAATATAAGTCTATGTGACCATGGGTATGAGATTGATGTTCTTGGATTAAGTTGTTATAGTTATAGTGATATTCACCTTGTGTGATGTACATTTTCTTAAAGAATAATGATTTATAATGTATTTTTGGCTCTTGTAAAATTGTAATGAGACCGGTTATTAGATTCTTGGATCATGTCCCTTTTTCAAAAATCCCATATGTATTTTAATAATATATGTTAAGGTGAGAGACATGTCATATATCATATCAAAAACATAAGATTCAAATTATATAAGCCTCAAAGTGTGATTATTTTTCAAATTATTGATGATAAACAATTTAATGTTTTTGTAACTAATCATAAATATTTTCCTCTATATGTACTTGGGGGAATTCGACTTATTTGGGAAAACTTGTGTAAATGAATGTTATTCTTCTGTTAGGCCATAAATATCATATATTGAGACCATTTATGGTGATGAAGGTGTTAGAGTCCCTTAATTAGGGTATAAGTAGATACCCTATGGGGTATGTAAGGGTATACTATACCAAATGAGAACACCCTATGTGTGTGAGTGTATAATAGGTTAAATTAGTTAAAGTGTCAGTAAAACTCTATATGGTGTTTTCTAATATATATTGGAATCACATTGTACTTAATTATTTAAGTGGTTTTGTTTATATTTATATGGATCATCTATTATGATTTAATTGGTTATGGACTTTTTTGACCATTGAGATGTGATTCTGCATGTTTACCCTCATATGTGAATATTCTTAAGAATCAGTTCCCTTATGGGTTGGGGGTTTGACATGTGATGCTTTATGTTTTACCTATACGTGACCCATGAAAAGGTAGTTTTCCTACTATTTAGCCATGTGATTATCTGATATGAGGGTTGTCAAGGTCCAATGAGAATCCTTATTTTACGAGAATCATATTTTTTGGATTGGTGGGAGTCCTAGAGACCTTTAAACATGACTTAGAACTTAGTGGGTTTGTATATAACGATGTTGGAGGGTATGCCAATAGAGGGGTTGGAATAATCCTTATAGTACCTTAAATTTTAAAATCACTAGTACATGATATATTTATATGTCGATTCATAGGAGGTCCAATAGAGTTTATGGAGAAAGGCATGGTAATGACTTAGGGTTTTGTATGAATCGCACCTTGTGTACTAGTGCATTGAGATGCCAGGCACATAGGGTGTTATGGTAACAATATTGTAATTAAAGGGTAATACCATTCAGGAGGTTGAACTTATTAACCCTAATAGCCTTGGAATTATGTTGGATGGTGGATAAGTGTATAATTAATCTTAGCATAGTTGAAGTTCTTTATTTTAAAATAAGATCCATGGGTATGCTGGTCAAGTTAAATGGACATTCTAGGTGGCATGTATGGAAAACTTGGAAAATTGGCTAGGTTTTGATGGTATGAAACTCTTGGGATCATGAGTCAGATTTTATGTGTTTCATTGGTTTAAGAGTGTACAACCACTCATTTTTGGATGAGATCAATGTAGTGTGTGCTAAATATACATTATTTTGATGTGTTTAAATTACCATGTATCCATGTGAAATAAGGTGGATTAAGAGTTTTTATGTCACACTTACTGTAACACCCCAAGATTTCATAGTGTGTTATTTCTTCAAAATAATTCAATAACTTGCACTACACGCAACACTGAGTTCAATTGCACCATGACTTACCAAAAAAAAGCCATTAAAAGAGGCCATGAATAGTAGTAACTAAATTTTAAACTTTATATAATCCTTATAATTTTAGAATCCATATTATGAGTTTCTTAGTCATAATGCAAGAACAGATTCATTTTCAGTATTGCACTTTTATCAACTTTTGATAGTGAAACCTTTTTAAATACAATATTTTAAACTTTTTGACTAAATGGAGACATCAAAAAATTTAAAATGAAACATCCCAAGCTTCCACGGTACGCTTTCCTTTGAATAAAACAGTAGCGTGTGTTGTACGCAACTTCGAGTTCTAACACACCGTAACCAATCAAACTAGCTGTTATGAATAGTAATACCTACTTTTTGAAGTTATATATATTTTATATTTTAAAATGGACTTCATTTTTGGATTCGGAATATCAAATTTAGCCTAAGGTGAAATTTTGGTACTTTTCGGATAACTTTCATATTTTGATGAATAGTGAAAATTACTAAATTTTAATTTAAAACAACTTTTTTAATCAAAATAATTAATAGTAATAAATTATGAATTTGAGTGGTTTTAAAGTATATTTAGAATATATTTTTACTATTTAATATAATGTTGGTCATTTTACATAATTTTACAATTAAACCAAACATAAACAAGTGTCAATCTTTTGATAGTTATTACCTCATAAAAACACGCTTTTTGTTTTGACAGCGGGAATTAATTTTAAATTAATTTCTTCCACTTCTGTGTTTTGAATTTAGAAAAATGGATTCCATATTTGGAATCAGGATGTCCAAATTGTGTAAATAGGTAACTTTTATTTTTATACATTTTGAATAAAAACTGTGGTAAATATTTTATTTACCATGGTTAAGGGTAAATCCGGTAAATAAGGGTTAAAAAATAATATTATAATAATACAAAATTAACCTAAAACGTGTCCTAACCTTATTGGTGGACACATACCCGACCATGAGCATACTTGGGTCAATTTGGGGACCCCTTGGATCCACTTGTATGTGGCAGGGACACTTTATATTAATAAAGTTAAAATAAAAATAAAAATGGCATAAGCTTACATCTTTTAGAAGAACAATTTTTACATAGGGTTATACATGTTGGATTTTAGATTATAAATATTCATTAGAAAGATAAACAGATTTCCTACATAATGATATTTTATTTATAATTTTTAGACATCAAATAATTTAAATTATTAATGACACAATAATGATGCAATGTTTACCTCATTAATAAATCATTTAAATAAATAAGATTATAATGATTAAAATATTATCTAAAACCTGTCCAATTCTTATTGGTTGATGTTATTTAGAATATGAGTCATCTTACCTTCGACCTCAATGATTTTTGGACCATTATAAACCGAATATAATTATATTATAAAGTAATACTTTCACTCTTTCCTAAAGAGCCCCTCTTCTCCCTTATAAAAGGAGACCACTTCTACTCATTCCTCACACCTCTCAAGCCACTTGGCTCGTCCAAACTCTGCCCAAATAAGCTCCCCACATCCCTCTCCTCCTCCTTGAAGCTTCCCCTTAGGCAGAAAGCATTTCAATAAGTCCGTTGGTTCCAACCAAAGTGAGTTACCTAAATTAAAGGTAACGATTTCTCTTAAATTATTTTCATTTATTTTGCTTCTCCAACCCACAAACTCTTTTTATTTCCTTTCTTTTGTAACAAAACCAGTATCCTAAATATAATAGGATGTTGTTATAAGAAGGATTAAAACTACACATACACACAACTCCATCTAATGGATGATGAACATAATGTTTCTGTGGATGGCAAACTAACGCCTCACGAAACGATGATTGTTCAAATACATCTTACCGCCTCTCATGGTGGCCATTATGATGGAACTATAATTAAATATGATATTAATGATATATATTTTATATATAAGCTTCTGTAATTCCATTTTATTTCATACCATTATTCGTTTCATGTTATATATACATACGATAATTTCATTTGAGGAAGTGCGGACTACCGCCCCCTTAAAATGATATGACTCGTTCTTACCACACATGGAACGTATAAAGGATGGTGTTAATGAACTTAAGTAACATATATAAAATATTATATTATACTGGAATAGTAATATACCTATGTATCATTTGGATTCAATTCTTTTAAAATAAAAATTAAATGGAAGTAGCGTTCGTGCGTACGTACGGACTACCGTCTCCACGAACGCGGTGAGATCCATCCTCCATCGTATCCATTCAAGTCTTATTCTCATTTTAGGGTTAAAAATAATGTTAATATCATTCTTATTATGAATAAGATATAATCTATCCATTACAAACATGTCTTACGTAACCAAACATTTAAGAAGAACGAATCGATTATCACCCGAAACGACGATAATACTAAGATATTATTAATAAAGCAATGTTAAAAGAACATATATGATATCATATTAATGTATATGATTCTTGTATAATTTAATAACAATTATTTAACCATTATACAGGAGGTTAACCTACCCCAACCAAGGAAAATTACAAGGTAAGGGATTTTTCTTATCTCACATTCAATTCCGTGAGATTTCCATTATTCGCCACTAAATTATTGAAAGTGGTGTATTGTGTACTGGCATTTGATATATATTATCATATTCATGTTATTCTGTAAATAATTTGGTGGTTATTAACTTTTGGCCATACGACTCAGTTGATTAACGTGGTAAGGGGTTTTCATCTCACTTCTTATTCCCGTGAGATTCATGCCATATTGCCACCATTACCTTTTGTGTGGTGTATGTACTGCCCATAATTATATTCTTTGTGTAATACACTATAATTTATGTGTACTTACATATTCATTGTATGATACCTCTTTCATGGGTTGTATGTTTCATAAGTTACCAAACTGGTAAGGGTTATTTCACAATCTCTTCATTATCCGAGGTTGTTTATACGTAATAATCTACTGGGATCTCGTTATCATCCACATCCATGTTTCTTCAAAATGTATTTCAAAACATTTTTAATATTTAAAAGAATATGGGTTAAAGTCATTTATACCCTTGTTTGACTTTTTATAAGAGGTTTATAAGGGAATCATTCCGTCGTTTTCCAAACAAGTTGCTTTTTAACCTTTTCGACAGAATTAAGATATGAATGTTTTTTTTAACTTATACGGTGGGTGCGGTTATTTTCCGCCGTTATAAAATCGTCAAAGCTTCCCTTAAAAGCTTATAAGATTATTTTCAAAGAAAATGTTTGATTTTATATGGATCTTAAATGATTTCAAAATAAAATGAGATATTTCTTTAAAAAGAATTTTGATTTCATCTATGTCAACATCCTTTGATGGGTTTTAAGATTATTTGAAGTTGATTTATTATGATACAAAACTTCTATATTGTTTTGAAGGTTTTGTGATATGTTTGACTGTGGATGTGCTATTTTTATACCATTCATAGTTTATGGTAAAAGTATTGACATTTCGTATGCTAGTTCCAATAAGAATGTTTATGTTATATTTCAATCTTTACTTCATATGAATGTGTTGGACAAGTATGTTCCAGGTTGGGGACTGGTTAAAGTAAGCCCTCCAGGTTGGGGAATGGTAAAAGTAAGCCCTCCAGGTTAGGGACTGGTAAAAGTAAGCCCTCCGGGTTGGTTTCCGGTTATTAGAGGCACTCCGGGTTGGTGTCCGGTTATTAGAGGCACTCCGGGTTGGTGTCCGGTTATTAGAGGCACTCCGGGTTGGGTTCCGGTTACAGTTAGCCCCAAGGTCTTGGGACGAGGCCTTGAAAAGTAATTAAAGTTTAGCATTATGCATTCCAACATTATGAAAGTGGTTATTGATTTTGCATGTGATTATTCGATTAGTAGAATATCCATGTGAATAAGTAAATGGCATTATCTAATTTTATTTATTCCATACTATGTTAAAAGTTCAAGTTTAAAAGGCTTTTGTTTTAGTTATACATTGCCTTAAATGTTTATTCTTATTTATGAAAGTTTCCGCTATATTGTTATCCTTACTGGGCATTTGAGCTCACCCCTTTTCTATGTTTTATTTTTCCCAGGAAGTGAAGAAGTAAATTATGAATGACCTGCAGGGATATTATGAGGGGATTATAGTGTGGACTGTGGAAACATTATTTTGTTGTAGTAGTTTTTCATTTTATGATGTAATGTAAAACTTATGAATATATCTAGTGTTTCCAAGGCTACTAAACCAATCGGTCTTTCGAGATTTGATCTTTCTTGTGATCATGACAATGTTATGTAATAATGCACCGACTCTAGGCAACTAGGGTTGGGGCGTTACAGTTGGTATCAGAGGAAGTTTAGTACAAACCTTGGAAGCTAGATTTAGATAAACTCTGATTAGAGCACGTAGACCTAAGATGAACTTTGAGGATTAGTATAGAAGAACTTCCTAGAATTTTGGTATTGTAGAGATTTTGTGAGTTTTCCGAGCAATACATCCCTGTCTGGATACGAGCAGGTAGAGGCGGCTCTGGCACAGATGTACCTAGGGGTAAAACCCGAAAACACCGCTTTGAGCTAGACTCGAACGGGAACTAGTGCACGACAACGGGCCTTGCTGCACTCTTGGTTACGACACTCCCGGGGGATATGCTTAGGATAACTCTCATTTTCTTTACAAATCATTATGAAGGGTTTATGAGTATATACTTCCTCAAAGAAAACATTTTTATGATTATGGATTATATCCATAAATAGTACAATTTATGTTAAGTGTTTTATAAGTATGGGATTATGTATTTTGATTCATAAACTGATCTAGTTTATGCCATTGTTTAGAAATGGCGCCCAGTAGAAGGAATGAGAACTCCAGAAATACACATGATTCAAAGATAAGGAAGGATCATATCTTTCATGGTCTTAAGCTAGAATTTATAAGAGAAATAGTCTCCCATGTATTATCATCATATGAAGAAATAATATCATGTGTTGATAAGATAAGTAAAGAGTTTACTGAGTCCTATGGCTTTGAAGGGAATCAAGAGATGAAAAGGATGGAAGAGAGAAAGATGGATAAAGGGAAAAGGTAAAAAAAGAATTTTCCCATATGTGGTAACTGTGGAAAGAAACACCCTGGAACTTGCCTGAAAGGAATGTGAGTTTGTTATAAGTGTGGAGGAAAAGGGCACAAAGTACGTGACTACAAGGGTAAGAAAATGGTTTTAAATGTACAATGCTTCATTTGCAAGGAGTTTGGACACTACGCGAACCTATGTCCCAGTCATCATACTATGCCACAAATGATGCTATTGGATAATAATCAAGTTATGATACTACCACAGATGAAGAGGAATGATTAGAGTTCTTATGTTGATTATGTCAATTGAGTGTTGTATCAACAATGTACTTGTTATAATAATTATGGAGTATATAAGGATTGTACTGCAGTACTATTTCATTAAGGACTTGAGATTGTGTGGAACAAAGAAAAGTGACTCAATAGAAGGTTAAATTTTTGGAAAATATATGGTTGAGAGAATGATAAATCATAATATAGTTCTAATACTGAGGTAGTGATTTTGGAATAATATGTGATTATTTTGGATAAATTCTATTGGATATTATTGACTACCTTGAAGCTGATTAATGATTTGTATATTCCATCATTGTTGGGGTTTAAAACATTTTTGGATTAATGAAGTATATCCAGCATTCTATATGGAATAAGGGAACATGAATGTAATCAATAAGGAATATGGTAGTACATGATGAAGGTATTCATATGCTATTAAAGGGTAAAAAGGATCTATATTATGTTTACCTTCCTTATAAATGTTGGACTGTGAGTTTGGACAGAAGTATTTTGGATAGTTCTAGTTTGGATTATTTTGGATTTCCATAAAAGGACAACCCGGAGGTCGGGCGGCAACCCGTCGCGTCCGGCAAGGCTGCGAGACTTGAACCCGCAACCGAAGGGCGACAAGGGTGTATCACCTACCACTGGCCCAAGAGATGTCCTGGATTAAATAATGTAGTTTTTTTTAAAAGATCTGGTAGATGAATTATAAATTCGTTTATTTTGGAACCCTGTACGAATAGTATAAATATAATTTTTTTACGAGTGAAAGATGAGTTTATGGTAGAAATTTATTAATGGACAAAACTCTAATTATAAAGTAAGTATATCTCCTTATTATCTTAGCCAATCTCATAAATAAATTCCTCAATATTAAGAAAAGCAACTTAGAACAAAAATGTTGTCCTAGATGGTACCTTAAATCATCACTAATTTATGGCTTTGGGATTGTTGGCCTTTTCATAGCCATGTTCTCTACCACTCTCCCTCAGATAATTGATGGTTAGATTTCTCTTCCATATCCATATTTTCCTACATGGAACCCTAGTATGTGTTATTTTCGGTAATCTTCATACTTTCCACTCTTTATTTTAAATAGAGGCCTCATTAATTCATTTTTCGATGTGGGATTTCAACTAAGATATTTTGAAACGTCAAAAATGTGTTATCCTAATACCCTATGTTTTGTTGAACCGATGGTATTTCAAATCATCATAGATTGATGAATTTAAGGACCTCAATTATACACTTGTTTGTGATTGAGGACCTCAATCACTACCTATAAATATTTACGTTTTTCCTCCAATTATATGTCTCTAATTGCCACCAATGTTCTCCTAATCGAGATCATAATTTGGTGGTGACTCTTTCATTTCTCTTTTCCTCATATTAAGACTAAATTTTAGTAACCTAATTTCCGATGTGGGTTTTCCCACAAAGATATTTTCTATTTTCAACCTTTTATTTTCGAAGAACAATTTCAAATTGCGAGGACGCAATTTATTGAAGGAGGGGAGAATGTAACACCCCAAGATTTCATAGTGTGTTATTTCTTCAAAATAATTCAATAACTTGCACTACACGCAACACTGAGTTCAATTGCACCATGACTTACCAAAAAAAAGCCATTAAAAGAGGTCATGAATAGTAGTAACTAAATTTTAAACTTTATATAATCCTTATAATTTTAGAATCCATATTATGAGTTTCTTAGTCATAATGCAAGAACAGATTCATTTTCAGTATTGCACTTTTATCAACTTTTGATAGTGAAACCTTTTTAAATACAATATTTTAAACTTTTTGACAAAATGGAGACATCAAAAAATTTAAAATGAAACATCCCAAGCTTCCACGGTACGCTTTCCTTTGAATAAAACAGTAGCGTGTGTTGTACCCAACTTCGAGTTCTAACACACCGTAACCAATCAAACTAGCTGTTATGAATAGTAATACCTACTTTTTGAAGTTATATATATTTTATATTTTAAAATGGACTTCATTTTTGGATTCGGAATATCAAATTTATCCTAAGGTGAAATTTTGGTACTTTTCGGATAACTTTCATATTTTGATGAATAGTGAAAATTACTAAATTTTAATTAAAAACAACTTTTTTAATCAAAATAATTAATAGTAATAAATTATGAATTTGAGTGTTTTTAAAGTATATTTAGAATATATTTTTACTATTTAATATAATGTTGGTCATTGTAGATAATTTTACAATTAAACCAAACATAAACAAGTGTCAATCTTTTGATAGTTATTACCTCTTAAAAACACGCTTTTTGTTTTGACAGCGGGAATTAATTTTAAATTAATTTCTGCCACTTCTGTGTTTTGAATTTAGAAAAATGGATTCCATATTTGGAATCAGGATGTCCAAATTGTGTAAATAGGTAACTTTTATTTTTAGACATTTTGAATAATTACTGTGGTAAATATTTTATTTACCATGGTTAAGTGTAAATCCGGTAAATAAGGGTTAAAAAATAATATTATAATAATACAAAATTAACCTAAAACGTGTCCTAACCTTATTGGTGGACACATACCCGACCATGAGCATCCTTGGGTCAATTTGGGGACCCCTTGGATCCACTTTTATGTGGTAGGGACACTTTATATTAATAAAGTTAAAATAAAAATAAAAATGGCATAAGCTTACATCTTTTAGAAGAAAAATTTTTACATAGGGTTATACATGTTGGATTTTAGATTATAAATATTCATTAGAAAGCTAAAACGATTTCCTACATAATGATATTTTATTTATAATTTTTAGACATCAAATAATTTAAATTATTAATGACACAATAATGATGCAATGTTTACCTCATTAATAAATCATTTAAATAAATAAGATTATAATGATTAAAATATTATCTAACACCTGTCAAATTCTTATTGGTTGATGTTATTTAGAATATGAGTCATCGTATCTTCGACCTCAATGATTTTTGGACCATTATAAACCGAATATAATTATATTATAAAGTAATACTTTCACTCTTTCCTAAAGAGCCCCTCTTCTCCCTTATAAAAGGAGACCACTTCTACTCATTCCTCACACCTCTCAAGCCACTTGGCTCGTCCAAACTCTGCCCAACTAAGCTCCCCACATCCCTCTACTCCTCCTTGAAGCTTCCCCTTAGGCAGAAATCATTTCAAGAAGTCCTTTGGTTCCAACCAAAGTGAGTTACCTAAATTAAAGGTAACGATTTCTCTTAAATTATTTTCATTTATTTTGCTTCTCCAACCCCCAAACTCTTTTTATTTCCTTTCTTTTGTAACGACACCAGTATCCTCAATATACTAGGATGTTGTTATAAGAAGGATTAAAACTACACATACACACAACTCCATCTAATGGATGATGAACATAATGTTTCTGTGGATGGCAAACTAACGCCTCACGAAACGATGATTGTTCAAATATATCTTACCGCCTCTCATGGTGGCCATTATGATGGCACTATAATTAAATATGATATTAATGATATATATTTTATATATAAGCTTCTGTAATTCCATTTTATTTCATACCATTATTCGTTTCATGTTGTATATACATACGATAATTTCATTTGAGGAAGTGCGGACTACCGCCCCCTTAAAATGATATGACTCGTTCATACCACACATGGAACGTATAAAGGATGGTGTTAATGAAATTAAGTAACATATATAAAATATTATATTATACTGGAATAGTAATATACCTATGTATCATTTGGATTCAATTCTTTTAAAATAAAAATTAAATGGAAGTAGCGTTCGTGCGTACGTACGGACTACCGTCTCCACGAACGCGGTGAGATCCATCCTCCATCGTATCCATTCAAGTCTTATTCTCATTTTAGGGTTAAAAATAATGTTAATATCATTATTATTATGAATAAGATATAATCTATCCATTACAAACATGTCTTACGTAACCAAACATTTAAGAAGAACGAATCGATTATCACCCGAAACGACGATAATACTAAGATATTATTAATAAAGCAATGTTAAAAGAACATATATGATATCATATTAATGTATATGACTCTTGTATAATTTAATAACAATTATTTAACCATTATACAGGAGGTTAACCTACCCCAACCAAGGAAAAGTACAAGGTAAGGGATTTTTCTTATCTCACATTCAATTCCGTGAGATTTCCATTATTCGCCACTAAATTATTGAAAGTGGTGTATTGTGTACTGGAATTTGATATATATTATCATATTCATGTTATTCTGTAAATAATTTGGTGGTTATTAACTTTTGGCCATACGACTCAGTTGATTAACGTGGTAAGGGGTTTTCATCTCACTCCTTATTCCCGTGAGATTCACGCCATATTGCCACCATTACCTTTTGTGTGGTGTATGTACTGCCCATAATTATATTCTTTGTGTAATACACTATAATTTATGTGTACTTACATATTCATTGTATGATACCTCTTTCATGGGTTGTATTTTTCATAAGTTACCAAACTGGTAAGGGTTATTTCACAATCTCTTCATTATCCGAGGTTGTTTATACGTAATAATCTACTGGGATCTCGTTATCATCCACATCCATGTTTCTTCAAAATGTATTTCAAAACATTTTTAATATTTAAAAGAATATGGGTTAAAGTAATTTATACCCTTGTTTGACTTTTTATAAGAGGTTTATAATGAAATCTTTCCGTCGTTTTCCAAACAAGTTGCTTTATAAAATTTTCGACAGAATTAAGATAAGAATGTTTTTTTTAACTTATACGGTGGGTGCGGTTATTTTCCGCCGTTATAAAATCGTCAAAGCTTCCCTTAAAAGCTTATAAGATTATTTTCAAAGAAAATGTTTGATTTTATATGGATCTTAAATGATTTCAAAATAAAAGGAGATATTTCTTTAAAAATAATTTTGATTTCATCTATGTCAACATCCTTTGATGGGTTTTAAGATTATTTGAAGTTGATTTATTATGATACAAAACTTCTATATTGTTTTGAAGGTTTTGTGATATGTTTGACTGTGGATGTTCTATTTTTATACCATTCATAGTTTATGGTGAATGTATTGACATTTCGTATGCTAGTTCCAATAAGAATGTTTATGTTATATTTCAATCTTTACTTCATATGAATGTGTTGGACAAGTATGTTCCAGGTTGGGGACTGGTTAAAGTAAGCCCTCCAGGTTGGGGACTGGTAAAAGTAAGCCCTCCAGGTTAGGGACTGGTAAAAGTAAGCCCTCCGGGTTGGTGTCCGGTTATTAGAGGCACTCCGGGTTGGTGTCCAGTTATTAGAGGCACTCCGGGTTGGTGTCCGGTTATTAGAGGCACTCCGGGTTGGGTTCTGGTTACAGTTAGCCCCAAGGTCTTGGGACGAGGCCTTGAAAAGTAATTAAAGTTTAGCATTATGCATTCCAACATTATGAAAGTGGTTATTGATTTTTCATGTGATTATTCGATTAGTAGAATATCCATGTGAATAAGTAAATGGCATTATCTAATTTTATTTATGCCATACTATGTTAAAAGTTCAAGTTTAAAAGGCTTTTGTTTTAGTTATACATTGCCTTAAATGTTTATTCTTCTTTATGAAAGTTTCCGCTATATTGTTATCCTTACTGGGCATTTGAGCTCACCCCTTTTCTATGTTTTATTTTTCCCAGGAAGTGAAGAAGTAAATTATGAATGACCTGTAGGGATATTATGAGGGGATTATAGTGTGGACTGTGGAAACATTATGTTGTTGTAGTAGTTTTTCATTTTATGATGTAATGTAAAACTTATGAATATATCTAGTGTTTCCAAGGCTACTAAACCAATCGGTCTTTCGAGATTTGATCTTTCTTGTGATCATGACAATGTTATGTAATAATGCACCGACTCTAGGCAACTAGGGTCGGGCCGTTACACTTACGGGCATGAAAACATAGGGATTAGATGACTATTTATACCAAATTTCCCCAAAGTATGGGAGAAATATGTTTTTAGATCAGATGTAGTGGTGTGATCGATCTGTGTGAATCATGATCACATATTTTTGGGTTACATTTTATGATGGGCCATGATGATGGAAATGTTTATATTGGGTATTAAACATGTTATGATATGCTCGAGGGGTGGTGTAAGGGGAAAAAAATTGGGTGTCCACCATTGATAGTTTGAGGGAGTGAATTTAATTTTGGATTGATTTTTTGTAAATGATGCAGGTGATGTTTCCATGAACTATAAATGGAAAGTATAAATGTTTTGAATGGTTCTTTGGAATGAGTATGATTTCCCAGGACTAGTCCCGGCATTTATGAATTGGCATGATGTGGGAGAAGATAAATGGGTTTTTTAAATAATATTGTGCGATGATAAAGGATGATATTATGGTGAGTATAATGATTCCAATAAAAGGTAATATGACCCTCAGAATGAATGGTTGAAGGTCATTATTTCCAATTATCAGAAAACCATTTTAGGGCATTGGGATGATATGAAAAATACGGATTTGAGTTTATATATATTCCAAAAATAAATCTAGAGGTGAGTTCAGAAGTAATATCATATAGATTTCTAGAGTTTTCAACCGGAATGGAATAAAATAGGGATGGGATAGGGGAACTTTAGATTAAGAGTATGTTGGTGCTGATAGTAAAATGTGATGAAAGATTATAGAAGTTGGGAATTTAATTATTTTAATACATTAATATTTATTCTCCAAATTTATTTATCATTGTAGGAAACCATAGTATTCCTCTGAGACTAAAAGAATTGTTATCGGGTACTTTAGTAGTGCATCAGAAGTGGGTGAAGAGCATTTTAGAGATGGTTCAACAAAAGGAGGTCTAACAAGTGTTTTTTGTGAATTGAAACATGGTACATTGTAAAACACATCAAACACATTATTTTATATATTTTAGGTTGTTTTTTGGTATTGTAAAAGTATTTTTGAGGAAATGATGGAGTTCTCGTGTTATGATTAGATGGTGGTGGCCAAACATGTTTTTTCAAGGGAAATTAGGACTGAAAGATCATACTGATGTTGGATCATACTGATGTTGGAATAATAATATCATGTGTTCAAGTGAAAATATTTTCAAGAACATCATGTGTGTTGTATGAAATTCAGGGTTATGTTTAGGTAGGAAATCTAGACTATGGGAAGGCTCCTTGGTTTGGAACTATAAATTATGGGGTAATTATTACGGTGGGAAGAACTGTAGGACAGATGGTCGATTAGACAAGGAAATATTAAGTTTCTAAAAATAGATGGGAATGATAATGAATTATCATTTTGTTTTGGTAAATATTTATAGTATTGGCTCATGTTTTGGTGGATGGGTAGATTTTTTTTAAATATGTGATATGGAAATGCTATGGGAATTCATGGATGTAACACAACGGCTTGGATGAGAATGGGCGACTAAACTAGGTTTCGATTAATAATTGAATGATAATTAAGACTTCTCAAAGATGAAAATTATTGTGGTGGAGAGTGTATAGTACCCTATGTGTATAGATAGTGGAAAATAAAGGAAAATTTGTGTTTTGAATTATGGTAGGGGTGGATTTAGAATATGGATTTAGAACTTAATTTTGTAGGTTGTGACCCCTCAATGATATTATTTTAAATGGGTAATAAGGACTAATTGTTGGTAGAAAGGATGAAACATTCATGGGAAGTAGCTCATGGTGGTCGACATACTGTAGCGAAAACATTAGTAGCCAGTTGCTGGATAATAAAACCCCCTTGTACTGAGGTACCACTGACTACCTGGTAAGACTATATCGCCTAGATAGTGGACTTAAATGGTAAAAATCCATATATTTTACCCAATATTTTTTAATGGTGGAAGCACCCATTCCCCCTCTTCTATTGGTGTGTGTGGCTAGAGAAATACATCCCATTCTCTCCTCCATTATCTAATGATCATAGATGGTTCTATGGATTTTTTCATGATGATTCAATTTAAGAATCTCCAATGGTGATCTCCACTTGTCTCCTCATTATCTAGACTCAAATTTTGAGATATTGTTTTAATGATTTTGGATTCTAATTCTAGTAGATAATGGTGTAATCAAACATTAGTTATTGTCATTCTGTCCTTCCTAGTGAGTTGACATCACAAGCCTATTTCCAGGTGCCTTCATTCATAAATTCATTAAAGCTACATCATATTATGCACTTATTCAACGATTTATTTTGAATTAAATAAAACTAGTGATGGATATGGTAATGAAACGTTTTAATTTTCTCAAGAATGGTTTCAGAAGTACCCATTTGAACTCCCATGGTTTTTTGGATTTGATTCCAATGTGATGCAATGAAATGATAAGATTTCATCATAATAGTTAATATTAACTAATTTTTAAACAATATACTTAATTATATTTTGAATATAGTTAATTATTTTGGTTTGCATAGAATGAGATAAAAGATATAATGGGGATATGAGTAGCCCCAAGAATGAATAAACCATAGCAGGACTTTTAAGAGATGTTGTCCCTTAGAAATAAGTTTAAAATGATTAAATATGGGGTAAATGGTCTCATGTAAAAATCCTATGTATTATTCATTATATTTATGCTATATATGGATGTTTGGAATCAAAACTAAGGGTGATGACCCTTGTAAATTTAATTAAATGAAATTGTTTATTGAAATTAAAATGTTTAATTTAAATCAAAGTGGTGTGGATTATAGAATGAATTAGATGATCAGACCAAATTTTATAGGCCCCATTGGTCCCAACGCATTGGCTTGATGCACAGGTCACTGAAGAATAAGGAATATTCTATAACATGTATTGTGAACTCTAGACCCCTGAGGGGAGTAACTAGGATGGATGAGACTTAACAACCCTGCTATTGGAGGCTATAACAACATCACAAGGGTGGTGTGTTGTGACTTGGGATGATAGGTCCAAGATGGCCTGGCAAGACCATTGAGATACTGGGATGCCTCTAGACACCTTGAGAGGTGAGTCCAAATCAAATTATGATTTATATCCTTACAATAAGTTCCTAATACACTTCTATGATGGATTTGAGTGTGGAATTATAGGAACTTGACTAGGTTTACCTTATAAAGCTCTTTATGTGATTGAATTTGTTGGGTTATCAAGACTAGTGCATAACATGCGACCCTCTCCCATATAATGTGAACATTCCTAGATTTATAGGTCTTAAGTAGACTAGTATTGGGTTATGTGAGTGAACTAATTAAGAGTAACGTTGAGTACCGATATAGGATGTGGCTCGTCTCCTTGAATATTTCCTATATGGAGAATACCCATGTAGCCAATGGGGCTATAGTAAACTCTTGATAATGTCAATAGTTGAAAATAACATATAGAATTAGGTGTTGAACCAATACTAGATTTAGGATAAGGAATCAAAGTGTAGTGATGATTTTTTTAACTGAGGGTACCCTAGGGGGTATCCCAATGATCGACTGATCCTATGCAGGTGTGGTGGGATTCACGTATAGATAATGAATTGGGGTGTTTGGTCACCCCTTCATTTTTTATTATTATAATATGTAGAATATAACCTTGAGGGTGAAATATTATGTTTTGAATACTATGGATTTTGAGTTGGATGTTTGGATGGGATAACATAGATTTCTCGCTAGAGACTGTTGGAGTATTATTTTTTTCTGGGCTTGGATATTGGACTATTGTCAGACAAGACCCCGGAGTAATGAGGATCAGAATGGGATACCAAAGATTTGTAGTTTTATATTTTTAGTTATTAGATGTATTTGTATTTTGGATGTTGGAATATTATAGTATGGGACCCTATATCCATGAGAATATAGATGGGATGCCTAGGATTTATCGTGAGATAATTTACAGTTTTCATGGATTTAGAACTATGATATTGGAATTATAGGGAATGAGACACCATAGTGTGGAGGATATGGTTGTGGTTTCCATGTATTTAGATACCACATGTTACATGGTCAACATGATCATCGTTATGTTCTTAGAGACACCCTAGAACAAGTCAAATCAGGTATGATTGATTAGCGTCATAGACCAAATGGTGCAATCATGTTTTTTATTTATTTTTAATTTTTTTTTATATGAGAATGTCATATGAACATATCATAGAATTTTTAGCTATATATGGTATTCCATTGGAGATTCATTATTATGTTTAGTACTCACACCCATCTTGGGCCACAACAACATTCAGATACCTATGAAACAATCACATGGTTGCGTGAATAATGTTGAAACCCCAAATCCAATAACCCAAATCTTATTTGAATTTTATTTCATTAGATAAGATGTAATGTATCACATCACCAAGGATAGATTAGTTTAGTAGTTTTTAATAACGATATACACACATAATTCTTATATTACATTGAAAATATAAAATACATAGCAAAATAAATATTCTCAAATCCTTGATATTATGTATAATATCCTTCTTCATATCCTAGGTAAAGAAACACAAACTAATTGTGATCTCATATTATCCATTAGGGTTATGATAAATGGAATATATCCTAACTAAATAACTCATAATATATATATAAGGCAAATAATAGAAAAAACCATCCATTTAACCAATAACTTGATCATTAAATGAATCCATGGATAATATCAATGAAGTAATCTAATCGATAATAATAACTAAATTCAATGATAAGAATGATTATTATTGGACATCATGATATCATACATTATGATATATTTATAATCAAGTCTCAGTCTCAAGATAATTTTATCGAGGGGAAGCTATACACCAAAAAAACATTTAATAATTTTGGCCAACCGGTTTGTCTAATGAGACCTGCCAATGCATCGAGGGGATATCTATAACTGGGGGTCGCCCATCACTCCTTGTTCAATTCATTTAATATTTTAAATTATCAATTGAATTCATAAAACATATTCTATATCAAAAAATATTCATATTGAGTGAAGAATAAATAATATTAATATTTCTCCAGTCAATCAAATAACTATCCAATTAAAACAATCTATGTAGTAATGATATAAGGTTCAGTAAATAATCATATGAATGATAAAAAACTACATATATTTAATATAAACGAAATTTATAATGAAAAATGATGAAAATAAAGTGATTATTTCAAAATAACGTTAATGACCCCAAAATTAATAAGATACAAACTACAACTATAAATTCATAAAAAATACATGTTTTTTTAATAAAATCCTATCATTTGGAGAAATGTAGAAAATAAAAGTGAACCATTTTGATAATATTTCATGAAAGAGTTTTCTTTTTAAAACCATTTTATGGTTTTATAATAAGTTAAGTATAAAAAATTTTTAGGGCGATGAGAAATTCCATTAACACTATATACATTAAAAAGAAATATTCATTTTTTACTTTTTTGAGGAAAGATGAAAATGAACCTTTTATGAAACAATAGAAATATTACTTTCAAAATTTTAAAAATATTGGATATTATAAAATTTTTATAATAAATTATTTGAGTAAATAAAAATCAAATTCACAAATCAATTTTGAAAATCATGCACATAGAAGAAAAATATTCCCTATTAAAAAGTAAAATTAGATCAGATTTTATTTAAAATATTTCATAGATTGATTTTGATTATATATAGGAAAACTTAGAAGAAAAAATAGGCACCCCTTAAATACCAATATGACAATTAAATATATGGATTTTATAAAGGATAATTTATAATATTCCATAAATGAAAATAAGTGCAATCTCAAAAAAATGATATTTCCAAAAAATTATTACCTATTTGGTAACTTTTAAATTGTAACCCCAGGAAAGATTAAACCTGAATTGAAACATTAGTCATCATGGATATATATTTTCATGTTAAATAAATCAAATGGGTATTAAATTTACTACATAAAATTTAATAGGGGTATAATAGCCAATATGCCTCAATGGATTGGAATTTGAGAAGACACCCCTTACCATAACCTTGGATTACATCATAAGTGCTTTCAACCTCCTGTATAATAAATTTATATTTATTATAATTACATAAAAACCTTATTAATATCTTTAATATAATATAATACCCAGTTATAACATATTCCCCCATTTGATATCAATCTTTTAATTCTATCATTGTTTTTGGTGGTAACTGCTTTGTCTTTCATGAGAATTATTGGTTGGTACTTCCGGTCCTTGCACTTTAATTATACTTCCATCATCTCAAGACTTTTAATTATTATAAAAATACCATATATAGTAATTATATATATAAAAATATATATTAATATATAAAAGGAATATATTTAAAAATGAATTACACTATTCATGGAGATGGTAAGCCATACGTAAGCGTGGACGTTGTTTTCATTTCTCGATAGATGGAATAAAAGAAAGGTAAATAATAAATAAATTTTTTTAAATAATTATTACATAATATATATTTTATATATTCATTAGTTATTTATTTATAACCATCCATGTAAAGTGGTGAATAAAAAAACGAATTACACTACAGCGTGAAGAAGATAATCTGTACATACGTATGAGCAATGTTTTCACTTTTGAATGGTTGAAGAAAGGTAGAAAATAAAATCAATATAATAATAATAAGAATAAAATTTACGTAAATTTATGATAATTGATTTATTATTTTAGTATGGGTATAAAATATTTATGGGATGTATAAGTATATTTTTTAAAGAGTAGGTAAATGTGATTAACTTATCTTTGGAAGCACACTTTTATATCTCCTTCTAAGGGACCTAGGGATGGTGTTTTGGTAAGTCTATAACCTCCAGAACTTGAATAATGATGTTTATAAGATTGATTGGTATGTTTTTTAAGTTAAGTGGCTCTATTTGGTGTATAGATGAGGGGAGAGGGGTTATTTTTTATGGTGTAATAAAGGACACCCATGGAAGTAAAGAAAATATTTAATTATAATAAACTCATTTTCAAGTGAAATAGTCATCATGTGGCCATAATTTTTAATAAAATATAGGATATTTTCTAAATAACATTAAAAATATATATTAAATTTTGATAGGTTTTAGTTTTTTTTAAACTTTATCTTTTGTTTTAACCCATTTCCAAAATAATTTAAACTTTGTCATTAATAACAACTTTTTCATTATTATGGCTATATAATTTTACTTATAAGTTGTGATTTGTCTCATAAATATAAATTATATTAAATTTAAAACCATATTGTATCTAAATTTTTCTATATCATTATTTTAATGTTTTTTAAATAATTTAGTAACATATTATTTTTCATAAAATATTTTTATTACAATTTTTACACTATTCATTTAATTTTACTTATAATATATCAAAACAAAGAAAATATTTGAATATATTCTTTAATTATAGTTCTAATATGTCATATATATCTTTAAAATTCAAGGAATAAATAAATTAACCCCAATTATATTACTTTTAAAAATATAAATACAATTTATTTTATTTTTCTACTAATTGAATAAATACCATGTGTGTGCTACATAAGATCTTATGAAAAGTATCCAGTCACTAAAAATTATTAATAAATTAACATGATAAAAACATTAATATATATTTCAAATAAATATTTAAAATTGACCATAACATATTTTTATTCTTATAAAAAATATTATTTATATAAAAATCACGAGAGTGAAATTTTTTGTTTATTATTTTATTTAAATAATATAAATGTAAATATCAAAGACAAATGGCACCATCTAGATACAATATTGAGACATGGATGAAAAAAGTGTATCCACCCTCATATAAGAGGTTTATTTCAAGTGTTATAGAAAATTTAAATCCTTTTCATAATGTTTTATCCACGTTTTACCCATTTTTCCATTATCAAAGAGAGAAATATTTACCAAAGGTACTGTTCATATTGATAAAAATAAAATCAATATGATTAACAAATTTAAACACTATAATTACAAATATTGAACTTGTTTTATAAAATTCAATTCTTAGAAGTTTCAAACATTTATTTGAAAATAAATATGCAAATTTGATTGAAAATTCCTTTCTAGACAAATGTGTTTTTAAGACTAAAATTTATCTTCTAACAAAATAATTTCAAATGATAATACGAATGTAATTAATTCTATTATATTAATATAAAAAGATCTTATATTAATTTAATATCCCATCAAAAATATATTTTTTATTTTTAATTAGTTTATTTAAAGAAAAAATGATAGTTTTATAAAAAAGGACAGTTTTAACAGTTTTTTGAAAAATAAATATCTTAAGAAAATAAATAAAGTCAATATAATTTAGACATGATTTTTTTAAAAATGATATAAATTTTTTAAAATTATTTTTATAAATATGGGAGAAAGTAATTATAATATCTATACATAAAAATCAACAAAATCAGTATTGAAAATGACATACTATTACAGTATAGAATGAATTTTCTCAAAATTAAGTATTAATTTACTAATAGTTAATTGATAAATTTAAATTAACTAAAATTTGGATATTTATTTTTCCATTTTTTATCTTATTCAAAAACCCAAATCCAAAAGTTAGGTGAAAATATTTCACTAGCCCATTTCATTTTGTTTAATCTCGGTGTTGCATGTAAAATATTCTATTATAAAAATTATGATTATTTAAAGAGAAATATATCATAAAATATCAAGGTACTACATTTTACCCCACTTAAATTAATTTTCCCTAAAAATTATATAACTTTTATATAATAAACATAGGATACCTTTGGGTTATCACATCCTTAGGTTCCTACATAGCCTCCTCAATTTTATGGGTTTTCCAAAAAACATTGACCAGATGAGTTGATTTGTTTCATTGATATCTCCCTATAAGATTCGGAATAACAACAATTTTTTCCTCATAAGACAGATATTTAATAGGTGTTATGACATGTGAGTTCAGTTCATTTTAAGAATGATGTATGTTCTTTCTTAGGGATGATACCTAAAACACATCATGAACTTGAGAGATATTCGATGGGAATACCAAACGGTAAGATACCATTCAGACACAATCAATAATTTAGAATGTTATAATATATTTAGGTATCATTTTTACCTTATTTACTATTTACACAACCTTTTTACGTAGAGATATTCATATAATACCTTTTCACAAAC
This sequence comes from Viscum album, assembly GCA_963277665.1. NCBI lineage: Eukaryota > Viridiplantae > Streptophyta > Magnoliopsida > Santalales > Viscaceae > Viscum > Viscum album. Next base: position 2,065,466,498 of record OY728133.1, on the reverse strand, counting down.
TTTTAAATCTAGATCTCATCGATGATTGTGAGCCAAACATTTTTTTCGATAATGAAATATCTATATGTGTTTCTGAATTGATCAAACCATCTATAGAATTTTCATAACTATATTTGTTATAAATATATTTATATCATTAGAATCTTCCCAACACATTATATTTATACACTACCTTACATATAGGTCTTCACAAGGAGATATTTAAAATCTTGATTGATAACTATTATTGAATGAAAACAATAACAAAGGAAGGTTTTGATCCCAATAACCTTTTAAATCCATAGAGAAATCTATTAATATATCCTTAAGAGTTTTAATGGTACTATTAGACTGACCATATATATATCGATGATATAAAATATTAAAATTCAACAATGTATATGGATCCTACTAAAGGCTTCTCTAGTACATTATATAAATCCACAGATCCCAATAAAATTTGATTAAAATTGGTACTCAGTGAAATCTCACAATTTCCTCAATGTATATGTTATTAAGCTGAACAAGAGAGAAATATTCTCCAATAATAATAAATTGTGATTATTTCATAAGGTGATCGACTTTAAACAAAAAATTATTATTCCCATTAGAGTTTTTGGGGAGTCCGACAATGAATTCTATGGTAATGTTTTCCCATTTCCATTAGTGTATTGGTAATGGTTGTTGTATTTTCTTAAACTTCTATCTCTGAATCCTAATAAGAATGCACACCAAACATCAAGTGGCATACATAAAAATATCAATTTTAATGTTATCCCACTAGAAATACTATTTCATATATCTATCCAAATTTATATATCTAAGGTGAATATAGAATGATGAAATATGAGCTTCATCCAAAAACTAATTCTTTATCCCTTCTAAAAAACATTCTCAGTTTTTTTAACCTTATAGTTCTATCATGATCATAGTTAAATTTAGAAACATTCCTCAAATTATTCTGAAATTACACATCATTCTTCTATGCCATCTTAATAATCTCATGGATGGATGGTTAAACATTCATTTGATAAAGATAATATATATCCCCTATATTCAATATTTCATGATCCAACTTCATAAAATCCATATATTTTTGATATATTTCAATCCTAATCATGTAAGAACTTGTATAGTCGTTATCATGTAAGAAGTAACAATCATTGATAAACTCCGACAATATTCTATAGTTCTTATTGAACTAATTTTTTGTAAATATATTTATTTTTCAAGATTTTATAATTATTATATATACCAATCCTTTTAGTACATAATTAATACCTCAATATCAGTAATGCAAAAATTACCACTTCCAACAACAAATAATAATTTGGATAATTTTTCTCAATAATTTAGAATTGGTGATGAGAGTAATCTATCACCATATCATTCTATATGATGATACATATAAATAAATTATTTGATGTATCACAACAAGTCATAAGACCTAATCCACTTTAGGGTAGTGTAATCACATGCATGATGACCAATATTTTCTCCAGTTCATTGAATATATCCCTATATTGAACTTCCAATAAGAACCTAACCACCTTCTAAGTTAACTTGGTTAGTGGATTAAACAATGTTGATAAATTTCTCACAAAGCACTAATAGTGTCCTTCCAAATGAAGAAAACTATGGGTATTTATTAGTAAGGTTGGTTTAGAATATTTCTCAATAACTTGTATGTTTAAATAGTCCACCGATATACCCTCTCTTGAAATTATAAAATCCAAGAATGAGTTTTTTTGTAGCAAAAATTCACACCTGGTAAATTTTAAATATAACTAATCATTACTCAAGGACTTCAACATAATCCACAATTTTTATTCATCCTCATCCTTGATATTTTAATATAATATATTATCTTCCAAAAAAATCTTCTAGAAAATGACCAAGTTAATCTCTAATGACACTATTAATTAAATGAATGTTGATTGTAGGAGAAAAGGTGAGTCCAAATTGAATTACTATAAATTCCTAATGATCATACCTTATTTAGATGGCTATCTTGGGTATATCCTTATTCTCGACCATTATCTTGTGATATCTAGATCAAAGTTCAATCTTGGAAAAATATTAAGCTCCTTGTAATTAATATAAAAGGAAACTTGATATGATTCTCAAGACAACAGTTTTTAATAGTCATTTTGTTATGTTTTAAAAGATAACTGAAAATACTTATTGATCCATATTTCATATTAAAAAAAATAATAGTTTAACCCAATGGTAAAGCACCAGTTGAATGAATCCCTTCTCTTTATTTTATTGGTTTTTCTTATTCAGTTCCTCCAACTAGTTCAAGGTCATTCTGTATAGCTTATTTGAAACAGGTATAACACCATATATGAGTTCTACTGAAAACTCAACTTTATGATTCTAGGGAATAATAAGAGGCTATTCTATAAATAGATAAAAAAAATCCCATACAATAATTATATCATTAATTTTAGTTTCACCCTAACCATTGGAGAAAAATGTCCCTTATAATTAGTTTTCAGAACCCACATGATTGAAGTAATTTACATTGGGAGTTTAGGTTTATCTTCTCACTAATTGAATATCATATGTTGATTTGGAATATTTAATATAACATTCATTCCTCAATAACTTATATGGTATATATACTATAATATCCAATCCATTCCAAAAATATATTAAATTCAACTGTAAGAAGAACAAAAAAATTTATTGGAAGCCCATTCCCAAAAACATTTAGTAGATAGAATTTATAGACTTGAGATTCAATCATCCCACCATTATGTATTTTAATTTAAAACATAATATATAATCATTTAAGAGGTGATTTGATAACCTTAGAAAATTATTCAGATATAAAATCATTGGTAAAAATTAAATGAAATAAATTTTTTTTACGTATAGAGTAGATTATAAGTGTACATTTCACCACATCTCTTAGAACATCAACTAAAACTATAGAAATTACATATGCATGGAATTCTTCAATTTTCATATTATGTTTTAAGTTCTATTAAATCATTGGTATCTAGTTTTATTAATTTTACATATCCTTAGAGTTGAACCACTGGATATCAGCTATTTTATTATTTTCATTACATTTATTAGCCAAATGATCCTTATCTCTACACTAGTAACAAAATCATATTGCATTCAATAATTCTCTTGGATTTTTTTCACAATTTTTAAATGAGATAAATTGATTCATTATCTTATTCTTATTTAATGTGTTTTATTTTTATTTATTCTCATATAAACTATTCTTCTATTCAATTCCCTTAATGATATAAGATCTAGAAAATTATTTTCCATCTTAATGGACTATGATACTTTATCTTCATATGACGAACATGTACTAGAAAATAGTTTCATTTATAAACTCAACTTAATCCCATCAAAGAAATGATCAATTTTAATTTCTGAAATATGTATACAGTCTGAAGTATGCCTGAATAATCTTGTAAAGTTAGCCTCATACTATTCCATACTTTATTCTTCCTTATACTTTAATGTAACGGTATTTCTCTCTATTTCAGATTTTAGTTCTAGGGGAAAGTATTTCTCAAATAATATCACTCTTAATGTTATTTATTCTATGAGTTATAATTCTTTAACCTCATTAGTGTTCTAGATCAATGGAAACCATTGATGAAAAAATCTTCTTAAACAATATGCTACTAGAATAAATTTTCACTTTCATTACATCCCAATGATAGGAATATCATTTTTAGGGACTTAATCCGTTTTTAATATACCAAGGGATGAGTAGTTATATTAAAATCATGGAGAGTTATTTCACATGAAGTGATTCAAGATAGGTGAATCAAACTTTGGAATAACAGGTTACTTCATATAGAAAAGTTTATTCATTGTAACCCGATTGAAAAATACTAATATGTATATGACTGACTCAGTTAAAAAACCATTTATATTGGATTTTATAAAAGGTAAATTTGTACAATGACTATAGGAGTTGATTCCCGTTATTCTTATGGGAATCATCACTAAAAATGTAAAACATTGAGTTGGCTCATAGTCATCATTAATATAGAGCCATAAAATAAAAAACTATATAATGATAAATTATTAATATAGACAATAATAACTTTCACATTAGCTATATTCATTTAAAATATAGTATGAAAGGTTTCTCTTAAACTAGATTTGATACCTTGTAAATATACACTAAATCTAGTAACCCATAGTCGGTGTATACTTTATTACATTTTCATAAGATAGAAGTGATATCATTCCTAAGGATTGATCAATTAAATAGTCTTAAAAAACCAAATACATACATGATTCCCTTATTATGATTGAAATATAAAATACATAACATAAGAATCAATCTCACATGATTGGTATTATTCAAAATATCCTTGTATATATTATGGGGAAAGAGAAAAAATGAAATATAATCTTATATGAATAGTAAGGTTTACATACAACGGAATTTATAATAAGTAAATACGTCATAATAAATATATAATGGTAAATAATATAAAACTCAGGCCATTCAATCTATACTATTATCATGAAATTCATCCAAGGATAATATCAATAAACTAATCTCATGGATAATAAAAACTAAATTCAAAGAAAGAAATGATTAATATTGGAAAACATGTTCTTAATATGGTGATATCATGACCATAAATTCATTGTGGAATTATAGTTTAATCGATGGATATGTATACAAAAAAATCCCATGTAATTATTCTAGTAGGAAGGTTTGTCTCATGAGACCTATCAATATACCCATGGGCTATCTATGACCTGGCCCCACTCATCACTACATATCCAATACATTACTCATATGCTAAATAGTCAATTTAATTCATAAAAAATATTCCTTATGATAAAATATCAAAAGCGAGTAAAGGATAAAAAATTTTATGATTTACTCAGTCAATCATATAACATTTATAGTAAACTACTATATATAGAAATGATATATGGTTTATTGACTAATCATATCCCTGATATAAAGAATATGGGAATTTAAGAGAAATTTAATTTCAAATGAAAAATTTTCACAAGAAAATTAATTTTTCAAGGGAATGTTAAACACCTGAAAATTAATTTGAGTTTAAAGATAACTGTCAATTCATAAAAAATATTTGTTTTGTAATAAAATGATATCTTTCGGAAAAATAATGAAAATTAAATTGAATAATTAAGATAATATTTCATAAAACATTATTCTTTTCAAAACCATTAAGAATATGTATAATAATATAAATATCATTAAATTTTTATGGCGGTGGGAATTTATATTAATTTTTTCTACATTAGAAAGAAAAAATTCATTTTTTTACTATTAATAATTAAGGTAAAAATAATTTTTTTTCAAAAATAAAAATATTCTTTCTAAACCATTTAAATATTAAAGGATAACATACCAATTCCTTAAAATATGTTTTAAAAATAAAAATTACTTTTTTAAAAGAATATTGAAAAACATATACATTCGAGAAAAAGATACCTGATCAAAAAGAGAAATAAAATTGGAAATTATTTACAAAATTTGTTAGATTGAATCTTGTGAAAAAAGGGGAAATTTATTAATAAAAAATATTAAATAATTAAATATCTATACAATAAAAAGTTATATGGTTTTTTAAGGATATATTATGAGAGTCCTTCAATTAAATTAAGTGCAATCCCAAAAACAACTAGATGGTAAAATAAACTCTTACATATATGATAACTTTTATATTATAACCCTTTGAAAATGTAAACAAAAAATTGAAACTTTAATAATAAATAATAAATATATATTCATATTATATACATAATATGCGAAGTATATACACCTCATAAAATTAAATAAGTTCATAATACCAAATATTTACCAATGAAGGGGAAATTCATATGAAATCCTATACCTCATGTTTGACTTTCCTCATATGTTTTTTTAACATCTAATATGGTAAATTTATATTTTTTATAATTTAAAACCATAACCACATAAATATATATAATATCATATGTGATCCATTTATAACACCTTATCAACCTTTTGTTACCAATTTTTAATAAAATCATTGTTTCAGGTGTCAACTACTCGTTTTTCATGTGAATTTTAGTTCGATAGTTCTAGTACTTATAATTTTATTATGGATCCATTATATCCTTATTTTTAATTATCATATATATATATATATCATATATATTAATTATATATATTTTTATATTCATCCATAATGGTTTGGGGTTGAAAAATAAATTACACTGTTCATAGAGATGGTAAGTTGAAAATATTCATGAACACAATTTTTAATTTTTGATTGTTGAAATTAAAGAGTGATAAATAATACTTAAAATTTATAAAATAATTACTATATTATTTATATGATATATGATCATTAGTTCAATATTTATATCTATCCCTGAAAAAGGTGATGAATAAATGAATTACACCGTTATGGGGAGATGGTAAGTCGTATATACACACAAGCAATGTTTTCACTTTTCCTAAGATGAAAAATAGATAAAAATGGGTTTTACATAATCATAATAAGAAATTATCATATTTACGATTCGTTATTTGTTATTTTATTATGGGTAAAACATATTAAAAATAAGTATAAGAATAAATAATTTTTAAAAATTCGGTAAAGGTGAATACCACTTTTTGAATGAACACCACCAGATCTACTCCCAAGGGACATAAGGTATGAATTTTGGGAAAAAACTCAAATAAAAGAATAAAGATGTATAAAATAGTTTTTGGTAGGGTTTTGTCAATATATTTTGATTTATGTTGTTTATAGAATATGGGTGTTTTAGTTCAATTTTTAGTGAAAGGAAGGGCATCAAATGAATAAATAAAATGATTTAAATATAATAAACTCAGTTTAATATGAAAGAAGCACCATGTAGCCATATTTTAAAACATATGTTAGGATATATTTGAAATCACTTTAAATAATAAAATATTAATAGTATAAATCTGTATTTAAAACCTTAGTTTTTTTACTCCTTCATTAAATGTCTTTAATATTAATAATATTAACAACTTTTTCAATATTAAAGGGTTATAATTTTCCTTTTATGGTAAAAATTTCTTATAAATATAAAAGGGTTGATATACTTTACCATATATCCTACTCATCCTATTTTAATATTTTTATGATTTTTAGATAATTTTAAAAAAAATATTATTTTCATAAACAATTACTAATGTCATTTTTGACACTATTCATTTAATTTGAATTAAAATTCATCATAAAAATATGCAATTGAATATAATACATTCAAACAACCATAATATGTTATATTTAACTATAAAATAATTGAAACTTTGAAATTTACGCAAATTATATTATTTTAATATTTTTAATTTTATTAATTTTATTTTTCAATGCATTGAATAAATAGTGTGTCATTATTATTTCATAATTTAAAATAATTTTTAAATCACTAAAAATTATAAATTATTTACCATAAAAAATTTAATTCATATATTAAATAAAAAATTAAAATTGATCATAATCTATTTTTATACTTATGGAATATTTTTAAAGATATTAAAGTTCAGAGGGTGACATTTTGTGTTCACTCATTTATTAAAATAATATAATGGTCAATATCAAAGATCTACAGAATAAAGAGTCCATATATTATTTTATTTGATAATAATTTTTAAACTCCACTAATATAATAGGATAATGGAAACCGTGATATAAATTGTAAAGCCTTTACCCAAATTGTTAACCAAGTTTTACCCATACTGTAGTGAAAAATATTTTCCAAGGTTACTATTCATAATGAATATAAATAAATGAATCATATTTAGTATTTTTGAACCCCATGATTAAAAATATGGAATAAATTTTATCATATTAACTTCCAAGAAGTTTCATAAATTAATTTAAAAATAAATATGAAAAATAGGATGAAAAATTATTTTCCTTAAAAATCCATTTTAAGGCTAAAAATTGATTTATATAAAAATAACTAAAAATGATGATACATTATAGATTTAATTATGTTATTATAATTTTTTTTCTATTTTATCATTATAATAAAAAATAAAAAATGAATTTTTCCTTTCATATTACTTCATTTCATGAATAGAAATGACAATTTTACAAAAATCTGATTTTTTGACTATTAATTTAGAAATAATTAAGTTTTAGAAAAATCACGAAATTTCTAATTAATAAAATATCAACATGTTGATTTAAAATATCACAACCTTTTTCTAAAAATTAATTTCATAATTTATTATTTATTAATTAAAATAGCCTCTCACAAAAATCTATAAAAATAATTTTTTAAGAAAACATATTATTGAAGAATAAAATGACTTTACTCAATGTTAAGTTTTTATTTACTAGGTGTTAATCAATACATTTAATATAAATAAATATTTATACATATTTTTCATAATTTGGTCAGTCTTATTCATACCCACCAAACAAATTGTTAAGAGATAATATGTTAATAGTCTTCCACGGTTTATTTAAACTCGATGTTGTATGAAAAGTAGGATATCAATGAAATTAAACTTATTTAAAGAGAAATATATCATAAAATCATGCAGTGTTAAACATAATTTCCCATAAAGAGTGGGATTTAATGATCTATTTAGAGGAGATCAATTGGGATTTGGAGTTTAGGTTGAGGTGATACTCTGGAGCTGCAGTAGAGCCATTTTGACTTTGTTTCTTCAATTAAATTTGTTCATGTGGTTAGTGTAAGAGTTTATGTACTAGAACCAACCATTTATACATTTATTACATGAATATTTAATTTATTTAAATATTAAACATATTATTACAAATTGTTCACTATTATACATAACTATAATGTTATAATGTCACAGAGTATTTGTCACATTAATAAGGTTATAGAAGTTCACCACTATGATGAGAACCTTGAAGTGCTGTGACAGTATTCTTAAATATAGTTCTTTGGTTGGAAGACATACTATGATGGGAAAAATAGTATGCAGACTATTGGGTCAAAGTAATCGTAAGTAGATGAGACTTTTTCTTATGAAGTTTACACTTGGTAATCTCCATGAAGGGAGATTATGCAAACAGACCCCCAGAAGAAATTCCGCACATTTTGGTGTCATAAAATATTTCTTTATACAAGTGTGTGTAATGGTCCTTAGACATTAATATTATCATTAATATATATCATGACTTGAAAACATTATTTTATTGACAAAAACCGTCACACCATATGTTGGCCGAAAGTAGGGTATGTTGGGTGCATCATGAATGACATGTTATTAATGGATAAGTCAAGGAAGGATTTGTCCCTTCCATTTATGGAAGTTGATATCTTGACCTTTGGATTGGAATAGAACCATCAACCTAAATTCCATGGCCATGGGGTAACAACGAGTTTATTTCAGCTAGTTAATGAATGATATTTCAAGCATATTGGTTAATGACTCTATCATGAAACCTTCTCAATGAGATATTGTGAAAAAAAGATTATATTATGTAGTGAGAATTAGTATGTAGATATCATAATTGAAACTCTAGGGTTTTTCTATTGGGTGCCTTGACCCATTGCTAGATAGTAATATTAGATTTTATGAAAGATCACCTAAGGCCAATGATAATGAATCCTAGAGGGCCACACACTATGTGTTTCAAGTGGTCTTTATTATATTATAATTGAATTTAATTAATTGAATAAATATTATTCTTAAGACCGAGGAATAATTTAAATCATGTCAAAATGATCACGTAAATTAAATTAATATTTATTCACTAGATTGTGAATAAAATATATTTATTTATTTTATAGAAAATTTAATAAATATTTATTTAATAAATTGTAAATTAAAATATTTATTTAAGAGAATAAAATATTTTATTTGGCTGTTCAAGAAATGGAAGTGATGTTCAAACAGACCAAGACCTTTTCCATTGATAAATTAATTATTTACAAGTTGGTAAATAATGTTTATCCAGTTGGAACAAGAAAAAATAATAATACTATTATCATAATGTGGCATGAGATTTCATTTTTGGTTCCATTTTGTGCAAGTTGGCGCACCACATATAATGGTTTTGTTATTGTTACTATATGGCATGAGTTTTCTCTAATAGTTATAATTGCATTTAATTTCTATTTCATATTTAAATATTGTAACTAAACCCCATTTGGATTAATAACTAGGCACATCTATTGTGATAATTCCTATTGAATTGAGAATTGTTGAGCCAAACATTTTCTCTATCGAATCCTCCCATCTCTCCCTCTCAAGAACAAGAGAAGTTCTTCAAGACCAAAAATGAGTGATCAAGAATGATCAACATACGACATTGGATTCGCCACGCTAGCACCCAGAGAATGAGTGGAATTATTAAAATACATTTGGAGCACCTGTGGATCACCTCTAGAAACATTATACTTTGGATCCTCACACGCCCAATGAAGGAAATCCAGATGGGTCATTCAAGATGATCAACAATCATCAATGAAGAAAGTACCAAATAGTCGGACATTTAATTTCTTTAGAAATTAATAATTTAGTTATAAAGAATATGAGAGTGATCCTCTTTCATGGATCAGAATTTTTTCTTCTCTTTTTCATAAACATTGATTTTAATCCATGGATGCTAGTGTTTATCGTCGTATTGATCCCGTATTGGTCATTGATTATGAAAAAAGAAAAGTTAGACCCTCCCAACCACAACGCTTCCACTGTGTCTAGAACCCTTAAGTGTAATCAGAGAGGGATCATCATTGTTTATAATTATTTAAATAATTCATTGATGATTTAACATTTAATAATTTAGTTTTTCAATCCATTTTTAATCGTTATTCTAATATGAATTTTGAGATCTATTCTTCCACTTTACATTTCTCACAGATGTAATATAAAAACATAATTTTTCTACTAAAATTAAATTGAGGATCTCATCAGGAGGAACAAAAGATTATATCAATGTAACATGATAGTACACACAATGTATCTTGAGTGACACACTATATAATTGGAGTTACAGTCCAAGTAATCTTCCATACACACCCTATAATTCAGACTACCCATAGTGTAGTTTTGTTCAGTGCATCAGGGGTAATTTTCAAATTACTCTAGAAGTGTGCATTAATGAAATGCAGTGTAGTTAATTATTACACCGCATGATGACCATGACAGACTGATGCAGGGTCATCTAGATTACACGTTGTGTGGCCCACTTGAAACAACATGTAGTCTCTTCAGGTCAAGGGCCAAACCGTATATCCCATACATGGCTAAGATGATCGGTAACTATGTAACTTGGAGACAACATAGAAGGTGGCCCACATGACATGCCATGTACTCTAAGATTTCCAAAATACACCTCACACACTGAGTCCCTAGGTGTCTACATCAGATAAGATTGTGAAGGAAGTACAAGCCATGTAGTCATAACTACAAGTCACATACTTTATCAAATTAATAATAATTAAAACTTTAATGTTTTCATAATTTTCAGAATTATATATCATTTATATTTTTATGGGTGTTCACCATGTTACCTTAAAGGTTATGCATGAGAATCGTAGAGAAATTTTGAAAATCATTAAGATAAAAGGATTGATTAATTAAAGATAACAATTAATTGATTTGACCATTATTTATCTTAATAAAAAAGATTAAATAATTGAATTATAGTTTTATTAAAGACATAATTTATTGCATGTATGTGGATGAAAATGAGCTATACTAGATCAGTTTTTGTGATTGGATTACTTGTATTTTATTTTCAATTAAATTTTTGGCCTACGCGCCATATCTCCTCATTAATATATAGGACCTACATGACCATGGATTTATTTATATAAAAACCCCTTTTATCCCCAACCTATGTGTTAATTAAAAAGAATATGTAATGAATGGAGCTCCTAATCCTTTGGATATAGTTCACGTAAGGACCGAGGAGAAACCAATCCAAGGAGATACAAAAGTGAATAGATGGAAAGTTTTAGACAAAAACCATAAATGGTTAAAGGTGTTTCTCCCTTATGTAATTAATTAGTTTATCAAACACTATATAACTTATCCATTAGAAGATCACGTGATCATTATCTTAACTTTATTTTATTTCTATTATTTTCATGGGTTTTCATTATATATTTATTATCGTGACTACAAAATTAATAAATTAACAAACATGAAAGATAGAACTAAAATAAACTAGGCTTATGAATAAATATTATCAAGACATAGTTAATCACTTAATTAAGTTCAACATAATATTAAAAATCTTATGATAATGATAACAAGGAAATTTTAACATAAGAGATAAAAATCTATAACTAAAATATTATGTCACACTAAGACTTATGTTAATTGATTAAGAGAAAAACTCAATAAATCTATTTTTTTGACCAATCCTTGTTGGGAAACATAATTTTATACAAGAAGCTCTTATGATTGTTTTGGGTTCAATTATCCATTTTACATCTAGAGGAGTAACCCTTGATAGACTTGGTGTAAATTTGGAGGATATTTTTAAAGAAATCCATTTCATGATTTTAGGATCAGAGAGTCCACTCAACTGATCAAGGAGTTGCAATCTTGCATTTGGAAAAGAACTACATACCAAAAAACCTTTTAATATCTTTCCCAACCCTTATTGGGGTTATGTTAAGGGAATATGGATTCTTTCCACTAGAATTTCCTTGAAACTGAACATTCCTAGTTCAATAGTGAGGGACATTGGGACTTAATAAAATAGACAGAGATTTAATAAAATTAATTTATTATTTCTCCTAAAATGTAATCATGAATGTACTAATTTTCTACTCATTTAATTGTAGAATAAAAATGACAAAAACGTCAACCACAACATCCCTGCGATCAATACTGGCTAAACACAACATCTTCATTGGAATTAACTTCTAGGAATGGTTTTTATGCCTTTAGGTTTTTCTATTCCCTGAATAGAAATCTTACATGCTAAAGTCCTCATTATTTGATCCTCCTACCAATGAGGTGAGTAATGATGAGTTCTTGGTCTATGAGAAACATATGAATTATGCGGTTGATGTTCAATTTTTGATACTATAATTAATGTCTAGTGAACTCCTGAAGTCTCATGAAAACATGGATTCCTATAGAATGATTTATCACCTCCATGGTCTTTACCAGGAAAGAGATAAACAGAATGGGTTGACATCTCCAAGGAACTATTTCAATGTAATCTTAGAGGGGGTTTCCTAGCTAGGCCTCACAAATGTCAAGATTATTGGCTACATTTTTTTCCTAGAATTTATAGGGTTTAAACTCCCCAATAAACTAGGCACTGATATCATTATTACATCACTCCATCCATGATTTTTTAGTTTTTCGTGAATTTTAATATGAACAACATTGAGATGTCTCTATCAGATCTTATTGTCCTGCTTCACCAAGTTGATAAAGATATGAAGTGAGATAATCCTTCTATCCTTATAGTGAACAAAAGGAAAGGGAATACAATGAGATATAATCCCAAAGATTCTTCATGTCCTTCCAATAAAAGAAAGATTAAAGGAGAGGTAAGGAAATAAGAAGCTATGTATTTTGTATATGTCAATTTATAATGAAGTTACTGTATATGACTCATACCACACCCAAATTTAGCATCACCAGTTAGGTCAATTAAATGATAAATTCTTGAGAAAATTACATCAAGATGAATATTTATATTCTTTCTAACTAAAAACACTTGGTGTATGCCATGAATTTTTATAAGGTATAATGATAAATACCCCATTTAATGTGAAATAATGATAGTGCTAAATATATTCTTGAATTAGTTTATACCAATGTGTTTGGACCATTTCTAGTTGAATCACGAGATGGGTTCTCAAACTTCATAAAATTTTACTGATGATTTTAGTAGATATTTATATATTTACATAATGAGATATAAGTAAGATTCTTTTGATAAATTCAAGGAATACTAGAATGTAGTTGAGAACCAACTTGGTAAGAATTTTAAGAAACTCCACTCAGGACAAGGTGGAAAATATCTTGATCATAACTTCATTGATTACTTATGGGAGTTTTGGATCCTACACCAACTCAATCCTACTTACATGCCTCAGTATAATGGCATTATTTAAAAGAGGATTCACACCTTTTGGCCATGGAGAGATCAATGATGAGTCATAAAAGTCTTCCATTATCCTTTTAGAGATATGCATTACAAACAACAACACACATACTAAACCAAGTACCATCCTAAATCAATAAATGGAATTCCATGAGTTATAGAGTGGAAGAAAAGTCATGTTATTCAATTTACATGTGTGGGTAAGTGAATGGTTTGTTAAGTCATCTTCAAGTAAAAAACATTCACCCCAAGGAACAACATGTACCTTTAAAAGATGCCCTAAAAAAACAAGGTGAAATTACCAATACAACCCCTTGGAAAAAAAGGTTATAGTAGAATGACATGACATATTCCATAAAAGGGAGAAAATATCCAAAATAGATAGTGGGAGAAAGATAGACTTCAATGAAGTTGAGGATTAAGGCACAAAAGAGTTTGTACAAAAGTAGATTCCACAAATCCCCATGGAAAAAGAATTTGTTCTAGAGACAGAAGAACTACATAAGTGTACAAGAGAGGATAACAAACAGGAACAATATTTTTCTCTAGTTAATGAGGATGGTGACTCATTATTGGTTGATAATAACGATCCTCTAACCTACAATGAAGCATTTAATGGAATATATGTTTCCAATTTGAAAGAAGCCATGAATTCTGAAATGAATTACATGTACCAAAACCATGTCTAAATTTTAGTAAATCCTCTAGTAGATATAAATCCTATTGAATGAAAATGGTAATTCAAGAAGAAGCCGAACATTTAAGGATGATTCAGTACCTATAAGGTGCAGCTGGTTTCAAAAGGGTTTAAAAAGCATCAAGGAATTGACTAAGATGAAACCTTTTTAGCATTTATAAAGATGAAATCCATTATAATTATATTGTTCATTGATGCTTACCATGACTATGATATTTGGAAAATGGATGTCAAAACAACCTTACTTTTTAGGAACCTTTAGGAAGATGTCTACATAGAACAACCTAAAGGGTTTGCGACTCCAAAGGATGCCAATAAGATATTCAAGTTGAAAAAAAATACATTTATAGATTAAAGAAAGAATCCAGTTCATGGAACATTTATTTTGATGATTCCATAACATAATTCAATTTTATAAAAAATGAATGTGAAGCTTGTGTCCACTAATGGTTTAATGGGAGTGTAGTCATTTTTCTAATATAATATGTTGATGACATTTTAATTGTTGGAAACAAGATACCGATCTTACAGTCTATTAAGGAATGGTTGAATCAATGACCCCCCATGAAGGACTTGGGTGAGGCAACATATATTCTTGGGATCAAGATCCATTGTGATAGATCTAGGAGATTGTAGGGCCTAATTCAAAGTACATTCGTTAACAAGATACTAAAGAGATTATGTATGGTACAATACAAGAGGGGGTTGTTGAAAATGTCATATGTCATTAGTCTTTCCAGGAAAATTTGTCCCCAAACACATGACAAAAGAAATAGAATGGAAATGAATCTATATGCATCAATGATTAGGTCATTCATGTATGTCATGATATGTACTAGGCTAGATGTCACCTATACATTACAAGTGGTAGAAAGATATCAAGATGAACCAAGTGACCGCCATTGGATGGAATTCAAGACTATCCTTAAGTATCCGAGGCATACTAAGGATATGTTTCTAGTTTCTGGTGGAGATCATGAACTAGTCAACAGTGGATATGTATATTCTAGTTTCCAAACATATCAAGATGAAATGAATTTTCAAACTGGATACATCTTCACTTTGAATGGAGGTTTTGTGAGATGGAAGAGCTCAAAGTGAAATTTTGTTACAGATTATACAGTAGAGTACACGTATATCCCATATTCTGAGGCTGTTAAAGAAGTAGTTTGGATGTAGAGACTTGTCTAAGAGTGGGATGGGGTATCTAGTAGTAAAGATCCCATCACATTATATTTGGATAATACTACAATGGTGGATCTCGCAAAAGACCCATGGTCACATCAGGGGATGAAGCACAAACCTCATATGTATCATCTCTTGTGGAATTTTTCTCATAGAGGTGAAGTTTTAGTGATTTGTATTTCCATGAAAGACAACACAGAAGACACCATGACTAAAGCCTTAACTTATCTGAAACATGATCATAATGTGAGTTCCGGTCGACTAAAAGTCACTGATAGTTGGCTCTAGTCCAAGTGGGAATTTGTAAAAGTTGGTGTCCTAGAACAAACTATTTGTACTTTTATTACGTTCATATTTAATGCATTTAAATATTAAAAATCTTGTTACATATTGTTAATTTTTCTCCATGACTGTAATGTAATATTGACCTAGAGTATTTTTCATATTAATAAGGTCATAATAGTTCCTCGCTATGATGAAAACCTAAAAGTGCTATGAAAAATATCCTTAAATATAGTTCCACGGTTGGATGAAATAATATTATGGGACACATGGTATACAAACCATCAGGTGAGAGTACACATTAAAAGATGATACTTCTTCTCACAAATATTTCACATGGTAATCTCAAATATGAGAGATTATGAGAATAAAACTGCCAGTAAGAATTCCACATGTTTTTCTGTCATCAAATATTTCTATCTGTGAGTGTGTGTAATGGTCCTTAGAATTTATAATTTTAATTAATACATTTCATGACTCATAAAATTTTATTTATTGACGAAAACAGTCATTCCATATGTTGGCGGGAAGTAGCATACGTTGGGTGTGTCACGAATGACATGTTATTAATGTATAAGTCAAGGAAGGATTTTTCCTTTCCATTTAGGGAAGTTGAAATCTCATCCATTTGGTTGAAATAGAATTGTCTCTCTAAATTCCATGGACATGGCGTAACAATGAGTTTATTACATGTAGTCAAAGAATTATGTATCAGGCATATAGTTTGATGACACTATCATGAAACCTAATTGATGAGATATTGTGAAAAAGGATTATATTATATAGTGAGAATTCATATGTGGATGTCATCATTATAACTTTATGTTCTTTCTCTTGGGTGTCTTGACCCATTGCTAGAAATTAATCTTGGACATTAGGCAAGCCCACCTAATTCCAAAAGGAAAGAGTACTAGATTGTCACACAATATGTGTTTATGGTGGTCTCGATTAAATTATATTTGAATTTAATTAATGGAACAAATATTATTCTCAATATGGAGAAATAATTTTATTCAAGTTAAATTGATCACATAAATTAAATAAAGTTTTGTTCACCGAATTTTCAATAAAATAACAGTTTTTATTTTATTGAACATTTAATAAATATTTATTTACTAGTTTGAAAATAAAAAGAATTATTTAAGAGAATAAAATATTTTATTCAGGTGTTCAATAAATGGAATATGATTTCTAATAGGACAAGACCATGTCTGTTGATAAATTAATTATATACATGTCAGTAAATAATGTTTATCTAGTTGGAATAAGAAATAATGAAAATTTTGTTATCATTATTGGAATGAGATTTCATTTATGGTTCTGTTTTGGGCAAGTTGGCATAGAAAAATAATGGTGTTTTTATTGTAATTATGTAGAAAGGGATTTCTCTAATAGTTATAATTGTAATTAATCACTATTTCACAATTAAATATTGTAACTGAAACCCCATGTCGATTAATAAGCTGGTAAGTATATTGTACCAAACAACGGTGAATTGAGAATTGTTGAGAAAAGTTTTTTCTCTCTCCAATCCTCTCATATATCCCTATAAGGAAAGAGATAATTTCTTCAATAATGAAGAATGATTGATCAAGAAGGACCGACATAAGTCATTTGCTTCACCATGCTAGCACCTGGTGAATTAGTGGAATCATTCGGAGACCATTTGAGTATGTGCGGATCCCCTCCAGAGGGATTCTACATTGGATCCTCAAGATCATAAATAAGGAAATCTAGAAGGGTCATTCCTAATGATCAAAGATCATCAATAAGGAATGAACCAAATACATAGGTATTTAATTTATTTAGAAATTAACAAATTAATTATAAACATGATGTGGAGGGTTTTCTTTCTCTAATACAGTGATTTTTTTCTCTTTTTCTTAATATTTTATTTTAATCTATGGATACGGGAATTCATCATCATATTGATCTTGGACTGGTTATCGAATATGGTAAAATCAATGTTGGGCCTTCCAAACCACTATGCTTCCACTACGTCTGGATACTCTAACTAGAAAAGTGCACATTATGTCCTGCTTACCATATATCAACATTTCTTATTCTATAACATGTTTGGATTATTTACTATTTCTTTGAAAAATGATTTGATAAATTTTTATGATTTTTTTATTTTATAGTTACTATTATTGAACACCATGATTTAGGGGGTACATCCTTCCCATTGTACCCTCTTAGACCCCCACTACTTTTAGGTAGTGTTTTCCATATAGGGAAGCATTCTTGAGGTCACATGGTGAACCAGACTAGTTATTGTTCAAAGTGTGTGATGGGTGGAGATGTTTCGGTATATATGGTAAAATATTATAAGGTGAGGTTTGTATTTTTGAACTGATAATTAATATTTGTGAAGATGAAGACATGGAAGTTGATGAGATTTTGGTGGAATAACTACAACGTGATAATTGATTCCTTTAGAAAATGACTTTGTTTTTGTAAATGGAGGAGGTTCATGAGAAACATGCATTAGATAATTGATAATTATATCGAAAAATATAATTGTTTCTAAAATTTTCTCAAAATTGGTGGAACAAAAATCATCCCATATTTGAGAGAGGCCCGTAGTGTTGATGTAGACATAATGTTCATGGTTGACTATACATTCTCATGAGATAGACGTTGTGGATTTTCCTGAAGTTTGGGATTACATATCCCACCATCCCATGTGGATAGTGGTATTATATTAGTGTTTTAAGTTAATATTGGGATGAATATCCTAAATAAATACTACCCTAGTAAACCATAACCCTCGATGTGTTATATCTGGTGGTTCTTTGTGGGTGTACCCAATACATTTAAACCCTTACTATGTAGTGGGGGAGAAGATTTTCTATTAAGGATTATGATTTTGATCACTTGATTATTTTCTATCACGGTGGATGGTTCTAATATATAAGGTACATCTATATGGGTAACACTATTCATTTGATATTGTGTCATATTGGTCATCTTAAGGGGTAGTGGAATGATATTGGACATCCTAATAAGGAAACTGAAGTTCCTAATGATATCAGTAGTTAATTTTTAGAAATAGATATGAAAATACAACCACGAAATATTAAATAATGGGTGAAATCCTAATGAATTTTTATTTTTTAAGAAAGGATTACCATGAATGTTTTTGAAGAGTTTGAGGTATGTGACAACCCTAGACCCGTACATCTGGACCAGATTCTAAACAAAATATTTACATATTAGATTTGATACTAATTATTGTGACCCAATTCTGAAGATACACAATTACAATATAAATATAAAAAATTAAGTCACATAAATACCAAAAAAATTATTTTTTTAGAGTTTCATATAATCAGTTAAAAAATTTACATAACAAAACCCATGTCATTCTCCTTAAATGGGACTTTTTCCGTTATACATTGATTTTATGGTCCCATAAGTAGACTTAAATATCACACACTAAATTCACTATATATGATACCCATATAAATAATTCGTATATCGTAAAATTATTCATAACCTTGGGAAAATGGGAACATAGGAAAGGGTTAGCTCAGATGCTCAGTATTGATGAAGATAAGAGATATCGGTCATTAGTAAATATAATATGATAATAGGGGTATGATAAATTTATCAGGCGAGTGTTCAAAATGGGAAATTTTTTTACCCATAAAATATTAGTTCAAATATCCAAAATCATGTCTTACCTAGAGGAATATTAAGTTGGGTTTAAAAGAATAAATAATCATCAAGGAGTCCTAACACATGCATGTGGAATCATATTCATAGGAAATGATAATACAGTGAACCTTATTATAAAAAATCATATCCAGAAATAATGTTATGATAATAGATAGTGGTATATAAACTCATATATCAATATGATAAAATATCCATTCACAATCATTTTCATGCATAATTGTAGCGATCCGAACCCATAAGTCCATATATGGTTTTTTTTACTAATTACTTTGGCATGATTATAAGGAATCAAATCCCGAAGGATTGAGAGTTTAGTAGTATTGGTAAACCAGGTACATAAATGAGTCCTGTATTAAAACTTAATACCATAATTACCAAAAAAAATTAATTCTTGTAAATAAATATATACCTTCCAGGACAACTTTATTCAATCTAGTAAGTCCATGAAAATCTTTCATAGTATGCTTTCTGAATTTTTGGGGAAAGAAACATAATAAGGGTGATATCAAATGCTCAATAAGGGTAATTTATAGCTAAATAAATAATGAATTAATGAGATTAATAATTATGGAATAGTAAACAATTAAACACACATACCATATAGTCAACAAATTGAGAAGGAAGTGCATAACCAATATGGAGAGGTAATAATTGGAAATACATTCCAATCAAATAAAAAGATATGGAAAAATAAATATGTTAAGGTAATAAACTAAAGCACATTAATTTTAATCAATGAATAAAAAATGACATGTATCTATAGATATATGGACACAAGATCTCATGGATAAATAATAACTGAAACTAAATGAGGTAAATGCTTAATTATTGGACGCCTTTTTTAATAGGTACATGAAGCAATTACCATCAAGAGAAAATTTACATATTCCAATTTTCACAAATAATTCATCATATAAGATTAATAATGCATCAAGGGAATTTTATTAACTAGTCCCCAACCCATTGGGATTTCCATAAATGGTCTCCAACCCACATATTTCATGTTTATAACATTCCTCATAGCAAAAAAATACGCCTTATCAAATATTCACTTTGAATAAAGTATACATATTTATCAAAATTTTACCAAACAATCAAATTATATTCAAGGTAAAAACCATATGAAAAATTGAGTACAATTTGTGTAACGACCCGAAATTTTGAGTAAATTTAGTTCCCTAATTTTTGTGGCTTATTTTATTTTTTCATTTAATAAAATGAGTATAATTAAAATGAGACGGTTGGATTTCAACTGTTATATGACCATTGGTCAATATGACCATTGGAAACTAAATTTTAAAATTATTTTCTATAAATACAAGTTATCTTGATTAATTAATATAGAAAGAAGATTTGATAGCCCCACACAGTAGTCTCAGGCCGATCAAAGCCAATCTAATGGAACTCGGGAAGGAGGTAGCACCTTTGGGCTTTTCTCTGGACCAAACCAAAGACAAACTTCATCGTGTGAAGTTGGAACGGAATCGCCTTTGCAAGAAGTTCAAGCTGATAGAAATATCTACTCGGACGATGTTGGCCGAGCCGCCCCAAGATTCTATCACCCTAGAACACCTTACTCTTAGGTCCTACGCTGGTGTTATAAGGGGCTATATAACGATACCATAACTCCCTTATGTAATACTTTGTTTAAAATAAAAATTGTGATTTCTTCTTATGGGGAAGTTTATGAATCTCAAGTGTCCGGATAAATATAGGATGTATATTATTGATGAATTTAGGAAAAAAGACATTTTAAAATATTTATGTAAACCTTAAATAATTAAAAATGTGTAATGATTTTCAAAAAATAGTCTTCTACAGTTGTGTTCATTATGAAATTTAGAGTCTAATAAGATCAACATAATTTTTGATGAATAATAAATTATTAATAGCGTTTGTACGCTTAAGATTAGTAATTTGACCAAATAGATTAGTAATCTAACTTAAAGAAAGTATTAATATAATTTATGCACCTTGATTAAGTAATGCGATTCAATAAAATAGGTAAATAACTGTTTCGGAAATTATTAGCGAAGTATTAGTTTTTTTGGGTGAATAGTGTTTTTTATTTCAAAAAAAATAAAAATATTTAGAAAATTATTTTCATAAAATGGAGTTCATTTTTTAAATCAGAGCATCAATATTTGGTTAAGTTAAATTTTTGGGATTTTTCTGAAACGGTTTAATTTTCAGTGAATGGTGTTTTCATTTAAAAAATAAATTTAAAATATTTAGAAAATTATTTTCATAAAATGGAGTTCATTTTTTAAATCATAATATCGATATTTGGTTATTGTTAATTTTTGGGATTTATTTGAGAAAGTTGAATTTTCGGTGAATAGTGAAAATACAGTTATTAGAGTGTTTAATGACATCAATATGGATGTAATAATTATATAATACTTCAGGTAGACTTATGAATATTAAGGTATGTTATGAAGTGTTCCATGTGTCCAATACCATGGGAAAATACCATGGGCAAGCCCATGGTTTTGAAAATACCACCGATGAGGTGTCCCTTGGCAATTAATGCTTTGTCCCCTCACTTCTCTTATAAATACCAAGCCTTTCCCTCATTAGTTTCATTTACAAATCCTCCTCAATGAAGTTCGGGTCTCCTTACCTTCCAAGGAGTCCTCCCTAGGTTCCCTAAAGCCTCCCAAGGTTCTGACATTCAAACTTTCGAAGTTACTCTTCAAGGTAACAGATCCTACGTCTCTCTTTCTTTTCAAGTACTCTCTTTTATGTCATTTATTTTATGCTCCATATTCTTATGTTGGATGGTGTTCTTTTACCTTCACCTTAATGTAATTTTTATTTTCATATTATGAGACACCCCCTCTTACTCTCATCAATTCATTTTAAGAATTTTTATGTGGCGCCGTTTGGCTGCTGAATTTTTATAATGGATTTTTTCACCCTTCTCATTTTCAGAGTTCTTTTTTCATGTCAATTATTTCAAGTTCCTTTTATTATATTGGGTAATGATCTCTATATCTATCATACTCCCATTTTATGTTCATATGATGAGAGACCCTATTTTATCTCATCAATTCATTTTTTAGAAGTTTTAAGTGATCTCATTAGGCTGCCGAATTTTAATAAGAGAAATCTTATTTTAGTCTTCCTTTCAAGTTTTTCATTTTATATGGTATATCATTCAAATTTCATTACAATGTTCTTATATTCTTTATATTTTTTACCTATACTGTTTTATGGATTATTTATGAGTTGGTGACCCTTGTCCCCTCTCTTTTCAACATTTTCTAAAACCCTGTAACATGGCCATTATGTTGTAGAATTTTCGTCTCAAAATGTCTCTCTATTTGTCGCAAATTATTTTATTTTATTAAGTTAATACTCAATTATATTTCTTATACCGGGGTATTCACATATATATCGAAAGGTTATATTTTGATTCTGGTATTTACATACATGAAACCCACTTTCCTTTTCTGTGGGTTTAAAGGGACATAAAGAACATGTCTTAAAAGAAGTTTTTTAAACGTTATGATTATAAAATGAAACCCATTTTTTATGATATATAAGTTATTTATGAAATTTTTGATGATTATATATGTGGCTCACACGATAATAAAGACAAGTTAAGGGAGCGACCGTATAGCGCTCCAATGCATTTGGGAAAATATTTAATCTCTAGAGATGACCATTTTAAAGATACCTTGGTGAATAACCATGGTAATTTTTTTTAATGACACATTGTGGATGGACATTAGTGATATGGAAATTATTGTCTAAGTTAAATGTTGTAGCCACATCTTCATGCTATAAAACACATTATTTTTATTATGATATGCCTCATGATCTCTTTCTCACACCTTAAAGTTATTTATCATGACTTTATTGATGTATCTCAAGTTCACATGTAAAATTTTTCCCTTGTTTTCTATAGTGGGCCTTTTTCTCACCCTTTACTTTGATTTATGTCCCCAGGTTATGAGATGCAGTAATGAACTTAGGATGAACAAGTATGAAGAATCATTTCAAGTGTTTAAGAAGAATGTTTTATGTTGTCAGGTTTGAAGTTCCTTGTTTCTAGGACACTAAACCTTAACGATCCTCAGTTTTGTATAATGTAATGAAAGTTTATGTGATAAAAAGGCGGGATGCGATAGTTGGTATCAAAGGATGGTTTTTTTGTGGAAAATAGGATTTGAAAACATTACAAGGTTTCTTAATGAAAAGATTAAATATAGAAAAACATAATCGTATTTTGGTGAAGTATTGAGTAAGTGGTTTCCAAACATATAAATCCCTGTCTGGATACAAACAAGTAAAGGTGGATTTGGAACATATGTACATAGGGGTAAAACCCAAAAACACCACTTTGAGCTAGACTCAAATGGGAACTGGTACACGACAACGAGCCTTGCTGCACTCTTTGTTACGACACTCCAAGGCGATATGTTTGGTTAATCACAAGCTTTTTATGAATCATTAAGAAGGAATTATATAAAAAAATAATTGTCTAGCCATGAAAGTTTAAGACATAAAATCCTTTTTAGTTAAAAGACTCATAAATGAAATATGTTTCTCACGAAGGATTTATTCTTTTAGAAAATACCCCCATCATCTAGGACTACGTTGACATATTTCTTGAGGAGTTACCCAGACCTCCCTAAGAAAGAGCGGTAGAGTTCTCCATTGAACTGAAACCTGGATATCATCCAATGTCAAACACCCCCTATAGAATAGAAAATGTGGAGATATAGGAATTAAAGAAACAACTCCAAGACGTTTTGGGGAATGGGTTTATCCGACCAAGTGTGTCTCCTTGGGGAGAACCAGTCCTCTTTGTTAAGATGAAGGATGGATCGATGCATCTATGCATTGATTATAGAGAACTTAATGGGATCACAGTGAAGAAAAAATAATCTCTTCCAAGAATTGATGACTTATTTGACCAACTTTTTGGGACTCAATTCATCTCTAAGATTGATCTTCATTCTGGTTATCATCAATTGAGGGTGAAGAATGATGATATTCCAAAAAAAATGCCTTCCAAATAATATATGGGAATTATGAGTTTGTTTTTATACCCTTCAGACTGACTAATTCACCTGCTATTTGTATGGATCTATAATAAGTTGATTTTGGAAACTTATGTTTTATCAAATAGTTATCCTTTGTATAGGAAAATGATTTGGTGATTAAATGATAAAGGTTATTTTGGAAAATGTTTTCTCTTTTGGAGTACTATATGACTAAGGGAAATAAAATACTACATGATTTTAATTGAGTAGGAATGGTTGAATTTTACATTTAAGAATTTATGTATTTATTGTGGACATATGGTGATTTGGGTTATTTCTGGAAAATGATGAACCCAGAATAGAGAATATATGAATAGGTTAATTACACTTTAGTATGAGACTTTAATATTAGTCGATGTTCTTTGGAGATAAATGTTATGATTTATTGGAGAATATTATGTGATTAAATCCTTCTGAGTGTTGGGTTCCAATCTTAGTTTAGATTATTCCGAATAATTTTAAGGACAATTGTGTATTGAATGGTCTTTCTGGAACTTTGGGTACTTTTATTGAATTTTCGAGATTAGTTTTCATATTTCTTTTTATAAAGTATTATCCTTTTTGGGGATTATATGATCTCATACAAAACTTTTTAGATTTAGTTTATGACTAAAGACAAGGGAAATATATAGTTATTCTTTTGTGGATTATATGATTATCTAGAATATTATTCTTGTGATTTTGTTGAGACCAAGTCTTTTGAAATGATCATTGTTTGAAGATAAGATTAGTCTTGGTAGAAACTTATTAAAGGATGAAACTCTACTTGAAGGTAAGTATATTTTCTTATGTTTTTATTCTATGTAGTAAATGAATTCCATAAAATTATTAAAAGGAATGTAAAAAAAAGTTGTTGGTTTACGTT
Organism: Viscum album; assembly: GCA_963277665.1. Taxonomy (NCBI): domain Eukaryota; kingdom Viridiplantae; phylum Streptophyta; class Magnoliopsida; order Santalales; family Viscaceae; genus Viscum; species Viscum album. Next base: position 2,065,440,713 of record OY728133.1, on the reverse strand, counting down.
TCCTACTGGGTAATCAAATACCGTTTAACACATCTAAAGTTTTTGATCTTCTTGTGGTTAATTTTCTCCTAATAATTTTTTCTATCACTCTCCATCAGAACTTGACCCTTTGTTTTCTCTTTCATATCCATGTTTTCCTACATGGAATTCTAGTATGGTTTAACTCGGGTGACCTTTGTACTTCCCTTTCTTTCTTTTAAAGTAATAGTTTTACTGACTCTTTTTCCTATGTGGGAATTTCAACAAAATTTCCAAGACCAATTTTAAAATTGCGAGGATGCAATTTTTCAAGGGGGGAATATTATAACAACCTGAAATTTTGAGTAAATTTAGTTCTCTAATTTTTGTGGGATATTTTATTTTTTCATTTAATAAAATGAGTATAATTAAAATGAGACTGTTCTTTTTTAATTGTTATATAACCATTGCTCAATATGACCGTTGGAAAATAAATTTTAAAATTATTTTTTATACATAAAAGTGATCTTGATTACTTAATATAGAAAGAAGATTCGATCGCCCCATCCAGTAATCTCGGGCCGATCGAAGCCCATCTGACGGAACTCAGGAAGAAGGTAGCACCTTTGGGCTTTGGTATGGACCAACCCCAAACCGAACTTCATCGTGTGAAGTTGGAATAGAATTTCCTTCGTGAGAAGTTCAAGATGATAGAAATCACTACTCGGGCAATGTTGGACGAGCCGCCCCAAGATTTTATCTCCCTAACACACCTTACTCTTAGGTTTTATGCTTGTGTTATAAGGGGTTATGTAACGAGACTGTAAGTGCCTTGTGTAATCCTTTGTTTTAAATAAAAATTGTGATTTCTTCTTATGGTGAAGTTTGTGAATCTCAAGTGTCTGGATAAATATAGGATGTATATTATTGATGAATTTAAGAAAAAGGATATTTTAAAAAATTTATGTAAAACATAAATAATTAAAAATGTGTAATGATTTTCCAAAAATGGTCTTCTACAGTTGTGTTCTTTATGAAATTTAGAGTCTTATAAGATCAACATAATTTTTGATGAATAATAAATTATGAATAGTGTTTTTACGCTTAAGATTAGTAATGTGACCCAATAGATTAGTAATCTCACTTAAAGAAAGTATTAATATAATTTAGGAACCTTTATTAAGTAATGAGATCCCATAAAATAGGTAAATAACTGTTTCAGAAAATAATAGTCAAGTATTATTTTTTTTAGGTGAATAGCGTTTTTATTTAAAAATAAAATTAAAAATATTTAGAAAATTATTTTCATAAAATGGAGTTATTTTTTGAAATCAGAGCGTCAATATTTGGTTAAGTTATATTTTTGGGATTTTTCTAAAAGAGTTGAATTTTCAATGAATAGTGTTTTTATTTAAAAATTAAATTTAAAATATTTAGAAAATTATTTTCATAAAATGGAGTTCGTTTTTGAAATCAGAGCATCGATATTTGGTTAAGGTTAATTTTTGGGATTTTTCTGAAAAAGTTGAATTATCGGTGAATAGTGAAAATACAGTTTTTAGTTTCGGGTGTTTAATGACATCATTAAGGATGTAATAATTATGTACTTTTTCTGGTAGACTTATGAATAGTAAGATAAGGTATTAGGTGTCCCAAGTGTCCAATACCATGGGAAAATACCATGGTCAATCCCATGGTTTTTCCAATACCACCGATGATGTGTCCCTTGGCAATAAATGCTTTGTCCCCTCACTTCGCCTATAAATACCAATACTTTCCATAATTCATTTCATTTCCAAATCTTCCTCAACAAAGTTCTGGTCTCCTTACCTCCCAAGGAGTCCTCCCAAGGTTCCATCAAGCCTCCCATGTTTCTAACATTGAAGCTTTCGAAGTTACTCTTCAAGGTAAGGGATCCTACCTCTCTCTTTCTTTTCAAGTACTCTCTTTTTTGTCATTTCTTTTATGCTCCATGTTATTATGTTGTAGGATGTTATTTTATATTAAACATACCATAATTTTTATTTTCATATGATGATATTCCTCTTCTTACTCTCGTCAATTCATTTTAAGAATTTTTAAGTGGCATCGTTAGGCTGCCACATTGTTATAAAGGATTCTTTCACCCTTCTCATTTTCAGAGTTCTATTTTCATGTCAAGTATTTCAAGTTAATTTCCATATATTGGGGTATTATCTATATATAAATCATAATATCCTTTTATTTTAATATGATGATATACCCTATTTGGTCATATCAATTCATTTTTTAGAAGTTTTATGTGACTCCGTTAGGCTGCCGAATTTTCCTAAGAGAACTCTTATTTTTGTCTACCTTTCAAGTTTTTTATTTCATATTTCATGTCTTTAAAATTTCATTAACATTTTATTATATCCTATATATTATGTCCCTCTACTGTTTTGTGGATCATTTATGAGTGGGTGACCCATGTCCCCTCTCTTTTCAACGTTTTCTAAAACCCTGTAAGATAGCCGTTATGCTGCAGAATTTTCTTCTCAAAATGTCTCTCTCTTTATCTCAAATTCATTTATTTTATTAAGTGAATACTCAATGATCTTTCCTCTACATGGGTATTCCCATAAATATCAAAATTTTATATTTTAATTATGGTATTTACATACACGAAACCCACATTCGTTTTCTATGGGATTAAAGGGACATAAAGATCATGTCTTAAAAGCAGTTTTTTAAAACCTTATGATTATGAAATGAAACCCATTTCTCTTATGATATATAGTATATTTATGAAATTTCTGATGATGATATTTGTGGATCACATGATAATAAAGACAAATTATGGGTTCACCCTGATAGCACTCCAATGCATTGGGTAAAGATTTAATCTCTAGATGTGACCATTTTAACGATACCTTGGTGAATAACCTTGGAAATTTTTTTTAATGACACCTTGTGGATTGACCTTGGTGATACGAAAATGATTTTCTAAGTTAAATTTTTTAGCCACATATTCAAGTTACGAAACACATTATTTTTATTATGATATTCCTTATGATCACTTTCTCATGCCTTAATGTTATTTATCATGACTTTATTGATTTATCTCAAGTTCACATGTAAAATGTTTCCCTTGTTTCCCTTAATGAGCTTTTTTCTCACCCTTTCCTTTGATGTATGTCCCCAGGTTATGAGATATAGTAATGAACTTAGGATGAACAATTATGAAGAAACCTTTCAAGTTTTTAAGAAGAATGTTTTATGTTGTCATGTTTTAAGTTCCTGGTTTCCAAGACACTAAACCTTAAAGATCCTCAGTTTTGTATAATGTAATGAAAGTTTATGCGATAAAAAGGAGGGATACTATTATTTTTTAAATATACATATCCATCAAAAATGATACAAATTTTTAGTGGAAATTAATTGTTAAATGATCATTGGAAATTGGATGTTTCAAGGGGGATTAAAAAATCAAGGAAGTGAACATGAATACAATACTTGGAAAAATAAATCATAATACATCCATAAGAGATTATGGATGTAATTAATAAAACATTAAGCAAGTGGAGTAAAATAAATTACTTATTTTGTTGTTGAGTGGAAACATTGTAAAAAGATCTTTTAAAAACATTACGAAGGAAAATATCTTCTTATTTTTAAAAACATTTTTAAAATCATTTTATTTGAAAATATAATTTGAAAATATTTTCATTATAAATATACCTTTTAAAATAAAAAAGGCGTTTTAATTAAATGACAGTAGGTAAATCCTTACAAGCCGTATGATGTAAAAATAAAATTACTTTTACATAGTTAAGGGTCAGAAAAATGCATTGTTTAGAATCCAATAATAAGATTCATTTGAAAACATTTTTAAAATAATAAGGGGTAAAATTTTCTTTACCAAATAATTAAAAAAAACTTATTTTTTTTTATAAAACATGATTTTTCGATAAAAATAGGTTCTTCCCTAGAAGATAGATAACACGTTAGTTTTTCTGAACAAACATTTTATAAAACATTTTGAGTACCATAGAGTAGAAAAATGGAACTAATAATTGAAAATGGTCATTACTAACTAGAGTATAGAAACATTAATGGTTTTATTGAAAAAATGGACATTTAATTTCCTTGAATTTAAATACCTTTGAAATAGAATTAATATTATTATTGAGGAAAACAATCATTAAACTTTCCAAAGTGTCCCCTACAACTTTGAAACATTTTTAATCATAATCCCTGTAGAGGAATAAAATTAAATTAAATTTTAAAATTCCATGAATATAACTGGATTAATGACATAATATAATAAAAGGGGTAGTAGATACACCACACATAAGATATAACTGGTGAACATGACATTTATATCATAGATATAAAAAGTGAGATGAGAATCCCTTACAACAAAAGAATTGGAAAATAGAAAAATTGTAATAATGAAATGAAACATTTAAATCCCGTGAAGATAATATAATTAATTACATTAATGTCAATTTGGATTTATGTAAACCATATATAATAAATTATGTGAATAATAAGAAATTACGAATCACTGAAATAAATGTTAGACAAGATTCCCTTACAAAAAATAAATTTTAAAACCCAGAAGTAGTAATAATTGAAAGAAAAATTTAAATAACATGAAGATATTATAATTCATGATATTAATATCAATGTGAAATTATTTACACCATATATAATTAATTAGGTTCACAACATTAAATTATACCTCTCAAAAAGAAAAGTGAGACCAGAATCCCATAACTTGTGTTTCCTTTTGAGTGAACATACTTTACTTCCTATATAATAAACTTATGTTAATTATTTACTTGATTTAGAACCATTTCCATATTTATAATTACTTTTAATTAATTTTTTTTACTATGTTTTATACAACTACTTAAATAATTTTGTTTTTTAGGTATTTTGACCAAATTCAGTTTATGTGTCAAAAACAACATTGATAGGTAAACTATGGTAACTGGGTTGCTTATATAAAATATAAATAATAATAATAATGAAATAATTATCATATTTATAGATTAATTATACTTTTAAAAATAATAATTACTTTCAATTTTTAAAAATGATTCAATGTTAGAATCATAGAGATGGTAGGCCGCACAAACGTATGAGTAATGTTCTTATTTTTCATTGATCATTATAGAAATAATGTAAATAACACCATATAATTCTAGATTAATAATTATATCTTAAATTACATATTATATAATCATATGTACTTATATATGTAATTATTTTAATGAAAAAGTAATTACATCATGTCGAGGTGGTAGTAGTCTACACGTCCATGAATAATTTTATCACTTTTTAAGTGTGTGAAAGGGAAATAAAGAAAATGATATATATATAGTAAATTTAAATAAAGATAATTATTTCATGAATATCAAATAAATTTTGTTAATTTATGATATGTTTAATTATAATAATGTATTATATATTCCATGTATCATGTGATAGAATCACATCACTTTGAGGGGGGCGGTAGTCCACACTTCCTCAAATGATGTCATCATGTTAACGCAAAATGGAAAGTATTAAAGTATTTTTTTATAAAAGTATTAAAGAAGTATAAAGACATAATAAATATCATATATAACATATATAAAACTTTTTTACATCATAATATTTACTATGAGAGTTGGTAAAGGAGAAATAAACAATCATCATTTTGTTAGATAGTAGTTCGCTGTACAAAGAAACAATATGTTCGTAACCCCTTAAATGGAATTGTGTGTAAGTGTAGTTTGAACCCAAAATATAAAAATATATTATTATATTGAGGATACTAGTGCAATTACATGAACATGTAAGAATAATATTTTAGGTGTCGGAAAATTAAATGAATGAAAAGATATCATCGGAAAGCGCTACCTTAATAATCGGGCAACCCATTTCATTTTATACAAAAGTCATTCCTTGGAAGATGTTACGACCAAAGGGATGATTCAAGGTCTATGGGGGATGTTGGGAATTGAATTAGGATGACACTGGATAAAAATATGTGTTTTGAGAGGTGTGATGAAGTGGGAGAAGTTGTGCTCTTCTATACAGGAAGAAAAAACTCACATGGTATTTTAGAAATGAAGTTAGGTGTACTGATGTTTTTACCTAAAAATTTTCATAAAAAATAACAAAACTCAGTACTGAAAAGTTTATGTCCTAATTATGTCCATACAATGGGTGTTTGACAAGTTTCTTGTCAATTTTGGAGTTAAAGTTATATGTTTAGTCCTTTACTAAGATTAATTTTAGCATAATAGTTGTAATTAATTTTAATAACTTTCACTAATATTATGAAAACAAATTTGGTCTTATTATAAATTATAAATTATGATAATTCCAAATATGAAATACATTTTTAAAAATTCCAATCATCGAAGTGGAAAAAATTGATTTAAATTTAATCCCATAGGAGGGAAAACGATGCGGGTTTTCAAAGTAAAAATATCTAAACGATTTTAATGTTTTTATAATCAATTTCAAATTGAAATAGATTATAATGAAATAAATTGGTATATTTGATAAAATGTAATCTAACTAAACATTAAAAAAATTAAAAGTATAATTAAACCGTACAAATAATTTAGAATAATATGTAGTATTGAACAAAAAATTAGTATTTTTAACTATTCAATAAAAAATGAAATGCCTCATAAAAATATAAAAAATTCAATGTAACCGATTTTTTATGTTTATATTTAAAATATGAAGTCTATTTTAAAATATTAAATCAATTAATGAGTCAAAAGTTAAATTTAAAATTGGTTTTCTATTAAAAAGTGACAAAATTTCCTTTATAAAAATATAGCTTTTTATGTGTGTAATAGATTTTGTTCATATCTTATTCCAATTAAAAAATGGATGAATATAAAAAATATTTTATTGAATATATAATACATATATTTTATTAAAATTATTAACTTATTGTATTTAATTATTTTTATTATGAAAATACTCTATTGGAAGCATAAATATAATAATATTTCTTTTTATACCCAATTTGATCTTATTTTCATTTCTCATTAATTAGTAACCAATGTATTAATTTTATATTTATATTAGACATAATTTTTTATAAGTTAGTTAATATTATTTATAATCCCTAAAATAACAGCTAGGTTATATCATATCATATTAAATAATAATATTTTAATAATTTATTGTTGTTCGGTAAAACTGCATCTTGCGTGTAACGCAATCCATCAAAGAAGGACTCTCTCACCTATAATGCACGATAACTCAATCTTTCATACATTGATATATATATAACTTATTAAAATAGTAAATATTTTATAAAGTATCTAGATATTATATTCCATTACATGCTTGGTGTCATGTGTCATACACTATATTGAATACAAAGTTCTTACTTTAAAATTTAGGGGTGTTACATTCTCCCCAAATTAATTAAATTGAATCCTCAGAATTTAAACACAACATTGTTGATAAGTTTTTTGATATTTCCTATAATGAAATCTCACATCATGAGAATGGTTCATAAAAGATCATATAGAAAAGAGAGAATGTGAAGTTAAATGTTCATGTGAACTAAAATATAACTAGGTATCCAAGTAGTATAAAATCAATGGAAATCAGAGATACACACATGGAGAAAAAGAATAAATAATTATAGTGAGTTAATGAGGACATTAATAAAAAGCACATGAATGATCAATAAAAATTTTTGGTCATCAAATCCAAATATCTTTGATGATTTAAGAGACTATCATTTCAATAGTAATGGAGGCATTAAGAAAAAATATTTATATCTAAGTAATTTTCCAAATATTGGGAAATTCCTTTAATAACCAAGAGTTAGGGAAATATTCTTACATTATAGATTTCAATTTAATCTGAACAACACTAACTTTTGGTTATCCTTCTATCATATTCTAATTCATCCCTTTACTCCCGTAAATTGATTACCAATAAGAATTTTTTTAATTCCTAAAGCACTAAATGAAACTTTTAAATAATCATATGGCCTATAAAAGCATTAAATGTCAAAAAATTTGTATCAAACTATCTTATGAAACTAGTATGGTTAATAGAATATCTCTAAACCAAAAAAACTTCTAGTTCATCAATAATATTTATTCATAAAATCTTTTAACTAGAAATAATGATAATTTAACCTTGAAAATGTGTAAGTGAGTGGTAGGTGTGAAACCCTTAACATCCTTCGATCATGGGTTCAAGACCCATGGTCTTTCTGGATTTGATATGTTATCACCTTGATTATAGGTATTAATTTAATAAAATGAAATTAATATAATTTCCCAAATAAATATGATAGACATACATGGAATAAATTTAATCACTAAGTGTCATTTTTAAAAACGTTTTGAATACAATATCAATACATAAATACTTCATCTATTTATTTCCACATTGATATTTATTTGGCCTAGGGTTTATCCATAATATCATTCATATGATTTATAAACCACGACACCTAATATTAAATCTAAAACACCTTTGGTTAAACCTAAGTTATTCATTGTCAAACTCATGTATAGTGGTTTGTATATAAAATGTGAACTATCCTAAAAATATACATTGAGAGTGTCACACTAGGTGCACATTAAGGCCCATTTTGGTGTACTAGGTTACACTAATTCTGGATTTAAACACATTATCTGATTTATTACTCCTAGTAAAATATTATCTAGAACTACACACACTTTTAGTATCTAGACAAATATTTTTAGCCAGGAAGACCCACATAGTATATACCTTACAAAATTTCTAGGATATTCTTATTTACTAATCCTAAAATTATAACTTAGGGTTAAGTTATCTAACCTATATTTCTTTTAAATCTAGTTCCCATGGTTTCTACTAAAATTACTTTTATACCAACTGTAGTGACATCACCTCATATAGCCTAGAGGAGATGTCTGATATCAATTACATTGGCATTATTATAATGAATCAAATACTAAAGGAATGAGTTTTTAGTAGTCTTGGTAAACCATATACATAAATGAGTCCTTTATTACAAATGAATACAATAATTATAGTATAATTTTTTTCTTCTAAATAAATAATTAACATCAATGATAACTTTATTCCATATATATATATATTAAATCTCTACATATCTTTCATAGTAAGAATCTTGGATTCCTGGGTAAAGAAACATAATAAAGGTGATATCAAATTCCTAGTAATGGTAAAGTATAGTTGAATAAATAATGAATCAATGAGATTAATAATTACAGAATGGTAAATAGTAGAACACCCATACCATATAATCAACAAACAGGGAAGGAAGTGTATAAACAATATGGAAAGGTAAAAAATGGAAACAGAATAAATTTAAATAAATAGACAAGGAAAAATCAATATGGAAAGGTAAGAAACTAAAACACATACCATTTAATCAATGAACTAAAAATGAAATGTATCCATATACATTTCTTTGTAAGATCTAATGGATGAATAATAACTAAAACTAGATGATTGAAATACTTAATTATTGGACTATATATTTCCTAGGTACATGGAACCATTACTATCAAGGAATTGTTTACCTATTTTAATTTTTGAATCTAATTCATTCTATGAGACTACTTATTCATCGAGGGTATTTCATTAACAAGTCCCCAACCTGTAGGGATTTCCTTAAATGGTCCCCAACCCATGAATTTATTTTCCAAAACATTCTTCATATTGAATAAAAAACATGCCTTATCGAATATTTATTTTGGATAATGTATACAAATTTATAAATATTCCCCAAAATAAATAAATAACCTTCAAGGTAAACATAGTATGAAAAATTGTATATGGTTTAGGAAATAATATTATACATGAAAATTGATATGGATATTTAGGGGAAATTCAATGTCAAATGATCATATAAAATTAAGTATTTAGTGGGAAATAAATGCAATCAAGGATGTGAATTTCAATACCATCATTAGGAAAATAAATAATAATCCATTCATTGGAATATTAAATATAGTATCAATAAAATATAACACAAGTGGAGTAAAATATAGGGTTCTTTTCATTAATGAATAGAAACAATATAAAAAAAATATTTTAAAAAAATTCTTGAGAAAAATATAGTATTTTTTTTGAAAAAAAAAATTAAAACATTTTTATTTGAAAATTAACATTGAAAATATTTTTTTAAAAAATAATCCTTTCAATCATTCCAAATAATTTTCAAAGAAATTATGGCCGATAAGTCTGGACAAGTCATACGAGGTGAAAATAACATTCCTTTGGCATAGTTAAAGATTAAAAAAATGAGTTGTTTAGAAAGTAAAATGAAGATTAATTTTAAAACACTGGTAAAAGAAAATGGGTAAAAATTTCCTTCGTAAATCATTAAATTTTTTTTTTGAAAACATTTCAATAAAACATAGTTTTATAAGAAAATAGGATTTTCTACTAAAGAGAGACACAAAGTGGGGTTTTCTGAAAAATCATCTTTTAAAACATTTTGAGTACCAAAGAGTTGAAAAATGGTACTAATAATTTAAAATGGTCATTACTAAACATGGATAAAAAAATTAATGGTTATATCAAACAATGGAAATATAATTTCCTTGACGTTAAATACCATATAAAGAGCATTGCAGTTATTATTGATGAAAATAAACATTAAACATTCCAATGTGTCCCATACCACTTTGAAACATTTTAAATCGTAATCCTCATGGAGGGATACCATCAAATGAAAATTTTAAATTCCATGAAGATAAATTGATTATTGATATTATATAACAAAAGTGGCAATAGATACACCACAAAAAAATATGTAAGTGGTGAACATGTCATTTATCTCACTGATGTAAAAAAGTGAGATGAGAATCCCCCACAATATTCGAATTGGAAAACCCAAAAGTAGTAATAATAAAATGAAAAATTTAAATACCATAATGGTAATAAAATTCATGACACAAATGTCAATGTGTATGTATGTAAACCATATATAATAAATTTGGTGTATTACAATAAATAATGTCTCATGGAAAGAAAATTGGGACAAAAATACCTTAAAACATATGAGTTGGAAAACCCAATCGTAGTAATAATGAAATGAAACATTTAAATAAAATAAAGATGATATAATTCATGATATTAATTTAAATTTTGAAGTATGTAGACCATATATATTAAATTAGTTTCACAATAGTAAATTATTCCCCATAGAAAGAGAAGTGAGAGAAGAATCTCATAGATAATGTTCCTCTTCTTATGAATGCCATTTAACATCATGTATAACAGTGTTATGATAATTATTTACATTTTTGGGAATATTTTTCACATTTATCATAACTGTTAATAACTTTTTACAATGTTTTATACAACTAATTTTACAATTTTGTTTACATCGACTATTTAGACCAAACTCATCCTATTTGTTGAAAAAACATTAGTAGGTCAAAGACAGTCATAAGGGTCATTATATAACATCTTAAGAATAATAATATTTCCATAATTATCATATTTATAAATAAATAAAAATTTTAAGAACAATTATTAAATATAGTTATGAAAAATTAATCAACGATACAATCATGGAGACAATATTTCATTTATACGCAAGAGTAACGTTCTTATTTTAAATTGATCATTATAGAAAGAAGGTAAGTAACAACATATATTTAAATAATGATAATTTTATCATAAATAACATATTATTTTATCATATATAATTATATATATAATTTTACTGATTAAAAAGGAATCACATCATGTCGAGGAGGTGGTAGTCCACAGAACCACGAATAATGTTATAACTTTTTATGTGCGTGAAAGGGTAATAAAGAAAATGAAATATATATATATATTATTGATAGAAAGATAATTATGTAATTAATATAATATTTTTTTTAAGTATCATATTTTTAATTAATATCATATTTTTATTCATTTGATATATCATGTGACCCAGTCACATCACTTTGAGGGGGTGGTAGTCCACACTTCCTCAAACGATGTTATCATATTAATGCAAAATGGGATGTATTAAATGTGTCTATTATAAAAAGATTAAATAAGTATAAAGACATAATAAATAACATATATAAAATATATAATCATATTATCCATCATAATTTCTACCCTTAGAGGTGGTAAAGAGAAAATAAACAATCCTTATTTCATGAGGCAGTAGTTCGCTGTACATAGAAGCAATATATTTGTTACCCATTAGATGTAATTTTGTGTAAGTATAGGTAAAACCCAAAATATAATTACATATAAGTATATTTAGGATATATAGGTTATTATATGAACAAGTAATAAAAATATTTTAGGTGGTGGAAATGTAAATTAAAGAAGATATCGTTGGAAATAGTTACCTTAACAGTTGGGTAACTCCTTTTGGTTTATATCAAGGGGATTTTTTGGAAAGATTAATGACCAAATTGAGGATTCAAGTTTGAGGGGTGGTATTTTGGGTAGTGAATTGGGTATATATTAGTATAATTTATGTGGTCTTAGATGTGTGAGGAAGTGGGATAAGCGGTGGACATTTATAATGGAGGAAAATGTCTCACTTGGTATTTTTGAGAAGAAGGTAGATGTACCCATGTTTTGACCTAAAAAAAGACTTAAAAACAAACTAAACTCAATAATGTAAGGTTCATGGACGAATTATGGCCATAAATATTGCGTATGACAAGATTACATGTCATTTGGGACCTTAAGTTAATGGTTTAGTCCTTTATTAAGATCAATTTTATCTTAATAACGGTAATTAATTTTAATCACGTTCAATAATATTTTTATTTAAAAAATTGGACATATTTGAAAATATAATTTATTCTGACTTAAAATATGGAATCTATTTTTGGAAATTCTAGTTTTATAAGTGGAATATATTTATTTAAATTTAATCCCAAAGGCGGGATGACAATGCATGTTTTAAAGTAAAAACACATGAAATATTTTAATGTTTTTATAATAATTATCTAATAAAAATTTATTCCAATGACCTAAATTTTATTAATAGATAAAAATATGATATAATTAAACTTTAAAATAAATTAAAATTATAATTTAAGTTTATAAATAATTTATAATAAAAATACATTTTGAACTAAAATTAGATATTTTTAACTATTCAATAAAAATTGAAATGTCTCATAAAAATATCCTAAATCCACCAAAACATAATTTTTATGCTTCTATATAAAATAAGAAGTTTATTTTTTCATATTAAATCAATGAAATGTTTTAAATTCATATTTAAAATTGTTTCCCATTTATAAGTCGGCAAAATTGACTTTAAAAAAATATAGGTTTTTTAATTGTGAAATAGAGTTTGTTCTTATCTTTTTTCTATCAATCCTAATGGATGAATACCAAAAATATTTTATTGAATATATAAAATATATATTTAATTAAAATAATTCAATAATTATAATTAATTATTTTTAATAATATAGAACTCCATTTGAAGCATAAATATTGTAATATTTTTTTATATCAAATTGGTTCTTATTCTTGTTTTTCATTAACTCGTATCCAATTTATAAATTTTAAATTTATATAAACCATAAATTTTCATAAGTTAGTTAATATTATTTATAACCACTAACATAATTTCTTGGTAAAATCATATTATATTAAATAAAAATATTTTCATAATATGTTATAATTCAGTAGAACTCAGTCTTGCATTTAATGTAAGCCATCAAAGAAGGTATCTCTTCGGTGTAACACATGCTAACTCAGTGTTTCATCCATTGAAATATATAGAATCTACTTTAAAAATTAAATATATTTTAATGTATCTAGATATTATATTCCCTTATGCATCTTGTGTCTAGTGTCATACATTCTATCAAATAGAAGGTTCTTAATTTATAATTTCAGTGTGTTATAATAATAATGTTATCATAGATAAAACAAATCTTACACCCATTTTGAAATTAAGAAATAGATATTTTAAATCATGTCTACACTTATCATTATCATCGCATGATATATATATATATATATATCACATTACCCAACTCATTGAAGGGATGTAACCGACCAACCCATAACATAATAAAAAACATATATATGCGTGATATAAAATTATAAATCATTCACCATTTCATAATTTCATTAAAAATTGACAATAAATGAGTTTTATAAAAAATAATTCAAAAGATAATAATAATCCATATATTGAAATAAAATTTATGATATCATTAGTTAATATCCTCATTAAAATATAAGAAACATCAAATTATTTTGACATAAATAAAAAATACCTCAAAAAGTGTATTTGAACATTTCATTGAAAATAAGGGAAATATCATTTTTGGATACTTTTAAAAGAAACAATTTCCAGTATTTTTAGATAAATAATTTGGTTTCAAATATAAATGTAAACTTTTAATGGAATATTCAAATAAATAAATAGTAATGAAAGTGGGAAAGTCCATCAGTCTAGTTAACATTAAAAAATTTATTCCTATCATATTATTGGTAAAAAGTGAAAAAGACCACATTTAGAAATAGAAAATATTTTTTCCTTAAACATTATAAAATAAATTCAAATATAGTTTAAATTTACTAAAAAAATAACTAGATTATATAAAATACTATTCATTAAAACATTTTAATGAACATTGACACAGAAGAATAAGTTCATTGACAAAAAGGAAATAAAGTATACTTTTACTAAAAAATTACCAATCGTATTCTATAACAAAGAAAGGAGAATAAAATTAAAAAAATAAACCTTATAAATAACCATACTAGAAGAATTTTTTTTATTTTAAATGATAATGAACATTTAATTTCTCTCAATAGAAATTTGATATAGATAATATCAAAAATAAATGGGATTGTGTCCTAATTCCTATAAAATTGGGTAATTTTTGAGTAGAAATATTTAAATAAAATAAACATTAATTTACATAAAAAACTCATAATTTCCATATAAATAAGAATAAAATATATTTATGGTATGTATATACATCACAAAAGATAAATAAGTGGTGAATATGGTACTAGTCTCATTGAAATAGAAGTGAGAGGAGAAAGATTTACCTCAGGGATTGTCTTAATTCATACAAATTAAATAATCTTGTATAATAAATATATATTTATTATAAATACATTATAGAAACGTATTCATATATATATATATGTATATATATCATTAAATATCACTCCCTTACAATTTTCAATTATCATTTTATTAAAAATTCTTTATGAAAATCATTATTTAGGTGAAAATGGTATGTTTTTCTTACATGTTACAGTTCTAGGGTTCAAGTCCTTTCACATTGGCCATGGTATCATAAGATTCATAATAATAATAATCTAATAATAATACTAATTATTAATTATATAATAGTTTATAATAATACATTTACAATGGATGTGAAAAATTAATTACATCACTTCCTAGAGATGGTGGTCCATACATATGCACGAGTGATGTTTATAATTTTTGATGCATAGAATGAAATAAAGGTAAATTATAATTAAAATTTATATAATCATATTTATATCATAAATATAATAAATATTATTTAAATCTTCCCATATTACCATATATGTAAATGAGAAATGAAAAACAAGTCACGTACTTTCATAGAGGTGGTTGTCCACACATACGCAAGAATGACATTATCATTTTACAAAAAAAGGGAAGGAAAGAAGGTAGGTAAATATTTTAATTATATATTAATAATTATTTCATAAATGTATTATATAAAATTTAAATCCATCATAATAACCGTCCATTAATTATAGTGATGGAAAATTAAATACACCACTATGTGGAGACGATAGTCTATACTCATGCACGGGTGATGCATTCATTTCTCATTGGGATGGAAAGTAAATGAATAAGGGTTGTAAAATGAACATAATAAAGTTTTATTATAGGTAATTTCTTAGTCTTATTATATCAACATGGATATATAACATTTATAAGAGGTGGAGGAAGAAATAAACATGAAAACACTCGATTAAGAGTTATACCTGTACTTTTGAAATCTTTTTTTGTATTACATCATACTAATTCAAGGTTTATTCCTATGGTGAGAATATGGATACTAGTTTATGTATATTAATGTTAGTGAGGCATTTTTCATAATTTTTTTAATCATAAAATTTATTTTATACCAAATAAAGTATAATGTCTATTCATCTAAAATTAATTAAATTATCTTTTAAAAAATTATAAATTATTTTAATTTAAAACAAAATTTGAAACATAATGTAATGTTTAAATTATTTTATTTAAATAAAATGAATGAAAATTTTGCAAATATTGGTATTTTCACTACTCTTTCAAAAATCAGTCTTTTTCTAGAAAAATCCCAAAAAGTGAATAGATGATTATTATGAAACGATTTTTTGAAAGAATATAAATATAATTCTAATGAAAGATTATAAAATAATTTCTAAATAATTATTATATCCACACATACAATTAAATAAAATTTTTTTTTGAAGAAAACTTATTTTTGTATCATAAGATGAATTTATTATCATTAAACATATAATAAAATAATTAAATTAATGCTAATTCAGTAAAATATATAAATAATCAACATATTTCATTAGAATAATTTATCATTAATGCTTAATTTAATCTATTAAGATAAAAATAAATTACACATATAAAAGTATATTTAAGGAAAATATATCTTTTACCATTAAAGGATTTATTTCATCATTTCCAACCAATTGAAAAAAAAATTATTTATTATTAATTCTGTAAAGGGAAAATATTTCTATATATATTTTAAAAAATGGTTATTCCAATTCATACCTAGAATAAAAATGATTACATTATGATAATTCTATTTAAATAACAATACATCTGTAGTATATCATTGTTCATCTATGCACAGTTTTGTGTTTTTCATTGGATAACGAAGGTAGAAAATATATTAAATATAATAATATAATTAGTTTGGGGATTTTTCACATTTTATAGGTTCCCCGTAATCCTGTATCAGACTCGGGTTCAAATTCATGCGGAAGAGAATTACTGCTGGCAAGTAATGATGTAGACATGAAACAACCAGTAGGTGACATAGGCATGCCACATTAAAATGGAAACACATGAATGATATAATAATTTCACTTCATTGGGCCTTCAGTCCAGTTTATGTCCCTTTGGGAAAGGTAATGGGATTTATGCCCACTAGGCCTTCGGGCCATGTACTGAATAAATAAGGCTTATTAGATGAGATATACCCCGGGGGGGGGGGGGGGCTATGGCCAACCTTTCTGTCATATGTGTGTGGTGTGGGTGTTTAATGTAATTGTTCCCCCAAGCATATAATATATATAAATATATAATAAAATATTTGCGCGTCATATTCTACACCCTTAAAGAAATTTGAACGCCCAAATTTTATTAAAAGAATGATGATTGTGAATTCCAAAAAATGATCATATTATAATATTTAATTTTTTTAAAAAGAGTTTAAATATAATGGAGTAAAAATAGACATGTAATGGAGACTGAGTTTGTAGATAAATTTAGTGATATTCAGAAATATGGAAATTTTTTGAACATTAGATTTAATTTAAAATAATGGTATAAATTGTGTCACAAACCAACCCAGGTACCCTGGTAGCCCAATAAATGAGCCGACCCTGACATAGCCCGAAGGGCGTTCCTGATCCCCACGGGTCAGTGACTAGCACATGGAATCACACAACATGCAAGTGGGAATGATTTTTCCACAAGAATGCGGAAGCAAAAGAAACAAGACAATATGGAAACAAAAGAAACTCCATCATGAGTAATGTACCAGAATACAAAGAGGCATAAAAATCCCAAAGTACTAAAAAAAGTACTAAAAAGGGAAAATATCCCCAAGGTCCTTAAGGACACAACCCTTCATGACCAAAGATCAAAAGCTAGATCCACCTCCAAGAGGTCCCATCCCTTTGCTCGATCATGGAAGAAGAAATTCTACCAACACCCGAAGGAAAAATTAGGGTGTGAGACTAATCCTTGAAAGATATCACCAAAGATTTCATAACAGATTCCAAATATATATTATCTAAAGAAAAGATTACAATTTTCAAATAAACATGTTTGGCGACAGAAAAGAATATTTTAACAAAACATACTATACATTAATAATGATGGAAGAATTTACTTTAAGCAAAGACTTTACAATGATGGAATATTTCTAAAAAAAATGGCTTAAGATAAAAATTTATATAAAATAGTTTATATAAATTCAACAGGAATGTAAGGCAGTTCAAAAGCATTGGTATACATTTATATCTCACATATAAATAAACAAGTGAGCAACATGGTCATCTTCCAAAAGGTACAATAGTATTTACTAGTTATAGGATTCCATACTCTCTATGTGAACTCAGAAAAATGTGTATACACACGTCCCTATGACACTGGCCAAAGGAGACATTTCACCAACCCGTTGGGGATGTTACCCGCCAGAAGAATGTTTTAGAACGTTGTCATAGCATAGAGTGTATCCAAATAACTAACTAACTACATAAAGTTTGCATGCGCTCTTACATTATGGGAATACTATTTTAAGAATGAATAAAATATGATCAATCTCATTATTCCATTTCAAAAGTTACAATTTCATTTCACTTAAAACCAAAATAGGTTTTATTCAAAACATTCCTTTTTCACAAGATAAAACCAATGGGTTTCTATCAAATCATTTTAATCCATTTTCACCAGTTTGAAATCCATTCAAACCAATTCCATCATTACACAATTTATTCCCACAATTAAATTCAATAATTTAATTGAAACCATTTCCATCAAATCCATTATTTAATTTCAACAATTTAAATCAGCCAATTTCTAAAAACACACCCAATTCAATGGAATTAGGGTTTTCCAAATTTCCATGAAAAAACCATTTAAAATATCTCGAATCACCAGAATCGAGTTTTATCAATTTAATTGAAATAAAACATTAGAAATTGAATTTAAATCAACAATTGAAATAAACTGAACAAATACAATGTTAATCAATTTGGAAAGTCAGTACAGAACCACCTACCTCAAAGGTTTTGACCAAAATCACAATGGTCGAGAACGCTCAAGATAACCGGGATGCTTCTTCATGAACCCGCCTAATATCTCTTCTCCTAGAAAGATCAAGACCAAATATCTTCATACTTGGTACCACACACTTAGATCTACCCATAACTGGTGTAGATCTATGAAACCAAGAGAGGAGGAGAAGTAGATCTATGTAGATCTAAGAAACTGATCAAGAATGATGAAGAACAATCACATACCTCAAGAATCCAGCTTCAATTCACCAAGAGGAGCATTTGGATCACCTCCGGAACAATGGGAGAACATTCACTAACCTTAGGAGAAGACAAATCCCGAGTTAGGGCCTCTTAGGAGGAAAAACGAGGAACTTTGAGGCAAAACCGAGTCAGATCCACAATTTAAGGATCTCATTTAAGTGGCCACACAGTTAGTTCACACGATTTGACAAACCGTACTATAGACATGCATTAGCTACTGCCTCAGCCACCCTTCACGCACGGTTTGGCCGCACGGTTAGACAAACCGTGCGCTTCCCATGTGGAAGCTACTGTCTCCAGGACCAACTGTGCACGGTTTGGCCGCACCATTTAGACAACCCATGCGCCACCCACGCGACATCCCATTTTCCTCATAACATCATTTAAATTTCTCCCGACTCTCCCAAGTCACTACTCTAAAATAGAGAAACTTAGAAACATCAAAAGTACCTAAAAATGTAACATGATGTTACAACCTCCCCACTATAAGATATTTCTGTCCCCAGAAAGCCTATGGAGAAACTACCACATCAAAATGATGAGGCCAATGTTATCTCATTATCTCCTCCCTTTCCCATGTCTGATGAGTTTCAAAACCATGAAGCCATAGTACACGGACCAGAGGTATCGTTCTCCCATGAAGTACCTTGGTCTTAGAATCAACAACCCTGACTGGTTGTTCAGTAACAGATAAATCTGGTTTAATCTGAAGATCACTCCAGGTCACAACATGAGATGGATCAAAAAGATAATTTGGCAGCTGCAATACATGGAACACGATATTTATTGACGTTAGTTGTGGTGGTAGAGATAGAAGGTAAGAAACTTTCCCTACAAGACCAACAACCTCAAAAGGTCCCAAAAAACGAGGAGAAAGCTTCACTTGCCTCCCAAGACGTCGATGACCTAATCGGGGTGAATCTTTCAAGAACACCTAGTCACCAACTGAGAACTCTAAAGACTTATGATGAAGATCTGCATAAGAATTGTATAGACTCTATGGTGTCAATATTCTCTGAAGAATCAACTATATCCTAGCTATCATCTCTTAGACCACACTCAGTCCTACCAAGGAACTTTCACCAATCTCTAACCAACATAAAAGAGATTTACAAGGACAACCATAGAAATCTTCAAATGGAGCCAGTTTGATCACAGACTGATAACTGTTTTTATAAGGAAACTCAATTATCCCCAGATGATCATCCCAAGACCCACCAAAGTGGAGAACACATGCGCGGAGCATATCCCCAAGGATCTGAATAGCTCTCTTTGTGTGGCCATCTGACTGTGGATGGTAGGCCGTGCTCAAACGAACCTAAGATCCTAGTGCCTTCTGAAGGCACCTCCAAAATCGATAAGTGAACTGAGGATCCCTAACAGAGACTATAGTAGACAGGAATCCGTGAAAAAGAATAACTTATTTCACATAAAAGTTCCTAACTCATCAACTTTGGTTGTATCTCAAATAGGTATAAAGTGAGCCGACTTAGTCAGTTTGTCGATCACAACCCAGATAGAGTTCTTCTTCCTCTGGGTTTGAGGTAACATAACCATAAGGTCCATAGAGATTTCATCCCACTTCCATGCAGGGACTATAAGTGGTTGAAGAAAACCCGAAGGTTTCTGGTTCTCGGCTTTCACCTGATGGAATGTATAGAAACGAGATACAAACTCAGCAATGTCTCGTCTCATACCTGGCCACCAAAACTATCTCTACATGTAATAGGACATCTTCGTGGTTATTGGGTGTAAATCTCACTGAGAGTTATGGAAACCCCCCATCACATCCTTCCTTTCCGCTAACGACACAACAAAATTGTTTCGATAACACAGAACATCCTCTTTGGAGAACGACCACTGGGTTTCGGTCTCCCCACCATAAATATAGTCCCTAATTCTATGGAATTATTCATCTAGTTGTGGTTTCAGAAGATTTAACTTGAGGAGAGAAGAATTCAACTGACCAATGGCTAAAGAAACTTCATTCCCCTCCCACTGAACTCTAATATGCAATTGAGCTAAAAGAGCCTTCAAACTCCACTATTCTGAAGATTCCTTCACTGCCTGTGATGGAAGATTCCTAATTAACACATCTAAAACAACATTCCCTTTCCTGGGGTATAGGAAATGTCAAAGTTGAAAGATTGCAGGTACTCCACCCAATGACTTTGGCAGATATTAAAATCCTTTTGAGAGAAGATATAACTCAAGCTCTTGTGGTCTGAATACACAGTACAACTTTCTATGTAAAGGTAATGTCTCCAACACTTAAGTGCATGCATTACAGCTGCAAGTTCAAGGTCATGGGTAGGATAGTTATTATCATGAGGCTTAAGCTGATGAGATCCATAGGCAACAACATGATTACCTTGCATAAGGAAACATCCCAAACCTGAACCCGATGCATCACAGAAGACCACATAACCTATCCCATCCTCAGGAAGAGTTAACACTGGGGCAGTACTCAAAAGATTCTTTAGCTCAACTAAAGAACTTTGACATTTATCATTCCCGAAAAACATCACTCCCTTTCAAGTCAGAGTAGTCATTAGAGAAACTAACTTTGAGAAGTCTTTAGAAAACCGGTGATAATATCCTGCTAATCCCAAGAAGCTCTAAATCTCGAAAACATTTCGTGGTTGTTCCCAATTCAGTATAGCCCTCACATTCTCAGGATCAACCGATATTCCTCGTTATGACACCAAATGTCTCAAGAATTTGACTTCCCGAATCCAGAAATCGCACATTGAAAGCTTGGCATAAATTCGATGATTCCATAGAAGACTTAGAATTATTCTCAAATGATTCACATGGTCCTCCTCAGACATGGAGTAGACAAGAATCTCATCCACAAAGACTACCATGAATGTATCTATATACTCATAGAAAACCTTATTCATCAAATCCATGAAAACTTCAGGAGAATTGGTTAGGCCAAAGGGCATATCAAGGTAATCATAATGGCCATACCTACTCTAAAAAGCTATATTATGAATGTTGGATTCTTTTATCCTCAACTGATGGTAACCAGATCGAAGATCAATTTTTGAAAACCACCTCGACCCTTTCAATTGATCAAACAAATCATCAATTCGTGGTAATAAATATTTGTTCTTTATCGTAACTCGATTGAACTTTTGATAATCAACACATAAGCGAAGAGAACCATCAGCCTTCTTGGTGAAGAGAACAGGTGCTTCCCATGGTGACACACTAGGGTGTATAAAACCATTCTCAAGAAAATATTATAACTGATACATTAATTCTTTTAGTTCAGCTGGAGCCATTCAGTAAGAGGGAATAGAAATTGGTTGATTACCAGACATTAATTCAATAGATAAATCAACCTCCCTTACTAGTGGAAGACCAGAGAAGTCAGAAGGAAACATGTTGGGAAACTCAGCAATGATTGGAGGAATATAACCACACATTAAATCTCAATCTAGATCAAAAGAAAACACTGATATAACTTTCCACAACTCTAGATAAGAGGGTCCGGCTCGGCTTGACCATGAGTCCCATTCTACTTGAATAACAATAGAAACACCACTAGGTGTAGTAAGGTAGACCCATCAAAGATAACAATAGATCTGTGATTTATTGTTAATGAGACAATCCATCCCAAATATGACATCAAAATATTTCATGTCAAGAACCAAAAAACTCCAAGAATGATCAACATATGATAGAGAGAAGACACAACCAGGACTACAGAGACCCTTCCCTCTCATTGTACCAAGGGGTGTAGTAATATGCATTGCACAAGATACAAGTTCCATAGGTAGATTAAGTAGATTAACAAGATGGGTTGAAATAAAAGAGTGAGATGCACCAGTATCAAAAAAGAGCTGTCAATAAAGATGAAGCTATAGTAATGGTACATCTAACAATTGCAGGACTTGTATCAGCTACCTCTGGCGACTCTTCCACTTTTTGAATAAGCTTCGTTCCAAATGTCTGTGGCTAGAACCCTTTTGTACGTGAAGAATTTGATTGCCCCACAGTTTTTGGAGGTGTTGATGATCCTGTTCCACCACATGGAGTAGAGAAGTGATGGAAAAATCTTTGTAAGTGTCCCACTATCTTCTACTTGGTCCCTCTAGTACGAAGGTGACACACTTCACCTTGAACGCCTCAGGTGTCTCCAAAAACCCAAATAGACATTCAATATTACTCAACCATTCCTCAGTATGTTGAGGTTCAGTAGAGCCTTTGAAAACTGGTGGCATCTGGCATAGGAAATCTTGAGAACGACTTTAGAGAATATCACTATGAGGATCTATAGCTGGAGCCTAAATATGAAATAGAGGTGGTGCATGTCCCAGGGCATGGACAATGTGAATAATCACCTTAACTAGACTCAGATCCACAATAGGACTCGCTTGATGAGGTTCAGCAGTAGCCTTTTTTGGGATCTGAGCTCCATGTATTCTTTGAGGCATGATGCTACACATCATAAAAGACATAGATTAACACCCAAATCTAGTAGAAAGGAAAACTATTCTTAAAATAAGGGATAATAAGATTTGGATTCCACTCTATCCAAATCAAAATAGGGAAAATACTAGAACTAATCCACAAGTCATATTTCCCTAACCAACCCTAGTGACTTAAGGTTCATTGTGGTGAGAGCTGGCCATGCACTCAATCACAACTACCTTTTAAGTCCCAACAAGAATACTCAAATGCATACTATCATCAAGGCAAGATGCTTAACCTCCCTCTAATACCACTTTGTCACAAACCAACCTGTGTACCTTGGTAACCCAATAACCAAGTTGGCCCTGACATAGCCCGAAGGTCGGTGACTAGCACCTGGAATCACAAAACATGCAAGTGGGAACGCATCCCCAATGTACTAAAAAATTTAATATAAAAGGGAAAGCATCCCCAAGGTCCCTAAGGACACAACTCTCCAAGACCAAAGATCAATAGCTGGATCCCCCTCTAAGAGGTCCCTTCTCTTTGCTCGATCCTGGAAGAATAAATTCTACAAACACCCGAAGGAAAAAGTGGGGTGTGAGCCTAAGCCCAGTAGGATATCACCAAAGATTCCATAACAGATGCCAAATATAGATTATCCCAAGAAAATCATCCAATTTTCAAATAAATAGGTTTGTCAACACAAAAGAATATTTTAACAAAACATGCACTACATTTTCAAATGATGGAAGAATTTAATTTAACCAAATAGTTTAGAATGATGGAATATTTATAAAAACAACGGCTTAAGAAAAAAATTTATATAAATCACTTTATATAAATTCAGTAAGCATGTAAGGCAGTTCAAAATAATTGGCATACATTTATATCTCACATATAAATAAACAAGTGAGCAACATGGTCATCTGCTAAAAGGTACAATAGTATTAACCAGTTATAGGATTCTGCACTCTCTATGTGAACTCAGAAAAATGTGTATACACATGCCCATATGACACTATCCAAAGGAGACTCATTACCAACCCGTTGGGGATGTGACCCGCCACAAGTATGTTTTAGAACATTATTATAACGTAGAGTGTATCCAAATAACTCACTAACTACCTAAGGCTTTCATGCACTCTTACATGATGAGCGAACTATTTAAAGAATTCTTAAAATATGATCCATCCACTTCATCAATTTCAAACATTCCAATTTCATTCCATTTATAACGAAAATAGGTTTTATTAAAAACATGCATTTTTTACTAGATAAAACCATTGGGTTCTTATCAAATCATTTAAATCCATTTTCACCAGTTTGAAATCCATTCAAAACCAATTCCATCATTACACAATTTATTCACAAAATTAAATTCAACAATTTAATTGAAACCATTTCCATCAAATCCACAATTTAATTTCAACAATTTAAATCGGCAAATTTCCATAAACACACCAAATTCAATGGAATTGGGGTTTTCAAAATTTCCATGCCAAAACTATTTCAAATATCTCGAATCACTAGAATCGACTTTTATCAATTTAATTTAAAGAAAACTTTAGCAATTGAATTTCAATCGACAATTGAAATAAACCAAGAAAATAAAATGTTAATCAATTTGGAAAGTCGGGAGAGAACCACCTACCTCGACGATTTTGACCAAAATCACAGCGGTCGAGAACACTCATGAAAGCCGCGTTGCTTCATCAAGAACCCACCTAATATATATAATCCTAGAAATATCAAGATCAAATCTCATCATACTTGGTAACACACACTTAGATCCACCCATAACAGGAGTAGATCTATGAAACCGAGAGAAGAGGAGAAGTTGATCTATGTAGATCTAAGAAACCGATCAAGAATGTTGAAAAAAAATCATTTACCTCAAGAATCCAGCTTTTATTTATCAAGATGAGCTTTTGGATCGCCTCTAAAACGATGCGAGAACCTTCTCTCACCTTAGGAGAAGAAAAATCCCGAGTTAGGGCCATTTAAGATGAAAACGAGGCACTTAGAGGCAAAACTGAGTGAGATCGACAATTTAGGTATCCCATTTAAGTGGTCGCAAGGTTAGTTCGCACGGTTTGACAAAACATGTGCTAGACATGCGTTAGATACTGCCTCAGCCACCCTTCATGCACGGTTTGGCTGCACGATTAGACAAATCGTGTGCTACCTGTGTAGAAGCTACTGTCTCTAGGACCAACTGTGCAAGGTTTGGATGCATGGTTTATACAACCCGTGCGCCACCCTTGCGACTTCCCCTTTCCCTGAAAACATCATTAAAATTTCTCCCGACTCTCCCAAATCACTACTCCAAAACAGAGATACTTAGAATCATCAAAAGTACCTGAAAACGTAATGTGATGTTAAAAATTGGGACTCCAAAAAGGATGAGAAGAAAAATTATATGAATACAATTATATTTATAAATAAAACTATATTTATTTATAAAAAATGATCCTTTATTGGTGACTAAAAGAAGTAATAATGGTAAGAAACATATTCTGGACATCATGTTGAATAAAAAAATGTTTTCCTTTTATGAATGTTATTGTCACTATGAATGATTATATAATATAGAAATAATGTTTTGTATGAAAAAAATAATTAATTTTATAAGAGGTTTTAAAAGAAATTATTTAGCGGGATATAGTTCCTTCAAAATATGAGAAATCGTATTCAGATGGAAAAATCTGTTAAAAAATAGAAAATAGATTTGATATTCTTAAAGAAGTCTATATAGGGTGTAACTAGCCAATTCATTATGTTAATGAATGTATTATAATTCCATAAAACCAAAATTTTATTAGTTACAATACTCAATATCCTCATAATAATAAGTGAAATGGAAAAGGGAATTCTCTAGTAGTTCAAGTTGTAGTAAAACTATCCAAATAGAAATTCCTCAGATCATGGGTAATTGATGTTCACCTCAAATTATATGAGATTTGAAACATTTTAAAGACATTTAATGTAAAATGGAGGGTTAGTGACCTTTTTAAATTATGGGTCTCTAAATGTTAAAGGATATGGATCAATTTTTATTTAGAAGGAAAATATAAAATCCAAAAACTCTATATATTGATGGATTAAAACACAGTTTTTTAATTGTTTCTCAACATTTCTATAAAAGAAATAAAGTGATTATTATTAAGGATAAGTTCTTGCCTAAGCATATTTAGGATATAATATTGGTAAAAATAGGACAATGTACTATATGTAATTTATTTCAAGTGGGTGATGTTGAAAATAAATTTTATCTCAGCATGAAAGAAGAGAATGGATTATGGAATTAAAGGCATGTACATCTTGAATAAAAGAATAAGTATGTTATTAAAAATGATGAAATAGTTCATTATTACACTTCTCTAAAAATACAAAGAGATTCTATATTCATAGAAAGGTACAAGGGAAATATTATTAACTCATAACTTTCCCCACTTGTTTCATGTTTATGAAGAAAAAGTACATAGCATTAAGAATGTTTAAATTTTTTTTAAACAAGTAATGAAAATAAATGATCATTTTCTATAAATAATATCCATACTAATAATGAAACTAAATTTAAAAATATAATTTTTTAATATTATATGTATAATCATAGAATTTGATATGAACTTAGAGCATCATAAAAACCAAATTATAATAGTTTGGATGAAAGAAAGAATATATGTTTTTTGGAGATAGATTATAAAATTTCGTTCTATCATGACACTTATCAGTATATTGGGAGATAATATATTATTAAAATGCTTCATATTGAAATTTGTTTTGCACATTAATAACCAAAATATGTCCCCACATGACACGTGTTATAATAAACACCATTTTTGATGTATCTTTCTATGTTTTTAGGCCCTTATGTTATCAATTTAAAAGGTAAAAATCATGGAGAGTTTAACAATATAGGTGTTGATGATATTTTCCTAGGACATACTCAAAATGGAAGAGTGTACTAATAATACATAAAATAAATTGGTGGTATTTTTGATACA
Organism: Viscum album; assembly: GCA_963277665.1. Taxonomy (NCBI): domain Eukaryota; kingdom Viridiplantae; phylum Streptophyta; class Magnoliopsida; order Santalales; family Viscaceae; genus Viscum; species Viscum album. The sequence goes on along the minus strand of OY728133.1, from coordinate 2,065,413,075 downwards.
TCTGATAAAAATATCTTATAAAATTTCAAAAAATAATCATCACCTGATGAATTAAGATCAAAATGTGATTATGATTTTTTTATTAAAGATCCAAAATAAATTTTATAAATTTATGAAATTATTGAAAATAAACAGGTTGGGGATGATGATTTAACTATTTTGACTAATTAAGAAAATTTTATTTACCTTATCCAAGGATGAGAATGAAATTTTAGATCGAAAACATTATTATAAATCATGGACAGTATTTACAAACTAGGGTAATACTGAGGAAATCAACTCATACCTAATTATTTTCTCATGTTGAATATTGATATATTGAGGAATAGAAGATTCATCAAGAATGGGTCAATTTTATGAATGAATAATTGGAATATATAGAGAATAATGACACTTAGTATTTTTCACCCATTCCTAAAGAAAATAATTTTAAATACAAAAGTTATTATCTCAAAATAAATTGATTGAAAAAGGTGAAGATGTGATAAAAAATAAATATTAGTCTATAAAATATATTCATAGGTCAAAGGAGTGTAATTAGGTGAGACATTTTCATAGTTTTAAGTCTGAAACCAAAATATTATTTAATTTTATCATAGAATATAGGAAGTAAAAGATATTCAAAATAGATAATATATCTACCATCCTCAATAGTGAGTTGGAAGAGGAAGTTTATATTGAGAGACCAAGATGTTTATAATTTATAGATAACATGAATTATGTTTATAGGTTAAACAAGGATTTATATAGGATTAAAAAAAACCATGATGTTGGTCTTCTTAGCTATACACATTCTTGATGAAGTAAAATTACAAAAAATAAGAGTATACAAAAAAGTATAAATTAAGGATTATATTGAATTACCTCTTCTTGTTATTTTATATATAGATAAAATCATATTTTATGGAAATAATAGAGATATTTCTGAATATTTTAATGAGGATAAAATAATCTAATTTAAAATGATTATTATTGGATAGATGAGTTATATTCATAGATGATGTTTCATTAAATGGTCTAGGGTGAAGCACCATTTTTGTTAGATAAAACACCATTTTTAATTGGGTTGAGAGGGATACAATTACATGAAATGTGGGTCCTATGGAATAAAGGCCTCAAAATTAAAATGAAATTACGTCCCAATGGTATTTTGACCATTATTTATTAGTATATTTAGATATCATTTATTTATTATACATGCATGTGTGTGTCAAAGACACCACCCATTTTCATGCCCCATGTTCTTCCCACTGGCCTCCACACACTGCTATCCCCTCATCAAATCCACCAATTTTAATTATCCTCCCAACCCAACCACTCTACTATAAGATCATACTCTATTTTTCCTCCAATTAACCCACCAGTTCCCTTCCCAATGAAAAACTACCTATCGAGAATAACCAAAAACACCACATCAATGATGACAGAGTCGTCCAATGTTACTCAAGTCAACTAGTAAACCAATAAATGTGCCCCATTTTCCAAAAACTGAAGGCAAATGAAATAAAACACATTGAAATGGGACCATAAAGGGTAATGAATAAAACTATATAAAATATAGATGTTGAGAAAACTACTGTACTTTTAACTCATCTACTAAGAAAGATCATATTTTCTATCACATGACAAGAATACTCGTGAATTTTGGAAAAGGCTCATCATATAGGATTGAAAAATTATCTCCATACTAATTTTATTGGGAAATAAGTAGTGTAAATATTAATAGTTAATGAAAGTTATCAATTAGAATTCCAGAAGCTGATTAAATGTCTAATTCTTTTTAAAGCATTAAGGTAAACCATTATTTATGTTGTTTCTATATGTACTGGGTATCAATGTGATCCAAAATAGACTAATTTCACTTCTATAAATAGTATTCTAAGGTATATCTATGTCACAATACGTTTTTATACCAAAAATATATAATAAAATGGGAATCATATTCTATTTTGCTACACTTTGTCAAAATGGAAGGGTTTCCATGATAAATGAATGTTTACATCTTACATATTATTTTTAACTTGGAGATAAGTGTTTATATTTGCACAAAAATAAGTTAAATTTAGTCACTTTGATAACTACAAAGGTAGAATATGTCTAAGCTAATAATGCTACAAACTAATTGTTGTGGATGAAAACATAGTTGTATAATCTCAATGTTGAAGTGAAGTTTACCCTTCTTATCTTTTTTGATAATTGAAGTGCTATAAATGTTTCAATAAATTAGGTTAAATATTCAATATCTAATACAATTGACATAAAATATCACTACATAAAGGATCTTGTGGATAAAAATAAATTAAAGTTGTAATTAATTCCAATAAAAGAGATTTTTTTATCTCTTTACTAAGTCATTGTCTAAATATTACATTAATAATCCAAGTTTAATGATAGTTATTCAGCCACACCCTTACCAAGGATAAGTTATAGTGATAGGTCACCTCTATATTCTTGACCATGGATATTATCTTCAAAGGTGGATAAAAATAAATGATAATATAAATATTTATTCATTTTTACCTCCATGAATATTGTCAAAGGGGGAAATTTTTTATTTGGTGGATATCCATTGATATGTGTTTCTCTTTACGGGGATCGTATATTTACGGAGTTATATTAAGGGGTAATATGTGGTTTTAACATTTTTTAACATGTGAGATATCATAAATATTATTTTAGGTGAATGTAGGGTTTTTTATATTAAATAATCTATGGGAATGTTTAGACGTTAATGGTTGAATATGTTTGAATGTAAATATTGTTTTACGGATGACAAGATATATTATTATTTAATGATTTTATTCCCTTTATTAATTTCAGTCATGTAGGTTTATAAATATCAAATAATGATTTATTGCTATGTTTATTATGTTTTATTGTGGTCCCAACAATTTCCAAATAAGAAGATTTTCGAGCCCTTGCTTGGATAGAGTTTTTTTGTAGAATGTTAAAACTAATATAGTCTATTGCGTTTTCTTTTATTGAAATTTTATAAATAATATTAAAACAAAATATAATTATTGATGTGATAGTATTCAAGAAACATAAATGAATTTACTAATGGGTGTAAAGAAGCTACTAAAAATATATTGTAAGAGGCATTGAGTTTATCAAGGATGGATGAAGATGGTTGAGGTGGACTTACATTGATGTTGATGAAATTAAATAATTTTCAAACTAAGATTGTTGTACGGTCACATGAATACCTCACAACTGATTTTTATAGTTAGTGTTTTTTACATGGGGTTTTGTTTCTTTTTCTCATAGTCAACGTAACAATTCGGCCCCAGTGATAGCACAAACACCCCGTCTTAGCATGGTTGTCGGGTCCTGGCCTTCCAGGTACCACCAGTTTCCCCACAAACATGTGGTCCCCACCCACATGCCCGAATGGGTCATCTGACTAATGATTTTACCCACATCCCAACACATGTCATTTATAGTGTTCATTTTCCTCACTCACACACACCCTAAAAAACTTCACAGAAGGTCACCCATCCCGATAACTATTCCAGACCAAGCTTTCTTAACTATGGTGTTCTAATCAGGAAGGCTTCCGAAAAAGAATGTTCTTCTGGTTTACATGAGACATATCATTTAGTCATTTAACCCTTTATCATTATGGGGTGTTAAAATCACTCCCCTTTAGAGCACAACGTTGTCGTTGTGGTCCCTAAATCTCAAACCAGGCAGTGCACCACACTTAAGGCCGGGTTCCTCCTCTGATACCAAATGTAACAACTTGGCCTCGGTGAAGGCACAGACACCCCCACCTTAACATGGATGTCAGGTCCTAGACTGTCAGGTACCGCTAGTTTCCCAGCGGACATGTGGTCCCCACTTTGGGGCCCACCCACATGCCCAAATGGGTCATCTGACTAATGATTTTCCCCACAGGCCAACACACATCCTTTCCTGTGTGCATTGTCCTCACTCACACACACCCTGAGAAGCATCCTAGAAGATTACCCATCCTAATCCCTACTCCAAGACAAGAATGCTTAACTGTGGATTTCTAATCAGGTAGGCTTCCAAAAATGAAGGAGCACCTTATTGACATGAGTCACATAATTTAGTCATTTAACCCATTTTAGTTATGGGGTGTTACAGTCAATCAACACAGTCAGTAATTTTCTCATGTAGTTGATCTAGATGATGCAGTCTGTTGACAAGGTTGATCTTCATAGTTGGTCTGCTGGGTGATTTTATGAGTTTGTAGAATTTATATATTTTCATGTATTTGAATTATATGTTTCTATTAGAATGATAATCATAAGATGAATCATTAATATAACTCTATTTGATCATGATCCTAGGTATTTAAAATCAAATAAAGAAATTGGAGGTTGTGCATAGAGATTTAAGAAGTTCCATTCAAAATTAAAGATGGTATATTTGAGATACACCACATCATAGAGATTATTCTATGGTTGTTTTGGTGACCATGGTCAATATGAGGTCGACCTATAAGAAACTATAGAGGCATGAGTTTATGACTTTATTCTAGATTGTAAGACTTATATTGGATCATATCACTTTTGTTCATCATAATAGTTTGAGCCAACCTATTTCTTCATCAAAAGTCTATGATATTAGAACAAGCCTTTATCCAAGTATAAGTCATTAATGATGATCAAAATATTTTTGTCATAATATCATAATCAGCTTGAGTTTTTGTACTTAAAAGAACAATTTAAGCCATATGAGCTGTGTAAGTATTTCCAACATAGTTATTAATACTAGATTCTACTATATAAAAATTCAATTATTCCATATTATTTTTTTCTAAAAATAGAAATATTGATAATTCCATGTAATTAGTTACTGAAGGTTACAAACATATTTGGATAATAATTATCACGATTTAGTCTAAAATTAATAGGATAATGGAAGAAGTATTTTTGGGGATATTTTATACTGTAAGTAATGGATTTAATGATTGAAATTGGTTAATTCATGTATATTCATTGTGAATTCATGTGAATTATCATAGAGATGTGAGGAATAAGTTAAATATTCAATGATTTTTATGAAAAAAACATATTACATTGACTATGAAGTGAGGAATCACGAATTTTAAAGATAGATATCCATGGCTTTATGATAATTCAAATTTTAATATAATTAATTATATTATTAAAGTTGGGATAACAAAAATGAAAGAGGAAAAATGGGAATATTATTCATATGATATCTTATGAATATAAATATTCATCCAAGATAGAATATTTTTTTATATACTATGAAAAAAAACTAGGTGAGTTGGATATGAACATCATAGTAGAGAGAGGTAGAACAAGTATTTTCTACTTCCATTTACATATTATGAATAATTATTTATAAGTTTAAGAAGAAGACAGTTTCATTTTCACAACATTTTATGCATATGATTTGATGTGGTATTTTATACTACGGAAGAATAGAAGAAGAAATAAAATAAGTTATCATCAGTCCCGAAAAATTGATAACAATCTATAGAAGGTATATGTAACAGTTGTTACCCAAACGATTGACCATTACGAAGTGTGATATGTACTTGTGTGTATGATGCATCGATGAAAAGTTGCGAGATATGAAAAAAAATGTCTTTGAAGGTTATACCATGCTTTTTGAAGTCACATGATTATTCTAGTATGATTTTTTCTATCATAAGAATATATATCTCACAGAGGACTACCCATCTCATATTGAGAGGTGAACCTAGAAAATATATTGTGTTCCCTACTATTGGAGTGAATTTGGCCATGAGAAAAAAATTTATCAAAATTAATCTATTAGGTGGTGAGGGTTCATTCAAAATAAATTTAAAAATTATATTTATCATTGATTCACTCTCACTCTCAGTGATCATTCATAGATCTAACAAATTTTCTAAATAATCTTATGGGGATGATAAAGAGGGTGCATCCTAGTGGATATTCTAGTGTCAGTGAGTAACTTTATAAAATTATTGGTGTTAGACTATGACATAAATAGATTAATATCACATGGAAATCATACAGTATGCACCTTAAATGTAGTGATAAAGAAACTCACACCATGGTTAGCCTTTTAAATTAATGATTATGTGATAGATATTAGTGGTTTATTATTTAATTCCTTCCCATGTGGAATAATGACCTTTTAAAGAGAAATAGTTTAGGATGGCGAGGCTTTGAAAGACTCTCCTTTAGAGGATTCATGTTTCCTCATAGCAAATGATTTAGGAAGCGATGGAGACTATATGTTATAGATAATATAGTATGAATCCTTACTAAATTATTGTGTACTAGGTTTTCATAAATATTGAACCTTTGAGTGGACGCAAAGATCATGTGATGGTGCATTATTTTCCATAGAAGTTGTTTTATGAGATTTACTTTTTTTGAAACCCAATATATTTTCTCTTAGGGGATGAAAATGTCTCATGGTAGGGATTATATAGTGACCCATATTTTTATTGGTTGATAAATAAAACATTTTTTAGATTAAATTTCCCAAGACCTATCTAGTAGTAGAGTAGTAAATTTACCTCATTAGACAATCTGATAAAAATTATCTGATGTTTTAATTAATTCTGAAGTGTTGTGTTTATGATGATTTTGATTCATTTGGGACTTAATAATGTTGTGGGGAACCAATAAGAATACATTATGTATAATATTAATTTTTTTATCCCTCATGCATATTTCAAAAAATTATTCATTTTTTTCAATATAAATCCTAATATATAGAATTTAAGATCGCATATGCATTAAAAATAGAGGTCTTACCTAAGGGGTGGTATAATATTGGTTTTCATTAGGGATATTGGGGGGGGGGTAAACCCTAATATATGTATAAATTATACTTTTAAAGAGGACATTTTTATAATATTAATTAACTAATTTTTAAAATATTAATTATAAAAATAAAGAAATAATTTTTATAGAATATATTTTTATCCAAATACCAGGCATATCCTCATAAAGCTGAAGAATTGTGAGTTCCAATAGAAGAGTATTTTTAGGGGAATTGATGAACTTGTCTTTTGGATTGGTGAGAAAAATAGATGTGAATGAAACCATTATCAATGAGTGGTCCAATTTTGAGGTATGGTGCAATAATTTCTTATGTTCCGCTCTACATGGAATTCTAATGGATTTTTTATTTATATAAACTTCCACTCCATCATGAGTATATATTTTATTTTATAATTGTATCATACATTATTCTATAGTTAGTTTATTATTTATATGATCTAGACCTCCGATAATCATGTTCTTATTGATGAATTATAATTATGGTTATTATTCAAAAAACGTTCTTGAGTTTTTCCCCTATTATAGGTGTAATTATTATCCCATGTTTTATTATTTATGAATTAAAATAATAGTTTATGAATCAATATAGTAGAGATTACTCATGCTAATATCTCCTAATTATTCTCCCCCCTCTCTCCCACTCTTGTCTTACTACCACATTTCTCTTATCATCTATCATAGATGAAAGGGGACCATCAGCTTTAGGGTTGTATCATAATCGTAGAATGAGGTAGCAAGATAAAGTTATTCAAGAAAGGTGTATGGGAAGGTAGTTTAGAGATGAATTCATTGAGGTGAAAGGTATTGGAGTAGTGTGACAAGGTGGATCTATGAGAGGAGAAGATGGATCACATTCATTATTTGTGATAAAGGTGGTGTAACTACCCCAAATCTAGTTACCTAGAGACAATGTCTACATTATTAAATTGGAATAATATAACGAGTATAGTCTTAAGGGATTTATCTATTTAATATTCTTGGAGAACCAGATACATACAAGATACCCATTATACATTGAGAAGAAAATACAAGAATAACAAAATAAATTTTTTTATCCTTGAAACTCATTCAATGATTTATTCTTCATAACATAGGTATTGGAAAAAAATAAGGGTTTTCTAAATTTTATTGTATAGTTTATATAAAGTGGAAGATATCATGAGTAAATAAGGAAAATCACTATTAATATGTAAATAACTGAAAATAGATTCCGTTTGATAAAATAATTGAGCACAAAATGAATCCATGGGTAATATTAATGCAGTAATTTCATGGATAATAATTATTTTATTATAAATTATGGAAATTCATACTATTTTATATCATGATCTCAGACATCATGATATATATACGATCAATACCTTGTATAATGATAGTTTAAAACAATTTGTAAAAACAATTTAATTTGGAAAACTGATTTGTCTCATGAGAAAATTGATACATTAAGAGATTATATAATTCCTAGACCCACCTATCACTATATATCCAATGAAATTTTCATATATAGATTTATTTATTTAATTAATGAACAATATTCCTTATTAAGAAATATCTGTATTGATGAAATAATACAAATTTATCAATAATTTCCTAGTAAGTAAAATTATTTCAAAGTATAACACTGTTGGTAGAAATTTATATATTTTAAGAAATAATCATATCCATGATAAAAAATGCATATTTGATATAAATATAGTATTCAATGATCATGTGTAAGTGAATTGTTTAAATTTAGGTATCACCAAAACATATATTGAGTGGACAATAAGGTAAATAAATTTGTTGTTGTAATTTATAACTATATATTTCAATAAAATATCATTAATACATTCTTGAGGAAAATTAACCATTTATTTTTTAAATAACATTTTTTAAAAATACCATGCAATTTTATAGTAAAACATTTTCTTTGAAAATAACCTAAAATTTTTATCATAATCGTTAAAGGAAATAATATCCCAGATGGTGGGAAATTCTAATAATGTCATAAATGTTAAAAAACATTCCTTTTATACTCCAATTAGAAAATTAACAGTGTACTACATTTGAAAAATGATAAAAAATAGTCCTTTCAATCCATTTTTTAAAAAGTCAAACATGGTTAAAAATGCCTATTGGTAATCATTTTAGAAGTATATTTTTTGGGTAAATTTTAAATAAAATATTGACATGGATGATAAATATATCCAATAAAAAGAAAAATAAGATCAGTTTTTCTTTTAAACATTTTTTGGGATTGATTCAAGTTCTTAATAGAGGAAAAGTGGGAGGAAAATATGGAAACCCTTTAAGAGAGTAAACTTGAAATGAACATTAATAACCATTAATAAAAATAATATTAAATTAATAAAATTATTATTATATACACAATATAAAAACAAAAAGTTTCATAATACAAATTATGTCTTAGTACAGTGGAAATTGAGACAAAATCCCTTACCTTAGGCCTGACTTGTCAGATAAGTTCTCTAACCAACTATATAATTAATTTTGATAACTTATAATTATATACCAGAACCATAATAAAATCTATTCAATCCTATATGATCCATTTTTAGAATTTTATCACATATTGTTTCTAATATTTTATTATTAGCATTATTTCAGTTGTCAACTACTTTTGTTTCAAGTATGTTTTTGATACGGTGGTTCTGGTACATGTTAATTTAGTATGGTTAAATATTCTCCACAATATTATTAGTGTTAAAAATATCATATAATGTATATATAGGGTCATACAAAATAGATATAGTAAGAAAAATAAATTACACCATTCATGGAGACAATACGTCATATGTATGCATGAACACATTTTTAAAATTTCGATGGATGGAATGAAGGAAAGGTGAATAATAATTAATCTCTTTAGAATAATTATTTTATCACATATATCCTATATATTAATTAAATATATCCTTTTTTACAATCCATGTAAAATTTAAGTGAAAATGGGTCACATCACTTTGTAGAGGTGGTAGTCCACATGTGTGCACGATCAATGTTATCATTTTCTAACAGATTTAAGGTAAAGAGGTATATATGAGATTATAGATCTAGAATAATAATAATTTCTTAAATTTCATATATATTCATTAGTTCTATCTATATATCCTTCCATTTTAATTGGTTATAGAAAATGAATTACGCGGCTACGTTGAGATGGTAAGTCGTACATACGCACAAGTGATGTTTCCACTTTTCATATGATGGAAAAAAGATGGAATATGGTGGTAAAATAATTATAATAACATATAATTATTTTTATGATACATTATTTATAATATTATTATGGGTACAATCTCTTAATAAAAATTAAAAGATAATTATACTTGATGGACTTGGTAAAGATGATTACCTATTCCTTGGTATAATTTCTTTATATCTCTTCTTAAGGGACTTATGTAGGAATTTTGAAATTAAAATAACCTCTATAACATAGATAAATATGTTTATAATATAAATTTTATGGGTTTTATTGATATATATGGCTTAAGGTGTTGTAAATAAGTGAGCCATAAAGTCCCCTTTTATAAATTAGTTGAGGGGAACTTTTTGAATTTCTTAAAAGATTAAATTATAATAATGATTTTATCAAGAAAAAATTCTTAAAAATGGATATGTATTTGAACCTAGGGTTTGATATGGTTGAAATATGATCATCCTATAAATTTTTGAAAATTTTCTATGTTGATGAAAACTTTATCTTTTGTTTTAAAACCTTAGTTAACATAATTTAACATTAACCGTAGTAAAATATTGTTTACTCTTACATGGATATAATATTAGATATTATATAACTATTGAATCATAAAAAATGGTTGAAATTTTAGACCACATATTACTCCCCTATTCCTAATTCATGATATAATTTTATTTAAATAATTTAATAAGATATTATTTTCATAAATTAATATTAATTTCAATTTTGAAACTATTCATTTAATTGGAATTCAAAATACATCAAGAATGTTTTTTATTTCTAAGATAAATTACTTTAACATAAATAATACATCATATTAATCTAAAAAACCTATGGAAGACTATAAAACACTAAAATTATACCACTTTTAATATTTTAAATGTCATTTATTTTATTTCTCTACAAATTAAATAAATACCATATTATCATTGTAAAAGAATTTAAGGTGAACATATAATCAGTAAAAATTATAAATAAATAATAATCATGAAAATAGTATCATCATTCACAAAATTAAAATTTATATTACATCATTACTTGTTTTTATCCCTATGTGGACATGTAATAGTTTTTATAACAAAGAGAGTGATATATTGAATATATATTTGATTAATATATTATATTGGTCATTTTTATAGGCAAGAGTGCAATTAAAATATCAATATCCAGACTTATGTGATAAGGATAAATTTATTTTCATCAATTAAGATGAAATATTATGATATAATCACTTGGGTTTAACCTATATTAACCTAATTTACCCATTATCGAGGTGATAAATTTTACCACAATTACTATTTATATTGACCAGAAATAAAAGAGACCTATTAACCAAATTTAACATCATAATTCCAAATTTGGAATCCATTTTTCATGATTTAATTTTTATAATTTTTGAAATTAGTTTTAAAATTTGTTCTAAAAACACGATAAAAATAACATTTTAGAAAAAGACATTTATTATTCATAAAAATGGATTTATTATTAAAATAAGACATTTAAAGACTCTATATTAATTTTAAAAATAATTATTGAATATATAATTTGTAGATTTTATTAAAATAATTCACCAATAGTGGTTTATTTAATTTATTAAAAAAATAAATTTCGCACACATAAAAATATTTTTTGTGGAAAATATTTCTTTTAAATTCAAATGATTTTATTTTTATTTTTATTAATAACCAATGAATTTATATTATAAATAAGTAAAAAAAACTAGTTTTATTAATTTAGTTAGTCCTATTCATATCCAAAAATTTTAATGTAAAGGTTATAATGGTAACATAATAATACTTTAATAATAGATCATGGTTCGTATAACCAAGGTGTATTGCGTAACATAAGATATTGAAGAGATTAAATATATTTTAAAATAAACATATCATAAAATCATGGGGTGTTACATTCATATCAACTTCAAAAATTTCCATCCTCAAAATCACTACAATTTTGCCTCATGAATTGATTTGGGCAGATCTTCCTCATATTTTCATCAGGTCCCACATCACCCCTTCTATCTTATGATTTATTAAAATAACCCTTACCCTCCAAGATATCCTATTTATCAACACATGTTCTATAGAGTCTAGAAAATGGATAGTCTCTTCACATTAAGATAAATTAGGTTCCAATTCTATTTCTTTATAAGTGAGAAACATCATTGGGTTTGGAATGTACTTACCTAAAAAATAGATATGTAACACATACTATACATTAGAGAGGCTAGGTGGAATTGCCAAATTTTAATACACAACTCCAATTCTTCCTAAATTTACATCCCTTCTATAGAGATACATTCAAGACAACATGATCTCCCATTTGAAACTTCAAATTCTTCCTTCAGTTATTTATGCAACTATTGTTTATACTTTTAGACACTTTGATATTTGTCTGAATAACTTTTAAATTCACTTTTGTCTCCCAAATAAGTTATGAGCATACCATATTCATTTCACCAACTTCATCCCAACAAATACTTGTATATAAGTTTCTATATAATCCTTAATATAACACTATTTTAGTACTCATATGGAAGATATTGTAATATTAAAACTCTAAAAAATGTAAATAAAGAACCCACGTATTTTAAAAATAATGTGAGAATGATATCATCAAGTATTTAAATGTTTGGATAACCCATTCTAACTACCAGTCAGTTTGATGATGATAAGTAATGCTCAAATGAAGCCCAATATTAAGAGACTTATGAATAATTTTCTAGAATTTTGATGCAAATCATGGTTCATGGTTATGAATAATTGAATGTGGTTTACCAAGATGTCACAGTATTTCATTAAATATGGAGTTTTTCAATGTGATCTAATGGGAAATCTTCTCTTATAGTGAGGAATAGGAAAATTCGGTTTGGCGATAAACTATAACCCAATATGAATCATTATTTCTAGAATTATTTGGTAATCCAATTACAATATCTATAGTAATTTCATCCCAATTCCATATATGAATATGTAGAGGTTGTACAACTCATAAAGGGTGTTATCCCCCTCCCTTCACTTATTTATAAACCAAATATCTGGACACATAATCATAAATTTGCCTCTTGATATTATACCACAAAACATATTCCTTCATATGTCAATACATATTGGTTATTGAAGAGTGTATAAAGAAATTATATTTGTGAGTAGTATCTAATAGTTCAATTTTTCAGGTCAGTTATAAATAGAACAAATGTCCTCTTTTCAAATTTTAAATTACCATCTTTAAATATAAAGCATGATAATTTCCTATCACTCATAGCCTTTATTTCCCTTTGAATATTGTCATTATCAGGATGAGAATGTTTTATCCTTTAAAATAAATATTTATTATAAATCATTTAAAAAATGAGTTATTTTACTCTTCCTTAAATATTCCTATATCTATATTTGATAAATCCATGAACATATGATCACTGTCAATCCACATTTTATTCAGAACTCCAACATTATTCCTGCTCAATGAATCCTCTACCTTATTTTCCTTTCCTGACTAATCATGTATTAATAAATAGTAATCCTTATGTATCTTGAGACACCAAATTTGCCTCATGTTGAGTACCTTCTATGGGAAGATGCACATCAAGATTTTGTTATAATAATATATCTCACATCTTTTGCCATAGAGAGAGCATCTTTATATCTTCAGATCAAATATTACAGCTTCTAATTCAAGATATTGGGTTGGATATTTTTGTTCATGACTCCATATCTACCACAATATATATGAATTAAATTTATCATTATTTATATGGACACATCAAATTCCCTTCTTCAATGAATCAATATATATCACAAATCCATCATTTATTGAAAGTATAGTTAAAACCAGAGCAATTACAAATATACTATTCAGTTGGTCAAAACATTAATCACAGTACATTTTATATACAAAAGTAACCCCTTTATGAGTAATCTTTGTTAATGGGTTAGACAATTGGTCAAAATTTTGAAAAAATTTATGAATATAACCTACTAAACCAATGAAACTACATACCTCAGTTATGTAAATTTGTTTGGGACATTCTAGTGATGCCTTTTTATTTATAGAATCAATTGAGATTCCATCCTTAGAGATAATATGAAAAATAAAAGAAACTTTCAAATCCCGAATTCTTACATGAAAAACTTACCAAATAAGTCTTTTCTTCAATGTGTCACATGAATAATTTTCAACTGATTATCATGATCTTAATAGAATTTATAGAACACTAGTATTTCATAAATAAACACACCAAAAAACTTTTCAAGATATTCCTTGAAAGCACAATTTAATATATCCATGAAAATAGTGGGTTCATTATTCAATCCAAATGTTTTCACTATGAAAACATAATGTCCACAACTCATTTCAAATGCAATCTTCAGGACATCTTCCTTATTTATACACAACTGATGAAACCCAGAACTATGGTAAAACTTTTAAAAATAATGATCTCCAAGAATTTGAATAAATAAGTCTTTAATTTTAGGTAGAGGAGTTTTTCCCTTTATCTTAAGAGTGTGTATTTACTGATTATCAACACAAAAATTCATAAATACATCATTATTTTAAACAAAAATAATAGTTTCTCACCAAGGAGGAACACATGGATTTATAAGTACATTACTAGACCACTCCTCTAGTTGTTTCTTTAAAACTATTAATTCTATTGTTTCCATTTTATATGGATGTTTTATATAGGTATTTAATTAGTTATTTAATCAATGGAAAACTCTAAATAATTTGATGGTGGATTTCTATGTAATTCTTCAGGAAATACATTAATTTATTCTTATAAAATTATTCTAACATCTATTTGAAGATTAGATTTCCCATTCGTAGGCTACATCTTATATTCTTCCCAAAGAATCTCATTTTTAAGTTCTATTGTTGGTTAATCTAGACCTAATTTAGGTAATTAATTCTCCATTATAATTATATGTAAGTCCACATATTCATCACAATTCATAATTTCATTTACATTACAATCAATTTTAATATAAAATTTTGAAATAAAAATCTATAGAAAAAGATTATATCAACATGAAAAATAGTTAAAATAAAAAATTATAAAAATAGGTCCCATTTATGAGTCATAATAAGAGATTATTGACACACCCTTGTTGGGGTAATATTTCTACTATGAGTTTTTAGTAATAACCCCCTTATAATTATGTTAGGTAAATATCTAATTTTCTTAGCATACATAGATTATATAAAATTGTGTGAAGATCTATAATAAAATAAATAATTGTCTAAATTTGATGCTACGATTAATGGAACTCCCACATATCATTGGGACCTTTAATCTTAGCTATTGTGATCATACACACCAAGCCTTCTCCCCTCAGCCTCTATTATGGTATGTTACCTTGAATATTAGGGGATTGGTGGGAATAAATCCCCCTTTCTCTATATTTGAAGAATTGAATATCATTTACTTGTTTTCCCCATTTCATTCATTATCCAGCTGACCCTTATCTTTATAAATGTCACATCTCTTTAGAATAATTATTTTATCGCATATATCCTATATATTAATTAAATATATCCTTTTTTACAATCCATGTAAAATTTAAGTGAAAATGGGTCACATCACTTTGTAGAGGTGGTAGTCCACATGTGTGCACGATCAATGTTATCATTTTCTAACAGATTTAAGGTAAAGAGGTATATATGAGATTATAGATCTAGAATAATAATAATTTCTTAAATTTCATATATGTTCATTAGTTCTATCTATATATCCTTCCATTTTAATTGGTTATAGAAAATGAATTACGCGGCTACGTTGAGATGGTAAGTCGTACATACGCACAAGTGATGTTTCCACTTTTCATATGATGGAAAAAAGATGGAATATGGTGGTAAAATAATTATAATAACATATAATTATTTTTATGATACAATATTTATAATATTATTATGGGTACAATCTCTTAATAAAAATTAAAAGAGAATTATACTTTATGGACTTGGTAAAGATGATTACCTATTCCTTGGTATAATTTCTTTATATCTCTTCTTAAGGGAATTATGTAGGAATTTTGAAATTAAAATAACCTCTATAACATAGATAAATATGTTTATAATATAAATTTTATGGGTTTGATTGATATATATGGCTTAAGGTGTTGTAAATAAGTGAGCCATAAAGTCCCCTTTTATAAATTAGTTGAGGGGAACTTTTTGAATTTCTTAAAAGATTAAATTATAATAATGATTTTATCAAGAAAAAATTCTTAAAAATGGATATGTATTTGAACCTAGGGTTTGATATGGTTGAAATATGATCATCCTATAAATTTTTGAAAATTTTCTATGGTGATGAAAACTTTATCCTTTGTTTTAAAACCTCAGTTAACATAATTTAACATTAACCGTAGTAAGATATTGTTTACTCTTACATGGATATAATATTAGATATAATATAACTATTTACTCATAAAAAATGGATGAAATTTTAGACCACATATTACTCACCTATTCCTAATTCATTATTTAATTTTATTTAAATAATTTAATAAGATATTATTTTCATAAATTAATATTAATTTCAATTTTGAAACTATTCATTTAATTGGAATTCAAAATACATCAAGAATGTTTTTTATTTCGAATATAATTTAGTTTAACATAAATAATACATCATATTAATCTAAAAAACTTATGTAAGACTATAAAACACTAAAATTATACCACTTTTAATATTTTAAATGTCATTTATTTTATTTCTCTACAAATTAAATAAATACCATATTATCATTGTAAAAGAATTTAAGGTGAACATATAATCAGTAAAAATTATAAATAAATAATAATCATGAAAATAGTATCATCATTCACAAAATTAAAATTTATATTCCATCATTACTTGTTTTTATCCCTATGTGGACATGTAATAGTTTTTATAACAAAGAGAGTGATATATTGGATATATATTTGATTTATATATTATATTGGTCATTTTTATAGGCAAGAGTGCAATTAAAATATCAATATCCAGACTTATGTGATAAGGATAAATTTATTTTCATCAATTAAGATGAAATATTATGATATAATCACTTGGGTTTAACCTATATTAACCTAATTTACCCATTATCGAGGTGATAAATTTTACCACAATTACTATTAATATTGACCAGAAATAAAAGACACCTATTAACCAAATTTAACATCCTAATTCCAAATTTGGAATCCATTTTTCATGATTCAATTTTTATAATTTTTGAAATTAGTTTTAAAATTTGTTCTAAAAACACGATAAAAATAACATTTTATAAAAAGACATTTATTATTCATAAAAATGGATTTATTATTAAAATAAGACATTTAAAGACTCTATATTAATTTTAAAAAAAAATTATTGAATATATAATTTGTAGATTTTATTAAAATAATTCACCAATAGTGGTTTATTTAATTTATTAAAAAAATAAATTTCGCACACATAAAAATATTTCTTGTGGAAAATATTTCTTTTAAATTCAAATGATTTTATTTTTATTTTTATTAATAACCAATGAATTTATATTATAAATAAGTAAAAAAACTAGTTTTATTAATTTAGTTAGTCCTATTCATACCCAAAAATTTTAATGTAAAGGTTATAATGGTAACATAATAATACTTTAATAATAGATCATGGTTCGTATAACCAAGGTGTATTGTGTAACATAAGATATTGAAGAGATTAAATATATTTTAAAAGAAACATATCATAAAATCATGGGGTGTTATATTCATATCAACTTCAAAAATTTCCATCCTCAAAATCACTACAATTTTGCCTCATGAATTGATTTGGGTAGATCTTCCTCATATTTTCATCAGGTTCCCACATCACCCCTTCTATCTTATGATTTATTAAAATAACCATTACCCTCCAAGATATCCTATTTATCAACACATGTTCTATAGAGTCTAGAAAATGGATAGTCTCTTCACATTAAGATAAATTAGGTTCCAATTCTATTTCTTTATAAGTGAGAAACATCATTGGGTTTGGAATGTACTTACCTAAAAAATAGATATGTAACACATACTATACATTAGAGAGGCTAGGTGGAATTGCAAAATTTTAATACACAACTCCAATTCTTCCTAAATTTACATCCCTTCTATAGAGATACATTCAAGACAACATGATCTTCCATTTGAAACTTCAAATTCTTCCTCCAGTTATTTATGCAAATATTTTTTCTACTTTTAGACACTTTGATATTTGTCTAAATATCTTTTAAATTCACTTTTGTCTCCCAAATAAGTTATGAGCATACCATCTTCATTTCACCAACTTCATCCCAACAAATACTTGTATATATGTTTCTATATAATCCTTAATATAAATCTATTTTAGTACTCATATTGAAGATATTGTAATATTAAAACTCTAAAAAATGTAAATAAAGAACCCACATATTTTAAAAATAATGTGAGAATGATATCGGCAAGTATTTAAATGTTTGGATAACCCATTCTAACTACCAGTCAGTTTGATGATGATAAGTAATGCTCAAATGAAGCCCAATATTAAGAGACTTATGAATAATTTTCTAGAATTTTGATGCAAATCATGGTTCATGGTTATGAATAATTGAATGTGGTTTACCAAGATGTCATAGTATTTCATTAAATATGGAGTTTTTCAATGTGATCTAATGGGAAATCTTCTCTTATAGTGAGGAATAGGAAAATTCGGTTTGGCGATAAACTATAACCCAATATGCATCATTATTTCTAGAATTATTTGGTAATCCAATTACAATATCTATAGTAATTTCATCCCAATTCCATATATGAATATGTAGAGGTTGTACAACTCATAAAGGGTGTTATCCCCCTCCCTTCACTTATTTATAAACCAAATATCTGGACACATAATCATAAATTTCCCTCTTGATATTATACCACAAAACATATTCCTTCATATGTCAATACATATTGGTTATTGAAGAGTGTATAAAGAAATTATATTTGTGAGTAGTATCTAATAGTTCAATTTTTCAGGTCAGTTATAAATATAACAAATGTCCTCTTTTCAAATTTTAAATCACCATCTTTAAATACAAAGCATGATAATTTCCTATCACTCATAGCCTTTATTTCCCTTTGAATATTGTCATTATCAGGATGAGAATGTTTTATCTTTTAAAATAAATATTTATTATAAATCATTTAAAAAATGAGTTATTTTACTCTTCCTTAAATATTCCTATATCTATATTTGATAAATCCATGAACATATGATCACTGTCAATCCACATTTTATTTAGAACTCCAACATTATTCCTGCTCAATGAACCCTCTACCTTATTTTCCTTTCCTGACTAATCATGTATTAATAAATAGTAATCCTTATGTATCTTGAGACACCAAATTTGCCTCATGTTGAGTACCTTCTATGGGAAGATGCACATCTAGATTTTTTTATAATAATATATCTCACATCTTTTTCCATAGAGAGAGCATCTTTATATCTTCAGATCAAATATTACAGCTTCTAATTCAAGATATTGGGTTGGATATTTTTGTTCATGACTCCATATCTACCACAATATATATGAATTAAATTTATCATTATTTATATGGACACATAAAATTCCCTTCTTCAATGAATCAATATATATCACAAATCCATCATTTATTGAAAGTAGAGTTAAAACCAGAGCAATAACAAATATACTATTCAGTTGGTCAAAACATTATTCACAGTACATTTTATATACAAAAGTAACCCCTTTATGAGTAATCTTTGTTAATGGGTTAGACAATTGGTCAAGATTTTGAAAAAATTTATGAATATAACCTACTAAACCAATGAAACTACATACCTCAGTTATGTAAATTTGTTTGGGACATTCTATTGATGCTTTTTTATTTATAGAATCAATTGAGATTACATCCTTAGAGATAATATGAAAAATAAAAGAAACTTTCAAATCCCGAATTCTTACATGAAAAACTTACCAAATAAGTATTTTCTTCAATGTGTCACATGAATATTTTTCAATTGATTATCATGATCTTAATAGAATTTATAGAACACTAGTATTTCATAAATAAACACACCAAAAAAAATTTCAAGATATTCCTTGAAAGCACTATTTAATATATCCATGAAAATAGTGGGTTCATTATTCAATCCAAATGTTTTCACTATGAAAAAATAATGTCCACAACTCATTTGAAATGCAATCTTCAGGACATCTTCCTTATTTATACACAACTGATGAAACCCAAATCTATGGAAAAACTTTTAAAAACAATGATCTCCAAGAAGTTGAATAAATAAGTCTTTAATTTTAGGTAGAGGAGTTTTTTCCTTTATCTTAAGAGTGTGTATTTACTGATTATCAACACAAAAATTCATAAATACATCATTATTTTAAACAAAAAGAATAGTTTCTCACCAAGGAGGAACACATTGATTTATAAGTACATTACTAGACCACTCCTCTAGTTGTTTCTATAAAACTATTAATTCTATTGTTTCAATTTTATATGGATGTTTTATATAGGTATTTAATTAGTTATTTAATCAATGTAAAACTCTAAATAATTTGATGGTGGATTTCTATGTAATTCTTCAGGAAATACATTAATTTATTCTTATAAAATTATTCTAACATCTATTTGAAGATTAGATTTCCCATTCGTAGGCTACATCTTCTATTCTTCCCAAAGAATCTCGTTTTTAAGTTCTATTGTTGGTTAATCTAGACCTAATTTAGGTAATTAATTCTCCATTATAATGATATGTAAGTCCAAATATTCATCACAATTCATAATTTCATTTACTTTACAATCAATTTTAATATAAAATTTGAAATAAAAATATATAGAAAAAGATTATATCAACATGAAAAATAGTTAAAATAAAAAATTATAAAAATAGGTCCCATTTATGAGTCATAATAAGAGATTATTGACACACCCTTGTTGGGGTAATATTTCTACTATGAGTTTTTAGTAATAACCCCCTAATAAATTTGTTAGGTAAATATCTAATTTTCTTAGCATACATAGATTATATAAAATTGTGTGAAGATCTATAATAAAATAAATAATTGTCTAAATTTGATGCTACGATTAATGGAACTCCCACATATCATTGGGACCTTTAATCTTAGCTATTGTGATCATACACACCAAGCCTTCTCCCCTCAGCCTCTATTATGGTATGTTACCTTGAATATTAGGGGATTGGTGGGAATAAATCCCCCTTTCTCTATATTTGAAGAATTGAATATCATTTACTTGTTTTCCCCATTTCATTCATTATCCAGCTGACCCTTATCTTTATAAATGTCACATACTCCTATCTCCTTCAATCATTTTCAAGGATGTTTCTTCCTATAATTTTCCCATGATGGGAATTTCTTTGTTGTACTATTAATTTTTGAGGCTGTAGACACCATGAAATGTGTTCCATGCACTTTTCTTCATAGTGAAGATATGATTCTCAGATTGGCAACAAATGTCAGGTTTGTGTAAAGATGTTTTCACCATGAAGGAAGAATGTCCAAGCTAGACTTCAATGTTCCAAAATACTACTTCATACCCGATGAATAAGAGGAATGATTCCCCATCTAGAAGTAAGTAGTGGATTTCCAAGATCAATGATGAAAAGGTTTTAGCACATTAAATTCAATTTCCGAATTTTATATGAGAAGACTTGGTGTATTAACCATCTTTAGAAGTGTAGATCTCATAGAGAGATTCGATTTGACAGGCCACAAAGCCCAAACACACTTATAGATCAAATGTTATTGAACTCGGAAGTCAGATAAATTTCAAAAAGGGACCTACGCGGTGGGCCTACATGGAAGGCCTACGCGAAATACCTACGTGGAGGACTGATGTGGTGAAACTACACATCATTATAATTTTCTCATGCCTACACGAAGTACCTATGTAGAGAACCTATGCGAAGGACCTGCACGAGCAACAACTCTTTGACCAGGCCCCATCCATGCATATAAATAGAGTCCTTGGGCTCCCCATTCCATATGAAAAAAGTTGGAATACATCCCAAAGATCCCATTGCATAGCTATTTTTATAACATCCCCCAATTGTTCTCCGGTAGCTCTCTAAAACATTAGAGAAGAGATAATTAAATGGGGAAACATGGTTCAAAGTCCCATCACGGTCTAGAACACATAGAGCTATACAGAGCACCTATGCGGAGCACCTATACAACATACCTTGGTGAAGTACCATCACGACACACCTTGATAGAGCACTTGTGTGGGGAACCTACACCGAGCACCTGTGTGCCGTAGCTATGCGGAGCAACTGCGCGGCACACCTTAGCAGAGCACCTGCGCGACACACCTTGGCTGAGCACTTGCGCGATGCAACATGGTGGAGATCCTGTGCGCCCTGCAGGTCCATACCACGGGGGATGCACCCCCACACCACTACTCGGGTTCAGTGTCGGGCTGCGGTCCTAGCCCTTCGGGCTGGTCCCTTTGTTTCTATCAGTCACCCCCATGAAAATTGGAGAGTCACACTTTGTACTTTTCTAATCCTGTCAACGGAATTTTCCATTGCACCCTTTATGCGACCAGACTTCCAACCTTGTAATACCATGATCTGAGACACTCCATCACACTCAATGAATTGTATTGAGTCGAATTACTCCTCTTGGTTCCATTCGTATGTTATGAGTTTGGACTCTCCTTATAGATTTTTCGAATACATTGAGTCGATACAATCCTTAAGAAACACCTCAAACCTCATCACTTGACTTCTTTTCTAGGTTAAACCTCAAATGGGCATCCTCTTTAGGAGTAATCCCAAACAAATTCCCAATGGGCATCCTCCTTAGGAGTAATCCCCATGAAATCTCAAATGGGAATCCTCCATAGGAGTAAACCCCAACCAAACCTCAAATGGGCATCCTTCTTAGGAGTAATCCCCTACCAATCTCAAAAGGGAAACCATTCTGGTGTAATCCCCTCACCTTCATCCCTTACTCCATACATTGGACCCTTGTCCAATGTAAATAGAATAGAGGGAAGGCTCGTCACCTCACCCTCTTCCACAGTCGAAGTGCTCTCTTCCATCAGCAGATGAGGAAAACTGTGAAGTGTCATTGTAGAATCTTTCACATCCTCTTGTTTCTCACACCGAGCATGAATCATGTGGGCTTAGAGATTCGTGATTTTTAAAACATGTGAAAAACACTCATTGGAAGGAACTAATAGAAATTCGATTCCCACAATAATTGGGATTTGTAGGAAGCCGTATGAAGGCTTGAGATCATTTGACATCCTCGTCAAGAACCCAATCCTAATTCCTTTAATCTATGAATCCTCCTTAGGAATAATCCCCAAATTAAACCCCAAATCATCAAGGCATCCTATTCAGGAAGTAATCCAAAACACATCTCTTTCAAAGGACTATACACTATTATGAGACTTACCAATCTAGTTGGGATTTGATTCCCATATATATGGGATATGTAGGAAGCCTCATTGAGGTTAAAACCCAAAAATTTAAATCAACCATGTTATCCTTAGGATATATTCCCAGCAGGGACTGATCTTACTTAGAAACCCATATCCTTTCCATGTTCCTTGGGCTACATCAGTATAAGTCCCACACTATGTTTTGACAAATCATTTTTCACTTAGAGGTCCATATCACATTACCTTAAAAGGTATGATGTGTCCTAATAAGCGCACCAAACTACGAGGGTTTTGATTACTTTCATGAGGATACATAGGTAGCCTATATTATAGGCACGATCCCAAAATCAAAACAAAACCTCCATCTCCCTGGATGAAAATAAAATTCTAGAGTACCTCATTGAGTGGATTAAAGACTAGTATCATCACAAATGATGAATAAAATAATATCTAAAATTATATTAGAGGATAAAATTAATGGAAAATCTCAAGTACATACAGATATTTTCATTAATGAAGAACCTTGAATGCATACTGATAATTCTAAATTTTACACATGTTAATAAGTGATTTTAAATTCTTAGGGATACTTATGATATACTTGGTGAATTAATAAAGATTCATGAAAACATCTTAAATTTAAAAAAGGAGTCCCAGAATAGACAATAATTCCCCACAAAAGGGTGTGATGAGTCCGACCTCCCATCCTTTCGACCAATGCACATTCTTAAGTATCATAAAGTTCAAACATAACGAATTCCTGCCTTAGGAAAATAGTTCCCTTTTGGATAAAGAACTGTTGGAATTTTCCAGTTCCATAAATAAATCCCATGTAAACCACCTGGAAATAGTGTTTCTTAAAACTAGTACACATGTTTCAAGGAACAATGAAACAAAAATTCATTACCTTTTTCATGGTTCTTAGTTGACCTCTTATTTTATTGATTTATTTTAATGATATAGGATATAGAATATTTCATCACTTTTTTGATGTAACATAATACAATTTCCTCATAATTTGATACATTTTATGAAACAAGTACCTTTTGGAGGTTTGGCTTAATGCTTTCAGAGAAATGATCAATTTCTCTCTCAAGATTATTTTTATAATATATAGAATATATCTATAGTATTTTAATGGTAGGATTACATTGAAAAATAAAATTTCTTCATATATTTTTCTTAAGTTACAGAGCATTCTCTTTATTTAATTTCATCTTTCATAAGGGAAATATTTATCATATAATATTGCATTAAAATATATCCACCCCATAATTTATATTTGTTATTCCTTTATAGTATTATGAATCAGTGAACAACATATATCAGTATCACCTCCACGAAAATACACATCCAATGTGAATTTTTTTCCTTTGATTTCATCCCAAGGTGAGAAATATATTTTTAATATATTTTATCCACTTATTGGCTAACACTATATTAGTTGTTCCACTAAATGGTGGAGGATTATACCTCAAAGAAGGATCCAATATAGGTGTATCATGTAATGGAACATCATGTTTCTCCATAATTACAAGGATGTTAGACATAACTTGGATCAAAATTTTAATATGGTCATTATCATTCTATCCCTAACAATAACTTTGTTTTCTTTCATAGCGGGGAAACCCCTACATTGATTGTGAGTATTTATTATATTTCTTTCATTAGGTGAAATCACTAAATTATAGAACACACTGAGTTAGATGAAAATTATCAAAGATATTGAACAATATAAATTAAAATACATATAATAGTGAAAATTATCAAATACAATAATGGATTATCATAGTTTTTATGGTATCAATATTTATTTAAATTATAGTTCTTAAGGAATATTCAAACATTTATCGGATTCCAAATATAAAAACCAAAAATCCAATAAACTAAAGATGATTTCTACATTGTTATATTATCATAGAAACAAGAAGTTTAATCGTAGGTTATTGATCAATTTAGTAGTCTTTGAAAATCATATATATACATTATACCCATTATACAATGAGAATAAATTATAAACATATAAAATTAAACATTCTTCATCCATGAAACTCATTTGATAATTTCTTATTTGTAACATGGGTAAAGGAAACGAAATATTGGTAATATAAAAGTATTATAAAGGGTTCTGTACAATAGAATCCCTCAAAATTAAATATGGAATAATCAATAAGGAATTGTATATAACCAAAAACACATTCCATTTAATAACAAAATTGGGAAAAAATGAATCCATGTATAATATTGATATAGTAATATTGTGGATAATAATAACTGAATTATCAATTAAAGAAATATATACTATTAGATGGCAGGATATAAGATATCATTATATCTATAAATTCATGAACATTCTCTATGATAATATAAAAATATGAGTAAAAACCCAATTAATTTGGCCAATTGACTTTTATCACGAGGCTTGTTAATGAATTGAGAGGATATATAATTATGAACCCCACCTATCACTACATGTCCAATGCATTACTCATATATCAACTGATTTATTTTATTCCTAAAAATATTTATAATCAACAAATTTTCATATTAAATAAATACTATGTAATTGTAAATAATTACCTATTAAATCAAATTCATTCAATGTGTAACACCGTAAGTAGAAATGGTGTATGATATAGGTAATTGTCAAGACTATATCATATATAATATAAATATTTATGAGAAATGTAATATCCAAATATCCAAAGTAAGTGAATGTTTTAAAGGATGGTATCATTACAACATATCTGGATTTTTTAGTTAGTAAAATACAGTATTGTTTTCATTAAGGAATATAAATTTCTTTAAAATATGATTAATACATTCATTAGGATAATATCATTTCCATTTTTTGAAATCACTTTTTTAAAAAATATATGAAATTTTAAAGTTATAATTTTTAATTGAAAATAAACTATAAAATTGTAATATAATATTAAAAGAAAAGTTTAGTTAAGATGGAACTAAAATCCTCTAATCCTGTACAAGTTAAAAAAAACTCATTCTGAACTTTTATAGGTGATTAATATAATATATATTCATTAGTTTCATCTTTATAACCATACAAGAAAAGTGGTGATAAAAAATGAATTACACTGCTATGTGGAGACGGTAAGTCGCACGTACACACAAGTTATGTTTTAAATTTTCATATGATGTAAACAAGGTGTAATATTGTTTCACATAATTATAATAAAATATAATTATTTTTATTATACTTTATTTGTTATCTTATGATAGGTATTACACTTTAAGGGGAAGTAGAAAAAGAAATAGACATGAAGGACTCGATAAATATGATTACCTCTTCTTTTATATAATTCCTTTATATATCTTCTTAAGGAACTTAGGGTTGGAATTTCTGAATGAACATTACATATATAACATTGATAATGATGTTGATATGTGAAATGCTCATGGTTTGGTCGATATAGATGAATCAAATTGGTGTAAGGTAGTGAGGGAGGAGGTTTCCTTGTATAATTAATGTGAGGTGCACTTTTGGAATTTATTAAAAGATTAAATTATAATGATGTTATTATCAAGAAAAATGCCTCAAAATGTCCTAGAATTCAATCCTTTGGATGGATATTGTAGAAATTTTCTAAACCAATAAATTTTGGATTAGTTTTTGTGGTGTTTTAAACATTACATTTTTGTTTAACCCCTTAGATAATATTTTTTAAGATTAACTATGGTAACATAATTTTCACTCATAAGGGATATAATTTTACAACTATGATCACTATTAACTCATAAATGTAAAATTAATATAATTTTGGATCATATCGTACTCCACTTTTTTTATAAAATATTTTAATGTTTTTTAAAAAATTCAATAAAATATTATCATTATAAATTATAATTAATGTTAATTTGGACACAATTCATTTTATTTGCCTTCAAATAAATCAATAAAATGTTTTATTTTGAATCCAATTCAGATACACATCACTAATATTTTATATTCATCTAAAACATTCATGGAACACTATAAATTATTAAAATTGTATAACTTATAATATTTTTAATATCATTTATTTTTTTCTATCAATTTAATAATAACAAAATTAAAATTTCCCAAGAATTAAATGAAATTATCTAATAAATTAAAATCCTAAATAAATTAAAATCATTAAAATCATTTCATTTTTCAAAAAAAAGATTTATATTCTTTTATGACTTGTTTTCCCCTATGTGGAAAAAAATTATTTTTGAAACTAAGACTGACATTTTGTAACTTTATTTGATTTAAATATTATATTAATAATTTTCATTAACAAGTTTCTAATAAAAATATAAATTTCAAGCCTAAGGTGATAAATTTCGAATTAAATTCATCAATTAAGATGAAATATCATTGCCTTATCACTTAGTTTCATCATAGATTAACTTGTTTTTCTCCTTAGTTAATAATTTTTTCCATGGTTACTATTCATACTAAATAAAAATAAAAGGTTACTAAATAAAAAATTTTATCCACCTAATTATAATTATAGGATACAATTATAAAGATTCAATTTCTATAAATTATAAAATTTAATTTATAAATAAATGCACAAAACATGATGAAAATCTATTTTTATTAAAATATTGTTTTAAGCATAAAAATAGATTTATTCTTATGCTATTCAGGGAAAAAACTATAGATGATTGTTAAATCTAAATATTGAAAATATAATATGTAAAATTAATTAAAATTATTATAAAATAGTGATTAGTTATATTAATTTAAATAAAAACACACTGTGTGCACAAAAAAACAATTTTTTCGAAAAACATTTCCTTCGAATTCAATATTTTTTTTAATTTTTATTGATTAGAAATTAATTTTTTATAAATTCATAAACTATATAATTTTCTTAATATATTTAGTTTTATTCATACTGATATATTTTAAATGATATGTTACAATAATCAAATAATAATATTTCAATAAAAATTGTTGTTTGTTTTAACTCAAAGTTTCATACAATACTTGATATTGTTGCGACTAAATATATTTAAAAAGAACCATTCTATAAAATCATGGGGTGATATATTTGGGTGCATAAAAAATGGTGAAAATGGTTAGGGGAAACAATGAATGCAATGAAAGAGAATCTAAGTAGTAGCTCCAGTCGAAGGACTTTGGCTTCATTGAGACCATTGTTGTGTGGTGGTGCTGACCACTTGGCCACCACAAAGAAAGATGAGATGAGAAAACTGAGGCATCTATGGTTTAGTAGGTGTGGGAGGGGGACGAGGTTCCCAATTTTCTCTCTACTTTTAGAGGACTCCTGAATTAGATGAAACACCACCTACTATATAGAGAGTTTATGGGTAGTTTTTGTAACATCCCACCCCTTCCCATTGGCTTGAGAAGGAGGTGGAATGATACTCAGCCTTAGGCGATGTTCTCAAGGCTCTGAAGGCTGGAAATAAATTCCATGGGCATTAAGTGAAATTGGGGAATTATTTTTACATTGGAAATAAAAACACACAAGAAAACATGATAATAATCGAAATAACTACATGATGCAAGTTGATAATGTTTCACAATTCAACGAAACCAAAATTCCAATATACCCCAACCAAAATAAGCTATAATCATATTAAAATGTTCAAGATGGAATTTAAGAATCCAAAGTCTCAATAACACTCTTCCACAAATCTATGCTCCAAGCACCACAATACCGCCAAGAATCATGATGTAACACTAAATAAATGATATGTTTTACCCTTACCTGTGTCCTATAGTAAAACATCTACAAAATCACCAAAGTGGTAGTGTAAGGGGTGAATAATAACACTTAGTATATTTTCCCCAAATTACATCCCTACACACACCACTAGGATAAAACCATTATAATAGTTTACATAGACAATTATATAAAGAAAAAAATATCACAATTAACAACAAGACAAACACATCCTTACCTAAAGCAAAATACCCAAATCAACATAATTCCAAGGAAATCAACACAAAATATCATTACTCATTAAATATTGGAATTACCAAAATATTTGGGTTTCCACACGCCTTCCACAACCATACTCACACATTTCCCCATGAGCACAATGTTATCATTGATAGTGGAACATCACTTCTAACATCATTATTTTTTTTTATAGTGGTAGTCCATGGACACTTCAATTAGATGGTGGTTCTTCAAGCCCACTATCCATACCATCCAACCCATGCTTATACCATATAATCAAAAAATCATAACAATCAATATTTGTAAAAACCATATCAACACACCATTTCCACACCAAACAATACCTTTTCAAATCAACAATTAGTACAGAAGTCATAACCATTTTAATAAAATCAACATTTTTGGGAAAACACCTCAAACAAATCCATGCCAAATTTCCTGTCAATAAACAAAAAAAAATTTAAAACCATTTTCACATCTAATTTCCCAAAATCTTCTATTATAGTGATTTTTAAATTTTCATTTTAAAAACCAACATCAAGCACATTGCACAATAATAACCCATTTCCCAAATTCAAAAAACATCAAAAAATGGGTGTCAATAAAAATTAACACATCAAAAACATCATAAATATTAAGAAAAACCCATTAATTTGAAATTAAATACTTTTAGTTCTATCAACACAGAGATGAGAGAAAATCCACCTAACTTAGGGTTTCCGTGAAATCGACCAACGAACAACTGCACCCCAAATCTAGGTGAAAAATCCACAAAACCACCTTATATCTATTTTCCTAAAATAAAAAAGATATACTATAATACTTTTATGAAAAAAACTCCTATATATAGATTCTATAGATGCAGATCTAGAAACCTGAGAGAGATATAGAGAAAGAAAACAATATCTAAGGAAACCAAGAAGTAACCAAGAGAGGAGACTTACTAGAGAATAACTGCCTTTGATGCACCTTGAAAACCCATAGAATCTCCTCTTAAATGATCATAATATGCCCAATAACACTTTATAACAGTAAAACATAAGTGAGGTACATATGGGAGAATAAAGGAATGAGTTATGGAAAATCTTGAGTGACCTTGTTTTTATAATCCCAATTTTTAATGCCATTCACGGTTGGACAAATTGTATACTAACTATGCTACTAATACTATCAAAAGGGTTTACTAAACAGTATCCTTGCATTGTTAGGAAAACCATGTGACAACCATGTGACACCAATTTCCTTATGTTACATGGTTACCTAGGTTTGTAGCATGGTTTACCCTAACTATGATCAAACCGTACACCCCTAGAAAAGCTTCCAAACCATCCCAAAACCTTCAATCCTCTAAAAAACATTACTCAAACACTTTACATACAAAACAATACATGAAAAATGGTTAAATATGAAAATCTGTGGTCGTACTAAATTCTCATGACCATTGGACTTTTTATCCTCAAGAATTGGAGAACCATCAATTTTACAAAAGAGTTCGAGGCATTACTCGACCATCACTTTCTCACATTCCCAATCCTCCAACTGAATATGACAATGCTTCCAAAAACCCCAATCTCGACCAATGATTTTTACCACCCAAGACATCATCATTCCTATTCCACAATGAATATTGGAATGTTCACAAATTAAGTATCCATCTCTAGCTCAACATGATCCCAATGAATCATATGGACATGATATAAATGATAATTTTTCTATCGTGACACATGAAACACATTGTGAACCGAACTAAACCATGGTGGAAAATCAAATAGATATGCCACATCTCCAGTCCACTCATGGATCATGAAAGAAGCAATATAACTTGGAGATTACATTCCCCACTTCCCAAACCGATGATGTCCTTACCTCAGAGATATTTTCAAGAACATGTGATCAACCACCTCGAACAACAACGGTCGTCGATGGTGGTCCTCATATGACTCTTGATGACTCTTATCCATCTATATTATTTTCCTGATTAACATAATCTTATTCATCATATCATGGATGATACTCATCTGAACCATCAAATCCTCTCTTATTTCCACCCAACATAGTGGATAATAACACGGAGACCCATACAAGGAATTAAATGGAGCCATATATATGGAGTCCAAGTAGATATTATTATAATTTAACTCCACCAATGGAACATTCTACTCTATTGAGGAACCAAAATACATGAAAAATGATCATACAATATCATATAACATTTGTATCATCCTCTCAGATTTCATATAATTCTAAGGATGATATGTAGTGCTCATCTACAACTCATTCCCAAGGGATTATTGTAAAGACTTTCAGAAATGAGATGTGAACCACATATATCTATCTAATAAAATCAAAATCGGTACCACATTCCTCTTTAACACCTCTCAAAAATAGATTTTGGACATATCCTCTGCCGTATGGGATTTACAAATAGGGATGAAATGAGCCGACTTTGTGAGTTGATCCACTATCACCCATATGGAATCATTCTTCCTAACCATTAATAGGAGACTTGTAATAAAATCCATCTCTATATTATACCATTTCAATACTAGGATAGGTAAATATTTCACACATACCTTATAGATATTGGTGGTCTTCCTTGAATTGTTGACAAATCAACCATCTCGATAAAAACATATCCACTTTTTTTTCATACCTTCACACAATAATTGAGATTTTAATGACTTATACATTTTATAAATTCAAGGATGAACAACCCATCTAGAATGATGATAATCACTAAGAATTTTATTGTAAAAATCCAGTAGTATAAATATCTAATTCTAAAAGCACAACACTATATTCCCATCTAGTATTTTTTCCTCAATGGTCTCCCCACCATTGAGTTTCGACCTCATCTACATACACTTTGAATCAGACATATTCTCCAGTTTAACAAAAATAACCAAGTTAGGAACAAAAGAGTCCAAAAATAGAATGGATACGTCACTATAGTCTTCACATTCCAACCTCATGTCGGCTATAACTGGCATCATCTTCCACTAATCTGATGTGTGCTTCACCACCTGAGCATATGAATTTATACTTAATGAATCTGCCACTGAATTCACTATACCTGATGTGTGAACCAAGTGAAATTCATACATCTGAAGATACTCAATCCATATATTTGTCCTCAAATTTAAATATCTCTATGAGAAAATATCCATCATGATCTTATGGTCAGTATACACTAATAATTTCTCACCAAAGAGATAATGATGCCACATTTTCAAATCATGCACCATAGATACCAACTTCAAATCATGTGTCAGGAAGTTATTCTTATGAAAACTCAACTGTCATGAGCTATATGGAAAAACATTATCTCTTTTATTGGGGACACACCCCAAACCTGATCTTGATGAATCACAAAACACAATGTACCATTTTCATGGTTTTGGAAAAAAACGTTTGGTGCTGATTTATGATCGTCCTTAAGATCGTCAAAATATTTCTAACATTTCTCAATCCATTGAAATGAAACATTATTTCTTGTAAAATCTATCATCATCAATGCTAATCCCGAGATGTCACGAATTAAGCATCAATAATACCTTAATAGACCAATTATGCTCCATATCTTAAAGACATTCTTTGGAAATTACCAAGAAATAACAACCACTATCTTCTCCGAATATAATAAAACACATCTCTCAAAAATCACATGGCTCAGAAAAAAACTTCTTGTATCCAAAAGTCACATATTGAAAATTTGGCATACAATTGGAGATCATTAAATGTCACCAACACTACTATAAAGTGTTGATCATGAAACGCCCTTATCATTGAATACACCAATATATCATACAAAAATACTACCACAAAATGATCATGATATCTCTAAAATAACCTATTAATCAATTCCATAAATTCCTCTTATGAATTCATATTACCAAGTAGAATAAGTTCATAATAAAAGTGGCCATATCTACTTCTGAAATCTATTTTGGGGATATTGTCCTTCTACACAAGCAACTAATGATATCCTGAACCCAAGTCGAATTTGGAGAACCACTGAGATCCTCTAATCGAATAAAACAAGTCATTAATGTGTGGTAGTGGATATCAATTCTTTATCATAACTTCGTTAATATTACAATAATAAAAACACATATGAATAATTTCATTCCCCTTTTTATCAAATAAAATTGATGCTACCCACATAGAGGTACTAGGCTGGATGAACCCTTTTTTTAGGTCCACATACTGTACTTTCAATTCAATCAATTCTAATTGTTCAATCTGATGTGATAGAAGTGAGATAGGACTGGTCCCTAAAAGGATAAAAATTGTAAACTCCACTTATATCACGGGTGGAAACCCTAATAATTGTTCAAGAAATAAAACTATAAATTGATCAACCATTGAAAAAATTGGTTCTTATAACCTCTATGATTAATTCCAAAGAAAAGGATGTTAATTGATAAGATATGGTCCAAACTACTAGTCCCAACAAGATTATTTCACCCACCTTAACATTTTTATCTCCTCTAAAGAGATTCTTTGACACCAAAACCAATCGTAAAACTAACAGTTTGTTCATAACAGTCTATGTGGGTCTTAAAAATTTTCATCCAATCCATACCCATGATTACATCATACACATACATCTTAATCAATGAGAATTACAACATCAACTCAACCTCATCTACAAATTTACAACATGCTATACATCGGAAGTCTTGATGATCTCTTTGACCCATAAGAGTTTGATGTTCAAAAATATAAAGAATCATTTCTACACATAAACCCTACAAATAAAAAACATGAATAAATGAAAGAATGAGAAGAACCTATATCAAAAATCACTTGAATAAAGGTTAAATTCAAAATAACTGTACCTCGCAATGTGGAAGCTCCAAACTAATCATCCACCACAACCTACTCATCTCCAAACAACTTATTTCTTACCACCCTATGCTCTTTATTTCACTACTGAAACATTCCCTATAGAGGAGTCGGGATATTCTTGGAATTATCATGACTAACTCGACTCTACTAACTAGGGGTATGATTCTTCCCTTGTCCCGCCGAGGAATACGGTGCTAGTGACCTTAGAAGAGTGTCATGAGCACTCGACTTTAATGAATTATGATAATAATGATGATGGTGCCCCATATGTCTGCATTTATGATATTCTCAAGACAATTAAATACAATCCCACTTCATGTGACTTGTAGAACCACACTAAAAACATTCTGGATTATTATGAGGCTTCAAAGGTAGATTCAATGATATTGTCATCAGATTTTAAACAATAATCCCACTATGGAAATAAGTTTCCCTATTCTGCTTTATCCCCACATTAGAGTTCCCACTAATCGCCATGGGTCCCAACATGTTTTCCTTGCCAATAATCCCCATGGTATCCCTTTTAGAAACTGATTATCTATTCACCATTTCTGTATAATCACTTATACATAGAACCACTATTTTAGAATGAAAATCTTACCTCAAACCCAATTTAAAGATCCGCACCTTCAAGGAAATAGTAGTCACCACCTCAGGTGAAAACTGCATTAAGTTAATAATTGTAGTTTCATATTCCGTCATAGACTTGTTTTCATACTTCAAGATAATGAAATTTATTGTGCACTAAATTTCAAATGTGTGAGGATAGAACTATTTGATAAACAATTCCTCAAATCCTCCCATGTCATACCTTCATCTGTTCCATCTTGGATTTCCAACTCCCACCATTTACATGAAACAGATACTATCATGTATATCTAAAACATCACTTTTAACTCTACTCATGTTATAAATAAATAAAATATTTTATTCATCATATTCAACCACACCTTTTCCTTTTCTGGATCTAAAAAATCTCAAAATATGGGTGGGTTCTGCTTTTGAAACTGAACTGAGTGGTCCACATGCCTCAACTCATCGATATTATTACCACATTACACCACCTAGAAAGCTTGAACTACGTTATACACTCTATTCTGGTTCACCTAGGGCTCAGGTGACAATAATGTTTTTGTATCATCCTCAGGTTGGTCTCTACAATGTCTACTCTGGCCGTTTATATGAACACAAGAATAAACATAAGTCTCACCCCTAGAAATTGATGGATTTCAATTTCAAATTATATCACATTCCAGCTTTCACAACCTTTCATTACCAAAAATTCAATTTTTCCATGTTCAACCATTTTAAAAAATCTACAATATTTTGAAAATAGACCCATTTTCAAAATACCACAATAATTAATTTTTTCAAAATTTCACATTTGAAGAAAATATTTTATTTTTAAAAAAATCAACACATTCATACCACACCATAAAAAATATGCCAAATGAAATATGAAATCCGATTGGGAAGGAATTTCTACCATGCATGTCATGCTCATCTCATTGGATATTCCCAAGAAAATGAGATCATGATTTTATAAGTGTCCCTCAAATTTTTATATACCCAACTCCTTGGTAACTTGAAGTTCAACATAAAAAGGTTAGCTAATTTCTTTTATGCTATAAATTTCATGTTACATAAGTCATATGCCTTGCTACCATCAAACCTCAAGTAATAGCCCTTGAACTAATGTCAACACCAAGACCGACAATCAATGCAATGTATCGAACAATATAGAAAGTTATGGACCAAAAAAACTGATTCCACTTGTAACATCTGATCCATTATCAATGTCTTGAGAAGGATGTGGAATGCTACTTGGATGTAGGTGACATTCTCAAGGCACCGAAGGCTAGTAATAAATGTTGAGGGATTTAAGGAAAATTGTGGAATGATTTTACACTTTTCAATATAAACACCCAACCAAACATGTCAATACCCAAAATTACTACATGATGCATGTTGACAATGTTCTACAATTCAATGAAACCAAAAGACCAATACACCCAAAACAACAATAATCCACAATCAGATTACCAAGAAGAATACTAAATAGAAAAACCCAAAGAGGCGATGAAACAACACCACAAATCCAAGCCAATCTCTATTATCCAAGAACCACAATACTACCAAGAATTATGATGAATCACTAAATAAATTAGATTCTTTACCTTTACCTGTGCCCCATAGTACGACATCTGCAAAAGCACTAAAGTGCCTGAGAAAGGGGTGAGTAATAATACTCAATATATTTTCTCCAAATTATTTCCCTACACACACCATTAGGATATAACCATTTTCAAAATTTATATAAACAATTATATAATGTAAAATAATAGTACCACATTTAACAACAAGCCAAACATGTCCTTACCAAATGAAACACACCCAAATAAACACAATTCAAGGGAAAGAAACCCAACATGTCATTACTAATTAAATATTTTCATTACCAGAAAGTATTTTTGGGACCACACACATTACTGAATCATACTTACACTTTTACACACAAGCTTGGAGTTACCATTGACGGTGGGACTTCATGACCAAGCCCATATTTTTTTATAGTGTTACTCCATACCAACTTCCGTTTGATTTTGGTCCTTCATGCCCTCTATAAATCCTATACAACCCATGATAATACCAAATAATACATTAATCATAACATCAAATATTCATCAAAACCATATCAACACACCATTTCCACACTAAACAATCCCCTAGAAAATCAATAATTCCACCAAAATCCTTAACCATTTTAATAAAATAATCTTTTATAGAAACCACCCTTTAAAAAAATATATGCCAAACATCCTTTCAATAAAACAAAATTTTTTAATGAAAACCATTTTAAAAAATCATTTCCTAAAATAGTCCATGCCAAGGTTTTCAAAATTATTATTTTAAAATCGAACATCAAGCACATTGAACAATAATAACCCATTTTCTCCAAATTCACAAAAAATCACAAAATGGGTGTCAAATAAGATTTGTACATAAAAATATCATCAATATCAAGAAATAACCAATAATTTTAAATTAAAATAATCTAGTTCATTAAATATAGAGATGAGAGTGAGGGCATCCGCCATATGGTTTCGGTGAAATCGACCAACAAACAACCGCACCAAAAATCTGGGTGAAAATTACACAAAACTGCCATAAATCTGTTTCCCTAATATTAAAATCCCAAATATAATAATTTTAGAAAACAATAACCCAATATATAGATGTAAAGAATGTATATCTAGAAAACATATTGAGAAAACTAGATCTTTGAAAAACCAAGAAGCAACGTAGAGAGGAGACTTACTTCAGAAGAACCACCTTCACTGCACCTTGAAAACCATTTGAATCAAATAAAAAAAGTGTAAGAGGTATTATAACCCTTTAGAAAAAGAAATCAGGAGTGGGGTTCATATTTTATAATAAAAGAGTTATTTAGGGAAAAACCTATGCGACCCCATATTTAAAAACCCATTTTTAAAGCCCTACACAGTTAGCTCACTCAGTTAGAAAAATTGGTCCCTAAACATGATACAAATACTATCCAATGTGTTCCAAAAATGGTTTCTTTTCATGGTTAGAAAAAAAATGCACCAACCATGTGAAGAACACTACATTATATTGCACAGTTAATAAGGTTTGTTGCATGGTTTACACTAATCATGCTCAAACTGTGCACCACTAGAAAAGCCTCCAAACCTTTAAAAAACACTTCCACACTCTCCCAAAAATTAACCAACCACTTTATATACATAAAAAGACATAAAAAAGGTTTAAATAACTCAAAAATGGGGTACTAAAACATTACATATTTATAGAGAAACCTGGTCATGTGGGTTGGGCAGGAAATAGGACCATGATGTGTATAACCTTACATTCGATAGGTTCTATTCAAATGACGCATTTCTGGGTCTTCCACAGGTTTATCAGATTTATATTAGGGTGTACTAGGCCACCTATCATTAAGTGGTTTGGTTTTGATAACCTTTACGGGGTTGTTAATGTTCCCAATGTTCCTGTTAGTTGTATTTTAAAGAGGGTGATGAAAACATAACAAGGTTATCTTCTTTAGTGGGTATGAACCAATAAGATATTTATTTACAGATATAGTATTACTATTAATGTTTATGAATATGTTTTGGTAGAATTCCCATGATTCCAAAAATCCATGAGCTATATAAAATAGTGTTAGTTCCCTTCTAGAAGGAAATTGTAGAGAAGATGACGCATATCATAATGAGTGTTCATTATAGCGGATCTGTTGATGTCAGTGTGAAGTCTAGAAGAACACTCAATGTTGGAGTGCCACATAGATGACATTATATCATAAAAAACAATGTATTTTTCAATATTATGGTGTGGGTTTTAGTCCCTCATGTAACACCACTAGATTTTTTATGTATTTCCTTTGAAATAAAACATTAAGTATTCGATATCCTTTCTTACATGCATCGTTGAGTCTATGTGAAATGTGATATAGTTAATTTTTATAAATAGATAGTTAAAATTGAATATATGAATAAAAATAATAAATTTATTAAAAAAATTACATCATTTTTTATTCATGAAAATTTATCAACTAATTTATAATAAATAAGTAGTCAATTTTTAGTAAATTTATTCCATGCTTGAAAAATATAGTTTCTTAAAAAATGGGTTTTATTGCATTTTTTCATGGAAATATTATAATTAATGTATAAATTTTTTATAAATTTTATTTTAGTAAA
Source organism: Viscum album (assembly GCA_963277665.1). Taxonomy (NCBI): domain Eukaryota; kingdom Viridiplantae; phylum Streptophyta; class Magnoliopsida; order Santalales; family Viscaceae; genus Viscum; species Viscum album. Next base: position 2,065,374,179 of record OY728133.1, on the reverse strand, counting down.
TTAATATATATTTTTAAATTGTATTTTTAATATTATCATATGGTTATTTTTTTATTTTTCATAAAATATTTATTTTTCTCTCTAGAGTGAAAAATACAGATTCTTATAAAAGATTCATTTCATTTCAAATAAATTTCTAATTTAGTTTTGAAATTTTTATTAAAAGAAAATATATATTATTTAATTATATAAAATATAATTAATTAAATATGAATCATCAAAATTATTTATTTTGGTATAAGTTAATTTTTGGGATAAAAAATACATTGTTTAACAGTTTTTATGAGCGCAATGTGTTTTTATCTTAATATGATAATTAATCAATATTGATTAATTTTTTTTGGAATTTATATATTATATATTAAATATAAATTATTAACACTCAATTTATGGATTTTACAAGGAATTTAATAGTATTAAATTATTTTTTACACAAAAAAATCGTTTATAGAAAACAATTTTTATTGCGGTTTATGCGCTTAGTTAAAAAATACAATTCTACACCTATAAGAATTTTATATAGTAAAATGGATTATATTATTTTAATTATAATAATTTGTATAATTTAATAGGTTATACTTTTTCATCATTGTTAATAGTAAAAAATTTAAAACTTTGTTACCACACATAAGGATAAAATGGTTTTATACAGGTGTGCAGGATTAGGTGGTTTAAACCATGAGATAAGGGTGGTATTGTAATCAGAACATGTAAAATTATTATTTTTTTGAAAATATTGAAACATTATATTATCCCAAATTTGAATAACTATCCATTTGGAGTCATTAAGCGATAAAAGTGACCTTGAATCATTGAAATCTATTATGAAGTTCCACATGTGTGTATCCCCTCATATATATTCCGGAAACTATCATTATCCATTATTTTCGGCATTTTATCATTAAATCATAGTCAATACCTAATAAATATTCTTCATATAATCCTTCCCTTCATCTTAGTACTTCTAGTCTTCTCCTATGTCCAATCCTACAAGGCATAAGGAGTAAACAATAAGAGGACTCTGAAAAAAGAGTTATACATCATAACAAAGATATTTAAATTTTATTTCTTCTTATTCTTAATTTAAACATGTAGTATCCATAAAAATATGGTAAATCCAATATCATAAATCTACTTAAATGTTATAACAGTGACGGAAAAACCATTTATTACCTATTCCATATTTAATGGGAGATGAAAGTATCACTTGTGCGTGTGTGTTAACGATAGCCTCTACATAGTAATACGATTCAATTTCCACCAGCATCAATAGTGGATATTTATTAGGATATATATTATTTTAATATAAATTTTTTTAAAAAACTATTTTGTAAATATGAGAAAATTATTACTTTTATTTTGTTCTTTTTATTGAAAAACGAAATCATTACTCCTACGTAAGTACAAAATACCTTCTCCACATAGTGATGTGATTAATGTTTCATCAACACATTATAAAACTGTTTATAAATAAAAATATTATGAATATATATGATATTTTTATTATCATTAAAATCCATTATATGATGTATCAATGATCATATTACGGGGACAATAACCAATGAACCCAAAATTTACATGAAAAACAAAATAGTTATCACCAGAAATGATAGAGAAAATGAATTTTTTTAATGAGTTCGTGATAAAATGATATATGTAAAACATTTATGGTATTATAGGTTTGATTTAAGTAATTTTATATTTGTAAAATAAAATTATATTTATAATACATGGTGTCAGAGGGGTTACATTGAAAGACTGGAATGAGGGAATTGTTTTATGATAAAATACAATTTTATCAATATTATTTATTATTATATTTTCAGATGATGGAATATTATGTTCAATATCTCTTATGTATTATTTATTTTATTCTCCTTATCTTTTTTTTATATTTCATGGTTTCTTTTAATTTTCCACTTGGTAAGTACTCAAGAGACTAGAAGAATGTTTATATGGAAAACTGAAAATGTTTTTCTCTTCATTAGAAAATATTTTCATCAACGTAAATATTTTTTTTAATCATTTTCAAGAATATTTTTAATATTATACATATATGTATTAATTTCAATTTACCCTTATTTTAATTTATATAATTTTTTATTGTAATATTATTCAATTTTTCTGAACAACATGCTACTAAATTTTAACAATGAATATGAAATGATTTTTCATTATTATTTTCACTACATAAACATATTTACACATCATCAGGAATAATATATCCATTTAATCTTACTTTAGAATTTCATTTTTATTATTAAATAAAATTTTGGTCTGTAATAATTTTCACAATAAATTTTCTAGTGGTATTTTTAAAGTATTATTTTTCTATCAACATCCTTTGATGCTTATTATGATTTACTGTGGATATAATACAATTTTAATATCTTTATTATTTCTTTATATTATTTATGATTATAGGGATAAAATGTTTTTGAAAATTGTATCCTTTCTTTGAGTTCTGATTTGATGATACGGTGAAATTTTATGATTATATGGATCCTATATGTATGGTTTTCATTTTGTGATTGGTTTACCTAGAATAATATTACCCTATAATGAATTCAATAAAGAAAGATATATCATGGGATAATATGTATTGGAATGGGGAGTGAACCCCATTCAGTAAGGGAATATTTATTAAAAGATAGTTTTGAGAGTAAACCATGACTAAGGAAATAATGGAATGGTGAGTGAACTAAACCCCCTAGGATAGTATTGGATGTGATCCTTGGATAAATAAGTGATTTTAAATACTTCAATATATTATACAAACAAATATCTTATACTTAGGATATATTTTCATGGATCTTGATTGATTATTGATGTTTTGACCCTCTTATATATTATTTCGTTTGTTTAAAAATCCATAGGCCATGTTTCATGATTTATAATCTTTGATTGATTGGGTATGACTATTTTATGTATTGATCATGTTATAATAACCTTATGCTTATCTTATTATCACTTGTGACCATTGATTAATATCTCTTATGTTTACCCTTACTGAGTATACGGGTTCCTCTTTTATTATATGTTCCTTCCACAAGTTATAAAGAATGTTTTTATGTATGATATGTTTTAGAAGTATAGTAGTTATGAATAAATTAATCACATATTATATATTTATACTATGTACTAGTTATTTATTTATACATGTATCCAAACATAGTAATCCAATATGGCCAATAATTCATTATTATTAAGAAATTCATTCAAAATTATTCTAAATTAATGTAATATTTTTGTATTGAGTGTATGGGTCTCTATAGTTAGTATTTGAGGAAAGGTTTATTAAATTTTGGAACCTAGGATAAGGGAACTTTTTTAATAAAACATCTTCATATCCTATGTTTAGGAGAACACCCTAATTTATGGACAAGAAATTTGTGTGGTTTATCTATGATAATACATCCCTATCAAGATACTACAAGTGGACTTGGTTTTGGAATAAATACATATAGGTGTATTAACCCCTAAAATATTTGGTAGAGTATATTGTAATGACCATTAAAGTGTGTGGTAAATTTTTCCTAACATCACATCTAGTTTAAAACTCATGGGGAGGATATTCTTAGTTTAATTCACATTTCTTTATGAGACATTATCATGGATTTGGATATATATTGAACATGGATAACCGTGGTTTAACTTAAGTTTTCATAGATTGAAAATATGGATTCCTGATTTTTGTATCCTATTAATGATGTTCATGATTATATAATTTCCACCTTGTGAAGATTTTTTATCATACTGTGATTTAGGGTCTCAGTTAATTGATAGAACCAAAAGTAACCATGTTAACATAGAATGTGATAGAAAATGAAAATATTTTCCCCATGAGTGATTGAATGACATGTGATATGGTATGAAAATTACTATTATTGTTCTTATAATAATTTAACATTCCATGAATCATATTGATCTTTCAAATGATTAAATGATATAATAACATACAATTGTGTAATTCATGAGATAACATCCACATTATTTTAGTGGGTCCACCAATCCTCTAATTATTTAGAAATGAATATGTACCCCAAAAAATATATTTTTTATTCTATACTACCCAAAATATGAAAGATTTATCTCAGCTGTCTATTATATGTAAGGTAGATCAGGTCAATGGTTGACTATTATCAAGAATACGATACAACATGAAGAAATTAACTCCATGGAGTGGGATGAGATTAAGAGCTTATTTTTTAGAAACTATTTTTCTTGTGTTATTCAAAAGAATATAGATGAGGAATTACTTCAGCTTAAAGGGAAGAATGATGAATTTTTTGGTACCTTTGAGGTAAAAGTTACAAGACATACAAGTTATTCCTTTGGTATTTTTATTAATCTATAATTTATGATTGAACAATTATTCAATGTCTCAATACCATGTCTCCATTTGTTCTTATCCATAATCTAATTAAGCATCCATGTAGATATAATTCAATTTTATGTCAATGTGTAAATTGATATTTGATTCACCCATCAATCTAATGGGTTTGATTGAAATATAAATATTTAATTCAATTTAAATTATTATAAAAAACTTAGTAGAAAGAATATGATTTTTCTATTATTCTAGATGTATTCAAAAAAGTTTGAATGATATTTTAATAAGGGGACTTGTAAATGTTTAATGTAAAAGAAAGATATCATGAAATCAGATGATGATGTAATGGGAAGATGTTAACTAATGATGAAAATGGAGAGAAATATACAAAAAATGCACCAACAACCCATTAGTTCTATAATTTCAAGGAGTATGGACATTATACTAATCAATGATGAATATAATTGTTAATTATGATGATAGATGTCAATAAACACTGAAACATATAAATTAATAAAATCTCATGTGACGACTTTTGCTGATGAGGGGTGTGATAATCATGTGGTGAAAGGTATACATAACATGCACTATAGATAATATAATATCTTATTTGATTCTAGATATAAAAAATATTTTATGTTAATTTTTTTTCTAATGTTATCACATTACCATCTAGTAGAATAAATGATGAAATATATGTAAAAACACTTGATGGTATGATGTTAACATCCCAAGTCTATAAATATCTCCCAATTGAATTTGGTGGGATTACACATCCTTCAAATCCGGTTATTCATCCTATAGTTTATTTTGATTTTATTTTGGACATTGATCGTCTTTATTTATATAAAGCCAATATCAATTACTAAGGAATGATTTCCGAACCAATCCTTTAATGTTTATCAGTGCATGGATAAATTTAAACATCTGATGGAAGTTAAATCCATTGCACATGCCATTGTTCATATTAAAAGTGGATATTTATCTCATATGGTTAGGGACAAAGTCAACATCGATGATATACCAATGTTATGGGATTTTTCATGATGCCATTCCATAATCATTTCTTGGCCTTCCTCAAAATTATAATGTTGTGTTTTTAAAGTAACATATATTCAGTGGATCATAGATTACAATGAATCCAAATAGAATAAACCATATTGAGTTGTAGGAATTGGAAGAGAAACAACTGTATAATATTAATATAATATTAACACATCCAAGTGTGTCACAATGGGTACATAAGTAATTTTTTTTAAAAATAACGATAGATCAATGTGACGTTTCATTAATTATTATAAAATTGAAAAGATCAAGATCAAGAATAAGTATACTCTTCTCTGTATTGATGACTTTTTTGAGTAATTATGAGGAGATAAATATTTTTCTATGATCGATATTCGATCATGATACTATCAGTTTTGAGATAAAAGGGAATACATACCCAAGAAATCCTTCCATTCAAAGAATAGAAAATATAAATTTATATTGATTCAATTTAGTCATAAAGATTCCCTCCATTAGTACAAAGAAAATGTAAATTTTTTATGTCTTAAAATGTCATTAATTAATTTAATTACATTTTAAAATGTTGTTAATTCATTTACCGACATTTATGAAAAATGTATGTAAATGGGTTTTTTTAATTTACTTATGTTTTTGAGTATCTCTAAATTAGAGATGTTTATAAATGTCGATAATTTTTTATTTTTATAATCATCACTAATTATTGAAACCTCAATTACATACAGTTTTTAGAAATGATTTTATGTCACATGTAATTTATCGGCATTTCAAAACAAAACGCAAGTAATTGTTTTTGAAATTCAATTTTTTTACCCATGGGTTATCTTTAGTAAAAAAATATTTTTTAATCCAACACATATTCTATCAACCATACGAGCCCCCACCCATCCCTATGCATAATGTGACTTCCATCTCTTAACCAGTCACCCGTACGCCTCACCTTAACCCTACGCGATGAGAACTGTCAACCCCAACATGCCTGGGACACATGGGTATGAAAATGGAAACTCCAAAAAATATTCCTCCACAATAACTTGGACACTATAATGTGACATTAAAACCCAAAGAGCAGACCAACTCACCAATGGAATTTTAAAAAAATAATTGTCTATATATACACACACAAATATATTTCAGAATTTAAAAATTAATACATTATATATATACATTAATGTACATATAATAACATATATGTTGAAATTATATAAATGTTTATATTATATATTATATATTTTATGATTATAAATAAATAAATATATATATATATATGTTTATATTTTATATTATAAACACACATATATTTGTATAATATATATATATATATATATATATGTTTTATGTTTATATTTTATATTTTATGTTTATATATATATATATATGTTTATATTGTATATGATACATATATATATGATTATATTATATATATGTTGATGTTTTATATTATATATATTTTTATATTACATGTTTATATATATATATATTTCATGTTTATATGTATATTATATATATGTTTATATTTTATGTTTATATATATATATATATGTATATATATTAAATATATATGTTCATAGATATAGATATATATATATATTTTCGTGCGTGTTTAAATATATATGTGTATGTATACATATATATAATTAGTATTATATATTTGTAATTATACACATTTTAAAACATTGGAAAAAAATTCAGTAAAATTTCCACATATTCTTAAAAATGTGTCTATGTTTGTGTGTCTATGTTTATATACAAATATATATATTATATATAGATTTAACTTTATGTGTTTTTGTTTATATATATTAATATATAAATATATATATATATATATAAATATATATTTACATTAATGTGGGGAAATGAGAGATATATATATAGATTTTTCCTAAAATACGTCACTAATTTAATGAGATTTCCTTATAAACAGGGCTAATTTAGCGACATTTTCTAGAAATGACGCTAATTTATCGATGTTTATGGGAAATGTCCCTAAAATAGCGTTGTTTTTTCAAAAAAGTTTCTAAATTTAAAATAATTTTTTTTAAAAAATATAGCTAGAAAACATAGCTAAATAGTAGTTTTTTAGTAGATATCTTATTTATTAAATGTAGTCTTTAAAAAAATACTTGGATATGTTTTTGGTACTCTTAATAGATTTTATTCATATATATTTCAATATCAAGGAAAGGCATAATGATGACCTACAAATTTTTCAAAATATCCTATGAAATGATAAGTTGGATGAAAAATTTACTAAGTGTGAATGTTGGCTAAATAATGTTCCATTTTTAGTCAATATAATCTCAAGAAAGGTATATCAATGGGTCAATCAAAGACACATGTTATTAAACATTGGACCAAAACAACCACTATGATCAGAATACATATTTTTGATATATTAAGTGGATATTATCAATGATGTGTGACGTATATATCATGGTTATCTAATCCTATCCACATTTTTAATTAGAAGGGAGTCATTTACCTTTATACTAATGATTGTAAGTAATTTTTCAAGGAAACGAAGAGAAGGTTGGTCAATGAATCATTGATCACACTACCCTATGGTGGAGAAGGGGTTACGATTTATAGTGATACATCAAAGAAAGCGATATGATGTGTTCTCATGTAGAATTACATGGTGATACATTATTACTCATTCTAATTAATGGTTCATTAAAAAATTATTGATTCATGATTTGGATTTGGAGTCATAATATTTACATTAATTTTATGAAGGCATTTTCTTAAAATATTATGGTGTGATATATATACTAATCATAAAAGATAAAGTATATATTATTAAAAAATTAGAATAATGTGAGCTAGAGAAGTTGGTTGGATTTGATTGAATATTATGAATTCTCAATACATTACCACTGTGGGAAAGAGAACAAGGTGGTTGATGATTTAAGTTGAAAGGATCATCGTAAATTTTATATGATAAGGATTAAAAATGATCCAATATTTATAGATTTTCAATGTATATACCTCGAAATCTTGATGAATGGGGTGAAATATTATCTTTCTGAAATGAGTGTTTGACCATCTACTAATGTAATGACTAAAGAGGCATAAAAAGAGGTTTTAGAGATGAAAAAGAACATGAGAGATGTTCTTCCATTAATGTGGATTATGATTGAATGATAAGGTTTCTGAACTAAGAATTTATCCCATTAATACTATTCTAACAGAAGGAACCATTTATAAAATATCATAGGTCACCATTATCTATTCATCTTTGATGTAACCAGATGTCTATAGGTTTGAAGGAGTATTTTTAGAAGGAAACCATGAAGAGAGATATTTTAGATTATGTATCTCAGTGCTTGGTATTTCAACAAGTTAAAGCTACGAAAAATATGTTTAATAGTATGATACAACCATTCTTCATACCAAAATGTAAATAAGAAAACCACACCATGGATATCATCATTGGACTTCCAAAATCATCAAAAGGAAGAAAATTATATTTTTGTTATAATTTAATTCTTTATAAAGTCAAAGAATTTAAAATCTATTAGAGAGGATTATATCATGTTAAAATTTCTAGGATATATATTAAATAAGTGGTAAGGTTATATTTCATTCTAAATTCTAAAATATTTGATTGGGATGTATGGTTAACCTGAATGTTCTAGAGAAATATTCAAAAACTTATACATACAATGTCGTGTCTCTATAGTACTTATCATCCTCAGATAGGTGGTCATCTAGAGAGGAACATTAAAACCCAAAATGATATGTTGAGGTCATTATCACTGTATTTCAAAGGCTTTTTGATCAACACCTTTCTTTTGTATAGTTTTCTTACCATAACAGCTTTCACTGGGGAATTCAGATGGATCATTATGAATCCCTGTATGGAAAGGAGTGTATGAATCTGATATACTAGGATGACGAGGGAGAAAAAAAGGCTATTACAACCATTTATATCTTAGGAAATGGTAGAGAAGGTTATATCCATTTAGTATCATATCACAGAAGATTAGTATTGATAAAATTTTTATACTGACAATCATTGGAGATATTTAGAATTCATGATTTTTGAGAAGGCCCTCCTTTAAATTTATACATGGAATAAGGTTATGATATTTGAAAATAATGGAATGACTAGCCATTTGTAAATTTTTCCATTTTAGATTTTTTATCATATAGGGATTATAACTTATGACATGGAACTCCACCCAAACATATCTGAAGTTCACGATGTGATCCATATATATTTCATGAGGAAGTACATAGCTAATCCTCCGCATTTACTAAAGTATGATGTTATACGACTATATCTTGATCATTTTATAAAGATAAACTGGTATAAATTTTGGATTATAGAAATAATATTCTATAGAACAAGATTACTCATCTGGTTATAGTAATTTAGAGGAATCATAAACTTTAGTAATCTATGTGGTAACCTAAGGATGTGATGAAGCCGAGATATTATAATTTGTTTATAATAGAGTAAAATATTTTATACAGTGAAATTAAATTTAAGGGGGTATAATATAACATCACAGGGTTTTAGATGTAATTATTTTTAAATAAAACATGATTTTTTAGATAACATGCCATTTAGGAAACCAAATATCTAAATGAATTGTGATAGAGTATACCGTTATAACTTAGACATTGAATTAAAATATATGAATAATAACAATTATTTTATGAAAAAGTAAATATATTGTATTTTTTTAATGTAAATGTGTTGACTAATTAAAACTAAATAAGTACTCAATTTTTAGTAATTTAATTTTATGCTTTGAAACTATGTTTTCCATCCAAAATGGTTTTAAATATATTTTCCTTGAGAAATTTATAATTTACTTATACTATTTTTATAAATATTATTTTCTAAATTGAATAAATTTTTTTAAATCATCATAACAATATTACCTTCAAGTGATTTTTATGATTTTTCTAAAATTATTTATTTTTACGGAATAGTGAAAACTATTGATATTTATAGAAAATGTCATTTATTTTCAAGTAATTGTCTCATCATATTTTTATATCTATCATAAAGTAACCCAAGAATAATTTTATTATAAATGATATAATTAATTACTTATTAATTATAATTATACTCAATTTTGGTATCTGTTAATTATTTTGATAAAAAACCATTTTTTAAAACACATTTTTATACTCGCAAGGTGTTTTTATATTAATAATTTAATTTAATCTGTATTTACTAATGGTTTTAGAGAATTTTTTATATTATATAGTCAAATAATATTTTAACCTTCATTTTATTTTTTATACAATGGTAGGAATGTAATTAAATTTTGTTTAACTCATAAAAACCATTTTTTGAAAACAATATTTTTTCGAGTTTGTGTGATAAACTAAAATTAAATTATTACACTTATAGAAATTGAATCTAGTAAAATGTATTTAATAATTTTAATTCCAATCATTAATTTAAATTAAAAGGTTCGACCTAATTTTTGGCCATCATGAATATTCAAAATAGTAAATTTTTATCATGGAAATGTTAAAATGAGTTTATCAAGGGGTTAAACCATGAGCTACGGGTATTAGTTCTAGACAATATTGAAAATTTATTATTTTTTAAGAGTTTTAGGCCTTATGTATCTTAAATTTAAATAACTATCCATTTTGAGCTACATTCCCATTAATGTGACCTTTAATTATTCAAATATTTTAAGAAATTCCATGTGGGTCTGTAGCGCCTATTATAAAAGAGAACATATCCTCTTCCAACATTTACACCATTTGAGCCTTCTGTATTTCTAAATACCAAACCAAAAGTTCTTCTATAATCATTTCCTTTTTCCTAGAACCAAATTTGTTCTCCAAAGACCAATCCCTTAATGCTTTTGGTTGTCTCTCAATGAGTCGGTACATTTGTTAATGAAGAAATTTAAATATTATTTGTTCTTCTACATCCTATAAAATTGTTATATACATAAAGAATGATGAATAAAGTATCATAAATATTATGAGTTATTATTATAATTATGTCACATCCTTTTATCACATATTATCTATACAATGTTCGATGAATGAATCACTTGTGTGTACATATAGACTATCACCTCCACATAGAGATATAATTCATGTAACACCCCGAGATTTTATGAAAAATATTCTTTTCATTAATGTCTTGTGTTATACGCTACACCAAAAGGAGCTTTCACAACACACATCTCTGACCTGGCTTGAATTACACGCAATCGCGACCTTCCACGATAGCGTGTGTTGTACGCAACACCAAGTTTCGCTAAACAACGATATGCTATTAAAATATTATTAAAACTAGCCGTTATGAATAGTAATAACCACTTTTTGAAATTTTGTAAATTTTATTTTTCAAAATGGACTTCATTTTTGGATTCAGAATATCGAAATTATCATAGGGTGAAATTTTGGTGATTTTCAGATAACTTTCATATTTTGATGAATAGTGAAAATTACTAAATTTTAATTAAAAACAACTTTTTCATTCGAAATAATTAATAGTGATAAATTATTAATTTGAGTGGTTTTAAAGTATATTTAGAATATATTTTTACAATTTAATACAATGTTGGTCATTGGATGTAATTTCACATTTAAACCAGACATAAACAAGTGTCAATCTTTTGATAGTTATTATCTCTTAAGAACACGCTATTTGTTTTGACGACGGAAATTAATTTTTAAATTAATTAATGAAACTGATATGTTTTGAATTTGGTAAAATAGAAATAATTTTTGAGTTCATAATATCAAATATATCTTAGGCCTAATTTTTGGTATTTTTCTGAAAACTTTCAATTTTTGATGAATAGTGAAACCACTAAGTGGTAGTTAAAAAAAACTGAATTGTTCATAAAACTAAATTTTACCGCTTCTGTGAGTGGAATTTCAAAAATCCGAGACACACGGTTTATGTCAGTAAGTAAAATGTGGTTCAATGAGATGAAAATAATTTTTGGTGAATAGTATCTTTTTACTTTTTTTACCACAGTTAAAAGTAAATAGGGCAATTAAGGGTAGAAATGATATTATTATTACCCTAACACATGTCCTAATTCTATTGGACAAGTTTAATTCGACCAAAAACAAACTTAGGAATAAAATATGACCATTTAGGCCCACTTGGATTAGATTAGGACATTTATTATTATTTAATTCAAAGAAGAGTTAAAAGAGTTAAAATCAATGTTTATTTACTAAAACATTTTTAATATAGGGTTATACATAAGATAAATTAGATTGTAAATATTTATTAGAAATATAAAAATCTTTACTACATAATGGTATTTTATTTTTAATTTTTAGACATTAAATAATTTAATTTATTTATGACACAACGATGATACAATAATTATCTTATTAATGAAATATTGAAATAATTGATGTTATAAATATCCAAATAAATATAATTTGAGACTTTTTATGAATTCCACTAATTTTATAGGTTACTATGATATATTAGTGTTGATTTAATAAACTTGGTTTGAACATATAATTCTGTTATTACTTTCATAAAAATCATATATCAAATAGTGTCAAAATTGACACAAAATAGTTTTTAAATCAAATATTATATTATTAATTGTTATTTTATTCCATAAAAATCTAAGGTTCGGCCAAATGACTTATATAAAGATATATATATTAATAATAAACAACTTGGGATTCGTTTGGCATGTTATAGTAAGTCTATTAACCATATAGTGTAAGAAAGAAAAAAGTCACGGTAAAAGTTAAATTATTTAACTTAGATTTAAATCTAATTGATAAGGTTAAAATAATAACATAAACTTGTATAAATCCTATTGGTTGATATTATTTCGACCCATCTCTACTTTACCTTCGAAATAAGACCCTTTGGAACCATTATAAACCGATTTTGACTTTAATATAAAATAATATTTTGAGATATTCCTAAGGTGCCCTCTCCTCCCTTATAAAAGGGCACCTCCTCCCCCTCCTCCTCACAACAATTTGAGCACTCAAGCTCGGCCAAACCCTACCAAAATCTCTTCTCCACTTCCCTAGAATAATCCTAGTGGTCCTGGTCTTCTTCAAAGACCAATATTAGTTCCCTAAGTGGAGGATTCAAATAGGCGTTTCAAAGAAGAGGTAATATCCATTACCGATCTTTTCAATTTCTTTCTTCTTCAACTTCTTCTTATTTAGTTGTTTCATGATACAGTAATAACATCAGTATTACTTACATAATGAGATGTTATTATAAATATGAAACAACCCTAATTCACCTTCTATCTATCCTACGGAAAAATGAAATCACCGCACGTGCGTATGTACGGAATACCGTCTCCACGCCGTGGTGTAATCTGTTTTTTCCACCAACACCTTACATGGATGGGTATTATGGTGTAAAGAATAACTATACATAGTTATTATAACATCATAATGATTCTGATATATTGTATCATCCACTCCAATTCAATTCAATAATTATGGAAATGATATCATCGCTCGTGCGTACGTACGGACTACCGTCTCCACGACGCGATGAGATTCATTCTCCATGTTAACCATTTAAGAATGATTATAAAGTATATATAAGCAATAATAATGAAATATATGACATTATAAAGCTACTGGATTTATGTGTATATATATGTATTTCATCTACTTAATTCCATTCAACTCAATAAGGAAACGAAAACAGCGTTCATGCGTACGTACGGCCTACCATCTCCATGAATGGTGTATTTCTTTCCATTTACTAATTTATTATATATATGTATATTCTGAATATATATTATATATAAATCATGTTTTATATTCTGGAATTAAGTAATCATGATCTACGTGATCATATTAATAATTACAAGTTAAAACACGAACGACAAATGAGACGATTTTACCCAAAACGCTACTTTAACATGAATTTACAAAAGAACGGGAAATATAAAGTCATAAGTGAACCATATATGATATATTAACAATGAATATGATTATTTAATAAGTCAATGACATTATTTAAATCATTATACAAGAGGTTCGGACACTTATGAAGCAAATCGGACCTAAGGTAAGGGAAATATCACAATCTCATTTTTATCCGAGATTGTTTATATTTTGGAATTTACTAGGGTGAATTTTATCATCCACATCCATTATTCCTCAGTAAGTAATATTTACATTATTCTACAATAGTTTATATCCAAGTTTACCCTTCGGTGAGTTTTTAGTAAAATATATGAAAGGAATATTTTGTCGTTTTTCGTACGAGGTACTTTTTTTACTTTTCCGACAAAAGTACGAGAAGAATGTTTTTTTAACTTATACGGCATGAATGGATTTTTAAAACATTATTTCCAAGAAGCTTCCTTTACAAGTTTTCAAGTTTATTTTTAATCAAATTCTTTTAGTTATAATTTTATGACATGTTAAGAAATGAAAAGTGTTTTTGAAGTAGAAAGGATATTTTCCTCAAGAATGGAGTTCAAGTGTTTAATCAAAATTATTTTCCATCTAAGATAATAAAGGGTTCTGTTTATATCCCTATTATTACATGGATTTGATTATGTTGTGATGGAAATATTTTTTATGAATTCCATTATCTTATATTAATTGTTTTATGATGTCACGATGTTTAAGAATTCCATTTTTATTACATGGGTTAGGCAATGATGTATGATTTATGAATTTGTGGCACACATAAGAATGGTATCATTATGAGATGGGTGGGACCTATATCTCCCTCCAATGCATTGGGTAAAGATTTTATATCTCAAGGGATAGACATGGCTAGAATGGTAGGTTATACCGGTTCAGTGAAACAGGACTGAAACGAGGGTGACTCGGTTCAGAAATGGACTTTGTCCACTAAGATAGTCTTGGAAATGAGTCTTGACTAATAAGATATGATTCTATACGATTATGTGTGTATGCCACAAAGTTTCATGTTTTATGTTATGATTATTTGGATTTCATTTCACTAATATGATTTATCCCATGTTATGAAATTATGCTCTCTTTTGCAGGTTAAGATTTCCAAAATGTTATGTTCTTATGAAAATGATGTGATTGATATTTCTTTTGTTTACCCTTACTGAGAATTTTAGCTCACCCTTTTATGTTTTATTTTCCCCAGGATATAAAGAAAGTTTTTATGTAAAAAAATAAGATCTTTATGGGAGTTGTTGAAGATCTTTCACCATGATTAGAAGATTATATTCTGAGTTTCCAAAGACACTAAACTATTACGATCCTTGTGTGTGTGTTTTTGTTATGTAATAAGTATTCCGCAAAAGTAATGTAATATCCATGTACGTCATGCTTCGGGTCTCTACAGTTGGTATCAGAGGAAAGGTTTAGTCAACCATTGGAAACTAGGATGCGAAAACATTAATGAGATCCCTAGAGATATTTCTAAGGTATGTCTAGGGATGCCCCTAAGGGTAAGTATACGTATAGGATATAGTCCTAGAACTATGGTAACGATCATAGAATTTAACCTAAGATGCTAGATATTGAAGTTACTCCACCTTTATTATGATTTTTGCCTCTCACACTATTCTTTTTGGGTTTTAGAAAATGGCTGGAAACAAGATTCTTCACGATAATGGAGGATATGATGGACAATGGAATGATATTTTTCATGAGAAACCAAATGAAATGGGATTTGGAAGTCCAAACATCATTATTATGCCGAATCAGAAATCTTATAATATGATCAATAAAGTAAAATCTGGCAAGTTTCATGACTCAGCTAATAAGAGAATGATGGAGTTTCATGATGATCATAGAGGAAAGAAAGTTCAATTTACCATATGTAAATCATGTGGGAAGAGGCATCAAGGAGAATGTTTCAAAGGAACTGGAAGATGCTTTGGGTGTGGAAAAGAAGGACACAAAGCTAGCAAGTGCAAAGGAAAAGGTTCAGTTAACACCAGGGATGAGGATAATGGTATTGCTACGACATCAACAATGGTTAAATGTTTTAAATGTGGAATGTACGGGCATTATGCGAACCAATGCCCTAAGGGAAAGTCTCATGAAGAGAATCAGTATGGTCGTATGGGTAGTATTTATGTGGATGATGATGAAGAGACTACAAATGATATGTGAGATGAAAGAATTGTTGATGCTCGGTCAATGGTTTAAGAATGTAGTGGAATGATTACATGTTTATCATGTGTAATGTTGTATAAGTAATCTCATGGTACTATGGAATAAAGAGACATCTAAGGATTGTTACACTGTTGTCTTTCCTTGAGTTTTCAAAGTGTATGATTAATGTTACCAGTATCCATGAAAGGTTATTCAGATATTTTTGGAATGTAGATGATATGCGCATAATGAAGGGATAAAGAGAAAATTAAATTCTTGATAGTATTCATGAGCTCATGACTGATATAAGGAGAAGGTTATATCATGGTTTGAGTATATATAATCATTGGATTTTGGAATGTGGAAAGAGTTAACATTTGACAGCATTCATGTCTTCACTAAGGTTTAATGGGTATTCATTTTTCAAGAGAATACATCATTAAGGTATTCACATGATTGGAGAGTGACCAACAAGATATATGGCGGATAAATGATGGTATTCACATGCTTGGTTGACGACAGTTCAAGTTATCATTTTCTTTATACTATGAGTTTGGACCGAAGTATTTTAGATAAGCCTAAAGATTAGAATAGATTATGTTAACCATAAGTTAGTATTGTTTAAGGATAGAACTTTTTTTGATATTATTTATGTGATGTTATAGTAATGTAGTTTTAGAAAAAGGACAACCTGCAGGACGGGCGACACCCCTTCACGTCAGACAAGGCTGTGGGAATCGAACCCATAACTGAAGTGCGACTGGCCTTTATTGCCTACCACTGGCCTACAGGAGGTCCCTGTTTAGTATAAACTAGTTTTATTATATTAAGCAGTATGATATATAAAGTATAAGTCCATTTTAGGAACCATATATAATTAATCTCACTATAGATGGACTTATGTATTTTTGGATAACTTTTCTAACCTTTTGTTTGAGACAGATGGAATGACCCGTTATTCTATCATATGATATGCTAACACATCACGAATGACAAATTCAACTTCATTTCTTTAAGATATGAAATGGAAATTGTCTAAAGAACGACCAATGGTGAGACTATACCGAAATCACGAAAGTATTTCTTCTAATTCCAATTTCATCAACTTTAGGGAAACGATCTTGAAAACCAAAAAATGTTGTCCTAGTGCTCTTATATCTGATGAATCAGATGGTACCATAGATCGTCACAAATATATGGCTTTGTGATTGATGGCTTTTCCATAGCCATGTTCTCTACCACTCTCCATCAGAACATGATGGTTAGATTTCTCTTCCATATCCATATTTTCACCTATGTGGAAACCCAGTGATTAGTTTATTTGGGTAACCATTACGTTTTTATACTTTTGTCTTTAAAGATTGGTTTTGGTATTCCTTTTTACGATGTGGGTTTCAACTAAAGAAACTTTCGAATAGTAAACCATTTATAACCCCGATGAATTTCGAGGGCAAAATTCATTTTAAGGGGGGTAGAATGTAACACCCCAAGATTTTATGAAAAATATTCTTTTCATTAATGTCTAGTGTTATATGCTACACCAAAAGGAGCTTTCACAACACACATCTCTGACCTGGCTTGAATTACACGCAATCACGAACTTCCACGATAGTGTGTGTTGTATGCAACACCAAGTTTCGCTAAACAACGATATGCTATTAAAATATTATTAAAACTAGCTGTTATGAATAGTAATAACCACTTTTTGAAATTTTTTAAATTTTATTTTTCAAAATGGACTTCATTTTTGGATTCGGAATATCAAAATTATCTTAGGGTGAAATTTTGGTGATTTTCGGATAACTTTCATATTTTGATGAATAGTGAAAATTACTAAATTTTAATTAAAAAAAACTTTTTCATTCGAAATTATTAATAGTGATAAATTATTAATTTGAGTGGTTTTAAAGTATATTTAGAATATATTTTTACAATTTAATACAATTTTGGTCATTGGGTGTAATTTCACATTTAAACCAGACATAAACAAGTGTCAATCTTTTGATAGTTGTTATCTCTTAAGAACACACTATTTGTTTTGACGACGAAAATTAATTTTTAAATTAATTAATGCAACTGATATGTTTTGAATTTGGTAAAATAGAAATAATTTTTGAGTTCATAATATCAAATATAGCTTAGGCCTAATTTTTGGTATTTTTCTGAAAACATTCAATTTTTGATGAATAGTGAAACCACTAAGTGGTAGTAAAAAAAATGAATTGTTCATAAAACTTAATTTTACCGCTTCTGTGAGTGGAATTTTAAAAATCCGAGAGACACGGTTGATGTCAGTAAGTAAAATGTGATTCAATGAGATGAAAATAATTTTTGGTGAATAGTAACTTTTTACTTTTTTTACCACAGTTAAAAGTAAATAGGGTAATTAAGGGTATAAATGATATTATTATTACCCTAACACATGTCATAATTTTATTGGACAAGTGTAATTCGACCAAAAACAAACTTAGGGATATAATATGACCATTTAGGCCCACTTGGATTAGATTAGGACATTTATTATTATTTAATTCAAAGAAGAGTTCAAAGAGTTAAAATCAAAGTTTATTTACTAAAACATTTTTAATATATGGTTATACATAAGATAAATTCTATTGTAAATATTCATTAGAAATCTAAAACGATTTACTACATAATGGTATTTTATTTATAATTTTTATACATTAAATAATTTAATTTATTTATGACACAACGATGATACAGTAATTATCTTATTAATGAAATATTGACATAATTGATGTTATAAATACCCAAATAAATATAATTTGAGACTTTTTATGAATTCCACTAATTTTCTAGGTTACTATGATATATTAGTGTTCATTTAATCAACCTTTTTCGAACATATAATTCTGTTATGACTTTCACAAAAAACATATATCAAATAGTGTCAAAATTGACACAAAATAGTTTTTAAATCAAACATTATATTATTAATTGTTATTTAATTTCTAAAAATCTAAGGTTCGGCCAAATGACTTAGATAAGGATATATATATTAATAATAAACAACTTGGGGTTCGTTTGGCATGTTATAGTAAGTGTATTAACCATATAGTGTAAGAAAACAAAAAGTCACGGTAAAAGTTAAATTATTTAACTTAGAGTTAAATCTAATTGATAAGGTTAAAATAATAACCTAAACTTGTATAAATCCTATTGGTTGATATTATTTACACCCATCCCCACTTTACCTTCGAAATAAGACCCTTTGGAACCATTATAAACCGATTTTGACTTTAATATAAAATAATATTTTGAGATATTCCTAAGGTGCCCCTCTCCTCCATTATAAAAGGGCACCACCTCACCCTCCTCCTCACACCAAATTGAGCACTCAAGCTCGGCCAAACCCTGCCAAAATCTCTTCTCCACTTCCCTAGAATAATCCTAGAGGTCCTGGTCTTCTTCAAAGACCAATCTTAGTTCCCTAAGTGGAGGATTCAAAGAGGCGTTTCAAAGAAGAGGTAATATCCATTACCGATCTTTTCAATTTCTTTCTTCTTCAACTTATTCTTATTTAGTTGTTTCATGATAAAGTAATAACATTAGTATTACTTACATACTTATATGTTATTATAAATATGAAACAACCCAAATTCACCTTTTATCTATCCTACGGAAAAATGAAATCACCGCGCGTGCGTACGTACGGAATACCGTCTCCACACCGTGGTGTAATCTGTTTTTCCACCAACACCTTACATGGATGGGTATTATGGTGTAAAGAATAACTATATATAGTTATTATAATATCATAATTATTCTGATATATTGTATCATCCACTCCAATTCAATTCAATAATTATGGAAATGATATCATCACCCGTGCGTACGTACGGACTACCGTCTCCACGACGCGATGAGATTCATTCTCCATGTTAACCATTTAAGAATGATTATAAAGTATATATAAGAAATAATAATGAAATATATGACATTATAGAGCTACTGGATATATGTGTATATATATGTATGTCATCTACTTAATTCCATTCAACTCAATAAGGAAACGAAAACAGCGCTCATGCGTACGTATGGCCTACCGTCTCCATGAATGGTGTATTTCTTTCCATTTACTGATTTATTATATATATGTAGATTCTGAATATATATTATTTATAAATCATGTTTTATATTCTGGAATTAAGTAATCATGATCTACGTGATCATATGAATAATTACAAGTTAAAACACGAACGAAAAATGAGACGATTTTACCCAAAACACTACTTTAACATGAATTTACAAAAGAACGGGTAATATAAAGTCATAAGTGAACCATATATGATATAATAACAATGAATATGATTCTTTAATAAGTCAATGACATTATTTAAATCATTATACAGGAGGTTCGTACACTTACGATGCAAATCGGACCTAAGGTAAGGGAAATATCACAATCTCATTTTTATCCGAGATTGTTTATATTTTGGAATTTACTGGGGTGAATTTTATCATCGACATCCATGATTCCTCAATATGTAATATTTACATTATTCAAAAATAGTGTATATCCAATTTTACCCTTCGGTGAGTTTTTAGTAAAATATATGAAAGGAATATTTTGTCGTTTTTCGTACGAGGTGCTTTTTTGACTTTTCCGACAAAAGTACGGGAAGAATGTTTTTTTTAACTTATACGACATGAATGGATTTTTAAAAAATTATTTCCAAGAAGATTCCTTTACAATTTTTAAAGTTTTATTTTTAATCAAATTCTTTTAGTTATAATTTTATGACATGTTAAGAAATGAAAAGTGTTTTTGAAGTAGAAAGGATATTTTCCTCAAGAATGGAGTTCAAGTGTTTAATCAAAATTATTTTCCATCTAAGATAATAAAGGGTTCTGTTTTTATCCCTATTATTACATGGATTTGATTATGTTGTGATGGAAATATTTTTTATGAATTCCTTTATCTTATATGAATTGTTTTATGATGTCACGATGTTTAAGAATTCCATTTTTATTACATGGGTTATGCGATGATGTATGATTTATGAATTTGTGGCACACATAAGAATGGTATCATTATGAGATGGGTGGGACCTATATCTCCCTCCAATGCATTGGGTAAAGATTTTATATCTCATGAGATAGACATGGCTGGAATGGTAGGTTATACCGGTTCCGTGAAACCGGAATGAAACGAGGGTGACTCGGTTCAGAAATGGACTTTGTCCACTAAGATAGTCTTGGAAATGAGTCTTGACTAATAAGATATGATTCTATATGATTATGTGTGTATGCCACAAAGTTTCATGTTTTAAGTCATGATTATTGGGATTTCATTTCACTACTATGATTTATCCCATGTTATGAAATTATGCTCTCTTTTGCAGGTTAAGATTTTCAAAATGTTATATTCTTATGAAAATGATGTGATTGATATTTCTTTTTTTTACCCTTACTGAGCATTTGAGCTCACCCTTTTATGTTTTATTTTCCCCATGATATAAAGAAAGTTTTTAGGTAAAAAAAACAAGATCTTTATGGGAGATGTTGAAGATCTTTCACCACGATTAGAAGATTATATTCCGAGTTTCCAAAGACACTAAACTATTACGATCCTTGTGTGTGTGTTTTTGTTATGTACTAAGTATTCCGCAAAAGTAATGTAATATCCATGTACGTCAAGCTTCGGGTATCTACAATTCATTTTCAACCACCATCAATATAAATTAGTTTATATGATAGATATAATATTTATATATGATTTTTATGTTATAATAATGAAATTTTAAGTATTAATTAATATTTAATTTTCCTTGGTTCTATTAATCAAAAATAGAAATGTCACTCATTATATGTAAAGAGTATCATCTTCCCAAAGTGATGTGAATCATTTTTCATCACAACATTATATGAATGTATATAAATATATATATACTAAAAATTTATTATATTAATATAAAAATTAATATTATGGAGATGATGGAACCATGATCAAAGTGTAAGATCCATTACTAGTGAACCCAAATAAATGAAAAAATAAGCTATTAACACCCAAAATGATCCTGAGATGAATGATTATTAATGAATGGGTTAAAAAATGCTATAATTAAAAATTTATGGAATAACATGTATGATTATTTTTTAGAGATATTATTATAATAAATATAAATTTATTATATAGGAGGATAGAGTTCCTATAAATCAAGACAAACTTGAGGTATGGGTTTTATAGTATAGTCTCATTTTTGAAATGATTATTTATTGATAAATTATCAAATTGAAAAATTACATAATATATATCTACCAAGTATTAATTTTTTTATTTTTTTATTTATATATATTTAATATTTTCCTTTCATTTTCACCTATTTTTATACCCAAGAGATTAGAAAAATATTTTTAATGAAAATTGAAATAAATTTCTCTTTGGTTGGGAATCTTTTGTTCAATATAGATAATTTATTAAAAAAGTTTCAATATTTTTTTTAATATTCTAATTTTTTTTGATTAATTTTACAATTTTTTGAAAATCTATAATTTATTTAATGAAATCTTCTTCTCATTTTCCAAACATGGTACTTCTGAATTTTTACAGACAATGTGAAAGGAATATTTTAAACATAAATTACATGAATGAATTTATTTTATTTAATTAATAATCTTTTATTTAAATATTACTTTATATGTTTCCTTAGTTATGTTAATTTTTTATTTTTTCTGTAATATTTTTGAAATTTTTATGTTCTAAATTAGTAATTTTAAATAAAAATGGTAGTTTACTGGAAAGAGTTCTGGTGATCTTTTAGATTCATTTTTATAAATAACAACATTAGTTGATGTTTATTATGATTTATTGTGTACATGATCCAATGTTAACATATTTATTATTTATCAAGATAGTTTATGATTATGGTGATGCAATTATTTTGAATCACATATCCTTTCCACAATTTAGGATTTGATGATATAATGACTGTTTTATGATCTTCTATGACACATTTGTATGGAGTACATTATATGTATGGTAGGATAAGAATTATAGATCCCTACAATGCATTGGGAACATAAGGATATCTCATGAGATAATGAATACTAGGATGGGCGGATCCCATTTCATTAAGGTAATGTTTCTAATATAAATATTATTTGGAGTAGACCATGATTAAGGAAATGATGGAATGATGAGATTACCCAATCAACTATGATAATATCAGAAGTGATACTTGATTAAGAAGATAATTAACAATTCTTAAGTGCATTCAAAACAATTATTTCATTTTTTTATTATGTTTTTACAGGCTTGTTATTGATAATTGATATTTCTGTACTCTTGTGTGTTATTCCAATAGTTTGAAAAAACAATTTTACACATTTCATGATTAAAGATCTATCACTGATTAGGTATAATTATTTTATATTGTGATCATTTTCTCATAAAATTATGATTATTTTATGATCACTTATAATGACTTTTGATATATCATAAGTTTACCCTTAGTGAGCATCTAAGCTCACCATTTCTTTTTTTTTCACTTCCCCGGGTTATGAAGAAAGGTTTTATGTTTGATATGTCTAAGAAGAATGCTAGATGTGAAGATATTAATCCGAAATGATATTCCTCATTTAGGTGTGAATTGTTCACATATCCATGTTTCTAATGACACTAAACCAAAATAGTCCTCAGTTGTGTATCATTGTCAAATGTATCAACTATTTATCTAAAATGATGTATTATTTACCTATGAAAATTATGGGTTACTATTTCTCCCATCATGGGTAACATTGGAAATGAAACTCTATGAGATAGTTATAATTGGGTTTTGGTTTCATTTCAAACTATGTGGGATAACGACATTCAAATTAGAATAGTTTTTGGGTATTGATTCTTGGGAATACTCAACTAGAGCGGAGGCATGCTTCTTTTTATGTTATTCTTAGAGATAGTTTGGAGTCATAAAATTATAGATGAAAGAGGTTGTTTCCTTCCTAAGAAGATGTGTAATATGTATTTTAGATCCCAAAAAACCAAGACATATAAAACTATGTGATAATGGGTTTTTCTACATGATTTATATTGTGAGATTTTATTTTTTGGATCCTCATTTTTTTCCTCTATAGGGTTGAAAAGTTCATACGGTAAGGAAAATGTAGTAACCTCGAATTTTCATGATCAGGAATTAAACCAAATTTTAGTTTCAATGTCTTGAAATATATATAGGGGTAAAAGAGTAAATTTATCCTAGTACTGGATAATAGTTTAGTCAGTATAATATCACTGAGGTGTATATTTTTTTGCATTAACCATTAAAAATAATTACATGTCATGAAATGGAATTACATGCCATCCCAGTATCAGATTAAAAAGTTAAGTGAGATTCATTTTGTTTTATTTTCCTTCATGCAGCTTTCCTCCTCCAACCCTTGGGAAAATATTAGTGGATTGGTAGTGATTTTTTCATCTTTGGTCATTGTGGATTGGTGATGGATACCTGGTAATCACTTTTTTTACTTTGGTTCCCTTCAATTCCTCCTTATAATAATGATGTGCTAGAACTTCTGATATTTTTTGTTTTAGGGATTGATCATGATCCTATGTTTTGGTCAAGATCTCTTCTTCCATTGCTGATTCGACCATCTTACATCAATTGTGATTTTACTTTGGTGAAATTTTTTAATCATTTATGGGGTAGGAGGTCTGCTATTAAAATCCCAAAGTCTTTATTTCAATTACGTGTATATAATTGTAGAATTTATTTTGGATGATTAGAAATTAAGTTCCCAAATTTGAATTAATTAATTTTTTAAATTAATTAATTCATGTATTTTGAAATTGGGGATATCGGCATTGTGAGTAAAAATTATTTAATTATTTAATTATTTAAGGGACATTATTGAGATTTGTAAATTTATTGAATCGATTAATTAGAAGTTAAATTAATAAATAAAATGGATGTAATTATTTAATTTTTCAATCAATTAATTGGATTGAAGTGATTAATAAATTCTTGAATTAATTAATGGAATTGATGTAGTCAATTAATGGGTGAATTAATTGAAGGGATTACCCTGATTAATTAATCACTAAATTAATTAATTTATTTATGTGAATATAAAATTGTTTTATTTGTTTAATTAAATGATGAATTAATAATTTTATATCGTGACACATGTGAAATTGTGATATATGTGTTAAATGTTCCCAAGACATGGATTGAGGCTCAAATACCCCTGTGTGATAAATTTTTGTGAGATAGGGACTGAGGTTCTAATGTGATGCACATTTAACAAATAAAAATAGTTTTTAAAAGTAAAAATCATGGTTTCTAAAAAAATTAGTCACTTGTTTATAAATGTAATATATTATATATTATTTAAATATATAAAGATCTTTTAATATATAATAAGGGATAATGAACTTGAAATAATGATCATATAATAATTATGTTATAAGAGTAATGTAAAAATTTTAATTTTAATTTTTAACCCCAAAACTTTTTTTTAGAAAAATCTTAAAAATTACTCAAAAATATTTTTTTTGTCAAAAATTTATTTTTTTACCTCAAAATAATTCTATAAATATTATAATTTAAAATTTAATATAAATATCCTTATTTATTTAAATGTAGAGATTTAATTTAGAAATAAAGATACTAACTTTTATAAAAATAACATTGGGATTCATTAAAAGATGTTATCACGTTAAATGTGTTTTTATGTTTTTATATGTTATATATGTTCTTTACACTACCTAGAATAATTATAAGAAGCTAAATTCTATTGATAAAATCACTGGTCATTGCAGTAATAATTCAAGATAGTCATGGATGGTTAATGCGGAACTTTGTGATTGGTGGAAATAGAGTACAATATTCTCAGTATTGAGTAGAATTAAAATTCCTTAGTCAATGCATCATGGGGTCCTGATAGACATGGGTATTGATGATTTCACTAGGGTTTGATTCACTACCTATTTTAGACTTGTACTATTTTCCATTAAATACCACCTTAAATACATATTTTATAACCCACATCTATGTCATTTTTTATCATCTCGGTATTGATTTTTTTGTTTCAATCATTTTTTTGATCTTGGTGTAGTTTTATTATACCAGGATATATTTTTTTGTATTATTTCTTGTCATTAGATATGTTTTCCCCGTTAGCCACCAACATTGATTTTTTATAATATAAATAGGATTAGAGGTAAGTGTCACCCATTCCCTAATCAAATATAATGTGTGACTACTAAATGAAATACTCACCGAAACCAATAACCCACTCCATAAAATTAGTGTTTCCAAATATCTGAATCATTATTTTCATCCAAGATAGTATCCCAATGTTCATATAAACATATATTAAAAAGTAATCCATTTTGATAGCTAAATCCAATATAACTAACCCATTTACTAGGGGAAGGAATCGAATACAGATTTTATGCTATCCTGTATGAAAATATATTAGGAGATACAAAACATGGAAATCATAAAACAAAAGTATTACACAAGATCGCCTTCAATGGAAAACAAATAATCTCCCTCACAATGATATCTGGGTCAAATCCATTATCGACCGACCTCTCTTTAAATTTTATTTAAAATATGTGTTAAATAACTATTTCATAATAATTATAAATGGAATCACTTATCAGTTTTACTCAAAATCAGAAATAATAAAATCCCATGAACTCCCCCTTTTTAAATCCCTCATTTCCCTTTTTATGATATCATTTTAAAAACCACAGTTTCAAATACAGATTTCCTTTGAAATTCCATTTCAGTACCACATACCATTCTAAAATATAATTTTAGAAAGAGATAAATGAATTTCCATTAAAAAACAACTCTGAATCCATCCCACAATTATAATAAATTCATAAAATTGGACAGTATAAGTCTTTCCACCAAGAAAAAAAACCAAATATTTAATAAGTCAGTTTGTTATTTAATATTAGGTTTACATTATCACATCCCAATCATAGAGTAATAGCATAAAATGTTATAAAATAATTAAAATAATAATAATAAATATATGATCATAAAAAAATCCTACTGATAAAGATACACGTTTATTAAAAGTTAGCTACCATATTCATACATCTATTTAATAATTACAAGATCATACCAACCACTATCAGTCGAATGAGTACCTATCTCTTAAAAATAATAAAAATTTAATAAAAATATCACATTAAATTAAAAACCCTAAATGGAATAACATTTGAAAACTCACCAAGTGCTGATACAATATTAAATTAATGATAAAAGAGGTGTATTCAAATCTTAAAAAATAACCAAGAATATAATGTATAAAATACTCAATTTCAATCCCAAATCAATGGATAATTTTTCCAATATTCAATCAAATCCCTAAATAAAATCATTAGCCGGTATAGTATTAGAAAAATCGTGTTAGATGGTATCTAATAACTAGTACCATGACTCCATTTAATACCTCACAAAAAACTGTCTTGTTTTAAAATAAAATCCCAGTATGATTAAGTGTAATCACACATAAAATCCTTATGTGATTTAATGAATATTTATTTGGAAATTTTAATGACATGAGTCATTACTTGATGGAGAAAATCAATTAAAATTTGATTATTTGGATTTGGAATTTGGAAAAAGAGTTTTGATCTTGTTTTATATAATTTATGATATCATTATGGAGTGGTAGGTCAATGTAGGAAAACCTAGAGAGTCTTATCAATTGTTGGAGGATGAGATTCTATAGTAGGTAGGTTAACACTCCATGATGTTGGGGTTCGTGAAAAGAAATTGAGATTGGTTCTGGAACACATTATTTCTAAGGGATATAGTGTAATAAAGTTTGGATAAAAGAAGTGGTTCGCAACATGATGGTGGGGAGAAACGACATTAGGCTAAAATTTTTATAAAATAGATAAGTCTCATACATAATGGAAACCATGCTTTTGGTTTTACCTTTAATTATGGGCACTTTGAAAAATAAGATAAACTGGGAGGTTAGGGAATATTGGTGGATTCCACAATAAGATGGGTGGGTAAAGGTAGGTGGTTGAAACCTATAATAATGTGAGATATTATAAAAGACTCAATTTATAGAGGCTTATTGAATGTTAGTAATAATTTTGTAATGTTATTCCTCTGTGGGGTGGGCCATCAGGGTATGATCATCATGTTCACTCTGTGAAATTTTCCTTCCGAGCATCAACTAAAATACAATTTGGAGTTTTATTTCATTGTGACCTGAAGTCCAAGACATAGTGAACAAATGAGAGTAGGGAAGCTACAACCTGACCTCAAGGGTCACATATCAATGTGGGCCTGATAAGAGAGCTTGATGGAAAGACAATCATTTTCCCTCAATGACCATGATTTTTGGTATTTTTTTAAGATAATTTTTAAAATCCTTGGACCATATTTTAGAATACCCTCACAATCCTTTGTCTGTATTCACTTAGATGATGGGGGAGATATCTCTTTAGATCTCATATTATTCTCCACTTTTCATACCTTTGATTTATGTTTCATTGGAGGGTTCATTGAAAATATTTGAGGTAATAAAATTCTAATTCTTCTCCTTATTCATCTAATTTCCTTACTATAATTTCGGATATCATGAATAGTGTTTTTAAGAGACGATTCAACTTGATCATGGTCTAGTCAACCCACAACAAGGTGTTTTTGGATGTGGATTAAAGTATATTGGTGTGTGGGTTATAGATATAGCTCAAACAACTCCACAAATCTAGGGAAGATGAATATATATCAATATATCTAAGAGCACTATTTTTGGGAAAATATAAATAATGTGATAATAGAATATTCCTCAAAGTAACTAGTATGTCCTTAGGAGAAGGCTAAAAGGAAAAAGTACCAGGGGATTATGTAAATATTATCCATACCCATATGGAAATGGGATAGCATCATTATAAATTTTTTCACATATATTTCATAGATATCCCAATGAAATAATTCTATACGGGTTATGGTGTATCATTATACAAAGCCTTCTAAATTATTCTATTGGACTTTTTACTTGATCAACATGAAATGATTTCATTAGAGAAGTGGTGAGCCTGCAAGGAACATCACCGTCGATCGTATAAGATTGAGATTGATATTTACATCCATGTTCAAGAGGAGTCTCTATAATTCCCTAAACACAGATTTTAACATAATGTTAACCCAAATAATTTAAATACACTAAGGGTAGGGGGGAGGGGTGAATCTTGGTATGATAGATTAGAACAGATACCTATTTGGAACCAAAATTATATAAATAAAACACTATTATATTTCTTTCCTATAGAAAAATATGTTTAGAAATTAAAGAAAG
Source organism: Viscum album (assembly GCA_963277665.1). Classification (NCBI taxonomy): domain Eukaryota; kingdom Viridiplantae; phylum Streptophyta; class Magnoliopsida; order Santalales; family Viscaceae; genus Viscum; species Viscum album. The sequence goes on along the minus strand of OY728133.1, from coordinate 2,065,344,475 downwards.
TATGAGACACAATAGTTTTACTTGTTTCACCCTCACTGATCTATGCCCAAATATTATACAATGAAAATGTTCCATGGTACCAAATTAATTAAGCCTCACTATAAAGATTAGGTTTATACTAGATTGCTTGTATGCCTAGGTTATGTTCCTTTAAAATGTGTGAAGTAGCCAAAATGTCCCTCTTGGTTTTCAAACAATAATAATATAAAATCTTTCTACACCCTGAACAAAAGTTTTCTCAGTACTCCTTCAGAAGAATACTCTTTTCATCACCTGAATCAATTTTTATTACAACTCATTTGGGGTATCATTATGTTCCACTTTAATCCAATGGAGGAATACCAATTTACCATAAATTTACATGGAAATAACATCTAACTAAAGAAACATTGTTTTTCACACAACCATTTTATGGATTGTGCACTACTATATGAAATTGTGTGCAGCATTTGAGCTTAGTCATGAAAATCAATTTTACACAACTTTGGGATTGTCATGGAACTCCCTTTTACACACAGTATTGACTCATTGGACAATAAACCTATTCATTATGCGCAACTCTTACAGTATTCAGACACCTAATATTGTATATGTGATGTAATTTTGACATGAGGGGGTAACTTCCTATCTATAGAAAAAGAATAACATGCACACAAATTCCTTGAACACTATCCCTTGTGCATGCAGATTTTCACTTTTTTCACAGAACTACAAACATGCATGAAGAATAGTTGAAAAATAAAATTATATGATTTGATTTAACCTTTATCATAAAAAATACTTTCATACATTCCCCTTTGGGTTCACATTCGTTGTCATAAAAAATCGACTTCTGTGTAGTATCAGAACATTCACACAACACTTTCATTTTCTATATTTTTTTGTGATGATCCCAAATTACCAACTTCATGAAAATTTACACATCACTATCACCATTTCATGAATCCTTTTACTTTTATGTGATAATATTTTGCTTCCAAAAATGCTTTTATCCATCTTATCGATTTTGGACGCAAAATATTTTTCAAAAATGGGGAAATGATGTCACCTTGTTTAGGTAATTTTCTATATCTATTTCAGAGTATCCATTTCATTTTTATTGGATATTTTTCAACATACCATGTCCATAATCTTAGTTGAATTCCAAAATAAAACCAAGAAACGTAATTTGAAAAAACAATATTCAACCAAAAAACACTACAATGTTACCTTGAGGTATTTTAATCTAATAATATACCCCTTTGGTTTTGTTGAAATCTCTTCAAATTATGATATAACACTTTAACCTTTCTTTAGTATCGAACAAACATTACCTTATAGAGATTATAGGTAGTGCTCCAATATTTACTCAATTCGAATTCTAATTCCACAAGATCCATGATTGGTTTTAGAAACAAGAGTAACATGAAATGTTTAATAATGAATCATTTAATTCCAAAAATAGTCAACTGGTTTCATCACAACCTCAATATGTCTGGATATATAAACTTTGTACAATTATATTTGGCATCATCAAATTTAAAACCCCAATACTTCACTACCCCCCCAATCAAATTCTACCTCAGACTTGATTAAGGGATTTTCAACCTTTTTATAGGAACAACATATTCTCCATTGCAAATGAACGCAAAGGGAACTCCATTGAAGTCTGTGATAGTGTAATGAATATAGATCATAATAGTAGGGAAGAAACATCATACCTCAAGGAGAATTGGTTCCACATATAGAAATTTTAATGTGTGTGGAGTCATCTAAACTCCAAGAGTTAGTGGATGTTATTAATAGGTTTCCTTGGGTAAGGCATTCATCAGAACATCCACAATCTATAGTTCTATAGGTACATACTCAAACATCAGAAGCCCATGATAAACCTTATCATTGATAAAAAGATTCTCGATTTCGGTGTTCATTTTCCTTAGGTGATGGAATGTATTTTTTCTATGATTTATAGCACTTTATTATAGTAATGGATTCCAATCAAATACTACACTAGAACTCGGATATCAGGAAGTTGTCGCTTCATCAACAATAACTGCATGAAATCTTGACTTATCATAATATATTCAACTTCTTCAGTGATCAATGAAATGCAATCTTGTATACTTTTTTATGAAGAAACAGATCATCCACAAAGATATAATGAACCACTGAATGTTGATTTTTTGTCTTCTACTGAACCAGCCCTATTTGCATCTATATCACACATTTAATATGTCTGTGATTTTTTATTGTACAAAAAACCAAAATCAACAATCGCTTGGTTTAACAAATTATTTTTTACAGAATCGAATTCTCATTATTTTGGATTTTATTTACACTGTGATTCTTGGAATGCGGAAAAAGAAATATCCAGCCATGTCTCTGTTATGTACAAGATAATTTCAATGTTATTTCTATATTCTATGGCAATAACTTCTTTTCCTTCATCATCTCATAATATATTCATTCAGGTAGCAACTAGAGTCATCATCTCCTTATAATTATACATTCAAAATATTCTCTGAACCTCGTTAAAATAATTGTATTGTAAAATAAATGTGTTATTCCTTCCTTGTGTTAATTATATACCAAGGAAAAATGTTATCTCACCGATCATTAAAATTTTGAACTCACTTTTAAGGAATTCAGTGAACCTTCTACATTACACTTCATCAAATCCTTTTAAAATCACGTATTAAACATATGTCATCACCATATTCCTTTAATTACTACCATATTTGACATAGATATTATAATCAACTACTCCACAATAAAAACCAATCATCTTTAATAACTGATACAGTCCTAAATACCAATCTCTCGGTGTTTGATTAAATCCATATAAAACATTTTTCATAAAAAAACATGGTTCAATTCTGTATGAATGAAAAAACCATATAGATACTCGATATAATATTATTATTCTACCTAAATCCCATTTAGAAACATAGAATTGACGTCCATCTAGAAAATGTTGATCCTTATTTTTCCTATAATGTCCATGAATAATTAGATCATCTCTAGCATCACAACAGGTAAAAATATTTCATCAACATGAATACCCCCAATATGAGAGTATTTTTTTCATGGTAATCATTATTCGTTTCAAGTCATTTTTTCATCTTCATTCATCTGGTTTTGAAAGTACCATTTTCTCCAAATGAAATTCATATCTATTGGTCTCAAAAAAATCTCCCCGGTCTAATTTTTCTCAATTTGTTCATGACATTCATTCATATCACGAACCAAATTCCTATCTCTAGATGGTTCATCAAAAAATTTATTCTCCACCAAATATATGAAGGTTTTTTATTTTAATGAATTCATTCATTGGGTTTGAACTGGTTTCTTCTACCACCCAATGATGGTCTATTTTTCAATTTCAGCTCAACTCTTCAGTTTCAATGTAGATATAGATTTTAATTCATCCTTATAATCATCATTATCTTCTTATGAATCATAATATTCCACCTCAATTCCCATTAATGTGATTACCTCCTTATCAAGATAATTAAGGAACTGTTCACTGTGATGTTGAAGATTCTATTCATTATATACAATATTTAAATCATTTCATTCAACTACCTTTCCATTCCTACTATTAAATCATTTATATGATATCCTCTTCTAGAAAATATATGAAATATCCCTTCATCATCACATGATTCAAATTAAATGTGTTTCTAATTTTTGAGAACTATAAAGTTTCTTTTAATGATTTGAATGTATTTAAATGCTGGATTATTTCCACACCACAACTCATATAGAGTATTTTATTCCTCAGGATAGAGAAGATCCATGACAAATATATATACCGATGTCATGAATGCTTCATTCATGAATATATTTGGTAGTTATTATTCAATAATAATTTTTCTAGATATGTTGTTGTGATCTAATTTCTACTATCAACCACTCAATTTTGTTGAGGAGTTATCACTATTAAAACACCATTCCTTATCTAGTATTTCTTAGGACATGTCATGACCCGTCCTCGTGGACCGTGCCGTGACAAACCCAAACCCGCCTTCCATAGGCCAGGGGCTGGCGACTAGCACCAAAGGCGTAAATCCCAGTAACTGGGAAGGCATTTCCTTTATAAAAGTAAACAAAACACCACAGAGTATAAGTGGAAGTAATACACAAAGTACAAAAGAAAGTGTTGAAAAGTAAATGGGCCAGAATACAAACCCAACTGAAAGTACAGCAACAACTGAACGAAAGTACAACAAAAAAGACAAGAAGCTGGAAGAATAGAAGCAGCTCATAGGTCGTCCACCTCAGATCCTACCTGAAGGGTAGGTACAAATATTGCAGCTCCTGGATTGTCCACCACGGATCCTACCTGAAGGGTAGGTACAGATAGCCTCCACAACGCTCTCGCCTTTCAACCTCCTCTGAGTATCGTCTCGTCATGAAGTCCACCTCTAGATACTGACTCATCGTGAGGTCCACCTCCAGGTACCATCCAATCCTCGAACACTCGGCCTCTGTTAGCGTTGCCCGTTGTCTACAACCAACACAACGAGTTGCGGGCATAGCCCGTGCAGGGGTGAGTATAACGATACTCAGTAGGGACCCTGATACCCTCATGGTCTCACTAAATCCAACAATGATAACCATAAATAAAGATCTAAACAGATAACCTCTACTTAGGTATATTCCCATATATATACCTATGTTATCAAGTAACCCATCTCAATCATGAGGAAAACACAAAAGTTATCATCTCAGCTCAACCAGGATTTTCATTATCAAAACCGTAACTGCTGAAGAGCTCCGTCTCTGACGAGTACAATGATCCTTTCACGACTCCGAGGTACTTCTCACTAACCTAAGACTGCTGAGATACTCCTCCTGTCGAGTACCGCGGGTCTTCCTCATCACAAAATAGTGCACCTCCGACATGAGTCTACCACCTCACACAATACTGCTCCCCCTCAAAGCCTACATAGGTACTCCTCCTATCGAGTACCGCGGGTCTGCCACCACACAAAGTAGTGCTCCTTCTCCATGGGTCTGCCACCTCACAATGTAGTGCTCCCCATTGGGCTATGCAAGTCACTCTGAATCGAATCGGACAAGAAGTCATCAGGTCTCAGCCACCTACACGGTCTTCGTACTCCGTACGCTTGTCTCCGAGAGGGTCCGCTCCATGAGCTACAATTCAATACTCCATGTATCACAAAGTCCCACGAATAAGTATCTCAAAGGACCGCCTTGTCATTTGGGTCTCAACGCAACAGACGGCCTGTCAATCGGACGCCCGGTCTGTGAGTTATTAGCCTTTTCGTCCCAAGCGCTCGGTTGGTTTCGTGTAGGAACCAACCCGACCGTATCTCAACTATACCCCGAACTCACATAGGGTATACTCATAGGGAGCATTTCTCAACATGATCACCAACACCGCTGATGGTTCGTCAAACGAACGTCCGGTCTGAAAGTTATTGGCTTTTCCGTTCCAGGGGCCCGGTTGGATTTCGGGTACAATCCAACCCGACCATACTCCAACTACGTCCAAACCTCAGGTGAAGTATTCCAAATGATCCGTCTCATCAAAAGTAATCCAACAAAGTCGACGGCATGTCAATCGGATGTCTGGAGCTCAAGTTATAAGCATTTTCGCTCCGAGGGCCCGGTTGGTTTAATGTTCGAACCAACCCGGCCATAGTCAAAGTTCTCCAAAACCTTGAGTATAATACACCAAAACGACCGCCTCGATCCAAGGATCTCTAAGAAACTGACGGTGTGTCGATCGGAGGTCCGTAGCCCAAGATATGGGCAAAAGACCATAAGTGATCAGAAAATGGGGGGGTCAGGGCCCGGTCCGACCCGGCCCACCCCCTGGGTCGGCCCGAACCGGGTCCGGGTCCGACCTGGTAGGGCGCGGCCCGTCCCGGCTAGGTGTGGTCCGGCCCGACCCGGCGCGGCCCCGCCCGGCAGGGCGCATCCCGGACCAGTCCGCGCAACCCGGCCCGGCCCGGCCGGGTGGCACGCTGGCTTGGCCAGCGAGCCGAGCAGTCTTGGGCTCCGTGGACGCGGCGAGTGCCGCGTCCTGCTCCCCTGGATCCCGTGCAGCCACGGGATCTGGCTGCCTGCCACCGGGGCTTCAGCCGCAGCCGATCCTCCTAGCGGCGCTCCGGGGCGCCGCCGCCTCCGGCCGCCGGTGCCGCCGGTGATGTCCGCAGGCCACCGGAGTTGCTCTGGTGGTCCGTTTTGAATTATGTCTGCATCGGGAATCCTTACGGGACCCAAACATCACTGCGGGGTCATCAAATCGCCTCTGCAGCTCGTTCCATCATCGCCCATCAATCCGCACGTCAAATAAAAAAACTGCAGAGTCTTCGATTCGCCTTTGCCGCCCCGACTCCTACCACGGTTTCGTTCGGCCTCAACTGCGCGGCATGACGGTGCCACGCTTCTTCTCCGTGTTCCTCCTTGTTTCCGCGCGGTGCCATTGCACCGTGCTACCTTTGTTCGTGCCACAACAAACACAACATCAAGGGGGAGGAGAGTCGTCCGTGTTCATGCGGTCCGGCCCAGGGGGTGCGGCCTGGCCCGACCGGTGCAGAAACGCTTATAACATGAGCTCCGAACGTCCTATAGACATGTTGTCGACGTTGTTGGATTCCTCTTGAGCAGATGGAACTTTTGGAATACTTCTCCTGAGGATTGGACGCAGTTGGATAGTGGCCGGGTTGTATTGAACCTGAAATCCAACCGGGCCCCTGGAACGGAAAAGCCGATAACTTTCAGACCGGGCGTCCATTTGACGAACCATACATGGCGTTTGTGATCACGTTGAGAAATGGTCCCTATGAGCATACCCTATGTGAGTTTGGGGTACAGTTCAGATACGGTCGGGTAGTTTCGTACACGAAACCAACCGGGCCCCTGGGACGAAAAGGCTAATAACTCACAGACCGGGCGACCGATTGACGCGCCGTCTATTGCTTTGAGACCCCTATGACGAGGAGGTCCTTTGAAATACTTCTTCGTGGGAATTTATGATACTTGGAGTATCGACCTGTAGGTCATGGAGCGGACCCTCCCGGAGATGAGCGTACGGAGTACGGAGACCGTGTAGCTGGCTGAGACCTGATGACAGTTTGTCTGATTCGATTCGGAGTGACTTGCATAGCCCAGTGGGGAGCACTACATTGTGAGGTGGAAGACCCATGGCAGAGGAGCACTAATTTGTGAGGTGGAAGACCCGCGGTACTCGACAAGAGGAGTATCTCTGTAGGCTATTAGGGGGAGCACTACTGTGTGAGGTGGCAGACCCATGGCGGAGGAGCACTACTTTGTGAGGTGGCAGACCCACGGTACTCGACAGGAGGAGTATCTCAACAGTTTTAGATTAGTGAGAAGTACCTCGGAGTCGTGACAGGATCACTGTACTCGTCAGAGACGGAGCTTTTCAGCAGTTACGGTTTCGATAACGAAAATACTGGTCGAGCTGAGACAATAACCATTGTGTTTTCCTCACGATTGAGATGGGTTACTTGATAACTTAGGTGTATGTATGGGAATATACATAAGTAGAGGTTATATGTTGAGATATTTCTTTGTGGTTATCCTTGTTGGATTTAGTGAGACATTGAGGGTCTCATGGTCCCTACTGAGTATCGTTATACTCACCCATGCACGGGCTATGCCCACACCTCGTTGTGTTGGTTGCAGACGACGGGCAACGCTGACAGAGGCCGATTGTTCGAGGACTGGACGGTACCCGGAGGTGGACCTCATGACGAGTCAGTATCCAGAGTTGGACATCACGATGAGACGATACTCGGAGGAGGTTGACGGGCGAGAGCATTGTGGAGGCTATCTGTACATACCCTTCAGGTAGGATCCGTGGTGGAAGATCTAGGAGATGTGCTATCTGTACCTACCCTTCAGGTAGGATCCGAGGTGGATGACCTAGGAGCTACTTCTATTCTTCCAGCTTCTTGTCTTTTCTGTTTTACTTTTGTTCAGCAGTAGATGTATATTCAGTTGGGTTTGTATTCTGTCCCATTTACTTTTCACCACTTTCTTTTGTACACAGTGTATTACTTCCGCTTGTACTCTGTGGTGTTTGGTTTACTTTTATAAAGGAAATGCCTTCCCAGTTATCAGGACTTATTCCTTTGGTGCTAGTCGCCAGCACCTGGCCTATGGAAGGCGGGCTTCGGGTAGTCACGGTCTGGGCCCCGAGGACGGGTCGTGACAACTCCCCCCTAATTAAGAGACCTCTTCACATTCTCCACTTCCATTAATTATGCCAACACTTTATTTAATTAAAGTGGTTTGAATTTTGAATTACATGGGTTAATAAAATAATATCCATAGTCTATTATTTTAGTTTGGGACTTTCATTGTGTTAAGAAGAGCTGGGAGAGAGCTCTTGAGAAGGAGAGAAAAGTGTTCCTCTCTTCAATGAAGAACTGCTTTCTACCTCGACGAAGAACGCTTTTCGATTCGAAGAATGTGAAGTCGCCAACGCCGATTCCTCCTTGGATGCACCCCAACGTCCACGGAATCGACGTCCGATCTCTGTGACGCCCGACGTGCGACGACAATTATCGAGGTAGGGGAACATTGTTTGTTTCACATTTTAGTGGTTTTATCTCACGAGCTTGAGCGTTTATTTATATGATGTTTGTATAATTTATTTTTGAATAAATTATACCATTGTCGTAGTTGAAAGCAAGTGTTTGATTATTGCCAATTGATAATGCCTAACATGGTGAGCGCGGGCCGAACAAACATGGACCGACGACCCTCTGCTGGTTGTTCATTTGTGCGCAGAGTCGGGGCAGCCGATGTGAGGGCAAGGCCGGGATAACGACACGAGCAGGACATCGCAGGTAGGCGGCTGGTACGGCGGTCAAACGATATGATCGACCGGACAGGAGGCACAGCTATCCGGAGGCGGCGGGTGCGCAAGACCCTTGGTAGGTTGGGTTTCATCCGCGGATGAATATTTAGGTTGAGGAGGCGGGATTTTGGGGAAGGAATTTTATTTATTTATTTTTGAGCGTGAAGAATCGAGATGAATGAAATAAGATTTGAGAGAGGATAGAAAATAAGAGAAATAAATTAAAAGGAAAATAAAAAGAGAAGGATGAAGATATGTATAAAGGGAGGCGTTACCCACATGCACCAAAACCTTAAGCGTGAATTTCAAATGAGATTGGAGAGAGAATTTTCAATCAAATGAAATAATAATAATATAATAATAATATTATTATTATTTATGGTTGCCAAAACCATAATACGACCATAAATTCTTCGTGCGATCTCGGTTTCACGAACCGTCAGCGGCAGTGCGACCCTGACTTCGAGACGGAATTTATGACCCCAATATTGGATGTCTTTTTCGGGTTTTTGGATCGGGTACCCGAAGCGCCCGAAAAATAATAGATTTAATGTTATTATTAAATCTTTGACCTTCCATAACTCATGCGTGCGACATCCGATTGGCTTGCCGTCAATGGTGATGTAATCCTGTCTTTAATATGGTCGGTTCAAGTTGAATGTTGGATACTAAATTCTGGTTTGTGGCTCAGGCCCACGAAACACTGAATAATAATAATATTATTATTAATACGGAATATTGTATCAGACATATCTCTCTCATACGATGTCGGAATGACGAACTGTTTGCGAAGTTTTGACCCTGGAATTAAGAAGGATGTTTCAAAACCTTTTGGATATTTATGTCGAGGTTGAGGTGCGGGCCCCACGAGGCCCGGTTCGCGCATGTTGTGGTGAAATCCAACTTTTTCACTGGCTATCCGTTTTGGACTAATGGGTAGTCCATCTCATTTGTTTTTCCATATGGATCGCAATGGTCTGACCGGTTTGGTTAATCGGTGTCATTTGAAGTGCGGACGGGTTGGTTCAAACCAGAAACCAACCGGGCCCTTTGAGCGGAAACACTTATAACTTAAGGACCAGACTTCCGATTGACGTGTCGTTGACTTTTTTAGATTCCTCTTGATGAGACGGTTCTTTTGGTATACTTCACCTGAGGTTTGGACGCAGTTGGAATATGGCCGGTTTGGATTGTATCTGAAATCCAACCGACCCCCTAAAACGGAAAAGCCGATAATTTTCAGACCGGACATCGGTTTGACGAACCGTCAGCGGCCTTGGTGATCACGTTGAGAGAAATTCCCTATGAGTATACCATATGTGAGTTCGGGGTATAGTTGTGATATGGTTGGGTTGGTTCATACACGAAACCAACCGGGCCTCTGGGACGAAAAGGCTAATAACTCACAGACCGGGCGTTCGATTGACGCGTCGTCTGTTGCGTTGAGACCCCTATGACGAGTCAGTCCTTTGAGATACTTCATGAGGGGACTTTTTGATACTTGGAGTGTAGACCTATAGCTCGTGGAGCAAACCCTCCTGGAGACAAGCGTGCAGAGTACGGAGACCGTGTAGCTGGCTGAGACCTGAAGACTGCTTGTCCGATTCGAGTCGGAGTGACTTGTATAGCCTAGTGGGGAGCACTACTGTGTTTGGTTGGCAGACCCACGGTGGGGAGCACTACGGTTTTTGGGTGGCAGACCCGCGTTACTCGACATGAGGAGTACCTATGCAGGCTATTAGGGGGGTGCACTAATGTGTTTAGGTGGCAGACCCCGACGAGAGCACTACTGTGTTTGGGTGGCTGACCCGCGGTACTCGACAGGAGGAGTACCTCAGCAGTCTCAAGTTAGTGATCAGTGCCTCAGAGTCGTGACAGGATCATTGTACTCGTCAGAGACGGAGCTCTTTAGCAGTTTCAGTTTCGATTATGAAAATCCTGGTTTGAGCTGAGTCAATGACCTTTGTGTTTTCCTCATGGTTGAGATGGGTTACGTGATAACTTAGGTCTAAGTATGGGCTTATACCTATGTATGGATTATCTATTGAGGACTTTCGTTGTGATTATCCTTATTGGATTTAGTGAGACCTTGAGGGTCTTGGGGTTCCTACTGAGTATCATATACTCACCCCTGCACGGGCTATGCCCGCACCTCAGTGTGTTGGATGTAGACGACGGACAATGCTGACTGAGATCGAGTGTTCGAGGACTGGATGGTACCCGGAGGTGGACCTCATGACGAGTCAGTACCCGGAGGTGGACTTAATGACGAGACGGTACTTGGAGGAGGTTGTTGGGAGAGAGCGTTGAGGAGGCTATCTGTACATACCCTTCAGGTAGGATCCGAGGTGGACGCCCCATGAGCTTCTTCTGTCTTCTAGTTGTTAGTATTGTTTGTTGTACTTTCGTTCATTTGTAGCTGTACTTTTCAGTTGGGTTTGTATTATGGCCCATTTACTTTTCAGCACTTTCTTTTGTATTTGGTGTATTACTTCCGCTTGTACTCTGGGTTGATGTGTTTATGTTTTATAAAGTCAATACTATCTCAATTAAAGAGATTTACGCCTTAGGTGCTAGTCGCCATCCCCTGGCCTATGGAAGGCGGGCTTGGGGTAGTCACGAAACGGGACCTGAGGACGGGTCGTGACAAATTGGTATCATAGGAGTCGGTTCTACCACAGAACTCATAACTCTGATCATTCCTTTCTATGAAGCAATAGTGTTAAGGGTACCGAGTGTGGTCTTCAGTTCAGGGAGTCTAGTGTTGGTGCGGCGGCCGATGTATCCATACACCAGGACCCGGACTACTGATTTTCGACTTAGTGAACTAAAACACTAATTGCGTGTGTGTTTCCAAAAAGTTTTAAATTTAGCTCAAACTAGGTCAGCTCACCAGGTATAAATTGTTGACCGTGTCCCATCATTTCACGATATCTTCACGCATACAGTCAGTTGGAGTTCTGAGATAGTACACGATGATGGCCCACCGAGCAACGAGGCTCCGGTGTGGGGCCCTTTTTACTATATTGGAACCCTCGGGTGGTGTACCAACAGCACCAGCACCTGTTGGGTAGCGAATTCCACTTGGAATATTAGCAGACGGTGCACGTCGACAGAGCGCATTGCATGAGTTCTAGTAGTAGAGGCCTCCGAGGTTATGAGGTGAGGCAGATTCCCAGACAGCACAGGACTGGATGGAGGCGATTGCTAGAGTTTTCCGCCTAGCTGAGACATCAGTAGAGTGGATGGTGGACTTGGCTACTAGTGTTTTCCAGTGAGTGACCATGAGGATGGTCCTCATAGTTATGAGTCTTCGGTACGTGGATCAATGCCTGGGATAGTACCTTCGGGTAGTGTGTCATCTATACATCACTACCGGTTGGCATGCAGTTACAACCGATGGTACTGATAGGTGACACATATAGGATTAGTGCCTTACACGTGTTGCAGCATCAGATATCCCTCAGGTTCTGAGGCATGCCCGACTCACATGTGGCTGAGGATTGGCCTGAGGAGGTGGCTGAGAGTTTTCTAGAACTTATATAGCTTCGATAGGACGACATGTCAATAGCTGAGTATTCATTGAGGTGTACCGATTGTTCTTGTTACTCGATGACTACGATATGATCAGTGCTTTAGAGCTTGAACCTCTGAGTGAGGTTTATTTAAGGATATCCTAGTAAGTACTCTTTCCTTTATACATTCCTACTTGTGTTAGGGTGCTAGAGAGAACCTTTGTGGTTGAATGTTCTTTGGATGATCGGTTATAGCAAGTGAATGTTAGCAGTGGAAAGATGCGAACTGGTGCCAGTCTCAGAGACATGGGCGTGTAAAATGTTTCAAGAAGAGGAAGTGTTAAGGACAGATGAATCTGCAGAGCAGTTGACATGGAAGCAGAGCTTGGAGAGCAACATGAGGTGGTGTACATTTAGACATGTTACAACCACCGACCTTTGTAGTCTCCACCAGGCTTAGGGAGCTGATGGGCAGGGGAAGAGAATAGCTGCATGCGGTCACGGAGTGTGGCCCAAGGTCTCTAAGAATGATTTGAGGTGCGTTCTGTGTCTACTACGAGCTCCCACATTAATAGACATAGGTACCAATCATTAATTACTTCCAAAAATCTTGTCCCAAACCTAGATTTTCTGGTTAAAACCGTTGAGTTGACCCACACGTCTAGAGATACCTTTGAGAAGAGACTCGATAAACACACTTAGGCCGACAGGTGTGATCTGACCCTTGAGGCGAGAGTTTTGGTTGGAATCTCTTGGTGGCAGCATCAAGGACTTACGATGTTAGTTTGGGTATGGATTGGGCAACCACAGTTCATACACAGATTGACGGTATTAGGAAAAAAGGTTGTGGTTTACTTACAACGATGGGATGAGTTTTCCTTGGTCAGCGAAAAGGAAACCCCAGGCAGCACAGGAAACTCTAGGAGAGCACAAGGGAGCGGAAGGCATAGATGCGTGCTCAGTACCACTTTTGTTTCCCCTAGTGTGTGTTGATGCTTTACGGGGACGTAAATCCCAGAGGTGAGAGTAATGTAAAGACCCGGTAATTTCAAGGAATTTTTTTCCTTAATTTCATTAGAATTTTATGAGTACGCAGTTTCTGACGGCACCTGATTCCGAGGCCCAGTGTGCCCGGAATAATTTTCTGAAGTTTTGTTAAGCTTAAATTAACGCTCGTATGCAGTTTTATTGAAAAAGTGTAAAACGGTTACTCAGATCAGAAATCTGAGGGCACCGTTGCGCTCAGGATGGTGGTTTTACCCTAGAGATGACTTAAGTTTAGTCGGCGCGGGCCTCCTGTGAGAAATTCCAAAAATGGCATAACCGTAAATAAAATAATTAAATAAATTATTTTATTTTTCAAATGCTTATAACTCATAAACGGTAGCTCAGATTAAAAATCTGAGACCACCGATGAACTCGTGAGGGCATGGTTTATTTAAGCAGATACTAACTTTGGCTAGCGTGGGCCACCAGAAAAAGTTAGTTTTTAGCCGCAAATAAAATAATTAAATGACAATTACTTTATTGTAAAATTCATAACTTTTAAATGGTAACTCGAATTGAAAATTAGAGAGTACCATTGGGTTATTTGGGGCGTGTTTTACTTATGCAGATCCTAACCTCGACCGTTGCGGGTCGAGGGTGACTGATAATAATTTTCCGAACTGTCTTTTCGGGTACCTTCAGTAAACGTACGTTCGGAATTTTATAACTTTTGAACCGGTGCTCGAAATTGAAATCTGAGGACACCGATGAACTCGCAGCGCCGGTATTCGCTTAAGGGGACCTTTACCGCTGTTGCGTTTTATGCAGGCTACAAGTTAATTTTTGGGGATTTGTAAAAAAAAATGGTTCTGCACCATTTTATTTATTTGGGTGGTTATATCCTCTAAGAGGAAGTTAGGGGTGGGGCCCACACCCCACATAACCTCCCATGAGAGGATATTTTTGAGGTGGGTCCCACATGAGGCCTAACCCTCCACCTCCCTTAAACCCCCCTTTAACACTCCCTTGCATTTAAATGTGCCAACTCCCCCATAATTAAGAGACCTCTTCACATTCTCTTCTCCCATTAATTATGCCAACACTTTATTTAATTAAAGTGGATTGAATTTTGAATTACATGGGTTAATAAAATAATAGCCACAGTCTATTATTTTAGTTCGGGACTTTCATTGTGTTAAGAACAGTTGGGAGAGAGATCTTGAGAAGGAGAGAAAAGTGTTCCTCTCTTCAACGAAGAACGGATTTCTACCTCGATGAAGAACGTTCTGCGATTCGAAGAACGTGAAGTCGCCAACACCGATTCCTCCTTATATACACCCTGACATCCACGGAATCGACGTCCGATCTCTGGGATTCCCGACGTGCGAAGACAATTATCGAGGTAGGGGAATATTGTTTGTTTCACATTTATGTGGTTTTATCTCATGAGCATGAGCGTTTATTTTTATGGTGTTTTTATAATTTATTCTTGAATAAATTATACCCTTGTCCTAGTTGAAAGAAAGTGTTTGATTATTGCCATTGGATAGTGCCTAATGCGGAGAGCGTGGGCCAAACAAACACGGCCCGACGACCCTCTGCTGGTTGTTCATTGGTGCGCAGAGTCAGGGCGGCCGATGCGAGGGCGAGGCCGGGATAATGACATGAGCATGACATCGCAGGTAGGCGGCCGGTTCGGTGGTCCAGCGATATGATCGAGCGGACAGGTGGCACAGCTTTCCGGAAGCGGCGGGTGCGCAAGACCCTTGGCAGGTTGGGTTTCATCCGTGGCTGAATATTTGGGTTGAGGAGGCGTGATTTTGGGGAAGGAGTTTTATTTATTTATTTTTGAGCGTGAGGAATCGAGATGAATGAAATAATATTGGAGAGAGGATAGAAAATAAGAGAAATCAATTAAAAGGAAAATAAAAAGAGAAGGAAGAAGATATGTATAAAGGGAGGCGTTACCCACAAGCACCAAAACCTTAAGCGTGAATTTCAAATGAGTTTGCAGATAGAATTTCCAATCAAATGAAATAATAATAATATAATATTATTATTATTATTTATGGTTGTCAAACCCATAATTCGACCGTAACTTCTTCGTGCGATCTCGGTTTCACGAACCATCAGTGGCAGTGTGAACCTAACTTCGAGAAGAAATTTATGAGGCCAGTATTGGATGTTTTTTTTGGGGGTTTTGGATCGGGTACCTGAAGCGCTCGGAAAATAATAGATTTAATATTATTATTAAATCTTTGACCCACCATAACTCATGCGTGCGATGTCCGATTGGCTTGCCGTCAGTGGCGATGTAATCCAGTCTTTAGTACGGCCGGTTCATGTATAATGTTAGATATAAATTCTGGTTCGTGGATCGGGCCCACGAAACACCGAATAATAATATTATTATTATTAAATACGGAATCTTGTATCAGACATATCTCTCTCATATGGTGTCGGAATGACGAACCGTCTGTGACGTTGCGAACCTAGAATTAAGACAGATGTTTCAAAACAAATTTTGGATATTTATGTCGAGGCGCGGGCCCCATGAGGCCCGGTTCGTGCATGTTGTAGTGAAATGCAACTTTTTTACCGGCTATCTGTTTTGGACTAATGGGTAGTCCATCTCGTGTGTTTTTCCATATGGATCACAATGGTGTGACCGGTTTGGTTAACCAGTATCAATTGAAGTACGGCCGGGTTCGTTTGAACCAGAAACCAACCGGGCCCTCGGAGCGGAAACACTTATAACTTATGGACCGGACTTCCGATTGACGTGTCGTCGACTTTGTTGGATTCCTCTTGATGAGACGGTTCTTTTGGTATACTTCACCTGAGGTTTGGATGCAGTTGGAATATGGCCGGGTTGGATTGTACCTGAAATCCAACTGAGCCCCTGGAACAGAAAAGCTGATAACTTTCCGACCGGATGTCCGTTTGACGAACCGTCAGCGGCATTGGTGATCACGTTGAGAAACGGTCCCTATGAGTATACCCTATGTCAGTTCGGGGCACAGTTGAGATATGGTCGGGTTGGTTCGTACACGAAACCAACCGGGCCCCTGGGACGAAAATGCTAATAACTCACAGACCGGGCGTCCGATTGACGTGTCGTCTGTTGTGTTGCGACCCCTATGATGAGGCGGTCCTTTGAGATACTTCTTCATGGGACTTTGTGATACTTGGAGTATCGACCTGTAGCTCATGGAGCGGACCCTCCCGGAGACGAGCGTGCGGAGTACGGAGACCATGTAGCTGGCTAAGACCTGAAGACTGCTTGTTCGATTCGAGTCGGAGTGACTTGTATAGCCCAGTGGGGAGCACTAATATGTTTGGGTGGCAGACCCTTGGATGGGAGAAATACTGTGTTTGGGTGGCAGACCCGCGGTACTCTACAGGAGGAGTACCTCTATAGACTATTTGGGGGGGGGTGCACTACTGTGTTTGGGTGGTAGACCCAGGCGGGAGCAGTACTGTGTTTGGGTGGCTGACCCGTGGTACTCGACATGAGGAGTACCTATGTAGGATATTAATGGAGGGGGGGTTCACTACTGTGTTTGGGTGGCAGACCCCTGCGGGAGCACTACTGTGTTTGGGTGGCTGACCCGCAGTACTCGACAGGGGGAGTACCTCAGCAGTCTTAGGTTAGTGAGCAGTGCCTCAGAGTCATGATAGGATCAATGTACTCAACAGAGACGGAGGTCTTCAATAGTTTCGGTTTCGATAATGAAAATCCTGTTTTGAGCTGAGTCAATGACCTCTGTGTTTTTCTCATGGCTGAGATGGGTTACTTGATAACTTAGTTATAAGTATGGGCTTATACCTATGTATGGATTATCTATTGAGAACTTTCATTGTGATTATCCTTGTTGGATTTAGTGATACTTGAGGGTCTCGGGGTCCCTACTGAGTATCTTATACTCACCCCTGCACGGGCTATGCCCGCACCTCGTTTTGTTGGATGCAGACGACGGACAGCGCTGACTGAGATCGAGTGTTCGAGGACTGGACGGTACTTGGAGGTGGACCTCCCGACGAGTCTGTACCTGGAGGTGGACTTCACGACGAGGCGGTTCTTGGAGGAGGTTGGCGGGAGAGAGCATTGAGGAGGCTATCTGTACCTATCCTTTAGGTAGGATCTGAGGTAGACGCCCCAAGATCTTCTTCTATCTTCCAGCTGTTAGTATTTTTTATTGTACTTTCGTTCAGTTGTAGATGTACTTTTCAGTTGGATTTCTATTCTGTCCCATTTACTTTTCAACAATTTCTTTTGTACTTAGAGTATTACTTCCAGTAGCTCGTGGAGAGGATCCTCTGGGAGACGAGCGTACAGAGTACGGAGACCTTGTAGCTGGCTGAGACCTGATGACTGCTTGTCCGATTCGAGTCGGAGTGACTTTTATATCCCTGTGGGGAGCAATATTGTGTTTGGGTAGCATACCCACGGCGGGGAGCACTATTGTGTTTGGTTGGCAGACCCATGGTACTCAAGAGAATGAGTACCTCTGCAGGCTATTAGGGGGGGTTAACTACTGTGTTTGGGTGGCAGACCCCCACGGGAAGCACTACTGTGTTTTGGTGGCTGACCTGCGGTACTCTACAGGAGGAGTACCTCAGAAGTCTAAGGTTAGTGACCAGCTCCTCGGAGTCACGACAGGATCACGAGACTCGATAGAGGAGGATCTCTTCAGCAGTTGCGGTTTCTATAATAAAAATCCTGGTTTGAGCTTAGTCAATAACATTTTTGTTTACCTCATGATTGGGATGGGTTACTTGATAACATAGGTATATATATGGGAATATACCTAAGTAAAGGTTATATGTTGAGATATTTCTTTGTGATTTATCCTTATTGGATTTTAGTAAGACCTTGAGGGTCTCGGGGTCCCTACTGAGTATCGTTATACTCACCCATGCACAGGCTATGCTCGCACCTTGTTGTGTTGGTTGTAGACGAAGGACAACACTGATCATGGTTGAGGCTTGTTGAGATGGACAGTACCCGGAGGTGGATTTCATGAAGAGTCGGTACCCGGAGGAGATGAGCGGACGGACAGTCGGACGTGGTATGCTGAGGAGGACATCTGTACCTACCCTTCAGGTAAGATCCGTGGTGGACGATCCAGGAGCTGCTTGTCACCATTCAGCTATTGTCCTTTGAGTTGTAATTTACTTTCAGTTGTAGTTGTACCTTTTTGTTGGACTTGTATTTCTGGCCCCTTTGTCTTTCCAGGAAACTTGTTTACTGGTTTACTTAGTGTTTTCTTCCGCTTGTACTTTGTTGTGTAGTTTACTTTTATAAAGGCAGTGCCTTCCCTTTTTATTGGGATTTACTCTTTTGGTGCTAGTCGCCATCCCCTGGCCTATGGAAGGCGGGCTTGGGGTAGTCACGACATGGGCCCTGAGGACGGGTCGTGACAACCCCAAGCCCGCCTTCCATAGGCTAGGGGCTGGCGACTAGCACCAAAGGCGTAAATCCCGATAACCGGGAAGGCATTTCCTTTATAAAAGTAAACAAAACACCACAGAGTACAAGAGGAAGTAATACACTAAGTAAAAAAAGAAAGTGATGAAAAGTAAATGGTTCAGAATACAAACCCAACTAAAAGTACAACTACAACTGAACGAAAGTAAAACAGAAAATACAAGATGCTGGAAGAATAGAAGCAGCTCATAGGTCGTCCACCTCGGATCCTACCTGAAGGGTGGGTACAGATATTGCAGCTCCTGGATCATCCACCATGGATCCTACCTGAAGTGTAGGTACAGATAGTCTCCACAACACTCTTTCCCATCAACCTCCTCCGAGTATTATGTCGTCTTGAAGTCCACCTCCGGATACTGACTTGTCATGAGGTCCACCTTCGGGTACCATCCAGTCCTCGAACACTCGGCCTGTGTCAGCGCTGCCCGTCGTCTGCAACCAACACAATGAGGTGCGGGCATAGCCCATGCAGGGGTGAGTATAAAAATACTCAGTAAGGACCCTGAGACCCTCAAGGTCTCACTAAATCCAACAAGGATAACCAAAAACAAAGATCTCAACAGATATCCTCTACTTAGGTATATTCCCATACATATACCTATGTTATCAAGTAACCCATCTCAATCATGAGGAAAACACAAAGGTTATTGTCTCAACTCAACCAGGATTTTCATTATCGAAACCGTAACTGCTGAAGAGCTCCGTCTCCGACGAGTACAGTGATCCTGTCACGACTCTGAGGTACTACTCACTAACCTAACACTGATGAGTTACTCCTCCTGTCGATTACCGCGGGTCTGCCACTTCAGAAAGTAGTGCTCCTCCGCCATGGCGGAGGAGCACTAATTTGTGAGGTGGCACACCCGCGTTACTCCACAGCACGAGTACCTCTGTAGGCTATGAGGGGGAGCACTACTGTGTGAGGTGGCAGACCCGTGGTGAAGGAGCACTACTTTGTGAGGTGGCAGACCCGCGGTACTCGACAGGAAGAGTATCTCAACAGTCTTAGGTTAGTGAGAAGTACCTCGAAGTCATGACAGGATCACTGTACTCATCAGAGAGGGATCTCTTCACTAGTTACGGTTTCGATAATGAAAATCCTGGTTGAGCTGAGACAATAACCTTTGTGTTTTCTTCATGGTTGAGATGGGTTACTTGATAACTTATGTATATGTATGGGCATATACCTAAGTAGAGGTTATCTGTTGAGATATTTCTTTGTGGTTATCCTTGTTGGATTCAGTGATACCATGAGGGTCTCGGGGTCCCTACTAAGTATCGTTATACTCACCCCTAAACGGGCTATGCCCGCACCTCGTTGTGTAGGTTCCAGACGACGGACAATGCTGAAAGAGGCCGGGTGTTCGAGGACTGGACGATACCCGGTGGTGTACCTCACAACGAGTCAGTATCTGGAGGTGGACTTCAGAACGAGACAATACTCGGAGGAGGTTGACGAGTGAGAGTGTTTTGGAGGCTATCTTTACCTACCCTTAAGGTAGGATCTGTGGCGGACGATCCAAAATCTGCAATATCGGTACCTACCCTTCAGGTAGGATCCAATTTGGACAACCTATGACCTGCTTCTATTCTTCTAGCTGCTTGTCTTTTCTATTGTACTTTCGTTTAGTTGCAGCTGTACTTTCAGATGGGTTTGTATTCTGGCCCATTTACATTTCAGCACTTTCTTTTGTACTTAGTGTATTACTTCTGCATGTACATTGTGGTGTTCTGTTTACTTTTATAAAGGCAATGAATTCACAGTTCATGCTAAGATTGACTGTATTAGGAAAAAAGGTTGTGGTCTAACTACAACGTCGGGATGATTTTTCCTTAGTCGTCGAAAAGGAAACCCCAGGCAGCACAGGATAAACTCATGCATAGGAGGGTTTGGTCGATCACACTTGGGTCGACCAACCTTACCCTCGCAGTAGCAGGAGTTTTTTGTTTCAGTTATAATCATGAAATGGAGGCCTCTAGAGTTCGAGGATGGCGATCAAGTCCTTATATGGTTGTCACCTCGATGAGGTTTACCAAGATGTGGTCGAGGCGACAAGTTATCTCAGAGGTTCAACGGACCTTTCTAGGTCCTCAGCAGGGTAGGTGATGTGGTTTACCATTTGATCTTTCCACCTCAGTTGCACCAGGTGCATGATTTCATCCACGTATCACAACTGAGGAGATACGTGCATGATCCTTCACACATCATCGACCTCAGGAAGTAGGTAGTCAATGGCAGGGCGACATTCATGGAGGATCCAGTGGGGATCGAGTATCGACAGGAGCAGATCCTACATAGACGGTCGATTCCTCGGGTGCGCTTTCACTGGCAGTACGGTAACCTCTAGGTGAGCACATGGGAGCGGAAGGCTCAGATGCGTGCTCAGTACCACTTTTGTTTCCCGAGTTTGTGTTATAGATTTTTGGGGACGTAAATCCCTGAGGTGGGAGTAATTTAAAGACCCGGAAATTTCACAGAATTTTTTTTCTTAATTTCTTTGGAATTTTACAAGTATGCGGTTTCTGACGGCACCTGATTCTGAGGCCCAGTGTGCCCGAAATCAATTTCCAAAGTTTAGCTTGGGTACGTTCAGTGAACGAACGAGCATGTTTTTCTAACTTTTGAACCGGTGCTCAGAATCGAAATTTGAGGGCACCAATGAATCTGCACCGCCGATATTTTCTTAAGAAGACCCTTTCTGGAGTTTCATTTTATCGGGAAGAGTTTTTAAATAAAAGAGTGAGGAATACAAATATAATTGTTTTACAATTTTATTTTTATATCTTGCTAAGTGGTTTAAGTGTTGTGTCACAACACTTTTTCCCTCTCTTATGTGGTTTAACTCCTAGGTGTTGGAGTTGTAGTGGGACCCGTTGGGTTTCTAACTTCCCTTGGGAGAATAAAGGAGAGGTAGGGCCCACATGATCCCCACCCCTTCACTTTTTGAATAACTCCTCACCTCCCTATTTAATTTTGTAAACTCATCTTTAATTGAGTAACGCACCCACACCCCCACTTAATGCCAAGTCAACTCTCTAATTTGTTTGGTTTATTAAAGGACACATTAATTGGTCAACACACGTTAATTAATTCGTGGATTCTTTTTAAATTTTCTAAGGGTTGACATGAGGAATAAAATAAGAGAAAACTTATTTTATTTTTGTTGTTTCGTTGTGTGGAACAAAGAAGAGACCTCTAGTCTTTAAGAACGTTCTTCCTTGTTGAAGAACACAAAGAACGATGAAGAACCCCGGCCTCCGACGAAGGATGACGAAGAACGCTAATTCCTCGGAGATCGATGACGTAATGCCGTGTACCGTGACGCCAATGATCCTCTTTTCCGCGATGTCGTGTACCATGATGCCGACGATCCTCTTCTCCGCGACGTCATGTACCGCGAAGCCGACGGCGCTTACGGAGCATCATTCCACAATGCCGTCTTTCGCGACGACCTTTTTCTGAAACGAACCTCGTTCGAAGACTTCATCGAGGTAGGGGTTTGTTTTGTTCATAAATGTTATTTTCCGTCCAACGTAAATTTCTTAGCCGCTTGATAACGGATTAACGAGAGGGGGACGGACCGCACGAACATGACCGACTCTCCTCCCCCTTGATGTTGTGTTTGTTGCGGCACGAACAAAGGTAGCACCGTTCAATGACACCGTGTGGAAAAAAGGAGGAACACGATGAAGAAGCACGGCGCCGTCGTGCCACGCTGTTGAGGCCGAACGAATCCGTGGTCGAAGTCGGGGCCGTAAAGGCAAATCGAAGACTCTGCAGTATGTTTATTTGACATGCGGATCGACGGGAGTTGAAGGAATAGGCCGCAGAGGCGATTTTATGCCCTGTAGTGAAGTTTGGGTCTCGTAAGGATTCTTGGTGCAGACGGAATTGGAAACAGACCACCAGAGCAAGATATAAAAATAAAATTGTAAAACAATTATATTTTTATTCCTCAATATTTTTTTAACAACTCCTCCCGAGAAAATGAAACTCCAGAAATGGTCTTCTTAAGAAAATACTGGCGTTGCGGTTTCATCGATGCCCTCAGATTTCAATTCTGAGCACCGGTTCAAAAGTTAGAAAAACCCGCTCGTTCGTTCACTGAACTTACCCGAGCTAAACTTCAAGAATTGATTTCGGGCACACCGGGCCTCGGAATCAGGTGCCGTCAGAAACTGCATACTTGTAAAATTCCAACGAAATTAAGAAAAAAAATTCCTTGAAATTTCCAAAGCTTTATAGGACAATATTTCACTTGAATATTTTTATAATTCCATACAATTATAAATACAAAATTTTACAATCCATTGTTCTGGAATCCTTTAACCTTCCATGTGATGGTATTTTATACAACTGAACACATTCAAATTGTGGGAAATAAAAAATTGCTATCCCATCCTATCGAAATCACCATTGAAAATAATAAAACAACTCTTATCGTCAATGTCTCTTTGTGATATTGATCCATATACATCTACATACACCAATTAAAGCACTCTTTTTGACTTTTTTTGTTATCCTTTTATGTGTTTCTAATGATATTCCCTTTTTTAAAAGAATTTTATTTATGAGTATTTTCTTGTGATAGATTAGGGATATCTCAATTTGTGTCAAATTTCAACATATATGTCAAGAATTATTGGTATATATGGACAATTCTATTACACCAAAACATTTTTTATTCTTCTTTGGATAAAAATTTCATATTTTCTAATGCACTAACAAGGTATATATTCCACTTCATTCTTTCTCCTTATATAACAACATCATAATATCATAAATTGATGATAGATATATTCATATTTAATATTGTAGTATTCCTCAAGTCACATAGTTGACATTCACTATGTAACTTGTGACCAATACCTTCAAAAAATAAGACATCAACATGTTTCATTTATTTTCTTCCAATTTTTTTTCTAGAGCCAATAATCTTTAGGTCCTCATCATTTCCAAATTTGACCACAACTTTCTTGTCATATTTTATTCCTGTATCAATAGAATTATTACCTATCATGTGAGATGTGAATCCAAATTCAAGGATCCATACTCTAGAATGATATGATCCTTTAAGGTAAATCTCTACAACCACTACTTGGTTAGATATTTTCTTTTTGATCCATGTTTTTGACATCATACCATGTACGAGTTAATAATATTGATCTTTTGTATAGTGTGATGGAAAAAATTAATGTTGTAGAGTTTCAAATTGATTGTGGATTCTAATTTCATTTGATGATATATTGAGATTATTCTTTTGACCATATATAGTATTCTTTGGCACATTTCATAGCATCTTTGGGGAGAAATATCTTTCCATATATATGAATCCCCCAAAACCAAAATAGTGACCAATAAATGATATCCTAGAATGTTGATCTCTATTTGGAAGCCTCTCCTAGTTTTATTCCCTTTATACCCCCTTTTCTATAGAACAAGTATTTTGTGAGTGTCTTATATTTCCACAAAAATAACATATAATTTGCAGTGAATAATTGTTCATCAATATTGAACAAATTGTTTTCCTTGGGTAATATATATCTTATTATTCTGAATTTTACCCAAATCAATCATCAATCTCAGAGTGGGTTCTAGTGGTCTGACTTTAACCATTATTACTTTGTGTTTTTAATCGTTCCCCATAATAGATGTATCATTCAGGTCTATTATTTCATTATCCTAACATTCATTTTTCTATTTCACTGAATCTTTTAACTATATTTTTCCATTTTATAATTTCTTTATGATTTTATATTCTAGTGTCATGGGTTCTTTCTAATCTTTCACTTTCCTTCATAAGTTTATAACCTCTTATTTAATTTATTCAAAATGTGTGATTTAATCTTTTCTAATGTTAGTCAAACTGTTGATTTATTTTTCCCATTATCATATTTCCAGGTCATATTAAATAGCCTTTTCTATGTTTTATGGCACTAAAGTCATAATTTTATAAATTTCCTAATTCAAGATAGACTTCTTTTTTTCAACTGGTGCATATAACATTTGTCATCCAGAACAACTCTACTAGATTCCATTGATTTGGATCTCAAAACATATATATCCTAAAAAATGGATTCTAATTCGTCATTCATATAAACTCATAATTTGACTTATTCTTATTCATTTTATCTTCTTTATATTTACTTGGATCTATATACAACTTCAAAAACATAATTTTTTCCATGATACTTTTATTTTTGCATATATTCAACCTTAGATTAAGATTCTTCTTTTTGATAAAATTTCAATTGAAATTTGTCTTAACTTTAACATATAATGAATAATTTTTCATGGGAATTTGGAATTTACCAACATCTTCTTATTAAAACTTCATGGGAACCATGCTATAAGATGTCAAATATTTCCACACATAAAGCATGAAACTAGGAGTTTCCCTTTGGAAATTCATTTTTATCATTATAGATTTGAGGAAAGGATTGAAATCAACTCATCAATATATTATTCTTCTTCATGTCCATATTAAATGGAATGATTATTCCTATCCTTGAATTCCACCTCTTTAGAATTATATTTTTCTAAAAAATTATTATCCTCATTTCTCATCTCTTACGTGAGATGAGTATTTAGTAAAATTTACAATGTCATCTCTTTTGGATATTTATCTTCCTGAACAGAAACATTCGAATTTAACTGAGGAAGAAGTCATCTCTTGATGCTCTTAAGATCATTATAATATCAATAATTTTTCCAAGACCACACATGTATTATACAGTTATATTCACACAATCCAAGAGTGAATCAAAAGACACATTAGGGTGTATTTCCAAATCCTAACACTTGTTCCATAGAACCAGTTGTTTGAATTTAAATCTTTTGTGGAATCCTCATAAAAATTTAGCATCATTTTCCACATAGCATGTGATGTTTTACATTACATAACATTTAATAACATTTTATTAGATAAGGTTAAACCCAAATAATTTTTTCCTTTGACTTCAGAAACTATTTACCTATATTATTATTTGGATAAAACTCTAGTGCCCATACTAGTAGAAATATCATACATTGCATATCAAAACACATCAATAGATAATGGTAGAAATAATTCATATATCTGATTATTAAAAAGTTTAATTTTTCTTCTATTGAAGATCAAAATCCCTTCATGATTGACAGCCTCCATTTAATACACATAGAGGGAAATATAGAAATTAACCTTTGGATCAAATACTAGTTGTTAGTCCTATTAGGTTTAATACCATGGAAGGGGTGAGGGGGAGGGGGGGTTTTGGCATGAAATATTAAAACAATTTCCCCTTCATGTATTGGTTCATCATAAAAAACACTCTTCTCTCCCTTTCCCATAGAAAACTATGAATAGAAATGAAATAATTCATGAGACATGAAAATTTATGTGGTTCACCCACACTGGAACACTTACATGCATTATAAAATTACAATGTTCCATGATTCCAAATCCTCTAGGTCTCAATTCCAAAATAAGGTTTGGGATATATCACATCTATGCCTAGGCTCACTTACATTACAATGTTTGGAGTAGACTCACTGTACCTTATGGATTTGAACCTATATAAAAATTAAAAGTCCCATATCTGAGAACTTAAGTGTGCTCATGGATCCATTAGAAGATATCTATTTTGAAAACTTGAATCAATATTTATTACACATCATTTGGTGCATCATTAATTTTCACTTTCATCCCCAGGATGAATAAAAATTTATTGGGAAATCCATTATAATTCACACATCTGTGTGTTTCATTGAACCTTTCGATGGATTATGTAAAACTCTAGTAACTTGTACACAACATTTTGGCTTGGTTTTGAAACTCCCAACTTTCATATCACTTCTGAATTATTGTAAAACTCCCTCTTGCACACATCTTTTACGCTATGTGCACACAAAATTTATTTTCGATGAAATTGGTACGTGATTTAGATCCCTTATATTATCTATGAGACATTATTCTATAATGAGGATTATATCCACCTATTTATTGAGATAAACAAACTTGTGAGTAACTTCCTCACAAGGATTGAAAAGTGCGCAAAAAATTCCCTTTTGGCCCGAATCATCCAACTTTCACATGACTTACATTAACAAAGATCTTATACTATTTGATGTCTCCTTTATTGTGCACAATCCTTGTTCACCAAAAACATTCAGAACAAATTTATTTGTCACAGAACTTCAATTTTCTTACAGTTTTATGAAATTCATGAAATACTACCCTTTGAAAAATTTTGATGTGATGATCCTGATTCTTCACTTGTGCACTAATTTACACATCACATTCACCCTTGTGAGTAACATTTTAATTGTATGTTAAAATACTTATTTTAAAAAAACCATTATCCATCCTCCATAATTTGGAACCCAAAATTTTTAAAAACACTAGGAAATGACTCCGCCTTGTATACACAGTTTTCATTACAACTTCTAAAGAATCCATTCCCATGTTTTAGATCTCTATCAACATACATTGTCAATAATCTCTTTATATTTGAACAAATAAACATAGAATCCTTATATATATAAAAAATAAATCCAAAACACAACAATTTTATATTGATGGATATTTTACCAACATGTAAGTACAAAGTTTCACACCCAATTTTATTTAAAATCTAAAAGGCCCATCTGGACACTAGAGGAATAGTTGAAAGCATGATTGATGGATTTCATAGAAGAATGTGATAAATTTTTTTATTCCAATTGATTTATAATATAGTAATTACTTCCAATAAAGAAAATAAATGGCTCCATATAAATCCTTTTATGTGAGGTGATGTGGAAAATCTATGTGATGTGATGAAGTTGGTGAAAAATTGTTTCTAGGACATATAATGGTAAAGGAAATGGATATAAAGGTCAAGATCATTTGATAAAACATCAATGATTCTTAGATATGTTTAATTTTTATGATAATAATAATTGATGAGACCTTGATATTATGGTTGTATGTAAAGAGTTCCTCTACACATCTCCATAGAATATGGCCATGATATTTGTTATAAATGGAATTATATGTTTGAGGTATATTATCCAATTTGAGACTATCGATCACATTCGAGTCTTGTTTTATTTAATATAACACCATTCATTATTGTCTCATGTACATGACTTATTTTATATATCCATATTGTGGAATTACATAGTAGATCCCAAAAAATGTACTGAATTTAGAGGTTGTACAATTTGAAAATGATATCTCCTATGAGATGTAGAAGATTATGATCTTGGTCCATTGAGTTTACGTTCTATGAAAATAAGTAAAATCACATAGTCAATGTACTACGAGGACATCATAAGTATCAGGATGAGACATTGTAACTAAAGAAATCTATAAAGATGATATTCCCTCCCCATCCTTTAGCATAGTATGTAAAATGAAATTACAAGGGTGATAATTCATAAGGGTGGAAGAATGTAATGACCTAGAATATTTTTCATTGGAATTTTCCCTATGATTATATATTTTTTTTCATACATATTAATGTTTTATTATATAAAGATCTTACACAACATTATGGAATTGTTTTTTTATTTTAATTTAAATATTACCATTTGAGAAAAAACATGTACCTAAAAATTGAAAATATTATAATGGAATAAAAATTAGAAACTATGCTAACTAAAATTTTAAAATTTGGATCTTATTGATCCAATATGAAAAATGCACACATAAACAACATAATAGAAATGAAATATAATAATAATATTACAATATTCATACTTTAAATGAAAATATATATAATGATAAGAGAAAAAATAGGTTAATGAAGAATGAATGAAATATAAACTATTTATAGATTTTAGGGAACCCATATAACCATTAAAAATATGACCATTGTAATATTATTCAATCCACTAGAATCTAATTATAGGCATAATAATCTCAACGTTAAGAACCATGACCTATCTATTAGACTGGTATCCTATTTTATGGAAGTGTAAAATAATATTAATTTATATTAAATAATGAAAATATAACAAATTTATATCATGATAATAGTAAATATTTTTTTTTGAAATTGTTAAAATAAGAGACTGTATTTTTAAAAATCATATATGCTTTATTTCATTTTTTAAAATATAACATAACAAAAGAATGTTTTATTTTTTAAAAAATGGGTTTATATATTAATGTTATAATTTATTATAATGATAATTAAATTTTATGATAAAATATGTAAATTTTCAAGGGGTCTGAAAATCTAGAATAAAATAAAAATTGGAATATTTTTAATAAAAATTTATATTATTACAAAAATAAATTTCACTTATTTATAAAAATATTTTAATAAAATGGTCGGTAAAAATTCCAAAATAAAATAACCATAAAACATTATTTTTTTATATTAAATGAATCATCCATATTTTATAACACATATTGGTATATGAGAACATATAAATTTATTGAAGTACATAATTGTTAAATCACAAGATTTTGAAAATGTTTTTTGAATAAAATATACATTTTTCAATATTTTTCATTACATGAATCACTAATTTTAGATTATGTTGCATGTAATACTGAGTATTGATTACATTATGAACAAAATAATGTTTATTTTATGTTATATGAAATGACAATAGTGTGCTTGACGCACGACACTGAGCTTCAATGATCTAAGAAATAATATTATTTTAAATATGAAACATATAGCCTATCCATTAAAATGGATTATATGAATACTATAAAATTTATTTTGATATGTACCTATAATTATCCTACTTAGAATTAATTTATTTAAAAATTATTATTAAATAATTAATTAATATTTATTAATGTAATTATATTAATAAATAATATGTTTTCTTAAAAAAATATTTTTTTATTCTTTATATTGTGAAAATATTATAATTAATTTATTGAGATTTTAAAAAATTAATTTGATAAAATAAATTTCAAATTTTAAATGACCATATCAAAATTAACTTATGGTGACATTTTGTTATTTTATGGGAAATAATTATTTTTTAGAGAATAGAGAAAAGTAAAAAATGTTTAAAAACCAATCATTTATTTTCAATAAATTAAGTAATTTAAATTTTTTGGTAGGTATTAAACTAAAGTTTTTTAACCTAGCCATTTTTAATCCACATATGTACTTTTGAATCAAAATTTTATTGGATTTTAGTTTAATTTTATAATAGGGTTTACAAGTGTATTTTTTCTGAAAATTATTTTAATGTGTATAATGAATCTATATTTTAATTAATTTAATATTAATTAATAAAAAATGATTTAATTGTAATTTATATATTATATATTAATATATTCTATTTTAAATTCAAAATATAAATATTATTAGATTTAGTGTTAATATAAAATCACCTCGTTCTTGAAAAATACACTTCTTGAAATCCTGATTTTTCATCACATCTATGGGTTTTGTTTTAGATTTATTTGTTTACACATATATAAAATTAATTTATAAAAAAAACATCATGTAAAAATACTGTTAGGGTGATGTTTTGAGTTTTTTATAAAGTGATTCATTTTGTATGAATAGTGAAACATACTGAATTTTAATTGAAAACATCTATTTCGATTAATTTAAGTAGAATGTTATATTATATTAATAATTGATTTTAAAGTTACAGTAGTTTAATTATACATCCATTAATCCAATTTGTTTTATTTAAATTAATTTAATGTCGGATTTATATAATTACATGACCCAAAGAGGCTTGAGTCAGAATATTCACGTGCACACCTCCAAAGGACTGGGGGTGAAGACAACCCAAAAAGAAAAAATAATATGGAAGGATTTTCCTAAAGTACATATACACACACACACACACACTCAACCACCTCAATGCATAATTTCATAGAAAAAATGTGAAAGATAAATTATTGAGGGAATAACCAGGCATGGAAAAACCTCTTCGGTTTACAGTAGTACAAGAGTGTAAATTGAAAATTAAAGAGTAAAAATACACACATAACCAGAAAGTTTTTCTAGCATGAAAAACATGAAGAGTAAATGCTGAGAGAGCCCACCTCTTGATCTCCATACTCCATATAGCATACATTGTCTAATCCACCAAGAATTCCTTTTCACATCACCCATGTTCCCCACTAAAGAGAGGCTCAATCTACTAGTAGAGGACCCATATGTAATGTCCCGGACCCCCCTGTCCATTACTTTTCCAAAATAAGGCTCCACCAAAACAGTGGCACCGACCACGGTGGAAACCATCACGATGGCATCGTGTCCTCACCCAGCCCTCCATTTTTTTTACAGTCCCGCTCCCGCAACATAATTTTTTGACGTAAATTAATTCTTTTACCCTTTTAAAGCCATTTAAAGTCCATAATTAATTCCTAAAAATCATGAGAAACCTCTCCAATGGGGTGGGGTATTAAATAAAACTTTAATATCATCGTGTGTAACTTCCCACCCGCGTAGGAAACCACGATCTGACTTTCTAGGCATTCAAAATTCCGTATCCCGTAACAGTAGGATTTCCTCTTTATATCTCCCCCTAGAGTTTCTTCTTTTCTCGGCTGCATTTATTTTTTCATCCTGCTGCGCCTGTAGTTTCTCTCTTCCATTGTCTTGTGGTGTGCCTCTTCTGGAGCTTTCTACACCTCTTGGAGTCCATGTAATTTCTCCCCTAAAAGCCGCACATCCCCTGTTCATGGCGCGTAGAGAAAAACTTCGATCCTTGATCAACCAGGTAAGGATTTCCCTTCGTCTCTCCTTTCTGTGTATCATGTGGGGTTGGTATGCTGCTTTTTCTATGGGAGTGGGTGAAACCAAACCTTAATGAAGATTACAAAGGGTCTTTAATGAATGAAGGGAGGGGGTGTGAGCGATGTGCTGCTTTTATGTTTTTCTTCCCTTCCTTGATGCTTATGTTGGGAACTGTTGGACTATGCCCACTAAAAATCATGGTCGTTGGTGGTCTTTCGTTTTGAAATAATTAAACCTTGCCTTCTGTGATGATTAAATGACTGTAACTTTGAAATTGGTTAATCACTTAAACTCAGTGGATTAAATGGATACCCAGTAAAAATAAATCCCTATGTGGTCACCCTGGCTAACCAACAAAAAGAATAAAATAATGAATGATATTCTTGAACATAGAAGTTTCCCTACTCTATTTTTGTTGTAGGTGTGTTTGATTTACTATGGGGTGATGTGGGTGAGGATGGGATCTTCTTTTTTGTGAGTCTGAAACTATGTGGTTGCTCTGCTTGTGATATGAATTGGGGTGGAATCCTCTTCTGTTAGAATATCATTGGTTCATGGTTTTGGGGATGTGGGGTTGTATCTTGAAGCCTTCTATGGTTCCAATACATGGAGGGATCTCACTTTGAATTCTTTTATGGTGTGGGGCTATATCTCGAGGCCTAGTTTGGTTCGAGTACTTTGAGGGATCTCACTTATCCCTTTGTTGTTGTAACTTCACAAGAGAACCAGGTGTGAATGCTTAAATTGTTGTTTGACTGTTTCTCTTTTCCTGGCTTGTGGTTATGCCTATTAGTTGCCTATTAGTGCAGGACTTTACTTAAATTGGATCACCTGAACATGAAGAAAAGAATGGGTTAAACGGGGAATTGGTTTTGGGAATGAGTTGTGACTTGGTATTGAGTGATGTGTTGTACTTTTACAAACGAATAGTGATGATGGTGTTTTTTCTTAGGTTTTGGAACCCCTAGGATGGGATGAGTTCCTGTTACCTATATATATATTTGTAGTTTTTATGTTTCTTATTTGCGCCCCACCCAAGTTGAGAACTTAGTGCCGAACACCCCCATTTTGTGGGGGAGGGTATTTTTTCCAGCACTCCTATGCGTGGCTAGTTATTAGCTCCTTTTCTTCTCCCTTTCCAGAATATCCCAAGACTCTTCGGGCAGGCTGTGATGGCCTGAAGTCCATTATTAGACCAAAAATATTTGAGCTGGGTAGTTGTGGTGGTTGGCCCAGGTGTTCGTGGGCAGTTTGTTTCCCAAGTGTCTTCGGGATGAGGCCCAGGTGTCTTCGGGCATGACAGTTGTTGTTCTGACCCAGGTGTTTGTGGTTGTGGTTATGCATGGTAGTTGTGACCCAGGTGTCTGCAGGCGAGATATGTGGTTGTGGCCCCGGTGTGTGCGCGCAGGGTGTGGTAGTGGGATTATAGTGATAATGGCGGGATTGGTTCGATGTGTAGGATGTCTTCAATAACCAGTGGGAAAGTGGCGCAGGGTACCCAAACATCGATATTCTATTACTATATATTACATGGCTTGAGTTATTTGGGTAGTGTGCCTTGGTGAGGCTTGAGTGGTTAGTTTCCCTTATTAGGTTCTCTGGTTATATCTTCTATCACAGGGCATTAGAATGCCTCCCCACTTGTGCATGGGAGTCTTTGGTTTTCCCTTCTGAGTATACTTGTATGCTCACCCTACGTATAAAAAACCAATTTTAGGTTTCTAGGAGGACTTCAGGGATCGTGTGGGGTTACACTAGCTCGGACGTTGGGACAGTTGCAGTTGATATTTTTCTTTTCTTTGGTACTTTACCTTTGTATTCTCTTTGTACTTATTTGTCATTTACTTTTGGAACATGCATCCAGGAATGGTTTGTTTGGGCTTTACTTGTACTTTCAGTTTTGGTGTTGTGGGATTTATTATCTTATCTCCCGATCATATTAAAGAAAAAGGGTAATGCCTTAAATCTTGTGTGTGATTATATACCCTTGGTGCTAGTCACCACTCCAGGATCTGTTGAAGGTGGGTCTTAGGGGTCATTATCTCTCCTTCAACATGAAGAAGGAAGGGTCCAGCAATCTGCTGTCCCTTCCCTCATCTTGGTGAAGGCGGGTCGTGACAGAATGGTATCAGAGGAAAGAGGTTGGGAGATACGATGGAGTCTGAATTTAGGCATAGTGAGGATTGCATGGGATGGTAGGAAAATAGTGTTGGGTGGTCTTGGTGTGTGAATTAAGTCAGGGAATACCGATTAGGACACGATATTTTAGCCCCCCCCCCCCCGTGATCTAATGCAAGGACTCTAGGCCTACCGAACGACCAAGTAAGGCTACACTGATTGTGGGGTAGAGACCCCAGGGAAGGTACATGAATCATAATGACTTGTGTTCTCATGATTCTAGGATGTTTTGTGGATTTAAAAAAGTATAAGAAAAATTTAAGAACAATATTTTGTGCTACTCTGACTTAGGCATTTCATGTTTACCTTTCAGCTATGGCACCTTAGAGACCACCACGAGTAGTGTGGGTGATCTAGGCCTAGGAGGTTGACTTGGATGATCGACAGAGGGATGATCGAGAGGAGGAGGATGATCAGTGGAAGAGGACGCTTCGTGCCTTTCAGCAGCAGACCCTCGAGAAGTACAAGGGTAGCATCTCAGACATGGAGACATGAAGCTAGATAGAGAAGCTAGTGATAGCTTTCAGCTTGATCAGGGATCCAATAGAGTACTGGGATCTTTTGGCTGTAATCCAGATGCATGGAGCAGCGCATTAGTGGTGGAAGCTTTACCTTGGGTAGAAGAGGGAGGATGAGGTTACGTGGACTGATTTCGAGAAGGAGTTCCAGGCAGAATTCCTCTCTTCCACAATGAAGAATGAGAAGAGGCAAGAGATACTATCCCTCCAACAGTGGAGAATGTTAGTAAGAGAGTTGGGGATCAATTTAAAGGATCTCCTTCACTTTTCTCTGGACCTCTTTCCAAATGAGGAGTCTCGGGAGAGACGTTTGGAGGAGGCGCTTCGAACTTCTCTCCAGTATGTTGTTACTCCCTTCACCATACCGAGATACTTGGAGGTCGAGTAGAAGGCTGAAGTGGTGGAGAGGATTCACACGCTGGGAGGTGTATCGCGAGAGGGAATCTAGTTGGGCTCATCGAAGGGGAAGGCTATCATCAGCAGGCCTCCAACATCTGGACCTTCTAGGTTTCGACCCTCAGGAAGCATACCTCAGTAGTTCCAGTTCTGATCTCCTAGCCCTCACCCATTCTTTTTAGGCCCATGGCTGAGATGATTCATCTGTGGAAGCTATGGGCACATTCAGAATTAGTGCCTGGATAGAGTACA
Source organism: Viscum album (assembly GCA_963277665.1). Classification (NCBI taxonomy): domain Eukaryota; kingdom Viridiplantae; phylum Streptophyta; class Magnoliopsida; order Santalales; family Viscaceae; genus Viscum; species Viscum album. Next base: position 2,065,309,603 of record OY728133.1, on the reverse strand, counting down.
GTACAGAGAGGGTGGACATGTTCAGCATCCACCTCAGCAGCAACAGTTTCTCGGTAGGCCCTTTCAGTGGCAACAACAGGGGTAGTAAATTCCCATTCCTCCGAGGGAAGGCGTTGCAGGGAGAGGCCGACCTTAAGATGCCTCTCAGGGACCTCGCCCAGGGCATGGTCGGGGGGGGGGGGAACCACAGCTAAGAGGCAGGTGAGCTGGGCGTGGACGGTTTCATGCCGCAGAGACAGCAGTTCACGCATGGCCGGAAGTCGTTCGAGGTACGATCAGCTTTTTTAGTACTCTTGCCTATGATTTTTTCAATACTGGAGCCTCGCAATCCTTTGTTGCACCCATTCTGGCCTCTGCTCTGGATTAGACGTTGAGAGACTTTCAGTGCCCCTAGTGCTGAGCACACCATTCGGAGGTCAGATCGACTTGTCTTATGTTTTCTAAGAGTGTAAACTGATGATAAGGCCACATCAGTCTATCTGGGATCTCCTACTATTGCAGATACATCCATACGATGTCATCCTCAGCATTGACTGGCTATTCTCTGTATGTGCCGTCATTGAATGCTTCCAAGGGAGGGTCATGTTTTCAGACTTGGGCGGTCGATGTGTAACTTTCACCGGCAAGCGAGGTTGCCAGAAGAGTAGTAGGCGAGAGGAACCCATCATTTCCTTGTTAGATGAGCTTTCATTGGAGTCGGTGGACGTAGAGATGGTGGAAGTTCCAGGGGTCATCAGTGAGTTTATGGATTTCTTCCCTGAATAGGTGACAACACTAACCCCTCGACGTGATGTTGAGTTCGGTATATACTTGCAACCTGGTGCCCATCCGATTTCGATGGCTCCCTAAAGGATGGAACCTTCCAAGTTACGGGAGTTATGGATCCAGATTGATGATCTGATGAAGAAGGGTTTTGTTTGACCATGTGCATCGGCATGGTGTGCTCAAGTCTAGTTCACAAAGAATGAAGATGGTGGTCTCAGGCTGTGCATAGACTACTGGAGACTGAATCAGGTAACGGTTAAGAACCGTTACCCTCTCCCGGGGATAGACGACCTTTTTGACCAGTTAAAAGGGGCATGGTGGTTCTATAAGATTGACCTTCGGTTAGGATATCACCAGCTGAGGGTGAAGGAGGGTGGCATCTCGAAGACTTCCTTCAGGTGCAGATATGGGAACCTCGATTTTGTTGTCATTCCATTCAGCGTTACGAATGCTCCAGCTGTATTCATGGGGCTCATGAACTCCGTATTCTTGGAATACCTAGATCGGTTTGTAGTCGTGTTTATTGACGACATCCTGATCTACTCATGATCAGAGGAGGATCACGCTGAGCACCTGAGGATGGATTTAGAAGTCCTCCGACAACACCAGCTCTATGGGAAGTTGTCCAAGTGAAAGTTCTGGATGAGAGAGGTGAAATTCCTTGGGCATGTGGTGTCCGAGTAGAGGATAGTAGTGGACCCATAGAAGGTCGAGGCGGTTGTTTCTTGGGTAACACCCAAGAACGTGGCAGTGGTTCGTAGTTTCCTCGGACTGGAAGGTTACTACCAGAGGTTCGTACCCAACTTCTCTCGAGTTTCAGTAGCTTTGACAGATTTGACTAAGAAGGACCAGGCTTTTGTATGGAATGGGTAGTTCGAGGAATCCTTGATCTATCTGAAGGATAATTTGGTTAGTTCCCCGGTGCTGAGGTTTCTTGAAGAAGGGGTGACATATGAAGTATTCTGTGATGCTTCAGGACAAGGCCTCGGGTGTGTGCTGATGCAACGACAAGGGGTGATACCTTATGGGTCTAGGCAGTTACGTTCTCATGAATTTAATTATTCCACCCACGATTTAAAGCTTGCGGAGGTCATGTTCGCACTAAAGTTGTGGCGGAATTACCTCATTGGGGAACGCTTCGTGGTCTTCACGGATCACAAAAGCTTGAAGTATAACATCTCCTAGCAGGACCTGAACTTACGGAAACGAAGGTGGATGGAGTTCCTTTAGGACTAAGACCTTGAGATTTCCTACACCTCATGAAAAGGGAATGTGGTGGATGATTCCTTGAGCAGGAAGTCACAGAAGGATGCTGTTCGAGAGTCAGTAGATGGTTGGAAGGCGATGGAGGAGTTGGCTTCCCTGCACCTAGATGCAAGGATGGATGGTGGTAGGGGTTTCCTATATCATATGATAGTGCAGTCTTCTCTACTATGGAAAGTGGAGGAGTCTCAGTGGGGAGACACAGAATGTGAAGTAATGCATGAATGGGTTAACCATGGTGATGCCCCGAAAGGGTGGAAAAAGCATGGTCAGAATCGTATGCTTTTCTGAGTGAAGATGTTTGTTCCTGAGATGATACACGATAGGGTACTTGGTGAGTTTCACAACTCACCCGTAGAGGTTCAACCTAGGGTTTCCAAGATGTACCAGGGTCGGAGGAGACAGTTTTGGTGGCCCGAGGTAAAGTGGGTGGTGGAAGAGTTCATGGCTAGGTGCCTAGTGTGTCGGCAGGTGAAAGCTGAGCACCATGTTCTAGGTAGTTTGTTGGAGCTTTTAGATGTTCCTGAGTGGAAGTGGGAAGACATCTTGATGGATTTCGTCCCAGGTCTACCCAAGATTCAAGGAGGATGCGATGATATCTGGGTAGTGGTGGACTGGTTGACGAAATCGGCTCACTTACTGGCGATCAAGGAGTCGAGTACAGTGGATGCCTTAGAACAGAGGCATGTAGATGTGGTGGTGCGGTTACACGAAATTCCGAGGTCCATAGTCTCGGATAGGGATGCATGATTCACCTCACGAGTCTGGAGAGGATTTCATCATGCTTTTGGCACCATGCTACGTCTTAGCACTGCTTTCCACCCCCAGACAGATGGGCAGACGGAGTGCACCATCCAAACAATGGAAGATATGTAACGGGCATGTATCCTGAATTTTAGAGGATTGTGGGTGCGACAGTTGCCTCTGGTAGATTTTGACCACAATAACATCTATCACTCTACCATTGGCACGGCTCCATTCGAAGCCTTGTATGGAAGACCATGTCGCTCACCTGTGTTCTAGATCGAGGTTGGGGAAACAGGTGTTCTTGGCCTGGAGATGGTGCAGAGCACGGTGGAGAAGGTTTATCTTATACGGGAGAGGATGAAGGCAGCTCTGGACCAACAGAATTCATATGCCAATAATATAATGAGGCCCTTGGAGTTCGGGGTTGGGGACCACGTATTCTTGAAGGTCTCCCCCAGGCGTGGGCAGCGGAGGATCGACAGATGGAGTAAGCTTTCCCCCAGGTTTTTCGGACCGTTCGAAGTGCTGTAGCGGGTTGGTGGGGTGGCTTATAAGTTGGCGTTTCCACCACAGCTACAAAGTATGCACGATGTCATCTATGTGTCACAACTCCGAAGGTATCTACAAGACGACTCACATGTCCTTAACTAGGGAGAGATAGATATCGGGGACTATGCAACGTTCTTAGAGCGACCAATGGTGATCGAAGGTCATGAAGAAAAGGTGCTTCATGGATGAACCATTCCTTTGGTTCATGTGTTGTGGAGACACGGTGGACTTGAGGAAAGTACTTGGGAATGAGAGATGCACATGCGTGCCCAGTACCCAAAGCTGTTTTGAGTTTTTTTCTGTTATGTTTATACTTGGTTGATGGAACCCTTTACCTTGTTAACTATTGAACGTGTGGTTTTAATTTTGTGTGTATGTGTGTGAAGTGTCCTGAAATGTGGGGAGGTGAGGAATTAATCCCTAGGTAAGAGGAATTAGAGTGGATGCGCCTAAACCCGTGCGGGCGAGTCAGTGCCACCCAAAGCAGATAGTATCATAACATGGAGGAAGGGAAACCCCTCACCACATGACCAGAAATATTAATATTTTGTTTTATGTGGTTTCAAGGGGGAGAGGAGTGGTATTATTGTGATTGTTCAGGTCTACTCCTAAGAGGTATCTTTCGAGGTGGTTGTTTGGACACCTCTCCTTTATTCCGTTCTGGTTTTAAATTCTCGAGTTAGAGAATAGTTTGAGAGGTATTTGATGTAATGGTCCGGACCACCCGGCCATTACTTTGCCAAAATAAGGCCCCAACAAAATAGTGGAACTAGCCATGACGACATAGTAAGGGTGACACCGTGACGATGTCACCATGTCCTCACCCAGCCCTCCGCTTTCTTTTTCCAGTCCCGCTCCCGCAACATAACTTTTTGACGCAAATTAATTCTTTTACCCTTTAAAAGCCATTTAAATACCCTAATTAATTCCAAAAAATCTCGAGAAACCTCCCCGATGGGGGTATTAAATAGAACCTTAATATCATCATTTGTAGCTTCCCACCCATGTAGGAAACCTCAATCCGTCTTTCTAGGCGTTCAAAATTCTGTATCCCGTAACAGTAGCATGTCCTCTTTATATCTCCCGCTAGAGTTTCTTCTTTTTCTTCTCAGCTGGATTTCGTTCTTATTCCTGGTGCACATGGAGTTCCTCTCTTCTCGTGTCTTGTGGTGTGCCTCTGTTTGAGCTTTCTTCACCTCTTGGAGTCCACAGAATTCCTCCCCTGCAAGCAGCGCATTCCCTGTTCTTGGCCCGTGGTGAAAAACATCGATCCTTGATCAACCGGGTAGGAATTTTCCTTCATCTCTCCTTTCTGTGTATCATGTTGGGTGGGTATGCTGCTGTTTCTGTGGGAGTGGGTGAATCCAAACCTTAATGAATATAACAAACAAACTTTAAAGAATGAAGGGAAGGGGTGTGAGCAATGTGTTTCTGTTCTGTTTTTCCTTCTCTTCCTTGATGCTTATGTTTTGAACTGTTGGACTATGCCCACTGAAAATCATGGCCGTTGGTGGTCTTTCCTTGCTCACTAATTAACCCTTGCCTTCTATGATGATGAAATGAATGTAACTTGGAAATTGTTAAATCACGTAAACATGGTGGATTAAATGGATACCCAGTAAACATAAAGCCCTGTGTGGTCACCCCAGCTAACCAACAGAAAGAGGAAAATAATGAATGATGTGCGTGAACCTGGAAGCTTCGCTACTCTGTTTTGGTAGTAGGAGTGTTTGATTTCCCATGGTTTTAGGTGGGAAAGGATGGGATCCTCTTTGTTGTGAGTCTGAAACTTTGTGGTTTCTTTGCTTGTGATACGAATTGGGGTGGAATCCTCTATTGTTTTCATATCTTTGGTTCATGGTTTTGGGGATGTGGGGATGTATCTTAAATCCTTCTTTGGTTCCAATACTTAGAGGGATCTCACTTTTACTTCTTTTATGGTGTGGTTCTGTATCTCGAGGCTTGGTTTGGTTCCAGTAATTTGAGGGATCTCACTTATCCCTTTGTTGTTGTGACTTCACAAGAGAACCGCGTGTGAATGCTTAAATTGTTGTTTGGATCTTTCTATTTTCCTGACTTGTGGTTATTCCTGTTAGTTTCCCAGTAGTGCAGGACTTTACTTAAATGTGATCACCTAAACATGAAGACAAGAATGGGTTAAATGGGGAATTGGTTTTGGGAATGAGTTGTGACTTGGCCGTGAGTGTTGTGTTGTTCTTTTATGAACGAATTGTGACACTGGTGTTTGTGCTTAAGTTTTGGAACCCCTAGGCTGGGATGAGTTCTTGTTACCTATACATATATCTATAGTTTTTATGTTTCTTATTTGTGCCCTACCCAAGTTGATCACTTAGTTTCGAACACCCCCATTTCGTGGGGAGGGTGTTTTTCCCAACACTCCAATGAGTTCCTGGTGATTAGCTCCTTTTATTCTCCCTTTCCCGAATAGCCCAAGACTCTTCGGGAAGGCTGTGTTGGCCTGAATTCCATTATTAGCCCAATAATCTTCGACCAGGGTAGTTATGGTGGTTGGCCTAGGTGTTTGTGGGTAGGTTGTTTCCCAAGTGTCTTCGGGATGAAGCCCAGGTGTCTTCGAGCATTGCAGTAGTTGTTCTGACCCAGGTGTTTGGGGTTGTGGTTATGCGTGGTGGTTGTGGACCATGTGTCTATGGGCTGGATGTATGGTTGTGGCCCAGGTGTGTGTGGGAAGTGTGTGGCAGTGGGACTGCGATGAGAATGGCGGGATTGGTTCGATGCGTAGGATGTCTCCAATAACCAGTGGGAAAGTGGCACGAGGTACCCAAACGTCGATGTTCTATTACTATATATTCCTTGACTTGCGTTATTTGTGTAGTGTTCCTTGTTGAGGCTTGCGTGGTTAGTTTCCCTTAGGTGCTCAAGTTATATCTTCTCTCAGAGGGAATTAGAATGCCTCCCCACTTGTGCACTAGAGTCATTGTTTTTTCCTACTGAGTATACTTGTATGTGCACCCTACAAATATAAAACTGCTTTCAGGTTTCCAGGAGAACTTCAGGGATCGTGCGGGCCTGCACTAGCTTGGACGTTGGGACAGTTGCAGGTGTTGTTTTTATTTTCATTGGTACTTTACCTTTGTATTCTCCTTGTAATTTTTTATCATTTACTTTTGGAACATTCATCTAGGAATTGTTTGTTTGGGATTTACATGTACTTTCAGTTTTGGTGTTGTGGGATTTACTATCTTATCTCACGATCCTATTAAAGAAAAAGGGTAATGCCTTCCATCTTGTGTGTGATTATATACCCTTGGTGCTAGTCGCCACTCAGGGACCTATTGAAGGCGGGTCTCGGGGGTCATTATATCTCCTTCAACTTGAAGAAGGAAGGGTCTGGAAATCTGCTGTCCCTTCCCTCATCTTGTTGAATGCGGTTCGTGACACCATAACCTGGTAAAATAGGAGGGTTCCACTGAATTGATAGCTAGAGGAACTATGCCATATTCCGACTATAGGGGGCCTCTCTAGTAAATGGTAGAGGATCAACGACTAGCCTAGATAAATGTTTCTACTCAAGTAGATAATCATATGACCCATTCCATTTGACGAAAGTAATTCATCACTATATTATATGGTATTGGTCCCATTCATACCCTAGCATGATGATGAAACACTAGAATTTGAGGACCCTTGCCTTGACACAATAAGAGGGTTCCACACAGAAAGCATATAGAGGAATCATTCCATTTCTAATAGAAGGGTGAAACACTCATAAAAATTAGATTACCCATGCATATATCACCTAGAGGGTGTTACTGTAGTAGTCAAGGACCCATGCCTAGGCTAGCTGGTGGGTGCCACTCAGATATTTGTAGAGGACCCATACCCTATCACAAAAGGAGTGTGCCACAGTAATTGCATATGGTGAGCCTTTCTGTTCATTTCCAAAATTGGAATTCACGTAAATAAGCTTCATTCATGTAAAATATTACACCGTATCTCAAAATAAACATTATAAGAGACCATCAACTATGACATGAAAAACTCAGTATAAGCTACTAACAGGCCAGAATTTGAGTCCAATCAATTGAGATATGTGAGGTAGAAGTCACTTACAAAAGCGATTAGTTGTACAAGTCACTTAACCATGGCTATACTAGTACACGACTCAGTACGCATGTATTATTACAAATGATGGGGTCCAAATGATTTGTGGACCCACACTGCCACTTAACCATGCCTATACTAGTACACGACTCAGTACCCATGTAGTATTACACAACATGTAGGTAGACTACTTGGTATGTCTAAGCCACTCGGGGTCCAGCATTATCTTCTAGCCAGGACCGTGTAAGTCGACCAGTATCTTTTTACTTCGATACATGGTGCATGCTCCCACAAGGGGTCCAACCAATGTGCTCCAACATATGAATTTTCCTCCCAGAGGGGTATATACATCTGGCAGACCAGCCAAGTGTCATGACATCTTTAACATTATCAAAACCCTAGCACCATAGCCAATGTTCCACTACACATCATGTGTTCTTCAAACTACATAGTGTGTAGTTAGTTTTTTTAATATATTCCTAGACCCACTTATTAAATTTCAAATCTAGGCTCTCAAACTCAGATCACACCTCTAATACTCTAGAAATCCATGGAAAAGGCCTCTATTCATTGTTTCCATCCATTTGGTGTCTAAAAATTGTATTCCAAATTCACCCATATGAATCCTTATGCATATATATGCCTTGTGTATCCCATGGTTCTCCCACTACCATATTAGATTATCAAAAACCACATTGTAATCATCAATATCCTACTATCCATTTGATTATATCATAGATTCATCAATGCATCCCTAGGAAATGAATCAGTTAGGAATTTCAGTGCCTGATTAGGTTTTTTATTTCCAAAAATGTCGAACAGAGGCCCCATAGGACAATCAAGAATAAATGTGATGAATGATAGCAATAAAAGCACCAAAAAAGGTGAATAATCATTATCCCAACATTCTTGTCCAATGATCACACTCCAAGATATATTATGTGGGAAATAATTGAATAATCAATTTAAATCTATACTTGGGTTCATATAAAGTATTACAATAAGAGAATATCAATGAATGCGAGTGATCATGCTAAAAGAATTTGTATAATAGTGTAAGAATCAACAAATTGAGGTTTCTCAAATAGTTTTGGATATTTTTTTCAATGAGGAATGTGCTAGACAATTTAGAAGATTAATATTTTCATTAGTTGGATCACAATCTTCTTGGATCTAGTGTTTCATCAATGTTAGATTTTAATTCACCAACAAAATGAGAATGAAAAAACTATAAATTCTCCCTGGGATTATACAGATAAAACTAGATAATTTTTATAATGGGTAATTTATAGGGAAATATTATTTATTCATTTATATAAAAAAATATTTTTTTATTTAACTAAATTCAATTATCCTTGACCAATTTTATACGAACGCACCGTACATGAAAATTTTAGGTGGATCCAATATTATACATCAAGTTGTAGACTCAACCACGGTATAATATTTAGATTTCATGATTATTTTTAAGAGTTATCAAATTATTTTTAAAAAAAATTCATTAAAAATATTTTTTTAAAAATTTTTGAAAATTAATTCTGGAAACACCGGGCCTCGAAAATTCATGTCATCTTACCATATGACTATAATAATATATCTATAAATATATCAATGTATTATAAAGAAAAATTGAGACTATAAAACATTATATCCTTATATCGTTTCATCACTAAAAATAAGAAGTAAACAAAAGTTCATGATATTGAGCCTTTATCTTTCTCTCCCACTCGTAGGAGCACTCATGAATGATCTCATGCTACTGCAATACATGAACCATAGGCATGGTACATCTACAAAGGGTTCTCTCCTTCCAAACCTTTAACACCAGTAGGTTATACAAAAAAAATTTCCATCCTTGATGTATAGTTTAACCTAGTCAATAATGTGCATGGAGTCAGGAACTTATCTTCTTTTCTGTGACACATGGAAGACATGGTGCACCCACTCCTACTATTGGGTTAGGTGCTGTATTACTACACCTCTCCAATCCACTGTAAGATATCAAATGGCCCAATGAACCTCATGAACATATATCTTATATGACTAAACCTATATAATTCTAATATCGGGGATACATTCAACAAAATGTTTTATCCCTTATCGAATTCCAAGTGACTACTATGTTGATATGCATAAGATTTTTTCTGGCTCTTGGATGTCCTCATATTATCAAGGATAACCTCGACATTTGATGTTTTCAGCTAAAAAAATTATGGACTAACAATAGATATCCATCCCATCACTTTCAAGTATGAGGGTGACCTATAAGGTATCCTGTAAATAGACTAGAAAGGATTCAAGTTGATAGTAGAGTGGTAGATAATATTTTACACAAACTCTACCAAAGGAATGTGAGCCTGCCAACTCTAGAAATAGTCTAATAAGAAACCCCTCATAAAATCCTCCAACAGCTAGATATTTCTCTCAGTATGAAAATTTTTCAAAGGGTGAAACACTATACTAATCATCATCTAGGATCAAAATGCCTCATGCAAGACTTTAGACAACTGTGATGTGATCCAAAAATCATGATTGGAGACAATAGTTGATGGTAACCCATGAAGTAGAACAATATTCTACACATCCATATTCCCCAAAAAATCCATCAAATCTTGCTACGTAATTAAAATTAAGTTCTCAGACTTATTGAGTTAGTAAACGATCACCCAGATGGAGTCATGGTGTCTCTCTGTCTGTGGAAGTCCTATAACGAAGTCTATGGATATGATATTTCATTTTCTTTCTAGGCATTTAAGAGGATGAAAATATCCTTCCATAACCTGGTGCTCTGCCATTAACTGCTATCAAGTGAGTCACCAAGAGATGAACTCAGCCATTCCCCATATCATGATGGAAAACAAAAACTACCACTAAAGACCTGTTTACATATTCCTCAAACCAAGATGTATAACCAAAGTAGATGTGTGTAACTCACTCATCATTTAATCTAGCATCTTAAATTGGACCCCCATATATCCTTGGAAAATGATGATGTGATTCACTCCTTTAGAATATCCATCAGGTTGATCACTTGAGGATATATGGCCACACAAGGCCTCACAGTCTAAGTATCCCAATAGGAACTCTCTCACTTGCTCGAGGAGTATAGGAGTCAACACAATCATGTTATTTAAAAAATTCACTCTCCTCCTCAATAGGGGTCAGATATTTATTCATCATTTACTTTTCTTATGATCCAATAAATGTTATTCTATATTGATTTTTTATAGATATGACTATGAATAGATAATTATTTTTTTATAGTTTTTGGTACATACATACCAATTTGATATATATATGTATATATATATATATATCTTCTTCTCGATTACACTGAAACAATTATATTTGGAGTATCTTAATCTTAATTTCCTTCTTCTCTTGTCATGCTTTTGAGTCCTTGTTGGATTTTAGCGAAGAATATGTATAATTCCAAATTTCAATGATATTTGTATAATATATTAATATATTTTAAATCTATGTGTATGCTTTCATTGCAAGCCATATAAATTCTAACATCTTCTCATAGACATGGAAATTAGGTCCTATCATGAACAATATTTTCTTATGCTTAGTCTTATTGCAGAAGATATAAAATGAAAATATATTATATAATACTTTCTACAACTGAATGAATATATATATATATATATGTTTTGAGACCTTATTTTTCATCTATAAAAAAGTCCTAAAACACCATTTCCCCATTCACCCCCTCTCTTTCTTATTCTCTATGTCCAAGAACCAACAAATTTGGATTCATTCAATCAACTATTTAATTTATGATATGTTTTTATCTCTATCAGAATTATGTTATAATTTTTAATGTACATGTAATCATATGTAAAGTAATTCATTAATTTTTTTATGTTTATATCTTCAATATTCTAGTAAGTGGTTTGTAAATTCAAAACCATCTAAATTACCGATTATAGATGCATTTTTTAAGGAAAATATTAATATCATCGAAAATATCTTAATTAAAAAATATGATGTATGTATATATATATTTCATAAATTGAAGATTTAATTATTAAAATATTAATGAATTATTAAAAATAACTCATAAGTAAAATTTATGATTTTTGGAAAGGAAAATTAAAAGTAATAATAATAATCATTGTTATTATTATTTATAATTTTCAATATATAATGGGAATACAGACATCCATAAATATTTACATGATTTTTTTAATTTTAGAGTATTTATATTTATGTATAAAAATTAGAATTATTTCTTCTGGAAGGAATAATTTCTCCCAAAATTATATTTTAACCATACTGAGAAGTTATAAGAATATTTTATTGTATGAACATAAATTTGGTAATATTTTTAAATTATTTTGGATTATGTTTGATAATGGAAGGACAATTTAAATTTGTTTCTAGAAATATGGCACTAGAATATTGAATTATATGATACGATATGGGGAGTAATCCCATGACCTAAAGGGGAAGGTGTCCTATAAGTGATATAAGTGGACACATGGGTTTTTGTATAGTCTTTTATGTATAATAAATAATCAATAAATATTACTATTTTCAAAAAAAAAAGAAATCAGAATAATTATATAAAAAAGATTATTATTTTAGAAAATAAATATTTTTTAAAATAAAACATACTTATAATGGATAATTTAAAAATGTATCAATTTTTTAAAAAAAACATTTTATATTTATTTGATTTATCAAATGATATATTTGATAAAAGTTTTATAATGGTATTAAATGTTTTTAAAGAAAGTATTTACAAGTGATTTTAATACCACTTAATGGAAAATTTTGAGCTTACCCTTTGTTTTAAAATATTTTTTACATGTTTAGTTTAAATTTAAATGATTATCATTTTTTTAAGTAGGTTGGGAACATTAAGAAAAGTAGTTAATTTGAAAAAATTTATACAACTCTGAAAATATTGATTATTTTGGTCTTATTATCTGAAAACATGACCAGAAAATGTCCTGGAATGTATAATGTGTTGTGTATTTTTTTAGATTTATTTTGCAAAAAATATATAATATATTTCGTTCTGAATCCAAAAGTATAGGTTAAGGACATTATAGTTGGTATTAATGTGATGTTCTAGATAAAATTGGAGAATATATGTTGTATCTTGATGAAAAATATACATTATAGTACTTTATTTGAAACTTCTAGAATATTATATTCCCTTATAAGTTCTAGTTTTTCTTATTTTTTAGGATGGAGATTCAAAATTTTCATATGTCAGATGACCAAATATTGAGGGTGTCATTAATTTATGGGGGGCAGGGGAATGTAACATCCTAATAAATTTAAATCATAAAAATTTATTAATAAATGATGTCTTATAAATTATATAGTATAAGTTATAAACAAATATTTTAAATAAGTTATTTTATTTAATCAAAATAAAATTTATCTATAAGATAAGGGTAATATTTATAAATTATAATAATACTTATAGAAAATATTATAAAAAATAAAAATTAGTTTTATTTTATTAAATAATTATTCCATTCATATAAATGATGATTTATTATATTATATAATTAATCATTATTTAATTTTAATATGAAACGTTTATTGTTTTCAAATATTTTTATTTTTATTAATGAAATAATATTTTATTTTAAAAATTAGAAACAAATATTACTTATTATAAATGTGGTATTATTTTGTTGAAAAAGAATAGTTTAATATATTTATTTATTTATTTTAATAATAATATTTATTTATATAAAATATTTATTTTAAAAGTAATATAATTAAATTTAAAAAATAGAATATACATATATATATATGTAATGAAATGTATATTAAGTATATATTATGAACGTTATTATAAATATACCTTGTAATATATAAATATATATATATTTATACACCAATAACATATTATAATTAAAATTTTATCATTATAAATAAAATTTAAATTGTTATATAATATTATTTTAAAAAATTTTGAATTAAGAAAATATCAAATTATAATGATTATTATTACTTTTTTTTTAAAATTATGAATTGTGTCAATGTTTATATATATGAAACTATGGAAATTATAATTTGTGTTAAAATGTTAATTATTAATATTAAGTAAATTATATTAAATAATAATAATAATAAATGAAACAAATTGGTATAAAACGAATAAGTTGAATCGATGGTATAAGGGAAAATTAGACTGTTGGTTTGGGGTAGGATGAGAGTAGTCTATAGCAAGGGTGTCAGATCTATGTTTCGAGAGGCATAAAAGACTCTTTGGTCGAAAACTAGAGAATATTGAGTTCGACCACCCAAGGGTTTTGGATTCTCATGTTTAGAAAAATTATTAACCACCAATGAGGTCCTCGATTTGTTTCAGGTGACCGAGCAATATGGAGGCCATGTGCGGATCAAAAAAATTTCAGCGAGTAACAAAAACCATATATGAGCATCGATGAGGGTCTGGATCTTGGATAGTCTTCAATCTCAAACGAAGTAAGGTAGGTGTTTGTTTGTTTTCCCTTTTAGTTCTATGAATTTTTTTTGGGTTAATAGGGATATGCTGGTCACTTTATTCTATTCTTCATCAATCATCATCGGGTTTCTGTTCATCGTTTACTTTTTTTATGGTCTGTTAGATATATATGCTTCTTTGAGTTTGGTTGGAGTTATAATTACGAACTAAAAGTAATTTTATTTTATCATATTTGGTCTACAAATTCTAATTTCACTGATTATATTTATATCATTATCTCTATTACACTGAAGGGATTCGATTTGGAGTGTCTTAAACTTTGTTTCATTATGCTTTCTCTATGTTTTTGACTCCTCATTGGATTGAAGTAATGAATACTTATAATTTCATTTAGGAGTGATATGTGAATATAATGTATATATATATATTAGATCTAAGTATATTCTTTCCTTTCAATCCATATCTGTTATAGCGTACATTCTTGTTCATTGAAAATAGTTCATATCTTGAAAAATAATCACTTCTATTTAGTCTTATTTCATAAGATATGAAATAAAAAATATTATATAATACATTCTACAACCAATTGAATTTAAATTTATATAAATATATGTTTACAAACCTTAATATTATTATACCAAAGATGGCACAACTCACCATTTCTTGATAATCCCCCTATCATTCTTTTTCTCTGTGTTCGGGAACTAGTAGCTTTGGGTTCATCCAATTTATTATTTAATGCATGCAATGTTTTTTTATCAAAATTTGTTTTTAAATTTTTAGGTAAATGATGACTTATATAAGGGAATTAATTATTATTTATGTTTATATCATTAATATTCTAGTATGTTATTTGTATTTTCAAAACCCCCTAATTTACAAATAATAGATAAATTATATTTTTGAAAGGAATAATTTAATATTATAAAAAAGATCCTTAATTCATGGTTATCATTTATATATATAAATATTGTATAGATTAATGATTTAATTCTCAAATAAGAAATGAATTATTAATTTTAATAATATGTAATGTTTTTTAATTTTATCATAGGGAATTTAATAATAATAATAATAATAACAATGATAATAATAATTTATATGGTCATATATTATGTGATTACAGACAATCATGCGTATTTATTACAAGAAATGTTTTAATTTCATAGTATTTATATTTATAACTAACAATTAGAAGTACTTCTTATAGAAGAAATAATTTCTCCTAAAACGTTTTTTTACCATAATGAGATGTTTTAAGATTATTTTCCTAATTGAAAAAAAATTATAGGATATTAAATGATTATAGATTATCTAGGAGAAAGGGAGGACAATTTAAAAGGTATTCATGAAATTTCTTACTAGAGGATCAAATGATATAAAATTTTTTCGGGAGTAAACCCATGACCTCTAGAGGATGTTTTTTTATATGTGACATGGCTAACTATCCACACGGTTTTTCATATGTCCTATTATGTATCATAGAAAATCAATAAAAATTACTAGTTTAAAGAATGAGAAATCCAATGATATATTTCAAAATATTATTACATTAAAAACTAAATAGCTTTCAAAAATAATATATATTTATTATGGATATTTAGACAGCGTTTCAATGATTTTAAAAAACCAATTTTGGAAATATTTACGTCATCAAATGAATTATTTGATTCAAGGATTCCAAATAGATTTATTATTTTCAAATAAATTATTTAAAAATGTATTTTAAACCCCTTACTGGGTAATTTCATGCTCATGCGTAGTTTTAAAATATTTTTTACATGTTTATTAGAAATTAGAATGATTATATATTTGTTTAAGGAGGTAGAACATACAAATAGAATTTGTTAATTATATAATTTTTGTATAGATCTAAATATATGTATGGTTTTGGTCGAACTCTCTAAAATATAAACTAGAATATGTCATTGGGTGTACAATGTGCTCTGTATTTTTCTTTATTATTTTGTAAAAAAATTACATAATATATTTAGTAATATATCCAAAAATGAAGGTTTAAGGATTTAAAATGCACTCCACACCCTCATCCAATAGTTTTAAAATAGTATGACTCATCAGTATCACCCTAAACACCAAAAAGGCCATATGGCACTACTCAATCCCGACCAAGCGACACCATTTCTATGCCATTATGGTCAAATGGTCTTTAATCCTAGTGAATTATTCTAAAAACCTCATATATTACTGCCCCAAGGAATGAAAACTCCATACCCTTAAAACACACTCACGTTGCTGTGCAGAATGATCTGTATCAATCTATACCTGGTCCAAAACTAAACCATGATAAACAATTACATTCCCTAGAATGAGAACCTCATGAATCTAGAACCAGAACTTTGGGATATTTAAATAATGCTAGTTCTCCCAAATAAAATATAGGAGAATACTCATTTGGTCTTCATGATCCTCCTCTAATTTAGAGTACATGAGTATGTCATCGATGAAGATAAAAACAAAATTGTCCAAGTATGATTGAAATATCAAACTCATCGAAGCCAAAAAAACGAAGGGAGGATTATTCAAGCCAATGTTGATCACAAAGAAATCATAATGTTTTTAGGATCATCAAAATTCTATATTTCTAATATCAGCATCGTGAACTCTCAACTGGAGGTAACCAAATACAATGATGATATTTGGGAAAAAAATCATGCCTCAAAACATGTATAAAGAGTTCATAATTCCTTAGAAGGGGTTACATTTTCTTTATCATGGAAATTGTTAGGGGATGATAATCCATACAAATCAACAAGATCCCATCTTCCTATTATATCCATAACACCAAGATCCTGGTTGGGACCATAAGATATTCCATAGAATCTTTCAGAGTGGAATTGGGGTGCAAGACGATGAGTAACTCCATCTCCCTCCTAGGATGTACTCCCATAACGTCCATGGGGAATATGTCCATAAAATCATCTATGACTGAATTAATCCATATTCATGAAGAGGCTAGTGAACCATGGGATGCACTCACTTTCTGGTTGTTGATGGGCTGTATCCTCCTTCCTACAAAATCCACTTATCCTAAAATGAGATCTCTGTCAACCACAAATGAGAATATCACCCCATAAGTGTGAATGTATATTAATCATCTATGAAGAAAGTTAATATTGGCTCAGACCATGGAAAAATAGTCCATACCACATATGAAATCATAGGGTTACATCATGATTTCTAAAAGGTCTCTTGAGAACCTCTCTCCACAAAGCGATAGATCACACTACTGGAAGATAAATGATATAGAAGACGTGTTCCTCATAGGCTCCTCAAGACAATGGTGTTGGAATAAATCCTCAACTGGGATATAAAACTCCAATAATAAAAGTATATATATGAATAAATTACTCTCAAATAGGCCTACTAATATCGAATCAAGATTATAAAAAACAAATATTTTACCTATAATAATCTCATGTACCGCATGGTCATAATCCTCTATAGCCGGTTGCTATCTACAGCCTGAACAACTTGAACCTTGACCCTGACATGGGCCACCAGGTGTTGGTCAAAGGATAGCATAGAATCATCTACCACCTATATCAACTCCTATTAGAGCTCCACCTTCTCCTTTTCTAACATTGCCTCCCTGGGGACCACATGTCCTTCACTACGGGGATCCCTAATCACCATCCTACCTCTACCGTGGTAGTCTGCCTGGTTGGGCTTTCACATGCCTTGTGACCTCGCCCATCAAAATCATTTCACCGCCCCTCTCTATGTTTCCCTGTTCCTCAGTGATGCCTTATTCCATGTGCCAATGACTGATCCCAGGATGATATCTTATGCAAATATACTTTCAATTGGTGCCTACTTGGGGCTACAGAAAACACAGTCATAAAATTCCCATTTCCAGTTCTCACTACATAGATTTTATTTGAATGGAAAATATCAAACAATAGAGCCAGCGCGAACGCCCCAGCATAGGGGGGAATGTATAGGGGCACTATAATAGCACAAATATCTCTATGGAGTTCCTTCTCAAACATCATTGCTTAAAATTATCCATATCATATCACATCATGGGGGTGTAATGTAATGTCTTTGAACCTTGTAGCATACCCTAAAACCACTATCACCCAATACAGCTCCAAAAGCTCTTGAATCAGTACTGAGAAAAATAATGAGGGGTAGTACTCCTCACAAAATAGCTATTGGAAGTCAGGACATGAGAGTATCCACTCATCATTCATCAATGTAACAAGACTCCATCTATACAAAACTCATATAGGGAAAACTCTAGGTACCAGTGAAACTGCCAGATCCATTAGTGTCCAAATAATCCTAACAACATGGAATACTAAATCATGTAAATCCTCTACTACTTAGGGATCTAGATCATAATAAAACCTCATCAGCCTCTAGTGTTGGAACTTTTATAGAGCATTAAGGATGTTCACATTCTAATCTTACTCTGTTGGTATGACATACTGCTCGATAGGTGGGAGTGTTTCTACCAATCCAACTGGAGGAAGGATCTCACTAGATGGACCCAAATCTGAGTCATCATCACTCATGAAACCATCATCATGTTCTAGAATAGGTAAGCAGGGTAACTGCCATTGCTAAGGAATCTTTAAAACATTATCACGATATACCATGGTAAGATGCGAATATAACTACAAACACACACAATGGGAAGGTGACCCATGAAGGAAATTAAAACAATCAATCCAATAATATGCATTTACTATTTGATACTTGAAATAATTGTCTCATTATACCATGTAAACAATTAGGTAGCCAAGGTTTTCATGAATGGATATGTCGATTGTAGAACCAATTCTGAATTCCTTATCCGAATATCTTCACTCGAAACAATTTGAAGCTTTTCTCGAAAAATACCATCCAAATAAGCATAAGGGGGATACTAAAAAACCAACACAATGAAAAAACTAATCTAATATGAATATGCAATGACCTGACATAAGGACGCCGAATCTATAACTACCCCAAGCCCACCACTATAGGCGAGGGGTGGTGACAACCATTAAAAGGGATACCTAATATACGAGGCCTTTTCCTGATGTCTTTATATATACACACCCAAACATATAAATGAATAAGGGAAGACTAATAATGAGAAAGATAAAATATATAAATATTAACCATGTAAGAAAAACCCTCTCTAGTTTATAAGAGTATGAGAGTGTGAACTAAAATGTAAAGGGGAAAAATACACAAACAATTTGAAAGATGGCCCAGTTAGAAAAAATGGAAAACTTTATGCTGGGAGAGCCTACCTCATGTTATATAAGCTTCAAAAACCATATATATTCCAATGAACTAAGAATCAATAAGAACCTCTGTAGTCGCCATCGACCTATTCATAATTTACATAGGACATGATGAAGTGTGATTGAAGCCCCTACATGGGTGGGTAAATGCATACTCATTAGGACACCTGGAAAGCTGAAGTGGAAGTAGTAAGAGTCATGATAGAAATATATAGATAGATCAATCCAATGAAGGAGATTAAAAATTCAATAGATTTAACACACACACACACACACACACATATATATATATGATCAAACTAAACATGAATAAATGATAGGAAATGGGAATATCCATCTCCCAATCCATCCCACGAAAAGTGTGCCTAAAGTTTTAAAGTCCATCAATGATTCCCAACATCTCGATCACTTTTTGTAAGATACAGAAGATTCAGGCCTTTTAATGCCCTAATATTTTTTGAATTTTTTGAAATTAATTTAAACATTGCAATATTTTTCATTTCATGTAAATCCAAAAATAGTTTATTTTATATTGAAGTATTATATTTGGATTGAATTATATGAAACAAACAGACAATCATGAAATACACAAAACATAAATTGTAGTTTTCTATACATAGAACACTAGGGATAGTTGTGACATAACATATGCAACATGCAACAAAAACATAGCGTATGTTACACGAAACACATATGTTTCTTTGAAACATATTTTTTTTATAATTATTTAAATGAGATAATTATAACCCAACCATTAAAACTAGTTATATATAAACTAATAACTAATATTCAAATATTATTTATAAATTTTTTATATAGATAAAACATATTGGTAATGATAAATACGATTTCTGGTAAAGGCCCTTTATGTTTAAAAATATTATTTTCTTGAAAAAACCTCATTTAATGATAAAATTAACTTTAGAAAAATTTATTAACTAAGCATTATAAAATAAGAACAAATTTTTAATTTTTAATTTCTAAATTATATTAGGGTGAATTTTATTCATTTTTCTGAGACATCATTTTTGAAAGAATAGTTAAAATACAACTTTTTAGTAAAAAACAACCTTTTACTTTAAGAAATTATTAATTTTAAATCATATTTTAATATTTTAAGATAAAATAAGATCAATTGTAAATATATTAATACAATTCAGGTCATTATAATCAATTTCAATTTGACATTGAATATAAAATCTTAATAAACTTTTGAACTTCTTTCTACCTTAAAAACCAATAATTTCGTCCCATCTGCGGGATTAACATTAATCATAATTTTGTATATTCTGTGAATGTAATTTTAAAAAACATACAAGAACCATTTTAATCAGTATAATAATTTTATTCTAATAAAATCACTTTAAATTGTAGCAAAAATATTATTAAAAGTGAATAAAAAATCACAACGATTAAGGTAAAATTAAGCTTAATTTGGGATTAATCCTTAATCTTAGCGGCCCAAATGACCTATAAACTTGTACAAAAACATATTTATATCCATATTTCTTCCATTATATTTATATTATATATGTATATGGGGTTTTATGACATTTCTTATGAACATGTGTACACCTAACTGGTTTTTAAAAATTCCACGTAAACCCCTTTCCTTCACTATAAAAGGACACCAACTCTTACACTTATTAAAAGATCAAAAACATCTTAATATTGAATAATATCATCCAAATAAACTTCCAAAATCCCACATTTACACCTTTATGAAATCATTTGGGCATAAAGTCTTCCAAGGTATCTTTTTGGTATAAACAATAAGTATTTATCCAATGAAGAGGTAACACATTCTCTCAAGATCTGTTCTTTTATTTTCCTTCTACACCCCCTCTAATCTCTTTATTCCATTATTATGTAACAAAAAAAGTATACTAAAAATAATAATATGTTTTTATTCTATGGTATAAACCTACTCTTGAATACATCTCCATCTAATTAGTAACAAACTTACTGTTTATGTGTACGATGAACTACTGCCTCACTAAACAATAATTATTCAATTTTCCTTACCGCATCTCATGGTGGATATTATGAAGGACACTATGTTTACATATTTGATATATTATATTTATTAGTTTTATATTAATTATTTATTGTTTTTAAAGTATATAACTTTTTTACGTTTTATTTTTTTTTAAAATGATAATTTCATTTTAGGAAGTGTGGACTACCACACCCTCAATGTGATATGATTCGTTCATACATTACATGGATTGTATTCAGGATGGTTTTAGTAAATATATATTATATATATGATATCATAAACCCAATATAATAATTATATATATAAAAACATAAAAACATATATTTATTTTACTTTCTTTCTTTCAACGTGATAATTAAACGAAAATAGCATTCATGCATACGTACAACCTACCATCTCTATGAATAGTGAATGCCATTTAATAAATATATGTTTTATAGATTATTATAATAAAAATATAATTTATATACCTAGTATTTATATCATGGTTTAAATTTTGGAAAACATGAAATATAGAATAAATACCAATGATATAGAAAATTATGTAAAATGTGAATAATAAAGTGAATATTACCCAAAGTGATACCATAACATAGGATTGTCAACAAGAGTGAAATATAAGGCCATAATCAAACCATATATGGTATTAGATATAAGAATATAGTTCTGTAAAATTTTTATAATAAATTTTTATCTATTATATAGGTGGTCTGAATAAGTAGGATGAGAGTCAAGACACAGGGTAATAAGATTTCATCTCACTTTTTATTTTTGTACGATACAAGCTATGTTTTCCAGTCGTTCCTTTGGTGTGGTGTATGTTATGCCCATGATCTTATTATATATCTATTATAAAAAAATTTATGGTTATTATCATATCCATTTTATTATCCATCATTCAAGGGTTTTATTTTTCAAAAGTTACCTAATCAAGAAATAGTTTTGTCTCAATTTTCTTTTTTTTGACTCATGTTTTGTTATGCAACTAAATTTTATTTCAAGGTGTATATACTTCCATTTCACATGTTATCTCATGGTTTTAATTATTTTTATGACATTATAAGTTTTATTTAATTTAATTTTCTTATGTGTAGATTACAATCAAATGTTTCTAGGTTGTAACAGTTTATTGATAAAATATCATCGCTTTTCATGACTTTTTATATTCATGTTTACATTGATGAAATATTATGATCCATATATCAAAAAAAATCCTGACTATTCTTATCCTGTGGTTATTAAAATTTTAATCATATATTGGTAACCTTTCTTAAACTATTTGGTATATAATATAGTTAAGAATGTGTTAGTAAGATACACTGACTTTACCCTCTCTTCAGCTAGAAATCTATTTTCATTCAAAACCATGTTTTTTAAAAAGGTTTGAGAAGAATATTATATCATTATCATTTAATATTTAAAATAAAATTTTACCCTTTTTATCTTTTTATAATCTCATCCAAGGAATATTATTTTCATTTTTGAAATATGGAATTTTTCTAACCCTTTTACAGTGAAAAATGATTTTTATTTTTTCCACATATGGCATGTATGAATTTACCCATAGTAATTTCTTTGAAGATTCCTTTTCATTATTAAAAGGAATATTTTTAATTAAATGCTTTTAAAATTAAATTTCATTGAAAATGGTATTCAAATGGTATTTAAGACTTATTTATATTTTTTCATTTTATTATCAATGAAATTGTTTTAAAAAATGTTGAAGATCATTTAATATGTCGTCACGTAAAAAAGTTTTCAACACATTTTGAAGATTTCATTATAGTTTTTCATTTTTTTTTAAAGAAATGTTTTCCAAAAAAATTTCAATCTTACTTTATATGTTTTCAATATAATTTCAAATAAATACTTTTCAATAAAATTTCAATCTCTTTATATATTTTTTCAAGTAAAAAAGATTTCAAAACATTTATAATATTTAATTATATATTTTTCATGTTTTTCAAGGAAAAACGTTTTTAAAATTCTTTATAGATTATTCTATAAGTAAAATGGCTTTCAAAATTATTTCATGACTTATCTATATGTTTTCAATGTATTTTTTTAGAAATTTTTTTAAATTGTTTTATGTATATGAAGGGATATTTTCATCAATAATTTTCTTGAATGATATTTCCAAATTATTTTCCATTTATGGTGAAATCTGCTGATATTACTCTTTCCCTTCTAGAAAATGATCTTAATGTTCCATTCATATTATTTTTATGAATGGGATATGATTAATGTCATAATATTTATGAAACCCAATTCTCTTTCACATGTTTTATTTTTATGAAACATGTTTCTCTTTCCTTAGTTATATGTTCATGAAATCTATTTCTCTTTCATGTGTTATGATTTTGATGAAATGATTTTGAAAATGGTATTTTTCCATAGGGTATGATATGATGATATGTTTATAATACTCATTGCATTTTAAGGTTTATGATATGATTTTTAAGGATCTTGTGGAACACATATATATTATTTAATTATAAGATGGTTTGGACCTATATCTCCCTGTAATATATTGGGTAAAGATTTATATCTCCTGAGATATACATGGATAGACCGTGAAATGAACTCGGTTCAGTGTTACCAAGATGGAACGAGAAATGAAATCGTCTTAGTATTAAAGGTTTTCTAAGATGAGTTAACTCAGTTAAGTAATACAGGTCCCGAGTAGGGTGTAAAACATGTCTAGTAAAGAATGTTTCCCACCAAGATGGCCTTGGTTGCAATGCCTTGGATACAAGAGAAATCATCATATATTCTTATATGTTTTCCAAAATTCCATGTTTTATTCCTATTTTATGCTTTCATAAATTATTTTCATTATTTCTTTATGATTCATGTCTTATGAACTTCAATGATTTATAACTAGATTCAGGTATATTATATTTTATATGATTTGAATGATCTTATATTTTCTTTATCATGTTAGCAAACCCTTATACACATAATTATTAATTCATATCTCATTTATTTAACCTTACTGAGAATTTAAGCTCACCCCATACATAAGTTTCCTTTTCCTTGGTTATGAAGAATAGATTTAAATATAAGTAGTAAATGTGGATCTATTTATGGGAGATATTTAAAAAATTTCAAGAGGATAAATGATTTTTTTTTTCAAAATACACTAAAAATTATTGTCCTAAGGAATGCATTTTTTTCTGTACAATATATTCATCTAGAATAATGCAATATCCATGTATGTTAGGCCTGAGTCTCTATATTTCCTACAAAAGGAAAGATTTAGTCAAAAATTGGAATCATGGACAGAAAAACCATAAGGATATCCTTATTTATATTTCTAAGGATATGTCTATGGATATCTTTAAGGATAATTATAAGGAAGAGTTATATTTTAAGAGCATTTACTAAAATTTTGACAAAGGTTATATTTAGTGGTTTCCAATAAATCCATCCATGTACGATTATGACAAGTATATGTGGCTCTGGAACAAATGTACGTAGGGATGAAAACTCTAATAAGATGTTCTGGGCTTGACTCAGGATAATTATGTACTCAACAATGTGCCTTGATTCCCAACTAGTTTAAAATTATAAAGGGATATGCTTTGAGAATTCACAAACTCCTCGTAAACTATTTTTAAGTATTTAAATATAATTTGTCAATGAATAACCATGTATGAACCTACGATGTCAAAGATTATGTAAGGTGTCATTATTTATACATTCTGTAATTTATTCATTCCATGATAATGTTATTTTTTACTATGATGAGTAATTCTCACACAATGCTTTAGTTTTAGTCAATAGTGGGAAGAAACAAGAACTGGATTAAGGGTTAATGTAATGGATGAATTGATTCTTAGAATTCATGTGGGATGATCACTCGATTCAAATATGTTGTCATCATGATAATCACTTTTCAAATAATATTATGAACAACAGATACGTTAACCAACTCTTAGACTCACCAAGGAAGAGCAAGACGAGGTTCTATAAGAGTTTTGGTATTAGAGACCATGAACGAAAGACTATTATGTTTTCTTTGTGTCTATAATGTGATAAAAATCACATATGTGAATGTATTAGAGGAATAAGAAGATGTTTTGACTATGGAAAATAATAGCATAAATTAAATGATTGTAAGGGAAAAATTCTGAGTTTAGTTAATGATATGGATGAGAATATAGGCCTTCCAAAGGAATCATATAAGTTTAAGTATTTTATTTGTGGAATAAATGGTAATTATGCAACTCAATGATCCAAGAAGAAATATCATGAAGAGGATCAATAAGGCAGAATGAGTAATGGTAATATTTTTGATGACGATGAGACTACAGATGAAATGTGAAAGGAAAGAGGTATTGTGTCATTGGATAAGGTAGCATTGTTAATGGCATAAGGATGAACTAGAATAATATAATAATATATTTATTTAGGTTCAAGAATTATGTTATATGAAAGGTGAAATATATAATGATTGTTCATTTATTGTTTTTTAATACAAATTTACAAGAATACATTTAATGGATCTGATTGAATAGAAAAGCAATTTAATGGAAAGGTGAAGTCCATATAAAAAGCATGATTATGTGAAATATGAACCTTAATATTTTCATTATGTCAAGATTTTATTGTCTGGACAATGATATGTCAGATATGAATAAGTAAAATGGACGGTACAGATTACCTTGTAAATAATTAAGGACATTATTAAAAGTAGTCCATGATATCATTGTAGTTCTCAGTAAGGATCCATGTGTCACTAAGTGGTGGAGTGGGTGAATCAGTGATATCAATTTTCTTTTCATGTTTCTTTTTTTGAAACAACCATAACCTCATGTTAAAGAGTTTTTTCCCTGTTGAACACACACAACTACATAAACACAAGATTTATAAGGTTCAGTACTCAAGAAGAGTATCTACGTCCTTGGTATAGTATAGAAACAGTCCAATACCACACAATACACTAGAGAACAATCATTTGATTTGGAATAAAATGAGTAGGATATTTCCTTACACTCATGTAGCACTTTGAAAACAATCAAATATGGCGTGTGCTCACTCTTAGCACAAATATGGTAATGTAATGTTTCTGTGCTTCTTAATGAAATTTCAAAAATCAAATAATTCAAAAAAATTCATCACATTCCTTACCAGAAGCTGGTAATAACATCCAAGTGAAAACAGCTTGCACGCCACTCCCTTCTTGCACCCCTCCCTACTTGTGCACCACTCTGATTTCTCGCCTCCCTACTTTTGTGCCTCTCTACTTGAATGCCCCACTACATGTGTGTCTCCCTGATTGCGCAGATTCCAAATCGCATGCCAAAAACTACTTGAATGATACTATTGTGAACAACACACAATTGGTGCCAAACTTTTGTATTATACACAAAACAATTCTTACACACAACTCCCTTCTTGTGCGCAACTTATCACTTGCACACTGCTTTTTTGCATAACAGACATCTTGCATGACACATCAACTTGCCCCTAAATTTCTACCACTTGTGTTATTATAGCTCAAATTTCCCCATTATTGTTGTGAATTGAAAAATGAGGAGGCTATTCATCTATTTATAGGCATTTTGGTGACTTTCGTGCCACATACATTAGCACATTGTTCCTACATGTGCATTGTTCCATCACTTGTGCGTCGATCCATCACTTGCAGTCCACATTCATTCCATTGTCATATTTTGATGTTTTGATGTTGAAATATGACTTGCGTGCAGCATACACTTACACGCCACTGATGCATTCACGCCCCTTCCTACTTGTGTGCCACTCCTGAACTTGTGCATCACTTTATTTCCATTGTAATATTTTGATATGTTGATATTGAAATATGAGGTGTGCGTAACGTACACTTATTGGCCACACTTTCAGACCACTTAAACTTTCATGACACTTTCTTTCCATTGAAAAAAAATTCTTTACTCACCCTATATATAATAATTATTTCATCACAAGTTCTCTAAACTTTTGATATTTTTAAAGTACAAATCAGAAAAGCATGATCATTGTTGCCATTTGAAGTATCGTAACTTCCCTAACATCAATACACAAATTATACAAAGAGAAGTGATTTCCTTTCTTCTCAAACTTCCTTGACAACAAAATACAATACCTAAAAAGGATATTCATCATAATCAGCTTAGTCCAAACAATAACCCCCTTTTGATTTTGTTGTCAACCAAGATTCATAAATCTCTAAACCTTGTAATCTCAAGAAATGGATTACTCATCATCAATCTTAAGCCTACGCGAGCTAACAGATTTTAGGAAACAAGAATTATTGATAGCAAAACCATCATGTATGAATGTAGTGACAATGAATCATCTACAAAATTATTCTCTATCATTCTCTAAATCATAATCATATTATTTTTCTTCCGAACCTACTTCCGCACCTTCAGCTCCTTGCAAACCAAAATAAATTTTTTCTTACAACTACTCTAATAAACCATTAAAATAGTTGACACACTTACATGTTAAATTCAAAGCTTACCCATGACTCCACATTTATGAATGCAACCATAAGGATATATTTATGAAACAATTATCCCTATTGAAAACACTATCCAATGGTAGGAGGAGATAGGGGAGAAACACACGTACCTAATCCTTGATGAGAAGTAGGATGGAAACCTACGTCCCACCACATTTTAGAAAATAGTTCCTTCAGTAAAGGTTTTGTGAATATTTCGAAATCTTGTTCCAATGTAAGAATGTTCTCTATCTTCAATAAATTCATGTCCAACTTCTCTATGATGAAGTGGTCCATTATGTCAAAGGGTTTTAAATGAGAATGTTCTACCGAATTACATGTATGATTGACCGCACTCTGATTATCACATCCCAAGAGTATTGGTAGTTTCACATCAATAAGTAGATCATCCAACAGAGTCTTAATCCATATAAGTTGGATAGAATTCTTAGTGGTATCAATATATTCAGAGTTATCCATTATAAGAGTTACTGAATTATATTTCATTGTATGCCAGCTAACACAAATTTTCCCCAGAAAGAAAACTCCACCATATGTGGGTCTTCAATCATCAACATTTCCTGCCCAATATGCATCTCAATACCTGAAGAAATAAATATTTTTTTGTACCATTATACCCAATTCAAAAAAATTTATAGTATTTTATATATCTAAGAATCCCCTATCTAGTAATTAAATCTATTTCTTTAGGATAACTATGAAACCTTGTGCATAAGGTAACAACATAGACAATGTCGGGTCATGAGGCAATAAAATATAATAAACTTCCAATAAGCTTTTGAAACTCTTTTTGATCAACACACTTTCCATCTCTATCTTTAGACAACTTGGTTCCCGCTAAAATTGGTGTGGAAACTGGTTTTGAATTTTCCATGATAAAATTCTTTAGATGTTCCTTTCCATACTTCTCCTGGGAATGAAAAATGTGGTTCTTTATCTGTAAGATTTTTAACCGAAGAAAGTTTTTCATTTATCCCTACATTAACACTTAAAAAAAATTCTTCATTTACTCAAAAAATGATTCACAAGATCATTCATCATTTATAGGAATGATAATGTCATCAACATAAAAAATTGCAATGAGAGAAGACTCTGAACATTCGTTGATGTAAATATTTTTGTCAACTATTCCTTTCTTGAAACTCGTATTCCTTAACCAAGTATCCAGTTTGGAATACAATGCCCATGGATATTGTTTTGACCCATACACGGATTTATTCAGAATACACACAGAAATTTCATCTTTCCCAATGACAAAGCCACATGGTTTGTTCAATGCAGACTTCTTCATCAATATTTCCATTAAGAACTGCGGACTTCACATCCATTTGAAAAAAATTTGTAACCTCGTTATATAGAAATAATAAGAAATATTTTTATTGTTTTCAATCTATCCACTAGAGAAAAAGTCTCATAACAATCTACACCTTCAAATTTTGAGTAACCATTGAACACTAATCATGCCTTGTTCTTTAACACTTTTATGTCTTCATTCAGCTTGTTCTAGAAAACCCATTTGTACCAATAGCATTTTTATCATCTGACTTGGGTACGAGTTCCCATGTATCATTATTTTCCATCTAATGAATCTCTTTATTCATATATTCAATCCACTCTGGATGCTCAAAAGATTCATTCACATCATTTGGCTCCAATTTTGAATACAAAGAAGTATTTGTAACATCATTTGTTGTTATTCTTATTTCAACCCTCTGATGTTAATCACTAATAATGTTCTGAGTCTCTACTTACTTCCTCAACCTAGGATGACCTGTTCAAATTTCATCATCATCTCTTGAAATTAATGAGTCTAATTCTTCTTTCTGAGTTGGATTACCATGATTGGAAGCATTATCAGAATTATTAACATGCATTTCCTTATTCATATCGACTTCTATATCGGCAACATGCATCTTTTATTTCTCAACATTTTCAACAACTTTCACATCAGAAAAATCGATGATTATTCTTGTTTCTTTGTTAAAAATTTTGTATTCTCTTCCTTCTAGAGGATAGCCAAGAAAAATTCTATCATCTTCTCTTTGTTAAAACATTTCATGGTCTACACCTTTTTCTTTAAGATGTATGGACTCCCAAAAAATCAAAAGTTTTTCAAACATAGATCTTTTTCATTAAAAATTTCATATGGAGTCATATATAAATGGGTCCTATAGAAACATAGGTTCTCAATATAAACTATATTAATCATGGATTTCCTCCAATAATAATGAGAGAGACTATGTTCAAGTAACATAGTTCTCCCCATTTCATCCAGACTTTTATTCTTCCTTTTAATAACCCCATTTTGTTATGGTGCGTATTGTGAACTGAACTCATTCAAAATTCTATGCTTCTAAATGTATCTTTCAAACACTTCATTTTTATACTCTCTAACATTATTAGTTCTAAACATAATTACTGAATTCTCACATTCCTTCTCGTATTTCCTCCTGAATGTATTAAACATTTTCAAAGAATCTATCTTTTGTCTCATATATATAACACAAGTAATTCGAGTTAACTCATCAATAAAAGTAATGAATTACTTATCTCTAGTTGTTGATTTACTACTCATTGGTCCACATATAATAGACTTTATAAGTTCACAGGGTTGTTTTGAATAAATTTCCACTCTCTTATTCATAGAGTTTTTAATCATCCATTTTCACAAATAGTGTAACACCAATCTCTTCTTCTTGATAAATCAGGCATATCTCGGACACTATCTTGTGTTGATAAATTTCACATGTATCTCTGACACATAAGTCTGAACCTTTTATGACATAACTGATTTTCATCCACCATGACAATGTAATAAATGTTCTGTACTTCACCAACACGGAACATGTTCCCTTTTGGTACATCGACCTCCTGTAACTACCTTTCCATCATTTTCACATTTCACAACAAACCCAACTTTTCTGAAGATAACATTTCCCCTATAAAAAGTTTTGAAACACTAAACAAACTATTTTTTAACCAATTAACATGTAATTTTTTCCTAGATTTCTTTTTTTATTTCCCCAAGATGGCTGATCCAACACTATGGATCCTTATAGATTCAACATTTCCAAATGTAACTGTTCGTTCTTTTATTTTTTATCATTATTCATAAATATTGAGTCTCCAATCATATGATAATAACACCCGCTATAAAGAATACATGGATGTTCTCCTTTTGTATAAATCATGGTGGTTTCAAGAAAAAGTTCATTTTGTTCTTCCTTTCTATTATTCACCTCCAGCTTCTGAGATTTCTTATTAACCTTTTGTTGTGCTGGAAAAAAATAGGACATCCCTTAGAAATATGTCCTGGTAATTCATATATTTCACAAATAGTTTCCAGTGGTTGGAACCTATTTTCAACTTTCACACAATCCTTATCTAATTTCTTTTGATCTTTCTTCTCGTACTTCCCATTTTTAGAGGACTGACTCCCCCTCAACCCTTCCCTTCCAAATCTTTTGGAATAGTAGTAATGTTGTTGATTAAATGAACACATGTTTGCAGTGTGTCTAAATCAACCACCATACCATCATTAACCATAGAATGAATATTTCCATCTGAAACATCTAAACTATCCATAGTTGTGAACATGCTTTTCAACAACCTTCTTAGTAGAACTATACTGACCATCAACCTACCTATTTTCAATCATAACATTATTCTTCAGCTCAAATTTATATTCATACTTATCATCACAAGAATTATTAGAAATATTTATAGACTTAGGATTTTTATGTACTTATTATTTTTCATCATTACTGACTTTGGCCACATATATAGCCTTTCCAGCATTGCTATTATCAGAACCAGTTCCGTCTTTCCTCTCAACCATTGAAGGAAACTTTTTTGGATCCTTCTTTGGTGCATTATTATGAGACCATTAACCAACTATTGAGATATATTGTTTGAAAATAATATTTATATATTTATCTTTTGAATGTTTCTTTTTTGAAAGTTCAAACTCTTCTTCTTTTTTCCTTCATCTTTACTTTAAGATGATCATTATGATTTTTTTTATTATGAAGGGAATTATTTTGATCATCAATCTTCTTTTCCATCTTGATTTTATCATCATGAAAACCATCTTGGTGGTTTAATGTGGAATTTTAATTTATTAACTTCTTGTTTTCCTTATCAAGCCTTCAGATCTTTCTCAAACATTATTTCAACTCTTCTTTCAGATGATATTCAAGTTGAGTTTCTTCTTTTTCTAAACTATTTCTCCAATAATCTTCATTATTCACTACAACAATAAAGGTACTATCTCTTTCTTTCCTAGAAATTTATTTCTCAGATTTAGCTTTTCTATCTTCTTCATCTTCATCTTTAGATAAAAATATTCTTCTTTTTGATTTGAATAACTTTTTATCCTTCCCCTTTGAATAATATTTATCTTTTTCCGCTTGTTTCTTCCATAAATATATTGGAATTATGTCATCATCATCACTATATTTTTCATTATTTTTTTTATGATAGTTAGTCACAAAGTGATCAATAGCTCCAAACTCAAAACATTTCAAGGGAATTTTATGATTTTATTTACCTTTACATCTTTTAACATTATTAGAATATAGTGATAAATTTTCATCAAACTTTTTACATACCACATCTTCAGAATCAGATTGACCAGCATCATCTTCAATAAGAGTCTTATTTGACTTCTCCCTCTTTTCAGCATTGAATGATATTTCTCTTTTATATTTTTGTTCTCTTCATATTGTTATCCCTTATCATTTCATAAGTAATGTGAGTTCTATGAAAACCATCCAGAGACTATGTTTTAGGGTCTCTGTCCTCTAATGAAGATACTTTAGTATGAAACTTGTGAAGAATAATTCTCAAGATCATTTCAACAATTGTAGAATCCTCATACTTTTCACCAAGACATCTGATTGTACTGACAATGTCATTTACCCTGGTAAAGAAGTCTGTAAAGACCCGGAAATTTCAAGGGAAATTTTTTCTAAATTTTCTTTGGAATTTTATTACAACGCAGTTTCTGACGGCACCTGATTCCGAGGCCCAGTGTGCCCGGAATCATTTTCCGAAGTTTGGCTCAGGTACGTTCAGTGAACGAATGAGCGGGTTTTTCTAACTTTTGAACCGGTGCTCGGAATCAAATTCTGAGGGCACCGATGGAATCACAGCGCTAGTATTTGCTTAGAAACGCCTCTTACGGAGTTGCGTTTTCTCGGGTGTGGTTTTTAATTTTGGGGCTTTAAGTTAAGAAATAAAATAATGTGGTACGACAAACTTTATTTTATTTCACTTTAAGCCACTTAAAAGCAACTTTATGCTGCTTCAGCTGAGTTGAAGTGGATAGGGTAGAACCCAAAATATTCAACCCTCCTGGTAGGATATTTGTGAGGTGGGGCCCACATGAGCCCCACCGTTTCTTTTCCGCTAAGTAACGCACCCACGAAAACCCGTCATTATGAAATTCAACTGACGCATTTTCTTAAATTCTTAACGCACCAATTAATTGGGTGGTTTTATTCGTTGAATTAATTCTACGAATTAATGGGTCGTTACTTAACTTATCTTTTTTTCGTTTGTTGACATGATAATAAAATAAGACCAACGCTATTCTTCTTAAGTGTTGTTCGTTGAGAGGATTTGACAGAAACCTCAAGTTCTTCCTCCTTCTTCGCGAAGAACGCAAAGAACGCGAAGAACGCCGGCCTTCGACGAAAGGCGACGAAGAACGCCGAACCCACGGAGATCGACGACACGAAACCTAGTACTGCGACGCCGACGAATCCCATTCGCGACGCTTCTTCCGCGACGATCCAACCCCGCGACAACCTTCGATCGACAACGACAAGGTAGGGGGTTGCGCTCTTTTTTTCCAATTCTTTGTGGATTATAACAACAACATGGATTTAATTATTATTAATTAAATCTGTATGTTCTCGATCCTCGGAGTTCGTCGACTCGACGCCGAGTACCGCACGACACCGACGCCCTCCCGCGACGCGGCGACCTTTTCTTCCGCGACGGTCGATCTCGTGTCCGACGACAAAGTTAAGGTAGGGGTTTGTTGTGAAATAATTTATATTCCTGTGATTTTTTCTTTTAAAATAAAGAACCCGGTTTCATAAGAACAATTTTAATTTATTAAAATTGTTATTTGTTATGTTTTCTATGTGTTGATTATTCTTCCCGATTGTTATCGCCTAACGCGGAGGGTGCGGGCCAAACGAACACGGCCAGACAACCCTCCACGGTTCTTTGTTGTTGTGAGGATTTGGAGGGCGACGACAAAACATGCCGCAAGGGTGATTTGATGTTTCCGCAGTGAAGAACGGGAACCGGGAGGAGCAGCGGCGCAGACGAGAACGGAATCGGACCACCAGAGCGACTCTGGGGGCCCGCGGAAGCCACCGGCGGCGCGGGTCGCTGGCGCGGCTGAAGCCGCGGTGGCTCCAGCGGCGGCAGCGGACCCGCGGCCACGCGGGTCCAGCGCACACAGGATGCGGCTTTTCCGTGTTCGTTGACCAGGGCGGCCCCCTGCAGGGGCCGTGGAGTTGTTATGCGGGGGCGGCGTGCCCCCCGCGTTGCTCGGCCGCTCGGCCGAGCCGAGCCGGGCCGGCCGGGCCGGGCCGCGCCCTGGTCGGACCGGACCGGGTCCATCCGGGTCAGACCGGGTCGGGTTGACCCGGTTTGGCCGACCCAGTGGGGGTCGGCCCGGGTCGGCCCCCGCCCAGACCCCCCCGTCTTCGGAATGTTTTTGGTCTTTTGCCCGTATCTTGAGCTATGGGATTCCGAACTACGCACCGTCAGCGGCGATGTGATCCTTGGATCGAGACGGTCGTTTCGGTATATTACACTCAAGGTTTCGGGATACTTTGGGTTCGGCCGGGTTGGTACGTACACGAAACCAACCGGGCCCTCGGAGCAGAAACACTCATATCTTGAGCTTCAGATGTCCGATTGACGTGCCGTCGACTTTGTTGAATTCCTCTAAGTGAGACAGATCTTTTGGCTCACTCCGCCCGAGGTTTGGATGAAGGTGGAGTACGGTTGGGTTGGTTTTGCCTTAAAACCCAACCGGGCCCCTGGAACGAAAAAGCCAATAACTCACAGACCGGGAGTCTGATTGACGCGCCGTCTGTCTCGTTGAATTCCTCTTGATGAAACGGAACTTTTGGCATACTTCTCCCGAGTTTTGGATACAGTTGTATAGTGGCCGGGTTGGATTGTACCCGAAATCCAACCGGGCCCCTGGAACGGATCAACTATTATCTTTCAGACCAGACGTCCGTTTGAAGAACCGTCAATGGAGTTGGCAATCACGTTGAGAAACGATCCCTATGAGTATACCATATGAGAGTTCGGGGTATAGTTGAGATACGGCCGGATTGGTTCGCACATGAAACCAACTGGGCTCCTGGGACGAAAAGGCTAATAACTCACAGGCCGGACGTCCGATTGACGGGCCATTTATTGCGTTGAGACCCCTATGACGGGGCAGTACTTTGAGATACTTCTTCGTGGAACCTTGTGATACTTGTAGTATCGATCAGCAGCTCGTGGAGCAGACCCTACCGGAGATGAGCGTGCGGAATACAGAGACTGCGTAGCCGACTGAGACCTGACGACTGCTTGACCGATCGAGTCGGTGTGTTTCGGATAGCCCAGTGGGGACCGCTTGGTTGTAGCGGCAGACCCACGGCGGAGGAGCGCTTGGTTGTAGCGGCAGACCCGCGGTACACAATAGAAGGAGTACTTCTGGAGGCTATGAGGGGGAGCGCTTGGTTGTAGCGGCAGACCCACGGCGGAGGAGCGCTTGGTTGTAGCGGCAGACCCACGGCGGAGGAGCGCTTGGTTGTAGCGGCAGACCCGCGGTACTCAATAGAAGGAGTACCTCTTGAGGCTATGAGGGGGAGCGCTTGGTTGCAGCGGAAGACCCATGGTGGGAAGCGCTTGGTTGTAGAAGCAGGCCCACAATACTCGACAGGAGGAGTACCTCAGCAGTCTTAGGTTAGTGAGCAGTACCTCAGAGTCGTGACAGGACCACTGTACACTCCAGAGACAGGGCTCTTCAGCAGTTGCGGTTTCGATAATGAAAATCCTGGTTTGAGCTGAGACTTTTGACCTTGTGTTTACCTCAGGTTTGAGATGGGTTACTTGATAACTTAGGTATATGTATGGTCATATACCTGGGAAGTGGTTATCCGTTGTTTTCACAATCCTTGTGTTTCTCAGGATTGAGATGGGTTACTTGATAACTTAGGTATATGTATGGGAATATACCTAAGTAGAGGTTATCTGTTGAGATCTTCTTTGTGGTTATCCTTGTTGGTTTTAGTGAGACCTTGAGGGTCTCGGGGTCCCTACTGAGTATAGTTATACTCACCCCTGCATGGGCTATGCCCGCACCTCATTGTGTTGGTTGCAGATGACGAGCAGTGCTGACAGAGGCCGAGTGTTCGAGGACTGGACGGTACCCGGAGGTGGACTACTCGACGAGTCAGTACCCGGAGGTGGACTACACGATGAGTCAGTACCCAGAGGTGGACTACACGACGAGACGACACACGGAGGAGGTTGACGGGCGAGAGCGTTGAGGAGGCTATCTGTACCTACCCTTCAGGTATGATCCGTGGTGGACGACCAGGAGCTGCGCCATCTGTACCTACCCTTCAGGTAGGATCCAATGAGGATGACCCAGGAGCTGCTTCCTTTCTTCCAGCTGTTGTACTTTGTTCAGTTGTAGTTGTACTTTCATTTGGGTTTGTATTCTGTCCCATTTACTTTTCAGCACTTTCTTTTGTACTTAGTGTTTTGCTTCCGCTTCTACTCTGTGGTGTTTTGTTTACTTTTATAAAGGAAATGCCTTCCCAGTTATCTGAATTTACGCCTTTGGTGCTAGTCGCCAGCCCCTGGCCTATGGAAGGCGGGCTTGGGGTAGTCACGACACGGGTCCCGAGGACGGGTCGTGAAAAATTGGTATCAGAGATGTCGGTTCTACCGCAGAACTTATAACTCTGATATTTTATTTCTGTGAAGCAATAGTGTTAAGAGTACCGAGTGTGGTTTTCAGTTCAGGGAGTCCAGTGTTGGTGTCGGCGACCGATGTATCCATACACCAGGACCCTGACAACTGATTTCCGACTTTGTGCATGAAAACACTGATTGCGTGTGTGTTTCCAGATGTTTTTAAAAATAAGCTCAAACCAGGTCAGCTCACCAGGTATAAATCGATTGACCGTGTCACGTTGTTTCTTTCATGATGCCTTTTCAAAGAAGACCAGCTGGATCCCATAGGGATGTGCGTACTGACAGCCTGCCCGGCTTCGGTACAGGTCCCTCTTGCAGTTGAGGCACCAGCGGTACTACCATACGTTGGGCCACCGATGCCACCATCCCCAGTAGTAGGCGATGCACGCCACTTGAGCGCGTTGCACGAGTTCCAGCGTTAGAGACCACCCAGGTTCTCGGGAGAGACGGACCCGCAGGTGGCTGAGGATTGGCTGGAGGCTGTGGTGAGAGTCTTCAGGCTAGTGGGGACGCCGGCAGACCTCATGGTGATCTTTGCTGCCAGCCTTCTTCAGGCAGCAGCAGGCAGGTGGTGGAGCCACTTGTTCCAGTTTTGCGACGGGATGACCATCACATGGGAAGACTTTGAGACCTTCTTCAGGGTGGAGTTTGTGCCAGTATCTCTACACCCCAAGCGTGTTCCGGAGCTGTTGCCTTTGTAGTGTGTTTTTTGATCAGTAGTCGAGTCATCTATGGGCAGTAGATAGATGATGCAGAGGTCCAAAAGGGCCAGAGCCAGCCGTACGAGGAGCAGGAAGTGTTATGAATGCGGCGGAAAGGACCACCTGGAACGTGACTATCCGACTCCTTGTGCAGTTGATCCGCAGTCTTTGGAGGAGCCACCGAGGCAGAAGCAGCGGCGGGTGCTTGAGCAACAGCCGAGCAGTGGACAAGGCAGTAGAGCTCCGGGAGCAGGTGGACAGGAGCGGAACTAGTGGATACATCCCTTGTAATCTAGTTCCATTTTGCTATTGTATTCGTGTCTTTGTACTATGAGCTGCAATAATAAAAAGACACTTATCTTTGTTTTCTTTCCTGTCCTTTTGTTGGGTTGATACTGAGTGGTCCCGGTTAAACTGTTGACTTGACCCTCACTTTCGAGATTTCTACTGGAGGAGACCCAGTGACCTCACACTGATGCCGACAGTGTGACTCGACCCTTGGAGGCGAGAGTGATAGTTGGATCTCTTAGTAGTTACGTCGAGGCCTTACAACGTCATCCATGGCATGAATGCATCATTCATGTCAGGATTGACTGTATTAGGCAATGGGCGTGGTTCATCCAGGGGATGAGACCGAGTTTCTCTTTTAGGAAAAGGAGAAATTTTAGCAGCTCTTCCAGATCGTAGGAAAAGAAGGTGCAAATCATCCAGGAGCGGATGAAGACTGCACAGTGCAGTAAGAAACAGGAAACTGGCGCCAGTCTTGGAGACTCAGGCATGTTAAATGTTTCCATAAGAGGAAGTTTAAAGGAGAGATGAGTCTGCGAAGCAGCAAATGTGGAGGCAGATCTAGGAGAGCATCATGAGATGGTGTATATCTTAACATGTTACAACCAACCACCTTAGTTATCCCCACCATGCTCAGGGAGCTGGAGGGCGGAGGAAGAGTGCGGCTGCTTGCGGTTAAGGAGTGTGACCCAATGACTCTAAAAAATTGATTCAAGGGACAGTCTGTTTCCACTACTAGCTGTTGTAGTAACAGACGTTGATATGAATCATTCCTTGCTTTCACGAATCTTGTCCCAGACCTAGAGTTTCCGGTAAGCCGTAGACTTGACCCTCACATCTGGAGATACCTTGGGAGAAGACTCGATGATCACACTTATGCCGACGGTGTGGTCAGACCCTCGAGGTGAGAGTTTCGGTTGGAATCTTTTGGTGGCAGTGTCGAGGCCTTACGACGTTGGTTTGAGTATGGACTAGGCAATCACAGTTCATACACAGATTGACGGTATTAGGCAATAAGGTTTTGGTTTAACTACGACATCAGGATGTGTTTTCCTTGGTCGGTGAAAAGGAAACCCCAGGCAGCATAGGGTAACTCATGCACAGGAGGGTGAGATCGATCACTCTTGTATAGGTCAACCTTACCCTCGTGGAAACAATCGTTTTGAGTTTCAGTTCTAACAGGAATTGTAGACCTCTAGAGTTCGAGGATGACGATCACGTCCTTATACGGGTCTCACCTCGACGAGGTTTACGGAGATGTGGCCAAGGCGGCAAGTTATCTCTGAGGTTCAACGGACCTTTCTAGGTCCTCAGCTGGGTAGGCGAGGTGGTTTACCGCTTGACCCATCCACATCAGTTGCACCAGGTTCACGACGTCTTCCACGTATCTCAACTGAAGAGATACGTGCTTGACCCTTCGCATATCATCGACCATGAGGAGCTGGACGATGGAGATGAGGTGTTTTTCGCGGAGGTTCCAGTGGGGATCGAGGATCGACAAAAGCGGATCCTACGAGGATGATCAATTCCTCGGGTGTGCTTTCTTTGGAAGTACGGAACCTCCAGGTAAGAAAATGCGAGCGGAAGGATATGGTGCGTGTTCAACACCGCTTTTGTGACCCTAGTCTGTGTTGAAGCTTTACGGGGACGTAAATCCCTGTGGTGGGAGTAATGTAAAGACCCGGAAATTTCAAGGGAAATTTTTTCTAAATTTTCTATGGAATTTTACTAGATCGCAGTTTCTAACGGCACCTGATTCCGAGGCCCAGTGTTCCCGGAATCATTTTCCGAAGTTTGGCTCGGGTACGTTTCGTGAACGAATGAGCGGGTTTTTCTAACTTTTGAACCGGTGCATGGAATCAAATTATGAGGGCACCGATGGAATCGCAGCGCCATTATTTTCTTAGAAACACCTCTTACGGAGTTGCGTTTGCTCGGGTGTGGTTTTTAAATTTGGGGCATTAATTTATGAAATAAAATAATGTGGTACGACAAACTTTATTTTATTTCACTTTAAGCCACTTAAAAGCCACTTTAAGCTGCATAAGCTGAGTTGAAGCGGATAGGGTAGAACCCGAAATATCCAAACCTCCTGGTAGGATATTTGTGAGGTGGGGCCAGCACGAGCCCCACCGTTTCTTTTCCGCTAAGTAACGCACCTGTGGAAACCCGTCATTATGAAAGTCAACTGACGCGTTTTCTTAAATTCTTAATGAACCAATTAATTCGGCGGTTTTATTCATTGAATTAATTCTACGAATTAATGGGTCATTACTTAACTTATCTTTTTTTTGTTTGTTGGCATGATAATAAAATAAGACCAACGCTATTCTTCTTAAGTGTTGTTCGTTGAGAGGATTTGACAGAAACCCCAAGTTGTTCCTCCTTCTTCGCGACGAACATAAAGAACGCGAAGAACGTGAAGAACGCGAAGAACGCCGGCATTTGACGAAAGGTGACGAAGAACGCCGAACCCACGGAGATCGACGACGCGAAGCCTAGTACCACGACGCCGACGAATCTCCCTTCGCAACGCTTCTTCCGCGACGATCCAACCCCGCGACAACCTTCGATCGACAATGAAAAGGTAGGGGGTTGCGCTATTTTTTTAAATTCCTTGTAGATTATAACAACAACATGGATTTAATTATTATTAATTAAATCTGTATGTTCTCGATCCTCAGAGTTCGTCGACGCGACGCCGAGTACCGCACGACAGCGACGCACTCCCGCGACGCGGTGACCTTTTCCTCCGCGAAGGTCGATCTCGTGTCCGACGACGAAGTTAAGGTAGGGGTTTGTTGTGAAATAATTTATATTCCCGTGATTGTTTCTTTTAAAATAAAGAACCTGGTTTCGTAAGAACAATTTTAATTTATTAAAATTTTTATTTGTTATGTTTTCTATGTGTTGATTATTCTTCCCGATTGTTATTGCCTAACGCGGAGGGTGCGGGCCTAACGAACACGGCCTGACAACCCTCCACAGTTCTTCGTTGTTGTTCGGATTTGGCGGGCGATGACAAAATATGCCGCAAGGGTGATTTGATGTCTCCGCAGTGAAGAACGGGACCCGGGAGGAGCGGCGGCGCAGACGGCAATGGAATCGGACCACCGGAGTGACTCTGGGGGCCCGCGGAAGCCACCGGCGGTGCGGGTCTCCGGCGCAGCTGAAGCCGCGGCGGCGCCAGCGGACCCGCAGCCGCGTGGGTCCATCGCACACAGGACGCGGCTTTGCCGCGTCCGTTGACCAGGGCGGCCCCCGTGGGGGCCGCTGAGTTGTCACGCGGGGGCAGCGTGCCCCCCGCGTTGCTCGGACGAGCCGAGCCGGGCCACGCCCTGGCCGGACCGAGTGATGTCGACCCGGTTCGGCCGACCCAGGGGGGGTCGGGCCGGGTCGGCCCGGACCCAGACCCCCCATCTTCGGACCATTTTCAGTCTTTTGCCCATATCTTGAGCTATGGGCCTCTGAACGACGCGCCGTCAACGGCGATGTGATCCTTGGATCGAGACGGTCGTTTCAGTATACTACACTCAAGGTTTCAGGATACTTTGGGTTTGGCCGGGTTGGTTCGTACACGAAACCAACCGGGCCTTCGGAGCGGAAACACTCATATCTTGAGCTTCGGACGTCCGATTGATGTACCGTCGACTTTGTTGAATTCCTCTAGGTGAGGCGGATATTTTGGCTCACTCCTCCCGAGGTTTGGACGCAGGTGGAGTACGGTCGTGTTGGTTTTACCTTAAAAACCAATGGGGCCCCTGAAACGAAAAAGCCAATAACTCACAGACCGGGCGTCCGATTGACGCGCCGTCTATCTCGTTGAATTCCTCTTGATGAGATGGAACTTTTGGAATAATTTTCCCGAGTTTTGGATACAGTTGGATAGTGGCAGGGTTGGATTGTACCCGAAATCCAACCGGGCCCCTGGAAAGGAACAGCTGTTATCCTTCAGACCAGACGCCCGTTTGACGAACCGTCAGCGGCGTTGGTGATCACGTTGAGAAACAGTCCCTATGAGTATACCCTATGAGAGTTCGGGGTACAATTGAGATACGGCCGTATTGGTTCGCACACGAAACCAACCGGGCTCCTGGGACGAAAATGCTAATAACTCACAGACCGGACGTCCGATAGATGGGCCGTCTGTTGCGTTGAGACCCCTATGACGAGGCGGTCCTTTGAGACACTTCTTTGTGGAACCTTGTGATACTTGTAGTATCAATCACCAGCTCCTGGAGAGGACCCTCCCAGAGACGAGCGTGCGGAATACATAGACCGTGTAGCCGACTTAGACCTGACAACTGCTTGACCGATCGACTCGGTGTGTTTCGGATAGCCCAGTAGGGAGCGCTTGGTTGTAGCGGCAGACCCACGGCAGAGGAGCGCATGGTTGTAGTGGCAGACCTGCGGTACTCAACAGAAGGAGTACTTCTGGAGGCTATGAGGGGGAGCGCTTGGTTGTAGCGGCAGACCCACGGTGGAGGAGCGCTTGGTTGTAGCGGCAGACCCGTGGTACTCAACAGAAGGAGTACCTCTTGAGGCTATGAGGGGGAGCGCTTGGTTGTAGCGGCAGACCCATGGTGGGAAGCGCTTGGTTGTAGCAGTAGGCCCATAGTTCTCGACAGGAGGAGTACCTCAGCAGTCTTAGGTTAGTGAGCAGTACCTCGGAGTCGTGACAGGACCACTGTACACTCCAGAGACGGGGCTCTTCAGCAGTTGCAGTTTCGATAATGAAAATCCTCGTTTGAGCTGAGACTTTTGACCTTGTGTTTACCTCATGTTTGAGATGGGTTACTTGATAACTTAGGTATATGTATGGGAATATACCTGGGTAGTGGTTATCCGTTGTTTTCACAATCCTTGTGTTTTCTCAGGATTGAGATGGGTTACTTGATAACTTAGGTATATGTATGGGCATATACCTAAGTAGAGGTTACCTGTTGAGATCTTCTTTGTGGTTATCCTTGTTGGTTTTAATGAGACCCTGAGGGTCTCGGGGTCCCTATTGAGTATCTTTATACTCACCCCTACACGGACTATGACCGCACCTTGTTGTGTTGGTTGCAGACGACGGGCAATGCTGATGGAGGCCGAGTGTTCGAGGACTGGACGGTACCCGGAGGTGGACTACACGACGAGTCAGTACCCGGAGGTGGACTACACGACGAGTCAGTACCCGGAGGTAGACTACACGACGAGACGAAACATGGAGGAGGTTGACAGGCGAGAGCGTTGAGGAGGCTATCTGTACCTACCCTTCAGGTAGGATCCGTGGTGGATGACCAGGAGCTGCGCCATCTGTACCTACCCTTCAGGTAGGATCCGATGAGGACGACCCAGGAGCTGCTTCCTTTCTTCCAACTGTTGTACTTTGTTCAGTTGTAGTTGTACTTTCATTTGGGTTTGTATTCTGGACCATTTACTTTTCAGCACTTTCTTTTGTACTTAGTGTTTTGCTTCCACTTGTACTCTGTGGTGTTTTGTTTACTTTTATAAAGGCAATGGCTTCCCAGTTATCAGAATTTACGCCTTTGGTGCTAGTCGCCAGCCCCTGGCCTATGGAAGGTGGGCTTGGGGTAGTCATGACACGGGCCCCAAGGACGGGTCGTGACAAAGTCCCCAACAGATTCATTATCTCACATTTTCATGTCTTCATACTTTAGCATCTAGATTGAAGGTTTTTCATTATTAACTTTTATATTTACTTCGTAGATGTTATTGAAATTTTACCAGATGTCTATAGCTATAGAAACACCTTTCACTAAAAAAAATTACTATCTGAAAGATATGAGAGTAATTCATTCTTAGCTCTTCCATCACTATCAAGATTATTCTTATCAGTAGGTATAAGAGGAACCATTTTATCAATAGGGATATATCCATCAATTTTAGTTTCATGAATTTCATTCCCAATAGACATAAGATGAA
Source organism: Viscum album (assembly GCA_963277665.1). Classification (NCBI taxonomy): domain Eukaryota; kingdom Viridiplantae; phylum Streptophyta; class Magnoliopsida; order Santalales; family Viscaceae; genus Viscum; species Viscum album. The sequence goes on along the minus strand of OY728133.1, from coordinate 2,065,266,081 downwards.
TCATAATTCTATCTTTCCAGATATGATAATTCTTTCCATAAAATATCGGAATCCCTTTACTGTTCACGTAATTCAGATTTTCCATCACAAATTCTCATCAAATCTTCAACAAAGAATAAATGAAGGTATCCTTACCTCTAATACCAATAGTAGAACCGAGTCAGGATCCAAGTATCACTAAAAGGGGGGGGGGGTGAATCAGTGATATCAATTTCCTTTTTATGTTTCATTTTTTTAAACAACATTCCCCTTCTTTCAAAGAGTTTCTTCCCTACTGAACACACACAACCACAAGAACACCAGATATACAAGGTTCAGTACTTATAAAGAGTATTTAAGTCCTTGTTATGGTACGAAAACAATATAGTACCACACAATTCACTAGAAAACAATCATTTGATGTGGAATAAAATTATTAGGATATTCCCTTACACTCGTGTATCACTTTGAAACCAATCCAATAGTACCTATGCTCTTACTTACCACAAATATGGTAATATAATGTTTCTGTGCTTCTTAATGAACTTTCAAAAATCAATTAATTAAAAACAATTCATCAAATTACTACCCAGAAGCTAGTAAGAACCTCCTAGTAAAAATATCTTGTACTCCACACCCTGCATGTGCTTCTCCTAGCTTGTGCACCGCTCTTCTTGCTAGCCTCCCTGCTTGCGCGATTCTTTGCTTGCGCGCCTCACTACTTGCGTGCCGCCCTGATTTCATGGATTCTTACTTGTGCCCCAAAAAGTAATTTCATGCCACTTTTATAGTCAAATAACAATTTTACCACCACTTTAGGATTATACACAAAATAATTCTTGAAAAAAACTCCCACATTACGCACAACTTATCACTTTCGTGCCACTTCTTCTTGCATGACGCTTTTGTGCATTGCAGACAACTTGCGCCACACTTTAACATGCGTGTCACTTTCTACCACATGCATTATCAGAGCTCAAATTTTAACTTAAGTGTTGATAATTGAAAAATTAGAAGGATAGTCATCTATTTATAGGCATTTTGGTGACTTTCACACCACATACACTTGCACATTGTTCCTACTTTCGTGCTGCTCCATCACTTGTGTACCGCTCCATCACATGCACGATGCTCCATCACTTGTGCTCCACTTTCCTTCCTTTTCCATATTTTGATGTTTTGATGTTGAAATATGACTTGCGTACAACATACACTAGTGTGACGCTGATAATTGTGCGCCCCTTCCTACTTGCGCGCCACTCTTGAACTTTCGTGCCACTTTCGTTCCTTTGTCACATTTTGAAGTGTTTATCTTGAAATATGACTTGCGTGCAATATACACTTGTGTGACACATATATTTGTGAGCCAAAATTGCACACTACATATACTTGTGCTCCACATTATTTCCTTTTCTAAATACACTTCTTTACTCCCCCTATCCATCATAATGATTTCAACACATGTTCTCCAAACATATGATATTTTTTAAATAAAAATCCACAAACTATAGTCATAGTTACCTTTGGAAGTATTGTAATATCCCTATTTTCAATCTACCACTTATACAAAGAGAAGTGATTTCATTTCTTCTACAACATCCTTGACAACAAAAGACAATACCTGAAAAGAATATTCTTCATAATCAATTTGGTCCTAACAATCATGGATGAAGTTTAAAACTTAATGGATTTATGGAATATATCATGTAATCTATAGATTAAGGAAACATGAATATTTTAAAAATGTGTTTCCAGTAATACATTTTTTATATGTTCCAAAAGAATTTACCACGACAGTATTGACAAGTTTGGAATATGACAACCAATAGCTACTTTTTGATATATTGGGATCAATGTTAAGTTGATTTGGTGACTTTCTTTCCATGATTTTGGATTTTCATCTCTCATAAGGATTGTAAGGTTATCCATTCAAGAAAAGATTATGTTAAACTTGTAAGAAAGTATTTATGTATTGATATTTTATTGAAAACCATGGTTAAAGGGATATATAGTGATTAACCTTATTTCAAGGATGTCCATCATATTTTGGAAATTATATTAGTGTTGTTTTAGAAAAGTAAATCATATAAGTTGGGTGAAAACTAATACAGTCCTTCAAGGTAACGGGTCATAAACCCATGGCTGAAAGATAATAAGGGTTTTAGACTTAGCACTTTCCTATGTGACGTCCTGGTTATGCATAATTCTTTTTGATGGATAATTCTTTATGATGAAACTATAGTGTTAGTTTTTTTGTTTAGATATTCATAATTTTAATTTTTAAAATTATTTATAGAAATGTAGTTATACATTTCACTCTTTTATGGGACTTAATATATTCTAAAAAAATGTATTTTAGTGTTTGAGACATCAAAGACAATTTTCTGACATCAATTTCTTGATGTAATGGATGAATTGTGAATAGTTAAAAGAAAAAAAATGAAATTATGTATAAAAAATATATCAAGTAAGTACATTTCTTTATATTCTTGGTTAATAAAATAATTTCTCAAATATAGGATAATGATAAATTTTTATGTTCCAACTCATTAATTTTTGTTGAACTGATGGCCTTATAAATCATCAAAGATAAATCACGTTGGGGTCATAAGCTTTTCTTTTACCATTCAATTATTTTTGATTGATGGCCTCTATAACTTCTTATAAATATCTTCAATTTTCCTCCATGTCCAATATTCACTCCCAACCTATGTTCTTCTTTGTTGAAACCCAATTATATGTTACTTCGGGTAACCATTATGTTTCTAACATTCCCTTCCAATGGAAGTTTTAGTATTCAATTTTACAACATTGGTTTCTATGAATGAAAATATCAAGTTAGAAACCTTTGATAAACTTGATGAATAGTGAATAAAAAATTCATTTTGAGGAGGGTAGAATGCAAGACCATGATATTTTTGGAATTATTATTATTCAAATTAATTTGAACATTGTTATATTTTTCATTTCATGTAACACTAAAAGTAGTTTATTTTATATTAAATTACTATTATTATATTTTGTTATTTGAAACAATTTATTAATCATGAACTTTACAAAATAAAAAATTTAGTTTTATCTATATAGAATATTGATGTTCGATGTGATTTGGCATATACAACCCACAACACCAACTTAGCTTAAGTTACACGTAACCCTAATATTTATACGAAACATCATTTTATTGTTATTATAATTTAAATGAGATAATTAAATCCTAGATGTTAAAATTAGATATATGAATAGTAACAACAAATTTTCAAATAATATTTATAATCATTTTATATAGATAAAAAAATATTTATAATGAATTATTTTATTTTTAGTAAAGTCCTTTTATGATTAAAAATACTATTTTCTTAAATGAGATTCTTTAAATAATATGATTATTTTTATATAAATTTATAAATTTAATTTGATAAAATAAACATCATTTTTTGAATTTTTAATTTTTAAATTATATTAGGGTAAATTTTGGACATTTTTCAAAGAAACTTCATTATTGGATGAAAAGTAAAAAAATACCACTATTTAGTTAAAAGACACAATTTCTTATAAATAATTATTAATGTTAAATTATAATTATAATTTTATTTATGATTTAATTATATCAATTATAATTATATTAATAAAATTTAGTTCATTATAATAAATTTCAATTTGAAATTGATAACAAATAAAATCATAATAAACTTTTGAACTTCTTTCTTCCTTAAAAACCTGTAATTTCATCCCGTATGCAGGATTAACATTAATCATATTTTTTACTCTTTTATGAATTGAATTTTGGAAAATACCATAAAAAATTGTAATAAATATAATATTATTATTATACTAAAATCAACTTAATTTTTTTACCAAAAATATTAGTAAAAGTGATTATAATAAATAATAGTAATTAAGTTCAAATTAAGCATAATTTGGGACAAAAACTTAATCTTAAGGGACTAAATGACCTAGAAACCTATAAAAAATCTTGTTTATGGAATTATGATTACCAAAAACATTCAATTATTGATTTAGGTTGGTTTTATATAACATTATTTAGCTATGAACTTGTGTACATGTAACTTGTTTTAAATAATTCCATTTGAGCACTTTTCCTTCCCTATAAAAAGAGAATGACTCTTAAACTTATTAAAACATATAAATCCTCTTAATTTAGGACAATATATTCATAATAAAATCCCCAAAATCCGTAATTTCCATCTTTATGCATCCATTTGGGAAGAAATTCTTTCATGTAATCCATTTGGCACAAACCAAAAGGTGTTACCTGATTAAGAGGTAACACCTTCTCTCAAGGTCCATTATTTTATTTTACTTCTCCTCCCCATCCACTCAAATAATTACATTATTGTGTAAAAATAGTTGTATGTGAAAAATAATAGGATTTTATATTTATTTTTTTATTTAAATAAACTTATAAACACCACCATATAATGGGTGACAACAATACTATTTTTGTTTACGGCAAACTACTACCTCACTAAACAACGATTGTTCAATTTTCCTTACCGCCTATCTTAGTGGAAATTATGATAAGAAATATATTTATGTTTGTTATATATTATATTTAATATTTATTTTTAAATCTTTTTTACTTTTATAACACATATCATTTTTAATTTCCATTTTTTGTTAATATGATAACTTCGTTTTAGGTAGTGTGGACCACCACCCCCTCAAAGTGATACGATTCGTTCATATATAAAATGGATTTTATTAAGGATGATTTTAGTGAATATATAAGATATATTTGATATCATAAATCTAAATAAATAAGTATATATATACACACATATACACATATATGTCTTTAACATTCCTTCTTTCAACACAATAATTAAACAGAAATAGCGTCCATGCGTACGTATGACTTACCATCTCTATGAATAGTGTATTCCATTTCATACTTATATATTTTATAGATTATTATAACAAGCATATAATGTATAAAAATGATATTTTTATCATGGTTTAGATCTGGTAAATCATGATATAAATTTTAAATACGAAAGATATAACAAACTAAGACAAATGCGAATAATAAAGAAAATATTACCCAAAGTGAAACCATAACATTGGATTGTTATTAAGAGGGTAATATATGATATTAATGAAACAATATATTTTATTATATATAATAATATGGTTGTGTAAATTATCTAAAATAAATTTATATTTATTATACTAGGGGTTTAAATGAGTACGATGAAAGTCAAGACACAAGGTAAGGGGATTTCATCTCAATTTTTATTTCCGTGAGATACATGCTATGTTTTCCACAGTTTACATTTTTGTGGTGTATAGGAAGCACATGATTATATCATATTTATCTTCTAATAAAATTTATGGGTGTTCACATATCAAATCTATGATAATTCATTCATGGGGTTTAGTTTTCAAATGATACCCAATTGGTGAAATGGTTTGGTCTCAATTTGGATTTATTGAGACTCATGTTTTGTTATAAATATAAATTCTATTTCTAGGTGTAAATAATTCCATTTTAAATGTTATATAATGGATTTAAATACTTTCAAGACATTTTATGTTTGACTTATTTTAATTTTTATACATTGATAATATGATCTAATGTTTCCATGTTATAAGAGTTTATATAGAAAATATCATCACTTTTCAAGATTATTTGTCTTTTGCTTACTTTGAAAAAATATTATGATCCATATATCATTAAAATTTCTGAATTTTATTCTCTTATAGTTATTAATTATTTATTCATATATTGCTACCATTTCATACACCATGTGGTATATAATATAGTTTTGAATTTTTTAAGAAATCCAGACTTTACCCTCTTTTCGGATTGAAATCTATTTCCCCTCATAACCATGTTTTCTAAAATTTTATTCGGTGTATATTGTACAATTATTAAATTATATTTAAAATTAATTTTTACCCTTTTTAATTTTACCAAAATTTCCAATGGAATCTTCTTTTATTTTTCCTAAAAAGGATTTTTATGACCTTTTTTGTGAAAGAAAAATGTTCTTTTTTCTACATATGACATGTACATATTTAACCACCATCATTTCATTGATTCTTAATTTGAATTTTTAAAAGGTATATTTTTAAGAAAAATCTTTTAAAAATAATTTTCAATGAAATATTTTTTTAATCATTATTATTTTTTCAAATTTTTTTCAATGATATGGTTTTGAGAACAGTTTTAAGCTCCTTTCACATGTTTTAAAAAAATTGGTTTTTAAAACATTTTCAGTATTTTTTGTATATTTTTTTCAAATTATTTTCAATGAAATTGTTTTAATTAATTTTCATACTTTCTTTATATGTAATCAAAACATTTTCAATGAATTTGTTTTCAAATTGTTTTCAATCTTCTTAAAAATATTTTCAAGTAAAATGAATTTCAAAACACTCCCATGCTTTTATTATGTATTTTGAAAATGTTTTCAAAGAAAAAGGGTTTTAAAAGGTATTTACTATTATTCTATAAAAAAATTGGTTTGAAAATGATTTCAAGTCTTCATTTTAAGTTTTAACAATTTTTAGATTATTTTGAAAATGTTTTATGTTGAAAAGGAAAATTTTCTTTAAGAAACATTATTAACAGCTATTTCAAAATTATTTTCCATCTAATATTACATATATTGGTGTTACTAATTCCCTTATTGGATATTATCTAATGGATCCATTCATATTACTTCTATGAATCGGTTATACATAATGTCATGGTCTTTATAAAAACAATTTCTCTTTCACAGGATATATATTTATGAAACACATTTATCTTTCCCTAGTTATATGAGTATAAAATTTGTTTCTCTTTCATGAGTTATTATTATGATGAAATGATTATGAAATATGTCTTTTTTTCATAGGTTATGTTATTATGACTTGTTTATAAAACCCATTTCCTTTCATTGGTTGTGATATGATTATTTATGAACTTGTGGAACATGTAGGTATGATTTCATTATGAGATCAGTGGGACTTATATATCCCTCAAATGCATTGTGTAATGATTTATAAATTATGACATAGAGATTGATGGAACGAGAAAACAAATCAGTTCAGTATTATAAGGTTGGAATGAGAAATGAACTTTGTTCAGTATTACAGTGCTAGAATGGGAAATTAACATTGTTTAGTATTACATGGATGAAATAATGAGTTAACTCAATTCAGTAATATAGTAACGGAGCGAGGCGTGTACCAGGTTAAATAATAGACATTTAACATTAATATGGATTTGATATCAATGCCTTGACTACTATTAAAATCATGATATTTTTTATGTGTTTTCAAAAATTCTATGTTTTATTCTTATATTATCATTTCATGTTTTTTGTTATTTATTTTCTTATCATTCATGGAATATGAATTTCAATTATTTATTCCATGACTGTAATACATTATCTTTTATATATAGGTAATGAACTTCTATTTTCATTATCTTGTTCTCATACCCTTATGTTCATAATTATGTTTATATATCTCCCTTGTAAATCCTTATTGAGCATTTGATCTCACACCTTTCTTAGGATTTCTTTCCACAAGTTATGAAGAAATGTTTTAGATAATAGTACAAAATTTGGATATATATATAGAAGATGTCAAAGATATTTCAAAATGATATAATATTTTTATTTTATGTTTCCAATGAAACTAAATTATTATAGTCCTCAAGCATTTTTTAATTTACAAAATATTCATGTAAAATTATTTAATATCCATGTATGTTAACTCGGAGTTTATATAGTTAGTATAAAAGGAATGGATTATTAAACCATTGGAAAATAGGACTATAAAAACATAGTGAGATTCATATGTATATTTCAAAGGATATGTATAGGGATGTCTCTAAGGATATGTATAAGGAAGATCTATGTTCGAGAAAAATGTTCTTGAATTTTGGAAAAGAATATAGTAAGTGGTTTCATAGAAATTCATCCATGTCTGGTTATTATAAGTGGACATGGCTTTATAATAGATGTGCCCAGGTTAAAAACAGTGGGAAGATGTTATGGGCTTGAATTGGGATAATCTGGTACACAACAAAAATCCTTGCTACACCCATGTATTGACACACTCGAGAATATGCTTTGGAAATTCACAAACTCTTCATGAACAATCATAAAATATTTATATATATGTTGGCTATGAATAACTTAGGACAAACCTAGGGTTTCATAGATTAAGGATGGGTTACCGACATTGATATTCATGAGTATTTTTTTCCTAAATATGTGGTTTTTAATATGATGAGTTATTCTCACATTATGATTCTGGTTTTAGTCAATGGAAGAAACTATAATGAACTAGATTAATGTTGAATGTAATGGAAGAATTGATGATGATAAGTCATGTGGAATAATCACTGGAGTGAAATATGTTACGATCATGCCTAATATGTTTTCACAGAATATTATTAACAATATATTCCTTAACCAACTCTCGGACGTACCAAGATAGAGAAAGAAGGAGTTTTCAAATATTTTGGGTAATGGAGGCCATAGAGGAATAAATATTTTGTTTCCTTTGTGTTAAGATTGTGGAAAAAATAACTTATGTTAATATATTAGAGAAACAATAATATTTTTCGACTATGGGAAGGAAGGAAACAAAGGAAGGGACTACAATGGAAAAATAATGAGTCCAGTCAATAAAATGGATGAGAATACTAACATCCCTAAGAAAACATAAATGCTTAAGTTTATTATGTGTGGAATAAATTTTCATTATGAAACTCAATGTCAAATGAGGAATGATCCTAAAGAGGACCTACTAGGTGGTATGAGTAATGGTTTTATTGATGATAATCATGAGACTACAGATGAAATAAGAAAGGAAAGAGTTATTTCTTAATAGGACAACGTACACTTGTTAGTGGAATAATGATGATGTGGGATAATATAATATTTTATGTATTTGGGTTCAAGAATTATGTTAAATGAAAGGTGAAATATATATGAATTTTTATATTTATGTTTTTAACTGCTGATTTTTAAGAATACATTGAATTGATATGATGGAATAGAAAAGTGATTTAATGGTAAGGTGATTTCTATATAGAACACACGATTAATTAAAATATAACCATTAATATGTTCTATATGTTATGATATTTTTTTGGATAAATTTATTTGGGATATGAATAAATAAATTGGATGGTACTGATTACCTTGTAACTATTTAAGGACATAGGGAAAAGTAGTCAATATTATAATGTATGATGTTTAAAACTTCGTGGATTTATGGAATATATTCAGTAATCTATGGAAAAATCCCCCATGGAGTTAGTCGAGTGGTTCACCCGTTGGGCCATTTCGTTGTCTAGGAGAACTGGCACAGGCTCGAGTCCCTCCAGGCTCAGACACTATCCATATTATAAATTGGTCTCTTCAATTCCATGGATTAGCTAGGGAAGTGTATATCCCAGGGTTGGCAGACCCACCATATGGGTAAAGAGGGGGACTTAATTTGACAACCACATTTTTCCAATGAGCCCATACTCAAGTGGTAAGGGCTCCTGTTTGGTATCTAAGAGACCCTGGTTCAAAACTGGGTAGAGGTGAATTTCTAGGGTACTATAGCAGTAATAAAGCATCACTGTAGAAGGTACTATTTTATACTGTATCAGCCTAAACTATTCATCCGATTTGGTCCTCTGGGCCTACATGTCTCAAGGGCCATTGGGTCATCAAAAGGCCCTTGGGCCTCAGGGCCTTTGGGCCACAATGACCATGGAGTAGCCCAGTTAACACAAACAAAGACCCATAAGAGGAGCAGAGAAACAAGAGTTGTAGTCACCATAATTAGAGCTAACCGGATTGGAAGAATGAGTGGGTATGGCAATCATCATTTGGACCAGGCAACATGCAGCTTTGTATGGGGAAATGATTGCCGATAAACAATGCAAGGTGGGGAGCAATGTGATCAATGATGCAGAAGTGGGGGAGGGGTAGTTCTTCTGGGCTTTGCATACTGGTCATGTATTGGGAATTCTATGCCTTTGGGCCTTCAGGTCAGGTATTGCAGGTCGTGTCAGGCCTTGTGACTTGGGCCTACGGGTCATGTACGTGGTCCCCTTCATTCCTCAAAAGGGTGATTATTCATAATAAAAATAAAAAACAAGGCCTTAGGGCCATTTGGGTTTGGAATAAAGAATCATTCATGTTTTGAAAAAGTATTTATTGAAATTCCGGTTGTTACCATGTTCCAAATAAATTTACCATGAGGGTATTCACCTATTTGGAATATAATAACCAATAGCTACAATGTGATATATGGGGGATCAATGTTAAGATATCTCCATGTATTTCATTATAAGGTCTTGGATTTTCATCTTTCATTAGGGTTATAAGGTTATCCATTCATGAATTTTTTATGTTAAACTTTAGAGGATGTATTTATGTGTTGATATAGTATTGAAAACCATGGTTCAAAGGCTATTTAGCGATTAACCTTATTTCAATGATTTCTATCATATTTTGGAAATTACTGTACTCTGGTTTTATAAAGGGACATAATATACGTTAGTTAAAAACCAATAATGTCCGGTAAGGCCACGGGTCTCCATCGAATAATTAAACAATGATAAGGGTTTTATGCCTACTATTTGCCTACATGATGTCCTGGTTATTTATAATTAATTTTTGAGGAAAAATTATTTATAACGAAACAAAACTGTAATTTTTCTACCTTTAGATATTAATAATTTTGATTTTTAAGAATATTTACAGATATTTATTTATACTTTTCATTCTTTGATGGGCTTTAATATCGGATAAAAGTGTATTTTAGTGCATCTGACATCAATTTTAATTTTAGAATATCAATTTATGGAAGTAATGGATGAATTAAAAATAGTTCAAGTCACAACCAATGAATGGAATTTATTTATAGAGATATATCAATAAATTATATGTCTTCATATTCTTGGTCAATAGAATAATTACTCAATGATATGATAATGATCAAAAAAATCTTTTCCAACTGCCATAATTTTCATTGAATCAATGGCCTTATAAATAATCACAGATTTCTGACATGGAGCCCCTAAAAATTTATTTAATCATTCACTTGTATTTCATTGATGACCTCAATCACATCCCATAAATATTGGTGATTTTACTCTACGTCTAATATTCACTCCCAACCCATTTTCTTCTATGTGGAAACCAAATTATATGTTACTTTGGGTAACCGTTATGGCTATAAATTTCCCTTTTAATGGACATTTTATTTTTAATTTTTATGATGTGGTTTTTTATGAATGAAACCTTCAAGTGTAAAAGAATTGATGAACTATAAAAATTTAAAGGGAAAAAATAATTTTAAGTGGGGTAGAATTTAACTCCCAGAGATTTTGTGAATTAATTTTTTGTAATTAATTTAAACTTTATGATATTTTTTATTTCACGTAACAATAAAAATAGATTATTTTATATTAAATTACTATGTTTATTTTGAATTATATGAAACACTAAGTAAATCATGAACTAAAAAAACATAATTTTTTTTATTACTCTACACATAACACAGAGGTTGATTTGGCATATAAAACATGAAAAACTATCTTAGTGTCTGTTGCATGGAACACTAATGTTTCTACAAGTCATCATTTTATTGTTATAATTATTTAAATGAGATAATTAAAAATCATCATTTTATTGATTTGTATGTTTGTTTTTCTTCTTAATAAAAAAGAAACTTTGATGATGATGATAAAAACACCATTTGCTGGAATGAACCTCTCCTAACAATAAAATTAATGTTATAAATATTTATAAATTTATCTTTGAAAAATAAAACTAATTTTTGAATTTATAATGTTGAAATTATCTTACTGTAATTTTTTGGTATTTTTCTCAGAAACTCCATTTTTGATGAATATTGAAAATACTACTTTTTAGTTAAAAACCACATTTTTTGTTTAAATAATTATTAATGATAAATTATATTTTAAATTTCATTTAAGGAAAATTTAGAAAAATAATGAATCTATTAATACAATTTAGGTCATTTGAGTCAATTTCAATTTATAATTTAATATAAACACATGATAATCTTTTGAACTTCTTTCTATCATCAAAACCAGTAACTTTGTTTCTTCTACAGGATTAGATTTAATCTTAATTTTTCCACTTATTTGAATTTATTTTTTTTAAAATAAAAAATTGTAATCTATAAAATATTTACAGTCTAATAATATTAAATTATTAATTTCTAAAAATAGTAGTAAAAGTGAATAAAATTAATGAAATCAATTAAGGCCAAAATAGGCATAATAAGGGACTAAACCATAATCTTAGGGGTTCAAATGGCCTATAATGTTTCCCAAAAAAATTTAATGTAAATATGTATCCTATAAATCATCCGTTATTTATTTATGTTGGTTTTTATGATTTTTTGAGGTTTGAACATGTCTAATCATAACTTTTTTTGATAAATTCCAAGTGAGTCCTTTTCCTTCCTAATAAAATGCCACCAAATCTCCCACTTCTTAAAAACCCTAAAAACTTTTATGATTAGACAATATATAAAAAAATAAACTTCCCAAAATCCTTCTATTTCTTCTTGAATCCTATATCTGGGAAGAAAGTATTCAAAAGATTAATTTTCGCCCAAAGAAAAAGGAGTTACCTAATTAAGAGGTAACGCCTTCTCTCAAGATCCTTTATTTTATTTCCCTTCTCCAACCCACAGAATATATTTAATAAATTAGTGTGTAAAATCACCAATATAATGAATATACTAGGGTCTTTTATGCTATGTTTTCCACCAAAACATACACACACCTTCATTTAATGGTTATCAAACACATTGTTTATGTGTACACTAAACAACCGCCTCACTAAATAATGATTGATCAATTTTCCATACCGGCTCTAATGTTGGAATTTATGATGGAAACTATGTATTTATATGTTATATATTATATTAATTAATTATTTGAGTTTCATTATTCCTTTTAATATTTTTAACTTCTGTTTGGTGTAAATATGAAAATTTTGTTTGAGGAAGTGTGGGCTACTGTCCCCTCAAAGTGAAATGATTCGTTCAAAAATTAAATGGATTGTATTAAATATGGTTTTAGTGAATTTATAAGATATATATGATATCATTAATATACTTTAATAATGATATATATACATATATATACTCATATTTATTTTACTTTATCTCATTCATCATGATAATTAAATGGAAATATCGTTCTTACATATGTACGACCTACCATCTTCACAAATGGTGTATTGAATTTCATACCTTAATATTCAATAGATTATCATAATAAACCTATAATGTATCTAAATTATATTTATATCATGGTTTAAATAATTTAATTCATTATATAATTTATACATACCAAATATATAACGAATTAATACAACATGTGAATAATTAAGAGAATTTTACCCAAAGTTAAGCCTTAACGTAAGATTATTAACAAGTTGGTAATATAAGGTCGTAATAAAACCATATATGGTTTTAGATATAATGATATTATTCTATATGATATCTATAATAAATTAAAATTTATTATACAGATGGATTTAATCAGTATGACAAAAGTCAAGACAGAAGGAAAGGGGGTTTTATATCACTTTTTATTTCCATGAAATACATGCTATATTTTCAAATATTTCCTTATATGTGGAATATGTACTTCCCATGATTTTATTATATTAATCCTAGAATTAAATTTATGGCTTTTCACATAACCATTTTATGATCTTGATTTTTTGGGGATTAGCTTGGAAATGTAACCCTATCGGTGAAATAGTTTTTTCCAAATTTACCGTCTTAGAGACTGTTGTTTTTTTATACTCCAAAATACTATTTGAGGTGTATATACATTCATTTTACATGTTTAATCATTATTTTAGTTATATTTGTGATTTTTTTATGTTTATGTATTTTTTTTCATTCATGGAGAGTAAGATCCAAGGCTTAAATTTTTTAAGAATTTATTAAGACAATATCTTTTCTTTTCAAGATTTTTTATGTTTATGCTTCATTTAATGAAATTTTATTAACCATATATCAATATAATTCATGAAATTCCCACCCCTAAGGGTATTAATGATTTATTCATATATTGTTACCATTTCCTCTAATCTGTGGTAGATAATAAAGTTCAAAAATTGTTTTTAGAATGCCCAACTTTACCATCTCTCCGGTCAGAAATTTATGTTTCCTAAAAACCATATTTTTTTAAAAAGTATTTACAAGAATATTATTCTATTATAATTTATTATTTTAAATTAATTGTTTACCCTTTTTTATTTTAAAAATATATTTAAAGTAATCCCCTTTTCAATTTACAAAAAAGGAAATATTTTAACATTTTCACCATACAAAATAAATGTTATTTTTACCAAGTATAACAAGTATGGATTGAACCACTGTTAATTATTTGAAACATCCATTTATTTTTTAAATTTTAAGTTTCTAATTTTTAATAAAAGGTTTTAAAAGTAATTTTCATGGAAAATTGTTTTCATAATGTTTTTAATCCTAATTTTTATGTTTCCAAATTATTTTCAATGAAATGATTTTTAAATCCATTTAAAAATCCATTCGTATGTTTTAAAGTAAAAATATTTGATTTTTTTCCATATTTAATTATATGTTTTAAAGTATTTTCAATGAAATGGTTTTCAAATAATTTTCAATCAATCTTTAAATGTTTTAAAAAGATTTTAAAAGAATTTTTTTTCAAAACATTGTCAATATCCTTTTATAAATTTTCAAGTAAAAATGTTATGAAATCATTTAAAAGATTTCATTATAGGTTTTAAATGGGTTTTCAATGAAACAGGTTTTTAAAATCCTTTGAAGCTTATTATATATAAAAAATGGTCTTAAAGTTTAATTTATGAATTCCATATAAGATTTCAGGGTATTTTTTTTAGAAAATGATTTCTAGTTCGTTTTAGGTAATGAAATGATATTTTCCTCAAGAAACATTTTGATAGATATTTCAAAAATATTTTCCATCTAAGATGACATCTGTTGATGTTACTCATTACCTTCTACAAGAAGATCTAAAGCTTCCAATCATATTCTTTCTGTGAATGGGTTATGCTTAGTGTTATAATATTTGTGAAACTGATTTCTCCTTGATTGGTTATATGTTTCTGAAACCTATTTCAATTTAATGGTATATACGTTTACTAAGTCAATTTCTCATTCAGTGCTTATGATTTTGAGGAAATTATTATGAAAACTATATTTTTCCATAGGTTATGACATGATGAAATTTCTATAAAATGCATTTTATTTCATGGGTTATAATATGATTATATATGATCTATTAGAACATGTATGTATGATTTCATTATGAGACGGGTAAAACCTATATATCCCTCTAATGTATTGGGTAATGATTTATATCTCATGAGATAGGCATTGATGGAATAGGAAATTAACTATGTTCAACATTATAGGGTTGGATCAAGAAAGGAACTCGGTTTAGTATGACTGGTTTTGTATGAGATATGAGAAAATTTAGTTTCATTGGTTTGGAATGAGGAGTTAACTCGGTTTAGTAAAAATGGATGGAATGAGGGTGTTACTCTATTTTAGTAAAGGAATTTTTCTTCTAATATATCCTTGATAACAATTCTGTGACTACTATGGAAGTCATTATATATTCTTTTATGTTTTCCACAATTCTATATTTTATTCCTTTGTTATTCTTTCATGGATTATGTTCTTTATTTCATTATGACTCATGACTTATTAAGTACCATGATTTGTGCCATGATTCATTTATATGATCTTTGAAACGTGTGGTATGATCTTCTATTTTCATGATCATGTTCACATACACCTATTCTAATTTTTATTCATACTAATCTCCCTTATTTACCCCTACTGAACATTTTAGATCACCCATTTCTTATGATTCATTTCCCTAGGTTTTGATTAAAGGTTTCATATAGAGGTACTAAAGGTAGTGATCTTTATGGTAGATGATGATGATCTTTCAACATGATAAAATATTTTGTTTCAAAGTCTCCAAATACACTAAACAATTATGGCATATAGGCATGTATTTTTGTAATGTATAGAATATTAATCTATAATTATATAATATCAATGTAAGTTAAACATAGGTCTTTATAAGCCTCTCAGCTACACTATGTCACAATGTCAGGGGTTATAATATCTCGGTTGAGGACCCAATACCCGGTACAATTGTATGGTTCCACTAAGAAGATAGCTATAGTACCCATGTCCTATCCTGAAAGGAGGGTCCGACTCCAGAAAATGGTAGATTACTCATTAACAGATGAGATGGAGGGTGCAACTATAATTGATAGCTAGAGGTACTATACCCTTTCATAGTAGGGGTGTTCCACTCTGGGTAACTATAGAGGACCCATTCCCAGCCCTGCTGGAGTGTTCAACTTGAGTAGTCAAGGACCCATGCCTGGATACAATAAGAGGGTGCAACATATATAGCAGATAGAGGACCATTTCCCTTTTCAATTGGATTGTTCCACTCTCATAAACTGTAGAGGACTCATAACGAGACCATTGAGAGGGTCCCAATCTAGTAGTCAAGTACCAATTCTTTTCTCGGCTGAAGGTTTCCATTACGAGAAATCTATTGGACACATACCCTATCCTGGTATGAGGGTTTAGTCTAAAATCCTTTTTTAATACTTCATGATCACTACCCTTATCGAGTACTGCCTGAATAAGAATCACACCTAGAGAATATTTCAGTGTATCTCCAAATCGACAACATATTCCACCATCAAATTCTATGTTGAAGAACAATCACGATAGGATAATCATGATAAAAAATTAGAGTCCCAAAAAATGAAGATATGATAAGTAAAACTTTCCTCATAAAGTGAGATGGGTTATAAGGTGTGTAGGGGATCCAAATGACATGAGATCCCACTACCTTTTTTAGGAATATCCCTTAAGGCACCCAATCAACTGATTATATAGTACTATATGCTGTTTTGGTGTGCTACAAGATGTTTATAGTCCTCTATGTGTATTGCCTATGATCTTGGTCATATCATGGTAATTGTTCCCATGTCAGTGTATGTTTGAACATGTCTATGAACTCTTGTACATGGTGTATACTCTCACATGAAATTCATAACCCATGTTCTACCACATGTATTGTCTACTTAGGGAGGGATACACTGTGTTTGGCCCAACCACATTTTCATGACCCATCCTCGGGCCCGTTCCATGACTACCCCAAGCCCACCTTCCATAGGCTAGGGGCTGGCGACTAGCACCAAAGGCGTAAATCCTGATAACTGGGAAGGCATTGCCTTTATAAAAGTAACAAAACACCAGAGAGTACAACCGGAAGAAAAACACTAAGTACAAAGGACGTGATGAAAAGTAAATGGGCCAGAATACAAACCCAACTGGAAATATAGCTACAACTGAACAAAGACAATAGCTGGAAGAAAGGAAGAAGCTCCTAGGTCGTCCTCCTCGGATCCTACCTAAAGGGTAGGTACAGATAGCGCAGCTCCTCAATTCTCTCGTCCGTCAACCTCCTCCGTGTGTCGTCTCATCGTGAAGTCCACCTCCGGATACTGACTCATCGTGTGGTACACCTCCGTGTACTAACTCTTCATGTGGTCCACCTCCGGGTACTGTCCCGTTGTATGGTGCACCTCCAGGTACTGTCTCGTCGTCTGCAACCAACACAATGAGGTGCGTGCATAGCCTGTGCAGGGGTGAGTATAAGGATACTCAGTAGGAACCCCGAGACCCTCAAGGTCTCACTAAAACCAACAAGGATAACCACAAAGAAGATCTCAACAGATAACCTCTACTTAGGTATATGCCCATACATATACCCAAGTTATCAAGTAACCCATCTCAATCTTGAGGTAAACACAAAGGTCATAGACTCAGCTCAAACCAGGATTTTCATTATAGAAACCGTAACTGCTAAAGAGCTCTATCTCTGGGAGTACAGTGATCCTGTCACGTCTCTGATGTACTGCTCACCAACCTATGACTGCTGAGGTACTCCTCATGTCGAGTACCGCGGGTCTGCCACCTCACATAGTAGTGCTCCTCCGTCATGGGTCTGCCACCTCACACAGTAGTGCTCCCCCTCATAGCCTACAGAGGTACTCCTCCTGTCGAGTACCGCGGGTCTTCCACTTCACACAGTAGTGCTCCTCCTCCATGGGTCTTCCACCTCACAAAGTAGTACTCCTTACTAGGCTGTGCCAGTCACTCCGAATCGAATCGGACATGCAATCATCAGGTCACAGCCAGCTACACGGTCTCCGTACTCTGTACGCTCATCTCCGGGAGGGTCCTCTCCATGAGATACTAGTATATATTGTCACACCCCGACCGCGGACGTTCGAAATATTTCTCTTTTCTTTGTCCCGGTTTAAATTTTTCGAAGATTAATTGTGATTGGTGGTTTCGCGCCGGTGCGCGGTCATCGCGTCGCTAGCGATGGTCGTGCGTTCGGCCCGGGGGACGATGTGTCCACCCGGCGTTTTAAATATTAAAGTTTTTACATTGACCTTTTATTATTATTATTATTTGAGTTGCGTTATTATTATAATTAACTAACTTTTATTTACTTTAATTATTTTATTGTTATGATTATTATTATAAAGTATTATTAATATTATTATGAAGGTTTGTTCTTATTATTATAAAGCGATTATTATTATCACAACATTTTATTATTATTATTATTATAAGTTTTATTTTTATTATATAAGTTTTCTTGTTATTGATATTATATGTTTTATTAACATTATTTTAATTATAATTATTTTTTTTTTATCATATATATATATATATATATATACCTAAAACCTACCCTAACCCTAGCCATCCCTCTTATCTCCCGCAGCCGCCACCTCCCTCTTCCCCGTTTCTTTATCTTTCTTCTTCTTCTCGTTTTCTTCTTCCTTCTTCTCTACCCGCACCGTTTCCTGCTCCCCGCTTCACCGCCTGGCTCCCTTCCCCTCCTCCTTGCCCCGACCGCGCCCTCCGCACACCCGACCTCCTGCTCGCCCTCCACGTTCGCTCACCCTCGCCGCCAGCTCCCTCCGCTGCTCCGCACCCAGTCCCGGCTTCCCCGCGCCCTCACCCCTGTTCCGCGCCGGCATCCTTCCGCACCCCCCTGTCCGGCGGCGACCCCCTTCACCGCGCCTGCAAGCCGTCCCGCTCAACTCCCTCCGCTGCTCCGCACCCAGTCCCGGTCTCCCCTTCGTCCGGCTCCTGCTCCCTCTCCCCCGCGCTTTTCTCCCCTTCTCCATCCGCCGTCCCTGTTCCCACCCGACCTCCTTCTCCTGCGTCCCGACCGCCGCGCCCTCCTGCCATCCGCCGAGCCCGCTGGTCATCCCCGGCGCGCTCCCTCTCCGGCGGCCGCACCCAGCCGCTCCCCTCCTGCTGCGTCGCCCAGCACCACTGCCCGCCGCCTCATCCCGGCCGTCCCGACTCCTCCTCCCTCGCACCGCACACCCGGCCTCCCTTCTCGTCGTCCCGCCTCCGCCGGCCTTCCCTCTCTTCGGCGGCGACACCCCCCACCTCCGGCCTCGCCATTGCTCCGCAAAAACCCCTGCTATAAGTTGTTTTTTTTAATATTTTTTTTTATTTCTTGGTCAATTTTATATAATGTTTATTATTTTTGTTATGTTAATAATATTATAATTACATTATTATTAGTATGTTATTATTATTATTATTATTATTATGTTAATATTTGTGTTTTTATTATGTTAATATTTATATTATTATTATTATTATGTTAATATTGTTTTATTATTATTATTATTATTATTATTATTACTATCATATTATTAATATTAATATTAATATTATTGTTATTATTATAATTATCATTGCGCTATTATATTTATTAATTGCTCTTGTTAGTATTATGTCATTATAATTATTCTTATTATTTTGTTAATATTATTGTTATGATATTTTTGTTACTCTTATTATCATTATATTATTATTATTGTGATTATATTATTATTATATTATTATCATGTTGATATTATTCTATTATTATTATTTTTATTATATCATTATTGTTTTTATTGTTATATTATTATTATACTTATTAAATTATTATTTTTATATCATTCTTGTTATTAAAGTATGTTACTATTATTATTATATTATTATTATTAATATATTATTAAGATTAAGATTATTATTATTTTTATTATTTTCAAGTTAATATTATTAATTTATTATTTTGTTATGATATTGTTATTATTATGGTTATACTATTATTATCATTATAATAATATTATTATTATTATTATTTTCTTATTATTATTACTATGGCTTTTACTTGTGCTTTGTTAGGGGTTTTCTTCATCAATTTATATTTGTTTTTGGTAGGTTTAAGACTTTAGGACCCGCGCAGGGCGTTTCCGAGGTTCTGCCGTCTCCGCGCCTCAGTTTCGAGAGTGTTGAACTTTTTCACGTGGCTTCGGACACACGTCGTGTCATCGCGCCTTGGTTCCAAGTTCGTTTTACCATCGCGCTTGGATCTTGAGGTAGGTCTCCCTTTGCACTCACCTTTAAATTTAGAATTTATTTATTCCTTGACTTTTTATTAAGTTTCAGAAAATTCAAAAGTATTACTAAGTAGTTATCTATCGTTTGGTGATCTGCTGATGATAAAAGTTGTTTTAATTCTAGCGTTTCATTAAAAGCGTTTCCTTGGATTTAATTGTGTGCTTCCATGGTAGTTTTGCTAGATGGTTCTTCCTGATTAACGAAAGATCATGTTGAATTGGGTTCTGAAGCGGTTTTGGTGTGTGTAAAATGGTAGGTGTATTGGTTATGGAAAATGGTGTTTTTATTTGAACCTTGATTAGAGGAAGTGCCGTGTGACCTTTAAACTCGATTTTTGGAAACATTAAGCGTGGTTCTTGGTAGTTGAAAAAGAAAAATGTTTTCCTTTGATGCGTGATTAAAATTCTGGATTTCATTTGAGAAATATTATTCTTTCAAAAGGTGTTTAAAGGCCCGTTTGGCTCTTGATAAAAGTGGGGTGCGTTTGGAACTGGGAAAATGATTTCTTACTTGTGATACCAACGTCTTTCAGGTTTGAGATGCTGATTTGAGTTTCCTAAATAATGTTCTAAGTGCGTTTCTGGTTTTCAATCGTGTGGCGTATGTCATGTCCCTTGGAAATGTTTTAGTGTTAGATGTTCAAAGTGTAAATGATATGACGGCCCGGTTGGCACTTTAATAAATGTGAAGTGATTATACTTATATTTATATATATATATATATATACGTACTTGTGAGGGAATTTCTACAGGGGGACTTCCCTTCGAGGGTTGTCGTGTAGCGATGTCCGTGTAAGGGGTTGGCAAGTGCGGTGAGATGAGTCACGCGTGCGCGGGTCTCCCACTTACACAGTGTTACAAAAACTACTATGGGTTCCTGGGCCTCTTGTAGATTATCGAGTGACGGTTGCTTGATAACCCTGATTAGACGGGTTAGTACCCCCTGGAGTTACAGACAGGCCAGGAGGGATGTGCCACTGGTTGGCTGTTAGGGCGGCCAGTTGGTTATTGACTATGGAGTACCATGCCGGCAGGTAGTCTGAACCCGAGTACGTCTAGGGGTTTTCTAGGGATGTTCAGGATCGCCCATGGTTATTGCTGATAACTTCTGGTTTACTTTTGCTTGCACTTGGTTTTCCTTGCCTGCTTACCTTTACTTGCACTTGTTTTCTCTGCTTGTTTGCCTTCAGTCATATTTCACAGCCTATACTGTTAGACTTTGGGAAAAATGGTTTTCAAATGAAAATGCTTTATTCTCTTTGGGTTTGATTTGAAAATGTAACACTTTGCTTATCAGATTGATCTTAAAACTAATGAAATGGAACTAACTTTCGAAAAAGGAATAAGGGAAATGTCTCGTGTTTGATTTTCAAGTAAAGCATTGTGAAAACATACTTTTATACATTATAGTTCAAACCTGGATTATGTAGATTCTTTATTTACTGGCAGTGCATTGGGATTTGTTGTGGGGCTCACCTACTGAGTACTTTTGTGCTCACGCCTATCTTTTACCATTTCAGTCACAGGTCTTCTGCTTTGAGTCGCTCAGTGTTGGAGCGAGGTTGCTCTCTAGTTGGGTGGTGACCTGAGAGGTCACATGGAGATACGTGGTTGTGTGGTTTTTATTTCTTTTCTGCTGTTAGTGTTTATTTATTCTGTTCTATTTACTTTTTTTTTGGGCTGAAATCGTTCCCAACGATCAAGTCTTAATGCCCGGCACTGGTTGCCATCCCGGGGGGATCGGGAACGCCCCTCGGGACTTGCCGCGGACCGGCTCGGGTGACCGGTTCAGGGTCGACCCGGGTTGGTTCATGACAAAATGGTATCAGAGGTGGTTCTTGTTATTTGGGTTGTCCGGTAGAAGGAGATTAGGACTGTCGGAACTCGAGGGGTAGGTACGGGAAGAGCGTCGCGAACTCTTGCTCGCACTGATCCTCGAGTTACCAGGGGTAGTTCGGGAATTGTGTCCTTGTCTTTTCTGGTTTGTCTTGGATTGAGAGATGACAATGGAGGCAAGACGATGTTACGTCGTGATTTCACATGGAGTAGTGACCCATGTGGAGTCTGAGTACACGGTTTGAATTCCTCCTGGTGGTCGACACTGACTTGGGACATGGCTCACTACCATGTCGCCAGGTTGAGTGTGACTACTAGTCCCTCATTTCAGTGGTTGATGCAAATTTGGCTGCTGCTTTCGTTTTGGTTTGTGTGGGTGCGTTGTTGGAAATGAAAAAGGTTTTTGGGAAATTGGACTGGTTTCTTTTAAAAGACTTTAAATGTATAAAATGGGTTTTGAAACTGAAATCTCTTGATTTGAAAATCTGTTGTTTGCTTGGAATTGGATAAGAATGATTTGGGTTGAAACCTCGGTTCCTCTTTATGAACGTTTGCACATGTGTGAGAATGCATGGAAAGTGTGTGTTGACGCACGTATGAATGGAATGTGGATAAAGACATGTGCAGCGGTTCATGAGATTACCTGGGTGTGTATTTTAAATTAAGGGCTTGATCTTGTTTTCTAAATTCGTTTTAAATGGGAAACAGTTTTGGAAAGTTTTGGTTTGAATGTGGGTTGGTTTTTGGAAAGTGATCTTGAAAAAGGGTGGTTTTGAAATCAAAAATGAAAAGGAAATTTTAAAGAGGAGATTTTGTTTTGGGTTGTGTTGGTTTGGTCCTTGTGCTGACTGTTTTTGATGGAGGCGCTTTCATTGATGTTGATTTGGTTTGATATTGGTTTTGGCCTTGTGTTTTATATGTCTCTCAGGAAATGCCGCCCAGAAAGGTCTTTAAGGATTCGGATACGTCATGCCCAGTTTTTAGTCCTCCTCAGACTTTGCCTGTTCTCCATGGTGATCAGGGTCCGTTAGAGGCAGTGGAATGGCTCGAGGAAGTGGAACGTGTCTTTAGAATATTGGGAACTCCCAATAATGTTAAGGTTCGTGCAATTATGGAGTTGTTTGAGGGTCCAGCTCTGGACCAGTGGAAGATGGTTACCCCACCGTCAACGCAAGGTGAAATGACGTGGGATGTCTTCAGAACCGTTTTCATCCAATGGTTTGTACCTGAGGAAGTGAAGCTGGAGAAAAAGGGAGAGCTTGTGCATATTCAACAAGGCCAACGGACGGTGAAGGCATATGTTGACCATTTCAAGGAACTGATTTCCTTTTCTCCAGATGTAGCATCGCATGAGCTCATGAAGGCCTCTCTTTTCACTGGAGGTCTTCGTCCAGAGATCAAGGAGCGTTTCCTCCCTTCTAAAGACCTTTGTTTCGAGAAGCTGGTGGAGAAAGCTTTCTTTGCTGAGTTGGTTTCCGGTGTGCGGGTGGCTAATACTTCAGCATCCCCTGTTGTTCGTAAGAGTTCCCCCTCTGGTGAGGAAAAGGCGCGAGAGATACCTGTCCCCAATGAGTTATCCCCTTTGGTCCCATCTTCCAGTTCATCAGATCGTTCGATGGTATGCTTTCAGTGTGGTCGTTTCGGGCATTTAAAGTCGTCTTGTCGCAACCCTCCAAGGACGTGTCATCGCTGTGGTTGTCTGGGTCATCTGGAGAAGTTTTGCAAGAAGCGTCACTTGAAGAGGAAGCTGTGATGAGAGAATGTCAGTACCTGACTGTGAGGCAGAAGATGCTTCAGCCATCAGAGCCCCAGCCACATGTCTCGGGGTGAAGCTCGCGCACAGTCAGGAGTCCCCAGGGGTGTGAAGCCTTGGTCCAGGTTTTGTGTTCCGTGTTAACAGTGGAACAATCAAGATCTTTTAGTACCTGTTTTTCTGCTGTTAAGTTTTGACGTAGTTGTATGTTCATTGTTTTACCATGGGGTTATCATGGACTTGTTCTATTATAATCCAAGTAGTCTGGTTTATGTAAATGTGTTGTTTTTCTAAAAAGTGACAATGGGCTTGTTCTAAGGTAAATCTAAGTGGACTTGTCGTGTGAGTATGATATTCTAAATCGGGTATCCTTCTTAAAAGTGTGTTTGACTCTCGTGTGGGTTGACCTCGTTTTAGTTATGTTGTCGATGAGGTTATGCTTTGTGGACTTCGGTGGATCATGTCTCCAATTTGATAATGGTTAAATGTTTTTCCATGGATTTTCCCTGGTATTGAAGGTTATTGACTCTGGTCGAGGATTTAATGTCTTGAAGGAAGTGTTGTTTTAATCGGGCTATAAGAGTTGGTTTGAATTGGTTGGGAGCTCCCGCGTCGACCCCCTCCCTTTCCCAGGGTGTTCTATTTAGATGGTCAACTTTTCTGCACTAGTTAAGTTCTTGTGGTGGGGAGAACCCCTTCGTGTTCTCCCCTCAATCTCGGACCCCAGTTCTCTCTTGAATCGGTCGGGTGTGACCTATGTAGAGTAAGGTCATCCCCGAGAACCTCAGTTTTCTTCAGTTCCTTTAGTTCTGTTTGGGCATAGACTTGGTTTTCGGCTGACTTGTGACCTGGTGACTTTCTGGGGGCAGAAAGTGTCTGTGGTGGGGAGAATTGTCACACCCCGACCGCGGACGTTCGAAATTTTTCTCTTTTCTTGGTCCCGGTTTAAATTTTTCGAAGATTAATTGTGATTGGTGGTTTCGCGCCGGTGCGCGGTCATCGCGTCGCTAGCGATGGTCGTGCGTTCGGCCCGGGGGACGATGTGTCCACCCGGCGTTTTAAATATTAAAGTTTTTACATTGACCTTTTATTATTATTATTATTTGAGTTGCGTTATTATTATAATTAACTAACTTTTATTTACTTTAATTATTTTATTGTTATGATTATTATTATAAAGTATTATTAATATTATTATGAAGGTTTGTACTTATTATTATAAAGCGATTATTATTATCACAACATTTTATTATTATTATTATTATAAGTTTTATTTTTATTATATAAGTTTTCTTGTTATTGATATTATATGTTTTATTATCATTATTTTAATTATAATTATTATGTTTTTTATCATATATATATATATATATATATATATATACCTAAAACCTACCCTAACCCTAGCCATCCCTCTTATCTCCCGCAGCCGCCACCTCCCTCTTCCCCGTTTCTTTTTCTTTCTTCTTCTTCTCGTTTTCTTCTTCCTTCTTCTCTACCCGCACCGTTTCCTGCTCCCCGCTTCACCGCCTGGCTCCCTTCCCCTCCTCCTTGCCCCGACCGCGCCCTCCGCACACCCGACCTCCTGCTCGCCCTCCACGTTCGCTCGCCCTCGCCGCCAGCTCCCTCCGCTGCTCCGCACCCAGTCCCGGCTTCCCCGCGCCCTCACCCCTGTTCCGCGCCGGCATCCTTCCGCACCCCCCTGTCCGGCGGCGACCCCCTTCACCGCGCCTGCAAGCCGTCCCGCTCGACTCCCTCCGCTGCTCCGCACCCAGTCCCGGTCTCCCCTTCGTCCGGCTCCTGCTCCCTCTCCCCCGCGCTTTTCTCCCCTTCTCCCTCCGCCGTCCCTGTTCCCACCCGGCCTCCTTCTCCTGCGTCCCGACCGCCGCGCCCTCCTGCCATCCGCCGAGCCCGCTGGTCATCCCCGGCGCACTCCCTCTCCGGCGGCCGCACCCAGCCGCTCCCCTCCTGCTGCGTCGCCCAGCACCACTGCCCGCCACCTCATCCCGGCCGTCCCGACTCCTCCTCCCTCGCACCGTACACCCGGCCTCCCTTCCCGTCGTCCCGCCTCCGCCGGCCTTCCCTCTCTCCGGCGGCGACACCCCCCACCTCCGGCCTTGCCATTGCTCCGCAAAAACCCCTGCTGTAAGTTGTTTTCTTTTTTTTTTATTTTTTTTATTTTTTTTTATTTCTTGGTCAATTTTATATAATGTTTATTATTTTTGTTATGTTAATAATATTATAATTACATTATTATTAGTATGTTATTATTATTATTATTATTATTATTATTATGTTAATATTTGTGTTTTTATTATGTTAATATTTATATTATTATTATTATTATGTTAATATTGTTTTATTATTATTATTATTATTATTATTACTATCATATTATTAATATTAATATTAATATTATTGTTATTATTATAATTATCATTGCGCTATTATATTTATTAATTGCTCTTGTTTGTATTATGTCATTATAATTATTCTTATTATTTTGTTAATATTATTGTTATGATATTTTTGTTACTCTTATTATCATTATATTATTATTATTGTGATTATATTATTATTATATTATTATCATGTTGATATTATTCTATTATTATTATTTTTATTATATCATTATTGTTTTTATTGTTATATTATTATTATACTTATTAAATTATTATTTTTATATCATTCTTGTTATTAAAGTATGTTACTATTATTATTATATTATTATTATTAATATATTATTAAGATTAAGATTATTATTATTTTTATTATTTTCAAGTTAATATTATTAAGTTATTATTTTGTTATGATATTGTTATTATTATGGTTATACTATTATTATCATTATAATAATATTATTATTATTATTATTTTCTTATTATTATTACTATGGCTTTTACTTGTGCTTTGTTAGGGGTTTTCTTCATCAATTTATATTTGTTTTTGGTAGGTTTAAGACTTTAGGACCCGCGCAGGGCGTTTCCGAGGTTCTGCCGTCTCCGCGCCTCAGTTTCGAGAGTGTTGAACTTTTTCACGTGGCTTCGGACACACGTCGTGTCATCGCGCCTTGGTTCCAAGGTCGTTTTACCATCGCGCTTGGATCTTGAGGTAGGTCTCCCTTTGCACTCGCCTTTAAATTTAGAATTTATTTATTCCTTGACTTTTTATTAAGTTTCAGCAAATTCAAAAGTATTACTAAGTAGTTATCTATCGTTTGGTGATCTGCTGATGATAAAAGTTGTTTTAATTCTAGCGTTTCATTAAAAGCGTTTCCTTGGATTTAATTGTGTGCTTCCATGGTAGTTTTGCTAGATGGTTCTTCCTGATTAACGAAAGATCATGTTGAATTGGGTTCTGAAGCGGTTTTGGTGTGTGTAAAATGGTAGGTGTATTGGTTATGGAAAATGGTGTTTTTATTTGAACCTTGATTAGAGGAAGTGCCGTGTGACCTTTAAACTCGATTTTTGGAAACATTAAGCGTGGTTCTTGGTAGTTGAAAAAGAAAAATGTTTTCCTTTGATGCGTGATTAAAATTCTGGATTTCATTTGAGAAATATTATTCTTTCAAAAGGTGTTTAAAGGCCCGTTTGGCTCTTGATAAAAGTGGGGTGCGTTTGGAACTGGGAAAATGATTTCTTACTTGTGATACCAACGTCTTTCAGGTTTGAGATGCTGATTTGAGTTTCCTAAATAATGTTCTAAGTGCGTTTCTGGTTTTCAATCGTGTGGCGTATGTCATGTCCCTTGGAAATGTTTTAGTGTTAGATGTTCAAAGTGTAAATGATATGACGGCCCGGTTGGCACTTTAATAAATGTGAAGTGATTATACTTATATTTATATATATATATATACATACTTGTGAGGGCATTTCTACAGGGGGACTTCCCTTCGAGGGTTGTCGTGTAGCGATGTCCGTGTAAGGGGTTGGCAAGTGCGGTGAGATGAGTCACGCGTGCGTGGGTCTCCCACATACACAGTGTTACAAAAACTACTATGGGTTCCTGGGCGTCTTGTAGATTATCGAGTGACGGTTGCTTGCTAACCCTGATTAGACGGGTTAGTACCCCCTGGAGTTACAGACAGGCCAGGAGGGATGTGCCACTGGTTGGCTGTTAGGGCGGCCAGTTGGTTATTGACTATGGAGTACCATGCCGGCAGGTAGTCTGAACCCGAGTACGTCCAGGGGTTTTCTAGGGATGTTCAGGATCGCCCATGGTTATTGCTGATAACTTCTGGTTTACTTTTGCTTGCACTTGGTTTTCCTTGCCTGCTTACCTTTACTTGCACTTGTTTTCTCTGCTTGTTTGCCTTCAGTCATATTTCACAGCCTATACTGTTAGACTTTGGGAAAAATGGTTTTCAAATGAAAATGCTTTATTCTCTTTGGGTTTGATTTGAAAATGTAACACTTTTCTTATCAGATTGAGCTTAAAACTAATGAAATGGAACTAACTTTCGAAAAAGGAATAAGGGAAATGTCTCGTGTTTGATTTTCAAGTAAAGCATTGTGAAAACTTACTTTTATACATTATAGTTCAAACCTGGATTATGTAGATTCTTTATTTACTGGCGGTGCATTGGGATTTGTTGTGGGGCTCACCTACTGAGTAATTTTGTTCTCACGCCTATCTTTTACCATTTCAGTCGCAGGTCTTCTGCTTTGAGTCGCTCAGTGTTGGAGCGAGGTTGCTCTCTAGTTGGGTGGTGACCTGAGAGGTCACATGGAGGTACGTGGTTGTGTGGTTTTTATTTCTTTTCTACTGTTAGTGTTTATTTATTATGTTCTATTTACTTTTGTTTTGGGCTGAAATCGTTCCCAACGATCAAGTCTTAATGCCCGGCACTGGTTGCCATCCCGGGGGGATCGGGAACGCCCCTCGGGACTTGCCGCGGACCGGCTCGGGTGACCGGTTCAGGGTCAACCCGGGTTGGTTCGTGACATATATTCCAATTATATCAAAGTCCCATGAAGAAGTATCTCAAAGAACCGCCTCGTCATAGGGGTCTCAACGCGATAGCCGGCATGTCAATCGGACGCCCGGTCTGTGAGTTTCTAGCCTTTTCGTCCCCGGGGCCCGGTTAGTTTCGTGTGCGAACCAACACGGCCGTATCTCAACTTTACCCTGAACTCTCATAGGGTATACTCAAAGGGACCATGTCTCTACGTGATCACCAACGCCGCTGACGGTTCTTCAAACGGATGTCTGGTCTGAAAGATATCAGCTTTTCCGTTTCGGGGGCCCGGTTGGATTTCAGGTGCAATCCAACCCAGACACTATCCAACTGCATCCAAAACTCAAGAGAAGTATGCCAAAAGTTCTGTCTCATCATGAGGAGATCAACGAGACAGATGGCGCGTCAATCGGACGCCCCGTCTGCGAGTTATTGGCTTTTTCATTCCAGGGGCCCGGTTGGTTTTGTGAGAGAACCAACCCGACCGCACTCCAACGACATCTAAAACTCGATCGGAGTAAGCCAAAAGTTCCGTCTCATCAAGAGGAATCTAACAAAGTCGACGGAACGTCAATCAGACGTCCGGAGCTCATGTTACGAGCGTTTCCACTCCGAGGCCCCGGTTGCTTTCGTGTACGAACCAACACGGTCGAACCCAAAGTATTCTAAAACCTTAAGTGCGATATGTCAAAATGACCGCATCGGTCCGAGGATCGCATCTCCGCTGACGGTGCATCGATCGGAGGTCCGTAGCCCAGTATATGGGAAAAATATCGAAAAGGTCCAAAAACGGGGGGTCTGGACCCGTACCGACCTGACCCAACCCCCCTGGGACGGCCCGAACCAGACCGATCTAGGCGCAACCCGGCCCGGTCGGCCCAACCTGGCCCGGCTCGGCCGGGGTGCTCGCTGGCTCGGCCAGCGAACCGGTGCTCCGCGGACGCGGCGCACGCCGCATCCCCCACTGGATCCCGCAAGGCCGTTGGATCCGCCAGCTCGCCGCCACGGCTTCAGCCGCAGCGGTTTCTCTAGGCGGCGCGCCAGGACGCCGCCGTCTCCAAGCGGCCGGCCGGTGCCGGCACCGCCTCCGGCCGCCGGCGCTGCCGGTGGTGTCGGCGGGCCACCGGAGTTGCTCCGGTGGTCCGTTTTCAATTCCGCATGCGCTGATGCTCATCCCCGGTCACGGTCTTCACTGCGGAAACATAAAAACGTCTCTGCGGCCCGTTCCGTCAATGCTCAACGATCCGCACGTCAAAAGAAACAACTGCGGAGACTTCCGTTTGCCTTCACAGCCCCGACTACGACCACAGTTTTGTTCGGCCATGACGGCGCGGCGCGACGGCGCCGCACATCCTTGCCGCATCACTCCAGGTTCCTGCGTGGTGTCGTCGCACCATGCCTCCGTCTTCCGAACCGCAACATAAGCAACAACAAGGGGGAGGAGGGTCGACTGTGTTTGTGCGGTCCGACCTCCTCCTGTTATAATGATAGAGAGCGACCATCAAATAGAAGTCGACGTAGGAAAAAGAAATATTTCACAGCAAAATCAATAAACCTCAACATCAACCTGCATGAACGACCGATTCGCGGATCAACCTAGAAATGGTTGGTCCACACTCATCGTTATTTTTCTCAAAAGATAAGAGAACACCAAATAAATTTCTCTACCTCAAAATTGACGTCGCACGTCGTCAAGTCGCGGAAGTTGAACGTCGCGGTAGTCAAATGTCGGGGTAGTCGGGTGTCGCGGAAGAAAGGTATCGCTTCCGTCAACGTCGGAAGAAGAAGGAGAACGTTGTTGTTGGTGTCAGCCTCCACGGTCGGTGTCTCCTTCCTTTTCGTGGAAGAGGAAGAAAAAGGATTGGAGAAAACGTAGAGCGTTCTTCACCGAGTCAGAAGGTCATTCTTCGTTTGGAGATGATGTTCTTCAGAAGAGGGAAGAGCTCTGTCCCAAATTCTCTCACACAACAAAACTCACAAAAATAAAATAAGGCCTCTCCTTATTTTATTATTTTTCCATGAATTCAAACTTTTTTAAAAAATTCAAACACTTAGTTAAATTAATTGAAGAGGTTTAATCAATTAATTTAAGATGTGTTTTGGAAAAATTAAAGAGGAGAGAGGGGAGAGTTACACAAGTTAAAGTGGAGTTACAAAATTTAAGAGGGAAGTGAGTTATGGGAGGTCAAGGGGGTTATGGGAAGATCAATGGGGGTTAGAGTCTTGTGTGGGCCCCACCACCCACTTAACCTCTCATGGGTAGTTCCCTAACTTCCACTCAAAGGATATAACTACTTTAAAGAAATAAAAATTATAACTCAATTTTTATTTTATCTTCCACAAATTTTTAACAACTCCTCCCGTGAAAACGCAACTCTGAAAAAATATTCTTAAGAAATTAATGGCGCTGTGAATCCATCGATGCCCTCCGAATTCGATTTCGAGCACCGGTTCAAAAGTTAGAAAAACCCGCTCGTTCGTTCATTGAACGTACCCGAGCTAAACTTTAGAAATTGATTCCGGGCACACCGGGCCTCAGAATCAGGCACCGTCAGAAACTGAGTTCTTGTAAAATTCCAATGAAAATTAAGAAAAGATTTTCCTTGAAATTTACATGTCTTTAAATTACTCCCACCTCAGGGCTTTACGTCCTCATAAAGCTTTAACACAAACAAGGGTTAAAAAGCGGTACTAAGCACGCATCTGAGCCTTCTGCTCCCATGTGCTCACCTGGAGGTTCCCGTACTACCAGAGAAAGCGCACCCGAGGAATCGTCCATCCTCGTAGGATCTGCTCCTATTGATCCTCGATCCCCACTGGAACCTCCATGTATGTCGCCCTGTCATCGACATCCAACTCCCTGAGGCCGATGATATGTGAAGGATCATGCACGTATCTCCTCAGTTGAGATATGTGTAAGTTGTCATGCACCAGGTTCAACTGAGGTGGATGCGTCAAGCGGTAATCCACTTCGCCTACCAAGCTGAGGACCTAATAAGGTCCACTGAACCTCGGAGATAACTTTCCTCCTTGGCCACATCTCCATAAACCTCGTCGAGGTGAAACACGTATAAGGACGTGATCGTCATCCTCGAACTCTAGAGGTCTCCAATTCCTATCAGTATAAGGATTCTTTCGGCTTTGTGCTATCCTCATCTGCTCTTGGATGACCTGGACCTTCTTTAGTCTCACAAGAGCTTCTATGATTTCTTCTTTTCCGATAAGAGAAATTCGGTCTAATCCCTTGGATGAACCACATTCGTTGCCTAATACAGTCAATCCGGACATGAATGATGTATTCATGCCATCGACGACATCGTAAGGCCTCGACGTTACTACCAAGAGATCCAAATATCACTCTCGCCTTCAAGGGTCGAGTCACACTGTCGGCATCAGTGTGAGGTCACTAGGTCTTTTCCAGTAGAAATCTCAAAAGTGAGGGTCAAGTCAACAGTCTTAACCGGGATCACTCAGTACCAAACAAACAAAAGGACATGAAAGCAACCTTTAAAAAGGTAAGTGTCTTTATATTATTGCACCTCATGGTACAAAGACAAAAATGTAACAACCTCAACATGGAACTAGATATACACCAGTAGTTCTTCTCCTGTCCACTCGCTTCCAGAGCTCCGTAGTTGTAATCTTCTGCCTCTTGAAGCTGAGCTCTCCCATGTCCACCTGTTCCCTGCGGTCGGGGTGGACCTCCTGGTGGTGGTGGTGGAAACTCCTCGAAACTTCGTCCATCTCCAACTGCATGGCCAGCTCCCCTCCCTCGGCCTTCAGCTCCTAGCGGGCTGCCTTGATCAAACCTCTGCCTCTGCCTGGGAGGTTCTTCATTTAACTGCCGGTCATCTGCATGGCGGGTCGGACAGTCACATGCCATGTGACCAATCCCGCCGCAGGAGTAACACTGCATGGCAGGTCTTGCTCTGTCATTCCCCTAGGTGCCTCACACTACCGACCCTGAGTCACGTGGTCGACCACCTATAGGTCTGGTCCTCTTGTACCTCTGCGTCATCTGTCTACTGCCTGCTACAGAAGACTCTGCCGCATGCCGGATAGTGGTGGGTCCTGCTGCTGGAGACTGCTCAGCAAGGAAACTCTCCACTAAGAGGGCTCGCTCAAACACCCCTGTCTGCGTCGGAATGCTGTGAGAAACAACAGAAGCTCTAATATCTCACCTGAGCCCCTACTCGAAGGTTCGGGCCCTGAAGAACAGGTCCCGTACCGTATCTGTGGAGTAGCGCGAGAGGTCTGTGAACCTTGCTGAATACTGTGCCACTGTCATGCTGCCCTGCCGCAGCTGCAGTAGTTCCTGTATACGCACCGCTCGAAGGGTGGCTGGTACAAACTCTGCCCGGAACATCCTCTCTAAGTCTTCCCATAGAAGTGTCGCCTCGTCATGCATCTAGAGCATCAGGCTCCACCATCTGCCTGCTGCTGCCTGAAGTAGGCTGGCATCAAGGATCACCATGAAATATGCTGGCGTCCCCACTAGCCTGAAGACTCTCACCACAGCCTCCAGCCAATCCTCAGCCGCCTACGGGTCCATCTCTCCCCTGAACTTGGGTGGCCTCTGGTGCTGGAACTCGTGCAATTCGCTCAAGCGTCATGCACCCTCTGCTGCTGGGGCTGGTGGCATCGGTGGCCCAATGGGTAGTAGTACTGCTGGTGCCTCTGCTGGTGCCTCAACTGGGATAGGTCCCTGTACTGAGTCCACGTCGCTCAGTGAGCTATTAGTACAAACAAATCTCGGGGCTCTATCTGGTCGTCCACGGGGAGGCATCCTGAAAGAAACAAACATGACATGGTCAAATGATTTATACCTGGTGAGCTGACCTGGTTTGAGATGACATTTAAGAACTTCTGGAAACACACACACAATCAGTGTTTTCGTGCACAAAGTCGGAAATCAGTTGTCAGGGTCCTGGTGTATGGATACGTGGGCCTCCCGCACAAACACTGGACTCCCTGAACTGAATTCCACACTCGGTACCCTTGACACTATTTCTTCACAGAAAGAAAATATCAGAGTTATAAGTTCTGCGGTAGAACTTACTCCTTTGATACCAATTTGTCACGACCCGTCCTTGGGCCTGTGCCGTGACTACCCCAAGCCCATCTTCCATAGGCCAGGGGCTGGTGACTAGCACCAATGGAGTAAATCCCGATAACTGGGAATGCATTGCCTTTATAAAAGTAACAAAACACCACAAAGTACAAGCGGAAGAAAAACACTAAGTACAAAGAAAGTGCTGAAAAGTAAATGGGCCAGAATACAAACCCAACTAGAAATATAGCTAAAAATGAATAAAGACAACAACTGGAAGAAAGGAAGCAACTCCTGGGTCATCCTACTCGGATCCTACCTAAAGGGTAGGTACAGATAGCGCAGCTCCTCAATGATCCCGCCCGTCAACCTCCTCCGTGTGTCGTCTCTTCGTGAAGTCCACCTCTGGATACTGACTCGTCGTTTGGTCCACCTCCGGGTACTGACTCGTCGTGTGGTCCACCTCCGGGTACTATCTCGTCATGTGGTCCACCTCCGGGTACTGTCTTGCCGTTTGAAACCAACACAACGAGGTGCGGGCATAGCCCGTGCATGGGTGAGTATAAGGATACTCAGTATGGACCCCGAGACCCTCAAGGTCTCACTAAAACCAATAAGGATAACCACAAAGAAGATCTCAACAGATAACCTCTACTTAGGTATATGCCCATACATATACCCAAGTTATCAAGTAACCCATCTCAATCTTAAGATAAACACAAAGGTCATAGACTCACCTCAAACCAGGATTTTCATTATCGAAACTGTAACTGCTGAAGAGCTCTGTCTCTGGGAGTACAGTGATCCTGTCACGTCTCCGAGGTACTGCTCACCAACCAATGACTGCTGAGGTACTCCTCCTGTCGAGTACCGTGGGTCTGCCACCTCACACAGTAGTGCTCCTCCGCCATGGGTATGCCACCTCACACAGTAGTGCTCCCCCTCATAGCCTATAGAGGTACTCCTCCTGTCGAGTACCGTGGGTCTGCCACTTCACACAGTAGTGCTCCTCCACCATGGGTCTGCCACCTCACAATGTAGTGCTCCACACTGGGCTATGCTAGTCACTCTGAATCGAATCGGACAAGCAGTCATCAGGTCACAGCTAGCTACACGGTCTCTGTACTCCAAACACTCGTCTCCGGGAGGGTCCACTCCACGAGCTACCGGTAGATACTACA
This sequence comes from Viscum album, assembly GCA_963277665.1. NCBI lineage: Eukaryota > Viridiplantae > Streptophyta > Magnoliopsida > Santalales > Viscaceae > Viscum > Viscum album. Next base: position 2,065,230,770 of record OY728133.1, on the reverse strand, counting down.
AGTATCTCAAAGTCCCACTAAGATGTATCTCAAAGAACCGTCTCGTCATAGGGGTCTCAATGCGACAGACAGCGTGTCAATCGGACGCTCGGTCTGTGAGTTACTAGCCTTTTCACCCCCGGGGCCCGGTTGGTTTGATTTGCGAACCAACACGGCCATATCTCAACTGTACCCCGAACTCTCATAGGGTATACTCAAAGTGACAGTTTCTCCATGTGATCACCAACGCCACTGACGGTTCGTCAAAAGGACGTCCGGTCTGAAAGATATCAGCTTTTTCATTCCGGGGGCCCGGTTGGATTTCTAGTGCAATTCAACCGGCCACTATCCAACTGCATCCAAAACTAAAGAGAAGTATGCCAAAAGTTCCATCTCATCAAGAGGACATCAACGAGTCAGACGGCGCGTCAATCGGATGCCCGGTCTGTGAGTTATTGGTTTTTTCATTCCAGGGGCCCGGTTGTTTTCGTGAGCGAACCTACCCGAATGCACTCCGACGACATCCAAACCTTGAGAGGAGTAAGCCAAAAGTTCCATCTCATCAAGAGAAATCCAAAACAGTTGACGCCACATCAATCAGACGTCCGGAGCTCAAGTTACGAGCCTTTCCGCTCCGAGGGCCCGGTTGGTTTCGTGTACGAACCAACACGGCCAAATGAAAAGTATTCCGAAACCTTGTGTGCGATATGTCAAAACGGCCGTCTCGGTCCAAGGATCACATCGCCGATGACGGTGCGTAGATCGGAAGTTCGTAGCCCAGGATATGGGCAAAATACTGAAAAGGTCCGAAAACGGGGGGTCTGGGCCCGTACCAACCCGGCCCCACCCCCTGGGTCGGCCCGAACCGGGTCGACCCGATGGGGCGTAACCCGGCCCGATCTGGGCGCGACCCAGCCTGGTCTGGGCGCAACCCGGCCCGGTCTGGGCGTGACTCGGCCCGGTCTGGGCGCGACTCGGCCCGGTCCGCCGAAGCCGCCCCAGCTCGGCCGGGGGCTCGCTGGCTCGGCCAGTGAGCCGGTGCCCCGCGAACGCGGCGCGCGCCGCGTCCCTCACTGGATCCCACACGGCCGCGGGATCCCACAGCTCGCCGCTGCGGCTTCATCCGTGCTGTTTTCTCCAGGCGGCGCGCCGGGGTGCCTCCGCCTCCGGCCACCGGCGCCGCCGCGCCGACGATCCGCGCCGCCGGTGGTGTCCGCGGGCCACCGGAGTTGCTTCGGTGGTCCGTTTTCAATTCCGCCTACGCCAATGCTCATCCCGAGTCCCGTTATTCACTACGAAAACATCAAAACGTCTCTGCGGCCCGTTCCGTCAATGCCCGACGATCCGCATGTCAAAAGAAACAACTGCGGAGTCTTCTGTTCGAATTCGTGGACCCAACTACGACCATACTTTTGTTCAGCCTTGACGGCGCGGTGCGACGGCGCAGCTCATCCTTGCCGCATCACTCCAGGTTCCCACGCGGTGCCGTTGCACCATGCCGCCATCTTTCGAACCGCAACATAATCAACAACAAGGGGGAGGAGGGTCGGCCGTGTTTGTGCGGTCCGACCTCCTCCTGTTATAATGATTGCAAGCGACCATCAAATAGAAGTCGACGTATGACAAAGAAATATTTCACGGCAAAATCAATAAACCTCAACATCAACCTGCATGAACGAACGATCTGCGGATCAACCTATAAATGGTTGGTCTGTGCTCGTCATTCTTTTCTCAAAAGATAAGAGAACACCAAATAAATTTCCCTACCTCGAAATTTACGTTGCACGTCGTCGAGTCGCGGAAGTCGAACGTCGTGGTAGTCGAACGTCGGGGTAGTCGAACGTCGGGGTAGTCGGGTGTCGCGGAAGAAAAGTATCGCTTCCGTCAACGTCGGAAGAAGAAGGAGAATTTTGTTGTTGGCATCGGTCTCCACGGTCGGCGTCTCCTTCCTTGTCGCGGAAGAGGAAGAAAAAAGATTGGAGAAAACGTAGAGCATTCTTCACCGAGTCGGAAGTTCATTCTTCATTTGGAGATGATGTTCTTCAGAAGAGGGAAGAGCTCTCTCCCAAATTCTCTCACACAACAAAACTCACAAAAATAAAATAAGGCCTATCGTTATTTTATTATTTTTCCATGCATTCAACCTTTTTTAAAAAATTCAAACAGTTAGTTAAATCAATTGAATAGGTTTAATCAATTAATTTAAGATGTGTTTTGGAAAAATTAAAGAGGAGAGAGGGGAGAGTTACACAAGTTAAAGTGGAGTTACAAAATTTAAGAGGGAAGTGAGTTATGGGAGGTCAAGGGGGTTATGAGAAGATCAAGGGGGGTTAGGGTCTCATGTGGCCCCCACTACCCTCTTAACCTCTCATGGGTAGTTCCCTAACTTCCACTAAAATGATATAACTACTTTTAAGAAATAAAAATTATAACTCAATTTTTATTTTATCTTCCACAAATTTTTAACAACTCCTCCCGTGAAAATGAAACTCCAAAAAAGAGCTTCTTAAGCAATTAACGGCGCTGCAAATCCATCAGTGCCCTCGAAATTTGATTTAGAGCACCAGTTCAAAAGTTAGAAAAACCCGCTCGTTCGTTCACTGAACGTACCCGAGCTAAACTTTGGAAATTGATTCCGGGCACACCGGGCCTCGGAATCAGGCGCCGTCAGAAACTGCATTCATGTCAAATTCCAAAGAAAATTAAGAAAAAAAATTCCTTGAAATTTCCGGGTCTTTACACACATGGCATGTCACCCTCAAATTTCACAAAACTGTTTAGATGTAACCAAAGGACTAATACACAGTGTTTGTTCTTCGAACTACAAATCCTATAGTTCGGTGTTTCATATATTTCCAGATCAGCTGTCGACGTTCCTAATATAGCCTTACTACCTTAAAACTCACCTCTAGGCCTCTATAAATTGGTGTTAGAGGCATTTGTTTGTTGTTTTCGACTATCCAGTGTACAGAAAATGGATTCCAAAGTCACATGTATGAACTGTTACACATGAAGTCACCTACCGTCACTCCTAGTGCTCCTCTTGCCTCACCAGATCATCCAAAACCATGATGGAATGTCCTATATCTAGATATCCATCCAAATCTATAATTTATTTATAAATCCATTCATTACAAATGATACTAGAAGAAATATGGGGGTCTGATCGGGTTTAGTCCCACCCGACAATGTCAAACCGAGGCCCCATATGTTAATCAATGAAGAAGATAAAGAAATATTTGGATAATAGCTCCAAAATAATGGTGAATGTGCTTTGTACAAACCTTTTTGACCAAAAATCACAATTAGGGATAACCACGTTAAGAAAAAATTGAATAATTAATTTAAATATATACATATGTGCCTGTAAAGGCTTACATGTGGTGATTATCAATAAGAGAAGATGATCATTCTCAATAATTTTAATAAAAATGGAAAATTCCACAAATTGTGAAGCCCTAACATGAATTGGATACGTCGTCGATGAAGAATACACTCTCTGGAAAATAAATGGAATCACTGCGTTCACTAGATCACAATATTCATGGGTCCAAAGTTTCATCAATGTCAGATTTTGATTCACCAATATAATAATGAAGTAAAATAACTAAATTCTCATAGTGTTTAAATAACAAAACCTACAAAAATTTCATAACTAGTAATTTACAGAATAAATATATTTTATTTCATTTAATTAATTAATGAAAATTAATTATTTATTGAACTAAACACACACTCCCATGACCACTCTTACATGAACACCACAGGTCTACATATTTCATGTCGCAACTTGGGTAAATTTCTTAATTAAAACTCAATATTGTTCTCAAATTTTTTATTTGAGATTATATATAATAATAATCTAATTTTTTGTAAGAACTAAAATGGATACAATATAAAAACATAATTAATATTTTCATAAAATTATTTTAGAAAACACCATGCATCAGAATAAAACACCATATTAGAACCTAGATCTGATATTATATCTTGAAATATTTCAATTTATTATAAGGTAAAAAGAGTCACTATAATTTTTTATAAAATATTTTGAATATTTGGAACATTTTCTCTTTAAAACTTGTTTTCCAATCAAGTCTACAAGATTATTTTGAAATTAAAAATTTAAACCTTGGTGAGTAGAATTTGAAAAAATTGGTTCCATATATGAAATCAGATAAATTTATATTACTTATATGGTAAACATAATTTTTTTACAAAATTGAATATTGAATATAATAAGTACTATTTCCCATGGTAAAGGTAAAAATCAGTTTATAGGGGGGTTAAAAAAAATATTAAGGTAAAAATGACCTTTAAACTTATTAAAAAACTATTTTTAGACAATATATCAACCATTCAACCTATATGTTTTGATAATAGACTATTTTGGAACCTTATAACATATGAAAAACAAGGGATCACACATTATTTTAAAAAATACCATGTGTGTGCTCCCCCACTTTTAAAAGACCACATCCTATCCACTATTATTCACACCATAAGAAACATTTTGGTTCATCCATACCCTGAAAAAATCAATTAAAAAATCCCTCCCCTCATCCTATAAGAGTTAGTTGTGAAAAAGCCCATTATAGGAAGGTTGTTAGTGAAAAACTAATATGGATATCCAAAGAAGAGGCAACATTCATCAAAAATTACATTTATTTTGATTCTTCCTCCACCACTTTAAATTATTATTATATAATTATTATATTATACTCTCCATACATTCCATACAGTAATATATTATCATATTAAGGGAATTACCTACAATCATCTCAACTTATATCAAATTGGTTATGAAATTATCATTCATGTGTATGGAGGACTGCCACCTCAAAAACCAGTGTCATTTATATTTAAATAACCATATATTATTGTTGGACATAATGATGGATTTTTTTAATTATATATGATATTTTAAATGTAACGCCTTGACTCTTGTTACCCAGAGTTGGTGCATTATTACATAACATTGGCATGATCACAAGAGATCATGTTTCGAAATACCGATTAGTTTAGTTTCTTTGGATGTATTATATACATGAATAAGTTTTTCATTACATAATGAAATAAAAAATCATCATTCTTTCCCCTTTTAACACACTCTTATCCCATAGCCTCTTCCTACTGGTCAATCATAATATACTTCTTCACATCCTGGAAAAAACATAAGAAAGAGGTGACCTGAGATGCTCAGTAAGGATAAAAAATACCCAAAACTATCCTAAATAAGCATAAATATTTAAGGAAATGTATAAGACTAAAACACAAGCCTTTTGGACTAAAACTTCAGCATAATATAGAAATGATAAACCAAATAATTCCATTTACTTTTTCATATGGATATTCTACTAGTCTATTAATCACATGTAATATCAATATCTAATTTCATAATGATGAAATGCATAATATCGGACATCATAACCACATAGTCAAGGCCTCAGGCCAAGACTACAAATAATATTTGGTCTAGGCCTTGTTCCAAGACACTATTTTATCTCACGAGACATATCGATGCATCAAGGGGATATAGCAGTCCCCACCCGTCACTTACTAATTCTAATGCAATCCATATATGAAAATGTTGAAACATAACATAAACATTCAGATTAAAAATAGAAAACAAAATTTCAATACTTTAATCATAAACCATTAATGGTATATAAATAGAACATCCACTATATAACAAATCATAACTCATTCAATACAATATGGAAGATTGTATTATAATAAATCAACCTCAATCAAGAATAATATCCAGTAAAGAATGTTGAAATAGTTGAAAATGATCAGTAAAACTCTTTGAGAGAAATAACCCTTCTCCATGAAATCATTTGAAAATAGCCCAATTTATAAAGGAATACATTTAAAAGATATTTTGGAATCAAAGTGTCCGAAAACACTTTGAAACTTTTGAAATAATTAACATTTTAAATCATTCGAGTACATATAAACAAATACTTAAAACCATTTTGAAAACATGGAAATTAATGAGAAATATTTAGAAGAATAAATATTCAAAACATTTAAAATGATGTTTTAGTTAAAGATTACCTTAAAATAATTAGTTTGAAATGTATTTTATGAAACATGGACATGGATAATAAATATGTTTCAGTAAATACTTACATAGAAATAATCTCGGATAATAATGAGATTGAGGAATTAACCCTTAACTTTTACTTTTATTTGATCAAGGGTACATTAACCTCCTATATAATAGTTAAATAATTATTATGAAATTATACAAGAACCATATACATAAATATGAAATAATTTATGATATTATAATATTGGTTTTTAATAATATTTTAGTAGTATCATTGTTTCGGGTGTTAACTGATTCATTTTCCTTTATATGTTTTGTTACATAAGTAATGTTTGATATGGATAGGATGTATATGATTCATATCTAGAATTATATTTAGTTCTTATACATTGTTATTAATTATAAAATAAAAATTATTCTTGAATGACTATGACGGGGAACGAATCTCATTGCGTTGGTGGAAACGGTAATCCGTACGTACGCACAAGCAACAATATCATTATATTGATGGTGAAATTGTGTGTAATTGGATGGTATATCATATATAATGAATACTTAACACATTATTTTTATTATTTACAATAATTATACTCATTATTATACCCATCCAAATAATTAAGTGTTGAATAACAAACAACACCATGATGTAGAGATAGTAAGCCGTACGCACACACGTACGTTGACTTTGTCATTCATAGGATGAAGAGAATAATGAATATGGTTGTACCATATTTATAATAATATATTAGTAATTATAATGTACTAGAGTTATAATTTTGGTATGGAAACAAAAAATATAGAAGTGGAAGAAGAAAAGAACTTTGAAAGAGGTTATGAAATTATTGACTCTTCATCAGGTGCTTCCTTTTGATTTGATCAAAATGGATTACAAGGTTATCTTATGATCAATGTAAGGGATATAGGTTTAAGTGAGGGTAATTTGGAGGATATTTGATCCAGGTTTGGCCAAGATAAATGGCATTGGAGGTGTTATTTTTAGATAAGGGGAAGTACCCTTTTACAAGAGTGGTGAGTGTCACTTTAGGAAATGCTTGAAATATTATTTTATTATACAATCTTATTTGGTTTATAATAGATCCAAAAAGATTCATTTGAAGGATATGGTGGGTCTGGGTTCTATACCACTCAACCAATAAGTCATATACAGGTTTAGGTCACCATATTAACCTTATATAATATATTTAACTCTTAGTTAAATTGTTTAACATTTACTATGTATTCTTGTATTATTATAATAAATGGTTAATAAAATAACAATAAAAATCCAAGAGAACCCATAGTGGTTCATTATTGATATATATAACCTTATCTATGTTATTTGGCTGAAACTTATATTTTTTGGAAAAATATATCAATTAATAATATAGTATTTGTTTTAAAAACACATTTACGTCAATTTTGACAATATTTAGTATTTTTTTTTGAAATTCATAATAACTTTATAAATTAGAATTTTTTTAATCAATCCTAAAATTTAATAATAACAACAAAAATTCGTGGAATACATAAAAAATCTCAATTTACAATTATTTTAATATTTATAATATCAATTATTTTAATCTTTCAATAATAAGGTAATTACAACATCATCATTATGTCATAAATAAATATAATTATTTAAGGTCTAAGAATAATAAATAAAATACCACTATGTAGTAAATATTTTTATCATTCTAATAAAATTTTATAGACAAATTTATCTTAAGTATATCCCAATATAAAAAATGTTTTAATTATTAAAATATGAATTTAACACTTTAAACTCTTCTTTAAATAAACTAATAATAAATGTCCTAATCTACTACATGTGAACCAAAAGATCATATTTTATTACTATGGTTGATTTTGGTCAACATAAACTTATCAAGTCGAATTAGGAAATGTTTTAGGGTAATTATAATATCATTTTTAACTTTAATTACCATATTTACTTTAATCGTGGTAAATAAAATTCAAAAGTATCAATTCACCAAAAATTATTTTCCTCCAACTCAATGACATTTTTCTTACTAATTTCATGAATTCCTCTCAAATTTTTGAAATTCAATTAATATAAGTTGTAAAATTACATTTTATGAAATGTGAAAATGTTCCTAGCAGGTGGGTAAAAGACGTTAAAATTTTAAAGTTTTATATATCAAATATTTTTATAAAACAAATACAATGAATTACACTAAAAATATATAATTATTATGTTTCAATTTTGACCTAAAATAAATATAAATTAAATAAATAATTATTATAATTAAAAATTCAGTTTTAAACAATAATGTAGTGTTATTCACTATTCATCAAAAATTAAATGTATTCAGAAAAATAAAAAAAATTCACTCTAAGATAATTTTAATATTATGAATCCAAAAATGATTCCATTTTGGAAAATAAAATTTATTTAATTTCAAAAAGTGGGTATTAATATTCATAACTGTTAGTTTGATTGGTCATGGTGTATTGTAACTTGAAGTTGCGTACAACATAAGATATTTCATTATTCAATGGGAAACATACCATGGAAGATTTGGGTGTTACATTCTTCCCTCCTTCAAATAATTTCATCCTTGAAATTTCTAGAATACTACTACATAAAAATATTCCGTTGGGACTTCATCATAAGTTCCTTGGGTTCCCACATTTCCTGTTCCATCTTATGGTTTCTACATATAACTTTTACCATACGATTTGTACGGTTTCTCAACACTTATTCTCTAGTATCAGGAATTTTGACAAGCACTTCACAGTAAGACAAATCAGGTTCCAGTTCTATTTCTTCATTGGTGAGTACAAGCATTGGGTCAAGCATGTATTTTCTCAATAGTGATATATGGAACACATCACGAACATCGAAGAGATGTAGAGGCATTGCCAAATGGAAAGCAAAAACACCAATTCGTTGTAGAATTTAAAAAGGGCTGATGTACTTGGGACTTAATTTACCCTTCTCACCGAATCGTATAACACCCTTCCATAGAGATATCTTCATGAAAACATGATCTTTTACCTAAAATTCCAAATCCTTCCTTCAGTTATCGGCATATCCCTTCGACTAATTTGAGTGGCTTTGATGTGGGATGGGATAATCCTCCCCTTCTCCATTGTTTCCTAAACAAGTTCTAGTCCTACGAGTTTTCTTTCACCAACATCATCCCAACTAGTTGGTGTGAAACATCATTTTCTATATAACTCTTCCTATGGTGCCATTTAAATAAATGTATGGAAGTTATTATTATTGGAAAATTATACTAGTGGTAAATATTGATCCCACATACCTTGAAAGTCAATTCATCAAGATCTTAACATGTCTTGTTAGGTTTGAATAGTCCGTTTTGATTTTCCATCAGTTTGAGGGTGGTAGGTAGTGCTCAAACAAATTTCAGTATCTAGGGCCTTCAAAAGACTATTCCAGAATCTTGATGTAAAATGGGGATCATGATTAGAAATAATCGATAGGGTTACTCTCTGAATTTTTACAACATCATTAATATATATTCTTGCTAAATGTTCAAGTGGTAAATCATCTATTATGGGAAGAAAATGTCTTATCTTGGTAAGAAGATAAAAAATGACCCATATTGCATCATTCCTTCTAGAAGTATTAGGTAGAACCATGACAAAGTCCATCATAATATCATCACATTTCTATTCAGGTATGGTAATAGGTTTCATGAATCATCCAAGATGCTGTCTTTGAGCCTTAACCTATTGAAAAACCATACATCTGGACACATAATTCTAAATCACATTCTTCATATTATCCCACAAAAAAATTTACTTCAAATCTCTATACATATTAGTCCTACCATGGTGTATAGAGAAATTGGAGCTATGGGCATCATCCACCAATTCCCTTTTTAGATCTGGTATGTCAGGAACACAAATTCTCTTCTCGAATAACGAAATTCTATCTTCATATACGAAGTAAATCAATCTCCCATCATTCACAACATTAATTTTCGTTTGAAACTTTTCATCATCAGTTTGAGAACCTTTTATCCTTTCTGGTAAAGATGGTTTTGAAACCATTTAAAAAAGTTTTGATGTTTTACCTTTCATGATTATTACCATATCCATAAATACTATATCCTAGAATATATGACCCTTTTCAACACTCACCTTGTTCAAAAATACATGATCCCTTCTGTTCAAAGCATCTACCACCTTATTTTCTATCTTCTAGTGGTATTTTATAGTTCCATAATAATCCATGAGTAGTTCAATACATCATATTTTCCTCATGTTGAGTTATTTCTGTGAAAAAATATACTTCAAACTCTTGTGATCAGTATATATCTCATATTTTTACCATAGAGAGAGCGTCTCCATATCATCAAAGAAATGAATACAGCTGGTAACTCAATATCATGAGTGGTATAGTTTTATTATGAATGTTTAGATATCGTGATGCATATGAAATAACTCTCTCATTCTGTATAAGGACACGACCAAGTCCTTTCTTTAAAGTATCACTAAAATAAAAAACCCATAATACTCCGATGGTAGATTCAAGATAAGATCATTGACTAATATTCTCTTTAGTTCGTCAAAATATTCTTCATACTCTTTTTTCTGAACAAATTTAACCACTTTACATGTAATATTGGTTAATGGGTAGTCAATCATCAAAAATATTGGACAAAATTCCGATAATAACCTACTAAACCAATAAAAATGAGTACCTTAGTTATACTCCTCAGTGCTGGCCAATATTGTATTTCTCTTTTCTTAGAAGTATCAAAAGAGATTCCATCCTTAGAGAGAATATGTCAATGAAAAGAAATCTACATAAGCCAGAATTCACACTATCTAAAATTTCTAAATAATACATTTATTTGAAGAGTCATTAGAATAATGCTCAAGTGATTTTCATGATTTTCAATTCTTTTGGAGTAAAAAATGATATCATCAATAAATAACACTACAAAGTTTTAAAGATATTCCAAGAAAACTATATTCCGTAGATCCATGAAGATAGAGGGTTCCTTAGTCATTCTAAAAGGAATTATTGTAAACTTGTAATGCCCATACCTGGTATGAAATGCTATCTTCAGAATTTATTTGTTCTTCACACACAACTCTTGATATATAGATCGAAGGTAAATCATTACAAAATATTCATCTCCATGATGGTGATCGATTAAATCATCAATACGTGGTAGGGGATAATTTTTCATTATTGTTATATCATTAATCTCCCTGTAGTCAATTCACAACCTCATAGATACATCTTTCTTTTTAATAAAACTAATTTCCCTCCTAGAGAAAAACTAGGGCGAATAAATACATTATTACTCAATTAATCTATTTTTTTCTTTAGTTCCACTAATTTATCAATGGCCATTCTATGATGGGTCTTCGATATGGGACATGAACAAGGAATTAAATCAATGGATAACTCAATTTCTAGTTCTGGAGTATGTTCAGGTAAATCCTATGGAAACATATCAACATATTTTTGCAAAATAGGTACATCATCTATTTTAACATTCCTTTCCTCACTAATAGTTATTTAATTATATTCCTCCCCAATAATTTAATTTAGTAGAGCTATTGGGGGTGGATCTTGATAAGAATCAGATGGTAATGTTTTTAATCTAAAGATAAGGCACTCCTTATCAACATCGAAAATTTTAACCTCATTATTCTTACAATAATTTTTCACATCATGGCCTGAAATCCAATCCATACTAAGGATTATATCAAGTTAAATAATATTTATGAAGATTATATCAGTAGATAAAGTATTTTTATATGCTCTGATGGGAACCTATTCAAAAAACCTTGTTGAAATGATACTTCCCTTAGGACTTTTGACAGACAACTCCTTTATTAAATCGAATTGGAAATATCTAATTTTCATAGAAATATGGAAAATATATGAAACAATGAAATGATCCAAAAATCAAATAAGGCATTGGATAAATTTGAGTAAATCATTAAATTACCAGCCACCATGTCATTTGAAGCATTAACCTTAGCACTAGTGATCACATAAGATTTGCCTTTCTCCCTTAGTGTTTTTTGAGGTATGTTTCCATGGAACTTAGGAAATTCATTTGTATAATGCCCCATTTACCTACAATTTTAGCATTCAACATTGACATCCTCTTTCATTCCCATGCAATCACAAGATTGGTGGCCTTTTTTATCATACATGTAATAGAATCCCATTCCCTTCAGGTAAGTACCAGGGTGTTTTTTCCCAGATTTAATAAAGTACGAAAACTTAAATTTTCCCTACTTCCCCTTATTTCCATTTCCATAGTGTTCAGTAGATATCATCTTCTCTTTATTTTCTTTAATGTTATAAGAACTAGAGAATTCCTTTTCTGTCTTGATAGCACATGAGACAATATCTTCGTACAATGAAAAGGATTGTGAGACTAATTCTCAACGGGGAAATGGTTTTAACCAACCAAAGAATCTGTCAGTCTTACTCCATGGTTTACATATATAATCTATTGCATGAAATACTATCCTTGTAAAGTTGGCCTCATAATTTGGGATATTTTCAGCATCCTTTTTCCTCGGACTTAGAAACTATCTTTTCATATCTACACGATGGTCACATGGAATGTATTTTTCTAAGAAAAGTTCTTTAAACTCTCTATATTCAGTATTTGATACTTCTTTATCCTTCTATATTTTTTGAATTAATTACTACCATATATATGCATCTATTGTCAGGTGATAAAAAGCCATGAAAACGTTTTCCCATTCAATACTCCCCAAATCATGAAATATTTTCTAAAAGGAACATATTCATTGCTCAGTTACAAATGGATTTTTAGTCCCATTGAATGTTGGTGGTTGTTTTCTCATGAAGCGATCTAACATTAATCCTCCAAGTTATGGATTAGGGTCCTCCATACGGGTATAGTTATTATTCATAATGTGAGTAAGTTTTCCCACTATGGTTATATGTTTTTCAGCACCGGTTGCATCACTAGATCCACTATAATTATCTTGGGTAGGAGGGAAATCCCTACATGGATTACATGTGTTGATACTGTTTCCAATCCTTCCACTAGGATCCATTTAGAAATAATGCCATACATTAGATTATTTTATGAATCGTAGTACATAATTCCAAACTAGTAAAACACCTACAAAAAATTCAACAATTTATGTATATAATCCATAATCATAAAAAATGGGTTCTTTGAGGATGTATTTACTCATAAATCGATAATAATGGTTTTTAAAGAACATTTTAATTATTCAAAGCATATCCCTAGGGTGTTCCATACCCAAGAGTGCCACAAGGCCTGCTGTCATGTACCAGGATACCCCAGGTGAAGCCCAAAACTCCTTTTCAGAGTTTTCACTCCTAGTCACATCTGTGCTAGAACCGCCTCAACGAGCTCATTTCCAGATAGGTATGTATTACTTAGAATATTGATAAAATATTTATATTAAAATAATTCTAGAAATTTATTCCATACTAATCATCAATTATTATCTTAGGGTAATGTTCTCTAATATGAGTTTTTATAAATCTAGTGTCCATGTATTTTACTAAACTTCTTCTGATACCACTGTAACACCCCAAACCTAGTTACCTAGAGTCGGTTCATTATTCAATAACATTGTCAAGATCGTAAGAGATCAAGTATCAAAATAATTATTAGTTTAGTAGCCTTGGAAGTTGTAGATAAATACATATGTTTTACATTACATCATAAAATAAAAAAACAACATTATGTCCTCTTTGGACACTCTCATATCCCTTAGACTATCCCTATAGGTCAATCATAATATAATTCTTCTCATACTGGAAAATACAAAATATAAGAATGGGGTGAGTTCAGATGCTCAGTAGGGATTACAAAATAGCAGAAACTATCATAAATAAGCATAAAAATATAAGGCAATGTATAAGACTAAATCACAAGACTTTCAAACATAAAAATTGGAATAATACGGAAAATAAAATAAAATAATTCAATTTACTTATTCATCTGGATATTCTAGTAGTCTAATAATCACAAGTAATATCAATATCTAATTTCATAATGATGGAATTCATAATTATGGCCATCCTAGCCACATAGTCAAGGCCCCCTACCAAGACTACAAATAATATTTTTTCAAGGACTTGTGCTAAGACACTATTTGGTCTCATGAGACCTACCGAGGCATCAAGGGGATATAACATGCCCCACCCATCACTTACTATGTTCAATGCATTCCTCATATGAAACTGTTGAAACATAACATAAGCATTTGTATTAAAACTAGCATACTAACTTTCATTACATTAGGAAAAAACCATAAATGGTTTAAAAATAGTACATCCACAATAAAACATATCATAACTCAGTCAATATAATATGTAAGATTGTATTATAATAAATCAACCTCAATCAAGAATAATATTTGGTAAAGGATGTTGATATAGTTGAATATGACCAGTAAACATATTTGAGAGAAACACCCCTTTTGCATGAAATCATTTAAAAGGCACACAATTTATTAAAGAATACATTTAAAATATATTTTTGAATTAATGTGTCCCAAAACCCTTTGAAAATTTTAATGGAATTAAAATTTTAAAACATTCATGTACATATTAATGAATCCTTAAAACCATTTTGAAAACATGGACATTAATGAGAATGACTTAGAGGAATAAAAATTTAAAACATTTAAAATGATGTTTTAGATAATTATTCCCTTAAAAGAATCATTTTTTAAAATCTTTTATGAAACTTGGACATGGATAATAAATATATCCCATAAAAACATACACATAAACAATCTCAGATAATAATGAGATTTAGGTATTAACCCTTACCTTATAATTTTCCTTGATCTAGGGTACGTTAACATCCTATATAATATTTAAATAATTTTTATTAAATTATACAATAACAACATACATAAATATGATATCATATAAGATCTTCTAATTTGTCTTTGTTAAGAATATTTCAGTGGTATCATTATTTCGGGTGTTAAACGATTCAGTTTTCTTTATATGTTTTGTTACGTAAGTAATGTTTGTTATGGATAGAATGTATTTGATTCACATTCAGAAATATATTTTATTTTTTATTTTTTTAATCATAAAATGAAAATTATTATTGAATTATTATGATGTGGAATGAATCTAATCATGTTCGCGGAGACGGTAATCAGTACGTATGAATGAGCAACAATATCATTCTATAGATGGTGAAATACAATTTAATTTGATGATATATCATATATAAAAAATATTGAACATGTTATATTTATTATTTACAACAATTATACTCATTATTATACTCATCCAAATAATGAAGTGTTGAATAACAAACTACACCATTATGTGGAGACGTTAAACTCAACGTACGCACGTTCGGTGACTTTGTAAGTCATAAGTTGGATTGAATAATAAATATGGTTGTACCATATTTATAATAACATAATAGTAAGAATAAGGTACAAGAGTTATTATTTTGGTATGGAAATAAAAAATAAAGTGGAATTTGAAGAATAAAAGAACTTTGAAAGAGGTGATAAAATTATTTCCTCTTCATTGGGTGCTTCTTTATGATTTGATCAAAAGGGATCCTTAGGTTGTATTATAATCAAAGTAATGACTATAGATTAATTTTAGGGTGGTTGAGATAATATTTGATTAGGTTTTGGCTATGCCAAATGGCTTTGGAGGTATGATTTTGAGATAAGGGGATGTACCCTTTTATAAGAGAGGTGAGGCCACTTTAGGAAAAGCTTGAAATATTATTATAACGACCCATACTTTACATACATTGTTATTACTTCAAAAATTGAAGCACACTTATTACAATATATGACAAAACCACAAAGGACCGTATAGGTATAGTGTCTTTAGAAACTGGGAAACATAAACAACTGGTTCATAAATCTTCTACAGTGTCTCCCATTTATTTCATCATATCTAGGGTCCCTTTTAGCATATTCTACTTAATATCCATCTTCCTGACCTGGGGAAAAGAAAACATAAAAGGGTGAGCTCAAATGCTCAGCAAGGGCAAATAAAGGAAATAAAAATCATATCATATCTTTTTGAAAATCAAAACCTGCAAAAGAGATCATAATATCTTAACATGGAATAAATCATAGAAGTGAAAATGAGATCCCCATAATCATAACATAAAACTTGAAACTTTGTGGCATGCACACATAATCATGGAAAATCATTTCTTGTTAGTCATGACTCATTGCCAAGACTATCTTAGTGGACAAAGTCCCTTTCTGAACCGAGTTCACTCCTCTTTTCAGTCCTGTTTCACTGAACCGAAATAACCTTCCGTTCCAGCCATGTCTATCTCATGAGATATAAATCTTTACCCAATGCATTGGAGGGAGATATAGGTCCCACCCATCTTATAATGAATCCTTTCTTATGTGTGCCACATAATCATAAAACATACATCATCGCATAACACATGTAACAAAAATGGGATTCTTGAAACATCATGACATCATAAATCAATTCATATAAGATAAAGGAATTCATAAACATAATTCCATCACAACATAGTCAAATCAATGTAAAAATATGGATAGAAACATAACCCTTTATTATCTTAGATGGAAAATAATTTTGATAAAACACTTGAATTGAATTCTTGAGGAAAATATCCTTTCTTCTTCAAAATCAATTTCTTTTCAAAAAACATCATGTAATTTTAAAAGAAAGAGATTTTATTGAAAATAGTCATGAAATCTTTTAGAGGAAGCTTCATGAAAATAAGGCTTTATAAAACAGTAGAAATCCGTTCGTGCCGTATAAGTTAAAAAAAACATTCTTCGTACTTTTGTCGGAAAAGTCAAAAAGTACCTCATACGAAAAACGACAAAAGATTCCTTTCATACATATTACTAAAAACTCACCGAAGGGTAAAAATGGATTTAAACAATTGTAGGTGGATGTAAATAACATTACATATTGAGGAAACATGGATGTGGATGATAAAATATACCCCAGTAAATTTCAAAGTACAAACAATCTCGGATAAGAATGAGATTGTGATATTTCCCTTACCTTAGGTCCGATTTGCTTTGTTCGTGTCCGAAGCTCCTGTATAATGGTTTAAATAATGTTATTGACTTATTCCAGAATCATACATATTGATATGATATCATATATGGTCATATTATTAGCTTCTTGTTAGTAATATTTCATTGTTACTTGTTACTCGGGTCTTTATAACTTTTTGTTCTTATGTGTGTTTTGTCGAATAAATTTTTATTCTTATCTTTAGGTTATAGATAATTCATTTACAGAATGGTATTAGTGTAGTATATACCATATTCATTCATTCAATTCATTTATATAATCATTATGAAATGAAGATCATGTAGAACGAGTCGCATCACATCGTGGAGACGGTATTCCGTACGTACGCACGAGTGATGATATCGTTCCTATGATCATGGAATTGTATTGGAGTATATATATATTATTTCAGTATCAATATTACTTCATAATAATCATATATAGTTACTCATTACACCATTATACCCATCCTTGTAAGGTGATGGTGGAAAATAGATTACACCACGGCGTGGAGACGGTATTCCGTACGTACGCACGCGCGGTGATTTCATTTTTCCGTAGGATGGATAGAAGGTGAATTAGGGTTGTTTCATATTTATAATAACATATCAGTATGTAAGTAATACTGATGTTATTACTTTATCATGAAACAACTAAAGAAGAAGAAGTTGAAGAAGAATGAAATTGAAAAGATCGGTAATGGATATTACCTCTTCTTTGGAACGCCTCTTTGAATCCTCCACTTAAGGAACTAAGATTGGTCTTTGGAGAAGACCAGGACCTCTAGGATTATTCTAGGGAAGTGGAGAGGAGAAAATGTCAGGGGTTGGCCGAGCTTGAGTGCTCAAATTGGTGTGAGGAGGAGGGGGAGGAGGTGCCCTTTTATAAGGGAGGAGAGGGGCACCTTAGGAATATCTCAAAATATTATTTTATATTAAAGTCAAAATCGGTTTATAATGGTTCCAAAGGGTCTTATTTCGAAGCTAAAGTGGGGATGGGTCGAAATCCTATCAACCAATAGGATTTAAACAAGTTTATGGTATTATTTTAACCTTATCAATTAGATTTAACTCTAAGTTAATTAATTTAACTTTTACCGTGTCTTTTTGTTTTCTTTCACTATATGGTTAATACACTTACTATAACATGCCAAAAGAACCCCAAATTGTTTATTATTAATATATATATTTTTATCTAAGTCATTTGGCCGAACCTTAGATTTTTAGGAATAAAATAACAATTAATAATATAATATTTTATTTAAAAACTATTTTGTGTCAATTTTGACACTATTTGATATATGATTTTTGTGAAAGTCATAACAGAATTATATGTTCGAACCAAGTTGATTAAATCAACATTAATATATCATAGTAACCTATAAAATTAGTATAATTCATAAAAAGTCTTATATTACATTTATTTTGGTATTTATATTATCAATTTTGTCAATATTTCATTAATAAGATAATTACTGCATCATCTTTGTGTCATAAATAAATTAAATTATTTGATGTCTAAAAATTAAAAATAAAATACCATCATGTAGGAAATCTTTTTAGATTTCTAATGAATATTTACAATCGAATTTATCTTATGTATAACCCCATATTAAAAATGATTTACTTATTAAACTTTGATTTTAACTATTTTAACCCTTCTTTAAATAAATTAATAATAAATGTCCTAATCTAATCCAAGTGGGCCTAAATGGTCTTATTTTATTCCTAAGTTTGTGTTTGGTCGAATTACACTTGCCCAATAGAATTAGGACATGTGTTAGGGTAATATTAATATCATATTTACCCTTAGTTACCCTATTTACTATTAACCGCGGTAAAAAAAGTAAAAAGTTACTATTCACCAAAAAAATATTTTTATCTCATTGAACCACATTTTACTTACTGATATCAACCGTGTCTGTCGGATTTTCGAAATTCCATTCACAGAAGCGGTAAAATTAAGTTTTATGCAAAATTCAGTTTTTAACCTACCACTTAGTGGTTTCACTATTCATCAAAAATTGAAAGTTTTCAGAAAAATACCAAAATTTCACCCTAGGCTAATTTCGATATTCTGAGTCCAAAAATGAAGTCCATTTTGAAAAATAAAATTTATAAAATTTCAAAAAGTGGTTATTACTATTCATAACGGCTAGTTTTAATAGCATATTGTTGTTTAGTGAAACTCGGTATTGCGTACGACGCAAGCTATCGAGGAAGGTCGCGATTGCGTGTAAAGCAAGCCAAGCAAGTGTTTTGTAGAAAAAGATTCCTTTGATGATTTATATAACATAAAAGTCTCGGGTGTTACATTTTACCCCCCTTAAAAAGAATTTCGCCCTCGAAATTCATCACTTTGCAACAAACAGATGAGGATACTTTTCCCTCATCATATCCTCAAGCTCCCATGTAGCTTCTTCAAGTTGGTGGTTTCTCCATAAAACATTCACCAAGCGAGTGGTCTTGTTTCGTAGGACTTTTTCGCTACGATCCAGAATTTCTATCGGCTGTTCTTCATAAGAAAGATCTTGCTCCAGTGGTACAACTTCTGAGCTGAGTACATGTGAAGGATCTGGTATGTACTTTCTCAGGAGAGATACATGGAACACATCGTGAACTTGAGAGAGATTCGGTGGAAGCGCCAATCGGTAAGCTACCTTCCCAACACGATCCAGTATTTCGAAAGGACTGATATATCTAGGGCTCAACTTCCCCTTCTTTCCAAATCTCATAACCCTCTTCGAGGGAGATATTCGTAAGAACACTTTATCACCCACTTCAAACTCTAGGTATTTTCTTCGGTTGTCGGCATAACTTTTCTGTCGACTCTGAGCTGCTCTTATGTGTTGTTGAATAGATCTGACCTTTTCTGCCATTTCATCAACGAGATCAGGTCCTAATAGCTTTCTTTCCCCAACTTCATCCCAGCAAGTTGGAGTCCTCCATTTCTTTCCATAGAGAGCTTCATAAGGAGCCATCTGAATACTGGAGTGAAAGCTATTATTATAAGAAAATTCCACCAAAGGTAGGTGTTGATCCCAACCTCCTTTGAAATCCATAGAGCATGCTCTCAACATATCTTCTAGGGTTTGAATTGTTCTCTCAGACTGACCGTCTGTCTGGGGATGATAAGCAGTGCTGAAACTCAACTCTGTATCCAGAGTATGCTGAAGACTTCGCCAGAACTTCGAGGTAAATCTCGGATCTCGATCAGATATAATAGAAAGTGGTACTCCATGCAATCTTACCACTTCCTTTACATATATCCTGGCAAGCTGATCTAGAGAGAAATCCTCTCTAATAGCAATGAAGTGTGCAGACTTTGTAAGACGATCAACTATGACCCAGATAGCATTATTGCCTTTGGATGTTTTAGGAAGTCCTGTGACAAAGTCCATAGTGATGTTTTCCCATTTCCATTCGGGTATGGGTAATGGTTGTAACATCCCCTTAGACTTCTGTCTCTCAGCTTTAACTTGTTGACAAACCAAGCATCGAGAGACATATTCAGCAACATCTCTTTTCATGCCATCCCACCAGAAGTACTCTTTCAGGTCCCTATACATCTTCGTGCTTCCAGGATGAATAGAGAATGATGAACTATGAGCCTCATCCAGCAGCTCATTCTTTAATTCGGGGATGGGAGGAACACAAACCCGATTCCTGAACTTTATTATCCCATCACAATCAAGGTTGAATTCAGGAACATTTCTCACCTTCTTTTGTAACTCGACATCTTCTTTCTGTGCCTCTTTAATCTTCACATGTATAGATGGTTGAACATTCATTTGAGAAAGATAAGATTTTTCCCCTTCCATTATAATTCCAAGATCCATCCTTTGTAAATCCTTAAATATTGGATCTTTTGTGATCCTCATCATGGATAAACTAGCATGGTCTTGTCGACTTAATGCATCTGCCACCTTGTTTGCTTTCCCAGGGTGGTAATGGATTGAGCAGTCATAATCCTTAATCAGCTCCAACCATCTTCTTTGACGCATATTCAACTCCTTTTGTGTGAAAATATACTTTAAACTTTTATGATCAGTATAAATATCACACCTTTCACCATAAAGGTAATGCCTCCAAATATTTAATGCAAAGATTACCGCAGCCAACTCCAAATCATGTGTTGGGTAATTTTGCTCATGGATTTTCAACTGTCGTGAGGCATAAGCTATCACCATATCATTTTTCATAAGAACACACCCCAATCCCTTCTTGGATGCATCACTGTAGATCACAAACCTTTCTCCACTACAAGGCAGTGTGAGCACAGGTGCACTGGATAACATTCTTTTCAACTCCTTGAAATTCTCTTCACATTCCTCTGTCCAGACAAACTTAACTCCCTTCCGAGTCAACTTGGTGATTGGATTAGATAATCGTGAAAAATCTTTTACAAAACGTCGATAATATCCAGCCAAACCAAGAAAACTTCGGATCTCAGTTACTGTTGTTGGTCTTGACCATCTTTCGATAACCTCTGTTTTTGCTGGATCCACAGATATCCCCTCTTTTGAGATTATATGACCCAAAAATGCAACTTTTTGTAGCCAAAATTCACACTTGGTAAATTTGGCATAAAGCTTCTCCTTTCTCAGGGTCTTCAATATAATTCTCAAGTGATCTTCATGCTCTTCCTTCCTCTTTGAATAGACAAGAATATAGTCTATAAAGACTACCACAAATTGATCAAGATAGTCTCTAAATACTCTATTCATTAGATCCATGAAGATAGCAGGGGCATTAGTAAGACCAAATGGCATCACTATAAATTCATAGTGTCCATACCTTGTACGGAAAGCCGTCTTTGGTATATCCTCCCTTTTGACCCTTAATTGATGATACCCTGAACGAAGATCAATCTTGGAAAAGTATTGAGCTCCGCGTAGTTGGTCAAATAAGTCATCAATGTGTGGGAGAGGGTATTTGTTCTTGATAGTGATCTTGTTAAGTTCTCGATAATCAATGCAGAGTCTCATTGATCCATCTTTCTTCTTAACAAATAGAACAGGTGCTCCCCAAGGTGACGCACTAGGGCGTATGAATCCCTTATCAAGATTCTCTTGGAGTTGCTTCTTCAATTCCTGCAACTCAATTGGGGCCATTCTATAAGGTGTATTTGAAATAGGCAAAGCACCCGGTACGAGTTCTATTGAAAACTCAACTTCACGATTTGGTGGAAGACCCGACAATTCCTCTGGAAAGACATCATCAAACTCCCATACAATGGGCATATTCTTAATCGTGAGTTTCTCACCAACAATTTGAGATAAATAACCTTCATTTAGTGGAATCAATACCCATAAGATTGAAGAAATTTCCACTGGAAGGTTATGTTCATCCTTGCATTGATAGACGATCGTAGATTGATCTGGAATATGAAATGTGACTTCCCTTCTTTTGCAATCGATATGAGCTCCATGTAGAGAAAGCCAATCCATGCCAAGAATCACATCAAATTCCACTAAAGGAAGGATCACAAGATTTGCAGGAAGCACTTTCCCACAAACTTCGATCGGAGAAGAATTATAAACTTTTGATGCGATTGATGTGCCATTAGGTGTTGTCACAGCTAACTCAACATCTAATTGTTGAGGTAATACGGTGATACCCTTAGAAAAGTCTTCATAAATAAAAGAGTGGGTGGATCCAGAATCAAATAAAACATTTGCTACTTTAGAGTGGATGGTAAGTGTACCTTTCACCACATTGATATCGTACTCCACATCGCTGATAGAAATTGCATGTGACTTTCCTTTTTCTTTAGCCTTAAGAGTTTGTTGACGTCGACCATCATCATCATCCCTTGGATTTGGGCATTGATTGGCATAATGCCCCATCTCCTTGCACTTGAAACATTGAAGTGCAGTAGGTTCATTCTGTGTATCCCTTCCTTTGTTTGCGTCATTAGACATCTTCTTCCCATTATCACGGCATTCAAATGCCCGATGACCTTCTTTTCCACATTTAAAACATTTACTTGTCCCTTTAAGACAACTCCCTCCATGTTTCTTTCCACACTTTGAGCATAAGGAAAAGCTCATCTTCTTTTCCGTGTGCTCTTTAGAGTTTCCTTTGAATTCAATCTTCCTCTTCTTATCAAACCCATGTGACTGATGGGTTACTCCAATCTCCATATCGACTTTGAGAGCACATCGAACGATTTCCTCGTAGCTATTGAAGTCCCTTATGGCTAACGCCCTTCGAAGACTTGGTTTTAGGCCACTAAATAATCGATCGATCTTACTCTCAGGTTGGATAATAATACCAGAAGCGTACCTTGCAAGTATTGTAAAATTTGCTTCATAGGTACCAACAGATTCATCATCCCTTTGCTTCAGTTCAAGAAACTCTTTCTCCATCTTTGTTCGGAGAATATGAGGGAAGTACTTATTGAAAAATAAGTTCTTGAACTCGTCCCATTCCATAGACTCAATTTCATCCCTTTGCCTCGTATTCTTAACAAGATTCCACCATTGATCAGCATCTCCTTCCAAACGATACATTGCTAGGATGACTTTATCATGTTCAGAACATTGAAGAACTGAATATATCTTTTCAGTAGTACTAATCCATTGTTCAGCAACTAATGGATCAGTAGACCCGCTGAAAGAAGGTGGACGCTGCCTCATGAAGGATTCAACAGAATGTTGCTCCCTCCTTTGCTTGTTTGGAAATCCTGCATGATTCATAGCTTGAGAAAGTTGTGTGAGCATGGCTACAAGATTTTGCATTCCAGCTCCCATATCGTTTGGTTGCTCAGGGGGACAATCATTGCATTTCCCATCGCATTCCGCATTAACACGGTTCCTTCGGGTTCCAGCCATTGACTAAAACCAAGAAGAATAGTGTGAGCAACACTAATTATAATAGGAAACCACATAATTCAAGAATAAAATTTTCATGCTTAAGGTCTTATCCTAGGTTATTCAATGCCATTTCTAAAACACTAAGATTGTTTTCTATGCTTAGACTTATCCTTAGGGTTCTTACTAAGGCTTTCACATCCTAGTTTCCAAAGGTTTACTATACCTTTCCTCTGATACCAACTATAACGACCCATACTTTACATACATTGTTATTACTTCAAAAATTGAAGCACACTTATTACAACATATGACAAAACCACAAAGGACCGTATAGGTATAGTGTCTTTAGAAACTGGGAAACATAAACAACTGGTTCATAAATCTTCTACAGTGTCTCCCATTTATTTCATCATATCTAGGGTCCCTTTTCGCATATTCTACTTAATATCCATCTTCCTGACCTGGGGAAAAGAAAACATAAAAGGGTGAGCTCAAATGCTCAGCAAGGGCAAATAAAGGAAATAAAAATCATATCATATCTTTTTGAAAATCAAAACCTGCAAAAGAGATCATAATATCTTAACATGGAATAAATCATAGAAGTGAAAATGAGATCCCCATAATCATAACATAAAACTTGAAACTTTGTGGCATGCACACATAATCATGGAAAATCATTTCTTGTTAGTCATGACTCATTGCCAAGACTATCTTAGTGGACAAAGTCCCTTTCTGAACCGAGTTCACTCCTCGTTTCAGTCCTGTTTCACTGAACCGAAATAACCTTCCGTTCCAGCCATGTCTATCTCATGAGATATAAATCTTTACCCAATGCATTGGAGGGAGATATAGGTCCCACCCATCTTATAATTAATCCTTTCTTATGTGTGCCAGATAATCATAAAACATACATCATCGCATAACACATGTAACAAAAATGGGATTCTTGAAACATCATGACATCATAAATCAATTCATATAAGATAAAGGAATTCATAAACATAATTCCATCACAACATAGTCAAATCAATGTAAAAATATGGATAGAAACAGAACCCTTTATTATCTTAGATGGAAAATAATTTTGATAAAACACTTGAATTGAATTCTTGAGGAAAATATCCTTTCTTCTTCAAAATCAATTTCTTTTCACAAAAAATCATGTAATTTTAAAAGAAAGAGATTTTATTGAAAATAGTCATGAAATCTTTTAGAGGAAGCTTCATGAAAATAAGGCTTTATAAAACAGTAGAAATCCGTTCTTGCCGTATAAGTTAAAAAAAACATTCTTCGTACTTTTGTCGGAAAAGTCAAAAAGTACCTCGTACGAAAAACGACAAAAGATTCCTTTCATACATATTACTAAAAACTCACCTAAGGGTAAAAATGGATTTAAACAATTGTAGGTGGATGTAAATAACATTACATATTGAGGAAACATGGATGTGGATGATAAAATATACCCCAGTAAATTTCAAAGTACAAACAATCTCGGATAAGAATGAGATTGTGATATTTCCCTTACCTTAGGTCCAATTTGCTTTGTTCGTGTCCGAAGCTCCTGTATAATGGTTTAAATAATGTTATTGACTTATTCCAGAATCATACATATTGATATGATATCATATATGGTCATATTATTAGCTTCTTGTTAGTAATATTTCATTGTTACTTGTTACTCGGGTCTTTATAACTTTTTGTTCTTATGCGTGTTTTGTCGAATAAATTTTTATTCTTATCTTTAGGTTATAGATAATTCATTTACATAATGGTATTAGTGTATTATATAACATATTCATTCATTCAATTCATTTATATAATCATTATGAAATGAAGATCATGTAGAACGAGTCGCATCACATCGTGAAGACGGTATTCCGTACGTACGCACGAGTGATGATATCGTTCCTATGATCGTGGAATTGTATTGGAGTATATATATATTATTTAAGTATCAATATTACTTCATAATAATCATATATAGTTACTCATTACACCATTATACCCATCCTTGTAAGGTGATGGTGGAAAATAGATTACACCACGGCGTGGAGACGGTATTCCGTACGTACGCACGCGCGGTGATTTCATTTTTCCGTAGGATGGATAGAAGGTGAATTAGGGTTGTTTCATATTTATAATAACATATCAGTATGTAAGTAATACTGATGTTATTACTTTATCATGAAACAACTAAAGAAGAAGAAGTTTAAGAAGAAAGAAATTGAAAAGATCGGTAATGGATATTACCTCTTCTTTGGAACGCCTCTTTGAATCCTCCACTTAAGGAACTAAGATTGGTCTTTGGAGAGGACCAGGACCTCTAGGATTATTCTAGGGAAGTGGAGAGGAGAAAATGGCAGGGGTTGGCCGAGCTTGAGTGCTCAAATTGGTGTGAGGAGGAGGGGGAGGAGGTGCCCTTTTATAAGGGAGGAGAGGGGCACCTTAGGAATATATCAAAATATTATTTTATATTAAAGTCAAAATCGGTTTATAATGGTTCCAAAGGGTCTTATTTCGAATCTAAAGTGGGTATGGGTCGAAATCCTATCAACCAATAGGATTTAAACAAGTTTAGGGTATTATTTTAACCTTATCAATTAGATTTAACTCTAAGTTAATTAATTTAACTTTTACCGTGTCTTTTTGTTTTCTTTCACTATATGGTTAATACACTTACTATAACATGCCAAAAGAACCCCAAATTGTTTATTATTAATATATATATCCTTATCTAAGTCATTTGGCCGAACCTTAGATTTTTAGGAATAAAATAACAATTAATAATATAATATTTGATTTAAAAACTATTTTGTGTCAATTTTGACACTATTTGATATATGATTTTTGTGAAAGTCATAACAGAATTATATGTTCGAACCAAGTTGATTAAATCAACAGTAATATATCATAGTAACCTAGAAAATTAGTAGAATTCATAAAAAGTTTTATATTACATTTATTTTGGTATTTATATTATCAATTTTTTCAATATTTCATTAATAAGATAATTACTGCATCATCTTTGTGTCATTAATAAATTAAATTATTTGATGTCTAAAAATTACAAATAAAATACCATCATGTAGGAAATCTTTTTAGCTTTCTAATGAATATTTAAAATATAATTTATCTTATTTATAACCCCATATTAAAAATGATTTACTTATTAAAATTTGATTTTAACTATTTTAACCCTTCTTTAAATAAATTAATAATAAATGTCCTAATCTAATCCAAGTGGGCCTAAATGGTATTATTTTATTCCTAAGTTTGTTTTTGGTCGAATTACACTTGCCCAATAGAATTAGGACATGTGTTAGGGTAATATTAATATCATATTTACCCTTAGTTACCCTATTTACTATTAACCGCGGTAAAAAAAGTAAAAAGTTACTATTCACCAAAAAAATATTTTTATCTCATTGAATCATATTTTACTTACTGATATCAACCGTGTCTTTCGGATTTTCGAAATTCCATTCACAGAAGCGGTAAAATTAAGTTTTATGCAAAATTCAGTTTTTAACCTACCACTTAGTGGTTTCACTATTCATCAAAAATTGAAAGTTTTCAGAAAAATACCAAAATTTCACCCTAGGCTAATTTCGATATTCTGAGTCCAAAAATGAAGTCCATTTTGAAAAATAAAATTTATAAAATTTCAAAAAGTGGTTATTACTATTCATAACGGCTAGTTTTAATAGCATATTGTTGTTTAGTGAAACTCGGTATTGCGTACGACCCAAGCTATCGAGGAAGGTCGCGATTGCGTGTAAAGAAAGCCAAGAAAGTGTTGTGTAGAAAAAGATTCCTTTGATGATTTATATAACATAAAAGTCTCTGGTGTTACAATTATTTTATTATACAATCATGTTAGGTTTATAATGGATCATAAAGGATTTATTTGGAGGATAAGTTGTGGCGTGGTCACACGCCTCTCAACCAATAGGTTTTAGACAGGTTTGGGTCACCATATTAACATTATCTTTTATATTTAACTATTAGTCAAATAATTTAACTTTTACCAGGTATTATTATCTTATTATAATTAAATGTTAACAAAATTACTATAAAAAAAAGAACCACAAGTGTTTAATTATTTATATATCTATCCTTATATAATTCCTTTCGCTGAACCTTATATTTTTAGGAATATTATATCAATTAATAATATAGTATTTGGTTTAAAAACACATTTATGTCAATTTTGACACCATTTAGTATTTGGTTTTTGTGAATGTCATAACAAATTTATCACTTTGATAAATTTATTTAATCAACCATCACATGTCATATTAACCTTTAAAATTTGGGGAATACATCAAAAGTCTCAATTTACAATTATTTTAATATTAATAATATCAATTATTTTATTCTTTCAATAATAAGGCAATTACTACATCATCATTGTGTCATAAATAAATTTAATTATTTAATGTCTAAAAATAATAAATAAAGTATCAATATGTTGAAATTATTTTTAACTTTTTAATGAATATTTATATTAAAATTTACCTTTTGTATTACACTGTATTAAAAATCTTTTAGTCAATAAAATTGGAATTTAACACTTGTAATAGTTCTTTAAATAAAATAATAATAAATGTCCCAATCTAATCCAAGTAGTCCAAAAGGATTATATTTTATTCCTAAGGTTTATTTTGGTCTAAAGACACTTATCTAGTAATATTATTACATGTGTTAGGGTAATTATAATATAATTTTTACATTTAAACACCATATTTACTATAAACCGTGGTAAATAAATTTCAAATGTTATTATTCACAAAAATTATTTTCATACTATTTAACAACATTTTATTTACTGATGTTAGCTGTGCCTCCTAGATTTTTGAAATTAAATTCACATAAGTTGTAAAATTATGTTTTATACACATTTGAAAATGTTCCTAGATGGTGTGTAAAAGACGTCAAAGTTCAATAAAATGTTATATATGTAATCTTTTTATAAAATGAATTCAATGAGTTACATTTAACATATATAGGTATTATTTATCATTTTTGGCATAAAATAAATTTAACTAAAATAACTAATTATTAAAATTAAAAGTTGGTTTTATACAATAATTATGTGCTTTTCACTATTCATCAAAAATTGATTGTTTTTATAAAAATACCCAATGTTCACTGAAAGGTAATTTTGATATTTCAAATAAAAAAGTGAAGTCAATTTTTAAAAAATAAAATTTCAAAAAGTGGGTATTACTATTCATAACCTATAGTTTGATTGGTTGTGCTGTGCTAGAAGTCGAAGTTGCATATAGCGTAAGCTATTAAATTATTTAAATGGAAACGTACCATGGAAGCTTGGGGTGTTACATATAATATTGTTATTCTATTAGAATTATATATCACAGAAACATTTATGCTTCCAATTTTCATTGGAATACAATAACGTCTCTCATTTGTTCAACATAATACCATATGACGATGTGATTTGACTAATTCATAGTTTACATTAAAGTTATTAAAAATGGTCTTAATGAAAATATGTGATATATATGACCTAAAAATGAATATTTAATAATAATATATCATTTAACTTTATTTCATTATATAAAAAAATCGAAACAGTGTTCATCCGTATGTAAAACCTATTGTCTCCATTAAAAATGTATTTCATTTTTATCACTATGTTTTATGAATTACTATAAATACATATACAAAAAATATATGATATTTATATAAGGGTTATAATTATTAATATTATATAACCTAGATCAATGTAAAAGGAAAAAAATATAACCAATCAAAACATAAATGAAGAACAAATCCATTATTCATGAAACATACCACTAACATGGATTAGTTAACAAACATGTAATAAAAGGTCAAAAAAATCATATATGTTGTGATATAGATGGATTATTTTGGTAATTTATGTATAATAAAAATATATTTATTATACATAAGGTTTTAATGTGAATGAAGGAAGTCAGGACGTATAATAAGGTATTTCGGTCTCACTTTTTACATCCATAAGACACATGACATATTCACCACCAATATAATTTATTGGTTGTGAATACTAACCATGAATGTATTTAATAATTTATCTATCAAGAATTATTATGAATTAAATACCCATTTTGGATCTCCCTTTCTTAGGGTCTGGGGATAAAATGATACCAAAATGGTAGAGGATTTATGTCTCAATTTTGCTTCTTAGAGACATTGGTCTTATTCTGAATCTATGTTTTTTCTAACGGGTATAAAAAATTTATTTGAAATGTATCATCATAAATTATTTTATACTAATGATATTTTAAGATATATGTCATGTTAGTCCATCTTGAGGATTTTGATTCACAGTTTCCAAATATATAATGATTTTATGTTATAATCTCATCCATTGTCATGATATACAACCCTTTGACATGTAATATCAGGAATTTATTTTTCATCTTGTTATTTTATGATCAATTCATGTTATTCATTCATGGGTATTATGATTCCATGTTACCAAGTGGAAAATATCTTATGTTATAATCACATCATTTATCCGGATTGTTTATGATTATGTTTCCATTGAATAAAATATTATAATCCATTTCTCAATAAAATCATTCATTTTATTATCATATTTTTTTTCATAAAATTTTCATGCGATGATATAATTTTACAGACTTAGGTACTTATGATAATTGAGAAAATTAGAAATCCAAGAAGATTTATCTATTCATCTAATAGTATATTTTAATTTAAAATGTTGTATTCTAAAAATGTTTCTTGGAAAAGTATCATTACTCAAATATGATTATTAAAAGAAATTTTTTCCCATATATTATTTTTTTAAAAACGATTTTAGATTAATCTTCATTTATTTTTCAAAAAATGCATGTTTGGGTTTTACCAAAAATGTGAGGGGAAACATTGTTTATAACATGTAGGATATGAATGGAACTTTCCATCACGATGAACATTATTTAATTTCAAGAGTTATATATATGTTTTAAAGATAATTTTAAAATAAATGGAATTCAATAAATTGAAATGTTTTAAAAGTATTTTTTATAGTGGATATGATATTTTAATCATGAAATTTTCTAATTTATTTTCAAATCCTCCTTTATACTTTTTCATGGTTATTTTAATGGAAAAGTTATTTTTCTCAAGAAATTTTCCAAGTGTCCTTTATTTTTTTCATAGTAAGTTGAAATCCAATAATTTTATTTATGATTTAATATGACTAAGATTGAGTGATACCATCCTTATTATTCTTTGGGGTGGTTAATGCTTATGTTGAAAAATATTTATTAAACCCAATTATTAGTCATGGGTTATTCTATGGAGTAGTAATGAAATTTAATGGAAACCCATTTTCAATACAAATGTAATGAAGTGATGATATATTGAATGTTTTATGATATTGTTGGAAACATTTTTATAGATTTAATTATGTGATGGGTGATACCAATATATCCCTTTAATTAATTGGTAAAATATTCAAATATTATGATAGAATTATTGGAAATAAGTCGATGAACATGATCTACTATGGGAAATAGGTGTGACAGATCCACTATAGAAAACTAGTTTATTCTGATCCACCATGGGAAACATGTGTGTCCTGATCCATAATGGGAAATAGGTGCATCAAGATCTAGATTGAGAAATAGGAGATATGATCCAATCCGCTGTGTTTATGGTATTTCTTGTTTACCTTGACATTTTAATGGTATTTCTATATATATGATGGCGAAACACGTTTATAACAAGAAATTATGATTTGTAATTGATTATAGCGATTTCTCACTCCTATGGGTCATGTTTTCAAAAATGAGAGTTTTTCCTGACAAGAATCATGATTATGATACATTAAAGGTTGGGTATGATCATTTTATGTTTTTTTCATGATCACAAACCCTTATTATTAGCTTCCACATTCATTTGATAATATTTTTTTATCAGTTATTTTTTCACCTACTGATAATATTATCTCACTCTTAATTTATATTATGTTCCCTAGGTTATGAAGAAAGGTTTTATTTAGGGTATGTCTATGAATAGTTATAAGAGGAATGATATCTATTAAAAATATTTACAATATTTCACCAGATAAGATGAATGTGTTCCATGTTTCTAAATGAGATGAAACTATTATTGTCCTCTGGAATGTGTTAGTGTACTGTAAATAATATTCATCTAAAAAATAAAATATAAATGTATAAGAAACCTGGGTTTCTATAGTTGGAATCAATGGAATTATTTCTTTAACCTCTAGAAAACATATTGTGAAAATGTTTTGGAGATTCCCAATGAAATGTCTAAGGATAAGTGTAAGGATGATTCAATGTATTTGGAAGTTACATGGAATTTTGGAAAATGGTAAAGTGAGCTATTTACTAGAAATAAACCCTTGTTTGGATTATATAAGTGGATATATCTCTAGTAAATATGTACCAAGGGGTAATATCTCTTAATACACTATATTTATCTTGACTTAATCAAGAACTGGTACACGACAATTGAACATACATGACACATAGTTTGAAACTATTGAGGGATATACTTTGTAAATTCGTAATCTCTTTAAGAACCAACATGATTGATTTAAAAAGTTTATTAATATTAATGACATAGTATAAACATATGGTTATGAGGATTAATGAAAAAGGAGTCTTTATTTAGACATTATTTAAATAATTTTCCAGATTATTTGGTTTCACATTAAGGTCAGTGTTGATGAAAATATTGTTTTAATTTTAATTCAGTGGATATAAATTGATGGTATCATGTTGACATTGAATCTAATAAGAAATTTAGTAACTATGAGAAAAAATTCAATGATGAATAGAGAGAAAAATATTGTGAAAATAATTATCATCTTTTGAGATATATCATTAACAAGGTGAACTTAAGTGAGATTTCCAACTCAAATAATAAGAGGAATATGGACATTTATAAATTACCATGTGGCAATGAAAATAAGGGAAAAAAGATGGAACATAATTATTATCAAGAAGAAAACCTTATGTAATATTACAAATGGGGGGAAAAATGTTTATTGTGTGGATAATAAGGTCATTGTGTTGAAATTATCAATGAGTTAAATGAATATTCTAGGGGGAACATGTCCATTACATAACTCAATTCACTAACCCTTGAATTAACTTCTAGACTAAGGAAAGATCTATTCCTCGCAAATCATATAATTAAAGGGAGTGAAATATTTGTATATTTGGATTCAATAATTATTAATTGTGAAATATATAAGGATTTTATAGTATATGATTTTCATTATAGATTTGGAAATGTATTTTGAAAGGTGCTGATGACCTAGAAAAGTGATTGAATTGTAATGTTATTTTTTGACTAAGGGTAAGGAAACCCTTAATATGTTTGTAATGTTAAGATAATGATGTTGATATAAATTGATGAATGACTTGGTATAATTAAATTTGACAGTATTTATGAAATTGGAATTGATTAATGATATCTAAACAAAGTGTAGTATTATATTATTTAAGGAGTTTAATACATTATTAGATTTAATGAAAATCTCAAAAAATATTGGTTTTTAAGTAACAAGGATTCATGAATGTTTTCAAAATACATTTATGGTAATTCAGGTTACAACCATCTTTCAATATATTACATTAATATGGTCTTTACATGTTTGGTAAGTGAAAATTAAGAGATGCTTCATTTTTTTGGTGGATTAATAACAATACCATATTGAAACATTAATAACCTTTTTTTATAATGTTTGATATTTTAATATTTTGGAAGGGTCAAATGTTTATCCATTTATGAAAATGTATATGATGAAATTTGGTTTTGGTTTTAATTATTAATGCATTAATTCACCATAAGTTGATTTATACACAACTTTTGATATCAATTTTTGATAATAACATGAAATATAAGGAATGGAATATTATTCTTTTATAGAACTTATTAAATGCATCAAACATGAAAAAATAACATCTTGGACTATGATATGAATAGGAAATTGACCAAATCCCAACCAAATAATAATTTTATTCCCATGATATATAAATATATCAAGTAAGAATATTTTAATATATTTTTAGTTTAGATTGTAAAGGAATTCTCAACCTCATAAAAAAGATATTGAAACAAAAATGTTATCCAGTACCATTATTTAAAATCAATAAAATGGTCCCTTTACCATCATAGATTTATGTTTTTGTGTTAATTAACACTCATTAGACAACCCAATATCATGTGATAAATTATATATTTCTACCTCTTTAATTATTTACAATTTTCTTCCGTTTGCTAAATCACCCCTTCTCACTTATGTTATCCTATGTTGAAACCTGGTAGCATGGTAAATTAGGTAACTGTTATATTTACAAATTATCTTTTTTAAGAAGAGTTTTTTTATTAATTTTATGATGTGGAATTATATGATTGATTTTTCCAATTTTAATCCTTGGAAATCCCAGACTAATTTCAATGGAGAAATTCATTTTTAACTTGGTGGAATGTGACACCCTGATAGTTTGTGATTTCTTTTCAAATTAAATTCAATCTTTTTGAGGTTTCTAAATACCCAAGAAACATATTTTATCTTATGTTACTCTAAACACTGAGTGTATCTTATATTATACCCAACAAAATTTTGATTTTGTGTCACACACAACCAATATATCATACATGACATGATATCCTAAGGTTTAGGGAACAATGAAATAATATTATTTTAAATATGATCATTATAACTTATCCATTAAATATATGGGTATGAATTGTATTAAATAATTTTTGACATAAAAATAAAAATTTCATATTTAATATGAATTTATTTATAAATTCTTATTAAATAATCCATTAATTTTTAATAATGTAATTATATTAATCAAAAACATATTTTCTCTAAAAATGTTTTTTCCTATTTGTTATAAAATATTACAATTAGTTTATATAGGATGAATAAAATTTATTTTATTAAATAAATTTAATTTTTTAAATAATCACATCATAGTAATCTTATTCCAAAATTTTATGTTTTCTTAAAAAATATTAATTTTTCAGTGAATGGTGAAAAATAAATTTTTTTATAAAACTCACACCTATTTGAAAAAAACTAAAAAAATTAATTACCCATTATGTTTTATTTAATAAATAAATACATTATTTTTATTTATATAATCCAATAATGTAAATTTTAATCCAATTTATATTGGATTTTAATGTAGGATTATTTAAGGTTTTAAAAGAGGATTTTTTTTCAAAACTCTTTAAAAGGGAAAAATAATTCACCATTTTAATTATTTAAAGTAATATATAATGAGGAACATTATAAAATAAATTTCTATAATATATATAAATTATTTATAATTTCATTTCATGTGATGATTATTATTAGACATAGACATAATATAAAACCATCTTGGTCTTGAAAAACAATCTTCCTAAAAACACACTTTTTCGTCTCATCTATGAGTATCGTTTTAAATTATTTTTTATAATTTCATAAAATTAATTTTTTTTAATGAAATTAATATTTCTAATATTAATTTAAAAATTATTTTAGCGGTTTTTTGGGGCTCTAAAGAAGATTTTTAGTTTTTGATGAATATCAAAATGTACTGAATTATAAATGTGAAAATACTTTTTGTTATATTTATTTTTAGTGTTAAATTAGATTTAATTTTTTTTAAAATTTTAATAGATCTATTATACATCAATTAAAACAATTTAAGTCATTTTAATCAATTTTATATTTTATTTTTATATAACAACTTCGTAAAAAATTACACATTTTTTTTAATAACATGCTTTCTCATTATTTCTACAAGGATTAAATTGAGTTTATATTTGGACACTAATATGATTAGAATTTAAAAAATGGATTAAATATTTGTAATAAAAAAAATTTTATTATATTATAGGGTAAATGTTCTTTGTCCAATATTAATAGTGGATGTACAAAAATTAATTATCACGGTATATGTAAAAATGAGCTTACTTGGGGTTAAACGAAAACAATATTGGTAAAAATTCCATATAAACTTATCTAAAACTTTTTTTAAGAATATTTAGATACATAAACCTATAACGATATATAATGTACCATTTGGCCACGTTGTGACATCTAAAAACCACTAGAGTGCAAAATTCTTTTCAAAAATACAATGTGTGTCATCTCTCACAATTATAAAAGGATATCCCCTATCCTATCTTTTTAACACCATAAACCCATTTTTTGGAAATTAAATTCCCAAATAACATTAGGAAATAGATTCACTAATCCTATAATCCTAATTTTTTTACATTAATCCTTGTTAGGAAGGATTTTATTACAAACCTAAGGAGGATACCCGAAGAGAATGTAACATTCATTAAGGAGTGATTTTATTTTATTCCATCCTCTACATAATTCAATTATTATTATATAATAATTTTATAACCCATGTATATTACATATAATAATATGGTTTATTATAGTCAATTACCTCTAAACATATCCAGTTCCATCATATTGGTAGTGGAATCATCCTTTGTTTGTAAGGCA
The DNA here is from genome assembly GCA_963277665.1 of Viscum album. Lineage (NCBI taxonomy): Eukaryota > Viridiplantae > Streptophyta > Magnoliopsida > Santalales > Viscaceae > Viscum > Viscum album. Next base: position 2,065,194,361 of record OY728133.1, on the reverse strand, counting down.
AACTACAACCCTACGAACTGATACGGTTCATTTTTCCATTAACACCTCTCACGGTTAGATATAAATATGGATTAATTTTATATATATTATATTTATGATATTATTACGCTTATAGAATTATTTAATCAAATATATCTTCTTAATTTTATTTATTTTTTGGAATGAAATAATGTCACTCATTTGTATAGTAGAGTACCGCATCACAAAGTGATGCGATTCGTTCACATTTTACATGGAATGTATTAGGTATGGATTTAATAAAATTACATGATATATATGAAATAAAAATTATTCGATAATAAAAATATATAATTTACATTTTATTTCAATGATTTAATATGGAAATGGAAATATCATTCATGCGTACAAACAACCTACTGTTTCCACGAATGATGCATTTCACTTTCTATCACTAAATTATATCAATAAATATAAATACATGGATAATGAATATATATGATAATTATATCTTGGTTATAATTATGAATGTTATGAAACAATAATAAAATTAATAGGGAGAAATAGAACAAATAAAAATATATACGAAAAACAATGTGGTTATTACCAAAAACATAACATTAACATGTAATTGTTAATAAAAGGATGAGAGAAGGTGATTAAAATAAATATATGAAATGATAAATATGAATTTGGTTGTTTAATTTATTTATAATAAAATTATATTTTTAATTCTTTCTGTTTGAATGTGCATAAATAAAATTGAAACCTATGGCAAGGGCTTTCGATCATACTTTTTTACTTCTGCATGACAGATGACATATTAACCACCTAAATATTGAATGTTGTGTGTGTACTCCCAATTAATATATTTATTCATTATTAGTCTAATAATTATTGGTATTTACAAAACAATTTAATTTTTTATATTATATTGGTTTACTTTCAAAATTTAACCAAAATGCTAAGGGTTATTTATCATAAATTTCATTCATTGAGACATATGTCATGTAATACACATATATTATACTATGAGGTGTATATAGAGACCCTTTTACATGTAATTTCATAAAAATATTTATCGTAATGATATTTTCATATCTATCTCATTTTATTTATTCACTGGGGTAATGATTTAATGTTTCCAAAGTGGAAAATATTTTATGATAAAGTGTCATCATTTATATGGATTATTTATGATTATTTTCCCAATGATAAATTATTATGATAAATATCTCAATAAAATCATGATTTTTTTTATAATAGTGAAATTCATGATATTTTCAGGAAATAGTTCCATTTTCCTCTTTTTTATATATGATAGTTGAGACAATGTTTTAAATAAAATATATCTTATTTAATATCTTTGGTCGGAAATATGGTTTCTTTCAGAACAATACTATCATTAAATGTTTTAAAAAATGTTTCTTAATATAAAATAATTCTTAAAATAATTTTTTATAATGATTTAATTTTTACCAAAATAATTTTAAATATTTTATCAAATATTTTTCCAAAAATTTATCATTTTTATTTTTTAAAAATATTCAAGGAATATTTTTTGACAAGTGAAACATGAGTAGAAATTCCCAAGGACATCACTATTATTGACTATGAATCGTACATTATAGGATTTCATGTTTATTTTCACATAAAATGATTATAAAAATGGTTTTTGTTTTCAATATTAATTTTCAAGTGGGAATTATTTTTTCCTACAGAAAATATTTAAATTATTTTTATGGATTACTTTATAAATTTTCATGCTTATTTTCAAATAAAACTTATTTTGTTCAAAAAATGGTCCAAATGTCTTTTCAAAATTATTTTCTACCTATTATTAAATTCTACGATTTTAATTATGATTTAATATGGATTATATTGAATGGTTCCAACTTTGTTATTTAAATGAATTGTAAATATTTATATCAATGAAATTTCTTTGAAGACCATTTATTTTTCATTTGTTATGCGATGAAGAATTTAAAAAACATTTATGAAACAAATTTTATTTACAATGGTATGTATGTGATGATATGTTTAATGTTCTATAATATTGTCGATCATATGAGTATGATTTTCCTTATAAAATAGGTGGGGACTATATCTCCCACCAATGCAATAGGTAAAGCTTAATATCCCATGATAAAATGACATGAAACAAGTCAATGAACTTGATCCACTATAGTAATGAGGTGTGTCATGAAACACTATGAGAAACCTATATTTCCTGATCTAGTTTGGGAAATAGGTGTGCCCTAATCCATAATGGGAAACATGTGAATCCTATTCCATAATGAGAAAAATGTGATAAGTTCTGATCTACTATGTTGATGTTCTTCATATATAACCTCAACATATGAAATGGTTTTCTATATTTATGATGGTGCCACACGTAAATTACATGAGATTATGGTTCATGATTTACTTATAATGACTTTTAAATCTTATGGATCGTTGATTTATTAAATGATAATTCTATGATCCATGAATCTTTTTTTGATCCATGATAGGTGGGGTATGAGATTTGAATGTTATGATTATGATTATATACCATTTAATTATCTTATGGTTTCATACGATCATAGATTACTATCTCTTTTGTTTATCATTAATGGTCATATGAGATAAAGTTTTCTTATCTTCCCTTTCCCCATTTATTAATCATGATTTTAAAGTATAGTATTTCTATGAACAGTACTTAATTGGAAGATCTTTGTGGAAAAATTAATGATTTATCAAATGATTTAGAGACTGTGTTATATGTTTCCAAATGTACTAAAAAATAATAGTCACAATGCATATATTTTTATATTGTACTGAATATTCATCTAAAAAATGAAATATCCTTGTTTGAGAAACCTGTGTTGCAACAGTTGGAATCATAGGAAAGGTTTAGTTAACCTTTGAAAACTAGGATGAGAAAATCTTATTGATATCCAAAAGTAAATATTATAGAATAATTCAAAGGATGATTGAAAGTATTGGGAAATTAAATTATTTTTTTAATCAATAGGGAGAGTGGTTTACTAGAAACATTTCCATGTTTTGATATTATACGTGTATATGGATCTCATATAGATGTATCTAAGGGTAAAATTTCAAAATCACTATATTTAGATATAATCGATCCGAAACTATTGAATGAAAATGACCCTTCTACATACCTACTTAGAAACTCCCATGGGATATGGATTCGAAATTATCATACTATTTACAAACGATCATTAATGATTTAATCAGAATATGAGTATGAATTACCTAGCATATAACTATGATGTCATGGATAAAATTAAAATTCTTCATTATTTATACATTCGATAAGTTTTTTTCATGATTTTTTTCTTCCAATTATGAAATTCATTATTCACACAATACTTTATTGTTTTATTCAATGACTGGAGATAAAAGGAATCTTATTAACATTGAATTTTCTAGGAAATTAAGTTTCAATGAGAAAAAAATTTGATAATGTCTCTGAATAAAGATATATTTATTATTCCTGTTCATCTATCATTATATATGATTTAGAATGTGAACATCAATGAGATTACTAACACCTTGAATAAGATGAAGATAGAAATTTATAAAAGTTCATGTGGTAATGGAGATAACAAAATATATACTAGTCTTCATATATTTCAATAATGTGGGAAGAAAAACCTAAAATGAATATATTAAGTGGATGAGAAGAAGTTAATTTTTTGGTAAATAAGGGAATAAAGTGACAAATTTTATAGGAGTTCAACGTTTAATCTTTGGAAAACATGGGCATTACCCAACTCAATTCTCTAACCTATAAAATAAAATCTAGATCAAGGACCCATTTCATGATACTCATTGAAGAGTATAAATTGAAGTATTTATGTATTTGGATTCATGAATTAAGAATTTTGAATTATATAAGGATTGATATATATAGTTTCTTCTATAAGTATTTAAGAGAATATTATTAAATATGATTATGACCAAGAAATGTGATTTAATGGCATGGATATTTTTTGAATAATATAAATATTTACCAAAATATGTTAATGATATTGGGATTATGATGTTGGGATAACAAGATTATTGATTCTGATAAAGCTAATTGGATAGTATTTAAGATAATTGAATTGATTAATGATTTTTTAACAAAGTTGTCTATGCTAACATTGATGAAGTTTACAATGTTTTTGGATTTAATGAACATCTCTAAAAATATATCTTTTATTTAAGGAATAAGGTTTCAGGTATGTTTTCAATAGTTATTATGGTAGTTCTGTTTATTTAATTTTTTTAAAAGAATACGTGATTAATTTATTAACATTTTAGAAATGTGAAAATTAATAGATAAATCATTTTTTTAGAGAACTAATGATAAGATCATATTTTAAATTTAGTTACCTTATTTCTAAAGATTTGGATTTTCTGATTTTGGAATGGTTGTAAGGTTAAACATTGATGAAACTGTTTATGTTTATATTTGGATAAGGTTTTAATATATAATGTATTACTATAAAAAATTAATATTTATTCATATCTCGGGCCATCCAATTATTTTATAATGACCAGTGACAGAAGGAATGACATTTCAATATTCTATGGATCGTATTTAGTATATCAGATAGGATTAATTCATCTCTTGGAGTAAGTGATGATGTGGAAATTGAATAAGAGAAAAAAGGTTGAAATTGTTCCTATGAAAAACGATGATATAATGTACACACCTTTTCATATGTTCTCGATCTAGATGGTAATGGAGTTCATCACCACTAGTACAAAGAAATTAAAATAAAAATGATATCCTAGTAAAATTATTTAAAATTAATCAAATTTTCCCTTAAATCATAAAAAATTTATGTTTTTGTAGTCATTAAATTTAAATAGATAAATCAGTTTCATTAGATCAATGATATCTCTCTCCCCATATAATTATATACAATTTTATTCCATGTCTAAATATTTACTTCCATCATATGTTCCCCTATTTTGAATCCTAGTTATGAGTTACTTTAGGTGACTATTATGTTTTTAAAATTAAATATTTAAGAGGGATTTTTATTTTTCATTTTGTATAATGTGGTTTTCTTTGATAGAATTTTCAAGTGATAAACCTTTAGGACGAAGATGAATTTAGAGCGTGAAAATCATTTTATGGGCGGTACAATGTGAGTCTCTAGAATTTTTGATTTTTTTAAATTAAATTTAATCAATTTAATATTTTTCATTACATGAAACATTGAATTTATCTTTTTTACACAAAATACTATATATTAAATATTTTATATAGAAATTGCGTTAATTTTTCATTACACACAATTTCAATTTCAGGCATTACACACGACACCGAGTTGAGGTGAAAAATAAAATAGTATTATTTTAAATATTAATATTAAAACCTATTAGTTAAATATGTGTGTGAGAATAGTATATATTACATCAGGAAATATTAATATAAATGTTAAAAAAAATATTAATTTTTTTATAAATTATTAATAATTAATCAGTTAATTTTTAGTAATATAATTATATTCATCATAAATATGTATTCTTCAAAAATGATTTGTATAGAATTTATGATAAAATATTATAATTAATTTTTATATATTTATAAAAAATATTCCATAAATTACTATTTAATTTTGAAATAATTAAATCTAAATTAACATATGGCGAGATTTTGAAACATTTTTGTAAATAATAATATTTTAGTGAATAGTGAAAATACCGACTTTTGTAAAACTATCATTCATTTTCAATAAATTATGTAATTTAAATTATTTTTTTAAAAAAAATAACAGAAATATTATTTATTTATATTTAATACTCTTATTAACATTTGATTAAACATTATATTATATTTTATTAAATGTTTATTTTAGGTTTTAAAAGATGGGTTTTCTAAAAAACTACTTCGATGTGCATAATGTTTCTCCACATTAATTAATTAAAATAATCAATAATGAGTAATGTTATAAAATAAATTTATAGATTACATAGAACTAAATTCTAATTTATATTTATAAAATATTAATTTTAGCAATATGTTAATATAAAATCATCTTCATCTTGAAAATACACTTCTTAAAAACGTGTTTATTTCACGTCTGTGGGTTTTGTTTGAATTAAATTTTTTAGTATTTTATTTAGTTTTTGATGAAAAAAATTACATTTTGAAATTTTAATTTTAATATTAGGTTTCAGACATATTTTTTGTTTTTTATTAGATGATTCATATTTTGATATAAAGTGAAAAATACATAATTTTATTCAAAACTACCATTTACTTTAATTTATTTATAAATTTTAACTATAATTTAATGTAATTTTAATGTTAAAATAGTTCAATTATATATAAATTAATTTATTTTATTTTATTTGAATCAATATCATGCTATATTTTTATATAAAAGCTCTGTCAACTTTAAAATAATTTTTCTTTGCAAACCCGATTTATTGTCACCTATTTGAGATTAATTTTAAATTAAAATATTCCACAAAAGTTATTGGATTTTTTAAAAAATGGATTCCATATTTAGGATTAGAATAATTTATATTATATAAAAATTTCAATATAATTTTTGACTAAAATAAATAGTGAATGTTGTTAAAATATATTCCAATGATTAAGGTAAAAATTGGTTTGTCGTGAATTAAAATAAAATGGAAAGGGTAAAAACTACCTATAAACTTGTATAGAAACCATTGAATGGAAATATTTCATACATTAAAAATATAAGGTTCTATAATTTCAATTTTTTTTACCATTTTAACAAATGAAAATGTGGCCGAACAATTTCCCTTCAAATATATCAAGTGTTTCCTCGCCCTAATGTATAAAAGGCCACCCACTATCCTCTCTTATTAACAAATTAAAACCCTTTTGGTTCAAAAAATAAATTCCCAAATAAATTCCCAAAATCTCTAACCTCATCATATAATACCTATTTTCTATATAAATCCTTCTTAATAATGATTTTCATGAAAATCTATAGAAGATAATTGAAGAATAGGTAGCATTCATCAACGAGAAATTTTTTTATTTCTCTGTAAAACTCCATAAAATATTATTATATCATTATTATATTAAAACATAAGTATATTAAATCTTAAAATATATTTATATGATAATGGTGTTACCTATAAACTTCTCCCCTTCGATCAAATGGGTTTGAAATTCATCATTCATGTGTATAGAAAAATACCATCATGTAAATAGATGCCATTCACTTCCCCATTACCACTTATCTTAGATGAAAATAATAATTTAATTTTTTAATATAATATTTTTGATATTATTTTTCTTATATAACTATTACAACATACATAACCTTATTATTTCCATTTTTTGAGAATATGAAAACGTCAAATGGTTGTACAATGGACCATCGTCTCGCTAAGTGATGTGATTTAATTTGTATTTACATAAAAGGTATTAAAGAAGAGTTTAATAAAAATATGCGATGTATATAACATAAATATGATTCTATTAATTATACTATATCATTTAACATTAATTTTTTCAATCCAAAAATAAAATGGAAATATTATTATTGCATACGTATGACCTACCATCCCTAGGAATGTTGTATTTAATTTTTATCAATAAATTTAATAGATTACTATAAATACATATTTTGTGAATATATATGATATTTATATCATGTTTATCCATCCAGAAATTATTGAACAATTAACCATTTAATAGGACTAAAAATAAAACAAATCAAAAAATATATGCAAAACAAAGCGGTTTTTACCTTAAACATAACATCAACTTGGAATTGTTAATAAAAGGTAATAATTTTTCATAATGAAATCTTATATGTTATTATATATATCTTAGGTCCAAGTTGTGTTTTGGTTGTATTTATTTCCAATAGATCATTATGATGGATGGATGTCCATGTTGAGAAATGTTTTCAATTGGATCATAACCATCTAGATGAGTCAATATGATTTATCAGATTAGAATATTGAAAAAAAATTCAAAGCTAACAGAAATTAGATTCACCAACATAACATAGAATAATTTTGTTATTGATCGGTTTTGCTACCAACAAGGAAGAGGAAATCACATCATTTTCTAAAATATGGTGGCTAGACTCAAAAATCGTATTCCCAAATTAATCATATTCAAGAATTCGAAATCAAAATCATATTTCAGATTTCAAACACACCATTGTTAAGAAATACCATTATATTGAGAAGAATTTTTTTAGGCAGGAAAGGTTCATGAGGATTACCTTGAATGTAGAATGAATGTTTTGATCACAATGGTAAAGAATCAGAGTCTATATGACTATGATAAAAATGCGATGATGCTTTAATGATATTGGTGCTCTTACAAATATCATGTATCAATTAGACATGTGATAAAATAAAGATGAATGAAAGGGGCAGTGAATGAGATGCTTCCAATAATATTTAGATTGATCATATATAGAGTAGAGAAAACGATATTGGATCTCATCTTTATTTTGATCATAATAATTCCAAATATATTCATTATATTTAGGATGATAATGAAATTAAGGATTTGATTTTTATGTTACAATACATTCCATTGTAGTACTTGCGATGCTAAAACGTTTGTCAAATGTATTCAAAGTCATGAAGGGACCCATGAAACAAGAAAAAAATGGAATTAAATGACGTTTTTGAAATTGAATCTACTGAAACTGGTCCATCATATTCGACATACCATCATATTCATTAAATCTATAATTAATTTCAATATTAATGATCGTAAAATAATTGAGTTGGAGGAGATGAAAAATAAAATAACAAAGACCAATCAATAATGTAGTCAACCATTTAAAATTGCTGAATGTGTTGTCATATATAGAACTTAAATCATGAAGGCATCAAGGATTTGTGGAAAATATATGAAATAAAAGGTACTGGTTTTCAATTAAACCAATAACAAAAAGATAAAAATCCACTAAAATGAAGGTTATGGGTATCATATTCAAAAGGAAATAAATTATTTTAATGATTTTTTAAAATATTTAATCAACTAGGTCAAGTTCCATCATATTAGAGTTGATACTAGATCACCAGCTTGATGAAAAGAAAAATTATAAATGATTTATGATGTTAGAAAATATCTTCTATCTTCCTCATAATAGAGAAAATGATATTGTAAAAATCAGAATGAAGAGATTTACTTTTTGGTGCAGAGAAACGTAACAGAGAAATCATATTGGGTATTCCGAATAGAGAAAATAACCGGACTAGGGTTTTCTAGGAAGATTGATCTATTATTTCTTGAATAAAGTTAGAATATAAAATAAAATTGAATGAATCAACTTGGGAATTGAAATCATATTTATATTTTTGAAGAAATGCAAAAAGGTATTAAGCCGCGGAGAAGATTCAAAAAGAATCAAGAAGCATTAGAGATATCATAAATGCACATGAAGTTCAAGGACACATGAAAATTTTGGTAATATGATTGAGGGAGAATGTTTTTAGGAATCCCACCAATACCACATTTTTGGAAAGTATAAAATGGGATATTTACATCATACTTATCTTACACTGACTCTACTATTCACGATTAAACAGTGAAGTTTTGAATTTATAGGTAGAGATGAAGAGGTTTCCAAATTGAGTATTTCTTGAAGAAGTGTTTCATGATTTACATATATGGAAAGATAAAATATTTCAACATATTCATTTTGTGATCATATTTAGATTATTACCATATTCTTCTTGTCTTCATATATTGTTGGTCCTCATATCAGGTAGGATAATCAGAATGAGATATCCGTATTTGGATTTTAGCACTGTGGAAAATGTAGTTTTTTATTTTCTCAACTGTATTATGGTAGAATCATATTTTTCATATTGACCATTTAAAAAAGTAAAATCATGTTGGGAAATTAGATAGGGAGATTCGTATTGGGAGGATCAGACTGAAAATCGGTTTGGAGTTTTATATCAATTGTCCATGACGTTCTTACCCACATCTCGGTAAGAAAGTGTAGAATTGTTTTCAAAATAATACATTTGAGAAAGTTGTAATAGAAGAACAGGTGACATGTGTTGTTACACAAAATTTATATTATATCATTTTTTCCCGAAGGAGAACACACACTATGGGATTGTTAACATTGTGCTACACAAGTGAAAAGGCATAACATAATCATTGTATTCCAGTCAAAAGTTATTTTTATTCTAGTAAATTTTTGGTATTAGATCAATTATAAACCATACCAAAGATGTAGGTATTCTTATTGAATACTAAAACGTGAAAATAATTGTTTTCATATGGATACTTGATTGAGTTGTTTTGAGTAGGGAAAGAAATCCTTATTAAGAGGTTAATATTGTTTCATAAGAAATAAAATGAAAATAAAAAGGCATCACTTATTCACCTATCAGTGATAAAACTATTCCCACAGTGAACATAAAAGTGGTATCAGATAACGGAACCATTCATTTATTCTTTGTAGATTTTTTGAAGAAGAGAATGTGACTGATAATCCAAGTTGCATGAATAGTTGAGGATTCCGATCTTAAAGAATTGGAATTCTAATATCTAAAAGGAATAGTTATACTATATCTTATTTCTCTTATTTAAAATGTTTCATGATCTTTTATTGATGTATTCCCTCATCATATTGATAATTATCCTCTCACAAATGTAGATAATTGAATCTGTGATAATGATGAAAGATCCTTGGATGATTTACTCTCACAAATTTCTAAAAGAGAGTTTCTAAAATTAAAATCATTTCCACCACCAAAGGTATATAGGATAAGATGAATATTGTTTATGAAGATAATAAAATTTTGAAAAAGGAAAAAATAGAAATATGGATATTAAAATATAATGATTTGAAGATGGGTGAGTATGAACCTTTTTGTTACTTCTTTAATAGGTTGAAATAAATTTTTAGAACTATCATAGACCTCATTGAAAAGTTAAAATATTCTAAAATTGTTTAAAAGTTCTTAATAATTCTTCATTATAATACTGATTATAAAGCTTAATCATTGGAAATAGAGATCCTGATAAATTATCTTTGGATTATTTTCATACTACTCTCATCGGATATGAGATGATAATTTAATAATTTATTAAGGGAAAATAAAAACATGAGAGAGAAATTTTTTTTCAAATCCTCTAAGTTAGAATGGTTAAAGAATATTCTTGAAGTAGAATAATATGAAGATTCTGATTCGGAAAATGGGTTTTGTAAAAATCATGATGAAATTTTATCCTTGTTTTTTAAGAATTTGAAAAAAGTATGAAGAAGTTATAAATGTAAACTTCCATTAAAATGTTATAGATGTAGATCCATTTTTAAATTCATTTCCAATTTTCATCAAAGAGGAGATGAAGAATAATGTGATGAAAAAGAATTTGAATTATAAGAAAGAAGTCCAAAAATATATTAGAAGAGAAATAGTGATAATGAAACATCCTATTCTAGGATAAAAGATAATAATTTCTCCAAATCGAAAAGGAGAATCATTTTTTATAAGGAATATGAGAGTGATGAGGTTACGAATTATGTTGAAAAGAACATGTTTGTTATAATAGTTAATGAATAATGTTTTTCTAAAAGTGAAAGTTGTTGTTATGAAGAAGAATAAAGAGATTTTGGATCAAAAAACTCCATTGAACAAGTTAGGGAGAATACTACCACAACAAAAACTTAAAGTAAATATTTTGGAATTACTAATTTTTAAGAATAAGAAACTCAATTAAAATATCATCTAAATGAATAACTGAAAGAATGTTTGATGAATATTGGGAGCATGAAAAGGAGATAAGGGAGACAAAAAGTGAAAAATATTCATAAAACAACAAATAATGTATTCTTGATGATAATTGAAGGATAATGGAAGAGATTGATAATTTGATGAAATATATTGAAGAAGAAAATAATCATAATGATCATATGTACGTAAATATGATAGAAAAAAATAAGAGTTATAACTTGTCCAAATAAACTCTCTAAAGATGAACAAAGAGGTAAAAGTTTTAGAAACACTATCTTTAAATTTTAATAACATTAATGTAAGGATAAAATAGGTAAGGATCAACAAAATTTACATTCAATAGTTGAGAATAAAGTGTGAACTAGTTCTAAAAAGAAGAAAACAGGGGATGTTATGTATGTTTCCAAAACCAACAAAGTTATGAATTTATAATTTTATAAAAAACCTGAGTCTAAAAATGTTTCAAAACATTTAGGATATATAAATGTTTCAATTAAATCAAATACCAATAAGTAATAAACGAAATAGATTATTCAAATTGATAATAAATTTGTTTTTGTCTCTGATAATGAAGACAAGAAGGTTGCTAAGAATCCTGTTTTAAACACCTATATGTATGGATGTTTCAAAAGAATATATGCCCTCTATTGATACTGTCGAAATTGTTATCGATTTGGGAATAAATCTAACATTTTTTTCCTACATCAATATTAAAAATATTATAGACTACTTAAGGTGATGTTTTAAGGGGAGTAAATCCCCTAAATAGATGGAGTCTGAGAACGATGTTTGGATGGAACATGAGAGCGCTGATGTGAAAATTGAAAATATGTTCCAACCTTGGGAAACTGTTTTCCAAAGATGTGAGAAACATAGACATATATCTATAGGATGTTTTTTTATCAGCTCAAAAAAAGCTTATGAACAATTCTCATAATCTGGATTTTTTTGGATGTTATGAAAAAATATATTTTCTACATCTGGAAATAAATAATTCTTATTTATATCGAAAGAACATATTGACTTGGCTAGGAAGTTATAGGAATAAAAAAATGTTAAAGGAAAGGGGATGAATGAGACTTTTAATGATATAATAAATGTTGACAAAATGGTGTAAAATTTTTATGTATATGATTATAAAGGGCATGATATCAATTTTTTCCATATATCTTTCCAAACAAGTATAGGCATGGGAAAATGTTTCAAACTTATTGGAAAAAAAGTTGTTACTAAATATTAATAAATATCAACATCCTCATCAGAAGATTCTATAAATTAGAGGAATTTTGTTACAAAATATAAGAAGGTTGAACAAAAGGAATAAATTATTTCCCAACAAAAATCCATAAAAAAGAAAAAAAATTAAGACTGATAGAGGACACTTAGTTCAATTATTGTTTCGAAGAAACTACCAAATTTCCTCCTTATTCCCAAAATCCTATTATATTTGTACACACTTTTAGGGAATAGAAGGTGTGTAAATAATAAGATTGAATTGATAAGACCTTATCTATTATTTCAAAAATTATTATTGAGGTTATGAAAAATATGAGGTTTTGAAGAGTTGAGATTTTATAAATATGAACTATCAATTTTTTTTGTTGATATGGGTCTATGTTAATCTTATCTCAAAAAAATTCTTTAAAGGATTACCCCAATCATGATAATGTTAAATGAAACATTAAATGTATATTACAAGAATGTTGTGTGATGGAAAACATTGATAAAATTAATTATACACACATTTTTTCTATATTAGGTTCTCCTACAAAGACATAGATTTTTTTGGTTAAAGGATCATTTTTATGAAACTCTTGTGGTACCTATGGTGAAGAAACTTTTCAAGTCTTCGAAATAAAAATATTTAACCCCTTGAAATGAGTTATTTTTTCAATACGAAAGAAAATTTTCATGATGCACCCTTTAATTTGATTGTAATGAAGTGGGATAGATAAGAGAAAGTGGATAAGGAAATGAAATATGTGGAGAAAGAAGAAAATGGATTGTGAAAAAAGTTATAATATAAAACAATACCACTTCCCATTTTGAAATGGATGATGTGATTGAAGTGTGTATTGACAACAAACACAAAGGGGGGTACTGTTAGGCCCATGTTGCGTTTCGGTTTAATTTGTCGTCAATATATCATTATTTTAGATATGATGAAGGAATAATGTATATTGGGAAGATAAGGGATTGAAATACATATTAAAGAATTTTTTCAATCCAATCTAGAGTATTTGGATGAGTTAATGTGATTTATATGATTGGGATGTGGATAAATCAACACAAGTTTGTTGAAATCAGATTCACCACCATAATCAGGAATTTGTTTTTTGGTGATCACTTTTTCTACCAAATAAAAAGATGAAATCACACTATTTTGTAAAATATGGTGATTGGAATCAAAAATCATATTCTATAATTCATTATATTTAGAAATTCTCACTCCAAATAGTTTTCCAAAATTCAGACAAACTATACAGAAGAACGTCCATCATATTAAGAATAATTTACTTGAAGGAATGGTTCACTAGGATAACCTTGAATGTATAATGAAAGGTTTGATCGTAATGGGGAATAATCAGAGTCTAAACAACTATGATAAAAATGAGATGGTTCTCTTATAATCATTGAGTTCTCAAAAATCATAAGTATTCGGTAAAAATGCGATACAAGAATGTTGAATGAAAGGGGGAGTAAAAGATAAGCTTCCTATTGTATTTAGATTGATTATTTCTATATGAGAAAAAGGTAGAAAATATCTTATTCAGGATGATCATACTCATTCCAATTGTATTAATTATATTAAGGATAAGAATGAAATAAAATAATAAATTGGGAAGTTATATTACATTAAATTATAAGACTGGCGATGCTGAAGTTATGGTAAAATGTATTAAAAGTCATTCAGGATGTCATGATATAAGAAAAAAATTGGTATTGAAGGAAGTTGCTAAAGGTGAAGCTGATGACACCAGTCCGTCATATTTGTCATATCATCATATTCATCAAAGGAATAATTGTTTTCAACATGAAATATAGTAATGGAATTGATTTCATGCTAACAAAAAACATTATGACAAAGAAATATAAAAAATGTAGTCAACCATTTTATATTGTTGAATGTGTTGTCAAAGGAAGACCATGAATCATGAAGGATGGGATGAATTGTGGAAAATATGAGTAACTAAAGGTACTAGATTTCAGTTTGAAGGAAAAACTAAATATAAAAATCCTTGGAGAATGAAAATGATGGGTATTATATTCAGAAGAGAAATAAAAGATTTTAATTTTTGTCAACGGATTTCTTAAATTGGAAAAATATCAATTGAATTGGAGTTAATAAAGGATAAACATCCTAAAGAAGAATTACTGTTGAACTTAATGATGAATTTGGAATGAATATTTTATCTTCATCATAATGGAGATGATCGTAATGGAAAAATCATAATGTGAATATTTTCTTTTTGGTGCAGAGCAACGTAATAGAAAAATCATATTTGGAATTCAGAATGGAGAAATGGAATCAAAATGGGGTTAGTGAATGAGAGATATCTATTATTTCTTGCATACATTTGGAATGGATAATTGTATTGATGTAATCACATGGGAATTGAAATTAGATTTTTGTTTGTGAAGAAATTTATAAAAGATATGTAGTTATGGAGATGATTAGAGAAGAATCGAGAAGCATTGTTGAAGTCATAAATTCACCCAAAATTCAAAGATACATGTAAATTTGGGTAATTCCATTGAGTTGGGAATTTTTTCGGATTCCTTACCAAACAAAATTTGGGGAGAGTATAAAATTGTATACGTACATTGTACTTCTATAAAGATGAGTGTACTATTCAAGAGTAGAGTGAGAAGCTCCAAATTTATAGGGAGGGAAGAAGTGATTTCCAAATTGAGTATTTCCAAAAGTAGTGTTTCCAAATTGAAGTAGATAGGGATGTAACAAGATTGCACTGTATTCTGATGATCATCGTATTCAGATAATTACCATATTTTTCTTATCACCATATTCAGTTGGTCAATATATTGGGCTAGATAATTGCAATGATATTTCTATATTTATATTTTTTGAATGAGGAAGAAAGAGTTTTGTAATGTCTCAAATGTATTCTACTTGAATCAAAATTTTTTATTGAGCATTTTGAGTAGGAAAATCAAATTGTGTTATCAGAAAAATAAATTTGTACTAGGATGATCAAATTTACAATCATATTAGACTTTTATATCTAATGTACATTAAGTTCTTTCCATATATTGGAAAAAAGGTAAAGAACATATTTCATTAGAATACAATTGTGGATATTGAAAAATAAGAACATGTAACATGTGTTGTTGTGAAATCATTTTATTACATCAATTGTGATAGAAGAAGCACACAGAGTATTGGATTGTTTATATAGTGCTACATGAGTGTAAGGGCATATCCTACTTATTGTATTCCACACAATATGGATTGTTTTCTAGTAGATTTTGTGGTATTATATCATTTGAAATCTTGGAATGTAAGTAGATATTATTTTTGAATAGAGAACATTTAAAATACCTGTGGTCCTGTGGATTTTTTTTGAGTTGTTTTTAACAAGGAAATAAATCATCATCAGGAGGTTAATGATGCCTTTTATGAATGAAACATAACAGAAAATTATATAACTAATCCACTTTCTTTCAGTGATACAACAATCCAAAATGGGAACTTAAAATATGTTCATTTGGTTCTGTAATATATTAATAATAATCTTATCTTTATTATAGAATGGATATTAATGTAAATGAAGGAAGTTAAGAAATATGGTAAGGTATTTCCATATCACTTTTTTACTTCCATGAGACACAAGACATTTTCACAACCCATTTTATGTGGATTATATAATACCAATGATTTTATTTTAAATTTTTTACACCCAGATGTATTATTATTATTATTATTTTATATCATATCTTTGATGGGGTTTTATGGATAAAAATTTACCAAATTGCTAATGTATTTTATTCAATATTTTACTTCATTGATATATATGTTACTTTCTGAACCTATTTTCTTTTCGGATGTGTATATACATCCACTTTTAGATATTAAAGCATGAATTTATTTATCCTTAGGATATTTTAGGATCTGTGTCATGTTATTCCTTCATGGTTCTTACTATTAAATGTCACTAAAGTGGTAAATATTTTATGTGACAACCTCAACACCTATTATTATTGTTTATGATGAAAAAATATTATGATCCATCTCTAAAAGAAATATTGAATTTTATTCTCCATTGGAAAATAATGATAATTTTAAGTAATAATACCAATTGTATACTCTTTGGTACTCATTATAATTTAGAAGCTATTTTTAAGAAAATATAACAAATTCATCTCTTTGGTTAGAAATCTATTTTAAATCCAATCATAGTTTTTTGAAAATCATTTCAAAAATGTTTTACTACTCTCTTATGATTAATGATTTATTTACCCATGTTTGAATTTTAAATTTTATTAATAGAATATTCATGTATTTTTTCAAACAATTTCAAATTGGATTTCACTAAAAATGGGAGAGAAATCACATTTTTTAACATGTATGGTGTGATCAATACTTCTCAGAGATAAGTAAATTATTTTCTTTGAAGCTTTATTTACATTTTTTCAAGGTTGAATTAAAATGAATTTCATTATAAATGTATTTTTAAAAAAACTTCTTCTTTCATGAGTATATCATATTTTTCTCACGAAATTATTTAAATAATTTTAAAATAATAAATATTTTTTTTCATTATTATATTTAACAAAAATTTATTTTCGTCATGAAAATAACCAAGAATTGTTTAAAATCAATTTTCCAAATAAAATGACATCATACGAGGTTACTTATGCTTTACTAGGTTTAGTATTAAATTATTTGATCATTTTTATTTTTGTGGTTGAATCATATTTATTTTTATGAAATAATTATGAAACCAATTTATTTTTCTTGGGTTATGATAATTATAACTGACGAAATATCTGTGAAACTTATTTTTTTACATGGGATATGATGTGCTGATATTTTTATTGTTTTATAATATTTTGGGATACATATGAATGGTTTTCAATTTTAAATCAGTGGGACCTATATATCTCTCCAATTCATTGAGTAATGCTTTATAACTTAGGAGATAATGATGGTAAACAAGTTTTACCTCATCCACTATGGTTAATAGGTGTTTTTTAACCACTATGGGAAAATGGTGTGTTGTGATTCACTATGGAAAATAGGTGTGTTGTAATAAACAATGGGAATTTGTTGAATCTCGTTCCATGATGGGAAATAAGTGATAAGTCCTGATCCATTATATTGATGGTCTTTTCTGTTTACCTTTAAATATGAAACGGTTTTCAATATTTTTAATGGGTAAACAGTTTTTTGATATTATCTTATAGTTCATGATTGGTTTACGATGATTTTTTACTCTTATGGACCATGTATTGTATAATGATAATCTTTTATTCCATAAATATTATTTATGATCAATGCATGGTTGGATATGATATTTGTAAGTTATGTTCACTCTCAACACAACCTTATGCTTATTTTATGATATCATATGATCATAGATTGATATCTATTATGTTTATCCTTATTGATAATCTATGACCACCCATTCTTATGTTTTTGATCCATAGTTTATAATGAAATTTTTTATGAAGGGTATAACTATGAAGAGTACTACATGGGATTATCTTTCTAGTAAACACTAAATATATTTCCCCCAATTAAAAGATCATGTTCCATGTTTCTGAAGGCACTAAAATAGTATGGGACTTATTATTGTGTTTGTTTAATGTAATTAATATTATTCTAAAAATATTTGGTAATTAAGAAAAACTTGGGTAGATAAAATAAACATCACTTAATTTAATATATTGAGTTATTTTCCCATTGTATAAGATTCTCCATAACTATCATCATGTGATCCCACCTTCAAACTGAGAAACAAACACCATCATAATAGTGAATGTATTACTTATATCATTTTGAAATTGTTATAAATGAAAAATTTATAATTATAATAAATAAAATATGGATGGAAAAGGTTTTTAAATAAGTAACTAATGATGTTAATTAGATATATAAGTTTGTTAAGTGATAGCGAAAAATCATTCTAGAACATAAGGTAAGAGATCTCTCTAAACCACCTAATTTTCATGGGGTTATGATTTACCAATTTACTTTTAATTATATCTATTTTTTATTTACTACTACATTGTATTTATATGAAAACCACTTATATAACTATTTTAATTAAATTAATTGGTGGAAAAATTCTTATTTTAAAGTTACAGTTCTAAATATCATTCGTTAAGAAAGGATAATTAAAGGAATCTTCATTGTATGTTACCCCATTTCTGGTACCACTAAATAAAATTATTTCAACTGTACATGGTTTATAAAATTTTCCTTTTTTTTATCTTAGAATTTTTTTTGTTTATTTATTTTTTAGGGAAATTGATATGATCATTCACTTTCTAAAGTCTCTTTACTCGTTTTTCCTAAAACCCTATTTAAAAGGTATATTTTCAAATTTTCATATCCATTATATTCACATATTCACTTAACATGGACATCATGTTTCATAAATCATTCTTGTTTTTCATATATGTGCATCCATGATTATTTAATCCTTGATTTTAGAGAAACCATGATGACATTACATCTGGTTATACTATAAGATAAGATTATACAACCCCTGTATTTATCTCAATAATCTTTAGGCTTATGAATTTTGTTTGATTCCTTATTTTTTATATATATGACAATATATGTTCTGATAGGTGGGCCCATATAGTTCTACGATTCATTTGGTAATATTTATCATTCATGAGATGATATATATGGGATTAGGGAGTAAACAAAATTCTTTATGGGACTCCATATACCATTTGATGTTTTCTTGTCCATTAGCCATGAATGTTGATTATTTCATGTTTTATATTTTTTCCAAATTCGTATGATGAAACGATATTATGATTACATGTTCTTTATGTTATGCCCCTATATGATTATTCATTAGCCTTACATTTTATGATATCATCTTATATATTTTAAGATTTATGTCGTGGTTTGTTGTCTTTCTTATTTCCATACTAGGATTTATAGATCACCCCATTTGATTATTTATTCACTAGGTAATCATATATATTTTTAAAAGATCAATGGGATTTAAGATCTCATTATGGTAATAAAAAATGATATAGTTTTATTTTAGTTTTACGTTGTTGTTGTTTATACCTAGATTCTCAAAGACAATAGGTAACTCGATCCTTGGTATGTATTTATTTCAAATTTATGTTAAATTAATTTTATTATTTGTGTAAAAGTCATGTATTTCCATATTCTACTTCTACAAAAAAATTCCCACTGTATACCATAGAATTTATCCTACTATTTTTCAGAGCCTAGTGTTGTAGTGATATATTGTTCAATGTTTTATCACACTTTCTCTGTCCTCCCTGATTTTTCTAAAGCTTGTTATACATTTTAGTATCACTTTTATCATCCATTTCTAAATATTCCATTATATCATTTTAATTATAAGAAATATTTCTTATTAATTATGTACATTTTATTTGTTATTATATATTATATGTTTTTAATGTTTTTTACAATTAATTTAAATTGTTTTTTGAATGACACTTCCATTGAATCATTTTTATTCTATAATATTAGTGATTCTTTATGTTTAAATTCCAATATTATTGTATCGAATGTTATTATATATTTCGTTTTATAATTATTGTATTATATTATAGTAAATATTTATTTTTTAACTGTGGATTGTAAAACATTTATTTTCAAATAGTATTGTAATATGTGTTTATACCGTATTTCTAAAGATTTGGGTTGCATACTTATTTAACATTTCTTTACTAAAATCATGAATTTTATTTGAATTTTTTTTCCAATATATAAAATGATTTTAATCTTATATTTTTTAATATATTTTTTGATAAATTTTATAATATTAAAATTAAATATGATATAATAGAATATTAATTATACATTGAGTTTATATTTTTACCATTTTAAAACTTATTCCACAAGAATATTTTAATACAGTCCGTGTATTTATTATCAAATTTTTTTTTATGGAAATATCATGTATTACCCATTAGAAGGTGATTAAACATATCACTAAAGATATATTTTTTTAAAATATATCATGTGTTGTGTCATAACAAAGAAAAAATTCAAGAATAAAATGAAATTTATTTAGATGAATGGATTGGTGTGGAATTATTTTTTGATTGGTGGCCATTTGATTCTCAAGACCCCACTTCATGTATACTACTACTAGAGAAAATGAATATCAAAATATATGTATCATATATTGACCATAATTATGATTATGATCATGTTATAATGTTTATAGAATATGTCAATACCCATTATATTATTAATATGAAAATAATAAGAAGACATGAGTTTTTTATTTGAATATATGAAGGTAAAGAAATGTATAAATTTTCTAAAATAGTGATAAAATATATCTATAAATATTTATGTAAATAATAAATTAATATTAATTTATTTCATATAATTATTACGTGGAATATAATATAGTATAAATTTTTTAATTTTCTTATACTAAGATTGATGTATTCCCTAAATATAGTTGTGTGTTTTAGAAGTAAAATGACTAGTTGAGTCTACGAATAAATTTATTACAAAAATATGAAATATTAATAAAGATGGATCTCAATTTCACATAACATAGAATGTATTTTATAACATTATTTTATTCTTAGAAATAAAAAAAATGTCCAAAAGAAGAAGAAAAATGGAAAGAAATGAAAATAAAATATATAAGGGTAATAATTATAAGTTTCATAAAAAAAATGAGTTATCATAGAATAAATTTTATAGGTGGTGTTTTTATTTTAAAGATGTCCGAAAATTTTTTATTGATATTATCATGTTATGGTTTCAATAAGTTTTACTATATGTATACTACAAATAATAATTGAATATTTTTATTCATATTTATAAAAAACATACATGGATGTGTTTCCAAAATGCTTTTCTTTCATGAGAATATTGATATCTTGAACTAGTTACACTATAAATAATATTGAAATATATGTGTGATAATTTATATAATCGTTAATGATGTTTGGAGTGTTTGAGAGTAGATGTATGATACATTTACAAAGGACTGGTTTATGTTTTTATAACATTATTTTTTATTATAAATTATTTCATTATATACAGAATATTGGTTGGTTGGGGAAAAAGGTGAAATTATACATCCATATTTTTATGAAAATAAATGTTCATGGGGATTAATCATTTAATTAAATTTATTTTGAAAGGAAATCAATTATTTCTACTAATTATTTCTCTTTATAAGAGAAAATGTTTAAAAAATTATAATTTCATATAGACAGATAAAGTGAATCAATGAATTTTATGGGATTCAAACCCTAAATAAATTGACTATTTGAATTATATTATTGTAATGATTAAATCAAATTCAAAAGAGGGAAAGAATATTACAATTAATTCGAATATAAATCAGCTAAAGAAAATAATATTGTTTGAGTTTTCATATTGTTCATTAGAATTATTGCATCATTTCGTGATAGTAATGCATATCAATTTTGTTTTTGAAAAATTATTCTTGAAACTCATTAAAATTTAAATAATGATACAAAATTTTATTTTTAAATACCTAATGAATTAATGGATTTTGGTATAAAAAAATATTCTATGTCATTTGGTTATAATAAATTCAAAATCCCTTTTTATTATTTTTTTAATTGAAAATTTAATGAAAAGAATTGGTTAGTGTCTTGGAATGTATAACGGTTCCATATGGTTATTCATGTAACATTTTGAAATGGGATAAGAAACATGATATTAAACTAAAATTTAATAAAACCCATGAATACAATATGAATTTTCCTGAATTTATTCACATTCCCATTTTCCATTCTCCTTCAAATAATGCGAGGGTTTTTGTGATTAGTTTATTTCATATTTTATTGACAACTATATTCCAAAAGGGGGACTAAAATTTTTTTCTAACAAAATAAATAAATATGAAAATTTCATTCTTTGTCACTTAGAGATCATTTTCCATCTTTCATTATACAGATGTATGTTACATCTATCTAGGAATGTTCCCACCAAATTATTTTTATTTATCCAATTTCCAGTATAAAGATGTATCAGAAAAAATGATGGATTTTTTTATTCAAATATAATGTAATAAATAAGTAACATCCATAAATTACTCTTGTGAAAGGTATTTTAGTAATGTAATTCATGGATATCTATACAAAATACTTGGGAAACATGATTTTAGTTACAAATATGCCAAAGAAAAATAATGATGATAAATATTTTTCATTAAGCCTAAATTTAATTCATTTACCCAAATATGTGGATTATATATATCATACTTATTGTTTAGTTTGATTATGGGAGAGTGAAAATGGTTCGTTATAAAATATTATTGAACTATTCCATGGTTAATGATTACATTAATTAAGTAATTTGATATATATATATATTGATATATAATTTTTTCAAAGAATTCGGAGTTTTTAAAATTCTATATGTATAGAGATCATATAGAAATTATAATGAGAAAACATCATTCATTATCAATTAATTTGAAGGAATGGTTTCACAATGAAATTTTTTTTTCTTGGTTAATGTCAAAGGTAAAAAATTTATGTTTTGACATGACTTAATTATTACTATTTTTTAAAATTCAATTTTGATATCTTTTAGATTTTATGTTTACCAATGGATGATATATATGAATAAATAAGGGAATTAAGTTTTTGTCCAAACATTTTGTCACATGATTGTATCAAAATGTTCTTCAATGGTTTCAAATTCATTTCAAACAGTTGTATAGAAAACATGGAAACCGGACCAGATATTTTCATTATATGTGAAAAAATATATTATTATGTGATTCTATAAAACATAAAACCATTATCATAAAATATATTGTATTATGGGGTTTTTGAGATAATTATTTTATAATATTAATACACTCCTAGTCATGTAACAATGGTGAAAAAAATGTTGTTTATTCAATAACATGATAGTTCATACATATATATAATTATAGATTCAATGTGATTAATATGAATAATTGGATTCTAATAATTACACATTAAATTTTACCTTAACATTTGAGAAATGTATTTTATGTTTCCAAACATTTAAGATAACAATTTGTATTATTGTTGGTGCAATTCGAAGGCATATATTTTTTAAAGGCATGTATTATTGTACTTATTTTAATATAACTATCATAATTCCATAAAATGATTCAATAAATTACATGAATGATTCAACATTATGAATTAATTATGATAATAAGTTGTAAAAAATCATGCATAAGTTTTATATGTTTTAGTATATTTAGATTATATTTTGGTGACATGGTGTTTTTTATATATTCTATACATGGTATCAAAATAATTTTATTCAGTACCATAATAAAAATTATTTTTAATAAAAAAATATTTACTATTGTTATAAAAGTTATATTGAGATGTTTTTATTGTATTATACAAATATAATAATATATATAAATTATTATTTTAATGTTTATAAAACTTATCTAGAAAATATTTAATAGATTTTTATTTATTTACTCTATTAACCAATAACATTATATAACATTTTTATTATTTATAATCATATTAGGATACTATTATAAATTTATACAACATTTTATCTATGTATGTAGAATCCTAGGATAATAATATAGTCAAATTAGTATCACATTAAAGATTTTTGGATGTCATATTTGATCACCACTATGAGTATTGATTTTTTATCCAATTATATTGAAAATAAAAGAATTATTTTATAATACATTTTATGTTAGATAATTAAATTCATATTACTTTGAATATAATCTATCCTAATATGTAGTTCATGTTCTAGAATAATTCTTAGTCAAAATTCATAGTAAGTAAAACTGAAAACATTTTTAATTCTTCACATACTATAGATATTATTTTTGTATTTCTATTTCTTTTTTATGATATTTTGTTCTTTAATATTATTCATAATTTTATCTTTTGAATTAATTATTTTGTTCAAAACCAAATGGGTGAACACTTTTGGATCCTTTGTTAATTAGTTTCATTGTTTTAACAAGTAAAATAGTATTTATTTATAAAAAACTGTAATTTGATTCTTGTTTAGTATCTAGTGGTCAATATAATATAGTATATATTGGTCATTTAATCTTATTCTTCAAGTAGTTTCCTATAATATAAATAAAATTTCAATAGAAATTATTTTATCTCTTCATACATCAACTACCATGATTTTATTATGTGTCATGATCACTGGTTTTAATTTTATCTCCTAATCTTAAACATTTTCATTTCTTTAAATATCTAACCAACATTGTATGATTATTTATTCAACTATTATTTTTTTGTATATATAACGTAAATAAATATATTTATACATAGATATGATAATAATTAATAAAAAATAATTTGCGAAGAAGAAGAATCATTATGTAGAGACTACATTAAAACTAACTCTGATTGAAGAATAATATTAGGATAATTAGAACACATAATGTTTGAAGATTAGAATTATATCATATACTGGTACTATAATATACATTATTTATGGTTCAATTATTTTATTATGAGATGAATATTTATTTTAATAATTAATTATTTAATAGAAGAATAAAATCCTTTATTATAGTTGAATAAATTTAATGAGTAAATAGTGCATAAAAATATGATATTAATTTTAATATTCATGTGAGGTTAGGGAACTTCACTAAGGAGGAAACTCACTTACATAAAAGATAAATAGAGTATGGAATGGGATACTATTATTATATATTATATTTTCATCCTCTTACTATTTCACTTCAATAAAAATAAGATGATCCATCAATTATTCCATATCCTTATTTTCTTTACCCAATGATGAATAGGCCTTTTCCATATCATTTTCATTCATGACCATACAGTTTGGATGTGCTCGAACACCATTATCTCTCTATTACCCATTCTTATTATATACTATATAGGTAAATGCTTCTCCCTATATCCCACCACCCTTTTTATACCCACCATCATCTATACAGTCATTTCCACTATTTGTTCACTCCATCATTACAATATCATTCATTAAATTTATAGTGTTTTATAGAACATAAAATCCACCACCCAAGTACATGCTACTTATACTACTACTCTATGTACAATAGTATATTATTAAAAGATCTCCCAATTCTTGGTATGTTTTTAAACATTACTAAATGTAGTCATTGATAAATCCAAATATATTATTTTTCGTTATAAATTATAATTGTTTCATGATTAGGTGAATCATCAACCTGGAAACGAGGTTTCACAATGATGTGATAATTATAGAATTAGAACTCATAGATTATGTTTCAATAGAATTAATATAAAGAAATAACTAGAATGAATAATAAGATTTGAAATATTTTAAGGGCACACATTTGAAAAATAATTTTTTTTCCCTATTTATGAAAAATGTTAGAGAGAAGTTTAGGGAAAAAAGGACAATTCATGGGATGTGATTTTCTTAATAAATGTAAAACAAACTTATATATATATTAATTAGAAATATTTTTTATTAATTATTTTTTCCAATATGTTTTTGATATAATGTCCTGGATTCATAGAATGATTGGGCTATGAGAATGGTGTAGTTCATGGGAAATGTGAATAGAATACTAGAATGACTTGATGTTTGCAAGAATGATAATTTTGGTACCAATATTAATGAAATAAAAATCATTCATCATTTCTAGATATTTCTACAGGGAGTCGATGAAGTGTAAAAATTTTGTGTAGGTTAATCTAATATATAGTTTTATATATAGACCACTATTTATTTTAAAATGGATTTTAAATTAGAAATTACTAATTTTAATGATATTAATCAATTTTGTAACTTTTTTGTTTAATGGATAAATCATAATGAAATTTAAAAAATATTATAGTTCTATGAAATACAATCACACTCTTAAGAAAACTTTTCTCCATGATCATTAGCTATAAAATGTAATTTATCGTCCATTTCTATTATAAATATTGAAAAAAAAACATTTGGTTTTTGATTAATTTTTTTATTATTTGTTTAATTTAATATCATAATTTAACATATGGTTTTATTCATATTTTCAGAATATTTATTGAATATACCATTTTACCCCGAGACTTGATTAATAAATATTATCATTTAAAAGAATAATACAAAAAAAATACTAAATTAATAAATAGAGAGAACAAAATATGTTGCAAAATAATCCACACACTAATATATAATATCAATTTAATCTCTACTATTTTTTGTGAAATTTGTTTTTTAACTACCATTTTTATTTTAGGTTTCTTCTAATTTCGAAATTTTTTAATTTTGGTTTTCAAAATAATTTTTTATATCAGTAGTTTATTATATATGTTAAAATGTAATAAAGTTATTTATATATTGGGATTAGAACTCAAAATTTTCTACACTCACTAGTTTATTTTACAAACTCATTGGTTATACTTAAATTTTGTAATATATGTTTCACAAATATTTATTATGATTTTTTTTTAATTTTTAAATCGATGTATATATTATTTTATAACTATAGTTTTCTGAATATAGAATCATGATTTTTTGGAAATTTATAAAAATTAACTCTACTTAATTATAGTGGAACAAAATTTATTTGGATTTAACTATATATAATCAATAAAAATTATACATTGGGTGATACAATCATAATAAATAAAAAAATATCAAAGAAATATTAAAATAATTCAACTTGATTTGAGTATATGCTAGTTCAAATTAATTGAAATAAAATTATTTTTTATTCATTAAAACTAAATATTTAAGATGATTATTTGTATTTTAGTAAAAGAGACACATAAAATTCCAGTGGTGGATATTTATTTCATTCAAGTTTTAAATTTTAATTTCTCCCTTTTAGAAGTTAATTACATTATTTTATTTTTTAAATTCAGTTACCATCCCTTTTTAGACCCCTTTTATGTTAGGGTTCTCTTTTAGCATTCATCCTCCTTATATTTTAATCCCTATTTATCATTATGTTCTTCATATTATAGAAATTATCATTATATTTCATTTTTGATATTTCCCAAATTTCTTTTAGACACATATCCCCTCTTGTTTCAATTTAGAACATTTATTTTCATTATAATTCTCAAGAATCTCTTCCACATACATAGTATAATACCCCAATTTCAATTAAAAAAACATATTTATCATTATTAAACAGCATATTTAGAATATAACTGTATGAATGAACCAAACAAAACCGTAATAAACATATCAAAATTATCAATAAAAAATCCCAGAAATACCAAAATGACACAACTAGATAGTATACAACACAAATTTAACCATTCTAAGAAAACATAACTACAAACTATCAAAATAGACCTTCCATAACCTTCTTGAATTAAATAAATTAAAAATAACCATAAAAAAACCATGTTGAAAAAGTTAATGAATTTTTACTTAATGATATTGGTCAAACCAAACTCAAACCAAACCAAATAATAACTCACTGAACAAGACTGAATTGAATGAGAAAAAACTAATTAGAATTGAATAAACATACAATTAACTTAATTGAATTGATACAAAATAAATATAAATCACTAAACTAATTTAAATTGTAGCCATGGAAATTTAAAACAAAAGATATAAACTATCCCAACATAAATATAACTGTGCAAAAAATAATAATAGAGATGATATGAACCATATTAAAGAAAAGAAAACTGAAATTAAATGAATTTAATATAATCAAATAAAAAATAATAGACATTAAATAACCAAACCAAATCATATATAATATAATTCAATTGAATTGAACTATACCAATGTAAAATAAAATCAATATATCCAATGTAAATTAAAATAAAATAAAATAATAAATATAGTAACACAAAATCAAGTAACCATAATATAGGGTCTACTTTATTACATTAGGAAACAGATAATGAGTCTAATCCTTAGAGATTTATCATCTTTATAGTCTTGAAGAATAATTTTGATATATGATACCCAGAATACATCCAGATAAAAAATAAAACATAAAAAATTAAATGTTCTTCATTCCTGAAAATCATTTAGGTATTTATTTTTTATAATTAGGGGAAAGGAAATGAAATAAGTGTCATATAAAAATAATATTAAGGGTTAAATTCAATGGATGTTATCATGAGTAAATAATGAATAATTAATATGGAAAGGTGAGTTAATTAAAACACATGTGATTTAAAAAAATTTTGAACACTGAATTAATCTATGGATTTTATCAATGTTGTAATCTAACATTTATTAATAATTAAATTCTCAATGAATGAAATTCATACTATTAGATATCATGATCTCTTATAACATGACATATCCACCATAAATACCTTACATAAAGGCTATTTAAAAATATTATTAGAAACTAATTTTATGGACAACTAGTTTATCTCATGACATTTGTAGACGAATTAAGAGGGTATATAATTTCAGGCCCCATCTACCACTTTATGTATCATGTATTACTCATATATTTAATGATTAATTTAGTTGATATAAATTATTCCTTCTAAAAACATACATATTTAATAAATACCATGGATTTATCACAAATTACCCAATAAATCAAATACATTAAAAGTATAACACAATATGTATAAATGGTATATGGTATATTCAATAATAATATACATGATATAATTAATATGGATATTTAAGAGAAATGAGAAATATAATGATAAAAGGTAAATATACATTTTAAATTATGTTATCATTAAAATATTTTTTATGTGATGAGTAATTAATATAAATGGATGATTCCATTGATAAATATAAATTCCATTAAAAATATCACTAAACCATACATAGGGAAAATAACAATTCCATTCTTTGAAATCACTTATTAAAAAACAATTCAATTATTATGTAAAAATTTTTATTTCAAAATGTACATGTAATCTGGTAATGGAATCCACATATAAAATATTATTTATGATGGATGGAAAATACAGTCATTCTTAATTTTTTAAAAAGTAATTCCTTTGAAATATTTTTTAGGAAGGTCAAAAAGTATCTCATTTGGAATTTGACAAAAAAGACTCCATTTAGACATTTTGTTTGAAATTAAAAGAATGGAAAAATGTCTATTGAAAAATAATTTTATAAATATAAAATCATTTTTTTAATTTTTTGAAAGAAAATAATGACATGGAAGAAAAATATATTTGGTCAAAATAGTAATAGGATTAGTTTTCTTTTAAATTTTTCTTCATTTCATTCAAGATCCAAAAATAAGGAATGTTGAAAAAACATAAAGAAAATATTAATGATATTAGACATGAAATGATCTCTAATAATAATCAATATATATATATTAATGTTAAATATATAATTTATTAGTATAAAATCCTCTTAAAAAATAGATCCCTAATACAAAAGATGTCTCAATGTAGTGGAAAATGAGATGAGATCCCATACCTCATGTCTGGCTTGCCACGTAGTTTGTCTAAACATCTAAATGAGGAATTTAAATTTATTATAATTACCTATAAGAAGCATATAAATACTTATGATATGATATATGGTGTATTTATAATATTTTATCACCCATTTTTTAGTGACTTTTATTAATATCACTGTTTCGGGTGTTAAGTACTTTCTATTTCATGTATGTTTAGATTCAGCAGTTTTGGTACTTGTACATTGGTAATGTTTCCATAATATATATATTTTTTAGTGGTATAAATATCAAATATATTCAATATATATATTTATATTCAACTATAAAATATTGAGATATACAAATTAATGACATGTTTCATAGAGACATTAGAACATATGTAATCTTGAATGTTTTATTCACTATCAACAGATGGTAAGAAAGAAATGTGAATAATAATTTATCATTAAAGTATAGATTTTATATAATTTATAATATATATTAACTATATATACCTTTTTTACAATTTATGGAAAATGTATATGAAAAACATAACATCACTTCATGGATGTGCTAGTCCACACTTACGCACAATCAATATTATTATTTTAAAAAAAGATTCTAAGGTAAGAATGTACACATGAAATTATAGTTTCAAAATCATAGTTATTTAATCACTAACAATTCTAATTTTTTTTTTCTATTTTTACAACCATCAAATTAAAGTGGTGTTAAAAATGGGTGACATCGCTATGTGGATACGGTAAGTCATGCATACGCATGTGCAATGTTTTCCTTTTATGTTCGATAGAAAAGGAATTCAATTTGGTTGTCTGATAATTAGAATTAAATATTTTTATATAAGGGATACAAATTTTTTAACTAATAATGTGTTGAAAAATTTAATAGGAAATAGGAGAATAAATAGACTTAAAGGGATTAGTATAGATGATTACCTCTTATTCGATAGTCATCTTTTAGATCTCATCTTAAGGGAATTGGGGTAGGAATAATTTAATAGATGGAACCTCAAGAGAATGTATAAAATTTAGAGAAGATAATTTTTTAGGGATTTACCTTTCTAGGAGGATAAAATTTGTGTAAATATGTGAGGGATGAATTTTCAATTTAAAATTGAGGCAAGGGGAACTTTTGGAATTTCATAAAAAACATTATAATAAATTTACACTAAAAAAATAAATCAAATTGCCAAGTATATAAACCTAGTGTAGGATATAGATCATATATCATCAAATAATAAAACATGGACTGTTTTTTTGTTTTATACAATATGATTAGGTTTAATCCATTAGTTAACCAATTTTAACATTAATAATGGTAACAATTTTTTCACACATAATGGGATATAATGTTACATAAAAGTTTAATATGACTCATAAAGGCACATGGAAAGAAATTTTATACCATATATTACTTATGTTGTCCTCATTGAATATTTTATTTATTTTTAAATAATATACTATTTTTTAAAATAATAATATCATTAATTTCTATGATATTAATTTTACTTGAAATAATGTAAATCAATAAAAAGTTTTATTTGAAATATATTTCATTTAAATTTTTATAATACTTCATATTCTTATAAATTTTTTTGTAACACTATAAATCAATCAAATTATTTTAATTTTAATATTTTTATACCACTTATTTTATTTTTCTATCAGTTGACAAAATACTATATTAGCTTTGGAGAAACATTATTGTGAATTATATAATGACATAAAATCATAAATAAATTATAATCATGGAAACACATATTATATTCTCTAAAATGAAAAATTTATTTGTTCATAACATGTTTTAGTCTATATGTGGACACATAAATTTTTTTTTAACCCACGATAATGATATTTTATATCTTTCATTGATGTATAAATTATAATGGTCATTTTCAAGGACAAGTGTCCATTAAACATGACAATTTTAAGAACAATTTGATATGGGTAGAATTTTATTCCTTAAATCTGAATTAATAGGAAATATTATGACCTTATCCATTAGTTTATCCTATAATAACCCGATTTACATTTTACCAAGGTGATATGTCTTAAAAAATTTAAAATTTATAATGTCCAAAATTAAAAGGGATATATTTAACAAATTTAAAACCATATTTTCAAAATATATAATAAATTTTTCATTATTAAATTTATATAAATTGTAGAAAATAATTTTAAAATATGTGTGAAAAACATGACCATAATCTCTATTTATAAAAATTATTGTTTTTAAGTATAATAGTGGATTACTACTTATCTTATGAATTTTTAAAACTAAATATGTTTGTTTAAAATACAATTTTATATTTAATATTGAAATTTCATTAAAATAATTTCCCAATATTTATAAAATAAATTTATTAATATGAAAATGCAATGTGAGCACTGAAATTTTTTTTTTCCCGAAAAACGTTTCTTTTATTTTCAATTTCTTATTTTTATTGGTAAATAATGAATTTATTTTTAAAATGTATAATGAAAATAAATTATATAACTTAATTTCCCCAATTAATACCAATCCATTTTAATTGATAGGATATAGTTTGCACATAATAATATTTTTATAATATATTGAAGTTCATTTAAACATGGTTCTACATGAAATAGAAGTTTTTAAAGAGATTAAATTTACTTAAAAGAAACGGGTCATAAAATATTAGGGTGTTACAAAATTCCCTCCCTCAAAATATCTCCATATTTTAAATTCAAAGAATATCACCTCATTAATTGATTTGTATTGTTATTCATTAACATTTCCTCCCATTCCCACATCACCTCTTATATCATTTGATTTCCCCAATGTTCCTCTACCATCCAAGTCATACGATTACTCAACACTATTTATCTAGTGTTTTGATTCTAGATATGATCTTCATAGTAAGATAAATTATGTTCCATTTCTATTTATTGAGTAGTGTGAAAATGAATTGCCTCTACCATGTACTTCATTAAGAGAGAGATATTAAACACAACATGTAATTTAATGAGGCTAGGAGTGATTTCCAAATGCTAAGACACAACTCCAATTCCTTTTTGAATTAATTTTTTTTGATGTACCTAGAGCACAATCCTACCTTTATACTAAATCTTATTACAGCATCCCTTGGAGATACATTCATGAAATCTTGATCTGCAACTTGAAAGTCAAAATCATTCCATAGGTTATCAACATCACTCTTTTTCTCACACTCTACCACATTAATATTAGTCGGCATAGAAATTATATTTTTTGTATTCTCTATAACATGTTCTTTTACGAACAGTTCCCTTTCTCTAACACCATCCCAAAAAGTTTGTGTTTGACATTTTTTTCCATATAATTCTTCTTACATATTCATTTGAGTACTCAAATGGAAGCTATTGTTATAGGAAAACTCTATAAAAGGAAAATACTACTAATATATATCTAGAATGTCATTTGAATGTGCTTAAAATATTTATTTTAGTGTTTGGATAGTTCTTTATGACATCCCATCAAAATAACGATATAAATTCTGGATCACAATTAGATAGAGGTTGAAGATGTTTCCTATTAATTTTTAAAACAACATTAATATAGAGTCATAAAGGGCACTATAAAGGAAAATAATAACTTACAGAGGTTAAATGTGTAGATTTCATAAAGTGATCAATAATAAAAAATATCACATCATAATTTGTAGCAATGTTTGGTAATACCACGAAAAATTCTATAGTAGTGTCATCCCATTTCCATAGAGGATTATGATTAGGTTGCATAACACCATTATGATACCAGTTCTTAGCCTTTGCTTATTGAAAAACCAAATATCATGAAACATAATAAAAAATTACACATATAATTTTATCCATTAAAAAACGTTCCTTTAAATCACTATACATATAAGATATTTCGGGACGTATATAGAAATTTGATCTGTGAGAATCATCTAATAGTTCCATTTTTATCTAAAATATACTTTGAACACATAATGTCTTTCCAAACTGTAGAATTACTTCTTCTTATATGAATATTTCTAATTTACAATAATACATAGATATAGATTTTTTTTAATAATTTCATCATTCTGGTGAGAAATATTTTTATTTTAAAATAAATATAGTTAGTAAATCATTTGAGATAGGATGAAATTTCCTCTTCCTTAATAATTAATTGTTCCATGTTTTCTAAATCCATGAAAATAGCATCACTATAAGTCATCATTTTGATTATAAATCCATGATATTTTATAATTAGTGCATCTACTATATTATTTTCCTTTCTTAGAGGGTAGTGTATAGAGAAATCATAACTATTATGTTGTTTGGGCCATCTTCTTTACCACATATTGAATTCATTTCATTAGAATATTTATTTAAAACTCATCTAATCCAAATATATCTATAATCTATCACCATAAAGATAGTTTCTTCATATCATCAAATAAAAGAATAAAGCTTCAAAACTCAAGATCATGGGTTGAGATGTTTTGTTTATGAGTCATTACCTAACCTGCTGCATAGAAAATAACTTTTTAATTATGGATAAAGACATAACCGATTACCTTCCCCAATGCATCAAAACATATCGCAAATCCATAATCAACTAATGGATGAGTGAAAATTGGAGCATTCAACCTTATCCTATTAAATTAATCAAAACATTATTCACATTCTTTTTTCGATATGAACATGTTCCATTTATGAGTAATCACAGTTAATGGGTTAGCCAATTTGGAAACTCTTTGAACAAATCATTCATATTATCCTATGAAACCAAGCAAACTATATATATTAGATATGTTCATTGGTGTAGGACATTCTTTTACTGAACTTCTATCCACATGATCAATTGAGACACCTTCCTTGGAGACAATATGAATGAGAAATGAAAAATACTAATTCCAAAATTCACAAATGATAAAATACCCATATAAAAAATTTCTTCAAAGAGTATCAAGAATAATTTGCAAGTGATTCTAAATAATCCTCATTGATTTTAGAGTAAACAAATATATCATCAATAAATACAATAATAAATAATTAAGATATTCCTTGAATAAAATATTCATTAGATAAATGAAAATAAAGGGTTCATTATACAATCAAAATGGTATTACTATGAATTTATAATTTTCCTACCTCATTTGATATATCGTCTTCAGGAAATCTTCCTTCCTTACTCACAATTAGTGATACTCCAAATCAATGTCTGTCATTCATAATAAAAATATCCATGATATTGGTCAAATAAGCCGTCAATGAGAGGTAGATGATACTTTTTATTTATCATAATTTCATTGATTTCTCTTTAATCAATTCATATTCTAATTGATTTATATTTGTTTTTAATAAAAAGAACATGGACTACCCAAGGTGAAATCCTTGGATGTATAAATTCATAACTAGAGAGCTCATTTAGTAGTTTCATTAACTCCACTAATTCCATATAGCCCATTATATAGGGATTTTTTGATATAGTTCATGAATCATAGATTAAATCAATGTAAAACATAACTTCTTGCTATAGTGGATGTCTAGGTATTTCCTTATAAAATATATCAATTTATATCTATAAAATAGGTACATCTTCTATTTGAATATTACATTTTCAATCCACATGTTGTTTCTTCTCTTATTTAAAAATAATATCTTTCATAATTTCTATTTTGGGTGGATCTAGACATGATTTAGGTGATGAAGTCTACCCTCTAATGATAAGGAATTCCACATCTTCATCACGAACTAATATAAAATAAACAATATATAGCACTATAATTTATCAGTACAAACAAAATGAGATGATAAATGATTATTTTATTAGTAGTAAAAAAATAGGTGATAAATGGTACTGGTTATCACAGTAAAAAAGAACTAGAAAATTGTAGCCTTTATTATAATTTTTAGCATTGATAAAGGGTTAACTTTTTTAATTCCTTTTTAGCATGATATATTGTACCTTAATTGGTGATTTATTTTTTCCCCTGATAAATGTACCAATCTCACACAACCACCCCGCATCTGAATTCCACAGGTTATACCACACTTTTATATATCATCTTCCATATCATATTTTCAAATTCATTTTGCAGGGACGAGCTCTCGCATACATGTTACACATACATTTATATGGCTCCACTCACATGCCCACTCTATCCAAAGCCCTCTATACGAACTGACCCACCTATATGATAGCGCTCTATCTGGCCCTGCCCTATTTTTCATAACTAAAAAAAGTAAAAGTAATAAAAATATTAAAATGATTGAATGAATTAAAAAAAAATTAAACTTTTTTTTATTAACTATATAATTATTAATAAGATATATATATTAAAAATATTAATAAATTCCAATTATTAAATATAGATATATAACATGAATAAATTTATATAATTAAACAAATAAAAATTCCATCCATTTTTGTTAAAGAAATAGTAAACATTTTATTAATTAAATAATTATTAATAAAATTGAATAAAATTAATAAACATCGGTATATATATAAATTATAAATTAAAATAAATAGTATATTTTATATATTTATATGGAAATTGAATAAATTGTAATAAATAAAAAAGAAAATTAAATTGAATATATTGTATAAAATTAAAAAAATGTATAAATTAAAAAAATATTAAAAAAATTATTAATGATAAAATTATTAATATAAATTAATAAAATTTAATATATATATATAAATATATAAATTAATTATTTTAGGTGATAAGTAATATATATTAAATACAAACATAAAGAATGAATAAAATGTAATAATAAAAATCATATAAATTTTTTGTTCATTTTTAATGGTTTTTATAAATAATTATTCATTAATAAATTTAATATTACAATATATTCAGATATATATATAATATCCTAAAATATGGTTTATGTAATAAAAAATATCTCTTCTTACATTATATAAGTCATAAATTTAGTGATTAATAGAAGAGAATTAAAAATTAATATTAATTAAACATATTTAATAGTTATATCATTTAGTGGACATTAATTGAATGACACTTTATTTTTTTAATTAAAAATATGTTAACTTTGTTTTACATTGATCTTAGACATCCATATATGTAATTAATGAATTTTTATATACAATATAGATATGAAAATTTTTACATAATTAATGAAATCAAATATAGAAACACATACAAATTTTTTTTTGTATTTTAGTCATATTTTAATAAATATATTTTAATTTCACTTAGTAACATGATACATTTAATATAATATATTTTTAATCGATAAAATTAATTTTTTTGTTAAATTTTATTACAGTTATGTAATATTTATCCATGTTTAATATTTTTATTTTTATATTTTTTGGAATATGAATATTTATATATTATTTATTTATATATATATTTTCCCAATGTTTTAATATTTTCAATATTTATTAATTATCATTTCAATATAAATATATTTTTTTCTAGTACCTTTTATTTAATTAATAAAACATATCCATTTTTCAAATTTTTAATGTATTCCCATTTTTAATTATCCAATTTCAATCATTTTTTGTTGGCAAGATTTTATGATTATATATAAAATAATAATGTTAAAAAATAATTTTTAACTTTGTACTTAGATATTAATTTATTTATCAATGTTTATTTACTACATCGATAAAATTATATATCTCTAATTAGAAATAAATAAATATTGTTTTTAAAATGTATTTATATAATTATAAATAAATAATTATATATTCAAAAAATTATAATATTATAATAAATATATTTAAATAATTAATATATTTTTTTATTTTTATATTTAAATTTCTATTTGTTTTTATAAATAATATATATATATATATATATATATTATATAATATATATAATTATAAAAATATAAAAATTGTGTTAAAAATACATATATATTTATGAATAAATAATTATATATTTAAAAAATTATAAAAATACAACAAATATATTTCAATATTGAATATATTTAGTATATTTATATTTATATTTATTTATTATATATATATATATTAATATATATAATTATATAAATTTATTAATAATTATAAAATTATAATAACTTTATTTAAATAATGAATACATTTACAATATTTTATTTATTTATTTAGAATAGCACAACCCACATGTTTTGTATGTACTAGTGTTTTTGTTGTTTTTCGTCGGAGAGGACATCATGTTGTTGTTTTATGGTCTTTAAGAAGGTCTCAAGTGATTTCCAATGTCTGGTTTGATATTGGGATGGTAAAAAAGGTGGCTTTATTAGATGATGTTGAAGTCATAATGGCGATGGTAGTATGCCGGGGACTCGCTGGTGATGATGATTGGGTATGATATCATTGAATGGATGTTGAAAAAATGGTGTCTTTATGGTGGTGAGAAGTTGATTTTTCATTGTCAACAATGCATTCTAATGAATGGTCTTTCTAGAAATCTGATGATACGATAGAGTTGAGTTATGTCTTGGTGTACGACTCAAGATGGGTGTGTGACACGTGGTGGGTGTGTGACGTGAGGTAGGACCTCAATAAAGGTATGATGATGATATTTTATTGAATTTGAAATTTTAATTCTGATCTTGTATTCTGTTCTATTGTTGCTACAACTCAACTATAATGCGAGAATCATGAAAATCCAAAAATTAGAATTTTCAGTTGGTGTGCCATCCTCATAATTTGGTGGTGTGTGATGCTCAAGATGATGAGGGTTTTCTTCACGATCTAGACCTGAGCTCCTTGATATTCAATCAGAATAGCTTCATGCTTGTATTCTAATTATTCAATTTATACCTCCATGATATTACTATTATTTATGATATCAAGTAGAACAATATTTTTACCATAATTTTATGGGGGATCCTTAGTATCAATCAAATTTGAAAAATAATAATTTATCTTTCCCTTATTTCAAGTGCACTCCCCATAAATATCTTGGAAGATTTTTCCAGGTCCACATATCATGGGAAGATATTCTTTCCCTTTATCAGGAATACATTGAACCTTACCTCGGTCCTAAATAGTTCTGATAGATTTTCCCTCTAGATTAGATGAAGAAGGGAATATGGGATTCCCCTTTACAAAACATTTTCAATTACCAAATTTTTAATTTGATTGACATTTCTATACATAGAACACACTCAAGACTTGATATATATTTTCTCCCTTCATTTTGGTACGGAAATCAATTTCTATTGGCCATGTTGATGGTCAACAATCTAATGCGTATCTACATCTTTAATGGATGTAATCTCAATGGGTGCACCATATAATTCCCCTTTCTGAGGGAAAATAACCCTTCAACAGTCTCTACCCATGTGAGGTGTTGAATATCCTTCCCATAATCCCTTCATATCCCATCCTCCAGAAGTTCTAGTGATTTTTCCCTTACCGACATGGATAAATCAAGGAGTAACTTGCATTTGGGGCCAATTTTTTTCTTGAGATGCTA
This sequence comes from Viscum album, assembly GCA_963277665.1. Classification (NCBI taxonomy): domain Eukaryota; kingdom Viridiplantae; phylum Streptophyta; class Magnoliopsida; order Santalales; family Viscaceae; genus Viscum; species Viscum album. Next base: position 2,065,154,749 of record OY728133.1, on the reverse strand, counting down.
CTATATAATCCTCGGGCTAAGAAATATCTTTTTATTCACCATTCCTCTACCTTCCCCTTGTAGCATCATGCCCACATCGACTACAATAATAACCTAGAACATATCAAAAAATATACCCAATATTTGATATCCTGATCCGAATGTATGAAAATTATCATACCTTATACACATATCCAAATCTATATTCGAATTCAAAAGAATCCCCTTATAAATTCGAATGGAGCTGAGGTCCCCCACAATAATAATTTCACAATTTATGTTATTATGTCATTTTATTGGATTAATGTTATTGTGGGTTTAATGTATTGGGTTGAACCCCTTCTCATTTCACTCTAATTAATTTTACATGCCTGGATGATCAAAACCTCCACATTTGAGTTCAACAAGCCCCTTTAAATCAATTTGGATTACATACATAGTTATTTAAGGCATACAATTTTTTCGTCCTCTTCCTTTTAATTTCCTTGTGTATTGATTTTTTCCATGTGATGTTTAATATATATGGAACATTTTCCCTATTATATAGAAGGAGTATTGTTCCACTTAGTAGAATATATACTATCTTTATTGAAAAGGTTTTGTGGGAGTTAAGAAAAGAGTAGTTATATTCCCAAAATTATTATAATTTCTATTTTGTTCATTTTTATTGGAGATATTAAATAAATAATATGATCATTATTTTATGGATTTTTGAGAAATCTTAATTGGAATTTTTTTTAGTTTATGAATCCATTGAATTTGGAAATTCCACAGGTAAATCAGATATTTTACTATGATAGTTGATGATCTATTTGTTGTTTGTTCTTATGATTTTATGTAAATGATAACATTATTTAAAATTTATTATACTTTGGTTCTTGATAAATCATATATTCTTGGATGAAAATAGTTTTTATATATTTATTTAGAAATCAAAATATTAATTCTAGAAAATTTATTTTTTTAATGTTAAAAGGAAATCATAATATCTAAAAATGTTGTTTAGGAAAATAATTTAATTGTTTATTTTATTTATTATAAATAAATTTTAGTATAAAATAATTTTATTGTGATTCATTATAAAAATGGTTTTAAATTTTACAATGATATATTTGTTTGAAAAAATTGTGTGTACCAAATTAACAATGGGAGTGTTGGTTATGAAATTATTCAACATAATTTTTATATTTTTAGAAGACTGATTTGAAAAATTATTTCAAAATGATTTCTTGAGAAACAATCTAAGAATGAGTCTAGTATATTCCTTATTTATGATAAGGGGAAAAGGCCTCAACCAATGGTTGGTATATTCTATGTTTGTATGGAGGGTCTAAAACACTCACTCTCCCTTGATGTTGGTGTATTCTATGTTCACAATTGAGGGCATAGAGTAGATCCTCAATTTATATAATAATCTCATTTAAATAATCGTTTTCTAATTTGAAAACGTTTTATTTATTAGAGTTTTACATAAGTTTCCCAAGGAAAATTTTGTGAAATATGGTTGTTAAATTAAGGGTGGTTCACCAAGCATCCAGCTCGGCCATATTCCTTCTCCAACACAGGAAATTTACTCCATTGAGACTTGAACAAACATATATAAGGAATCCGCTACCATTGTAATATGATTTAGATTTTTAATAGAATCATGCCTGGTAAATTTTTTATTCATAGTATCTTTATAAAATATTTATGAAATGTTTAATAAACATTCATTTAATTAGAATATTTAAAATTATTTTTATGTCACATGTTTATTAAAATTTTCATAGTTTTTAATTTTATTAAAAATAGATAATAAATATTTTTTTTAATTTCCTTAAAATATTTAAAAAACATTTTTAAAATTTTTATAATTAAAACTAGATTCTAAATGTATCTTTGGTTAATATTTTTTTACATGGAATGGTGGGTGGTGGCCTATATAGTATTTTTATTCTCATGCATATTTTAAATTTTAGTTTTGACAAAGGAAAAAATATTTTAAATGTCAAAGAGGGGTTTGAAATGAAAAAATGTTGTTTTTCATTCAAATGAACTGAAAAATATTTAGTGTTTTGAATCTCATGAAGAGATTTTAAAATAAAAATGCAATTATCTTTATCATTCCAATGTATACATATTTTTGAAGAAAATAATTTAAATATTTAATGTAATTTTGATGGATTTTGAATATGTGTATAAAAACATTCAATTTATGGTAATGGTTTTCTTAGAATAGAGGGTTCATTACCCATTATATTTTTGGAATAAAATCTATTGATTTTAATGTGAAATAAAAGAATTTATTACAAGATGCTTTTTTAAAATTTTAAAAGAATATTCTTTAATTTTAAAAGTTGTTTTGAGATGATATTTAGAATTTTGAATTAATATCTGGTCATTCAAAATTCTTATGTCGCTTGTGAGGTTCTTTTTAAAGTGGTTGGTTTTAGTATGAAATTTTGAAAACATTTATAATGGGTTTGGTGTTAAAAAATGATTGAGTGATTCCATAAAGTGACCTAGAAAATAAATTAAAAACAAAGTGATTTATTATAATTTTTAAAATGGTTGGTCTATATTTTGGTTGATATTTGTGATTTTCAATTAATATGTCTGTAAAAATTAATAACAAATCCTTAATAGATAGAAAATCATTTAACCTTTTAAATTCAATGAATTAAATGGAAATATTTTATGATTAATTCATGGGATAATAAATCAAAAGAATACCAAAATATAGTATACAAATGAAACATGTACCATAGAATTCAATTTTATATTAACGAACCGTAACATCATAATTTCTCTTTCTTACACACTCTAACATCATATATAATACATTTAGATTCATTATAAATCTATATGAAAAAATATTTAAAATTATAATAACATATCAATTTAATATAAATTTTATTATTAAACCTTCTGATAAAAACCAATTCTTTAAATATATGTTTATTATTATATGAAGGGATGATATATTCATGGTAACTTGATCCAAATTGGGAATACTGTTATTATGAAATAGGCTTGGTATAAAAAAAACTTATCCAATCACATGGAGGTAACATTCTATTATATTTATATTATTAGATATTAATTTAACACCTTGTAAATTTAAATTCCATAGTAGTGACATAATCTAAATACATTGAAATATTACATATTATAAGAATAACATTTCATATAATATTAATTTAAATTTTTATGATAATATAAACACAACTTTTAAAAACATATTTGAGAAATATGCCTTTATAAAATTGATGATTTTAATAATATCCTACATATTACTCATCCTTATTAGATTTAATTATTTCAATAGTATGAAGAAAAATTAAATCATTCTATTAAATGAATATATATATATATATATATATATATATCAAATTTTAATTCATGTTTAAAAAAAATAATAACTTTTTTTAAATTTTATGTTGTTTTATTCTTATCAAAATTTTCATATAGGTGTTTACAATTGTGTAATCATAATTTTTCAGTGTTTAACATTCAATTTAATATGGTATATTTAATTCTGTTTTAGTTTAGTGTTATGTGTGATAACAATTATCCTCCGAAGTACATATTTACATAAATTTACATACAAAAATCATAGGGTGTTATAAGGATACAGGTACTGTATCAAATAGAGTAATAAATCTCAAATCACTTCTAATAACATTTCTATAGTGTGTAAAATAATTGGGATAAGGAAATCAAACATCTATTTTAGATATGAGAGCGTATTATAGCTGTGTTGAAATAATTTTTCAGTTTAGGCTATAATGGTTCATCTATTCTTGAGAAAAGGTGATGACGTATCTCAACCAACTAGGAATGGTGAAAGGGGTAGAAAATATTAAGGGAATTGTAAACATGTATTGTATTATCAACCCATCTATTAAACCATTTTGTGTATGTGAATCTTTTCATCTTTATGCAAGAAAATAAAAAACATTGTCTAGTGCTTCAAAAACTCCCAGTCTGGGAAAATATTGTTTTAATGAGACGACTTTAATTCTCATAAAATTCATCTCTTGATTAGTTATTAATACATTTTTTTCTTGAGACACATCCTTAATCTATTATGAACATGAAAATAGGTTTCTTGAACTACTATGAGTAGTAGTCATCCCATATAGGGTTCGAGTGGCCATTTCAGGTTCCCCATATTGGTATTATCTACACATTTCACATTTTATTATGAATATCCCATTTGTATTTATTTTTTTTATATTCATAATTAATATTTCATGAACCTAAATTAATGGATATGAATAAAAAATGGATGCACTCTAATCAAGATATTAAAGAGTATGAATATAGAGAAAATGGGTTCCTCGTGTTTACAGTACAATGTTCAAACAAATCATCTCAAATACTTTTCCCATGTTTAGAATGTTATTATTCAATAAAAATTAATTTGGGATAGTTGGAGGAAAATTTGATATAACATTGAATAGATCAAATCTATAAATGTTTTACTAAACATTGAGAAAATTGAACATGCACACTGATTGGTATGATACTATAATTTATGGATTTTTTATATGAATACCAGTTTAAATGATGAAAGAGGCCACATTAATGAAATGAAAATTGAAATTTAAGATACCCTTCCTCATTTTATAAATAATTTTTAGAAGTTAAATACATGTGATAAGAGACCATTGTATATTAGATGTATAAAAAAACAACATTTTTTGTTGTAATGATGTTATATAATTTGAATGATAGTAAAAGATAGAGTGAAGCTAGCTTTACATAACAAATTTATCTCCCAAATGATATAATACAAAATGAAAATGAACATGATTTCTGAACATATGACACAACATGAATTCTATGTTCATTGTTCGTCATCTTTAAAAAATACATTCTCTTCAAAATGATTGAATATTCTTCCAAAAGGACCATGAATCACTCATAAAATTTCCATATTGTGGTGTGGATTAATACAAGAAATTTTAATCATGTAATTTTAATTATTTATGTTATGGTTCTATCATTCCACAATTTAAAAGACGTGTTGGATGTCAGTAAACCATGGCCAAATTTGCAAGTCATTTAGATACAAATATTAAACATGGGAACGTATGTCGTCTAGTAGACTCCCCTTAATGGAAGTAAATTGATTATGAGTATCTGGAATCTAAAAATGAGATGAGAAACTTTTGTCATACATTTTATATAGATTGAATAAATATCGTTGGCATATAGAGTAGTTCTCACAATATTTGTCCCCTAATGTGGGTAAATTATACCTTGCATCCAATTTTATTCTTGAAGCATTAATACATTATGTTGAATCTACTGATATCTAGACCAAAATAACATGATAATGATATTGAAGTATATTTGGATCCATGGATCAATGATCTAAAATTTATGTGGGATAAGGTGTGAAAATGTATGATGCTCATTGATGTTATGAATTTAATTTTAGGGGCATGTTTTTAGGGATGATAAATGAATTTCATGCTTACAAAAATTCGTTAGGACATATAATTAAAGGAATGTAGGGGTGTCACATTTGTGTATAATTCACACACTAAGTCTAGTTGAAACATCAATTTAAGATTGTGTTTTTAGGACATCAATTGTTTTACCTCAATTATATAAATTCCATTCCTAGAAGATAATATTCTATGGGAATATATAGAAAGGTACATCACCGTATCCACTAATGTGCGATCAAATGTTTCATAATGAAAAATATATTGACAAAAATTTAGGCAAACAATTTTGGAAAAACCATATGAAATTTTCTTCGAAACAGAAATCAACTTTCCTTGAATTACTATATTTTTATTCTTTGTATGTCATACAGTTTCTGGTTGTCATGCATGTTTAAAAACAGATTTTATAGTATTATTAGAACATTACTAAATGATCCTAAAGAAATAAAAGATTGTATCAAGGCTAGTTTGGACATGATATACATGGAGATAAGGGAAGAGTTTGTATTAGTGAAGGTTAAAGGGTGAATTTTTTTCCCTCCCACAGCATACACTCTATGGAGAGTAGTTATAAAGGGGTATTAATCATATATCAAGAATTTAGTGTCAATGTCTAATTTTATGTTATATGGACTAAAATAAAATGACTATCCTATTTTTATACATTATTTGATTATTTTTTTATGTTTCATTATTCCTAAAAATGAATCACATACATTAACTATCCTATGATTCATTTTAAAAGTCATTCTCTTACCACCGTCATTCTTCGATACAATGATCCACATGATGGTTAACTTGGTTAGAGAGGTATAACTATGGTGTCCTTTCCATTATTGATATATATATATATAATTGAATGGTATATGAATATTTTTAAAATGTATTATAAGAATCAATGTTGGTAATAAGGTTTTCTTATAGAATGATATATTATTAATCTATATGTTGAATTCTATATTGATTACCTTTCTAATGTTGATAGAATATTCTTCCCAAGGACTTGTCATAGTGGCTTCCTTTTAAGAAAAATGATTTCTGAAGAGATATTGTTACTATTACCATCACATATCCGGAGAAATCAAACCTTTTTAAATTATATAATAGTAAAGATGTTGATCCATATTTTAAATCAAAAAATGTAATTTTTAGTTATTTGAATATTTCTAGGGCTGAAGGATGGATATAAAATAAATATAATCAATAATTTTTAGGATGGTTAAAAGATCGTACTTATAAGCAGTTATCAAAAAAATAAAATTCAATTTCAGAAATAATTCGATGGCTTGGATGGGGACCAAATGAAAATGTTGTATCTTATATTGGGTTTGTAATCAATTGTTCTATGTTCTATAAAGATTAAAATAATGACTACAATATGATCTATAATATTGGAGTTTCATCAGTTGTGGAAGAAATGTACATACTTGGTTCTATTGATTTAAATCTAGTTTGTGTGAGTATGTCATATTTTAAATTTATTGAATAGATATAATACTTGGATTATCAACATTTCAAGAGTCTATTTTTTGGTTCCAAATGGGATGAAAAATAGAGTATAATGAATTTTGAAGAAATGGGATTCATGAAGGTGAATTTAAATGTGAAAGGGGAAAGGATGAGCCTTTATTTGTGGTATCACAAGTAGGGAAATTATATTATGTACCTTATCCAAAAACATTAATTGTTTGATTAGCCGATAAGAGACTAAAAAATGGTAAGGTTAGGTGAAAATATAGTCAATGATGACCCTTTTATTAGGAGATCACTAATATTTCATGGCAGTCCCAACATATATAATGTCTTGTATTTTAGTGTGGATCATAAAGAGGGGATTTAGATTAATTATAGTGGTGTAAAATCCTTTAAAACATTAAAAAATGAATGGTAGATTAGTGATATGGTTAATGTTTTTTAAATATACTATGATTTTCCTCATAATATTATATTTTTTCTAATGTATTAACACAATATAAATTATAAGTTTGAAAAATCAGGTTGGCAATGTCTTCTACATGTGATAATGTTCTTGATGTTAGGGAAGAAAAAATTGTTGATCCTACTACTAATGAATTTTTATGGGATCAATAATATGTTATTGAAAAGAGAAGGAAACACCATCAAAAATGGCGACTAAAATTATAATGTCAAGAAGTAAGGTTATAAAAATTAAGGTTTGATGGAATCAACCGGGACAACCACTTTACCCCAATATGTCAATTTTCGATAGTTATGTTTAGTCACAATGAGGTTGAATGTTAAAATTCATATAGATTCATGGTTATGGGTCAAACCTGTAATGAATGAACCATTTTGGGAATATATAAAGGTAATTTTGTGATATCCTTTCTTTATTTTACCAAAAAAATTTATCAATAGTTTGTTTAATTTTAATTATTTATTGAATATTTCATTTATTTTATATAATTTATATATAAATATGTCATAATAGACTTTTAAAATTCCAATAGAGGCTTCCAGACTATTCATATCAAATTTCATCTAAGGGATGTTGTGGGGAAATGAAATCTCCACACACTAATAACTTTGGCACAAATTATAAATAAGGAAAAATGAAATTCTTTCATCATCCACAGATATCAAAGAAATTTGGTGAATTTTAGTTTAAAAAATATTATTTGAAATTATTTATTTTATCCAATTTGATTTAAAATTGTTAGTTAATGAATCAAAAAAAGTGTTATGAAAATAAATAATGTGAAAAAACACTAATGTACCCCTATCATCATGAAAGGATGGGGTACACATCATTAGAGAAGAAATTAATATGCATATAAAATAAACAATAAAATATTTATGTGATATTAAACATCTTATATTCCTTTATTTATATTCATATTTTTGAATCAAAATCCATGTCCACATTCGTCCAATTTCATGTGCTATTGAAGTAGGGTCATGTAAGTAATGAGGGTAAAATAAATGATAAAAAGATAAAATATGTTTTGGAAACATGTGTAAGTATGACATAACAATAATTCATTATTCTATAGAAGAGTATTTCATTAAAATATATATTTACCTACATATGTTTTTTATATGATTTAGACATAAAAATTGGTAGTGACTGTACTAGAAAAAAGCACCTCCCTTAATATTTGAAAAAGACAAAACAATAAGGTTTCATTGGTGTAATATGTTTTGGAGAATATCCTAGAAAATATTTTGAGAAGAAAAAACTAGAAGAAGATATATATAATATGATGAATGCATTTCAGGGAAAAATAGTGGATTCTCCTGATATTATTATCTTATCACGTTTGGAAAGCCAATATACCAGTCATGATCAATGTGAATCAAAGAATGAACAAAGATCAGCACATGAACAAAAAAATGTCCCTACTAGCATTGAGGAGAGATATTCCTTTCAAAAGTATAAATCACACATGGTAATATAATTTTTCATTAATCATTAGACAGAGTTTTAATCAAAAAATTTCAATTATACTATAGTAGTAAAATTCTGTAGGGAAACTTTGTATATGATTTCTATATATCAATATCCATTCATTACCTCATTACAAGGGGTACAGTCTATAACAACCTGAGAGAGAAGATAAATAATAAATGACTACCATGATATCACATGAGAGTGGGGATTTAGGTACCCCAAGATCCAACTACTAAGATACATATTCCAATTGATGATAGGGATATATCTATAATCATTGATGTTATTATAACATTCATAGAATTATAATTTTATCCTATAAAAATACATGATGTATGTCTATTAGAAATTTTTTATAATAAAAACTAGAAAATATTTACGAATAAATATCTCATGTGAGTTATGGTATTGCAGATGGATAAAGAGATGGGGAAACAAAGTGTTGCATAATGAAAATATAGTTAATTGACCATGAAATAAAACAATCATCTCAAAAGTACCTTTGAGATGATAGTTCCAATACAACACTTGTTACCATTAAAAATCATTTAATAAATACATTTACATATAGAGATATGTTTTAAATTAAATTCTTTGTATAGAAGGTATAAATGAAATTATGTTGTTTTAAGGGATGGGTGTCTTAGTTGTGAATAGATAAAATATCTATATTTTCATAATACATATGTAAAATAAATAATAATATATGTTGATTAATATTAACAAACATTCTTATTTTTTATATGATTTTATGTCACTAATATATAAGTGGAAAACCATATAACTCTTGATTCTGGATTTTTTAATCCATTTGGAATTTCTTTATAAGAAACTTCATTAGAGAGGGAAGAAATTTATAACAAAAAGGATACAATAAATTTTTTACTTTAGAGGTAAATAATATAATATAAACTATGTTTTATGTCTAAAATGTAGGGGCAATACTATATAATGTAATTACATAAAATAATTTTTGCATCTTTTTCATCTCTTATTTGTTTTTTTCTAAGAAGAACTAGCTATTGGTCACACACAATTTTATAGAAAAAATATTTATTTTTTGGGATCCAATGCATGGTTATCCCACAAGGATACCACACATGACGTCTTTTGTGAAATTTTAACACATTAAAATCAACCTTTTATAGATAATCATCAAATTATATTTTTAATATATCTTTTAAAAATATTAATGTAATGATAGTGTAGTCTCTAAATAAAGGATAAATCCTGGAATGACGTCAATGATTGAATATAAAAATATTGAGGATAAATTCCAATATTAATTGATCATGGTACACATAGAATTTTTTAAATGTCAAATCATATAAAAAAACAATTTACATATTTGTTTCTGTGTATCTACATATTTTGAAGAAAGATAATTATTTGGATTGTGGAGACTATGTTTTCCAATTTATGAGATAGATCAAAAACTACGAAAAGACTAACATCACTATATAGACAATTTCAAAATTTAATGAAAATTTTAATAAAAAAATTTTATAATATTTTGTCTATATTTTCACAATACTACCACGATTTTAGAAAACCTTGGCAATAAGAAGAAAAAAAATTTCTGGATATGAGTGGGTAGCGAGTAGATTGTTAGAACATATTATTTTTTTGATATCACACGAGATATGACCTCAAAATATATTTGGGGTTTGATGAATTAGTATCGAGACGATTTTATACTATTTTGAACTATTTTCCTAGGTGTTTAGTAATATAGTGAATCAATTTGTTTATAAATTAATGTAAAAAATAGACGGTTTCCAAATTTATACTGGAATTTTGAAGAGGTATCATCATTATAGTTATTTTGAAATTTTTTTAATAACATTATTTACTTTTTTTGTTAAATTTATAGATATTTTTATCTGATACTGATTTTGTTAATTTTTTTAAATTAGTTCAAAACACAAGACACATGATATAACCAGAAAAAATGATATTGGATTATTATCAAATATTTTGAAAATACTTCACATGTCATTTGGGACTTTTAGGAATTATTTTCACATCAATTTAACACACGAAGTGGTCGGTATAAATCCAAGTATGTGTTTTCAATAAAAAAGTATCATTTTAGTTTAAAACATAAATCAACATTTGCAAGCTATGAAATAGATACTTCACTGTATTCAAACATTAGAAAAATGATCCTTAATTAATTTGACACATTTAGTAATTTACTGCATGTAAATTTCTCACCTAATGTGTCCGGTATGACTTGAAGTATGCGTTTTTAATAAAAAATTCACATTTTAGTTTAAAACATTTATCAAATTGTCATAAATTAGAAAACTACTAAAGATTGTATTTAAACATTAGGAGAAAAATCAATAATTAATTTTTCAAAATTTATAATTGACCACAATATGATATATGATGTGGTCGATATGGCTGATAATACATGTTTTCAATTGAAATGTGACACTTTTGATTAAAATAAGTGTCAGAATAAATAAAACTGGGTAAAAAAGTCATATTAATTGCAACCTTTAAGAAATAGATCCATAATTCATTTTTTATATGTAATAATTGACCAAAAAACAATTTGATTCATGCAGTGACCGATATAACTCAAATTGTGTGGTTTGAGTTTAAAATTATCATTTTAGTAAAAAATATAAGTGACATCCTCAAAATAATGAAAAAACATTCAAATTATTTTGTTACTTTAGGACAATTAAACCATAAACATTTTTTGAAATGTAGGAATCAAATATACCTCAATATCATACAATATGTTCCCGATATAACTATAATTTTGTGGGGGGTTTTTTGAAATTTATTTTTTATTAATGTATCAATATATATTTATATTTTATTTATTAATAATATTAATAACGTATTAAATTTTTTTCTTATAAATGTGTACTATTTTTATTTAGTTAGGTGTTTTATTTTAATATTATCATGCTCAAGGGATATTTGAATTCAAGGTTGTAGATGAGATAATGACAACAATGAAATGGGGTGAGAATTCATACACACATCACTAAATGGTCAAATCATAATACAATTTTAGTTAATGTTTTCACCATATTATCTATTATTTTTATATTAATTTCCATATTATTTTTATATAATAATTATTTAATTTTTTTCTTAGATGATTTGAGGAGACATATTAAGATTTCAACAGTTTACAACCATTTTGAAGGGAGATAACATGTTCTTTCTTTTCTATTTTGTTATATACAATGGAATGAAAAAAACACATTATATATTCAATCATCTGAAACCTTAATCTGATACTCAGTGTATTCAATATGATTATAATTATATGTTTTTAGTTTATAATTACCATTTATGTTAACAAAACACATCATATACTCAAAACTAATAAAACGCATCCCAACTGTTGTAATACATTCTTAAAATAGTCCACAAGTCATTTTCAACAACTAGTAATTCTTCAAACCTCAAATGTACACACAATGTGGCCCATATGACTCAAAATGTTTCCTTTTATTAAAAGTAGAAATTAATTTCATTATAAAATAAGATGTTAAAAACACAAAATAGATAAATATATATTCAATTTTTTTCATACATTAGGAAAATGATTTATATGCCTTTTTCGAGGTGTTGGAATTAACTTCACATCAATTAGATAAATTGATTTCTATGTATGACTCTAATTATGTATTTTTATTTAGAAATGACATTAATATTTGTAAAAAATATTGATGAAAGCCCCTAAATAGAGAAAACTCATTCAAATTTTTTTGGTACAATAAGAAAACAATCCATACATATTTTCATGTGTAGGAATTATCTCCACCATAGTCAAAAATAGAGGGTGACTGGTATAACTCAATTTGACCTTAATTATTTAAAATTTTACATTTTAGTTCATTATGAATGTAACTCATTGAAAACATAACAAATGAACTAAAATTATCCTGAAATTTATAAAAAATATTTAGACTCAATTATCTATGGTTAGGAATTTGTTCTACACCAAAAAAACATATGATGTTACCATTGGGACTTAATGTGCATGTTTCCGTCTAAAAATTAAATTTTTGTAAAATATATAATTGACATACTCAAAGAAGATAAAATTAATTTGGATATTTTTGATATGTCATAAATATGATCCAAAAGATATTTTTGATGTGTAGGAATCACGATCACCTCAATACAATGCACTGTGTAAACGTTATGACTCCATGTGTGATTTTTTATTTAAAATTGACATAAATTTTGGCAAAAAAAGGAAACTGACATACTAAAAATATAAAAGAATCACACTTATTATTTTGACACTTTAGGAAAACTATCTATAAGTAATTTTTTACATGTTGGATTAGAAAAACCTCAAACTGATACACAGTGTTCCCAGAATAACTCTAAATGTGTCTTTTTTATTTAAAAATGACATTTATTTTAGTAAAAAAGACTGGTGACATACTCAAAACCTTGAAAAAACATTCATATTGATTTTATACTTTTGGAAAATGATTAATATATAATTTTTGATGGGTTTGATCTATAAATACCTTAATACAATGCATGATATTTGCAGTATAACTCAAAGTGTATATTAACATTTTAAAACTAACATTTTATTTCATAAATTATTCCCATATGGAAAATAAATTCTTATATTATCATGATTATTTATTATAATAACTCAGAATTCATTTTTTACATGATTGAATTTTTCTTACGTATAAATGAGAGATGGTGTGACTTGTATGACTCAAAGTGTGTGTTTCTAGTTTCAAATAATAATTTTGTTAAAAAGACAATTGACATACTCAAAAACAATAAATTGAATTTGTATTTTTTTAATAAATTAGAAAAATGTTCCCTAATAAATTAAAGACATGTTGGAATCATCCAAACCGTCAATCCAACATACGATGTGATTGGTATGGATGATAGTGTGTCTTTTTCGTAAAGATGACCTTAATTTATGTAAAAATAGAAAAGTGAAAAACTCAATGTGGAGGAAAAACTTTCAGATTGTTTTTATTAATTAAGAAAATTATCTTTAATTCACTTGCTAAGTGTAGGAATTAAAAAAAATCTAAATATGATTCACAATGTCACTAGTATGATTTCATGTATATATTTATTAAAGGTGGACATTAATTTTAGTAGAAAAGACAAGTGACATATTCAAAACTAGTCAAACACATTTATATTGGTAGGATACATTTGGAAAATTATCCATAAGTGTTTTTTAATTTTTAAGAAATTAGATATGCATTAATTCGATTCATAATGTGACTGGTTTGACTCCAAGTGTGTTTATTTACTTAAAATTGACATTAAATTTAGTAAAAAAGAAAAGGTAAATAATTAAAATCATGAAAACAAATTTGAATTGTTTTGATACTTTAGGATAATTATCTAGAAGTAATTTTTTATGTGTAGGATTCATAATCACCTAAATTGAATACATGATGTTCCTGATATGACATATGTTGGATGTTATAAGTTTAAAATTGAAATTAAAGTTCAAAAAGCGTGTCACACATTGAATAATGAGAAAAACACTCTAATTTTATTGATAATTAAAGAAAATTATTCAAAATTATTTTTTGATTTGTTGTAATTATATTCATTTTAAACAGACACTATATGTGATTAGTATAATTCAATGTGAATTATTCAAATTTAAAATGACATTATTGAAGAAAACAAAATTTACATACTCAAAACCAATCAAACAAATTTGGTTTGTTTTTATTCATTAATAAAATGTTCCAAGAAACATTTGTGACATAGAAAAAATTTACCACACATCAATCTGACACACAATGTGGTTATTATGAATCAAATTGTGTGTGTTTAATATATAAGTGGTAGTTTAGTTTATAAATTACATCACATATCCAAGATTGGGTGAATAATATCATATTATTTTCACATAAGTTTATCTTATTTTACATAATTAATTTCTTTATCAATTGTATCTTATAAATATTTAGATAATATTCATATATATAATTCTCAATGTTGAATAGGAAACTGTGCGATGTAAATGAATCCTCCAGAACCCAATATTATAAATGATGTTGCTTCTATGAATCGATGTTTATTTTAATATTAAAACTGTTGGTTTAATTTATTCATTATTGTATAAATAATAATAGAATTGTTTTCATAAATTGTTGAATTATTTTTCTCAAGATTAAGTCCTTCTTTAGAAATATTTTGAGTAGGGGATGGGGGAAAAGACAAAGTATCATTTATGTTTTTGAATTCCTATGAGAATTTTCAATTACATATGTAATAGTAAAAAAATGTTATAAATGTATATCATATAGTGTTTTTATCATGTATTTTTATTATAAATATTATATTTTAATTATATACATCAATTTTTTTTCTATTCTTCTGGATGCCACAATGTGCTTTAAATTTAATTGCACACTGCAGTATTCCCATTTATCCTTACTATTAAAGGTGATGATAATGGTATCCTTTATCAGTTCTATTGACGGTAATGATGATAGCATCCTTGATGACTGCTAAAAGAAGTACTAATAAGGGGTCCCTTGAACATCACTATTTTTAGCATTTAGGAAGGATCACTTTATTTTCAGTGTTTAGTGATAATAAATTATTTCATTTATCAGTGATTTGGATGGAACTAATAAAGGGACCCTTTATTAGTTCTAAAAAGAGAACTTACTAAGGGGTTTATTTATATGCACTAAAAATGATTCTGATAAGGGGACCCCATATTAACACTTTATATAGTTCTGATAAAGTGTGACATTATATGTGGTTTTCTAGAGACGAAAAATGCCAAGTGAATTTAACACTTTCGAGTAGGCAGTTCTTTTATTGCACCAAAAAAACTGACAATTTTAATGTTGTTAAATTACTTTTTTTTGTAGTAGCGATGAATCATAACTTACCTCATTTTGAAATAAAAATTTTCATCTAATTTTGAAATCCAATCCATACCATGTATTATATAAAATCCCTAATATTAATAATAATTTCTATAAATAGATCCCATTTATGGGTCTTAAGGGGAAATGTCTGAAACAACTTTGTTGTGGTTAGATATCCACAAGGAGTTTTGAATGAGAAATCCATTTGAAAGGTGATATGTAAATATCTAATTTTCATCATAAAAATGGAAAATAGAAAATAATACAAATACCCTGAAAAAGAAATAATTTATTGGATAAATTTCAGGCTATGATTATAGTACATTCAACCACATAATATTAAATTTCAACATTAGCTGTAATGATCATATATTCTTGGGATTCTCTCATAATCCTCATTCACAATATGATTTGATGAAGCTTGAGAAATTTTTTTTAATAACGCCTTTCACTATGGTTAAATCATAAAACATAATTTATTTAATTCTTCCACTTGCATTAATTGGTTAGATGGCCCTTATCATGGCATATGTAAAAAACTCATATACACTTCAAGAATTTTCTTAGATATTTCGTCCCGTAATTTTTACATGGTGGTAATTTAATTTTCACCCTGACTTTCTTGGAAGATATACATTTTTCATAGTTCTAAACTAAAATCCTCTTGTATTAAAGTTGATTTAATATATAGGTTCTAGAAAATTAATTATCTATTTTGACAGAAAATACAACAATTTCATGAAATGATTAATTTTTTTAGAAACTAGTGACCATTATAGGTTTGGATTAAGGAATTCAAATAACTGATCAATATTTCTCTCTATATTACATATATAATGCTTTTTATACCTAGAAAGTCATGTAATGGTATCCTCATACTCTAAAACCCATTCTTCGTCATTTTTATTTATTCTAATGAAATTTATCATTATATTATTTTATTCCCAATGTGGGAAATATTTATCAATGAATATTACATTTAAATATATCCAAACCATATATTCTATTTCACTTTCTTTCATAGTAATCTAGATCAACAACCACCATCAATCAACATCACCTCTATGATAATATGCTGCCAATACAATTTTTTTCCATTCGTATCATCCCAAGGAATGAAATTTAATTTTTTGATATTTCTTTAATTTCATAACTACCATTGGATTAGCAGTTCCACAAAATTAAGAAGGATTATGTCTCATTAAATGTTCCAATATATGTGTATCATGTCATGTAACATTATATACATCCATATATTCAAGGTTATTATATATAAACATTGTCACATACGCTAATATGTTCCTAATCTAATATGCTCTAACAAATACTACACATGATTAATCTGTGGGGAAATCCCTACATAAACAATAGATATTAATTCTCCCATCCATTAGGTTCCACCATCAAATAGTGGAACACATTAACATAGATAAAAATAATCATGAATAATGTGTCTTAAATTTAAATCCCTAAAGTGGTAAAAATTCTTAAATTATATAAGCGATTTCATATTTCTACGGTTGACAATGCTTATATAAAGTTTATATCCTCAGGTTTCTACTAAATATTCATTGATATAATCTATAACAACTCCCACTCTAGTAACCCAGAGCCAGTTTACACATTATTATATTGGCATATATTGAAGGAGTATAATTCTAAGGGATCAATCAAATCAGTAATATTTAATAACTAGATACATACAAGAAACCCATTATAAATGTATTATAAAATATATCAAAACAAAAAAAAATCTCCCCCTTTGAAACTACTTCAAACATTTTTTATTCCTACTCTTTGGAAAAAGGGTGAGGTCAAATACTCAATAAGGAGTATATAAAATGGTTGATATCATGTGTAAATAAGGCATCATCATTATGGGAATGTAAATAGAAAAAAACAAACAACATTTAATAAAATATACGATAAAAAAATGAATCCATGTATAATATTAAAGCAGTAATATCATTGATTATTAAAACAATAGTTTTATTGATGTGAATGAATACTATTGAACATTATGATATCAATCATAATGATATCTCTACCATACAGACATTATAATAAGTCAGTTTAAAAATATGTGTAAAAAATCATTTAATTTGGATAATTAATTTGTATCATGAGAACTATTGATGAATTAAGGGTTTATATAATTCCATGACTCACTCGTTACTGCATGTCTAATTTATTTCTCATATGTTGAATGATTTATTGAATTAATGAACAATATAAATTATCAAAAAATATATATAGTGAATAAATGCTATATATTTAAAATTAATTTCCAATTATATAAAATACCTTAAATTTATGACCCCATATATATAAATAGAGTATGGTGTAGAAAATAATCAAATGCATGATAAAACAATATGAATATTAAAGAGAAATATAATATCTAATGATCACAATTATGTTAATTTATTAAAATATGGCATCATTACCAAACATAACAAATCTAAAATAAGTAAAAAAGTTTTTTTTCATTGATGATTATAAATTACATTGAAATATCATTAATAAATTATTGGGAAAGTAACCATTATTTTTTTAAAATAATTAATGATTTTTTTTCATTTATAAACTAAGAGATTTTATTTGAAAATAACATTATAAACACATAAAGGAATAATGATTGAAAATATTACTCATTAACGATAGAATATATTCTAAAAAAATATAAGTTAAAAAATATTCCTTCTATACTTCTTTGGAAAAATAAAAAGTACATTGGTTGGAATAAAAAAGATATTATTTTGAAACAATTTTATATAAAAGAAAAACATGGGTAAAATTGTATTTTTATTAATAATTTTATAAATATAAATTTTTTTATTTTATGAGATAAAATATATAAATGGAATAAAAATATATCCAATAAAAAATAATATATATTAGTTTGACTATTAAACATAAATTTTCTTGAATTTAGTTCTATGGAGAGGAAAGGTTGGACAAAAATATGGATACCATTTAATAGAGTATATTTGAAATGATAATTAATCAAAATTAATAAATAGGAATTCATGTTAGATACTTTAATGGGTATTTATATGCACTATTTAAAAATTAACTGGTGCATAATACTAATTATGTATCAATGGAGTAGAAATAGAGATGAAATCCTTTACCATAGATCTGACTTGCTACATAAGAGATCTGAACCCAAGTATAATAAATCAAAATTTATTATGTGTACATTCTAAAACAATATTACAATATATAATAGGATATAAATCCATTTATAACATTTTACACCCATTTTCTAGAAATAAATATTTATTATCACTGTTTTTATGTGAAATATTTTTTCTAAAGTATGTTTGGATTATATAGATCCAGTAATCATATATTTTTTGTGGTTCCCTAATCCCATGAATTTTATTAATGGTATAAATAAAATATATATCCATTATATAGATATTTATAGTCATTTATAAAATATATAGACAGAAAAATGAATTACATTATTCATGGAGCTGATAGGCCAAACATACCCATAATGCTATTTTCACTTTTCAAAGAATTGAATGAAATAACATTGAATAATAGTTTATCTTTATAGAATAATTATTATATCTTATATTTCATATATATTTCATAAATAAATCCTTATTAACATCCATGTAAATCATAAATGAAAAATAGATCCCATTGCTTCTTGGAGGAGGTAGTCCACATGTACAAATGATCGATGTTATAATTTTACATCAGATTATAAGGTAAATAGTTATATATGATATTATATTTAATGAATCGAATATTTTTCATAAATGTAATATATATTAATTAATCCCCTATTTATAACCATCCATGTAATGTGATGATGAAAAACAAATTACATCTATATGGATAGATGATAAGTTGTATGTACATATAAGCGATGTTTTAACTATTAGTATGATATAAAAGCAATAAATTATGGTTTTACCATAATTATAATAACATATTTAGATATTTTTATAAGGGATTTATTATTTAGGATAGGGAAAGACTTTTAGAGTATGTAGATAAATTAACAGCCTTGAAGGAATCGATAAAGATGGTTATATCTTCATTAGTAAACATCATTTTGATCTCTTCTTATGGGTCTTATGGTGGGTATATTAGAATTATCAAAACCTCTAGAAATTAAATAATTATTTTCGTAGGATAAGTGGATAGAGTTTATCAATATATATGGATTAAGGTGGTGCAAATTTTTTAGGTAGGAGGCTTCTTTTTATAATTTTGGTGAGGGTAACTTCTGGAATTAAATAATAGATTAAATTATAATGAAGCTATTATGGGGAAATATGCATGAAAATGGATAGGTATTTGATACTAGTGTAAGATATGGATAATATATATTTTAAAAATAAAATTTTACATGTTTTTTTGTGTTGTTATAAGTCTTATATATTTGTTTAACCACTTGGTTGACATATTTGAACATTAGCTATGGTAAGATATAATTCGATCATAAAGGGATAAAATTTTACAGATAAGATAAATATTTATCATCAATGGAAATGTGATGAAATTATTTATTATATATGACCCATGTTTTCCACATTCATGATTGTAGTAATTTTTATATAATTTAATAAAATATTAGTTTGAGAAATTATAATAAATATCAATTTTTAAACTATTCATTAATTTTAATTCAAATGAATGAAGAAAAAGTTATTTTATGAATAAAGTTGTTTTAAAAATATCTATTACTTAATATTAATCAATAAAATTAATGTTAAACAATAAAGGTTTTATATTATATAACTTTTAATAATTTTAATACCGTTGATCTTATTTTTCTATAAATTGAATAAATTTTCTATTATAATTTCACAAGAATTTATAGTGATTATATAATAACAACAAATTATAAATAAATTATACCAACTAAAATAATTTCAAAATTCCAAAAAACTGGTATTTAAATTTATTCTTAGCTTGTTTTTTTCCCTCTTTGGTCACATAATAGATTTTAAAGACACAGAGAGTGACATGTTTTAACATTATTTGATTTAAATATTATATTGGTAATTTTCATAGACATGTGTCCATTAAACATATAAGTTTCATGAATAAGGAGATAAAGGGTAAAATTAGAATACCAAAATATGAATTAAGGTGATATATTATGACCTTATCATATGTTTTAACCTATATTAATCCGAATAGCCTTTAACCGAGTTGATACATTTCATAACAATAACTATTAATATTGAACAAAAATAAAAGTGTTTTATTTAAAAAAATATAACCACGTGATTCCATATTTGGATTCCTTTTATCAAATATATATATATATATATATCATAAATTAACTTTCATTTTAGTGAAGAAAATGTAATGAAAATCACTTTTTGGAATAATATAATTTTAAGAATAAAAATAGACTTATTCTTAGCCTAGTCCTAGTAAAAACTCTAGACAAATGATACTTTTTTTATGAAATATAAAATATATAAATTTATTTAATTTCATTATAAAATTGTGATATATTAAGTTTATAAAAATAGTAACACATTGTGAACATTAAAAATAGTTTTTTCTGAAAATGAATTTTTTTACATTAAAATGTTTTTTTATTTTTATTAATAACCAATGAATATATTTTATGAATGTTTAAACCATTATTTTTTTATAATTTAGTTACTCATATTTATATCGACAAATTTTAACAACTAATTTATAATATTATCATAATATTATTTTAATAATAGATATTAATTCATAAATACTCATTGTTGCATGCAATGAAAGATAATTAGGAGATTTATTAAAAAAATAAAAATACCATAAAATAATAGGATATTACTACAAATCAAAAGTGAATAAAATAGAAAAAAAACAGAAATGAACTAAAATGAATAATTTTTTCATAAAATAATAAAAACTAAAACAAACAATGATTATTTGACTAAAATAGAATTGAACTTTATTAAACAAAACTATATAACTCAAAAAACCAACCCATATTGTAAGAAAATAAATTTAATCCATCAAGGTGGAAATAATTTGAAATAAAGAAGACATAACCTAAAACAATGTGAATGTTAATTAATGAAAATAAAAAATCAATCATAAGTTTAATAAAGAAAAAATGAATCGATATAACCTAAATAGCCCTAAATTGACCATAAATGGTCCAAAATGAAAATATATAAACCAATAATAAAGGAATAAAACCAAACCAAATAACCATGAACCAAAAAACCCCAAACATATCTAAATCAATAGTTTTGATAAATTTAATAAAAACCAATATAAATGATGTGAATATAATGAAACTCAATTAACCAAAAACAAATGATATGAACATAATAAAATTGATACTAACTAATTTAAATATATTATGACAAACACAAATCAAGAAGAATTGATCTAAATTTATTAAAATTGGATTAAAAATAATAAAATAAAACATTAATAGGTAAAATTGAAAATGATCAATATGAATCAAAACTAGGACAACCTGTCATAACCCAACACATCCTTACTCAACCAAATTATCATATTTTTGACCTAGTTCAAAAATAATCAAACATGTATTTTCTAAAAAATCATAACAATACTAAAATTTCGTAAAATGACCCTAAAATAATAAAATAAAATAATATATTTCTATTTCTTCATTAAAAAATATTTCCAAATATTATTCTGATATGCTCATTCTATGATATTTGGATAAAATTTATTTCTTTACATTATTTTATAATTTTAATTAATGTCATATGTGTTGGATCAAAATGTATATAAATATGGATAAATAAAAGAGTGGGGTGAATTGTAAATTTAAAAACAGGCCATTTTAATCTGAAATGTAACTTAGTTTAACAATGTTAAATTAATCAAATTCTTAAAACCTATTAATTATTTAAATGGTAATCAAAATTTTCCCTTGGTTCCGATGAACAAAGTATCATAATCATATAGATTCTAATATATCTTCCATAGGTTGTAATTTTATTATATCTTAACAACATATTTAATCATATTCAATTGTAAGTGTTAATGAATTCACAATTTAATCATATTCACATTTAACATGATTTAATTATAGAATGTAAAAAAATAATCGTAATAACAAAAGTTACAAAAAATGAATGCAAAAGTAGAGATTCTATCTTAAAGTGTATAGAATCATAATCCGAGTAGTAACACATTCAAAATACAATACAATTTAGAATGATTGTAACATAATCAAATATATTAGGATAAACAAGATATAAATAGAAATATGAATATAAATGACTCCACTATAAATTATAATTATAGTAGAAATAAAATAATTTTGATAAACCAAGTAATAAAAATGTGTAAAATTATTTTATCCCAAAGAGTAGGGTATCAAATAACATATGATAAATATCCCTTGTTTCAAGTTTATATGAAATCGTGTCTATCCATTATTTGGGAATGACCTTGATACGATGATTGGTTTGTCTCACTATCCCCATAATCCCTAGATACAACAATTGGATTCATTCTCTTACTATCTCCATGTTCCCTCCTATGATTATAAACTTCTCTATATCGTTATCCTCAGGATCCCTCTATATGATGATCATATTGTTGATATTTCAATCCCAGTGAGCCATCAATCATATTCCCAATTAGACACAAAAAAATAATACAAACTCAAAAATGTTACAATAATGAGGAATAAGTAGTTGACTCTAGTATTATTCAATGCTCTCACAAGATGAGGATTTCTAAAAGGAAAATGATAAGAACTTCACCTAAACTCTTTATATGGATATGTATTTATAGGACACTCCCCAATGGTCATCTTTATCATCCAACATTAATATTTCTATATGTTTTCTTGTAATAACATGGACACCTAGAACATTAACAGAAATATTAGAATATAATGTATTATGTCATTTTAATATACACCATTTTCAGTGTAATTTTTTTTTCTTATATTAGAGAAAAGGTTTTTTAATTACAAAGGGTCATTACATTAAATTCATTAAGTCTAAGAACAATTTAAATTAAAATACTTTTTTTTAAAATTTAAATACAAAACATAGGATCTTAAATTACACCTGATAATGCTGAGTAAAATAAGGATGGGTATGATTATTATTGTATACAGTCTCATTATAATAAATATAATGAAAAAATAATAATTTTCAGCAATTTCGATATCTTATTCTATGTAAAATAAAAAAAATTATGTTTCTTTATAAAATTTTTTTAATTTTTTAACATACAAGATACTAAATTAATATGATATTTTTTATTTTCAAAACAAAATTATAAAAATATATAAAACAGAAACATTCGACTTAACATCCTACCCTTTTTGGAACGTGAAAACCACAGAACCTATATGGATATGAAACATTGATTCAAATTATGAAATTAAAATTAAAATTATCTACCCCTGAATGTATATATCATATGAATATAATTATGAGCATGACTAACTCTCCCATAGGATGAAAAACATTCCCTAAGGATCATATTCAAAATTAGAATGAAATTTTACCCCTTAATCAAAACATCCCCTCTTTCAATACAATTCTCCTCCTTTTATAGATTCCATCTCTTTATTGTTTTCAAAATGGAATAGGGATGATACTAAATATACCTAAAAAGTTTTATAGAAACAAATATACAAAACATAATAATAAATTACATGATCATCTTAAATTTAATGAAAAAACATTCAACTAAATAATAATGGGATGAAGTTATTCAAATTATTTGTAGTTGAAAAATATTTTTAATGAAAATTTCATTAAAAGTGTTACAATAAGTGTTTATGAATATAAATTAATATTTATTTGGATTTACAGATATGACTATTGTATTCAACTTCTTTATTATTTATTCTCTTCTTCAATATTGGTAATAATATATTCTTGATATTTTTTTTCTTTTCATGAACATTTAGCCTTTCCTATTTAATCCGAATGTTTTCATATTGGACGTTAATAGTTTCTTCCATGTTATAGTGCTTGTTTTCATGGGATTTAATTCTTTTAAATAAGATATCATATAGATTCTTGAAATCAATAATTAACTTTTTTAGATCTTGAATCATGAAATATCATCAAGTATAAAATTTGATCTAACTTGTAAATATATAACATTTTGAGTCGATTTTTCAGTTGTATCATTGTAGATATCAAGGAATTTTATTCAACTGGACATGTCTTTATCAATAATACTGAAAGAACCAACAGTTTAATTCAAATACTTCTTAAAATTTTCAATATTATCATCCTGAAGTTTGAAATAATTATCCACACAATGAAACTGCTTCACCATCTTAATGAATCTCTTCTAGTGATCCTCGAAACATTCATTAAAGATTTGGAAATATGAATCTAATAATATTAATATATATGTTAAAACTTTCACAGAATTTTATTTTTTTTGTTGATTAAATGAAATAAAATCAAAATTGGTTTCTTTTTAATGTATGTAAGGAATTGTTTTCACCAATATTATCATATTATGAAAGATATAATCGAGTCCCTATGGTATAATAATTTTGAGTGATTCTAACTCTGATTAATTTCTTATGGGGGTTATGATGTGGATAGTTCTAATTTTTTATGGATCTAATTTCCAATTTTTATTTTTTGAAACTAATTTTCAAATTATTTTCCTATCCTGGTTCTCATTATATATCTATACCGCATCAGAAAATTAGTTTACATGCTTCTTCTTATCACCTCTGATCTTGTTCATCCTTTTTAAATAAAGACACAACCTCTTGAAATGATGGAGGCTTTTGTTTCTCATGACTGATATATTTATCCTTTTTATTTCATAAGGAAGATAATTATTTTAAGGAAGCTTATGAAGTCCACAAATAAAGCTTATCAGAATGATTCTCATCATCTTTTGATTGGGAATTTTCATTCTCTAGAAAATTTCCATCAACTTCCATGGAATCAATTTATTTTTTTATGATTCTTATATAACATATTATTAAATTTCTATGTATTAATTATATTATTCATTACCTTCACTAGATTTAGTATATTAAATTATTCTATTTATTTTTTAAAAAAATCATGAAGTTGTGGCACCGATCTCAAATCACCATTCCCAAATGAAATCAATTATTTATTTTAAAAAATTGAATATTCTTTGTCTATGATATAAGTAAAATATTCATAGATAGTTGTTTTTTTAAATGACAATTCAGTATCCTGATTTGTTAAAAAAATATTAGTATTATAATACTCTACTTCATTCATCAAAGAGTAAACCAAACATTCACCTGTAAGTCTTTTCTTTTTTTCTTTTTTACTTTCTTATTTTTCTCTAATACTTAAACACAATATATTTTTACACAGGAGTCCCTAATTGGACCGAGTTCGAGTTGAGTATATCCTTCTTTTTATTTAGTCTTTCTCATTCTATATAGATTAAATAATTCTTTTTAGTATGTATTTTGTTTTTTTTTATTTTTTATGGAGGAAGATAGTCAACTTATATTTTATAGAAAACCATATATTCTATCTCTGTACTAGAAGAAGGTTCTTCCTATGAAGAAAAACCTAATTATTCTTAACAAATAATTTATATTTAGAATAAAACACAGGCTTCAATATTTTCTTCATGTCATAACATATAAACACAATCTTCTCCCTGAAAGGATTAAACTTGATTCCATTATTGAAATGTTTCATAAATGATGCAATAATACTACTTATCAAAGCTATAAACATTATATTATATGAATTGGTTAATTCATATTTTATATCCATGATAGTAAAAATAATAAATCATACAAAATTCATCTTCCCTATATTTACCAGGTAATGCAGAATAAAGATATAAAATACTTTAAATGTACCACTCTCAATAATTGAATTAGAAACTCTTGCATCCAAAGGGATATAACTCTATGGTCTAGAGTGAGATGGGTGAACTTCTTGGTTTATCATTTGATACATTATTGAACAAAGAGTTTTCAGCTATTTCTTTGACAAATTCACCCTTTGAAAATAGTGTTTATAAGATGGAAAAAAGGAATCTCTTTCATCTGAAATTTCTAGGAAAACAAAATCTTCCCTAGGTGTAATTTTGAACCTTTTATCATAGTTATAGAATTAGAAAATTTCATTTCAATTTTTAGATAAGGTTATATAATCATAAAAATCATTATACAAATCAAAGTAGATCAAATCATAATCATGATTAGATTTTTCCACAAATAAATATTTCGAACCATTAAAATCAATATCCTTTCTTAGAGAGGATCCATACATATTATAAAAATATATTAATACTAACATTTCCACAAAAAAACCATTTATTTCAATCCTTCATGAGTTCAATCATATTTGGAATTGAAATTGAATATTCAAAGAGGTAGGTAAGAATTTGGTCTGGGTGTCTTAAACGATGCAACACCTTGAGGAAAAATATAAACGAGGTCACCAATGTGGTATATATGGGGGAACCCATTATATAGGTGATGAAGATATATGGTTTATCTTCCAAAAAGATTTAATGGATGAGATTAAACATATTTGATCTGATGATTGAGAAAATATCCTATGAATGATTTTAGAAAAATGAAATCATGAGGTTTTATAATTTTTTCTTATCATATTTGTAGAGACCCGTATCTTAACGTAAATTGACATTACATTACTTTTGCGGAATACTTAGTACATAACAAAAACACACACACAAGGATCGTAATAGTTTAGTGTCTTTGGAAACTCGGAATATAATCTTCTAATCGTGGTGAAAGATCTTCAAAATCTCCCATAAAGATCTTCCTTTTTTTACCTAAAACCTTTCTTTATATCCTGGGAAAAAGAAAACATAAAAGGGTGAGCTCAAATGCTCAGTAAGGGTATACAAAAGAAATAAAAATCATATCATATCTTTTTGAAAATCATAACCTGCAAAAGAGATCATAATATCTTAACATGGAACAAATCATAGAAGTGAAAATGAGATCACCATAATCATAACATGAAACTTGAAACTTTGTGGAATGCACACATAATCATGGAAAATCATTTCTTGTTATTCATGACTCATTGCCAAGACTATCTTAGTGGACAAAGTCCCTTTCTGAATCGAGTAACCCTCGTTTCAGTCCTGTTTCACTGAACCGGTATAACCTACCGTTCCAGCCCTGTCTATCTCATGAGATATAAAATCTTTACCCAATGCATTGGAGGGAGATATAGGTCCCACCCATCTTATAATTAATCCTTTCTTATGTGTGCCACATAATCATAAAACATACATCATCGCATAACACATGTAACAAAAATGGGATTCTTGAAACATCATGACATCATAAATCAATTCATATAAGATAAAGGAATTAATAAAAATAATTCCATCAAAACATGAACAAATCAATTTAATAATAGGGATAAAAACAGAACCCTTTATTATCTTAGATGGAAAATAATTTTAATAAAACACTTGAACTTCATTCTTGAGGAAAATATCCTTTCTTCTTCAAAAACATTTTTCCTTTCATAACATGTCATACAACTTTAAAATAAAAGAAGTTGATTAAAAATAAACTTGAAAACTTGTAAAGGAAGCTTCTTGGAAATATTGTTTTAAAAATCCATTCAAGCCGTATAAGTTAAAAAAAACATTCTTCGTACTTTTGTCGGAAAAGTCAAAAAGTACCTCGTACGACAAAAGATTCCTTTCATACATATTACTAAAAAATCACCGAAGGGTAAAAATGGATTTAAACAATTGTAGGTGGATGGAAATAATATTACATATTGATGAAACATGGATGTGGATGATAAAATACACCCCAGTGAATACTTACGAATAAACAATCCTGGATAAAAATGAGATTGTGATATTTCCCTTACCTTATGTCCGACTTGCTTTGTAAGTGTCCGAACCTCCTCTTCTTTGAAGCGCCTTTTGGAGACCTCCTCTTAGGGAACTAAAATTGGTCTTTGAGGAAGAGCAGAACCTCTAGGATGTTGCTAGGGAAGTGGAGAAGAGATTTTGGCAGGGGTTGGCCGAGCTTGAGTGCTCAAATTGGTGTGAGGAGGAGGCGGAGGAGGTGCCCTTTTATAAGGGAGGAGAGGGGCACCTTAGGAATTCTTAAAAATATTAATTTATAATAAATCTAACCCCACTTAAAAACCTCCAAAAATGACTCATATTCGAAGATTAGATGAGATAAGGTTGTAATCTCATCAACCAATCAAATTTAGACATGTTTGGATCTTATTTTAACCTTATCATTTTAATTTATCCTTATTTTCATCTCATTGAACCACATTTTACTTACTGACATCAACCGTGTCTCTCGGATTTTTGAAATTCCATTCACAGAAGCGGTAAAATTAAGATTTATGAAGAAATTAATTTTTTTAACTACCACTTAGTAGTTTCACTATTCATCAAAAATTGATGTTTTTCAGAACAATGCCAAAATTTCATCCTAAGCGATATTTCATATTCCGAATTCAAAAATGAAGTCTATTTTACCAAATTCATATCATAGAATTTTCATTAATTAATTTTATAATTAAATCCCGCTGTTAAAACAAATAGCGTGTTTTTAAGAAACAATATCTATCAAAAGATTGACACTTGATTATATCTGGTTTAAATGTGCAATTACATCCAACGACCAACATTGTATTAAATTGTAAAAATATATTCTAAATATACTTTAAAACTACTCCAATTAATAATTTATCACTATTAATTATTTCGATTAAAAAAGTTGTTTTTTAATTATAATTTAGTAATTTTCACTATTCATCAGAATATGAAAGTTATCCGAAATGTACCAAAATTTCACCTTAGGCTAAATTCGATACTCCGAATCCAAAAATGAAGTTCATTTTGAAAAATAAGATTTACAGAATTTTAAAAAGTGGTTATTACTATTCATACCGGCAAGTTTTAATAATATTTTAATAGCATATCGTTGTTTAGTGAAACTCGGTATTGCGTATTACACACGCTATCTAGGAAGGTCGTGATTGCGTGTAATGCAAGGCAAGTCAAGGATGCGTGTTGTGCAAGCTCCTTTTGGTGTAGCGTACAACACAAGACATTAATAAAATTAAAAAGAATATTTTTTATAAAATCTTGGGCTGTTACATTCTACCCCCCTTAAAATGAATTTCGCCCTCGAAATTCGTCGGGGTTATAAATGGTTTACTATTTGAAAGTTTCTTTAATAGAAACCCACATCGTAAAAAGGAATATCAAAACCAATCTTTAAAAAAAAAAGTATGAAACGTAACGGTTACCCAAATAAACTAATCATTGGGTTTCCACATAGGTGAAAATATGGATATGGAAGAGAAATCTAACCATCATGTTCTGATGGAGAGTGGTAGAGAAAATGGCTATGGAAAAGCCAATAATCACAAATCCATAAATTTGTGACGATCTAAGGTACCATCCGATTCATCAGGTATAAGATCACTAGGACAACATTTTTGGTTTTCAAGATCATTTCCCTAAAGTTGAAAATTTGAATTGGAATAAATTCTTTCTTTATTTTGGTACAATCTCACTATTGTTCGTGCCTAGAACAATTTCTACTTCATCTCTTAAATAAATGAAGTTGAATTTGTTATTCGTGAAGTGTTAGCAGATCATGTGATAGAATGACGGGTCATTCCATCTGTCTCAAACAAAAGGTTAGCAAAAATTATATACATAAGTCGATCTATAGTGAGATTAATCATATATGGTTCCTAAAATGGACTTATACTTCATATATCATACTGCTTAATATAATAAAACTTGTTTCTACTAAACAGGGACTTCCTGTAGGCCAGTGGTAGGCGATAAAGGCCAGTCGCACTTCGGTTGTGGGTTCGATTCCCACAGACTTGTCCGAAGCGATGGGCTATTGCCCATCCTGTAGGTTGTCCTTTTTCCAAAACTATATAACATCCCATCAATAATATCAAAAAAACAAACAATACTAACTTATGTCCAACATAATCCATTCCAATCTTTTAGGCTTATCCATAATACTGCAGTCGACTCTCATAATATAGTGAAAATGATTACCAGAGATTTAACACCATCATCGATCCCCATATATCATAAGATATGTTTTGTTGGTCACATTCCAAACATTCAAAGTCCTTAATCGTGTATTCTCTTGAATACCTTAGTGAAAACATGAATGCAGTTAAAAGTTAACACTTTTCGCATACCAAAATCCTCAAAATTCTATATACTCAAACTTAGTCCTTATATCAATCATGAGGTCATGAATACTGTTAAACATTTCATTTTCTCTTTTCCCTTCATTATGCGCATAATATCTCAATCACTTTGAATACCACATTAGACCAATACATAAATATTCCAATATTCCAAGATACAACATTATTTTGGAATCCCATTACATAAACACTTAATCATTCGACCACATCGTTGTCATATTCAACATTGCCAATAGTGATCGCATGTGACTTCCCTTTGTCCTTTTCCTTAAGCGGTTGCTCATGTCGATCACCACTAACCCTTGGATTAGGGCATTTATTGGCATAATGTCCCATCTCCTTGCACTTGAAGCATTGAAGTGTAGGTTGTGCGTTCTCTGCAGTGTTTACTTTATTCACTTCATTAGAATCCCTTTTTCCATTACTTCGACACTCAGCTGCTCGATGACCTTCTTTTCCACACTTAAAACATTTTCTAGTCCCTTTAAGACAATCTCCACCATGCTTCTTTCCACACTTTGTGCATAAGGAAACAGTCATCTTTTTTTCACCATTATTCTGAGATTTCTCCTTGAACTCCATCTTTCGTTTCTTGTCAAAACCATGAGATGGATATGTAACACCAACTTCCATTTCTACCTTGATAGCACAACGCACAATTTCTTCATAGCTACTGAAGTCTCTTATAGCTAATGCCCTTCGAAGACTTTGTTTTAAGCCACTGAAAAATCGATCAACTTTACTTTCAGGTTGGATGATAATACCAGAAGCGTACCTTGCAAGTCTTGTAAAATTCGCTTCATAGGTACCAACAGATTCATCATCCCTTTGCTTCAGTTCAAGAAACTCTTTCTCCATCTTTGTTCGGAGAATATGAGGGAAGTACTTATTGAAAAATAAGTTCTTGAACTCTTCCCATTCCATAGACTCAATTTCATCCCTTTGCCTCGTATTCTTAATAAGATTCCACCATTGATCAGCATCTCCTTCCAAACGATACACTGCTAGGATGACTTTATCATGTTCAGAACATTGAAGAACTGAAAATATCTTTTCAGTAGTACTAATCCATTGTTCAGCAACTGATGGATCAGTAGACCCACTGAAATAAGGTGGACGCTGCCTCATGAAGGATTCAACAGAATGTTGCTCCTTCCTTTTCTCGTTTGGAAGTCCTACATGATTCATAGCTTGAGAAAGTTGTGTGAGCATGGCTACAAGATTTTGCATTCCGGCTCCCATATCGTTTGGTTGCTCAGGGGGACAATCATTGCATTGCCCATCACATTCCGCATTAACACGGTTCTTTCGGGTTCCAGCCATCGTCTAAAACCCCAAAAGAATAGTATGAGAGGCAAAAATCATGCTAGGGAAAACAACATAATAAAGGGGTAGTACCCTCAATATCTAACATCTTAGGTTAAATTCTAAGATCGTTAGAGCAATTCTAGGACTATAACCTATACGTATACTTAACCTTAGAGACATCCCTAGACATACCTTAGAAATATCTCTAGGGATCTCACTAACGTTTTCGCATCCTAGTTTCCAAAGGTTGACTAAACCTTTCCTCTGATACCAACTGTAGAGACCCGTATCTTAACGTACATTGACATTACATTACTTTTGCGGAATACTTAGTACATAACAAAAACACACACACAAGGATCATAATAGTTTAGTGTCTTTGGAAACTCGGAATATAATCTTCTAATCGTGGTGAAAGATCTTCAAAATCTCCCATAAAGATCTTCCTTTTTTTTACCTAAAACCTTTCTTTATATCCTTGGGAAAAGAAAACATAAAAGGGTGAGCTCAAATGCTCAGTAAGGGTATACAAAAGAAATAAAAATCATATCATATCTTTTTGAAAATCATAACCTGCAAAAGAGATCATAATATCTTAACACGGAACAAATCATAGAAGTGAAAATGAGATCACCATAATCATAACATGAAACATGAAACTTTGTGGCATGCACACATAATCATGGAAAATCATTTCTTGTTAGTCATGACTCATTGCCAAGACTATCTTAGTGGACAAAGTCCCTTTCTGAATCGAGTAACCCTCGTTTCAGTCCTGTTTCACTGAACCGGTATAACCTACCGTTCCAGCCCTGTCTATCTCATGAGATATAAAATCTTTACCCAATGCATTGGAGGGAGATATAGGTCCCACCCATCTTATAATGAATCCTTTCTTATGTGTGCCACATAATCATAAAACATACATCATCGCATAACACATGTAACAAAAATGGGATTCTTGAAACATCATGACATCATAAATCAATTCATATAAGATAAAGGAATTCATAAAAATAATTCCATCACAACATGAACAAATCAATTTAATAATAGGGATAAAAACAGAACCCTTTATTATCTTAGATGGAAAATAATTTTAATAAAACACTTGAACTTCATTCTTGAGGAAAATATCCTTTCTTCTTCAAAAACATTTTTCCTTTCATAACATGTCATACAACTTTAAAATAAAAGAAGTTGATTAAAAATAAACTTGAAAACTTGTAAAGGAAGCTTCTTGGAAATATTGTTTTAAAAATCCATTCAAGCCGTATAAGTTAAAAAAAACATTCTTCGTACTTTTGTCGGAAAAGTCAAAAAGTACCTCGTACGACAAAAGATTCCTTTCATACATATTACTAAAAACTCACCGAAGGGTAAAAATGGATTTAAAAAATTGTAGGTGGATGGAAATAATATTACATATTGATGAAACATGGATGTGGATGATAAAATACACCCCAGTGAATACTTACGAATAAACAATCTCGGATAAAAATGAGATTGTGATATTTCCCTTACATTATGTCCGACTTGCTTTGTAAGTGTCCTAACCTCCTCTTCTTTGAAGCTCCTTTTGGAGACCTCCTCTTAGGGAACTAAAATTGGTCTTTGAGGAAGACCAGAACCTCTAGGATGTTGCTAGGGAAGTGTAGAAGAGATTTTGGTAGGGGTTGGCCGAGCTTGAGAGCTCAAATTGGTGTGAGGAGGAGGGGGAGGAGGTGCCCTTTTATAAGGGAGGAGAGGGGCACCTTAGGAATTCATAAAAATATTAATTTATAATAAATCTTACCCCACTTAAAATCCTCCAAAAATGACTCATATTCGAAGATTAGATGAGATAGGGTTGTAATCTCATCAACCAATCAAATTTAGACATGTTTGGATCTTATTTTAAACCTTATCATTTTGATTTATCCTTATTTTCATCTCATTGAACCACATTTTACTTACTGACATCAACCGTGTCTCTCAGATTTTTGAAATTCCATTCACAGAAGCGGTAAAAGTAAGATTTATGAAGAAATTAATTTTTTAACTACCACTTAGTAGTTTCACTATTCATCAAAAATTGATGTTTTTCAGAACAATGCCAAAATTTCATCCTAAGCTATATTTCATATTGCGAATTCAAAAATGAAGTCTATTTTACCAAATTCATATCATAGAATTTGCATTAATTAATTTTATAATTAAATCCCGCTGTTAAAACAAATAGCGTGTTTTTAAGAAACAATATCTATCAAAAGATTGACACTTGATTATGTCTGGTTTAAATGTGCAATTACATCCAATGACCAACATTGTATTAAATTGTAAAAATATATTCTAAATATAATTTAAAACTACTCCAATTAATAATTTATCACTATTAATTATTTCGATTAAAAAAGTTGTTTTTTAATTATAATTTAGTAATTTTCACTATTCATCAGAATATGAAAGTAATCCGAAATGTACCAAAATCTCACCTTAGGCTAAATTCGATACTCCGAATCCAAAAATGAAGTTCATTTTGAAAAATAAGATTTACAGAATTTTAAAAAGTGGTTATTACTATTCATACCTGCTAGTTTTAATAATATTTTAATAGCATATCGTTGTTTAGTGAAACTCGGTATTGCGTATTACACACGCTATCGAGGAAGGTCGCGATTGCGTGTAATGCAAGGCAAGTCAAGGATGCGTGTTGTGCAAGCTCCTTTTGGTGTAGCGTACAACACAAGACATTAATAAAATTAAAAAGAATATTTTTTATAAAATCTTGGGCTGTTACAATATTAGGTGAATATGTATAAAATTGATACAAAACATAAAAAACATCAAAAATCATGCATAAAGGAACTTAAAATGTAACGGTGTTCAAAAAATAAAAAAAAAAAAGAATACCTTTAAGAGTAGAATCATCGGTATTAGATTTTTTTATTCTTTGTTTTAAAATTGATAATGAAAAAATTTCAATGTGATTGTTTTAATAGAAAACATGAATATGATAAATTTTAAATTAATATATTGAATATGATAAAATTTAATGGAAAACTTAAAAACAATTAAATTTTAAAATTTGATTTTAAAACTCTATTACGAAAAATTATCCCAATCTATTTAAAAAACATGAATATTATAACTTTTAAAAATTATATTTAAAACCATTATTATGATAAATTTAATAAATCATATTAAAAAAATTAGAATCCAGAAAACAAATTATGATGGACTTAATGAAATTGGATGCTTATGAATTTTTGAAATCTAAAATTTAAAAATATAAACAAAACTACAATCATATGAATCCTATATGAAACAGAGTAATTTAATGTAAGAATATGTTTATTTAAAAAATAGATAAAAATAATTTATTTATAGTGATTGTCTCTATATTTTTTATAATGTATTAAAATCCATGAGAATGTGATTTTTTAAAGAATATCAAAATACTGTTCTTGCATTCTGATGAATTATAAAATTATATCTCCTTTTAATGTTTGATCGCTAAAAAAGTGATGCCTAAAATCTATGTGTCTTTCATTAGAGTGATGTGCGTGGGTTTTACATGAAAAAATGGAAATAATGCTATTAGAAAGTATTTGTGATATATTAAAACTCAGGTTATCATTAGTGAATGTATGTTTCATCCATAACACTTGAGAACCAAAAATTCTAGCTTCCACATATTTGGTTTTAGTAGTGAAAAGTTATACAGAGCGTTGTTTCTTATAATAATTTGAATCTAATGAATCTCCTAAGAAATGAAATACACTGTAAGTAATTTTCTTATTTATTCTAGAACTAAAATGTTAATATATGAAAAAAAATTTAATTTAAAATCATTTATAAAATAATGGAAAAGTATAAATCCATTTTTCCGTTTGGATAATGGAGAATTAATTTAAATAATTTTAAATGGGATCTTTGAATTATTTGGATATCTTTTACATATTAATATTGAAAATATTATATCTAGGAAGTTATTATTCTATTTTATTAAACTTTCTATAATACCTCTGAATTTTTTTTGATCAACTTGTTTCCCAACTTCACCAATATCACGTGTATTTGTGATACCGATTAGAGTACTAATAACATCATTATTTTCATATCTATACTTTTTTAGAAGATATTTACTACTCTTATGCTATGATATATAACTAACTTCTAGTTTTTGAGATATATAAAAACCAAGAGAAAATGTTAACTCACCCATCATACTAATTTCAAACATAGATTTCATAATATTAATAAAGTAATCTGTTAAATATTATTGAGTACATATGAATATAATTCCATCAAAATTTACTTGAAAAATAATATGTTTTTCTTGTATTTAGAAAAAAATTTGGAACAAAAATTATATTAACATAATTTTATCTGTAACAAATACATTTATAATATATCATACAAATGATATATAGGATTATTTATGTCCATATAATGATTTTGAAAATTTATAAACATATTCAAGATGTATTTTATATTCAAAAATAGGTTGTTGTTCAACAAAAACTTATTCCTATACATATCAATTAAGGAATTCACACTTCAAATCCATTTTGAAATGTTAAAAATTAAATAATTCTGAAAAGTCTAATAGAATATTAATAGATTCAGGTCGGGCTACTGATGCATAAGCTTCTTGATAATATATTCCTTATCATTGATTATAACTGTACAAATATTTCTTCATTTATTTCTAATGATTATTATATTTTCATCACAATTTTCTATAAAAAACCTATTTTACTACAACTAAATAAGTTTTTTAGGCCTTTCAACTAATGTTCAGACATTATTCCTTTTGAATTAATATATTTCATATTTCATTTATTTTGTTCTATCCTCCTCACCTGAAGGCGCATTATGTTTTTTATTTTAAAATTGATAAGGAAACAGATGATTCTCAACTTTATTCATTAAATAAAAACTAGTTATAACTGGTTGATTCACATCACAAATGATATTATCCCTAGGATGATTTGTATGAAACAATAGACTTGGATTTTGTAAAACATATTCCTAAACATAATTTTTGAAATATTCCTGATTAAATACAATAGAAACAATATATTGATTATTTTCATTATAAGATTAATCATATATAAAACATTGATGACTAGTTTTGGAAAACAATTCCAAGGATGTTGGTAGGGTTTGTTTTAAAACAAAGGGATCAACTTCACCAAATATAACATGATCTGTTTCTTCATTAGTACGTCAATTCTTATGAAAACAATATATGACTTATAATTAGTGGAATAACCTATGAATTTTCCATAATCTGATTTGGGTGAAAATTTGTGTAAATTATCTTTCGTATTCAATATGAATACATTGAATCTAAATACCCTGATTTATGAAACATTTTATTTTTATTCGGTCCACATCTCAAAAGTTGTATCAATAATAAAAGGATTAATTAAAACTATATTTATAATATAAAAATATGAAATAAATTATTCAGCCCAAATTTTTAAAAAACTTAAGTATTTACCCAACCTAGTTCTTGTTATTTCATTAAAAAAATAGGATTTCATCTTTAACAAGAAAATTTTTATGAGGATTTGTAGGAGCGAAAAATTTATATGTAATTCCTTTTTTAATATAAATAGTTAAAAAAAACAATTTACAATTATACACCATGATCAATATGATTAATTATCAAGACAAAGTATTTCAAATTTTTAACTATGTATATAAAAAATCTAAAATTAGAAAATGATTAAGATTTCATTACGAGAAAATGAACCCATGTATATCTAGTGAAATCATCATCTAAAAAATATAGTACGTTCCCCCAATACATCCTGTTTTTTGTAGGTCTAAAAAAATCCATGTGCATTAACTATAAATCATAATAAGTTTACATTTCACTATTATATTTAAAATTACAATTATTTTGTATACCATGTTGTCAGGGGGTTCAAAATTTTAATAAATCAAATATTATTTTTGGTAAATCCTTATTTTGTATTTTTATAGTCTATTTACATATGTTTCTAATGTTGAAGTGTCAAATCTTTCTATTCCATAACCATGAATCATCTTCCATTACACTAATTCAAGGTATTTCTTGGTTACTAAGGTCTTCTATGTTAAGAGTGAAAACATTCTCATGCTGATGGGTTGAAAGAATGAATTCATCCTTGGAATTGTTTTCAATAAACTTATCATTCCTAAAATTCACAAGTTAAACGTCATCTCACAAATTAATTATTATAATAAGGTTTCACTTAAGACCATTAACAAATAATACATTTTAAA
Organism: Viscum album; assembly: GCA_963277665.1. Lineage (NCBI taxonomy): Eukaryota > Viridiplantae > Streptophyta > Magnoliopsida > Santalales > Viscaceae > Viscum > Viscum album. The sequence continues at coordinate 2,065,116,300 of OY728133.1, read as the reverse complement.
TTAGATTTTTTCAAAGGAGAATAATATTACCTATAATGAAAACCTCACCTTGAGAATTATCTTAAAAGGAATATTTTCCACCATTAATCATTATAATATTTTCAAATAAATATTTGTGTGCAATCATGTTTCCAGAACACCCACTATCCATTTATTGTTTATTATTTTTTGTTGATACCGCCTTTTTTTCTTGAAAACAAATAATTTGAGATTCAAAAGACAAAACATCATGGGTCTGGAAATGTTAGATAACCATTTTTTTAAGAATATACATTAGTTTTGAGAAATTTTCTTTGTGTAACCCTATTTATTGAATTTTCTTAATGGAGAATTTATTTTCCAATGACCTCTAATTTGATATTTTGTAAAAAATGGCCCATTTTTAGGAATAAAGAAGTTGTTACTAAAAAAATGTTTTTGTATCAGTATATCCTATTCTTAAACTTGTACCATGTGAATAAATTTATTCATAAATTCTATCAAAAACATAATTACCAGCATTAAATTTAGATAAATATTTCATTCATGAAGAAATTTAACAATTTAGTTTTATAATTAAATAATTATTCACAAATGTATTAGTTTTGGAATTTTTTTTCTAAATTGTTTTTTTAAACAACATATTTCAAAAATTAATATTTCCAAATAGTTAAAAAATTTATATTTTTCATAATTAGATTTATCAAGATAATTTGATAGATATGATCTTCTATTAGTCAAAATATCAACTCTTGAAATTTATTTTCATGTATTTAATTAGCCTTATCAATTTTGTTATACATTTTATAATTTCAATTTTCCAAAAATATTGAACAATGAGAAACTTATTAAAAATATCGTAAAGTATTATCATCACTAGATACGGAGGATTCTTCCTCTGAATATGTAAATCCTTTTGAATCAGGTAATTTTCATTTACAGATATAACAGTTAAAGAATCAGTTGTGGATTCCATTTCCATAATACAGTGATTTGAAAAAGGCATTCTAGTAAAAATACAAATATTCCTCTGATATAAACATTCATTATCTATTGAATCATATAAATAATCACCTCCACTAGATAACCAAGAGTTGAAATCTTAAATAAAGTTATTGATTTTTTTATTTTAAAACATATTCTGATTCGTATCAAAATGCCTATCTGTTATGTCTTTTCTTTCTAACATGGGAAAATCTGGTCGAATATGTCCAGCTCTTTTCAACTGATAATAAGTAACTTCAGAATCATTATTTTGATTACTATCCTGTTTACATTTCATATAATTATACTAAAAATCCTTTTTCCCATAATATTATCCATTTTTTGATCAATATTATCTAATTCATTCTCATATTGTTTAGAATCACATGAATCAGATTGAAAAATATTTTTCTTTTTCATTATCGACATAACAACATCACGATGTGTCTCAGATTTTATTGATTTTTTTTGTAGTAGAAAAGGAGACCCCACAATTATTTTTATTTAATTTTTATTTACATATTTTCAACCTACCCATATTCTAAAAAAGCGGTCCAAATAAGTCATGAAGAGGGATATTTTCTATCTTCTTTGATTCATCAATAGTTGTTCTCTTAGATTCCCAATCATTTGGAATAATAACAATTATCTGTTCAACATGTATTTTATCTTAAAATCCTTTATCTACCATTGTTTTTAGACTATTGAATATTGTAATAAATATTTGATGTTCATTTTTAACAGGATCTCTATAAAATAATTTAAATTATTGATTGTCATCTCTAAGAATTCATCTTATAGTTTCATCGTCTTTTAATGTTCCAAAATGGGTAATCTACAATTTTTTTAAAATACTATATGAATTTTGAAAAAAAGAAGCATTACTATAAATTATATAAGTATTAGAACAAAATCATGTGTTTCTATATCAATAATTCAATTGATACTCTTATTTATTTATAATAGCAGTCACTTTTTTGTCTAGGATCTTATAATTTACATTTAATTTGACTAAATTTCAACTCTAGTATTTATAACGAATGTATTCATTGTATCTGTCCAAAAATCATAATAATCCCTATAAAAAATAAGGGGCCTATTTGGATTGAGGTTATCTATTGAATCAACATTGACTCCTTCATTCTTTAATTAAATAAAAAAATTATATTCGCCAATACATGTTACTGTATTAAATATTTATGAACAAGAATTTTATAAAAAAAATACATACAAAATTTTCATATTAAAGAAGATAATGGAAGTAAGTATTATTATTATAAACCTCCACTGATACCAAATGTAAGTATCATTATAATCGAGACATGCCTCTAATATCAATTGTTGGATCAAAATGTATATAATGATGTGTAAATATAAGAGGGGGTAATGAATTACAGGTTTAAAAACCTTTGTTTTTAATCATAAAAGGAACATGGACTAACAAAGTAGATCTAATAGAATTCACAGAACCTCTTAATTATATAAATGGTAATTAGACTTGGACCATGGGTCTGATGAACAATATATCGTAATCATGTAGATTCCAATATGTATTCCACATGTCTTAATGAAATTCTATCATAATAGAATATATAATTGTATTCATTAAGTAGTGAAAACAAATTAGTTTAATCATATATGTAGTTGAAATATTTAATCAGAGTAAGTTAAAAATAATAATCGTAATCCCAAAATTTAGGATAAATCTGCCAAAAAATAGTGATTATATCCTAAAGAGTATATAATAGTAATTAGAGTAATATTGTTGTCACAAAGTATTACAAGGTATAAGGATTGTATCATAATAAATATATTAGTACAAAAAAGATAAAAATAGATAGAAAAATATAAAAGAAACTCACTTTATATATTAATTGTAGGGAAAATTAGTGTCTTGTAATAAAACCAGTAATACAAAGGAATACTGTTTTTTAACCTAAATAGTATTGTATCCAATCACCTAGGATGAAGGACCCTAGTATTATACAAACAATAAATTATTTACTTCCCTTACTAGGTAAATACCTCAATATGATGACCATTCAATCTCGCTATCCCCATAAACCATCAATATGATGATTGAATTTTCAGTCTTGATATCTCCGTGATCCCTCAATATGATCATCAGCTTCTCTGTACCACTATCCCCACAAGCCCTCAATATGATGATTGACTTGTCTGTCTCACTATCCCTACGAGCCCTCAATCATATTAACTATCATACATATAATAAAAATACAAACTCAAAATGATTACATGTATAAGGAATAAATAGTTCATTATTATAATCTTTTTAGCTCTCAAACACTGATTTTTGAAATGGAAATGATAATCACTTAACTGTAAACTCTTCGAATGGATGGGTATTTATAGGAAACTTCCCAAAATTCATATTTCCCAAATTTTTTCATGATTAATTGGGCACCTTAATCATCGATGATCATATTATAATAGAATGGAAGACATCATTTTGATATACACATTTTTTAGTGTAAAAAATATTTCATATGCCAGAGAAACGATTTTATCTGTTCGAAATGGTAATTATGTTAAATTCATCATGTTTTTGTACAATTTCAAATTAATCCTTTTTCTATTTGAATAATAATATTTTTATTATTAGGAAAGACAAAATTTAAGATCTTATATTCGATTTTATGAATATCAGTATGATAAGGTTGAGTACAATTATTACCATATCTAGTCTCATTACAGTACACATAATGAAAAATTATATTTTTGTGACTCTTTAATCACTGCCTATGTTAGATAAAAATATTGTGTTTCTTTATAAAAATAATATAAAACGGTTCCAACAAGTATTATAATAATGAAATGGGATTTTTGTGAATTCCAAATGAAAAGTATGAAATAGTTCCAATGATAAACATTTTACTCAATAATATATTAGTCAATGGAATTCTCTAGAGGTATTGGTTGGAAAAAGTCACGAAACATGGGTTTAAGGGATCTTCCTCATTAGTTATTAGGAGATGAAAATCGAGATAGGGTGTGTAGTTATCCTTATAAGAATATTGTATCATCTAAATAATATATTATTGATAGTAACTCTATGATTAGGGGTTATACTAAAGTTCAATATTAAAAAATCAATTCTATAAACAAATTAGAAAAATAATAGGTAGAGGAAGATTTCTAACACTAAATGATTATTGTTGAACAAATTATGGAATTCATGTCCATTCTATTTTATTAACATCAATTAGAGGGTGTTATAGTGATTTATGTATCCTGGATAATGATTCTTATTATTTATAAGGGTTCATATGACCTTACTACTGACATATGTGAGGATAATGATATACAGTATCACAATAGTGATGATGGTAGAGATTTGAGAGATAACAATGGTGTATTATTGAATATGTTGATTGGGAGGTTGGGGGAAGTGGTTGAGAGGGTTCTGACTATACTAATAATGATTTTGATCTTCATTTTTATTTAAACTATATTTTTTGGTTTGTAATGAATATATATTTCATTATTATCAATATTTATATGTTTTCTCATTAGTTGTTATGTGTTTGTGATCGTACACCATTTCATATTCAAAAAAGAACAACCTTTTTTAAAATTAACATAAACCCAATGGAATAACCTATGGATATAGTTTTTTAGTGGTTTCCTTCGGTTATATATAAACATCCACTAGTGGACATCGGGGAATTACAATTAAAACCATGAAACATCTCTTCTATTCCTCTTTTTTTATAGGAATACCCATTTCCATTTATATATAGTCGCATGAACATCCATAGTTATAGATTTCATACCACGTAAACCTCCCATTGCTATTTTAGAACCCTATTTTCCTTAAAATAGGATCTAATACTAGCTTGATCGGGGATAATATATATATATATATAGTTTTTAATATAGAAATTGTGGGGGCCATAGTTATATAGAAATTTTCAAGTTATGAAAGATTAAGATTTTGTGCGTGGACTCACATGAGAGAGAAGTGTGTAACTATGAGAATAGAATGTGGTATGAGTTTCTACTTAATGAGGGACCGCCCAATGTTATAAGGCACCTTTTCAAGAAATGTTGTGGTTTGGGATTTGATTGTGAAAGCATGACCTATGTAACACGTTATAGGTCAAGATTTAGTTTGATATATGCCATAACCCTTGTATATGGGTAGTGGGTATACTTATTATGACACCATACCCTATATCCAAGAGTATGGATCTATATTTTTTCAATGAATTATCTTCTTATATCATCACTGGACAATGTAAGTGTGGTCATGTGTTTTAGTGTCCTAGAAAACATATCAGGACCTGACATGTATGCATATCTATCAATTTACCATTTTGTTTCTCAATGGATGAATTTAATGAGTGTGAATTATGATCCATTATATTTTTTTATTATATTATATTTTATCACAATAACATTCGAGATTTTCAGGTAATGGGTATAACTATTTGGTAACTATACTCACCCAATACCCATGTACAAAACATGGGGTTTTATTTATGTGTTTTTTAAATCATATTTTATTTTATTAATGGTAATATATTATATATGGTCATATGGTTATAGTTTATTATATTGTAGTGGATTTTGGTTTAGTAGTGTGATTATGTGAGTAGGGTGAGAGGATGTAAAGTTTTATTTTCTACTTTTATTCTTGATGTGTTTCAACTAGTGTGTTGTTGATGGATTTATATGATAATGCCTATAATATAAGTGTATCATTGAAATTTTATTCTATAATTTTATAAGGAATAATGTAGTTGTTTTTGGATTTATTATTCTAGAATATGGGGCTAATCATCACACATAGTTTATTTATATCAGTTTATATTGTTCAAAATTCATATATGAGTCATACTGAATTTTTTGTAGATTTAGTCATGATCTTTTGATTTTACTTTTATTAGTAGAATCTCTCCAATACTTTTTGAGATCATAAACACTATTTTGAAATCATTAGATTATAAATAGGCATGCATGAGATTATTTGATGAACTTTTCAAGCGTACCATTAATGAGATTATTTTCATTGCACTAAAAAATGTTAAAAAGAATATTTTAGATGAAAAAATACTTATTAGAGATGAAGTTAGGTTTTAAAGGCTTGGGTGGTAGAATGGTAGTATATCAGGATAATATGACATCAGTTGAGACCCAAGTTTCTATGGGATGTCTTGTTTTTGTGACTAGGAACTTGTGCATCAATGAGGAGTTGGGATAAAAATCTCAATATGTAGTGAATGAGATTTTGGACAAGTCAGAGTGCCCATCCTGGAGCTATTGACCATGTTCATACATCATGGTGGTAACATACCTACGATATGATTCCCACACATATGAGTAGTTTTATTTGAAATGTTACACCATTTAGATGAACTATTAATTTAATAAATATATAACATTATCTGATTATTTATTAAACATAATATAAGTAGTGATTAGATTAATATGGTTTTAAGGATATTTTTAGATTGATTTTAGATTTTGATTGTTTAGATCCACTTGGGAAAATATTTCTAGGATGTTTCATTCTTAAAAAATGGATTTTTTTTATAATAAAAATATAGGTGGTGTAATGAGGTGTTTATAAATGGGTTTATATGTCCATTTTACCTGATGTGGTATGGTATTTATAATATTTGATAAATATGATGAAATAGGGGTTTGGAATTAATTTTCAAAAATATTTTGAAAAGTGGTTGGATTTTATAAAATGGCAGAACTAGGAAGGATATAAATTTTAGGTTTTTTTATTATAAAACATTATATGATAAAGTATATTTTGGAATATTGGTTTAGTTTTGGTTTTGGTAAGATATTTTGAGTTGTTTTGAATAAAAAATTGTTCTTCTGAAAACCCTATTTCAAGAATGATCCAAAAGTTGTAATGATTTTCTCATATAGTGTGTTGTGCTTATTTAGAAATATCCATGCCTGGATGGAATGTGTGGAATGGTTTGGTAGGGTTATTAGAAGATGAAAATGGTGCCTATATATATTGGGATAATTTTTTTCTGATGTTGTTCGGGAGTGAATCATGTGGTTAGGTGGTATATTTGGTGGTTATGTATTGTAAAATATGGGAAAAATTATTATAGTATTATTGGTGGATATATGTTTATGATTGTATTTAGTAGTCAGATGATATTTTTATTAGTTATTTTGGACAGACCTATTGATTTTGGTTTTAGTAGGTGACTCTTATCGTAGGGGGTAACATGAGTTAGGGCTAGTAAATTGTATTGGAGTCTAATAGTGGAGAGCACTATAATAATATAGATGAATATATTGTTTACACTTCAGTGAGTCATTAATGATGTGTGTGGTTTATAATTATCTTATTGTTTGGTGATGTTGACTAGTGGGGTGATTATGATTTTTTTTGTTATTTGAGAGAATATATGGTTAGGTCAGGATAAAATGATTCTGGTAAGATGGTGTTGAATATGGTTTCATCAATAGAAGTCTTGATTATTTGGAATTGTGTATCCTAATGGATATGACACATTGGTGGTCAGTATTTCATAGAGTAAGCTCATTCAATATTTGTAGTTATAATGAGTTGGGTTATTAGTGAATTATTAACTGAGGTGGGTTGAGATTTAAAGTTGAAGGACTACCATGAATTCTAGGAGATGAAGATCTTTGGAATATTTTATAGTGTACCTCATTATAATGTTCATTTGAAAATAATAGGGCCTTTTTATTTATATATTCATAGTGAGAAATTAATGTTTTAATCTTGTTTGAAAAGATTTATGTGACATTTTTAGAGTGGTCGTTTAGTGGAAGAGTGCCAATAGTGGGTTCTTAGGTATTTATGGATGATATAACATAGTACGTATGGAACTACGTCATGATGAAGGGATTCATGATGTAATGAGGTGGCTAATTCAGGATAACATAATGGACAAGTTGAAACATTAAATCAATACTATTTGAGGAAACAAGGGCATGGTGTGGTAGAGGAGTGATACAATGAGATGTAGATTTTTCAAAAATGGATATGTCTCAAATGTAATTCTCCCCATGAGTATGGGATTACCCTTATGTGTGGTTACTCTCATATGAAAGAGTAACTAAGTGTTCACAACATTGACTAGGATTCAATGGTGTGGTGGAATGGTGAATAAAGGGTGGCATAGTCTAGTATAGGGTGTCACAACATGAAGAACATGAAATATGATGGCTAATGGAAAAATAGTAGGCATACTACATCAAAAAGACTCTATATGGTGATTCATAATATGGTGGCCTATAAGGTGTAAGCACCTCTTCCATTTGGTGGTGTGTTTCATTATAACCTATATATTACTCCATAATTCTCCCTTAAGATGAGGGTAATCATATTGTGACCTAAGGGACATGTTGTGACAAGAAACCTCGCATAAAATAATCACAGAGTTACCATCATAGTAACACAAATCCATTTTTTAAGGTAGTTATTTATAAATAGAAAATTTGGTAAATCTATATTATTCTTAAATAGACACCACCTGAAACTCCTTAAAATTAATTCGATCAAAAGTTGGGGGATAAACCTCATTTTCCCTACCATTCCCCCTTTGTATCTATTTGATCATGGTTTATGAGTGCTGTAGCACATTTACTATATGTAATATCAATTTAATTCTCCTTGTTAATATTTATATTTTTCAATTCTATAATTTATATTTTCTTGTCATGTGTTTCAGGAGGTCATTTCCCAACATCATGGTTAACTTTACCAGATTCATGGGATTTTAGTTTACATTTTATAATGGACATCCCAAAAGGAAATCTCCTTATTTTCATTTATTCTTTTCATTAATTAAAATTTCCCATGAATTTATTTTAGTTCTTTGTAAAAAATTTATTAATTTATCAATTTTTTGAGAATATGAATCGAGTTGTTTTTTTGGTTATAGGATCAATTATTTTTTGAGTATGGATCGTACATAGTTTCTCATAGTTTTTTCACCATGGTGCTACATGGTGATCTGAGTATTGGTTATTCCATCATGTTTTTTTTGGTTTTTAATGACTAGTTAATAAATTTTATGGTATTTATTATGAATATGGGTCCTCTTGGGCATCGAGGAGGAAAATAAAATCTTGGAAACTTTTTACAAATCACTTTCTGATACAGGCCTTTACATTTCTCTGTCTTTTATTTATTGTGTTATTTTATGTTAAAATACCCTAAATAAGACTAATGTAAGAATTAACTAAGGATTTATACGTTCTTTTCATTTAAATTAGGATGGAATTGTGTTACCCGAATATTAAAAAAGTATTAGTAATATTTATAAATAGTTTTTTAGTGGATCATTTATCGAACGAGTATTGATGAACATCCTTGTGGATTCTTTATAGTGCATGTTAAGATATAAACGTATATGATTTGACATTTTTTATATTTTTATTTTAAAATGAATTTTAATGAGAATTAAATTTCCAAATAAAATGGGTTAATGTTAAATGATAATGTTAATGGTATGATTTCATGTAATTGTTTTGGAAGTTGTAATTTTTTTAAAATGTATGGATTACAAAAAAAATTCATTGGGTTTCTTCCACGGCCTAGTATGATTAAATATGAAATTTGAGTCCTTTAATAAATATTTAATGATGATTATTTGTACTTGGTTTTTACAGGAATCCAAAAGAGCATGTTTTCAAATTGGTTTGGTTTGTTTTACCTCATAAGAGAACTTCCCAATTTTCTAAAAATTGTATGCTTATTATGATGCCTAATTATGATTCCTTAGTATATATGAATTATTTTATGATGATAAATTATTATTTTAGAATACTTATCATGTGTAATATTATATGATTTTCTGTGGAATGTTATACATGATAGTATATAAGTTTCCATAATATATCTTCCATTGGATTAAAAGTGACAAGGTAGATTTGTATTGAAATAGTTGGCCTGTTATAGGTTGTTATGGGTTAAATTTCATCGAAATATGCTAACCATTCCATGATTTATAGAAATTAGTATGTTTTTAATCAATGAATATTTTTCACTAAAGTGAGTTTTTCATGTTTGGATATGTGTGAGGTGACTCAATAGGATGATATTTTGGTATAGGAGTTAGTGCACATAAATTATGAGAGAATTAGGTTGTCATATTTCCTTAATACTAGATACTCCATGGGGTTGTCATGGTATATTTTGTAGGGATATCCTTGTGGTTTTTTATATATTATCTATATTAGCTAGTTTTTTTGTTATAATTATTTATTATTGATCTTACTACATTGTAAGTTACCTATTCAGAAATACGATTTGGATCATGTCATAAGTAATAGGTAGGTGTTGTAATATAATGGTGTGTGATTATGGGTATGGGGGAAAATGAGTGAGTAGGTTTGTCTCTGTGATGATGATATAAAACCCTTAGTTGTAATGTTACTTTCTAGAATGTGATATGATACCCTACATGGGGTGAGAATATTGTTCCCAGGATGTGATGTAGAAACTATCAAATAGTTTAAAGGCTAGGTCAATATTATAGATTGTGGCCTATCTTACATGATTATGCGTGGTTAGATACTTGAAATAGGTTTGATGTGTGACCAATATTTAGTGAGAGGGGTATATTGAGATGGTGATGATTCAATAACCATGGGGGAAAAGGTATGGTTGAAAATTTTTAATTAAATTTATTGGTGGCCAAAATTGATTGAGAAGGTTATGTAGAGATAATAATGTGTGATTAACCTTGTGTGATAATATTATGTTAAGTATGCGATATAATATTCATGTTTCTCTAACAATGAGTGAGAAGGTTTAGCCGAAATGATAATTCGCAACCTACCTTGAGTGAGAAGATGTTGTTGGGGTCTTGATATAGGTTTCTTTTGTAACCATCAATGATTCAGGAGTTTGGGTTGAGATGATGTTATTTGACCAACCTTGAGTGAGAAGGAATTGTCTAGATCTTGTTATGGGTTTTGATGGGAGTTGTCGCTTGATTTAAAAGGTTATGGCCTACTACATGATATGGGATATAAATTTTTACTTGATGATGGAACAATCTGGGTGAGAGGGATCTTATTGTGTCAATTTTTTATATAGGATGTGATTGAAAAACCATTCTCCGAGTAATATTGTAGAGGTCAAGACTTGGTTTGATGTGGTTGAGGTTTGGTTTGGGCACTACCATATGTAAGAGAGTCGTGGTGAGGATTTGTAAAACACCAAACCCAAAATCCACGTCTATGCATTGGTATTTGTAAAAAAAGCTTCCTAGTTATTCCATTATTGGTCAAAATAGGAGAGGCTATGATTAATGGTGGTCTTGTTAGTAAACGATGTCTAAGAACGTATTCTTATATGTGAATTTAGTGTTATATTTCAGGGGGGTTTATTGAAAGAGAATTACATTCACTCTGAATGTTTATTTTATACATTATCATTTTAACACAACATCATTCAATCTATTTAGGTGATTGAAATCTTTACTAGGATATTAGACTCACCCATACATGTATATGTGGCATGGGTTATGACGTACATGGGTAAACCATCATGTTTTGTTTTATGGAAACAAATTTTCATAGATTTGAGAAGATGGTTTGAATAAAGAATATTATGATGGTTGAGGACTTGGTAGTGTGATTATGTGAGTAGTAATAAATGCTCGAATTGTTTACAATCATTTTTTACTCTCTATATGTTCTTACCTATGTACTATTGTAGTATTTATAAGATGAGTCCCATAATATATGTGTAAATTCGAGAATTATTCATTTACGTTGTTATGAATCATAAAAAATAAATAAACTCTATATTTTAAAAGAGGAACATCATGTTTGATAGAATGTGTGAATGAAAACACCATTCCTAAAATATAATAAAACACCCATTGAATTTTTGATATATTTATTTAAATGAAATATCTCCAATAGTCTCCAATGCAAAAATTGGGTAAAAACGAGATGTGATACTCTATGCATATATTATTATTTAAATATGATAGTTACAACATTACATTTAGTTGGAATGTATGAATAAGAGTAAATAAATATCCAATTTTATATGGTTTAAAAATGTATTAAATAAATTAAACGGTCATATATTGATTATAAATAAAATTATAACCATTTTAAAGAAAAAAATGTTTTTTTAAATAATATAATTTTTTAGAAGGTTGTTGATTATTGTTTTGATCATATAATTTTAAAATAATATTTTCCACCTTTATAGAATATATTTGAAAAAAATCATTTTTGAAATCTAAAAATCATAATTATATTTGAGTGAATTTTTAATAATCTTCAGAAAAGATAAATTTTTTTGATGAATAATGAATGATATATATTTTTATTGAAATCCAATTTATTTTCAAATTATTTAGAAAGATTTAATATATTTTAAATTAATTTAAAATTAAAATTAGTAAAATAAAATTTCATTTAAACTAATTTAGGTTATTAAAAGCAATTTGATATAAAATTTGGATATAAAAACATTATATAAAAATATTGGAATTTTTTTCTTTCAAAAATTTCTCTTTCTCCGTGTCAATATTTTAATTTCATATTGAATTATAACAATTTAAGGAATTAATTTTGGAATCATATATTAAACATTTTAAATTAGAAAAATATTTATTTTATGATATGTTCAACTTAATTTTTGCACATATCGAATAGGGAAAATGATATAAATTAATTATTGTGGTTAAGCTAAAAATAGGTTTTCCAGGGGGAACAAAGAAGACAAGGGATACAAATTACCTATAACATATAATAAACCCATTATAATTAAATATTGAAACATTATAACCTATAAGGTTTGACAATTTTCTAATTTATAGGAATCTATCTTGAGAAAAACATGGGTATCACTCTATCTTTTCAAAAATTCCATGATTGTCCTCCCGTCCATTATAAAAGTACACCACATCTCTTCACATATTGACCATTACAAAATCATTTAATTCAGAAAATAAAAATATAAATCCCTTCTTTAATCATATATTCACATTACTGATGGATAAATTTTATTATAATTCCCTTCTGATAATGCATTTGGAAAAAAACCAAAAGAGGCTCTTAGAAGAAGTGGTAAAACTCATAAATTTAAATATTTGATTAATATATTCTTCCACCTCCATAAAACCTTCTTAGACTATGATAATAATATAAAACCAATATATATTATCTACTGATATGTAATTATGTTAATATAATAACCCATATCCAACTCAAATTCAATCATATGGAAAATAAAACAATTATCAGTGTGTACAACACACTATCTCCTCCCAACCCGATGCAATACGTTTTCTATTACCAACATTCAAGGATGTATATATTTTTATGTAATTTTAGATATATATATATATATAATATTTTTAAAATTATTATACTTATCTATTTATGATATCTCAATCACCTTCTTTCATTCTATTCCTTTGGGGATATGATAATGTCACACATGTGTTTGATAGACTACCGCTACACAAAGAGATGTGATTCATTTTTATCTTATGATTTATATGGATTGTAATTAGGATAAAGTAAACAAATATATGTGATATTTTTTATCTAACGATAATTATGTATGAATAATTTCACACCTAACTTCTTACCTTAAAATCGTTTTAAAAATAATAACGTCTCTCATGTGTATGTGTAGACAACCACCACCATAAAGAGATGTGAAATGCCATTAATTTTATTTTTACCTAGATTATAATAAGGTAGAATTTTGTTAACATAAATTATATATATGATTGCAAGTTATTCTAAAAATATGAATTAATATTTATTTTTCTTTATGTTCTATCCGTCAATAATGATAAAATCAGTGTTCAAGCATACGTATGACTTACTGTCTCTATGAACGATGTATTAAATTTTTTCTCAATATCATTTATAGATTACCATAAATAAATATAAAATGAATTTATATAAAAATTTAAATAGTTTTTAACATTATTGAAATTATTTATACATGAGAAAATTAGATTGACCAAAATTATCGAACAAAATAAAACATAAAAAATGAAGCAATTATCACATGAATAGTTATTATATCAGACAGTTGTTAATAAAAGGGTGATAAAAGACTATATGTAAATAATATATGGAATAAAAAACGTGAGTGTGTTTCTATAATCTATTTATAATACACCTATATTTATTATATATCAGATTCAGACACATATAAACATTGTCAAATACGAGGTAAGGGTTTGTCTCCTCACTTTTACTTCCATGATACTAATGCCATATTTACAACTTATTCCATTTTGTGGTGTATATAAATTATAATTTGAATTTTTATCATGAATATATTTCTATTCATGGTATTTAGTATATCATTTGATGTTATTTATTTCTAGTGTATTATTATTCAAAAGTTACCAAAGTACGAAGAGTTTATTTTACAATTTCATCATTATTTTAGATTGTTTTTGTTTAAGTAATCCTAGGTGGAAGTAAATTATATTTCCATATTAATGTCGATATTTTTTCATATAATATGGTTATTAATGAAATTATTCAAGTTATATTTCCATTTTACACTCTCTGGATGTAAAAATAATTTAGAAAAGGGTTTTTAGAAAAACCCACACTATTTCACTCGGTAGAAATTCAATTTTCATCAAAATACATTGTTCATAATTTTTTTGTCAAATTTTTTTACATTTAAATTTTTTTTATTGAATAATATTTACCCATTATATCATTTTACAAAAAAAAAATTAATGTAGTGTAAATGTTAGTTTCAAAACAACCATAGTTTGGATTTAACCAAAAAAGGTGAAATGAAAATTTATTTTGACATATACAATGTGAATCGAATTTTACACAATCATGTCACCATAATATTTTATATATTGTTTTAATATTTTATAATATAGTTTTAAAATAATAATAATTTTTAATTTTTTTGAACATTTGTTTTAAGAGATTATTTTTAAACTACAAATGTTCTTTTTCTCATGATAGTTTTCGAAAATAATTTCATCGAATTTATCTTCAAAAATAAAAACCACCTTTATTATTATTATGATCCCCAAGATATATGTTGTATTTATAACATATTTATAATATCTCTGGATTGTTTATAATCATTTTTAATTGGGATTTACAGTTTTATTACCATTAAAAATTTTACTCTCGATGGTTTTTGATTATGTTTCTATGATTGGGGTAAGTATTAAAATTATGTAGTTTTGGTTTTCAATAACAGTGTTTTTTTATTGTGAATCTCCATTTTCATATAATGAATTAATTATAAATAGTTTGTTATGTTTTTCCCAAATAATATATATATCCTATTAATGCATTGACATATCACATGAGACAAATATCTTTTCCCAATTAGATAGGATTCTATTCACATATTTATACAGTCCTATGAAATGTCCTAATAGTATATTTCATATGTCTAAAATTATGAATTTCCTCCTTATGATATCATTTAAAATTTCCGTTTGATTATATTATTAGTAAAAATATCCATGAATAGGTTTGATTTTTTTTATTATTTATCTGAATTTATTTAATCATAATATATTTATAGTATATTATTCCCAATTTATATATTAAATTTCATGTGTTCCATTTATTTACCATTCCATATTAATTTTAAATAATTATTCATGATATAATCTGATGTAATTTTTAATTACTTAACAAATTTTCTCACCCTTTTATAATGTTTAATTTTCCTTAGGATTCTAGGAAGTGTATTTTGATTGATATTAACGGATACACTATAAGGGATATTTTCATTGTTAAATAAAATTATTCTTTGTTTTCTATTTTAAAAATGAAATTAGAAATAATATATATAAATATATATATATATATTGTTTACTAACATTAATAAACTATTTGTTCCATTAGGCTGTGTTACATTGTATATATTTCCAATTTTTTAAAGTAACCACCAACTGTGGGTTATTGGGTTTAGGGTTCTTATACTTGTTATTAGAATAAGTTTAGTAGAAAACTATAGAAAGAGATATAAAAATATCAATTAGTGAATATAAAAAATTGATAAACATTAAGGATACGTATATTAGAGCATCATAGTGTTTTGGTATGGTAGACATTATTTTGTTTTTACTAGAAATACATCCCTATTGGGATATTATAAATGTGTATAGTTTTGGATTAGATGTACCTAGGGGTAATAAATCAGAAAGAGGCATGTTGGTCTTCAATCTATTATTAACTAGTAAAGAATATCATACCTTAATTCACACATGGTATAACATTCCCATTTGATAGTCATAATATAATTCAAATTTTTATTGTAAAAAATATAAATGAATTTTAAATTATTTTTTTATATGGAAACATTATCAAACAAACCATAATTTCAATTATGGGATTATCCATGATTAAATTTTCAATTTTGGTTAAGTGGTTCAAGATTTTTTGGACTTAAAATTATAATAAAATAATTTATGATTTAATTTAATGCATACCATTATTTAAAAATTTAGTATAAATGAATTATTGAGAACCCTATCAATGCATGTAGTCCAATGTGTAATAATGATCATTTACTAGATGATACAATATTTCAAATTGAACTAATATCCGAAATATTCTCATTATAAAAGGGAATTGTATCATCTTCGATCAAGATAGATAAAAAATCTATAATTATTATGTATTATAAGAGATGTAACAGAAGAATAATAAGACAGAGAAAAAATAGTTATGGGAAGAAGGGAAAGAAGGGTTTTACCACATATGATAGTTAGGGAAATAAATACACATGTACATAATTGAATGTAATAAGAGTTTTTTCTTAGGTAGAGAGAAATTAAATTAGGAGAATAAATTCAAAGGGATTAAATAACCCATTTATGTTCAGTGTATTAAATTGAAGGTGATAAAAAAATATGAAAAAATACCCTAAGAGTCAAGGGAATGTTCCTCAGAAGAAGTTAATGTCTAATGCTCAATATTATTATATTAATATAGTGGAAGTGGAATGACTAAAGTGATTGTGTATTTCGAATGAATAATTATATTATATGAGTATTTTTATTAATTAAATTCTATTTATAATAAATATGAAATGTTTTAGGATTATGATGCAATAAATTTTCTTTAAGAATTTGAAAGTATGTGATGAAAAGTACTAATATCCAAGAAATTAAAATCATTGGAAACAAGATATTTTTGGAAAACGTTTAATTTATGGAAGAAAAATCTTAATAAATGATCAATATTGAGATAATAATTTTAATGAAATATTTACCGGATAATATTCATGTCCATGAAATTAGTCTGTGATTTGATGGATTATGTTATCTTTTATAGAGTATATATCATGTTTATATTTTTGAAATATATTAAACAAAAATGGGGTTTTATATTGGAATCATGCATGTTTAAATGAAATTTTTATGGTTATCAAGGTATTTACATATTTTAATGTTACACTAAGAGATACATTATATTTATTGGGGAATATAATGATAATTTAGTGACCTTCCATCTAATGTTTTAGACAATGAATTTAGTCACAAATTTTTTGGATGTGTCTTAAGGATAACCTTCAATGAAATGGATTATGTTTAATTCTATGAGTTACCATTGAGGTATTTGAAATTAATGTATTATATTTTAAAGATTTTTATAACTGATCTTGTTTTATTTAATATGTGAGGAATATATTAATAATCTTTTGTAGATATTATAATATTTTAAATGTTAATTTTATTTATTTATACACAAAAAATTTAATTTTTGGATATTAATTTCCTGAAGTAAGAGATGAAGTGGAATTTAGAAGAATAAGAAATAAAGGAACACATTCTTCTTATAAAATAGAATAATATCACGTATATATATTTCTATATATTCATACACTATAAAATAATTAATCATTTTTAGAAAAGGATCTTAAAAAAAGATGTTATCATGTTACCTTCATATGCGATGAATAAAATGATATTATAAATTATCCTATATTAATGGTTAAAAAGAAATTAAATTTTAATTGAACACTCACTTTATTATAATCATTGATATCTATCTGTATCTATAATTATTTATGCTTTTCATCTATGTCCATATATTCAATATCCACTAATGATATCATTATTAAAACATAATTATATTTTATTCAAGATGGACTTTATAATTAATTTTCTATCTAAAAAATAGGATGTTTTACTATCATTTTTTTGTCTGGGATTCCAAAAAATGTATTTTGGAATGTAGAAAAAGTAATTTTTGACACGTGGAAAACATTTTAAGGACAAAATATATTTTAGGGTGAAGAATATAACCCCATGAGATTTTAAAAGTGGAAAATATTATTTGATAGCATTTATGACATGAAAAAAAGATGATAAAAGAGAATATACCATATTGAGACTTTATGATGTATTTATTAAATTCATTCTCTTCAATAGATTTCAACGCATGGTACACCTGATTTAATTGAAACATGATACTCGATTATATTATTATTAATTAATCCTGACTATTATAAATATTCCATTAAGTTATTGGGTATGAATAATAATATATTAATTATGAAAATTAAATGTTTTACCTTTGTTTGAAATAAATTCAATGGTTATTTTATAAATAAAATAATTTTTTTTTTGAATAAAAATGAAATGTTTTATAAAAATCGTATTTCTCTTAAAGGTGGTTTATTCGCGCTTTGCACAAATAATTTAAAATTATTTTTATATCATTTTGATAATATTTTATTAAAAAAATAAACTATATTTTTAAATAAAAAATATCATTTTTTCATTTAGTGAATTTTTTTATAATTTTCGGAATATGCCATTTTTTACGAATAGTGAAAAATATTTTTTTTAAATAATTAATATTCATTTAATTTATTTACAATGTAAAATTATATTTGAAATTTTATTTAATGAAAAATTAGTTTAATTAAATTAATTTTTTTAAATAATTTTAAGAAAATAAATATTTAATTTTGATATTAATACATTTTATACTAATGAGAATTTTCACTTTGGAAAATCACTCATTCATCGTGCTTGCAATTTGATTTTAAATTGAGTTCTTCCACTTCTGTGAATTTAAATATTCAAAATGTTATAAATATTTCTAATTATTAAAATTTATATTTTTAAAAAGTTTCAAAATAAATTTTAAACATAATTTATATAGAAAATAATAAAAATTAATTATTGCAGTAATGATAAAAATGGATAACTCAGTAGGTTAAACTAAGAAGATAATGGATAATATAAATAAAAAATTGGGAAAAATAATTTTTTATTATATATTGGTATTAAAACATATTAAATTAATTAGAGATCCCTTTTTTATTATTTTACATGAGAAAAACATGGTTATCACTTTAGGTTTTCAAAAATTCCTTTTGTGTCCACTCCACCACTTATAAAAGGTCACCACATGTCCTACACTAGTTAGACTTCAAAAAACCATGGTTTTGTTCAATAAATTCTCAAATACGTTAATTAATTACCTCAATATTTTATAGGATATTTATTTTTATTATTAATCTTACTTATAAAGGCATTATATATAATCCCAAAGAGGCTTTCAAAAGAAGTGGTATAACGCATAAACTTGCGTAATTAATTTATTTCAACTTGCACCTCCTAAAACCTTCTTAAACTACGATAATACAAAAAATAATTATATAATATATATTGAGGTGTTATTACATTAATTTAATAACATAGATCCACATACACTTCCATTAAATGGGATTCGAAACCGTTGATCTTGCGTGTGAAGGTCCGCCACCTCACGAACCGATGTAATTCGTTTTACATCACGATAGCTCAAGGATGGATATAATTATAAAGTCAATATATTCATATGACATTTAAGGAATTATTTTTTATTTTTAATTCTAATATCAGATATTCATTATTACTTTCCATTCTGTTGGTGATACGATAACGCCGCTCATATGTACAGTGGACTACCGCCTCACGAAGTGATGTGATTCATTTTTTTTCATACGCATTACCTGGAAGGTACAAAAAATAAATTTAATTAATATATATTATATTTATGATATAAAAATGCTTCTTGAAATATAATATCATGTCAATATTCTTACCTTCTAATCCATTTTAAATAAATAATGTCCCTTGTGCATATATGACGACTACCGCCTCTACGTAGAGATGTAAATGAATTTTCTTTTTATTTTTACATAGATGGTAATAATGTTAGATTTTGTTAATATTAATGATATATATATAATATTAATTATTATTTTTTTACAAAATAATAGTTATTTTCCTTTTATTTCATCCATTTATAGAAATGGAAATAATATTCCTCGGTACGTACAACCAACATTCTCATTGAACAGTATAATCCATTTTCAATGATCAAAATTTATAGATTTGACTAAATAAATATATAATAAATATATATTATATTTATATTTTGGTTAATATTATGGATATTATTGAACCATGATCAAATTAATAGTATAAAAATTAACAAACTAAAACATACATGAAAAAACTAAGCAGTTATCACTTGATACAATGATTTTAATAAACATTTGTTAATAAATAGGAAATAAAATAATATATATCAATAATATATGAAATGAGATATATTATTATATATATATATATTTCATTTATAACAAACCTATATTTTTTATACGTAATTTTTGGACACATATGAAAGAAGGTTGAACCCAAGGTAATGGTTTCTTTTCTCGTTTTCTCTTATGTGAGACTTAGTACATATTCACCACTTCCTCCATTATGTGGTGTATATAATTACTCTTATGAGATTTCATATCATTAATGTATTTCACTTAATGTAATTTTATGTTTCATTTTATTTTATTTATTT
Source organism: Viscum album (assembly GCA_963277665.1). Lineage (NCBI taxonomy): Eukaryota > Viridiplantae > Streptophyta > Magnoliopsida > Santalales > Viscaceae > Viscum > Viscum album. The sequence continues at coordinate 2,065,095,516 of OY728133.1, read as the reverse complement.
CATGGGTCTTATGATTCAAGAGTTACCATAGTGGTAAGGCTTTATTTCACTATCTCATCATTATCTGAGATAGTTTTTGTTTATTCCATCAATGGTTGAATTATTTTATATTTATTTAAAAAACAAAATAAATTTTATTCTCATATTTTTATTCATTATATTTTTATGTGACAATACAATTTTCAAACTCTTTTTTTCATAAAAACTCTGATAAATTATTTTCAGAAAATATGACATTATTCATCCCATTACATGAAAATGTTTTCTCATCATAATAAATATTTTATGAAAAGGATTTAAAAATATGTTTATCATTTTTAAAATGATTTATTAATGAAATTTAACCGATTTTTACTTTTAAAAAATTTTATGAAATTAATCATCAAGTTGTTTTTGAAAAAAAGGCACATTTGTCTCTTACAAAAAATGTGAAATAAATATTTGTTTTTACATGTATGGATTGAACAGAATTTTTCCCCATCATGAAAACTCAATTTTTTAAATATTAATTTAAAATTTTTAAATGTTATTTTCAGAAAATTTGTTTTAATTTTTTTATGAACATATAGTTTTAAATATTATTTTCAATGTCAAAAGTATATCTATCCTAAGAATTTTTAAAGGATAATTTCAAGGAATTTATATTAATCAATAACAAAAATCCTTATTATTCATACTATATACTTGGTATATGACTTATTTACCCCACTGATATTATTTATCTAGATATTTTCTGATAGTATTTACATAATATGTACAATTTTATTTCTATTAAACATTTTATTATAGACAATTAATGATTTTGTTTATTTTATTGATGTAGGTATTAAAATTTCAAATGATAGATTATGAATATGAATGTTTATGATAACAATGTTTCACAAATTTAATATAATGATTTCATTTTAATTACCATGTGATGAGTGGTTTAAGGTTATAGATATCCTCTTGATGATTCAATAGGTATCATGAGAAAAATTAGAATTGCAAATTAATGGTGTTTCTTTCCACAGATTTAATTTGTCTTGTAAAAGGTCATGATATTATATTTTAGATTTATGACATTGTGAATTCTATAATTTTGAGATTATTCGTTTATTCCATAGTGTTTAATAAATTACATAGAATATCTATGCATAAGTTTCAGTATCATGTGATTTTTTATATATATTTTTTATTATCATTTATTTCTGCCATATTATGATTAATTAATTGATTAAATGGAATATATTTTAATTACATAACATAAAAAATTTAATATGTTTATTTATTCATAATATTTAACACTGTATTCATACCCTTAATGGAAATTTTTTTCTCACACCTTTCTTATATTTTATTTTCACCATGATGCTTAGAAATTTTTTGTGATTGATATTTAGGGACATGATATAAGGAATAATAGAATTTTGAAATAATTTTTTAATCATTTAATATTTATATGTTATTAAAGTATGTATTTTTTTACTAAAACCACTAAACGACTTGGTGTTTCATGATGTGATACCTTGTATCTAGTGAAAATTTCTGCAAATAAACACCGACTACGTGATAATAGAGTTTGTTTGTTTCTGTAAATTTTAATTATTAACATTTATAGACAACGGGGGCCCTATTTTATCCATGTTTATGTATATTGTATTTGGGGATTTCCTCTAAAAAACTTATTAATATTATTTTTGGTAGACTAGGGAATTAACATGGGGCATAATATTGGAAGGAATAGTCTCCCCATTCCATTTTTTGTACATCATAACAATTTTGTTGTGTTTGGAAATAGAAACAGTGTGTTTTATTTTATTTGATGATCCATACACAGGTTCCATTTAATAGATTTATGATGTGGAATTAAAACTTCAAGAATAATATAAAATTTAGAATGTGTGAAATAAGCTATATTGAAATGACATGTGGACCACCACCGAAACATTCAAATTCTGAGGAACGAATTTGGGAGAATGTTGTGAGAAAATGGATGGCTTCATTATCCTTTGTGTTTTACCTTGAATTAACCCCCCTTTGTGGGTTTCATATGGATTATATGAAAATATTCCTGTTTCTCTCAATTTAATAATAGGGTTTAGGGGGAAACAACTACATAGTGGACTCTCACTGGATGCACAATGGCTATTAACACCACCCTATATTCTCCATTCATATACATACAGTTTTTTTTTATTTTAGGTTTTTCAGATATACCTTTCAACCTCTGAAACATCTATTTATTCATTATAAATAAGAGAAAAACATTATCTTGTGAATAAAAATAGGAAATTTCAAAATTCACCTTGTCACAAAATCCATTACAGACCGTTCTCTATTCAAATTCACCAGTATGTGAATTCATGGTTCAATGAAAAATCCTCACCATAATTGTAAAATTCAATGATAATTATCAACTATTATTCACTTATATCTCATAACCTATTTTAGTCATCAATTAATAATTAGTTTTATATGTTCTATCGTTGAATTACAATCATGGTTTAACTGCATGACTAGAAAAATTCAAGAACAATAATCATTGAAATCCATAATCTTTATTCACTATGATCACCTCTATTTTTCAATAGTTTCAACATGTTCTCTAGAATCATTTTAAAGGAATATTTTATACCCACTCTAACATCCCCATCATGATCACATGTTTTCCTACTCTTATCCATCATCAAATCCATTATATGACTAACAAACAAAATCTATGATTTAAAAACAATAAAAAAACATTCAACATTCAACCTTTTGGTTCTCCACAAATTAAGGTAATACAATAAAATCAAAATCCATCATGATAATTCTCCCAACCAAAAGAATGTAAAACTAAAAAATGTATTGTAAGGAATCCAATCAATGAAAATATAAATTCTCATATCCTTCCATCCATGATTCAAGCTAAATACCAATCCATAGATCAGAAATAATACATATCTCCCCAACCAATAATGGAATAGAGTCTAAAAAATGAAATTAATGATGGTCGGGCCACTAATGGTCCAAATATAAAAAACCAATGCCTTGACATAGGACATCCCTTAGGGAATTAGGTTATAAAAAAATCTGTGTATGCCATACAAGCTCAGGATATTAATATAAACTGAGGAAAAATATTATCATTAACTTTAATTAACATTTTATGAAGTAAAAACTTTCTCTAATACATATTGTAACATCTTTTGCTGGCTACCCAAATGGTTCATGGGTTAGAGAGTCACCTGACCATAGGCTCCCCTCCCCACCTTCTTTAAGAATCTAACTAGAATCAAGGGCTTGAAACTATCATGGATCACCTATTTCCTAAAATATATTGTATATGGTTAAAACAATATTCTTTCAAAATTTTATCATGGCCAATTAATATAAAAGACATACCAATAACTTATATGCATAAAATAAAGATTCAAACAGTGTCCGATGGTATAAAATATAAATTTAAATGAGTCAAAATGGTATAAGTAAAAAATTAAAAATTATTAAAAATTATATATATATATAATAGAAACAGCGTTATCAAATAAATAAATGTCCCCCTAAATGAATAAGTACATTACAAAAAATAATAAATAAAGTATAATGTCCTCCAAAATCACTCATTCAACATGATACGATTGAATCAAAAACCATAATAACAATGATCATTATAATTCATGACAGTAGATCAAATTGAAAAATTTCACCTACCTTAAAATATATATTATTGCATGTATATTTAGTCCAAATCAATATAGAGGGTTTGAGGGAAAGTCCAATGGCCTAGTTTGATTCCACATCTTACTTCAACAAAATATCTTATAGTGGTCAAGTGGAGGATTTTGAAATTACTTTTTGTGTGAAACTCAACCAAACATGTAACATAACCCTTTAATTATCATAAATAACAAACAATAATTCCATCATAGTGAAAAAACACATGCACCTCTCTTACTCATACTGATGTTAGCCAATTATGGTCAGCTTCCAACTGCCTATATTTGATGACTCTTGTACCATCATATCCTATAAATGTATTTTATATTGTAACTATAGTCTTATTATATATTATTAATAAGCGATCTCACCATATCCGAAAATAATATTTCATTATTGTCATAGAACACTCATTAATCATGTCACTAAATATTAATAAATGAAAAATAAAAAATCATAGAAAACAATGAATATATCCATCAAAAAAACAAATGAATCATAAAGTTCCCTCAAATAAATGTTTTGTACCTAATGAAGATACAAAATGGGGTTAAAGGGTGTATAAAAAATAAAAACAATGATATTATGATAAAAAATAAGAAAAAATAATTAATGGGTCCTAATGACATGAAATGGTCACCCAAAACTCATGCCCTATCCCATCTCAAATCAGCGTTTATTTTCATATATATCAATGATACTACCCATAGTAAGCCTCAAAAACAATACAAATTATCATAATCCATCGTAATGGGATATCATCCACTACATGAAAAATTAACTAGATGACTTCACATTGATCCATCGGTTCATATATCGCCACATACTCAATAAGTGTGTGTCGTGGACTTGATTGTACCGTTGGAGGAACCATAAATGATGTGATTTTTATCTATAATATATATATATATATATAATACCCTTATATGATCCCTCCTTCAAATCTCCTAGAGAACCTCTTCATATAGAAAAAACACAACTCTTAGGCCTTATTCTCCACCACTTCATCTCATACAAGCATGAACCAATATCAAAAAAATGAAAACAATTTATTCCCATTAATAACACTTAGGAGGAAACACTTTTAAAAAATAAATATACATCACTATATATATCATGGATTCCCCCAACATATGGATTTTTTTCCTCTAATATATCTTTCTTTATAAATAGAATAATCAGAAATAGAATATCCAACCTCTATCTCTAAGGTCAATCATTGGGTGCTCCTATAAATGTTTTTGGAGACTGATCATTTATCATGAATATCAAATAGTTCCCAAAGGACAATGGTAAATAGCTTTATCTATCAATAAATAACACTAGTATCCTATATTAAACCCAAGGGTCTCCTTTTTCCCAAATCACAACAAAAATATGAGAACTTAATCAAATACTCATTGAACCCCATGACCCTCTAAAGAAATTTGGGCAAACAAAGGGTCATATACATAATCATATAATTACATAAAAATATGATTATAAAAAAATAATATTAAACATAAATTCATGAAAAATTAAATAAATTTATCTTCTGAATTTGTAAGGTCCACATAACTCATTTAATCATCTATTTTATAATTTAGTTATTATACAATCCCTCATTAAAAATTTTGAGAATATATTTCATAAGAAATCATCGCAAATTAAGGAAACATTATTTAGAAATCATAAACCCCTAAATAGAACAATTGGAAAAAATTCACCGAGATCTAATATGATTTCTAAACCAAGAGAAATGATATGGTTTCAACACATTATACACACCCGATAATATAAATCAATAAGTCACTAATTTTGAAACAAAAAATTACAGTTCATTAAACCATAAATTATTGAAATTATAAAAATAACATCCTTATATGATATATCTTAATATAAAAATTTTAAAAATATGTTAAACCACCCTTGACAGGCCTCCTATATTCATCACACGTAAAAGAAACATTTTTATAAGGTAATTTGATGATTCATTAATGATATAAGAGACTCAACAACACTTATGAATTGGAAACACAAAGATGAACAAGAGAAGGGATCAATTAATATTGGCCAATTTAGTACTGATATTCAATGTGATGTTTATAGAACAATCAAAAAAACATTTTATATATTGGGTCCATATTTAGAATACTTTTACATTGATTGTATACATTTTTTAGCATATTGAGAATATTAGTTTGGAGTTTTTATATTAAATCTTGTTATACCATTGTCAAAATTGTCATGCATTGAGTGAAGATTAATTGGTTGTGAGTGAAATGGAGTAAATATTTTTATTATGGTGATAAATACATCATGATTGTTTTAAATACATATGAAGCTATGTATAATAAAATGACCAATGAAGATATGAATGTTAAATTGTAGTTCTAGTGGTCTTGGTCCATTATATGTATTAGATATGAACCTAAGAAGATAAAATTAAGACATGGTCTAATCCACCATATCACTGTAGTTTTTTAAACCACATATGGATAAATATTTTATGGTTATAGAGGATATGTGATTAACTAATGATTTACTTTGAGGATGAATAAATGATCACGTATTTTCCATGATGACACAACTAATGAAAATCATGTTTGGTGGATATTATGGATTTAAGAAAATCCTATAATAACACATGGAAGAGATAAAATCACATGCATATAACTTTTTTTTAATGAGATAAATTTTTTCTTATCAGGATCATACAGATCATGTCATAGTGTTTGTGTGAGATATAATTGAGGGAAAAAAATGGTCACTAATTTTTGAGGAATTTAATTGCTCTCCAATAATCATTTTTTATCTCTCTTTACTTTTATACCATATAATAGTGGAACAAAACATGGTACAACTTTATATTTCTTATATATGGTGTATTTCAGTTATAAATTCGTAAAAACTGTGAAACACATTAACATAGTGAACTAAAAAATACATAGAGAGATCTGGATTTATTTTTTGGCTATACGGAGAAGAATAAAGGTGTACATTTGATCCATCCATAGAATAATTTGAGGAGGTATACATAAGAACATTAATATTTTATTTCTTTTTAAAATATTTCTTTAATCTATAGTTTCAGTTTATCATAAATTTCTTCCCATTTTTATACCAACAAAAATAAAAATTCTATAACAAAACAATATGGAGTACCATATAAACTGAAATATTAGTTGATTCTCCACTTACCTAAAGATAATTTTCAATCCCCACTAGTTAATGAATAGTGCTTAAGAATCATTAAATTAAAATTATACATAGTTTCCCCCATAATTTAATGAGAGACATAATAACTAATAACAGAAAAAAATGCCAAAACCAGACTTGTAGTGGTCCGTGACCGCCCACCGAGACCCATGTTTCCCATCCTAGTAAACTGAGTTGGTTACATGAAATTAGTTTAAGGGAACACAACTACCTACTAAATGATTATAAAGCCTAGAAACACCAAATGGTATAAAAATTTTCTGTTTTTTAGATATCCACATGATTTCACCAATCATTTTATAATAAATCCACATCAAATAAACCATTTATTCTACATTTTAATTAAAACATTGAATTAAATTTTTTTTACTTTTTAAATGAAAATGCACATTGATAATATTTTTAATGTATAATAATATAATTTTTTCTAAAATTTTACTTATATAAAATCTTGTAGATATTAAAAAATTTGTTAGGAATGAATTGAGAATTTCTCTCAAAAAACAAGGGCATCATTTTCACATTTTTAATAGAAGAAAATTTTTAATAAATTAGATTCCAATTATATCACAATAGTCACAAATAAATATTTTTTAAAATATATTATCTTTGATAAATGAGTTTAATTAAGTGATGGCTTGTAATTATAAAATAAAAATATATCATTCTTGTTATATGTCCTAATAATTGATACTTATTGGATCTATGATCCTTGCATTACTGAGTCATTCAATATTGGAAAAATGTTTTCAAATGTCCCTAAGGCTTTGGAATCCCAGATATAATTAAGAAACACATAGGGAAAAATAATTCCAATTTTGGTTGACATAGAGTTGTAATTTTCAATCCATTTCTAGAGGGTTAGATTCATAGTTTTTCATTAAAACACTAACATACTAATTAGGATCACATTTTCTTTCAATATATAAATAATTCATGAGAAAATAATACTTTTTAATTCAATAAACCATCCACATTTAAAATTCCCAATCTACTTTTCTACATTCCATATCCATTTCAAAAACTAAGTCATGGGATTTTGATAATTTTATTCCATTCAAAAGAAATTTCCATTTCTTTTTTTCTAAAGATTCACTATCAATTCATATCATCTAATAATTATTCATTTGAAGACACATTTTTTAAAATTACACACTAATTTATCAATTCATTTTAAATATGTTTTTATATCATAATTACATGACTTTCATTTCAAAAATCAATGTTAAAATTTTTTTATCAAAAAAGCATACACTAATTATTTTACATCATTTAATTTCAATTAATAAAATATTTATTTATTTATTGTCTAATATAATACTTGTATTAAATCATAATTTAAATTCAATATCACATTCAAAAAATCAACAATTAATTTTAAAAATCCACTGTTAAAGGTTATTATCACACACACCATTACATTTCAGTATAATTTGTTCAGAGTCTCAAAATATGATTTAGAAATCAATTGAAAAGGTAATTTTAAAATAATTTTTTTTAATTTTTTTGTTGGTAGTTATTTCATTATGAATCTATTTCCTCAAATATATAATTACCGAACCCCAAATGTGGTATCCATAATAAAAACAATCGAAGGTATACACTCCATGTGAAAAAAAATATTTAACACCCTTATAATTATCACCCAACATCCAGACACCCTAACATCAAATCAAAAGGATAGAAGAAATATAAAAAAAAGGGTTCAAATATTTCAAATAAAAGTACTAGACAATGCAGCATTAAAAAAAATATGAGTTCCATTCTATATTTTTATTAACTATAATATTGATATTAAAGGGTTAATAAAATTAATATTGAATTTACATCAACTAGAAAAATTTAATATATCATTTTATGTAAATACCCACATTTAAAAACACAAAAAGTCAATTATATGTTTAGCTGGTGAAGAAACAAATGTAAAAAAGTGGTGTTAAAATCATTTTTCTCAGAAAGGGACCTAGATAAGGCTAAAATGTATTCCCTTATATAGGATATATACATTTTTTAAGGTTTAAGAGATTTTACATTAAAAGGATACAAACTATGTTGTAACCTTACAAAAAATAGGATTCCCGTTGTAGAAACATTAGAAAATTGTGTATGCCTTTCTGCAATTCCTAAACTAATTCTACAAAACCATTTGAAATAGGGTTTTACTTTCCCAATCATATGAGGTAACATTAAATTTTTAATGGTTACCTTTACTCAAGATATGGAAATTTGATGTTACCCTTTCATTACTCTTAGGAATAAAGAAATTACTCTACGTGAGTTTTACATTACCCTTATGAAAAAAGAAATCTACCATTATGTAGTGGAAATAATCCATGGTATTTGTACATAAACTTTTGAAATAAGAGGACTCCATTAAATAAAATATTTATAATATTAATTTTATTTATATAGGAGCTAATTTACAATTTCATAATTCATAAATATCTCTTCATATATTTACATGACTATGGGAAACTTCTATAAACCCTTACATTATATATGAAAGAGGGAATCTCTATTATTTTGATCATATACATTGTGTAAGGAAAAAACTACGTTATTTTTTTTTAAATTTTACATTAAAAGGGCTTTAATATAAAAACAAATATTGGTATTTAATTATTATAAAAAATGATTTTACAATTCTCCCCACCATAAGGATTTATTTACTAATATATATTATATTTTGAAATATAGAAACATTATAGTACTAAAATAACTCCCACAATCAACCTAGGAGGTGGATGGTCGACGAAATAGAATTGGACTGACCCAAAAGGATCCACCTAAAAAATTACAAAATCAATATATGTAAAAAAAAACTCGACAATATTAGGAGGAACTAGAAAAAACTATAAAAATAGGTGATCTATAATAGGATTACCCTTAATTTAATGAATACGAATGTTTTTGAAATATGATGAAAAAATATGAAATAACACATATATTCATCTAAAATAGAAGAATTCAATCACACGTTAGAGAGGAAACCCTGAGTTGTAATGAATACCACATTGAATAAAATATCCAAAACATCTTAATGATTCCCGAATGTAAAAAAATCAACAAGATTAGTCTATGATCAAAAATACAGAATAAAACTAAAAAATTGATAATGATTTTCACCCAATAAAATTATTCAATGGTAATGTTGTATTGTCAATTTTGAGCATCACCCCTTGATGAGTTCTTCAAATCAGGAACCAACACTTCTCGTTTCATAGTTCATCAAGAATACACATCGTCTTGGCTACCAGAGTACATTCTAATAGCCTATACAAGGCCTATTAGAAACAACATGAAAAAATAAATCCCATGCAAAAATAAGGAACAACACCCATATGAGGTAAATCTTCCATCTCATCGAAGATTTATCCCTATCAATAATTGAAACTAAATATAGGAAACTAGGGAATAACTACCAACCCAAATGGTATGAAAGGAAATAATATCAGTGCTTTTTAATAACAACAATCCCATATAAAAAGGTTATCCACACAAGATTCAACCCCATCCTATGAGAACAAAAAAACATAGTGTACTAAAACCATTAAATATGATTGATTACTATTCAAAAGTTTAGATTCACAAGGAGTATCAAAGAGATGTCAGGAAAGTAAAACCATCATCCGGATCAAATATTGTTCCTTAAGATAAATTCACCAAAAACTAACAATCATTGATAATGATCCCTAAATAAAATATTATGTTACATTAACCCAAATTATAAAACGTGTTATGGTGACCAATATCAATTACAATTTAAAAATATTAGAGTTTTCAAACATGAGTATCTTATCCACATTAGAAGAGCTAAAAATTCCTCTTCTTTTCCAAAGAATACAATACATGCTCAGCCAAAATATGTGATGCATTTTCCAAAAAAAATTCAAATAAGCCTACTATATACAAGGGGTTAATGAATTAAAGTTAACTTTCTAACTCTACATCAATTGATAAGGCACGTTGAATAAACAATATATACATGGTTGGTAAAACTACCATAAAGGTGTTTACAAGTTCTTATTGAAGAATTATTCTTAAAAACTATGCTTCTAGTGAGTAATTACCAACACGAACAAATGATAAATATTCACTAAGAACATGCAAACACCTTTCTAGTTGTTTTTTAACCAAATATATTTTGGTTACTTCAAGTACCTTATCAATTGATGTAGAGATAAAAATTTAACCTAAATTCATTAACCCCTTATACATAGTAGGCATATGTGATGATGTTTTGTAAAATTCATCATAGATTTTGGGTTGAGTAGGTATTTTCTTTTGAGAAAAGAAAAGTAGTTATTTTTTCTTCTAATTTAAGGACCCTAGTAATTATTGAAATATCAAATATTTTAAAATCATAATCTCTCTTGGTCTCGTTAATACGTTCTATAATTTGTCTTAATGTAAGATATTGTTTTAGTTAAATATACTTATCCATAATTATGTATAATATGATCTACTAAGATATGGTTAGGGTCCCAAATATTTGAAATTCCCTAACTCCACCACATGATTCAATGGATAGGTAGAGGAATCAAATAGAGATTCAACTTCTAAAAAATCATAGTGGAATAATCGGAAGACCATATTAATGAATAAAAATTCTATAATTATGGAATGAATTTATGGGAGAAATTTATAGACATCAAGAAATGCATGCTCATCATATCCGGTATAAAAAATGAAAAGAAAAATGCTATTATGTAGAGACTTGGCACCATAATTCTAGATCATGTGTCATGATACCATTACATTGGGATAAGATACATGTAAATAAAATCCCAAATGACCAAAAATATTTTTAGTATTGGAGAACTATATACATAGACGAGTATTTTGTTACAAATGAATACAGATATTACAATAAACATTATTTTTTGATAATAAAATTATTTCATATAATGTACCAATGGATATATTTCTTAGTAAAAATCTTGTAATCTTGGAGAAATGAATCATAATATGGGTGAGCTCAAATTATTAATAAGGTAAGTGTACAGTGAATGCAATAATGAGTTATTGATAATTGTCAGTATGGAAAGGTAAACACTTAAGACACGTGCCTCGCAATCAATGAAATATGAATGAAGTGAATAAAAAAAATATAGAAAGGTAAATAACTAAAAATACAAGTTAATTAAATAACTAGAAAAAAATCAACATGGAAATATAAGAAACTAAAAAATAATTCCATTTATTCAATAAAATAAGAATGAACTGAATCCATAGATTTTTTTCATAGTAAAAATTTCATGGATAATAAATAAAGAATCATAATGAAGTAAATTATTAATAATTTTACATCATGTATGAGGTGCATAAAAAACTATACCATTATAGTCTTTAGTAGGATGATTTAAAAATACAGGTAGATACACATTTAAATTATTTAACTTATTTTTATGATGAGACCCTATTGTTGCATCGAGGGACTATATAATTACTAGTACCAACCGATTATTTCATTTCTAAAATCATCCTATCAAATAATCTATTTAATTATGATTAAATATTCCTTGTAATATATCCATATTTAATTTAGAATTTGTATTTTTCTATATTTTTTTAGAAAATCAAATAAAATTTAAACACCATATTTAAAAATGATATTCGGTTTAAGCAGTAAAAATATTCATGATGAATGTTATCAATAATTTGGGGAAATATAATGTCCAATGATGATAATAAATTTAATATTTTAAAGGGACTAAATGGAATCAATTATGTGAACATCAATACTATCCATGGTCAAATTACTCACAAACCACCAAGATGAAGAATAAGGGTAATATTAATACAATTTATCCCAAATGATGTAAAAATATGGGGTTTTACCATGGAGAAATATAATAATAAATTTTTAAAATAATAGGGAAATATCCTTTGTTTTGAAAAACATTTTCTTTCAAAATATATTTTAAATTTTTTTAGGGGTAAAATTTCCATGGATAATTTATTTTGGAAAAAATAATTTTTTTTAAATATTTTAATAAAACATGGTTCTTATAAGTAAATATTTCCTTGGATTAAAGAGAGTTATTATGTCATGTTTTCTTAACAACATTTTCTAAAACATATTGAGTAAAAAAGAGTTGGAAAATGGTACTATTACAAGAAGAATATAATTAATAACCAAAGGATAAGAAAATTTAAGGCTTTAATAGACAAGTATCCAATAATTTCATCTCACAGATATTAGGGTATATAAAATCCCAAGTAAAATGATATTTTTTAGTAAAACCTTGAAAATACAATAAGGTTGTTGTTAGAATAAATCAATAAACAGATTACATGTGTAAAATTAGAATCCACCTAAATTTTTTTAAATAGAAATATATATAGTGAAAACTGATTACAAACACAATCATAAAATATTAATGATAATGAAGAAGAAATATAACCCATAGAAAATAATATGAGTTATAAAATTCTTTTCGACATGGTAAAACTTAATTCAAAATTCATTTGTTGAAATTATAAAATTTTGACTTCACAATATCATTAATAATTAATGAATCATTGTATTATATGTCAAAGGGGTAGTATTGACACTATATATAATGTATTAGGTGAGCAATAATAAAATATATATCAAAGACTATATATTGAGATGAAGTCCCTTATTACTTTGTAACATTTAAATTATAATCCCCAAGAAAGATATACATTAAAATGAAACTATAAATATAATGAATATAATATAATCCATGACATAATATACCAAAATGTGTAGTAGATACACAATAGAAAATATGAATGTCGTGAAAATGACGTATGCCTCAGAAAAGTGAGTCAAGAATACATTACCTTGTGTTTCCTTTCTAGTAAACATAATTTAACCGCATGTATAATTGTTTTGAACATGTCAAAAAATTATAACATAACCATAATAATATTTATAATATTGTATATAATCTACTTTTAAAATCTTATTACCTGTTTGTTAATAATCATTCAATATTTTCACTACTTAGTTTGTTAATGGATTAGTTTTTTGAGTTGGTTTTGAATTACTATTTTTGTTCATATTAAATTGATAATTATTTTTTCACCTCTATGATGTATATAATTATATCATTATCATATAAATCGATCATATATTAATTTAGAAGAATATATTATATTTGGAGATAAGAAATTAAATGGAATATTCTGGGAGACGATAGGTTGTACGTGCGTATGAATACTAGATTCCTTTATTTTTTGTATTGAATTAATTAAAAGTAAATTATATATATGTATATAAAAATTACCATATCAAATTAATGTATTATTTTTCAAATAAGTTTTTCAAAATTCATCCCATCATTTATTACTTGTATAACATGAATGAATCACACCACGTTGAATATGCTGTAGTCCACATATCATCAAACGATGTTATCATATTCTCTCAAAATGGAAATATTGAAGATTTTTTTATATAAATTTTATAAATAATAAGGAAATAATAAATATCTTATATATAATATATAAATAATTTTTCCATCATAATACCAAACCATGATATGTCGTAAATGAAAATCTACCATCCTCATTTTGCGAGGCAGTAGTTCGCCGAACACGAATGGTAAGATTGTTACCCATTACCTGGAGTATGTGTTTTTTTAGGGTGAACCCTTAACAAAACAATATATTAGTTTATTTAGGATAATTATTTTATTATTTAATAATGTAATATGAATAGTTTAGGGGGATGATAATAAAAATAAAACAATAGAGATTGAAGAAGGATGTTATATCTTGTTTGAGTAAATCCTTTTGGTTTGCACGAAAGAGAATTAATAGATGAATTTACGATAAAAGAGAGGTTTATGGGTTTAGGGGAGGTATTTTTAAAATATTTTCTTGAAGATCATGGTTGAGAAAATATTTAAGGATTGGTTTGAAGAATTTTTTCGAGTGAGTTACTTTTTTATAGTAGAGTAGAAGTAGCATTCTAGTAAATTTTTGAGAAGGTAATTCCGCCCATGATATTCAACAATATGGGGGATACAATAATAGAAAAAATTCTATAAAAGGGATTTTAGGGTTAAAATATAAATATCCAATAGATTTTGGACATGTTTATAGACCAGTTTGGTCATTATGTTTATGGTTTAGTCATTTTTTATCTAATTTTCTCTTAACTGTTGTAATAAATTTTAATCACATTCACTAAAAAGTTTCATTAAAAACATATTTTACATTATTAGAAATTATAAATTAATATGATTTTAAAAATGGAGTCAATTTTTCCCAATTTAAATCACACAAGTTTCTTGAATTAATTTAAATTTAATCCTGCAAATGGGACAACAATGTGGGGTGTTAAAGTAAAAAATGTTCAAAATATTGAGATGTGTTTATAACCAATATCAATGATAAAATGATTCCAACAAACTAAAATGGATTCATAGATATAAAATTTATATAACTATATTTTAAAACAAAAATATATAATTTAAACTTATAAATAAACTAGATGATGAAGCAGTTTGGAATTAAAACTCAGTATTTTTCACTATTAATTAAAAAATGAAACCTCACAAAAAATACCAAAAATAAACCTTAAGAGAATTTTTATGTTGTTATTTAAATAATACATATTATTTTGACAAATTTTTTTTAAAAAAGGTCCATTAAAATTGGATTTTAATTAAAATGTGGTATAATTATATCTAGATAAATATTGGTTTTTATGCATAAAATTGGGTTTATTGTTATCTTATTCCTATCAAATATATTTGATAATTGTAAAAATTATTTTATTATATATGTCAAATATATATTAAAATAATATTATTCACTAATAGTAATTAATTTAATTTATTAGGGAATATCACCTTTTGTGATCATAAAAATAAAAATATATCCTATATATTTAGTTGGATTATAATTTTTTTATTTCTAATTATTTGGTAAATAATATATTTATATCATATTTTTATATGGTATATATTTTCATATGTTTTTTTAAAACTATTCTAAACTAGTAATTTAATGGATATTTAATATCATATTATGTTAAATAATAATTTTTTAATAATATATTGTTTCTCAGTAAAACTCTGTCTTGCATGTAATGTAAGATATCAAAGAAACTCATTATTTTGGGAGGCACAATATAACTCACTATCACGTGCATAGAAAAACATAACAGAGATTAAATTTATTTAAAATAGTTAATATATTTTAATCTATCGAGATATTATATTTCCTTTAGCGCTTGGTGTTGCGTGTCAAACAAATTATCGAATACTATGTTCTTAATTTCAAATTTCAGGTTGTCAGATTTTACCCAAATTAAATAAATATGGTCATTGAAATTTATGTTCGATCTTATTAATATTTTTTTTATATTTCCTATCTTTAAATCCGACATCATGATAAGGGTTTATAAAAAATCTTCTATAAAAGAGTGAATGAGAAGTTTAAAGGTCACATAGACTAATACATAACTTGGTTTCTATGTAAGAGAAAATTAGTGGAAAGTGTGAATATGGGATTACAGGAAAAGGATAAATATTTATAGGGATTTATCGAGGTCATCAGTCCAAAAAGTGAAATATTAATAGAAATTTATGGGTCTCAAATTCAAAAATCTGTGATGATTTAAAAGACAATCAAGAAAAAATAGGTATTTCGATAACTTTTTTTTGAACATTTTACTAATGATGGGTAATTATTTTTTTGACTAAATATATAAATAAATATACATACATGATTTTTTTATTTTTTTATCAAAAATTTAATCCATTAGTTTTTCTACAATAAATTTCTATTTCATCCATAACTCTATAAAATGGATACCTTAGAATAAACCCATTTTTGAAGTACTAAAATATACTTGTAATACCCATAAAACAAGTTATTATATTTGAATCTAACTATTTTACAAAACTATCATTGTTAATAAATTAATATCTAAACCTGAAAAATAATACTAATGGATCATTATTAATATGATAAATAAATCTTTCTAACTAAAAGTAATTACACATTAATCAAAACATCATTTAGTCTAGTTGTCATGACCTGACCCCCGGGGCCCATATCGTGACTACCCCAAGCCCGCCTTCCATAGGCCAGGGGATGATGACTAGCACCAATGGAGTAAATCCCTATACAGGGAAGGAATTTCCTTTATAATAGTAAACAAACACAATAGAGTATACAACTAGTAGTAAAACACTATGTAAAATTGTATGCAAAAGAGTGCTGAAAAGTAAAGGGGCTGGAAATACAAGCCCATCTTGAAAGTACAATACAACTGAAATGCTAGTAGCACTGAAGAAAAGAAGTAATGTAGGTACTGGGTCTTCCTCCGGGATTCCTACCTATAGGGTAGGTAATGATGTCCTCCTCAGCACTCTACATCCATCCTTCCGCTCCCATTTTCTCTCTTGGAGGTTCCCGTGCTGTCAGCAAATGCGCACTAGAGGAATCGAACATCCATGCAGGACCTGCTACTGTTGATCCCCAATCTCCCATGGAACCTCTATGAAATTCACCCCATAATAGATGTACAGATCCCCGTGGTTGATGATGTGGGACGAGTCATGCACGTATCTCCTCAGCTGAAATAAGTGGAAGACGTCATGCAACCGATGCAACTGAGGTAGAAGGGTCAGGTAGTAAGCCGCCATGACTACTCTGCTGAGGGCCTGGAATGGTCCAATAAATCGTAGAGATAACTTGCCGCCTTGGCCAAATCTTCGTAGTCCTCGTCGAGGTGAGACCTGTAGGAAGATGTGGTCACCATCCTCGAACTCCAGTGGTCCTCGTCTCCTATCAGCATAGTATTTCTGTCTACTTTGTATAGTCTTCATCTATTCCTAGATGATCTGAACCTTCTCCTCCGTAGCTGGCACCATCTCTGGTCTTATAAGTGAAAACTCCCTTGGGTCAGTCCAGCACAGAGGTGATCTAAAAGGTCAGCCGTATAGTTCCTTGTAAGGGGCCATCCCGATGGTGGTGCAGTAACTGTTGTTGTACGCAAACTCCACCAAGGGTAAGTGATTATCCCAGCTGCGACCAAAGTCATGGAAACTTTCATGGAGCATGTCCTTGAGAGTCTGAATGGTCCTTTGAGTCTGGCCATCCATCCAAGGATGGAAGGCGGTGCTCAAGTGAAGCTGCGTCCCGAATGCCTCCTACAACCCCTTCCATAGCAGGGAAGTGAAACAACCATATCGATCCGAAACAATCATCAATGGTACACCATGAAGCCATATGATCTCCTGTATGTAGAGGCATCCCATGATCTCTACTGAGCCTGGCTCTCTGAACAGTAGGAAGTGGGCCTACATGGTGAGTTGGTCGACAATCACCCAGATAGAGTGGTGTCCTATGGATGTACGTGGAAGTCCCACGATTAAATCCATGGATATCCCATCCCACTTCCACTCTGGGACCTCTAAGGGTTGAACCAAGCCTGCTGGAACCTGGTGCTCCACCTTCACTTACTGACAAGTGAGGCATCGAGAGGCAAACTATGTTACTTCTTTTTTCATACCTGGACACCAGTGCTATCGTCTGAGGTCCTGATACATCTTCACCACTCGTGGATGTACCGCTAGACCGGAAGTGTGGAACTCCATCAACACCTCCTCCTATAGTGAAAATGGTAACAAGGTATGTCCTCTGAAGAGGATGACGAGATCCCCACCTTCAGAAAACCCATCAGGTGCATGTCCTGAGGATATCAGAGCTCGTCGCGTCTTACAGTAAATATCCCCATGTTGTGCCTCTATGACTCCCTGAAGAAGCAGAGGAGTGACTATTAGAGACTGAAGAAAGGCTGATCCATCTCTATCACAAAGAAAATATGCAACACGGCCAGCTGATCTGTCGCCTCTCCTAGGAGCTGAATGCATGATCTCCTGCTAAGAGAATCTGCTACAACATTCCTCTTCCCAGGAGTATAGTCTGTCTCGATGTCATAGTCCTAGAGAAACTCGAGCCATCGTCACTGTCTCAGGTTTAGGTCCTTCTATGAGAAGATGTACCGGAGACTCTGGTGGTCAGAGTAGACTATAAAACGCTCGCCCAACAGATAGTGCTGCCACATATTCAAGGCTAATACCACTACTACTAACTCCAGGTCATGGGTAGCATAGTTCTGCTCGTACTGTCTCAACTTCTGTTAACCAAAAGCGATCACTACTCACTACTGCATCAGGACACACCCATGTATGGTCCCTGATGCGTCGCAATAAACTACGTACCCTCACCCTCCTTCGGTAGCCTCAAGATGGGTGCACTAGTCAAATCTGCCTCAGCTCTTGAAAGCTATGCTGGAATCTCTCTAACCACATGAAGGGTTTCCCCTTAATTGTTAATGCTGAAGCGGTGCTGCTACTCTGGAGAATTCTGGAACAAATCTTCGATAGTACACAGCCAGACAAAGGAAACTCTGCACCTCCATCACACCCCTTAGTGGCTCTCAAGAAATCACTGCCTCGATCTTTGCTGGATCCACTGCAACTCCAGCCTCCGAGATGATGTGACCCAAAAATTGAACCTCTCGAATCCAGAACTGGCACATCAAGAGATTAACATAAAGCTGGTGCTCTCAGATTGTGTCATGTACTACCTGCAAATGGTACGCATGCTCCTCCTTGGTAGTCGAGTAAATCAGTATGTCGTCGATGAAGACTATGAAAAAGCGATCGAGGTAAGATTGAACGATCTTATTAATCAGACTCATGAACATCACTGGAGCGTTGGTTATGCCTAAGGGAATAACCATGAAATCATAGTGGGAATACCGACACCTAAAGGTCGTCTTCTTCACATCATCGTCTCAAACTCTGAGCTGGTGATAGCCTCATCTGAGGTCTATATTCGAGAACCATCGTGATCCCTTGAGCTATTCAAAGAGGTCGTCAATCCTTATGAGTGGGTACTTTTTCTTCACGGTCACATGGTTCAGACGACGGTAGTTGACACAAATCCTGAAGCCCCCATCCGCCTTCTTAGAAAATAGAATCGGGGCTACCCAGGGAGAAACACTAGGCCTGATGAATCCATTCCCCTTCAAGTCCTCTTACTGTACCTTCAACTCACGAAGCTCAGCGTGAGTTATTCGATATAATGGAGTAGATATCGGTGTTGTCATGGGGTACATGTCAATGTAGAAGTCCACCTCTCTGCGAGGAGGTAGTCCTGGAACATTGTTAGGGAAAACATCCGCGTACTGATCAACCACTACAGGATAACTCGGAATCTCCACATGAACTCCTCTGAGGGTAAGGCATGCCAACAGATGAGTGATCGGCTGCACCCTTTTCCGAGTGAGTCCATCATGTGCTGCAAAAGTTCCCTTCTCCCCAGTGAAGGTAAAACTAGTCCAATATCTATGGACACACCGCACTTTTCCCCAAATATAGCCAATCTGATCATGATCTGTAGATAACTAGTCCATTCCAAATATGACATCGTAAGGCCTCAAAGACGCTACGAGGAGATCCCAGCCAATGCTCCTGCATCCAAGAGTAAGCTCACACTGCCTACACCAGTGTGTAATCATCGAGTCTGCTCTCATATGAGTCTCTAGCTGTAATGATCGAGCCAGCGCCTCCATCAGAATACCTGAGATCTAAAAAAGGTAAGTGGATATGAAAGAGTGACTGGAACCTATGTCTATAAGAACTGTAGATTAGGTGGAGTAGACACAGATAGTACCTCAAATCATATCCGGAGCATTGTGGTCATATGCCTCAGCTTCCTGAAGCTGAGCTCTCCCCTGTCCACCTGCTCCCTACGGTTATGGTGGACCTCCTGGTGGTGGTGGTGGTATCACAACATTTCATTTCCCACCACCAACTGGTCGACTAGATCCTCTGTCACATCCGCCTACGCCCTGCGTACCGCCTCGATCGAACCTCTACATGTACTTGTGAGGGCCCTTAACTATCTGCTGATCATCTGAATGGTGGGTCGGACAGCAATGAGTGATGTGACCTTACCCACCACATGATTAACATCGGCTGCTCTTGGAATATATGTCATTGCCCCAGGTGCCCCGCACAACAGATCCTAATTCATGCGGTCATCGACCCTTGGGTTTTGTCCTCTTGGACCTCTGTGTCATTTGTCTACTTCCAGCTACAAAAGACTTTGTTGCATGTCTACTAGTAGTGGGTATCGTTGCTGGATACTGCTCCACAAGGAAAATCTCTACTAGGAGGGCTCTCTCTAATGCTCCCACCTGTGTCAGGATACTGAGGGAGATCATCGAGGCTCTGATCTCTCTCTTGTGCCCCTGTTCGAAGGTCAGGGCCCTGAATGATGGGTCACATACCATATCAGTGGAGTAGCACGAGAGGTCAGTAAACCTCGATGAGTAATGATCTACAGTCACACTACCCTGCTATAGATGTAGAATCTCCTATATCTACACCGCAGGAATGGTGGCTGGGAAAAACTCCTCTCAAAATAGGCTCTCGAAGTCTGTATAGAGTAGTGTCTCTTTTCCTTGGACCTAGAGTATCAGGCTCCACCATCAGCCTACTACTGCCTATAGGAGACTTGCGACAAGGATCACCATGAGGTCTACTGGTATCCTTACCAGCCTGAAGACTCTCACCACAACCTCCATCCAATCCTCAACTGCCTGTGGGTCCATCTCTCTCCAAAAAATGGGTGGCCTCTAGCGCTGGAACTCATGCAACACGCTCATGTGGCGTGCATCATCTGCTGCTAGGGCTAGTGGTGTCGGTGGCCCCACGGGAAGTGGTACTGCTAGAGCCTCTGATGGTAAGGGTCCATGCACCAAAGCCTCGTCTCTCGGTGGGTTGTATGAGCATACAACTCTTGGGGCTCTAACTAGTCATCTGTGGGGATGCATCCTGAAAGAAACAGATGCGACATGATCAAAAGATTATACCTGGTGAGCTGACCTGGTTGAGTAGACGTAAGAAAACATTTAAAGAAACACACTAAGTCTGTGTTTTCGTGCACTAAGTCAGAAATCAGTAGTCAGGGTCCTGATGTATGGATACGTCGGCCACCCGCACCAACACTGGACTCCCTCAACTGAAAACCACACTTAGTACCCTTAACACTATTTCTTCACAGAAAATAATGATCAGAGTCCTAAGTTCGGCGGTAGAAGTGACTCCTATGATACCAATTTGTCATGACCCGTCCCCTAAGGCTCGTATCTTGATTACCCCAAGCCCACCTTCTATAGGCCAGGGGTAGGTGACTAGCACCAATGACGTAAATCCAAAAACTAGAAAGAAATTTCATTTATAACAGTAGAAAAACACAACAGAGTACGTGACTTGTAGTAAAACAATATGTAAAACTGTATACAAAAGAGTGCTGAATAGTAAAGGGGCCAGAAATACAAGCCCAACTAGAAAGTACAATACTACTGAAATGCTAGTAAAACTAAAGAAAATAAGTAAAGTAGCTACTGGGTCATCCTCCAGGATTCCTACCTGAAGGTTAGTTAAATATGGCATCCTTAGCACTCTACGTCCGTCCGTCAGCTCAGTGTACGGCTCTCCAAGTGGTCCACATCTAGGTACCATTCAGTTCTGCTACTCTCTACCCCGATTAGCATTGTCCATTGTCTGCAACCAACATGACGAGGTGCCGGCATAGCCCATGTAGGGGTGAGTATAATGATACTCAGTAGGGACCTCGAGACCCTCAAGGTCTCACAAAATCCAATAAGGACAACCAAAATGTATGAAAACATTGATAACCCTTAATTAGGTATATTCCCATACATATACCTAAGTTAGTTAGTAACTCATCTCAATTATGAGGAAAACACCTAAGTCATTAACTCAGCTCAAAACCAGGATTTTATTCAAGGGTGGTAACATGTAACAAGCCTAGTAAAACTGTCGAAACCTCGACTGCTAGTGTACTCCTACTCTATAGAATACTATGGGTCTGATGCATCACACATAGGAACTTCCCACTGTCATGGACTACTATGGTACTCCTCTTATTGAGTATTGTGGGTCTACTACGTCACAAAGAGGCACTCCCCACTGTGGGTCTGCCAAGTCACACAGAGGTGCTCCCCCTTATATCTTGCTGAGGTACTCCTCCTATCGAGTACCATGGGTCTGCCGTGTCACACAGAAGAACTCTCCACTATGGTTCTGCCACATCACACAGAGGGGCTTCCCACTGGGCAAGTCAAAACACCCCGAGTCGAAAGACCAACAGTTGTAAGGTCTCAGCCAACTACAAGGTCTCCATACTCCGCTTTCTCATCTCCAGGAGGATCTTCTCCACGAGCTACCATTTGATTGTAAATCTCTCACAAAATCCTATGTAATATATTTTAAATGGTATAACTCATCATAAGGGTCTCAACGCAATAGACAACACATCAATCGGACGCCTGGTCTGTGAGTTATTGGCATTTCCGTTCTAGGGGCCCTATTGGTATTTAGGTTCAAACCAACATGATTGTATCCCATCTATGTCCAAACTTCAAGTGGGGTATGCCAATAGAACTGTCTCACTCTAAGATTTTATTATCCACATATTTTTAATCTATCGGACACCTGTAGCCAATGATATGGGTGAAAAGGTGTAAATAGGCCAAAGCGGGTCCGGGTCTGGTCCGACCCGGTCCGACCGACCCAGCCCGACCCGGTCTGGAGAGCGGTCCGACCCGGTCGGCGGGTCTAACCTGTCCCAAGGGGGCGGCCCAACTCAAATCGGTGTCCTGACCCAAGTGGGCAGCCCGACCCAAGAGCATCCTGGCCTGAGGCAGCCCGACTGCCCGCGCTGGGTCCGGCACGGCGGCTCGCGCGGGGTCCGGCCCAGCGGCCCAGTGACCCAGCGGCCTGGCGGTCTGCGGGGATCTGCCTCATCCATGGCTAGGGGGAAAGCCGCCTGCCCCTGGCTCCCGAACGGCTAAGCCATTCGGGTAGGGACCCAAACCTGTGCCAGGTGGCGTCGGTCCGGATCATGCGGGACCGCTAGTCCCCCTCCTCCATGCTGGCCGAGTAGCCGGCCGCTCCAGCTCCACCGGCAGCCGACCCGGCCGGCCACCTCAGCTCCTCCACCATGGCGTGACAACGTTGCGGTTCTACTCCACATCGTGGTGCGACGACGCCGCCCATGATCCTCCGCGGCCCAGCCTAGCCGCGTCTCCTCTTCCACGCGGCATGGTGGTGTCGTGCCCTTTTGGTGACCCAACGACCTTGTTCCACCATCTTCTTCGCGGCTGGCACATCGGTGGACGTCGTTGCTTTACCTCAGTGCATTCCTCAGGCGGTTTTGTTGTGCTTCCACCGTCGTCATTAAGGGAAGATAAACGGAGGGGGGTCAGGCCGAGTTTTTTCAGCCCGCGACCTCCGCGTTACGTTGGTAACAATCAGCCAGAAAGTGCACAACAAGGAATGAAGAACAGAGGGTAAAACTCATATATAAAACAACCCCTACATTATTATTTATCATTCTTAATTCCTTGACGTTTGAAGTCACTGGAAGAAGATGATAGAATGCGTCGTTCATCGCGTCCGCCACGCTCTGCGAATCCCGAGTTGAGTCAGCCGCGGATGTCACTCCATCTTGGTAGGATTCGAGGAATGAAGTCGAAGAAGAAATCTGGAATTCTTTGTGTTCTTCATTGGGAGAACCTTTCTCCCTAACTCCTCTCAATATCACCAAAAGAGAAATTCAAATGAAATAATATTAGATTAGTCGTCTAATATAATGTTGGCACACCAATTCAAAAAGGATAACTAAGTACCTGGATCCACCAAATTAAATGCATGAGTGTTGCCTCATTAATTTGGAGGATGCTAAGAGGATCTCCTTAATAAAAAACATGTTTTGGCACAATTAATCACGCAGGGAGGTCAAGAGGCTCTCCCTCATTAATGAGGGAGAGTGGGGAGGTTTCATCCTCCACCATCAATAGGGTTCGGGTGGTCCCCACCCCAATTATCCTCTAATCAGAGGTTATACACGGGTGGGCCCAACCACCATAACCTTTCATGGGAGGTTAGGGTATGGTGTTCCCACCACAAACTCTCAAAGGGAGGTTTTAACCAACAGACTCAAAACATGGCAGCTTAAAAATAAAATAATGTGTTGTAATTTATTTTATTATTTTTTTGTAAAAATCCAGAAACTAATTTTTATACCTGATCGTCTGCCATCGAGGTGAAGGTATTGTTAAGCGATTATTGGCACTGTGAGTTCAACGGTGCCCTTCGATTTCAGTTCCGAGCACCGGCCCAGTAATTATAAAAACCCGCTTGTACGTTTACTGAACGTACCAAAACAAAAATATTTGGAATTGATTCCGGGCACACCGGGCCTCAGAATCAAGCCCCGTAAATTTTCACAGACTCGTAAAAATCCCATGTATTTAAGAAAAAAATTTCCACCGAATATTCGGGTCGTTACACTAGTGGTATACGGGAAACCCTTATAATCCTTCAGTTATAGGATCATGTTACAGAACCTTACTGGACCTAATGAGTTCACCCCCATTATATAGGTTTTAATTTTATAAATCCATATAAATATAATTTCCAAAATAAATATGATGTACATATTGGAAATTTGGTCACTAAATAGGATTATAACTAAGGTATTGAATATATCACCAATACATAAATACTTCATCTATTAATTTTTACATATATCTCACCATTTCCATGATTCTAACTTTTAGAAGATAGATTTTCCTCGAATCAAAAACTGTAGGGTGAGCTTCAATTATCATATTAGAAAACACGTATAATAATATTTAGATTGTGTAAATATTGACACACTATTTTAAATTTAACACACCTTTGGTTTAACCTAGGTCCTTCATAGTCATTATCTATTCAAATCCATCATAATGGTTTCTAAATAGAATGTGAATTAACCAAAGAATTTCTCTCAGGTGTTTCAAACTAGTTGTGCAGTAAGGCCCATGATTGTGTACCAGGTTACACTCAAGTGAAGCTCGATGTATCTCTTTAGAGTTGTTACCCCTTGGTACATCTCTTCTAGAACTACGTTAACTTATAGTATACAGAAATTTATGTATTTCTAGGAATATCCATATAATATCTAAATTACAATATTATAATATCCTATTTTATATATACCATGAAAATTTACCATAGGTTTATTTTCTCTAATCTTGGTTAACTAAATCTAGTTCTCAATGTTTATCCTAAATTAGCTCTGATACTAACAATAGTGACGTGACACCAGCAACCCAGAGCCGGTGTTGTAAAACCATTATATTGAAATAAGTGTAACACCCCAGTAATTTTAGGAAATATATTTTTAAATAATATGATAGATTGTATTTCATTTCACACCATGTTATGATTCCTCAACAAGAAACACAAACATATCTTGTGTTTTAAACAACACTGAGTTTCGATGAAACATCATTTTATTATTTAAACAATAAAATTATAACCTAGTAGTTAGAATGGAGGGTAAACACGATTAATTGAATTATTAAAATATGGTTTATTAATGTATATATTAAATTAGATGGTAAAAAATTAATTATAAGTTAGAATATAATTTTTTTTAAAAATAAGATGAAATAATTTTTTGAAAAACTATTTAAATGTGAAAAAGTGTATTTTATACCAATAAATTATAAAGCAACCCCTATTGGATTATATTAATTGAATTTATATTAAATAAAAATACACTAATTAATATTATATTTTTATATACTTCATATATGAACACATCAAATCTCCCACATCATATATATATATATATATATTCTAAAAAGATAATTTTATCTCACATTGATGGTGCACCTATTATAAATCTAGTTTAAAAAAAATTAAATTATATATTAGTAAATAAACTTGTTATCTTAATGAAGAATATATTATTTTACATTATTTTCTTTCTTTTATTATTCAAATAATTTTAATGTCATGATGAATAGTGGAAAGTACAGAATTTTTATTGAAATAAGATTTTTTCATCTAAATAATTTATTAACTTTAATAATATATTTTTTGGTTTTAAATTATAATTTTATCAATTTTATTAATTAATTAACTTTAGTTCATTGTAATCAATTTTTAAAATTGGATATAAAAACATTATAAACATTTAAACATTTTTATCTTAAAAACATGATGTTTCGTCCCATTTGTGTGAATAATTGGTAATTAATTTTTCAAAATCATTGAATTGTATTTAGAAAAATATAATATATTCTTTGAATATTAAGGTAAAATTTAATTAATTAGGTATAATTTATTTTTGGCCAATAAGAATTGTTACCTTTGTAATTTATGTTACCATTGTAAATGGTAAATTGTGTCATTAAGGGTTAAAATAAAAAGATAAGGACTAAAAAATTACCATAAAACATTCCAGAATCATATTTTTTGAAAATAATTACACACTTATCACCTATGGTTCTAACTTTAGTTATATAATGGGAACCGTTCTATTAAAATGACATTGATATTATTAAAATTGATGAAAGTAATAAAATATCAAATTCTTAATTTTTATAAGTGTAATATGTTTAAGATAATGTTTACTAGAAGTTATCTATTAAATTATAAAATATTTGGTATGATAAAATATGTATATACTTTTTGGAAATATATTTATTAATTTTAGTTGAGAAATAATTAATTTAATTCCCACACATTCCTATCACATATATTATTATATAAATGGAAATATCAAATAAATTATATTAAAAATTGTAAAAAATATGATGCTATATAAATAATTTCTCAAAATAATGTTTTATATTAACTAGTTATTTCAGGGATATAATAAGATAGTTTTTTTCTAATTTATCTTACGATGTTGTTATTTTTAAAATTCAATGTATTGAATAGTATCGAAATTGACATGAATAATATTTTAAAAGAAATAATATTTCATTAAATGATAAAAAAATTCATGAATTTTTTTTTCTAAAAAATCATTATCATATTGTTTATAATATTATCCATGGTCCATTTATGAGTTTTATATTTTATAGTAACTATATTATCCCATAAAGAGAAAAAATTAATGTTATTATGGTAAGATTTAATGTTGTTAAATAAGTGTTAAAACAAAATGATATGGTTATAAACATTTCAAATACATTTCAAAAAGATTAGTTAATGAATAATATTCAACATGTATAACCATAAGATATAATTTTATATTTTTAATGTATAATTTCAATGAAAATAAACTATATAATATTTAAATCAAAGATATTTACAAAGTGTCACACAATTTTTATATGATATAATTTATGTGTTAACCTAGCGCCAATATCAAGATATTAATGAACGTAAATGTCTAAATTGATCTTAGTTAAATTATTATCATTATTGAATTTTTTTTAATTTTTAAAACTAATATAATTAACCTCAATTCATTTGTTATAAAATATAATATTTCATTAATTAATATAAAAATAAAATTAATCATTTAAAAAATTAATTTTGATATTATATAAAAGATTTAGTCAATGAAGATAATTTTATAGATCCATAGGACATGTAAGAGAGGCTTAAAATCATTATATTCAAATTCACCATTTTTTTCTTTATTTTATGTAAAATTAAAATTATATAGTAAAATTGACACTAATGGTATTTTATGAAAATAAAATACAATAAAAATATTCAAAAATCCGAAAAAATCAGCAAAAATAAAACAATTTTTTATATGGTCTGAATTTTTATTAATTTTTTATTTATGATTTAATTGACATCACATTGTTAGAAATTACAATATATTAATGTTGAAAAAATGATACCATAGTTAAAATTGTTAAATGTTAACTAAGGGTTAACCAAAATGAAATGTTTTAGAATAACACCATAACTTGTCTAAAATATATTGGTTGATGATATTACAACGTTATATGATATTATATTCTAATAATTGTAGGTTTTAAGGTATTTTTTATTAATATTGAAATTATTGTAATTTAATCTTCTAAAAAATCCAAAAGTGCCCCTCACTACAATTATAAAAGTTATCATTCTCCCCCACTTATTCACATCACATTAAGAATTAAATATCGACCATACACTGGAAATTACTATTCTACAATTCACTATATGAAATATATAAGTTATTTTCTTCTCCAAATACCATTCTTAGTTCCCCTAATAGGATATCTAAAGTATATTTATAATATAAGAGATAATCATCTTTACAGGCTGTTTCAAAATTATTAATTATTGTACTACCTCTTTCTGTTATGTTTACATTATAAATTAAAAAAGTATATTATTAAAATTATTGTGAGACAATATTAGGATTATTAACACAAATATTATAAATTTTATCCATAAAATTGAACACAAAATCACCTCACATGTGTATGTATGACTTATTGTCTTCACTCCATAATATAATCTATTTTTCATAACTACTTTTCTTATATGGGTATAATGATGGAAATAATATATATATATATATATATGATAATTATAACTGATATTAATTATAAAAAATTAAATTACCACCCAATCCCATCCACTTTCATCATTAATGGAATGACGTTGTCACTCATGCATATATACGGCCTACCATCTCCACGACGTGATGTGACTCATTTTCAATGATCACCATTAAAGAATGATTATATAAATTTATCATGAATAAATATATTATATGTTACCTAAATATAAAACTTAATATGATGGAACTATATCTTATTCATGTTAAATGTGACTAAGATGGAAAAACAAGCACAGTAAAATGAAGACATAAACACCCGAAATAAGGGAAATAATGAAATATTGTTAACAAACCAGTGATAAAATTATTTAAGAGGATAAAATATGACATCATGAGTATGAATATAATTATATAATAATACAATAACTTTATTTAGAAAATTATAATGTAGTTTCATATACGTATGAATGAAATTAGTCTATGGAATTGGTTAATTTCACACTCTTATAGTCATTCAGAATTTTTCATATGTAAGTATCTAATGGGGAATATTTATCATCCATGAAAATGAATCATAAAAATTTTTGAGGA
Organism: Viscum album; assembly: GCA_963277665.1. Classification (NCBI taxonomy): domain Eukaryota; kingdom Viridiplantae; phylum Streptophyta; class Magnoliopsida; order Santalales; family Viscaceae; genus Viscum; species Viscum album. The sequence continues at coordinate 2,065,065,657 of OY728133.1, read as the reverse complement.
ATATGTTTAATATTATTATAAAATTTTTCTTACTTATTATTACGCTTGTAAAAATTGTTACCAAAGTGTTTGAAATGAAATTTTTTTGTTTTACTAATGAAGTACCTTTTGAATTTTTCAAAAAGTACGAGAGGAATGTTTTTCTTAACTTATACAAATTGAATATATTGTTTCAGTTTAATGAAAAAAATAAATCCTTAAGGATTCCAATACAATCATTCAATGTCATTTTTAGAGAAATGTTTTTCTTTTAAAATTGAGGAAAATTTTAAGAAAAAAAATTTCTTACAAAGATTAAATTATATTCTCATCAAAAATTATTTCAATTGATCTTTAAAAATAAATTTACATATTTGAAAACATTATTATCTGTTACTTATGTTTTATTGGATATATTTTCCAATATTACCATGCATATTATTTTCCTAAATGGTTTTTGTTAATTATGGAATGATGTTTATCAATTCCACTTCATTTCAATTATTAATGATATGATGAAGTTTTTATGAAACCCATTTCTTTTCCTTGGGTTATGATTTATATTAATGTGGAAAAAATTTGTATGGTTTTCGTTATGTGGTTGGGGGGGACTATATCTGCCTATAATTTATTTTGTGAATATGGACATCTCAAGACATATATATGAATGAAATGATAAATAAACTTGGTTTAGAAATATAGGACTGGAAGAATCTGTGAACTCAATTAAGTAGAGTAATTTATCTAATATGATGGTTTGGGGAGTGAAACCATTCATCTATGATAGTCCTGGATAATGTCATTGACTACTATGCAAATTATTTTCTATGCATATGTGTTTTTCATAATTCCATGTTTTATGGGAATTCTAATTTTTCATGGATCATGTTCCATTATAAGTTATGTATTATGAGCTGCCAAGATCTATTCCATTAATCATGATTATGATATATGTTTCTTAGGTTATGATTTTCAAATGTTATGTTCATATTATTAAATAAGAATACTCATGTTATGATTGATATCTTCCCAGTATACCCATATTGAGCATCTTATCTCACCCTTTTCATATGATTCTTTTACCTATGAAATAAATAGTGGTTTATATAGGTATAATAAAGGGGAATATATTTTTGAGATATGATGAATATATTTAACCAAATTAGTAAAATGTGTTCTATGATTCCAATTTCATTTAACTAATATAATCTTTGAGCATGAATTTGTGTAATGAATCAAATATTCCATAAAAATGATTCCATGTCTATATACATTAAAATGTTTAATTATAATAAGATACATAAAAACCATTTCCCAAAGGGAATAATAGTTCAGTAGTCTTAGTAAACTAGATACACACCCGTGTGTTGTATTACAAATGAATAAAAAAATTAAAACATAATTGTTTTTAGAGGATATCATTATTCTATATTATGCATCAATGTATATATTTCATATTAAAATTTTGGGAAACCATGGAAAACTTAATAACTGAATACACATTCCATGTAATCAATTCTCTAATAATGAAGTTCATATTCAATATAAAAATTTATATAACATAAAACATATGACATTTAAAAAACTAGATATGAAAAAATTGATATGTATATAAATAAACTAAAACAAATTCCATTTAATCAATAAACTGAGAATGAAATGTATGTATTGAGGTTTTCATAGTTAAAACCTTATATATAGTAAATACCAACTCACAATGAAATAAATGATTAATTATTGGATTCCATTTATGTGGAACATGAAAATATATACCCTCAAGAAAATTAATTTGTCAGTTTAAAAATATATTTAAAAACCCATTTAATTTGAGAAAATTATTTATCTCATGAGAACCTATCGATGAACCAAGGTCTATAAAAAATCAATGCCTTAATAACCATACCTTGTAAAAATTATTCGTCATATTTAATAATCAATTTAATTAATAGACAATAGGACTTATAAAATATCCCAATTGAATTAAGATTATATATTTAACAATATTTCCCCAGTTAATCAAATAACTATAGTAGTCATCACCAAATGTATATGTGATATATATTTTAAGTAGTAAACATAAAAATGATAAATTATATATATAATTATTGGAAATTCAATGTTCAATTGTTATATGAAATTGAACATTTTAATGAGAATAAAAGAAATTAAGGGATTTAATGAAATAAAATACTTGGAAAAATCAAGCATAAACCATAAATTGCAATAATTATGATGTTATCAATAAAACATATCCCATGTGGAGTAAAAATTATGGTTTTTTTATTGATTTAACTGAAGAAGAACATTAAAAACATTCTTCAGGAAAATATCTTTTGTTTTGAAGAACCATTCAAAAAATAATTTCACTGAAAAAAACATTTTAAAAAATAAATCACTTTTAATTGGTGATATTTACTCTGATAAATAATGTATAAAAGGTAAAAAAATTAATTTTTTTTATAAAAAATAGTTTTTAGATGAAAATGAGTTCTTCGAGTAAAGGGAGAAATATTTTATAGTTTTATTAACAACATATTCTATTATATTCTGAGTTCCATATAGTGGGAAATGGTAAAATTACCTGAAAAAGGTCATGAATTAAAAAATTATAAGAAAATTAAAGGGTTTACTAAAAAATTAACAAATAATTTCCTTTAATAGAAATTCATGTGTAAACAATTTTGAAAAAAAGAGATTATAAATTAAACCCTTGAAAAGACCATATCTTTGATGTGAGAATCAATCAATAAATATATTATTTATTTCAAATATACATCTATATAATAATTTTAAATAAAAAAATAAATATTAAAAATTTTATTTAACCCATCATCTTATAATACTAATGATAGTGAAGATATAATATAACTCAACGAAAAGAAATGGGTAATTCAATTTTTTTCCAATTGGTGACATTTAAGTAAACACCATTTGATGAAAAAATTCATTGTGTAACAAAAAATATCTTGAATAATTAAGTAATCATGATATTATTTTTTATTATGGAAATTTTTAGACAGTATATATTTAATTAGGTTCACACCAACAAAATATGCCTTGAAGAATGGAAATTGTGACGATGTCCCTTACTACTTAGTAAATTTTGAATTATAAACCCATAAAATAAATTAATTGAAATGAAAATATAAATAATGTGAAGAAAAATTAAATTATGGTATAATATATCATAATTTTAATTTTATAAAATTCCCAAAATAATTAAGTGTTGAAAATGGTGTATGGCCCACAAGAAGAAAAGCAAGAAAATATTCCCTTACATTGTACATCCTTTCTGGTGAACATAATTTAACATAATTTATAATTGTTTTAAACATGTTACTATATTACAAAAAATTCATAATATTAATTATAAAATCATATATAATATTTGTAAAATATATTGTTTCTCTTTTATTAATAATAATTCATTATTAACAATATTTTCGGTTTTAATGGCCATATTTTTGGTGTTTTTAATTGTTTTTTTTTTGTTGTTATTAAATTGATAATGAGTTCAACATAAAAAAACGTAAAATGTGCGGTATTTATATTATATATATATGTCATATATATTTATAATAATAAATAATATTTGTTAATATGAAATGAAATACATTGTTCATAGAGATGGTAGGTTGTATGTATGCATAGACGCTACATCAATTTAATCATCATCATGAATTAATATAATTAAATGATATATATTTATATTAAAATTAAATTATAAAATTTCATTCTTATATCTAACATATTTTGTTAAATGTCATACTTAAATACATTCCATGTATGGAGTGAATGATTCACATCGCTTTGAGAAGGCAGTAGTCTACACATCCAAAAACGATGTTATCATATTCCAAAAAATGTAAATCTTGTTGGTACATTTTATACAGATATTACATAAGAATAATGGGTTAATAAATAACATTTATATCATATGGATATAATATTTATATCATAATTTTTAAACATGAGAGGTGGTAATGTAAAAAACGAACAATCATCGTTTTGGGAGGTGGTAGTTCGTCATGCATGAAATGAAAGTTCCAAACCCATTAGATGGAAGTGGGTGTTAGTGTAAGTATAAAACCTAACAAAAAAAGAACATATTAATATATATATATATGTAGTATAAATATTATATTATTTAATAATAGAAAAACAATATTTTATGGAGTGGTGAATGGAAAAAAGAGCCCGAGGAAGGATATTCACTCTTCATAGTGTAACTTATTTTTGTTTGAACCAAATGTCTTCATTTAATGTATTTATAAAAATGGGAGGATTATATGTTGAGTGTATGGATTTTTAGGAAATATTTTAAAATATATTTTTTGAGGGTGTGAGGAAGTGGGAGTATGGAGTAACTTTTTTATAGTAGTGGATGAGTGGCATTGTTGTAATTTTTTGAAAATGGAATTCTAGCCTCGTTTTTCCTATGAGAAGTCAATAAAAAATAAATAATATTCTTTATATGTGAGGATAGGTTCTAAAAATAAACATTAAATTGATATTATGAAACTTTATAGGTCATTTTGGCCCTTAATTTTAAGTTATAGTCCTTTTATTAAGATAATATTACTATGAATCATTGTAATGCATTATAATCTCATTCACCCATAAATATTTTAAAAAACTTATCTTTCATTTTTATACATTTTAAATTATGATAATTTGAAATATTAAATCCATTTTGAAAAATTTCAATTACAGTACTGGAAAAATGTAATTTAAATTTAACCCCGCATAAAGAATGACAAAGCGTGTTTTTAAAGTAAAAATGTTCAAAGGTTTTTGATCTGTTTAAATCCCATTTAAATGAACAAATGATACCAATGAAATAAATTGGATTAATTGATATAAAATTTATATAAATTAACTTTAAAAATAATAAAATATATAATTTATCCTTATAAATATATTTGATGAAAAAACAGTTTTGAATTAAAACTAAGTATTTTCCTTATTTATTAATGAATGAAAACTCATAGAAAAATACAAATACATCACCCTAAGATAATGATTATGTTACTATATAAAAATTAATGTTTATTTTGACATATAAATTTTATAATATTACAATAAAAACAGATTTCAATTAGGATTTCCATTAAATGGAAGTAAAACTACCATTATGAAAATATAGGTTTTTAAGCATAAAATTTTGTTGATTCTCTTATTATTCGAATGAAATATATTAGATGAATGTATGAAAATATTTTATTTAATATATAATATAAATATTTATTTAATATTTATTAGATTAATTTATTAGGATAAAATAAATTTGTGCCCATAAAAATTAAATTATATCCTATATATTCAGTTGGTTTATATTTTTCTAATTAATTGATAAAGAATAAATTTATAGTATAATTTTATTAAACAAATATTTTCATATGTTTTTAATATTAATCAGAACAGCTAATTTAATTTCAAGGTTGTATCATATTATATTAAATAAAAAAATTCAATAATATATTGTGGTTTAGTAAAACTCGATATTGTGTTTAACAAAATCTATCTAATAAATAAACTATTGTGTGCGCCACAAGATAAATAAGCATCACATGAATTGAATGATATATCATAGATTCAATTTATTTAAATTATTATGTATATTTTAAAGTATTGGGGTATTATATTTTCTTATCTGTCAAGTATTGCATTTCATACATTAAATATAATACAACTTTATTAATTTAGAATTTCGGGGTGTCACATTACTATTTTCAAATAAGACTCAACAAAGGTTTATCAACGAAATATTTTTTTCAATATATTTATGATTTATCATTCTATTAAAATTAAATTTTTATTTAAAATATAAACTCTTGGGATAAATCAATAACAATTTAAAAAATCCCTTTTCTTACTCAAATATATTTTTCTGCAATTTCAAAAATAATTAATTGATTGTTCAAATTCAAAATCTATTAATATTCTAAACATATTAAAAAATAATTTTTTTATAAAATTATTTTATCACATCAAATAATAATATTTTAAAATAATATTTCAAAACTAGATATTTTATAGAAGTCACTTTTTTTAATAGAAAATAGTTCTCAATGAAATAAATAAAACCTATTTAATAGAAAATAATATTATAAAAAATTAATTAAAATCATAAGCGAAGGTATTTAAGTTGAAATATAAAATCAAGATCATGAAACATAAAACAAAAAAAAATTTATTAAAAAACATGAACCCTTCAATAAAACCTAAAATGAGTGAAGTCATTTTGGTAACAAATGGAAAGGGAACCATATTAGTTTTTGAGTATAAGTATTTATAGATTTATTACATGGGATGGTAAATAACCAAAAACCTAAGAATAAATATAGTATTAACTTCAAGATAAGCCACACCATTTCCTCATAATTTTCTAGACTTTAAAATAACAATGTTACTCAGGTCAACTTTATATTGTAAGACGAAACTCATAATTTATTCCCAAAATCATATATAATCTCCTTGGGAATATTAGTATCATTAATCATTAGGAATCCAATAACTTGAAAATAATTTATCAATTTCCTTTTTTCTTTAACACTCTTGTATTATCATGAATTGGTGCTAACAAATAACACGCCGATGAACTATATCTTGATTTAAAAAAATTTATTATTCTACTTTCAACCACATGATATCCCAATTAACATATGGCCTTTTATGTAAATAACTTTCCTTCAAGAAAAAATCTTCTATAAAAATAATTTTAATGAACCAAACTAGAATATCATCTAAATAGGTTTCCAAAATGATTCACCATTGACCTAAAGGGTGATCCTCATCACCAAAGGGTAGTGAATAGTGCATGGGAATCAAGAAACCACAATGGGGAATGATTTGTCCCGATAAAAGTTATCAAAAGAAATAAATGTTCTCAATAGAAACATCCTCATATAAGTAATACAATAATACTATAGTAGTTTACAAGTATACACCACAAAAAATAAAAATATTATATAACTAACAATATCCATCGTCTAGTGGTTCATGACAACCAACCAAGACCCAAGCTATGAAAACTCTTCCAATCTAATACGTGAAAAAAATAAGTTGTGGGGAAAATTAGTACAAGATAAATTAACATAATGAATTTAAATAAAAAATTTATAAGTAATGATTCAGATACAAACAAATATACGATTTCCCTAATTATTTAATAATAAATATATATCAAATAAAAATTTATTATTTTTTTAAATAAATAAATTGTTTGAAATAGTGTCATAGTTTTCATCAAAAAATTATTGGAGAATATTTCCTTCAGCATGAATTAACAATTTAACCCAAATTATACATGTGTAAATAATTGTCACATTTTTAGAAAAAAATATTTCAAATAATGATGATGGAACATATATCAAAATACGATAAAATGAACATTATTTTCAAATATATTGAAATGAATAAATCGGTTCAATAATCACTGGATTTTATTAATAAAATGGAAACAAATGAATATGGTTATATGTCCTGAGTATTATTAGTCATTGTTTTTGGGGTGCTCGTACCACATAGTCTATTAGTAATGGATAAAAGTGTGCACATGTACCAAAGTCTCATGCCATCATGGTTGAATAATTCAACACCCAATAGGGGAAGATAACGATGATTTATGTTTAGATATTGTTATCTTCATCAACACATTTATATGAGTAATAATCATAGAGTTCTAATCTTAGTCACCCATTAACTACTCATGCTCACGTATCAAGAACAAAAATGGGTTAATCCCGCATTAGGGATTTATCAACACTAGCTAATAACAATGTTAAAGAACCCCTTTATCAGCATAAAAAATATTTATTAGAGGGGGTCTTTAACATCACTTTTTTAGCACTATTAAAGGGGGTCTTTAAGAGTGCCATACAATTGTAGTTAATGGAGGTACTTATCAGAACTTTTTTACAAGCATTATTAATATCCTATCCATTATCAGTATATTTTAAAAAAGAGTTGATAAATGTGTAGTTTTATCAAAAATTGTAAAAAAGTACGAACAAAGGGGTGTATATGCTCTTCTTTAAAAGCATTGATAGAGACCCCCATTTTTCAGCAATTTTTTAGTAGCACTGACAATGGTATAATTTATAAAACATATTTGATAAAAAAAATATATTTATATATAAATATATTAATATTGACATCCATATAATTTATATTTCTTAAACTATGTTTTAGATAAGTAAAGATATTTCTACACATAATATATAATATATTTAGTAAAAATGGATTATAAAATAGTTTAAAAATATTTTTAAATAATTATTTTTTATTATTACTGATTAATAGTCAATTATTATCAATTTGAAGATAATTAAAAAAATCAATAATAGATCTAAAATATTTTGAAAACCTAACTCAAACTTCCAACGACTATAACATTTGATATGTGATCCCGTTTGGGCTCTACCTCATATAAAATTGAAGAATTTGATGATATCTACACGCTTTTTGACACATGTAACCCCATTTCACATTTAATAAGTTAAAAAGGCCTAAAAGTCATAAAAATGAGTTTTTCGATTAGCCACCCCAATTTGTTAACATTTGACTGATTTACATCCTCATTTGAGGGGGTATTATTTCCATTTTATAGTTAATAATGAATTTATTACCTGGGATTACATTCATATTGATACTATGGTTTTTAAATATTATCTGTTCTCAAAACATAATTTTATATATATTTAATTATATGCATGTTTTCTTACATATACTTATAATAAATCACTCATATAGATACATATATCATTATATTTACATAAAAATGTCTATTCTAATATATGTTAATGAATAGATATTCTAAAAATTTATTTTGAAAAAATATCTAACCATTTTTTACATTATTAATATTTATTTATAATGTTTATATATTGGTTTGTATTAATAAATAGATATATATTTATATTATATTCTAGTATATGTTATTAAATATAAAATATAATCTATTTAAATAATTGAAACTATATATATCACACACATATATTGTATAAATTTATTTACATATAGTTATACAAATACATGAATTAATAATATTTTTAAATATATAAATGTAAATATATAAATATATAAACAGAAATATCCTTAAATAGAAAATTAAACAACATGATGTAGTGGTAAAGGTGTTCCATCTTTAAAGGAGAGTTGTAGGGTTTGAATCTAGGTGAGAGCGCATGAGTGTGTAAATTCATAAATCACTAATAAAAGGTGTGGTGTGCTGAAAAGCGCTGATAAATGTTGGGGGAGTGCTATTAAAGGTGTCTGGGAAGCATTGATAAAGGGGGGAAGGCTCATGGACGTCTATAAAAAATATAATTTTACCCCCTTTAACAGTGGAAAAAAGATATGTTATAAGGGACCTTTAGTAGTACTAAAAAAGCATTTTTATGCACGGTTAAAGGGTGGCATTAACATGGCATTTTTAGCAAAAATAAAACATTCGTACATTTAACCATGCTGTGATTATCAGTTATTTTTAGCACTGAAAAATGAATATTCTTGAATTTTAAAGAAATATTTTGTAGTAGTGTATATTATTTAAACTAATTATTCATCTATAATAAAATAATTAATTTTCAATTGAGAACATTTTTCATTATTCGAATTCAATATTTCATGTTTCAACATTCCATTTGAATTTCATAACCAAATTATAGGTTCTCATCTAATTCACACATTTCAAAAATAATTTTACACATAAATTTGTTTTAATATAGAATCATCATCAATTAGTTTCTATAAACCACTTTTAATTTTAACCATAACTTTATAAAAATACACCCAATTTTTCAAAGCCTTTGAAAGAAAGTTTTATTAGAAAATTACATAAATTTCATTTCAAAAACAAACATGATATTGTTTTTAACAAAAATGAATGTCTTTTTTTTTAATTTTGAATATTATTGTTTTATTTATAAAAATATTTCATTCATGGTAATATTATGTAAATCATGCTTCAAATAAATATTCCAATTCAATATAATTTACATGATATCAATAGTTAATTTCTAAATGGCAGTGTCAGGGGTTTTCACTACACACACCATACAATTTCGAATTATTTGTGATGTGTCTCAAAGAAAACAATTGAAATGAATTGGAAAACAAATTTAATATAAAAAACAATTAAATTATACAATTGAGATATATTGTACTATGAAATCACCTACCTAAAATAAAAAAATTCCAAATAGCTAAAAAGGGATCCATAATAGTAACTTTAGAAGGTAAACAACCCATGATAGAATAAAAACAATAGTAAAAACTGATTTAATGTCCACTTAGTAGCTAGAAACCCCAAACACAACTCAAAAGGATAATTTTAATTGAATAAGTGTTTCAGTGTTATAAATAAAAACACTAAGAATATAAGCATTAAAACCCAAACAATTAAGAACACTAACTATTGTACCATTTAACTCTAATATCTAAATCAAAGGGAATTAAAAAACCTTTGAAAATGAGTTATAAAATTTATAATATTTTAAGGATTCGATTTCAATAATTCCAATCCTTTAAAAACCATAAAATAGTGGTACAGTTTGATATGGAGAGGAATAAAATGTATAATAGTGCTTTTAAAAACGATTTACTCAAGAAGAGTGGAAAAGTAATAACATTGATTAACCTAACACAACCTATATTTTTTACCTAGAGAAAAATATATTTACCCCAACATAGTCCCCACAACCTGGCTTACCCTTACATAGAACACAAGTAAATTTTCAAATCCATTATAAAATCAGGTTTATCATTATATGGTGCCTAATATACCCTTACAGAAATATAGACTACTCTTTCGTAGTGACTAATTTACCATTACAACAGTCAATTATTAAACCCATAAATACTACAAATATTATAAGTGGTTATAATTTTGAAATAGAAAAACTAAAATGAGAACATATTCATAATCCTAATGGGAAATCATCATGCATCCCATGAACAATACTAAGGAAAAATAATAAAACACTAATAAGACAAATGAAATTATATAAAAAATAAATATAAAACCTTAAAATAAATTGAATTGAATACCAAATAATGATAATACATAGTATTTATAAATGTAATATGATAGTTAAAATAGTAACCCAAACATAGAGAATGGTAACCTGACCATTTGGAATTGTAACCTGACCATTAAAAAAATAATTTAACCTCAAAATAATAAATTTCAATTTAAAAAATATTTATCCTGAAAAAGAATATTATAATTCAAAAAAAATAATTATTAAAAAAAATAAAAGAAAATATAAGAACATTTTAATAAACTATATTTTATCGTATTTCATTAATATAAGAAGGTTTATTTTAAAATTTAAAATTTATCATGTTAAAAAATTATTTTCAAAAATTGAAAATACTATTTTAAATCATCACATCATAATTTTCTGATGTTGTATTTTAAGATTTTTTTTTTGAAATACACCAATTTTAAGGAGGATAGTAAATATACAATTGTTCTCATAACTAATGTATATTAAATTGCATCATCCAAGATACAATAAAGTCCTTATCAGTTCCAAAACATGTGTCTTGAAAAAAAATATTTATTTTGAATTTTTTTAGTAAACTACAATAAATGTAATTTACAAAAATAAATATAACTTTCAAATGTATAAAATTTAATGAATTTTATTGAAATAATATTTTCTATTTTTTTCACCATTCATTTAATTAAACTAATGAATTCAAATTATAAAATTATTAAAAGACTTAAAATAGTATTATTTAATAAAATTATGTTTTGTAAGGTCATTAATATCACCGTTACAAGGTTTACCTCATATATTTAATTTCACTCAATATTTTATTCAAGAAATTCCCCTCCCCTCAAGTATAAATAACCCCTCTCTCTCCATTTGGAAAACCACTCTGAAAAATTTAAAAACCTGACATTTACTAAAATACATACACTTAAGACTCTTATAACAGTTAGGGACATTTTAGAGCAATTAAAATTCCATCATAAATGGATTTTAGTTTCATAGAGGAGTAAAAACACTAAAAAGATAGAATCTTCTAATCAAATATTCCTCTTAATATACTCTAATTATATATTTCACTACCATATTAAAACCTAAATCTTATAATGATAATTACATAGAATTTTTAAAATAATTAATTTTTTTATCCTAATAGAGATATTATTTTAATGACATATTAAATTTTCGTATATCCTATTTTACCTTTTTTGACAATGTCCCAAACATTTACCGATTATCCTTCTTTGAGGAAATTTCAAAACTTATTATTATAAAAAACCTTATGGGTCATTAAATTAAATTAATTATGATATATAAATGTATTAATATTATTATTTTATGGTTCGTTAATTAATTCCCTTATGCATAATTGACCTTGTATTATGTTGTGAAATAGAATCAATAAAGGGAAATTTTTAAGGGAAACGTGATATCCAAATGCATCAAAATCAAAAATGTAAAATTAAAAAATTTAATCCAATTGTTATATATGATAAATGTTAATATAAGTTGTCATAATTATTTAATATTTTAATGGTTTAATAAAACTACTTTTATTTTTCTGGAGGTGGAAAATGTGATGAAGCAAATAGGTATTTCAGGTATTTTTGTTCTCAAAATCAACTTCATTTCATGCAGTTATACCACATTCAAAACATCTTATATATAAAAATCCCTCTAATTTTCTTAAAAAAATATTTTAAAAATTCATCCATTTTATTTTTTGGATATACATATTTTCTCCTTGATTTATAATTAAAATACAATCATTTTTCAAATAGACTTTTCCTTGAAAACATATTTTACTCCCCTTTAGCTTTTTCTTCTTCACTCAAGCATTGTGATGTTTTTTTTTTCCAAATATGGTCTCTATTTTTCCTCATATTGTAAGAAATTGTTTATTGATATAATCCTTATTTAGAAAATCATTATGAAACCCATTCATTTCTATTGGTTTTTTCAAGACTAATGTTTTTATACATTCTTTGGGTCAAGCATGATTATGTAAATATTTCGATGTGACAGGTGGTACTGGAATTATATATCCCTCAAATTATTTTGGCAACGTTATATATCAAATTAGATTATGTGAACTATGAAACATCATGATGAAAGTATTGTTCACAATGATGATGTCACAATTTATTGATACATGTTATTAGTTAACTTGATATAAGAATTTTCCAAAACTATGTGTGGAATTTGACAACTCTGACATGTTGTTTCATTTTTATCCATACCCAGCATTACATGGTTTTTTAAAATTTCTCCCACATGTTTATGAATTTGATCCCATGGTTATGAAATGTTTTTGCTAATTATGATCAACCACATAATATTGATTCATGTCTCTTATTTCCCTATACCCTTACTAGGATTTTTTGTCACACCTTTCATTGATTTATATCCTCAAGTGAATACATCTAAAAATAATAATGCCAAATCTACAATGTTGTTAATGAAGAATTATTTTAATAATTTTAGTTCTTTATTATGTATATCTGATGTATGATCGTAATCATCATATTACACCAATCATTTCAAACCATGAACGTATAACTATATTTTTTGTCTCAAAAATTATTTAATTGTAATATAAAAAATTGGGGTAATAATAGAAGGTATTAGAGATATGATTTTTTAAATTTTAGAATTTGGATTTGATAATGTTTAGGAAAGTACATTGAATAAGTCTATATGTATAGTTAAAAAACCAATATGTTTTCCTTTAGAAAATTTCTAAACAAAGGGATCTCATAAGATATGTGTCGACACCCTGAAAAAGTGTTCCGTGCATTTTACCGCATAATTCAACATGTGAAAACCACTTAGTAAATAAATGTTTAGTATGAGTCAAAATGAAGCATTAAAGGAGAAAATGGTAAATATTGGATTTATGAGTATCACAACCGAAAATGTCATTGACGCATCACAAAATGTTCATGGTTTCACACTCCATTTTTCATGGGGGACAGTGATGATAGGGAAGGGACTAACCCGAATGTCAAGAAGTGAAATGTGGTAGTGATTCCAAGCATGGGTGTGTGTGTTTATCCCCAATGGTATGGAGAAATAGGTTTTCCCTTGTAGTTTTCACTAGAGGCCCGGGAGGAACACAACTTGCATGCTAAGAGGTTGGTATAGTCCCTACCTACACAACCCAAAGGTTTAAAACCCATGACCCTATGTAATACACCTTCCCTCACCTCCTATGTGGCATTGAATATTATTTATCCCTACATGGGACATATAAACCCGAAACCTGCATCGAGCACCTACAAAAAAACCATTATTGACCAGTTTCCCCTATTTTACCCTAAATAGGATCCTTACTCAATCATTTTGTGTTTATTGGAAATATAGGATGGGGGAAGACCAAGTTAAAAATAAATAAGAGAGGAATATTGGTCTCTAAAATGATAAAGCCTGAGGGTATCTACTAAGGCTATGTTCCTACCATCAAAAGGAATGAAACCTAGATAAAAATAAAATTTGATAGGAGAACCATAGAAGGTTATGGAAGAATGAAAATCTGCTATATTATTAATCTCATGCCATAGATACATGATATCTATTGGAGTATTGATAAAGTTATTTCCCTTGAGAATGAGATATGCAATATTTCATGGAGTACCATAGTGGCCAAGGAGGAATGTTTGGATAATATCTAAGTTCATCACCATAGTATCCAAGTAAATTTTGATTCAGATGCATAAATCAAATCTAGTAAGAATATTCCTCACCAAAACCTAGAGGAATTCTCTTCGACCAAATTAGAAAGTAAGGGATATAATTTCTTTGCCTCTAGAGTTTTGAATGAACACACTACCCCACAAAACAACCATACTACATGATCCATTAGTCTTAAACTTGAGGCCCAACTATGAGGTCTCTCACAGACCTAGTGCCCCATAGGTGTGTGTATAATGGAAGGATGTGGAGAAATATTATTCATGAAGATCCTACGGTACGGTGCATCAGTACAGGTGTTGGAAAGGTGAGTGAAGTTAGTCATCATGCACCTAAATTTGGAGATGAGGGACATTAACGTGACTGAGGCTCCCTCATATCAAACAGAGTTTCTCAACCACCAAATGCACGAGCAACACGCTGCAATGATCAAAACTCGTCCTTTCTCCCAGATAAATTTCCTCCACCACTTGGAAATATCCAAAAAATTAACATATTTTAGGAAACTGAGATGAGATGCCAGTGATCTCACCAAAGGTGAGACATAATACATGAACCTAGTGGATTTCGATGAATAGGTGTCCTAAAGACTCTTTGTTGGTATTGTTGAAGAAAGTGAAACATTATTCAATGTTGATTCATATAAATATGAAATTTTACAATATTGAATTTTCATTATTTTGATTGCTCCAACCCAAAAATTTAATTTTAGCCTAAATAACATTTAACCATTAGATTTTAAACCAATTTTTCTACTTGATTGAGGGAGGTTGAAGCTGGAAGGAGGCCCTCCCAGAAAACTCTCAAGATGATAAACCCTAAAAAATTCAATTATTAGCATTGTTAATCAGATCAATGAGTTCAAAGATATCAGGCTACTCAATGATAAAAAAACACATGAGTGATGTTGGTGTAATTCTTATCTTTTTTCACGGTCCTATAAAAAGTAAAACACTAGGGGAAACCCAAAAAGTCATTGATTTGGTTGTAATGAAAAAAAATGTGTCCTGTACCAATTATCTAGTCAGTGAACCACTATAGGTACTAGATATGTGGTTGGATTGAGAGCCACATAGGGGAGGAATTTATAAATGTGAATCTAATTTGGGCCGTACTTTTCTTTCATGAACCGACCACAGAAAGAACAACCCTAGACAACCTCCCACGGTAATTTTACTTGTAGGACATGCACCTATATAGATACACTTCAGAAATTGATCCCACCCTCCAAAGCATCTTTCGCCATCTCTGTACACAAGGATCAATGGTGTTTTCTATCTGAGTGAGCATCCCAAATGATGGTTTTCGGGATATTCTCAATTCTTGAGATAACAGATATAAGATCCTTAATGGAGAAAAGTACATGAAGTGTAATAGAAGTGGGGAATATGTTAAATAATGTTATTTGACCACCATGATACAAAATCAGATTCTTACAATTATTTAAGAAAGCTATGATATTTTAAAATACCTTGGTGATGTGAGGGATTCAAACTCTAGAAGGAGATTACGGGGTACCATGATATTCCTCAAGGAAATTATATCACTTCATTCCTAGTTTTCTCCGTAGTTAAAGAACATAGCATTTTGGGCACTATGAAGGGAGGTATATGCTTCTCTTCTCATAGTTTATCAGTTTACAAGTCCAAATAGAGTGCTTCTTGAGGATTAAATTGTTGTCTCGAATAGATCATTTCAAATCATTTAAAAAAGGATAGTATCATTAGCTTACATTAGATGTGTGAGTCTATAAATTTTTTTATTTCTTCGAAAATGAAGAATGATGTTGACCTAGAGGTTTTCTATGGATATACTGACTGAGGAAGTCATGAATTAATATTAATAGTTTAAGAGATAGTTGATTAAATTTCCTTCAACCATGAAAATCTTTGAAGAAGCCACACTGTATACCATGAATGAAATGATTAACCAATGGGAGTTATAAAACCTATACTAGATATATGATTCCCATGTAGAGAATCAAATGCACGAGAGAACCTTGAGAATGAAATCTCATTCAATATTACCCTAGTATTTTCCATTTCCATTTTGATGATGTCATTGGTGTCTATAGATTTTATGTTAACATTTGTTATCATCTATGGTGCCACATCAATCCTTCCATGAATAGTTCTATCTTTGAAAAACCAATGCTAACAAAGGAAGACCCAAGAAGGAATCTATACTAACATTAATTTGTTAATGTCACATTCTAGGAAATTATAAGGGAAGTTACATAAACTGATGGGTAAATAATAATTGAGTGAATAGGGTTCCTTAATATTTGTTGGGATAAAAGGGGGTTTTAGTTATGAAACTCATGGGAGGGGACATAATTGAATGAATTATTGAACTGAATAAACTAACTCATAGCTGAACAGATCCCAAGAGTCCATAAAGAAGGAGCCTAGGAAACAGTTGGGTCTTGGCGAGCTATCAGGGTTGATATCATTCATTTCATCGATAATTTTTTTCCTTCTTGAACAACATAGAATTAAAAATTATTATTACTAGAAACTATGTGGGGAATTGTTCCAAATAGATTAGAGGAGCACCCAAGGTCTCTTCCTTACATGCAAGGATCCAGACCAGTCAGAAAATTCCTATTTTGAGACTCATCCATGGCCCCAACCACATCTCGGTTCTATATAATGGTACCATCCTAAAATTGTATATTAGGTTTTATGTGGAATTTTCATTCTATAAGATAATCATGAATGAAAGAGCAGTTTTTTCATCTTCTTCAAGCCATCTGAATCTAGATTTCTTGTGTAATATGTATTCCTTTTCTAGTAGCCTTACATCTAGGTAGTTCTTTTTTGTGTTGAGTTGGTTGAACATAGCATCATACCTTATGACCTAAATCATTGAATCTAAAATTCCACATCATTAGATATTATGTTTAGTGAATAGTTTGAGCCTCATTTAGGGACACAGAAGGGGACCCATAGTTCTTTGGCTAAATCCTCTCCTAAGTGTTGTAGCAAAGGTGGTCCATTTTCCAAAGCATATCTAGCTCTACCAGTCTATACAACCTCTTAATTAGGCACCACTAGTTCCTCACAAGTCCTGTGTGCAGAAACTATGACCACTCATCTAGGACCAGTGTGATCACCCATTTATGTACACTTTCATTCCACCAATGGCAAGATGAATCTTCCCTAGGATCCCTTATCTAAGAGGGAGAAATTATAAACATTAACTAAATTATTTAGACTTTATAAACCATGGTAAGGGTCACAAGGTTGGGTCTTCCTTATGGATATGAATTCATATGGTTAGAGGTTTCCTCCAGCCATCATACCTGATGTTTGGAGGCTTGAGGTATAGGTGGATGTGTATTCCTACAGTCACAAGAAACTCAACATTGTGGATAGTGTTAGAGAGTTCCAGGTATTGGGTAGTTTATCTACGACCATGTCCTTCCCTAGTCATCTCTAGGACTTAGAGCATATGCTTCTTGGGGTGTTGGGTAAGGATCACACTTTCTTTCCCATTAAACAAAGATTGTGATCCCCCACTCCCACTATGGAAATAATTCTGCGGCACCCCTAGGGTATTCCTCTATAATTTCTTAAAGGAATTTTCACTTATCCACATCCTCAATCCCATATGGGATGTGTCCATACGAGATGTTAGATGTTACTACCCTAGATACGAAATGAGAGAGATAAGAAGACACATCCAAGACCATTTTTCTTCTCCCCTTGTGTCATCCTCTTATAATAGTTGAGGAGAATAAGTGTATAGTTTTCTAGATCATATAATTATAATTTTCCAAAAACATTAATAAGGCTCATCATGAATTATGGGAATAGAGGATTCCCATGACCATGACATCCACAAAATTAGATGCATGTTGGGGAGAAGGATATTCCTTTGAATCATCCACTTTTCTCTCTTCAGAGTTCCTCCATAGGAATATGTTCTTAATTACATGTATCGAATTATACTAAAAATTGTATTGTTTGGTTTCTTGGATATTTTATTTACTATTGTTTCTCAAATGAGAAAGACTCACATGGGCATAGTCATTGACAACAGTCATGACATCCAAATGATAAAAATATTTTTGGGCATCATTCTAAGTGTAATCCCTAACCAATCAAGTGAATACCCCTCTTGAGTAATCCACAACCCATCCTATGTAAATCCTTCACTAATGTAAGCCCCAAACACAAAATTCCCATGGGGATCTACCCGAAGAGTAATCCCAAATCATATCCCACATGCAACAGGGAATCATCTTTAGGGGTATAAACCCTAGATTAATCATTTATGACTTGTACTATGTAATAGCCCCAACCATATCATGAAAATCATACATGGTATTCTGTCATAAGAGTATTCCCTGAACAAACCTCTAAATCACCATGAGTCTAGACATCCATAACGACCCTTTTATAAGGATTTTTTTTTTCAGAAATAATCCCAGACTGCATCATCTCAATGAACCATACCCCCCTACAAGAAACTCACATAGAGGGACTCTATAGGTGTGGGTCCTCTCAACCTAACAACATGGTCTTTGAATCTTATCCAAATGGGAAACGTAGGAAGAGTCCAAGATGATTAAACAAAAAACCCAAAATCTCCCTTATTCTCTCTTAGATACATTCCTAGTAACGTCTTATTTAACCTTGGAATAAATATCCCTTCATGTTTACTTTTCCTTATTTTACATAAGTCCCACACAAAACATTGACTACGAACCTTTTGTCTCGATGTCCTTACCACATGACCTCATTATGTATGTTTTTTTGTTATAACATGTCCTTAAAAAGGTGTTAATTTCCCCAATAAGTGGAAGTGAGTTATGTGATTTATGATTACTTTCAAAAGGATATGTATTAATCCCTTCCCATAGGACTGATCCAAACATCCAAGAAACATTGATCTCATTTGATGAAAATACACTACATAGCGCCCTACCACGTGTCCAAAAACTGAAATCGTTGTAATGACGACTAATGAATCCATAATTTTTATATAAGAGAATAATATTTATAGAAAACCACATATACATACTGATATCTATAATGATAATGCTCCATGGAAACATATATGTTATTCTAAATTCCATTCATGCTGACAATTAATTATTAAATCACAGGTTATCAACACAAATCATGGGAATTACATAATGTATTCCTGAACAAACATTAAATATATTAGAGAGTTTGACAGTAGTAAAAAATTCCCCCTAAAAGGGTATAATGATTTAAACCAACCATTGTCTCGTACAATGTGAGTTATTAAGAGTCATTGGTAGAAATCCACAATGTGTGGGGGCCTTTGAAAAGAAGGTCCCTCATTGATATAAACCATTTGATGTTTTGAGATCCATGAAAAATCCTATTATAAACTAGTTAGATATATTTAACCTAAGAGGACTGATTTCACAAAACCAAAATCGACTTCTATCAACTGTCTGGCGACACATTTTCCATTAGAAACATCAATTTCTTATTTCCCAGGGAAACGTACCACCTGACAGTTGATTATAGGGTGTTGAGTTTTGTGAAATCACTCACATACAATAAATGATAACAAAAATATTCTATTCAGATTCATTAATGTAATGAAAAAATAAAAAAAAGGTCTATATGGAACACCCCACGCTTCTACGGTACACTTCTCTTTGAATAATGTGATAGCGTGTGTTGTACGCAACACCGAGTTCTAACACACCATAACTAATCAAACTAGCCATTATGAATAGTAATACCTACTTTTTGAAATTATATATATTTTATATTTTAAAATGGAATTCATTTTTGTATTCTGAATATTTAATTTAGCCTAAGGTGAAATTTTGGTACTTTTCAGATAACTTTAATATTTTGATGAATAGTGAAAATTACTAAATTTTAATTAAAAACAACTTTTTTATTCAAAATATTTAATAGTGATAAATTATGAATTTGAGTGGTTTTAAAGTATATTTAGAATATATTTTTACCATTTAATACAATTTTGTTCATTGGACATAATTTTACAATTAAACCGGACATAAACAAGTGTCAATCTTTTGATAGTTATTATCTCTTAAAAACACGCTTTTTGTTTTAACAACGGGAATTAATTTTAAATTAATTTCTTCCACTTATGTGTTTTAAATTTAGAAAAATTGATTCCATATTTGGAATCAGGATGTTATAATTGTGTAAATAGGTAACTTTTATTTTTAGACATTTTGAATAATTACTTTGGTAAATATTTTATTTACTATTGTTAAGGGTAAATCCAGTAAATAAGGGTTAAAAATAATATTATAATAATACTAAATTACCCTAAAACGTGTCCTAGGCTTATTGGATGATACATGTTCTACCATAGGCATCTTTTGGTCGATTTTGGGACCCCATGGATCCACTTGTAGGTGATAGGGACACTTAATTTTAATTAAGTTAAAATAAGTACAAAAATGACATAAGCATATATCTTTTAGAAAAACAATTTTTACATAGGGTTATATATGTTACATTTTCTAATATAAATATTAATTAGAAATATAAAACGATTTCCTACATAATGATATTTTATTTATAATTTTCAGACATTAAATAATGTAATTTATTTATGACACAATTATGATGCAGTAATTACCATTATAGTGAAAAATTAAAATAATTGATATTATAAATACCCAAATAAAAATAATTTGAGACTTTTAATGAATTAAAATAATTTTCTAGGATAATATGACATATTAGGATTGATTTAATTAACTTTTTTCGAAGTAATCATTCTGTTATGAGTTTCACAAAAATCAACTATTAAATAGTGTCAAAATTGACATAAAAGAGTTTTTAAAACAAATATTATTAATTGATATTAAATTCCTAAAAATATAATGTTCGGCCTAAAGACCTATATAATGATAGTTATATCATTAATGGACCACTTGGGGGTATCTTGGATGTATATAGTATGTTTATTAAACATATAATATAAAAATACAAAGAGACATTGTAAAAGTGATACTAATTAACTAAGAGTTAATACTTAAAGATAATGTTAATATAGTAACCCAAACCTGTCTAAATTCAATTGGTTTAATGGTTTTCAACCTATACCAGCCTTAAAATTTAAATAATCAACTTTGGAGCCATTAGAAACCGAATATGAATTTATTATAAATTAATATTTCTAGCTTTTCCAAAGGTGCCCCTCACCCCTCTTATAAAAGGGTACTCCTCCTTCTCATTTCATCACACATTCAAAGCCTATTGGTTTGGCCAAGCTCTGCCCAAATAATCTCCCAACATCACTCACTACAACCTAGAGGCCTTAGTTTGATCAGAAACCCATCCTAATGATCCCTTTTGATCAAATCAAAAGGAAGAACCCGAAGAAGAGGTAATGATTTCACCACCCTTTTCCAAGTTCCTTTCTTCTCCCACATCTTCTTCCTTTGTTATTAACATTCTAAAATAATAACTCCAGTATCATATACATACTATGATGTTATTATAAATATGGTACAACCATATTCAGTATTCTATCCACCCTTTGAATAACATGTCACCATACGTGCGTACGTACGGCTTACCATCTCCACGTCGTGGTGTAATTGTTATTCAATATATTATTATTTAAATGGGTATAATAATGATGTTTAACTCTTGTAAATAATAAATATAACATGTTAATGATTCTGTATATATTATATACCGTCCATTTATATATTATTTTAATATCAAATGAATGATATTATCGCTCGTGCGTACGTACGGACTACCCTCTCTACGAACGCGATGAGATTCATTCTCTATCGTATCCATTCAAGTATAATCATCATTTGATGATTTAAAAATAATGTTTAAGGACTTGATATCATTATTTATATTAATAATATACAACCTATCCATGAAAAACATGTCTTATGTAACAAAACATATAAAAGAAAATGAGTAAGTTAACACCCAAAACAATAATAATACTAATATATTATTAAAAAATCAATGTTAAAAGATCATATATGATATCATATTAGTGTATATTATTGTTGAATAATTTAATAACAATTATTTCACCATTATACAGGAGGTTAACCTACCCCAACCAAAGAAAAGTACAAGGTAAGGGTTATTTCACAATCTCTTCATTATTTGATGTTGTTTATACGTAATAATCTACTCGGATCTCTTTATCATCCACATCCATGTTTCTTAAAAATGAATTTCAAAAAAAATTTACTATTTACTAGAATATGGATTAAGGTAATTTATACCCTTGTTTGACTTTTTATAAGAGGTTTATAAAGGAATCATTCCGTCATTTTCCAAACAAGGTTCTTTTTATCCTTTTCAACAAAATTAAGGTAGGAATGTTTTTTTTAAATTATATGGCAGGTGCGACTATTTTCCACCATTATAAAATCGTCGAAGATTCCCTTACAAGCTTATAATAAAACTTTCAATGAAAATGTTTCATTTTATATGACTCTTAAATTATTTCAATATAAAAAGAGATATTTCTCTAAAAAGAGTTTTGATTTCATCTATGTCAACATCCTTTGATAGATTTTAATCTTATTAGGAAATGATTTATTTTGAAACAAAAATCCATATTGTATTGAAGGTTTTCTGATATGTTTGACTATGGATATGTTATTTTCATAGTTTATGGATGAAGTATTTACATTTCGTATGCTAGTTTTAATATGAATTTTTATGTTATGTTTAAACCTTTCAAATGGGAATGCATTGGACTTAATATTTGACGGGTGGAGCCTGCTATAGCTCCTCGATGCATCGGTAGGTCTCATGAGACAATTTGGTGTCTTGGAACAAGGCCTTGGCAAAATCTTATTTGTAGTCTTGGCATGAGGCCTTGGCTATGTGGTTATGATAGTCTGGCAATATGCATTCCATCATTATGAAAGTGGTAATTGATATTTCATGTGATTATTTGATTAGTAGAATATCCATGTGAATAAGTAAATGTAATTATTTCATTTTTTTTCCATACTATGTTGAAGTTCAAGTTTAAAAGGATTTTGTTTTAGTTATACATTGCCTTAAATGATTATTATTATTTATGAAAGTTTCTTCTATATTGTTATCCTTACTGGGCATTTGAGCTAACCCCTTTTCTATGTTTTATATTTCCCAGGATGTGAAGAAGTAATTTATGAATGACCTGTAGAGATAGAATGTGGGGATATGAGTGTGGAATATGGAGACTTTGTTGTTGTAGTAGTTTTCACTTTATGATGTAATGTAAAATGTTATGAATATATCTAGTGTTTCCAAGGCTACTAAACCAATCGGTCTTTCGAGATTTGATCTTTCCCGTGATCATGCCAATGTTATGTAATAATGCACCGACTCTGGGTAACTGGGGTCGGGGCATTACAGTTGGTATCAGAGGAAGTTTAGTACAAACCTTGGAGGCTAGATTTAGATAAACTTTGATTAGAGCACGTAGACCTATGATGAACTTTGAGGATTAGTATAGAAGAACTTCCTAGAATTTTGGTATTGTAGTGATTTTGTGAGTTTTCTGAGCAATACATCCCTGTCTGGATACGAGCAGGTAGAGGCGGCTCTGGCACAGATGTACCTAGGTGTAAAATCCGAAAACACCACTTTGAGATAGACTCGAACGGGAACTGGTGCATGACAACGGGGCTTACTGCACTCTTGGTTACGACACTCCTGGGGGATATGCTTAGGATAACTCTCATTTTCTTCACAAATCATTATGAATGGTTTATGAGTATATAATTCCTCAAAGAAAACATTTTTATGATTATGGATTATATCCATAAATAGTTAAACTTATGTTAAGTGTTTTATAAGTATGGGATTATGTATTTTGATTCATAAACTGATCTAGTTTATGACATTGTTTAGAAATGGAGCCTAGTGGAAGAAATGGAAACCGTATCAATGCATGCACTCCATGTAGGGATTTCCCTCCTGCTCAAGATAATTATAGTGGAGCCGGTGATGCAACTGGTGCCGATCAGCTAATCACCATACTGGGACAACTCACTCATGTTATGAATAATAATCATACCCATAAGGAGCACCCTGATCCGCAGTGTGGAGGATCAATGTAAGATCTATTCATGAGGCAACAACCACCAACGTTCAATGGGAGTACAAATCCTTTAGTATCTGAGCAATGGATATTTTCCTTAGAGAAAATATTTCAGGCTTTGGGGAGTAGTGAAAGGGAAAAAGTTATCATGGCAGTTTACCACCTCACCGGAGATACTGATCAATGGTGGTCATTGATTCAAAATACGAAGGAAGATGATGAAGTATCAAATATGGAATGGAGGGAGTTCAAAGATCTGGTTTTAGAAAAATACTTTCCTCGCGACCACCAAGAAGATATGGAAAGGCAGTTTCTGTGTCTGAGACAAAAGGAGGATGAGAATGTCGCAAACTATGAGGCTAACTTTACAAGGCTAGCAAGGTATACTGGAGATTATATACGTAACCCCAGAAGTAATATTGATCATTTCTTTGATGGGTTAAAACCATTTCTCCGTCGAGCAGTAGTCTCACAATCCTTTTCATCGTATGAAGACATTGTCTCATGTGCTATCAAGACAGAAAAAGAATTCTCTAAGTCTTATGACTTTAAAGCAAAGAAAGAGAAGAAGAGACCTGCTGATCAATCTGGGAATGTAAATAAGGGTAATAAGGGAAAGGTTGAATATCCATCCTGTGGTAAATGTGGGAAGAAACACCCCAGTACTTTCTTCAAGGGAACATGAGTATGTTACAAGTGTGGTGAAAAAGGCCACCAAGCTCGTGATTGCAAGGGGAAGAAGGAAGCTACCAATTCTTAGTCCTACAATTGCAGGGAGATGGGGAATTATGCAAATTAATTTCCTAAGCGTCTGGAGAACATACCTCAAAAAAAGGCCAAGGGATTAAGGCTAAGCTTATGTTATCACCACTGTTGAGGTAGAAGCTCCGAAAGATGTGGTGGCAGGTAATTTAATGGTTTCCTCAAGTTTAGAAAATGCATTATTTGATTCTGGATCATCGCATTGTTTCATATCTTCCCAGTTTGCTAATAAAATTAGATATTTCCAATTTGATTTAACATGGGAGTTGTCAGTTCAAACTCTTAAGGGAAGTATCATTGCAACAATGTTTTGTGAATCATTCCCCATTAGAGCACATAAATGTTCTTTATCTGCTGATCTCGTTGTCATACCTATGATTAAGTTTGATATAATACTCGGTATGGACTGGCTGTCGGACTACGATGCGAAAATTTATTGTAAGAATAAAGAGGTTACAATTCTTGATGATGATGATAAAAAACACCTTATCTTTAGAGCAGAATCGTCACCACCGAATTCTTATTTAGATCCACCCCCAGTAGCTCAACTAAATTAAATTATTAGGGAGGAAGATAATGAAATAATTGTGGGTGAGGAAAAGAATGTTCAAATAGAAGATGTACCTGTTGTGAAAGAATTTGTAGATGTATTTCTGGGAGATTTACCTGGACATCCTACAGAAAGAGAAGTTGATTTTTCCATTGATTTAATTCCTGGATCAAGGCCTATATCGAAGACCCCTTATAGAATGGCCACTGTAGAATTAGTCTAACTAAAGAAACAACTATAGGAATTGAGTAATAAGGGATTTATTCTCCCTAGTGTTTCTCCATGGTGAGCCCCTATTCTTTTTGTTAAAAATAAAGACGGATCTATGAGGTTATGTATCGACTACAGAGAGATCAATGCTATAACAATAAAGAACAAGTATCCCCTACCACGCATTGATGATTTATTTGACCAAATGCATGGAGCTCAATAATTTTCAAAGATTGACCTTCGATCTGGATACCATCAGTTGTGTGTGAAGAAGGAAGACATTTCGAAGACAACATTTCGAACCAGGTATGGGCATTATGAGTTTACAGTAATGCCTTTTGAATTGACTAATGCACCCTCTGTATTCATGGATATGATGAATAGAGTTTTCAAGGAGTATCTCGATGAATTTGTGGTGGTATTTATTGATGATATCTTGGTATACTCAAAAAGCTACGAAAATCATGAAAATCACTTGCGCATTATTTTGGAGACTCTGAGAAGACCTGAATTATATGGGAAGCTTAGCATGTGTGAATTCTGGCTTCAGGAGATTTCTTTTCTTGGACATATTGTCTCTAAAGATAGAATCTCTGTTGATCCTTCTAAGAACAAGTCAATCCATGAATGGCCAGCACCGATGAGTATAACTGAGGTACGTAGTTTTATTGGTTTAGCAGGTTATTATCGATGTTTCATCCAGAATTTTGCCCGCTTGGCTAACCCATTAACGAAGCTCACACATAAAGTGGTTAAATTTGTTTGGAAAAAAGAGTGTGAAGAATGTTTCGAAGAACTGAAGAGAAGATTATTCAATGCTCCTATATTGACTCTACCATCGGGGAATGATGGGTTCGTTATTTATAGTGATGCATCGAAGAAAGGACTTGGTTGTGTCTTTATGAAGAATGATAGGGTTATTGCCGATGCATCACGATAGTTTAAAATTCATGAACAAAACTATCCTACTCATGATCTGGAGTTAGAAGCTGTGATCTTTGCTTTGAAGATATGGAAGTACTACCACTATGGTGAAAAATGTGAGATTTATAATGATCACAAGAGTTTGAAGTATATTTTCTCACAAAAAGAACTCAACATGTGGAAAATCAGATGGCTTGAATTACTCAAGGATTATGATTGTACGATACACTACCACCCGAGGAAAGCAAACAAGGTGGAAGATGCTTTGACCAGAAAAGACCATGGAGTTTTGAACGTGATGAGAATTGAAAGGGATCCGATTTTGAGGGATCTAGTGAAGATGGACATGGGAATAACCAGGGAAGGAAAAACATCAATGATTTTTCAAATGGTTTCCAAACCATCTTTACTATAATGTATTAAGAGTTCTCAGACTAATGATGGAGAATTTCAAAAGAAGATTAAAGCTGTGAATGATGGAAGATTGAGAGATTTTGTGTATGAAAATGGAATTTTGAAATTCGGGAAGAGGCTTTGTGTTCCCGATATACCTGATCTAAAAAGAGAATTGCTGGATGATGCTCATAGTTCCAATTTCTCTATACACCCAGGGAGGACCAAAATGTATAGATATTTGTAGGAACATTTTTGGTGGGACAATATGAAGAGGGAGATTGCTGATTTTGTGTCAAGATGTATGGTTTTTCAACAAGTGAAAGCTGGAAGTCAACACCCTGGAGGTATCATGCAACCTCTTACCATACTGGAGTGGAAATGGGACAATATTACGATGGACTTTGTCATGGGTCTACCAAAGACTCCTAGAAGGAACGATGCAATATGGGTTATTTTTTATCGTCTTACCAAGTCAACACATTTTCTTGCTATAAGAGAAGATCTACCACTGGAACGTCTAGCAAGACTATATATTAATAAAGATGTGAGACTTCATTGAGTACCCCTATCGATTGTTTCTGATCGTGATCCCCTTTTTTACTTCAAGATTCTGGAAGAGTCTTCAGAAATCCCTGGATACTGAACTTCATTTGAGAACATCCTACCACCCTCAGACAGACGGACAATCAGAACGGACTATTCAAACCTTAGAAGACATGCTGAGATCTTGTTCACTTGACATTCAGGGTATGTGGGATCAGTATTTACCTCTGGTAGAATTTTCCTATAACAATAGCTTCCATTCGAGTATTCAGATGGCACCATATGAAGCGTTATACGGAAAGAGATGTCGCACACCAACCTGTTGGGATGAAGTTGGTGAAAGAAAACATGTAGGTCTAGAACTGGTGGAGGAAACAATGGAAAAGGTGAAGGTAATCCAAAATCACATCAAAGCAGCTCAAAGTAGGCAGAAGAGCTATGCTGATAATCGAAGGAAGGATTTGGAATTTCAAGTCGGTGATCATGTTTTCCTGAAGGTATCTATAAGGAAGGGAGTCATACGTTTTGGTAAGAAAGGTAAATTGAGTCCCAGGTACATTGGACCTTTCAAAATTCTAGAACGAATTGGGGCTGTAGCTTACCGATTGGCAATGCCGCCAAGTCTCTCCAAAGTTCACGATGTTTTCCACGTATCTTTGTTGAGGAAATACATGCCCGACCCAACGCATGTACTCAACTATGAAGAATTAGAACTGGAACCCGGTCTGTCTTATTGTGAAGAGCCCATCAGGATTCTTGATACGAGAGAACAAGTAATGAGGAACTGGATGATGCGTCTGGTAAAAGTTTTGTGGAGAAACCATAAGATGGAAGAGGCAACGTGGGAACCCGAGGAACTTATGATGAAGAACCACCCGAGTCTTTTCATGTGATAAGTATTCTAGAAATTTTTAGGATGAAATTATATAAAGGAGGGGAGAATGTAACACCCCAAGCTTCTACGGTACGCTTCTCTTTGAATAATGTGATAGCGTGTGTTGTACGCAACACCGAGTTCTAACACACCATAACTAATCAAACTAGCCGTTGTGAATAGTAATACCTACTTTTTGAAATTATATATATTATATATTTCAAAATGGACTACATTTTTGGATTTAGAATATCGAATTTAGTCTAATGTGAAATTTTGGTACTTTTCGGATAACTTTAATATTTTGATGAATAGTGAAAATTACTAAATTTTAATTCAAAACAACTTTTTTTAATCAAAATAATTAATAGTGATAAATTAATACTTTGAGTGGTTTTAATTTATATTAAGAATAAGTTTTTACCATTTAATACAATGTTGGTCATTGGACATAATTTTACAATTAAACCGGACATAAACAAGTGTCAATCTTTTGATAGTTATTATCTCTTAAAAACACGCTTTTTGTTTTAACAACGAGATATAATTTTAAATTAATTTCTGCCTCTTCTATGTTTTGAATTTGGAAAAATGGATTCCATATTTGGAATCAGGATGTTAAAATTTTGTAAATATGTAACTTTAATTTTTAGACATTTTGAATAATTACTTCAGTAAATATTTTATTTACCGTTGTTAAGGGTAAATCCGGTAAATAAAGGTTAAAAAATTATAATAATAATAAATTACCCTAAAACGTGTCCTAGACTTATTGTTTTATACATGTTCGACCATAGGCATATTTGGGTCGATTTTGGGACCCCATGGAGCCACTTGTAGGTGATAGGGACACTTAATTTTAATTAAGTTAAAATAAGTACAAAAATAACATAAGCATATATCTTTTAGAAAAACAATTTTTACATAGGGTTATATATGTTGGATTTTCGACTATAAATATTCATTATAAAGATAAAACGATTTCCTACATAATGATATTTTATTTATAATTTTCAGAATTTAAATAATTTAATTTATTTATGACACAATTACGATGCAGTAATTACCATAATAGTGAAAAATTAAAATAATTGATATTATAAATACCCAAATAAATATAATTTGAGACTTTTAATGAATTAAAATAACTTTCTAGGATAATATGACATATTAGGATTGATTTAATTAACTTTTTTTGAAGTAATCATTCTGTTATTAGTTTCACAAAAATCAACTATTGAATAGTGTCCAAATTGACATAAAAGAGTTTTTAAAACAAATATTATTAAGTGATATTAAAATCCTAAAAATATATGGTTCGGCCAAGAAACTTATATCATGATATTTATATCATTAATGGACCACTTAGGGGGTCTCTTGGATGTATATAGTAAGTTTATTAACCATATAATACAAAAATACAAAGAGACATTGTAAAAGTGAAACTAATTAACTAAGAGTTAATACTTAAAGATAAGGTTAATATAGTAACCCAAATCTGTCTAAATTATATTGGTTTGATGGTTTTCGACCTATCCCCACCTTAAAATTTAAATAATTAACTTTGGAGCCATTAGAAACCGAAAATGAATTTATTATAAATTATTATTTCTAGCTTTTCCAAAGGTGCCCCTCACCCCTCTTATAAAAGGGCACTCCTCCTTCTCATTTCTTCACACCTTCAAAGCCTTTTGGTTCGTCCAAACTCTACCCAAATACTCTCCAAACTTCCCTCAATACAACCTAGAGGCCTTAGTTTGATCAGAAATCCAACCTAAGGAGCCTTTTTTATCAAATCAAAACGAAGAACCCGAAGTGGAGGTAATGATTTCACCACCCTTTTCCAAGTTCCTTTCTTCTTCCACTTCTTCTTACTTTGTTATTACCATTATAAAATAATAATTCCAGTATCATATATATATATTGTGATGTTATTATAAATATGGTACAACCATATTCAGTATTCTATCCACCCTTTGAATAACATGTCACCATACGTGCGTACGTACGGCTTACCGTCTCCATGTCGTGGTGTAATTGTTATTCAATATATTATTATTTGGATGGGTATAATAATGATGTGTAACTCATGTAAATAATAAATATAACATGTTAATGATCTTTTATATATGATATAACATCCATTTATATATTATTTTAATATCAAATGAATGATATTGTCGCTCGTGCATACGTCCCGACTACCGTCTCCACGAACGCGATGAGATTCATTCTCCATCATATCCATTCAAGTAAAATTATAATTTGATGATTTAAAAATAATTTTTAAGGACTTCATATCATTCTGTATATGAATAATATACAACCTATCCATGACAAACATGGCTTATGTAACAAAACATATAAAATAAAACGAGTAAGTTAACACCCGAAACAACGATAATACTAAGATATTATTAACAAATCAATGTTAAAAGATCATATATGATATCATATTAGTGTATATGATTATTGAATAATTTAATAACAATTATTTCACCATTATACAGGAGTTTAACCTACCCCAACCATGTAAAAGTACAAGGTAAGGGTTATTTCACAATCTCTTCATTATCTGAGGTTGTTTATACGTAATAATCTACTGGGATCTCTTTATCATCCACATCCATGTTTCTTTAAAATGAATTTCAAAACATTTTTACTATTTACTAGAATATGGGTTAAAGTCATTTATACCCTTGTTTGACTTTTTATAAGAGGTTTATAAAGGAATCTTTTCGTCATTTTCCAAAAAAGGTGCTTTTTAACCTTTTCGACAAAATTAAGGTAAGAATGCTTTTTTAACTTATACGGCGGGTGAGGCTATTTTCCACAGTTATAAAATCGTCAAAGCTTCCCTTACAAGATTATAAGAATACTTTCAAAGAAAATGTTTCATTTTATATGACTCTTAAATGATTTCAAAATAAAAAAGAGATATTTCTCTAAAAAGATTTTTGATTTCAACTATGTCAACATCCTTTGATGGATTTTAAGCTTATTTGGAAATGATTTATTGTGAAACAAAACTTCCATATTATATTTAAGGTTTTGTGATATGTTTGACTACAGATATGTTATTTTCATGGTTTATGGTTGAAGTATTTACATTTAATATGCTAGTTTTAATACGAATGTTTATGTTATGTTTAAACCATTCATATGGGAATGCATTGGACTTAATATGTGACGGGTGGAGCCCGCTATAGCTCCTCGAGGAATCGGTAGGTCTCATGAGACAAACTAGTGTCTTGGAACAAGGCCATGGAAAAATCTTATTTGTAGTCTTGGCATGAGGCCTTGGCTATGTGGTTTTGACTCCAAATCGGAGGTCTCGGCGTTTCGGAGTCGGGTTTATTGGCGTTCGGCTTCTCCTGTTTTGCTGAGAGATCTAAAAAATTCCTCTTTCACGGTGATTCGGTTCTGGATCTGCACGCGGTCTTGGATTCTCTCCCTTTATGGCTTTTCCGCACTTTCTTGGTTTCAACCGGATCGATGAGAGGCGATCCATTGAAAGGGATGACTTCCGAGCACCAGTCCGGCTGTGTGGGGATGTGCAGGAGCAGGATTGTGCGGCTCAGCCTCTGACCAGCGCTGCTCGGTCACGGAATGGTGCTATTCATGGTCTTGCTCGGCTGGATGTGGATGTGCAGAAGAAGGCAAGGGCGGCTAGCCCAGTTGCTTCCCGACCTCGAGTTATGGCTGAAGCTAGGGCTTCGGT
The DNA here is from genome assembly GCA_963277665.1 of Viscum album. Lineage (NCBI taxonomy): Eukaryota > Viridiplantae > Streptophyta > Magnoliopsida > Santalales > Viscaceae > Viscum > Viscum album. The sequence goes on along the minus strand of OY728133.1, from coordinate 2,065,032,952 downwards.
TGGAGATTCTTTGGGAGCATCGCGCGGGCAGCGATCCTTCGTGGATGTCATAAAGGCACCGACACCTGTGTCTAAGAAAGAGGAACATAGGAGGATTCTTCGGAAGGGTTCTCTTGCCCATGTGGAGGCTAACCCAGGTGTCATTGCAGAACGACTGGCACTAGGGGAGACCTCTTTGATTGCTCGTGTTGTCCTTCCTAAAGGTGTTCTGCCATGGAAATGAGATTTATTCCAAAGGATTTCGACACTGTGGGGTTTTGACAACTGGAAATGTGTCTCTCTTGGTCGGGGATTCTTTCACTGTTTATTTCCATCGGATGATGTGAAGAAGAAAGCTTGGAGCATTGGATCCATGTTCTTAAAGCCGGGTTGGATTCATCTGCATGAATGGTCATTGGATTTTAATGTATCAAGTGCTAAGAATGTCTTTGCCCAGGTATGGGTTCGTCTTCATGGGCTGAACTGGGTTCTCTGGCATCCAGAAATATTGCATGATATTGGAACGGCATTCGGAACACCCATCCGTCTTGATAAGAAGAAGACAGATGTCAGGTATGGGCACTTTTCCAGAATTCTGGTGGAAGTTGACCTCAAGTCCACTCTCATTGACACAGTTACGCTTTCTATTCCCTCTGATCAAATTCTGATTGATGTTGAATATGAAAACAAACCCCTCTTCTTCACGAAATGCATGGCTGTGGGGCACTCTTTGGAGTCATGTCATAAAAACATTTCCTTTAAAGAATGTGGACTGCGAGGGCACCCCTCCAATCAATGTCTTCGTAAAGTGAATCTAAAGGATCCGCCTTCACCAAAGCCTGACACTAGGGATAAGGACCCTCTTTTGGAATCTGACACTCGTGAGCTACCGCTTTATAGGAATGGGAAAGAGGTGATAACTGACGCTTCTCCGCCTCGATCTTCTGATCATATTGGAGCTCAAGAGCCTCCCTATGGAAAGACTCTAAGTACAGCCCCCGCTATGATGGTGATTGATCCTCCACATCAGAATGCACAACCCTCCTCCTCTGCGTCTGAGAAAGGAAGGGCGGAGGAATCCACTCCTGGAGTTGGGGACCTAACCCTCTGCAAAGGGGGTGCCTCTTATGTTGAGACCAAGGGAAGAGATATGGATGCAAATACGATATCATATAGTGATATTGTCCGAGGAGAAAAGAAAAGAGGCTCTGACAATGAGGGTGTCAGATCTGCCCCTGTTTCAAGGAAACCAAGGAAGGACTACTCTACAGTTCTGAGGACCGTGACCACTAGGGAAACTGCCAAGAAGGAGATTGAGAAGCTATCGAAGGAGCAGCTGGACAAACGAAAGTTCTATAAGAATTTTCTTAATCAATACGAGACCCAATCAAAATGGGAATCAACTGATGCTGATGACATGATCGGGTATGGGGGCGGTGACTATGAATGTTTTGAATTGTAATCTCTCTCTCTTCCTTCTCCTGTTTCTGCACTTTTATTTTATTAATAAATTTGGTGGTCCAAGCTTGCTTGGATCGGACTTTCTGGTAAAAAAAATTTATGAATGACCTGCAGGGATAGAATGTGCGGATATGAGTGTGGAATATGGAGACTTTGTTTTTGTTGTAGTTTTTCACTTTATGATGTAATGTAAAACTTTATGAATATATCTAGTGTTTCCAAGGCTACTAAACCAATCGGTCTTTTGAGATTTGATCTTTCTCGTGATCATGCCAATGTTATGTAATAATGCACCGACTATGGGTAACTGGGGTCGGGGAATTACACTATATCCATTATAGACCAACATTACAAGGGATATCACTCATTAGAGAGTATGTACAATGGAACCTAAGAACTCACATTGGCCGAGAGGATTGGTGGTCGGGCTCATCACACCCTTTTTGGAGGTAAATATTCCATATCCTGTCTAGGAATATCTTATAGATAAAAAAGATGTTGATGAATCCTTTATTAAATCTCATGTAGGATGTGGGTTACCCCATGAATTAACAATCAATTATTAACAAGTACAGAACATAGAATCATTTTTATTTATTTGAGGTTCCAAATGAATAGATATATTTGTATGTATATGATGTTCTCCAAAAATGTTATCATATTGTGTAGTGATTGTAGATTCTTTTTTCATTATTACAATGATTCTAGTTTCCAAGCTACATATAAGGGAACTCTAGAGTTATTGTCATCTAGGGAGATGTGAGTTATTTTAATATTGGGATCAGACCCATGGTTTTTGATTCCAATGTATTATTTTGAATTGAATAAGAACTAATGTTGTATGGTGCCACTTAATGGATAACATCATTACATTTTTGGACATGTGATAAGAATCAAAATGATTATATTTATATCACGTTCCATAAACATTTACGTGGAAGGTGCCTAGACAAATTTGGTTGTGTGACTTCTGAAAAATCATCCTAGATGACCTAGAAGGGATATGGAAACACATGTTGAATGAGTCGATACTAATAGTTCATCCTACAGATAATATGGTTAATTAAACGCACTAGGGTTGGTCGTCTATAAGTCTTCTTACATGTACTATTTTATGGGAGTATAATACTATTTAGTTCAATTGTGAGGGATCAAGCCTATCAAGAAACAATGATCATCTGTCTCACATGGAAGTATGGTACTTTGATAAGATTATGTAGTGTATTACTCTTGAGGAGAATTTATAGATTCAGGATATAGGGGCCACAATAAGTGACATGATGTAGGGATATTTGGGGGTTTGTTTGGGGTCATACTCTTAAGGATGATATCTGAAAGTCTGGAGGATTTGAAAAGGGATTACTCCTAAAAAGGTTTTTATAGGATTAATATGGATTGGGATGCACTCCTATAGATGATACCCATGTTGGTGAAATGTTGGGGCATATACCAAGTAGGAGGACCATAGATTGGACTTCAGGACGTGCACATGAAGAGGATGCCTATAATTGGTTAATCTTTTGGGCTTAAACCAAGTAGGAGAACCATATGATGGATTTTATGGAATCATACTAAGATGGATTCCATACATTTATGGTGCTTACCCATTGAATGGGGGATAATCATTCAAATATTCAAGGCATCCTTATTTATATAAAGTCATAGATTCCATCCTATGGTCCTCCTACATGATATAAGCCCCAACACTTCACCAATACAGGCATACACATTAAGAATAATCCCCGAGCCAAATTAATCCATGCAAATCATTTTCTGAATTATTCTATGATAATTAATTTCTAACAGTCTGGTATCCTCCACAGGAGTAATCCCCCAAACAAACCCCAAATTATACATGAGTGTAGTCACTTCCCGAGGCCCCAAAATCCTTCATCAAGGTATACTCCTATAGAGTAATCCCCTACAAAATCTTATCAAAGGACCATACTCCCATGTGAAATAAACCTTCCACAAGTCTCCATAGACATGATTCCAAAAAAACTCTGTGGGATTTGATTCACATCTAAATGGGATATATAGGAAGCCTCTTGGAGGTCCAATCCCAACCCCCCAAATCAAATTTATTCTATCGGGGGAACTTTTTCAAAAGGGACTCCTTCATCCCTGGAATCATTACCCATTACTTTTCTTTTGGACTGTTTGGGCATATTTCCCACACCCAACATTGACTGGGAACCTCCTCCTTGACATCTTTATCGCATGAAGTTAATCATAATGGTTCAGTCTTTATCACATGAACTCTAAATGTATGATGTTCTCTATTAAGAGGATCCAAACTACATGGGTTCTGAATCCTTCCACAAGCATTCCTAGGAATACCATCCAATGGTTCTGATCCCGATATAAAAAAACTCCCTCCTCCATGGATGAAAATACAATTTACGGTTCCCCAATAGGTGGCTAAAAAACCAAAATCATTATAATAACTTCAAATGAATCTCTAATCAATACACAATTGGTTACAATTGATTTATGAAATTACATATATATAGATATCTTCATTGATTAAAAACCTCAGATCCATATAGATCATTCTACATTCTCAACATGTTAATAAATTTTTAATTCTAGGGGAAACCCACTTCATACTTGGTAATTAATGAAGGATTCATGTAAATATCTTAATTCAACAATGGAGTCCCGAAGTAGGAAATAATTCCTCCCAAAATGGTGTGGTGAGGATATCCTCCCATCTAATTGACCTATGAGAGTTATTATGTATCGTTGGAAAAAATCCCCAATGAACACCTTCCTCTGGGAAGTAGGTCTGTCATGGACATATAACCATTGGGTGTTTTCGATTCAATTAATGAAGCCCATTGTATACTGTTTATAAATAGTGGACCTGATGTGAGTGATTGCACAAACATCAACCCCCCCCCCCCCCCCCCCCCCGCAATTGACTATCAGGGGATGTGAATCATTAACCAAGATGATAATGTCACCCAACTATCAATACCCTTTCACTCTAAAAAGAAAAAGGCCAAGAAAGACAATTTATCATGCATCTATTCATTAAAATGAAATTCTTATTTTATAGGCATTTATTTTTTAGGGTTTTCACATTTCTAGGAACTTTAACTCAAATCTCCCTTTGTTCTATTGGCATCCTAATATATTTTCCAATCATACTCCCCCATTATTATCATATTGGGTAATATTCCATGAATAGGAAACCATCACCATCCTAGTGTCTTCAATGTCGGGTCTCAAATGAACTCGTTCATTAGTTCCATCAGAATGGTAAAATCTTGAGCCTAGAGAACTATAGATAGGCCTTCTAGCTTGCAAATCCCCACTAATCTACAACCAGCGATGTTTGGTTTTCCATAATTAGATTTCCCTATCACTACCTATAATTGATTCAAGAGTTTATCACCATAAAACAATAACCAGTCCCTCCCTTATCTTAGGGAGCTGGATCAAGTGGATACGTAAGGCCCTTTCCATAATACACATGGTCATTACAAAGGGAACCTAATGGCAATATTAACCACTAAATCCACAGTATTATGAACTCTAAAAATGGCAAGGGTTCCATCCTCAGCCATCCGGACTATGTCATTCAGACCTAGGTGTAAAGGATGGCCGCCCCAAGGTAGAAACTAGTTAATAATTACTAGGTTCAAACTGAAACCCCCTATGGAAAATCATGCTAACCAAATTTTGTGGAAAACTATGAGAATAAACTAAAAATTTCATGGATTAATTAAACTACCTAGTAGACTCTCCTAGAATCACTCAAGGAATCATTTCATTGAAATCTGGTAGTAAATTGTGAGCTGGTATATACACCTAACTACACTAATCTAGACTACTAGACAACTCATATTGATGTGTTTGAAGGATCCCAAAAATAAAATATTGTGAAAATCCTTTGGCAGACACAGACACCTACATGCATTCTTCATTCCTAATTACATGTTTTTCTGGTATCCCAAGATAAAATTATTTAGAATTTCCCAATGATAAATAGGGGGAAGAACCAAATTTATTTCCCCATACATTAGTACTATTATTATCCACTAGAAGGAATATAAATAATGGTGGAGGAACATACCCCTTAAATAGATATTTAATGGGAATATATCTCACTTACAATCACTGATGTCACCATGAACATCCTAAAAATGGTGAAATGGACGAATAAAATCTCTACCCACATCCTATAGACTTTCCAATACATCATATCTATAGAAACAATAGTTTCAAGGGGATGGAAACACAATTCCATTCCCAAAATGGGGTGGCTCATTAGAATGTCACTTAGGAGAATACACCCACATCTTTTTCCATATAAGAGGTTCACAGGGAAAACACTATCATGATATATAGTATAGTAGATTGGGAACACACGACAGTACCAATAGAAGGAAATTGGCCTATTCCAATGGGTACAATGAGTTTGTAACAAACCCTAAAAAAATTCAAAAGTGTGTCTGCATGTTTTGGATGCTACATGGGAGCTATTTAAACAATAATCCATACATGAAACCCCCACCCCACATTATTTTTCCCTAGTAACTCACATTATTGAAATCATGTAAATGTATTACCAAAAGAAACTAGAACAAATAGGTGATCTACGATCCTTCTCTATTGCATAGGAGAGTTCTTGAAGTCCTCATACACTTATATATTAATGAACATGACCCTACACTCAAATTTTTATATTAAAAAAGTTGTAGATATAATAAGGAAGGTCATCCTCACACACTTCAATATGAAGGTTTGCATGATGAACATAATTCAATCTATCTTGAGATATCATCTCCTGATGAGTGTCAAAAAAACTACACATTGACAGAAGATCAACGAGAAAGAGGGATTTCGTAGATATAATCCACCATGTTCTCCTCCTCGCAATTATTTTTTTTTCAAAATTTTCTCTCTATAATAGTGTTTAATGTCTTCAAAAGGGTCATCCCTTTGGTTGTGTAGTGATGAGAAATCCCTCCTACTATGAGGCCCTTGGGAAAACAAGTTCAGTCTAGAATGATTCCTAGAAAATGGATGGAAAATAATTTCAAAACTGAAATACATCCTAAGGAAATAATCATTCATGAAAACCTCGTTAGATATCCCACCTTCCAGCATAAGAGGGGGGGGGGGTTCTGTCCAATCTCCCCAACTATGAAAAATAAGCTGATTAGAGTCTACTCTGGTTGAACCAGGTAGAGGAATATCTAGTGAAAGATGATAACTACTTGTTAATCATGAGGGCACAGTTGGAGAAATATGACATACTGGTCTTGGTCTGGCCTTCAGCCACCCCTAAATACAGTATTCCAAAGGTGTTTTTAGATGGTTGTGTTCACGATATTTACCTCAACATATAGAAATATCTTCACCACTTGAGAGTGAATGTATTACCCTAAAAAAGTTTCAATGTCATGTCATGTTAATAGAGGGGACACAATGTCAACATGACATGAAATATCTCGTAGTTTCGAGACATTTCGAATTAGGAAAGCATCAATGATACCTTCAATGTGCATGAATCAATGCCTTAAAAATATTTCAACAACTGATCATAAATCGCATATATGGTGTTCATATCAAATGATGGGGTGTATATGGTGTGTTACATTTCACTATGCATCACAACAAAAAAATACCATCAAAAGTTGTATCATGAAATTTTTAGGTATAGATAGACCACTATAAAAAGAACTTATTTATGATAGAAAATATGGTAAAACAATAGGACCTGATCAACTCTCACCATCATCGATCCTGAAGAGATAAATCCATTGAGAGAATTTTTCATCAACCATTAGAAAATATTGAGCAGGTCTCCACCTTAGTGGAAGTTATCCATTAGCTAGCATAAATGTCAAAAATAGTGTAATGATCAATAGAAATAGGTGAACCAAGTGCATACCAAATGATTTACCAAACACATCACTAAAAAACAATTTAGAATTAGAAGGGAGACATAAACAGTAGTAGCTACCATAATTCAAGAGCCACACTAGCCCACAGTATATGGGTATTTTTTAAACCCAACATTCGAGTCAACAGAGTAGGCTCTGAGAGCTATGAATGTGGAAATGGAACAACCAAAGCACTTATGGATAATAGAATATGAACCTCAAAACACCCTCTTCAAATGATATTATTCATCTCCCGGTTAGGGGAAATGATGAAAAATAGATCCTCTCTATTAACCCCTTCCCAAGATCTAATACCCTCACTTGGAATGTGCATAACTGAACTATCAAGAGAATCCTCATGAATCACTATCTAGTTAATAGATCCTATAGAATCTGGGGAAAAAATAGGGAAATTTCCTTTTCATTATGTAGAAAGATATTGCCTCGCAAATACCCCGATAGAATGCCTACAGTCTCATAGATTCTATAGAGCATAAGGAAAATCTAGAGGGAGAGTCATATGATGCTGTTATGATCATATTATGGACCACACTAAAAAAATATAAAGTGGTGTGTGTACCTAGAATAAGAGCCTTTCCCTAAATTTGGTCATTCCTTCCAATAATAAAGTATTACTCCCTCAAATGGAATCCAAAAAGTAAAAGGGTAAGGGTAATATTGTTCATCCACTTCCTCCTAGTGAGGTTATTTCCCTTTCAATGGAGGAATGGATTTCTCAATAGGAGGAAGAGATGAAATAATTTAGGAGAGTCAATGCAAAACTACTCTGAGGTTTCATTCTTGTTTGATACACTATGGAAGTAGATCCTCAACTCCCAGACCCAAATAGTTTGTCATAGTATAGATGGAATTACCATTGTGACAAAAGAGGATTTAAAACACCACATCAATGTGGGATACCCACTACCAATATACAAGTATCCCATAGCAACAAATTGGAAATTTCCACTATTTGGTGAACAATGAGAATAGGGTCATGAATATCCTTACAGTCTTCCCTTATGTGCTTCCCATGACAGATCCCAGTGGTTCCACCACCTATGGACCTACCTACCACAACACTTATTCAAGATCTGTGTTAGAAATACATTCCCTAAAGACTCATGAACACTCTTGATTCTGTCATGGCCTACATATAATCCATTTTGGAAGGGTTCGTGTTGATACAACAAGAAAATATGATTTACCCTAAATTGAAAGATCTGAATCTTCCCCCACTGAACATTTGAAAACCTATATTTCTTATTTTTAATGGATCAGGAGACATATATAATCATTTTATGCATTCGGTCTCTTGAATTTATTCTATGATGGGTACCCCTAATCAAAAAGTGTTTGTGAATCATATATTCTTCATGCCATCGATGTAGGGACTAACCTTTGTATGCTACTCTAGGTTGAAATATCAATCTAATGGGGAATGGGAAGACATTTGTTAAACGTTTATTCTCTATGTTAGATCTTTGCTATAGAATACCACTATTCTCTACCATTTAAAATGAAAAACTAGCTAAATAAAAGGTTCATGGATTTTATTTCTATTTGGAAGGGATTTACATAATCCATGAACATACCATTAACTAAAGATGATTTTTCCAATCACTATAGTGAATCATCACGATGAGTTTCATGATTAAATTATCCTAGTGAAATACAGAGCAGGGTGTTGGGAGATTTTTTCAATTACTCAAACAGTGGAAGAATCCATCATGAATACCATGTATAGAGCTTGATTAATTCCATTGGATCTAGGAAATAGAACATGGAGATTAGTGGTAGTCACTATTAAACATAAATAGGCCTCTCTACAAACTCTAACTTTTAATCTTGCGCCGTATCGTGCGGATCCCCTCCAGATAATTAAAACCAATTACCACCTAATCAGGATGATAATGGAGAGAAAATGTAAATGCAATTTGAGGAGATGAAAAACAAGGTGTATTATTTTCAAAATGACCATGTCCCAAATAACTTTATATTGGGATTAGAAAACCACATGAACATGTTTAAAAATACTATAAATCCTTGAAAATATGGGGATAAATATATAAAAAACTATATAACCATACATCATGTATTAATGCAACAAATATAAGAGTTTTTTAAATGAAATTATGATAATGATGGTGGAATCTAGTCAAATGAAGTTGAAACATTTACCTGCTCGGCTAGAACATGTATTTACAACTAATATAGAGAAGGAAAATGAATAGAATGAAGTTTAGAGAAATGTTACATATATATTTGTTGACTTTATAGTCAAAAAAGTGGTCACCCATACTCATACTATTCTACATTAATTTTTAAAATAATTGAATTTACCCTCTACCGCTTTTACTATGACATAGCTGACCCCATTGGTGTCACAATCCATCAAATAATAGTCCTCTAAAAATTAATATGACTAGAATATTGAGAAGAAAATGTTGGAATACGATCCTATGAAAACTACAAAAATTCCCTTAAATTTTGGAGGCTTAATGACTATAGTCTTAGGAGCACATGTACCTCCACACCAAATTTTAGAATAAGGGACAAAATGCTAGACAAGATCACCATCAAATGTGTAGTTGATCTTCAATTACATTAATAAAATTCAGTTAATGGGTCCATTTTCAGATAATGATCATCATTATGAACCTAAATTCTCCAAATATAACTATGTAAATAGGAGAAGAGGTCATCAGAGTCAAGGATACAGGGGAAGATGTGATCATGCCAGAAGTAATTTCTCTAACCATACCCCTTATCAAACTATCTACATGGTTGAAAATCACGGGAGAGATCTCCAGTGAAAATAGAATGTGTAAATAATTTTTCACATATATGAAAGGGTCTACCTTAAAATGGCCAACTTGGAAGATTTTTTATAAGATACACCATCTCCCAATCACCATTAGTTTGTGGGTAGACCTATCCGACCTAACCCTACAAGGGAAGAAGAAACATAATCTCCTACCCCAATGGCTGCTCTATCCACATAAATAAATTTATCTCCTAATAAACATAAAAATTATAATACCCATGCTTAGAAATGTAGAAATTTTGGACAGAAGTCTGACGTATGGAAGTAATTTTCCATTTTTCAGGCCATGATGTCATTCCTGGATGCTCTAAATCTACGAAAAATCCTATAACAAGATCTCATTGAATCGTTATCATTACCTCAACAATTTGAAGTTGATGTTTATGCTTCCAATGTATATTCAAGAGATAATGATCATGTATAATTCAATACGTTAATCACCTTCAATTACCTGAAAAAGGATTCCATCATACAAGGGAATGTAAAACCCTTATATAGATACTATAGGATTAATTTGATTGACAACAAACTAAATTTTGTTGACAATGGATCAAGATTCATCCATATTATGGTCCTTTTATTTTGGAAATTGGGATTCAATGCGACTCACTTGTCCGCCTCCACATTAATATTATAGGGATATGACAAGAATAAGAAAATACCTCATAGGAAAAATAAAATCATCTCTAAGTTCAGGGATCTCATGTATGGATTAGAATTCAAGGTTGATCAAAAAGTTATAGCCTTCAACATCTTTCTGGGAAGACCATGGCTACATCATAAGGTGACTATTCCTTCGTCATACTACCATTGCATCATTTATTGTATTAATGGAAAAATCAATACATTTCATGGTGACAAATCCCCATTCTTGTCTTGTTAGTCACAATATATTGATGTGAGATTCTACAATACGGGAAGGAAAAATTCCATGGATGATGATTTATCTCACATAAATTTAACAAATGGTCAAGAGATGATCTCTGCAGATCCATTCAGGAATCCCAGAGAAGAGTACATTCTCCCGATCAATCAAATTAATGGGATGGGTCTAAATTGAAATACACATTTAGTGACATATGTAATGTCAGTCATGATAACTGAACCTGACAATGTATGATATTTTTTCAACTCTCCAAATAGTAATGAAATCATAGATGAAGATATTTTCCTCCAACAACCTAGATTCAAAAAATCCGTATTCAATATATTAGGCTGGAAAAAGTTGTTTTGGAAATGTGAGAGAATGAAGGAATTTGTTCTCTATCCTTCATCTCCCCATTAGATGTCAAAGAAGGCCTCACACTATAAATCAATCCATTTACAGTTTCATTATATTTAGAATTTCTAAATACAAACACATACCCTATCTTTAAAGAACATTCCTCATCACCTTCCCCCTCGGATGAGAAAAAATAGGTAAGGCATGTAGATGAGGAAGAAGAGGAAGACCTCAGTGACACCCCTTCATCATTTAAGGATGGTTTTTCAACCACTATCGATGAACTCATAGAGATAAATCGGGGTACACAAGAAGATAAATGACCCACATTGATTATTTTGGCCAAGAATTCTTTAAAAAAGAGAGATATATATATACTACCTAAAAAAATCATGATGGGTTTTCTTCTAATTACATATATATTCCGGACCTCGACCGTAATGGGGCCACCCATAATTTTGGTTTTCTAGCAGACCATTGGGGATATAAACATGTGGCCAAAAAGACACACCCAACTCACACCCCCATAGTTGAGGCTGAGGTGGATAAGATAACTAAGGAAGAAATCATCTAAGAGGTATAGTATCATATTATTTTTCCATGAATTGTTTTATAAAGAATAAAAAAAATGGAAAACTAGAGATTTCACAGACATTGGAGATCTTAACCAGCACAATCCTCAAGATGAATTCTTGGTTCCAATCCTAGAACACTTGATTGATGCAATAGTTGGTTAACAAGCCATCTTCTTCATGAATGGTTATTCAGGGTACAACAATATATGGATGTCCCTATAAGATCGATAATTCCCTATCTTTAAGGCCCACCAAGAGAGTATTCTACACTCGATTAATTCCCTTTTACTTGATAAAAACTTGTTCCACATTAAAAAAATTCCACGATTCAACTTTTTTAAACCCCTCATGGGAATTTATTTTTAATTATATTATGATGATTTAGTAGTAATGTCCATGAAATGTTCTGACCCCCTAGATGACCTAAAAACCCATCTTCAACAAGATATGATAACATAACCAAATGATTAACCCCTTTAAATCTTATTTTATGGTAACCTTGATAATGTTTCAGTGCTTCATTGTATGCTATCATGTCATCAACGTCATCCCTAAGAAAAAAATCTATACCTAGATGTTCACCTCCTCAAAACCTAAGAGTTTTAAAAGGACTTCTATGATAGCTGGTCTAAATCTACTGGTTCATATTAAAACATTCAAGAAATAATTTTACCTTTATGAAATAGATAAATAAGGGGGGGTACTATATTGATGGACGAGTGAATATCAGGAATAATTTGACCACCTTAAGAAATATCTATTGATCCCACCAGTATTGATGCCACCGTTTGACGAAAATCCACTCATTCTATATGTGAAGGGTAGATACAATCACTGGGTTCCTTCACTGAAAAAAAGAACGACACTATGAATGAAAAAATCATTTATTTTCTCATTAAAGCCATTATCAATATAGATAAATTATATTTAGATATTGAGAACAACTTCCTTTTGTTAATAATCACATCTCAAAATATAAGGCACTACATGCAACATCATGAGGTCCAACTGATCTCGCCTCATAAACAAGTCAAATAGATAAGTATTCATACAATGTTTACATGACATATTCCATGGTGGGAAGTAATTTTATAGATTTTTTATATAAAATTTATTCCATGGAAATCAATGATAGTCCATGCCTTAGAAGATTGCTTTTTAGAATACCCATCTACCAAAATGATGTTGTTAAATATAAAACATCATGATGTTTAGATATTAAATATTCAATATGGACCCCAAATGTGGGAAATATATTCTAATGGTGCATATAGGAGCCTAATAGATAAGATAAAGGAGGAACCTAAGATCAACAATGTTTGGTTAGGGATAATGCTCATTTCCATAAAGAATTTAGTTTCACCTTAATCCTTAATACTTTCATAATATTGTACTAATAATGAGGAGGGATATCAGGCCCTCATTGCATGTTTGGAAATATCAATACATATATAATTGGACCACCTAGATGTGAAACGTGACATATTGTAGGTAATCGAACATATAAATGGGGATTAATCCATCTTAAAATTTGCTCTGATACCCTTTCTCGACTATGATCAAGGGTTAATGGAAGAATTCCCCTCAGAGACAATAAATAATCATGTACCAAGATAAAAAAATGACAATAAATTTCCATTAGAAAATTTAGATTCCAATCTAGATGATCCAATCCTAGGTGAAACAGTCAGAAACATTTCCCATTACTTAATCATCTCACATTTCATTCAAATCAATGTAGAAGTGGTTATCTACGTCAGCCCAAAAAAAACCTAGCCCTTAATCATTACATAATATGTTATTTTTTAGAATTCAATTCTTTACATTCCCAAAGATCTTTTTGTTTTGGGGTTTTATAAATTTAAGACATAATTCATACATATATACCAAAAAGTATACATAGTGGGTACTACTAAAAAAATATCAATTTCTTTCATAAAACAAATGTTTTAAAATACAAAAATGAAATATTTTCATCAAAAGTATTCAAAATATTCATCTTGGATTAAAATTTTCTCTTAACCATCCTTACACAATATGAAAAAATTTAAAAACATGGGATGGGAATAAAAGGAATAGTAAGGGATATAAAAATAAGGAGAGAAACTATTTGTCCCTGAATACTTATAATCAAGCCAATTCATTTTCACAAAGTAATACTTATTTCCTCTAAAGTATCATATAACTACATTGTGAAACATGATATTTCAATAGAAAAAATAATTAAAAATGTAAAGGTATGTTGTGTAATTACATAATATTATAACCCACGAGGCTACCTTATGATTTTTAACCCCCACAGCTACCTTACATTATAACCCCCAAGGAAACCTTATAGTGTAACCACCATATTTACACATGAAATGACCATAAAAACATGAAGCAACTTACATATAACAAATGAATTGGAGGTAAACATAGGTTCCAATATTGATTGTAAAAAACTCCCATAATATAGAACGTAATCATAAAACATGAAAAATTTCATAAATCATGTCTTTTAAATATTTTGAAATTTAATTATAAAAGTTGATTTTTATAGATAGAACCCTTAAAAATATCATATAATTAAAGTAATAATTAATATAATGAAAGAAATGTATGTATAAAATATAAATATACATAATAAAATATAATAAAAAAATTCATTACTCAAATTATCTTTGTACCACATAATCAATAATGTAGATGGTTATCCGAAACATTAGAATTTCTGTTAAGAATTTCCTTACCACGAGTCCGTCTTACGTAAAACGTGTTTAAGACTTCATTAAAATGGTTAAAAGAGTGTTATTAATATTTTAATGAAATATATTCTTGTTTATAACATTTTATATAGTCATTTTTAACATCATTCCACCCATTTAATAAATATATTTTGTTATTTCCTTTGTTTCAAGTGCTTGCCTTTCACTATTTCCATTATAGGTTCATATTGTATTTTCTTGTCATATGGAATTGAAAGTCCAAAAGTAGGATGAAATTGTATTAATGTGTTTCTATAATATTATATTACAAAATATGTAATTTTTATAAATTATGATGAATCTTTAGATAAAACAATAGCGATATTCATTTAGATCGTTTTGGGGGTCCTTTGATAATCAATAACTAGTTTAATTATATAATTTAATATTATGTATATTTGCTGATTCCAGATCATAAAATTGGTTTTATAATCAAATTTAATTTTTTACAACCATTAAAATAGTTTTATGTACTTCCATGAAGCTGGTAATGGAAATTTAAAACACATCTTCCATGATGTTGGTAAATCCACACATCAGACACAATGTTTTTATTTTTAGAATAAGAGGGAGAATAGAAGAAGTATGATAATGAATTTTCCCATAAACATGATAAAATACTATTATATATATGATATTGTAGTAATCGTGCCTCTTGGATAAGGGGAGGTGAATATAGTACAAGAAAAAAAAAAGGAAAACGAAAAACTATTTTTACCTCTTGATCTCTTGTCCTTGATATCCAACTTAAGGCCCTTTGTTTTATACATTTGATGAGACCATAAGAACTTGGACGTGGGTAAGAGTCATGGGAAGAGGATTGAGAAGATTTTAGACAATTCTTACAACTTTAAAGGTGTGAGGAGAATATGGGGAGATGGGCGGTATTTATAGCGGATGATAGGGGGATTTTCCATAATTTTAGTTATTATATTACAATTTTTGACAGTAAAAGAAATGCCGTAGGTTATTATGACTACATAACTTAATTTTTCAATGTGATTTAGAACCAAGGTTTCTTACTATAGTATAACATAATCTAGGAATCATATATTTAAATGCGAGGCTCATTTCGTAAATTACCATATTTCACTATTCAGCCAAAATTTATGTATTTTAGATTAATTCCAAAAATCCCCCCCAATAATTTTTTAATGTGTTGAATTAAAAAATATACTATAATTTAAGAAATTTTTTTCCTAAATATGATAAATATAATTATTAAATAAAATCATAATTTATTCAAAAAATAATAATTTTTACACTATAATAGATTTTATAACACCTTGAAACCTTAATCAAGGACTCATAATTTTTTTTTACAATCATAACAAAATAAAATACTAATTTTTTATTAAATTTTATTATAATAATTTTCAATTTAATGTAAAAAACTTTTCATAAATTTATAATTAAAAATTCATGACTTAATTAATAATATAAAAAATATTTATTTACTTATAATACGATAATAGTGTAACTTTTATGGTGCCTAAATTTTATTTATACAGTCATGTTTGAGTATAGTATTCATTTTGCTAATTTATAATTAATAAGTGTCAAATTACTATTCATAAGGATACCTTACTATTCCAAATGGTCAGGTTTCTATTCACCAAAATTTATGTTGATCCTATCAAACTCTAAAAATCTTATTGATTTAAACTCTATATGAGTATTTTTTGAAATTAAATTCATTGGAGCATAAAAATTAACTTTAAGGGATAGCTTCTAACTATCCCCTTTGAATAAAAATGTGTTGTTTCATAGATACTTAGTGTTCCTTTCATTTAATACTATATTAATTTTAATTGTAAATACTTGTGAGGTTACCTTCCGCCCACCTTCTAAAAATTTCATTCTTACAATATTTTCATTTACATATTGAACAAGTGTAGGTACCTTTCCCTCATAGCATTTTCAGATTCCCATGTTTCTTCTTCAACCATGTGGTTTCTCCACAAAACCATAGCCTGGTGAATTAACATATTCAGTAATAATTGATCTCAAGGATCAGGAATATATAATGTTTTCTCTTCATAAGAAAGGTTATCATATATAGAACTACATCTGGGATCAAAATAAGAGATGAATCTGGCACAAACATTCCCAACAACAAAACATGAAAAACATTGGGGACATGAGATAAAATCGGTGGGAAAGATACTCGATTGGCGGCTAGTCCAGAATTTTCCTAGATTAAATAACGTCCAATGAACCATGTTATTAGCTTCCACTTTTTACAAAAACACATTACACTTTTACAAGGTGAGATTCAAAGAAAACTATGATTACTGACCTGCAAAGAAACCTCTTTCATCCTATTATCCACATAATCTTACTGCATGTCCTCATGTGTTGCTGGATCAACATCGCTTTCTCTACCACTTCGTCTACTAATTATGGTCCTATCAACATCCTTTCCCCAAATCTATCCCAAAATCATGAGTTCAACACCATTTCCCATATAATTATTCGAAAGGTTCCATCTATATACAAGAATCAACACTATTAATAAATGAAAACTAATGTAATGATATATTCTTATCCCAACTACCCTAGTAGTCTATTGATCATGATCGAATCATATCCTCCAATGTATGAACCGTTCTCTTTGATAGTTCATCAGATTGAGGATTAAAGTGTGTGATGAAATTTCATTATATCAGCAATGAATTGTGAAGGGCTTTCCAAAATATAGAAGTGAACCTTTGTTGAAGGAAAAATACAATTGAAATTAGAACTCCATGTAATCATACAATATCTTTGAGGTAAAACTAAGAATGATGACCTAAAGACACAGTATCTTGAATAGGTTGGAAATGTTCAGATTTAGTCAGTTAGACAATAATAACCCAAATCACATTGTTACCTCAAAAATGTATTGGGTGTCCCACAATGAAGATCATAGATATATTTTTCCATTTCAACTCCATAACTAGAAAAGGATTAATAATCCCCTTGTATTTTTGTTGCTCCTCTATAAACTATTGACATGTCAAACATTTTACAACAAAATATGCTATATCTCTTTTCATCCCATCCCAACAGTAATACTCCCAATGGTCATTATACATCTCAGTACAACTCTGATGAACTAAAAATGGACAACTATGAGATTCACACTACAATTAGTTCATCAGCTAAGATTTATAATGCACACACAATCTCTATTAAAATATTAAAACACAATCATTACCAATGGTAAATTTTGGAAACATACCCATTTTAACCAATTTTACTTTTTTTTAACTCACTACTTTCCTACAGTGATTGCTTAATTCTTTTTGATAGAGGTTACTACACTAACACCTGAAATAATATATGGGGATTATCTACTCCAAAAATATCCGATCCAAGTTCATCAAATCATTAAACAAGTGATCATGTTATAAACATACTATGGTTAATGATGCATATTGTTTTGAATCAATGAATTATTCACATTGTTTTCTCTTCCTAGATTATATTTTCCATGAAATCATAAATATTTATTAGTTCAAGGCATCTTCTTTTACTCATTTATTATTTCTTCTGAGTGAATATATACATCAGACTTTTACTCTTAGAATATATTTCACATTTTTCTTCATACAAATGATGCTTCTATATTTTCAAAGTGAAAACCATTTCTATAAATTTAAAACCATGTTTGGGGTAATTTAAGTCATGATGATTTAGTTTTCTTGAAGCATATGCAATCACCTATTCATTTTGTAATAGAGAAATATCAAGTCCCTTCAATGTAGAATCAATGTATTTTACAAACTAACCATTTTTGGATCGTAAGGCCAATATTGGAGCATTATCCAATATATTCTCCTGTTCATGAAAAAAACTTCCAATATTCTATCTAAATTAATTTATCCTTTTTTTGTTTACATAGTTAGCGGTCTAGATAATCATGAATTTTTTTTAACAAAACATGAGTAATAAAATTCAAATTCAAGGAAACTATGAATATCTGTAACATTTGTAGGACTCAGACATTGATCAACCACTTTTGTTTAAGAAGTATCAGATGTTATGCCATCCGAATTTTCAATGCACCCAATAAAATAATGTTGTTACAACAAAATATCACAACTAAAATTTTCAATTATCTTTATTTCATTTAGTTTCTATAAGACAATCCTTAAATGCTTTTCATAATCATCATAAATTCTATAAAAGACAATAACAATATCAATAAAAACAATAACAAACATATCGAAATATTCATATAATATTATTTTCATAAAATACATGATCATAGTAAGGGAATTATTCAAACCAAAGGGCATAACAACACATTCATAATTACCATATTTAGTACAAATATCCATTTTTTGGACGTCATCTTCCTTCACATTCAACAGATGGTACCCAGATCTCATGTTAATCTTGGAAAAATACTGAGAGCCCTGGAGATGATCAAAAAAGTAATCTATATGAGGAAAATGATACTAATTGTTAACTATAATGTTATTCAATGCTCTACAATCAATACAATGTCTCATTGAACCATCACAATTTTCAACTAAAAATTTGATCACCACATGGTGAAGTGCTAGGATGAATGAATCCTTTATCAAGAAACTCATGTAACTGATTTTTCAATTAAAAAAGATAAAGTTTAGTCATTATATTAGGGGATTTTGTTATTGACTTTGCATCAGAATCCAATTCAATCGTAAATTCAACTTCCCGATCAGGTATAACATCAGAAAACTGATAAGTAAAAACATTCAATAATTCGTTTACCCCATGAACATCATTATTTTAAATCGTTCCATTTTTTCAGCAATTTTAGATAGATAACTTTAATTTTAATAATTTAGCAGTTTCTCTACATCCAGATATGTTATCAACGGTATGGGTTCATTCTTTTATACAAACTAAAAATCATTCTGAAAAGAAAATCATTAAATATATAATAAATTTTAGCATGACAAACAAAAAAGACAATCCATTCCCAGAATAATATCAAACACCAATAAGGGCAAACAACAAGTTTTGAAGGTAATTTATTTCCATATATAACAACAAAAAAATCATTATGATTCCTTTTATACTGTAATTTTATCCTTGGAATTTTAACCAGAAGTTTTGATCGTTTTTATTATGGTAAAATTCCAAATTAACCAGAACATTTTTCAGAAATAATGGAATGCGTGGACCCCATATAAATTAAAACATTAGAAAAATATGATTAATCAAATTAAGTACCAGATTAAACTTCATTGGATGGACCTAAATCTGCTACCATTGTCAAAAAGGATGACACTGAATCTTTCGGATTATAACCTTGCTTCTTTTCATCATTCATCTCTTTCTTTGGGAAAGTAATTACATAATGACCCATCTCACCACTTTTTAAACACTTTAAAGTTTCATTATATAGATTAATATTATGATAATTTCCTTTACAATCTCAGGCCATTTTTTTAAACATAACACATCAAAAACACATTCTATTTTATGTAAGGCATTCCCTAGGGTCCTTTTTACCAAACATTTCACAAACTAGAAACTAAACTTTCTTATATTTATATTTCATTTATTGTTTCTTACCCCAAACTTTCTACCTATACCTCTTATTCATATTATTTTAAAAGTACATGAAATCATCAAAAAACTCCATTAATACCCACTTAGTACATCATACAGGTTTCCCAAAACTTTTGAATTCACAGGAAAAACATTCCATTCGATACCTTGGCTTCAATCCTAAGTTAAAAGGTTTATTTTTATATAATGACCCAAACATTATTGAGAGTGTAACTTTTCAGTCGGGTGATTTTTTCATCAAATGTGTCCACTTAATCCTCATCATTTTTCTTTAAATCATGGAATTTATTGTCCATATTATGCTGAACCACCATTATAAAAAAATTTAACTGGAATTGATTTTCAAATTCATCCCATTCCAAAGCATCAATCTCCCCTCTATCCCTGATATTCCTCTCCATTGACATCCAATGCACTACTTCACCTTAAAAATGATGAATTGAATGACTATACATTTGATTATCTGAACACACATGGCTCAAATAAAATTTCAAGGGCTTTAATACATATTTCATCGTCTACCATGTTATAAGATCCACTGAAAGAAGAAGGAATTTTTCTCATAAAATGACCCAATATCATCATGTTCCTTTTATGGTTAATATGGTTGTTCTATTTCATGGATTTCACCACAATTGATTTCATATGCCAAATGATCCATATATATAAAAAACTATTCAGATCTAATCTCCAACATTTGTGGTTGTGGATTCAGAAAGATAACATCCTCTTGGTGCCTTTCTAATTTATATTCCCTATATTACCTATAGAAAAGTAGTCTGAACATACATATCCTAGTTGAAGAAACATGGTAATAAAAAAATGATATATCTTTTCAACATAAAAAAAGGTATAAAAAATTTATTGCATTTTAATAATACAATCATAATCCCTAATGTTATCTAAACTGTGCTCTGAACCCAACTATAAGGATCTAACCCTTAAACATTGCATAATATTGTAAATTCCATTATAATTCACATCATTAAATACTAAAAGATATTTTCAGTTTAATGTTTTATAATTATATGAATAAATTCATACATATAAACCCACAAGCATAAGAAGTGTGTAATACTAAAATTTTGTCAATTTCATTCACAACACAGAAGTATTAACATAAAAACCAGAAATGTTTTCATGAAAAGTCTTCAAAAAAATAATCTTCAACTATCCTTTTATTTTACCCTTCATTAAACCCTTTGATAACATTTAAAAACATGGTATGAGCAAAAAAGTCTCAGTAAGAGATAAAAAATATGGGGAGACACAATTAGTCCATGAATACTTATAAACATATGAAATAATTTCCATAAAGAAATTAATCTTCCAAATAAAGACTCATAAAATTTCATTGTGAAACATGATATTTCCAAAGAAAACACTAATAAAAACTTAAAGTTATATTGATTCATTATATAATTTATGTTGTAACCCTCACAATTACCTTATGTTCTTTGACACTAATGACAACCTTACAATGTAACCCTCAGGGGTACCTTATTGTGAAACCATCTCATTTACATTAGGAGTAACCATACAACCAACCTAAAAAAGAAACATACCAAATGAATTTATTGGATACATAGGTCCCAACCTTCATCCTAAAAAATATTCATGATCTTGAAGATAATCATAAATTATGAATAATTTCTTAAAAACATTTTTTTTAATTTAGAAATATAAAATTTTAAATGAGTATTTGGATAGAAAAATTTCTTAAAACTATCATATAATTGAAGGGATAAATAACAGATTGAAATGAATATGTGTATTCACTATAAATAACTATAATAAAACATCATATAAACAAAATTAATTACATAATTAATCTTCATACCACATAATCAAATAATTATAAGGTTAACAGAGAGAATGGAAATTGGGATATGAATTCCCATACCTTAGGTTTGTCTTACTTGAAATATGTTCAAAACTCTTGTATAATGGTTAAAATAGTGTTATTAATATTTTAAGGAAACATATTCCTATTTATAACAATTTATATGATCATTTTATAACATCATTCCGCCCACTTATTAATAATATTTTATTATTTCAATTGTTTTTTGTGCATTGTTTACAAGGTTTACATTGTCGATTCATATTGGATTATCATTTCGGATTGAAATGAATGTTCATAAGTATAATGAAATGGTGTCAATATGTTTCCAGAATATTAAAAGATACCATAATTTTTTTTGGATATGCTGATAAATAAATAGATAAAACATTAATGATATTTATTTAGATCATTTGGGTGGTTCTATGATAATCATGAACTAGTATCGGTATATTATTTAATATTATTTATATATTTAGATTAAAAACATAAAATAGATTATATAATAAACATGAAAAAAAATTAACCATTAAAATGGTTTTACAGACATCCATGATGGTAGTAATGGAAATTTAAAACACGTTGACCCCAGTTATTGTAAATTAACACATCATAAACATTGTTTTTATTTTTAGAATAATAGGGATAAGAGAAAAAATTATGGTGATGAATTATTCAAAAAAAATTATAATCTTTAATTATATATGAGATATTTGAGTTTTCACTCTAATTGGATAAGGGTAGGTGAAGATATTACAAGGTTAGAAAAAGAATAAAAAATAAAACAAAGAGAAAATGAAAAAGGATTTTTACCTCCGGATATCTTCTTCTTTCGATCCTCCTAAAGGACCTTGGATTTTTAATCTTGTTGATACCTATAACAATTGGCTATGGGGAAGTGTATTTGGAAATAGATTGGTTGGAATTTTCATAATTATAAAATTTTAAGAGGTGTGAGGAGAATAGGTGGTGAGGGGTGGTATTTATAGTAGAAGATAGGGGGGTTTCCATTATTTTAATCAATATTTTATAATTATGCTCAGTAATAAAAATAGTGTTAGTTATTTTGACTAAATACATAAATTAGATCATATGAGTTCAAACAAAGGGTGATTACCTCAACATAACCTCATCAATGACTAAAAAATTCAAGTCTTTAGCTTGTTTCATAAATTACCGCATTTCACTATTCACAAAATCTCTAGTTTTTCAGAAAAATAACAAAAATTTACCCCAATAATAATGAGAAATGTATAATTCAAAAATGAACTCCCTTTTATCAAGATATGTTTTAAAATATGAGAAATTTCGTATATAAATAAAATAATCATATATTCAAAAAATAACAATTTAAAACTATGACTAATTTTATAAGGCCATGAAAATTGAATCAGGGTCCCCAAAAGTTTTATTATAACCAAATAAAATAAAATAATAATTTATGATTTTATTTTATGAAAATACATTATTCATTATAATTATTAAATTATTCATATATTTGTAATTAAATATTTATTACATAATTAATAATTTTAAAAATATTTATTTACTTATACTAGGATCATATTTTCACTTATAAGGGGCCTTAATTTTATTGATACATTCATGAGTGAGGGTACTATTTATTTGTTCGATTTACTATTCATAAGGGTAATATTACTATTCATAAGGCTAAAATCACTATTCCAAAGGGTCAAGTTATTATTCACCAAAAATTATGTTGATCCTATCAAACAAAAAACATCTTATTGATCGCAAAATTGTATGTTCGTTTTTTGAATTTATATTTACAGAAGTGGAAAAATTATTATTAACGTCTTGGGTATATCTATATCTTTAAAATAAAAAAATGTTGTCTCATAGAGACTTAGTGCTGAATTCATTTCGTTCAATATAAAATTTATTTGTAAACACTATAGGTTATATAAGCCCTATCCATGAACCATATGTTCGTACCATTGGGTGGATGATACGTATCATGGGATACCTCCAAAATTGATTAATAACATTACACATGTCTAAGAATGAACAAATATGAGGGAATGAATCCAACTTCACTCAATACGATGGCACAAATAACAAAAATGTACTCTATAAAATTGGGTTTGATAGATTTCTTATGAAATGTTTTGATAGAGATGTGAATGTTGTTGTAATAAGATTGGTGCACACATGAGCCTGTGGTGACCATTAGTCAGCGATCATTTTTTACCAGCAAATATAATGGTTTTTCACTATTAGACAACTATTGCATATGATTGAATAGAGTTATGAATGAAATGTTATTCTTTCCAAGTGAATTCTATCTTTATCCATCAAACCATGGAGTTTCTAAAAAAATTCAAATACTCATGGTCATTCTTCATATGTGAAATAGATATTGTGGGACCATGCCCCCAGTTATGATGATGAAGATCAAATACATTTATACTCATACTGATTTCTTATCCAAATTATATGTGGAAATACCCCTCAATGAATATGGAGTGATAATCATTGTCAGTTTTACTAAATCCAACATCATTACTATGTTTGTTGTCCCTCAAATAGTATTAACAGAAAATATAAACAATTTATATTATAC
The DNA here is from genome assembly GCA_963277665.1 of Viscum album. Lineage (NCBI taxonomy): Eukaryota > Viridiplantae > Streptophyta > Magnoliopsida > Santalales > Viscaceae > Viscum > Viscum album. The sequence continues at coordinate 2,065,008,267 of OY728133.1, read as the reverse complement.
TATGGTGTATAATATATATTAGGAATACAATATAAAATAAAACCTTTTTCCCTTCTACCATTTAATGACTAACAAATAGATAGAGTCCATTAATATGACCCTGTCAAACATACTCTCAAAAATGGTTGTTAATGAATAATATCTTTCCCTAAAAAATTGCTTTCATGACTTTCAGGATTATCATACCCCATCTTGTACTGTCACACAGGAAACCACATACAATCTTTTATATAGAACAAAAGTAGTCAGGCCCATTGAGGTCAACATACCATCACTCAGTGTGTCTATATGTGACCAACTATATATAGATGATTAAGATGAATTGGAACGACCAGATGAAAAAAAATCATAACTTTCATCAAATATAAGTCTATCTAAATCTAATAGAGTTTACTCTTAACTAGATGGTCATCCACCACTTATTCCACCATGGAAATCTGGTATTGGTCCTTAAAAATGAAATTATAAAATGAATGAAACCTCTTAAACATGAACATAAGTGGGAAGGACATTACTCGACACACAAGTTACTCCTTAACTGAGCATATTCATTAATCATAATTGATGAAGATATCATTATGACCCCAACCAATTATTGATTCCTATAGAAAACCATCGTATAATTATGAAGAGTTTGTCTAATCTAGAAGATGTTAAACTACATAGTGGGTCATTATCCCAAGACCATAAATGGGGTGATATAATGTCTCTGCTTCATGATGTTAAATTGTGTGGCATCATTATCCTTGTCTCATGATGATAAACTACATTATATAAGGCCCCATGTGTTTCCTAAATTTGAAAAACACCACTTATCATCATTGTATAATATTAAAAAATGTGGTTAACATTATTCTTATTCCATGTTAAGATACCCTCAATGTAGAATGAGCTAAGACACTCCTCATGGTCACTTAAATATGGGCCTCCATATCAGGTGTATGCCTCAATCACAACCCTCTAACTCCTCAGTGGGTTGAGATGCCTTATTGTCCAGACATAAGAAGGGAAAAAATATGAAACTCCCATGAACAATCCACACTCACATATTTGATACTCCATTTTGGCACTTGGTCCACCTTAATTAAATATTATTCCATAGAATAATCACATCCTTAACACAAATCTCTAAATTATGTGACTGGAATCCTTGTTGCATTCTGATAAAATACATGATCTTTCCAAGAAATACATGTGGCCTGATTCTTACTTTAACAAGATATACAGTGACACCAAAGTCCTACCCTTAGTCTAGATGAAATGAACCTTTTCAAATTAGGAATTCTACATCTCTTCGACATGAATTTTAAACACAAAATCCTTTAACTACTATGTGTGTATTGATTCCCATTATAATGACATGTGTTGTGCCACTCAGATCTCTAATATTAGGTCCAACCATGACCACAAAGAAAAATACCCATTTTCCTAGTTTAGGAACCAGATCTACAAAGGGATCTTTTTTAGAACATATGGACCGATTCTTATTACAATGAGATAAGTATGGATTCTTGTACCTCATGTATCAAGCCCAACCATAATTTTGTAAAATATTATGCCCACATTACCCATGTCAAAGCCCAATTGATGTGGAGAAATATTTTCAAAACTATGCGTGGATAGATTAATTCACTACCAAGATATGTAGTGATACTAAAGTCTTATCCCCTGGACCAGCTATAATAATTTTTTCACGTTAGGTGAACTAGATCCATACCACAATATGTTCAACGACACAGTCAATATCCTTATAGCATGTTGTTAAAGAGTTCATTAAAAACTATGTGTGTATTGATTCTCATTTCTAAGGAAACATGTCTTGAAACTCAAATATCCAATCCTGGGTCCATCTATTGAAACAATGTAAAATCCCCTAATCCCTTTTTATATGTTAGACCAACACATGAAATATTTATGAACTATGTATTGCTTGATTCCTACCATTAGAGGATATATAGTGATGCCTTGATTACCATCATTGGAACTGGTCACAACATTTATTCTATTTCATATCAACTCATCTTCTTCCTCACAAAATGTCATTAATCTACTTGGGATATAAGAACTGTGTAATGATTTATTTTCATTTAATGGAAATTAGTAGCGACGCCTGAATCATACATCCTGGTCCATCAACTTCAAAATCTGAATACATGTATCATTACCTTCTATTTCCTTTGTGAGGGTGAGAAACCTTTTCTTCACCTTGTTTCTTACTCTAAGTATACCACTTGTGGGACTAAGAGTTATAGAAATCAAATAGAACATATAATTAATCCATATCAATATAAAAATGGGTCAATCATAGTCATGGCTAGAAGACGAATAAAGTCACACCATATTTCCTCATTGAATGATATTAACCTTCTTGATTTTCACATGGACTATGTGTTCGTTTATTCTCAATCCAATTAGATACGTTGTGAAATTATGATCATTACTCCTGCACCTAGAAGAAACATATTATGGGAAATTCTTCCAATCTCTTATGTATGAGTCATATCTACATGAGAGGATCCAATTTGGGTTCCCATCCTATGTGTGATACCATATTCCTAAAAAACCCATTTTTTCATCCACTAATAAATTAAATATATGTGGGGGATCTATATTTAGAACCCAGTATAGTTTAAATCATTATAAATCAAGAACCGTAGTGACACTAGTGGTCTATACCATAGTAGATCCCCAATCACATCAATCCACATTCATCCGTACCACTTTACATTAAGCTACATGGTTGATGTACTTATTACATGACATTAAACTTCAATTTACCTCATGAACTACAAGTGTCTGGATTCTCATTCCAATGAGATACATAGTGAAACATATACCTTATGTCCTATTCCCAGCCATGGGATATAGAAAAAATCCCCCCACTTCTGGAAGAAAACAATTATATGTGTAGAAGATTTAAATATAGACCCCCATCAGTGGTCTGCCCTGGAAATAGAGATTCCACCATCTCCATACGATTTAAATCATTTCAAGGGACTTCAAACATCAAAGAAAATATTGGTCTTAAATTTTCCATTATACTCAAAAATACCCCTTTCACAATTCATACTTTTAATCATATAAAATTTTGGATCATCATAATTAATCTTCAGCATATTGTGGTAGAATAAGTAATACATAAGGACTCCTTCACCTGGATATATTGTAACATGCCCCAATTGGACTTTAATGAGTATCCCATAAAAAGTGTATGTATTCTAATGGAGAGAACTATTTTACTATGGTGAAATACACCCTAGTTTACATAGCATAAAATATCCCACAAAATGGTTTTTCGATACACCAGTATCATTTACGATGTGATAATCTTCTTCTGACATCATAATCATTGATTACATTATGTTGATACCCATGATTTGAAGCATTCTATGTTCATATGTCAAATATTTGTCCCATATCATTTCACATTCATGTATGAAGTATATTAGAAAGTCCATGGCCTGATAATCCAAATTTCACCTATCATTTTCATATTCATATGGTCCTAGTCATATGAAATAAAAATTTGGGCGTGATATTTTCCATTCATGGGTTTGACCTCTATTAGGAACCAATTCCACCAATCATTTGGTAATGTTTATTTTAAATTCATCTTCCATATTTCAGAACACTATTTCCACAAAAAAGGCTGAATATGCTAAAATTGGAACCTCTATAAATATTTCTTTCCTCAATGATTGACTGTTGGAGTTCCTGAGTACACATTTCCTATCTATGTTGTAACATAGGCCAACTAGATTTGCATATGTCTCCCACAAAATCGGTCGATCAGCTAAAGTACATCACTATTTGGATATGTATTGACATGCCCAAGTTGGATTTGAATAAAGTATCCAATAAAACTATTTTTAACTAGAATTTACTTTATCCTTAGGAGGGACACCATCTTTTTCCATGAGTCCTTTTCCACATAGAAATATTTGTATTCGAAAATATATACGATACATATTACAACATTCACAAACTTATTCTTGGATGTTATGGAAGCTTGTTAGAAAAATTAAACATGGTAGGGAAAAACCATTAATTTTCTATCAATGACCTAGAACTTATATTAAATTCCCCCTAACATCCTTGTTTTCGTTCATTGTCATTCATAGTATAAATTATTACTTAAAAGATGCTAAACTATGTCACAACATCCTCATCTTAGTATGTTAATTTACATGTTCAATGTCCTGGTATTACGACATTAAACTACAAAATGTTTCAAACTTTTTTAAGAATGGAATTTCCCCTTAAGAAGCAGACTTTTAATGATACATACCCTACTTCATAAAATCAAAATTCATATAGGAGTGGTTTCCCATTAATTTCCAATTCCAATAGAGATTCTCCCAATTTTCTATGAAATATTCCCTTTAAAAACACACTCAACGTGGTATTGATAAATATTAATATCTACAAACATCATTTTTCCATCATCAATAGAATTTCATGTTTCATGAGAACTCCATTACCCGACTACGCTGTAACACACCCAGGTTGAATTTTTATATGTTTACCATAAAATGAGTATGTTATCAAAAGGGTTCAATTATTTTATTATTCTATAACATTCCCCATTTTAATTTTCATATTTTACCCCAAATAATTTTTATGTTAACCAATGGTAATTTCAACCTTAGGAAAGACCCATTATATTCTCAAATATCTTTTTTTAGACTTGGAAACTGAAAAATCAAGGCTCAAAATTCACTTTTTAGCATCTAAAGAATGTTTGATCATTTTCAGTTCACAAGGTTGTTTAGGATATCATTTCCAAACTCATAGTCAAAAATGTCTGACTTAAAATACCAGTCACATCACTCTATCATTCATGACAATAAACTACCCACAGAAAGAGAATGTACATTCCATTTTGAAAAACTGTAAAAGTAACTCGAGATAAAAATTAAATTATCAACTTTCTATACGTGCACTTCGTATAGTTTAGGAAAAATATTGAGTGATGAAAATAAATATGCAAAAAAATAGATTGGATGGAAAACCATGAAGAATAGATTAAATAAAATCCAAATCTCACATACTAATTCATATTCATATTTAGCTTAGGAAAAACATAAGATGATGACACTTGAGATACAATGTTTATAGGGTTTCCTAGATAACCCTAGAAAAAGTCAAAAAATGCTAATAGGTTTTACAACGTATGAAAAAATAGACACAATCCCAAGGTTTAGGTAGTGCCCATTCCAACCAAATTATTTTGGAATGCATAAAATTTCCATATAGCTATCATAGAACCTGATTCTTTTCTTTCTAAATGAGTTTTATTATAGGGGGTATGTTTGGTGAAATAATTAAAATGTGTCCCATGAACTCTACCATAAAATTTTACATATGAACGTCACATAGAAATAATATGTTGAGATGGATTTGAAATGTTTTCTTATTCCATAAAAAAGAAGTTATTGGATTTTCATTATTCATGACCCATAACATCTTTTACAAGAAACAATCAGTTTGTGGTTCGACTCTCCAGTTTTCATGGGGGGTGACAAGAGTGAAGGGAATAACCTAATGGTTCGGGACAACTAAACAAAATTGATCCCGAGTTGGAGAGAGGTGGAGAAACCCCCTGTGGAATGGTGATGAAAGTTTCCCTTGGTTATTTTCATGGGCATCCTGATGCGTACACACCCTTCATGTTAAGTAGACACAGTAGGCCCTACCTTTGCAGCCGAGAAGGCGTAGCACCCCCATATGAAAGACACTTGCGCACACCACCTATAAAAAACTAAAATGAAGCACTGTCCGATATGGGATATCTATACAAGGAACCTACACCATTAACCCACTTTAACAACATCCGTTGAATAGGTTCAACAATTTTTCTATAAATAGGAAACTTGGAAACCTCAATTATACAACTAGAAAATCGGAATATTCCCATTATGTTCTGATTATGAACCCCTTTTCCCAATCCTCCAAATATTCCATAGGCATCTCTTAAAAAACCTATTTAATATTTAATACATGTATATTAGTGAGATAAAAGTTTATTGGGGGTATAAAACATAACACACCTACCGAGTAATCCTTACCACCTTTAATGAAACAAACAGCATCAGGCCCATATATTACCAGGTACCTATGCAAGACTTATCCACAGACACCTAAGGAGAGTCGTGGTGCCTATGATTAAGTATCTCTGATGTGTACTTTCCCATGTTGTCCAATTCCCAAGGAATATGTAGCTCGTTCATGTTTATACCCCCTCTGTGAAGCACCATAAGTACCTCCCGGACCCTGTGTGAGGAACCTCTTCCTTTAAAGGCAGGACCTCCATGTTCCCCCCATTTAGTACTATTACAATTCCCAAATAGTACTCTTATTCACTTGTCTCTCTCGTATGTTATGGACCATGTTGAAACCTCCACTAAATCATCCAAAATATAATACCCTTGGGATGGGGCACTCATGCATTTCTCCCATTTCTATTTGAATTCCTATAATTAGAGTCTTTCCAAACACATCCTACCAGATGGTCAAGGTCATTGAGGTGCATTTTAATGTTCATTCCTATAGTCATAGGGACACTAAACCTAAGTATGGTGTTACGGAGTTCCTGGTCTTGGGTACTAGGGATAGGACCATTTCCTTCCCTAGTAATCTCGGATTCCGAGATCCTTCTCCTCTACCGGGGGAGGGTAGGGATCATGATTTCATAAATTCAAAATGCAATGAAATCATCTTCTCCTATTGTGAAAACAATTTCAGGGATCCCTCTAGTGTATGACTCTATCATTTCTGGATGGTGGTTTCACTCTTACTCCTCCTCAGTCCCCAAATGTTGTGTCCATATTGGTATGTATATTTAACTAGCCTGGATATGAAACATGAGTAGGATCTAGCACACCCAATCCCCTTTTTATTCTCCCATTTCCATGTACTCTTCCACCAGTAGAGGAGGATATGTGTGTGGTATTCTTGATCTTCCGCTTCCTCTTATTTACCACATTCAAATAAAACTCAACATGATTCATAATCATAGAGTATATCCGCAATCATGACATACACACAATCAAATGCATGTTCTAGAAAACGGTCTTCCTTTGAATATTCATATTACCTTTATTTAGAGCGCCTTCATAGGCATAGACCCTCAACGTCATGTATCTTGTCCCAGAGAAAAGTATATTTCTCAGTTTACAAGATCATCTATTTCCTCTTATTTCTCTCCCTAATTATGATTCACATGAGATAAGAATTTTATAGAATTCATGAAATCCACATGATCTAAAACCTATTGGGACTCATTCTAATTTTAATCCCCATCCAATCATGTAAATCTTACATGGGATTAAGAACCAACCCATCCAATGGGAGTACCTCTATGGAGTAATACCTAAACCAAACCAATCTCTGGGGATCCTCCTCATGAGTAAGAAACTATCATATACCCCTTTCACCAATGAATCCTCTTCAAGTGTAAGCCCCATTGATCATACCTGGAGGACTCCTACATGGAATAAGAACCATCCATATTATTACACATATCCATGGGTCTCATTATTAGTCAAATTCACTGAAAAATACTCTAAATAATCAAGAGTCTATAAATATCTCATGGACCCTATTAAATGGAATCCTTTTCTGGAAAATCCTTGACATAATCCTCTAAAATGAACATAAATACCTATGAGACAAACCCCCCAGAGGGCCTCCATAGGTGTGGGTCCTCGTATCCATACTACACAGGCTTTTCTTCCTTTAAAATGGGATATGTAGGAAGCCTCCTTGGGGTTCAAACCCAACACAATGAATGAACCCTATTTCTTCTATGATACATGCCTAGTAGGGTATTATTATACCTTGGAATTCATATCCCATACAAGTTCCTTAGAATAATTTAGCATAAATCATAACATATATTTTAATAATAAAATTTTTCCAGGATGTTAACTATATGGTTACGTACTTATCACATGACCATAAAAGGTATGAAGATACCCATTAAGAGGAACCGAACTATATGGGTTGTTATTCTTTTAACAGGGATATATAGGAAGATCATCCCATGGGTTTGAAACCAACATAAAATAAATCTAATCTACCTGGATGACAATATTCTCCGGTGTACCCCCCTTGTGGATAAAATAGATATCATCATTGTAACATCTCAGATTCGGGTGAAGCCCAAAGAATCCTTGAACCCGGTTGGTCACATAAACTCAAGAGCATTACCCCTAGTTACAAAGTCTTCCATATAGAAACGAGTTCCATGAACTATTAATGGGGAAATTATGACTTCATTGGTATAGTATACACAGTGGAAAATAATTAGTAACAATAGAGGAAGTAGTAATACAATAAAATAGAAGTGAAAAGTAGAAGAATAGAAGTAATTAAATCACTGAAGCATAAATATATAAATTATTCATGTCACATGTGTCTAGGAAATAAGAAAAACAAGTAACAGGACTAAAAATAAAATACATATCCAAGTATAGAAATAGTAAACTCCAACAACATCGCAAGCCTCTTCTTTGTCCCCTACTCTCCAGCTCCAACAACAATCATGTACCTGATGAAGATGGGTACAATACCTTATCTATATCTATAAACATATCATTTTTTGTTCCAAAAAACATGAAACAAATAGGGTATGAGACTCATCCCAGTAGGAACCCACCAATATATCATGTCCTAATTGTCAGTGTATATATATAGCAGGTAATACGTTGAAATGAAGCAATAAACTAGGAAGTACTAAAAGGTAAAAATTCCTACAGTTTTCAATTAAATTCATTTCAAATTCTTTATTCATACTTTGAATCATGTAATCCTTGGGATCTACCTTAATCTATGTATCACGTGTGTAATAGTAACAATACACGTCTCAGAATACCATCTACGCAATCAAGTATGACTGAGTCTGAGATTGTGATTTGGCTAAGCATACTCATCACCGTCATTCAATTATCCTATAATTACCTTTTTTGGTAATTTTCTCACAATATAATCCCCACTATCAATCATGACAACAAATCATTTAATAAAAACCCTCTAGGCTGCTCTCACGGTCTAACCCCTCAATTCAAACATAGTACAACCCAATTACAAATGACCACCTTGGAAATCTGTCACAGTCTGAATCACTTGGTATAATATACTATTAAACAAATATAAAAAACCATCTAGGTATGTTCCCATTGTATAATCCCCTAGGTCGATGAAAAACCTGATGATCTCACAGTCTATACCCCGTAGTCAGCATAACAACAATTCATTTGACAATGATCCTCTGGGTAGATATCACAGTCCAACCCCTGTGGTCCATTATAAAGAAATTCATTTATAAATCACCCTAACGTGGGATGCTCTCTCAATGAATTCCCATTGGTCCAACTATCACAATGCATATCACTTGTATCACATATAATCAATCAACACCATCCTAACTAGTAGAGGGATATAAAATAGATAAATCATAATATGAATTATAGAACAAATAGCCCTAAACAAAATTCATTGGAAACACAGCCATAAACAAGTTATATGACCTTATACATTTACAATTACCCTTAATCAAATTTACCAAACCATAAAAGGTGATAAAAATGGTTTAATTCCAAATCACGCAACACCCCAAGCATGGGTATGTGGATCTTTTATCAAATATATTCCAAATACGAACAACTAAAGGCCCAATCCATATACCAAGATGTCGTACAATCAATACACTTGAACATAAGCCCTTTAATCAGCCAAAAATAACATAGATCTATAAAAATGGGAAACCCATTCAACCTTGAATAACTCATGAATGATAAAAAATAGGAAATAAATGGATCTAGTGGAATTGAGAACTCATTGGTGGGATTCCAACATACCTGACGACATCTCCATCAGAGGTCAGATAGAGAATCGATAGGGGTTTGGAGTTCATCAGCCCTTTCGTCACTCCCCTATATGAACCAAGTGTAAATAAAGATGTTTTTTGAGGATGAGATGCGGCCCCACTCAGATTTATCAAATAAAAATAAAACTACATTGTATGTTTATTAAATGTACACGTCGTGTAGTGACCTTAACTGCCCCCTCCTTAAGCGGTCTTCCATGTCACCACACTGCCATGAACTCAAATGTTACAAAGTGAGTACGTGTTTGTATGCAGTACCCAGGTACATGACATGTACTAATAAATACACTATGTGTACATAAACAATTTCCCATATCTTATTTTTTCATCAAAAGAACACGAAATCAAGATCAATACCTAATAATAAGTTATAGGTTCGTACAAACTGACCCCTTAAAGAAAATCATCCCTGGATTTCCCTTCCAATGATAAGAAAGAAGATGATTCAATAAACTATGGCCACTATGAACTTACGCCTTCCTCCCTCTCCTAAGTATCATCCTACTCTAGGATATGCTTCCATAGAACCCGTACTTGAGGAAAAAACCGGCCATGAAAAACCATTGTGATGTGATACACAATATGAATAGGGTTCTCTTTGAAGGATGAATCCACCTCCAACCCAACCTCATCAGATTGAAAAATGTGAGAAGATCATGAAAAGTAACACTATAGTTGAGAAAAATGAAAGGCGTCATGCATAGCCTGATACATATGAGGTAACTAAAAACAATAGGCAAACGACCAGAATCTCTCCATAACCTAAAATGACCCAATGTATCTTGGTGAAAGGTTCCCCTATCTCCTAATCCTTATGTGTCCCACCCTTGTTGTGACATGCATAAAAACCTAATCTCCTGCCTCAAACTCTAGAGGTCATCTTTGTTGATCATCATATGATTTCTACTGAGATTGTGTAGTATCCATCCTATTCTAAATCGACTCCACCTGCTCTATGGTCTACTTGGAAAAACGAAGTCCTAGAATAGTTGCATATCCTTCCTTCAGCCAACATAGGGGTGATCGACATGACCTACCATACAAAGAATCATAAGGATCCATCTGACTCATTTCCTGAAAAGTGTTATTTTAATCAAACTCCACCATGGGTATGTGTATCTCCCAAGAGCCCCAAAATTCCTGGATGCATGCTCGTAGCATGTCCTCCAATACCTGATTTGTATGCTTGGAATGAAATCTGTCTGAAGATGGTATGTTTTACATAGAAGTATATGTGTACCCAAATCCATCAATAGTCCATGCCAGACATGAGATGTAAACTGGGAATCCATGTCTGAAACTATAGAGCATGTAACTCCATGCACATGTACAATTACTCAGATATACAACCTTCTAATATCATTAACACCGAAGGATTCTTTAATAGGTATGAAATGCAAAAACTATGTGGGTCTATCTATCACAACCCAAACCACATCATTCCCTCAAGGTGGCCTCGATAAACCTATAATGAAATCCATCACAACATCATTACACTTAAAGTTGGGAATGGGTAACTTCTGTAAAAGACCTGTCTGTTGTGGATGCTTTGCATTAACCTTCTGGAAGGTGAATCAACTAATAACAAGAATTAGATACATACCTCATTATACATAGCCACCAATACTATCAATGAAAATCTTGATACGTCATGGTGACACCAGGATGAACTTCCCATACTCAAGCATGAAAATCTCACATAAATTTATAACATATGTATGCTGACACCTATACATGTACATGAATAAGCAAAACCTCATCCTCTATTATGCTTCTCCCAAGAGTAGGTTCCTTTCCTGAAAAACACTCCCGTAGGACTGGGCCTCCAGAATCTGATAGATTCATCAGTCATACTCGATCCAGTAATTTAGAGGTATCAAATATAGAAGAAATAAACGTATGACCCTATCCTCCCAGTACATCCAAATGCATCTTAGATAATAGAGGAATAAGATACCACTCACTACGGGCCTAAAAAACAGTCTGAATCTGAGTCCTCCTGCTCAACACATCAGCCACTACGTTTCCTTTACCAACTATGTAGGCAATCTCAACTTCTGAAGACCGAAGGTACTCAACCGACCTTCGATATATCAAATTCATATAACACTGGGAAGAGATACACTTGAGACTTTTGTGATCATTTAATATCATAAAATTCTCCCCCAAAAGGTATTTTCTCCAAAAACGCAAAGCATGCACTGCTATAGCTAACATTAGCACAGTTCCCTGCCCGATACCCAATGTGTCACAGTAAAAGGTGTAAATCATGGCTATATCCGACTAAATGTGTATTTGTGATGAAGTCAATATCCCATTCAACTCCTGAAAGGCTGAATCACAGGAATCTATCTAGAGGTACATCCCACCCTTCTTAGTCAATCCCATATGAGGTTTTTCTAAGAATATAATGTCCTATATAAAGCATCTATAATAACCATCCTTCCCTAGAATACTCCTTACCTCAATGACGTTCTTTAAATTCTCCCAAGAAACTACCACACAACCTTTCATTGGGCCTACTGGAACTTCTGTATCTAAGATAAAATTACCCAGGAAGAGAATCTGACCCATCCAAAAAAGGAATTTTGATTTCTTAGAATATAAATACTTCCCTCTCAGTGTACTCAAAATGATCTCAAGATGGATGGAATGGTTGTGTTGAGTGTGATAGTACACTATGAAATCTTCTATGAAGACTACCACAAAAGAATCAATATAAGGAGGGAACACTCGGTTCATCAGTTCCATGAAAACTATAGGTGAGTTCGTGAGACTGAACAACATAACCAAATACTCTTATAGACCAAACAGGCTCTGAAAGGTTGTAAGAGGTATATCTGATGGTCTAACGTGCAACTGATGAAAACAAGATATCAATTTAATCTTTGAGAAAAACCGAGATCCTTGATATTGATTAAAGAGATCATCAAATCTTAGTAAGGAATATCGATTCTTGACCATGAACTTGTTCAACTTTTGATAATACACACTATGTTTGATGGTACTATCATCTTTCATCGCAAAAAGAACAAGAGAACTCTAAGGAGAAGTACTCGGTTAGATGAAACCCTTCGACTGTGACTTCTCTAACTGCTTCTTGAGCTCCTATAACTCAGGATTAACTATCTTATAAAAAGTAATGGATACTATTACTGCTCCATGGACAAGCTAAATGGATAAATAAATCTCTCGCTGTAGAGGTAAACCTAAAAATTCATCTTGAATGACATCCCTAAAACAACCCACTATTGGAGAGAAGTCCATCTGCGAAATCCCATGGTCATCGAGAAATAAACTAGCAATATACGCTGTAATTCCTCTAAGACCATGATGCTTGGGTCCTACTCTGCTCACCTGGACATCCCATTCACCCTTTTGTAGAAAAGACCAACCCTATTGTGACGTGAGACTCACCCTATGGTGATAAAATTCAAAAAATACAAGAAACGTTACTGGAAAGTCCATTATGAGAGAGAAATCAATGTCAATAATATCTAAGACATAGATCTACCATAAGAAGTGAAACCTACCAACCTCTAGAGTATGTCCATGCATTAATGTACACTAGCCATCCTTATCCGAAATGAAATGTCAAGTATCATAACATAACCAGAAGTAAATATTGGAGCCTGAGGCTATCCACAATGGTAAAAGATATAAAAATATGGGACACCCTAGAATCAAAATGAGGAGAAGCTAAAACTAAGGCAACTTGAATCATACCTCTAACCATACAGGGTCCAGGATCCTGGTCATGCTGTGTCTGCCCCATCAGAAAAGTTTGACCTGTAACACGGCCCTACAACCCTGAAAGGATACCCTATGCTTTTCCTCTATATTGTATCTGAAAAATAGTCATTTGGATACTATGGACACAACCACCACCTTGACCTAAAAGACTTGAAAAACTTCAGTTCCCTGACTGATGAGAAATTGGTGGTGCTACTCTTGAATGAGGAGTCATATCAGATCCCTACTCACTTATTGTTGGGGATAGCATCCAACAAACACATTTAATTTGGACCTTATATCCACAAGATCATCACAATATTGGGTCCCTCAAGATGTGTGGCCTAGTATTCCTACTCCTTCCACATTGGTAGAACACTAATTGGCTACCTGAAGAAACATACATACTATGAGATGAACCAAAACGTGTATGATCCCTATGGCACTTCCATCTATTAGTCGAAAGAGTACCATCTCATGATGCTGAACTTCCCTGGATCACATCTCCTAAATCCCTTAGTTTTCACTCAGAAATACGCACCTAATTTACTATATCAATTAGTAAAGTCATATTGAAAACATTCACCTACGATCGAATTTCATACTTGAGACCATCCTCAAATCGCCTAGCCAGTGATAACTCGTCACCTCCCAAAACTGGGGCGATGTTCTGAAGCTCTTTAAAGTGAGTAGAATAACCGATCACTGAAATAGTTCCCTACCCTATGTGCATGAACTCTGAGGATCGGTTGGACCTTAATATCACGGCGTAGAAGTAATCATAGAAGCTTATATAAAACTATTCCCATGTCATATCCTAATGACGTCCCACTTATGAGATAATATTCCACCAAATCTTGGATGAATAACATAGCATTTAAGTCAAAAGATTCACACCCCACTCAGGAGGGGTCTATAAACGCTAAAAGATAGATAACATGGCCTCCAACTAGGAATATTTAGCCTTTAGTCCTCCATCCCCTGAAAAACTGGGAGGATGCTGCTGCTGGAATAGCCATGTCAACTCTGCCATAGTCAGGGAAGGATGCAGTGCTCTGTGAAAATTTTTCATCAACCTAAAAATTCCTTCATGGAACTATAAATCATCCCCTAAGTTCGGAATAATCTCTTCTCCAAAGAAGGATATGATAAGATTATCTACTGGTTGTCCTTGATCTGACATATTCAGTGTCTGATCATTTTTCTATACCTGGCGTACAAACAAAGAACTTCTTGGTGGCATAACTCTGCAAGGTCAAAAAAACACCTCAGTTTAATATTATCAAGTACTACAACATAGAAGTTACATAATGGAATAAGAGAAGGAAATAATTCAATTCATACTAAATATGGTTATTCATCATATAGAACCAATACCTAACGTGTTCCCTTAAGGCATAAAATGGGTGTGTACCTCTTCCAACCTAGTTGTGTAACACCCCATAGACATGGTGTGTTTCACATGAGACATAGAATTTAGTTTAATATTACCTCATTCCGATGTACTTATACATGGCTATAAGTATATGGTTCCCTCTTAGTGCAACACTACATGGCGTGTTCACCCTAGACACGATGTGTACCACAAGATTCCATCCACCTGTGTCATTAATCACATAGCCAGATACATGATCGATTACCACATGACATGTACAAGCTAGAAATAGCATGTAAATCCTATGTTTCATCCACCCGTGTCATTATTCACATAGTCAAATATAAGGTCGATTACCACACGACATGTAAAATCTAGACATAGCATGTACAACCTAAGTTTCATCCACATGTGTCATTAGCCACAAATATGGATACATGGTCTTTTACCGCACGATGTGTACTCCCAGTACACGATGTGTTCCACCCAAAATTTATCAACCCAGTGTCTCTACTCACACAGTCATTCAAATAGTCAAAAAATACATGGGGTGTATGTATGGTACATGGAGTGTAATTAAGAAAAGTTGTATCTTCCAGAATAGAGGAACACATGACATGTTTTCATAACATCACATTCTTTGTTGTTTGGGTCCCTAGAGAGTAAGCCTCTAAAACTTATATGGAACCCCAAAAATTATAAAATTTTGGGCAAAGCCTTCCAAATTCGGATTGGTGAGAGCCCATACTCCCTGAAAATCAATTTTTGGCATCCTTATTCATATAATACCTCAGTAGAATTCAATTAGAGTTCAACATGATCCACCAAATTCTGTTCCAAGAGGGCCCATAACACCTTAGGGACCAATGTTTTACATCCACCTAAATGAAACATTAAATATACTAATACCCTATAAAAAAATATCTGGTATTATTTTACAACATAAATTACAACAACATGAATATCTAGCACAACATCTATCAAAACAAAAAGATATTAGTAATGAACACTAAATAGCATGATAAGAATGCGTGACATGTGATCTCTATCAAGTGCCTATATGGTTAATGAGATGTCATACCCTTACCACATCGGGTTAGAATAGAAATAGAACCACAATGATCTCAATAGTAATAGCACAAAAAAATTGAATCACCCAAAAGTGAAATAAAATCAACTGTAACAATTGCAAATCAAGAAAATTGAAATATTCGAGGTAACATGGATTTTTCCTTTTCATATGTTAGCTAATCCAGAGAACAAATTATTACTAACTACATATTCCATAATATACCATTTTATTGTCTCCAAACAGTAAGAATATGTAGAAAAGAGAACTCATTTGATACCACTTTGTAACATCACAGATCTGGGTGTCGCCCAAAGGTGCCTTGAACCTGGTTGGTCACATAACCTCAAGTCTATTTCCACAATTACTAGAGCCTTTGACTAGAAGCAAGGGTTTTGGTGTGTTAATGGGGAAACTATTCCCTAATTGGAAGAGTATACATAGTGGAAAACAATTTCTAACAATATAAGATGCTGTAAAACCATAAAATAGAAGTAAATGACATAAGACTAAAAGTAATAAAAAACTAGATCATATATATATAAATTTTTCATGTCACATATTTCTAGGAAATAAGCCAAATAAGTGATAATGATGGAAATAAAATACAGAATTGAGTACAAAAACAATAATCTCCAACAGCTTCGCAAGATTTAGATTGGTCATATGCCCTCCATCTCAAACATCAATTCGGTACTTGGTGAATAAGGGAGCTTTCCATTATCTATACTTTCAACCATAAAATCTGTTTTGGTCCTTAAACATGACCAAATAGGGTGTGAGACAAATCCTATTAGGCAAACACCAAAATATCAGTGCCTAACTATTTTTGAATATATATATTTGGAAATATTCAGAAATGATGTAATAAACTTGGGAGTTCTCAAAAGAAAACATTCACCCAATTTCAATTTACATTCATTTAACATTCATTATTTATCCATTGAATCATGTAAACCTTTAGATCTACCATAATCTTTGTATCCCCTATGTAACAGTGACAACATATGTCCTAGAATACCATAAACAATCAAGTAAGACAGAGTCTAATCTTGTGAT
Organism: Viscum album; assembly: GCA_963277665.1. Taxonomy (NCBI): domain Eukaryota; kingdom Viridiplantae; phylum Streptophyta; class Magnoliopsida; order Santalales; family Viscaceae; genus Viscum; species Viscum album. Next base: position 2,064,991,143 of record OY728133.1, on the reverse strand, counting down.
TTGTCTTTCCAAACTAGTCACAATCATTCAATTAATCAATAATGACCCCTTTTGAGAATGTTCTCACAGTATTATCCCCATGTCTATCACAACAACTATTTATTTAATAACAACCCTCTTGGTATCTCTAACATTCTAACACCTCTGGTCTGATATAGAACTAACCTTTTACAAACTACCACCCGGGTAAGCTTTTACATTCTAAACCCCTTGGTCTAATATACTATCAAACAAATATTAAAAATAACTATGGTAAGATTTCATATCCTAGCCCCATGGGTCGATAACCACCTGGTATCTCTCACAATCAATACCCTTTGGTCAACATACCAACAATTCATTTAATAATGACCCTCTGGGTATCACTCACAGTCTAAACCCTATGGGTTAACATAAAAAAATCATACATAAATTACCATACCTCAGGATGATATCATAGTCAATTCCCCTTGGTCATGATATCAAAATTCATATCAGATTTACCACATATAATTAATCAAATGCATCCTAATATAGAGAGGCATGGAAAATAGAGCAAGCCTAAAAGTCATTCTAGACCAAACGACCATAAACAATAATCATAGAAAAGATGCCCATAAAAAATGTATATAACATTATAAATATGAATATACCCATAATCAAATCAACCAAACCATAATAGGATATAAAAAGGGTTTAACTCCAAAACATGCAACACCCCATGCATGGGTAAGTGTCACTTTTAGCATATATAATCCAAATACGAACAACGAAATGCACAACCCACCTACCTTAATGTTGTATGATCAATACTCTTCAAAGTAGGCCCCTAAATCGGCATAAAATGATATAGATCTACAAAAAGGGAAAAAATATAAATAATTGAATAAATCCCAAGAGGGGAAGAAATAGGATAAAGGATATAGGGAAATTGAAAACTCACTAGTGGGATTCCAATGCACCCTAAAACATCTCAATCAGAGGTCAACTGTGAATTGGGAAGGGTTTAGAGTTTGTCAGCCCTTCCGTCACTCTCAAGTACAAACAATTGAAATAGTTAGTTGTTTATGAGGATGATAAGTGACCTTGATCCGATTTATCAAATAAGATGAAAACTATACAACATGTTCATTAAAAGTACACATCGTGTAGTGACCTTAAACAACCCATGCATTAAGCAGTCTACGATGCCACCACATGACCATGTACTCAACCGTTATGCAACCAATATATGGATATATGTGGTACCCATATACACTACATGTACTATTAAATAAACAATATGTATTTAAAAATTTTACCATCACATCATTTTTCCTAAAAAAACATCCCCAAATAATGATCCATACTTGTAAATAATATCTTGGTTCTTAAAATCGTAATAATAAATATTGTTCCTCTATCATTTACACAATAGGATACCATTGACAGGGAAAATCATATATATACTAATATATATTAGTTAATAGCCTCAGATTCTTAAAAATGATTGTAATTTTAATACATGATAAAAATTGATTGTTAATTCAATGGAGATCCTAATAATTAATTGGAATTAAATAAATGATTCAAAAAAATAATATAAATATATAAGAGAGTTCCAAAGAAAGAAACAATTCTCTCAAAAGGGTGTGATGTGCCTAACCATCCATCATTTTGACTAATGTGAGTTCTTATGAATCATTGGAAAAACACCATATTATGTTCCTACCTATGGAATGAATATACCAAATAGATATAAAACTATTAGGTGTTTCCAGTTCAATAAAATACTTATTGGAAACCATATAGAAATAGATAACTCAACATTAATTACTATAAAAAACTAAAACTCCTACAATAAACCATTGGGAAATGTTCTTTCCTTTATATAAATATGATTTTAGATAATATTTTTATAATGATATTATATTTTTATTCCTTATTTGTTGCATAATTGTTTTTTAAACCATTTATACTTTTTTAAAATTTTGGGAACCTGGGGAATCCAATCCAAAAACCTTTGTGGGGGATACTAAAATTATTTTCATAATGATATCTATAATTCCATTGGATGTTGAGTTAAAAAAAATTATAGATATTCTTTCCTAGTTATCATAGGATATTAAAAATAAACAATATTACATATAATGTCCTCCTACACCAAGAAGGATCAGGTACCATTGATTCATTTTTGTTTCAGTGATCATCAATTTTAATTGGTTCTTTTGATACCCTTTTCAAGGAATTGTGGGTCAACTCAAAGTATCATATCTTTTCTATGCTCCAAAGTTCCATTTAGGGTATTGTGTCTTAGTCCTTATATACATTATATAGAGAGGATTATCAATAGTGATTGTTGAAAAGAATAATTTATTGAAAGATGAAATTCAATAGATGGAGTGTGGAGGACTTAGTAAAATATTTCATTAACAAGTATTTCCATAAAACACCTTGAATAAACATAGAGATAGAATTTATAGAGTTGAAGAAAAAAGAATGTGAATCTATCACGTCTAATGAAGAAAAATTCACAAGGAATGCAATATATGCCCCATGGTTTTTATCAATTTTTATAGGAAAATAGATATTTTCTTTAGTGGTATAAAACCACACCTTTGAAAGGACCTTTATATATAATAAGTTAATTATATTATGAATATTTTGGATGTTCTCTCAACATAGAGATGTTGTTTAGAGATTGGTTCTTCAGAAATTTTGATAAAAAATAGAAGAATGTATTTTCAACCTAATAGGTCAATTGAGAACCAAATAAAGAGGATCCCACCACCCACATGTTAATGATGTGCCATGAAATATTAGGGGAATTTCAAAAAAGGGACGGGGAAATGATTCATATCTGTGAGGGAAGGATGGAAATATCATGAATGTTGAAAGAGACATGAAGAATCAATCCAACACGATAGTAGAAAAGAAGGATCCCCCCATTCACCACCCATGATTCAATGCTTCATCTACAGGGAGCAAGTGATCCATCCAAGGCAATGCACTGAAACACAGAATGTTGACAGAAATCAGCATTATTACCAACTAAATATAAAAAATAAATGGGAAACTAATGAAATCTCAATTTCTAAAGCGGATCATAGAAATGAAGTCATACATGGTACATATACTATTCACTCAATAATGGAAAATGTAATATTTTTTTTCTCAATATACAAATTCCATTATTTCACACAAGTTTTCCAGAACTATTGAATCGAATCCATGAATACATTAAGTAGAGATATCTATAAAAAACCTAACTGTGTGATAATTGCATCCAATGAGATGGAATATTATCTTATAAGATTCAGTGGGAAGATTATTCTTTTGAATAATGTAATCCTTGATTAGGTGGAATATGATGCTATACAGTGAATCAACTGAGTGTCATTAAATCATTCTCAAATAAAATATTTAGAAAAATAAATATCTATCTATATTTGAGACCATCCAATTATCCACTATAAATTCAAGGGAGACGATGAATATCCTTTGGAAAATACCTTAATTGTGTTGGAGTTGATAACATAGGATGAAGCTTCCCTATCTCAAATCGTTGCATAAAAAAATAACCAACCTTATGGAAATTAACATTGTGAGTAAATACCCTGATGTATTTCATAATTTGTTACCTTGACTACCCCCGTATAGTGAGGTGTATTTCTCAATAGATTTTATACATGGACCCACTCATATATCCCAATTCCCTTATAGAATGACCCAAAGTTTACTATAAGTGTCAAATAAGTATCATTAAGAGAATTTTCACTAATGGGTTATATGCCATAGTGAATCTCTTTGGGATGAGCCTATGCACTTTGTAAATAAAAAATGTGGATCGTAGTGTATTTTTATCAATTACCAAAAGATCAACAAGATTACCATAAAGGAAAAGTATCCCTTACAAAGGATTGGTGATTTTTTTTATCAAATTGAAGGATCTTAATAATTCTCAAAGGTGGATCATTGAACAAGATAAAATTATTTGATGATGAATAAGGTATTTATTCAAAATAAATATTTCTATTCAAGTTATTGTCACTATGAGTTCATAGTAATTCTTTTTAGACATAATGATTCCCCTAAAATATACATGTATTTGAGAAATACAATATTTATTGACTACCTGGAATTTTTTTGGTAGTTTTTATTATTGATATTCTAATATAATCCATTGGAAAGGAGGAACATTAATTGAATATAAGGAGTACATAAAAGAAAGTAATGAGGGAGAAAATGTATGCTATGTTCAAAAAGTGTGACTTCTAAATTTATCAATTCACATTATTTTTGAGTGTGACCAGAATTATGAGAATTTATACTAATCATTCAAAAAAATCAAATTTTTGGAATGGACTAGACCCTCATGTGTTATAAAAATCTATAGTTTTCTTGGATTAGTGGCAGAATATATACATTTTTAGGAAATTAATTACAATAATATTTTCCTCTACCTAAATTACCATTGAACTTTCTAACTTATTTCATGAATGAAAAATGTGAGGAAATATTTAAATAGATAATTAAAAGGCATATCACTATACCTATAGACACAATACCTATAAGTGGAGAATTTTTCGTTATATAAAATGATGATTTAAGGAAATTGGTAGGATTCATAATAATGAATAATGAAAAAGTGATTTCATATGCCATAAAAAACAAAAATATCCACAAGACAAACTTTGAGACACATGATATGTATTGAGCAGATGTGATACTTACTGTAAAAATCATACAGCACCACCTCTATGTTTAGAAGTGTGACATATATATAGATCACACGAGTCTAATGTATATATTCACACTAAAAGAGATTAATCTACATCAATGAATATGGTCAGAGATAGTCAATGATAGTGATTTCACTATTTAATACCATTTGAAAACGGAAAACAAATTAAGAGATTCTCTAACCAAAAAATATCCTCCTACAATATCAATGATGTATATTGAGAAATAAATTATCAAAATTGATATGTATAGAATAAATCGAAAAATAAAAATTTTATGGAATACATCCATCCTTTCCTAGATGATACCTCTACCATCCATTAAATATAAGATCACACAGGAAGAATTTGATAATCAAGAGATTCAAAAGAAGGTAAATGAAATAAAGTAAGGAAATATATAAGTGTTCCACATCATTGAGGGTGTTGTCATCATATTTAAATAAAAATACATTGTGTGCATGCATTACATGAGATGACTAATTATCTATTAGATATTTCACATAAGTCATCTTTCTCCACCCATCAGGGAAAAATCATGATTTACTGTGATATTTGAGAACACTTTTGATGGGACAACATGATGAAGATGGTTTCTATGTACATCCCATGGTTCATGTTATTTAATAATGTTTAATATGAGTGATAGAAGTAAAAATGAGTATTGAAACCATTGATTATAACTAGGTTTTAATGCGAGAACATCACCAATGATTTATTCACTCATCACCTGGAAAAATCAAATTGAAATAATGTGATATGATTTTTTTTGAATCAACTCGCCAAGACATCCCACTTTATCATTATTCAGGATGATTTATCACATGAAAAACTTTCCATGATATATGTAAAGGAATATTTTTTTGACTATATAGTATTCCACATTATTTCCCATCTAATCATGATCCAAGGATCACATCTAAATTCTGGAGAAGTCATCAACATGCATTGAATACTTAAGTGAATTTTAGTATAACTTATCACCCCAAAACTGATGCCTAATTAAAAACGACCATTTAGACAATATTGGATATGCCGAGAGCTTGATTAACATTATTTAATGGAGTATGGGATCAACATATCATATTTGTTGAGTTACCATAAAAAATAACTTCCCTCAAGTATTTATATGTCTCTATATGATCCATGATATATGATGTGATGTACAAATCATTCTTTTTAGAATGAAGTCAGAGAACATAAGCTACATTTTTTTTTAAAATAAGGAAGGATAATATTAATGAAAAATATTAGCAGCAGTAAATAAAAAGAGCCAAGAAAGGAAATTTTCCAGCCATAGCTGGTTGACATCGAAGGGGCCTGAGGCTGCCAGCTGATGGGACACATTGTTTCCTTCCCTTTTGGTAAAGGGGAAGGTGCAGCATGAGATGCCTTGGTGCAGCGAGTGGATTCTCCTGACGATGAAGCCAAAGGACTGAAGTCTGATGTAATTGTGGTTAATAGAATTGATTACAAAAAGGCAGTCAGACTCGATGATGATATCATCCCATCCACGTTCCACAACGAGCATCATCCCAGCAATAATGTCAGAGGCCTTAGCAACTGCAGGTTCCCAGAAGGCATGATGTGGTTCATATTTTTCTGCAATGATCTGCCCCAGATGATTTCGAGCCAGGAGGCTGAGAGAAACAGGCCCATCATTGGGGATAGAAGCGTCCACATTAAGCTTATGACTCCCTTCCTTTGGGGGATCCAATGAGGGGGGAAAGAGGGGGTAACACCTGACATAATGTGTCATTTGTGGTCCTTCCGGTCCTCAATCCATGAAGTGGCTCGTTCAATCCAGAACTCGAGAGGCTGATGAACATGGTGGAGAACCAAATCATTAAGCCGAACCCAAATGATCTAGGCTAGGCTGCAATGAGAGCATGCATTAGTCGATGAAAGAGAGGAACAACAGTGCTTCAGATGATCAGAGAGGTTAGATGCAATGTTTAGTGAAGCATCCTAAGCCGAGCCCCATTTATTCCAAATTTCCTTGGCTCCCGAGTAGTGAATGATAGTGTGCATTGGAGTTTCAGGAATATTCGGGCAGAAAGGTCATGATTCAGCACTGCCCATATGTCGGAAAACAAGGAGGTTCATGGTAGGGAGGGTTCCCGTTCACACCTACCACCAAAATTGGCATATTTTTTGGGGGACGTTGAGCTTCCATAGCTCTTTCCATTGTCCCTCATCACGATCGCGAGAGTTAATGCCAACAGCCAGTCTGTACCCGGATCTCATCGTGTACTTGCCTGAAGGATCATTGGTCCAAAAAAGATGGTCTGAGCCTGAATTAGGGACCCCGGGGATGCTCAGAATAATTCTTTGGCCTCTTTTATTAAATCATTACTGTATCTTTTCCACACACCATACCGGGACCTAGTCTGAAAAGAGGCAGTTGAGAGTGGCGTCTTCAAGACCTGGTTGGGCAGGGGATGTGGCCCCGGAACCATCCTTATCTAAAAGCCGTGGATTTTTCCAGATGTTGATAGATGATCCATTTCCAATCCTCCAGCCCAGTCCTTTTTCCAGGAGATTTTGGGCCCCCCAAATACATCTCCAGAGGATGCTAGGGAGGTGGCCAAGAAAGGAACCACATAAGTCCGTGTGGGTATTGTACTTTTCACAGATTATCGGCGCTCACAAAGATGATGGGAAGTTAAGAAGGCACCATCCTTGCTTGGCCAACAGTGCGTCATTGAACAGAAGACAATTCCGGAATCCCATCCCTCCCTTTGACTTGGGTTTGCAGAGTTTCTCTCAGGCCAACCAGTGGGGTCGATTTATTCCATCATTTCCCCCCACCAGAAGTTGGCAGTATGTGAATGGATCAGGTTGACAATGGCCTCTGGGAGCTTAAACATAATCATAATGTAGTTGGGGATAGAATGAATGACAGATTTAATGAGGGTTCCTTTTCCAGCTTTAGAGATTCTTTTTGGGGTCCAGCATTGAATTTTTTTATCAATCATGTCCACCAGAGCTACAAAGATTTCTTTTTTGGAGCGGAAAATCAACGTAGGGAGTCAAAGATACTTCTGGTGTTTATCAACCAAATGGATGCCTACAGATGCACAAAGCTCAGCTCTCATGGCAGGAGGCACCCCTGCACTAAAAGAGATTTCTGATTTGTCGTGATTAACAGACTTTCCAAACACCCACTCATATTGCAGGATTGCTTGGCTGATCCCCGTGCATTCATTAATAGTGGCTCTGGAGAAAAGGAGGAAATCGTTTGCGAAGAAGAGATGTAACACTTGTGGCCTCTCACGGTAGACCTTTTCACCATGAATAGACTTAGAGGATGCATCCCTAGAAATACGGTTAAAGAAAACATCATCAACAAAAATGAAGAGAAAAGGGGAGAGAGGATCTCCCTGGCGTAGGCCTCGAGTTGGGGTTAAACTTAAGGTGAGCTCCCCATTGACCATGATTCTGAAATAGACGGTTGAGATGCAGTGCATGACAATTTCTGTCTATTTAGTGCAGAAGCCCATTCTCAGCATCACAGCTCTATGGAGCTACCATTCCACTTTATCATAGGCTTTGGTCATATCCAGTTTCCAGGCCATGCTTCCTCTTTTCGCAGCGGTGTGAATTCTCATAGAGTGGAACACTTCATGGGCCACAATTGCATTATCAGTAATCAACCTCTTGGCCACGAAGGCGCTCTAGTTTTTGGTAATAATATCAGGAAGGAAAGGATGCAGCCGATTGACAAGGATTTTTGAGAAGATCTTATAAGATACATTGAAGAGGATAATAGGTCTTAAATCCGGGATCTCCTGAGGTTTCTTGATTTTGGGGATGATGACGCTGACCGTTTTGTTGATAGCGGAAATTCTTGTATTCCTCGCCCAGATGTTTTTTTATCATTTTGCAGATGGCGGGACCGATAATGTGCCAGTATTGTTTAAAAAATAAGGCATGAAAAACATCCGGTACTGGGGCCTTAGTGGGGGGGATATGCTTCAAATCCCAATGTATCTCATCATTCGTCACATCTTTTGTAAGCTGTCTGTTGATATCCTCAGTGATCACGGGTCTGATGCATTCATCCACTTCAGCAGACATGAATGGAGTCCCTGTGGAGAAGAGGTTCGAGAAATAGCCTACCAAAGCTTCATGAATGCTACAAGTGTCGGAAACTTTGCTTCCATCAGGTTGTGAAAGGCTCTTGATAGAGTTTTATCGGCGCCTAGATGACGATTTCAGGTGGAAATATCTTGTATTATCATCACCCTATTTAATATGGATGTCATGCGCCCGCATAGCCCAAAATCATTCCTTAACACGAAGGGCCCCGTCCACCTCTCTTTGAGTGGCACCATTCTTGGAGATATTTCCATTTGATGGGGGTTTCCTGAGTAGGTTGTGCAACTTCTTTTCAAGGGAATCACAATGCCTATCAGGTTGGTGGAATTTCTTATTTCTCTAACATCTCAGACCAGAAGCAACCTGTAGGAGATTGAGGCCAACATATTCCTGGGAATTCTGCTAACATGATCGGACCACCTCTTCGCATTCCTGGCCTTTTTCCCAGAAGATCTCAAACCTAAAGAGTTTGTTGAGCTTTTGATTTCGTTCACCTTGTAAATAGTCAATGTGAATTGGGAACTGATCTGAACATTTAAGGGCCATGTGGCTGACATGAAACATGTTGAATAGATTGATCCAATCAGTAGAACCCATAAATCTATCAAGATGCTCAGCGATGCGAGTACCTTCATTATTTTCCGCGGAACCATGTAAAAGGATTACCTGTGAACCCCTGATCAACCAGGATCACCTCAGTGACCATGTCTTTGATGTTATACATCGAGGATGAGTGTCGAAAACTTCTACAACTCTTTTCCTTATGGAACATGATCTCATTTAAATCACCTATGAAAAGAACAGGGGTAGTTAAATAATGTCTTAGCTTATAGAGAAGGTCCCATGACTTCCCCTTATCAGAATGGGATGCCCAGACATAGAATCCCACAAAGGTATAGGGTGGGTGCAAGTCCGTTTGAATATTCGTTGCCACGTGGTGCATGGAGAAAGACAAAATTTTAACTTCAATATTTTCCATCCAGAGGAGACAGAGGCCCCCAGAATGGACTTGTATGGGCACCGGAAAGCAGCCTTGGAAGCCACACTACAGAGCAATACCATTGGTGTCCTTTTCTATAGTATGGTTTCAGACAGTAAAACCATATCGAGGAGACTTTGAGTGAAATTGCGCTAAATCATACAAACCGTTCGTGGGTTTCCAAGCCCATGACAGTTCCAGCATAACACAATCATTTTTCTCGGCGGTGCTGGGTCTTTCCCGCCACCACCATTGGTTCCCCCAGACTTGTTTTTTTTTCACTTTTCATTTTCCATATTTTTGTGGGATTCTTCTCTGATTGGCATGTTCCAGTTTGTCATTTCTAGACCCCATGGTTAGGGTCTTCCACATGATCATCACTTCCTCCATGTTGCACCCTTTTCCACGTGTGTTGGGTGATTTAGCCCAGAATTAGAGAAAACATAAGCTACATGGACACAACCTTGTGAAAGAGATTAGTGAGAATTTTCAAGCCATCCAACATCACAAAAAAGCATCTACGATTCTGCAAAATATATACTTTTTAAACCATATAAGGGATTTCAAGATTGAAGGTAGAGAAAAATTAATCCTTCAAATATCACTATGCAATAGAGTCATGTTGTTTAGATCAAACTAGTATCATTTCCCAAGGTAAATTATACCATTTTAAATCCTTAATCACATAATATCAGTGCCCTATATGTATGAAATTATTCCAAATATGAATCATTTTAATGATGTCTTTGACATATTTCTCCATAGAAAATTTTATACATGGAACCTAAAATACACATAATCTATAGGTGGTTCAACTGGAGAATGAATTCTGCTATGCGCTATGGCAGATGAAGATATTGGATTGTAGAGAAAAAGTTAAATGAAATAAGACAAGATTCTTTTTAAAAGTGATGTTGTAGAACAATAAGTATGAAATGGTGATGTGGGAGCTAGAAAAAAAAATAAACATAAGTAGTCTCATATATCCTTACCCAATAATATGAGTCGAAAATTTGAGGATGAAATTTATGAATGTTGGAAGAAGGTAATGAACCATACATTCTAAATGATTATTTTTCTATAAATAAATGTTTCTTATAATATATAAAAATTATAAAAAAATCACATAGAGGGACAAAAAACACATTGCATCATTATTTAAATTCATTACATTATTCAAGGAACAAACCAACTATAATAAGAAATATTATAAAGAGGAAAAATAGAAAATATAAAAATGAAAAAGGTAAAAATTGGATCATTATGATGCATTAGAATCACCCCTCCCATGAATAACACTATCGAAAAGAAACAAAATGTCATTAAAAATCAACATTATATAAAAAGTTAATATTTATAATTATAGGTAATGAGTTTATTTTTGAATTATGGAAAGAATTTGTATCTTTATGAGGTAATTTATATTTTTTTAATTGTAATGTGACTATTGGAATAGTAGCCCGATTATTGAATATAGTAATCTAACCATTGGAATAGTAATATGTCCTCAAAATAATGAATTGTGATATAAATAATAATTATAAATTATATATAAATTATATAACCAAAAAAATCAATTCATGAATAAAAATTCAATGAAATTATAACCATATTTTTAATCCTCTATATTTTAATGTATTCCATAAATACATTATTTCTAAATAAATAATTTTAATTAAAAATGTCATAAAATTTTTGAAAAAATAAATTTCATTGTTTAAATCACAACGTACATATTCTCTAAGTGTGATTTTTTGCAATTTGTTTAAAATGATTTAATTTCCAAGTGAATAGTAAAAATATTTTATTCTTGTAACCGATGTATCTTAAATATCATCATTCATGAAGTAATAATTAAAAATTCATTTATATTAATTTATGATCTACCAAAATATAATTTTTTTCGATAATTTTTTTATCAAGTAAAAATAATATTAATTTTGAATCATTAAATGTTCTTTTCAAATTCTAAAATATCATGTATTACTATAAAATAATATTTTTTTATTTTTCCAACCGTTAATTAAAATTAAATGAATGGATTCATATTATAAAGTGATTCAGACACAGAAAATAATGTTATTTAATTAAAACATTTTTTATTCTTAGTACATGGATTATCTTAGTTCTAGTAATTTAATCAATATTTAATTATAAAATACACTATTATCGTGTATAAATAACCCTTCTCCCTCCCCTTTGAAGGCCTCTCCTACATCACATTCCAGAACCAAATATCTTCCAAAATAATATCTATTTAGAATCTTAGAATTTCTTGGGATGTTTGGGATCTATTCATCTCCAATAATAAATGCCTTTTAGAGTCATATAGAAGAAGAAAACCCTAGAAGTGGGAGTGTTCTCATCAATTCTTTTTATCATTCTCCCCTCACATTAACATTTATCTGCCACTTTAAAAACCAAGAATTATAAAAATAACATATTCTTATATTAAAATTGTTTTAATTAACATAAAGTACTTAAACTATTGTATTTATTAAATATTAAATTACTATACGTCCTATTCAATTAAATTTGACAATGTGCCATTAATGCTTTCTTATCTACCAATGAAAACATTTCCAAATCTCATATTATCACTGACCAGATGAATGGTAATAATAAATTAAACTTTTCATATAATTTTTTTTAATTAATTTATTTTATTCTCATAAAATTAATTACATTAATTTATTAAAGTATTTGAAGGGAATAGAAATGTCAAACAAAAACAGAAATTCTTTAAAGAAAACATTATATCAAATTGATCTAACATCAACAATAGAAAATTTGGAAATATATTACAACTATTATAATTGATAAATAATGACATAAATTAATTTTATTATCTTATGGTTCATTTTATAAAATCTTTTTATTATTATTTTGAAGTTATAAATGTTTCGAAATAATGAGGAATTTTAGGTGAGGGGATTCTCGAACCCAAATACCTTACTTTGGGTTGTCCCACTTTCACATCAATTTCAGTAAGGAAATTTCTATAATATTCCATAAAACTCCTTCTATTATTCCTCCCCATTATATGGATATATACATATTTGTACCAATATTTATAATATAGAGACAATGATTTTCGAAAAAAAACATTTTTTTCAAAAATACATATTTTACTCATATTGGGTTCCTTCTCCTTCACCTAAAAATAATTATTTTGATGCCAAATATGGTTTCCATGTTTTATTTTTGAGTAGAAATTTTGTTAATGAAATCATGATTCATGAAATATTTTTTAAACACATTCGGTTACATGTGTTATTTGATTTCTATGATATTTATATTCTTTATGTCACACCAATGATTATGTAATTATTATTATGTTATGGGTGGGTCCCGAATTATATATCCATCCAATGTAGTGTATAATTTGATATAACTCATGAGATTATATGCACTATAAATTATATATGTACCACTAGTTTTCATAATTATGATGTTATTATATATGGACATATGTTATACGTGAACCTCATGATAGCTTTGTTCACAACTATGTGCGGAATTTGACCACAATAATATGTTGTTTCAATTTTATTCACATTCCACAGACCATGAACTTTTCAAATGTCATATTAATTATTATAAATTATATCCCATGATTATGACATGATCTAGATGATTTTACTCACCAATGTACTATTGATTCATGTAACTTATTTCTCCTTCACCATACTGGGATTTCAAATCACACCTTTATTTGATGTATATCATAAGATGAGTTGATGTAAAAAGGGTAATGTGAAAGTTGTTAAGTGGATAATGAGAATTATTTTAATATTTTCTATTATAAATTATGTAAAAGTGATTTATGATCTTCATTCAAGGATGATACTAAACGTTTTGATCCTTTATTATACATATATAATTTTTTTTACATTTAGAATGATGTAATAGTTATGTAAAAAAAGTTGTGTAACTATATATAGAGTATTCATGGAATATCATGATAAATTCTTAGTGTTATTTATTTAATATATATTGTTTTAATACAAAAGGAATTTGAACTATGAGATTTATTTTTTGATTATTCATGAGAATCATAGAAAAAAAGATTTAGATATGAAATTTAGTAAGTGTGAATCATATCATCAATTTTGGTTTCATGGACATATTGTCTCTAAGGAATGAATCGTAGTTGATCCTATTAGAAAAATTTTATATATAGTATGACATACACTAATAAACATAACCTATGTATATATTTTATTTCGTTTGGTAGGTTACTATTAACTATTTTCTAAAAAAATCCCCTTTGGATAACCTGTTAATCAAGAATACTCATAAACTGGTTAAGTATGTATGAAAAAAGAAATGCGAATAATAATCAAATAAATTAATGATAATATTGGTGAATTATTTCATTTTTAATCTACAATTAGGAAAATAATGGATTTGTTTTATATCATGATTCATTGAAGAATGTACAAGGTTGTGTGTTTTTATAGAATTATGAATTAATTTACTATGAATCAAGGTAAACAAAGACTCAGGAACAAAAATATAAAACCCTTGATCTTGAATTAGAGGCCCTAATATTTTCTATGACGGCATGGATACAATATCTATAAGAAGAATGATATGAGATATATATGGATCATAATAGATTAATATAAATATACTCTCACAAAGAACTCAACATGAGGTAAATATGATGGGAACTTTTAGTTTAGGATTATGATTTTTTAATAAACTAACATCCGTGACATGAAAATTAAGTAACAAATGCACTAAGGTTGAATGATCTTGGATATCAACCAAAATGAGGATTAAAATTGATCATATATTCATGGATTTTGTAAAGATTCATCTAGGATTTAATAAAGAAGGGGAACATAACCCCTTTTCAAATTATATCCAAACTATCTTTATTCGTAAGGATTAAAAATTCAATTCCCAATAATGAGAATAATTATTGGAAAATAAATATATGAATGATATAAATTTATCAAGATTCATATATTATGATGGAGATTATTAACATGGAAAAAGGATATGGGATTTATATACACCAAAGATAAAAAGGGAACTATTAGATAATTCTCATATGTTAAAGTATATAAACAATATGTAAGCACCAAGATGTGTATATATATATATATATATTATAATGATTATTTTTTATTGCATAATATTTAGTAGAAAATTTCATATCATGTGTTAAGGTAGTTTCATTTTCAACAAGTGAAGGATGAAAGATATCATCCTATGGGTGTAAGGAAACCTCGGCCTATTACCATATTAAAATGAGAGGAAATCACAATTGAAATTTCTACTAGAATATTGTAGAAACTTTGTAATAATGATCTCATATGTGTAATTGTTGAATATATAAAAATTTTCACATTTACTTTCCATAAGATAATATTTTACTTCAGGGTTCTCTTCAAGAATATATATTAACAGTGTTATAGTACTTCAGGGTGCAACTCATTAAATTTTTCTTCTAATCATGATCAATGATTTAAAAAATTTATTTGGAAGAGTCAGTATAAGGATCTTAATACAAAGCATCATTTAAGAAACTGTTATCATTCACAAATAGATGGGTAGTCTGAAATGACTAATAAAACATTCGAATATATTTTTAGGTTGTTATTAGTTGACTTGGAAGGTATGAGTTAACAATATATACCTATAGTATAGTTTTCCAATAATAATAGCTTTTAGTCAAGTATTCCAATGTCATCGTACGATGCATTGTATGACAAGAGATTTCACAGTCTCAGTTTTTGGGATAAATATGGTGAAAGAAAACATGTGAATCTATATCTTAATAAGGATTTAATGAAAAAGGTTAAGGCTATTCAGACTCATATTAAACCGGGTCAAAATGGGAAAAGGATTTTTACTAATAACCGATGAAATTGTTATGCGTTTCAAGTGGAATATCATCTTTTAATAAACATTTCTCCTTGGAAGAGTGTTATAATATTCTATAAAAATGTAAAACTGATCCCCAATTAGAATAGAGATTTTGAAATTATTTAATGAATTTTAGTTTTGGATATTTATTTCGTAGTGCTACAAGTCCTCTATAATGTATGTTTTCTATATATTTTCTTAAATAAGTAAATGAAATACCAGAAAAATGTGATAAAATCCAATGAAATTGTATTAGTACCTAATTTATTACAATGTAATGTTCCTATCACGATTTTAGATACTAGAGAGATTACTTATTCAGTAAGCTTACTTTGATTAAATCATATGCTAGAAGAGGTGAAATAGGAATTTTCGGCTGGGTGTCCATTTTGGACTATCGAGTAGTCGATCACATGTGTTCTTTTGAGAGAATAGTAATGGTGTGATCCACTTGACAAATTTCACGATCATGTTGTGGGCCCCACCCGGGATAGCTGTAGTGAATAGTACTTTTTCACCGGGTGTCTATTTTGGATGATCGAGTAGTTGATCTCATGGGTTTTTCCGAGGGGATCACAATGGCGTGATCCACTTCATGAGTATGGGGATCGTGTTGTGGGCGCCACATGGGCAGGCTATGGTGAATAGTACCTTGTTCCCCGGTTGCCTATTTCGGGTGTGTAAATAGCCTATCCTGTGTGTTTTTCTGCATTGTCTATGATGGTGGTGTCGTTATCAGCCTAGAAGGTGCACAATGTGGTGATGTTGAGGGTCGATCATGTTTGCGATGTTTGGACCAGCAGTGGTTGAGCGTACTCCCTTAGTTTTCTTCTATGAGGGTTCGTGTGGCATCACAACTGTGGTATGGGTTTTTGATCCCCTCGATAGGACCTTTAATCTGTTAGAGTTGTGGAATCCCTCTAGTGGGCCTGGGGCGGGATCCTCTAGATTCGCTACCCTAGATCGTGTTCTTGGTATCGCTGTGACTTCTTATCCATGGGAAGAGATCCCCTATCTAGCAGTTTAACCCTCGCTGGGTATGTGGTATCATCGGGAATATGATCCCCTACGCATTGGGTCATGCTTAATAGGGTTGTAGAATCGTCGGTTATACGATCTCCTACTCAGCATGTGGTTTATAGTAGGGTCGCGACATCATTTGTTATACGATCCCCTACACAGCGCGTGGCTTCGGTAGGGTTGGTGCATCATCAGTTCGATCCCCTACTATGCGATTTATACAAGATGGGGTGTCAGTATCATCATGACCGCCTTCATGGGAGACAAACCTCTATCCATGTGATGTGATTCTGTGGAGCGCCAGATCGGGTTGTGGTATCCCCAATGGATCCTGGTAGTGATCCCATATCTGTGAGATATTCGAATATCAGATTGGGTTGTGGTATACTCCAACGGATCCTGAGAGTGATCCCCTATTAGTGAGATCTTCGAATATCAGTGTGTGTTCTGGCATCCCCTAGAGGACCCTAAGAGTTATCCTCTATCTGAGGAGTTTGGTCTTTTTTTTTGTTTCAGCATGACTCTCTTAGTGATGATATCCGACCAGCGTGATCTCTCGGGTGAGCATCTGGGATGTTTGTGTGGGGCCTGATGGAGTCTATCTCATGGACAAGTTTCATCTGGGATGATGATGATCGTGGAGTGTTCTCTCCCGGTTGTGAACCGTTGCTGGTGATGAGGTTGGTACCTCATGTGGCTTGGTGCGTGAGATGAATATATCTGGACACTTTTGGTATACGTAAGAGCGTATATATGATTGGATGTTCAAGATATATGTTAAGAGTATGCCTAAGAAGATGTTCAAGGTGTATGTATGGTCATACACCTGGATTGAGCTGACTAGTTGTGTTTAGCCGTGGATGGTGATGAGATGAAGTTTCTGTCTCGTCTAGGTTCCCTCTGGCTGGGATGAGCGGACTGTTGACATTAAATTTCTCTACTTTTTTTGGGGTTTTTGGGGTGCCTACTAAGTATTTTTATACTCACCCAAGCACGGGATTTTCCAGCACATGTTTGTGTCTTGTGCAAACCACATGCCTTTCGATGGAGTCCCAGGAGGACCCAAAGCAGGCGAAGCATAGTGAGCGAGACTGACCGTGGAGTTTTACCGGAGATATGCCAAAGAGCATTCCTATGGTGCTTTTGGCCTCGTACCCCTTCTTCCGAGCATTTAGACACTTTTGTAGTTTTCTTTTTGTGATCCCGGTTTTTTCCTTTTTCACTGCTCTTGCACTTTTGTCAGGGATAGTTGTATGCATGCATTTTTTTTAGTTTTTATATATATCTATGCATCATTACATGGAGGCGTATATGGCTACGTGTGTACAGGTAGCTTAGGATAATGCCTTTCATGTGTGTGATAGCCTAAACGGCACTACTCGCCAGATCCTGTCCTATTGGAGACTGGCTTGGGGGGTCAACCCTCGAGCCCTGTTGGTTTGGGTCATGACAGAGTGGTATCAGAGGAGATTCCACCTTTGGGATATATGAGCATAGGTCGTCTCGCTATGAGTTTGGTTTGGTTTTGTATAGAGGCAGTGTTAAAATGTTTCGAGTTCGGATTTCAGCCAAGATACTCCAGTGTTGGTGTGACGGTCGTCGTATCCATTCACATGGACTCCGATAACTTGTCTTTCGACTCGAGACATTATGACAATTTCCGCAGGTACATAATGGTACATGCATCATATATGACCGGGTTTTGAATTTCCTTGTACTTCTTGAGTTATCTCTCTAGATATACTCTTTTATAATAGAGCATATTGATTGCATTTCATGATGCATCCACGACAGTAGCCACCTAGGGTTCTAAAATGGGATTGTGGTAAAGATCCACCCTGTGTAGAGGCTGTAGACTAGGGTGCAGGTTCTGAAGCTGCACCTCCAGGTGGTCCACTAGTTGATCCACCACCTGTCGAGTATCTGGTTGTAAATGTTGTGAAGGATAAGGTTGCACATAGGCTGAATGCGCTGCATGACTTCCAGAGGCAGCGACCTGTAAGGGTCCAGGGTGATCCAGACCCTAAGGTAGCAAATAACTGGCTCAAAGTAGTCACCCGAGTTTTTCTCCTGGTGAGGAAACCCCCAGATTATATGGTCGTCCAAGCGGTGAGCCTTATGCATGGTTCATCCAGGAGATGGTGAAGATTGGTGATGCAGTACCATGATGAGGAGACCCTCACATGGGCAGAGTTTGAGCAGCTCTTCAGGGAAGAGTTCTATCCAGTGATTCTGAGGTCAGTTCAAATTCTAGAGCTTCTGTAGCTTCATCATGAGGACATGACTGTTTCGGAGTACTCAGTTAGGTTTACAATCCTGTCGTGCTACTCCCTGGATATGATTTGAAAGCCATTCTATAGGGATTGGACCTTCCAGTAGGGCCTAAACAGATACATCCGAGAAGGTGTGGTTTCCTTGTGCCTACCCACCTATGCTGGAGTTCTGGAACAAGACTTGGTGGTGGAGAGATTTCTGGCTAAGCAGATCCACTCTGTTAGTGCTGGGCACGCGAGATCTAAGACCCCATCAGCTGGTTATGTAGGTGGTAGTCGAGGAATGACTCAGGGGATCAAACGTATGCGAGGTTTCAAGAGGCAAACTTGGGATGGGGGATCTTAGGCTCATGGCTCTCAGGGCATTCAGGTCGGTTTTGTTTAGTTGTAGGAGAGGCGGTGCTATTCTTAAGATGGCTGAGGACATCTTGTAAGGGACTGTCCAACCCACTGTGTAGCTGAGAGGGATTCGGTGGATAGACCGCCATGGCAGAGGAAACGTCTCGAGTATAGCGGTCCGCAGGTTGGTGGATGAGTGGATAGAGTAGGTGCAGTAGTGGGAGGTGGTAGGTGGTATCAGCTGTCACCACCACCACCCCCAAGTGGTCCACCCCGAGCTCAGGGAGTTGGAGGGTGAGGGAGAGGACAGTTTCAGGCCTTGGAGGTCGTTGACCCAGGGGATCCGCGAATGGATTTGTACATTCTACATTCTGCAGTAGATTTGATCAACACTTTTAGGTTGTACTCTGTCCTTTTCAGTTTCTTGTTTGAGGTTTGTTCTGGGTGTTGGTAAGACCTTGTGTGGGTGTTGTTCGACGTGTTTTGAAATCCTGAGGAAGGGAAATCGTTCCCCCACCGTGACGCGTTTTTGTGACATGATTAAAATCGTGAAGGCAAGTCAATGCCGCCCAAAGCGGATAGTGTTGAGGTGTGGTGGAAGGGTCCCTCTTACTTGTGCATCTAATCATGGTTGTGTGTTGGAAAACTCACTAGTGTGGGAGACCCGGTCAAGAGTTTAGTTTCATTCCCCCATACTTATGGATTTTTGGGGATGAAATCTCCTAAGGTGGGGAGGATGTAGTGACTCTTGGTTTTGGACCTATCAGACTTTGGAACATTTCTACGAATATTTAAAGAGCTAGGTATGAAGACGACGTGCGATTCTGAGGCCCAGTGTGCCCGGAATTAATTTTATAAATAATATTAAGTATTTTTATACCATGCACAAGGCAGGTTGTGTGTAATCTCCTAAATGGTAGCTCAAAAAGAAAATCTGAGGCCATGGTTGCATCCGGAGCATGCTATTTACCCTAAGTGGGGTATAAGATTTACGGGCGTGGGCTTGCTATGGAAAAATCAACCAGGGTCATTTTTGAAAATTAATAAAAAAGTTTCTTCTTGAGCGTCAGCTTGAATAACTCATGAACGGAGTCTCAATTCAAAATGGTGAGTGTGTTTTTGTGTTAATAACACTGTGTTTACCTTAGGAATGGCATAATTTTAGTCGGCACCCGGTACCGGGTCGGAGGCGTGTTGGTGGGGAGTTAAAATGATGTTTTTATTAAAAAAAAATAACCCCCCCCCCCTCATTGTTCTTCATTGTACACCAAGGTAGAGCCTCCTCTTTCCTTTTCCGTTTCACCAGTGATCTTCCAAATCGAGAAAACAAAGAACCCACAATATCTGATTCTGACGGTGGATGCTCTGGGGTCATGCAACAGAAGCTTTAGAGCGCAAAACTAAGCCAGAACATCAGCATTTTTCCTGTGATGTAGTCGGTTTGAGGATTAAAATCCCGGATCCCTTTTATGCATTGTCTTTCTAAAAATTTTCTAAGGGTTCTGTTGTTTGGGTCCCGAGGATTAAAAATCATTTTTAGATATTAATTTGGGGCACCGGGGTGCTCCCGGTGGCATCCGGATGTTTTCCAGTGGAAAACCCGATTTTCGGTGGTGGCCATTGCGGATTCCGGTGAGGGCGGTGGTGGTCCGGTCAGGAAGACGGTGGTTTCCGGCGACCCTGTGGTGGTTCAACCAGAATTTTTTCCAGGAATTCTTTACACCCCCATAACTCGCAAATCGTAAATCCGATTTGCGAGCCTTTTGCGTCGACACATCCCTTGCGTCGAGACGAGCCTTTTGATCTCACTTTGGGAATTTTATGAGTCTGTTTCATGGACCATGGCTATGAAACGTTGAAATAATAATATTATTATATTATTATCCAACTTCAACCCACCATAACATTTACAAGGAGTGTCCAAATGACGTGACGTCAGTGGCATTGAGACCATGATGGTACGAAATACATTTCAAGATAGTTTCTTGGTGTTGGGACCCAGAACAGGGTGTGGGCTCCATGAGTCCGGGTTTCAGCGTTTAGGGAGAAACATGATCTTTCTGCCGGGTGTCCATTTTGGGAAATCAAGTAGTCAATCCCCTTTGTTATTAAAAGGGAATCACAATGGTGTGATCAACTTGACGACTTTCGGGATCGTGGTGTTGGCCCCACCCGGGCTGGCTACGGTGAATAGTACCTTTTTCACCGGGTGTCCATTTTGGATGATCGATTAGTAGATCTTGTGGGTTTTTATGAGGGGATCACAATGGTTTGATCCGCTTGATGAGTTTCGGGATTGTGGTCTGGGCCCCACACGGGCAGGCTATAGTGAATAGTACATTGTTCACCTGTTTTCCATTTCGGGTGACTAAATAGCCTATCATGCATTTTTATCCGCATAGACAGCGATGGTGGCCTTGTTATCGGCCTAAGAGGTGTGTAGTGTGGTGATGTTGTGGGTTGCTCGGGTTTGTGACCTTTAGACCAGCAGTGGTTGAGCGTACTTCCTTGGTTCGCTCCTACGAGGGTTCATGTGGCATCACAACCATGGTATGGGTTTGGGATCCCCTCAATAGGATCTCTAATTTGTTAGAGTGGTGGTATCCCTCCAGTGGTCATGGGGCGGAATCCTCTAGATTCGATACCCTAGATCGGGTTCTTGGTATCGCTACGACCACTTATCCATGGGCAGTGATCCCCTATCTAGCAGGTTAACCCTCATAGAGTTTGTGGAAACATCAGAAATATGATCCCTAACGCATTGGGCAGTTCTCAGTTGGGTTGTGGCATCTTCGTGTATACGATCCCCTACTCAGCATGTAATTTATAGTAGGGTTGCGACATTGTTGGTTATAGGATCCCCTACACAGCGCGTGGTTTCAGTAGGGTTGGTGCATCGTCAGTTTGATCCCCTACTATGCGAGTTATTCGAGATGGGGTTTCTGTTTCTTTGTGACCACCGTGATGAGCGATGATCCTCTATCTGAGTGATGTGATTTTGTGGAGCACCAGATCAGGTTGTGGTATCCCCAGTGGATTCTGGGAGTGATCCCCTATCTATGTGATCTTCGAATATCAGATCAGGTTGTTGTATCCCCCAGCGAATCCTGGGAGTGATCCTATATTAGTGAGATCTTTGAATACCGTTGTTGGTTCTGGAATCCCCTAGAGGACCCTAGGAGTGATCCCCTATCCGAGGAGTTTGGTGTTTTTACTGTTTCAACGTGACTTTATCCGTGATGATATCTGATGACCATGATCTCTCGGGTGAGCATCTGGGATGTTTGTGTGGGACCCAATGGAGTGTATCTCTCGGACAAGTGTCATATGGGATGAGAGTGATCATGGAGTGTGCTCTCCTAGTTTTGAACCATTGTTAGTGATGTGATCGGTACCTCATGTGGCTTGATGTGTGATCTGAGTATATCTGGATTCTTTTGGTATACGTAAGAGCATATATTTTAGCATATATTCAATATAATTGTTGATTGTATACCTAATTGGATGTTTAAGGTGTATGAATGGTCATACACCTGGATTGAGCTGACTAGTTGTGTTTAGCCGAGGATGGTCATGAGATGGAGTTTCTCTCTCGTCTAGGTTTCCTCTAGCTCGGATGAGCGGACTATTGCCTTTTAGTTGCTCTATTTTGTTTTGGGTTTTTGGGGTGCCTATTGAGTATTGTTATACTCACCCCTTCACGGGGTTTCCCGCACATATTTTTATCTTGTGCAGACCACATGCCTTTCGACGATGTCCTAGGAGGACCCAGAGCAGGCGAAGCTTAGTGAGTGAGACTGACCATGGAGTCTTACCAGAGCTTTTCCAAGGAGCATTCTGGTGGTGCTTTTTGCAACGTACCCCTTCTTCCAAGTAGGTTAGATGCCTTTTTATTTTTCTTTTGGTGGGCCCTATTTTTTCCTTTTTGTACTGCAGTTGCAATCTGGTTTGGGATAGTTATATGCATGCATTTTATTTTTTGTTTTTATGTATATCTATGTACTGTTGCATGGAGGTGTATATGGGTGTGTTTGTGTGTGTATAGGTACCTTAGGATAATGCCTCCCATGTGTGTGATATCCTACTCAGCGATAGTCTCCAGCCCCTGGCCTTTTGGAGGTGGCCTAACAAGTGTGACGGCTCATGACCCATTGGGTCGGGTCATGACATATGGACAGTACATTGGGTGCACAGTTTCCTCGCAATAGGCACCTATCATCACATACATTTATAATCTATTAGAGGGAACTATTTATAATTATACAAAATCCAAAGCAGCTTCTAAGACATAATCCTCTTCCAAAGCACCCAATAAGGCCTCATAAAAAGTTTACTTATAATGTAAATAATCATAAAATGACCATTCAAATTGATCCTAATTTAAAATGATCCCTTGATATATCCATATAAACACCCCACTTATTTTATCAGTAATCAGGGTAATTTTGTTATTTCTCATTATATGTGATGTAGGTTTGGTTTTTTTGAAGACTATTTTGAATGTTAATATATTCTTCTATTAATAAAAAAGCGGAAATTATTATTCCTGGTTCCTATTTCCTTTTTCTATTATCCTCACATTAGATTAGAATGATTTAATGATGGTTAAATTCAATGTTAGAGAGTTAATTATTTTTGATAGTTGACCACAAAAATCTAATGGGGGTATGTAGTTCTTACTAGGAAAATGTTTGTGAGTGAATGTTCCCTATGAGGTTCTAGATTAAAAATGGGAGATTATTTGTTGAATATAAATTTAAGGACAACATTGCTATCAAAAATTGTATTTTATTTAATTCTCAAACCATAAAATATTAAATACATTATTTTAAATTAATAAAAACATTTTTGTAACTTGAAAGGCATGTTAAATATGGATCTAAAATGGTTTGGGACTATTTAGATGATTAAAAAATGTTTTGAATATATTTTGGTGAATTAAACCAAATATTGATGTAATATGAATGGATTACATCATGACTTGTTTCCTAGATGTTATTATTTTTATTATTGTAAATATATGCTTTTTTTTACACCATAAATAAGAATTCATAACAAACTGTTGTTATAAATAGATTTTTTTGGGAAAAACATTATAACCTAATAAAAGGAGTTCTTCCATGATGTTAACTAATACATTGTGATACGATGTTCAGATAATATAGTTGTGATACTTGATATTATAGTTTATAGTATAAGGGAATGTCAATCTACAATGTTTTTCATAAAATAGTATCTTTTGGGGTAGTCTCATGTAACCTCTTGGTAATTTAACTTGTTACACTATAACTAACATTATTAAACCATGATATGAATTATGGTAGTGTTTAGAGATATTTTTATAATTTGATTAATGGATGAATCATGGGGTACATTAAATCTATCATTATTCATACAATTTCATATAAATGGTTAAAATATTGGATGAAATAATGCAATAAGTTATATTGAACAGAAATAAGTTGAAAGATGATTTTTTGAATTTTTAATTTGATCATCAAAATTAGAGGATTTGAAAAATGTGTTGTTACTATGTTAAGAGAGAGAGAGAGAGAGATAGTGTAGTGAATTAAAAAAATTATAGGAAATATAATTTTGGAAACTGAATTAAAATAAAATCAGGAAATAAATTATTTTTAAGTATCCTCGTCAAATAAATTCATAAAGTGAAAAAATTGGATGTTAATATTGAAGATACTATTAATAATAATGAATAACTATTGGGTACAAGGAGTAATATTTTTAGATTTTAATTTTTATTATAAGTGTAGAATTTTTTTATTCATAATGATATATTATTTTATAAAATAATAATGTTATAGGTTATCAAATAATGATCTCTCTTCCAGTATAATTGAAAATTCAGTGTTTTTGAAAAAGTGTAAAGGATTTGATACCCACCTATAGAAAAGTGATCTATCATTTTAGTGTTTTAAAACTAATCTAATTTTATATTCTATCATTTAACATTTTTCTATACATGAGTATGGTTCATTACTTATGAGTAAATTTTATTTAATAAGACCGAATGGATAAACCAATCTCTTAGAATTGATGATTATTAGTGGATCATGTTATCATAAGTTTCCATATCATGCTAGTTATGTAGCCATTCATATTAAATAGTTCATATTTTATTTTAATGATTCCCTATATATTTTATTATAGTGTTATTTAGTCAAATTTATTTTAGAAACTCATAATAGTACAGTATTGAACTAATAATAATGTCAATATCGAATGTAGTTCTTTTATAATAATTGATGAAAATGTTTGTTCAATATTTGAATTTATAAATAATTGATTCACTAAATCACTACCCCCATTTTAGGGTAACCATATGGTTCCAAATACGTATTAAACTATAGATATCTATAACTACCTTTTCATTGTCCCATAACTAAAATATTTACCCTTTTCCAACAAATTCCTTAAGGGTTCTACAATCTCCCCTTAGAATCCTTTTATATCATCCGTAGATCTTATTTTTTTCCCATATAACCAATAATGACATTTTACATCACCAATTTTTAGGTTCATAGGAACCTCAATTATTGTAAAAGTCAATAAAAAACAAATAACATTGTATTTTTTTTCTATATATAGAAGTCAACAGAATTTCCTAATAAATTAACCATTCCTTTTAAAAACTCAATCTATATAATTACATTAATAAAAATTAGAATCATTTATTTCATGTATGTCAATTATAATATCCATATGCTTCTAGTTTATTAGCTGGAGAATGTTTTATGAAATTAATTTAATAAATATATTATAGTTCATAAAATTTTCAGAAAAGTAACCCCATATTTTTTAAGATAATACCCAATTTATCTCACTAAATAAAGATTTCATAAAAGATAGGCACCAAACATACATATTATAGTTAGTGATATAAGTACAATAATTATATTTTATATAGAATGATTGGGTTTGTATATATATATATAAATTCTATATAGGATTTCATGATATGTTTATTTTTTATCATCCATTTGAACTATCATATTATTCATCTTATATATAATTTGATGATTTTTCTATTCAACTATAAATTTTATTTGATCACTGAAGAGTTAAAATATCACTTGAGTTAAATTAATAATAAATTAGAAATTATTAATACATATACCAAGTGTTATTATAATATAAAAAACTATTTTTTTCTAATAAATGAGGGGTAAATTTAGATTTTAATACTTAATTTATAAAGATTCATTTATATATTATGAATTTTGGATGGTCATTTTATCATTCATTCATCCTTGAAGGAGTGGTTGTCAGTTTTCCTATAACTATTGATGAAGTTAATTATAATGTTTTTATATATTTGACCCCTAGTAGATATACATCAATCGAAAAAACCTTTTGGTTGTTTTATAATGGTTATCAGTAATAAAAAAATTTGAACATTACAGGGTATAAGTTACACATTTTTCTAATATTATCCATTTTTTCACTTTCACTTTAATCAATGGTATTAGTTTTGGGTTTAAATTATTCAATGTATATAGACATATTTGACTTTAGTAAAACTCCTAAGTGGTATTTCATCCATATATGGGGAAGAATTGATGACTTTTTAACATTTTGAATGTTCTTGAAGAACAAATAAAAAATTTGGTAAAATTAAAATGCCTATGGTGTTCAAAATTAAAGTAAACAAATAAATTTGGAAAATTGAATTAGATTTTCTGATCATATAAATATTATTAATACATAAGTCAAAAAAATTTGGTCATTTTTTAAATATAAAATTCTTTTCCCAAACCACTGATCGTGGTAATCCCATGACAAATAATTTATCTAAAATGACGAATTTTACCTTATTAGAAATTGTTTGATCAATTATGAAAACCTAAAATTCCAATATCCTCTTGTGGATATTACGTTGAAAAATTTGAGTCTAACATATCATCATTCTATCTATGATATTTGAAATGAATTTCTATAAGATAAAGAATTTCACACAACTAAACCTGGATTTCATGAAATTTAATGGTTCGAGATATTATCTGAAGAATAATTTCTCAAATAAAATTGGACCTAAATGAAATTCGTTTAAATTTATTATAATTGAAATGGAATACATAGGCAATTATTTCTAATTATATACCATTAAAATTTTATTTGTGGGTCATACTAGAATATTTATTGGGAATATATATTACAAAAGTTATTGTTGGGATTAATATTAAACATCTTACAGCTTAAGAATAAAAAACATGAATTGATTTTATTTTTTAATTTTAAATGACGTCATATTATGTTAATGAAATTGAGTTGATTTTTGTCATGAACCTAATAGATCTTGTTGGATTTAGAATTAGACTATGTTATATGTTTTTCTTATGGAATTAAATGATTATTTTTATTTCATAGAAACTGAACCTTCCCCATATTAAGATGATATTGAGACTTATGATTCTAATAAATTGTTATGGTATATGAAAAATGAAATGAAATATAACTACAAAAATAAATTTTATAACATGATTAAACCAATGAATAGTGTAATATACAAAGATTGTAAGTAGATGGGGTTTTAAAAGAAAACCAACAAAGATGGAAGAGTGTTGATATATATATATATATCTCACTTGGTGGGAGAATCTTATATAAAAATAATGGTATTGACTATAAATAATCCTTGACATTCCCAGTTATGATATATAACTATATAATTTTAATTTCAGAAAATATTATTATGATTAGGAGATAAATTTTGCAGATTCCAGAAAAACTAAATTATAAATAATTTATTCCAGCATATGTATATATTTTAATTAAAGGATTAAAGGTTCCAAATTGAATAATAATGTAAAAAATGTTTCAAAAATAAATTAATGAATTGAAGAAATATTCTCAATGCTAGAATTTCCATTTTGATAATGTCATCTAGTATGTTATTTTCTATAAAAATATATATGAAATTAAAATATATTGTAATTATAGTGGGAACAATATCCTATTTTTGTTATTAAATGTGTATGATATATAATTCCATGAAATAAAAAATATTGTTTTTGTTCTTTAAAGTATTGGTTGGAAAAATTCTTTTTGATTAGTTATAAGGGTCATAAAAAAATATAGAATATTTAAAAAAATCTACACATATTGATCAAATATGTTTTCTAGCAAGAGATAGAACCCGTATATTAGAAATTTTAAAAATTGTTATTGGATAAATAACTCGATCAAGGGGTTATACTAGTGTTATATGGTGAGAGAGCTATGGAGATTTATTTTCATTGTACTGAAGAGACACATGATTTATAATTTATGATTTAAAAATATGATCAATGATATACGTCGTGTTTTATATTAAATATTATACATATTAATCTTATATCATAACAAGTTGATACAAATTAAATTATTATGAAATTAACTTGATTACATTCAATAATATCATTATGCACTCAAAAAGGAATATGGATATCATATTGGTGTTTTGATGTGATAAATTTTACATTATAAAGGGTTACATTGTGGTCATCTAATTTTCAAGTAATAATAAATCATGATATTAATCCATATTTAGGTTATACCTCAGTAGTGTATCAATTATATATAAGAGTATTAATAAATCGAAGGTGGACGATTATATAATATAGGCTAGTTAAATTATTGTATGATATGTGCTAATAGAGTTTGTTAGAATCAAAATGGTTATAAATGAGAAATGAAATTTTTTAGTACCAAAGGCTTGATAGATATTTATTGGTACCATAATGGGTCCATTACAAATACAAGGGAACCTTTATCTTACCAAGGAAATAAAAATATTATTCAATGTTACCATCTCACTAGTAAAATCATTGATATGGGTGGTGTGATAAAAATAATGTTCCTACAGTAGATAATGTAGTTAATCCATTGAAAAAAACATCAGCACTTTGAAATTATGATCCCAATGTAATGTTCATGGGTCTTAGATATATGAGTGATTTGATCTAGTGTATTCAATTTTTTATTCCCAAAGACAGTTTATATGGTTTGATGATTTGGATTATAAAATATACCATGATTTTACCATTAATGACATATTTGACATTATTATTCACTTATGTGGGATTTATTTATTATATGGGGGTTAATTTACAATTAATCCCACTTGGGTTGTTTCTCAGAGTTATCTTTAATATTTATTAAACATAAAATTTCATGATCTTTAAAAAATGTTATGATCAATGTAGCTAGGTGTTCATTTTGAAATATAGGGCTCGTCATGTGACACAAGTTTGAGTTGTTTTCTATAATTTCATGATAAATAAAATTAGATTAAATTTTATATATTGTGTATTTTATATAAATAGGGTTATATATTTTATACCAATACCCATTTCACAAGTTGAACATTTCACCCTAAATATAATGTGACATCATGATATTTTATAATATATATTTCTTTAAATAATTTTTTTTCTTTAGCTAGTGTAATAAAAAACACAACTTTAAATGAATCACAATATACTTTTGAAATACTATTATGTGAAAATTAATATTGGGCTATTGAATTAGAAAGTATAAATATTAATAAATAATTTATTAATATTATGTGGTTATATATTTAAGAAATTAATTTATCTGGCATTACAAATTTTAAACTAAAAAAAAGCATTTCAAATTATTTTTTTTTGAAAAAATAGATTTTATTTGTGCAATGTATATTTATATTAAAAAATTAAATTAATCACTACTGGTAAAAAAAATTGATTAAAATTTCTATATTATAAATTTAATAAAATATATTAAAATTAATCTAATATTTTTAATGGGATAATAATAAATTGGTATATATGATTCAAAATGCCTTTTTTTAAATGTGGTATCCTTTACGTTTTGTGTGCATATTAAAATTTTAATCCCTAAAGATTATATGAATATATGTTTTATAAAATTGATTCTATGTATTGAATCATGAGTTTCACATCTATTAAATAGGCCCCTTTTTTATTTTCTCAATAGGAATAGTAAACATGGTAAAATTTATCATATTAATAATGGGGAAACAGAATTAATTATGGATAAAAGTAAGTAATAAGGCCATAATTTATGATTGTTATTATTATTGGAAGAAAATGATTAAAAACATATAACCTTATGTTGGATGTTTCTTTAATGGACATTTTTCTATTAAATAGGGAAATATAGAATTTAAACCAAAAAATTTTACAACGTGTGAGTCTCTTAGTTTTAAATAACTCTTAAATGATTTCACATGGAAAGAATCAACTCATGATTGAATATAAATGTAAATTTCTAGAAAAATGAACTTATTATAATCATATATATATATTTATAATTTTAAATAATTAAATAATTTTATTAATTTGTTATTCAACATTGACACAATATTTATTCACTTAATAGATAAATAAAATATCATATTTAGAATATATTAAAAGCAATTTAATTTGAGTTAATTATAGTTTTATAAGGATTTTATTGAAAAATATAATATATTATTAATGTTTAAATTATTTATATTCCACAAAAATATTATTTGTATGTATTTTAAGTCAAATTTATTGAATAGTGTCAAAATGGGAAATTATAAAATTTTATGAAAAAAAATATTTTATTAAATTCGTTAAATACCATGAAAACCTGGAAATAGGACATGGTAAAAATTATATGGATTGTAATGTCACCCTTTCCCATTTATGTTCATATGGATACCTAATAATAAATATTATGACCCTTTAAGAATAAAAACCATGATACCACAATTAAGGCAAAAATTGGGTAACCAGGAGGTTAATAAAAAATAAAAGGTATAAAATGTCCCTAGAATTGATTTAAATTTTATCAGCTGATTGGATTAATACCCCATTAAATATTATATTATAATATATATCTTTTAGGAGGAATTTTTTTACAGTGAATTTTTTATATTTTCATTGTATAAGAAATACCAAAAGTGCCCCTCGCCTAAATTATAAAAGGGAAGCACCTCCCCTCACTTATTCAAAATATTTTACCCTTCTATCTCATCCATTACGTGAAAAATACTTTATAATATTCCATATAGTCATCATAGTTCTGTTTTCCTTTCCAAAATACTAACCCTATCGTTCTTAAGAGGATATCTAAATGGGTAGTTATAAAGAATAGGTAATTGCTTATGCCAATCACAATCATTTAAATGATTCTTCTACCAACTATAAATCTCTTATATTTATAAATTTACAACAAATTTAGTATCCTAAATATATTTAAATTTTATTATTATCATAAAACCACTTTTATTCTTCCTTTTTCCATTGAATGGGAAGTGAATGTATTAGTCGTGTGTATGTATGACTTATATCTCCACATAGCGATACGATTCATTTAATATCACAATAATTCATTATAACTGTTATAATGAGTTAATATTTTTTATATGATATTAGGAAATAATTTGTATTTGAGTGTGATAATATAATTTTGAACTTTTTAGCATATAATCCACTGGAAAATGATAATTCCACTTGTTCGTATGTGTGGATTACGTCCTCCACGAAGCAATGTGATCCGTTTTTCATTTCATTATTCATTATTTGTTAAAACATTGGATTTAGTGAATATATATTATATAAATTATATTATTATAATTTTATAATGAGGATTTTTTAAATACTTTTAATTTATTCCATCATTCAAAAAGTGGAAACAGTGTTCCTGCACACATACAGTTTGTTATCTTCATGAATGGTGTAATTCGGGTTTCAATATTTATATTTTATAGAGAAATATATATTTATATATTTAATATATAGGAATTTTTTTATCATTATTAGTATTATGGTCATTATGGAACCATTTTCAAAGTATAAATAATGTAATATAGAAAAAATGATATATGAAAAATGAAATTATCACATGGAACATTGATATGAATAATGAATTTTTAATCAATTGATGATAAAAGGTAATAATAAAATAATATATGGAATCATATATATGATTATGGATATGAAATATATGTATAATAAATATATATTTATTATAAAGGACATTTTAATGTGTACAAAAAATATTTTTACCCGAGGTAAGGGATTTTTATCTCCCATCTATTTCTAAGGAACACATTCCATATTCATCAAATATTTGATTTATCTAGTTTAATTCCCATTATTGTATTTTATGATTATTCATATAAATATTATTAGTATTTATATATCAATATAAGGTTATAAATATAACTCGTCTTATGATATAAATGATACAAACGTGGTATTGGTTTTACGTTACAATCTCATTTTTTATTGGGATAACTTATTACAACGTTTTAGATGATTGAATATTTTTATATACCTCTAGAAAAATAAAAAATGATTCTTATCCTCTAGTTATTTATTTAATATAAATGCTATTATTTCATTTTAGTCACTTTATGTACTCAAGAGATTGAAAATAATTTTATAAGAAAAAATGATTTCGTTTCTCTCTATGGATGAAAACTATTTTATCCCATATCCATGTTTTTAATAACGCTTCAAAGAAGGTTTTTACTATTATAATATAATTTTATACAATTTTTACCCATGTTTTAAATTTTAATTTTTTTCGAATGAAATTGTTTTTTCATATTCCAAATGATGTACTTTTTAAAAAAAAAATTGAATTTAATTTGTTTTCAATTTATATGAAATGAATGGAAAAATATTACCTTCATAAACACACATTGTTTTTAATATTCCATTACAATATTCCAAGGATATTTATAGTGAATTATTTTTCTTTAATATTTCCAAATTTTTACCTTTTTAAAATATTTGTTTCTAGGAGAAATGACTATGTTTTATACGATATTTTCCCACTAATATTATAATGAAAGGATACTTATAAGATGAAAGACATTTAAATTAAATATGGTTTAATAGGAATATTATCCAATGATACAATTATTATTTGATTCCATGGTGGTTTATGTCAATGATAAAAAATTCATTATGAAACCTTCTTATTTTCTACATTTTATGAGACGATGAATTTTTTATGAAACCATTTTTTTTAATTTTTTATGATATGATTAGTATATTATGATTTATAAAACACATGTATATTATTTTAATTATGTTATGGGTGGTCATTGAACTATATTATTCTCTAATGAATTTCGTAATGATAGATATATCACTAGATAAATAGGATTATAATAGTGTCTGAACACAATTCAATAAGGGAATCTATAGATTTTAAAAGTGTTGTGAGTAAAGATTCAATATTTTGATGTTTTCGGAAATGAACCCAACACACTATGACAATAATTGTAGTAAACCATGGCTATCTATGTTGTTTAAAGAGTAAACCCAATCCACTATGGTGGCCTTATAAGTGATCCTTCACAACTATTGAATGTATGTTCTATGCTTATGTTAATTCAATAATCCCATGCCTTATTCCATTTTATACACTCATGGATAATGTTATTTTATTATTTTATGATTTAGGATATATTAACTCTCAATCATTCTCCCATGAATCATGATTATTCTATTTGACATAATATGTATGGTTTTGAAGTGTTAATATCAGGTTTTTATACACATAAGATTTTATTATGGTTATATGAACATTGATATCTACCTTTCTTACCCTTAATGAGAATTTAAGCCCATCCTTTATGTTTTTTCCATTCTCTAGGTTATGAAGAAAGTTTTTAGGAATGACCTATTTGAGAAGGGTGATTTTAATGATGAAAATAGTTTTTTATATTATGATATATTTTTTATGTGTCTATGTTTCAAAATATATTAGACATATAAGATTTAAGAATTTATCATTAGAATATAGAGTGAATAATGATCTAAAAATTTTAAAATATACAAGAATGTAATATTTGGGTATTTATTTTTGGTATTAGAGTAGAATTTTTTCAACCATTAGAAACTAGGATGAGAAAATCATAGTAATAACTCTAAGGACAATTATTAATATAATATAACATCTAATTGAATTAGTAATGATAATATAATATCTAGGGTAAACCTAATTTGTAATTTATTTAATAGAAAGTGTCTTGAATCACACTTATTATAAATAGTTATTCATGACTTTGTGGTTTTCCACAATGTTTTTTATTTCGTAAAATAAGATTTCTGGTTTTAGTCAATGGCTGAAACCAAAATGAATATTTTTAATGATAAATGTGATAGATAATTCAATGATTTTATTCTATAGTAACCAAATCTTGTGGGATGTGGAATAAAAAATATTATTTTTATGGCCATACAAAATTTTCAGGCTATGAGTCATGATATAATTCATATTGAAAAAGGGGGAACAATATTCTATTTAGACATTCCAGAGTCATTTTTCACCTTCTTTAAGTGGTCCCACAAATCAATTAGTTGAAAAAATGGATATGTTCCATTAAAATTATATTTTTCATTATTTAGTGTTCATAGGATGGAAAATTAATTTTGTTTGTCCATCAGTTGGAGTTCTATGAAGATCAATGCATAAATCATAAAAAGAATATGAGGTATCTAGATGAAATTGAACCTATGATGTTGGAATAGTTTATAATTTTAATTTTCATTAATTTATTGTCACATATTCATCATTAGAAAATATATACGGCTTTTCTTGGGAAAAAAGGATAAATAATCATCTATTAAACCCAAGAGTATTTTAATAAGGCTTGTGATGTACACTTCATTTATTATCATTTTACATAAAAGTATGGTTGATTGATTATTTAGTGAATCTAAACTATTCCAAAAAAGGGTGATCACTATAAGTTATTTTAATGGATATCTTTAAATAATTGGTTGTGATATCATGGTGGAAATAAAGAATGTATTTTCTTATAAATAATCTTGTTTTGATGAGAAAAGTATGACGGAATTCAATGGGAATCATAAAAACCATGAAGTTTAGAATATTTTCTTTATATTAGGATAAATATGTGGAAGGAACCATGGAAGAAATTATCTTAAGTGGACTAGAAAATATATTATGTGTAGAATGGAAGGATATCCTGAAATAAAATATCAACATGATTAGAATAAGTTAGCAATTTATGTGAAGATATATAAATCCCCACTGAAAACACTACCAATGATTATGTTTTTTATTTGAAAGGACTTTTGGAAATATTTTAACCAATTCTCCAAAGAAAATATTAACAAAAATGATATATCTTAGAGACTTCATAAGACCATAGAAAATAGGAAATATATTTTGATCAGTACAGGTGTTATATACTAGGATAAAAAATTGGAAAATGGTTTACATATCATCCACTCTTGAAAATTAAATACATTACCTAATTCTATATCTTCCAACTATTATATATATGAATAAATTTTTTAAGGTTTAAATATTTCACCTGATGAATAGGTATAGAATTAGAATAGGAAACCCCTATTGGCACAATGATCAAATCTCAAGTACATGATTCATGCATAGTTAATGATTTTGATATTTCATTTCTTGTGAAAATTATTATTATCCATTTGATTGAATTTGATTCTATTTTTTTAATGATGTGGATTTCATTACAAATTTATGACATCATTTACCAAGGAAGAAAATTAATGTTTTATATTAAGAATAAAAATAGGATCATAAATACATTAGACTATAAATATAAACAATTTATTGAAATTACATCCATTGTATAGGTCTTGATTTCTATTATAAAGGTATTTTTATCTTGGATGATTAGAGTGAAACATAACAAAAAATATATTCCTTTTGTATTTTAGTTTGTCAATGTAATTTAAGAATAATTTCATAGTCTTCCACTGAACCGGGAAGCTACATTCTTAATAGAAATCATAGTAGGTTATATAAAAAATTATAAGACTCTATATAGAATGGGACCTATTAATTTACACAAATTTAAATAGAAACTACAAGAGAATCTTGAGAAGTGATTCAATTGGGTGTGTTTGTTAGCTTAGGGTACACATATATTATTTGTAAGTAAAGATATACCAATGTTACATTGAATTTTTTACCAAGAACACAACTAGTAATCTATTAAAAAACATTATCCTATAAAATTTATTTAAATATTTATTTAATAAATATATTGTGAAACCCAATGGGGTTTTAAAAAATATATATCACAAAATAATTTAATTTCTTCGTTTGCTTGTGTTTCACACAAGACTATGTTTAAACAAATGGTGATATACAATTAAAATATTATTATTATAATTATTAAAACCTGATATCATAGACATTAAATTGATGTTTATGAATATTAATGACTATATTATTAAATATATTAATACATAGAATTAAAATAATAAATTTTATTCTAGGAATTTTATTTTTTAAAATATTATTTTATTTAAAATATGATTTTATTTCTTTCTATTAGAATATAAATATAATTAATGTAGAAACCTTTTGAAAATATATTCTAAAAACTAAAATTTATTTTTGAATTCATAATGTCAAAATTCTCACAAGATTAATTTTTTATATGTTTTGTAAAAAGTTTGAAATATAATGATTAATGAAAAATAAAATTTTACCTTGAAAAATATATTTTATTTTAAAACCTTAACCAATTAAAAATAAATTTAGTATTCTTTTTAAAATATATTTAGTTTATTTTTTATTATATATAATAAAGTTTTGGTCTTTGAAATAAATTTGATACACAAATATAGAATAGAAAAATTATATTTAAATTATTATTTTTTTGAAAAAATAATTTTCATTGCAATTTTCCTGTTCAGTGTTTAATTAAATTCACCAACATATGTTTTTTGAATTTTGAAAAATTGATTCCATATTTAAAATAAATTTTCCAAATTTATTTAATAGGTACCTATTAATTAATTATAAATTTGAATAGTCACCTTTGTAAATTTTTTATCACGGTTAAGGTTAAACTAGGTAATTATTGTTAAAAATCATTATAATAGGATTATAAAATGACACAAAACATGAAAAAATTCTATTTTAGGAGTATTATTCAACCATAATCAACTGTTGTTAAAATTTATAAACTTCATGACACACTTTTTTGACATTAATACACTTTTGGTATTTTATTTTATGAAATGTGAAGGATATCACACAGTTGTTTTTCATAAGTTAAATATTTTTAATATTTGTCTTTCCAAATGATATGTTTTTCCATGAATATTATTTTTAATTACAAAATAAATATTTCCTTTCTGATAATTTATTTGTAATATATAGTGAATAAATAATTTCCATTAATGTTAACACAATACAAATGAATAAATTATTATATAAATGAAAAAATTAAAATAAATGATATTAGAAATATTCAAATAAATATAACTTCATATATTTAATGTGAAATAACAAATAATATTTATAAACATTCCATTTAGTGGATATAATAAAAGTGTTTGTTTTAATTTGACTTCTTTTCTTGATGTTTTTCATGTTATAGTTATGAATATTATCAAATTTAACAATAATGTTATTTCAAGGATATAATATTTTAAAAAATTATAATCAAAATCATAAAAACATTATATGAACACAAATGGTATAATATGATGGCTAAAATTTCATCCCCTACTAATTTATAAGACATTTGGAATCATTTTCCTCTATAATAGTCTTTTTAAATTTTACTATATTGATAAATTCCAAAAACACATGTCACCTCCCTTATAAATACCACCCATTCTTCTCAAACCTTCCATGACATTAAGAATTAAAAATATCTACCAAACACTATACTCCAAAAATTTTCCAAGCACATGTAATTCTAGTGTCACCAAAAGTCTTATTCCATGTTCCTCAAAGGATCCTTCAAGTATGAGATATTCAAGAGAGATCATTCTCAAACTCCCTATTTTAATTTATTGTATTCTTATATATTCTCCCCACCTCATTCAAAAATCATATAATAATAAATGTTGAATAATTTATATAATTTAATTATATATTTATAATTTAATATTTTATGTCAATTCATTTTTCTCATATACTCTTATTCAATCAATGGAAACCATTTTCCAAAATTTGGCGGTTAACCATCTTCATAGATAATGAAATTGCATTTTTCGTTACTGCCTTCAAGGCTAATCGTAATATATTATTTCAATTACAATGCATTTTAAGAAGTATTTAACTAATTATATAATTTTCTAGAAATTATATATATATATATTATTAAATAAAATAAAATTAATGTGTGATGGTTGGAAAACCAACCAAAATAAACAATACATTTATCATTTATGTTTTAAAAAATAAATCATCCCAATGTTAGAAAAATAGATATATAAGACTATTTAAACATTTAAAATAGTAACAATAAAATTTATTTTATCTTCTAAAATATTATTACAATTTATAATAAACTCTTATATTTATACAAATGTAAATCGACCTTGAAACTATGAAATGAACAGTAGCAGAACAAAAATAATTGTACACTATATCTCATGAAAATGAACATAATGGAACTTCAAAAAATTGTAATAAATCATTAATAACGTGTAATGGGTTTGGAATTATGAAATTAATTAGTCTAATTTTATTATAAGGGATATTATGTGATAGTGTATAAATCATTCAAACATAAAGTAAGGGATATATATAAACCTCTATGTTTCTTTTGGAATTATTTTTTTACTTTGGTTTCCCTAGTTTATCTCTTCATAATATTTATATCGTTATCTGGTATTCATTTTATATTTACAAAATATATTTATTTACCTCCTTTCATCTTTTTATGATGGGGATTTACATGTTTAATAAGGTTTCATTTTCAAGTTTTCTCGATAAGATAACCTGATTAAAGGGAACATCTCTGTTTCTTACCCATTTTTGAGTACACTCCATAAAATTTTTAAAGCGTAAAATATTTTTAAAAAATAACCTGAACTATTAGGAAAAAAAATTTAGTTCATTTATTTTAATGTGAACAATTATACATTTATCCTTTTTAAACATTCGCTATTATGTCCCCTAAAACTTCACCTAAGAGGTAGATTTCAAATGATAACTAAACACTATTTTTTTCATATTTCCAATTAAGTTGGAAACAATTAGTATTTATATATTCTTATATTTACATTTGTAATGAAAATCATTTAAATAAATTACTTTTTTCTTATTTACCACAATGACACACCCTTTAGTTATGCCTTACGCTTTGATTACAAAATCTATTTCCTTTCATGTGTAACCCTTATGTTAATTCCTTTCGTTTGATTCTGTATGGGGAAAACATATGAATTAACGTGTTATTATGGGGTCACCCATATATTAATCCATTGAATTGAATAATTTTTAGTATCATGATACGTTTTGTATGGGATTAGGGATTAAACCAAATCCGTTATGGGATATTGTCCACCATGTGATATAGTCTTGGCAGTTAACCATGACTCATGTTTATGTCATGTTATATGTTTTTTCTACATTCTTATGTTTCAATGATCATATGAATCCATGTTTTATATGTTATGTCTCTATATGTATATTCATGATCCATTACTTCTATGACAATGTGCTATAACTTTTAACCGATGTATTACACATCATTCCCATGTTTATTCCCTTATTGGGACTTTAACTCATGATATTAATCAATTTATTCCCAAGGATATCCTATGCAGATATTGGAACTCAATGAAAGAAAGGATCTCATTTTAGATATTACTAAAACTATTTTAATTCTAGTTTCATATTTTATAATAATTTTCCTAGTGTAGAAATGAAACTAGACTTCTCAATCCATGGTTTTAATATAATGGATAATTATGCATATATTTTTTAGAAATATACGAAAATGGATTGGGACGTTATATTCAAAGAGCATAATAATTTTCCATGATTTACATGTTATTTGATATCAACAATTACAGTTCATGAAGGAGGATATACCCAATGCAACATTTCATACAAGGTATGGACATGAAGAATTTATAATGATGCCATTTGGTCTAACTATTACCCAATATATCCATTGGTTTATTTAATATAATCATTAAAGTTGTACTTTATCTGGTCTATGGTGTTCTTATAGATTATATTCATATCTATTAAAAGAGTAAGGAAGATCATGAAGTTCCCTTGAGTATTTGGATGGTGACCCTAAGGATGGAGATTATTAATGCAAAATTTACCAAGCGATAATTTTAGAATATGATATTTTCATTCTTGAGTTATATAATCTCATGTGAGGGAATATCATTTGAAGCATCAATTATAGAATTTTCTGAATGTTGGCCAAAACTAACCCTAGTGTCTGATATATATAGTTTTCAAGTTTTTATGGTGATTACCATATTTTTTTGGAGATTTTGTCTATATTAAATAATACACCCACATTATTAACTCAAAAAAATCATTTTTAAAAATGAATTTAATGAAAACTACAAGGAAATGAAGGAAATATTAGTTTGGAAACATTTCATTACATTACCCTATAATGGAGAATGGTTTTTATTACACTATGATAAATTAATGAAGGGAATATGATTCGTTCTCATGAAGAATGATACTGTTATTTATTATTCCTTAAAGCAGTTGATTGTTCATGAGAATCTACCCCAAATATTATTTATATTAATCTATGGTAATTTTATCATTAGAGAATTATTGGAATTATCTTAATGAATAATGGTGTGATATATATACTAGTAATAAATTTTAATGAATATTGTCACACCAAAATAGTGGTGAATATCCCTGAGAAGATGTTTAAAGATTATTAGCAATTATGAATACAAAAAAATTACAACACTAGGAATGAAAACAACATAAAAATGATCTGACTTTAAAGGATGGTACTAGATTTTCTATATAGAGATTAATAAAGAACCAATAATTCATGATTTTAAAATATTGATTATAAAATCAAGAAGGA
This sequence comes from Viscum album, assembly GCA_963277665.1. Taxonomy (NCBI): domain Eukaryota; kingdom Viridiplantae; phylum Streptophyta; class Magnoliopsida; order Santalales; family Viscaceae; genus Viscum; species Viscum album. The sequence continues at coordinate 2,064,950,028 of OY728133.1, read as the reverse complement.
AGTGGATAAATATTGTCATTATAAAATTATTGTTCAAGAATATATTTAAGTGTGGATAAAGGATATGCATAATGAAAATGTGTAACTATAGAAGACATCTAGAAATTTCAAGGAGTTCAACCATGATTGAGATGGAATTATAATGTTCAGCAATAGTTTACATGTCCCATAAATACTATATTTGAAATATGAGCTATCGGATAAGGATGATATCTCACCAATATCTAGTCATCATGGAAGTAAAAAGATTTATATTGACATGGAATGTTATTTATGGTGGGAAAAATGAAGAAATATATTTTAGAGTATGTTTATCAATTCATGGAATGTCAGCATGTTAAGGCTAAGGGAAATAATTCAATAGGGATGTAACAATGATTTCTCATAAATGAATGAAAATTAAAAAATGTCACCATAAACTATTTCATGGCACTGCATAGAACATCCATGGTCTATAAATCATGTTGGATTTTATTGAATATTATTTTGAAGTAAGAACAATTAATTTCCAATAGAAAAGACTTATATCCTAATCAATAAGATTTAATATACATTAAAGAAGTGGTACGTTATCATGGATAACCATATTCTTTTTTATTGGATCTAGATGCATGATTTACATCTATTTTCTAGAAATATTTCAAAACAATATGGATATAGAGGTTAGTTTCAACACTAATTATCATCCCTTGATGGATGGTTAGCTAGAGGCAAAACTTATAACCCATTGGAAAAGTCTTAGATCATAGTCCTTTTAATTCAAATGTATTTGGGATAAACCAATTCTATAGTCATGTTATCCAATAAAAATATATTCCACTTGAGTATCCACTATAGTCCTTACAAATCCCTCAATGGAATGTGTATTTACCAGACATGGATATTCCAAACACTGAGGTGTGGGTGAGGGGGTTATCATTTGTGGTGACATTTTAATCCAATTTAAACTTATTATCCATGTACCACATAGACCCATTAAGATCTTGATTCACTTATTCACTTTTCAATATCACATTAAATTATATGAAAGTAGTAATGATAACACCCTCTATTTTTACAACGTTAACTACTCAACAAGAGTAACTATTTCCGTGGAATTGTCAGAAATAATCTTGACCACACAACCACTAGAAACCAATCCAATGAATGTGGTTACAAGAATTATTATATTCCCTTACAGTTACATAGAACTATGAAAAGAGGCCTATATCACATGATTTATAGTATATGGTAGGAGATTTATACATTAATGTAAGATAGACTTATCCTTATTGATAAATTTTTGTATGATCAATAAAGTCATCCACTTATTGAGTTCTGTACAATGTTATAGTTTTACTTTGTTCATCAAAAAACTTCTTCTTCACTATGTTACATGCAGAACAACATGCAAGAAACACCTTCTATATCTTCATAACTACAAACATGATATCTTTACTAACATATTCTTCTTCTATCATGAATAATAATTGTAATTTTATGTGAATTGATGAATGCTAAATACACGACGAACCAAATTATTACCATCTGATATCAATTTTTTCACTACATCATGTACTCTTAATTCCACATACCTCTTCATTGAAAAACCTACTAAACTATGATCTTATATTCTTCTTATTGGAATTAAAAAATCCCTTCATTGTTATTAAATCAAGGAATATCATGTCACTATAGCATAAACACAATTAATATGGCTTGAATAGAAGAATATTGATTGGAAACACTCTCATTCTTGGAACAAAATAAATATGGAATAGTGCACTGGTGTCTTTCCAAGAACTGGTTCACCAGAAATTGGTTTTCAAATATTCTATTCATAGTGTACACTCAAGAAGCTCACATCGTTTTTGAATAAGACTACCTTCATATACCAAACATTATTTGTAGAGATAATTACCTTCATAGAGATCTCTACCAATACAGAGCTGACTACCTATGTGAATCCAACTATTTCAATGCAAAACAAACCTTCATTACTAAGAAACCATTAAATACAAGCATTAAAATCAATCAATACATTAGTATTATTTTTGTGATGCTCAAAAATGGAAAGAAGACCATGTTCATAAAGCTCCCTAATCATTGAGAAATCAATAAATTTTGGATTTTATCAAATATGTTTTGTCTCAAATGATATGGGGGACACCTCATATTTATAGAATCTCCACATTCACGATGATCCACTTCCTCCAAATTTGTTTTGGATCACTCAAAAATATCTTCATTATGTTCCTCTATTCTCAAAGAACCATCATGATTTCCCATTGTCGTGAAGCTCCCAGCCAATCCATCATGCGCTGGTGATGCTCCTCATCTCATAATCACAGAGATTACCATTACTACTCATGATAAAAAATATATTCACAAACCTCATCATAAAAGTATAAAAACCCATGAATTTACCATTTTTATGATGTTTTATTCTATGAAAATATTCTTTCACGATGATATTCATAATTGAGGAGATCACTGTCACCTTCCTATATTTTCTTTTGCTATAAATCCTTCACGATTCCCATTTTTTGTGAAACCAATGCTTTACTAATATATCCAAATTATGCAAGGTAATCAATGTTTGGTGATTTTTTAATCCTCAATAATATGGATATAAGATTTTTTCCAAATACTATGAACTGAAGGTATATTCAAAATCAGTTTCAGCAACATCTCCCAAACTGATTTGATGTCATTTGGCATTGTCAATATACAAAAATTGATGCTTTGATAAATATTACACAAAATTCTCCCAAAATATAGTTAATTCTGAAACCACATGATTTCATTCATCAAAAAATCCATCTATAATGATATTTATCCATTGACTGAATACCTTTAGCATCGCCAAATTTTCCATGGAATGTATTATAACTTCCCTATCATTAAACAACATTTTTCATTACAATCAATCCTGAATAATATTGAAATCAAATTTAATCCCACATTCCTTCATATTGACTTCATCACATGTTATCCAAGTCAACTTATGATATTTTTTTAAATACAACAAATAAAATCATCACCATATTATACTAGGAGAATTATTCAACCTTGACATTCAATATCAACAAATAAACCCACAACAATTCTCCTGGAATCACATAGAAAATCAAAGTCTTCAAACCATTATCATTTTCCTGGAATATAAAGACTCTAGAACATTATACGAGATCCATTAACAATCTATATATATCTTAATATTGACCGGAATGAGAAATTCATATTTCATTGAACACCATTGAAAACCAATGAAAACCAGTTGAAAAAAATACAATCCATACACAAATTGGGCTCTTCAAAAGAAAGTGTATAACTCCAATGTTCTAAGAAGAATTTAAGGAAATAAATATATTGGTACATGTTCTAGTAAATGAAATGGAAGATTATTTTAGGTTAATTCAAGTGAAAATAAATGCAAATCATATTCAATAGAATAGTTATGATGACAATCATCAATGTGGTTATAAATTTGAAGTTGAAGAAATAGTTTTTTAGTGAACTTATCCATGTAAAATATTTCTGATATTCATAAATAATGTAATTATAAGAAAAATATTTATTTACCATTTTTAGATTCATAATCACATAGAGAATTTAGGTTAGTGACTGGCACATCCACTGAACCTTACTCAAGTTCACGATGTATTCCACATATCTATCCTGAGAAAGTATATACATGATCCTTTACACGTAATGAATGTGGGGGTTTAACCATTTGAGGTTTTATTTTTCTATAAGGAAAAACTAGATGAAATCATTTATCATGGATATATATTTCAACATAATAAGACTACTAGTCTAGTGAATGTTCTATGAAGGATTTAGAAATTTGAGAAAGCTACTTTAAAACCGTATGATTTAATGAAATTGGGAAATACTAATATAATTGTAATAAAGTGATAAATTATGATGGAATAATATATATTAATTGGGTAAAATGTATCATCATAATATTTATAAAATTTTTTCACAAAAAAATTTATTTCATTGATAGATAGAGTTACACACAACACCGAGTCTAAACGAACTGTGATGTACTGGTAAAATTTAATTATATGTTAGTTTCCATCTAGATATTATATTATTGGGTATAAATACAAATAATTTAGTTGTGAAAAAAATATGATAACATATTAATAAAAAAATTTATTTTTTAATAAATTATCATAAAAAATAAGTTTTTAAAAATAAAAAAGAAGGTTTTCTGAAATGATGTTTTTATTTATGCAATATATTTTTATATTAATGAATTATTATAATCACGATTATAGAATGATTTTAGAGAATATATATATATATATATTATTTAATAAAATGTTTTAAAGTACATATAATATTCTTTGTAAGCATTTGATTAAAAGAAATCCAGGTTTATTCTTAAAAAATGAATTTTCATAAAAATATAGGTTTCATCATGTTTAGAATGGTTATTTTAAAACTAATTTTCTCAATTAAAAAAACTATATAATAAATTAGATTCAATATTTGGAATTAGAAGGCTCAAATATTTATATATTTCCCTTTATTATTTCTCTATATGAATTGTAACTATGCTAAAACGTATCAACTTAGTAAAGGGAAAATATGATTAATATCAGTTAAAAAAAGTGATAAACCATAATTTATCATCCATATTATTAGTAGATAAATTTAATTATAAAATTTCCACCTTATTTGTGTAATTTGGTTATTTAATTGAATCTTTTACATTAAATGGCTTTAATAATATTTAAAACAAATAATGTCCGAAGTTGTCACTAAACGTTTTAAATGAATCTTGTTTTTTTCATAGGGGCATTATAATGTTAGGAGAAATTATTAATCACTATAATTTGAGTACTTATTTAATTTTATGCCGTAAATTTATATATAATATTTATAACTGGAAGTATTCCCTGAAAGTATTGTGAAACACTAATACATTTTTGTTAAATTATTAGAAAAATAAAATAAATGAGGTTAAATATATTAAAAATAATTAACTTTGATATAATTTTTGTTATTTTTTTAGATAGATAAATAATTTTAGTTATTTTTAAATGGATTATATTCAAATTAATTTTTTTTATTAATATATTTTATGTCGAATTAACTCAATTGTGTCTATATTAATATTATTGATTTTTTATCAAAATAACATTTTATTAAGATAATTAACAATCATTAAAATTTTTGAAGAGTAAAAAGAGGATAAGATATGGTAGTAAATTTCACCTATTTGACATATATGTGAAAATTTTTAAATTATAATATAAATTTTACACTTTATGATTATGAATGATGTTACCACAGTTAATGATAAAATTGGATAACTAAGTAGTCAATGAAAAAAAAAGGTTTCGAATTACACCAAAACGTATAAAAACATTATTATTTGTTGTTATTTCTACCCCATACTATCTTGATTCAAATAAATATACTTTTGGAGAAATTTTATCTTTATAACGACTTTTTTATCATTTAATCTTTTATGTAACAAAAAAAGATCCCATCACCACAATTATAACATGGAACCTCATACCAAAAAATAATCATACCAATTTATCATGATTTATTGAAAATACCCAATACAAATTCTTTATTGAATTAATTTAAACAATTCAGTAATAGTGGTCCATCCATAATTTCCAACCCTAGGGTCCTGAAGAAGAGGTCAAAATAAGTTTCTTCAAAGAAGAAAGAATTTCCTTAACCGTCTACTTTTTTTTAATTATTCATTTACCTCCTCTAAATATTTTACATTATAAATATAATAGTAATTCCATTATCCTAATTATATTGATATTTTATTTATATTATGTAAATTATTCTATTCCAATTATTTCCATCAAATTTTAAGTAAATGTATCACCCGTACACAAATGTTAATAAGCATCTCCAAATATAAATAATATTCATTTTCAATCACTATAACTAATTGAATGTTCTAATGATGGGTTTAAATTTTATATATGACTTTTATGTCATAATTATTCCTTTAAAATTATAATATCATATCAACCATCTTACCATAAAAACTAATGGAAAAAAGAACATCGGTCATGTATACATATACACTACTACCCCTATGAAGCGATGTGGTTTGTTATTCATTTATATTTTATTAGATGATTTTAAGGATGGATTTAATTAATATATTGGATATAAATGATAAACCAATTACATTACAAATGAGATTTGTTATTTACATTTCTTATAATGGATTTGTGCAAAAGGGAAAACAATATTCTTGCATACATATGACTTACTCTCTCAATGAGTAGTGCAACTCATTTTTTGGTCACATTAATTTATAAATAAATATAATTACATATATAATGAAATTATATTACATTTATATAATTATTTAAAATATACTTTTAATGAAATCCTGATCAATGTATAATAACTACATATATAGAACCAAATATTACATGAAAAATGAAGCAATTATCACTCAGAATAGTGATTTGAATAAATTATTTATAGAACACAATGATAAAAGGATTTAAGTAAATAATATATATAATTATATATAGGATTATGTTTCTAGAATATATATATTTACAATACCACATAGTAAGGAAGTCTTATCCGAGGTAAGGTATTTTCATCTCAATTTTATTTCTATGAGAGACATTCCACATCAACCACTTATTTCATTTATGTGGTGTATATAATACCCGTGGATATATTTTTTGATTTTTATTAGTAAATAAACTATGATTTACATATCCATCTCTGTATCTTTATTTCATGGGGACTATGATACTATTATTACCAAAGCGATAAAGGACTTCTGTTACATTCCATTTTTGTTGGTATTATTCAAGAATATTTTTTTTATGATGAAATTCCATGATATAACTCTCAGTAAGCCCTTTAATTATTATCTAATATATTTAATTTTTGAAAATAAATGTTTTCTTATAATTTTTATCACCTTATGTTAGAAATAGACAAAATATATTTTTAGAGAAAATCAAATTTTTATCACTTTCCGGTTGAAACACCTTTTGATAATATATAGTTGTTTTCTAAAAATATTTTTATGAATGTTTGGAATTAACCAAGGGTTATTAATTTTTTTTCTTATTATTTACAATTATAACTTTTTTTATAAGGAATATTATTCTCATTTTCCAAATACTGGAGTTGTTGAGTTTTTACAAAAAAATCATATGAAATGATTTATTTTTAATTATAGGGAACAATTAGAATTTATAGCCAAAATAAACACTGATTATTTTGATGATAACATTAATTTTATTAAAATTTGATTACAATGAAAATTTAATCCTTAATATTTTGAATTTTTTTAGATATTTAAATAATAGAAAAGTGTGTTTTCATTAAAGATATTTCCAAATGATATGATAAATACAATTTTCATATATAATGATATATTTTGAAGTTTAATAAATTTTTCAAGGGATATAATCCAACGAAACAATCTTTATTCTTCCCCAATATGGTTTATGATTATCATGAAAAATTATTATGAACCTCATTTCATTTCAATAGGTTAGTCCATAATGAACTGTTGTTGAATCACATTTTTTTCATGGGTTCTAATATGATGAATATTTTATGATCTTTTGGAAAACATATTAATGATTTTATTTATATTATGTGTGGGTATGAAATTATATAGTATTATAATGAATTGGATAATGATTGAATTGTTTTGAGATAAATTCGGCTGGAATGGGTTGTGAATCTAGATCAGCGAGTGACTCCTTCCACTATGATAGTCTTGGGAGTAATACTTGAAACATATGATGGTTTGGAGGTTGAAATAAATATAATATGATAGACTTGAAAGTGATCCTTGACTACTATGATGGTTGCGGGATTGAACCCAATCCAATATGATAGTAAAAAAAATGATCATCGACTACTATGGAAATTATTTTCTATGTATATCTGAATGACACAACACCATGTATTATTGTAATGTTATGATATCATAGCTTATATTCACTAAATTCTTATGATTCTTGTCTTATGAAGTATCAATATATATTATATGAATAATAATTATGGTATTTTATATATATGATATGAGTTTCATATGTAATGTTCATGTTACCATACCCTTAGTCTCATGTTATGCTTATGTGGTCATTGATATCTCCATTTGTACCATCACTGAGCATTTGACCTCACCCCATACTATGTTTCTTTCCCTATTTAAAAAAAAATTGTTTTGGAATGATATGTCTAAAAAGGGAAATATTTATGAAAAAAATAATTAGAGGCTCTTACGAACTAGTTGATTACATGTTAATGTTTCCAAATATACTAAACATATAGAATTTTGTTCTAGATCATTATTATATGTAATCAATATTTTTCTAATAAGAGATATTACCTATGCATGAAATTTGTGGATCATAATATGTTTCACTCAATACATTTATAAATTTCTTATTTTATCCTTGACACTATGTTAATCAATGGTGGTCAGGTGTGTTGTAGATCATGTGGTATTTCTGAATGATGGAGGAATTTTCCTCCCTAAATGAAATGTATGGCATGTATAGTCTTGAATTTTTTATATAATTATATTAATATCAATAATTTTTTGAGTTAAAATAAATATTCATTTTTATATTGATGAGTTATATGTGATGAATTTATTAGGATTAGTTATATTATTTTTTGAGAATTTAAAATGTTTGAGTTGATCAATATGATACAAATATGGTTCATGTATCATCGATATACTTGATTTCCACGAGGAAGGGATTATACTCTTAATAATGTGATTTATAGAGAAATAAATAGTTGACATGTTAATAGAGATATACTTGTGATTAATGAATATTACTCCACATCCCTTGATTTCATTAGTAGTATGAATTAATTATTAAAAGAATTATTCTACCATAGTTATGAATTAAGAATTCATAATATTTTTTAGTGCTACAGAGTTCAAAAAGGTCACATATAATGTTGCTGAATGTGTATTTATTTGTTTGTAAAATTTTTATCGAAACTGAGAGATAAAATGATTATGTACCCAAAATATTTTTAATTCAATTCACTTGTTAATATTATATACACATCAATTATGTTATAACTTAGTGTAATTGGGGGGTAATAATTTATATTTTATTAATATCATGTAAATTTATATAATATTTATGAAATATAACTATCCACATGAAAATTACTTTTAATATATGTGAACCCTAAAAATCAATCAAACTACACATGAGTGGTTTATAATTATTTTGGGTTTTGGTCAAACATAATGTGATATTCATTGAAAATGAAACTCATTTACAGTCCATGATCTATCACCACATCGCCATCATAAAATATAAAGTACATAAAATAAAAAATCTCATCTATATCTTTAAAATATCTATCAAAATTGAACAAGATAATTCATTCTAGATGGATATCAATAAGAAACTATCATCAGACACTTTCCTCTATTAGGGTGACATTGAACCCTAAAATCCCTATTCCTAATGAGAGGACCCTTTAAAATAAAATTATTTGTTTGAAATTATCAATTAGTATTAGTATTGAGTTTCATTGAAGATATTTTCAGATGTTGATTATAACTATCTTATATATCTAATAGTATGACAAAATCCCATTAAATAAATCCCTTCATTCGATGAGAGGGTCCAAGAATTAGTTTCAATCACATGTAATTTGACACAAGACATGATAATGTGTGGGAATTAGAGTTTCTCAATCATTTAAACATATCCGAAAAATTTATGTTATAAAAAATTGTAGACACCATGATTTGAAATTGTTGATGATGTTTTATTTTTAACCGACCTTATATTTAACAATGTTTTTGACTTATAGGTATAGATAATGTTTTATGTTTTAGTGATCTGTATTTGGAGGGTGTAATCTAATGTTATCTTATTATATGATCAAATGTTACAAAAGTTCATTCCACCATATGAAATGTTCATTAATTATCTGATTTATTTATTTTTTAGATTATGGTTAAAGAAATTATTTATGGTATAATAAATTTTTATTTAGTGTTGAAGAGTCATGATTAGAAGTTTTAATGGTTTTAGTGTGTGAAATAGAAACTCAAGGTGGGGAATATTTGAATGATTATATAGAATATTTTTAAAACTATTCTCTAACAATATTTCACAATAATAAATATCATGATTCTTCTATAAATTATTTTATTAAAATTGATATATTTAATCAAAACCAGAGGCATGATAAACTGTGAATAAATCATAAGGGTTTCCGGATGATATAGTCTTAATATCTTATAATGAATGATGAACATGCACATATAGACCATTAAAAGTTATGTTATTCTATTCTAATCTTCAAATAATATTACTTGATAAGAACCTTAAAGGATAATAATGATCAAGTATTTAAATTAGTATTATAATTTTATCATTGGAAGAAATGAGGAAGTGTGAAAACCTAACTAATTAAAATTTTCACAATATGATAAACATCAAAAATTCATTGAAATCGTAACCACCCCAATACAATATAAGAATAAAAAATTATATAATTATTCAAATATAAAAAATCCAATTTGTAACAGATTCTATTTTTATTGAACATATAGTATACATGGTTTAATAGATCTTCATTTTATGGAACTGAAACTAGAATTCTCTGGATTACACCCTCATAATCAAAAATATTATTGTTCATTGATATTATTTCCTTAAATATCTAGTTTTGAGGAATAAGGTTATTTTCATGACCATCACGATCATAAGATTACATTTACATAGATCCATGATTTTTTATTAGAAGGGGTGCCCCAAATTATATCTTATATATCTATAACACAAGAGAGAGTTTAGTATAATAGAGTATTTGACTAGAGGAACATAAATATTGAATTTGTTTTTAATTTATTTATATATGTTTTCTTAATTTATAATAATTTCAATTTTCCCATAAATAAATTTATCTTCATAAATTAAACTCTATTAAACATTTATTACATTGAAATTGTATCACAAACATCATAAATACAATATCACATATTTGCGACATTAAAATAATGTTACAAGATAACATTATTATACCTTAAATTGGATCAAACCTTTTATAAAAGTATTTTTTAAATAATAAATATTAAGTGTAAATAAAATATTTGAAAAATATATTATTTTTTTTGTATTCATTATATAACTTGTAAATATAAGGTGTTAATAAAATCAATCACTAATTACACTAAACACAAATAATATGGAGATTAATTATTTCCATGCGATAATATAAACTCATACATAACCTCATACCATATTTTAAGACTAGTATAACCCAAAATATAATTCAGTAGTATTGGTAAAACATATAAGGATGATTTTTGTGTGATACTCTAGGTCATTATCTTGATGGAAGTGAGTTATACTCACAGAACAATATGATATTGAAACATCCCATCTAATTAAAATTTTGAAATTACATAATTTATGGTTATTTAATTATTATTCAATGATTGGAATATAATTTAGTTTTTTTCATATTTTTTATGTGATATGTGTCATTCATGGTTTAGAGAAACTATGAAGAAACCATGAATTTGGATTTGAATTTTTATAATTCCTTTTCGAACAGTTGTGTAATGGTTAATCAAACAATACAGGGTCTGATAGAAAATCATCTGGAATATTATTGGGGATCCAGTAGCCTCCTCATAATTGACACAAATTTTACTAAACTATGTTTCCAAATAATTTCGGTAAAAAATATTTTATTTTTTTAAAATTATATTTTTTCCACTCAAAAATAAAATACCAATAAAATCTATTCATCCTTACTCATGTGTTGTGTGGCCCCCAGAAGTATCTCACCATTTTCACACCTCCCCCCCATAAATCCCCCCTACAAAATTGGTTATTTGATTTAATTTATTTATGATTTAGTATTAAATATATTTTAAAGAGAGGCATATTCCATCTCTTATTCCTCTCTACTTGCATTCTTCTCCCAATGTCACCACATTCTAATTTGGCCAAACCCTACGTTATCAGATGTGATTGTTTTATTATTTTATTTCCACTAGGGTGATAATTCCATCTATAATATATTTACTATCCCATATTCAACATTATGGACCATTCATGTTGGATATATTGTAGGTTTTCCCCATAACCTATCATTTTTTAGAATAATCATTTACTTTTTCTTTCATTTGTGATTTAATTTTCAAAGGATGGTATGTGTTTGTTGAGTATTAATGTAGAGAATTTTTTTCATCCTTGTTTCCCTTTAATGGGAAAGGGATTACTATTTTAAAAGATGGTTAAATATTATTTCTATTAACTAAATAGAAAAATTACATGTAATATATAATGAGGCATTTTTAAAATAGTATTTAAAATTAATAAATATGTTTTGAGATTTCAAGGTGATATATCAATGTTTTCACATGGAATTTAAAAATATTTTTAAAATTTTATGTTTTTTAACATGTTTAATGAATTTAATTTAACAGATTGACCCCATATGGGTCATAAAATATGTTTTATAGTGAAATTATTAACCATTAAATGTTTTTAAAGAATGTGTAATGATTATTTAAATCAAATTCTAAATACCATAGTGTGGTTTTAAAAAAATATTAATTTAAATTATTTGAATAAGGGGTAATATATAATGTTTTTAGAAAAAATAATTTGAAATTAAATTTTAAAAAATTTAAAGAGATAATGATGCTATGATCTGTTTTGGGTGACATGATCATTTGGAACTATGAATGATTTCATAATTTTTTTGGATGAGATACCGTCTTGTTCATAGTTTTATTTTTATTTTTAATGATTGTGGATCAAGGAGTATATCCTATTTTTTTTTGATGTTATGATATGTGATCAGGTTTTTTTTCATGCAAGGGAATGATATTTTCATATTGATTTATATTCTTATACGTTATATGGAATTTTTTATCATTGATTGGTTGTTTTCTCACCTCCAGGGTTGATCAATAATTAAATCCTATATGATTTAATGTGTGGCCTTGATTTATGAAATACTAGTTTTCACATTATTACATTGATCATCTAGTTGTTTTTTCTAAGGGTACAGTAGTTCCATAGTGAGTATTTTATAGTTAATTTGGGTATATAGAATATTTTATTAGGATAAAATAAAGCTTATTAGTTAGTCCATTTATTATTCAAATGTCTAGGATTATCTCAATATACAATGAATTATGTATCTTTTGACATGTATCATTTATTTGGTAAACTAGATTGTTGATTCCCTTATCACTAGACTATAACCCCTTGTACTTTCATTCCTTGAGGAAAAATAATTTTATTTATTCAATTGTACTTCCATCTTTAGTGGATAATATTGTGATTTATTTTATTCTCCCTTTATTGGGATTGATTTCAAATTCAATTTATAATATGGTTTCATAATTGTTTTTTTCTATTAAATTGTTTTCAAGGATATTTTGAGATTATTTTTTTAATTACAAGAATAAAACATAAATATAAATGTGATTTTAAAAAGTATAATTCTAAATATATTTTAAAGAGGTATTTGAATATGTGAGTTTCTAAAAAATTATTTCGTTGTTCTATTTTATTTTATGTCAATTATTACATTTAATTTAAATAAATATATTTAAAAAAACAAATTCAGGCATGAAATTAGTTTCTTTTACATAGATAATAATAAATAAATATATATATTAGCTTATTCAAAACTAAATGGAATTTGGATCGTTAATTAATGGTTTGAAATATGGAAATATTGGAAGTTTCCCACTGAGCATGTTTGCGCTCGCACATATATTATATTCCTGTTTATAATTTTATTTTATATATTGAACGGTCATGGTGTACATGAGATATTGGGGTTATTTGATGGAACATGAGGGGTCACAGAAAGGTTAGTGATTTATTCTCTTTACAATGCCTTTAAATTTTTTCCGGAAAAATTATCCACCCCACTATTTCTATTTTATTTAGTCAATGGATCATTATATATGTAGTGATAGTTATAGATCTCCGGGGATGTTTTTATAGAAGAAGTTCTAGGTGATCTAATGGATATATTTTTATTAATATGTTAAAATTGTTAATTAGATTTACAATTTTCTAAATTCTTAATTTCAAATTTATGTCTAACTAACATATTGGTAATGATCAAATTTATGTTGAATTTCAACTCTTTATTTAATTCTATTTGTTGGAAAAATCACTCAAAAGTGTGTTTTCTGATGCAGATGAACTACTTTTCAACCAATGGGGAATGAGAAGTCTCTTCATGGTAATGTTGGGAATCATTTTCTGATGGTTTTAATGGAATACTAGGATGATTCATTTGACATGTTGTTAAATCAATGTATTTTCAGTAGGCACCATAGATTTTATGATGACAATATTAGAATTTGGGGTATCTTGGTATGATTGAGTTGATTCCTAGTCACCACCTACCACGACAACACATGAGTCTCCATTGGTAATGTGGTATTTGTTTTGAATTTAGGGTTTCATTTTAATAATAGAATGTGGTTTTGATCCTCATTTTCATTAGACAGTTTACACTGGGGGTTCCATAAAAATTTTACATATAAAAGGAAAATGGGTTATTGGAGTGATGTAAGAATACCTTGCCTCATAAACTTGGTAGAAACCACATTATGATTATTAAAACATTATATAAATTATTACATGTTTGGAAATTGGTCTATAAAACATCATGGAAAATTCTGAAATAATTATAAAATCCAAGATGGGGTTGATATTTATGGATGATTTGGGTGAAACACATGATGAGGGAGAATTTTTATGGGGTTTGAGATATGTTGATATTGTACTTTTTTTAATTTTTAATATGTGTTGTTTGGTTTTTTTGTTTTTAAAATAGATTTAGTGTGAATTGGTAGATTTCAGGAAAATATTTTATTTTGAAAAAGAAGCCATATAGAATGATTATAAAATGGAATTGCTATTCATGAAATTATTTTGGATATTGTTCGGTTCATAAAGAAATATAGTATGTGTTTGAGAAAGGAAACTAGTTTTTTTTGATTAATGTGAAAAGGTTTTTGAACCTATAAGAGTTTATTATCAGGAGTGGTAAGTTTTAAAATAGAAATTTGAGAATATTTTAATGTGGAAATATCAGGAAATGGAAATGCACTTTCATATATGAATTTTAAAATAATGACGATCTTTATGAATCATGAGTGGATTATTATTTTAATTAGTGTTTATTACTTTATTATAGTGGTTATGTTGTTTTGAAAATTCCATAGTGGTAGACATGGAAATTTTATGTGAAGTAATGTGTTTTTAAAATTATATTTTTTTCATGTGTTATGCCACTGTGAAAAGAATTTGGTATCTTGAAATGGTCCCATTCTGTATTGGGATAGGTTTTTTGGGTTTATGAACGGATAATGAGTTGAATTCATGTATTCTATTATTTTAAATATGATTATAAGAATTATATTGATGAATGATTGATATTTTATATTGAGATGACCCTTAGGGTTGAGCACCTTCAGGTTTTATTATTTTCCACATCACTCAATGCATTTTTTTGAATCTGACTAGGAGAGCATATGTTGTGGTTCTTTCTCAAAGAATGTTGGTGTACATTAGAAATTTATCCATGATTTATTACCTTAATCATTATATTGTTTTAATTTTTGTGTATAATTCAATGGGTTCTTAAGCCCCCTTTTTAGATGAGCATGATGATAATTATTAGTTCACCATAACTTAGGTTATTTTTGTATTTTATTTTTTAACCCGAAATATATTGTATGTTATTATATAAATCACATGGAATATTAGGATATAGTGGTTGTGTGTTATTGGATATTTTTTTAGTTGGTTGTCTACATTAAAATTATTATCCTTATATACAGATATTTCAAAATTGATTTTGGATGTGCTATGCATTTTGGGTGGTGGTATATTGTGGGATTCTTAATCAAGGAGGATGATGATATTGAGGTTTTTATGTGATATTGTTGGATTTTGATTCTGGAATGATCATATACATTTATTAAGGTTTTAATAGACATTGTTTAGGATTTGGAGAAGGGTTTATATTTGGGTTATGGATGGCTTGAACATGGAGAAGCTTGGTGTATATACTAGGGTAATTTGGGTTTTGATTCTTGATATAAGGTGTGTTCTATTAGGTTGTATTTTTATATCGGGAACACCTTGAAGGTTGTTTGGTGAATTTGAACTCAGGTTACCCACTAAGAAGTTTTATGACATAATATTTGTACCATGTTGTATTTATTATGTCATGTTTTTGTTTGGAGTTACTTTATGAATAATTTGGGATGTTATGTGTCGGTGTTTTGGTCATGATACAGTTTTGAATGATATTTTATATTAAACCAAAAGGCGATTTTTATAGCTAATTTTTTTATCTTGTGTTAGATATTAATAAGGCCCTTTTTGTGGATCTAAAAAAAATGAATTATTTCCTCCTATAGGGTATAACACTTAAGAGTTACATTCTATTCTGTGATGAGTTCACCATGAGATTTAGTTCTACATTTGGACTCCTAGGTTACACTCTTTTTATTATGCACAATATTGGGATCAATTTCATTTCTAATATTTAACATGTTGTATGTAGATGTGTTACTTATTTTCAAATTCTATTTATATTATAGTTGTTTATATTATTTTGTTGTTCTATTTTCTTTGTGGGAGAGTATTATATCTATATTCTTGATGGTGTACTGTTTAGTGATGTTTTAATTAATAATTCACTAGATTAGATGATTTATACATAGTGGGTAGACCATGATATATCTCTCATTTGTCCTCATTGTATCAATGGATAGTTTATTATGTTTAGTTCATCATTTGACATGAGCAGTGATTTTATGGAATTTTGTTCAACAAATTCCAGGTGTTTTGGAAGGATAGATAAAAAAGGTTGTGTCTTATAGTTTCTATTTGGTGGGAGATTATTTTTAATTTCATGACCCGTCCACTAAAAAAATATTATGTAGATGTTTGTTTATCATTTTGACATCAAGAATTTAATTGGAGTTATTAAATGTGTATAAAGTTTCATTATGGGGTAGATTGTAATACCACATATTATAGTTATTTTATTTAATTTTTTATTTTTAGGTTACTTCATGTATTGGTAATTCTAAAATGAGAAATTATAATTTTGGGCGATTTTTGGGTTTCACACATATTGTGAATGATTAGAAGTAACTGAGAATAATCTACAAGGAAACATTAAATTTGGGTACTCAAATTTTATAGTGTACAATTGAATATGTATCAAATAGTTACTTAAAATTTTCAAACGACCAAGGAAACTATGTTTCAAGATTCAGAAATTCCTGTAGCCTTGTTATGTTTGGTGCAGTGTTTAGTACTGCATGGAGGCAAACCTCGTGGGTCACCAAATTTTTAATTTTTGTAATATTACATTTTTACCTTTTAAAATTAAGGACCCCTAAACCCTATTTATCTCATTACACATGTTCAATGTGTCCCCATAGATAAATAACCCCTTGGTACACCATGAATGCTCGGATTTTTCCATATTCAATTGGTGAATCGACATGGTTTATTTATCGTTTGGGATCATATCATGACAGTGTGGGTCTTTTTCAAACTATAATTTGCAGGGGTACAGATTTATGAATACCTACATGTTACCAATTTTTATTTTTTTCAAGAAGGATTTTATAGTTATTCTGGTGGTATTGTCTTAGGTAAAGGTATTATGCTGAAAGGTATTATAGGGGGGGGGATATGGTGTCAGGTTCACCATAGGTAGTGAAAAATCAATGATGGTTCATGATTTGTAAAAGGAGACTACCCATGTAAAATTAGAAAAGCAAAACACACAAGGTAAAGGGAATTTATTTGTGAATAGTTTTGGTGAGTCTGAGTAAGAGAGTGAGGGATGAATCAGTGAGGTGGGGTTTCTATGTCATGTTCTTTGGTATGGAGGGTTGAAATAGCTTGGGATTATTATCCATAAATTAGTATGAGGTATGATTCAAAGCTCACATCAAGTCAATCTAAAAACTAATTGATTTTCATGTGAAATGTAAAATTAGGTTTAAATATATGCTGTGTAAGGGTATATTTTGTTTTTTATGTCAGCATAACGCTCTTTCATATCTTATATAAAAGTGATTAACATCTTTTTTATGGGTAAGGACATCATTCCATATCCAAATAAGGGTGATCCATTATTTCTTTTATCACATAATGTTAGTATTATTTTTTCACTAATTTAATCAATGTATTTGGGGAAACCAAGAGGAAAATAGAAAAAAAATCTTACACAACACATTTTATCATTTAGGGGTAGTGTTTTTAATATATAAAAATACACAATCAATATAAATTGATTTAAAATTATACTGAATATAAATCAATTGAAAAAAATTAAATTTTGATTTTAAATCATTTTTGAGGAATATAGATAGAAAATTTGACATTCTTGTGTTTATGGAATTTAAATTGAATTGGGTGAATTGAGTTAAATGTAAAAACATAAATAAGAAATAAAATATTTCTATTTGATGAGTATATTGGAAAACAATTTCCAATTATATATAGAAGTTAATTTCTAAATCTTGATAGTTTATTATCACTTTATGTTTTTTATTTCATATAGATCATGGATGATCCAAATATCACAATTAGATATTTTATAGCCTTATGTTATCATCCTTGTAATGAAATGAGATTTTGGATTCTTTAAATTAGAACTACACATGAAAATTTATCCACATGAAATTGAAAATTAAAATAATCAATGAAATTTTTATTGTTAAAAACAATTTTAATAATAAAACATATGTTAAAAAAATCATTGATTGTAATGAATTAGGAAATTCCTAAAAAATACGATTACAGACACTTATTGTTTTTTAAAAGGCACTTTTCAATAATTATAGTTTTTAATATATATAATAATTTGTTATTTAAAAGGTAAATTTATAAATTCAATAATTTTAATTTTACAAAAAATTTATTATTTTTGATTCCAAATAACTAAACTTTCATTGGGTGATTTTTTTGATAATTTTATAAAATAAATGAGTTTTATATCAATAGTAAAAAATAATGATTTTTCTAATACTATTTCTTTTATGAAATTATCAAAATATAAATGTGAATTATTTTTTTATTTTTTATTTTTATATACTAAAATTATTCATTTATAATTACTATGTTAAATCTATTAAACTCGTTTGTAACATTTTGGAATCATAAGAAATATTTTCCTCTAATTTTATTTATTTAGTTATTTTAAAATTTTGTTTTCATCACCTATATAAAATTAATATGTAAAAAATGATTTACTATATAGTCCAAATTCCTAATATATTCTTTTTGAAAATTTTTGTTTCATTTTTGGACATAAAAGATTTATTACTAATAATAATGTATATTATCCCGATATTGAAAAAACTGTTATTTTAAATGACTCTTTTTTTATTATTTTTTATATTATATCTATTAAAATTAAATAATATATCCTTGTAAATTAAATTAATATAATGTTTATACCAATATATAATCCTGTTAAGACTCATTCAATAGGTAATCAACACATAAAAGGATTAAGAATTCTTAATGGTAAAAAAACATTTTCTACAAACGGTTTTTTTTAATATTATTATTTTTAATTTTAACGTTGATTTTCAATTATATATATATTTATTTAAATTATATATATGATAATTTTTTTCATCACACAAAAAATTGGTATAATTTGTTACTTTATATTTTTAAATAAACCATATTATATATAGTAAACTACTAGTAACATAGGTGTTGCTTAAAACTGTAAAATATAAAATGACATAATAGTAAGACTTGAAACATTTTTAAAAATGAGAAAATGAGATTTATTGTCATGATATAACAAATCCAACATCCCAAAAACATTTATTTCCAACATTTGGAAACATTAATGCCTAAAAATAATTATTCCATTAGTGAAAAATAATGGGTGATAAAACAAATTTCATTCTCTTCACTTAGAAAAGGGGAACACTTCCACCACATGAAACCATTCCTATTACATAAAACTTATTCCATAAATTATTCCATTTTATTCTATTATAATTTTATATCATTTTCATTATCCAATTACATAAAATTTTTTATTCTCTTCATTTCCATAGAAACATTCATGGCAATTTCATTATCCCAACATGAGTATTACTTTATCCTTATCATTTTATTCTTAATAGTCTGTTGAAATAACTACTCTATATATAGAAATATATTTACATTACTACCACTATTATACCAATTATTTATTATATTTATGTAAAACCCGTTATTTATTCCCTTCATCCCTCATCTAAAAACAAATCAATATCGAATGTGCACATGTGCGTACAACCACATCCACGAAGCAACGTCTCCGATTTTTCATCACCACCATTATTTTTTAGTTATATGGATGAAATTTAAATATATATGTACAATATATATTATAATTATTATTATTTAGATAAAAATTATAATCCACCATAAATATATATAATTAGTACATAAATGAAAAATGTTAACCGAGTGATGTGTGAACTACCACATCCCCGAATTAACATTTTTCATTTTGCATCTATATTTTCATTTATTTTATAAAACAAATAAATTATAATTTAGATACATATAAACTATAAATAATATAATTATTCATCTATTATAAAGCAATTATTTGAAAATAAAAAATTAATTAACTATACTCATCCATCAATTTATGGTATGTTTATATTTAGGTCAGTCTAACTACATACGTGAACAATGATTTAAAATTATATTATGGAGGAAAATTTGAATACAAATAATTTTGTTAATATATTTTAAAAGGAAAATATTTATCGGTTTACAGTTCATGAAATATTATTTAATGTATTAAACTTTTTATTGAAATATTATATTCAAATGTCTAATATTATCAAAATAAGATAGAACTTATTCTAATTTCAATGAAGGATAAATAAAAAATAATGGAATTAGATAATATGTTTATAAATAAAGTTGTTTTTTTCTATATGAATTTGGTTTTAAAATATATGATTAATATATTTGTTTTTACTGAACATTCAAGTGAATTAGTGAATTTTGGGGATTAAGGTAAAGGTTTGGGCTAACCCAATTTTCATCTATTGAGTTAAAAAATTTATTATTGATCTTTTTTTATACAAGATTTATTTATTCTAAAAAATAAATAATTAAAATTTTATTTCCTCATTATTTTTAATGGTATATTACTTCTACATTATAATATCATTATAAAATGATTCATAACACAAATATTTTGTTACTTGTTAGGGTTTATATGACTAATTTTCAAATCCAAGAGATTTGTTTGATATTCTCCACCCTAAATATTTATATACCATATTAACTATATTTTTAGCTTCAATTGTAATAGATATCCTTCATTTAATGATATTTTAATTTCCATTTCATAGTAACCCTTTTATTACTATGTTACCATTCACATATGTTTTTTGGAAAAATCCCTTCTCATTCGTTGAGTAATCGTTGTTAAACCTAGACTTATTACATATATGTTTGTGAAAATTTTATATGTGATATTTAATGTGGTATTTTCCTTTTCCTATCAACTTATTTAAATTTATACCATATAACCCCCTTACTAAATTTCCCTTCCTTCATGTAAAAGTTTATCCCTAATGGATTAAAACGAATTAAATTTACATTATTTGTTTTAAAATGATATTCCCTATTAATCGTTCTTAAATGTCTGATAAATTATTCTATGTCATATCTCAAAATACATTTACTATTTTCTATCTAGGATAATTATACATTTTTACCAAAAATATATGGTAAATGAATTTTTTTCTCTTAAAAAAATGATTTCCAGAAAAAATATGATAATATTATAGATGTGTTATCATCCATGTCCCAGTTCATTATTTCCAAACAATTATTTCACTTATTTTATTGAAGCCCAAATATTTGTTTACTCATGTGACCTTCATATTACTCCCTTCATATTTTTGAAATTAATTTTCACTAGCTCATTTTTTTTATGTGAATATGCAAAAACATTATTTAAAAATATTCAAAATCATTCTCATCCATCCGAAATAAAAAAATCTATCTTCCCATACTCTTTAATTTTTTGTAATTTAATTGTCTATTAAAAAATAATGATTAAAGATTTTTGTAAAGGACAATATTTAAATGTGTATTCACTTTACTTATTGAAATATTTTTAACTATGAGAGGCTCAAATATTAAATGTTTTTTTAATATTTAATATTCGTAAAATGATTTCAAATAAATTTTTAAAAAATTACATTAAAATGTTACTTTAACACCATATTTTACATCCATATACATTTTCTTTTTCTAACAATGAACATATAAAATTTCACTATGTTTTCCTCATTATCGCTAACATATTTATTTAATTTTATATTATCTATCATAATTCACTCCTAAAATATTATTATCTAATACGCTTGAAGGGGATTTATTTTTTTGGGTATCAACTATTGACATTCTATATGTCAATTTGGGTGATATCATTTTTAGATGACTTGAAACAAATTTTACTTCCATGGGTACTTCATTTTATGATAGTTGATTGATTTTTTATGGAACACAAATTTATCTATTTCAATTAGGAAAATTTTGGGTCTAATAAATTCCTACGATCATATGAGACAAATATAGAATTGAGATAGTTTGTGTATAATAAATCCCTCTGACAGTTAGGGTCTAATAAATCCCTCATATGGGTTGGGTCAGTTAAAGACATAAGAGAGTTTTCGTCCACTAATTCCATACAATGAATTGGATAAGGATATGTGTGTCATGAGATAAGGATTTTAATCATGTAAACTTTCATAATCATTATAGGAATCATGTAAATTTTTTATGTTCTCCTCCATTTAATTTATATATTGATATATTTGTGAAATGTTCTTCATTTTTATAGGTTTTGTGATCTGGAAATTTTTAATTACTATTAATATGATTATGAACCATGGATCATATTTACAATATATTTATTCAATACACATTTACTCTGTTATATGTTTTGTTATTTTAGAATACATGTCCTTATATCATAGATTATTGAAAAATATCTTTGCTATATTATATTTTGAATATTTTGTTATTTTTTCTTTTTTTATCATATACATAAAGTCTATCCCACGATAACACTTTGATATGTATTCACATACTATGTGTTTAAGACCACCCATTTCTTATGATTTCATTCCCTTTGGTTATGATGATAACTCTAACTTTTGGGAAGTCTAAAAGTTAGTATAAAGGAGTTGGATTACATAGAATGTTTTAGATGTATTGTAAAATAAATGGATTATCTCTCTAGACTTCAAATTCACAAAATAAAAAGTTTCTCTCATAGTTTGAGGATATTTTTAAATAAAATAATAATGTTAAAATTTCCCATATTTATATTTGATATTCTTTCTCATTGTAAAATATATTTCTTAAAAGAAGTTGTTTGTAGAAATGACCTCAGTAGTGCAAATTTTGGGTGACTCACCTTGTATAAGAGAAGCTTTTTTATATTTTTGGGTTTTTTTTAATTTTTATCCTTATGGGTGAAAATTAGTTACAAAATATAGTAAAAAACAAAAATATATGTATATGTATATGATATGATCCAAATGATTCCTTAATGTATTTATTGTGTTCCTCTCCAAGAAATTACATATCTATCAAGACACTAAAGGTGGATACAGTATCTATAAAAAATATATCTAGTGGTAACAACCCTAAAATTGAACTTTGGTTATTGAATTGGTCATAACATAGTGCACGATAATGTTTCCTAACTGCACACCTAATTTTATACTAATGGATTATATTATATGGATGATTCAAATTATTTATAATTTACCATTTTGAAGGATTTTAGTATGATGATTGATAATTAAGTTAATGAACCTTAAAAGAAAATGTATGTGGATTACCGAGGTTTTAGTAAATAGAGTCATTGGATGAATTGAATGATACATATGATAAAAATGAAATAATTATACTGGAATACATCTTCATATTGGTATTTTCATATTATTATTCTGGATATGAACATAACTATTTTAGACTCAGTATTGGGTTGATAACAAATTGGAAAAATGAATCTAATAAGGGTATGTATCTCAAACCCATTTTTATTTATAAATGAATAAGGGATAATAATTAAATTGTTTATAATTTTAGTATTTTCCAGTTCTAATGGAAAATGTCACTTTCCTAGTATTACATAAGGTAGTGGTTTTAATATGTTACTAGAAAATAAATCATTGTACTCTTAGATATTTTATTATTGTGTCAAATTTATCAATGATATTATTATATATTCTATTTTTTATTATGTTTATAAAAATATTTATGGATTTTTATTCTTTAGTTCAACATTAAAGGATTGAAAACACATAATTACTGTTATCAATAACATTGAAAAGTTATGATATTAATGGGTTATAACTTTGTTATAGGATAAATACTGGATAACACATGATGGAGGTATAGATAACTCTTAGGGTAAATATATTGGTGATATTTAAGTGACAAATTTTTGATTTTTTTTTTCAAAAACCGAGATGGATGTTAGTTATTCCATTGGAACTGATTATTGATTTAATCAACTAGTGATCAATAATATTTTATGAATTCATTCTAATTTATTATAAAATGATATTTTTTTACTTTTGAATGAATTTATTCACTAATGACTAATACATTTGAGGGTTAATTAGAGGGTTAATTTTTTTAGGAATATATTATTTCTTTTTGATTTAATGTCTTGGATATTAATGTGATATAGGGAATGTCATGTTATGGTTAAAATATCATTAGGGTTTATACATTTTGGGATAGATGATTGTATGAATTTTTAATGTTATTATAATAAAGAAATGTAACATGATATAACCTAAGAGAGTAATGTATTTTTAATAATATAAATTATATCCTAAATAAAGGATATTTTAAAAATACTCACACATAAAGTTATTAGTGAGTAATAAATAAAATATAGAATACATAACATATATAATGGAGATAAAATACAATAAACAGATATTTTCGATCATTTTATTTAATAATATCATCAATTTCTTCCTCCATGTTGAACCTCAGACTAAAATGAGTTATGTATATTAATTTTTTTAGAAAATTAATTAATAATAAAATATATAGTTAAAAATACTTCAATAAATTTTTAAATAAATAAAAAAATATAATTATGAATTATGAAAAGGTTTAAAATCCATTTTTTAAACCACATATTATTTCATATTTTAAGTTTAATTTTTATTTAGATGATAAATTATAAAATTTTAAATTATTAATTTCACAAAAATATAATTATTTTTTAATTCCACATAAAAAATCAATTAGGGTGATTATTTTAATTTTATAAATATAATTGATTTTTGGATAAAAAATAAAAAAACTATGTTTTTTATTACAATCACTTTTATGAATTTATCTTGATTCAAGGATGAAATAAATATTTTTTGTAGTAAACATAATCCTATTATCCTAGAGATTGTAAAAGATTTATTAAATTGTTAAAATATATAAGGAATCAGATCTTGAAGGACTGATTAGTTTAGCAATCTTGGTAAACTCGATACTTACATGAATCTTACATTATATTTGAATAAAAAGAATAACTTTTTTCATGAATAAGAATATTCCATCTTGTGTTTCCCTAAATATCTCTTATATTAAACTAAACATAATCATTGGGAAAAGAAACAAAATAACAGTGAGATAAAATTATCAATAAGGTTTAAGTAAAATATATTCAATAATGAATCATCATGAATGATAAATATAGTGAGCTAAATAAATAATCACACCTTCGATGTAATCAATATATGGAGAAAGATGTGTGTACGCAATATGGAATGATTAAGAACTGATAACACATTCCACTTAATCAATAACATGACCATAATAATTTGGAAAAGAATAATGTATATCGAAATTTAAAAAACTAAAACACATGAATTTTAGATATCATAGAAAAAAATGCATACAGATATAATTTCATAGTGATAATATCATGGATAATAATAAAAATTCATTTATAAATGAAAGATATTATATATTAATGGATGTCAAGTTTCCTATGAACATGATACCTTTACCAAAAAGTTCTATATTCAAAATAGTTTACTGTTATTGGGTATCAACCCATCGATTTTGGCCAACCTAACAGCTACTATCAAAATCAAACCTCAATATTTATTAAAACTACAGGTTACAAATTCATTTGGGGTTTCCAATTAATTTTGCCTCATGTGACCAATTAATGAATTAAGGGACTGCAAATAATAGTTCCAACGAATTTCATCATGTATAAATAATTCCACATAAATCAGATAATAGATTCAACTAATGAACAATGTTCCTTATCGTCAAATATTATATTGCTTAAATGATATGTATTAATCAAAAGTGTCCTAATTAATCGAATAAAATGATAACAAAACAATATAGGTAAAAATGGTGTACATTTTAGGAAATAAAAATATACAATATAAAATAATTTTGATATTTAATATTAATGTAATTTCTAATGTAATAATATGACATGGATGATATTTTTTAAATATAGTTTTAGCAATCGCAAATGAAAATGTGATTGCGCCATAACATTTACCACTCATTAGTTTTATAGTCTAATCTAATTATATATACTAATTTAAATTTAATTATTAAAAACCATAGAAAATAAATTATTCCTGATATTAAATGACAAAGGGGAAGTCTATACACCTTATGAAATAATATATTTTCATTATATAAATTGAGAAAGTTTGATATATAGCTAATTAATCATCTTCATGTAGTGTATGCCCATGCCACTACGTAAGACCTCAACAAACAAACCGCTACATGGTTGGAGAATGCATCACAAGACCCCCTTTGAGGTCATGCAAGTTCCATGAACTGGAACGTCCATATATTTCCACCACAGGTCCCTCAAATTCATTTTCATGATCATAACACCCATAGAGGAGAACTCAAATTTACTTAAAGAACATGGTATTTGTGGTTTTGAAATGAATCCATTATCAATACTCCCAACTTCCACAAGTCTGTTGCGTATATAAACATTTGGAATGATCCCTTAAAAAATAAACATGTGGTATTCAAAAAATTTCAAGACCCTAATAGCATCCAAAAGACCCCCACAATGTTCATATTTTAGGGATAAATAATATAATGACACTTAGGTGGTCTCTAAATGTCATTGGGAGACTTTGGACGAGTCAGGTTGGTCATTTACAAATCCATTAACATGTTGGGATAACCTTATGACAGTTGATCGAAATGTCATCTTTATTATACATAAGTGAAACGAATAATCTGAAATTGATCAGGAAATGACCCCATTACATGTCTTTATTAACATATGAAAATACTATGTCAAGTCATATCAATATTCTGAATAATATTGGAGTTTCCAATCACTGTCATTCGATGATATCCAATACAAAAACATTGATCATGCAAAGTAGTTTCTGACATGTTGACATGATAATGTGATTCAAATTTACAGGTCATAATTTTCAAGCACCAATTCATAAGTGAGTATATATTATCCTGTAACAATAGAAATTCATGTCTGCTTCGATCATGTGAATGACCCCATACATGTACACTTTTATTTTGTGATGCATCTTGGATATAGTCGCTTCACTCATGTGAAGGTATCTGAGGAAATTCAATTGATCATGTGAAAGACCCTGGTCAGGTCCACTTTGATCATGTATAATATCTTTGGTATGATGACAAAGTACATGTAAGGCATCAATAACATATTATAAAAACACCCTTGGATGTGTCTTCCTTATTAAGTTATTTCCCCAACATATCAAGCAGGAAATCAGGACAAGCCTTAAAAAACATCAACATTATGTCAGGGCGATCCTCCCAGACATGTTATCCTCATCCGACATACCAATTTTGGACTCATAACTTGTGAAACCTAGCCAAAATACTTCTTCTATATCCCCCATTTATAAGGGATGCGTCCTTTATGAGATGGAGTTAAACACTGATGCAACCATGCCAATGTCATCCTCTCGGAAAACCATTTTATAGTTACCACCTCTATATTATCTAGTAGATTTAAATAATGATTGTACCAAATGGAAACCCAAATATTAATAACTTTTCCACCCTCTGTGTGTAGGCTCTAAATACAGTGACATCCTCAAGGTGAGAGCCCAGACAAACAAGAAAATATGATATGTCTCAATTATAAAGGATACCTTAGTGTGTAATCCCTGATAAACAATACAATGAGAACTATGAATCTATATATATCCTAGATATGTATAACTCCTTAACAAGGCCCGATATCCAATAGGAATCCACTCCATTTTAAGTCCCATCATGTACCAATTATTCCTGACTTGAGGGATGCGATTCCAACATCAGTTTTTCCCTCTTCAATATTCGTCAACAAATGAGAAGTAGAATCATAAATGAGAATCATAGTAAGTTTCAATCTTAATCGTATCCTTGATTAAATCAAACCCATCAACGTGTTTGGGATAAAATGTAGTGTAACATCTTGTGTTTTTAGAGGAAGCGCTATGCTCAATAGGGTAAAATATATGCGACATCAACCATAACTAAACAACTAAGTAATATTGTTTTCTTACCATTAAAGATTAGCCCTTAGAATTATGGGAATGAAAAAAATAACTAAATTATAAATATATGGTTTTAAAATTTACCTGTAATTAATTATTTGGTGAGAAATTAATTATAATTGAATGTAAACCCATTTTTAAAATGAAAGGAAATGTTTTTTTTAAAACTAATTATATGTGTCAAAGTGTGTTTTATAAAAAGTAAAATAACACATGTTGGATTATATTAATGAAATATATGTGTAATATATTCATTATAATTTTTAAAAAAAACTTTTATGTGGATTCTCATCAATATATAAGAACAAATCCAAATTTACACAAAAAAGTAGTATTTCTCAAAAATGGTAGTTTTAATATGATTTGATGGAAAAAATATTTTAAATTTAGTTTTTGACACATATATAATTTCAAAATGAAAACATAAATATTATTTTCGATAGGGACCTAATTTGTTTTTATTATTATTGGTATTTTTGGGATAAATTTCAATTTTAACGAAAAGTTAAAAATACTGCATTTTAATTGAAAATTTATTTTTGATTTATTTACTTATATTGTTATATTATAATTTTAATTAGTTTTAATTTATAATTAGGTTATTTTTTATCTTTTATTCCAATTTAGGTCTTTGGAATCAATTTTAAATTTAAACTACATATAAAAACATGGTTAACATTTCAAAATTTTTTCATTAAAAATCATTTTCTCAACCAATCAAGAATATTAATTTTAATTAATTTATTCTAATAAATTATTTAAAATTTGAAAATGGAATCCAAATTTGGATTGATATGGTTTAAATTATTTAAATAGGTCTATTTTATTTTTGGACATTATGTATAGTAACATTAGTAATAAAACTTTTTACCACATTTAAGGGTAAGTCAGGTAATTAACGGTACCAATTTTATCATAAAAATATTAAATTTCCAAACCATTGTTATAATTTTAAATCATGATTTTATCCAACCAATAAAATAATTGGGTATATTTTAGGACCACATGGATACATTTAAATGACTTTATGAATTTAAAATATTATATTCAATGCAAAGTCATTTTGGTTACAATTTTTTTTAACAAATGATTTTTAATATTGTGTTATACAGGGGGTCCATTTAACTCAAAATATTATTTATAAATATAATATTATGTCATATATTATGGAAATTGTTTTATAAATTTTAGGTAATATATAATAGAATTAAATGGTGACACATTGATGATGTAGTAATTGCTTCATTAATGGAATAATAAAATAAATAACATTAAAAAATTATAATATATATAATTTTATATAATTTAGGTCAGAAAATATTTTTTTGTATTAATTTTACATTTTAGTGATGTTTTAAAAGAGTTGGATATACTAGATTATTAATTTATTAGAGTTATAAAAGGTCCTGAATGGAATATAAAATATAAATTATATTAATTTCTCTTTTGATGAATTCCAGGCGTTCCCATCCTCTCTCATATAAAAGGATACCAATTCCAGTAATTTCGTCACTAATAAAAACAATTTCGGATCAGAAATTCTCTACTAAAAGTCTTTCTTATAATCCCTCACCACATTCTTGGGGCCTTAATTTATTCATAACACTTTAATTACTAGTTTTATTATGTTAATCAAAAGTAATTGTCCAATGGAATAATATTTTTTTAATCATGAATTTCTGTATTATTTTGTATTCCACTTAATTAAACTATTTTTCAGCCATGATGATATAATATATATACTATCTCCAATATACTAAAATTTTATTAATTTGAAATCATCGCCTTCAGTTATCTCCACTTTTATCAAATGTAATAATAATAAATCATTTGAAAGCACGTGTGAACTACCACCTCCATGAACCGATATAATTCATTTTCAATTACCGACTCTCAAGAATGGATATAATGATGCAATTAACCTTAATATATTATATTTGGGCATATTTATCATTATATGATTAAAATATATCAATTAAATTCTTATATTCCAACCACCAAAAATAATAATGTGGTTTGTGCATATATGTGAACTATCACCCCCATGAAATGATGTGTTACAATTTTCATCAAAAAAATAAAATTATTATATATACACATATATTTAAATTATTATTATGATATAAATTATATTATGATAATTATTATATAAGGATAAAATTATATTTAAAATCCTTCCATATTGTTAATTGAAAAATGAAAATATTACTCTTGCCTATGAATGTTATACCATCTCGATGATTGTAGTGTTTTTTCATTTTTTGTATACATATTTAATTGATATATTTTAAATAATAATTTATGTATCTAATTGAATATTATTTCATGAATATAATTCTAGATATGATGGTCTAATGAATCATTTTGGTTGTAGACATCGTACCAAGTGATTTTGGATTCATATCTTGAATATCAAAAAAACATTTGACATGACCATAAATAATTATGTAATTTTTATAATATGGTGATAAGTGATATTAAAGGAAAAATAAAATTCCAAAATCATCTCATGAATGTAAATAATTAACTTATTTTTATTGTTTAGTAATATAAATAACATACAAGATAAATCAGTCTCAAGGTATGTTACTCCATCTTAATCTCCATTCATTGAGGAATAATTTGATGTTATACAACACATTATATTATAAGGTTTATAATAACACCATTTGAGTTTTAATTTCCTTAAAAATTATTTAAAACATATAATTCTCTATGAATTATTTTACATTTTTTAAAAATGATAGAAGGGTTGTTTTTAACCTATACAGTGATAATGACTTCTTCAACATCATGACTGTTATTTGAGTTTTATCTTCATCTACATGCCTTAATGTTATAAAGTAAATAATAAAATATTCCATTCATTGGTGGTTTTGTTATATAAAATGGTTCTAAAAATTGAATTATTATTTTAACAACATGTAATTATTTTCCTAGATTTCATATGAAATTTTATGAGTAAAATGTGTCTACATTATAATCACCAATTCATTGGGTATGGAAGTAAGCTATATGGCCATTATATTTGTAAGAGTGACATTTTTGGATGTTGGTCATACCAATATTTTATTTGTAAGAGTGACATGTATGGAAGTCAATCATATAGTTATTTTATTTTATTATAATGAAGTCCCAAGTAAATTACATATATATTTTCTGTTTTCTTATGTGTTTTTAAGAAAATATTTGATTCTATAATGGTATTATAATGATCATTTTTGAGATGACGGTCACATATTCAATGTGAAAAGGTATGTTTTTTTAATGAAAATATTTAGGGGTTTTCGTGGGTCAAATGGTTTTTTAGTTCACATAATAATATTTTGGTGTTCATACCATGTTTTAATTGTTTTCCAAATGTATTAATATTGGTATGGTAATGAAGATGTCATGATGAATGAATGGAAAAAGTTATTCGAAAAAAATCCGTTTTTTAAGGGGATTCCTTTTGTGGAAAAAATAGATACTAAGTATAAGTGTATACATGTAATGTGTTGGTCAAATTTTAAAGAGTGTTTACTAATTATATAAAACACTAATCCAATAATATCCTCAAATGTAAATTATAGTTCAAAAATATTAGAATATGAAACATTTGGGGCCTGGTCATTATAATTGGTATCAAATGATGGCTTAAACGACTTTGGAGATTATGATGTTATTTAAATGGTTAGGGATGTAATCATGAATTTATAATATTAATGTTTATTATATGTTCAAAGTCTTAAAATATTTCTTCAGGTTTTCTATTGTGAAAATTTAAGGCACATAATTTTATTTTTGGAGACATTTTTGGGATGGAAAATGACATGTACACAAAAACCATTGAGGTTAAAACATGTTATGGTTATTTATTAATAAATTATCATATTTTGGAAATTTTATATGAACTATATAGTTTTGTAAAAATGAAAACCCATAGACCATTTTATAACCCATTTAATCTTGTAAGGCCATGGTAATTGAAACCAAAACCAAATGGTGACAAGTGTTCATCATCTACCACTAGACTATGTGAAGTCCCATATAGCACGACTTATTATTTTGGATTAAATTGTTTTTTGAATTTATTATAATTTTATTTTGGAAATATATATTTTATAAAATTTTTATCCTTGGGATTGGAAATTCATTTGGTGATTAAGTGATTAACATTATATTATAAGACATTCAATATTTTAGAAATCCAATATAATATTAGTAAATAGAATACTACGGTATTTTATTTTATTAATATAATATTTATTAAATATTGAATTATAAATTATTTTAATTGTGGAATTATGTTGGTTTATGTTATACATGGTAATGTTTTTCATATCATGAAGATTACAAGGGAAATTTACTTTTGGTATGAGACTTCTAGAGTTATTGATATTATTTGGAAATAAATTTTAAAATTTATCTAGGAAGATTATGTGATCAAATTAATTTTATATTTGGGTTTCAGTATTAGTTTATAAACTTTTTTTGGAAATGTAAGGACAATTTTATGGAATGGTCTATTTTTAACTATGGTGTTATTATTAAATTTTGGTGATAAAAGAAGTTTTTGAACATAAAATGGTTTATTCTATTAAAGTAATTATCTTACCTTATCTAAACCATTCAGATTTTATTTAATTTTCAACATAAGATGTATAGATATTGAATATTATTTAGATTATTTAATTCTCTAGATGTTGATTTAAGAATGAAAATTTCATCTTGAATACTCGTTATTTAGGGAAACATATGAGATTATGGTGAAAATTGATTAAAGGATGAAACTATAATTTTCATGTAAGCATATTTCATTATGTTTTCAGAGTATTATGTAAATGAATTACTCAACCCAATTGAAAGGTTATTAAAGAAAAAATAGTATCATGTTCCATTAATTTTTACAAAATCAATTTACATTTAACAAATGACATATTTATGGTTTTTTTACTACTAAATATCACCTACCAATATTCCCTATCACTATCAATCCAAAGAAGATAGTTTTTTATTCTTCCAAGTCAATTTTCTTGTACATGTCCCCATTGTATTTTTTATCACAGGCGACCTAGGTACATCCCTTTCTATCTTCTTATGTTGTAGTTTTATTAACCCTTTTTCTCATGTGAGATATCTATAATAGTATTTCAAATAGTCAAACCATAGTTTTTGATCTCGAGTTTAAATTGTGAGGACAAAATTTATAAAGGTGGGGGGAATGTGATATCCCATGTTTTTAAAATAAACAATATTCTCTATAGTGTACATTATACACCACATCGGGCCTAAGTGAACAAATAAATGTTATGTAAATGTTGCAGTTAAAAATAGTTGTTATAATGATTTTAATGAATAATATAAACTAAATTATGAAATTATTGTTTAAAAATTTATATATAATTAATTATTTGTTGAAAAAATAATTATAAATAAATGTAAAACCTTTTCTAAAATACAAAGAAATATTTTTTCTGAAAATTTATTTAAATGTGAACATGTGTGATTTATAAATTATGAAATTACTTTTGTTATAATATATAAATGAAATATATTTTTAATATATTCATTTTAATTTTTATCATTCATTATAGTTTTCTTCCAGAAATGTTATAGGAAGAAATTAAATTTTAGAAAAAAATAAGTATTTTAGCGAAATGGTATGTTTTTTGCCTTTTGATGTGGCACAAATTACAAATCTAGTACTTTTAACTTTTATAATTTATAAATAAAAAATATAAATACTATTTGGAATAGGGAAATAAAAATTTTACATGGAAGAATTATTGGTATTTTTTTGATAAATTTCATATTTTAATTAATAGTTAAAAAACGACATTTTAATTCAAAACATATTTTTCAATTAATTTATATAAATTAATATATTATTATATATATTGGTTTAAAAGTACAATTATATTATTTTTTTAAAATTTAATTAAATTTATTTCCTTATAAATATTTCACATTTTAATTGGATATAAAAATATTTAGATCTTTTGAACATTTTTACATTAAAAACTCATTTTCTAGATCAGTCGATTAAAATAGTTTTTAATTAATTTCTACCAATTATGTGTTTTGAATTTGGAAAAACAGAATCTAAATTTTTATTCATAATTTATTAATTATTCTAAAATTTCCATATTATTTATGTATATTATGAATAGTAACTTTATTAATAAATTTTATTACAACTATTTAGTGTAAATCATGTAATTAATAGTTACATTTTATTTTAAAAATACAAAATTACTCCAAAATAATTTAAAATACAATTGAATGAGTTATTCCATACAAATATAATCATTGGGAAGATCTTAGGACCACTTTGATCCACTTGGACGACGTTAATGAATTTACAATATAATATTCAATGAAAAGTCATTATGCTAGAATTTAACTATTTAACAAGTAATTTATTTTAATATTGGATTATAAGGGTATATCATTGACTATAAATATTATTTATAAATTTAAAATTATTTAGTAAATCCTGGTAATTTATTTATAATTTAATAAAATCAATAATTAAATTTAATGGTGAAATAATGATGATGTAATATTTTCTTCTTTAATTTATGAATCAAAGAAATGATATTAAAATTATTATAATAAATATAATTTAATATAATTAATTTCATCCAAGAATTTAATGGTTTAATTTCACATGTTATTGATGTTTTAAAAGTGATTTTTATACTCTATCATGAATTAATTTTATTTGTAAAAGGTCAACAATTTAATTGTGTAAAAACTGATAGTAAGATTATTTAAAAATATAAAATATTTTGTTAAATGATAATTTTATTTTTTAAATAAAATATTCCAAAAATCAGATTTTATAAGTCCTAAAATTTCATTAATTACACATTTATAGGTCATTAATCATGCTATGATAATTATTTCGACCCTCAAAATTTAAATAACATAATAAAACGTTAAGAGATAAAAGGGTTAAAACATGATAAGGATTAAAAAAATTCAAAACCATTCTAATTTATATTTGATGAATTTATTTAGACCAATAAGAATCCTATATTGTATTTAAATAAATTTTTTCCCATTTCTAAATGATAATGATGTAATATTAAATTAATATTTTGATGAATTCCCCGAGTTCCCTTCCCCTCTTATAAAATGGTTATACATCCTATCATTTCCTCATGCATCAAAACCATTTTGGATCTGATAAACACTTATAATATACCTTACTAGAATCCATCACCACCTTATTTAGGACATATTTCACACATATCCTCTCCCTTATAGATGTTATGGTGTTAATAAAAGTTGATCGTCCAAAGAAAAGTATCATTTTTAATCAAGTATATCTGTTTAATTTCTTCTTCGAATTCTTTAAAATATTTTTAATCTATGATTATATAGCAACTAAAGTATCCAAAATAAACACATATTTTATTCTTTAAATACCATCACTTAAATATATCACCACTATCTTAAAATGGGAAAATAATTAATCGTTCATGTGCACGTGTAAACTATCTCATCCAAGAACTGATATCATTAATTCTCTGTTTCGGACACTCAAATATGGTTATAATGATGTAATTAAAATTTATATATGAAATTAATGACAAATTTTACGTAATAATAAAAATATATATCAACTAAATTTTTACTTTCTAGGTACAAAAAAATGATAACTTCATTTCTACGTACCTGTGAATTATCACCTCCACAAAGCTATGTGATTCGTTTTTCTTACCCATATAAATATAAAGATATTTATAAGAATATTTAATTATTTATATGATATAAATGATATTATGATCATTGGGAAAGGATAAAATAATATTTAACTTCTTTCATAAATTATCACTAAAATATGAAAATATTACATATGCGTACATACAGCTTACCATCTCTGTGATTGTAACATTGTTCAGTATTAATATGAACATTTAATGGACGTATTTAAAAGTATTATTTATATACAAATGTTTTTATTATTTAATTAATATTAATTATTATATGATTTGATAATGAACACTTTTGGATCCTGACATCATCCTATGACATTTTGGACAAATGGACCGAATATCATCAAAACATTCTATGTGAACATAAATAATTTAGAAATTGTTATAATATGTTTAAAAGTGATATAAAAGGAATAATAAACATGGAAATAATTCTAATAAAAATAAATAAATAACATAATATTATTAATCATGATTATAATGATCATCTATGATGAATGAGACTCGAGATAAGTGGCTTCATATCAATATCCTTTTATTGAATTATATTTTGATGTTTTATAGAACCTTATTTTATAAGGTGTATAATAATCACATTTAATTATTTAATTTAGTTAAAATATTTTTAAAAGGTGAATTGATATATGAATCATTTTTCTTTAATTTAAAATGATAAAATAACTTTTTTAACGCATACATTGATAATGACATCTCTGCCACCATTACCAGTATTTGACATTTGGATTCCTCTCTAAGACTTGATGTTATTAAAGAAAAAGAAACAACATAATCCATTTCTTGGTGATATAGTTTTGATAATATGTTATAAAATGTAATCATTATTTCAATATTTTAAATTTATTACTTTTGATGGTAAATATAAATTTATGAGTAAAATGATAAAATTTGAATATTTTATGCTTTATGATTATATAATGGTATTTGGATATTCTGTGGACAGTTATGCATTAATCTACAGATGGTTGGTTCCATAATAACCCATTGATGAGGGTTTGAATTATAATTTTCATGCATTTGTTATAGAAGTCAGACGTATGACTATTCCATTTGTAAGAGTGACATATTTGGAAATTTAGTGGTTTGACAATTCCTTTTGTAAGAGTGACATGTATGGAAGTCAACCATATGGTTTTTAAATTTTAGTATAATTATGTTTAAATTTATCTATATATATATTATGTATTTATTATATGTTTTCATTAAAATCATTTATTTAAAAATTTAAGATAATGATCATTTTTAGAAGATGGTCTATTTTTTAGGTTGAAAAGGGATGTTTTATTTTAAGTATATGCTTTATGGGTATTAACTAGACTAATGTTTTTCATTCATTATGTTCCTTAATGGTCATTTTGTGCTCATCCCATGTTTTAAAATCATTCTGAATGGTCTTAATTTTGGTATGATAAATAATATTTCATGATGAAATAATTGAAGATGTGCCTTTGAAATATGTAATGTCATGTGAAAAGGTTTACTTTGGTTGGAATAAAGCATAATTAGTATATGTGTCCACATGTAATGTGTGGGTCAAATTTTTAAGAGTTTTTCCTAATTATCTAAAACTATAAACTTAAAAGATCCTTTAATATAATGTCTTTTTCAAAAAACCCAAGAATTAGTAATGTTTATGATCAGGTCTTTATATAAACTATAAATAATACAATTCCCATGACTTTTTAGACATATATGATGCCTTCCTAAGGCTCGATCTCTATACCAGATCCTCCATAATATAGGTAATAAATCCCCTAATAGGGAAACATTAATGTATAATCCTCGTACAGATATTATCTCATGAAATATGTCCAATCTATCACCACCCCTTTTTTCTCTCACAAAACACGGATCACGTGGGTTTAGATAACAGAGACGATTGTATAAAAATAATGTTGAGAATTACACTAGTGTGGGCCCATAATTGGGATGTAATTATGATGAAATATCATCTCATATAAAAGGGTTATATTCCAAATTAAGTAATATTGTGATATATTATATTCATAAGTCCCTCTTAGGGCTGATATTATCGAGTCCCTCAAGACAGAAACACCCAAAATAATAACTATATAGCCTATTATTAATATTTTAAAATTGTTATGTACGATACCTCATTGAGGGCTGAGTCTGATATTCTGATCATTATTGTATAACGTTAAACAGCACAGATGGGTCCTGTGATACAACCTTAATCTATGAAAAACAAACTAAATGTGTTTTTATTCTTATTTCATAAGATATTTAGGAAGCCTTGTAGAGGTTCAATTCCATATACATGACACCATCTTCATCCCCATATGTAAAAAATCTATATAGTTCTCAAATATTGATATACCCAAAGTTTCATAACTAAATAATAGTGAGATCATGAACCCATGATATGCAAGCCATTTTTTCAATCAGTAGACGTTCAAAATCAAATTATTAATATAGGGGTAACAAGTCTTGTATCATGGTATTGTAACAATTTTAAGAACATATATGAAATTTATAAGATCATCCCATAGTAGGATATAATTCCCCCATAATGGTTTGATGAGATCGACCTACCATCCTTTCGAACAATGTGAGTTCATAAGCATCGTTGGGTGTTAAATTCCACTAACCAGCTACCTTTGGAGAGTGAGCCTATACCCAGTTATAAATGTGGGAACCATTGGGGGTTTCATGGGGAGAATAAATAAATGGAAAATGAGATGAAAATGAGATGTAAAAGTAATGAACTCCTATACAATCAATCAAACCATCATGCAATGAAATTCTCATCCATGTCATAAATCCCAAAAAAACAAAATGGTGAAACCGATGTGAATTATGTTAACCGTACCATCCATTTTAAAATTAAAAAATATATAGATTTACCATTTACTTTCATGATAGATTATCCTATTCTCAGTTCACATCTAGATGGTGAACATGGCATGTTTTTCTAAGCACACTCAACCTTGTTTAAGAAGAATGATCTTCCTCTTTATACTTTAATAGTGACATTTATTCATATAATATATAATCTATATATGATACTAAACTATTAATGACATATTTTTTTCTTCTGTAGGACATCTCAAGATTCATTATAGTCAAAATGATATCATCAAATGTTCTAATTGATTATGAGATCAATGGACAAGATACATTGGCTCTGAGGCCATGACGTACATTATCACAAACACACCACAACCAGTACCAGTAGGTGAATGTAATCGATATGGAATACCTCGTTAAAATCTTCATCATGAACCTAGAATTGGATCATGAAATCCATAGGAGGATGGGAATATATATTCCATGTTTTCCTTGACAGGATGCAAGAGATGAGGCGTCCATTTTTTCCATAGTCAATTAGTTTGGGAGCCTATCCAGGGATCCCAACAATTCATACCATCCCTTCCTTAGGGTGGTGGGAAAGGATAGTCAAAATGAAAAAAAAATCACCCAGAAGCATCCTAGGAGGGTTACAATTTACTATAGTCATCATCACTGACATATGAATTTGATTCAATAAGGTGTTGCAGACGAAGTCATGCATATGAAAATTATACAATTTGGGTCCTCATGTATGGTCTCTCTAGGTGTATCCAAATGATATAGTTCTAGAGATGGATTATATCCCTTATATGAGAAAGATGTATCAGGCCCACCAGTTTGTCCTAAAAGTGTCATATCGTCAATCAAATATCATCACTACCAGGGATCCTCTAACTTCATCACAGCTATACTTAGTGACTCGAGAATCCCATGGATCACCCTAGCCTATCGTGATTGGGGATTTTTTTCATGTTTTTCATGTGGATTATATTCAACATGGGAACCAACCACTAAATTGGAAAATTTTATCCAAAACCCCAAATGATATCATATGAATCTAGCCCTCAAATAATATATCTCGAATCTACTTGTCAAATGAGATACTCCACCATGGAGGGGTACTATAATACTTTTGTCACATTCAATATGATATAATTCAGATCAAAATAATCCTCATCTCATCTATATGAGAACACTACTTAAGGGTATAATAATACCTTCCTATAGTCATTCAAGTCAAAAAAAAATTTCATACCATCCATAAATGGAACAAGAAAAGAAAGGACCATTGCTATCTTTCAAGCATCTATGGAAGTTGTTACCGACTAGGATGGTATTTCATTGGGTAACAACCATGGGTCATTTAGACAAATTAATTAGTGGATTCAGTCTCTGGGGTCCATGTTGGAACTCCCATCATCATCAAATCAGCCTTAGACCAGCAGAGAAGATGGGTGCATCAGGGATCCTACCAGCCAACCCCTTGAAGATGACAATAAAGAATCTATAAAATAACAATTCAGAAAACTACTATAATAGAAAAGGGATATTAGAGAAATAATTTTGGGATTACTCCTAAGATCTAAACATATTAATGAGGTGAAATTACCTTCCAATGGAGGCCCTCTTTGGAGTGATGTTCCGCATCTCAAATGAATGGGGTATTTTTAATATTTTCCCCACCTCATCGCTTGAAATGCGAAAAATCATCCACCTATCCCCATCCCACAAGGATTTGGAATTTCTATATTTTATACCTCATTATCAAGGATATTCTAGATAACATCTACACTGAAATATTTCCAAAAAAACTCCAGGAGTGTTGAGATCCTTAAATCAATGGGAAGTGTATACTTCATCAAAGACCCTAAATTATTCAGCACCTTCCCCTAGAACCATAATGAAATTGACTCTATAGACCAGACACTAGTCTCTACCATGTACCCACACTAATGGTGGATCAAATAGAATATAGGAGAAGTATCTTGTTCACCCATATCTTAAATAATGGAAATGAAAATTATATTCCTTCCAAGACAAACATATTTCGAGTCATTTCATATATGTCATGGAGAATAGTTTGATAAGGATTTCGACGATGTGAAAGCATTGAGGGGCATGAATGGTTGGAAATGACAATAATTATCTTTACCATTAATGTCTCGGGCACACAATAAATGGTTTATTTATTTGAAATACTAGCTTCATGTGTATATGGAAATGGGGATTTTGGAACCACCAACACCTGAATACATTCCCTCGTGATCTAAAATTTATGAACTGGGTGTAACGATAATGCAAGAGGTCAAGATCCATCTACCTCCTAGGGAAAAATTATCATATTTTAATGAAATATTGAAAAAAATATATTCATCCTAAAAAATAGTGGTTCTATGTGTTTTAAATGCTCCATGGAATTTTTTTTGATGGATCTCAAAATAATGAGGATGCTAAATAAGGCAGGGTAAACAGTTCATGACAACAATTTCTTATACCATCGACATATCGATAATACAATAGAAATCTTATTTTCCTTAAAATTTTGGTTTGTGGGATAGTTATCAACATTTAAGATAGAGTTGGAGGATCCCAAATCCTATAAAACATGTATAAGATTTATCCAACTCTAACGTATGAGCTACATTCATGATTGGCTATTAAATATCATCCTTATTAAAAGACGTCAAACTGAATGGCCATCGTCCATACCCAATGATATTAAACTACATGGATGATGTCCTTATTGAAATAAATCAATATATATAGTCATCATCCTTAACATAAGATTTTAAAAAAACGATGATGTCCATACCACATGACATTAAACTATATGGTCATCTTCCTTACTGTAAAATTTTAAATTGTATGACTATCATCATTGTGGCATGGAATTAAACTGTATGCACATTGTCCTTAATTCATGAAATTAATGTACGTGGCTATTGTTATAACTGAAATAAATTAAAATTCATTGATATCTTCTTTACCAGAATATATTTTATAGCATAAACATATTTCTTTCCAAAAGTTGATAAAGGTCATGGATCAAATCCTTAATATAAGATGTTGAAATTTAGAGCACTGTTCGTTTCCACATGACATTAAACTGCATGTTTTTTCAAAAACATTATAGGGACTGATTCACATCCAAATGATATACGTAGGGATACCTATGTTCTATATCTCATCCCAACCACCCATATCCTGGTCCTTACGGCAATATGTTTAACGTTATAGATGATTAATATTTTGCATGATATTGAAATTTGTGGTTTTATAGAACTATATATAGATTATACTTTATCATAATGAGATTTTTAGGGACAATTGTATTGATTATTCTATCCCATCCACCTATATTCTATCCTTAACACATGAAGAAAAATATTACAGATCACATCCATGTCACAAGACAATAAACTGTGTGACAACTTCATGTATCTGGGATATCATCAACATCAATTGGAAATTTTAGTCTATAGAATCACCATTGATATAGGACACCTCACCATACATTATGATTTTAGTGTCATGTGAACCATGTAATTGTGCAAAAATCATCATATCAGAGTGAGTAGGATCATATCCTAGCTCACTCGAAGTAAGTTTGTGGGAATATTCCCACAGTAGGTGTGGGGGGGTGGTATATCATTTTACCAATGCATGAAGATCCTAGAAATATTCTAGTGTCACAAAAAAGATAGAAATTGTGTTATATCCCCACATAAATCAATGAAATCAACCAACATATGCTTGAATTTGAGAGCGAACAAAAATATATTTTAGTACCCACCCTGTTGAGGTGCCAATGCTTTGTGACAACAATAGAGGACCTCCACTAGTATATTCTAGTTAAGATACAGTGATACAAATATATTCCTAGACCAAAAATTAGAAA
Organism: Viscum album; assembly: GCA_963277665.1. Classification (NCBI taxonomy): domain Eukaryota; kingdom Viridiplantae; phylum Streptophyta; class Magnoliopsida; order Santalales; family Viscaceae; genus Viscum; species Viscum album. Next base: position 2,064,906,959 of record OY728133.1, on the reverse strand, counting down.
ATCTCAACAACATGATCATTATGAACAAGTGGATGATCCATAGAAATAACATATTCTTTCTATGAGGAAAATCCTTAGTATAGTCTCTTAGTCACCTCAAATAAGACCATCGACATACCTCAAAATCACAAAATTGTGCTTATAACACTATTATAGACAATTTACAATATGTGAGAGACACATATTCCTTAGGACTTGCCCATATTCCATTAAATATTGAGACATCTTATTTGAATATGCCAATAACCACTCATCAGCAGGCACATATTCCTATATCACCATATATTTATAAGATAGTGTTGAAAAACATTATGCAGCAGGCTGACATCCCTGCTTAATTCTAAAAGGAGGTCGGAATATTTTGTCCACGACACAAATCAAGGCCCTTATTTCAAATATTTTCAATAAGAGTGACCTTATAGTTGCTTGAGACACATTCATGGCCACCCAAGGGTCCATTGAATCTTCAATAAAATCATAAGGTGATCATTACCATTATAATTATCCACATGGAAATGTGGAGATAGATAAGAGGGACTATACTCATGACATCCACTATGGTCAACCTTCTCATGGTGATATCTCATACATATAATGAAACAATCCCCTTTCCCACAAACCCTCATATAGATATGTTCTAAAAATTATGAGGCGCATTCATATAGAATGATGATCAAAAAATTAGGGTAAAAAAATATATAGTGCCCCACCAAACATCAAAAACAAATTACCACGATTAGAAGGTGACCTAGATATATATCCTCTTAGGTCTGATCCATGTAATGACATATAGATCTAATGAATAATTGGATGATTTATGGATATCTAGAGTTTAATCCAAAAGGAACCTACCAAACATGACAATACTGCTGAAATTCCCAATCATGGGATCCCAAAAAGGTCAAAAAATGATAACTATGTTTTTTTATAAACTACGTTATGTTAAAATATATAGATTTCATACTAGCTAAAATATGTTAAACTGTAAAATAATTTCCTCATAAAAATAATATAAACTACATGATTTGAGATGTTCTCATTTCTTAATGTAAAACTGAATTGATCAAAAACCTCTCCCCCTTAATGTCGCGTAATAAATTACCCTTACCATAAGATGTTAAACTACTTGTCCATTTTCCTTAGTATAATAAGGAAAAATCCATGGAATAGGATAAAATAAAAATACTTCAAATGGATTTATCCCTTTTCCTGAGTAGTTGAAGATAAATTTTATTGAATTTTCCACAGATGTATTATGACAACCCTGCTTTTATTACAAACTTAAACATGATTTATTACATAAAACTTCAACTGATACAACAAAGAAGATCGAGAGGTTTAGTGTCTTTGGGACTTAGGACCATTACATAAAAACTGAAAATATTAAATGAAACATCTTTATTGAAAACATCCTTTACATGACTACTACATTCCCTCGTACTTAGCATTGCATGGGATAACTTGAGGACATGCACAAGAAATGGGTGAGCTATAAAAGCCAGTAAGGGAGTACACATTGAATAACATGAGGAGTAAAATACATGTAAGAAAGTAGGCATATCAACAGAGAATATAAGAAACATGAACATAAAGGCATGATAAAGCATGATAATCATAACATGGAAATGTGGAAACAACACTTAACATGGAATTAGCATGAGCCAAGGCTCATTGCACATGGAGAATGAGTAAATATTTATTGCACATAAAGCATGAGTAACACCTCATTTCACATGAATTATCATGAGTCAACACTCATTTCACATGACGTATAATTATACTATACTTTACCTAATGCATTGGAGCACTAAAAGGGCGCACCCTTCTTAAACATTTCATTTCATGCATAAGTGTGCCACATGGATCATAAAACATGGATTCATAAAACATAATCATTTATTCCACGATAAAGGAATGTGGAAGTCATACATGAAACTTTGTAATCAATAATTAAATGTGCATAAACGTGGATACCCTTGATGGATAAATGGGCATGGTATCCACTACACAATGGCATTGACTTAGAAAATCGGTGCGATTTCGGCAGCGTAACGACATGACATAAGAATTCATAAAAAATGGTTGATGAGAGAGAAAGGGGTTCCTCATCATATTTACATGTAATGGACATTAAGGAGGTCATATAGATACATGTCCCAACTATTGTAATGGAATTTAGATTCATGATACAAATTTATTTCTTAAATGTAAAAGAAAAGAGAGAAGTTCCTTTCGGAATTTCGGCATAGTAACGGGTGTACATGGGAGGCATTTAATGAGACAGAAATGGGTCTCCCATCATTCAAACAATAAGAGGTCAGTATCGGAGAGGTTCTAAACCATACCCCAACATTCATAATTGAAATTAAAAGGGTAATACAGCTTAAAGAAAATTGACAAAAATGTGAAAGGAAGAAAAAAACCTTACTTGGAAGTGTTCTTCCAAAGGCTAGATAGAGGCTTGTGAGAGGATTATTGGGAGCTTGGGGAACCTTGGGAGGATTATAGAGAGAGTAGGGAAGAGGTGGGATGAACAACACAGGCTTTTAGTGAGGAGGAAGTGGGAGCTTGGGTGTGTTTATATAGGAAAGGTGAGGGAATTCTTTATTGTTTAGGTTTGGGACCCCTTATATTAAATTTATCCAAACCACAAACCATCCCATGGTTTTTCCCATGGTTTTTGGTAAAGGGGAGAGGAAAGAAATATTTTATAAGTCCAAAGTCCTAACTCCATAAAATATTGGGGTTGCTTATGTGGAGGTGAGTCACACTACCATGGAAATTAATTTAAAAAGGCAAGGTGTTGAATAAGTCTTGAGGGGTCCATTAATGCTTTGAAAAGTAAGTTAAACCTACCCAAAATCACATTATTTTAATGTTAAAACATATATTGGCCGAAAATAAATATTATATTATTTTATTACATCACTATTGGGTCATTATGGTTTCATAAAACACATTATATATTTAAACGGTATTTAATTTTTACTCAAAAATTTGAATGTCTTAGAATATTATGAAAAATTCACCATTGGATAATTTCAACGTCCAGATTAAAAAAATAATATTTATTTTATCTAAATAATTTTATAAATATGTTAATTTTCACTTTTAAAATAAAAGCCGATATTTATCGAAAATTCACAGGTTTGGACAGAAATTGCTTTCAAACCTTAATAAAAATTATAATTGCATTCATAAAATTATAATATCATTTATATTTATTAAAAATTAATTTAATTATAATAATAATATTTCATTAAAATATTATTTAATTAAAAAATCTCTTAATTTAATAAAATAGAATTCTTATTTAAATAATAACAAAAAAACACTATTTGTACTTTAAAAACTATTTACAATGTATCAAAAATAAATAGAAATTATATTCATTATTATATACAAAAAAAATAATGTACATGAACATAGTACTACTTATTTGTTACATAACCCCTTAAAACAGCTGCATAAGACCTAAAGGTAAGGTGTGCGATGGTGACAGACTATCTTGGGGTGGCTCGGATAGCATCGCTCGAGTGGTAATATGAATCAACTTCCACTTTTCCCATAGACGGTCACGTTCGAGCTTGACAAGATGAAGCTCATCTTGGGAATGGTCAACGGCGAAGCCCAAAGACGCCAACTCTTTTACGAGATCCGACAAATGGGCTTCGTACGGAGCAATTATACTAGATGAGGCCATCGCTTCTTTTGTCTAAGTAAAATTGGATGTGTTAAAGCCATATATTTATACTAATCATGTGATCACTGTTCAACAACTATATTATCATCGGTCAAAATTCTTAACCTAAAACCAATGAAGTTGACATTTTATATAAACATAAAGGGACTTTTAATCAGATCAAGAGGGATTTCTATTAATGAAACTTTGGTTCGTTACAATATTCCCCCCTAAAAAAATTTTACCCTCGAAATTTACCTTTTCCCATACTAAAACAAATGTGGGTAACTCAGCTTCATCATATCCTCGGATTCCCAAGTCGCTTCTTCAAACTTGTGGTTTCTCCACAACACCTTGTCGAGGGGCATGGCCTTATTTCATAGAAATTTTTCTCTATGATCTAAGATCTTCACTGGTTTCTCCTCATAAGAAAGATCATCTTCCAATTGTACCACCTCAGAAGAGAGTGAATGTGAAGGGTCCAGTATTTACTTCCTTAGGAGGGATACATGAAATACATCATGTAATTTGGACATAGTAGGTGGAAGTGCTAGTCGATAGGCCACAGCCCCGACACGATCAAGAATCTCGAAGGGGCCGATGTTCCTTGGACTAAAATTCCCTTTCTTTCCAAACCTCATGAACTTCTTCCATGGAGATATGAATAGAAAAACCATGTCTCTAACTTTAAACTCAAGGTCTTGTCGACAGTTATCTGCATAACTCTTCTGTCGACTCTGAGTTGCCTTGATATGCTACTGAATGGTTTTCAGCTTCTCCACCATTTCCTTGACCATTTCCTCGACCATTTCTGGTCCAAGCAGCCTACGTTCACCAAACTCATCCCAACATGCCGTTGTTCTGCACCTTTTCCCATTCAGGGCTTCATATGGTGCCATTTGGATGCTCGAGTGGAAACTGTTTTTATAAGATAACTCAACAAGAGGAAGATATTGATCCCATCCTCCTTTAAAGTCCATTGATCAGGCTCTCAAAATATCCTCAAGTATTTGGATAGTCCGCTTGGATTGGCCATTAGTTTGAGGATGATAGGCCATACTGAATTTCAGTTTAGTATTCATAGCATGTTGAAGACACTTCCAAAACATAGAGGTGAATCTTGGATCTCGGTCAGACACAATAGATAGTTGTACTCCATGAAACCTTACCACTTCCCTGATATATATCCATGCCAGTTGATCCAATGATAAATCCTCCTGAATAGAAAGGAAGTGTGTAGTCTTTGTAAGATGATCCACAACAACCTAGATTGCATTATTGCCTTTGGATGTCCTTGGAAGTCTGGTGACAAATTCCATGGTGATGTTCTCCCATTTCCATTCTGGTATGGGCAATGGTTGCATCATCCCCTTAGACTTCTTCCTCTATTCCTTCACTTGCTGACACACCATGCACTTTGATGTATATTCAGAGATTTTTTTATTCATATTATCCCACCAAAAGTTTTCTCGGAGATCTCGATACATCTTTGTGATCCCTGGGTGAATAGAGAAATTTGAACTATGTACATCATCCAAAAGTTCCTTCTTCACCTCCGGACTTGATGGAACACATAGTATTTTCCCAAACCGCACAATTCCTACTTCATTAACATTAAACTCTGAGGATTTCCCCTTTTTGATAGCTTCCACTTTTTCCTAAATTCCTAGATCATACTTTTGAGCATCCTTTAACCTTTCCAAAAGAGATGGTTGAGCAATCATTTTTGAAAGATTGAGGATGTTCCCTTCTCTATGATTCCCATGTCCATGTTCATCAAGTCTATGGAGATTGTATCCTTCTCAATTATCATCATTGATAGAATTGCTGGATCATTTCTACTTAGGACATCTGCCACCTTGTTCTCTTTCCTAGGGTGGTAATGTATTGAATATTTATAATCCTTGATGAGCTCTATACATCTTCTCTGAAACATATTAATCTCCTTCTGCATGAATATATATTTAAGACTCTTTTAGTCAGAATATATCTCACATTTCTCTCCATAGAGATAATGCCACCATATTTTCAAGGAAAAGATCACAGCCGCCAACTTCAGATCATGTGATGGATAGTTTCGCTCATGGATTTTCAGATGCCTTATGGCATAGGATATCACTTTATCATTCTGCATCAGCACACATCCTAAGCCCTTCTTTGAAGCATCATTGAATACCACAAAAGTTCCCCACTTGTGGGTAAAGTGAGCACGGGCGCAGTGATAAGCCTCCTTTTCAACTCCTTGAAGAATTCTTCGCATTCATCACTCCAATAAAACTTTACTCCCTTTCCTAGTTAGCTTGGTAAGAGGGTTGGACAATCATGAGAAATTTCTCACAAGTCGTCGATAATATCCAGCTAACCCCAAGAAGCTACGGATACCCATTACCGATGTTGGCCTCGGCCATCCCTCAATTGCATTTTTTTTGGAGGGATCCACAGATATCCCATTGCTTGTGATGATATGGCCCATGAATGAGACTTCCTTCAACCAGAACTCACACTTTCTATACTTTTCATAGAGCTTCTCCTTGCGCAAAGTCTCCAGTACAGTTCTTAAATGCTCCTGATGATCCTCCTTGGTTTTGGAGTAAATTAGAATATCATATATAAAGACTACCAAAAATTTTCTAGGTAATCTCTAAAGACTCTATTCATTATGTCCATGATGATTTCTGGAGTATTGGTGTGTCTGAAAGTCATTACTATGAATTCATAGTACCCGTATCTTGTACGAAAAGCAGTCTTGGGGACATCTTCCTTATTCACCCGTACTTGATAATATCCCGACCGCAAGTCCACCTTGGAGAAGTATTGTGCTCCACGCAGCAGATCAAACAAGTCATCGATTCTTGGGATAAGATACTTGTTCTTTATCGTGATTTTGTTATGTTCACGATAATCTATGTAGATCCGCATTGACACATCCTTCTTTTTGACGAAGAGGACTGGTGCATGCCATGGTGAAGCAGTTGGGCATATAAACCCTTTATCCAGATTCTCCTGTAGTTGTTTCTTCAGCTCTTCAAGCTCAAAAACAGCCATTATATATGGAGTCTTGGATATTGGTAGCGCCCCAGGTATAATTTCAATTGAGAACTCAACATCTCTTCTAGGAGGAAGACCAGGAAGTTCCTCGGGAAACACTTCAGCGAATTCCCTCACAATAGACATTTATTCAAGGATGGTTTCTTCCTTAGACTCAATCATTTGAGCCAGATACGCGTGCTCATAAGGCAGTAATATCCATGCTTGAGATGATGGAGCTAAAATAGATTCATCTTCCTCCTTACACTTGTAACGAATCGGGGGTCGTTTCTCCATATGGAGTGTGATTTCCCTCTCCCGACAATTTATATTGGCTCTATATAAGGAAAGCCAATCCATGCCAAGAATTGCATCAAATTCCACCAGAGGGAGTATTACGAGGTTCGATGAGAAATTCAATCCACATATTATAACAGGGGAGGACTTATATTCATGGGATGCAATGATTTCCCCATTTTTCGTACTCACTGACATCTTTACTTCCATGATTTGTGGTGGTGCTGGGATTATTCTACTAAACATTCGAGATATAAAAGAATTCTTAGAACCTGAATCAAAAAGTACATTCTCTATTATTTAATTAATAACTAGCGTACCTGCCACCACTTCGTTTTTGGGGTTCACTTCGGCAGAAGTGATGGAAAAAGCTCTTCCTTGCTTCCTTGGAGGTTGTTGGTCGCCTCCAAACACCCTTGGATTAGGGAACTGATTTGCAAAGTGACCCGGTTCTTTGCATTTTTAGCATTGAACAACGCATTGAGGTTCAAACGGAGCATTCCTCTCTTCTGTCGCAACCGTGGGTATTTCTTACCGGCAGTTAACAGCTAGGTTCCCTTCTCTTCCACACCGAAAGCATTTTATCATCCCCTTAAGGAAATTTCTAGGGTGATTCTTTCCACACTTTTAGCAAGTGGGGTGCTGGATCTTCTTAGCACCGTTGGATTTATCCATTGGACTACCAACATTGAAGTCCACCATACGATTCTTGTCCCCATGATACCCATGTGATTCCCCGATCTCCATTTCGACCTTCGGGGCACATCAGACAATTTCCTCATAGCTGTCGAAGTCACGGATCTCTAATGCTTTCCGCAAGCTAGGTTTCAGCCCACCAAAGAAGCGGTCATCCTTGAATTCGGGGGTAACAAAAAAGCCGGATGCGTATCGCGCAAGCCTTGTGAAGCTTGCCTCATACGCTCCAACAGATTCTTCATCTTTTTTCTTGAGGGAAAGGAAGTCCCTTTCTATCTTAAGCCGGAGGGTGTGTGGAAAATATTTATCAAAAAACATATTCTGGAAATCCTTCTATTCCAACGCCTCAATCTCCTCCTTAGGCTTCGTATTTTTGATCAACGTCCACCATTGATCAGATTTACCCTCCATATGATAGGCATCCAGGAGAACCTTATCTTGTTCAGAACACTGATGGATGAAGAAGATCTTTTCAATGGAGTTGATCCATTGTTCAGCGATCGTGGGATCGGGTGATCCACTGAAAGTTGGAGGCCTTTGTCTCATGAAGCTCTCGATAGAGACTTGTTCTTTCTTAGGGGGGGTAGAACGTTCATCTTGACCCGTGTTTATATTCAATTCTTGAGTTATCTGAGAGAGAAGCGTGATAAAGTTCACGATTCCCGCTCACATTAGATTGGGAATCTCATTAGTACAATCATCACACTGATCTTCACATCGATTGTTAGACCGAGTCCTCCTATTACCAGCCATTGGCTGGAATAAAAGGAATGTTAGGGGTAACACATAAAGAGTAATCCAAAGACAAAAGTTGATGAATTATAAATAATCTGTCATTTCCTTAACTCATGAGTCTATAGGCTTCAATCTAGGATTTTCATGATCTACTTTCTAACATATATTCTCAGGGGAAGTTTTTTCCCTTAATATGGGTTAATACTAAGATTGTGAATTTATCAAAACATATCCCCCGAAAGTGTCATAAACAAGAGTGCAGCAAGGCTCGTTGTCATGCACTAGTTCCCGTTCGAGTGTAGCTGAAAGCAGTGTTTTCGGGTTTTAACCCTAGGATACATATGTGCCAGAGCCGCCTCTACCTGCTCGTATCCAGACATGGATTTATTTGTGTGATAAACCACTTACGCAGTACATACAAAAACATAGGGATGTTTTTATTGTACTTAGTCTTGTCTCTAAGGCTTTACAAGGGTTTCTTAATCCCAAAAATAACTAAACCTATCCTCTGATACCAACTATGACAACCCTGCTTTTATTACAAACTTAAACATGATTTATTACATAAAACTTCACATGATACAACAAAGAAGATTGAGAGGTTTAGTGTCTTTGGGGCTTTTGAACATTACATAAAAACTTAAAACATGAAATACAACATATTTATTGAAAACTTCTTTTACATTACCACTACATTCCCTCATACTTAGCATTGCATGGGATAACTTGAGGACATGAATATGAAAAGGGTGATCTATAAAGCCCAGTAAGGGAGCACACATGGAATAAAATGAGAAGTACAATACTTGTTAGACAATAGGCATATCAACAGAGAATATATGAAACATGAACATAAAAGCATGATAAAGCATGATAATCATAACATGGAAATGTGGCAACAACACTTAACATGGAATTAGCATGAGCCAAGGCTCATTGCACATGGGGCATGAGTAAATCCTCATTTCACATAAAGAAAGATTAAACCCTCATTGCACTCGAATTTTCATGCGTCAACACTCATTGCACATGACGTATCATGATACTATACTTTACCCAATGCATTGGAGCGCTACAAGGGCGCACCCTTCTTGAACATTTCATTTCATGCATAAGTGTTCCACATAGATCATAGAACATGGATTCATAATACACAATCATTTATTCACCGATAAAGGAATCTGGAATTCATACATGAAACATTGTAATCAATATATAAAGTTGCATAAAGGAGGATACCCTTGAATGAGAAATGTGCAAGGTATCCCCTACACAATGGCATTGGCTTAGAAAATCGGTGCGATTTTGGCAGCGTAACGACATGACATAAGAATTCATAAAAAATGGTTGATGAGAGAGAAAGGGGTTACTCATCGTATTTACATGCAATGGACAGTAATTTGGTCATATAGATACATGTACCATCAATTGTATTGAAATTTAGATTCATGATACAAAATTATTTCTTGAATGTAAAAGAAGAGAGAGAAGTTTCTTTCAAAATTTCAGCATAGTAACGGGTGTACATGGGAGGCATTTAATGAGAGATAAAGGGGTATCCAATCATTAAAAAAAATAAGAGGGAATTATGGGGGAGGTGCGAAACCATACCCCAACATTTATAATTGAAATTAAAAGGGTAATACATCTTAATGAAAATTGACAAAAATGAGAAAGGAAGAAAAAACCCTTACTTGGAAGTGTGCTTCCAAAGGCTAGAGAGAGGCATGTGAGAGGATTTTTGAGAGCTTGGGTCACCTTGGGAGGATTCTAGAAGGAGTAGGGAAGAGGTTGGACAAACTCCAAAGGCTTTTAGTGAGGATTAATTGTGATCTTGGGTGGGTTTATATAGGAAAGGTGAGGGAATTCTTTATTATTTAGGTTTGGGACCCCTTATATTAAATTAATCCAAACCAGAAAACATACCATGGTTTTTGCCCATGGTTTTTGGAAAAGGGAAGAGGAAAACAATATTTTATAAGGCCAAAGTACGAACTTCTTAAAATATTAGTGTTGCTTGTGTGGAGGTGAGTCACACTCCCATGGAAATTAATTTAAAAAGGCAAGGTGTTGAATAAGTGTTGAGGGGTCCATTAATGCTTTGAAAAGTGAGTTAAAAAAACCCAAAATCACATTATTTTAATGTTAAAACATATATTGGACGAACATAAATATTCTAGTATTTTATTACATCACTATTGGGTCATTATGATGTCATAAAAAACATTATATATTTAAACGGTATTTAATTTTTACTCAAAAATTTGACTGTCTCAGAAAATTATGAAAAAGTCACCGTTGGATAATTTCGACATCATGATTCAAAAAATAACATTTATTTTATCTAAATAATTTTCTAAATATGTTAATTTTCACTTTTAAAATAAAAGCTGACATTTATCAAAAATTCACAGGTTTGGACAGATATGGATTTCAAACCTTAATAAAAATTATAATTGCATTCATAAAATTATAAGATAATTAATATTTAATAAAAATTAATTTAATAATAATAATAATATTTTATTAAAATAATATTTAATTCAAAAATTCCTTAATTTAATAAAATAAAATTCTTTTTTAAATAATAACAAAAAACAATATTTGTACTTTAAAAACTATTTACAATGTATCAAAAATGACTAGAAATTATTTCATTATTATATACAAAAAAATAATATACACGAACATAGTACTACTTATTTGTTACAAAACCCCTTAAAACAGCTGCATAAGACCTAAAGGTAAGGTGTGTGATGGTGACAAACTCTTGGGGTGGCTCGGATAGCATTGCTCGAGTGGTAATTTCAATCAACTTCCACTTTTCCCGAAGACGGTCACGTTCGAGCTTGACAAGATGAAGCTCAGCTTGGGCTTGGTCAAGGGCGAAGCCCAAAGATGCCACCTCTTTTCTGATCTCTGACAAATGGGATTCGTAACGGAGCAATTCTATTAGACGAGCCCATCGCTTCATTTGTCTAAGTAATATTGGTTGTGTTAAAGCCCTATATTTATAATAATATTGTGATCACTGTTCAACGGCAATATTAGCAATGGTAAAAATTCTTAACATAAAACCAATGAAGTTGACATTTTATATAAACATAAAGATACATTTAATTAGATCAATAGGTATTTCCATTAATGAAACTTTGGGACATTAAATGTATAATGTGAAACTTAACGGTTCCCCATGAACTATATAGGGTTAGATTCTGACTACCACTGGATACATAGTGATTCCCAAACCCTTATTCACAGGCCCTTCCATAGTAATAGTTTCTTTTAAGATAGGGTGATCCAATTTCATTATTATATGGCACTAAAATACAAGGAAATTTCCATACCATATGATGTAAAATTACACAGTTCTATAAGATTCATGTTCCTTCAAATCAGGTGATCCATGTCCTTACTACAAGATGTAAACAGCATGACTGACATCCTCACCACATGCCGTTAAATCGCATGACCCATTTAGAACTAAATATGGATTTATTCTCATAATAATGACATGTATAGGTATGAATCAATCATACATCTTGTTCTAGAAACTTTATGATGAAAAATACCTCTGTTTTACTATAAATTGTCCCTGTATTGTGAGATAAACCCATTATATTCCTTGTTTCTCACAAAGATGAAAGATTACATGATATTAGGAATAACAGTATGGGATTCACCACAAAAACAAGAAATTAATGTATGCAACAGGTCCATCATAGTCCTACGTGAAAGACCACAAAGGAAACCCATGAGTCTGTCATTCATTACGTTAAACTATACCATTAATGCCCTTGCTGCATGAAATAAATCTGCATAGTCTATTAATAACTTTTTATTACTTGATTCCATCAATCATTGAAAACAATATGACACCCTAATCTCTATTAATAGGTCTAACTAAATAAATTAATAAATATAATTACCACCTATCCATATATGCTAGACTGGTGAAGAAAGAGTTTCTCGTTCAAGAACTATGTGTGAGTAAATTCATGTCCTAGTAGGATATATAGTGATTCATTAATTTCTATCTCAGGGCCCTGTGAAAATAGATAATTATAAACCCCCTATTTGAGTAAGGGCCAGACCTACACATGGAACTTCATTAAAAACTATATGTGGTTTTAATCTCATATTAATGATATATGTAGTGATGCCCGAACTTCCACCATTGGGCCCAACCCCAATTTTTTGTCATTAATGAAAGTTCCCATGTCTTTGCTACATTAAATTAAACTAGACATCAGTATTACCTTACCACACAACAATAAAATGCATGTGATAATATCAATACCACTTGATTTTGATCTGCTTGGAAAATGTATTGGTGGAATGACATTAAAAATACACAATAAGAATGAACTCAATAAATTATGATAAACTAATTGAGAAATTCCTTTATGAAATGATGTTAAACAACTTGGAAAATTTCCACACTACATGATGAAATACTGTGTAGGTCATCACTTATTTCCTGTTCCTGATAAATGTACCACAAGAGTCATACACCTGTCAACCAAATTATGGGATGCTTCATCCATCTTATAAAATAACCTTAAACCATGTAACGCACTTCTTGTCCTATGTACCTCATGTTTACAAAAGCCTTTCATGTCCCTTGGAAATGGAAATAGATCTCTCAGTTTGGCCATGAATCTAATTAATATGGGATTAAGAACCAACAAAAGGCTACATATTCGATGGAAATAAATGGTTTTTAAATCATTATGAGATTAAAATCACCGTGGATTAACTCATCACCTGAGGGTGTGTTGGGTCATTCAAGGTATAAGTTTCCCATATAATTTTGCAGGACATTTGAAGATCAAGAAATGATTTACATCACTTTTATCTACCGTTCAGTAGGATTTTAGAAATCTATTAAACCTGAGTATCTTAACCAGGAACTTGTGTAACATCCCCTATATCATGTCCATGTGTATAATGACATTAAACTACCTATAAATTCATCAAATATTTAATACTGTATGGTCAATTTTATGATTTTCCAAATCACAAGACATTAAATTCTTATTGAATGTGGCATACAAACATGTCATGTTTTAAATACACAATGGGATACCTAAGGAAAAACAAGTGTCTTTCCACTAAAATCTTCACTTTTGGAGTTTAAGAAAAAATTATGGTGCAAATAAATAAGGCAGAAATATCATAGGGACTACATTGTATGCCTAATAAATTTCATCCTATGTGTGAATTAACCCTTATTCGAGAAAAATGGTAGAGTAATTATTTTTAAAATCACCTCACCACTATAATTTGATCACTATATAGTGACAAAACATCTAGGGTTCTCAAATCCATCATGGATATTACACTCTCCAGAAATCACACATCATGATTTATAAAATATGGATCACCATAAACATCCTATTTCACTTGGAAAATAAAGGGATCCCTCTATTAAGCCTTTTTATTTTTTGATAAGGGCTTGAGACCCACCAATCGGTGAAATCATGGAAAATATAAAGGTCATTCCAAGGATTATGATCCTGACATCAATGTTGCAGAACTCAAAAATTAAGGTTGTTTGGGGTCATCCCAGGTATGATTGTCCAATACATTCCTTACGAAAAGAACACTTTGGAATATGATTTAAAATACTCATGCCAAACAATATGAGAAAATTTCACATCCTCAATTTTATATCATCATGTTTAGTACCCTTTTTAAAGGAAGAATCCAAACCCACATTCTCAATCCTTTAATGGCTGACAAATCATGATTTGAATCCACAAGATCTGGAGCCCATGAATCACAATCCAGAGCTAAACTACCCTAGGTTTCAAAACCCCTTCCCGGATAAAATTATTTTTAATGACCAAAACATCATTAAGACGTTTTAGTCTTCATAAACCATTCATGACCCCCTAAAATAAGTGGATGACATCTTTTTCCCCATGTTATTGATGCATATGTTACTTATCCCATCTTCCAAATTAATATAATCCATAAACGAATGTATATTAAATCTTTGTGAAGCTCTATGTCCCCAAAAATCATAGGTCGTTACAGGACGTAGTTGGTATAGTGACCCAAAATATTCTTGAATTAATATTACATCATTATAAAGATAAAAACAAAATAGTATTGCACATTTAGGATCCAAGGGTCTAGTGTCTTTGAAAAAATAGGATCAAGCATAAAATTTACAACATCAATCATAAACATTTATTTAATTCCATATTCATTTTCATCTTATGACTCTTGACCTCTCCTTAGTACATGTTGTCATCTGAGGATATACATCAAAATTGGAGTTCTAAAATAATAGTAATAGGGTAGATATAAACATTATATCAATGGGTGACCACAATCACAACATAGGCAAATAATCATGAACATGAGATGAAGCATTAATAAATTTGTTGAAATGTTCCAATTCATAAAAATGAATCCTCATGTCTTAGTGGTAAACTACAACACATAATATTGAACAATATTAGCACAATTTTCATTCATCATTTCCCATTTACTCAAGAGGTTCATAAATTTACCCAATTAATTTTAGTGGTGTATAATTCTAGGCACACCAATCAAATTCAATCATTCATATTGTGCTATATAATTCTATCCATACCCATCACATCATAATATTTATACCATCATACATTCCACATTAAAAATATGTAATACTTGAAATCAACATAAACCATAGAATCTAATGGGTTTCACATAATGAAAATCTTTTTCATAAACATTCAGTCCCAAAAATAAATATGGAATGTCATTCTTGACATATAACCATTTACCATGAGTGAAGAGTGAATCAATATTAAAGACGTAACAAAAGGGTGTGTTTATTTCAAAGAATAGTTATTTTAGAAAACATTGGGTTTTTCATAATTCAATTAGAGATCATGAATATACCATAAAATTCAATATGATGATGCATACATTATTTTTATGGAGTACCCATACCAAACATGGAGTAAAAAAAGGAGAACCTAAAGAAATAAAGACATGTTCGAGAATTTCCAGTTACCTGGTATCTGAACGCTTTCTTCAATTTATTGTCTTGTATAATGACATTATATTAATTAATTTACAAATAAATAACCTTAAAAACATTAATATGATTCATTTAGGCTTTATTATGTTAAATTATGTAATTTTTTATGAGTTATAGTGTTTAAATTCGTTTTATGGGTATTATTGTTTTGATAGTATCCTTGAACAGTTCAATTGTATTCATGAATAGAAGTTCATTTAAAACATGAAAAAATATCCAGAATTTTAATTATATTTTATTTATTAATTTATATAACATGAAATGATATTATATATTATTTTATATATACCATGAGAATGAATCATTATATAGGAATTTCATGATGATCATTTGGGTTAATTCAGGCGGTTTTTTGACCACAATGATCTTATTTTGTTTAATAAATTAGTAATCTGTACATAATTTATTTTCAAAACATTAAATATGATAAATTAAATACAATATAATTTTTTTAAACCATAGAAAATGGTTTCACGGCAATATATGAAGGCAGTAAAGGAAAAAAATCGAACATGTTGTTCTTGATGGTGATAAATTAACACCTCACGAACAATGTTTTATTTTCTACAATAAATAGAAGAGGGGAAGGGGATGGATTATATAATATCCCATTAGTATCATAAACTTAAATTATATGTCAGATTCTATAGTTACTATAGCATGTGAATGAGGATATGTGAAGAGAGATTAAGAAAAGAACATGAAATTGAAAGGAAATTAAAATAAAAGAGAGAGAGGGAAACTACCTCTTGAATCATCCTCTTCATATTCTAAATAAGAAACCTAGGAGTATCCTTTTTATGAGGGAATAATCTCTTAGATGTGGGGGAGGGTCTAGGGACGTTTTTTGGGATTATTTTAATAAGTCTTGAAGCTTGAGGGTTGTAAAATGTTGAGGGTGTGAGGAGTGGTATTTATAATTGAGGGGAGAGGGGTTTTCATAATATTTTAATCATTAGATTAATAATTTCCCCGAAGATAAGAAATAGTGATGCTTCCATTACCAAAAATAGTAAATAGGGAATTTTTTTTCTATATTTGGGTGATTACATAACTGAGGATTCTAGGAATAATGGATTTAAATTATAATGTATTTAAACTATAAATTAATGTATTTTAATATTCACCAAAAAATCAAGTATTTCAGAAAAATATAAAAAATTTCCCCTAAACATTTTTCAACGTGTAATATCCCAAATTCAACTCCATTTTACAAAAACAATTTTATAAATATGATAAATTTAATATTAATTTTAAATCATAATTTACCTGAAAAACATAGATTTCTAAATTAATACTGAATTTATAATGCTGTGAAAAATTACATAAGTTCATATAAAATTTTCTGAAACCCAAAAGTCATAGAATTTTTAATTATCAAAAAATAATTAGGAAAATAAATTTTCTTTTTAATTAATTAATTAATTATAAATAATTATTTATGGTATACAAAAATATTATTACATTTAATATGGTTAAATTGTCACTTCTAAGATGCCAAAATTTTATTTAATAATTCATGGGTAAGGATAGAATTATTTTGGAAAATTTTCTATCCATAAGGGACATATTACAATTCATAAGGGTATGTTACTATTCATAAGGGTATGATACAATTCACCCAAAATTATGTTTGTCCTATCGGACACCAAACAATTTACTACTCACAAACCTGAATGTTAGATTTTCAAAATACAAAACATAGAAATGAAACAATCATGTTTAATAGTCAATTTATATTTAGTATCATTATATGTCATTGTGCTCCCTATGGTGATTATAATATAAGTAATAATTATAATAAGGGAATTTCATTGATAAAAGATAGGGTGGTTATATTCTTCCCCCTAATGAAATTTTTCCCTCGAAATTTTATTTTACCCAAACATGTGAGGATACTTCTCCTTCATCGCCTCTTCCGGTTCCCATGTTTCTTCTTAAAACTTTTGGTTCATCCTAAACACTTTAACAAGGTTGGTGGTATTTTTTCATAGAACCTTATCTCTCCAGTATAGAATATTTACTGGTTAATCCTCATAAGAGAGATAATCATCCAATTGTACCACCTTTGAGTTCAGTAAATGTGAGGGATCTGGTACACACATTCTCAATAGTGATACATGAAACACATCCGAAACGTGATCCATATTCAGTGGTAGTGTAATCCAATAGGCCAAAGCTCATATGTGGTCAAATATCTCAAAGGGTCCAATGTACCTGGGGTATAATGTTCATTACTTTACAAACCACATGACTCTCATATATGGTGATATTAGAAGAAGAATTCATCTCCAACATAGAATTCTATGTCCTTTTGATGGTTGTCTGCATAACTCTTTGGCCGACTCTGAGTAGCTTTGATATTTTTCAAGATGACATGAACCTTCTCTGTCTTCTCATGCACAAGACTGTTTACTAGTATATTTCGTTCTCTAACTTCATCCCAATAGGTGGGTGTTCTATATCACTTTCCATACAAAGCATCATATGGCGCAATCTGAATACTCGAGTGGAAGCTATTGTTGTATGAGAATTCAAATAATGGGAGATTTCGATCCCATACACCATTAAATTATATAGAGTAGGATTTTATCGTATATTCAAGAATCTCAATAGTACATTCAGATTGGCCATCAGTTTCAGGGTGTTAGGACATACTGAAATTTAATTTTGTTCTCAAATAATAATGAATAATTCTCTAGAATTTTGTTGAGAACCTTTGATCATGGTCAGAGATAATCTAGACTAGACCACCATACAGTCTCACCACTTCCTTCACATATAACTTTTCATTTTGTTCAAGTAAGAGATCTTACCGAATAACAATGAATATTTGCAGTATCTGTGATTCACTCTACCCAAACCTATATTGAATTATTTCCCTTAGATGTATTTGGGAGACATTTGACAATGTACATAGTGACATTATCCCATTTCCAAATGGGTATAGGGAATGGTTTCATCATCTATTTATACTTTTGTCACTTTTCCTTAACATTCTAACAAACCATGCACCATGAAATATATTCTGCAATCTCCTTCATCATGTTATCCCACCAAAAATGTTCTCAGAGATATCAGAACATGTTGGTGATATTATGATGGATATAGAAAGATGAGTTGTGTTCATTTTCCAATAGATCCTTATTAATATTGGGTCATTAAGGCACACAAAGAATAATTTCAAACCGAATCACACCATCATCATCGATATAGAACTCATTCAGATTCTGTTTCTTTACTACATTCACCTTCTTTTGTAACTTCATATCATCCCTTTGTGCCTCCTTAATATTCTCATAGATAGACGATTTCCCAATAATTTGGGAATTGTAGGATGTATCCCATGAACATATGATTTAAAAACCCATCATTTTAATATCCAAGAAGATATTATTTTTCTCAATCTGTAACAAGGATTGTGTAGCAGGTTCATTTCTGCTTAGAGCATCAGCTATCTTGTTCACCCTTCCACGATGGTAGTGAATAGATTATTCAGAGTCCTTGATTATATCTAACCATCTCATTTGATTAATGTTGAGCTCTTTATTGTGAATATATCCTTTAGGCTCTTGTGGTCAGTGTATATTTCAGGCTACTCACCATAAAGTTAGTGCCACCATATTTTTAAGGCAAATATCACGGATGACAACTCTAGATCATGTGTTGGATAGTTCAACTCATGGTTCATCAATTACTGTGAGTCATAGGATATCACATTATCATTTTTAATGTGTACACAACCAAATACATTCTTTTAAGCATCACTTTATATCAAAAGACATTATACAATTTTCAATAGTTTTATTATAAGTTCAGTGATCAGACATCACTTTTTCTCCGTGAAGCTTCCCTCATATTCTTCCATCGAGACATACATTACCTCATTCCTCTTTAACTGGGATAGAAGGCTTGATTCTTATGATAAATTTCTCACAAAACATAGGTAGTACCCAGATAATCCATGAAAACTATGGATTTCATTGATATGAGAGTGTCTGGGATATTCTTCATTTTTCTTTGTATTTGAAGGGTCCATAGAAATTCCCACTCGTGTGATCACATGTCTTAAGAACATGGCTTGCTTCATTATAAAGAAACACTTGATGAACTTGGAATACAACTTATCCTTTCTCATGTCACCTACACAGGTATTATATGTTCTTCATGTTCCCCCTTTCACTTAGAGTATATGGGGATATCATCAATAAACACTACCAAATTTTTGTTGTCGTAACATCTATAGATGGTATTCCTCAAATCCATTAATATTGTACATGCATTAGTAAGTCCAAAGGGTATCACTAGAAACTCATAGTTCTCATTCCTTTTATAGAAGGAATTCTTTTGAATTTCATCCTTCTTCACCTTTAGCTGATGATATATAAAATGAAGATCCACCATTGAGATGTATTTATCTCCTCTTAATTGATCAAACAAGTCTTCAATCCTTGGAAGAGAATACTTATTCTTTATTGTGATCTTGTTATGTTCCCGATAATTGATACACAACTGCATTGTTCCATAATATTCGTCATAAAGAGCACTGGCGCACCCCAAGGTGGTGAACCAAGGAATATGAACCCTTTGCCCGAATGCTCTTATATCTAATACTTTAACTACTCCATCTATATAGGAGTCAACCTATAGTGAAACATTGAGAAAAGAGTATCTTCAAGTATGAGTTTTATTGTGAACTCCACCTCATGATCTGGGGGAATTCTGGGTAACTCTTCGGGAAATACATCATTGCATTCCCTCATGATGGAAATTTCCCCAATGTTCAAACATTCCTTTAACTCAACCATTTGGGAGAGGTACACTTCTTCATAGGGAATCATCACCCTCACCATTGAAGGATTTTTCAAAGGAGATTCATGATCTTCCTTGCTATTGTAGATTATCATGGGATGCTTTAGAATATGAAAAGATATTTCTTTTTCCCGACAGTTGATATGTGCTCTGTATAATGAGAGCCAATCCATTCCCATATAGCATCAAATTCCACCAATGGAAGTATTACGAGATTTGCTGGAAGAATATTCTCATATACTATAATAAGAGAAGATAAAAACACCTCGTTTGCATTGATTACACCACTTTGTGTTTTTACAGATATCACTACTTCAAGGTTTTCGGGGCTTCGATTTTACAGTTCTAGAAAACTTCCAAGAAAAAAAGGAGTGCGTAGAACCAGAATCAAATAGGACCTTTTACATTCTGGAGTGAATAAGAAGTGTACCTCTTATGACCTGATTATCTTTAACTACTTCCACAGTTGTTATGGAATAATCCTTCCCTTGATCATTTGGATTTGTTTGTTGTTGTCACTAATTACCCTTGAGGAATCTATTTTTTTGTGAACTGGAATGAATTGTGACCTTGTTCCCTACTACTATAGCATTGGACCATGGGTAGTGCTCCCCTTTATTACACTATATGATCCTTCCTTCTCATTTTTTCTTGAAAATCTTGAGCCTTAGGGCTTTCATTCCTAGGCTTGGATCACTTATCTACCCCTTTGAGGAAGTTCCCATATCGTAACTTCCCACATTTTTGGCATGCATGTAATTGAGTTTTCTTTCCACCAATATCATTAGATCCTAGAGCTAGAAACTCAATATTTCATTCCGTATCACCAAAGACAAGGGAACTATCTCCAAAATTCATCTCCACTTTGAGGGCACACCGAACGAAATCTTCATAACTCCCATGTCTTAAATTTCAATAGCATTTCGAAGTTGTGGTTTTATTCCCCTATTAAATATATCATTTTTTATATCATTGTATATAAAAACCCCATATCATACATTGAACGCCATGTGAAACATGCTTCATAGGTTGTGAAATGTTATACTTCCTTTTTTATGAGCTCTATGAATTCCATCTCCATATTTTTTTGAAGAGTTCATGGCAAATACTTGTTAAGAATCATGATCATAAAGTCTTCCCATCAAATCTATTAAATTTATTCCCTTGGCATGTTGTTCTTAATTAAATATAACTATTGATTAGCCTCTCCCTCTAGATAGTAAATGACTAATTTTATCTTATCTATCGCAGAATAGTTAACCAGAAAAAAATATCACCTCCATGATGTTTCCCCACTGTTCTGCAACAAGTCGATCAGAAGACCCACTAAACGTTGGTGATGGTTGCTTTATAAAACACATGACATCCATTTTCTCCCTCTTAGGTGAAGGAGGATGTTCCCCGGTATTCTAGTTATAGTTTATAACATGAGAATGTTGGGTAACATTCACCATTAAGTTTTGAACCCCACCTCCCTATGAATTGGGGTTGTCATTCGGGCAATCATTGCATTGTCCCTTACATGGGTTGTTATCCTAATTTCTCTAGGTTCCCACCATTTTCTAAAATAGATAATGTTGGTAGAAAACATAAATCATCATGTAATGAATAAATAAATAAATAAATTTTAAAATTTTTACTAAAATCATATCTTATAAGGTCTTTATGTAAATATTCATGTTTTCATATTTTTACATAGTCTAATACTAGAGGTTTTCACTAGGGATCCCTAATCATAATTCCTAATTAACTAAACATTGACTCTGATACCAACTATAGTGACCCATCCTTTTCATATATTACTATTACATATTTATAAAGATAAACAACATAATAGTATTAAACATCAATGATCCAAAGGATTAGTGTCTTTGGAGAACTAAGACTAAACATAACATTTACAACATAATGCATAAACATTTATTTAATTACACCATCTTTAGCTTCTTGTAGGCTATTGACCTCTCTTTAGTACATGTAGTCACATGAGGATATACATAAAAATTACTTGAAATTAAATCCGAATAAGAAGATAGATATGAAAAATATAAAAATGGGTGATCACAATCTTAACAAAGGAAAATGATCATGAAAATTACATGAATAAATAATAAAAGACATCAAATGCGGCAATGCATAAAAATAAAACATCGTGTCATAATAGTCATATTCCACACATAATTGTGAATAATGATATAATAATGTACATGCATCATTCCCCATTAACTCATGAGATTATTCTCTTTTCCAATTGCATTAGATCACTGTATAATTCTAGGGGAACCTATTGCATTCCAACATTCATATTGTGCTATATTATTTTTGGTTCACCCATCACATCATAATATTTTCATTATCATGAATGCCACATTAAAAATATGTCAGATTTGAAATAAAAATATCCCATGGAATGAAAAGTGATTCAAATAATAAATCATTATTTCATAAAAATTTGTTCCCCAAAATAATGAGTGAGTATCATTCTTGACGTAAAACCATTAACCATGAGTGAAGAGTGAAATAATATTCATGATGTAAAAATGGTGTGTTTATTTGAAAAACGATTTCCTTTGGAAAACATTTGGGTTTTCATAAAATCAATTATAAAACATTTGCATCCCATTAAAGGTTATATAATGATTAATAAATGATTTTTAGGTAGAACCTATACTGAACATAGAGTGAAAGAGTGAGAACCTAAACAAATAAAGTTGGGATCGAGAATTTCCATGTACCTTGTATCCAAAAACTTTAATAACATTAATGTCCTGTATAATGACAATATAATCATTAATTAACAAATAAAAGGCCTTTTATATATTATAAAATTAATTTCTGGTTTATTAACATCATTTGCGGGATTTTGGATGAGTTATATGGTATAAATTCATTGTTTAAGAATGTTTGTTTTTATTGTATTCTAGAATGGTTCACCGGTATTCATGAATGGAAGTTCATTTCAAACATGGATAAACATAATGTACTATAATTATATTTTCTTGATGATTTCATATAACATTAAATGATCATATAAATAATTTTTTATATACCACGAGCATGAATCATGAGATTAGAATTTAAATATGATCGTTTGTGTTAATTCAGGTCGTTCCTCGACTATACTGAATTTGTTTCTTTTAATCATTAATTAATATGTACAAAATTTAGTTCCAGATCATTTAATGGGATATAATACATATAATATAATATTTTTCAATAATAAACACGGTTTAATGACCAGATATGATGGTGGTAATGGAAAAAATAGAAAAAATGTCATTCTTAAAGGTGATATATTAACTCCTCATGAAAAATGTTTTCTTTTCTAATATAAAAATTATAGGGGAATGGTATTGGATGATATATGGTATCATTAATATCATAACATTATAGTATATGTGATAAATTAGAGTTAACATACCATGTGGATGAGGATGGGGGTAGAGAGATTAAGAAAAGAACATGAAAATGAATGTAAATTAAAGAAAAATAGAGGGGGGGAATTACCTCTTGAATACTCCTCTAGAGATCCTCCTTAAGATAAATAGTCCTAGAAATTTGATGATACATGAACTCCTTGGAAGTGGTGGAGGGGATAGGAAAGATTTTGGGTATGATTTTATATTATTCTTGATACTTTTTAGGTGTGAAGTAATGGGGGTGTGTGGGGTTATATTTATAGCTTAGGGGAGAGGCGTTTTCATAATATTTTAATCCTCAGTTCATTAAGTTACACCACAATAATAAATAGTGAAAATTCCATGACCAAAAATATTAAAGAGGGAATTTATGTTTTATATTTGGGTGCTCACATCTCTTATGATTCCAGGAATAGTTTATTTAAATTATAATGTATTTATACAGTAAATTAATGTAATTTACTATTCCCCAAAAAAATTTATATATTTCATAAAAATAAAAAAAAATACCCCTAAAAATATTTCAACATGTAAAATCAAAAAAAATTAATCAATTTTCCAATATTAATTCTCTAAATATGATTATTTTAACATTTAATTAATATCATAATTTACTTAAAAAATAAAGATTATAAAAATAAAATTGCTTTATGATGCTTTAAAAAATTACATAAGTTCTTATAAAATTATATTAAAACCATAAGTCATAGAATTTTAAATTTATGAAAAAAAAATTGGAAAAAAAAATTTAATTTATTTTAATAATAAATTACAATTTATTTTATATGACATAACAAAATACTGTTACTTTTACTATGGTCAAATTGTCACTTCTATGATGCCAACATTTTATTTAATCATTCATGTGTAAGGATACTATTATTTTGGATGATTTACTATCTATAAGGGTTATATTACTATTCATATGGGTTGGTTAATATTCACAATGGTAGGTTACTATTCACCAAAAATTATGTTCATCATATCAGACTCCAAACAACTTATTGATTGCAACGGTGTATGTCGGATTTTTGAAATTCAAAACATAGAAGTGGTAAAATTTTGTTCAATGGTAACATATTATATAGTATCATTATACGTAATTGTTCTTACTAATGTGATTATACTATAAGGTGTAGCAATAATGAGGTAAATAAATTGATAAAGCATTGGGTCATTATAGGTGGTTTGTATGCTCCATCATATATTCACAAGCTAATGATTTTGGGTTTTTTCATTAACATCACCCATACTCCAAGAAAAATATGTGGACCAATATTCCCTAGTATTTTACAATAAACAATATTTAGATCCATAAATATTTCATTAACATTTTAAAATAGTGTATATCTTATTTTCTTGTCAATGCTGTCGATGCATAATGTAATTTTCCACCAACTAAAGGCATCTCATCTTTAAAATAGGAACTCAAATCTTCATGTTCCCTTGTAACACCACAACGTAACCATGCACCCCCAACTATTTTGAGTCTTCCCTAGACTTCCTACCTTATATTCCATATTAATTAATATTCAAGAGACAATAATTCAAACTGTAACACATCAAAGTCTCAAGAAATATGACCCCAAACAATAGTACCTAGAATATTTGAGCTAGAAGACCCTAAACTACAATACAAAAAAGGTCTGAGCTAGAAGACCCTAAACTAAAAAACCAATTTGGATATAGATGGTACAAAACTAATGTAATGTGACATTGAAGGATAAAAGATCTTAAAATATCCCACAAATAGAGACAAATTGATGACCAAGAAGAAATACTATAAGAGAATCTAGGGAAATAGTCAAGTGTATGCTGACTGGATGCACACCTTCTATGACCAATGAAATGTTCATATTTTATAAAGTAGATGTGGCATAGAAACATATCAGCTCCAAAACCATTAAAAATGATTCTTGATCAAAATCTAGTCCCATACAAACCAATCCTTCCTCCTCACGAATCTTAGGATAAAGTTAGGGAAAAAATAAAAAGATAAAATGGTAATGGTGCACAACATAAGGATTTAACATAAATCAAGCTATTCTCACCATGTGAATTTCCATACGATAAATTTATAGCATTATACCTCTATGAAAGATTCCGTGGCCATATTATCCATGTAAATGAGATGATATCTATACAACATGAATATTCAATCAATGAATAATTACATGTTAGTGGACATTCATGAATTTTTTTCAAAGAGTAACATATTTTATATAAAGAACTAAAATACAGGAAATTAGATCTATTTGGTATTATGGAAAACGGATGGGTATCAGAGATAATCAGAGAATTTTCTCCACAAGGACATTGTCCTTTACCCATGATTTTACCTCCAAAACAATGACCACCCCCATCTACTTGTGATCTATATCATCATAAGTAAATTCATCATAGAGTTACTTATCTATGAACCAATTTATTCTATGCATTATTTTCATATACATAGAGTTATATTTCACAACCACATATTGATTAATTCCTTTACTCATGGGATACATAATGATATCAAGGTACCTTACTTTGGATCCAACCACATATTATATTCCACCCAATCCCTGTTACATTCTAGAATTCATACACATTAAAACATCTAGGTATCCATACCCAAAACCAAATACATTTCTTATCTCATATTTATCAAAAAAATCAGGGTTAGAATCGACATATGGATAGAACATGTTTTCCTCATTGATATGCCTAGGAAAATTCCTCCTAGGTAGCTCAATATTAATGCTTTTTGGGTATTCATATATGCATAAAGGTAATATATGTTCACCTTATAATCATATTCTTTTCATTTTGAATGAATCTCATTCTATGTGGGTGTCATTTTCATGGATGCCATAATTTTCCGTCTTACACTTTCCATTGAAAATTCTTGATGTTTGATGTCTATGTGGAAATATGAATACAATTTTCATAGAATCCTTGAAAATATATATTTTATTTGAAATTTTATAAATTTTATACCACCCTTGTATATAAAAATATGGCCATCGCACTTAATATCCAAGTTATGGTTTCACCATAAGTTCATGTAGGACCACATTTATCCATACCCAATTGGAGCCAACAAGGAAAGCTAGTGGACCATTGGAGTCATGGTGACCACCAAACATGAACGGGTTCATGTATATGTCTAGTGATTCATGATACCAAACCAAAACAAATCATGGGCGAAAAGCCCACATGGATGAAGCATGAGTGGAGGTGATCTAGGTGGTTTGAGTGCCGACCTCATTGCTAGATCGACACAAAAATAGTCATAGAAATTATTATATAACGATTGAATGTGATACAGTATTTCAATGTTGGACATGTATTATCAAATATGGACTTTCTAATTATGCCTCCCATTTATCTCACCCATATTCATTGATCTCGTGTGTCCCAAATTCAAAATAATTCAATCGGGTATAATGAAATTTCTAAGAAATTTCTTAGAGCGTGAGACCTCTATCTTCAAACTATTACTAATATGTTTCCCTTGATCACCACTGGTTCAAAATGAGAAAGAAAACTAGGATTCCTAAATCCTCGTTGATAGCTGATGTGATCCCAATACAACCATCAGAAGCCATCGTGAGACTCCATTTCTGAACTATAGTTTCCATTCTCAAGAGAATCCAACATTTCACAAAGTCATAACATGATCATCCTTTTATCATGAAAACCATGTGAATACAATGATGGAAAGTGTCAGGAGTAGGGTAAGACAACAAACCCTTCATACTCATAATGACTTTCATCTAATTTAAATTTGATTTTTCATATCACGGGGTGTCGTAAAAGGGAATAGAGGCATCATATTAGGAGATGGAATCATTATGTGATGATGAAGAGTATGTATCATTGGTGAATGCGACATCCACCACATGGAATGTTCCACCACATTTATAATGGAAATTCCTATAAAAACACATCTTTCTTGAATAAAAATACACATGCGATAAGGTGGGTGAGAATCATGAAAACATGATCTCAATATACCACCATTAGAGGCCCTCCTTATATAAATTAGTATCCCATATCATGATGATATTCCCTGGGATTTCATCACGTGTGTTCATATTGTGATAACCATATGATAACTTGGTCGCATATATAGTTCATCTTTGATGAGTCTCCAATGAAATAGATTCTCCGACCAGTTAGAGAACTGTGATGAGTGAAATACAGATCATGAAGACATCCCTCATTAACATGCAACTTTGATGCCCATGAGAACCAGTGGACATGTTCCCCACGGTGTCACATACCCTCGGTCTCACAGAATCCATTTTCTTGGACTAGTGGGGCATAATCAAGGACTCATGACCCCCATGTGCGATGTACCCTTCCTCCAAATATAATATTAACCCTTTCCCATAGACATGAACTAATATAGCCTACATCCCCACATGCATAACCATTAAATCCTTCACATGATTTGATCCTTGATCATGTGACCACATGACAACACAAAGACCATGTGATCCCTCTGTAGGAATGTACATAGGGAAGGCCCTCAAGCTCATAGGATGCTCATGATGGTTTCCACAAGAATAAACCAGTGGAGTTGTTAACACCTTAACTAATGAAGAAACCCTCGACATGGTAGAATAGACCACCACAAGGCCCCACTGGGAATCTTGAAAATTACATGATCTAGGGATATTTATGTGAAGCATATGATGCATAATACATCCCCATGAACCGGAAATCATGCAGGTTTCCATCATTGGATTGGATAAAAATGATAGAGAGACCCCAACCCATGATCTCCACACATGAGATGCCTCTATGATTCCTCAAATAAGTGATCATGTGTTCCCTTAGTCTAGTGGTTCTTGTAATCATCAATTATTTTGTTTCATTCATGCAACCATGGCAATGGAATCCTTGAAATTCAACATCCCTATGAACACCCACTTAATGCGAGACATATAATGAGTACGTGCGACCTAGAGCTCATAAATTATGTTCATGACCTGTATTCCATTTCCATTATATATGGGATTAACAAACAATCACATTCATGGTCGAATAATTCATTGCAAAACCTCCTTTCAGGTCAAGGGAGTAACATAAACTAGAACCTTTATATAGATCCATCATGTGTGACCACATCTACATTTTCATGATCGTTACATCTATATTGGATCCTCTACATTTCAATGATGACCCTATGATATGAAGATGTGGAATGAATGAACTATCCATACTCCCTCGTCCCACATGTTTTTTGTCTATATAAACATAGGGCATGGTCCCTTTGGAAGTACACTCGTTTCCCTAGAAATAAAAATGTATAGTAAAAACATCCACAAGACCCCACTAAATGAATAGTTTAGGGATACCTGATAAAAATATACATCGATGGTCTTGTGATTTCCATGGATGATCATGGATGAGTCATGATGTTAATGAAGAAATCCATAGAAAATTTGGGGTTAAACTCAAATTACTCTTCGGTGATCCTGAATTTTCAAAGGACGTTCCTAAGATAATTCATATCAATCTTTTGAAAAAATTTGTTGTTAAATGCCCTGGTTATGAAAATATATGCATGGAAATGCACTTTGATCATGCAGAAGAGTTATTAACATTTCTTCGTAATCATCCAATTTATCAATGATGCGTTAGAATATTCATGCGACAATATAGAGACAAGTCAAGTAGAGCATGAAATAGTTCATTGTCATGTCTTCTTAGATCACATATGAGACCCTAGACATGTCTTCATTGATTTTTCGATTCATCTTGAACATACATTATTCAATCATGTGAATGTATCTGAGAAAAGTTAGTTGATCATGAAAAAGACCCTGGCCATGTCCACTTTGATCATGTAGAAGATATTATCTATGCCAACATAATACATGAGATGAATCATTAAAATTTTATGTTGACACATATGTACATGTCTTCCTTTTCAACATGGAGACCCATCATATCAAGAAAGAAATCACAACATGTCTACAAAATAACTAATATATGTTAGGTAGGTCATCAAGGTCATGTCGACCTCTTTTAGAATACCAATGTTTTACCGATTCCATGTGTATTCTTTCCACAAACCTATATAGGTATCCCCCATTTTAAAATGAAGTGTACTTGATGAGCTATTGTTTCCCACCCATGCAACCTTACCAATGTCATGATCTCAGAAAAAAATTATTACCACTTATCTTTAATCCATTTGAAGATAAAAAATGAATGTACCAAAGGGTATCTCAGGGATTTATAACTTTTTAAAACCTTGATGTGTATGAATATAATACATTGGAAACACCTAAGGGAGATCCCCGACCAGTGACATAATATGATATTTTCCAATTATAATTGCAACCTCATTGTGGAAGACTCATTAAACTAAACTATAAGAACTCTAATTCCCACCATATCAAGTATATGTGGAACACCTTAATAATGCCTAAGAGCAAACGAGAATCCACTTTTGTGTAAATCCGTTCCTGGCCAAAGTATACATGAAAAAGGGAACTATATTCTCCCAAATCTCTATCTCTCTTCCATTTCCATCAAATAATTAGACGAGGACTCACAGAAAAGACTTATTTAAAGTATCAGTATAAAATGTGTCATGGATTACTTAAGATCCATTATTATACCTATATTTTATTATAATTCTGTGAAAACCATTATTTATTTTATTACATCATGTTCAAAAAAATAATATTTATTTAGAATTTGGATGTACCATAGCCTCCATGAAGCCGCGTCTTTGAATTTTCATCACCACCGTTATAATATGGTTATAGGAATGAAATTTATGTATAAATGTAAAATATATAATATAATTACAAATATTTAGAGAAAAAGTAAAATCCAACATCATTATACCTCTTTAGTTATGAAATCAAAAAGTTAATCACGTGTTGTGTAAAATTCCACTTCCTTGAAGTAACACATTTTATTTTTCATCTCTATTGTAATTCAATTTAAAAACCCACGAAATTTTCATTAATGTCCATAAAAAATATAAAAAATATAATTATTCATATATTATATTGAAATTATGCTGAAATAGGCAATATTGGAACCATACTCACCCAATAAATTATGGTACGCTCATATTCATGTCATTCTAGCCACATACTAAAACAATATTTCAAAATTCTATCACGGATGACAATGTGAAAATTAATTTTTTTAATATATTTTAATAAGAAAATAATTATTGGATTATGTTTTTATAAATTTTATTTTCTTTATTTTACTTATTATTAAAATATGATCTTTAATTTTATAAATTATCAAAATAAGATGAAATAAATTCCAATTTCAAGAAAAAATAAATAATAATATAGTGGTATTAGATTATATATTTACAAATGAATAAATTTTATCTATTAAATTTACATATAATATCTAATAATAATTAACCTTGAGAGAATAAAGAATAAAAACACCAATATTATGAAACTATTTGAAAACAATCTTGATAACTCCAACAAAATATTGAAAATAGATAATAAATAATTAATATATTAGTAATGAATAATAATAAATGAAGTTTATAAAAGGTTCTATCTATTAACATGGTTACAAAATATTTTATTGTTATTTTATTACTAGATATTCAAGTGCGTTTGTGGATGTCATGAATTATGGTAATAGTTTCTAATAACACAATTTTAATTAATTATATTACAAACATTCTTATTTAACACTATTATTATATGATTTATTCCACAAAATATATAATATTTATTTTATTTCCTCATAGTTATACAAGGGACTATAATTATACCTTTCAATATAATGAAAAAATGATTCTTACCTCAAATATAATATTACATGTTAGTGTTTACTTGACCCATTTTTGACTCCTTGAGACGTGTTTGATATTTTCCATTATAAATTTTTATTCCGTATAAACTAACCTGTTGGATTCATTTATAATTAATATCCTTAACTTATTGATTTTTTAATTTCCATTTCATGTCAACCCTATTATTCATTTGATACTATTATAATATGGGTTTTTTTTTAGAATGTTAATTATCATTCACTATGTTATCATAGTTTCTTTTGGAATAATTTAGTATAAGTTCAGGAAATTATTACATTTTTTATTAGGAATTATGTATTATTTTATCACTATATTTTTAATCTTCTACAAAAAACACCATTCTAAATATCTATTCCATCATGAAACATGGTATGAATAATATATTTTCACATCATAAATTTAATTTTGTTGATTAAAAAATTTATTCTGTTGAAAAGATATTTATATGAATGAAAAATTATTATGTTTCATATCTCATAAGACATTTCATCTTTTTTATAATGAAAATTTTTCTTCTTAAACTAAAAATAATTTATATATTAATTAGATTATCATAAAAGTTTATTTATGAAAAACACCATATTTTATACAGACAGTTTCTCCTCCATTTTAATGTTCAATATTCCTAAAAAGATCCATTTTTATTTTCGAACCATAATATGTGATTACTCATTCAGCCTTCATATTCAACTTATCCTATTTTTGATAATATATTTTACAATCTTGTTTTTGGATGTGTGTTTCTAAAAAATGTATTTCAAAATACTCAGAAGCATTCTCATCCTTTAAAAATAAAATATTATATCTTTTAATCATCTTTGATTTTTATAATTTTTTTTCTTTTAAAAAAATAATTATTAATGATTATTTTTTTAATGGAGAAGATTTCCATGTGTATTCATTTCACATTTTGGAACATTAATAAAACATTATTGGATAAAATATTGAATTTTCCTTTGAAATTTTTTGTATCTTCAATGTTTTCCACTTCACATTTTTTAAAGTGACTTTGAAAATTTTCCCTAGATTTATCTATTAAGCAAAATATAATTTTTTTTTTCTAAAAGTGAACTTCTAAAATTTCATTAAAAATTATGATTTATCAGTAATTGATTTATTTCCTTGCATATTATTTTTCATTAATCACCATATTAATTTTATTAATAAATTATATTTTATTTCATTTTATTTTTGTGTAACAACCATTAAATTATACAATTCTATTTTGGTGATACCATTTTGAAATAACATTATAAAAATTTTATTTCCATTGATACTTCATGTAATTAATGTAGATTGATTTTGGAATGTAAAATTTTTGATATGATTTTCATTATGAAACTATTTGTGTTAAATAAATCACTATGAAGGTTTGAGTCTAATATAGAACTGAAGTAGTTATGGGTATAAAATAGCACCATGAAGTTAGGGGTCTGATAAATCTCTATGATGGTTTACATCCGATAAAGCCTTTATAAGGGTTTGTTTCATTACATGCATCCAATTAATTGATCATGTATATATATCTTATGATATAAGAATGTTAAAAATGATATTTTTTTAATCACATAAATAATCGGGGAATTTTTCATTCCTAATGTTTTAATTTCCCTGTGATAAATTTTAATGCCAATGTTAATTATTATGAATGGATTCATGGTCAATATATTTATTAAATTCATATGGAAATAATTATGAACCATGGGTCGTGTTTATCATATATTTATTTGAACAACTTTTATGAAATTTTATGTCAGTTTATTTCAGACTACATGTCCTTCTATCATGATTTATAGATAAATATCATTATTTTATAATTTTTGGTAAAACTTTTATACATTTTATTTAATTTATCATATACATATGATCTAACCCATGATTACACATTGAAAAGTATTCCTATACTATGTCTTTATTCTCACCCATTTCTAATATTTTTATTCCTTATTTTACATAGGTAACTCTAACATGTTGGAATTAAAAAAGGTATAATAAAAGAGTTGGATAATAGAGAAATGTTCAGATGTATTGTAAAATACATTGATTATGTTTCTATTATATAAATACAAAAACCTAAATTGTCTACTGATTTTTTTAGAATTTTTTTGAGATGAAATAATATTGTTATATTTTTTTAATTAGAGATTTGATACTCTCTATTGAAGTAAATGTTAATTTTTAGATAAATGTGTTTTTAGCATTGAAAGATGTATTGTAGATTTGGGGTGACTCAGTTGGAATGAAAGAAAATTATATTATTTTTTGTGAATTTTTTAGTTATTATCTTATTATTATAAGGGAACAATAGGGACAAAAACTAGCTTAATACTAAGGGATAATTTTATATATTGGATAACATCCCAATTATTTTTTAATATAGAGATTGGGTGGTTATTTGATTAATTATTTTTTTTTGTTGAAATAATATTACTGGATATAGTATCTTGAAAATATATACCTAAGGGTTTTAACATCAAAGGAGAATATTGGGTATTACCTTGATCATCACATGATGCTTGATAATGAATCTTAATTTCAAACCTGACTTCATAATCTTGGTTGATAAGCGATGGATTATTCATATTCTCTATAAGGATATGTTATGATGGAGTTGATTATAATGTTATTTATATTTCTTATGGAACCTAAAAATAAAATGACCATGGATAAATTGGGATTGAACAAAGTGGTTAATAAGGTGAAATGAATGTTCCACATGTTAAAAATGATAGTTTCATATGTGAATACATCTTCCTATTGATGTTTTCATATTATTTTTTTTGAAAGTGATAATATAAATTTCGGATTTAGTATTTGGTTGAATCAAGATTTGAATGATGCATATGATATATAAATATATTTAGAAATATTCATAACTTATAACTCAAAATGGGATCATATTTAAATGGATGATAAGTTTAGTATATTCCTATTATGATGGAAAATTTATGTTTTCTATTTTAATCTAAAGTTGTGTGGTTGATATCGTATTAGAAAATAAATTTTGATAATCATATATGTTTTCATTATTGAATGATATTTAACAATTATATTATTTTATATTTTATAAGTCATAATGATTGTATGAAATTATTATGAATATTTCTCCTCAGTTCAACATTATAATAAATGAAATGTTTGTGAAATGGTATCGTTTACAATGAAAAGTTTTGTTTTGAAAATGTTATAATTCATTACAGGATACCTAATGCAGAACATGTGATTGTCATATAGATAAATTTTAGGGTTGATATATGCATAATATTGAGGCAATAAATTTATGATATATTATTTAGAAAATGGGTTCAAATCTTATTTATTCACATATAATGGATTATTAATTTAATGAAAATTTGATCCATGTTATTTTATGAATTTTTTCCCTTATTTGAGATTATGATATATTTTGACTAGTTTATGTATTTATGAACTAGTGGTTAATACATTTTAGGGTCAAATGTAGGGTTAAATTTTAGAGGAATTTATTATTTATTATTGGTTTAATGTATTAGATATTCAAATTATTTTGGGAATGTAATGTTATGGATAATATATGATTATGGTTTATAAATATTTGGATAAGAGATTGTATGAATGATTAATGTTGTTTGATGGAAGAAATGTGAATTGATATAGGCTAAGAGAGTATGAAATACATTATACTAAAAGTTATATCCTAAATAATGGATATAATAATAATACTCACACCTACTTTTATAAGTGATGAATAAATATTATTGATTAAACATAATTTATTTAAGGGAGATAAGATATAACTAACTTTTATTTTTAGTCGTTTTGACTCATAATAACATCAATATCTTTCTCCACGTCTATCATCAAATTAAAATGATCTATGAGAGATTATTTATTAGAAAATTTTAGAATAATAAAACCTATAGTAAATAATATTTCAATAAATTTGAAAATCCATAAAAAATATAATTAGGAACAAATTTTTTTTAAGTCCATTTTTCAATAAACATAGTTTTCAATTATTTATAATGAATTATCAATTGTAATAAAATTTTAACATTTTAAAATATTAATATCACACAATGTACTAAATTTTTTAATTCCACATAAATATTGTTTTGGGGGTTTTTTATTTTTCAAATTACAATTTATTTTTGGGTGAATAATAAAAAATATAGAGTTATTTATTATAGTTAATTTAGGTAATTATAATTATATAAATATAAATAAACTATTTTTATAGAAAACTAGAACATAGTTTCCTAGGGACAGTGCCTTCTTCTTTACCTTGACATATGATAAACAAAATCACATCTCAAAGGAAAAACTATTTTTTAGTCTTCATAAACCCATGATGTAAATGAATCTTACATTAAATTTTAATATTAATATTAATATTTAATTTTTTTTGAGAAAAAGTTTATTCCATCAAGCATATCCCAACATATCAGTAATATTAAACTTCATGGGATCATGGGAAGGAAAAAATAATTTCCATATCAAATGCTCAGTAAAATTTAAGTAAAATAGTATCAATAAAGAATAAATGTCCATAAGTAGTATGGTTAGGTAAATAAATAAAAACTCATTCCATGTAATCAAAAAATAGGGAGGGTTATATACAAACAATACAAAATGGTAAATAACATAAAAAAGAATTCATTCAATCAATAACATGACCATCAAAATGTGGCAAGGAATAATATATATAGATATATAAATATATGGAACACTTGAAATTTATATAACTAATAGTAAAATGATTCCATAAAAAATTTCATATTGAAAATAAAATGCATAATATTTAGATGTCATGTTTCCCATTTAGATGATACCATTACTAGCAGGATATATCCTCAATAGAGATTAAATCTAATGGGTAAAACCCCATGGGGGTTGGACAACCCAACCTCTAATTTCATGATATATCTTCGAGATTGTTCAAAACTACTAGTAACAAATGCATAGAGTTTTTTCAATAATGTTTCACTCATTGGACCTATTAATTCTTCGAGGGGATTTCTATAATATGCACCACCCATTTCCCCACGTCCAAATCATTCCACTAATGTCATATAATATATTAAATTAATGAACAATTCACCATATCATCAAATAACTGTATTGATTAAAGGATATATATTTATCAAAATTTCCCCAGTTAATATAATAACCTTAAAAGTAAACAGTCAATGTAAAAATTATATACATATTAGGAAATACTCATATTAATATACAATAATATTTATATTTAAGAGTATTTGAAAATATAATGGAAATTTATTAAAACTATGTTATTGCTTCAAGATAAAGATAGAAATTATAAAAGAATTTGAGATTGCTCAATAACTATTTCCCCTCAGTAAATTACAAGTCAAATAAACATAAATAAAATAATTCAAGTTGAAAAATAAAAACCCATCAAAAATGAATTAAGCATGATATTAAAATTAAAATGGTTTTTTAAATACACCAAATGAAATAATTATTTTTTATAATTTAATATACATCTCAAACAAGGAAAATTGAGTAAAAAAACTCATTAACTAATAATCATTTTTGGTTAAAAATTGGTTGACCTCAAATGTAAGGTTTTATACAAGATATTAGCTTATTATCGAAACATAATAAAATTTAAAATAATATATATGATACTTTAATAATATTTTATTAATTATTTACTAATAATATTTTCTTATAATCATTGATTCATGAGTCAATTTCATTGTTTTCTCATGCCAATTTCATCAAGAGATATATTATTCATGAACGTATTATATAGTTATGTCATATAAATTATATTAATCATGAAATAATTATAACAATATTTCTTTAAATTTACTTATATATATCATATGTATTTTCTATGGTAATTAAATAGTGTCACATAGCTTCCTGAAGGTAGGAGCCCATAAGAACACTAATGATGTTATCATCATTATGTGAATGAATTTGAATGAATAAAATGATATATATTATCATTAAAAATGAAAATTATGTCACAAATATTAAAACTATTCAATTTAAATCACATATAATACTTAAATATATATTTATCTCCCCCATGTTAATTGTTATGGAATGACGAATCACATCACTTCATGAGGTGGTGGTTAGCTGTACACAATAGTGAAGTTAATGTTTATCCTATATAATTGATTATAAAAAGGCATATGCTGGTGAACATAACTTTTCATTATAATATTTTAAATTAAATAATTTAGATGTTTGAAAACTATATGGTAATATTATTTTATCATTCATGGAATCCTTGAAGTCTTACATTCAATATATAATTTTATTCATAGTAGACCACCCTTTTCAAAAAAATTATGTCCAACCCATTAAATAGACAATACAAGGGTCATAAATTAGAACATGGTGGACCATGGATATACACACCCAATTGGAGAAATATGGCCAAGATAGTGGACCTCAGGAGGCATATCAACCTCAAAATGACAACATTCCTGTTTTGAGGGCATGTTCTGTAAGAGAAAGAAATTGTGTAAAGAATGGGTTCAAGCCTCACTCGACTGAAGACCGAGTGCAGGTGAGACATTGGGTATGGGTGCCGACCCCATTACTAGCATGACCCAACATCAGTTGCATAATTCTTTATATACCTAAGGGAAGGAAATGAGGGATTTCGATGTGGGATGGGGAGAATCAAATCTAGACCATCTGATCATTCCTCTAACTAATATCATCCATTCACTTCAATATCACACATAAAAAACTAAAATAAATTCAATCCCACATTATTCAAATTAAAATCAATCTCATTTAGTGAAATACCTTCATCTTCATCCTCTCACTCATCTTTCTTCTTCCCACATCAGTAGTTCGATATAGGAAAGAAACTCAAGTACCTTGAATCCTTTTTTGATAGCCGAAGTAATCTCTAGATAGTTGAAACTATCCATCACGATACCCCATTCATGAATTATAATGGCCTTCACTGAGAGTCTACACCAATACTGAAATCCATCACAAGATCACCCTTTGATTATATGATTGGTGTGGAGAAAATCATTATAGGTGTCACAAGGAGTTTACAACCATGGAATCGTTCACCATTGTTGTTATTTTCATCTGATTTAAATCAGATTTTTCAAATCACATAGTTTCTCAAAATAGATCAAAGGTATTCAATGATCAAATTAAATGATCACACGATGAAGAAAAAGTTTTCTCACTAGTGCGTATGGCATCCACCCTCGAGAATGCAGCACCACCATCCGACATGACTGACCTATAGAAACCCCAATTCTACCAATGAAAAGACACACATGAAAAGAAGGGGAGAAGAGAGAAAATAGGACTACCATCCACCACCATTGTGGACCTTCCTACGGTAAATTAGAGGCCTATATCATGAGGATTTGATTCCTCCATGATGCCTTGAAAACGAGATCACTTGTTCCCTTATTATAACGGTACACATAGTATTTAGGTATTCTGATGCCTACATGCTTCCTTAGAAATGTTTGCCACAAAATACAACATCCTTGGGAAATCCCATTCAAGAAAGGATGATAGTGAAGAAGTGTAAACCATATTTCAGGCATCGTCTTCCTAAATTTTATTCCATCTAGGGTATGTACAACCTCAAAAAGCATACACATTCATGGGAGAGTAATGTCTCACAAAAACCCCTTTGAGGTCATGTGTGTTGCAAAAAATAATACCTCCTTATGGTGCCATAATGATTTCTCACCTAGAAGAACGTATCAGGAAGGATCCAGACACCCAGGTTAGTACACTGCACTGGGAATTATATAGAGAATATGATTCTAATAACCTTAGTCTTGTGTTTAACAATTCTGTGAGCTCTTCCAGCATGTAGTTGTCCTTGTGTGTGTACTTTGGTTTCCCACTTCTCCTTAAAGTTCCTTAATAAAAATTATAATCGGATGTTACAACCCATTGGACGTACACTTATAGAACTCAAACAAACTAAACACCTTGATCACATTCATGAGACCTCTCCTCGTTAATAGTTATGGATACATGATCTCAAGACTCTTCGATGGTCTCACGATTTACTTGGATAACCTTATGTGATTCATGTTGGTAATACACAATGCATTGGACAAGTTGGGTTGACCTGAAAACAATTTTTTTAAATGTAAATTTAGTCACTTGATAGTAAAAAGACATGAAAAAATTTACCTAGTGACAACACATTGGAATGTCTACATTATCATAGAACAAGACTAGGAAAATTCATATCAATAATACGAATCAACATAGAGATTTCTGTCCAGGTCATGAGAAAATATACAAGAAAATATACATTGGTCATGAGAATAAGTTATTCACATGTCATCATGATCATGAAAATTCCCATAAATATTTCAGTATCTTCATGTGAAAATCCCAAGAAGAATCATGTTGATCATGCGATAGTGAATAGTAATTTTTATATTGATCATGTAAAAGAGAACATATATTTCCCCTTTGATTACGTGAATAATCATTAAAATACACTCTTTACTCTTGCGAAGGATTTGGTGAATGTCAGTTTATCATGTGAAATATTGTGGTCATGTCCAATTTGACTTTGTAGAAGATATTCATCGTGGAATCTTAAGACATGTGAGGCACTGTGTGCCTGTTTTTCATACATGCTTCGATGTGCCGGCTTGGTCATGTTGCTTCTATAACATATTCGTAAGATAATCAAGACATTCCTAGAATTAAAAAAAACATGTTAGGAAGATCCTCCAAGTCCTAACAACCACATCCAGTAAACCCATTTTTGACTCATTCCATTTGAACAATAGATAAGAACCTTCGAATGCATTCCCATATTATAAGGGATGTTTCTTGGATGACCTTGGGTAATACACTAATAATTCACCAAATATGTAATGCTCTTGGAAAGATCATTTATGGTTACCACCTCTCATAAATCTGGCATAAGATAATTAATTAGTGTACCAAAGGGAATCTAAGTACTTAATATGGCCTTCCATCATTTGTGTGTAAGGACTTAATACAAGAAAAACATAGAGTGAGAGACCAAATATAAGACACAATATAATATGTACCAATTATATTTTCAACCTTAGTGTGTTACCCTCGATAAACTAAACTATGATAGCTCTAATTCCCTCCATATATAAGATGCTTAGGATGCATTCCTAAGGTCCATCTCTAACTTGAATCAAATTCATTATAAGTCTCTTCTTATCCCATGTATTTCTAACTATTGGGACTAGATTATACCACAGGTTTATCACTATTCCTTTTACATTATGAAATGAGAAGAGGACACATACACACGCATCAGTCTCAAACTTCCCATTGAGTATCTTAAATGCATTAGTAGTTTGGAAATGAAATGAAATACAAAAACTATGATTCCCACTATAATCGGGATACATAGGACAACATCATAAGGCATGAGTTCTATACAATATCTTCCATAATATTCAGAATCATTCTCATCAATGGAAAATTTTAATGATTAAGACTCGTACAAACATTTTTTCATGAAATGTGTCCAATGTATGGATTTCTATTTTTTCACACACTGAGAACAGATCACATGGTTTAGAGACTAGTGATTAATATATCAAAATAATTTATAGATTTCCCCAAGTGTGGGCCCATCATTGGGATGCAATCATGATTAAATATCATCTCCTCCTAATGGAAAATATTATTAAAGAAGCTATCTAAAGACATATCACATGAATGAGTCCCGCTTAGGGCCTCTATTGTCATATCTTCAGTGACACAAATGCCTAAATCATGAGCTATGTAGACCCTAGTTCTTATTTTAAATAATATACGTAGGACTCCTCATCACATTCTCATCCTAATATTCATGTCCTTACTACATGATGTCAAAATGAAACGATCTTTCAAGTCATATGAACTAAACTATGACAAACGAACTGTAAGGATATGTATTCATATTTCACATGATATCTAGGATCTTTCATATAGGTTAAATCACATCTATAAGACAAAAACCACCTCTATTAATGGAAATAAACTCTAGTGTTGTTTAATGTGTCTATAACCAAAAGAATATTTAGTAAATAAGTGAGTGATAGAGAACCAATGATATACCCACAATTATTCCAATTAACACTTTTTCATAATAAATTCCATGAAACATGTGTAAACATTCACATTTCGGGGTCTAGGAAAGATTTCAAGAACATATCATAAAATTATAAGATAGTCTATCAGTAAGTAATAATCCCCCCCAGGGTGTGATGATCTTGACCTCCCATCCTCTCTACTAATGTGTGTTCCTAAGAGTCGGTGGGCATGAAAACCCAAGGGCCACTTTCCATTGGAATGATGTTTTGTACCTAGTTATGGATGTGGTAATAATTGAGGGTTTCTAGGCGATACTAAACAAATTGAAAACTGGATGCGAATGAGAAGGAAATGCATTGAATCCCCTATACAATCAATATTTCCATCATACATTGGAATCCCCATACACATCCTAAATCCCGATGATATAATATAACATTAATACTAAATGAGTAGGTATAAATATGATATAAACACAATATATACACTTTATATCAATTATAATACCGAACAATGAGAGGTGGAAACGGAAAAAATAATGACATCAATTCCCAATGTTGTAGTCTTTCGTCCACATGAACTAGGACTTCAAATGCCATTTAATAGAAGTGACTATGGATATAGGCCATACCATTGACATAAAAACAACTCAAAATAGAAATTAAGCATTAGTTATTTTATAATAAATATTAAATATGTTTATATTTAGGTGGATGAGTAAATAAAATATATACTATTGTTGAAGAACATTACAACTTCTTTTGAGATTCTCCCTATATTCGCACTGAATCATTAATAGTTCATATTTCTAAAGAAATGAGGCATCTAAAATG
This sequence comes from Viscum album, assembly GCA_963277665.1. NCBI lineage: Eukaryota > Viridiplantae > Streptophyta > Magnoliopsida > Santalales > Viscaceae > Viscum > Viscum album. Next base: position 2,064,864,577 of record OY728133.1, on the reverse strand, counting down.
AGGGGAGGGAATATGGGATATGAATATGATAGGTATTGTAAATTCCAATTTGGTGTGAAGGTTTTAATAAGTTATGAGTCTAAGTTACCATCTTTAATTGAAGAGTGGAATTCTTTTAAATACTCTAATGTATCCACTATTGGGAGATCAATATTAATGATTGTATCCCCAAAATTGAAAATTAATTGCTTCTAAATAATATATTGTTGATGCACATCTCATAAAAAAATTAAACCACATGTTTTATTCATTTTTTCCTTAACTTCTATGATTCTTTTTTTACCATTTTTGGTTTTCACTTTGATAAATTGTTTTCTAACCTAGGTAACTTATCCATTTTTTAAACTAGAGTGATAATTATTAGATAATCTGTAATAATTGATTCTAAATATTTTTTCTAATTTATAAAATATAAAACTTATGTGTTTGTGTATGTAAATTTAAAAACTGCTCATGTATGGTGAAAAAACACCACCTTAACCTTAATCCCGTTAATAAAGATTTTGCTATTGAGGGATCAATTTAATAAATTTAAAAGAATAATTTTTCCATTAATAGAACTAATTTTTTATTTATTATAATCTAAAAGTATCTTGGAATATTATATAATTTTTCAATAATTTTATTTCATTTAATAAAATATAACATATCATAATGTAACATTAATGTTAATTTTGACATTATTCATTTTAATTGAGTTTAAATAAATTAATAAAATTAATTTATTCCAACATATTATTTTAAAAATCATATAGAAAGATATATTATTATATGAAGATAATGTATCATAATAATTCATTTTGATTATTATACTTGCATTAATTTTAATATCAATTATTTTATTTTTTTAAAATAAAATATTGTGGTTTTTTCATTTCATAACCATTTTATGTTGATAATTCATCTTAAAAAATTAATTATAAACTATTTTGATGAAAAAAATATATTTAATATTTGAAAAAATTAACCAATGTAATTTTTTTTACATATCATAATGAATTATAAATATTAAAAGGAAGAAATGTATCTTCTTTGTATTTTTATTTAGATAACGTGTTTTATGTTTCATGATCAATGTAAATTTGAAATGAATTCCCAATTTTATGATAATTTTATGTCTAATGTTGATATAGACACATTAAATAAAAGTTTGATAATAGTATATTGAATTTTTACTATTATAATTCTAGTTGAACCCCTATAAATCAAATTTTACCATAACTATGGCAATTAATTATTACTATATATTATCTATTATTTTTTTTAAAATATAATTTACCATATTAGAAATGTGAAATTACTATAAATAAAAATATTTAATATATTTTGAAATTAAATTAATAGTAGAGGAAAATATTAAATTAATATCAATCTATGAGAATTTATTAGAGAGCATATTTTAAAAGTAAAACTGTTTAAGAATTTACAATGTATTTATTATCAAAAGTAAATATGAAAATTGGTCCAATGAAATAAATTGGATTAAATTATATAAAATTTAACGGATTTTATATTCAAACAAATTAAAATTATAGTTTTACACAATAAATTTTTTTAATGAAAATACAGTTTTTATTAAAATTCCATATTTTTCACTATTCCCAAAAAAACGAATCTTCTCAGAAAAATCCAAAAAATTCACAATAATATATTTTTGATAATTATATTTACAATATTAATATTTTTTCAACTAATATGACAGAAATTGGTATAAATAATATTTAAATTACGTATACAAAGCATGACTAAATCGTGTATTGTTTAATTCTGTTGTTGTGTGCATGAAAAGTTAAACACAATATTTCATGTCACATAGGCAATTGAATAATTTTTTTATTTTATAATTTTATGTAGATAAATTTTCTCCACCTAAAATAAATTTTGACCTAAAATTTTTAACATGACCTCTGTAATAAAGGATGTTATTAGAAAATTTCATTTTTTGAAAACCCACATCATAAGAGTGTTAAAAAAATATCCTATTAATAAAAAAGAATGGGATGTTTGGAGGTAATGTTGAATACTCACATAACTAGGATTCTGAGTACCAAAAGACATGTGGGAATTGAAAACATGAACATAGAAGATAAAACAATCACATAAATACTAACTTAGAGCGATATAAGATATTGACCATAAGAAAGTGGGTGATCTAGTGATAATTAATGACCATATATCCAAAAACTCAAATAGATGTGAAAAAAATTCATTAATATAATAATAAATTTTGTAATAGGATAGAAGTTTATTTAACGGCCTTTTCCAAATGTTGATGAGTTATTTTATTGTCTAATATTATTATAAAATATTCATTCTAGATATATCTTCAATATAAACGCATCCATAATTTGTTTCTGCTTTGATAAATTTAAAATTCAACTACAAATAATAGAAATAAATAAACAAAAATGAATCTCTAACACTAGAGCTCTGAAAATTTAATTTAATGGACAATATGATCCATAAAGTAGAGACAACCCAATCCTTCTGACTCTTACATTCCTCCAAAACCAATATGGTTTGGAGAAGATATCCAATATAAAAAATTAGTCTCTAAAACATTATCCAAAAATCATCATAAACAATTTCATAAATGGTTATAAAGATTAAAGTTTTAAAATATTAGGATCTATAACATCAGAAAAAAATTCACTAAATTTTTAAAATTAAATTACCATCAAACTCTAAAAAAATATGAAGTATAGATTAATTTTTACAAATAAAACATGTGAATTCGTTTATCATTTATTCTTATAAAACAAGGTAATCAATTGAATTATCATATTAGATAATTGAAATCATTAATAGATCATTATTTTTAATTTTTAAATTTAATATTGTATATATTCCTTTAATCACAATATTTTTTAAACATCATCAAAAATAGAACACTGTGTAAAAAAATCATTAATTTATTCTAAGGTAGTCATCACAATATGATTTAAATTATCCATGTCGATCATCTATTTGTCCCAAAACCATTATGTCAACATCTAGATCATATTATGGATTATCTTTATATCAATAATGAGTTTTTCAGTAAGTTAGTGTTTCTACTAAATCACATTTCTTATTACAATTCAAAATAGGCATTAAATTACTCAGAGAAAAAGTATTTTAGTAAAATCCACTCATAAATATTATAGTGATGATATCACTGATAAAATACATGAATAAAATATTTAACGATTCCAATAATAATAACATTATTCATTCCTCTACAACTATTGTTGTATGATAATCTTGACCATGATTCATCAGTTTCCATTTAGGTATATTCCATTAACGAAAGAGACATTGATTTCCATATTTTATAATCTCCATATTGTTGAATAATTTTACATTGGAAGCATTTTTCCCATTTAAGTCACATGCATAGTGTCTGTTTATTTTACACATTCAGAAAACCCCTTTTATAATTAATCATGTACCAAGGTGATTCCAACCAAAATTATCATATTTTATAGAATCCATCATTCTCTCCATCCATTTAAATATCTTTTTTATATGTCATCCTCTTCAAAACTTGATTCATTAAAAATATATAATTTTAAGATATTTACTTATATATATTGTTATAACATGATACTACGTCCTAATATGATATGAATTATTGGGAGAATAGATTCCATAAAAATATTGTCATATGCCCGTAAAATAAATTGTCATTCATTCTTGTTAGATTATATGTATTAATTTAGTTCCCAGTCCTTATGTTAGGATCCTCTTTTAAATGATGATATTCTCTAGATTACATCACCCCATTATTAAAAATAATTTATAAATCCAAAACTATAATATATCATATAAACTTATACATAATTTCTATCATGGTATTATGTTAAATAATCTACATTATCCTCAATATAGTTCCAAATGATGGTATTAAACTTCATATAATACCAATTTTAGTGACCCTAACCCTAATTTTTTAGAGTCTATGTAGTAATTTATAACATTTGCATAATATAAAATAATCAAATGTAGATTGACTAGATAATGTAGTTTTCTTGTTAAACTACATACATAATTGAATCCAAAATTACATTTCAATACCAAAATTTCAACCTAATGTCTATTATTAAATAACATTATTCCATACAGTGATCCCTTTATATCATTCATAGAAAACATCATGGATTCCCCGGGAACGTAAAAAAGGGTTATCTCAAAATATTAGTAAGGGTTAAGTACATAAAAAGAAATCCTGGATCAGTATGAATAATCACTATGAAAAGGTAAATAACATACAATATATTCTGTGTTATTAGTAATCAATGGAGGAAGTGTGTAATCAATATGAAAGGGTAATGAAATTAAAACACAATAAATTAAAAAATAACACGTCTATCATACCTCGATAAGGAATTATAAAATTTTCATGGTAAATAACTTGGACAGATTCCATTTAAATAACTTCGAATGGAATGAATTCAGAGGTAATTTCATATTTAAAATATCAGGGATATAAATAATAAATGAATTCTAAATGAATGAAATGATTACTTATTGGAAATTATATTTCCCAATAACATGATAACTTTTCCATCAAGATATTTCCTCATTATAAATTATAACTAATGTTAAAAAACCCATAATTTTTGACAATCCATACCACTACAATCAATATCTATCACCAAGATTGTTTTAAACTATTGGTTAAAAACATATAGGGTTCTTCTGACAATTGTTTTCTCATGATAAATAAAATCCACTAAGGGGATATCAATTAAGTACCCCACATATTTATTCATGTTAAAATAATTACATTTATATCATTTAATAGATTTATCACACATATTATTTATGTTATTATTATATATCCATATTGGGTAACTTATATAGATTTTTAAATAATTCCAAATGTAATTAATGTTTTATCAAAGAAAACATAATATTTAAATATGGTATAAGTTTTATGAAATACTAATATACAATACACCATTATATTTCTATTTATGTTAATTTTAATTTAAAATTAAAAATGATCTAGGGGAGGGATTTTTAAGAGAAACAATGTAATAAAAAAATAATGTGATATTGTACAATATCATTCACCATTCTATAATTTTCAATTCAAATCCCCTTAGATGAACTATTTCAAATTGAAATGTAAAATACAATTAATATAGATATATTCATGATATTAAATATAATACAGGATTTATATACACATCAAAAAATAATATAGGCTCATAATATAACATATATATATAAAAATATAGTAAAAATCCATTATGTCACGCTTCCTTTCGGTTGAATGTGCAATAAAATAATGTATTGAGGATATAAACTTGATATTAATACTTTAAAAAAACATTTTAAATATTATAATATAATATATAATCCTTTTATATAATCTTATTATCTAATTGATTCTATTCATTAATTTTTTTCATTGTTTTAGTTGTTAATTTCCTTGATTCATCATGCGTGTTTTGTCTTAAGTGATCTAGTTCTTTCCCATATTAATAAAATATATATAATTGTTAATAATTACCATGAAATAATTATAATATTATTTAATTATATATTCTTATATATATCATCCATTTGTGGTGGTGATTAAATAGACTCAAATAAAATTTTGAAGGAAGTAGTCCACACATACAGGAACAATGTTATCATCTATATATACATGAAAAGGAAAGAATATAATGACATATATTATCATTACAGAATAATAAATATTTCATGAATAACGTAATTATGTAATTTATATAACATTTGATTAATATATTTATATTTATCACCTCCTATGTGAAGCATTATGGAAATACAAATCACATCGCTTTGCGAGGCGTTTGCCTATCATACACAAGAGTAACTTTATTGTATCTCCTAAAAAATTGAAGGTAAAATTATTTAGAATATATAATTAACACATTTTTATATATATGCTATAAATTTAATATTTATACTTTATATCCATCTACATACCCCACCTTGAGAGGCAGAAATAGAAAAATGAATGACATCATTTCATAAGGCAGTAGTATGCCATGTACGTGAATTATGATTTCATAACCCATTTGATGGATGTGTGTGTGTTTGTAAGCCATAACTATATCATAAAATTATTTTATTGTATGGAATATATAAATGTTATTATATACTCTTGGTATAATATTAATTGAATGATAGAGATAATGGAATAAAATAAATATGCATGCTGATACACATTACCTCTTCATTGGGAGTCCTTTATAGGTTTAACCAAATCACATGAAAAATGGATTTATTTAAAAAATAAAGATTATAGGATGACTATTGAGATGTTTTTAAGTAACTGTTTTAGGAAATGGAAGAACAAAATTGGTTAGAAGGTGTGAATAAATTATGATAGTGAGTGACTTTTTAATGTAGAGGAGTATTGAGATTCCAATAAGTACTCTAAAGCATACATTATAAGTAGGTCAATATTTCCTCAAGGATCTGAAAAATTTAATATTAATTGGGTTATAATCCTATATGTATTATCCAAATCTCCACCACAAAATGAAATAAATGTTTTAAAAATTCATTTCCTTAGATTATTTGATTTCTTATTTTTTGAAATTTTGGTATTTCAAAAATGTAACTAGAATTATATCCTAAGTAAATTATTCGTCAAATATAACATAAATTGTTAATTATATGTAAATGTAATAAAAATAATTCTATATATGATCTATAATTTACACAATATAAACCTGATGTGTGATGTAAATTACCTTTAAGAAATGTGCATGTAACATGAAAAAGCGCATCTTTAACATTAACTGTGATAACATATATTTCACTTTTTAAGGGAAAATATTGTCATAATAAAATTAAAACGTCTTAATTAATGTCAAATACTTAATATTTTTTATAATTTAAGAATAAATTGGTAGAATATAATATTTTTTTTGTAATTTTAAATCATTAAATAAAATAAAATATATCTTGAAATAACTATAATGTCAATTTTGACATTATTCGTTTAAATTGAATTTAAAAATATCAATCCAATGATTGAATAAGAAAATATCATTTTAACAATTGTATAACATGATATATTCATCTAATATAATAATAATACATTACTTTTCATTTCATTTACTGCAATTTTATTATTTTTAGAAACACTTATATTATTTTTTATTAATTAAATAATTAATACATTAGAATTTTATAATTATTTTGGGTAAATAATTCATTCTTAAAAAATTTAATATAAATAAATATTATATAAAAAATCATTTATATTTATGTATAATATGTATAATCAGAACAATTTGGTTATTTTCCCTATCACAATGTATTATAAATACTAAAAACATGAATGATGTCTTTTTTTTCTAATATTATTAAATTGGTCACATTCAAAGGAAAGTGGAAATAAAATTCCAGATAACATATATTTTATGGAATAGTCAAAATTTACTCATTGAATAAAATTTTGATAATATTTTATGTCATATTCACTCTTATCATTCTAGTTTAACACCCTTTATATTATTTTACCTTAACCACGGTAATTAATTTTTCGTACACTCAATATTCATTTTCACCAAAAAATATGTTGACCTTATCAGACCTTATAAACTAGAATGATTAATAATGTGGAATATATTTTTTTTCAAAATTCAATTCAGAATGCTGTAAAATTTTAATTTAAAATAATCCCACTAACATGATGAGAATGTGGGGTTTCTGATAAAAAAATTTATGAGATTTTTAAAATGTTTTTTTGAAAAAAATTCTATATTAAAAGGATTAAGTTGAAAAAAATATTAATTTATTTTACATTGAAAAATATTTAATTTTAAACCAATTATTAATATAATTTAACTTTATAAATAAAATAAATGAAAAATGCAGTTTTTAATTAAAATCATTACTTTTCACTATTCATCAAAAAATGAATCTTCAAAGAAAATTCAAAATATTCACCCTAAGTAAATTTATATATTCTGATTTAAAATTGAATTTAATTTTTAAATATATATTTTCTAAATATGGTAGAAAGTAATTTTAAATTATATACAAAAAGTGTGGGTAAACAATGTATAGTTTAAACCCGGTGATGAGTGGAACACGTGATAAACTCTATGTTTCACGTCACATAATATATTTAATGAAATGTAATTATTTTATAATTTTATAGTTTATATTTTAATAAAACAAATCAGAAGAAATCTATATTTATAATTTATTATAAATCATATAAAATTCATATTTTTTATTGATCAAACTCTTGTGTAACAGTTTTGAAGCAAATGTATCCTTTTACACTAAAAAAGGGTTTCTTTCACTTATATTAAAAAATAATTTTAGTTACATATAAAAAATAACTAAATAATTTCTTTTTCATATTTTATATCTTAATTATCATATAATTGGACAATTTAAATTTTATTTATGGTAAAAAATGTATGATTACTAAGATTAATTTTGCAAAACAAGATAATAACAAGTCTTTAACTTTCAATTAATTTTTTTATTAATATTGTATAATATTTATTAAATATGTTATATTAATAGCTCACAAAAATATAATTTTTTCATAATTCATTAATCCTATACATACATATTTTTTGGACTAATTCAATAGTTAAACAATACAAAATGATATTAAGAGCATATAATGTTAAACACCACAATTTCTATAAACAATTATTCTATATAATTAATGTTTTAATATAATAGTTTTTTCAATAATATTTAACAATTTAATTGGAATATACATATGTTAAATTCAGTTATATGAAGAAAAAAGTTTAGGTGTTGTTATTTTATAGTTTTTATTATAACATGTATTACTTTGTTAAAAACAAGTTACCTTGGTAAAAAATAGAAAATGAAAATTAAACCTAATGGTAAATGAAAAGTAAAATGTTCAAAACATGCATTAAAAGTAGATTTAGTTTCTTTATCAAACATACATAACACATCATTACATTATTTGTCATAATTAGAGAATTTTAATAATTAATAACTCGATTATATTATTGTTATACAATGGGAGTTCAAAAAAGTACCATTTTCATTACTAATAAAAGGGGGAAAATTACACCACTTCATGTCACCCCAATTACAATAATTTATTCCTAAAAATATTGAATTTTTAACATTCAAAATTCAATATCCTTATCATAATACTATAGTATAAATTATTTATACTAATACATTCATTTCCAAATATACATTCACGAGAATATTCATGGTCCAAAAGTGAGTATTAATATATCATTACCTTTTTATTATTAATAATTATGGTCAAAACAACAAGATAAAATGTAATATAATTAAATAAGAATCATTATTATAAATATTTAATATTTATACAAAATAAATAACAAATATTTATAATTTTCAATCCTCATATAAAAACAAAAGAAAACCGATCATACGTTTGTGCAGACTACAATCCCCATGAAGCGATGTGTTTCTTTTTTCACTATAATCTATATTTTCTGGTTATAATGATGTAAATAAATAAAAAATGATAAATATATAATATAATTCTTATTTTAAGGGAAAAATTATAATCCAACTCCATTACCTCTAATGTTTTGGAAAATGGAAACATTAATTCTGTATTGTGCGGACAACTGCATCCCAAAAAAATGTTTTTTGTTTTTTATGTGGATTTTAATTATTTCTTAATAACATTAAAATATTATTATAAACCATAAAAATCTAAATAATATATTTTTTCTGGTTTTAAAATATTATTATGACAAAATAAGTAATTCCATAACTATAACCTACCATCAAATTATGGTATGTTCATGTTTGAGTCGATCTAATCACATACTTGAAGAACACTAAAAAATACAATCCCTGATGAATATGGGAGCATAAATACTAATATTATAAAAATTTAAAAATTTAATCATTATTTTTTATGTTTCAATAAAATATATATTATGTATTTAACTTCTTATTAATCATCATATTTTATTATTAATATTATTGATATAAGCATACACTGATTCCATTATAAGAAACCTAAATTAAATACCAATGGAATGAGATCACATATTTATAAGTCAGTACAAATTATATATTATAGTTCCTTATGTTATCAATAAATTATTAAATTTGAGAGAATGATGAATAACAATACCACTATTTCAAAAATTATTTTCAAACAATCAAGATAACTCACACCGGATATGGAATAAAGATAATGACTAACAAATATACATATCATGAATAGATATAAATGATTAAATGAAAATGATATATATTTTAAAAAGGTTATTAAAAATAGTATTAATATAGTTATTTTATTATAAGAGATTAAATTTATTTATTGGAAGTCATGAATTAAGTTAAGGGTTTGTGGTTGTAATGGCCCGGGTTTTTTGGGGTCCATTACTTTGTGAAAACCTCTAGTTGGGTTTTTTGTTCTGGGAATATCGGAGAAGTTTGGCTAACGGTAGGCCTACCAGAAGCCTTAGCCTACCTGTAGCAGGACTACCGGTAGATCTTTCTACTGGTAGCTCGGTCTACCGGTAGCTACGGATTACCGGTAGCTCGATCTACTGGTAGCTGCCACGTATCGGTAGCTTGGTTTACCGGTCCCTACAGCCTACCGGTAGCTCGGCTAGCGGTACCTGTCAGCCACTGGTAGCTCTTGGCTACCAGTTGTTGTCACCCACTGGTAGCTCTCAACTACAGGTGGCTCTCGCCAACCACCAAGGGGTTTTTTCCAGTAGAGCACCCTTTTTGCACAAATTGGGTATTAAACCCTATTTTGACCCCATTAAACTTGTTTTAAAGCCCAGTAACGACCATAAATGTTTTAATTAAATATTTAATGAATTAACCTGGTGTGTGCATTGGTTTAAACCGCCTAACCCTTTAATAACGTGTGGGGCCACATGGTCAACCCACGACCCCCGCTCCTTACGCGGTTCCACGTTGTTATCACAACCGTCCCTGGCCCTTATAAACTAAAGGGTTCATCGTGGGTTTCTTCATTTCTCGATCACTTGTGCTAGTAGTACCCTTCGTTCAGACGAACCGCTTTTGGTTCATGAGAGCCGCATCGCTATCCGTGGAATTCCTCGCCCTAGATAAGCGTCGATCATTGATCAACAAGTAGTGAATTTATCCTTCGTCTCTCCCTTTTTTGTGTATCATGCGGGGCGGGAATTCTTTTTATTCTGAAGAATTGGATGAACCAAACCTAAATAAAGATAATGAAAAGATTATTTAAAGAACTAAGCGGGGATGTGATTGATGATGCTACTCTATTTTATGATTTTCTTTTCTAAATTGTGCGGGCTTACACCTACTGAAAATCATGACTGTTGGTGGTCTTTCTATGTGCACTAATGAACCCCTGGTAATGTTTTAAATGTCTTATTTTGTTTTTGTGAACTCGTTCTGTAGAAAGGAAATTGGTTAATCACGTATATCCGGCTAAATAAATTGAGGGATCAGGAACAATCCTTTCTGTGATAACCCCGGTTAAAGCACAAGGAAATTGAAATCATGGAGTGTGTTAAATCTTATAATTCTGAAAATACCAGCATGGGCCTACTTTGTGGTGGAGGTTTAGTTGTTTTTACTTCATGAGATGTTTGCTGGGTGATGTGGGTGGGGATAGGATCCCCTGTTGTTATGGATTCAGTGGTTGTGAATTTTAAGACCATGTGGGTACCTTTTTTATATCACAAATTGGGGTGGAATCCTCTATTGTTGAGAAAAATTTTGGCTCCTGGATATTGGACATGGGGATGTATCTTGGGGTTTTATTTTGTTGTTGTGGATTTACGAGAGAACCGGGTGTCGATGTTGTAGTTAATTCTTGACTGTTTTCTTTCCTGGACTTGTGCCTATGATTACTAGTTGCCCAAGTAGGTGCATAACATAATTAAACATCACTACAGAACATGAAAACGAATGGGACAAATGGTTTTTATTGGTGAGAGATGTGACTCGGACTTGAGTACTATTTGTGTCCCTTAGGCTGGTTGAAAAACCTAAACATGGGAAAGTGCTTGTTACCTATATATAAACTTGTAGTTTTGTTTTTCTTATTCACGCCCCACCCATGTTGATTACTTAGTGCCGAACACCCTCATTTCATGGGGGAGGGTGTTTTTCCCAACACTAATATTAGTGGCTGGTTATTAGCTCTTTTTCTTCTCCCTTTCCTGGATATCCCAAGTATCATCGGGCAGGCTGTGATGGTCTGAGGTCCATTATTAGCCCAAGAACCTTTGGGCGGGGTAGTGTGGTGGTTATGACCCAGGTGTGTGCGGGAAGGTAGTTTCCCAAGTATCTCCGGGATGAGGCCTAGGTGTCTTCGGGTGTGGCAGTGGATTTTCTAGCTCAGGTGTCTTCGGTCATGGCGGTGGTTGTTCTGGCCTAGCTGTTTTCAGGAATGGTTATGTGTGACAGTTGTGGCCCAGGTGTGTGTGTGCGGGGTTTGGTAGTGGGACTGCGTGAGTTTGTGGCCCAGGTGTGTGCGGGCGGTGTGTGGAAGTGGGTTGCGGTGAGAGTGGCGGGATTGGATCGATGTGTAGTATGACTTAAATAACCAGTGGAAAAGTGGCGCGGGGTACCCAAACATCGATGTTCTCTTATTGTATATATTACTCGACTTTCATTATTTGGGGAGTGTGCCTTGGTGAGGCTTGGGTGGATAGTTTGCCATGTTAGGTGTTTGGTTTACTCTTTTTCTCACGGGACTTTAGTACGTTCCCCCACATGTGCACGAGAGTCTTTGGTTGTCCCTACCAAGTATACTTGTATGCTCACCCTACGTATATAAAACTGCTTTCTGGTTTCCAGGACATCGGGGATCGCATGAGACCATACTAGCTCGGACCTTTGGGGGTAGTTGTTGTTGCAATTTTTCTTTCTTTGGTACTTTACCCTTGTAGTCACTTTGTACATTGTGGTTTTTACTTTTGTAACATGCATTGGGAATGGTTCTTGGCTTTTATTTTACATTCCACCTTTGGTGTTGTTGGGATTTACCATCATATCTCCCGATCCTATTAAAAGAAAGAGGGTAATGCCTTCCATTTAGTGTGTGATTCTATGCCCTTGGTGCTAGTCGCCACTCCGGGGCCTATTGAGGGAGGGTTTCAGGGGTCATTATCTCTCCTTCAACTTAAAGAAGGAAGGGTCTGGAAATCTGCTGACCCTTCCCTCCTTTTGGTGAAGGCGGGTCGTGATAGAATGGTATCAGAGGTGGTTGAGAGATAGGATGGAGTCTAGAGGTGGGAACAGTGTGGATTGCATGGGATGGTAGGGCAACAGTGTTGGGTGACCTTGGTGCATGAATTAGGCCAGGGAAGACCGGCTAGGACACTGGATTCTAGGGCCCCCAGTGATACAATGCATGGACTCTGGACCTACCAAACGACCAAGTGAGGCCATGCTGATTGCATGGTAGAGACCCTAGGAAAGGTACATGCATCATAATGACTTGTGTTCTCATGTTTCTGGGGTGTCGTGGGAATTAAGAATAAATAAAAAGTTTCATAAGTTTTAAGAACAATATTCTGCACTACCTGGGATTAGGCATTCCTTGTTTACCAAGCAGCTATGCCACCTGGAAGGCGACCAAGTTTGGTGCGGGTGATCGAGGCCCCGGAGACTACCTTGGATGATTAGTAGAGAGCTGATCGAGAGGAGGAGGACGACCAGTGACATAAGACACTTCGGGCCTTCCAGCGACAGTCCCATGAGATGTATTAGGGCAGCACCTCTGATACGAAGACGGAGGGCTGGCTAGAGGAGCTAGTGATAGCCTTCATCTTGATCCGGGCTCCAACTGAGTACTGGGTTCCTCTTGCCGTCATCCGGATGCAGGGAGCGGCACATCATTGGTGGATGCTTTACCTGGGGGAGATGAGAGAGGCTGAGGTGGCATGGGATGATTTCGAGAGGGAGTTCAGGGTGGAATTCCTCTCTTCGACGATGAATGTGGAAAAGAGACAGAAGCTACTCTCCCTCCAGCAGGGGAGTATGTTAGTGAGGGAGATAGGAATCAAGTTCAAGGACCTCCTATGTTTTGCTCCGGACGTCTTTCCCAACGAGGAGTCACGGGAGAGACGTTTATAAGAGGCGCTTCGACCCTCCCTTCAGTATGTTGTTACCCCCTTTACCCTGCCGACGTACTTGGAGGTCTAGAAGAAGGTAGAAGTGGTGGAGAGGATGCACACTCTAGGAGGTGTGTCACCAAAGGAGATCCATCTAGGACCATCGAAGGGGAAGGCCTTCAGCACCAGGCCTCTAGTGTCAGGACCCTCTAGGTTCTGACCAGCAGGGAGCAGGCCGCAGCAGTTCCAGTTCTGGTCCCTCTGGTCCTCGCCTTTTTTTCTTTTGGACCTGGGACCATGATGCTTCGTCTGTGGTATCCATGGACATCTCCGAGGTCAGTTCCCGTACCGGGTATAGTACGACGGTGGCGGACACCCCCAACACCCGCCCGAGCAGTAGCTTCTAGCCAGGCCTTTCCACCAGTAGAAGCCGGAACACCGAGCTCCCGCTCCTCCGAGGGCAGACGTTGGAGGAGGAGGCCGACCTCAGGGCGCTCCTCAAGGACCTTGAACGGGTCATGGTAGGGGAGGTGGCTGATAGCCGAGGGGAAGAGGAGCTAGGCGTGGAAAGTTACACGCCGCGGAGGCAGCAGTTCCAGCAGGGCCGAAGGTTGTTCAAGGTACGATCAGTTTGTTCAGTACCCTTTGTTATTCCTTGTTTGATACCGAAGCTTCGCACTCCTTTGTTGCACCCATTCTAGCTCATGCCTTGGGTCTATATGCCTAGAAACTTCCAATTCCCATGGTTCTGAGCACACCAGTCGGAGTTCAGAATGACTTGTTATTTTTTTGTCGAGGAGGCAGACTGATGATAGGGCCACATCAGTCGGTTAAGGATCTTCTTCTGCTACAGATACAGCCATACGATGTCATCCTAGGCATTAACTGGCAATTCTCTGTTGGTGCCATCATCGTCTGATTCCGAGGAAGGGTTGTGTCCTCAATCTTGGGCGGCCAGCGTGTTACCTTCATCGACGAGCGGAGCAGTCAGAAGGGAAGTAGGCGATAGAAACCCCTCCTCTCGTTGTTTGCTGAGCTGTCAGTAGAGTCAGTAGATGCTGAAATGGAGGAGGTTTCAGTGATCGTCCGTGAGTTTATGGATGTCTTTCTTGAGGAGGTGACGACTCTATCCCCTCGATGGGATATCGAGTTTGGGGTAGACTTGCAGCATGTTGCCCGTCTGATCTCAAGGGCTCCTTACCGGATGGAACCTTCAGAGCTACGGGAGTTGCAGATTCAGATTGACGATTTGACGAAGAGAGGTTATGTTCGACCAAGTGCATCACCGTGGGGTGCTCCAGTCTTGTTCGCAAAGAAGGTAGATGGTGGTCTCAGGTTCTGCATAGACTATAGGAGACTGAATCAGGTGAAGATCAAGAATCTCTACCCTCTTCTGAGGATAGATGATCTTTTTGACGTGTTGAAAGGGGCAGGGTGGTTCTCGATGATCGGCCTGCGGTCTGGGTACAACCAGTTGAGAGTGAAGGAGGGAGACATACCGAATACGGTCTTTAGGTGCAGATATGGACACTTCGAGTTCATAGTCATGCCTTTCGGTGTTACAAACGCCCTGACCATGTTCATGGGGCTTATGAACTCCATATTTAGGGAGTACTTGGATCGTATCGTAGTTGCGTTCATCGACGATATCCTGATCTATTCAAGGTTAGAGGAGGACCACATAGAGCACCTGAGGATGGTTTTGGAGGTCTTTCGACAGCACCATCTCTATGGGAAGTTGTCAAAATGCAAGTTCTAGACAAGAGATGTACACTTCCTTGGGAACATGGTGTCCGAGAAGGGGGTAGCGGTGGAACCATCAAAGGTTTAGGCAGTTGTTTCTTGGGAAGAACCCAAGAATATGGCAAAAGTTCGTAGTTTCGTCAGGCTGGCAGGTTACTATCGGAGGTTCGTGCCCAACATCTCCCGATTTTCTGCCCCTTTGACGACCTTGACCATGAAGGATCAGGTTTACGTGTTGAGTGAGCAGTGCGAGGCAACCTTCAGCTCTCTGAATAAGAAGTTGGTTAGTACCCCAGTTATGAGGTTACCAGAATAAGGGGCAGCGTATGAGGTGATCTGTGATGCTTCAGGACAAGGCCTGGGATGTGTGTTGATGCAGCGACAAGGGGTGATCTCTTACGGGTCTAGGAAGCTACGCCCTCATGAGCGTAATTATGCCACCAATGACCTGGATCTTGCAGCGGTCGTTTTTGTACTGAAGTTATGGAGGCACTACCTCATTGTAGAACGCTTTGTGGTCTTCACAAATCACAAAATCTTGAGGAATATCTTCTCCCAGCGGGACCTAAACTTGCGGTAGCGGAGGTGGATGGAGTTCCTCCAGGATTACGAATTTGAGATCTCCTACACTTTGGGGAAAGGGATTGTAGTGGATGATGCCTTGAGTAGGAGGACGCATGACGATGCGGAACGAGAGTCGGCAGACGCCTGGAAGGCGATGGAGGAGTTGGTTGCCCTGCACTTGGATGCGATGATGGATAGCGGTAGAGGTTTCCTGTATCAGATGATAGTGCAATCTTCTTTTTTGTATCAAGTAGAGGAGTCTCAGTGGGGAGACCCAGAATGCGAAGTGATGTGCGACCGAGTTGACCAGGGCAATGCTCCGGAAGGATGGACGGATGATGGCCAAAACAAGATGCTTTTCCAGGGAAAGCTGTTTGTTCTAAAAGCGATGTGCGGCAAGGTTCTTAGTGAGTTCCACTACTCACACATTGTAGTGAACCCGGGAGTTTCCAATATGTACCAGGGTATGAGGAGACAGTTTTGGTGGCCCAGAGTGAAGCGAGCAGTGGTAGAGTTTGTGGTCAAGTGCTTAATGTGTCAGCAAGTGAAGGCTGAACACCGAGTTCCAGGCGGTCTACTGTAGTCTCTAGATGTCCCCGAGTGGAAGTGGGATGAAATCTCGATAGATTTAATCACTGGACATCCCAGGGTTCAAGGGGGATACGACGCGATCTGGGTGGTAGTGGACCGGTTGACGAAATTGGCTCACTTTCTGGCGATCAAGGAGTCGTGTGTAGTGGATTCTTTGGCACGAAAGTACTTGAATGAGATGGTGCGGATCCATGAAGTTCGGAGGTCTATAGTCTCGGATAGGGATGTACGGTTTACCTCGCGAGTCTGGAGAGGATTGTAGCATGCTTTTGGAACCTTGTAGAGCCTTAGCATTGCTTTCCATCCCCAGACAGATGGACAAACAGAGCGCCCCATCCAGACCATGGAGGATATGCTGCGGGCATGTGTTCTGGACTTATGAGGATCGTGGGTTCGATGCTTGAGTCTGGTAGAGTTTTCCTACAATAATAGTTATCACTATACCATTGATATGGCCCTGTTTGAACCCTTGTATGGGAGGCCATGCGATTCACCTGTGTGTTGGACCGAAGTAGGAGAGGCAGGCATCCTTGGCCCGGAGGTGGGGCAGAGCACGACAGATAAGGTTCAACTCATACGGGAAAGGATTAAGGCGGCCCAGGACCGACAAAATTTGTATGCTGATACTAGGAGGAGGCCCTTGGAGTTTGAGGTTGGAGACCATGTGTTCTTGTTGTTCTCCCCTCGGCGTGGAAAACAGAGGTTTGACAAATGGAGTAAGCTTTCTTCGAGTTTCATCAGACCCTTCGAAGTGTTGGGGCGGGTCGGTGAAGTGGCATACCAGCTAGTGCTACCACCACTTCTAATGAGGATACATGATGTATTCCATGTGTCCCAGCTTCATCGTTACCTACACGATGATTCACAAGTCCTGGATTGTGGAGATCTAGACATCGAGGACGACGTGACTTTTGTGGAGAGACCAGTGATGATCGAGGATCGCAAGGAGAAGGTGCCTCGTGGGAGAACCATTCCCTTGGTTCGTGTGTTATGGAGACATGGTGGGATTGAGGAGAGTACATGGGAGAGGGAACCACAGATGAGTGCCCAGTACCCAGAGTTGTTTTGAGTTTTGTATTGTTCGGTTTATAGATGTTGTGGTAGAACTTTTTACCTTATTGGCTACGAAATACTAGATTTATTTCCTCTGAATTTGTGTGAAATGTTCTGGCTATGGGGATGGGAGAACCCGACCCCTAATCAAGATGCATTAAGGTGGATGCGATTAAACCCTTGCGGGCAAGTCATTGCCACCCAAATTAGATAGTATATTGACAAGGGGAAGGAGACTCCCCAACCAATATGGTTGGGTAGTTTGACATGGTATGTTGGTTGGTTCTTGAATAAAAGGAATTCTTGGTTAACAATGAGGTTCACTCCTAAGAGGTATCTTTCAAGGTGGCTGTTCGGACTCTCACTTTCCTTCTTGGTTGTTTTGATTCTTGAGGACGATAATCGTTTAAGAGGTATCTGATGTAATGGCCTGGGTTTTTTGGGGTCCATTACTTTGTAAAAAACTCAAGCTGGGTTTTCTGGTCTGCGAATCTCGGTGATGTTTGGCTAACGGTAGGCCTACCGGTAGCCTTAGCCTACCAGTAGCTTTGTCTACAGGTAGCTCGGTCTACCAGTAGCTGCAGCTACTGATATCTCTGTATACAGGTAGCCCGGTCTACCGATACCTGTGGCTTACCAGTATCTCCGTCTACCGGTCGTTGTAGCTTACCGGAAGCTCGGTCTGGCGGTCCCTACAGCCTACTGGTAGCTCAGATACCAGTCGCTGTCAGCCACCGGTAGCTCTCGGCTACCGGTAGCTGTCACCCAAAGGTAGCTCTCAGCTACCGGTGGCTCTCGTCTACCCGAGAGGGTTTTTTTCCAGTAGTGCCCCCTTTTTGCACAAATTGGGTTTTAAACCATAATTTGACCCCTATAAGCTTGGTTTAAAGCCTGGTAATGCCCATAAATATTTTAATTAAATATTTAATGAATTAACCTTGTGTGTGCGTAGGGTTAAATCGCCCGACCCTTTAATAACTTGTGGCCCGCGTAGTCAACCCACGACCCCCGATCCTTACGCGGTTCCAAATTGTTATCTCAACCGTCCGTGAGCCTTATAAACTAAAGGGTTCACAAGGGGTTTCTTCTTTTCTCGATCACCTCTGATAGTAGTACCCTTCGTTCAGACAAATTGCTTTTGGTTCAGGCGAGCCGCATCGCTATCCATGGAATTCCGTGCCCAGGCTCAGCGTCGATCATTGACCAACAAGTAGGGAATTTCTCCTTCGTCTCTCCCTTTTTTGTGTATCATGCGGGGTGGGAATGCTTCTGTTTCTATAGAATTGGATGAACCAAACCTAAATAAATTTAATGAACAGATTCTATAAAGAACTAAGGGGGTTTGTGATTGATGATGCTACTCTATTTTATGATCTTTTTTTCTAAATTGTGCGGGCTTATGCCTTCTGAAAATCATGGACATTGGTGGTCTTTCTCTGTGAACTAATGAACCCCTAGTGATGTTTTAAATGACATATTTTGTATTTTTGAACTCATTTTGTGGAAATGAAATTGGTTAATCATGAATATCCGGCTGAATAAATTGAGGGATCTGGATCAATCCTTTTTGTGATAACCCAAGTTAAAGCACACAGAAATTGAAATCATGGAGTGTGTTAAATCTTATAATTCTAAAAATACCGGCATGGGCCTTCTTAGTGGTAGTGGTTTGGTTGTTTTTACTTCACGGGCCATTTGCAGGGTGATGTGGGTGGGTATAGGATCCCCTGTTATTATGGATTCAGTGGTTGTGCATTTTAAGACCAGGTGGGTACCTTGTTTATATCACGAATTGGGGTGGAATCCTCTGTTATTGAGAAAATTTTGGCTTCGGGATATTGGACATGGGGATGTATCTTGGGGGTTTCTTTAGTTGTTGTGGATTTATGAGAGAACCAGGTGTGGATGTTGTAGTTAATTCATGACTGTTTTCATTCCTGGACTTTTGCCTATGCTTACTAGTTTCCCAAGTAGGTGCATAACTTAATTAAACATCACTACTGAACATGAAAACAAATAGGACAAATGGTTTTTGTTGGTGAGAGTTGTGACTTGGACTTGAGTACTGTTTCTGTTCCTTAGGCTGGCTGAAAAACCTAAACTTGGGAGAGTTCTTGTTATAAATATATACTTGTAGTTTTGTGTTTTTTATTCGCGCCCCACCCAAGTTGAGCGCTTAGTTCCGAACACCCCCATTTCATGGGGGAGGGTGTTTTTCCCAACACTATTATTAGTGGCTGGTTCTTAGCTCCTTTTCTTTTCCCTTTCCCGGATATCCCAAGTATCTTCGGGCAGGCTGTGATGGCCTGAGGTCTATTATTAGGCCAAGAACCTTCAGGCGGGGTAGTGTGGTGGTTATGGATCAGGTGTTTGCAGGCAGGTAGTTTCTTAAGTATCATCAGTATGAGGCCCATGTGTCTTCGTGCATGGCAGTGGATCTTCTAGCCTAGGTGTCTTCGGGCATGGCGGTGGTTGTTCTGGCCTAGATGTTTGCAGGCGTGGTTACATGTGACAGTTGTGGCCCAGGTGTGTGTGGGTGGGGTTTGGCAGTGGGACTGCGTGAGGGTATGGCCCAGGTGTGTGCTGACGGGGTGTGGTACTGAGACTGCTGTGAGAATGGTGGGATTGGTTTGATTCGTATGATGTCTTCAATAACCAGTGGGAAAGTGGCACGGGGTACCCAAACATCGATGTTCTCTTATTATATATAATACTTGACTTGCGTTATTTTGGGAGTGTGCCTTGGTGAGGATTGGTTGGATTGTTTACCTTTTTAGGTGTTTGGTTTACTCTTTTTCTCACGGGACTTTAGTACATTCCCCCACTTGTGCACGAGATCTTTGGTTTTCCCTACTATGTATACTTCTATGCTCACCCTATATATATAAAACTGCTTTCAGGTTTCCAGGAGGACTTTGGGGATCGCGTGGGACCGTACTAGCTAGGACCTTTGGGGGCAGTTGTAGTTGCTGTATTTCTTTCTTTGGTACTTTACCCTTGTATTCACTTCGTACTTTGTGGTTTTTGCTTTTTTTAACATGCATTTGGAATGGTTCTTGGCTTTACATTTACTTTCCGCTTTTGGTGTTGTTGGGATTTACCATCTTATCTCTCGATCCTATTAAAATAAAGAGGGTAATGCCTTCCATTTAGTGTGTGATTCTATACCCTTGGTGCTAGTCGCCACTCCGGGACCTATTGAGGGTGGGTTTCGGGGGGCATTATCTCTCCTTCAACTTAAAGAAGGAAGGGCCTGGCAATCTGCTGACCCTTCTCTCTTTTTGGTGAAGGCAGGTCATGAGAGTGGTAATTATATTTTCTACCATTGAGTAACAAACATTCATATTCAACTATATCTTCCCATGTTTTATTTTTTCTACCTATTGAATAATTTGTATTGAATATCATATTATTTATTTGTGGTAAGTAAAATCTTCCATATCACATTATTAACAAATGAGTATAACCTCATAGATCATTGTTCTTTTAAGGGTTCAATTTTCTCATTTTATTTTTCATAAAACATGTTAGATATTAAACACCACAATTTATTTCATATGGTGAATTCAATACCATACCGATTTCATGTTCAATTAACATCAATCATTTAATTAAATTTTAATTTCTATTTATTGGTCGCACTATTATTGATAATTTATAATTATCATAATTATTTTAGTAAAACATAATTCTCATTCTTAATATTATGATTTCTCTTCTTTAACATATTTTATATATATTGGGATCATTTTTATAATTTAATTTAGATGTTTTATTTTTAATTTTACTCGGTATTTACATTTATACCTTATAAAAGAGTTTAAAACATATCATGTTTCTTCAATTATGATACCCATAATGATTTTGGATAAATCATACATACTTTATTTGATATTAAGTGTAATTATTATTGGATTTGGTCTTATAGAACCAATATTTTGTGCTTTGGATTACATATATATTTTGTGATTTCAATATTTATGAAATATTTAATTGTAAATTATTCATTATTCCCTGTGACATTAATGTAATAATTTCAAAGAGTTTACTTCATGTTCATAAAGTCATAGAAGTTCAAAACAATGATAAGGTCATTAAAATGTTATGATTATATTATTATATTTATTTATAATGTTATATAAAATACTATGGTGGGACACATACAATATTCAGTTTCAAGTGTCGGTCCTCGTGAGAAGATGATACTTTTTCTCATAAAGACTAGACTTGGTAATCTTCTAGATGGAAGGAATTGAGAATATTCCATCATATAGGAATTATACATATTTATATGTCAACAAATATTTCTATATGAAGTTTTTATTAATATTCCATATAATATAATATTATTATTAAAGCATGCTACTACTCACAGATTAATATATATTTCTGAAACCATAATTGTATATTTCATTGATAATTTTGTTTCTTTAGGAGTGGAATGAGTGATATGATATTAATAAATATTTTTAGGATGGATTTGTATGTCACATATTTATGGAAGATGATATACATACCCTTCAATTGATATTATACCATTGAATTAAAATCTAATGGAGAGGGTATAACCAAAATTTTCTTTCAAATAGTCAAAAAATATTTATCAAGAATATAGGATGAATACAAGGATGTGTAGTTCAATTGATGAGATATTGTTTCAAGGATATTATATTACCTAGAAAACATTCATATTTGGTTGTATACATTGCAGAATTAAATTATTCTTCATAGATTCCATAACTCATTAGTAGATATAAATCATGGACTTTAGGTCGGAATATATAATGTGACTGTGAGAGAATCCAAGATGGTTACACGCAATAATTTTCCATTGATCTTAAATACATTATTTTGGAATTTAATTATTAGAGACAATATTATTCTCATATCTGAGAAATAATTTTATTCATGTTTTGTTGAATATATAAAAAATGAATATTTATTTTCTAGATTATGAATAATTTTTTATTCATTTATTTAATGTTTCGTTGTTGTTGATTGTTTTTGTTCTTAGTTGAATATTTATTGATGAATATATATTTAATAAATATTTATTCATGTATTTGATAAATTTTGAGGATGATCATGAGACCGAGCATGTATTTTTTAATAAATATTAATTGACAGGTTGATAGAATATCATTTATTATTTAATCAATCATTATAACCCTAAAATAGTAATAATAATAATATATGGCATTGGGTGAGATAAATTTTATTATAGGTTAAAAATAATGTTAATTATATTAATTTAAAGCATAAATCTATAAATAAATTAATAAGCCAATTGTGTTGGTTTAATCGTGAATTAACCATCATTTCAAGCAATGGATACCTTTCAAGATTCATCATCCCCTCTGACTGTCATGAACGAGATGAAAAATAAAAATTCATTCATTTTTAAAGGATCATATAATTATCAAGATAGACAAGACAAGATTATTTATCTACCATGATAGTACATGAATTTCAATCATTGAATGTTCAGAGATCAAAGGATAATGTGTGGAAAATTACAGGATGGGATCTATATTTGATCCTCCCTATGAAATGAAGGTAATTAAAATGTTTTTAGATGATCAATAACATCCTAGAAGAATGGTCCAACGACCAAATATTTTTTATTTAGATGTAATATAAATTAATTAAAAATTTAACACATAAAGATCATCACATGGATTAGGGATTCCTAATTTAATATTATATAAAAAACAATTTGGTTATGATTTTTATGTATTACACAATTAGAATTTGATCCATAAAATTAAACAATAAAACTTAATTCTTCTACTAACCTTTCTTATACGATGATTCTGAAATCATCAATTATTCATGGAACAAAATTTTATATGTGGGAAATTATTATATGTCATATTTCATAAGAGATTTCTTATTGTATCTTTTAGTAAAACAATTATTTTAAATCAAATGATCTCTCTTGTTGAATTTAATTCTTATAGAAGATCATATTTTGTAATACAAATATATCATCTCTTTTTAGGAGGCATTTTCCTTCATTTCTTACATCATTGTTACCAAAAAAAATCCTTCCATATTTTAAATTCTATAAATGAGTTTACTCATGTTACTTCCATATTTCCTATTCCCCATATATAAAATGGATGTTTTACACTATATTTCTATAATACAGGTTTACCAAAATTGTATTTAAAAATATTACAAAAGTCTTATATGATTTGAAAATATTATTTTTCTAATTTAACTCCATTTTTATTTTTGATAATATTTCTTTATTTCAACAGATCCATTTCTGGTGATTATGTTTTAAAATAAATGATTTAGTGTGTTTTAACCAATAATTTTATGTGTTTTTATATATATCTCATGTCTCCAATATTGAATTTTTCTTTTAAAAGTAACAATTTTTCAACAAAATACCGTAATTTGTAATGAAATGACATTTTAATATTGTCATGTCATCACCATTTAAGAAAACGATCCAAATATTTTCTAAAAAAATATTAAAGTTCAACTCTCATTTCATCTTTATATCAAAAGAATTTATTTAATTATAATTTTTATTCATGAATAATCCTATACATTTTGTTAATAAATAATAGTTTGAAGGGATTATATTTTGTGTATCATTTATGTAAATTCCTATCCTCAAATTTTTTTACAACGTTTATAAATTATATGAATCCCATTTTTAACCCATATATTATTCATATTAATATTGTTTTTGGTACACATGTATATAGATTTAGATTATGAGACATTTTTGGTTCATTATAACCCTAAGATTATTTGGGTTTAATAAATACTAAGATAGTTTTATCTAATAAATCTCTAAAATGGGTTGGGATTGATAAATACCTGATATATATTAAGTTTAGAAATACCTTGGGATGGTATGGATTTCCTAAATCTAAAAACATTAATAGTTAAGTATATATATGAAATGAGATAATGAAATTAATCATGGATTTTTTTTTCAAAACAGGAAGTTTATTAATTTAATTCAATAAAAATGTTATAATATTAATAGAATAATGATCATGTTGAAGTATTTTTTATATGTTTCAATGTATTGGTTTATTTTACTTTCTGAGTGATTGAAACAAAAAAATCATCGTTTCTTTACCCATGGTAAAAAAATTTGTATAAACTGTATGATTTATCAAAAGGTATTTTGGGGATTTTTATTAGGTAGAATAGTTTACTTGTGTTGTAAAATAATATACCAATGTATCTAGTCCCCAAAATCACTATACCAAAATTTCATCCAAGTTCCATGAGATTATTTATTAAATTTAATATTTAGAGAAAATTTTTGAATGTCTATCATGGATCATCTCATAGGCTGTCAAATTAATTAATAAAATTATATGGGTTTACACTGGACATAGTAATCTGGGTCAGGGGAACCTCCGGATTGAGCCATTTATACATGTTTTTAAAATTACTAGTATTCTCTCTCACAAGTACATGGTGAATCATGAAAGGAATCTCTCAATGTAGATAATTCAAGGATTTTCATTATTATTTTGTGAAACATATGATGTTAACATTAATTTTTTAATAAGAAATTATCATTACTATATTTAAAAAAGATAAAATAAATTGAATGTTAAAAAAGAGAGAGAAGTGATATAGTTGAATTAAATATAGATTCATATGTTCTTCATGTGTGGGTACAATTATTTATTTTATTCAAATTAAATATTATGATTTATTAATGTATAAATATGATGGTAAGGTAATAAAAATAATCATCTAAATATAGTAGAAATTATATTCGAAAATTGTTATGGTAAAAGATTCTTATAATTTAAAGAACATAAGTTGTAGGATTTATTATTTTTATGAGACCCATATTCTCTATGATTCTTTTTATTGAAAATATATATGTTTATATGTTTTGGTTAGGGGGAATACTTCACATAAATGAGTAACAATATAATATGGTAACTTAACATGCTGATCGGATAATCCATACATAAATTATGTTTATGTTTGTCCATGTAATTTTAGGTTATTAAAATATCATCAGTACTTATTATTATCAAGAAATGGATCTAATATATGATGTATGGTTTTTTTGATTCCACACAACATGATATGTTATAAATTATTAAATATAGAATTTTTTTTTAAGGGTGGAATGATATATTTTGGGATATTTATTTCAATTTGGAGAGGTGGCATAAATAGAAGTATATTAATAAATGATATATTTGAGACATAAATTCATGTTACAAATTATTAAAAAATTGGAATAAATATGGATGATATCTAATAAATATATTCATTTAATATTAGAAAGAAAATTAACAATGAACCAATTTTTTTTTTATGAATATAAATTTTTTATTTGATTGAATGCATGACTAAAAAAATGATCTATGGATTTTTTTATGATTGTTATTTAATTTTTTTTAGTATTATATTATAAATGTAGCATCTACTATGGCGGGGATGTAATGGGATAGATGAGTTGTTTTTTGTGTAAAATCATGAGTTTTTAAAAAGAGAAAATATGGTCGATATTGTACAAAATATACCACATCGAACATAAGCATACAACTAAATATTATTATGTTACCTTATTACATAGATATTAGAAATCCGTTAATGAACTATATTAATTGATTTATGAAAATATTTTTAACTCATGTATATAATTAATTATTGTTTTGAAAATTTATTTATTAATGAAATTAAAACCCTTTTTAATTAAAAGGAAATGTTTTTCTAAAAAACTAGATAAATCTAAATAAGCGAGTTTATAAATAACTATTTATGGATTTTAAAGATTATATTTATAATATATTAAATGTAATGTTTAAAATTAAACTTATATTATTTCCGGATATGTTATAAGAACAAATTCATTTTTTCAAATAAAAGAATTATTTTTAAAAAAATACAGTTTTATGCATTTTGATGGAGAACCCATTTAAATATAGTTTTTGACACTTTTATAAGTTCCAATTAACCAAATAATCTTCCAATTTTGAATCAAGAAAACTAAATTTACATTGGATGAAAATTTGGTATTTATTTTGGTAAAATGCATATTTTGATGAATAGTTAAAATACAACATTTTAATTCAAAAACTGATTTATCATCTAACTTGTTTATATAGTTCAATTATCTTTTCAATTGGTTTAAAATTATAAATAGATTTTGTTTTTATCATTTATTCCTTTTTTTAATTGGACATAATTTTACATCTAAATTAGATATAAATGCACATCAATCTTTTGAAGGGTTTAACTTTTAAAAAACCCCTTTTTTCATTTTGACAACGAGAAATATTTTTAAATTAAATTCTACAACATATTGTTTTTTAAATTTTAAAAATGGACTCCATATTTTTAATTAGTAATTCCAAATTATGTTAATAGGTCCTATTTACTTTTTTTACATTAATAATAGAAACTTTGGTAATAATTTTTATTACCATGGTTGAAGGAAAATCGGGTAATCGAATGTAAAACATAAATTATAATAATATAAATGTTTCCTAACACTTGTTGTAATTTAATTTAATGTGTTTATCACAACCACTATCATCCGTGGGTACAATTTTGGTCCCCTTGGAGGTACATGGATGACTTTTAATGATTTTATAATATTTTATTCAATGAATTGAAATTTTGTACAAATTTTTTTAAAACAATTTAATGTATTTTAATATATATTTATAAAAGGTATATATTTTAAATATAAATATTCATTGTAATTTTTTTAATATTACCAACTTCAGGGTAATTTATTAAGAAATTTTAGGAAATAAATCAATAAATAATATGTTGACACAATGATGATGTGGTAATTTCATAACTAATGAAAGAATCAAATAAATTATATTATAAATACTAAAATATATTTTATATGAAATAATTAATGTCATACAATACTCTTTTGAATATATTTTACAATTTTGTGAAGCTTTAAATTAGTTGGTTTGAACTTACCCTACTATCATGATATTTTTTAAATTTCAAATAATGAATTGTGTCAGAATTGACACTATTTGTATTTTAAAATAGAAAATACTTAATTAAATGTTATAAAATTAATAAAAATATAATAATCATCCAAATATTTGTATAATTCATAATATATAATAAGGGAATCTTTTATTTTTTATTTTGCATTTTTTGGTAATTAAATTAACAAAAAAATTGTAAATATTTGACATCACGATGAGATAAAAAAGGGTAAAATAATTGATAAAGAAAACCAAAAAGGATTAAAAAAATACTAAAAACATGAATAATTATAATACTATGATGTGAATTCAATGAAAAGTCAACTTAGATTCTAAATTAATTATTTGGGGACTATTTGGAATTGAATGTAAATTAATATTAATTTAATATTTTAAGAGTTTCCAAGGGAACCCCTCCCCTCCCATATAAAAAAGTCCCAAACCATATCTAATATTAACATAAACAAAGACTTATGCAATAAAAAATGTCTATCCAAACCAAATCTTAGAAACCACACCAATGTTCTTGAGTCCTTAGTTTAGGCAGAACACCATCCTTAACAGAGTTAAGGTTTTATTAAAAGTTGATCAACCAAAAAAGATGCATCATTTTTAAGGGTTTTTTTCTTCTTCCTATTCTATTAAATCATATAACGCCATGATTAAGTTAAAAATAATGTATCATAAATATAATTTTATTTTATTATGTTTGTACCATTACTTAAATCCATCTCTAATTTCATCAAAAGGGAAATGAAACTTCTGTATGTTTGTACAAAGGACTACCACCTGACAGCACGATAAAGTTCATATTTCATTACTTTCAATAGAGAATAGTTAAAATGTTTGAAACAATGTTTATATATTATATTAAAGAAATATTTATCACATTAAATGGTTAATATTTATATTTTTTTATTACATTCCATTCACATAAATATTATAATGTCATTCTTGTGTATGTGTGAATTATCACCTCCACAAAGCGATGTGAATTGTTTTATTTCCGAAATAACATGTAGGAAATATACTAGTATATTTATATTATTATTATGAAATTAATTATATTTTTATCATTCCAAAAATATAAAATAAATAATACCGTATTTACATAATGATCAATGAAAAATTCAAATGTTACTCTTGCATACATATGGTCTACCGTCTCCATGATTATAATATTGTTTATGTTTTATTCCACAAATTAATGGTTTTATTTTAAAATTTTAATTCATGTATATATTATTTAATATGTGATAAATATTATTTTTTAGATGGTGGAATTATGAACACATGAACTTTTGAAAACAAACCTTGTTCATTTTTGACTCATGTATCGAATATCGAAAAAACATACGATATAAACTTAAGGAATTATATAATTTTTATCACATGGTAATATGTGATGTAAAATAAAAAATTAAAATTAAAATGTTTCTCAAGAAATTATAAATTAAAATATTTTTATTATCTAGGGTTAACAAGGAACATACACAACAAATCAGTCTTATGGTAAGAGATTTCATCTCAATCTCATTTCATTGAGACATTTCTTGGACATATGGTCATTTATTAGAGTATAAGGTATATATACAACCAATAATACATTTTATATTCAAAATATTTTATCATATAATGTTATTTAATGTTTTTTAGTCATATTTATTCATGGATATTTTAATTTTAATGTCCCAATATTCATGAGATACCTTGAATGTTTAGTGTATTAATTATCGATGATTTTTCTTCATGATATTAATTTATATATTAATTATATCAATATAAAAATATTTTAAACGATATTTTAATCTTATTGGAATTTAATTTTAATATTTTTAGAAGCACTATTTTTATAGGAACAATATTCCATTCATTAGAAAATGATAAAATGATTGTTTTTAACATATGTGGTGATAAATAAATCTCCCCCCTATAAGTGTAATTTAATATTTGGATTTCTACATAAGAAATAATGTTTTCAAAAAGTAATAGAAAAATAAATTATTCCATTTTTGGTATTTTTTATTGAAAATGGTTTTGAATGTTGGTTGACTATTTCAATATTGAAATGACTGATTTTTATTTCAAATGAAATATTAATGGTGAATTGATGATAATTACAATCATTTATGTGTTACGATTATATAATGGTACGAAGAAATATGATGGGTGGTTACATGATAAACCAAATATGGGAGGTTACATGATAAACAAATGATTGGTGGTTTCATGATAAACCAATCATAAATAGTTACGTTATTTCCACCAATGCATTCGGTGTGGAAGTCAGTCATATGGTTATTCTATTTTTTGATATATGTGGAAGTTGATTTTATGATTATTCTATTTTCATGTGATTATGTACCATGTTAAAATTATTTGTTATGTGTTTAATTCTATGATTTTTATGGTAATACTTTTTCTACGAAAGGTAATTATTGCGATTATATTCATTGAAGTGTATTTACCAATTTACAAGTTCAAATGTAATAACTTATGATAAATTACTGGTATTTTTCATGTTTTTGAAAGGATAACAGTTTCCATTCTTTCTGTATCCCTTACAAATCATGTTATTCAAATGAAATTTTTTTAATTTCTTTCACAATATTAAATGATGATTATAGTCAAGGATGCTGTTAAAAAAATATATGTTGTTTAAACATGAAAAAAGAAATTCTTCTTTTTAAAATTTTTTATTTTATAAATAAAATGGAATGTTAGTAGAAGTGTCTACTTCTTAATATTTATGTTTATATATTTGAGTTATGGTCTAATAATCTAAATCTATAAACACAAAATGATCCTTAATGATAATAAAAGTCAAATTATTGTCTTAACTCCTGATTAAGTATTTTTTATGGACTAAGACTTATAGTTGGTATTAGAGGATGTTTTAGACAAAGTTAGTGATTATAAAGTTTTCTTGAGATTTTTTTATATCATAATGGGTTTATAATTTTTAGGTTGATCATAATTTCAAGGTAATATAAACTCATTCTAAGGATTTATGTTTTGAAATATTAAGTTGACTTATGGTATATTTCGAGATATTAACATTTGAGTAAATTATGGGTTATTATTTTACGTGATAAAAAACGACATGTATGAAATAACCTTTGATGTAAAGAAAGTTATGTTCATTTTTAGGCCATTATAATTTGTTTTTAATATTATAATAATTATATAGTTTTTGGAAAATTAAAACCCCTAGGATGGGTGCCAACCCATCACGTTAAACAAGTCATTAGAGATCAAACTGACAACTGAAGAGAGGGATAGTTTAATCACCTACCAGTAGACTATGTTAAGTATAATAATTTTGACTTTATTATTTTGTTAAAAGAGTTGATGGAATAAGAATAGATTGATTTTTTAAACTAATGTTTTATCAAATGGATATATTTATTATTGGAAAATGATTTCTGGATAAAGTGATAAATATTATGTTGGAAGACATTCACTATTTTGGGAACCCTATAAGTCTTCCTAAAAAAGAATAATAAGGGTATTTTTGTTGGAATAATGGTTGAATTTTTATGTAAAAATCTATGTTTATATTGGGGAATTAAGGGGAATTATTTTATTTATGGAAATTTTTCTCATTTTATTGAGAATATATGATTTGAAAATTACTTTTTCTCTTAGACATTAAGAGTGATTGATGAAGATAAATGATAAAACATAATCTTGATGAATATGTGATGAAATCCTTCTGAATTTTGGGTTTCAATATTAGTTTTGATTGTATTGAGTTATTTTAAATAATGTTATTTGTTAATTGGGCTTTTTTTGGTCTTTTGAAATTATTGTTTAAATTTATAGATTAAAAGTATCCTTTTTCATCCAATGGTTTATTATTTTTGAGAATTATCTTATCTTAACCATGTTTTTCTGTTAAAGTTTCAAGATAGGAGAAATACATAGTTAATTATTTGTGGATTTATATGTTTATTCATCCTGAATACTCTTAATTTTGACAAAAAGATTAATTTTGGGTTGAATATGATTAATGGATAAAAATATACATTTCACGTAATTATATTTCCTTATGTTCTTATTCTAATTATTTAAATAATTCCTTAATGATTTGAATAGTATATTAACAAAAAATGTTTTCCATTTATATTTTTTACTATGAAATAAATTAACATTTTATCGATAAAAAATTTATGAATTTTGGATGTTCTCCTGATCATTTTATCTATAACTCTCCATCAAAACATGACACATAGTTTTTCATCCATATCCATGTTTTCCCACATGTAATACTAGTATGTGTTATCTTAGGTGACCTTCGTACTTTATTTTATTTCATTTAATGATGAAGTTCTGTTAATTTTTTTATGATGTGGGAATAAAATAAAGGTATATTGATAAGTCATACCATATATACCAACCCCAAATTAAAATTTTGAAGACATAATTTCAATGGTGGGGGGGGGGGGGGGTGGGGCTGTAACATCCAGAGTTTTTAAAAGGAGACAATATGTTCAATAGTGTACATAATACGCCACATCGATCTTAAGTAAACAACTTAATATTATTATGTTACCATATATACATGATATTAAAATAGTGGAATATAAATAAATTAATTTATTTATAAAAATATTAATTACACATGTATATAATTATATCTTTTGTGAAAAAATATTTATAAATAAAAATAAGACCCTTTTTTATTAAAACAAAATTCCATTTCAGAAAAAACATTTTAAATGAAAATAAGTGATTTTATAATTAAATCTTTAGGGATGTAATTAATTAAATATATAGAATATATATGCAATGTAATGTTTAAAATTCATCAGATATTTTATCTAGTTATAGTATAAGAACAAAATCAATTTTTAGAAATAAAAAAATTATTTTTCAAACCATATAGTTTTACAACTGTTTGAAAGAGAACCCAATATAAATATATTTTTACCCTTTTATAAGGTATATTTGTCAAAATAAACTTATTATTTGGAATAATGACATCAAAATTTTCTTTGTTTTATTTTCAGTAGTTTATTTAGTGAATTTTGTATTTTAATGAATAGTGAACAATACTACATTTTAATTAAAATCATCTATTTATCTATCTTATTTTTATAGTTAAAATATATTTTTATTTACATATAAAGTTTAATTAGTATATTTTTTAATCATTTAATCTAATTTTGGTTATTTCATGTAATTTCACATTCAAATTAGAAATAAACACAAGTCAATCATTTGATGGGTTTTTCATTTAGAAAACCCCATTTTATTTTTTCGATAACATTGATTTTTTTTTAAATAAATGACTAAAAATTATATGTCTTAAATATGGAAAATGGATTCTATTTTTCAATAATTAGGTACAAAAAAAATTAAACAGGCCCCTTTTATTTTTGGACATTAGAAATAGTAACTTTCATAATAAATTATTTTACCCTAGTTAATGGTAAATCATGTAATGAAGGTAAAAATTACAATATAATAATATAAAACTTCACTAACACATGTAATAATTTAATTTTATTAGAGTATATTGACCATGAAAATATATGTGTCTCTTTTAGGGGAACATGGAAGACATTTATTAATTTTTTAATATTATATTCAACAAATAATCATTTTTGAAACACTTTGTTTTAAAAAGTTAAGTATTTTAATTCGGAGTAATACATGGGATATTTTAGACTATATATAGTAATTGGAAATCTAAATGGATTTAATAAATCATATTAATTTGATTATAATTTTAAGAAATAAATAATTAAATTAATTAGTGACACAATGATGATGTAGTAATCTCTTAATTAATTAATGAATCAAATAAGTGATATTATAAATATAAACATAAAAAATATAAGACATAATTTATGTCATCCAAAAATTTTCAGGGTATATTTGAAATTTGTGTGATGATTTAAATGTGTTTTTTAACTTATCTTGTACTTATGATATTTTTAAAAGTAAACTGAAGAATTGTGTCAGAATTGACTCCGTTGATATTTTAAAATATAAAATAGTTTAATAAATGATTTAAAATTATTAAAAAATTAATATTTATAAACTTTTTTAGGATAAGTCTTAATATTTCATAAATTACACTTTTTTTGATCATTCGACATGTTATGGAAATTAAATTTACCCACGAATTGTGAATAACATGATATCACAATAAGACTAAAAAGGTTATAAAAGGGTTATACAGAAAAGATATGGATTAAAAGACATTCAAAACATGTATAATTATAATTGTATGATGTTAATTTGTCCTAATATCATTATATCTTCTAAAAATAATTTATTTGGGACCATTTGGAATAGAAATTTAAATTCATTTAATTTAATATTTTAAGTTTTTTCCAGGGTGACCCTCCTCTATCATATAAAATTGTACCCACTCTTACCTAATACTCACATATCCAAAGGAATTTTCTTCAGGAAATAACTTCCCAAAATCTCTTCTTGGAGTACCTTCCAACATTCTTGATTCCTTATTTTAGGAAAAAAACCATCCTTAGCTGTGTCATGTTTTTCTTAAAAGGTGATCAACCGAAGAAGAGGTACTATTTTTATTTGTTTCTATTTTTTTAATCATACACTTCCTCATACATGAGGAACTAAAAACTATATTATCCAAAATATAAATACATGTTATTATATTAATATTATCACCTAAATCCATCTCCAATTTAATCATATTGGACATGAAAATTGTGATCGTGTGTACGACAGACAACCACCTCATGAACCAATATAGATTTTTTTACTACCCTCTATAAAGACTAGTTATTATGATGTAATAAGTGTTTATATATTATATTAATAAAATATTTATAGTTTCAATGTAATAATATTTCAATTATTTTCTTACCTTCCATGCACACAAAAAGGATAACGTCTTTCGTGCGTACGTCTGAATTATCACCTGCACAAAGCGATTTGAATCATTTGTATTCACCAAATCACATGTATGATATGTATAATTTTATTTAAAAAAATATTATTACATTAATTATATTTATATTTTTATGTAATGATATAATTATAATTACATTGTTTCCATAAGGATCAAAGAAAAATGGAAATGTTACACTAGCGTACATATGACCTACCGTCTTCATGATTATAATATAAATCATATTCTATACCATAAATGAATGGTTTGATTTAAATAGTATAATTGAGGTATAAAAATTATTATTATGAAATGAATATTATTTTGAATATGATGTACTTATGAGCACATGGTCTAGTGACATCAAATAATATTCATTTTTGACTCAATGTAAAAAATATTGATAGAATATCTGATATGAACATAAAGAATTAGGAAATTTTTATAATAATGTAATATGTGATAAAAAATAAATAATAAACATTAAATAGGTTCTCAATCATGTATAAATTAACCTAAATTTCCTAATCTAGAATAACAATGAACATAGGTGATAAATCAAACATAAGGTAAGGGATTTCAACTCAATCTCTTTTTATTGAGGAATTTATTGATCATATGCACCCTTATTCATTTATAAAATGTCTATATGGACACTAAAACATTTCATATCCATTTTTTATCTCAAATATTTTTTTTCATGTTTTGTTAAAAATATTATATCATGAATATTGTGATTTAAATGTTCAATGGCATACCTGACACCTTGAATGTTTGAAGATTTAATTTTCACATCTTTTTCTTCATGATATTAATTTATATATTTATTATATGGACATAAAACGATTTTACATTACAAATATATATATATTTAATTTAATTCAATTATTTTCAGAAGGAATATTTTCATACAGTTCAGTTTTATTTCATTAAAAAATGAGAAAAGGACTTTTTTAACATATGTAATGATAATTACTTCTCTACCATCATAACTATTGTTTGATATTTAGATTAATATATAAGAATTAATGTTTTTAAAAGGGAAATGGAAAAACCATTATTACATTTTTTTGGAATTTTTGTGTGGATAATGGTTTTCAATGTGGATTTACAATTTCAGTAACTTGAAATGAGTAATTTTTATTGAATATATGTTATGCGGACAATAAGGAGGGTAAATTTCATGATATACGGTATTAACCAAATTCAAACAATAGAATATTGTTCTTAAAATATTTGGTGTAAGTAGGGTTTAAACCTCTACAATATAAGGAATGAAGGAATGGGTGTACAAAATGTTTTAAAGTTGTGTATGAGAGTGAATAACTATAGGGGATGTGGTTATAGGGTTGTAATTTCCTGACCCAACTTACCATCCAAAAGATAGCCCGACCAATAACACCATGATCTCAAGTGAACCTCCCAATATTCTAGAGGCTACCAACATGTATCAGGTGTGTAACGATTGTCTTTGGGGACAAAATACCCTCATATCAGAGTTTGAAAAACCATATAACTAAATATAAGTAGATGAAATCAATAGATGCCTGTATAAATAAATAAAAAGAACAGAGAGGGAAAATTACAATATCAACTGGAAATGGAAAATGGAACATGCCAGTTTCTAAAATGTATACAAGTCATGGTGATACATATGTTAATGTATTAAAAAAATAATGCTTCACCTCTTAGTAATGAAATAATGAAAAGCCTTAATTCCCTATGGGAGATCTCCAGAAGAATCCTAGGCCCCAGCTTCATCCTTTTCTCCTAACTTCCATGCACAAGAAAACAACAACATGAATGGTCCAAATTCCTATAAACAAGTAGAGACTACTCGGTTACCCTAGTTAAATAATAACTTTTATAGGGTGTGAGATATAAATCTTAGTAGGACAGGACCACCGATGTCTAGCTTATTCATTCAAATGAAATATAATTAATCTGTGTGCAGGTAAAGCAAAATTATAACCGAATTGAATCAATAAACAAAAAACCATCTAGGTTCATAAAGGATAACTGATGGAGATACAAAACATAACTTTTTTCCATAATAGGAGTCTAAATAATAACTATATATATATAAATAATTCGTAAACAAACTATTTGTCAAATTATTTAATATTCAATATTCAACTACATATACTCAGATTTAATCCATGTCCCTTATTCAATTAACAATTCATTCATATTATATATTATTGTTTTATAATACCATGTCTAGCCCTTAATCTCATTGGTGAATAAATCCATGTCTGACTCCCAAAATCCCATTCATATATTTATATTATTGGAGTTTAATTCCATTTATAACACTTAATCTCGTTAGAGAATAATTCCAAGAGTACCTCCAAATAATTTTGTTAATTTTTTTATTAAATTGGAGAATAATTCCATGTCTAACACCTAATAATATTCATGAAGAAATCCATGTCTATTTCCTTATAACTTCCAGACCCATCTTACCATCGAATCGGTAGCCGTACGGATCACAGCATGACCTCAAGGGTTCTACCCATTATGCCAGTGGTTTCAAACTAGTAGCAAGGGTGTAAGGATAGTCAGTGGGGAGACTATACAATCATATTAGATTTTTCAAAGTAGTATTAAAATATATAAATATATGAAAACTGTGGAAGTAGATATAATAAAATAATAAAAACATCATAGGACAATTAAAATTTCAAATGAATAACGTATATGGATAATACCAATTTATAAAATGAATTAATATTATTGTGATACATATATGAAAGAAGTAAACAAGACACCATGGTATACTTCTCAGTAAAAAAAATAAATATAATACTCAAATACCCAATGATTATCTGTATTCATTGTATAAACTAGCATTGACCATATTATTTACTAAATTGATATTGAAATAGCCCTCTGATGTTTTGATTATTTTTTATATCTATTTATATTGTTTTCATATATTAATATATTGTTATGCTGCAATGAATACTCTAATATAATGTTATAATATCCCCACTGACTATCCTTATAACCTCGTAGCTAGTCAGCAGCCTCTGGCATGTGGGGAGGTATGCTATTGGTCATGTGGATATCATTATAGCTATCAGTTCAATGGTATACCGGTTCAAGACATTACAAGGGGTTCCTATAATTATATAATTATGATATTTTTTATACATTTTTGTTATAATTTTTTAGTGTGACTTGGTGAGTCTGGTGATGGGGATTTAACTTGTCTGGTTCATGTCTACTATACTATTTACCCACTGGTGAATTAGTATGCTTTTATGATATTTTCATGAATGGTGTTGAGGTGGATCATACTGAGTATACATATTAAGATCCCACATATTTTTATTCAAGGATATAATTACTACTTTGGCTTCCATTAATGTTTGGGATAGCATAGAGTTGGAGTTCCAACTTAAGAGGGGTTTCAGATTTAATTTTCGATATATATTCTATCTTATTATACATGTATTGTCATAATTATTTAAAGGAATATCATTTTATTTTATATTATTTGGTATTTATAAGTCATTATACTAATATATTTTATTTTATAATTATATAAATTGAGGGATTTTCCTTATGTTGTGTTCATTATGCCAACAATATTATTTTCCAACATGGGGCCAATTTTAGGCAGGCATTGGTGGTCATTCCTTCACTTCACTTCTAACCAAATAGGTTTACCCGTGGAGGGGGATTCATAAAAGAGGTTTTTTATATATTATATTTTATTGATTGATTGGATAATGGATTTTAGATATTTGTGGATTATATTGGTTGATATGAAAAATATATTGGTTGATTTTGGTACATGACATACGTCAAGTATATGGGAGATGACATGTCATTTTATGGGGGCCCATGATTTGAATTACGGAATTTTAGTTTGCCAAATGATCATGTAATGTCGTATTTATTCTTAGTAAGAGACCTAGGTAATTTACTTGTATAATATTTCATGGTGTTTGTGTTTGAATTGTCTGTTTTTAGGAATTAAATGAACCCAACTAAAGGAAGTTTGAGTTAATTCCACATTTTAGGTTTTATGAATTTTTTAATGATGTAAGTTATGGATTAAAGAATATGAAAAGGGGGAACAATTAAACTATCCTGTAACATTATTTCATTATTTTTTTAATGATGTGTGGGTTATCCAAGGCCACCCATTGTAGAAAATACCCTTATTTTGTTGATGAATTCCGTTGAATTTTATTCATGAATTAACTCTATTTATATTGATTTTCAAAACAAATTAATTGTTGTTTGGTTCTATATTAAAAAAATATTAATATTATTCTCATTAATTCAATGAAATAATGGTTTTTCGTTCCTCAATACGTGAAAGAATTTAATTTTTATAATAATTGGATGTTTTTTACTAGATTTTTTATCTCCCACATTATTTAAATGATGAAAACACATTCAAAGGGTTAAAATATTTTCGTTGAGCTATAATATGTTAAATTAAAGCATTCTATGATAGATTTGTCATGATATAAAACATATTCATGGGTTTAAGGGTTTTTTTATTCATTATCTAATTAAGAAATCTTATAAGTGTATTTATTCTTTTAAACACAATTCATACTATAATTGAATACTTCTTTTATGAAAAACATGAAATGATGGGATGAGTATTTTTTCAATAATTTTCATGATTGTTTTAATGTATGAAAATTTATGAACTATTAGGGATTAAGAATTTTATCAAAAAGGTAAAATGATTTGTATATGAATATATTTTCAGTAATGATGCATAATGTTGAAATGATTATAATTTATATAAAAATAACTCCTACACAATTTTTCATAATTTTTTTCTCATTGATGGATAATTTTTAATATTAAAGAATGTATTTGAAATAATATTCTTTAGATTATAACTTTTAATAAAGTGAAATATTTTCCCATGTGCTATTATTAATCAAATAATATATATTATAACAAACAATATTTTAACCATACTAAATCCTTGATTTGTTATTTACATGCCAGTTATAACATATTTTCACATTTTTGGGTTTTTACACATTATAAAAGTATTTAAGATTTTCATTTAATTATAGGATGAATTATTATTAAATAATTATTAATGTATCCCAATTGTGTGTAATTTCTAGTTTTATACCATATAAAACAAGTATCAATTAATTTATTCACTTCTTATATATTATATTGAATTCTTTTCGGTACATTCCACATTTATTATTTACATATCTTCATGCTAGGAAATGATATATTCGTGTATTAGAAATTTATTATAATAGTATATCGTTCCATTTATTTTGAAAATTCCTTAAATATGGATATCATTCTTGGAGATAACATATTTGTAATTAACAAATATTCTCTGATAAGCATGTCCCCTAGTTAGATTCATGGATAATATTTTCTAATGAAAAATTATATATGTTATATGAAATTTTAGGAGTACCATGTAATGTTCAATTTATTAAAATATTGATATTATTTCTCATGATTATATTTTTAATTTAAATAATTATCCTATAAAATGAATATTAAAAATGAAATTCATTACAAATAGAGAATGTCTAATGAAATATTTTTTACATGAGTTAATAGGTAAGAATGGTAGAATATGTGTTTCATAGAATTTGGTTATTTTAATAACATGCTAATGTAATTGAATGTCATCACTTATGTACAACAAAATAATGATTTATTTAATATAAAAAATGGTGTAAA
Source organism: Viscum album (assembly GCA_963277665.1). Classification (NCBI taxonomy): domain Eukaryota; kingdom Viridiplantae; phylum Streptophyta; class Magnoliopsida; order Santalales; family Viscaceae; genus Viscum; species Viscum album. The sequence continues at coordinate 2,064,824,051 of OY728133.1, read as the reverse complement.
ATATTAATTGGGTCCGACCAAAATGATGTTTTGAAAGTAATTCTAATATTTTATTATTTTAAAATTTTAACGAATAATACTTCTGTATTATATTTATTAATGAACACTTAATCCATTCAGGTCAAGCATGATAATATGTGAATTACTGTAGATAAATTTTAAGAATGATTATTTCTATTATAAATTGAATAAAGATTATTTATTTGTAGATATTCAATTTATAGAACCTCTAAATAATATATTTTTATTATAAAAAAATATTAATACTTCTATATAAATTAAATGAAATTAAATAATTTATTTTTAGGTGTTATTTTATTAATGGTTTCGTTGATAACTTAATATGAATTATTGAAAACCAATTTTCACAAACACAAAATCAATTATGAAAAATGATGGATAACATGATTTGTTTTATTAAATAAAATAAAATCAATTATTTTTCTCCCATATTTTCTTATTTATTTTGGATTGATTATTTTTAGGTTCTTTCCCAAATATATTGTTTTAATGATTTTATATGATTTCATTATTGTGATTTCAATGACCATAATAAAAAAACTTATGGACGTGTAATATCCTTCAAACTTTGATCCCTTTATTTCCCTAATATTTTTTGGCCACATAACCTCAATTTCATAGGTACCTTTCCTTATTTTGTGGTCATGGAAGTTGTTTTTGTGAAATTTAGGAACCTATTCATTCTTATATAGTTGTTTTATTTTTAATGTTAGTTCTCTAAGAGGCATCCCATTTGTTGATTTTTATAAAATATCCCTTTACATTCCTTTAAATATTTTATTTATTCTTGAGGATTAGAATATTTTAAAAGTTATCATATGTAAGGGATATAAATTTAGGACCCATTTATTTGTGATTACCTCGGTTTAGAGTAATTGTAAAGGATTTCAAAGGTGATATAGTGTCGTGGGAATGAGGAATCCCCATTTTATAGTATGGTGTCTTGTGAGAGAGGTCAAGGATCTCGATCCTTTGGTTCTAGGTGCTCCACCATCATTTAAATAGTCTTTAAATAAATAATGTGTAAATTAAGTCATCTTATGTGAAATAGGAATCATTGAACACCAATGTCATTAGGCATATCTATATGAAAGGGTGTAGTGAGTCCAAGTTTGTGGTAGATGGATGAAATAAGTGTGAATGGGGTTTATACATTAAGGACATCTGGGTGGTATGTTGAAATGGATTTAGAATCTTATTGTTAGTATAGTTTATGTAGTGGTAGTGATTGAAGGTTTCTTTCTATGTTTGCAGAAGGGGAATATCAAACCCTTGTATAGTAAATGTGGAATCTCATAGAAAAAGTAAATAATGATTATATAAGGGTTTCTTATTTTTTATTCTATCAGAATGAAGGTCATTTATATCTTATGTAAGGTTGATTTTAATCAAGGGCATGGGTGAGGGAGATATTAAATAGCCATATAAGGGTTATTTTTTATATGTTCTATCAAGTAAAGGTAAGTTGATTTATACAATCCTCATTTTGAGGTATTTGGAGTACCACAATGGTTGACTACGTCCTCATTTTTGTAGCATATATTTCCAAGTAAGGGTATATTTTTCCTATAAGAAAATTGAAATCACGTATATATTGATATGAAATTATTTCTATAATGAATAAAAGAAAATAATAATTATAAATAATTGTTCAAATATATTTTAAGGAATATAGATCTAAACAATAAATTATTATTGGTGAAATTCAAAATGAATCATTATATTTAAATAAAAATGAAATAAACTTATTATAAATCAAAATTTAGGACATTAAAATGTTTTCTGAGAAATATCTTCCAACTAGTTCTGATTTCATATTTCAAAAACTCGATAATTTTCATTCCCCTCATACTTTCTTATTTAATATAGATGTTGGATGATCAAGACATCACCATTCAAGATATTAATTCTTATGTGATCAGTATGATCCCGACATAGAATATTTTGTTCTAATATCATCTTTAACCCTTATCCTTGGTGTATCATGTTTAGAATCTCTCTTGGAATAGGATTCAATAATTCTACTAATTTTTTTTTTCATTTTGTTAGGTCATCCTAATTTTATTTTCAAAAGGTAATTATATTGAACTGATATAAGAACATTAACAGATTTTGAAGAAAAATATTATGAGGGAGAAGTTTGAAAATATTATTTTATTTATATTCATGAATTATTCATGTGCGGAAAATATTATTGTCTTAATGTAAAATAAATTTCATGTATTGTTAATGATTAAATATGAAAGTAATTTATTTGTAATAATCATATATTTTGGGTATCAACTATATTCTATCATTTTTTTATAAATTTATCAATCTATTTTAAAAAATCATATATATTGTATGTTGTATATCTATTCCAATCATTTTCTGTGAAATTGTTTTCTATTGATTATTTTGGGGTTTTATCTATTTTAGATGATGGGAATACTCTATATAAATGAGTAATAATAACAATTTTAAATTAAATAGACATCATAGATCATCAATATATTAATGATGTTTATTTTTTAACAGTGACATAAATGATACAAAATATTATTTGCTATTAATAATTTATGGTTATGTCTATGATTAATATTGTGTGTCTTTTTAGTGATGCCGAAAAACAAGGAATGTGATTAATTAAAAAAAATTAATTTTTCATGGGGATAAAATACAATATTCAGGGTTTTTATTTATAATATAGAGAATGGTCACATATGGAAATAAATAAGAACATGTTGTATTTTTTTCTTATGTAAATAATGTAAATAATTAATGAATTGGAATAAATATGGATGAGGAATGAGAATGATGCGTGTTAAATATGTGGGAAATGGTCAAAATGATATAAATTTGTTTGATGAATGTAAATTTTTTAATTAGATGAATGAATTAATAAAAAAATGGTACCATAAATGGTTTCCATGACTATTTTTCTGTGGTTTTGAAATATTTTTTCTTTAATTATATTGATAGTTGTGGATGGGAGGTAGCGATGAAGTAACAAAATAAATGATTTCATTAATGTCAATTTGTGTGAATCAATACTCTCATATTTGTGTGTTTCTATAATATCATATATTATTTTTATGATTTATAAGCTAACAAAAAATGAGTTTTATAATTTTTTTCAACACCAAATATTTTAGGTTCTATGTTTTTTACACAAAATAAATGATGGTGAGGGTGGATGGATGAGTAAAACTACATCATTGATCCTATTTAACAGAATACCAGGTATGATGGCCCATGGTTTGTGTGATCATGAAAGGTTTTGGAATGGAGTGTGGTGTGATGATGAAGTGGTTATGATGGAAACGTGGTTGGGGTCATTCAATAAGGAAGTATTTCCTGAGTTTTATGTCTTTTATATTCATGATACCCTACATCCAAGGTTTTTTGAGATGATTGATGTGGTTTGAGGTTAATGATAAAGTTATGGTACTTGTTATATGGTGTTTACCTAATACTAGGATGATAAATTGGATGTTTCATAAATTTTGGTCAGTAGGGTTATGACCTAACCCACATTAGTAATTAATGTATGGTAGTATAAAAGAATTGTTTTTGGGGTGTGAAAATTAAACACTAGTGGGATGTGGCTATCGATTGTCTTTGATTACATTGTTATGATAAGATTTTTTTTACAATTTGATAAGATACTACATTAGCCATCCCTGGTAAGAATATCAATAGGTAATGGGTCCTTAATGATAATATTGGATAAATTTTATACTCATTTGGGAATTAGTATAATTTTGGTGACCATACATTGTCGGGATAGCATAGGGTTTGATTGTATTTTTACAATTATTTTTCCAGAGTTTAATTGTTTTTTATTGATTTATAGTTAAGGATATGAAATGAGTTGTAATATTTCTTTCGATAGATCACAGATTATTTTATATATTGTGGTGTTGAATTTTTTTTATCCTCTTGTCTCTGGTCCAAAAATTTTAAACTAAGGATAAAAACCCCCTTTATGCGATTTATACACTCATTGAAATACGAAAATTCATGGCCTATTATAGATTGTATTTGAGGGTTAATCCAAATCATGATAATTCCGATTAGGATAATGTAGGATCGAAATATAATATGAGATGCTCAATATACAAGAGGGGGGGTGAATTATATACTTTAAAAATTCCTTTGGAACCTTTAAAGTTAGTTAAGAATAACTAAGTTTTCCTTAAGCTATGGAAATGACTAAGTTTAACAAAGTTAAACTTAATTAAATTCACAACACCTCCAACACCGAACTAAACTTGGAAAGAGATTCCAAAAGTAGGTTCCGGAAATATGGTTCCGGAAATTGAAAATTAACAAAAGTTACAATATGAGATTCTACCTTAAAGCGTATAGAATCTAAATGAATCAGAGTAAGTAAGGAAGTATAAGAAAGTTATACTTTCCTTAAGATACAAATTACAGCGGAATAGAAACAAGTAGTTAAACTACTAGTAACAAGATATAAGTCTTTTAACCCAAAGAGAAGGGTATCCAACAACCTTGGATAAAGGTCCCTTGATTTATACTTTCAAGCAAGTCTGTCTTACCCACACCAGGGTAAGCCCTCGATACGAAGATCGGAGTCTCTGTCTTGCTATCCCCGCAAGCCCTCAACTTCAAGGTAGTTGGCAACCTCTGTCTTCCTCAGCAAGGAAGCCCTCGAACTTTGAGGTAGTCGGCACCTCTGTCTTCCTCATCAAGGAAGCCCTCGAACTTTGAGGTAGTCGGCACCTCAGTCTTCCTATCCTCGGAAGCCCTCAAATGTAATCACCAACATTCGGAGTCGCACGAAGCTTTGAGAGTTAATAAGAGCCTCTCTCTCTAGAAATCATTTCAAGAAGATTAGTCAGCCTTTCAGAAATCAGCAATCAGCAATCAGCAATCAGCACCGAGCTCTTTCAAATGATCTCCTATTTATAGGTAAGGTCAGCTCTTCTCCAACGGCCATATTTTCCTTAAAGATCGGAGGGACCTGTACACGTGTCACTTAGACAACGGTTAGTTTATAACAAAATAGACGACATCGTTTTATAACAAAACAAGTGTAACAGAATGTACGACATCGTTTTAAACTCTAACAAAAAGGTTCGGAATGAAAACTTCGGAGTGAAGGTTCGGAGTGAATAAATTCAGAGTGTATAAAACATTGATAATCAGATTCTGTTTAATAGGTGAATTCGGAATGAGAATTCGGAATAAGAATTCGTCATCAGAAATCGTAATGAGAATTCATTATTAGAATTCGTAATGAGAATTTGTCATCAGAATTCGTAATGAGATTTCGTCATTAGAATTCGTAATGAGAATTCGTAATGAGAATTCTTCATTAGAGTTCGTAATGGGAATTCTTCATTAGAGTTCGTAATGGGAATTCTTCATTAGAGTTCGTATCTTGAATCTGGAATAGAACTTAGTCAGAGTTCATATCCGGAATTCGGAATGAGACTTTCTTATTGTTCTTATCCAGAATCTGAATCCTAAAACAGAATGCTTTATATCAAAGTTTCAATGATTCCGAGAAAATGAATCCAAATATCATACTTAAGAAAAATATGGATGAAAATATGATAAGGATAAATTTTCTTATAAAAGCGATTTTCCTTAAGAAAGCATTTTTCCTTATAAAGGCAATTTTCCTTAAGATAAGATGTTTGTGATTTTCAAAACAAGAAGGAATGGAAAAGTCATAAGGAAAACCTTATTGACTCAACAATCTCCCCCTTTTTGGAAAGCACAAACATCCTTACGAAAAACAAAATATTCTAAGAAGAAAGAAACATATTAATGCTTATCTCCCTTGTTTTAAGGATATAGATAAATACGACTAACTCCCCCTTAGGCTATGAACCTCTAAGGATCGTATTCAGATTTCCAGAGTGATATTTCATAAGAAGGTTTTTTTTAAGAAAAACTCCCCCTTAAACAAACTCTTATTAGAGTTCTTTTTCCTTGGGTATTTTTTCTTTCTCCCGCTTTGATAAACTCTTATTAGAGTTCCTCTTTTTCTTAAGGATCTTTTCCTTCTCCCCCTTTGTGATTTTCAAAAAGAATTTGAGGGAATGGAAAAAAAATAACAGAATACCTGAAAGATTAGTAATAGAAACAACAAGTACAACTTTCATTAAATTTGAAATCTCGACAACAAAGAAAGAAATACAACAAAAAGATCGGATTGGCTTATTTCGGATCTTTTTCCTTTGACATGAGGCCCTTCAGAATAGTCTTGATCTTCTTGAGGTCCTTATGATCTTCTTCAGCTTGCTTCTCTAAGACGACTATTCTTGCAGATTGGGCTTCAATCTTTTCTTCCTGAGCCTTCAGTTTTTCTTCCTGAGCTTGGATTTTCTCTTCCTGAGCCTTCATCCTCACTTCAAAATCGATCCGATGATCCCTTTCAAATTTCCAATTATGAGAAACAGAATTCAACTTCCCATTCAGATCCCTGACTTCTTGTATCCGGAAGTTCTTTTCTTCAGTCAGCTTTTCTTCAAAGGAAGAAGTGAGCTCGTTAATCTTCTTATCCTCGGTCTCAAAGGCATCCTTAACATTATCTTGAAACTCATCAAAAAGCCTCATCTCTTCCACAGTCTTCTTAGACCAGCTTGTCATCCTCTTGCAAGATCTTTTGTGGGCTTCGTAACCAATAAAGAAGTTTTTGAACTGGGCTTCAATCTCAACACACTTATCCATAACCATGGATACGGAGTCTGTTTTCTGATTCAACGTATGTTGGAGCATCTGGCATCTAGACTCAATACTGGAGAAGGTCGGAATGGTTCCCACCAACTTCTTCAAAGACTGGACAACAAAATCATGCCCTAATGAAGATGACTCCGAATCCGAGACCTTGCTAGGAGAATTTTCTTCCTCAATAAGCTCCAACTTTCTCTTTGAAGAACTACCAGCTTCCTTTCTCTTCCTTACTTCTGAGCTCGGAGTATCAACAAGAATTTGTTTCCCCTTATCTTGTTTCGGAATAGAATCCTGTTCCGGAGTTCTCTTCTCACTGTCAAGAAACTTGAACAATATTATCTTCCTCATCAGCAACTTCCTGAACAGTATCCTCTACATTTTTCATCTGAGAAATATCTCGTAAAAGTTGTTCTTCTTCTGCATGATAGGCAACTTCTTCTTCCCCTATCTCTTCTTCCATTGCAGGAGTAACTAACTTCGAAGATTCAGCTTCTGAAGTCCGGAGTGATAAGTGTTCCGAAGGAGTTCCCTTGTACTCATCTACTTGTTTTAGCACATCTCATGTCTCACCACTTCCTTCAGCAGCCTCTTCAACTTGTTCCACTTGCTCTACTTCCTCAGTATTAGTAGCAACAGCCTCTTCCGGAGCAACAAGATTTCTTCGTGGAGTCTCAGGTAGAGATTCCAGGGAGAAAGATCTCGGAACTGGAATAGTTGCTGAAACCATTTCATTGAACTTTAACAAGGCCTGAGCTACCTCAACCTCAGACACCTTCTTCTTGAGCTTCTTTTGCTTTGCTTGCCTTTCAAGCTCATCAGCAGTCTTCTCTTTCAGAGCCTTAGCCTCCGTAGGGTCCAATCCGAACTGCGGATCCCCTTCTTTCCTCTTCTCTTTATCAGCTCTCCACTTTGCAATGACCTCATCAGGATAGGTCTTATTCTTCTTTGGTTTGGGAGGTGCGGAGTGAGCTTCCTTAGACTTGGGATCTTCGACAACAGCTGCAACTTCCTTCAACTTCCTTTTCTTCACTGGTTTGGATGATTCCGGTTCAGGAACCTTCGGAACCGTTTCTTCTTGATTAGGCAGGTTAACAAACTCTCCAACCTCCTTGTTGAAGGCCACACTCATCCTCTTAAGAGTTTCATCACTTACCAATAGGATTTTACACACCCTTGGTTTATATTTTCAAGCTACCTTGAAAGAATCTAGGCACCGAACAATGATATTTGATAATATTGCTGGGTACATAACGATCTGAGCTCTGAGATTTCCTTTCTTAAGGTTCTCGATGGTTATAAGAATATGCCTCATGAAGTTGAACTTCCTTAGATTTATCAGAAAATCTAAGATGTAGATCTCACTTTTCTTCAAGCTGTCCTTATCACCTTTTCTCGGTACGATAAGTCCTTGCACCCATAATTCAAGAATCCGAAAATTAGTAGAAAGACTTGCAATTTTCGGAGCCTTATCATCAGCCAGTCCGAGAGTATCTAAGGCTTTCTCTTTGTTGAAGCATCCATTGGAATCCAGCAATACGTGAGAAACAAACTCAGCTTCACCTTCATAAGATAACCCTACCAAGCTTGCAGCCTTGGTGTAAGAAAGCTTATATGTCTTTCCATACGATTTGAAAGAAAACTTCTCTCTATCATCTTCCTTAAAGAAAGAAACTGATTCATAAAATTCGACAAGTAAATCAGAATAGACTTCATCTTGATTCCCGGTTTTAGATACAGCAACATCCTCCCAGCCATTCAACCTGATATTCTTTGAGATAAGGGAATCATAATTGTTGAAGAAATCCGGATGGTGTAACCTTTCCCTTTATACTAACCACTGAGAAATAGGCTTGGTTGAAGACATTTCTTGAGAAGCTAACTCTGCAGACATTCGGATCTGAAGTCCTCTGAGAAATTCGGAACAGAGAAGTCTGAAGTTCGGAGCGGAGAAAAACTGTGGTTCGGAACGGCCTAAAATCGGAGAGTCAGAGCTTCAGGACGCAAGAGCTTGAAACCGATTTGGGACGAGAAATTATGGTCCCCTTTATATAGGCAATGGGATGACGGTTCACCTTCCACGGTTGATCTAACGGTTTAGAATGAACTGAGATAAAATCTGACGGTAGAAAGCTTGAATCCGATCTTTTTGAGGTTTTATTAAAACAAAGATTTAAGAAAACTATAATCCGAAAACATAATATAAGAAACTACCAGCAAGTAAAATATGAATACGAAAACTTGAGTAAAGAAATCATACCTTTCGGATTAGCTTAGGAAAGTTATTCGTAATAGATAATATAAAGATGACTACGAAAAACTCGATACGAAAAACTAAATACGAAAAACTCAATATGAAAAACTCAATTTGAAAAACTAAATACGAAAAAGTAAATACGAAAAAGTAAATACGAAAAAGTAAATACGAAAAAGTAAATAAATAAAAAAAACTTGGAACGAAAATCTGGTTATGAAAGTACCAGTATGAAAGTTGTCCATTCCGGAAATTTTCAATACGAATACTTCCATTCTAGAAGTATTCTGTACAAAAATATCTATTCTGGAAAATGGTAGTTCCGGAAGTTTCATTCCGGAAATCTTCGTTCTGAAAAGTTTGAAAACAAATTTTGAAAAAAAATTTGTTAACCAAACAATTAAATGTACTCCCCCTATGAAAAGGAGTTTATTACTGTAAGGAGATTTTTTTCCAACAGAAAGTTAACTAAGAAAGATTACCTTACGGTTATCATTCCTAACTTCTGTTTAATATATTCAAATCTATCCGAAGGAAAATATTTTTTGAATATATCAGCAAGTTGATCTTGTGTTCCGATAAATTGAAGAATAATATCTACTTTAAGTGTGTGATCCCTAAGAAAGTGATGTCTAATATCTATGTGTTTTGCACGGGAGTGATGTGCAGGATTCTTACTAAGGGAAATGGCACTTGTGTTATCACACAAAATTTGAGTTTTAGTAAAACTCAAGCCATAGTCTGTGAGTGTGTGTTGCATCCAGAACACTTGTGCACAACAACTTCCAGCTGCTACATATTCAGCTTTAGCAGTGGAAAGTGCTACAGAATGTTGCTTGCCATATTGAAAGGATCACAGACTTTAGAAGAATCAAATCTAAGCTCCGGTAGATCCTTAACAAGTTTCTTCTTAGAGAGTTTACATAGGTTCCTAAGGTTACAGTGTCCTAGTATTCTATGCCATAACCAAGAATGATCTTCTATTGCACTTAGGCAAGGTAGATCTTGGATTCTTAGGTCTTCTAGGTTCAAATTGTAAACATTCTCTTGCCTATTGGCTGAGAGAATAAATTCTTCCTTGGAATTGTGAACTAAGCATTTATCATTCCTAAAATTCACAAGGTAACCTTCATTACATAACTGACTTATGCTAATGAGGTTGTGCTTAAGACCTTTAACAAAAATAACATTTGAAATCAAGGTTTTACCTAAAAGAACAATATTACCAATACCAACAATCTCTCCCTTAGCATTGTCTCCGAAAGTTACCTTTCCTCCTTTCGTTTTGATAATCTTTTCAAAAAATCTTTTGTTACCAGTCATGTGCCGGGAACATCCACTATCCATGTACCATGTATTGTTGCTGGTACTTTCTTTATTTTCCTGAAATTAAGAACAAAGTTAGATTTTCGGAATCCAAACTTGTTTGGATCCGAGATTTCCAGACAATAAAATTTTTGGAACCCACATTTTCTTAGAAAAATAAGCTTTATGAAAACCTAAGGATTGGGTTTTGTTTAAGGAACAATTCTTTGCCCAGTGACCACCACATTGACACTTAGTACAAAATGGGGCACTTTGAGGAACAAAATAATTGTTACTGAAAACTGGTTTTGCATGGGTATAACCAAATCCGGATTTATTTCTTAAAGGTCGTATTTGGGAATACATCTTGTCAAAATCTTCCTTACCATGGGTAAAGTTTGATAAACATTTCTTTAAGGAAAAAATTTCGGACTTGAGTTTTACAACCAAGTTTTTATCCTCAAAATCATTAGTTTTTGAACTAGAGTTAGGCTCGAAAACATTTTTCTTATAAATTACTTTTTCTAATTCTTTAGAAAGTTTATTCTTCTCAGAACTTACTTCCTCAAGATTTTTTGAAATATTTTCAAAATCAGCATTTTTCTTATCAAGATATTTAGAAAGATCCGATATCTCTTTAGTAAGAATAGAATTCCTAGAATTTGCGTTATCAAGTTTCTTGTTGAGTTTGGAATTCTCAATCTCAAGAAGTTCAGAAAACCTAGAGACTTCTTCATAAGTAGGTAAAGTATTTTCCTCATCATAAGATGATTCTTCATCAGAAGAGTTATAATACTTACTATCATTAGAATTTAAAGAAACATTGGTCAATGATTCAGCATTTCGTACCTTAGCCATAAGACAATGATTATCAATAGGTAATCTGGATATAAGACCAAGATTCTTCTGTCCTGAATATTCATAACCAGAAGATTCATCTGAAGAGTCACCACCACTAGCACTCCAGGTGTCATTAGCTTTCAGAACTTTCTTAGCTTTGGATTTATAATACTTATTTCTATTCATGTCTGAATGTCTTTCCTTTCTTTCTTTCTTTTTGAGCATAGGGCAATCTGGTCTAATATGTCCAGCTCTTTTACATTCATAACAAGTAACTTCTCCATCTTTCTTATCTTTCATATCCTTCTTCTTATACTTGGATTGAAAATTTCTCTGTCCAGCTATCTTGTTCATCCTTCGAGCAAGATTGGCTAATTCATTTTCTGAGACTTCACTCTCACTAGATTAGGATTGGAAAATAACTTTCTTAGACTTGGATCTGGTTACTCTCTCAGGAGTCTTAGCTTTAATTTGATTTAAAGTTGTAGTAAAATCAACAGTACCATTTCCATTCTTCTTCTTGATGTTGTCAGCATCTCTCTTCATTCTAGTTTCATGTTGTAGAAGAGTTCCAAATAATTCATCAAGAGTAATTTGAGTGACCTTCCTGTTCTCATCTATAGTTGTTCTCTTGGATTCCCACTCATTGGGCATAATTTCAATTATCTTGTCCACAAGAGCTTCATCGTCTAAACCTTTCTCTCCCATAGACTGTAGACTGTTGACGATAGTCATAAATCTCTGTTGAACTTTACATATAGGTTCTCCATAAGGAAAATTGAAGCCATGATATTCAGCTCTACGCATAGCTCTTCTAGTCTCAATCACCTTAGAAGTCCCAAAGTGTGTAACCTCTAACTTCTTCCATATACAGTTAGCTGCTTCACAAGAAGAAATTTGGCTATATATATTTCTAGTCATTGAACATAGTAAAGTGTTGTGTACCTTATAGTTGAGTTGATATTCTTGCTTTTCCTGGTTAGTAAAGGTTCTGACTTCCTTGTCAGGAATTTTATAATCACCAGTAAGCATAACAAAGTTATCTACTCCAGTATTGATAACAAAAGTCTTCATACGATCTCTCCAGTATTCATAATCATTACCATCAAATATAGGTGGCCTTGTAGGATTCAGATTGTCAATCGAACCAACATTAATTCCTGCCATACTAAAAATAACTTTGCACACAAACTTGTTAGTAGCAAAGATTTGTAATAACAAAGTTCGTAATGAGAAAATTTCGGAATGGAAAAGTCGGAATGACAAAGTTTGGAATGGAAAAGTGAGAATGAAAAACTTGTATGTGAATACGAGTATTTCAGAGACCTGCTCTGATACCAAATGTAAGAATGGTATAGAGTAAGAGGTTTCCAACCTCTGATACCAATTGTAGGATCCAAATATAATATGAGATGCTCAAAATACAAGAGGGGGGGTGAATTGTATACTTTAAAAATTCCTTTGGAACCTTTAAAGTTAGTTAAGAATAACAAAGTTTTCCTTAAGCTAAGGAAATAACTAAGTTTAACAAAGTTAAACTTAAGTAAATTCACAACACCTCTAACACCGAACTAAACTTGGAAAGAGATTCCAAAAGTAGGTTCCGGAAATATGGTTCCGAAAATTGAAACTTAACAAAAGTTATAATATGAGATTCTACCTTAAAGCGTATAGAATCTAAATGAATCAGAGTAAGTAAGGAAGTATAAGAAAGTTATACTTTCCTTAAGATACAAATTACAGCGGAATAGAAACAAGTAGTTAAACTACTAGTAACAAGATATAAGTCTTTTAACCCAAAGAGAAGGGTATCCAACAACCTTGTATAAAGGTCCCTTGATTTATACTTTCAAGCAAGTCTATCTTACCCACACCAGGGTAAGCCCTCGATACGAAGATCGGAGTCTCTGTCTTGCTATCCCCGCAAGCCCTCAACTTCAAGGTAGTTGGCAACCTCTGTCTTCCTCAGCAAGGAAGCCCTCGAACTTTGAGGTAGTCGGCACCTCTGTCTTCCTCAGCAAGGAAGCCCTCGAACTTTGAGGTAGTCGGCACCTCTGTCTTCCTATCCCCGGAAGCCCTCGAATGTAATCACCAACATTCGGAGTCACACGAAGCTTTGAGAGTTAATAAGAGCCTCTCTCTCTAGAAATAACTTCATGCAGATTAGTCAGCCTTTCAGCAATTAGCAATCAGCAATCAGCAATCAGCACCGAGCTCTTTCAAATGAGCTCTTATTTATAGGTAAGGTCAGCTCTTCTCCAACGGTCATATTTTTCTTAAAGATCGGAGGGACCTGTACACGTGTCACTTAGACAACGGTTAGTTTATAACAAAATAGACGACATCGTTTTATAACAAAACAAGTGTAACAGAATGTACGACATCGTTTTAAACTCTAACAAAATGGTTCAGAATGAAAACTTCGGAGTGAAGGTTCGGAGTGAATAAATTCCGAGTGTATAAAACAATGATAATCAGATTCTGTTTAATAGGTGAATTCGGAATGAGAATTCGGAATAGGAATTCGTCATCAGAAATCGTAATGAGAATTCATTATCAGAATTTGTAATGAGAATTTGTCATCAGAATTCGTAATGAGATTTCGTCATTAGAATTCGTAATGAGAATTCGTAATGAGAATTCTTCATTAGAGTTCGTAATGGGAATTCTTCATTAGAGTTCGTAATGGGAATTCTTCATTAGAGTTCGTATCTTGAATCTGGAATAGAACTTAGTCAGAGTTCATATCCGGAATTCGGAATGAGACTTTCTTATAGTTCTTATCCAGAATCCGAATCCTAAACCAGAATGCTTTATATCAAAGTTTCAATGATTCCGAGAAAATGAATCTGAATCTCATACTTAAGAAAAATATGGATGAAAATATGATAAAGATAAATTTTCTTATAAAAGCGATTTTCCTTAACAAAGCATTTTTCTTTATAAAAGCAATTTTCCTTAAGATAAGATGTTTGTGATTTTCAGAACAAGAAGGAATGGAAAAGTCATAAGGAAAACCTTATTGACTCAACAGATAATAGTTGAGGGGTCATGACATTCTTGTTCCTTTTTTATCTTTATCCCCCTAGGGTGCTGTAACAGACCATTATAATGAAATTTTCTATCTTTTTCGGTGTTTGATACCACCTTAGCATCTTATTTAACTATATTGAATGTTATATAACATTATCCACAGTTTCAAGTTAGGTTTTCCTCATGTAATAAATTTTTATATTAGATCCATTTATTAATTAGGTTTTTAATTCATTTAATAATTTTTTTATGGATGATATTATATATTTTTATTTGATTCCAATTAATAAAATTGTTATTTTTTATCTTGGCCACATTTAAATTGAAAGAGTTTTTTCTTTTAATGGTCGGTTGAAATATAGTTTTTCATATCTATTCACACTAATTACTTATAATATTTCGTGAATAACCAATAAATTTTTTATAAAATTTTATATTAATTTCCTAGGATTTTAATGATATTCCTAACATGTTTTACTTGATTTTTAAATTATATTTTAAATTATGTGTGTTGATACAAGGTTCAAGGAATTATTTTTAACGGACTAACCCTACTTAGGTCATGAAATATATTAAATGGTTATTTTTATGACCCATGGAGGTTTTTAATAAACATGGTTTAATACATTAAATTTAGTTACAAATAGTTTTGAGTGTTTTTCATAAAAATGTATTTAAATTATTTTAAGAGAAAATCAAAATAATGTTTTTTTCAAAATAATGGTTGGAAATAAAATTCCAAACCATAATAAAATATGACTTGACACTACTAGTATCGAACAATTTGGAATATAAAATAGTTTTTAATCTAGTGTAAATTAGTGAGACACTCTTGAGGCCCATTTGATTATGATTGATATGGATTTTTGCTTAATGTTAATTCCTTATACTTTGTGTGATGTGATTAATAAATGATCCTGATTATTTCATGTGAGGGTTATAGAGGTGGTCTAGGATCAATTTTTTCAAGATTAATAATTCATTTGATTATCAATTATTGGTTTTATACTTATATACTCATAAGGCACATTGGAATAAATGAAAACATGTTTTTGGGTTTCATTATGATACAATAGTTCCCTGGTGAGGCTGAAAAAGGTATGTTGGTGTATATGGTATAATTTTTTAGGAAAAAACATAGAACAATAGGGGGTCAGGTGATTTTGAAAAAGTCTAATCTTGTCTCACTATAGAACTGAAGATATATCCCATAATATATATCTTATTTATTTATTTATTTATTCGATTCCCTTATTGAATGATAATACTCCTCTATGATTTCATTTTCTAAAGAACTTTTATTGCTCCAATTTGAATTTCTACCTTATGGGTATATATTTTGTTATATTTATTAATACATTTATTGGGTGAAATTTTAAAAAACATTTATGTTTTTTTTTCATAAATAGATGCTAATTTTCCTTTAAAAGGGGTTCAAGGCAATTTTGGGGAAATATTTTAGAATTAAAATATTACATGGGAAATTTAACTGTGATTTAAAAAAGAATATTTCTAAATGAATTTTAAATTACAACCTGAATTGTTTAGTTATAATTAGGGTGTTTGGCTATGGAAATTTATTTGTCAATGTATTTTTACTTATAAAAAATAAATAACAGAGATTTATGAAAAAAATTATGTTATTTGATTTGTTTCATTTATTATTATTAAAATTGAAGAATATTTTTCTAATGTATTTCATTCAATATTGGATGAGGATATTTAGGTAAGGAAAGTGGTAAGGTTAATTGTGCTCTAATTAGGATGTTAGTGATATTCTAATATTATATTTTAGTTTCAAGATTGATTGCATCGATTGATTTCCTATTTTGTGTGCAATACATTGGGATTACTCTATGTTATGTAAGTGGTTTCAAAAAGTTTAGTAGTATATTTTATTTTCACTAGCCTTATTATTATGTTCGTAAAATATCCCATCCCTAATCCGTAAAATTAATTTAATTTTTGGTATTTTAATATATGGATAAAAGGTGATGAATCCCTTGGAAATGTCATATTAGGGGATACATTTTAGTAATTTTTTCTAATTTAATTTTAATCTTATATATTTTTTTTTATTTTACATAGAATGGATGTCTAACATATTCAAGGGTTATTTCATATTTTTTGATGAAGTTTCACCACCTATTAAATTATTGTCTTTATGGGTGGAACTATTCTCAATGGTGTTTCTTAGTTTTTCGAACACTACTAGTTAGCCAATAGGGATCTGGGAAACCCTTTAGAAAAGTGGCAGGTTGATTCATGTTATGGTTTATGTGGAATACAATAGCAATTTATCACATGTATATTTATACACATCATAGAACCTATGGAGATAATTTTTATCATAGGAATAAAAAACTCCAATGTATACAAAATATGAAATATAATATAATTGTCTTATAATATATCATAATGAAAGATACACAACTTTTTTCATCATCCTTTCTCACATTATTATTTATTAAACATTATAGAAAATTTATCTACATCTACCATGTCCACTGATTCAATAATGTTTCTAATATAAATTTAAACTAGATTTTAGATATATCATCCCTTTAGAAGCAATAAATCTTGAATTAACTATTCTATTATTTCTATACCACCAATAATGTTCTTAACCCAATGCACATCAATAGAAGAAAAATATTATGGTTTTTATCTTTTATCAAAGTATTCAATAAAATGACACACATTGAAATTGATCTAATGTCAGGTGATAAATACAAGAGCTTACAGAGTAGAAAAAACAATGACATGTGGAACATGTGATTTTTAATTGGTTGGACTGTTCTCATGTTCTCCTCAACATGAGAGCATCTACTGTGAAATCCATGAGGGGAAGTATCAATTCTTATGATCCCCCTAAAATTGATAGTAAAATCATACATAACCTTTATATAGATGTATATAGACCATAAGGAAAATAATTTTTTGATTATTTTCGTATAATATCAACATTATCATTATTGTGGTAAACATTTATAACATTCTAATATGAAAAATAATATATGATATTTCATTGTAAATAGTGTAGGTGGATGTATAAAAACTATTATGGTATGAATAAATCTGAGATAACTCTATGTAAAAATCATGTAGTGGTCGAGATGTACTACTCATATTGGGTTCAGGGAACTGACTTTCATATCACTCCATCATCTAATATAGTCAACATTATAACCATCAAAATTTCATAACACAGAGGGTAAGATCTTACATTCACATAGTAATAGCTTTAGTAACTGAGCCTGAAATGTTTTCTTTTTTGTCTATTATTATATCATCAACTTAACATACTTTAGTAATACTCTTCAATCGATGATATCCCCAATGATATCTCTTTTTAATCCCCTATAATCATGTAATATTTGTCTAAAACCATTAGTGTGAGTTTATAAACTAGAAAAAATCATTTTATATTTCACACATCAGCATTTGTTTCATCATATGATAGAACATACTCAATATTTATAAATATGGCTACTAGTAGATTTAAAAATATACTTCTTCTCATTAACATATCTACCAGATTAATTATATCAACTGATCTATTGGAAGACTAGTTTTATAAACAAATGATAGCTAGTGATCCATTCTAGGAACCTTGTATTAATCTATTGTACATTATCAAGTACTAATAGGTATTTGTAACTATATCCTATATCGTTCTCCAAGATTTAACATATATTTTCTTACCATAATTTATTCATTTAAAAAATAATATTATGTAACATAAAATGGATTATGTGATGTATATACCACTAAAAATTATAGAGATATAATGACACCCATAATCTTCTATAAGATATTTTACCTATCTTCTTGGAGATGTTTAGGCCAAGTGACATAAGAAATAATTCACTTTTTATATATTAAGACATATAATTTGTTAATATAATATTAAAATTTGTTGTCATTATTAGTGGAATTAACTATATATGTACTTATATAAATATGTTTCCAATAATCTTTGGTTTCAAATTTAATTCAGTTTTTATATAATCAAATTCAATATTGTCTTAAAAACTATAAGACTAATAACTATTTTCTATATTAACATATTTTTCATGGAAAGTGTGTCCCACTATCTTGATTCGGACACCTAGAATCTATTCATTGATTATAATTTTTCTATGATAATGATGCTTAATTTTATCTAAAATTGGATGTCTATAAATTATTCTAATTTTAATTTTCTATGGTTTTGATAACTCTTTGAGGTTTCATTGTATAGATACCTTCCCTAAAATGTGGTCTAAACATCCCATGAATTGTATTATTATCATATAAATATTCCATGGATAGTTGAATCTTAATGGATTTAAGGATGATAATTTGGTATATCTAGTTTAAAATTATTGGAACTAATATTTTTCCACCCATGTATAGTTTTTATTGAATACCCATCGATTTTTTATTATTTGTTGTACGCACTCTCAAAATTTATAAATGATTTTTCTACATGGAATAAATCTATAAAAATTCATATAATTTTTCATTTAATTTTTTATTTCCACGTAATTATTCGTTATAGGATTAATATTTATTTTTGGAACGTAATAATATATCAACATACCATGGTGATCACAAATCTTTTCTAGGATTTTAAAAATCTAACAAAGCATGTTTCTTATGAAAATACAGACTCCATGAACTCTAATGGAACATGTTTCTATGATAATTATTTATGCATCACAATCATTTAAATTATATAAAACAATAATTCTTCCAATATCTCTAAAATAAATGTGCACCCCTCTTAAAGAAATATAATCTTTAATGTGACTAGATTTTTTATATCATATATATTTATGAAATAACCTTATAAATATTAAGGATAATTATTTTAGACTCACTTTATGTTTCAGTTGACTTAGGATTTTAATGGATTATCCTGAAATAAATATTTTCATATAAACAAATTAATTGTAAAACAATTTATTTAATTTATATTATAACTCACATGAAGACTGTTTTTTATTATTTTTGATATTAGGTAATGCTTAATATAATTTTATAGACCATTTAGGCATGTTAATTTATGGAAAATTGAGGGTCAATTGTTTTTAGAGTAGGATTGAAGGATGCCCAGTAGAGTTTAATGTAGGAACAGTAGTATACGAACGATTAAAAATAATAATGTGAGGTTTAAAATGTGATATTTTCTTTCTAGGATGATTTTTTTGGTTCACATCACTAAAGGTTTCTGGGTATATCTTTTGTAATTCAAGGATATGAATATTCATGACAAGAAATATATATTTATTCCATGATTTATTTTAGTGTTTCTATTATTTTGGATCCTTCATTTTAAAAATATATTAGACTCTAATAAATCATGACCAGATGGAACCTTCTCGTGTTTGACTTGTTGGTTCCTCGACGATTTATTAGTCCAAAATGTCTTGAATAATTTTAAATGGGTGATTTCTTTGAGTTTCTATAAATTATGAATGAAATATGAATTCTCTTATTTCTAATTCCTTATCCACAATCCCTTTTTGATGTGGGGTGTTATTTTAGAGTCATTATGGCACCTTTGACTAATTTTAGCCATATTCTCTTTTATATAGTTTTCTTGAGAACTAGTGTGATTTTACCCCAATTTGTTCATTGAATTATTTTGGTCAATTATTCAGGATTCTTGGATGT
Organism: Viscum album; assembly: GCA_963277665.1. Lineage (NCBI taxonomy): Eukaryota > Viridiplantae > Streptophyta > Magnoliopsida > Santalales > Viscaceae > Viscum > Viscum album. Next base: position 2,064,804,250 of record OY728133.1, on the reverse strand, counting down.
AATGTCATCTCATCTTGGGCTGAAATTTTTATAATGGAACCATTGTGGATAGCTTGTTTGGAGTTCCTCTCATGTTGATCAAATATGATGGGTTTCTTCTTATTCTTCTCATCAACCTCATTTAAATTTTTCAGAATATGTAGTGGATATATGCAATTATTATTGATCATTATGAATAATATGATTGGTAAATCATATTTTGTTCCCTTCCAATTATGATAATATATTATACCCCCAAATGTTTTTTTTATTATTGACTGATAAGAATGGGTAGATAAAATTAATAAATAGAAAAATAGGTTATGTTTGGGATTGAAGAGTCGAATTATGGGAATTGAATTTAGTATATGTTTCCTTCATATTATTTTTATTCCCTAATATCAGGATCTTGAAATCTATATTGATTTTCAAGCATTTTTTATTGTGATATAGTATTTGATGAGATGAATTGTGTGATAATACCCTTTAAATGGTTAAGAGAATATTTTTGGTGACATAAAAGAAATTCATGTGTGGATTGGTGGACTTGATAATGTTGGATGGAATTACAATAGGAATGGGGTGAATTTTCCATTAATTATTTCATAGGGCATAGATTTAAATTTAATGAAAATGGATACCTTTAATAATTTATATTTAACAATGTAAATTGGGATCCCAAAATTTTAATTTTTCTATGGATATTTAATTTTATGGAGAAAACGTATACAAATAAATAAATAAATAAACATGGTGGAAGAACATATAATTTAATATTGGAAGTTTATCCTCATTTTTGGAAATTTGTAAGATTCATCTTGATTTTTTTTCATTAGTGGAATTGATTGGGGTCATATTGATGAAAAAGTGCAGTGAATGTGGAATTCTCATGTAAACCCATAAAAGTGGTATTATGTGAAACTAATATATATATATATATATATATATATATATATATTCATTGGGGTTTTCTACACGGGAAACTTGAGTAAGATAAGAATAGAAACCCACAAAAATACTTGGGTGTGTGTTTCCCACTACATCTGGGATATAGATGATACAAATTCGTGACTAAACCCTCTCCTCTAGTCTCCCTTTAATAGATGAACCTAGAGATACATGTGATATGTAGTTTGGATGGTACTTATTAGTGGAAATTTAGACATGGGGGGGTCAAGTATGGTATGAGTTGGAAACACAGTGAATTTACTACACAAAAATGATACCCCACTACCTGGGTTACTGGATATTAGATATGTTTATGGTTATACTAGATTTTATATGAACTTTGTGTTATGAGTTGTGATGTATGATTTTTTCTAAGAGATGTGATGTGTGGTTGGTGACTCAATGGGTGATGTGAATTTGTGTTGTGGGATATGATGTGTGGTTGGTGATGTGCGGTGTGATGTGTAGTTGGTGTCATAAGATATGATATATAGTTAATGCCATTATTTGTTTATATAAAAGGGATGCGATGAAATGATGGATTAGCCTTTTTCAAGATCAGTAAATGAGATGGTAATGTTGATTTTATCCATGCCTTGGTCTATTACTGATTATGCCTTAGATAATGTTTTACTAATGACTGTGGTAATTTTTTTTGGTTTTTAACCTAGATGTTCACTCATTTTTATTATTTCTTAAAGATGTTGAGTAGTTTAAAGTGAAAAGCCTACTGAGTACTCATAAATGTATCACCCCACCATAGTTTTCTAGTTTTGTTTTGGGATAGACCAGCATAAATTAGAGATTTTATTCATGTACCTTGCTGAGAATATCGACTATATAATCATTTTTGTGGTTATTTACTTGTATTTTAGGACATTTTTCCCTTTCATATGAAAATTTTGTATTATGAAATTTTTAATTTTTGTTATAATGTGGACTTGGATTGGTGGTTATTTATAAGTTTTTTGAAATAAATTTGGTATCGAATCACAAATCAAAGTTTATACCCACATTCATCATCACTATGTTGGGGCCTATTGGAGGTAGGAGTTGTGGGTCTCTCCAAACATCAAATATATCCTCAAAATCATTCTAGTGGGGTCATGATAAAGTGGAATAAATGGGATTTCCTTATATATAGGTTATATTTTAGTGTTAGTAATTAGTGAAGAATCTTGGGAGTAGTAGGTAAATAGTTAGACTCAACCATATCATGCGACCCAGACCAATGAAATAGGCTATGAAAAAGATATTTTGGGAACCCTTTTTTCTGATGTAAGGAACTCAAAAAAACATAATTGTTTAAGTGAAAGTGTAAGAAATATGGGGTATAAATTATTTGAAGGTACACACATAATGGTCTTTAGTTGATTTTTAAATTTATCACATTAATTATATAGTTATTTTACTAATAATAAATATATTTTTGTATTAAATGAAACATTATAGTCAGTTGAATTGGTTATGTAAAAAAAATAATGGCTAAATGGGGGTCATTAACTAGTTTAAACTATTTTTCTAAAAAATTTCCATATATGGAATGTTTTATTCTATTAAAAATAATTTAATATTGGGTAATGAAATTTAATTTCCATTGTTAAAGTGTAAAATATTCTTAACAATTTTCAAAATGATTAGAATTATTTCCAAAGAAAACATAGCTTAATTTTTGAGAGTTTATAAAGAATTTTTAGAACCATAATGGGGCATGTTTCCATAAAAAAAATATTTTTTTTTGTGTTGAAATTAATTTTTTTGAAACCATGTTATGGATTATTCTGATTCCCTTTCAATTTGTTAGGCTTTGAATTATTTTTAATTCTTGATATATTATGAGCATTTAAAATGGATTGATTGCGAAATTTTGGTTTGGTGATTAGATGATTTGAATTCCTAGAAGATGACTATCCTGATTATTAATAAACTTATTTAATTATAATGGACAAAATTAAATCCCCCTCTCATTCCATTTTTAGAACATCATATTTATAAAATTAATTCATTAACATGTCGAATGATAGGGTTCTAAATTCATATCAAGTAATAATTTTTTTGGTCTATTTTATTCATTTTTTTAAATGATAAATGTGAATAGAAATAACTATTATAGATTTTAATGTTTCCAAAAAAATAATGTTTTCTCATATTCTAATCATGATTAATAGTTTTGATATGCAATATTATTTGAAAATAAAAACACGAATATCATTCCATTTGTTAATATATATTTAATTATGTGTAAAAAAATGTTTCATGACACTATTATAATAACGGGTTTTGAAATTTTCTTTTAACTTTATGGAAAATTATGAGCAGGCTTTTTAGAAAACTGTTGAGTCTTGAATTTTTGTACATGAATGAACCTATTATTCCTTGATTGAAAAAATATTATAATACCTAAATAATTATTCCTTATATTTTACCTTCTTATTCTCATTCTATTAGTAGTTTATAAAATATAAATGACCATGTATTATATTTGTTTTGAGAAAATAATAATTTCATTAAATAAATGACAATTAATGTTGAAAACATTTTTGTGCTTCATTCTGAAATTGATATCCGGTAATTCATGTATATTTATCATCTTGACATTGTAATATAGAGACTACTAAATCATGTTATGTTTTAATTATTTGGTGTTTAAATATTGAATTAGTATAATTATACCCTTGTTGTCGTGTATAAAAATGTATTCCTATGTGATGGAATGTTAAAATATTTTTTTTGGGTATGTTATGAATAATGAATGAGATAAATATGTGATGTTTTTTTCTTGGAAATTTATTTTGTTTGAGATCCAATGGTTAGTTTAATTATTCCAAGAATGATTTATAGGATCAAAAAATGGGCAGTTTTTATCTTTATATTTAGTTGCATGTTGGAGTTACTTATATTAAAGAAAATATGATTTCCCTAAAAATTAATTGAAAATATTTCATGATAATATTGAAAAAATTGTTTAAGGATTTAATAAATATTTTTAAATGACAATCTAAAAATAATATTTTTGATTTATGAAACATTGTTTCAAATTATAATTAAGAAGAGATTGTTCTATAATGATGCTTATATAATGAATCCTTATTTTTTGACATGGAAACTGTTTAATGAGAACCATGAGATGAAATTTCTTATTATAGGGAACCTTTATCCCTATTATTATTGTGTGTTTTTTTGTGATTATATTTAAAAAATCACTAACCTCTAATTATAGCTTACTCACTTAAATCTGGTAAGGAAAAAGTGTTGTTTGTGATTCAATAAAGTGATGTTGGTGATCTATTTTGTCATCTAAATTATTATGGAATAAGTGATGATTGTGATTAAATAATAAATCATTTTGAGGTATATTATTATTTATATTATGATAGAGTTTTGTGTTATGGATTCAATCATATCATGAGAGGTAAACCCTTTCCCCCATACACACATGTCGTATCCTTGACAAATTTAAAAAATAGTACTGCTAATAAAAACATTCTCATAGTGGACAATGTTGTGATATAGTAGATGTTCTATATATATTATTATATTTTTTGAAGTTTTGGATTTTGAAATTGTGTGGTATATTTTCAAAAGAATGGTTTTTGATGTTTGAATTAGTTGGCATGGAACATTATGATATGTGGTTAGGGTTATGGGGCATGGTTGGTTTTGTGTAAAGAAAAAGTTATTGATAATTTTGTGATCTTACTGTATTTTTCATAAATTGATATTTAATATTATTACTATATAAAAATAAAGAGTATAAATTCCACTAGAAAAACTATTTAATCCATTTCACATGTTTTAGAACCATGTATGAGTTTTCATGACACCAAATGTGGATAATATACTATAATGGATGGTACTAAAAATATTGAAACATTAAATAATTCTTGTCAATTTTAGTGAATTATTTCATTATTAATTTGTTTATGTGGTTTATAAATAAATGATTTTCTTATCTCAGATATACAATTTTGAGACTTCATTACAGTTTGTCGTCTTAAAAGGAGAACGATTGATCATAGTTTAAAGAGTTGATAATGTTCTAAATAGAGGAAGTTCCAATGTTCATCTATGGATACTATAGTAGTAATTAGAAGTATTAATGTATGAAATAATTGGTTTACATTGGGTTATTAAAAAAACATATCAATTAAAGATTTCATTGGAAAAAGGTTTGTTTTGGAAAGTATCTTAAAGTCGATGGGATATGTTGCAAAGTGATCTAGGAGAGCTATCTTATGGTAAATTTCATGAATTATTAATAAAGATTTGACATTTACAAGTGAAAATATGTTATTTTTTTAAAGTATAACCATGGGGTTTGGTAGTGGGATTATAGGGTTCATATATTTTGGAATATTTTTCCAAATTTTGAAAATTAGTTTCATTGTTTGTTGAATCATGAGGGATAATGGGTTCATATTTTCATATTTAAAATGAGGATGTATTTTTTATGATTTAATGTGACTCTTCAATTGTAGTATTTCTAAGTGTAGAGATACATAAAAGTGTTTATATTGAGAGGTTTGTCAATAAACGGGGATTATATTGATTATTACTCCTGATTGTATGGTTAGGTGAAGATGAATGCTCAAAGTTTTATATTAAAAATTCTATGGAAGGAGGGAGTGAGGTGGTATTATAGATCTAGGTAATGTCTTTGATCCTTGGGTTTAAATATACTTATGTATTTTGTATCAAGAACGATGATATTATTCAAATTTAATGTTGTGAAGAATCTTTAGTATTATTTACGAAAGATTGGTAATATTTCTTCATATTTTGAGGAGAGAGATTATATGGGGTGAATGGTTTCGTTTTGATTATAATACACACACTGAAATAGTGAGGTGTATTTTGAGATTTTCTTGAAACATCAATAAAATATATTCTAAGATAAATACATGATATTCATGAAAATTTCTCAGGTTTTTACCATTTTATATGAAGTGAAAATTTTCATATATGAAAAGGAGTTTTCAAAACTACATGACTGTCATGAAATCTACATATGTAAAAAGGTGTAGTTAGAGAGAGAGATTATTATCTGTTTGGTATAATGTTCCACATTAGATTAATCTAATTGTGGTAGTGTTATTGTGCATGATGTAATTCATGAGGTTGAGTGGTGTTCTTGTCTTGATCACTCAAAGGGATTTTTGGATAACCTCTTGATATAGGTATTGGAGGAGATTTTGTCACAATGAAGAGGTGTCTGTATGGGTGGTCACTCGATGGTGATTATTGTTTCCCTCACTAATGTTTAGTTTTAATTATCAATGATTAATATTTTTTAAGAGGCATATAATGTCGTAGTATGCACCATATTGGCCTACTTCAATGTGATATGTATTGGTTCTATGGATTTTTAGAGTATGAATAAGGGAAGCGAGTTCCAATCTAGAACACTACAATAGGTTGAAATCCTGGTAGATGAATATGGATAATGACATAATGTTTGGTTTGTAGAATAAATGGAATAGTTTATAACATTAATGATTTCATTGAATAAATGTGGTTTTTTCATGTCAAAAATATTTACTATACGATGTCTATAATTACCATATGAATGATTACCGAGCATATATTATCTTAGAACCATGATTTCTAGAATATGTTATATTTGAATTATTAAAAAAATAAAAGAATATTTCACATTTTGAATGTATGATAATTTGATTATTTTACGGTGTGAAATTATATTTAATGTTGTAAATATTTTTATTTACATATTCGCTCTAAATTTGGATTCAAATACGAAATCCATTTTTTGTCATTCTTTATCAAAAACCCTAGGTGGACTACAATGAGATTTTCGATGAGCTTGATTTCCCACTGGCTAATCATATAAAAATTATACTATAAATTGATCAATTCTAATTTTGGGTGATTTATGCACTCCATTCCACCTTGGGTTTTTCCAATCACTTATTTGTATTTCATGGTAGTATATTCTGTTCATGTTGGGATGCAATTTTGATGGTGTAATACTAATTGGTATATTTTTTGGAGTTTCTCTAAAATGGATCAGATCTAGTGGATTTTTTCTCATAACTCTAATGAAAAATTAAATGATTGGTATGTTGTATCTCATATAGGTGTTCTAAAAACATATCATTTATCTTATGTAATAATTATTTATGATTAAACAGGTTGATATTCCATCCAAACATGAAAATATAATGTCTTCCCATTTTTTTGATTTTTATTGATTGATGTGAAAGGCAAGACGCAATGAAAAATGAAATTAAATTGGTTAAGTGTGATATTGAAGAGGGTATTTATGGGATTTATATATATTATTTATTTCTTTGATTTTATTATTTTTTATTAATAAAGGGATCATGAAAACTATATTGACAAAAATTATTTTCTTATTGATTATTATTCCCTAGCATAGGGACATGTGTGATAGTACATTTTAAATGATTTAGAACTTATATTTGGTAAACTAAAATAAATATGGGTGAAAATTGGTGTCAATCATTCTGTTTGATAGTTATCTAGTAGTAACATGGTGAATTATCAAATAATTATTCAACTTTTCATGGAATGAAATTAGATGTTATCAATTTAATTTATTATCCAAAAAGTGATTTTCTATATATATTGGATATAGAAATTATATTTTTGTTATGCATAAATATTCTATTTAGGTGAATTTATACTATTAATTAAATAATAATGTGTTTTGGATGATCAATAAATTAATCAATTGTAAATATAACCTAGCTTCTTCCAATTTCTAGAGCCATAGTGTTTTATTTTATTTCATTAGTGAAAACAATTTATGACTTTTGATGAAAATGGGGAGTGATAGTTTCTTTCACATTAAAACTCATAATAGTGGGTTGGTGTGAAAATAATATATATATATATATAATTTATTTTTTTACAGACCCCACCAGAGTCGGATAAAATTATCGACACACAATTTTAATAGTTTTTTTTTCACTTAGTATATGATGTGATGTATATTTACGGATGAATACCCATATCCCTCTAAATCTATTCAATTGTAGATCATTGTGATATCTGGGATACAATGTTGGGAGTGGTTCTTAGTGGTGGATATTGAGATATGTGGTGGTGGTTATTGATGGAATGATAAGAAACCAAGGTTAATCTCTAACCCACCCATGATACCTTTCTTTCCTCATTACTAGATACTAGATCTACAACTGATTCTATTATATGTTATATGTGGATGGTGTCTCATGGTGTGATGTGTGTTTAGTGTCTTGAGATGATATTTTCACCTGGTGTTGAGAGGTGGGATGTGCAATTGGGTCCCTGAGATGTGATATGTTATTGGTTTCATGATTTGTGATATACAGTTGATACAAAGTGATATTTATCCTAACCTAAACATTTATAAATTCAATCACTTTCTAAATGAATAAATTCATTATTATGTAATATATTATTATAAAAAACAACATTTTATAGGATTTTTGGACTGATATAAAATATTGGATTTACAATACTCACAAGAATTATAGCCCTTATTACTATATCCATTTTATAGTGGTTATTGAGATTGGTATATATATGGGTTTTGATAAATTAAAATTGACACAGATGGATAATGTGATGATCTCGAATAATAACAACATTCACTATGAAGCCTATATATCAGAGATTCAGAGAGGTATAGTATCAGGGGACTTTACCCTTAACCCATCATAAGTAAATATTACAGAACTATAGCTTGAATGAAACATTTTATGAGATATGATCAAGCCTATTGAGATCACAAACTAATCCATGTTCACCGAACCACCCCACGAAAGGACCACTATCATAAATATTAATCATAGTATGTATATCATTGTAAAAATAGGATATGTATCTAGACCCCTTAAATGTAATTTTATTATACTATTTTAATGACATTAGGATTATAATTATCCATTATAGCTATTATTTTTCAATTATTATATAAAAAGTTCGATTAAAACTATATTTGGAGACAATGAAATCAAAAATTTATTCCTATGAAATTTATTGTTTAAATTATGAAAGTCATCTATGAAATGAAATAATTAGTGAAGAAAATAATATTTTTTTGAAAATATATTCTTAAATGACAATAATTTTTAAAATAAAAATAAAAATATAATTTAATGAAGTTGAACATAATTTCTATAAGGGTTAGAATATTTTTATTATCCCATGAAATAATATTTTACAGTAAGTTTGTTTTTTTAATAAAAAGTTAATATTATAATATTTAGAGAACCATTTTGAAAAAATAAATATTGTTTTTGAAATTATAATGATAAAATTATCCAATCATGTTTTTTCCTAATTTTCAAAGACAGATGATTTTTTGTGTAAATATTAAATAAAATAAAAATTATACGGTCTATATAATAGAATAATTATATTACAAAAGGTATTAAATAAATTATAGAAATGGAATCCATGAAAAAATATTGTTTTCTATAGTCTGTGAATTTTCTTATGTTTTTTATTGATTTTGTAATTCATTAATGAATCCTCCAAAAAAATATTAATTTTTAAGGTTTAATAGTCAATTATTTATTAACATGATTCTTATACAAATTATCAATGGAATTAAAATTTATGATAGATTACAAGCCTTAAAAATAATGGAGAACAACTATATTTGGTAGTAATAATAGGAAAAACCAGGGCATGTTTTTTTCGATTATTTTATCATGCAGCGTCTAAAACCAATGTTTTGAAATTAAAAACTTATTCCAATCATTTTATATAAATACCCTCCATACATCCCACTCCCCTTTACTAAGAACCCATTGACCATGATTTTACTCTCCCTATACCTCATTGAAGACCTCCCATGATGTTCCCGTTATTTTAATATGCTCCTCACAATCTTTTAGAATGTGCCACTTAGGGTAAGGGATTATATTCTCCTCCTATTTAATCAAGAACATCCATTGTACTATTCCATTTGATTTTAAATTATTTATATTTGAACTTTTTGAAGAAAAAACTTTACTATATGTAGGTTTTTTATGTAATGAGATAGAAACATCCCCTCTCATTAAACCCTTCAATTAATCGTTATGTATACATGTTATGGTACCATAATTATCCTACGATTTTTGTCTGAAAAATCATTATAAAACTATTACCTATAACCATTTACAATAAAGGGTATTTAACTAAATGCCCACATAATTTATTTATTATGGAATTTAATGTATATATCCGAGTCTCAGTAATCATGGAGTAAAAGTGAAGAAAATTCTTAATTCCTTTTTATTTAGTAAGACCTATGTGTGGCATTTACGAATATACATGATATAAATGTGATGGGTGGTTCAAAAATTATAATTCTCTATAGTGAATATGGTAATGTTATTAAATAGTGATATTATATTTATTATGCATGAGTAATTTCCCAAATCTCACTATTTTATGATGAATCAATGGTTAACCATGACATATTCTTATGATGTCACGTTTTTTGGTAATGTGACATTTATATAATTCCTTAATGTCATCATCATATATCTTTCATTGATGATCATGTGTATAATTATCACCTTATTTATGTCACATTGTTATTCATCTGGACTAAAATTAAATACCTTTATCATGTTAAACATTATTATTCCATTACCAGGTTTTATAGATAACACATTTAGTATGTACATACCAAGGTTACAACATGTAGTACTAAAAGATATATTGAAAATAATGTATTTTTTAGAGTTTTAAAATAATGTTTTATACCCATGTTTCATATTATGGGGCTATGTATATAATTAGAAAATTAAAAATAGTAATTACAATATTTTTGGATTTTTTTAATTCTAGGATTTTGTAATATGTATTAAATAATGGTGTATTGAAGATATAGGTATTCATAGCCAAGGCCTCGTGCCAAGACTACAAATAAGATTTTGTCAAGGCCTTGTGCCAAGACACTAGTTTGTCTCATTAGACCTACTGATACATCGAGGAGCTATAGCGGGCTTCAACCATCTCTTACTAAGCCCAATGCATTCCTCATATGAAAAGTTTTAAACATAACATAAACATTCGTATTAAAACTAGCATAAGAAATGTCAATACTTTATCCACAAACCATGAATGGTATAAAAATAGTACATCTACAGTCAAACATAACACATTCGATACAATATGCGAGATTGTATTGTATCATATTAACCACAATCAAGAATGATGAAGGATGTTGACATAGATGAAAATAATCATTAAAACAATTCGAGTGAAATATCCCCCTTTTTCTTGAAATCATTTAAAAGTCACACTATTTTTCATGAATCCATTTTAAAATAGATTATTGAATCAAAGTCTCCCATACCAAATTGAAACTTTTAAATGGAGTTTTAATTTTAAAACTTTAAAGTCCATATAAATAAATCCTTAAAACCATTTTTAAAACATGGACATTAATTAGCAAAATTTAGAAGAATAAGTCTTTAAAACATTTAAAAATGGTATTTTAGTTATAGTTTCTAACCAAAAGAGAGAAACTTGAATACAAATAATTGAGGTAATCAATAACATTTTAATATCATGAGAATAAAGGGATTCATGATATATTATGTCAAAGTACATTATATAAACCATATAAAAGTGATTCTGTGTATAACAATAAAGGAGTGTCAATGGAATGTAAATTGATATGAAATCTCTCATAAATCCCATATACTTAGGTTAAGGATAAATCAAAGACATAATTATGTGTGAAAAATATAAATACACTAAATATGATTGGATATTCAGTGTAAACCAATCAAAGTACATTCACACATATTCTTGTAGAAACAACACCAATGAATTGGATGTTTATCTCAACAAATCGAGATTGAGTAAAAATTACTCTTATCAAATTCATACCGATGACTTGAGAAATTATAAATGGAGTGATTATGTGTATAAAAAGTATATCCATAGAAAGGGGAGTGTAAATTATGACATAATCAAATGAATAGTGATTCCCCACATAATCTTGGAGTAAAATAATCAATGATTTATGCGTAAAGCCGAATGAGAGGAAATTGAAATTCCAAATTCCCTTATTGATTTGGTAACATAAAAAACATACGCCCATGAATGAATTATCATAAAATGATGATGTAAATATACATGAATTAAATTATATTACCCAATTATTACAAACATGGGCAGTACACACACCATATGTAATAAATTAGTGGTGAACAATGGAAATATCACGGAATTAAAAGTGAGATAAGAGACCCCTTACTTTGTACTTTTTACTTGGCCGATGGTAGGTTAACCTCCTGTATAATGGTGAAATAATTTTTATTTAATTATACAATAATAATTTACATTATTATCATATCATATATGATCTTTTAACATTGATTTGTTAATAATATCTTAGTATTATCATCATTTCGGTTGTTAACTTACTAGTTTTCCTTTATATTCTTTGTTACGTAAGACGTGTTTGTTATGGATAGGTTGTATATTAATAATATCCAAAATTACATCAAGTCTTTAGATACTATTATTCATCATCAAATGAGAATTATACTTGAATGGATATGATGGAGAATGAATCTCATCACGTTCGTGGAGACGGTAGTCCGTTCGTACGCACGAGCGACAATATCATTCTTTTGATATTAAAATAATATATAATTGGATGGTATATCATATATACAGAATAATTATAATGTTATATTTATTATTTACATGAATTACACATCATTATTATTCTCATCCAAATAATAATTTATTGAATGCCAATTATACCACGACGTGGAGACTGTAAGTCGTACGTACGCACGTATGGTGATATGCCATTCAAAAGATGGATAGAATACTGAATATGGTTATAAAATATTTATAATAACATTACAGTATATATAATATACTGGAATTATTATTTTATAATAGAAATAACTAGGAATGAAGAAGTTGAAGAAGAAATGAACTTAAAAGAGGGTGGTGAAAACATTACCTCTTCTTCGGGTTCTTCCTTTTGATTTGATCAAAAGGGCTCCATAGGTTGGATTTATTACTAAAGTAAGCCCTCTATGATGAAGTTAGGGAAGTTGATAGAGTATTTTGGTAGATTTTGGCCAATCCAAATGGCTTTGAAGGTGTGAATTAATGAGAAGGGGGAGTTCCCTTTTATAAGAGGGGTGAGGGGCACCTTTGGAAAAGCTAGAAATATTATTTTATAATAAATTCATATTCAGTTTCTAATGGCTCCAAAGTGTATTATTTAATTTTTATGTTGGGTATAGGTCGAAAACCACTCAACCAATATAATTTAGACAGGTTTGGGTAATTATATTAACCTTATCTTTAAGTATTAACTCTTAGTTAATTAGTTTCACTTTTACAATGTCTCTTTGTATTTTTATATTATATGGTTAATAAACATAATATTTACATCCAAGCGACCCCAATTGGTCCCTTAATGATACAAATATCATTATATAAGTCTATTTTATGAACCTTAGATTTTTAGGAATTGAATATAAATTAATAATATAATATGTTTTTAAAAACTCTTTTATGTCAATTTTGACTCTATTGGGTATTTTGTTTTTGATGAATTCATAACAGCATTATTACATCAAAAAAAATTTATATAATCAATACTAATATGTCATATTAACAATTAAAATTAGTTTAATTCATAAAAAGTCTCAAATTACATTTATTTTGATATTTATAATATCAATTATTTTAATATTTCATAAATTAGGTAATTATTGTATCACTATTGTGTCATAAATAAATTAAACTATTTAATGTCTAAAAATTATAAATAAAATAAAATTTTGTATTAAATCATTTTATCTTTCTAATTAATATTTAAAATCGAATTTATCTTCTATATAACCCTATATTAAAAATGTTTTAATAAATAAACATTGATTTTAACTCTTTTAACTCTTTTTTGAATTAAATAATAATAAATGTCCTAATCTAATACAAGTGGACCTAAATGATAATTTTTTACTAATAAGGTTGTTTTTTGTCTATATAAACTTGTCCAATAGAATTAGGACATGTTTTAGGGTAATATTAATATCATTTTTACCCTTAATTACCATATTTACTTTTAAACGTGGTAAATAAAAGTAAAAAGTTACTATTTACCAAAAATTATTTTAATCTCATTGAACCACATTTTACTCCTTGCTATTAACCGTGTCTCTCAGATTTTCAAAATTCCACGAACATAAGCGGTAAAATTATGTTTTATGAAAAATTCAGTTTTTTTAACTACCACTTATTGGTTTCACTATTCATCAAAAAATGAAAGTTTCCACAAAAATAACAAAAATTAGGCCTAAGATATATTTGATATTAAGAATTCAAAAATGATGTCTATTTTACCAAATTAAAAACATATCAGTTTCATTAATTAATTTAAAAATTAATTCCCGTCGTCAAAACAAATAGCGTGTTTTTAAGAGATAATAACTATCAAAAGATTGATAGTTTTTTATGTCTGGTTTAAATGTGAAATTACATCCAATGACTAAAATTGTACTAAATGGTAAAAATATATTATAAATATACTTTAAAACCACTCAAATTAATAATTTATCACTACTAATTATTTCGATTAAAAAAAAATTTTAATTAAAATTTAGTAATTTTCACTATTCATCAAAATATGAATGTTATCCGAAAAGTACCAAAATATCACACTAAGATAATTTCGATATTACGAATCCAAAAATGAAGTCCATTTCTAAAGATAAAATTTATAAAATTTCAAAAAGTAGGTATTACTATTCCTAACAGCTAGTTTGATTGGTTGTGGTGTGTTAGAATCTCGAAGTTGCGTACAATGCACGCCATTGAATTATTCAAAGGGAAACGTATCGTTGAAGCTTGGTGTGTTACATTCTCCCCTCCTTCAATAAATTGAGTCCACACAATTTTTTAAAATTGGTCTTGAGAAAATAATGGAAAGTCCCACATCAGAAAAAGAGTCAATAAATCTATCACTTTGAAATAAAGGAAGAGAGGTATAAAGGTCGCCCAAGATAACCCATACTAGGATTCCATATAGGAAAACATGGATATAGACGATAAACTTTGTTTTAAGTTATTATGGAGAGGGATAGAAAACTTGATCTGGAGAAAGTTAACAATAAGAAAATCACAATCTTGTGTTGGGACAAATGGTCATTAGTCTCCCAGTAGGAAAAGTAAACAGACAACATTTTCTGTTTTACGTTACATTACATAAGGACGAGGAATTCATTTATGATATTGAATAAGAACATAGAGAGATACACTAACTTTTTAAGTAGAGTTTCATTCTTTAATAAATTTTCACCACTAACTCATTTTTTTGTACAATAAGTATTCAAGAAGACTTGGTCACAATGGAAGAGCTAGAATTAGCTTCTATAGAAATACATGATCCACATAGGATAAACTATATATTTACCTTGTCTTTAGAGACTAATCAAAACCAAAATGGTTAGTATAATATCTGAGGATCCCCCAAATGGATATTCCATTACAGAAAAAAACACTAATATTAATTTCTAAAATTAAACCATCAATACCCCAAAGTTAAATAAATACCATTCAATAATCAATTATCCTTAAAATCCATCAATATAATCCAAACTAATATTTTAACCCAAAACTTATTAGAATGTAGTCTTCCATGTTAAATTGTATCTACAAATAACATTAATTACTCTTAAATTCACATACTTAAAAGTAATTAACCTAATCATTTCCATAAATAACCCAAATCACTATAAATCCATAATAAAAACATAGATAAAAATCCCCCATTACTCCTCAAATGAAATACCATACTATTCTATTTTCCTTGGGCATATAGTGTTCACAAAAAATCTAATAACTTCCATAATAACATTTATCACATAATCACCAAATCATTTTCCAATACTAAGGTTATTCATTTGATAATACATAAGATCCCAAATCAAATTATTATTGATCAATAAAATCATTTAACTAAAAATAATAGTCAAACTAACCAGGGACTTCACGTAGTCCAGTGGTAGGTGATAAATTCCAATCGCACCTTGGTTGTGGGTTCGATTCCAACATCTTTGTCCGACGCGATGGGTTTTCACATGGTCTGCGTGTTGTCCTTTTTCAGAAACTATATTTTATAACATAACCAAAATGAGATAAATTCCTCAAAATAACAATAACATAATTTAACCACAAATCTTATCTCATACCTTTCATTTTCATCCCAAATTATAATAACTTATAATTTCCACAAACCCAATGATCATATAAAACCAAATGGTTATTTATAACAATATCCACAAGAAAAAGATAATTATTCCTCAAATATCATTCTCAAATGGAAAACTGTAGGGTTACAAATACAAGAGAAAATTATTCCAAAGTAAACCCATCAACAAGGTGCACTAATACTTTTCAAACATTTCTCCAACCATTTATTTCCACATAGCTTCTTCTTTGACCATGAAAATATCTTATAGAATAGGTAATTTACTCAGGTAATGTCCAGGTCCCCTACATATATGGAAAATGACTGTAAATGGATTCTTGGGACCATTTTTATCTTCTTCCATGGTACTCTTCATTTTTTTCGGAAATTCATCACTTTATGTCCTTACTTCCCGCATGCAAAGCATTTCTTTGACCCATTGAGACACTTTCCTGGGTTTCTCCTTCCACATTTCCTGCATGATGGAAATTGAGGATTCCTTTCTCCATGGTCTCTACTGCTGGATCACTTATCATTCAACACCTTTCTCTTCTTTTTTGAGTCCGGGAATTGGTTAATATATATATTGTTGGTCATATTTTTTGAAATTGGATTTGTCATAAAGACGGTATATTTTACGCCTATCAACATTCCATTTTGTTGCTCATTTCCACCATTGTTCTCACCATGTACATCATTCTCGAAGTCACTATAACTTCCTTGGAATCTAGCCATTGACTAAAACCAGAAAGCATTGTGTAAGTAACAGTAGTCCTAAAATCATTTAGATATTAACATGTCACTATATTTTCAATTTGAAACCCATTAGGATTAACCAAGGTCATTTACTCTCATCTTATATATATAATACATAAAATCGGTTTGTATGGAAAATGTAAATTATCCTAAAAATATCCCCCGGGAGTGTCGTAACCAAGAGTGCAGCAAGACCTGTTTTCGCACACTAGTTCCCGTTCGTGTCTAGCTCAAAGCGGTGTTTTCGAGATTTACCCCTAGGTACATCTGTGCCAAAGCTGCCTCTACCTGCTCATATCCAGACAAAGATGTATTGCTCGGAAAACTCACAAAATCTCTAAAATACCAAAATTCTAGAAAGTTCTTCTATACTAATTCTCAATGTTCATCTTAGGTCTACGTGCTCTAATCAGAGTTTATCTAAATCTAGCTTCCAAAGTTTGTACTAAACTTCCTCTGATACCAACTGTAACGCCCCGACCCTAGATACCCAGAGTCGGTGCATTATTACATAACATTGGCATGATCACAAGAAAGATCAAGTCTCAAAATACCGATTAGTTTAGTAGCCTTGGAAACACTAGATATATTCATAATGTTTACATTACATCAATAAGTGAAAAACTACAACAACATATTGTCTTCATATCCCCACACTCTTATCCCCTCATACTATCCCTGCAGGTCATTCATAAAATACTTCGTCACATCCTGGGAAAAATAGAACATTGAAAGGGGTGAGCTCAGATGGTCAGTAAGGATAACAATATAGCGGAAA
Organism: Viscum album; assembly: GCA_963277665.1. Classification (NCBI taxonomy): domain Eukaryota; kingdom Viridiplantae; phylum Streptophyta; class Magnoliopsida; order Santalales; family Viscaceae; genus Viscum; species Viscum album. Next base: position 2,064,786,596 of record OY728133.1, on the reverse strand, counting down.
CTTTCATAAATAGACATAAAAATTTAAGGCAATGTGTAACTAAAACAAAAGCCTTTTAAACTTGAACTTCAGCATAATATGGAAAGGATAAAATGAAATAATGCCATTTTCTTATTCACATGGATATTCTACTAGTCGAATAATCAAATGAAAATATTAATAACCACTTTCATAATGACAGAATGCATAATGCCAGACTATCATAACCACATAGCCAAGGCCTCGTGCCAAGACTACAAATAAGATTTTGTCAAGGCCTTGTTTCAAGACACTAGTTTGTGTCATTAGACCTACCGATGTATCGAGGAGCTATAGCGGGCTCCAACCGTCACATACTAAGCCCAATGCATTCCTCACACAACTACAAATATGGCTTTTATCAGCGCTAAAAATAACCTTTATTAGCACTAGAAAAAGCGCTGATAAATCCGGCGTAGATAAAGGGGGGGTCCCCTTTATCAGCTCTCCGAAAAGCACTGATAAAGACCACTTTTATCAGCGCTAAAAAAAGTGCTAAAAAAGGGTCCTTTATCAGCGCTAAAAAAATCACTGATAAAAGTACCGCTTTATCAGTGCTTTCGTTTTAGCGCTGATAAAGGACCCTTTTATCAGCGCATTTAAAAAAGCACGGATAAATGTTAAAAAAATTTAAAAAATTTAAAAAAATTTAAAAACATTTAAAAAAAATTAAAATAAACTACCAATCGGGGGGCTTTTATAGCGCTTGACCCCCCCCCCTTACAGCGCTTTTCGGCCCCTATACAGCACCCCACACACCCCCCTCCACCCTTTAACAGCGCTTTCTCCAATATTCCCCATGCGCGCGCACCCCTGCCTCCACCGGGATTTGAACTCGAGACCTCCCCCCTGCGCGTCTAAGCCCTTACCACTACTCTATTTTGATTATCTTTCCAATTCATGATATCTCTCTATATTTATATTTATATATTTAGTTATATTTATTCGTATAGTATTATATATTTATATTAATATATATATAGTTATATTATAATATATATATAGTTATATTATAATATATATAGTAATATTAATATATATATATAGTGGTATTAATATATATCTATATCTATATATATATATATATTTAGTTATATTTATTCGTATAGTAATATATATTTATATTAATATATATATATAGTTATATTAACATATATATAGTTATATTAACATATATATAGTTATATTAACATATATATAGTTATATGAATATATATTTATATAGTTATATTAATATATATATTTATAGTGATATTAATATATATATATTTACAGTAATACTAATATATATATATATATATGTAGTTATATTAATATATATATAGTTATTAGATTAATATATATATAGTTAGATTAATATATATATATAGTTAGATTTATATATAGGTATATAAATATTCATTGTATTTTAAATAAAATGGATGTTAGTTATTATTTAGATAAAGCTAATATATTTTATATATAAATATATTTTATTATTTATATTTATAATTAAATTTTTAGGTGTGAATATTTAAAAAATATGAATATATTGTTGTATATTTGATTATAAATAGAAGTGCATTATAAAAAATGATGAAATTTCAAATAAATAATATCAATATGAATGTAATACCTTTGAATAAATTCATACCCCACCAAAAAAATCCAATAATACCCCCTTAAACGAGGGTGAAAATCCACAAAATGTTAAAAAATCGGGGTACCCGGACTAAAAACTCAGCTTTGGAGGCCTTCTTGGCCTTTTTTGGCCTCGAAAATCCCTTGAACGGGGTAACACTGGGTCACAATGACATAGATCTCGTCACAGGCTTCGATTTGATGTGTGGTAGAGCTCAAACGGACACACGGATCAAAAGTTATGGCAGTTTGAAGTTTGAGTTGCGTTTTCAACATATTTTGGATCTTTTTTAAAATTTTTAAATTTTTTTAGTCTTCAAATTGTTATTAAATGACTATTACTTTATAATGATTAGAAAATTATTAATTAAAAATATTTTTTTTTAATTTTTTATGAAGCCATTTTAACTAAATATCTTATATATTATGTATAATAAGTGTAAATGTACATTTATAGTTATCTAAAATATATTTAAAAACTATATATTATATTTATATATCAATATAACAATATTTATATATTAATATATTAATAAATTAATTTTTTTTGAAGCCGACCCTTTATCAGCTCTAGTAATCAAGCGCAATTAAAGGCACCCCCCTTTATCAGCGCTTTTTCGTTAGCACTGATAAAGGGGGGGCGCTGCGAAAAACTATTTTTGTGGTAGTGTCGTATGAAAAGTTTTAAACATAACATAAACATTTGTATTTAAACTAGCATACGAAATGTCAATACTTTCTCCACAATCCATGAATGGTATAAAAATAGCACATCCACAGTCAAACATAACTCATTCGATACAATATTGAAGATTGTATTGTATCATATTAACCACAATCGAGAATGATGAAGGATATTGACATAGATGAAAATAATCATCAAAATAATTAGAGTGAAATATCCCCCTTTTTCTTGAAATCATTTAAAATTCACACTATTTTTCAAGAAGCCATTTAAAAATATATTTTTGAATCAAAGTGTCCCATACCACTTTGAAACTTTTAAATAGAGTTTTAATTTTAAAACTTTAATGTCTATATAAATAAACCCTTAAAACCATTTTTAAAACATGGACATTAATTAGCAAGATTTAGAAGAATAAGTCTTTAAAACATTTAAAAATGGTATTTTAGTTAGAGTTTCTAACAAAAAGAGAGACACTTGAATTCAAATAATTGAGGTAATCAAAACATTTTAATATCATGCGAATAAAGGGATTCATGATATATTATGTCAAAGTACATTATATACACAATATAAATGTGATTTTGTGTATAACAATAAAGGATTCCTAATTGAATGTAAATTGAGATGAAATGTCAATGTCTCATAAATCCCATATCCTTAGGTTAAGGATAAATAGACGACATAATTATGTGTGACAAATATAAATACACTAAATATGATTGGATATTCAGTGTAAAACAATCAAAGTACATTCAAACATATTCTTGTAGAAATAACACCAATGAATTGGATGTTTATCTCAACAAATTGAGATGGTGTAAAAATTACTCTTATCAAATTCAAACCGATGACTTGATAATTTATCAATGGAGTGATTATCTGTATAAAAAGTATATCCACAGAAAGAGGAGTGGTAATTATGACATAATCAAATGAATAGTGATTCCACACATAATCTTGGAGTAAAATAATCAATGAAGTATGCGTAAAGCCGAATGAGTGGAAATTGAAATTCGAAATTCCCTTATTGATTTGGTAACATAAAAAACATACACCAATGAAAGAAGGATCATAAAATTATTATGTAAATATACATGAATTAAATTATATTACACAATGAATACAAACATGGGAAGTACACACACCATATGTAATAAATTAGTGGTTAACAATGGAAATCTCACGGAATTAAAAGTGAGATAATAAACCCCTTACTTTGTAATTTTTCCTTCTCCGATGGTAGTTTATCCTCCTGTATAATGGTTAAATAATTTTTATTGAATTATACAAGAATAATTTACATTAATATGATATCATATATGATCTTTTAACATTTATTTGTTAATAATATCTTAGTATTATCGTCATTTTGGGTGTTAACTTACTCGTTTTCCTTTATATTATTTGTTACGTAATCTGTGTTTGTTATGGATAGGTTGTATATTAATCATATCCAGAATTACATCAAGTCCTTAGATACTATTATTAATCATAAAATGAGAATTATACTTGAATGGATATGATGGAGAATGAATCTCATCGCGTTCGTGGAGCCGGTAGTCAGTTCGTACGCACGAGCGACAATATCATTATTTTGATATTAAAATAATATATAATTGGATGTTATATCATATATATATAATCATTATTATGTTATATTTATTATTTAAATTAATTACACATCATTATTATACTCATCCAATTAATAATTTATTGAATGACAATTACCCCACGACATGGAGACTGTAAGCCGTACGTATGCACTTATGGTGACAAGCCATTCAAAAGATGAATAGAATACTGAATATGGTTGTACCATATTTATAATAACATTATAGTATATAGAAGATACTGGAGTTATTATTTTAGAATATAAATAACAAAGAAATAAGATGTTGAAGAAGAGAGGAACTTGAAAGAGGGTGGTGAAAACATACCTCTTCTTGGGGTTCTTCATTTTGATTTGATCAAAATGGATCCTTAGGTTGGCTTTCTGACTAAAGTAATGCCTCTAGGATGAAGTGAGGGAAGTTGAGAGAGTAATTTGGCAGATTTTGGCTGAGCCAAATGGATTTGAGGGTGTGAATTAATGAGAAGGGGGATTTCCCTTTTATAAGAGTGGTGATGGGCACCTTTGGAAAAGATAGAAATATTATATGATAATAAATTTGTATTCAGTTTCTAATGGCTACAAAGTAGATTATTTAAAGGTCAAGGTGGGGATGGGTTGAAACCACTCATCCAATAGAATTCAGACAGGTTTGGGTCATTATATTAACCTTATCTTTAAATATTAACTCTTAGTTAATTAGTTTCACTTTTACAATGTCTCTTTGTATTTTTATATTATATGGTAAATAAACTTACTACATACATCCAAGAGAGCCCAAATTGGTCCATTAATTATACAACTATCATTATATAAGTCTCTTGACTGAACCTTAGATTTTTAAAATTTTAATATAAATTAATAATATAATATTTGTTTTAAAAACTCTTTTATGTCAATTTTGACACTATTGGGTATTTTGTTTTTGATAAATTCATAACAGCATTATTACCTCGAAAAAATTTATATAATCAATCCTAATATGTCATATTAACCAATAAAATAAGTTTAATTCATAAAAATTCTCAAATTACATTTATTTTGATATTTATAATAACAATTATTTTAATATTTCATTAATTAGGTAATTATTGCATTACCATTATGTCATAAATAAATTAAATTATTTAATGTCTAAAAATTATAAATAAAATAAAATTATGTAGGAAATATTTTTATCTTTATAATTAATATTTACAATCGAATTTATTTTATGTATAACCCTGTATTAAAATTTTTTTAGTAAATAAACTTTAATTTTAACTCTTTTAACTCTTCTTTGAATTAAATAATAATAAAGGTCCTGATATAATACAAGTGGAACTAAATGATAATATTTTACTACTATGGTTGTTTTTAGTCGAGATACACTTGTCCAATATAATTAGGACATGTTTTAGGGTAATATTAATGTCATTTTTACCCTTAATTACCCTATTTACTTTTAATCGTGGTAAATAAAAGTAAAAAGTTACTATTCACCACAAATTATTTTCATCTCATTGAACCAAATTTTACTCCTTTATATTAACTGTGTCTCTTGGATTTTCGAAATTTCACTCACAGAAGTCGTAAAATTAGGTTTTATGAAAAATTCAGTTTTTTTAACTACCACTTTGTGGTTTCACTATTCATCAAAAAATGAAAGTTTCCAGAAAAATAACAAAAATTAGGCCTAAGATATATTTGATATTATGAATTAAAAAATGATTTCTATTTTACCAAATTCAAAACATATCAGTTGGATTAATTAATTTAAAAATTAATTCATGTCGACAAAATAAATAGCGTGTTTTTAAGAGATAATAACTATCAAAAGATTGACACTTGTTTATGTCTGGTTTAAATGTGAAATTACATCCAATGACTAACATTGTAATATATGGTAAAAATATATTCTAAATATACTTTAAAACCACTCAAATTAATAATTTATCACTACTAATTATTTAAATAAGAAAATTTGTTTTTAATTAAAATTTAGTAATTTTCACTATTCATCACAATATGAAAGTTATCCAAAAAGTACCAAAATTTCCCCCTAAGTTAATTTTGATAATATGAATCCAAAAATGAAGTCCATTTCGAATGATAAAATTTATAAAATTTTAAAAAGTTGGTATTACTATTCATAACAGCTAGTTTGATTGGTTGTGGTGTGTTAGAATCTCGAAGTTGTGTACAATGCACGCCATTGAATTATTCAAAGGGAAATATACCGTAGAAGATTGGGGTGTTACACCATTTCCCATACATACATGAAAATTTGATAAACTAAAAATGGTATTCACTATCTGACTTCTATTGATATCTAAAGGAAATAATTCTGTATAGGTTGTAGGTGATCATCATATTCTGTTGACTCATTTTATAGTTATAATGGAGTATTTCCCACTTCACCGAATGAAAATTTATATATATAAGATGACATAGACTTGTAATCTCCATTTTTTTATCATGATCCATGATTTACCTCAAGGCTGTGTAAAGGCCTTCATTACGAACTATATATATATACATATATATAAGTTTCAGTACTACTTATCAAACACTAAAGGATAGTCAGACTAAGAGAAACATTCTATGTTATGTGGATATATTGAGGTCATATTCAATATATTTTCAAGGATGTTGGGAACATCTATTTCCCCTTAGTTGAGTTATCATATAATAATTATTTCAATTAAATAATTTAAATTGGTACTCATGATAAACTATATGGGAATTGGTGACAGACACTTAAATGATATGATGATGTTAGAGGGATGAAGTGTATGGGATATAATATTATCAAAGAGTCGACATAGAAGGTTCAATATATAAATCATTATCATAAATCAATAGAAAAGTGGTTGAATAGATATAAAGAAACTCATTGATGGGACCAAGATATTTAGGTTTGAGATAAGGTAGTCTTTATAAATATCCATGGGGGAAATTCTAGAGGTTTATTAATAATGGAAATCTTAGTCCTAGATACATCGACCACTTTTAGATATCTAATTGCATCAGTTCTATTGTATATCGACTATTACTTCCACCTATCCTATATAAAGTACATGATTTGATACATTTATTGATACTATGGATAAATATTATGGACCCATCCCATGTTATGAATAATGTGGTTGTACGAATGGATATAATTCATTCATTCGAAGAGTGGATGATAAAAAACATAGATCATTTTGAAAACTTTCTATGGAACAACACAACTAACCTTGTAAATGTATAATGGAAGATTCAAAATGTTGAGGCAGATACATGGAAATTACATGAGTAGATAAAATATATGTAAGTACATCTAATTTATTGCACCATATATTTTTTTTGGAAAATGTTATGTATGGGGAAGACTGCTGTGAATGGAGATTTTATAAAAAAACACCTTCATCCTGAATAAATTTCATATTATGTAATATATTATTAGAAAAAATAAGGAATAATTTATTTACATTGGACTACAATAACATAATAAATTGGTAATAAAAATAATAATTAAATACAACCATAATATATCCATTGTATATTAACTGTTAATATTAGTATATATCAGAAGTTATCATCATGTCAAATTGATATATATGGATGAATTGATGGCCTAGAAATGTATTATCATACCCAATGAAGCCTATCTCCTAGAGAATTCGATGTATTTTTACTTACCAGAATGTTCTACTAACCATTCACAATATGATATTATTTTAAAAAAATTATAGAAAATTTTCGCTGGAAGAAATAATTTAATCGAGATCATGACCTAGATCATGTCCACTAAACAACCTCATAAGATCACCACCATTAACAACCTTACCATTAGGTAGAATTACATATTAATATAGATTATATATTTATACCCTATTATTATGTTTTTTAGATGATATAGATTATGTTTTTCCCTTTTATTATAAATGTTCTATTGCTTATATAATCATTTTGTTAAAATTGATATTTTTACATTGTGAAATAGAAATATCCTTTTAGTGAAATTTATTGTTTCAATTAAGAAACTACATTTATAAATTCATGATCAATTTAGATGTTATTTATTTTAAGAAAATAATATTATTATATAACATTTAATAAAATATAATTGATTATACAATTCAATGATGTGAGATGTAATTTTTATGAGGGCCATAAAGTTGTTAGTATCGTAAAAAGTGGTATTTTCTTGTAAATAATAATTTGTTGTTCAATAAAGAAATAACATAATAAAAAATGTTTTTTGGAAAAATATATTGTATTTTTTTGATTAGAACATCAAAATTATCCAATGGTGATATTTTATATATTTTTCTACGATAGATCATATTTGAGAAAACAATAATTAAATATGACACAAATATAGGGTGTGTATAATGAATTAATTTTATAATAAAACTAATGTAATTAATGTTATAAATGTAATTCATGACCAAATATTATTTTCCCATTTATAATAACCTTTCATAGAATTTATTTAATTAATTTTATGATCCTTTAATGAATCCCCAAAAACCTATATTATATTTTAAGGTCTTAAAATAAATTATATACAATCATTACTCCATTCCATATCACCAATGGTATTATTTTAATATGTTCAATTCATGGATATATAGAGTATTTTTATATACCTATTCATACACTAAATCCATGTTAAAAAAATAATATTGTTTATATTTTGGATTAATTTATTATATAGAATACAAAACAAATTCTATTAAATTAAAACACAATTCCCCTCTATTTTTATACAAAAACCCACCCAACATCCCACTCTCAATAAATACAATTGGGTATTAAGTTCCCCTAACCCTCACTAAATCAATATAAATGTATTCCAATTACATAATGAACAACCTCCCAAGCTTTTAGTTGATCGTTCCCAAGGTAGGTAATTCTCTAATCTTTATATTTATTATAGAACATTCTATGAATGATGCCATTTTATTTTTTATTATCGATGTTTGAATGAATTTTTTAAAAACTTTTTACTATCCATAAAATATTAAATTAATGAGAGATGAAATTTTACTCTAAATAAACTACTTAATGAATCATTATGTACAAAAATTATGCTGGTTAACATATCATCTGATTTATCCATGCCAACAACTTTTGTAGTGATTAAATGTCCACAATTCCACTCAAGGGGATTCACCAATATTTTTCTAGAATTAATAAATTCATGAAATCCATGTATGTAACATATTCTCCTTAATAATGTGTTTAAATGTGATAAAAGTAATTCTTATATTGACATATATATGTGGCACACTAACACATGTAAATTATATGAATGTAATGGGTGGTCCCCAAAGTACATATCATATTTATGCAATAGATAATGTTTTATTCTCATGAGATTCAATGTATAGTTCATCTGAGGTTATCCTACGTTGGATATTTTACCATTACATAGTTGTTATCCTTGAATTATTCATAGGTTGTACTATTTTATGTATTTTACAATTTTTTATGTTACCTTGATGTTTACATATTATATATTGCTACAATTATCAAGTTTACAATCCTTACCTCATTTACATATCCTTTATATGCCTCTTGAATAACATGTATTTCATTCATCATGTTATGCTTGATTAATACCTTATTGGTCTTTATAGTTCACCCCTTTCTAATATACATCCCCATGTTATATATTTAAGTATTAAAAGAATGTTGATATATAATGCCAAGTTTTAGAGTTTTTATTTTATAATATGATACCAATTTATCATGATATTATGATATGTATATAAATATCCAATAAAGTAGTAAATTTAATATTTTATGATTTTATTAAGTGTATATTTAGGGAATAATCATCAATTATGGTGTATTGAACATGTGGGTTTCAATAAATTAATATATAGTCATTTTCGTTATTGATGGATATGGAATTAATTGGAGAATATATGTATTCTTATTGGGATAGACTAGAAAACCTATAGGGATTGTTAGTTAATATATCCATTCATATTTTAGAATTGAGTATACTTTTCTACAATGGAATATCGAGTTAAGATTATATTATCAAGTCTTCAACCTATATTGGATTATCCCATTAATTATATTTTTCATTTATATGTCACCATTTCTTATTTCATTATTAAAAATGAGAAGAGTACCCCCGGGGAACAAATACAAAACATGGGGCCAATGGGGGCCCGATGAAATGCATTATGATGGTATCCCCTCTTACTGTGTTAACCCCCTATGGTTTTATTTGGTTTAAGTTGAAATAGGATGAGGTACCAGACCCATGGGGTGCCTATGATGCCATATGGTCATCCACCTTATTTCACTCCCACCAGATATGTCTCAGTCAGATGTTATTAGAGAGGATAGCTCGACACTTCCTAATAGGGTAGGACATTTATTAGAGGACATGACCAGAGCCCTACAACGAGTTGAAGTGAATCAGAGAATCAGTTTAGATTTTTTATTATTCACAACCCCTTTCCTACAATGACTGAGACTAGATAGATATGATAGGGCCTTCTCTAGGAGAGAAGAGTTGCTGCTAAGGTGAACCGATAACATGAACTCCATTGAGGCCCTAAAGTCATGAATAATCCCACTTCCTAGCATGTCACCCTTAATGCAAGATCTATATTTAATATCTTTCAAGCACATGGAAGGTGAATTAAAAAGTATCATTGGCTGTGATGATATGAATCATGATTGTCCTAGGTGGTCGAAAATATGAGATTAAAGGAGGGGGAATCCCACCAGTTTTCCATGCTCTTAGGCTTATCCAGAAGAAGAATTCATATTTGAACAGTGATTTCTATTTCAGATGAACCAATCCCATCAAATATTACATTTTTCCTCACATTACACATACAACAGAGACAAGCATTCATGAATAATACTCTTTCCATGCATTACACACCCCTACAACTTGAGTTATTAAACCATCGAACAAGGAATGAGGTGTCCAATACAGGTTATGAGCGGATCATAGTAAAAATACCAAATGTGGAAAATACCTCATGTGCCCAATACCCTTCAATGAAAATATTATCAATGATTTCCTCTTATCATTCTTTACATCATGAGAAGTTGGAGGGTATATATATTCCACGTATTCAAATGTTGTCATCGGTGGCAACTGTATTGTGTTTAATCATAAAAGTGTGGAATTTGTACTTTGTAGGTATTATCGTGATCTAATGGACTCCATTCCAGTGGTAATCCTATGTGTGGGTTATCAGAACATGAAAACATTCCTTAAATGATATTTTGACCAATCATGTAGGTGAAAAAATGCATATGTTGGGTTCTGCATTGATGTTAATAAGCATAAATCTTTCCTATTGTTCCATGGTTAGCACTACCTTGGTAAATTCCTAGCATCTACTAGCCACATCATATGAGATTTTGCATCATGACACCCCGGGAAATTGAGAAGAAAAAACATCGAATTGTCATACACGAAGGACACATTTCCTATTCCAATTATCCACTAATCATTGGGATGTAGGGATGAGTACAAAGGGAGAAGAGTGGCCATAAGAGGAGAATAGTTCCATTCATCCAACAAAGTGTTTCCCACTTATGTTCCCCCATAGTGATACCCCATAGTGTCCAATATTCGATTAGCTCCCAAACAAGATTTTCATGCATGCAGAGGAGGGTATCATCCAGACTGTGATAATTGAACCGAAATTCTTGAATAGGCTTCACAATACTACTCCAAGAATCCAAAAAATAGTTACTTTCAACTCAGGAATTGCATATGAAAAAAGTGATGGCATTTTCAATTTTTGTGATAAATCCATTGGGAAAATTATCACATGAGAGTGTGCAGTAATAGGTGGAAAAAAACTCTATTTACCAGGGCAATCTTGCCCCCAAACGACAAAACCTATTTTTTTAGTTGAGGATTCTATCACGAATGTAGATATTGATATGATCAATGTATTGGACATGGAGGTGGCATGAGGTGATAAGAGTCCCTATATATTTTATTGGTCGGCTACCACATTGAATTTATAGAATATTACAGATGGAAACCTCCCACTTGTGGAAACATTTACTCAATAAGTATAATATGCTTTTCCTCATGTTGATGAATTTTCCACTCCAGTGGAAATCTACTTCGAAAAACCTGATAAGGCTACAGATTGAATTCCTAATATCATTCTAGAAAGTAGGGCGGTCTTTAGAAAACATGAGGCATGAGATGGAGGGGGAATTCCACTTTATTCTATAAGGAATAATTATTCCATTTTTCATGATTTGGATGTTGAGGGAGCTGAGGATCTACTATGATTGAATTAAAATTCTCGTAGAGATAAGTTATACAAATAAGAAACACATGGAATCTTAGAAGAAACCTGGTGAATTCCCCATGAAATGGACAGTTATCCATGAAGAACTTATGTAATGGAAAAAATAGGTTGGATAGCCAGGTAGAGAATACCATAACTAAAAGGACCTTATTATTAAATCCCCATTCAATGTGATTATAAATTTTTTTATTTTTTTATTTGATCGCAATGTTTGAGCCACAATACCTGGTGTTGATACCTTGGATCATTTCTTGTGCCAAGGTTATTGCACCCCGAACTGAACGACAATTCACAAACCTAGTTTCTCTAGGGATATTCAGCGAGGCAAATGAACTGAGAGTTTGGCATTGAATATTATTCCAAGAACCTTGTAACAAAAATTTCACATGATAACAGGGTGGTAGTGGAGGATGGAGGAGGGGATTTTGATTTCAGTAAGAAGATCTAAATTGATGGAACATGCCACTCTTGGTAGTCTGCCCCCTCTGAAAATATCCCAACTAGTTTCGATGAGGTCCTCTTTAACCACGTCTCAAGCATTCCTATAAAACGAGCCTAGGAATCCATGGGGGATTAAGGCTATATCAGTATTAATTTGAATTATTGATTCATGTATCTATTATTCCATTGGAATGGCCTCAATTTTCATACTATCATGAGGAAAACATGGTTTTTAATGGTACCAAGGGACTATACTTCCCCTCCCAGTAAACCATCCAACATGATGGGATTTGTTCCTACCATGAGGTCCTTAAAATACGAATGGTATAGGCTCCTATCCACATCCCTATTATTCGAGAATATATTATCCTCCATTAGAATATAATTTCAAACTTTTCATTTAAACTCTTTAATACACGTGTGGAAGATAGAGAATATCCTATACCCATCGTCAATCAACCTGATCCTCGATTTCTACCTCTCCATTTGATCCTGGAAGAGCACCACATTTGAAAAAGTGTAATTTTCATGGATTTTTCTTCAAAATACCGTTCATCTAAGGATCCTTCAAGGCTTTTTATGAGGCTTAAAATATCGTTCATGGCTACATTCATATCCCTATCACTTGGGGGAATCAATTTTCTTGGGGTTTATAAATATTTATTTTGAAATTAATTGTCAAATTCCTATTATGTTAGTATTTTATAGTCATGGTGATACTCAATAACGTGGGGCCTGCTAGAGGTAAGAATTTTGGGAAAAAAAGTCTCATCAAATTTAGATCATGAGGGGTACCATTGGAGGAGTTCTAGATGGTTAATTTCAATATTTACAAATCAGGTTTTGATAAGACAAATGGAGGACTTTTCAATACAAATATGTATCATCGGTGATCATATTTTGAATCACTTCATTGATTTTATTTGTAGATCTTAATTTGAGTTAAGGAATTTATTTACTCTACCTTATGATGATTTAAGAACACTGGTAAGAATCAGCAATGATTCTCCATTAAATCACATGATGAATTTTATGTTTATAATGAAATGTGAGTTTGGTAATTACTCCGCTCTATATTTTATTTATCAAGGAATTTTCATTTAAGATATTATTCCTCTAATTAACCCAAAACATGTCACATTTTATAACCATGAAATTTTTTTATTTAACTATTAAACTAGTTCGGTTTATTAATGTAATATAATGAATAACATGAATTTACCTCATGATTATCTTTTGAGTATTACATATCTTTCGTATAGAACTATTTCAAGAAGCATTGTGGTTCTATCAGCATTAATGTTGTAGGTGAGTTATACATTGTACCATATAACCAATCATTTAAAAAACATAAGAGTTTCAGTTATTAGAATGTCTAAACATCCTTTTTTAATGTAATTTGATATTGGATTTAATTGGCCATGTATTATCATCCCAAAACTAGTAACTTTTGAGTGTCATACTTTATATTCATCAATAATTGTTGATGATTCAAGTATTATAGAATTATTAGTAGAATATGAGATTCCTAAAGTATAATTTATTCAAAAATTGAATAATGTATTCCTGTATCATATGAAAAAATGAGATAAATTTTTTGGTAATACTCAACTATAAAAATTATTTCAGCTTGAATCAAATGTATTCTAAAAACTGATATAAGGTTTTTCTTTATGGTGATATATCATAAAAAATTGTTATCTACATGTAGAATTCACATTACATAAATTAATGGTTATGAAATTATTTATTGAAAATATTTGGATATAAATATGTAACAAAAATATTGTATCAAATAAACATGAATCCATACAAAAAAATTTCTTTTTCAATGAGGAATATACATGATATTTAACCCTATATATTGTTGTGATTTAATTAACTTTAATTTCTCATCTGGTCACATTTAATAAAAATTGAAATTAAAATATAATCATTCTCAATTATTTCCCTGTTTATATTTCATTACATTCAATTACATTGTGAGGAAACCTTTGGAGATGTAATTTCCATTATACTTTTCACCTTTTCTTTCTTCACGATTATAACATCCCTGCTATTTATTACACAATTATATATTATTTTTTACATAAAATCCCAGCATAATAATATATAGAAGATAGATTAGTCTAGTATTTTTGGAGATTATGAACATTACATTACAAATTAAAACATAAAACCCAAAATCTTTATTGAAAACATCTTTTACATGACCTCAATATTCTTTCATACTTAGCATTTTATGGGATAACCTGAGGACATGAATAAGAAATGGGTGAGCTGGAAAGCCCTATAAGCGAGTAAAAAAGGAATAACATGATGAATACTGTACATGTTAGGAAATAAGAATATAAATGGATCATAAGAGAAACATGGTCATAAAGGCATAATATAGCATGATTATCAAAACTCGAAAATGTGGAAACAACATTTAACAAGATATTATCTTGACCCAAGGCTCATTGAACGTGGATCATGAGTAAACCATCATTTCACTTGAATTATCACACATAAAACCTAATTTCACTTGATTTAACAAGATACTATTCTTTAACCAATGCATTAGAGTGCTATTAGGGCACACCCTTCTAAATCATTTAATTTCATGAATAATTATGCCAAATGGATCATATAACATTGATTCATTAAACATCATTATTTATTCCACAATAAAGGAATGTGTAATTTATAAAAGCAAATATATAATGAATAATTAAATGTTCATATAGATGATTATCCTTTATAATTAAATGGGAATTTTATTCACTACACAATGACTCTATCTTGGAAAATTGCGGTTAAATTTTGGCAGCATAATGGCGTGAAATTAGAAATCAAAATAACAGTTGATGTGAAGTAAAGGGGTGTCTCATAAAATTTACATAAAATTTAAAGTAATGGGGTCGTATAGATACATGTCCGAACATATTTTCCCAAATTTATATTTAAAATACAGGATAATTTCTTGACTTTAAATAAGAAGACAGAAAATGTTATGCAATTTTAGCTTGGAAACAGGTGTACTTGAGAGGAATTAATGAGAGAGAAAGTAGTTTCTCGTCATTCAAACATAAGGAGGGAAGTATGGGGGAGTTTGAAAATAATACCCCATACTTTTTAACTAAATGGAAATGGAATAACAACTTAATAAAATTTGGTCAAAAATGAGAAAGGAAGAAATACCGTACATGGAAGTGTGATCCCAAAGGCATGTGAGAGGATTTAGATAGGATAATTGGGAGAATTGGGCACCATGGGAAGATTTCAGAGAGTGGGTGTAAAAGGATTGTGGATCTCTAAAGGACATGAGTGAAGAGGAAGTGAGAGCTTGGGTGGGTTTATATAGGAAAAAATTGGGAATTTTTTATTATTTAGATTTTGGGCACCACACAATAAACTAATCAAAACCGCAAACTAACCCATGGTTTTAGACTATGGGTTTTTCCAAAGGGGAGTGTAAAAATATATTTTATAAGGCCAATGGATGAAGGTATAAAAATATTATTCTTGGTTATGTGTAGGTCAGTAACATTCTCAAGGAAGTCATTTTAGAATGACAAAATGTTTTATAAGTCTTCAAGGGTCCACAAAGGATTATTAAAATAAATCAAAAAAACCTAAAAAAATATATTTTAATATTAAAACATATATTATCAGAACATCACAATTATAGTATTTTATTACTTAACTATTTGATCATTATGATGCTAGAAAACATATTATATAATTAAATGGTATTTAATTTCAACCCAAAAATCCGACTCCCTCGGAAAATTAAGAAACATTCACCACTGGATAATTTCTATGTCCTGATTCCAAAAAGATTATTCATTTTATCTAAATAATTTTCTAAACATGTGATTTTTTTACTTTTAAAATAAAAACTGACATTCAACCAAAATTCTTGGTTTTTGACAAAAAACTACTTTCAAACATTAATAAAAATCACATTTGTATTCCTAAAAATTATAAGATAATATATATTTCATAAAATTAATATTTTTAATAATATTTTTTTTAAATATTATTAAATTATGAAATCCGTTAATTCATCAAAATAGATTTTTTTAATTGAATATTAACTAAAACACTATTTTTTATTTAAAAACTATTTACAAAGAAACAATAATAAAATGAATGTATATTCTTTATTATATAAAAAAATAAATCACATAACCATAGTTCTAAGGTCTTCTTACATAACCCCTTATTACACCCACATAATACCTAAGGGTTATGAGTTTGATGGTGATTGTCTTTGGGGTGGCTCGGATAACATTGCTCGGGTTGTAATCTCTATTAACTTCCAATTATCACGCAGGTATTTCTGTTCGAGCTTAACATGTTGAAGCTCATCATGTGATTGGACAAGAGGGAAGACTAATGAAGCCACTTCCTATCCATGCTCCATGAAATGGGCATCATACATAGAAATTCTACTGAATGAGGCCATCACTTCTTTGTCTGAGTAAATTGGATTTGTTAAAGCCATATATTTATACTATTCATGTGATCACTGTTCAACGACTATATTTTCAATGGTAGCAACTCTTAATAGTGTTTTGAAATCCAAAAACATGAAACCAAATAAGTGAATATGATATGTAACCATTTTACATAACAATACATTTAATTAGATCACAATTTATTTCCATTAATAATTATTTGGGTCATTACAATCTTCCACCCTTTAAAAATTTCACCTTCAACATATCTTTTTCCAACACGAAAATAGATGCAGTTAACACGACATCATTACTTCCTCTGATTCCGACGCTGCTTCTTCAAAATTTTGGTTTCAACACAACACCATACTGAGGGGAATTGTCTTATATCATAGAATTTTTTCCCAAATATCTATGCTCTTCATGAGATTCTCTTCATAGCAGAGTCCATTCTCCAATGTTACCAGATCTATATTGATTACATGGGATGGTTCGGGTATTTACTTCTTCATGAGTGATATATGGAATACATCATGTTCTTGAGATAGGTTTGGTTGGAGTGATAGTCGATATGCCACTTCTCCAATGCGATCAAGGTTCTCAAAAGGGTTGATTCACCTTAGAATAAGAATTACTTTCATCCAAAATCTCATAACACTCTTCCATGGTGATATTTTGAGGAACACCATGTGTCTAAAATCAAAATCGTGGTCTCATCAATGATTATTATCATAACTTTTTTTTAGCCTTGAGCACCTTTAATTTGACGTTGGGTGGTCTTAACCTCCTCGACCATTTCTTCGACCATTTCTGTACCTATGATTTTTCGCCCCCCAACTTCTTCCCAATATGCTGGTGCCTTGAACATCTTCCCATAAATGGCATCACAAGAAGCCATTTGGATGCTTGAGTGTAAACACTTGTTGTAAGTGAACTCAACTATAAAAAGATATTGATCCCATCCTCATTTTCTATCCATTGAGCACGATCTCAACATTTAATAAAGTGTTTGGACAGTCCGCTCAGATTTTCCATCAGTTTGATGAAAATAATTCATACTAAATTTCAACTCAGTATTCCGAGCATGTTGGAGAATCTTCCAAAACATAGTGGTGAATCATGGATCTTGATAGGATACAATATATCGTGGTACCCAATGCAGCCTTACCACATCTCTGATATATATATGTGCTAGTCTATTCAATGAGACATACTATTGAATTTAAATGATGTGTTCAGACTGTGTAAGATGATCTAAAACAACCCAGATAGAATTATTTCCTTTGTATGCCATTAGATGTTAGATGATGAAGTCTGTGGTGATGTTCTCCCATTTCCTTGATGGTATGGGTAATGGTTGGATCATCCATTTAGACATCTTCCTCTCATCCTTCATTTTCTGACATACCAAGTACTTTGATATATACTCAATGATCTCATTCTTCATTTTTCTAACAGGTA
This sequence comes from Viscum album, assembly GCA_963277665.1. Classification (NCBI taxonomy): domain Eukaryota; kingdom Viridiplantae; phylum Streptophyta; class Magnoliopsida; order Santalales; family Viscaceae; genus Viscum; species Viscum album. The sequence continues at coordinate 2,064,768,029 of OY728133.1, read as the reverse complement.
AGGCTCTCAGATATCTCGATACATCTTTTTGTTCCTTGTGTGAATAGAGAAATTAGATCTATATGCATCTTCCAAGTGTTCTTTCATCACCTCCAGATTAGATGGAACACAACGTCTTGACCAACGTTTCAAAATTCATACTTTATTAACATTGAACTCCTTGGATTTAAATTTTTTGATAGTTTCCATGTTCTTCTTAATTCTCACATCATCTTTTTAATATTCTTTTAAACATACCAAAAGATACGGTTGAGAAATCATTTGTGAAAGGAGTGATGATGTTACCTTAATTATGATTCCAATGTCCATCATAATCAAATCTAATAAGGTTGAATCATTTTCAATTATCATTAATGATTTAATTGATGGCTCTTTTCTAGTTATACCATCATCCACCTTGTTTTCTTTCCTATGCGGGTAATGGATTGAGTGGTCATAGTCTTTGATCAGATCTAACCATCTTAATTGGCTCATATTAAACTCTTTCCATGTAAATATATACTTGAGTATTTTGGGGTCTATATATTTCAAATTTCTCCCAAAATATTTAATGTTTCCAAATTTTTAATGTGATTTTCACTGCTGCCAACACCAAAACATTTTTTGGATAGTTCTTCTCATGAACATGCAATTTCCTTGAAGCATAAGAAATAACTGTAATTTTTCATCAACATTCATCCCATGACCTTCTTCAAGTAATCACTAAATACAACAAAAAGTACTTCCACTTGTGTGAATTGTGAGCACATGTTCAATGATAAGCCTCCTTTTCAACACCATGAAGATTTATTGGCATTCATTACTCCAAGAAAAAATTTCTCCTTTCCGAGTTAGCTTGGTAATTGGGTTGGAAAATCATGAGAAATTTCTCACCAATCAGCGATAATATCTTGTTAACCCTAAGAATCTACAAATATCTGTTACTAATGTTGGCCTTGGCCATATGTCCATTGTAGCTGTCTTGGAGGGATAAATAGATATCCCATAGCTTGTGATGATATAACCCAAGAATGAGACTTCCTTCAACCAGAACTCACACTTGTTTTACTTTTCATAGAGCTTCTTCTTTCGCAAGGTCTCTAGTACAGTTCTTAGGTGCTTCTCATGATCCTCCTTGGTTTTGGAGTATATTTTAATATCTTCTATAAATACTCCAACAAATTTATCGAGGTATTCTATAAAAACACTATTCATCAAGTCCTTGATGATCGCTGGAGTATTAGTGAGTCTGAAATGGATTAGTATGAATTCATAGTGCCCATATATTGTACAAAAAGAAGCCTTGGGGATATCCTTTTTCTTCACACTTACTTGGTAATATCCTGACCAGAAAGTATCCTTAGAGATGTATTTTTCTCAACGTAGTGGGTCGAAAAAGTCATCGAATCAAGTAAAAGGATACATTTTCTTTATCGTGATTTTTTGAGCTCATAATAATCAATCCAATATTGCATTGAACCATCCTTATTATTGGAGTATAAGACTTGTACAACCCATGGTGAATCACTTGGGCATATAAATCATTAATCAAGATTCTCCTATAGTTATTTCTTCATATCTGCAAGCTCCTCTATATCCATTCTATATAGAGTTTTGGTTATTGGAATCACCCCTGGTATAAAATAAATTGATAATTAAACATTTCTTTTAGAAGTAAGACACGGAAATTCCTCGAGAAACACTTAAGAGAATTCCCTAACAATATAAATGTATTCTGGGATCACTTCTTCCTTGGACTCAATCATGTGATCCAAATAAAAATTATGATAGGGCAGCAATATCCACACTTGAAATGATGAAGCTAAGGAAGATTCATCATCCTCCTGGAACATGTATAGAATCGTGGGTTGATTATCCATATGTAGATTTTTTTCCTTCTCATGGAAATTTTTGTTGGCTCTATATAAAGAAATCCAATCCATTCAAGAATTTCATCAACATCCATCAAAGGGAGAATGATGAGATTTGTGGGGAAATACATTCCAAAAATAGTGGTAGGGGAGGAGTTATACTCATTGGTTTCAGTGACTGTCCCATTTTGTATAATCACCGACATCATTTCTTCCATTATTTGTGGAGGTGTTAGGATTGTTCAACAAAAAATTACAGATATAAAATTATCCATATAACCATAATAAAAAATGTGTTTTTTAATATTGAATGAATAACTAGCATACTTATCACTCCTTCATTTTCTGGGTTAACTTTCGCAGTAGTGGTGGAAAAAGATTTCTTTTTCTACCTTGGAGGTTGTGGGTTGCCTAAAAAACCCTTTTCTTAGGGAACTGGTTTGTAAAGAGACCCAGTTATTTGAAATTGATGAAATGAATAACGCATTGAGGGTAGAATTGAGGTTTCCTCTCCTCCATCGTAGCCTCAGTATTCTATTCTCGAAGGTTAATACCCAGGATCCCTTCCCTTGCACAGCTAATGTATTCCCTCACCCTCTTCATGAAATTACTGGAGTTCTTCATTCAGAACCATTGGCAGGTTGGGTGCTATATTTTCATAGCACCATTGGATTTTTCCATCAAACCTCCATAATTAATGTCCACCAAAAGTTTATTATCCCCATGATACCCCAGTGATTCATCGATCTCCATTTCCACAATGATGGCACATCAGATAATTTCCTCATAGTAATCAGACTCATAGATTTCTACGGCTTTCCGTAGACTAGGTTTTTTCCCAACAAAGAAGCATTCAACATTTCATTCAGGGGAAATGACAAAGCCAGAGGCATATCTTGCATGCCTTTTGAAGTATTCCTCATAAGATCCGATGGATACTTCATCAGTTTGCTTCAGGTAATGGACGTACCATTCCATATTAAGGCCAAGGGTTTGAGGAAAATATTTATCGAAAAAAATCTTCCAGAAATACTTTCATTCCAATGCCTTGATATCCTCTTCACGTTTTTTATTTTTGATCAATTTCCGTAATTGATTAGCTTCACCCACCATAAGATAAGCTGCCAGAAGAACCATCTCTAGTCCGGAACATTTAATGATTGTGAATATCATTTCAATGTAGTAGTTACATTGTTCGGTGATTGAGGTATTTGATGATCCGTTAAATGTAGGAGTTCGTTGTCTCATGAAGCTCTCGATTGTGAATTGGTATTACATAGGGGGTTGAATGTTCCTCTAGACCCTTTTTCGATTCAAAACATGAGTTAACTAATAGGGTATCATGAAAATGTTCATGATTCATGCTCCCATCAGATTTTGAATCTCATTGGAATAGTCATCACATTGATCTTCACATAGGTTGTTCACCAGATTCATCATATTACAAGCCATTTGCTGGAATAAAAGGATAGTTAGGGGTAACTCATAAAGGGTAATCCCATGAAAATAATTGATGACTTATAAATTAAATTTATTTCCTTAACTTATGAATTTGTAGGCCTCATTCTAATATATTTAACAAGATATATTCTAAATGAAATTTTTATATTCCCTTGACACTGGTTCATACTAAACTTATGAATTTACCAAAGCATATCACCAGAGAGTGTCATTACCAAGACTGTAGCAGGTACTATTGTCGTGCACCAATTCCCATTCGAGTCTAGATCAATGTGGGGATTCGGGTTTTACCCCTAGGATATATATGTTCTAGAGCTACATCTACATGCCCATATCTGGAAAATGACATATTTTATTATTAAACCACATAATCAATACACGCCAAAATTGAGGGATTTTTTTATTATACTTTTTCTTATCCCTAAGGATTAAACTAGGGTTTCATAATCCTAATCCCAAAAATAATTCAACATATTTACATATGCCAACTATAAAAACTCTGATCTTAATTTCACACTTAAACATAATTTATCAAATAAAATCATCACTTTATTCACTATATAATATCAAGAGGTCTAGTGTTTATGGGACATACACATATTAAATAACAAATTAGAACATAAAACACAACATCTATATTGAAAACATCATTTCCGTTACCACAACATTTCTTTGAACTTTTCATTGCATTGGATAACCTAAGGAAATGCATAGAAAAATGGTGAGCTATAAAGCCCAGTAAGGGAGTAAATAAGGCATTAAATGAAGAATACAATACATGTTAGATACTAGGCATATTAATGGAGAATAAATAAAACATGATCATAATGGGAAGATATAACTTGATTATCATAACATGGAATTGTGGCAACAACATTTTACATGATATTAACATTTTCTAAGGCTCATTTCACTTGGAGAATTAGTAAACCCTAATTACAATTGATGTATCATGAAACTATTTTTTACCCAATGAATTGGAGTGTTATCGAGGGACACCATTCTTAATCATTTCATTTCATTCATAATTGTGCCACATGGATCATATAACATGGATTTATTAAACATAATCATTTATTTAATGATCAGGGAATATAGAACTCATACATGAAACTCTATAATCAATATGTAAATTTTCATAAAGTTGAATACCCTTGATAATGAAATTGGCATGGTATTCACTACACAATGATTCTGGAAAGGAAAATTGTGGTGCAATTTTAGCAGCAGAATGGTGTGACATGAGAATTAACAAAAATGGGTAACGAGTGAGAAAGGGGTGTCTCATCATATGTACAAGAAATGTATATTATGGGGGTCATATAGATACATGTCCCAACTTATGTAATGGAATTTAGATTCATAATACAATAGAATTTCTTGAATGTAAATGAGTGGATAGAATTATTTCTCTATAACACCACAATCCATATATTTTGTACCTTAAAATGACAATTTTAAAGGGGAAGTGTAATCCCACTACAACTCTGACAATATAAATCTGCCAGGCAAACAAAACACCATATCTCAAAGATCACACCCATAACAAAGATCTAACATCCACCAGATACAGAAATTCAAATATCAACATTCAAAAAACATCCATCTAGGGTCAAAGAACCACTCTACAACCCATTATCACCTAAGGCGATCACATCTTAAAACCGCCATCCATAGAAAATTGTCATTGCCAATGAACAAACACGCCACACCAACAAGACCTCGAACTAGGGGAAAGCTACAACCAAAAGGAACATGAAAATTAAAACCTTGGATGGACAGCCTCCTAAATCAACCATGCTGAAAGGACCTTTTCCATCAGCCCAGATCAATAAAAACCTTCGGAGACGTCACAATCCACTGAAACCATCCAACAAAAAATGAAACAAAAAATCACCAAAAAGACCAGTGAAATATCGAGGAAACCAGCAATAAAGAAGATGATGATAAAATAGGCCCCCGACCATCATAACACCATTTCCTTGGTCAACATTCTACACCACCACCTCGGCCATATTCCATCACCATATCCACACAAAATTGACACTCCTCGGCAGAACTGCTAGGAATCTATCACCACAACGCACCACATAACCAAATCCTCTTTCATACCATCATACACAACGTACCTAGTTGTTGGAGGTTATACTGTAGTCCATAGAGGGGTGAGCAGAGAGACTTCCGCAATAAGCCACCAAGAGAAATTACCGTCACTTAAAACATCAACAAAAAGTGAAACCAGCACCCAAAAAATGAACCAACAAAGCCGAAATGCAAGTCAAATTCATCATGAAAAAAATAAGAATAAATGATATTAGAACCCATATAGATTCTATTACTAAATGAAATGGAGGGGTTGAAACCGTAGAAGGAACTAAAAGAGAAAAAATAGGGGTAGTCACCTGAATGATGGAAAGATGTGCCGTTGAGAAATCCACAACCGCTAGTCTCGTAAACCCAAATCCTCCGAGTCTCCTTGCTCCAGATCCAACATGGATTGAAATTGTGCAGATTAAGGTCAGATTGTAGAGGAGATAACCTGGATGAAATTCAAAGCATTAAAAATTAGAGGCAGGAGAGGGGGATGAAACAAAAGATGAAACAAGCGAAAAAATCATAGAGCCCAGAGAGAGAAAAAAATAGACATATATGGGAAAAAGATGGAGCAGATACACCATCTACATAAAAGGGAGAGTTAAACCCATGAAGGAGGAGTGGGCCATGATGAGAGCCCGAGCACATCTAGGTGAGTGAGGCGCTATAGAAAAGAGAAATTCATTACAAAATTTAAGCATGGTAATAGGTGTACATGGGAAGAATTAATCAGATATAAAGAGGTTTCTCATAATTAAAAAATAAAGAGTGAATTATGTGGGAGGTGATAAATCATACCCTAAAATTTTTAAATGAATAAAAAATGGTATAACCACTTAATGAAATTAGTATAAAATGGGAAAAGGAAGAAATTCCTTACTTGGAATTGTGAACCCAACGGCTTGGGAGAGGCTTGAGAGAGGATTATAAAGAGATTGGGGTTCTATAGAGGGATTATTGAGAGAGGATGGAAGATGTTTGCCATGCTCCAAAGGTTTTCAGTGAAAAGGATATGGGGGCTTGGGTGGGTTTATATAAGAAAAAAGAAGGAATTATTTATTATTTATGTTTCGGGAACCACAAATTAATCTATTCAAAACCCCAAACCAACCCATGGTTTTTTACAATGGTTTTTAAAAATGGGGAGTGGAATAAAATATTTTATAAGGCCAATGTCCTAACATCTTAAAATATTAGGCTTTAGTATGTGGAGGTGAGTCACACTCTCAAGTAAATCATTTTAAAATGACAAAATGTTTTATATGTATTGGAGGGTCCACTAAGGATTTTTAAAATAAATCAAACAAAACTAAAATAAAAAAATTTTAATGGTAAAATATATATTGTCTGAAAAAATCATTTATAGTATTTTATTACATCACTATAGGGTCATTATGATGTCATAAAACACATTATACAATTAAACGGTATTTAATTTTTACCAAAAAATTCGATTGTCTTGGAAAATTATGAAAAAATATAACATGGATAATTTTGACATCTTGATTCCAAATATAATATTCATTTTACCTAAATAATATTATAAATGATTTTTTTTCATTTAAAATAAAAACCTATATCAGTTGAAAATTGACGAGTTTTAAAAAAAAATTCTTTCAAATAGTAATAAAAATTCAAATTGTATTAAAAAAATATATGGTCATTATATTTAACAAAAAAAAATTATTAATAATATTTTATTAGAATATTATTTAATAAAAAAATTATTTAAAAAATATATATTTCATAATATAATATTAACTATAAATATTATTTATGTTTTAAAAATAACATACAATGTAACAATAACAAAATGAACATATATTATTTATTATATACAAAAATAAGACACATAATAATAGTGATAACATATTGTTACATTACCCATTATAATTCCAACATAAGTCCTAAGTGTTTGGTGTGCGATGGACATAGACACTTGGGGTGCTTCAGATAACATCACTCAGGTGGTAATCTCTATCAACATCCAATTATCATGTAGGTGGTATTGTTTGAGTTTAATTTGTTGAAGCTCGACTTGGGATATGTCAAGAGAGAAGACCAATGATGCCATCACATTTCCATGATCCGAAAAAATGGGCTTTAGATGGATTAATTCTACTAAATGAGGACATATCCACCTTTTTGTTAGTAAATTGGATTTGTTAAAGCCCTATATTTTGGCTAATCCGGTAATAAATGCTTAATGGCTATATTAGAAATGGTAATAATTTTTAACGATACTTGGAAATCCGTAAAAAAATAAAACCAAATAAGTGAATATGTTATATAACCATTTTACTTACTAATACTTTTATTTATATCAAGAAGAGTTTACATTAATAATTTTTTGGTTCATTACAACGATCCCCATGTGAACTAAAGAATTATATTTCATTAAGTTCATTTTTACTTGGATAACAAAGCCAAATTTTTTTTCAAAATATTTATCCATACTGATGATTTTAGTATTATAAATGAAACTAGAGTAACTGGGTGATAAGGATTTGACAATGTGATATATTGAAATTTCAGGAATCATAATTCAATTTACACAGTTTATGTGTTATAATAACCTCATTCTTTTCTCACTTCACATTCTCAACCAAAATATCATGGAGATGAGACAACATGTTAAGAATGTATATGTCATGATATTTAACTTTAAATTCTTCAAATATTGAGTATAGAATTATTATATAAACATCAAATGAATCATCCATGAGTATCCTATAACATTTTTCACCCAATTATTATTCATGAGGTTTCCTAATAGGTAATTGGGATTTTGAAACATATAATTTAATTTTAGATCACTATACTATTTTATATAACATGTACATCTCATGGAAATTTTTTCCGAGTAGGACATATTCCCAATATTTTGTTCATCTCAATACATTAGTTTTATTAATGGAAATTTTAATAAATACATTATATTGTTATAAGATTTAAATTTTTTTTTGAAAAAATTTAAAAAAACTATATAATTATTGATCATAAATAGCTTCATATATTTCATCATATTTTAGTATCCTTCTTCTTTTCAAATTTTAATACTACATCCCTTGACTATTCTAGTGGAAATGATCCTTGCCAAATATATTCACTGTCTAATCCATTGAAACACCACTACTTAGAGATTCTTTGTGTATTTTTTTGTATCAACAATCACATTTTTTATAAGGCTCATTTCTTTATTGAGTGGTTCCCAAAATCCTATTATGCATAACATTTAAATAATTAATGATTTCTGTAATTTATAATATTTTTCTATGTATAATTAATTTTTTGCATTTTTAGTAATGTTAACTCAGCATTATCATAATAATGTTCCATTAGTATAAAAAACAATCATTTAGGGTTAAAAATAATATAAAAAATATATATATTAATTCAAATTCATGTGATGGATAAAGTTACTGACCTAATATTTTATTTTACAGTTTTCATAGTTTTCTCAGTGAATGAAATATATTTCTATTTAGCATGATTTCTCTATGCGATCCGACTCACAAAAAACATATTCTTAAATAAAATAAACTAATAGTGCATATTTAATTTATATATGAATTATTATTTATTATATTATTTTATTATTTCTAAATTGAAAAAACATTATAATTGTATTCCATGTATAAATAAATAAACCAATAAACAACATAATCATGATACTTTAAAATGGTTGATCCATCAAGTTAATAATAGATCATCCAATACCCTATGGGTTAATCCACATGTCCCATCTGACTCTATTTATAACACTCACCCCTTCCACTACATTTTATTCTCATCTTGTAATTCATTGAATCATGCTACAAACATTTTCATATCATTTTCATTATTAATAAAAACTCACATGCATATGATAGGGTATTGATAATGAGGGATACACATAAATATGATCATTTATGAGAAAAATATCCCATATAATTACAATGATAAACATAAATGATTTGTAAACTGTCATTTAAAAATTATTTTTTATGAAATTATAGAAATTATAATAACTAAACGATTAAAGAGAAATATCATGCATTCCTTGGTTGGTCTAAGATCACAATTAGTAAGAATGAAGTAATAATTCATTATTAAACAAATTATAAATTAATTCATTGTGGGGGTATCAATTTTTAAATAAAATTAATCAAACTAATTTTATTCATAAACTACATACTTCACTATACCATTTTTTTTATAAAAATCCTTATTATTTTAATTTATCATAATTTTATTGAATTTATTGAGATCCTTTTGTATTTTAAACCCCTATAGAGGGGGGTTTCACCCTTACATGAACAACTATTATGGTGGATTGGACATAGTGTGAGATAACCTAGCTTGGTTGGACAGACTTGGTTGGGTTATAGTCAATGGTCTTGGCCACACACTACATATAAGGTGCATGTAGAAAGGGGTGGAACATACAAGGAACATCCATGAAACATAATATATATATATATATATATTAATTTATTGTTTATTGACTCATAAAGAGTATTTTAGGTTCAATTCATCTCTTGGAATTATTCACCAACAAATTATTTACAGTTTTTTCCATTCTTTCTGTTATTATCATGAATATTATTTAATCGAAAATGATTTTTTTAATATCATGTTGACCAAAAAAAGACCCATCTATGTTATTTCTTACTAACCAGCATCGGTGAGTTATACTAGTGAATATCCTTGTCCCAGACTAGTTGGTTGTGTGTGTTTGTTATAATTTATAATACCACATATTCTGATTTAAAAAAATATAATGGTCAAAATGTGACCATCCAAAAATGGATCAGAACATAGTTACTTTAATTGGGACTACATCAATGTTATATTATCAAATTCATCCAATTAGTTTAATTCAAATTAATTAAACAGATGATAACTTTGATACCCCTCACTAGTACCAGGAAAAAAAATCAAGAAAGTATAAATAATTAAAAAACTCAAATTGTGATCGATGCCATAGCGTCATAAATGGAATAAATGTGTTAGATATAATATAAATATAACATGTGATTTAATTAATAATTAAAATATTTTATTGAAATATTATCTCATTCAATTTTTATCAAACATGTGTTCCACTCGTTTCTAGTGATCAATGTTTCAAATATCTACATTCATAACCCAATATATATACTGAAATTGAACCAAAATCCTATTAATAATCACTATTCATATTTTAAATTGTCACACTGGGAACAAAATGAACCCATGATGTCATCACAATCTCTAGAACAATGCTACTTCGATCTTAGAAGTTAATCATGGATAAAAGTTCAATAGACACTCTCTTCTGTCTAGAAAACATGGGAGAGAGTTTGGAATGTGGTTATATTTGAGTGGAGAATAATAAACATGGGTTTGAATTATTTTAATTTATATAATTAGGTTTTATTTATAAATATTTTAAATTTTAACTTCATAAAATAAAACTATATAAACTATTTCAAATTCAAAACTTATGACCTATAAAAGTTATCAAAAACAGATAAAGTAATTTACTACCTACATGTAATATTAATACATTGATTCTTGACAAATTTAATATTTATTTACTAGAAATGAATTTCCAAAAAAATATTTAATGAACACAGAATATTAAATTTTAATTTTTCATTAAAAAAAATTATTTTTTGTTGACTAAATAATCTATAAACACAATTTGATAATTAATTAGATCACCTATTACTCTAAACATGAAAAATAATGAATTTATTTTTTCCCTATGATTTTTTAAACTCGTACATAAGAAAACCCCCATAATGGGGCCCATAATTTCATATACCCCAATTCAATTTAATTGGGAATGCTCATGAATATGATTTTTATATGACCCTCTAATTGTTTATCTTGAATGAAGTTTCTAATACTCAAAGTATAATAGAATTATATGGGAACACATCACCACCGGTATAAATAGAATGTTTAGTGAAATTAACAAAAACCTCATATAAATAAACATCATGTAACACAATCTATTTTCCATGATATATCTCATAATGTACAATAAAAAATCATTTCATCATCTTTATAGGTATAATTGTACCATGAACATACTATATGTACTTATATTTCTATGAAATGTGAATGGATTTATTAATAGCATTGACATACTAGTTAAATATTCGCATGATACCTCTTCCTTTTGAAAGAGACCTATCATATCTTTCTTATTTATTCGATTTCATGCCAAAAATTATGCAATCAACTAAATTTATATAAACGTGATTTAAATGTTATGGATTTCATATTGAATAATAATATGTGATCATATGTTACACTTTGATAATGATCTCATATCAGGAAACCAATACACATGATCAAAGTTAAGATAAGACAATAACATAAAAAGCTTGTATTATACCTATTAGTGGGTTAACAACCATTCTCTCATCAAATCTAGATCATTTAGTGAGAACTTCATGTGAAAAAATTATTTATTGAAACATACCTTATTTTTAAATATTTTGGATATTCTAATATAGTTTGATCTTTTAATTTGGTGCATATAAAATTTATTAAATTGAGATTCATATTTAAATTTATGTAGTTTGAAAAAACTAATTTTTTATAAGGATTATGGATTGAGTAATGTCTCAAATGATTAGAAGGGATTCTATGGTGTTGGCCTTTGAGAACACATTTTTTGAGGGAGACAAACAAGGGTTAAGTGTTAGAAAATGACGAGTTATATCTAGGAAACACTAACCATATGAAATTATATATAAGAAAATAAATTTTCTTAAACTTGTGAAGGACATGGTGATTACCATGAAACAAGATATTTTAGGTACATGAATTTTCAATTCCTACATATTGGACCATATAACCATGAAAAAATTATACAAATTATTATTGAGTTGAGAACATAAGAAGAACACGGTAGTTCTAACCTTGCACATAAACATGAAAGGGGGTGTCTCTTTTGAATGTACCATCACATGGTTAGCCTAAAAATGTAGGATATACATGTGGATCAATAAAAGATATTTAAATTTAAATTTTCACATCCATCGCATAATCATAATTTCCACTTTATTTTCTATTATTTCCCATCCAATATGATGACCAAGTTCTCCCTTAGATCTCCCCTATCCTTTGATGTTCCTTATTTACTTGGGATCTGAATCATGAATAATCTATTTCATTGGGTATCCGTAGATAAAAATATTATTCCTCTAATTTGACATCTGTTATTTTCTTGTATAATTTAATTTCATTTCAATGTTATCTCGTTTTCTATATTTTAAGGTCATTTCCTTAGTTCATTGATTTCTCTCATCTCATATCAAATCAAATCCCGATAATGGATAGGTGCAGTGTCCTAAAAATTGATATAGTTGGTAAACATGTTATTCACGTAAATTATTTCCATTTATAAAATGTGACATTATACTGAATGCCTGAAATTATTTGGGTTTCTACTCAAATATTATATTTTACAAATATACTAGGAATCCCTTGTTATGTATATTCTTATATTCCAATTATGTTTTCCCTAATATTTTAACCTTAATATTACCAACCCTTTGAGTATATTTAAAAATATATATTTAAATTTTACTAAATCACTTGTTAGAAAACCCCATTCTACATGACTTTGTCTTTTCCCAAATTAATATAATTTGAAATGAATTGTGAAGTGGTTCAATACCCTTTATGGCCCTTATTATAACTTGAAAGTGATTTTATATATCGATATAAGGAAATTTTAAATGAATTTAATAACTTTAATAGAAATTTATTAATTATTTATAACTTTTATTTTATTACAAACCGACCTAAATAGAATCTATTGAAATAAATTGAGTATTTTTTTAACATGGAAAAATTTGTTATTCATATATGATTTAGTAATTGAAATAACCCTGATGAATCATGTTCTGTGTCATGGAATTTATTCATTATCATTAACAATATTTTAACTGTTAAAAGTTTGGAAAAAAATTCATCTATTATGTTAAATAATGACCAGAAATTTAAATTATTATACATGATCATCGACGTTTTATACCTTATTATACATGATCATCAGGAATGAAGTCCATTATTGAACATTATGAAAATGAATTATGCCCCATATTATATATGATCCTTGGGTATTTTATCCCTAATTATAAATGATACTTATTAATGGAGTCAATTATTATTCATAGTCCTTGGTAACTTAATACCTAACTAATTAATGAGGTAAATGGGAATAAAAACCCATATTTAATATATTAGACTCTTATCATTATTAATGGAGCCTTTAGTTTAGAGCCCGATACCCTATTCAGTTCTATAAATAAATTTATATAAATTATATAAATATATATGGTATATATAAAAATTATAATACATATATTTTTTATTTTTCATTAGTTCTGAAATATCCCATCATATGCCAAAGAAGGTATAGACTGAAAGGTGTTTTCAATGAACCTGATAATACATTATTACAAATATAAATACTTCTTCAAAATTGTTATACAATAAAATATATCAATTAATATTCACTAGAAAAATTTCATTAGAAACCTTTTTGGGTGTCAACATGAGTTTATCTCACACCTTGTTTATGCCCACTGTTGGTACCCTAATAGATCTGTTGGGTGTATGTTAGCACACTAGTTTGTTCTTGCATGTAATTACCCTTCCAGTCCCGAATGGCATATAGGTGTAGAAAATACAACTAGTGTTAATTATGTTATTGGAGATAACTTGTGTTTCATTTATTTTTTTGTTGTAAGTATAACATAGTTGTGTGTATCATCTATATACATGAATACATATAGTTATGTCATATCATTATCATGAATGGTTATTAGTTTTTCTTATTATTTAATGTTTGTTTCTATGATCATCTACACCTTTTTTTATTTTTATATCACAACGTTATTATGACAATGAGGGTATATTCTTCATAATGTACTACCATTATACACTCACTACTAGATAATTAACATTACTCTTTGGTGATCCATGCTTTAGGGCTTGTGGTGACCCGGCTCAAGGAACCATATTAGTGGCTCATAGGATGGGTCATTACGAAGTAGAATATAAAATACCCAATTAAATTTTGATTAATTTTCTGATAATGTAGAAAAAAGAAAATTAATGTGTCAGAATTGGGTAGATAGATCATGTATGGGTATATCCAACCCATGCATGGGATTAGAATCTAGTCCTTAGTGATGGGATTGATGTTCATGATGTTTCAATATTACAGTTTATTATAGTTTCTCCTTGGGGGATTGATGTATTTTCACTAGATAAGTATTTATGAAATTCTACACTCGGACCCTTATGGAAATGAATTAATTCTAAATGATGCATCAGAGGCATGTTGGGGTTCACATTACATTCATATTCCATGGAATTTAAGATACATTTCATGACAATCTAATAGTTGATGGATGTTATATGTGTAATTATTTATGAATCTTATCTATAAAATCTTCTTGGGTGATTAAATATTTTTTTAGTTTTGTATTATCCAATCATAGTATCGTTTATTTCACACTCTTATTCATTGATATGTCAAAGCATTCCTTGTTATAATTTTTTTATATGATTGATTATTAATATTTATGAAATAACCAAAATGGGTTTTCCTATAAAATATAATGGTGGAACCTTAGTTATCCAATTATGATATATTTGATCCATGGACTAATTATCACATGGGTTGAAACATTTCTTGTTTTGATAATATTTCTTCTAATATAACTTTATATATTTTATGTATCTTTTTAAATTTTTAAGGGTTACCCATATAATCAAACCTACATATTTGAATTTTCTATATTCTTACAAAAAAGAGAAAAACATGGTTATAGTTATATGAATTATCTATTTTTCCTCTTTTGGAATGTACCTTTATAACATGGGAATAGTTATTTATATATTAGGACCTATTTTTAAATATATATGATTCTAAAAATATCAGTCATATTTTTTTTGGATCTTAGTGATCATAGACTTGACTTGACCAAAGTTGGCATATCATGGTGTGGTATTCTTATGAGGTAAACCTACTAATGCTGTATTTAATCATTAATAAATAAAATACTATTTTATTGATTTTAAAAATTACTTTTTGGGATTGATGGTTCCCTTTTTGTCACATTTCAATTTATATTTCATGTTCCTTACAACCATGGGGTTATACCCGTGCTATTTTGAATTATTTTTTAAAGTGTTATAATCCACTTATATGATGATGTGTCTAAATTTATGGTGGAACCATAATAAACTGACTACCATTAAGAAGATAAATAACAATTTTAAAACTTTTTATTTTTAACATTTTGTTAACAAAAATAAAAATTTAAACCTAAAAGGTGTTTCCATTTATATCCTAGAATTCAGAAGATATATAACTAAGATAAATGTGGCAATTTCAAGGTTATATAAATTATGATTAATTTTTTAAAATGAAATTATCAGAAAATTTCTCATTAAACTACTTGGATTCACATAAATAATGTGATCAATACATTTTTCATTTATTACTAGTACTAACCCTTTTTGTGGAGTTCTCAATTTCTACCCTCGAGTAAGGGTTTCTTAATAAATTGTTACCATATAAAGAAGAATGATTGTCACTATAGATATCATTTGACCTCTTTATTTTTTAAGGAGCCGATTGTTTTTTCTATTATGCCTAATAAAATTATCATCATGGCCTAATTATAGTGCGTGTTTGTAGGATTTATAAATTGAATATCCTAGTTTATGTAGTTACATATGAGGTAAATTATATTTGGAAAGTGCGTAATATTTTATTTTTAATGAGTGGTTTTGTTTGGGTATAACATAATTCAAGTATGACTCATAGATTATAAAATAACATCGTGTTTTGGTAGTGTTCATGTGCACGTTTTCCTTTGTGAGAACCATAAGCATCATATAATGATTGTGTTCACGGGGTAGACATTCATGGGTCAGGGTCAGCCACATAGTAGATCATATAAACCATGTTTTTAATTCATGGAATATACGATGATTCATCAACCAGGTTAAAAATAATATTGGGTAATAAGACCCTAGTATGTATAGTTAAATTGGGATAGTAAAATTAAAAGTGATGGATTTCTAGGTTGTGTTGTTTTTATATCATAGTAACACATATTTTACATGAGGTTCCCATTGTGTTAAGAAGTTATGTGTTAAATCACATATTATTATAGTGAAAAAACAAAGAATATTTTAAACCTTAAAATTTCTTGATTTCTTATAATGGGATGTGAGTACATGAAGTCGATATTATACGGACATCTCCATAGTAGAGTTATCTAAGAGTTAGGGAATTTAAGATATCCCACTACTGGTAAAGGACAATGTCTAAATGGGTGGTTGTTTTATCATTGCTGATCAAATTTGGTTTTGGATTTTATATTTGATCTAGAATGATTATAGGTTAATGGTTTTAATTATCCCTTCATAAGGAACTTTTTATAAGAATATTAGGAATTTTATAACCCATATTCAATGTTGAATGGAATTTGTTTCATGAGATGAGTACTTATTCTCTAAAAAAATAACTCAGACACATCTAAATTGGGGAGTGTCACATCGAACATGTTTAATCATGTCATTCCATGTTGAGGGACAGTGACTACAATGAACATGTTAGAAATGGTCATAATTGTTTCTGTATCATTTGAGAGTAGTGATATAGTGTAATTATATTGCTAAGGATGACTGAATATACAGAAACATGTCATGGAATATGATTAATTAGAAATTGTACATTCAGAAACATGATGAATTGTTTATCAAATAGTTGATGGGTCAATAGTACATATATGCTTTCAAGGAATCATGATGAAAAGACACTTGGTTTAGTATATAATATTTAATGAATGTAGAGAGTTTGAATGAGGAATTTGTGGTTATTTAGAATGACCATGGGTACCTTTGCATTTAAGTAAAAATCATTAAGACTTTAATACCCTGTACATAACAACCCAAGAATTATATAAATATATATTATGTCAAATTTTAATATTTATCATTATAAAATTTTATAAAACCACTACAAGACTATATTGGTATAATTTACTTAGAAACTAGGAAACAAAATCAATTAGTTCATAATACATCTTCATTGTCTCCCACATATTTCATCCTCACTAGAACAATTTTTTATATTTCATAGTTAATAAAATTCATCATGACTTGGTGAAAAGAAATATATAAAATAGGGATATCAAATTAATAGTAGTGGTAAAAAAGAGATAAATCAATCATATCATAATCATAAAACATAATAACATAACATTTTAAAATATTATCCTACATATTAAAGATCATGATATGCTGCCTTGGTATAAATCATAAAAGTTCATTAGATTCAATGAATGAAATACCAAATATCATAATAGAAGATAAGAAATTTTGTGAAATACACATAAGAATATAAAATAATTTCTTATTATTTGGGTCTCATTTCTATGACCATCGTAGCCGAAAAATTTCATCACTAAACTAAACCAACCCCTCATTCCAGCCCTGTATTACTGAATTGAGATCATTTTCCATTACAATTATTTCTATATCATGAGATATAAATATTTAACCAATTCATTGGAGGTTGATTAAGGACCCACCCTTATAATAAAGATATCATTCTTATGTGTTCCATAAAAACAGAAATCATTCATCATTACGTAACCCAATAACTAAAATGTGATTCTTAAAAATAATTTCATCATAACATAATCCAAGAAAATCAAATGGATTTCATAAATATCATTACATAAAAACATAATAAAACTATAATAATAATATCAATTTTATTATTGAAGCATATGAATATTATATGATTTCATCTTCGTTGGAAATAATTATGATTGAACACCTGATTTTTGTTTTTTTGGAAAATATACTTTCTTCATAAAAAATACGATCTCTCTCAAAATGCCACTGAATTTTAAAAGAAATTAATGTCATGGAAAATAACCATGAAATATTTTCAAGGGAGATTCATTGAAATACAGTGTTATGAGAACATAACAACCCATCATTCCATATAAGTTAAGAGAAAAAAATTCTTCATGTATATTTGATTGAAAGTCAAAAAAGTACCTCATGTCAAAAGATTCAAAAGATTCTTTTCATAACATTTTTTAAAAATTCAATAATGGATAAAATAAAATTTAAAAAACTATAGAATAAAATGAAGAATATTTTATAATATAAATATATATATATATATAACATGTACATGGAAGATAAATATACATATGTAAATACTTACATATAAACAATCATAGATAATAATGAAATTATGAAATTTACCCTTACCTTTGAAATGATTTCCTTTGTATGCATCTGAACCAGTTATATAATGATTTTAGTAATTAAATTGACTTATTTATTAATAATAATAATATTTATGATATCATATACAATCATATTATCATCCTTTTTCTAGTAACATTATTACTCTTAAAATCAGGCGTTAACTTCTTTAATTTCATATGCATGTTTTGTGGGATATGTTCATATTACTCTTCTTAGAATATAGTTATATAATTTAAAGAATGGTCATAGAATAATTTATATTATATTTATTCAGTCCAATCATTTATAAAATCAATCTTTAAGGAAGATCATGTTTAATGGATCACATCGAAAAATGGAGATGGAATGTCATGCATATACACAAGAGACAATACCATTCACATAATTATTGAATAATATTGAACTGTCTAGTATATAATATTTCAAAACAAATATAATATTATTAAAAATATATATAGTTATTATTTCCATAATTATACCCATCCTTGTAAGGTGGTGGTGCAAAACAGATTACACCAAGTCGTGGAGATAGTAACCCATATGTACTCACACGTAGGGATTTCTTTTTTCATAGGATGGATAAAAGATTGAATATGGATGTTTCATAATAATAATAACATCTCAGTATATAAGTGATACATGAGTTATTATATTATAATGAAACAACTGATGGAGGGAATGTATAAGAAAAAATGTTTTAATGAATCAGTATAAGAGATTACATCTTTTTCAACGTGCCCCCTCTAAATCTCTTCTTAAAGCACTAGAGTTATTCTTTGAGGAAGACTATAACCTTTATAATGTAACTAGGTATATTGATAAAGGAAATTTGTTTTGTATGGATCAACATGATGTCTCAATGTGAAGCAAATAAGTGATAGAGGAGGATCCCATTTATGATGGAGGTGAGGGGAACTTTTGGGGTAAGAAACAATATTAATTTATAAAGAACTCAAACCCCCATCCAAAATCTAAGAAACGTTCTAATTTATAATATGATAAAAGTTAGGGGAATTATATAACAAAAAAGTAAATTATATTAATTTTTTTCTATAAATTTAATCATTTTCATTTTAATTAACATTTATTTATTATATTTAATTTTTAACTTGGGTGACAAATAGTTCAACAAAAAGGGTTAAATATTTATATATTCCATTTAGATTATTTCATAAATAAATACATTAAAAAAATTTCAAACAAAAAATAATTGTTATATATTTTTTTAAAATTATTATGACATTTAAAAAAATATAATAAAACATTATTTGGAAAAAGAATCAATAGATTCAATGATGACACTATTTAATTAATTGATTATTAAAAATGTTAAGATAACAAGTTAACTTCAATCCAAATATTTTATAATATTCATAAGAGGTTAAGGTCGTCTAAAAAGGTTATTAAATATATTAAATCTCCAAAATTATATTTATTTTAATATTTTTAATAACTTTTATTTGATATTACCCTTAATAAATTAAAAACTACAACATTTTTTTGTAATTATATGATTTTTTTATTTCTAGAATACAAATAAAATATAAAATACTATGAAAAATATAAATCCACTATATTTCACAATAATACATATAATAGATTCTATACAAAATTACAGAAAATTGTTATATTAATGAAAACATAAATCTTACAACCATAACATCACCTTAAATAAAATATTATAAGTGCCATATTATCTTCTATATGGCTCCAAATGGTACATAATAGTAACCATGGATAAGTATGGTCAATATACAATTGAAAAAAGGTTTTTTTTCAGTTTTTGGTTATTTTAATGGTTATTATTATTTAAATAATATTTATTTTATTTATTTCTCATCAAAAAAATGTTTTCCCCATCATTAATATATTAGTCGTTAAGGTAAATATTTATTTCATATAAATTAAAAATAAATTATCATTATAAATAAAATAATTCAATAATTTAAATTATCAGTTATAATTGAGTTTATCTTCTATATAACCTTATATTTAAAATTATATATTTTTTAAAATTGGAGTAAGAAATATATAATTTTTCCTCAAATTGAATAAATTAAATGTCCTAATCACTTCCAAGGGGCTTCTAAAGGACACCATCTCTACCCAAGGATGATTTATATCGAAACACACATATCTGATGATATTATTTCTTATGTTAGTGTAATTTTGTAATATTATTTTTACCCCTAATAACCCAATTTTCAATCTTAAAATATTAATAAAAATTTCAAGAATTACTATTCATAATAACCAAATATAAAAGTAATCTATTCACATTATTTTGAATTAATCTATCCAAAAATGAAATCCATTTTTCAAAAAATCAACATACATATGTTGCAGTAGTTAATTTAAAATTAATCTCATTATCAAAAAGAGAGAAAGGGGTTTAAATGTTAAAACATTGAAAAATATTGATATGTTTTTACATCTAAATAAAATGTACAATTATTTATAATAACATAAATTATATTTAATGATATTTATATATTATATTTATACATTAAACCCATAATAGATTATAATTTTACTATATAAACTATTTATATTAAAAATGACGTTTTCAATTAATTTTTTTTGTATTTTTACTATTCATGAAATGTTCAATGTTATCTGATAAATATAAACAATTATTCAATGGAAATGTTAATATCACTCTTCAAAATAACATTTTCATAATCTATTATTAAAATTACTAATGTTTCAAAATCATAATTTAAAAATGTGCTACATTCTACCACTCCTAAGCTAAGTATTACACTCGAAATTCATCATTTGGAAAAAATAGATGTGGTTACATATGCCCCATTAAATCTTGAAGTTCCCAATAGCTTCCTCAAATTGGTGGTTCCACCTTTAAATTTCATCCATGTGAGCGCTCTTTTTTTAAAGAACATTCACGTGACAATCAGGAATCTTTATCAGTTGTTCTTCATACGAAATATCTTGACCTATGGTACAATATATGAGTTAGTACAAGTGAACTATTAGGTATATACTTTCTCAGAAGAAATACATGGAACACTTCCTGATCCTGACAGAGATTAATTGGAAGAACCAATTGGTAATCTAAATTCCCAACATGATCCATATCATAAAAAGTACCAATATACCTAGGGGACGTGTTTCCATTATTTCAAAATCGCATTACTCTCTCCCAAGAAGAGACTCCTTGAAACTACATTTCACCAAAATCAAACACTGGGTCTTTTCATTGATTGTTAGAATAACTTTTTTGTCGACTCTTAGTTTCTCTTATGTGTTGTTGAATTGATATGACATTTTCTTCCATTTCATCAACAATATTATGTCATAATAGAAATATTTCTCCAAATTCATCCAAAAAATATGGATTTAATCCCTTTTTACATAGAGTACTTCATAAGTATCAATCCAAATACTAGAGTGAAAACTAATGTTGCAAGAAAATTACACCAAAGTCAGGTGATGATCCAAACCACCATTGAAATCCATAGATCAATCTCTCAACATGTTATCTAGAGTATGAATTTTCCTTTCAGAATGACCATCTATCTAATGATGATATGTAGTGATAAAACAGAAATCTACATCCAGATCCTTCTTAATATTTTACCAGAACATTTAGGCAAAGCTAAGATCCTGATCCGATATAATTAAAATGGGTACTCCATGAAGTATTACACATCCTTTACATATATCTTTGTAAGATGATCAAGAGATAAATCCACTCTAATATTAATAAATTATTCAGACTTTATAATGCTATCAACTATATCCCATATGCCATTATTTCATTTATATGATTTTGTGATGTCTGATGATAAAGCCCATAGTGATATTTTCTCATTTCCATTATGGTATGCATAATGGTTGTAACATCCCCTAAGTCTTCTATCTCTCATCATTAACATTCTGAAAAACCAAGCCCCGAGAGACATATTTGGCACCATATCTTTTCTATCCATCCAACCAAAAATACTATTTATGATAAATGTATATCATTGTTCTTTTATGATGAAATAATAATGTAGAGCCGTGAGCCTCATATAATAACTCATACATTAATTCTTTTATTGGGGGAATACTAACCAGGTGGATACATGTTATTATTCCATCACAAACAATGTTTAATTCAAGAAAATTTATCACATAAAAATTTAGATCTATATATTCTTTATTCACCTCATTATTCTTCAATTTTATAGATAGGTGATCATTCATTTAAAAAAAATATTGATCCTCTTCAATTGTAATTTCAAGATAAATACTTCATAAATTAAAAAATATTGGATCTTTTGTGATTCTCATCATGGATATACTTTCATGTTCCATTCAATTCAAAGAATCTTTTACCATGTTCTCTTACCTATAGTGGTAATGTATTAACTAGACATAATGTTTAATCAAATATAACCATCTTATTTGGTTCATTTTCAGAATCCTTTTTTAAAAAATATACATAAAAATTTTATTATTAGTATAAATATCAGAAAATTCACGAAAAATATAATTCCACCATTTATTTAATGTAAATATTAACACATCTAACTAAAAATCATTATTTGGGGGATTTTCCACAAGGATTTGCAATTATAACGATGAAAAATATACCAACATATCATTTTTTTTCATGAGAACACATTCCAAACCCTTCATGGATTTATCAATATTGATCGCAAACATTTATCCCTTACTAGGCAGTGCGAGTATAGGTTCACTGGATAAACATCAATTGAGCTATTCAAAATTCTCTTCACATTCCTCGATCAATATGAACATTACTACTTTCTGTGTCTTCTTTGTCAGTGGATTAGACAATTATTCAAAAAAAATCAATATTATCCATTAAACCTAAGAAAACATCATATCTAAGTTACCCCTATTGGTATCATCCATCATTAAATAAAATCTATTTTTTATGTATCCACAAATATTCCCTCTCTAGAGATTATATGACCCAAAAAGATACTATATGAACCAAAAATATAGAAATGGAATTTTTTCATAAAGAAACTCCTTTATTAGAGTCATCCATAAAATTATCATGTGATTATCATGTTCTCCCTTTATCTTTTAGTAGAAAATGATATCGTTGATAAATACCACCACAAATTGATCATGAAATTCTCTAAATAATCCATTCCATTAATATATAATGATAGTGGGGTCTTTAGTAATACCAAATCAAATCACTGTAAATTCATATTGTATATACCTTGTAAAAAATGTCATCTTTGGTATATCCTTAATCTTGACACTTATTTGATGATATCCTAAATGATGACCAATCATGGAAAAGAATTGATCAACTATCTTTTGGTCAAATAAGTCATTAATATTGCGAAGAGGATATTTATTATTGATAGTGATCCTGGTATGTTCTCAATAATTGTTGTAGAGTCTCATTGATCTATATTTCTTATTAACAAAATATATAGGTCCAACCAACGATGACACACTAGGGCGTATGAATCAATATTCAAGATACTCGTGGAGTTTCTTCTTCAATTATTTCAAATCAATTAGCATAATTCTATAAGGTTTCTTTGAAATAGGCATAACACTTAGTATGAGTCTTATTGAAAACTCAACCTCACGATTCGGTTGAAGAGAAGAAAATTATTTTGGAATGACATCATAAAACTCTCATACAATATGGGTATTCCTAATGGGGAGTTTATCTCCATCCATTTTAGATAGATAAACTTCTATTATAGGAATAAAGGCTCACTATATTGAATAAACTTCATCTTGAAGGTAATATTTGTCCTGACATCGATAAGTGATTATATAATGACCTGGAATAAGAAATGTGACTTTCCTTCCTTGGAATTAAATATGATCTCCATACAGAGAAAATCCAATCCATGCCAAGAATAACATAAAATTACTCCATAGGAAGGATTATAATATTTTTAGGTATAACATTCCTAAAAACATCAATCAAATATGCATTATAAAAAAATTTGTGAACGTTATTCTATTTTGAGTTGGTATAGGTTACTCAAAATATAATTTTTGAGGTAATAAGATGAAACCCTTAAAAAATAATTTAGAAATAAAAGAATTGGTGGATTAATAGTATAATTAAACATTTTCTACATTATATTTTATAGTATGTGAACCTTTTAGCACTTCATTATTGTACTCCACATCATCGATAGTGATTTCATGTGGTTTTTCAATGTATTTGTTCTTATGAGTTTTCTAATGTCGATCATCATCATTAAACATTAGGTTAGGGTATTTATTAGCATAATTATGTATTCACTTCCACTTGTACCATTGATGTGTATGAGTTTCATTATGTGTAGCCTTTTCATTATTTGGATCAATAGAAATATTTTTCCCATCATTGTGGAATTCAACAACCCGATGTCATTTTTTTCCACACATAAAACATTTTATAGAACCATTAAGAGAATTATCCTCCATGTTTCTATTCACCCTTTTATCATAAGGGAAAATATATTTTTTTCTATGTGGTCTTTAGATTTTACTTTTAATTCCATTTTTCACTTCTTATCAAACCCATATGAGTAACTTGTTACACTATTCTCTATCTCAACCATGAGAGCACATAGAATGATTTCCTCATATCAATTGATGTATCTTATGGACAATTCACTTTATAGACTTTCTTTTAAGCCAATAAAGAATCAATTTATTATACTCCCAAGTTTTATAATAAATATTGAATTGTTCCAAGAATGTCTGGTGAAAATTTCTTCATAGGTACCATTACATTCATCATCCTTTGGCCTAATCTCAATGAACTCCATATCCATTTTTTTGTGAATAATAAAATGATAGTAATTATTAAAAAAATATTTTCATAAACTCATCCCATTCTATAAATTCAATTTCATCTCTTTTCCACATATACTTTATATTGTTCAACTATTGATCAACTTCATATTCCAAACAATAGAATGTTCAGATGGGTTTATCATTTTATGAACATCAAAGAATTGAAAATCTATTCTAAGTGGTAGTAATATATTTTTCATCCACTAATTTCTCAAAATATCTAGATAAATAACATGGAGGTTTCCTCATATTGGACTCAATTTGATGTTGTTCCCTTATTTTTCTCATTTGGAAGTCTTTCATGATTCCTATATTGAGAATATTGTGTGGGCATAGCTATATGATTTTTCATTATAGCTCCAAAACATTTGGTTTCTCAGGAGGATAATAATTTCATTTCCCAAAAAATTCATAATTAACGTGGTTCATCTGGGTTCAATCCATTGAATAAAACAAAGAATAATAGTATTATTAACACTAATAATAATGGTTAGAAAATATAAAAAAGAATACAAATTCTATATAGTACACTTTTGTGTTTATCCAAGTTTATTCATAATATTATCTAAAACACTAGGATTGTAACATATACATTGTAACATCCATAGGGTTATTGATAAGGTTTTCTCATCCTACTTTCCAATGGTGAACTGTACCTTTCCTCCGATAACAACTATAACGAACCATAATTTACATAAATTGAAATTACATATAAATTTAAGAATATTCATTAAACAACATATCTATTTCTGGACAGGAATGTATAGGTATAATTTATCTAGAAAATGGGAAACATATACAACAGGTTCATAATACGTCTTTATTTTCTCCCACTTTTTCCATCACAAATAGACTCCCTTTAACATATCTTACTTAATACCCTTCCTCAAGACCTAGGGAAAAGAAACTTATAAAAGGTTGATATGAACATCTCAATAATTGTAAGCAATAGATATGTCAATCCTCTCATAATAATGAGACTTATAGAAATTACATTTTAAAACATTATCATACATATGAATGATTATGATATCAGGCCATGGTATATGTCAAAAAAGTTCATAAGAATTAATTAATGTGATATTAAAATTCATAACTTAAGAAACAAATTTTTTTACATACAAATAAGAAATTAAAATCATTATAAATTAGTCAATGATCATTTCAAAATCCATTATAGAAGACAAATATCATTACTAATCTGAGCTCACTCCTCGTTCAAGCCTTATAATAATAAACCAAGACAATTTCTCATTTGTAGAATGTCCATATCATGAGATTTGAAATGATACCCAATAAATTAGAGGACGATATAGGTCCCAAAAATCTCATAATGAAATCACTCTTATGTGTTCCACAAAAACCTAAAGCAATCATCATAGCATATCCTAAGAAATAAAATAGGTTTATTAAAAATCATTTAATCATAACATAATCCATATAAAAGAAATAGATTTCATAAATTACATTCCATAAAATATAACAAAATTCTAAACAATAAGGATATTATACATGAACAATATCCTTACTAAATAATTACATATTACATGGAAAATAATTTTTTTTTAACAATTGAAATTAGTTCTTCATGAAAATATCTGTTATTCGCATAAATATTTTCTTTTCACCAAAATAAATTCAAATTTAATTGAAAATAATTTCATTGAAAATAAAATTAAAATATTTAAATTAAATCTTCATGGAAATATAGTGTCATGAAATTGTAAAAATAATTTAGGACCAATAAGTTAAATGACTACATTATTCTTTTAATATTGTCTAAAAGTAAAAAAGTTCCTCGTATAACAAACATCCAAAGATTAATTTTATTAAATTTTAAGAAATCAGAAATGGGTAAAATTGAATTTAAAATATATTATTAGAATATTTGGAATATTTTAGAATACATATTTATAATCCATAGACCTGGATGATAAATATACCCTAGTTAATTATTAGGTATAAAAAATCATGGATAATAATGAGATTGGAGAATTAAACATTACCTTTTGTCCAATTTCAATTGTATGTATATGAACCTACTATATAATGATTTAAATAATTTAGTTCAATTATTTCATCATAATAATTATTTTTATGCTATCATATACGATCATATTATCATATTTTTGTTAGAAAAATTATTAATCGTCCATCTGGTGTTAGCTTCTTTATTTTCTTACATTTGTCTTCTAGATAATTTCCTATTCCACTTCAGAAGTTTTATCTATATCATTTAAAAATGTATTCAGTATAATATATATCATATTTATTCATTCTATTTATATATATAATCATTCTATAATTAGCATCTTGTAGAATGAATCTCATTGAATCGTAGAGACTGTAGACAATACATACACACGAGGGAAAATATCATTCCCATAATTATTTAATGGTATTGAAATGGATGGTGAATAATATTTCTTAATAAATAAAATGTTATAATAAAATCATATATTAATAATTCTTATAATTATACCCATCCATCTATTTTGGTGTAGAAAAATAGATTACACAATAGTGTGGAGATGGTAAGTTGTATATATGCACCCAGGGTTATTTCATTTTTTATAGGATTGATAGAAGATGGAATATGGTAGTTTCAAAATCATAATAAAATCATAATATATAAGTTATACTAGATTCATTACTTTATAATGAAACAAATCATGAAGATTACATAGAAGAAAAAAGATGTTTCAAATATTCAGTAGAGAAGAATAAATGTTCTTCAACAGGATCCCTGTAAATCTCTTCTTAAAGCACTACATTTAGACTTTGAAGAAGACCAGAATATCTCTAATGTTACTTGGGAATTTGAAAATGTAAATGGTCATGGGATGGCCGTGATTTAAGGCAAAAATTGAACTAATGAGGTGTGGGAGGAGGTTCCCTTTTATAATTGAGTTGGGGGGAACTTTTATTAATTTTTTAATAATTTAACTTATAATATAATAAATACCCAACAATGGAATCCAAAATGTACCAATAGAGAATATGAGATAATATAGGGTTTTCATCTAATCAACTACTAAATTTAATACATGTTTCTATATAAATTGAAACATTATAAATTTAATTAACACATGTGTTGGTCTAAGTGGATACTCAAGAGGGGGGTGAATTGATTTCCAATTTAAATTTCTGTTTCAATATCTTTTACCAAATTCCCCCAATTTAAAATACTAATTGAATTGTAGTGAATTTTAACTAAAGAAAACTTTTAGATAGGTTCTAAAGGGATTGATTAATTCTCAGTTAATCTAATTAGAGTATCAGATTAGCTTTTGAAACTAACATACTGATTTAAAAATAATTCAACCACTTGATAATTCAATTATCAGAGTAACATTGAAAAATAGTTTAGGTTATAAAGAACTTGGAAGTGGAATAATAGTTTTTAGATAAATCTAAATAAAGCACAGCAGATAAGACCAAGAGGTTCAGTCTCAATCTGATACATAGTCCTCTCAAAAATTCATATAAATTGGATCCACACCCTGGATCGGGGTTGAAAACAGTTTACAACTGTACAGGTCAATGAACTCTACCACATTTCTACGTGGGAAACAAAAACAACAGCAAATAAAGCTATCCAGGTCACTCATGAACTCTATCCACAGTGAGAAAATAGAAAATGTAAGGAGTTTGAATGAGGATTTACAGATCCTCCAGATAATGTTCAGGAGATAGTGTGTGTGTAAATTAAAACAGATTATACACACTGCTCGTAATGTAAATAATAAATCACTGAGTAAGATATAGAGTTTAGAATGGATCTTGTGATTGCAGTGTAGCTCTGGACTTCTTCTAATTTGATCAAAAATGGTTCTGAGTCCTCTTCTGGTCTATGTCTGAAAAACAGAGTGTCGTCTGCTTGACATCCATGTTTAGAGATAGTGAAAATGTAGTCGATGAAGTTCTTCAATGTCCTTGTGAGTGTAGCGAACTCTTCTTGAGTAAGCTTGATTGTGTATGAGCTTATGTGTCTTCTTGGTCGTGCATGAATGAGCTCTTCTTGTGTATTTCACTTGTAGGACACTTCCGTATTGAGCATGTATATTCCTCATGTATTTAACATGTGTGTGTCTCTTTGCAGTAGCAGGGACTTCTTGTATTTATGGAATGAGCTCTGGAAAAAGAAATGATTTCTATTTGCAGGTACGAGGTATGGTTTCCTGAAATCCAACAACCATTATTAAATAAATGAAAAACCAAAAAAATATACCTGATATGAACGTTGGTTAGATTAAATAAAGATAAAGAAATTAAGGTAGCGTCAGATTCTCTGGAAAGGTAGTTTTGGATATTGGTAGCCTTGTGTATCGGTAAGTCATTGTATCGGTAACCTCTTGTATCAGTAACCTCTTGTATCGGTAACCTCTTGTGTAACGGTATCCTTTCTATCGGTAGAATTCATGTCTGTTGGTAGACTTGATCGGTAGCGGTAGACTTAGTGTATCAGTGACCTTCACGTATCAGTAGACTTGATGTATCAGTGAACTTCACGTATCAGTAGACTTCCTTCAGTAACATGTCTGTAATGGAAGGCTTACATAATGGTGACTTGTTGTATCGGTGGACTTGATGTAATGGTAGACATGTTGTAACGGTGGACTTGTATAACGGTAGACTTGTAGTACCGGTGGACTTTAGGTATCGGTAGCTTAGTTCTTTAACGGTGACCACTTTTCTGTTTAAGAATTCTATTGGAATAATGGGTTATGTTAGAATATATATCCATCCAGTAACCGAATTCTCTGATGATCATGTAAATATTATAATGTATGAATATGTGCATGGTGTATAGAAATACTAAAATAAGTAATTAACCATTAATCAATATAGGGATTATCAAACCATAATTGAGCATAATTGGGATTATCAAAATATGAGTTCAACTAATTCTCCGAGAGGGTTCAACAATCTCCCTGTTTTTTGATAATCATAACTTATGCCAATGTATTAAGAAGATTAATATAATGTCAGAGGAAAAATTTCCTATGAAAAACATTAAAACAATGTTCTCATTTTTCTCCCCCTTTCAATTACACTCCCAGTTCTCAATTGTTTCATTTTCACTCCCAGGTCTCATTTGGTTCATTTTCTCCCCCATTGTGATTAACAGAAAGAAGGGTAGAATCAGAGAAATGTAGAGTCAAGAAGAGAACAGATTGCAAGGAAACATAAACACAGTAAAGTGGAGAATGTAAGAGTAAATTTCCATTAAGGTACAAAAGGTACAAACTGAGAAAGTAAATATTACAAAAATACAATTGAATCCTATCAAAAACATCCAGAATCACTCAATCATCCTCTTGAACAAGAGTCTTTCCCTTAGGATCAGAAATGGGTGAAGGTTTAGATTGAGTAGATTGCATAGGAATATCTGAAAGAACAACCGGAGGGTCAGCCACTGAAACTGTACCGGATCTGAAATCTGTGCTCTTCTGTGAGATCATAGGTGTCAAGCTTCGAACAGCTTGAACGTGAGTCAACTGAGGTGTACTCCCAGAGGCAGAGGCAGGAAGAGAAGGAGGTACAATCACAAGTCTGGAATCCACATGAAATAATGGTAGCAACAGGTTACTAACATCCATAATAATATTGCCTCCTCTCTCCATTGATGACACAAAATCATCTCAATTTTCAATGAATTTATCCAAGGAAGGAGTATGCTCCATGAGCTTACTAACCTGTTCTCTGGAAGCTTGAGTCACTGGAGGAAACGTCATAATTTCCATCAAGAGATTGAAATGGTAAGTCATTTGATGCTTGATATAGACCTTCTAAAAATAAGCATCCACATCATTTTTAATTGCCTCTTGAGAAGCAGTAGCTGCCCGTAGGTGATCACAAGCAAGACTACTTACTTCCCTAGTGGTATCAAGGATCTGAGTATCCAAGGTTCCACTGGTACTGTCCTTATCCAACTCTTCCTGGATAACAGTTCTGATCAGGTGAAGGTTCAAAGTGGAGCTAGATGAGGGAAGGGGTTTAACTGAGAAAGCTACTGTCTCTGTGAAAGATTGTGTCAAATTACTAACCACCTTTTTAACAAGTTCATCTTGACCGTTCGAATGTACTTTGAATGATGTTTTAAAAGCTTCAAAAACTTCCACAAATTGCTTGACTACTTCTTTGATATATCTGATATCAGTATTAACTTGGGTTTGAGAACTGTTCATGGAAGTCAATGAAGAAATCGATTGTCTTAGAGCTACCACAACTCCTGTCCAACTCTCAATTTGAGTATGGAATACTTTAACTTCATCCATCATTCCTTTCACTGGACTAGAAACAGTACATCCCAGAGATAGCTCCAGGGATTTCTCTACACTTCTCATTTCATCAACCAGGATTTTCTTCAAATATTCCATTGATTCTCTCATTTTTTATTTCATTTCAGCCTTTAAGGACTCAAGGTCCTCCTTGGTTGCCAAATTTTCATCCACAGCAGGTAGGATAACTAATTCTCTTTGGGGCTGGTCTTCCTCATCAGAATCTTCATAATTAATTCCAAAAACCATATATCCTGGATCTGATGTCCAACCTTCAATGCCATACAACACTGATACTGAACCAAGATGCTCCCCCTCACTTAGAGAATTCACCTGAGAAATCTCCTCCAACTGTTCTTCTTGAGGTAATTCTATAACTTCCTCTGCAACTGCAGCAGATTCAATATCCATTTGCTTGGATGGCTCAAAGACTCTCTCATCAATAGATTCTACTTCTGCTTCCTGATCATGCACTATCTTGACTGTACTGTCCATAAGAGGGCTCAAACTGAGCTCTTCTTCTTCATTTTCCTCATCATATGCTTCACCAGAAGCCTCCTTCTCTTCATGAGAAATCATATCTGGCTAGGTTGCCTCATCCTCTTCAGAGGTGTCTTTGATAACAATCTGATATGCTTCTTCTTCTTCTTCTGTAGTCTCAGTGTCATTGTCCTTCAGAATAGTTTCTCTCCTTGGTAGTTCTTTTGGAGAGCTAGCTGATCCATAGGAAATGTTTTGGGGCATAGGACGAGGAGGTAAATCTGGGTCTCATCCTTCCTCAACTGATGTGTCTTCCTCCTCAGCTTCAGCTTCAGTATCACTGTAGACCAGTTCTGGCTCATCTGGTCCAAGACCAGGATCCCTCACATCATTTGGTCTAGAAGGATGCTCCACAAGAGTTTACTTGTCATATATTTTTCAATCATCATTAACCCATGAATTTTTCCAAGGGTTCCAGCTGTCTTTCATAAACATACAAAAAGTCCTGGTGAGGCAAAAGATATCCTTAACCACAATAGTTTCATCTTGAGGTCCAACTACCTCATTTTCCTTAAACATAATAGAAATCAACTTAGAAAAGAAAAGTGCATTGGACTTAGACTTTGGTCTAGTCATCTCTTCAATCTGAATCATTATCAGTCTGCATAAATTCACCTTTACTCCATGCTTTAACAAGTACAACAAATAAGTGTCCTGAAATATGAGGGTAGAAAAATATCCTCTTCTTGGACTAATCACTTGCTGAATGAACTTGGAAATTAGTTTATCCTCCCCAGCCATCTCTGCAGTAATGACCTTTCTAGGAGTTCCATTTTCTGTCAATTCCAACAAGGCCTCCTCATATTCCAAAAAGTCACTAGCAGTAGGAATGTATTTTGAATAAAATCCATAATCACCACTATGAGGAACTTTAAGGTTCTCATCCCATTCAACTGATGAAAACAAAAACATTTGACCATTCACAAAGGAAATCATCCTATTCTCCTCCTCTGATGTCTCAAAACAGACGAACTTATAAAACACTTTTACCAGTGTTGGATAATACGATCCATTATTGTTCATGAAGCATTCGAGCCATCCTTGTTCTTGTAAAACCTTCATAATCAAGGACTTTCTTTCGAGCAACCATGCCGCACATAATTCCTTTTCCACTATAATTTCTCACTTCGATAAATGTGTATTCACAGGATTCCTTCGAACATCACCTCTACTACTTCCACAAGCACCAGCATTGGTCACTTTCTACTTCTTAGCTTGCAGCGCATCATTCCCTTCATCAATTTAGGGTCACTTCACATGGGCCATTTCAGATTCTGAGGCTTAGGGTTTTGCAAGCTTGAGAGGTTTAGGTAGGAGGGATTTGAACAGACGCGTTCACGGTGATTGAGTGATGTCTAGAGTCGGGTTTTATATCATTTAGGATTCACATAGAAAATAAATCTTATATTAAAAAGAAATTCAAAGTCTTGGACCTAATTAAAAAATTTAAAACAGCGTGAGTGATGTACCGATGAGGTGTCCTTAAATGGTGAGGTCTGACGGTGATGTTCATCTAACGGTGAGGTTCATCCTAACGGTGAGGTTCATCCCAACGGTGAGGTTCATCCTAACGGTGAGGTTCATCTAATGGTGAGGTTCATCTAACAATGAGGTTCATCCTAACGGCGAGGTTCATCTAACGGTGAGGTTCATCTAACAGCGAGGTTCATCTAATGGTGATGTCCATCCTAACGGTGAGGTTCATCCTAACGGTGAGGTTCATTGTAACGGTGAGGTTCGTCCTAAAGGTGAGGTTCATCCTAACGGTGAGGTTCATCTATCGGTGAGGTTCATTTAACGGTGAGGTTCATCCTAATGGTGAGGTTCATCTAACTGTGAGGTTCATCCTAACGGTGAGGTTCATCCTAATGGTGAGGTTCTTCCTAACGGTGAGGTTCATCTAACGATGAGGTTTATCTAACAGTTTAAGAGTAAGTTATCATTCCTAATTCTTGTCTAATGAAACTTAATCTTTTTGAATTTAAAGGATTAGTGAAGATATCAGCTAATTGGAGTTCAGTGCCTATAAATTCAAGAGTTATATCACCTCTTTGATAATGATCTCTTAGAAAGTGGTGTATAACATCAATGTGTTTGGTTCTAGAGTGAGACACAGGGTTATTTGAGATGTTGATCACACTAGTGTTATCACAGTTAATTGAAACATGTTTAAACTCAATTCCAAAGTCCAATTAATTGTGTTTCATCCACAGAATTTGTGCACAGCAACAACCAGCAGCTATATATTATGCTTCAGTAGTAGATAATGCAACTGAGTTCTGTTTCTTACTACACCATGATATTATGGACTTTCCAAATAATGACATGTTCCAGATGTGCTCTTTCTATATAACTTGCATCCAGCAAAGTCAGCATCTGAGTAACTTATTAAATCAAATGATTGTTCTTTTGCGTAAACAGTCCCAAATTGGCAGTATATTTAAGATATTTGAAAATACTTTTAACAACAAGTAAGTGTGACTCTTTAGGGTTAGCGTGAAATCTAGCACATATACATAAACTAAACATAATATCAGGTTGACTAGCAGTAAGATAAAGTAAACTCCCAATCATACCTCTATAATTAGTTTGATCTACTGGTTTACCAGTTTCATCAATATCCAATTTACAGGTGGTACTCATAGGTGTATCACTTCCCTTAATACTATCCAAACCAAAACGTTTTAATAAATCCTTATTATATTTACTCTGATTCAAAATAATACCATATTTAGTTAGAATGATTTAAAATCCATGAAAGTACTTAAGCACTCCCATTAAGCTCATTTCAAAATTATTTTGCATAACCTTTGAAAAATCAGTACATAAAAAATTTTTAGAAGATCCCAAAATAATATCATCAACATAGATTTGTACTATTAAAACATCTTTTGAAATTATTTTTATAAAAATAGTGGGATCATCAATTCCTTTTGTAAATCCTTTTGAAGTAATAAAATTTGTAAGTATTTCATACCAATCTCTTAGAGCTTGTTTTAAACCATATACAGCTTTTGAAAGTTTAAAAACATGATTTTGAATGTGAGGATTTGAAAAACCAGTTTGTTGTTCTACAAAAACATCTTCAACAATAAAACCATTTAGAAAAGTACTTTTCACATCCATTTGATATAACATGAAATTCAGATGTGATGCAAATGCAAGTAAGATCCTAATTTCCTCTAATCTAGCTACAGGTGCGGTGGTTTCATCATAGTCAATTCCTTCTTCTTGATTGTAACCTTGTGCAAGTTGTCTAGCATTGTTTCTAATGATATTTCCAGACTCATGAACTTTGTTTCTAAACACCCACTTTGTGCCTATGGTTAAAGTGTCCTTAGGTATTTCTACTAATTCCCTCACTTTATTTCTTTCAAATTTATTTAGTTCTTCTTGCATAGCTATTACCCAAAATTCATCGTTGATAGCATCATTGATATTTTTAGGTTCTAACTGTGAGAGGAAAACTTGATGTTCAAACTGATTTATTAGAGAATCTCTAGTCTGTGTTCCTCTATCTAGATTACCTACAACATCATCTAAGGGATGGTTCTTCATAATCCTAGTTGGTCTCGAAAAGGTAGGGAAAGAGATTTCAGGTTCATCAACTGGTTGGGAGTCAACAGAAGCAGGTTCTAGAAAATTTCCAGAACTGGATGTTTTAACTATAGGTCCACTGTCTTTATCATTAAGGTTCAAAACAGAGAGATCATCTTCAAGATTTTCAAGAGAGGTCTTAGGTTCATGTGGATCAGTTTCATCAAATTTTATGTGAATAGATTCCTCCACATATTTGGTTCTCTTATTGAAAACTCTATAGTCTTTACTAGAAATAGAGTAACCTAGGAAAATTCCTTCATCACTCTTGGATGCAAACTTGTCAAGATTATCTTTAATATTAAGAATAAAGAATTTGCAACCAAAAAATCTGATGTAGTTAACCTTAGGTTTCCTATGGTTCCACAACTCATAAGGGGTCTTCTTAAGAACAGGTCTTATCAAGACTCTATGGATAATATAACACGCTTTATTGAAAACTTCAGCCCAAAAATAAACAGGTAGGTCATACTCATTGATCATGGTTCTGGAAATTTCCTAAAGGGTTCTATTCCTCCTTTATACTACACCAATTTGCTAAGGTGTCCTAGGGGTAGAGAAATTGTGACTATAGCCATTGTGTGAGCAGTACGATTCAAACTCATGATTTTCAAACTCACAACCATGATAACATCTCAAGATTTTAATCTTAATTCCACTAATGTTCTCCAGAGACTTGGAATATTTAACAACGTAAGAACAAGCTTCACTTTTGTGAGCTAGAAAATATACCCAAGTATACCTAGAATAGTCATCTACTAGAACAATGACATAGTGATTTCCATTTAAACTAGAAACTCTAGAAGGTCCAAAAAAATCCAGGTGAACCAACTCGAGAGGTTGATAAGTTGACACTTATTTCATTTATTTTAATAAAACTTTATGTGTCTTTCCCTTTTGACAGGGATTACAAACTTTATCTGCTGGGAAATAAAGTTTTGGTAGGTCTCTAACTAAGTTCTTCCTCGTATGTTTTCTATCTAAATGTACATTGCAGTGTCTTAATCTTCTGTGCCAAAGCCAAGACTCTTTATGAAGAGCATTTAAATAAGTAATATTTTTCATAGATAAAGAATTTAAATCAACAGCATAGACATTTTCATTTCGCAAGGCATAAAATACTAAAGAATTTTTAGAATTAAAAACATTGCAAGAGTAATTTTCAAATTTAACATTAAAACCATCATCACATAACTGAGAAATACATAGTAAATTATATTTAAGTCCATCAACAAATAGAACTCTAGAAATTAATACTGAGTCAGTGTTACCAATCTGGACTAAGCTGATGATTTCCCCTTTAGAATTATCACCAAAAGTGACAAAACCTCCATCAACTCTGACTATGCTTTTAAAGCATGAGAAGTCTCCTGACATATGTCTTGAACATCCACTATCCAAGTACCATGTACTTCTATAGGATCTCTTTAAGTAGGTTCCCTACAAAATAGATTTATATAAGAAATGATTTTGGTACCCAGATTTTCTTGGGTCCAGACAGTTTAGCCAATAAAACTATAGGTACCAAGATTTGTCTTATGGGTTTCATAAGATTTGCAGAATCAATAGATTTAGACAGATAAACCTTATTAGATCCGTAACTATTAATATAACTAGTTGAATCATATGAACTTCCAGAACTATAACAATCTACATTCTATCCAGATTTAGGAATAAATCTAGTTTTGGTAATTTTTCTTTGTCCAGGTTGGTATCCTATACCAGTAGTATATCTAGGTGCAATCTGCTTACCTATAATTTCAGTAAGAGTATCTCTGCCATTTGTGAACTTTTCTAAATCCTTCCTATGTTGCTCATTTGACAATTTTAGTTCAGTGTTTTCTTTAAGTAACTGAGAATTATTTTCCATTTTAATGTTGATATCAGATTTATGTATAATAGTTAAAGAATATTGTTTCTTTAAACCTTTGTATTTGTCTTTCAGCTCATTACAGGTTTCTTCCAACATATCATAGTATTCAAATAGGTCATATTTTGACATATTTTCAGAATCAGAATCATCTCCAGAATAATAAGAATTTAAAGCAGGAGTTTTAGATGATACCTCAGAGGTGTTTGTCATCAAAAACATGATTGCCTTATTTCTGTTTTCAGTTTCAGAAGCTTCAGATTCACTAGAGCTATCCTCAAAAGCACTCAAAGTATCCTTCATGGCTTTCTTATACTTATTGTCCTTATACTCATACTTCTTCTTGTATTTCATCTTTGGATAGTCTTCTTTTATATTTCCTTTTCATTTTCATTCATAGTAGACAACTTCATCAGATTTGTCAGATTTCTTCCAGTTCTTTTTCCAGTGTCCCTTGTTGTCATACTTACCTTTGTAATTTGATTTTCTGAAAAACTTATTTTTCTTATAAAACTTCTTAAATATTCTGGTTATGTGAGCCAAATCACCATCACTGTCAGATGCACTTTCACATTCTTCACAGCTTGAGCTATCACTTACACCTTGAAGTTTCTCCTTATCCTTATTCTTTGAAGTAGATGTCTTGAAGGAAATTGACTTCATTTTTAGTTCATCTTCTTCTTCCTTGTTTACCTTAATCTCTTCTTCATAAATCATCAACTTACCAATAAGATTCTTAACTGGCAGTTCACCAATATCACAAGATTCTGTGATTGAAATAGAAGTGCCCCTCCATCTTTCAGGTAGGCATCTCAAAATTCTCATGATCCGCTCCTTTGATGGAACATCCTTTCCGAGTGATATCATTGTGTTGACAATTTTGTTAAACCTGAGATACATATCATAAATGGGTTCATTAGGATTCATCTTAAAATTAACATATTTAATAGTATAGGTGTTCAATCTCATTTTATTAACGTTAGCTTTTCCTTCATGAGAAACACTTAAAGTATCCCAAATTTCATGTGCAGTCTTACAAAAAGATATTCTATTAAATTACTCATCTCCTAAAGTACAATATAGAGCATTCATAGCTTTGCAATTATTATTTTAGGCTGTCTTAGTAGCTTTATTCCTAGTAGATCTAACAGTAGTAGGAATTTTATATTCTGATTCTATGGCTGTCCAAATATCAAAACCCATGCTTTCTAAATGAATCTTTTCTTAATCATCAACTGAGCATAGTTGTTTCCATTGAACAATGGTGGTATATTAGTAGCAACACCTTCAAGTATGTTATCCATGATAACTAGCTTAAAACAAAATTTTTAAAGAGATAAAAATTTAGAAATAACAGAAATTTTAAGAACTTTAAAATACAACTAAAATCACAGTTGAAAAACAGAGTACTTTAGAAAATATTTTAAATGCCTCTGATACCAAATGTTGGTCAGAGTGGATACTCAAGAGGGGGGTCAATTGAGTTCCAATTAAAATTTATGTTTTAAAATATTTTAACAAATTCCCCCAATTTAAAATACTAATTGAATTGTAGTGAATTTGAACTAAAGAAAACATTTAGCTAGGTTCTCAAGGGATTGATTAATTCCCAGTTAATCTAATTAGAGGATCAGATTAGATTTTGAAACTAAATTACTGATTTAAAAATAATGCTAACATGTGCTAATTCAATTATCAGAGTAACTTTCAGAAACAATTTAGGTTTTAAAGCACTTGGAAGTAGAATAAAAGGTTTTAGATAAATCTAAATAAAGCACAACAGATATAACCAAGAGGTTCAGTCTCAAGCCGAGACTTAGTACTCTCAACAATTTATATAAATTGGATCCACACACTAGATCGGGGTTCACAACAATTTACAACTATCCAGGTCAAAGACCTCTACCACAGTTCTACGTGGGAAACAAAAACAACAGCAAATACAGCTGTCCAGGTCACACACGACCTCTACCACTATCCACAGTGGGAAAATAGAAAACGTATTTAGTTTGAATGAGGATTTAAATATCCTCCAGTTAAGGTTCATGAGACAATGTGTGAGTAAATTAAAACAGATGATACACACTGCTCATAATGTAAATAATAAATCACTGAGTAAGATATAGAGTTTAGAATGGCTCTTGTGATTGCAGTGTAGCTCTGGACTTCATCGAATTTGATCAGAAATGGTTTTGAGTCCTCTTATGGTTTTTTTTCTGAAAAACAGAGTGTTGTCTGCTTGACATCCAGGTTCAGAGATAGTGAGAATGTAGTCGATGAAGTTCTTCAAAGTCCTTGTGAGTGTAACGAACTCTTCTTGTGTAAGCTTGAGTGTGTATGAGCTTCTGTGTCTTCTTGGTCTTGCCTGAATGAACTCTTCTTGTGTATTTCACCTGTAGGTCACTTCCGTATTGAGCTTGTATATTACTCATGTCTTTCACATGTGTTTCTCTCTTTGCAGTAGCAGGGACTTCTTGTATTTATGGCACGAGCTCCGGCAAAAGAAATAATTTTTTTTTCAGGTACGAGGTACGGTTTCCTGACATCCAACAACCTTTATTAAATAAATGAAAAAGAATTAAAATATACCAAATATGACCGTTGGATAGATTAAATAATGATAATGAAATTAGGGCAGCATCGGATTCTCTAGAATGGTAGTTTTGGATATCAGTAGCCTTGTGTATTGGTAAGTCTTTGTATAGGTAACCTCTTGTATCGATAACCTCTTATATCGGTATCCTATTGTGTAACGGTAGCCTTTCTATCGGTAGACTTCATGTCTGTCGATAGACATGATCGGTAGAGGTAGACTTAGTGTATCGGTGACCTTCACGTATCGGTAGACTTGATGTATCAGTGACCTTCACATATCGGTAGACATCCTTCGGTAACTTGTCTGTAACGGTAGGCTTGCATAACGGTGACTTGTTGTATCAGTGGACTTGATATAATGGTAGACTTGTTGAAGCGGTGGACTTGTATAATGGTAGACTTGTTGTACCGGTGGACTTGATGTATCAGTAGATTTGTTCTGTAATGGTGGCCACTTGTATGTTTAATCATTCTATTGGAAGAATGGGTTAAGTTAGAATATATATCCATCCAGTAACCGAATTCTCTGAAGATCATGTAAATATTATAATATATGAATATGTGCATGGTGTACAGAAATACTGAAATAAGTAATTAACCATTAATCAATATAGGGATTATCAAACCATAATTGATCATAATTGGGATTATCAAAATATGAGTTCAACTAATTCTCCGAGAGGTTTCAACAACACAATTATTCGAGTTAATTTTTAAATATGCTAACAAATATTTCAATATTTAAATGGTAAAATATTTACTTATTTTCTTTCAATTAGAACATAAATAAATAACTTATCAAATTTTAAACAATACAATAATTATTAAATATTTTTTAATTTTTTAATCAAGTTTTAATAATTCAACAAATTTTTTTTGGATAATTAGACAATAGTTTCAATTTTTACAGTAATCAATTAATTGATTTTAAAAAATATTAATATAAAAAGATAACTTCTAAAAAACTATTTTATTATATTCCTATGAGGTAATGGTCATCAATAAAATTAATTGGACATATTAATTAGAACAATTATTTTTTATTGTAATATTTTTAAAAACATAAAATTGATATCACCCTTAATAATATAACAACAACAACTTTCTGTAAATATTTAATATTTTTATTTGTTGAATGACAAATAAAAATAAAATAATATTAAATTTTTAAATCTTATATATATTAGAATAATAAATAAATTTTAATCTATCTTCTGAAAATCCTACATTAAAAATGTTATATTAATTAATACATGAAGGGACAACTTTACCATCACTATAAATAAAATATTATAAGTTTCACAATCTCATATATAATTCTCTGAATGGTAAGTGACTCGACATTTGGATGGTTATGGTCGATCTATAATTTATAAATAATATTTATGCAATTTTTTCTGTCGTTTAATGGTTATTTTCATTTTAATAAATATTGTGTTATCAATTTTTCATCAATTAAATATTTTTTTGTATCTATAATTTATAAATCATTAAATAAATTTCTTAATAACATAAAAATATAAATAAATTATCAGAATAAATAAAAAAATTAACTTTTACATTAGTATTTAAAATAAACATTATATTCTATGTATCATTATATTAAAAATTATATTTTTAGTAAAATTTGAGTAAATCATATTTATCTTTTCATTAAATAAAATAAATTAAATGTACAAATTTCATCCAAGTGGCTTCAAAATGACACCATTTCAACTAAAGGGTGACTTAGGTCGAATAAAAATCATCAAATCATATTTGGACATGTGTTATGGTAATATAATATTACTATTCTTACGCTTAACATGTAGATTTACAATTTTAACGTATTTATAAAAATTATAGAAGGTACCTATTCATAATACCCAAAAATAA
Source organism: Viscum album (assembly GCA_963277665.1). Taxonomy (NCBI): domain Eukaryota; kingdom Viridiplantae; phylum Streptophyta; class Magnoliopsida; order Santalales; family Viscaceae; genus Viscum; species Viscum album. Next base: position 2,064,725,769 of record OY728133.1, on the reverse strand, counting down.
ATCTATTAAATTTACATAATTTTATATTAATAATTCCAAATATGGAATTCATTTTTTAAAATCCAAAGCACGGAAATTGAAGAAATTAATATAAGATTAATCTTGTTGTGGGAAAGAGTGCACATGTTTCTAAAAGATAAAAAATTTTAAAAGATTAAAATTATATTACATGTGAATTCAATATAAAATTGATTCTAAAGACATAATTTATATTTTAAATAATATATATTCTATTTTTAATATTAAAACCATTCAATATAATAATTAAACCATATAAATTATTTTTATGAAAAAAGTTTTTATAATTTAAAATTTATTGTATTTTTACTACTCATCAAAACATGAAAGTTGATAGAAAACTATAAAAAATTTATCCATTTTAAATTTTTATATCCTACTTTAGAATAACATATTTATGTTATCATAAAAAAATTATTAATTTGATAAAATCTAAATAAAAAGGGGTTCTCCATCAAAAGGAAAAAAATTACCCATTTGAAAGATAGTGTTTTATACATCAAATAGGGTTCATTCAAACCCATTAACAAATATATCTATTGGATGAATATTAACAATATTTTATTAATTATATAACATATATATTTCATTTTATTTATTTACTAATAGTAATTCACTTGTTTTATTAATAAAAAAATTCAAATATATAATTTATTTTTAATTTTTTCATAAATAATTTGTATCCAGTGAATACAACATAGATTTTAATAAGTTCGTAATATTTAGTTCTTCTGACCTAATGACTATGTTATAATGGTCATTTTAAACTAAGGGAATATCATGTTTCGTTTCATCTAAGTATTTAATGAAATGAAAGATATTGAATAATTAAATTTATTTAATGAAATTATTTCATAAAAACATCTACGTGTTCTAATATATTCAATAAAGATAGCCGTATAATAATAGGTCGGTATATAGTGGATCAAATGATGCCTTTATAATTAAATATCTATAGAGGGGTGAGGTCAAAAAATAAACATCAGGTTATTTATGATAAGCATGTTAGAATATTGACCCTTAAATCCATATTGGATGTGGTATTTTATAGTAATATGGCTTCATGAGGAGGTTGAATCGCATTTTCACATGGTTATGCATTGTAAATAGATGTGGTCCAAGGGGTACTTTCAAAAAAAGTATGACCGGTTTTGATAGAGAAAGGATCATGAGAGATGTAAATTATGATCGATGATAATCCTAATAATTCCTTAGTTCACAACTAATTTACTAGTGGGCATGATCCATATAATGAAATAGTATTGAGTTTAATGGGATATCATCGGCATTACATAATGCCAGAGAAATAATGAAAATTAAATATCTAGTTAATTAATGTACACCATAGTAGTTGGGTTCGTGATGTTGTATAATGAGTTTTGTATGGTAAGAATTCCATGATTAGTATGTGGGGATGACATTTAGTGTGGGAGTTAAATTTTTTCATTGCAATTCATTTGGATTAATAGAATCATTTATAGAATTATTTATTTTTGAATTATAAATATAGTTATATATACAAACAATGTTGACTTTTCTTGAAATGATATCAGTTTCACTTGGTTATTCGTTTTAGAAACTGGATTTGAAAATGTGTTAGTTATAGAGGATGAGTGTTGTTAAATAGAATGTTGATTCTTTCCAAAGAAAATATAGTATGAATAACTGAACTGTGGTTGACTAGGATTCAAATGTATTGATATAATTATGGAACATGATTAGATTCATCATCTAGAATTGGTTTTCATGATTTCAGAATCATGCCAAGAGAATAGTAAGTATAATAAATTTGGGTTTCAATTAGCAATTATGATTGTGGGAGTATTTACACTCATAATTTTCCATAGAGATAAACATAATATGGGCCATAACACTATAGTATAGATTGAAATTGATATTGAAATGTGCTCATTTATCTGGTTAGAATGTATTAGTTAATCATAGTTTGTTCAATTCAGTTATGATTATAAGTATTGGAATATGTTTTACTGGTATTTATACCACAATTATATGATATTTATTCAATGTTTGTTGGTTATGGGAAATCAAATACACCAAATTGAGAAGTAATTCAAAACCTAAGTTGATCAAGTAATGATTTTTTGTTCCAAAATGATTCACTGTGAAGATATGTTATACGGAGTAGAGGTTACAATATCTTATGTTCAGAACTCGTTATAATGTTCCCAGATAATTTTAACTTTTCATTTGGTGGAAGGGAAAAATTATAAATTTGGAATCACATTGGAATTCATAGAGTAGTGATTCATGAAATAATATCCTTAGGATAAGGGTAATAGATAAAAAAAATTCTATGAATTTTTGATACATCTCATAGTTTTTCATATTTGAGTACCCTCTTTCAAAAACAGAATGACATGTTTTTACGGTTAGCACACTTGTAGTGATATCAGTGTACCACTAAACATGCCACCAATTATATAGGTTAATGATATTTAAAAAACATGTGGGGGACCTAGGGATATCTATTTGGCCTAATTTATTAGTAAAATGTCTTTTTAAACCGTACAAGATGGACCACATGAAAATTTAATGAATCTTTAGTTTATTGTATAGGAAATGACATTTGTAAAACAATGTTGCTCTAACTATGTTCCCACCTCTATGAGGGGTTTCCCTTTGGATAATGTCACTACATGGTTGGATCATGGTTAGATACCCAATGCGGCTCATAATGTCTGGGAAATTACCCTTTTATAGTGTCTCATGATTTTCATAAATTTATTTTACATATTATTAGAAAAATATTCATTATATTAAAAATATAAATTTCTATGGACTGTACCAATTTAGTGCCTTTGGATACTATATACACAATTCTATAAATTAGTGAATTATCTTCAACATATCCCACAATAACATTCCCCATTATTCATCTACAAAAACAAACTCTACTTATAACCCTTTACCATAACCTGGGGAATGGAAAAATAAGAAATGGTGAGCTTCAAAGCTCCAAAAGGGAAAAAAGAGTGATAAATATGAAAAACATGATCTAAATTGTATGAGAACAAGATAATAATATTTTAAAACCATACATATCATAAAAATTATCATAATATTGAGTTATAGAATACATATTACTATTTTATATGAAAGGAATCATAAGGAAATTAAAGGAATCAAGACATGGGAAAATTTAATTGGAATAACAAATAGAAATTTGGTATACAAATAAGCATTGGAAATCATTTATATAGGTGTTATGGATCATTGAAAACACATTTGGGGCCACTCCATTAGAGGCTACACCTATTGGGCAGGACAAACCACTATCCTTAGTGGAAGCTCTTTCCTTATTGTGAAATAGGTTCACTCCACAAACTATAATAATAGTCAATGTTCCCACCATACACCATCATAGTGGAAAAGTTTCTCACTGAACTAGCCTCAAATCCCATTCCATTCCTTTATATCTCCTAATATATAAATAGTTACATGATTCATTATAGGAATAAATAGGCACCGCCTATCTTTTGATAGAACACAACCACTATCCTTGGTTATAACATAATCATTTTCCTTGGTTTTAATATGACCACCATCACATTATTAAAATCAGAAATATGTGATAAAAATATCCTAAAACATTAATCATGTAATAATAAGATCATATGTATATTTATAGATGTTTAATATTATTTGATCATCATAAATTTAGTCATAAACAATCTTAATAAATGACACATGAGGAATAATTCTCTAATAAAAAACATATATATATACACATTATATCCATCATAATATGCAATTTTGAGAGTTGGTAATGGAAAAATGAATTACATAAGTTTGTGAGGTGGTAGTCTGTCGTACACATGATAGATGAGTTGCACCAAACCCTTATTTTTGTTGCACCAATATCATCATCTAGTATGTAATAATGACTATAAAAAGTCTTATATATTTCAATTAGTTATTTTAGGATGTTAGTTTGGTATTTCATGGATTATCCACAAGGGATTACATTTTTGAATAAATGATGAGACTTTGTGGCAATTTATTACTGACGTGAGGGCACAATTGTAATATTTTGTAATGAAAAAAGTGTAACAATGTATTTATAATGAAAAATGAAAAAAAATAATTATTTTAAATACTTATGAATTAATGAGAACAATTAGTTTAATCAATTATATTTTAAAAAAAATTATGTTTAACCGTTTTCGATTTAGTTCTACCCCTTGTAATACCATTTTTTACATACCTATGGAGTGTATTTTTTCTGTTTACTCTGTTATTTTTTTCCAAAATTTATTGACAATTATTAATTAATAGAAATTATTCCTATTCCAAATATCTAATAAATTTTACAAAATAAAATTGCGATAATTATAAAATTTTAATTTAAAATTAATCACAAAAAATGCGTCGAGAATGTTTCTTATCAATAAAGAAATTATCAAAAGTTTACAAAGTATTTATAATTAAATTTAATTTGAAAATGATAAAAAGGACCTAAATTAGATTAAAATTTATATTATTTAAATAATATTAATTAAAGAAAAATTTTAAATCATAATTAATAAATTATATAAAATAAAATTCTATTTCAACTAATATTTTTTATTTTACAATATTCATAAAACATTTATTACTTTTTTGAAAATTAATAAAACTTATACATAAAATTATATTGAAATATTGATTTAAAAATGATTTTTTCCCCAAAAAATATTATAGAATATGAAAATATTAAATTTAATGCATAAACCCACAAACATGAGGATGAAGAATGTTTTCGAGAAGCATATTTGTCAAGAGAAAATGGATTTTATATTAACTTTTTGTCTAATAATAATCATTATATAAATCCCAATTAAAACCTATTTATATATATTTGATAAATTTTATTTAAAAAATTCATTATTTTGTATTATTCCAATTAATTAAAATGGATAAACATTGTGCCCTTTAAAGTAGTGTTAGGAAAAAACCAAATTTTATACATAAATATAATCTTGTTCTGAAATTCAATATTAAGTTGATTAAAAAAATATTTTTACATAAATATAAATATAAATAATACATAAATAATTTTATATAATAAATAATTGGGAATTTAAATTAAATATATTTTATAAAATAAATTGTAATTGTATAAAAATTTGTATTTTTCAATATTCAATGAAAAATCAATGATTTCTAAAAATTCATCCAATTTCATGAAACATTAATTTCAATATGATGATTTAAAATTTGGATTGGTTTTTTAAAAAAATAATATTAATATATAAATAAATTATCTAAAATATTTTCTAATAAAAATCATTTAAAATAATTTTTTTACTATTTATTTTTGTTGAATAAAATTTCTGTACTAAAAAATTGTTTGATAATTTCATAAGAATTTTTTAAAAAATTTCTATTTATTAATGTATTTTTATTTATATCTCTATAATATTATAATATTATTTATACCAATATAATTAACAGATAGGTTAAAATTATCATTTTAGAATAATATTAGTGCATAGTTTGGCTGAAGGTAGATGGTGTGTGTCGGTATTTCTATCAAATAAAATAAATGTTGTTTGTAATCGAATATTAAATTTAGGTTTTTTATAATTGGGCATATATTAAAATATTAATTATTTTGAAAGAGCATAAAATCTCATCATGTTACAATCTACCCCACTTTATATAAATTTCTCCCTCAAATTTCATCTTGATCATTAATGGTTTAACATTTAGAAATTCCCAAATAGAAACCCACGTTGTAGAAATTAATAATAAAACATATCATCAAAAGGGGATATTATAAACATAATGTATACCTACATTTTTTTAAATAGGTTTCAACATCGGACAATGTAAGATGGAAGTAGAATAATGGTCATAAAATATAAAAATATCACCCAAACACTAATAGAGATTCATAGAAAACATGATTAGTATACTGTTAATGACCATAATTCCATACAAAAAATTGTTATAAAAGGTTATATATATCATAAAAAATGGTGATAATTGGATAATATTTTATTTCATTATAATTTTCCTTATCAGGGGGTATTTTCATGATAATATATACTTACTTGATTTCATTCTATTTAAAAATTACAATCACACTCTTTGTTTGTGACTTGATAAATTTCCACTTCATCAATTTCTCACAGAAAATAAGGTGAAATTTTTAGGCCCAAAACACTAATCAGATCAAAGGATCCATAATATATTGATATTTCCTACCATATTTACCTAGTCATATTCACAAAAAATGGTTAACCTATGTTATGAATAAATATTCATAATGAATAATAATAAATTAATATATAAAAACTCATCTAGATTTCAAAATAAAAAACTTCATATATAAATACCCATACACCCTTTCCAAAATTATTATCTTTTTAAATAATGACAAAAAAATGGTAAAATAAACTTATAATTCTTCCCTCAAATATAAAAAAGTTACTCTTTTTTCCCATATGAAATATTTCCATACCATAATCATATATTTAAATAAATCATGATAATCTCTTGAATTAATATAAAACCATAATGAAAATATAAATAATTTCCCATTAAATTAATTAAACTATATATTATTTTATCTATTACATAAATTAGAAATTTTGTATGCTTAATTTAAGATAAGAAAATTACATTTTCCACAAATCATTAATCAGTTCCATGTTCATAAGTGCTATGAAAATTATTTTATCCACATCAATCATCTCATTTTCCCAAAATCATTATATGAACATTAAGAAAATATTTTGGATTATATTCCATAAATCATTTGTTTTTTTAAAATATACAACTTCCATTAAATTACATTTTTTTCATTAGTATGACTAATCATATTCACGAAAGTCGTTAATAAAAAACATATATTGAAAAATCCTAAAAAATTTAGTGAATAATTTCTTGACTTAAAATACATAAATACATCAACCATCCAACTTAATTCTCAACCAATTAATTTGGATTCATCATCTTTTCATTAATACTATATTGTTTTTATATGTTATTCATTATCTCTTAATTATCAACAATATAACCATTACTCATATAAACTTATTGATTAACTTTTTAATTTTACACCTGAGGCATTTATTTTCATAATTCCCACACATAACAAATTTAAAATATTAATCTATTTATAATCATATATGGTGAAATATATTTTCATCCATTATATTTATTGAACATTTCATTTTTCTATTGAAATTACCATTTTTCTTTCTTTTTCACACTGAAAACATATTCATAATACACTATGACATTCTCTTATGTTATTCCTTCCAGATTCCCAATATATAGGAAAACAAAAATTCTATCATCAATGGTCTTCACTACATGAAAACTCTACAACATCAATTAGTATCTTCTTTGGTGAGTCCGAGAGTTATTTATCGTTAATGTATTTAATCATGTTCCTTGATAACTGATTAGGCCTAATGAAAATATCCAAAACACCATTCATAATACCATTTGGATACACATCATATATTTAGTTTTCAAATTCAATGTTATCCTAGACCATTCTCATTCCTTCCACTTACAAAAAAAACAATATTTTGGAAACAAATAATCATGAAAATCACTAATAAAATGTCTAAATCACGAAACATTAATTTAAATCTATTAAACTATATGTTTATTTTATTCCATTTATAGTAAACTTGTCTTTAAATCCATCATTATGGTTCATCAATAGTTTTTCAATTTTCAAAGTATACCCCCATGAGTGAAAATACATTTGTGAAACAAGGCCCATTATCGTGGACTAGATAATGATTATTCCCAACACAATGATCCATATTCAGATTTATTACTCCACGGTACCTCCGTCCTAGAGACACATCCACTTGTAGTATCTATATGGGGATATAATTACTTGTAAACCAATATCTCTAACTATTTATAAAAATCCAAAAAAATCATATATACTAACTCATCCTTAGACTTATCCTAAGAGACATCCATTGACAAATCTAAATAAATAACCCAATGAATCTCAATAATGATTTTTCATTCATGTTATCAATGGTAAAATAAACCATTCTCTTGACATAATCCATAGTGACCCAAAATATTCATACCTAGATATAATATATTTTAGATTAATATTAAATATAATACATAAACACACACCTGAAAAACATATTAGTTTATTTTATTTTGGTATTGTTTACATAATATTCTAAATTAGTGAAAGATAATCAAAAAGTCATATAATTATATACCCTTATAGTCCTAATAAATAAAAAAACCTATATAAAACGTTTCATCATAGTATTTAGATAGGAAACATAACAAACTACGAGCTTAGATACTAGCTAAGGATAAATAAAGGAGATATTGAAGAATAATAAGAGAAAAATGATGAGATAACATGAGGACAACATCTTAAAATCATACCCTATATATTAAAGATCCTAATATAATGTCATTGAATAAATATATACATTCCACAAGTCATTAATCATAAGGTAATCAAATAACATGTGTCTTAAGATCATAATATTAGCATAAAACATAAAATTGTGGCATACACATAAACATATAAAATTATTTCCTTAGTAGTGAAGTATCATTTCCTAAAATAATCCGTGAAATACATTTTAGGATACACCTATTGGGTCAAAATAACCAATATACCTAGTGACATCCATTTACTTCTAATGGAATGAGTTTACTCCCCATAAAATCGTAGTCATCCAAGATGAATCCCAAGACCATTATAGAAAAAAAATCCATCACTGAACTAAGGTCACTCCCCTTTCCAATCCTGTCTATATAATGAAATATAAATCATTTACCAATATGTTTGAGGAAGATTTTGGTCCCACCCATCATTGGTTGTAACGTAACCACCATTTCTAGTTATAAATTAACCACCGTGTTTGGTTATAACATATCCAACATCACATAATGAATATAATACATATGTGTTCTATAATATTATAAAAAATTCATGATATCATAAAAAATAAAATGAAACATGTTTCATAAACATTTCATCATTTAAATAACTATGATAATATTGTTGTTTCATAATAATTTTATCATTGTATAACTTGTGGAAGAGAAAAGTTATTAATAAAAATATTTTCATTATAAAAATTAACAATCTAAATAAATCATAATAATGGTATCCTTGTATCTTATCCATAGTACTACATATGTAAAATCAAAGGATGTCATCTTATATGGAAAATGATTTTGAGATATTAATTGTAAAATATCTTAAGGAAAATAAAAAAAATTTTTGAAATAAATATTTGATAAAAAAACTAAAAAACATTTTGGATATACATTTATTGAAAAAACAAGAAAAATTATAAATTAATTTTTAAAACATATTTGAATCATCTTCCATTGAAATTTTCATTTCCACTTTGAATAGAAAATTTTTAATAAGTTTCAAAACCATTTTTTTGCATTGAAATCATTTACATAAAATATAAAAAATTACATTTTTTAGGAAAAATGTTAACATGAAATAATGTTTTAAAAATTGTAGTGAATACTTGAAATCATTGATTGGTCATGGAAATGAGAAATAATGTTCATTCCTTCCATGTTAAAATATAAATATTGTTTTCACATTTTAGATAAAAGCCAAAAAAATAAATTTTGGTCAAAAACATGATGATTTTATTCAAATTTTTAAAGATTAAAATGATTAGAATAAATTTAAATTTTTTTATTAATTATAAAACAATTTTTAAAAAAATTTAAAAAACATTATTTTTTAAGAAAAATGGGTTTTTATAGAAATGAAGATTTTATTCGAAAAAATCATTTTAAAAAACTATAGTGCATATAATGAAAAAAATGAAAGAGAAAAATTTATTAACATGAAGTAGCTATAGGATAATCATGTTCAACGGTTTCTTTTTGATGGATTATAATATTTGATGATAAAAACCATAGTCATAAAGTATCTAGATAAATGATGAGAATGTAACATATTATCTTTACCGAAATGGTAACTTTGAAACATAAGGCCCATAATCTAATATAATTAATAAAAAAATTAGACATCATAAGAATAAAAAAATTAATGACACTACATGTAAATGGTTTTCTACATACACATCATAAAACATGGTTGCTAAATTACATTACCACATGTCTCAAAGAAAGAATGTTATAAAAAAAACCTTTTTGATTTGGTAACTTTTAAACCATAAAAACCCTGAAAAATATATTATAAAACGAATACATAATTTATAAAAAATTAAAACATCATGAGAATAAAAAAATTAACCACACTACATGTAACATTTTCTCTTCATACACTTCATAAAACATGATTTCTAAATTACATTACCACATGTCTCAAAGAAAGAATGTTATGAAAAAAAACCTTTTTGATTTGGTAACTTTTGAACCATAAAAACCCTGAAAATTATATGATAAAATAAATACATAAATCCCTATAAAATTAAGGATAGTAATCATAAAATATCTTCAGAGTATTTATTTAAAAACCATAAAATAAATATGCGGTTGACATGTCTCATTCTTTTTGGAAATAAAAAGAGAGTTGGAAGTCTCTTGTCCTAAGTGTTATCTTATTTCATAGTCATTAAAACCTAATGTATTGTAAATATAATTTTATTATATATATATGTATATATATTAATGATCAATAATTACAAATATCATACCATATATTATTTAATTATATCATTTTATTACAAAATAAATTACAATTTCATGTTATTGTCTCGTTCTGGGTAACAACCACTATTTTTTCATATATGTATTGATTTAATATTTTCATTACTAATAAATTTCTAATGGTTACATAATATAAAGAATAATTTTCATGAAATTACTATAATATTTATACATAAATTATACCTATAATACTAATCAGGATATATGGTTTTGAGAAAATATTTTTTTACGATCATGGAGACGGTATGTCGTACATACTCATTAGTAATGTTTCCATTTCTCAGATATCATTATGGAAAAGAGATAATTACTTTATTTAATTTTAGAATTATACTATCATCATAAATAAAATATTATTTATTTATATATACATTTACCAATCATTCATATGTTGTGGTGATGAAAATAGAGTCCCACCGCATTGTAAAGGTGGTAGTCCACACATCCACAAATGATGTTATCATCTTTTAGTGAGTGAATTGGTAAGAAATAAAATGTTATATTATTATTTGATAATGATAATTATTTCACTAATATAAAAATATTGAATTTATATGTTATAAAATTATTATATTTATCCTTATTATCTTCCATGATATGTCTTAATGAACAAGAATTATATCACTTCATGAGGTTGTAGTTTGACGTACAGACGAGTGACATTATCATATCCCTAGGTAAATGATGAGTAAAAATGTATATATGATATCATTAATTATTAGATATTATTATGTTAGGAATATCATAAATGTACATTATATTCATCAACATACACAACCATATGAGGTGATAATGGATAAATGAATGATATCAGTTCGCAAGGCGGTAGTGCACCATGCCCACGAATAATGATTTTGTAACCCATTTAATGGATGTAGAAATAACTGTAAATTATAACTTAAGATAAATAAGTATTTATGTATTCATGATAATGAGGTTATTATATCATAATATTATCAATAATTGTATGAGTCAGAGTAGGAAATAAAATAAAAACACTTATTGAAGAACTTTTCCTTTATTTCAGGTGACTTTTATTTTTTTGCATCAAAATAATCACTATGATATATTTATTCCCAAATAAATTAACCATGGAACATAGGAATAAATTTTTCAATTTTTATGTGAATATCCTAAACAATAGTATTTTAAAATGCAAGGAAGAGAATATTGGGGTAAATTTATATATGTGATGAGAGTGTCACAATTATAATTTTTTTAAAAGAAATAGGTGAAACAATGTTTTTTCATTCAACAAGGCCACAAAATAATGTATTATAGACACTTATAATTTATAGTATACAAATAGGGATTGAATGAAATGTCTATAGATGTTTAATCTCATTTTACAAATTAACAATTTATTTTAACCCCCTAATAAACCCATTTATTATTTTAAATGTGGTAATTAATTTTTACAAATGTAACTATTCATTTTGGTCAAAAAATGGGTTTATAACTATATATACTGTACATAATTAATTTTCAAAAAAGTTAATCACATTTAATAATTTAATTAACAGAAGTGGAAAATTTATATTTAAAATTAAACATATAGATGCGACCAGAAGTCGTGTTTTAAAAGAGGAATTGTACTAAAGTATACCATGTTTTTATAACCAATGTATATATGAAATTTATTCTAATGACCTAAACATGATTATTATATATATATATAACAAAACTATTTTTACATTGAAATATTTATAAATAATTTAATCAAAATGAAAATTTTTAAATAAACCATGTATTTTCCTTTATTAATTAAAAAATTTATCCATTTATAAAATTATAAAAATTTAACCCTAATATAATTCTTAAATTATTATATAAATAATGAATACTATTTATCAAAATTAATTTTCTAAAAGTTTAAAAGATAAAATTAAAAACCTAACCCAATGGTACAATGAAAAATATGGATTTGTATAAGAGTATCTTTCAAGTATAAGATGATTTTATATTTACTCTATTTATATTAAAAAACATTTTATAAATCTAAAATCAAAATTATCGACATATAATATATAAATTTCATTTAAAACAATCATCATTATAGATTATTTTAATTTATTAAGTTAGAGAATTATTATTCCCTTTAAAATAGTTCCATGAAAACCCCATTTTTTAAACCCAAAAAACATACAACAAGATCCAATATAACGATTATTAAAAATAAATTATGTGTATTAACTATAAGTAATTAATTTTTATTTAAATTTAAATTTATATGGTTTATTTAAATTTTAAAATTTTTTGAAATGAAAATATTTTTTACAAAATATGAATGTTTTACTATTCATTGAAAAATCAATATATAAAAAAAATTAAAAATTAATCCATAAGTTAAATTTGATTTTATAGTGTAATTTGTTTTTCTATAAATTCAATAAAATATTTATAAATTAATAATAATATTTTCAAATAAAAAATTTGAAATCATTTTTGATGAGACCATATTTTCTAGTAATATTATTACACTAAAAAACAATTAGTTAATTATTTACATTGTATTTATAAAAATATATATATTTGTTATGAAATGTATATGTATATTTCATAAATTAGTTGATACTATTTGTCACAACCGGTTTTTCATGTGTTTGTTTTGATCCGGTTCATTTGAAATCCCAATAATTTCTTGGGTCTTGTGTGAGATTAATGTTGATTTTTTATGTTTCATATATGTCTAATCCCCCTAATTTGGGTTCCCCATTGCTTGTTTTAGATTATTTGGAAAAAAGGCGGTTACTTCATGATTTTGGCCAACTGTGAGCCCTTTTACAGTTTTAAAAACCAAATTTGTTTCTTTTATAACTCCTATGTTTTCAACCTTTGTCACCCATTCCACTTCCCACATGGCCTCAACTGATATATTAAAACTAATATATCCTTTTTGACCCCTTAATAATTCATAATCATGGGGAATTCGGGTTACTTATTTAGGCATTGAGCCAGCCCGTGGGCCCGTTTCGATTTTTTAAAAAAATAAATAGTTTATTTTATATCTAATGAAATATTTAATATTTTTTAGTGATTATGCATCCCATCCGAATCCAATATCCCTATACTCACCCCCAGTATAAATTTTCCTTCTTTGGAGATCAGAATATCCGTGGAATGGGGAAACATTCTCGATGTCACTCAAATCGTCCAAAATTGAAAAGGTAAATTGTATGATTCTTAAATTAATAGAATATTACTCTATTGGCCACCGATCGTTTTCCTTGGTCCATCCAGACCTTAGGAGTCTCTCCATGAATTTTCATGCCATTCCCTTTTATCTATGGGTGCATATCTAGTAGAATATGAAGAGTTATTTAGTTGAAAAGGTGAGATTCCTTCTCCATTATCCTCCATCTTCATCGTCCTTTCATTTTTTTTCAGGGTTTTATAATATCACCTAGCCCTGTTAGACATAAGGTTCAGTTATTAAATGAAATTTTATGGGATTTTTTGTCACGACTTGTCCCCTGGGGCCCGTATTGTGACTACCCCAAACCCTCCTTCCATAGGCAAGGGGCTGGCGACTTGCACCAAAGGCATAAATCCCTAAACTAAAAAGGAATTGAAATTATAACATTGAACAAACACAATAGAGTACACAAATTGAAGAAAAACACTATGTAAAACTGAATACAAGAGAAGTGCTAGAAAGTAAAAAGGGGCCGGAAATACAATCCCAACAAAAAATTACAAGTACAACTAGAGAAAAGTAAAGCTGCTACTGGGTTATCCTCTATGGTTCCTACCTGAAGGGTTGGTACAGACGGCCTCCTCAGCACTCTACGTCCATCTGTCTGCTCGGTGTATCATCATGCCTAGTGTTCGATCTCTGGGTACCGTCAAATCCTGCTACTCTCTACCTCAATCAGTGTTGTTCATCATCTACAACCAACACAATGAGGTGCGGGCATAGCCCGTGAAGGGGTGAGTATAATGATACTCAATAGGGATGTCGAGACCCTCAAGGTCAATCAAAATCCAACAAGGATAAACAAAAATGCATGAAAACAATGGATAACAATTACTTAGGTATGTGCCCATACATATACTTATGTTATTTAGTATCCCATCTCAATCATGAGGAAAAAACAAAAGTCATTGACTCAGCTCAAACAAAGATTTTCATTTTCAAAACCACGGATGAGGGAGAACTCCTCCTCTATCGAGTACAGTGGGCCCGCCACGACACCAAGGCACTTCTCACTAACCTTGGACAGCTGAGGTACTCCTCCTGCCGAGTACCATGGGACTTCTGCCAACAACCAGGTGCTCCTCCGTTGTGGGTCTTCCGCCAACTATCAGGCACTCCCTCTAATAGCTTGCAGAGTTACTCATAATTTCGAGTACCGCGAGTCTGCCAGTAACTACCAGGAACTCCTCCACCATGGATATGCCGCCAACTACCAGGCGCTCCCCACTGGGCTAGTCAAATCACTCGGAGTCGAATCGTTCAAGCAGTCATCAGGTCTTCCAGATACTAGGTCTCTACACTCTTCCTGCTCATCACTAGAAGTATGTACTCCACGAGCTACCGGGAAAACCTCAAACGGTCACTAATTTCCACAATGAAGTATCAAAAAGGTCTTCAATGTCATAGGGGTGTCAATGCAATAGAAAACACGTCAATCAGATGCCTGATCTGTTAGTTATTGGCATTTCCGTCCAGGGGCCCCGGTTGGATTTAGGTTCAAACCAACCCGATCGTACCCCAACTATATCAAAAACTCATGTGGGGTATTCCAAAAGAATCATCTCGCCCCAAGATTTCCGTCTCCATAGACAGTTTGTCAATCAGACTATCGTATCCCATGTTATGGGAGAAAAGATGTATTCTGGTCAACGGGTCCGGACTGGGCTCCAACCTAGTCCGCGGGTCCGGACTGGGGTCAGACCCGGTCCACGAGTCCGACCCGATCTGCGGGTCCGGCCCGATCCGTGGTTCCAACCCAGCCCACGGGTTTGACCTGGCTCGCGGGTCTGACCCAGCCCGCGGGGGTGGCCCGACCCGTTTGGCCTTACTGGCGGCCCGCGTGGCCCGGCTGGCCAGTGGCTGGCGACGCCATGCGGGCCATGCCCTAGCCGTGTAGGGGGGGGGGGTTTCACACCCCCTGTCTCCCGAACAGAACCAGTGCAAAGTGCCAGTTCGGTAACCCGCATGACCCAGGAAGGTCCTGCCATGTCCTTCTAACTGAGCGGCCACTCGGTTTGCTCCGCCGGTGGTCAGCCCAGCTGGCCGCCACTGCTCCTCTTCCACACCCCACCCTGGACGTAGCTCTTCGTATCCTTATGGTGCGATGGCGCCGCGCCCCTCCACCTCAGCCTCTTTGGCTTCATCTTCTTTACTTCGTGTGACATGATGGTGTTGTGCCCCTCCAGCGGCTGCCCGGGTTTACCGTCGCAGTTAGGGAAGATGACCTCTCCTTTTTAGCAGTGCGATGGCGCCACACCCTTCCGAAGACCCAGCAGCCCTGTGCTACTGGTTTCTTCATGGTCAGCCTAAATACGGCCATCATTGCTCTGTCGTGGTCATCAACAAGCGACGAAAATCAAAGGGGGAGGGTTGGGCCATGTTCGTGCAGCCCGAGCCTTCCAAGTTATGGTGATATCAATCGGAAAAACATTACCCAAGATTAAATGATGTAGAATGGAACAAAATTACTTCAAATCCCCTACCTCGTATCATTGTTCATTTACGATGATGTAAGAAAAACATACATCGATTTGTTGACGTCGAAAATGAAGAAGTTGGGGATGGCGTCGTCAGCATTCTTTAAGGACGGCGCTCCCTCCTTTGTTTCGGTTGAATAAGGAAGAAGGGTTCCTTCATTCTTTGGTTTTCTTTCCTCATTGGAGATTTCATCCTTCCTTGGTGTTCTATCTCTAAGAGCTCCTCAATTATCCCTTCCAACAAAATGATGATTCCAACCAAATGAAATAATAGATTGTCTATTATTTTATTTGTTGGCATGAATTCAAAATGTGGATTTTAATTAAATGAGATTAATCAATTAATTAATGGGGTGGAGTTGGCTCAAATAATTAGTGAGGAAGGTCAAGAGTTTTCTCCTCTGAAATGGGTAGTTAAAGGGGTAAAAATATTGGGTGGTCCCCACAAAAATTTATCCTCCCAATTGAGGTTACTTCCGGGTGGTCCCCACCACCATAACCTCACATGGGAGGTTAAGGTGTGGTGGCCCCCATCCCGAACCTCTACTTGGAGGTTTTAACCACCAAATAAAAATAATCTACACACAATATTTTTATTTAATTTATTCTTTAAAACAATAAAAATAACATTAATTCTCGACCAACTACTATCATGGTGAAAGACTTCTTAAGAGAATACTAGAGCTACGAGTTCAACGAAGCCCTCATATTTTAGTTCCAAGCACAAGTTCAAAAGTTATAGAATCTCGCACGAATGTATATTGAATGTACCCAAACAAAACATCAGAAATTGATTCTAAGAACACTGATCCTCAGAATCAAGCATCGTAAATTTTCAGGAACTCATAAAAATCCCATGTATTTAAAAACAAATTCCATGGAATTTTTGGGTCTTTACATTCTCCCCACATCAGGGAATTACTTCCCTGTAAGAGAAAACTTGATAAATGCGAACAAATGGGAGTATTGAGGATGCATATGAGCCTCTATCTCCAATGTGCTCTCCTGGAGGTTCTCGTGCTGCCAGCGAATGCGCACCATAGGTATCGACCATCCACATAGAAACTGCTCCTATCGATCCTCAATCTCTACAAGAACCTCCATAAAAGTCACCACATCATCGACATCTAGATCCCCATATTCGATGATGTGTGAAGGTTCGTCCACATATCTCTATAGCTAGGATACATGGAAGACGTCGTGCACCCAGTGCAACTGAGGTGGAAGTGCCAGGCGATAAGCCGCCACGCCTACTCTGCTGAGAACCGGGAAAAGTCTGATGAACGTCATAGATAACTTTCCGCCTCATACAAATCTCCATAAACCACATTGGGATGAGCCCCGTAAAAATGCATGGTCTCCATCCTCGAACTCCAGATGTCTCTGTCTACTTTCAACATACGACTTCTGCCTACTCTGTGCAGTCTTCATCCACTCCTGGATGATCTGGACCTTCTCTCTGGTAGCCCGTACCATCTATAGTCCCACTAGTGCTGGCTATCCTGGGTCTGTCCAGCACAAGGGTGATCTTCATGGTCATCCGTACAATGCCTCAAATGTTCCATCCTGATGGTGGAGTGATATTTGTTGTTATAGAAAAAACTCCACCAATGGTACGTGATCCTCCCAACTCTGACCGAAGTCGAGGAAACAGGCATGTATCATATCCTTGAGGATCTAAATGGTCTGCTCAGTCTGACCGTCTATCTGAGGATGGAAGGTGGTACTCAAGAGAATATGTGTCCCGAAAGCTTCATGCATCCCCTTCCTTATCCGGGAAGTGAACCATGCGTCATGATCAGAGACAAGAGAAGAAGGTACTCCATGTATCCACACAATCTCCTGTATATAGAGGCATCGCAAGATCTCTACTAAACCCTGCACTCTAATCGGTAGGATGTGGGATGACATGGTGAGTTTGTCAATGATCACCCAAATTGAGACTTGTACCCTAGATGTACATGGAAGACCCATCATTAAGTCCTTGAATATCTCATCCCACTTCCACTCGGGACCTCTAAAGGCTGGACCAAGCCTACTGGTAATTAGTGCTCCACCTTCACTTGCTGTCAAGTGAGGCATCGAGAGACAAACATGGCTACAACCTTCTTCATACCTGGACAGAAGTTTTGTTGCCGAAGGTCTTCGTATATCTACACCACTCCTAGATTTACCGCTAGAGGGGATGGGTGAAACACCTTCAACATATCCTCCTGAAGTGACACTGGTATCATAGTATGTCCTCTGAAGAGGATGACGTGCTCCCCACCTTCAGGAAATCCCTCAAGTGCCTTTCCTATGGATATTTGATCACCTAATGTCTCGCAGTCAGTGTCCTTGTGATGTGCTTCCCTAAATCACTGATGGAGTGGGGGAGTGACCGTAAGATAATGTAGAAATGCTCCTCTATCCCTATCCACAAAAGATATCTGTAAGGCAGTCAACTGCTCTGTCACCACTCACAGAAGCTGTATAACATATCTTTTGATTAGCGCATCCGCAACAACGTTCACCTTCCTAGGAATATGGACTATCTAAAATTCATAGTCCTAGAGGAACTCAAGCCGTCGCCGTTGTCTCAGGTTCAGGTCTTTTTGAGAGAATATATACATGAGACTCTTGTGATCATAGTACACGGTAAAACTCTCTCCCATCAGATAGTGTCGTCACATCTTCAAGGCGAAGAATACTACTGCGAAATCCAAGTCATGGGTAGAGTAGTTGTATTCATGATGTCTCAGATGCTAAGAACCATATGTGATCACTGCTCGCTCCTGCATCAGGACACACCTGCGTCTGGTCCCTGATGCGTCACAATAGACTATATACCCTATTCCTTCCTCTGGAGGCCTCATGATGGGGGAACTCGTCAGCCTCTACCTCATCTCCTGAAATCCCTGTTGACACCTCTCTGACCACATGAAGGGTTTACCCTTCTTCATCAAGGCTGATAGTGGTGCTTCAACTCTAGAGAAGCCAGGAACGAACCTCTGTTAGTATGCAGCGATACCCCTAAAACTCCGTATCTCCGTCACACTCTTGGGTGGTTTCCAGGAAAGTACCGCCTCAATCTTCACTGGATCCACTACAACTCTAGCTTCCTTGATGACATCTTCCAAGAAGTGAACCTCTCGAATCCAAAACATGCACTTCGAGAGCTTACCATAAAGCTGGTTTTCTCAATGTTTGTCTAGTACTACCTGCAAATGGTAGGCATGCTCCTCCTTAGTAGTCTTGTAGATCAGAATGTCGTCGATGAATACTATGAAAAAGCAATCGAGGTATGGATAGAATATCATGTTCATAAGTCCCATAAACACTGCTGGTGCATTGGTTATGACAAAGGTAAAAACCAAGAACCCATAGTCGTCATACAGACACCTCAAGGTCGTCTTCTGCACATCCTTATCTAGAACTCTGAGCAGGCGATAACCTGATCTGTGGTCTATCTTCGAGAACCACCGTGCTCCCATCAACTGATACAAGAGGTCGTCAATATTTAGAAGTGGGTACTTGTTCTTCACAATCACCTAGTTCAGGCGACTGTAGTCAACACAAAGCCTCAGGCTCTTGTCCACCTTCTTGGTGAACAAAATCGGGGCTTCCCACACAGAAACACTAGGCCAGATGAATCCCTTCCCCTGCAAGTCCTCTATCATTAACCATAGCTCGGGAAGCTCTGTGGGAGCCATCCGATACGCTGGAGTTGATATCGGTGACTTCCCAGGGTACAAGTCTATGTAGAAGTCCACCTGTCTATGAGGAGGTAGTACTAGAATATTGTCAGGGAAAACATCTGTGTACTGGTCCACCACTATATGATAGCACGGACTCTCCACATCTACTACTCTGAGGGTAATGCAGGACAACTGAGGATTGATCGGTTGTAACCTCCTCTCAGTACATTTGTCCTGCACTAAAAAGGAGCTGTTATCTCTGGTGAAGGTGAACATATTCCCATCCATGCGGACACACCTCAATTTTTGCCTAATATAGTCAATCTGAGCATGGACTGTAGATAACTAGTCCATAACCAAGATGACGTCATACGGCCCTAACACTGCTACTATGAGATCACATCAGAAGCTCTCACCTCTTAGAGTATGCTCACACTTCTAAAACTTGTGCTTAAACATTGAGAATGCTCCCGTGGGGGTCTATATCAATAAGGATCGAGCCAACGGCTCCATCGTTATCTCAGAGCTCCAAATGAGGGCAGTTCAAATAAATGAATGACTAGAACCTATGTCTATAAGAAATGTAGATATGGTGGAGTAGAAACTGATCGTACCTCAAATCATCTCTGGAGAGCCATGGTCATAGGCCTCAGCTGCCTGAAGCTAAGCTCTCCCCTATCCACCCGCTCCCTGTGGTCGGGGAGGACCTCCTGGTGGTAGTGGAGGCTACACCTTGAAACATCATCCACTACCATTTACACATCCAGCTCCTCTTCCATGTCTCCCACCTCCCTACGGACCACCTCGATCGAACCTCTACCTCTTCCTGGGAGGTCCCTCAATTGTGTGCTGATCATCAGAACGGCAGGTCAGACAGTCATGATCTGTGTGACCAAACCTTCCACTTGAGTAACATTGTCCACTCCTGGCTTGAATTGCTCGGTCTCCACTCCGGGTTCCTCTCACAATGGATCCCGAGTCGTGCGGTCATCCAACTATAGGTCTGGTCCTCTTGGACCTCTGTGACATCTATATACTTCCAGTTGTAGAAGACTCCGTTGCATGTCGGCTAGTAGTGGGTCCTGCTGCTGGTGACTGCTCAGCAAGGAAACTCTCCACTAGGAGGTCTCTCTCTAGCACCCCAGCCTACATCCAGATGCTGAGTGAGATCATCAAAGCTCTGATCTCTCGCTTGGGCCTCTTCTCGATGTTCTGGGACCTAAATAATGGGTCCCCCACCATATCCGTAGAGTAGCATGAGAGGTCGGTAAATCTCACTGAGTACTGTGCCACTGTCATTTTACCCTACTGTAGATGTATTATCTCCTGTATCCACACCACTCGAAGGGTGGCAGAGACAAAATCCACCCAAAACTGGATCTCAATGTCTGTCCATAGTAGTGTCACCTCGTCATGCACCTAGAGCATCAGGCACCACCATAAGCTTATTACTTCTTGAAGGAGGCTGACAGAAAGGATCACCATGAAGTATGTTGGAGTCCCTACTTGCCTAAAGACTCTCACTATAGCCTCCAGCCAATCCTCAGCCACCAGTGGGACTGTCTCTCCACTGAACCTGGGAGGCCTTTGGCACTGGAACTCATGAAACGCACACAAGCAGCACGAATCTTCTGCTGCTCGGGCTGGTGGCATCGGTGGCCCAACGGGAAGTAGTATCGTTGGTGCCTCCGCTGGAAAATGGCCCTGCACTGAGGCCTCATCGCTTGGTGGGATGTCAGTGATTACAACTCTTGGGGCTCTAACTGGTCATCTGAATAGAGGCATCCTCAGAGAAAGAGATGCAACACATTCAAAAGATTTATTCCTAGTGACCTGACCTGGTTGAGCTGGCTTAAAGAAAATCTTTTGAAAACAGACACACAATCAGTGTTTTCAGGCTTTGAGTCGGAAATCTTGAGTCAGGGTCCATGTGTATGGATACGACGGCCACCAGCACCAACACTAGACTCCCTGAACTGAAAACCACATGTAGTACCCTTAACACTACTTCTTCACAGAAAAGAAATATCAGAGTTCAATATTCTATGGTATAACCGACTCCTCTAATACCAATTGGTCACGAATCGTCCCTCGGGGCCCATAACATTACTACCCCAAGCCCGCCATCCATAGGCCAGGGGTTGGAGACTAGAAACAAAGGAATAAATTCCTAAACTGGGAAGGCATTGCCTTTATTACTATAAACAAACACAATAGAGTACACAACTAGAAGCAAAACACTATGTAAAACTAAATACAATAGAAATGATGGAAAGTAAAAAGAGGCCGGAAATTCAAGCCCAATAGGAATGTACAAGTACAACTGAAAAAAAGTAAAGAAGCTACTGGGTCGTCCTTTGGGGTTCCAACCTGAAGGGTAGGTAATGATGGCCTCCTCAGCACTCCACATCCGTCCGTCTGCTCCATGTATCGTCTCTCATAGTGGTCCTCCTCCGGATACCTTCTATTCCTGCAACTCTATACCTCAGTCAGCGATATCCATCATCTCTAACCAACATAAAGAGGTCCGGGAATATCCCCTATAGGGGTGAGTATAACATTACTCAGTAGGGACCCCAATACCCTCAAGGTCTCACAAAATCTAACACGGATAAACAAAAAAGTATGAAAACAATATATAACCATTACATAGTTTATTTCCATACATATACCTATGTTATCTAGTATCCCATTTCAATCATGAGGAAAACACAAAAGTCATTGACTCGGCTCAAACTAGGATTTTCATTATCGAGACCACGAGTGCTGGAGAACTCCTCCTCTGTCAAGCATAGTGGGCCTGCCATGACACCAAGTCACTTCTCACTAACCTTGGACCACTGAGGTACTCCTCCTATCGAGTAATGTGGGTCTACTGCCAACTAACAGGCACTACTCCCATGTGGATCTTTTTCCAACTACCAGTCGCACCCCCTAATAGCCTGTAGAGGTACTCCTCCTATCGAGTAGTGCGGGTATGCTTCATTATTCCAGGCACTCCTCTATCGCGAGTCTGCCGCCAACTACCAAGAGCTCCCCACTAGGCTAGTAGAATCACTATGAGTCGAATCAGTCAAGCAGTTGTCAGGTCTGCCAGCTACTAGGTCTCTACACTCTGCATGCTCGTCACTAGAAGGTTCCACTCGATGAGCTACTGGTAAATAGACCAACTGTCTTGAAGTTCCACTAACAAGTATCTCAATGGTCTGCCACGTCATAGGGGTCTCAACGCGACAGACAGTGCGTCAATCGGATGCCCGGTCTGTTTGTTATTAGAATTACCGTCTCGGGGGCCCAGTTTGATTTAGGTTCAAACCAACCCAACCATCACCCAACTATTTACAAACCACTTGTGGGGTATGCCAAGATAATCGTATCACTCCATGCTTTCTGTCACCACATAAAGTTCTTCATTTAGATAGTCGTAGCCCATGTTATGGGCGAAAAAGTGTATTCGGGTCAACGGGTCTAGACTGGGGTTTGACCCAGTCCGCGAGTCTGAGCCAATATCCGGGTCCAACTCGATCCATTGGTCTGAACCAGCCCACGGGGGCGGCGTGGCCCATGTGACCTAGATGGAGGCCCGCGTGGCCGGGCTGGAAGTGAACTGTGCGGCCATCCCTAACCGCTTATGGGGGGTGCAGTGCCCCCTGTCCCCCTAAAATATCTGACGCAAGGTACCAGTTCGTTAAACCACGGGACCTAGGACAGTCCCTCCTTGTCTAGTTAGCCGAGAGGCTAGGCCGTTTGCTCCGCCGGCGGCTGGCCCAACTGACCACCTCTGCTCCTCCACCGCGACCTGCACTGCCCGTGACACTTCTACTCCGTGCGGCACGACGGCGTCATCCCCTCCGTCGTGGCCTTCATGGGTGCGACTCCTTTCCTCGCCACGGTGTGACGGCGCCGCACCCCTCTGGAGGCTTCACATTCATACCTCCCTAGCCAGGGGGCTCTACCTCTTTCTTTGTGTGGTGGGATGGCGTCGTGCCCTTCCAGCGACCCCATGACCCTACACCGCCGATTTCTTCGCGGTCAACCTGACACCAGCCGCCGTTGCTTTCCTGTGGTCATCAACAAGCAAGGAAAAATGAAGGGGGAGGTCCGTGCCGTGTTTATGTGGCCCGATCCATCCATGTTAGGGTGATATCAATTAGAAAAACATTACCCAATATTGAATGACGTAGAATGGAACAAAATTAATTCAGATCCACTACCTCGTATTGTTGTTCGTTGACGATGACGTAGAAAGGCAGACTTCGATTCATTGATGTAGAAAATTAAGAATCCAAGGATGGCATCGTTGACATTCATCGAGGACGGCGCTCCATCATTTATTCTGGTTGAAGAAGGAAGATGGTGTCCATTATTCTTCGGTGGTCATTCCTTGTTGGAGAGTTCTTCCATCCATGGCATTCTATCTCCAAGAGCTCCTCAATTCTCCCTTGCAACAAAAGGATGATTCCATCCAATTGAAATAATAAATTGTCAATTATTTTATTTTTTGGCATGAAATCAAAATGTGGAGTTTAATTAAATGAGATAACTCAATTAATTAGTGGGGTATAGTTGGCTCAAATAATTAGTGAGTAAGGTTAAGAGTTTTCTCCTCTTAAATGGGGAGTTAAAGGGGTTAAAATCTCAGGTGGTCCCCACAAAAATTCAACTTCCCCAGGGAGGTTATTTTTGTGTGGGCCCCACCACCATAACCTCTCATGGGAGGTTAAGTTGTGGTGTCCCCCACCCCCAACCTCCACTTGGAGGTTTTAACCACAAAATAAAAATAAGCTACACACATTATTTTTATTAAATTTGTTACTTAAACCCCCAAAACAAACATTAATTCTTGATCTACTCCTGTCAAGGTGAAAGTCTTCTTAAGAAAAAATCGGTGCTACAATTTAAATGGTGCCCTAAAATTTCAGTTCCGAGCAACGGTTCAAAAGATATAAAATCTCGCTCCTGCGTTTACTGAACATACCCAAAAAAAACTTTAGAAATTTATTTCGGGCACACCGGGCCTCAGAATCAAGCGCCGTAAATTTTCACAGACTCGTAAAAATCCAATTTATATTTAAAAAAAATTACGGAATTTTTGGATCTTTACATTTTTAGTCATTTGGGTCTTGTCATCATAGGTTTAGAGTTTGTAACCCCTCAGATGGTGATTTTGGGAGTGCATTTCCGTTACGCCAAGGATTTAATATAAGATGTCCATTGCACAAGCCTTTATTATTTAATTTTCATAATTCTCATATTTCTATAACCTTATTTATATGATCTTTTCTGCTGTGAAACCTTGTTTTTAAAGGTTTTGTATGCAGATTATGTTTTATGACTTATTTTGTTTAAAAAAATAGATTTTTTTTCTATAAATGTTAAGTTCTCTTGTTTGATAAATTATTCCACGAGCTTCCAAACTTAGTTTATAGTATTTTGAATATGTTTTAGTAGATTTAATAACATTATGGAATGAAAATGGTACATAATCTTTTTTTAGGTTCTTAACATAAGTTTTTCTTAAGAGTGCATGCCACGTGTTTGGTAAATTTCCATGTTGGATTTTATGTGTCTAGTGCAATTTTAAATGTTTTTTTTGGATTTATAAATACCTTGGAAGAATGTAAATTTTTTTTGGAACCTTTTATGGTTTTCCAGTTTGGATTTGGTTTTACAAATTAATGGGTTTGGGTTTACTACATGTTTTGGCCCGAGTTGCTGAAAAATGGCATGTTGCACATTTTTATGAAAATGGTTGTGTTTTGAATGTGTAACCTGAGTGTTTTATGGGATTTATGAATGTAGTTTGATGCTGTATATGGTGTGTATACAACTCTTTAGAAAAAACTGAAATTGATATCCTTTTCAAATGTATGTTTTGGGAAAATGTTTAAAGTCCTGTTTGGCCTTTCCGAAAAATGTAGAATGAGTGTTTTACTTGTATATACCATGTTGTTTCAATTGGGATTGTTTTATCATCCATGAAATGATTTCATAAATGTTTTTAGGGTGGAAAAATATGGTTAGGTATGGTATTGTTGTGTGTTTATAATTCAAATAGTGTTTTTGAAAGAGTTTTATGTGCAAAGCCTCAATACACTCCATGAACTTGTTTTATGAAAATTTTTAGTGGTTTATTGATTCGTTAATGAAATGTGAAGAATGTTTATGGGTTTTTAGGTTTTTATATTTTCAGAAAGGAAGTTGGATGTCAAATATGCATTTGATACTACGTTTAACTAGATTAAGCACTAAAGGGAATCACTGGTATCTAGGTGGGTGGATGTGTACTAGTATGCTAGTGATTCTGTGGGGCTTGGCCCTTATTTCACATAACAAGTTTGATGTTGAAAACACTAACTAAAATATGATGATGATGACATTGGGGGACCACTAAGTTAGGGTTATGTTCCCTACCATTGGCTTGTGTGCACGAGAATGGATATTTATTATGGTTACTTTCACTAAGATATGAGGAACCTGGGGCTCACAACTAACTAGTGACTAGGGGTGTTCTTATGAGTTATGCTCATTTCTATTTTGTACTCACATTTGGAATACATTGTCTTTGGTTGGTAAATTAATTAGTGTGTGTTATTTATTTAAATGTGTAAAATCTTTAAAGCATCCCTCATTTAAACAATTTTTATTTTAATGTTTCACCTCATTGAAAAATTGTTACTTAAATTTTTGTTTATTAAACATGCTTGTTTTTGTCTGATAATTATTTTAGAATGGAACCACATTTGAAAAAAATTCTTTTATATCAGGTATTTAAAACTATAAATTGATGTTTCATTTATATTAACGAATGTTCATTGGGAATATAATATTGTGCTAACCAACTGAGTTTTAATACTCACACCTATAGTCTTCTTCTATTTTTACCCCTTATGCAGGTTTTGGCTCGAGTTTGGTCCCCTTGGGTGATGTCTGATCATTTTGTTGTAGAGTGTCCAGTGGGGTCATGTGGAGTTTATTGATTAATTGGTTTGGTCAGTTTAGTTTTTGGTTTAATTGTAATTTGAGTTTCTTGTACAAATAATGTTCAGTTCAATTTTTTATAAATGTTTTTTGGGATGTCCATTTCTTTTCACTGTATGTTTGATTGTTTATATATGGGATAAATCATTCTCTTGTTTACATTTTTGATTCCCTTGGTGCTTTTCGCTATCCCTGGATGATCGGGAATGCCTCTCGAGACCTGTCATGGGCTGGCCCGAGTGACCGGTTAAGGTCCTACTCGGGCTGGTTCATGAAACTATTCATAAAAAACTTTTTAATAGAATGGTTATATCATTTTTATTTTAAAAAATATTACATAATGGTTTTTAAAGCACTGTACCTTATGTCATGAACACTGTTAAATAAAAACATTTCATCATGTTATAAAAGAAAAAATAAATGTTTCATATAATTAAACCTATCTAAAAAATTATATTATTTAAAAAACATTATAATGTCTCTGGATATTTCATTTTCCCTTACCTATGACCATCTTTTCACATTTTTATTCCATCATTTATCATGCACAGCAATGACTCAATCTCCTATAGGGATCTCCCATTAGGCTTCTATGGATCTCCTCCAACCAGGATTAAAATCAATCGCCTTTTTTTTCATTGGATATCAATCATTAAAAAAATATTTCTCATATTTCTTTTCATCACTTTTATGAAAATATTAAATTATATTTCCTTGTGATCTCATATGACCTATTTTAATTTTTTCATAGTTCTTATATTTCTCTCATTTAAGATATAATAAAATCCCATGAACAAATGGGTGATGCAACATATGAACAAGGTTGGAGGCCTAAATATTTACCCTTGATGTGATTCCAAATTTGTAACATACAGTTATTCTGCACACATTACATTATGTGTGTTTCTTATAATATTTGAAATATTTTAATTAAATTTATTATCCCTTGATAGGTATACTATTATAGAACCTTGATATTCTCAATGGTAATGACCCTCAATTAGTAACACACTATTTTTTGCATTTAATAAATTTTGGTGATACTTTATGAAAGATCATGTGAGAAAACCACCTTTTAAGAATTTTTCGATTCTCCCACTTTGATATATATTAAAATGAATTTTGAAATTGATGAATAATATTTATTTACATTATAATCAATTTTATGTGATTTGATATCTCAACCTAGTGAAATGTATAATGAGTTGAATATGTCCCATGGACCATGATTAATTAGTTTTCAGAAGACAATTTGGAAGTACTATCCTAAATGGTTCTATTTAATAGAATTATGTAATGTGTTTAAATAATGTAACTTGTTAGTACTCATTCACAATTTAATAAGAGAAACGATCATGAAGAATCATATTTTGTGGATTGAACTATCTCTTTGGCCTTTAACTATATCATAAATATTAAATGGTTGGAAATCCATATCATTGATATTGTTAAATAATGAGCATAAATTGTAATTATTATACATGATCCTCATGCATGACATGCCTTATTATATATGATCTTGGAGTATGGAATCCCTTATTTCACATGCTACTCAGACATGTTGTCCATTAATATACCTGATACTCACACATGGATCCCCTTGTTATACATGATCCCTATACATAGACTCCCATATTATTGATGATCTTCGTGCATGGGGTTCTTTATTACTCTAGGAGGTATACAGGTGTGGAAAAATTTATTTGAAATATGAGAATCTTATGATTATGGAAGGATTCCTTAGATTAGATCCATAATTCATGGATTTTACAATGTATATATAAATATATATATGTATATTTATTTTATAAATATTTAACATATATATATACATACATCCTTAAATATATATATATGGTGTCATGTGTTCGGAGATAACCTATCTTATGTCAATGAAGGTACAGTCAAGAGGGTATCATCTAGTAAACCTGATGACCATGTTATAGTTTTAATTACAACTATAAAATTATTATAGCTACACAATTTTCATTTTATATTCACTAATAGGATTATATTTGTGTCGTCATTGTTGGACTAATAGGTTTATCATATAGCCTATTCAATATTTATTTTAGTATAATGTAATAAACCAATTGTTCCTAGAGGTATAGAGCTTTCCTTATCAGTTTATACTTAAGAAAACAGGGGGAAAGAGGTCGAGGTGTGGGTTGTAGGCCTGTTACACGATGTGACTGGGAACTACACATTGTGTACTTATAGGCACATGCCATGTAATCCCAGTACCCAACCATTTAATGGTCCATCAAGAATTTGTGTGTACACGAAATGTAGACTGAAGTACACACCATGTAAATTTTTTTAATTATTAAGTTTGGTAGTGTGTCATTTTTTCAGATGGATAGAAATTAACCTCGTTTAATGAGCATCGTACCTAGGAAAATCTGAATGGGAATTGTCCTCATGTTTCATCATCTAATATTCAATTCAAACACAATAGGATTCCTTGGATTCCCCTCGGTTTGATCTCAATTCTACATATACCTTTCTTCAAGATTTCTTCCCTAGATCTAGTTATTTATGGTCGAGAGTTTTTACCCATTTTGTTGATATACTGTGTTCTTGGTCGAATTAGAGCCTAACGCTAGATGAGGAGAGACATATGAGTATGAGGTATCTTGTCTTGTGCCTTTTGGGAATTATCATGATGTTTATATATGTCGTAGTGAAGTGAAAAAAATTTTAGGGTGTCGCATGAATGAATAATGAACCATATTATTTCTTGTGGATGGTTTGTTAATTAATTAGATAATTTAGAAGCATGTTTAGGGTTATGGACATTTATTGAGGGCCACCACATTGTTGTCTTTTCCTTGGGTATACATTCGACCAATAATGACTATGGGCCATTACTTGAGTTCGCATTCATGGGTTGTTAAAAGTGTATTTCTCATTATATGAATTTCCTATGTGTGATACTTATTATGTTTATCTTGAAAATGTTTAAATTTTATCATTGGATTGTTATATGTTTTTTCCATGTGAGTTATCATAGTTTAACCATACAATATTTTAATTTATATGTGTTGGTATTTCTAGAAAACTGATCCCACATGATTTGATATTTTTTAATACATGTGATAGTTTAATTTAAATCTATTAATTTTGAGATGGAATGTTTAATATAATTAAATGTTAAAAACTTAAAATTAGCAATGGGAGATCCACAGTCTCGGTTAAAATACAAGGTTTTGCTCATGTGACAAATTGTACTGTATATACCTTGGGTGAACCATTGTCTCAATTAATAGACAATAGACCAGCTCTAAAGGTTAATTATAAATGTTTTTATCATGTAACAAATAGGGTGGTCTGTCTCATTGAGTTTTCTTTAAAATAAAGTGTGAATATTGGATCTATTGAGGGATACCGATGCTAGAATCTATTGGAAAATGAAAAAATGAAAAAATGATAAAATTATTATCATCTCACAAGTAGATAGTTACAGTTTAACATAGGGTCGTCAGGCCTAGGCCGTACTTCGAAACATTATATAATTCACAGAACATGAATAATGAAGTGGTTGAATTATGATGCATCTACAAAGGTAAATCACAATCTTGGATTCAGTCTTCAATTGAATTTGATGACACTATCTTTTGAGACATCTATTGTTCTTACATTTGAATACCTTCTAGTTTATTGTTTTATCTATTGTACCATGCATATTATATATTTTCAAAGACCAAATCGAAAATAACTTATGTGGTTTCCTAATAAGATTTTGTCTCACACACGTTTGGGTCCTGATTTTGATGACACTGTCTTTTGAGACATCTATTGTGGTTTCCTAGGAAATTTTACATTCTTTTGTGAAATGATACATATAATGTGTATTACCTCAATGTATGTGTTTTGGATTCATTAATAGAAGTGATAACAAGCTGCATCATCTTTGTATTGGCTGATACTTGATTACTTATCTTATTAGACGCCCACTATTTATTTTATTTGTATACTATTTACTGTTTCATCTATTGTATTATTTAATTCTCTTGTGTTGCAATATACCAATGATAGAATTGTTTCCCCACTATCACACCATGTTTTTTATGCTCTAGAAATCATCCTCAGTCATTTGGGGAATCACACTTGAGTCCTTATGGCCAATCTGGTATGGGGAACCAGTTGAGTGGCATTCAGATCTGGGACATTAGAAAGTGGTATCATAGGATTTTATTCTTGGTTTGAATTAAAATTTTGTGAAGATATAAAGGACATGTAAATTTTTAATTTACTATGACCATGAGTAGCTACCACTAGAACATGGAAAATAAAAATTAACTTGAATGGAATTTTAATTTTTGGATTATGAGCTATTATAGTTGATTCAATTTCACCATTGCGTTCCATAATTGTTATGTGTTGTCATTATTGATATAATTTGGGTTCTACTTTTTTACAACTCAATGATATCAGGGTATTCCATCTCATGCATCATATATGAACATGTTAGAAACCTCATTCCATGCATTCTTTCCAGGCCATTTAGAGAGAATTAATGATTCCAGTTGTTGTGATAGATGCCATTCAAGATATAAATGATGTTGTTATGGGTATCATGATAAATTTTTCTACTGTTGTGATAGGTGTATTGGTATATGTATTGGATTAATTGGATGGATTCCAAATGTTGGATCATTAAAAGTATGGTCTCTCTTGGATTGAAATTTGGTGGGCTATGTTTTGTCGATGGGATATAAATCATGTTCTTATGTGCTATACGAGGATGTCATTCCTTGATTCACATGGAGATTGAGCCCACAAAGATTTGAATTTGGAACACCATTTCCTTAATTTTAAAAATATCGGTTCCCGGAATGTTTCCATGGATTAATGTTCAAAACCCAGAAAACACGACATGTGGTTCGATGAGCATAGGCCATGTGTTCTTCTGTTCACGAAGAAGAGAACATTTTAAGTACACACTATGTAATATGAGTACACATTGTGTAGCATGTGACCATGCCTTAAAATTTGTGTGAGAGAGAATTTTTTGTTGATTTTTTATCAGAACATGATGTGAAACATATGTATACTCTGTTTAGTATATCATAGGTAGACCCGTGTGGCTCTTGTCATGTAAAAGTATATGGCCAGGAAGGAAGACCTAAGTACACACATTTTTTCAACCTGATATGTCGTGTACCTAGGATGTTTACATGAATAATGTAGGAGGGGTTAAATGACCATGTAAGATCTTAAGTATACATGTTGTGTAACTGAATAACATGATGTGTACATGGGGTGTTTACATGCCTGTGTTGGTAGGAGTACACGAACATTTAAGGGATTAATTATACTCTTTCTATATGGTTCCTACACGCCGTGTTTACATTGTTTGTTAAATTATGATTCTTTTTATCTCGTGTTTATTTCTTATGATATTTAACTACGTACTTAGATAAATAATCTTATAATGAGGAAAATGTTCTGGACTTTATAGATAAATTCATCCATGACAACCTCCAATTTTATGCCGAGAGAGTAGTTATGAAGATACCCCAGAGGTAGTAGCCAATGGGATACTAGTGGATCCTACAGTTGTAACACCCCGAGATTTTTTGAAAAATATTCTTTTAATTTCATTAATGTATTGTGTTGTATACTACACCAAGATTACCTTTCACTATACGCAACACCGTATTAGCTTGCAGTATACGCAACACTATTCCTTGATCGTGTTACACACAATTTTGATAATAGTTATTCTACGCAACATTGAGTATATATATATATATAAATATTCAATGTATAAATGAAATATGGTTGGATTCTATTATATGAAACAACGAAGGATTCTTGCACAACACGCAACACTGACTTGGCTTGCATTACACGCAATCGCGACCTTCCTCGATAGCGTGTGTTGTACGCAATACCGGGTGTTACTAAACAATGATATATTATTATAATATTATTATTAACTAGCCGTTATGAATATTATTAACTAAAATTTGAATTTTATAATATTATTATTCATCTTACACATTTTCTAGAACATGTTATTAGAACAAAATAAATTTTTCGAGTAAAATCAGTATTTTTCAAAAAATACAGTTTTGCCGCCTTTTGATGGCGCACCCACTTTAAATCAAGTTTTTGAAATGTTTATAAGTTCCATTTGACAAAATAAAATTATTCTTTGGAATCATGAAATAAAAATTTACTTTGGATAAATTTTTCATATTATTCTGATGACTTTTATATTTTAATGAATAGTAAAAACACGCTATATTTTAATTAAAAACAACTTTTTTCATCGTAATATCTTATGTGGTTAAATTATAATATTTAATGCTTTTAAAGTATAAATAGAATATATTTTTACCATTTAATATAATTTATGTCACTATCATTGATTTTACCTTGAATTCGTAGGTTAAATCAATTCAATCTTTTGTAATGTTTTAAAGAAAAACCCGTTTTCTTTCGACAACAGGATTAATTTTAATTTAATATCTGCAAATTTTGTGTATTCAATTAGGAAAAATGGATTCCATATTTAGAATCAGTGGGTCCAAATTATGTTAATAATCTACTTTTTTTTTGGCATTGTGAATAGTAACAATGGTAAATTTTATTTACTATAGTTAAAGGTAAATCGGGTAATTAATGGTAAATATAAGATTATAAAATTCTCCTAACACTTGTAAAAATCCTATTGAATGACTAAAAGTCGACCCATATCACCTAAGGTTCGGATTTGATTCATTTAATGGACTTTTTCCGTGAAAATAATTTAATTATTATTAAAACAAAAGAAAGTGACAACATGTCACTCTCTTAAATACTATAAGTATAATAATTTTAAATTAGTGATAAACTTCATGAAACTTCGAAAATTAATAGTATAAAAAAATATAACAAAATAATATGCATCATGAGAATTTATTTAGAGTTTTTCGGGATTAAATAATTATCATTAATTGTGACACAATAGTGATGCAGAAATTATTTATCTAGTGAAAAATCAAGAATATAGTATTTATTAAACTAATAGTGACCATAAAAGGCACAAAACCCTGACCAAAACTTATTGGTAATGTATATTTAAACTATAATCATCCAATGGTCTAATATTTGACCATTTGGAGTCTTATACAAGAAATTATGACACTTATATTATTTTATTTTAAATGATGCCAAAGTTGTCACCTTCATAATTAAATAAATATAACAATTTAAATATTGTTATTTTAAGATGATAAATTCAAGTAAAAGTATTATTGTGAAAGTTAATAGATTTATATTTATCATAGGAGTTTATTTGAAATTTTTGTGCAACAAATCAGTATATTAAATAATTATACAAAAATGTTGTGGTAATTATTTTATTAAGAGATTAACCAAAATAAATGGTTTTAAAAATAATAAAATAAATATTATATGAACTATTTAATGTGATACACTAATTTTATAGATACATATGTTCTTTTATAAATCTCTTAAAGCTTTTAGTTCGAACATATCTTCTGTATATATTTTATTTAAATTCAAATAAATGAATAGTGTCAAAATTGACACTATTGTTATTTTATAAAAATAACATATTATAAAATTGTTTAAAAATCACAAAAATATTTAAAAATTATAAATTTAAATTTATATGGTCTATAATGTTATAAAGTAAACAATTATGGAAAATTCACAACGAATAAGTAATTATTTGTTATAATTTACAATTTAGAATTTTATTACCACAAATAAACTTAAATAGATTAAATAAGGATAAATCAAAATGATAAGGTTTAAAATAAGATCCAAACATATATAAATTTGATTGGTTTATGATATTACAACCCTATCTCATCTAATCTTTGAATATGAGTCATTTTTGAAGGTTTTTAAGTGGGTTTAGATTTATTATAAATTAATATTTTTCAGAATTCCAAAGGTGCCCCTCTCCTCCATTATAAAAGGGCACCTCCTCCCTCTCTTCCACACACCACTTTTAGCCTTCAAGATCGTCCAACCCCTGGTCAATTCTCTTATCCACTTCCCTAGAAACATCCTAGAGGTCCTGGTATTTTTCAAAGACCAATTTTAGTGCCCTAAGAGGAGGTCTCAAAGAGGTGCTTCAAAGAAGAGGTAATTTCTGTTAGTGATTCTTTCACCTTTATTTCTTCTTCCACTTCTTATTATTAGGTTGTTTCATTATGAAGTAATAACATCAGTATCAATCATATACTTATATGTTATTATAATTATGAAACAACCCTATTTCACCATCTATCCACCCTACGGAAAATGAAATCACCGTGCATGCGTACGTACGGAATACCGTCTCCCGCCGTGGTGTAATCTATTTTCCACCACCACCTTACATGGATGGGTATAATGGTGAAAATAATATCTATATATCATTATTTTAAAGTGATAATTATTCTGTAATAGTATACATACACTTCAATAAAATTCCATGATCATGGGAACGATATCATCGCTCGTGCGTACGTACGGAATACCGTCTCCACGACGCAATGAGATTCATTCTCAATGATTAACCATTCATAAATGATTATAAAGTATATATAATAAGTAATCATGAAATATATGACATAATAATGATACTGGATTTATGTATATATATATATATGCCATCTACTTAATTCCATTCAACTCAATAAGGAAATAAAAACAGCGTTCACGCGTACGTACGACCTACCGTCTCCATGAACGGTGTATTTCATTCCATTTATCGATCTATTATATAAATGTATATTCTAAATATATATTATATATAAATGATGTTTTATATTATGTAATTAAATAATCATGATCTAAGTAATCATATGAATAATTACAAGTCAAAACACGGACGACAAATGAAACGATTTTACCCAAAACGCTCTTTAACATGGAATTTACAAAAGAACGGGTAATATAAAGTCATAAGTGAACCATATATGATATCATAACAATTAATATGATTCTTTAATAAGTCAATAACATTATTTAAATGATTATATAGGAGTTTCGGATACGTACGAAGAATATCAGACCTAATGTAAGGGATAATTTTTCACATCTCAATTTTATCCGAGATTGCTTCTTCGTAAGTATTTAATGGGGTTATCATCCATGTACATGTTTTATAAAAGTGTTTTCAAATATTTTTAATGTCCTTTTTACCCATTTTTTACTTTTACTACATTGTATGTATGGAATCATTTTTTTTTTACGTTACGAGGTACTTTTTGACTTTTCTGACAAAAGTACGAGGAGAATGTTATTTGTAACTTATACGGCGTGAACGGATTTTTACGGTTTCATAACGCCTCTTTTTCAAGAAGCTTCATCTACAAGATTTCATGATTATTTTCAACAAAACCCTTTTCATTTAAAATTGCATGGAATTTTGTGAAAAGGAAATGATTTTAAAGAAGAAAGGATATTTTCCTCAAGAATTCATTTCAAGTGTTTTATCAAAACCATTTTCTATCTATGATGACATTATTTCATATGTGTATGTTTCATGTATAATGTCTTCATGATTTACATGGATTAAATTTTCTTATGATGAAATATCCATTTGTTTTATATGGATTATATGATGATGGGATGATGTTTATGAAACCCATTTTATTCTTTGGGTTATGATGAATGTTTTAAGTTTATTTTGTGGAACAAGTAAGAATGATTTAACTATGAGATGGGTGGGACCGATATATCCCTCCAATGCATTGGGTAAATATTTATATCTCATGAGATATACATGGCTGGAATGGCAGGTTAAACCGGTTCAGTAAAACAAGACTGAAACGAGGAGTGAACTCTATTCAGAAAGGGACTTTGTCCACTAAGATGGTCTTGGCAGCCATGCCTTGGCTACTATGGAAATCAATACTTGTGCTTAATGGATGCCACAATTACATGTTTTATTCCCATGCTATTTTGTCATTCTTAATGTTTCTTTATGATCTATGCCTTATGTACTTCCATGTTTTATGTCATTTCTCAAGCTTTTGATGTTTAAACATTATGTTCATGTTTTTAAGTTCAAATTTATATGGTATGTTTTATTTTATCCATGCTTACCCTTACTGAGCATTTGAGCTCACCCTTTTTATGTTTTCTTTTCCCCATGATATAAAGAAAGGTTTTAGGTAAGAAAAAAAAGGGAAAGATCTTTATGGGAGATGTTGACGATCTTTCACCATGATTAGAAGATTACGTTCCATGTTTCCATAGACACTAAACTATTATGGTCCTTGTGTGTCTGTTTTTGTTATGTATTAAGTATTCCGCTAAAGTAATGTAATGTCCATGTACGTCAAGCTTCGGGTCTCTACAGTTGGTATCAGAGGAAAGGATTAGTCAACCATTGGAAACTAGGATACGAGAAATTTAGTGAGATCCCTAGAGATATTTCTAAGGTATGTCTAGGGATGTCCCTAAGGTTAAGTATAATCATAGGTTATAGTACTATAATTACGGTAACCCAAGATGTTAGATATTGAAGGTACTTCCCCTTTATTATATTGTTTTCCCTAGCGTTATTTTTGCCTCTCACACTATTCTGTTTGGGTTTTAGACGATGGCTGGAACCCGAAGGAACTGTGTTGATCAATGTAATGGACAATGCAATGATTTTCCTCCTGAAAAAACAAATATTATGGGAGATGGAGTGAAAAATCATATTGCTATACTTACACTAGCTATGAATCATTCTGGACTTCCAAATGAGCAGAGAAGGGAACAATGTTCCCTTGAGTCCTTCATAAGGAAACGTCCGCCTTCTTTCAGTTGGTCTTCTGATCCACTTGTTGCTAAACAATGGATCATTACCACTGAAAAGATATTTTCAGTTCTTCAATGTTCTGAACATGATAAAGTCATCTTAGCAGTATATCGTTTGGAAGGTGAAGCTGATCAATGGTGGAATCTCATCAAGAATACAAGGCCAAGAGATGAAATTGAGTCCATGGAACTTGATGGGTTCAAGAACTTATTTTTCAATAAGTACTTCCCTCGTATTGTTCAAACAAAGATGGAGAAGGAGTCTCTCGAACTAAAGAAAAAGGATGATGAATCTGTTGGTATATACAAAGAGAATTTTACAAGGCTTCCAAGGTATGCATCTGGATTTATCGTCCAACCTGAAAGTAAAGTTGATCGATTCTTCAGTGGCTTAAAACCAAATCTTCGAAGGGAACTAGCTATAATAGACTTCAGTATCTATGAAGATATTGTGTGTTGTGCTATCAAGGTAGAAATGGAAGTTGGTGTTACTTATCCATCTCATAGTTTTGAAAAGAAACGAAAGATGGAGTTCAAGGAGAAATCTCAGAATAATGGTGAAAAGAATATG
The DNA here is from genome assembly GCA_963277665.1 of Viscum album. Lineage (NCBI taxonomy): Eukaryota > Viridiplantae > Streptophyta > Magnoliopsida > Santalales > Viscaceae > Viscum > Viscum album. The sequence goes on along the minus strand of OY728133.1, from coordinate 2,064,687,429 downwards.
AATGTTTCTTTATGCTCAAAGTGTGGAAAGAAGCATGGTGGAGATTGTCTTAAAGGGACTAGAAAATGTTTTAAGTGTGGAAAAGAAGGTCATCGAGCAGCTGAGTGTCGAAGTAAGGGAAAAAGGGTTCCTAATGATGTGAATAAAGAAAAGACTGTAGAGAACTCACCACCGACACTTCAATGCTTCAAGTGCAAGGAAATGGGGCATTATGCTAATAAATGCCATAATCCAAGGGTTAGTGATGATCGACATGAGCAACCACTTAATTAAAAGGACAAAGGGAAGTCACAGGCAATCAATATTGTCGATGTTGAATTTGAAAACCTTGTGGTGGAATGATTATGTGTTTATTTAATGGGATTCCAAAATAATGTTGTATATAGTATCGTTGAATATTGGAATATTTATGTATTTGTCTATTGTGGTTTTCAATAATTTTATGGTACTGGTAACCATGGAAAGGGATTGAGATATTTTTGGAAAACAAAGATGATATGCACATAATGAAGGGAAAACGAGAAAATGAAATGTTTGACACTATTCATGAGCTCATGATTGATATACAGACTAAGTGATATCATGGTTTGAGTATACAGAATTTAGAGGATTTTGGTATGTGGAAAGTATTAACTTTTAACTGCATTCATTTTTTCACTATGGTTCAATGGCTATTCATTTTTTAAGAGAATACATGATTAAGGCCTTCGAATGTTTGGAATGTGACCAACAAGACATATCTCTTCATATATGGGGATCAACGATGGTATTAAATCTCTGGTAATCATCTTCACTACATTATGAGAGTGGACTACAGTATTATGGATAAGCCTAAAGATTGGAATGGATTATGTTGGACATAATTTAGTATTGTTTAAGGAGAGAAGTTTTTTCGATATTATTGATGGGATGTTATAGTAATATAGTTTTAGAAAAAGGACAACATGCAGGATGGGGGACAACCCATCTCGTCGGACAAGGCTATGGGAATCGAACCCACAACTGAAGTGCGACTGGCCTTTATCACTTACCACTGGCCTACAGAAAGTCCCTGGTTAGTAGAAACTAGTTTTATTTTATTAAGCGGTATGATATATGAAATATAAGTTCATTTTTGGAACCATATACGATTAATCTAACCATAAGATGGACTTATAACTTTTGCTAACCTTTTGTTTGAAAGATATGGAATGACCCATAATTCTATCACATGATCTGCTAACACATCACGAATAACAAATTCAACTTCATTTCTTTAAGGGATGAAGTGGAAATTGTTCAATTCACAAACAACAGTGAGATTGTACCAAAATCAAGAAAGTATTTCTTTTAATTCATCAACTTTAGGGAAATGATCTTGAAAACAAAAAATGTTGTCCTAGTTCCCTTATATCTGATTAATCAGATGGTACCATAGATCATCACAAATCAATAGCTTTGTGATTGTTGGATTTTTCATAGCCATGTTCTCTACCACTCTCCTTCAGAACTTGATGGTTAGATTTTTCTTCAATATCCATAATTTCACCTATGTTCTCCTACGTGGAAACCCCTTGATGAGTTAACATGGGTAACCGTTACATTTCATAATTTAGTTTTTAAAATCCATGTTTTGGTATTCCTTTTTACGATGTGGGTTTCTATTAAACAAACTTTCGAGTAGTAAACCATTTATAACCCCAACGAATTTAGAGGGCGAAATTTATTTTAAGGGGGGTAGAATGTAACACCCAAAGATTTTATGAAAAATATTCATTTAATTTCATTAATGTCTTGTGTTGTATGCTACACCAAGATTACCTTGCGCTATACGCAACACCGTATTATCTTGCAGTATACACAACACTATTCTTGGATCGTGTTACACACAATTTTGATAATAGTTATTATACGCAACATTGAGTATATATATATATATATATATGTTAAATGTATAAATGAAATATGGTTGGATTCTGTTATACGAAACAACTAAGGATTCTTGCACAACACACAACCCTGACATGGCTTGCATTACACGCAATCGTGACCTTCCTCGATAGCGTGTGTTGTACACAATACCGAGTGTTACTAAAAAATGATATATTACTATAATATTATTATGAACTAGCCATTATGAATATTATTAACTAAATTTTAAATTTTATTACATTATTATTCATCTTACATATTTTCTAGAACATTTTATAAGAACAAAATAATTTTTTCGGGTAAAATAAGTATTTTTTAAAGAATATAGTTTTTCCACCTTTTGATGGTGCACCCACTTTAAATCTAGTTTTTGAAATGTTTATAAGTTTCATTTGACAAAAAAAATTTTATTTTTTGTAATAAAGAAATAAAGATTTACTTTGGATAAATTTTTCATTTTATTCTGATGACTTTCATATTTTAATGATTAGTAAAACACGCTATATTTTAATTAAAAGAATCTTTTTTCATCGTAATATCTTCTGTGGTTAAATAATAATATTGAATGTTTTTAAAGTATAAATAGAATATATTTTTACAATTTAATATAATTTATGTCATTAGCATTGATTTTAGCTTGAATTCGTAGGTTAAATCAATTCAATCTTTTGTAATGTTTTAAAGAAAAAACCGTTTTCTTTCGACAACGGGATTAATTTTAATTTAATTTCTGCAACTTTTGTGTATTGAATTTGGAAAAATGAATTCCATATTTGGAATCAGTGGGTCCAAATTATGTTAATAAGCTACTATTTATTTTTGGGCATTGTGAATAGTAACAACGGTAAATTTTATTTACTATAGTTAAAGATAAATCGGGTAATTAAGGGTAAATATAAGATTATAAAATTATCCTAACACTTGTAAAAATACTATTGGATGACTAAAAGTCGACCCATATCACCTAAGGGTAGGATTAGATTCGTTTAATGGACTTTTTCCATGAAAATAATTTAATTATTATTAAAACCAAAGAAAGTGACAACATGTCACTCTCTTAAATACTATTGGTATAATAATTTTAAGTTAGTGATAAGCTTCATGAAACTTAAAACATTAATAGTCTACATAAATATAACAAAATTATCTTCATCATGAGAATTTATTTAGATTTTTTTGGGATTAAATAATTATCATTAATTGTGACACAATAGTGATGCAGAAATTATTTATCTAGTGAAAAATCAAGAATATAGTTTTTATTATACTAATAGTGACAATAAAAGGCACAAAACCCTGACCAAAACATATTGGTCATGTACATTTAAACTATAATCATCCAATGGTCGAATATTTGACCATTTGGAGTCTTATACAAGCAATTATGACACTTATATTATTTTATTTTAAATGATGCCAAAGTTGTCACCTTCATAATTTAATAAATATAACAATTTAAATATTGTGATTTTAAGATGATAAATTCGAGTAAAAATATTATTGTGAAAGGTAAGAGATTTATCTTTATCATAGGAGTTTATTTTAAATTTTTATGCAACAAATCAGTATATTAAATTATTATACAAAAATGATGTAGTAATTATTTTATTAAGAGATAAACCAAATAAATGGTTTTAAAAATAATAAAATAAATATTATATGAACTATTTAATGTGATACACTAATTTTATAGATACATATGACCTTTTATGAATCTATTAAAGATTTTATTTCGAACATATCTTCTGTATATATTTTATTTAAATTCAAATAAATGAATAGTGTCAAAATTGATACAATTGTTATTTTATAAAAATAACATATTATAAAAGTGTTTAAAAATCACAAAAATATTTACAAATTATAAATTTAAATTTATATGGTCTATAATGTTATAAAGTAAAAAATTATGGAAAATTCACAACAAATAAGTAATTATTTGTTATAATTTAAAATTTAGAATTTTATTACCACAAATAATCTTAAATAGATTAAATAAGGATAAATCAAAATGATAAGGTTTAAAATAAGATCCAAAGATGTATAAATTTGATTTGTTGATGCTATTACAACCCTATCTCATCTAATCTTCTAATATGATTCATTTTTTGAGGTTTTTAAGTGGGGTTAGATATATTATAAATTAATATTTTTAATAATTCCAAAGGTGCCCCTCTCCTCCCTTATAAAAGGGAACCTCCTCCCTCTCTTCCACACACCACTTTGAGCCTTCAAGCTCGGCCAAACCCTGCCCAATTATCTTCTCCACTTACCTAGAAAAATCCTAGAGGTCCTGGTATTTTTCAAAGACTAATTTTAGTTCCCTAAGAGGAGGTCTCAAAGAGGTGCTTCAAAGAAGAGGTAATTTTCGTTATCGATTCTTTCACCTTTATTTCTTCTTCCACTTCTTCTTATTAGGTTGTTTCATTATGAAGTAATAACATCAGTATCACTAATATACTGATATTTAATTATAATTATGAAACAACCCTATTTCACCATATATCCATCCTATGAAAAATGAAATCATCGCGCGTGCGTACGTACAGAATACCGTCTCCACACCGTGGTGTAATCTATTTTCCACCACCACCTTACATGGATGGGTATAATGGTGTAAAAAATAACTATATATGATTATTGTAAATTGATAATGTCTCTATAATAGTATACATACACTCCAATAAAATTCCACGATCATGGGAACGATATCATCGCTCGTGCGTACGTACGGAATACCGTCTCCACGACGCGATGAGATTCATTCTAAATGATTAACCATTCATAAATGATTATAAAGTATATATAATAAGTAATCATGAAATATATGACATAATAATGATACTGGATTTATGTGTATATATATGTATGTCATCTACTTAATTCCATTCAACTCAATAAGGAAACGAAAACAGCGTTCATGCGTACGTACGACCTACCATCTCCATGAACGGTGTATTTATTTCCATTTATAAATCTATTTATAAATGTATTTTCTGAATATATATTATATATAAATCATGTTTTATATTCTGTAATTAAATAATCATGATCTAGGTAATCATATGAATAATTACAAGTCAAAACACGGATGACAAATGAAACGATTTTACCCAAAACGCTCTTTAACATGGAATTTACAAAAGAATGGGTAATATAAAGTCATAAGTGAACCATATATGATATCATAACAATTAATATGATTCTTTAATAAGTCAATAACATTATATAAATCATTATACAGGAGGTTCGGATACGTAAGAAGAATATCGGACCTAAGGTAAGGGATAATTTTTCAAATCTCATTTTTATCCGAGATTGCTTATTCGTAAGTATTTACTGGGGTTATCATCCATGTAAATGTAATATAAAAGTGTTTTCATATATGTTTAAAGTCCTTTTTACCCATTTTTGATTTTTACTACATGGTATTTAAGGAATATTTCTTTTGTTTACGTTACGAGGTACTTTTTGACTTTTCCGTCAAAAGTATGAGGAGAATGTTATTTTTAACTTATACGGCATGAACAGACTTTTACGGTTTCATAACGCCTCATTTTCAAGAAGCTTCATCTACAAGATTTCATGATTATTTTCAAAAAAACCCATTTTTCTTTTAAATTTACATGGAATTTTGTGAAAAAAATGATTTTAATGATGAAATGATATTTTCCTCAAGAATTAATTTCAAGTGTTTTATCAAAACCATTTTCTATCTAAGATGACATTATTTCATATGTGTATGTTTCATGTATAATGTCTCTATGATTTACATGGATTAAATTTTCTTATGATGAAATATCCATTTGTTTTATATGGATTATGTGATGATGGGATGATGTTTATGAAACCCATTTTATTCTTTGGGTTATGATGAATATTTTAAGTTTATTTTGTGGCACATGTAAGAATGATTTCACTATGAGATGGGTGGGACCGATATCTCCCTCCAATGCATTGGGTAAAGATTTATATCTCATGAGATAGACATGGATGGAATGGCAGGTTAAACCGGTTCAGTAAGATAGGACTGAAACGAAGAGTGAAGTCGATTCAGAAAGGGACTTTGTCCACTAAGATGGTCTTGGCAGCAATGCCTTGGCTACTATGGAAATCATTACATGTGCTTAATGGATGCCACAATTACATGTTTTATTACCATGCTATTTTGTCATTATTAATGTTTCTTTATGATCTATGCCATATGCACTTCCATATTTTATGTCATTTCTCAATCTTTTGATGTTTAAACATTATGTTCATATTTTTAAGTTCAAATTTATATGGTATGTTTTATTTTATCCATGCTTATCCTTACTGAGCATTTGAGCTCACCTTTTTTATGTTTTCTTTTCCCCAGGATATAAAGAAAGGTTTTATGTAAGAAAAAAAGGGAAAGATCTTTATGGGAGATGTTGAAGATATTTCACCATGATTAGAAGATTACGTTCCATGTTTCCAAAGACACTAAACTATTACGGTCCTTGTGTGTCTATTTTTGTTATGTATTAAGTATTTCGCTAAAGTAATGTAATGTCCATGTACGTCAAGCTTCGGGTCTCTACAACAGTCATGCCAGTTGTGGAACTCGCTGTTATACTAGACTGATGTGCCTTGGTTCTTATCCATGAAGGCTTTATAAGGTTCGTGAAGAACATTCAGGGAGAACCATAGCATGCTACTTCTATGTAAAAACAGACACTAGGGTTCTAGAAGCAACATCCACCCATGTTTTTTTTTGGGAAGGAAGGCTATATATTGTAGACTCCATAATAGAGGCCATGTAATCTTTCTTGGATAATCTTGAGACACCGCTTAAAAGGAGATTCATGTTCATGAAATTTATATTGTGTGGTTTTAAAAAGAGGTGGTGTGATGTTACCACACAGGCAGATCACTAATAGGACATGGCATGAGAATATTTTTAGATTTTCTTCTATGACTACTTTTATACCAAGATGCTGAGAACCCAAAACATCTAGAAAGTTTGGGCATATGGAGTAGGGTTCTCTATCCATATTTATTACTTTTCTCGCATTATTGAGAATCAGCACTTCTCACATATTCTAATGGGTGATTATTTGTCAAAGGCTAGTCGATTTGAGGATGGTATTAGGTAAAATATCCACTCCCAGGTGAATACCTTGTAGATGACTACTGTATCTGATATAGTGTAGTATGAGCTAATTACCAAGTTTCATTAGATGGAATTTGGAGGTGCAAGATAGGGTGGTTCTTCACTTAGATCAGTTATTGTTTCAACTAGTAGTAGGAAGCATCATCTAGAGGTTACAAATGGAGAATCTATTAATCAAAATATATCGTTTGGTACCCTAGAGAGGTGCTTCTAGTGCAGAATAGTTTGGAATACTAGTCATCAATGCCTGATTGATATAGTTGAGTACTGAACATGCAACAAGATGGGTCACTTACAACTTTTCAATAGGACGTTTCTACCAATATCATCTGAGAGAGGGTTTTCAGCAACTCCATATTCTGGAGTAGGGTCAGTAGCTTCTCACTGGTTAGGGAACTGGAATGCATCAGTCTATTTAGGCTGAGGTAGTGGATGGGGTCCTGATAGATTTACCCTAGTATCTCAGTGATTGGAGGTCATGTCAGGTCAAGGTAGCCATGCAGTGTCTCAAGGCCATGGTATATGCTAGACTTATGCTGTGCAACCATCCTGGTAGCATAAAGATCCCAGATTCTCTACTTTCATAGGTACAATTATAGTCGCCTATATATTAGCTTCATCACTCTTCAATATAAGGGATCCAAATATTGTCATATATAATCTTGTCACGGAGATCCTCGGGATTTGTGTTTTTACGTGTGATGATGTTATGAAACTAGACACTTGGGATTAGAATGATATCAGTGTGATAGTTCAGGGAATTCCCCAAGAAATTAGTGGGTATCACATCGTTTGGGATCTCTATTTCATAGAGATTGCATGCATTGATTTCATAAATGAAATGGAATTGTTATTATCCTTTCAAGACATTTTTTATTGTTATAACTGCATGGGGATTTTTACATCACTAGAGGGTAGATCATTTCTACACAAGGGGGAATGAGATGTCCATACGAGCTGAGATTGACCACAAGATCGTGGGTTGAGTGAGATGATTGTATAGATTTCCAGTTTATATCTGGATTACCAGGGGACACGTAAGATATACTTTTCTCCAGTGCATGATCATTTTAGGGATGTTTTCTCAGATGACTTTCAGGTTTACCTATCATAAGATATGTAGATTTTTCATTCATGTTAGTACTAGTAGTTGCACCTGTATCCATTCCACTTTATCAAATGGCTAAGACGGAATTGAAATAGCTCAAGAGGAAACTAGTGGATTTGGAGGTAATGGTTTTTATTCGACCCAGTATGTCTCCATGGTGATCTCCAGTACTTTTTTTAAAAAGTTTGATAATACCCTCAAGATATTCATGGATTATATGAAATTAAACTAATTAACAATAAAGAATAGTTTCCCTCTTCCACAAATAGATGATCGCTTCGATAAGCTCTGAGGATATCATGTATTCTCTATGATCGATATGAGGTTTGGTTATCATCATGCACTTTATAGGTTATCTAAAAAACGTTGCATATCATTACGAAGCATATATGATCTGTATGAGTATGTGGTTATGTCGTTGGGTCTAACTAATGCACTAAGAGGTTTCACGGTATTGATGATATGCGTGTTCCATCCCTATTCTGATTTTTTTATATTTTTCCTGGACGAGTTATTGGTTTATTTATATAGTATACATGACCATTCCACACATATTGACTCCGTTTTGAGTTCAATAAGAGTGCATATGTTATATGGTAAGCTCTCAAAGTACCACATCTAGATGGATCATATTCACATCTTGGGTCATGTTCTTTTGGAGAAAAGAGTATTAGTGGAACCAGAGTTGGTGAGAGTAGTATTCAACTAGGATTATCCCAATAATATATTTGAGGTGTAGAGTTTTCTAGGGATGGATGGTTACTACAGGTGTTTCATATTGGAATTATCAATCATACGAGCACCGATAATGGGCTTTAAAATGAAAGGTGTGAAGTATGTATGGTTAGATTCTTGTAATATATCCCTTTTGGAGTTGAAATGGAGATTAACGTAAGAATCCATATTGATGTTTTTATAGATATATAGGATTTATACTATATACAGTGAAGCCTCATGTATCTGGATGGGATTATTGCTTATGTAGGGGGGCCGAGTCTTTGCGTACGGGTATCAGTAGTTGTGGAAACATGAGAGGAACTACTTGACGCATGATCTCAATTTTTCTATGGCTTCCCTTACATTATGTGGTTAGATACCTTACTTATTGGGAATAGTATTTATTTGTACATAGACCAAAAAATAATCAAGTACATTCTTACTCAGGGTGATCTGAATTTGAGGTAGTGAAGGTTGGTGGAATACCTTAGGTCATTTGATATAGAGATTTCCTACACACATGTGAAATGAAATGTATTGGCCAATTCACTGAGTAGGATAAATCATATTCAAACAGAGAAATAGTACAATAGTGAGTGGGATTTGATGGAACTATTCTCTGAGATTTACTTGGAGGTTCACGATTCGCAAGGGAAAAATTTTCTTACAGACTTATGTGTTACCCTTGTATTACTAGACATAGTGATGATGAGGTAGCTATCAGAATATAATGTCCTAGTTCCAAGGGAGAGTATGTCTTGTGGGGACCCTCCACCTAGTTGGACCATAGGTGGGGATGATATTTTGTGGTTACATGGTCGTGTATGTGTATTAGAAGACATGTGTGAGGAGATGATGCCAAATTTTCATGCTTTATTTTGGTAAGATATAATCCTGGAATCACCAAGATGTATTAAAATTTACATAGTTAGTGTTGTTGTGCAGTCATGAAGGGCGATGTAGCTGGTTTTGTCCTGAGACGTTCCACCATTCAGAAGGTGATGGAAAAACACCAAAGACATGTGGGGAATTTATAGAAACCACCCATTATTAAGTGGAAATGGATTGAAGTTATAATTGGGTTCATTAAAGTTTTACTGAGCTCTCCTCGATGTAATGAAGTAGTACAGTAGGTGGTTGTCAAGATTAAAATCATTGAACACTTCCTACAAATTAAGGAAACCTCTAATGTTGATGATCATGGGTGGTTGTACATCCGATATATTGTACGACTAAACTAATTTCCTCATTCTACCATTTCAAATATGGATTTCAATTTTTCATCTCCTTTAAATCAAGGGATATAGAGGGATTTGGTACATAGGTTCTTATGAGCATAGTATACCACCTCCAGACAAATGGCCAATCAGAGCACACAATTCAGGTACTGGAGGACATGATTCAGGTATACATATTGGATTTCAAGGGATTGTGGGAAACAAATATACCTCTAATTGATTTTTCATATAACAATAGATTCCAGGATACTACACATATGTTTACACATGAGGCTTTGGACTGTAGACAATTCCGATCACACCTGTGTTGGATAAAGGTAGGGGAGGCTGTGATTGTGGGACCTCATATTTCCTAGGAGATCACTGAGTAGGTTCAGTAGATTTGTAAAAAGATGGGTACTACACAGTATCATTATTAATCAAACTCCAATCAGTATAGATAACATTTAATTTTCAAGGTCAGGGATTCAGTTCTCATACATGTCACGCCAAGGTTGGGTCAGAAGTGGATTAGGAGAGATGGTAACAATTCGTCGAGATACGTCAGTCCTTTTGAGATTCTGGAGATGGTTAGGTTAGGTTCCTATCAATAGGTTTTACCTTATAGGTACATGGATATGCACAACGTCTTCCATATTTCTCATTTGTGACATTACATTTTAGACTCGTCTCACACCATTCAGCTCGAGGAAGTGTAGTTGTAGGAAGAGATGTACCTTCAGGAGTATCCAACTCATATTGGGGATCATAGTATGAAGGTTATTCATGGATGGTATATTACATTGGTTTGGGTGCTATGGAAACATGGCTGTGTGTAGCAAAAGACTTTGGAGAGGGATTTTGACGTACGATCCCAATGGCCAAAGTTATTCTCTGATGTTCCTTCACCACCCTTGGATGGACAATTTGTTGAAAAATTTCTTTAAGGGGGAAAATATTTAAGAACCCAATTCCTCCTTGAGGTATAGATCATTCCTTTTTAGTTTATACAAAAGGAAATGGGGGGAAAGTGGTCAAGTGTCTAACTAAAAGCTAGTTACAGGATGTGATTGGGAACTACAGTGCAGTTAATCCAGGTACACAACCATATAATGTTTTTTCCTGAATTTCTATGAACACGTTGTGTAGTATCAAGTAAACACTGTTTATTTTTTAATATTATTATGTTAGGAAATGAATCATTTTTCTATAAAGACAAAAACAATCCCCTTTCGACGAGCAGTATGTCCAGGAATATTAGAACAGAATTTTGCCTCTTGTTTTTTTGTTTGATCTCTGATTCGAACAACGTTGGATGCATTGGTTTCCCCTCAGTAAGATCCCAATTCCCCTTGAGCCTTTATTATTTATTTTGTACTTAAATTATGTTATTTAAGGTTGAGAATTATATCAAATTTTTAGATCTACCCCGATCTAGTTCAAATTTGAGCCCAATGTTGGATGTGGAGAGTCGTACAAGTACAAGGTTGGTGGCCTTGGGACAATCGGGAATGTTCATGATGTTTATATTTATTGGAGTGCCACATTCCCACTTTTAGGGTGTCTCTTGATTGAATAATAAACCCTGTTACTACCTGTTGATGATTAGGTAATACATCGGATAATTCGAAAGCAAGTTTATGGTTGTGAACCAAGATTTACAGCCCCCCAATGGGTGAGTTTTCCTTAGATAGACATTTGGTCGAGAATGCCTATGGGGATTGACATGAATTACTGTTCAAGGGTTGTTAAAATTATATTACTCGTTCAATAAATTTCTCACATGAGTTACATGATATATTAACGCTTTAAATGTTTAAATTTCATCACAGGATTGTCAATAGTTTTTCCCATGTGAGTTATCCTTTTTTAACTACATAATAGTTTAATTTACAAGTGTCATTATTTCTGGTAAACATAGCCCATGTGAGTATATTTTTTAAAACCATTTGATAGTTTAATTCAAATGTGTTACTTTTTAGGTAGAATGTGAATTGAATAAAATGATAAAACTTGGTAATTAGCAATGAGAGAGCAACAATACCTGTTAAAAGACAAGGTCTAGATCATGTGACTAATTACACCTTATAAACCATGGTGAACCATTTTCTCGATTAATTGAAAAAATACAATATCAAGAGGTTTATTGTGTAATGTTTGTGATGAAGTTGTAGATAGGGTGGTCGAGCTCATTGAGTCTTCATTAAAATAATGAGTTAACTAAGGATCCATTGTGGGATACCCATGCCGAACTCTATTTGAAAATGATCAAATGATCAAATGATCAAATTATTAAATTATTATCATTTCATAAGTTGATAGTTACTTTTATATGGTGGTCGTTAGGGAAATGCTAGACCTCGATATATTATTTAATTCATGAAACATGAATAATTAAATGGATCACTTATGATGTGTTTTCCAAGACAAATCATTAGAATGAATTTAGTAATCATTATTATTTGGTTACATTGTGTTTGGAGACATCTTTTGTTCTATCTTTTGATTACCTTCTAGTTTATTGTTTTTCCTATTTCACACTACCTGTTATATATTCACTGAAAAATTGGCCTAGGCCATTGGTGATTTCCTATTGTGATTTAGTATCACATCCTATTTGTGTGATACTTTTGGGGCTAAATAGAGTATATGATTTTAGGTGTTGATCTAGGAGAGCACCTAGATATGGGTTCCTGATATGCTACTCAAGAGTATAAGAGAATGGGACCAAGCGTTGGCTTGAAATGATTAATATTACCTTTTTTTCTTTTGTACATTGAGAAATATATTTTGTATTACTATTGTTTACTAGTTTTGGATTCATTATAAAAATATATGACATGCTTCATCATCTTTTTATTGAATGAGACTCTGTTACATATCATAGTAGTCATCGGTTGTATATTTCAGTTGTATGGCATTTACTGCTTCTGCTATTGAATAATTTTATTCCACTATGTTAAACACTACCAATTATGCCATAGTTTCACCACTTCCACACCATGGGCCCTCACTACATGTCAGAAACCTCTGGTATTTGGGTAAATATGTTTGAGGACATGTGGCCAATTGGGTATGGGGCCCCTGTTGATTGGCATCATAATCTGGGATGTTTCATAAAATGATAGTTCTATTTGGTGTATATTCAGACCCTAGATACTCCTTTCTTACTATTATCTTTTTAATATTGAATGGATTTTGTGTAAAAAAGAACAAGGATCTTCTTTTGATGCTTTTGGAAGAAGACACCATGTCTATTTATTATTTATTTCATATTATTATTTCCCCAATGTATGTATCTTTTTTTCATAACTATATTCATTTATGTCATAGAGTGTTCATGCATGGTTATTCAGTAAATTATTATTTATTATTGGTTATTATGATTATCTTCCATTATTTTTTGTGTATACCAAACTAGAAATCTGATTGTGAGGGTAAAATCTCCCCAACATTAAACATTATGACCATCTCTACTAGTCTACAACCACTGAGATATAGTAAGGTATGCTTGAGGCCATATGGGGAATCAACTAGGGGAACCATTTTAGTGGATCTCGGTTCATGGAATTACATCAATGATTTATGATCCACCAAAAACACAATTTTAGAAATAATATATGTCCCATTAGTATGATATTTCAAAACCATATAACATTTCTTTAAATATTACTATCATTGTATCTCTTGATTTTCATTATAAATTTTATCTAGTATGGCATTTTTGTTAAATCAATATAATGAAAATACCATGTAAATAGTGTATTAAAATGTCTGAACATAATTGTGGAAAGAATAGATCATGCATATCTCATTTTATTCATGATATATTAATTTAAAGGTATAACTAAACTTGATTTCAAGGAACCCACTTTCACAACATGAATGAAAAAAGATATGATTTTCATTCCTGGAAATTTTATGGTAATTAGAAGTTAAAAGGATAATTATTATAGAGTTTATGATTGTGGAGTTTGGGGTTCAATCATCTTTTTGGGTAATGAATGTTATAGAACTAGAAATTGATATACTATGTTTTAAATTATTTAATGATTAAAAGGTTATGAATTATTATAATGGAGACATTGGTTTATCAAAAACATTAAGGATAATATATCAAATGAAAATAATATTCCAAATAGAATTAATATAAAATTTATATAGAGTGAAAATCATTATGATAATGCAATATTGGTTATTCAAAGAAAATTTCTTTGAAGGTGAATTCATGATTCCAGCTAATAATTTTGGAAAGCATGATGAATAAAGATGATAAGTCTTAAGATATTTTTGATGAAGAAAAATATAGATATCCTTGTTTTAATTGAAGGTGGACAAATATAAAATTGATTTATGTTGGAATTTTATATTTTACACTCCCATTCCCTAGTTTTATCAGAGTGAGTATGGTTATATAAAATGGTTATTTCTTTCAAATATTAATTCTTCTAGTAAAATAATTTTGATATAAGGGATTATTGAGAGATAAATGCATTAGATTTTGAAGATAAATTTTGTTAAGGAAGGATGTATTTGATTTGAGATTGTTGGATAATAAATAACTGATTGATCAATGTTCTTGATGTTTAATTAAGAAAAATATAAATTTTTAGTATATGTTGTTCATATCATTCAGGATACCCAACTAATATGAATAAATGTTATAGAAAAAGACTAATACAAATGTTTTGTACAAACTATTAACAGAGGTTTTAATTTATTCCATGAATAATAACTTTTATGTCAAACTATATATATAGGTAACTGAATTTTTTAGTTGTAATATCAATTATAAAAATAAATATTTTAACAAAAATTACACACACACAGATATATATATATATATATTTGAGTGTGTGTGTGTGTGTGTTTATGTGTGTGTTTGAACAAAAATGTGATTAATGTATAGTGGTAAATTCTTTGATACATTATAGAATTGTTAGGGGATAAAAAAACTCAATTGAATAATTTTTTTAATGGAAGACCAATACCAAAATTTAACAAAATTGTTAGTATATTTTAGGTAATGCCTCAGGAATTTTT
This sequence comes from Viscum album, assembly GCA_963277665.1. NCBI lineage: Eukaryota > Viridiplantae > Streptophyta > Magnoliopsida > Santalales > Viscaceae > Viscum > Viscum album. The sequence continues at coordinate 2,064,672,296 of OY728133.1, read as the reverse complement.
GTGTTTTTATGTCTAAGAAGTATATGATATTTTAATCTTCGTGCTTGTTTTTTTTTTGAGAATTGATATTTATAATGAGGTTTTTATGGTTTAAATAACCATAAATAGTGTTTTTTTGAAGGATTTATAGTCTTAGGTGGTGACCCAATGGTTCAAAAAAGAATCAGGGAAACAATAAAGTTGTTAGGATCTATTAGGTATATTTTACATGTCTTTCACTCTATAAATTATTTCCTCATGGTATGAATTCTCAGAAAATAGGTTCTTGACCCCTACCCTTTGTGGTTTCATGTTTTAATTACTATTTCACACTATGAAATTTTTGTAAATAAAATTATTTCACTATATTTTATTCTTAACCGAGGCTTGAACATGATTGGTCGGACAAATAGGAAACTTCACTCTCATACCTTCCTCAAACTCACATTGATTGGGATATGATTTCATGGAATTTTAGGGTGAGTTTATCCTCTTGATCCTTATATTTTTTTTTCTAAGTGCATATGAATAATTTTTTCAAATAATAATTTATATTTTTGGGTTCATTTCATCTGATATTGTTTGAATTAACTAATATTTAATGAATTTTTTTTGGGTTTCCATAGATTTCATCATAAGGACTTACCTTCATGCATTTGGAAGTAATGTTTGTGAAGGTGTGTAAAATGGATAATTAATTTATGGTTTTGGAAGAATTTTATAGAAATTATCCATTAGAATTTGTGTTGAATTTGTGTATTTCTTGTGTGTATATTCTACATCTTCTTGGGGGTGGACCATACCACATTTCATTGTATCAATAAGATGAAGATTGCTGATGAGTTATTTAGAATTTATTAATATATAAATTAAATTAATTAAATAATTATATATAGTTACATTTTTTATTGATTTAGTTTTTCTTGAGGAAGTTACCTAGTAGAATGGATGAGCCTTGGTGGGAATGAATAATTCTTGAAGAGGTGTTAAATCCGGTATCATGAACGGTGTCCCCAAAAATCCCATGTTTTTTATGCATGGTTTTTGATTCTTGAATACAGAATGTGTAACAACCCAGTTACTTATAAAATAATTATTTATCACTGAGGAATTAAATATATAAATTCATTTTGAATTTATAATGAAATAATTAATATTTATAAAAATTTAGTAATTTATACTGATGGAATAGTAACATTACCATTGGAATAGTAACATTACCATTAAAAATTGTAATCTAGAAAATATAAATGTAACATCACCTAATAAAGTATAAACAAAATTTATCCATACAATAAGTGAAAATATGATATATTTATACTTTTTTACATATAAATGTTTTTTCTAAAAATTATAAATTATGTGTTGGTTTTTTATGAGTCATAAATTTTTAATTACAATGTTATTATTAATTTAATAATAAAAATAAAAATTAATTTTCATAATATTTATTAATATATTTTTGTTCTTATTGATAAAATATAATTTTGTGAGACCTTAATTAATTTTTCAATGTTATTTAAAATAAGTTATAGTTTAAAAAAATGTATTTTTTGAATAAATTTTTATTTTAATTAAAACTTTAATTTATCATATGTAGTGAATTATTTTAATAAAATTGAGTCCATTTTACTTCTACATGTCTAAAATTTTTTGGGGCGAAATATTGTGATTTTTCTGAAATACTAGAATTTTTTGTGAATAATGAAATATAATAATTTACACAATAAATTAAATAAAAGAATTATTGAGTCAGAAATGATGTTTTTCTAAGGTAAGCACCCTTGGTTCAACACACGTGCACTAATTACTATATTTATTCACAAGATCCAACAATATTTCTTGTTATGATAACAATAATAAAATAATGATTAAAATGAAAAAAAAACCCCTCTCCTCCACTATAAATACTACCTCTCAACCCCTTTTCTCACCACACCTATCTAACTTTGATAATTTTCCAACAACTTTTCAATACTCATCCCAATCCTTTTCCCCAAATCCATGACCTATTGGTCACACTATATGTCTGAAACCACTGACCTTATGAAGGTTTTCAAGGAGGATAATTCAAGAGATAAATATCATCCTTCATTATATTTTTCCCATTTTAAATTATTTTTATTTTATTATACTATATTAACATACCGTTATTCAAGAGGAATGAAAATTGTATTTTCTTGTATATATATATTTATATATATTTAATTTAATCATGTATTTTGAAAAATTCATTATCATAATTCTTCTACTCTCTCACTTTTCCTAAAAATTAAAACAGTTTCTTCGATATATCTATTTACCGACAATGTGGATGATGTGTTTTCTATTTCCAAAACTGCCTTCATGGATGTTCATGAGACAATTAAATCTATTGAAACATATTTTAAATTTTACTATATCACCTATTTTATGTTTTGGAATTAACATATATATAATATTAAATTATATAATGAAAATAGGTTCTGATTATCGGAGAACCACCAAAATGATCTAAAAGAATACTATTAATGGTTTATCTAATCATTCATAATCATATAAATAAAAATAATTTGTGGTATAATTTATTAGTTTAGAACCATATTAATATGATTTCATTCCACTTATGGAGTTTCACTTCCCTTCGACAAGAAAATCCACTATGAAATGACCATGGAAAGCTTGTAATTAACGTACCTGAAATATTGCAAATAGAAAAATATAATTAATAATTTCCTGGAATGATGTTATAAAATGTTGATATAATGTGTTATAAAAATAAATATGTTTCATTAATATATTAAGAACATTATTTTAACCATTATACAGGTTGTTTAAAATGATTTTAAGTAAGATGGTCCCTAGGTAAGGTCATTCTTAACCCAATTCCCATTAATTGGGTTACATTGAACCTCATTGACTTTTTAATTCATGGATTATATGTGATAATTTTTTTTTATATTATATTGAATTATGTGGATTTATAGTGAGTATACATATTCATTTAGTTCTATTAATTCGTGCATCAATGATATGGTATATGTAAGGGACTCCTATTTAAAATTTCTCTTTAAATTTCCATTTTTAAAAAATAAAAAATGAATTTTTTATGCAATTGTAAATTTGTAATGATAATATTAAGGTTATTTGGAATAGTATATTATGATGTGTGGGACCTATATTTCCCTTTAATTTATTGGTTATGTGTATGTTGGATCTCGACAGGGTGGTTACTCCAAATGTAACTATGTTGGTTACAACATAAGGATGTCTTTAGAGTTACATTGTAATGTATCCATAGGGTTAGAAATCATAAGGTTGTTTTGAGAGTGTTAATATTATATATATAATTCCCCAAGAAACCCTTATGGGTTTATTTATATATTTTTTTTATGTAATCCAATGGTTTCATAATGTACGTATATGATATTTTATGGTTGGAAAATATGTCTTTGACAAAATTATTTCCTAAAATTATAAGGATTCATAGACTAATAGTTTATCTCCATTTTTTTCTATCCACCACTATGATTTTTGTTCTCATCCCATGTTTTATATTTTTTTCATAGGCTCTAAGGATGTGTTAGAGAAAATATAAACCATGTTTAATGTTGTAAATAATTATTATGAAATGATTTCATGTTTTTATTAAAAAAAATTATTATTAAATATTGGAGTTATTTTTAGTTTTAACCACTTTTTAGGCATGTGGGGTTATATGTTTGAATTTTCATCTAACTTTTTACATCCCTAAACTAAAAATATCATTGGGAATGTAAAATATTAATTCTAATGGAATTTACTTGATTTTGGAATCTTAATGATCGAGTCCTTATTATCAGTTTCAGAGAATGGTTTAGATTACATTAGGGGTCGAGATAATGTTAATACAATGCCATAAATAATTTTTACCTTATATTGAAATGAAATAGAATTTTATTATTACCATATTATATCAATTAAGACATTTTTCTTAATAATGGGTTTCCAAAGATGAATCAGGGATGATGATGTTAGAAGGAACTGCAAGGATGATATCCTTCTAAATTTCCATCATGGAATGGTTGGGATTTGAACCGAGCAATTTATGATAGTAATGGGCCAGCTGACATAAAAAATAAATATATGTGTCATATATACAAGTGAACAAATATAAATACCATAATGTAATATTTTAATTGTGGAACATTTTATGAGTTATCAATCTCCTACATTCAGTGGATCTTTTGACCCAGTGGTGGCTAAAGGATGGATTAAATCCATTAAAAATATATTCGATGTCATGGGGACTTTGGATAATAAATTTGATAGCCTTTCCATTTATCATTTTGAAGGTCAATCTTATCAGTTGTGGTCAATGGTCAAGAATACCAGGGACCATGATGTGATCGAAGCCTTGTAATAGGATAAATTTTAAAATATTTCTGTGGAAAATTATTTTCTTAAGATGGTCCAACTTAGGATTGTAAAGAGATTTCTATAATTAATGATAATAGGGAAAGATTCAGTGGCTATATATAAAGAAATACACAACTTTTTAGAAATATAATTATTAACTCTTATTCCTGATATTAATAGAAATATCATTCATTATTTTCATAGGATTAAAGACATGATATAGAATGACATTAACATCCTATGAAGTCAAAAGTTATGAGATATTGGTCTGATGTGCAGAGAGGGAAGAAATAATATTTTCAGACTATATGGTGTACTTCAAAAATAAGAAGAAGAAGATTTCCACATGGATAGTGATGGTTAATAATCAATCAATGAAATATGAAGGTAAGTAGGTCCACATTTAATTTGTTAAAACTATGTTAAAAGGTATATTGGGGAATATCATAACAAAATTGGGAAGTGGTTTTGATGTGTTGAGTTTGGACATATGGCCCGATATATTAATAAAAATGATCTCAATACGAATTCTTATAAGAAAAATAAAGTGTTTTAAATGAGGTGAGATGAGTCATTATGAAAATACCTTTCCAATTTAATGACCCGAATTATGGAAAAAACCATTCTATAAGAAAAAATATGAAGTGAGACAATTTATTACTTTTTCATCATGTTTTGGCTGATCCAATGAAGTGGTATCATGTTCATTGTTTTCTTAATCTTATTTTGATAATGACTTTTTTGATATGGGGTCAACACATTCCATTATTTCAAAGAAATTTTCTAGATAATTCGAAATTTCAGACCAAGAAGTGAGATGAGTAATTAGGGTTAAAACACCATGCGAAATATTACAGAAAAAGAAATTATAATAATGTTAATATTTTCATATGTGTAATTTCATTACCTTCAAAAAAAATTTATTTTCCCTTAGTAGAGTTTGATTTCATTCGAGGTATGGACTGGCCTTCTAATTATCATGTTATGACTGATTGTAGAGGTAAATATGTTTTTTTAGGGGGAGTTTCAGTTTTTATAAAATATTAAACCCATAAAATTGATAAAATATCTTGAATCAAAGAAACTATTATGATATGTAATTGAAATTTGTGTTTATCAATTTGTAGAGAGCTAGGTAACTATATAAATGAATGATGTGTTAGTGGTAAATGAATATTTTTTTGATTTTCGTGATGAATTTCATAGTGTTATACACAACCAAAAAGTTGAATTTAACATTTAATTAGTTCTTTATGCTACGGAAATTTCAAAAACCCCTTATATAATTGATCAAATGGAACTTCCTAAAATGAAAAATTAGTTTCATGAGTTTGTTGATAAAGGCATCATTCATCCTAGCACATCACCATGGGGTGATCTTGTATTATTCGTTAAAAAGAAAAATGGTACCATGAGAAACTTCATTTATTATTGTTCTTTTATTAAAATAACTTTTAATAACATGTATCCATTTCGACATATCAATTAATTTTTGGATGAGATCTAGGGAGATCTATATTTTTATTAGATTGTCTTGGGATCTGGGTACCATCAGATTATGGTGAAGTAGGATGAAATTCCAAAAACAACTTTTCCTATGAGTTATGGGAATTATAAGTTTGTAGTTATCAACTATGGTTGGAAATATTCCCCTAATGAATACATTGATACTATGAATATAATATTCTGTGAGTATGTTGATATATATTTTTTGTTGTTAGTATTGATTATTTTTTTTATTTTAAAATATTAATGATGATCATGAAAAGCATTTTAGGAATTTCTTGCACACCACCAAATAAAAGGAGTTATATATGACAGTTAGAATATATGATTTTGGATTTCTATAGATATATATACTTCAAAACATTTGTAATGAGGATGTAATAATAATTGATCCTACCAAAAAAAAAATTATGAATGGATGTGATATAAAAATATTACAAAGATTTATAGATTTATTCGGTTAGAAGGATTTTACCAACATTTTGTTAAAAACATTGGATTTTCATCTTACACACTAACTATGTTTACACAAAATGGGTTAATTTTATTTGGATTAAAAGAATGTTTTTTCTAGAACGGAAGTAGGGATTGATGAATGCTTCAGTATTGTCCCTACCTACCAGAAATGGTGTGTTTGTTATCTATAGTAATGCTTCATTGAAGGTATATGGTTATGTTCTGATGTATAATAAATATTTAATAGATTATTCTTCAAGAAAACTAAAAACTTAGGAGTTAAACTATCCTAAACATGATTTGGAATTAACAACTGTTAATTTTTCTTTAAAATTCTGTAGGCATCATTTATACGGAGCCAAATGTTAAATATATAATATCTATAAATGTCTTAGGTATATATTTACTAAAAAAGAATTGAAAAATAAGTAGATAATATGGACTGAACTAATAAATGATTACAATTACATGAACCATAACCATTTTGGAAAATAAAACAATGTGGTTGAATCTTTGAGTTTAAAACATCATGAAACATTAACTCTGATTCATTTGGAACTAGAACCGTTTAGTGATGATTTGATGTATTATGGACTAAATGTTTTTGGTTACAGAAATTCATCTATTTTTTTTTAGGTGTAGGTTTAGTTGTCTCGATCCAACAGAAATAATTTACCATATAAGGAAGATGTTGAGTTAGAGAAAAAGGTAGAATAAGTGAAAATGGAAATTTTCTAGAAAATAATTTAGATAAAGAAATTGTTTTGAAATTTGGGAAATGATTATGTTTTCTTTATGATTCCCAACTGAATAATGAATATGTTTTTGAAGCTCATAGTTCTCTATTTTGAGTTCATCATGGAAGTAATCATATGTACAATGACCTTCTGGAATATTACGAGTGGGATGGAATGAAAAGAGATAATATAGATTTTACCATGAAATGTTTGAAAAGTAAATAGGATATGAAAGGGAGAAAACTACCAAAGGGGATAGTTTAGCCTTTTCCAGTGACAAAGTGAAAATGGGAAAATATATATATGGTATTCGGGGAGGGACTACCAAATTATCCTAATGGTATTAATGTGATTGATGGTTATTGTTGACTTGCTAATGAAATCTACACAATTATTTCTAATTCAAGATATCATGACTTTGGATCATCAATATCGAATGTACGTCAAATATATGTCAGGTTACATGGCATACCTATTTTTATTTTATGAGACCCTGAACTAGGTTAACATCTATCATTTGGAAAGGCCTTCAGAATTCAATGGGCACATAATTATTTTCCAGAACTCCTTTTCACCGTCAATATGATCCACAGACCGATTGAACAATTCAGACCTTGGAGGATATACTTAGAGCTTTTTCGATGAACTAACAAGGAAGTTAGGATCAACATATTTCATTAGTTGAGTTTTATTATAACAATAATTTTCATTCCAGTATACTGATGGAACCTTTTGAGGCATTATATAGGATGTGGTCTCGATCTCAATCATTTTTGGATGAAGTTAGAAAAATAATGTTGATGGGACCATAATAAGTAGTGGAAGTAGTCGAGATGGTGAACATGATCTAGAAACACATGAGTATTTCACAGAGTATGAAGAATATTTATACAAATTTTAAGAGGAAGGTAATTACATTCGAGTTTGGGGATCATTTTTTCTTTGAATCTCTCAATAGGAACCTATTATTGTTGTTTGTAAGAAAGAACAGTTAGGACTGTTATTCCTTTGACCATATGAAATCCTAGAGAATGTTGGACCAGTCGCCTACCACATAGCTTGACTTCTTATATTATCATAGGAATACAATGTTTTCCTTGGTTTGATGTTATGAAATTATATACAAGATTAATCTCATGTTTTGAGTCTAGAAGTAAATCAGCTGAAAAAAACATTTCTTATAAATTTAAACCAATATAGATTCTTGATCATAGATAGAAATTATTTTTGAATAAGGTAATCCACCAGGTTAAGTGTTTGTGATGAAACCTCATGGTAGAAGAAGAAACATGAGAATCTGAAAATTCTTTGAGGGAATGGTACCATTACTTGTGTAATAAGTAAATAAAAATTTCCAGGAAACAATTTCCTGAATGTGGGGACAATGTAAAAACCTAGGTACTTATAAAATATTTTTTTCATCTATAATTAAATATTTAAATTCATTGTAAATTTATAAAGAAATAATTGATATTTATTTAAAATAAATAATTTATATTGAGGGAATAGTCACTTGAACATAGGAATAATAACATCACCATTATGAATTTAAATCTTGAAAATAGAATAGTAACCTCACATAATAATGTATAAATACAAATTATCCATTATATGAGTGAAATTATTATATAGTTATATAATTAGTGACTTAATAATTCATCCGGTAATTTTAAATCAATTGTTAGTATTTTTGTGAGTCATAAATATTAAATTACAATTTTATGATTAATTAAATACTTTAAATAAAAAATATTTATCTAAAATACAATAAAAAATAATTATTTTCTTATCTTATGGTTATAAGAAAATGTTTTAGTCCTTGTTTAATATTTCAATGTGTTATAAAGTTAGTTATTGTGGTAAAAACTGTATTTTTTAATAAATTATGATTTTAATAAAAATAAAAAATATTATATTAATAAATTATTTTTCTATAACTGACTTCATTGGGAATTGTACTTGTGGATAAATGGTTGAGGTGAATTTTATGTATTTTTCTGATAGAATTGAATTTTATTGAATAATTGATTATGATAATTTTTGAAAAATGTTTAATACATCAATAATTTAGTAATGGATTATATTCTGTTGATGTAAGAAACCTTGGTACCATCTCACATTAACTAATTTATTTATTTATTTAATGAAGTGACACTATTTATTTTCATCAAAAAAATAATAAAATTTTTATTAAAATAATGGAAAACCCCCTCTCCAACATTATAAATACCACACCTCACCCCCTCTAATCTTCAAACCTATCAAGCATTGATCATTTTCTAAATTGTACTAAAATTTCACCCCAAGCCTCTTACCATATCTACGACCTTCTGGTCTCACAAAAAGTATAAAACAAAATACCCCGATGAGCTTCTCAAGGAGGATAATTTAAGAGGTGAAAATCCTCTTTCAGTTACTTTTTTCAATTATTTTTCTATTCTTATACTCTCTTCTACAATAATTTTCAAAGATGCATGAAAATGATATTATATTATATATAATTGAATTTTATCATTTTTAATGAAAAATTCGTCATCATACTTCTTCTCCTCACGCTCTTATTCTAAAAATTTAATCATCGTTCGTGATATGTCGATTTACTGATATCATGGACGATGTGTTTTCAACTATAATTTTTTCCTTCATGTATAATCATAAATCAATTTAAGTTGTTGAAATAGATTTTAATACAAATCATATAAACTATTAAATTTCTTGGAATTAACAGATATACATAATATTAAATTATATTATGAAAATAGTTTGTGATAATCAAAGAACCACCAAAGTGATCTAAATCAATACCATTAATGTTATATATAATGACTCATGATAATATATGGATAGAAAATGATTTTTGGAATCATTTAATAATCTTGAAACCTATTAATACCATTTCATTCCACTTTTATAGTTTCTCTTCCATTCAAAATGAAAATGAATTACGAACCATCCTTGTAAAGAATAAACCAGATATATTTAAAATATAAAAATATAATTATTTATTGTTTCTTTAAAATGATTTTATAAGGTCTTATAAAATAATTAATTTTTTAAAATATTAATAAAACACTTTCAACCATTATACATGAGGATGGAACACATTTCATGTAAGATGAACCTGAAGATAAGGATTTCTAAACACAATATTCATTATAAGGGCTAACCCTCTACATCATTGATTTTGTAATTCTATAATTACATTTTACAGGAATGTATAATAAATTATGTGGTATTATGTAGATTTACAACTACAGTACATATTCCTTTTATTTTTTCAAATTTTTCATTAATGATATGGTATATGTAAGGAAATTATTTTTAAGGATTCCGTGAGGGTTACAAATCATATGGTTTTAGTGATGGTGACATTATAAGGTATCCATGAGGGTTATAAATCAAAAGGTAGCCACGATGTTTAAAATATTACGTAATTAATATCCCAACACACCTCTATGATTTTTTTTTATATTTTATGGAAATATCATGTTTCACGATGAAGGTATATGATACTTTATGGGTGAGAAGTATGTCTTTGAGAAAATTATTTCATATGTTTATAATTATCCATGGAATAATGGTTTCTTTCCTTGTTATTATATCCCTCACTATTTGTTTTGTGCTCATCCTATGTTTTAAAAAAGTTATCCACTTGTTTTAAGGATTGGTAAGAGAAAAGGATAATCCAAGATGAATGTTTTGATTATATTTTATTAAAATATTTCATTTTTTATTATAAACATTTTTATTATAAAAAGTAGATATTATTTTAGTTGTTCCCACATTTTATTCTTGAGATTTTATGTCCAAAATATCTAAAAATATAAATGGAAAAGATATATTTTTAATGTAAAAATGTTAATTATAATGGGGTTTACAAGATTTTGTAATAATAATGGATGGGCCCTTATAGAATGGAGTTTAATAATGGAGTTTTGGGACCTCTTATGCAATATTTAGATGAAATATTATAGATTTAGGACCCTCTTTCTTGAATAATTTAATCTTCATTAGTTTGGTGAAGATGGTCCACATAACAACTCTAAGACCAAGGGGCCAAGGGATTTGGTTTTGACGATGGGATTCCACTAGGAGTTGTTGGGATGTGATATGAGATTAACTAAATCCTTTGTTGGGTTTTTACGGTTGGTGGGTCATAATGGTAGGTTTGGGGATGTATTATGATGGGAGAGATAGGTGTATTATTTTCGTGTGATGAGTAAATCCTTCCGAAGTATTGAGATATCATATAATGTGCCCTTAGTGTGATAAGAGTCTAATGGGACATGGAATTTTAATTCCATGCGGATTTTGTGGTGAATTATAACTCTCTTATTGAGTTTGGCATTGGGTAAAACATGATATATTTGGATGGTCCCTCGGTAGTAGGATTGTGAGTGATGAGGGGCTTGTAATGATTTGATGAGACCTTAATGATTGGGTTTAAGGATCCATTGTGCTGTGATGAAACTATGGGTCGATGTAATGAATGTAGTATCATCAAACATATGGAATATTGTCTTTAGATGTTCCAACGAGTGCCCTGACATGTGAGTTGAGACATGTTGTGATAAGGGGTTAGGTCTTATGTGACTAGAACTTAGGGAACATAGTTTATCTATGTGATATGATGAATCCTTTTTTTATTGCATCTGCTTATTGGACCTTCCCAAAAAATATTGGGATTCTTTGGTGTAATTGTGAACTCCATAGAGTCTAAGTTGATGGGTTGATGTGATGGTCCACCCTATTGTATGATGGGATAGTTTAGTAGTATTATCAATCCATGATTCATTTGGGTATCTAGTATAGGACCTTTCCATACATCGGTCGGGTTAATGTGCATGAATTGTACCATTCCTTGAGTGGGATTAGTTTGAGTACCACCCTAGGTGTTTGTTCATGGAATGTTTTGAGGAATGACCAATGTACCTCCCATGAGTGATTATGAATGTGTAGAATTTGATGAATGCATAACCTTTTCCTATATCTATAGGTATTGGGTTGGTTTTGTAATTGTTTCCCTACCTTCATTTTTTGGGAAGGATCTAAGAAATGGTTACCATGGGGTTAAACTATTCAATGAGTTGATTCTGGAATGCTTTTGAAGAAGGAATGGTCTTCGTTGTAGTGTTGTGGTTAACACCCAATAAACTAATGAGTATGTTTACGTCACTTAGTGTGTGGCATCATGGATAGAACATGATGACTTAGTAAACATATTTACTTATGTTAATTATTTTACTCACATGTAAACATTCATATGGTTACATATATTAATTATTCATTACAATACACTACTATGTTATATGACCCCACCATACATAATCAACTTAGTGTGTTTACAAAACCATCTTTCTAAATTTAAATTTATGCAATTGGTTGTCCAATGGATCAATCTTGAGAATCTTGAAGATATTTTGATACATTAATGATTAATGAGGATAAGTTTTGGGTCAGTATCTAGTGCTTTATTTTTGTTTTGATTAGTATTTGGGATCTAACCAACTGGTGATCAATGTTTGTTATGTTTGAGAACAAAATGTTTTCATATATACTATTTAATGGTTTATCATAAAGACTCTAATATTTAAATTTTTATGAGTATTGGTTATTATTAACTATTTTTACCACCTTTTAATGAGCTCATAATGTCCCCATTGTATATATTAGTTCCTCTCTACTAGTGAATAACTTTTAGTGTATTGGGAGGTCTGCCTGGGGCTTTATGGTGTCTCCGACCCTAACACTAGTGACTGGAATATGGAGGTAATTATATAGAGGTATGAGCACCTCATATAATGTCATATTATTTATGGATATAGTAGACAGTTGGTTTAAAAAAATTCATAGATTGTAATGGGTATCTAATTGGTGAATTTTGAGTAAACTTTGTAATATGATGTTCAGGATACTAGGGAAAGGGGATTGTTATTTTTTTTCAATGATACTTTTTTAATGAACCAACCAAGATTGACCCTGAACTGGTCACCAAGGTCAGCCCCTAATATCCCCAAGGTGTGTTCCTGATCACTATATGGTGGCAAAAAGTAGGAAGGGCATCAAAAGACTAACAATTGGTACATTTTCTCCTAATATAAATAAAAAATTCCAAAGAATAATAAAATTAAGAACAAAATTATTTTAAAAAATATAACAACTATGTGGAACTTAATATAAAAAAATAGTGATCTCTAAATAACCACGTGACCCCATGGTGCAGTCTCTGATCACAAGACTCCATGTCTCCCATAATGATCAAGACTATTCTAGAACCTGATCTTGAGACTAAAAACAAGAATGATGTATAGGCGTGAGTATTAAAAACCATAGGCATTCCCATATATTTTATTTTCAATGAATTTCCACTAACAAAACATTCATCAATTTTACGGTTTAAATATAATATAAAAAATTAGGTTTTCCAAAAAATATATGTATTAAAAAAATCATGGTACATTACCCATCTTATTTAAAACTGGTTTATTTACCAAAAGGGAGGCCTAATAATTTAAAAAATATGAGGGTTTGTTAATGGTGATATATTTTTATTTAAAAATAGAATTTATTTTTAAAAACTCATAAAACATTTACCGTAAATTATTACAAAACTTATTTTCTATCATTTATCAAATGATGACACCATTCAAGAATTAAAAGAAATGATCATAGAATAAGGGAATTGGAAAACATTAAAACTGAGACCAAACTAGATGTGGAATTGAAATTATCAACCCAAGATAAATAATTTAGAGTGGAACATGTCAGTACGTTGTAGAACATTAGATAATCAAGAACGTATAGAAACATGATTCATATCTTAGATGTACATCACCTGATTCCATCATTATATAAAAATTATATTTTTACCCCATATGGTGTAACAAAGGGGTACAATCCAAAATAAGACCAATGACCATACTAAGGGCCACTAGATATAACATAATTTATACTAGTGAAGAAATAATTCTCTAAAAATATGCTAACTATTCTAGGTTCCCATGTCTTATCTGAAGTGGGGGTGCGCCTAAAAAATCCAAAAAAACAATACAAATAAACATTTACCAAAAACAATATGTTACACAACCAACACAACCTAGAATCACCCCCAAATCACCCCAAGAAATATCTATTTGCCTTCAAACCATTAACACATGAGCTAATTCACATTCTAAGAAGCACACGTTCCCATTAGAAAACATCAAGGAAAGGGTTAAAGCCTAAGAAGAGTTAAAAAAGAACAATTTATGAAGATTCAAAATGGGCCTCAAGCAACCTTTGAGTATCAAACTATTTCTATAAAGTACTCAAAACACAAGTATAACCCCCAATCCATTTAAAAATCCGTTTTAGAAACCAGATTTATCATTTGGAATCCAAAAGTCATTTACCAATCCAAAACCCTTATTTAGATAACAAAAATCATTTACAAAATCTAACTGGAATTTTAACACACAATTGGAGTATGGGGAATTGTAAAACAAATCCATAAAACATTATAAAAGGTGGAAACAATTAGATATTAATGATAAAAAGTATTCTTAATACTCAACATCACTATATAGTAAGGAATCAAGGTGCGGAATAAATTATTTAAATAATTTATTAAATTCAAAGGCCAATTCATTGGGAATCTTACATCAATCTCAATGTTATTGGAAGAAGAAACCAAATCTTACCAATCCCAATGGCCTGAATATGAACCATGACATTATTTAAGGACACCAAGCCATTGTGCACACATTTTTATGGAAATATGTACAAAGGTGTCCATATATATATATATATCTATATATATATATATATTATACATACTTGAAATTTCATATAACCCTTTTCCTTACACATGTATACATTTATGTATACATAAGAAGACTTATCCCCAATATTTATATTCATACCACCTTGAGTGAATATATATATAGTAAACCATAATATGTATATGCCTACATATTAATAAATATGGAAGGTTCCTTTAACAATGAAAATTCAGAACCATCTCAATGAGGTCCAATAAACTCTTAAATTATATAGGAAACCTATAAATTATAGAAATTCAAATTGAAATTAGGCCGATGTACTAAAACCTAATAACTCTTACCTAAAACCAATGTTTAACTCACTTCATTCCCTTTTTGTAGAATGAATGGTACTCAAAGGGGCTAAAAACCCTAATCAACATTATTATACCAATAAAACACCCATCATAAAATAGGGCTTTTCTAGGAAAATAAGGGTGATGGAGAACAGAAAAAATGCTAGAAGAATGAAGTAGTCCCGAGGAGGGGATTCCTTGAGTAATATGGCATGTATAATGAATAAATCACGTGAAATTGGGGAGATGATATGAGGATGAGAGTTTGGTGTCTTGTACAACCATGGGTAGGTCCAAAGTGTGTGTTTTACAAGTATGATTTGTTTATAAGGGAGGATTTTTAGGTTTGTATATTTAATTTATTTTTTATTTTTATTTAATTTATATATTTTTTTGAAAAAATATATGGTGCATGGTTTTGGTCACACACTTTGGTAAACCATGAATCAATCATGAGACCTCTACATGGATCGTAGGGCACTCCACAAGGATTATAACCATGGTTTGTAAAACCTTACTCCAAATGTGCCATTTGAATTGTTAAAAAAATAAGACATTGTATCTAGTTTACTATACGGTTTGAGGAATCTTGTACCTTAACACTGTGACTTGCATTGTATGTACAAAAACTGTTATATCAAGGAAAAACACATAATATAGAAGAAAGAAATAGGAACTCAAAAATATGTAAAATAATATAATTGTTCTAGGTCTAGAGTGTTATAATTCTCCGAATGATTACACTTTCTTCCCCCAGAATGTCTGAGAGACCCAGTTGATCCAGACTTGGGCAATAGGGAACTACAATCGAAGGAAAGACCTAAAAACTAGATTATTTAAAAAAACAATGAACTCTTCAACTAAAACCCTAATACTAATTAATAAAAAAAATAATTAAAAAATCTTAAGAATAATCCAAACATTTATGGCTAATATCTTACAAGACCCAAGAGCTTAAAAAATTAATGAATTGAATACAAAGTGACTCACTCTATAATAAACATATCCCAATAAGGAACACATAAACACCTAACATAGAAACTATAAATTAATCCCAAAATTTTTATTTCAAGATCACTATAGGAATCCATCATATTACCCACTATACATTTTAATCAACTACTTTGATCGAGTTTGTGCAAAGCAGATATAAAAAAAGTTATATATTAATAACACAAGAAATTCGGGTTCACCATGAACACATCCTATAGTGGTCTCCCTAAAAAAATAAGACTCCAAAAAAAATTAATTGTAATGAAATAATAACTCTCAAATCATAAATAAAACAAAAAAATAATGGAAATATGCACAAATTTATGAATGTTCTCATCCCAAAACAACATGACTAAAAAATTTCCAAAATAAGAAATAGTATTAAAAATAGAATTCACAAAAAGTTACACAACCAATTTTTCAATCCCAAACTAAATACAATTTCAATAAATAAAACACCTAAAATAGAAATGATTTAAAAATATATATATTCAAACTATAACCAGAGCAACACCCTACTCCTCTGAACAAATGGGGGGGGTTCGAAGGGGCGAGACTTCCTCCTTGTTTCTTCCTAGAAACACCCTAGAAAATTCATTGCATGTGACCCATGACCCAATAATCCATAGGTATGAATGATCAATGTATTATATGGACACAATAAATTTGTGTGACCTGAACTACCACATTTGGAACACACAATCGTCATACAATAAGTACAATATTACATCAGTTCATTAGGATTTTTAATTTTTCTTCTAGCATCACCTTCATTAGGATAGTTTCTGATCTCTAATCTAGAGTTTCCTTCACCACTTCCAGACCCTAAATAGTAATTGGGGACCAAAATAACTCTATTTGACATATATTTAACACACATACCATACCCCACTATGGAACTAATAGAGGAGAGGCCAGACACTAACACCAAAAACTGTAGATTTGTATAATGATCATTATCAAAATGTTGAGCCTTCAGGGAATCTCCCTTATCTCAATCAATAATACGAGGAAATAGATATACAAAATCAAAGATGCAATCCAAAAAAAATTCAAAACCTTTCTAAATTCATAACATATATATTTCATTTTACAGCATCGTAACCTCGAAAAAATATTATCAGATGAATGAGGCCTTGAATAATACACACGATAAGTTTTCTAGAGGATAATTTATAATAACTAACATCCACCTCTACCAAATTGGATACTTGATCATAAAGATAGATAATATCACGTTTTGGACATTTTAAACTAATGGAATCCAATTATCCTCTATATTCATTGAATCTAAATCGCCTCTTCAAAAGAATCCACTTCACCATAACAAAGAGGATAGTACAGTTACTAAAACTCAAGAAATAATTACTTGGGTTGATCAAATGGAGGGTTTGATATTGGTGAACGACACATATTTTTACCAGAAATATCCTTTAAAACATTTTAGGGTGAATAAAATAAATTAAAAAATAATAATAACTCAATAAAAAACTATCTCATCAATAATAAAAAGTGAAAATTAGACAAACAACAGAACATAAAAAATCCAAAAAAAAATTCCCCAAAAAATATTCTGACGAATCACTAACTACCCCCTCAAAACCCAATTACAAAAATCACACTAATATCTATTTTAATTAAAAAAAATTGAATTCCCTTAATTAATACATCCACTTTTTCCAAAAAAAAACCCCTTATTCAATTTTAAACAACCCATGTTACAAAAAGACAATTAATTAATAATATTTTCATAAAAAATACATCATTTATAAATTGTTTTCCAAAAAATACTAAAATATATTTAAAAACACATATATATTTTCCATAATCCAAAAAATTGCTAATTAAATCATAGTTTCTCATAATTTTAATCAATGCTTTCAAAATAGTTTAAATTTTTTTGAGGAACCCAAAACTAACCCATGAGAAAAAGCTAGTGTCGATGGTTGACTTTGTTATATGGTTAGAGAACATATTCCAGTAAGAACAACATTATAAAGATTTGTTATAACCATGTTTAGGGATCCATATGGATATCAAATCCATGCATTCTCACTAAGTCCATTTCCATAACTCCCATATTGATTACCAAAAACAAAACGACCCAAAATAACAAAAAAAATCAAAATAAAACCCAACATACCATGGTAACCTATGGTTCGACATAGATGGATTTGTCCAGACACATCCTTATAGTGATACCCCGTGAATATAAAATCCTAAATCGACTACATAAGAATTCCAAATAACAATGGCCTCTCTAAATTCAAGGTCCTATAAAAAACCTACTCTTTGATAAAAAAATTTCACAAACCAAAAAGGATTGACCCTTAACCAGTCGCTTTAGATAGCTAGGGACATCCCTTTGGTTCATTTCTGATGCCCCTGAGGTAGAGAAAAGAACCAATGGAATGAATATATTAATATTTGTAATGATCTCTCTGAATATAAATAAATGCAATGAACCAACATAATAATAGTTTATCCAAAAATAAAAGAAACAATATATAACTACTAAAAAAATAAACCAAACAACACATGATGACCAGTAAATCTCCATGTGACCCCATGGGTCACTCTCCCATCCCATGAGAAACCATTTTATACCCTGATCAATAGAAATATGGAAACTATATATATGACGAAAAATAATAAATAATTATAAGTTTGATTATTAAAACTTATTACTCATTCCCAAGTAATTCATTCCTAACGAATTTCATATAAAAAATATTATTCATTTTCAGAATAGAATGATAAAATATAATAATATGGTTTTCACATATTCTCAATTTATATGAAATAATATCCCATCAATATTCATATTTAAAACTGATTACTTTTCCATGAATAATTATTTCAGATTTAATGAATATGATGACATGTGAATTGTCACGAACCGTCCTCGGGGCCCGTGCCGTGACTACCCCAAGCCCGCCTCCCATAGGACAGGGGCTGGCCAATACCACCAAAGGCATAAATAAGGATAAATAGGAAGGAATTGCCTTTATAAAACATAAACACATCCATCCAAAGTACAATCGGAAGAAATTCACTAAGTACAAAAGAAAGTGATGAAAATTAAATTTGCCAGAATACAAACCCAACTGAAAATTACAGCTACAACGGAACTAAAGTACAACAGAGAAGAAAAACATGTGGAAGATAGAATCAGCTCATGGGTCGTCCACCTCAGATCCTACCTAAAGGGTAGGTACATATAGCCTCTTCAACGCTCTAACCTGTGAAACTCCTCTTGGTACCGTGTCGTCGTGAAGTCCACCTCCGGATACTGACTCATCGCGATGTCCACCTCTGGGTACCGTCCAGTCCTGGTACACTTGGTCATTGTCAACGCTGTCTCTCGTCTGCATCCAACACAATGAGGTACGAGCATAGCCCATGCAGGGGTGAGTATAATGATACTAATTAGGGACCCTGAGACCCTCAAGGTATCACTAAATTCAACAAGGATAACCACAAATAAGGATCTCAACAGATAACCTTTAATTAGGTACAAGCCCATACCTATACCCATGTTATCAAGTAACCCAACTCAATCACAAGGAAACAAAAAGGTTAGGAAATAAACGGGTAACCACAAATTAGGTATATGCCCATACATATACCTAAGTTATCAAGTGACCCATCTCAACCATGAGGTAAACACAAAGGTCATTGACTCCACTCAAACTAGGATTTTCATTAATGATATCAAAACAACAACTGCTAAAGAGCTCCTCCTCTGCCGAGTACGGTGATCCTATCATGACTCCGAGGCACTACTCACTAACCTTAGACTGCTGAGGTACTCCTCCTATCGAGCACCGCGGTTCTGCCACCCAAACATAGTAGTGATCCTCGCCATGGGTCTGCCACCTCACAAAGTAGTGCTCCCCCTCATATCCTACAAAGGTACTCGTTCTATCGAGTACCACGGGTCTTCCACCCAATCACAGTAGTGCTCCCCGCCATGGGTCTACCACCCAAACATAGTAGTGCTCCCCACTGGGCTATACAAGTTACTTCGACTCGAATCGGATAAGTAGTCATCAGGTCTCGGCTAACTACAAGGTCTTCGTACTCCGTACGCTCATCTCCAAGAGGTTCCACACCATGATCTACTGGTCGATACTTCCAAGTATCACGTAATCTCAATTGGAAGTATCTCAAAGGACCGCCTCATCATAGGGGTCTCAATGCAATAGACGGTGCGTCAATCAGACGCCCAGTTTGTGAGTCATTACCCATTTAGTCCCGGGGGCCCTGTGGGTTTCGTGTACGAACCATCCCAGCCGTATCTCAACAGTACCCATAATTCCCATGGGGTATACTCAAAGGAACCGTTTCTCAAATTTATTTCCTACGCCGCGGACGGTTCGTCAATCAGACTTCTGGTCTGAGAGCTATTGGATTTTCCGTTCCAGGGGCCCGGTTGGTTTATAAGCTAAACCAACCCGAATGTAATCCAACCACATTCAAAGCTCAAGTGGAGTATGCCAAAAGAATCTTATCATCAAGAGGAATCCAACGTAGTTGATGTCACGTCAATTGGACGTTTGATCCTCAAGTTATAATTGTTTCCGCTCCGAGGGCCTGGTTGGTTTCGCATTAGAACCAACCATGCCATATCTAAACATCGCCAAAACCTTGAGTGTATTATACCTAAAATACTGTCTCGATCCAAGGAATCCTACGCAACTGACGGTGCATCGATCGGAGGTCGAAAATTCATGTTATTAGCATTTAACTGAAGATGGTCCGAAAAAAGGGGGTCTAGGCCCGGTCTGACCCGTCCCAGCACCCCCTGGGTTGGCCCAAATTGGGTCGACGTGTCTGGGTTCTGGGTCCGGCCCAGTTGGGTGCGACCCGGTCCAGCTGGCACGACCCAGCTCCGCCGGCACGGCCCAGCCCGGCCGGCACGGTCCGGCCCGACCGGCGTGGCCCGGACCGCGTGGCCCGCCCCGGCTCGGTAGGGGAAGCTGGCTTGGCCAGCTTGGCCAATCGAAATGCACTGAGAGGGGGGGGGTGGAGACCCCCCACTAATTGACACTGGTGGTGCAAAGCGCCGCCCCGCCGTCATCCCAGGATCCCGCGCGGCCGCAGGATCCACTGCGTCGCACCGCCGCAGCTGTTTCCACGGTGGTTCTCCTCCGGTGGTGCGCAGGGCGCCACCACCTCTAGGTGGTCGGATGGCTCCGGTCACTGCCTCCGGTCGCCAGTGCTGCCGTGTCAGCGACCCACGCCGCCAGGAGCTTCCGTGGGCCACCAGAGTTGCTCCGGTGGTCCATTTTAGATTCCGTCTGCGTTAGCAGTCTTCTCGGGTCTCGAACATTACTGAGAAGGCTTCCAAACACCGTTGCAGTCCCGTTTCATCATCGCCCGTCAATCCGCGCACAATTGAACAACCTGTGTAGGGTCTGAGCTTGTTCGTCAGCCCGTTCCCTCCGCATTAGAGGCTTAATCCTAAATTCATCAACGGAAAAGTTATAATTTATTCAAAATAAATTTTACAAACACCCTGCAATTAAATACCCATGCACGAGGGTATAAATCACATATACACAATAAACGAAAACCAC
This sequence comes from Viscum album, assembly GCA_963277665.1. Classification (NCBI taxonomy): domain Eukaryota; kingdom Viridiplantae; phylum Streptophyta; class Magnoliopsida; order Santalales; family Viscaceae; genus Viscum; species Viscum album. Next base: position 2,064,650,571 of record OY728133.1, on the reverse strand, counting down.
CTACCTCGATAAAGATCTGTGGTAGCCGAGCAGCGTGGATGACGGTGTTGCAAAAGGGCAGACATCGGCTCGTTGATGTCATTGCAAGGTAAGAGATGAAGGTGACGATGGTCGTTGGAGTTCTTCACTTCCGTAAAGTGCCTTCGATCCTAGCTCAAGCTTCATTCGTTGGAACCAACATAGGGAAGACGTCGAAGTAAACGTAGTTTGTTCCGCCCGCACCATTCTACAGATCCTCTGATCGTTCATCGGTGTCTCTTCAGAGAAGATGGAACCTTGGTGGTGGTGAAACAATGGAGGAAGGAGAGGAAGTTCCCCAACAGATCCGCCTCCCATCAAAAAAGGCTCCTCCCTTAATAAAATATTAGGCTTGGATAATATTTTTATTAACACATCCATTTCAAAATTCAATCACCTCATAAATTAAGGTGTTTTCATGAATTAATGGGAGAGGAGAAAGTGAAGAGGTCTCATGAATGGGAGAGTTGTCAACATTAACATGGGAGTTGAAAGAGGGTTAAAGAGTTTAGGGAGTTGAGGGGGAGGTCAGGAATTTGGGTCTCGTGTGGGCCCCACCACACTAAACCCTCCCATGGGAGGTTAGTTGGGTGTGGGCCACCACCACTAACTCCCCCTTTGTAGGATATTAACCACCTTTAACAAATAAAATTTGTACACAACAAATTTTATTTTTTTATTCTAAATCCCCAATTATTAATCCTGAACCTGCTCAAAATGAAACTACGGTAAAGGTCCTCTTATGAAATTACCGGCGCTGTGAGTTTATCGATGCCCTCATGTTTAAATTCCAAGCACCGGTTCAAACGATAGAAAAATCTACTTGTTCGTTCACTAAACAAACCCGAGATAAACATCAGAAATTGATTCCGGGCACACCAGGACTCAGAATCAAGTGCCGAAAGAATCCACAGACACGTAAAATTCCAAAGAAATTAAGAAAAATAATAATTCCTTGAAATTCCTGGGTTTTATATTACTCCCACCTCAGGGATTTACATCCCTATAAAGCTAAAACACAAACTAGAAAAACTAAAGGAGGTACCGAGCATGCATATTAGCCTCCCGCTCCAATGTGCTCTCCTGGAGGTTCCTGTGTGCCAGCGATAGTGAACAAGAGGAATCAACCATCCTCATAGGACCCACTCCGGTCGATCCTCAACCTCTATTAGAACCTCTTGAATGTCTCCCCATCATCGATGTCCAACTCTCTGTGGTCTATGATGACAGATAGGTCGTGCAGACATCTCCTCAGTTGAGATATGTGGATGATGTCGTGAAACCGGTGCATCTGAGGTGGAAAGTCTAGGAGTTAAACCACCCCACCTTCCCTGATGAGGACCTAGAAGGGTCTGATGATCTTAGAAGATAACTTGCCTCTTCGGCCACATCTCCGTAGAACTTGTTGAGGTGAGATCCGTATAAAGACGTGGTCATCATCCTCGAACTCCAGTGGTCTCCGTCTCCTATTAGCATAGGACTTATGCCTACTCTATGCAGTCTTAATCCACTGCTGGATGATATGCACCTTCTCTGGTAGCATCAAAAATAGCGCACTGGTCAACCTATTCCTCATCTCCTACAAAGATCTGCTGGAATCTCTCTAACCACACAAAGAGTTTCCCCTTCTTCGTTAAAGATAAAAGTGATGCAGCAACTCCGGAGAAGACTGGCACAAATCTAGGTCTGGACGACTCATGTGTGATCGTCTGCACCCACTTATGCATGATTCCATCCTGTTATACTTGGGGTTTCCTTTTCGCTGACCAAGGAAAAACCGATCCCAACATTTTAGGTAAACCACATCCTTTTTTTCTAATACAGTCAATATGTGTATGAATTGTGGTTGGCCAGTCCATACCTAAACTAACGTCGTAAGGCCTCAATGCTACCACCAAGAGGTTCCAACAAAAACTCTAACCTCAAGTGTCAGATCACTCCATCGGCGTAACCGTGATTATCGAGTCTCCTCCCAAAGGTATCTCCAGACCTGAGGCTCAAGTAAACGACTTAACCAGAAACTCTAGGTCTATGGAAACATTCGTGGAAGGAAGGAATGATTCGTATCAATGTCAATTGTTATGAAAACTAGTAGTAGACACATACCGTACCTCGTATCATTCCTAGAGTTCATAGGTCACACTCTTTGACCGAATGCAGCTATCCTCTTCTCCTGCCCTACAGCACCCTGAGCCGGGAGTGGACTACAAAGGTGGGTGGTTGTAACATGTCAAAAAGTACACCTCCTCATACTACTCTCCCAGCTCTTCTTCCACGTCTTCTACTTTGTAGATTCACCTGTCCTTAACACTTCCTCTTCTTAAAACATTTTACACACCCAAGTCTCTGAGACTGCTGCCAGTTTCCTGATTTCCCACTACTAACCTTCACTAGCTGTATCCACTCATCCAAATAATTCTAAACCAAAAAGGTTCTCTCTAGAACCCTAATATAAGTAGGAATGAATAGAGGAAAGTTGATGGATCAGATGCCCTTAAACACACCTGGCTCGGATGTCCGAGCCTTGGAGAACTGATCGTATCGTAGTCATCACGTACCAGGAACGATCGGTATGCCTCGATGATTACTCAACTACCGACATGTCATCCTGTCAAAACTGTATAAGCTCAAGAAAACTCTCAGGCACCTCCTCATGCCATTCCTCAGCTGCCTGTGAGTCGGGCTTGCCTCAGAACCTGAGGGGGATCTGATGCTAAAACACATGTAAGGAACTGAACCAATATGTGTCATCTACCGATACCGCCAGTTGAAACTGCTGACCAATAGGTAGTGATATAGATGGCACACTACTCTAAGGTACTATCTCAGGCATTGGTCCATGTACCAAAGTACCTTCACTATGTCGACGATCCTCATGGTCACTCACTGGGAAACACCAGTAGCTATGATCAATGTCTTCTCTACTAGTGTCTAAACTAGGTGTAGAACTCTAGCAACCGCCTCCAGCCAGTCCATCGCTACCTGGGAATCTATCTCATATCGTACCATCGGTGGCCTCTACTGTAGGGACTCGTGCAACGCGCTCTGTAAATGTGCACCGTCCACTAGTACGGATGGCGGCATCTTCTACCTAACAGGTGGTGCTGCTGCTGGTACACCACCCGAAGGTGCCAATATAGAAAAAGGGCCCTGCACTGGAGTCTCATCGCTTGGTGGGCCATCATCGAGTAGTCTCCCGTAACTCCTACTGACTGTCTGTGTGGTGGAATTCTGAACAGATGCGACATAGTCAAATGATTTAAACCTGGTGAGATGACCTGGTTGAGCTGACATTAAGAAAACTTTTTAAAACACACACGTAATCAGTGTTTTCGTGCACTGATTCGGAAATTAGAAGTCAGGGTCTTGGTGTATGGATACGTCAGCCGCCGCACCAACACTGGACTCCCTGAACTGAAAACCACACTTGGTACCCTTAACTCTATTTCTTCACAGAAAAAAAAATATCAGAGTTATAAGTTCTACAGTAGAACCGACTCTTTTGATACCAATTTGTCACGACCTGTCCTCGGGGCCTGGGCCGTGACTACCCCAAGCCCGCCTTCTATAGGCCAGGGACTGGCGACTAGCACCAAAGGCGTAAATCCCAATAACTGGGAAGGCATTGTCTTTATAAAACATAAACACATCCAACCAGAGTACTAGAAGAAGAAATAAACCAATTACAAAATAAAGTGCTGAAAAGTTAATGGGCCAGAATAAAAACCCAACTGAAAAGTACAGATACAACTGAACGAAAGTAAAACAAAGAAGACAAATAGCTGGAAGATAGAAGAAGTTCTTGGTTCATCCACCTCAAATCTTACCTGAAGGGTAGGTACAGATATCATCCTCAACAATGTTTCCCACCAAACTCCTCTGAGTACCGTCTCGTCATGATGTCCACCTCCGGGTACTAACTCATCGTGAGGTCCACCTCCGGGTACCGTCCAGTCCTCGTGCACTCGGTCTCTGTCAGCATTGTCCATCGACTACATCCAACACAACGAGGTGTGGGCATAGCCCGTGTAGGGGTGAGTATAACGATACTCAGTAGGGACCCCGAGACCCTCAAGGTCTCACTAAATCCAAAAAGGATAACCACAAAGAAGGATCTCAATAGATAACCCTTACTTAGGTATAAGCCCATACTTATAACTATGTTATCAAGTAACTCATTTAAATCATGATAAAACACAAAGGTTATGAAATAAATGGATAACCACTACTTAAATATATGCCCATACATATACCTAAGTTATCACATGACCCATCTCAACCATGAGGTAAACACAGAGGTCATTGACTCAGCTCAAACCAGGATTTTAATTAATGATATCGAAACCACAACTGCTGAAGAGATCCTCCTGTGTCGAGCACGGTGATCCTGTCACGACTCTGAGGCACTACTCACTAAACTTAGACCGCTGAGGTACTCATCATGTCAAGCACCGCGAGTCTTCCACCCAGACACAGTAGTGATCCCCACCATGGATCTTCCACCTCACAAAGTAGTGCTCCCCCTCATAGCCTACAGAGGTACTCCTTCTCTCGAGTACCACGGGTCTGCCACCCAAAAACAGTAGAGCTCCCCACCATGGGTCTGCCACCCAAACATTGTAGTCCTCCCCACTGGGCTATACAAGTCACTCCGACTCGAATCGGAGAAGCCTTCATCAGGTCTCAGCAAGCTACATGGTCTTCGTACTCCATACGCTCGTCTCTGGGAGGGTCCTCTCCACGAGCTACTGGTTGATACTTCCTAGTATCACGTAATCTCATGTGGAAGTATCTCAAAGTACTGCCTCATCATAGGGGTCTCAACCCAATAGATGACGCGTTAGTCGGACGCACGGTCTGTGAGTTAATAGTCATTTTATCTCGGGGGCCCGGTTGGTTTCGTGTACAAAACAACTTGTCTGTATCTGAACTGTAACCCAAATTTCCATGGGGTATAATCATAGTAACTATTTCTCAATGTGATTTCCTACGCCGCTGACGTTTTGTCAATCAGACGTCCGGTCTGAGAGCTATTGGATTTTCCGTTCCAGGGGCTCGGTTGGTTTATAAGCTAAACCAACATGATCGTACTTCAACCGCATCCAAACCTCCAATGGAGTATGAAAAAAGAAAAATCTCATCAATTGGAATCCAACGTAGCCAACGACACATCAATTTGACGTTCTATCATCATGATATAAGCGTTTCCGCTCCGAGGGCCCGATTGATTTCGATTTCGAACCAACCCCACCATATCTAAACATCGCCGAAACCTTTAGTGTAATATATAGAAATGACCGTCTCGATCCATGTAATCCTACGCAATGGACGGTGCATCGATCGGAGGTCCAAAACTCATGGTGTTGGCGTTTAACTGAAGATGGTCCGAAAATAGTGGGTCTGGGCCCGGTCCGACCAAGCCCAACACCCCCTAGGTCGGCCTGAACCGGGTCGACTCGACCCGGTTGGGCGCGAGCCAGCCTGGCTAGCGCGGCCCGGCCCACCCGGCGCGGTCCGGACCGACTGGCATGGCCTGGCCCGCGTGCCCTGCCCCAACCCGGCCGGGGAAGCTTGCTCGGCCAGCTTGGCAGGGTGAAACCCACAGAGCGGGTGGGGGTGGGGCGTCCCCTATCTAATTGACACCGGTGGTGAAAATTGCCACCCCTCTGTCGTCAAAGGATCTTGCGTGGCTGCGGGATCCACCACATAGCTCCGCCACGGCTGTTGCCATGATTGGTCTCCTCTGGCGGTGCGCGGGGCGTCGCCTCCTCGCTGGTGACCCGCGCCGCCAGGAGCTTCCGCGGGCCACCAGAGTTTCTTCAGTGGTCTGTTTTTGCTTCCGTCTGCGCTGGCAGTCTTCACGGGTCCCAAACATTAATACGAAGGCTTCCAAACATCATTGTGGTCCTGTTTCATCATCTCCAGTCAATCTGCGCACAAAATAACAACCGGAAGAGGGTCCGGGATTGTTCGTTAGCCCGTTCCCTCCGCATTAGAGGCCTAATCCTTAATTCATCAACGGAAAGGGTATAATTTATTCAAAATAAATTATACAAACACCCTAAAATTAAATTCCCATTCATGAGTGTATAAATCACATTCACACTATAAACAAAACCCCCTTCCTTGAGAATAATCAGCGGTAGTCGAGAAGCGTGGATGACGGTGTCGCAAAAGGGCGGACGTCGGCTCGTTGACATCGTCGCAAGGTAAGAGATGAAAGTGACGGAGTTCATTGGTGTTCAACGCTTCCGTAATGTGCCTTCGACCACGGCTCGAGCATCGTTCATTGGATCCAATGCAGGGAAGATGTTGAAGTCAACGTAGTTCGTTACTCCCGCACCACGCTACCAATCCCTTGCTCATTCGTCGGTGTCTCATCAGAGAAGATGGAACTTCGGTGGTGGTGCAACAATGGAGGAAAAAGAGTAAGTTCTCCAGCGGATCCCCCTCCCATCAAAAAAGGCTAATACTTTAATAAAATGTTAGGCTTGCATAATATTTTTATTAACACATTAATTTCAAAATTCAAACACCTCATTAATCAAGGTGTTGTCATGAATTAATTTGAGAGGAGAAAGTGAAGAGGTCTCATAAATAGGAGAGTTTTCAATATTAACATGGGAGTTTAAAGAAGGTTAAAGAGTTTAGGGAGTTGAGGGGGAGGTGAGGAGTTATGGTCTCATGTAGGCCCCACCACACTAAACCCTCCATGGGAGGTTAGGTGGGTGTGGGCCCCCACCACTAACTCCGCCATTGTAGGATATTTACCACCATCAACAGATTAAATTTGTACACAAAAAATTTTTTTTCTTTTATTCTAAATCCCCAATTATTAATGCTCAACCCGCTCATAACGCAACTACGGTAACGGTCCTCTAAAGCAATTATTGGTGCTGCGAGTTCATCGATGCCCTCAGATTTCACTTCCGAGCACCAATTCAAAAGATAGAAAACCCTTCTCATTCATTCACTGTACGTACCTGATCTAAAATTTGGAAATTTATTCTGGTCACACCGGGCGTCGGAATTAGGTTTCGTCAGAAGCCAAAGACTCCTAAAATTTCAAAGAAATTAAGAGAAAAAAATACATTGAAATTTACAAGCCTTTACATGAATGGTGTGAATTTTTTATTTAAAAAGAGAAATAGTCTGCAAAAACATTAAAAATAATTTTACAAAAAACATTTTAAGACATATTTCTTCACATTGAGTAAATAATTAAACCATGCAAAAAGAATAAGCAATTATAAAAAAATGAAATGAAAAACAAAGCACCAGGGACCAAACCAGCTGTAGAACCTATATTATCCCCACAAATAAATATGATTGATGGTAACAAGTGAGTATATTTGAGCCCGGTACGTAATCAAGAACATATTGATACCCAATTAATACCATAGGCATGCCTAACCCAATTCCATCAATTTTACCAAACGTTCGGTCTTACCTTACCTAGGCCATTCTAGGGGAACAATCTAAAAGGAGTGTTACGACCATACTAATGTCCACTATCCTAAAAGTAATCTAAACTAGTGAATCAAATGTTCATAATATATATAATATCTATTATACATCCATATTTTATATCATAAGTGTGGGGGAGATTAAAAATAAAAAAAACCGATCCATATAAACATTTAACAAGCACAAGCCATCACACAACCCACACAGCCAAGCATCACCCATAAATCACCCCATGGAATATCACAATAACATCGAACCATCAACACATGTGGGAAGTCCAATTACAAGGTCCTCCCATTCCTATTAGAATAAAAAATTTAAATGTTTAAAACCAAAGGGGAGTTTTAAGGAATAACAAATATACACCGGTTCAAGACAAGCCTCGTGAAACCATTGATTAATAAACAATTTAAAAAATGATTAAACACAATATTTTTAGTTCAAAACCATTTAGGAATCCATTTTTCAAAACCAATTCAACATTTTCAATCAAAGAAACATTGATTAATCCAAAACAGTTTTGTTGAGACCACAAATCATTTATAAAATTCTAACGTGAATTTTAACAATCATTTGGCATGAGGGGATTAGAAAAAATATTCTATACAATATAGTAAAATGGGGTAACCACTTCATTTCTAGTAAAAAATATATTCTAAAAACAATACATCACTAATTAGTATGAAAACAAGGATAAAAGGCAATAATGAAATAATTCTTAAAATTTACAAGATAATGCAGTCTGAAACCTACCTGAAACTCAAAGCTCTTAGACACAGAAACATGAATAATCTCTTTCCCACATTCACACATAAGAACCTTTTCATATATGTAAGGAAACATATCCCCTACTAACACATTTTCTTATCCAAATATTTCCCAAAACGTCCATAAATATATTCTTATAGTTTAATATACCACTTTCCCTTATTCCTGTATTTATTATATATATATATATATATTAGCATACATAGACCCAATATATATTTATATTGGCATGAGTGAATATATATATATATACATATATGTGATGGGAAACTTATATACATATATTCTTACCTATGCATACACATGAAAGCCACCTTTGACAATGGAAACTTGAAACCTCCAGAATAAGGTCCAAAGCACTCAAAAAAATAATGAATCCCAGAAATTGCATAATAATTATTTGAAATCGGGCTAAATTGAAGGAACTGAAGATCCCATGCCGAAAACTAAATAAAAACACACTAACTACACTGAATATAGAAATTGGGACCCTCGCATTACAAAGATTTAAATAACCTAAATCTTATATAGAATACCTAAATCATTAAACAAACAGATGTCGAAAGACTGTATTAGTCTAGTTCATTGGGAAACATGAAAACCAAAATATTGGCACATAGGTGGGAAACATTATTCCCCTTAACGTTTTTCAGGATCATAAACCTTCTTAAAAACATCGTAAACATTACATATATCTATATACTAGGAAAATTATTCATAAAAGGGGTGAGCATGGATTTTAATTATAGGTAATCAACTGATATCTATTTGAATTTTCATGGGAATAACGGTATGGGGAAATGATCATGAAATTAGAAGATCGTATACTACATATCAAAGATCACAAACATAAATCGTAAAATTAATAATATTATTTCACAAGGCATAAATCATATGGAATCATGATCACCATCTATGGAAGAATAACAATGGATTTAGACCATGGTAGATATAAAAACATTATATATCATTCTTCAGAAGCTAAGACACATTTCAATAATTTATCAGGGTACATTAGAGGGACTGCAACATCAATCTTTGAAACACCACCATCCCCAATTAGAGTACATTACTTTTAAGGGGTCTATTTTTTCCGTATTCCCATACGGATCGGGTTTCCCATTATACATAATGGATATTGGATTCCCCATGACCCAATAGTGGGTCAAGTATCCCCATATTCCAAGAGTGGATCATGTTTCCCCACTATCCAATTGTGGATCATACTCATCAAAATTATTACCATCATTATCTCATGAGATATAATTCATTACCAAATCCATTAGAATGGGATATAGGTACCACCCATCCATTAATTAAATAATATATACTTGTTCAACAAATTCAGAAAGTGTCATTTCATAACCCATGAAATGAAATGGGATTCAGAGACAAGTAATTATATCTTAATATATTGAACAATATGGGAGAAATTTTCATGTAATCAAATAACAACCTGTGAAAAGATGTAGGTTTCAGACTAATATAATAGGTGAAGTTGAATCATGTTTAATAAACAATTATCTCGGGATAGAGAATCATGTTTCATAATATTCATGCCATCAAAACATTTCCCATTTATAGATAGAATTTGGATGAAACAGTTGGGTAATATTTATATAAAATGATTTAATAACACAAATAGATTTCATCTTAGATGAATAATAATTTTGAAATATCATTTACGAAAATTTCAAGGGGAAATTATTTTTTGTTCATCAATAAATTAATTTTAAAACGTAAAATTTATTAAGACCCATTTTTCATGAACATGATCATTGAAAACATATAACGGAATATATATATATATTTTGATAAATAGTTTCATTGAAAACATTTTTATGTCCTTTTACTTGAAAATATAAAAAAACCTCAAAAACATTTTAAAACCCATTTATTTAAAAATTAATCCTGAAAACATTTCTGAAAACCATTTCACTAAATATACTTTGAAAACATGTAAAGGAATCTTGGAAACCATAAATGAATTTTAAAAAAAATTATGTAAAAACTATCCTAAATGATCATCTTTAAAAAAAAATTGAAGAAAGTTTCTAGAACACTTTTGAAAACATGGTTTTTGACCTTTATGGAATGTGTCTCAAAGAAAGAAAATTTAGATGAAATAACATTACTGATTTAGTATCTTTTGAAACATAACCCCCATGAAAGATAGATAATAATATGGATTCATAAATACACATAAATTTAAGGAAAATAGTCATAGTTTATATTCATGTGTAGTATTTACACCACACAAAAGAAAAAAATGGTGAATAAGGCATAAATATCATAGAAATAAAAGTGAGTTCAGAAATCCCCTTACCTTATTTAATGAATCAAATTATACTCATTCGAGCCTCCTATATAATAAATGTATTTTTATTACAAATCATCCACAAATTGGTATTTTTATATCAAATACATTATTTGCCTTTGTATTATCTATTTGATAACACCTCCATGTTACGGTATCATTTTTGGAAATATCTATATAGTTTTTATCAGGGATCTTAATTTGGTCAATATTTGATCCTTATAATTATATCATTATTTCTAGATTATTGTCCATCATATGAATATAATTTATATTTATTATATATGTATTTATAATGTTCTATGAAATATTGAAAAAAAATCAATACATCGTTTACAGAGATGATATGTCATATGTATGCATGAACGTTGTCTCTGTTTTCTTATAATATAAAATAAAAGAAATTAAATGATATATAATTATATATATGATAATTTGTTTTATTAATATTATGTCAAATAAATCATATAAATATACTATTATAATCCACAATATATTCCATGTAGAGTGTGAGTGAATCACGTCTCTTTGAGGAGGTGGTAGTGCACACATCCCCAAATGAAATTATATTATTTACCAAAAAAAGACAGAATAATGGTATGTGTTATATATTAATTATAGTAGAGTAAATTCATCCTAAATATAACACATATATTATAAAAAATAGTATCCATCATAATTCCCAAACATGGGAGGTGGTAAATGAAAAAAATGAACAACATCGTTTCGAGAGGTCGTCGTTCGCCATAGAAAAGAATGTTAAATTTATTACCCATTAGATGTATGTTTTTATAAGTGTAGGTCAAAAACATAGAATAAAATACTTTAGAATATTCTTTATACTATGTTCATTATATAATAAATTAATATGAATATTTCTATGGTGTAGAATAAAATTAAAGCAATAGAGCTTGAGGATGGATGTCGCCTCTTCATTGGGTAACAACTTTTAGTTTGCACCAATGGTATTCCTTGGATGAATATTTAAAATAATATTAGATCATAGGTTTAAGTTATAAGATTTATAGGAAACTGTTGGTAGGTTTTCAGTCATCTAAAATGTCTTGAGTGGGGTCAAATGATTGGGGGAGAGAAAGCCTTTTATAGGAGGGTAAAATAACAAATTGGGTATTATTGAAAGGTATTCTTTGATCCCCACTTTTTACTTATCCTAAATGGGATAAAATGGACCCTTAAGAATTATTATATATGTGAATATTAGTCTATGTCCATAAAATGTAGTTTCGACAACATTCATGGTCTTTTTATGCCTTATGTTTATGGTTTAGTGCTTTACTAGGATCATTTATCCTTTAATCGCTATAATTATTTTTAATCCCATTCCCTAATAATTTTGGTGAAAAAATATGTATAAATTATTAAAAAATAGAAATTATTCTTATTAAAAATATAAAATTGATTTTTAAAAAATCCATACACCAAATTGGACGAAATTAATTTAAATTTATTCCTACAGTTGGGTAACAACAACGATGTATTATGAAAAAAATGATTCAAAGTATGGAATGTTTTGATATCCAATTTCAATGTCAAATATGTTACAATGACCCAAATTAGATTACATGAATTAAAATTTATCTTAGTACACATTAAAACAAAATATCAATATAAATTAACTACATAAATAAATTATAAGAAGAATCACGTTTGAATTAAAATTTAGTAATTACTACTTTTCATCTAAAAAATGATGGCTTTCAAAACAATAATTACAATTAATTATAAGATAATTTTAAGTTTCTAAATTAAAAACATGATTTTATTTTGTCTAATATGATTTGAATATGTTTTTAAATTAATTTTATTATCATTCATACAAGGACACAAATATTAGTTCTTTTAGAAAAATTTTATTTTCAAATATATAAATAATTTACATAAAATTTTATATATTATTATCAATATGTGTTTTTTATAAAAAATTATTATAAATAATATTTATTAATTATTTATTGCTATAAATATTAATATGTTCTACAAATATGTTATAACTATATTTTTTAAACAATTTAAAAAAAAGGTGTTTCGTAGAATCTCAGTGTCGTGTGTAATACAGGTCTAGTCAGGTTGAATGTAAAACACAATTAAATTAGTATATAACATCAAAAAGTTTATATTAGAGTAGAGGTCAATGAAATAAATATAATAAAATTTATCTATTAAAAAAATGTTTATAAAAACATGGGGTGTCGCCTTCTAGCCCCCTCAAAATGAATTTTACCCTCAACGATTTTCATTCTGATTCAAGAAATATGGAAACTTTTTCCTCATTGTATCCTTAATTTCCCATAATTATTCCTATAACTAGTGATTTCTAAACAAAATATAGACTGGGTGAGTGGTATTTATTCATTGAACATTCTATGTACTAACAGAAATTTCAACTAGTTGTTCATCGTATGAAAGATCCAGCTCTAGTGGCAAGACATATGAGTTTAATAGATGTGAAGCGTTTGGTTTAAACACCATCAAGAGAGACACATGGAACACATCATGAAATTGAGATATAATTTAGGAACATCGACTTGGTGGGCTACAGTTCTAACATGATCATTAATCTTAATGGGACTGATATACCTAGGGAAATGTTTCCCATACATCCAGAACATTATATCATTCTTTAGGGTGAAATTATTGGAAAAAAATTTCTCACAAACATAAAATTCATGGTCACACCTATAGTTATCAATATAATGTTTTTTCTTACAATGATATTCCTTTATATGCTGAAAAATGATTCTAAAATTCCCTTCCTTTTTCTACATATATCTTACGTACCATTAGTATTATATCTTGAATATCATCCCAGAAAGTTAAATCCCAATATTTATTCCAATAGTGGAATTCATAAGGAGGAATATGAATTATTGAGTTAAATATACTATTCTATTAAAATTTAACTAGAGAATTTGTCTATCACAAACACCTTTTAGATCAAACAAACAATATCTCATCATATACTCTATGGTTTTATATTTCATTCAGAATGAATACATTCCATGGATGATAAATACTGATGAAACTGAATTCCATATCACATTCCTACTAAGTAAGCCTCCAAATAATTTAGGTAAATATCAGATCCCAATTATATTTAATGGAATGATGTACTCTATAAAAATATACCACTTCTTTAATATATATCATATCATGTTGATCTAGATAAATGTCTTATATGATATCAAGGAAGTGTACTGACATAGTTAGGAAATGGAATACATACCGTATTGGATAAAACCCATTATTGGTTATGGGGAGTCCTATGATGAAATATATAGTGATTTTCTCCCATTTTCATTTTGATATGATTAATTGATGCTACATCCCATTAGACTTTTGTATTTCAACCATAACATACTGAAATATAAAGAATTGGGATACAAATTCTATAGTATTCATTATCTTGGAATACCACTATAAGTATTCATTGAATCGCTATAAAACTACATTTTTCTATGATGGATAAATAATGAATTACAATGATCTTTCTATAACATTTCATTCTTCAAATCTACATTATCATTTCATGCTAATCATGTTTAATCAGTAAAAAAAATTTAACCATCATTTGTATAACTATATCTTCCTTCTATGCCTCTATAATATATACAGGATAGAGGGTTGAACATTAAATTTATAAAGATAATATTTATCCACATCCATTAGTCATTATTGATCCATCCATTGAATATCCAGAAATATTGGATCATTTTGCATCGTCATCATAGACAAGTTTTCACGATCATTTCGATTCAGAGCATCAGCCACATTACTCAATTTCCCAGTGTGTTAATGTATCTGGTAGTTATAATCCTTTATCATCTCAATCCATTTTCTATAATTAATTTTAAACTCCTTATATTTGAATATATTTTTTATAATTATATGATCAGTCTATATATCAATATTTTCTCAACAGAGATATTTCTTATATATATTTAATATAAAAATTAACAATGCTAACTCTAGATCATTTGTTGTGTTATTTTTATTATAAAGCATAAATTTTTAAGAGGAATAAATAATAACCTTATTATTATTTATAATAACATATCCCAATCCTTTAATTCAAGTATCACTATAGATTTAATAAACTTATACACTATAGGGTAATGCGTGCATAAGTGGACAGACCAATCATCTCTATAGTTCCTCAAAAGTTTCCTCACACTCATTTCTCCCTAGGAACCTAGAACCCTTCTTTGATAACATTGTCGTAGGATTCTATTGTCCAGATTTATTCTCTACAAACCATAAATAATATCCAACTAGGCCAAGAAAAAAAGGATCTCAAACAACTTGGTAGGTCTAGGAAATCAATAAATAGCCTCTATATTTGATAGATTTGTTGATAAATCATCACTTCATATTATATAACCAAAAAATGAAATATTTTATTAAAATAATTCACCCTTTATAGTTATTTCATATAGTTACTAATTCCTCATTGTATTTAGTACAATTCTCAAGTTGTCTGAATGATGTTACATTACCATTTAATTGATAATAATATCATCTATAATGACTTCCATAAACTGACCATGGTAAACACTAATGATTCTATTCTTCATATACATTAAGATATCATGGGAATTAATATGACCAAAATTCATCACTATATATTCATAGTGTTTATACCTTGTACATAATGTCTTCATGGGTATACCTTCTTTCATGAACATAACTAGATGATATCCAATACAATGACCCATCATCAAAAACTATTGATCCCTGTGATGTTGACTAAACAAGTCATCAGTTCATGGAAGAAAAAATTTGTTTTTGATCAGGATATTTTTCATCTCTTTATAATCAATGTGGAGTCGCATTGATCTATATTTTTTTTACACAAATAGGGTAGGTTCACCCCACGGGGTCACACATTGACAAATGAATCCCTTATCATAGTTTTATTGGAACCGCTTCTTCAATTCCTAAAACATAATCGAAACCATTCAATTATAATTCATTGATATTTTTATGGCATTAGATACGAGTTCTATCATGAATTCATAAACATGTTTTGTTTGAATAGTATAAAACACTTCTAGGTTCACATCCACAAATTCTGGAATAATAGGCACTCCATCACTCTCAAGTTTCTCCAACAACATTTTAGATAAAAATCTCATTTGAATGGGAATTAATACGTATAGACTTGATTTAATATCCAAAGGTTGTTCATATTTATCAATATATGGATGAAAGTTATTTGTTTCCTTGAAATATCATACATAACATTCAATACATTAAAATTGATGTGGGATTTATGTAGTGAAATAAAATTGATTCCTAATATGATGTCAATGTCAGTTAGTGGATGAATGAAAAATATTTTTAGGATATACACTCCCGTAAACATCAATCGAAGAAGAATCATAAACATGAGATGCAATCATCATACTATCAGTGGTTTACACAGAGAATTCTACTTCCAGTTCTTTTTTGTGGAATCTTAATACCCTTAGAAAATTAAATATATAAGAATGATGTGGTTTATCTACTATCAAATAATACATTATTAGTTACAAAGTGGATGGTAAATGTACCTTTAACTACATCATTATCACACCACCAATATGAAAGCATGATCATATATTATTTCCCCTTTTCCTTTATTTTAAGAGGATTCTCACACCGATCACCATCAACGTCCCTTAGGATTTGTAACAGGTTTTCATAATTCACATATTCCTTATAGATGGAACAGAAAAGCATGGTAGGGTAATTATTTATAGATTATCCACTATTTAAATAATTGGCCAAATTATTTCCATTACTGTGGTAATAAATTTCAATATGGATATTCCTTTTCAGATGAAACACTTATTAAACCCTATAGGTGTATTTACTCAATGATTTTTCCACACATGGAGCCTAAATGAAGGCTCAAATTCATCTCTTCATTATTATTATATTTTCAATTGAACTCCAGCTTCCTTTTCATATTACATCCATGAGGTTGATATGTATCTCTAACTTCCATTTCAACTTCTATTTCTCAATGAACAATAACAGTGTACATAATAATTTACATTATGGAAAACATCATTTTAATTCATGGATTTATTCCACAAACGAACCTATCATATTTACATTAATGATAAATGATAATTCCAGAAGCATTCCTCACAAATCAAGTAAAATTATCCTTATAGGTGCTGAAAGATTTATCTTCCTTTTTATTCAACTCAAGGATCTCCTTTTTTATTCCTATAAAGAACTAGAGTAATGTATATATAGAATTATATATCCATTAACATGTCCCAATACATGGATTAAATGTCATATTAGATCCTAATATTCTTTATTAGATTCCACAACTGGTCTACTTCACCTTCTAACTAATAAATATATTTAATGAATTTCATATTATTAGAACACTAGAGAATAGAGAATATCTTTTCAGTGTTACGAATGAATTTTTTACCAATTAGTGGATAAGAATACGCACTGAATGAAGGTTAATGTTTCCTCATGAAGTACTTAACAAAATATTGTTCCCACATTTTCTCGTTTAGAATTTAGGTATGATTCATGTCATGAGAATATTGTGTTGGCATAAGAATGCGATTGTTCATTCAAATTCCAAATGCATTCAGATTATCAGGTGAACAATTGTATCTTTTTATGTCACATTCACCATTATCATGGTTCCATAATGTTCCAATAATCAACTAAAAAAAATCATAGGGTAGGAAATATTTTTCATTGCGGCAAATCACATAATCATGAAATATAAATTACATTATTTCTATATTATGAAATGTTCATTAATCTATGGCACCATAGGTTTATACTAGGTTATTAATAAAAAAATTCATTTTAAAAAGATCATTATGTTTTATGAAAATTTTGTTATTTCCAAAATCACATCCCTTAGGAATGCCAAACCAGGTGTTTAGTATTGATGGTAGTCGTGTAACAAGTTTCACTCGAGTCATGCATGTTGAGCCTTGTCTGAGTTGTCACTCCTTGGTATATTTGTGTCAAAACAAAGCTGACATTTATTATACATACATAGATGTATTTCTAAAAAAACACTCTCTTTATCCTATATAAAAATTCTAGGAAATTTTCTTATATATTTATTTATTTTTGGTCTAATCCTTATACATTTCAATATAGTTATCACTATGGGATTACCATCCATGTTTCAAAAGTTAATCTTAAATTTTCCTCTCATACCATCTATAGTAACCCTTTATATATACAAATTATAATTTAATTTATTTTTGGAATACCTAAAACAATGAAAAAATGGATTCTGAAATACCACATTATTATATGGCCTTTAAAAACATAGAAACATAAACACTGGTATATAAATGGTCTATATTATCTCACACTAGGTTAATTATGATAAAAACCATTTATAGTAACCTAATATATAATAGATATATTCATAACCATTGAAATTTAATCATTAAAAGGGGTGATCATAAATGATATGTATGTTTAATAAAGGGATATAAATAATAATAAACATGAATGTATTGGTATGAGAACACGATCATGACATTAGAATATCATACCCTGCAAATCAATGATCACAAAAATGAATCATGGAATAATGATTGGAAGTTCAAAGGACAAAATTCATAATGGGATCAATAGAAAAAAGAAATGAAATCATAACATAGTAATTTAATTATGGTATAAACATAAACATGTAATATCATTAATTATAATCCAGGATGCATTTATAGAATGTATCATGGAACTTCTGGGGGACTACACCTACTAGGGGGGACAAACCACCCTCACTAATTTTAGTTACTTCCATATAAGTTATCTTTTTCCCCATATTCCAATAATGGTTCAAAAATCCCCATGTTACCATAGTGGATTAGGTCACCCCATAATCCCATAGTGGATGGGGTTTCCCCATCTTCCCATAAGGGATCTGGTTCCCCCATATTTATATAGTGGATCCAACCTAACAACCTGATTCCCATCATTATATCATGATAAATAAATATTTACCCAATTAATTGGTGGGATATATAGGTCCCACCATTGTCTTAAGGAAATCATACAAACATGTGGGAAAAATTTGTAAACAATTATACCATAACCCAAGAAATGTAATGGGAGTCATGAACATATAATCATAACTAAAACTCTGAATAAATTTTGTTTGATAATAATTTAATAAAATCATAACTCATAAAAATATGTGGTGTTCATAATAATATAACCAATGTTTGATAAATGGGTTTCATAATATTATATCAGATGAAATTGAAAAAAGATTCATAATCTTACTATTATAAAAACATAAAACATTCAGAGAAATAATTTCAATGGAACCATTGTATAATATACATTGAAAATTTCTGAGTAACTCCAATGGATGTTATATTATATAGAGAATAATTTTTGAATTACATTTAAAAAATTTATGAAGAAAATATCCATTCTTCTTAATTTTTTTAAAACATAAATCCTTTTAAAACCCATTTTCATTGAATATAAAATCGTACACTTGTAGAAAAAGATAATAAAATTTTTGACAAACATTTTAATTTAAAAAATATAAAATATATTTGAAACCCTTTTGAATAATTTTTTGTAAAAATTTATAAAATAAGAAAAAAATAAAACCATGTCTTTTAAAATGTATGCTTTGATACATTATTTATTATTGTTTTTTAAAAAAATACATTCAAAATTTATTAATGAATAATATACCCTGTTAAAAATTTAAATAACTATTCCTTGAAAATAATATTAAAAATATTATTCAAAAAAAAATTCGGAAACATTTTTGAAAACATGGTTTTAGATATTCAAGGAATGTGTCACAAAAAAGAAAAATTAAAACAAAACTATTTTATCGATTTTTTAAATTTAAAAACATAAACCATAAAAAATAAATATCATCAAATGGATATGTAAATTAACAGAAAACTATTTATAAAAATCATATATTATATTCATGGTATGATTATAAACTAGACAATAGAAATTTTTTGTTAATAAGTCATATATATCATATTAAAAAAAGTTTGACAAGAATTTACCTTACCTTATATATTTACACACATTATACTAATTAATAATGAATTTATAATAAAAATTATTTTATTATACATATAATAAAAACAAATATTATTATATCTAATACAATATATTTATTTATATTACCCTCTTGTTAATAGATCTAACATAATGTTGTGTTTTAGGTAATATCTCCTTTGATTTTCTTATGTCTCTTAATTTTTTATAGTTTTAGTCCACATACTAATATAATTATATATATAATTTAAACCACTATAATAATACCATATATATTCACTATATATGTATTTAATGTAATATAAAAAAATATAGAAACAGGAAATGAAATACATTGTTTATGGACAAGGTAGGTCATACCTACCCATGAACATTGTTTCTATTTTCTTATCATATTGAAAGAAAATAATATATGAAATATTTCTATATATATAATAGTTAATGTATCATTATTATTTCATATATATAATTTACATCAATTAATACCATCTTTAATGCATTCCATGTAGAGTGTTAACAAATAATATCGTAATGAGGATAATGTAATCGACACTTCCACAAACGAAATTATAATTTATTAAAAAAATGGTAAGCCTCAATGTTTTTATTATATGATAATTAAATAATAATTATTATATAATAATTATAAAATTTATCATATAAAATATATTTTACATCATAATTTCGAACCATCCTAGGTTTTAATGGAAAAACGAAAATGTTATTTCGTGATGCGGTAGATCGTTGTACACAAGAAGGGTATGTTCTTGTCCCATTAGATGAAAGTGTGTGTAATTGTATGTATAACCATTATAATAAAAAAATATCACCATAGTGGGTATATTTATTTTAATTTAAAATATTTTAATATGAATATACTATGTGTGGGTAATGAAAATAAGATAAAAGATCTTGAGGAATAATGTTACTTCTTCTTTAGGTAACTCCATTTGGGTTACACCAAATAGCTTATATAGATGAATTTCATCCCAAATTGATAAATATGGGATACATTATGAGATTTGGGGAGGATATTGAATCAGTTTTTGGTCAAGAATGTAGGGAATGAGTGGTGTAAAGAGAGGGGGATAAGAGTCCTTTTATACGTAGGGAAAATGTGACATTGGGTATTCTTGAAAAGGTTTGAGTGCTTTAATTGTACCCAAAGTGTTAAAATGGATACTTCAAGATATTTATAGTTTTAATGGTATAAATAGTTCAAAAATATGGATTTTTTAAAATTTTTATGCCATCTTGGGAATTATGTTTAAGTTTTAGTCTTTTGTAGTGCTTAGTTTTCTCTTAATCGTGGTAAATAATTTTAATAACATTCACTAATATCTTTGGTATAAAAACAATGTAGAACATATTATAAATTAGATATTATTCTTATTAAAAATTTGTAATCAATTTTTGGATATTCCAATCATATAATTGGTATAAATTATTTCAAATTTAATCCCACAGATGGTCACGAAAGTGGGTTTTTAAGAAAAAATATTTAGATTATTTTAATTTTTTGATTTCCAATATTAATTTGAAAATGGTCAAAATCTCATAAATTGGATTAATTTATTTTAAATTAATCTCATTACACTTTAAAACTATATTGATACGTTATTTTGTTACATAAATAAAAAAGATTATTTTTTTGAATTAATATTAAGAATTATTCCCTAAAGATCCAAAAAATATATTTTTTATAAAAAAAACTCGTAGTGAGGTAACGTTTAATTTCATAATTAAAAATTTATTTTTATTTTACTAATTTCATTATTTTTCAACAAATTACTTAAAAAAATTTATTTTAATAAAAATATATTTCGAAACATATGATGAAATTACTAAAAATTTTAAGTATTATCATCAATATGTGTTATTTATATAATAAAATTATAAATCATATATAATAATAATATATTCATATTCATATTACAATTTTTAAAGGCTATGTTATAACTATACCATTTAAAAATTAAAAAAATAAAAACAATTCATAGAAAATTAGTGTTACTTATAATAAAGTCCATTTCAGTGTTGCATGTACCTCAATATTAGTATGGAACATCATATAAATAATGATTTAAATAGAGTAATGTAGAATTTCATACAAAAATGAAAATTAATTTATCTCAAAAAAGATTTATAAAAACTCATGGTGTTAGAGCGACAAGAACCAAACTCAATGGGACCAATAGACCCAAGTCGTAATGAATAAACCAAAAAAACTCCTAAATGAAATAGGGTTAGACCAAGAAATTATTGTATTTGTGGGATATAAAAATTTTGGAAGAAATTTGGAGGTGGAAAGAAGAGGAAATACCTTGAGGAATCATGAAAAATCCTTAATAAATCTTGTGAAATCAGTAAGAGGGGGGGATGATTAGAGAGGTGGTGTCATGCATGGATTGGGATAGGTCAAGGGGGTGAATCACTTGAGTGATTTTGGGGGAGTTAGGTTAGGTTTTTATTTTAAATTTCTTTTTTACTTTTTAATTTAATTTATTTAACATTTAGAAAAATACATAGTGAACATCTTTTCTAACACACCAAATTTCTTTGGACTTTTTTTCTAAAAAAAATTAAATTTCATTTAGTTATTAAAATTAATTATATTAGCACATCCATTTCAATGGAACCTATATGGGGTATATTGTATAACCCAAATTTATTTTATGTTACATTAATCATCAACACGATATACATTACACCCAACACTGACCAGAAGTATGTTACACACAACACTAATGTCTCTACGAAACATTATTTTGTTGTTATAATTATTTAAATTAGATAATTATATCCTAGAAATTTAGCATGTTAATTTTAATATTAATATGTACTTTTAAACTATTTTTTATAATTTTTTATACAAATAAAACATATTGATAATGAAAGATATGATTTTTGTAGTTATTTTTGGTTTTATAATATTTTTTTCTTGAATGAACATATTTTAATATTAATTTTTTTTTCATTTTATGAATTTAATTTAAAAAATTAAACTTCGTATTTTAATATATATATATTTTATATTTACCTAGTGTTAATATTTTTTATTTTTATGAGAAACATCATTTTTTTGAATAGTGAAAATACCATATTCAAATTCAAAAATTCTTTTTCATTCAATTTATTTATGATGTTAAATTATATTTTAATCTGATTTAAAATTATAATAAGATTGTAATTTTAAAAATTAATCTAATTTAGAATGTTATAACCAATATCACAGTGATAATGGATATAAAAACATAGCAAACTTTTAATCATTTATTTACATTAAAAACATCAATTATCGACCCGACCATGGTATTAATTTTAATATAATTTATTGAACCTCTACTATTGGAATTGCGTAAAATGGATTAGTTAATTGGAATTATCATAAATTATAATTTATAATAATATCAACTTAGTTTTTGGCCAAAAATAAAATTGAAAGTGAGTAAACTCAATTATATTAATTAACGAATAATTAATCATAAAATTGACTATACTGTATCTATAATGCCCAAAATGACTTCTAAAAATTTCAAAAAATCTATTTTAAGAAAATATTTTGGACATATACTCTCTTTTATCATATTTGGATCATTATTGGTTTCACATTAAAAATGAAAAACATGGGTGTAATTTTGTTTCAGATATTTACAAGAGTGCGACTCCTCATTCCCTATAAAAGTCAATCACATCTCCCTCTACATTACACATATCAAGCCACATATGTTTGGAAATAATATATCCTATAGACATACCCACATACCTCCCTTCCTCATAAGGGAATCACCATGGGTAAAAATTTATCCAATGATGCATTTCTTCATAAAATAAAAGGAATTACTTGATTTATATGTAACATCTACTCTCAAGTCCACTATATTATTTTCATTCGTCACCAACTCCAATTTATTTTTTCCATTATTGTACAAAAATAAAAGTATCATAAATATACTAGGATTTTTTTATTATAATGTTTTAACCTACACTTAAACACACCTTCATCAAATGAATAATGATCATACTGTTTATGTGTGTGGGGAACTCCCACCTCAATAAGTGATGACTGTTAATGTGATGACCCAGACCCCCCTTGGTCCCTTCCTTTGCCAAAAATCCGGTTTCCTTGCGGGGTACCGATCGGTGAGACCGATCGGTGACACCGATCGGTGAGACCGACCGGTGAGACCGATCGGTGAGACGGATCGGTGAGACCGATCGGTGAGACCGATCGGTGAGACCGATCGGTGAGACCGATCGGTGAGACCGATCGGTGTGACCGATCGGTGTGACCGATCGGTGAGACCTATCGGTGACACCGACCGGAGAGACCGATCGGTGACACCGATCGGTGAGACCGATCGGTGCGACCGATAGGTGAGACCGATCGGTGAGACCGATCGGTGAGACCGATCGGTGAGACCGATCGGTGAGACCGATCGGTGCGACCGATCGGTGCGACCGATCGGTGCGACCGATCAGTGCGACCGATCGGTGAGACCGATCGGTGCGACCGATCGGTGCGACCGATCCGTGCGACCGATCGGTGCGACCGATCGGTGAGACTGATCGGTGAGACCGGCCGACGTCGCCCGGCCTTGCCAAGTTGTTCCAGTAACGTTCCTTTTTCGCAAATAGGGTTTTAAACCCTATTCTGCCTTGTTAAAAATATCTTGGGAATCCGAAACGCGCACAAAGGTTTTAATTAAATGCTTCATTAATTCATGGGTCCGTTAAAACCACCCAGTGCCATTAATGATGAGTCAAGCCACGTGGTCAACCCACGACTCCCTCGTCTTCCGTGGTTTTGTGTTTTCATCTCGACCGTCCCCAGCTATTATAAATTAAGGGTTAGGCCGTGGCTTCCCCCCTTCTTCGATCGTGGCTCTTCTGGTGCATCGGGACCGCCGCATCGTTATCCGTAAAGTTCCGCGCCCCCGGCCTAAACGTCGATCATCTATCAACAAGTAGGGAATTTCTCTCGTCTCTCACTTTTGTGTATCATGCGGGGTGGGCGTTACTTTTGTTCCTATGGAATTGGTTGAACCAAACCCTAATGAAGATAATAAACGATGTTCTAAAGGAAGAAGGGGAAGGGGTTGTGATCGTTATTATGCTTTATCTTGTGATCATCCCTTTTGTTGTACTGGTTTATGTTTTCTGAAAATTGAGGCCGTTGGTGGTCGTGTGTGTGCACTTGAATCCCCTCATGATGTTTTAAATGGGTTGCTGAAATTGTGAACTCCTGCTGTGAAATTGGTTAACCACGTATATCCGGCTGAATAATTGAAAGCACCAGGATCGGCCCTTCTGTGATAACTCCCGGTTAGAACACACGGAATTTGAAATCATGGAGTGTGTTAAATCGTTTAAATCTGAAAATCCCTGACTTGTGTTGGTAGTGGTTAGTGGTTGTTTTCCCTTCGGGTCGTTTGCTGGAAATGTGGGAGGGGATGGGATCCCCTGTTCTTTTTATACTCTCGGTGGCTGTGTGAATTTGGGGGATGGGATCTCCTGTTGGCATGGTTTCAGTGGTTGTGAGTTTTTATCACGAATTGGGGAGAGATCCTCTATTGGCAGAACCGGGTGTGAGTGTTTTGGTTGATCTATGCTTTGATGTTTTCCTTGGTTATGCTTATGGTAGTTGCCCAGTAGTGCTTAAAATTAATTGAACATTTTGACTAAACGTGAAACAAGAATGGGACAAATGGTTTTGTGGGCAAGGGTCGTGAATCGTGACTCGGACGCTGTGGTGTTGTGTTCTGTAGGTTGGCTAGGAAAACCTAAGTTTTGGGTGAGTGTTTGTTACCTATATCTATACTTGTAGCTTTGTGTTTCTTATTCGCGCCCCACCCGAGTTGAGCACTTAGTGCCGAACACCCCCATTTATGGGGGAAGGGTGTTTTTCCCAACACTATACTCAGTGGCTGGTTATTAGCTCCTTTTCTGCTCCCTTTCCCGGATAGCCCAAGTACCTTCGGGCAGGCTGTGATGGCCTGAAGTCCATTATTAGCCCAAGAACCATCGGGCAGGGTGTTGTGGTGGTTGGCCAGGTGTGTGCGGCAGGTGGTTTCCCAAGTGTCTTCGGGATGAGGCCCAGGTGTTTTCGGGCGTGGCAGTGGATCCTTTAGCCCAGGTGTCTTCGGGCGTAGCGGTGGTTGTTCTGGCCTAGGTGTTTGCAGGCATGGTTACTTGTGACAGTTGAGGCCCAGGTGTGTGCGGGCGGGATTTGGCAGTGGGACTGCGTGTGGTTGTGGCCCAGGTGTGTGCGGGCGGGATTTGGCAGTGGGACTGCGTGTGGTGGTGGCCCAGGTGTGTGCGGGCGGGTGTGGCAGTGGGACTGCGGTGAGAATGGCGGGATTGGTCCGATGCATAGGATGTCTCAATAACCAGTGGGGAAGTGGCGCGGGGTACCCAAACATCGATGTGCTCTTATTATATATATTACTTGACTTGCGTTATTTGGGGAGTGAGCCTTGGTGAGGCCTGGGATGGATAGTTTGCCTTGTCAGTTGTTTGGTTCACTCTTTTCTCACGGGACTTTAGTACGTTCCCCCACTTGTGCACGAGAGTCTTGGTTTTCCCTACTGAGTGTACTTGTATGCTCACCCTACGTTTACTTTCAGGTTTCCAGGAGGACTACCAGGGCTGCGCGGGACCCTATTAGTCGGACAGTTGGAGTTGTCGCTGTTGTCGTACCTTTGTTTTCTTTTGGTATTGTACTTGAGAGATTTATTTTTCTTTTGCACTTGTACCTTGTTGTAAACTGTTTAAACATGCATGGGGACTTTATTTGGGTTCATTTATATAAACTTGCTTCTTTTCCTTTTTGGGAGGTCGACTTGTCCTTTTTCCCGATCCTAAATAATAAAAAGGGTAATGCCTTCCATTTGCGAAAATTTTCTATACCCTTGGTGCTAGTCGCCACTCCGGGACCTATTGAAGGCGGGTTTCGGGGGTCATTATCTCTCCTTCAACTTAAAGAAGGAAGGGCCTGGCAATCCGCTGACTCTTCCCTCCTTTTGGTGAAGGCGGGTCGTGACAGTTAAATTTCCATAACACCTATCATTGTCATTATTATTATAGAAATTATATCCATATAATTTATATATTATATTTATTATTTCATTAATATTTTTAATTCATTTTACAATACATTTATTTCATACTTTTCATTTGGTGTCAATATGATAATTTAGTTTGAGGAAGTGTAGGCTACAACTCATTCAAAGTGATATGATTTGTTCATACACTTCATATATTTTACTGGGGAATTTTTATGTGAATATATAATACATATATGATATAGTATATACAATTTAATAATTATATATATACATATATATAAATATATGTCTATCTTTATTTCTTTCAACATGAAAATTTAACGGAAACAAGATTCATGCATGCGTACGACCTACTATCTCCCTGAACATTCTACTTTATTTCAAACATATATATTCTATGGATTGTTATAATACAAATATAGTAAATATAAATCATATTTATATAATTTTTTATATTCTTTAAATAATTATATAATATATAAATACAATGGATATAAAAATTAATACACATTTGATGAATAAACTAAATATTACCTGAACTGAAACCTTAAAATATGATTGTTAGAAATTGGGTAATATTAGGTCATAATAAAACCATATATAGAAAATTATATACAATTATGGTTCAAAAATTGATTTATAATAAATTCATATTAATTATGAGGTGGTTTGAACAAGTATGATGAGGGTTATGACACAAGGCAATGGGATTTCGTCTCGCTTTTTATTTCTAAGTGAAACATGTTATCTTCGCTAGTCATTCATTTTTTATGGTGTATATACATCCCATGATTTTATTCTATGTATCTTATAAATAATTTTATGGGTATTAACATATCCATATTAAGATCTTTTTTAGGGTGTTTGAGTTTAATATGTTACCAAAATTCTAAAATATTTTTTGTCTCAATTTGCATTATTTGAGAATCATGTTTTGTTATGCACCTAAATTCTCTTTCAGGTGGTATATAATTAAATTTTACTTGTTATATCTTCAATTTAATTTATTTAATGATATTTTAATCTTTATTCAATTTCATTTTCTTTAATGGAGAATATGATTCCGTGTTACAATGTTATAAGTGTTTATTGAGACAATCTCATCATTTTTCTGAGAATGTTTATGTCTTCACATTCTTTAATGGAATATTATGATCAACATCCAAATAAAACTCACTATTTTTCTTATAATCAGTTTATTTAAGATAGCCTCATGTGTTAGTACCATTTTTAAACTATTTTATACTTAATATAATGTTTTATGTAAAATCTAACAGTCATTCTCTCTAGTCAGAAATCTATAGTATTCAAAAAACTATGCTTTCAAAAAATGATTTCAAATATTTTTAATTGATATTTTATGAAAATTTTAAATGAAAATGGAATTTAAAAATGTTTTATTTTTTTCAATTCTTTAATTGTAGTTTCTAAAATCTCTTTTCAACAAAAAATATTTCCAAAAAGGAATTATGTTTTAAAACGTGTTTTTAATGCAGAAATTATATTTTCAACCAAAATTGTTTTTAAAATATCATTAAAAAATAATATCACATATAATGTATCATCAATTGATGTTAATCATTCCATGATTTATGATAGGATTACATTTTTATGATACCCATTTAATTTTATGGGTTATGATATGATTGTTTATGATTTTGTGGCACATGTGTATATGATTTTATTATGAGGTTGGTGGGACAAATAGCTTGCGATAATTCAATGGTTAATTATTTATATCTCCTGAGATAGAAAAATAAGGTATTTGGAATGAACCATGCCAACTATGATAGACATGGATGTGAACCATGACTACCAATATGCGAGGATGAGTGAACTCTTGCTACCAAGATTGACATTAGAGTGAACTAAGTGTACAATGATGGTATGGAGAGTGAACACATACTAATAAGATGGTCTATGAAGTAATTCATTGGCTATTATGGAAATAATATTTTATGCTATATTTTTTGATAAAATTCCATGTTTTATTTTTATGTTATTCTTTAATGTATGGTGTTCTTTATTTAAATATGATCATATCTTGTGGAATTACTTGATTAATGCATTTATTCATGTATATGGTTATTTATATTAATGGTATGATATTTTATTTTCATAATCTTGTTCCCATAACCTTGTACTCATTATTATGATTACATTTATCACTTTTTTAACCATTCTAATCATTTCATACCACAACTTTTAATTTTTCCATTCATATGTTATGATGATATGTATTATGTTTGATGTGACTAAGAAGGTGTTTCTCAAGATTAAAGTAGTGGTAGATAATGTATCTCAATTATGTATCAATTAATATGTTTCCATTTTGTAAAGGCACTATACTAGTACGAGCATTGGGTGTCTATTTTTGAATATTTGAAATGTTCATCAAAATTTAATCAATTTTAATGAATGAAATGGGAGTGTCAGCATAGTTGGTATTATAGAAACTTTTGAGTTATCCTTTAGAATATAGGATGATAAAACTTTAGTGATAACCCTATGTACATGTGTAAAGATATTTATAAGCATAAGAAAATGCAAGGAAAATATCCACGAATTTTGGTGAGTGATAGAGGCAGCGGTTTCCAAGAAATTCAACTCTGA
The DNA here is from genome assembly GCA_963277665.1 of Viscum album. Taxonomy (NCBI): domain Eukaryota; kingdom Viridiplantae; phylum Streptophyta; class Magnoliopsida; order Santalales; family Viscaceae; genus Viscum; species Viscum album. The sequence continues at coordinate 2,064,621,279 of OY728133.1, read as the reverse complement.
TAAGATATTATTAGTCGATGTTGCTCTAGAATAGATATAACATGTGGTATCTAATCTGAAAAGATATTCCAAGGCTGAATTTTTTTAATCTGGTACACAACAATGGTATTTTCATCACACTTAGTTCTAAACAATTGGGGGATATACTTTGGTAATACACAAAATCTTCACAAAACACAATGAAGGATATAAAAATATTTTGGCTATGAATATCCTAGTTCAATCCTAAGGTGTCATATACTATGGATGGTGTCTAATTTATACATCCTATAAGTGAATTTTTATGATTATTTGGGTCCTCACTATGATAAAAAGTTCTTCATCTATACATTTTGGTTTTAGTCAATGAATATAACAAGAAGGAATCATGTTAATGGTTATTGTGATAGACAATTTAATTATTGTCCTCCTAATAAAACAACTTCCATGGGTGATGGAATAAAAAACATTGTTCATATTCTCACACGTCTTTCTCAAGATATGAATTATGGTGTACTTCTGAATGAGAAAAAGGTAGAACAATATTATTCTAAGTCTTTAATGAGGAAACACACATGTTAATTCATAGGGAATTATGATCCACTTGTTTTAAAATAATGGACCTGTAGTGAAAAAATGATATTATCTATTCTGTAATGTTTAGAGAATGACAAATTTATTCTATCTGTCTATCAGATAGAAAGATAATATAGTCAGTGGTGGACTCTAATCAATAATGCGGGGAAACAATATGAGATATAATCCATTGATTGTGATGAGTTCATGAAATTAAATTTAAGTTAGTAATTTCATCAAAATATTCATACCATGATAGAGAAAGAGTTCCTTGATTTCCAAGAAATTGATTATGAATCTATTGGTATATACATGGATAAATTTACATGACATGTGAGGAACACTGCAGGAATTATCAACCAATCCAAATGTAACATTGATAGGTTTTTCAATGTCTTAAAAAGATGTCTCAGAATGGAGTTTCCTATAAGAAATGTTTGTTGCTGCAAAGAGATTGTATGATGGGAAATCATGATTGAAAGAGTGTTTTGAGTCACATATAAATCCCATAGTTTTTATAAGTAGAGGAAGATAGTGTTTGGAGGAAAATATAAAAACTATATATAATAGAATATATTAATCCTTTTAGGACTTATGTATGGGAAGAAAGACAAAATAAATTTATATAAAGGGCCTAATAATAGTTTTAAGTGTATAAGGGAATTCCTTGAGACATTTTATTTCTAAAATTATGGAAAGAAGATAGATAACATTTTGAATGGGAAAAAACAGGCACAAAATGAACCCTTCATGATTTAGTTCTAAAAGTGTATGGAGAATGTGAATTATAATAAACACTACACAAACCCATGATAGGGTGGTAATGATCAACACATGAAACCTCTTAATCCATGGTATAAGGGGAAATATCATGAAATAACTGTTTCGGATGAGGGGAAAGATAAGAAAATGTTGAATGGTAAACTTACTATACACTCTTGAACTGCTAATTTCATATTTGATTCTGGATCTTCACACTCGTACATATATACAAATATTATCTAGGGTGTTAATATTCCACCAAATCAATTAGATATGGAATTATTAGTAAAAATCCTTAATGGTATTATTATTTCATCTCATGTATATGATTCATATCCCATTGAAATTAGTGGGAATTTGCTTCCTGGAAATCATGTAATTATTCATTTCGGTCAATTTGAAGTCATCATAGGCATGGATTGGCTTTATCTGCCTAAATTCTACAACAATTATTGAGGATAAGAAGTTTATTCTTGATATTTCAAACCCTCCTATGACAATCCATCAATATTGTTATAATTTTTAACTTCTTATGGATATTACAACCAATGTATGGGTCTTAATTCCCATAGAAAATAGTTATTTATCTCAAATAGATAGTGTGAAATTCCACATCAATGATATGCCTATTTTCTTGGATATTGGGAATTTATTACTGGAAGTGTTTTATGGTGTTCCAAAAATACAATAGGTTTATTTATCAATTCACATTATACCCAGTTCCAAACCATTTTACAAGAATCCTTATATACTGGGTATAATTGTGTTACAATAATTGAAGAAACAAATCCATGGAAACAATCAAAAGTGATTCATTAGGATGTCTGTGTCACCATGGCGTGTACCTATTTCTTTTTGTGAAAAAGAAATATGGATCAATGTGACTATTCATAGATTATTTGGTGTCAAACAAGATCAGAATGAAGATAAATTATCATATTCAATGTATTGATGACTTGTTGGACCAAGTATGTAAAGCTCAATATTTTCTAAAGATTTACCTTCTTTCTGTATATCATCAATTGAGGGTCATGAAAGAGGATATACCCTAGAAGTTATTCCATACAAGGTATAGACACTATGAAAATATGGTGATACGTTTTGGTCTTACTAATTCCCTTGATATCATTATGGATTTAATGAATAGATTCTATATATTATATATATCATTTTTTTTGTAGTCTTTGTATATGATATTCTAATCTATTCTAAGATAATGGTAGAGCATGAATATCACTTGATAAATGTACTAAAGACCATAATGATGTATAATATATATGAAAAATTTACAAAGATTGTATTTTGGATGCAAAATGATTCATTTTTGGGTTATATAATCGAAAGAGATGGTATACTAGTAAGTATATAAAAGAAAAATTATATTCCCAAATCCTTATGTTATATTTTTTAAAAATAATTCAGAGAAAAGTGTAGAACCAAAAAAATTAAATCCAAAACAAAATCTCTAGTGGGAATCCAAACATGATTTGGTTAAAAGGAGTTAAACAAAAAAGGAGGACATATAGTCATTAAAAACAAGGATAAAATTGGTTGAATTACATACAAGATATATGCCCCATTGAGGATCATAAGCCTCTGAATCTAGATTATCTCTAATAAGACCATTAAAATGAGTGGACGGATTTCACAATAATTTTATTTATTCCAACGAATTAATCATCATTTCATTTAATATGTGAGATAAAATATAGTATTTTTTCTCGATACAATCCATTTTAACATTATTTGTATCAATATGAAGTTCCACCTTTATGATATTCCCTTTATCCTTCTCTGAATCCTTGTTATCCATGGTCCCAACCTACATTTATTCAATTTAGTGAAGAGCAATATCTAGTTTATTCTCTAGTTTGTTAGAAAAAATGTTTTCAACCAATTTCTTGTCCTTTTGAGTGTCCACACAAATATTTTTCCCCCATAGTTTCTCCCATCTCATTAATCTTTTCCATACCTAAAGATTTCATTGTAATTTTTATGGGTATTCAAGTAATTATTTCGAGGTATTGAGTTCCCCCGTAGTTTTTGATCTAGAAATATATGAGGATTATGTTTACCTGATTTCCCTTTCGAGAGACATCTAAAAAAAGTGTGGTAATGAGATTCCTCATGATCCGTTATTAGTTGAGAATTAACCTCACTATCTCTTGATTCTAGATATCGATACCATCCCTTGTTTCTTTTCCATCTTGGGATGATGGTTCCCCATACTTGAGGATCTACATTCTACTTTCCAACTCCATCAAAAGAAGTGAAATTATTTTGGGTATTAAATTACATTAATTCTTCATATTGTATACCCACTACATGAACAATAGACACTGTCACATTTAGATCAAGGGAGTTAGGATTATCAATAACCACCTTACCTCAGCGTGAATTCTTTCATTATTATGAGAAGCCACTTGCTTATCAACTTGAACATTCAACATCTCACTCGACATCACTAACTCAGTAAAGTAGGTATCCATCAAGGATTGAGGTTTATATGAGGCTGAAATTTTTGACTTGGTTGTCCCCAAATCATGATACAACTATAGAAATATGTCCTAGACTCTTGGTTCCTATGTCACTGCCTTTAGACTAAATGTTAAACTGGGAATTTGTTCTCCAAGGGGATGCATACACCCCATATTTGAATAGAAAAAAGAACCTCCCCAGATCATGGTTCTCACACCCCATATAGATTTAGATTTCAATTTTCATTGATATCTAGGTATTTTGGGTCCTTAGAGACCACATGATTCATAGTGGTGGTGTCCTTTATAAGACCCCATGAGTTTGGATGATCAGTATTATGTTAAAATATCAGGTATGTACCATTTATATCCCTATATTTATGAGTTTTCATTCCTTCATTTATTACCTCTAAAACCATCACTGATCTCTGGTATAATTTAATACTTCTATGCCTACACACTATAACAAATTCATCATTTTTATGCAAGCATAACAGAAATCAATCAATGATTCAAACAGAACTGATTATTTGAAACAAAACTAATCTCCTACAATGACCAAGATAGATTCAGTGGGCTATATTTAAATGAAAACTTCATCAAAATTTCGTGGATAAATTTTGTGAAAAAATTATCTAGTCATTCTATCAAATCATATATAGAAACCCATGAGATCTCCCAACATTTGATGGATCGCAGGGTTTTGAAATAGAAGAGGTACTTCTGGGAATCTTACAAATTATCCATAGATGGTGATTCACGTTTCATATAGAAGACATTATACCAATTAGACAGTAAGAATATATAACCATCATAAATGTGTGGAGCACTTGACTAGGCCAGAATCTAGTCTTCCTCGGATGAGAACTGAACCATGATATGCTTGTAATCGAGAAGCCCCATTTTATCCTTCTCCTCTAAAACCTAGGATCCAAAAATATTATGGTCCAAAGTGTCCACTTGTGGATGTCGGGGCTTGAACCAAGATATCAGTGTAAAATATAGTAGGGAATAAGTAAATGTGAAATCTAATGAAGAGATCTATACATACGAGAATCCTTCAAACAACTTTGGGACATTAGGGAAAACTAAAATCTGGTGGAAGGGAGGAAGAAGGTATGTGTTATTGAAGGGGGAGAATAAATGGGGCCATTTAGCTACAATGGACAATGAAGGTCGCTCTCTTGTATAGGGGGAAGGTATTGGAGCAATTCTCAACCCCAAATTCAATCCCAAGTGATACATCAAATGTGAAGGCTATAGATATCTGGCCTAGACCAGCCATGGTGACTGAAATTTGTATCGTTTGTAATTTATCGGGCTATTATTGAAAATTTGTACAGAAATTTTCATGACTATCTAATCCTATAATTGTGTTAAACCAAAAGGGCGTGACGTTCCTCTAGACAGATTAATGTGAGTAAAATGTAAAGGAACTAAAGAGATGTTTCGTCAGTGCACCTATTCTTACATAACCCTGTAGAGGATAAGGGTTAGTAATCATTAGTGATTCATCCATGATAGTGTTGGGAGGTTTTCTTATGAAAAATAACACATATTTATCTTCTATACCATAATAGTTGATGATTAATGAGAAAAATTACCCAACTTAGGGTTCGGAGATAACAGTTGTAATTATTTCATTAATGATATGAAGGAATTATCTTTATATATAAAAGTGTAAAATTTATATTGATAATAAATTTATAAAATATATATTCACATAAATGGATTAGAAAATGTGCCACAAAATATGGTTTGAGTTAATAAGTGATTATGACTATTCAATACATTACCACATCAGGACGGCAATCAATGTGGACAGTGCATTGAGTCAGAAGTATCATGCTAGCTTATCCATGATGAGGATCACAAAATATCTGATATTTCAAGATATACAAAAGATGGATCTAGAAATCCTTAAGGGTGGGGTAAAATATCATTTTTATCTAAATAATGCTCAACCCTCTATCCAAGTAACGATTAAGGAGGTGCATAAGGATATTAAATAGAATCCAAAGAAATACATAAATGTTCTAGAGTTTATCATTGATTTGGATGGGATGATACGGTTCAAGAACTGTGTATATAATCCTTCCCTACAAGATTTGAATATGGATATATTATAGGAATATCATATTTCTTAATTCACTATTCCTTATGGATGTACAAATATTTACAGGGACTATAAATAATACTTCTGGTGGGATGGCATGAAGAGAAACATGTCAAAGTTTTTATCTCAATCCTTGGTATGCCAACATGTTGAGGCTAAAAGTAAAAAAGTAAATGGGGGATGTTGTATTCATTACCCATACCAGAATGAAAATTGGATAAAATCACTATATATTTTTATCATACTAGAAATAACCACAAAAGTGTTTAATTCTATGTGGGTGGTAATCAATACCCTTTTTTGGTCTACACACATCATCGCAATCAAATATGTATTCTCTCTAGATCAGATTTCTAGGAAACAGTTTTCTGAAGTGGTAAGGTTGCATGGAGTACAACATTATATTATATAAAATTTGGATCTGAGGTTTATGTAAAAGTTATGGAAAATACATTATGAAGCAATTGATATAGAATTGATTTTTATCACAACTTATCATCCTCATATAGATGGTCTATCTGAATGAATAATACAAACCCTGGAGAATATGTTGAGATATTGTTCCTTGTATTTATAAGAATAATGGGATCAAAAACATTCTCATGTTGAGTTTCCATACAGCAATATATTTAACTAAAACATTTATATGTCACATTATGATGCCCTTTATGAGGATAAATGTAGATATCAAACGTTTTGGGATGATGTGGGAGAAATAAATCTATTGGTACACTAGACTGGGGAAGAAATGGCCAAGAAAGTTATAATTATTTAATAGAATATCAATGAAGATAAACATCAGTAGAGAAGTAATAAAGATAAGCATCAGAGTGATCTAGAATTTGAATATGGTGAAAATATGTTTATATTAATCTTACACTAGAAGAAATTATTGATATTTGGCATGAAAGAGAATCCAAGCCCTTGGTATGTTTGTCTCTTTTAGATTCTTGATCATATCGGGATTATACCCTATCACATGTATCTTCTTCCAAATCTCTCTAAATTACATGATATCCTCTATAGATATCTCATATGGAATTAAATACCTAACCCTACACATGTACTGAACTCATAGTCTATACTAATAGAGTATGATCTTTCATATGAGGAGAAACATGTTGAAAGTATGGATCGTATAGAGAAATATCTACAATACAAGACCACTCACATGGTGAAAGGGTTGTGGAAAAATCAATATTTAGTGGAATATATTTAGGAACATGGGGAAATTATGAATCATAGTTATCAATTTTACTAACCGGATTGTAAAATTTTGGGGCCGAAAATTATTTTTATGGGGGTAGAATGTAACACCCAGAGTTTTTATGGACATTTTTTTGAATAAATTAAATTTTAATATATTTATTGAAATCCATGAAACAAATAATTTCGTTCACAAGAAACCAACATTGTCTATCTTACACATTAATATCATTGTGTATATTACACTGAACATCTATATGACATACATTACATGCTACAGTGACTCGACATACGTTACACACAACACTGATGGTTCAATGAAACATTAATGTTATATTATTTTTATGTAAATGAGATAATTATAACCTAGATTTTAAACAATGTATTTTTAATGGAAACCATTATTTTCAATTTTTAAAAAATTTTATATATAAATAAATCATATTGACAATAAAACATATTACTTTTGGTAATGTACATTTATGTTCAAAAATAATGTTTTCCCAAATGAACCACTTTTAATAATATAATTAATTTTAAACACCTTTACAAATTGAATTTTATAAAATAAAATAAATTTTTTATTTTATAATGACTAAATTAGTTTTGGGATAAATTTTCAGATGTTTTTGAGAAACATCATTTTTGAATGAATAGTGAAAAATTCCAGATTCTAATTCAAAACTGCTTTTTTTCAAATAATTTATATATAAGGAATAATTATATAACAATCTGATGTAAAATTTTATTTAGATTATATTTTATCAATTAAACTGATTTAGGAAATTATAACTAATTTCACATTGTTATTGGATATAGAATCATAACAATCATTTGATCCATTTTTACATTAATAACCTACATTGTCAACCCGACCGCAAGAGTAATTTTAAATTAATCTATTCAACATATGTTATTTGACTTTAAATAATGAATTCCAAATATTGATTAAGAATTATATATTATTTATAATATTTTCTCATTTGTTTTTGACCAAAAAAATTAGTGAATGTGATTAAAATTAATTTTATCGATTAATGATAAATTGAGCTTAATAAGAAACTAATAGATAATCGTAAGTCCCATGAAGACCTATAAATTTTACCAAAATCAAATGTATGACCATATTTTGACACTATACTCCCTTTTCATGTATTTTTATTATTATTTGATCCACTTTAAACATGAAAATCATTAGTGAAATTCTCTCTTCAAATATTTACAAGAGTGTTAATCCTCCTTCCCTATAAAAGGCCACCACCTCTCCCTCTTCTTCACACCTCTCAAACCCATTGAACATTGCCATGAAATTTTCAATACACTTAAAACATAAATTATTTCCTCCTTGATGAATCCATTTGGGATTAATGCTTTCCAAGGAAGTCTTTTAGCATAGACCAAAATGAGTTACCCGATTTAGAAGTAATGACTCATCTGAATTCCATTATTTTATTTTATTTTTCACCACCCCTCCAATTTATTTTTTCCATGCTTGTATAAAAATAAGAGTAGAAAAAATATACTCAGATTTTTTATTCTATGGTTTAAAACCAAAATTATTCACACCTCCATCTAATGGATAACGAACATACAATTTTTATGTACGACAAACTACTACCTCACTAAATGATGATAGTTCAATATTTCATTCTACCTCTCACGGTGGACATTATGATGTAAAATATATTTATATATGTTATATGTTCTATTTAATATTTCTATGAAAATGTTTATTAACTTTACAACACATACCTTTCATAATTTCTATATGGGGTTAATATGATCATTTTGTTTGAGGAAGTGTGGACTAACGCCCACTCAAAGCGATATGATTCATTTATACACTACATGGACTGTATTAAGGATAATTTTATAGAATATATAAGAAATAAATGATATAATAAATAAAATTCAATAATATAAATTATTATATATATATATATACAATTATATATATATACGTCTTTTTCTTTCATTCTTTCATCACAACAATTAAACAAATATAGCATTCATGCGTATGTATGACATACTGCCTCTATAAAATGTGTATTCTATTTCATAATTATATAATATATAGATTATTATAATAAAAATATAAGGTATTTAAATGATATTTATATCATGGGTTTCTCTCAATAAATTATTATATAAAGTATCAATACCATTGATATAACAAATTAATACATATGTGAAGAATAAAGAAAATATAACCTAAAATGAATCCTTAACAATGGAATTTTACCAAGTGGGTAATATAAGTCCATAATCAATCCATATATGGTATTATATATTATAATATTATTATATATTATAATATTATTATATATGTGATTTATAATAAATTAATATTTATTATATCATTTGTATGAACAACTACGACGAGAGTCAGGACACACAGTAAGAAAATTTCATCCGACTCTAAATTTCTATGAGATACATGCTATCTTCACCACTCTTTAATTTTGGATGATGAAAATATTCCCCATTATATTATTCTATGTATCTTACGTGTATTTTTCTCAGTATTTACATATCCATATTATCATTTTTCTTTCATGGGTTTTTTGTTTCAAAAGTTGCTGAATCTGTAAAATATTATGGTCCCAATTTACATTCATTGAGAATCATGTTTTTTTTATTATAATGACACAAGCTTAAAACATTACATAATCTTGAATTAGATGAATAATTAAAATTGAAGATCTTTTCAGGTTTGAAGTTTTAGAGAGTTAGGCCATAACTATTACATTTTAAAATAATAAAAAGTAGACACTCCTACACAGTTTCCAATTTTTTTACCAAACATGAACTATTGAAAAAAAAGAGTCATGTATAGTTCCATGTTTAAGACATCATAACTTTTCCTTGATCCCATCCTTGACCCTATTCCACATTATGTCCTATGAAAAACATTTCAAAAACATGGGATGAGCATAAAAAGCACAGTAAGGGATACACAAAGAAGTAAAACTGTTAGTTTTTTTTCAAAACAACAAGTAAACCATGAATACTTTAACATAAGTAATGTTTTTCTCCTTTATGAAGTAGTAAATACTCTTCATTGAATAAAAGATCATTAATTACCCTTTTGTAACCAAAAGATTACCGTAAAACCCATATAAATAACACATAACATATAAAGGTATCTTGGGACAAAAACATACATAAATGGAATAACCATACAGTCGACTTCCAAACATATCACTAAATAGAATATCCATACTGCTGACTTCCATACCCATTGCATTGGAGGTTATAACGTAACCACCCGTCCTAGTATTCATGGAACCACCCGTCATATGGTTTATCACGTAACCACCCATTAAATGTCCAAGTCCCATCATAAAACATAAAATATTTAAAATGTAAACATTTCTCTAATAATATTTCTTTTTCAATCACAGGAAGTAATTTCAATAAATTCAAATAATCAATCCATTTTCATAAACCATTTAAAATGAAATTCTTGAATCAAAGTGTTCCATACCACTTTGAAACATTTAAATGAATTATCATTTCAAAACATTAATTTCCTTATAAATAAATCCTAAAACCCATTTTAAAAACAAGGAAATTAACGAGAAATACTTAGAAGAATAAATCTTTAAAAAAATTTAAAACGATATTTTAGTTAATGAGTTTTTTAACAAAAATACATATGCTTGAATAAAAATAATTAAAGAATAACTTTTAATCAGAACATTATAATATCATGATAATAAAAGGATTCATGATATAATATGTCAAAGGATATTATATGAACCACATAAGAGTGAATCGGTTTATAACAACAATGAAGCCTCATTGGAGATGTAAATTGAGATGAAATCCCTTATAAAGATGGTATCCTTAAATTAAGGATAAATCAATCACATAATTTTGTGTGAAAAATATAAATACACCCAATATATGTGGATATTAAGTGAACTAAAATCCTATTTCATTCACACATATTCATAGGACGATATATTGAAGATGTACAAGTTGAACCCAAAGAACTGAAATTGGGTAAAGAGGTTCCCTTGTTAAAATTCAAAAGCCTAATCGCGTCACTTTAAAATTCATAAAATTAGTTGATGAGATAAAAATGGGAATCTCATCACTTGGAATATTCATTACTTCAATAAGGATATAGAATAACATATCCCAACATAATAATATATAAATTAAAAGACAAAACAAAAAGAAGACTTTTATAAAGAGAGGAGTGTGAAATGTTTCCTTACCGATTTGGTAACATACAAAACATACACCACATGAAAGAAGGACCATACAATGTAGATGTAAATAACCCTAAATGAAATTATATTAAACAATTAGTATAATCATGGGAAGTACATACCCCACACAAAAGGAAATAGTGTCAAATATAGAATGAATCTCCTGGGAATAAAAAGTGAGATGAAACCCTTTACCATGTTGTAATCAACTGAGTCATTTGACCAAAAGTTAATAACCACCAAATTAATAATAGAATACCATGAATATAATGATAATCATGATAATATATATCAAATTTAATTACAAAATACACCACTTTCAATGAATAAGTGGCGAACAATGGAAGTCTCACGAAAATAAAAGTGAGATAAGAAAATCCCTTACAAAAATTTGGCCGCCTAACGACGCCACTTAAAAATTATTAAAATGAATTTATGAGAGTAAGAGGGGTCTCTAATAATATGAAAATACAAATTACAGTATGGTGAATATAAAATAACATCCTCCAACATAATAACATGGAGCATAAAGGAAATGACATAAAAGAGAGTACTTGAAAAGAAAGAGAGAGGTCGGATCCCTTACCTCGTGTCCGACTTGACTCGATCATTCATTAATCTCTTGAATAATAAACTAAAGATAATTTAGACTTGAATAAGACGTTTTTCAGGTTTATTATTCCTTTTATATCACTTATTACCCTATTATATACATTATGTAATCATTTATGTTAATAACCTCCATTTTTTCGATATTTGGTACTAGAGTCAAAATTGGACTTCTTATGATAACATGTTGTTCATGTGGTCAATAATTTATTATAACCAGAATTATATTAATTATTTTGATATCATATATATAATATATATCCAGTATATTCATGTATTTATAATAGTACATAACATTTAGAGGTGAGAAATGAAATGTACCATTCATGGACACGGTAAGTCGTACGTATGCATGAACGCTACTTTCATTTCTATTTATTATTTTAATGGAAATAAAACATAATGATACCTAGGTATATTATAATTCCATTATAATATCATGTATAATATCATTATATGCATCCTTTATACATCCCACATAAGGAATTAACGAATAAAATCCCTTTAAGGAGTGGTAGTCTGCACTTCCTCAAATGAAATTATCATATTTACCCACTATAGAAACCATAAAGGTGTGATATAAATGGAAACTAAAGAAGAATAAAGAAAACATAAACATTATTTATATCATATATAAATACAGTTCCATCATAATTTCCACCATATGAGGTGGTTGGAGATATTTGAATAATCATCGTTTTGTGAGGCGTTAGTTTTCCATCCACAAAAACATTATGTTCTTCATCCATTAGATAGAGGTGTGTGTAAGTGTAGCTCGAATTCTTCTCATAAAAACATCATAGTATATTGAGGATACAGATTTTGTTACAAAAGAGAAGAATAAAATTATTTTAGGGGTTGGAGAAATAAAATAACAGAAAACAATTTAAGAGAAACTGTTACCTTTAATTTGGGTAACTTCCTTTGGTTTGAACCAAAACGACTTCTTGAAGTGCCTTCTGCCTAAGGTAAGGCTACTAGGGGGAGGATATAGATGTAGGGAGATTAAATTGGAAGATTTTGGATGATCCAATTGACTTGAGAGGTGTGTTGAATTGGTTAGAAGTTGTCTCTTTTTATAAGGGGGAGGAGGGGCTCTATAGGAAAATGTGAAACTATTATTTTATTATAAACTTATATTCAGTTTAAAAAGGTCCAAAAATCATTAAAGATAAATATAAGATGACTCATGGTCGAAATAAAATCATCCAATCCGAATTTGACATGTTTTGGATGTTATTTTAATAATTATAATCTTACTTATTTAAATGATTTATTAATGAGATATACACTACATCATTATTATGTCATAAATACATTAATTTATATGTTGTCTAAAAATTATAAAAAAAATATCATGATGTAGGAAAAAAATTTATATTTCCATTGAATATTTATAGACTAAAATATTATTTATATAACACCATATAAAAATTAATTACTAAAAGATTTTTGTTAATGTCAATTTTGTCTTTACATTAAATTAATTAATCTAAATTGTCATTATCACACCCAAGTGGCACAATGGGGTCCCAAAATCTACCCAGAGATTCCCATGGACGTTAAAAACTCAAAAAATAAGTTTTGGACAAGTGTTAAGGTAATTTTGAATTATTATAATATTATTTTTACCTTGAATTAACCTATTTACCAATAACCGCGGTAAATAAAAGCCAAAAGTTACTATTCACAAAAAATTATTTTCATCATAATGAACCACATTTTACTTATTGATAACAACCATGAATGTAGGATTTTTGAAATTTAATTCACAGAAGTGGTAAAATTTTATTTAAATGAAAAAGTCAGTTTTTTCAACTACGACTATGTTGTTTCACTATTCATCAAAAATTGAAGTTTTTCAAAAAAATACCAAAAATTCATCATAATCTATATTTGATATTCCGAATTCAAAAATGATGTATATTTTAACAAATTCAAAAAATAAAAGCGGAATTAATTAATTTTAAAATTAATTCTCATTATCAAAACAGATAGCGTATTTTTAAGAAACAATAACTATCAAAAGATTGATACTTGTTTATGTCCAATTTCAAGGTGAAATTAATTCCAATTACCAACATTGTATTAAAAGGTAAAAATATATTATCATTAAACATTAAAACCGATTAAAATTATTATCTAACCATATAAATAAATTAGATTAAAACACAGTTTTGAATTAAAATATAATATTTTTCAATATTCATTAGAAAATGAACTTTATCAGTAAAATTACAAAAATTTACACAAAGTAAATTTTGATGTCTGTATTCTAGAGAAAGATTTAATTTGGTCAAATAGAATGTATTAAAGTGTTCAAAAATTTATTTAATGAGGGGTCTCGATTAAAAGGCGGTAAATTGCCCTTTTAATATAAATTAGGCTTAAAATTAGATTCATTCACATTTTAAGCCTCTAACTTTTATTGGAAAATTATAAATACATTTAACAAATATGTATAATCATATTGTATTTAGTTATATTCATTACCACCAATACAACCTCTAAGAGTTAACTACCATTTAAAATAATAATATTATATTATTAGTGTGCAATGTAAGATTTCAAAGAATCCCGTTGTTGCGTATCAGTTATGCTATCGAAAATAGCAACCCATTTAAATTAAATTTAATATATAATTCACAAATATTAATAAATATGAAAATATCATATTCTTAATTAATCCGGGTTGTTACATCTTTCCCCCCTTTTGCGAATTGCATCCTCACAATTTAGAAATTGGGCTTAGGAACTTCATTGAAAGCCCCATATCGAAAAAAAGAGTCAATAAAACTATCAATTTAAAATAAATAGAGAGAAGTAAAAAAGGTTACAATAGACAAAAGATACGAGGATTCCATGAAAACATGGATATGGAGGAGAGAAAAAAACTTCATGTTCTGATGGAGAGTGATAAAAATAATGTTTAGGAGAAATTTAACCACCAGAAATTCACAAACTTGTGATGGGTTAAACAGTCTTTGATTCCCCAGTATGAAAATTTAATAGAAAAGGATTTAGTTTTAAGTTACTTTTCATTGAATAATTTATTTATGATCTTAACTAAAAACATAAGGAAATATACTTACTTGTCATGTAGACATTCATCTTTTACTAGATTTCTAACACAAACTAGATTTCTAACACAAACTCATATTTTCTACAAAAGATGAGTATTCAGGATGATTTTTTTTACATTAAATGTGCTATAATAAACATCGAGAGAATCAAATAATCCTCAAAAGATGAACTATATATTTCCCTTGTCATTAGATATTAACTAAAACCAAAACGTTTAGTACAGGATCCGATAATCCCCCAAAAGGATAAATTTTTACATAATGAAAAACTACTCTTAATCACAAAAATTTGTCCAAAAAAACCCAAAGTTAAACAAAGGTAATTCAATAAAAAAATTTCCTTAAAATTATTCAATGTAATCCAAACTATTATTGAGACTGGAATCTCCGAAGGATTTAATCATATAGTCTTCTAAGATAAATCTTAACATTTATCTCCAAATAACATCAGTTAATCTTAAAATCTCATATTGAAAATAAATTAACCCAATCAAATATTATCAATTCTAGGTTAATCATTTCCATATATAACCCAAAATAAACTTATTAAGGATTCATAAAACCATCTAACTAAAAATAATTAGTCGAACTAACCAGGGACTTCACGTAGTCTAGTGGTATGCGATAAATACCAGTCGCACTTTGGTTGTGGGTTCGATTACCATAGCTTTGTCTGACATGACGGGTTGTCACACGGTCTGCATATTGCCTCTTTTCAATATATATATAATTTTATAACAGTCCCAAGAAATTGATAATTTATCAAAAATAACCATAGCATATTTTAACCATGAAGGTTTTCTAATAACTTTTACTTTTCATCCCAAAAATGTATTAACCTGTAATTTCCTCAAATTCAAGGATCATATAAACCGAAATGGTTCTTTATAACTATATCCACAAAATAAAAGATAATTATTACTTAAATAAAATTTTCATATATCAAACTTTAGGGTTACACGTACTATTAAAAGTATTCTAATGTAATTCCCATCATCAAAAGAGCCTTAATACATAAAAGCATTTCACCATCCTAAAATCTACCACAACTCTTGAATCCCTTATATGTTGACATCTTAAATATTAAACATTCTTCATGGTCCATTATCCACTCCTCTTCATCTTATTCTGAAATACTTCTTTCCTACAAATATAATCATGAATGATATCCTAATATTCAATAATATCAAAACATATGTTAAGTAATAATCCATACCTTTCATTGGTTGTTTTCAGTTTCTTCATCCTCAATAGGAATGGCATTATGTATTAGTAAACAAGTATTTGTACGATCTTGGTGATCCCATTCCTGAGAAATCTTTGTAGGATTCCTATTTTTATAATTACCATGCACACCAAAATTAAAACATTCAATTGATCCCTCAGAAATAACTTCTTTCCCTTTCTAAGAGTCAATTGGATGCTTCCTTTTTCCGTGGCAGGTTCTTGATTTATGAACTTCATTCCCACATCTATAAAATATTCCAATCCATTTGAAGCATTTTCCTAGGTGTTTCTTTCCACATCCTTGACACATATGTTTTTGAACATACATACAATTATAATTATTACTTGAAATTATGTATGGATATGTTTCTCAATTATATGATGCCTTATAAAAATCACCAAGCTTCATGTTTTCAATCATGACTCTAGATAGTTGGTTGGGAATAACCCCAAGAGTTGTCATTTCATATCTCATTTCATTAAGTTTCTCATTTAGAAAACCATCACCGTTTTCTTCACATCCACTATTACTTTGGTGCCGGCTAGATCCAGCCATTTACTAAAACCAAAAAGGTCAATGTTAGTATATCATTAAAATCATCATATAATATTTTATTAGGAGGGTAAATGATTATTCATGTTATCTTAAACTCATTAAAAATAACTATGACTCTTTCTAATATGCTAACCATTATGGTTATGTTACTTATGCTTAGATAACACCCTTACCTCTAAAGTTGTCTAAACCGACCTCTAATACCAACTATAGGGAGACAACATTAAAACATTACATAATCTTGAATTAAATGAATAATTCATATTGAGGATCTTTTCAAGTTTAGAGTTTTAGAGAGTTAGGCCAGAACTATTACATTTCCAAATATTATAAAGTAGACACTTCTGCACAGTTTCCATTTTTTTTACAAAACATGAACTCTTGAAAAAAAAGTGTCATGTCTAGTACCATGTTTAAGACAACATGCCTTTTCCTTGATCCCATACTTGACCATATTCTACATTATTTCCTGTGAAAAACATTGAAAAAACTTGGGATGAGCACAAAAAGCTCAGTAAGGGATACACAACGAAGTAAAACTGTTATTTTTTTTCAAAATAATAAGTAAACCATGAATAATTTAACATAAGTAATAATTTTCACCTTTATGAAGTAGTAAATACTCTTTACTGAAAAAAGGTCATTACTTACCCTTTTGTAACAAAAATATTACCGTAAAACCCATATAAATAACACATAACATATAAAGGTATCATGGGACATAATCATACATAAATTGAATAAATATACGGTCAACTTCCTCACATATCACTAAATGGAATATCCATACATCCGACTTCCATACCGAATGCGTTGGAGGTTATAACGTAACCACCCATCCTGGTATTCACGGAACCACCCGTTATATGGTTTATCATGTAACCACCCGTCAAATGTCCAAGTACCATCATAAAACATAAAATATTTCAAATGTAAAAAATTCTATAATAATAATTTATTTTCAATCACAAGACGTCAAGATATTGAAATAATCAATCCATTTTCATAAACTATTTAAAAATAGATTTTTGAATTAATGTGTCCCATTCCACTTTGAAGATTTTAAATGAATTGTTATTTGAAAAAATTAATTTCCATATAAATAAATCCTAAACCCCATTTTGAAAACATGGAAATTAATGAGAAATATTTATAAGAATAAATCTTTACAACATTTAAAACGATATTTTAGTTAAAGAGTTTTTTAACAAAAAGAGAGATGGTTGAATACAAATCACTGAGGAATAAATATCAATAAAAACTTTATAATATCATGAGAATAAAAGGATTCATGATATAATATGTCAAAGGACAGTATATACACCACATAAGAGTGAATTGGTGTATTACAATACTGATGTCTCAGACGAAATGTAAATTGAGATGAAATCCCTTATGAAGATGTTATCATTAAATTAAGAATAAATCAATCACATAGATATGTGTGAAAAATATAAATACACCCAATATATGTTGATATTATGTTTAAAACAATCATAGTTCATTCAAACATATTCATATGAAGACTTATTCAAGAAGTACAAGTTGAAACCAAAGAATTGAAATTCAGTTAAGAGGTTCCGTTGTTAAAATTCGACTGCCTAACGGTGTCACTTTTGAATTTATAAAATGGGTTGATGAGATAAAAAATGGAATCTAATCACTTGGATGTAATGTTTAAATCAATATGGATATATAATAATATATCCCAACATAATAAATTGTAAATTAAAAGACATTACAAAAAGAAGTCTTTTATAAAGAGAGGAGGGTGAAAGGTTCCCTTACCGATTTGGTAACTTACAAAACATACACCACATGAAATAAGGAACATACAATTTAGATGTAAATAAACATAAATGAAAGTGTATTACATAAATAGTATAATCATGGGCAGTACATACACTACATAAAAGGAAATAGTTGCAAATCTAGCATGAATCTCACGAGAATAAAAAGTGAGAGGAAACCCTTTAACACGTTGTAATCAAGTGAGTCGTTTGACCAAAAGTTAATAACCACAAAATTAATCACATAATTATATTAATATAATGATAATAATGATAATATATATCAAATGGAATTACAAAATACACAACATGAAATTAATAAGTGGTGAACAATGGAAATCTCACGGAATTAAAAGTGAGATAAGAAAATCCCTTACAAAAATTTGGCAGCATAACAACGCCACTTAAAAATTATTAAAATTAATTTATGATAGTAAGAGGGGATATATCATCATATGAAAATATAAATTACAGTATAGTGAATATAATATATCATCCTTCAACATAATAACATGGAGCATAAAATAAATGACATAAAAGAGAGTACTTGAAAAGAAAGAGAGAGGTCGGATCCCTTACCTTTTGTCCGACTTTACTCGATCATTCTTTAATCTCATGAATAATAAGCTAAAGTTAATTTATACTTTATTAATAACCTTTTTCATGTTTATTATTTCTTTTATATTAATTATTACCATGTTATAAACATTAGTAAATCATTTAAGTTAAGGATGTCCATTTTTTCGATATTTGGTAATGGAGTCAAAAATGGACTTCTTATGATCACATGTTGTTCATCTGGTAAATGATTCATTATATAAAGAATGATATTCATGATTTGGATATCATATATATCATATATATCCAGTATATACACTTTTATAATAGTACATAACATTTAGAGGTAAGAAATGAAATGCACCGTTCATGGGGACGGTAAGCCGTACGTACGCATTAACCCTACTTTACTTTCTATTTATTATTTGAATGGAAATAAAACATAATGATACAAAGGTATATTATATTTCCAGTACAATATCATATATAATATCATTAACTCCATCCTTTATATATCCCACATAAGGCATTAACGAATCAAATCACTTTAAGGGGGCGGTAGTCCGCACTTCCTTAAATGAAATTATTATATTTACCCACTGCGGAAACCATAAAGGCATGCTATAAATGGAAAATACAGAAGCATAAAGAAACCATAAACATAATATATATCGTATATGAATATAGTTCCATCATAATGGCCACCATGAGAGGCAGTTGGAGATATTTGAACAATCATCATTTCGTGAGGCGTTAGTTTTTCATTCACAGAAACATTATGTTCTTCATCCATTAGATGGAGGTGTGTGTAAGTGAAGCTCGAATAATTCTCATAACTAAAACCTAGTGTATTGAGGATACTGATTTTGTTACAAAATAAAGGAATAAAAATATTTTAGGGGTTGGAGAAGTAATATAAGAGAAAACAATTTAAGATAAATTGTTACCTTTAATTTGGATAACATCCTTTGGTTTGAACCAAAAAGACTTCTTGAAGTGCCTTTTGAATAAGGTAAGTCATCTAGGGGGAGGATAGGTATGCAAGGAGCTTAATTGTGCATAGTTTGGATGGGCCAAATGGCTTGAGAGGTGTGTGGAATTGGTTATACGCGGTCTTCTTTTATAAGTGGGAGGAGGGACTCTTTAGGAAAGTGTGAAACTATTATTTTATTATAAACATATCTTTGGTTTCAAAAGGCCCAAAAATCATTAAAGATGAATATAAGATGACTAATGGTCTAAATAATGTAATCCAATGAGAATTTGGCTTGTCTTGGATATTATTTTAATAATTATAATCATATTTATATATATGATTTATTAATGAGGTAATACTGCATCATTATTGTGCCATAAATAATTTAATTTATTTGTTGTCTAAAAATTATAAAACAAACTACCATGATGTATGAAGTTTTTTAAATTTCCAATGAATATTTATAGTCTAAAATATGACTTATATAACACCATATAAAATTTAATTACTAAAAGATTTTTGTTAATGTCAATTTTGTCTTTACATTAAAATAATTAATCTAAATTGTCATTATCACACCCAAGTGACTCAATGGGGTCCCTAAATCGACCTAAAGATGCATATGGTCATTAATGACTCAACCAATAAGTTTTGGACAATTGTTAAGGTAATTTTGAATTATTATAATATTCTTTTTACCTTGAATTAACCTATTTACATTGAACTGCGATAAATAAAAGTCAAAAGTTACTATTCTCCAAAAATTATTTTCATCTTAATGACCAAAATTTTACTTCTTTATAACAACCATGTATGTCGGAATTTTTAAATTCAATTCAAAGAAGTAGTAAAATTTCATTTAAAAGAAAAAGTTAGTTTTTTAACTACCACTAAGTGGTTTCACTATTCATCAAAAATTGACGTTTTTCAGAAAAATAACAAAAATTTTGCCTAAGCTATATTTGATATTCCGAATTAAAAAATAATTTCTATTTTTAAAAATTCAAAACATAGAAGTGGAATTAATTAATTTTCAAATTAATTTTTGTTATCAAAACAAATAACGTGTTTTTAGGAAACAAAAACTATCAAAAGATTGATACTTGTTTATGTCTAATTTCATGGTGAAATTAATTCCAATGACCAAAATTGGATTAAATGGTAAAAATAAATTCTAATTACACATTAAAATCAATTAAAAAGATAAAATATCCATATAAATAAATTAGATTAAATCACAGATTTGAATTAAAATATTATATTTTTCACTATTCATTAGAAAATGAACTTTATCATAAAAATTCCAAAAATTTACACAATTAAATTTTGATGTCCCCATTATAAAGAATGATTCTATTTGGTCAAATAGAATTTATTAAAGTGTCCAAAATTATATTTAATGAGGGTTCTCCATTAAAAGGCGGTTAATCGGCCTTTTAATGTAAATTATGCTTAAAATTAGATTCATTCAAATTATAAGCCGCTATCTTTTATTGGATAAATATAAATACGTTTAACAAACATGTATAATCATATTTTATTTAGTTTTATTCATTCCCGCCAATACAACAGTTAAGAGTTAACTACCATTTAAAATTATAATTTTATATTA
Organism: Viscum album; assembly: GCA_963277665.1. NCBI lineage: Eukaryota > Viridiplantae > Streptophyta > Magnoliopsida > Santalales > Viscaceae > Viscum > Viscum album. The sequence goes on along the minus strand of OY728133.1, from coordinate 2,064,599,532 downwards.
TTAGTGTGCAACGTAAGATTTCAAAAAACCTGTAGTTGCGTATTAGGTGCGCTATCGAACATAGCAACCCATTTAAAGTAAAATTAATATTTAATTCAAAAATATTAATAAATATGAAAATGTCATATTTTCATTTATCCGGGATGTCACAATTATGTACCTAAATTCTATTTTAAGGTGTATTTAATTCTATTGTACATGTTATATCTTGAATTTAATTTATTTAATTATATTTTAAAATTAATTTAAAATTTTTCTTCTTTCAAGGAGAATATAAACCCATGTTACAATTATATGAGAGTTAATTGAGACAATCCCATACTTTATTTGAGATTTATTGTGATTATGATTAATTTAATTAAATATTATGATCTATTTCTCAATAATACCAATTATATTACATATAATCTATTTATTAATGATTTTCTATTGTATTAATATAATTTTCCTCCTATTTGGTACGTCATATAATGTTTTCATTGAAAATAGAACCACCTCTCTCTCCAGTCAGAAATATATTGCATTCAAAAACCATGTGTTAACAAATTTTATCAAAATTATTTTACAAAATGTTTTAAAAAGATAATTGAATCCCAATTTCATGTAAAAAAATTTAAAAACGTTTTATGGCTTCTAATTCTTCCATAAAAAAATTTTATGGATATTTTCAAACGAAAGTTATTCAATTATTTTTGTTTTTAAAATAATTTTCTATAAAAAACGATATTTTTCTCAAGAAATATTTTCAAAGTAACATTATAAATTATTACACATATATGATAACATCAATTGGTGTTACTAGTTCCCTTTGGGGAAAATTATTCTGTGTTTCCATTCATATTATTTATCTGAATGGATTAAGTTTTTGATTTCATGATTTATATGAAACATGTTTCCCTTTAACGGGTTATATAGTTTTGAAACCTATTAATTTTCCTAAGTTATGACATGAATTTTTTTTATGATTTTGTGGAACATATATGTTTTAATTTTATTATGAAATGGTTGAGACTTATATTTGCCACCAAAGCATTGGGGAAGGATTTATATCTCATGAGATAATGTATGATGGTCTGGGGAATGAGCCTTAATTATTAAGATGGCCATCATAGTGAACCATGGATACCAATATAGTACGAGGAGTGAACACCTAAAACTAATATGGCTATGTGAGTGAACCATAACTACGAATATGGTAGAGGGTGTGAACCAATACAACCAAGATGGTATGAGGATTGAACCCATACTGCTATAATGGTATTTGAAGTAATACATTGGATACATTGGAAATAATAATATATGCTTATTTTTCTACCACAATTCAATGTTTTATTCCTATGTTTTACTTTTATGGATTATTTTTATTGTTTAATTATTATTAATGTCTTATTAACTACCATGATTTATTGCATGATTCAGGTTTATAATCTTTGATATATAGGTAATTATCTTATATTTTAATGATAATGTTCTCAAACCATTATTATCATTATTATTATTATATATCTCCCTTTTGTACACTTATTGAGCTTTTGACCTCACCAATATTTTTGTTTCATTTCCTTGTTCATCAAGATATGTATTATGTTTTACATGTATAAGGAGGATGATAGTCAAGAAGAAACTATTGGGAGATAATGTAACACATTTTCTATCAATGTTTACGATTCCATGTTTTTATAGTAACTAGAGAGATAAAATATATGTGATTATTTTTTTATAAAGTTTAATGTATTACTCAAATGATTTTCAATATTATTGTATGAAAATTGAAGTGCGTAATAGTTTTGGTTGCACATTTTGGAAAATCTGGAATCAATTGTGTGACCTCAACTAGGATCCTAGAGAACCAAGCACGGGATGGCCGGTCTTGTTGGAAAACCACATTTCATCCACACGGTTAGCTCTATCAAAAATTTCAAATATTTCCACACAGTTTAAAAAAATGGGGTCATTATTGATAATAAATAAATTTCAAGCCCGAAATTCTTATTTAGAGGGAAAACCCCATAAATGAATATAAATAAATTGGAACAAAACGATTGTCAAAATAATAAAAATTTGATGGATCAGAGTTTTCCAACAGTTGTTTGATTTCACTATGGTTGATTGTAATGTAGTTCAAGATTTATTGTTACTGAGTGTTGGCACATGAACCATTATAAAGAGGCTCATGTTTGGATCATATACATTGGGAAAGAGGTTGTGTACATGCATAATTTTCAAAAACTATGATTAACATGACATAAATTTTCATTAATGTGGTTATTTTCTAATTATAGTTCCACTAATTTATGGGTGAATAACTATTAATGAAGAAAATAAATTTTTATGTCAAATATTTTGACATTATGATTTTTTTCTATATAATTGTATCAATGTTGAGAATAGTTCCAATCCTTGTTTATAATAGTTTCTACACTATGTCTAAATTATTCATTATCACCAATGTTCACCTTTATAATAGAATGTGTTTTTAACTATTATCTACCATTACATATATAGTATATTCAATTATTTACTACATATCATTATTTACCATTTTTATGATGTAGGTTGTAAAACAAGGTATATTAAAATATTTTAATTCTTTTCTTCCTTAATCATTTGATTAATCGTCCACTCAACTATTTAACATTATAATGTTTAGAACTATTTTTATAAATATATCATTGTGGATTATAATTTAAATTAATTTTTTAGATTTTTTAATTTCTCCTTTTAAAAAATTAATTTCTAATGTGATCTTAAAATTTTTCATTTATGAAAATGTTGATAAAAGTTTCAAAAATAAGATTTCAATAGGTTATTTTCAATTTTAATATTTATCGGAAAATTTTATTAACAACTTCGATTTTTTTTCAAAGTAAAATTTCTAAATTCCCTTATACTAGTTTGAGGGATTAAACTCATGTAAATCCATTACTTTATTCGAAATTCATAATCATCTGTCATTAATAAACATTTTTTTACCATTTATTCTTTCAATGAAAAATCTATATCGCCTTAATTTTTCTGATGTGTGTTAACCTAAATAATATACATCAATTGAATGTGGATTTTTTAGCTAAAAAATATACACATTATCTTTATAGTGTGATGAAAATACGATTCATTATTTTGATTGATTGGTATTAACAATGATTTTTATTTAATTTAATTGGATACCCTATTATTTTCAATGTTGTTATCATGATTTTATTATTGATCAAATTATCAATGATTTCGTTACATTATTTCATTTTAATAGTATATGAACCCTATTTTTATCACATTAAATTTAATGATTTATTGAATTATTGATATCATCTTGATGAATTATATAATGTTATTGATGGGTGGGGTCATATATTTCCCTCCAACACATTGGTTATCTATTTATATCACAGAATAAATAGATGTTAATAGTTGTAATTTTTACCAAAATATGATTCATTGGAGTTTTTTTGTTCATAATAGAAATATAGAATATTTTTTGGTTTCAAACATGAAATCTGAAAAAATTGTTTATTAATAAAATGATTCATGGATATTTTTTCATTACAATGATATAATTTCCATGTACATATGATTGTACCAATTAACATTCCTTTGATTTATTTTAATGAAATATCACCAGTCCTAGTGTATTTATTTGATTTAACACTTTGGCTTACATTTTGTATACAATGATTCAGCAATAATTTTCAATGTTATTTATTTTTTCATTTTTTGTTACATTTCCTTGTAATATTTCATGTCAGAGAAACTTATTGCTCAACATTATTTTTAATGTGATGTTCCACTATAAATAATCATTCCCATTATATTTTGATAAAACCAATGCTTACTTGATTATATTTCTTCCCTTACATAGTGTTTAAGCTCACCCCTTTCTTATGTTTCCTACACTCATGTTATGAAGATGAGTAGATATTATATTACTTTTAGAATGTATTCTATTGTGGTTCAATTATAATGAAATATTCCTTAGTATCATAATAATTATTACTTATACATATATTCCTTCAAGAAAAAATACATTTTAATATTGAAACTATGTGGTATATTATGATATTTATTTTTATAATATACAATTAATGTAAAATATATATTGGTTCATCTTAAATTAGATCAATCTTAATGGTGTTAGAATGTATGTTTTACACAAGGACAATGAGTAAGGGTCTCGGTCACATAAATTCTTATCAGATCTTGTTTTAGTTTTTTTTTAGAAATAGTTTTGTTAGTATTTATGAACAAGGCAATATAACATTAATTAAAACTCAAGATATAATTCCTAATATAGGAAAACAAGATAACTATTTAGTATATTTGTGGTTATGTAGTTCTCATGGTAATTAAAACCTTTTCAAAATACTGGAGAGTGGATGTAGTTGTCAAACACATTAACCCATGGGAAATTGATTTAAAAAAAGGATGGATGAGTGTCAACTGGATCATCACACAGTGCAAGATGAGAGGTCCTATGAATGAACACATGGCTATATACTCATAAAGGATATTCATTAGAAACTTTTCATTTGAATTTCATAAAATAATGATGAATCTGTATCCATTATGATTTGGTGGATTATGTTAAAACATATGAAATAATACACGTTAAATAATCCTGGGATGATTGATGAGTGATCATGGTTGAAATTGTTGAATTATTGGATAAAATTAGCGTTGTATAAAGTGATACATCCTGAGAATAAATTTTCCAGATTTTAGATATTATAATTCACATATGATGTAATTAATAAAAATTCATGATTAAAATTATTTGTTTTAGAAATGTATGGTGCTTCAAGGAACCCAGTAAATAATATATGTGATGGAAAATTATGTAATTTTCATAAAAGGATACGTGTAGGATAAAATATAGTGTTTAAAATATTATGGTTATGATCACCCAACTATATATAGGTATGATATAGAAATAATGACTATTAAAACATCAAAATTGACTAAAATAATGATGGAAGTAGTTTTATAATTGATCTTGTGATGAATATGATTAAAGATAGAGTATTTATATTCCTACATGTCATAAATATACAAGGAAGCACTCAAGGGAATCCCTCATAGGAAAAGAAAATCATTATAATAATGGAAGTTTTGGACATAGAGATCAATATTTTTTGGTCTTGGTAAAATCAAATTCAAACAGATATCGATATAGAGAATGTAAATGCCCCATATGTTGGGTGTCTAGGAATTATGAAAAATTTCATCTAAAGCCAATGGTTAAGGAAGATAAAAATTTGATGAAACCTCCAATACTAAGGAAATAATATAATAATATACAATACCTACCAATATATATATTTCATGGAATATAATGTTAAATATTGCCCTACCACTACACTGAAAAGTATTTGGTGTCAATGTAGAATCATGTTTTCAGAAAAACTAGTAGGTAAAGACAGATTTAATAGAGCATCAAATAAATATCCCAAGAATTTGATATTATAAAATAAAATATACTATTTATTTATCTCATGTTCACATCTATGGAATATTTATCATGAATTTATATTATTACACCTTCATTTTCATTTTATGTGTTTTTATAAATAGATTGTCCTTATCCACCCACACTCCATATCAAAGAAATAATGAAACTGCATTTTATACCTCAAATAAACATATGATCTTTGATCACTGTATGTAAAATGATGACCGAGGGTGGAAAATTAATTCCATTATATATATATTTAAACCTTACTATTAGGAGTATATAAATTAATGGATTGAAATATACTCAACATTGTGATATGTGCATTATAAAAGAATATGTCATTTTTCTATACATAATCAATTTAACAAGGTTGACACATATACCTTAGATTTTAATCTTTAAACAATATAATTTTTTTCATACAAATGTATATCATGTATTCATGTTAATATAGTGTCAATTAGATATCCAATGGACCTCATTTCACTGGATTGTTATGAAAAAAATTATGTTTTTGACTTGAGTATTTCAAACTGCATGGACTTTTATTAATAACATTTATATTCAAAAAAACATATAAAAAAATAATATACTGAAAAAATATTATTGATATAATATAATACTATCATATTTTTTTAGAAATCATTATTCATTATTTACATCCTCCGAGAAAAATAAAACATCATCGATTGGGGATACATGAGGACTATCACCACCACCAAGCAACATATTTTTTTCCATAACCCCCTTCCATTTTCGTTAAAAATAAACGATTTAAATTTTTATAATTTTAAATATGATTTTACTATGACCCATAAATGATAGTTTATAAAATATTTTTATTCAATACAATTCATTTAGAAATGAATGCAATAATCATGTATACTTGTAGAATACATCCTACATGAATGTTGAATTACATTTGTGATCCCAACCCAACATTATTTATTCTAAAAATGATTTTAATGTATTTAGAATTTATTTATGAAATGATTATTCTTATGTAAATTAAATATTTTCATTTTATGAAAATACTTCCTTACTCACAAAATCATTAAACCCAGATCCCATATAGGTTGTTTTTACCACCTATGTCAAAAATGATATAATATTTATATCAAGAATGATTAATTAATATAATTTAATGATTATATAATGTTATAATAATTTATTTCATATTATATAACGATTAAAAGTATGTTTTATCAATTTTTAATATATTTATAAATATATCACATATCGAGTGTTAAATATAGGTAAAAAAGTTCTTCCTAATTTCCATTTCCAGAAACCATAACCTTACCAATCACCAAATAAAAATATGATATAGTGAATCATTGAAAAAAATAAATCTATAATCCTAGATATTCAATGAATGAAAACACTTTTTTTAATTAGAAAATGACCACAATTATAGTAAAAATAGTATCAATCCAAAAATTATAGTTTATTTCCCTCAATGATGAAAATAAAAAAACAACATATATTTTTAATAAATGATATAAATAGAATATTATATATATATATATATAAATGAATATTATTTGAAAATAATTTACTAATATTTTTATGTTAATTATATATGATATTTGAGTTTGTTTAATTAAGAGAGTGTACGAGGTAATGTGTTCTTTATCTCTACTTTTACTGATTGAGATTTATTTGTTTTTAAAAACCATAATATATCCTATATAGTGTTATTATAATAAAATACATTTATTTTTCCATATTTTTTAAATTAAGTATGTTTAATGATATATGACCTATTATTTCATAAAATGTTTTTCCATTCAAAAGATAACAATGTTATATTCGATTTTTTAGCTCAACTATTTAATATTTACCTATAATGCATATTATTTGACTTTTACTTATTACGATTGGTAGCATAAACCTTGGATTTTAATTAATTGTTTTTTCACTTTATCTATAGAGAAACATTACTTATATATAAAAATATTAACTTGATAAATGTTTGTCTATAAAATATATCATTATTGAGAACAATTCCAATCCTTTATTAAGATAGTTGATCATCCATATCTATATTTTGTCATCACCCCAATTTTTTACATTATAATTTGAATCCTAATTACGTATTATAGGAATTTACATTCATATTCACCTCCTCCTTGTTTCTAAAATACATTTTACTAAAAGATAGAAAGTGTGGCTTTCCAAAAAAGCTATTATAAAATCAAAAAAAATATTCCTTTCTCAAACATTTGAATTATCATCAACTCCAAATTCCTTTATGATAAACATTAGGTATATTTTTTCAAGGAACTATTTTTGGTTAATTTTATTTAAAGTAATTACATTTAAATGTTTTCGCTAAACTTTTATGGGAAATTTTATGCTGAATGTGATATATAGCATTATCAATTTTGAAAATGTTATGAATAATTTTTTTATTTGTATTGATTTCATTATTATTTTATTTCAATGCATAATAGTTTTAATTTATTTATAAATTATTTTTAAAAAATTACCCTCAGTTTTCTATTATAAAACTTTTTGTGATTAAACATGTGTATATACTTTATAACTATTCTCTTCATAATCATTCAACATTTATAAACATTATAATTCTTACAATACCATACATTTGTGGAAACTCAACATTTAATTCATATTATAGAGGGGTTTTTACCAAGATACTATATATTGATTTTTGGTCAATAATTATATCTACATAGCTGTTATCTTTATGATGCATATCTAATATGATTTATTATCATTACTATTGTGAAATTATTTATAAACATACTAAAAAACATTTTTTTACTATTCTATGGTATAGGGGTTTATAATTATATTATTGTTTATGGAATTATAAAAATTTCTATATTTTATTTTATTTGGAAAATCTATGAAACTTGTTTACATCTCCCGGGGTTTATGATATATATAATGGTTAATACCAAATGGAACAGAAATTTATAAGTGACTCATGGTGGAGTCCTATCATGTCCTCCAGTGCATTGTTTGTGATTTTTTATTTAATTATAATAATATTATATGTATTTAAATTTTCTCATATATAAAATTAACTTTGATAATTTTTTTCACAATATTAATTATGCACAATTTTTTTCACAATATAAATAATAAACATTTTTTTCCACCACATGTAATTTGATTCATAGTGATATAATATCACCATGATGTATTTTCTTAAAATGTCCAACATTTTGTAATTAATAAATGTAATTTTACATTTCCATTTCATATGCCTATCAATTTGGTATATGGATCTTGTTTGATCTGTCAGGATTCCACATTCATTTTCTATGTTATATGTTTTTCCACATAATATTAAATATCTATCTATCATTAATTGAAGAAAACATTTTTTATCCCAAGAACTCATTAATAATATATCCCTCTACTTGTCTTGTATTACAATATTCTTTTGATTTAATCCTAGAATAAATATTGATACATTTATCTTACATAGAAGTTAAGCTCTACCTATTATTATATTTCCCTTCCCATAGTTATACACATGATTAGAACTTATGAGAAGCCCAGTAGAGATTAATATGTGGTTTTATTAGGGATTAATATTCAAAAGTATCATAAAATTTATTTATTATACAAATAATCCTTAAATACACCAATCCTTTTGTTTTTTGTGTTCTTAATTTTTTTATGATACCTAATGCATATCTTTTTGAAACTAAATAAAAAAAAATATAGGTACATCTCATGTTGTATCAAATCCCATGTTTTAAGAAGTTTTATTTACTATAGATATGGGAGTGATACTATGGGGATATATAATGAAAAACATTTACCCTTAGTAATGTTGATGAACAATGGGGTGGCCAAATATAGGGATGAGTGTTTTGAGAACCCTTAAACAGTCTCAAGTAGTACCTTCTTAATCCACAAGTGTTAATGTGTCTAGATGATGGGAAGACCATAATCATTTTAAAATATTCAATATAATGATCACTCATTTCTATTCATAACTATAATAAAAATGTGGTGATGTATAATATCATATATTGTAATAGAAGAATTATTTTGGGCCATAAGAGTTGATATTTTGAAAATTTGAGTAATTGTTTGGAATAAATTTTCACAGTGTTGAGAAAGTCATTTAATAGAGCACAAAGAGTTGCACCTTTTCTCATATATGATATAACTAAAATGTATTACTAGTAACATAGTGATAATGGGATGATAGTTGGTGGTAAATTTATAAGTATTTCATATACAATCGATGCCACAAAATGTGACAAATGTGTAGTTTTTTGGAAATTTCTATACATTAAAACATATCATAGAGAATTCATTACTAAATGAAAAAAATCATGGTATAATTTTTTCTAAAATACATGAAACCCTATATATATGGGGGATTAACATAGATGGGTCCAATAAAAGTCCAACAGGAAGAAGAATATAGAACAAGAGGTTTAATAAGGTTTTTTTGGAATTGTTCTCATATTTCTTTTAATGGAGGTTCTTCCATTCTCTTTTTTCACATTAGATGTATGTACCATAAATTTAAAAAAAATGCTCACATATTAGGATTGGAGTTGGCCATGAAATGTCTATTATCCCACTTTAATATAAATAGTGATTTTGAGTTTTTTATTATTAAAATAAAATTGAATTTAATATCAAAAATTAATAGTTTGATCCACTTGTTGAGTATCTATAAGTACTGTTTAACATTCCCCCCTAATTAAAAAATATTTTATCACATGAATTCATATAATAAGCATGATAATAAACTAGCCAATAAACTTATTATAGTGAACTAGGGATAACATTCATTGATATTACATCATTTTTATGGATTTTCGGTTAATTGTAGCAAAATTCCAGATTACCATAATAGTTTAGTGTTTTTGGAAAGATGGAATAAAATATTATATCATGGTGAATGATCTTCAACATCTCCAATAAACATCACCACCTTTATTACTTCTTCATAAAACATTACTTCATAACCCAAGGGAAGTAAACCTAAGAAACGAGTGTCCTCATATGCTCCAAAAGGGTAAATAAAAGAAATGCATAAAAATAATTTGGATAAAAATCTATGGAAAATGAGATTACAATTTTAAAAATCAACCCTACATATTATAGATCCTAATAGAGTTCATAAGTTCATAAGACATAGATTCTATGAAAATTATAATCATAAATCATGAAATCAATGCATAAGAATAAGATTATTAATTTGTGGAATGCACATTGGTTTATAACATTATGAACATGTATAAGTAGAAATTGATAAATTCGTTAAGTTAAGGATAAGAAATTTTGACCATTCATCAACTTATAAAAATTAAACCAAGTCCTTGATTAAAATTGTGAAAATTTAATTATGTTCATGGATAAACTTATGGACTTGAAACCCTTTCAAATAATAACATTATGAACATTTAATAATGTTCACACATAAATTGATAAAATGTAATCATGTTCATGGATAAACTTATGGACCTGAAACAATGTCTATGCATAATATTTTGAAAAATTAATTAGTTTAAAAAATAAAATTTTGAACATTTAATAATATTCTGGAATAAACTTATGTACATCAATCTAGTTCAATGCATAACATGATGAACGTATAATAATGTTCACTCATAACATTGTAAACATGTAATCAGGTTCACACAAAAACATATAGACATACTTGGAGGTCCATGAATAACATTTTTAACATGTAATATATTTCATGAACAACAATTAAACTCGTGAGTAATCCATCATTACCCAATTCAATGAATCGAGATATACTTCTCACCCATCTCATAATATAATCATTCATACATGTTCCCCAATATAATAAAACATCATTATATCCTAAACTATAAAAAATGTTTTATAAACATCAAAACATAACCCATGAAATAAAATGGGAATCATTAACGTTTCATCTCATAATAACTTCTAGAAAAATATTGGTTTTATAACCATTTCATCGAAGCATAACCCGTGAAAATAAGCCGGTTTCAATATCTTATAACCCTTGAAACAAAAAAATGCTTTTTATGAATTATTCCATCAAAACAAAAACTATTCAAGAACTACTATTAGTAGAGTCGTTGGTTATTTTCAAATAACATCTCGACTAACATTTACATATCTAATCTTATTTGGAATGTAAATTGGAATGATATATTGAAAACAATTATTAAGGAAAATATCATTTCTTCTTTGACAATGTCTTTTTAATGCATAAAATTTCTTAAATACTTTTTCTCTGAAAATAAATCAAGGAATTATATATATATATATTATGAAATCATTTTGAAAACCTTCATCCTTAGAAACATATAATATGATCGTAAAAAATGTCAAAACGTTTTTTATTTAAAACAAATTCCTAACCTGTAAAAAAATATAGAAAATGTTATCGAACCAATTTATTTAATAATAATTATAAAATACATTTTCATAAAAATTATTCTTTACAAAATTCAATGGAATCATCAAAGAAATAATGGAAGGTAAATTTTTAAATGTCGTATAAGGTAATAGAAAAATCCTTTTTCATGGTAGAAATGTTAGTAAAATTATGTTTTTGGAAGGAAATTTGAACCTTACATTGAAGATATTGGAAAAATAAAAACATTGTAAAAATAAAATAATGATTTCCGGATAATGGTATAATATTCTTGGAAACCATTTTCGAAATCATATATTTTTTAACGAAGTGAGGGTAAAGTCGAGCATTCATAAAAACAATTTCGTAACTATCTTATTTTTAAAAGAGTAAAAATATGGTTCTAATACATGAATATTTCATGAATAACTAGAGAGGATGAAAATTCATGAATTTCTTGTGAGGTGGACGGTACGATTTCATCAAAGGAACAATAAAAGTAAATAATCTTGAAAAGATATGAGATTGTTTCAATAAACTCCTATCATTTGGTAGATTGGGATCATATACTCTAGGTAAGAAAATGAAATTAAATGTATATTATAATATCATGAAAATATATAGATTCATGATATGTAAAATAAAAGGGATGTATACACACCTAAAATCTAATTTAGGCACACAAGAAAACAAGACTCTCAAAGAAGAAAAATAGAGAGAAAACTATTTTAAAGATTTGGTAACTTTTGATACATAAATCCCATATAATAAAGGTTATTAAATAGGTAGGTAAATACCCATAAATTTTACTATAATAATAATATATTACATCTCTATGAATTATACACACAACATAAAAGGAATTACTATTTAATAAAGCATGTATGTCATGGAAATAAAAAGTGAGATGAAATCCATTACCTTCTGTCTTTAATCTCATCATTCTCATTCAAACCTCCTATATAATAAGTTGAAATTTACTATACATATCTTAAAGAAAAATAATATTATATATAATAACATATATGGATTTATTATGTCTTTATATTTTCCTCTGGTTAGTAATTTAAATTTATCGTTACGCTTCGGGTAATATTCTCTTTCTTTTTCGCATGTATCATTATTTTTTATATCTTTGGTACATATATTTATAACCTGATTTTCAGAAAGTAAACGATGATATAAATATAATTTATATAGATTATATTTGTATTAAAATAATCTATATAATATATGGGTTTTAAATGGAATACAACGTTCCTAGAGATGGTCAGTAGTACATAATCATTAACACTTTTCCCGCTTAATTATCGGGCTCAAAGAAAGTTAATGAAATATATGTATAAATAAATGTGTATATATAATTAATAAATAATATTTTGGATATCATATATATCATATATCTTAACTAAAACCATCATACACACAATATATGTAGTTTATGAACGAATCATATTGCTTTGAGGGGGCGGTAGTCCATACTTGCTCAAATGAAATTAACATATAAACACAAAATAGAAAGTAAAAAAAATATGTGTCATCAAAATTAACAAAAAAGAATAAATAGAAAATATTTTTAATATAATAAATATATAAATATATTTTCTATTCTAATTTTCACCACTATATGCAGTAATAAAAAATTTAACAATTGTAGTTTAGTGAGGGAGTAGTTCTCTCTACACATAAACAATATATTGATTACCAATTTGATGGATGTTTCTGTATGTGTGTTTTGAAAAAATTGTATAATAAAATTCTAGTATATGGAATATACAGTTCTTTTATAAAATAGAGGAATAAAGATATTGGAGGGTGTGTATAGAAAATTTAAAATAATGGATCTTGAGAGAACAGGTAGCCTCTTAATCTGGTAACTTCTTTTGGTTTGTGCGAAAAGGGTTACATTAATTTCTTTGTACAAAAGGAGAGGATTATAAGAGTTAGGGGGTTTGTTTCTATGTCTATTGGGTTGATCATGTTCTAACATAAGAGGTTTTATAAGAGCGATGATGTGAGATATGTGGTAGATTTATATAAGAAACGAAAAGGAATCACATGGAATTTTTTAAAACAAGGTAGGATTACACATGATGTTACCTAATAATAGTCGTACTAGAAAACATAAATCTAAAATGGAATTTTATCGCCGAAATAGGACAAAATATTGGTTCTAGAAAATACTATAAGTCAAATGGGCCTATAAGACTAAGGTTTAGTCCCTAAATCTACTTAATTTATCCTTAATCGCTGTGATTATTTTAAATCACATTCAGTAGTCATTTTTAAAAAATTAAAATTATCTAATTGGAGTCTAAATATTATTATGATTAAAATGGTTTCTTTGTATTTATATAAATTAAATTTATTTAAGTGGTACAATTAAGATTAAATCAAATATTGTATATGGGATGAAACAACAGGGGTTTTAGCAGAAGAATTTTCAAAATATTTGTAACGCCCTGACCCCAGCTACCCAGAGTCGGTGAATTACTTCGTAACATTGGCATGATCACAAAAGATCAAGCCTCGAAAGACCGATTAGTTTAGTAGCCTTGGAAACACTAGATACATTCGTAAACGTTACATTACATCATAAATTGAAAAACTACAATAACAAAGTCTCCATAGTCCACACTCATATCCTCTTCTGAAAATCCCTGTAGGTCATTCATAAAATACTTCTTCACATCCTGGAAAATATTAAAACATTGAAAGGGGTGAGCTCAGATGCTCAGTAAGGATAACAATATTGCGGAAGCCTTCATAAATAAACATAAACATTTAAGGCAATGTATAACTAAAACAAAAGCCTTTTAAACATGAACATCAACATAATATGGCAAAAGTAAAATGAGATAATGCCATTTACTTATTCTCATGGATATTCTACTGGTCGAATAATCACATGAAATATCATTAACCACTTTCATAATGATGGAATGCATAATGCCAGACATTCTGAAACATTTTGTCAAGGCCTCGGCCAAGACGTCTAAAATGATTAAGGCCTCGGCCAAAATCACAAATCAAATTGGGAAAGGGCCTCAGCCAATTCCACGTCTAGTTGTCTCATGAGACCTATCGATGCATCGAGGAGCTATAGCGGGCTCCACCCATCACTTAATAAGTCCAATGCATTCCTCATATGAATAGGTTTAAACATATCATAAACCATAACATAATCGTATCACATAAAACATGCATAAAGGAAACATAAAATTTCCACATTTCAATCACAAGATATCAATACAACACATTGATATAATAAAAACTCTTTCAAAACCATTTTCAATACCAAAATAAAAGAAAAGTATAACATGGTATTTATTTTTCATTAAAAAAATGATGGCTTGTAGAGGAAGCCGAAACTCAAATAGTGGTCATGGCGGCGGAGAAGTCGTTGTCGCCACATACGTACAACAAAAACATTCCCTTTTGTCTTTTAGTAAACGCTTCGTATAAAAAATATTCCTTTTGAAATATACATAAAAGTCAAAGGGGTTTATACACCGTATAAAAGAAAGTTGTGTATAAAACCAAATATGCCTCAATGAAAGGAGATTGAGACGAAGTCCTTAAAAAAAATCATGTTTTAAAATAATATAGATCTATTATGTGTATTCACTATAGGTACACATGAAGAATACAAAATAAGACATAATAATATCATGACATAATTTGAAAGTAGGAGATTAACCCAAAGAATGGAAGTTGGGTTACGAAATTCCCTTACCTCGTGTCTGACTTGACTCAACCGTTCTTTAACCTCCTGAATAATAAACTAGAGTTAATATATACCTTATTAAGAACCATTTTCAGTTTCATTATCCTTATTATATCACTTATTACAATGATATGAACATTATGTAATTATTTAAGTTAATAACGGTCGTTTTTTCGATCTTTGGTACTTGAGTCAACAATAAACTTCTTATAATTACAAGTTGTTTATGTGGTAGAATATCCATTGTCTCCATAATTATATTCATGATTTAGATGTCATATATATCTTATATATCCAGTATATACATTCATTTATAATATTACGTAACATTTAGAGGTAAGAAATGAAATGCACCGTTCATGGAGACGGTAAGCCGTACGTACGCATGAACGCTACTTTCATTTCAATTTCATATTTAATGGAACAAAATCATAATGATATAAATGTATAAAATAATTCCAGTATAATATAGTTTATAATACCATTTACTCCATCCTTTATACATCCCACATATGGCATTAACGATTCAAATCACTTTGAGGGGGCGGTAGTCCGCACTTCCTAAATTGAAATTATCGCGTTTTACCCATAATGGAAATCATAAAGTATGCCATAAATGAGAAATACAGAAGCATAAGTAAAACATAAGCATATTATATATCATATATAAAAATATTTACATCTTAATGGCCACCTTTGAAGGTGTTATATGAGTGTTGAAGAATCATCGTTTCGTGAGGCAGAAATTCGCCATCCACAAAAACCGTATGTTCTTTAACCATTAGATGTAGGTGTGTGTAATTGTAGATCTAATACTTCTTATAAAAACATCCTAGTATATTGAGGATACTGGTGTTGTTACAAAAGAAATGAATAAAAAGATTTTATGGGGTTGGAGAAGAAAAATAAAACAAAACAACATTAGAGAAGACATTACCTCAAAATCGGGTAACTCTTTTTGATTTGACCCAAAGGCTTATTTGGGAAGAGTTCTGCTCAAAGTGAGGATTCTAGGAGTAAGAGGGGGAAGTTGGGAGAGTATTTGGGCAGAGTTTGTCCGAGCCAAATGGCTTGAAGGTGTGAATAAGGTGGGAGTGGTGGGGGCCTTTTATAAGAGGAGAGGAGGGGCTCTTTTGGAAAGATTGAAATGTTACACTATTATACAATGCTTTTCGGATTCTAAAGGTCCCACACTTATATAATTCGTGGATAAGGTGATACAAGTTCGAAATATCCTCATCCAATAGGCTTTTGACAAGTGTAATCCTTGGATTTTGCATTATCTTCTCATTTTATTTAAATCGTTAAATAATAAGGTCATCGCTGCATCATAATGATGTCATAAATAATTTAATTTATTTAATGTCTAAAAATTATAAAAAAACTACTAAGATGTAGGAAATCTTTTTAGATTTCTAATTAATATTTATAGTAAAAATTTGGACTTCTGTAACCCCACTTAAAAATTGTTTTAGTAAAACAACTCATGTTTGTATCAATTTAATTTTAACATTAAATAAATATATATTAATGTCATTTTTCAACTAAAGTGGCTCCATGGGGTCCCCAAGTTGACCCATGGGTTGTCTTGGTCGGCCATGACTCATCCAATAGGAGTAGGACAAGTGTCAATCTCATCTCATATTATTAAAACATTATTTTTACCTTAAACTACACTAATTACCTCTAATCGCGATTAAGAACTTAAAAGTTACTATTCACCAAAAAATTATTTTGATCTCATTGAACCACATTTTACTTCTTAATGACAACCATGTATGTCGGATTTTTGAAAATCAAATCACAGATGTGGTAATATTTCATTTAAACAAAAAATCAGTTATTTAACTACCACTTAGTGGTTTCACTATTCATCAAAAATTAAAGTTTTTCAGAACAATGCCAAAATTTCACCCTAAGCTATAATTGATATTCCAAATTCGAAAATGATTTCTATTTTACAAAATTCCAAACATATAAGTTGCATTAATTAATTTTATAATTAATTCCCGCTGTTACAACAAATAGCGTGTTTTTAAGAAACAATTTATATCAAAAGATTGGCAATTGTTTATGTCCAATTTCAATGTTAAATTAATTCTAATGACCACCTTTGGATAAAATGGTAAAAATATATTCTAATTATACTTTAAAACCACTAAATAGTATAATTTATCACTATAAATTAATTTGATTAAATAATTTGTTTTTAAGTAATTTTCACTATTCATAAAAATTGGAAGTTCTCAGAAAATTACAAAAAATTCAACTTTGGATAATTTCGATATTACGAATACAAAAATGAAGTCCATTTTGAAATATAAAATTTCTATAATTTTAAAAAGTGGTTATTACTATTCATAACGGCTACTTTGATTAGTCGCGGTGTTTTAGAACTCGAAGTTGCATACAATGCAAGCTATTGCATTATTGAATGAGAAGCGTATCGTGGAAGCTCGGGGTGTTACAATATTATTATGTTTTTATATTAAATTTCAATATATAATTGATTACAATTAAATAAATGGTATCAATATTTTTATAATTAAGATAATTTGACCTTAAAACAAATATAATGTACAATTTAACATTAATAATTATTTTAACAAAAATTCAATTATAAACTAGAATTTAGTATTTTTTACTATTCACATAATAATGATTTTTCTCAAAAAAAATAAACTAATGTTTATTTATGAATTATAAAATGTAAAAATAATGATTATTTTATCATATTCATAATATATATGTGTCTAAAATTAATTTGTTATTTTTCATAGAAGTACCTGAAATTTTGTCTATTTGAAAAAATGATATTTTTAAACACATTAGTTCTATACCAAAAATTATATCTTTCATTATGAATATATTATATATTCATAAAACCATTATGAAAAATATTTTATAAGTTTTTTTTACTATACATATTCTATGTTATAACCACTAGGTTGTAATTATAACATTTAAATAATTATAACAATAACCTAATGCTCCATAGAAACATCAATGTTGTGTGTAAGGTATGTGAAGTCATGGTTGCATGTAATGTTTTCAAATTTAATTTTCAATGTATTGTACACAATTTTGTTGTTTTTATACATAATAATTGTTTTCTCCATGTGAAATAATGTTTTAATTACTTTTTTAAGAAAAAACACTATATTTAGACTTCCATGAAGATCAAAATATGAAATGATTAAATTAATTCGCAAGGAAATATTTCAAAAAAATTCATGTATCCAAATTCAACCCCATTAAAATTATAATCTAATTGTATATTAATATTGGTTATTAATGTTCTAATACATGAATATTTCATTCATAAAAACCAACATCATTTAAATTATAAATAAAAATTCCCTTCAATGGGAAATGTTGCAACCATAACATTTACCCAAAGTCTCACAACACTATGTTTCCTTATAGGTGAACATAAGTTGGATGTGAAAACAAGGATATGGAAGGAAAATATAACTATCATGTTCTTATTTTTAAAGATAGAGAAAATGTTTTGGAGAAAGTTAACCATCAGAATTCCATAAATCTACAAGTAACTAGGGGACAATCTGATTCACTGTAAACAGAGGTACTTGGATAACATTTCACAAATCAAGATTTTTTTCCTAGTGATAATGAATTTTCATGAAGGGATATAGTATCATGATTTCTAGACAACCTATGTTTTTATTGTTCCTTGATACACTTCACCAATTTTTATTATATAGGAAACTGATTCTTTCTTTCATGAAGTACGAACAGATCATGATACCCAAGATATTACATCCAATCTGCCAGTAGTAACAATCAAAATTGGATATCCAATTTACATAAATCCGCAAATGGAATGATAAAATTTAATATTGAGGGATTCATCTAACGTATAATGAATCATTCCATAAATTGATAACTTTAAACCCATTCAATAAAATAATTCACCCTTTAATCCTTATATAAGATCTTATCTTAAACCAAAATTTTATATTAGAAACATCATTCCATAATTTTACTAATAGAATATCAATTGTGATTTTATTATTCTATAATCCTATTAGGTAAAGATAATCACATGAAATCTCACTAATAAAGGAACAATAATATTTTTATTGAGATTATTCATACAAAACCAATTATAAAATTCCAACGTATAAGGGAAGGATAGGTAATTATTAATTATCTTGCTTCACTTAATCCATTATGAACACATTATATTTACCTTTTTACATTATCTTTAGAGGTTATAGTGTCTTATCATTGAAAGTAGTCCTTATATTGGGTAATTGATTCGTATAATTCCAAAACCCCATGCAGTTGAATCATTGAAGTGTGGGTGGTTCATTCTGTTGATCATTCTCTAAATTCATTTAATTTAGATTCCCCTTCTCTTAAATTCTACATTCTTTATCTTAGTGTCAAATCTTCCCATACATGAGACACCTTATTTTTTCGTTTAGAAACACTCTTATATAATCTTTCCCACATTTGAAATGTAGGAGTTTGATGCTTTTTTTTCTATCCATGATTTTTAGATTCCACTTCGAACTCTATCTACTTCTTTGTTTTAATACCAAGATATTGATAAGTAATTCCAACATAAATTTCATCCTTGACTATAAAACTCACAATATCTATGAAACTCCTAAAGTTACTTATGGCCAATGCCTTTCTGGGACTTGGATTTAAGACACTGAAGATCCTATCATCTTAACATTTATGTTTGATTATAATACCAAAAGTATACCTCAAATGTCTTATGAAATTAATATCATAAGTACAGAGAGATTAATCATCCTTTTTCTTCAACTCAAGTAAATCCTTTTCCAACATAATATGAATAACACAAGGATATTACATATATAAGAATAATTTTTTTCATATCATCCCAATCCATGGATTCAATTTCATTTTGTTTCATCATATTGTTGATTACAGTCCACCAACAACCTTCTTCACCTTATAAACGATAAACATCCATAATAGAATTTTCAGGATTTGAACAATTGACAATGAAGAATATAGTTTTAGTGGAATTGATCCAATTCTCATCAATAAGTGTATCAGATGACACGCTGAATGATGGTGGATGAAACCCCAGGAAGGAATAAAATGAATATTGTTCCCTCATTTTCAAATTTGGATACAGAAGATGAATCATAACTTTAGGAAGTTGAGATGATATAAAAATGTGGGTTTTTATTCCACCCCAAGTAGAATTCATTTCATTAGGAGGTTATTTATTGTAAGGTCTGTCGTAATCACTATAAAAGAGGTTCCTTTGGGTTCCACCCAATAATTTATACTAGTATTATAGAGTTTGACATAGTTATCATAATGAGGATCCACATAATCCAGAAAACTAACTTATAATATTTCAACATTTTAAAACCATCATTAATCTATGAAACCTTATGTTTATCCAAGGTATTTCATAATAATATCCAATTCAAATACATCATAATTCTTTGTGAATAGTTTGTAAATTTCTGTTGAATATCCATCGAATGTGTCAATCCAAGTGTTTAGCGAGGCCCATTGTCCGGTACCAGATTACCCAAAGTAAATCTCGTGACAACTTGTCAATGTTTTTACCCCTATGTACATATCTACAATATAAACATCCACTTTTTGTATCCTGTTGGGGACATATTTTTTAGAAACCACTCACTCAATCATTTACCAAAATTCCAATACATTTTTCTTAAATATTAACCCATCCTTATACTTATATTTAAATACATCCCTAGAAACATCCATAAAATCATTCTGAGGGATCTTTAAAAAATTTCCTCATCTTAGTTTCCAATGGATGACAAACAAATTTACAATGATAACAATTATAGTAACCCATTCACAACATACGTGGATAATACATCAATTATTATGGATATTTTCCATATAACAAAAATACATGCCTGATGAGCATACTAAATATGAGTATTTGGAGAAGTGGAATCAAAATATTCAATCTAAGTTAATGATATTCAACATCTCCTATAATGATCTATAACATTAGTAATTCTAAATAATACCTTTCTTCACAACCATTGGAATGTAAACCTAAGGAATGGTTCTTCTCAATTGATTAGTAAGGGTAAATAAATGCGATGTGTAAGAAATACATGAAAAATGGGGTATAGAACAGGAGAATAACATTTGAAAATCCTAACATGAATATTAAAGATCATAAAAAATATTGGTAGTTCATAGGAAATCAATCATGATAGAATTAAATGAATAAATCATGAAAGCATAACATAAGAATAAGACATGGAATTTTTTGAATTCACATTGGGTTTTAATGTTGTGAACATGTATAAGAAAAAAGAAGCCCCCTCATTATGTTATGGACATGAAATCAGAACAAAGAATTTAATTATGGACATGAAACAAGGTCCAATAATAACAGTGTGATAATGTAATTAGGTGCACACATAACCGTATGGACAAGAAACATTGTCCGTGAATAACTTTGTGAACATGTAATCAGGTTCATGCATGCATTGTGATCATGTAATGAGGTTCACTCATAAACTTATGGAATTGAAACCATTTCCATTAAAAACATTACAAAAATGTAATATGGTTCACACAAAACATTCTTAATGTTTAATAAGGTTCAATCATAAACTTATGTACATGCAACCAGGTCCATGAATATCTTTGTGAACACATAATCTAGTTCAATAGTGAAATTGTGATCATGTAATCAGGCCCACATATAAATATATGAACATGAAAACAGGTCCATGAAAAACATTGTGAACGTGTAACTAGGTTCAAAAAATCATTTACACTCAAGAGTTTCCCAACATTGCCCAATTCATTGAATATAGATATATGTCCCACCCATCTCGTAATAAAATCATTCAAACATGTTCCATAAGATATTCATACATCATCATATCATATCCTATAAAAGACCTAAAATTTATAAAAATAAAATTGTAACCCATGCAATTAAATGGGTTATATTAACATTTCTCACATCATATCCTATGGAACACAGATAAGTAACATAAACATTTCATCAAATAATATCAAATGAAAAGAAGAGGGTTTCAAAATAATACAACCCGTGGGAGAGAACCAGGTTTTTTAAGAATTATTCCTTGAAAATATAAAATATATCAATGAATAATGTGATTGGAACATTTTCATCATTTACTATAAATGATTTATTAAACTTAAACGGAAGTCATCTTTGTGGGAAAATAACTTTTAAATATATTTTGAAAAAAAATCTTATGGAATTTAGTCTTTCTTCTTTGAAAAGTAATTTTAAAGCATAAATTCTTTTTAATCTCCATTTTCATTGAAAATGATATGAATATTTAGAAATAATGTTTGAAATCATATTGAAATACCTTATCATTGAAAACTTACTAATTAAGCTTGAAAACATTTTAAAAAAAATTATTAAAAAACACATTGAAAACATTTAAAAAATTCTTAAGAATTTTTGGAACACATTTTTATTTGAAATAATATGAATCATGATTGATTTGTTTTATTAATTGACCTGAAATTACTTCTCAAAAAACATTTTAATAAAAATTAACATTTTACAATTTATATCTAATCTCCAAATAAATTATGGAAGGTAAATCTTTATGTGTTGTTCAAAGTAAAAGAACATTATTTTTTATGCTTGAATGGATTGAAAAATACCATTGATTAGAAATATACTAAAATATTATTTTTTACATATTGGTAAAATATACAATGGAAAAAATTTATTTTATATATTATATTATAATGGTACAATATTATAGGAACCCTCATTAGAAAAAATTTATTCACTGTCAGAAATAGGGTAAAGTCAGGATTTTGTAAAAACACATTATTAACTATGTAAATTAACAAACAGAAAAAATATATTACCAAAACATGAATAAATCATGAATAAATATTGGGGAATAAAATTCATTACGGTATTGAGAGATGTTTTGTATGATTTCATTAAATGAAGCATTAACATAAACATTCTGGAAAAGTGATGAGGTTGTTCCAAAAAAATATAATCATTTTGTAACCTGGTATCATGTTATAAATATAAGAAGAGTAAATTACGTGAATCTAATAATATTATTAAAATATTTATATTCATGATATAACATGTGAAATTTATGTATACACCTATCTAATTTTCTTTAGATGCACAACACAACATGAGTATCAAAAAAAATTGAGACAAATTTTTTTACCGATTTGGTAGATTTTGAATATTGAAACCCATTATATAATGAAAATAGAATGGATATGTAGATACAAATTACTTTATCTATAATAATCATTTATTACACCCATGTTTAGTAAAAACACCACATAAATAGAATGGGTGGTGAATAAAACATAGATCTTAATGAAATAAAAAGTCAGATGAATTCCCCATACCTTATGTCTTTAATCACACGGTAATCATTTCAAATTTATGAATAATAATTATAATTTTATTATAAATATTTAAGAAAATTATATTCAAATTTTTAATAACATATATGGATTTTTACTATATTATATTAAAAGCATGTTAGAAATTTCATGTTAAGTTTACGCTTTGGGTAATATTCGCTTTGTTTTACTTATGCGACTTAATTTACTATATCATTTGTCCTTATACATATATAATTATTTTCAAAATAAAAAACATGATATAAATATTATTAATAAAAGTTTTATTTTTATTATAATAATCTATAGAATATATTTGTTGGAAACATAATACACCATTCATGGAAACGTTAGATCGACTTATGCATGAACAATATTTCATATTAATTGTCGTCATGAAATAAATTAAATGAAATATATCTGTATATATATATATGTATATATCATTATTATAGTAGCTTTAGATATCATATATATCATACATTCACACTAAAACCATCCTTTATACAATCCATGTAGTGTATGAACGATTCTTATCGCTTTGAGGGGGCGGTAGTCCACAGATCCTGAAAGAAAATTATCATATTAAAAAAACGGAATAAAAAATATATATGTGTTGTAAAAAGGAATAATGAAGATCAAATAAAAAATAAATATAATTTTATAATTTTATTAACATAGATTCCATCATAATTTTCTCAATGATAGGTGGTAAAAGGAAAAATGAACAGTCATAGTTTAGTAAGGCGATAGTTCGCTGTACACATAAATAGTATGTTAATTACCATTTAGATAGATGTTTGTGTTTGTGAACATTGAAACCTGATTACAACAATATAATAGTAAATTTAAGATAATGTTTTTGTAATTAAATTATTTAAAAATGATATTGTAATGTGAAGATAAAGAGAATAAAATAAATGATCATGATAGAATAGGTTACCACTTAATCAGGTATCGCTTTTTGGTTTCTCACAAAATTCATCTTTAGATTAATTTTAATTCAAAGAGACTCCTCTAGAAGGTTGTAACAGATGATTAGAATTTAATTGGTCAGATATTTGATGAAAATATGAGGGTTTTGGGGTGTGAAGTAGTTTGATAGTTGGTACCCTTTTATAAGGATGGAAAAGGACTCGCTTGGATGTTTTAATATAGGGTTTGGTGTACAGAAGTCTTTTCCTAAAAAAGCATACTAATAAATAAATAACTAATTAATGGTTTATACCCAAAATAAGAATATTAAATTGTTTTTGGAAAAGTGGATAAGTTTTTGGCCCTATAATATTAAGGTTTGGTCCCTAATTAAGCATAATTTGGCCTTAATTGACTTGATTAATTTTATTCACTTTTACTAATCATTTTGGCCCAAAATATGCATGAGATTATTTTAATATAAACATTACATTGATTAAAAAGTTTTATGTACATTTTTCTATCTTTAATTAATATAAGTAAAAAAATTATGTTTAATACTAACCATGTGGAAGAGATGAAATATTGGGGTTTTAAAGTAGAAGAATGTTCCAAATGTTTTAATGTTTTTGTATTTAATATGATAGTGAAATTTATTATCATGACCTTAAGTGTATTAATAAGTGTATAATTGATTTCATTTTACATAAAAAAATTAATGTAAAATTTAATATTAATAATCATTTAATTAAATGAAAATTTATAACGAAAATACAGTATTTTTAACTATTAATCAAAAATGATGTTTCTTAAAAAACCCAAAAATAAACCATAAAATAATTTAATAATAAAAAATTAAAAACTGATGTTTATTTTCTAAAATTAAAATTTTAGGTTTTTCCAAAATATCATTGTTTTTGACATATTAACATGAAATGAATTTTATTTGAGGAAATAATATTTTCAAGCAAATAAGGTCTTTAAAAAAAATAATATCTTTCATTATCAATATTTTTTATTAATATAAAATTTTAATAATTAATATTTGGGAATTAATTATTAATATTAAAATTACTATGTTTAAGAACTAGGTTATAATCATCTCATAGAAATAATTATAATAGTAAAATGATGTTTTGTAGAAACATCAGTGTTGCTTGAATGGAATTACATGTCATGGTTTCATGTAATGTACGCCAAGTCAATGTTCCATGTTATGAGATTTTCGTTCCATTTAATACATTCAAAGATGGTGCTATGTGAATGTAATTTTTGTCTTAGAGATTTATTAATAATAAAAACTATTTTAAGGGTTCTTTAAAATAAAAAATAACCAAAGATAAGTTAATGTGAAAAAATTATTCCCAAAATATCAGGGTGATACATTAATAGAAAAATAATAACAAAACCATGATGATATGGTCATTATATTCAGGCACCACTGGGTGGTTTCTCTACTAATATGTATTGACATGTTAAATAAATTAAATTTTCACTTCTCATATTCTATGAGAGTTCATATCCTCATTTATTGATAGAATAATGGTATGGATTCCCCCATAATGGAAAACCTCTAGAGAAAAAATACATCAAATGATAAAAAATGAAGATCTATTGGTAGATAATAAAACAAATCCTTCCCAAAAACACAAATTTCTAAAAAATCTTAAAAATAAGTGTTTTAGAGAGACCTATTTGAATTCACTAACGGTGGAGAAAGAACTGTATTTAATCAGAAATACCATATAGAAACGTGTGGTTTACATCAATGGGAAGCAATTCTCTTCCATTATATCATAAGTCTTATATATTTCTCATTATCAATGACACATAACTACCTATAATTTAGGAATATTTTCAATGCTTACTGAATAAATGAAAATTTCATCAATAATCCCATAGAACAATTTCATACCATAATAAACTTTTATCATTTTCTATTTAGGAGACTAATATCATAGATACCAACCATCTTTCCACAACCAAAAATATCAAGTATATCTTCACTAACACTTGTTTATTCTATCAGTAAGTCGATGATATATCCCTTAAGAAAGTCATAATAATGGTTATCATCAAAACTGAAAATTATAACATAATTACCAAATATGATGTCCCTCAACAAATATTAATGGATAATTGCACAAATATTTAGAGTTTTGAGCTGAAATGTTTTTATAATCACAAAAATATTTAGTCTATCTAGTCTTCCAACAACCATTCAGTGGTGAATGATAAAAAATTAATTTCAATAAGAAATTTTTTTATTATACTCTATAAATGAGTAGAAATTATAAAAATTTCATCTATTGGAAAAGATATGTAATATTTTTGGACATATAAATAAAGTACTTCTATTCTAGAGACCATATATTATATTGAAATTTTTTAATAGAAAGTTATAACCATTCATGTTCTATATCACTCAAATTACAAAACATTCTAAAATCTTTAATATGGGGATGATAAGTCCCTTGAAATCATTGGTTGAATTGGAATAACTGGATGAAAATGTTTTAAGAACACTAAAAAACATATATGTTTATAAAAAATAACAATTATTCAGTAAGATTGTATTTCATTATATATTTCTAAAAGGGGAGATTGTACCAACCCTTATTACAATAATTATTTATCATACCAACCAAAATAATTAGGCCAGAGTTGGTATTACACAACACCTCATTCACACATACCCATTAAAAATTGTTTCCATGAATGGGGTAAGATAAATTGGGGAGTCATGATGAGAATATGAGCATAGAACCATGTAAACATAAAATTCCAATAATATTTACAACAACATGTAAATAAATATAAATTGAATAATCAATTAAATTATTTTTAGTGTGTAGTAAAGGGAATATATACCAAATCATACAACAATATTGTGGCATGTCATACACATAAAATGAAACAATGAAAAAATGGATACACATAGGTTTTGGATTCATTTATGATGTAATGAAGCTAAATAAAAATAGCAGCACAGATGAAACATGAATCATCCTTATTCTATAGACATCCTCCTAAAAACCTTACTCAACCATTCACCACAATTCCATTTAAATTCTCTAGATCCCTAGTCATAAAATATAAAATATCATTGAAATAATAAAATGGGGTGGAATTTATAGCTCATAAGGTCACAACCATGAGACTTAACAAAAATTCATAAGGTGTGATAGGAAATTCTGGAAATAAAATAGATTATAGGTAAGGTTCATGTAAATTAAACAAGAATCCCATTTATGAAGGGTCCTTATAGAATGGATCTAGCTCCTCTAAAATTATTCTATAATGAACACGGACCTACCTTCTATGATAGTCTCGTTTCCAATAGTTAACAAAAAAACAAGTTGTACACATCTTGCTGAATGGGAATGTCCTTTCACAATTTCAACTATATTCTAACAACATAATTCTTAGGGTACATTCTATATGAATAAATCTATAATAATAACTAGTAAAGATATGGTATAGACACATTCTGACTTGTATACAGAATTCCAGATAAAACATCAAGACATATAAAGAAAGATTCCAAACCATAACAAAAACTATTTGAGAATAAATATTTTTTCTTAATAAGATAAAATAGTTACCACAAGTGATAATTCATCAATTATAGGTCTCATATTGATACACACACATGACACACAATCATTCAAAGAACTCTTATAATATGCGCTAATGTAAAGGGTTTCCTACCATAGGTATTCAAAAGCTTTGAAAATAACAGTTGATGTCTAGATATAAATCACTACATTAAAACCTAGATCTACTATAAATTCAAAAAACACAATAATTTTAGGATCTAGAGTAAGGATAAACCACACAAAATGATAATATGTTGTCAAAATACACATTAATATCTAATACCGACAGTGATAACAATTCAAACATTGGGATGTTGGAAATTCTAGAAAACAAAGGGTAACATATATAAATGACCAATAATTATATTATTAGACCCCATGTGAAACCTCAAAATATCACTAATAAATTATGTATCTAATTTAATTTTATCAATGAGAATACAATAGATATTTTATAAATTGTGAATAAAATTATCAGTTTGGAATCATAGGATGGAACCGTTTTTTGGGTGTCGAATGGGGGTGAAAATGTTGTTCAGAGCACACCAAAATTATTGAATAATATATCCTAAGGTTTTTTTGGTTGAGAGATAAATCAGAAAATGAAAATAGGGTATATTTTGATTAAAATATTTCAAAAAACCGGGCATCATTGCTGGGATTTGAATGATTCCACAAGTTGGTTTTTGTTCTCCAAAATTGTGGAATTAGTAATTGGGAATATTCACACCAACATATGAACCCCATGGATGTTATGATTTCATGTTAAAATGTAGTATTTCCAATAATTCAACCAAATAGTATTTGGATTCACATCGGCTAAATCATGGGACGTTTGAAGCTTAAAATCTAATGTGTGTCCCCTAGCATATCCCTTACATGGTTCAGGACTCCCATACACATATGAAACTCAAGTATTATTAAATCATACATAAAAATTAAATTTTTAAAAGTGGTATAACTAAAAAACATTATTCATATTTCTCCAAATTTTATTATATCTCATCATAAAGAATTCATTTCCAATATAAGATTTTACAAATAATGAAACAACACGTAGAGGTTTTTCTCTAACAAACATGTCTCTTGCAGGAAATTATACATATAACATTGAACCTAAATAAGAGTAATGATCATTTATTGCAACGTCGTATACCTTTATTCCATTATATGAACATTTATATAAAAAACATCAATTTTGATAGAATTAAATGTCCACACAATACATAACATGAACAAGATTGGGATCGTAACATAAAATTTAGGATAGGTAGATAACATTATGCAAACTATGAAACCGTGATGGAATATTAAACCTTGTATTCATCTATTATGATGACTTTTTCTACATGAAATTAACCTACATACCCCAATGACAACATTTAATATTTCCTCAGACTCATATACTCTAATTTATTGGACACCAATATGGAAATAATGTTTCATATAATGAACTTTATGGGTAATATCCTTCAGTCAAAATATGATCTTTTTATGTTCGTAGATATAGCCATCCATTTTAAAATCAACCAAACCATCTTAGAGGTATCATATACCGTAATCCACCCCAAAATTGAGGACTCACATTCAATATGCAATCACTTTAGTGAATTATATGGCCACCCATTTATAGTATAAAATAGTTCCATCTGAATCATAGAATGGATGTTAATAAAATCAACAATCTCTACCAAAGCTATGTTATCACCCCATCACAATCTAAAATACTGATCACATTATCATAAAAATCCACTAATTTATAGATCGTTCTAAATAACATTTCATTAATCTGAGGATAAAAAGAAGAACTCATATACAAATGAATTCTCATAACCTTCAAAAATACATTCCAAAACTATGATATAAACTAGGAGAATCTATTTAATACCATCCTCAAATGAACTCTATTAATCTTTTTGAAAATGTGATCATATATTCTACCTATATCATCCAAAAAACTTAGTCTCCCATATCATAACGATTTAAGAAACCCTGGTCAACTGATCCACTACAATTGAAATGGATTCTCATCCTTTTAAGGTATTTAGAAACCCATTAATGACATAGGTTTTTACCTTATACCAATTCAACACTAAAAGTCTATATGACTTTATTATTTTTCAAAGACTATAACAATAAGCCATTTTCTTCTAACAAATATGATATTGGTAGGAAATTATAGCATTTTACCTCTTTATATTGGTCTACTATAGATAATTACCTCTCAAGGAAGTTGGATCCAGAACCCTACCATGAACTACCTGAAAAATGTATCCATTTAAAAACAATCATAGAATGAATGTTTTTCCAACCTCTCACACATTATGACCCATTCTGGATCAAACTCATCACTAGAATTTACTCAATCCACTAATGTGTAAATGATCATTAAGGGTG
Source organism: Viscum album (assembly GCA_963277665.1). Taxonomy (NCBI): domain Eukaryota; kingdom Viridiplantae; phylum Streptophyta; class Magnoliopsida; order Santalales; family Viscaceae; genus Viscum; species Viscum album. The sequence goes on along the minus strand of OY728133.1, from coordinate 2,064,568,705 downwards.
TGAAAGACAACATCACTTTATCCATAGCCCTTCCCACCTACCAATCTACCAAATAACATGATATTCCACCCATATTGTGAGGTTACCTAATAAATCACCTACTTTTATATGCTCAACAAATTTTCAACTACATCGCCTTTTATGGTACATAGACCATATAATTGTTGTATTTGTTCATGTTCACCACCTAATGCTTCTTATTAACACTTTATTTTCATTGGGTAAACATATTAGTGAAACTATTCTAGTCAATATATATGAAATATATATCATAAAATATGTACTATAAAAAATATGTCATCATGAGAACCATGTATTGAAACTCTATATCGTGGTTAGGGTAGTTCTTATCATGGGGTTATAGTTGAAAAGACCATTATAAAACTACCTTTTCAAAAAGTACAAAAACATTTTTCAAGACATAACTAGAACATCAGAAAATACTAGGTACCCATGTATAGGCTCAAGAAAACATATCATCTGATCTGACATCATCAATTTTCTCAACACCAAGAAGAATACATTACACTATTCTATGAACTCATATTTGACTCCATTTTTTTCATAGTGAAAGGATGTTCCATGATAGAAACTCTATGATGAAACCTATTGAGGTACCCAACCATCCTAAATAAAATATTATTCACAAACACATTCCTTGGTCATGTCAAAGACTTTAATTCATCATCCTTTTTTTGGACAAATAAATATTCAATCATCAGAAAACATGTTCCCAATGAAAATGAACCTCATATATGAAACTTTTACCCTTTTAATACATGAGGGGAGACATTATGGTGAGAGGATATCCCTTTGAGATTTTTTCTTATTTTGGAGAGTCTGGAATAGGGCACTACAAACTGAGGAGAATGTTCAATGGATTGGAATCAAACTGGACTTCCGATGTCAATGTAATAGGTAGCATAAATATGATACCATCATACACCTCTTTTCGAATAATAGGCATATGTGTTTTGTGTAGAGTTCAAGAAATTCATTTGATTGATGAGGTGCGAGGTTTTTGTTGAGTCCTTCATTCAGCGATGGTTCTATGGTGCTAGTAACTCAAGTTTAGATTGATAGGAAGGAGTCAATGTCCTCACAATGAGATGTTAGTGATACTGGATCTTTTAATAATGATGTGTGACATTAGGATTTTTCAGGGTCTAGCATAGGTATTATTCTCAGAACCAATATTACCATTTCGGACCTAACTCATCTATATAGTGGCGAGGAGGACTCCCCCTACCTCAGGCATCTTCTAGACTCATCATCCATATATTGAATGGAACCAACTAGGGACATGGATGATGGGTTTGGTGGAATTTTCATCATCATGGTCTTATAATCAATATAGGTGGGTCCTATCACATGGGGATCATGTAAGGTGGAGTGGTGATTAGGGACAAGTGGGGCCAGTCTTAATAGTTTATTTGGATTACATCGGGGGTGATATTTTCTCCATGTAAAAGAAAATTCTATGGACGTGTGTCTACGAATTTGTAGGAAAGAGAATATAAACCTCTAGGTAGATGAAATTGAATCATTAATTATTTAGAATTCACTTCATGGTATGATCACCACCCCTTGGTCTATAGAGTACTCCATCAGAAGGTGTAAGTGACTAGTGAATAATTATACTATCATTCTCCACAAGTGATGTGAAGGTAATACAGTTGTTGACATTATTGATTATAACCCAAACATTAGTGAGTAGATCTACATGATCTCAATCCTTGACTCCTTTCCCCTCAAACGGGTCTACTTTGTTCATCTTGATTCCCTCAGTCCACACTACTAAAGGTAACCAAGAGTGGGACCTATCTATTTTATTTTAAATTATACGTTTTTCTATTGTTAATAAATTAATAAATAATATCCAGCCCAAAAGGAATAACATGTCACTCATACTACATATAACTAAACCTAAATGTTATCTATAGTATTTCACCATCTATAAACAAAAGATGAGGGTACATAAAATATATAAAAATTTATGAAATTTTCTTAGCTTCCCTTAATTATTTATTCTAGTAATTAATTCATGGGAATGAGTACATATTCTTTCTCAGTTATATGATTCAAAATCATTTTGTACACACAATGTTGAAGAAAACCTTCCACATTAATATAGCAAAACTGTAGAACCCTATCTTTTATTTCTTGTTCTAATAACACATTTATCCTCTAGGTAATTAATATATACCTTGAAAATTTCGACTCAAAAAGATTCACTTGATAAGGTAAAATTGATTTGGGGTGTACAATATAAACAATTAAAATATAAAACTCAACTCCACTGGGGTGGGGGTAACTATAAGATTTCCATTGGATAAACATACCATTTAGATTATAACCAATTAATAATTGAAAAATAATGAATATTTAATTCACAATGAAGATTATTCCTACAATTTATGCTGAAATGAATTCTCTCTAATGAGGATCATGTCCTACTCGACATTCCCCATTGATACATTCACTAGTAAACATTAATTTCACCTTTTTTGTGATCTAAAAGACACTCACATCAGATATCAATAGATATATTCCTAGTATATGGTCATCTATTCCATGATAATGATCACATAAAAAATAGTCATCTCTATAAGTATGAATCTCTAAACATCCATGAAGACAACAACCACCATTAAGGATCCATTACTAACATGGAGATGATAAATTTTAATTCCCTTAGGTGTATAAATATATAATAGCATAAAATATTATATATTAGGTAAATATGAAATAAAATACATTTATATTGATATTAATTATTGGGATCCACATGTACCAAATAAGGTAATAGATAATGTAAAAGAAATCAGGACATTACCTTGAATTGATGATCATTCCTCTCTATCATTAGGGAAATCATAGGCAACTGCATAATTCCTTCTAGTGACTACTCCATAATTATTTTTAAGTTCATATGTGACCTAGTTCTCTCAACATAATAGGGTCTAAACCAACTTCTGAGGTCCTATAACTAAACAAAAAACCTGAATGTTTTTTTGAACAAATGAATCCCAACCATAAAACAACATCATGTGATCAGTCCTTCAACACAAGTGGTATGTCATTAGAAAAAAGGTATAGTCCATGAGAATTTTTCTTTGACTCTCCAAATTATATAACATTTTATAGTGATTGCCCAAAAGGTATCTAAAGAACCTATACACTTCTATGAATGTCAACCCCCACCCTGGAATCTATCCTCGGACATTATTTTAATTATTTTAGATACTGCTACTACAACATAAGTATATAAACCACTTTTCAGTCCACTAAAAGGTTATTAAATAACTATAACTCTAAATTCATATATTCCGTTCTCTATTATCTTTTATTTTTGACAAATTATTTATTAGTTCACCATATGAATTTTCATAGTCACATTCTTTTGGATTTGGAAAAATAAAGGTATCTAACTTTCAATAAATCTATACTTGATTCCCGTTTAGTAGAGGATTAAAAAAATAATTTTAGAAAATAATGTATAATTGATGGAAACTATCATTGTTCCATACTAGAGATCTAATAATTCCAAACATGATCTAGATTCACATCATATGAGAAGAAATCCTTAAAGAAGAAATCTATAATTATCAAAAACATTATCCATTCATGTCTATCATCTCATTACATGACATCCCATCTATTACTAGCTTCACCTTGAAGAATAAATGTTATAAGATTCACCATTTGACCATATTGGGTATCCACTAGGTTGAGTATCCCATTGAGGTCCTGTATCAAATTTTATTCATTGTGATATCCTACAGTACCCCATAACGATGGTCGTTGATAGTGCTATAATTCATGAGTGTATACGAGAATGTCATGTAGCCCTTGGGTGATCTTACATACTAAATTGGAACTAACCAAAGTAGTAATAGTGAGATGATTTGTATTTATTTTTCTACTTGGGGAACTAAGGGAGAATTCTCAATTATATCATATTCAATAATAGTTGGTGTAGATTTATGGAAAATATGGATATGATGGGTAATTTCTAGATATTATAGATAAAACCATATTTAAATCAAACAATATAGGTAAGAATATATTTATTATATCACAAATACACACCATGTTCCAATATAATATTATCCTCAAATTCATCCCAAAAAAGATTTGATTTCCCCCTAAGCACTACCAATATCTTATGAAACGACTCTATTACCATAAAATTAATCCTATTAAAATATATATAATCATGGATATAATAATATGGGTTAAATAAATAATGTAATAAAAACTAAAAAAAATTAAATTAGAAAATTTTCAATAAGAATTTAATTATTTTGATTATATGTAATGAAATAAACAAGATAATACAATGTGATCATACTTGTGTAAACATTATGTATGAAAACACACAAAATACCTTTAATAAGTATACCAACATCGTAAAAACCACTTGTGATGAATTTGATGTTATTCAAATATTAAAAAACAAGAGCATAAAATAAAACATTCATTGTAAATAAGGGGCTCAATATACTGATCTAACTAGGCAATTAATTAGTTTTCATGCTGGACTCCTAGACATCGTTACTCATTTTTATCATTTTCCAAATCAATGAAATGATATGAAAAAGTTATTGAAACATGTTATATGATAAAATTTTATAAACCTCAGTCCCAAACCACAGAGTCTGATCTGATGTGCCATAAGACCTCATGCTTTCGTCCCCATATGCAAGAGGTTGTTCACATGTAGTGAGGGATGAAAGGGAATCAGGTGGAGAATATTCCATTGGTACCAGTTAAATATTGGATGATAATAATTGAATCAAATAAATGTAATTAAACAAATAAATTATTATCTATGTGGAAACAAGTTAATAAGTACCATCCCATGCCGAATTTGTATGGAATATCTAAAACATAATATGAAAATAAGAAAATAATAGACCCCCATAGGTGGTGGATCACTTTATGAAGTGAGGAAGCGGAATAAAATTTTCAGAAGATGTTCATGATGAATTTATCCTTTACTCCATGATTCTTCCTATTAAACTTGATCAACCAGTCATATTAGGTATCTTTCACTTCTTTAAACCCCTAGTCATGGAATTTACAAGATCCCTGAAATTCACTAGGTGAGTATGAATATGAAACTCAACATTATAAACCCAAAACATGTTATAATAGTTGGATTAGATATAATGGTTCAATCATCAATTTTTATAGAATATATTTGAGATTCAAGTAAACTATAGAAAAATAACATATATGATGGTTATTTAGACACTGGATCTACCTGCGTCATCCCCATACAATAATGAACTCCAGAAATCAACTTATGATACATCATTAAATATGTAGATATCCCAAAACATGTTAGACATATCCCACCAGCTAGGATAGTTAATATAAATGTTAACCACACATTTAATATATCCCTTTAAGGGGGGAAGTCCATAAATATCATCCTAAATGATTAGTTATAAAATAATATGAGACTATATGTGATAAAATGTATACGAAATTATATATATTAAATGATGTTATATCATGAAAGAGTGGAAACCAAAATAAACCATGTGATAGTAAACCTCAAACATAGGTTTTTTAGAAAATAAATGAACACATCATATGCTTTTTCATAAAAAATATGCCTCACAGAGATACACATGAACACCAAATATTCATGTCATTAACCTTTATATGATACAATATTTTAAATTTAGCCTACTATAGATCATTGTATGATTTAACAAAACGGTTCAATAAATAATTTCAAATAACCACTCAAAATCATAGAACCAGTCTTGTTTAATAATGATTATAAATTGTGGATAAATATTGAACTGAAGCCACACACAAAATATAGTTCATCATCTAATGTACTTAAGATGATTCAATGAAAGTAATGATATAATTTCAAACATTTAGAATATTCCAATCTGATGAATCCAGGTTCCTTTTCTATCAATGATCAAAAATTATATTATATTAGAACATCAAAACACATGTATCTGATCAAGATATCATAGATGAAATTTATTTTGATCAAAGATAAGATATAAGTATTATTATAAAATGAGAGAGAACATATAATATTGAAATATTAATATTGAAATGGTCATCATGCACTCAACCCATGAGATGATTGGAGGGGGGAGCATAAAAAATTTCAATTTTTTAGCTCTTAGTGGGTTGGTGTAACATCCTAGATGATAAGATCCTAGAGCCTATTCTATAGTTTGTTACATTGGAATATATAAAAGATTAAAATACCAAATGATTGAAGAGTTATTTAGTTTTGGAATTCCACATTACATATAATATTCCATTTATAATTTTCGTATAGAAAATAAAAAAATAATATATAACTAAATAAAATGCTCTAAATCCTTAAAAATCATTAAAGGATTCTTCTTTATAACATTGGGAAATGAAACAAATAATGGTCAACTCAAATGATCTATAAGGGTTATGTAAAATAAAATCTATTAGAAATTAATAATTATAATAAACATAGAATTGGATATAATTGAATAAAAATTCAACATAAATAACTAGAAAAGGCACTGTCAGTATTGTATGGAAAATAACTCAAAGAAATTCCATTTAATTAATAAACTATAAATGAAATGGATCTATAGATAATGTGATAGAAAAAAATCACGGATAATAATAATTTATAAATTCTCAATGAATGAAATAATTAAATATTGTAATCCATGATTCCCATGCACATGAGACCATCACCATCACGACCATTCACTAGATGGTTTTAAAAACACCTGGTAGAAACCCATATGATTTGGACAATTGATTCACATCTTGAGACTAATGATACATCTATGGGATTACATTTAATATTCATTATTCTTTTCAAACTTTTCCAAATCATTCCATGTATATAAAATAATAAATTTAACACATAAAAAACGATCCTTATCAAATATCCATATTATAAAAAGTGATATATATTTCTCAATATCTCTCTAGTAAAACATATAACAGTCGAAGTAAATACTGTATGAAATAGAGGTATATTGTATATGATATAATCTATCCATTACAAGAGAATATTGGTATTTAAAAAAAATTAATATCCAATATAAAAGGATTACAATAAAATGATTTTTTCAAGAGAAATATAAATACTATAAAAACTAATATTCCATAATAATGTTTACCATTGGGTAATTTTCAAGTCAAATACCCTTGGTTGATATAACTAAAATTGAAATATAAAATACCTTGAAGAACAAATTATACACAATATTTCAGTTCATAGGGTATGTATATAAACCACATACAATTTAAATTTTTTATAGTAAAAAATATGTCACAAGGAAATATTAATTGGGATGAAATCCCATACCATAAGAAACATTTTCTTGAACAATATTTCTTATAATGTATAATGGTTTTAAGCATATTATTAACTTAATATTGAAGATTATGAATATATATAATATCATATATTATACTTATTTAAAAGTGTATCACCCATTTATTAAGAATCATTAATTATTGTAACTATTGTGGGTGTTAGATTCCTTGTTTTTCTAGTATGGTTTGACTTGTTATTTTTTATTACTCATACATTGATCGTGATTTTATCATCTCTTGAATATAAATGAGGATTTAATTATCATATATATTAATTATATATGTATTTTTAGTAATATATATTATAGACACATAAAATTAATGTACATATACATTAAATCATTTTTTTAAAATACATATTACATTACGCAAACTGACTCCCAAAAGACTATATTAGTTTACTGCATTTTGAAATATTGAAATGTAAACACTATTACATGAGTGAGATACAAAACCTTATAATAGATTCTTGATGACATACGCCTATCATAGTAATATCATACATAAAATATACATTCATTAACTAGGGAGGTAAACATAAAAATAGGTGATCTTGGATGCTCAGTAAGGTAAATAAGGGAGATAAATAAGCCAAAAATGAGAATAAGTGTTTGAGAACATTATCATAACATTATAATATAATTCCTTACATATCAATGATAATAAATATTAATTGAGGAAGAAATTTTAGTAGTTCATAAGGCATGAATCATAATGGAATCTAGTGTATAAACCATATAGGATTAAGAAATGAAATTGTGGGATTCACATAAAAAGAGAATATCATACTCTATAAGTCATGACGCATTTCTAGAACATATCAAGGAACTTTATGGTGTATAAACCTATTGGGTGGGAAACATCATCATTTATAATTGATTTAATTTCCTTGTAAGGGATAGGGTTTCCACTTCTTCTCATAGTGGACTAGGTTTCTGCATCATCTCCGACATTCATCTAATCATTTTTTCTAGCACTCTCCATCAGAACTTGATGGTTGGATTTTTATTCTATATTCATGATTCCATTTTACACATATGTTTTCCTAATAGGGAACCTTCTTACATGAAAATTGTAATTTCCTTTCTTTTTTATTAATAAGCTTTGATATTAACCCTTTCATGATGTGTTTTTCGAAAATCGTTTATATTCAATCCACCTATCACCAAGATCAAGTTTAAATTAATAGACCACAATTTGATTATGGTGGGGATAATGAAACACCCAAAAATTATAACCTAAGAACCTTGTATTCCATAACATGCATGAGAGGTGACAAAAATATTGTAAGGGGATGTAATACAATGATATTTTAAAACATATGTCTTTTTACTAATCATTTTGTGTAAAAAAGATTACATCGTGTGCATAAGTGCGGACTACCGCCCCTCAAATCAATGTGATTCACTCGCACTATAAAAGAAATGTATAATTAATGAATTTATTTATATATATGTTACATAAAAAATATATATGTTATTATAATGATATAACTACCCTCATGAAAATATAATATATCATTTTCTTTATCACCCCTTCACACACTCAAAATATGATGATGCCATTCATTGACGTGTGGATTACCACCTACTCAACACGAAGTAATTGAATTTACATCAGAAGAATTATATATATAAGTATATATGATTATAGAATACGGTAATCATTATATAATTATAATTATTTTAATATTTAATTTACATACCTTCTATCATAAATAATCATTGAAAAATTGGAATGTTAATCATGCATATGCATGACCTACCGTCTCCATGGGGGTAACACTAGGTAAATTTTCAAAACCATATTTAATGATTGGTTTTAAAATTATAATTCATGTATAAATATGATAATTATGTCATGTTTATTATTATTTACATGTTATATAATGATCTAATTGAAATTAGTTGACCTACCCATGTTATTTTTGACATAAAAACCAAATTTGGAAAAATCACACTATGTAAACATAATTGATTTGTTAGTTGAATAAAACATTATAATAAGTGGAATAATTTTTTTGGAAAACATTAAAAAGGTTATAAATTATATAAATAGATAACATAAGTTTTTTATTTGGAAATATAATGACACATGAGAATTGTTGGACACAAGGTAAGAGAATTTCATCTCAATTTACATTCTATTGGGACTTATTTGACTATGTGCCAATTCACTTTTATTTGGAGTATATAATGACTTTAGACTTGGTATATAATTAATATAATTACTCTCATGATATTATATGTTTTATTTTATTATCATTCGACCATGAGGATTATGGTTTTAATATTTAAATGTGGTATGTGACACTTTGAAATGATTAAAGATTATTCTCCACATGAATGTTCTTAATGATTACCTTTGCAATCTTGCTACCTTTTTTATTGTTAACATTATATTTAAACAATTAAATGATTATAAAAAATTTTATTGGTTATTTACTTGAATATCAATATATTAATTAAATGAATTTTCGTATTGGATAAACCATAAACCATTTTATAGATTGTGTCTACTTTGACGGTTATTTGATTATTTGGGGAAGTATTTATAATTATCTATTCATTAAAGATTTTTGATAAGGAATAATATTTATTTAGAATATTATATATGACAAATAAATTAGAAATTAAATTAAGAGAGGTTACCCAGTATTATATAGCTCATTTATCCTTCGATGGGTTCTCATGTGAGAAATATGTTTCGTAAATTAAATGGGTTTCTATTCATAGTTTTAAATTGACTTGTTAAAGTCCTTGACATTATAGGTTTTCATATGCCTTACAAATGACATACATTAAGAAATAATTTCCCTCATTTATTTTCATTTATTTTTTAATCTTGAGATATTGTGTCGACATTTCTATGGATGTAATTCACTCCCAGTTTATTGATTTATAGATTGAATTTTAATTTCTTAAAATTCTATATTTATTTTTAATTTTCATATTATTTGAATGTAATGTGTAATAAATTATTTAAAATTACATATAATTTATTTATTTTTTATTTATAACATTTCACTTACCCTTATTAATCATTTGAGAACACACTTATCTTGTTTCATCTTAGTATATTACGAAGTGGAATCCAATAAATGAGTTTTAAGGATGAAGTTCATTTTAGTTTTTTGAGTAGGTTGTTTTATTTTGTTTTCCCAATGTATTATGTGTATAAATTATGTAATCTATCTTTCCAATACATTCAAACTGATCTTTTTATTTGTATTTGATTCTTTGATATTAGGCCAATTTAATAAAACAATGCACAGACTCCGAGATTTTGTGGTCTTGGCGCTACACTTATCATTTTTTCCTTGAACTATTTATAATTATTCTCTTAAATTATGTTTCATAATAAGGTGATGTAATAAATTAATACCAAAATATTAACCAATGATCAACTAAAACAATTTCAAAAATTATAACCCTTATTTCCTTTAAAAAAATAGAATACTCTATTGTATTTTTTATTTCTAAAACACTTTTATGGAAGAAGCCTAAAACTATCATGTTCCAACTAGGTCATATCACATTATAGAATGAAGTAGTACTAAATCATCACATATGAAAAATTTGATCACATTCATCATGTATTCACTTAATTTATGGTAATAACATGTATTAATATAAAACATTCTTGAAAACAATATTCCTTCTTTATTACTTTTGTAATACATTGATTATTGTATATGTTTCTTAAATCCAAAAAATAATAACTCCATTAATAATGGAATTGACCAACATTTTTACAAGTCTTTAATTTTTCCATAGTAGTAATAACTATCGAATTTTTATTTTCTATATCAGCCATTTTTTATCCAAACATCATTATCTCATCATCATAGAAATATTAAGTGTTGTCATTCCCCCAATCACTTTTTTTCTAATAAGTTCAATGTTCCAATAAATAAATTTTATTATTCATCAGTACCATTAAAAATATGCTTTCAAATCATTATTGAAATATTACTCTAGTAAAATCAATCCATATATCATAATTGATATTAATTAATGAAAATCAATAGAATACTTTTACAACATATTTCTTACTTTCAATCATATAGTTATTTTTATCATTCCACATTGGTTGTTTCAATAGTATAAACTCGACCTTCATCCCATAGCTTATTCATAGGTATATTCCCTTAATTCTTGGGAAATTCATTTCTATATTGTCCCATCTCATTATACTTATAACACTTAATTTCTGAATTTTCATTATTTATATCACATTCTTTTTCTTGTTGAACCTTTTCATCAAACTAATAACAAACTCCATATCCATTGAATCATATCGCAGGGTGATTATTTCTACATTAATCACAAATGAAAAAATCATTATATACTGTGTTCCCGTTATCTATTATTTTCTCTATCGTCATCTTTCTATATTTATTCCATTTGAAACCAAATTACAAGGATAATTCCTTATCTAACATGATATAATATAAAACTATTTCACCATATAATGAAAATGTAAGAGACATCATTTCCCTTTGGAGTCTCAGATTAATCCCTTAAAATAAAAGGTCAATATTTCACTTATAGTGGTGTATTTAATCAGTCGCATACCTAGATAATCGTGTAAATAATTATTCACATTTTTTAACACTCACCTCTTCATTATTATTTAAAACTAATTAACATTCTCTTCATCTATGTTTGTTTCACATTTGGGATATATTTTTCAACGAATATCTCATAAAATAATTCCATTTAATGAGTTTAATTTCCACTTCATACCTTGTGCTCCTGATAAAAAACCATTATGATTGCATCCCCATTGAGACATTAAACTATAATTCTATCATTTTCTTTTTCGCTTCATCTAATTCCATAAATATCCCCTTCAAATACATAATCCATTTATCCACAACCATTTGATCAGTAGTCCAACTAAAGGATTGGGGGATTATTAACCTAAACAGGAAAAACATCATAGAATCTCATTGTGGAATAGGTTCCTCTCTATAAGAGGATATTTTTTATTAAATGAATATGCTTCCCAAATATATACATAACTTTATCTGTTAAAATTCTAGCTATATCAACTTCCTCAATTGGGAATCCTCTATATTGGATATGAGAATTGATACACATATTCTATAAAAGATCATTTTCTAAACCACTGAATACATTAGAGAAGATAATTACATTTTGTAACATAATTATTAGCCCCAAAACTAGTGAAATACTTATAAGAAATTGAAAATTTTGTCTATGTCTAATCACAAAATCATTAGAATATTACCTTATAGGGATATATTGTATTTCAATACTTTCATAAGGGTTTATAATAAAATTTATAATCATAGTAATAATATCCCTCAATATTATTGAAACATGTTTCCCAGTAAGGCCCATTATTGAGTACTAGTATATGCATGAGTCATGACTGATGTGTGCTTTTTATAGTTATTACCCATGGTTATATATGTGTAAGAACCATATCCACTTGTACAATACATAAATAGATCTATTTCTAGGAATAACCACATAAAATCAACCAAACCATGATTTGAGGTTGTTCATCAATATATATCCTCAAATACCATCCTAGAGTTATGTTACCTATTCTAGGTTTTCCTAATCTGTTTTTCCAAGCATTGAACTAAACACATTATAATTACAATTTTAATGAACCTAACCCTAGTATCCTAGAGATGATTTCTGAATTCATTACATTGGAATAGATACAAGATTCAAATTCCAAAGGACCTAAAATGAAATGTCCACACCAAGGCGACACAAATTGATTCCCCGATCTGGTCTATTATATAACCTCTCGCGCTCTACCTTGTATGATAGACTCTACTAACTTGTATAGAGGATCTAATAAATAACATGGAGATACTATAACATCTTAATCAGGGAAATATAATTATGAAATAAAAAAATAAATTCAAAATTATATTTCGAATTAAAAGATAAACCATTATTACTTGATGACTAAAAAGTGTATAAAATATCCAAACCAAACAGTTTAAATGTCATTCCATGTATGCATGACGGGGAAAATGAAATCTCAAAATAACAAACATTGACTCTCCCAAGTGCATCCTGACACAATGTTATGTTCCCAAATCAATGATTTATCCCATGTTAGCCAACTGACATAGGGATTATTCACTTGTCTTGTACTCCAAACATGAAATCTATTAGGGTATCGATCATGCAACACATATAAAGTGTTTATATGACTGAAAATACCCATGGATGGAATATAAAACAATATTAATTCAATAAAAAAATATTTATTTGTATAAAGAATAATGTACACGAAAAACGTAAACTTACAAATATTAAATTATTCTTTATTTAGCCTAAAAACCCCATGGGTTGGTGAGGACACCTAAACCATCAATAGCTTCTTTGGCCTAATGATGGAGTCTGGACCATAAAACATAATCAATTAAAACATCATTATTACACATGGTATTTCATTATCCATTTCATTTCAATTTCATGTCATGGATAATTGGATCCATAGTTCAATAAAAAAAAATTCGGCCAAGAATGCCACAGAAAGGTCCTCATTGGTATTTTAGGCATAATTCTATGTCCCACACCCCATTTATCAAGAACTAAAACAAATTGTACTTTTTAACAACATCAAATATCCCAAACACCTTTTTCATCCATCACACAAGAAGGATTATGATGTATTAGTTGGTGTCCAACACTCAATATCATATGCATCACTCATGTGGGATTTTGAATAAGAAATTTTTTTCCAAAACTCAATATCACGGGAATGTACATGGGAAAATATCATTGTTTTAATAACCCCATGGGTATTTGATGAATCAATTGACATCCCACAACCCCTTATCAATCGATCAAATATATCACACACATCACATTTATCGTGGTTAATCAACAATTACCAAATTAGCAATATAGAAAATCATGATATTCCATTTTCTAATTATTTAGAGTTCATCATTTTAATATCATTGAAATATAATTTACAATTAATTATATATCCGTTTATTGATATTTAGTCAAATAAACAAGTAAACCCTTTTTTGTTAATATAGAAATCCTATATTTACCATTAGTCAATGAATTCCATACTGCAAAAATTACCAAAATTGAATAAACCAATATTCCCACATTTCTATAACCACATAATTTTCAATTTAAATAACCAATTTTTATATCATAATTCAAAAAAAAAATATATCCAAATTGAACCCATTAAATCAGCACATGGCCACTCAATTTAAATCAAATAAGTTAATAATGGAATATCTCTATCAGAGATATTGAAATTTCACAATTAAAAAAAGGTTAATTGTTCAAAAATATAGAATTGGAAATTTAGACATCCTATATTAAGATTGTTGATGGATTTTCACCAACAAAAATACCTGGTTGAGGCGTAACAAACAAGACCATGACAAGGAACAATATCTATATCAAAAAACTAGATCCAAGATCAAATATATTGGATTTATGAAAACATGGATCTTTATCAATAACCAATGGAAGAAAAAATCACTTCAAATGATGAGGGAAATATATGATAGATAGAGGAATCAAATATAAATGATATCATATACAAGTAATTGGTGTATATCTATCAACGAGTAATTGGTTCATCAGGAATAGAGTTTGGAATGCCTTGGAACATTTTTGGGAGCCTTTAAAATTCATATGAATCAATTTAGGTTATAGTGGTGGATATAATGGAATAATACTTGAGGGGTTTGAAATTTTATTTTAATTTTTTGAGGGTATAATTTTCTCTACACACAGTTTTCCACATGGAGTGCATAGTTTTACCTAACCATTTTCCAAAATATGATCCTCACACTAGGGACCATGAGGGTAAAACCTCGAGGGTGCATGGTTTAACAATCTGAGCATAATCCTGGTAAATTATTTCTATTTGGGTTTTCAAGTCGTCCAGCCATTTTTTGCATGTTTGGGAACATCAAGAGCCAAAAATGATCTTCCCATATTCCTTCTAATATTCTCTAATTTCAACCCAAAACCCCCAATGTAAAACAATACCATGTTACACTAAATTATGGGTAAATAATTACCTACAAAAGAGCTATATAAACCTCCATACTAAGGTTGGGATCTTAAAATAACCTCAACATAATACATCTTTTCCTCGAGAAGAACCCTTAAGAATCTTTATGTTTCTGAGCCAGAATGATCAGGAAAAAAACCATCATATATTATTCTCTCTCTCATGGTTCATCATGAATATGGTGATATTGAAAAATTACTTAAAATATTGTCATAGACTTAAACCAAAACTCTTTCTCAATGTGATCAAACACATGTATCAGATGCTCCGGAATGGAAGGATATGTATCCAGCTCAACATCATCCACGTCGATAACATTAGAATGGTTGTGGTGATAACCCCAAATCTTTGGAATGTGATAAACATCATGAATATACATATACATTAATCGATGATTTAATTGGTATTCTACTAGATAGATTGTCTCCACGACCTAAAATAGTCCATCAATCATTTGTGCAAATTTTCACTGCCTCTAAATTTTATGAGGACCCAATCATGGAGACAGTTGAAGGAACACAAGATCACCAATTTTAAACTCTAAGGGTGTTCAAGGTTTATTAGAATATCAATTATACATTCTTTGATCCATATTCATATTATTTTGAATTAGTTTAAACTACTCAGTTGTGTCATGCAAGAGACTCGATACCAATAGCTCTGACTCACAGACCTCTATACATTATAGAGGTGATCTGCCTGGCCTACCATAAAGAGCCACATATGGTTCCATATGAATAGTTTCATAATACCTATTTAAAGGTGATCTCAAGCAGTTCTAGGTGCTTCTACCAAGAACAATAAATTTCAATAAGGAACATTCATATTATATGCTCAAGAACCTATATAGTATATTTTGAAAACTCATCTTTCTAGGGGTGGATTTTCATAATAAATAAAATATATCTTCCAAGATCCTTCTAGAACTCCCACCAAAAGCATGAAGTAAACAGAAGCCACATTCTAAAACATTACACTATGGAAGCCCACGTGGGTAAAGAATCTCCCAAATGTATATATCTCCAAACCGATACACTAATAATGTCTCTAGTATAGGTATGAAATGATAAACTTTCCTCAAAAGGCCCACTATCACCCAAACAGTTTCATTCTTCTGAGGCACCCTTAGAAGATTCACCACAAAGTCTAGGGTAATGTCATCCTGATTCCATTATATAATGGTTAATGAATGTATTAAACCACTAGGTCATTATTTCTCAGCCATAACATGTTGATAAGTGTAGCATCATGTCATGAACCCCTCTATCTCCTTCTTTATTCCATGCCAACAATATAGTCGACTTAGGTCAACATACATTTTGGTAAAACTAGATTCCCCACCTACTTTGAATCATGAAATTTCAATATCATCTTCTCACACATACTCATATGCAAAACCCTATTCTTGATTTACATGATTTCATCCTAATCAATATTCAATTCGAAAGGTGTCTCCTCACCTTCAAGGATTTCCCCCATGGCCATGAATTCAGGATCCTCATACCAAAATTTTACTGACCCAACTCAAAATTGTTGACTCCACTATAACTAATATGAGGAACATCAATTCATTACACTACAAAACCAAAACATGCATCTCAACTAGCAATGTTATTATCATCCACTCAGAAATAGAACATCCACTATGTAACATAGTTATATTTTTTAAAAGGAAAAAAATTGCCACATCAAACTCAAATGATCTAATAAATACTATTTAAACATTATAACCTAGCCATTTAATATATTTTTTCAACTTCAATGTATTGAATTTTAAAAAACATACAAACACGGTTGTGATTAGTAAGTAATTTGGAATCTAATTGGACCATCTTAATTTTTGGTGACCAGTTACCTACCTTTATGAATAGTAACCTACCCATATGAATAGTAACATATAGTTATGAATATTAATATGACCATATGGAATAGTAAATTTTCCATGTTAATAGTATCATATCCAATGAATGTAAAAATATAATTTATAATTTAAAATATTATTATAGTATAAGTAAATAAATATTTTTTAAAGGGCTTGAATTTTATAATTAATTAAAGAATTTAAAATAAAAAATAATTTCCTAAAATGTTTCCATAAATTAACAGTTCTTTTTCATTCAGTTATAATATAATTTTATAAGAACATATGACACTTTTAAAAGCATCATGAAATTTGTTTTAATTTTAAAATAATTAAATTTAATGTAAATTATGAATTTGATTAAAAAAATTAATCATATTTAGAAAATTATTTTCATAAAATGGAGTTCATTTTATTATTCTACATGTCATACAAATGGATTGTGTGAATTTTATTGATTTTTCTTAAATACTTTAAATTTTAGTGAATTGAAAAATAAATTAATTTATCATATAAAAACATTATAATTTAAATAAACTACTAATGTCATCATGAGTGATGTAAGAACCCAAATCTCAAACATACATGGACTTAATACTATTATTTGTCCTAGAAATATCACTATTTCTTATCTTGTGATAAAATAATAAATTAATGAATATAATATTGAGAAAACCCAGCTTTCCTTCATTTTAAATTCCACCCCTCACACTCTCATTACTTGACAACTATCAAGCTACAAGACTTCTGAAAATTCATCCCAAAACACATTCCTAGACACTCCAACATGTCCATCATCCATTTTTCTACTAAAAAGTCTTAAACTTCTTCTTAATGAGGCTCTCAATTGAGATAAATTGAAGATGTAAATTCCTATTTCCGATTCTTTTATTTTCTTTCATGTTCTTTTCTTTTCATTTTCCTTTCTTCACCTACCTTCACACTAATGGTATGATAAAAATAGTAAAATAAATGCGATGGAATTATATTATTCTGATGGGATAGTTTATCAAAATCTCCCCATCCCCCTCAATTAATACTATAAAAGAAAACACCGATCAAGATGTGTAATTTTATCACATTCCAGGATGACGGGTTTTCAGTTTGAATTATCATTATCTTGAATGGTCATGAAACCATTTTAATTGATGAAAAAGATCATAATATATTTATTTTATCTTATTTAATGTTTTTTAATCCTTATACATTAATTATAATAAATAATAACACATAATAGTTCATTGTAAGAAAAAATCGCCAAATTTATCTCAGAATTTATCTCTCAAATTATGTCTAATGATTCATCTCCATGGTATGTAAAAAAATTCATCATTTATACCTATATAATTTGACTAATATTATTTATTAACAATTCTAGTTGTTATCCAAATGTTATACAAACTTCCATCCATGAATACAAGAGAATCGTTCATGAAAACAATGATAAATTAACACTCCCAAACAATGAACTTAAACACCATAACACATCCAATGACCCATAAAAGATGTTAATAAAGCCTTAATAGATCAAAATTGTGTATAAAAGGTTCTAGAAATTTCTTATTACTGAATGAAATTTTTTTATACATGATATTAAATCAAATATAATGTTCATATTTGAGATAATGGGAAATTCTCGAAACCAGCATTCTTTTTTCTGGTTCTCCCTCTATCACTCCATTTTTTGTACGGTTAGTTCATAGAAATCATTTTTTATCATTATATTACCATTTCATTGGTATAAATTTCTTTCAATGGAGTTTATTTCAAAAAAACAATTCCAAAAGAACTCTTCTTTTAATGATACACTTTTTACTTCTCAATCAAGGTTGATGGTTCTTATTCCATGTTTATAATTCCCTATTTCATTTGGAATCCCAATATTTATGAAAGTGTCTATAGGGAAAAAAATCCCTCAAGTTATCATTGAATTGTTTTTTGAGGTGATTGTGTTTGTTGACAACATGGTCCTCCATGTTTTGTTTGTTGACAAAGAAGACCACGATATACAAATTTGATTACAAAAGGGGTTTACATGGTGAATTTTCGAGTTCAAGAGATGTTGTGGGATATCAATGTTTGATTGAAGAACCTCATCAAAGGAATTTATGATCTAGAAGAGTTAAAAATAGGGAATATGCATGATGGTGCAGTTTTCCAGTGTTTTCCAAATATTTGGGCCTGAAAATTGGAAAATAGAGAGATGTATTTCTGGAAAAGGGATGTTCACGAAAAATTAGTGTGGTGCACAAAAAAGAAAGTGGTGAATGAAATAATTGTGTGGTGAACGAAATAGAGGAATGAATTTTTTCATGCAAGAGGTGTTCAAGATCAAAAGCTAAAAAATTGGCAAAGGCATGTGGTGCGTGAAATATTGGAGTAGTGCGGGAAAAATGATGTTTCTCGTAAGATGTGGTTTTCTATCTTGAAGTGAATTACACACGAAAGAATGTTTTTTCATATTTGGGTCATTTTTTCCTATAAATATGAAGTGAACCCTCTCATTAAAAGTATCTCAAGACATGGAGAGTATATGATCTTCGGCCCACAAAATTGGAGCATGCAATGGAGTTACACGTAAAAAATAAGTTTGTGCGTAAAACGAGTGTTTGCACATAAAGAAAAGGTTGCATGTAAAAGATGGTAGTAGTCCATAAAATAATTATTTGCACGAAAAGAAAAGGTTTCACGTAAAATAATTTTTTATACATAAAATAAGTCAATTGCATTTGAATGTTGTTTTTCGTGAAAAGTGGATTTTTTCCAAAATCAGAAAATTATGGGCAATGCCTAGTGAATGATGCGCATAAAAATCGAGGTTTCTTGGTACACCTGGTGCAAAGTGAGATTCATCTATGGGTGAAACTTGGACATCATCAAAGCTTCTATCAGTATTTAAGAATTTTGATTTAATTAGACATAGTGAATAGACCTAAAATTCCATAAACTTCACATGGATCGTTTCCAAATAAGTGTGCAAAAGAAGAGGAACAAGGTGATGCTCTCTACCGGCAGTAATCCAAAGAGCGAGAAACAGGGAGTGACCCTCAAAAAAGTTGTGAGATAACCCTAAACAATGTAAAGGTTGTGAGCCTGTTCATAAAAGTTATTTAGCCTCAACTTTTTAAATATTAGTGTTCTTTTAGTGGATTTTACACATAATCACATCGTCGGTGTATGATCCTTAGACGTTTCCCAGTGATGGTAAAACAATTAAAAATCATTGTGTCGTGTGCATGATTTAGATTCTTCTTATTCATTGCTAAAAGAAAGTGAGGGAATATAGTTTTCCTTAATAGAGAAACAAGATCAATAGGGGAAGTTATTTTAATCTACAATACCCTGATTCGCCCCCGCTAAGGGTATGTAACCCAATGGACTAAAAAATTGGTATTACAGGGAAGGTTATTATCTATCATATTCTCTCTAATAGAGGCCACAAATCATAATGGTATTCTGATCTTCAACTAAAACAATTTTATACTATGGTAGAATCAGATGCCACACTACTTCTGATCTTTGGGAAGAGATATATTTGCAGCAGCAATTCATGTTATAACAGACGATATTAAAAGTGGTACATTATCAGATGATAAACTTAGAGAATTGGAAGCTGATGCCAAGGGAATTAATTATTTAGGGGGAGCCATATCTAATACTGTCTATACGAAGGTGATGTCCGGAAAAATATCACATGCCATGTGGGAAAATCTATAGAATATATATATATGAGACACATAGGTCAGAGATGCAATGACTCAAGTTTTGTGGAACTAGTATGATGATTTGAAAATGAACCCGAATTAGTTTGTTGATTCATTCTTTTATTGGGTAAATATTGTTGTGGATGATATTTGGTGTCTTAAAGATGTCATAGAAGACATAATGATCATAAAGCGCATCTTGAGAAAACTTCCACCTCTATTCAATTGAAAGGTTTTAGTACTTGAAGATAATGATCTATAGGAGCTGACACTGGACAATTTTCATAGTACCATGGTTGCATATGAATAAAGGAATGATGATAACAAGGTTGTGGAAAAGGGGAAATCTAAGGAGGTGGCATTCAATACCCTAAAGAAACTCACTATTGATTATTCTCGTGAGTATGAAGAGATAGATGAAGTGATGTCATTACATTCATCAATTTTGAAAACAGTAAAAGAAATGTTCAAGGGTAAACTTCCAAAGGCTTGTTTTCAATGTGTAAAGGTTGGTAATCTTGTGGCATGGTTTCCCAAAAAGATCCAAGAAGATGATGACGTCGATGATGTCAAAATTCCAATGAAGAAGTCTCCAGCCTATGGGTAAGGCAAGAAGCATTTGAAGAGGGATTTCATTAAGAAGAATAATCTCATTTCACAAGAATTTGAATGTTCAGATTGGTCAAAGGTTGAGGAGTTTGAAGAGGTAGAGAACTGCAATGATCATGGAGAAAAGTCTATGGTGGTAGTTTTCGGCAGTTCTTAGAAAAAGGAAGAAACTGACATTGATGAAGAAGAAGAATTTGAAGGAAGATTTGATATGCAGGTTAACATAGAGGATGATTTTGAATATATAGTTTTTTAGACGCCATACTCTACATACAACATCCAGAAGAAGAGAATTCTGAGTTAATGGAAGAAATTGAGAAACTCATGTCATTAGTGCTAGATAATTTAGAATCTGTATGGGACTAAAAATACAGAATGATGAATAGAATATGTAGATTAATTACATGAATATCACAGTGAAGGATCACGTCAAGATTATCAACGAGCATGAAGAGGAAGTTGTCGGTCTATGGAGAAAAGACGAGGAACATGAAAACCTTTGATTCCCAATTCATTCATAGGATATAAAAATATTATGAATACTAGAAAGATGAAATAGGATCCTAGTAGTTCAGTAGGAAATAAGTAGCAATTGAGCTCAGACATTAAGGTTAATTTGAGGCTTGATCAAAAACAGAAAGTAGTGAAGGATGATATTAGGCCACAAGTTCCCGTTTCAATAATGAAAATTGATATGGGTGCAAAGTAAAATCAGAAAATTCAAAGAACCCAAGGGAATACTAACAGTATAGACATGACATGCATAAATGTGTCTTTCAATAGGTGTTATTGCTATGCAATTATGGGACACTACAAAAATGTCAGCTCTATTTTCAGAAGATATCAAAGGGAACAGGAACAGAGGTGGGAACCAAATAGAGAATGGTTCTCTTGAACATATTTCGAAGGTCACTTTTTTGGTGCAGAGGATTTGGTCACATGGCTAGAAACTATACATCGACCATATAGAGGAATGTGACAATGGAGAAAAAAAATGTTCACAAGTAGCAGATCAATGAACCAACATGTGAGTTTAAAATGAAAAATCGATTTGTAGCATTTCAAGATGATGCAATTCCATCATACTCTGGGAAAGATCAGATCTCACAATCTATTCCATATGTGAAGAAAAAAATATGGACCATGAAGAAGAGAACATAGAAGGCAGTGGTTGTTGAAATTTCACTTAAAGAATAAGAATGTTCTAGTGTGTGGATCCTTGACAGTGGTTGTTTGTCTCACAAGACAAGAAACATGGATCTGGTTACATGAATAAAATATGACAAAGAAGGAGTTTTCATGATTGGGAACGATGAAGTCCCGAAGTTAATTGGATCGGGAAAGGCCATATTAGGGGGAAAAGAAATTAGTTGTGCTGTTATTTTGGTTATAGAATGTATCCGTCACAATTTTCTCAGTGTTAGAAAACTGTGTGACTCAAGGAATTCTATACAGTTTACCAAGAAGACATGTTCTGTCAAGGGAAGAGATGGTACGATGATCCTATAGGGAAAAATGACAATGCGAATTCTTTACATGGTTTGTGGAGAATAATATATGTGCTTTTTGTCTAGAGATGAAGAGAACAAGCTATGGCATAAACGACTCAGCCATCTGTGCCAACCATCCCTAGAATATCTGGTGAAGTGTTATGTAGCTAGAGACCTCCCTAATATATCACGTTATCGTACACACACGTGAGATGCATGCCAAAAATGGAATATAATCAATATGAATTATAAGGATAAAGAAAATAAGTTAACAAGAGTGATAGAATTGGTGCATGCTGAGGTTTGTGTGCCTATAAAACCTTGAGAAATTGATGTAAAGTGGTACTATGTTATTTTTATTGATGACTATAGTGGAATTGCAGGGGTATTTTTTATTTCCCACAAGTCTGTTGTGTTTAGCTGCTTTAAACTAATCCAAATGGAGAGTGAAAGGATGTTTGGATAAAAAATTATGATGTTTCGTACTGGCAATGTTACAGAATTCACAAATAGTGAAGTGGAAAAATATCTCGAGAAACATTGGATATGGTATCATGTTTCCTTATTAATAACTCCCAAACATAATGGAGTGGTTGAAAGGAGAAATTGGATCATCAACAACATGGCCCAAATGATTCTTATAGAAAAAGGCCTACCATAGAGGTTCTGGGAAGAAGTAGTGCTGACATCAGTATTTATTTCTAACAGAGTTCTGTTTTGTCTGAAGGAAGGAAATACTCCATATGAGATTTGGTATGGGAAGAAACCCACAGTGAAATTTTTTTAAATCTGTGAAAGTATGTGTTTCTTACTCAATAACGGAAAACACATGAAGTATGAGTCATGAGGAGATGAGGGGATATTCCATGGCTATTCAGGAGAAATAAAAGCATAAAAATGATTTAGAAAAAGGATATCAAAAGTTGTTAATAGAAATTAATTCACAATAGTGGAGAATGAAGAGAGCACTCTACAGTGCAATGAACATTTTCTAGATGAAAGTGATGAATAGTAAAGATACACAGGGAGAGAAAAAGTGGCTGATGATGATTCTGATAAATATAATAATGATGTGTATGAGAAGGTAAAATTTGTATCTCGACATAATCCAAGGATTCGAGTTGAACTTGACATGTAGAATATCATTGGTGATTAGTGAGATCCAGTTTAGACAAGAATAATGAAATCATTACTGTAGACATCTTTCCTATCTCTGGTATAGACGAAATGCTTCACTAATGCAGCTGAATATGAAAAGTGGCTCCAGGAAATGAATGAAGAGATTGACTAGATTAAGAAAAATTATACCTTGGATACTGTTTCAATGAAAGAAAAAGAAAATTTTCTCATGAATAAATTGGTAAATTTCTATAGGATGAATTAATATGGAATAGTGATTCAGAACAAGGCACGACTAGTGTACAAAGGATACTTCCTGATTGAGGGAATATATGCTGATGAGAAATTTGCACCAGTTGCGAGACTAGAGACAACCTGGTTATTTCTAGCAATTGTAGTGAAATGGAAGATCAATGTTTTCCATATAGACATCAAATCTTTATTTTGTAATGGAGTTCTAGAAGTAGATGTGTATGTCGAGTAGCCACATAGTTTTCTCATTCATGAGGATAAGAACAAGGATTTTTGGAAAATGAAGGCACTATATTGGTAGAAACAAGAACCAAGAGCATGGTACTTGAGGCTTGATCAATATTTTAAGAATATCGGTTTCCAACGTAGTGGGGTTGATTACAATATCTATTTCATCAACCATAGTAATCAAAGGATAATGGAGCTAGTTTATGTCGATGACATAATATTTAGCAGATCAGATGAAGCACAGTGCAAATAGTTTTTCAAATTAATGAAACCTGAGTTCGAATTGTCTATGATTGGTGAGCTGTCATGTATCATTGGTTTATAGTTGACAAAAGGAAGGAATGACACATTAATTTCTCAATCCAAGTATGCCAAAATAGTTTCGAGAAGATTTGGAATAGAAAATTACAAATAGATAAAGACTCTGGTTGCTACCTAGATGAAATTATCTAAAGATGATAATAGAAAGTTAATTAATATCCTAGAATACATGAATATTATTGGGAGTTTACTATAATTGAATGAAATGAGACCTGATATTGTTTTTTCCACATTCTAAGCAGCGTGATATCAAAGTAATCCAATGTAATGCCACATGCTTGCAGTAAAAAAGAATATGTAGGTATATTAGGGGAACATAGGATTTTGTCTTGATATATAGTAAAAAATCTCAGTTAGAGTTATTGGGATATACAGATGCATATTGGGCAGGTTCAGTGGATGACAAGAAATCGACATCAAGAGGATCTTTCTATCTTGGTGGTTTGTGTATTTTAGGGCTCAACAAGAAGCCAGATTTAATTTCATTGAGAACCGCAAAATATGAGTATATTTCATCCACTCAAGATTGCATACAGTTATTATGGATGAAGAAAAAACTTGATGATATGGTAGTTGATGTTATGTATCAGATTTTAATTTATTTGGATAACTCAAGTTCTATAAATCTCAGTATAAATCTCATACATCACTCTAGGACAAAGCACATTGAGATAAAGAATCATTTTTTCAAAGAGATGGTTGTGCACAACATTGTGATAATGGAGTATGTTCCTAGAAAACTAAAGGTTGCAGACATTTTGGCAATGGCCTTAACCAAAGAAGTATTCTATAGGCATCTACTAGCTCTGGGAGTTCAGTCGACTCCCCACACATGAAAAGGTGTGGTTGTGGACACCCCATCTCCCCGAGGTATGGTGGGTTTTTTCCTAAATGTGTTGATATGTGTTCTCTACTCTATTTCAAACCACAAAGGAATCAAATTTGGGTTTATTGATAAAGGGGGAAAAATAGAGACACCTCCTGTGGGTGTAACTGTGGAAAAATAAGGGAGAAAATGCCTTATTAAATGACACCAGGATATGCTGACAGGTGGAGCAGCGAGATAGTGGGAGATCAATAATAAAGGGGGAGCATGAGATTCAAATCTGATGATTCATGAAGTGATCAATCAAAGAGTATATATCACGAAAACTAAGGATCATGATAAAAGTATAAGTGTGGTGTTTGAATGGTGTCAAAAGGTTTCTAGCTCTCCCTAATTGGTATCTGTGTAGTATCAACACTTGGTATCAATTTTGCAATTGATATCAGTCAGGTGTCAATAGTTGGTGTTATAAATGAAGTGATTATTTTATGATATTTAAATTTAAACTTTTTTCTCATGGTGATCATTTCTCATGTGGGCTTAGAGTATGTGTTGACAGAATCCTTGAATGCTATCAGAATTACAAGTGGCAAATGGTGGTAGCGGTTGGAAGAAGATTTAATAAGGTATCAAAGTGCAGAGAATTTTTATGAGAATAGTTTTCAACAAAAGCAATGGTGGAGAATGTTGGGAATAAATCCCTCAAGGTATCATTCAATCATTTTTTGAGGTTATTTTGTTTGTTGACAAAGCAAGCCACTATATTGTGTTTGTTGACAATGAAGACCATGATATACAAATTTTATGACAAAGGGGGTTTACATGGTGATTTTTTAAGGATCCAGAGATTTTGTTGGCTATCAATGTTTGATTTATGAACCTCAAAAAAGGAATATATGATCGGGAGGTGGTACAAAAATATTAGATACAAGGTGGTTCCATTTTCTAGTGTTTTCCAAATTTTTGTACCTGAAAATTGGAAAATGAAGAGACGTGCTTTTGGCGAACGGTGGTGCGAGAAAAATTACAGTGGTTCACGAAAAAGAAAGTGGTGCATGAAATAGTGGTTTGATGCGTGAAATAGAGGAATAAAGCTTTTCACAGAAGTGGTGTTTCGTGATAAGAAGATCAAAAATTTCAAAGGCATGAGGTGCGCAAAATATTGCAGTAGTGCGCAAAAGATGATGATGCTCGTAAGATGTGTTGTTTCACGCTCGACGTAAATTGCACGCAGAAGGAGGGGTTTTTTGTTAATGGTTCATTTTTTCTTATAAATAAGAAGTGATAAAACTCATTAAAAGTAGCTCATGACTAAGATATATCCAAGCTCCTACGTGCGAAATTGGAGAATGCAAAGGAGTTGCATATAAACAAAAAGCAGGCTCGTAAATGGAGTGTTTGTGAGTAAAGAAATGTTTGTGCGTAAAAGATGGTAGTTTCGTGTAAAATAATTATTTTAATGTAATTAAAAGGTTTCTCATAAAAGAAATAGTTTCACATAAAATATTTCAGTTGCACGTAAACAAGTTTTTCCATAAAAAGTGGATTTTGTGAAAAATCATGAAATTAAGTACAAGCCCAGTGAAGGCTGCATGTAAAAATTGGGGTTTCCCTGTACACCCAGTGCAAAGTGAGGTTCATCTACAAGTGAAAGTTGGACTTCAATAGAGCATCTTTCAACAGTTAGGAATGCAAATTTTATTAGTGATAATGAAGAGACCTACTAGTCCATAACTATGAGTGGATCATTTCTAGAGAAGTGTGCAATAGAAGAGGAAGAAGGTGATCCACTCCTCTGGCAGTAAGCCAGAGAGAGAGAAATAGGGAGTGATCATTGGAAAAGCTATGAGCTAAACCTAAAAATTATAAAGGCAGTGATCTTGGGCATATAAGTAATGTATCCTGAACATTGTAAATGGTAGTGTGCTTTTATTGGATTTGGTACATCAGCACATCGTCAGTGTAGGCTCCTTTGACATAGCCCAGTGAGGGTGAACCAAGTAAAATTCATTGTGTCTAGTGCAAGATTTAGTTTCTGCATATTATTTGCTACAAGAATGATAGAGAAGTGTGTTCTACCTAACAAATAAATAAGATTAATATAGGAAATTGTTTTAATTTGTGATACCCTGATTCACTCCCACCCCCCTTTTGGTGTATCTAACCCAGTGGACCTAACATTGTCCTTATGTGATATAACACATTTCATTCCATGGGTTATTTATTTTAAAGATTTTTATATGTTCTATATTTCATTCATGATAATGAAAATGTTATGATATGACTTGTGCACCCCAAATTATATAGTTGCAAATGAATGTTTGTATCTGATTGGTGTGCCTATAATATACAGTGCTCCAATGCATTGGGCAAAGTGATGAATATAATGACATAAAGTGAAATTATTTTTGAACATGATGCTAGATTTATTCCAAAAAATTTGTGGTAGTTGAAAAATAAGATATGATGTTTCATTTTTATGATTTTCCACATACCATTCTATTATATAATGCTCCTTCTAATTATTATGAAGATGATGTTTTTCTCTCCCCATGTTACATTATTTAATACTCATATCTGTCCACTTACTAGGATTTTAGCTCACCGATTTTTTATTTATATCCTCATGTGGTTACTTTTACTATGGAGTATTCAAGGGCCAATAAGAAGATATATAATAATGAATTAAATAAAGGTTTATGTTTTATTATTTAAAAGTTATGTGTGGGTTATCTAATAATGCAAAACCAATACTGGTAAAATTTGATGGAATGTATTAAATTTTGTGTATTTTTTCAATTTTATTTAATAAAAATACACAACATTTATATACGATGAACCATGAAGAGCGGGTTTGGGGCATTACTATTTGTATTAGAGTAACATTCTAGAAAACTTTGGAGATTAGTCATTGTTATTTTTTTAAACAATTAGCGTTATAATTTTATTTTGAACATCTAGTTAGTTAACTACCCATAGGAAAAATGTTTTATTAAATATAAATATATAAATTCAGAATTATAAATTCAATGATCGAATTGCGAGGACACAATCCATTTTATGGGGGGGAATAATGTAAATATATTATCTAATAAGAAACAAAATGCCACATAATTCTCAAATGAAATACTAAATACTATGAATCCTTTATAACCTATCTGTTAAACATAATTTTACCGCTTCTATGTTTGGAATTTTAAAAAACGGACATAAATTGTTGCGATCAGTAAATTATTTGGATTTAGATAGGACCAACATTATTTTGGTGAATAATAACATACAATTATGAATATTAACCAAAATTTATTAATAATAACATAAAATTAAGAATAGTAATATGACCCTTAGGAATAATAGAATGGACAAGTAAATAGTAACCTTCAAACAAAGTATAAATATAATTTATAACTTACAATTTGATCATAGTATAAATAAATAAATATTATTAAAAGTGTTAGTATTTTAAATATAATTATTTTATTTAAAAGAAAATTAATTTTCCTAAATTTTGTTCTTAAATTAAAAATTCTATGTCTTTAGGTTTTAAAATAATTTTATAGGACCTTATGTAATTTTTTAATAGACTATAAAATCAGTTTTAATTTTAAAATCTGTATTTTCATTTAACTTATTATTTTAATTAAATATTAAATTAATCATATTATGATAAATATTTTAATAAAGTGGACTATATTTTTTTATTTTACAAATCAAAAATTAGTTAGGGTGAATTTTTGGGATTTTTCTAAAATATATGAAATTTTTGTGAAAAATAAAATAAATTATTTGACCATATAAACACATTATAATTGAAATACACTATTACTTACATCATGAGTGACATAAGCACCCAAATCAAGAACTCAAATTAACTTATTACTATTCTAGGTCATGTAATCATCACTATTTATTTTCTTATAGAGATATAATAATTTAGTGAATATAATAATGAGAGAAACCCTCTCACATCGACTATAAATACCACCCCTCACACTATCAATACATAATATGTCTCTAGCTTCATGACATGTCCAAATTCTTACCCATGATCTTCTCTAGCCCCTTTCCAACATCTAGTAGCCCTTGATATGATAAAATGAAAAAAAAATGTATTCCCATAATAGTCTCTAAAAGGCGATAATCTCAAGAGGTAAATTTCTCTTTCCGATTCTTTTATGTTCTTTCCAGATCATGTCTTTTATTTTTATCATTCCTCACCTCCCTTCAACAAAATGGTATGAATAATATGGTGACATATATGTTCTATAATTCTATTATGATGATGGTACAGTTTATCATATACTCTCCTTCCCCCTCATTTTATACAATTAATGAAAACACAGTCTGAGATGTTTTGATTTATCACATTCAAGGATGACAGGTTTTCACCTTGCCTTATCATTTTCTAGTCTAGCCATGAAATCATTTTAATTAATGAACTAGATAATTATATATGTTTTTTATCTTATTTAGTGTTGTTTAATCATTACACATTCATGACATAAAATAATAATACAAATAGTTTCATTGTATGAAAAAAAACCAAATTAATCCATGTGTTTATCGCTAAAATATTATCTAATGATTCATCCTCAAAGTATATAATAAAATTCCTCATTTATAAATCTATAATGTCACCAAAATTATTTATTAACAACTTCTTTTTTTTATCTACTTTTTATACAAACTTTCATCCATCAATAAAAGTGATCAGTTTTTGAAAACAAAGAAAAATGAACACTCTTGAATAATGATCTTAAACACTATAACTCATCTGAAGACCCATGAGAAATAATAATAAAGATATATTAAATTAAATTCATGTATTAAAGGTTCAATAAATTTATAATTAATAAATGTAATTAGATTATATATGAAATTAAAGTGAATAAAGCATCCGGATACGAGGTTTGAGGGAAATTCTCCAACCCATTATTCTTTTTTTGGGTTCTACCTCTATCACTAAATTTTTGATATGGTTACACCTTAGAATTACTTATTCATCATTTTATTACTTTTTCTGGGATATAAATATTTTCTGTTGGATTTTATGTTAAACAAAATGTTTTACCAATGAATAGTCAATTCGAAAACACACCTTCTACTACTCACTCAATTTGATGGTTCTTGTATCAAGTATGTTATACCATTTTTCTTTTGGAAGTACTAATTTTATGAATTTCTTCTAATCAGATAAAACAAATTTAATTACATGGGTTATTTATGATCATGATTGATATATGTTTTATATGGAATTCATTATAAAGAAAATTTTATGATGTGATTGGAGCTCTTAGATTATATAGGTGAATATGAATGTTTGAATGTGACAGGTGTGCACTATAATATATAGTTATCCAATGCATTGGGTAAATTGATGAATATCCAGAGTTTAAGTGATATTATGTGTGAACATTATTCTACTTTTGTTCACTACTGTGTCTGTTAGTTGACCACTACGATATATTTTTTCATTTTTATTCCTTACCACATTCTAGGATATTATCCAATTCTTCTTTACATGGTTGTGATGATGATGTTATGCTCACCCCATGTTACATTGTTTCATGTTCGTATCTATCCTTTTACTGAGATTTTAGCTCACCCCCTTGTTGATGTATATTCTGAGGTTGTTACTTGTACAATGGAATATTCTAGGGCCAATAAGAAGCTAGAGATGAAGGAATTAAATAAATGTTTATTTTTTATTTTGTAAATATTTAGTATGGTTTGTCTAATCCTCAAAAACCTAGACCGGTAAAAGTTCCATGAATTTATTAAATGTTGAGTATTTATTAAATTGAATTTTATATAAAAATACACAAATTTTTAATCTTCTGATCCTAGAAGACTATGATCTAGGATTTACAGAATCAAAAATAGAATCCTAAACATTATATTTCTATTATTTACACTTTAAATAATTAGAATCACAATATCGCTTCATGGGTGTATATTCCAACTCAATGTCTAATGAAATTATATACTCAACCCATATTTGACTTTAGAGATTCAAATCTCATTGTGAGAATGTGTACTTCAATCTCTTGTGATTAGTATATAGTGTGAAATTTTCAAACAACAGATAATTCTCCCAACACATAAAATGAAAAACCACTACAACTAATTAGAGTTCATCTGTAGGGTTGTTTTGGTCATGTGGATTCAACTACTACGAACTAAATTCTACAACTCGGTCACTCTACCAAAAAAATCACCCAGTTCAAATTCCAAAAGAATCACAACACGACAAGTACTCTACACCTGTGATGGGAAGGATTATGATTGGGTCCATTGTAAAAAACATCTTCACCTTCTAGAAATAATTATTAAATTTCCTTGAAAATTCATACAAAAATCCCTAATTGATTATTCATAAAATAGGTTATTATAATCATGAAAATCCCATGAAAAACCTCATATATTTTCTAACTAATCCCAAAAAACTGAAAAAAAAATTTCTTAGTCTAATCTATTGTAATAAATGCCTAATCTTTCTTGGGGTCTACTATCATAGTAGTAGCCGAGATGATGTGGCCCATGAAATTACCTGATCAATACAGAATTGACACTTTGATATCTTTCCATATATCTGATTCTCTCTCTGTGTAGTCATGAAGCTGTCAAGTTGATGGACATGATCATATTTAGTCTTGTATTACACCATGATATCATCCATAATTACAATATCAATGTAGTCCTTGTATCACTTGATGATTCTGCTTATGATGGCCATAAACACTACAACATTATTTATTCAGCCCAAACAACATCACAAGGGGCTCATAAAAGACATACATGGTTCGAAAACCAGTCCATGGTATTGAAGAATATAGGAATCTAAACTAAAGATATCCTAATTTATTATCAGTATTTTATATGACAAAGGATTCTATAAATTTTTCAAATATATCATTAATACATGGAAGGGGATAATCTTTCGTCAAATCCATTAGCAGCATCATCATGTAATCAAAAAAACATAGTGTTTTAATAGCCTTCTTAAAAATAAAAACTAGGGAACCCTATAGAGAAATACTTAGTTAGAAAAACCCCATATCGATCAACTCTTATTGCTGAGATTTAATATCTTAATGTCCAGTTTGTGTGATTTAGTATGCTGCAATAGAAATTTTCTTATTCCCTAACATGAGCACAAGTATTAATTCAAAATCTCTCTCAGGTGGAATCCCTAAGAAGTACATAGGAAATATTTCCTAGAACCTACCCACTATATGTGGAAGTGAATCATTCCTTATGCATCAATCTTCCATAAAAAGAATTTCAATGTGGTTATTATGCTCCACCAGTTGCGGGTTAATTGAACTACAAGGTTAGCCTTGATATCCCACTCTCAAAGGTGAATTTATCTATTAACCATTGGGGAAATAAAAGTCACTCTCATTTGGTAAAAATCTATGTGGGATAAATATTCTATTAACCAATCCAACTCTAAAATCATGTTGAGGAGAGAAATATCATGGATGTAAATATCCCAAAGAAAATGATACTCCCCAACCTCAAGAGAACACCCATTGCACATGTAGATGCCTCTCGAAGATACTCTTAATGGTGTATCGATCTTAAAAACCTCAGTAAAAATATATTCTATTAGGATCAAACAATTCAATACATGTGTAGATATAAATTAATGAGAGTAACCAATATAAAATGAGGAGCTTGAAAATATAGAGGGTACATGAATATTACCTTGAACTGTTGATCCTCCAACATATTTATCCACTAGTGTAGTTTTAACTACAAGAAACTATGATTCCACTATTCCCTATGATGAAGTCAGAGTCCCCTTTATTGCACCACTATTCTGGTACTTGTGCTCTTACCAAATACTCCCAGATCTAGTGCCTCTATCGCCACATCCATTAATATAGTAACTACCAATCCAGTATAATTTTGAGGATCCTCTTCTTGTACATTAGTTCTACCTATATACTCTATCATTAACAATATATTTTGGTTCCTATAGATTCTTTTTAGATTCTAAATAGTTCCATAGGCTTAGTAATCTTTCGGTAGTTAGGGATACTTTCTATAAAATCGACCTGGCCTACCACATTAGTGACATATCACTAATGTAATGTCTTATGTGATTGACCCTTTCCCTAGAAAATCTTCTTTATATCAACCTTATTTGAATTTTCATAATGGCACATCCTACTCTTGGAATACATACCTCTTAAGTTTCCTGTTCAATTTATCTATCCACCACTATAAGCCTCTTTCAAATTCCCCAATGATATGAGAGCCTAATTTAACACATCATATAACTTATTCATCCTTAAGATGTTATCATTTGTCTTAATTTAACATTTAATCCCATATTAAAATGGATTTGATGAAGTAGGGTCATCTATTTACATAATATGAATAATTACTTAAAAATATGTAAATCAACTAGAATATTCCATAACTTGCATACCCCCTATTCCATCCTAAAAAACACAACCACTCTCTCATGACTATATGTTTCAGGGTAAAATTTCCCCAAGAACATCAACAGAAATTTATTCCCCACTATTTTCTCCTTATTATTATCCTGAGTATATATGTATTACCAAATCTTCCCATTACCACATAAAATGTATGAATAAATTTTGACTCTTTTCAAAGAAAGATTCTCTAAGTGTTTTATAATCCACATGGTTGATTGAATCTAGAAGATAACTACCTTAGGTTCACCCTCTCTGATGAATGTTGGTGGGTGATAAAACTAAAACACTCATTTTATATCATAAAATCATTTCAAAACATACCCTAGGTATATTTCACTGAACTTTGTGAAGAAAGATTTGTTCTCATGTAACTACCCTCTTAATTCTTCACCTAACACTATGGGTGCCTTAGGTTCCACCCCTAGAGGCACATTTCCAACCGTGCAATCTGGTCATCCAATCAGCTAGCATCACCATAGAGGAGAAACACTACAGTAAAAAAACATCTAATATGACTCATTTTAAAACAATAACACATTAACATATGTGTAATTCAAAATATTCTACAAAAATCGTTTCCCCTTTTCCAACCACATGGTCAAAACAACATCACTATCACTAACCTTAACAATAATAAATCTAGGTAATGATTAATAATGGTAAACCCATTATCATAAAAAAAATTCATCATTATCAACCCATTTATCAACATTATTCATCATTTACATTTTTAAATTTCTAATTTGGGACATTTTACATTTAATTAATTGAAAATAAAATCATTATCATATAAAAAACTCATTTGTGAAGCCTAATTTTCCTATACGTTCTGAACAAATCATACATGCCACAATAATTATTGATGACTTATAATGATGCATGCATACTTAATTCTTATTCCATACTAGGGAACATGTTAATTCTTAGAAACAATAATCACATCACACAACAATTTTATGACTAGAGGATTAGTTACATTAATCAACCAAAAAACACATCCAAGACCACAATACAACATGGGAAATATGTGTTTTACCAAAACATGAGTTAAATAATCCCATTAATGACATCATAACCAAGTCCAAAATCGACTAATTATAATTTCATTTATTAAAAAATATCAGATAAATAAAAATAAAAGAACAGTTCAATTATAAAACATTGTTATATCCCAACCGGATGTCGCACACTGGTACCCTAAGTTGATCAGTTACAGGACCTTAGTGGTTCCACCTCGTCTGAAAGAGGTTATTGATTAGAATCAAGGTTAAAATTTAATCATGTAGATACTATAAACTATTCTCAAGTGTAATAAAATAGTATATATAAATAAAAAGAATAATAAATGATATTACCACTAACCAAACATACCTGAATCACCAGATTACTATATCATGAATATAATATCCAAACCAAATAGTAAAAATTTCATTCTAAGTACATTCAAAGTTTCAAATTCAGAACCATGATAAATACACGCTAATACTTAGAAGTGGTTCTAATTGAAATTTTTGGTTCCCACATAAATGATCTATCCAAAACCATTTATCTAATATAGGTCTTTTCCAATTATCTAAGCATGATAGAAAGAAATATATTCGGGTACTGATCACAAAACCAAACAATGGTGTCAGAATAACTCAGTGGGCTACAACCAATGATGTATTAAACAATATCCAATCAATAACAATATATGAACTTTAATAAATAATAACATTCACGAAAAAAAGTAAATAATTTTTATATATTCAATTATTTATTATTTAACCACATAAACATATGGGTTCTTCAGAAACTAGATCCCTCAATATCTACTTCATCCCATGTTGGAGCCCGAACCATAAAATATATTCAATTAAAATGATCATTATATCACATTGGATTTCATTATCCATTTCATTTCTATTTCATATAACAACTAATTGGAGCCACTAACAAATACCATATTTTTTCCCTGGAACACAATGGATAGGACCTCCTGGATATCTGATTCATCAATTCATGTACCAAAACATATTTATCAATAAATCAATCAAGTGAGATTTGGATGTAACTGTAGAATCATGATTGGATACCACTTACCCATGAAGCAAGATAGTTGGCCAACCGATCTCAAGAACACCTCCCCAAACACCACAGCCTGCCAACTAGAAACCAGGGCCTTGGGTATGTCTATGGGCATATTATTCCCTCATTTACTATAGTGGTCACAATAATATATATAATATATAACAAATGAAATAATTAAAATATAATAAATATAGAAAAAATATAATATAAATACATAATCAAGCAATAGAATGAAAAATAATATTTTATTCTAAAAGAAATAGATGGTATAATATGAATATGGCAATCCATGAACAATGAAAAAGAGATTCTGTAAGGGTAAGTGGATTAAATCCAATAAAACAAGAAGAAAAAAATTCCCAAAAAGTAAAAAAACATGTAAAGATTAGAATCTAGAGAATAAGCCCAGTCCTCTACTCCCAACTCCATCATAAAACAACCATGCATGCTTTGAAAAGTTACTACTATAACGTCCCGGACCCGGGTGCCACGCAACGGGTGCCCCGAGCCCAGTTCGCCACATGACCTCAAGTGCATTTCACCAAACGCCAGAGGCTGCCGACTAGCAGTGAGGGACCAGGTCTGATAGTGGGGAAACTATGCCCTCAATTGTCAAAGCGTAGCGCAGTGGAAAACAAAATAAACATACAACGACAGCGAATGCAGTAAACATACACAACTGAAATAAACTATAGCAGTGGATAAAACCAACAGTATATAAGTGATTATGCTACATGTTTCATGTTCTATGAAAATAGCCAGAACATGTTATATATCAATACAGTACAAAAAAATACAGAGTACAGCAAAATAAGCAAAATAGCTGGCAGCGGAATCACGAGCCTAGGCTCGGTCCCATGCCCTCCTACTCCTCAGGAACAGTCAAGTACCTGTATAGGGACACTTACCCCTATCTACACCTACAGAAACGTAATCTGTTTGGGCCGAAAAGCATGACCCAAACAGGGTGTGAGAAATATATCTCAGTAGGCACCCACCAAAGGATCGTGCCCAACTGCGTGTAAGCATGCAACAATAGTTTGCAGTAGTAAGATGCAGTAAAGTAAGTAGTACTCAAAAGTAACAACTATCAGTTATATTTCCATTTTTAATATTCTTTTAATCCATTTAATTAAAGAAATAACCACATTGCATTTCTAAGAAACCAACTAGTGTCCTCAGACACGTAAACTCCAACCCTCGGGTAACGAGTATCCAACAATGAATCTTTCCTCAGGCATAACAGAGTTTTTCCCTCAGGCGTAGGTAGTGTCGCCCACAGGCACAGAGTCAACTACCCACAAGAACGGAAGAAGTTTCCCTCAGGCTGAAATAACTATAGCCCACAGGCTAAATAGTGCAGTGCCCACAGGCTAATCACAACAATGCCCACATGATTAACATGTAACCGGGCCATGCCCAACTTTTCAAAATATAGTAAACAAGAAATTACTCTCAAGGTAATTCTACAATTACTAAATTAAAGTCATATCCTCGGGTATCCTGGCCAAACGACTAAACAGTGAAACACAACCCCGGGGTGGTTCCGGATCCAAGCAATGATCCCAACCAGCATTTTATTATCACAGTTTAATCACGTATGCAATTCTATGAATTATTTATAGCAACAACCTCAGCCACACAACACCCCAACATGGGTTCGTGGCACGAAAATGCACAAAATGCACGATAGTTGGAAAATAAACACAAAACCACCTACCTTATACGCCAACGAATGCTATACCCGAACACCGACTCCAAGAATTCCCAAGAACGTCATAGATCTGACGAAGAAAAAAACCCATTCAAATGTAAATAACATCAGTTGGGAGAAGAATTGGTCAGAATCGGCCATGGAGGTGGAATCCCTTACTCGTGTGGTTCCAACGGGATCGTCCGAGGAGGAAACCGATTCCAGACGAACACCTGGTGGGTCTTCAAAGGTCTGGTCGTCCTCTTTGGATCTAAAATGGCTCAAATGCCTCCTCTGCCAAATGAGGAGGCTACTTCCTGTTTTAAGCTGAAAGAAAGTACACGACATATACTTATGAGTACACGTCATGTAATTTCTTCATTTAACTATTCCCCTAGGGGCACCGCCGCACTGTTTATCCGTCGACATGATTACATGGCATGCACTCCCAAGTACACGACATGTATTATCGCCTAGTTGGCAGCGACTCCACCACCTTACTGTTTAAGCCTGCCGACTGACTACACGGCGTGTAACGTACCACTACACGGCATGTAGTCGGTTCCTACACCATTCGTCACCGACAAGGCCACACGCCCTGTGTAACCATTCCACACGGCCAAAAGTACACGACGTGTGGAAAAGTACACGGCGAGTAGTTCCAAAATTCAGGATTTTTCCCCATTTTTCATATTTTCTCAAAAACACATATGGAAAATGAAAAAGAAGAATCCCTTACCTCAAAACTAAGAACCAAGTTCTTACAAACTTCCCCCCTTATAGAAATTCGTCCCCGAATTGC
Organism: Viscum album; assembly: GCA_963277665.1. Lineage (NCBI taxonomy): Eukaryota > Viridiplantae > Streptophyta > Magnoliopsida > Santalales > Viscaceae > Viscum > Viscum album. The sequence goes on along the minus strand of OY728133.1, from coordinate 2,064,529,872 downwards.
CCTTCTAAGGGTGGCGAAGATAAAGTTCAGAACAGCTCTGGCCACTGAGCACGTACGTCGGCCTCCCGCTCCCAGGTCTCGTCCTGCACTCGGCCATGCTGCCATAGCACCCGTACGAGAGGAACTGACTAGCCTCGGAGAACCTTCGTGCTCCTCTCTATGATATGAATCGGATTATCCTCAAAGGACGCATATGCTTTCAACTCAACCTCCTCAGGCTGAAAGGTGTGAGACCGGTCTGAATGGTAGCGACGCAACTGAGACACGTGGAAGACGTCGTGCATGTCATGGTACCGCTGCGGTAACTGCAACCGAGAGGAAACCAGACTGACTCTCTCCACAATATTAAATGGTCCCACATACCTCGGTGAAAGATTACCCTATCTCCTGATCTACTTGTGTCCCAGCCTCGGTGAAACACGCAAGAAAACCTGATCCCGAACCACGAACTCTAAAGGTCATCTTTGGCGATCATCATAAGATTTCTGACGAGACTATGCAGTAGCCATCCACTTCCGAATCAACTATACCTGCTCAGATGTCTCCTGTACGAGCTATGGCCACAGTAAAGCTGCCTCAACTACCTCTAACCAACCCAAAGGTGATCGGCATGGCCTACCATATAACCCTCATATGGTGCCATCTCAATAGTTTCCTGAAAACTACTTTTATAGGAAAACTCAAATAAGGGTATATGCTTCTCCCAAGAGCCGCCAAAGTCTAGGACGCATGATTGAAACATGTCCTCTAGCACCTGTATCGTCCGCTCTGACTGTCCATCTTTCTGAGGATGGTATGATGTTCTCAGAAGCACCTGTGTACCCAACACCCTCTGAAAACTCTGCCAGAAACGAGATGTAAACGGGCGTCCCTATTTGAAACGATATAACGAGGGACCCCATAAAGACGTACGATCTCTTGGATATACAGCCTTTCGAGCTTGTCAATACTGAAGGTCTCCTTGATCGGCAAGAAGTGAGCTACCTTCGTGAGTCTATCCACAACAACCCACAAGGATTCATTGTCTCGAGGTGACCTCGGCAACCCAGTCACGAAATCCATCACGACATCATCTCATTTCCACTCTGGAATGGGCAACTGCTGTAACAGCCCAGCTGGCCACTAGTGCTCTTCCTTCACCTTCTGAGAGGTGGAACACCTCGTAACAAAACCAGTGATCTCTCTCTTCATACCTGGCCACCAGTACTAACATCTCAAGTCACTGTAAATCTTGGTAACCCCAGGATGAACATCCCAAGCTGAAGCCTGAAACTCCCACATAAGCTCCTCGTGTATATCCCCTGGAACCCATACACATCTATGGAAATGAGAAAACTCATCATCGCATACCATCCAACCAGGAGGAGGGTCCTCACTTGCCACCGACTCCCATATAACTATGCCATCTGAATCAGATAGCTATCTCATCCTCACTTTATCCAGGAGGGTAGATGTCACAACCAAAGATGAGAGATAATTCTGCCATAACTGTCATGAACCTCCAGATGCATCTCAGAAAACAAAGCCATGAGCTGGCACTCACCACTGGCCTCCTGCACTGCCTGTATCTGAGTCTTCCTGCTCAGTGCATCGGCTAATGCATTACCCTTACCAGGTGTATAGGAAAGCTCAAAATCGAAGCACTGTAGGTACTCAACCCACATTCTCTGCCTCAGATTCAGGTCACCCTGAGTAATGATATACTTGAGGATTTTGTGGTCGGTGAAAATCACAAAATGCTCTCTCAACAGATAGTGTCTCCAACAGCGCAACGCATGCACAACTTCAGCCAACACAAGATCATGACTTGGGTAATTCCTCTCATGTGGCCTCAACTACCGAGACCCATATGCAAAAACTCGGTCGCCCTACATCAAAACGGCTCCCAGCCCAATCCCTGATGCATCACAGTAAACTGTATAGCTCTTCCCCTGCTCTGAGAGTATCAGGATCGGTGCTGATGTCAACCTTCCCTTTAGGTCTTAAAAAGCTGTCTCACAAGCTTCTGACCAAACAAACCTCACACCCATCTTAGTCAGACCTATCAACGGTGCTGCTAAGGAGGAGATGTCTTGTATGAAGCATCTGTAGTAACCAGCCAGCCCTAAGAAACTCTGTATCTCAAACACATTCTTAGGATGGTCCCAGAAAACTACAGTTCTCACCTTCTCTCGGTCTACTGCAACTCCTGCCTCTGAGATGATATGACACATGAAATGAATCTGGTCCATCCAAAAGTGGCACTTTGAGAGCTTAGTATATAGCCGATGCACTCTCAGTGTACTCAATACGATCTCACGATGGGCGGCATGGTCGTGTCGAGTGTGAGAGTACACCATGATGTCATCCACAAATACCACCACAAATGAATCAAGATACAGATGGAATACACGATTCATCAGAACCATGAAAACTTATGGCGCATTCGTGAGTCCGAACGGCATAACCAAAGACTCGTACGGACCATATCTTCTCCAAAAAGCTGTAAGCGGTATATCAGATGGTCTAACACGCAGCTGATGATACCCGGATCTCAAGTAAATCTTCGAGAACAGTCGTGCTCCACGAAGATGATCAAACAGATCATCTATCCTCAGCAAGGGATATCGGTTCTTAACCGTCAACTGGTTCAGGTTCCGATAATCCACGCATAGTATGAGGGTACCGTCCTCCTTTTTCACAAAAAGGACCGGAGAACCCCAAGCAGAAGTACTTGGTCGGATAAAACCCTTCGCCTATAACCCCTCTAACTGCCTCTTGAGCTCCTGCAACTCAGGCGTGGCCATCCTATAAGGAGGAATGGACACCAGTGCTGCTCCTGGCACAAGCTCAATAGAAAAATCCACCTCACGCACTGGAGGTAGACCTGAAAAGTCATCCGGGAAGACATCCATGAAACGATCGACAACTAGAGGGAAATACGGATGACAAGTCCCCTGATCATCCAGATATAAGCTCGCAATCTGGGTTGTGACTCCACCTCACCCATGATGCTCTGGTCCAGCTTGACACGCCTGAACATCCCACTCACCCTTGTATAGAAACTCTCCACCCTCTAGTGACGTGAAACTCACCATCCGACGATAGCAGTCTACAAAGGTTCATAAGGGAACCGACCAGTCCATCACGAGAATGACATCATAGCTTGTCATCTCTAAGACATAGTGGTCCCAAAGGAAGTGACACCCTCCAACTTCAAGGGGGCACTCCATATACTGTTGCACACCAACCGTCCTATTCCCCAACAGAGTTTCTAGCATCATGATATCAGAAGAAGTAGAAACACAGAGCCCAAAGATCTCCACAACGGGTATAAATATGAAACTATGTGTAGCACCAGTATCAAAAAGCACTGAATATAAGACAGAAGCTACTAGAGTAGTACCTCTGACTGTAGAAGGTTCGAGATCGTGCTTCTGCTGGGTCTGTTGCACTGCATATGCCTGCCCAGTGTCACGGCCCTGCGACACGGCCTGGATACCCTGAGATGTCCCGCCCTGCTGCCTCTATGATCCTGGTGTCTGGCTACCACGGCCACGAACACAATCTCTGCAAGCACGCCTTAACGTATTCCAGTTCCCTGACTGGTAAGAAGCCACTAGCCCTGCTCCCGCACACGGAGTCTGCACATAACCCCTCTCACTATCCACTGGTAGAAACTCCCTGCAAAAGCGTTGCACCTGTCCCATCTTGCCTCATGCTCGGCACTCCACTGGATCACGTGGACACTGTGGCCTCTTGTACCCCTCTATGCCACACTGGTAGCACACAACCTGTCCACCTAAAGAATTATTCTGACTGGTACTGCCGCCCTGAGAGAAGCCCATGTGTCTCTTTCTCTTTCCAGCAGAAATAATACCAGTAACTGGTGCTGAACCGCCCTAGCCCACACCACTAGATTCCCGCAGGTTCCTCTCTATAATCAGCACCTGATTCACAATCGTGTGTACAATAGGCAACCTGAAAACATTCACCAGCACTCAGATGTCATACCGAAGACCATCCTCAAAACGTCTGGCTCTCAAAGTCTCATCACACACCAGCATGGGTGCAAAACGCTGAAGCTCCGTAAAACGATCAGAATAGTCCATCACCGACATAGCGTCCTGCTGCAGAATCATGAACTCTCAAGATCTATCTGCCCTCAGCGTATCGGGAAAGAAGAAGTCATAGAAGACTTACTGAAAATCTTCTCATGCCAAATCTCTGTGATGCTATGACTGGGGGGTAACATTGCACCACCTCTTGGGGGAATCACACAGCATATAAGTCGCGAGCTTGACCCGCCGCCCTGGAGGCATCTCAAGATGCTCGAAAATAGTCTGCATCGATCCTAGCCAAGACTCTGTAGCTTGTGGTCTGACATCCCTTGAAAACATAGGCGGATGCTCATGTTGGAAGATACGTCTCATCTCAGCCATAGATGTGGCAGCCTGCGGTGCTACCTAAAAGGTCTGCATGAACCACATAAAGCCTTCACGGAACTGCGACTTTGCGCCAGTGTCTAGTATAACCGTTGGTGCCACATCTGGCTCTACTAGAGGATCAACTAGTAGCCCATGGTCCACCATCTCTGGAGTATAATCATCACCGCTCTCCTGGAGAAAAACTCGCGACCGTCTAGGAAGCATGACACTACAAGGTCAAAATCACGCCTCAGATTCATGATTACTAAGACTAAAATGAAATAACCACCAATGAAAACAAGATGAAGAAAGCATGAAAAATTTTCAAAACAAGACTACATGGCGTGTACACAGACTAAACGGTGTGTACTTGAATTCCATTCCCCTGAAAATGTCCTTCTACACGGCTAAGCCACATGGCTTCCGTCGAACAAAACTACATGGCATGTACATTATCTACACGGCATGTACAATGTTATTTTCCAACTGCTCGTGTCGTCTGTGACACGGCTGACTACTCGTCTTGACACTACACGGTGTGTTACAACCGCACACGGCGTGTACACCACAACTTATGTCCTGAGACAAGATTACACGGCGTGTCCCACAGGTACACGATGTGTTCAGGGAGAGGTCACACTGGCCTGTGTTGTTAGTTACACGGACGAGTCCCCAGGTCACACTACACAGCGTGTCTATAATTGACACCGCGTGTTCTGTCAAGGAGTTCACCGACCCGTGTTGTTAGTTAAACGGCTGGACTCTGGGTCAACACTACACGGCATGTTCATTCGGTACACGGTGTGTTTCACCCAAGCCTTGCCCTACCCCGTGTCGCCGCCCACACGGTTTGTGTCACGGGAAGAGACTACATGGCGTGTACTCAGGGTACCCTGTGTGTACTCAAAAAGTTCATTTTTCTTCCCGAACAGAAGAGCATACACGACGTGTATAAAAATACTACAAGGCGTGTATACTGGGGTTCTAGACAGTATGCCTCAAAATCTTCCCCAAGACCCAGAAAATACTGAAACTAACACCTAAGTGCCAAATTCCGACCCGTGGGGGCCCATACTCCCCACAAATCAATGTTTGACATCTTATATGTGTTATAACAAATAAACAGTCAATGATCCACCAAATTCCGGTCAATGGGGGGCTATACTCCCTAAAATCCAATGTTTGGCGTCCATTCTATAAACAAGCTCAACACAAAAATACAACATCACAAGGCAGGTATTATTAGGGCAGCTATCACAACAGCATTCTTTTCTAGCACAACAACTATGACACCAACATTCAATTTCTAATGCACCTACATGGAATGGAAACTATGCATTGCATGTGATATATAGCATGTGTTATATGATGCATGAGACGGCATACCCTCATCTCATCAGGTTGAAACTAAATATAACCCATTGATAAAATTTAAACTGCACAATCTCAAAGTGCATCACCCAACGGTGAAAACATATCAACCGTAAAATTGAAAAATCAAAAGAATGGAAAATACGAGGTAGACTGGCTTTTCCCTATACACGGGTTAGCTACGCTCGTGCATAGATTATTACCAACTACCGTTTCATCCTAACCCTGACTACGGCTCCAAACAGTAAGTCAAATAAAAGAAACTCCTCTGATACCACTTTGTAATGTCCCGGACATGGGTGCCACGCAACGGGTGCCCCAAGCCCGGTTCGCCACATGACCTCAAGTGCATTTCCCCAAATGCCAAAGGCTTCGACTAGCAGTGAGGGACCGGGTCTAATAGTGGGGAAACTATGCCCTCATTTGTGAAAGTGTAGCGCAGCAGAAATCAAAATAAACATACAATGACAGCGGAAGTAGTAAACTTAAACAAATGAAATAAACTAAAGTAGTGGATATAACCAACAATATATAAGTGATGATGCTACATGTTTCAAGTTATAAGAAAACAGCCATAACATGTTATACATCAATACATTACAACAAAATACAGAGTACAGCAAAACAAGAAAAATAGCCGGCAGCGGCATCGCGAGCCTAGGCTCGGTCCCATGCCCTCCCACTCCTCAGCAAAATCCAAGTAACTGTATAGGGACTCTTTCCCCTATCTACACCTGTAGAACAGTAATCTGTTTGGGGTGAAAAGCATAACCCAAACAGGGTGTGAGAAATATATCTCAGTAGGCACCCACCAAAGGCCCTTGCCCAACTGCGTGAAAGCATGCAACAATAGTGTGCAGTAGTAAGATACAGAAAAGTAAGCAGTACTAAAAAGTAACAACTATCAGTTATATTTCCATTTTTAATATTCATTTAATCCATTTAATACAAGAAATTGCCACAGTGCGTTTCTAAGAAACCAACTAGTGTCCTTAGACACGTAAAATCCTACCCTCGGGTAACGAGTATCCAACATAGAATCTACCCTCAGGAATAACCGAGTTTTTCCCTCAGGCATAGGTAGTGTCGCCCACAGGCACAGAGTCAACTGACCACAGGCATGGAATAAGTTTCCCTCAGGCCGAAATAACTACAGCCCACATGCTAAATAGTGTAGTGCCCACAGGCTAATCACAACAACGCCCTCAGGATAAATAGGTAACCGGGTCATGCCAAACATGTCAAAAATGCAGTAAATAGGCAATTCCTCTCAAGGAAATTCTACAATTACTACATTAAAGTCATACCATCGGGTAACCTGGCCAAATGGCTAAACAGTGAAACACACCCCCAGGGTGGTTCCGGATCCAAGCAACGATCCCAACCGGCATTTTATTATCACAGTTTAATCACCTATGCAATTCTAGGAATTATCTATAGCAACGGCCTCAGCCACACGATACCCCAACATGGGTTCATGGCATGAAAACACACAAAACGAATGACAGTTGGAAAATAAACACAAAGACACCTACCTTATATGCCAACGAACACTATACCTGAACGCTGACTCCAGAAACGCCCAAGAACAACATAGATCTGACGAAGAAAAAAACTCATTCAAACGTAAATAACTTCAGTTGGGAGAAGAATTGGTCAGAAGCGTCCATGTAGGTGGAAGCCCTTACCCGTGCGGTTCCAACGGGATCATCTGAGGCGGAAACCGATTCCAGATGAACACCCGGTGGGTCATCAAAGGTCCGACCATCCTCCTTGGCTCCAAAATGGATCAAACGCCTCCTCTTCCAAATGAGGAGGCTAATGCCTGTTTTAAGCTGAAAAAACAAAGTACACGGCGTGTACTTTCTTCATTTAACTGTTCCCCTGGCGGCACCGCCGCACTGTTCAACCGTCGACATGATTACATGACATGTACTCTCGAGTACACGGCGTGTACTATCGCCCAGCTGGCGGCGACTCCACCTCCTTACTGTTTAAGCCTACCGACTGACTACACTGCGTGTAAGGTACCACTACACGGCGTTTGGTCGGTTCCTACACCCTTCGTCACCGACAAGGATACACGCCCTGTGTACCCATTCCACATGGCCAAAAGTACATGGCATGTGTAAAAGTACATGGTGTGTAGTTCCAAAATTCAGGATTTTTCCCCATTTTCCATATTTTCTCAAAAAAAATGAAGGAAAGGGAAAAATAAGAAGCTCGTACCTCAAAACTAAGAACCGGGTTCATACAACTACATCCATTTATCAACTCCTCCAATCATGAAATCTACTTGTGTACCATAGGCACCAGATCATGGTGTGAGATACAATCTCAGTATGCTAGAACACATGCTACCTAGGATAATCCAGAACATACATTATAAAATTAGTAGTGTTCCTAAATAATTTAAAATAAATAATTTATAAATAAATAATAGACATTGGACCAAGTTATACATGAATAACCTTCAAATTTACATGCTTAATCCAATGATAGTGTGTCTAAACTAGGAGTTCCCATAAAGGAAAAGTGAGTGGGATAGAGTGATATTGGATGAAATGTCCTTATAATTTTGATTAGGCTTCTAAGGATCATCCATATCTTTTCCAATCCAACAAATCAATTCCCATGTGAAAATAATTACATTTTTTCGATTTACTTTTTAAAACCCCTTTATAACTAAGACACCTTGCCCCTATACATGGTTATTCTATAGTACTTTCCATGAATCCCATTGGGATGGGTAAAACTATAATGCCATGGATTCCATCCAAGATGACCCAATGAAGATGTCCCATGTACGACACCTTTCATAGTGTTATAAAATTCAATGTCTAATAAATTCTCCATGTTAATAACTATTATTGATGGTAAGGTCCCATGTATCTCATGTTCGATGGTACCTCAAATCATTACATTGAGACCATCCAAGGGGTCTCCCCTCGAGAACTGATCTAACTTTTCGATAAGAAAAATAGAATAAACACAATGAGATTATATCATGAATAGACGATTTCAACCATGGTGTGTTTTCCAAGAATTAAAAAATATATAATGAGGGAACATGAGTACTTCCAAGGGGTTCCTAAATTGGAACCCCCTGTATCACAGTTGGTACTAAAGAGAACTAGCTAATCAAACATTACATATATAGATAACATGTCTTGAAAATGAAATTCTCATTAGTTCAAACCTTTTCATTATATTAGGAATAATGTTCATGTAATTTCAATGGGAAACCCACTTATGGGATAAGGAACAATGCTCATTGCCTAACCCCTCGGTCAATTCATTTGATTTCAACCAATTCACTATAGCCTAGCAGAATGAGGGTCTAATGTATGGTTTTATCTTGGATTCAAATTTACAGTAGGATCACGTCATTAATTAAGATTCAACATGCCTCAAGGTTTGTTATTTCATTTAGGGTAAAAGGATTATTTATGGCTCTACATTAGAACTCGCCAAATGGGGTGGTAAAAATCATGGTGATCAACCAGAGGTGTTTATTATCCACTAATACTAGTTTAAAATTGTATGAGGAAGCTATTAATATTATTTAAATAAACAATTAGTGGATAAATCTTAAACTTTTGAGTCATATCATGATGATCAATTTTATGGATTTCAAAAAAACAAAGGGAAAGATCCCAAAACACCTACCACATCCTTGGAGACAATAACATGTTGAGAATAAAAATTCAATTTGAGCTCAGTCAGAAGAAATGGGGGAAATTGTAATTATCCATGAAAATGGGGATAATGAGCATTCATTGAGATAGTGTGACAAATGGAATGAAAAATATAAATTATAAAATAGAGGATTAAATAATGTACCACTAATATCATGTGACTTCTGACATTGATAACATTAGAGTTCATATAGAGGAGGGAGCTTCAACACATGGAGGTGGATGAAATGGAGCTCTATACATGGGAGGACGAGGAGAATCCACTATAATAAGTAAAGGATAATTGAACGATTGGTTTTAAAACATTTAAGATGAGGAAATGGAATTGTCACAATCAAACAGATCTTCACATAATTTGGACACACGGTTGGCCAAACCATGTGACAACCATGTGCCAGGAAACCATTATAAAGGGTACCTCGCATGGTTTTCCTCATGGTATTCCTAATTGTGTGAATAAAAAGAAAAGAAACTTTGACAAGAATTGCCTATTGTTCACATGGCCATATTCCAGGTGTTAGACGGTTTAAAAAAATAATGTGGTCCCAATATTCACACTGTCTAATGCTGAATGTTTTAGAGAAACCATGCCGATGGAGATGAACTATTCTTCCTAAGCATGCCATCAAGTATTTTCTTCCCAATTCATGGATTTGAGATTTTAATGAGAATAAGACACTCCCATTCCCACTAAAATTTTATAAGAAAACATATTCATGTAATTTCAAAGGAATTTGAACAGAAAAATTACAGGTTTGTACCTTTGTGAAAATATGGGAAATTAAAACCACCCCTACTTAAAAAAAACTCAACAGTGAGTTGCAATTATGTGTTTAGTTAAAGGTCATTGAAGAAGTGTTCAGGACACTACACACATAAAGAACCTTCCTACTTTTAGGAAACATCGTGTAACACCCCAAGCTTCCACGGTACGTTTCCCTTCGAATAATGCGATAGCGTGTGTTGTACGCAACCTCGAGTTCTAACACACACCACAACTAATTAAAATAGCCATTGTGAATAGTAATACCTACTTTTTGAAATCATATATATTTTATATTTCAAAATGGACTTCATTTTTGGATTCGGAATATTGAAATTAGCCTAGGGTGAAATTTTGGTACTTTTCGGATAACTTTAATATTTTGATGAATAGTGAAAATTACAAAATTTTAATTAAAAACAACTTTTTTAATCAAAATAATTAATAGTGATAAATTGTGAATTTGAGTGGTTTTAAAGTATATTTAGAATATATTTTTACCATTTAATATAATGTTTGTCATTGGACATAATTTTACAATTAAACCGAACATAAACAAGTGTCAATCTTTTGATAGTTATTACCTCTTAAAAACACGCTTTTTGTTTTGACAGCGGGAATTAATTTTAAATTAATTTCTGCCACTTCTGTGTTTTGAATTTAGAAAAATGGATTCCATATTTGGAATCAGGATTTACAAATTGTGTAAATAGGTAACTTTTATTTTTAGACATTTTAAATAATTACTGTGGTAAATATTTTATTTACCATGGTTAAGGGTAAATCCGGTAAATAAGGGTTAAAAATATAATATTATAATAATACAAAATTACCCTAAAACGTCTCCTAACCTTATTGGTGGACACATACCCGACCATGAGCATCCTTGGGTCAATTTGGGGACCCCTTGGAGCCACTTGTATGTGGTAGGGACACTTTATATTAATAAAGTTAAAATAAAAATAAAAATGGCATAAGCTTACATCTTTTAGAAGAACAATTTTTACATAAAGTTATTAATGTTGGATTTTCGATTATAAATATTCATTAGAAAGATAAAAAGATTTCCTACATAATGATATTTTATTTATAATTTTTAGACATCAAATAAATTAAATTATTAATGACACAATAATGATGCAATGTTTACCTCATTAATAAATCATTTAAATAAATAAAATTATAATGATTAAAATATTATCTAAAACCTGTCCAATTCTTATTGGTTGATGTTATTTAGAATATTAGTCATCTTATCTTCTACATCAATGATTTTTGGACCATTATAAACCGAATATAATTATATTATAAAGTAATACTTTCACTCTTTCCTAAAGAGCCCCTCTTCTCCCTTATAAAAGGAGACCACTTCTACTCATTCCTCACACCTCTCAAGCCACTTGGCTCGTCCAAACTCTGCCCAACTAAGCTCCCCACATCCCTCTCCTCCTCCTTGAAGCTTCCCCTTAGCCAGAAATCATTTCAAGAAGTCCTTTGGTTCCAACCAAAGTGAGTTACCTAAATTAAAGGTAACGATTTCTCTTAAATTATTTTCCTTTATTTTGCTTCTCCAACCCCCAAACTCTTTTTATTTCCTTTCTTTTGTAACAACACCAGTATCCTCAATATACTAGGATGTTTTTATAAGAAGGATTAAAACTACACATACACACAACTCCATCTAATGGATGATGAACATAATGTTTCTATGGATGGAAAACTAACGCCTCACGAAACGATGATTGTTCAAATACATCTTACCGCCTCTCATGGTGGCCATTATGATGGAACTGTAATTAAATATGATATTAATGATATATATTTTATATATAATCTTCTGTAATTCCATTTTATTTCATACCATTATTCGTTTCATGTTGTATATACATACGATAATTTCATTTGAGGAAGTGCGGACTACCGCCCCCTTAAAATGATATGACTCGTTCATACCACACATGGAACGTATAAAAGATGGTGTTAATGAACTTAAGTAACATGTATAAAATATTATATTATACTGTAATAGTAATATACCTTTGTATCATTGGTATTCGATTCTTTTAAAATAAAAATTAAATGGAAGTAGCGTTCGTGCGTACGTACGGACTACCGTCTCCACGAACGCGATGAGATTCATTTTCCATCGTATCCATTCAAGTATAATTATCATTTGATGATTTAAAAATTATGTTTAAGGAATTGATACCATTCTTTATTTGAATAATATACAACTTATCCTTTACAAACATGGCTTATGTAACAAAACATATAAAATAAAATGAGTAAGTTAACACCCGAAACGACGATAATTTTAAGATATTATTATCAAATCAATATTAAAAGATCATATATGATATCATATTAATGTATATGATTCTTGTATAATTTAATAACAATTATTTCACCATTATACAGGAGGTTAACCTTCCCCAACAAAGGAAAAGTACAAGGTAAGGGTTTATTTCACAATCGATTCTTTATCCGAGGTTGTTTATACGTAATAATCTACTGGGATATCTTTATCATCCACATCCATGTTTCTTAAAAATGTATTTCAAAACATTTTTACTATTTACAATAATATGGGTTAAAGTCATTTATACCCTTTTTTGACTTTTTATAAGATGTTTATAAAGGAATCTTTCCGTCGTTTTCAAAACAAGGTCCTTTTTAACCTTTTCGACAGAATTGAGGTAAGAATGTTTTTTTAACTTATACGGCGGGTGCGGTTATTTTACGCCGTTATAAAATCTTCAAAGCTTTCCTTACAAGCTCATAAGAATATTTTCAAAGAAAATGTTTTATTTTATATGGATCTTAAATGATTTCAAAATAAAAGGAGATATTTCTTTAAAAAGAATTTTGATTTCATCTATGTCAACATCCTGTGATGGATTTTAAGATTATTTGAAGTTGATTTATTATGATACAAAACTTCTATATTGTATTGAAGGTTTTGTGATTTGTTTGACTATGGATGTGCTATTTTTATACCATTCATAGTTTATGGTGAAATTATTGACATTTCTTATGCTAGTTTTAATACGAATGTTTATGTTATGTTTAAACCTTTTCATATGGGAATGCATTGGACTTAATAAGTGACGGGTGGAGCCCGCTATAGCTCCTCGATGCATCGGTAGGTCTAATGAGACAAACTAGTGTCTTGGCACGAGGCCTTGACAAAATTTTATTTGTGGTCTTGGCACGAGGCCTTGGCTATGTGGTTATGATAGTCTGGCATTATGCATTCCAACATTATGAAAGTGGTTATTGATTTTTGCATGTGATTATTCGATTAGTAGAATATCCATGTGAATAAGTAAATGGCATTATTTCATTTTATTTATGCCATACCATGTTGAAAGTTCATGTTTGAAAGGCTTTTGTTTTAGTTATACATTTCCTTAAAAGTTTATTCTTATTTATGAATGTTTCCGCTATTTTGTTATCCTTACTGGGCATTTGAGCTCACCCCTTTTATATGTTTTATTTTTCCCAGGAAGTGAAGAAGTAAATTATGAATGACCTACAGGGATATTATGTGGGGATATGAGTGTGGATTATGGAGACTTTATGTTGTTGTAGTTGTTTTTCATTTTATGATGTAATGTAAAACCTATGAATATATCTAGTGTTTCCAAGGCTACTAAACCAATCGGTCTTTCGAGATTTGATCTTTCTTGTGATCATGCCAATGTTACGAAGTAATGCACCGACTCTGGGTAGCTGGGGTCGGGGCGTTACAGTTGGTATCAGAGGAAGTTTAGTACAAACCTTGGAAGCTAGATTTAGATAAACTCTGATTAGAGCACGTAGACCTAAGATGAACTTTGAGGATTAGTATAGAAGAACTTCCTAGAATTTTGGTATTGTAGAGATTTTGTGAGTTTTCCGAGCAATACATCCCTGTCTGGATACGAGCAGGTAGAGGCGGCTCTGGCACAGATGTACCTAGGGGTAAAACCCGAAAACACCGCTTTGAGCTAGACTCGAACGGGAACTGGTACACGACAACGGGCCTTGCTGCACTCTTGGTTACGACACTCCCGGGGGATATGCTTAGGATAACTCTCATTTTCTTTACAAATCATTATGAAGGGTTTATGAGTATATACTTACTCAAAGAAAACCTTTTTATGATTATGGATTATATCCATAAATAGTTCAATTTATGTTAAGTGTTTTATAAGTATGGGATTATGTATTTTGATTCATAAACTGATCTAGTTTATGCCATTGTTTAGAAATGGCGCCTAGTGGAACAAATGGAAACCGTATCAATGCATGCACTCCATGTAGGGATTTCCCTCCTGCTCAAGATAATTATAGTGGGGCTGGTGATGCAACTGGTGCCGATCAGCTAATCACCATACTGGGACAACTTACTCAGGTTATGAATAATAACCTTACCCGTATGGAGCACCCTGATCCGCAGCGTGGAGGATCAATGTTAGATCGATTCATGAGGAAACAACCACCAACGTTCAATGGGAATACAAATCCCTTAGTAGCTGAGCAATGGATATTTTCCCTAGAGAAAATATTTCAGGCTTTGGGGAGCAGTGAAAGGGAAAAAGTTATCATGGCAGTTTACCGCCTCACTGGAGATGCTGATCAATGGTGGTCATTGATTCAAAACATGAAGGAAGATGATGAAGTATCAAATATGGAGTGGAGGGAGTTCAAAGATCTGTTTTTAGAAAAATACTTCCCTCGCGACCATCGAGCAGATATGGAAAGGCAATTTCTCAGTCTGATACAAAAGGAGGATGAGAATGTCACAAAGTATGAGGCTAACTTTACAAGGTTAGCGAGGTATGTTGGAGATTATATTCTCAACCCAAGAAGTAAGATTGATCGTTTCTTTGATGGGTTAAAACCATTTCTCCGTCGAGCATTAGTCTCACAATCCTTTTCATCGTACGAAGACATTGTCTCATGTGCTATCAAGACCGAAAAGGAATTCTCTAAGTCTTATGACTTTAAAGCAAAGCAAGAGAAGAAGAGACCTGCTGATCAATCTGGGAATGGAAATAAGGGGAAGAAAGGAAAGGTTGAATATCCATCATGTGGTAAATGTGGGAAGAAACACCCCGGTACTTGCTTGAAGGGAATGGGAGTCTGTTACAAGTGTGGTGAAAAAGGCCACCAAGCTCATGATTGCAAGGGGAAGAAGGAAGCTACCAATGTTCAGTGCTATAATTGCAGGGAGATGGGGCATTATGAAAATTCATGTCCTAAGCGTCAGGAGAACTTACCTCAAAAAAGGCCAAGGGATCAAGGCCAGGCTTATGCTATCACTACTGCTGAGGTAGAAGCTCCGAAAGACGTGGTGGCAGGTAATTTAATGGTTTCCTCAAGTTTAGCAAATGCATTATTTGATTCTGGATCATCGCATTGTTTCATATCTTCCCAGTTTGCTAAGAAAATTAGATATTTCCAATTTGATTTAAAAAGGGAGTTGTCAGTCAAAACTCCTAAGGGAAGTATCATTGCAACAAAGTTTTGTGAATCAGTCCCCATTGGAGCACATAAATTTTCTTTATCTGCTGATCTCATCGTCATACCTATGATTGAGTTTGATATAATCCTCGGTATGGACTGGCTTTCGGACTATGATGCAAAGATTTATTGTGAGAAGAAAGGGGTTACGATTCTTGATGATAATGATAAGGAACACCTTATCTTTAGAGCAGAATCATCACCACCTAATTCTTATTTAGATCCACCCCCAGTAGCTCAACTTAATTCAATTATTGGGGAGGAAGAGAATGCAATAACTGTCGGTGAGGAAAGGAATGTTCAAATAGAGGATGTACCTATTGTGAAAGAATTTGTAGATGTATTTCCGGAAGATTTACCTGGACATCCTCCAGAACGAGAAGTTGAGTTTTCCATTGATTTGATTCCTGGATCAAGGCCTATATCGAAGACCCCTTATAGAATGGCCACTGTAGAGTTAGTCGAACTAAAGAAACAACTAGAGGAATTGAGTAATAAGGGATTTATTCGCCCTAGTGTTTCTCCATGGGGAGCCCCTGTTCTTTTTGTTAAAAAGAAAGATGGATCTATGAGGTTATGTATCGACTACAGGGAGATCAATGCTATAACGATAAAGAACAAGTATCCCCTACCTCGTATTGATGATTTATTTGACCAACTACATGGAGCTCAATACTTTTCAAAGATTGACCTTCGATCTGGATACCATCAGTTGTGTGTAAAGAAGGAAGACATTCCGAAGATAGCATTTCGAACCAGGTACGGGCATTACGAGTTTACTGTAATGCCTTTTGGATTGACTAATGCACCCTCTGTATTCATGGATCTGATAAATAGAGTTTTCAAGGAGTATCTCGATGAATTTGTGGTGGTATTTATTGATGATATCTTGGTATACTCCAAAACCTACGAAGATCATGAAAATCACTTGCGCATTATCTTGAAGACTCTGAGGAGGCATGAATTATATGGGAAGTTTAGCAAGTGTGAATTCTGGCTTCAGGAGATTTATTTTCTTGGCCATATTGTCTCTAAAGATGGAATCTCTGTTGATCCTTCTAATACCAAGGCAATCCAAGAATGGCCAGCACCTACGAGTATAACTGAGGTACGTAGTTTTATTGGATTGGCAGGTTATTATCGACGTTTCGTCCAGAATTTTGCCCGATTGGCTAACCCATTAACGAAGCTCACACGTAAAGGGGTTAAATTTGTTTGGACAAAAGAGTGTGAAGAATGTTTCGAAGAACTGAAGAGAAGATTAGTCAATGCTCCTATATTGACTCTACCATCGGGGAATGATGGGTTCGTTATTTATAGTGATGCATCGAAGAAAGGACTTGGTTGTGTCCTTATGCAGAATGATATAGTTATTGCCTATGCATCACGACAGTTGAAAATTCATGAACAAAACTATCCTACTCATGATCTCGAGTTAGCAGCAGTGATCTTTGCTTTGAAGATATGGAGGCACTACCTCTATGGTGAAAAATGTGAGATTTATACTGATCACAAGAGTTTGAAGTATATTTTCTCACAAAAAGAACTCAACATGAGGCAAAGGAGATGGCTTGAATTACTCAAGGATTATGATTGTACGATACACTACCACCCAGGGAAGGCAAACAAGGTGGCAGATGCTTTGAGTAGAAAAGACCATGGAGTTTTGAACAATATGAGAATTGAAAGGGATCCAATTTTTATGGATCTAGTGAAGATAGACATGGGAATAACCAGGGAAAGTGAAAAATCAATGCTTTTTCAAATGGTTGCCAAACCATCTTTACTAGAAAGGATTAAGAGTTCTCAGACCGATGATGAAGAATTCCAAAAGAAGATTAAAGCTGTGAATGATGAGAGATTGAGAGACTTTGTGTATGAAGATGGAATTTTGAAATTCGGGAAGAGACTTTGTGTTCCCAATATACCTGATCTAAAAAGGGAATTGCTGGATGATGCTCACAGTTCCAATTTCTCTATACACCCTGGGAGCACCAAAATGTATAGAGATTTGAAGGAACATTTTTGGTGGGACAACATGAAGAGGGAGATTGCTGATTTTGTGTCAAGATGTATGGTTTGTCAACAAGTGAAAGCTGGAAGGCAACAGCCTGGAGGAGTCATGCAACCTCTTCCCATACCGGAGTGGAAATGGGACAATGTTACGATGGACTTTGTCATGGGGCTACCGAAGACTCCTAGAAGGAACGATGCAATATGGGTTATTGTTGATCGTCTTACCAAGTCAGCACATTTTCTTGCTATAAGAGAAGATCTACCCCTGGAACGTCTAGCAAGACTATACATTAATGAAGTTGTGAGACTTCATGGAGTACCCCTATCGATTGTTTCTGATCATGATCCCCGTTTTACATCAAGATTTTGGAAAAGTCTTCAGAAATCCCTAGATACTGAACTTCATTTGAGCACTGCTTACCACCCTCAGACAGATGGACAATCAGAACGGACTATTCAAACCTTAGAAGACATGTTGAGATCTTGCTCACTTGACTTTCAGGGTATGTGGGATCAATATTTACCTCTGGTAGAATTTTCCTATAACAATAGCTTCCATTCAAGTATTCAGATGGCACCATATGAAGCGTTATATGGAAAGAGATGTCGTACACCAACCTGTTGGGATGACGTTGGTGAAAGAAAACTTGTAGGCCCAGAACTGGTGGAGGAAACGGTGGAAAAGGTGAAGGTAATCCAAAATCACATCAAAGCAGCTCAAAGTAGGCAGAAGAGCTATGCCGATAATCGAAGGAAGGATTTGGAATTTCAGGTCGGTGATCATGTTTTCCTAAAGGTATCTCCATGGAAGGGAGTCATACGTTTTGGTAAGAAAGGTAAATTGAGTCCCAGGTACATCGGACCTTTCGAAATTCTAGAACGAATTGGGGCTGTAGCTTACCGATTGGCAATGCCGCCAAGTCTCTCCAAAGTTTACGATGTGTTCCACGTATCTCTGTTGAGAAAATACATGCCTGACCCAACGCATGTACTCGCCTATGAGGAATTAGAACTGGAACCCGATCTGTCTTATTGTGAAGAGCCCGTCAAGATTCTTGATACAAGAGAACAAGTACTGAGAAACCGGACGACACGTCTGGTAAAAGTTTTGTGGAGAAATCATAAGATGGAAGAGGCAACGTGGGAACCCGAGGAACTTATGATGAAGAACCACCCGAGTCTTTTTATGCAGTAATACCCTAGAAATTGCGAGGACGCAATTATTTGAAGGAGGGTAGAATGTAACACCCCAAGCTTCCACGGTACGTTTCCCTTCGAATAATGCGGTAGCGTGTGTTGTACGCAACCTCGAGTTCTAACACACACCACAACTAATTAAAATAGCCGTTGTGAATAGTAATACCTACTTTTTGAAATCATATATATTTTATATTTCAAAATGGACTTCATTTTTGGATTCGGAATATTGAAATTAGCCTAGGGTGAAATTTTGGTACTTTTCGGATAACTTTAATATTTTGATGAATAGTGAAAATTACTAAATTTTAATTAAAAACAACTTTTTTAATCAAAATAATTAATAGTGATAAATTGTGAATTTGAGTGGTTTTAAAGTATATTTAGAATATATTTTTACCATTTAATATAATGTTGGTCATTGGACATAATTTTACAATTAAACCGAACATAAACAAGTGTCAATCTTTTGATAGTTATTGCCTCTTAAAAACACTCTTTTTGTTTTGACAGCGGGAATTAATTTTAAATTAATTTCTGCCACTTTTGTGTTTTGAATTTAGAAAAATGGATTCCATATTTGGAATCAGGATGTCCAAATTGTGTAAATAGGTAACTTTTATTTTTATACATTTTGAATAATTACTGTGGTAAATATTTTATTTACCATGGTTTAGGGTAAATCCGGTAAATAAGGGTTAAAAAAATAATATTATAATAATAAAAAATTACCCTAAAACGTGTCCTAACCTTATTGGTGGACACATACCCGACCATGAGCATCCTTGGGTCAATTTGGGTACCCCTTGGAGCCACTTGTATGTGGTAGGGACACTTTATATTAATAAAGTTAAAATAAAAATAAAAATGGCATAAGCTTACATCTTTTAGAAGAACAATTTTTACATAGGGTTATACATGTTGGATTTTCGATTATAAATATTCATTAGAAAGATAAAAATCTTTCCTACATAATGATATTTTATTTATAATTTTTAGACATCAAATAATTTAAATTATTAATGACACAATAATGATGCAATGTTTACCTCATTAATAAATCATTTAAATAAATAAGATTATAATGATTAAAATATTATCTAAAACCTGTCCAATTATTATTGGTTGATGTTATTTAGAATATTAGTCATCTTATCTTCGACCTCAATGATTTTTGGACAATTATAAACCGAATATAATTATATTATAAAGTAATACTTTCACTCTTTCCTAAAGAGCCCCTCTTCTCCCTTATAAAAGGAGACCACTTCTACTCATTCCTCACACCTCTCAAGCCACTTGGCTAGTCCAAACTCTGCCCAACTAAGCTCCCCACATCCCTCTCCTCCTCCTTGAAGCTTCCCCTTAGGCAGAAATCATTTCAAGAAGTCCTTTGGTTCCAACCAAAGTGAGTTACCTAAATTAAAGGTAACGATTTCTCTTAAATTATTTTCCTTTATTTTGCTTCTCCAACCCCCAAACTCTTTTTATTTCCTTTATTTTGTAACAACACCAGTATCCTTAATATACTAGAATGTTGTTATAAGAAGGATTCAAACTACACATACACACAACTCCATCTAATGGATGATGAACATAATGTTTCTATGGATGGCAAACTAACGCCTCACGAAACGATGATTGTTCAAATACATCTTACCGCCTCTCATGGTGGCCATTATGATGGCACTGTAATTAAATATGATATTAATGATATATATTTTATATATAAGATTCTGTAATTCCATTTTATTTCATACCATTATTCGTTTCATGTTGTATATACATACGATAATTTCATTTGAGGAAGTGCGGACTACCGCCCCCTTAAAATGATATGACTCGTTCATACCACACATGGAACGTATAAAGGATGGTGTTAATGAAATTAAGTAACATGTATAAAATATTATATTATAATGGAATAGTAATATACCTATGTATAATTGGTATTCGATTCTTTTAAAATAAAAATTAAATGGAAGTAGCATTCGTGCGTACGTACGGACTACCGTCTCCACGAACGCGATGAGATTCATTTTCCATCGTATCCATTCAAGTATAATTATCATTTGATGATTTAAAAATGATGTTTAAGGACTTGATACCATTCTGGATTTGAATAATATACAACTTATCCTTTACAAACATGGCTTATGTAACAAAACATATAAAAGAAAATGAGTAAGTTAACACCCGAAACGACGATAATTTTAAGATATTATTATCATATCAATATTAAAAGATCATATATGATATCATATTAATGTATATGATTATTTTATAATTTAATAACAATTATTTCACCATTATACAGGAGGTTAACCTACCCCAACAAAGGAAAAGTACAAGGTAAGGGTTTATTTCACAATCTCTTCATTATCCGAGGTTGTTTATACGTAATAATCTACTGGGATATCTTTATCATCCACATCCATGTTTCTTAAAAATGTATTTCAAAACATTTTTACTATTTACAAGAATATGGGTTAAAGTCATTTATACCCTTGTTTGACTTTTTATAAGAGGTTTATAAAGGAATCTTTCCGTCGTTTTCAAAACAAGGTCCTTTTTAACCTTTTCGACAGAATTGAGGTAAGAATGTTTTTTTAACTTATACGGCGGGTGCGGTTATTTTACGCCGTTATAAAATCTTCAAAGCTTTACTTACAAGATCATAAGAATATTTTCAAAGAAAATGTTTTATTTTATATGGATCTTAAATTATTTCAAAATAAAAGGAGATATTTCTTTAAAAAGAATTTTGATTTCATCTATGTCAACATCCTTTGATGGATTTTAAGATTATTTGAAGTTGATTTATTATGATATAAAACTTCTATATTGTATTGAAGGTTTTGTGATATGTTTGACTATGGATGTGCTATTTTTATACCATTCATAGTTTATGGTGAAATTATTGACATTTCGTATGCTAGTTTTAATACGAATGTTTATGTTATGTTTAAACCTTTTCATATGGGAATGCATTGGACTTAATAAGTGACGGGTGGAGCCCGCTATAGCTCCTCGATGCATAGGTAGGTCTCATGAGACAAACTAGTGTCTTGGCACGAAGCCTTGACAAAATTTTATTTGTGGTCTTGGCACGAGGCCTTGGCTATGTGGTTATGATAGTCTGGCATTATGCATTCCAACATTATGAAAGTGGTTATTGATTTTTGCATGTGATTATTCGATTAGTAAAATATCCATGTGAATAAGTAAATGGCATTATTTCATTTTATTTATGCCATACCATGTTGAAAGTTCATGTTTGAAAGGCTTTTGTTTTCGTTATACATTGCCTTAAAAGTTTATTCTTATTTATAAAAGTTTCCGCTATTTTGTTATCCTTACTGGGCATTTGAGCTCACCCCTTTTATATGTTTTATTTTTTCCAGGAAGTGAAGAAGTAAATTATGAATGACCTGCAGGGATATTATGTGGGGATATGAGTGTGGATTATGGAGACTTTATGTTGTTGTAGTATTTTTTCATTTTATGATGTAATGTAAAACCTATGAATATATCTAGTGTTTCCAAGGCTACTAAACCAATCGGTCTTTTAAGATTTGATCTTTCTTGTGATCATGCCAATGTTATGAAGTAATGCACCGACTCTGGGTAGCTGGGGTCGGGGCGTTACACATCGTAAATGCATCCATTTTTCCATATAAAATCAAAAAAATGAATAGACATACCTCATATTTCCTTAATTTGATTATCAAAAATACATATCATATACTTCATGAAGGATGCATCCTCCAACACTAAATATCCTTTTGTTGAAGATAATGAGATTGTTGATGATGGTACTCTCTAAAATAATAAATTTGGATGATTTCAATTATGAAAATGTACCCCATGTGGGTCCCGCCTTCCATGCGTCGGCGACCGGCGGTTCCGGCCGCCGCTCCCTGCACCACCGCTACCTTATGATTCAGGCTTTTCCGACAGGCGCGGCGCGACGGAACCACGCCCCTTCGCTGCGGCCCACCTTGGTCGCGACCATTCATGATGCTCCAGCATGGCGCGATGGCACCCCACTCCTCCACCACGGCCCGTCCTTGGCCGCGGCTTTCTACTTCTTCGTCGGTGCGGCGCGACGGCGCCCCACACTTTCTCCGCGTTCATCCTCATTTCCGCACAGTGTCATTGCACCACGCCGCCTCCATTCCAAACCACGTCTATGATCAACACCAAGGGGAGGAGGGTCGGCTGTGTTCATGTGGTCCGGCCCCCTCCCATTAATTCGATAACAAGCGGCTAATGAATTTAACGTTGGATGGAAAAAGAATATTAATGAACACAAAACCAAACCCCTACCTCAAGAAGTTATCGCACAAGGATTGTCGCGGAAAAACGGCGTCGCGAGGGTGGTTCGAAGACAGCGTTGGCGAGCATCCAAGAAGAGGATTTCATCCCACATCGGTTTTAGAGAAGGGAGAGATTGTCACGTCGTCTCTCCATGGTGCTCCGGCGTTCTTCGCGTTCTTCAACGAGGAAGAAGACGTTCTTTAAGACCGAAAGAGTTCTCTCTTCTTTTCCACAAAACGAAAATACACCAACAATAAAATAAGACCTTGTATAATTTTATTCACACACATAGATGCCAACATTAATTTGAAATTCAAATTGAATTCACCAATTAATTAATATGCGTTATCTAATTAAAGAGGCGTTTTATTTGCATGTATTTTAATGTGGAGGAGTTACAAACTAAAATCTAGAGGGGGGTTCAGAAAGGGGTGTTGGGGAAATTGAAGAGGTGGGGGCTCGTGTGGGCCCCACCCCAAATTCCTCTCATCATCTTTTTCCACAACACTTAACCATCAGCAGAGTAATAATAATATATTTTTTTAACAACTATATTTTTATACTTCACATTTTTTAACAACTCCTTCCGAGAAAACGTACCTTCGGAAAAGGTGTTCCTAAGCAAATATCAGCATTGCGGTTTCATCGGTGCCCTCAGATTTCGATTTCGAGCACCAATTCAAATGTTAGGAAAACCCGCATGTTCGATCAATGAAGGTACCCGAGCTAAACATCGGTAATTTATTCCAGGCACAACGGGTCGTGGAATCAGATTATGTCAGATACTGCGTACTCGTAAAATCCCAAATAAATTAAAAAAAATATCTTTAAAATTTACCGGTCTTTAAAAAAACATTAAACAATTTCATAATAATTAAATTAATTAATGATAATTCAAATGTTCTGTACATAATAATTATAAAATAGGGTTGGTGTATAACATCATACTATGCCTCAACGAAAGGAGATTTAGATGAAATCCATTACCTTGCTATTCTTTTAGTAAAATGTGATATAACCTAATTTATAATAAATATATGTGTAATATAAATCTATCAAATAACAATATTATTTTATATAATACCGTATATGATTTACTTGTGAGATTATATTTTCCATTTATTAATAATTCCATGTTTATATTACATTTTGTGTAATAACAACATTATTTTTTTCCTGTGTTTTTATCTTTTATATTTTTATACTCTAACTCAAATAATTAGTTAATAATTTAAAAAATTATAAACATGAACTAAATGTAATATATATTTATTATAAATGTATTTATAATAATATATATAATATATAAAGAGAAAATGACATACACCATTCCTAGATATGGTAGTTGTACGTGCACGTGAACATGGTTTTCAATTACTTATCATATTGAAATAAATAATGGCATTAATTTAAATAATGTATATTTATTATGTTATATATATCGTATACATTAAATAAAACCATTACTAATACATTCAATGTAATTTGTGAATGAATTATGTATTTTTTAGAAGGTAATAGTCCACACATCCACAGAAAAATTTATCATATTTACACAAAATTAAAAGCATGGTTTTATGTGTTGTAAAACAATTATAGAGTCACAAATAATTCATAAATATAATGAATATAACGTAATAATAGAAACTCTATTATTATTCTCAAACCGTAATTGTGGAAATGGAAGAACAAACGACATCAGTTAAAGAGGTGTTAGTTTGTCAAACACACGAACGATGATTGCATATCTTATATAATGGAAGTATGTTTGAGGGTAGGTATGAAAATAAATATAAAATTATAAAATCTTATTTAGGGAAAATAATTTATTAAATAAATATGGAATCAAAATATATTATGGGGTTGAAGGAAGAGATAAAAAACTATTATTTACAAACAACACCTCTTCATTGGGTATCTACTTTTGATTTTCCAAAAAGGACTTCATTAGATGGAATTCTAACCATATTACGGATTCTAGGATAAATCCAGTGATGTTTTTAGGTGAAATTTGATGTGAATTATTGATCTATAAGGCTCAATGTGGTGTGATTAAGTGAAGGATGAGGTTCCCATTTGTAATTAATGTTTGGGGAACTTTTGGAATATCTAAAAATATTAAATTAATATTAATTAATTTTTTATTCCAAATTTCACAAAATTGGGTTACTTATAATGTAATATGATTATATGTCTATATCCTATAGAAAATAATTTATATTAAGGTTTATATAAAACTTATAACTTTATCCATTGGCATTAACCCATAATTTGGCCCTTTAACTCTTCCCATGAAATTTTGAATTTTTTCACATTAAGGGTTCTTATACATAAAATAAAATGTGAAAAGTAACATAAACGAGCCATGGATGAAATTTTAAACCTTATATAAATTAATTTTTCAAATTTTTTTATTTTAATTAATTTCATAGTATTTAATAATACATTTTTTATTTTAAAATAAGATTAATATCAATTTTGACACTATTTATTTCATGCACTTTTTATAAATATCAACAGACAAGATAGATTTGATCCAAAAATAGTAATACATATATAATATGTATAGTTCTTATATAAAAACCATGGATTAATTTTTTTATTTTAATTTTGTATTTTAAATTTTTTAATAACGACTGTTTAATATGTACATTAATTAAACAATTGTTGCATCACCATTATGCTAACCATTAATTAAATTATTTATTGATTGAAAATAAAAAATAAATTATGATGATGAATATAAAAATTTTAGATTTGAAATTAATATTTATATAAAAAAATATTCATAATGACCATATTTAAAAATTGTAACACATATTAAAAACACATGGATGACATATTTGACATTCCTTAGAATAAAATAATTTAGAATTCCAAATGACATACATGTGCCTACAGGGGTCTATAAAATATGCATTATGATGATTTTGGTAGAGAATCACTTCTCCATTAAAATTAAAACATCCATTATGGTAATTCTATAGTCTTTATAATATTATTTTTATCTATTTTTATCTTATTTTCCCTTAACTATGATAAGAAAAATATTATTAAATTCCCCATTCATATTGAACAAAAAAATAAAATATTTAAAAAAAATTGAACAATATAATTAAAAATATGGGAATGATTTTAAAAATTTAAAAATAGATATTTGAATAAAATTATTATAAAATTAATGTTATAGACGGAAGGAGAAGATGAGTTTTTAATGTGAAAAAATTCAAAATATTGAAATGTTTTTATATCGAAAATTAAATTGAAATTGATTCTAATGACCTACATTATATTAACTGATAAAATTTGATCTAATTATAATTTTTTAAAAAATTAAATATATAATTTAGCACTGAAATCTAATAATCTGAAAAATATAGTTTTAATTAAAATGAAATTTTTATCACAATTCATCAAAACCCAAAACTTATTTGAAAAATACAAAAAATTCAGCCATTGTAAAATTTTTAATTAAAAATTAAAATAATAAATTTATTTTCTCAAATATAATTAATAATATTTTAAAAACTATATTTAAAACATATTTTCCATTAAATGGTGGTAAAATTATATTTTTATAAAATTAAAACATTTATATGTAAAATTGCATTTGTTAATATATCATGTCTAGAATAAATAGAGGATATATGTGCAACATTAGATTGAATATTACCCAAAAAGTTTTATTTTATTATTTTAAAGTTATAAATTACATTTGTGTACATTTAAATCGTTTTAATAAAAATTATTCCTTGATATTAAATTGGTTTTTATATTTATTTCTAATTAAGTGGTTACCAATAAATGTGGAAACATTTTTTAATATGATTGTTACTAATATTTATTACCACCATTCTAAAGTTAGGAGATAATTTAATTTTAAATAATTATATTAATAGTATATCATAGTTCATTTAAAGTCGGTGTTCTGTGAAATGTATGTTATCGAATAGATTAAATTTTTAAAGATACATACCATAAAATCGGGGGGAATTAGAAGTCCCATCTATTTGGTCTCACATAGTTTTCTTTGATGGGCATAAGGATTGTAAAAACCATGTTCTAGCTGTGCACTACCCTTCTTCAATCCATAATTCCCCAATTTCATCCCAAAACTCCCTGAAATTAAAACCCTAACTAGATACACTAAATTATGGGTTAAAAGTAGATGTAATCAACCCTTAGATATCTTGAGAATGAAATTGGAAACTTACATAACATTATATTAACATTATAAATATATATAAAATTCATGATACCCATTACATAGTTGGAATGGAAAATGAAAAAAATAATTTATAACAAGATTAAATGCTCAACATCATTTAAAAATATTTCAAGTGATTCCACTACATAACTTAGGGAAAGGAAATAAAGTAAGGGTGATCTTATATGCTCATTATAGCCTTAGTACAATAGAATCTATATTGAATATATAATATTAATCACCATGTAATGGTATATAAGGGAACACACATGCAACATAAATAATTGGATAAGGAATAATCAATATTGTAAGGTAAATAACTAAAACACATTCCATTAAATCAATGAACAAGAATGAAATTATTTCCTAGATAATTTCATATAAACAAAAATCATAGATAAAAAAATAACTAAATTAAACAATGATGTAAACTATTAAATATTGGATTATATCCAAGACACTTTGAACATTTACTATCATGACCTTTCATTAGATGGTTTAAAACATACAAGGTAGAAACCTATCTCACATGGTTAACTGATTCATCGCATGAGGAAACTAATACATAATGTATATTATAATATATAGTCCCTAAAACATTTCATAACTTTAAAAAGAATTCATCATATATAAACTATTTATTTTAACTCATAAGCAATGTTCCTTATCGACTATTTATATTAAGTGAAATTTACAAATTTATCAATATTCCCTTAGTTAATCAAATAACATGAAAATTAAATACCACAATTAAAAATATAATATGGTTCCAAAAATAGTTATATCTATTACACAATAATATTAATATTCAATAGAAATGAACTTTCTTATAAAAAATTATTACAATAAACTCACTAATTCAGGATCATTTCATAAACACAAAATAATATGAAATTCCACAACCAATTTTACCATTTTGTTATTTTCATGTGATGTCCCCATAGGTTTGATAATTAAATTTTGAGTATAAAATACAATAAATAATAGTATTTTTATGATATTACATGTCAATGGCGAAGTAAATACACCAAAAAATGTGAATTGGATCATAATAGCAATTATGCCTCAATAAAATATAAATTGGTATTAAATCCATTACCATACAATTCCTATTAGATGAACCCAATTTCATGTCATGTAAAATAGATTTAATAATTTTTTTAAATAACAAAATATCTATATTAATATTTTTAATTTCTTATATTTTTATTTTATAATATTATATCACCCATTTTTTAATAATCTTTTATTATATTCAATTTTTCAGGTGCTAACATCCTTGTTTTTTGTGTGTGTTTTGACACATTATTTTTTTCTTCTTAAATAGATCATTATTTGATCCAATCAAGAAATAATATCATAATTTAAATATAATATTTATTTATTATATATTTTTTATAGTATCTTTAATATATAGTGTCTGGAAATGGAATGAACTGTTTATAGAGACGGTAGGTCGCACAATTAAAAGAATTAACATTAAAAATAGTTTGGAATCATTGGTATAGGTCCCAAAACCCTTATTATAGCTTATAAAAATAGTTTTATGGGCCCCTGGTCAGTTTTTTATTGGTATAGTCCTATGAAAATTGTTTTTGGAAACGTGTAGTTATATGGATATACCCAATGTTTGGGATACCATTAGGATAGGTCAATCCCATCATTTTGGAAACTGTTGGTATAGGTCCATCCCAATGGTATAAACTATTTGGATATAACTATCTTAATGGTTTTAATAAAACCATCGGGATATTTAATGTGAAATAAATAACACATATGATGTTTGAATGTAGGGCCTCCTACTAATATATCAAAGACCATACAATTATGAAATAATAATAATTATAAATATAATTTGATAAATAAATATATAGGTATTATATTGATTAATTTGATTATATTATAAAATGGGAATCATTAAAAATGAATGATCCTATACCAATAGTTCTGAAATCCATTAGTATAGGTGTCTGAAGTTTTTGGACCCATACCAACGGTTTTGAAAAAACCATTGTTATGGGTTTGGTATAAAGAAACAATACCAATAGTTTTTCAAAACTCTTGTTATAAAGTTATACCTATAACCATTTTTTTCATATAACCATGGGTATATGTTTTTTAATTAGAGGTTTTACTAATGTTTTTAGCCAAAATATTGGTATAAGTTTATTTATTGAATCTATACACATTCTTTTTTCTAAAAATATTGATATATTTATGACTGATACCAATGGTTTTTCCAAAACCATTAGTATGGTGTCATATTATTGTACCTATACCAATGGTTTTTTCCAAACTATTAATATATGGTCATTATATAGTACCAATACCAATTGTTTGGCTGAAATCATTGATATAGGTACCTTATGGAAATTGTTATTCAAACAGTTGGTGTTTTACCATTGGTATAGGTCTATTTTCTAGTAGTGTCGTATGTACAAATGAATAGTACTTCCATTTTCTTATCAAATAGAATAAAACATTTTATATGATATATATTGATATTATCATTCCATTGCCAAATTAATTTTATATAAAACACATATTTTTTTATAAATATCATTAATACATTCAACCTAATGTGTGATCTAATCACATCGCATCACGAGGTAGTAGTCCATCGTATACACGAGCGATGTTATAATGTGCCCAAAGTATGGGATTCAAGAAGGTATGTATTAAATTATAATTATAGATACATAAATATATAATAATACTCATAAAAATTATATATAAACTATATTTACATCACTATTCACAACCATGATATGTGGTAAGGTAAAAATGAATGATATAGGTTTGTGAGGTGGTAGTCATTCAAATAAACGAATGACAGATTCACAACCCATTTGATCGAAGAGTGTGATGTTGTAAATGCTAAACATAACATACAAACAACTCATTATATTTAATAAACTTAGGATATTATATAATAAAGATATTAGATTAGTTAATGTGGGGTTAGGATATTGAAATAAAATAGAGATACATGATGATGAATATAATCTCTACTTCGTGTAACTCTTATTGGATTGAACCAAAGGCCCTCCATGGATGGATTTATTCCCAAAATAATTCATCTATGAAATGGGGAGGAAATTGAGGAAATTAATTGGGTTTGTATTGGATGATATAAATTGATTGGGAGGTGTTAATAAGTGATGGGGTCAGTCCCCTTTTTATAGTGGAGGATTTGGGTTCTTGAAAATTAAAAAAAGTAAATAATATTTGGAGTTTTACATTATAAAATGTGAATCAAATAATTAAAATTATTCAAAAAAGTTGGTATATGGTTTAAAAAGTTCGTAAATATATGTTTTGGACATGTTTTGGGTTAATTACACACCTCAACCTTTATTATTAACCACTATGTAAACTTATTATTAGCGTAATCGTTGTGATTAACATTAATATTTTATACAAATAAATTTGAAAAAATATTAATTTTAATTTTATAAACATGATAGATAATTTTTATTCCAAATATATGTTTTTTTCAAATTTAATTAATACAAGTTTCATAATTTAAATTATATAATATCCTATAGATGTGATGGAAAATATGGGTTTTAAAGTGGTAATTATTAAAATTTTGAAATATAATTATTTCCAAATTACCAAGTAAATTACATTAAATAACCTTAAAAAGAAATAAAATATGTATAATTAATCTAATTTAACATTAATAAAAATTAAAAAAATAATAAAATAATAAAAATTATTTAGATAAAATGTCAGTTTTCATTTAAAATTACCACTTTTCACATTTGAAAAAAATAAAACATCTTAGAAAAATACTAAAAACCAACCCTAAGATAATTTTGAAATTACGGTTTAAAAAATAAATATTATATTTTCAAATAAAAGTTATTATAGTGAAATACATTATTTAAAAAACAATTACACAATAAAGAGATGAAAATTGCCATTTATAAAAATATATATTGTTATGAGTAAAATTGGAATTATACATATCTCTTGCCTATAAAATCTATTTTATTGAATTGGAAAAATAAAATTTAATATATGATATGTAAATATAAATAATATCATCAACTATTAATAACTATTTTAATTTATTATGATAATTCACCTTAGGGAACATAAAAATTTCCTTTTATATAAATAGTCAATATATATTCAATTAGTTTTTTAATTTCATTTATAATTAATTTTTTCAAATTAATTATTCCAAATTTTTTAAAATGTTAGATAATGCTATTTATAGAATAAATTATGGCTTAGGAGATAGTTATTATTTTAAATAGAATTTTTTAAAACCTGATCTTGTATGTATTAGACGCTTTTGAAGAAAGTTGTTGTTTCATGCAACATAAAAGTTTACATGAATTGAAAGATATAAGTTATATTTAATTTATATCAAATATGAAATATATGTTAATATATCAGTATATTAAATTCCCCTACATTCATCATGTTTCGTGTCAAACATAGTATTGAATAAAATGTTATTCTTTTTGAGTTTTTAGGTGTTACGCCCAGGTATGAGAGATAAATGTTAAAATGAAAAAAATATAGATTTGGTAAATAAAATTTGGTAAAACACACTTACCTATCTATTTTATGAATAATACAACCAATGTCCCAATAGACACCACTATACTATCAGTATCAACTCCGCTAGTTGACTCTTTCCTAGGATCCCACTAATGTGATGGTGGTTTCTGGATAGGTGGTCATCTTCCCATAACACTGAACAATTTTCTGGAGGAATTTTTGTACAATAAAAGTATAGATTTAACCCAATATACTACATACTTGTTTTTATTTATTTTAGAACTTCTTTATTCCACCTTATGTAAATTTAATAAATTATTATCAATTTATGTTAGAGATGAAAAATTGAAAACCTAAAATTGTTATCTCACAAATGATACATGTAATGATGAATCTAAATATTAAAGAACATTTTGATTTATATTATTCTATATATATCTTCTACCCTAATGGATAATACTCCCATTGAAAAATGGTAAGATATCATACAACATAAATCATATATTTCTTGTAGTCATGTAGTAAAAATAAATAGAAACAATTTCCTCCTGAAAGGATATAAAGGTACATTATATATTCATACCATATGATGTTAACATTTATTATGGACTTCAATTATTGTTGTTAAATATCATGAATTTTTTTTAATAAATTTTCCCTTTTAGTTTCAGACATAGATAATGACTCATTTTATTATAGAGGATCATCATTTTTTCTTCAAATAACATGGTTTAGTGACATATCGATTAATGTTTGGAAGTCATAACACAGTATTATTACTCTAAACTCCATATCATTTATTCCACACTACTTGAAATAAATCTAATCATATTTTAACACATTCCATTGAATCATTCCCATTTTAAAGATTTGAATTTGGTGGATCACAATTCTAATATATACAGTATAAATTACACAAACATCATGATATATAGTGATGTCTTGAATCCATATCCCATGTCTAGTTACAAACACTACTCAACATAGTAGTACCTTATTATTGATAATTTCCATTAATTAATGTTAGGTTCTGTCATTCATTCCCATAAAAGGTCACGGATACATTTTTTTCCTCTAGTACTTTATATAATCCAAATTTTTATTAAATAACCTATATAATTATTTTCCTAATTCTAATAAACCAATTATACTTAGTTAAACTTGGGTATTTTTTTCATAAGACCATTGATAATGTCTTTTCACTATCATCCAAATCTTAATTACATGAGAGTAAAAAACCTATAGTAGTACATAGTGACTATTTTTTCCACACCCTTTATTTATTATCAAGTATAAATATCCACAAATAAATATTTTCCACACTGTAATATGTTAATTGTGCATCCAATGAAATATTTATAGAACCCTAATTAGTATAAAATATTTTCCCTATTTACAAGATTTTAAACTATGTGTTATAATTTACACTATACACTTCTTCTCAAATAATTCGAGTTGACCTCATTATGAGACTCTTTCACATCACTATATTGAAATATTCAGTTAAGGCATATTAGTGTATCCATAAATACATTATTAGAAAAAATATAAAATAAATGAACTATATGTGGATTTAATCCCTTCTATGTGATACAAAATGAATTGTGGATCTCATATATTATTCCCATCCAACAATTCCAGTCATCATACTACTCCTTCCCAACATATTTTCACAGCGTTAACACCCTGTCCTCTTATATAAGACATTCTAGTTAGATGGAACATCCATTTATCTTATAACTACATGGATCAAGTTTCTAATACCCTAATAAATGAATCAAAGTTGATAAAAAAACCACCACAATCTCAACTTCATTTTGTCCCCCAATTTCTACTGGTGTTAGGACCCTCTATTAATGTTAGGGACCCTATACTTATTATGATTTATGAAAATAATAATTGAATTGACATTTTATATAAACACTATATATGGATTAATTACATTAAATTAAGGACCCATAGTCACTAAAAGTATTTCATCCCTTCCCCGAATCTCAATTCATATCCACAGTACTACACCTTGCTGATGATACCTATGTAAATTATCATTGGGTTTTATCTTTTACTCTCATAATATGTGTCCCATTCCATGCTTCTAATGTACACAAATAAAAAATATATAAATAGATGGAATTTTTTATGAACTATTTGTATCCTGAATTTTGTTAATATAGGACACATAGTGACAAATAGACTTTTGTTCATAGACTAATATAAAAATACAATAAACATTCTGTATCGGTCTTGATGTTTGGATATGTTATTTCACATAAGGTTTCCCTACCATGGGATATCACCATGTATATTATACAATATTTTGGTTTTTGATGATTAATCAGATCTACACAACAACCCATACTATGGTCTATCAAATAATACAGTAAAATACATTGTGCCCCTTTTTCTAAAACATTTCACACACATATATATATATACCAAATATGTGAAGCAGGGAACATTTTTTAATGATTCACTACCCATGAACACTTGTTACTGTAAAATTGCAATTTTTTATTGGACCAAATCATCACACAAATAAATATTTTTCCTCATTAGATATTTATTAACTACATATAATTTTGATCCTTGAAAAACCCATAATGTTTTAGTTTGTTTGGAATCATATATATAATGAAAATTTGTTAAAAAAAATCTAAATTTTCTCCCACTATGTTCCTCACATATAGTACCCAACTTATAAATTGAAAAAATTTATAAAGTTATTCATATC
Organism: Viscum album; assembly: GCA_963277665.1. Lineage (NCBI taxonomy): Eukaryota > Viridiplantae > Streptophyta > Magnoliopsida > Santalales > Viscaceae > Viscum > Viscum album. The sequence goes on along the minus strand of OY728133.1, from coordinate 2,064,495,137 downwards.
ATAGAGATTATAAAGCATAAGAAAGGGTGAGATTATATGAACAAAAATGGTAATGATGATACATTTACTTAAATTATCAATTATAAACATAATTTCTCTATATGTGAATGATAAAATGAACATAAAAAGAGAAAATAATTTCACAAAAAATTAATATATCATAATCATGAGTGGTAGAAAAAATCATGGTAGTTTATAAGAATAAATTCACTACAAGAACCAAATTCAACATCCATGAGAACATATCTTAAGAAAATCATTATGTCATAAAAAGTGGAATAATCAGCATAATATAAATCATTTTTCAATTATAAAAAAAATATAATGATTATTAAATGGACCAAAAATCATTATTTAAAATCCCACCCATCCAATTTGAAAGTTTTCATAAGAGTAACATCAACCCAGTAAAATATATCATCAACGCCCAATGAATTATATGGATAATAAATGTTGTTACTCATGTCTCATAATCATTATACATTCATCAATATTATAAATAATTATATATAAATAATCATATCATCATATAATAACACGTGTAAAATAATTTTTTTTAAACATTGCATCATCATAATAACATAAGAATTCATTGTGTATTAATTGACCCATATAATGAAATATAGTTTCATGTAAATTAAAAAATTAATATTAAATATCATAAAAATTAAAATATATTATTTTAAGATAATAGAGCCCTACATGAGTATAAGAAACATCAATTGATGTTAAAACAGATGGAAAATTATATTAAAATAACAATTGAAAAATTTCATTGAATATATATATAATATCATTTTATTTCTATATCATTGAAAACCAAAAAAAATAATTTTTTTTCTATTAAATATATAGTTAAATATCATAAATTAATCATTAAATTGAATAATGATCATGATAGAGATGGAACTGTCCTTGTTCTGTATATTCAAATAATAGTATTTGCATTGTTTTATGAAAATTGAAAAACTAAATCATTTAGAAATTGAAATGAATATTACATTTAAAATTTATTTTTTAGAGAAAACATAAAAATATGTTATATTTAAAAATAAGTAGACCAAATAAAATAGAATTGTTCTAAACATTTAGGAATATATGTTCATGGCCAAAGAATATTCAGAACAATAAGGAGAAAAGAAGTTGGATATCCATAAAATATTATATTGAATATATTTGAGTACTGAAGAGATGAAATAGAGATGAAAACATAAAAAATTAATAAATCATTAGAGAAGAAATAATAAATCACCCATTAGTAATTTTAAACATAAATTATCACTATTAATTGTGATATAAAAGAGTTTACCCTTTCCACATTGGTCAGTTGTTAATTGTAGTCAAAATGATATAATGAAAATAATATAGAAAATTATATATCATTAAAATGTTAATATTAATCATATAAAATATAAAATGGTTATTACATACACCTCATAATATATGATAGTTTTATAAAATTATATATGCCCTAATGAAGATGATTTAGAAGATAAATAATTATAAATTTTTTGACTTCTAAATGAGAACCCCATGGATGAAATAATATCAATTTAAACTTTATTTATAATTAATAATGAAATATAATTTATATAAAATGTAAAATGGACTGTGTATAATCCTCATAAGAATAAATAGGTTTATTACATAAAAAAGGTTCAATGAAAATACTTGGAGAGGAGGTGCTCTTAAAACATTATAAATCTCAGATCCACAACCTAATGAACGAGAGAACACTGAAATAACATTTAAATATTCATAATTTATATTAAAATTATCTCTGAATATTATAATGGGTATTATATTCAGGAAAAAGGAAAAAACGATGATCATCACATATGTATAACTGATCTAAAAGAGTGAGAAGAAACCCTTACCTCACATCAGGTATTCTCCATAATTACTCTAACCTATCAAATAAAAAAAATTAATTTATTGATAATTCTATAAATTAATCATATAAATCGATATAATATGATATATGATTCAATTATAAACTTTCAATACCCATTAATTACAAATTATTTATAATATCCTTTCTTATAGGTGTTAACAATTTCATTTTTCATGTATGTTTCAGTCCGGTAGTTCTGGTACCTGTTAATTGATTATGGTTAATTAATCTACATAATGTTAATTATGTTATTGTTATAATATTTTTAAAATCTTAATACCATGATATATACTAATAGAAGGTGTGGATTAAAAATTAATTACATCACTCTGTAGTAACTATTGTCTCAATATATGCATGAATGATGTTTCCATTTTTCTATTGATAGAATGAATGAATCTTTTATATTAATTCTCATTTTAAAAAACATTGTAATATCTAAAAAGTCACGTATAAAAATTAAAATCATCATAAAAAATAGTTCTCTTTTGCAGTGAGGGGAATGTTATCATATCATAATATGGAGGTAGTAGTTGATACATATACATGAGTTATACTTAAATTTCTTGTTTGATTGAAAACTGATAAAAAAATTTGTTCCATTGTTATAATAATATTTTTTTATTATTATTTATATAATATAATAATCATAATTTTTAGTCGAGTTTTTTTATTGAATCTGGAATAATAAATAAAATTGAATGTATTTATTGAATGATTATAACTCATCATTGAGAATCAACTATTGGAAAAAAAACATAAGCCCTAAAATGATGATATTGTGATCTATCATGGATAACAAAAATGTGGTTTTCTATATTCTTAATGTATTTTATCAGATAATATTTATGATAAGTGGTTAATTATGTTAAAAGAAGAGAATAAAGTGTGGGACCTTATATAAGAGGGGATAGAGGTACCACTTGAATTACATAAATTATTAATTTTATATAAATTAATTTTCGTGATCAAGAGTCCCTGAATTGATATATTTTTAAAATAGTAATTATATAAATATAAATATTCTCATAAAATAAAATAAAAACATTATTTGAATTTTAATAACCCATATGTCTCACTTTTACCATCCCCTTAGTGTCTTTAACAACTTCCCTGATATAAATTTTTATTTACTATTTACAGTATACGAATGTTACTATAATAGGAAAAGTGCTCCATTCGTGTAAAAAAGATTATATTATCATTTATATCCCATTAAATTTGATTTATGTAAACATTTTATGAATTTTAATTCATTTTAATAAATACTATTTAATATAATATACCATTATAGTATTCTTCAATACTATTAAAAGAATGCATGCATGAATGAATAAATAAATTTTAATTAAATTATAAAAAATATTCACATACCTAATACATTATATTTCTCAAAAAAATGATGTATTAAAATTATTCATCCAAAATAATTACATTGTATTTTTTTAAATAGTTTACTTGATTTTATTACTGCATTAAGAAGCACTATATAGGCATTTTATAGTATATTATAGTTAAACATCCATCACCCTAAATACAAAATTCATTTTAATAAAAATAATCATAAAAATTTAATAAAACCAATTGTATCTAATCATGACCTATTTTTGTCCATATGTAAATAATATTATATATATTAAAATGAAGAGAGTTAATATTTTTAGTTATTATTTAGTTAAAATAATATTCATTCCATTGTCAATGTTAAATGGAACCATACTACCATAGATTTATTTATTGGATGAAGATGATCCATGTATCACATATAATTGATATAATGCAAGTGTTAGATATATTTTTATAGCCTTACCGCATTATTTGAAACCATAATTACATGATTTACCCCTACCAAGATGGAAATATTTACCATTGTTATTATTTATTATGAACAAAATTAATGTTTAGATATTAAAAAAATTTGGAAATTATTATTCCAAATACGTATTCCATTTTATCATATTTTATACCTATAAGAGGAAGAAACTAAATTTTGAAAACCTAAAAAACATGATGTAAGGTTTTTTTCTATAATAATACATTTTTAAGTATAAAATGTTTTTATACCCAAATTAATTATTATATAAATTAAAATTAAATTAATTAGATTATTTTTCAAATCAATATATATTCTTATTTTCAATTCAAATCAAAATTTCATGGGACTCATTATATTTTCCAAAAATATAAGAATATTTTTTAAAAAATATGATCTTTTTAGTATTAGAAAACCCAATATTTTCATAAAAGTAAAAAAATTAAATATTTAGAAAAAATTTAATATGATTATTTCAAATTTTTAATATTTTTTAAAATATTATTTATAAAAGTTTTAAAAATTAATAATAATATTCCAAAAAAATAAACAATAAAAACCATTTTGTAAGAGAATATATTTTAAAGAAAAAAAATTTGTTTTCTAATAATTTGGTTATAATTTCAAAAATGTTAATCAATAACAATATAATGAGTATGAAAATTAGTCACATATATCATAATGTTTTTAATATTCCTCGTACCTAATAATTCAACATATAGGATTTAATTGTAATATTTAAATTATTATATATTTCATGAATATATAATTTATCTTCAAACCAATTATTGAATAATAATCATCATGTTGTGGTTAATATTATTTTCAAATAAATTTGCAGGGTGGTAAATTATCCCCCCAATAAAATTATGTCCTCTTAATTTTATCATAATCATAAATTGTTCAATATATAAAGATAACTTTTTGGAAAACCGACATTATACAATCAGATATTAAAAGTTATTTTAAAATTGGGATGTGTGAAACATAAAGGATACTTTTAATAATAGGTAATCATTTTCTATGATATTGAAAATATTAGATGGATTATATATCATGGTAATTATGGGAAAAAATGAAAACACACTAATTTATAGGGATACAGAACAAGAATTTGAAATAGATAATGACCATAAAACCATATTTATTTGAGTGGCGAAAAAAACACCAATTCTTGAAAACAACTATAAAAAGGAAAAAAATTAATTGTCATGTTCATATTCCTATAGTCTCTATTTTTTAACATATAATATTAAGATATTTATCTACCCTATTTCCTCTAATAGATAAATATAATTTCATCCTTTGGTTGTGTGTTTAAATTAGTTTCTTATTCTTTACATCATATATTTCAATGAGGAAATGAAATTATGATTTTTTTCGTTAAAAAATTAAATATAAATTTAACAGATTATATGATATATTGAAGGAGGAGAATATATAAATATTCTCTATATTATTTTATTGAGAACAAAATGGTTAGTGTATAATAAGATAAATAATTAAAATAAACTATCATTTGAAATATTATTATCAATTATTACAATAATAACACCCAATGATAAACTTAATTGTTTTCAAAAAATATATATCCAAAAAAGTATTTCAAAAACTAATAAAAAATATATAGATCCCAAAAAATTTACATAAAAAATCACTAAGTTTCCAAAACAAACATAACATTAACAATAAAATATCATAAAATATCTGTTAATTTAAAATATAAAACATGTAAAAACTGTGGTCATATATTGTCCAAAAATATTCAAACAACTAATATCACAATAAAAACTCAATGAAAACATATATGATGACTTATATTAACTTTATCATTATTCCTCAAATAAAACCATCGCATAACAAATATATTCCAGAAATAAAAAAATCATGTACATAAAAGGTAAAATAAATCACTTTCATTTCGAATAACAATAATTTTCAAGGTTACTAATAATATCTATTATAATTTATAAAAATTAATTAAACAATTATACTAAATAATCTTTATTGTCTCAAAATCCATAAAATACTAAGGGTTATCATTCTACTAATTAGGTGTCTTCAATAAATTATAACTTTACTTTTAAATCACTGTTCTATTTTGTTAGTACCAATCATCATATTCGTGTATGTACAAAATAAAAAATTTATGTAGAAAAATCGGTTTATATTTGAATATTCTTAAATCATAAATATCAATAATAATGTTTTTTAGGAAATATTGTGTGATTTCCAATACATAAAAACATCAATTCATCCACTTATACAATTGGCATACAATAATGAAATCATTTGTCTAAGAGTTTACCCATTCACTATGGAATTAATTGGGGTTATTCCCTTGTACCAATAACCATGTAGATTTATCTTTAATTTATAATATATAATGTACATTATTTCCCTCCATTTAACTTTACATTATTTATTAGTTATTTATTGCATTGTTACCTAATTTTTCAAACATAAAAAATATCTCACAATTTTAAAACATTTATTTGGTCGTTTATTCCAACAATTTCTAAAATTATAAAGCTTAATATTCATTCCACTATGTTCTACAATAATTAAAATACCCAAAAACACTATTTTTCATGTATTTATTGTGTTAAAATACTCAGAAAATTTGACAATTTTATTTATATAATGAGATAATTGAAGAGACATAGACCTATGGTTTCAAAATTCATGTCCAATTTCATTTTCATTATAATGGGTAAAATAATTCCATTATCCTTCACATTCATCATTAAAATTATTCCACTGTGTTGAATTAATGGAGTAATCCAAAAATAATTATGTCACAAATATTAATCATATTGAAAACCTATATAATAATGAGAAAGTTTTTGTTGAATTTCTAAATAAATACTCTAGATTTTTAATATATGACATCTTAGGTTTAATTGTTGTCATCCATGATTATAATATATTTGAATCATTTATACAAATTCATTATATAAATATTAAATAACACAATAATATACACAATGAATGTTTACCTTTGTGTGTAGTCATATGAATTATTATCTTTCACAACTGATAGTCAATTAATTATCTAATCCTTCCAAATAATTATTTTCACCTCTTGGTTACTATATTGTATATACTTTTCCACATTGCAGTTAGTAGAGAGGGATTCATTTTCATGGAAATCAACACTCTAATAATTATCATAACATTGTATTTTCCCCTAAACATATGATTATATTTAGTATCTGATTAAATCATCCTCATCTTAGATTATGAAATAAATAATCCATTATCTAATACCATCACAGATGACCCAAAATTTTCATACATAAATATTATATAATATTAGAGGAATGTTAATTACATGTCATTATGATCCATTCTAGTAAAAACCATTAGTTTTTAAAGATTAAAGGATATATAGTAAAATGTTACATAAAAATCATCACCATCTCCATAAATTCTTTTACCATTTACCATTTGTATTAATAAAATAAAAAAACCATTATTCAAATACTAGTGAATAGGGAAAAAATCTACATAGAAACACATTATTTGAATGAAGGTTAAATATTAGTGAGTGGTTAATTGTATGAAAACATGAGCATGATTTGATGAGAACATGAGTATACCTGTTGAAAATAAAACCCTAAATTCACAAATCATAATAAATATTCTAGGCATAATTTTTTTTATTTTAATATATATATTATTAGATAATATTAAATCATTATCCTTGAGAAAATATCATAAGAATATGATGATTTCATAAATGAGTGGAATAAATTGATGCATAATCATAATATTAGAAATCATATTTCAAGGATCACTATAATGTCCATAAATTTTAATTTTATATAAAATCATTATGAAACGTCCTACTGGGTCATTTATAACAATTCCATAGAAGTATATTCCAACTAGATAACTCAATAAAAAATACCCAACATCTTACTAGGATATATAATTTTTAGCCAACAATTCTCATAATCATAAGACATTAATAATTATACCACAGTTCTATATATCATTCCACATCTCATCATGTCTCAATAGATGAAAAGTTAACTAGTATTGTAAATATTTTATAATCATAATCATAAAATCATTCATCATATGTTAATTTACTAATAGAGAGAAAATAGGTGAATTTAAATTCCAATAGATTGATAGATTATCCTTAGATATAATACCAATGGTATCATAATATCAAATCCCATTTAGTATATATGAATCATAACCACATCTTTTCTTAGTTGAAAAATTCTTTTAAAATAACTTTTACAACATTTCTTTGAAGCCATGGGAAATATATTTTTTATTGGATTTCATTAAAATTAAAAACACATAGAATATTCAAGTGATTAATTTTAATTCAAATAAAAAAGAAATATAAAAGATAATAATCAATGAAAATAATGGTGATGATAAAGGTAATATACTATAATTTAGTTCAAATTAGAGAACTGTCCCTTCCACACTTTGGAAAAAAGTAATAAAGATTCACATTTAGAAAATAGAAGGAATATTCCTTTTAAAAATAAATTTAATTTTTTTGAAGTATTTATAACTGACTATGACTAATTAAAGGAGTGTTCAAATATAAATTTATTCAAATTAGGATAGAAAATATGGAAAATTGAAAAATCATTCCAACCCAGAAAGATAAATAATGTAATTTTCCTTAAAAATAATCATTTAGTAATCATTGAGTTCCAAAGAGAGTAATTTTTCTTATAAAACATGAAAACACTATAATAAAAATTATTAGATTAAAATACTAATGGATTTATATAGGACACATTATATATTTACATAAAAGGATATTTAGACATAAATAATCCCAATTGAAGTTTAACTGAAAATCAACACTTACATCTTTTGAAAATTTTGAATCATAAGCCCCATGAAATAATAACATCAAATGAAACTATATATATCATTTAAATAATATTATTCATCATATATATTTTTAAATTGTTACATTTTATAAATTTTTAATGAATAAAGGTTCATTTGATACCATACATCCCAAAAATGGTGATCTGAAGAGATAAATTCTTACTACATAAGAAACATCTGAATCAAATACAATTAGATAAAAAAATCATAACTATAACATTAAATACCATGTATTAATAAGAATCCATGATATAATATGTAAAAGAGGCATTATATAAACCTTATTAATATAAATAGGTGTGTATCATCATAAATATATGAATGATATTTACATGATAAAGCCCTACATCACTGGTAATATCAAAATAAAAATATCCCACAAGAGAAAAATATATTAGTATTTGAAATAAATATGTTTCAGGAGAATCATTGTAAGATTTATTCATGGGTACTATATGCACAACACCTAGAAAAAAAGTTATGATTATCACATACATCTCACAGAAATAAACGTTAAATGATAAACCTTTACCTCATATCCAACAAACATTATAATTAATATACAATATTTTATAAAAGATTAATATTTAATTTATATCTATAATTTAACTAGAAAAATACTTACAATATAATATATTATCCAATCATTTCATTTGAACACCCATTTATTAAAAACACTATTAAAATTGTCATTTTAATGTGTTAATATTTTCATTTTTCATGTATTTATCAAAACCAACAATGAGAAGAATTTTTTTTCAATTCATGTTGATGGTATTCCATACATACATATGGGTGATTTTATTATTTATTAATGGTTGGGTAGAAAGAAAGTTAATTAATAATTACTCTATACTGAACAAAACAAATATCATAAATATCATATATAAACACAACTCCCATCATCATAAACATCGACGTAAGGAAATGATGTAAAATGAAACATATCACTACGTCGAAGAGATTGTTTATATATATATATATATATATATATATATATTCAGGTTAGATTATTTGACATCCAATTTCATGATTAAGGAAAAAAATGGTTGATCAACCATCATAATAACATATTAGCATATTTTTGAAACTAGATTAATCATTTTATGGATGAAAAAATAGTATTAGAGATGTAGAATAATGAAATAAAATTCAGTTTTCTCTGTTAAGATATATTCATCTTTATTGTGATACCACCTTTTTCTTAGACCTTAAGCCTTGATATGATGATATTAAGATCAAATTAAGACAAATAGAAAATAATTAGGGATACTAGGAATGTATTTTGGATGTATAATTTTATAATAAATCGCTCTTGATGTTTTATGAAGAGAGTAGAGGTGGGGTCATTATAGAAGATATGAGAGGGGAATTGTTGGAACTCCTTAATGTTTTAATTTAAAATAAAACAATTTTCATTTGAAAATTAATTCAAGTTGATATATTGCTTATATAACATAAATATATTTCTAAATTATCTAAAAATGTTATCTTTATACTTTTTTATATTATTTCTAACACTGATATCCCATTTACCCCTCCATAACCCTTTTGACTATTACACTAATATCAATACTTTTTGGATATTTATTGGTAAATCATATTAAAATAAAATAAAATATGAACGATTGGTGGATAGTGGCGGATATAATTCACCACATCCCATTAACATGGATTAATATACCATATTTATGATTTTTATCTCTTATAATAATCAATTATTTAACATAATATTTTATTAAATTGATTTTTAGGAAAATTCACATAGTTATCACATAAAATAATAAATAATAAAATTTAATTATAATAAAAATATTGAATACATCCAATATAAAATTTAAAGATATATAAAAAATATTTGAAAACCATATGTCACATAAAAATTAATATTTTTATTGTTTTTTAAATCCTATACTTGAATTTTATACTATTTTTACATGCAATTTGTTGGTGTTGTGTAATAATATAATGTAAAAATTCAATAACTAAATATATGAAAAAAATCCATTGGAATTTTTTTCATTTCTGAAATTAGAATCTATAAAATAAAACACCCTCTTTTATAATAATGAAAATATATTTTGTGTATTAAAACAATGGGAGATTCATTTTTCATATACTCATTTCATAAACTAATATTAATGTCATTATCCATGAAAAGTGGCATGAATTTTCAATATATTTGAATATAATATGTGAATGGTTTAAATAAACTTATATAATATAAAAATGATTGGTCATAAAGGAATTTTTAATCCCTTTTCACAATATCCCTAACCATATTTTCCCGATTTACCATTAATTAAATGACAAATATTTCCCATAGTTACTATTAATTATGAACAATGATAAAGATGAAATATATTAAAAATATATGCAATCATAATAAAAATGAAGAACTTATTTTATAAGATTCATTATTAATAATATTAATAAATTACATTCAAAACGAACCAATAATACATGATACCAACCAGTTTTCGTGAAAATATAATTTTAATGTATAAAAATTTTCTTTACCAAAATAAATCATAATGAAAATTAAAATGAATTTAATTGGATTATATATAAAAATAGTAAATAATTTACTCATGAAAAAAATAAAAATAAACAAGAATCTATAAATTTATTAATGGAAATGGCAGTTTCCAATAAAATTATTAATTTTAACTATTCACTGAAATTCAATAGTTTAAAAATGTCAGAAAAAATAAGTTTACTAAAATTTTAATATGATGATTTAGAATGTAATAAATATTTTGAAAAAATAAATTTATAAATGGTTTAGATATTAATCATATTATTTACTCACCAAAAACAACAAAAAACATTTTCTGATGAAAACATATTATTGAATTAAAAAACAACATTATTAAAAATTTAGTGCTTATTTTCTAATATTAAATTAAAATGTTTGTATTGATTAGTAACATTAAAAATATATTTTTAATGAAATTACACATATTCATAATCATTAATTAAATGTATATCTTATCGATGTTATATTTAAATAATAATAATTTTTTATTTCAAAAATGAATTTTCTTAAATATCTATGATTTATTTAATTTAATATATTGATGATATTATTCATTTAAAATAAATTAAATATTATTTAAATCAATTAGATACAAAAATTTGGGTCTTCCTATTTAAATCATATTATTAGTATCCCAACAACTGGATTGAATAATATACAAGTCTTTGTTGCAAGACTATATACGTACTTGAAAAATATCATCTTGCATAATATTAAACTTCTATGAAGACGTACTCGATATAAGGAATTAAATTTCATAGTCATAATCATATTTTCAATACCTCAAACTACGATTATTAATCCCCGTATTGTGTTTATAATTATAAACTTCATGGTACCCTAGTCCTTACCACATCACAATAAACTAGAGGATGTGTGGTCTTTCTAGAAGGACCATAAAATACATAGAGTGTACTAAACTATACAACCTAATTACCTTATATGAGAGAAATATTTGTGTAGATGTATTTACTTTCATGACATTCCTATGAATTTGAACAAAAAATTTAGACCAACTATGGATGAGTATAATATATATAAATGACTTCTATAGGAAATTTTTTTTACCGATTCCAAATATTTTAGGATGTATAGTAGATCCCATATTACTCATCTTATGCTCAGCCATGACTACATTATAATATCTTCATTTGAATAATTATTGGAACCATTTTTTCTACAATGGATTTCCCATAAATAGGAATATAATTATCATAGTTCCAATTTTTTATCTAGACATGTATGATAAATTTAAACTATATGACATTTGGTGATAAATTTTCACCATCTACATTTGTTAAATTATCCCCACTCCATTATGTACATATAGTGTAACCTTAAACTACATTAACTAATTTCCCATTATTCATTACCATAAAATATTTACTCCATAATCTTTATCACATGATGATTAACTAAATGTCATATGGTCCATACTATATAACATTATGCTCTTTAATGTTATTTATCCACTGTATCATGATATATTATAACAAGAGAATGATATATGTCAGATCATTAACCGTAATATTTTTTACCATTAAACTATAGAAATGAGACAAAATTTAACCATTGAATTAATATTCAATATATAGTTCCTATAAATGTATATTAATTTTCTTCTTTGGGTGTCATGATTTATCCATGATATAACATTAACAACACCCAAAATAGTATCCATATCATCTTTTAATGAAATCAAAAATATCTTTCCAATATAGAATTAAACATTGTGATAAATTTCCGCATCATATAAACCGAAACTAATAAATGAATTTATCATTTTATTGTTATGACAAATTTAATGAAATATTTTCCTTCATTTATGAACATAAATTACATACAGTGGCTAGTTCTTTCTCACCCACCTCCCATTCTGTGGGAGTTGAATCAATGAAAGAGTATTTTAAACATGATACCCCAATCAAGGTTAACATTTCCTTTTTCCCCTATAATTTTTTTGGGTTCCTTTTATTTATATTTATCTATTCACTAGGTAAAAATGCTATGGGGGATTGTCCTAGATTCCATTGGGGAGTATCTTTCAATTCCTTGTAATACCTACATGGGATACTCCTACTGTAACATCCCATGAAAATAAATAATATGACATTTTCATATTTATTAATAATTTTTAATTAAATTTTATTTCATTTTAATGGGGATTCTATATTCAATGGTTTACCTAACACACAATAATGGTTTTCTCATATGTCTTATGTTGCACACAATGCTGAGTCATATTGAAAAACCGAATAATATAATATTATTATTTTAAATGGTAGTTAACATCAAGCCATTTTGTTTGAGGTAATGAATAGAACTATCCGTATTATGGTTATACATGTTTGTTAAATGTTTTCATATTTATCCAATAAAAGTTAGAGGCTTAAAATGTGAATAACTCTAATTTTAAGAATAAATACACGAATATTCATTAAAATGTTGATTTAGAGCCTTTTGATTGAGAACCCTATTTAAATCCAGTTTTGGTCACATTTATATGTTCTATTTGACTGAATAAAATTTATTTTTAGAATCGGGACATCGAAATTTACATTGTGTATATTTTTGGTATTTTTAAGATAAAATTCATTTTTAATGAATAGTTAAATATACTGTATTTAAATTCAAAACTTCTTTTTAATATAATTTATTTATATTGATAGTGCTGGACTCCTCATGTGTTAATCATGTTTTAATGATCACAAATCCTATTACTATTAATTAATCTAAATCTTCATTGCACATCTTTCTAATGCTCTTCAATCTCAATAATAACTACACATCTTGTTTTAATGATAACAAATCTTATGGATGTTAATTACTCTCTTTATTATTTACAAGTATTATGCATGATCACAAATCTCACATATATTATCAAGCCTTTATATTTATGATTTATGTTCCCTTACTCTCTAATGAATAAACTTAATCCATATTCTACATATTACTGTCTAAGTCCAAATACAGATATTTGTCTAAGTATGGACTCACTGTGAAGGACTCACCATGACCCAAACTCCGTGAAGGACTCACCGTGACCCAGACACCGTGAAGGACTCACCGTGACCCAGACACCGTGAAGGACTCACCGTGACCCAGACACCGTGAAGGACTCACCGTAACCGAGACACCGTGAAGGACTCACCGTTACCCATACACCGTGAAGGACTCACTGTGACCGAGACACCGTGAAGGACTCACCGTGACCCAGATACCCTGAAGCTCATACTGTGATGCTCATACCGTGAAGCTCATACTGTGAAGACTATATTGTGAAGAAGACACCGTTTACATAATCATTGTGACACCGTTTCTTAACTTTTTGTCAATATTTTTTAAATAATTTTAACGGTCATATTTGATGTTTTTAATGAAATTAATGTTATTTAATGATTGTTGTTGGCATGTCAGGAAACCGTATCTTGTACAAATGAAAAGGGAATCATTCCTACTACCAGAACTCGTGGAATATACAGAAGTTTGAGATGTAGTACACGTGTGGCGTGAAAGTGTGAATATACAACGAGAAGAACTTAGATACACCCGAGAGCACTGTGCTGAAAAAGAAGAACAATCCGGAGCAAGAAGAAGATTGCAAGACTTTCAAAGAACTCTCATGAATGTAATCCAACACCACTGAAGAAAACATGATTAATCAAGAGATCATATTCATTCCTGTAGAATACAAGCTGAACTACGACACTCTGTTTTTCAACAGAAAAACCAGAGAAGGACTTAGAAGCATTCCTGCTGAATCCAACGATTCCAGAGATGCATTGATAATCACTAGAGCTTTCTAAACTCTTATTAGTTATCTCTATGTGATTTATCTATTATCTATAGAGCAGTGTGGTGTACTGTGTATTTCTTATACACACACTGTCTCTTGTACTGAACTGGAGGATATCTAAATCCTCACTCCAAATATCTTAACTCTTGTTTACCCACGTCAACTGTGTAAGATCTCCTTGTGTGTCCTGGTCTTTGTTTAGTTTCCCACGAAGAACAGTGGTAGAGGTCCATTCCTGGCCTGGACAGTTTTGTAAACTGTTGTTAACCCCGATCTAGGGTGTGGATAAAATTTATATAAATTTTGAGGACTAAGTCTCAGCTTAAGACTAAACCTCTTGTTATATCTTATGTGCATCATTAGTTAAGTTCAAAGTATACTACATACATATTATTTATTCCACTGCTATTTCATTGAAATACAAAACTATTTTAAAGCTACTTTGATAGTTAAATTAGCAAGTGTTTACACTTATTGTAAATAAATATGTTAGTTTCAAAAGTTAGTTTAACCTTGTGGTTAAATTAACTGAGACCTAATAAATCTTTGAGAAGATAAGTGAACATTTACAATCTGTATAAATTCACTATAGTTTAACTTGTTTTATAAATTGGGGTATTTTAAATAGACAATATTTTAACAGAAATTTTAATTGGAACTTAATTCACCCCCCTCTTGAGTAGCCACTCCGACCAACATTTGGCATCAGAGGTTTTGTTTTTTTAAGGATTTTTTAAATACTCTATTATTCAACTGTGATTTTAGTTTTATATTTAAAGATCTTAAATTTCTATTAGTTCTAAATTTTATCTCTTTAAATTATCTTTCTAAAATATAGTTATGGATAATAGACTAGAGGGTCCTTCTACTAACATGACGCCTTTCTTTAATGGTACAAACTATGCTCAGTAGAAACTTAAAATGAAATTTCATTTATAAATCAAGGGTTTTGATATATGGACTGCTATAGAATCTCAATATAAAATTCATGAAACTGAAAGAGTAACTTGGGATAAACCTAAAAAGACTACCTACAATAATAATTGTAAAGCTATGAATGCCCTGTACTGTGCTCTAGGAGATGAGGAGTTTAACAAAATTTCATCTTGCAAAACAGCTTTTGAAATTTTGGATACTTTGAGTGTTTCTCATGAGGGAACAACCAATGTTAAAGACATGAGATTAAATACTTATAATATTAAATATGATAATTTTAAATTGAAGACCGATGAACCTATTTCTGATATGTATCTTAGGATTAATGAGATAGTCAATACAATAAATTCACTCGGAAAGGCTGTTCCTGTAAAGGAACAAATTATGAGAATTTTGAGATGTTTACCAGACCGATGGAGAGGCAGATCTGTTTCAATTAGAGAGTCATGTGACATTGCTTCTCTACCTATCAAATAACTCATTGGTAAGCTTATGATATATGAGGAAGAACTCAATGTGAATAAAGAAGAATATGATGAACCAGAAAGAAAATATGTGGCTTTCAAGACCACTGCTTCAAAGAATAAGGACAAATAAAAATCTCAAATACAAACTAACAATTCAACCAGTGAAAATTCAGACTCTAATGGTGACGCTGAAATGGCTCAGATATCCATAAGGTTTATGAAAATTTATAGGAAGAAGAAATTTTTCAGAAAATCAAATTACAAAGGAAAGTATGACAATAAGGGACATTGGAAGAAGGATTGAAAAAATCCAGATAAAAGAGATGAACTTGTTTTCTATGAGTGAAAAAGGAAAGGACACCTTAAAGAAGACTACCCAAAGCTAAAATTCAAGAAGAAATATGATTACAAGGACAGTAAGTACAAAAAAGCTATGAAAGCTACCTGGAGTGCTTCTGAAGACAACACAAGTGAATCTGAAATTTCTGATTCTAAAAGAAATCATGCCAAAATCTATTTCATGACAAACACATCTGAGGTAACCTTAGATACTCCTGTTTTAAATTATTATTATTTTGGAGATGATGCAAAATCTGATTCTGATTCTGAAAACATGACTAGTGAGGAATTATTTGAATATTGTAATATGCTGGAAGAGACATGAAATAAACTTAAGGATAAATACAAATCATTAAATAAACTGCATGCTCTCACTACTATGGTTAAAACCGAACTTACTATTGAAAAAGAGAAAAATTATCAACTGTTAAAGGAGAACACTGAACTGAAAATGTCTAATGAAAAACATAGAAAAGACTTAGAGAAGTTCAAAAATGGAAAAGTTACACTAACTCAAATGCTAGGAAATAAACTTGCACCAAAATTAACTACTAGAATAGGATACAAACTTAGATAGAGACAACTTACTAAGAATAGATTAATTCCTAAATCTGGACAGAATACTGCTAGTTCTAGTTCTGGACATTTATATGATTCAACTAGTTATTCGCATAGTTATAAATCAAATAGAGTTTTTCTTTCAAAATATTTTGATGCTATAAATTATATGAGACCCATAAGACAAATTTGGGTACCAAAAGCATTGATTGCTAACTTGTCTGGACCCAAGAAGATCTAGGTACCAAAATCATTTCCTATCTAAATTTGTTTTGTAGGAAACATTCTTGAAGAGTTCCCACAAGAAGACATGGTATTTGTATAGTGGATGTTCAAGACATATGTCTGGGGATTACTCATTCTTCAAGAGTTTAATAAAGGTTTACGGAGGTCATGTCACCTTTTGGTTATAATTCTAAAGGAAAGATCATCGGCCTAGGCCAAATTGGTAACACTGATTCAGTTTTAATTTCTGAAGTTTTATTTGTTGATCGACTTAAATATAATCTGTTAAGTATTTATCAATTATGTGATGATGGTTTTAATGTCAAATTTGAAAATGATTCTTGTAATGTTTTTAATACTAAAAATGTTTTAGAATTTTCTGCTATAAGAAATGAAAATGATTATGCTGTTGATTTTAATTCTTTAGCTAAGAAAAATGTTACCTGTTTAAATGATATTTATAACGAGTCCTGGTTATGGAATAGAAGATTAGGAAACTGAAATATACATTCGCTTATAAAACTATCTAGGAAGAACACAGTTAGAGACCTACATAAACTTGAATTTCCAAATGAAAAAGTTTGTAATCCCCATCAAATGGGAAAACAAAATAAAGTTTCTTTTAAATCAAAGAAAGAAGATTAAACTTCTCAACATCTCAAGTTGGTTCACATGGATTTGTTTGGACCATCTAGAGTTTCTAGCTTAAATGGGAAGCACTATGTCTATAGCATAGTAGATGACTTTTGTAGATATACTTGGGTATACTTCTTAGCTCACAAAAGTGAAGCTTCTTCTCACTTTTATAAATACTCCAAATCTGTAGAAAATATTAGTGGACTTAAGATTAAAACCCTAAGAAGTGATCATCGTCGTGAGTTTGAAATCATGAATTAGAATTTGATTGCTCACACAATGGCTATATTCATAACTTTTCTTCTCCTAGGACACCTTAGTAGAAAGAAGAAGTAGAACCCTGTATGAAATTTCTAGAACTATGCTTAATAAATATGACCTACCTATTTACATTTGGGATGAAGCTGTGAATACAACATGTTATATTATTAATATAGTATTAATTAGACCTATTCTTAAAAAGACCCCATATGATTTGTGGAACAAAAGAAAATCTAAAGTTAGTTACTTTAGAGACTTTGGCTGCAAAGTCTTTATTCTTAATACAAAAGATAATCTTGATAAGTTTTCTTCTTAGAGTGATGAAGGAATATTTTTATGATATTCCTTAACCAGCAAGGCTTATAGAGTTTTCAACAAAAGAACCAAGTGTGTGGAAGAATCAGTTCACATCAAGATTGATGAAACTGATCCACATGTTCCTGAAACCTCTCTTGAAAATCTTGAAGAAGATTTATCTATTCTGGACCTTAATGAAAAATCTAATGAACATGCTATAAAGACAACCAGTTCTGGACTTATTCCAGAATCTTCTCCTAACGAACCTAAACCTTGAGAGGAACCTGAAATTTATAGTCCTACCTTTACTAGATCAACTAGAATTATAAAGAATCATCCTTTAGATGCTGTTGTAGGAAATCTTGATAGAGGGACACAGACTAGAGATTATCTTAGAAATCAGGTTGAACATCAAGAATTCTTGTCACAGCTTGAACCTAAAAACATTAATGATGCTATTAATGATAAATTTTGGGTAATTTCTATGAAATAAGAACTCAATCAATTTGAAAGAAATAAAGTTTGGATTCATGTTGAAAGACCTAAGGACACTTTCACAATAGGCACTAAATGGGTGTTTAGAAATAAAGTAGATGAATCTGGAAAAATAGTTAGAAATACAGGTAGGCTAGTTAAACAAGGCTATAGTCAAGAAGAAGGTATTGACTATGAGGAGACTTTATCTCCAGTAGGTAGATTAGAAGCTATTAGGATTTTACTTTCTTATGCTGCACATCTAAAGATCAAACTATATAAAATGGATGTCAAGAGTGCATTCTTGAATGGATATATTGCTGAGGATGTTTCTGTTGAACAACCACCTGGATTTTCAAACCCTCATTTTCAAAATCATATTTTCAAATTATCAAAAGCTTTATATGGTTTAAACAAGATCCAATAGCATGGTTTGATAGATTAAGTACATTTCTAATTTCTAATGGGTTTACAAAAGGAATAGTTGATTCTACTCTATTTATATAACAAATTTATAGAGCTTTTTTAGTTGTACAAATTTATGTAGATGATATTATTTTTGGATATTCAAAAACTACATTATGTACTGATTTTTCTAAAATGATACAAAATGAATTTGAAATGTGTTTAATGGGTGAACTTAAATTCTATCTTGGATTTCAAATCATTCAAAATGATGATGGAATTATTTTAACTCAAAGTAAATATACTAGAGATCTTTTAAAACGTTTTGGATTGGATAACACAAAGAGTAATGACACTCCCATGAGTACCACCTATAAGATGGATCTTGATGAAAATGGTAAATCTGTTGAACAAACCACTTATAGAGGAATGATTGGAAGTCTACTCTACCTGACTACTAGTTGTCCTAATATTATGTTTAGTGTGTGTATGTGTGCTCGTTTTCAAGAAAACCCTAAAGAGTCACATTTAAATGTTTTGAAGATAATTGTCAAATAACTCAAGCATACTCCCAATTTATGACTGTTCTATCCCAAAAGATAATCATTTGAATTAGTTAGTTATTCTGATGCTGATTTTAATGAATGTAAGTTAGATAGAAAAAGCTCCTCTGGAACGTGTGACCTTTTAGGAAAATCACAAGTATCATGGTGTAGTATGAAACAAAATTATGTTGCATTATCTACTACAGAAGCTGAATACATAGCTGCTGTAAGTTATTATTCACACGTTTTGTGAATGAAACGCACATTACTAGACTATGGATATCAATTCAGACATGTCCCAATAAACTGTGACAACACAAGTGCTATTAATATTTATAAGAATCATGTTTCTCATTCTTGGACAAAACATATTGATGAAAGACATCACTTTTTGAGGGTTCATTATCAAAAAGGTGATATCACTTTGGAATTCATTGGTACTGAATATCAACTTGCTGACATATTCACTAAACTATTAAATTATGAAAGATTAGACTACATCATACATGATCATGGTATGATTAATCATAAGTAAATATCTTACTGATCTTAGTGTTTAATATTTTACTGTATTTTACATTACAGTTTCATGGTCACTATTTCTAAGTTACTGTTTTATGCTCACCGTCTCACCGAGAAGATTATTTATATTCTTATTTTAACTCGTATTGTGGTAATATTTATTTCGATGCTATTTGTTTTCCAATGTTTTTGTTTTTATGAAGATTGACATTCCAAAATGATAAAACTTAAGGGTTTCATTCAATTCCTTACCTGAACTCTCTCCTGAACCTTCTCTTCCCTCTCGCCCGAACCTTCAGTGAATGCCAAGGATGAAGCGTCCATCTTCACCCTCGTCGGAGAAGCGTCGCTCTATGAAACAGTAGAGGATACTGAGGATAGCTCCCGAAGGACCTCTAAACCCAAACCTGGTAAGTCGTATAGTTGTACCTGAAAAAATGGTTTGCCCAGAGTGATTGCTATCTAGAAAATCTTTAGTTTTGATATTTTTAAGAGAAAAAGGATGGATTGAATGGTTCGGTGGACATAATAGACCGATTTACCCGAGGTTGGTATCTCAATTCTATCAGTATGTGAAGTTTTCCTTTATATTTGGAGAAAGATTTATGGTTACAGGCTAGATAAATGGCCAAATGTGATCTTTCTCTTCAAGGTTGTGGGATGCATGCCTAGGTATTCCACATGAAGGAGTTTGTGAGGATTACCAAAGATCCCCTCCACCAAAAACCGACATCTTTGACCTTTAGAATGCTTTGGAAATCCTGACTGGAAATGCCACCAAGCGAAGGGCCATAGCTGCTGAATTAGATGGGGAGACTAGACTACTGTTCAAATTTGTTCAGAATTTGATTAGCTCGAGAAAAGGATATTTTGTTGTGATGAAGATTCTGGATGTGTTCCTGATTCACCCATTGAATAATGGCCATAATATCAATATCTTTAAGTATGTTATCAACCATATTTGTGAGCTGATCAAAGTCACATCTAAATACACCTCGTTGTTTTACTCAAGGATGATTTCAGCTATGTTTTTTGCCAAAGGGATGGTTGGACCAAATGAAGAAAAGTTAGTGGACATTGATTTCTGCCTATCTGTGCCTATCATCAGAAGGATGAAGATTAGATTGAACCCATGGAAGAAGTAGTGGGTTGAGGATAATGATCAACTCTATAGAAAGTTTAATCATGTTAACTATCCAAGAAGGCCTAAAAATCTATCTGATCCTGGTTTGGAACCAGATGAAGTGGCTGAGTTTTCAGAAGAAGAAGAAGAGGACGTAATAGATAAAGTATCTCCTAGAGAATAGGTTGAAATACAACAAATGGAAACTGCTCCTGTTGAAACAGAATAGACTGTCGTCCCTGCTGTTATCCCTGCTAAAATACCTCAAGGAGAGGAATTTTCTGTTAGTTTGAGAGAAGAGGAAACTCATGCTTCTAGTGTGAATGTCAATCCAGAAGCTCATCCTAATGCTGAAAAAAAATTTGTTTTTCTTGATTCAGAACAGCATGTATCCTTAGAGGCAGATCCTGTTGAAGAGGATCTTTCTGTTGAGAATGAAGCAAGTTTGGAAGCTCAACTAGTGAACAATCGGCTCCTGAGATTATTCCATATGCTGAAGAGAGGATGGAAATTTCCTTTTAGCTGGCAAGGTAAGAGTTTGCTAAAGAGATTAGATATTATCCTGTGGATCTTTTCCATGATTCTGAGCCTTAATAATCTGAAAGGGAAGCACAATTTGAGGGGGAGGAACCTCAAAACCTTGAGATTATAGAAGCTGGATCTGCTGAAGCTTCTCAACCTTCTGTCTCATACTCTTTGGACACCGGATTTGTTTTCCCAAAATTTTATGATGTAAATGAGTCACAACAAGTGTCTACATCTGGAATGGATCTTTCTTCTCTGTTTCAACTAAAGTCTGTAGCTTATCCAGAACCAGAACTAGAGCTCCAACCTAAATCTGAATCAGAATCTGAGTCTGAAGATGACTCTGAACCTCAACCAGAATCTGAACCACTGCCTTTACCTACACCCTTACCCGTGCATCACTCCATTGTGACTAAATATAATCACAAATTTTTTGGAGAAACTTTATTATATGGACTTGAGAAAAGTTTCTCCACTCAACCTCGTCCAGTGACTCAGTTAAGTCAAGAAGATGCATCAATTCTTTTAGAAAATATTATCTTGCATATTCAACCAAGGACGATCCAAGAAATTCATGAAGTCAGAGTTAAGAATAATCTTATGATTTCTGATGTTGCAAACCTGAAAAATAAGATAGCAAATTTGCAGAATGAGTTATCTTTGAGATCAGAGCCTGCTCTTGTTTCTACCGCTACACCTGTTGCTGCCTCTCCTGAGACATCTGATTCCCTCCTTGTTAGGGAAATTGTGTCTCAAGTTCATCCATATCTACTTTCTTTTGTTGAAAATATTGGAAAAGACACACCAGGATGATGGAACTCATGAGGGAGCTTGTAGAAAATCTGAATAAGCTTACAGATGAATACACTGGATGCCTACAAAAAGTTCTGAAACAGCTCAAAGTTCTAACCGAAGCTGTCAAGGCTTCACCTACTTCTGATCAGACCTCCACATCTTCTTTGGATGATTCTATGCTGAGATCCACAATCAAGGAAGAACATCAGAGTGCCTTCAGTGGCTTGGATCTGACCTCTTTGACAGAAGTGGTTAAGAACAGTGATAGAGGATTGGACTTGGTTAGGATTCATTCTAAGATAGCCAATGATTCTCAACAAGAAATCACCAAGAAAATAGATTTGTATCTCTCCCGGATTTTCTCTAAAAGTTATATAATAGATCACTTTAGATATCTTGTGGAAAATTTGAGGATCCCTCCGGTGACTCAAGATTTTAAAACTCAAGTTCAGAAACATACAGAGTTAAACTGATTATTGGAAAGATTTATAGATAAAAAGGATGATTTTGAAAAGGCTATAAAATATGGTGGTTAAATCATTACTGATTTCATCAATCTTTTGAAGTAGAATCTTCATGTGCAGAGTAATGCTATAGTTGCTCCAGCTGCTGCACCCCTTAGAACTGGTCTACCTGCCTTAGCCTCAACTGCCATGTCACTCAGCCAAGCTCTTTCTCAGATCTGGCTAGTCATTCTTCACCAACCCCAGCCCTGATCTTTTACTGCTCCTACTTTGGCTCCATCTGTTTTTGAAGGTCTACCCTTACCCTCTTTGTCTACCACATCTATTCATTCTTCTACTTCAGCACCAGCTCCTGATGTAGCTAAAGGCAAGGGAAAAGTGGATCCCTAAAGAGTCTAGAGACTGTTTTATTTCTGATGGGATGTCATTTGCTGTTTAATGTTTTATTGTATTCTGAACCCTTTGTTTAATGAAAAATTCCTATTTTCATTTCCTTTTCTCTACTTTTTGATAATCACAAAAGGGGGAGAAAAACCGCAAGTATAAAAGGGGGAGAAAAACTACAAGTGTCAGTACAAATGTTTTTTTCTATTCTAATTTGCTAGTTTCTTTAATATTATATTTCATTTATATTTTGACCATACATGATTTATGGTCATCAAAAGGTGGGAGATTATTGGACTCCTCATGTGTTAATCATGTTTTAATGATCACAAATCCTATTACTGTTAATTAATCTCAATCTTCATTACACATCTTGCTAATTCTCTTCAATCTCAATAATAACTACACATCATGTTTTAGTGATAAAAAATCTTATGGATGTTAATTAATCTCTTTATTATTTACAAGTCTTATGCATGATCACAAATCTAACTTATATTATCAAGACTTTATATTTATTATTTATGTTATCTTACTATATAATGATTAAACTTAATCCATATTCTTCATATTACTATCTAAGTCCAAATACAGATATTTATCTACATATGGACTCACCTTGAAGGACTCACCGTGACCCAGACACCGTGAAGGACTCACCGTGACCCAGACACCGTGAATGACTCACCATGACCCAGACACCGTGAAGGACTCACTGTTAACCAGAAACCATGAAGGACTCACCGTGAGCCAAACACCGTGAAGGAATCACCGTGACCCATATACTGTGAAGCTCATACTATGAAGCTCATACCATGGAGACTATACCGTGAAGAATAACCCATTTACTTAATCACTGTGACGCCGTTTCTTAACTTTTTTTCAATATTATTTAAATAATTCTAACAGTCATATTTGATGTTTTTAATGCAATTAATGTTATTTAATGATAGTTGTTGGCATGTCATGAAACCGTATCTCATACCTATGAAAATGGAATCATTCCTACATCCAGAACTCCTGGAATATAAGGAAGTTTGAGATGTCGTACACGTGTGGCGTGCAAGTGTGAATATATAATAAGAAGAACATAGATACACCCAAGATCACTATACTGAACAAGAAGAACAATCCGGAGTAAGAAGGAGATTGCAAGACATTCAAAGAACTCTCAAAAATGCAATCCAACACCACTGAAGAATACACGATGAATCAAGAGATCATTTTCATTCATGTAGAATACAAGCTGAACTATGACACTCTGTTTTTCACCAGAAAAACCAGAGAGGGACTCAGAACCATTCCTGCTGAATCCAATGAGTCCAGAGTTGCATTGATAATCACTAGAGCTTTCTAAACTCTTATCTGTTCTCTCTATGTGATTTATCTATTAACTGTTGAGCAGTGTGGTGTACTATGTATTTCTTATACACACACTTTCTCTTGTACTGAACTGGAGGATATCTAAATTTGTACTCCAAATCTCATAACTCTAGTTTACCCACGTCAAATGTGGAAGAGGTCCTTGTGTGGCCTGGTCTTTGTTTAGTTTCCCATGAATAACAGTGGTAGAGGTCCCTGCGTGGCATGGACAGTTTTGTAAACTGTTGTTAACCCCGATCGAGGGTGTGGATCAAATTTATATAAATTTGAGAGGACTAAGTCTTGTCTTGAGACTGAACCCTTTTTATATCTGTTGAGAATCTTTAGTGATGATCAAAGTATACTGCATATATCTTATTTATTCCTCTGTTATTTCATTGAAATACAAATCTATTTTAAAGCTACTTTGATAGTTAAATGGCAAGTGTTTACACTTATTGTAAATCAGTAGGTTAGTTTCAAAATTCAGTTTAATCTTGTGGTTAAATTAACTGACACCTAATAAATCTTTGAGAAGCTAAGTGAACATTTACAATATGTATAAATTCACTATAGTTTAACTTATTTTATAAATTGGGGGATTTTAAATATACAATATTTTAACCGAAATTTTAATTGGAACTCAATTCACCCTCCTCTTGGGTATCCACTCTGACCAATAGATAGATAAAATTTCAAAATGGTTTTAAAGTGTAATTGTATTATATTTTTAAAATTTAATCCATTGTTAGTCATTGGATGTAGTTTCACCTTGAAATTGGTCATCAACAAGTGTCAATCTATTGATAATTATTATTTCGTAAAAAACATACTTTTGTTTAGAAAATGAGAATTAATTTTAAATAAATTAAAGAAAATTATTTATTTTGAATTTGTTAAACTATAAATCATTTTTGAATTCATAATATCAAATATATCTTAGGCTGGTGTTTTGTTATTTTTCTAATAACCTTCAATTTTTGAGGAATAGTGAAAACACTAAGTTGTATTTAAAAACACACATTTTCATTTAAATGAAATTTTACCACTTTTGTGAATTGAATTTCAAAAATGTGACATAAATGGTTGGTATTAGTAATTATAATGCTATTCAATAAGAATAATTTTTCTTGAATAATATCTTTTTACATTTATTTACCATGTTTAAAGGTAAATAGGTTAATTCCAGGTAAAAGTATTATTAAAATAATGTAAAATTACCTTAACACATGTCCTAACTCTATTGTATGAGTAATTACAGACAAAGACAATCCTTGGGTAAGACGGTTGGCCTTTGAAATCCATCTGGGTAAGATAATGACAAGAATAAATTATTATTTAAAGTAAAAATAAAAATATCATAAACATTTATTATTTTCCTAAAACAATATTTATGTTAGGATATATAGTTGAATTATTTTAATAAAAATATTCATTAAAACCCTAAAAATATTACCTACATCATGATATTTTATTTTTAATTTTTATACATTAAATAAATTAAATTACTTATTACACAATAATGATTCTATATTTGCCTCATTAATGAAGGGTTTAAATAAATAATATTATAAAAATTATAACAAAATCAAAAAGCTATCCAATTATTATTGGATGATTATTTTTTGAACAAGAGTCAACTTATATTCGACATTAAATATTTTTTGACCTATATAAACCAAAAATCATTATATAATAAAATAATATTTTCAAACCTTCGTAAAAAGCCCCTTGGTCCCCTTATAAAAAGACCTCACGTCTAACCCATTACTCACACCTATCAAGCCCCTTGACACATCCAAACACTGTCATAATAAGCTCAAATTATCCCTCTATTCCACCGAGAAGCCTTAACTTAGGCCAAAGACACTCAAGAAATCATTTTGGATCAAACCCAATGGAGTTACCTGATTTAAAGGTACTATCTTCCCTTAAGTTCATTTCTTTTATTTTTAAATTCTCCAACCCCAAGATATAGTTTTTATTCATTTATTTTATAAAAAAACTAGTAATATAAATATACTAGGTTTTTTTATCATAAGTATTCTAACTACATTTACACACACCTCAGTCTAATGGGTAAATAACATATTGTTTTTGTGGACAGTAAACCATTGTCTCACGAAACGATGATTGTTCAATATTCACCTACCACCACATATGGTGGAAATTGTGGTGGAACTGTATTTATATGTTATATATATTATATTTTTATTTTTTATATACTTTTATATTTTTCATTTATAGCATACCATTATGCTTTCCATAATGGGTAAACACGATAATTTAAATTGAGGAAGTGCTGATTATCACCCCCTCGAAGTGATATGACTCGTTCATGGATTACGTGGATTTTATAAAGGTCGGATTTAACAAAATTATATATGATATTATAATTTTATTATAATGTAACTATTTATAATTATGTTTTCATTCCATTAAATACTAAATAGAAATGATATTAGCGTTCATGTGTACGTACGACTTACCGTCTCATGAACGGTGCATTTCATTTCTTATCTCAAAATGTTATGTAATATTTAAAATACATACATTTTATGGATATATATGAAATATGTTATATCTAAATAATTAATGTTATTATTTAGATAATGGAATTTTTACCACATGAAAAACTTGTATGTATGAGAAGTTCATTTATGACTCAAGTACCAAATATTTACAAAATGACCATTATAAACTTAAATGTTTGCATAATGTCTATAACATAATAATAATTAATAAAAATGGAATAATAGAATATAATTAGTTTCTTATGAAATTATAAATTATCTTTAATTTATTATTCATGATATTAAATAATGAACGGGTCACAACGGACATGAAGTAAGGGGTTTCTTATAACAATTATAATTCTATGACATTTCCATTGTTCGCCACCTATTTATTGCATGTGGTGTACTGTGTACTGACATTTTATATATATAATCATGATAATAAATATACTCATGGTACTCTGTAATTCATTTTATGGTTATTTACTTTTTGGTCAAACAACTTGATTGATTACAATGTGGTAAGGGGTTTTATCTCACTTTTAATTCTGTGATATTTCCATTGTTCACCACTTATTTATTGAATGCAGTGTATTGTGAACGTCCATTTGATATATATTATCATCATAATCTTTATATTCATGGTATTATGTGATTTATTTTGGGGTTATTAACTTGTTGTCAAAAGATTCTATTGATTAAAATGTCGCAAGGGTTTTTCATATAACTTTCTATTCTCGTAAGATTCATGCTATTTTGGCCACTATTTCTTTTTTTTTGTATGTATTTCTCGTGATTGTATTATTTAGGTAATATAAATTAATTTATAGTTATTTACATATTCCTTTTATGATTATTCTCTCATGACGCGTATGTTTCATAAGTATTTAAATTGGTAAGGGAACCTTTCGCCCTCCTCTTCTTGTCAAGGACTTCATTTATGTTATTTTTCAATTCTCAAATGTTTGGGTATGTTTTATATCCTTATTTCAATAAATTTTATATCCATGTGACCAGATAACTTTTTTTATCTCACAAAATCATTTTCAAAATTTTAATTTGAGGTCGTTAGGCTGTCAAATTTCTGTAGGAGAACTTCTCAACCCATCTTCAATTCTTTTGGATAAACTTCTACTTCATGATTATGTCATGATATGAATATGTGTGATGTACATATGATGGTTTAACACTTAATAACCACTTATATTTGGTGTGTTCTTATATTTCACACATAATAATGTCATATATTTTACCTTAATCTATGGAAACGATCCTTGTGTGGGACTTTGTCTCAATATATATTCCATTGAGTCTTATTTGTTGTTATACACAGATTCAATTTTATATGGTATATATACTACCCATTGACATAATATATCATGAATCTATATATTATCATGATATTATAATCTTTTTTTATTTTATTCTAAAATTACTTTTATTCGAGTACTTTCTCAAGTGGTAAGGGGCCGTTTATCAAACACATTTTATTAAATGTTTTAAGATTTATTCTTCTAAATATTTCTCATTAATGTCCATGTTTTCAAAAAGGTTAAAACGATTTATTATTATGGACATTAATGTTTTAAAAAATTTATTCCATTAAATGTTTCAATGTGGAATGGGAATCATTGACTCAAAAATCACTTTATTAAATGTTTTAAATGGTTTTAATTTTTTTTTTGATAAAGCATTTTTAATGTCAATATCTTTAAAAGATATATTGTGATTGAAAAGTGGAAATTTTATCATTCCATTATGATTGTTTTATGTGTTATGAATATGTCTTGGTTATTGTGTGTTGTT
This sequence comes from Viscum album, assembly GCA_963277665.1. Taxonomy (NCBI): domain Eukaryota; kingdom Viridiplantae; phylum Streptophyta; class Magnoliopsida; order Santalales; family Viscaceae; genus Viscum; species Viscum album. The sequence continues at coordinate 2,064,465,583 of OY728133.1, read as the reverse complement.
TACATATTTAGGTGGTTTTGTGATAAACCTGGGGCAAGTGAGCCCGAGATATCTCAACAACACATTGCGTAATGTGACGTAGTTAAGCATTAGAATTAGGGAATATACTTTTATGGGTATTCCAAACATAACTCCCTATGTAGCTTTGAAAGCTAAAATGTATGTTTGTTAATAATGCCATAAGTTACCTTTATGATTGAAAATTATGGTTTCATTGGTTTGTAATTATTCTTCAGCTAATGTTTTCTTTCCTTATTTCATAACCCGTACTACGGCTTTTATGCTCTACACATGTTTTGAAATGATTTTCACATGACTTAAAGATGAATATGGTAAAGGATGGGATGAAGAAAAATTCCTGCTGTCTAAAACATGGTACTTGACAATTTACTTTTTTAAGAGTTTTTATTTTATTAAATAAATAGAAATTGAGCCGTAGTGTCTACATTTTAATTTTTGAGATCCAATACTAGTGGCATAATTCCCAAAATCCCTAAACTTGAAAAGATCCCAAATCTGAATTATTCATATATTTCATGATTATGTAATGTTTATGTTAGGGTACTTATAGATGGTATAAATGGTTGGATTAGATAACATTAGAGGTCAAGGAGTTGTTTATGTATTAGTGACATAACCATAATGGATGACATATTAGAAAGATTCATAGTTATTTTAGAGGTGGTAAATGGTTATTACATTTTGGGGTGCAAAAAAGAAAGGCATTAGATAACCTTTGCGGATAAAATTTGTTATGGATATTTTTGAGGAATTTTTCTATTTTTTTGGAATGTTATAAAAATTTATAGTATTTTAAAAAGGAAAACACATAGATCACATGACAACCCATTGTGTTGGACAAATCTATGAGAATCTAACCCATAACCAAAGTGTGATTGGGATTTATAGCCTACCACTGCACTACGTGAAGTCCCTGGTTAGTATGACAAATTCTATTTAGTTAAATGATTTTATGGATCAAAATATATTTATTTCTTATCATATGTTTTATCAAATGGAAATCCATAGTTTAGGAAAATGATTTTGAGATTAAGTGACAGATTTTACTTTGGAAGATATTTTCTCACTTGGGAACACTATAATCTTAAGGAAAATAGAATACTATGGGATTAAATTTTTGGAGTAATGTTTGAAGTATTATTTTGGAAGAATCTATGTTTATATAGTGGTTATAACAGGATTTTGATTATTTATGGATATGATAAACAAAACATAGAGAATATGTGATAAGGTTAATTACACATGAGTATGAGACTTTAAGAGAAGATGATTTTTTTGGAGATAAATATTATGATTTATTATGGAAGACTCTATGATAAAATCCATCTATGTTTTGGGTTTCAATCATTGTTTGAGTTATTTTTAAAGATTTTATGGAAAACTGTATATTGAATGATATTTCATAAACTTGGGGTACTTTTTGTTGAATTTTGGAGAATAAGATTCGTATTTCTTTTTATAAAGGTTTATCCTTTTGGGGATTATCTGATCTCATACTAACTAATTTTAGTTATGGTTAATGTATAAATATTGGGAAATATATATTTCATCTATATTGGATTATGGGATTCTCTTGAAGTTGTTTCTAACACTTTTTTTCTGACCAATTAATCTTGAATACTCATCATTTGGTGAAAAGATGAGTTTTTTGTAGAAATTTTGTAAATAATGAATGTCTATATGTAATTGTTGTTTGTTTCCTTATGTTCTTATTCAATACCATAAATAAATTTTCAATAATTATAAATAGGGACATAAAACAAAAATTTCTTCTGTTTACTTTTCCTATTTTAAAACCAATAACCATTTAACACATCACAAATTTGTGGTTTTCTTGTTGTTAAAATTCTCGTAATCATTTTTTCTATCACTATACATTTTAACTTGACACTATTTTTCTCCTCCATATCCATGTTTTCCATGGAATCCATATATGGTTTATCTCATTAAACCTTTGTACTTCTCTTTCATTCTTTTAAAGTGATTGTTTTATTTACTCTTTTACTGATGTGTGACTTTCAATGAAGTTTGATAGCCCAATTTTAAAATAGGGAGGAAGCAATTTCCAAAGGGGGGGAAGGATATAAATCCCAGGAAAAAAATAATATGACATTTTCATATTTATTTATATTTTCGAATTAAATATTATTTTTTATTTCAATGGGGATGCTATATTCAATGGTGAACCTGAATCACAACAATTGGTTTCTCCTAAGTCATATTTTTGCACACAATGTTGAGCCATATTGAAAAAAATAATATATTTTTTTATTTTAAATGGTAGTTAAAATCTAGTCGTTTAATTGGAGGGAATGGAAAAAACTAACCATATTATCATTATACAAGTTTTTTAAATGTTTTTACATTTATCCAATAAATGATAGAGGCTTAAAATCTAAATGAACTTAATTTTAAGCATGAATACTTTATTATTCACTAAAATGTTGATTTACCGCATTTTGATGGATAACCCTATTTAAATATTATTTTGGAAACATTTAAATGTACTATTTGAAAAAAAATCTTCTTAGAATTGGGACATCAAAATTTTCTTTGGGTAAATTTTTGATATTTTTCTAATAAAATTCTTTTTTAAATAAATAGTAAAAAATACTATATATTAATTCAAAAATTATTTTAATCTAATTTATTTATATGGATATATTTTATTTTTTATTTGTTTTTAAAATTTAATTAGATCATATTTTTATCATTTAATCTAAATATGGTCATTGGAATTAATTTCACTTCGAAATTGGACATAAACAAGTGTCGACCTTTTGATTGTTATAATTTCTTAAAAACATGATTTTTGTATTGACAAAAGGAATTAACATTAAATTAATTAAGGAAAAATATGTGTTTTTAATTTAGTAAAAAATGCATCATTTTTGAATTTGGAATATCAAATATAGCTTAGGCTGAATTTTAGGTATTTTTCTGAAAACCTTAAATTTTTGATGAATAGTGAAAACATTATGTAGTAGTAAAAAACCAAATTTTTCATTTAAATGAAATTGTACCATTTCTGTGACTTGAATTTAAAAAATCTAATATACATGGTTGTTATCATTCAGAAAAATTTGGTTCAGTAAGAAGAAAATTATTTTGGGTAAATAGTAACTTTTCACTTTTATTTAACGCGGTTAATGGTTAATAGGGTAATTCAAGGTAAAAAAATATTATAATAATATAAAATTACATTAACACATGTCGTAGAAAAATTAGAAGAGTAATGGATGACAAAAAATTTCGTGGGGAAGACATTTGGCATTTTAAAGCCATTTGGGTAAGATAATGACATTAATAACATTTTATTTAATGTTTAAATAAAAATATCATAAACCAGAATTGTTTTACTAAAAAAATTTAACGTGGGGTTATATAATTTATATATTAGACTATTAATATTAATTATAAATATAAAAATATTTCCTACATCATGTTGTTTTATTTAATATTTTTAGACATCATATAAATAAAATTATTTATGACACAATAATGATTTTGTGTTTAACTCATTAATGCATGATTTAAATAAAGAAGACTATAAAAATTTAAAAAAATAGGTAAAACCAGTTCAATTATTATTGGATAATTTTATTTCAAACAATAGTCAACTTATAATATACTTTAATATGTTTTGGACATTTGAAAACCGAAAATCATTAAATAATAAAATAATATTTTAAATCATTCCTAAAGAGCCCCTCCACCCCCTTATAAAACACCATCCCATATAACCCATTAATCACACCTCTAAAGAACCTTGACTCATAAAATTTATTCACCAATAAACTATCTATATCCCTATATTTCATCTAGATGCATTACCTTAGGCAGAAGGAACTTCAAGAAATCATTTTGATTCCAACCAAAGGGAGTTACCCGATTTAAAGGTAACGTCTTCTCTTAAGTTCTTTTCTTTTATTTTACATCTCTAACCCCCTAAAATATTTTTATTCATTTATTTCAAAAAAAACTGTTTAATCAATATAATATGTTTTTTTTATGATATTAATTTGAACTACACTTACACACACCTCCGTCCAATGGGTAAAAAACATATTGTTTCTCTGGACAGCGAACCACTGCCTTACGAAACGATGATTGTTCAATATTCTTATACCAACTCGTATAGTGGACATTATGATGAAAATATATTTATATATGATATATTATATATATATATATATATTGTCTATATAAATATTTATTTTTAATTTATATAATTATTTTATGGTTTCTGTAATGAGTAGAAACAATAATTTCATTTCAGGAAGTGTGGACTACCGCCCCCTCAAAGTGATATGACTCGTTAATGACATACATGTAATGTATAAAGGATAGATTTAATGAAATTATATATAAAATATAAGAGAATTATAATATACCTATTTATTATTAATTTTTTATTCCATTAATTACGAAATAGAAATGAAAGTAGCATTTATGCGTACGTATGACTTACCGTTTCCATGAACGGTGCATTTCATTTCTTATCTCCAAATGTTATGTAATTTTGTAAATACATATATATATTGCATATATATATATATGATATATATGATATCTAAATAATTAATATCATTATAAAGACAGTGGAATTTTGACCACATGAACAACTTTTCATTATAAAAAGTTCATTTCTGATTGTAGTACCAATTATCGACAAAAAGACCATTATTAACATAAATGATTGAATAATGTTTATAACATGGAAATAAGTGTTATAAAATGAATAATAAACTTGAAATAGGTTTTTATGTAAGTATAAATTATCTTTAGATTATTATTCAGTAGATTAATGATCAAACCGACCAAATCAGACATAAGGTAAGGGGTTTCTTATCTCACATTTAATTCTGTGAGATTTCCATAGTTCGCCACTTATTTATATAATGTGGTGTATTTTGAACAGCCATTTGATATATATTATCATTATAAAATTTATATTTATGGTATTATATGATTAATTTGGTGTTTATTAATATTTCTTCATACGAATCGATTGATTACAATGTGGTAAAGGTTTTCTTATTTCACTTTTAATTCTGTAAGATTTCCATTGTTCGCTACTAATTAATTTCTTGTGGTGTATTGTGTACTTCCATTCGATATATATTATCAGTATAATAATTATATTTATGGAATAATGTGATTTATTTGGTGGTTATTGACTTTTGGTCATATGACTTGATTGATTACAATGTAGTAAGGGGTTTTATCTCACTTTCTATTCCCATGAGATTCATGTTATATTGGCCACTATTTCCTTTTGTGTGGTGTATTTATTGCCCATGATTGTATTATTTATCTAATATAATTTTATTTATGGGTCTTTACATATTCATTGTATGATATTTTTATTATGGGGCATATGTTTCATAAGTTAATAAATCGGTAAGGGAAACGTTCACCCACCAATTATAGAAAGAGACATCGTTTATGTTATTTTTCAATTCTCAAATGTTGGGATTTTTCTTCAATATCATTATTGTTGTAAAATTTATGTCAATTTTATGAGAGACCATTTTCTCTCCCATCAACTAATTTACTGAATTTTAAAGCGATGCCGTTGGGCTGTCAAATTTCTGTAAGAGAACTTCTTAACCCCAATTTCAATTCATTTGGTTAAACATATACTTATTGGTTATACCATGATAAGAATATGTGTGAATGGAATCTGATTATTTTACACTTAATATTTACTTATATTAGTGTTATACTTATATGTCACACATAATTATATCATTGATTTTTACTAAATCTAAGGATAAGATCTTTACAAGGGACTTTGTCTCAATATACATTCCATTGAGACTTATTTGGTGTTATACACCAATTCACTTTTACATGGTATAAATACAACCCTTTGACATATTATATCATGAATTTCCATATTCTCATTATATTTTGAGCTTTTCTCAATGTTATTCTGTATTTATTTTAATTCAAGTATTTCCTCAAGTGGTAAGGGACTCTTTAACTAAAATATTGTTTTAAATTTTTTAATGATTTATTCCTATAAATATTTCTCATGATTTTCCATGTTTTCAAAATGTTTTTATGGATTTATTTATATGGAAATTAATGTTTTGAAATTTAAATTCCATTATAAGTTTCAATGTGGTATGGGACACCTTGATTCATAAATCGCTTTATTAAATTTTTTAAATGGTTTAGAAAATGATTTTATAAAGCATTAATTATGCCAATATCTTGAAAAAATATATTGTGATTGCAATGGGGAAATTTTACATTTCCTTAATACTTGTATTTTGTGTTATGAATATGTTATGGTTATCGGGAATTGATTACATATACGTATGGTTCCGTGATAAACCTAGGGCAGGTAAGCCCGAGATATCTCTCCAATTCTTTGGTTAACGTGACGAAGGTAAATGTTAATGTTTCTCCAAAAAGATTTAGGGAATATACAATTATTGGTATTCCAAACATAAAACCCTACGTAGAATTGAAAGCTATATTGTAAGTGTGTTATTAATGCCATATGTTACATTTATGATTGAAAAGTATGGTTTCATTGATTTGTAATTATTGATGGGATAATGTTTTCATTCCTTATTTTATAACCCTTACTGAAAATTTTATGATCATCCCATGTTTTGAAAAAAATATTACATGACACAAAGATGAATAGGGTCAAGGATGGGATCATGGAAAAGTCATGCTATCTAAAACATGGATCTATTCAAGTATCTTTTTTATTGAGTTTTTATTTTATAAAAAAAAAGGAAACTAAGCAGAAGTAACTACATTGTAATTTTTGATGTGTAATATTTATGGATTAATTCATCAAATTTCAAAACCTGAAAATATCCTCAATGTGAATTATTCAATTAATTCAATATTATGTAATGTTTAAGGTTGGGTTCTTATATATGGTGTCAAAGTCCAGCTTAGATAACATTTGAGGTTTGGTTGTTATTTAAGCATAAGTTATATAACCATAATGGTTAGAATATTAGAAAGAGTCATAGTTATTTTAGAGGTCATAAATGGTTAATACATTTTGGGGTGAAAATTAATAGGTATTAGGTAACCTTTGAGGATAAAATAGGTTGTGGATGTTTTTGAGGAATTTGTCTCATTTATTTGAAATGTTATGAAATTTTATAGTTTTTTTAAAAAGGACAACATGCAGACCGTTTGACAACCCGTCACGTCGGATAAAGCTATTGAAATCAAACCCCCAACCAATGTGTGATTGGGATTTATAGCCTACTGCTAGACTACATGATGTCCCTAGCTAGTATGACTGATTCTATTTAGTTAAATGATTTTATGGGTCAATAATAAGTTGATTTGTGATCGTTTTTTATCAAATGGGCATCCTTAGTATAGGAAAATGATATGGTGATTAAGTTATAAAGGATACTTTGGAAGACATTCTCTCTATTGGGAACACAATATGCCTAAGGAAAATATAATACTATTGGATTTAATTTAGTAATAATGGTTAAAATATTATTTTGGAAGAATATATGTTATTATTGAGGACATAAGGTGATTTGGGTAATTTATGGAAATGATTAACCTCTCATAGAGAATATGTGATTAAGTTAATTAAACTTTAGTATGATACATTAGTAGTAGTTGATGTTTTTGGAGATAAATGTTAAGATTTACTGTGGAAGACAATGTGATTAAATGCTTATGAGTTTTGGGTTTCAATATTGGTTTGGATCATTTTGAATAATTTTAAGGACAATTGTAAATTGAATGATATTTCATGAACTTTGGGTACATTTTGTTGAATTTTGGAGATTAAGGGTAGCATTTATTTTTATGAAGGGTTATCTTTTTCGGGATTATCTAATCAAATATTAACCCATTTTGGTATTGGGTAATAACTAAATACATGGGAAATATATAGTTCTTCATTGTGGATTATGTGATTCTCATGAAGTTGATTCTATCATTTTTTATGTGACCATTTCATCTTGAATACTCATCGTTGGTGAAAATATGATTTTTTGGTAGAATGTTAATAAATGATGAAAGTTAACATGTCAAATATGTAAGTTTATTTTTGTTTTTATTCAATCTCATAAATAAATTCTAATTTTTTTTGAAATGGAATATAAAACAAAAACGTTGTCCATTTACTTTTCCTACTAGGATAACCAATGACCGTTTAACCCATCACAAATTTGAGGTTTTCTTTTGTTAACTTCCTCCTAATCATGTTTTCTATCACTCTATATTATAACATGAGACTTATTTTCTCCTCCATATACATGTATTCAAGTAATCCAAGTATTTATTATCTCGGATAGTAATTATTCTTCTATTTTTTCTTTTATTGTGATAGTTTTATTTAATCTTTTTCTGATGTGGGACTTTCAATGATGGTTCTCAGAAAAATTTTAAAATTGAGAGGACACAATTTTCAAAAGGGGGGAAGGATGTAACATCCTTGGAAAATAAAGAATATGACATATTCATATTTACTAATATTTTTGAATTAAATATTAATGTTATTTTAAAGGGAATGATATATTCAAAAGCATACCTAACACACAAAAATGGTTTTATCTTAAGTCTTATGTTGCACACAAAGTTGTGTCATATTAAAAAAATATAACATTTGTATTTTAAATGGTAGTTAACGTCTAGTCTTTTTATTCTACAGAATGAACAGAACTAACCCTATTATTATTATACATGTTTGTTAAATATTTTTACATTTTAACAATAAATTTCAAAGACTTAAAATGTGAATAAATCTAATTTATGCATAAATACACTTATATTCCTTAAAAGGTCAATTTATCACCTTTTGATAGAGAACCCAATTTAAATCCTATTTTGGTCACTTTTATAAGTTTTATTTGACAAAATATAATTAATCTTTAAAATTGGTACAAAAAAACTACCTTTGGGTAAAATTATGGTATTTTCGAATAAAATTCATTTTTTAATGAAGAGTTAAAAATTTATGTATTTTAATTTAAAACTTCCATTTAAAATAATTTATTAATATGGTTATATTATCTTATTAAATGGTCATAAAGTGTATCTTGATTAAAATTTCACAATTTAATCCAATTTTGATCATAGAATGTAATTTCACTTTAGAATTGGACATAAAAAAGTGTCAATCTTTTGATAATTGTTATTTCATAAAAACATGATTATTTGTTTTGAAAATGGGAATTAATATTAAATTAATGAATGAAACTTATATGTTTTTCATTTTGTAAAATTGAGTTCATTTTTTTTATTTGGAATATTAGATTTATAATTGGCAGAAATTTAGGTATTTTTTTGAAAACCATCAATTTTTGATTAATAGTAAAAACACTAAGTAGTAGTTAAAAATCCAAACTTTTCATTTAAATAAAAATATACCGCTTCTGTGAATTTAATTTCAAAAATATGACATAAACGGATGTTATCAATAAGTAAATTTTGTTTCAATAATATGAATATAATTTTTTATGGTATCTTTTAACTTTTATTTACTGTAGTGAAAGGTGAATATGGTAATTCAAGGTAAAAATAAAATTTTAATAATATAAAAATAGATCAAAAGTTGTCCTAACCATATTGTATGAGTAATGGACGACCAAAACAATCCTTTTTTAATAGTTTTGGCCTTTCAAAACTATTTGGGTAAGGTAATTACATTGATAAGTTTTTATTTAATTTAAAAGTAAAAATATCATAGACATGTATTATTTTGAAAGAAAAATTTTAATGTGGGGTTATATAATTAAAATTTTTGACTATAAATATTAATTATAAAGCTAAAATAATTTCCAACATAATGGGAGTTTATTTATAATTTATAGACATCAGATAAATAAAATTATTTATGACACGATAATGATGCAATGTTTACCTCATTAATGAATGATATAAATAAATAAGATTATAAAAATTAAAACTATATCCAAAACCTGTCCAATTAATATTGGATGATTTTATTTCGACCAAGAGTCATCATATCATTGACTTTAATAAGTTTTGGAAACTTAGAAACCAAAAAACATTATATAATAAAATAATATTTTCAAACATTCCTAAAGAGCCCGTCCACCCCTTATAAAAAGACCTCACCTCTAACCTGTTACTCACACCTCTAAAGCCCTTTTAACCATAAAAAATATGCCCTAATAAGCTCTAAAAATCCCTCTATTTCACCTTTAAGCCTTACTATAGGTAGAAGGAACTTCATGTAATCCATTTGGTTCAATCCAAATGGAGTTAACCGATTTAAAGGTAACCCCTTCTCTTAAGTTATTTTCTTTTATTTTACTTCTACAACCCTATAAATATTTTTATTCATTTATTTTATAACAAAAATAGTGTCCACAATATAATATGTTTTTGTTAAGATATGTATCCGAACTATAGTTACACACACCTCCTTATAATCAGTAATTAACATACTGTTTCAATGGACGACAAACTACTGCCTAACGAAAAAATGATTGTTCAATCATCTCTTACCACCACTTATGGTGGCCATTATGGTGGAACTATATTTATATGTGATATATATTATATATAATTATTTATTTTTCATCTATAGAAAAACTTTATGGTTTCCATAATGGGTTAACACGATAATTTCATTTTAGGATGTGCAGACGACCACCCACTTAAAGTGATATAACACATTCATATAATACATGGAACATATAAATGATAGATTTAATGAAATTATATATTATATTATAATGGGATTATTATATACCTATTTATAGTTATATTTTAATTCTATTAAATAAGAAATATAAATTAAAGTAGCATTCAAACATACGTATGGCTTACCGTCTCCATTAACGGTGCATTTAATTTCTTATCTCCAAATATAATGTATTATTCTAAATAAATAAATATACAGAATATATAAGATATATAAGATATCTAAATGATGAATATCATTTGATATATAATGGAAATTAGACCACATCATCATCTTGTAATTATAAGAAGTTCTTTTTGGACTCAAGTACCAAATATGGACAAAAGGCCATTTTAAACTCAAACAGATCACATAATGTTTATGAAATGGTAATAAGTGATATAAAAGGAATAATAAACATGAAAATTCTCTTAAGAGATTATAAATTAACTGTAGTTTATTATTCAGGAGCTTAAATGTTGAACGGTTCAAGTCAGACACGAGGTAAGTAGTTTCTTAACTCACTTTTAATTCTGTGAGATTTCCATTTTTCGACACTTCTTTATTTCAGGTGGTGTATTGGGTACTAACATTGGATATATATTATCATGATAATTTTTATATTCATGTTATTAGGTGATTCATTTGGTGGTTATTTACTTTTGATAATATGACTCGATTGATTACAATGTGGTATGGGGTTTCTTATCTTACTTTTAATTCTGTTTGAGTTCCATTGTTTGCCACTTGTTTATTAAATGTGGTGTATTGTGTACTTGAATTTGATATTTATTACCATGATAATCAGTATATTGACAATATTATGTGATTAATTTGATTTTTTTTTAACATTTTTCATTCGACTCGATTGATTACAATGTGGTTAGGGGTTTTCATCTGACATTATATTCTGGTGAGATTCATGTTATAATGGAAACTATTTCATTTTGTGTGGTGTATGTATTTCCCATGATTGAAATATTTATATTATATAATTTAACTTATGAGTATTTATGTATTCATTGTACGATCCTTCATTCATGTGGAATATGTTTCATAAGTAACCAAATCTTTAAGGGAACCTTTCACCCTCCTCTTCTTGTCAAAGTCTTATTTCATGTTATTTATCAATTATAAAATGTTGGTATATGTTATTCTATATCCTTATCACTATAAATTTAATTTCCATGTGATGAGAGATGCTTTTCACTCTCATCAACTCATTTTCTAAATTTTAAAGTGATGTCGTTAGGCTATCAAATTTCTATAATAGAACTTTTTAACCCAATTTCAATTATTTTGGTTTATCTTATACTTTTTGATTATGTCGTGCTATGAAATTTGTAAATGAAATATGATTTTCTTACACTAAATATCCACTTATATTGGGTGTATTCATATTTTTCACACATAATTATGTCATTGATTTTTCTTTAATATAAGGATACGATCATTGCAAGAGACTTTGTCTCAATAAACATTCCATTGAGAATTATTTATTGATATAAAGAAGTTGATGTTTATATGGTGTATATACTACCATTTGACTTATTATATACAGGATATCCATATTCTCATCATATTATAAGAATTGTTTCATTTTATTTTATAATTATTTTTATTCATGTATTTTCTCAAGTGGAAAGGGACTCTTTAACTAAAACATTGTTTTAAATGTTTTAAAGATTTACTCATCTAAATGTTTCTCATTAATGTAAATGTTTTAAAAATGGTATTAATGATTTTTTTATGGAAATTATTGTTTTAAACTTTTAATTCCATAAAAGTTTCAAAGTGGTACAGGACACATTGATTCAAAAATCTCTTCATTAAAATTTTTAAATGGTTTTGAAAATGGTTTGATAAAGCATTAATTATGTCAATATCTTCAAAAGATATATTTTGATTATAATGTGGAAATATTATTGTTCCTTTATGATTGTTTTATGTGTAATTAATATTTTATGGATATTGGGCATTTTTTACTTTTACTCGTGCTTCTATGATAAACCATGGGGGTGTGATCCTGATATTTCTCTCTAATGCATTGGGTAACGTGAAAGAGGTAAATGTTAATGTTTCTCCAATGAGATTTAGTGAATATACTATGATGGGTATTCAAAATCTAACACCCTACATAGCATTGAAAGCTACAATATAAGTATGTTATGTATGAAATAAGTTACCTTTATGATTGAAAAGTATTGTTTCATTGAATTGTATTAATTGTTGGACTAATGTTTTATTTCCTTATTTTATAACCCATACTAAAATTCTTATGCTCATCCTATGTTTCGAAATGTTTTTCACATGACTTTAAGATGAACTTGGACAAGGATGGGATAATGGAAAAGTCATGATCTCTAAAACATTGAACTAGAAAAGTTTATTTTTTAAAGAGTATCTATTTTATTAAAAAATTGAAATTGAGAAGAAGTGTCTACATTGTAATTTTTGAGATGTAATAGTTATGGCCTAATTCTCTAAATCCCTATACCTTAAAAGATATAAAATGTTAATTATTCCCTTAATTCAATATTATGTAATGTTTAAGGTTGGGTACTTATACATATCTTTCGTGTTGGTTAGATCTTGTTGTATATTATTTCTTATCACCACTAATTTATATTATGTTGTAGAATAATCATTGTTAAATAAATATGAGTATGTTCTCAACGTCACATAGTTGCATACCTCAAAATTCCACACTACATGTCTTCTGTGATTCAATAACCTAAACCAAAATATGTCTATTCCTAACAAGTATATTAGACTCTCATTGAAATATATATTTTTAAATAGATGAATGATCTCAATATAAACTATTTATACACTACCCCCTATATGGACTTCCAAAATGAAGAATATTCACCCTTGGGATAATTTACTCAATAATATTTACTCATTTATAAACATTATAGTGGAACCCATCATTATAATTTGGTCACTGTTCAACCTTAGTGTACATATCCCATTCAAAACATCATATTTTAACACTTTAACTCAGGATTTACATCATTTTTAGACACATTAAATGTATTCTTTTTTTCCCATAGCATTTGAGTCCCATGTGAATTATTATATCTCAAAATTCATCTTATATCCAATCATCATGTACATAATCTATTTTTACCCACTTGAGTTAGTTTATTGTAATAATGGGCTTCAATTCAATTAATTAGTTTGTATGTTTAATGTAGTAAACCCAAATAACTTTTAATCAAACAACTGTTAAATTAATGTTGGAGAACTTCATCAAGATGGTTTAACCTAATGATGTAATTCCATTCTTTTTGGGTTTTACAAAGCACCAATTAGTTATATTATCTATTCATTCAGTCAAAACAACATTACCTTAAACATTGTTCTCTTCATAAACATATTATATAGAAATTATGAACTTCGATTCAAATTAATATTTTCTATAATCGTGTTAGATGAACAACACGACACTTTTGTTGAATTACAAAGAACATAAACACTATAAAATCCACTAGAAGGTATATTGAATCATCATGACCTCTATTAACATTTTTTATTTCATTTATTTTTCACACTTTTTCTAAGAATTGTAACCATGAACCACACTAATCACTAGGCTAAACATATGTAACATTACCCCCAAATTATTAAATAGTCCAATGTGTATGTATTTTAATTCATCAAATAGAGAATACAAAAAAACATTTGACCATAAAATGAAAGAGGAATCCTAATTAAAATTAATGTCTCTACACACTAGGATACACATTTTATAAACTATGAATTAGTAATAGAGGAAAAATAATAATTAATTGATTATATTTTTTCCATCCATATGGTTACACAAAAATCAAAGCTATCGAATATTGACCCATAAGACTAGTAATAAGTATGATAATATTTTATTATTAACCATTCACCCAAAATATATATGCAGTAAAAGATGGTGTGACCTTTATTTTACCTTATCCATTCTTAAATATCATAAATTTTATAAATATATTTTACTACATAAAAGAATGAAACATAATAAAAAATACATTGCTATCAACAGTGAATCTAACAGGATTTGAGTGACACCTATATTTGGATAATCCTACATGTGTTTAATATAGAACCTCATACACACCACCAAAATATTTCCTTATAAATAGTGGAATCTTCATTATATGGATATGGTCCTCTGATATCCATATTGCCTAACAAGATCAAAGTAAAATCTATCAAATGAACTTAGTCTTCATTCAAACCTTATGTACTTAACCTAAACTACATCCCTATACTAAAATTCATTGAGTTATGATTTATAGGTTCTATAATATATCTATTTAATATGATTGTATCCCCATTATGTAACATATTCATGTATCATAACCACATTCAAGGATGATGTATTCCATTCCAATCGCGTGCTTCCACATTGGTCTTTTTCATGTGACCTTAAACCCCTAAAAATTGTCTAAGAATCATAATCCTAATCAATGTTCACATCTAAAAGAGGAACTATTCAATAGTAGAATATAGATTTTACCCATTTTTAATTTGTTTATCTCACCTTTTATACTATATATACATCTTCATATTTTGGTGAATTTTTTGGGAGCACACACTATAATCAAAATTTGTGTGAGGAATAGATCCATAATCCATTTGATCCACATTCTACGGTATAATTAATATTTGATATTTTGTTATCCTGTAATTATAGGTTTTAATAAAATTGTTTCTATATAGACCATAAAACATTTTTTTGACATTTTCGATCCATATATACCATTTACCTTGGTTTGAGTTGTAAACATTTAGAACACCATTGGATAGAGAAAAATCTCTCTACAGGTTGAAAACCTAGATAAGCAAGCCTAGAAAAAATTTGAAGACATTCTCACTAATGAATAACATTACTTGTCCTAGAAAATTTTAACCATTCAAAAAAAATTACGGCATCAAAAAATTACATGGAAAACCATTGAATTTGTTCGTGATATAATCTTATTATTCATCTTACAATGTATCCCCCATATGAGGCTTAGAAATTTTTTAGGGAAATAAAAAAATTCCTTGTGGGAAATAAAATATTATCCAAGTAAAATTCAAGTAAATAGTTCTAAATATATCAATAAAGGAAAACATTTGAGACCTCATCTAATCCTGTTGTATTAGTTCATATTTTCAGGAAAAAACATCAAATTGTGGTGTATGGGAATTTGAGAAACATTGAACATTGGAATCATCTATTCAAATGTCCAATTTTTATCCTCATCATAAAGATTAATATAATTTTATATGAGAATGGATTTTACCTTATGTTATTTTGATACAATGTACATATAAATCCATTCATGAGCCTGCTAAAGAGGAACTCGCATCCGAAATCTGTATGGACGGGATTGGGTGTATGATGATGGTATAAATTAATATACCCATTGGAAATACATGTGGATAAGGATCATACATCGCAAAAATTAAAACACTAAATATAGTTACTTAGTGATGGTATCCATTCTTATACTCATATACGACTGATTTCTACGATAAAATCTCACCAATTCATGTTCTTAAGAACAATGAATAAAAAATTTCCTATTCAACATTCAATTGGATTTATGTTATTTTATATTTCCCCTAATGATTTTATTAGGTCATTATGACTTGATATTCAGAATTATATGATGTCTAAATAATGTGAAACGATGGGACATAATGTTTTCATTCATTGGGTATGTTTTAACATTTGGGGCATCAACATACTAGATTATAACTCTATGATCACACATAGTGAAAAAAATGTAGCTATGGTAGGATATTAGTGGATAGGTGATACGTGCCAATAATTTTTTAGTGACATTTATTTATATATTGTATAAGGTTTTCACAATTGCAATAAATATCCATGATCATGCTATGGATTTCCTCAACATTCCCAGATAACTATTTATTTTTTACATAGTGACAACATGCTAAATTATATCCTATAATGGTTGGGATCTAATTTTATTCATGATAGAATTTTTTTTAAATCAAATTTAAATGTGTAAACCTTAACATTAAGTAATTATTCAATAGTAATTAATAAGATCAGCTATTGAGTGATATTATCTACAATTATTTCCAAACAATTAAACATGTTGAACATATTTCGACCATCCAATCTAATCATCTGTCACTCATGGATATAAATGATTTTTTTGTAATTTTAATATAGTTACATGAAGTTAATTCCCCCATCCCAAAACCAATAAATAATTAACATAGAATGCTATATTTCCACTAATTTTGGAAACTTTAGGCAAGGTAATCAAAGAATACACATTCTTTCATGCCATTATGTATGCCAACGTTTTCATGGCCATTTCACCATTGTGAAAACCTTTTTATTAATCCTGAATTTTGATTAATTATGAATATATTTTCTACAAATAACTATATATGATGAAATTAGAACATGATTTTACAATTAAATACCAATTGTGTATTTCCCCATGAAATCTTTCTATATAGTGGGTTCACAGACATTATCAGTTATAGGTACCTCTTGATAGACTATTTGAATATTTTTACAAGGGAATTCATAGAACAAAAATCCATATCCTTTTGTGTTGACCCTTCTGAAACCAATCAAGGATTTCATCTTATTGATATCATCTTGCATCTTTTCATTCATTAAGGATTACTCATGGATTTTAAATTATGCACCATTTATTAATAGTGTGACCATCTTAATTTTATACCATGGTTGATTTCATCCAATTTTGAGGGAAAGGATAGGGGAATGTAATTACAACTATAGTTTCTGGTAGTGTGATTGGGGGGAGTATAGTCATTGCGTATAAGTAGTATGCAATTTGTTTGCAGTATAATTTATATATTCTCACCTTGATCCCAATAGAGGATAGATGTATTCAACTTATAAATACACATAAATCATTCAAGAACATGGATGGCATGTATGGTTCAGAACATTGAGGCCAATATTCCTTTATCATTGGGAATATCATCATACAATGAAATCTTATTGGAATTAAATATAAAAAAATCATTGATATTGGTCACTAGTGTGATGAGGAGATATTTATAGGTAGTAAAATTAAATTTATAATGTTCTCATACATGGTTATCAATATAATAATCATGTATTAATATCCTTAACACACATTACATATTTTTAATTATGGCTAAAAAAATTGATTAGTCAAACAATATTTCCCTGGGTTTTAACTATCAAGTCAAATTTTTGTCTAGTCGTATATGATTTGGATTAGGTTGCGAGTACTATTAAGGGATTTGAAGTATTTAACTTGACCAAATACTTGGAATGTTCTCCCCATTGTAGAAAATAGATGATTCATCAGTATGTAATTGTCATACTATGCATAAATTTTAGCAATGATTTTACATACCCTAGTATATGAATTTCATGTTGAAAATAACAAAATTATATAGAACATAGATATTACTCTTTCCAAATGAAGACCATAGTCCATAATTGGATTGATTTAATCACCAAAATTCATGACATATATTTCATCAGTAATTTATCAATATGTATATTAAGACCCGCTATAATGTTGTCTATTGAAGTCTCATTTCCACCTCTCCCAAGGTAATGATCTACGAGAATGTAGGAACATTTTTATCCACGGGCAAATGAGAATTATGAGGTATAGATGAAAATAATTTCTCAAATATTCATAAAATTGTAAAAATAGATTCACATCTAGTTTATATGTTCACCTAACATCATTAAAAATTCTATGAATTATGATAAAATCATCATATATATCATATTGGATAGCTATTCCCCAGATTATATAATATATCCTAGAGACTGAATCCAAACTCCACATGAGACTAAAAAAGTGATTGGTCTCAAAAAATTATTGGATGATATTTTTGTTGATTAGATGTGAAGGGATATAAACTGAAAAATATAGATTCCAAAAACGCATAAGGTGTGTAATATCCCATAACTGATTGTCTTGTACTTGGAATAATTAATTCACTTAGAAGTGTTATGGTCATTCCATAAATAAGTTCCATCTAGGATTATGGTCACAAATAAGGATCCAACCACAACATTAAATCTATAAAAATAATTGAATGATGGCTTAATATGAATCATTATAATCTCTTACAAATGAATATTCATAAACTATGTAGTATTAAAAATCACTAAAGGGTTCATGTATGATATTCTTGTGGAGTGAAATTATTTCTCTAAAGAAACCCCATGAACATATTATCTAATTAGAGTAGAGATATATTTCTTATAATGGAGTGTCAATTATAATTATGAATATATATAAATGAATTATTTTAAATATTTGATATATTAGTAAGAATTATTTTTGAATCTCATCATGGTTATTATTTGATGAAGTGATTATGATAAACCAATTAGATTGGAAATATATTTCCATTTCTATTATCATGATAGAAAAATCAATATATACTATATTGATTAAAACATGAGATAAAATATTCATGAAATAAGAACAATGAAGGAATAAATATACTAATCAATTTTATACTAATCAATTTTGAAGAAGTTTATACTTTCCTCCACATGAGTTACTGGGGAAACAGTTTTCTATGGTAATATTTTACATATGTCTAAGAACTCGAACAACATCACTCTTGACTAAACATAGAAGAATATTAATAAAAACTATCTTATTATTGATATTTAACCATAAATCATCCATCTATGTATGGGTGAGTTACCTTATAAAATTAAACACAATGTTAATGGTGAATAAAGAATGTAAATATAGAAGCTCGAAAGACATGAGTGAATAGAGATTTTAACTGCTTCATGTAAAATTAACATCAATATAATGTGGGGAACGTAGGTTATTTATTCATTTTAATAATTACAGTTAGAATTATTTCATAGATTCAGGTTCCATAATTTTTTTTCTACCATTTTCATATATTTTAATCTCCAGTTCATGATTAACATGAGGAACCCACCTCAAAATTTGGTTATTTTCATTGGAATAAGACCAAATTCTTAGGCGGGTGATTAATTAGTGCTCATTTTGATAATTAATGGAAAAACACCTTGGAGGATTCTGAACCTAGGAAAGATGCTAAGGATTCTACCATATCCATAATAATGCACCCATGTTTGATTACATAAACATGGAACACCCATATTTTAGCGCCCATGTTTACATGCTAATAGATTCTATCATGCATCAAAATTTAATGCTCATATCATCCACCATGGTCTAGATAATAACGTATAGATTAGGCCCCTTGGGACATCAAATAGAATAATTTTAGAAAATATAATGATACACCCATTGACCCCTTCTCCAAAATCCTTAAACAAGCTCCATGTGACATTTTTTCTCAAACCCTAATGGAATTAACCAACCAAAATTGGTAGTTATTTTAAAAAAATTGATTAAATCTTTGAAAATTTTAAAAATGTCTACTATAGCTCTAGTTCATCAATACTGGTCAAATATTCTCATAATGGGAAACATACAGAATTGTGATTATCAAAAAAACCATATGTTGAGGCCCCTTTACTCAAGGTATGATCCCCTCCCATGTTCTATCACTAGGTATCCCAATTCACATAACACTTATAATGATTATGAAGAAATCTACTATGATATCAATATAAGAAAACAAAACCAATTTTGAGACCTTACTAGTGTGAAGTAGAACCTTCGTTCTTGCCTTAATAGGGAGACATAAAACCATTTCTAATCCCTTTATAATGAATTATGAAAATAATTCACTTAGCAAAGTACTGGGGAGAATCCCCTTATATTCCCTCCTTAATAGGTGACCATATACACAAAAATTTCATTAATGGAGTATTCCTTCATCTGGGATTTATATATTGGAATATAATTATTAATTCCACCTCTTATGTCTGCATAAACATATAATTAAATAATTGGGAACTATATAAGGAACCCAATCAACCATTTATTCCATTTATAATAGGAATGTCTGGAATTATCCTCTTAAACCAAAATAACTCTCAAGGTGATCTTAAATTTCTATCCCATTGACACTTAGAGTCCCTATATTGATCAAACTATATTAAGTACCCATAGATAGGGCTTTCTTCCTTATTTATCAATGTATCATTCCTAATCAATTGGTTCCATCCAATGTGGATAGTTTGTATGGGCCTCCTCTTATGTGGTAAGACCCAACAATGTCACTATTGATGACTTTATCACCAGATGGAATTACTGAGATTGAAAAACCTATAACATGGAAGAATCTAATATTCACTAATCTCTTCCTCATCAATTCATATCCCATAAGGTTCCATTCAACCATATCTATCTAAAAACTGAATGTATGAATGTATAAAACCCTTCTTAGTCTCCTCCTTAGATGTTATCCATCATAAATCTTATCTTGATTAATTTTCTAATCCAGATAACCAGATGGTTAATCACTCATGGGTAACGCAAAATAATTATAAAACACTTAATATTCTATCGTTACACATTTCATCAATTCTTTATCATAGTATGATGAAAAACTACACAAGAGTGTACTTACTAAAGGATATTATATTGAATCATACAAATCCAATCATATAACCTTAAATTATGACACTCCAATTAAATGGTTTTTTTATTCCTAATAAACATGATATATAGGACATTTCCATATGTTTAAAACCTAAAAAACATACCCTCCTATTATAATCCCTCATAATCTATAATCCCCACAAACTTGGATGTATTTATGCATTCAGACATATTTAATCTATGATAATTTTTCACCCTCATTTGGTATATATTCCATATATTTCCAAATTTATCAGGCTATATTAATTATGAAATAATATTTTTTACATCCAAACTAAAAAAATTTACACATTTTCTAGGAATTTAACTCATTAGGGGAAAATTACATAGGAAGAATTTTCATTTTTATGCCTTCCAAATGGCTCCATGTCATTCCTAGTGATACATATCCCAGTTAGATATACTAACCACTTATCTTATATGGAATCATTACCTATGGAATAATCTTATAATCATTAGGTGATATTAATAATGAGTACCACCATAAATTGCTTCTTGTATATAAGTCATACACCAGCCAATGATATAAATCATTCGACTAATATTCATCTTGTCGAAGAACCATAACATTAAAAGTTGTATCACTAGATCCTAAATGCGTGACCTTAAAGTCCACATAACCAAATCATGGATGAAAATGTTTATGTGGAACCATGAATGTCATTGTCACATTATATAAAAAGGGAAAACATAAAAGAATAATTATAAGGAAAATATACAAATTCTGATTCATTTTAAAAGGATACATAGGGTTACCATCTCACAGGTATGGCCCAAATATCATAAACCCCCACTACCTCTTTGAATGAAATTAAAACCCAGATCTTTTATCATTATAACTATAATCCAAAATATAATTAACATATTATAACTAATAAAAATATTGAATTATAGTGCGGTTTTAATACATATATAAATGTTCCCATCAATGAATGATTTCTATCAACTCAGTTGCATAGGGGTAACCAATCCTACACTACTATTTGGAAAGTATTTAAAATATTTATTAAATATATAATATAATCATAGAGTGTGAAATAATTCTCCACAAAAACTATCACATGTCCCTAAATAATCATCATTTCATCCAAAATTTAGTCCATTGTGTTACTGGTAAATTCTTAGTGACCGCCTACCTTGGAATATTATATCTATATAGACTCAAAATATTTTGGTGGTGTCATCACTGGTATTCCATTAGAGATATATATATGTGGTTCATTTTCCCATTTAATTTTAAAATTTTATATCTAATACTTTATTATAGTTTCATGTTTTTATTTATTTCCATATATCTCAGTAGATATATTACCTATAAAATATATCATTAATATAATCATGAGTTTTAATGCTGACTTTTTTTATGAATATCGAAAAAAATATAATCCATATTTTTGTTTATATGAATCCTATATAATATTTTATATAAAAAACATTGACAATCTTAATTTTAATTAATATTTATATATATGAGGACTAATATTTAATTGTTCTATCATTTATTTACTGATCTCTCAAATGTAATATTTATATTTTTAAAATTTAAAAAAAAAAATTGAATTAATATAATGATTTTAAGTCACTTTATATAATTTTAATTTGTCTCTATAAGAGTTATATTATAAATATAAGAAATTTTAAAATATATATAAAAAATATTATGATTTTTTATTAAGTTATAAATTCAATAATTAATATTCATTTTGATTTAGATAAATTATATGTCAGAACATATTTTTAATAATGGTACGTCATGGGTTATTCTCTATGGATAATTGGTCATTCCACTAATCATCCCATTGGCTGATTAGTGTACGCTCTTCCCTTAAAATGTGAGGGTTACCCTATTTTCACAACATTATTTTTCTTTGGAATATTTTGGAATTATATCATTATAAACATTTATATAATATTGATTCATGTATCATATCCTTGAGTAATGTTTAAATATATCTACCTATAAATTGATTTTATTTTTTGTTAAAATATATAAATAATTAGTTGTATAATGTGTTAATCAATTTCATGTTTGTAACATATCAATTTCTATGAATTTAATATTAAAAAATTAATATTTAAATGCATGGATATATTTAGGGATTTTATGGGTTGTAATTATTTTTTTATTTGAATTGATATACATAAGTTAAAAATAAAAATTATAGAATATGGAACCCTTATAAATTTATATATGTCACATTATTTAAAATTTAAACACTTATCAAGGCCTCAATAGTTCAATTTTAGTAATTCTAAATGATAAGATCACATGGATTTCATTATATAAGGAATGATGGATGAAGATGAACATAAATGTAAGAAAACATGTACTTTTTTGTTTATAATGATGATCATATCTATATAAGTCTGAATATTATGAAAATTAAGGAATGAGGTTGGTTAAAAAATAGTTATTTTTTTTTTGAAAAATAGTTATCCATGTCACATGCTAATGAATATTTTGTTTTTGTATAGTAATTCTTGGATATGTTCACTACAGTTTGAGGTGTTTTGGGATTATTTGTTTTTAATTTAGGACTATTTATCTAGTTCTTATAGTTTCTACAATGTTTTTTAAACAATTTTGTTAATATATGTGTTTGTGGGGGGTGTTTTTAATATAATGAAAGAAATATAGTATCTTCATGGTTTGGTAAACCGACAAAGTAAACAATGAAAAAATCATTAAATAGAGTATTTTTATCATTTTCAGGGTTTTATATTAGATTATTACTTCATTTTTTCCCTTATTTGTGTGGGACATCGAGGGTTACTCTGATTTAAATAATCCCTCATTTATGCAGGCCCATGGGGGGATTTCATTATGTTTCTTCTAGATTATTATCATTTTAATACCCAGACATCTCTTATTCTGTTTTTCCACTTCATCCTTAATTAATTCCCAGCTATTTTTGTCATGTAAAATGAACCCTATTTTCTATATTGATAACATTTAGGGTTAATGATGGATTAATCTAAGGGCCTTGGTTATCTTTGTTCAATGAGGTCATTTTTTCTTCACGCTTATACTATTGTCATCAATGAATTCATGTTTTTGTGAGTGGTGGCATGTTTTTTTGTGACATTAATTTATTTGTCATTTATTAAGATTATTTTAATTTCAAAATTTAATTTATATATGAAAAATATATATTGTATTATCTTATATAGGTTTGATTTTTTTAATTTTGACACGCATTGAAAAAAGTGGTTGAATTTTTTTTCTAGTTTATTAATTCTAAAAATAAATATTTAGATATGAGAAGTATAATGTGGAATTTCATATAGAGTATTCAACATTAATTTAAATAAAACCATTATTTGTAATAAGTTTTATATTTTGAAATTAGTTTTCAATTTTGATAAATGATTTTTTCCTCAAATCATATTTCTTGGGTGTGGTTTAATTTTTTTTATAATAGTTCATATTTATGATATTGTTTAATATTTTTTGTGTACATTGTTATGGTTATGTGATATATTTTTGTATTTTTAAAATGTTTTGTATAAATTAATGAATATTATAATGAATATCATGATGTTTTTTTAAAGGAGCATTTCATAAATTTTAAGGGAGTGTTTATGATGATCATGAGACCCCAAAATAATCCCATTTGATATGATGTGATTAATATTTATTACGTATCATCTAAGGAATTTTATTCTATTATGTAATACAAATAATGTAGATAATGGTTTTTTATTTAGAGGGTGTTTATGTTCAGATTTAATTTAATTGGTATGTTTTAAATGGTTATTTGTATACATTTTCTTCTTGATTCATTTGTTTTCTAAAATCAATTTTTTTCTAAGAAACCCTATGGTACGTGTAACGTCTAGAACCCGCAATTCCAAATTCATTACTAAAACTAAATTTTTTTACTTTTGTTTTATAAAAATTACATGAATAATACCAAGAATATTATACAATCAAGTACCTTTTTTGGTATAGGTTTTGGAGGATTAGACACACTGCAGATTTGTTGAATAATATTTTGAAAAAAAATAATTTCAATATAACTAATTGGATTCATTAACCGTAGAACCTTAAATATATTTAGAAAACTATGGAATCCTATATAAATCATTTTTAAATCATTGGATGGTCATAAAAATCTTAGTAAAGTACCTAAATAATGAAAAAAATTTAGTCTAGTGGAAATATAAAAACCCTTTTAAACCCCTTTTTTGAAAACTAATAAGCATGAATAGATACATCATGTAGTTTCTTGGGGAAATATTTACCTTATCAATCTTACAATCACCCAAAAACATGGTATAACCATTATTTCAACATCCATCTCCGGTGTACAAAATGCATTGAAGAGGTATAATGTGGATCACCCATCATATCATGAGCTATTATGGGAACAACCCAACATATCACGATATATAATGTGCCCAAACAATAATATCTTGAGATATAATGAGATAAACCCAATATATATTGAGATATAATGGGATACACTAGACATAACTATGTCCAAGTAACGTATCATTAATAAAACAATTGATAAATCATTTGAACACTTGAGAAAAACACATTAATGTTTTAAAAATTTCCTGGTTTATAAAACAAATCACTTTTAGAAAATAAAAATAGTGAAAATAATAATAAAATCATATTCATAAAGAACATCCATGCCAATATATACTAGGAACATTATAATAATAAATAATCATGAAAACAGTAGAACTACTCATTCCATATAAACAATCTTTTTTAATTTCCTTAATTGGACATTTAAAATCTTTTTAAAAACCAAATTCCCTTGCATATATTATTGGAGTGAGAATTAATTGAATAGAATTTATAATATAATAGACATTAAATAAACATATTAAAACATAATATAAATTATTTCATCCTAGAAATAATCTCAATAGCTGGTAGTGAATAAAGGAGAAGGTTAACCCAATGAATTGAAACTGTGTTATGAATTCCCTTACCTTCAGTTTGTATTATATCAAACAAGATTAAAACACATGTATAATGGTTAAAATAGTGTAATTAATATATTAAATAAAAATATAAATGTTTATAAAACCTAATATTATTATTTCAGAACATCATTTTACCAATTAATTATTTGTATTGTGTTCCTTCCATAGTTTCGGGTGCGTTCTTTACATTATTTCAATGGTCGGTTTATATTCTACCTCCCTGTCATATGAAAAATAAATTCCAAAAGTGGAATTAAATGTTATTTTCATGTTTCAAAAAACATAAATTACACTATTTAACATTTTGAATTGTTATATGAGGATGATTCATTTTTTAAAAAACTTATGATGTACATTTTTGTCATTTTTGTGGTTCTTTGATAATAATAAACTCATCTAGTTTTGAAAATTAATAACATGTGTAAAAAATGATTATAGAACCTTATATAATATATAATAAATAAATTATAATCTAGTTCAATAATAAAATTGGTTTTATGATGAGTCTTTAAAGAAGTAAATTAAATTAAAATAACAACGACCATGGTGCCTCGAAATATACACATCACGGACGATGTATTAATTTCTAGAATAAGTTAGAGATGATAAAAATTATAATGCTGAATCATCAATAAATATGATGACATCTAGAATATGTAAAATACAATAAAATTCGTGCCTCATGGATAACGGTATGTGAGGAAAGATGATAATTATGAATGAAAATGACAATAAAATATTGAGAAATGAATGAGGATGTTTACCTCTTGATCTCTTATTCTTTAGATCCTCCATAATGCCTTACTTAGGCCATTTGGTGAGACCAACATGTCTTTGATGTGGTAAAGGGCCTTAGTAATGTGATATGGTAGAACATATCCATTGATCAAAGCTATAGAGGTATGGGAGGAAGAGGGGGGAATGGGTGGTATTTATAGTGGATGAGTGGAGTAGTTCTTCAATATTTTAATCATTATTTATTTATTTTCCAGAAGAAAAGAAATAATAATGATTCAAAGACAAAAAAAAGTAATTTTTGAATGTAATTTCGAGTTATGCATGCTTACATCTTTATTACATCATCCATGACTTCATAATTCACGTCCATAGAATAATATTTAAATTAGTTAATTTCACTATTAATAAAAATTCATGTATCTCAAAATATTAAAGAAAATTAACCCCAAACATTTTTCAATGTGTAGAATCCAAAAAATAAAATCCATTTTATTAAAATCATTATCTAAATATGTGAAATTAAATTTTTAAATAATGTAATATTTTATACCAAAAACAATAATTTCAAAACATTTATTTACATAGTCTAAGATGTGGGTATATCATAATTTCAATTACATCATATATGTATACTATTGTAGGTGATTTTAGTATTCATAAAAGTATGTGACTATTCATAAGGGTAACATTACTATTCATAATTGTATGTTACTAATAACTAAATATTATGTTTTTACTATCAGAATCCAAAAAACATACTGATCACTACTATGTAAGATAATTTTTCGAAATTCAAAACACTAAAGAGAAAAAAATTTGCCTAATGGATAGCATATAAAGGTCAAATAATATTTAGTAAATAATTTATGAAAATAGTGTTTTCATTTAAAATCAATGGATTTTTCATTATCCACTATTAGAATAATTGTTCCCTCGAAAATAGTTTATTATACTTATAATGATGAATTTATATATTGATAATTATAAAAAAATGATTTATGACATTTAATTATTTAAATGGATGTAAAAAAGTACATAATATCGCTAAATGTTTTCTAAAATAACGACAACGTCTAATATAAAAATATTTCTAGAATTTTCCTCTAATAGAAGCTATAAGGTCCTAAACTCGTACTTCCAGATTCGATATTAATACATGTTTTGTACTTATACAGTATATCATTCAATCACGGAACTTTTCTGGTATAGGATTTGGTTAATTTGACAAATATTACATTAATTGAATCCGAGTTTACAAAACAAAATACCAAATAACTAATTGGATTCATCTTTAGTAGAACCTTAAGCTTTCATTAAACATTTATTGAATCTAGTAATGAACATTTTAAAAACATTTGATGAGCACAAAAACCTCTATAAGGTACATAAATAATTGAAATTTTGTAGTCTAGTGAAATGATGAAAACCCCTTAAAAATCTTTTTCTTGAAAAATCATAAGCATACATAAAATCATCATGTAGTTTCCTTGGGACTTATTTACCATATCACTCTTACAAACAATCTTACAATCACCCTTACTCATGGAATACACATTCATTCAACTACCATCTATGGAGTACCCAATGCATTGGAGAGCTATACTGGGGCTCACCCATCCTATCTTGAGCTATAATGGGCTAAATCCAACATATCATTTTCTATAATCTGCTCCACCCAATATATCTTGTGCAGTAATGGGCTCAACCAAAAATATAGTGAGCTATAATTTTCTCAACCCATCATATCTATGTCCAAGGAACATATTATGAATAAAACACTTGATAACTCTTTTGAACCCTAGAGAAAAACAACTTATTGTTTTCAAAATTCCGTTATTCATAAAATCCATAAATTTTGAAATATAGACACCATTCACATAATAATAAATTAATATTCTGTAAAAGCTACCATCCCGACATATAATGGATACATTATATTAATAATGAATCATCAAATCAGTATAACTACTCATTCCATACAAACAATATTTTTGAATATCATTAAAGATACAGTTATATGTATTTTAAAAGGAATGGACCTTACAAATATAATATGAGTGATAATTAATATAAAAGAATGGAAATGTGTATAAGGTGTAAATAAACATAATACAACATAATATAAAAAAATCATCACAGAAATAATCTCAATACCACCTAATGAATAAAGGATAAGGTTAACCCAATGATTGGAAATTGGGTTAATAATTCAATTAACTCAAGTTCTTCTTAATTTAAACATGATTAAACCTTATTTATAATTTTTAAAATAGTGTTATTAATATCATAAAGGAATATATTCATGTTTTTAACAACTTATATCATCATTTCATAATGACAGTTTACCATTTAATAAATAATATTTTGTTCCTTCCATTGTTTTGGGTACATTTTCTACATGATTTCAATGGCAGGGTTGGATTAGATTTCCGTGATGTATGGAAATGAAAATAAAATTTTGGAATGAAATGGAATTTTAATATTTACATAAAATTAAATTATAAAATTATCAATCTTAATTCTTATATGAGAATGATTGATTAGTTAAATCATTAATTATGTTCATTTAGATCAATTTAGATGTTCTATGATAATAACAAACTCATTTGGTTTTTTCAATTGATATCTTGTGTAAAAAAATAAATATATAACATTACATAATATAAAATTCATAAATTATATCCTGGTTCAATAATACAAATTATTTCATAACAAGTCTTGAAAGAAGTAAAATAATTAAAATCACATCGTCCGTGATGCTGGTAAATCAACACATCACAAACTTTGATTTAGTTTCTAGAATATGTTTGAGATGAGATAAGATATAATGGAGAATACTCCATAAAAATGATTAAATACATAATATTTAAGATACTAGATAATTCATAGCAATTGGATAGGGGAGGAGAACAATGAAGAATAATATGATAGAAAATTAAAATAAAAGAAAGAAAATTAAAGGAGGATGATTACATCTTGATATCTACTCCATGATATCCTCTTTAAGGCATTTGGTTTTAGAATTTTTGTGAGACCAATAGATATTGGATGTGGGAAAGGGCCTTGTGAATGTTATTGGGTTGAACATAGCCAATTATCAATGATTTAGAGGTGTGTGAGGAAGGAGGAATGGGTGGTACTTATAATGGAGTAGAGGAGGAGTTTTTCATTATTTTAATAATTATTAAATATTTTTTCACAAAGTAATAAATAGAGATTATTCAAAAACCCAAAATTGTAATATTTTAATGTGAGTTCGAGATAAGAGTGCTTAAATCTGCCGAACATCATCCATGAATCTGTAATTTATTTATTTATCTTTAATTGTAAATTATCATATCCCACTATTTATAAAAATTCATGTATCTCAAAAAATTATCAAACATTCACCCCGAACATTTTCCGACATGTAGAATCCAAAAAATAACACCATTACATGATAATAATTTTCTAAATATTAGAATTTAATATTTTAAATAAAATAATATTTTATACCAAAAAGAAAAATTTTAAAACTTTTATATATTTATTCCATGATATGGGTATATCATAATTTGAATTAAATCTTATATATAAATTATCATAGGGGAGTTTACTATTCATAACGGTATGTTACTATTAATAAGGCTAAAATTTATATTCATAAGGGTAGGTTACTATTTAAAATGGTATGTTACTTTTCACCAAAAAAATATGTTTGTCCTATTAGACTACAAAAAACATTCTGATCGCAACCATTCATGTTCATTTTTTGAAATTCAAGACACCAAAGAGACAATTTTATGTTTAATGGTTAGGTCATAAATATCAAATAGTATTTAGTAATTCATTTAATCACATAGTGTTTCCTTTTATAATGTTAGTATGTTACAATATGTGTGATGTATGTATTTTTATTGTAGTGATTTTTTTTATAAATAAGATACTACTTGATAGAGTAACTCAAGATCATAATAGGAGAGTGAATTTTTATGTCTCTAGAATGAGTAAGTTAAGAATAATATTTTTTTTGGAATGCAACATATGATGGACGTTGGTTACATGTAAAATATTTTCATAGAATGTATCAATATAATACACTAGGTGTTCTCAATGACAAGATGTTCTTGTTGATGATTCCATATAGTGGAATTCCATATTAAATATTATTACATCCCCTAGTTCATGTAATCATTGAGTAAAAAAATTTTGGTTGCAGTTTGTTATAGTTTTTAGTATTCACTGACTACATAGTGAATTCCTATTATGATTTTTCCATATTTACATCTTCTAATTTTTAATTGATTTTGTAATGAGGATTAAAAAATGAAATTTTAATGGAAATAAAAAATTTATTACCTATAAAATTTGGATTATTTTTCTTAAATTAGTAATTATTGATCTCTTTCATTATTCCAAAATCCAATGGTTCTCATATTAACATTCTAATATTGATTTATTATAAATGAATGCTTCATCCCATGTGAACTAGTAAATCATTGATGTTTTATAAAATAGATTTTGATATAATATGTTTCTTCTTTATGATTAAATGTACATAAAATTTAAAGATAGTACAAATAATTTTTTCTGAAATATCACTCAAAATAAATTTACCAATCTATTTTTAGGAATATCACATTAAATATTTTACTCAATCCATATATACCAAATTATGTTTTTTATATATAATTTGTTTTACATTCTAGAACCATTGATATAATCAATTATTGATTATTTTAATATAAAAAAATCTTTGGATGAGTAATGTCATGGTGAGGGACCATGGGGTTCATAGAGTTAATATTTGTTCTTATTCAATTTTTTAAATATATTATCGGGTTCTATATGTATCTCCCAATTCAAGCAGTTAAACATTTATATCATTTATTTCATATTTTTATCATGAATGTTATCTATTTCAAATAATGTACTGGTTATACAGATTTAGATCTCCATTATTGTTTGTGATTTTTTTGGTTAATTTGTTTATAATTTTAATATAATGTTTGGTTTCAATCAATATTCCAAACTTCTTATTTAATTATTCCATGTTCTAAATTATATAGATTTAGAATATCTAAATTCAAATTAATTTCAATACCTATATATATATATATTTAGCGGGTGAAATATTTCCCCTGAGATTACATGAGACAAACTCTATATTTATCACTACATAAATGGGATTCAAATTTCCTATCAAACCTTGTCATAGGATGACCAATGTGATGTATTAGGTAATCTCAAACTAGTTCATGATTTAATGTTCTAGATGAATTCTATTATTAATTAGGTGAGTATAGGATTCATGGAGAATGGAATATCAAAACTCTGTAGGTGGGTCATTTATAGGTTCATTATCACCACCTGACATGATGAATCGCGAGTTTCCATGTGTATTAAACATTTTATTATTTAGATAGATATTTTTCCAAAATTATTTTGTTTTATTTTCAGTAGAATTGCTATTATTTTGATCTTAATTATGTTATATCAAATATTTTGTTGTTCAATTTGAATTAGGTGTTAAAATAATATAGAGGAAATACTATATAGAAAACATGTATGGTATGGTAAACAATGCAGATCCCATGTTCCTGGGTCAGTAATCTTCATAGGTGTATGTTGACGCTCCTTTCCATCACAGATTCTATCTAATTGAAAAGGGAAATAACTTGAACCCAATGTGATTCATCCTTTGAAGAAACATAAAAAATTGACAAGGGCATGAACAAAGATTCAAATGCACTTGGGTCGCGCAAGTTCCACCAAGGTCGCACAAGTATACTTGTGCGCTGCCCAATGGTCGCGCAAGTGACTTGCGCACACCCTCTTTGAATTTCTCCCACGATCTTTACAAGCCTATAAATACCCCCAGTGGGCCCCCCATTTGAAGGAGGAAAAATTCCAGAAACTCAGATTTGAGCTCCCGGCTCCCTAGTCTCTTCATAAAGCTTCCGAACACTTCTAAGGTAATTTCTTACCTAGAACGGAAGATCTAAAGTGGGGGAGTAAGGCCTATGTGTTGAAACTCATCAACACTTTCACGCCTAAGTGGAAATCCCGTAAGGGAAATGGCCACACATGCACGCCGCCTTACCCCTTCAACAGAACTTGCACGCCACCCTTCTGGAATCCCTTAGAGATAGTACTAAGGGCATGATCCAAGTCTTGCCCATTGTAACACCCCGACCCTAGTTACCCAGAGTTGGTGCATTATTACATAACATTGGTATGATCACAAGAAAGATCAAATCTCGAAATACCGATTGGTTTAGTAGCCTTGGAAACACTAGATATATTCATATGTTTTACATTACATCATAAAATGAAAAACTACTACAACAACATAATGTCTCCATAATCCACACTCATATCCCCCCATGATATCCCTGCAGGTCATTCATAATTTACTTCTTCACTTCCTGGGAAAAATAAAACATAGAAAAGGGGTGAGCTCAAATGCCCAGAAAGGATAACAATATAGCGGAAACTTTCATAAATGAGAATAAACATTTAAGGCAATGTATAACTTAAACAACAGCCTTTCAAACTTGAACTTTCGACATTGTATGGAATAAATAAAATGAAATAATGTCATTTAATCATTCACATGGATATTCTACTAATCGAATAATAACATGCAAAATCACTAACCACTTTCATAATGTTGGAATGCATAATGCCAGACTATCATAACCACATAACCAAGGCCTCGTGCCAAGACTACAAATTAGATTTTGTCAAGGCCTTGTTCCAAGACAATAGTTTGTCTCATGAGACCTACCGATGCATCGAGGAGCTATAGCGGGCTCCACCTGTCACATATTAAGTCCAATGCATTCCCATATGAAAAGGTTTAAACATAACATAAACATTCATATTAAAACTAGCTTACGAAATGTCAATAATTTCACCATAAACTATGAATGGTATAAAAATAGCACATCCATAGTCAAACATATGACAAAACCATCAATACAATATAGAAGTTTTGTATCATAATAAATCAACTTCAAATAAGCGTAAAATCCATCAAAGGATGTTGACATAGATGAAATCAAAACACTTTTTAGAGAATTATCTCTTTCTATTTTTGAAATCATTTAAGATCCATATTTTTAAAACATTTTCTTGAAAATATTCTTATAATATTGTAAGGAAAGCTTTGAATATTTTATAACGGCGGAAAATAACTGCACCCGCCGTATAAGTTAAAAAAAAATTCTTACATTAATTCTGTCGAAAAGGTTAAAAAGGACCTTGTTTTGAAAACGAGGAAAAGATTCCTCTTATAAAAAGTCAAACAAGGGTATAAATGACTTTAACCCATATTATTGTAAAAAATTTTTGAAATACATTTTGAAGAAACATGGATGTGGATGATAACGAGATCCCAGTAGATTATTACGTATAAACAACATCGGATAATGAAGAGATTGTGAAATAACCCTTACCAATTTGGTAACTTATGAAACATACAACCCATGAAAGAGGTATCATACAATGAATATGTAAATACACATAAATTAGAGTGTATTATACAAAGAATATAATTATGGGAAGTACATACACCACACAAAAGGTGATGGTGGCAATATGGCATGAATCTCACGGAAATAAGAAGTGAGATGAAAACCCCTTACCTTGTACTTTTCCTTGGTTGGGGTAGGTTAACCTCCTGTATAATGGTGAAATAATTGTTATTAAATTATACAAGCATCATATTCTTTAATATGATATCATATATGATCTTTTAATATTGAGTAGATAATAATATCTTATTATCGTTGTTTCGGGTGTTAACTTACTCGTTTTCTTTTATATGTATTGTTACATAAGCCGTGTTTGTTATCGATAGGTTGTATCTTATTCATATCCAGAATGATATCAAGTCCGTAAAAATCATTTTTTTTAAATCATCAAATGATAATTATACTTGAATGTATACGATGGATAATGAATCTCATCGCGTTCGTGGAGACGGTAGTCCGTACGTACGCACGAGCGACAATATCATTCTTTTGATATTCAAATAATATATAAATGGATGTTATATCATATATAAAGAATCATTAACATGTTATATTTATTATTTACATGAGTTAAACATCATTATTATACCCATCCAAATAATATTATATTGAATAACAATTACACCACGACGTGGAGACGGTAAGCCGTACGTACGCACGTATGGTGACATGTTATTCAAAGGGTGGATAGAATACTGAATATGGTTGTACCATATTTATAATAACATCACAGTATATATATGATACTACAGTTATTATTTTAGAATGGTAAAAACAAAGGAAGAAGAAGTGGAAGAAGAAATGAACTTGGAAAAGGGTGGTGAAATCATTACCTCTTCTTCGGGTTCTTCCTTTTGATTTGATCAAAAGGGCTCTATAGGTTGGCTTTCTGATCAAAATAAGGCCCCTAGGTTGTATTGAGGGAATTTGGGAGTGTATTTGGGCAGATTTTGGCCGAACCAAAAGGCTTTGAAGGTGTTAAAAAATGAGAAGGAGGAGTGCCCTTTTATAAGAGGGGTGAGGGGCACCTTTGGAAAAGCTAGAAATATTAATTTATAATAAATTCATATTCGGTTTCTAATGGCTCCAAAGTTGATTATTTAAATGTTAAGGTGGGGATGGGTCGAAAACAACTCAACCAATAGAATTTAGACAGGTTTGGGTACTTATATTAACCTTATCTTTAAGTATTACCTCTAAGTTAATTAGTTTCACTTTTACAATGTCTCTTTGTATTTTTATATAATATGGTTAATAAACTTACTATATACATCCAAGAGACACCCAAGTGGTACATTAATGAGGAAAATATCATGATATAAGTCTCTTGGCCGAACCTTATATTTTTAGGAATTTAATATCAATTAATAATATAATATTTGTTTTAAGAACTCTTTTATGTCAATTTTGACACTATTCAATAGTTGATTTTTGTAAAACTCATAACAGATTGATTACTTCGAACAAAGTCAATTAAATCAATACAAATATTTAATATTATCCTATAAAATTAGTTTAATTCATTAAAAGTTTTATATTATATTTATTTGGGTATTTATAATATCAATTATTTTAATTTTTCACTATTATGATAATTACTACATCATCATTGTGTCATAAATAAATTACATTATTTAATCTCTAAAAATTGCAAATAAAATATCATCATTTAGGAAATCTGTTTATCTTTCTAATGAATATTTATAGTCGAAAATCCAACATATATAACCCTATGTAAAAATTGTTTTTCTAAAAGATACATGCTTGTGTCATTTTTGAATTCATTTTAACTTAATTAAAAAAAGTGTCCCTATCACCTACAAGTGGCACCATGGGGTCCCAAAATCGACCCAAAGATGTCTATGGTCGAACATGTATCAACCAATAAGGCTAGGACACGTTTTAGGGTAATTTAGTATAATTATAATATTATTTTTTAACCCTTATTTACCAGATTTACCCTTAACCATGGTAAATAAAATATTTACCACAGTAATTATTCAAAATGTCTAAAAATAAAAGTTACCTATTTACACAATTTTAACATCCTGATTCAAAATATGGAATCCATTTTTCTAAATTCAAAACACAGAAGTGGCAGAAATTAATTTAAAATTAATTCCCGCTGTTAAAACAAAAAGCGTGTTTTTAAGAGATAATAACTATCAAAAGATTGACACTTGTTTATGTTCGGTTTAATTGTAAAATTATGTCCAATGACCAAAATTATATTAAATGGTAAAAATATATTCTAAATATACTTTAAAACCACTCAAATTCATAATTTATCACTATTAATTATTTTGATTAAAAAAGTTGTTTTTAATTAAAATTTAGTAATTTTCACTATTCATCAAAATATTAAAGTTATCCGAAAAGTACCAAAATTTCATCTTAGGCTAAATTAGATATTCAAAATCTAAAAATTAAGTCCATTTTGAAATATAAGATATATATATAATTTCAAAAAGTAGGTATTACTATTCATAACGGCTAGTTTGATTGGTTGTTAGAACTCGGTGTTGCGTACAACACACGCTATCGCATTATTCAAAGAGAAGCGTACCGTAGAAGCTTGGGGTGTTACACCCATGTATTACCTTAAGGTTTGACCATTGCGCAGGTACCCATGTGTTGCGCAGGTACACCTGCGTGACCCGGACTTGCGCGCCCACGCAGGACCTGTGCACCCACGCAAGACTTGCGCGCCCCTCTTTTTTTGGGTACCTCTCTTGCCTATTTCACCTATCTTATGCCTATCCACCTCTCATATTCAAGATTAATCCATAAAAACCCTCTTTAAATCCATTTATTTTGGCATGGATCCCTTGTTGGCTTCTTTATCTGAAAGGAATTCTGTGGAACATCTCTTAAAACCTAGTGATTTACATATATTTATGTCACTAAGGTCAGAAATTTCATTCATTAAACCTCATCCTTTAAGATGATAGAATCCTTAATTTGGGCCACATTTTCAAGAATATGCTCCAGTCCAAGTTCTCTTAACCTGGGAATCCTCCTCAGGAATAAGCCCCAGTCATAATTTCCCAAATATGGGCATCCTGCTTAGGAGTAAGTCCCATGTTCCCAAAATCCGAATTTCCTTAACATGGGATTCCTTTTCAGAAGTAAGCCATAGTTACAATTCCCTTTAACCTGGGAATCTTCTTTATGAATAAACCCCAGTTATAATATTTCTTAACCAGTCTTAATTTACTTTTGACTTGGGCTTTCTTTTAAGGAGTAAAACCCAATCATAAGTCCATTCCTAATTTGGGAACCTTACTTAAGAGTAATCCCCATGATAGAGTATCCAAATCTCCATGAAGCACATATACCTTTATGGAACTTGTTCATGGGTTTCTTCCCTGAAGAAAAACCCAATCTTCATCTATTTTTAGGGAGTCATCCACACATAATCCCCACATCATTTCTTATGATGGCACAATTGTCCAGTTTTACTAATACCCCTTGTTTCTAACACCAAGAGTGGCTCAAGTGATCTTAGAGTGTAAATGTAACTATGAAATTTTTCTTTGATCCATCATTCATACATAAACCTCATACTTATTTACTTTAACTACGTGGGTTCCGATTCCTTTTCTAAAACAAAGGATACGTAGGTAGCCCATCTATGGGTACGATCCCAACTCTGAAATAATCCATGTCCTTCTGAGTGACAATAAACGTCAAGTTCTCCACTGAGTGTCTTTAAAACCAGAATGGTCATCATAATGACCAACAGACTTTTATATAATGTATTGAAGGATACCATTGACTAATAATCTCTAAACAAATATAGATGATTCTCTATCTATCAAAAAACTCTAATAAATATAAAATATTCTCTAAATCTCATACATATTAATCATTGATTGTTAGATCTAAAGAAAAGCTCATTTTATACTTTTTAATGTAATAAGGATTCACGAACATAACATAAATTTATAAAGAGAGTCCTGGAGTAGACAATAATTCCCCTTAATAAGGTGTGATTAGTCCGACCTCCCATCCTCTCGACCAATGAAAATTCTAAGTCTCATCTATTCACAACTAATGAGCACCTACCTGTGGGAAGTCGGTCCAAATGGATATGGAATCATTGGATGTTTTTGGTTCTATGAACAAACCCGTTAAAAACCGCTTGGAATTTTTGAACATTAAATCAGTGAGGTCATCCCCAATTCCATTGGAAAAAAAATGGTGAACCCGACGTGAATCCATAACCAAGTTAAAATGATGTTTTACTTATTTGTTAGACCACTATTTAAACTCAATGAGAGGGCCAACAAAGCAATAAATAACATATGTGCTCATCAAAAATTTGTAGTGGCCGAAATTATCTTGATTAAGTCTGTTATATCAAATAGGCACTATTTTTCATGATCTTATACATTACGAGAATGGATTTTATTAAGTTCATGCCTGTGAATACTTCTGCTATGAATGCCTCTTCTATGAAGGCATCTGCTGCCACTCTTGCTATATCATCATCCGCTATGTGGACGACATAACCTACTTAGCATCTTCAATGCTAGGTATCAAATGTGTGGGTTAAGGAGTACTGTTAAAATGGTACTATTCCAATTTTGGAGACTGCTCGACAAGCCCTCCAAGTCAATAACTCACCCTGGTTGTCCGGATAGCGATGACTAGCGATCAAGAAGTAGGTGGTACCAACCACCTTCTCCAACCATTTCGTGTTGTTATCCCTGAAACCCAATCACCATTCACTCCCATATTCTGGGGAGGTGAATGAGCAGGTCCCTCAGGGCCTTAATTCAAGTAGACATGAGTCCTTCCCGAGGGCTCCCATCAAAAATCGACGCCAGACTTGTGCGGTAGTGCGCCCTCAACATGATGATGGTATCGTCTCCAAGCGTTCGAATTAGGTTCCTCGAACCTGAGAAACCATGAAGAACCACCAAAGGAGAAATCCGGTCAACAGTGTGCAGGTTCTCATCTCTGTCATCTCCGAAGAAGTCCACCAACCTAACTTGGTGGCAAGCAACGAACGGGCACACACACCCGTCCATTTTAATTCTATTGTCCAGCAGACTCGTCTGGCAGTGGCATTCCAATCCTATCAGGAAATTCCGGCAGATTACTATAGATATTAACATACACCTGATTATAAATCATCGGCTAGTCAGCAGGCTCGTTTGACTACATGCGATGGAGCCCGCCAACACAATGTGTTTACAACTGGTAAACAGGCACATACACCTGCTTACACTCATCAATCCTGACATAAGCCTCATCTATCAGAATTGTTGAAAGTTCGTCAACCACATTCGGTGGAGTACAATCAGTAGGCACATACAACTGCTAGTATTGATCAAGCCTACCAACAGTCTCGTTTGGTAGCATTAAGAGAATTCATTCGGAAAGTTCCAGTGACAAACATGAGCCAGACTCAACTCTCTACCCCCACACATGAGTACTATCATAATTCACTGGCAGGAAAAGGAAGACGGGAGTAGGAACACACACCTACTCCAAGCACAGAATGGACGTATATCCCTGTTCCGGCAGCTGAAGTCACCAAGTATATTTTATCAATGGCGAAAGAGTAGAAGCAAATCCCTGCTCATATTCTGGATGCCTGCCAGGATATTATAACAACTTCAACAGCATCTCAGGGAAATACACATAAATCTATCCCTACCATTAGAGTGAAACGTCAATGGTTCACTCCAGAACAGACACAAACATCTGTTCCTGTCTAAAAGGGTTGTGGGGCGTACTCCTCCATATCATACGGACAGCCAAGTCAGGCATATACACCAGATTTGAGTGGGGATAATCATCCTAAACAGATCATTTCTCCTAAGAAGGCACATAAACCTACCCATAATGACCATATTCTTCAACAAGTTGTTCCCAAAGTGAGTAAGAAGGCGTCTAAGAAGAAGACCCGCCTAGTATAGTCAAGAAATCAAGGGCCAACTTGTAACAAGGGCTTTCTCGATGCTGGAGTTCTTGATGCATTCAGACAATTATCTGTTGCAACTCAAGATTCTAAACTCTTAGTTCCCAATAGTGAGAACATTAAGTCTGAAGGTCTTCCTTAGATACTTCCTCATGAAGGCTTGCTTCATGACAATGTGGTCGATCTCAAAGATTCATCTTCAGATGATAGCCACAGGAACCCTCTGTGTGGTCAGAAGACCAAGGAGAAAAATGTTTCATCTTTTGAAGTAACCCACCACGGTGGTCCTCCCTATGATGATGATTTTAGCATTGAAAGTCCTCTCCATAGTAATAATGCACGTTTCCTGGAAAATTCTCCAATAAACAATTTAGTGACGAGAAATCCATCTTATCTCGAGGCACTTGAAAATGTGAATCCAGTCATGTATGATTTTTTACCAATAACAAGTGAAATACATTCTCAATAAGAAGATAGGCCGGGGTGTAGGTCATTCCCCGAACCACCCCTGGGTCATTCATCTTCTAGTTTGATCAGTAAATTCTCTACTGATGTTGTCGAATCTGATAAAGCAACAAGAAAGCACCAGCTCTGGTCTAATCAGGTAGAATAATCTTCATTGAATGATAAAAAGGAAGTACTGAATATGAGGAAAAACTGGCGAAAAGTGAAGTGTAATTCATGTTTTGGCCTCTAGATGACTCTCAGTATTGAATTCCAGAGATGTTGACGGAAGATGGAATTCCTGATATTCGTCTCAACATATGGAAAACTCTTTGTCAGCTGAAAAAGAACATATTATCTTAGGACGAAAATGAAAACAATGTCAAGAGAATGGAAGGGTTACAACGCCAAATTGGCTTGGCATCTCTCTCAATTTCTCGATATCCGAAGGGTGAAAAGCAGTAGAGAGCCCTTCAACGTTCATGCCTTGGCACACTAAGAAGATTGTGCCAGTTAATTTCCAATGTTCCATATGGTATTCACATCAGGGTATGGGTTGTTCATGAAGCACTAAATTTCACTGTGCTCTCCAGTCAGCAAATCCCACAGAAAATGGTCTCATGCAATGTTTTTGCCCATGGCGGCCACAGTCAATGTGTTTTTTTGTAATCAAAAGCTTTCCCAAGAACATGCTTCAACTAGTTCCTCTCAAAATAAAGAAAATAGAGAACATGTTGTTTAATTACTCGTAAATCAAGAAAACAAGAATATTTAACATGCATCTCGTTTGGAGAAAGCACATCACCAAGTGACAGAAGTGTCAGAAATCATCCAACGGTCTTTTGAACCGGGTGATAAAAGTGGATACAGGCTGATGCATCCAGCTAATTTCTGGACTAAAGTCTGCAAGATCCGGAGAGATTTCAAGAAAGTCTTAGATGTAGCAACTCAAGAACCACCCCAGCTTGCTAGACTGGGGAATCTTTTAACCCAAAACTCAGAATAAATAAATAGGATTCGATGAGTTGAGCAGGAACATCACCAGTTCACCAGACTGGTGACTTTTTCAAATCACCAATCTCTTCCTCATAGAAAGTCAGTCTTCTCTTGATTAGGGATGAAGCCTCAAGAGGAAAGAAGAGCAAAATTATCAGGAGTTTCCCTGCAAATTACGGTTCGTCAAGAAGTTCTTGAAGGATCAAATCGACAAAAGGAAATGACTCATCAGAGACATGGAAGAAGAAAATATCACAGAAATGCCAATAGAAGGGATGCAATGCATTATGCATCAATTAATGTCATCAATGTTGTTATTGATGATCCACCAGATGATGCTCACTCATAGGGATCAGATAAAGAGGTTCATGCTCAAGAAGTTGTACACACATACACAAATTAAGAAGGTGTGCGTACACGAAATAAAAGGATTACTCGGAATC
Organism: Viscum album; assembly: GCA_963277665.1. Classification (NCBI taxonomy): domain Eukaryota; kingdom Viridiplantae; phylum Streptophyta; class Magnoliopsida; order Santalales; family Viscaceae; genus Viscum; species Viscum album. Next base: position 2,064,423,335 of record OY728133.1, on the reverse strand, counting down.
TAAGTAATCCTTCAAGTAACCTACTTCCCCCTCTCTGAAATTTTTCCAACAAGGGGAAAGGAAAGAATCAGGTTACATACCCTTCCTCTGGAGAAGGCCAATCGCTCTCACTAGTGAAAAGATTTCGACAACAAGAGGAAGAAATAAACGAATTGAGGAGGTTGAACGCAGAACTTCTTCAAGGTAGTCTGACACCTAAGCGTTATGGAGTCAGTCGGCCAAGGGAATTTGTTGCGGCTACTGAGATAGATCAAGAATATCATCCTCTATCAGTACATCCTCACAGGTCTAATCTTGTGGGTTAGGTGCAAAAACAATTAGCAATACTACCATCAGTGGCCGTACCAGTCACCACACCTGTCCAAGCTCCAGTTATTGTACCTGCATAGGTCCAAGCTCAACCAGATGATTCTAAAAAGTTAATGACTACCATTGAGTCATTAACATCTAGGTTGGAATCTATGGAAGGAAAGCATGCACCAGTTCAACCGGATGAGAGAGCTTACCCTGAACGGGTAGAAGTAATTCCTCCCCATCAAATTTTTCAAGTACCACATCCCCAATATTTAATGGTTCAGGAGACCCAGAGCAACACTTAACACATTTTGTTTCTCATTGTGATCCAATTATGGGAACCCCTGAGCAACAAAAAGCGGTTAAGCTCAAGTGTTTTGTACAGTCATTACAAGGACCTGCCTTTTTCTAGTACACAAGCTTGCAATCTCGGTAAATTACCGGGTGTGAGGATCTTCGTCAACAATTCCTTCTTCAATTCAGCAAAAATTTTCCAAAGACAACAATTTTTGTTCTTACAAATTGTAAGAAAAGAGAGAATGAAAGGGTTTCATATTTCATTGCTCGCTGGAAGGGATTAACATATTCCCTGAGCATATAACTCCTTCAAGAGGAATTGTTTCCAATTTGTGTGGAAAATTTACATGATGAGTTGCGCACACTGTTGATCCCTGTGAAATACACATGAGGGTTTCAAGACCTTACTTAAATAGCTCAATAGATTGAAGACTCTCTTATGAAGACTAGGGATAATGCTCGTGTTATTCCATCAGCTCCATGAAGATGAATGGGTAAAGCAGAGACTGCTATAATTATGCTTAAACAAGCACCTCTAACTACTTCTACTCCAAGTCCTTCATCTTCTCGTAGGGCTCCACCTCTGGAGCACAAACAATAGATACTATTTCATCAAGATGATCAAAGAGATCAAATAGGAAAACAATTTGAGGATTTAAAGAGAAAAGTTTACACTTTTCAAAATGAACAAGTTCGTAGTTATTTTATTTCGGCTCTAGAAAATAATTTGGTTCTATTGCCAAGGCCCAAGAGGCCAAATAGGGAAAGAGATGAAGATCGTCCCAACAATTTCCCATTTCATCAAATGTTGTGGAATCCCATTCAAGAGTGTTTTATTTTCAAGGAACTCCTGTAAAAAATGGTCGACTTGGGACAAGTCAAACAGAAATGTTCTTCAGCTCAGGTTTCATGTTTTAATGCTATAGATCCAGAGGAGGAAGGCGAGTGGCAAGAATTCAAGAACAAAAATGCGCAAAAATATGATGATTGGATGGTCAGAAAAATGATCAACCGAAATCTTTCCCTTTTGCGAACGTAATTGAAGAAACCAATTGTGTCTTCTACGATGAATTCCACATCAAAACCATCTTCATCAGAGGGAAAATCCTCAATGAAACGACATTATTCAAACAATGAAGAAGAATCAGAAGAAGAAGAGTATGTGTAAAATCCCAAGTTGTCTCTGACTCTGGGAGATTTTATGCCATCTAATTCGAAGAAACGGACATCACCCCATCAAACGGCACAGCCTAAATTGACTAGTCAGGCAGAGTCTTCATCGGATGAGGAGTTAATCTTCAGTTCTGTTAATATGATTCACTTAACATATCATTATGCCAATCACTGTTTTGAACTAGATGAACCAAGGTTCCCCGTATCAAACAGAGGAATCGGAGGAAGTTCCAAAGGATAAAGGTATAGAGGAATACGTGGATATTTCAGAGGCCACTATTCTAATTCCACCCCGGCTAGAACTATGTATGCAGTAGAAACTCGTGGCAGAGCCCTTCAACGAGCTCAACAAGAATAAGCAGGTTCTTCTACACAAGGCAGATTCAGTCCTAGAATAGTTATTCTGAAAGTTCGGTTGGAGGATCCAACTTCTTCCTCTCATCAGTTAAAAAGACCTAATCAGTCTTATCTTCTAAATCTTGGAGTATTACCAACTATTATCCCGGTACAAGATGCATGGACATCCAAAGCATAAACTTCTATGGCACCTGCGAAACCACATGTTCCTTTTGGGAAACGTAGACCTTTCGATCAAAAGTATGTTGTATTGAAGCACTTGGCCCAAACACTGGCCAAGTTATCAATTCTAGATTCTTTGAATTTATCAATGGATCTTCAGGATGCACTCATCGAGGCTTTGTCGAGTCCTCAGGAGTTTGAAACTGAAATCCCTGCAGCCGAAGTCTACCATGTAGAGAATAATCCTGAAGAATGCCATGCAGTGATATCTTTTACTGATGTAGATGAAGATGATGCCATGCATGGACATATTAGACCTTTGTACTTATCTAGAAAGGTCAATGGTGTAGACGTCTGATGATTTTTCACTGATAATGGTTCAGGAGTCAACCTCATCCCTATTCGTACACTTCGTCGATTGGGCCTCATTGAATCTGATTTATCTCCTTCTACATTGATGTTACAAGGTTATGATAAAAATGAACAAGAACCACTGGGCGAGATTACACTCAGAACTCAGTTTGGAGATCTTTTATCCAATTCAGATTTCATGGTTGTCGATCAAGACTCAACCTTCAACATCTTGCTTAGAAGCACCTTGCTACATCAACATGAGGCTATCTGTTCATCATACCATTAATGTCCAAAATATTATTTCGATTGTCAAATTGGGACATCGTATGTTGATAAGTCCCCATTCATGAAATGTGATTCTCAATACATTGAGGCATAATTCTATCACATGAAGTTAAATGGGAAATCCACAATTAGGGAGGTTACCAAAGTTAATGCTCCATATGGTTTGGAAAAGATTCCAGTAAACCCATTTTCACATGTGAGTAAAAATTATGTTTTTCCTATCAGTCAAATTGGCAGGATAGACACAAATAAAAATACTCTTATATAAACCTCCATAATGTAAATTACGACAATCATGACAGAGAGAATGAGAGAAAGTGGTGATCCACCAAGCAGTGATGAAATCTCAAATGGAGATGTCTTCATTTCATCTGTTGAAATCTAGCAAGTCTATAATTCACCAACAAGGCCATAAGAAGTTATAGCAATGTTAGAGGTAAATGATGATGTCAATTATCAATCCATTATCTCCTCTTTATTACCCAATGAAGTCCTTTAATCATCAATAGGGTTGGAAATGGAGGACTCTTCTTCAAGATGTTCAAATTTTAACATCTCTTCTAATCATAGAAATTCTGCTTCACCATATACTATGCTAGTAGAAACAGAAGAAATAACACATGTTAAAGAAGTAGAGGAAGATCTTAGGGATTCTCCTCCATCATTTGAAGAGGGTATCTCTACCCCGTCCATGGTGTCTCACCTATAAAATTGATAACAATAACATTGGGCTATCAAAAATGCATATTGATATTGTCATAATATACATTGAATCAATCCCTAGGTATATATAAACTATATTAAAAATAATTATAAGACTCAATGAGCTCATCCAGGGATTCCCATAAGGATTAAATTATTACTATCAGTTTGGATATTAGGTATTTATTAGATATCACGATTCATACCATTTATGATATTATTTAACTTAAAACAATTTAATTTTCTTTCCAATTTAGTTATTTCAAAATGATCACCTAGGTTAAGGTAATAGGTGATAAATCATTCTTAAATATCATTTTCATTAAATTCAACCATCTACAAATATTAATTAAATGAAATAACACCCCTCAAGGATGGTTTTTCAAATCCAAAGTAATGATAAATTTTTTCCATCAAGGGATTTCACACCCCTAATGGTGACCCATGTCAAGGTGGTCAACTACAGGGTTTATTCACGACCATCTAGGACCATAAAACATATATAAACCCATTAAATTTATTTTAGTTCTAATTTTAGATGCATATTTGTAACGTTCTATTATGAAGAATGATAGTGCATGATATAATAAAATCTAATCAAGAAGAAAATCCACTAGAACACAAATATTAGGTCTGTATATGGCCACTTTTCTGTTTCTATCCTATTTTTTAAGCTAGAAGAGGAGAATATTAGAAGAATAGATTGGAACCCAAGAAATATGGAATATCAACTCAAAAAATCACACATCATATGGAAGGATTAATAATTAATTTGATGTATAGTGTTAAGTGTATTACTATTTTTGATCAACTATGATAGACAAATAAGGAAAGAGAGCTCAGATGAAAAAGGAGTCAATGATCCTAGGTTGGTTGTCTATGGGCCTTGCATATTTTCCACTTCTACTACATGAAAAGGGAGTGGGATTCTTTCATAAATATTCACATTCCCATTTAAAAACACACTTGGGTATTTACATGACATTGAATGGAATTACTCATCATGAAATCCTTAGGCTTCAAATTCCATGGGAAAGCCTCTACACCGTGGAAAATGGTTCTTTCTACCCAAATATAGATCATGAAATCTATAAATGTCACATATTTAAATACAAAATATATATTTGGTATTCTGCCCATTTCTAACCCACCGGAAAAATCCTTTCTAGAAACAACTGACCAACCCTTAGGTGTAGTATCTAAAAAAAACAAAAAATAAATAAAACATTCCTCACTAAAATGAAATTTTGTTACAACATAACCTCAAGAAAAAATTTATCTATGTGTTTCCAATCTGAGTGTAATAAGGAATCATCTGAGAAAAGGCATGTCCACTAGTAGCGTACATCTCCCTCTCTATCCCAGGTCTCGTCATGTACACATTTATTATATTTTATTACCCAAACAAGAGGAACTGACATTCCATTGAGATTCTTTCTTCTAAAATAAACTATACATATTAGATGATTCTTAATTTTGGTATCTTTTTCAATATTAATATCCTTGATATCAAACAAATTAGAAGGGTCAAAATAATACTGCCAAAGGTGTGATACGTGGGAGAAACCATGCATCACATGATACCACTTATGTAATTGAAAAATATAGGCTACTGATATGAATATCTCCATGATATCAAACAAACTGATCTAATATGGTGATAGATTTCCCTAACTCTGAATTTGAATTTTACCAAATTCCATAAAAATAATCCAAAATAGTGAAAGTAACACCTCATACTATAGAGTTCGATGATGGTGGTTTGTCTGACAAGTCTTTCTAGACATAGCTATACCGATATATATTTGAATAAACTATACATTCTATGATTTATCCTGAATGGTGTAAGGATAAATTATTACTACCTCATATTTCTTTCACTGGGGCATTGAAGGAGAACATGGCCAACTATAAAGGGCCTCATATGGAGTAGTCTGAATCAATTCAGAATGGATGCTATAATGTTAAAAAAAACACAGGTATATTTTTCTCCAATGAACCTCCAAAATCAATGGAAAATGAAAGTATCAGGTCATATAACACCTATGGAATCCATATTAATATCCCATTGGGCTCAGTCTAGTATTCTTTACTAATGAATAATTATGAACCCAATGCTTCTTAAAACCTGTTTAAAATCTAGGATATAAACCACGAAACAAATGTAAAATATAATTGAACATGGAACAACATAATGGTTCTCTATTTACAAAATATAGAACCTTTGATGTTCATTGAATGAGAAGGTATTTTATATAGTTATAATTTGTAATGCCTTGTACAACTTATCAATAATTACTAATATTGGATAACTACCTCTAGGGAATTTCGACAAACCAATCAGGAAAACCATGGTTTTGTATTTCCATTTCCACATTGAAATGGATAGAGTATGTAGAATTCCAATAGTTGAGTAGTCTTTGTATTCACATGAAGAAAAGTAGAACACGAGGTGTTAAAACATTCTATATACCTCTTTAGGAATGACAACTAGTACTGATGTTGTATGTCCCAATACATCGTTGCAAAGATAGGGTGAAATTCCAAAACTGAGGAATATTATTCCCACATAAACTAATCCATATATATATACAAGAACCCATACATTCCCAAGGTTGTGAAGAATATAATTTATATAAACATTTCAATTAGGAAGTGTGATATCACCAAATATACTCTCCCACAAGGGGAGGCCCACATGAACTGAAAGATGTATCATACAAACCTATTTCTAAAAGGAGGATTTCATTGGTAAAGATGAAATAATAGAATAACCATGAATTTCATGAACATATAACTGAATATCATAAATTAGGGCCATAAAATGTCATTCACAACTAGCCTCTAGGATGTATTGTATCTGAGCCTTCTAGATTAGAGCATTGACAAATTCATTACCCTTCTCAGATGTATAAGAAATCTCAAAATTGTATTACTGTATGTATTATACCCACCCTACCTTCGTCAAATTCAATAAAAATATGTTTTGATATATATTTGAGATTTTTTTCGAATCATAGAAATAAACTTCTCACCTGATTTATCATACCTCTATCAACATATTAAATGAATTATCTCTTCTAGATTGAGGTAGTGTGTAGTTTAATTCTACTCAAGAATTGTTAGTTTGCAGGACCCATACACTATAACCCAATATCTATACATCTAAACTACTCTTATCAAGACACCTAAAGTATCATAGTAAATATTATAGCATCTACCATACTCTATGAAAATTTAGAATGATATTGAAGTCAATATCCTCTTTAACTCTTGAAATATTGTCTCATAATATTCGTAAAATAAGAAAATCATACCATTATTAAAAAAAACCTTATAAGAGGTGATTTTATGAATGATAAATACTTAATGATTCACCTATCATAACCAGTCATCCCCAAGAAACAATGTATATCAAATACAACCTTGTTCAGCTCCCTAGAAACCATAGTGTTATCCTTCTCTAGGTCAATAGACACCCCTACCTCTGAAATAATTTTACTCATGATTTGAACCATATCAATCCAAAAGTTGAATTATATGATATCACCACTTTTATAATGATATCCCAGTGTATTATGAATGATCTCAAGACAGTTTTAATGGTCATGTCTATTGAGATAATACACCCAGATTTTGTTAGAACAAGCTACCACACATGATTCCAGATATGGATGTATTTCCACATTTATAAATTCTATTAATATTGAGGTCACATTCGTAATATAGAACAACATTACCAAAAACTTATACAATTAAAAATTTCTTTATAACTCCATATATGGTATGTATGATGGTCTCACATGCACCTAATGGTATCCCAAACTCAAATCGATAATAGAAAATACTATATCTCCTCATATCTAGTCGAAGAGGTTATCTATTTGAGGAATTGGTTACGAACTTTTTACTGTAATGTAGTTCAACCATCAATAACCCATATACTACCTTATTCTACTATATTCCTTCATGGATAAGCAGACTAGTGAAACCCATATTGATGTTATGAGTAAGATAACACTATTTTTCGTCAGGTTTTCCCACTCCTTCTGCAGTTATTGGATCTCAATTTGTGCCAGCCTATATGGAGGAAGAAACATAGGTACCACACCTAGAACTATTTAGATTGTGAAATCCACCTCTCTCATAGAATATTAAACATTGAATCTTTTATGAAATATGTCCCTAATGATATGAAAAACATTATGTAATTCCACAAATCATATTCCCTAAACACCCATAAAAGACTCTCCATCCGGGTTTTCTCCCTACATAGCTGTATATATTGTGGTCATTCTGAACACCCCATGATATCTCATTCAACCTTATGAATATATATAGGATTCTCTATTGTGAGGTAAATGACACCCTCCAATGATAAGTATCAACATGGGAATGATAAGGCATTATCATGTCAATATCGAGAATTATGTTGAATCCAGTCATCTCGAGGATGAATGAATTCCACGCCAAATGTTACCAACCAATATCAATGGGGAACTCCCAAGAATATGTGTTTATTCTCTGATATGAATGATAATAGTGTGTTGAGAGTGATAATGTTTATGATATACTATATTTCTAGGACCAAACATTCCATAATTTCACCAGATAATGGATTGTCAATCACCTTTATCAACGTGGTCATAAACTAACATATAGGCTAATAAAATTGTTATGATAACAATTTATGGAACATGAATTTACTAGTTAGATGTGAGATTCACTTCATAGATATGTCCTGATCCATGGCCCTGAGATGCCACTTGACTAACCTTGGTAGATCCACTATACAGGATCAAAATCTCGAGTTTCTGGCCATATCGACCATGGCCAACTCCTTTTCTTATTCAATTGGTATTATACATGTTCCTAGACTAGTGTGGAGCTACTGATATTTTAATACAATGTGGTGTCGGCATAGATTCTTTATTTCTAGTCATGTGTGAAAATGTTTGGTAGAAATGTTGATGGTGAACCACCATTCCTCAAGCTCGGTACTCAATTAGGTTACTCGTACATTAGGGATTCAATTACCTATCCATACATAATGGTGAAACACTTAATATATATTAGTTCATTTAATGTGTAAGGAACATCCACTTTTTTAAAAAATTATAAATTGCATCTTACCACTATCTAAACTATCACCCAACATGGAAATTGAACCACCATGTCACAAATTGACACCTTCCCTATTGTTCCCCTCTCTTATTATGTCATGGTTCAATATATCTAGAATGTTGGTCTGTCAGAAAACATTCACTAGTGAGTTGATTTCATATTCTATCCCATCCATAAAACATATTGTAGTCTTCATCTCTTTATAGGTAAATGTCTGCGTGAAGAACTAGATCTCAGAAAAAACATGAAAATACTCCATCTTTAACATGGTTCACTAATATAAGTTTATAATATCACAGTACTGTATTCTAAAAATTTATGGGGAACAAGATATCCAAAAATGGTATTTTAAAGGCCACCTAGACAATACCCTGATAATGGACGACCTGGGTGATGACCTCCCACTATTGTTTAACAGAATCATGGATCATGTAATTAGAGGGAATGACCCTCAACTATGTATGATTATCTCTATAATTAAGGATACAAACCTTGGAAACTATCATAGACTCAATATCATGTGGTATGAACTCCAATAAAAGGTGGGAGGATGCTTCTACAATAATTCCCTAATCATCGCTTCCATTGTAGGTTCTGTTCATGGAGCACCAAAAATGGAATAAAAAATGTTGAAAAACAAATATACCTAATAAGGATCGATGCCTATTGTAAGATCAACAAGATTCCCCTTAGAAAGCATTACATGAGATGATACTTGAGACCCAGGTCCAACCACCTCAAGATATTGGTCGTCACCACCATAAAGGAATACGACTCAGGAATTTCACATTGTCATAGTTAAACAATTTCGAAAAGAATGTATCTAATAAGATGAGTTGAATAGGGCCCACCGCCAATGGATAAAGGTGTGTACTCTTTATAAATTCAAATTGGAATGAGATAGTTCTACATTCTCCTGGGGTTCTCCCTCCGGATCTCGTCTCGACTGGGAATGTTCCTCATCCTAGGGTTTCTTTTCTCCGTGGTTATGTTTTCATCTTCGATTCCTCTCTATCTATCTTTCTCTATATCTCTCTCCCACACTGGTTTTTGGTCTCCTCTCCCAAGATCTGTGATGTCCTTTCTCCTTCCATCATTTCACGCTCTGGACTCAAGTTCCACAACTCTGCTCTAGGTCGGATCTAGGGGTATGGACCCACCGAGGCTTTGGGATAGCAATTTGGTATTCAAGGGTCCTCTATGCGTCTATTTTTTCCTTTTATAGGGTTTCTGACCTGGGTTACTTTCTATGGTTTCATCCCCTCATTGTTGCGATATTTGGTTTCCTTTCACCATTTCTTCTTATGAATTTTTTAAGGGTTTCGATCAGGGTTCCAATTTTATTCCTTCTTCCACTCTCTCAGTGGATTGGGTGTTTTATGTTGGGGGTTTTCATTGGCTCTATCCCCATATAGCCGGTTAGATGATGGATTGGGTTTGGGTTATGGTGATGACATGGGAGTGCTTGAGTTTCACTAAGGATGCTACTAGAGAAGGTGAAGCGATTATAGAATGGTGTTTGCTCATGTTCTTCCTCGGCCTGGCTTCACCGATAGCTCTATTTTGTGGAACACATTATTTCTAGAGGAGTTATGGGAGTTCATCTAAGGATTTTGGAGGGTCTCAGTGGATTCCAATTGGAGTGCGCTGGGGGTTATGTGGCTTCGGGCTGGTGACGATGGTCACATTAGAGAGGATGTTTGAGGAGGTCGTTTCGGAGGTTTGACGTGTTCAGGTTTTTTTCTAGTGATTGCATCCCTAGTTTTTTGTGACCTATGTCGGTGATGGATCTCATTTTTTAGCCGGTGATGAAAATTGTGTTGAAGTTCTTTCACGGTGATGTTATGATTGTTGGTTGGAATAGTTGGTTGTGACAAGATGAGGATTCAGCTCCAGCGACATTGCGGGGACAACAACAGTTGTGGTTTCAAGAAGCAGTATGAAGAAGGTGATCAGATGGTAGTGATGGTGATGAGTCGATGTGAAGTTGGTGGTAGTGATGAGACGATAAGGTCAACAAGGTGATGGCTATGATTGTGTCATGGTAGCTCTCATTTTGCACAGGCGGTTTGTTTTCCCACTTTTTGGATTTGAATATTTCAATTTTAAATGTGTCTTTTCATAATTTTGTAAGACGTGTAATTTTGTTTTAAGTGAGAGGTGCTTCAATCTTTTATTTAGTGTTTGTATGGTTTCCACTAACCCTAAAAGTGTTTTATTTTAGAAAATGAGAAAAATGATTGTGTGTGCCAATTGGTATAAAATGTAAATTTGGATATAACATTATTTATAGTATTAGGATATGCCTGATCATTTATAGTAATTTTTCTGAAATAACTACAATTACACAATTATATAATTTTTTCCTCTTTAAATTAACACATACATTTAACAATCAAATCAACTAATATTTCATACAGTTGAACAGATAGTTCATGTCTCAATAATTCAATATCTAGCTAATAAAAGTTTCATAATAAAATATATTATATAAAAAACAATTTAGATTTATTTGGGATGTTCAATTAATCAAATTATGTTAACCCTTCAAAAAACATTAACACATTCTATAATATAACAGTAAATGAACATGCAATAAGCAAATATAATATAGGAAATTAACATAATACTATAAATATGTCTTGGAATAGTGCATGAAATTTATGTATTAAAGCTCATATAATTATTTAAGCACTGATACAACCTCAACACAATGTGTCAAGTTAAATAAATTCTTTAATAATGACATCAACAATGATAACATCACAAAAAAGTTCCTCACTCAATGGAGGATCTGTTAAACTATAATATGCTCAAAAAATAATATCATTAACCCTTATATTGTAATTCGGGATTCCCATGTATATGGGGTATCTCTTCCCATGAATAGGCTCATTTCCAAATATCATATACTTATACTCTCCGATATAATACCCAAATAGTAATACAAATGTAAATAGTGATTAGATGCAACTTTGTAGCATCCAACCCCAGACGCTGCATAGAGGTTCCATGAGCTGATTGACCACATGACCTCAAGTGTGCGTCAGTGTACACCATATGATTTAAGATAGTAGAAAGGGACTACGACATTTCCTTGGCGAGGCTAAACCCCATGAGTCAAAGTGTAGAAGAATTGTAATAAATAAATATAAGAAGAGGAAATGAAAATAAAATATAGTAGAATAATAAAAATAAATCATATTTCATAAATACATAGGAAGAATTTTTATCATTAATTGTTAAGAAAATTATGATGATGATAATGTATTGTAGGAATATATATTTTGAATTAAAAAATTCAAAAAACTCAAAAATTGACTTTACTAAAATAACCAGATTCTTCTTGGTCCTCTACTATGTACAAGAATATAGAAATAAAAATCATGCATACAAAGTTGAATGCTTCCCTCTACATACAACCAAAACTACAAAGTCTACTTGGGTACTAAGGAACGAAAATTAATGGTGCGGCATATACTATAGTAAAACACTAACAGTGTGTGAATCCATTCATTCAATGCTTATAAAATTACATGGGTGATAATAATAATAGAAATTTTACAAATAAATTAGTATATGGATATCAGTTCCACAAGGTTCCTGATAAAATCTACCTACATGATTCTGATATTATTGTCTCTAAACTCGGGTAACCTATAAAATCATGATGTAATGTATTAAATGATGTTAACATTATAGAATAAAATTGGGGGTGTAACTTTCCCACACATGTGATTTTTGAAGGTGGATGCATCCCTAAAATTCCAGTTTCACATTCTTAATCATTAATTTATATTTTATATTTATAATTTATAATGTTTCCCCTTGATCCCAATTAAGGTGATTAGTAAGGAATCCTATCTGTCACTCCATGGGAAATGTAAATGCATATTACTATATGTGTTTATCCAAGGAGACCCATAATTCTAACCCCAATTGTCACCCACATTGTGGAATGATATAAAATCTCCAAGCCCTTCCATGGTATCTCATGTAGGGAAAAAAGTATCAATCTTGACCTGGTATAATTATCAAGACACTGATCTAATCCATGATGTCTCCCCTACGGAAATGGTATAGTTTACATGATGTTAAGGCAATAAAACATTGATCTCATCCTATGAAAACCTCGTATTGATAAAAGTGTGAATAAAAACCATAAAAAACTCATTATAATGGTCTATGATCCTACGTAATGAAGTCAATGATGATCAATGTTTTGTTCTCAGTCTGGATATGATTTATGCCTTTGATTGAAAATATTCAGTGAATTTTTCAGAAATTTCAGTTAGTATTATTTATATTATGATGGCCAATTCAGTTAGTTCCATCAATTCAACTAGTAAGAAGGAATGTGGACCAACTCATGGATACTAGTTTTGTTAATTCATTTAATTATTCAAACAATATTTATTAAAAATCCATCACACCCCCAAGGATAGTTTAACAAATTTAAATTGGAGAGATATTTGTTTATCCAGGGAAGGAATACAAATTATGGTAGCCCTGTTCAAGGAGATAAACTAATTTATTGCTTCACTATTAGTAAGGAATTTATAACGGATTAAAAATCATAAAATTTAAATTATTATAAAATTTCGAGTCATTTCCATAATGTTCTGGTGTTCAAAATGACCACACATGATATAATTGAAACAAATATTATGGTATAAAAACTAGACCACCTAACATAGGTTTTGAAACAAACAATCATAAACTACATCCATTTGATTAAATATATATAATGGGAGGAGAACATAACAAATGATAGAAACATTTAAAATGAGGAATACAATATCTCACCAAAATAGCTCATTAGGTGTAAGGATAAATAAATAATGGGAGAATGTTGATTATGGAGATTACAATTACTTTTCCAACATGAAATTTGATTAAATAAATGATGCTCTAATAAAGGCGGACCGTAAGATACTAATATATACATAGGGGGATTTCATGAGGTTGGCACAAATCATACATGTGAATGGTGGAGTCTTATTTCCAAAAGGATATCGTTCTTTATTTTTATATAAATATACTAGTGAATGTAAATGGTGTGTAATTATTGTACATGTCATGTATTTCATGGGATTTCGCCTATAAAGAAATGGTCTAAAAATCATGAAAGGGGTTATGTCCTACCAAATATTTATCATTTAATCAATAAAAATTGTGTATTTAAATAAATTCAATGTAATTTGTAGGTAGCTAGATTATATCCCACCTATATCCTCATATCTTGAATCATCCAACCAACCCTTAGGTGTAGTTTTTAAATTTAGAGGAAACTAAATGAATATGTACCATAATGAAATTATGAGACATTACAATAATATAGGTTTTAACATTAATAAAAAACAATATAATAATGATATATAATCTGTCATATCATTGTTGATATATGTTATTCATAAGTGTAATATTAAGATGAAAATCATAAATTGATAATGCTTACACTAGTGAATTTTCTTTTCCATGGAGATAACCTTGATTTTGAAGGTCAAATGTAAACTATGAGTGTCTAGGGGCTTATTTTTCATTGATATGGTACTACATAATTTTAAATGGTAGTGTTGAATAGTGTAAGTAGATGTTCATCCGAGTCAAGATGTTTTTGAAGTGTCGCATATTATAATATAAGAATATGGTAGTTTTGAACATAAATATTTAATATCTGTTGTTTAATTACACTATTAAATGGTTAATGGATTAAAAAAGGTAAAAATTAGGATATATTGTGAGTATGGACCATTAAGAACCACAACTATCCTTTGGGAAGCAATTGTTAGTTTCATTATACTTTTCACATATCTAATATGATTGTTAACAATTTTTTCTTTTTAGCAATCTAAATATAAATATCCATGGTATATAATTCCAATAACCAAAATTAAAATTGATATTATTTCCTAATATAAAACTTATGATTATAAATTTTAAAAAAATATAAAAAAATTACAATAGGTATGTGAAGTGAAATTTAAAATAAAACCCCATGAACTTGTAAAATAAAATCTTATGTAATATTATTATGATTTCAGATTATATATCTTACATTTGTCATGGGAAATAATATTGGAACCATTAATTAACTTGTTATAAATTATATTAAATTTATAAGGCTTCCAGAGAAAGAAAAAACTGAACCACTCCAAGAAAATACATGATTTAAAGGGAAGTCCCAAAATGTATTTTCTTTATATTAATGTAAAATATTTCATTAGTTTTCATAATTTTTTTAATATATTTTATATCTAAAATGAATATTTAAAAATTAATAATGTTATTCATTAATTTTTTATTTTATTTCTATATATTTTTAAATCTTCAAGGTTATTCTTATATAGTGATAAAATAATGAAAATTATTATTTTCTTAAATCCCATATTTTTTAAATGTAAATCAATATTTTTTTAAAATGGTTCGAAATTTATATTTGGAAAATATAAAATTTTATATTCAAAAAAAATATTATTATCATAGTAAAAATATAAATTTTTCGAAAAATAATTTTCATTTAAACAATGAAGTGAAAAGTGTTTTTATTGAAAAAAAATTTGGTATATTAAATACATTTTTTATAAATTATTAATTAATATAATATTAAATATCATTATTATTTAATAAAATTAGCATAGTTTCTTGAAATAAAATTCCAATTATTAAAAAAATACTCGTTTTAATCATCATGATAATTTAAATGATGAATATCTAAAATTATAGAAATTCATGTTATATCTACACACATAAATAATTTATATCATTTCAATGTAACCATTAATTCTAATTAAATATCCCATAATGATATCCACATATGATCTATGAATAATATAATATATATTCTACCTTTTGGTTGAGGTTTCTATAAGCCTGGATCTTGTGGAAATGTCAATGACAAAGAACTACTCACATATTTGGTTTTTATGAAACCATAATTTATTGAGAGAGACATGGGGGTTTTGAAGGGAAAACCCTACTGAAACAAACTCCCTTATATGTTGTGATAAATGGCCTTCATAAGGATGATTTCTACTTATGTATTATGTTTCTTATTACATTATTAATTAGTTTTGATTTATGGTTACATCCACACATACTAGTTTATTTAAAATGCAATTTTTAATGATTATATCTAATATTCAAAATAAATAGATTTTTTTATCATTATATTATATTCTCATGTAAATCATAAATTTTAACAAATATTTAAAGATAATATATTGTGAAATCTAAGTTCATTGTATTTCCACCATCTTCCTTGGCATTTCTGATATTGGAATATTTTGAAGGTAAAAATGTATTACCTAAACACAATGAATGAATATATAAAAATAGTGGATATATCATTGATGGATGATTCTTTTTTATGATCCCTAGTTATCATCAATAAATATATATCATAATATAATGTTATTTGTAATAATTAATGAAAATTATGAAATTATAATAAAATATATATTTATATTTATATTCTAGTTTTGACATCATTTTATTTTAGATTTCTTATTTTTAATTTTCATCACCTCATTCATTAAAAGGTTTTTCAATCATTAAAATCCTAACTATGGTATGGGAGCATTACCTTGTTTTTTGATTTATAAATTCATGCCATAAATGAATACTATCAATGTCCAATTATATATCATATTGTGAAAAAATAAAAATATTTTAAAATATATTTTATAACATTCCATAACATATTTTGTATCATATATTGTTATATGGTCACAACAGATGATATATGATATCATTGTAGGAGACACAATTATAATTTTTTTGATATATCTTCATGTTCCATAATGTGAATCATAATCAATGATTGCAATATTCTATGTTCTCAGACATAGAGTACCATATCATCCTTAAGATATATCATTTCTCATAAAATATGAAATCACAAATCCCAAATTGTTTAACTTAAACATAGGATATATCATATCCAATGATAAAATGAGTTTCATTGTTTATAAAATTCATCGACCTAAATATACCATAAGATACGTGTTATCAGTCAAAATGTATGATTGATTGGGGTTTCATTTTAAAATATTTACCACTTATAAATGCAATTTATATCATATGATAAAATTTAATGAGAAATTATTTTTCTATTAAAATTATATTTTGAATTTATTTAAATAATATATAAATTTTGTGAAATGAATTGGTTATTTTTTGAATTATAAATGATTTACATAATAATTAATTATAAAATTTAATTAATTAATTTGTTAAATTTTTATGAAATATCTATTAATTATGTATTCCAGGATATTTTATAATAATATTAAATAACTTTTAGGAAATAACTAGTTATTTTTAAATAAAATATTTATTTAGATTATATATCTGTAATTATACAATGTTTATAATATTTAAAGGATATTTCAAAACATAAAATATTTTATTTAATATTATTAGTATTTCATAATTATTAATATAAATTATTCAAATTAAAATACATTACATTCCAATTATTTTAACCCCATCAAATAGTGGTTTGATTATTTATATGTAAAAGGTTTATATAATTTTAAAAATGTGATAATTATATTATGTAAATTTTTCACTTAATATATTAGATATTTATATTTTTATTAATTATTTTATATAATATGATTTTTAAAAATATAATATAGAGGAATAGAATTAATAATTTTATATCATAGGTTAATATATTTTTTTCTTCTGTATAAAATTAAATAGTGTATATAAAAAATGGAAATAAAATCATGTTTATAATTTCATAATTTATAATATATTAATAACTTTTTATCTATGATATTAATTTATAAATTGGTTATTTATTTAATTTATTTCATAATCATAGAATAATTTTTATTATATGAACATTTCTATTCATTTGTGTAAAGAGACAACCATTTTCTATAATTTTTCATTTATCCATAAAAGGAGTTTCATGCTTGTTATGATAATATATTTTGTTTCTTCTTCCATAACATTTTATTGTATTAGGTTATGTGCATTAAAGTAAATTATAATTATAGTTTACACACTCTAGGTGTTTTAATTATGACAAAATATTTTTATCTCATGAGTCAAATACCCTTCGGTAGAGGGGATTTGACTCATTATACCGATTATCAAGAAGGGGTATTATTTTTTCTAGAAATTGTGTGGTCCATTATATATGGATACAAGCTTCATATTATGGTATATGTAAATTTAATATAATTATTAAGCATTAATTAAAATGGTATTTGAATATGTAATTCATTGGATAAATATATATTTATATACATTGAAATATAATTTCGTTTTTTATTTTAGTTATTCAATGAATAAAGAAGATCTAAAAGAGGTAAAAATCAACATAGTTTTGTAATTTTAGTTTTATGAAAGTAAAATGATTATAAACTAAATCAATAAATGCATCCTTACATGATAAAGGGAACACATTATCAATTATGGTGACCCTAACCCTTAGATTAACTCGAACCATCTTATGTATGGAATGAAATAATGAGGTAGTATGTGTAACACCCTATGTGTTATTTAAATTATTTATTTTAATAATTTAAGTTCATTAATATCTTACGTTACATGGAACACCGAGTATTGATGAACCCCATAAAACAATTAATATTACTATTTAAACATGACCATTATTACCTTTCTATTAAACACGAAGGAACGAATATAATTATTCAAATATTTACAATTAATTTAATTCTATCTATGTAATTAAATTATATTGATTAAAAGTTCTTAATTTTTATTCATCTATTTATATAATTAAAGAAATAATTTCTCCTCCAAAAACGATTTGAAATTTCTTGTGATCCAATAATAAATTAATTTTTTAACATTTGTAATGTTTTTAGAAATAATCAACCCCATTATTAGAATAAAATTTCCAAAATTCGGTTGGGGTACTTTTATTGTATTTTTCTGTAAATATTAATTTTTCCATGAATATATAAATATACAAGATTTTATTGAAAACTACATTTACATTTAAATAATTTATATTATGACAATTTTTATAAATGGTTTTAAAATAAAAAATAGATCTGTTATAATATCAATAATAAAAAAATCATTATAAAAAATTTTCTATTGTATTTTTATTCAAACGGTTTACATAATTTTGAAGGTTTTCTCGTTGGAAAATCGTATATTCGTCAAATATAAAGGTTTAATTTTAAATTATATTTTTCTAATTTTGAGTAAAAAATTTAAATAAATATATATGATATGTTAAAAATAATAATTAATGTTATAATACATTTTTACCATAATTTTGTTAAATAATTAATAGTAATAATATGAAAATATAATTATTGTGTTTATGATAATATTTGGTGTACTAAGATTCAAAATATAAGACAAGTGTAAAAATGTGAAAAAACATATCTAATTATTATATTGAAGTCATTTTTCCACCATATAAACTCTAAAGTAACATAATAACATGTTTTTTTATAATTTTATAATTTTAAAAAAATTGGAACATAATATTTTGTTCAAAAATTTCAAGTGTGTCCCCTCCACCACTTATAAATGGCCACCCCTATTATCTCTTATACCCACCATGAATAAAATTTGGTTCATACAATACATACCTAAATCCTTCAATTACATCCCTCCATGTGTCTCATATCCCATGTTTTGATCTTAAAGATATCATTTTAAGGGTATTTGGGATAACCTAAGGGTGTTTTTTTAAAGAAGACATATCATTCTGAAATGATCATTTCAAAATTATTTCTTCCAAAAAATTATTAAAATATTATTCAATCATGTTAATATAAATGAAATTATATTAAATATACTATGATTGTATTTTATTTTGGGAATGACCTACATCAATCTTATATTCCCTAAAATGTGAAATGAAAATGTTTATCCTGTGGACAGAGGAAAAACTCCTAAAAAACTAACATAATTTATTTTCCATCAACACATCTCACATATTGATATAATTATGAATTTAAATAATAATAAATATTATTTATGATATAACTATAGCTCTATAATTATAATATGATATATACATTTTTACCTACAAACCCATATGAAAACTGTAGTGTGGCTCATGTGTACAACGAAATACCCCCTCACGAACCAATGTGATTTGTTTTCATTTATATTTTACTCTAATTTAAATAACTATAATTTATATATATATATAAATATATATATATAAATATTATAAAATAATTATACTTCTCTAATTTTGATATTACATAAAACAACATGCTTTCTAGTCTGTGGGGAATACAATATCGTCATTCATGTGTATGGCGGACAAACGCCTAATGAAGTGACATGACTCATTCTTCACTAACAGATAACATGGATGGATATGGATTAAAATAATTAATATATGTGAGATATATGAATAAAAATGTTTCTTTAATGTTAATATATTTTTATCCCCATTGTCCTTATGTCCTTCGATATAAATCGAAACAATGTCCATGAATGTATATGGCCTTCTATCACTATGAATAGTGAATTAAATTTTCTATCTATATCATCTATGGAGTAATATAAACACAAATATTGTAAATATATAGTATAAAAATAACCATTTTAATATTATTTAAATGATGAATCCATGATCAATGTAACATGATTGAAAATACTAAATTAATATATACATGATATAAAAAGATATTATTAATTAATACTTTAATTTAACAAGTAATTATTAATTAATGTGTAATAAAAAATAATTAAATAAAATACTATTTTTTATTTTCAATAATATCTCTTTAATGTAAATATAATGAACCTATATTTATTATATAAGAGGTTTGAACTTGTTAGAAGGAATTCGAGACTTAAGGTAAATGATTTTAAGTCTCTCTATTATTCCAGCGAGACATATTCCATATTCACCAATCATTTAATTCATGTGGTGTATATAATAAACCATTGAAAGATTATTTAATGAATCTTATTATATTCACTAAATTATCATTTTCATTTAATTTTATTCATTAATTGTGTTTACAATTATAGTTTGTATAAATTTGTATGGGAGTTTAGTCTCCCTTTTAATTTTGTGGGACACATTAATTATATAACACTTGTTTTCTTTAGGTACTATATATACTTCCTAGGGTTACATTTATGATTATTATCAGAAAATTATGGTATTTACATATCCATCTTGAATAATTTCTTCTATATGGATAACACATTCAATGATACAGAACTGGTAAATGGTTTTATGCTAAAATCTCATTACATATTAGTATTGTAATTATTATGATTCCAATGATGAAATAATATGGAAATATATCCTAAAAATAATTAATTTTATTGTACTTTGGTTATTAAAAAATACTTGTTTTCTATTCATTTTCATCTCATTATTTGATTAATTTTCAAAAATATATTTTTTAAGAAAAATCAACTTTATATCTTTTTTAGGTCAAAAATACATTTTTTCCATTTCTATGTTTTTATGAAAATATTTTCCCAATAATGTTTTCAATTTTATCAAAAGATTTCTTAAATATGATTTTGCCCTTTTTTTATTTCTTTTCAATGAAATCTTCCTTTAAATTTTTAAACAAATAATATTATCCCTTTAACAAAAATGCGAATAGATGGTTTTTATTAACATATAAAACATAAAAATAATTTTTATGTATAAGAAAATAAATAGTTTTTAATCTATATTACAGTATTCAATATTTATTTTCTGTGAAAAGTGTTTCTGAATTTTTTTAAAAAAATTGTAATTAAAATTGATTTTCAACATCAAAGGTTTTTTTCATGACGAAATGTTCCATGTAATTTATCCAACTGATTCCATTTTAGGATTACGTAATATGATGCTACAAATGATTTAATATGGAAATAATCCAATTATTTCATTCTTATTCTCACTTTGGATGGTTTATTTCAATAATGAAAATATAAATATGAAACATTTTTCTCTTTTGTGGGAAATGATTTTGTGAAGTGTTTATGAAACCCAATTCATAATATCGGTTTGTATATGGTGAATTTTTTATTATCTTATAGCACAAAAAATGAATGGATTATTTGATCCATGGGAAATATATCTCCATCAAATTTAATGGGAAATTAAAAATGTTAAATGGGATTTATGGTTTAATGGGAGGATATCATATTCTGAAAAGAGGGTATACATTATTTTATCGTAAGCCTAAAACAAGGTACATTGTTGGTGTTGGTCGGAGTGGATACTCAAGAGGGTGGTGAATTATGATCCAAATAAAAAATTTATGTCAAAAATATTTATATTAATAACTCCCCCAATTCAATATAACTTGTAGTGAATGTGTAATATAGTAAAGGTTTAGTTAGGTTCTCAAGAGATTGATTATTTCATAGTTAATCTAATCAAAAGATTAGATAAGATTTCGAAACTAACCTAATTCTTTACAATAAATAAAAACACTTGATAGTTTAACTATCAGAGTTACTTTAAAATAGAGTTATATTTAATGTTATTAGCAGCAGAATATAAAATATATTTTAAACATAAATAAGATGCACAACAGGTTTAACTAAGAGGTTCAATCTCAAGCTGAGACATAGTCCTCTCAAACAGTTTTTATAATATTTTATCCACACACAGGATCGGGGTATACAACAGTACACATATTGTCTTGGTACTAAGACCTATACCATGGTTCTACATGGGAAGAAAAAAACAATAGCACAAAGGCTATCAAGGTCAAACATGACCTCTACCACAACTCACAGTGGGAACTAAAAGGATTCAGAAGATTTGAGTGGGGATTTTATATATCCTCCAGTTATGATCATGAGTCAGTGTGTGTCTGAAATGAACAGAATCATAAAGAGTACTCAAAAAGTAAATAAGAAAATCACAACAGAGCAAAAAAGATATGAGATGGGTTTAGAAGGATTTGTGTGATAGCAATGCATCTCTGGAATCCTTTTAGATTGAGCATATATTGTTTGAGGCATTCTCTAAATTTGCCTATGAAAAAGAGTGTCATAGTTCTGTTCCTTGACATCCTTGTATTGATGTTTTTCTTAAGGTTGTAGTAGGGTTTGTAGCACAACAATGTCCCTCAGCATCCAGCAAAAGTACATCACTTATTTAAGCTCTGGTGGATTTGTTCTTTTCATATCAGATGTGTATCTTCGTTTCTCACCACACCCAGAAGCTTTTTCACCTATTTTCTACAGACTCTTATGCGTGACTTTTTACATTCCTTTTATAGCACACATGGTGTGAAAAAAAGAATGATTTCTTCTCCAGGTAAGAGGTACAGTTCACTGACATTCACCAGACATTATTTAATTCATAGTAGCTGCATTCAAATAACCAAATATGAACATAATTAATAAACAACCATAAGTAGGTTTTAGAGAAATGGTGACTGGTTTCCATCGGTAGCTCTCTCTATCAGTGATCTTGTAACGGTGGAATTGAGTCAGTATGTCTTGTGTCGTTACCTATTACTCTTTATAATAGTAGCTCTATGTATACGTAAATCTTTCCATCAGTAGATCCTTTTATAGATAGCTATTTTTACCAGTGGAATTATTGTATCGGTAGACTTTATAGAGGTAGTCGTCTATCTATACCAGTATACTTGTATTGGTAGCAGTCTGTCAGTATCTGTCTGTATTGGTGGACTTTGTAACGGTGGCCATCTGTTTGTATCAGAAGACTTGTATCAGTAGCTATCTGTCATTATCTGTCTATATCAGTGGACTGTGTAATGGTAGTTGTGTACCAGTGACCTTGTGTCACAGGAAGCATGGTCTATCAGTGACCATTACTTATCAGTAGACTATGTACCGATAGGTCTATATCAGTGAATCAACACTTAATAATTATCTGTTCTATGAAAATCATATTCATATTTCGGTAGTAACATTTCTAAACAAGTATAAACATAGATAACCATTGATTAAATAATTCCAATGATCATTTTGTTATTTTATCAACTTAATAATATATTGTCATAGATTGAAAGAATAATTAATATATAGATAAACATTATTTGGGATTATCAAATTATATTGAAACATAATTGATATTATCAAAACTGGTGAGGTCAACGATCTCCCCCTTTTTGATAATTTCAAATTATGATATTATAATCCAAAATAATCAGTAATGTATCAGTATAAAATGTAATGGTTTTTATTTCTCAGTGTGAGTAATGACATTTTCAAATGTGAGATTTTAAATGTATGAGAGGATATAGTATTAAATGGGATTTTATTAGAGGTAAAAAATGTACTATAATTACAAAATTGAACCAAAAAGAATATATGTGATTCCTATCAAAGGTCCTATACTCTAAGAAATCCACCTCCTTGCCATGGGATTTGGATTTGCCTTTGGGATCAGAAGAAGATTCAGGCTGGGTATATGTAGGTGGAGGCTTGGGAACACCAGAGATCAACAATGGAGGACGAGCCACTGATACACTGACATGCCTGTAATGTGTAGCTCTTTGTGTGATCATAGGAGTGAGGCTCCGGAATGCTAGGGTTGGAGTCATCTGAGGAATGGAGGCAGACTGAGCAGAGGCAGGAAGAGCTGGAGGTGCAATGATAGGCATACTGTCTACATGAAAAAATGGAAGCAATAGATTCCTAATGTCCATAATGATTCCTTCTCCTTTCTCCATAGCAGAGATAAAGTCATCCTTGTTCTCCATAAACTTATATAGAGAAGGAGTCAACTCTTTGAGCTTACTCACTTGTTCTATAAAATAATGTGTGATTGGAGGTAGTTTCATGTTCACTAACGGAATTTTGAAATGGTTGATGAGCTAATTATTTGTATAATATTTCTGAAAGTAGATATCAATCTTATCTTTTATTTATTTTTCGGCAGCAGTATCATCCCTCATATGATCCTGAACAAATTTTTTGATATCTCTTAAGGTAGACAGTACCCGAGAATCAGATGAGCTTGTAGAGACCCGAAACTTGACGTACATGGACATTACATTAATTTTGCGGAATACTTAATACATAAAAAAAATAGACACACAAGGACCGTAATATTTTAGTGTATTTGGAAACTCGGAATATAAATATCTAGTCATGTTGAAAGATCTTCAACATCTCCCATAACTATCTTCCCCTTTTTGTTTTATTACCTAAAACCTTTCTTTATTTCTTGGGGAAAATAAAACATAAAAAGGCTGAGCTCAAATGCTCAGTAAGGGTAAGTATAGAGAACATAAAACAATCCATAAACATTTGAATGAAAAAGATTGAAAATAAAATCTAAATATCAAAATCCTGAGCAAGGACATAAACCTTGGAAGTACGTAACAAATATATCATAAAGGAACATCAATCTTGATAAACTTGCATGAGAATAAATCAAGTAATTATGGAAACCATTTAGCACTTGTTATGATTTCCATCGTAGCCAAGGAATTGCTTCCAGGACCATCTTAGTGGAAGAAGTCTCTTTCTGAATCGAGTTCACTCCTCGTTCCAGTCCTGTATCACTGAACCAAATTAACATACCATTCCAGCCATGTCTATCTCCTGAGATATAAATCTTTACCCAATGCATTGGAGGGAGATATAGGTCCCACCCATCTCATAATGAAATCATTCTTACTTGTGCCACAACATAAACATAAATAATTCATCATAACCCAAAGAATAAAAATGGGTTTCATAAACATCATCCCATCATAACATAATACATATAAAACAAATGGATATCATTTCATCATAAGAAAAGTGAAACCATGTAAATCATATAGACTTTATACTTGAACCATACACATATGAAATAATGTCATCTTATATGGAAAATGGTTTTTATAAAACACTTGAAATGAATTCTTGAAGAAAATATCCTTTATTATTTAAAATCAATTTCGTTTCCCAAAACGTCATGAAATATTAAATGAATTTTTTTTTAAAATAGTCATTAAATCTTTTGGAGGAATCTTCATGAAAATAAGGCTTTATAAAACCTTAAAAATTCTTTCATGTCGCATAAGTTAAAAATAACATTCTCCTTGTACTTTTGTCGGCAAAGTCAAAAAGTACCTCGTATGGTAAAAACAATTCCTTACATAACAAGTAGTAAAATTAAAAAAATGGTTAAAAAGGGATTTAAACATACATGAAAACACTTTTATAAAACATGGACATGGATGATAGAAATAACCCCAGTAAATACTTACGAATAAGCAATCTCGGATAAAAATGAGATTTGCAAAATTATCCCTTACCTTAGGTCTGATATGCTTTGTATGGATCCGAACCTCCTGTATATTGATTTAAATAATGTCATTGACTTATTGAATAATCATATACATTGTTATGATATCATATATGTTTCACTTATGACTTTATATTACCCGTTCTTTTGTAAATTCCATGTTAAAGCAGCGTTTTGGGTAAAATCTTTTCATTTATCGTATGTGTTTCGACATGTCGTTCTTGATATTATTACTTATATCCGGATTTAAATAATTCCAGAATGTAAAACATAATTTGTATATAATATATATTCATCATATACATATATATTATAGATCGATAAAAGGAATGAAATAAACCGTTCATGGAGACGGTAGGCCGTACGTACGCATGAATGCTGTTTTCGTTTCCTTATTGAATTGAATGAAACTAAATAGATGACATAAATATATATATACATAAATAAAGTATCATTATTATTTCATATATTTCATTATTATTCATTATATAGACTTTATGATCATTCATGTATGGTTAACATGGAGAATGAATCTCATCACGTCGTGGAGACGGTAATCCGTACATACGAACGAGCGATGATATCATTCCCATAATTATTGAATAGAATTGGAGTGGATAGTATAATATATCAGAATCAGTATGATGTTTTAATAACCATATATAGTTATTCTTTACACCATTATACCCATCCATGTAAGGTGTTGGTGGAAAAACAGATTACACCACGGCGTGGAGACAGTATTCCGTATGTACGCACGCGAGGTGATTTTGTTTTTCGTAGGATGGATAGAAGGTGAATTAGGGTTGTTTCATATTTATAATAACATATAAGTATATGAGGGATACTGATGTTATTACTTCATAATGAAACAACTAAATAAGATGGAGTAGACGAAGAATGTAACTTGAAGAAAATGGTAGAAGGTATTACCTCTTTCTCGAAGTGCCTCCTTTAAACATTCTCTTTTGAAACTAAAATTGGTATTTGAAGAAGAGAAGGAGCTATATGATGTTTATAGGGAAGTGGATAAGAGGATTTTTCAGGTTTTGGCTGATATTGAAGGCTCAAAGTGGTGTGAGGAAGAGAGGGAGGAGGTTCCCTTTTATAAGGGAGGAGATGGGCACCTTTGGAAATAAAAAATATTAGTTTATATTAAATCCAAACCCCACATAAAACCATACAAAATGACTCATATAAGAAGATTAGATGAGATAGGGTTTTATTCTCATCAACCAATAAAATTTAGACATGTTAGGAATCTATTTTAAACATTATCAACTTTATTTGTCCTTATTTATCAATTTAATTTTATTTATGGTAATAATATTGTAAATTTTAAATTATTTTAAATAATAACATATGTGTTGTGAATTTTCTATAATTTGACACTTTATGACATTTTAGACCATATAAATTTTAATTTATAAATCGTAAATATTTTTGTGATTTTTAAACAATTTTATAATATGTTATTTTTATAAAATAACAATAGTGTCAATTTTGACATTATTCATTTATTTGAATTTAAATAAACAATATACAGAAGATATGTTCGATCTAAAAGATTTAATAGATTCATAACATGTCATTCGTATCTAGAAAATTAGTGTATCACATTAAATAGTTCATATAATATTTATTTTAATATTTTTAAAACCATTTATTTGATATTTCTCTTAATAAAATAATTTCAACATCACTATTATGTCACCTTTAATGATAATTATTTATTCCATAAAAATTATAAATAAATTCATATGATGTAGATAATTTTATTAGTTTCTTGGAGACTATTTATATCCGAAGTATCATTATGTTTTCACTAAATTAAAATTATTATACTTATAAGATTTATGAAAGTGACATGTTGTCACTTTCTTTGGTTTTAATAATAATTTAATTATTTTCAAGGAAAAAAGTCCATTAAATGAATCTAATCAGACACTTAGGTGATATGGGTCGACTTTTATTCATCAAATAGGATTTTTCAGGTGTTAGGATAATTTTATAATCTTATATTTACCCTTAATTACCCGATTTACATTTAAATATGGTAAATAAAATTTACCGTAGTTACTATTCATAATGCCCAAAAATAAAAAGTAGCCTATTAACATAATTTGGATCCACTGATTCCAAATATGGAATCCATTTTTCAGAATTCAAAACATAGAAGTTGCAGTAATTAATTTAAAATTAATCCCGTTGTTAAGAAAACGGGTTTTAGAAGTTAAAACATTGGCAATGATTGAAATGCTTTTACCTATGAATTCAATGTGAAATTATTGCTATTGACATATATTATATTAAATGGTAAAAATATATTCTTTTTATACTTTAACAAAATTCAATATTATAATTTAACCATATAAATTATCTCAATGAAAAAATTTGGTCTTACTTAAAAATTAGCGTACTTTTACTATTCATCAAAATATGAAAGTTATCAGAAAAATATCAAAAACTTATCCAAAGTAAATTTTTATATCCTGATTCTAAATAAGAATTTTATTTTGTAAAATTTAACTTATAAACATGTCCAAACTAGATTTAATATGGGTTCCCCATGAAAAGGAGGCGAAACTGTATTTTTTGAAAAATACTTATTTTACCCGAAAAATTTATTTTGTTCTCTTACCATGTTCTAGAAAATGTGTAAGATGAATAATAATGTTATAAAATTATAAATTTAGTTATTACAATTCATAATGGCTAGTTCGTGATAATATTATGACCAGATATCGTTGTTTAGTGAAACCCGGTATTGCGTACAACACACACTATCAAGGAAGGTCGTGATTGCGTGTAATGCAAGCCACATTAGGGTTGCATGTTGTGCAAGAATCCTTCATTGTTTCATATAATAGAATCCAACAATCTTTCATTTATACATTGAATATATATATATACACTCAATGTTGCGTAGAATGACTATTATAAAACAAACTTGAAATTGTGTGTAACACAGTCTAATAATAGCATTGAATATACTTCAAGCTAATACAGTGTGGAGTATAACACAAGATAATCTTATTGTAGCATAAAACACATGACATCAAATAAATTGAAAAAAATACTATTCATAAAATATTGGGTTGTTACAGAGCTACTAGTACTAGCCTGACCACGCTCCTCATTCAGCACAGTTCTAAACTGATCAATATCTACTGAAGCACTGGGTGAATCGAGAGGTTTAATAGTGAATGCAATAATTTCTGTGAAAGATTGGGTGAAACTTCTTATCAGCTTCATGAAAACCAAATCATGTGTACTAACATGCTCTTTGATATTATTTTTAAAGGATTCAAACACATCCACAAACTACCTTACTACACTCTTGATATAATTTATTCCAGCAACAACTTGGGTTTAAGAACTAGCCAAGGTATGGAATGAATCAACAGATTTCTTCAAATCGCTAAAATCCTATGTCCATGTTTTATTCTGAGTAAGACACACATTGAATTCATTCACCATATCTACCATAGTGGTTAACAAAACACATCCAAGAGAGAGTTCAAATGATCTTGCCATTGTGGTCATCTCTTCAACAAAATAGCTCTTTAAGTATGAAACAGATGCAATCCAAGTCTCCTTCAACTCAGCCTTTAATGATTCAAGATCATCCTTAGTAAAAATATTCTTAGGCATAACTACAGGTTATCTTTTTGACACAATACTAGCCATAGATTCATTCATAATAGATTTAACGGATGATATTAAAAGGGATTCCATTCTTCTTATCTCATCTACAAACGAGGTCTTAAGATCAAACTTCAACTGGAGTAGATCGGATTTTCTTATAGCATCCTCAGGTAAAAACTCAGAAAGGATATTATAGTTAACTTGTGGTCTATTAATGGGTGTCTCATCTTTAGAATCAGGATTTCCCAACCCACAAACTACAAAACCGGGGTCTTCTGCCCAGTCTTCAATATCATGAGATACTGATACAGTACCAAGTATGGTTGGATGCTCCCCCTAAATTTGTGCATTATTTTGTATAGGTATAGCAATAGCACCCACAGAATCTCAGTCTTCCTCAAAAAAATTCTCCACAACCATTTCCATTTCTCCAACAAGAGGCTCATCAGGAATGGGTGCTGGTTCTGCCATCTCAACTAGAACAACCTCTATAAGCATAGTAGTACATCCAATCAATGGAATCAAACTCAGCTTGTTCTCATCTAAGCTATCAATAACATGTTCTCCACTTTAATGCACTTATTCCTCATTCTCTGGAGCACACTGGTCTTCCTCATCAATGGGGGATTTTTCATTTCTTAGTCCCAACATAGTTTCCTTTCAAGAAGATACAACTTCAGAAACTATACTTGGAGGCATGTATGAATCCCCTCCATCAGCTACAGAGGTATCCTCTTCATCAGTATCATCACTATACTAAGGTTCCTCTTCATCGGGTACTAGAATTTGATCTCTCTAATCTTTTGGCCTATTAGGATGGTCAACATGGTTAAAAATATCATAAACCCTATCATCATCAATTACCCACTTCCATTTCCATGGGTTCCACCCAATCCTCATATATTTACAATCTATGCTTCTGATGAAAAAATTGTTCCTTACAACCACTATCTCATCCTGAGACTCAGCTACTCCCTTCATTTTGATCATAAAAGAAATTAACTTGGAAAATATTAAGCATTTCACTTTGATTTGGGCCTTGTCATATCCTCAATATGAATCATTATCAGTCTACACAGATTCACCGTAACATCATGTCTTAACAGATGCCACAAATATATATCTTGATACCTTAGATTTGCAAAGTTCCATCTTCTTTGACATAGCACATGTTGGATGAGCTTAAAAAGTAATCTATTTTCTCCATCCATATCTACAGCCACTACTTTCCTTTGTTTCCCACTACCGGTGAACTCTTACAAATAAATCTCATAATCAAAAATGTCACTTGTAGGAAGAAATTTCTTCGAGAAATACCCAAAAATTCCTTCATGTGGGACTTTCAAACATTCATCCCATTCAACATAGGAAAAAGATATTTTCTTTCCATTCACAACTAAACCATTTTATTCTCCTCTTCAGATTTTTAAAAGCACACAAATGAATAATAATCTTTTACCAAATTGGGATAATAGGGACCACTGTTATTCAAGAATCACTCTACCCATTTCTTCTCTTCAATCACATCTAGAACTAAAGACTTACTAGTCATCATATATTCCACACAAAGCTCTTTATTAAATACTATTTCCCTTTGAACGAGGTGAGGATTTAAAGGTTTATTTACTTCACTGCCACGACTAGACTCTCCTTTGAGTCTCTTGGCATTCATCTCATCATCCTTTTCACTGACTGATGGTCTCTTCACACTTTCCATTCTGCGAATCGCGAGGCTTAGGGTTCAATAGAAACGAAGGTTTGGGAGTTAAGGCTTGAAGGTAAAGGGTATGAGGTGGATTTAGATGAGGTCAAGACTAATGTTTTATCATTTAGGAATTACAAAATAAATAAATAAAACACAATAAGTAAAATAAAAATGATTCAGATTCTGGCGACTAAAGATAACAAAAATTTAAAAACAGCGCAACCTAACAGTAATACATACCGGTGAGGATTCCTAATGGTGAGGTATTTTTATCAGTGATGTACACTAACAGCGAGGTTCATACCATTGCAGTATAACAGTGAGGTTTTGGCTAATGGTGTGGATTTGGCTAATGGTGATGATTTGTCTAAGAGTGAGGATTTGGCTAATGGTGAGGATTTGGCTAACGGTGAGGATTTGGCTAAAGGTGAGGATTTGGATAACGTTGAGGATTTAGATAAAGGTGATGATTTTTCTCCACAAATTCTATCATTCTTAACTCATGTATAATGTAAATTAACCTATCTGAACTTGAAGCCTTGGTGAATATGTCATCTAATTGATGTTCAGTACCTATAAATTCAAGAGTAATGTCACCCTTTTGGAAATGATCTCTCAAAAACTGGTGCCTTACATCCATGTGCTTGGTCCTAGAGTGAGACATGGTATTCTTAGAGATGTTGATCACACTAGTGTTATCACAGATTATATATACAAGTCTAAATTGATATCTATAGTCCAATAATGTATGTTTCATCTATAGAATTTTTTCACATCAACTACCACTATCAATATATTCTTCTTCAGTAGTATACAATGCAATAGAATTGTTGTTTTTACTACACCAAGATATCAGGGACTTACCAAAAATATGACATGTTCAAGAAGTGCTATTTCGATCTAATTTGCATCCAGAAAAGTTAGCATCTGAAAAACTTATTAAATCGATTGATTGGCCTTTTGGATAAAATAGTCCTAAGTTAGTAGTATGTTTAAAATATTTGAAAATTCTTTTAACTACAAGCATGTGTGACTCTTATTGGATTATCTTGAAATCTTGCACACATACACACACAAAATATAATATCTGGTCGACTAGTAGTAAGATAAATTAGACTCTCAATCATAACTATGTAGTTGTTTTGATCCACTGGTTATCCAGTTTCATCAGCATCCAACTTACAATTAGTACTCAAAGGTGTATCAATTTCCATAATAAAATCTAAACCAAAACTTTTTAAAATATCCTTTGTATATTTATTTTGATTTAAAAAAATACCATTTTAATTTTGATAAACATGAAATCCAAGAAAATATTTGAGTTCTCCCATTAAACTCATTTCAAATTCATTTTTCATACTCTTTGAAAAGTCAATACATAAGGCATTTTTGGAAGATCCAAAAACCATATCATCAACATAGATTTGTACTATCAAATAAAATTTGGAAATACTTTTAATAAATATATTTGTGTCGGAATCCCTTTAGAAAACCCATTTGAAATAAGAAAAATACTATGTCTATCATACCAAGCTCTTGGGGCTTCTTTTAAACCATATAGAGATTTAAAATGCTGAAAAACTCGATTTGGAAAATGAGGATTAGTAAATCAAGGTGTCTCTTCCAAAAAAACATCTTCAATTATAAAACTATTTAGAAAAGAACTTTTAACATCCATTTGATATAACTTGAAATTCAAATGAGCAACATAGGCAAGTAGAATCCTAATAGATTCTAATCTAGCTACAGGTGAAATGGTTTCCTCATAGTCTATTCCTTCCTCTTGACTATAACCTTGTGCTACTTGTCTTGCCATGTTTCTAATGAGATTTCCTGATTCATCTACTTTATTTCTAAAAACCCATTTAGTGCCTATGGTCAAAGTTTCCTTAGGTCTTTCAACTACTTCCTAGACTTTTTTTCTTTCAAATTGATTTAAGTCTTCTTGCATATTCATTAACCAGAATTCATCATTGATTGCATTATTGATATTTTTAGGTTTTAACTGTGAAAGAATGCCTTGATGTTCAACCTGGTTTCTTAGAGAAGCTCTAGTCTGTGTCCCTCTATCATGATTACCTACGAAGGTATCTAAAGGATGATTCTTTAGAATCCTAGTAAATCTATTAAATGTAGGACTAGAAACTTCGGGTTCTTGTCTATGACTGAGTTCACTTGAAGTAGATTCTGTAATATTTCCAGAACTAGTTGTCTTTACAACAGGTTCACTGAATTTATCATGAAGGTCCAGAATAGACAGATATTCTACAATATTTTCAAGAGAAGACTTAGGTTCATGCGGATCAGTTTCATCAAATTTGATGTGAATATATTCTTCCACACATTTGGTTTTTTTGTTAAAGACTATATATGATTTACTAGTTATAGAGTAACCTAGAAGGATTCCCTCATCACTTTTAGAATCATACTTGTCAAGATTATCCTTAGTATTGAGAATAATGACTTTACAACCAAAAACTCCGATGTAAGTAACATTAGGATTCCTATTATTCCACAGTTTAGAAGGAGTCTTCTTAAGAATAGGTCTAATAAAGACTCTATTTATAATATATCAAGTTGTATTCAAAGCTTCAGCCCAAAAATAAACAGCTAAATCATATTCATTGAACATAGTTCTTGAAATATCCTGATGGTTTCTATTTCTTCTTTCTACTAAACCATTCTATTGAGGTGTCCTAGGGGCCAAAAAGTTGTGACTGTATCCATTGTTTGAGAAGTAAGATTCAAATTGATTATTTTCAAACTCACGACCTTGGTCACTTCTTGAGGTCGTAATTTTATGTCCACATATGTTTTCTACATGCTTGGAATATTTCATAAAATAAGAACAAGCTTCACTTTTGTGAGCACGAACGTATACCCAAGTGTATCTAGAAAATTTATCTACTAAGACATAGACATGGTGTTGCCCATTTAAAATACTAACTATATAAGGTCCAAACAATTCCATGTGAACCAAATCGAGAGGTTGAGAATTTAAAACTTCTTTCATTGATTTGAATGAAACTTTATGTTTCATTCCCTTTTGACAGGGAGTACAAACTTTTTTAGATGAGAATTTTAGTTGAGGTAGGTCTCTAAATAAAATTTTATTAGTCAGTTTCATAAGTGAATGAAAATTGTAGTGTCATAATCTTCTGGGCCATATCCATGATTCTATATGAATATCATTTAAATAGGTAACCTTTCGTTTGGCTATGGAATTTCAATCTATAGCATAAAAATTTTCATTTCTTAAGGCAGAAAATAATAAAAAAAATTTATAATTAAAAACATTAAAAGACTCATTTTCAAATTTAACATTGAAACCAACATCACACAACTGAGAAATGATTAAAATATTTTATTTTAATTCATAAACAAATAATACTTTATAAATTAAAACTGAGTATGTGTCACCAATCTGGCATAAGTCGGTTATTTTTCCTTTTGAATTATCTCAAAAGTTGACAGGCCCCCCATAAACATTTATTAATATTTTGAAACATGAGTAATCTCCATCCATGTGCCTTGAACATCCACTTTCCAAGTACCATATCTTCTTATAGGAACTCTTTAAGCAAGTATCCTACAAAACATGTTTAACCTGAAAACGATTTTGGTACCGATATTTTCTTGGGTCTAGATAGGTTAGCAAGAAAATCTTTTGGTACCCAAATTTGTCTAGTGGGTCTCATACAATCAATAAATTCCAATGATTTAGAAAGATAATATTTGTTTGATTTATAACTATGTGAATAGCTAGTTGAGGCATTGGAATTTCCAAAACTGGAACTAGTAGCATACTGTCCAGATTTTGGAATAAATTTATTCTTAACAAGCTATCTCTGTCCAGGCTGATTGCCTAAAACAGTAGTATACTTTTGTGAAACTTATTTTCCAATCATTTGAGTTAGAGTATACTTTCCATTTGTGAAATTCTCTAAATCTATTCTATGTATCTCATTATACAATTTATGTTTTGTATTCTCCTTTAAAAATTGACCATTCTTTTCATTTTCAATAATATGATCAGATTTAATAGTACTGGATAAGTCATATTGTTTCTTTAATGATTTGTACTTATCCTTTAGCTCATTGCAAGTATCTTCTTACATATTACGGTATTAAAACAATTCATCATTAGACATATTATCAGCACAATTTGAATCATAATCATTCCCAGAATAATAATTATTCATCACATGGGAAACAGGTACCCCAGAAGTATTAGTCATGAAACACATTTTGGCATGATTATTTTCAGAAATAGAAACCTTAGACTCACTTGTGATGTCTTCTGAAGCACTCCATATTCCCTTCATAACATTCTTATATTTTTTGTCCTTATAATCATACTTCTTCTTGAACATCAATTTTGGACAGTCATCCTTAATGTGTCATTTACTTTTGCATTCATAACAGACTATCTCATTATACTTATCATCTTTCTTCCAATATTTCTTCTAATCACCTCGTTACTCATACTTACCCTTATAATTTTGTTTTCTAAAAAATTTCATCTTCCTATATAATTTCTTGAATCTTTTGGCTTTTTGAGCTATCTCTTCAGCACTATCAGAACCTGAACCTCTACTTATTGAGCTTTCAGTAGGTAAGTAGAATTTCTCCTTGTCCTTGCTCTTTGAGGAAGTAGAATTAAATTCCACTGAATTCCTCTTTGGTTCATCATATTCCTCATTGTTTACATATAAATCTTCTTAATACATCATCAACATACCAATTATCTCCTGAACATGTAGTGAACTTATGTCACATGGTTCTCTTATTGAGACTGATGTGCTTCTCCATATTTTTGGCAGACATCTAAGTAATCTCATGATTTTCTCTTTTTTAGGAACAACTTTTCCTCGTGAGATCATTGTATTAACTATCTCATTGAACCTGAGATACATGTCATGAATAGGTTCATCATGTTTCATTTTAAAGATTTCATATTTAATAGTGTTAGTGTTTAGTCTCATTTCCTTAACATTGGTTGTTCCCTCATGAGAAACACCCAAAGTATCCCAAAATTAATAAGCAGATTTACAAGATGATATTAAATTAAATTCTTCATCTTCTAAAGCACAATACATAGCATTCATTGCATTATAATTATTATTTTATTCATCTTTAGTCGGTTCATCCCAAGTAGCTCTTTCAGTTTCTAGAATCTTATATTGTGTTTATACAGTAGTCCATATGTCAAATCCCTTACTTTCTAAATGAATTTTCATTTTTAGTTTCCTTTGGGCATAATTAACACCATTAAAGAAATGGGTCCTATTGGTAAGATCACCTTATAATCTATTATCCATAATTATATTTTATAAAATATATTTAAATATATAAAATTTACAAATAATATAAATTTAAGATCTTTAATATACAACTAAAATCACAGTGAAAAAACAGAGTGTCTGGAAATCCTTTATTAATAACAATACTCTAACACCAAATTTTGGTCATAGTTGATACTCAAGAGGGGGGAAAATTGAGTTCCAAATTAAAAATTTCTTTTAAAAATATTCATATTAAAAAATCCACCAATTTAAATAACAAGATAAACTTTAGTGAATTTGTAATAGAGTAAATGTTCAGTTAGGTTCTCAAGAGATTGATTTGCTCTCAGTTAATATAATATGAAGATTAGCTTTTTAAACTAACCTAATGATTTATAATAAATACAATCACATGATTGTTTAACTATCAATGTTACTTTAAAATATATTTGAATTTAAAGTAATTAGCAGCAGAATATAAAATATATATGAAACTTAAATAAGATGCACAAAAGTTTTAACAAAGAGGCTTAGTCTCAAGTCGAGACATAGCCCTATCAAAAAATTTATATAAACATTGATCAACACCCTGGATCTGGGTAAACAACAGTACATAGACTATCCAGGTACCAAGACCAGTACAACAGTTCTACGTGGGAAGACAAAAACAATAGCACACAAGTTATCCAGGTCACACTTGACCTCTACCAAAATTCACAGTGGGAAATAAAAGGATTCAGATGGTTTGAGTGAGGATTTTAGATATTCTTCTGTTATGATCAGGAGTCAGTGTGTGTCTAAAATGAATAGAATCTTACAGAGTACATGGAAAGTAAATAATAAAATCACAACAGATCTAAAAAGATATGAGATGGTTTTAGAATGCTCTGTGTGATGGCAATGTAACTCTAGAATCCTTTTGGATTGAGCGAATGTTGATTGAGTCCTTCTCTGAATTTTTATAAGAAACAGAGTGTCGTAGTTCTATTCCTTGACTTCCTTGTATTGAATTTTTGCTTGAGGTTCTAGTATGCTTTTCAGTACATCAATTTCCCTCAGCTTCCAGCAAAAGTTATTCTCTTCTTTATGCTTTGGTGCATATGTTTTTTTTGTATCAGATGAATATCTTCATATATCACCACACTCAGCAGATTTTTCACCTCTTTTCCACACGCTCTTATGTGCAGATATTTTCATTCCTTTTATAGCTCAAGTGGTCTGACAAAAAGCATGATGACTTCTACAAGTATGGGGTACAATTCCTTGACATTCACCAGACATTATTTAATTAATATCAGTTGCATTAAAAGCACCAAAGATAACAGTTATTAATAAACCGACATAAGTAGGGTTTAGAGAAATGGTGACTGGTTTCCATCGGTAGCTCTATCCATCAGTGAGCTTGTAATAGTGGACTTGAGTCAATAAGTCTTGTGTATGTAGCTGTTACTCTTTGAAACAGTAACTCTATGTATTGGTAGCTCTATCCATCAGTTGCTCCTTTTATCGGTATCTCTTTGTACTGGTGGAATTCTTGTATTGGTAGACTTTGTAGTGGTAGTCGTATATCTGTATCATCAGACTTGTATCGGTAGCAGTCTGTCGGTATCAGTCTGTATCAGTGGAATTTGTAATGGTAGTCGTCTGTCTGTATCAGCAGACTAGTTTTAGTAGCTATCTGTCAGTATCTATCTATATCGGTGGTGTTTGTAACAGTAGCCACATACCAGTGACCTTGTGTCATATAAATCTTGGTCAATCAGTGACCTTTACTTATCGGTAGACTATGTAACGGTAGGTCTGTATGACTGACTCAAGACTTAATACATATCTGTTCTATGCAAATCATATTCATATTTAGTTAGTAACATTTCAAAACAAGTATAAACATAAATAACCATTTATTAAAAAATTCCAATGATAATTTTTATATTTAATCAGCTTAATAATATGATGTCATAGATTGAATGAATAATTAATATATAGAATAACATTATTTTGTATTATCAAAGCATAATGAAACACCATTGAGATTATCAAAATAGGTGAGGTGAATAGTTGGATAACCCATGCCTGATGTAGGTACATTGGTGGTCATCCTAACTATAAAATATTATGATGTACTTGGTGGGTATCATTTACATAATTTTTTCAATTATTATTTACTTTCCACAACACTATGTAATTTGACAATATTTTTCTCTCTTGTAATTTTTACTTTGATTAATTTATGAATCATTCCTTATGAACTACCAGGAATTATTCCATGACTCGTGTTTATGATCTACTATATGATGTATGTGGCTTCTAAAATTTATCATCACGTTATCAAACACTTATTCTCATGTTATTTATATGTTATCATTGATATATCACTTCTTTACCATAATAGAAAATTTAATCTCATCTATTTTTATGTTTTTATATTTATCTTATCTACGTGGATTTTATGTATGATAAGTCTAATTAGGGTTATAGACATGAGATAGATTTTAAGAGAATATGCATTTTACTTTTAAACATGTTTTTTATGATTATTTGTTTCCAATTTCACTAGAACAAAATTGTTTTGGTGTGTATCATTGTGTAATTTAGGATATATTCATCAATCAATATGTGAAATTTATAAATGATAGGTTTTGAAAATTATTGTTTATAATTGATATAAGTTTAGTGAAACTATGAAAAAAATGACTTCAAAACTCATGTGATATCCTAAGGTACATCAATAAGGATACATCGAAGTGTGGGAAAATGTTCTAGAATTCTAGTGTAGGATGGGATGAGGGATTTCTTTGAAATTACATCTCGTTCTGAATTATAAAAGTTGTCGTGGCTATATAATAGTTTTACATATTTGTAATAACCCTGAAATGGGTGATTTTATATTGAATTTATCATCGCATGGTAAATGAATACGGTCCTTTCTAAACACATGGTTCAACTCTCAAGAGGGAGAATATTGTTATTTTCATTAGATCCTTATAAACCATCGTTAAGTATTTAAAAAACCATTAATAAACTAGGTAATGTGTATGATTTAAAATATTTGATATAAAGTATCCTGATTTCAGTGTACTATGAGTATAATTTCATAGTTATGTAGTTTCACATACTGATTGTTGTTATTTAGTATTTTATATTATGACATAGTCAATGGATATTACCTGAAGGAATTGTGTCTATACTGAATGCAATAAAAAATAATATTATTGACCTCATGAGAAATAACATTCAATGATATATGGAATAAAAAGCATGTTTATATGAATAAAAAACATCCTCATGATATAAATCATGATGAAATTCCAAATGATAAATGGAGGGAACAATATTTTGTTGATCCCTTTAGGAGATTGTGTCCTCTAAAATTGATAGGTTCTTTCAATCCACATGTTTCAAAGTAATGGATCAATAATATTGAAAATTTATTTTCCATTTACCATTAACTGGAGCATGAAATAGTTCTTTTGTTCATATATTATTTAGAAGGATATTTGGATCACTAGTCAAGTCTTATCAACAATATTCGAAACCACAATAAATTTGACTAGATGTTGTGGGATGATTTTAGAGCTCATTTTTAGATATGTACATTCAATATATTCTCAATATGAAAAAAGAGAAGGAATCCATTTGTCCAAAATAAGATTAAGATGAATCTATTGTCACAATGGAATAAAATTTTTCAAGAGCAGTGATGTACTCTTCCAGTATTATCATCAACCTTGATGGTATGGTTGATTGATTTATCGGTTTCATAAAACCACGTCTCCCAAGGGATTTTTTTGAAAAGATACTTAGGTATATAGGATTAATTGCATTATATTTTATAATTTTGGAAATTGATATTAATGTTACACATCAATCCCATGGTCTTCATAATAAAATAAATAATGAATTCAATGGAAACCCCAAATACCAAAAAGTGAAGAAGAAGAAATATCCTTCATGATCAATGGATAAAAGGAAACATGGAAGAATTATCATACTTTGAATTCAAAATGATTAATTTATTGATATAAGGCCATCATATGGGTATATTCCTATTTTATTGGATGATGATTTGTAATTGTTCAACTAGATAATGATCCATATAGTGCACCACCAAAAATATGGCGATTTATGTAAAACAAATTTGGGAATGATGAGAATAAATGGTCCAATAAAAGGGATAGTGAGGATAATAAGACAGAACAACCTATGATGGAAATGGGAAAAGTAAAAGCTTATGTGTTCACAATGTATTAAGTAAATCATGATATATATGATACACTTATCCTCCACTACATTTTTTTTTATTCTGTATCAATGACACCTATAAAATCATATTGTTCATAATTTAGTTTAACTTAATTTTATTATAATCACTCATTATACCCCTCTATAAATATTCCAGGGTAATGAAATAATATATTATATTCTATCAGCGGCTGGATGAATATTTTAATCACATTTTTTTATATTCTAGGATAATATTGATGTAATAAGTTTTGAAATATCGTTTGGGAGCATATAAGTCTCTATGTGAGAAAAAATTATGTGCTATAGAAACCATAATTTGTTTATCAGTTAGGGGTTGATCTTAATTCCAATGTCTTATACATCCCTTTTATGGTTTTATAGAAAATATTTCCATCAATATTAAGTATATTTCAAGGGAAATTATTATAAATACAACCCACATGTTATAATTATGTATTATTGACTATGATACTTGATAATAAATGGATTTAAACATTATGGTCACAAGAATAAAGGTATTAGTAACCATTATGGTATGTATTATCTATCATACTGAGTTAATTATAACTTATTATAATTAGGGTATGTTGTAGGAATTATAATATCATTGTTTTGGTAAATGATAATCGATATGTTGGGAAACAACCTATCACATCTAC
This sequence comes from Viscum album, assembly GCA_963277665.1. Classification (NCBI taxonomy): domain Eukaryota; kingdom Viridiplantae; phylum Streptophyta; class Magnoliopsida; order Santalales; family Viscaceae; genus Viscum; species Viscum album. Next base: position 2,064,381,848 of record OY728133.1, on the reverse strand, counting down.
CAAGGTCGTAGGGCATGAAACCATAATGGAATAATTATAATCATATATTTTCAACAATGGAATATGTGAATGAGTATTTATTTTAGTATAATATAAGTATTTATATTACTGATAATTAACCTTAGTGACTATTATTTTATAAAATTATGTCCCAGAGATAAATGTATAATGGGATGATATAACCATTACCAATTGAAGACTGTAAATGAGAAATCCTCAGAATGGATTTTTTCTTTAGATTCCTAAAAACATCAAAAGGGAACAATGGTTAATGTTATATTGTCAATAAACATACAAAATCCTCAAAATTAACCACCTTACTAGAATTTATCTATATATATAATCTTATTATGATGTCAATTATGTAATTTTTATGGTTTCATGGTGTGCCACATTTCCTTGTATCTAATTTGGATTTGAGGTTTATCTAATGTTTTATGTAGAAGTCTTAAAAAACTGTTGATACAGAGTTATGTTTCCATTGAATTTATTGTATTTATAAATATATTCATTCAATGTGAAAAATTAAATCCATATAGGATATGGTAATATCTTTTTCTATAGATTTATATGTTAATTATGATCAACAACATTTTTTATTGTGTTTTCTTACAACAATTTCATTCATTCAAATTATTAAAATGGATCGTTATGAATCCTTCTATAGAAATAAGAGTAAATAAAATTTATTTGGTGGAATTTAAAGAAATATTAATTTTTTGGGACATAGATAGTTGAATAAATGGGATATATGGTTTGATCAATGCCAAAATATATAGTAGATGCATAATGTTTGACCAAAACATATGCTAACAGTCACCAGCATGATATGGAATTTGAAGACTGTCACAATGGAATATTTGAGAATTTGTTAAATGGGATATGGCAATTTGATTTGGTAAGAAATGGAAAAATAATCCCTAGGGATATCATCAAATTTTATATTCAAAATTGTATCTGGACAACAACATATAGATTGGTGTTTCTACCAAACTTCTCCCTTGTCCATGATGTGTTCCATGTGTCTCTGATGAGGAAGTACAAACCTAATCACTCAGTTGTACTAAACTCTATGTTATAACAACTAGAGAATGATAATTATTTTTAAAATGACCCATTATATATTTTGGAGCTTATAGACAGTGTTCTATGAAGCAAGAAAACTCATTGGGTCAATGTTTTGTGGTAAAACCACTAACATGGGGAATCTATGAGAGAAACTAAGAATGTAATGAGGCATAGGTATCATCATTTTTTGTATCGAAGTATAATATTTCTAAGGTAAATTTATTTTAATGGGTGAAGAAGATATATCTTTATGTTTTTAGTATTTGTTTATTTTCATGTAAATAAACCCCTTAAATATCATGTGTTTCATGCAACAATGAGTTTTAGCGAATCATGATATAAAGTTAATATTATTATTTAAAAACAAAATTTATTATCTAGAAATTATATTTGGATTCATGAATAGGAAAATATTATTTTAAAAAATATGTATTATTAATTATATCATGAAATATTATTTATTGAAAAATTTCCTAAATTTTTATGAAGTATTTATATTCTTCAAAAAATAATTATTTCTCAAAAAATTTATCATTTTTGAATATTGAAAAAAATATATTTAAATAAATATTATTTACATTTTGAAAATTTATTTTAAAAAATAAATGAAATTTCTTGAGTCCATGTGAAAAAATAGCATAGGGATATTGTTTGGGATTTTTCTGAAAATATTAATTTTTCGATATATAGTGAAAAATTCAACTTATTATAGAAAAAATAATTTTTGTTTATAGAATTTTAAAAAATGCATACTTTATAAAATTATTTTAAATATAAAATTATATCAATTATATTATAATTTGACCAATTTAGGACATTAGAAACATTTAAATACTCAATTTTGAAATAAAATATTTGGATATAAAATATTTTGATAATTTATAATGTCTTCTGTTTCGAAAACCATTTCTACATCACGTTTGTGGGTATAATTTTACAATAAATACATCCAATTATAAGTATTAAATTGGAATATTTTGATTACATATTTTTAATTCGAATAATAAATATAATATAATAAGTTCAACATCGATTTTGGACACAATTAGTTGTAAATATTGTAAAAATAAAAATATGGTAGTTAATGTAAAAAAGTTGGTTTGCCATGAGGTTAAGTTTAAAATATATGGCTTTAAAATGACCAAAAAAGTATAATACCTATTTTATGGCCGTATATAGGTATTATAATCTCTAAGGATATGATAATGTTGCATTTTGGAGCATTGTTGTATGTGTAAAATTTGGGTAGACATTATACTTTTCAAAACATCAAGATGTGTCCTCTCTCCCACCTAAAAACGGCCACCACCACTACCATCTAATACAAATATAAAAAAACAATTTTTTAAAATACCATCCCAAACCATTACATACTACAATCCTTATGATTTATATCCCATTTTTTTATCATAAATCCACCTATGAATGATATGGGTGATAACCTACGGCAATTGATGAATTAAGAGGTATTATTATTAAATCACCATAACAATTTTATTTCATCCACCACCTCCCACTAATATTATTAAACCAATATAATACATATAACGATAGTAAATTAAGTATACAAACATGTAACTATGTTCATGTAAGTATGTACATACATATCACCTTCCCTTGAATGGGAAATGGAACCATCGATCATGTGTGCGGCATAGTACCACCTTGCTAATTGGGTTAATTTGATTTTCATTACCACATATCATGGATTGATTTTCTAGTTTATTTAAAGTGTTTATATATATATACATTATTTTTTATAGAGATATTCCTCTATGACAATAATATAACATTTACCATTTTGATTGTCGGCCCACTGGAATATAATGATGTTGCTTATTTGTACAGCAAACTACTACCTCAAAAACCAATTTAATGGGTTTCTAATTTTTTTGTTTTACATGGATTGTAATATTGGTAGATTAAATAAATATAAATTAAATTTGGAAAATAATATAACATTTTGAATTATAATATCACCTATTATTTCTTATATTCCATTCCATAGAATATATAAAAATTTTGCGTGTGTCTAAAAAAGACTACCCACTCGTGAAATGATGTGTCACATTTTTCACTAACAGTTATCATGGAAAGTAATTAAGATATTTATAATTAATATATGTTATATATATGACATAAAAACTATTCTATAAAATTTACATATATTTTTACATTTCATTCCTTTCACCCATCGATAACCTGGAAACAACATTCATTTGTACTTACAACCTACCATCTCTATGAATGATATATTTCATTTTCTATATCCATATTTTATAGATGACAATATATATATATATCTATTATATTTATGTAATGGTTCAAAATCATGATATTATGGATCCAGATCATTGTAAGAAGACTGAAAATACCAAATCAAAAACATATATGAAAGGCAAAGTTGTTATTACTGAAAACATGATATTAATAGGGTATTGTGGATAAAAGTGTAATAAAATGTCATAATTAAATAATATATTTTTTTATATACATAAATATTTTTCAGAAATATATTTTTAATAAAAATATATTTATTATATAGGAGGTACGAATGTGTTTGAAGGATGTCTATACATATGGTATGAGAGTTCTTTTATCTCTTTTATTTATGGTAAACATGTTCCATATTCGTCACTCTTTTAATTTTATGGGTGTATAGACTAACACATTAAAATTTTATCTAATATTTATAATTATTTTAATAATAGTTTTTGTTGTCCTAAATGTTAATTATTAATGGGTATTTAGAATCAAAATTTTTAAATGTAGTAATGGATTCTTGTCACTCTATGACTTTTGTGGGATACATACCTTATACACCTTTTTTTAAATATTTGTCATGGAAATGTGATTCTAAAGATACAATATTTGAAAAAGGACTAATGTTACAATCACATTGTTTGTCGGTATTATTTATAATTAAGTAAATTCTATTGATATATTTTGATATATTAATAAATAAAACTCATTAATTTTATTCTAATATGATAATATCATAAAAATAGATGTTTTAATTTTATTTTTTACACTTCATTTAATCAATATTCTAAATGAATTTAATTTAGAAAAATTGACATTATTTCTTACTTCAGTCAAAAATCTTTTTCGAACATGTCTATGTTTTCTAAAAAAATGTTTCTATGAATGTTTTTACTAATCCGTGATTATGATTCAGAGTCATTTTTTTGATATGAAGATATTTTAAAAAATCATATGTTTAACATCATACAGAAGACATTACACAATGATTTAAAAAAGTTCAAAATCTTATTCTTTAAATCTATCCATTATAACGATGAATATAATTTATTTCAAATGAAAATTATTAATATTATTATAGAATATTAAATATTATTAATCATTTATAAAATATTAATTAAACATTTTCATATGATTAGAGCATTTTTATAAAAATAAATTTATTCATTTAGAAATACATTTTCATCAACAATGATTTCAATAACATTTCTGTGAAATTAATATAATTAATTTTTAGAACATTTAGAAAACATATTTTATTAAATGATATTAAATCTTGAAATAATAATATAAAAACGTTCCTATGGTGACGTTTTAATAATTTTTTAAAAAGTTTTAATTTTCAATGAATATTGAAAAAATGATGGTATTTATTAAAAACTATATTTTATATATAATGTAAAATTATGATGAGACTTGTGTTTAAATATTAATTAGATAATTTTTATTTTAATTAATCTTATTCTTGTTTTTGAAAAAAAAAATTATTCATGAATTTAGTATTAAAAAATTATATCATCAAAAATGTATTTTTTATAAATAACAATTTGTTGTTGTGTTTTTTTTTGTTTAAATCAAAATAGTTTGTTCAACTTTTTGGTTTTAAATTTTAGAAAATTACCAACATATTTTGATCGTTTGATAGAAATTTAGAAAGTTTGACACATTTTTTAGGAAAATATGAATAGTATCCTTGGTAATTTTTATTTCCATAGTGAAGCCTAAATCAGGTAATTAAGGATTAAAATATTTTGATGAGGACATGAAAATTATCTTACAATTTTCCAAATATTTTTTAACGAAATTATGATATTTATAATAATGTATTGAACGAAAATTCAATGATGTGGAATTCATGTACTTTATAACTATGTAATTATTATTATTATAGGTTTATCAAATATATAACTTCTACTATATATATTAATTTGAAATATAAATGATTTATCTACCCCAAGATAATTTATTTATAATTCTTTAGGTGGAATAATTATGATAAATTCTGAAACAACCCTAATTCGTTATTTATTTCATTAATGGAAATATCAATAAAATGTTACTAAAAATAAGAAAAAATACAATTTCTGACAATTAATGCCATCAATGATATTTTTTGATGACTCTATCATTCCAGGGATGTATCAAAATATTTATTTCAAGGTTATTTTATTTATTGACATTTTTAAATGACATTGTAACAAATAGTTTAGAATTGACTTTAATGATATTTGAATTTAAATTATATTTTATTAATTGATATAAAATTATTAGATTATTATATTAAGTCAAATAATTTAGATAATTTAGGAAATTATATCCATGATTCATTAATCATTCATTTTATAGTCTATAGTGAGTATATTAACCCATAAATAATAAAAATCAATATTGTCATGGTAATAAGTAAAGGTGTTAAATAAGGGTAAAAACAAAAAAAAAGGTATAAATTTTTTCAAACCATATCTAATATTTCTATTATGAAGGAATTTAAACTTAAATCCATATTATATTTTATATTAATATTTCTGGAGTAATTTGACATTGAAAATTAATTTATATTAATTTTATATTTTGAGAGATTCCAATAGATCCCTCCTCACTCTTATAAAAAGGTAACTCTTCTTCAATTTTGATCGTAGTTAAAAAAATTATTGTTAAAACATGTTTAAAAAAATAAATTCTTATAACCATTCATCTCATTATATATGTTCATTTCTAGGTATAAGCGTACACTTAGTGGTAATAAGGTGTTACGCAATAGTAGATTTTTAAGAAGAGTTGTTGTTTTTAATTTGAGTTTTTGTTTTTTTCTTCTACGAAATCCCTCAAACATTCATCAACATTTATGACATAAAAAATCCATTATCATAAATCTAACTTTTTGTTATTATGTTAGTTTCCTAACCAATATCTATTTCCAATGTCATCAATTGAGAAAAGAATTAATCATTTATTTGTATAGAGGACTATCTCCACCTAAACCGATTTGAATCATTTCCCATCGTTGTCTCAAAATACTAGTTATAATGCTGAAATTAAGGAATATATATGATATTAATAAAATATTTAATATTATTATGATATAATATATCATTAATTTTCTTATGTATTTAACCATATGAAGATGATAACATTGTTCGTGCGTATATGTGAATTATCACCTCCATTTATCTATATGATTAATTTTTACCATATGAATGAAATATATATATAAATGTAATAATTAATGTGATATTTATGTCATTATGATCATTATTTATATATAAAAAATAATCAACCTCTTTCCATAATGACAATTGAAAAGTAAAAAATGAGACACATGTGTTTTCACGGCTCGTCGTCACCATGATTATAATGTACCTCATTTTTCATAACATTATTTAATGGTTTTATTTTGAATTATAATTTATGTTTAAAATTTTAATTATTTAAATTTTATTATTCTAGTGATAATGTAATGATTACCCCTATTACCATAATCACCGAATCAAATTTGGACATATGTATTGAATATTTTCATGATTTCCAATGTAATCATAAATGATTAGGTAAATGTATACAACATTGATATGAGTGATAAAAAAGGAATAATAAAAATTAAAATAGGTTATAAATAATTTATAAATTGATCTTTTTTTATTATTCATGAAGATAAAGAGCATACATTATGAGTCAGTGTAATACCCCCAGTTGTTATGCACCATTTTTTCGATTTAATTAAATTTTAATTTACACCCTAAAATGAACTAATTCAAACACTCATTTCACATGAAACTGACTTGGGGTTTGATACATGACACAAATTCAGCATATGTTACATTGAAAATTGAATCAATGTATGTTATACAAATAAAAAATTTGGCATATGTTTGTTGAAACATCGGCATGGTGTACATCACAGATAACACTGATGTTTCTACAAAACATCTTTTTGATATTATATTTATTAACACAATATATTTATAACTAGTTCGTTAACAATTTTAATATTAATAGTAATAACTAATACTCCACAATTTTATATAAATTTTTAAATAAATATATTATTTTGATAATGATAGTCCTCATATATTTAAAATTATAATTTTCTCTAATGAAATACTCTTAATTACCATTGATGAAAAATAATTATATTAATTTTTTTTTAAAAATAGATATTTAGTATTATAAAATAAAAAAAAATTAAATTTAATATGTCGAAAATATCATTGGGGGAATTTTTGGGATTTTTTGAGAAAAATTATTTTTATGATGAATAGTGGGAAATATTTGATTTTAATTAAATAATATTGTTTTATATAATTTATTGATGAGGATAAATAATATTTTAATTTGTTTTCAATGTTAAATAGGATAAAATTTATATGAGTTAATAAAATGTTGTTCAATGAGATCAATTTAAATTTTTACTTGGGTTCAAAAACAAAGCACAATTTTGAACATTTTTACTTTAAAAACCCATGTTGTTGATCTTACTGTGAGATTAATATTATATTTATTTCTTCCACTTATCTATTAATAATTTTGAAAAATTGATTCCATATTTTTATTAATAATAATTTATAATTTCAAATTATTTCAAATCAGTTTTTGGCCATTAATATTCGAGAGAATGATTAAAATTAATTACATAGATTAAGGATAAATTTAGACTACTAAGGGAATAAACCATAACCTCAATGCCCAAAATGATCTATAACCTTGTCTAAAATCAATTTTATAGACATTTATATACCATATACTCCATTTTCTATAACTTGGATAATTATTTGATCCATTTTCAAAATGAAAACTGTTATTGGAATTCTCACTTCAAATATTTAAAAGAGTTATACTCCTTCAATATAAAAGGCCACCACATATCCCTAATTCCTCACACATCTCAAAACACTTAATTTCGTTCAATAGCATCCCCATAAAATTCCAATAACTCATCAATTCCTCTTTGAATCATTTATTATGGACTAAGTCAATCCATGTATGTCTTTAGGGAAAACCCAAAAGAAGTAATCTAATTGATAGGAAACATGATCTCTCGGGTCCTTTTATTTATTTTCATTCCTCACTCCATAAAATATTATTATACCTTAGTGTTATATAAAAAATTATCTTAAATATACTATTATGTTTTTATGATATGTTTTGAACTAACACTTACACACACCTCCATCAAATGGATCTCAAACATACTGTTTATGTGTATGGAAAACCACCACCTCACTAAACGATGATTGTTAAACATTCCTTACCACCGTTCATAGTGGAAATTATGAAGGAAAATTTATTTATATATATTATATATTATATTTATTATGTATTTAATCTTATTTATTAATTTTAAAAAAAATATGTTTTTATGTTCGTTTTGGTGTAAATACAACAATTTTGTTTGAGAAAGTGTGGTCTACTGCCCCCTAAATGTGATATGAAAAATTGATTCACTACATGGATTGCATTAAGGATAGTTTTAGTGAATATATAAAACATATAATATATCAAAAAACTAATTTAATAATGTTATATATAACTATATATTCTTATATGTCTTTTACTTTCTATCTTTCAACAATACAATTAATCAGAAATAATGCTGACACATATGTACGACCTACAATCTCCTTGAATAGGGTATTCAATTTCATGCTTATATGTTCTATATTTTATTATGCTACAAATATACTGCATATACATGATATTTATATTGTGGTTTTCAATTTTGAAATAATGTTATATAGTATAAATACCAAAGATATAACTAATTGAGACACATGAAAAGAATTAATCAAATATTTTCCGAAATGAATCCTTAACATAAGATTGTTAACAATAGGGTAGTATACGGTCATAGTAAAACCATGTATGGTATTATATATAATAATATTATTTTTAGGAATATTTTTAATAAATTTATATTTATTATGAAGTTGTTTTGAATGAGTGTGATGAGATTAAAGACAAAATGTACAGGAATTTCATCTTAGTTTTTATTTTCGTGAGATAGATGCTATGATTTCCACTCATTCAAGTTCTGTGGTGTCTATAATTCCCATCACTAAATTATATTTATCTTATACTAAAATTAAGTGGAATTTACATACCTATTTTATGATCATTCTTTCCTTGGAAATATGATTCAATAGTTTCCAAATCGTTAAAATTGTTTGGTTTCAATTTTACTATGTTATGACTCATGTTTTATTATGTATCTAAATTATCATTCAATGTGTATATACATAAATTTCCCATGATATATCTTATTTAATTATATTTTCAACTTCATTTAATTTCTTTTTCTTACAATGAAGGTATGATCCCATATTACCATGTTATAAGATTTTTTTGAGGCAGTCTCATCGCTTTTGGAGACTCTTAATGTCTATAGTTCCTTTGTTGAAATATTATGAACCATCTATCAAGAAAAATCATGAGTTTACTTATCATTTTATTATTCATGATATATCTCTATAATAGTACCATTTTCCACTCAATGGTACTTAAGATACTTTTTAAGTAAAACCGGACAATCTCTCTCTCAAGTCAAAAATCGATGGATTTTAAAAACCCTTTTTAGACAATGATTTTAAAAAAGTTTTCAAAATATCATTAAATCCCATTATTAATAGAAATGGTTTTTAAAGAACCATTAAATGGTTTTCAATGAAACCATTATAATTTTAAATTCTATTTTCAAAGAAAATGGTTTTTAAAATGATATAGGTTTTAAAAATAAATTTTCAATAACGAACGAAAATTTTCCACATGAAATGTTTTAAAAGATATTTCAAAATTATTTTCCATCTACGATAACATCTGTTAGTGTAACTCAAGAATTTCTGGGGAAATTATTCAATTTTTCATTTTATTGTTACTATAAATGTATTATTTTTTTAAGGAATGATTTTTAAGAAACTAGTTTCTCATTCATAGGTTATATGAATTATGAAACCCACTCATTTTCATGTGTTTTGATTATGATGAAATGATTACTAAACTAGTATACTCCCTCATGTTATGACATGACTACAGGTTTATCATACCCATTTAATTTCATGAGTTATGATATGTCTATTTATGAGCTTGTGGACATGTATGTATGATTTCACTATGAGCTGGGTGGGACCTATTTCTCCCTCCCATGCATTAGGTAAAGATTTATATCTCATGAAATAGAAATGTCTACAATGAGAAATGAACATAGTTCAGTATTGCATGGCCATAACGGGAAATGAACTCGGTTTAGTAATATAGGGATAGAATGAGGGGAGAACTCAGTTCTCTAATAAAGAACAGAGTGGTTTTGGAACCCATTTTAGTAAAGGAATTTGTCCAATACTATGGTCTTGGATGGAATTCGTTGGATACTATAGGGATCATTATATATTCTTGTGTGACTCCAACAACTCTGCTTTTTATTCCTATTTTATGCTTTCATGAAATAATTGTTTTATTTTCTTATTATTCACGACTTATGAACTCTAATGGATTATTCAATGATTCATTTAAATGATCATTGATATGTAGGGTATGATCTTTTATTTCCATGGTCGTGCACTCATACCCATATTCCCAGGATTATGATTACATATCTACCTTGTTTACCCATACTGATCATTTGATCTCACATATTTTTTTGATTCCTCTATGTTATGAAGATATGAAATGTGTTTTATGATTCATAGAAAGGTTATATTAAAAAAATCTAGGGGGAAATAATGAATCTCACTTATGTATCAGGTTTTATGTTTCTATGTTTATAAAGTCTCTAGACTAGTCTAGTCTTTTGGAATCTATTAGTATAATGTTTTAGGTATTCCTAAAATGTTATGTAATTTTAATGAATGAAAATTTTGGGTCGTCAGAGTTGGTATTAGGTAAAAAGTTTTGATTACATTTGAAATTGAGGATGAGATTATCATAGTGGAAAAACATACTATGTGTCTATGGATAAGACTAAGGATAATGAAAAGTATATGAAAATGTCTTTTAAATGTTGTAAAATAAAGAGTAAGTGTTTTCTGATCAATAAATCCTTGTCTTTATACTACACGTGGATGATTCTCTATTATAGATGTGTCTAGGGTAAGAACCCCAATAAGATGTTATAGGCCGAACACTGGGTAATTTGATAAATGACAACATGCCTTACTACACACCCGGTTTGACACTACCAGTGGATATGCATTGGGAATTCCCAAACTCTTCATGAACCATTATAAAGGATTTAAAAAGAATTTGGTGATGAATAACCTAGGATAAAAATAATATTTCAATTATTACATGAGTTTTCATAATTTTTAAATCCCATTTGTTATGTTTCATTATTACCAGATTTCGTGATATGACAAATTATTATCACCCTATGGTTTTTGATTTTAGGCATTGGATATAACCCAAAGAAACCACATTAGCTATTATTGTGAAGGGCAATAATACGATTTTCCTCCCGATGAACTATATTCTATGGGAGATGGAATGAAAAACTGCATTTTAATTCTCACACATATGATTCACGATATAAATCATGGTGTAATTCTAAATGAGGAAATGAGGGAACAATATTCGGTTGAGTCCTTCAGGAGGCAACATCCACCATCTTCTATAAGGTATTCTGATCCACTTATTACTGAATAGTGTATCAGTACTACTGAAAAGATATTATCCATTATCCAGTGTTCATAAATTTGAATGGCATTCTATCTATTTATCAGTTATAAGTTAAATCTAATCATTGGTGGACTCTATTCAAGAATGTGACGAAGAAATATGGGACCAAATCCATGGATTGGGATTAGTTCAGAAACATTTTATTCAGTAATTAATTTACTTAATTCGAAGATAGATAAATGGTTCCATGAGATGAAGAAATCAGATGATGAATATCTAAGTAAATATGAGATTGTTGTCATGAGACTTGTGAGTTATGCTTTAAGAATTTTAATCCAAGAAAAATGTAATGTTAATAGGTTCATCAGTGGATTATAGAAAAATATCAAAAGGGTATTGTACATAAGAGACGTTAGTAGATTTGAAGATATTTTGTATTGTGGATTCAAGGTTGAAATGGTGGTTGGAGTCACCTATCAACATCACAGTTTTTACATGAAAATGAAAATGGAGTTTATTGTAAACACTAAAAACTCTGGAGAAATGAGGAAGAGTTTACATTTATGCTCTAAATATAAGAAGAATCATGGATTAATTTTTCATAAGTTGTCTAGTAAATGTTTTATGTTGGAAAAAAATGTCATCAACCAATAGAGTTTTGAAATGGTGGGAATAACTAAGATAATAATACTAATAGAGAGAAAACTATATTGAATACAACTCCTACGATTCAGTGCTACAAGTGTATGGAGAATGGGAATTATGCTCACCACTTCCCAAACCCAAGGATTGGTAAACATGATAAACATGATCAACTGCTTCAGACACTGGACAAGGGGGAATCTCATTCAATCACTCTTTATAATAAGGGGCGAAATAACGTTGTGATGGATGTTAAACATAACATCCAATCATTAATTCCTATTGTCATATTTCATTAGAGATCTAACAACTCTCTCATATCTAAAGAATTTTTTGTGGGTATTATGATTCCACCAAAAAAAATTGATGAGAAATTAGTACTGTAGCCCCTAATGTCATGATAATATCATATCAATTCTATGATTAATATTTTATTGTAGTTATTGGGAATATACTACATGAAAAATTTTCATTCTTTATTTTCTTAAATTTAATGATATATAATGATTTTATTGTGTTTATCCATGTAATGACCACAACAAATATCATGGATGGTAAGTTTTATTTGATATTTCTAATCCTCTAATGATCATACATTTATGTGATGATATGTTTGAAATTACAATGGGGATTATATATAGTGAATGTGTCTTAATTCTCAGTCAAATTAGTAGTTTATTTCAATTGGTTGGGTAGAAAATTGACATCGATGATATTCCCATTATTTAGGATTTAGTGGACTTCATTGTAGAATAGATGCCTAATATTCCACCCAAACATGAATTTGAGTTTTCAATAGAACTCATACCTAGTTACACACCAATTTCTTATAATCAATATAGAATGCATTAGATTATGTTATAGGAATTGAAGAAGAAACACCAATAAAACCTTGAACAATGATTCATTCGTCCAATTGCTTTACCTTGGGGTGCACCCATTGTTTTTGTGAAAAATAAATATGGATCAATAAATCTATGTATTGATTATCAGGAGTTTAACTAGATCCCAATTTAAAACATGTTTTATATTCCCCATATTTATGATTTATTTGATCAACTACACATAGTTCAATAATTTTCCATGATGGACCTTCGCTAAATATATCATCAATTTAGGGCCAATATATAGGATATACCCAAGACACTACTCTTTATATGGTATAGATATTATGAATATATAGTAATGCATGTTGATCTAATTAATGCGGCTTTAATCATAATGGTTTTAATGAATAAAGTCTTTTGATATTTCCTTGATCAGTTGGTTGTTGTCCTTTTATATGATATTGATAAAAATTAAAAATTTATGGAAGTTCATGAAGATCACCATTGAATTTTACTAAATAACCATATGAAGGATAATCTACTTGGAAAAGTTGAAGTTTTTTGTTTTTTGTTGTAAAAGGTTACATTTTTGTGTCACATACTCTAAACAGATGGTTTATGAGTAAATAATTCAAACATACAGGCTATTGAATGCTATCCTATTCCAACCATGATGACTGAGATTCTTAGATTTCATAGTTTTGTTGGATATTATGGAATGTTTGTGGTAAATTTCTCTTAATAATCCAATCCTCTGACCAATTTTACTCGTTCGGGTGTCATGTTCTTATGGATAGTTGAATATGAGGAATATTTCACTAAATTGAAGATAAGGTTAGTTAGTGCACCTATTCCTACATTATAATGTAGTGGAGAAGGATTTTTTAAAATATATTTATGAATCCAATAATGGATTGGGATGTGTTACTATGCCGAATAATATGGTTATAGAATATGCCACAAGACAAATGAAGATTTCTGAAAAAATTACGTAACTCATGATTTGGAGGTATTAGCGGTATTGTTTCATTAAATATAAGGAAGAATTATCATTATGGAGAAAATTTTATTATATATACAAATCATAATAGTATTAAATATACATTCATAGAGAAGGAGGTGAAAATGAACCACATACGATTGTTAGATTTGATGAAGGGTTATGACTGATCAATAAATTTCAACTCATGGAATGTGAAAAAGGTAGATGATTATTTGATTCTAATTGATCATTATATGATATACATTATAAGGATAAAAAAGATCCAATATTAATGGATTTTTAAATTATTTATATATAAATTTTTAAGGAAGGGAAAAATACTATATTTCTAAATTGAAATTTCCACTCTATATCTAATTAAATATTGCATAGCCACATAACGAAGATGAATATCTACAAACGAATGTTAGAAATATTCCATATATTAACCTTGATCTGTATAGAGTAATATGGTTCATAAATTGTGTATGTGTTCTTTAAATACTATATTTGAAGAAGGATCTATTAGAAGAACCTCAAAGTTCTTTATTTTCTATTCATCCTAGAATTAATAAGATGTATTGGGATGTGAATAAATAGTTCTTGTTGGATGTAATTAAGAAATATATCACATAGTTTGTATCTTGGTGGTCAGTATGACAATGTGTTGAATCTATAAGACAAAATTCTAATGGGGTTTTTCATTCATTACTAATACTGGAATTGAAATGGTAGAACATCACTATGGATTTTGTTATTGGACAAATCAAAACATATAAAGGTTTTAATGCTATATGGGATGTTGTAGATGACTTAATAAGTAAGTACACATCATCGCTATCAGGTATCACTTATCTCTAGATTAGCTTCACGGGATATACATTAAATAATTGGTAAGGCTTCATAGAGTACCACATTCCATTGCATCAGACCAGGATCCAAGGTTTACCTCAATGTTTTGGTGAAGTATTTAGAAAGAACATGATACATAATTGAGTTTTATAACTTATTATCATCCTCATACATATTTTCATTCAGAATGAATAGTTGAAACCCCAGTGTATATGTTGAGATCTGTTTATCTAGATTTCAAAGGTTGTTGGGATCAACATCTTCCTCGAGTAGAGCTCTCTTAAAAAATGGCTTTCAATCAAGAATTCATATGACACCATATGAAATCATATATAGGAATAAATATTGAGATAAAACCAAATAGGATGTGGTTGGAGATAGAAATCTATTTGTACAAGTGATTTTGTATGAAATGGTTGAGAATGTACGAACAGTAGAGAATCATATCATGGAAACTCAATGTCAGTAAAAATGTTATGCAGATAACTGCCAACGTGACCTAGAATTTGATGTTGGTGAAAAACTATTTCTATGAATCACACCCAGTGAGAAATATATAATATTCAGGAAAAATGAAAACTAATCCCTAGGTATATTGGTCTCTTTGTGATTATTGACCGTATAAGGGTTGTAACTATCACATGGAACATCCTCCAAATAAATATCAAGTACATGATATGTTCCATGTATATCTCCTGAATAAGTACATACCTTACCCTTGATAGGTACTAAACTAAGAGTTCATACCACTAAAGCAAGATAATTTTTATGAGGATAAACCTATTGATATTCAGGATCATATAGCGAATGTTCTATAAAACCAGATAGTCACCTGGTCAAAATGTTGTACAGAAATCACTAGTTAGTGGAAGCTATGTGGGAACATGAGGATATGATGTAGTACATGTATCCTCAATTAATATTAATCACCTGATGAATTTCTCGAATGAAATTCATTTTATTGGGTGTAGAATGTAACAATTTATTATTTAAGGACCATTTTATTAGAATAAATTAAATTTTCATTTACCTATTGAAATACAGTATGTGAAAAATTCCTTTCACAAGGAACTGACGTGGAATAAGTTAAAAGTCACCAAATTTGTGTAAGTTAAATATAACATGGACTTAGGATATGTTACACAAGACACTAAAATGGATTATGTTACAGACAACCCTGCCGTGGTGTACATTACACGCAACACAGATGTTTCTACAAAACATCATTTTGTTGTTATAATTATTTAAATTATAAAATTAAAACCTAGCCATTTGAATTAGTCATATGTATTGTGATAAATACATTTCTAATATTTTCATCATTTTTTTATTTAATGAAAGAATATTGATAATGAATGATATAATTTATAGTGGAGTCCTCATATGTTCAAAAATATAGTTTTCTCGAATGGACTACTTTTTATGATCTTCTTTGAAATATAATAAAATTTATTTTGGAAAAATATAGAAATAAAATATGTTAAAGTAAATTTAATTTTTTAATTTATAATGTTGATATTATAAGTGGATTAATTTATAAGAATTTCGAGAGAATCATTATTTTTTGAGAAATAAAAAAAATATCAAATTGTAATTCAAAAAAAGATTTTCATATAACATATTTAGAAGGATAAATTATAAATTTATTTTTTTAATCTTAATTAGATAATATTATAATAATTTAATACAATTTAGGTCATTAAAATTAATTTCACTCAAAACTTGTGTATGATAACCTAGCAATCTTTGTAACATTTTTACTATAAAAACAGACATTATCGACCCGACTATGAGATTAGTTTATAATTAATTTTTCAATTATGTTATTATAATTTTGAAAACTTAATTCCATATTTTGAAATAAAAAACATATTAATTACTAATAAGTTCTATTTTTTACCAAAAATATAATTGGGAGTGATTAAAATCAATTACATCGATTAATATTAAATAAAGCCCAATTAGGGACAAAACCAGAATCATAAGGCCCATTATGTCCTCTAAACATTTCTAACTGCTCATGGATAGAAATATTTCTACTCTATAATATATATACTGAAATTTGATCATTATTGGATCTAATTTTAATAAGAAAATTGTCGGTGGAATTCTCTCTTCAAATATTTAAAGGAGTGTCACTCCTCCTTCCATTTAAAAGGCCGCCACCTCTCCCACATCCTTAAACCTTTAAAAACACATATGTTCAAACAATATATATACAATAAACTTATAATAGATCCTCAAATCCACATACAATTTTTCCCTTTATCTTATGGAATTCCAAGGATTCCTTCTGGAACAAACAAAAAGGAGTTAGCTAATTCAGAAGTTACACCTTCTCTCAAGTTCATTCTTTTATTTTCATTATGCACTCCATGAAATATTCTTATTCATCTGTTGAATAAAAAAAAGTATCAAAAATATACTAGTATTTTTTTATTATAAGGATTCAACCTACACTTACACACACCTCTATCTAATTGATAATGAACATAATGTTTATCTGTACAATGAACTATTCCCTCACTAATTTATGATTATTCAATTTTCCATACCACCTCTCATGGTTGAAATTAATATGAAAAATTTATTTATATATGTTATAAATTATATTTTTTATTTATTCATTATTATTTAAATTTTTTACCACACATATAATTTTACATTCGAATTGGTCTTAATATGATAATTTTGTTTGAGGAAGTGTGGACTACCACCCCTCAAAGAGATATGATTTGTTTATACACTATATAGATTTTATTAATGGTAGATTTATTAAATATATAATAAATATATGATATCTTAAATATAATATAATAATTATATATATAATTATAATTATAAATATATTTATTTTACTTTTTTCATTAAACAGGGTAATTAAACGAAAATACCGTTTAAGCATACGTACACCCTACCGTCTCCATGAACGGTGTGTTAAGTTTCATTCTTATATATTTTGTAGATTTTTATAATAAAAATATAATATATATAAATGATATTTATGTCATGTTTTAATTTTATAAATCAAGATATAAATTATAAATACCAATGATATAACAAATTATGACACATGAAAAGAATAATGTGAAAATTTACAAAAATGAATCATTAACATTGAATTATAAACAATAAGGTAATATAATGTTTTAATGAAAACCTAAATGTTATTAAATATAATAATATGTTTTTTAATATATGAAAAATTTATTTACATTTATTATATAGGTGGTTTGAATGAGTCTGACAAGATTCAAGACACAAGCTAGGGGGATTTCAGCTTAATTTTATTTACACGAGATGCATGCTATGTTCTCCACACTTTCCTTTTTTTGAAATATTTACAGCCCATGATTGTATTATATGTTTTTTATACATAAATTTTTGGTTATTCACAAATCCAATTTATGATAATTCATTATGGGGTTTATGTTTCAAAATTTAAAGAATCAGTATAATTGTTTTGTCTCAATTTTCCTCCATTGAGAGTCATTTTTTTAAAGCACTTAAATTGTATTTTTTGGTGTATATACTTCAATTTTAAAAGTTATATCATACATAAATTTAATTAAATTCTAATTTAAGATTCATTTAATTTTGTTTTCCAACATGGAGTGAATGATCCCGAGGTACCATTTTATAAGAGTTGGATGAAAAAATATCATTGCCTTTCAAGATTGATTCTGTTTATACATATATTAATGAAATCTTATGATCAATATCTCATTAAAACCCATCAGTTTCCTTCTAAAATATTTATTCACGTTAAAACCTTGTATTAGTACTCTTTTTCTATATTTGGAACTTATGATATTTTTTATGTTAAATATCACTACTTCTCTCTTCGCTTGGATAAATATTGAATTCAAAAATCATATTTTAAAAAGTGTTTTCAAAAGGAATCTGAAGCACATTTTGAAGAAAAAATTAATTTAATAATTTGTATATCGTTTCAATAATTCATTTATGTGTTTTTAGATCTATTTTCTATGAAAATTGTTTTTAAGGTGTTATGTTTTAATAAAAAACTTCCAAACAAGAAAGTCTATTTTCTCTGTTAAATGTTTTAAATGATATTTAAAAATTATTTTATATGTAAGACAGTATCTGTTGGTGGTAATCATTACATTCTTGGGAAACTAATCATTTTTCCTTTAATATTCTATATCTAAATGGATTTTTATTTTATTGATTGATTTTTATGAATATTATTTCTCTTTTAGGGGTTATATTCTTTGGAGACCATCTTCTTTTCAACGTTATTGTTTATGATGAAATTATTTAGAAACCACTATGTTTCAACAAATTATGATTTGATTACTTTTTTATAATAACCATTTCATTTCATGGGTTATGTTATTTTTATTTATGATCTTGTGGAACATGTATTTATGATTTCACAATGATATGGGTTAGACCTATATATCTAACCAACACATTAGGTGTTGATTTATATATCATGAAATAGAAATGAATGGAGTGAATAATTAATATGGTTTAGTATTATATATTTGGAATTTAAAATGAACTCAGTTATGTAATACTTGGATGTAATGAGGGTTGAACTCAGTTTCATAATACATGACGGTAATGGCGTGTGAACCCGTTCCAGTAAAAAACATTGTACCATAAGATGGTTCTCCTACCAATTCCTTTGATAATATAAAAATCATTATATATTCTTATATGTATTCCATCATTATATGTTTTATTCATATTAAACTCTTTCATAGATTATTTTCTTTATTTTCATATGATGCATGACTTATAAACTACCATGATTTACTCCATGATTTTTGTATATGATATTTGATATGTATTGTACGATCTCCTATTTTCATGATTATGTTATCATACCCTAATTCTTATGATTATACATACATATCTCTTTAGTTTACCCATAATGTGATATTGAGATCACACCTTTTTATGTTTCCATCCCCATGTTATGGATAGATTTATTATTTTCTATGTGTCTAAGAAGTGTGGTAGTTAAGACGATCCAAATGAGAGATATTGTATATCAATTATTTATTAGTGTTTATGTTTCCATGCTTCTTATGAAACTATTATAGTACCATCATGGGGTGTCTGTTTGAATAATGTTTTCTGTATTCCATAAATCTTATGCAATGTTAATTTATGAAAAGCGAGGTTCACTATAGTCATAATCAAGACAAGAGACCATTTAACTATAAAAATAATTTTAAATGTTTATTGATTTATTTACTATATATATCTCTGTTATTTCCATGTTTTTTGTATATTTTTATAAATTTATTTATATGGATATGATTGTTTTAAAATGAAAATGTTATAATTTCTATCAAATTTTTTTGTAAAGTAAATTGATTCAAAAATACATTTTTAATGTTTTTCTTCAAATCATTTTCACAAATATCCAAAGAACTGTTTTTAACATCTCTGAAATTAAGGAAAATTTAACATTTAAATAAGATTCAATTTTTGAATGTATAATTTAAATGTAACACCCCAAAATTTCATAGTGTGTTATTTCTTCAAAATAATTCAATAACTTGCACTACACGCAACACCGAGTTCAAGCGCACCATGACTTACCAAACATACCGTTCAAAAGAGGTTATGAATATTATTAACTAAATTTTAAACTTTATATAATCCTTATAATTTTAGAATCCATATTATGAGTCTCTTAGACATAATGTAAGAACAAATTCATTTTCACTATTGCACTTTTACCAACTATTAATAGTGAACCCTTTTTAAATCCAATATTTTAAACTTTTATATATTCAATTTGACTAAATAAGTTTAATTTTTTGAATGGGGACATCAAAAATTTACAATGGAAAATCCCAAGCTTCCACCGTACTCTTTCCTTTGAATAATATAGTAGCGTGTGTTGTATGCAACTTCGAGTTCAAACACACACCACAACCAATCAAACTAGCCGTTATGAATAGTAATACCTAATTTTAGAAATTTTATAAATTTTATCTCTCAAAATGGACTACATTTTTGTATTCGGAGTATCGAATTTATCCTAAGTTGAAATTTTGGAACTTTTCTGATAACATTTATATTTTGATGAATAGTGAAAACTACAAAATTTTAATTAAAACCAACTTTTTTAATCAAAATAAGTTATATTGATAAATTATGAATTTGAGTGGTTTTAAAGTATATTTAGAATATATTTTTACCATTTAATACAATGTTGGTCATTGTACATAATTTCACAATTAAACCGGACAAAAACAAGTGTCAATCTTTCGATAGTTATTATCTCTTAAAAAAGTGCTATTTGTTTTGACGACGAGAATTAATTTTTAAATTAATTAATGCAACGGAAATGTATTGAATTTTTTAAAATAGACATCATTTTTGAATTGATAATATCAAATATATCTTAGGCCTAATTTTTGGTATTTTTCTGGAAACTTTCATTTTTTGAGGAATAGTGAAACCATTAAGTAGTAGTTAAAAAACTGAATTTTTCAAAAAAGATAATTTTACCGCTTCTTTGAGTGGAATTTAGAGAATCCAAGAGACATGGTTAATATCAAGGAGTAAAATTTGGTTCAATGAGATTAAAATAATTTTTGGTGAATAGTAACTTTTTACTTTTATTCACCACGGTTAAAAGTAAATAGGTTAATTATCTGTAAAAATGATATTAATATTACCCTAACACATGTCCTAATACTATTGGATAAGTTTATCTCGACCAGAAACAAACTTAGGAATAAAATATTATCATTTAGGTCCACTTGGATTAGATTAGGACATTTATTATTATTTAATTCAAAGAAAAGTTAAAAGAGTTAAAATCAATGTTTATTTACTAAAACATTTTTAATATTGGGTTACACATAAGATAAATTCGATTATAAATATTAATTATAAAGATAAAAATATTTCCTACATAATGGTATATTATTTATAATTTTTATAAATTAAATAATTTAATTTATTTATGACACGATGGTGATGCTGTAATTACCTAATTAATGAAAAATTTGAATAATTGATATTATAAATACAAAAATAAATGTAATTTGCGACTTTTTATAAATATAAATAATTTAATAGGTTAATATGACATTTTAAGATTTATTTAATTAACTTTTATCGAAGTAATCATTCTGTTATGATTTTTACAAAAATCAAGTTATGAATAGTGTCAAAATTGACATAAAAGAGTTTTTAAAACAAATATTATATTATTAATTGATATTAAATTCCTAAAAATCTAAGGTTCGGCCAATAGACTTATATCATGATAGTTGTATCATTAATGGACCACTTGGGGTTATCATGGATGTATATAGTATGTTTATTAACCATATAATTTAAAAATACAATGAGACATTGTAAAAGTGAAACTAATTAACTAAGAGTTAATACTTAACGATAAGGTTAATATAACAACCCAAAACATTCTAAATTCTATTATTTGAGTGGTTTTCTACCCATCCCCACCCTAACCTTTACATAATCCACTTTAGATCCATTAGAATCAGAATATGAATTTATTATAAAATAATATTTCTAGCTTTTCCAAAGGTGCCCCTCACCCCTCTTATAAAAGGGCACTCCCCCTACTCCTTACTTCACACCTTCAAAGCCTTTTGGTTCGGCCCAACCCTGCCTAAATACTCTCTCAACTTCCATAAATACAACATAGAGGCCTTATTTTTATCAGAAAGCCATCCTAAGGATCCCTTTTGATCAAATCAAAAGGAAGAAC
The DNA here is from genome assembly GCA_963277665.1 of Viscum album. Taxonomy (NCBI): domain Eukaryota; kingdom Viridiplantae; phylum Streptophyta; class Magnoliopsida; order Santalales; family Viscaceae; genus Viscum; species Viscum album. Next base: position 2,064,358,879 of record OY728133.1, on the reverse strand, counting down.
CCGAAGAAGAGGTAATGTTTTCACCACCCTTTTTCAAATTCATTTCTTCGTAAAATTATTCTTTATTTGTTATTACCATTCTAAAATAATGAATCCAGTATCTCCTATATACTGTAATATTATTATAAATATTTTACAACAATATTCAGTATTCTATCCATCCTTTGAATGACATTTCACCATACGTGCGTACGTACGGCTTACCATCTCCACATCGTGGTGTAATTGTTATTCAATATATTATTATTTGGATGGGTATAATAATGATGTGTAATTCATGTAAATAATAAATATAACATGATAATAATTCTTTATATAAGATATACCATCCAATTAAATATTATTTTAATATCAAAAGAATGATATTGTCGCTCGTGCGTACGTACGGACTACCGTCTCCACGAACGCGATGAGATTCATTCTCCATCATATCTAATCAAGTCTAATTCTCATTTGATAATTAATAATAGTATATAAGGACTTGATATCATTATGGATATTATTAAGATAAAACCTATCCATGAAAAACACGGCTTACGTAACAAAACATATAAAAGAAAATGAGCAAGTTAACACCCAAAACAACGATAATACTAAGATATTATTAACAAATAAATGTTAAAAGGTCATATATGATATCATATTAATGTATATGATTCTTGTAAAATTTAATAACAATTATTTCACCATTATACAGGAGGTTAACCTACCCTCAACCAAGGAAAAGTAAAAGGCAAGGTTTATTTCACAATCTCTTCATTATCCGAGGTTGTTTATATGTAATTATCTACTGGGACCTCTTTATCATCCACATCCATGTTTCTTGAATGTTTATTTCAAAAAATTATTACTATTTTACAGAATATAGGTTAAAGTAATTTATACCCTTGTTTGACTTTTTATAAGATGTTTATAAAGGAATCTTTCTGTCGTTTTCCAATCAAGGTCCTTTTTAAACTTTTCGACAGAATTAAGGTAAGAATGTATTTTTAACTTATACGGCAGGCACGGCTATTTTCCGACGTTATAAAATTTTCAAAGCTTCCCTTACAAGATTATAAGGATATTTTCAATGTAAATGATTTATTTTATAATTATGTTACTTTTAAATGATTTCAAAATGAATATTTTAAGAATTTATGAAAGGTAATCTTTATCAAAATCATAATTTTAAATGTTTTAATGATTTGTCTCTCTAAATCTTTTTAATTATTGTCCATGTTTTCAAAATTATTTTAAGAATTTATTTATTTAGAAATGAATGTTTTGAAATGATATTTCTTTTCAAAAGCTTCGAAGTGGTATCAGACACTTTGATCCTAAAATATATTTTAACTTACTTCCTTAACAAATGTGTGACTTTTAAAAGATTTTAAAAAAAGAGATATTTCTCTCAAATAGTTTTGATTTCATCTATGTCAACATCCTTTGATGGATTTTAAGTTTATTTGAAGTTGATTTATTATGATACAAAACTTCCATATTGTTTTGAAGTTTTTGTGATGTGTTTGACTCTTGATGTGTTATTCGTATACCATTCGTGGTTTATGGATGAAGTATTTACATTTCTTATGCCAGTTTTAATACGAAGGATTATGTTATGTTTGAACATTTTCATATGGGAATGCATTGGACTTAATATGTGACTGGTGGAGCCTGCTATATCTCCTCGATTCATCGGTAGGTCTCATGAGACAAACCGGTGTCTTGGCACAAGGCCTTGGAAAAATCTTATTTCTAGTCTTGGCACAAGGCCTTGGCTATGTGGTTATCATAGTTTGGCATTATGTATTCCATCATTATGAAAGTGGTTATTGATATTTCATGTGATTATTAGATTAGTAAAATATCCATGTGAATTAGAAAATGGCATTATTTTATTTTATTTTTTCCATACTATGTTGAAGTTCAAGTTTAAAAGGCTTTTGTTTTAGTTATACATTGTCTTAAATGTTTAATATTATTTATGAATGTTTCCTATATATTGTTATCCTTACTGGGCATTTGAGCTCACCCCTTTTCTATGTTTTATTTCTTCCCAGGATGTGAAGAAGTAAATTATGAATGACTTGCATGGATAGTATGAGGGGATAATAGTGTGGACTAAGGAGACTATGTTATTGTAGTTTTCATTTTTATGATGTAATGTAAAACTTTATGAGTATATCTAGTGTTTTCAAGGCTACTAAGCTAATCGGTATTTCGAGACTTGATCTATTGTGATCATGCCAATGTTATGTAATAATGCACCGACTCTGGGTAACTGGGGTCGGGGGGTTACAGTTGGTATCAAAGGAAGTTTAGTACAAACCTTGGAAGATAGGTTTAGATAAACTATGATTAGAGGACATAGATTTAAGATGGACTTTGAGGACTAGTATAGAAGAACTTCCTAGAGTTTTGGTATTGTAGAGATTTTGTGAGTTTTCCGAGAAATACATCCCTGTCTGGATACGAGCAGGTAGAGGCGGCTCTGGCACAGATGTACCTAATGTTAAAACCAGAAAACACCGCTTTGAGCTAGACTCGAACGAGAACTTGTGAATGACAATGGGCCTTGCTGCACTCTTGGTTACGACACTCTCGGGGGATATGCTTAGGATAATTCTCATTTTCATTACAAACCATTATGAAGGGTTTATGAGTATATGCAACCTCAAAGGAGACATTTTTATGATTATGGATTATATCTATAAACTATTTAATTTATGTTATGTGTTTTACAAGTTTGGGATTAGGTATTTTTATTCATAAACTAATCTAGTAAATGCCATTTTTTAGAAATGGTTCCCAGTATAAGGAATGAGAACTCCAGCAATGCACATGATACAAAGAGAAAGAAGGATCATATCTTTCATTGTCTTAAGCCATAATTTATAAGATAAATAGTCTTGCATGTATTATCATCATATGAAGAAATAATATCATGTGTTGATAAGATAAGTAAAGAGTTTACTGAGTCTTATGGCTTTGAAGGGAAGCGAGAGAATAACAGGATGGAAGATAGAAAGATGGATAAAGGGAAGAGGGAAAAGAAGAATTTTCCCATATGTGATAATTGTGGAAAGAAACACCATGGAACTTTCCTGAAAGGAATGGGAGTTTTTTATAAGTGTGGAGGAAAAGGGCACAAAGTACGTGACTGCAAGCGTAGGAAAATGGTTTAAAATGTACAATGCTTCATTTGCAATGATTTTGGACACTACGCGAACCTATGTCCCAGTCATCAGACTATGCCGCAAATGATGATATTGGATAATAATTAAGTTATGATAATACCACAGATGAAGAGGAATGATTAGAGTTCTTATGTTGATTATGTTATTTCAGTGTTGTATCAATAATGTACTTGTTATAATAATTATAGAGTATATAAGGATTGTACTGCAGTACTATTTCATTAAGGACTTGAGATTGTGTGGAACAAAGAAAACCGAATCAATAGAAGGTTATATTTTTGGAAAATATATGGTTTAGAGAGAGATAAACCATAATATGGTTCTGATACCGAGGTAGTGATTCTAGAATAATACATGATTGATTTGGATAAATTATATTGGATATTCTTTACTACCTTGAAACTGATTAATTATTTGTATATTCCATCATTGTTGGGGATTACAACATTTTTGGATTGAAGGAGTATATCTATTATTCTTTAAGGAATAAGGGGTCATGAATGTAATCAATAAGGTTTTATGGTAATTTAGGATGTTGCAGTGTTTTAAAAGAATACATGATGAAGGTGATAACATGATATTATACAGCAAAAAAGGATCTTCATTGTGTTTACCTTCCTTATAAATTTTGGACTGAAGTATTTTGGATAGTTCTAGTTTGGATTATTTTGGATTGCCATAAAAGGACAACCCGGAGGTCGGGCGGCAACCTGTCGCATCTGGCAAGGCCGCAAAACTTGAACCCACAACTGAAGGGAGACAAGGGTGTATCACCTACCACTGGCCTACATGATGTCCTAGTTTGAATAATGTCAATTTTTTAATGGTTCTGCTAGATGAAATATAAATTCATTTTTTAACTCTATACCAATAGGATAAATAGAATATTATTTTTAAGTTCAATTATCATTTAGAGTGAAAGATGAGTTTGTGGTAGAACTTAGTTAAAGTTTGAGACTCTACTTGTCAAGTATATATTTTTCTTATTCTCTTATTCAATGAAGAAAATAATTCATATACTTTATTGAAGGGATCTAAAAACTAAAAAATGTGTTATCCTAATACCATATTTTTTGCTGAACTGATAGTATTTTAAATCACCAGAGATTGATGAATTTAAGACCCTCAATTTTACACTTGTTTGTGATTTATGACCTCAATCACTACCTATAAATATTTTTGTTTTTTCTCCAATTATATGTCTCTAATCGCCACCAATGTTCTCCGAATAGAGATCATAATTTGGTGGTGACCCTTTCATTTCTATTTTTCTCTTATTAAGACTAAATTTTATCAACCCAATTTCCAATGTGGGTTTTCCCACAAAGATATTTTCTATATTCAACCTTTTATTTTCGAAGAACAATTTCAAATTTTGAGGATGCAATTTATTGAAATAGGGGAGAATGTAACACCCCAATATTTCATAGTGTGTTATTTCTTCAAAATAATTCAATAACTTGCACTACACGCAACATCGAGTTCAAGCGCACCATGACTTACCAAACAAACCGTTCAAAAGAGTTTATGAATAGTATTAACTAAAAATTAAACTTTATATAATCCTTATAATTTTATAATCCATATTATGAGTTTCTTAGACATAATGTAAGAACAAATTCATTTTCAGGATTGCACTTTTACCAACTTTTAATAGTGAACCCTTTTTAAATCCAATATTTTAAACTTTTATATATTCAATTTGACTAAATAAGTTTACTTTCTAGAATGGGGACATCAAAAATTTACAATGAAATATCCCAAGCTTCCACGGTACTCTTTCCTTTGAATAATATAGTAGTGTGTGTTGTACGCAACTTCGAGTTCTTACACACACCACAACAAATCAAACTAGTCGTTGTGAATAGTAATACTTACTTTTTGAAATTTTATAAATTTTATCTCTCAAAATGGACTTCATTTTTGTATTCGGAGTATCGAATTTAGCCTAAGGGGAAATTTTGGAACTTTTCGGATAACATTTATATTTTGATGAATAGTGAACATTACTAAATTTTAATTAAAAACAACTTTTTTGAATCAAAGTAATTTATATAGATAAATTATGAATTTGAGTGGTATTAAAGTATATTTAGAATATATTTTTACCATTTAATACAATTTTGGTCATCGTACATAATTTCATAATTAAACCGGACATAAACAAGTGTCAATCTTTTGATAGTTATTATCTCTTAAAAACACGTTATTTGTTTTGACGACGGGAATTACTTTTAAAATTATTTAATGAAAATTATATGTTTTGAATTTGGTAAAATAGGCATCATTTATGAATTCATAATATCAAATATAGCTTAGGCCTAATTTTTGGTATTTTTCTGGAAACATTCATTTTTTGATGAATAGTGAAACCACTAAGTGGTAGTTAAAAAACTGAATTTTTCATAAAACATAATTTTACCACTTCTGTTAGTGGAATTTTGAAAATCCGAGAGACACAAATAATATCAAAGAGTAAAATTTGGTTCAATGAGATGAAAATAATTTTTTGTGAATAGTAACTTTTTACTTTTATCTACCACGATTAAAAGTAAATAGGGTAATTAAGGGTTAAAATGATATTAATATTACCCTAAAACATGTCCTAAATCTATTGGACAAGTGTATCTCGACACGAAAAAACCTTAGGAATAAAATATTATCATATAGGTCCACTTGGATTAGATTAGGACATTTATTATTATTTAATTCAAAGAAGAGTTAAAAGAGTTAAAATCAAAGTTTATTTACTAAAACATTTTTAATATAGGGCTAAACATATGATAAATACAATTATAAATATTCACTAGAAAGATACAAAATATTTCCTACATAATGGTATTTTATTTATAATTTTTAGACATTAAAAAATTTAATTTATTTATGACACAATGGTGATGCAATAATTACCTAATTAATGAAAAATTAGAAAAATTGATATTATAAATACAAAAATAAATCTAATTTGATACTTTTTATAAATGTAAATAATTTTATAGGTTAATATGACATGTTAGGATTTATTTAATTAACTTTTTCCAAGTAATAATTCTGTTATGATTTTTACAAAAATCAATTATTGAATAGTGTCAAAATTGACATAAACGTGTTTTTAAAACAAAGATTATATTATTAATTGATATTAAATTCCTAAAAATCTAAGCTTCTGCCAAGAGACATATATCATGATATTTTTATCATTAATGGACCACTTGGAGGGTCTTTTGGATGTATATAGTATGTTTATTAACCATATAATATAAAAATACAACGAGACATTGTTAAAGTGAAACTAATTAACTAAGAGTTAATACTTAAAGATAAGGTTAATATAAAAACCCAAAGATGTCTAAATTCTTTTGGTTTAGTGGTTTTAGACCCATACCCGACTTAACCTTTAAATAATGCTCTTTTGATACATTAGAATCCGAATTTTAATTTATTATAAAATAATATTTTTAGCTTTTCCAAAGGTGCCCCTCACCCCTCTTATAAAAGGGCACTCCCACTTCTCCTTAATTCACACCTTAAAAGCCTTTTTGTTCGGCCAAAACAAGCCTAAATACTCTCTCAAATTCCCTCAATACAACCTAGAGGCCTTATTTTGATCATAAAACCATCCTAAGGAGCCCTTTTGATCAAATAAAAAGGAAGAACCCGAAGAAGAGGTAATGTTTTCACCACCCTTTTTCAAATTCATTTCTTCTCCAACTTCTTCTTTCTTTGTTATTACCATTCTAAAATAATGAATCCAGTATCTCCTATATACTATAATATTATTATAAATATTTTACAACCATATTCAGTATTATATCCATCCTTTGAATGACATGTCATCATACGTGCGTATGTACGGCTTACCGTCTCCACGTCGTGGTTTAATTGTTATTCAATATATTATTATTTGGATGGTTATAACAATGATGTGTAATTCATGTAAATAATAAATATAACATGGTAATGATTCTTTATATAAGATATAACATACAATTAAACATTATTTTAAAATCAAAAGAATGACATTGTCGCTCGTGCGTACGTACGGACTACCGTCTCCACGAACGTGATGAGATTCTTTCTCCATCGTATCCATTCAAGTATAATTCTCATTTGATGATTAATAATAGTATATAAGGACTTGATATCATTCTGTATATTATTAAGATACAAACTATCCATGAAAAACACGGCTTACGTAACAAAACATATAAAAGAAAACGAGTAAGTTAACACCCAAAACAACGATAATACTAAGATATTATTAATAGATAAATGTTAGAAGATCATATATGATATCATATAAATGTATATGATTATTGAATAATTTAATAACAATTATTTCACCATTATACAGGAGGTTAACCTACCCTCAAAAAAGGAAATGTACAAGGTAAGGGTTATTTCACAATCTCTTCATTATCCGTGGTTGTTTATACGTAATTATCTACTGGGACCTCTTTATCATCCACGTCCATGTTTCATGAAAGTGTATTTCAAAACCTTCTTACTATTTTACAGAATAGGGGTTAAATTCATTTATACCCTTGTTTGACTTTTTATAATAATTTTATAGAGGAATATTTCTGTCGGTTTCTAAACAAGGTCCTTTTTAACCTTTTCGACAGAATTAAAGTAAGAAAGTTTTTTTAACTTATACGGCAGGTGCGGCTATTTTCCGCCGTTTTAAAATTTTCAAAGCTTCACTTACAATCTTATAAGGATATTTCCAAATTAAATGTTCTATTTTATAATTATGTGACTTTTAAATGATTTCAAAATGAATTATTTATGAATTTCTGAAAGGCACTCTTTATCAAAATCATAACTTTAAATGTTTTAATGAATTATCTTTGTAAATATTTTTAATTAATGTCCATGTTTTAAAAATGATTTTAAGAATTTATTTATATGGAAATGAATGTTTTTAAATGATATATATTTTCAAAATTTTCGATGTGGTATGGGACACTTTGATCCAGAAATATCTTTTAACTTACTTCCTTAATAAATGTGTGACTTTTAAATGATCTTAAAAAAAGAGATATTTCTCTCAAATAGTTTTGATTTCATCAATTTCAACATCCTTTTACAGATTTTATGATTATTTGAAGTTGATTTATTATGATACAAAACTTCCATATTATTTTGAAGTTTTTGTGATGTGTTTGACAGTGGATGTGTTATTCTTATACCATTCATGGTTTATGGATGAAGTATTTACATTTCGTATGCTAGTTTTAATACGAATATTTATATTATGTTTGAACCTTTTCATATGGGAATGCATTGGACTTAATATCTGACAGGTGGAGCCCGCTATAGCTCCTCGATGCATCGGTAGGTCTCATGAGACAAACTAGTGTCTTGGCAGAAGCCCTTGGCAAAATATTATTTTTATTCTTGGCACGAGGCTTTGGCTATGTGGTTATGATAATCTGGAATTATGCATTCCATCGTTATGAAATTGGTTATTGATATTCCATGTGATTATTCGATTAGTATAATATCCATGTGAATAAGTAAATGGAATTATTTTCTTTTCTTTTTTCCATAATATGTTGAAGTTCAAGTTCAAAAGGCTTTTTTTAGTTATACATTGCCTTAAATGTTTATTCTTATTTATGAAAGCTTCTGCTCTATTGTTATCCTTACTGGGAATTTGAGCTCACCCCTTTTCTATGTTATATTTTTTCCCAGGATGTGAAAAGGTAAATTATGAATGACCTGCAGGGACAGTATGAGGGGCTAATAGTGTGGACTATAGAGACTATGTTGTTGTAGTTTTCATTTTTATGATGTAATGTAAAACATTATGAATATATCTACTGTTTCCAAGGCCACTAAACTAATCGGTCTTTCGAGACTTGATCTTTTGTGATCATGCCAATGTTATGTAATAATTCACCAACTCTGGGTAACTGGGGTCGGGGTGTTACATTAAACATTTTATAGTTATTTTCAATGAAAATGTTTTCATTATCACGTTTTTAGTTTTTAAATTTTTTTAATGTTTTATAATAATTAAAGGTATTTTACTATGAAAAAGTGTTTTACAGACACGATTAAAAGAGTTTGAAATTATTTTATTCATGATCATTTGATAGTACATTAATTTTTATTTTCATGATCCAATTATCGATCATGATATGATGAATTTATAAACTTTATTTCTTAGGATACGATGGTTTGAAGCCCATTATGGCTCAATATATGATGGGTGAGCCCCATTGTAGCTCTCTAATGGACTGGACACTCTGAAGATGGATGTAGACCATATGGATATTTGAGTTGTAAATGATATATAAGGGTTTTATAATGATAATTTCCCATGTAACCTAATTTTTTTTTATACATTCTAATGAGTTTTTAATAAAATATTTATAATGGGTTTTCATTATTTTCACTGTACTAAACATTTCATATTTTATTTCCCTCAATGATATTTTATTTGAAAGTCCAATGTTTTAAATTTTTTTAGATATTAATGATTGGTAAGGAATGTAAATATGTCATTATTAAATTACTGAAGATGTTTCCTGAAAATAAATCATATTTTCTAACATGGTTTTCATTAGGGAAAAATATTGTGTATAAGTGTTAACTTATAAGGTATGGGTTAATTATATATGTGATTTTTGTAATTTCATAAAAGTATAAACAGAACCTATATTATTTAAGTAAATAATTTAAATTCAAGTATAAATTCACTAGAATTTTAGATGTTTAATTCCATGTCCTTAATGTTGGTATCAGAGTAGGGATTAGATAACATTTCAGATTATGAAGTTTTCTTTTATTGTATTATTGTGATTTGTGGATATCATCATGGGGTTATAATGTTGATGTTGATAAGAAGTTAAGTATATCACAAAAACCGTTGAAGAATTATTTTTTGACATTTTCTGTGACAAATAGTATTTTTTGAGAAATACATCTGTTTGAGGTAATCAATTGTTATTAAATTTTTGGGATGTAAAATTAATGTTATGTGAAAACCGTTGAGTTTTAAAAATATTGAAGTTATTTTTTAAGATATTTATAACATCTATGTAATTTTATAAGGATTATATTAGTTTTTGTTAAAAAAATACTACAACCCATCGTTCTAGTGATAACCGGTCACATCCAGAACGGCGACTAAAAATAAACACCCAACTGATTGGTGACATGGGTTTACCACCTACCATTCGTCTATACTAAGTCTTAGTTAGTATGAATTTTTCAATTTATAAAAATAATTTCATCGAAAAATAATAATTTTATTTTGGTCACATATGTTTTATTGAATGGATTCACATGGTATGAGGATATTATTTGTGATTCGTAGATTATGTGATTAATTTTATTTCTCTATATAATAACTAATATGTGAATCATATAAGATTAACTTAAATTGAATATTATGGGATTTTTTTGGAATATGGTTTTAAACAATTTTTTATAGGGAAAAAAGATTTTAAAATGAATTTATTGTGATTTTGGTAATTTATATAAACAAATATAATATATTTGAGATTATATGAACGGGGTATATCAATTGTGGTGGGATAATTTAATAGTAATTGATGTCATTTGGAGATAAATGATAAATTTTATCTTCAAAAGTGATGTAATTAAATCCTTATGGTTTTTGGGATTGAGTATTAATCTAGATTTTTTTTGATGAATTTTAAGGATAGTGCTTTTGAATGACCTATGATGAACATTTGGTATTACTGATGACTTTTTGAGATTAAATATTTTTGGGAATTACATTATATTACCCTAAATTTTTTTGTTTTTGTTAATTCATAATGATAATTAGAATATATTTACATCCTTTTATTATTTACTAATCTGTAAAATTTATACATAATGCTTTAGGCATGAAAAAGGCATCTTAGATACTAATATTATTTTAAAAAAATGATATTGTTGCGGATGTTGATTAATTGACGAATCTATACTTGTCATATAAATATATTTACTCTGTTTATGAGAAAATAAAGTAATTTAAATACCAAAATATATTAAAAGTATCAAAATATAAAAAATTTATCTATTAAATTTTCTTACTCTGATATCAATATCCTTTTAACGCATCAATGATTTATAGTTTTCTGATAGTTAACTCTATGATGACCATGGAATATATCAATATAAATTAGAACATGATAGTTAGTTTTCCCTCCCATTTATATTTTTTTCTATGTGTATAAATGGTATATGTTATGTCATGATACCTTGGTACATTCTTTATAACTTATTAAGTGGACGTTTTTTTATATTCCTCTAATGTGGAATTTGAATAAAGGTACATTGATAAGTAAAACCCTATTAACCAAGACAATTTTCAGATTGAAAGGATAGAATTTATTAATGTGTGGAAAATGTTTCATCTAATGATTTAAAAAAGAAAGACTATATTTGATTGAATATAGCATACGTAACACTAAGCATGAACATACAAGATAATTTTATTATTTAAATGTGATTGATATAACCTAGATGTCAAATTGGTGAGAGTGTGTAGTAAAAATCTTATTATAACATATTTTATGCTATTAATAATTTATAATGTATTAATTATTTATTTTTAAATAATTATTATATTTCTAGAAAAGTCATTTTATTCTTAAAAAATTAATTTCCCTCAAAAATGAATTTTATTTATTTTCTTGTAAAATTAATATAATTATTTTACAGTGCATTTTGATAATATATTTGGTAAAATGAAAATCATTTTATAAATAAACATATAAATTTTTTTCTGTGGTGATATTTTTATTATTTTTTTAAATGCATGATTTTATATTGAATAATGAATATTGTACTCATTTTTATTAAAATCTGTCTTTTATATACAAGGTAAAATTGTGATTTTTATTGGTTTTAAATTTTTGATTAGTCATTTTAATTTAATTTAATACGATTACTGTTTTTTAAAGGATTTTTATACGCGAAGTGTTATAAAAAATTATGTTTATAAAGTGTATTTTTCTGAACAATTATTTTCCATCATATTATTTTGATTTAAATATAAATTAAATTATATTAATTTTTGGATGAAAATTAAAAAAAGGTATAATTTTTTATATCAGAACATCTAGTTTAAATAAATAAGTTCTTTTTAATTTTTTCCCATTATTAATAATAATTATGGTGATTTTTATTACTATGGTAAAGGGTAAATCAAACAAATTATGGTTAAAATAAAATCAAAATTACATTAAAATGACCTTAATATATTTTCAAATTTTTTTAATTAGATAACGACATTAATAATATTTTATTTAATGAAACATCAATGATTCCACATTTATGTTATTAATAACTATATAATTTTTAATAAAGGGATACCCAATATATAATTTATACTTTAAATAGTCATTTGTATTCTAAATTATATTTCATTTTCATGGTAATTTATTCATTAGAATTTTTGTTTTTATGATTAACCTAAATACAAACTCAACAAAGATGAAATAGTTATTTCATTATTGGAAATATAAAATAAATATTATTAAAATTATAAAACTCCAATAATTAATGTCATACACGAATTTTTATAGATATTTTTTTAAATATTATGGTTATATTAAAAAAAATTAATATTTTTCTAATTTGTTTATTTTTTTATACATCAATGTAATATATAGTTTTAAAATTGACACTCATGTGATTTAAAAATAAGTAATATTTTTTTAAATGAAATAAAACTCCCAAAAATATATGATTCAGTTAAATGATTGGTATAATGTTGAAAATTTCATCCATGATTTATTTTTGGGTTTTTTATCATTTTATTGTAACAATATTAATCCTTAAACAGAAAAAAAATCAATATTGTCATGGTAAAGATTATTAAATTTAAATAAAGGATAAATCCCGAATATAATAGTATAAAATTATCCAAAACATATCAATTTTCTATTAGATGAAGCTCTTTCGACCCATACTATTCTTATCTTTGAAATTAATATGTTTAGAATAATTTTAAATTGAAAATAATTTTTATTATTTTAAAATTTTGAGAAATTGTTTATGTTCCCTCTACGAACATATAAAAGGGAATCTATTTATATATATTTATCACACTCCATAAACTATTTTTCTAGAAAATATCTTCCGATATAACTTTCAATAATTCTTACCCAAAATCTATAGGTTTTAGTTAAGGAAGAACAAAACCATTACTGGTCATAAGGTGTTAAGAAACAAATGATTTCTAAAGAAGAGGTATCAATTTTAATTAATCATTCTAATTTTTTCTTCTGGGAAATCCCTAATACAATATTAAAACGATGAAAAATAATAAACCTAGTAACATACATATAATAAGATGTTATTATTTTAGTGCATTGGCATATATACCTATTGAATTAAATCAAATGGGAAATGAATTAATTGTTAGTGTGTACGACAGACTACCACCTCACATAACTATATAATTATTTTTCCATCACCGACTCCCAATACTATTTAAAATTATAGATTAATGAGTAATATATGATATTAATGACATATTTATCATTATTTGAAGATAATATGTTATTTAATTTGTAATCATTCCATGCATAGAAAAATGATTATATCATTAATGTGTATGTTTGAATATACACCTCGATAAAGATATATGATTTAGTATTCATCACCTGAATGATATATCTAGTTATATATAATGTAATTAATATGATATTAATGAAATTTTTATTATTATTCAAGGATATAATAATAATTAACTTTAATCCATAATGATCACAAAAAAAATAATTATGATACTCATGCATACGTACAACCGACCATCTACATCATTATAACATAGTTAATTATTAAGAACCCTATTTAATGGTATTATTTATAATTATATGTAATGAGAAAATTATTGTCATATCTGCAATATTGTTCTACATATTATTGAATGATTATGTATTTGACCCTAATTATCGAATCTATGTTGTACGGAGGTTCGAAATAACATCAAAACGTCTTATCTAATCCAAAAAGATTAATAAATTTTATATGACATAGATAGAAATGATAAAAATGTAATATAAAACATATAAATGGATCCCAAGAAAGTATAAATTAAATTTTATAAATTATTTAATAAAATAAATAACATAAATTTTAATTCGGACTAAAGGTAAGGGTCCATAAATCTAAAAACCCTCAATTTAAATGTTTTAATGATTTCTTTTGTAAATATTTCTCTCACATTTCAAATTCAGAAATAAAATTTATGACTACATTTATATTTATATGATATTTTTCAAATTCCTATTTTCTAATTTCTCTCAAATTTTTTCTTTATAAGATGAACTTTTATTCAAAATCCCCTTTTAATGTTACTCTTTCAGTTCATTTTACAAAGTATAAATTAATTGTTTTTTAACATTTATTTCATGAATGGAATTTCCAACATTCATAACTAATTAATGCATTACAGTTTATACTATATGTTTTTGATGTTTTTTCATAGAAAAGTTGTCCCATTATTTTTTTTTTTTTTTTTTAAATGTTTTCAATAGAAAAAAGTGTATTTTAATATCCAAAAGTGTTTTATAAAAAGTATTAATAGATATTTCTAGGGTTTTATTCTGGATATAGTCCTTGGAAATTTTTTATTATGTGTTGGGAACATTATGTCTCATGCTATTATCAATTTATCCCCACTATCGATCTTGTTAGGATTATTTGAGACACATTATAAATCAAGATATGATGGGTGAACCCCGTTATAGGTATACAATTCATTGGGTACTAAGGTGGTGGATGTCAAGCATATGGTTATTCTAATTCAATATTTTTGTAAGGTTTTTATTACTATGATTCACCATGGATCCTATATTATTTTTCTATAATTGGTAATGGGTTTTTATTTTATTTGTTTAAGTGATTTTCATTTTAATAAATGTACAAAAAAATTTATTAATTTGTGCCCCATACCAAATTTTTTTCTCATCCTATGTTTTATCATGTTTTTTAGAGGTGTTAATGATTATTAAGGAAATATTATATTTCATTGTGTAGTCATTTAATTTGTGTCATTAAAATAAATAATGTTTTATCTGTAAAGTGTTTCATTTTGTTGAAAAAGTGAATAATGATTCTAAGATTTCACTTTCAATATATGATTTTACTGTTTTAGCATTTTTCCTAATTATCTAAAACATTAAACCTAAATAATCTTGGGGAAATAAATAATGTGAATTCAATTCTACATTTTATATGATATGATATTTTTAAAAGTTGGCCCTCATATTTTTACACATCTTTTAGATTTTATAATTTTTTTTAAAATAGATCATTAAGTTGTTTTACAAACAAGTCATGTTTTTCAATTATCTAATATTTCAAAAAAATCGTTATTTTAATGTTTAAAACATAAGTTGAATGTCCCACCATCATAACCACATGATTTATCAGAAATTACATTTTATATTTCATAATTTATTTTCTATAAAAATAATTGGGAAATTGTTCTATCACATTTTTTATTTATGAAAAGTAATTTTCTGAGTGATAATGTTATTTTTCTCAAATAATTCTCCAATTAATCATTCAAATTCTCTTTCCATGAATTATGTAATCCTTTGATGTTTATTAATAGTTACATAGTATTTGATCTAATTGAAGCATCCTTGTTCATTATTTAGATACTTTATTCCAATTATGATAAGTTATTTTTGAAATAAACATAATTTCCATTTTTATGAGATAATATATTGTTTACAAAACCCATTTCATTTCAAGATATATGTAATTATATATGATTTATGTTCTTTTGGCACAAAAATATATGGATTATGTAATGGGTGGGGCCTATATCTCCATAAAATGAATTGGATAATGATTAATGTTATATGAGATCAAAGGGTACATGTAAGGTTAAACCATGACCGAAAGAGGTTGCATCAGAGGTTATCACAAGCCTCAATGAGGGTACCAAGGAGATAATCCAAATCTCGAAGAAGTAATATTGTTTCTCAGACCAACCCTAACATTTTATGAAGGTCCTGATAGGTAGCATTACAATAATATTTTCTTTGATTGTGTGTATGAACCAACTTAATTCCCCATTCCAATAATATATTATCTTATATTCTATACATTGATTCCTTTTTGATTTATTTCTTATAACTGCCATAATTTAATCTATGATTCATATTTATATCCAATTCTATGTAGAGTATGGTCTATAAATTAAAATATCATGTTCTCATACACTTATTCTCATTTTATTCATATTTTATCATTGATATATCCCTTGTTTTCCCCCACTAACAATATGAGAAATCAATTTATTATTATTTTTGTTCCCTGGGTTCTGATGAATTTTTCTATGCATGATAATTCCTTTAAGGGAGGTAGATATAAAGATTTTTTTTGTATAAGTCGTATTTTACCCATAAACATATTTTTTTATGTTATTGTTTCCCCAATAGAACTAGGCCCTAATTACTCTACAAAAGATCATTATATTATATATTTAATAATATTCTTTTAATATTTAATATTTTTTATTATATGTTTGGATATTTATAGATAAAATTCATAAGTACCTAATTAATGGAATTGGTTTTCAAAATACTCTTCAAGGAACCCCTTTAAGATATGAAACTGATTGAATAATATAGAGTGAATCCATATGAATGTGTATTGTAAAGGGTTATCCTCTATACTATACCAATATATATATTATATAATTTTAACTATTATATAATAGATATTATCATTCCTAATGTTCATTCATAATCATTTTATGTCATGGTTAAATATTAATCTTATCCAACCAATAGATGTGATGAATTTAAACATGGATCAATTTTAGTGGAGGTATATTGTATATAGGTCCTTATTAAATAAATGTATAATAATATAATATTTTAGTTATTGATTTTATTATATTAAAATGGATTCATTATCCTTATTGATCTTATTTTGGAGGTAGATCATAAAATAGTAAACATAATGGATGTAATTTCATGAACTGGTACTAAATAATTATAATAGTGCATATCCAATTTGAAATGTTTAGTATTATAGGGAAACTGATTCATAAGGAACTGATTGGTGAGGTTATTCAACATGTGAATATAGATTTTTAGGATTATATAATAGTATATTTTCTAAATATATCTACTCTCATGCTCACATATATGGAATTGAAGTAAAAAACAAGAAAACAAAGATGCGTTCAAGATGATCAGTAACCTTTAAAATGCTGTATAAGACTTCATATAGGAATTCCATGATTAAATAATCAAAGGCTAATTAATTGATAATAATGGAATATTGTATGTCAATATAGATATTTTATTTAATATTATTTTTATCAATAATTACTCTGTGATAGTTTGGCCACTTCTATTTTAAGATCTCCCAATGTACATCATTTTAAATTCATCGACACAATGGTTCTGATATTTAATATTGAATTATAATTTTGATAAGTTCAATAAATTCTTAATTGATATGAATTGAATAAATTATAATATATATAAATTATAAACTATTCTATATAAATATAACTTTATATAAAAATTATAAATACTTGGGGATGTAAATGATTAGTTTTTTGTGGATACTAGATATATATTTCACTTATCTTTCAAAAAAAAATTCATATATCCTAGAAATATATTCATATTAGTATGCCTCTATACATATTAAACATAGAACATTCCTAGAAAAATATTGAAGTAAATCATAATGAAAGGTATGCTTTGATACACCGTAAGGGTTAACTTGAGATATATCGATCAATGTGTGTAACATAATCATAAGGGTATGATAACATTATCAAATGATGTTCACAATTTAGAATATTAACACAAACAAAATTTATCACAAAAATGAAAATTCATGTCATCTCCTAAAACAGGATTTAAAAAAATTACTAATAATCATTCATGAATTATAACATAGAAATATGTAATTAT
This sequence comes from Viscum album, assembly GCA_963277665.1. NCBI lineage: Eukaryota > Viridiplantae > Streptophyta > Magnoliopsida > Santalales > Viscaceae > Viscum > Viscum album. The sequence goes on along the minus strand of OY728133.1, from coordinate 2,064,340,776 downwards.
ATTCATATAATGTCATAATATTGTGAAAAAATCATTTCAAAATAATGTCCCTGAATAATCTATAAAGAATATAATGAAGAAATTATAATCATGGATCAAAATTTAAACATATCTATTACCAATCTTGTGCACACATAATAATTTAATCATATATGGAATATATCGTACTCACATACCATAATATGAACATTATTATTAAAAATCGGGTCCGTACATATTTTTAGAATATAGTAGGATACAATCACTCTAATAAATAGAAATGGGAACATATGTATTATAATATATATATATATATATAATTACCCAATTCGTTATAGGTATATAATGTAACCTATTGAAATATAATCATAAACCCTTCATATAAACTCCCCATGTCCAAAAAATCTATAATTTCTCTCCAACATAACCCTTGGATGAAATGTGTTCCATTAAAAATTAATCATCATAATCAATAACATCCTCATATATAATATGAATTGAATCAAAAAATCATGTCCACAGTGAATCAAAAATAATAATTAATGATGACATTATAAATAGAAATACCATTAAAAAGATCAATGGATAATTTCTGGAGGAAAAATACCATTTTCATTTAGAAATTGGTTAATTAAATTTTAGAAAAACCCAAAATCATACAGAACATATTTGATAAAAATTTAACATGGAAAATATAATAAATATAAATAAAACAATATACATGATGGAAATAATAATCATTTGTGTAGTAAATCATAAAACTAGGATTACATTCAATCCATTGATAAAAAGTATAATATTCAGAATATGATACGTAGATTCAATTTGAACCATATTATATAGTGTAAATTATGTATAAAAATTAATTTAATCGATCATTTTATAACAGCGACCACACTCTTGAATTTTTTTAATGAAAATATTGATATAGAAAGAAATATTATTGATTAATGATGAAATAATATTAGTTTTCATAAAAAAAATGACATGATCATTTTGAGTAAGAAATAGTGGATAATAGTATTATTTCATTAAAATTGCAGGAATAACCCTAGAGAATGAAAATATATGGGGTTTATTTGATATGCTCAATATAACTTCCCCTTATTTAAATTAGATAATGACAATTCTAAAAAATACTCTGATTATAACATAAATCACATAGCTCTGATCTCGCCTTACTTAATATGTTTTAAAACCAACTATATAAAAAATATTTTTTTTTATAAATACAATATATAACTATATTCAATGATATCATATTATTTATAATTATTTTATAAAATTCATTTATCTATCCAAAAAAATTATTCATTAAAAAGGAAAACTGAGTGAAAACTACTCTATTTATCGGGTATCTTTTTGGTTTGATGGTTATTCTCCTTCCTCATAGTTTATAGTTATAAAATCATAATACTGACTCAAGTATTAGATTTATTTATTATTTAAAATTAAATGATCATTAATATAATGTGGTGATGAATAGTGAATTACATATTTTCGAGGAGGTAATAGTGAACATATAGACACAGGTGATGTTTTGACTTTTTGATGGTTGGGTGGAAAATAATTTAAAGTATACTTTAACTAAATAAAATAATAATTATATAAAACATTTCCTATATAATAATTAAATATATCATTTTTATTATCCATTTTAAGTGGAGATGTATAATGAGTCACATTATATTATTGAGGTGATAGTTTACACATACACATGAGTGACATCATCATTCTATAATGGATGGGAAGGTAAGAAGATAAAACATATCATATAACTATAAAATAATAAATATTTCATATTAATAATTTGTAAATATTAAATTTTTCATAATAACGGACCAAGATTTGTGATGATGTAAAATGAATTTTATCTCGATGTTGAGGCGGTATTCCACATATATGCTTAATAGATTATTCAATTTCCTATTTTATAGAATAATCTGATAAATAGGGTTGTTACATTATCATAAAAATATGTCAATATATAAGAGATAATTATTTTAAAATATTTTAAGGGATAATATTGAATTGAATGAGTTAGAATATTATGTAAAATTAAAACACTAGTCTAAAATGATTACATCTTCTTTGAAGATATTTCTAGGGATATCTTCAAAAGGACCCTATAGATGGTATTCATATAAGAATAACATAAACAATTTATATATGTAATTTAATAAGTTGTTTTGGTGTGGATAATGATGTATTTATAAGGATTATAATTTTTGAATAAGTGAGGAGAGGTGGAGTCCTTTCATATGAGAGGAGAGTTTGACCTTTGAAAATCATAATTTTAATAAAGGTTATTAGATTAATATATGACTATAGAATATCGTTACATAAAATTAATTCATGTTTATGTGACGCTTTAATTCTTATTTATTATTTCTAATGAATAGTTTATCATTTTCTGGATTTCTTAGATATAAAAAGATTTTATTCTTTACTGTAATATAATCATACTATAAATCAAAATGATATTTTTGGGGAAAATGATAGATATTATAGACCACATCCAATTCACATAAATTATAGTAATATTTTTAGTAATTATTTTTCATTTAATAAAATATTATTTTATATAAGATACCTTTAATGTAAATTTCTGGAATATTCAAAAAGTTGAAATAATATATAAATAAAGGAAATAAATTATTTGAAATATAAAATTTAATCACATCCCTACTCAATAATATTTATCCAAAATATTTTTTAGAAATTCAAAAATATTATAAAAATAATTAATATTGTTTTTTTAGTTTGTTTACTTGGTTCCTCTATGTCATGCATGAAAAATATGTCAGTGATGTCCTTCAATTAATGACATAATACCGTCACTAATTATTTAAAATATATAAACATGAAAAAAAAATTCATATTTTTTAGAAAAATTTATAAAGGATAATAACATATTTTTATCACTATAAACAAATATTAATGACCTAAAAAAGAGTAACATTTGGTATTTATTTAAATCATGAACTAATATTTATATCATTATCCTAGAAAATGGTAAAAAAATATCCATATCCTCTAATATTTTATAAGGATATACTAAATAAACTAAAATAAAAAAAATTGTTATATAGTTTTGAACATTCATATTTGAAATTTAGTAAAATTAATTAACTGATTTACAATTTCATAGTTAAAAAACTTTTAAAACCAATACTAATTATTATGGCTAATATGAAGCTAGACCTATTTACCAAATACATAAATTATAATTCCACCAATATAATACATTTTCATAAATTCCATCTTTATTTGGGGTGGAATTTACATATAATAGAAACCCTCAAAATGTGATGAAAAATGGTTTTAAAGAACAATTCCCTTTTATGTATAATTTTTTTAAAAAAATTAATTCCTATTATATCGAGAAAAAGAAAATTTATCGGATAATTTTTCAGAATAATGAAATAATAAAATTTTGGAACAAATTAAAATTGAAATAAGACTCTCTTAATATATGAACAAAATTCAATTTTAATAATATAAATAATTTTTATTATTCCTTGAAAATTAAATACTTTAAAAAATAATACAAAATACGATACCAAAGCTATTTTTCATACCATGAAATCCAAAATGATATCATTTAAAGAATTTCATAATATGTAGATATTAATAATAATATTTTTATTAAAATATTAATAAATACAGTTTTGATGGAAAAGAACATTTGAAGGAAAAAATGACTCCACTTAAAAATGAGTCCTTATTTCAAAAATAATAAACAAATTTTTAATGACCTTCGCCAGATAAAAATATTTTTTAATGTTGTAACTCATACTTATTCTTTCATATTCGACAACCATGTATCAATGGACACACTTAAATAATTATATTTTATTGTTAAATCGTAATTTTTATAAAGATTATTTTTCAGTGTTGATCAATTTATCGAATTTACTATTAATTTAAAATATATTTTTGTTGGTTTAATTATCCCCTCTTAAATATATTACATCCTCTAAATTTAAAAACAGTAATATATGGTTAATAATCTTAAAATAACATTTCATGAAAGCTAAATTATAGAAATTAATAAAAAAAATATATCTTTTGATAGTGAGTGGGTAAAAAATTAATGGTTTCCTAAAATAGATCCTATGTAGGAATCATGATGAGGATAATATTTTAGGAAATTTAAAATATAAACATAGAGGAGAAAAAAATTCATGGACTAAAATATATTGTTGGATACCATTGACATGATAATGTTAATGATAATAATATAATAAATCTATAATTTATGAAATGTTCATCAATTCATCGAAACGATTCTATGTGGGAAAACATTTTTATTTCATTTGTACTCTCCCTAGGCATGAGTAATCACATTACAATTGAATATATTAAAATATACTTACTTGCATTATCTAAATATATATACATAATTTCATCTTATGTCTATTTGTTCTATTACTTTCCACCACATTTAATCTAATATTCCAATAATGAATGACCAATATGAATTGTTAATTATTGAATAACAAAAATAAAATTATAAAAGGGCATAAGATATATAAAATGATAAAAATATATTTCTTTTGTTTCACTTCAATTGACGATATTGGGAAAATTATAATGGGTCATATGGTTAGTAATATAAATATTCTATAATTTTAAATATTTTCCTTAAGGATTTCAATAAAAATACCCATGGAATTATTTAATTAATTAAAAAATTAAATAAATTCCAAAACACCTCAATGAATTATTCAATATGATTTAAAACCAAAATGATAACAAAAAATTATAGAAATATTTCCAAATACATATTAACATTTATTTGTGGTCATTAAAAAGTATCTCTTAATGTCACATAACAATCATGTGAATTACATAGTTATATATTTTCATAATACAAACTAATAAATTTAATTATAATAATAAAAAATGAAAAAATTATTCTTATAATATATTAATCTATACATTTATCTCAAATAAAATAAAATACCATATATTATATTCTATAAATCCAAGATTTAAATAAACTTCATAAAATATAAAAAAATTCAATTTTTAATCAAATCACTAACTAATTTTTAGGTCCAAAATAAAATCCATTGTCATTTATCAATGTCTATAAGATATTTATCCAAAAAAATAATCATCTCAATATAAGGAACATATAAATTTTCATCCACCCCAAAATGTTGTTTTAAAAAAAAATAACACATTACAATTTAAACACCAATATCCAGGGACCTATACTCATGGTCAGTCTTGGTCAGGGATATAACCTACCTATAAGGATGAGAATGAAATTTAAGTGGCTATAGAACCCCCATAGTTGCGGGTATGAAGACTTAAAGACATGAAATTTTTTGATGGATATATCCCACATTTATTCTTAGTAAATTTCTAGGGCGATATACCACCTATATACATAGATTAGATAGGATATATCCATTCTAGTTCCCCATGGATATAGTTTTTTTTTACATGTAATTATTTTATTTATGACTGATAAAGAAATAAGATATTTTCCCCACCATATATCCATGTAGAAACTCATATATTCATGGTAATAGTGATCCCATGGTTATATCCCCTTATTATAGTTATAGGCATGTTCATGAATGTAATAGAATCAATACACATATGGAAATTTATTGAAGATGATTATGTTTAGAGAGTGTAAAATTTAATTGATGATGAAAAAACACCATTATCTAAGAAATGTAATAAAATAACCATGTTAAATTTTTTAATGTTATTATATCATGGAAAAATATTTTCTGAATTTATAATTCCTCCATTGATTATATGTTTACCTTCTTGAATTACTTTATTTCTAGTGGTTCATATATTTCTTGAAATCATTATAAGGAATTGGTGTTAACTAAGAAGATTCAATTTTATACTAATAATATTAATGATTATCTGAAAAATTTCTATTACATTTAGTAAGATATAGCTGATGTTAATTTTTATAAAGAAATTTAGTCATACCTATAGAAGTAAAATGAACATGGAAAACCATCTCATGTGCCACAATAAGTTAGGTGGCACATTCCATTGATTCAAATGTTTCAAAATATCTTCATGTCTACCGAAATATCAACCAATTTGTGATGTTATAATGTTGAGTGAATTAAAGGTATTAATTTGTTAGATCATACTATATATGGATTATAAATTGGGGAATTTTTTACAAAACATCATGATTTTTCAGCTAAGGTGAATAATGTTAGGTTGGGTCTGTCATGTGAGGGTTTTAATACATTCGGGTATATCATTACTCTGCACAACATGTGGCCAATTTTTATTTAGGTTTATAATCATCATACATGATTGTTCATGAAAAAGTGTTTCTAATTTTTGATTATACGTATATAAGGAATTTATGATCCGGAAATTAATATAGATGTATATTTGCAACCTATAGTTCCAATGTTAATGTAGCTTTGGGATATTGGTGTGTGCACATTTGACGATTCTTTAAAAAATATTTTTTAGATGTGTGGTACAATTATATGGAATTTAAATAATTTCCATACATATAAAATGATTTATGGTTGGATCATGAAGGTAAAACTATCATGTACAATATTTATTAATAATAAATGATAAATAAGTCATAAATATTGACATAGTTTTAGTTTCATGGGGCCTTGTCGATTCATGTCAATGGATCATCAATACAAGAAGAATCATCCGAGTTCTGATAATATTATTAACACATAACAACAACCTAAACATATTTTATGAACTTATGTTCATAATAAATATAATTATTTAAGCTTTTCATTAGGAAAAATTTAATTGAAATCTAAAAAGAGGATGAATTTTGACATAGAATCCAAATATAATTGGAATAACGGAATAAATTTTTTGAGATTCCATATTGGTCTACCAATTTATTACATTATGGTTTAGATGTAATTCTCTTTATAAAAAATATATGTGATATTATTATTTCAATATTTGTAAATGTGAAGGGGAAGACCAATGATAACATCTGATCACATCGAGATATTATGTATTTGGGTACTCAACCAGAACTATATCATGTGTGGAACATTAAAAACAAATCGAATGTTCCATGTGCTTCCTCTATGATGACACCATTAAAGATAAATCAAGTTCGGTATGTATTTGGTAATAGCATGGATTCTATTGGATATTTCCAAAACATCTCCAAACACGTAAACCTAATGGATTTGAAACTAAAATCCATACAAAATAATGATTATCACATACTTCTTCAGGAATTGATTCCAATAACAATTCACCATTTACTATCAAAAAATTTATGGGTAAACTGATTTTATTTTGAATTTTATATATTCCTTTTCTCTAAAATGAAATCCAAGTCATTATTGATAAAAATTCAGCATGAGGTTCCAATAATTTTGTGTGAGTTTGAAAAAAAATTATCCCTCTTTTCCAACCTATATCCTTTATTTGATAGTTCATATTTCAACTAAAAAACTTTTGGAGGAACCATTTCTTTTGGGTGGATGTATCCTACTAATATAAATATGTTAAGACTAAAATATTAGGTTCAAAATAAGAATTATCCAGATGGTTCAATTGTGAGAGGTTATATATCTCAAGAATGTGTAGATTTTTGTTCAATGTATTTTTCTAATTTGCAAACAACACATAACTGACCAATGAAAAATGAATATTAATAATATGGGGGAATTGATCCCTCATTTCCATATCTTCCCCACACCGAGGGAATTTGTGGGTCATATAAATGTGCTATATTTGTCTTCGAAGAGAGTGATATGGAACATAAAACAATCTTGTTTAACTATGGTTTTTTCTAATACTTTATCAAGTATGTAATTTAGATTTATATATGTTATCACATACTATATCATTTCACATACACCTTATACTTTTAATATAATTTTATGTATATAACATAAAAAATAATAAGTAGACTTCATAAATTTTTCCCATTGAGGAGGTTAGAGGATTTTTAAAGAAAATTGTTTCATTATTATTTGAAATAAAATGTATTCCCATTACATTATTTATCATAAAATATACTTATCAATTTGGTTGAATTATTCATAAAGATTTTATGTATTTAAATTACATTTTGTCTATATTTTTGATGAATTTAGAGCATTTGATTTTGGTCCCAATTCATGGGATCATGACTGAAAATATTTAAAAATCAATGGGTATAAATTTGATACAACCGATCGAGTGATTAAATGAGAACTCAACATTATGGAATTATGTTCACTATTACAACGTACAGTTATGCATGTGTGTTAGATATTCTTCCATGATTATAAGATGTGTATTATTATTGATGTTTTGAGAAAATTCTTTTATTGGATAACTAATATTAAGGTCGAGCGACTATGATGAAAATTAAATGGTATGATTCAATAACATGATAAGTTCAATTTATTTATGATTTTGGATTCAAAGTTATTGAAATAATTCAACTCATGGATACTGATGAACCATACATTTTGGTGTCAATAGAGAAACAAGTGTATAATGTCGAAGATCATCTATGTCCAGATTATAGTGTTTTTATTGATGTAATCCATAGAAATATTTTCATGATTATGGGGATAAAATTGACAATATTGATGCCCCAATTTGTGTTAGACATAGTATTTTATTTGATGAATAAAATTTTCCCTTTGTGATTGTTTATGTTGAACCTGATTTAGTGGTGGGTACTATAGAGAATCCACCATATATGTTCAAAGATCGTTTCATTTACCTTTAAATGATTTAATCAAGTATGTGTTAATGTAATTAAATTAATTTAGTTTAGGTTTTGAATAATATGAATTTTTCAATATTTTTTCGATTCGTTATATACAATTAGATTTATTTCTATTCAGAACATCGATTTTAAAAGGGTTTTAATAAACATCTATATTTGGGGTTTAAATTATTTTTACTAAAACATGTTATCACATTGATTATAAATTATTTTACTTATAAGATGTATGAATTATTTTTAAAAACTCTTCTAAAAAGAGTACATTTCCTTATTATACATATTATAAATGATTATCAATGAAAGTGGTTATTTTATACTGATCAACAGTGGTGTGAGTGTGGGTTTTCTCTTCTAGTTCTCTTAGGGAGTATAATAATTTTAATATTTTTCTTCTACATTACATCTAATGACATGTTCATATTATTTATCAAATTTATTTTATGTTAATTCATTTTTACCATATTTAGTATAGGATTGGGTAGGGATGCTCTTAGACCTAGATCGAGCACCCATTATATACATTACCATCCTTATCCACTAGTGAACACCCCATATAAACTACATTTTCCTTAACTTCTTGATCCTCCAGGGATGTTCCCCCACATTCATCCGACATCATCTCATTTATCTTCTTCTTCTCATACCATGTCTACATCAACTGCAGGGATGTTTATACACATAACTTCATAATCATATCATGTAGCCCATTCTTCCCAAACCAAGTCTACATCACCTGTAGGGATGTTCATACACATGACTCCATCATGATATCATTTATATCATTCTTCCCATACCATATCTAAGTCTCTAACATTGATGGTTCCAACTAAAGAAATTTTCATATCCATTAATGTATCCACAAACCAAAAAATGATATCCTATCACGTTTATGTCTATTTTATTTCCTTATATCCAAGTAGGATGTGATGATTATGTTACTTTAGCTATAACTCAAGTAAATTATAATTATGAAAAAATGCATTGGAATAGACACATTATTTGGAATCTACTGATCTAGGACTTCCCCTAGAACCATTAGAGGTTAATGAGTAGTCTACCTCATGTATTTTTCTTATTAAAATTTTTAATTTTATCACTTCCTTACTTTCCACTATAAACATGACATAATAATAATTATTATTATACATTTATTAAATTATTTGGTATATTCTAGGAGGGTATGTGAGTACACCCATTTGTGGGATGTTTGGAATCACAAAACACAAATAATGGTATATTTTATTGGAACACTCTAGAAAAAGGTGATGGGCCCGTAAGGGGCATCGACCATGGGAGCTCCCCTCGGATCGGGGTTTACATGCGTCGTCCTTCTCCCTTCCTTCCTCCTCCCTCTTCTCTTGCTCTTGATGGCTTGTTCTCTCGGTGCTCCTATCGGCTTCCTCATCCAAACTCCTCCTCATGGCTTCCTTGTTTCGAAGCCATCACATCGAGTGATCGGTGGATGGGGTCTCATATGTGCTCGGTGGCCATCGTCGGGTTCTTGGATGGTTGGGATCGTTGGATCATTTCGTGGCAGTTCCGTTGACTTCCTCTAGAGTCATTACAAGGTCGTGGATGGAAACCTCAGGACTGCTCAGACCCGGAGGCACCCCTCTCCATTTATTATCCCGATCCTTCTGGCTAGTCTTCTCGGCTTCTTGGATCTTCATCCACTTATTCCTCATTTGGAGAATGCTCCTCCATTGAAGGTGTTAGTAGAATTGCAGCATACCGGATTTCGGAGCTCTTCTGGTTTTGTTTTGGAAGTTTATTCAACTTCTCCCAGGTCATTACGTGGTCACAGGTGGTGTTATCTAAAAAGCTTGGCTCTGATGATGTCATATTCCCCTCATTGCTCTCTTGAGGGCAGCTATTTGCTTGAATCTGTGTCATTACGAGGTCGCAGAGGGTGACCTCATGAACGCTCAGAGCCAGATTTGTCCCCCTCTTCATTTATTTTCCGTAATTTCTTCTCGGCATTTCATTCTTGCATCCCTTGGTTCCGCATTCGAAATACTGTCGACGAAGCCTTCTCCGTCGCTCATCCTCCGTCGTCGGTTTCTGTGAGTTTCTGCTTCCTGGTTTTCTTGCGGCCTTGTTCTTTGTTATGGACCTTTGCAGCTTTCTATTTTTCCTGGCATTGGATGGTATTTCCTTTCCCCAGACTCTTCTACCATTTCACTCTGCCCCGCCGAGCCTGACTCCAATTTGGTCAAGCTCGACGGCTCCCATGGCGTTTTGGATGGTGTTGGTTTCCTCGGTATGGAAGTCATTTTCCGGTCCTCGGCGCTGCATTTCATGGATGGGTGGTCACTACGGCGGTCATTCAGCGTCCCGAGGATTGGTAATGTGTTTGATGGTTTCGAGATGGACTCAGTGTTTGATGTTCTGACTTCCTGGCGGTGCTTTTTGGAAGGTTAGGCCCTGGGCAGTGTTTCTTGGTCGTCTCGTTTTTTGTTTTTGGTTGTTCTATTTCTCCTTTTTGAGCGGGTCGGGTCTTGGGCGGGGTTTCAAGCCGTCTTTCTTATGTGTGCATTTTGTGCATTCCGGTTCTCACTTATCCATAAAGTGCTTTTCTAAAATCAAAAAAAAATATTTGGTGGTGGTGGTATATTTTATCAAGAAAATATGATGTTAGGAAAAATTGTAGGTGTTTTAGATGTTTCATGGCCAATTTATCCACATTCCATGATATTATTTTGGCGGAACCTATCTCATAGATAAATCTAAATAATGGAATCATTGAAAAAACATGATCATAGATTTGGGTAATAGAAATTGAAATATATATATATATATATATATATATATATATTATTTTTGTATATATATGAATTAACAAATGTGTTTTAGAGTTGATTTAGCTTTATGGATGGTGAATATTCCATGCTATATAGTTTAATAGGTCTTGGGGAGTTATGGAGATCATACTTGCATGATTTATATGATTTTTTGGAGGAGTAGTTTTGGTTATGATTTAATATACGTACACATATTCCGAGACTGTCCAAAAACTCAATATCCAAAAATTATCACATATTGAATGATTTATTTGTTTAATGTATTTACAATATTTAATATGTTTCATATTGAATTTTATTATTATTATTTATATCTAAATTTTTTCATTTGGATTATTTTTTAAAAAAGAAGATGAAAAAGCCAGCGGTGATTCTACACGCATTGGGGCACACAACAATGCTTGTGCATGAGAAGCACCACATAATGTAATATAAATTGAAACAATATCTACATTTATATATATATTTAGTCAGATATATTTATTTTTAAATCTTATTTGGTTATTCATTTATAATTTTTGATATTGGAAATCATTTAATTTTGTCATATTTTGCTATTAAATAATGATGATAAACCATAGAAATGTTAAATTTAATCATGATACAATGTATCATTTAATCAATTACCATAAAATAAGATTACAGTTTTTTTAAAAATGAAATATAATTATATTTTAAAACAAAACAATCCCATTAGAAAAGTGATATAGGGTCGATATCATAGATGACCATGGAGACACCATCCATCTAATTAAAATGGAATCATTAATTAATAGGGCAATTCTGGAAAATATATATTCCTATATTCATAATCAAATCTATGCCATTCATTTTTCTCTAATATTATATATGTTAATTTTAATAATTATATTAAATAATGAACTTTCTATATGTATTTTATTACAATTTATTCTTATTTAAATCATTGAAATTATTCTTATAGGAACCTTTCTTCCCCCATCTAATTTAGAAATCTTCTTTCTTATTTTTCTACTGTGGGAATATTCATTTTCTGTGAATGTTGGCAGTTTTCAATTTTATTTTTTTTCTATTTTAATCAATAAATAATAGATAATATATATGTAATTTTCATAATGAGTATATAAAGTTATATATTGTTTATCATTGTATTTTATTTATGAATTTTTCTACACTATTCACCACATGTTTAGATTTATGAATAGTTAATTCATTAAAAAGTTAATACCTATTATTGTCATTATATATTAAATAAATTTTATCATTTTGAATATGTGTATACTAATAAACATCATGTAGAGTAAGTGGTATAGGTAAATGAAGGTTGTGTCCCTCGACCAAGGTTATTTTTCTCGTGTAGAAAAAATATATGGAAGTGTTGTAAATGAAAAAAAAAAGAAAATCATGAAATTATTTTTTTTATATTTCAAATATGTTTATAAAATTAACAACATTATATATTATATGTATTTTCAACAGTCTACCATAGATTCCCTTGATGTTAAAGAAGATGAAAACATTATGGGAAAAGATCATTTGAGTCAGGTATTTGGTGAGGAGCACTAGGGGAATGTTCAATGTCGACTTGGGAAAAAATAACACCCTATATGTTTTATTCATAATTGGGATACTCTCAACCCTCTCAGACCCCTGAGCTTCATAGTTCTTATAAAAAAAGTAGTGTATTCCAAAAAATGCTTTACTAATGCATGAAAGAGGTAAATAAGCATGAGATAGATGTAAGATGGTCACCAAAAACATCGTAAAAGTTATTTCAGTTATAAGTAAATCCCATAAATAGGATACATATAATACTATTAGTTCATATATTATATTAGTACTATATTTCAATGATTCCAGAAGTTAAACAAATGTGGTTCCTAGAGTCGGTGGTGTATATGGTGGTGGAGATGTTGATATTGATGATGATGTAGATGATTTTGCTGCTCCAAATGATGTTGTTGATGATGATGTTTTTAATGATGATGAGGATTAGGATACTGACAATGGGGGATATGATGATCCCTACCATTTTTGATGTAGAAGGAAAGATTCATGAATATTTATTTCAATACATTAATTAATTAATTGTATATTTGTATACGTATGTTTTAGTATAGGATATTGTTTAAAAAATATTAAATGTAGTTGTTTAAATGCTATATATATATATAATTTTTAATAAATTGAAAGTATATTGTGGGTTCTATTTTTTTTATAGGTTCAGGTAGGTGGTGAAATAGGTTTATCTACTTTTGCTTCCAAAATAAGTCTAGTACTTATACACGGGGTTCTCAAAACCATGGGTATAATTTGTCTAATGTATTCTGTTATACCCATAGTTCTTTTTAAACAATTGGTTTGATGGATTCTCTAAAAAAAATTCTGTAAGGTGTATACTAACATATCTATTATAGACGATTCCTAAAATTTTTGTTATTAGAGATACCCATAGTTATATGGGTTATACCCATGTTTTTAAACCGTGGGTGTAAAGTCACTTTCCAGTAGTGTTTCCCTTATCTCATGTCTTGTAATTTTTTATTCAGGTAGAATCCTACAGCATAATAAATATTTATATTTTGTAAATTTTTTCCCTAACCATATTCATAGATTAAATATAATTTACCAGCCCTTTATAATTTTTTTATATAATTTTATTTATCTATTTCATTATTAAAAAGTACATTCTGGTAAATACTTGTCCATCTAACATATATCTTTTGGTTCAGTGGTTATTTTCATAGATTACTTGTCATGATTCCCATGGTCATAATCATAAAATAATTATCATAATTATTCATAATTAATGGTTTTATTACAATTTATTTATATGATGATGAAAAATGAATTACATGACTTTCTAGAGACAATAGTATACACGTATGCATTATTGACGTATCCACTTTTCAAGGGATTGAAAAAAATGTAAATAATAATTAACCATTATCAAATCATTATAAAAACATATATATCAATGAAATTGATTAAAAATTTCATTATATTAATACATAAAAATCAAAAATCAAAAATTAGTTACATTTTCACATTGAGGTGGTAATCACCAAGTACAAAAAAGAGAAGTTATCATTTTCCAACACATGCGGACGTATGAATGTAGATAAGATATTATAATTCATAAATCATTGTAATGTCATATATATAATATATAATTTTTAAATCCATCATAATAACCAACAATTAATTATGGTAAAAAAATTAAATCATATATCTTCATGGAGGTTATAGTGCACACATACACATGGGTGATTCATTCATTTCCCATTTCATGGAAAGTGAGATATATAATATTTTTAAATCAAAAAATTACTCTTATTATATTATATATATATATATATATTTAAATTTGTATTATCTAATGGTTAGAATAGATTTTAAGGAGGTTTAAGAATAAGAAAACATTTACATTTTAGACCATAACCACATATTTGAAGAACCTCATTTTGATCTCACTATAAGAACAATAGTGATAGTTTTTTAAGAATAGAAACACTTATAGAATGTATCATAGATGGTTTATAGGAGTATATTTTGGATTTATTTGATATCTATATCTCATGATGTTTGAGGATGACAAGAGATGTGGTGTCCCTAAATATTATTTTAGAGTGGTACCCTTGGAATTACATAAAGTGTGATTTTAATATAAAATAAGTATAATGTTCAAGTGAAACACTATATATATATATATTATGAATACATGATTATGGTAATGAAAATTAATTACATATGATCATTTGTATACAATTTTATGTAATTTTTAAACTCTTATATATTACTATTATCACCCAATAATACTTTTTGATTATTACCACAATATCCATAGCTTCTACACTTTATGGGTTATAAATTTTTCTATAAAAGAAAGAGTAACACATAAGTATAAAATGGTTTATATTAAAGATTTTATTCCATTAAAATGTTTATAGTAATTATGTACAATATATATTTTATTTTATAATATTTTATTTAATATAATATATATTTAATGCCAATTTTTAAACAATTCACATAGTTGAGTTTTAAAAAATCCAGATAGGAGTTTTATTTTAATCTTATATTTTAAAAAACTTGAACTATATTATATTTATCAAAAAACAATTAACACTAGAATGTATCCAAATAAATATTAATTGTTATTCTTTTCGAATCATTGACTCTCATTTTATAAAAACAACACAAACACCCTTTATATTTATATATTAAAGGTAAAAATTCTTCATATTCAATGGAGAATGATTCATAATGAATGTGGATATCATATTATATTAATGGTTAAAGAAGGTAGATATCTATGATCATTTAATTATAATATTAGTAAAACAGAATGAAAAAATTATCATTACAATTAAATGAAAATGTAGTAATTAATTGATCATAATCATGAGTTATGGAATAATGATTAATAGATCTTATGTGACCATTACAAATGAAATCAATGACCATGCTCCACAAGAGAATAAATTTTTCTAACACGATGACATAATTAGTGGTATAAAGTATTTATTATTCATAATCATTGAAATCATAATTCAAGGTGAACTAGAAAACTATTCATCAAATTGTTGGCTTGGGATAACCAACTATTCACATTCTCAGTTCTTGGGTAATGCTAGAGTGTACACTATTTTTATCACAGGATAACCTCATATGTTCCCAATAGAATCATAATGAACTAATCTTTACTCAATGAATTCATTAAATATAATAGACCCAATCATCATATAATCATAATCCATTCCATTATGTGAATAATTATTGTGAAATTATTTATCCTTACATCATAACATGACCTGTAGAAAATAGTATGGGTTTCATAAATATTTCTTCATTATAAACATAAAACATCAATAAAATGAATAAATTATTTATTGTATATTAATATACATAATTATGATTATGTAACATGAAAAGATGTTATCAAAGATTAGAAAATGCTTTAAAAAATAAATTGAACATTTATGAGGAATATATGTATTTTATTTAGAAATATAATATATTTAATCTAGATAATAACCAATTTTTATGGAAATGTTTTCCTATTAAATTAAAAATCGCAACACGGTAATGGAAATATTAACGAATTGAGTTGTGATGAGATTAATAAAATTCCAGCATGCCCTATATGATAAAAAATATTACGTTCACATTAATTATAAAATAAAAAAAATCATTCATTCCTAAAATGAGAAGAACATTAATTTATATATGTTTTGTTGAAATATATACATGGGTAAAATTAAATTTATAAAAATAATAGTATAATATAAAATATATCTTAAATTTATTGAAAATATAATGTGGACCTGTATGAACGATATTCTTGGACTTTTAGTATTACAAAGTTGTGGTTTAGTAAAAAATTATTTTTGTATCCTTTTTATATAAATAATGTAAAATTAAATGATTAATAGTAATATATAACTGAAGTAGATGAAAATATAAGGGTATTAATATAACATCCCAAATTTTTAAATTGATAATTTTTTTATAGAGTACATGATATACCACATGATGATTAAAAAACAACTTAACATTATTTATTAATATATTATTTATCACTTATCAATTATACTGGAGGGAATGAATAATATAAACAAAATTGTGACAATATGTTTTACATATGTTTATATAATGATTCATTGGTTATAAAATTAATACGAAATTAAAATATATACCAGTTAAATATACGTGATGTTTTTTTGAAAACTTATTTAAGTACAAATAATTGTTTTCAAAAGATAATAAAACTGCACTTGATGGATTATATTAATTAAATAAAAATTCTATATAATTTTTAAAATTAATCTTATGTGTTTTTGAGACATTATATAATAACAAATAATATTTCAAAGATAAAAGGGGTATTTTTCCCAAAAAATCATTTTTACACCATTTTGAAGGAGAACCCATTTAAAATACGGATTCTCATACATTTATATATTCTAATTAACAAAATAAGGTTCTAATATTGAAGTGGGGCATCAAAAAATTTCATTGGCGTAATTGTTTGTATTTTTTCTATAAGATTCATTTTTATTGAATAGTGAATAATACAACATTTTAATTCAAAATTTGTTTCCATGTAAATTATGTATATTGTTAGATTATAATTTTAATTTGGTTTAAAGTAAAATTATTATTTTTTTCATTTAATCTAACTGAGGTCATTCTGATGATATTTTATTGAAATAAGAGTTATACACTATTTGAAATTTTAAACACATGTTTTACTCCCCTTCTAGCCACATCTACGGGATTTGCATTAAATGTAATTTTACTACATCTGCAAAATGAATATTTGAAAATGGACCTAAATGTTTTTAATTAATATAGAAATTTTTGTCCAATAAGATCAACATAATTTTTACTGGATAATAAATTTCGTATTTTATATTCCAGGGATAAGGTTAAATAAGGAAATTTATGGAAAAATAATATTGTAATAATATTAAATTACCCTAAAAAATATACTAATATAATGGTATAAGTGGGTTTTGTCCAAAATAAACCATTGCTCGAAGTTATATCCTTTTTATACAATTTGGGTCTGAAAATAACATTTTTTATTTTTTATTTTATTATAATGTAAAAATATCATTGTCAAATTTTTAATAAATAAATTTTAATATGGGGATATATAACTGATAAATATGACTATAAATAGTAAATAGAAATATAATAATATTATATGCATCATGGTAATTTATTTATAATTTTTTGATATTATATAATTAGATATAATTATGACACAATGATGATGCAGTATTATATTTTTTAGTGGAAGAATAAAATAAATGATATTAATAATCATAAAATAAATATAATTTCAATTTTTTGGTTCCACACAATAAATTTAGGGTTGACATTGTCATGTTATAGACGAGTTAAAGTAGTTTTTTTGTAGGAATCCGGTTGTTATGATTTCTTAAAATATCATGCAATGAATTGTGTGAAAATTGACATAATCCATATTTTTAAATATAAAATATTTAATAAAATGACATAAAATTTAAAAATGAATAATAATCTGAAATTAAACTTTATAAAAGTACATAAATGCCATCAATGAAAAATTCATTGGTCTTTTGGCATGTTATGGTATTATTTTAATCCTTAATGTGTTAATCTTTTTATAAGACTGTAAGAGTTAAGATGTGTTAAAACAAAAAGCTAAGGATTAACAAATAATTAAAATTATTATAATTTTATTTTGAATATGTTTATTAGACCCAAAATAATAATATATTATTAATAAAACAATTTTGGACCATTTCTACTATAAAATTATTTTATAATTATTTAATATATTAAGGACTTCCAAGGGTTACCCTCCCCTCTCCTATAAAAGATAATTCATTCCTCTCTATTAGTCACACATCAAAAATAATTTTTTTTGGAAAATTTTAGACCCCACCACTTCATATAATACCTCTAGTATTCTAGAGGAATTATTTTAGATTGAACTCCCTCTTTATAGTTGTAATGGAGTTATGATAGGTGATCATTCAAAGGAAATGTAACATTTATAATTAAGAATTTCAATTATGTCTTTTCTTCATCATCCTTTAAATATTCTCCAATTATGATGATATAATAAATTAAATATCATCAATATACTGATATTTTATTATGTGAATATTATCATCTAAATCAATCTACACTTCTATCAAATGGGAAATAAATCAATCATGTATTCATACGGGTGAACAATCACCTCCACTAATCTGTATAATTTGTTTTCAATTACCATATGTCATGAATTTTTATAATTATGTAATTAATTTTCCTATGTTATTTTCATGGCATATTAGTAATTATAAGATAAAAATATATCAATTAAAATCTTACTTTCCATGATCATAAAATTGATTATGTCGTTTGTGTGTATGTGTGAACTCTGAACTCCACAAAGCGATGTGATTTGTTTTTATTCAATGAATCACATTTATGATATATATATTTAAGTTTAATTATATTATTAATAATAGTTTACTGATTTTATTATCATTCTAGAAATCAAATATAATACTTACCACCTTTCCATAACAAATAATAAAAATGGAAAATGTAACTCATGCGTACATATGAACTACCGTCTCCGTGATTATAACATGGATCATTTCTTTATTACATAATTAATGTTTTTATTTAAAAATATAATTTATTTTAACAAAATTATTATATTATTAATCTAATTTATGGTATGATTTAATTATGTCCTTGAGGACCATTGACATCATACAAAGTTCATTTTCGATTCGAGTACCGAATATCGACCCAACACCCGATGTGAACATAAATAAATAAGTAATAGTTATAAAATGATTATAGTAATGTAAAAGTAATAATAAAATTTATAAAGGTTCCTGAGAATTTAAATAATTAATCTATGATTAATATTAATGATGATAATTATTTTATGTGACAATTCATACTCATGGTAAGGGATTTCATCTCAATCTCATTTTATTTTGACACTTTGTGTTGATAAACACCATTATTAATTTATAAATTTTATATACAAACCATTTAATGTTAATATAAATATTTTATCTATAATAATTTTATTTAATGTTTTTAAAATTTCCATAATTTCATGGGGTTTATATTTTATATTCCTATAGTGGTTTGGGGCAATTTATCTAAAACATTGGTTTAAATTTTTTTATAATTTATTCATCTAAATAATATTAATTAATGTCCTAGGTTTCAAAATGTATTTATGTATTTTTTATCATGGACATAAATTATTTAAAATTATAATTATCAAATATCATTTATTAGTATCCAAATGGTATGAGAATCTTTGATTCTAAAATCTATTTTATAAATGTATTTAACTGTTTGTTGAAAATGGTTTGGTTATTTAAATAAATTGAAATTTTTTCTTATGTGTTTCAGTAAACATTTATGAATGACATGATGATAATTGTAATTTTTTTTGTTTTATGATTTTTATAATGGTACTTATAAATTTAATGGGTGATCTTAATAAAGCTTATATGAAGGGTTGAGCCCCGTTGTAGCTCACAAGTGAGATCAATATAGCATATAAGAAGCATTGGGGGACATTATAGATCACTGGTGAGTCCAGAATAGATTAAACGAAAGATGATCCCCATTATTGAACTCAAATTCATTTGGTATGGATTTCAGTTGTATGGTTATTCCATTTGCAAGAGTGATATGTATAGAAAACAATTATATGTTTCTTTCTTTCATGTACTATTATGTCCCAAGTTACCATTATGTGTAATATATGTTTGGTATGAGTTTTATGGAAATATTATTATTACAAAAAGGATAGGACATAATTATTTTGGATGGTATTTACTATTTCTTAATTGTGAAAAATATTACGTTATGATAAAGTATTCATGGTTTACATGTTTTCACAAGGTGAATAGTTTTTTTTCATTGTGTATCCCTTACTTAGCTTTTTTTCTCATCCTATGTTTCGAAATGGTTTTCATTTGTATTATGATTTGTTGGGGAAATAAAGATGTATTGATTAATTAATAGAACATATGTCTTAAAGATAAGTCATTTTATCTTTTTAGAGTATTTTCCTTCGATGTAAAAAGAAGAAACATAGTATAAATATCCACATACAATGAATGAGTCTACCATATAAGACATTTACATAATTCTCTAAACCACATAACATAAAATATCCATTAATTTTAATTCTAGTTCGAAAACATTACAATATGTTTTTCTATGGAGTGATATTTATAGATGGAATCAAATGATTGTTTTTTTGAGATTAGTATATTTTTAATTAGTGTTAGGTATAACATCATCTCATTATAATTTTCTATTTTATTATAATATCATTGTCTTATAAATATTTTTCAGGCTTTATGTTATGAAAATTTAATGTGATTTCTGGGATTTTTGGAGGAAATAATGGAATATAACATTTAGGGATGAAAATGTAAGGAATGAGATGAAAATTGAGGTTTAAACTTGTTGTGGTTATTTTTTATGAATATATTTCATGTTTATAATATTATAATAAATGTATAGTTTTAGATAAATGATTACTCAAAGGAATGGTGACAACCCGTCACATCGCCAAGGCCATGCGAATCGAACCTATAACTAAAGGGAGACAAGGATTTATCACAAGACATTGTCCTACATGATGTACCATATTAGTAGAAATTTTTATTTTTAGTTTAATGAGTTGATTGAAAAATAATATGTTGATTTTTGAAACATATGTTTTATCAAATATATATAATTGGTAATGGAAAATTATTTTTGGATTAACATGTAAATGTTATTTTTGATAAAATTCACTATAATGTGAACTTTTTACAATTAGGGTGAAAATAATACTATGGGATTTCATCTAAGAGTAATGGATGAATTTTATTTTGTCATAATCTATGATTTTATTGACTAATTCTGGTGATTTGGGTTATTTATGGAAATTACTAACCTATCTTGACGAATATGTGATTATTTAAATTACTTTCTGGTATAAGACATTAAGTGTGATTTATATTATTTGGATATAAATGTTAAAATTTATCCTAGAAGACTATGTGATCAAATCCTTCTAAATTTTAGGCTTCAATAATAAATTGTATTATTCTTAGGATTTTAAAGAAAATAATTTTTTGAATGGTCAATGTTGAACTTGGGGTATTGTTGATTAATTTTGCAGTTTGAAGTAGAATTTATTCAAATAAGGTTAATTATTTATGGAAAATTATATTTTGTTATCCTAAACCTTTAGGTTAAGGTTAATATTTTTCAATATGACAAATAGATAGTTAATTTTTATAGATTTTTTTATTCTATAAATGTTGATTTAGTCATGAAAAAATTATCTTTAATACTCGTCATTTTGGAGAAAAATGATGTGTTTATTGTAGAATATGACTAAATTATGAAACTATGATTCTCTGTTATTTATTTTTCATTAGGTTCTTAGAAAAGGTAGTAGATTAGTTTCACAACATAATTAAAATGATCAAAAAAATGTTACCTTTAAACATTTATTACAAAGAAATCAGTGAAATTTTAAACAAAAATAGCCTTATGGTCTTCTGATTGTTAAATTTCTCCCCATCATGTTTTCTGTCACTCTTTATTAGAAAATAATTGTTAGATTTTATTTCATATACATGTTATCCTACAAAGAATCCTTTTCTGAGTTATCATAGGTGACCTTCATGTTGTCATTTCTTAATTATATAGTGGAGGTTTTGTTAATCATTTTTATGATTTTGGATTTCAAATAAGGAATTTTGAAAAGTCAAACCATAGTTAGCAACCCCGAATTCAAATTATGAGGACACAATTTCCAAAATGTTGGAGAATGTAACATCCCATGTTTATAAAATGATTTTTTTTTGAAAATTGTTAAATTAATTATGAAAATATGGTTTACACATGTTAGTATAATGATTCATTGGTTACCAAATTAACTATAAATGAAAATAAAAACCAATTTAATATAAAGGATGTGTTATTATGAAAAACTACTTAATCGTGAATAATTATGTTTATAAAATTATAAAATCACTCATGTTGGATTATATTAATGAAATAATAATTCTATATAATATATAAAATCCATCTTATTTGTTTTATAGGCATTATATGATTACAAAACAAATTTTATAGATAAAAGGATTATTTTTCCAAAAGGTATTTTTAACACCTTTTGATGGTGAAAAAATTTTAATTATAGATTTTTTATACCTTATAACTTATATTTTAAAAAATAGAATTATCATTTGGAATCAGGAAATCAAAATTTACTTTGGTGGAGTTTTTGGTTATTTCCAATAAGAATAAATTTTTAATGAAATTGAAAAATTCTCCACTTTAATTCAAAAAAAAATTTCTATCTAATTTAGTAATATTGTGTGATTAAAATTTTAATTGGTTTAAATTTATATTTAGAATAATTTTTAATAATTTAATCTAATTTTTTTTCATTGTAACTATTTTTTATTGTAATAAGAAATAATAACTTAATGAAATATTGAACGTCTCATTTACCCACCTTCAAGCCCCATCTAAGGGATTAGCATTAAACCAAATTTTACCACTTTTGTAAATTGAATTTTTATAAATATTATTACATAGTTTTAATTAATGTTAAAAATTTTATACAATAGAATGAAAATAATTTTTTGTGAATTGCTATAGTAGTATTTTATTTACCCTAATTAATGAAAAATAGGGTATTTAAAGCTAAAAAATATTATAATAATGTAATTTTATTCAAAATATTATCCTATTTTAATTTTGTTAGAGTTTTAAACCAAATTATATCATAGGTTAAAATTATAACCATTCTATGCCCCTTGGTTGAGAACATGATATTTTTTATATTCTATTTAATGAAAAGTTAAAAATGTCGTACTCATATTTTTAATAAGTAAATCATTCTTAATATGGGGATATATAAGTGATATATTACACTATAAATATTCCATATAAATCAAAAAGGATTAATGACATCATGGCTATTTAGTTATATTCTTTTGACAATAAATAAATAAATTTACTTAGGTCATAATAAAGTTGTAGTTATAGGTTTATTAAATGAAGAATCAAATACATGATATTAATAATATTATAATTAATATAATTTTAAATATTTGATTCCATACATTAATTTTTTGGATTAAATTGACATGATATATATTAGCTAATATAGTTATTTAGAAGGAATCAAGCTATTTTGATTTTTCAAAAATTCATGTATTGAAGAGTGTCAAAATTGACATAATTCATATTTTAAAATATAAATCAATTAGGTAAATGATACAAAATATTCATATAAATAGATTTAAAAAAATTATATAAGTCTATAATTTTCTTTAATGACTTATTAAATGGTAATTTGGAATGTTATGGCAATTATTTTACCCCTCAATGTGTAACACACTTGATAAGACAGTAAGAGATAAAATGGGTTAAAACAATAATATAAGTTTTAAAAAATATATATAAAATATCTAATTTTTATTATATGATTTTTATTTAACCAAAATTAATAATATATTTGATATAAATAATTTTGGTATCATTTGGACTCTAAAAATAATTTATACCAATTTAATATTTTATGTGTTTTGAAGGGTTCCCCTACCATCTCCTATAAAAATGAACCCATTACTATCTATTGATAACACTTCGAAAAATCAATTTTTTCATAAATTATCTTCCTAAATCCATTACTATAATACGTACACATATTATAGAGTCCTTAATTATGTTAAAATACCCTACATAGATGTGCTAAGAAGTTAAGAAAGGTGATCATCCAAAGGAAACACAACATTTTTAATTAAGTATTTTTATTTTGTTTCTATTCATATTCCTTAAAGTTTTATCCAAATATGATGATATAATAACTCTAATATCATAAATATAATAATATATTTTTATATTAATATCTTCAAATAAATCCATATCTACATCTATAAAATTGGAAAGGAATTAACATTATTTCCTTACTTGCGAATTATCACCTGCCTGAATCGATATAATTTGTTTTCCATAATTGTCTCTCATGACCTGTTATTGTAACGCCCCGACCCCAGTTACCTAGAGTCGGTGCATTATTACATAACATTGGAATGATCAAAAGAAAGATCTAATCTCGAAAGACCGATTAGTTTAGTAGCCTTGGACACACTAGATATATTCATATTGTTTTACATTACATCATAAAAATGAAAACAACAACAACATAGTCTCCATAGTCTACAGTCTTATCCCCTCATACTATCCCTACATGTCATTCATTATTATTTCTTCACATCCTGGGAAAAATAAAACATAGAAAAGGGGTGAGCTTAAATTCCCTGTATGGATAACAATATAGCGTAAAATTTCATTAATAAGAATAAACATTTAAGGAAATTTATAACTAAAAAAAAGCCTTTTAAACTTGAACTTCAACATAGTATGGCAAAAATAAAATGAAATAATTCCATTTACTTATTAACATGGATATTCTACTAATCGAATAATCACATGCAATATAAATAACCACTTTTGTAATGATGGAATGCATAATGCCATACTATCATAACCACATAGCCATGGCCTCATGCCAAGACTACAAATAAGATTTTGTTAAGGCCTTGTGCCAAGACACTAGTTTGTCTAATGATACATACTGATGCATCGAGGAGCTATAACGGGCTCCACCCGTCACATATTAAGTCCAATGCATTCCTCATATGAACAGGTTTAAACATAACATAAACATTCGTATTAAAAATATGATACGAAATGTCAATACTTTCTCCATAAACCATGAATGGTATAAAAATAACACATCTACAGTCAAACATATCAAAAAACCTTCAATACAATATAGAAGTTTTGTATCATAATAAATCAACTTCATATAAGCGTAAAATCTATCAAAGGATGTTGACATAGATGAAATCATAACTCTTTTTAGAAATATATCACTTTCTATTTTTGGTATCATATAAGAGTCATATATTTATAAAATAAAACCTTTTTTTGAAAATATTTTTATAATCTTGTAAGGAAAGCTTTGACGATTTTATAACGGTGGAAAATAGCTGCACCCAAGTTAAAAAAATCATTTTTACCTTAATTCTGTCAAAAATGTTAAAAAGAACCTTGTTTGGAAAATGACGGAAACATTCCTTTATAAACCACATATAAAAGTAAAAAAGGGTATAAATTACTTTAACCCATATTAAAAATGATTTGAAATACATTTTTAAGAAACATGGATGTGGATGATAAAGAAGTCCCAGTAGATTATTACGTATAAACAACCTTGGATAATGAAGAGATTGCGAAATAAACCCTTACCTTGTACTTTTTCTTGGTTGGGGTAGGTTAGAATCCTGTATAATGGTGAAATAATTGTTATTAAATTATTCAAGAATCATATATATTAATATGATATCATATATGATCTTTTAACATTGCTTTGTTAATAATATTTTAGAATTATCGTTGTTTCGGGTGATAACTTACTAGTTTTCTTTTATATGTTTTGTTATGTAAGCCATGTTTTTCATGGATATGTTGTATCTTAGTCATATCCAGAATGATATCAAGTCCTTAGATACTATTATTAGTCTTCAAATGATAATTATACTTGAATGGATAGGATAGAGAATGAATCTCATCGCGTTCGCGGAGACGGTAGTCTGTACGTACGCATGAGCGACAATATCATTCTTTTGATATTAAAATAATATATAATTGGATGGTATATCATATATACAGAATCATAATAATGTTATATTTATTATTCAAATGAATTACACATCATTATTATACCCATCCAATTAATAATATATTGAATAACAATTACACCACGACGTGGAGACGGTAAGCCGTACGTACGCACGTATGGTGACATGCTAATCAAAGGATGGATAGAATAATGAATATGGTTGTACCATATTTGTAATAATATTACAGTATATAGGATATACATGATTCATTATTTTAGAATGGTAATAACAAAGAAAGAAGATGTTGAAGAAGAAATTAATTTGGAAAAGGGTGGTGAAAACATTACCTCTTCTTCGGGTTCTTTCTTTTGATTTGATCAAAAGGGCTCCGTAGGTTGCCTTTATGATCAAAATAGGGCCTCTAGGTTGTAGTTAGGGAAGTTTAGAGAGTATTTGATCAGGGTTTTACCGAGCCAAAAGGCTTTGAATGTGTGAATTAGTGAGAAGGGGGAGTGCCCTTTTATAAGAGGGGTGAGGGGCACCTTTGGAAAAGATAGAAATATTATTTTATAATAAATTTATATTAGGTTTTTAATGGATCCAAAGTAGATTATTTAAAGGTTAAGGTGGGGATGGGTCGAAAACCACTCAAACAATATAATTTAGACAGGTTTGGGTTACTATATTAACATTATCATTTAGTATTAACTCTTAGTTAATTAGTTTCACTTTTACAATGTCTCTTTGTATTTTTATATTATATGGTTAATAAACATACTATATACATCCAAGCGACCCCCAAGTGGTCCATTAATAATACAACTATCATGATATAAGTCTCTTGGACGAACCTTAGATTTTTAGGAATTGAATATCAATTAATAATATAATTGTTTTTTTAACTCTTTTATGTCAATTTTGACACTATTCAATAATTTATTTTTTAGAAATCATAAAATAATTATTACTTCTAAAAAAGTTAATTAAGTCAATAATAACATGTCCTATTAACCAATAAAATTAGTATAATTCATAAAAAGTCTCATATTATATTTATTTTGGTATTTATAATATCAATTATTTTAATATTTCACTATTTTGGTAATTACTGCATCATCATTGTGTCATAAATAAATTAAATTATTTAAGATATAGTAATTATAAATAAAATATCATTATGTAGGAAATAATTGTATCTTTCTAATAAATATTTACAATCGAATTTATCTTATGTATAACCATGTATTAAAAATGTTTTAGTAAATAAACTTTGATTTTAACTCTTTTAACTGTTCTTTGAATTAAATAATAATAAATGTCCTAATCTAATCCAAGTGGACCTAAATGATAATATTTTATTCCTAAGGTTGTTTATGGTCGAGATACACTTGTCCAATAGAATTAGGACATGTGTTCGGGTAATATTAATATCATTTCTACCCTTAATTACCCTATTTACTTTAAACCGTGGTAAATAAAAGTAAAAAGTTACTATTCACCAAAAATTATTTTCATCTCATTGAACAACATTTTACTACTTGATATTAACCGTGTCTCTTGGATTTATGAAATTCTATTCACAGAAGCTGTAAAATTATGTTTTATGAAAAATTCAGTATTTTAACTACCACTTAGTGGTTTCACTATTCATCAAAAATTGAATTTTTTCTGAACAATGCCAACATTTCACCCTAAGCTAGAATTGATATTCCAAATTTAAAAATTATGTCTATTTAAAAAAATTCCAAACATATAAGTTGCATTAATTAATTTTATAATTAATTCCCACTATCACAACAAATAGCGTGATTTTAAGAAATAATATATATCAAAAGATTGACAATTGTTTATGTCCAATTTTAAAATGAAATTAATTCTAATGAACACCATTGGATAAAATGGTAAAAATATATTCTAACTGGACTTTAAAACCACTCAATATTATAGTTTATCACTATAAATTATTTTGATTAAAAACGTTGTTTTTAAGTATTTTTCACTATTCATAAAAATTGAACGTTCTCAGAAAAATACCAAAAATTGAAATTAGGATAATTTCGATATTCCGAATCCAAAAATGAAGTCCATTTTGAAAGATAAAATATATATAATTTCAAAAAGCAGGTATTACTATTCATAATGGCTAGTTTGATTGGTTGTGGTGTGTTAGAACTCGATGTTGCATACAACACACGCTATCACATTATTCAAAGAGAAGCGTACCTTAGAAGTTTGGGGTGTTACATTCTCCCCACCTTCAAATAATTTCGTCCTCGAAATTTCTAGAATACTACTACATGAAATGACTTTGGTGGTTCTTCATCATAAGTTCCTCAGGTTCCCACGTTGCCTCTTCCATCTTATGGTTTCTCTACAAAACTTCTATCAGCCGCGTCGTCCGGTTTCTCAATACTTGTTCTCTCGTATCAAGAATCCTGATTGGCTCTTCGCAATAAGACAGATCGGGTTCCAGTTCTAATTCCTCATAGGTGAGTACATGCATTGGGTTAGGCATGTATTTCCTCAATAGAGATACGTGGATCACATTGTGAACTTTGGAGGGACTTGGCGGCATTGCCAATCGGTAAGCTACAACCCCAATTCGTTCTAGAATTTCGATAGGTCCGATGTACCTGGGACTCAATTTACCTTTCTTACCAAAACGTATGACTCCCTTACATTGAGATACCTTCAGGAAAACATGATCACGGACTTTAAATTCCAAATCCTTCCTTCGATTATCGACATAGCTCTTCTGCCTACTTTGAGCTGCTTTGATGTGATTTTGGATTACCTTCACCTTTTCCATCGTTTCCTCCACCAGTTCTGGGCCTACAAGTTTTCTTTCACCAACGTCATCCCAACAGGTTGGTGTGCGACATCTCTTTCCATATAAGGCTTCATATGGTGCCATCAGAATACTCTAATGGAAGCTATTGTTTTAGGAAAATTCTACCAGAGGTAAATATTGATCCCATATACCCTGAAAGTCAAGTGAGCAGGATCTCAACATGTCTTATAAGGTTTGAATAGTTCGTTCTGATTGTCCATCTGTTTGAGGGTGGTAGGTAGTGCTCAAATGAAGTTCAGTATCCAAGGCTTTCTGAAGACTTTTCCATAATCTTGAAGTAAAACAAGGATCACGATCAGAAACAATCGATAGGGGTACTCCATGAAGTCTCACAACTTCATCAATATATAGTCTTTCTAGAAGTTCCAGTTGTAGATATTTTCTTATAGCAAGAAAATATGATGACTTGGTAAGACAATCAACAATGACCCATATTGAATCATTCCTTCTAGGATTATTTGGTAGCCCCATGAAAAAGTCCGTCATAATATTGTCTCATTTCCACTCTGGTATGGGAAGAGGTTGCATGACTCCTCTAGGCTGTTGCCTTCCAGCTTTCACTTGTTGACAAACTATACATATTTACACAAAATCAGAAATTTATCTCTTCATGTTGTCCCACCAAAAATGTTCCTTCAAATCTCTATACATTTTGGTGCTCCCAGGGTGTATAGAGAAATTGGAACTATGAGCATCATCCATCAATTCCCTTTTTAGATCAGGTATATCGGGAACACAAAGTCTCTTCCCAAATTTTCAAATTCCATCTTCATACACAAAGTCTCTCAATCTCCCATCATTCACAGCTTTAATCTTCTTTTGAAATTATTCTTCATAGGTCTGAGAACACTTAATCCTTTTTAGTAAAGATGGCTTGTAAACCATTTGAAAAAGCATTGATGGTTCACCTTCCCTTGTTATTACCATGTCCATCTTCACTATATCCATGAAAATTGGATCCCTTTAAATTCTAATATTGTTCAAAACTCCATGATCTTTTCTACTCAAAGCATCTGCCACCTTGTTTGCCTTCCCTGGGTGGTATTTTATCATGCAATCATAATCCTTGAGCAATTCAAGCCATCTCCTTTGCCTCATATTGAGTTCTTTTTGTGAGAAAATATACTTCAAACTCTTGTGATCAGTATAAATATCACATTTTTCACCATAGAGGTAGTGCATCCATATCTTCAAAGAGAAGATCATAATTGCTAACTCAATATCATGAGTAAGATAGTTTTGTTCATGAATTTTCAACTGCCGTGATGCATAGGCAATAACCCTATCATTCTGCATAAGAACACAACCAAGTCCTTTCTTCGATGCATCACTATAAATATCGAACCCATCACTCCCCAATGGTAGAGTCAATATAGAAGCATTGACTAATATTCTCTTCAGTTCTTCGAAACATTATTCACACTCTTTTTTCCAAACAAATTTAATCCCTTTACATGTGAGATTCGTTAATGGGTTTTCCAATAAGGCAAAATTCTGGACGAAACGTCGATAATAACCTGCCAAACCAATAAAACTACATACCTCAGTTATACTCGTAGGTGCTGGCCATTCTTGGATTTCCTTTCTCTTAGAAGGATAAACAGAGATTCTATCTTTAGAGACAATATGTCCAAGAAATGAAATCTCCTGAAGCCAAAATTCACACATGCTAAACTTCCCATATAATTCATGTCTTTTCAGAGTCTTCAGGATAATGCGCAAGGGATTTTCATGATCTTCATACATTTTGGTGTATGCCAAGATATCATTAATAAATACCACCAAAAATTCATCGAGATATTCCTCGAAAACTCTATTCATCAGATCCATGAATACAGAGGTTTCATTAGTCATTCCAAAAGTCATTACTGTAAACTCGTAATGCCCGTACCTGGTTCGAAATGTTGTCTTCGGAATGTCTTCCTTCATCACACACAACTGATGGTATCCAGATCAAAGGTCAATCTTCGAAAAGTATTGAGCTCCATGCAGTTGGTCAAATAAATCATCAATGCGAGGTAGGTGATACTTGTTCTTTATTTTTATAGCATTGATCTCCCTGTAGTCGATACATAACCTCATAGATCCATCTTTCTTTTTAACAAAAAGATCAGGGGCTCCCCGTGGAGAAAAACTAGGGAGAATAAATCCCTTATTACTCAATTCCTCTAGTTGTTTCTTTAGTTCAACTAATTATACAGTGGCCATTCTATAAGGGGTCTTAGATATAGGTTGTGATCCAGGAATTAAATCAATGGAAAACTCAACCTCTCATTCTGGAGGATGTCCAGGTAAATCTTCAGGAAATACATTTACATATTCTTTCACAATAGTTATATCATCTATTTGAACATTCCTTTCCTCACCCAAATTCATTTCATTATATTCCTCCCCAATAATTGAATTTAGTTGACCTACTGGGGGTGGATCTAGATAAGAATTTGGTGGTGACGATTTTTCTCTAAAGATAAGGTGTTCCTTATCATCATCATCAAAAATCATAACCTCCTTCTTCTTACAATAAATCTTCGCATTATAGCCTGAAAGCCAATCCATACTGAGGATTATATCAAACTCAATCATAGGTATGACGATGAGATCAGAAGATAAAGAACATTTATATGATCTAATGGGGACTGATTCACAAAACTTTGTTGCAATGACACTTCCCTTAAGAGTTTTAACTGAAAACTCCCTTTTTAAATCAAATTTGAAATATCTAATTTTCTTAGCAAACTGGGAGGATATGAAACAATGTGATGATCCAGAGTAAAATAATGCATTCTATAAACTTGAGGAAACCATTAAATTACCTTCCACCACGTCTTTCGGAGCTTCTACCTCAGCAGTAGTGATAGCATAATCTTGGACTTGATCCCTTGGCCTTTTATGAGGTAAGTTCCTCTGACGCTTAAGACATTCATTTTCATAATGTCACATCTCCCTGCAATTGTAGAATTGAACATTGGTAGCTTCCTTCTTCCCTTTGCAATCACGATCTTGGTGGCCTTTTTCCCCATACTTGTAACAGACACCAATTCCCTTCAAGCAAGTACCGGGGTGTTTCTTCACACATTTACCACAGGATGGATATTCAACCTTTCCCTTCTTCCCCTTATTTCTATTCCCAGATTGATCAGTTGATCTCTTCTTCTCTTTCTTTTCTTTAAAGTCATATGACTTAGAGAATTCCTTTTCTATCTTAATAGAACATGAGACAATGTCTTCGTACGACGAGAAAGATTGTGAGACTACTACTCGATGGAGAAATGGTTTTAACCCATCAAAGAAATGATCAATCTTACTTCATGGGTTACTTATATAATCTCCAGAATACCTTGCTAACCTTGTAATGTTAGCCTCATACTTTGCGACATTCTCATCCTCCTTTTGTCTTAGACTCAGAAATTGCCTTTCCATATCTGCTCGAAGGTCACGAGGAAAGTATTTTTCTAAAAACAGATCTTTGATCTCCCTCCATTCCATATTTGATATTTCATCATCTTCTTTCGTGTTTTGAATCAATGAACACCATTGATCAGCATCTCTAGTGAGGCAGTAAAATTCCATGATAACTTTTTCCCTTTCACTACTCCCCAAAGCCTGAAATATTTTCCCTAGGGAATTTATCCATTTCTCAGCAACTAATGGATTTTTACTCCCATTGAACATTGGTGGTTGTTTCCTTATGAATCGATATAACATTGATCCTCCACGTTGCGGATCAGGGTGCTCCATACGGGTAAGGTTATTATTCATAACCTAAGTGAGTTGTCCTAGTATGATGATTAGCTGATCGACACCAGTTGCATCACCAGCTCCACTATAATTATCTTGAGTAGGAGGGAAATCCCTACATGGAGTGCGTGCATTTATAAGGTTTTCATTTCTTCCACTAGGCTCCATTTCTAAACAATGGCATAAAATAGATCCATTTATGAATCAAAATACATAATTCCATAATTATAAAGCACTTAACATAAATTGAACTATTTATAGATATAATCCATAATCATAAAAATGTTTTCTTTGAATAAGTATATACTCATAAACCCTTCATAATTATTTGTAAAGAAAATGAGAGTTATCCTAAGCATATCCCCCGGGAGTGTCGTAACCAAGAGTGCAGCAAGACCCATTTTCGTGCACCAATTCCCGTTCGAGTCTAGATAAATGAGTTTTTTTCAAGTTGTACCCCTAGGTACATCTTTTCCAGAGCCGCCTCTACCTGCTCGTATCCAGACAGGGGTGTATTGCTCGAAAAACTCACAAAATCACTACAATACAAAAATTCTAGGAACTTATTCTATTCTAATCCTCAATGTTCATCTTAGGTCTACGTGCTCTAATCAGATTTTATCTAAATCTAGCTTCCAAGGTTTGTATGAAACTTCCTCTGATACCAACTGTAATGCCTCGAACCTAGTTACCTAGAGTCAATGCATTATTATATAACATTGGCATGATCAAAAGAAAGATAAAATCTCGAAATACCGATTAGTTTAGTAGCATTGGAAACACTAGATATATTCATAAGGTTTTACATTACATCATAAAAATGAAAACAACAACAACATAGTCTCCATAGTATACACTCTTATCCCCTCATACTATCCCTACAGGTCATTCATAATTTACTTCTTCACATCCTGGGAAAAATAAAACATAGAAAAGGGGTGTGCTCAAATACCCATTAAGGATAACAATATAATGTAAACTTTCATAAATAAGAATAAACATTTAAGGCAATGTATAACTAAAACAAATGCCTTTTAAACTTGAACTTCAATATAGTATGGAAAAAGTAAAATGAAATAATTCCATTTACTTATTCACATGGATATTCTACTAATCGAATAATCACATGCAATATCAATAACCACTTTCAAAATAATGGAATGCATAATGCCAGACTATCATAACCACATAGCCCAGGACTCGTGCCAAGACTACAAATAAGATTTTGTCAAGGCCTTGTTCCGAGACACTAGTTTGTCTCATGAGACCTACCGATGCATCGAGGAGCTATAGCGGGCTCCACCCATCACATATTAAGTCCAATGCATTCCTCATATGAGCAGGTTTAAACATAACATAAACATTAGTATTAAAACTAGCATACAAAATGTCAATACATTCTTCATAAACCATGAATGGTATAAAAATAACACATCCACAGTCAAACATATCAAAAAACCTTCAATACAGTATAGAAGTTTTGTATCATAGTAAATCAACTTCAAATAAGTGTAAAATCCATCAAAGAATGTTGACATAGATGAAATCAAAACACTTTTTAGAGAAATATCACTTTCTATTTTTGGAATCATATAAGAGTCATATATTTATAAAATAAAACATTTTCTTTGAAAATATTCTTATATGCTTGTAAGGGAAGCTTTGAAGATTTTATATCAGCGGAAAATAGTTGCACCAACCGTATAAGATAAAAAAACATTCTTACTTTAATTCTATTAAAATGGTTAAAAAAACGTTGTTTGGAAAACGAAAAAAGTATTCCTTTATAAACCAATTATAAAAGTCAAAAAGGGTATAAATGACACTAACCCATAGTAAAAATGTTTTGAAATACATTTTTAAGAAACATGGATGTGGATGATAAAGAAGTCCCATTATATTATTACGTATAAACAATCTCGGATAATGAAGAGACTGCGAAATAAACCCTTACTGTGTAATTTTCCTTGGTTGGGTTAGGTTAAAATCCTCTATAATGGTGAAATAATTGTTATTAATTTATAAAAGAATCATATATATTAATATGATATCATATATGACCTTTTAACATTGCTTTGTTAATAATATGTTATAATTATCGTTGTTTCGGGTGTTAACTTACTAGTTTTCCTTTATATGTTTTGTTATGTAAGCTGTGTTTTTCATGGATAGTTTGTATATTAATCATATCCAGAATGATATCAAGTCCTTATATACTTTTACTAATCATCAAATGAGAATTATACTTTAAAGGATACGATGGAGAATGAATCTCATCGCATTCGTGGAGACGGTAGTCTGTACGTACGCACGAGCGACAATATCATTTGTTTGATATTAAAATAATATATAATTGGATGTTATATCATATATAAAGAATAATAATAATGTTATATTTATTATTTACATGAATTACACATCATTATTATTCCCATCCAATTAATAATTTGTTGAATAACAATGACACCACGACGTGGAGACAGTAAGCCGTACGTACACACGTATGGTGACATGCTATTCAAAGGATGGATAGAATACTAAATATGGTTTTACCATATTTATACTAATATTAAATTATATAGGAGATACTGGATTCATTATTTTAGAATGGGAATATCAAAGAATTAATAAGTTGAAGAAGAAATGAATTTGAAAAAGTGTGGTGAAAACATTACCTCTTCTTCGGGTTCTTCCATTTGATTTGATCAAAAGGGCTCTCTTGGTTGGATTTCTGATCAAAATAGGGCCTCTAAGTTGTAGTGAGGGATGTTTAGAGAGTATTTGGGTAGGGGTGGACGAACCAAAGGGCTTATAATTGCGAATTAGTGAGAATGGGGAGTTCCCTTTTATAAGAGGGGTGAGGGGAACCTTTGGAAAAGCTAGAAATATTATTTTATAATAAATTCATATTCGGTTTCTAATGGATCAAAAGTGGATTATTTAAATTTTAAGGTGGGGATGGGTATAAAACCACTCAACCAATATAATTTATACTGGTTTGGGTTACTATATTAACCTTATCTTTAAGTATTAACTCTTAGTTAATTAGTTTCACTTTTCAAATGTCTCTTTGTATTTTTATATTATATGGTTAATAAACTTACTATATACATCCAAGAGACCCCCAAGTGGTCCATTAATAATACACCTATCATTATATAAGTCTCTTGTCCAAACTTAAGATTTTTAGGAATTGAATATCAATTAATAATATAATATTGTTTTTTAAAACCCTTTTATGTCAATTTTGACACTATTCAATAATTTATTTTTGTAAAAATCATAACAGAATGATTACTTAGAACAAGGTTAATTAAGTCAATCCTAACATGCCTTATTAACATATAAATTTAGTTTAATTCATAAAAAGTCTCAAATTATATTTATTTGGGTATTTATAATATCAATTATTTTAATTTTTTCACTATTATGGTAATTAATGCATCATCATTGTGTCATAAATAAATTAAATTATATAATGTCTAAAAATTATAAATAAAACATCCTTATGTATGAAATCATTTTATCTTTCTAATGAATATTTACAATCGAATTTATCTTATGTATAACCCTATATTATAAATGTTTTAGTAAATAAACATTGATTTTAACTCTTTTAACTCTCCTTTGAATTAAATAATAATAAATGTCCTAATCTAATCCAAGTGGACCTAAATGATAAAATTTTATTCCTAAGGTTGTTTCTGGTCGAGATACACTTGTATAAGAGAATTAGGACATGTGTTAGGGTAATATTAATATCATTTTTACCCTTAATTACCCTATTTACTTTTAACCGAGTTAAATAAAAGTAAAAAGTTACTATTCACAGAAAATTATTTTCATCTCATTGAACCACATTTTACTACTTGATATTAACCGTGTCTCTCGGATTTTCAAAATTCCCTTCACAGAAGCAGTAAAATTCAGTTTCATGAAAAATTCAGTTTTTTAACTACCACTTAGTGGTTTCACTATTCATCAAAAATTG
Source organism: Viscum album (assembly GCA_963277665.1). Classification (NCBI taxonomy): domain Eukaryota; kingdom Viridiplantae; phylum Streptophyta; class Magnoliopsida; order Santalales; family Viscaceae; genus Viscum; species Viscum album. The sequence continues at coordinate 2,064,303,485 of OY728133.1, read as the reverse complement.
ACGTTTTTCTGAACAATGCCAAAATATCACCCTAAGCTATAATTGATATTTCAAATTCAAAAATGATGTCTATTTTACAAAATTCCAAAAATATAAGTTTCAGTAATTAATTTTATAAATCATTCCCACTGTCACAACAAATAGCGTGTTTTTAAGAAACAATCTATATCAAAAGATTGACAATTGTTTATGTCCAATTTCAAAGTGAAATTTATTCTAATGAACACCATTGGATAAAATGGTAAAAATATATTCTAATTATACTTTAAAACCACTAAATAATATAGTTTATCACTATAAATTATTTTTATTAATAATGTTGTTTTTAAGTATTTTTCACTACTCATAAAAATTGGAAGTTCTCAGAAAAGTACCAAAAATTCAACTTATGATAATTTCAATATTCCGAATCCAAAAATGAAGTCCATTTTGAAATATAATATATATATAATTTCAAAAAGTAGGTATTACTATTCATAACGGCTAGTTTGATTGGTTGTGGTGTGTTAGAACTCGATGTTGCGTACAACACACGCTATCGCATTATTCAAAGAGAAGAGTACCTTAGAAGCTTGGGGTGTTACAGTTATAAATATGGAATTAATGATAATATTTTATATTCATTACTTATTAATAATTATATGACAATAAAATATCAATTAAAATTTTACATTCCTAGAAAAAAAAATGATCGCGTCGTTCCTTCATACGTGTGGACTATCACTTCCATGAAGTGATGTGATTCATTTTTATTCACTACATCATTTATATTATTTATAAAAGTATATTTAAATCATTAATATAATATTATTTATTTATTATATTTATTTTTTGTTACTCTAATAGTTACCTCCTTTCTATAATGATCATTTAAAAATAGAACAGTTTCTCATGCATGCGTATGGCCTAGGATCCCCATGATTATATCGTTGTTCAATTTTCATTACCATAATTAATGGTTTTATTTTAAATTAAAATTTATTCATAAAAATCATACATTAGGTATGAATATTATTCTAGAGATGATATACATTTGACCACTTGGGCTATTGAAATCCTACCATGCTCATTTTTGACTTGAGTACCAAATATCGAAAAAATGATCCATGTGAACATAAATAATTTACAGGTATGGAATGATAATAGTTATATAAAAAGAATATAATAAATTTTAAATGTTAGTAAAAAATTAAATAAATAACTGATATTTATTATTCATCAATATAATTATTTTACGTGACATTTCAGACACAATTTAAGGGATTTAGTCTCAATCTTCTTTCCATGAGACATTTTTTGTTGATATGAACACTTATTTTGTTATAATAGGTATATACAGACCCTTTTACATTTAATATCAATTTATTATCTATAATCATGTAATTTTTTATTTTTTAAAACGTTATAAGTTTAGTTGGATTATAATATAAATGTTCAAAGTGGTATGGGACACATTAAGGGAAACATTGTTTTAGGTTTTTTATAGATTTAATCTTCTAAATCTTTCTTATTCATGTCCATGTTATAAAAATTATTTTTTGGATATATATTTAAATGGTCATAAATGTTTTGAAATTTTATTTATAAAATTTATTTTAAATTCTTCAATGTGGTGGGAATCACTATGATTCAATAATCTCTATTATAAATGTTTTCCATCAGATTTTGAATGTTTATTGGTTATTTCAATAACTGGTAATGTTTTTTAATGAGTGAAAATGAAATTTTATGAGTGACATATTGAAAATTGTAATATTTTATGTTTTATGATTTTATAATAGTACATGTAATTTTTAATGGGTGAGCCTGATATAACATATATGAAAGGTGGATCACTATTATAGCTAATGGTTGAGCCCGATACAACTTATAAGAAGTGTTGATCCCCATTATAGCTCACAGGTGATCTCGATATTTCTTATATAAAGGGTGATACCCATTATAGATCTCAAATTCATTGGTTATGGATGTTTAACATATGGATATTCCATTTGTAAGAGTGATATGTTTGGAAGTGAACATAATGGTTATTCTATATAATTATGGTTATGCCCCAAGATACCATTATTTGTAATATATGATCGCCATGAGTTTTAGGGAAATATTATGATTACAAATAGTGTAATAAATATTTTTTAGGAAATTAAATTCTTCTTGATAATGTGAGAAATATTAATTTCTGATAATGTATTCATGGATTACGTGTTTTCATAATACTAATAGTGTTCTTTTTTATGTAACCCATATTGATTTTTTGGTTCATCGATTGTTTTGAAATGGTTTTCATAGGTCTTAATATTGGTATGGACAATTAAGATCTATTGATTAATTAATTGAAGATGTTTCTCAATGGTAAGGCATGTTTTATATAAAATGGTTTAGCTTTGGTGAAAAAAGTGGATACTAAGTATAACTTGCCAAAAGTTATGAATGTTTCTACCTTGTTAGATTTTTTCCTAATTTGATAAAACTGTAAAAAAAAAGATCATATAATTTGAATTATTTTTAAAAAATCGATAATAATTTATATTTTATTCCAGGTCCATATAATTAGAGGATAACATCCATGTAATTTACATCAACTGAATCTTATCATAAACAATCAAAAAACGAAATTAGATTACATTATAAACCCCCTACGACAAGACTTGTCTTGTGTAATACATATTCAAACATCATATATAATAATTTTAATATTATTATTAAAATATTATAGATATATAATATTATATATAATAAAAAATATTATTTACTTATGGCGTCTTTCTCAAAATTTTGTTAATAATTATTTTCTTAAATTATTTTCCAAGGTAATAATTTTTTAATTTTTCATTCATGATTTAGATTTGAAGTCACAATCCATAAACACTATTAATAGTTTCATAAAATCAATAATTTTAATTATTTATTTATTGTCATATTTAAAAATTATATAAACTATTATAATTATTCATATTATGATGTGATGAAATATGAATTACATCACTTCTTGGAGATGATGGTCCCATTATACAAACATGTGTTGTTCTGAATTTTTGATAGTAAAAATTAAATAATAAAAAGGAATAAATTAAAATTAAAAATTATCATAATATCATAAATAACATATAAATATTAATTGATCCATCATAATAATAATAAATGTGAAGTGGGGATGAATTATGAAGTATACCCCTTAGTGAAGGTGTTATACAACACAAACACACAAGAAGTGTTTTATTTTTCCTAGATGTTGTAAATATGTTGATTAGGGATATTACATAAATATAACAACATCTTAGTATATTTATGATTCTAGAGTGGTTATGATTTAATAGTAACTAAAAGTTTTCAAATATGGAAGAAGAAGTATAATTTAATGTAATTGGTTACAAGTTATAACAAATCATTGAGAAACATTTTTCATATTACATATTAATCCATGAATTAATGGAATTATAATAAAACAATTTATAAATGTGAATTTTTAATGTTTTTTATGATGGTATTAGGGTTGATATATTCTGATGTAGAATGATAAAACATTGATAATTATGTAAAGGATGTGGTTCTCTTTTATATGTTGGGTACACACATACATTTTCCAAAATTATTAAAATAATATAAAATAATCTCCATTCCAAATAGTAATAAAACTGGTATAATAATAATATAGGATGAGTTTTAGTTTAAATAATATATTAAGATAATATTTAGAAATTTATAGGTGTTGTTTTAACACTTATCCTTTTGTATTAAACCCTAGTTAAAACTTTTGAATCCTTCTACAATATTGATGTATTGTACATTTGAGCAGTCATCAATATTACATTAAAAGAAAAAATGACACCAAATTGGAAATTGGAGTATATTATCAACCATATCCCATTAACATGGAAAATTATAATATTATTTCGGAATATTAAATTATTAAGTAAAATATTATTTAATATATGATATCATTAAATCCATTTTTGATAATGTTCTAAATGTATGATATTAATGAAACCATGATAAAAATGCTATTTTAATCCAATATTCTAAAACATAAATAATATTATATACTTGCCTATATATTTTTAACATAATAATTCATCCAAACTATATTAATTTTAATATTTGAAAACAATTATTAATTTATGACATGACAAAGTACTCTGTCTACCTTTAAAAGGATTGTATAATAATTATTCAATAACTAAGCAATATTACATGATAAAAAATTTATTCAAAATGTAGATAAAATTTTAATGTTGATGATTAAACTGTTTTATTTATGTTAAAGATGGTTGTTATTTCTAAAAAAATGATTTTAATACATTTCATTTATTCATTACATAAAATAAATACATTGTATATATAAAATAAAAATTGTAACAATTACTCTATAATCAAATAATGGATGAGTATGGTTGAAATATTATTACCTATTAGAATTAAAGTAGATGTAACATAGATTCTTGAATCCTTATAACATAATTTATAATCTTAATTAATATATTTACCCGTATCGATGAGAATAATATTAATTAAATATAATATTCATTTGGACAGAAACTAAATTAATTCTTCTAACCAAATTCAGGTAGTCTGATTCCCAACATGGAATTTACATTTAATGATTATATTTCTTCAACATGTAGAAATATATTTTAAAATAAAGATGTAATACAAAATGATAACCGTGATTGGAAAATTTATTTTAAAACATAAAATTTGATTTATTAATATATCAAGCCTAGTAAAAATAATTAGGCTAATATTAAAATTTTTATATGATACATTTTCTATAAATTACATAAAAAAGTCATAGTTATAGATTCATTTAATTGATTATGACAAAACAAATTAATGAATAACAATTATTTTTCATAAAAACATAATTATTCATGTCAAATGATTTTATCAATTGAAAACGAAAGTAATAATTTTATAAATGAGTAAAATTAGTGTCTTTATAATTATTATATTTCAATTAATAGCCAATAACATAATGGATTGGTGATAATTTTGACATTAAATATTAATAATTCAATAGTATAACTTGTTTTTTAACTGTATCATGTGTTTAAGGGGGGATGTAAAATAATCCAAAATTTTTTCATTAAAAAACAAAAAAAAAATCACTGTGTGCTAAAATATACACCCCCATAAATGAATTTTCCATTGAAATTATTTAACTTCAATAAGAAATGAGGAAATATTTTTTCCATCACAACCTCAATTTTCAATTTATCATTTATAAATTAAAATTACTTCAAAGAACTTAAATAGTGTTAGAAGATTTGATAAATAGAACATTTTACATGTGATCACAAATTGTATTAGTTTTTATTTATATGAAATATAATTATTTATTTCTATATTCTTTATTCCTAGTAAATGTGTGTAGAGATCTGATATTTTTCCAATAAGACTTTGGAATATTTCTACATATATATCCATTGCTAGGCATTTGGACGGTGTGAAATTTTGATGCTAGGTGTGCTCGGAATAAATTATACAAAAATATCAAGTGTGTCAGTACTATTAACAAAACAGAAAAAAAATATCTCATAAACTGTTGATCAGATCAAAAATATGAGGCCATGATTGGGTCTAAAATGATGTGTCTACCCTAGGTGTGACAAAAAACATGCCGGTGTCGGATGTTCGGACCCCTCACTCATTAGAGGTAAGTAAATAGATGAATTGATTTATATATTCATTCATTTAATAGATCAAATCTAAATAACATTAAAATGGAAACATAGATCGGATATCCTAGTCCACGTCAGAGTTTATAAAATTTCCCTTACCTTAGGAGGGGTATATGAATTGTTGGTGCATGGCCGGTGTGAGAAAAGTCACCTAGGGGAAAATTATTATTTTGTAATAAACACATAGTGATTTCTATCAATGGCGTTCTATTCGAATAATTTTTGAATGTATCCTCAGAAGAGAAATCTTTGTCATCTGTGGAGTTTAAAATGTGGTGTTTTTACTAGGGGATAAATACAATGATAGGGCGCGATAGTATCAGATTCCGCGCTAAGAGGATTTTTCAACAAATAAGAAGACATGAGTTTGGAGTTAGGGTATTACCTTCTCTCTCCTCTCCCTCAATCTCCTTCTGTATCTCTCACTAAAGTTCTTCAACATTCTTTATTGTTCATATCTCGATTGAGGAGTGAACTCCAATGGAACGTAGCAGGAACACATCCAGTGCATCACCAATGATGAAGAGATCCAACGAGGTATGATTCAAGTTATTTTGTCACCCATTAGTTTTATTACCCAGTTTTCTTCAAATTCGTCATTTAAATTATATAATTATATAATTATGATGATAGATCAATGAATGAAACCATTATTTGAGACATATTCCTAATCCCGTTCTTGGGAGTTATTCATCCCAAATTTTACATGCTCAAAAACCATGGATGATCGATGAGGGATGTGTAGAAATGTGATGTTCCGACCCTGAGGAGCCTGAATCCACCTTCATATTCGAAATTAGATCTTCGGAGAGGTTTCGATTTTCAACAGAACAGACTATATTAGCATTCCGGCTAACGGCAGCCTACAATGACGGGGTACGCGATGGATGTCCTGTATCGTGAGGTGGAGAGGATGAAGGCGGGCCTGGGATTAGGCAGTGTGTGGTGAGCTGGTGCGACTGGGGGAACGACGCTCAGGTGAGGTTGGGGTGCAGTCGAGCGGAGTAGCACCAGGTGGCCTTCGGAGCGGTGTAGTAGGGCGAGGCAGGGGAATCGGAGCTGGGACAGCGGCCTCAATACTGTACACCAAGACAACGTAGCTTAGAGAGATTCTAGACGATAAGGAAGCCATCACAGTCAGTCAAGGAAGAGCCTGAGGGGCTGACCTCGAGGGTAGTAAAGGGACAGGACGCGAGCCATGTGGTTCCTCGGGGCAGCAAACGAGAGTGGCCAGTTGGTCGGTCATTCATGGTGGTATCAGCGTGGATCTCGGACTGTGGGCCACAGACTGTGGAACATGGGGGATGGGTTGGACCCCCTTCTGGGCCGTGGTTCGGTGGATTGGCCTTGTCAAGGAGGTTCCGACCAAGTGTGCCAGACTGGCCCAATTGGTCCACATCGCGTTCAAAGAGGCAAAACATCAAAATGGCGTGTCCATTTGAATCTCCGTCTATGGCCATAGGTCTGTCTCATTGAGACACAAATTTTAAAATTGTATTTGGGGCTTTTGATTAATTTTCCAAATGGTGTGTAGCTCGAGACAATATTTTTAATAATAATAAAATATTTATTATTAATTTTAACGGGCGTAGCACTCGATCCAAACGTCTGTTTGGCAAGCCGTCAGAGACACTGTGACCCTAGAGTAATGGTGGTCAGTCAAAATATTGTCCGAGTCCTTTGTGGTTTGGTTTTGTTGTTTGGTGGAATTAAACGCTTAATGAAAATAATTATTTAATTATTTAATTATTGTTGCATCATATCTAACTCCTATTTGGGATGTCCGATTGATGTGCCATCAACGGTAGCATGACCCTAGTCCCCATGCGAAATATTTGAGATGATTTCTAAAGCGTTCGGTTTGGAGAAAAGGTGTGGGTCCCACATGGATTTTTTCCCATGATTTATGGTGAAATGACACTTTTTCACCAAACATCCTTTGGGGGTGTCTGATTACTCATTTTTGTGAATTTTTTCGAGGGGATTGCAATGGAACAATCTGCTCACTTGAAATTGGGTCTGAGGCGTGGTCCCCATAAGGTGGGTTTTGGATGTATGATGCGTTTTTACGAGTTATGATTCTTAAGTCCATTGGGGGAAAATGAATATCCGATATTTAGTGATTATCTACATGAATCACGATGGAACGATATCATGCCATGATTTAGGTTCGAGGTGTGGGCCCCAAGGGACACCATTTATATATGACGCTAGGAGATGAAACTTTTTTTCAGGAGTCTGTTTCATACGAGTGAGTAGTCGACCTTTCGTGTTTCTCTACAATGATCATGACGATGTGATTTGTTTGAGTGTGAAGATAATTATTCGCAATCTTTTGTTAAAATTTTAAACATGAAAGGAATATCAGTGGAATATCCTTTTTATATGTTTGAAGATAATACAGAGCTTAATTCAACTCTGACTATTATGAAGGTGGAGAAGATGTATGAAGAGATATGGTCAATGTTTTGGGACCGTTTGAGGATTCATGCCAGCTAACCTATGATTCTGACCCTACTACATAGAGACGAGCGTCGTGCACTTGTTAGCTATATGAAAACTGTGGTGTGCACTCTGGGAGTACCCTGACATTCCAAGATGTACTTGTTCACATTTTTTGTACTTCTAAGGTTAGGTACTTAGTCAGACGATGAGGCTCATCCACACATCCTGTGGTCCCCACATACACCATGTACTACTATGAATATTGTACCTTTTGTATCTAATTATTATAAAAATTGATTTGGGAATGTGAGTAGCCTATCTTGAGTGTTTATTTACATAAGACATGATGGATACCTCTGTAGAGTTTTTCAATGTATGATGCAAGGTGTTAAAAGTGTGGTTCCAAACTGAGGTCATGTTTTATGATGATAGTGATAGAAGTAATGTTTTCCAAATCACATGTGAAATCATGGATAACAATCCAATGAATTTGGGAGGTGGATTTATTCATTCTCTATTGTGATTACCCTAAAATGAGGATAGGTAGTGTTGTATTATGTTATCTTTACGGACTTTCCAGCCAGCTTAGCTGGGTAGTGGAATTCTTTAACAACATTTAGGGCTTACCCTCCAACGCATCTGGGTAGTGGCCTTCACTGAAAAATTTCTAAGATTACCCTCTATTACAGCTGGGCAGTGGTGTTCACTGATATCTTTCAGGGATTACCCTCTAGTGCATCTTGGAAGTGGAATTTTCCAGTTATCATTTAGTGTATACCTTCTAGTTGGGATGGGTTGTGGGTTTGTCGATGACGTTAATAAGTATATCCTCCAGTAGGGATAGATAAAGTTCACGACTTTGTGACATAATATCTCGACTGTGTGACATAGCGACGAGACGTTGTTGATTTGACTTGGGAATCTCAAGAAAGAGGGGTGCTTTTCAAACTATGATGTGTCCTTCTGACACGACCTAAAACCATACATGTGATACAGATCCTCCCAAAGTGGATAATATCAAGGTGCGATGATTGAGCCACTTTGACATGCAGTTCAGGGAAGACGTGTGGGATGCTGGGAAACAATCATTTTTACTTATAGAACTATTGGATACTCGTTTCCTGGTCTTAATCATGTGATACGTAGATCCCCTTACCCTCTCGTTTGGGTTCCATAGGTTGAGAATATGTTTATAATTTTGCAGTACCTACTCCTTGGGCATTTGATACTCTCCTTCCAATAAAGGTGATGATGGGAAGGGAATGTCATGAGCTTTCTGTGTTTAGATTTTCGTGGTGGTATGAGTATACTCTCCTACTATATTTACTGGAGACTCGACTAGAAGTTCATATTCTCACCATTTAAATATCCTTGGCTTTTAATGAGCATACTTTACTTATTTTTTTGGATGAGTTGTACTATTTTATTGTACCTTGTTATATCTACTGCTTGCCTCTTTATTAAATCACTTTATTCTCCCTTGAGACTTTGGGGAATCCTATTGAATATTTTTATACTCACCTCTGAATGGACAATTCCTACAATCGGTTTGCCCTTGAAAATGACACACAGGATGATTGTGACTTCATAAGGGCATAGGGATACATGGTGAATGGACTATATGCGGTGGTCGTAGCTTGGGATCTAGGAGTGGGGCTCTCTCAGTTGATTTTATTTTCCACCTATTATTAGGTCGTGGAATGTTTTTGGTTGGGGTTTATTTAGACCCTTTAAATTTTAGTCTACTTTTATGTACTTGTACTAATTAGAGGTCGATGCATATTTGTGGTTTTTATACTCTAGTGTTTCATCTTTCTTTATTTTCCCTCGGCACAATTTGCATTTAGATGGCTGCATGTGTGTGTACATGTACTTAGGAAGAGGCCTCCCCATGTATGTTATGAATTTGGTGCTGGTCGCCAGCCCCTATAGAGGCAGGCTTGGGATAGTTGCGGCTCGATCCCCAGTATGAGTCTAGTTGTAATAAAGTGCTATCAAAGTTGGCTCGTTCCATCGGACATTATTTGGAAATTCCCTAAAAAGGATTTGAATTTTTTTTGGGTAACAGTGTCACCATGTCTCGAGAGCAACTCTCATGCCAGGGAGTCCAGTGATGTTGCGGTGGCCAACATAGCCATTCACCAGGACCTTGATTACACTCTTGTTTTCTTGGAGTGTTGAGACACTTGTTGCAGATAATAGTGGAAGATGAATTATATAGGAACGAGTCTTTTATTACCTTCTTGATCCACTTTACCATCATTGTTGATATATATATATGTATATATATTCAAATTTGACCATGGTATACCTTGATCGGATTCAGGATGCCTCCCCAAGGATAGCCAACAAGGATACTAGATCTGATGGTGATAACGAATATGTGAGCGATGAGGCCTCAGTTCAGGGTCAATAATACGATTATCCTTTCTCCTAGATGTTAGGTAGCATCACCTCCACCTGTGGAGTAGTAGTTTGTATCATTAGTGAAGGAAAATGAAGAGCATAGGCTGAGCACGCTACGTGAGTTCTAGCATCAGAAACTGCTGAGGTTATGGGGTGATATATACCCCTTGGCAGTGAAGGGTTGGCTAGATTCGGTGGTTCCCCTCTTCAGGTTTGTTCATACCTTAATAGGGTAGATGGTGACATTGACATACATTCTTTTTCCATAGAGAAGTTTGGCATTGTTAGAGCCATGTTACACAGATGCACAATGAGTCAGTACTCTCATGGGATGACTTCTATCATCCATATCGTTAAGTGTACTACCCCTACTTCTTGTGAACCATATGGTTTCAGAAGCTAATAGAGATTCAGCAGGGATTGATGTAAGTGGCTAAGAAAATGAGTAGGTTCGTAGACCATACTCGGTACCCTTTGTACATGGTCCATGATGGTAACTTCCTGGCACAGAATTTTGAGTAGTTTCTCCATGGAAGAGATTTGTGCCAGTATAGTTTCCATGTGTATCCTCAACCATATGAGGGTGGTGGAGGAGTCACTAGAGAAAAAAAACCTTTTTTTCTGGGGGCACAAGTTGTCTAGTTTTGGTAGTGAGCGCAATAGAATTGGGATGTCTGCCAAAGATAGCACATATCATTTGGTAGGGCCTCGATGTAGGATTCCTCTCCTTGATAAGACCCACTAACATTGTAAGAACCTAGTTTTCTCTATAAAATAATTTGGAATATTATTTATGTCATTCCAGAGTAGCGCCTTCCGACGACGTGCGATTCTGATCCCCGGTGTGGACAGAATTAAATTTTGAATGTGTTCACACTTGGCATGCCAAATTAATGGAATAACTTCGAAATGGTAGCATGGATCGGAAAACTGTGGTCACATTTGTGTCTGGAGCGTTCCTTTTACCATAGGAGGGGTGTATGTTTCGTGGGAGTGGGCCTTCTGTGGAAAACCCCACTAGGGGCATTTTCATAATTTAGCGGCCTCAGACGTTAAGTTTTATAACTTTTGAGCGGGGCTTCAGATTAAAATTTTGAGACCGCCTTTGTGCTCGGGACATGGTGTTTAACATAGGGGAGGCTTAATATCATCCCCATCGAGAGTATCAGATGTGTATCTTTTCGTGGGTGATTTAAAGTTAAATTATAATTTATAAAAAAAACATTATTTAAACCTAAACTCACACATCCCCTTCCCTTGTTCATTCTCTGGCGGAAGAAGCCCCTTCAAGAGCCCATCTATCTTCATCAAGATCTCCTCCTCTATTCTCCAAGGCGGTTGCAGATCCGGTGAAGGCGGTTGCAGATCCGGAGAAGGTGGATCGCTTGCGAAGCCTCGGGCTACGCTAAACAAGGTAGGATTGTGAATTTTTTCTTTTTAAAAGTTCAGCACCTACTTTGATCTTGATTCATACCGTCGAACTATAATTTATTTTTAGAGAAAATCCCATGAATGCGTTATATTTTTTTTTGAGATTTATGACGCATATTTCGGTTTTGAATTTCATGTCATGAGGTGTCTGCAGCTATCCGATGAATATACAGATGTTTTTAGGTGTTTTCTGACTACTTCAGCAGGTTCCGGTGGCGGTCCAGCCATCCCAGGAGGCGGTGTGGCGGCTGCGGATGGAGGCTCAGTGCGGGCCGGCGGCGGAACCAGTGTAGGAGGCCGGGCGAACGAGCGCGGGAGGCGGTCACGGGTGACGGCGGACGGCGAGGCCGAGCTCACCGGGGCGCGGCAGCGGTGGGGTCTCGGCGCATGACCACATGCGGGAATAAGAACCCGAAGGCGGTGGGTCTCTATGCAATATCCGAACCATCCACAAGGGCTGGATAGCACAACGTGGACCTGGGGTCTACTACTGGGCCCCGTGGTTGAGCCGCGGGCCGGCCCAGGCCGGTCCAGCCCAAGGGGATTCGTCCCCTCAACTTTGGACACCCGTAATCTTCACTACGGGTGACTATTTTTTGTGACATCTATGACAGTTTAATCCTCTTCTCAAGAAAAACATTTTGAGATGGTCTCGGGGATTTTTAATTTATGAGACGAGGGGATTGGAGATGCGATATGCCCATTAAGCAGATTTGGGTTTTTCAAGGGGTTCTTGTTTTGGATGGCACGGGCAGATCTGATGTCTGATTTGAGAGCCATCAGCAGTGTTGTAACCCTGGCATCGAGGTAAAGATTTCCACAGGCTTTTCGGGCATTGAAACTGGAGTTGAGGCATGGGCCCACTGCCCGTCTTTTAAGACGTGAGCGGCGATTAGCAACTTTTTCATCAGACATCCGTTCGGGGCATGTGGCTAGTCATTTTTTGGGTGTTTTTATGAGGGACTCGCAATGGCGCAATCTGCCCGCTCTAATTTCGCACGGTGGTGTGGGCCCCATGAGGGCCATTTTTTGAGTTGGCAGTGATTTCAATCTTTATAAACGGGTTTCCGTTTTGGAAAAATGATAAGTCAATTATGTGTACTTTCCGGAGAGGATCGCAACGGTGCGATCTGTATGTTGCATTTCAGGACCGTGATGTGGGACCCACATAGCACCGCACGTGAGAGATGCAGAAAAATGAACCTTCTTCACCGGACATCTATTCCATGCACGTAATCAGTCAATTTGAAGTGTTTTCCCAAGGGAATTGCAGTGGTGCGATGCGCTAACTATTTTCGGGACCAAGGCTCGGGACCACGAGACACCGTTCGGGCCTAAAGCGGTGTTGGATGACCATTTCATATGATGTTTGTTTGAGGTGAGTATGTGGTCTATCTCGCGTGTTTTTCTGAGAGGATTACAATGACATGATCCATTTGAATGTGTGGAGACTCATTCGAGATCTCATTAAATGTAGAATCATGAAAGGTGTACATGTGATGGTTATTCATGTGGTGTTTTTTAGGGATCCCTTGGTATGTAATCGTGTTCAATCCCGTGTGAGTGAAGTAGATGCTTAAAGAGATATTGTGTGTCATGCTAGGGTTTTAGAGGAAGTAGGTTAGCGAAATTACGTTTTCACCCTTCGCGTTGACGTTGGGTGTCCTGTGCAAGATAGCCTTTGGGATAGAGATGTGGTATACTCTGGGTGTATACAGGGATGCTTGGAGGTACATGGTGTAGTTTGTACCCAATAATGTTTGTGTACTTGGGTTGGTGATGAGAAATGGTCATACATCGTGTGGGCCCCTGTGGGTGTCGTGTTCTGCTTTATATACCTTTGATCTCTCGCGATATAGAGGGTCCGTCTATTCAAGATGGTTTATACTAGAAGGGTTGTGTGGTTTCCCCCGGTTTTATTCTCGATGGTGTGATCGGCGAGGTATTTTGGGTTCCCCTTTTTTCCTTTAGCTGTGTGGGCATTCAGTATCATGTCCCTTCGTGTTCCCTGGTATAGTTTTTGTGGATTTGGTGTGACCAATACATTACACGACACTGATCCTCTACCTAGGAGGTTGTTTCCTGTAGGGTACAGAACCCCAGTGATCCTATGCACAGATTCCCTAGCCGAGTATCGAGATCATATCCTCCTCCCGTGATCTAATGTGATGTGTTTCTCTAGGCAGAGCACCAGGTATCAGCGTAACCACACTACACGGGCACTAAACCTCTATTAGATGAATTGTTCTGGAGTTAGGTGGTTACGCGATACCCACTCTATGTTCTGATGTCCAGTTTTGTACTATATAGTAGGGATGGCCAGATAAGTTTTGAGTTTACCCTCCAACGGGGCTGGGCAGTGGGTTTCTCATCGACTTCTTCGGGCTTACCCTCTAGCGGGGCTAGGCAGTGGGTTTCTCATTGACCTTTTAGGGTTTACCCTCCAATAGAGACTGGGATGTGGGTTACCTAATGAACTCCTAGGGTTTACCCTCTAGAAGAGACTGGGAAATAGGTTACCCAACGACCACTTGGGGTTTACATTCTAGCAGAGACTGGGCAGTGGGTTACTGGATGACCTCTTAGGGTTTACCCTCCAGCAGAGACTGGGCAGTGGGTTACTCGATGACCTCTTAGGGTTTACCCTCCAGTAATGACTGGGTAGTGGGTTACCTAACGACCTCATAGGGTTTACCCTCCAGGAGAGACTAGACCATGGGTTACCTGCCGAACTCTTACGGTTTACCCTCCAGTAGAGACTCGGTAGTGTGTTACCCGACGACCTCTTAGGGTTTACCTTCCAGCAGAGACTGGGTAGTGGGATACCCAATGTCCTCTTAATGTTTACACTCCACCAGAGACAGGGCAGTGGGTTACCCAACGACCTCTTTGGGTTTACCCTCTAGACTGTCTTGGTAGTGGGTTACTCGACGAATTCCTTCAGACTCAGTCCTTTCTACTAGGCTAGTCTGTTGCTTTTCTCCGTGACTACTGGAGTGGGACCCTTGGTTGTACAGGTTAGTTATGTGACAACTTTATCTTGAGAAGAACTCTCAATTGTGCGACAGTGAAGAGGTGTGGTTTGACTTTCCCCATAACTCTCAAGTACAAGGGGTGCTTTCCCCACCATGATCTGTCCTTGAGTCGCGGCCTAAAACCTTGCGGGCGAGTCCGTGCCGCCCAAAATAGATTGTGTCAAGGTGCGGTGATTTGATCCCCTTGAATTTCAGTTCATGGCAGATAGGTGGGATGCTGGGTAACGATGATGTTTACTTCAAGGATTGTTGGAAACTCACAATCTTGGGCTGATCTATGAGATGGATATCCTCTTACAATCTTGTTTGGGTTTCTTATTGAGCATATAGATATGTATATTCTTTGTTCTTGTACCCACTTTTTGGGTTTTGGTCACTCTCTTTCCAGGAGAGGCGAAGACTTTTGGGGTATGCCACGTGCTTTCCATGTATAGATTCTTGTGGTTGGATGAGTCTACTCTCCTGATATAGGTAGATATGGCTCAACAGGAAGTTCAACTTCTCCCTGTTTCTAGCTCCTTGTGTTAGAACGATTCTACTTCCTTACTCTTATTGGTTGGAGTTGTACTCTTTATTGCACTCTCTATTGTACTCTTTTAATATTCCATGTTCGATCTACTGCTCACTCTTAGGTACCTCCTTTGTTTCTCCCTCGAGCCTTCGGGGTATCCTACAGAGTATTTTTATACTCACCCCTACTTGGGAATTTCCCACACTTGGTGTGCCCATTCAGATGATGGACAGGTCAATCGTGACATCAGATGGGATTAGGAGTAAGGGAGCTTGGACCACGTACCATGGTCATAGTTGGGTTTCATGTGAGGGACCCTCCCAACTGTTGTAATTTTTTTACCTTTTTTCAGGTTGTGGCACTATTCTGGTTGGGCACATGTTTTCCATTATTCTTTTTAGATTACCTTTAGCATTTACTTTGTACTATTTAGAGGTCGATGCACTTTTGTGGTTCTTTATAGTAGTTAGTACTTTACTTTTCCTTTACTCTACACTTCTTCATTGTGTGGGATGTGTGTTTGTGTATAGTTACTTAGGAAAAGGCCTCCCTGAGTTGTTTATCCTTCAGGGATTGTCTCCTGCCCCTGGCCTATGGAGGCGGACTTGGGGTAGTTGCGTCTCGATCCTAGGTAGGGGAGGGTCGTGAAAAAGTGGTCTTAGAGGAGGTTCATTCCTTGGGGAATTGTGCGGACGCCCCTAAATAGTAATTGGTTGGGAATTAGGGTAACCTTGTCGAAGTGTCTCGAGAGTGGCTCTCAGGCCAGGGAGTCTAGTGATGGTGTGACAGACGACGTATCAATTCACCTGGACCCTGATAACTTGTTTGTCTACTAGTCATGTTGAGACACTCGTTGCAGGGAAATTGGTTTGTGAATCACATAGGATTGAGTCGTTGACTATCCTTCTTGAGTCAACTCCCCATTGTTGTTACTATTTTATTCATATATGCTCATCTGACTGTGACACTCCTTCATAAAATTCATAATGTCTTTGTGGAGACAGCTATCCAGGATAACAGTTTTGGTTCATGACGACGACCCTATGAGTGACGAGGCCTCAGTCCAGGACCCATCATGCGAGTCCCTTTCTCTAGGTGGACCGGTAGAAGCACCCCCACCATGTGAGCAGTAGACAGCTCCAGCAGAGCAGATTGAGCTTGAGCACAGGTTAAGTGCACTACGTGAGTTCTAGCGATAAAGACCACAGAGGTTCCGTGGTGTGCCAGACCCTCAGGCAGAAGAGGGTTGGCTCGAGATAGTGGTATTCCTCTTCAGGATTGCACATATATCACCAGATCAGAGGGTGGCTTTTGCAGCTAGCCTTTTCCAAAGACCAACTGGGCATTGGTGGAGTCTGGTGACTCAGTTACTTGATGAGTTATCTCATTCGTGGGGAGACTTTTAGCCACTGTTTCATGATGATTTTTACCCCTCCTACTTACGCTCCTTTCAGATCCAAGAGCTCATGCAGTTTTACCGGTGAGAGATGACAGTGAATGAGTACGCGACTTGTTTCGCAGACCGAGCATGTTTTTACCCGGACATGCTCCATTATGAAAACATCAAAGCGTTGAAGTTAGAGCAGGGTCTCCACATAGAGATTTGTGCTATCATCGTACCCTTTTGCATCCCCAATTATGTCAAGGAGCTAGATCAGGCGCTGGTGACACAGATCTTCCTGTCACGTTCCATTGTTGGTTGTGGCAGTAGGCATGATGGAGCTGATATGTCTGTCGCAACTAGCAGGCGTCAGCAGACAGAACCTCGACGCAGGAGGCCTTCCACCCGCCGGTTTTAGAGACCTGGTCGTGCACCACTATGCCTGCAAAGCACAAGGGCTCAGCCGAGGAGACCCTTATGTGAGCAGACCCAAGTGTAGGGTCGTACACCACAGTGGCTCCAGAAGGCACTAGGGTAGCCTGGAGAGCGTCGGTGATATGCTTTTTATGGGAGAGGTCACATGGTATGGGACTGCTTGACTAGGTATGTTGTGAACTTTGGGCAGGCAGCAGGTGCCCCACCACGACAGAGGCAGCACCGTGATCAGAGTGGTACACAGAGAGGTGGTGCTAGTAGGGGAGTGGGACCAACTGAAAGTAGGGGATGCCATTACGAGGTCTTCCCATCACCAAAAGGAGGTACACGTCAGGCCCTAGGAATTGAAAGTTGGTACAAGGAACAGTCGCGAACTTTGGATGTTTATGATCCTGCAGAGCATGAAGTGATAAGTGGTACGCCTCATAGCATTTCTACTTTTCTCAATATAATTGTTAGACTCTGTGTGTGAAATGATTTTCTCCCTACTCCTTGCATGAGTTATTACCAGGGTGATGCGGGGAATCAGTGTAACACTGTCTTAGTGGAATAGAAGTCGGGGAAACCATTATCTTTAGTCGATGGTGGTGACTCCATCGAATTTCGAGCGTGCAAGAGAGTCTTGTTCTTGGGACATCGACTATGAAATCTTGTGTGACCAGATACCCTTGGTTGCTTCACCATATGAAAATTCTTATTGTGGGAATCATTGGGCTTTGTCCCATGTCCTAAAGGTGATTCGAGTCATAGTGTGCGACGTAGAGGTTCGCCCGGTGATGTGTTATACCGCCGAGGTCCTTCGGGACATTTGAGACCGCGCGAAGGGATGGGGAGGTCCCCACCGCCTTGCCCTAAAACCAAAGGCTGGTTTTGGAGCATAATGTCTCCCACGTGACTCACCATAGAAAAATTGTGTGTGCACCTATGCACATCATCGAAGAGTACAGACCCCAAGCGAATGGACCAAATCCTTTGGTCCCTGCGTAGTAACTCAGAACTGTGCAAGATTTATTCTGGGTACAGGAGAGCCAGGTGTGGGCTTAGTACCATGATTTGTTCCCATGTTTTTCTTTTCGGGGACGAAAAGATTGAAGGAGTGAATTGTGTAAGAACCTGGTTTTTTCTATAAAATCCTTTGGAATAATCATGATTTTATTCCAGAGCAGCGCCTTTAGGTGGTGTGCATTCTGAGCCCCGGTGTGGCTGGAATTAAATTTTCAGTGTATTCACATTGGGCATGCCAAATAAATAGAAAAAATCCAAAACAGTAGAACGGATCTGAAAACCAAGGGAACCGTTGAGTCCGGAGCGGGTCGTTTACCCTATGAGGGGTGTATGTTTCGTGGGCGCGTGACTTCAGTGGAAGAAACCACCAGGGGAATTTTCATAATTTAGAATCCTCAAGTGTTAAGTTTTATAACTTTTGAACGGGGCCTTTGATTAAAATTCCAAGACTGCAGTTGTGCTCTGGAGGTTGTTTTTACCCTAAGGGAGGCTTAATCTCAACCCCGTCAGGAGTTTAGGACATGGGTATTTTCGTGGGCGATTAAAAGATAAATAAGAATTTACAAAAAATTCTATATTTAAACATAAACTCACCCCTACCCTTCCCTTGTTCTTTCTCTGGTGGAAGAAGCCCCAAAAAGAGACCCTCACCCTTCATCAAGCACTCCTATCCTATTTTCCAAGGCGGTTGCAGATCCGGCGAAGGCGGATCACTTGTGAAGCCTCGGGCTATGCCCCACAAGGTAGGATCATTCGTTTTAATTTTCTTTTTAAAAGTTCTGCACCTACTTTATGTTGATTCATAGCGTCGAACTGTCATTGAATTTTATAGAAAATCCCATGAATGCGTAATATTTGTTCTGAGCTTTCCGACGCATAATTTCGTATTTGAATTTCAAGTCTCGAGGTGTCTGCAACTGTCCGACGATGATCCTTGTGTGTTTAGGTATTTTCTGACAGTGTTCCGACCATCCCATGCAGCGGTGTGGTGGCTGCGGGCTGTTTATCAGAGCAGGCTGGTGATGGCTTCATCGCAGGTGGCTGGGCGAGTGAGCGCGGTAGGTAGCCTGGCGAGGGAGTGTAGGAGGTGGCCCTGGGCGACAGAGGACAGCGAGGCCGAGCTCTCCGGGGTGCAGAGACAACGGGTTCACGGCGCGCGACACTGTGCTCGAACAGAGTCCTGCGTGCGGCGGACCTACATGCTAGATCGCGACTAGCTGCGAGGGTCGGCCGACACCATGTGGACTCGAGGTCCACTTCCGGGCCATGCGGCTGAGCTGCGAGCCGGCGGTGCGAGCCGGGCCGGCCTGCGCGGGCTGGCCCAGGCCGGTCCAGCCCAAGGGGATTCGTCCCCTCGAATTCGGACACCCGTAATCTTCACTACCGGTGTCTGTTTTTTGTGCCATCTACGACAGTGTAATCCTTGGCTCGAGAGAAACATTTTGACATGGTCTTTGGGATTTTTAATTTCCGAGATGAGGGCCTCGGTGATGCGACACTCCCATTTAGCGGATTGGAGTTTTTCTGGGGGTTCTTGTTTTGGATGGCGCGGGCACATATGATGTCCTATTTGAGCGCAGTTAGTGGTGTTTTGACCCTGGCGTTAGGACAAAGATTTCTAATGGGTTTTCGTGCGTTGAAAACAGAGTTGAGGCATGGGCTCCATGACCCATATTTTATGTTCCGAGAAGCGATTATCAGCTTTTTCATCGGATGTTCGTTCGGGGCGTGCGAGTAGTCGTTTTTGGTTGTTTTCTAGAAGGAATTGCAATGGTGAAATCCACCCGCTCTAATTTCACATAGTTTTTTGGGCCCCACAATGGCAATTTTTTGAGTTGGCGGTGATTTCCATCTTTATCATCGGGTGTCCATTTTGGACAAGTTATTAGTCAATCTTGTGTACTTTCCTGAGAGGATCACAATGGGGTGATCCATTTGTTGCGTTTCCGGACCGTGAAGCGGGTCCCATATAGCACCGCTCGTGTGTGGTGTGGCAGAATTCACCTTCGTCCCTGGACATCTGTTTCATGCAAGTAAGAAGTCAATTTGACGTGTTTTCCTTATAGCATCGTAGTGGTGCAATGTGCACGACTATTTTCGGGACTGAGGCTCGGGACCACGGGACATCGTCCAGCCGTAAAGCGGTGTTAAACGACTTTTTCATTGAATTTTTATTTGAGGTGAGTAATTGGTATATCTCTCATGTTTTTCCACAAGGATTACAACGACACGATCCGTCTGGATGTGTGGAGACTCATTCGAGATCTCATTAAACGTGGAAGCATGAAAGTTGTACCGGTGATAGTTCTTCCTATGGTGTTTGTAGGGAACCCTTGGTGTGTAATCATGTTCACTCTCATGTGTGTGAAGTATATGTGTATAGAGATCTGGTTTGTAGTTCTAGGGCTATAGAGGATGCATGGTGGAGAAATTACATTTTCTTCGGTCGTGATGACATTGGGTGTCGTTTGCACGATAGCCTTTGTGCTAGAGATGTGGTATACTCTGAATGTATACGGGGATTCATGGAGGTACATGTTGTAGTTTGTACCCAATAATGATTTTGTACTAGGTTTGGAGATGAGATAGGGCCATAATTAGTGTGGGCCCCTTGTGTGTGTCATGTTCTTCTTTACGTACCTTTGATCTCTCGTGACATATAGGGTCCCTCTATTCACGATGGTTTAGACCAGCAGGGTTGAGTGGTTTCCCCTTATTCTATTCACGACGGTGTGATCGGTGGAGTTGTTTAGGTTCCCCTTTTTTCCTTTACCCATGTGGGGTTTCAGTATCATGTCCATTCGTTTTCCCTGGTAGAGTTTTTATGGATTCGGTGTGACCAATACATTACGGAGGCACCGATCCTCTACCCAGGAGGTTGTTTCCAGTAGGGTATGGAGCCCTAGCGAGCCTGGGTGTAGATAACCAAGCCGAGTATCGAGATCATATCCTCCTCCCGCTATCTATCATGATGTGTTTACCTAGGCAGAGCTCTATGTATCGATGTGACCCACACCACATGGGCGTTGAACCTCTACTAGGTAAAATGTTCTGGAGTTGGGTCGTTTCGTGATACCCCATACGTGTTCTGTTGGCCAGTGTTGTACCATCCAGTAGAGATGGCCAGAGCAGTTCTGGGTTTACCCTCCAACGAGGCTGGGCAGTGGGTTGCTCATCGACTTCTTCGGGTTTCCCTCCAGCAGGGCTGGGCAGTGGGTTGCTCATTGGCCTCTTAGGGATTACCATCCAGCAGAGACTAGGTAGTGGGTTACCCGATGAACTCTTAGGTATTACCCTACAGCACAGACTAGGTAGTGGGTTACCCGACGACCTCTTAGGGTATACCCTCCAGCAGAGACTGGGAAGTGGGTTACCCGATGACCTCTTAGGGTTTACCCTCCAGCAGAGACTGGGCAGTGGGTTACCCGACGACCTCTTAGGGTTTACCCTCCAGGAGAGACTGGGGAGTGGGTTACCCGACGACCTCTTAGGGTTTACCCTCAACTAGAGACTGGGCAATGGGTTACCCGGTGACCTATTAGGGTTTAACCTCCTGTACAGACTAGGCAGTGGGTTACCCAACGAACTATTAGGGTTTACATTCTAGCAGTTCTGGGTAGTGGGTTACCCAACAACTTCTTTCAGACTCATTCGTTTCTACTAGGATAGTTTGTGGATTTTCTCTGTGACTACCGAAGCGGGACCCTTGGTTGTACGGGTCAGTGATGTGACAGCTTTGACATAAGAAGTCCTCTCGACTGTGTGACAATGAAGAGGTGTGGTTTGACTTTCCCCCGAACTCTCAATTACGAGGGGCACTTTACCCACCAAGATACATCCTTGAGATGCGACCTAAAATCGTGTGGGCGAGTCAGTTCCAACCAAAGAAGATAGTGTCCAGTTGCATTGATTTGATCTCCTTGACATTTAGTTTGGGACAGACGGGTGGGATGTAGGACATCGATGGTGTTTAATTCTGGGACTAAGGGAGAATCACTTTCATATGTTGAGCTATGAGATGGAGATCCTCTTACGATATTGTTTTTGTTTCTTATAGATCATATGGATATTTATATACCTCGTTTTCGTACCCACTTATTGGTTTTTGGTTACTCTCCTTCCAGGAGAGGAGAAGACGCACGAGGTATGCCACATGCTTTTCGTGTCTAGCTTCTCGTGGTTGGACGTGTCTACACTCCTGCTATAGGTAGTGAAGGATCAAAAAGAAGTTCATCTTATCACCATTTCTTAATCCTTGTGTTAGGATGAGTCTACTTCCTTCCCCTTGTTGGGTTAAGTTGTACTTTTTATTGCACTCTCTATTGTACTCTTTTACTATTCCCTGTTCGATCTACTACTCACTCTTCAGTACCTTCTATGTTTCTCCCCCGAGCCTTCGGGGAATCCTACTGAGAATTTTTACACTCACCCCTGCTTGGGCTTTTCCTGCACTTGGTGTGCCCTTGCAGAGGATGGACAGGTCGATCGTGACATCATAGGAGATTAGGAGTTAGGGATCTTGTACCACGCACAATGGTCGTAGTCGGGTTCCAGGTGAGGGACCCTCCCAGCTGTTGTACTGATGTTTACTATTTCTGGGTTGTCGTACGTTTCTGATTGGGTGTGTGTTTTCCCTTTTTATTTTTAGTTTACCTTAATAATTTCTTTTTTACTATTTAGAGGTTGATGCAATTTTTTGGTTGTTTATAGCAGTTAGTACATTACTTTTCCTTTACTCTTCACTTCTGCATTGAGTGGGCTGTGTGTGTGTGCATGTGTACAGGAACTTAGGAAAAGGCCTCCCTGAGTTGTTTAGCCTTCGACACTTTTTGCCAACCCCTGGCCTATAGAGGAAGGCTTGTGGTAGTTGCAGATCGGGCCCGGGTAGGGTTGGGTCGTGGCAAAAATATTCGAGGACAATGTAGAGCACCACGATAGCCCGGGGAGGACTAGTGTTATTCTTGTGGTGGGAGAGGTCATGTGCCATGAGACTACCCGACAATATGTTATGATTTTTATAAGTACCTGGTGGATGACCTACCATGTTAGAGGCAGTGTCATGAATGAGGATCTCCTAGGTGAGGATAGCGTGGTCTCCCAGAAGGTGGTGTTAGAAAATGAGCTTGAAGAACTGTGTTTCTGGGATGAAATTTCATGTTCCTTCCACCACCACAAGGCAGTCAATGTCAAGCCCATGGAGATGGAGGATAGGGCTGCGAGTGGCTGAATTCTATAGATATATATAATCCAACAGCACATGAGATGATAAGTGGTAAGCACTGTGTCTTTTTCTACCCTTTTTAGTTGAACTTGTTAGACACGGTGTGAGGTACTCGTTTCTTCCATATCCTTGCTCTAGGAGTTACCAAGGGTGGAGTGGAGCATCAGTGTAACACTATTTCAGTGTTGTTCAATGTAGCAATGAAAGTACGAGAATGAGGGTTTCCTCCCCCACTATTAATCATTTTTGTGAAATGAGAAAAACCACCGGGGAGAGTCAGTACCACCAAATGTGGATAGTATTGAGGTGTGGTGGATGAATCCCTATGACATATGTGTTCATGGTGGGGTTGTGCTGTAGAGTATCAGATCTTGTATTGGCTTTTCCAGTGGAGCCCTTCTTCTTTCCCTCCCTTCACTTGATGCGCTGCTAGCGGGTTTGGTAGAGTTCTAGTTTTGGGGATTACTCTCTTTCCACGAGGGGAAAAGACATGTAGGGTATACCATGTACGTTTCATGTCTATATTCATGCGGTTGGATGAGTTTTCTCACTTTCTTATTCATTGGTACTTTTGGTGCTCAACGTCAATATTGATACTATTTTAATGTACAGATTGAGGTGATGGACACACCATTAATAGAACTATGTTACTCACTATATGTGCTGGCAGTGGTAGTCTTTCCCTTTCGAATGTGGAGACACTAACTTCTGGGAGAGTGCATTCTAATTTTCTCAAACCACCATTGTCTTAGGTGCCTCATTACCTAAAGAGACTAGAACCTGATACAGTGGTGTAGGTTGAAATCCCTATAGGGATATGACATAAAGGTAGTCTATCCTATGGAAAGTAGAATCATTGAATCAGATGCCTTTAGCAGAGAGTCTCAGGCTCTCTAGGTGCAGAGAGTTTCACAGCAGTTAGTTTCCCTACAATCAACCCTGTTGGAGAAGATGGGTTGAAATTTTCTTTAGACGATGTTATTTACTCCTTCGCTCCTCGAGGGTGTAAGAGATTCACAGCTGAGATGCATTGACTGTAAAATCTTGCGTGACATGTTATTCTTTGGTGTTCCACCAGATGTATATTCTGAAAGAGGGAATCATGAGACCATGTTCTAGGAAAAAACTATGATTTTGAACACAAAGTTGAATGTATAGGTACTACCATGGAAGTAAACATTTCCCCAAGATTCTTTTGGTCGTTCGGAAGTAGTGCAAGAGATGGGAAGGTTCCTTACTGCCTTTTCCAGTGCTACCAATTGTAGGAGTTGGTGTACCACGTCATCCACATTTCATAATTGATATGATTCATGTGTGATCCTATGCATGTTATCAAAAGTTTTAAACCTTATTACAACAGATCATCCCTTTGGTTCATGTGTTGTGCCAGCATGGTTTTGTGATGATTTTCTTGGGAGTGGGAGAGCCTGCTAGGAACTCAGTATCCTGAGTTATTCCTCCTAATGTTGCTTTTCAGGGATGAAAAGCATGAATGATGGAATTATTTTGAGACCTGTTTTTATCCTAAAAATACATTGATGTATTTCTAAATATATTTCTAGAGCTAAGAGTTGAAATGACGTAAAATTCCAAGGCCTTGTGTGCTCGGAATAAATAATAAAAAAATAATAAGTGATTTTTAACTATTTACACAATAGAAACATGATATCTATTAAATTGTTGATCAGATCAAAAATATGAGACCACGATTGGGTCTAAAATCTGGTTTTTACCCAATGTGAAAATAAAGAAAGTTTCCACCAGATGTTCAGACCCCTCCCACATTAGTGTAAAGTAAATGGATGAATATATTTATTAATTCATTCATTTAATAGCTCAAATATAAATAACAATCAATCATAAACTCAGATCAAAAATCAGTTCCCACGGTTGTGTTCAGAGAGTGACATTTACCTTAAGAGGGGTAATTCTTTGTTAGTGCCTGGCCACTATGAGAAATGTCAACTAGGGGGAAGTCCATTTTTCGAATAACCACTTTTTGATTTTTATCACTTGCGTTCTTTTGGAATAACATTTGAATTAAGAATCAGAATAGAAATAAGAGACTTCTATTAGTTCAAAATGGGGCATTTTTCCTTGGGACGATATAAAATGAGAGGGTGTGATGGATTCAAATTCTGCGCTAATTGGGGTTTTTTATAAAAAGAATATCAGTAGTTTAGAGATAGGTTTTCCCCTTCAATCAACTCTTCCTCTCTATCCACCTCTATATATCTATCTCTATCTATCATTCTTCTGCATTCTTCCTTGTTCATCACTAGATAGAGGAGAAAAATCTATCAGTTCAAAGAGGGATCATAGAAGGGATGTTGCCAATGATGAAGGGATCCAACGGGGTAGTATTCTTGTTAATATTTCACCCCTTTGATTGATTTCTTAGTTTTCTTCTAATTCTTCATTTAAATTCAATAATTCTAGAATTAGGACTATTTCAAAATGAACAAGGTCTTCTTCCAATACCTGGTCAAAATCCCATTCTAGGGTGTTCTTCGTCCAAAATTTTGGATGTGCCAAAACCATGACGAATCGACGAGCGAGGGGTTGCGCTGTGATGATCCGGCCCCAAGGATCTTGAATCGGCCTTCAGAATCCAAATTGGACATCCAGAGAGGCTGAAATAGTCCATCGAACAAACCATAGAAGCATGCTAGCCGACCGCGACAGATAGCGGTGGTGTGCGGGACGACAACGGTGTGTCGCGCGGCAGGGCAGATGATGGTGAGGTCAGGGATCAAGTGGTGTACGGTGATCTGGAGAGACAGGGAGTGCAGCACTCAGGAAAGGCCGAGGTGCAGTCAATATGAAGAGCGTTGGGTGGCCTTCGTCACGGTGCAGCAGGGAACTTTTGGGGCCTAGGACCTGCGAAGGTGGAACAGGAGCGACGCACAAAGAGAATTCATCCCGAAGGGAGTCCGGGAGATGGGGAGCAGTTGTCGCAGCTAGCCGAGAAGGAGCCTGAGGTTCTGAACTCGAGGGGTAGAGAAGGATAATGACCCACATCTTAAGGGACCTCAGTGGATAAAATGATACCGTCCAATTGGCTAGTCATTCCAGGTGGTGTCATTGCGGGCCACAGGGGGAAGAGTCAGACCCGTCACTGGGCCACGAGTTGGTGGATTGGCACCGTAGTGGAGGGTCTGGCCAAGTGGGTCAGACCTGCCTAGTTGGTCCCTTTCACATTCAAATGGGAATAACTTTTAAATGGTGCATCCATTTGATGCACCATCTACTTCCATGGGTCCGTCTCACTAAGACTGACATTTTGAAATGGGTTTCGAGGATTTTGAGTTCTATTCCCAAAGGAGGGTTTCTCAAATAATTATTTTTAATAATAATAAATTATGTATTATTATTTGTAACATCCCTATATCAAAAACCAAAATTCCATTTGACACATCGTTAGAGGCATAGAGAGCCTAGAGTTGAGGTGGTCCCTCTGAAGTTCTTTCCAGAGATTTTCGATTTGGTTTCATCACTCGGTGGAAGGAAACACCAATTGAGAATAATTAATTAATTATTTAATTATTCTTCCATCGGTCCTAACTACTTTTTGGGATGTCTGATTGATGCACTATCTATAATATCATGACCCCAGTCCTCATGCTATCTTTTTGAGATTCTTTCCGAAGTGTTTAGGTTGGAGAAATGGTGTGGTCCCTATAGGGATCAGTCGTTATATTTTATGGTGAAATTACAGTTTCTCACCCTATATCCATTTGGGGAATTTGTGTACTCATTTATATGAGTTTTTATGAGGGGATTTCAATTGCACAATATGCCTGCCTAAAATAAGGGCATAGGCATGGGACCCACGAGGCGAATTTCAGAAGTATACTGCATTTTTATGACTTACGTTTCATAAGTTCCTTCGAGGAAAATCAATAACCTAATTTGAGTGATTATCTATAAGGATCGCAATTCCATCATCCTCATGTCGTGTTTTGGGATCAAGGTGTGGGGCCTATAGGGAACCGTTTGCATATGACGTTAGGAGATGAAACTTCTACATTAGGAGTCTGTTTTGGATGAGTGATTAGTTGTTATTGCATGTTTTTTCACAAGGATCATGATAGGGTGGTCCATTTGGATTTTTGGAGCCTTTTTCGTGATCTATTGTTATGCTGTATTAGTGGATGATCCTTTTTATGCGCTGGAAGATAGTCCAAAAATTTGGTCACCTCCAATTATTGTGAGAGTGGAGAAGATGTATGAAGGGAAACTGTCAATGTTTTGGGACAGTTTGAGAAGGTGTATAACATATCCTTTTATTCCAACCCTCTTTCTTAACGAAGAGCGTCGTGCGCTCGTCAGCTCTGGGACTATTATGGCGTGTACTCTAGAAGAACCATGATAGGCCTAGTGGTACTTATTTCCCATTTTTCTACCTGGAAATGGTTAGGTACATAGCTAGGACATGAGGCGGGGCCAAATATTTTGTGGGACCCACATGGGTCGTGTACAACTAAGAATCTTCTACCTTTTATATATCATTCTTTTGAACTCCGATTTTGGCATGAGAGTAGTCTATTCTTAGTGTTTCTCCATGTAGGACGTGATAGTGCCCTCCATTGAGGCTTTCGAGGTACGATGTGAGGTTTCCTGAGTACGGTGCTTTTCTGAGGCTATGCTTGATAATGACAGTGATGGACATGAAGTTATTAGAATCACCAGAGGAATGAAAGCATACCCTCTGGTGATGCTGGATAGTGGTGTTGACCATTACCTTTTGGGAATACCCTCCATCATGCTAGGGAAGTGGTGTTCATCATTCTCTTTCAAGGCTTACCATCCTGCACAGCTGGGTAGTGGTGTTCACGGACATCTTTCAGGGCTAACCCTCCATCGCATCTGGGCGATGGTGTTCACTGATACCTTTCAAGGATTACCCACAAATTCAGATGGGTTGTGGCATTCACCAGTTACTCTTTCGGGCTATACCTACCAGTTGGGATGGGCAGTGGGTTCACCGATGACATTGATAATTATATCCTTCAATAGGGATAGAAAATGGGTTCACGAATTTGTGACATGATCTCTCGACAGTGAGACATAGAGATGAGATGAACATGATGGGAAATTGGACTCTCAAGAAAGAGGGATTCTTTCCCCACCAATATGTCTCCTTGAGATGCGACCTAAACCATATAGGTGAGGCAGAACTTCCCAAATCAGATAATATCAGGCTGCAGTGATTGAGCCCCATTGACTTGTAGTTTAGAGTAGATGTGTGGGATGCTGAGAATCAATGGTATTTATATCTATAATGGTTGGAGACTCTTTTCATGGGAAGAACTAGAGATATTAAGATCCCCTTTCAGTCTCGTTTGGGTTCATTTAGTTGAAAATATTTATATCATTTTGCAGTACCCACATATTGTGAAATTTTTACTCTCCTTCCATGGGAGGCAGAGATGCATGGGGTATGCCACGTGTTTTCCGTTTATAGATTCCCGTTAATTTATGGGTCTCTTCCCTTACTATAGGTTGTGAATACTTGATTCAAAGTTCATATTCTTACCATTTTGGGATATGTATGTTTGGATGAGAAAACATCAATTCTTTTTTGGGTTGAACTGTACTTTTTTATTGTACCTTATTCTATCTATTTCACCCCTCTTTAGTAAATCACATGCGACTTCGTTGATCCATCAGGGCATCCTACTGAGTATTTTTATACTCACCCCTACCTGGGCTTTTACAGCACTCAGTTATACCTTGTAAACGATATACATATTGATCGTGGCTTTTGATGAGCAATGGGATATGAGGTGCTTTGACCATGTGCAGTGGCCATAGCTTGAGATCTTGGAGCGAAGCTCTCTCAGCTATTTCACATTTCCAGCTTTTTCTCGGTTGTTACACATTTCCAGTTGGGCGTGTATTTTTCCCATTTCTATTTCAGTTTACTATTTTGTATTTGTATTGATTAGAGGTTAATGCATATTTATGTTTTTTATATAGAAGGGTTGTATATTTATTTCCGTTCCCTCAACATTGTTTTCATTGTGTTGGCTATGTGTGTGCGTACATGTACTCAGGAAAAGGCCACCCCAAATTTGTTATGCCTTCGACGCTGGTCACCAGCCCCTAGCCTATAGAGGCAGGCTTGGGGTAGTTGTGGTTCGAGCCCCAGTATGGGTCAGTTCGTGACAATGTGAATGATAATTTATATACATGAACACGAGAGATTCATAGAAGACATCATAAAAATAGAGGTTTATCGGAATTTACATGTTCTCATCTACAGACGCTACTCAGTGATAAATATTGAGAATGAAATATACATAATGATCAAAATTATAATCTTTAGTAATGTAATATCATTCATTTACGGGGAGATTAATTGGATTACCTTCCTAGAAATATCAAATTTTAAATCTCACCGGTTATTATCAACCAAACATTTCTTTTTTAAACATATCATCCTTGATATCTTTTGGAATGGATCTTATAATAAATTATATTTACATAGCATGAATAGGAACCAATATCTTTTGTTCTTCAAATTTATCCTAATATATTCCTCACCTAATTCAATACAGGGCTTCAAATGGATCTATAAGAAAACTCATGTGGAAGATATTATTGTATAAAACATATAGTAGAGGATGCTATTTGTTCCAACCAAATTTCAAATTAATATAATAGTATTTCATGATGTCTCTTAGGGTTAGAAATGTTATATTAGGCAAACTATCTATCATAGGATGGTAGAATGTACTGAAACACAACTCTGTATTCATACATTATTAGTGACATAACCGTAACATTGGGGTAAACATAGTAACTCCTTATAATTAAATAAAATGTGGTAATCAATGAAACCATACCCTATTCTTAATATATATATATATATATATATATTGTGATAAATAATGCATTAATTACAAATAAAAATTTAATGTGGTCCTTTCATAAGGAGATCAACTAGAACCCAAATAATAGTATGACTTGTATATATTTTAGGGAGTATGATAATAATATTCATAGTGATGTTTTCTCAATTTCATTATGGTATGAATAATTTTGGAAACATACCATTAGTCTTATTTCATTACTCAATAACATTCTATCATTCCAAGAACTAGGCTAAATGATCTATAATATATATCACGACATTATCATATTATAAATACTCTTCAAGATTTCTATAAATCATTATAGTTATAGAATTGAAGAATAATATTAAACTATAAGAGTCATCCATCAACTACTTCATTTTTTGTATGTATGATACACATTCTCAATTTATAAAAATAACCATTTCATGACATTCCGATTTTATATAAGAAGCACTTATTGTCTTCTTTTGTTTAAAAACATCTTAATTTTGTGCTTCTTTAATAATTATATGAATAGTTGGATGAAATCCCATTTGAGAAACAAACTATTTCTCCCCGACCTTCAATATTTCTTGTTCCCTAGATTATAATTCCTTAAATATTAGATCATTTGTGATCATTGTCATAGATTACTTATCAGAATACTATCAATTGAACAAATGTTCTACCTTGTTCTCTTTTCTAGGGATTTAATTTATTGAGCTATCATTATCATTAATAAACTAAAACCATATTCTTTGCATAATATTAATCTCTTTATATCTGAATATTTACATTTTACTTTTATTATCAATATATATATATATATATAATTTTATGAAATGATAATTCACCACATTTAATTAATTGAAATATTACTACTACTAAATATATGTAATGAATTAGATAATCCTACACATGAAAGTTAAATTCGAGTGAGGCATAATTTATACTTATATCATTTTGGATAATAGAACATACCCATACTTTAATTGTTGAGTCACCAAAGAAAAAAATATAATGTTTACTACTAGGTAGTGTAAGCACATGTTCACTACCCATACTTCTCTTTAGATCAATAAAATTATCCCCACATACATCTATATAATAGATCTTGACATGCCTTTAATTTAACATAGCCACTGCATTAAATTGATATGTTTCTTTTCATAAAATATTGATAATATATATAAAATCTAGGTAAACGATGGATCTCATCCACCATGTTTAGTAGGAGATTGTGTTAAATAAATTTCATATTGTACGTATCCATGAATATACACATTATTAAGATTATACATCCAAGAAAGTAAACCTTTTTTATCCAAAATTTATGGTTCTTATTTTTTTTTCAAATATATTCTCCTCCCATAGGGTGTTTAGTATAGTTTTCATGGGAACATTAGTCACATCATTTATCTTAAAATAAAAAATAATATAATATATAAATACAACAAAAAATTTATCAATGTATAATACAAAGAATTTATTCATTAAATCCATGAAGATAGTAGTGGAATTAGAAATACCAAAAGATATCACTATAATTTAAATTTTACATACCTCATATAGAATCATATTTTGAGTATGTCACAAATTTTGATCACCATTTTACAGAATCTAGGTTAAATAGAACTTTGGGATAAAAATTTATCACATTATAATTGATAAAAAAATTTCCATTATGGGGTAGAGTATACTTGTTCTCAAGGTCGATCTTATCAATCTAATGATAAATAATGAAGAGTAACATATATCCTAATTTATTTTTCACAAAAAGTGGAGGTGCACCCTCTGGTGATGCACTTGGTCAAATGTATACCTTATTAATATTTTCATGGATGGGATTCCTCAATTTAAAAAACTCAATTACAACCACTATCTATGGTGTTTATGAAATATGAATTGCATAGGTATGAGTTTTATTCAATTATTAACTTAATTATTTGAACAAATAAAAGA
Source organism: Viscum album (assembly GCA_963277665.1). NCBI lineage: Eukaryota > Viridiplantae > Streptophyta > Magnoliopsida > Santalales > Viscaceae > Viscum > Viscum album. The sequence goes on along the minus strand of OY728133.1, from coordinate 2,064,271,133 downwards.
ATAGAATTCAAAATTTATCAATAAACGCTTATAAAATACGCATATGTTCGATGATGATATTTTATTCAACCATCTGAGAAACAATTCAATTTTCAATAGGAATCTAGACATATAAATTAGATGTATATCTATATGAATCACATATTTCTCCTCACATCAAAAGGTAATTTTTGGATGGTATACTATATGAAATGTGGCATTCCATAATTATCATTTGATATGAGATCTATATATATAAAGTTAACATATTCAAAAAAATAACTTCAAATTATACTAATGTATAGTGAGGATATTTTCAAGAAGTTTATTCCCAAAATCATCATTCAGAGATGATTATTAGACTTCATAACTGATTATTATAAATGTTTTAGTTTTAACGTCCAATTAAATATAAAATCATTTATGTGTAGAGCTATACACTTAAAAATCATCAGATATAAAATAGTGGGTTGATCTAAAATCAAAGATGATATTAGTAGTTATAGAGTGCATAATATGTTTACATTTTACCACATAATTATCATACCCAAAATTATCAATATCAATTGCATGAATATAATGTTTATCTAGGGTTTTATGATGTTGATGATATTAGTCATCATCAGTAAACCTCATGTTGGAGCACTTATTATTATAATTCCTATAATATGTAAATAGGAAACACTATAGTGTTATTGGTTTTTTATATAAATCATTCTATATATATGTATTGTAATCTAAGTAATCACCATAAAATAAGAATTGTATTTCTTAAGGAAATAAATTTATTTAGTTAATTAAATAGCTTGTCCCCTTAATAAAAATTCATATATGTTTCCCTCCACACATCTAGAATGATGGAAGAATAATCTTTATTCCTATATAGTTGTTATTATTATAATTTTAGTTTAATTCTATATTTTTTTCATATCCCACCCATGGGTTGATATGTATATTCAATAAGCTTTTATAATGTGGTAGACATTGACGGAATTTTTCTTAGATACTACAGTCCATTATGTATAATTCCCTTTAGATACATGGTTATATGCCAATGAACAACCAATCAATCTATATTTTTATAGTTAATTGATAATATCTAGATCATACCACACAAATATTATATAATTTCCCAAAATGGTACTAATAAACTTATTATTCTTCTTCATTAGTTCAATGAATTATTTATAATTTTTATTTTAAAAATTAATGCAATATACATATGGAATAATGATATTCAAAACTCATCTCACTCTTTAGAGTAAATTTTATCTAATTTCCTCATTTTCTTGATGACTTTAATCTATGGATATAATTTTTCATCCAAATGATAAATGAAAAAATTTAACATTACATGCACAAAATATTGGATATTGGAAAATAATTTTTTCATGGTATTGATCCCTTGAAAAAATAGTAGTTGATCAGTAGACCCACATAATGATAGTTTAAGTTTTCTAATAAAGTGTTCATTAGAATTTTTTCCCTTCAATCGTTATTTTTATTTTCAACATGATCCACAGATTCTGATATATTTTTATAATTGAAGTTATATAATTTCATTCTTTCACCAATAATATTTCATATACATGGAGGAAAATTAATGCATAGTTCAAAAAATTAATAATTAACATGGTTCCTTTATGTTCTATTTTTATATTAAAACCAAAAAAGATACTATGAGAAAAAATAATCACATATTGAAACCATATAATCATGATAAATAACTCACAAGATGTATAGCTGATGAATCATTATTTTCAATATATAAAACACATGGTCTTCCAAGATCTTCCTATACTCAAATCAATCATCATCATTTAATAAATAAATTTGAATTAATCAGTATACTTCTCTTGGGAGTGTTTAAATAGGAATTTTTCCTAAGGATAACTCCACATAAACATGTCACAATCGACCTAATATGCCATCCACCTCATTCAATGATATTACCAAAATCTGTATCTATTCTACAACCACATTCATGTGGTAAAATTCAATTAAGGGTGTATTTTCAAGAAAAAAACCAATTTATTACCCTAACCACGAATTTTCTCTGATATATAGGTATATCATAAGGTATCTCATAAATGTTTTCTCATTATAAGTTTAAAAAAATGTGGATCTACTACAAGGTGATGTGAACCAATCATTTCATGCATTAATATTACATCATATTCAATGAATATTCATTACATATCTTTAATATCTTTTCTAAAAAATATTTTATTAGTGACATCAAAATCATGGAAAAATAATTACCTCGAACACTAGAAATAATATGTTATCTCTCACTTAGTTTTTCACTGATAGCACTCTTCACAGACATATAATACTTATATCATTTCTTCATATATCGGGGAAATGGAATCATAATAAATGGTTGAACACAATAATAGGTATTGGATAACATGATAGACATCAATGATAATTAAATGATAAAATTAGCTTCAGGGTGTGAAAATATGATCATTATATTTTAAAAGAATACATAGTAATTCATTTATCATAACCAGAATTCATGGAAAAATAATTGACTTTAATGAGATGGGAATCATAATGGAATCATAAAACATAATCCATGAGAGCATATCATTAGACCGAGATCATTTATTAAATGACTATAATATAGAATGGAAGAATCATAATAAGATTAAACCTATATCAAATGTTACCTATAATGACATTCACCACTTTTCAGGCTTTATCTAACAACTAATATACATTCATTGGGATTATGATAACCTATTATGAACCCCCTTTTGGTCATGAGAAAATCACCAATATTATGTTTTAACACACCCAATATTATTTCATATTTTTTTATATTAATAATTACCCTATTTATTTTAGGTTTATATTGGATGCACACATCACGTAATCGTAGTCCATTAATATTCTATCTGAAATATTTATGAAAACATTTAGATTCAATAACAATATAACCAATGGAGAAGAGAATGAGTTTAATTATTATATCATCATCATAAACATATACCATTTTGATGACGAATAAGTTCAAATTAATATAGTAATATCCCTACCCAATCATAAGTAACATCAATTGACATTAGTACTAATGTAAAAAAAACTTTTTATATATCATTATAAATATTCTGAGGAATATGTGGTTTTCATTTTGAAATGAAGTATTTTATGTTTTAAAATATATATAAAATTAAGTAAAACAATATAATTCAAAAAATCCATGTAAAACAGTAATAAAAATCATCAATCGGTTGGGTGATCTTGGTGAAAGAAAATTCTATTCATACCGTGTATATTAAAATAATGATTCCTCCTACATTTGCAATAAAAAAAATCACCTAACTCGGAAAAAGACTATAATATTCAATACAATTATTTCTTTAATATAAAACATTGTTTAAAATAAAATTTAATAATCATTGGATAATAGTTAAATCCATTGTAAAAATTTAGATACATTAATGTAAAATATTGACAATCGGATTTTAAAATTATATCATTTTTATTTAAAAAATTCTCTAAATTTTGTGAATACAAAAAGAGACTAAAATGAAAGGTAAAAATATAATCACAATGATAAGGCATAAAATATTAATATAAATGGGATTTAAATGATAATATCAATATACTTTTACATCATTGAATTTCCAATAGGAAATGAAGAAAAAATGAGTCTGTATCATAAAACCAGTACATAATGTCTTGTATTAAATCACGCATATTAGAACATCTAGTATATATAAATAATATTTATTATAAATAAATCACATAATAATAATATGTAACAAATAATATATGAATTAATTATAACATCCAATCAAACTTCTATACAATTTATTTTAAAATCACTATTTGGGATAATAAATTCTTCATTTTCTTGCATGTTTTAGTTCAGATGTTTTGTTCTTTGTTCATCGATTATAGATCAATCATCTCAAGAATTACCATCTTATACTGTGTATCATATACAATAATTATATATTTTATTATTATAATTAATATAATTAGGTGATGAAAAATAGATTACACCACTACACATAGATGATAATCAGAATGCATCCACAATTCATGTTCCCATTTTTTACATAGAATAAAAGAGAGGTCAATAATAAGTCAAATTTAAGAATCTATACCTATATATACTATACCCTTTTTCACATATTATTACATTATTTTGATCATAAAACTCCATAAATTACAACCAGATGATCATGAGTCATAATATCTTCCGTAGTCTAGGTACATAACTCATCCCAAGTAACTAACACATACATATTTATTTTTATCATTTTTAGTATATTTTTAATCTATTTTAGATCCTAAAACTACATAGGATAACCTAATAAATACATACACGAAATTTTGAAATAAAAATAAAATTAATGGAATTAAAATAATAAGAAATCATAACATATTTGTCAAGGGTATATCCTGATATAATTAAATAGAAGGATCATGTGTAATTACGTGGATGCATAACATAAGAACATGGTGTCATAATATCACACTATTATATGAAATTGGAATAATAATATAATGGGAAATAATATTATTTCAAGGATAAGTATTGGGAAAAGATTTCATGGTGAAAAAATTCACATTATATATTTAGAATACTCTATAATACAATAAATAATGAGTCATTGGAAAAACATTATCTAATGTATTAGGAAGCTATCTTGGTTAACCACTCATAAAATGTACATTATTATGTGTTATACAACCAAAAAATTAATCATATGTTATAAAAAAAGTTTACATGGAATGAAATTGGTTGCATTATCCTTCCACATGTAACAATCAATGGAAATTTTATATAGATGGTATTTGTTAAATGAACACAATGAATGTAATTATCCGTCAGATGAAGGTTAAATTAGTGAGGTATATATATATATGTGTGTCATGTATATATAAAATTTAAACCTAATATATATCATCAATGATTCTCATCAATGTTTAAAAAATAATTAATGTATTACATGAATCATTTATTCGGGGAAATACATTTTTATCTTTAAAATCAATTTATTAAATGTAAAAAATGTCAAAAAATTAATTTTGAAAATATTTTCATTGAAAATAAGAATTGAAAAATAAAAATAAATTTTAGAATATTTTAATGGTCTGGATGGTGGAAAATTCTATTCATGTAGTATAAATTATATGGAAACAATCATTTCAATCATTTTTATGAAATTTAAAAAAGAAATCAATTCGATAAATGAAAGAAACATTCCATTTAAACCAAATTTAAAAATGTCAAAAATATGTTAAAGTGAAATCAATAAATAATTATAAAATAGTAAAAATATAATATAGATTATTTTCTATAATATATCTACATGGATGAGATATATTATAGATCTAAAAGAATATAAAAGTTTAGTGTGGCTTCAAAGACACATTGATGATGTTATTTTATTCAATCATAGAGGAATATTGAATCCCAACATGTAAAAAACATTCATGAGAAGAAGAGAATAACATATATCTATTTCATGAAAATTATAGAATATAATATACCCAAAATATGGCTGGAATATAAAAAATTCCAATGATAAGATATATTATGACAGAAAACCTTTATTACATTGGAAACTCTCGAATCAAATCCCCTTGGATGATGTAAAATGAATTGTAACATAAAACTTTCTGATGTATGATGGAATCATGGTATAAAATTTAAAAGTATCCTCAAATACAAAATATAAAACAAATTGGCACCTAAAATTTAAATATAGATCAATGAAGGGATATGAAGATGAAATACCATACAATGATAATATCATAGAAGAGGCAATTTATTAGTGAAGGGATTATGTTAAAAAAATGTAAACCAAAAACTTTTAATAAAAATAATAAAATATGAATAATTTCACACATAATCATTTTATATAATATTTTATTATGTAAAATTAAAAACTAAAAAATGGGAATTGGTTTATAAATCCCCATTCCTTGACTTCAACTCAAGAGGTAGGTAACACACCACGATTTAAAAAAAGAATATTATGTTTGACAACATGTGATACACATAAAAAAATAGACAAACATATTACAGAAAGATAATTTTTTGTTAGATTTATATTTTTTATAAATTCAAACTCTTCATTATCATTCATTACACCCAACACATATGTTATCTTGTATTACATAAATTACTATGTTTTATTGAAGATGACATATTATTAAGACATTATTATTTAATGTGATTGTAATATCCATGATGTTAGAATGGTTTGTATGAATATGATTTAATAATTTGTAGAAATATATATTTTACACATTTTCATTGGTTATTTATTAATTATAGATAAATTTAAAACAATTTTAAAGAGAGTGAAATGGTTTATGGAAAATAGTAGGTTTTAAGAAATAATATTTTGTCAGGCTTTGCCCAGTGAATTTGAAATTATTATTTTTATCATTTTATAAATTTTATATAAAATCAGAAAATAAATTAATGATGTAATAATATAATAATTATTCTTTTTATTATATTTTTTTAATTTTTTTGTGATGATTTACTTTTTGATGAATAGTGAAAAATATTGAATTTTAATTGATAACAACCCTTTTATTGAAATTGATTATAATGCTAAATATATTTTTTATTTTTTTGAAGAAATTGAAGTTATAATATATATATATATATATATATATATTAATCCAATTTATCTCATTTAAATATTTTTAATATTAAATTTTGATTCAATAACATCGTAAATGTTTAATAATTTTCTCTTGGAAAACACTCTTTCCTGTCACATCTGTGGGATTAATTTTAAATTTAAATTATCCAATTAAGTGAATATTATATTTAAGAAATAGATTTCATTTATATAATCAGATTGACATTTTTTTTCTAATATGATCATGTTAATTTCAGACTAAAATGAATACTGAGAAGAGAATAAATTATTTTCCACCGCCATGTAAAATAGATGTTGTAGGGGTTTAATTGATAATTTAAGTGTTAAAAATGGTATACCGACCTGTATAAAACATAGTTTCATTCTATATTACAACCTTATCTCTTAAATTTTTTATAATTATCCATTTTTAATTCAATTATCTTGATAAAACCATGGGTATGGTCGAATGGTTTTAAAAACATACAGTTGTGCGACTCACGTCACATATAAAAGGCCACCTTCTCTCTGATATTATTCACTCTATAAAAATTATTTGATTTATAAAATACCTTTCCAAATCACTTCCCAAATTCCCACATATAATCATAGATGAAATATGTCTTTAGAATTCCAACATGGGAAAGAATTGGTGGAAACATACAAATGATACTCAAATAAGAGGTGATTTTATTCAACAAGCATTTCCATATTATTTCATTCTCCACCTCTTTAAGATCACAATAAATCATTATGATACAATAAAAATAGTATATCAAATATAATGGGATATTTTTATAATATGTTAAGGACCTAAAACCATCTCAAATTCCATTAACTGGAGCATGAAATCATTTTTCATGATTGTGGCAGACTGCCACCACACAATTTGATGATATTCATTTTCTATATTACCTCCTCTCAATGTTGGGTATTATAATTGATATAATTTATATATATGATATTTATAACATAATTATATGTTTTTTATTATATAAAATATAACATTTTTTAATTTCTTTTCTATTGGGGATATGGTAACACAATTTGTGAGTATAACATCCTACGACCTCACGAAGTGATGTGATACATTTTCACTATCTGTTTACTTAAATGGGAATAAGGTTAATTATAATGAATTTATGAGATAAAAGTGAAAGGGTATGATATTAATGAAATATATATATTTCATAAAATATTATTTATCATTTTATTTATTACATTTAAATTCATGTAAAATATGATTACATTATTCGTGTATGTGTGGACTACAACCATCAATAAACAATGTGACTTTCATTTCACAACCTAACCATATAGATGATATTTAAATGTAAATTTATCAAAACAATATGGTATTTATGATATTATTATAATTATTTAATTAGAAAAAATATAACATACCTCCTTTCTATAATGATCATTATAAAATCTAAATGTTAGTCATGTGTATTTATGACCTATAATATCTATGATTATAACAAACCTAATTTCGTCAAAACATATTTAATGATTGGTAATAAAAATATAATTGATATATAATTTTTATAAATATTACAGGATTATTATACTTAATTTTTTAAATAATGATCTCCATTACTATAGTGAGTAAAATTAATCCATTTTCGACACATAAGCCAAATATGGTTGAAAAACAAAACATAATATTATTTGATTATATGGTTATATATAACATGGTAATAAGAAAAATTAAATTAGTCATAAACATGAAAAGGATTCTCAAGAAATTAAATAATTAACATAAGACAATTATTCAAAAATAACAAACATTTGTGATATGTTGGACTCCGGGAAAACGAATTCATCTCAATTTCCATTTTTAAGAATATTTTGATGTTATATACCTACTAAATTTTACAAGGATTGCATACTACGTAGATTTAATTTCAATGTAATTATTTATATAATATAAATTTACATTATTATTTTTTAATGTTATTATTTCATGGGGATTAATATTAAAATATTCTAATGTGATAAGGGGCATTTTATTTGGAAAATATCATTTTAATTATTTCCATCAAAATCAATTTCCCATCCATTTCAATGTTTATAAAACAATTTAATGATTTTTTTAATATAAAAATAAAATATATATAAATTATATTTTATTTATGATTTATGTTATTTAAAATTACATTGAAATGAATCATTTTAAGTTTATTAAATGAAACATTCTGCAAACTAACAAAAAGTAACATTCTAGTTTTATCATTTTCAACGGCAATGAATTATTTCACCTCTATGATTATTATTTTATTCCTAGATTACATTGAAATATTTCATTTATTGTTCAAATAAAAATAGTGTTCCTTTTTGTGTAATTTTTTATTGAAAATGGTTTTTATATATAAAGGGTATTTTGATATTTGAAATAGATTTTTAATAGAAAATGTTATTTTAATTTCAAAAAGTTATATTTTACTTATATTATATGAACATTTAAATTTTTAAGAAAAGGAAAATTTAATATATAAAATGTTCTTATTAATTATATGGTGCTTGAAAATTATACATCATGAATGAGGACGCCCACATTGTGACTGGGGAGACCCTTACAACATATATGATTGGTGCACCCAAACCACTCTTTGTGAAACAATTATTTCTTATATGATGGGGTATCCAACATAGCACAAGGTGAGCCCATTATATATTAAATTATTGGTTCACATAGATAGCGATCCAATTGATTATGTAATATTATTTTTCTTAAGATTAAGGATGATGGGAGTTGTAAAGACCCGTAAATTCCATGGATTTTTTTTAAATACATGGGATTTTTACGATTCCGTTAAAATTTACAGCACTTAATTTTGAGGCCCGGTGTGCCCGGAAACAATTTCTGAAGTTTTTTTAAGATGCGTTCATTAAATGTGTGAGAGGGATTTTATATATTTTGAACCAGTGCTCGAAAATGAAATCTGAGGGCACCGTTGAACTCGCAGCGCCAGTATTTGCTTAGGATGACTTTCACCTCGACAACAGTTGGTCGAGAATGAATGTTAGTTTTTGAGTTTTTTAGAAACTTTTAAATAAAAATAAGTGTGAAACTTATTTTTATTCTTGGTGGTTAAAACTTCCATGGGGTGGTTAGTAGTGGAGGCCACCACACCATAACCTCCCATGAGAAGTTATGGTGGTTGGTCCCACCCACGCATAACCTCCCATGGGAGGATATATTTTGTGGGGACCAGCCGGGCTAGTAATCCTTGGAACCCCCCATTTATGAGGGGAGAACTCTTGAACTCCCCTCCTTATGTGCCAACTCCATTGGAATTAATTAAATGAACCCTTTTGACTTCATGCAAACCATTAAAATAAAGGATAAGCTATTATTTTATTTTTGTTGGAATTATTTAATTTGGTGGAACGGGGAAAGAGGGGAGCTTGGGACAACCGTCCTCTCCAATGAAGAACGCAATGAATGCCATCATTGACATTGTCACCTCCAAACACTTTCTGACACACGAACATGAAATTGGGAGTGCGTGAAAAACACGGCGAACAACGAATCGATGTCTTCCCTTTTCCTGACACAATCATCGAATGACAAATATTAGGTAGCGGATTTTACATTTGAATCTGTTTCCGCTATTTAACGCAAAAAGCATGAATATTTTTTTGTGAAAGGTTATCATCGTAACGTGGAGGGCTCAGGCCGCACAAACATGGCCCGATCCTCCCCCTTCGTTTCTCTGCGTTTGTTGATAACCACGGTGCGGAGCAGCGGTGGCGGGCGTCGGGCCGGTCGTGAAGAGACTAGCGGCGCAAGCCCACCGGGTCACCAAAAAAAGGGCGTGGCACCACTGTACCGTGTGAAAGGAGGGCCGCGACTAGATCGGGACTTGGCGGAGGCAGCGCAGCACCATCAAGCCACACGGAGGAGAAGAACCATGGTGTCGTCGCGCTGTGGTGGAGGAGGCGAGTTTCCAGTGTTCGGCCGGCCGGCGGCGGTGCGGAGTGGCTGGCCGCTCATCCAATCAGGAAGAGAGAGAATCCGAAGGGTCTCGAGTGATCCAGACTGATGCCACCGAGCGCCGGTTTGGGTCCCCACTCGAATGGCTAAGCAGTTCGGGGGCGAGGGGGCACGCGGTTTCCCCCATGGACACGGTGAGGCGGAGCCGCGAGCCGCAGGGCTGGACCACGCGGGCCACCGGGCAGCACCCTCGGTCCGGGCCGCCCCCTCAGACAGGGTTGGACCTGTGGACTGGGTCAGACTCCAGTCTGGACCCGGACCCGCTTTGGCATGTTTACATGTCTTCGCCCATATCATTGGTTGCGGGTATCTGATAGACGAACCGTCTATGGCGACAGAAATCATAGAGAAGAATGGTTCTTTTGGAATATTCCACTTTAGGTTTGCACGTAGTTGGTGTACGGTCTGGTTGGTTTGAACCTAAAAATCAAACCAGGCCCCCGGAACAAAAATGCAAATAACTCATAGACCGAGTGTCTGATTGACGCGTCGTATGTTGCGTTGACACCCCTATGATGAGGAGGACCTTTGAGATACTTATATTAGTGATTTTGTGATATTTTTATTATCGAACAGTAGCTCGTTGAGCGGATCCTCTCGGAGATGAGCGAGCGGAGTACGAAGGCCCGGTAGCTGGCTGACACCTGCTGACTGCTGACCTTTCGACTCGTAGTGTTTTGACTAGCCCAGGGGGAAGTGCCTCTCTGTGACTCGGAAGACCCATAGTGGGGAGCGCCTCTGTGCGACGCGGTAGACCCATTGTACTCGACAGAAGAAGTACCTCAGCAGGCTACGAGGGGGAATGCCTCTATGTGGCATGGAAGAACCACAGTGTGAATTGCCTTTGTGTGACACAGTAGATCCACTGTACTCGATAGGAGGAGTACCACAACAGTCCAGGATATTGGGAAGTGCCTCTGTGTGACGCGACATTCCCACAATACTCTATAGGGGAGGAGTACACCAGCAGCCGAGGTTTCAACAGTTTGACTGGGAGTGTTACATGTTACCACCGTAGAATAAATTCTTGGTTTTTAGGTGAGTCTTGACTTTTGTGTTATCCTCCATATTGATATGGGTTACATGATATCTTAGGTATATGTATGGGAACATACCTATGTAATGGTTATCAGTTGAATACATACATTTTGGTTATCCTTGTTTGAATTTGTGAGACCTTGAGGGACTCAGGGTCCCTACAGAGTATCGTTATACTCACCCATGCATGGGATATGCACACACCACGTTGTGTTGGTTGTAGACGATGGACAACGCTGATCAGGGCAGAGAGTAGCAGAACTTGATGGTACCCAGAGGTGGACTACTCGACGAGACGTTCACAGAGTAGATGGACGGATGTGGAGTGATGAGGAGGCCATATTTACCTACCCTTCAGGTAGGAATCCCAGAGGATGAACCAATAGATTCTTTGCTTATTTTATTCAGTTTTATGAGAATTTTAGTTGTATTGTACTTTACTCTTGGGATTGAATTTCCAGCCCCTTTACTTTCAGCACAATCATTTGGATAAAGTTTAACTTAGTGTTTTACTTATAGTTGTGTACTCTGTTGTGTTTTTTAATATAATAATGGAAATGCTTTCCCAGTTAGGAGATTTACGCCTTTGGTGCTAGTTTCTAGCCTTTGGCCTATGTAAGGCAGGCTTGGGGTATTCATGATACGGGCCCTAGGGGACAGGTCGTGAAAAATTGGTATCAATGGAGTCGGTTCTAACGTAGAACATATGACTCTAATCATTATGTTCTATGAAGAAATAGTGTTATGGGTGCTAAGTGTGGTTTTCAGTTCAGGAAGACCAATGTTGGAGTAGGTGGCCGACGTATCCATACACCAGGACCCTGAATACTGATTTTAAACTTAGTGCATGAAAACACTAATTGCATGCATGTCTTTAAAAGATTTCATAAGTCATCTCAACTAGTTCAGCTGACCAGGTATAATATTTTGACCGTGTCGCATCTGTTTCTTTCAGGATCCATCCCCAAGGACGACTAGTTAAAGCCCCATGAGTCTTATGCTCTGACATCCCACTAAGTGATGAGGCCTTAGTGTAGGGCCCTCTACCTGAAGAGGCGCCAGCAGTACCACTTCTCATTGGGCCACCGATTCCAGCAGCCCCAGTAGTAGACGATGCATGTCGGTTGTGCGTGTTGCATGAGTTCCTACGCCAGAGGCCACTCAGGTTCTGGGGAGAGATGGACCCATAGGCGGCTGAGGATTGGATGGAGGTTGTGGTGACAGTCTTATAGATTTTAGGGACACTAGCAGAGATCATGGTGATCCTTGCTATGACTCTCTTTCAGGCAGCAGCTGGAAGATGGTGGAACCTGATGCTCCAGGTCCACGACGAGGCGACACTTCTCTAGAAAGACTTCGAGAGCCTATCCTGGGCAGAGTTTGTACCAGCCACCCTGCGAGCGGTGCAGATACAGGAGAAACATCATATCCAGTAGGTCAACTTGATAGTAGTACAGTACTCTCCGAGGTTGACCGACCTCTCGTGCTACTCCATAGATATAGTATATGACCCATTCTTCAGGGCCCGATCCTTCGAGAAGGGGTTAAAGAAAGAGACCAGTGCCTCGATGATCTCCCTCAGCATCCCGACATATGAGGGGCTATTAGAAATATCCCTCCTAGTGGAGAGTTTCGTTGCTGAGCAGTCACCAGCAGTGAGACCCACTACTGGTCGAAATGCAGCGGAGTCTTCTACAGCTGGCAGTAGAAAGATGACACAGACGTCCAAGAGGACCAGACCCACAGGTGGATGATCGCATGACTCAAGATCAGTTGTTCGGGGCACATGGGGTAGTGACATATATGCTAGGAGAAGATAGTGCTACTCATGCGGTGGGCATGGTCACATGGATCGTGACTGTCTGACCCACCATTCAGATGATCAGCGTACAATTTAGGGACCTCTCAGGAAGATATTGAGGTTCGATCTAGTCGGTCCGTAGGGAACATGCAGACGTGGCAGAGGAGCTGGTCGAGCAACTGGTGGTGGAAGACGTTACGAGGTGCTACCACCACCACCACCAGGAGGTCCACCCCGACCGCAGGGAGCAGGTGCATATGGGAGAGATAAGCCTCAGGAAGCTGAGGTGTATGACCATGGTGCTCCAGAGAAGATTTGAGGTACTATCTGTGTCTACTCCACCTTATCTGCAGTTATTATAGACACAGTTTCCTGTCACTCATTCATATCCACTTCCCTCGTTCGGAGCTTGGGAATTCCGATGGAGCCGTTGGATCGATCCATATAGCTAGAGACTACTAAGGGAGAAGACGTGACGATTATGCACTGGTGATGGAAATATGAGCTTACTCTATGAGGAGAGAGCTTCAGCTGGGATCTCCTCGTAGCGGCGTCGAGGCCTTACGACGTCATATTGGGTAGGGACTGGATTTCTATACTTCATGTTCAGATTGACTATATTAGGTTCAAAGTGGAGTGTTTCCACACAGATGGGACCAGGATTACCTTAACCGACTAGAAGGGAACCTTTTCAGCACATGACAAGCTTACACGAAGAAGGGTGCATCTGATCACTCATAATTTGGACTACCTTACCCTCATAGCAGTTGACATGGAGAGTCTGAGTTATCCTGTAGTGGTAGATCAGTACGTGGATGTTTTCCCTGGCAATGTTCTAGGACTACCTCCTCACAGAGAGGTGGAATTATACATTGACCTGTACCCTAGGACGACACCGATATATACTCTAGTATATTGGGTGGCTTCCGCTGAGCTTCATGAGCTGCATGTACAGCCTGAGGACCTATCGGGGAAGGGATTCATCCGGCCTAGTGTTTCTTCTTGGGAATCCCCGATTCTGTTGGCCAAGAATGTGGATTGGAGCTTGAGGCCTTGTGTCGACAATCGTTGCCTGAACCAGGAGACCGTGAAGAACAAGTACCCACTCCCAAGGATTGATGACCTCTTTGATCAGCTAAAGGGAGCACGGTGGTTCTCGATGATAGACCTCATATCAAGCTATCACCAACACAGAGTTCTAGATGAGGATGTGAAAAAGGTGGACTTCATTTTTCGGTACGGCCAATACGAGTTCTTCGTTATGCCCTTTGGTGTATCCAACACTCCAGCAGCCTTCATGTGTCTCATGAACAGGATCTTCCTGCCTAACCTCGATCACTTTGTCATGGTTTTTATCAGTGATATTCTGATATACTCGACTACTGAGGAGGATAATGCCTAACATTTATAGTTAGTACATGAAACACTCTGAGAGCACCAGTTTTATGGTAAGCTCTCGAAGTGCGAATTTTGGATTTGAGAGGTTCACATATTGGGACATGTCATCTCAAAGGTTGGATTTGTAGTATATCCAGTGAAGATTGAGGTGGTACTTTATTGAGAGCCACCCAAGAGGGTGATGGAGGTACATCGTTTCTTGGGCTTGGATGGATACTACCGGAGATTCATTCCAGACTTCTCCAGAGTTGCAGAGCCACTATCATACTTGACGAAGTAGGGGAAACCCTTCGTGTGGTCGGATCATTTCCACTACAACTTTCAAGAGATGAGGTAGAGGCTGAATAGTGCCCCCATCTTGGGGCTTCCATAAGAAGGAATAGAGTACGTATTCTACTACAAAACATCAAGGACCAGACTCGGGCGTGTCCAGATTCAGGAGAGAGCTGTGATTGTGTATGGTTCTCTGCAGCTGAGACAGCACGAGCAGAACTACACTACTCATGAACGGGAGTTAGCAGCAGTGGTCTTCACCTTGAAGATTTAGAGGCACTATCTGAGGGGAGAGCATTTCACAGTCTACTTTGATCACAATAGACTCAGGTATATCTTCTCATAGAAGAACATGAACCTGAGAAAGAAGGGCTGGATTGTGTTCCTCCTGAACTATGACTTTGAGATAGTCTATACTCATGGTAAGGGTAACGTTGTAGCAGATGCTCTCAGCAGGAGATCAGGCATTCAACTGCTAGGAGAGGCGACCGAGTAGCTGGCCGCGATGTAGATATCCTTTATGAATTGAGACAGATCAACCTTTCTACAGTCTCTTACAGTCACTCCCCAACTTCTTCAGTGAGTCAGGGAGGCGTATTGTGGGGACGCTGACGGCGAGACGTGACGTGTTTAGATATCCATAGGGCATGCACCTGATGGATTTTCTGATGGTGGAGAGCGTGTTATCCTCTTCAGAGGACGTACCATGGTACCAATATCACTTCAAGGGAAAGTGTTGAGGGAGTTCCACACTTCCCCTATAGAGGTACATCCAGGAGTAGTAAAGATATACCAGGACCTTCGACGACAACACTGGTGGCAATGTATGAAGAAGGCAGTAGCAGATTTTTCTCATAGTGCCTCACTTGTCAGCAAGTGAAGGTGAAGCACCATGTACCAGCAGGCTTGGTTCATCCCTTAGAGGTCCCAGAGTGGAATTGGGATGGGATATCCATGGAATTAGTGACGGGTCTTCCACGTTCATCCAGGAGTCACTACTCGATTTGGGTGATCGTTGACCTACTCACCAAGTCAGCCCACTTCATACCGATCAGAGAGAAGGGCTCAGTAGAGAGCTTGGGATGCCTCTATGTGCAGGAGATTGTGTGTTTACATGGAGTACCTTATTCTATTGTCTCTAACCATGACACATGGCTTACTTCCCAGCTATTGAAGTGGTTGAAGGAGGCTTTCGGGACACAGCTTCGCTTGAGCACCGTATTACATTCTGAGAATGATGTTCATACTGATTGGACCATTCAGAACCTCGAGGACATGCTCCGTGCATGTGTCTTTGAATTCGGTCGCAGCTGGGAGGATCAATTACCATTGGTAGAGCTTGCCTACAACAACAACTATCACTCCACCATCGGTATGACACCCTTTGAGGCCTTGTACAGTCGACCTTGCAGTTCACCACTGTTATAGACAGACCTAGGGGAGTCAGCACTAGTGGGACCAGATATGGAATGGGTGACCATGAAGAAGGTTCAAATCTTCCTGAAGCAGATGAAGAATACACATAGTAGGCATAAGTTGTATGTTGACAGGATTTGGAGACCTCTGGAGTTCGAGGATGGTGACCATATCTTTCAACGAGTCCCACCATAACGAGTTCTATGGAGATTTGGCCAAGGCAACAAGTTGTTCTCAAGATTCATCGTACCTTTCCAGGTCATCAGCATAATAGGCGAGGTGCCTTACCGCCTGGCTCTTCCACCTCAGTTGCACCGAGTGCATGACGTCTTACACGTATCTCTGCTGAGGAGATACGTGCACGACCCTTCCCACATCATCAATCATGGAGAGATGGACGTCGACAATGAAGCGAATTACATAGATATTCTTCTGAAGATTGAGGATCGACATGAGTGGAATCTACCTGGATGGTCGATACCTCTGGTGCGCGTTCATTGGCAGCATGGAAACATCCAGGAGAGAACATGGGATCGGGAGGATCATATGCGTGCTCAGTACCCCCATTTGTTCCCTTAATTCATGTGGTAGCTTACAAGGATGTAAGGCCCTGAGGTGGGGAGAATATAAAGAACTGGAAATTCTGTGGAATTTTTTTAAAAAATACATGGGATTTTTACGAGTCCGTGAAAATTTATGGTTCTTAATTCATAGGCCCAGTGTGCCCAGAATCAATTTCTAATGTTTTTTTAGGTACGCTCGGTAAACATGCGAGAGGGATTTTATAAGTTTTGAACCATTTCTCGAAATTGAAATATGAGGGCAGCGTTGAACATGAAGCACTAGTATTCACTTAAGCCAACTTTCACCTCAACGGAAGTTGGTCAAGAAAGAGAGATAGATTTGGAGTTTTTATGAAAAATTTAAATAAAAAAAAGTACGAAACTTATTTTTATGCTTGGTGGTTAAAACCTCCAAGGGGTGGTTAGTGGTGGAGGCCACCACACTATAACCTCCCATGAGAGGTTATGGTGGTGGGGCCCACCAGCGCATAACCTCCCATGGGAGGATATCCTTGGTGGGGACCACCCGGGCTTGTGAACTGTGGAACCCCACATTTATGTTTGGAGAACTCTTGAACACCCCTTCTTATGTGCCAACCCCATTGAAATTAATTTAATGAACCCATTTGAATTCATGCCAACCATTAAAATAATGGATAATCTATTATGTTATATTGGTGGGAATACCTTCATTTGGTGGAATGGGGAAAGAGGAGAGCTAGGAAGAACCGTCCTCTCCAATGAAGTACACGAAGAACGCCATGTTTGACTTTCTCACCTCTGAACACTTTCTGCCACATGAGCTTGAAATTTGGAGTGCATGACGAACATGGAAAACAATGAATTGACGTCCTCCCTTTTCCCGACATCATCATCGAATGAAAAATACGAGGTAGGGGATTTTATGTTTGAATCTGTTTTCGTCCTTCAACGCTAAAAAACATGGATTGTGTTTTGAAAATGTTATCTTTGTAACGTGGAGGGAACAAGCCACACGAACACGGCCCGATCCAACCCCGTTGTTTCTCATCATTTGTTGATGATTACGGTGCGGAGAAGCAACGTCTGGTTTTGGGCCGGCCTCAAAGAGATTGGTGGCGTAAGGCCGTCGGGTCTCCAAAAAGGGTGTGGCACTACCATGCCATGCAGAAGGAGGGTTGCGGCCAGGTCGGGCCACGGTGGAGGCAGCACGACGCCGTCACGCCACGTGGTGGAAGAGAACCGCGACGTCATTGCGCCGTGGAGGAGAAGTCGAGCGTCCGACATCGCGCTGGTGACCGGCGGTGCAGAGCAGCTGGCCACTCGGTGAGCCGGGAAGAGTGGAACATCGCAGGGTCCCACATGATCTTGTTTGGCACCACTTGGCATCGGTTTTGGTCCCCACTCAAACGGATAAGCCATTCGGAAGCCAGGGGGGGCACAGTTTTCCCCCTGGAAGCTGATAGGAAGACACACGATCCACCAGGACGTCGGGCCACATGGCCGCCGGACCGCCTGGCCTCTGAGCCGCCTGGCTGCCGAGCCACTAGGCCGCTTGGCCGGACCCAGCGTAGGCCGCAGGGCTGCCCTCAGGCCGGGCCTCCCCCTCTGGCTGGGCCACACCCTCGGGCCGGGCCTCCCCCTTGGATGGGGTTTGACCCACGGACCGGGTCATACTGTAGTCCAGACCTCGGTCAGGCTGGGTCGGACCGAACTTGCACAAGCTTTGGCCTGTTTACACCTTTTCACCCATATCTTGGGCTACAGGTGTCTGATCGACCTACTGTTTGTGGTGACGAAAAGCTTAGAAAAAAAATATTCTTTGGGAATATTTCACTTGCAGTTTGGATGCAGTTCGAGTAAGGTCCGATTGTTTTGAAGCTAAAAACCCAACAGGGCCCCGGGGACAGAAATGACAATAACTCACAAACCGGGCATCAGATTAATGCTATGTATGTTGCGTTGAGACCCATATGACGAGGCAGACCTTTGAGATACATATACTAGGGATTTTTTGATATTTGGAGTATCAACCAATAACTCATGGAGCAGATCTTCCATGAGATGAGAATACGGAGTACAAAGACTTAGTACCTGGATGAGACCGGACGACTGCTGACCATTCGACTCGGAGTGTTTTGACTAGCCTAGTGGGTGGTGCCTCTGTGTGACGCGGTAGAACCACAGTGGGGAGAGCCTCTGTGTGACGTGGAAGACCCATTGTACTCTACAGGAGGAGTAACTCAATAGGCTACGAGGGAGAGCGCCTTTGTGTGACGCGGCAGACCCCCAATGGGGAGCGCCTCTGTGTGATGCAACAGACCCACGGTACTCGACAGGAGGAGTACCACAACAGTCCAAGACAGTGGAAAGAACCTCTGTGTGATGCGACAGGGCCACATTACTCAATATAAGAGGAGTACACCTACAGCTGAGGTTTTGACATTTTGACAGGGAGTGTTACATGTTACAACCCTAGATTAAAATCCTTGTTTTGGGCTGAGTCTTGACTTTTGTGTTATCCTCATGATTGAGATGGGTTATTCGATAACTTATGTATATGTATGGGAATATACCAAAGTAGTGGTTATCCTTTGAAACCAAACATTGTGGTTATCCTTGTTGGAATTTTTGAGACCTTGAGGGTATTAGGGTCCCTACTGAGTATCGTTATACTCACCCCTGCATGGGCTGTGCCCTCATCTCGTTGTGTTGGTTGCAGACGACGGACAACGCTGATCAGGGTATAGAATAGTAGAACTTGATGGTACTCAGAGGTGGACCACTCGGAGAGACGTACACAGAGCGGACGGAAAGACATGGAGTGATAAAGACTCCATCTTTACCTACCATTCAAATATGAATCCCGGAGGATGACCTAGTAGCTGCTTGACTTCTTTTCTTCACTTGTACTAACATTTTAGTTGTATTGTACTTTACTATTGGACTTGTATTTCCAGCCCTTTTACATTCAAGAACAATCTTTTGTATACAGTTTTACTTAGTGTTTGGATTCTAGTTGCGTAATCTATTGTGTTTGTTTACTGTTATAAAGGCAATGCCTTTCCAGTTTAGGCATTTACACCTTTGGTGATAGTTGCTAGCCCTTGGACATGGAAAGGTGGGCTTAGGGTTGTCACGATACGGGCCCTGGGAGACGGGTCATGACAGAAGTTACCAAATGGATTATACTGTGGATTCAACTAGGATATCATGACTCATGATATTGGTTTAAAAAAAGTTTTTATATGATGATCCATGTGATTGAAAATAGTTTTTAATTTATATATATTTTATATACTCGATCATTGATAAAAACATGTGTTTTATTTTCATGTGAAATTTTTTATACCTCACACACTGAAAGAACAATGAAGGTAAAGGCAAATGTTATATGAGATATTCTATTTTTCACATGATTAATGTATTTCTATCTTTCAATGTCCCCAGATGAAAATATTGGGATCATCCCACATTTTAAAATTGTTTTTGTAGGTTTTTATATTTGGTAAGAAAAATAATGATGTAAATTTGAAATCTGTGAATATTTTTTATGAAAATAAATCAAGTTTTATGTGAAATTTTTTATATTGTGGGAAAAATGAATAATAATCATAACTGTCAAATTTTGTTTCAGGTTTATTTATATATTATCTACGACATAGTTTTTTATAAATAAGAAACTAAAAAGAACTACAAATGTGAGGGAATGAATTCATGACCTAAAAATCAATATATTGTAATGTTCAAGGCCGGGTTCGTATAAAATATGTAATTTACCATTCATAATATCAATCATATATTAATTTTTTAAATTCATAAAAACATTATTCACCTATATTATTATATTGATTATAAATATTACCCTATCTTATTTATTTACATATTCAGTTGTGTTGAAATCAATCATTTTGATGATATTAAGTTCACATGTCAAAACTCACATTGATAGGTTGACTATGGTAATAGAATTAATATGGAAATCATATTGATAATAATATTAAATAAATTATTAAAAAAAATTAATTCATTTATACTTTTAAAACTAACCATGAATAATGGTTATGAAAAATAATATATGTAACAAACATGGAGACTATAATCCCTACAACTGGTTAAGTAACGTATCCATTTTTCATTGATAAAGACGGAAATAAGATAAATAACATTTTATATTTCAAAATTTATAATTATTTAATAAATACTATATTATTTCTTAAAAACACTTATATAAATCATCCATGTGATATACTGAATTAAAATGAACCAAATTCCCTTAGGAAGGTGGTTGTCCACATGCACGCATGAACGACATAAAAAAATTAGTTAAAGGAAATATAAAAAATGTATTTGATATATAAAATATACATAATTCTATTTGTTTTTTAAATATCATTTATATACATTAAATAAATCATCGTTAACATATGCAAGTAGTGATAATGGAAATAAAACTATATTGGTTCACGAGGTAGTAGTTTGTCGTACACAATTGATGGATTTGGTTCTCGTCCAAAGGAAAAAAAATACCTGTTGATTATTACATTAACATAATATCATATAATTATATTCGATATAATGATATTATAATTTTATCATGGTTGAATACTATTTTATAGAAGTGGAAGAAAAAATAAAATATTTATTACTTACGAACTGTACCTCTTCTTCAAACTAGGTTAATATGTTTTCAGAAATAACTATCCAAGGTAGATTTAATAAAATAAATTCCTCTTGGATGTCGTAACAGAAATAATTACGGTATTTGGGTTGGATTTATGGTATTAAAAGTTGTTTATAAGTGTTTATAAAAGACAATAGAAGGTTGACATATATAAGTGACATGTAATGTATTTTAATAAATTCCCAAGATTATTTAATAAAGGAACATCACACTCAATTAAAGTGCCTCTAAAATTGACAAAATGATATATTTTAGGGAATATAATATATTTCTTAACATAAAAAATTTAAATAGAATCATTTTCAAGATTTTAACCTACAATTCTTTATGTTTAGTCACCTTTATCATTTTAGTTTTACCCACATGTACTAGTTTTTACCAAGGAAATTTATACATTAATCTTAAAAATTAAATGTAGTTATACTAGATTATTTTTAGTCATTAATTACATATATGAAATAAAAATTATAAAAAAATATTTTTTTTTGTAGAAAAGACATTCTATCATTGGAACACGAATAATTAAAACCTATATTTTAACCATACCCATGTTAACAAATTTGGATGTTATTTTTATTCGGTAAGACCAACAATTAAGTTGACCTAAATATATAATATTAAATATGAAAATTCTAAATATGTATAATAATTTATCAAATTTAATTCATAATATTTTCAGAATTGAATTTAATATTTATCATTTAAAATGCGATGAAAAGTGGTTTTCTTAGAAGATGCATTTCTTATGAAAACATGATTTTATATTAACTAGATAAATACAAATAATCATTATGATAATTTAGTTTCACATATATAAATAATATATATATATATATATACATTTAATTTAAATACATCCTTACTATGTGTTATTTTAATTAATTAAAGGGGATACAATTTACGCACATAAAAACAGCTGGTAGACAACTGTGTAGTAAACCATAAATATGATCTTATATATAATTCTTGAAAATTTATTATTCAAATAAAAATTAATTATATTTTCCAAATAAATTATCTCATATATAATTTTAATACCAAATAAAAAATATAATATAAACATGAATACCCTTTGTTAATCAAAGAAAATGCCATTTTTTAAAAATTGGTTAATTTTAACAATTCAATTAAAAATCACCCTTTTCATAAAAATCGAAAAATATCACAATAAATTAATTTTGATATTTCAATTAAAGAAATAATGTCATTATATCACATAATTATTAAAAAAGAAAAAAATAATTATAAAATATATATAGAATAACAAATTAAAATGATTTTGGAAGATTCTTTTTTTAAGAATAATCGTCCTTCTATAAAAATTGTTTTCTTATTTCCTAAGGAATTATGAATAAATTTATATTGAGGGGGATATTTATTTATATTATTAAATTAGATAATCTTATTAATACTATCTAATTTAATAATTATGTTATATCATTAAAATTTAAATTATAACATTTCATGGTTCATTTAATGTTAGAGTTCTGTGTTATATACATTATAAAAAAATTAATTTTCAAAATGTTAGGGTTCCAAAATACCCAAATTAATAAATTTAACCCTAAAATATTCAACATGAACTCATAAATCAGTTTATTTCAATTTGAATACTCACTTTTTGAAATCTAACTTCTTATAAATAGTTATCAAAACATCCCCTTGAATATAAGGAAAAAGAAATATAATGGTTATTAGGTAAATAGTATTACAAATAACAAAACATCATTGGGGATAGAAAATATATACATTGATAAAAGATTCAGTTTCTATATAATCATGGATATCTATAAAATATGTGTATCACAATTAATAGATTGATCCAATGAAAGTTAACAACCACAAGACCAAAAACCAAAGAGTTGTGAAAAAATCCATAGATTGATTAAAAATGAAGATAATATGATAAAAAATTATTTCATGCTTCAATATCATGTTTCATGTTTTGTTGATTAGTTTACCATATATACTAATTAAATTAATTAATATACTTAATTTATAAAAATAATTTCTCCCATTAATCAAGGCATACCCCAATCTCACTAATTTCATCAAAATATGTGTATTAAAAACAATTATTTTTTTCATGAATCATTAAAATCATCTTTTAATAGATCAACTAATCTAAAAAAGGATATAAATAAATTCATCATGTATTCAGTCATTTATCAATACCATAATGATTCTTACAATGTGAGATAATTCCTAACTATAATAAACCATCATACGAAGAAATATAAAAATAATCACTAAAGAAACAAAAGTAACAACTAAAATTCAATTTAGATCTTTATGTGATTAACTAACCATTAAAATTTTGATTTTAACTATTCTAAAACCCAATTAATTAAATAAATTGATCAAATTTTTGTCCATGATAAAATCAAAATTATCTCCAAATAAAATAAATCACTCATAATTTCTTAAACCAAAATCTGTAGTCCATAATAACTTGGGGTAATATTTTTTCAAAATTACACAAATCCCCAAAAAGAACCTATAAAATCACACATCCGTAAAAAATTAACAAAATACATAGATTTTTCATCATTTTCATAACCAAAATACCATTGATAAAAATTCTTCTAAAACATAATTATCTAATCATAATATGTAAATACTTTTACCATAATGATTCATATGAAATAATTCCTCCATTTTCCATGAATTATCCTTTATAAGAGGGAATTGACATTGAAAATTCCTAGGTCCCCCATATTTAATATGAAAAAATATAAATGGATGTCTAAGATGAAATTTTTTTCTCACCATTAAAATCCTTATTTTTCAATTTTAACTCAATGTTAAATACCCTTATTTTCATCAAATATAACATATTCCTATTCCTTTGAGGAATTATCCTAGGATTCCTTTCACAAGTTTTCGATTTAATGGAATTGGAAAATCATTTAATCAATGTAATCCTAAACCTGTGCCTTTATGGAACTCTATCATTCTCTCCATTAATGATCTAGAGATCTTGTTAAGGTATAGTTTGTTAATCATATATCATGATTACTAATTAGGAATATTCAAAATGTATTGAATCAGTCATCAACCCGTTTTATTCTCAGAATCACTACATTGTCCGTCACATTTAGTGTTAACTTATTACTCTTGGATTCTGAAATTAAATGAAACTAGAAATCCTGTTGTGATAAAGAGTAATAAAAATCAAGAAAACACAATAATTTAATGTCTAAATCATTGGAGATATTTCTCAATATATGACAGTGTGGTTTTATCATAGGTTATATGTGATTATTATATATTCAAATCCATAATGATGTGTATAATGAAAATGTGAATATAACCATGAATATACATAGAGAGTGTTGAAAGAGTTTTTAAATAAGGTAACACTCACAATTCATCATAATGGTAGTTGATATACACTCATCCTACTCTCTTTTAAGGTTATTACCTATAAATGTATTTTTTCCAAAACCACAACAACATTTATTTTCTAAAAAGTATTGTATTTCATGGATAAAAACCTAATCACATACCTATAGAATCATTAGAAATTTTTCTTTTATGTAGACTTATGGCCATATATTTTACTAATGGTATCTAATTTTAATAAAAAATGAATACAAATCTTCCTTGATACAAAGTATAGTGCTCTACACATTTTCACATTATTATTAAATTATTTTTAATATAGAAATCAATTATTTAAAACACAAAGATCATGATTATAATTTCATTTGGAAGATGTGGTCATTAAATCATTAGTAGAAACTAAAACATAACATCATTATATTTATTATCCTTATTGAGATCATAAAACAACACCAAATAACCTAGGGAATATATAAAATTATTCGGGGTTCTATAAATCCCACTAATGGAATAATTATGATAAGTAACTATAATATGTGATTAAATTAAATAATAAGGTTACATAAAATATAAGGCTTATGAGTAATCACATAGAGGAAGAACATAATGAACATGGTATAATAAGATCATAGAATCATATGAATATGGTAGTGAAATATATCATATAATAATAATAAGACATGGATAACTTCTAGGAAAAAATCACAAGGTGGACTATGTCCCATAATGTATTAGTTTGAATCCATAATCCAGTACATATGGTAGAAAGAGACCAAAAACATAAAATAATGTATTATATAAATATCTTAACACAACAATAATGAAATATATGTTATTATGTTTTCCATAATGTTCAAATAAATTATATGATAAAAATATATAAATTAAACAAGAAAATAAATGTGCTGCATACTTTTTCTTTATGTTGTAATCAATGAATATTTCACAAAAACTAATTTGATAAATGAATATTAGGCATGAATTTACTTGTTAATGGATAGGAGAATGAACAAGGTTTATATGTATAATATATATATATAAATATATATATAATTTATCTGTAATCTGTGAAATCTAATGTTTTCATGAATAATGAAAACATCATTTAAATATCACATGGGAGAAATCTTTATGAAAATATCCATTTATATTTGAAATTAATTCATTAAAATTTAAAAAATTCTGAAATATTATAGAAATTTTTTTAATTTAAAAGTTCAATGAAAACAAGTAATGGATTATTTGAATAATTCAATAGTTCGAAAGATTATAAATTATTTTCATTATATATAATATAAAATATAACAATCATTACACACTTTTGTAATAAAATCAAATAGTACCATATTTTTAAAATTACACAAGGTTCATTTTAATCATTTTTTATGAAATTCAAAGATATATAAAATTTTCTTTAATAAATCATTAGAGAATATTATAAAAACTAATTAAATTATTTTATAGAAAATAAAGACAAAGAAGATAATTATTCAAGATCTAAAATACGATACAGGTTTTGTATAACTTAAAAACTACTTTCTTGATGTTTTTTTATTAAATACAGGAGGAATATAAAAACAAAAAATTAAAAAAAATTATGTTCGTTGTATACTAAAAGGAATGTTGTTTAATTAAATAATTATTTTTTATTTACCATATAGGGCACAAGTGCCTTAGCCTAGTTTGTGAGGACTCATCTAGTGCATCCATTAGACCCGGGATCAAATCCGAGTGGAGACTTATTTTTAAGGTACTGTAGTAGTACTATAGCAGGCACTGTAGCAGACACTGTTTGGTATTGTAGCAGCCGGAACTATTCATCCATCTAGGCCTGTGGGCATCCGGTTTGGTCTTTGGGTCTTGCAAGTCTTTCAGGCCACCCAAGGACATCAGTCCAGTTGTCTCTCAAGCACTTTTGGCCACCTTAAGGCCTTCAGGCCACCCCAAGGCCATCAGGCCACATGAAGATGCAGATGTACCAGTCACACTAAAAGGGAAAAGGCTCCAAATGAGGATCAGAGTAGGCACATTAACCAGAGAAGAACTAACTGTTATTGGAACAATGAGAGGGTATGACCTTGCCATCGGTATCGGGCATGTGCAACTCTACACGAGACAACTCGCTAACCAGCCTTGCAAAAGGGGAGTGCTGATATCAAAACATGTGTAGGGGAGCAGTTGTTCCAAGTTGTCTTGTCATGGTGATTTCCTCTCTGACTTTCGGGTCATGTAATTGTCTCTAAACCTTCAAGCCTTATTATGGTTCCACCTCACCCATTGAATGGTGGATTATCAAATATAATAAAAAATGCTTTCGGCCCATTCATTCAGTCATATTGGATTCATGAAAATATATAGTAACAATAAATAATACTTTTAACATATTTTATATACCCCTTTGGAAACAGAAAAAATATCACCATGAATGAGGTAAATTTAATTTTCACATCAAATAAAAGTATTTTTGAATGAATTAGGATATAATATGTAAAAGGGTTAGTATATACACCATATAAAAATATTATGAGCATAACATTAAAATATACCATACTAAAGGAAAATATAAACAAAATACCTTACGATGATCGTATCAAAGAAGATATAGTTAATATATTTTGTGATTATGTGTAACAAATCAAAATAAAAAAATTGTAAATATAAAATAATATAAATAGAATCATTTTAACACATAATCAATGCATAACGTCGTAAATGATGTATATGTATAACCTAATGAGTATAAATAAGGTTATGAAAGACCTTATCTCATGTTTGACCCATAATGTAGAAATTTTATCTACTAGAATGATAAAAATATGATTGTTAATTAATTTCATAATTTTGTTTTTTTATTATTCATTCTTTTAGGAAAATCTCAAATTTATCTAATAGATAAAATAATTCCATGTCTTATGTTTTGATGTAATTTGGTTCATATTTCAAAAATGGATTCTGTAGAGTGACAATGGTATATGAAAGATAATATTAAATCAATTAAAGAATAATAAACATTACATAATTATCAATTTTATAAATCAATTATAATTTTAAATCCAATGATGAAATTTTTTCTAAAATGTGAACTACGGTGTAATCTTGGAGACGGTAGGCCATACATACACAAGAGTAATATTTATATTTTTCAATGATCATGATTGAAACAAGATATGTATTATGTTTTTAAAAAATTATAATTATATCAGAAATATATTATTTTTTATATAAAATCACTTATATATACCATCCATATGATGCAGTGATAATAAATGAATCAAATTGATTCATAGAGGTTGTAGTCCAGATGTACCCTTGATCGATGTTGTCATTTTTTTATAAATGGATTGGTAAGAAAGAATAGAATAATTTAATTTCACATAATGATAAATATAAAATTAATTTTATATGATATATATATATATATAAATTATACACTATATCATAAATATTTCATAGAGTTGATATATGAAGATAAATTAAATTGGTCTGTGAAGCAGTAGTCCTCTGTACAAATAAATGATGGTTTTGTTTCCAATTATATTGATTAGGATGTAGATGTAGGATATTATGCTAACATAATATCTCAAAATATTTGTGATACTAATTTTATTATATCATCATGTTTTAAGAATATTTAAAGGTGGTGGAAGATAAAATAAAACAATATTCTTGGTTAAGAACGATACATCCTCTTTAGACAAACTCAATATGGTTACACTAAATGCCTTCTTAGAATGGTTTTATAAAAAAACCTAGGTATCTATAAAATTTTAATGAAATTATTTAATGTATATTTTTATATATTTTACTATCAAAATTCTTTTTCTGATTTATAAAAATAGTATAATAGATTACCTTTTAAAATTAAAGAGTGTTATTTTTTTAAATGCCCAACACTATTCGATAATGATATTTCAACCTATAAAAAAGTATATAAAAAATTTATAACTGATTTATTATGGGATATATAATTCACAAGAACACCCCCAAATATGAAAATAATTGTTGTTTTTTACTTTTTTTTCATGGTAACATTATAGTTACTCATTTTTACAATGTTAGATTCCATATCTATAACAATTTTTTAACTAATTAGTTTATCAATTATGGGAAAAAATATAAATATAATTATTAGATAATTTTGATTTCGATTTATAAAATATAGATAGAATTTTTTAAATAAATATCATATTTTTGTAGATGAAAATTTTTAGAAAAAGATCATGTACAGTGAAAAACCCAGTTTTAACCAAAAAATTGGTAATAAATTTTAACTCTTTTTAACTATTAATTATGATCAGAGCATAATTTTAAAATTGAAAATATTATTAATTATGTTTATATAAAAAGGGGATAACTTTTTTCATATTCAATTCACAGATCAAGTGGATTATAATTTACAATAAATCGTAGAAAAAGCATTGAGAATCGGTTTTGGGGAAGATATATTTTCCAGAAAATTGATTGTCCTTTATTAATTTTATGTTTCTATATAAAATATAAATGAATTTAATTTCCTAAAAATAATATTTTAACAAATATATTTTCTTGAAATCGTTATTTACAGGTTGTTTTTTATTTAGTTTAGATGGATAATCTTCATGCACATAAAAATAGTTTACAGAAAAATGCATGTTAAGCATAATAATAATCATATAGAAAAATCATGAAAAGTTAGTATTCAAATAAAAATATTTATACTATTATAAATTATATTATTAATAATTAATTCTAAAAATTAATAATAATTATAATTTAAATTTTAAATTACTGAATTTTTTGTATGGGAATGACCAGATTATATTAATCTATAATTTTCACTATTCAATAAAAAATCCATAATTTTAGAAAAATACCTTATTTAACCCTATTTTAATTTTGAAAAAAGAATTTAATAATTATTTATCTTTGAAAAGTACATTTTAAAAAAAATAAAGAAAGTATTTATAATATTTTACCCAAAAAATTTAATAATATACTTACATTGATTAGGATTATTATATTTATTTAATAATGTTGTATATCTTATTCATACCCGCTAATTTAATTACAAGGTTATAATAGTCATAATTAAATAATTATATTTTAGGATTTTTTTAGGCTTGGTGTTTCATGTTGTATATAATATTTGGTATAGTTGTGTTTTTTAAAATATCACTGTGTTACAATAATAATATCAAAAATTTCATGTACATTATGTAAATACAGAACTATAATCAGCAATATGAAATAGTTATGAAAAGAGATATGTATTTCTTCTTGGAAATAAATAATTCATCTAAATTGTAATAGATTAATAATTCTAAAAAATAAATTTTTGATTTTTATATATATTGATCTTTTAATGTGTATTAATTTCCTAAAAAATTCTTAATATTATTCAGTAATTAAAATTTTAAAATAAAATAAATGAAAAAAAATTAATTAATATTTTTAATACCCAATTATAAAAAAACATAAACACCTTTTATCCTTATGAAAAAATATTATCATTATTAAATCTAAGAGACTGCTATTTTGTATTTATGCTTTACATAAAATAATATTAAAATCATTATCTATGAAAAATGGATCCACATTTCTAGAAAGAAGAATATTGGATGAGTATTATGGAATTAGACTATAGAAATAGAAATTATTATTGTGTTACATTGATTTTTGAAGCCATATAACATTATTTTTTACATTATTTGCATTATTTACACTTTCTATGGTTCTAATTATTTACCCTGGTTAATATCCAAAATGAAAAAAAAATAAATTTAAACTATTTTCCAAATATTAATATGTTTATTTAAAATAGGTAATCCATATTTTAAGATGTAATTTATACATGTTGATAAAATTCATATTATAATAGGCCTGAAAAATTTAATAAAAATAGTTCTTTTGAAGAATTGTTTTTTAGAAAAAACGTTATTTAGTCTTATTCCCCAACTTATTATAAGTATATTATCAATGTGAAATATATTTATTGAATATTTAATAAACAAATTTTATTAAAATAATTCATGAATAGGGATTAATTTAATTAATTATGATAATACACATTACATGTATAAAAAAATTCAGAAAAAAATAATATTTTACAACAAAAAGGTTTTATCAATTAATTACTATTTGATTATTTTTATACATTTGTTTAAAATATTTTTGATAAATATATTTTTATATTCATACAGGATAATCAATAATCTAGGTGATAAATATAAAACTCTTTAAAAATATTTCAATTGTTTAACATTGGTCGTTTAATATCAGTGTTGTGTGTAATGAAATATACCAAATACTTCACCTGTAATTCAAATGAAAAATAGATATGATGATGGGGTATTATTATATCTTCATATATTTGATGGGAATGGTAAAAAACTCATCCAATTGAGAATATTTAGGTTTTAGTAAGATATTATATAACTTATTAGAATATTTCTATCCTAAACACAATTAACTATTAACAAGGTGACAACTATTTGGAATGGTAATTATTCATTATATCAAAAAAATAAATTTCATCTATTTATTAATTATTCAAAATTTTATACCAAAAATGGATTTCATTTTATCAAATTAAATATTGATAATATGAAAAAACATATTTAAATTTAAATTTCATGAACTAGCCAGGATACCCTAGTACATTGATAACCGAGCTGGCTCTGGCATATCATGAAGTTAATTCCCAATTCTCGTGATTTTAAGACAACTAATGGACCTGATAAATTATAATATTGTGATTGAATTTGGGACAAAATAACTTATGATAAATATTATATGGAAGTATAATCAACACTTAAAAGTGAGATCGTACATGAAACCAAATGGAAATAAAAAAAACCCAAAGGGGTGCATCATTAATGTACTCCTCAAATTGAATGGTAAACATACATCATCTAATAAGAAACATCACTCCAAGTCCAAAGGATAAAAATCATCCACCACCTCAAAGTAGAGAATTAACTTTTCTTAGACTAAGAATAAGAAAATATAAACACTTGAACGAAATGGTCAAGTTTGACCTATAAAATCCAGGAGCTCATCACTAAGTGTTCTATAATAGATTCCATAATAATAATCCAAACCACGATTTCAATTTAAATATATATGATATGACATTACAAATCATTTTCATATTTTAAATAAAACAAGTTTCTTTTCAATAGATAGATAATATTTGAAACATGGGTTAAATAAATATTATATGTAGAATCATATAAAAAATAAGTTATCAAGTGAAAAAATATTCTATGATAAATGTAATATTTAATTAGAAAAATAACCTCAAGAAATATGATAATATTTTATGTTTTGAATCTAGTGTCTAGATATAGGATCCACACACTTATCCTATTAGATATCACATCAATTCATGTGTTCACATATCCCTCAAACATCGTGTCGAGGGGACTCATCAATATCCAATTTGGGATAATATATGAAAAAAAATATTTTGTTAGGGTTTTCATCATCAATACAGTTTTAGGGGATAAGGTCACTAGAATTGATTTTTCAAATAGACCAATAACTACAATGTATCATAGGTAACACCACATGATTCCATAGTATGGTTCTTTTTAAATAATTCAATATCTTTCCATAAAGGAAAAACTGAGTTAGATCGCACCATAACCTCTCAAACTAGCAATTTAAAAATCAATTATTAGTAATATTAAATGAATTACCAAATTTATAAATTTTTTTATTCAATGTAGACTTTATTTTTGAATTCAGAAAATCAGAATTAAGTTATGGTGCTTTTATGGTACTTTTATGAAAAATTTTATTTTTTGATGAATAGTGAAAATACAACATTGTTGTCAAAAATTGAATTTATAATTTTATTTTACTATAAATTGATTTTAATTTCATAATAGTAAAATAATTTATAATATAATCTAATATAGTTCATTGTAATAATTTTATAATAGAATTGGATATAAAAAATCACTAAGCTTTTGAGCGCCTCTTTTACCCGCATTTTAGCCATATTTACAGGATTAGCATTTAACAAAATATCACCACTTATGTCAAATGAATTTCCATAAATTAAAATAAAAGGTCTAAATAAGTGTGACAAAGTATTTCAAATAGGATTTCAATAATTTTTTGTGAATACAAACTACTGTATTTGATTTAAAACAATTAATGGTATTTGGTTTGTTAAAGGTAAAAATAATATTATAATTAATTAAAATTATGCTAAAAGATTTCCTAATTTAATTTTATATGTTCTTTTGGACCATAAGAAAAAAAATTCTAATATATAATCTTTCTAATACTAGTTCTGTATGATTATACATTTAATGTATTTTATTTAATGAAGAGTTAAAAATGTCCTATTTCAAATTTTATAACTATATAATTTTATTACGAGTTTATATAAGTCATATGGCCGACTATAAATATTAGTTATAAAAATAAAATGTTTATATACATAGTTTTAATTTAAATATTATTTTAGTAAATAAATTTATAAATTAAATGGTGACACAATGATTTTGTGGTAATTGATTTATTAAAGAAAGAATTAATTTAAAGGTTTTGATAATAGTAAAATAAATATAATTTTAAATATTTGATGGAATACAAAAAAAATTTGGATGAAATTGAAATGATGGGGATGCGTTAATGTTGTTTGTTTCGTAGGAATCATGTTTTTTAATACATTAACAAAAATAATATATTTAATAGTTTCAATGTTTACAGATATTAGATTTTAAAATTAATACAATTTTATTAAATGATATAAAATTAATAAAAATCAAGGGTTAGGAAACATTACTCAGATAATGTAAAATATTTAATAAATTATCTTATTAGGGATCGTTTGGAGTTTTATTGCAACTATATTAACCCTATAGTATAAAAATACCCGTAGACATGTTTAGAGTAATACTGAATAACTATGGGTGAAACCCAAAATATAAGGTTAATTTCATGACGTAAACTTGTCTAAAAATAATTGGATTAGGTTTTTTAGAATTAAACTCGTCATAGAATCTAAATAAATCACTCTCAATTTATTTGAAATTGAAAAATAGTTTATATTAAATTAATAGTTTTGGGGATCCCAAAAGTGCCCCTCCCCTCTCTAATAAAAGGGTAACTCCCCTTCTCCTTTATTCACAAAAATAAATCCCTATGAATTTGCCAAAACCTAACTAATTATCCTCCAAAAATACATCAATTCATCTTATAGGCCCTATATTGGGTATAAATCCATTTTACCAAGTCATTTTGTATAAATCAAAAGGAGTCGCTCGAAGAAGATGTACTTTTTACCAATTAAATTCAATTTATTTTCATCTTCTAATTTATCATCCTATGTTGTGTCCATAGTAAACTAACAAAACAAATATCATATGAATTATAATATTTTATTTTGATAATGGTAAAACTATATTCCTATTTGTATCCATCTTATGAAAAACAATATTCCCATCAATGCGTATGTACATACGGCTAACCATCTCTGTATCGTGGTTTAATTTTTTATTCTACACCACTTTATTTGGATGGGTATAATTATGAATATAATGTATAGAAATAATTAATATGACTTGATAATTTTTTTTATTAATTAACATATCATCCCATTAAAAACCATTTAATCATCAAGGGAATGATACAGTCTCTCATGGGAACTTACAGCCTAGTGTATCCATAAGGTGATGAGATTTATTATGCACATTATCCTTCCAAGAATAATAATTAAATTTATTATATGTCAAAAAAAATTATTAACCTAATAACATTCTAGATATGATTAAAATATATCATATGAATTAGAAACATGACGTACATAACAAAACATGTATATGATAATGAAGTAGTAAACAATCTAAATAATGGTAATGCTGAGATGTTATTAAAAAAACTATATAAGAGGATCATATATGAAATCGTAATTATGTATATCATACTGGTATAATTTTATAACATGATTTAACCATTGTTCTAGAGGATAAAGCACCCTCTACTAAAGGAATGTACATTGTAGGGGATAATATCACAATCTCTTTATTATCCATGGTTGTTTATTTGTACGTATCTATAGGGAAATTTTTTTCATCCATATCCATGTTTCATAAAATTTAAATCCAAATATTATCAAAAATTGTATAATATAATTTTACCCATGTTTTAATTTTTATAAAAAAATTCTAAAGGAATCATTCTATCATTTTCCAAAGGGGAAACTTTATGTCCTTTTCGAAAAATTAAGGAATGATTGTATTTTAACATATACAACACGAGAGTATATTTTACAATATTATGATGTGATAACATTATGTAGCTTCCCATAAAATATTACAAGGTTATTTTGAAATGATTTTTTTTATAATTGATCTTATTTTTTATTATTTATAAGTAGAAATTGGATATTTGTCTCAAAGATTTTAAATGATTTTATTAGATTATTTTCACCTATGACAACTAATTTTTTTTGGATATTTATTCTTAACTGAGGATGATGGGTTATGATAAAATCTACCATAATATATTTTAGGTTTTATGATATGTTTTATTATGGATGTTCTATTTTGAAACCATTCATGGTTTATGGTTATTGTATTAACATTTTGTATTCTAGTTTAAATATTCATGTTTATATTGGTAATTTTTCAACCTTTTTAAATGAGAAATGCATTGTTCTAATGATATGATGGGTGTTGCCCGCTACACAACCTTGATGAATATGTATGTCTCATGAGAGAAACGAGATTGCATTGTTACCCACTTATGTATAGTCTTGGAAGGAGTCCTTGAAATTTTGGTTAGGATGTTCGACATTATGTATTCCCTCATTATGAGATTAGTTATTGACATTACAAGTTATGATTAGACTATTATAATATCCATGTTAATGTTTAAATGGAATTATTTTTTTATTCATTCAGTATTATGTTGAATATTATGTTTTTAGAATGGTTGTGTTTCAGTTTTAAACCATTCCTTAAAATCTTATGCTTATTTATAATAGCTTCCACTATATTGTTATTATTACTGAGTATCTTAGATCACCTGTTTATTATCTTTAATATTTCCTTTGGGTGTTTATAAGTATATTATGAATGGATATTAGGGATAGTCTAAGGGATATGAGTGTTTTCAAAGTAGATTATATTATCTTTTTCATTTCACGATTTAATGTAAAACTTCTATTAGTATCTATTTTTTTCATGGATTCTAAATAGGTAAGTCCATCTAGATTTGATTTCTTATCATCATTCCAATGTAATAAAATAAGTTACATACTTTTTGAAACTAGTATCTAGGTGTTATATTCTGTATCAAAGTGTACTTAGTATAAACCATGAAAACTATATTTAGAAAAATATTTTTGAAGGAACATTACCCTATGATAGACGATAAGATTAAATATAGAATGAAATCCTTGAATATTATTTAAATAGTTATAATGTTGTTTTTTATGAAATTAATTATTTTTATAGATGTTTTAGGTGGATGTGATTTTGGGACATATGTACGTAGGAGTAACAACAAAGATAATGTGTTTAGAGCCGGACTCGAGGTAACCTGGTACACCATAAAGGGTCTTTCTGCACACCTAGTTTGACACTCCCGAGGGATATGATTATAATAATTCAAATTTTCTTTACAAACCAACATGATGGAATTATGAGTAAATATATTCCAAAGGAAACCATTATTACTATTATTGAATACAAATGCATAAATTTTTCAGTTTTGGACATTTTTTTTACTAGTTTGGTATAATAAATTGTTATTCAAAACCTAATATACTATATTCCAATGTTTAGAAATGGATCATAGTGGATGGAATTGAAATCGTATCAACGCACAGAATATTTGTATGGATTTTCCCCATTGAAAAATAATAAAAGTTTTAATGGTGATACAGCTGATGCTAAACACCTTATAACCATACCACGACATCTGACTAATGTTATGAATAATTATCATAAACATACAGAGCACCCTAATCCATAATATAAACGACATATTTTAGATATATTTATGAGAAAACAAACTACAACACTTATTGGGTCTTAAAATCCATTTTTTGATGTATAATGGATATGTTCTTTAGAGAAACTATTTCATGAACTGGTGAGTAACAAAAATAGAAAATGTTTTCATATTATTTTACCCTCTCTTAGGAGATACAGATCAATGGTTTTCATTAATGGAGAACACAATGTATGATTAAAAAATTTAAGATATTTAATGGAGTGATATTATTGAACTTTTTTTAGAAAATTAATTTGTTCTTGAACAACTAGTATTTATGGAAATGAAATTTCAGAGTATGATGAACAAAAGGATTAGAATGTTGCAAATTAATAGGATAAATTCACAAGGATTCCAAGGGATTATTAAAACTAAATGCATAACCCAATATGTAATATGGATCTATTATTTGATGGATTAGTCCACTTATTATAACTGGAGCTAATATCACAAAATTTCTCATCATATGATGATTAATTATCATGTGCTTTTAATATGTAAAAGAAATTCTCTAAGACTTCTGACAATAAATTAAAGAAAGAGAAGAAGAGGGCCACAAGAAACTTTTGGAAAGGAAAATAGGGGATGAATGAAATATCTGTCTTTCCACCATGTGGTAAATGTTGGAAGAAACACCCTAGTACTTTCCTATGTGGAAGATAATTTAACAAAATTGTGGAGAAAAGGGCACCCAAGATCATGATTGAAATGGGAATAAAGAATCTGTCATTTTTCAATTTAAAAATAGTAATGAAAATGTAATCATCCACATTATCTTCATCAGTGTTAAGGAAAATTTTCAATGATAAGGCCAAGGGATCAATGAAGAACTTATGTGATCACAACTGCTATGGATGAACACCCAAATCATGTCATGGGAAGTACCTTAATTATCTCTTAAAAATTTTATAAAGCTATATTCAATTCTATATTATCACATTCATTTATATATTCCAATATTTTTTATAAAAATTATTTAATTCCAATTCAAATTAACAAGGTATTTTTCATTAAAAACCAAGAATGGTAGTCACATTGCAACAAAGATGTGTTTTTAACTTCCCATTATAGAATATAAACATTATTTTTCAGTTTACATTATAATCATACCAATAGTGGACTATGATGTAATCCATATTATTAACTAGATATAAAAATACGATGGGATATTTTTATGCAAGAAGAAGGATGTTAAAATTTGTGAAGAAGATGTAGAATCCATTATCTTTAGAGAAAAAATGTCATCCTCAGATTCTTATCTATATCGTCCACAAAGAGATCTTTTAAAAGAAATTTTGGGGGTGGAAGATAAAAAAACAACCATGGGTGAGGAATGAAATATTCGAATAGAGTATTTACCTATTGTACCAGAATACATTGATGTATTTCAAGAGGATTTACATGAACATCATCTAGAGTGGGAAACTGATTTTTCTATTGATTTAATCCTTGATTCAAGACCAATATCACAGTCTACATATAGAATAGTAATTGTTGAAATGGTAGAGATAAATAAATGTCCTGACCCATCACCCGGGGCCTATGCTGTGACTAACCCAAGCCCTCCTTCCATAGGCTAGGGGCTGGAGACTAGCACAAAAGGTGTAATTCCTTAATACTAGGATGGAATTGCCTTTATAACCTATAAAGAAACACACAAGCATGCACAAAATTAGATGAAACACTAGGTAAACTGTATAAAAAAGTGTGCTGAAAGAAAAATGGGCTAGAATACAAGCCCAACAAGAAAGAACAAGTATAACTATTATACAATACAACTGAATTAATGGGAAAGTTAGCTGATGGGTCATCCTCTGAGGTTACTACCGGAAGGGTATGTATAGATCAACTCTGCATCACTCCTTATATATCTGTCTCCTCCTTGTACTAACTCATCGTAAGGTCCACCTCTAGGTACCATCTTGTCCTAGTACTCTTGGCCTCAGTCAGTGTTGTCCATCGTCTGCATCCAACACAACAAGGTGCGGGCATAGCCCATTTATGGCTGAGTATAACGATACTCAATAGGGACCTGGAGACCCTCAAGGTCTCAGAAAATCAATAAGGATAAACCAGAATGTTTGAAATCAACAGAAAACCTTACTTAGGTATATTAACATACATATACCTATGTTATCATGTAATCCATCTCAATCATTAGGAAAACACCGTGATACTAAATCAGCTCAATCCACGATTTATTCTAGGGGTATTTTCACGTAACAATCCAAACACGAAGTCGAACACCTCGGCTACCAGAGAACTCCTTCTTTATCAAGTATAGTGGGCCTGTCGCGTCACATAGCGGTGCTTCCCCCTATCCATGGATTGTTTAGGTACTCATCCTATCGGCTATCGTGGGTCTGATGTGTAACACAGAGGTGCTCCCCACAATTGGTCTGATGTGTCAGACAGAGGCGATCCCCCACAAGGCCTGCTGAGGTACTCCTCCTATCGAGTACCGTGGTACTGCTATGTCACCAAGGTGCTCCCCACCGTGGGTCTACCGCGTCACCAAGGCGCTCCCCACTGGGCATGTCGAGTCACTTCGAGTCGAAACAGGCAGCAGTCATCAAGTCTCTGCCAGCCACTAGGTATCCGCACTATGCATGATTGTCTCGTCTCTTGGAGGATCCACTCCACCAGCAATTGGTCGATACTCCAACTACAACTAAGTCCCACAACGAAGTATCTCAAAGGTCCACCATGTGAGAGGGGTCTCAACGTAATAGATGACACCTCAATCGGACACCCGGTTTGTGAGTTATTATTATTTTTGTCTTGGGGGCCCGGTTGGGTTTATGCTTGATCCAACCTGATCTTACCAAATCTCAATCCAAAACATAGTAGGGTATCATAAAATGTACCGTCTCGCTCCATGATTTCCAGCGCTGCTAACAGTTCATCAAACGGACGTCTGGTGCCAAAGTTTTGGCCAAAAGTAAGTAATTGGGTCATAGTGGGCATGGGTCTGGTCCGACCCGGTCGGCCAACCCGGCCTGCTGGTGGGCCGGGCCCGTTGGGTTTGGCCTAAAGACCATGACAGGATGTGGAGGCGGCTTGGCCTCAGTGGATGTTGTGAGGGCGTCTAGGCCACGGAACGGCTCGGCTGCGGGCCAGATCACCTCAGGGCGGCTAGAAAGGCCACAGTGAGGGTGGTTCAGGCAGCTCGGAGGGCTGTGCCGAGGGAACTACAGTGGTGGTGATGCTGCTCGGCCAGGAAAGCGGTTCGTCCCGGCGGCGGCTCGGCTTGGCCCGAACATCGGTTCGGCATGGAGGCAATGTGTCTCGACTTGGCTCAGACAACGATGTGTCTGAGCGGACGGCGGCATGGCTCGAAGGATAGTGGAGGTGCGGCATCTCGTCTTAGAAGACGTTGATGATGCAGTGTCATGGCACGAGCACGTCACGGAGAGGGGGTTCGGCTCGCGGCGGCACGGTGCTGTGGCATGGTGGCAGCACGGCGAGGGGGTTTGGCCCAGGGTGGCGTGGAGGCTTGGTCTGGACATGGGTGGCACGACCGGCATGGGGCCAGTTCGGTAAGGAGGGAAAACTGTCACCGGGGCGGCTCAAGTCGCAGAGGCTGCGGATGGTAGTGTCGTTTCCTTCGTCACCTTCATCGCCTTCATCGCCTTCCACCATTTTGAAGAGTACACCATTAAAGAACAGCAGAGGATTTGGGCCATGTTTGTTTGGCCCGCACCGTACGCGTTAAGAGTGATAACATGTGGTTCACAATGAAAAAAGCATGAAAATGTATAGAAGATATCTTAAAACTTCATTTCCCACAACCATCATCATTCTCTATTCCCAAATCCCAGAAAAGAATTTGAAGGGGGGAATATGGGAAGTGATAATCTATAAAACCCTACCTCGTTCGCTTGATGACATTGGCATGAGGATGAAGGTGAAGTCATCGACGTTCATCTCATCTGCCACACACCTCCAATCCCAGGCTCGTGTGTTAGTTCATCGTAGTCGAAGCCGTTCTTTGTCACCGTTTTTTATAGAGGAATTGTTCTTCATGGAGGAATCATTCCTCGTTGGAGAAGCTTTCTCTCAATTCCACAAAAATATAATGTGGTGCCTAAATAATAGATTATCCGCTATATTATGCATGTTTTCATAAGTTCAAAAGGATTAATTAATAAATTTATGTGTTGGATCAATTAATTAAAGGTAAGTGTTGGAAAACTTTAATAAGGAGGGTTGGCATAATTAATGTGGAGGAATCTCAAGAGGCCCCTCCACATTAATAATGGAGTTTGAAGAGTTTTACCCCTCCGATGGTCCCCACCACCATAACCTCTCATTGGATGATATGCTCAGGTGGTCCCCACCACCATAACCTCTGATGGGTGGTTATGTTCTGACGGTCTCCACTTCCCTACATCCACATAGACGTTTTAACAAATAAAATAAAAAAAATGTTGAACAATTTTATTTTTATTCTATTATTTTATTAAATACCCAAAAACTAACTAACACGCTCGATCAACTTCCTTCAAGGTGAAAGTCTCCTTATGGAAATATCAGTGCTGCGAGTTCAATGGTGTCCTCAGATATCAATTCCCTTCACCGGTTCAATATTTAGAAAAAATCTCTTGAACGTTTACTAAACGTACCTGAAAAAATGTTTGGATAATTATAAACAGTCGCCCTTTACCCGGGCCAGTCATGGTTAGTCTCTGCCCAAATAAAACACACCCTAGAGAACCCAATGGTACTCTCATATTTCCAATCTGAGTTACCATTTAAATGTCATGTATTTTACAATAAAATAATTTTCCCTTAATTAATTTATTTACAGCCAAAAACTAACTTTCCCTGGTTTCTCGTGCCGGACAAAGTTATTATCTGCTTAAATAAATAATTCCATCATGGGTTTATCAGTGGTATTATATTTTTATTCTAAGCTACCATTTGTGAGTTACAAGCATTTGATAATTAAAATAATTTATTTAATTATTTTATTTATGGTAAAGACACTTTTGGGTTTTCTCGCAGGAGGCCCATGCCGGCTAAACATAAGTCGCACATAGGGTAAACCTGCCATCATGAGAGCAACGTTTCCCTCAGATTTCTGATCCGAGTATCCATTTAAGAGTTATATCACTTTTTCAGGAAAACTTCTTACTTGAGAAAATTAATGCTTAACAATACTTCGACGGATCATTTCGGGCACTCCGAGTCTCAGAATCGAGAACCGTCAGATTTCAAAGTCTCAAAAAATTACTATGTAATTATACAACATTTACATGGAATTTTCATTTCATTAAATTCTCCCTACCTTAGGTCCTTTCATCCCTGAAATCCGTATTTCAAATACTAGGAAAAATAAGTTGGGGTACATAGCATGAATATGAGCCTCCTGCTCCCATGTGCTCTTCTGGAGGTTCTTGTGCTTTCAATGCACACACACAAATGGTATCAATTTACCATGATGTAACCACTCATGTCAATAATCAATCTCCACTAGAACCTCTGAAAATGTCCCATATTCTTCGATTTCCAGCTCGCCATGGTTGATGTCATGGGAAGGGTCATGAGCGTATCTCTTTAGCTGAGATATGTGGTAGAGGTGATGCACCCGGAGCAACAGAGGTGGAAGAGCATTGTGATATGAAATATCTCCAACTCTACAGAGGACCTAAAAGGGTTCGATGAACCTCAGAGATAACTTTCCACCTTTTCCAAATCTATGAAAACCTCATCGAGGTGAGACCCGTAGTAAGACACGGTCGACATCCTCAATCTCAAGAGGTCTCTGTCTTTTATCGGCATAAGACTTCTGCCTGCTTTGTGCAGTCTTAATCTTCTCTTGGATGATCTAAACCTTCTCTGTTGTAGCCCGTACCATCTCTAGTCCCACTAGTGCTAACTCCCCTAGGTCAGTCCGACACAAAGGTGATCTACAAGGTCTCCGGTAAAACGCCTTGAATGGTGCCATCCCATTGTTGGAGTGATAGATGTTGTTGAAATAAATCTCCCCCAATGGAATGTGATCCTCCAAATTGTGACCGAAGTCAAGTACACAAGCATGCATCATGTCCTCAAGGTTCTGAATGGTCCGCTCAGTCTAACCATCCATCTGAGGATAGAAGGTGGTTCTCAAATGAAGCTAAGTCCCAAAAGCCTCCTACAACCCCTTCCATAGCCAGTAAGAAAAACATGTATAATGATCAGAAACAATCGTCGAAGGTACTCCATATATCCGCACAATCTCCTGTACATAGAGGTGTCCCAAGCCCTCTACTATAACCTACTCTCTGA
The DNA here is from genome assembly GCA_963277665.1 of Viscum album. NCBI lineage: Eukaryota > Viridiplantae > Streptophyta > Magnoliopsida > Santalales > Viscaceae > Viscum > Viscum album. The sequence continues at coordinate 2,064,227,767 of OY728133.1, read as the reverse complement.
TCGGTAGGAAGTGGGATGGCATAGTGAGTTGGTCGATGATCGCCCAAATCCAATCATGACCCCTGGTTGTACGTGGATTTCCTATCACTAAGTCCATGGATATCTCATCCCACATCCATTATAGACCTCTAAAGGCTGAACCAAGTCAGCTGGTACCTGATTCTCCGCCATAACTTACAGACAAGTGAGGAAACAAGAGAAAAACTCTGCTAATGCTTTCTATATTCCTGGCAACCAGTGCTGTCATCGGAGGTCCTAGTACATTTTCGCCACTCCTGGATGTACCATTGGAGGGGATGTGCGGAAATCCCTCAAAACTTCCTCTCGAAGTGAGACTAGTAACATGGTACGTCCCTTGAAGAGGATGACATGCTCCCCTCCTTCATAAAATCCATCAGGTGCATGTCCAGTGCATATCTTTTCTCATCGAGTCTCACAGTCAGTGTCCCAATGTTGTGCCTCCCTGACTTACTGAAGATGTTGGGGAGTGACTATAAGATACTGAAGAAAAGATGTGCCATCTCGATCCAAAAATGATATCTGCAAAGCGGTTAGCTGCTCTGTCGCCTCACTCTACAGTTATAGGCCAGACCTCCTGCTAAGGGCATCTTCTACCATGTTCCACTTCCCATGAGTATAGACTATCTTAAATTAATTTTCCTGGAAGAACTCTAGCCACTCCTATTGGTAACTAAAATCTCAAAAACTTCTGATTCCATGAGGGTGAGGATGGCTGAATCACGAGTGATCAGCCACACCCTCCTATGAAGGAGATTATCCTTTACTGCTTGGGTTTTCTTTTTTGCCAACTAAGGAAAACCTCATCTCAATGATGTAGATAAACCACAATCATTATTTCTAATACAATTAATCTGATTATTAATTTTGGATGTTTATTTATACCCAAACTAACGTTGTAAGGCCTCGACGCTGCCACCAAGATGCTCCAACCAAAACTCCTGCCTCAAGGGTCGGATCAAACCGTCGGTGAAAGTGTAAATATCGAGTCTCATACCATGTGTATCTCCCAACATGAGGGTCATGTAAATGGTTTAACTAGAAACTATAGGTCTTACAAAAGATTCATGGAAGGAAGGAATGATTGGTACCTATGTCTATTTATACGGAAGCAAATAGTAAACACAGACCGTACCTCGAATCATTCATAGAGCCCTAGGGTCGCACTCCTTAACCGCATACAACAACTCTCTTCCCCCTGTCCTCCAACTCCCTTAGCCAGGATGGGACCACAATGGGGGGTGGTTGCAATAGGTTGGAAGGTTAACCACCTCATTCTGCTCCCCTAGATCTGCTTCCATGTCTACAGCCCTACAGATTTATTTGTCCCAAACCCTTCATCTTCTCAAAAAAATTTTACACGCCAAAGTCTTTGAGACTTGCGCCAATTTTCTTCTTTCCCACTAATTAAATTCAATTAATTCCTCCACTAATCCATGGAATATTCAACAACAATGGTTCTCTCTAGCACCCTAACATAAGTAGGAATGAATAGAGGAATAGTGCTAGCTCAGATGCCTTTAAAGACACCTCGCTCAGAGGTCTGTGCTCTGAATCACTGATCGTATCATATTCATCAAGTACCATGGATGATTTGTATGACTTGATGAATACTCATCTACTAACATGTCATCCTATCAAAGCTATAGAAGCTCTATAGAACTCTCAGCAACATCCTCAAGATAGTCCTCAACCGCATGTGAGTCAGCTTGCCTTGGAACCTAAGGGGTATCTGATGTTGACTCACGTATAAGGCACTAAGCCTGTATGTTTCCTTTACTTGTACCGCCGGTAGTAACTACTGACCAATGGGTAGTGATATATCTGACACACTACCCGAAGCAACTATCTCAGTTAATGGTCCATGTACCAAAGCCTCATCACTATGTGAAACGTCCTCATTGACTATCACTGAAATAGTCTAGTAGCTAAGATCACCATCAGCTCTTCTTGTGTCTCAACTAGGTGGAAAACTCTAGGAACCGCCTCCAACCAGCCCTTAAATGCGTGGGAAAATGCCACACATTGAATCCACGGAGGCCTCTACTGATAGAACTCGTGCAATAAGCTCAGTCGGTGTGCACCATCCACCAGTGCAGCTGGTGGTATCTTCTACCCAAAGGGTGGTGGTGCTACTGGTACACCACCTGAGGGTGCCAACATAGTAAGAAGGCCCTCCAACAAATCCTCGTCACTTTTTGGGTCATCATCGTGTACTCTATCGAAAATATTTGGTGGATATCAATGTAGTGGAATCCTGATAAGGAAAATGTGTTCCACCGTCAATAGGATATAACTAGTGAGCTGAAAGTTATACCTGGTGAGATTAAAGTTATACCTTGTGAGCTGACTCAAATGATCACAAAGAAAACTTTTGAAAGCACACAATCCATCATTGATTTCATGCACTAAGTCGGAAAACAGAAGTCAGGGTACTGGTGTATGGATACGTCGGCCACCACACCAACACTAGACTCCATGAACTGAAAACCACACTCATTACCCTGAAACACTATTTCCGTAAAAATGAATGATCAGGGTGATAAGTTATGTAGTAGAACATACTCCTATAATACCAATTTGTCATGACCCATCCCCCAGATCCTATGCCGTGACTACCTCATGGCCACCTTCCATTGGCCATGGGCTAGAGACTGGCACCAAAGGTGTAATTCCCTAAAATTGGGAAGACATTGCCTTTACAACCTGTAAACACACACACAAGAAAGAACACAACTAGATGAAACACGAAGTAAACTGTATAACAAAAGAGTGATGAAAGCCAAAGGGGCCAGAATACAAGCCCAACTAGAAATTACAAGTAGAACTGTGATACAATAAAATTGAAGAAAAGGGAAAGTCAGCTATTGGGTTCTCCACCGAGGTTCCTTCCTAATGGGTAGGTATAGATCGCCTCCAAAACACTCCTCGTTTGTCCGTCTCCTCCGTGTACCAACTCTTCGTAAGGTCCAAATCCAGGTACCATCCAATCATGTCACTCTCGGCCTCATTCAGTGTTGTATTTCATCTGTATCCAACACAACAAGGTGCAGGCATAGCCTGTGCATGGGTGAGTATAACGATACAAAGTAGGGACCCCGATACCCTCAAGGTCTCACAAAATCCAACAATGATAAACCAAAAAGTATAAAATCAACAGAAAACATTACATAGGTATATTCCCTTACATATACCTATGTTATAAAATAATCCATCTCAATAATTAGGAAAACACAAAGATACTAACTCAGCTCAAACCAGGATCTATTCGAGGGGTAGTTTCAAGTAACATTCCGAACCTAACATCAAACACCACAGCTATTGGAGATATCATCCTCTATCGAGTACAGTGGGCCTGCCGCGTCACATAGAGGAACTTCCCACTATCCTTGGACTACTGAGGTAATCCTCCTATTGAGTACCATGGGTCTGCCACGTCAAACAGAGGTGATCCCCACCGTGGGTCCGTCGTGTCACACAGAGGTGCAAACCATCAAATCCTGCTAAGGTACTCCACCTGTCGAGTACCGTGGGTCTGCCGCATCAGCAAGGGGCTCCCCACCGTGGGACTTTCGCATCACCAAACTTCTCCTCACTGGTCATGTCGAGTCACTCCGAGTTGAAACGGTCAGTAGTCATCATGTCTCAGCCAGCCACTAGGTCTCTGCACTATGCTCGCTCGTCTCCAGGAGGATCTGCTCCACAAGCAACTGGTCGATACTCCAACCCCGACGATGTTTTGCGAGAAGTATCTCAATGGTCTACCTTGTCATAGGGGTCTCAACGTAATAGAAAACTTATCAATAGACTCATGGTTTGTGATTTATTAGCCTTTTTGTCTTGGGGGCCTAGAAGGATTTGTGCTCGATCCAGCTTGAATGAATCACATCTTAATCCAAAACATAGTGGGGAATCATGAAAGGGACTGTATCGCTCCATGATTTCTAGCTCCACTGACGGTTCATTAAACGGACGTTCGATGCCAATGTTATGACCCAAATTAAGTAATTGGGTTGTAGTGGGCCCGGGTCCGGTCGGATCCAGTCGTACCGACCCGGCCCGACCCAGACTATCCCGATGGGCGGTCCACCCCATTGGCCTTTTCCCTGACGGCTGTGAGGGGCCGCGGAGGCAGCTCGACCTCAGAGGGTGCCTCGAGGGAGGCTCGGCCGTGGAACAGCTCAGCCACGGGTCGACTCGGCTTAGGGGGGATCTCAGGGATGTGGCGAGGGGGTCTGGGGCAGCTCGAAGGGCCGAATTAAGAGAATGGAAGCGGTGCAGCTCAGCTCGGCCCGAACAACGGTTCGGCAAGGCGGAAGCGCAGCTCGGCACATCCCGGACAATGGTTCGGCATGCCGGCAGCGTGGCTTTGCTCGGCCTAGAAATCGGCATGGCTCATCGGACGACACCGCAGATCGGCAAACGAAAGCGGTGTGGCGGCAACACAACGATGAGGTTCGACCCAGGGTGGGGTGGCAGATTGAAATAGCAGAAGCGTGGTGGCTCAGCACGGTGGCTCGGCATGGTGGTGATGTGGCGGCTCAGCACGATATCTCGATAGGGCAGCACTGCGGTGGCTCGGCATGGCTGTGACGTGGCGAGGGGGTTCGGCCTGAGGTGGCGAGATGGCTTGGTCCAGTCGCGGGTGGCTCGGCTAGCGTGGGGTTCAGTTCAGCCTGGGGGGCAAAGCACCGCAGGGGCGGCGCGGGTCGCCGAGGCCACTGGTGGCAGTGCCGTTTCATTCGTCGCCTTTCTCCATTTCGAAGTGGACACCAAAGAATAACGGCAGAGGGGTCGGGCCATATTTTTTTTGCCTGAACCCTCCACGTTTAAGGGGATAGAACATGTTTCACAAAAAACTAAGAATGAACGTGTATGGAAGATATTTTAAAACATAATTTCCCACAATCCTGATAATTTTCTATTAGAAAATCCCACAAAGGAATTATAAGGGGAGAATAAGGTATGTGATTATCAATAAACCCGTACCTCATTCTCTTGATGACGTTGTTGTGAGGGATAATGTGATGTCATCGGCGTTTGTCTCACCTACCACACACCCCCAATCCTAGGCTCATTTGTCGGTTCATCATAGACGAAGTCATTCCTTGTCGGCGTTCTTCATGGAGGAAGTGTTCTTCATAGAATAAGCGTTCTTCATTGGATAAGATTTCTCCCAATTCCACCTAAATGTAATGTGGTTCGAAAATAATAGATTATCCCCTCTATTATGTTTGTTGGAAAAAGTTTAAAAGGTTCAATTAATTAATTGATGTGTTGGCTCAATTAATTAAAAGGAAGGGTAGGAAAAATTATGTTAAGAGGTTTGACACAATTAATGTAGAGGAAGCTCCAGATGATCTTCCCCATTAATGATGGATTTGAAGATGTTTAGGCCTTGGGTGGTTCCCACCACCATAACCTCTCAAGGGAGGTTACGCTCAGGTGGTCCCCACCACCATAACCTCTCATAGGAGGTTATGGTCTAGCGGTCCCCACTTCCCATCTTCCACATGTAGGTTTTAACAAATAAAATAAAAATACAATGTTGTACAATTTTATTTTTATTCTATTCTTTCATTAAAATCCCAAAAACTAACATGCACCCTCGATCAACTACTATCAAGGTGAAAGTCTCAATAAGAGAATACAGACACTGTGAGTTCAACAGTGTTCTTGGATTTCAATTCCGAGCACATTTTCAAAATTTAGAAAATCTAGCTTGCACATTTACTTAATGTATCAAAACAAAATTCATAAAATTATTAACAGTCACCAATGACCCATTCCAGTCGAGGTTAGGCTCAGTCCAAGTGAAACACGCCACAATGAACACAATGGTACTCTTGGATATCCAACCCGAGTTACCATTTAAAAGATATAAATTTTACAATAAAATAATTTTCACATAATTATTTTATTTACTACGAAAAACTAATTTTCACTAGTGGCCCGTGCCGGCCAAAGATAGTATCTGCTTAAATAAATCCTGCCCTCACGAGTTCAGCGGTGGTCTCAGAGTTTTAATATAAGCTACCATTTGCGAGTTATAAGCATTTTAAAATAAAAATAATTTAATTGATTATTTTATTTATGATTTTTTCCATTATGTGTTTTCTCACAGGAGGCCCACGCCGACAAAGCAGAAGTCGCGCTTAGGGTAAACCCGTCATCCTAAGAACAACAAATCCATAAGATTTTTTATCCAAGTAACTATTTAAGAGTTATTTATATTTTTTATGAAAACTTCTTACACATGATAATTAATTTTTAACAAAACTTCAATGGATCATTCCGCGCACTTCGGGTCTCAGAATCGAGCACTGCCAGATTTCATAGTCTCAACAAATTCCCATGTATTTTAAAAAAATTTACACGGAATTTTCGGTTCATTACAAGAAACATCTATAGGATTTGAGTAATAAGATATTTATTATCACTGGTTCTTCTCTACTATATCACCATGAATTTATGTTAAGAAGAAATATGGATAAATTAGCGTATGCATTGACTATAGATAAATCAATGCTATTATAATAAAGAACAAGTATCCTCTAACTTGCATTGGTGATTTTTTTAACAAAATAATGGATATAAGTACTTTATTAAGATTTAAATTCATTCTTTATATCATTAATTTTGTGAAATGAAGCATGATATTTGAAAGAAAACATTTTAAACTAGGTATGGGAATTAAAAATTTACAGTAATGCCATTTGGAATGACAAATTCACCATCTGTTTTAAATGGATCTAATGAACTAAGTGTTCATGGAATATCTGGATAATTTTTTCATATCATATATTGATTACTTATTAGTATACTCTAAAATCTAATTATATCATGATAACCACTTTTGGATTGTTCTATAAACTCTTAGATGAAATGAGCTATATGAGATGTTTCACATGTCTGAATCATGGTTTAGGAATTTTATTTTCTTGGCTATATTATCTCTAACGATGGAATATATATTGATCCTAGAAATAAAAGGGTAATAAAATAATATCTATAACCTATGAGAATAATAAAATTTATTAGTTTTTTTGGTTTAACATGATACAATTAGTGTTTCATCTAGAATTTTTCCTGATTGGATAATACATTTACAAAGATCACTATTTTAGCGAGATAAATTAATTTAGAAAAAAGAGTTTGAAGAATTTATTGAATATTTTAATTTAAGTGATTTCAATGCCTATATATTAACCATATCATATGGAAACGATGGTATTGTTATTTAGAGTGATGCATCATGGAAAATACTTAGTTCTCTCCTTATTCATTATGACAGTGTTATTGCTCACGTATCAAGGAAATTAGAAATTCATAAACAATACTAACCAACTCAGGATCTAAAGATAGTAGATGACATATTTTCTCTGATAATATAGATACACTATCACTATGTTGATAGATTTGTGATATATACGGATCATTATAGTTGGAAATATATTTTCTCAAAGAAATACTTCAAAATCAGTCAATGAAGATGGATTGAAATACTCATGTATAATGATTTCACAATACAGTACCACATAGAGAAGGAAAATAATTTTCATGAATCTTTATGTACGAAATACCTTGGAGTTCTGTATAGAATGAGAGTTGAAAGGGATCTTATGTTCTAAGATCCAATAATGATTGATATTTAAATTATCATGGATGTTGATACCTCACTACGTTTTCAAATTTATTCCAATCAATAATTATAAAAAGGATAAGAAGTTAATTGTCAAAGGATGAGGGTGTATAAAATAAAATTATTGTTGTCAATGATGGGAGATTTACAAATTTCATATATGAATATGGTGTTTTGAAATTTGGAAGGTGTTTCTGTGTCACCCATATACCTGACCTACTATGGGAATTACCAGATAATGGATATAGCTCTGATTCCTCTATAAACCATTGTCGAAATAATATTTATAATGATTTTAAGGATCATTTTTGGTGGGACAATATGAAAAAGAATATTTTTTATTATGTGGCATTTTTTTTTGAATTTCAAATAGGTGAAGGAAGGAATAAAGAATCCTAGTGTTGTCATGAATCCTCTTATTATACCTGTGTGGAAATGGTTTGATATTACTATGGACTTTGTCTTGGTGATAACCAAGACCCTTAGATTAAATGATACGATATGGTTTATTATTCATTGTCTTACCAATTAAGAAAAAAAATTGTATAAGAGATGATTTACCACTGGATGTTTTAGAAATACATTTCATTAATAAATATGTATGAATTAATGGTGTACCTCTATTGGTGGTTTCTGAGTATTATCCCCTTTTTACACCTGGATTCTATAATGTTATTTAGAAATACCTATATATTATGCTTTGGTTTAGCAATTTATATGACCCTCAAATTGATGGACAATCAGAATGGACTATTCAATATTTAAAAGATATGTCGAGATCTATCTCACATGAAATCAATGGTATCTGTGATCAGTATTTACCTCTAGTAGAATTATCCTATAACAATAGATCCATTCAAGTATATAGATGGTGTCATATGAATCTTTATATGGAAATGGATTCTGTAACCCATCATTTTGGGATGATATTGGGGAATGAAATCTCATGGGACAAGAACATGTTGTGGAAACCATGGAAAAGGTAAAAAATATTCCGACCCATATTGAAGAAGGTCAATGTTGGAAAAAGGGATATAATGAGAAACATAGGAAGGATTTGGAATTTTATATAGGATATCATGTTTTATTTAAGGTATCTCCATGGAAGGGTGTAATAAGATTCATTTTGAAATGGGAACTGAGACCAAGATATATCATACCTTTAGAAATTCTAGAATGAATTGGAGTTATAGATTACCTTTTATCAATGCCACTCTGTCTCTGAAATGTTAATGATGTTTTATCCATATCACATTAATGGAAAAACATGCGAGAAAAAATTAATGTACCCATCTATGAAGAAGTATAAATGGAAGCTAATATATCATACTATGTAGATCCCATTTAGATAATTAACATTTGACAATAAGGGTTGAGGAATTAGATGACATGACATGTAATGTTTCTTTGGATAAATCATAAAATGGAACAGATGACGTGGGAACCAAATGAACACATGACGAGTAACCACCCAATTAATTCTACGATGTGAAATCATTGAAATTTTTAAGATGGAATTATTTTAAGGATGAATGATTATAACACCCCAATTTTCCATTATATACTTTTTTATGTTTTTCAATATCATATTCTGTATACAAAAATGATTATGGGCCCACCAAAACCTATCAAACTATCATTTTAAAATTCCAATATGAATTTTATTAACAACATTATGAAATGTATAAATTTTATATTTAAAAATATAAATAATTTTTTTATTTTGGAATATCTAAATTAACTTATGAGTAATTTTATAAATGTTTTTGAAAAGTATTGATTTTTGATGAATAGGAAAAAATACGGCATTGTTGGTAAAAACGAAAATTAAAAAAATATTTTTCTATAAATTTATATAAATGTCACAATAGATAATTATTAAATTTATTAATCCAATACAGTTCATAATAATAATTTTATAATTGAATTTATATTTATAAATTTACTGAACATTTTAAATTCCTCTTTTCAACACTTTGTTACCACATTTGCAGGATTAGATTTAAACATAATTTAACTCCTTCTAAAAATTGAATTTCAAAAGGAAAACTTACTAGGTTGTAATATTTATGATTTTTTTTCTAATTGGATCTAAATTATTTTTGGTGAATAATATTATTGGTATTTTATTTACCATGATTAAAGGTAAATTGGGTAATGCATGGTAAAAATAACCTTAGAATAACAAAAAATTAAACTAACAGAAGTGATAATTTAATTGGATAAGTTTCCCTCTACTGAAATCAACCTTAGGTTGAGAATAAGATCATTTTGAATCATCTTGTGTTAGATGTGGACATTTGTTATAATTTTTTTAAATAACAGTTAAAAATTTCTGATTGAATTTTTAATAAAAACATCATTTTAATGTGACATTATATGTGTGATATGGTTGAATATAAGTATTATTAATTATGATAGTATGTTTCTCTACATAATGGTAATTTTTTTATAATTTTAGGAAATAAATAATTTAATTAAACACTGACCAAATGATGATGTAGTAATTGATTTATTAATTGAATAATCAATTAAAGGGAATTAATAATCTTTAAATAAAAATAATGTTATTTATTCGATGAAATCAATGAATTTTTTGGGTGAAATTTAAATTTTAGAGATTTGGTAATAATTTTTTTTAAGGAATCATGTTTTATGACTTTAACAAAAATAATTTATTCAATAGTTTGAAAATTGACAGAAGTGATATTTTAAAATAAATATTATTTTATTAAATGATATAAAAGTGATAAAAATGTATAGTTCTTCCAACTAACTAGAATAATATTATCGAATTCATAAATGATCCAATTGGGTTTTTTAATTTTATAGTCACTATATTAACCCTATAGTATAAAAAGACAAGTGGATATAGTAAGAGTAAAACAGTTTAAATAAAGGTTAAAACCAAAAATAAGGTAAATTCTAGGATGTAAACATGTCTAAAAAGATTTGGTTGGGAGGTTTTGGACCCATACTCATATTATACTCAAAATAATTTACTTTGTAAATATTTTTTATCAAAAATATATTTATATTAAATTAATAGTTTTGGAGCTTCCAAAAGCGCCCCTCCCCTCTCTTATAAAAGGGAAAATCTCCCCCTATTTTATCCTCAACTCTATATATGTTGGGATAAGCAAAAAATATCCTAATTCTCCTCCAAAAATACCTAAATACATCTGAGAGGAAATAATTTTTTCATAAATCCATCCTATGGAGTCCTTTTTGTAAAACAAAATGAGACACACGAAGAAGAAGTAATTGATTAACCAATTCAACTTAATTTTTTTCTTCATCTACTTCCACTTATTATATTGTTTCCATACTTAATTATTAAATAAATTATCATATAAATATTAAAATATTATTATTATTATGGTATAACCATATTTATTCTTCTTTTCATCATATGAATGACGATATCACCATGCGTGCATACACGCGACTTATTGTCTCCACGTAGTGATGTAGTTTTATATTCAAAAATACATTATTAATATGTGTATAATGATGCATATAAGGATATATATAATAAATATTACTTGATAATGATTATTTATAACAAATATATTATCCAATACCAATCAATTTAACCATAAATGGAATGATATCGTTTCTTGGGCGCACGTACAACATACCTTCTCCACGATGCAGTGATATTAATTATCCACATTAACCATTCATGAATGATCATAAAATTTATAATATGAGTTAATATAATAATTATTAACTTAATATAATTCTAGATATTAACAAAATATATCCTATTCATGAAAATCATGAGTTATATAACAAAATATGTATTGGAAAAAAATGTAGTTAACACATGAAACAATTGTAACAATGAGATATTATTGACAAAATGATATAATAGGATCATATATGATATAATAAATATGGTTATGGTACTGAAATAAGTTAATATAAATCATTAACCATTATATAATAGGTTAACAAACCCTCGACGAAATGTAATTTCATGGTAAGGGTTATTTTCACAATCTCATTGTTATGTGAGATTTTTTTATATAAGTATCTACGAAGAAATAATTATCATCTTTGTCAATGTTTCTCAAAATTTAATTCCAAATTTTATAAAAAATTGATAAAATTCACTTTTATCTATGTTTAAATTTTTATAAATCTTTTTTAATGGGATCTTTCCATCATTTTACAAATGAGGAACTTAATGAGCTTTTCTAAAAATGATGAAAATAATGTTTTTTATCTTCTACGGTGTGAGAAGCTATTTTTCGGAATTATGATGTCATGAAGTTTTAAAGCCTATCTTATAATATTACAAGTTTATTTTAATATGAAATGTATTATTTTATAATTTATTAAATTTTTGTTCATTAAAATTAAAAAATGGAGATTTCACACAAATATTTTTAATGATTTTATTAGATTATTTTCATCTATGTCAACATCGTTTTTTCGATATTATCCATAAATAAGGATGACTTGTTATGATGAAATTTATAAAATTATATTGAAGGGTTTATTATATGTTTTAATTTAAATGTGTTATTTTTATTACATTCATGGTTTATTGTTAATGTATTTACATTTGATATGCTGGTTTTAATAAGAATGTTTACGATTGGAATTTTTCACCCTTTTCATATCAGGAATGCATTGGACATAGTAGGTTACAAATAGGGTCCACTATATCACCTCGATGAATTGGTAGGTATCTTGATATATGCTAGTTTTCGATTCTAGACATTTATATGTAGTATTTCCATGAGGTCTTGAATGTGTGGTTATCACATCCGACATATTTTAATCCCTCATTATCAGATTAGATATTCATATTAAATGTAATTATTCGACTAGTAGAATATCCTTGTGAATGTTTAAATGGAATTAGTTTATTTATTATTTCCATGTTATATTTACGATTATGTATTAAAATTCTTGAGATTTAGTTTCGTACCTTTCCATAAATGTTTATGCTTATTAATGATAGCATTCATAACATTGTTTTACTTACTAAGCATCGAAGATCACACCTTTATTTTGTTTTATTTTCCTCAGGATGCGAATAAGTACATTATGAATGACCTATAGAGATAGTCTATGGGATATGAGTTTTTATAAACGAGATACAATGGTGTTTTTTATTTCATGATGTATTGTGAATCATATATTTATATTTAGTTTTTTGAAGGCAATTAAACTGGTCAATCCATCAGGATTTTATTCGTTGTGATCATGCCTATGTAATAAAATAATGCACTAACTATGGGAAACTAGGATTATGGAATTACATCACATATTCCCAATCAACCAATCAATTATGGGTAAATAATACCATTTCAAATAAATCATTATTTACAATTCAATATCCCAATATTTAGTTTCAATATTCAAATTAAATATAAAAAATTTGGGATATCCTCATTTTTTCCTTCTCAATATAAAAGTAATAAAAAAATAATCATTTAAATTTAATTCACTTTTTAATTAAATAATCGAATCATTTTCTCTACCCCAATGATTTCAAAACATGTCCCAAATTTAAATTCCATTGGAGTTACTATTTTTTCAGAAATATATACCTTCTCAAATTCCAATTACAAATCATATGAAATTGGTTTTCCATAAATCAATTGAAATTTATTTCATAAAATTCATCAATATTTTATTTTTAATAATATAGAAAATCTAAAATGGAACCATATATATTTGACAATGGAATCAAATGATCAACACCTGAAATGGGACTGCCAAGAAATAATTAATGCATTGGTGATATAGAAATAAAACCTACAATTATGGTAAAATAAAATAGATTTTATTTCAATATAACACCTAATGATCCATAAATCTCTAAAGAGTAAAGAAATATATATCAGAAATAATTAAATGATTGGATATCCACAGACTCGAGATGGATCAAATCTTCAACTCATGGTTTGATTCCTCAAAAGATGATATCAGAGGATCCAAAATCGAATATAGATATCATTTTTAACCTTTGGAATTTTATAATTATGATTTGGGTAGATTTGGAATTTGAAATGTGTCTTCGTAATTTTTAAAATAATTTTTAGAATAAAATAATCATGCACACACTTGTTCTTAGAGTGGGTTGTACTATTAGACAAACTATGTTCCATAATTTTATACCCTATTTTGAATCCCGATGCATTGTGCATAATTTCCCATATGTTGGAACCTAGTCCCACAAACTATGTTACATCATTTCATTACGCAACTATTTAAGGTTTTATAGTTTTCAACAAAGTACATACCATTTGGGAAAATAGTGCACCAACCATAAATAGCCAAACAAGCCTCCCTGATTTTAAAATATCACAAAAAACGGGAGGAAATGTAAAGACCCGTAAATTTCATGGAAATGTTTTTATTAATTTTCTTTTTAATTTTACAAGAACGCAGTTTTTGACGGAACCTGATTCTGAGGCCCGGTGTGCCCGGAATCACTTTCCGAAGTTTGGCTCGGGTATGTTCAGTGAACGGACGAGCGGGTTTTTCTAACTTTTGTACCAGTGCCCGGAATCAAATTCCGAGGGCACCGATGGAATCACAACGCCAGTAGTTTCTTAGAAACACCTCTTCCGGAGTTGCGTTTGCTCGTTTGTGGTTTTTAATTTTTGGGTTTTATGTTATGAAATAAAATAAAGTTATACGACAATTTTATTTTTATTTCACTTAAAGCCTCTTAAAGACAAATTTAAGCTGCTTAAGCTCAGTTGAAACAGATAGGGTGCAAATCCAAAATATCCTACCCACTTCGTAGGATATTTGTGAGGTGGGGCCCGCACGAGCCCCACCGTTCCTTTTCCCCTAAGTAACGCACCAGTGAAAACCCGTTTTTATGAAAGTCAACTGACGTGTTTTCTTAAATTATTAACGCACCAATTAATTGGGCGGTTTTATTCTTTGAATTAATTCTATGAATTAATTTAATCGTTTCTTAACCTCTTTGAAATCCATTGGCATATTAATAAAATAAGACCAACGCACGACATCTTGAGGATTGTTCGTTGAGAGGTTTTGACATAAATCTTGTGCCTTCATCCTCCTTCACGAAGAACGTGAAGAACACGAAGAACGCCGACCTCCGACGAAGAAAGCCAAACCCGCAAAAATCGACGACGCGATTCCAAGTACCGCGACACCGACGATTCTTCTTCCGCGACGTTCTTCCGCGACAATCCAACCCCGCGACAACCTTCGATCGACAACAAAAAGGTAGGGGGTTGTTCTTCATTTAAATCTCTTTGTGGGTTATAACAACATCACAGATTTAATTATTATTAATTAAATATGTTGTTTCTTGATCCTCGAAGATCGTTGACGCGACGCCCTTCCACGATGACACGACGCCCTTCCGCGACGCGATGCTCCACTTGTTCTGTGATGGTCAATTCCGCGAAGAACGCGCGTGCGACGACTTGACGAGGTAGGGGTTGTTTCGAAATGTTAATACTCTATGTTGCTTTCCTCCAAGGCATGAACACGGACCAACTAAATTAACAAGTTGGTCCGCGGTTTATTTTTGCGGGTCATGGTTTATCAATTGCTGGAAATTAGAGTTTTGTTTCAAACCGCTAATGCGGTGGGTGCGGACCAACGAACAAGTCCGAACCCACCACCCCTTTCGTTCTTGGTGTGCGAAACGGTGAACGTCGACCAAGAAAGACCGCGCGGGAGTTGGGAAATCGCGACGAAGGAGCGCGGCACCGCATCGCCACGCCGGAAAAACCACAAAGACGACGCGTTCGTTTTTGACGTGCGGATTGACGGGAAATGACAAATGGGGCCGCAAGGGAATTTTGAGGGCCTTGCAGTGACGGTCGGGACCCAGGATGAACCTCGGCGCAGACGGAAATGAAAACGAACCACCGGAGCAACTCCGGTGGCCCGTGGAAGCTTCCGCCGGCGCCCAGGGCGCCGCCAGGAAAAACCTCGTCGCGGCTGAAGCCGCGGCGGAGAGGCGGTTCCGCGGCCGTGCGGAACCGCGGTTTAGGGACGCGGCGGCCCGGCCGCGTCTGGGTGACTCAGCGCGGCCCCACGCGGGGCCGTGACACTTTGACACAGCGGGGGCAGCGCCCACCCCGCGGGTTCCTCTGCTCGGCCGGCTCGGCCGAGCAGAGCCGGGCCGGGTCGCGCCAAACCGGGTCGGACCCGGGTCGGGTCGACTTGGTTCGGGCCGACCTAGGGGGTTGGGCCGAGTCGGTCCGGACCCAGACCCCCCGTCTTCGGATAGT
Organism: Viscum album; assembly: GCA_963277665.1. Classification (NCBI taxonomy): domain Eukaryota; kingdom Viridiplantae; phylum Streptophyta; class Magnoliopsida; order Santalales; family Viscaceae; genus Viscum; species Viscum album. Next base: position 2,064,211,861 of record OY728133.1, on the reverse strand, counting down.
TTCGGTATTTTGCCCGTAACATGAGCTATGGGCCTCCGAACGATGCGCCGTAAGCGGCGATGCGATCCTTGGATCGAGATGCTCGTTTCGGTATATCGCACTCAAGGTTTTGGAATTTTTTTGGTTCATCCGGGTTGGTCCGTACACGAAACCAACCGGGCCCTCGGAGCGGAAACACACATATCTTGAGCTCCGAACGACCGATTGACGTGCCGTCGACTTTGGTGGATTCCTCTAAGTGAGACGGATCTTTTGGCTCACTCCGCCCAAGGTTTGGATGCAGGCAGAGTACGGTCGGGATGGTTTTTCCTTAGAAACAAACTTGGCCCCTAGGACGGAAAATCCAATAACTCTCAGACCGAGCGTCCGATTGACGCGCCGTCTGCGACGTTGAGTTCCTATTGACGATACGGAACTTTTGGATACCTCAACTCTGGAAATTGTGTCAGTTGATGTATCAGCCTCTCGGCTCGTGGAGTGGACCCTCCCGAACGAGCTTTCTGTGTGCGGGAAACCTAGTGCTGGCTGCGACTTCGACGACGATGACTGTGGAGAGATCCTCAGTAGACTATGATGATGAAGAGCGCTGGTCTTGTATCCTATGTGGGTCCTAGCCGTGCTGGTCGTGTATCCTATGTGGGTCCCAGCTTAGATGATCCAGTGCTGGTCTTGTATCCTATGTGGGTCCCAACATAGATGAATCAATGAAGAGCGCTAGTCTTGTATCCTAAGTGGGTCCCAGCCGTGCTGGTCTTGTATCCTATGTGGGTCACAGCTTAGATGATTCAGTGCTGGTCTTGTATCCTATGTGGGTCCCAGCCGTGCTGGTCTTGTATCCTATGTGGGTCCCAGCTTAGATGATTCAGTGCTGGTCTTGTATCCTATGTGGGTCCCAGCATAGGTTAATCAATGAATAATGCTGGTCTTGTATCCTATGTGGGTCCCAACCGTGCTAGTCTTGTATCTTATATGGGTCCCAGCTTAGATGATTCAGTGCTGGTCTTGTATCTTATGTCGGTCCCAGCATAGATTAATCAATGAAGACAGCTGGTCTTGTATCCTCAGTGGGTCCCTGCTTAGATGATTCAGTATCTATATATGATCATCCCTTTCACTTTTCGACGAAGTATACCTGTGGGAGCTGAATCCTGTGTTACTCTCCTTTGTGAATTGTGTTGAACTATCCCGTGTGGATTTACTGTTTACTCTCCTTTGTGGATTGTGTTGAACTATCCTTTATGGATTTACTGTTAACTCTCCTTTGTGGATTGTGTTGAACTATCCTCTGTGGATTTACTGTTACTCTCCTTTGTGGATTGTGTTAAACTATCATGTGTGGATTTACTGTTTACTTTCCTTTGTGAATTGTGTTGAGCTATCCTATGTGGATTACTTTTTCTCTCCTTCGTGGATTGTGTTGTGCTATTCTGTGTGAGTATACGTTTTGCTTTCTTGTGTGGACTGGGTTGTGCTTGGGCTCGGATGTTGGAGCCGAACGGGAATTGATGACATAGGTATATGTATGGGCATATACCTAAGCAGTGTCGGTTGTTACTTCATGAATGTATCTTTCCATGTGGTTTATCCTTTGTGGATTTCGGGAGACCTTCGGGGGTCTTGGGGTCCTTACTGAGTAGCTTATAGTCACCCCTGCACGGGCTATGCCCGCACTTCGTTGTGTTGGTTGCAGACGACGGACAGCGCAACAGAATCGTGGTGGAGGCTTGCGGAGCAGGACGGTGCCTAGAGGTGGACCACTGGGCGGGACGTACTCGGAGCGTACGGCAGGACCGAGGAGCTGTGGAGGCTATCTGTGCTCGCCCTTCAGGTGGGACTTCCAGAGGACGGCTCGACGCTGCGGCTTTTCTTTTCAGTTGTTGTTTTCCCTTTCAGTTGTACTTTACAGTTGGGCTTGTATTTCCGGCCCCTTTTCACTTTCAGCACAACGTGTTACGGTTTATACTTTGTGATTACTCTTTCCACTTGCTTACTCTGTGATGGTTGTTTACTTTACAAAGGCAATGCCTTCCCTGTTTATCGGGATTTATGCCTTGGTGCTAGTCGCCAGCCCCTGGCCTATGGACGGCTGGCATGGGGTAGTCACGACACGGGCCCCGAGGACGGGTCGTGACAAATTGGTATCAGAGGAGTTTGGTTCTACCATATAATCTGATCTTTATTCTGTGTGAAGCAATAGTGTTCAGCGTATTGGGTGTGGTTATCAGTCCAGGGAGTCCAGTGTTGGTGCGGCGGCCGACGTATCCGTACACCAGGACCCTGACTTCTGATTTCTGACTTAATGCATGAAAACATTGATTTCATGTGTGTTCCAGTTTTCTTTGTGATTACTTGTGTCAGCTCAACAGGTATACAGTTCTGACCATGGCACACCTGTTTCTTTTCAGGATGGCCCCACGATGGCAGCCCGCTAGGGTTCCGAGAGTGGAGCGTGATGACAGCCCACCGAGCGACGAGGCCTCGGTGCAGGGCACCTTGTCAGCAAAGTCACCGGCGGTACCTTTACCCGCCGAGCCACCGATGCTACCAGCCCCAGCTGCTGACGATGCACGTCACCTTAGTGCACTGCATGAGTTCCAGTGCGAGCGACCACCCAGGTTCCTCGGGGAGATGGACCCTCAGGTCGCCGAGGACTGGCTGGAGGCAGTTGTACAGGTTTTCAGATTAGTGAGGACACCAGCAGACCTCATGGTGATCCTCGCAACGAGCCTCCTACACGCGGCAGCAGGCAGATGGTGGAGCTTGATGCTCCAGGTTCACAACGAGACATCTCTCCTCTGAAAAGACATTGAGAGCATCTTCCTCTCCAAGTTCGTCCCATCGACCCTCCGTGCGGTGCGCATCCAAGAGCTGCTACAGCTACGACAGGGCAGCACGACAGTGGCCCAGTACTGGGCGAGATTTACTAATCTCTCGCGCTACTCCACAGATATGGTACGGGACCCGTTCTTCCGGGCCCGGACCTTCGAGCATGGAATGAGGCATGAGATCAGGGCTTCGATGATCTACCTCAACATTCTGACACAGGAAGAGGTGTTGGAGAGAGCCCTTCTATTGGAGATTTTTCTCGCTGAGCAGGCTCCAGTGACAGGACCCTCCGTAGGACGGCCCGTAGCAGGGTCTTCTGCAGCTGGCAGTAGACAGGAAACGCAGAGGTCCAAACGGGCCAGAAAATCAGATGGGCAGTCTCAGGATGAAGAATCGGTTGTGTGGGGCACCCGAAGGAGAGCCAGCTACATGAGGGGAAAGCATTGGAACACATGCAGCGGGCGAGGTCACATGGATCGGGACTACCCGACTCGTCTTATAGATGACCAGCAGGTGGTAGAGGGACCTCCCACACAGTGGTTCAGCCATGGTAGTCCGCAGGGTGCAGGCGGACGAGGCAGAGGAGCTGGCTGAGTAGCAGATGGTGGGAGACACTTCGAGGTGTTTCCACCACCACCACCAGGAGGTCCACCCCGACCGCAGGGAGTTGGTGGACATGCGAGAGCTCAGCTTCAGGAAGTTGAGGCCTTCAATCATGGATCTCTGGGAGCAGATGGACAGGAGTGGAACTAGTGGATATGTCCTTTGTACTTCTAGTTCCTTTTTGTTGTTGTGTGGTGTCTTTGTATTATGAGCTGCAATAGTAAAAGATGCTTACCTTTGTGATGTTTTCATTCCTGTCCTCTTTTGTGTTGTTACTAAGAGGTTCCGGTTTAGACTGTTGACTTGACCCTCACTTGTGAGACATCTACTGGAGGAGACCCAGTTACCACACACTGATGCCGACAGTGGGACTCAACCCTTGGAGGCGAGAGTAATGATTGGATCTCTTGGTAGTAGTGTCGAGGCCTTACGACGTCATCCTTGGTGTGGATTAGCAACATCCATGTCAGGATTGACTGTATTAGGCAAAGGAAGTGGTTCATCCAGGGGATGAGACTTGATTTCTCTTATCGACAAAGAAGAAATCTTAGTAGTTCTTGTGGGATCGGAGATAGTCCAGGTCATCCAGGAGCAGATAAGTATAGCTCAGAGCTGACAGAAGTCCTATGCTGACAGGAGGTGGAGGCCACTTGAGTTCGAGGATGGCGACCACGTCTTCATGCGGGTCTCACCTCGACGTGGATTATGGAGGTTTGGCTGAAGCGGCGAGTTGTCTCCACACTTCATCGGACCCTTCCAGGTCCTCAGCAGGATTGGCAAGGTGGCTTATCGCCTGGCTCTACCACCACAGTTGCGCCGGGAGCACGACGTCTTCCACGTATATCAGCAGAGGAGATACGTGCATGACCCAACGCAAATCTTTGACCATGGAGAGCTGGTCTTTGATGATGGGGTGAATTTTGCAGATGTCCCAGTGGAGATCGAGGATCGACAGGAGCGGGTCCTACGTGGATGATCGATTCCTCTATTGCGCTTCAGATGGCAGCTCGGGAACCTCCAGGAGAGCACTTGGGAGAGGGAGGCTCAGATGTGTGCTAGTACCGCCTTTGTATCCTTATGTTTGTGGTGAAGCTTTACGGGGACATAAATCCCTGTGGTGGGAGTAATGTAAAGACCCTTAAATTTCATGGAAATTTTTTTCTTAATTTTCTTTGGAATTTTACAAGAACGCAGTTTCTGACGACACCTGATTCCGAGCCCCGGTGTGCCCGTAATCACTTTCAGAAGTTTGGCTCAGGTATGTTCAGTGAACGGACGAGCGTGTTTTTCTAACTTTTGTACCAGTGCCCGGAATCAAATTCTGAAGGCACCGATGGAATCGCAGCTCAAGTATTTCTTTAGAAACGCCTCTTACGGAGTTGCTTTTGCTCGTTTGTGGTTTTTAATTTTTGGGTTTTAAGTTATTAAATAAAATAAAGTTATACGACAATTTTATTTTTATTTCACTTAAACCCGCTTAAAGACAACTTTAAGCTGCTTAAGCTCAGTTGAAACAGATAGGGTGAAAATCCAAAATATCCTACCCACTTGGTAGGATATTTGTGAGGTGGGCCCGCATGAGCCCCACCGTTTCTTTTCCCCAAAGTAACGCACCAGTGAAAACCCGTTTTTATGAAAGTCAACTGACGCGTTTTCTTAAATTCTTAACGCACCAATTAATTGGGCGGTTTTCTTCGTTGAATTAATTCTATGAATTAATTTAATCGTTTCTTAACCTATTTGAAATCTGTTGGCGTAATAATAAAATAAGTCCAATGCACGACATCTTGAGGATTTTTCTTTGAGAGGTTTTGACCGAAATATTGTGCCTTCATCCTCCTTCGGGAAGAACGCGAAGAACGCAAAGAACGCCGACCTCCAACGAAGAACGCCGAACCCGTGAAAACCGACGACGCGATGCTGAGTACCACAACTCTGACGGTTCTTCTTTCGCGACGTTCTTCCGCGACAATCCAACCTCGCGACAACCTTCGATCGACAATGAAAAGGTATGGGGTTGCGCTTTATTTAAATATCTTTGTGGGTTATAACAACATGACGAATTTAATTATTATTAATTCAATCTGTTGTTTCTTGATCCTTGGAGATCGTTGACGTGACGCCCTTCCACGACGACGCGACGCCCTTCCACGATGCGACGCTCCACTTGTTCCGTGACGGTCAATTCCGCGAAGAACATGCGTGCACCGACTTGACGAGGTAGGGGTTGTTTCGAAATGTTAATACTCAATGTTGCTTTCCTCCAAGGCATGAACACGGACCAACTAAATTATCAAGTTGGTCCGCGGTTTATTTTTGCGGGTCAGGGTTTATCAATTGCTGGAAATTATGGTTTTGTTTCAAACCGCTAACGCGGTGGGTGCGGACCAACTAACAATTTCGAACCCACAACCCCTTTCGTTCTTGGTGTGCGAAACGGCGAACGTCGACCAAGCAAGACCGCGTGGGAGTTGGGAAATCGCGGTGATGGAGCGTGGCACCGCCGCGCCAAGCCGGAAAAACCACATAGATGACGCGTTCGTTTTTGACGTGCAGATTGACGGGCAACGACAAAAGGGGCCACAATGGAGATTTTAGGGCCTTGCAGTGAAGGTCAAGACCTGGGATGAACCTCGGCGCAGACAGAAATGAAAACGGACCACCGGAGCAACTCCGGTGGCCCGCGAAAGCTTCAGCCGGCGGCCGGAGGCGGCGGCGGCGCCCAGCGCGCCGCTGGAAAAAACCTCGCCACGGCTGTAGCCGCAGTGGCGAAGCAGTTCCCCGGCCGCGTGGAACCGCGGTTCAGGGAAGCGGCGGCCCGGCCGCGTCTGGGTGACTCAGCGCGGCCCCACGCGGGGCCGCGACACTTTGACACCGCGGGGGCAGCGCCCACCCCGCGGATTCCTCTGCGTGGTCGGCACGGGCGAGCCAAGCCGGGCCGCCCTGGAAGGGCCGGGTCATGCCAAAATGGTTCGGACTCGGGTCGGGTCGCCCCGGATCGGGCCGACCTAGGGGAGTTGGGTCGGGTCGGTCCGGACCCAGACCCCCCGTCTTCGGACCGTTTCGTTCTTTTCCCGTAACTTGAGCTACGTGCCTCCGAACGACGCGCCGTCAGCGGCGATGCGATCCGTGTATCGAGACGGTCGTTTCAGTATATCGCACTCAAGGTTTCGGAATTTTTTGGGTTCGGCCGGGTTGGTTCGTACACGAAACCATCCGGGCCCTCGGAGCGGAAACACTCATATCTCGAGCTCTGAACATCCGATTGACGTGCCGTTGACTTTGGTGGATTCCTCTAAGTGAGACGGATCTTTTGGAAAACTCTTCCCGAGGTTTGGATGAAGGTGGAGTACGGTCGGGATGGTTTTTCCTTAGAAACCAACCGGGCCCCTGGGACGGAAAAGCCAATAACTCTCAGACCGGGCGTCCAATTGACGCGCCGTCTGCGACGTTGAGTTCCTATTGATGATACAGAACTTTTGGATACATCAACTCTGGACCTTGTGTCAGTTCATGTATCAGCCTCTCGTCTCGTGGAGCGGACCCTCCCGAACGAGCTTGTTGTGTGCGGGAACCCTAGTGCTGGCTGCGACTTCGACGATGACGACTGTGCAGAGATCCTCAGTGGACTACGACGATGAAGAGTGCTGGTCTTGTATCTTATGTGGGTCCCAGCCGTGCTGGTTTTGTATCCTATGTGGGTCCTAGATTAGAAATTTCAATGTTGGTCTTGTATCATATGTGGGTCCCAGCAAAGATGAATCAATGAAGAGCGCTGGTCTTGTATCCTAAGTGAGTCCCAGCCGTGCTGGTCTTGTATCCTATGTGGGTCCCAACATTGATGATTCAGTGCTGGTCTTGTATCCTATGTGGGTCCCATCTTTTCTTATCTTTTATCCTATGTGGGTCCCAGCTTAGATGATTCAATTCTGGTCTTGTATCCTACGTGGGTCCCAGCTTAGATGATTCAGTTCTGGTCTTGTATCCTATGTCGGTCCCAGCATAGATGAATCAATGAAGACAACTGGTCTTGTATCCTCAGTGGGTCCCAGCTTAGAAGATTCAGTATCTATATTTGATCAACCCTTTCACCTTTTCGACGACGTATACCTGTGGGAGGTGAATCCTGTGTTACTCTCCATTGTGGATTGTGTTGAACTATTCTGTGTGGATTTACTGTTTACTCTTCTTTGTGGATTGTGTTGAACTATCCTGTGTGGATTTACTGTTAACTCTCCTTTGTGGATTGTGTTGAACTATCCTGTGTGGATTTACTGTTTACTCTCCTTTGTGGATTTTTGTTAAACTATCCAGTGTGGATTTACTGTTTACTTTCCTTTGTGAATTGTGTTGAGCTATCCTATGTGGATTACTTTTTCTCTCCTTCGTGGATTGTGTTGTGCTATTCTGTGTGAGTATACGTTTTGTTTTCCTGTGTGGATTGGGTTGTGCTTGGGCTCGGATGTTGGAGCCGAACAAGAATTGATGACTTAGGTATATGTATGGGCATATACCTAAGCAGTGTCGGTTGTTACTTCGTGAATGTATCTTTCCTTGTGGTTTATCCTATGTGGATTTCGGGAGACCTTCGGGGGTCTCGGGGTCCTTACTGAGTAGCTTATACTAACCCCTGCATGGGCTATGCCCGCACTTCGTTGTGTTGGTTGCAGACGACAGACAGCGCAGTGGAATCGTGGTGGAGGCTTGCGGAGCAGGACGGTGCCTGGAGGTGGACCACTGGGCGGGACGTACTCGGAGCGGACGGCTGGACCGAGGAGCTGTGGAGGCTATCTGTGCTCGCCCTTCAGGTGGGACTTCCAGAGGACGGCTCGACGCTGCGGCTTTTCTTTTCAGTTGCTGTTTTCCCCTTTCAGTTGTACTTTATAGTTGGGATTGTATTTTCGGCCCCTTTTCACTTTCAGCACAACTTGTTACGGTTTATACATAGTGATTACTCTTTCTGCTTGCTTACTCTGTGATGGTTGTTTACTTTACAAAGGCAATGCCTTCCCTGTTTATCGGGATTTACGCCTTGGTGGTAGTCGCCAGCCCCTGGCCTATGGAAGGCGGGCTTGGGGTAGTCACGACATGGGCCCCGAGGACGGGTCGTGACAAATTGGTATCAGAGGAGTTTGGTTCTACCACATAATCTGATCTTTCTTCTGTGTGAAGCAATAGTGTTTAGCGTATTGGGTGTGGTTATCAGTTCAGGGAGTCCAGTGTTGGTGCGGCGGCCGACGTATCCGTACACCAGGACCCTGACTTCTGATTTCCGACATAATGCATGAAAACATTGATTTCATGTGTGTTCATGTTTTCTTTGTGATTACTTGTGTCAGCTCACCAGGTATACAGTTATGACCGTGGCACACATGTTTCTTTTCAGGATGACCCCACGACGGCAGCCAGCTAGGGTTCCGAGAGTGGAGCATGATGACAGCCCACCGAGCGACGAGGCCTCAGTGCAGGGATCCTTGTCAGCAGAGGCACCAGCGGTACCTTTACCCACCGAGCCACCGATGCTACCAGCCCCAGCCGCTGACGATGCACGTCGCCTTAGTGCACTGCATGAGTTCCAGCGCCAGCGACCGCCCAGGTTCCGCGGGGAGATAGACCCTCAGGCCGCCGAGGACTAGCTGGAGGCAGTTGTACAAGTTTTCAGATTAGTGAGGACACCAGCAGACCTCATGGTGATCCTCGCAGCGAGCCTCCTGCACGCGGCAGCAGGCAGATGGTGCAGCTTGATGCTCCAGGTGCACAACGAGACATCTCTCCTCTGGACGTACTTTGAGAGCATCTTCCTCTCCGAGTTCGTCCCAGCCACCCTCCGTGCGGTGCACATCAAAGAGCTGCTACAGCTACGGCAGGGAAGCACGACAGTGGCCCAGTACTCGGCGAGATTTACTGATCTCTCGCGCTACTCCACAGATATGGTACGAGACCCGTTCTTCTAGGCCCGGACCTTCGAGCAGGGAATGAGGCACGAGATCAGGGCTTCGATGATCTCCCTCAACATTCTAACTCAGGAAGAGGTGTTGGAGGGAGCCCTTCTATTGGAGAGTTTTCTCGCCGAGTAGGCTCCAGTGACAGGGACCTCCGCAGGACGACCCGTAGCAGGGTCTTCGGCAGCTGGCAGTAGACAGGTGACGCAGAGGTCCAAACGGGCCAGACCATCCGATGGGCAGTCTCAGGATGAAGAATCGGTTGTGTGGGGAACCCGAAGGAGAGCCAGCTACACAAGGGGCAAGCATTGCAACGCATGCAACGGGCGAGGTCACATGGCTCGAGACTGCCCGACTCGTCTTACAGATGAGTAGTAGGTGGTAGAGGGACCTCCCAGACAGAGGTTCATCCATGGTAGTCCGCAGGGTGCAGGCGGACGAGGTAGCGGAACTGGCCGACTAGCATATGGTGGGAGACACTTCGAGGTGTTGCCACCACCACCACCAGGAGGTCCACCCCGACCACAGGGAGTTGGTGGACATGCGAGAGCTCAGCTTCTGGCAGTTGAGGCCTTCGATCATGGAGCTCTGGGAGCAGATGGATAACAGCGGAACTAGTGGATATGTCCTTTGTACTTCTAGTTCCTTGTTCTTGTTGTGTGGTGTCTTTGTATTATGAGCTTCAATAGTAAAATATGCTTACCTTTGTGATGTTTTCATTCCTATCATCTTTTGTGTTGTTACTAAGAGGTTCCAGTTTAGACTGTTGACTTGACCCTCACTTATGAGACATCTACTGGAGGAGACCCAGTTACCACACACTGATGCCGACAGTGTGACTCAACCCTTGGTGGCGAGAGTAATGGTTGGATCTCTTGGTAGTAGTGTCGAGGCCTTACGACGTCATCCTTGGTGTGGATTAGAAACATCCAAGTCAGGATTGACTGTATTAGGCAAAGGAAGTGGTTCATCCAGGGGATGAGACCAGATTTCTCTTATCGGCAAAGAAGAAATCTTAGCAGTTCTTGTGGGATCAGAGATAGTCCAGGTCATCCCGGAGCAGATGAGTATAGCTCAGAGCAGACAGAAGTACTATGCTGACAGGAGGCGGATGCCACTTGAGTTCGAGGATAGCGACCACGTCTTCATGCGGGTCTCACCTCGACATGGATTACGGAGGTTTGGACGAAGCGGCGAGTTGTCTCCACGCTTCATCGGAACCTTCCAGGTCCTCAACAGGATTGGAAAGGTGGATTATCACCTAGCTCTACCACCACAGTTTTTCCGGGTGCACGACGTCTTCCACGTATATCAGCAGAGGAGATACGTGCACGACCTGACGCCAATGTTTGACCATGGAGAGCTGGTCTTTGATGATGGGGCGACTTTTGCGGAGGTCTAAGTGGAGATCGAGGATCGACAGGAGCAGGTCCTACGTGGACGATCTATTCCTCTAGTGTGCTTCAGATGGCAGCTCGGGAACCTCCAGGAGAGCACTTGGTAGCTGGAGGCTCAGATGCGTGCTCAGTACCGCCTTTGTATCCCTATGTTTGTGGTGAAGCTTTACAGGGACGTCAGGCCCTGTGGTGGGAGTAAAGTAAAGACCCGTAAATTTCATGGAAATTTTTTTCTTAATTTTCTTTGGAATTTTACAAGAACGCAGTTTCTGACGGAACCTGATTCCGATGCCCGGTGTGCCCAGAATCACTTTCCGAAGTTTGGCTCGGGTATGTTCAGTGAACGGACGAGCGGGTTTTTCTAACTTTGGTACCAGTTCCCGGAATCAAATTCCGAGGGCACCGATGGAATCGCAACGCCAGTATTTGCTTAGAAACGCCTCTTCCGGAGTTGTGTTTGTTTGTTTGTGGTTTTTAATTTTTGGGTTTTATGTTATGAAATAAAATAAAGTTATACGACAATTTTATTTTTATTTCACTTAAAGCCGCATTAAGACAACTTTAAGCTGCTTAAGCTCAGTTGAAACAGATAGGGTGCAAATCCAAAATATCCAACCCACTTGGTAGGATATTAGTGAGGTGGGGCCCGCACGAGCCCCACCGTTTCTTCTCCCCTAAGTAACACACCAGTGAAAACCCGTTTTTATGAAAGTCAACTGACGCGTTTTCTTAAATTCTTAACGCACCAATAAATTGGGCGGTTTTCTTCGTTGAATTAATTATATGAATTAATATAATCGTGTCTTAACCTGTTTGAAATCCGTTGGCATAATAATAAAATAAGACCAACGCACGACATCTTGAGGATTGTTCGGTGAGAGGTTTGACAGAAATCTTGTGCCTTCATCCTCCTTCGCGAAGAACGCGAAGAATGCGAAGAACGCCGACCTCCAACGAAGAATGCTGAACCCGCGAAAATCGACGACGCGATGCCGAGTACCGCAACACCGACGGTTCTTCTTCCGCGACGTTCTTCCGCGACAACCTTCGATCGACAACGAAAAGGTAGGGGGTTGCGCTTCATTTAAATCTCTTTGTGGGTTATAACAACATCACGGATTTAATTAATATTAATTAAATCTGTTGTTTCTTGATCCTCGGAGATCGTTGACGCGACACCCTTCCACGACGACGCGACGCCGTTCCGCGACGCGATGCTCCACTTGTTCCGCAACGGTCAGTTCCGCGAAGAACGCGCGTGCGACGACTTGACGAGGTAGGGGTTGTTTCAAAATGTTAATACTCCATGTTTCTTTCCTCCAAGGCATGAACACGGACCAAATAAATTAACAAGTTGGTCCGCGGTTTATTTTTTCGGGTCAGGGTTTATCAATTGATGGAAATTATGGTTTTGTTTCAAACCGCTAACGCGGTGGGTGCGGACCAATGAACAAGTCCGAACCCACCGCCACTTTCGTTTTTGGCGTGCGAAACAGCGAATGTCGACCAAGTAAGACCGCGCGGGAGTTGGGAAATCGCGGTGAAGGAGCGCGGCACCGCCGCGCCACGCTTGAAAAACCACAAAGACGACGCGTTCGTTTTTGACGTGCGGATTGACGAGAAACGATAAACGGGGCCGCAAGGGAGATTTGAGGGCCTTGCAGTAAAGGTCGAGACCCTGGATGAACCTCAGCATAGACAGAAATGAAAACGGACCACCGGAGTAACTCCGGTGGCCCGCGGAAGCTTCCGTCGGCACGCCACGCCGGCACGGCGGCGCCGGAGGCGGCGGCGGCGCCCAGCGCGCTGCCGGGAAAAGCCTCGCCGCGGCTGAAGCCGTAGCGGCGAGGTGGTTCTGTGGCCGCGCGGAACCGTGGTTCAGGGACGCGGCGGCCCAGACGTGTCTGGGTGACTCAGCGCGGCCCCACGCGGGGCCGCGACACTTTGACACCACGGGGGCAGCGCCCACCTCGCGGGTTCCTCCGCTCGGCCGGCTCGGCCGAGCCGAGCCGGGCCGACCCGCCTGTCCGGGTCGCGCCCAGGCCGGGCCGGGTCGCTCCAAACCGGGTCGGACCCAGACCCGAGTCGGGCGACCCGGTTCGGGCAGACCCAGTGGGGGTTGGGCCGGGTCGGTCCGGACCCATACCCTCCGTCTTCGGACCTTTTCGGTCTTTTGCCCGTAACATGAGCTACGAGCCTCCGAATGACGCGCCGTTAGCGGCGATGCGATCCTTGGATCGAGACGGTCGTTTTGGTATATCGCACTCAAGGTTTTGGAATACTTTGGGTTCGGCCGGGTTGGTTCGTACACGAAACCAACCGGGCCCACGGAGCGGAAACACTCATATCTTGAGCTCCGGACGCCCGATTGGCGTGCCGTCGACTTTGGTGGATTCCTCTAAGTGAGACGGATCTTTTGGCTCACTCCGCCTGAGGTTTGGATGCAGGTGGAGTATATTTGGGTTGGTTTTTCCTTAGAAACCCACCGGGCCCCTAGGACGGAAAAGCTAATAACTCTCAGACCGGGCGTCCGATTGACGCGCTGTCTGCGACGTAGAGTTCCTATTGACGATACGGAACATATGTATACATCAACTCTGGACCTTGTGTCAGTTTATGTATCAGCCTCTCGGCTCGTGGAGCAGACCCTCCCGAACGAGCTTGCTGTGTGCGGAAACCCTAGTGCTGGCTGCGACTTCGACGACGATGACTGTGAGGAGATCCTCAGTGGACTACGACGATAAAAGAGCACTGGTCTTGTATCCTATGTGGGTCCCAGCCGTGCTGGTCTTTTATCCTATGTGGGTCCTAGCTTAGATGATTCAGTGCTGGTCTTGTATCCTATGTGGGTCCCGGCATAGATGAATCAATGAAGAGCGCTGGTCTTGTATCATAAGTGGGTCCTAGCCGTGCTTGTCTTGTATCCTATGTGGTTCCCAGCTTAGATGATTCAGTGCTGGTCTTGTATCCTATGTGGGTCCCAGCCGTGCTGGTCTTGTATCCTATGTGGGTCCCAGCTTAGATGATTCAGTGCTGGTCTTGTATCCTATGTGGGTCCCAGCATAGGTGAATCAATGAAGAGTGCTGGTCTTGTATCCTATGTGGGTCCCAGCCATGCTGGTCTTGTATCCTATGTGGGTCCCAGCTTAGATGATTCTGTGATGGTCTTGTATCCTATGTCGGTCCCATCATAGATGAATCAATGAAGACAGCTGGTCTTTTATCCTCAGTGGGTCCCAGCTTAGATGATTCAGTATCTATATCTGATCATCGCTTTCACCTTTTCGATGAAGTATACCTGTGGGAGCTGAATCCTGTGTTACTCTCCTTTGTGGATTGTGTTGAACTATCCTGTGTGGATTTACTGTTTACTCTCCTTTGTGGATTGTGCTGAACTATCCTGTGTGGATTCACTGTTAACTCTCCTTTGTGTATTGTGTTGAACTCTCCTGTGTGGATTTAATGTTTACTCTCCTTTGTGGATTGTGTTAAACTATCCTATGTGGATTTACTGTTTAATTTCCTTTGTGAATTGTGTTGAGCTGTCCTATGTGGATTACTTTTGCTCTCCTTCGTGGATTGTGTTGTGCAATTCTGTGTGAGTATACATTTTGCTTTCCTGTGTGGACTGGGTTGTGCTTGGGCTCGAATGTTGGAGCCGAACGGGAATTGATGACTTAGGTATATGTATGGGCATATACCTAAGCAGTGTCGGTTGTTACTTCGTGAATGTATCTTTCCTTGTGGTTTATCCTTTGTGAATTTAGAGAGACCTTCATGGGTCTCGGGGTCCTTACTAAGTAGCTTATACTCACCCCTGCATGGGCTATTCCTGCACTTCGTTGTGTTAGTTGCAGACGACAGACAGCGCAACGGAATCATGGTGGAGGCTTGCGGATCAGGACGGTGCCTGGAGGTGGACCACTGGGCGGGACGTACTCGGAGCGGACGGCTGGACCGAGGAGCTGTGGAGGCTATCTGTGCTCGCCCTTCAGGTGGGACTTCCAGAGGACGGCTCGACGCTGTGGCTTTTCTTTTCAGTTGTTGTTTTCCCCTTTCAGTTCTACTTTACAGTTGGTCTTGTATTTCCGGCCCCTTTTCACTTTCATCACAACTTGTTACAGTTTATACTTAGTGATTACTCTTTCCGCTTTCTTACTCTGTGATGGTTGTTTACTTTACAAAGTCAATGCCTTCCCTATTTATCGGGATTTACGCCTCGGTGCTAGTCGCCAGCCCCTGGCCTATGGAAGGCGGGCTTGGGGTAGTCACGACACGGGCCCCGAGGACGGGTCGTGACAGGAAATACCCAAAAAATAATTATAAAATTATGGGACATGGAGTACAATACTATAAGTATTGTAATGTTACAACCTCCTCACCAAATAAACATGTTTTTCCTGAAACCATATCATGATATCTATCTATCAAAGAGACAAGGCCTGAAAATTTTCATCAGCTCCGCAAGCTCTCATGTATCATGGAAATAAGAACCATGATACCATAGCACATAAACCAAATGTATCATCCTCTCTTGAATTAGCTTTATATCAGAATCGATTATACCAATCAGGTCCTCAATCATGGATAAATTTGGCTTAATTTCATTATAATTTTATATCAATACATTACATTGGTACGAATGAAACTTCCAAAGATACGATTCATACCCCAAATTTTATATCAATTACATCTATTATGGATGTGATAAATTGCCTGAAACATTCCCCACATTCTGAATATCTGCAAAAGGTCCAACAAAATAAGGATTAACAATAAATTTCTTATCAAGCGGTCTGTGACCTAAACGATTTTTAACACTCAATAACATCGGGTCACCAACAAAAAACTCAAACAGTCTATGATGATGACAAACATAATAATTATATTTACATTGATTCATTAAAATTCCCCAATCAATTTACTTAATCATAATTGAAATCTCTTGAACCCACATTTTTCAAACCAAGGAACATTCTATAATCACTTACCAACCAAATATTGATTTACCCGACCTAAAATGGATGGTCACAAAATGGGACATTTTGATCATGGAATGCTAACTATTGTTATTATTGAAATCCAAAAGTCCAAAATAGTCATCCCAAGCACCACCAAAATTGAGGATACTAGAATAGTGAATATTCTCATGAATTTGAAAAGCCCTGTCTCTATAGATATTATCCTAGGGATGGTATATCATGGTCGAATGAAAATGAGATCCCATTACAACATGGAAGAATCCCCCAATGTGGTAAGTAAAAGGGGGATTTTGATAAGGTTCTACTAAATATTTAAATATATTAAATATGATGAGAATATTTCAAAATAGGATTCCCATTTCGTTATCATTTTTTGTGTCACTAAAGGATATAATGTTATTCCAATTGGTCAACCAATTGATCAAAACCCATATCAAATTATTCTATCATAGTTTTCATTAAAACTTATCTAGATATTCCATATAGATTTCATCCCACTTTGAAGATAAAAATATATGTGGTTGAAAAAACCTCAAATGTCTATAGATTTAGTCTTTGACATGTTGGGAATAATAATAACATGAAAAAAATCAGTAATGATCTGTCACATACAAGTCCCCCAAAATCATCGTTATATGTCCTAAAACAACATTATGGTTCCTATTTGAAAAACCTATTGAGAATTATAGAAATACCCCTTAATATATTTTCCCACTAATAAGGGAACAACATATGGTTTATGGAAACATAGTATACTTCATAAATAATGACTGTTATCGGATGTAACCCGAATATAATTAGAGTGCATAATGCTATAGAACATTCCATCAAACTGCTGCTCTCTTAGATTCATCTCGATATGTCCCATGTTCAACTAGAAAAATAACAAGATAATATTGGCCTTCTCTATAGGGTCTCATAAATTAAACTGTTAATAAATATCAATGAGGATCTACTTTTCCAACTAATCTATCACAACCAACTTGGGATGTATCCAACTTGAAGTGTCTTCAATGACATTGTTGACTCTCCTTTCTGTCATAGAGTCTAAACTACTAAAAAGGGGAATACCTTAGCACAACGAGATTCATCCTTTGAAGAAACATCAAAAATTGACAAAGGCTTGAACAAGGATTTTTTTAGCATGGGCTGCTCAAGTTTCATCATAGCCGCGCAAGTATACTTGCACGCCACATATTGGGCTCACAGTTGACTTGTGTGACCAATTTGATTTTCTCCGAAGGTTATCAGTTGCCTATAAATACCCTTTGTGGGCCCCCAATTTTGAGGATGAAAAATTCCAAAAGTCAGATTTAAGCACCTGATGCCCTATTCTATACTTGAAGTCTTTCTAACACTTGTAAGGTAATTTCTTACCTAGAATGGAAGATCTAAATAGGGGGAACAAGGCCTAAGTGTTGAAATTCAGCAACACTTGCTTGCCTAAGTGTCTAACCCTTAAGGGAAATGAGGACACTTGTGATCTAGCTTATCCCTTCAACAAAACTTGTGCGCCACACTTTTGGAAGCCTTAAGGGAGAATACTAAGGGCTTGAGCCAAGTCTCACCCAAGTATTTGCCTATGGGTTAACCGTCGCGCATGTACACATGTGTCACGCAAGTATAATTGCACGACCAGTACTTGCACGTCCCAACATGACTTGCGCGCATACCTCTTTTTGTGTGTACCGCCTATTTATTGAATACTTTTCTTCAAATACACCTCTCCTCTTCAAGATTTAGCCTTCAGAACTCTCTTCAAGGACATTATTGGCATGGTTTTTTTTGTTGGATTCCTTATCTAAAAGGAATTCTGTTGAACATCTCTCAAAACCAAGTGATTTACATATCTTTATGTCACTAAAGTTATAGATTTAATTCATTCAACCTCATCAGTTAAATATGAGAACATCACTAATATGGGCATCCTCTTTAAGAGTAAGCCCCAAGTTACATAATCTGGGCATCCCTTTCAAGAGTTAGCCCCAGTCCATGTTCCCTAACCTGGGCCTCCTTTTCATGAGTAAGCCCTAGTCACAATATCGTTAATTTGGGAATCCTCTTTTGGAGTAAGACCCAAGTTCCCAAATATGGGCATCCTCCATAGGAGTAAGCCCCAAATTCTAAATTCATGTTAACATGGGCCTCCTCTTTAAGAGTAAGACCCAGATTCTAAATACCTCTTAACCTGGGCCTCCCCTTTAAGAGTAAGCCTTGGTCTTAATTTATTTTTGATTTGGGATTCCATCTAAGGAGTAATACCTAATCATAAGTCCCCTCTATTTTTTTCATCCTTTAAAGGAGTAATCCCTAAGTTAAGTATCCAAATATCCATAAAGCACATATACATTTATGGACCTTGTTCCCAGGATTCTTCTGTGAAGTAAATACCAATCCTCATCTATCTAGGAAATCATACATATATAAGCCCCACATTATTTGTTTATGATTTCATCTTTCATGTCACAATCGTCAGGTTTTACTGATACCTCTTGTTTATCACACCGAGCATGACTCATGTTAGATTAGAGTGTAAAAGTAATTATGAAATATTTATGTGGGCCATCAATCATGCATAAAACTCATACTTCTCCACTTGAACTACGTGGGTTTTGATTCCTTTTCTAAACAAGGATACGTAGGTATCCCATCTGCGGGTAAGATCCCAACTCAGAAATAATCCATGTCCTTCAGAACAACAATAAACTTCAAGTGCCCCACTGAGTTGATTTAAAACTAGTATGGTTATCATAATGACCAATAGATTTCTATATAATGTGTTCAAGGATACTAATGAATACAAATCCCTAACAAATAGAGATGATTCTCTATCGATGAAGAACCTCAAACACATATAAAAGATTCTCTAAATCTCATTCATATCTATCATTGATTGTTATATCTAAATGAAATCTCATTTTCATACTTTTTAATTTAATAAGGATTCACGAACATAACTCAAATCTATAAAGAGAGTCCTGGAGTAGACAATAATTCCCCCCAAAAAGGTGTGATGTGTCCGACCCCTGTCCTCTCAACCAATGAAAATTCTTAAGCCTCATCGGTTCACAACTAATGGGCACCTACCTTTGGAATGTTGGTCCAAATGGATATAGAATCATTGGATGTTTCCGGTTATATGAACAAACCTGTTAGAAACAAATTGGAATGTTTGAACCATAAACAAAAAATATCATCCCCATTTCCAGAGGAAACAAAAAATTGTGAACCTGATGTGAATCCTTAACCAAGTTAAAATAATGTTTTACTTATTAGTTAGGCCCCTATTTAAAATCAATGATAGGTCCAACAAAACAACAAAAACATATGTGCTCATCCAAAAGATGTAGTGGCCGAACATATCTTGATTATGTATGTAATATCAAACAGTCACTCGTTTCCAGGATCTCTCTGCATTATAGAACTGGCTTCTCTAAAGTTCACACTTTTGAATGCATCTGCCACTACTCCTACTGGATCTTCATCCATTCTGAGGATGAAATCAACTACTCAGTGTCTTCAATGCTGGCTATCAGATGCACTGGTTAAGTAATACCATCAACATGGTACCATTACAACTCTGGAGGCTACTCGATAAGCCCTCCAAGTCAATAATTTACCCGGGTTGTCCGGACAATGATGACCAGTGTTCAAGAAGCAGGTGGTGCCAACCACCGTCTACAACCGTTTCGGGTCGTTATCCCTGAAACGCAATCACCAGGCCCTCCCATATAATGGGGAGGTGAATGAGAAGGTCACTCAAGGCCTTATTTCAAGGAGATTGAAGTCCTTACCGAGGGCTCCCATCAACAATCAATGCCAAACTCTTGCGGAAGTGTGCCCTCAACCTGATGATGGTATCACCTATAGGGGTTCAGATCAAGTCCCTCCGACCCGAGCACATAAGATGAACCGCCAAAGGTGAAATCTGGTCAACATGGAGTAGGTTATTACTTATTCCCCCTCTAGAGAAGTCCATCAAGATAACTTGATGGAATTCAATGAGAGGGCACATACACCCTTCCGTTCGGATGTTACTGCCCACCATACTCGTCTGGCAGCAACACGTCAATCCCGCCAGGCAATTCCGGCGAAATATAATTGGTAGGAATACGCACCTATTTATAACTCATCAATTAGTCAGCAGTCTCGTCTGACTACAGCCAAATAATCTCACCAATATTATATGGTGGCAACTGATATGCAGGAACATACACCTGTTTACAATCAACAATTATCTCAGAAATCATGTCTGCCAGTATTGAAGGAAAGTCATCAACCATACTTGAAGAAAGATACACATCATGCACATACAACTGACAATATTAATCAAGAATTCCAGTAGTATCTTTTGGTAGTATTTGGATAAGTCAGTCAGAAATCTCCGACAACAAATTTGGAGCAGACTCAACACTCTGCCCCCACACATGAGTACTGTCAGAATTAATTGATAGGAAAAGGAGGACATGAGCAGGAATACACACATACTCCAAGCATGGAATGGACGTATATTCCAGTTTTGGAAGGTGAAGTCACCAAGCACATTCTAACAATGGTGAAAGAGCATAATAAAATCCCTCCTCATAGTTTGGATTCCTGTCGGAATATTATAACAGCTTCAGTTGCATCACATGGAATGAAATGAAAAATATATCCCTTCTAGTGGAGTGACACATCAAAAAATCACTCCGGAATAGATACACACCTCTGTTCTAGTCCAAGAGGGTTGTGGGGCATACTCCCCCATGTCATACGGACAATCAAGTAAGGAACATACACTTGATTTGAATTGAGATAATCAGCCTAACCTGACTATTTCTCATGATAAGGCACATACAACGACCCATAATAAAAACTTTCGTCAACATGTGGTTCCCAAAATGAGTAAGAAGGCTTCTAAGAAAAAGACTCATTCAACACAACCCAGAAATCAAGGGACAATCTATAACAAGGCCTCACTCGATGCTAGAGTCATTGAATCCATTAGACAATTATCTATTGGAACTCAAGATTCTACTCTCTCATTTCTCAATAGTGGGAACATTAATTCCGAAGGTCTTCATCAGACACTTCCTCATGAAGGCTTGCTTCATGATAGTTCGGTTGATCTCGAAGTATCATCTTAAGATGAGAGCCATAAGAACCCTATGTATGTCCAGAAGATCATGGAAAAAAATGTTTCATCTTTTGATGTAACCCACCATGGTGGTCGTCCCCATGATGATGAATTTAGCTGCAAAAGTCCTCTCCGCAGTAGTAATTCGCATTGCCTGGAAAATTCTTCAATGGACAATGTAGTAATGAGAAATCCCTCTTATCTTGAGGCACATGAAAATGTGAAGCCAGTTATGTATGATGACTTACCACCAACAGGTGAAATTCTTTCTCAATCATGAAGATAGCCCGGGGTGTAGGTCATTCCCCGAACCACCCCTAGGTCATTCATCTTCTAGTATGGTAAATGAATTCTCTACCAATCTTGTTGAATCTGATGAAGCAACAAGGAAGAACCAGCACTGGTCTAATCAGGTAGAATAATCTTCATTTAATGATAAAGAGGAAGTGTTGAATATGAGAAAACAACTGGAGAAAGGTGATGTGCCAGTTATGTTTTGACCTTTGGCTGACTTTCAGTATGTCATTCTAGAGATGCTGACGGAATATTGTATTCATGATATTCGTCTCAACAAGTGGAAAAATATTTGTCAATTGAAAAATAAAATATTGTCTTAATATGAGTATGAAAATCATGTCAAGAAAATAGAAGGGTTACAACGCCAAATTTATTTGGCCTCTGTCTCAGTTTCTCGATATCCGAAGGATGAAAAGAAGGAGAGAGCCCTTCAACGTTCATGCCTTGGCGCACTAAAAAGATTGAGTCAGTTAAATTCCAATGCCCCCTCAGATATTCATATTCAGGGCATGGGGTGTTCATAGAGAACTGCATTTCACTATAATCTCCAGTCAACAAAGCTCGCCAAAAATGGTCTCATGAAATGTTATTGCCCATTTCCGACCACATCAAATTGGTTTTTTTTTTGTATTCAAAGTCTTTCTCAGGATGATGCCTCAACAAGTTCTTCCCATAGTCAGGCATAAAAAGAATAGGTTGTCAAATTAATCATGCATCTGGAAAATGAGAATATCGAATAGGCTTCTCATTTAGAGTGGGTGCATCATCAGGTGATAGAAGTGTCAGAAATCATCCAACAGTCATTTGATCCAGGTGATTTGAGTGGATGTAGGTTGATGCATCTTGCCAATTTTTAGACTAAAGTACCCAAATCAGGAAAGATTTTAAGAAATTATAAGATGTAACAGCTCAAGAACCACCCTCTCTTTCCAGAGTGGGGACTCTTTTAACCCAACCCTCAGAATCAACAAATTGGATTCGAGGAGTTTAGTAGGAATAGTAGGAATATCCCCAGTCCATCGGACTGGGGAATTTTTCAAATCCTCTATCTCTTCCTTAGAGAAAGTTAGTATTCTATTGAATAGGGAAGAAGGCACAAGAAGAATGATGAGACGAGTTATCAGGAGATTCCCTCCAAATTACGGTTCTCCAAGAAGATCCTGGGGGATCAACTCAACAGAAGGAAAGTCTCATCAGCGACCTGGAAAAAGACATTATCGCAGAAATGACAATAGAAGGGATGAAATGCATTATGCATCAATAAATGTCATCAATGCCATTGTTGCTGATCCTCTAGAACATGAGGCTCACTCAGAGGGATCAAATGAAGAAGTTCCTTCTCAAGAGGCTGTACACACAGAGGCAAACGAGGAAGGTGAGTGTACATGAAATTAAAGGCTTACCCGGAATCTAGGTATTCCTTCAAATAATCAACTTCCCCCTCTCCAAAAGGAATCCAACAAGGGGAAAGGAAAGAATCAGGTTACATTCCACCCTTCCTCTCGATAAGGTCAGTCACTCTCACTAGAGAAAATATTTTCACAACATGAGGAATAAATGAAGGAATTAAGGAGGTTGAATATAGAACTACTTCAAGGTAGTCTTCCTCCTAAATGTGCTGATGTCAGTTATCCAAGGAAATTTGTTTCAGCTACTGAGATGGATCAATAATATCCTCCTTTACCAGTACACACTCATAGGTCTAATCCTATGGGTCATGCGAAACAATAATCGGTGGTACTACCATTAGTTATAGTACCGGCCACCACACCTGTCCAAACTGATGTTATTGCACCTTCTTAGGTCCATACTCAACCGGATGTTTCACAAAAGTTAATAATTACTATTGAGTCACTAACAGATTAGTTGGAAGCTATGGAAAAAAGGCGTGCACAAATTCAACTAGAAAAGAGATCTTACCCTGAATGGGTTAATGAAATTACCCATCCCCATCAAAATTTTCAAGTACCACATTCCCGATCTTTAATAGTTTAGGAGACCTAGAGAAACACCTAACAAATTTTGTTTCTTGTTTTGATCCTATGATGGGAACCCCTCAGCAATAGGAAGCAGTTAAGATCAGGTGTTTTTTACAGTCATTACAAGGGCCTGATTATTTCTAGTATACAAGCTTGCAATCCCCGTAAATTACCCGATGGGAAGATCTTCGTCGACGATTTCTTCTTCAATTTAGCTCAACATTGCCAAAGAAAACATTTTTTAACTTAAAAATAGTAAGAACCGGGAGAATAAAAGGGTTTCAGATTTCATTGCTCGCTGTAAGGGATTAACATATTTCCTGATCTTATCACTCCCTCAAGAATAATTGTTTCCAATCTGTGTTGCAACTTTTCATGTTGAGTTACGCACACCATTGATCCCTGTGAAATACACAGGTGGGTTTCGAGACCTTAAATCAATCACTCAATAGATTGAAGAATATCTTACAAAGAATAAGGATAAAACTCATGAAATTCTATCAGTTCTAGGAAGGAGAATGGGTAGATCACATACTACTAAAATTACACTTAAACAAGCACCTATACCTGATTCTACATCAAAACCTTCATCTTATCGAATTTCTCTACCTCTTGGGTATAAAAAATAATGGCCATTTCATCAAGATGATCAAATAGATCAAAGGGAGAAACAATTTAAGGATTTAATGTGCAATGTTTATTCTTCTTGAAATGAACATGTTTCTGGTTACTTAATTTTGGCTCGGGAAAATAATTTGTTTCAATTTCCAAGGCCCAAAAGGCCGAACAAGGAAGGAGATGAAGACCGTCCCAACTATTTCCATTTTCATCAGATGTTGGGGCATCCCATTCAAGAGTGTTTTGTCTTAAAATACCTTCTGCAAAAAATGGTTGACCCAGGACAAGTCAAATTGAAAGGTTCTTAAGCTCAGGTATCATGTGTTACTGCTACAGATCCAGAGGAAAAACGCAAGTGGTAGAAAGTCAAAAGAAAAAATGTGCAGAAATATGTTGATTGGATGGTCAGAAAAATGATCAACCAAATTCATTCCATTTTATGAAAACAATTGAAGAAACCAATTATGTCTTCTTCTATGAAGGCCACAGCAAAAACCTCTTCATCAGAAGAAAATCCTCAAGGAAACAACATAATTAAAAGAAAGAAGAATGGTCAGAAGAAGATGAGATCATGTCAAATCCCAAGTTGTCTTTGACTCTGGAATATTTTATTCCATCTACTTCAATGCCAAGTGAACCGTCCAACCAAATGTAATAGCCTAAATTAGCTAATTAGGAAGAGTCTTCATCAAATGAATAGTTGATCTTTGTTTCTATTAACATGATTTTCTTAACAGATCCTTATTCCAGTCACAGTTTCGATCAAGATGAACCTGAGTTCCCTGTATCAAATAGTGGAATTAAAGGGAGTTTTATAGGTCTAGGATATAGAGGAATACATAGATATCCCATAATCCACTATTCTTATTTTACCCCTACTAGAACTGTGTATGCTATAGAAACT
Source organism: Viscum album (assembly GCA_963277665.1). Taxonomy (NCBI): domain Eukaryota; kingdom Viridiplantae; phylum Streptophyta; class Magnoliopsida; order Santalales; family Viscaceae; genus Viscum; species Viscum album. The sequence continues at coordinate 2,064,187,197 of OY728133.1, read as the reverse complement.
CATGGCAGAGTCCTTCAACGAGATCAACCAGAACAATAAAGTTCTTCCATGCATGGCAGATTCTATCCTGGAACAATTATTCTGGAGGATTGGTTGGAGGTTACACCTTCTTCCTCTCAGCATATAAATAGACCTAGTCTGTCTAATCTTCCAAATCCAGGAGTATTTCTAACTCCTACCCTGATACAAGAAGGATCTACTTCCAAATTATCAACTTCTACGGCACCTGGGGAACCACATGTTCATATTGGGAAACACAGACATTTGGACCAAAATATGATTTCATGAAAAATTTGGCCCAAGTACCAGCCATGTTATCAATTCTGGATGCCTTGAATCTATCAAAGGATCTTCGGGAGGCACTCATTGAGGCTTTTTCAAGTCTTCAGGATTTCGAAACTGAAATTTTTGTGGCTGAATTCTACCATGAAGAGAATAATCCTGCAAAATTTCATGCAGTGATATCTTTCACAGATGAAGATAAGGATGATGTTGTTCATGGAAATATTATACCTTTGTATTTATCTGGCATGGTCAATTATCTAGAGATCCAAATAACTTTTATTGATAATGGTTCAAGAGTTAAACACATCCCCATTCGTACACTTCATTGATTGAGCCTCACTGAATATGATTTATCTCCTTCTACATTGATGTTTCATAGATATGATAAAAAGGAACAAGTTCCTCTAGGAGAGATCACCCTCAAAACGTAGTTTGGAGATCTTGTATCCAATTCATATTTCATGATTGTTCATCATGAAACAAATTTAAACATTTTTCTTGTAAGACCTTGGCTTCATCAACATACGACTATCCCTTCATCATACCATCAATGTCTCAAATATTGTTTCAATGGTCAAATTGGGACATTATATGGTGATAAAACCCTATTCAAAACATGTGAATCTCAATACATAGAGGCAGAATTCTATCACATGGATGGTAAGGAGAAACCCACAATAAGGGAGGTTACCAAAGTTAATGCTCTGTATGGTCTAGAAAACATTCTAGTAAACCCATTCATAAATTTGAGTACAGATTATGTGTTGCCTATCAGTCAAATTGAAAGGATAAACCAAAATCCAAACACTCTTATGGAAACTTCCATAATGTCAAATTCAGAAATCAAGCGAGGCAACATTGGAGAAATTGGTGATTCACCAAGCAATGATGAAAGCTCAAATGGAGATGTTATGTTTTCATTCGCTGAAATCCATCTAGTCTATACTTTTCCATCCAGGCCAGAAGAAGTTATAGCAATGTAAGAGATGAACGATGACTTTGCTTCTCAATAAATCATATCCTCTGTATTACCCAAGGTAGACCCTTCAAATCAATAGGTCCAGAAATGGAAGCTTCTTCTTCAAAATTTTCAAATTTTAACATCTCTTTTGATCATGGAATTTATGCTTCTTCATCTACTATGAACATAGAAACATAAGGAATAACACATGTTGAAGAAGAAGAGGAAGATCTCAGGGATGATCCTCTAGCATTGGAAGAGGGTATCTCTACTAGTATGGATGAACTCTGAGAAATAAATCTGGGTACAAAAGAAGATCCCCACCCCAATTTAATTAGTGCGACCATGACTCTTGAAGAGAAAGAAATTTATATATCATTTTTAAAGAAAAATAGAGATATATTTGCTTGGAACTATACAGAAATTCTAGTGCTTGATCCCGATGTTTCTACTCATCATTTGGGTTTTCCATAAGAACATCGAGGATTCATGCATGCCACAATAAGAGCACACCCAACTTATAATTCCAAAATTGAAACTGAAGTGGATAAACATATCAAATCTAACTTCGTCAGAGAATTTCAATATCCCAAATGGTTCGGTAATATTGTCCCTTTAAAAATGAATAACGGAAAAATTAGAGTTTGCATTGATTTCAAATATCTTAATCGGTATTGTCCCAAGGATGATTTTCCAGTTCTGATCATAAAACTCTTAATTAATGCAATAACTGGATATGAAGAACTTTCCTTCATGTATGGATATTCCAGGTATAATCAAATCCAAATGGATCTAGAAGATGAAGAATCTAAAGCCTTCAGATCCCCTCAGGGTGTGTTTTTCTATCGGGTAATGCCCATTTTCCTGAAAAATGTCAGTGCATCGTATCAGCGTGTCATGCATCGTATCTTCAAACCCTTTTTAGGGAAGTTTGATGAATGTTATGTGGATGATTTGGAGGTTATATATAGATAAATTTCTAATCACTTAGCTAATATGTAAATAATATTCCACAATCTTCGACAACGCACTTTGAAGATGAACCCCTTAAAATGTGCTTTTAGGGTAACCTCAGGAAAATTTGTCAGCATTGTTTTACGCCATCATGGTATCAAATTCGATCCTGAGAAGAAAAATTCAATCCGTGGTATGTCACCTCCTCGAAATTTGAAATAATTTAGAGGGATTCAAGGACACTTATACTATATTTTGTGTTTTATCTCCAATTTGGCAGGAAAATTTTTACCCTTAACCAAATTGATGAAGAAGGGAGTCACTTACCAGTGGACTGAAGAATGTCAAGAAGCATTCAATGTTCTCATGAAATATATCTTGAGTACACTGGTACTAATGCCACATGTTGAAGGAAGAAAACGTATTCTCTATCTGACAGCTTTATAGCGATCATTGGGTGCCTTCCTTGCCTAGAAGAATTATGCTAGGAGGAAAATAGTCTGTACTATCTTAGTTGGACTATGCGTGAAGTAGAAACCTGATATTCAAGTATTGGAAAATTTCAGCCTAGCATTAATCTAGGGAGTTCAGAAATTGAGACACAACTTGAAACATCATGAGGTCCAATTGGTATCTCACAATAACCAGGTCAAATTCATCCTTAGATGTCCAATGCTTACCGGACGTCTGGCAAGGTGGGCAGTTATTTTGCAGCAATTTGATATCTAGTATGTGTCTCAAAAGGCAACAAAGGGCCAATCTATGGCTAATTTCCTTACTGAAAACCCTTTAGTAGAAGATACATATTTAGATATTGAACTTCCTGATGAGGATGTCTTTTCTATTCAAGATAATATTCATACATGGGAAATGTACTTTGATGGTGCTTCCAGAAGTCCAACAGGGATGAAAATGGAAGAACTTAAATTCAACAAAGTTGGGTTAGGAATTGTGCTTATTTCCCCAGAAAAGGAAGTACTACCCTATTCCTTCTTATTGTGGGAAGGCGGTATAAATAATTAAGTAGAATATCAAGCTATTATCGCATGATTGGAGTTGGCGCTTCAAGCACAAGTGAATCACATTAAGGTGAAAGGTAATTCAGAACTGGTAATCAAACAATTCAATGGGGATTATACCATCATAAAAGTGGGTTAATCCCTTTGTATGATAATGCCAAAGAGTTAATGGCAAAATTTCATTTGGAACTGACATTTTCTTATGTCCTTCGATCACAAAATTCCCAAGATGATGCACTGGCTAATTTAGCCATAGCCCTGGTAGATCCAAATCGGGACGAGACCATAATCAATGTTTCCCACCTTCATACAATTTCACCTTATTTTCAAACCAGAACAGAGGAAATAAGTGAAATTAGTCCCATTTCTAAACCATATGGTCATACTGCAGGATGGATGACCCCTATCAGGAAATACCTTTAAAATGGAACACTTCAACCTGATAGAGCCAGGAAAGAACAAATCCGACGATTTGTGGTCAATTTTACTCTTTATGATAACCCTGATCACCTAGAAAAAATTCTCTATCAAATAGGTTTTGATGGAGTTCTCATCGGATACATTGATGGTGAAGAGACATTGGCTATCATGACATAAGTACAAGCAGAAGTATGTGGTGCCCACAAGTCTGGACATAGACTATCTGATCAAATTCAATGTCTTGGATACTTGTGTCCATCAATGATACAAAATTGTGTTGATTTCATGATGATGTTTCATTCTTTCCAAGTATGTGCCAACTTCATTAATCATCCCCCAGAGTTTCTTCATACAGCTAAATACTCATGGCCATTTCCCACATGGGGAATGGATGTAGTGGGACCTCATCCTTCAGCTACAGCCAAATAGTTTATCTATATTTTTACTTCTACTGACTACTATTAAAAATGGTAAGAGGCAATACCTCTGAAAGAATTTAGTTCTAAAAGCATTGTTAGCTTCATCATGCCTAATGTCATTACCATATTTGGTGTCCCTCATACCATACTGACGGACAATGGCACCAACTTCTATTTATCCGAGGTAAGTAATTTTTATCATGAATACAACATCAAATCCAACAATTCATCTCTGTATCATGCAGTGGCCAATGGCCAGATAAAATCTTTCAGTAAGACTCATTCAAATATACGACAAAAGATGGTGGATAAAGATAAGAAATCATGGCCTAATAAACTATTTCATGCTTTATGGGCTTATCGAACGACCACCTGCACTGCAACGCGGTTAACTCCATATTCATTAGTATATGGAACAGAAGCAGTCTTGCCCATTGATGTTAAATTACCTTTGTTTAGAGTATCCACTTGTGATCAATTATCTATAGAAGAACAATCTCAAAACCGATTGGATGAATTGGAACGACCAGATGTGAAAATATTGTGCACCCTACATCACATGGAAGTCTATCAGAATCGAATAGCACGAGCTTTCAACAAAAAAATTCGCCATCGTTCATTCATTCAAGGAGAATTGATATTGGTTCTCAGAACTCCAATGATACCAGGAATGAAACCTCCCATGCTTGAGCCAAAGTGGGAATGACCTTACTCAATACATACAGTCTACTCCAATGGAGCTTTTTCATTAATCGTAATGGATGGAGAACTCATCATGAATCCAAACAATGATTGATTCTTGAAGAAGTATTTTGTGTAACACAAATACCCTCCAACGTTGGTGATCTGGTAATCTATTGTATGACCCGGTTCCCACTCACCGAAAAAGTGGTTTTCAAAAATCAAATTAAAATATAATTTTCAGTCAGTAAAATACCCTAAAATGTCCAACACGATGTTAAAATGTATCGTCCTTGAAATATGATGTTAAACTATCCAGTCCACGTCTAACAAAATATTAAACTGCATAACCATCGTCCTAGCTATATGACGTTAAACTATGAACCTCTTCATCCCACATGATGTTAAACTATGAAAAAGTCTCTAATAAGTCCCAGCTACGTGACACTAAACTGTACAACCCTTCTTCGTCCCACATGACGTTAAGATGTATTTTCCTTACTACAAGACACTAAAATGCAAAGTCCCCAAAGTCCTTACTACAAGAATTTAAACTATATAATCTTCTATTTTTTCCTTTCTATATTATGTTAAACTATAGAACCCCCTCTTCTGTCCTTACTGCATAACTTTAAACTACACAGTCATCCATTGTCCAACATGACGATAAACTGTGCATCTTTATGGTTGTTGCTACCTCTTATTTATCACACCGAGTATGACTCATGTGATCTTAGAGTAAAATTCAACCATAAAACCCTCTCTAGGCCGCTAACCATGCGTAAGTCCCAACACCATTTTTTTAGGTCAATGTCTTCATGAACAACTTGATCACCAATTCATTCTTCAATTTCACTACGCAGACTTTGATCCTTTCTTTCTAGGCTGGGTATGTAGGCAACCTCTAAATGTTCAAGCACAAAAAAAATCTCTTCACATCGGTTCACCTCTGTCTCATATGATGTAGATTTGTGAAACCACCCCCAGAACTAATATTTTTTACATTGGTTCACCATCTTCCTTGCTATATGACATTAAACTATTCAGAATTTTTTCTTGTACAACAATAAACTGCAATATTATTTGACACCCTCACCTGAGAGGGAATCATTATTTACATTGATATCTAATCATGTTATATTCCAAAGATTACGTGCATACATGGAAATTCCCGAACCATTAATCTTGGGTCAAACCATCATTGCACTAAAGTCTCATTTCACCCTTCATATGTACGAACCAAATCTGTCTAGTGGGTATTTAAAGAACTATGTGCGGCTTGATTCCCATATTTATGGGATACGTAGGAATGTTTGAGTATCCCTCAAATCCAACCCCATGTCTTTGGGCCTAACCCCAAATTTAACTTTCAGTCCCTTGGCTAAAAAGTCCCCCTGTGAAAACATGAATGTGGTATGAAAACCCTAGTTATCATTCACATCAGGTTTATAAAAAACACATTGTGTATTCATTATTATGGTCCGATCTCTATGACCCTAAACTAATATTTCCTATACTCTCACCCCACATGTTGATAAACTGTATTTCCAGAACTAAAATTAGCTTGATTCTCATTCAAATGAGATATGTAGTGATGTCCAACATCGTAATTCAGGACCCATCCACAACATGATTATGGTTAGCATTGGTCTTTGTATCTCTATATGCGTTTAACAATGCCCATTTTTATGTTTCATACTCCTAACCTCAAATACTTACAGATCTCAATAACCCATTTCTTGACTTCTGGTCACAAAATGATTGATACTCGGGAATTCTTTTGTTTGACTATGCAGCATGTGGCCTTAGGCGGCCTTTCATAAGTAGTCTACATAACGGACCTGTCAACCGAAAGATGCTATTATTTGACTATGTAGACAATGGACTTAGGAGGCATTGTATAATTCAACCCCCTAACGGGTCTGTTAAATAATGGTAACTTCATTCATGGGAAGAAAAACTCTTTTGTCTTTATTTTTCTTAACGAAAATAAGTAGGGATCTTCAAAAATATCCATCGTTAACATATTTGTCCCATGCTCTATTTCATGATCTGAAAGTATTCATGTATATGGTTTATATTTCCTATTCCTACGTTTGGGTCAGACCTTCACAAGAGTGACATTCATCCAATTCTTTGACAATATTGATTGGAAATATCCTTTCTTTATTCAAGTACCTCTCTCCATACAATAGACTCTGTGCTTTGGATAATTTGAATCTCCATAAACATTCACTGGCTTTTTGGCAATATAAAAGTAAAATTTATGAGAGTTCTTTTGCCTGACTATGAAGCACATTCCCTTAGGTGGCCTTGCATAAGTAGTCAACATAACAGACCTATCATCCAAAAGATGCTATTATTTGACTATGTAGCCAGTGCCCTTAAGTACCCCTACATAATTCAACACCCTAACGGGTTTGTTAAATAGTCGTAACTTCGCTCTTAGGAAATACTTCTTCTATGGCCTCTTAGCCCTTTTTTCATATCATTCATCAGATTCAAAATTTTTTAAGTCATAGTTTACATGTTTTCCCCCATACATGAATAAGGTAATATGTTTTCAGATAAATTATCAAGGAATGAGGTAATTTTTAATCCATTCTGTCAAAGCTTTTTAGACCATAGACATTAGACTTTTTATGTTTGATGTGCATTACATTAAACATCCCACAAAAGACAAGGGAATTCTAAATTAATTTCCAGTCCTGGCTCACTAAACATACATTTTTTATGATTTAGGTAATATTGAGAAATAAAAAAAATTCAATGTTTGTTGGGTTATTTTTATAATCATAGAAAAAATAAAACTATTCTTACTAGGCCCATTGGCTTAAGTAAAATTTTTTAAGAAGGTAGAAAAAAATGCATGCACAAATGACTGAATATGAAAGTGTTTCTCAATGATAAACTAGAGTTAGAAGGACATCCATAGACTGAAGTCTCTTATCTTTTTCAAGGATTACAAGATACTTTAAACATAACTCATCATTTGATTTGAGGAATCCCATGCTTCATCAGCAACCACTTAGAACTCATTCATTAAATTGTATAAAATAAGAGATGCAGTGATGACAACTCTTCTTGGAACAATTGTAAAAGAATGCTCTTGAGTGCAGTTTGAGAAAATTTTCTGCTGATCAAAGAATGACTTTGTTTCTGTCCAAGAGACTTGGAAGATGGATACATAGATTTGAGAATGGAGCATTGGAAGTAAAGATCCCTTTAGAGAGAATACAATTTTTAGATATTGTTCTAATGACATGATATTCTATTCTCCACCAACCAGTAGTGGAAAACATTTCAGCCCATGGGTTTTCCATATTCATATTTGGAAGGAAATGGCATGGAGGAAAAATTTGAAAGTTCACATCTTTGATTTTGTTATTAATTTACATTATAACAGAAAAAGAGGAGTAACAGGGCAGCTACATCTCAGGAAGATAGTTCATTGGCTCTAGAATGTTGACTTCTTGCAGATGACAATGGCTATACAAAGGCAGGTAGATGCTCTGTGGGAAATTAATATGATACTTCTTCAAATACATAGCCAAATCTGGGAGAGTGTTATCGCAAATATTATAAGATTCATGGCCAACGATGTTCATCATATCATCAATACACTTGCTAGCCAGTTCATTAGCCATTCCAATTGTTCTAGGAGCCATTGAATCTGGACAAAGGATGAATAATTAACTATTATGTAAGTTGATTTTTCATAAAATTTGTAAATAAAAGTGAAAAAATTGGCGAAGGAATTAAGGCATGCAAGTCCTATGTCGGTGCGCAAGTCTAGTATGTCGCGCAGGTTTTGGAATGCAGGTATCACCGCGCAATTCAATCTACCTCTGTACAAGCCTGACACGAACAAAAGCAATAAAACTGCGGAAAATCAGTATACTTACGTGACGAGAGAAACCTGCGCGGTGAGATCGCAGAAGCGTTCAAAGCTGGGTGCTTTGCATGAGGATAGAGCGCATATTTATGGTCATGGTCGCACCCCTGCATGCTGATGCCTGCACAATTCTCACCTGTGCGCCGCTACCTGCTCGCTCAAAAAATGTGTGCAGACCTTCCTTAGTTTTCTCCTTTACCTCAGAGTTAAATCCTCCTTCCTTTCAGATCCAACTCTGAGGGGGGGAATTTTTTTATGCTCCTTTACATCACAGAGTCTAATCAACTAAAAAGGGGAATAACATAGCACCAAGAGATTCATCCTTTGAAAAAACATCAAAAATTGACAAAGGCATGAACAAGGATTTGTTTGATCATGGGCTGCGCAAGTTTCATCATGGTCACGCATGTATATGTGCGCACCACATATTGGGCGCGCAGGTGACCTGCATGCCCAATTTTATTTTCTCCCAAGGTCTTCAGTAGCCAATAAACTTGTATGGTTATAATAATGACCAAGATATTTCTATATAATGTGTTAAAGGATACCATTGACTAAGAATATCTAACAGATACAGATGATTCCCTATTTATGAAGAACCTCAAATACATATAAAATATTCTCTAAATCTCATACATATCAATCCTTGATTGTTAAATCTAAAGGAAATCTCATTTTCATACTTGGTAATTTAATAAGGATTCACAAACATAACTCAAATATATAAAGAGAGTCCCGATGTAGACAATAATTCCCCCGAAAAAGGTGTGATGAGTCCGACCTCCTATCCTCTCAACCAATTCAAATTCTTCAGACTCATCGATTCACAACTAATGAGCACCTACCTTTGGAATGTAGGTCCAAATGGATATATAATCATTGGATGTTTCCAGTTCTACGAAAAAACCCATTAGAAACTGAGTGGAATGATTGAACATTAAACAAACAAGGTCATCCACTTTTCTAGAGGAAACATACATTCTACATCGCCAGTGTGTATGTAATATTGAAATCAAATGTCTACACATACTCACTTAAATGCCTCTATCTAATTTTGAAATAGTCTTGTGATAATTTATAACTAAATATATTTTGGTAATAATAAATGGTAAACCATTCTCAATAAATGTAATTCCATGAAATATAAAGGGTATACATCACTTATATGAATTTAAGGTCACGATTTAGATAATTCATCTCATGCGACATGAACTATGAAGAAAAATAGTATACCACCCGATCGTACAATGAATGAAAACATCCCAATCCCAAACATGATTCATCAAAAAAGACCAAAAAACAAATATAATCATCTAGAAAAGATAAAAATCATGAAGAATTATAAAATATTTTTTATCTCAACAAAATAACCTTGTAATTTTACATCCAAAATGAACTTCACCCACCTCCAAATGAGGGTGATCATCAAAGAAGTCAAAAATGATAAATCCTCAATGAACCAAATATGAGACCAAACAAAACATGAGATCCTATAATTTTAAATACATTAAGTAGTTTTCCCATATAATAAGAGATTTTACATTCTCTGGGTCAACTAAGATGCCATGTTATGAGACCATGTTCCCTACAAACATCAACACCAAATTCAAAAAATCACATTTTGGTATCTTGGAATTAACCCAATGAGTTTTCAACATTTAAATAAATATTATCATTTTATGCACATTATTCTAATCTAAATGATAATTAACATGGTTATAATCCAAGAAGGACATCATGAATTTACCTAGATACTCTTCGAAGACGATTATCATCAAAGAATTAAATACTTATGGAACATCGGTTAATCTAAATGGAAAGTCAGTATACTAATAATAGTTATACATGTTCTATAAGAAAATTTTCTGAATGATAGATTCATTTATTATCAATTTGGGATAACTAGACTGATGGTCAATCATCGAAAACCATTTCACCACTTTTAAATGGACAAACAGATCATCAATCTAAGGTAAAAGTAGATATTTATTCACTATAAAAAGATCAAATTTATGTTAACCAACAAAAAGTTGAAGTGGTGAATCATCTATCTTATTATAGATAAAAAGGGAGATTCCCAAGGTGATAAACTCACGCATATAAATAATTTCCCTAATAGACCATCCAATATAGTTTTAAACACTTTTATCTTAGTTGGTTCCATGTGGCAGCAAGTAATAAACACAAGGTGAGAAAAAGACCTTAAATCAATATAAAACTATCCCTATCTTACTAGTGAAAAATTAAATGAATTAGAAGGAAAAGCGTCTGGAAGCTAAAAAAAGACAAATATCATCACACAAATATTACCACTCCAAATAAAAAATTGATAATACTTACCCCAACTCCAGATAAGAAATTTATTCTCTATCAATCCTCAGGTCCCATACTTCTTGAATGATATGAAATAACTCATCGCGTGTAGTAAAGGAGACCCATCATATATAGCTGTAAATTTTAACTGTTTAGCATTTAGCCAATCCATCCTAAAAACAAAATCATGAGGTTTCTGGTTGTGAATAATAAAATACAAATCAAGATCAACATATGTTAAAGAAAAAATATAGATAGGACAAGGATGTCCTAGATTTATCATCATTCTATGCGGTGTGGAAATATCTATCAAATAAGAAAAATGATAATTGGGAAAGTTTTGTATGTTCAAAATACATGTAGATAAAAATTATTGATATAAAATAATATCAAATAAATAAGTTACTAATGATGAAAAAATAGTGATGGTACCTCTCACAATCATTGGACCTATATCAACATCATTTGGAGACTCATCTACAACATGAAGAATCTACATTCATGTTGCTTGTGGCCATAACTCCTTTGATTACAAAGCATAAATTTAACCATACTACTTTTTTTGTGGAAATGATTCAGGGTGACTACATATGGCAGAAATGATATAACAAAATTTATACATATTACCTAAGCATCCAAGGAATTTAATATTTTTTGTTCCACGGTGAAAATTCATTAAAATTTCAAGGATTTTCACACTGGATGCAAGTTAAAAGGTCTCTTCCACGAAATATAGGAGATCTACAGTACACATAAGGTCCAGAACCACCATGATAATAAAAAATGCATATTTCCCTGATGGTACTCAATAAACTACCACTGATAGAAAAAGGAACTCCAAAAATACCAAACATATAAGATAAATCAAGATTAACTATCAAATAATTATCTTTAAATTTATTTTATAAAGAGATAATTAGTAAGAAAGCATTAAAAATAATATCATACTGAAGACCCATCTCTATACATCGATTCAATATCTTCAAATTTGACATGATTTTAGGTGACAAATAAATATGCATGATAATGTGGTTCACATACTCAATCATGTTCATGTCATCCTATTCATGTTTGAAAAACTCAATTTCCATAACCATTACAATAAAATATGGATAAAAACAGTGAAAAGAACCATAACGTTATCCTACCCAAAACCCTTGTTCATCATCAATATTACCATAGAATACCACTGTCCTCTTCTATGCCCTTTCATCATGATGGTTACAGATTTTGACTTAATCGAATTATAAATTTTCAATAAATAAAATAGAATTTATATCATTACTATTAAATCACAGCCGGTTATTGATCATTATAGCCTTGTAAGGAAAGAATATTCTAAAAAAACTATTGATAATGATTCTGAGATTCATCCCTTTGATGTTCCACAATATAATCCTTAATGGGAATAGTTTTCAGTTATTATACCACAATTTTAATAACATTCATAATATTCTCAACTACATTCTTGTACATGGGAGGATCATCTCACTATTGTTCAATAAAAGCTTCCTCCATGGACTATTAAATAATATTCTCAAAATAATGAATCTATAAAACATCATCAAGAAACATTGAATAAATCATATGATTATTTAGATCAATATATAAAAAATGGGAAATAAGAAAATTAATCCAATTAGATAATACAACAAGATTTGGATTCAAAACTATCTTAAAATACGAAGGTAATTGTAGAGACCAAAAGCTTGATGTACATGGACATTACATTACTTTTGCGTAATACTTAATACAAAACAAAAATAGACACAAAAAGACTGTAATAGTTTAGTGTCTTTGGATATTCAGAATATAAACTTCTAATCATGTTGAAAAATCTTCAACAACTCCCATAACGATCTTCCCCTTTTTGTTTCTTTACCTAAAACCATTCTTTATTTCTTGGTGCAAATAAAACATAAAAAGGGTGAGATCAAATGCTCAGTAAGGGAAAACATAGAAAACATGAAACAATCCATTAAAATTTGGAAGCAAGAACTGGAACATAAAATTTAAACATCAAAATATTGAGCAAAGACATAAATCGTGGAAGTACGTAAGGAATCTATCATAAAGGAACATTAATCATGATAAAATAGCATGGGAATAAAACATGTAATTGTGGAAACCATTAAGAACTTGTTATGATTTCCATAGTAGCCAAGGCATTGCTGCCAAGACTATCTTACTGGACAAATTCCCTTTCTGAATCGAGTTCACTCCTCGTTCCAGTCCTGTAACACTGAACCTGATTAACTTACCATTTCAGCCATGTCTATATCATGAGATATAAATCATTACCCAATGCATTGGAGGGAGATATAGGTCCCACCCATCTCATAATGAAATCATTCTTACTTGTTCCACAAAATAAACATACATCATTCAAAATAACCCAACAAATAAAATGGGTTTCATAAACATAATCCCATCATCACATAATACATAAAAAAGAAATTGATATCACTTCATAATAAGAAAAGTAAAACCATATAAATCATAGATACTTTATACATGAAACATACACATATGAAATAATGTCATCTGATATGGAAAATGGTTTTGATAAAACACTTGAAATGAATTCTTGAGGAAAATATCTTTTCTTCTTAAAAATCATTTTCTTTTCAAAAAATGTCATGCAATTTTAAATGAAAAGGATTTTGTTGAAAATAATCATGAAATCTTTTGGAGGTAGCTTTATGAAAATAAGGCTTTATAAAACCGTAAAAATATGTTCACCCCATATAAGTTAAAAATAACAATCTCCTCATACTTTTGTCGGAAAAGTCAAAAAGTACCTCGTATAGTAAACAAAAGAAATATTTCTTCCATACGACGTGGTAAAAGTACGAAAGGAGTAAAAATGTCTTAAACATACTTGGAAGGAATGTAAAAATTTTATGAAAACATTTTGACAGCTTATGGACATGGATAATAAACATAACCCTCAGTAAATACTTACGATTAAACAATCTCAGATAAGAATGAGATTGGAATAATTATCCCTTACCTTAGGTCTGATAAGCTTTGTACATGTCTGAAACTCCTGTATAATGATTTAAATAATGTCATTGACTTATTAAAGAATCATATTCATTGTTATGATATCATGTATGGTTCACTTATGACTTTATATTACCCGTTCTTTTGTAAATTCCATGTTAAAGCAGCGTTTTGGGTAAAATCATTTCATTTATCGTATGTGTTTCGACTTGTCATTGTTGATATTATTAATTATATCCTGATTTACATAATTACAGAATTTAAAACATTATTTATATATAATATATATTCATCATATACATATATATTATATATCAATAAAAGGAATGAAATACATCGTTCATGGAGACGGTAGGTCGTACGTACGCATGAACATTGTTTTCGTTTCCTTATTGAATTGAATGAAACTAAATAGATGGCATACATATATATATATACATAAATCCAGTAGCATTATGATGTCATATATTTCATTATTATTCATTATATAAAATTTATAATCATTCATGTATGGTTAACATAGAGAATGAATCTCATCACGTCGTGGAGACGGTAGTCCGTACGTATGCACGAGCGATGATATCATTCCCATAATTATTGAATAGAATTGGATTGAATGATATAATATATCAGAATCAGAATGATGTTATAATAACCATATATAGTTATTCATTGCACCATTATACCCATCCATTTAAGGTGTTGGTGGAAAAAATATTTCACCACGGCGTGGAGACGGTATTCCGTACGTACGCAAGGGTGGTGATTTCGTTTTCTGTAGGACAGATAGATGGAGAAATAGGGTTGTTTCGTACTTATAATAAAATATCAGTATATGAGTTATACTGATTTTATTACTTCATAATGAAACAACTAAATAAGAAGAAGTGGAAGAAGAAATAAAGATGAAAGAATCAGTAACGGACATTACCTCTTCTTTGAAGCGCCTCTTTGAGACCTCCTCTTAGGTCACTAAAATTGGTCTTTGAAGAAGACCAGAACCTGTAGGATGTTTCTATGGAAGTGGATAAGAGAATTTGGCAGCTTTTGGCCAAGCATGAATGCTCAAAGTGGTGTGAGGAAGAGAGGGAGGATGTTCCCTTTTATAAGGGAGGAGAGAGGCACCTTTGGAAAAACAGAAAATATTATTTTATTATAATGTCATATTCGGTTTTTAATAGCTACAAATTGATTTATTTCGAAGCTAATGTGGGGATGGGTCGAAATCCTCTCATCCAATAGAGTTTAGACAAGTTTAGGTTTCTATTGTAACCTTATCATTTAGATTTAACCTAAAGTTAAATAATTTTACTTTTACCGTGTCTTCTTGATTTCTTACACTATATGGTTAATAAACATACTATAACAAGCCAAAGGAACTCCAAGTTTTTTATTATTAACATATATAACCTTATATAAGTCATTTGTCAGAACCATATATTTTTAGGAATAAAATAACAATTAATAATATAATATTTGTCTTAAAAACTATTTTATGTCAATTTTGACACTATTTGGTAATTGATTTTTGTGAAAATCATAACAGAATGATTAGTTCGAAAAAAGTTAATTAAATAAAAACTAACATGTCATATTAACCTATAAAATTAGTTAAATTCATAAAAAGTCTCAAATTACATTTATTTGTGTATTTATAACATCAATTATGTCAATATTTCATTAATAAGATAATTACTGCATCATCTTTGTGTCATATATAAATTAAATTATTTAATTTATAAAAATTATAAATAAAATACAATTATGTAGGAAATATTTTTATCTTTATAGAGAATATTTATAGTTGAATTTATCTTATGTATAACCCTATATTAAAAATGATTTACTTATTAAACATCGATTTTAACTATTTTAACCATTCTTTAAATAAATTAATATTAAATGTCCTAATCTAATCCAAGTGGACCTAAATGCTCATATGTTATTCCTAAAGTTGTTTTTGGTCAAATTACACTTATCCAATATAATTAGTACATGTGTTAGGGTAATAATAATATCATTTTTACCCTTCATTATCCAATTTACTTTTAACCGTGGTAAATAAAAGTAAAAAGTTACTATTCACCAAAAATTATTTTCATCTCATTGAACTAAATTTTAGTCCTTGATATTAACCGTGTCTCTTGGATTTTTTAAATTCAATTCACAGAAGTGGTAAAATTTAATTTAAATTAAAAAAATTCAGTTTTTTAACTACCACTAAGGGGTTTCACTATTCATCGAAAATTGATGTTTTTCAGAAAAATACCAAAAATTCAGCCTAAGAAATATTAGATATTCCGAATTAAAAATTTATGTCTAATTTTCCAAATTCATAACATATAAGTGGAATTAATTAATTTTAAATTTAATTCCCGTTATCAAACAAATTGCATGTTTTTAAGAAACAAAAACAATCAAAAGATTGATACTTGTTTATATCCAATATCAATGTGAAATTAATTCCAATGAACAAAAATGGATTAAATGGTAAAAATTTATTCTAATTAAACTTTAAAACCAATTAAAAAGATAATCTAACCATATAAATTATTGCGATGAAAAAAGTTGTTTTTAATTAAAATATATCGTGTTTTTACTATTAATTAAAATATTAAAGTTATCAGAATAATATGAAAATTTTATCCAAAGTAAATTTTTATATCCTGATTCCATAGAAGAATTTTATTTTGTCAAACTGAACTAATAGACCCATCAAAAACATGATTTAAGGTGGGTACGTCATCAAAAGGCGGGAAAATTGCAATTTTTGAAAAATACATATTTTACCCGAAAAATTTATTTTGTTCTCATACCATATTCTAGAAAATGTGTAAGATGAATAATAATTTTATAAAATAAAAAATTTAGTTAATAATATTCATAACGGCTAGTCCATAATAATATTATAACAATATATCGTTGTTTAGTGAAACCTGGTATTGCGTACAACACACGCTATCGAGGAAGGTCACGATTACGTGTAATGCAAGCCAAGTTAGGGTTGCGTGTTGTACAAGACTCCTCCGTTGTTTCGTATAATATAATCCAACCATATATCATTTATACATTGAATATATATATACACTCAATGTTTTGTAGAATAACTACTATCAAAATTGTGTGTAACATGATCCAAGAATAGTGTTGTGTATACTGTAAGCTCATACGGTGTTGCGTATAGCGCGAGGCAATCTTGTTATAGCTTACAAATCAAGACATCAATGAAATTAAAAGAATATTTTTCATAATATCTCAGGGTGTTACATTCTACCCCCCTTAAAATGAATTTCGTCCTCGAAATTCGTCGGGGTTATAAATCGATTACTATTTATAGGAACCCACATCGTAAAAAAGAGTACTAAAACTTAATTTTAAAAACTAATGTATGAAATGTAATGATTACCCAATGTAACTCATCACTGAGTTTCCATATAGGAGAACATAGGTGAAAATATGGATATGGAAGAAATATCTAACCATTATGTTCTGATGGAGAGTGGTAGAGAACATGGATATGAAAAAGAAATCAATCACAAATCCATAGATTTGTGATGATCTAAGGTTCCATCTGATTCATCAGATATAAGGGCACTTGGACAACATTTTTAGTTTTCAAGATCATTTCCCTAAAGTTGATGAAATTGGAATTAGAATAAATACTTTCGTGATTTTGGTACAGTCTCACCGTTGGTCGTTATTTGGACAATTTCCACTTCATCTCTTAAAGAAATGAAGTTGAATTTGTCATTCGGGAAGTGTTATCAAATCATGTGATAAAATGATGGGTCATTCCATCTATCTCAAACAAAAGGTTATAAAAGTTATCAAAAATACATAAGTCTATCTATAGTGAGATTAATCATATATGGTTCCTAAAATGGACATATAATTCATATATTATACTGCTTAATATAATAAAACTAGTTTCTACTAAACAGGGACTTCCTGTAGGCCAGTGGAAGGCGATAAAGGCCATTCACACTTCAGTTGTGGTTTCGATTCCCACAGCCTTGTCCGACACGATGGGTTGTCGCCCGTCCTGCATGTTTTCTTTTTTATAAAACTACATTACTATAACATCCCATCAATAATATCGAAAAAATTTCTATCCTTAATCAATAATAACTTATGTCCAATATAAACCATTCCAATCTTTAGGCTTATCTAAAATACTTCGGTCCAAGCTCATAGTATAAAGAAAATTATTACTTGAAATGTCAGATAACAATCACATGAATGCCATCATTTATCCCCCATATATCATAAGATATATCTTGTTGGTTAAATTACAAACATGTGAATACCTTAATCATGTATTCTCTTGAAGAATGAATACCCATTCAACCTTAGTGAAAACATGAATAATGTTAAATTTTAACACTTTCCACATACCAAAATCCAAAAAATTCTATATACTCAAACCATAATATCACTTAGTCCTTATATCAGTCATGAGCTCATAAATACAATCAAACATCTCATTATCTTATTATCCCTTCATTATGCACATATCATCTACTTTCCAAAAATATTCTAATAACCTTCCATGGTTACCGGTACCATTCAACATATACTTTAGGAAAACAATAGTGTAACAATCCTTAGATGATTCTTTATTCCATAATACAATACACTATTCTTTATAAACATACAATCATTCCACTAACATCATAAACCACTGACTGAGCTTCATAATTTTTTTCATCTCATATTTCATTTGTAGTCTCTTCATCATCATCCGCATAAATACTACTCATATGACCATGCTTCTTCTCTTCATGAGATTTTCCCTTAGGGCATTGGTTTTCATAATTCCCATAAATTTCAAATTTAAAACATCTAATCATTGTTTATGTCATAGAAATACCATTATCTTTGTCCATGGTGTTAACTTAACCTTTTTCTTTGCACTTACTGGCTTTGTGTTCTTCTTTTCCACACCCAAAGCAACTTCCATTTCCTTTGAAACAATCTCCCCGATGCCTCTTCCCACTTGATTTACATGAGGGAAATTGAACTTTCATTCCTCTATGATCATCATGAAAATCCATCATTCTCTTATTAGCTTAGTCAGGATACTTACCAAAGTTGAGATTATTGATCATATTATGAGATTTTTGATTAGGCATAATAACGATGTTTGGACTTCCAAATCCCGTTTCATTTGGTTTCTCAAGAAAAATATCATTGCATTGTACATCATATCCACCATTATCGTGAATCTTCCTGTTTCCAGCCATTTTCTAAAACCCAAAAAGAATAGTGTGAGAGGCAAAAATCATTCTATGGAAAAAAACAAAGTAAAGGGGGAGTACCCTCAATATCTAAAATCATAGGTTAAATTCTATGATAGTTAACGTAGTTCTAGGACTATATCCTGTACGTATACTTATCCTTAGGGACATCCCTAGATATACCTTAAAAATATCTCTAGGGATCTCACTAACGTTTTCGCATCCTAGTTTCCAAAGGTGGACTAAACCTTTCCCCTGATACCAACTGTAGAGACCCAAAGCTTGACGTACATGGAAATTACATTACTTTTGCGGAATACTTAATACATAACAAAAACAGACACACAAGGACCGTAATAGTTTAGTGTCTTTGGAAACTCAGAATATAAACTTCTAATCATGTTGAAAAATCTTCAACAACTCCCATAACGATCTTCCCCTTTTTGGTTCCTTAGCTAAAACTATTCTTTATATCCTAGAGAAAATAAAACATAAAAAGGGTGACCTCAAATGCCCAGTAAGGGAAAACATAGATAACATAAAACAATCCATAAACATTTGGAAGCAAAAACTTGAACATGGAATTTAAACATCAATATCTTGATAAAAGAAATAAATCGTGGAAGTACGTAAGGAATATATCATAAAGGAACATCAATAATGATAAAATAGCATGGGAATAAAACATGTATTTGAGGAAACCATTCAACACTTTTTATGATTTCCATAGTAGCCAAGGCATTGCTGCCAAGACCATCTTACAGGACAAAGTCCCTTTCTGAATCGAGTTCACTCCTCATTCCAGTCCTGTAACACCGAACCAGATTAACTTAACGTTCTAGCCATGTCTATCTCATGAGATATAAATCTTAACACAATGCATTGGAGGGAGATATAGGTCCCACCCATATCATATGAAATCATTCTTACTTGTGCCACAAAATAAACATACATCATTCAAAATAACCCAGAAAATAAAATGGGTTTCATAAACATAATCCCATTATCACATAATCCATATAAAAGAAATGGATATCACTCTATAATAAGAAAAGTGAAACCATGTAAATCATAGATACTTTGTACTTGAAATATACACATATGAAATAATGTCATCTTATATGGAAAATGGTTTTGATAAAACACTTGAAATGAATTCTTGAGGAAAATATCATTTCTTCTTCAAAATTATTTTCTTTTCACAAAATGTCATGAAATTTTAAAAGAAATGGATTTTGTTGAAAATAGTCATGAAATATTTTGGAGGAATAATCATGAAAATAAGGCTTTATAAAACAGTAAAAATCTGTTCACGCCGTATAAGCTAAAAATAACAATCTCCTCGTACTTTTGTCAGAAAAGTCAAAAAGTACCTCGTATGGTAAACAAAAAAAAGATTCCTTCCATACGATGTGGTAAAAGTAAGAAAAGGGTAAAAATTTCTTAAACATACATGGAAGGAAAGTAATCATTCTATGAAAACATTTTGAGATCATATGGACATGAATAATAAACATAACCCCCAGTAAATACTTACGAGTAAACAATCTTCGATAAGAATGAGATTGGAATAATTATCCCTTACGTTAGGTAAGATATCCATTGTACGTGTATGAACCTCCTGTATAATGATTTAAATAATGTCATTGACTTATTACAGAATCATATTCATTGTTATTATATCATATATGGTCCACTGATGACTCTATATTACCCGTTCTTTTGTAAATTCCATGTTAAAGCAGTTTTTTGGGTAAAATCATTTCATTTATCATATGTGTTTCAACTTGTCGTTCTTGATAGTATTAATTATATCCTGATTTACATAATTCCAGAATGTAAAACACGATTTATATATAATATATATTCATCATATACATATATATTATAGATCGATAAAAGGAATGAAATACACCGTTCATGGAGACGGTAGGCCGTACATACGCATGAACGTTGTTTTCATTTCCTTATTGAATTGAAAGAAACTAAATAGATGACATACATATATATATATACATATACATAAATCAATTATAATTGTTATTTCATTTATTTCATTATTATTCATTATATAAACTTTATAATCATTCATGTATGGTTAACAGGGAGAATGAATCTCATCGCGTCGTGGAGACGGTAGTCCGTACGTACGCACGAGCGATGATATCGTTCCCATAATTATTCAATAGAATTGGAGTGGATGGTATAATATATCATAATCAGTATGATGTTATAATAACTATATATAGTTATTTTTTACACCATTATACCCATCCATGTAAGGTGTTGGTGGAAAAATCGATTTCACCACGGCGTGGAGACGGTATTCCGTACGTACGCACGCGTGGTGATTTCGTTTTCCATAGGATGGATAGATGGTGAAATAGGGTTGTTTCATACTTATAATAAAATACCAGTATACGAGTTATACTGATGTTATTACTTCATAATGAAACAATGAAATAAGAAGATGTGGAAGAAGAAATAAAGTTGAAAGAATCGGTAATGTACATTACCTCTTCTTTGAAGCGCCTCTTTGAGACCTCCTACTAGGGAACTAAAATTGGACTTTGAAGAAGCCCCGGACCTCTAGGATGTTTCTATGGAAGTGGAGAAGAGAATTTGGCAGCGGTTGGCCGAGCATGAAGGCTCAATGCGGTGTGAGGAAGAGAGGGAGTAGGTGCCCTTTTACAAGGGAGGAGAGGGGGACCTTTGGAAAAAACTAAAAATATTATTTTATTATAAAGTCATATTCGGTTTTTAATAGCTCCAAATTGATTTATTTCTAAGATAATGTGGGGATGGGTCTAAATCCTCTCATCCAATATAATTTATACAAGTTTAGGTTTCTATTTTATCCTTATCATTTAGATTTATCCTTAAGTTAAATAATTTTACTTTTACCGTGTCTTCTTGTTTTCTTACACTATAAGGTTAATAATATTACTATAACAAGAAAAACTAACCACAAGTTGTTTATTATTCATATATATAACCTTATCTAAGTCATTTGGTCAATCCTTATATTTTTAGGAATAAAATAACAATTAATAATATAATATTGGTTTTAAAAACGATTTTATGTCAATTTTGACACTATTTGGTAATTTATTTTTGTGAAAATCATAACAGAATTATTAGTTAGAACATAGTTAATTAAATAAAAACTAACATGTCATATAAACATAGAAAATTAGTTAAATTCATTAAAAGTCTCAAATTACATTTATTTGGGTATTTATAACATCGATTATGTCAATATTTCATTAATAAGATAATTATTGCATCATCATTGTGTCATACATAAATTATATTATTTAATGTCTAAAAATTATAAATAAAATACAATTATGTAGGAAATCATTTTATATTTATAATGAATATTTATAGTCTAATTTATCTTATGTATAACCCTATATTACAAATGATTTACTTATTAAATATTTATTTTAACTATTTTAACCTTTCTTTAAATAAATTAATATTAAATGTCCTAATCTAATCCAAGTGGACCTAAATGGTCATATTTTATTTTTATGGTTGTTTTGGGTCGAATTAAACTTATAAAATAGAATTAGGACATGTGTTAGGGTAATCATAATATCATTTTTACCCTTAATTATCCTATTTACTTTTAACCGTGGTAAATAAAAGTAAAAAGTTACTATTCACCAAGAATTATTTTCATCTCAGTAAACCACATTTTAGTCCTTCATATTAACCTTGTCTCTATAGTTTTTTAAATTCATTTCACAGAAGTGGTAAAATTCAATTTAAATTAAAAAAGTCCATTTTTTAACTACCATTAAGTGGTTTCACTATTCATCGAAAATTGAAGTTTTTCGACAAAATACCAAATATTCAGCCTAAGAATTATATAATCTTCCAAATTAAAAATTGATGTCTGTTTTTCAAAATTCATAACATGTAAGTGGCATTAATTAATTTAAAATTTAATTCCCATTATCAAACAAATAGCGTGTTTTTAAGAAACAAAAACAATCAAAAGATTGATAATTGTTTATATCCAATTTCAAAGTGAAATTAATTCAAATGAAAAACATTGGATTAAATGGTAAAAATATATTCTAATTACACTTTAAAACCAATTAAAAAGATCATCTAACCATATAAATTATTGCTATGAATAAAGTTGTTTTAAATTAATATATAGCGTGTATTTACTATTCATTAAAATATGAAAGTTATCAGAATAATATGAAAATGTTATCCAAAGTAAATTTTTATATCCTGATTCCAAAGAAAAATTTTATTTTGTCTAATTGAACTTATATAAATGTAAAAAACAATATTTAAGGTGGGTTTTCATCAAAAGGCGGGAAAACTGCAATTTTTTAAAAATACATATTTTACACGAAAAATTTATTTTTTTCTCAAACCATATTCTAGAAAATGTGTAAGATGAATAATAATGTTATAAAATTAAAAATGTAGTTAATACTATTAATAATTGCTAGATGATAATAATATTTTAACAATATATCATTATTTGGTGAAACTTGGTATTGTGTACAACACACGCTATCGAGGAAGGTCGCGATTGCGTGTAATGCAAGCCAAGTCAGGGTTGCGTGTTGTGAAAGACTTCTCTATTTTTTCATATAACAGAATCCAACCATATTTCATGTATACATTGAATATATATATATATACAGTCAATGTTTCGTAGAATAACTACGATCAAAATTTTTTGTATCATGATCCAAGAATAGTGGTGTTTATACTGCAAGCTCATACGGTGTTGCCTATAGTGCAAGGAAATTTTGTTGTAGATTACAACACAAGACATCAATGAAATTAAAAGAATATTTTTTATAAAAACTCAGGGTGTTACATTAATGAAATATGATTAGATCCAATTATTCCTCAAGAATAAATTATCAAGAAAAATATGGTGTCTTAATGCATGATAAAATGATAATTGATATGAAACTCTCTCATAACCACCTCTTAAGGAATGAAACAATTTCCCAGACTACATACTCCAATTCTGTAAGATGATTAACATGCTTCTCTAATACCACTTGGTCATGAAAATGCTCGAATATGATTGGAAACTAAAAAATGGTATGGGTCTGATATAGCCCAAAGGGCGTTCCCATTCCCCATGGGACTAAGAATATCATCTAGTATCATAGAAGATAAAATATGAAACAAATTATGAACAAAATAATGGTAGATAAAATTTACAAGAGAGTATGCGAAAAAATCCAAAGCGAGAAAGAGACATAAAACTAAAGGATATAAAAACCCCAAGAATTAGATAAAAAAAGTACTCAACAAATGGAATGATAAAACCCAAACATCATAAAGGAAACAACACTCCAATACCAATGAAACATGAACCTCCACCACCTTTATGTGGAACTTTCCCTTTGATTGATCCTGGTGTATGAAAATAAAAAAAAAGAAAATCTAGGGTGTGAGATATAAAAAAAATGAAAAATACATTACATACATATATACCACATAAAAATTATTTAATATTATTTAAATATATAACAAATCCATGACTGGACAATATAGTTATAGTGACTTTAGAGACTAAGAATCATAAACTATTGGTTCATAAGACATCTACACTATATCCTTCATATTATTTCATAAGTAGAACCCTTTGTGACATATATTATTTATTACGCTTCTTCATGACCATGGGAAAAGAAACATATGGAAGGGTGAGATCATATGCTCAGTAACAGTAAATAAGTGTGATAACAATCATATCATAGTAAAAAGACTTCAGAATATAACATTACAAAATCAGATTCAGCATATGAATGATCGCGATATAATGCCATGGAATAACCCATATATGTTAATAAGAATCAATGAGTGTAATACATAATGTAATTATCAAATGAATTAATATTTTTTGACTATATATAAGCATATGAAATCATTTCTATTTAGTCAAGGCCCATTTTCAAGACCATAATCTGTTACAAGGCCCATTACAGAACCGAGTTCACTCTGCGTTCTACCCATATATTACTGAATAGATATCATTTCCCATTCCAGCCCTTCATTTCTACATAGATATAAATCATTACACAATTCATTTGAGGGAGATATAGGTACCACCCAACCCATAATGAAATCATTCCTACGTGTTCCGTAATAAGATAAATCATTCATGATAATCGAATGGTTAAATGGGTTTCCTTAAACACCATACCACCATACCATAATCCATCTAAACCAAATTGAATTCATAATTATATTTACATTATAAACAAAATAAAATATGATGAAAAATAAATATATTATACTAGAGACATAAAACTATAAATAATTCCATCTTAGATGGAAAAAATCTTCTTATTACAATAGAAATTAATTCTTGAGGAAGATATCCATTATTATTAAAAAAAATATTCTTCTCTTATATTGTCGCTCATTTTTAAAAGAAAGGAATATATTTGAAAATATACATGAAACCATGGAGGGAAAGCAGCATTTATATAAGACATTGTAATGATATAAATTTTTTTCATGTTTTATATGATAAAAAAAATTTCTTCTTCCTTTTTTAGGAATAGGCACAATGTACAGTGTATCGAATAACATCAAAAGATTCCTTTCATACCTTCTAATATAAATTCACCAATGGGTAAAATTGAAATTAATATAATTTAGCAGAATTTAATTTTTATTACAAATTCTGGAAACATGGACATGGATGTTAAATATACCCTAGTAAATACTTATGTACAAACAATATCATATGAGATAATGGAATTATCCCTTTCCTTTTAGGTCTAATTTTCATTGATAGTATCTTATCCTCATGTAAAATGATTTAAATAATTTCATTGACTATTTTATAATAATAGTAATTTTTTGATATCATATCAGATCATATTATCACCATTTGGTTAATAACAATTAATTATTACTTGTTTTTCAGGTATTAACAGGTTCATTTTCGTATGCCTGTTATGTTAAATAAGTTCTAGTTATCCTTCATAGGTCATAATTATATAATTAAAAATGATATTATATTTATATATATCATAATTATTCATTACATACATTTACATAATAAGGCTTTACTGAAGATCATGTTGAATAAATTGAGTCACAACGTGCAGATGATAGGTCCTAAATACTCACGAGTGGTGATATCATTCCCAAAATTATTGAATGGTATTGACGTGAAAAGGGTATAATATTTCATAATATATATAATTTTATTATTACCATAAATAATTATTGTTTAGATCATTTTACTGATCCATGTATGGTTGTTGTGAAAAACAAATTACGCCACGGTGTGGTGACGGGAAGTTGTATGTACGCACGTGTGGTGATTTAGTTTTTTATAAGAACGATAGAAAGAGGAATATTTTTATTCCATTATCATAATAAAACCACAGTATATTATTGATATCGTAGTTATTATATTATATTTAAACAACCCATAAATATGATGTAGAAGATGAATGAAGTATGAAAGAATCAGTATAGGAGATTACCTCTCCTTAAATGTGCTTCCTCTAAATTTCCTCTTAGTGCACCTTAATAGGACTTTGAAGAAGACCAGAAGAACATGAATTTAACAATAGAATTTTAAAAGATAAAAGGGAATGTTATGGTAGATAATTATGGATATATTTGATATAAATAAGTGGGAGAGGATATTCCATTTTATAATTGAGGTGAGGGGCACTTTTGGAATCTTCAAAAATATTATTTTATAACAAAATCAAAACCCATACAAAAACCTCAAAAATTTCCCAATATAAAATAAGAGAGGATATATGGTTTTAAAATCATAAAAAATATAGTTTAGACATGTTTCTCTATCAATTTAAACCTTCTCATTTTAATTAACAATTAGCTATTCTATTTAATTTTTAACTACTGTAACAAATATTTCCAAATTAATCGAGTGAAATGTTTACTTATTTGATGAATGTTAGACAATAAATTAATAAATTATAACATTATAGACCATATAATAATTATTAATTTTTTTATAAAATTATGAAAATTTTTATATAATTGAATAAAACATTATTTTGACTAATAATCAATTCTGTCAATTTTGACACTATTCAATTAATTTGATTTTTAGATAATATTAATACAACAAGTCAAATTACAACGAAATATTTTATTTTTTTCTATTATTTCAATGTCATATATAAAATTCATTATACAAATAAATTTTACACAAATAATTTTTTTTAATAGTTTTAATAACAATTGTATTTTATCTCTATTAATAAATTAATTTCAACATCAATATTTTGAAATTACTTAATATAATTATTTTTTGAATAAAAATGAAAAATAAAATACTACAATGAAGATATATCTATTATATTTTATAAGAATATTCTTAGTTGAATTTATCTTCTATAATATTGATCATTTAAAATGTTATAATTATAAAATTATGAATGTGAAAACATTATCATCACTTTAAATTAATAAATATAAGTATCACAATTTATTATATAAGGCTCCAAATAGTCACTATATCGAACAATGGATGGTTATGGTCGATATATACTCATTCAATAATATTTTGTTTCAATTTATTCGGTCTTTTTATTATTATTTGTGTTTTAATGAATATTGTTTTATTGATTTCTCATCAATTAATTTATTTTTAAGTAATAAAAGTATTAGTCTTTATTGTAATTATTTATTTCTGAATGATTATAAATAACATACCAAGATAAATTAAAACAATTTAGATTTAAAATTAGTATTGATAATAAAAATTATCTTCTATATAGACTTATATAAATAATGATTTAGTTATTAAAATTTGAGTGAGATGTATTTAATTTCTTATTAAATAAAACATATTAAATGTCATAATCTCATGAAAGTGTCTTCCAAAGGACATCATTTCGACCCTAGGATAATTAAGGTCAAAATACACTCATCTCATGATATTAATAAATTTTATATTATATCTTTTCTATAATATTCTTACCCTTAATTACCAGATATACTATATTATCGTACTAATAAAAATTATCGAAGATAATGATCATAAATTCATTAAAAATAATAAATATATTTACATAATTTTTAAATAATGATTGAAATATGGAATCCCATTTTCAAAAATTAAAAACATTGAAGATGTAGTTATCAATATAAAACTAATCCAATAGTCTGAATGGATAACATGTTTAAAAATGTAAAACCTTTCAAAATATTGAAATGTTTTTAAATATAAATTAATGAAAAAATTAATTATAATGAAATAAAATTTATATAATTATAAAAATATATAATATATATACCATAACAGAATTAAATATTATAACTTTACTGTGTAAATCATATCTATGAAATTTTTTTTTTCAATAAAACATTACTAAATTTTTACTATTCATCGAAATTTTAAAATTATTAGAAAAATATTAAAAATTATTACAAGGTAAATTTTTATATCCCTCTTCAAAATAAAATGGTTATTTTGACATATAAAATTTATTAATGTGTCAAAAACCTATTTTAAAAGGTGGACATCATTAAAATGTTGGAAATTTCCCTTTTGAATTAGACAGGTTTTTATACATCGAATAGTATTTATTCATATCCTATGAAAAAAATATATTTGATGAATATAAAAAAAACATTTTGTTAAGTATATAAAATCTATATTTCATTAATTTCACTTACTAATAGTAATATACTCAATTTATAACTACAAAAACACAAATATATAATTGATTTATATTTTTAATAAATAATTGGTAGCGAATGATTCACCATAAATATTCATAATTTAATAATATTTATTCCCACTAACATAATGGATATGTTAAAATTGTAATTTTATACTGTGGTAATCACATTGTTCATTTAAACATATAATTTTTTACAATGCAAGCAATTGAAGGAATAAAATAACTTAAATAAAATATTTGATAAAGACATCCCACTGTTACATTATACCCCACATAAAATGAATTTATCTCTTAAAATTAATCACCTGGATATAAAAAAATGATGATATCTCTCCCTCATAATATCCTAAACTTCCCATGTAAATTACATAAATTTGAGGGTCTACCACAAAAATTTTACCAAGCGAGTCGTTTGTTTCACAGAACATTTTTTCAACAATCCATAATTTATACTGGTTATTATATATAAGAATGTAATTTCTATTGAATTACAAATTTTAGGTTTATTACATGTTAAGGATCAAGTATGTACATTCTCGAGAGAGATAAATTGAACACTTTATGAACATGAGAGAGATTTGGTGGATGTCCCAATTGGTAAACAACCTTCAAAAAATGATCTATAGTTAAAAAAGGACTATTATTCCAAGGGGTCAGCATTCCGTCATTTAAAAATATAATTTCTCTCTTCCTATGGGATATTGGTTGTAACACCTTGTCACCCACATCAAACTCTAGTCTTTTTTCATCTGTTGTATTCATATCTTTTTTGTTGACTATGAGCTTCTCTTAGGTGTTGTTGAGTAGATCTGGACATTTCTATCATTTAACTTAAAATATTAGGAACTAATAGGTTTTTTACCAACTTCATACCATTAATATAGATTTTTTCAATTCATTCCATATAGGGCTTCATAAGGAGCCATCTGAATACTGTAGTGACAACTATTGTTTTGAGAAAATTCCACCAAATTTTGGTATTAATCCCAACATCCCTTGAAATATATATAGAAAGATCTCAACATTTCATCTAGAGTATGAATTTTCCTCTCAAAATAACCTTATTTATGTGGATGATATATAGTGAAGAAACATAACTCTATATCTAGATCCTGCTGAATACTTCTTTAAAACATCGAGGTTACCATCAGATCACGATAACATAAAATGCAATGTGATACTCCCTAAAATCGTACCACTTTATTAACATATATCCTAGAAATATAATCAAGATTAAAATCATCTCTAATAGAAATTATGTATTCTGAATTCTTAAAGAGATAAACTATTTACCATATAGCATTATTTCCAATAGATGTTTTTGGATTTCTAATGATAAAGTCCATAGTGGTGTTTTCGAAATTTCATTCTAGTATGGGTAATGGTTGTAACATCGACTTAGACATATATCTATCAACCTTAATTTTATGACAATCTAAGCACATAGAGACATATTTGGAAATATTTATTTTCATACCATCCATCTGAAAATAATATTTAAGGTCCCTGTACATCATTGTTCTTCAAGGTTGAATATGAAATGATGAACTACGGGCTTCATCCAATTTCTCCTTCTTTTATTTTAGTATGGGATAATTCAATCCCGATTGTAGAACCTTAATATTACATCACAATCATGGTTGAATTAAGGAACATTTCTTACCATCTTATGTATCTCTGCATTATCATTCTAGGCCTCCTTAATCTTCACTTTAATATATGGTAGAACATTAATTTTAGAATGATATGATTTTTTCACATCCTTAAAATTTCTATACAATCCTATGATAATATATAAGTATTCAATCTTTTCTAATCCTCTTCATTGATAGGCTAGCATTATCCTTATGACTCAACAAATTTACAAACTTGTTCTCTTTCTTAGGGTGGTAATGTATTAATAATTCATAATAATTAACAAACTCCAACCTACTTCTTTAGCGTATATTCAACTCCTTTATTGTGAAAATATAGTTTAAAAATTTATGATCAGTATTAATATCAAACCATTCACCATAAAAATAATTACTCCATATATTTAATGTAAATATTTTCGTAGGCATCTCCAAATGACGAGTTAAGTAATTATGCTCAAGGATTTTCAATTACTATGAGTTATAAGCTATCATCATATCATTTTTCATGAGAACACATTATAGCCTATAACGTCTTAGATCCAAAGTCCCCATTATGGTTCCCCATACACAATTGTAAACATGTCCTATAGTGCATTTTCCCAAAGTCCAGAGGCTACTGACTAGAAGAAAGGGCCTTAGTGTGATAATGAGGAAACTATACCATCATTGGTAGAGTGTAATATAGTAGAAATAACAATTCGATAGAGAGAGATGTAATACAAGAATCGAAATAACCAACAGAATATTGATAATTAAAATAAAGAAATGTTATAGAATTCAATGAAATATTCTTCATGAAACTTGTTTTAGGAATCTATCCAAAATACGATACACTTCCGCAATACATTCTATAATTTCCAATTTTACAAAAAAGAAATAAAAGAGTCTCAGAAACATCGTAAGACTCAACTTGGCCCTATGATCTCCTAATCCTAACAGAATATAAATTACATGTAGAAGGGTTATTAAACATATCGACACATACCAAAAAATAATTAGTTTGTGCCAAAAAACATGACCTAAACAATATATGAGACTAAATTTTATTCCCCAAACACTAATGATATATTCCGGTGTTTCAGTGAATATATATAACATGCAGTGTAAAATAATTAAAGCAGTGAGCTTGGATGAACTCAAATGTAATCAGTCCTACAAGCACTAGTATCTGTTTACATTTATTTCATGTTTATTAATTAATTAAATTATATTTTATTTAATATGACTTATGATCATTCTTACGACCAGTGACCCCCATTTAAAAGAAATCACAACAGAATCCTTAAAAGGCTATCTAAATCAGTAAGTGAATATCGAATCCACGATTATTCTTTGGCTTAGTAGACACATCATAATCCATTCCATTTTCATATTCAATTTATAACCTGAACCCATTCATGAAATTCCTATGTTTTAATTATATTATCACTAGACGTAAAAATTTCTATGCATCCTATAAGCCTGACCCCAATAAACAACTCTGGAAACCCAATATCACTCTATGTGCTAACCTTCCAACAACCTGCATGCCTATCCTGGTGAACCTCTCTGGAATCCAGATATCACTCTAGGTGAGGTATATGTCTATGTAGACTAATACATTTATTTTAGGTCTTATTGGGAATCCCCAAGTATCAATCATGACATGTAAAGTAAGCCAATAGATTCTGTCCATGGAATCCCTCAATGATCAATGATTCAGTTAGTAAATAAATGATGCCTCTATGAGCATGACCACTACATCCCTACCTAACTCACGGCTTGATCATAACAACCATACCGACCTCATATGGATTGGAATTTCTATTACCCACATGGAAAAAAGACACATCAAAGAACACATGTAATTTAACTTATTACAGTTATTTATCAATAATAAACTCACACATGCCATTCATATGACAAGAAACACATGTAAAATACCTTATTACGTAGAATAAACAATATTAACTCACTTGGGAACAATTTACCTAAAACTCCTACCATGTAATATAAACCATTATTAGTCCATAACATTACCAAACCCATATGGGTAGTTAAAAAGATGGATTAAAACATTCCAAACATGCTTAAACAAGAATATTCATAAAAATGGGTCAAGGGGAAATTCATATATCACATACCATATACCAATTTAATACCTATTAACAAAAAGTAAACTTGACTATTAATCAAAACTATTTCTAAAAAACCCACAAAAGGGAAATAATGATTTCCTAGTCGGCATCCTTGGCCTAACAACCATAATAAGTCATCTAAGGAAAACACACCCATGTGGTACCTCAAATTCAAGGTAAATCACCTAATCCATGAATTTAGTTAATTATCAAATTACAAAAATTAAAATAGAAAATAAAATAGGTTAATTATTAATCAATGTGATAATCAAGAATTTGTAAGTGACACTCCGCACATATAATCAACTTGACAATTACCAAACAACACTAGTCCTCCTAACTCATAGTCGTAAAACACTCCTCATATAGTGTCAACCTCTAAATACACATTGAATGGGGTATATCTAAAAAGAGAGAATAAACGATCATCTTTAGATAACTACATCAAGAGATTAAATCATGATGAACAACTCTAGCCGAATAAAGAGCATACTGATTTGGTTCTAATGCATCTGAATCCAATAGAAATTGATTTCGGATGGAGAACCTAGAGAAAATCCATGCTCGATGCAATTGTTTGAGATAAAGCATGTGGGGTTCTATCCAGAAATGAGTAAATGAGTCTACTTACTATTTTATAAAATTTTACATAATACATTGAAGGTACTCTGAATATACACGGTTTTTATATTCTATTTTCTCTCTCCTTTCACAGACATCATTTTAACATCATAAAAAATTGCTGATATATATACATTTCATGTACAAGGATTAAAAAAATTGTAACCCTTAGTCACATTATAAAATAGTACATAATTCATCCCATAAATTTTTTTATACAATTGTCTTAATTTCATACTGAAAAAAAGAACCATACATCAAAAGAAGTAACAGGTTCTTACAAACTTCTCTATTTAAAAAAAATCATCCCTGAATTTCCCTTCCTATTGTTATGGATAAATATCTACGAAAAACTTCATCCACTATGATCGTTCATAGGCCTCACTCTATGAGGTCTTTTCTTGGACTCAGTGTTTCTTCCATAGAACACATACTAATAGAATAGACCGGCCATATGGAATCCTTATGCTATGATCCAAAATTGGCGTAGGATGTTTCTCTAAAGATCCATCCATATTTAACTTACCCTTATCCAGTTTAAAACAATGAGACGTGTCTGAAAAGTAACACCTCAGTTGATACACATGGAATACATTATGCATAGCCCAGTACCACTTTTGTAATTGGAATAAATTGGTAACCATCCTGACCCTCTCTATAATCCTAAATGTCCCAACGTATCTCAGTCAATACATACCCTGCCTCTTGATCCTCTTGTATCCCAAACATGGTCCAACATGTAGGAAATCCTAATCCCTAACCACAAACTCTAGATGTCATATGTGGTGATTGACATAAGATTTAGGACGTGAATGCACAATATCCATGTTCTTCTGAATAACCTTAACATGTTTAGTGGTCTCCTAAACAAGACAAGGTCATAGCTTAGTTGCCTTTCTGGTTTCAATCCAACAAAGGGGTGATCAACATGGAATACTTTGCAAATCCTAATATGGATCCATCTTAATAGTATCCTGAAATATGTTTCTATAGGATAACTCACCCAGGGTATGTGTTTCTCCAATTAACCCCTAAAATCCAGAAGGCATGCCCAAAGGATTCCCTCCAACACCTGAATCTTGAGCTAAGACAAGACATATGTCTAAGGGTGGTATAATATGATCACAAGAACCTTTGTACTCATCACCCTTTTGGGTAGGGTTTCCACCCCCTTTTCCTGTTGCGTCGCACCCCTCCCCCGTTTTTTTCCCGTGTCGAAACCGCACCCCTGGTTCAACTCTCCTTCCCTGGCTTCCCCATCGGCTCGTCATGACACCCCCTCCCAAGACCACACCCTTGCTCCCCCATTGCGCCGGTCTTCCGCACTCCACTGCGACCTCCCTTCCAGCCAGCCCTCTCGCCTGCTCGCCACCTCCTGGATCCTCCGCATCGCCCCCTGTTCCCTCTCCCATCCCCGTCGCAACTTTTACCCATGCAGCTGGCATCTCCCCCTCCGTCTCGGTCGGCTGGAAGCGCGACCCCCCTGGAACCCCGAGTGCCGACATATTTGACGCGCCGAAACTCCCCTGAAAAATCCCTCGTCGCTCTTCTAGACTTCCCCTCACCTGGTCCGGCGAACCCCAATCGCCGACCCCCCATGCTTAGTCCGGCGAACCCCATCACCTCCTCCCTCAGTCCGGCGAACCTCGACACCCTCTGCTCTATCCAACCCCCGACCAGGCCGGCTCACCAAGTCACGCGACCTCCCTCACTGGTCGGCGCTGCTCGGACTTCCCCCACCGGCGTCTCACCCTACTTCAGCGTGCACAAACCCCCCGAATAGGTCCCTCTTTTACCTTCCTTGAGTTTTTTTAGCAGGGGTGAAGTTATTTAAGAATTGTTTCTTTTTGTTTGTCTCTGTTTTTGTCCGATATCTTGTTTTTGGGTTCGTGTTAGGCTCATTGTGGTGCGAACGACACACAATTGAGGTTACACACTCCAATTTGAAGATTTCAAATCAATTTTCGGGGTTCACCGCCGAGGTAGGTGGTTCCGCGTCTAGTTATTATTTGATGAACTAGTTTGCATGATTGATTTTTATATCATGTTGTTTAATTAATTCGGGTAATAAGAAGTTGTTTTTCCTTTCGTTTTGAAGTATGAATTGCATTAAAATTGTTTAGAAAATTATTTATCATGTGTGTGTGTTTCTGTTGAGAACCTTGTTGGTGATTTTTAACGTGTCCCGTTAGATTATTATTTTTTTTTAAAAGTGGTACGAAATATATTTTTGACATGGCATCGGGTGTGTTGGGTCGTAAAAGTAGTTTTTGTTTTAGTTTAGTGGGTAATTCCAAGTGATTATTTTAAATTGTTTTATAAGATTCTACTTTTGACTTTTTATATTATGTAGTGCTTTACTACTCTGATTTTACAAATTTTAAAATGTTTAATTGAATGACTTTTGTGGTGCAAATCATGTTTTGATAAGATTATGTTGCGTGTTTGGTTATGAAGGAGGTTTGGGTTGTTTTTTTGTGCAAATTCATGTTCTTCTCTTCAAAATTTGTTTACTAAATTCTTAAGTGATTTAGAAAATAGTTATTAAGGATAAAAATTGGTTTGGTTAGGTTTTGTAAGAAATGCAGATTGAGTTTTGGAACATGTTTGTGTGCGTATTATTTCAAATGGATTTTTTGTGTGTGCGAATGGTGGTTTTTGGTGTGCGTGATGTCTTGCTTGGTTTGAGTGTATGATTATGACATGTGGCATGAACTTTGAATTTCGTGAGCACAAATGGGATGCCTGGGTACTAGGTGGGTGGACTAGGCTAGCGTGCTAGTGATACAGAGTGGCCTCAGCCCTGTTTCACTTAGCGGGATTGACGCTTACAACACTAACTAAATTAGATGATGACTGGATACCACTATGGTAGGAGGTTTTTCCCTACTAGTGGCTCGTGCACGGGAATGTGTGATACGGTTCACCGAGATGTGAGGTTCTAGGGTCCCACTTCTCACTAGTATCTTTAGGGTCTCCCATGTATTGTGCTATTCCTCTGCATTCTTCTCACCATCGGCACATGGTGTGACATTGGGGTTACCAAGAAAAGTGTGTGTGCGTGTGTGCGTGCGTCGGTGTGTGTGCGTGTGTGTGTGGGTGTGCATGCGTGTGTGTAAGTTAATTTAAGTTGTTTTCCTTTTAGATAAGTCCCCTTAAAAACCGTTTTCATTAAAAATTCATTAAAAACTTATTTATTTTTTTCTGTTAAATTGAAAATGTATTAGTCTTTTCATAATCATGCGTTGAACCTTTTTCTCGGTGGCATCCTATTGGGCTTTTAGCTCACACCCTACATACACCCTTGGGTGTATGTAGATTTTGTTTCTTCTGCATTCCAGGTTGTGACTTCATGCTCAGTGATGGTGGTTCAGATTGCAGTTGGTCTTCCCATGAAGAGTGGTGTTGTTGTGGCCTATCTTTTTCAAGAATGTTTGAGTCAGAGTTTTAGTTTCCACTGTCATCTTTTATTTTTAGTTATTGGTTCGAGTTGTAGACTTTAAATCTGTTTATAGTTTAAAGGCGTGTTTGGTTGTCTACATCCAATTTCACTTTATTTATCTCGTTAGTTGTTTTTTTGTCTTTTACTATGGGTAAATCGTTCCCCCTGTTACTTATGATACCCAGGCACTTGTGCCAGCCCGTGGGGATTTGGAACGCCCTTCGGGCCTTGCCGTGGACCGGGTCGGGCGCTGGGTCGGATGGCGACCCGGCCTGGTTCGTGAAAAAATGGTATCAGAGGGTAATGTTTTATTTCTTGGGTCGTTTTATTTTAGGATAGATTCACGATAGACATGAGTTAATGTTGTCGGGACTCGACGCCCTGTCTACGAGTAAGGTGCCTGGCCAACACACCTCGTGACGGGAAACAAGTTACCGAAGTATGTTGGTGTTTGTTTGAGTTTTTGGCCCTCACAGTTAATCGTGTCTAAGGGAAATGAAAAGGGAGTATGTTCAGTGGTCTTAGTGATCTCACAGGGTCTGGCAAGATTTGTGGATCCCAGGACACTATCCTAAAATACTCTCAGTGGCCAATGGTTTGATTGGATTATGGCCGCCAACCATATGATCCAATCACCCACTGACACCGGTTTCCTCATGTATTGTTTCTCTTCTCTTTGTTTTGGATTCGTGGAAATTTTTTTTTATGTAAAAATGTTTTGGTCTTAGAAAATGTATTCAAATTAAGCAATTTAAAAATGAAATGGTGTGTGAGGTTTGAAAAGTGTGGGTTGGATGTTTTGGTTTTGAAAAAAAAATGGAAATGTTTGGTTTTGATCCTTGACGCTCTCATGGGAAACCACTTGCATGAGTGTATGCGAAAAGGAAAATGGTTAATGGCACGAGCGGATGAGTGCCTGGATGGACATGAGGTGGGTGTCGGTGCGGCACGAGAACATGCATGTGTGAGGCTCATGGGACGCCATTGGTGTTTGTGCAACCCACTGGTCTTGCTTATTTTCAAAATGTTTTGTTAAAGGAAAATTTGGTGTTTTTATATAATCGATGATTGTGTGGTGTGTCCTTGTATTTTTGAAAGGTTGGATGTGAGGTGTTTTGAGCTGAGGATCCCTTCTGGATGGTTTGTGTCCTTATTTTTAATTCTTATTTGTATGTTGGTATGCAAGTGTTTAGCTAGTTACTTCTTTTGAAAAGTACATCAGGGAGCCCTTGTAGTGTTTTTCGCTGCATGTTTGGTGTTCACTTGTGGTATGTCCTGACCATTGGACCAGTTTGGTTGGGTCCATGGTTTTCTTTCTTGGCTAGTGTACGCCCCCAATAAAGAGTTAATGTGAGAATGACGTGCAACCACAGATGGTTCGCTATTGGCCGACCCCCCAGTTGACAAAAGTAATGACTCTTCCTTTTTAGTGACAATACTAAGTCTATTCCTTTTTACTTCGGTTGAGCGGATCCTCTCGCAGCGGGATGACAGATGAGAGGGGAGCTGAATGGAGTTTTGGTCTTTTTGAGTTGTCTGACTCGTCGGGTATGAGGTTGACATCGTTGTGTCTAAAGGTCCCCCTGGAAGCGGTGAAAGAAATTTCAGTGGGGAATGTTGAAGGCGGTATGAAATTATTAGTGTTGATCAGTGTCTGGAAAGGATTTGTAGTAATTTCATCGGCAGCAAGGGTTATGTTTGGTGATGTTTTGCAGCATGAGGTCGCTTTGATAGTCAAAGGTTGTTTGGAAGCGGTAAAAGAGACTCTAGTGGGGAAAAGCTGGAAGTAACTCGAAGTTCATGGTGCAGTCTACTGTTCTAAATGACCTCTGGTCTTTGATTTGTTTCATTTAAGGAAAGGTTTGTGTTAGTCCACTAGTTTGGCAGGCCCAGTCGTATGAGGATGCTATGGTCATTTGTAGGAATCACGTGGTGTTCATGATGCGGTTTAAAGTCCTTATCAGTGTAATGTTCCTCTCAACAACAATGAGCATGTTTAGGTGATGGTTTGTGGTGTTGTGTTCTCATCCAGTGTGACAAAGAGTGATGCACATGAACCATTTCAACTCTGGAGTTGGTGAATGTTCCGCGTATGATCATTCAGATGCTGTAATTTGTCATGTTT
This sequence comes from Viscum album, assembly GCA_963277665.1. Classification (NCBI taxonomy): domain Eukaryota; kingdom Viridiplantae; phylum Streptophyta; class Magnoliopsida; order Santalales; family Viscaceae; genus Viscum; species Viscum album. The sequence continues at coordinate 2,064,148,385 of OY728133.1, read as the reverse complement.
TCTGGTGTTTCCTCGGTTTCAGTGTGGTTGCATGTGACACCAAAAAGAGAATATCTGTTCAAGAGTATTCAATGCCTGACTGCGAGGCATGAGATTCTTCAAACATCAGGGCTCCAGCCATAGGGCCCAGAGTGAAGCTGGCGCGTGGTCAGGAACCCCGGGAGTGTATGGGACCCAACCTTATTTCTGTCACCAATGTTAAAAGTAGAGGCAATTTAAATTGTTTCCATGGTTGTTTTGCTTCGGATGAGCCGTCTGGTTGCATAAGGTTTTCGTGTCCATGTGGACGCTTGTCATCTCGTGCCTTGATGTATTGGGTGTAGTGTCACATCAGATGTAATCACATTTATTGGTGGGCAGTCCGCACGAACCTCCCCATGTTGGTTTTCTAGTCTCGCCTTGGGAGTTTGTAGATTCTTGATGGTGTGTGTGTGCATCGGTGTGTGTGTGTGCGTGTGTGTGGGTGTGCGTGCGTGTGTGTAAGTTAATTTAAGTTGTTTTACTTTTAGAGAAGTCCCCTAAAAAACCGTTTTCATTAAAAATTATATAAAAACTTATATATTTTTATTCTATTAAATTGCAAATGTATTTGTCTTTTAATAATTATGCGTGGAACCTTTTTCTCGATGAAATCCTATAGGGATTTTATCTCACACCCTACATACACCCTTGGGTGTATGTAGATTTTGTTTCTTCTACATTCTAGGTTTTGACATCGTGCTCAGTGGTGGTGGTTCAGATTGCAGTTGGTATTCCCATGCAGAGTGGTGTTTTTGTGACCTCTCATTTGCCGGAAGGTTTGAGTCAGAGTTTTAGTGTTTGCTGTCGTCTTTTATTTTTAGTTATTGGTTCGAGTTGTAGACTTTAAACATGTTTATAGTTTAAAGGCTTGTTTGGTTGTCTACTTCTAATTTCAATTTATTTATCTCGTTAGTTGTTTTTCTGTCTTTTACTACGGGTAAATCATTCCCACTTATTACTTACGATACCCGGGAACTTGTGCCATCCCGTGGGGATCGGGAACGCCCTTCAGGCCTTGCCGCAGACCGGATCGGGCGCCAGGTCGGATGGCGACCCGGCCTGGTTCGTGACATAGAAATAAAATAAATATTTTTAAATAATTTGGACCAACATATTATAAATAAGAAATAAATATTTTAAAATTAATACCACTAAAGTGGAAGTAATTGATGTCAAATTCATCCCATTGTCTGAAAGAGAGAACAAGTTTTAAAAATTAAAACATTGTAAAAGATTGAAATGTTTTTAAATATAAATACAATATAAAATTTATTCTATTGTAATATATTATATTTAATTATAAAATAGTATTCTATAAAAAAATTAAAACCATAACATAATAAATTTTAACCATATAAATTAATTTGATGATTATTTTTTACAATTATAATTTAAGTATTTTATTATTAATAATTATATGAAAGTTATGAGATTTTTTTTTAAAAATCATCAAATGTAAATTTTTTTATCCTGGTTCCAAAGAACAAGATTTTTTTATATAAAAATTATTAATTTCTCAAAATATTAATTTAAATTTGGATCACCATTAAAATGTGGAAAATTACACTTTTGAAAAATATTTGTTTTTATATATCAAATAAGGTTTATTTAAACCCTATGACAAAAAATGTGAATTAAATTATTATAAAAAATATTTTATTATATATATAATATATATATTTTATTAATTTAATTAGGTAATAGTAATTCAATATATTTATTAATACGAAATTAAAAATATATAATTGATTTATACATTTCATGAGTAATTTGTAGAAAATAACATTACCATAAGTTCTCATAAGTTATTTAATTTGTTACCACTAACATAATAGCAAAGTTAAAATATTATTTTTATATTAAAGAAATCACATGGTTTGTTTGATCTCATGATTTCATTCAATGCAATCTATTGACGAATTAAAATTATTTAATGGAAATATGAAATAAGAATAAACAGTTGTTAAAATAATTCCAAATAGGGTATCACCATGTCTTCGATAATAGATTCTATAATTATAAACCAAATATTTATTTTAATTTAAATAAAAAATTAAATGACATGGAATATGAATTGAATATTTAAAAAAATATCTTCCTTTTCAACAGATGAAAAAAATTCAAACATTGATTCAATAAAAACACAATTTTAATGAATTTATAAAAATTATGTTGAATGAATAAAGCAGTTCTATAATCAATGGAATATGTAATCAAAATTATTACAATAAGAACCTTGATCATATAACCTACAGTATGTTAGATTAAAGTTATTATATCCCAACACATGTCATAACAGGGATCCAGTCTTTGTATGTGTTCACACATCCCTTGTTTTAAGACCAAATATGACTCCTAAATAGTTCATTGGGGTTATGATCTTCCTAACATGGTTTTTGATAGAGTTTTAATCATTAACCCAATGTTAGTGGATAATAACCCCATAGTTCTTGTCCAAAATAATAATTTTCCACCCATGATCTCATCTTTTAACTTACTCAATCAATAATAGTAATATTATATCATTTCAAATAAATTGTCATTTATAATTCAATTGTCAAATTTTTATCGTGAGTATTCCTATACATGTTCAAAACCAATGTAGGGGGTTTTCATCATTTAATTCCTATTCAATACAAAACAAACCACAGTTTTTCATCATTTTAATTTAATAAACTTTTTATTAAACAATATCAAGTCATGTCATCAACACAATAAATTAAAAAATATATACCGAGTTTTATTTCTTTTTGAATACGTTTTTTACCAAAATACATCCCATTTCTAATTCCATTTCCTAATCATATAAAATTTTTATTTCATTAATCATTTAAATAATATTTTAGAAAAATAGGTAAAACAATGGTTTTAATTATATAAAAAATCTCAAATTGAACTACCTTCCATTAATTAGGGAAATAGACCATCAAAACACACAATAAGAACTCCAACATAGAACAACGGTGTTAGGGAATTTTAAATAAAATGAAAAAAATGTCTAGTCCATCATAGAATACACCCATCCAATATGTGATTATTCATCAAAAAATAAGGATCACAAAATGAGAAATTATAGGAAATTAATAGAGAGGATAACCACATATGGTAGAGGGATAAATTCTTCCATCAAGGCATTGACTCACCAAATGATGAGGTTTGAAAAGACAAATATTATTAGAGGGAGCTGTATTATCCTTTTAATTAAGATTAGGTCTATTAAGGTAGGTTAGAAATCTAAAATGGGGGTACTAAATTTTATTTTAAATATTTAATGGAATAAAATAAACTAGTGCACCTGGATTCCAAGAGTGGGACCCATGGCTAAAAAATTTCTGCACCCTAACCGTGAGCCCTAAAAACAAACCCCTCTGGACTCATTTTCCAAGGTGAATAGTTTACTGTATATAGGCACATAGTTTTATAATATTTTGGCCAATATTACATCCCCCTAATTCACATGTATGGACAATTTGAATAGGGGACATGGGTTTTGAAAACCATGCGCCAACCATGAAAATACCAAAACAACACCAAATTATTTCCTATTTCACCTAAAACCCTAAGGATATCCCCAACCAATGAATAATTAAAGGAAGGGTTATAAAGTAACTAAATCTGAGTAAAATAAGGTTTCGATAAACCATAAGATGTTTAGCAAAATTTACTTCTTGAAAAATATATTTTGATTTCTTAAAATATTTATATTCCAAAATTTAGAATAAATTCAATTACAACGAATTTAAATATATTATTTTAAATAAAAAATTAATATCAAAATTTATGAAATTTTTAAAAAATAATCTTTAAATACATGATAATTAATGAGAGTTTCCAATGAAACAATTATTTTTTACTATTAAAAAAATACAAATTTTTGAATGATCCCATATTATAACCAGAATATATTTTTCATATAAAAATTTAAAAAATGGTATAATTTTTATAATATATTTTGTATATAAGTGTTATAAATTATGTAAAATAGTTTCTAATATAAATTAACAAAAAATATTTTTTAATTTTTTTAAAACATAAAATGGCTTGTCTAAAAATTGATTCTTAAAATCTTAACAGAAATCAAAAAATTGATGTTGAGTATAACCATTAAAAATTTATAATATATATTGGTATCTTATATTAATAAACTAAAATTAACTGGATAATTTATAAATATCATATAGTTATTTAAATATTCATCAATTGTTTTTATCTTTCTTAATTCATGTTTATGTGTGCTAAATAATGTATAAAACATATTATTCATTAAAACAAAATTTTCATGGTTCTACATTATCTCATAAATATGTTAAGAATCAATAAGTAGTACATTCATGAACAATGATCATTTTCCATGAATAGGCTCTAATAGAGGTAAAAGATATATCCAAAAAGAGAATAAAAGATGAAATGATGATTCCACATACCTATTTAATCTAATAAAATGAATAAAAATATAGATATTTAATTATTGAAAATATTATTTGATATGTAACATATTTGAGTACCTAAAAAGATACATGAAAAACTATAAGGATTTTATATTTACTATGAAAATAATATTATCCAATTACTCTATTTGGAATGTTACATGATACCAATACTTTGTTAAACAAGTTTTCTAAATAAAAATGTGTTAAAAATTGGTATAGTTTCTATAATATTTGTATGATTTGGGTTTTTATGTAATGAAGCATAAATTTTATACCTTTATGAATGGAATGCGATATGTACATATATCTGGTATCCATCTGAAAAAATTATATTTTATTCTCATTATATGATCCCATGAGATATGATTTTAGGGAATGGTGGTTTAATAATTGTGGCGACTATTTTGATACACATGGTTTATGATTCATCCAGATTTATAATATTTTATATAATATTATCAGCATAAATGTATTTATATTTATGATATAGAGTTTATAAAAGTAGCATTTTTTCATGTAATATATTAAACACATAGATAATATTATATAAAATGTTGAAGTAGTATGTTTATTTGTTTTTCCCACCATAAGAAATAATTTTTATTAATAAAACAAAATAGTTTTTGTTGAATATTTTGATATTTAAAAAATTATATTCTTTTTAAAATGATAATGACTATATGTTAAAAGATTTTATTTTAAATGATATTAAATTAATGATTATACAAGTGAAAATTTAATGTGACTGTAATTTTTAATCTAAAATGGATTAAGGAATGTTGATGACTGATAAATGTAAATAACTAAAGCACATAGAATAAATCATTTCTAGGTAATGTTTTTGATTGAAATTCCACTTGGAATAAATGTGATAATATATTTAAAAAAAATTAAGGTATAGTGAACTAATGCTTCTTGACTATTGTTTTGAAAATCAAAATACATTTTATGTCATTTTTAGCTTCATTAATGTTTTTATTTTAGTTTATTTTTTTAATATTTTTTTTATAATAACCTAATATTTAATTTAATATGATAATTCATAATTTTATATTAAATCCGATATATTCCTAAATCATTTCGGTAGAGTACTAATAAAATGATACTGTTTAGTATTATATCATAAATATGAACTGTTTCATCTGATGTATTTGACACCATACCCAGATATCTTAGATTTTTAACATTGGTAATTTTATAGTAGAGGAACAAAAAATATAAAGTTATTCAAGGAATGTATTATGTATTTTGTTAATAATTTTTTGTTTCATTTTTATGTTCCAATCATCTCGATGATTTACGAACTTTTGATTTTAAATTTAATTTATGTGATTTTTTTCTAGGAGATACAATTATATAACGTAATTTTTTAAATATATTTTAAATCCTTATTAATGTTTATTTTTCAATTATATGCGATTTGGGAGGATATAACTCTATACACATGTATATTTGCAATAATTCTAAAGGAAGAACCTCATATTAGTCAAGACGATTATGTGAAATTATATACTCAACAAAGATCATTTGTATTGACATTTTTAAATACTCAAATAAAAGAGGATACTCATGTATGAGTTAATTAATATAAAATATACCCTAAATAATTTTTCTATCTTGGATCCTTCTACCTTCTGAAAGGTTGATAGTCGATGAACTTTAAGGTTGGGACATGGATACCATGGGTAAATGTTTTCAATCAACTTGTTTTTTATGATTCACTAATAATAATACATTTTAATGGATTTTTTTATTTCTGATAATTTCCATTATATTGTTTAATATTTTTATCTACGACTCATATTTTTTTACATTTCTATTTTATATTCCACGGTATAATATAATTCAATAGAATGTGTTTATTTTATTAAAGATTACTTTTTCTAACAAAATTATCTATATATTGTAATATCGAATGTATGTAAAATATTGGTATAAATATGAATATAATGTGGGGTAAAATTATAATTATCATATGTACTACAATTCACTCCTGATAATAGTAGAAATATCAATTCTTTATTTGGAATAACATGTGGAATCAAATATTAGTGGACATTTGATAAGTACTTTTTTATATTTCCTTACACTAACATGTAGAAGACATCATATAATCATTTGCATGCTCATAGAATTCTAAAAAGATCAATTTTGAATATGAATCCTTGTTTATCTATTATCATTAATGGTTCATGATTTGAATGTTATCATAAATCGATGTTAATATTTTTTTATTAAAATTAGTGTCAATATTTCTATTATGATTTCCTTCAATTTTTTAAATTTTTTAGATATGAAATTAGATTTTTTTGAGATTTTAAAAGATATAATATCTAGATAAATACAGTTTTTTAAATAAAATACTATAATGGATTACTAGATAATAATATAGTAATATTTCTTCATTAGTGATAGGGAATGAAATGTGAAAACTGATCGAGGTTACACTCTTTGAAACATCCATGATTCAATCCATTCATTGATTTCTATTTAGTTCATATTATTCATCGTTCAATTATCTATAAAGTGTACTATTATTTGAAATTCGTAATAGATTTTGGATGAAATTCAATATCCTTCTGTCACATGTTGAGACAATGTTATTCGATGATGAACTTGTTGACAAAATTAATAATATTTTAACTATGTTGTGGGGATCCAAGATAATATAAATAATGTTTAAAAATATATTATAATTGTAAATACTGATTATTTATTATTTATATTTATATAATAACAACTTTGTTAAATAAGAAAATCAAATAAATATAAAATAAAGAATATAATTTCTATTTCATCGTCTTTTGATAATGTAACTACTTATGATCAACCATAAAAACTACCACATCCCGACTTGGGAGTTACTGAAATGGATCCCTGATCCGATTAGTCATATGGCCGCATGTGAAGCTCCCCATATTCTAGAGGTTTTAGACTAGTAGTGTTTGTCTATGGTGGTCTTGTGGGGATATTTTACCCACATATACGAGAGAAACAACTGATATATTCAAGATGAATAATAATGGAAGAATGATATAAAATTTCACTAATAACAAAACAGAAAAAGAAACATGGAAGAAAAATGAATAAATACCAATATCACAAGGCTAAAAAATATATGATAAAGACATGTCATGTTGGTATATGAAATGGGGAAATATGGGGCATATATATTAAAAAGTAAATGAGGGCCAAAGGATGTATTCCCTAGCATCATGCTAATATGCTCATTCCTATAGTCCCAAGCACCTTGATATATATAATGTTTATGGATATTTTGTTACATGGTTATTTACCATATCATCACATATAGAAATAAGGTCTACCTGGGTACCACAGGTGGTCTTGATAGAGTAGGACACAAAATATATTGGCCACCACCAATGTTATCCAAAAATAATTAGGATAATGTACATAGCATAGTATTTTTCAAGTATAATAGAAAATAATAATAAATGATACTGAAGAATTAGTATTGTTCAACTTATATTCTTATATGACACATGGATGACTCTCCCTACTTCACAATTCACTGAAATGAGTCATATTGGTAAGCCATATATATAAGATAACATATATATTGAGTAATATACAAGGATACATCTTGCTTTTTGGACCTAGGGCATATCCCATCCATCCATAACTATTCTATCAACCCAATGTCTCCTAGAAGGGTACAAGCATTGAATATCATATAAATGTGAGAAATCCTGTTCTTTAGTTGATATGTTTGGGTGAGTCATCGTGAAAAAAACTGAGAAATAGGAACATGGAGTATTATGTCAATCATCCAGAAAAATGTCAACCTTAGAGGTCATTCCATAAAAGCCAACATAATAGGGCATGTAACGTCATTGTAACTAGAACCCTTAACCATTATGTAAAATCAAATTACCATGGAATAGTAATAATAATAATAATAAACTTATTGGATAACCAATAATACATTTATAACCAATGGTACCTACTAACTATAGATATTATTATCATCTAATCCATATAATTGAGAGAATGAAACTATTCACATGTAAATTACAGACATTAATATCTAATTAATTTAATCTAATCAATTATAAGGAAAGTCAAATCCATTTTCATGTTATATCTAAAAAATATCTGGGGTTTGGTCATTTAAATAATATTAAAAGCGAGGGAAATTAATTTATCACACCCAAATGGTTGGAAATCAATGAGGCAAGCAACCTATAACAATTATGTAGTGGTATATGGGTATTACACATCTTTTATTAATTAATTAATTAATGAAAAATACATAATTAGTAATCATGTAAGAATGTTTGGTGTGTAGAATGGAAGAAATATGAGGAATGGTCAGACATCCCGAAAATAGAGCATATGAGCTAACAAAAAAATAGTTCAAAAAAACTGGAAGAGAAATTGTTGTAATAAGTAAGATGATTAGGTAGAATACCATTTTAGAACTTATGATTCTAATGGGAAAAAATAATGATCAAATATAAGAAATTTTACAATCCTTGGGTGGGGAGAAGTGGAGAACACAGTTGAGGATAAAAATGACTTGTGAAAAATGGGAATTAAAGAGTCGTGAGGTTTTAAAAATCATTATGGTGAAAAAGGTAAAATGACCACCAAAAAACTCTGTCACATGATTTAGAAACACGGTTGTCCAAACCGTTTTTCAATCATTCTTGCTCCAGATTCTAAAAAAGAATGTCATACATGCTAGTTGCATGGTTTGACTAACAGTGGTAATGTCATCTGAAATGACTATAAAAAAACTAGATAACTGACATAGGTGTATATGCTATATCATATGATTTATAAAAAATCATATGACCTAATTATATGTAGATGCACCCCACATTATTGAGACACAATTATCACTATTCATGTACTATCTATGCGGCTCAATATGACTATCAAATTTTCGAAACACTACTATCTGAACAATCTCTCGATGCTCCCGATACATTACTTCATCAATGGGGAACACTCATATGGATAGAAATATTAATTCAATCCAGAAAAATGATTATAAATTATTTTTTTAAAACAAGTATTGTTACACCCCCCTTCTTAATTAATGTTACCCATCATGTAGGCATTCAGATGGTAATGGAGTATCATTTGAGAAAAGGTTCATCCAATAATATTAGACACTATATTCCCACTCCCAGGTCTCGACATGTACTCGACATTAATAAAATAACCCCAGTAATAAATGAATTACAAGCCTTCAACTGTCTTGATTTCCAAATCTAGAATACATACTAGATTCTTTTCTAAGGAAGTAATCACATCTAACTAACACTCATTAGGCTATAGAACATGTGAGTATTCTAGATAACACCAGAAGATATGAGAAATTTGATATATTTCATGAATACACCAGTATCTCTGAGAATGTTATATCTAGTATCCCACTATCCCTATTCACTTCAAAACATCATAGTGTCCAACAAATCGAGGTTAATGATTACCCTACCTCTAAATCAACAGATGGACCAAACATGGTGAAAATCATAAGAAATACTTATCTCTAACCTTGAACTCTAGCGGTCATTGATGGATATATACAAAAGATAGATGTTTGGACTAATTTTCCAACATGTGATTTTTGTTCGTATGGACTTTCTCAAAAGTTTCCTAAACAATAAGTTTTGCCAACAAAGATACCTCTATAGCCTCTATCCCAAAAAGTGGATATTGGAATGTCTTACCATATGATTATTTATAAATATTAATCTGGATGGTATACTGCAATCTAGTATTATAAGTGAAAAAATATAAGGTTACTTTCATCCAATAATCAATAAATTCATGGTTAAATTATTGAAACATTTTCCAAAAAATCTAAATTGTATACTCTATCTATGTATAAATATGTGGGTGAGAGAGAATGTTCAGAAGCATGTATTTATATAAGTATTTCTACAACCCTTTTTAGAACTGAAATATGATGTGATCATCCCAAAATGATATGATAGAACATAAATTTCCATGAAAATCAACTCACTAATGTACATCCTTCCTAGATAATCTACATAAAATGTCTCTCAAATAAGTAAAATTTTGTGAAATTTATCATGTGATGAAAAACTACCAAAACTATATCATTGGTTCGAGGAGATCTTTGAAAAACTATCAAAAATTACATTAATACATCACCACATTTCCAATCATTAATTCAAAAATATATATAAAATTCTTATCAGTTTTTGAGGTTCCACTGTCACCTACTGACAAGTGGAACATTTAGTGACAATGCATTCAATCTCTGATTTGATACCATGAAACTAGTAAATGAAACATTTGTCTGAGAACATCTTTTTGATACCAAGAAGTACTACCCAAAAACATGCTTTATATTCCTACATTAACTCATCCCATTTATACACTAGGACCAAAACACATCTATAGAAGTATAATTTTCATTCCTCATCCACAGTCAGACTAGAAGTTTAATCATCATCTGAGATTCTATCCCTCAAAACTAAACCTTGGGATCTATATGTTCTTTTTATTTTCCCCCATTCTAAAAGGGTATATTTTCTAGATAAATATTTATAGATAGTCTAACCATGATCCACCTGAAAATAAATTTGAATCTTTGAAATTAATACCATGTGATTCCACTCATCAATTACCACATAAACTACATGTGTGTAAGTCTTGGGCTCATTTAATAGACTACTCCATTTCCATTAATAATTATATAGGCATTTTCAAAGATGATGTATTATTTTTAATCAACCCAACTATGTTGTATGATAATTATATATCACTATGTAAAGATGTCCTTGGGGATTTTAAGATCCGCGAATTCCAAAAATGATCCACAAGTAAAAAATGTCTCTAACATCTTAATGTATGAACTACTTATACTAGGTAAATCTGATCATGAGACCTCAATAGTTGTGGCTGTCATGCAATGACTCACTCATCCTGAATTATTACCACCCATCAGGAAAATAGATACATCATAGTAAATAGTGTAGTTCTAGAATGGATCTAATAGAATCCCAATCACCATTAAAATCATTCTACCCATCATCTCTGGGAAGGTTACTTCACAATCTTATGAACACGTGAATTTTACACTATTATTAGTCCAGCATATGGGATTCAAATGTATATGAATAAATGATTACCTATTTGACCATATTCATGCTACTAAAGTCATTTTGGATACATGATTCGAGTATCATCAAAATGACTGATGTCAACATAATTAAATAAGTAGTTATCTATAACATGGAAAAATGAATAATAATTTTTTTAAATTTTCTTAATCAATTATGTAATTAATAGAAATATTTTATTTAGGAATATAATGTATGTACAAAAATATTTATACTCATTGCATGAGACATTATTTAAAAATATTTTTTAAAATTTCCTCATCCAACACTTTCATATAGAACCATCCTTTTATATGTTTTAAGAATTTATATTATAAATCCTTTTTTTAATGTAAATATTCCTAAAATTTATTTTTAATGTATTTATATTTACATAAATTAATTATAATTTATGTTTATATCTCATACATACCATGGGTTTCAAAAGTAATCTATTTATGTATCATTTTGGATTTCATTGCAAAAGAAAAAATGAATTTTATATTTTAATGTATACATCCTCAATAGATTTACCCACACCATAACCATTATTTTATTTCTTAATTCCATTATATGAATCCATTTTTTACTGAAATTGTCACCATACTTCTATTATTTTTGGGAGTGCTTGTTCTGAAAATTGGGTTTAAAATGAAAATAATATATGAGTATCTGAAATTTTTTTCTTATGTGAGATATTAATTATTTTTGATGTAATTATACATTTATTATGTTATGATTATTGGGAATTATTTTTATGATGAGGTGTTCTATTATATATTGTAGATGGGTGAGATCATTATAGTTCTCCAATTAATTGGTTAAAGTGACATGGTTATGCGATTTGGGTTCTCTTATAGGATTAATGATATTTAACATGTTGGTTATTCAATTTTTAGCCAACATTAATATTATATGTGTAACAGTGAAGTTTATTCAATTTAAAGCCATTGATATAATTACATTTTTTAGGTGTGATATAAAAATGATACTTCAATTTAACTATATTATTGACTTGTCATACTCTAGGATTTTATGAAAATCTTATGGTTTCATAAGGGTATGAAATGAGATTGTTTTTGAAAGGAATGTATATGATACTTATTAAGGGTAAATGGAATAACATTATAAAAATCCTCTCATGGGTTATTCTATATTTCTATAAAGCATGACTGAGTTTTATATTGACATTAAGATTTATTATGATATTTTTTAAAAAAAATTATATTGAAATTGATTTTATGGGTATGAAATTGATTATATTGGACCCAATTAATATTTTGATAATTGAATTTTTTTATAAGTTTTCAGGGAATAAAAAGATTCTATAATTTTTTGTACCACACTCAGATTTTGGTGCTCAACCCACACATTTAAAAAAATTATCACATGGTTTAAAGGATGAGTACAAAAAAGGATGAAGTCAATATGAAAATTGTTAAGATATTTCATGAAAATACAAATAGTTATATCTTAAATGTTTTATTTTGTTGGAAACTTAGATACTATGATTTAAGTGTTCAAATTAATCTATAATATTTATTTATGTAAGTATGATGAAATAATTTTATATAACACTAAAACAGGAAGATTATTAAGAATAAAAATGTTTTCTTATCTAATGACACTTGTATATATATTATTAAAGCTGATTGTATAGAGATGATATTATAGAAAAGGCCTAGATAACCATAGAGGTAAGGAAATTGTTAGAGGTGTATAATTAAATGATTTAAGAAACATAATATGTTAATATGTTGGTTTGGAATCAATAGTTAATAGTCTTATTTAACATTATGGGTCAGTTGGTGAAGGAGAAATATTTTTATTGTTTTTAGATTAGATATTGAACGATAATAAACATGGTTATAAATGACATTATGTTTTCTATGGTTATTTTAATCACATAGACCATATTAATTTTAATGAATAACAATTCATTTCAGGTTTTAATTATGTTTTTTTCTAGAGAATTAATAATATTTATTATGATAAATGGGGGATGATATCACAAAACATTCTTTACCCTTCAAGAATATTTAATTATCACTAACATGTGAAAATTATGCTAAATATTTTTTGAAAGCCTTTTAAAAAAATAATCAACTACAAAGAACCAATTCATCTATCATACACACTGTCAGTTCTCAAAAATAACTAGTGATACTTGAATCTATTTAATTTTATTTAAAAATATCATCTTAACCATCTCTTATGGAAAGGTGAATACCACCGAGTACATGACTATTTATTTTCATCCTATATGAAAATCATGGTAAATGGTAAATAGGATATATATATATATATATCTGTGTGTGTGTTTATTATAATAATCCATTGAGTTCTATATTTAAGGTATGAAATATTAATTTTTTTATGTACTCATCAATATAGTGTAGATATTGATGAATCATAAGGATATAATTCATATCATTAATTATAAGTAATATGAATTGAGTTATAAATCAAAAAAAAAAGAATCGTTTAGGGTTTAAGAAGGTTGTTTAGTAATGTATTTTTTTATTTTTCAAGTTTCCAGAATTATGATATAGTGGTATTTTTCCTATATTATTTTGGTTTTTATTCTAAATATTATAAGGAAAATTAATATGGAAACCCATTTCATTAACACACTTTTACAATATTTATTATAGATACATACACAATATTTATTCAATAAAGATCATGAAGTCTCGTTTATTTGTTAAATTTAGTTCATAAACCAACAACTTTCAAAATAAATACAATGAAATTATTGAAAAAATAATTAATGTACTCAATAAATTACATTATTTTTCTAAAACCTAATGAAATATCCTAGGGACATATATAAAAAATGATTGAGCTATACAACCCAGTAGGTAAAGGAACAATGAATATTATAAGGGAAAGAGGTACATGATTCTTGTTATATGTATCATGGTATGAAAAAAAGGGCTGACAATCATACTCTTTAATAATGAGGCATGATATAGCATGATAGAATAATAGAAACATGGGAATGTGAAAAAAAAATAAAGAATCATAAACATATGTCAAGGATAACTACCATGAAAATATAATATATTGTACTTAAGATATCCTCTATTCCACAATATATGTCATCTCATGTTACGAGAACACTACATAATCCATTGGAGGGATATATAATTCTAGTCCCACCCATCAAATTCTTATCAAGCACAAGAATAAGTCTTCATCATAAATCATTCAACACATGATCATATTTCCTGGAATTTAATACCAAAATAAATAATTTGTGACACATACAAGGATATTACTAATAAATTAACTATAATTACATCTAGGCCATTACAGTTTAGTGGATATAGATATGAGTATTTAAAACACAAATGTTGGGAATTTAAAATCGAAATATAATTTTTGTAGCATAAAAGGGATACATAAGGATTCATGGGAGGTATTAATGAGACTAAGAGGATAATAAACTCACATATAAATCATATGGGTATTATGATGTATGAGTGAAAACATTTCCAAAAATAAACATGTGGAATATAATGGAATAATATAAAGGATGTTCTTGAGTGAATATGGGAATGAGAGGATCCTTTACCTTTGGAGGACACTTCTAAAATCATGGGAGGACATTATTAAGAGATTGGGGCCACATTAATATGAATATATCAAGATAAATATATAATAATGTCATTATATAATGTTTTTTTTTGTAAATTGAAATTTTATTTTCTATAGGTTTATATAGGAAAAGTGAGTAGAACTATTTATAAATTTACCATCCAAGGTTTTACAAATTGTATTACAAAGTAATCAGACCCAAATATTATCCCATAGTTTGTGATTGTGGTTTATTCTATAGTGTATTTGATTTCAATATTGTAGAAGATAATATCAGAGATCATTAAATGAATACCCTTGATGATGTGTATGTGAGTCATGATTAGAAATAATGTATTTAAAAAATATAAAGTATAGTATATGTTTTGGATGAATCATAATGTGTTTTTAAAATTGACCAGATAACATCACAGAACAAATTATTTCATATTAAAAATAAATTTTTTGTCACGCATATCTTTTATGGAATATATTACATCACTTATTATTCATTATTATGTCATTATTCATTGTTTAGATGTATAAAACATATAATTTTCACTGAACAAGTTGACTGCTTTCAAAAAATATGAAAAAAACCAATGGGATTATTTTGACACCATGTGTCACGAAACCCTCCCTCCAAATATACCACAACATGGAAGATATATAATGACCCCCAAGTCCCACATCCAGTAGGATCGGTGTTGGAGACATTTACCATGGTTTTACAAATATCACAATATGGGTGGAAATACACTTTATAAGAAACTAGATGTAGATATATAATTAATCATCCACAAACAAACATAGGATATAGTATAAAAGAGAATCCCAACACATACCACTTGCATGCATAAAATAAAACAGATAAAGATACAATAATGTCTCCGTTGTAAATACCCAAAAGTAATTCAAAAGAAATTATATAACAAATTTCAAGGATCTGAACTAGTATGGACTAGCATGCTTCCATATATGATTAAGGAAAGATGAAAATAGTTTTATATACATAGGGTGAAAATACAAGTATACTCAATATGAAAACCAATGTATCTCGTGAAAATGTGAATGAATCATACTAATGCATCAGTGAGAATGTATTAGAATGAAACAAAACCAAAATAGGTATAATAAATATCCCAAAAAAACCAATTAATGATAAAAAATGAACACAATTCATGTAATGTAGTACAACACGAAACACATTGATTTTTATACCCCGCGCCACTTTCCCATCGGTACACCGACCTCACCCATCATAATTCATCTTGTTACTCACATCCCATCGTTATAACAAATAACATCCAAACCTCCCACACCTGGACCTCATATCACAAATTTTTCACACACACATATGCCTGACAACACATCCCTACCATACACAACTTTTCCTCACAACACATTCTACCCTCACACACTTGGTCCTCTCAACATATCCAGCCCACACACATGTGGTCCTAACAAAACATCCCACCCATGCAAACTTGGGCCTTGAAACACATCACATCTCATCCCATAGACTCTAGTAATTCACATCAAAACTCATCCCGAAAACACAGTGGAATGCATAACACAACCCTTTTCAAAGACACATGGGATATCGAACCCACAACCAAATGCACAAACAATATTTCATCCATCACAGCATGTATAAATGCAACCCCACCTGGATGAGAGACTGGAAAAAGACAAAAAGCATCAATATTTTCTACTCATCAGATGTTCGAAACAAATCTCCCTCCGTGACTATGTGGGTGTTCGACACATAATTCTCAACCTGTGTGGGGTGAAAATAAAAATCACCAAAATGTACACTGTATACAAATATTTTGAGAAAAGAATGTTTTCCCAACCAATGGTTTTTTAAAAAAACCATCTCACATCACAATTACTATTTCATTTACCTTTAAATGAATACACCCCACAATAAGCCACAAAACCCATTTCATGATTCAATACAATTCCATTTAATAATTGAAATATTTTCATATTTTATCGTCCACTGCATTTAAAGAAACAACACACCATTTAATATTTTTTAACCACCTTCATCTATTTATCCAATCCATCTCATTTTATTCCAAACAACAATAAAAAATTATTCATTTATTTATTCCATAACTACTCTGGCATCTAGCATAACAAAACAACATTCCACAAAAAGAACAACATACCATCACCTCGTTGCCCAAAAATCACGGTAACACAACCATCATATAGACATTACCGATCCAAAAATAATCATCCCACTAGAAGGTCCTCATATCACAACACTTCAACAACATTTTACAAAATTCACAAAATGGGATTTCGCCACATTCCCTATTATATTTGGGGAATTATTACGCTAGAAAAAATCATGTAGATGAAATTTCATTATAAAAATATAAAGGTTGAATGAATTTCCATTTAGGGTGATATCAGAAAAATCATAATCAATTTAGAAATAAAAACGGATATAAATAGAATGATCAAAGCCCCCAATGAGATCATTTTTTAGTTCGGAATCAATCCCGAACAATCAGAATATCATAAACAATAGCAAGGATATAAATTACATTGAATCAAACCTCTTATACCATATTAAATTCAATTAACCAATTTACATATTATTAATTAATCTTGAACTTCAATAATACATAGGTAAAAAAAAGAGTCCCCTCCCACATGATGCAGAAATATTGTTAAATGATGGAAATAATAACTCAATGAATCTTTTCGGCTTGATTCACCCTACATAGAATAGAGGAAGTCTTAAAAAACACTACCACACAATGAAAACCATGAATCAACCTATAGAATACGAAGGATTTACTAAAATAAAACCCAAAAAACACAGTGAAACCAAAGAAACTCCAACGTAACAGATCCCCAAGAGATGAATTGAAAATAATTGTGTGAGATATAGAAAAGAACAGACTATTGATCAACCAAGAATAATAAATTAACATCCATCAGGATAAATAGATCAACGATGGATGAAGAAGGGAATTAAGAATGCCTCGTGTAACCAAGGGTAATCCCAAAATGAGAGGATGATGAAATCATGACCGAATTAATGAATATTAGTTAGAAAAATAATTATAAATTTTCACTATATCGGGTTGATTACATGACTTGTAATCTCCTTTTACATCCAGAAATCCCTGGGTTATGTTTCCCAAAAAAATATATGTCTCCTATTCATTTTATTATTTATTTTTTATCCTTCCTATATTAGACTTTGTAAAACCATAATTTACATCGAGTAATTTATTTACCAGTCATGCAATCAACATTCATGTCAATTTATTTTTTTACACCACGTGAAACCAAAATTTATTTGGGAATGCCCCATGACCCCAACTCTATAAATTAAATGGATTGGGATGGCGTGAACCATTACATTAGATACCTTTCAAATGATTATAACCCTAATGAATAAAAAAACCATGTCCAGATGAAAAAGAGTCTCAATAACCACCCTGTGAGATACCTCTCAAGGATCTCATCATATATCAAATGATAGAACCAACCAAATATGAAAAATTAAATGACAAAAAAAAACTCACTCAACTTCATCAATATGAAACAAAAAACTACAACCCATCTCTTATCACATAACCACACTTCCCCAAAACCACTACCCAACCAATAAAAAGAACCACCTTGAACACATGAATTAGATAATTCCATATTCCATTTCAAGATACTATCTACTCTGGGTAGCACTATATCACTTTTATTTTTTAATTACATCACAGTAATTGCATATTTGTTTGGAATATGGTCATCTTATTTTCACATGTCATTAATTTACCACAGAACACATCACACACAAAACAAATCCCATAATGAAGCTCATCTCATCAAACCAAAGTATATAAACATCAAATCACAATGTAAAATATTCAAATAAAAACTCAAACAAACTCTAGGTACTTGGAAAGTAGTTGAGTTTCCCTTTCCCAGGTACTCTCCGCATAGATTACATTCCTCCATAGAATAGGAACCAATGAAATGATCCATCCACAAAACACCTTATCTTGTTGTTATTGTATCTCCACTAGACATTCAACAAACCTCGTGTCATCCTTAATGTCAAACTCTACAATTCAATGACATGTGAATCATTGTGAAGGAACCAAAAAATATGATTGATTCGGAAGACGTTGTGGATCATATCCATCTATGGTGGAAATTCCAAATGACATGCCACCTCACCAACTCTCCCCAACACCTAAAAAGTTCCTATAGACCTAAAATAATGATTACTCCCTCTACCAAACCTACACATACAATTTCTAGGGAAAAACATCAAGAAAATGTGGTCCCAAAACTTGAACTCCAAGCGCATCCCTCTATAATCAGCATAAGAAATATTCTGGTCCTACTAAACATTCATATTTTCATAAACTACCTGAACATTATCTGTCCTGCTTTATACTGCATTGGTACCAACAACACATTTCTCCCTAACATCTATCCAACACAACTGAGAATGAATTGGTCTCCCCAAAAAAATCATCAAACTAGGACATACCAATGGAAGAGTGATGCCGATTATTATAAGAAAACACCACCATGTAAATATGTCTTCTCTAAGATCCACTAAATTCAAAGATGCATGCCTGCAAAATATCCTCAAACTTTTGGATATTGTGTTATGTATTATCATCTGTGTGAGGGTGAAAACTAGTGTAAAGGCCAAACTGAGTTCCAAAATAATTCTAAAACCACTCTATAGTCATGGGGTAAAACATGTGTCCCGATCCAAGAAAATTTACCTAGGAACTTAATGAAACTGCACCACTGTATCCACATACCTATTGTCCAAATAATACACATCTCTTAAATCCTTGATCCCCAAGAAGTGGATCAATTTCATAAAAAGATATAATAACACCCAAATGGCATCTCAAACTCCATATGTTTAGGATAACCATGTGAATAAATCCATTTAAGATATAAAGCCATTTAACTCTATAATTTTTAAGGGCTTTAATAAAATAATAATAACTTGATACTCAACCTATACCTACTAGAAAACCGTGAAAATTTCCATAAACATTGCCACCTCCCATTCATTCCCAGGACATCAAAACATTGTCCCCAAGCCGTGGTACATTATGGAAATTCTTTTGTGTACCTCTATAGGTGGTATATGAAAGTCATAAATGACTATATATATCATTGTCACCAAATAACCATTATTGGAATGAAAATATAGTTCAAACCATCATCTGACAATCCCTCTCGAGAATAACAGTGGTCAACATGATCCCACATCCCCAACTCCTCTGAGTCTCCTCCCCGGGACTCCTCCTCCTGTTGTAATAGAGAACACATCACCACCATCTGAAACAAAAAACCTCTACATCCATTAACTCTCTCATCTAATTGAAAGGCGTCCACCTCCTAGAGTTCCCTCCAAGCTTCCATAGACACCCACGCAACACCCTCACGTGACTTCCTTCTCAAAGAATCATCTATTAAATTCACCTGCTATGTGGGGTAAGAGATATCGAAATCGTAATCCTAAAGAAACAAAATTCAACATCATTGTTGCAACATCATGTCATGTTTCAAAAATATATACCTCAAACTCTTAGGATCTAGGAAGACAAAAAAAGTAGATCCCCATTGAAGTAATGTAGCCAAACATTCATTGAAAATAATACCGCTTCCAACTCTATATCATTGGTTGCATAGAAAAAATGATGGGTACATAACTTTCTAGACCCATAAGTGATCACCGTCAGCTGCTACATCAGAATTCATCCCAAGACCAAATAAAAAGGGTCCAAAACAACTCAAAATCACACATTCCTATGGAAACTGTAGCTCTGGAGAATTAACAACGTTCGTATTTTGGGAACCTTACACTACCTGACACTAATCAATACACACAAAATATTGATCTTTCATTGTCAAAGATGTCAATGGGGATAAAAATCTAGAGAAATTAGACAATAAACTCTAACAAAATAGAAAATTTCCATGTAAACTAGTAATCTATTCAATGTTCATATGTGATTCCAATGAAAAAACTACTTCTCCCTTATACGGATCTACTACCACAACATGATGAGACACAACAAGCACAAGGAACATTACATATCAAGTCCAAAACATACACATGCAAAAAATCCATATAGCTAGTGGAACTGAAGGGCATGAAAGATAGTTCTATGATTCTTCTAATTCTCCTCTTCTTGCATCGATTTGATAAAGATATCATTGATGAATATGATGATAAAATGATCTAGGAACTCATGGAACACAGAGTTCATATTCCCCATGAACACATCGAGTGTGTTCATACCACTAAATGGCATGAATACAAAATTAAATAACACATACCTACATCTAAATTCAGTCTATATGATATCACCCTCCTTTACCCTCAACTAGTGAAATCCAGACCACATATTGATCACTAAAAACAAACTCGACCCTATCATTGGAATCAACATATCATCTATCCTTACAAGAGGGTAATATTTTTTTTACTATCACCTAAATCAACTTCTAATATTCTATACAAAACCATAGAATACCATTTCCTTCTTGGAGAACAATATTGGTGTAGCCCACAAAAACACCCTGGTCTAGATAAAAGCCTTTTACATCAGATCATCTATCTGAATTTTCAACTCCCATGACTCATAATGTACCATCAGATATGCAACCATTGAAATCAAAGAATCACCAGGATGCATGTCTATCCGAAACACAAAATTATGTCGAGGTGGTAGCATCCCAACCTACATATTAAAAACATCTAGGATATCCCTAATGACCCTTGGAACCACTACTATCCTAACATATATAGATCCCATAAACAACTCAACCATCATGGACTGAAGGTTCTCTACCCATCGACATCCCACATGAAAACCCTTATCACCAATGAAAACAACTCATTGACCATACTCATACAAAAACATGAATCACATATTGAAAAAGTCTATAAAAACACCTATGTAAAATATGACACCACTCCTTTTTATAAAATAATCTTTCATTACATTAAACAAAACTGAGGATCTTTAAAGTTTAGTGTCTTGGAAACCAGGAACATAATACACGAAAACAACATAAAAAATTCTTATTAAACACTTTAAAGGCTTCTCCTTATGTTCACCCTAGGATCATTGCTGCATCTCATAACCTGGGGACATACATCAAAATAAAGGGTGATAAGAAGTCCCAATAATGGAAATAATAGAAACATTTTACACGTGAACTTGAGATACATCAATAAGGTCATGATAAATAACTTTAAGTCATGAGAAAGAGATCATGAGGCATATCATAATAAAAATAACGTGTTTCATAACATGAAGATGTGGCTACAAAATTTAACAAAGACAATCATTTCCATTTCACGAAGTTCCATCCCCAAGGCAGCATAAAAAATTACCAAGGTTATTCATCAAGGCATCGTTAAAAATGGTCATCTCTAGATATTATGTCATTACCCAATGCATTGGAGCGCTATAAGGGAGAACCCTTAATTTTTCTTTATTATCATGTGAGCCACACATATCATTATAAATAATTTCATAAACAACCCATATAGCATAAAATAAATGGGTTTCATTTCATAATCATAACGTTTTAAAAAATGATTTAAAGACATGATCTTTATGTCACTTTAAACCCACGGAAAAGGAAAATGCGTATCATGTATGTAAATCCCAGAATTTAAAATAGAACATTTCGTTATATATGTGAATACCTCTTTAGAAGGAATATCTTTGAGTATTCACTTATTAAAATAAAATAATTTGAGAAAAAGAGAGATACATTTTGAGACGAAAATTCTGCAGCATAACGGCTACGTTACGGGGTTTTAGAAAACATTGAAAATAGAGGGGACATGGGTCACCCACACATAAAAGGTCCATAAAACTGTATGGAAAGGAATATAAAGGATTTAATAACATGTTAATGAAATTTTAAAGATATACCATATCAAATGAAGAACATGAAAGGAAGACAAAAATAAGATTTCTCTTATGAAAATTCGGCAGCCTAACAACGTCACTTAAAACTAAAAATAAGAATTGACGAGATAAAATATGGTCTCTCATAATATGAACATAAAAGATCAGTATGATATATATAGATAACATACCCAAACATAATAAAAAGGAACATGAAATACTTGACAATAAAAGAAATCGTGAAAATGATAAGGGTGAAAGAATCCCATAAAAATTCGGCAGCCTAACGGCGCCACATAAACATTCATAAAATGAAATGATGAGAGAAAGAGGGGGTCTATCATCATATGAACATGAAAAGGACAGTAGGATTAATATAAAATAACATCCTAAACATAAGAACATGGAGCATAAAAGAAATGACATAAAAGAGAGTACTTGGAAATAAAGAGAGAGGTATGATCACTTACCTTAAAATGTAACTCATAAAACTCAAAGGTTGGGACCTTGAGAGGCTTGAGGGAACCTTGGGAGGACTCCCTGGAGGTTAAGGAGACCAGAACTACGTTGAGAATGATTTTGGAGCCGAAATGATGAGAAAATGCCTCGGTATTTATAGGGAAAGTGAGGCGACAAGGCATTAATGGCCAAGGGACACCTCATCGGTGGTATTGGAAAAACCATGGGCTTTCCCATTGTATTTTCCCATGGTATTGGCCAATTGGGACACCTTATACAATAATTCATCCCCTTTAGTCATCCATCCATTAAAATATCTCATGACATCTTCATAATGCAGTCATGATGTCATTAAATATACCGAAACCCTAAAACTGTATTTTTACTATTCACAGAAAGTTCTTTTTTTTCAAAATAATCCCGAAAATTCATCTCAACATAATATTGATTCTATGAATTCAAAAATGAACTCCATTTTATAAAATAATTTTCTAAATATTTTTAATTTAATTTTTAAATAAAAAATACTATTCACTAGAAAAAACTAATACTTGACTATTAATTAATGAAACAATTATTTACCTATTTTAATGAATCACACTACTTAATAACGGTGCCTAAATTATATTAATACTTTATTTAAGTGATATTACTAATTCATTTGGTCACATTACTAATCCTAAGCGTAAAATCACTATTCATAAAACACTATTCACCAAAATTGAAGTTGATCTTATTAGACTCTAAATTTTGTACTGAACACATCTGCAGAAGACCATTTTTTGAAAACCATAACACATCATTAATTATTTAAGGTTTATAAAAATATTTTAAAATATATTCTTTTTTCAAATATACATCCTCAAATTATCCGAACATTTGAAATTTCACAAACTTCACTAAAGGAAGAAATTCCAATTTTATTCATCCCAACGGAATACACAAAGATGCTACGGTCTCATCACATAGCCCCTTATAACACTAGAATATTTCCTAAGTGTAAGGTGTGCTATGGTGAGAGAATATGGGGGAGGCTTAGATAACATTGCCCTAGTAGTAATGTCCACTAACCTGAACTTCTCCCATATGCGTTTCCGTTCATGTTTGACACACTGGAGTTTGCCTTGGGCTTGGTCCAAAGCGAATCCGAAAGAAGCCACCTTCTTCCTATGATCTGATAAGTGGGATTCATAATGTTCGAGTCTACTAGATGATGCCATCAACTCCACTTTATGCATTAACCATTAACATCTCCATTAAATCGTTAAGAGTAAGTTAATATACTATTCAAAAAGTTTGGGTCGTTAAATTCTTCCCCCCTTAAGAAATTTCGTCCCCGAAATTTTAACCCAAAGGCCTAGTCGAAAAGGTGAGGGTACTTTTGCTTCATTGTTTCCTCAGGCTCCCATGTCTCTTCATCATACTTATGATTCCTCCACAACACATTCACAAGGTGGGTAGTCTTGTTTTGTATAACCTTGTCTCTACGGTCTAAGATCTCCACTGAATGCTCCTCATAAGAGAGGTCATGTTCCAGTTGTACCACCTCTGGGTTCAGTACATGAAAAGGGTCGGGTATGTACTTCCTCAAGAGGGATACGTGGAAGACATCGTGAACTTGATCTAGGTTCGGTGGAAGTGATAGACGATAGGCCATATCTTCTATGCGATCAAGGATTTTATAGGGGCCAATGTACCTAGGATTGAGCTTCCATTTCTTCCCAAACCGCATGACTCTCTTCCATGGAGAAATTCGAAGGAAGACTTTGTCGCCAATCCCAAACTCCAAGTCCCTTCGACGGTTGTCAGCATAGCTCTTATGCCGACTCTGAGCAACCTTTATGTGTTGTTGGATGGCATGAACCTGTTATGTCATCTCTTGCACAAGATCAGTCCCAAGAACCTTTCTATCACCAGCTTCATCCCATCAAGTAGAAGTTCAAAATCGCTTTCCATACAGATCTTCATAGGGTGCCATCTGAATAATCGAATGGAAGTTGTTGTTATAGGAGAACTAAACTAATGGGAGGTGTTGATTCCATCTTCACTTAAATTCCATTGAGCATGTTCTCATCATGTCCTCGAGTGTATGAATAGTCCATTCAGATTGGCCATCAGATTGAGGATGATAGGCCGTACTAAAATTCAATTCAGTATTCAGAGAATGTTGAAGACTTCTCCATAATTTTGATGTTAATATTGGATCACAATCAGACATGATGGATAGTGGTACCCCATGCAGCCTTACCACTTCCTTTACGTATATCTTGGCATGTTTATCCAGAGATAAATCTTCCCGAATAGAGATAAAATGGGTGTTCTTGGTGAGACGGTCCACTATAACCAATATCGCATTGTTCCCTTTGGATTTTTTTTGGGAGACCAGTGAAAAAGTCCATAGTGATATTATCCCACTTCCATGCTGGTATGGGTAGCAGTTGTAATACCCCCTTAAGAAGTTGTCATTATGCCTTTACATGTTGACACACCAGGCATCTTGTAGTGTAATCAGAAATCTCCCTCTTCATGTTATCCCACCAATAGTGATCATGAAGTTCTCTATACATTTTACAGCTTCCCGGATGTATAAATAAAGTAGAGTTATGAGCTTCATCCATCAGTTCATTCTTTATCTCCGGAATAGATGGAACACATAGTCTTGTACGAAACTTCAATACACCTTTTGATCAATATTGAAATCATGAAACTTCCTATCCTTTACAACCTCAAACTTCTCCTACAACAAAAGTCCTTATTTTTTAGCCTTTTTGATCTTATCTAGTAATGAAGGTTGAGAAATAATATGGGATAGGGTTAATGATATAACTTCCCTTAAAATTACAATGCCCATTTTTACTAGATCTTTAATCAAGGGATCTCCTAGGATCCTCATTGTTGCCAGAACATAAGGGTCTTTCCTGCTTAACGCATCTGCGATATTGTTTTCTCTTCCAGGGTGATAATTAACGGAACAATCATAGTATTTAATAAGCTCCAACCATCTCCTATGTCTCATGTTCAATTATTTCTTCAAGAAAATATACTTTAAACTTTGGTGGTAAGTGTATATATCACTTTTCTACCCATAGAGATAGTGCCTCCATATCTTTAGAGAAAAAACAACTGTCGTTGGCTCTAGGTCATGTGTAGGATAATTCTTCTCATGAATCTTTAACTGTCGAGATGCATAATCAATTACCTTGTCATTTTTCATGAGGACGCACCCAAGCCCTTTCAGAGATGCATCGCTAAAAATAACGAATCCTTATCCGATAGAGGGTACTCTTAACAGAGGTGCAGTAACCAATCTCTTCTTCAGATCCTGGAAACATTCCTCTCATTCCTTGTCTAGATAAACTTAACCCCTTTTCGAGTCAACATGGTTAATGGATTAGAATGACATGAAATGTTTTTCACAATCCTCCGATAATATCCTGCTAAACCAAGGAAAGTATGAATCTCAGTTATTGTTGTGGGTTGAGGCCACTCTTCCACAACCATTGTCGTTGCAGGGTCAACTGAGATCTCTTCATTGTTTACGATGTGCCCCAAGAAAACCACTTGTTGTAACTAAAACTCACAGTTTTTGAACTTTCCATAGAGCCTCTCCTTCCACAGAGTTTTCAAAATAACCCTCAGATGATGTTCATGTTCCTCACGAATTTTTTAATATATCAAAATATCATAAATAAAAACTACCACAAAGTTATCAAGGTAGTCATTAAAGACTCTATTAATAAAATCCATGAAAATAGAAGGATCATTAGTCAAGCCGAAGGACATAACAGTAAACTCATAATTCCCATATCATGATTGGAAGGCTGTCTTTGGAATATCTTCCTTCTTCACCCTCAGTTGATGATTACCAGATAGAAGGTCAATCTTGGACAAGAATTGAGCCCCACTAAGTTGGTCAAATAAATCATCAATTCTTGGAAGAGGGTATTTGTTCTTCACTGTGATCCCGTTCAGTTATCTATAATCAATGCATAGCTACATTGATCCATCCTTCTTCTTCACAAAGAGAAATGGTTCTCCCCAAGGAGACACACTCGGTCGGATAAACCCCTTCTCCAACAAGTCATGGATTTGTTTCATTAACTCTTCTAGCCCGACATTTGCCATTAAATACGGGGTCTTTGATATCAGTTGAGATCGAGGTACGATTTCAATGGATAACTCTACCTCTCTTTCTGAGGGAGGTCCAGGTAACTCCTCAGGAAATAAATCCACATATTCTTAAACAATCGGTACATATTCTATTTGTATACTCCCTTTTCCTTCTTCATCATCACCGATTAAATTCATAAATAAAGAAATACGAGGTGCTTCTAGATAGGGATCAGTTTGGGATATCTCTCCTTGGAAGATAATTGTAGGTCGTTCATTCAAGACTATTGATATTTCCTTACTTTTGCATTTTATCTTAGCATTACACGTTGAGAGCCAGTCCATCCCTAGTATAATGTCGAATTCCATCATGGGAATGACTACTAGATTTTCGATAATATTTTTCTCACTATAGTAAACACTAGAGTCTCTAAACACAGTTGATGCATGGATAATCCCACTTGGAGTCTTGATTGAAAACTCTCCCTCTAGCAGTTCGGGGATTGATTCTATATTCTTTGTAAACTTAGAGGAAATAAAGGAATGCATCGAACCAGAATCAAACAACGTAATTTCTATTTTTGAGAGAACAACAAAAGTACCTGCTACCATGTCATTCGGAGCTTCAACTTCAATTGTTGCGATAGAAAATGAACGAACATGCTCCCCAGGCCTTTGCTGAGGTTGATGGTGATTCCCCTCCACTGCCCTTGGATTTGGATAGTGATTAGAAAAGTGCCCAAGCTGTCCACACTTGATGAAATGGACCTCAGGTAGGGCCAGAACCATATTTCCTATGTCGTTAGTGTTGGGGAGTTGAGGCTTCACCTCACTACAAAATTTCCGATCAATATGGCCTCCTCTTCCACACTTGTAGCACTTTACACTTCCGATCAATCAGTGCCCCGAATGCTTCTTACAACATTTATTGCATGTGGTAAGTTGAATTTGATTTTCACCTCTTCCCTGATCAAAAGTCTTCCCTAAATTGGGCTCCAAAGATCACTTCTTGTCATTTTATTTATGAGACCACTATGTCTCACCAAACACTAGATCGACTTTCATTGCACTCCGCACGATCTACACGAAGCTATCGTAGTCCCGGTTGGCTAGATTCTTCCACATATGAGGTCTTAGTCCATCGAAAAATCTATCAACCTTCCCATTTGGATCCATGACAAAGCTAGAGGTATATCGTGAAATTCGGGTGAAGTTCATCTCATAGCTTCTGACAGATTCACTCTCCTTCTACTTCAGCTCGAGAAACTCTTTCTCCATTCTCGTTCTCATGGAACGAGGGAAATACTTATTGAAGAATATTCCACAGAACTCTTCCCACTCCATATCTTCCATATCTCCTCTAGGATTCATGTTTTTGAACAGTGACCACTACTGATCAGCTTCTCCCTCTAGGCTGTAAACTACAAGGCTGACTTTTTTTATTCTGAACAAAGGAGTACAAAAAAGATCTTTTCAATGGAGCTTATCAATTGTTATGCAACCAATGGGTCAGCAGATCCATTGAATGTTGTTGTCCATTAATGCATGAAGGAATCAATAAAGTGTTGTTCCCTTCGTGGTGAGATCGGCCTCCCCGCTTGATTCAAGTTATTACTCCTAACTTGAGTCAGTTGGCTAATCATTCGCATGAATGTTTCCATTCCGACTTCCATCGGAGGGCCGTCAACACACGGTTCATTGCAGTCACCATCTGCACGGTTCCTCCTATTGCCCGCCATTTTCTAAAAGAATAAAACCTTAGTGAGAAAATTATTTCATTTACGAATCTTTTAACTATGACTTCATGCTTAGACAATTACATTTCTCTATAATTCCTTCATAATGATTCCTAAAAAGCATGTGATTAACTAAACATATCCCCCGGGAGTGTCGTAACCAAGAGTGAAGCAAGGCCCGTTATCGTGCACCGGTTCCCGTTCGAGTCTAGCTCAAAGTGGTGTTTTCTGGTTTTACCCCTATGTACATCTGTGCCAGATCCACCTCTACCTGCTCGTATCCAGACAGGGATGTATTTGTTTGATAAACCACTTACTCATTACTTAACAAAATACCAGGAAGTTTTCCTATATTTAAACTTTTCTATATGGTCCATCCTAAAGTTTTTATATCCTAATTTCCACAAATAACTAAACCTCCCTTTGATACCAACTATAGAATCCCTCCTTTTTATAACATAAACTTTCATTACATTAAACAAAACTAAAGATCTTTAAGGTTTAGTGTCTTGGAGACCAGGAACATAATACATGAAAACAACATAAAAAATTCTTCTTAAACACTTGAAAGGATTATCCTTATGTTCACCCTAGGTTCATTACTACATCTCATAACCTGGGGAAATAAATCAAAAGAAAGGGTGAGCAGAAGTCCCAGTAAAGGAAACAAGAGAAACATTTTACATGTGAACTTTAGATACATCAATAAGGTTATGATAAATAACTTTAAGGCATAAGAAAGAGATCATGAGGCATATCATAATAAAAATAATGTGTTTCATAACTTGAAGATTTTGCTATAACATTTTGCATAGAGAAGCATTTCTTTTTCACCACGGTCCATCCCCAAGCTGTCATTAAAAATTACCAAGGTTATTCACCAAGGCTTCGTTAAAAATGGTCATCTCTATAGATTATGTCTTTACCCAATGCATTGGAGAGCTATCATAGAGCACCCTTAATTTTTCGTTATTATCATGTGAGCCACATATATCATCACAAATAATTTCATAAACAACCCATATAGCATAAAATAAATGGGTTTCATTTCATAATCATAACGTTTTAAAAACTGCTTTAAAGACATGATCTTTATGTCACTTTAAACCCACTGAAAAGGAAAGTGGGTCTCATGTATGTAAATCCTAGAATTTAAAATAGATCATTTTGGTATATATGTGAATACCCCTTTATAAGTAATACCTTTGAGTATTCACTTAATAAAATAAAATAATTTGAGAAAAAGATAGAGACATTTTGAGACGAAAATTCTGCAGCATAACAGGTACATTACGTGGTTTTATAAAACATTGAAAAGAGAGGGGACATGGGTCACCAAATCATGAATGGTCCATAAAACAGTAATGTACAGAATATAAAGGATTTAAGAACATGGTAATTAAATTTTAATGATATACCATATGAAATGATGAACATGAAAGGAAGACAAAAATACGATTTCTCTTATGAAAATTTGGCAGCCTAATGGCGTCACTTAAAACTAAAAAAAATAATTGACGAGATAAAATATGGTATCTCATCATATGAAAATAAAATATCAGTATGATAGATATTGAGATCATACCCAAATATAATAAAAATGAACATGAAAGACCTGACATTAAAATAGATCATGAAAATGAGAAGGGTGAAAGAATCCCTTAAAAATTCGGCAGCCTAACGACGCCACTTAAACATTCATTAAATGAAATGATGAGAGAATGAGGGGGTATCTCATAATATGAAAATGAAAAGGAAATTAGGATGAATATAAAATAACATCCTCAACATAAGAACATCGATCATAAAACAAATGACATAAAAGAGAGTACTTGGAAAGAAAGAGAGAGGTAGGATCCCTTACCTTAAAACGTAACACTTAAAACATGAAGGTTGGGACCTTGAGAGGCTTGAGGGAACCTTGGGAGGACTCCTTGGGAGTAAAGGAGACCATAAATTTGTGGAGAATGATTTTTGAATCAAAATGATGAGATAATGGCTTGATATTTATAGCGAAAGTGAGGGGACAAGGCATTAATGGCCAAGGGACACCTCATCAGTGGTATTGGAAAACCCATGGGCTTGCCCATGGTATTTTCCCATGGTATTGGCCACATGGGACACCTCATAAAATAATTCAACCCCTTTAGTCGGATATCCCTTAAAATACCTTATGACATCATCATGATGCAGTCATGATGTCACTAAACATACCGAAACCCTAAAACATTATTTATACTATTCACTGAAAATTATTTTTTTTCAGAAAAATCCTCAAAATTCATCTCTACATAATATCGATGCTCTGAATTCAAAAATTAACTCCATTGTATAAAAATAATTTTATAAATATTTTTAATTTAATTTTTAAATAAAAACACTATTCACCTGAAAAAACTAATTCTTGACTATTAATTAATGAAATAGTTATTTACGTATTTTATTAAATCACACTAATTAATAACAGTGCCTATATTATATTTATACTTTCTTTAAGTGATATTAGTAATCCATTTGGTCACATTACTAATCCTAAGCGTAAAATCACTATTTATAAAACAGTATTCACCAAAATTTATGTTGACATTATTAGACTCTAAATTTCGTACTGAACACATTTGCAGAAGACCATTTTTTGAAAACCATAACACATCATTAATTATTTAAGGTTTACAAATTTATTTTAAAGAATCCCTTTTTTTCGAATATAAATCATCAAATTATCCGGACATTTGAAATTTCACAAACTTCACTAAATAAAGAAATTTCAGTTTTATTCATCCCAAAGGATTACAAAAAGAAGCTAAGATCTAGTCACATAGCCCTTTATAACACCAACATATCACCTAAGTGAAAGGTGTGCTATGCTGAGAGAATATGAGGGAGGCTCAGATAACATTGCCCTAGTAGTAATCTACACTAACTTGAACTTCTCCCGCAGGTGTTTCCGTTCAAGATTGACACATTGGAGTTCGGCTTGGGCTTGGTCCAAAGCGAAGCCCAAAGATGCCACCTTCTTCCCAGGATCTGATAAGCGGGCTTCATAAGGTTTGAGTCTACTAGATGAAGCCATCGACTCCTCTTTCTACATTAACCATTAACATCTCTATTAAATAGTTAAGAGTTAGTTAATATACTATTCAAAAAGTTTGTTTCATTACATAAAATTACCTTGTGTTTCAAATGATGAAATGAAATATTAAAATTTATAAAAAGAAATGATCCACATGGGACTGATGTAGAATTATCATCCGTCTACACCCCCATCAGACATCAAACATGTTATTCATGGCTCTGATAGGAATACTAACTACTAGGGAAATGGGTAGAAAATAAATAGATATTCCCAGAGCATGGTCTAAAGTGGGTGTAACAAATGAGTGCAACGATATCGAATCAAACTAGTAATAAACAATAGTTCTAACAAAAATGATTCCACCTCTGACGATCTCTAGCCCCTATGGAACTGCTTCTTTTACTATATGCAATAAACCCTACCCAAATACTCTACCTCTCTTTTTATGACCACCTCCATGGAAAAAAGTAGGTCATGATCCCTGAACATGATGATCATTCTTAGGATATCCCCTTCTTGTACTATCTCACATAATTAAGAGAATGAATCTCCATTCCCTTACTACCTTCTTGGTAAATTAAAGGAACTCTACCTGAAACTCATTCTTGATGTTTATCCGCAAAACATATTCCTCTTTCCCCTATCCCAGATACAACATCATCTACTAATGTACAACTCCTCATATTTGACAGACTAACAAAGGGGTACAATAATCCTTCGTGCCCCAGAACAATCTGAATGCGATATTGAGCTCCACCATCCGTATCTCTATCTACACATGTATAAAACATACATAACATTTTCCCAAATCATGAACTAGGAAAGCACACAATGTCGTCTTCCACTGATCCTCCTTCTCAAACAGATCATCCCTATGGTGATCAACCAGATCAGCCTGCTAAACCTCATCTTTCTGAGCCACACACAGATGATTTCTAGAAGCCATACATAAAAGGAAAATAAGGATTTCTTAAGATTGAGTAGTGTGTAATTTTATTAATATTTATTATTACTCATTTAATTAATTTTTATCCATTTAAACTTTCCCAAAAAAACCAAATTAAACTAATAAAACAATACATTATGATTCATGTGCCTCTACTATGTCTCTACAAAAAAATCAAGTCCATCTCTCCTGGTCATTCAATAAGCTCAGAGTTTATGGACTGGATCAAAAGGGTCCATAAAATCTAATTACCAAACTAGTTTCCATGCCCAATATAATAAAATAAACATCGACTGATATTGATTCTATACCACCCATTAAATACTCATCGTGCCTACATCCAAACTCTATCGTATCCCTCACCCGTCACCTTTAATACCACATTGTCACAACCCACTCTCTCTAAAGATACTACAATGAGGCGAGATATATAATGACCCCTAAGTCCCAACTCCAGTAGGCCATGGGTTTGAAATTAACACCAAGTTTTTACAAATCTAACAATATAGGAGGCATAATCCATTATAAGATAAAAGATAAAGAGATAAAATAAATCATCCACGAACAACTATAAGAAATATTATAAATGAGAAACACAAAACATACCACATTCCTGCATAAAATAAAATTCATAGAAATGAAAAAATGTATCCAAAGTAAATAACAAAATTTACAGATAATGTAACAAAACAAAAATTGTAAGAGATCCAAGATAGTATCGTCATGGGCGATATGATAAATCCTCCTATGAACCTGAAAACAGTTTTATATACGTAGGGTAGGCATACGAGTTACTCAGTAGGAGAACAAAATAATCTGATGCACATTTGAAAGAATCGTACTAAATCACTTGTGATAAAACAAAAGAACCAAAAGAACCTAGACATGTATACAAAATATCACAAACTTAGCAAGGCATGCTCACCAAATAATAATCATAATGTAATCTAGTATAATATGAATCACATTCATATGGGTACCTTGCACCGCATTCTTACTATTATACATATTTTTCCCAATGTTATACATCTTAGAAATATCATCCCTTCTATATACCACACCACATCCTGCTCTCACAGACTTGTTCCTCCCAACACATCCCACCCACACAAACCTATGTCTCTCAACACATCCCACCTGCATACAACTGTACCTCGAAACACATCCCTCCCACTCACACCTTGGCCTCACAACACATCTATCCCAAACACAACTGATCCTTAAAACGCATACTTCCCACACACACCTAGGCCTTGAAACACATCCTTCCCGCACACACATGGGAATCACAACACATTACATCTCTTGTAAATGTCACCTGAGAATTAACATCACCACTCATCCCAAAAACACCTAAGAAATCCCATCACAACTCATCCCTAAAACACTTGGGATACCAATACCACCATCTAATGAACTTAAAAAAACCATCCAATCACCACCTGTGTAATAAATACCGCTCCTAGAAGAGATATTGGAAAAGAGAGGGAACCCATTCATCCATTCTACTCACCAAATATTGGAAAAAACAACCTGGTGTGACAATGCGGGTGCTTGAAACATTATTCTCAACATGGGTCTGGTTAGTATAAAAATAACAAGATTGTACAATGTATATAAAGATATATAGTAAAGAACAAAAGCCTAACATATGTGTTTTCAAACAAACTAACCAACTCACATCACAATTACTTTTGTTTTACCTTTAAATTAATACAGCACACAACAAGCCAAATAACCCATTCCAAATTTCCAACCATTTACATTTAATCATTCCATTAATTTCATTATTTAGCATCCACCACATTTGACAACACAAACAACCATTTCATATCTTATTAACCAAATTCACATCATTAACCAATCAAACCCATTTTATTTCAATCATTAGTAAAAAATTACACAGCTATTTATTCCATAAATACTCGAGCATGTAGCAAAACACTCCAACATTCCAAAAACATATAAATATACCATAACCTCACTTCCCCAAAATAACATCCCCACATACTTCTTCCCCATATTACCCTATAAAACAACATCGTCCCACAAGATCATACTCACATAAAAACATTTCTAGACCATTTTAGAAATTTATAAATGAGGCTTTTATCACAATAATCTTTATATTAGGGGAATTATCACCCAAGCCAAAATCACAGGGAACCATTTAAATATCCAAATATAAGTGGTCAACCGATTTAAATTTAGGATGGCATAAAACAATAATTACCAAAGTAATAATAATTGGAAGATATATCAGTTTAAAAACCTCTAATGATAATAATTTTTTGTGGGTCATCAAACCCAAACAATCACAATATTCCAAATAATATCAAGGATGAAAAATCATGTGATTAAAGCCTTATTTACACTTTTAAATTCACTCAACCAATTTCTTTTTCATTAATTAATCCATTAAGGAAAAATATATTGGTAAAAATAGAAACCCCTCCCTCATAATGAAAAAAATGAGAATCATTGGAAATCCCACCTCATAGAAGCATTTCAATTTGTTTCTCACTGTAGGGTGAGGAAGAATGCATACAAAACACAACTGCACCAAAAGAAAAATTGATAATGCAATACTACACCAAGGATCTATCAAAATAAAACTCAAACATGCAACAAAACCAATGAAACACCACCACAACAGATCATTGGAAGAAAATAGAAGAAAAAGGGTGAGAAAGTGAAGGCAAAGCACCACAGATCAACTATGGATCACTAACGAACAACTGTCATGATCAACTAATCAAAGAGGGATAAACAAGGTCTTGAATAAAACATAATGTCCCCTAGGATTCTACAAAAATATGAATAATAAGGGATCTTGTATGAATCAATGAAATTTTGGCTGAAAACTAAATTTAAATCTATCGTATTTTGGGGGACTACAAGACTTGTTATCCCATTTCACATCCTTAAATCCGCATTGTCTGGTTTCTATCGAAAACAATGTCATGTATTAATTTTTTTATTAATTATAAAACCTTGAAATATTACCCACTGTGAATCCAAAATTTATTTGGTTTAATATTTTTTCAAAATGTGAAACCATATTTCATGTAATGTAATAGCTTTATATGGTGTTAACCACACTTTCACATCGTGAAATTCCCATGCTATCTACTCATAACACCCAAACTCCACCAGACTTCTTCCAATACTACTGAAAACACCTCAAATACCCAACATTATAAATTAAATGGACTAGAGAGGCATAGTCTATTACACCCTAATTCTAAAAATAATATCTTAACAAAAATACATATAAAAATATGATAACATTCACTTTTATATAAACAGTCATTGTTTTTTGAAATATATTTATTTAAAAAAAAAATTTTTTAGACCCTTATGTAAATCATTATTTACTTAATAAAATTATATTATCAATTATATTTAATTGGAATTAATTAATAATTTTATATATTTATAATATAATTTAATACAAAAATTTTAGGAAATCATTTAAATGATTGTCTTGATTGAAAAAATATATTTCAAAAAATATAATAAGTGGTTCATCATATCAAATTATAATTTTTATTAAACCCATTATTATTTCATTAAAAATGTAATATTAAAAATTAGAAATTAAATTTATGATATATTAAAAAAATTAAAAAAATCAAAATGTCAAGTCTAGATTAATGTAAATTCATTAAAATAGTGAATGCCTTAAATGTAAGACGTGTGATGATGATATTTCCATTGGGTTGATAAATTAATATGGTTTGGGAAGTGATTTGGATGAACTCAAACTACTCCCATAAAATGTTTCATACATTATTTGGTTGTTTAATATTATTCAATCATTTAACAAGGTTGACGAATAGTGTCTTTATCTTCACTGGATGCTCTGATAAATGGTCCTTATATGGTAAAATCCAACTTATCATGGTCATCATTTCATTTTTTATGTCAATAGGTCTTTATCATAACAAATTATATAAAAAATAATAATATCCTTATATAATGGTTATACTATCAATAATAATATTGATTAATAGTATTTTAAATCCAACAAACATGATATCTCTCAAAAATAAGCAATGTATAGAATATTTTATACAATTCTATTTCAAAATAATGAATTATATGAATTAAAAATGAAATTTTATTTATATGTATTTGGTTCATTAAATTCATACCCCATATATAAATATCATAATAATTATTTCCATATCATTAAATATAACAGAATAGGGTACTTCTACTTCATTGCCTCTTCATGTTCCCTTGTCAATTCATTAAGATTGTCATTTGTTAGGAACACTTTGACCTTGTAAAGAATCTAATTTTTTAGAAGTTGGTTGACATGTTTAATTATACTCAATTTTTCTCTTCATTTGAATGACCATTGTCCATTAATTCAACCTATTGATTTAGTAAATTTGAGGGGTCCAATATGAAATTCTTCAAGAGGAAAATAGAGATCACATCATGTATTTCAGATTGGATAGTAGGAGTTTTGATTGATATGAAAACACTCTAATGAATTCACAGATCTAAAATAGGATAGTGTACCTATGAATAATATTTCCATTATTTTAAAATGTCAAAAATTTCTTCTGTGATGTTATATTAAGGAACACTTTATCTCTAACATAAAACTCCATGTCTTTCGATGATGGTATAAGAATCATTTCTATCAACTTTTTTCAAATTTCCTTAATTGAAATTTTGTTTGAACATTGACTGTAACGTATTGTATAACACCATGTTCCATCACCATATTTTCACTCCAAATACATCACATCATGTTAGAGTCTAATAACACATCCCACATATATCATCATAATGATCCATTTAAATGAAATAATGGAAACTATTTGTGTAAAACAATTGAACTAGGGAAATGTTATAGTTAAATAATTCATTGAATTATATTAACAATATATCTTTATTTTCAATAGAGTTTTAATAGACCAATAATATTTTAAATAGTAGAAATATAACCATTCATGATATTAATTAAATAACGGGGGATTATGATAATTGGAGTTGGAAAAATGTGAATCGTGGTAAGTGATGCATCTTCACTATGATCAGTTTTTATGATATTTGGGTTAGTGCCATGGAGATCACTATTTTCATGCACAGAAGAACCATTTTTATGGAATTCGGGGGTGTTCTAGTTTTTTGAAAAACGTTATATACATCACTTTTCTATGATTTTGGAAAAAATCATGTGGAATATTATGAATTGAAAAAATAGGATAATATTATTATGGTGAAGAAATACAATGTTGAATTGTTTCCTCTCTTAAATCCACACACATATCCTTTATACTATTAGGGTTTCAAGAGAGGTCATTTAAAATACTGATTACCTAATGGTTAAATAATTATGAGATTCCTAGTTTGATTGAACAGACCACTGGGTGTGATGGAAAATTATGGATATACCCTTATCTAAGAGAGGTATAAACATTAAGAGTGTCTCTTGGACAATGTTGTGATGGTATGAAAAATTACAATGGGAGGATATCAAGGGAATGAGAATTTGGGTGACATTCAAGCAAGATATCAATGTGTCCTATTTGGACATGTAGACTGTTAGATCATATACCACTAAACTCATGAATCGACCTAACTTATCAAATCAATAGAAAAATAACCATTCAATTGTAAGCGGGGTGACAGTAAATTTTGGTTGAATAATATGGTGGGAACTAAATAAGTTTATCCTCGATGCCCTGCTTTGGATATTATGTTCAAAAAATCTAGTGAGCTCCATAGATTCATTTAATCTATTATGGATGTCATACATCATGACATCTTTGAGAAAATTATGATAAATTATGAACAAGATAGGTATCCCTACACTAGATCTTAATAAGGATAATCTCAATGAAGTAGATTCATAGGTCACACATGGTTTCTAATGATCATAATGATTATGGTGAGGCACTTTGGTGTAAGTAGATTCTAATGAAATTTATCTTCTTTGGGTGGTCTGTTGGGAACATTGTTCTTCATGCAAAGGATAAATTAAACATTTGGTAGTAATCCTTGACATAATATTCCATTATTTATGGAAAAAAGTAATTAAACCAC
Source organism: Viscum album (assembly GCA_963277665.1). Classification (NCBI taxonomy): domain Eukaryota; kingdom Viridiplantae; phylum Streptophyta; class Magnoliopsida; order Santalales; family Viscaceae; genus Viscum; species Viscum album. The sequence goes on along the minus strand of OY728133.1, from coordinate 2,064,108,925 downwards.
TAACCCACAAAATTTAGAATGTTAATGGAACAGTTTTTGTGGAGATCATGTGAATATTTTATTTTTTGGGCATTTCAAGGGATATTGAGTTTGAATTTTTATATGTGTGGTTTCATGGACAAAGGATTCAGGGAATGGAAAAAAACTATGGAGTTGTCATCCTTATAGTGGTCAATTAGGTACTTTGAAAAAGGAGGTATAAAACATTCCACAAATAGCATCCAATTACTCAATCTCGTATTATCATTAAAACCATTTTCACATTTATTGATATGATTAAGATTAGTAAGGGATGAGAGGAATCCCATTCACTCAAATATTTCTAGGCTCTACTCCCACCCCCATCATTTCTAGTAGTCCAAAGCAGGGGCATTGGGTTCGTTTGAACCCACACCATTAGGTTCCTTAACTAAACATAGACGGTTCATGTAACATGGTTGTCATATAGGGTGAAGTTTTGATCTAGGATACATGGGTATTAGTTGTCGTAGATTATTCCTCAAACATTGGACGAGTTTATTTACTCTCATATGATTCTCTACATTTATCAATGACCTCCATTTATTTAATGACATAAATATTCACCTATGATCTATTGAGAAAAAACTACCATTGTATCTATAACTAAACAAATTTAATTAGACATATATAATGGTATATTTCATATAAAATTCTATGGAGGAATAATATCATGATCATGCACATGGATATCCTTTAGACATGGTGATAGGGGAATAAAAATTAAAATTTTCATGCATACAAGGTGGAATAGAAGTAGTATATGTCTTTATTTTTTTGTTTGGGTTATTTTCTTCCGGATGGGGTCAACCATGTTTGATATGACACAGTCAAGATTTATTATATCATTCCACCAAGAATCTTATGTTTTACTTTATTTTTTCACACCCAGTAATTTCTCTATAATTATACAAGATAATAAAATAAATATTTATTGATAATGGTACCTTCATACTATTTTTTTGTCTAAGGGGGATAATAATTGATGAAGATCATTTATTTATCTAACACATGAAGTTTTTTCTCTAAATCCATGAGGTAGAATTATGATCACCATTATATATAATATACTATGGAACTCCATGCATTGTTACCAATACCATTGTGTATATATTAGTGAATTTTTAATAAGGTAATTAATAATAGATAAAAATAAAATATGATGATTTTGTAAATAAATTGACTACCATATCAATGGTGTTATTTCATCAGGTTGTATAGGAGAAAACTTTGAAAAAGTTCATGGTTTATTCCATTTCTATAATAATGTGGGAAATGGATGAATATTAACCTTATTCTTCTATCATTACACATTTTCTTATTTTCAAATCTAGAATTGAGATAGAAACACTGTGATATCCTTCTACTTTTTATCCCACTAGATGTTTTGATTCAAATATATAAAGAGAATTGTTATTCGAGGATGAATATAAATGGATGAGCGATGAAAATAACCCCAATGTTCACCCTTTTGTTCCAATTTTTTTAGGAAAAATATCCCAATCGAAACCTCATAACTCCATCTTTTGAAAAGTTGAACTTCAGAATATTCACTTACTTGTTATAAATAAACTATTCATATCAATGGGCCTTTTTTATCGTCTCATGTCTAGAAGGGTGAAAAAATATTTGAAAATTTTAGTACGATGATAATCTTTACATTACCATGTAAATCACTTGCATGTTCACGAAAATTGATATTTTTCAATCCTTATCATTAATACAGTTGTGTGATCCTTACTACTCAAGGAATTTTTGACGTTCTTTTCTTTTTTGGATGGTAATGAATTGAAAAAAAAACAGAATCCTTGGTCTTATATGACAATATTTATTAGGGAATATAAATTTCCTTTTGTGTAAATACATACATTAGGCTTTAATGATCCCTATATATGAAACACATTTTTATATAGCAGTATTTTTTCAATTTATTCAATGTGATAATCACTATAGATAATTAACGATAATCAGTTGGGTATTTAAACTCATATATCATTGATGAAGTAGAGGCATTTTCTATCATGTTTTCATATTTTTATGTATACATTTGATTCCTTTATTGGACCCATTATTTAAGATCCAAAATGTTTTAACAATGGTGGGTAATGTGATAACTAGGGAAGTGAGTAGACACATCTTAATCATTTTAAATAATTCTATCCATTCATTAATCAATAAAAACATGACTCTCTATAATGTAATATTTTTTATTATTCTTGAAAATCACAATACAATTTATACAAAATTGATGATTATACCAACCTAATCTATCAAAACATCATATTTCTTTCACATATGATTTTATTACACATCCTTTAATTTCCTATCTTTTTGATGGATCGATAAATGACCCATTAATGGAGAAAACATGTCCTATGAGTGTTACATGATCCTAAAGAAACAATTGATTATAGAATTTTTTTTATAAAAATTCCTTTTTGATGTTTTTTAGTATAGAAATTAATTTATATTTATATTCCTCCTTTTCTAGGATTAAATAAGACTAAAATCTATAAATATTGCCATTATATTTTATAATTTAGTTCCTATATATTTTAACCATCAACTCCAAAAAAGATATCTAGAGAATTAGGGAGTCCAAATTACATCACTGTGAAAGAATATTGGATATACACTATTAAAATTGAATATTAGGGGTATCATCCTTCATCACATTTACATGAAAATATCCTAATCAAATATCCACCTTAGTGAAGTTATGATATGCACCTAGCTAATAATAATAGTCATAAATTCATTAGATAGGATTCTTTTTTATTATCATGATATTATTGTGATCATGATATTCAATGAAAAGGTGTGTTGTCCAATCATTCTACATAAAAAAGTGGTCTAGTTCAACACTTGTTGAATCACATGGAAATATAAACCTGTTATCTAGATTCTCAAATAAAAATTTCCTTATCTCAAAAATTTCATCAATGGCCATTCTATATAGATTCTTTGATATTTATTAATCTCTATATATGAGTTTGATAGAGAATTATACATCTTGTCTAGGGAGATGAAAAATAAATTATTTGGATTTTTTTTTGAATTCGAATAGAATGGGCATCCCACCGTGGATGATATTTTCTTAAGTCTCAATCATTTGGGATACGTACACATTCCTGAAATGTAATAATATTATTTCATGAGTTTATGGTATGAAATATGATCTATCCTCCATGTAGAACATCAATATAATAGTAGGGTTATTTGTGATACATATGGTTATTTCCTTCTCTCAAAAATATATGTTCACTTTATAAAAAGAAATCCAATCCATGACTAGAATTGAATAATATTATTGCAATGAGAGTATCAATGTTTTTTCTAAAGTATTTAGATATAAAATTTGGATAGATTATGAGTTATGTACTTGGGAATCAATTATTCTACCATTTCTATCTTCATCGATAACATTACTTCCACATTTTCATGTGGTGTTTGAATAGTTACACTTAAAATGCATCATATGAATGAATATGTAGAAAAACGGATGATATTACTTCTTTTCACTCTATTATTCTTGTTCAACCATTTAATGCATCCAATATAGAAAAAATTATTATATGTTTTTTACTTTTAAACACATTAAAGGGAATTCAAAAACATTAATGAGATAACTCATAGAATAAACATGTATCTTTATCAATGAATATGTAGGTTCACACAATTTAATTCTTCCTTTATTTTTTTCATAAATTCTTATGGACATTGTTTTCATTACAAATGGTTTGTGTACATATTTGGATTTTAACAAAGTATATTGCTCAGGATTGTCAAACTAGGTATGAGAGAAGCCTCACATTCAAGCACTAATTGATTATCTAGTCCAACTAAATGATCCTTTTAAGGTTGTTACACCTTGGTATCACCATTCTTGATCCATAACCTTATTTATTATCTAGAAAAAGATAAATTTAATTTTTATCCACAAACTCTATAAATTACTACAATTTTTTAATATATTATGATGTTTATTCTTATCGCTATAAATTTATCTATCACTTTATAATCAAATTATCAAAAATATATAGACATTTTAATGAAACAAACTATGAAAAACATTTTATTAATGAACTTTATTTCCTACTTTATTACATAATAAAAAAAATTTATCCTCTAAGATCAATATACCTAGTGAATTTTGGAAATTTGGTATATAGAATACCATCATACAATATAAATACAATGAAATTATAGAAAACATCATTACCATGGACATAAACAACCATCATTCTTCTAAAACTACATGGAATAACCAAGAGACGTCCATAATAAAGGGGTAATCTATAAATAACATTTTGTAAAGAAGAAAATTAATACTATAAGGTAAATTCATAATTTTTTATAATAATAATATCATGGAATTATAAAAGGGTTGAGAATAATAATATTGTAAAATGATAAATTATATAAAATAATAGAATATAAAAAACATGGGAATGTGGAAACTATAAAAATGTAATATCATAAACATGTGTTTTGTCTAACCACCAAGAAAACATAATTAGTTTTCTTAGGATAACCACTTGAACATATCACATGAAATATCATGATATCAAAACATTACTCGATGAATTTTATTGCTATATAATTTTCATCCAGAATATCGCATTTATAACACGTACATAAATAAGTGTGAAATATACAACATTCATAATATTATAAAATTTCATCACTTCAATCCCATTATTAATGAGTGTCGGATAAAACGATGGATGTAAGCAATAAATTAAACATATGTAAATATTTGTGAATACCCTTTAGTGGAAATGGAGATGAGTATTCACAACAAAAATATTGGTCATGGAAATCATTAGATAATTTCAGCAGCATAATATGGAGAATTAAAGGGTCACGTGAGGGATTAATGAGACAAAATGGTATCTATAACCACATGGTAATCATAAGGTCAATTTGGGGATTAAAAAATGGGGAGAAGTAGAGGATCCCTTAATTTCATTGAAAAAATACAAAATTTTGGGATGAGCTTATTAAGATCATGAGGGAACTTTTGGAAAACATTATACAGTGAAAGTAAGCTTAATATCTTTTTCTATCATTTTATAAAGTGGAATGGGAGTTTTGATGGGTGTATATAGAATAATATAGGATAATTATTTATCAATAACCAAACATAGTGTTTGATGTCTCTATGATAAATTAATAAAAAAAAACCCCGTGATTATTTCATATGATTGCTTCCAAATAAGATGTTTTCATTTTTATACTTTTATTAAAAATTATATAATTAAAATAATAATCCTGGTGATGTAGAGGTGAGTCATGTTTACAAAATATTTATTTTCAAGTCATAAAATAAAATATTTGATTTGGATGAATCATAATGGGATTATAAAATTAATCAAATAACCATAGAATTTAATTGTTTTAAATTTGGAATATAAATATATTCAATGATAACTTTTATGGGATATATTACATAACATTGGGTTATTAGTATTTCAAAATACACCCATTATATTTATACCATATTAAAATTTTACCAGAAAATTTGATTATCTACAATAATTATTAAAAATACATATTTAGATAATTTCAGCATGCTGATTCTATAATAAATATGTAATTTAAATAAAATAATTATATATTATTGGGAATTTATACATCTAAATCTATAATTCACATTTAATGGAAAATATTAATTTTTTTGATAATAATGATTTTCTGACAATTAAAAAATTTATTTTTGAATTTATGAAATTATATTATCAGGAATATATATATATATATATTAGAAATTATTATATTAATTTTATTTATAAAAATATATTTTTTTCAAAATAATATGGAAGTCATAAAAATATATATTTTAATTGATTATACATATTTATAAAAAAAATATTTATGGTCCATTATAAAAGAATGTTTTCTTTATCAAAATACTCTTTTACTAAATTAAAATGTAATATTAAAAAAGATAATTGTTATATTTTTTTAACAGTTATAATTCATATTATTATTTTCTTGATACATATCACTTTATTACAAAAGTGACCTCCAATATGTTATTGTGTGTGACTATGAAATTTTCCTAGGGCGATTTGACTACCATGATTTGAGATGTGATATCAATTATCATTAACATGCCCTATAAATAGTTTTTTTGTGCTTCAATAGTTACATTTTTATCATTTCCTGATCATTGGAAAATAAAATGATTCTATCTCCTTCGGATACTATGGTAAATTTGATTCATAGAATACAATCCTTATGGTTTAGAAAATCTCATCATTTATAATTGTCCATTAAAATTTATTATAAACTTTATTATATACTATTATAAAGTTCATTAAATAACATATATAAAATCAATGGTTTTGATAATGATTATTATTTAAAATTCAACAAACCATATAAATGTGTAATATAACCAACATAGTGAATTGGTTTTTTATAATTACCTTTATTAATAAGTAATTTACTCATTTAAAAATTAATATTAATTTATATTAGTTTTGGTCTTTAAAATGAAAACATATATGGATTACATGATAGTATATTTATTTTATAATTATTGAATCACATGTTATATGAAACCAATACCATTATAATAGTAATATTAAACATGAGATTAATTTTAGAGAAATTTATTCTAGGACATAGGGAAATGGGATAAATAAAACTTGGGCTAACATGTTCTTGATGATATTGTAATAATAGTAAATTAATATTACTTTATATTAGGGAAAAATATGTTTTATAGAAAACCCAAGAGGATAAAAAGTAATTTTATGATTAAGCGTATTAATTTTTTATAAAAATATTTTTTTAATATTAAAGGAATGAAAATAACATAGTTGTAGTAAATGGAAACCTAGTATGTCAGGTGAAAAACTATCACATCTTACACGGTTGTGAGGCATAAACCGAAAATAAAATTATAAAATGGTTTAAATTCCAACCACTAGAAAATTTTATTTCTTAGTCAGTGATAAATAAATAAATAAATATGTCAAATAATTTATACGATTACATTGGAAACATATGTTTTATCATATAGTAAAAAAAATGAGTATATAGTGATTTTGAGATTATGTTATTGTTTCTATTTTATAAGAAGATCTATATATATTTTTGGGGAACATTATATGATTTGGGTAAATAGATTCTGTTTGGATCCTATTATGGAGATTAAATTTTTAATTATGTTTAGAATGCATAAATAAATTGGGGTGGACATATGGTGATTTAGTTCATTTAAGGAAAATATCATCATATAGAGGATAGTAAATAACTATGGAATATACACTTTAATTTGATTGATATTATTTTGAGATAAATTGAAAATATATGTTGGAAGATAATGTGATCACTCATTCTAATAATAATGTTTTTATATTAGTGAGTTATATTTTGAACCATTTTATAGATATTAATTTTCAGAATGGTTTAATTTTAACTATGGGTATTGTAATTTAATTTTAGAGATTAATTTAGCATTTCATCATATTAAAGATTTGGAATAATCATAACATATGATAACCTCATGGGATTTAGTTAATGTATATAGGAATGATGAATATATTTATATCACATTTTTAGATTATGTGATCTATTATATGTTGATTTTAGTTCATTAGGATTAAAATTTTGTTATTAAAGAGTCATCATTTAGAGAAAAAGACGAAATTGGGGTAGAAATTTAATAAATGATGAAATTATACGTGTCAACAAATTATTTTTCATTGTGTAATCAGTATATATATTAATGTAATTCCACGGATCATTGAAAAGGATAGTGGAACAATGATATTATCTGATTACGTTCATTTAATATGAATCCACACTATTTTTTAATCCTTATTGATTTACAGTTAATAAATTTATCTTCTCATTAAATTTATGATGATCATTAATATATATCAATCTACCACGATATATAGATATTAAATATCTCTTCCAAGTCTATATTTTCACCTCCCACTAATTTTCTCTAATTATATATCCTAGTTATGGGTTATTCTAGGTGGCTATCATATTTCCTTTCCCACTTTTTAAGAAGAAGTGTTATTGACCATTTTTTGGATGTGGGAATTTAAAAATGGTATTTTCTAATTACAAAACCTTTAATTCTGAGATAATGATCAAATATTGGGGATAAAAGTAATTTAGGATCAGAATTTAACACCTCATAATTCTAAATGTAAATATCTGTTCGACCGCATATACAACAAAAAATATAAAGATAATACAAACTATTAAATATTTATTTTTAAATATCAATGTTATAACCTAGAGAATAAATTGGTGGGTATAAATAGTATTAAAATTATTTTCAAATATATATATATATAATTATATTTATATTATAGGCTCAATTGATATATATTGATAAATTTATTGTAAATAATAAATCTATTTTTTTGGAACTCATTTTTGTAGTTAATAATATTCCCACAATTGGTTTTTTTTTTTTCGGTAAGTATTATAATTAATTTATAGAATGTAATGAAATGTTATTTTATAAAAATAACATCAAATTTTAAAACAACATATCAAAGTTATCCTCAATGAATTTTATATAATTTTTTAAAAGGTTTTATCTCTCAATTAATAATGGAACAATAATTTTTTTTTTGGAAACTGTATTTTATTTTATGGCATTTAAAAAATCAAATACAAATATTTATTAGTTTTTAACATTTAAATAGATCATTTTGATTAAAAAATCTAATTGTGGACATTATAATTAATTTTATTCAAAAACTTTATACCCAAAATTATATGTAATATAAATTTTTATAAAAAACTATGCTTTATCATGTAATATAGGTTTAGTTTTAAATTAAATTTTTCCCCATATATCAATGGGTTCATGATAAAATAAATCCATATTTGGAATCAAGAGGCCATATTTTTTAAGTATATCATTTTTAATAATGTTTATTTTGATTAGTAACCATAGAAAGTATTTTCCACCATGGTAATGGTAAATCGAGTAATTAAGGTTAAATATACTATGATATAGACTAATAAAATACACGAACACTTTACTTTATTAAATTTTATAATTTCAGTTTATCCATAATTATCCAATATTCTTATATAAGAGATTTATTTTTCATTTGGATATGAATATAAAATTTATTGTATTTAAGTAATGTATAAAGTAAAAGAATGTCTCTTAATTTGTTATATATATATATATATATAATTTTTTGTGATGGGGTTAAAAACAACATCTATTTAATTTTAACGGATTATACAATATATAAATATTTTTTATTTATGATGATTATTTATTTATTATTTCTAGTGGGGAAATTATTACCTAAAATTCATAAACAATAATGACATAGTATTTATTCAATTAATAGAAAACTGAAATAAATAATTTTCAAAATATTAAATGGAATATAAATTCAATAGATTATAGTGTTTTTTGGAAATTTTAGATTCATATAACTTATTTGGGGATTATTAAATGTTTATATTTTGATTACAACTTTATCATGTTGCTTTCAAATTCAAATTAAATGAATAACACCAAATGTAAAACCAATGTTGTTTTATAATTAAAATGATTTATTGATAGAATAAATATTACTAAAAATATAACCTTAATCCAAGATAATGGTATATAATTTATGGAATAAAATGTGATCTATTTTAGGACATCATTATATTTATAGAAATTTCAATGGCACTGTTAGACTAAAAAAAATTATACTGAAGTTCGGGTTAATCAGGTTTACTTGTGGTTTAAACCAAAAGATTAGTATGATAGAATCGAATAAAAATTCCCAATTTTTTTTAAATGATATGAATTGTATATGTTTGGATACTTTTTAAATGAAAATCAATTTATGTTAATTTTCTATTTTATCTAATTCCAAGAGTTTTCCTCCCATCAATGAAGAAAGGGAAACTCCTCATGTTTTATAACACATAAAAAGAATTATTCATCTAATACCATCTCAAATACCTTCCATAAATACATTCATAAGATCAATATGTTTTTTAAAAAAAATCCATGGAATGATTTTGGTGTAATCTTTTAATGTTTGTCGGACAAAATACATATTTTTTTAATGAGTCATTTTCATTCTATTTATTCATATAACTCCATAAAATATTCTAAAAAAGTGTCCAATTAATAATTAAATTATATCCCATAAACCTATATTTTTAAGGTAATATTCATTACCTATATCCATCTCCTCTTCTATAAAATGGGAAATGAATGCATTGTTCAAGTGTACAATGGACCACCACCTTACGACCTAATGAAGTTCATATTCAATAAATACCATTCATGTATATATATAATTATATATTTAATATATATAAAATATATTACTGACATATTATACATTTTTTAAAAGAAATATATATTATATACTCAAAAAATTACAATCATTGATAAATAATAATGTAGTTCAGGTGTACTAATGTACATCCATATCCCAAAATTTATGTGATTAATATTCACATGGATGATATATATTATTATATATAATGAAATTAAATTTTATTTATGATATAATTATATTTATTAATGATAAAATAAGACATATCATACATTAATAATGATCAATGAAAAATGTAATTGTTAATTATGAGTATGCACATCCAACCATCTCCATGATTGTAAAAAAGATTTTATTTCTGAATCATCAATAATGGTTTGTTTTAAATGTTAAATGGTAAAAAATTTATATTTATTTCATAATTACTGTTCTATAGAAGATAAAATAATGGCATATTTGACCATAGAAAACCTACAAAATCATGTTTAAACATATGATTTGAATATCTTCTGACACTATTTGTTTGTCCTTTAACAAGTGCACTAGCTATGCTTTCTCTCCTCAGGTTAAAAATATACTGCTTACGGCGGTGGCAGAACTACTTCATGTGATCTGGTATGATAGAAATGAAATCATTCATAATAAGCGCTCATTCAGTTTAATTGCAGGAAAATCTCAAATTCTTATTGCGATACATGAAGCTGCTTCCATTCAAAAAGACTGTTGCAACAACTCGGTTGGTGATTTTGAGATCCTTCGTCACCTTTATGTGCCCGACGTCTTCCCACAGATCAAACGTTCATTTGAAGTATTCTGGCAATCACCGATGTCGGGATGGATCAAAGTGAATGTTGACGGTGCCTCCAAAGGTAACCCAGGCCCTGCAGGTTGTGGGGCTATTTTTTGTGACTCGGCTGGTCTTTTCCCGGGTTGCTTCTATGCTGGCTGTGGCCAATCCTCTTCCCTGGAAGCTGAAATGCTGGGTGTCATCCACGCCGTTGATTTTTCCCTTCAAAGAGGCTGGAAAAAACTCTGGATTGAAAGCGACTCTACTACTATCATTCATGCCATCTGGAATGGTTCCATTCATCTGGCTTGGTCTCTCACCACTCTTTGGATGAATTGTCTCAACTCTCTACATGGGATTGACCACATTGCCACTCACACCTATCGGGAAGCGAATACTGTTGCAGATGCTCTTGCCAACAAAGGCATTCATCAAACCATGACTTGGCTGAACTCTTTACCTGCTGATTTATTATCTTTGATTGATAGATATTGTAAAAGAATTCAATCTTTTTGCCTTTTGTAACTTTATCCTTATCAATGAGATGACTATTTTGCAAAAAAAATATGATCTGAATATCTAAAAATATCCTGATGAAAACCTATTGGAATAATTAATTAATTATAACATGGTAATTGTAATAGTAAATAAGAAATAGATTCTTGAAAAATTAATTAAATAACTAAAATATACAATTTAGGATTATGAGAAACATACTTGATTATTTGTACTAGAGGAAAAAGTCCCTTTTGAAAAATATTCTTTTATTGTTTCCCTTTCATTACGTTAATTTAAATACATCATTTTAAATGTTTTATTGATTTATATTATAAATATTACTATTCCACATATTTATTTATAAAATTAAATTACTAATATATTTATATTGAAATAATTTAATTTTAATGGGAATTATATTAAATTTTTGTATAAAGAATTCCAGAATGTATATTTTTACAAAATGTTTGGAAGTTCACTAAAAAATGAAAAATGAATATTCTATATTTATATATATAGTTTCAATAGGTTTTCAACCCAAAAAGAATATTATTTTATTAATTTATTCATATATAATATTATGAATTTTTAAATGGAAACCCCTCCTATTTTTTATTGGAATTTTTTGTTGACAATTTCATTTAACAGGAAAGTGTTATAGAAATATCCAAAAATGTGTTCTTATGGTAGGAAGTACATTTTTTATTAAGCAAGATTTCAAGAATTATGTTATTTCTGAGGTATTATATTCTATTTGGAACCGTTAATGTTATTCAATTTCATACATTGAATATTGACTTATTTTAATGAGTGATATAAAAATTATGTTACATGTTAACTATGTGATTTATATAATCTTTCAACATGAATTTATTAAAATATTATGATTTCTAAAATGTAATCAACATATTAGTTTTAGATAGGACACTTTATACTACCTGTTATGTGAGGAATGCATGGCATTGTGAAAAAAATTTATGATCATTTCATGTTTACAAATAATATATTATTAGTGTTATAAATCGTTATAATTTATTAGGAAATGTTTTATGAAAATAATTTGGTAGAAAATTGGATTTCTTGTGTAAGAAAGATATTATTTTTTACCCAAATATTATTTTTAAAAAGGTAAAATTCGATTAGTATTCATTTATTAATGGGTTTCTATTATTATTATTATTTATCTTACAATGATATTGATACTTATACATCATTTAAAGTTTTACACATAGGTTTATAAGTATGATTAGTTACTAGGATGAAGAAAAGATGAAAATTTTAAAGCTGAATCCTGAAAACAAAAAAATTTATATCTTAAATGATTTGAATTTGATGAAAACTAGATACTCTGTGAATGTTTCCACATTGAAATTTCACATTTATTAATAATATAATTGTTAACTAGTTATATAAAAATCAAAAACTAAATGATCTTTTGGATTGTAAAAAATAATAATTCTTGTCTTAAGATAATACAATATATATGTTTATGTATGAGTCTAAAAAATAACAATAATCATTAATTATTATAATCATAATTTTTTTCCTTTTTTATTATAGTTTTCTAGAATCAAATTTTATCATCTTCAAATTACTTATTTACATATAGGATTCATTATTATTAGAAGAATTTAGGAGGACATGAAAAAATCTGGGATACCATGATCATTTTATGTTATATTCAAAAAAAACAATCCATTAAAAGTTGGGGGTGTTGTGTTTAATGCATTTGAAATCAGACCGTGGGATCTTAGATTCAAATATTAGATTTTTTATATATAGGGATATTAATTGCATCAATAGAATTTAGAAATTAATGATTTTATAATTATGATTATTAGTATGAAAGGATTAATTTTTTTTTACATTTTAATCATCTCCAATATTTGAGAACTATCAACTCAAAAGTTTCATTGATTAGTATTTTAATAGGAGTTATCAATAGGTTTGTTATTTATGTATATATCATAGTTATGAAACGTTTATTCTGTTGTGATTATGGAGTTTATGATGATTAAAATTAGTGATATTTCCAATCATGCAAGTCTATTTTCTTATAGGGATGTAAATTATTTCGTTAAAAATAAATTTTTTATTAATTAAATTTGATTGGAATCTTTATTTATCTTTTAATAAAAGTGGATCATGGGTCATGATATTTCGTAACTAAATTTTTATAATATAAGATTTATATATTGGACAATGGTGCCTTTTAATATTTTTATAGTCATCAGTATCGAATGTATGGACATATAAACCATAGACTATGTTTATTAATCCATCATTTTATTTAGTTTAAAAGAGAAGAATTATGTTTATGGTTAATGTGACTTGTATTATTTTATTGCAATTGATAACTTTGTCATGAGGATGAAAATAGTTTTTCTCTAGAAGACATGTGATATATACCACATAGAGTGTCATATATTTTTCCATTAATATACAAGGGTTAAATTATTTATATTGAATTTTTATACTTCATAATGAAGAGATACCTAGTGTCGCAACATTTACACTCTAATACATTCAAAAAAATCCTTAAAAATTATATAATCTGGGTGTGGTATTGAATTTTTTGGATAATATCATCAGTTGGAGCTTAATCATGATTTTAATATTCCTTTTTTATGGAACATGTTACATCTTACACCTTTATTGATATTGGTTGAGGAAACATATGTCTATACGAAGTAGGTTTGTGATAACTCATGTATTTTTTAATAAGGTATCTCTTATAAGGGTTATTAATAATCATGAATATTGATTTATATTTTTAATTTAAACTAGTATATATTTTTATATCATCTATCAGAAGATATCATATAATATATTGGATTACAATTATAAAATTCCAATTTTTTTGTTCACTTCATTACATAAAATATGCATTATTTTACGGTTAAATTTATATAGTTACAATTTTTTTTTTATTCTATAAATAAAAGTATTTTTAATTGGGTATTTTATATGTTGATACTCATGTTAATTATTTTGATTATATTATGATTTATTAGTTTTATAATATTTGAAATCAAATTAATTATTCTTGAAATAAATATTTGTTATTATAATAAAATTGTTTTCACAATACTTTTTTATAATATGATTTTTCAAATATTTAAAATAAAATATATAAAATGAGATTCATTAATTTTTTATTATCTTTAAATTATCTAATGGTGTATTTTTAAAATTTTCAAAAAATTTTTACCATTTTGGTGAATAGTAAAAATATTTTTTTTTGAAAATCCCATATAATTTCTTACATCATCAAAAAATAAATATAAGATAAATTTATTTTAAATATAGACTTTATCTTAAATGATTTAATACACAAAAAATAAAAAATTATTGTTCAACTAATATAAACTAGGGGTTATGTAATGAGTAATATAAAACAAATTATTGTTGGAGAAGCATTGCTTACACAATTTTTGAAATATAAAATTAATGTAATGATGATATGATGATGGAAGAGATAATTCTATATAATTGCATAAGATATATCATTTAATATTGATAATATATATATATATATATTTATTTATTTAATTAAATTAAAAAATAATTATCCACATGCTTATATATCTATTCTAAAAGCTAATTTTTTTTAAAAAATTACATAAATATGTTGATAAATATGAAGGATAAGAATTTTAAATATCAATAAATCTAAATTATAATATTTATAATTAAAATATTATTGTATTTTTTTAATTAAGATTTATTTGTAAGTGGTAGAATATTTATCCAAACATTTTAAGTAGTGTTAAAATAGTTATTGTGCACTAAAGGGAAATTTCAGAAAAACTGTTCAGAAATATGTTTAATATACTAATAATTGGATTAATTATGGTGTTTAATAATTTTATTGGATAAAAATGTTATGAAATATATTATATATAGGAAAAAATTATAATTCCATAGTTATGTTTATTTTTTTTCTTATATTATTAAAACAATGATAATAATATATTTAATGGGTTTTTACTACTAAAAAGGATTCACCCTTAAACAATTAAATATTTTACAATATTTAAATTTAATTTGATGAATATAATCATCAATAATACCATCCATGATCCATTCATGAGTCAAATCAAATTTCAAAGTGACATTCTGGACCCTGGATAACTCGATATTTCAGAAAATGGAAATAAATTTTTCTTAAAAAAGGAGACTCATTCTACCATTTCAAAATAAATCTTTAGTTTTGCTTCATATAAATATTCTTTAATAATACCTCTATAAGATTAAATTTCCATGTCCTTAATCCAATTTTTTGAAAAAAAATCATATAATTTAACATCATTATGATAAATAAAAAAGAGAAAACATAATGATCAAAGTAGTGGTTTATAATGTCTTTGTCTCATTTCTTATTTATGATTATTTAAATTTAATCTCATCAAAGATCATTTTTTTATTTCTTGTATTAAATTTTTTATTATCATAAATATACTAATCATTATTCTATGAGATTTCATCTATTACATCACATCAAACTCTGTTCATATTTCATTATTAATTCAAAATAATTTTGTTTCAACAAATTATGTTTTTCATACCAATTAACATTTTTCTATTTTAAAAATATTATTATTAATTTTATGTATCACAAATTTTATATCCTATAAATAAATTAATGTTTTCCTAAAAAACATATAAATAATTGGTATTCTCATTTTTTTAAATATTTTTTTAAAAAATATGTCACTATCGTGGTTTTATGCAAAACATGTTAATGATGTTTTTTTTGTAAACAAATATCCTTAATTAACATCACTAAAAAATGAATTCATAATAGAATATATAATTTATTATAAATAAATATAATTATTCTGATCCTATAAGATTGAAATATCCACCATAAAAATGTACACATTGGTATGAAATCATAATAATTTTTTAAGAACAATGATTTCCTCTTCTATGAAGATTATCTGAATGCAAAAAAAATTCATAACCTATTTAACTTATATAATTATTTAATTATATATAAAAAAGTGATTATTATTGATATTATTTAATTTTTTAAAAATAACATTTTACTAGTATAATTACCATATAAATTAAATTGAGATTATGAATTGATATAATTCAAAATAATTGATGTGAACAATACCCGTTTTTTAATGAATAAAAATGATAACAAATTAAATAAAAGGAATATTAATATGAAAATTAACCTGATAAATTATCTAATTAAATATAAAATATATTATGGTTTATTTTTTTGGATCTTGAGGTAGTACGATGATAGTTATGACTCAGGTTAATGGGATACATACCTCCATTTATTCTTATTGTGTTATATGATTTATTCATTGAATGTATTAGAATAAGATTATGTGAATTTTAACATATCATTAATTATTTATTTATTTAAAATTTATTAAAATTTATTTTAAATTATTACATATTATAAGTTTTCTGATGCATTATAATTTTAAATTTTATGATCTATATATGTGTTTCTTTTCCAATCCCAATTTAGAAAAAATATTTTCTATATGTAATATTTTTTATAGGAATAAAATAATTAAATATCTTATAAATCCACTTATATTTCATTATTTGATAGTTATTTTAGGGTTTTATATTCCATCTTACCCTTTCAAAACTATATTGTTCATAATTTAAACAAAAAATATTATCATAAATATATAAGATCCAACCTCTTATTTTTGGTCCATAATTTTTCTTCTCCATGTACATATTTTGTATATTGTATTATGCATGTAATTCTATTTATCCATGGGGAAAATATAAAAAATCCATATTTTTTTCTAATATAAAATTAATAATTATTTGTTAATAAGGAATATTTATTATATATTCTATTATGATTCATTGTTTTCACTTGATGAATGAATTGGAAATATGTTTTTATGGGATGGGATAAAATAATATATAGCCCCTAAATGAAACTAAAGGTCCCATGAAACAAATTAGTTTAGGTATTCGATGAATGCACTAACAATTTAAATATTTTATATCAAAATAATTTGTAACATTTATTTTTATTATGTTTAACCTTGTGTATTGAATATTTATAAAAATGTTCCCATTTATTTATTATGTATAGAAATGAGGCCTTGATGGTCTTAAATAGATGTCAAGAATTATTTATTCCCTCACCACGTGATTAGTTATTATTATCCATGTGATGATTTATATTATTATACCATCAATGGATATATTTCATCTTCATGATATGAGTGATATGGAATTATTCAATTATGATTTATCATTTTCATATTTTTCATAACCTTTTTTATTCTTTGATAGCTTCTAATGTATTTTTTCCCTTATTGAGTATCTATATTCCAAAATTTAATTTTATTTCTATTTTAACTAGGTTATTAAAATGTGTAATTTGAATGAAATAAATGGTAAATTAGAAGTAATAATGTTTCATCCTTTAATGATTCCTTAATAATAATCAGAGACTTTGGTTTGGTAGAATAAATAGCAATTTGATGAGGGTATATGTGTTGTAATATAACTGATATTCAAAATTTTATATAATTCATAATCTAAAAATTATATGGTGTCAATTTGAATAAATACTTTTTAGAAGATATGTACATATGACATGGATATGTTTAGGGTGTTTTAGGGAGTGTTACTGAAAATTTTCATCAAGATTTTGTACTTAGATTTAAATGAAAATAGTTATGTAGCCCAAAAATTCAACTAAAACACAATAATATTTCATAATTATTTAAATATTATTATATAAATATATATATTTTATACTATAATTATATATTAAATGTTTTATATGTTTTGTATAAGTATACTAATGTTTATATATGGATCCTAGAGAATGGAATGGAAATCATATCTTGACATGTAATCCATATGGGGTTTTCCCTCCTTAGTAAGTTAATGAGACATGAGTTTGAATATATAAAATTTTTTAGATGACATTAGAAGATAGAATGTTATTTATTGTGGATAATTTATGATTTTATGTGTCATAATAGATATATTGTTTTAAACTCTGATCATAAATTCAGAAAAATTATATAATATAATAACCTTACCACCTTTAAAAAGTTTAAAACTACTTTCAACTTGTATATAAATCATGTTATATGTATTAATGAGTTATTCACAAGTGTACGAGGATTCTAGGGAAATTATGGAGGGTTTGGGGATAAAAAAATCTAGGATTTAGAGTTAAAGGATTTAGATAATGGTTAAAACATAGTTAGTGCTAACAGTTCATTCCAACAATGTTATGTGAAAGGAATATGCACACAATTTTTCAATTATTGTAATTGGATTTGATTAATTGTGAAAAAAATTTATTGAAAATTATACTTCACAATATTTACACCATGGATGTGTAAAATTTTATGTAATGTATTCTGAGGAGATAATGGATTCCACACAGTTAATAAATACCCTCAACTATTTAGAATATAAAAAATTAATGTATATTTTCATATAACCCTTAATAAAATTTTACTTAATTTTGAGATTTTTATTAGGTAAAACCTTTTATATATTAAACCACTATCTTCCAACAAGAATCTAGGTGGTTATCTGTAGATTTTCAACTATCCATAGTATCATTTAATGTGATTAGAATATTTTTTAACTATATTCCTCTTCTTACCTCTTCTCAATTTTCTATGTTGTTGTGTAATTTCTCACTGTTTTATCAATTATTCTATATTTTTAAGGATTTTTTTGGTTTTTTGTTTATCATTTTTTCGGCCAATCCAATGGACCTTAACTAATGAGTAGACTCCTATAGACATATGGTTGGTGTTTTATTAAATTTACCAATATTTTTTCTCCAGTAATACATGTTTTAGGGTAGTGTAACTACATTATCTTTTTCATGAAAAAGTTTAATCTAAATTGAATGTTTTCATTGTGAGTTTCCTAATATAAATTCCCACAGAATTCACCTTTGAACAGAGTTATCTAATGATATTTTTTATGTATTCTATTATCATTCATTCCATTCACATGATGAATGAATTTGACATAAGTTGTGATGTATAGGGATTGAATCATATATAGAATCTATAGGTCGCATGAAACAAATTTGTTTAGGTATTCGATGAATGCATTAATTGGACAAATATTTTAAATCAAAATAATTTGTAACATTTATTTTCATTATTTTCAACCTCATGAATTCCATCATTATAAAAACATTCCCTTTTATTTATTTTGTATTGTAATTAGGCCTTGATGGTTTTAAATAGATGTCAAGCATTATTCATTCTCTCAATATGTGATTAGTCGTTATTATCCTTTTGATGATTTATATTATTATACAATAAATGGATATATTTAATGTTCATGATATTATTGATATGTAATTATTAAATTATGATTTATCTTTTCAATATTATTCATGACTTTTTTATTCGTCGATAGCTTCTAATGTATTTTGTCTCTTATTGAGTATCTTTGATCACAAATTTATTTCGTTTCCATTTTAACTAGGTTATTAATAAGGGTAATTTTAATGAAGTCAATATTAAATTAGGAGGATTAATTTTTCAGCCTTCTATGATTTATTTATAACAATAAAAGACCTTGGTTTGTATAATAAAAGGCCATTTTATGGGGGTATATGTCTTTTTATGTAAGTGATATACAAAATTCTCAAAAACTCAAGATCTAAAAATTATATATTGTGTATGTGAATGCATATTTATTATAAGACATTTAATATGATATGGTAATTTTTATGGTGTTATTTAAAGTTTTAGCGATGTTTTTCTACATGATTTTGGATATACATTTAAAAGAAAATAGTTACACGGCCCAAAAATTACATTAAAACCCAATAATATTTCATAATTAATTAAATATTATTTTATATGTAAAGATATTTAATAATATAATTAGATATTAAATATTTTATATGTTAGGTATATGTATACCATGGTTTATATATGGATCCTAGAGAATGGAAAGGAAACAATATCTTGACATGTAATTCCTATGGGGTTTTCCCTCCTCAGTAAGTCAATGAGACATGAGTTTGATTTTGTAGAATTATTTTGATGACAATAGAAGAGAGAATGTTATCTGTTATGGATAATTTATGTTTTTAGATGTTTGAATACATAGATAATTTAAAACGGTGATCAAAAAGTCAGCCCATTATATAATATAATAACCTTACCACCTCTAAAAAGTGTATACCTACTTTCACCTTGTATAAAAATAGTTTAATATGTATTAATGTGTTATTACCATGTTTATAAGAGTTTCAGGGAAATCATATTTGGTTTGGGGATACAAAATCTATGATTTAGAGTTGGAGGATTGGTATAATGGTTAGCACACAATTAGTGCTGACACTTCATCCCAAAATGTGATGTGAAAAAAATATGCACAAAATTTTTCAAGTAGTGTATTGGGATTTGATTAATTGTGAAAAATTTATAGATTATTATACTTCTCTGTATTTACACAATTGTTGTGTAAAATTTTTTGTAATGTATTATTAGAAAATAATGTATGAAACAAATTTAATCAATTCCCTCACCCATTTACAATATCAAAAATTAAAATATATTCCTATATAACACTTAAATTTTATTTAATTAATTATTAGATAGTTATTAGGTAAAACCTATTATATATTAAACCATAATCTTTCCTCAGGAATGTAGGTGGTTCTTAGATTATTTTTAACTGTCCAGAGTATCATTTAATGTGATTAGAATATTTTGTAATTATATCCATCCTCCTACATCTTCTCATTTTTTCTATGTTGTTGTCCAATTTCTTACTGTATAATCAACTATTCCCTATTTTTATGGATTTTGTTTGTTTTTTTATTTATCATGATTTATGCCAAACCAATGGACCTTAACTGATATGTATACTCTTCTTGTCCATTGGTTGGTGTTTTATGAAATTTACCCATATTTTATCCAATATTCCAGGTGTTAGGGTAGTGTAACTATATCATCTTTTTCTTAAGATAGTTTAATTTAAATTAAATGTTTTAATAGTGGGTTTGATAATTTAAATTCTTACAGAATTCATCATGGAAACTAGTTATCTGATGATATATTTTGATGAACATTAGATTTTATTTTCAATTCCATGGCCAACTTTTAAATAATATTCTTTGGTAAAATTAAATGTGTAAAAAAATTGAATGACTCCTAATTGATCTCTAACACATATGTCGCAAGGATTAGTAAAATTTTTAGAAATGAATTATTATTTGAATCATTGGATGAAAAATAAAAAATTTATAACCATAGATAATAATGGATGGAAATAACTCTTTGAATGGTCCATTTGAAATAGTAAAAATTCATTGGAAAATAATTTTTTTGATGTATTTTGAATTTGTAAAAATACTGGTTTGTTATAATGGGTATGTTTTTAATAGAATTTTTAATATTTCATTATTTTAAAACTTTTTAAAATGAAATGTGTTATTATTATTCATGTTTATTATTTGATGTGAGTTGTTTAATATTGAGTTATAAAATGGTAAATTGTGAAGTGTTTTTGGAATCATATCCCGAAATGACACTTCCAAATTTTTAATTCAAATATCAATGATAGTTGTGATTATTGTAATGTGCTGTAGCCTTGTTAATTTTTTTTATTTTATTTACATTCGTAGATTTATATGTGAACTCAATCATTCATGGATTTCCTTTTTATTTATGATCAAGGAAAACAAGAAAACATGGTGGATATTGAGAATTATGGTTATACATGTAGTGAACATAGCCCATGGGTGGATGGTTAAATTGTTAGTTATGAGTAGAGAGAAAAAAACACATTGGTTTATGTCGTTGGATATTAAGTTAAATGTTGAACGTGTTACCAAATTTGATGATCGAGATCTAGGGATGGATAGGATATGCCTAAATACTATTATTTTTCTGTGGATTGATATATTACCCACAGTTGTAGATTATTGGAAGTAACTTTGGATTTTTAGAGACATTGTTATACTAGCCCATGTAGGTATAAATAATTACTAGGGTGAACCCATTCACATTATTATGTGTTTATTTATTTTTTTGATTTGAAATACTTAAATTTATATTGTTTAAAATGTTTTTTCATTATTACTATTTTATGAATATGTTATATAGATTGGTTAGTGCAAAGATAGAATTAACATTGGTCCCCAAATTTTTGCTATAATCCTATATGTGTAGTAATTGGGTACCTATGAATAATAAATTTTCTACCAATTATAGGCCTGGACATCCAAAAAAGACCAATGATTTTGGTCTGAAAGACATACAAAGAGTATGGAAGGTATATGAGACAAAGAAAATACACGAGGCCAGTATTTTTGGGAATTATTTGTCTTTTATTTCATATATATCATATAATTTCATTATAAACCATTGGGGGATCAGCTATGTAATTTATTACATTTCACTTTTCAAAAATCTTTGTTCTTCATAAATTGTTATGTTAAAGAATCAAACTACTATCCTCATGTCAATATATTATAGTTTATGTTATGTTTTTTTTCTATTATTAAATATATGGTTGAATGGTATAATATTCCAAATCTATCCATTCATACCATCCCCACTTGGTTTCATCTATTACCATTTGAGGAAGAATGCATAAAGTACATGAGCACTCCTACAATCTATGAACCTACCCCTGGTGGTGGGAAACTCGATATTACAAAGGGGAAAAGGGTTGTCACATATTTTACATTATTATTATGGGTATAGAAGATATGAGACTTGGAATATTTTTAGGATTGGTAATTATCTTATCAATGGTAATATCTAACCCTTATATTGTTAAATTATGAGTTTTCTAGGATAGAGTTATTATTCATGAGGTTCCTCTGTTGCAGTTTTATTATATCACCTCAATTGTGGTCGATGTTGATAATTGTGTTTTGACTGGTTTTTATTTATGGGATTCAATTACCTGGGATTTCATTGTCATGTAAACTGTGTGTCATTGATAATTATAGGAATGTACGATTTTATATGACATGAATCTTGTAAGGGGAAAATGATTTATATATTTTAATTATGTTTCCAATGGTTTATAAGATCAGGTTATCAAATCTATTTATGAATTGTTTGTTTCATATAGTAATAAAAATTATATTTTTTGCAATATAATATATATATTTTTATTTTTTAAGAAATTATTTTTTATCATAAATGGTAAAAAAACATGTTATATTGTGTTTTTTCATATAATGTTTTGGAGGAAATATACATTTCCAATTCTATATCCGATTCATTGATATATGGTGAGATATTAAAGCTCTATTAAATGATGTATTTTGTTAAATAATTTTTATATGAACCAAAAACCTAGGTTTCCGTAATTTCTGTTTATTTATATCATATCTAACCGAACCATTTACTATAGTTTCTTGATGAATGAATCATATAGAAAATAAATAATTGGAAAAATATATTATTATATTTTATAGAAAAAAAATTATATTACAGTGGTGACTCCAATTAAATGATTAAATCATTATATGAAATGATGTGAATTGACCATATGTAATTAATGAAATACTTATACAAACATGAATGTTTAAATATATTGTGAGTTGAACAAAGTCCTTGAGAAGTGGGTAGGGATAAAATAAGTGCTTCTGTCATGACATGATATATGTGATAATGCACATTTTTGGGTGGTTGTAATATTGTAAGATTATATTTGATGTAGTGGTTTTTGAGGCAAGGTTGAGAACACATATTGGTATTCTTTGTTGAGTTTAATTATTTAAGATAGAAAGTATCTTTTATGTTGTTCAATTGGATGAATTTATGAGCCTTTTATGTTGGTTAAGCCCCTCTAATAGTCAGTTGGTGTTTGAAATAAGCATGTTATGTAACCTTATAATAGATAATCAGTGTTTTTAGGGGAATTTAATTATATGAGTTTTATCGTTTGTTTTGGTTAAATATATTTTTGTTTCTACATGTGACTCTGGTATTGTTAATCCAAATCATTATTGTGATGGTATACACAAGAATGATTTACATGAACCATAGATTAATATTGATTAATGGTGCATGATTAGATTCCCTAGCATAACAAGATCATTATCTGAGTGCTCTATCAAGGTTGTGTTTTAGGTTTATTTGGATCCTTATCTTATAGAGATATTAACATTAAATATAGTTCCTCGGGGTATAAATTATGAAATTTGGAATGGGTAGGTTTTATGTCTAATACTTATCTTTTGGAGTTTCTCCATGGGTGGTATTTCGTGGGAATACTTGATGATAATGTAATATAATGGATGGAATATGTAAATTCCATATCATGATATGAAAGTGATATTAGAGGGCATATCTTAATGGGAATGACATGATTTATAGGAATTCATAGTGATTTATGTGGGTAAATATAAAATCATTGTTCTATAAAATTTCGGATTGTGAGTTAGGGTATGTTAATAGTAATAGGAGGGAATAAAAGACTTAATTTTCTATACAAATGAGGGGGTTGGGAGCATACACCGATTTCTTTGATTAAGATATGGTGTTTTGTGTTGGTCAGGAGGAGAATTAATGTTTAATATTTAAATTTTATTGTAGTAATATTTCTAATGCGTCGACTGAAAGATGATGCCTTCTTGGAAAGGGTTGTGGGACATAGAGGGTTCTTATTTGTGGTCCCACAAAAAGTGAGTAAAATGTATACATATAATGTGTGATTATGGTAAGGATATATCATATCTTGATATATGTTGATGATACTCTTGATTGTTTTTGTGGCTCTATTAATTAATATGGGTATTCGTAAATTGTTGGAAGGGTGTGCGAGTGAGTCTATATTGGTTTGCAATCAACATTTTACATATAAATTTTATATTTGAGGGCTTCCATGTCCACCAATCTTTTTTTGGGATATTAATAATGGAAGTTTATGAGAAAATCTATTATAATAAATGAATCTTTAATAAGGGAACACCATTGTGGGGGAGTCTTATCTGTCGAAAATGATTGAATCATGTGTTTTTTGGCTCATGCGTAATGTTAAAAGGTTAGTAGACATTAAATATGGGAAATTGGAAGCTATTGGGAAGGTGAATAAAATTAATTTTTTTTATGATTGAAAACTGAAATTAGAATGCAGATATATTGATTGTGATGGGTTTAATGTGAACTATATTTTTTTTATTGATGTTTCATTAGTGCTTATGATAGAGTTAGTGTCCAATTTTTTTGGTTTGAACATATGGCCGTGGTAATAATTTTTAGGTTGGATAGGTTCATTGGCCTATTTTTCCAAATGATTATGTATGAAATAAATAATTCATTGTAATCATGTCTTTTGGTATCATATCAGTGGTTATAATTAAATATCTACGAATAAATTAGATAGAGATGGACCAACAATCATGTTTTCATTTAGAGTAGGCTATAGTGGTGGGGAACCACATCTTGAACATTTTAAAGGATTAAAATGAACAATAAAAGATTTAAATTGACATTAAAAGATAAATCAACAAGGATGTGTGTGGGTTTTATAGGCTCCTCAATCTCATTAAAATGATTGGAACAAGGGATGTAGTGGTATATATCATTCATTCATCGTAAATTCCTAGTTATTAATCGAGGGAATATTTACCCACTAAGTTGATAAAAATTAGTATTTCATTCCATATATGATTTTAATATTTGGAATAATTAATCCAAGGATCAGTAATTATATGAAATGCCTCAATATTCAGAGAACCGTGGACCTAGAAAAGGATTTGTAAACAGAAAAATATTTCCACATAATCGATGACTACAAGATACCTGATTCATTTATAAACTATTAATGGTTTTAATGAATTTTAATTTTAGATTAATTTACTGGTATATTAGTGGATAAAAATAACATATGCCATGTGAGCCGGTTTGTTCAACATTATCGTTTTACAGAGTTATTAGCCAGATCTTGTACTTAGGTTTCACTATGGTGGTTTCAGTGGATTTGGTTAACATAAGATTATGGTGGATATATATTTTGTGTATGATTGATCATGTGGATCAATTAATATATTTTATTTGTTATGTACTCATGATTGGAATGGTTCTCATTTTTTTTGTCACTCAAGCATAAGATAAAAATCCAGAATGATTTATGCGATGCACCTAGTACCAGTGTCTTCTAATGGGATAAGTCTTTATAGTAAATGGTCATAACATCTGTGTTATAAGGTGGTAAATATAGTGATATGATTTTTTTATCAGGATTATAGACATTAGTCAAGAGAGGCAGGTTATTAGTTCCAATCTGAATGTTCTAATCATGTTGGTCAGTAATAAATATAGAATTCAAGTTAGATGTTTTATTTTATAGAAATTATCGAATTTGGAAATACTTCCCGGAATGGGACATAGTTAATGAATTGGAATTGTTTTTATAATCATGACCATATATTTCGGGCTTCATTAATTACTTGTGAGGCATGTTTCTCATTAATAAGTGAATAGATAGCTCTGAAATGTGTTTTAATATGTTGGGGAGATTGATGTTCCACAACCCCATCTTCTAGGTCTTGACATGATTATTCCCCAATTTAAACCCCATTTTCTATTTCAAAATGTGGTATTATGGGTGTTCTATTGGTTTGTTGAAATCATGGAGAGTTTATGGCTAAAAATCATGGATATCGTATTTATACATGGTGTTTATTCATAGTTAAAACCATCAACCCAAATAATATATCCTGAAATGCATATGCTCAAAGTTATTTAAACTATGAAAAAAGATCCAGGAAATAATACAAATTCCTTTAAGAAATAGAAGTGTAATTTAACATAGATCGTACATGGTTTTAAAGTCATTTATTATGATAGTGTAATATTTATTTTCTCATAATGTGAGACAAATATTGTTGGATCACAATTTAGAAAACTATGTGACCAAAAATGAACACCTACTAAATGTGAAAAGTTAAAACTTCTCCATTTGGAAACATAATTTTTTTAAAATATTTTTTACCCTAGATAACTCCTCTGCTCACATGTTCCACTTATGTTCCACTTGTATATTTATATCTCTCATAAGAATGATTCTCTTTTAGAGTGTTGTATCAACAGATTGGTAGCTTTTGGGTTGTGTATACCACCCCATTAATCATCCCCTATTTTCATCAATACCATTTTATTTTTTGTTTTTCAATATTTTATTCTTGTTTTTCAAAAAATTTGATTTTATTTTTGATTCCTATAATTTATAGTAGAACAGATGTCCCTTACATGATGTTTGTACTCTAAAAAAATTCATTTGGTCCCATTTATTAACCCGTAGTCTTCTCTAATATTCTAATTTATTTGGTAGTGTATCCAAGATGATTTTGTCATGTGATGGTATAATTTAAATTAATTTCTTAATATAGTAAAGTCTTATTTAAATTTCCCAATGTGTACTCCTTATAAACTAGTTAATGGGTGATATAATTTGATGAACCATAAAATTGGATTTACTATGAAGTTGTCAAAGGATTACCAAATATGGTTTGGTAAAATTTAATACTATCAAATAAATAAATGACCTAGAAATTTATTATTAACTAATGGTGTCATTGATTAAATAAATGACTATATAATTAAATCATTTGGAATGATATTTTTATTTTATTCTGTGGATATAAAATTAAATTTCACAATCATATAATATTACTGATAGAATTAACTATTGGGTTTGGAAAAATAAAATAGTTAATAATTAATGGTTAATAAAGGAATAGGAATTTATTGTATGTTGATGAAATAAAATGTTGAATGTAAATTTATATCTTGGAAATGGAATAATTAATGGAATGGAATGTATAACTTATTAAAATGAAGTGTTGTATCAGTGCCAACTTTGGGGTCTCTTGTTTGGATGTTTGGGTTATAGTGCATTAATACCATAAATAATGCATTAGTATATCAATTCACAATATCATTCATATGTCATTTATAATTTTAATAATGATTTAGAGGAATTTAATAAGTCCTTGATACCTATATTTTCAACCACATAATAGAAACACGAATAGATATAGATGATATTGTACTTTTGGAACACCTGTTTCCAATTAATATCACCTAAATTGGGGTAATTTGTCACCATTTATGTATTTTGAATATTGAATATAATAAGTTTTTTATATAAAAAAATGATGAAATTTATTCTACTAATTTTTGGAGGAGTATATCCTCTTCTCATTTGAAGAGAGTGTTGGTAGTTGAATCAATGAACTTAAATTGTGTAACTTTAGTGGGTGGATATTTCCCCTTGATATCAATTCCATAAAAGATAAATGTATAAGAGAATTTGATTTTAGAGATCAAAATCTTGGGATGATGGATAGTGTTCCCATATAAATATAATGTAAATCCTTTCACAATTAAATTCATGATCTCTTGGGTAATATAATTACTAATATAGAAAATCATACTAATCTGATGAGTGATCTTAATCCCTAACATGTGAGAACTATATTATCAAGAATACGCCACTTTAATCATTGTTTTAATTACATTACGAATGCCTAATCATAGTAAAATATAATAAAATGCTAATTTTTAAATACCCTTTGTGTTTCTGGAACATTATAGAGGTTGATGTTCATGCCATGATGGTGTTTGAGCTCTTTTGTGGATCTCCCTAGTTAGAGTACCTAGTTATGAGGACAGTCTAGAATTGGTGTCATCCATTCCTTATTGGAATTAGTAAATTAAGATATGGATTCATTCTATTAAAATTATATTCATTAATAATTGACCTTCTATTGAATGATTTAAATGAATTTATAAACCATCCTATGATTTAAAACCTGATTAACATCTCATAATGTTCTCAGTTTACCTGTGTGAATGTTGAATTTGGTAAATCATATTCCTAGGAATTTTGTGATTACAAAATTTTAGAAAAATAGGGATAAAAGGGTAACTCTGACATTATCTCTCAAAAATAATCACGTAGAGGGATCATATCATCCTTCTTAATTGCATGTTGTTAATTAATTTTATTGATGGTCATCCCAAAATATTGAGAAATATTGATGTCATCCACATTTATCAATAGTTTTAACTCTTTGATAGCATTGGGGGATTTATATTATACCTTATTGTTAGTGTATCATTTTTACCAAAGGAATGAGTAAGGGAATACTATGTTTATGGATAAATTAGAAAAATCCAAAAACCTACTAAATTTTCTTTGGGTTCCCTATTTGTGTGTATGTAATACATTAAAAATACCTTTAAAGGTATATCTACTAAGCCATGGTAGATTACCATATAGATAATACATAATCAACTTGGATATGTTTATTTAATGTCCATATCTCATGTTACACATGTACCGAATGAAATTAATCATGTGAATACCCCTTGAATGCCTCTTGGTAATGAAACTAATTCCAAATTTTTGAAGGATATATTTACATCATGCTAATAATCAAATAATTTTATTAGTTGCATATTTATTTGATTAGGTCTATATGAAGGACACAAAAATCTCATTTTAGTAGAGATAATCTCTTAGATTCAATGTGGTGATGAAAAATTTGAATTATTTTATCCCAATATTATAATATTGAGTATAATTTCCCAACATTGTCCCATTTAGATAATTCAAACTATTTTCATTTGCAACAGATTTCATTATAGCCAAATTAACACCAAGAAAATTCTCTATGGTTACCATATAAAATGTACACATCATTCTATTAAATGGTATCATCATGACTAGTGAGATGAGATTTTATTCATTTACCTAATCAAAAGAACATTATTATTACCCATTTCATTTGTACGTAACCCCTTTATTTTTTATTTTTTCAATGGGAAACAATTTACCAATGTTATTTGAAATTAATCACTTCATACAAGAAAAGCATCCACTATGATTCAAAATAAATAATTTTTTATGGTGGACTCATAATAAGTTTTTTAAATTTCTTTTCATGAATTACAACAAAGAAAATAGTGTACCATAAAGATACAAAAATATATGATTTCACCCCAAAATTTCTATTTTATAAATAATTTTCACTATTTTATTCCAATTACATATAGAAATATATTCATGGTCTTTATGTTGATCACAAAATCTTTTGTATTTGACAAAAATTTCATCAACACAATGCTCTATAGTTTTTCCAAATATTTATTTGAAGATATTATTCATGGCATGTTAATATGTAGCACGATAATTCCTCATTCCAAAGTGAAATACCAAATACTAATATATCTCATTGGATTTTTTATATGTAGTGGATTAATCATATTATTTAGAAATAAAAATATTTTTGTATAATGAACACAAATACATGAGTGGTATTGTGTAATATCCCCTCATTTTATCAATTTTTTATTATGTTATCCAGATCAGGAAGTCATCTTTCACGTCGTTCATATTGTGTACCCATATTTTGATACAAGCATAGAAATGAGAATTATATTTTTAATAGGAATGATTTCAATCAACCAAAATTTCTATTGAACTTTCTAGATGATGTTCTCATCAATTAAATTTCTAACATAAAAATAAACTTTATCTCTGAAATTTAGATGAATTATTATTGAAATTTTCTTTTATCCATTGTGATTATTTTGACCAATTTAAATGGGTTATCACATTGTGATTCAATCATGGAATTTCAGTTTAGCTCTATGTGAACCCAAATTTTTAACACTTTAATAAGGAAATATAATATTCCTACACATATGAGGCTATATCATTATTAATGTTTGTTTTTGATGAATAATCCAATGTTTTTAGATTTTCCATTTTAATCTCATCAACTATTGTTGACATGCATTCCTAAAATTATTGTGGGGAATTTACACAGAAATATTCTAAATGTTTTTACACCTCAACGGTGTTGGCAAGAAGATGAACTAATACATATTTATTTTGAGGCTGAAAAAGTGACATCTCTATTTTTATATGAATAAAAAATATGGATTCTTATAACATAGAGGTATTGATTAAATTATATCTTCATAAGGTGAAAGATGGACATCCAACCTCATATCATTTGATATAGGAGTGGATACATCAATATGATGTTCTAATGGTGGTATGAGGTAATCATGAACATCATTAAATAATGTGGAGGTAAAATTTATTCCGGATGATGATGGAAGGACCAATTTTGTAATTAGAGATGGACATGTGGCCTTTTAGAATGGGATTTTCTCACAAATGGAGTTCATTCTATTATATAATGTGTGACCATAATTTACCAATAATTATCTACTAGCATATTTTTCATAGAAATAATGGGGTAATGAAATGATGTTATACATTATAATATCCCATTAGTTGTATTTATCACCTCAATTATATTTATGATAAATACATAATCCTCATAAAGAGGTATCAACAGTCTTTTAAGGGATGTTCTCAAACCATTGGGAACTGTATTTATTGAATCACTTACCAATACTAATTATATCACTTATCTGTTGTAGAAAATATATTTTTTATATAATAATACACAAGATTCAATAGAGGAATTGTCTCAACATAATACTCTACATTACTTATTGATATAGTACATCTAGAATTGGTGGAATGAAAATTGAACCACTTCATGTATAATGATCCATGATATCTTTAATAGAAAATTGAATTTAGTGTCTTACTAATATATAATATACTTGAATATAAATATTATATCACTAGATTGGGATATATCATTGATCCTCATTAAGAATTGTTTTTACATTTTTTCATACAATTGGATAATCAATATTGACTGAGACAGGTCATTATTTCCATATCATAAAAATTATAGTGTCCATAATGGGATTGGATTAATCTATGAGTCCTTATCAATTAATGAATGAGGAATATTTACAATGGTAAGAATTATTCAAAATTATTTGGGGTATAATGTTCTTTTATATTATAGAATCTAGAACATTTTACAAAATTGATATACCTTAGATATTTACATAGTGGGATTCAATCTACAATTCCCCATAACTGAAATTTCTATAGCTTCATTCTACTTACGGCTTAAAAGGGACCAAATTAGCATTTTCTAATGAATTTTATGATATATTTGTTTATATTTTTGAATGATTTCAATTATTCAATCCAAAAACAGTAATATTTCGTAATTGTATATTAGTGGATGACACCACCTAAATTAGGGTTAGTCTTTAGGCTATGACATTGATGATAAATAATTTAGTGATGTAAAATTTAGTTATTTTATTGAACTAAAATGAAGGTTTGTAATCATTGGGTTATTTCGTATTATCAATCTAACAACACTAGGTTTTTTCTTACAATTTGACACCCCCTAGTCAATAATCCTGGAAAATTAGGTATGATTTAATCCTAGATAATTCAATTGTGATTTCAAGATTCTTCAATGATTATTGAATTTCATCCCTTGTGTATTATCTACTTTTATGCCTTTTGGGGGTATGTTTCCTACATTATGAGATCTTGTATGAATATGTAATATCATGTTACCTCTAATTATACAAATTATTACTTCATATCCATTTTTATATAAGGGAAATTATTGTTAATATTAATTATCATTTTCAATGAGTTGATCTAATAATTTACTACCCTTAATATATTGGAATGGAAATTATTTCTCCAATGAGGGTTCCATTCAATGGGTGGTACCACATTTCTAAATGTTGGGTGTATAAAATCATCAATTATATAGTATAGATTGGAAGATTTTAAGAAAATTTCTTCCTAAACAGTTATTTGTTTCCATTGGCTACACCTATACCCAAGGAATGGGTTTGAAGTCATGTAATTTTACTGTGTAATGGGAGTTAGGTATTTGACGTGTTAGGTGAGTTATTATACAAGGACAACGTGATTTCGATCTGAATTCTAATACAATATCCCACTATCAAAATTATGTTCCCAATAATATAGGATTTCATAATAGTCATCTTCCTCCTCAGGTTTCATAGTGGACACATGTACAACTTGTGTCATATATTTTACCAGTTTATAATTTATTCATTTAGTCATTTTGTAGAGGATATACTTAAAGAAGAAATAATCCTTAAGGTTGTGGAGGAACATCTGGTTGAAAGTGAAATATACACGAATATCACTTATATGAACATTATATGTATTTTATCAATGATACATCTTGAAGAAATAAATTTCCATGGTTATTATAAAATTTTTTAGGACTATCTTTTTTTTTAAATTGAGGGTATTGTTTCATTAGTACCAATAACAATATTATCCTTGTTTATTCTTCGATTATGTATATTGATTGTTCTATTGTAATTGGAACACTATGAAAGGTTTTAGCTAACAGAAATCTTATTTGGGTGTTCTAGAATTTTTATGTTTATATTTAAGCTTGTTGGTGGAATATTCCACATTTCTAATCAATTTACATTGATTATCATGCATAGTTCAAGAAATAGATGTGGCTCACTGAATGGAATCATTTATATATTTTCAATGGATGAAAACTCTAGGGATCCTATTTATTTTATCAATATGATTAATGTTTTTTGAAACACATCCGAAAAAATATCTATACATATTAGTAGAGGATTATTCGTTGGGATTCTTCTATTGTGTGAGTATGACAGATCATTCAATTTTGAGACTGATTCAAAGGGCTTCACATTTTCAGGTTTATTTAAATTATGTAGAATAATGATCATCATATTACACAGAATAGTGATAAAATGGTGGAGGAATAGACAATGATGTTATTTGTAGCTATGATGGATCTGATTGTAAAGATAATGAACCTAAAATGTATAGATCCATGATAAAATTTCACATTGAATCTAAATTTATCCACATTCATAATAATACATTATTATAATCATAGGGTGATATTAAGAAACCGTATATTACAGTTGAATCTTCATTAATCTTATTCCATTGATGGTTGTGATTGTGGGATCACTAAATTGGGGAAGATGAGGAAATGTGTGATATAATTTAGTTTGTGGTTTCCATTGCGGTGGAACTGGGGAGATCCATCATTCTATGACTTCCATTAAAGTGGAAATATACTTAATATGGTTGAGAAGATGTATAATAGATATTATCATTGAATATCCCAAATATTTTTATAAAATAGCACCTTAATTTTTCAATGAATTATAATTATTTTAATGATTTATAGTTTGAGATAGACCTTGGTGACATTAAACGAAGGTGGGGAGATATTATTATTATGGGGAGGGGGATTAGGGTCATTCACTACCATTGTGTTTAGGTAAAAAAGTTATTTGGAAATAAAACGAACATAATGGTTAGACTATTGTATCATGGTATGATTGAGTACATGGATAATGGGAGGGGGATAATCCATTTTTTTGACATAATATGATGTAATTGTTCACTATACTTTCTCAATACTCAGTTGTATCAGATAATATATCTCAACCTTCTGATGTAGTAACTTTTCATTAACACGCATGACTTCGAACTCTTTATGAGGTGAGAGAGATATTTCCATTCTATTTCGCTTTTCTGTACCTAAATAATAAAAAAGGACAGGAGACTAATATATTGGTTCATCCATGTTCAAATTATAACTCTAATTTTATTTATACACATTTTCCTCATGTGATTCAGATAAAAATGTATTTTGGGTATGTGTTTATTTTTTTCATTCATGAAATTCATGACACAATATAAAACTTCTACTAGGAAATAAATGATGATATTTTCTAACGAATACCCAAATTAAGATATCACTTAATTATCCTATAAATAAAAAAGTGAATCTCTATTCATTATCTCCACTTTGATATGTATACCAAAATTGTCCTTTTTTGTGTTCTGTTTTCTAATAACTTCATCTTGAGAATAATATGGGTTATAACCTTCTCCACTAAAAATTACATTGGATTTCATATATTGATGGTGAACATATGGTATTACCCCACCATACATAGAAAATTCCCCCTTGTGATAGGTGTGTGTATTGTAATGGTAGTAAAAATGGAGTTACATGCTATCTTTTGGGAGATCGCATTATAGAAAACATAATTTCTTAAAAGACATCTTAATAATTTACTCATCTTAGAAACATATCCCTGAATTTATCCTTCCAAAAACACTTCCTAAAATTATTGAAAATTTTATGATCCTAGAAGTGGTGGTGGTTATAAAAATTCCATGATCACTATGTGATGTGGATACACCAGGGTGGATTTAATAGAGGCTTTTAATGTAGTCTTCATTATTGATGAACATTCACTTATACAATAGTTAGGTGCACATAATATTTTAAATTTGAATGACATGCCACTTTATTCAATTATGGGGATAAATATTTAACCTTTCTCAACTGGGATTCTTGTGGAACCTTTTTGAAATATTTTTGGAGGTTCATGCAAGTATATTTCTCCCTTTGGTAACTTCAAATTTTTGAGTTATAGAAAGATTATTTTTTTATGGACCATTGTACCTATGTGGTATTCATTCATAAGTCATCTCTCATAGAATGTATGTTATAAGATTTATTCTCTGAGGGACTTTGTTGTTTTTTTGTATGGAGTAAATTAAATTATAAATACTCCCCCCATCCAAAAGACATTATAGATGGAGGAATTATGAGTATTTACTAATGTTTTCCTAATATGTTTAGATCGAATATCAATACTTTAATATTGTTTTCAATTGATTTTGGATTCCCTATTTCTACGAATTTTGAAATGTCTACTTGAACCCAATGCTTCATCGCTTCTTGGTGATGGATAGAATAATCCTGATATGATTTTTTCATTACCTTCTATTGATGTCGGATCACACAATAATTATAGATCCTGTAATCCATGAAATCATCCATCATCTCCTCAATGATGTAATTTCAAGGTGTATCAATGTACCAAAAAATTATTTTAATATTATCTTCATTTGATTCCTTCCACATATATTTGAAATCCTCATCATCTAAAGGTGAAAAGTATTCCACATGATCTGAACTCTATTCTACTTTTCCATATACTTTTTATTAAATGAGGGATTTTTATACATTATGGAATGTGTTGAAAATGAATATCACCCATGATATTTTATTAAAAAATATTTATTACTACATGTGGGGGTTAATTTCATCAAGATATCATACCTTAATCCTTGTACTTTTACATGGTATTATGGTGGTATCAACATAGGATCAACACGGGGAAGGCCACCTCATTAGGACGATATTTTACCATGGGGGTAAATATTCATTATAGATTTGGGCAACACTTACATTTAATTTTATCATATCACTATGAGATAGAATTTCATACTCCAAATTTCAAAAAAAAAATGTCATGATTGATCATGGTTTTTTAGTAGTGGTGACCTCTATAGAATGAGTTCAGGGGAACACAACCATAACTCATAATCAAAATAAAATGTATAGGACCTCTATAAATAAATTTTCTTTCATAGTGTGATATTGCGTAAGCAGACCCTCAATCAATCATAGACTTGTTTTACAGGGCATCTAGTTTTTTTATGCTGATAAATACTGGGACATAGAATTTCTATTAGGTTATTATCGTCCATCAGTGATATCTATTTTTAGATGATCTCTATGGGATGGATTGGATACTATAGTGAATGGGTATTATATATGATAGAATGTTTTTCATTGATGAATATTTATAATATCTTTCATTGATGTTGATAATAATAAGTTCATATTATTTATTTTCCACTAAAATTTTCAAAGGGTTTCCTTCATACCATGTGATTGTATGTTCCCTAATTGTTTTACTTGTTGTAACCATTTTTTGGTTATCCTTTAGAAGAATGAGAGTAGTGACATGTGCCAAAACTTGGGACTATATTTGAATGTAATTTTATACAATAAATATTGATGTGTGAATTTAATCCCACTATAGTTTATTCCTTGTAATATTTCAATAGGGAACCCAATATGGAGTGTAGGTATTTTAATGTTCATCAGTAGTTTCTTGGATATATCGAAAAACTTATTTAATATTGGTTGAAGTAAGAATATTGGATTACCCCTTTGTGTCCTTTTGGATATGACCAATACAAATGAAATCTATTTCAATAAGTATATAATGGATGATATTTATGATATAGTTACAGATATATGCATGTTGTTCAATTTCCCTTAGGATCTCTAGAAAGGTTTCAACAATAGGAATTAGAATATTTGTTTAATCATTTGTTTGAGAGAGAATACATTAATAACATTTTCCTTCATTTTCCATTGAAATATTCTACTGAAAATCATATATAGGGGCATGAATATGACTCTAAACCCATTCATTATCGATTTTTACAGACACAATCCTTATACCAAAAGAGTGTAATAATAAATATCGATTGTAAGAGTAAGGTTTTTAAATTTTGGATCCCTATTTTTTTAATATATGATTCCATACATAAGACCATAAGTATGGTTTTATTATAATATCATCATAACTTATATTACCGTTGAGACCATCTGCAAGGTTCTCGGTCTCGAGTAGTCACAATTGATATTCATTGAAGTCATCATTATTTTTTTCCAATGGAACCACTAATACATGGGTTCATTGAAAGTAATGATGGGTAAAATAATTTCACTAAGAGAATCCAATGTTATTTCAATGTCCAAAATAGAAATATGATCCACCACCTTATTATAATGGATATTATAGTCATCAAAATAATAGGAGAGTCTCATAATGTAGTTTTAAATAGATAAATGGATATGTTTCTTCACTAAATCATTCCACTAGTTGGTTGGGACTAGAGAAAGCAGTTCTTATAGTTCGTCATGTATTGTCATTATGGTTGGAATTGTACTATGATGGTTGTACTTCCACAACAATGTA
Organism: Viscum album; assembly: GCA_963277665.1. Classification (NCBI taxonomy): domain Eukaryota; kingdom Viridiplantae; phylum Streptophyta; class Magnoliopsida; order Santalales; family Viscaceae; genus Viscum; species Viscum album. The sequence goes on along the minus strand of OY728133.1, from coordinate 2,064,070,565 downwards.
TTCCCTATTTAGTGTTGGGTCTATTTAATTGTTGATACCGTCCATCATGTTTCGAGGGTCAAGGATATTATAGTACCTAAAACATAATTATATTTTCTTGAACAAGTTTCCATATCATTTTATTGGGGTTATTGAAAGGGGGACATGAGGCACAAGAAAACCTCAAAAAAGATAACCAATCATTTCAGTATCATATGTAACACCATGTTTCACCCATTATTTTAATTATTAAATTCCTTGATTTGGGAATGTCTGAGTAATTTATGTGAATGAAAATGACTTGTCCCACAAAGAAACATAGTTAATTTTCAATTATTCAATGATTGAAATCAGCTTCACCTTTTTTATATTGAAACATCATATCATCTGATGGTGTTATGTTTCGATGAACATAATTCCATTCAACTATTTAGGAAAATTAAAACCTAACTATATCGTGGAGTTTTGAGTCAATGAAGACTAATAGTCTCATTCCAGCGAGTAGTTTTTTATTTACCAGTGACACATAAGAATGTATTTTATTCATGAGGATATGATTTCAGAATCATCCACACTTATTAAGGTGGATGTTTTTATAATATTGAAATATCATATTGATTTAAGTTATATTCATGTCTTTATTCTAAAATACCTAAGTGGTGTTGATTACCATTTTAACTAAAAAAATTTATCACATGCTTTTATGGTTATATAAAGTATGTATTTGTGGTCCAATCTCATTTTTAACCATCATTTATATCAATTTTTCCATTCAAAATTTCATTCTTAATTATGGTTGATTCTATAAATAAAATGGTTTAATCTAAAAAAACTAAAAACTCTGGTTTATATCAAAATATAAATAGTTTCTTGTTTTTTATTGAGTGTATATCACACCCATGAGAATGATTACCTATTTATAATTATAAATGGATCCCTAACACACATATTTTGGTGACATGTTTATAAAATGTTCATAAATTATAAGGTCATATTTCAAAGAACTACCCAAGTATTATAATATCATATGGTAAGAAATAATAGTTTAATGGTTCCTAGAAATTATATGTATGAGATTTACTTTTGATCCACCATTTCTTTTTTACCTAATATGTAATTCATTCCAATGAGGTATATGTTTTTATTTCATATTGGGGATATAGCGCAATGATAAAGGAGTTGCCTTGCAAAAAATATATCCAAAGGTGGATTATTGTGGTATTATAGTTAATATGGACAAAATTATATAGATATTGATATTCTAGATAAGGATATGACTCTTTGATTAGGGTGTATTATTTCAATTGGAGTTTGATATGATGGGGGAGTCTAAATATGGGGGGAATGTGGAGTTATAAGGAAAAATGTATATTGATTAAAAAGAAAAATTTCATAATCAGATTGAATTTGGAAGGTGGACGATATTGGGATAAAAAATGAATCAAAGGTATCATAGTTCACATTACATAGTTTAAGGTCTCTGGAAAAAACATGACATTGTATTTTTAGACCTTGTGATATCGAAATAATCACCTAATTTTGTGTCATGCGACATGGATATTGTATAAGTGGTTTGATATTAGAATCATGGAAATCTATACCATGAACTTTATAAAAACATTGTTTTATTAAGAATTGAACAATGGGGATTCCATGATATCAAGCCAAATTATTGAATTGTGATATCATAAATAGAGGATTGGGGATTAAACATTGTTGGAGTTCAACAACATGTCAGTTAACCATCCATATGAATATTTAAGGATAAATAGATTAATTAGAGATATATCCTAATGATGAAAAAATGATGGGTATAATACATGTACTTCACAGGGATGAACTTATGAACACGAAGAGAATGGGGTCACCCTATTTATATATGATTGTTATCATTCTAGTACATGTGACTACAGAGTGGATGATGGAAAAAATATCTTCCCTAATCCCTTGATTGGTTGATTATTCATTGTGATTAAATGATAAATTAGAACCATCTTGGGTCTTATATCATTGAAGGAATCCAAATCCAATGAGGATTATCTATTTTAAATATGATCTAATAATTTCACATAAATTTATCAGTGTTCCAACAACAGTATATAATATAAAGGTTTCCATTATCCAGATAATGCAAGACACAATATATAGTGGGTCGCTATAGGTTTGATGGGACAAGAAGGGAGTTCATTTTATAAAGGGAATTCATTATTTAATGAGGTATTTTTTGTATATTCCAGGAAACTGTATCTTGTATATGAGGTGGGTTTGTTGAAGGTTATGATAATTGGATTCAAAATTATAATACCTAGGTGAATGGATGACATTTTATTAAATAAAAGAAAAAAGGGTTCTTTATTATAAGAATTAATTAAATATATTTACCCTAGTATAAGGATTAGTGATCTTTCATATAATTGCCTTATTTGTGGTATAAAATATGGTTTCTCCCGATTGAGGGAATACCTATGATATATCACCCTAGTTTGGTATTAATTAATGTTTATTCCCAGTGAAGTATTATATGAGGTAGGCATCTATAATTTTGTAATTAATGTGTTATATTAATGCAGTGTAGGACAGAAAGGACTATTTTCTTGATTAACAGTATATGGGATACCCCACATATCTCAGAACATTGGTATAAATTAGGTATAAATTTCTTATTAAAAGGTTAGATTTTTTGGTGTAATTATATCAATTCAGGGCCAAAAATATGTGTTAGCTTCAACAGTCTCGAGTCTAGGTCGGTTATTTTTCATTACTCAATTATTACACTGTAGAATTTTTGGAAAGAATAATTTTGTTGAGTAGGTGTCTCTTTATATTATTTTTTTGTGGATGGTTCCCATATTTTTCACATAATTATAGATATTCTCATTAGTTTTTAAAAAAATGGGAAAAGTTTTCTTTGAATTTTTTTAATTTCATTTGGAACCTTTGGTTGACACAATCAAATAAATTATTTAATTAATTCCATGTGGTATGGGTTAAAAAAGTTTCATGAATGGTAATTGATACATCTTAGAATGGAGGTCTCAATGCCTCATTGCATTCTCAAAAATTGTAAAAGATGACCCCATGGGGTCAATTATTTATAAATTAAATAAATCAGTTGATTGGACATAGTGAGGAATACATTTCACGTATAGAGCTTCATGATAATATATATAGGTATATTAGGTTTGGAGTCCATGTATAGATTTATGTGAAATACTTATTCTTGGGGATACTGGTGAAAAAAATTGTGAATATGCATACTATTGTACATAGTATGTTGGATTCATTCTTTGGGGACATGTGTGGAATATGAAAACTCTCCTTGAATCATTTTCTCTTCCAAATTAATATTTATCAATTGTTTGAAGGAGAAAAAATAGACATATAGATCAACATATAATATTTATCAAAAAATTATGAAAAAAATATAACCAATGGAATGATATTATATTGAATAGATATAAAACATAATTATTTTCCAGTCGAATCTAAATATCACTCACATAAAAGAAATGATACCATTTTTATTAAATCGGGTATTCATTTCAATTCAATTTATAAATATTGATTACTTTTAGTCTATTTAATAACTAATTATTTTATTTTATAGAAATTTATTTATCTTTAATTTTTCTTATAATAAATTTTAGATATTAAAAAAATTCCATCAAATAAAATTACTATATATCTAAATTAAATAAATTTCTTTATTAATTCTAAAGTAAATGATCAGTACATGTATGTAATGTATTGTTAATCAATCTGAATAACCTCATTTTTTTCCATCATTATGTTTTGTGTTCTCACAAATAATGTATCAGGAAAGATTTATCATGAAATTGACAAAAAAAAAATTGATAATAAATTTTTGGCACATAGACACATGTCTATTTATAGGTAATGTACCAATATTAGTGAACATTGATTAAATGATGTGTAATTATGATCATAAACAGTGTACAATTATAAATATAAACATAGATAATTAATAATTAAATTTTATTTAAACTTTTTCATATTGAAAGTAAATTAAATTTATCCCTCATAGAACATGTGTTAAAATGGTTTAATGGAATAATTATGTATCCCTACTTTTAAATTACATTACATAGAGTAACTATCATTCTAACATACAACAAACAAAAATGGGTATCAGATTTTGTGTGTGTGTGTAAATTAATGATATATGACATATTTATTAATATTACAATATATCAATGTTAATTAATTACACATCATGTTTTTATTAATTAAAAATCATTTTAAATGTAATTATACATTTTATTTGTATTAATTATTTACAACCCATGTGTTTGTCAATTAATAACACAATATTTCTTTTTACTACAAAACAAATGAGCTGTATGGGGAAACCTAATTATTTTGTGAGTTTCACATCTTGTGACCCTATAAACCATGCTCCACATATAGATGATTTCCCATGAAATCTTCAATTATTAATTTTTATAAAAATTTTAATAAATAATTTAAATTTACTTACTGATTAAACATTGAAAATAAAAAATAAAAAACAAAAAAAAAACAAATATGATCAACAAAAATTTAATAAATATAAATTAAAATGGGTTCACTCTTATACCACTCGAATGATATGACATTGTGGGGTCAGTAAAAACTACATAAAATGATGGTTTTCAATGTAATCAATAAATAAACCATTTTATTTTGAAGAAAAATCATCATGCCAAATAAATATAATTAATGAAACCATAAAACTATATCTGGGAATATTGAGGAAGGATGTATTACATTAAATGTAAAATTAATTTCATAAAACAATTACCTCATTTTAAAAATTATTTTAATTAAAATGATGTTGATCAGTTCAACCCAATTTGTGACAAACCATAATAGTGTTGAGAGGATCCCATAAAAAATCCTTCTAATGGTTATCCAAAAACGTTACATGATGTCCAAACATCAACGATGAATGTTTATGTGTTAATGTAGTGGAATCAATCAACTTGTTTCATTAATTATAATCCCAATAAGTTTTCCTATGATATCAATGATCACACCTCATTTTCTCTTGGTTATTATATTGATGAGGAAGTGATAGAAGATTGATCAGTCTAGAGGGATATATAATTATGTTCTTACAATAATCTCAAGAAAATAAAATATATTGTGCACAATAATTTTTGTACAGACAATGATATTACATGGAAACATATAGAGTTAGGGTTTAATATTTAATAACTAAAAAAGTCCCCAAAAAAATTTAAATATAAAATATTTCTCCATTGAAATAAAAAAAATATATTATCATTTCATTGGATACACTATAAAATGCATTTACTGAATAAATTTACTATTAAATAAAAAAATATATTTTTATTTAATGAAATTTATTGTTTATACTATTCTTGACACTAAGATGTAGACTTGGAAAGACTACACTCATTAAAATTTTACTAACTTAAAATAATAAATAAATAAATATTATTCATTTGATATAAAAATAAAAATCATATTCCCCATGCCATGACTAAATAATTAGTTCAATATTTTTTTAGTTAAAGAAATAAATATTTCAATAAATTAGTATTAGTTATTAAATTGTGTATTATACAAGAGGTATATAAATAATATATTCTACATAATTTTGAATAAAAAATTATATATATGTTCACATAAATAGATAAAAAAATTTATAAAAAATTTATTAATGATAATATTGTGATTTTTCATAAAAATTGTAATAAAAAATATATTTTTATTTTAATGTAATAGGTAATAAAATGATTATTATAAGTGAAATCGTAATGAAATATTATCCATTTCTTAGGATATTATTATAATTTTTTATTACTAATTTCAAATAGAATTTAACTAATATCAATGGAAATACTATGTAGGTGCCCCTCAATACCTTTTCTTCAATTTAATTATGAGAGTTGGAGTTATATCTAATATGAGTACCATGAAATGTGCAATTGAAGAAAAAGTGGTTGAAGATAATGACTGAACAAAAAAACCCTATATGAATTTTCACTATGTAATATAATCCCATTTCCATGATATCTCTTAATCATGAATGTTTTATTCAAATTTCATCAACTTATGTGCAAAAATTTGTCTACCATAACTACATAAAAATCACCCATCAATACATAATCACCACAGAAATGGTTTTACTATTCTAATTAAATAAATGGGTGTGACATAACATCTTTATTATCCAGATTTATCAAATCATATATTACATATATTAATAAATGCTATATCAAATGTGACACACCCAATTTATCTCAACTAATTATGATCATATTTTGATGTGATTTTCATCAATACATCACAGTTCCTGACTCAAGATAAGTATTAATAAATAATCAACTCTAAGGATAATTTCACATGTTCATATATAGTAATATCCAATGACAAAAAATCATATGTAACTCGTATTTGCTAGTATATCTTTATAATATTATATATTAGATATTATAACGTGAAAACATAACGAGATGGGGTCTCATATACTAATGTGCATCATGATCCAGATAGAAATTACACGTTTTCTCACATCATATAATTTTATTTTGCAACAAGATTTTGTTTAGTAATATGTAATATTAATTCACAGATCACATCATAGCATGTAGTTTTTATGTCCCCTCAATGTTATCTACACCACCGAAGACTTTTTTACATTTATGTGATGTTGATTAATCAATCATAATAATTAAATATGTTTATTTATTAATATTTAAGTCTTTAAATATTTCTTTAAATCATAAGTATATAGAGGTTGGTTATAATGAATCAAAACCAATAGATCAATTAATGAAGTATTTTATTTGGGAACCACCTCCATATCCTCCAACAAAATATCTTATCATTAAATTCATTTATAAATCAATTTCTGGTTTTCACTTTCATGTTATTTTGATTCACATGTAACCAATGTTGTTTTTTGTTTTCATAAAGAAATATATTTCCATTCATTCAAAATATATTTTTATTTCCCCTTATGTTCTATTACTGATTTATCATTTTATTCTCTTTATAAATTTTTTCACTTATTCTCATAAGAAATTACAATGACCAGCAATTTATTTCCAAATATGATTTCTTTTCATATTTTTAATGATAAAATGATATAGATTTCAAATTATAAAAATTTAATCTGAAATTTTATCTTTGTTTTATTGAAGGGAATTTTCATAAAACTATTAAAGATGATTTAAAGTAATTTTTTATCACATTTATAAATTTATTTTATCTTCTAATCTAAATTTTTTCTAATTACATTTATTTTATTTTATTTCATGATTTCAATATTGTGGAATATTTTTTGATTTTTTTGATTTACACTTTCATCCATTGAAATAGATTTTTAATTTTTTTAATATATTTTGGTAGTTCAAAGATATTTTCCCATTACGAATAATAAATTTATGGAATATCTATATTTTGAAAAAGGTATTTAATTATGATATTTTTTATATATTTTAAATTTTTCATTATATTATGTTTGATATATTGTAATAATTCATTATATGAATAATTCAATAAGAAATATGAAATCAGTAAATGGTCAAATTATTATGGATTTATACACTTAAATTGTTTTAAGTAGTTATCTTGTTATATTTTGCATAATATAAAATTGTGAGATTGTAATTTCATTAAAGGGGGAAATATGATAACCCATGTATTTTTAATAAATGATTGTGTGTATTGTTTATTAATATTACTGAATCTGAATTTAAATAATTACATTATCTAATTAAATATTTTTGTATCTTGTATGAATGATTTTATATATTTTATTAAAAAAATGAATTAAAAATTCTATAGTTTACATCAATACATGAAATTTGTTTTATCTAAATATTAAATATATGTCCTTAGAATGATTTTTAATTTTAATATATCAAAAAAAAAATTATATTTGAATATTTTTGAAAATGATATTCATCTTAGTTATATTAATATATGTTAATATTGATTGTTATAATATTATTGGATATATTTTACATCTTTTTAAAAAGAAATAATTTTTATTATAAATAAATTATTTTTCTATCATATATGTTTTAATTTAAATGGAGAATTTGTAAATATTGGAAATTTTATTTCATAATATAGAATTTATTAATAAATAACTATTTTTGAAAGTTACATAAGGTGAATTTTTATAATTTTTAAGAATATGATTATTTTGTGGTAAATATTAAAAAATTAGAATTTTTTCATGCACCATTTCATTTAATGAGTGACCTTGAAATAATTATAACATTAGAAAATTTCAAATTATGAAACACATCATACATTAAAATATAATAAATATATTTTATATATTATTACATTAATTCTAGTAAATTAATATTTAAATATAAATATGAAAACGTTAATTTCATCTAATGTAGTGTCGTTCAATAATTATAAAATACCAATTGATGTATCTTAGACAATAAATAAGAAGTGGTAACTTATCAAGCGTAAGAGACAATAATAATGATTAATCAATACGTTTTATATGCATTCATGTATTTTATATTATATAACTATATAATTAACCATGCTATTACCCAGTGCTAGTTCATGGTATGTCATTTCCAATTATATTATAATATTTCATTTCCAGATTATATTGTCTTAGGGATAGAATATTATTATTCTAATTTTCATATTTGATGATACATATCTCTCTCCACCCAATTACTATCCATATATGAAGAAATATATCTGGGTTTTGTGGTGAGTACAAGGTGTTCCCCATAATGTGTATGGAATTGCAGTGAGATCATTTGGTTATTAGTAAATATCAATTCCAGGTCTAGGATTCCCCTCATTAATTAAAGAGACTCAATAATTCTATAATGACACGGGAAAAAAAGTAGAAAAATAAGATAATTTAGTTAAGGATATTCTCACAATCCATACTTATTCATGAGAGATAATGGAATTTAATGAAGATTTTCTCTCTTAAAAAAAGAGGAAGAATGTGTAATAATAGAAAAACATGATAATTTAGTGAAACTTATATCCAAACCTACTAAAATTACCATTGTTTATCATATTTTTTAACCTGTAGTATTTATCTACATTTTAGGGTTTTGATTTCTCAAATCAATCACAAATCATTTTTCCTAAAATAAACATAAAAATAAGTGAATACTATTTATTGTGAACGTCTACCAAGTATTATTCACTAGAACATGATTTTGTAATAAGAAAATTTTTTCTACATCCCATGAATGATTTTCCTAAAAAAATTGAAACAATGTATATTGAACCCATCCATGTAAATATCAATATAAAACTTTGTGTTTATTATCAATACCATCAACCCGCATCTCCCAAAAAGAATTTCGATAATATATCATTTTTTCTATTTCCCTTAATAAATATATACATAAATGGGGAAAAATATTTTTTTCTCTTCCTTTTTTTGAAAATAAATTCCATTTGAAGCCATAGAAAGGAAAACCCCCATCCCCATTGCTCATTATGTCTATAGAACCAAAAAATATTCAATGATATTTGATTTGAATTTTAGTTATAAGACTATTTATAGTGCATTCATTGGGGCACACATCCATTGTTTTAGAGGAAAATGCGGATCTATTTCCCAACATTCTTGCTTTCCAAAGGTGGGTGGAACCCATCGATTGTTCATAAATGGTTGCTTCTTGATCGAAATAGGATATTTGGACATCATTTCCTCCTTCTATGGATTCCTCCTCAGAATTCATTACCTAGTCTGGGTCTCCCTCATAGACTTAATACGTGGTTTGTGAAACTCTTACCAGTGCCATATCTTCCTTTATTCTGGTTAATTATGATGCTTCTCTCAGGACATTCCTAGGGGTCTAGTCAGGGCAGCAACCTTCGGTCAGGGGGTAGTCACATTTTACAACATTGGCATGTCTAGACACAAGAACATGGATGGTTCTGGGTTTCTACCCGTTATGATAGGGATTCTCGAGGGCACATATTCCCAATGAATCCCACATCGAGTGCATGGAATTATATTCGATAGGATTCTATCTGATGTTTTCCTCCCCGTAACATATTTAACACATAGTAGGCCGCAAGTTAAACGCCTAGTGAATTCAAATTGGACTGATCAAAACACTGATAAGAGTGGAATAGATTGGTGCAACCCCAAGAGGAAATGCTACATATGGGGATAAATAATGGTTACTTAATCAATTCCTACTTGGAGTAATGTGAATGTGGGTGAGATGATCTCACCAGGATGTGGCGCCTGGGTAAGAATTGGTATGCTTATATGGATGGTGAATGAGATGGTACAATCACGAGGATGATGGTAATGTTGATATTGAGCCTCAAAGCGACCTCTTACGTATCCCTGTGGTAGGGAATCAACGCCCACATAGTTCAATGGGGGTGATGAAACACCTGAGAAGGCGGCATGCGAGAATGGATGCATGGATGGGACCCAAAGGATGTAGAACCCTTGGATTTGGGTGTGACCATCACAAAACACATAGGCTCAATGGAGAGACCATGATGGGACATGGGTGATTGTATTGAAACCTAGGTAGGCTTCCTACGTATCCCCATGGTTGGGAATCAATGTTCATGTAGTTCTAGATGGGGTATAGAATCGACGTGTACACACATGACAACGACATGACGATATACTCGGGCTTTTGTGTGGTTAGCTACCCAGGATGGTCTGATAACTAGGTGGTGGAGCAGAGATGTGGTTCCCAATAAATGGGACTAAAATGGATTACCATTGGTTGTAGACTAAAACTACTTATAGATGGTTGAGGTTTCAACGGATTACCATCAGTAGGAGTTCCAACGACTTATCGCTGGTTAGGGTTCCAATGGATTACCGCTTGTTAGGGTTCTGACGGCTTACCATCGACTGGGGATCCCAAATTCTTACCGTCGATTGGAGATCACAATTTCTTAATGTCGATTCGGTATTATAATGTATTATCATCAATTTGGGATCATAACATCTTACTATCGATTGGGGATCGAAAAAATTACTGTTGATTGGCGTTGGACCTCAGGGAGGCTTCCTGCATACCCTGTCAAGGATACAAGGATCCAATCCCATGTAGTTGGAATGGGTACAATTTAATGCCTTGCAGGAATAAAAAGGTGTTACATTTAACGTCATTCGGGATGAGGGTGAACTAACGATAATTGGTCAACACTGATGGGTTCCATGCTTTAACCTCTAAGAGGCTTCCTGTATACCATACTCAGATATGAGCAATGATCAATGTCCACATAGTTTAGGATGATAGTGTTTAACATCATTCTGGATGGAGGTGAAACAAATGGATGTTGTTGGGACAAATATGTGATTGGCTTGAACCTTATGCAGGCTTCATACAAACCTTTCATAAGAGAATAGGATCAAAGTCCACGTTGTTTGGTGGGTTTGGGGAACACATGCTAAGGTGACCCAAGAAGTATACCATGGTCAATGCTTACTCTAATCCCATTTGATTCATGCTTGGTATGATAAAAAAGACACAACAAACACCTGAGGGTCATGTAATGAAAGGGGAATCCACAAAAAGTGTAGTGGGTCATACACGTGGTTAGAGTCCCAAAGAGGAAACAAGGGATTACACATGGTCAGCGGCCTAGAGAGATGGATATTGGGACTTACTATTGTTGAGTCAATAAGGTTTTCCTTATGACTTTTTCCATTCCTTTTTGTTTTGAAAATCACAAACACCTTATCTCTAAGAAAAATGCTTTCTTAAGGAAAATTTCTTTCATAAAAAAAATTATTTCTTAAGAAATTGATTTTATAAGCAAAATCGCTTTTATAAGAAAAATTATCCTTATCTTATTTTCATCCATATTTTTATTAAGTATGAGATTCGGATTAATTTCGATTTTCTCAGAATCGTTGAAACATTGATATGAAGCATTCTGTTTTAGGATTCGGATTCTGGATAAGAACTATAAAAAAGTTTCATTCCGAATTCCGGATATGAACTCTGACTAAGTTCTATTCCAGATTCAGGTTACGAATTCTTATGAAGTTCGATAACGAATTCTCATTACGAATTCTGAAGAAGAATTTGCATTTCGAATTATGATGAAGAATTCTCATTACGAATTCTGATGACGAATTCTCATTACGAATTCTGAAGAAGAATTTGCATTACGAATTCTGAAGAAGAATTCTCATTACGAATTCTGATGACGAATTCTCATTACGAATTCTGAGGACAAATTCTCATTACGAATTCTGATGACAAATTCTCATTACGAATTCTGATGACAAATTCTCATTACGAATCCTGATGATGAATTCTCATTACGAATTCTGATGATGAATTCCCATTCCGAATTCGCATTCCAAATTCACCTATTAAACAGAATCTGATTATCTTTGTTTTATAAACTCTGAGTTAATTCAGACTCCGAAAAATATTTTAGTTAGACTCTGAACTTTTATTCTGCTTACACTTCTATAATTTGTCTACTCTTTATTATTTCCATTACACTCTGAACCTTCACTCCGATGCTTTCATTCCGAACTTTTGAGTTAGATTTTAAAATGATGTCGTACATTCTGTTATACTTGTTTTGTTATAAAACGATTTCGTCTATTTTGTTATAAACTAATCGTTGTCTAAGTGACATGTGTACAGGTCCCTCCGATATTTAAAGAAAATATAACCGTTGGAGAAGGATCCAAACATACCTATAAATAGGAACTCATTTGAAAGAGCTCGGTGCTGTTGAAGTGCTGAAAGGCTGACCGATCTTCAACTCATGTGATTACATGCTTGAAGTGATTTCTAGAGAAATAGGCTCTTTTTAACTCTCAATGCTTCGTGCAACTCCGAATGTTGGTGATTACATTCGAGGGCTTTCGGGGATAGGAAGACAGAGGTGCCGACTACCTTGAAGTTTGAGGGCTTCCTTGCTGAGGAAGACAGAGGTTACCAACTACGTTAATGTTGATGGCTTGCGGGGATAGCAAGACAGAGACTCCGATCTTTGTATCGAGGGCTTACCCTGATGTGGGTAAGACAGACTTTCTTGAAAGTATAAATCAAGGGACCTTTATCCAAGGTAGTTGGATACCCTTTTCTTTGGGTTAAAAGACTTATATCTTGTTACTTGTAGTTTAACTACTTGTTTTTATTTCCGCTACATTTTGTATCTTAAGGAAAGTATAACTTTCTTATACTTCCTTACTTACTCTGATTCATTTAGATTCTATACGCTTTAAGATAGATTCTCATATTTTAACTTTTGTTAAGTTTCAATTTCCAGAACCATATTTCTAGAACCCACTTTCGGAATCTCATTCCAAGTTTGCATTCGGTGTTAGACGTGTTGTCAATTTGCTTAGTTTAACTTTGTTAAACTTAGCCCTTTCCTTTGCTTAAGGAAAACATAGTTAATTGTAACTAACTTTAAAGTTTCCAAAGGAATTTTTAAAGTATTCAAATTCACCCCCCCTCTTGTATATTGAGCATCTACATCACTATTTCGATCCTACAATTGGTATCAGAGGAGGTCTCTCAAATACTTATACTTACGAATAAGTTTTTCTTGCTCATTTTCTCATTCTGAACTTTGTCATTCCGAACTTGTCCATTCCGAACTTTGTTATTACGAATCTTTTGTTACTAACAAGCTTGTGTATCGAAGGTTTCTAGCATGGTAGGAATTAACGTTGGTTCGATTGATAATCTAAATCCTACAAGACCACCAATATTCGATGGTAATGACTATGAGTACTGGAGAGATCAAATGAATACATTTTTTATCAACACTGGAGTAGATAATTTTGTTATGCTTACTGGTGATTATATAATTCCTGACAAGGAAGTTAGAACTTTCACTAACCAGGAAAAGCAAGAATATCAACTCAATTATAAGGTACGAAATACTCTACTATGTTCAATGACCAGAAATATATATAGCCAAATTTCTTCTTGTGAAGCAGCTAACTGTATCTGGAAGAAGTTAGAAGTTACACACTTTGGAACTTCTAAAGTGATTGAGACTAGAAGAGCTATGCTTAGAGCTGAATATCATGGCTTCAATTTTCCTTATGGAGAACCTATCTGTAAAGTTCAACAGAGATTTATGACTATCGTCAATAGTCTACAATATATGGGAGAGAATGGTTTAGATGATTAAGCTCTTGTGGATAAAATAATTGATATTATGCCCAATGAGTGGGAATCCAAGAGAACAGCAATAGATGAGAACAGGAAGGTCACTCAAATTACTCTTGATGAATTATTTGGAACTCTTCTAAAACATGAAACCAGAATGAAGAGAGATGCTGACAACATCAAGAAAAAGAATGGAAATAGTACTGTTGCTTTTACTACAACTTCAAATCAGATGAAATCTAAGACTCCTGAGAGAGTAACCAGATCTAAGTCTAAGAAAGTTATTTTCCAATCCGAATCTAGTGAGAGTGAAGTCTCAGAAAATGAATTACAAATCTTGCTCAAAGGATGAACAAGATAGCTGGCCAAATGAATTTTCAATCCAAATATAAGAAAAAGGAAAGGAACGATAAGAAAGATGGAGAAGTTACTTTTTATGAATGCAAAAGAGAGATGGACATATAAGACCAGATTTCCCTATTCACAAAAAGAAAGAAAGAAAAGAAAGGCATTCAGACAGGAAAAGAAAGAGGTTTTATAAAGCTAAAGCTAAGAAAGTTCTGAAAGCTAATGACACCTGGAGTGCCAGTGGTGGTGACTCTTCAGAAGAATCTTCTGATTATGAATCTTCAGGACATGAGAATCTTGGTCTTATAGCCAGATTATCTATTGATAATCATTTTTTATGGCTAAGGTACGAAATGCTGAATCTTTGACCAATGTTTCTTTAAATTCTAATGATAGTAAGTATTATAACTCTTCTGATGAAGAATCTTCTTCTGATGAAGAAAATAATTTACCTACTTATGAAGAAGTCTCTAGGTTTGCTGAACTTCTTGATATTGAGAATTACAAACTCAATAAGAAACTTGATAAGGAAAACTCTAGGAATTCTATTATTACAAAAGAGATATCAGATCATTCTAAAGATCTTAATAAGAAAAATGCTGATTTTGAAAGTATTTCAAAAAATCATGAGGAAGTAAGTTCTGAGAAGAACAAACTTTCTAAAGAATTAGAAAAAGTAATTTCTATGAAAAATATTTTCGAGCCTAACTCTAGTTCAAAAACTAATGATTTTGAGGATAAAAACTTGGTTGTAAAACTCAAGTCTGAAATTTTTTCTTTAAAGAAGTGTTTATCAAACTTTACCCATGGTAAAGAAAATTTTGATAAGATGTATTCCCAAATACGACCTTTAAGAAATAAATCTGGATTTGGTTAGACCCATGCAAAACCAATTTTCAGTAACAATTATTTTGTTCCTCAAAGTTCCCCATTTTGTACCAAGTGTCAATGTGGTGGTCACTGGGCAAAAGATTGTTCCTTAAACAAAACCCAATCTTTAGTATTTCACAATGCTTTCTTTTCTAAAAAGATGTGGGTTCCAAAAATTTTATTATATGGAAATCTCGGATCCAAACAAGTTTGGATTCCAAAAGTCTAATTTTCTTCTTAATTTCAGGAAAATAAAGAGAGTACCAACAACAATACATGGTACATGGATACTGGATGTTCCCGATATATGACTGGTAACAAAAGTTTTTTTGAAAAGATTATTAAAACGAAAGGAGGAAAGGTAACTTTGGGAGATCATTCTAAGGGAGAGATTGTTGGTATTGGTAATATTGTTCTTCTTGGTAAAACCTAGATTTCAAATGTTCTTTTTGTTAAAGGTCTTAAGAACAACCTCATTAGCATAATTCAGTTATGTGATGAAGGTTACCTTGTGAATTTTAGGAATGATAAGTGTTTAGTTCACAATTCCAAGGAAGAATTTATTCTCTCAGCCAATAGGCAAGAGAATGTCTACACTTTGAACTTAGAAGATCTTAGAAGCCAATATTTACCTTGCCTAAGTGAAATGGAAGATAATTCTTGGTTATGGCATAGAAGACTAGGTCACTGTAATCTTAGGAACCTATGTAAACTCTCTAAGAAGAAACTAGCTAAGGATCTACCGGAGCTTAGATTTGATTCTTCTAAAGTTTGTGATCCCTGTCAATATGGAAAGCAACATAAATCTAGTTTTAAGTCAATCAGTGAAGTCTCAACAACCGATGCATTACAGTTAGTGCACATGGATCTTTTTGGTCCAACAAAAACTGGAAGTATTGGAGGCAAATACTATGTGTTTGTTCTCGTTGATGATTACACTAGATTTACTTGGGTCTATTTTCTAGCAAAGAAATCTGAATCTTTTTCCTATTTCAAAAGTTTTAGAGCTCAAGTTAAAAATGAGAAAAACCTTCCATTGAAAACTATTCATAGTGATCATGGAGGAGAATTTCAAAATTCTGATTTTGAATCATTTTGTAGTAAGAAAGGTATTACTCAATATTTTTCAGCACCTAGAACTCCTCAACAGAATGGTGTAGTTGAAATAAGAAATAGAATTCTTCAAGAGATAACTAGAACCATGTTGAGTGAATATTCTATTTCTAGACATTTCTGGGCTGAAGCTGTAAATACTGCTTGTTATACTATAAATCGAGTTTTGATTAGACCTTTTCTTAATAAAACTCCTAATGAGTTATGGAATGGTAGAAAACCAAGAATTTCCTACTTCAAAGTTTTTGGTTGCAAAGTATTCATTTTGAATAATAAAGATAACTTACATAAATTCGCACCAAAATCGGATGAAGGAATCTTCTTAGGTTATTCCACAACATCTAAGGCTTATAGATTTTTTAATAAAAATACTTGCACTGTTGAGGAAACAGTACATATAAAATTTGATGAGTCAGATCCTTTTGTTTTTAAACCATCTCAACTTACATCTTCGGAAGTGTTTTCGAAAACTGATTGTCAACCTTTGATAGAAGAACCTTCTGATAAGGAAATTATTCAAGAAGATACTTCTGAAAAATTTACCCCAGAAGACTTTATACCCTATGTTGATGAACATGTTTTACAAAACCAAAATCAGATGTTTCTTAAGAATCATCCCAGTGATAGTGTCATTGGTGATGTAAACCAACCTATAAGGACTAGAAGTTCCTTAAGAAATGAAGTAGAACATCTAGCATTGCTTTCTCAATTAGAACCTAAAAGCACTGATGAAGCTTTATGTGGTGATGATTGCATTAAAGCCATGCAAGATGAACTAAATGAATTCGAAAGGAATAAAGTCTGGACCTTGGTTGAAAGACCTAAGGAAACTTCTGTTATTGGAGTAAAATGGGTTTTCAGAAATAAATGTGATGAGAATGGAGTCATAATAAGAAATAAAGCTAGACTTGTTGCTAAAGGCTATAATCAGCAAGAAGGAATAGACTATGAAGAAACCTATGCTCCAGTAGCTAGACTTGAATCTATCCGTATTCTACTTGCCTTTGCAGCATTCTTTAATTTCAAACTTTTCCAAATGGATGTGAAATGTTCTTTTCTTAATGGTAATGTTCAAGAGGATTTTTTTGTTGAACAATCTCCTTGTTTTGAAGATACAAAACATCCTGATCATGTTTTTAGACTTACCAAAGCTTTGTATGGACTTAAACAAGCCCCACGAGCATGGTACGATAGACTCACTGGATTTTTTGCTTCAAAATAACTATGTTAAGTGAAATACAGATCCAACCCTTTTTATAAAGAAAGATAAGAAAAATGTTTTCATTGTTCAAATTTATGTTGATGACATCATATTCGGTTCAACTCAGCAATCTTTGACTGACTCTTTTGCAAGTCTAATGAAATCTGAGTTTGAAATGAGTATGATGGGTGAGTTAACATATTTCCTCAGTTTTCAAATTTCTCAAAAACCAGAAGGAACCTACATATCTCAACATAAGTATATTAAAGATATTCTTAAAAAGTATGGTTATGACAACACTAAGAGTATAAGTACTCCCATTGGTAACTCAAACTCTTTAGATCTTGACGAAGCTGGGAAACCAGTAGATCAAACATATTTTAGAGGTATGATAGGAAGTCTACTTTACTTAACAGCTAGTCGACCAGAATTAATGTTTTCAGTATGCTTATGTGCAAGATATCCATCCAATCCTAAGGAATCTCACTTAAAGGCAGTAAAAATAATTTTTCGCTACTTTAAGGGAACCATGGATCTAGGATTATTTTATACTTCTGGAAATGATTTTGTTCTAAAAAGCTTTTCTAATGCTGACTTTGGTGGATGTAGAATGGATAGAAAAAGTACATCTGGAAATTTTCATTTCTTAGGAGATTTTTTAGTTTCTTGGTCCTGCAAGAAGCAACATTCTGTAGCACTTTCCACTGCTAAAGCTGAATATGTAGCAGCTAGAAGTTGTTGTGCACAAGTGTTGTGGATGCAACACACACTCACAGACTATGGCCTGAGTTTTTCTAAAACCCAAATTTTGTATGATAACACAAGTGCCATTGCCCTCAGTAAGAACCCTGCACATCACTCCCGTGAAAAACACATAGATATTAGGCATCACTTTCTTAGGGATCACACACTTAAAAGAGATATTATTCTTCAGTTTATCAGAACGCAAGATCAACTTGCTGATATTTTCACAAAATCTTTGCCTTCTGATAGATTTGAATATATTAAACAAAAGTTAGGAATGATAACCGTAAGGTATTATTTCTTAATTAACTTTCTGTTAAAAAAATCTCTCCTTACAGTAATAAACCCCTTTTCATTGGGGGAGTACATTTGATTGTTTGTTTAACAAAGTTTTTCAAAATTTGTTTTCAAACTTTTCGGAAAGAAAATTCCGGAACGGAACTTCTGGAACTAAAATTTTCCAAAATGGACATTCTTGTACAGAATACTTCTGGAATGGAAGTGTTCGTATTAAATATTTCCGGAATGGAAAATTACGTACTGGCAGTTTCATAACCAGATTTTTGTACCGATTTTTTTTCGTAATATGTTTTTCGTATTGACTTTTTCGTACTGAGTTTTTTTCCCCGTAATGAGATTGTTTTCCGAAGTAAATTTTTGAGAACTTTGTTTTTTCATAATAAAGTTTTTTTTTCGTAATCATATTTTTATATTATCCATTACGAATAATCCTCCTCAGCCAATCCGAAAGGTATGATTTCCCTACTCAAGTTTTCGTAGTCATATTTTACTTGCTGGAATTTTCTTGTACTATGTTTTCGGATTATAGTTTTCTTAATTATTTGTCTTAATAAAAACCTCAAAAAGATCGGATTCAAGTCTTCAACCGTCAGATCTGATCTCAGCTCATTCTAACCGTTAGATCAACCAAGGAAGTCAAACCGTCGCTTCATTGCCTATATAAAGGGGACCCAAATACTCGTCCCACATCGTTTTCAAGCTCTCGCGTCCCGAAGCTCTGCCCCTCTGTTTTAAGGCTGCTCCGAACTACATTTGTCTCCGTTCTGAACTTCTCATAAGATTACATATCCGAATTTCTGCGGAGTTAGCGTCTCAAGAAATGTCATCCACTAAGCCCATTTCGCAATGGTTAGTTTACAGAGAAAAGTTAGTCCATCCGGATTTCTTCAACAACTATGATTCTCTTATTTCAGAGAATATTAAGTTGAATGGCTGGAAGGATGTTGCTGTATCCAAACCGGGGACTCAAGAAGATGTTTTTACAGAGTTACTTGTTGAGTTTTATGAAACAGTTTCCTTCTTCCAGGAAGATAATAGGGAAAAAACTTCTTTCAAGTCGTATGGAAAGACCTACAAACTTTCTTATACCAAGGCAGCAATCTTGGTAGGGTATCCCTATGAAAGAGAAGCCGAATTTATTTCTCATGTATTTCCGGACTCTAAGGGTAGCTTTGACAAGGAAAAAGCGTTAGAAACTCTCGGACTGGCTGATGACAAGGCTACGAAGATTGCAACTCTATCTACAAACTTCCGGATTCTAGAGTTGTGGGTGCAAGGACTTATCGTACCGAGGAAAGGTGATAAAGACAGCTTGATGAAGAGTGAAATCTATATCTTAGATTTCCTGATAAATCCAAGAAAGTTTAATTTCATGAGGAACATTCTTATAACCATTGAGAATCTTAAGAAGGGAAATCTCAGAGCACAAATCGTAATGTACCCAGAAATATTATCAAAGTTGATAGTTCGGTGCCTAGAATCTTTCAAGGAATCCTGCAGATCTAAGCCAAGGGTTTGTAAAATTTTGTTGTTTAGTGATGACACTCTTAAGAGGATAGATGTGGCTTTCAACAAGGAGATTGGTGAGTTCGTTGATTTGTCTAATCAAGAAGAAGAGGTTCCGAAGGTTACTGAACCGGAATCATCCAAAACAGTAAAGAAAAGAAAGTTGAAGGAAGCTGCAGCTGAAGTCAAAGATCCTAAGTCTAAGGAAGCTCAAACCACACCTCCTAAACCAAAGAAGAAGAAGACATATCCTGATGAGGTTGTTGCGAAGTGGAGAGCAGATAAACACAAAAGGAAAGAAGGGGATCCGCAGTTCGGATTGAACCCTGCGGAAGCTAAGGAATTAAAGGAGAGAACTGCTGATGAGCTTGAAAAACAAGAAAAGGATAAAAAGCTCAAGAAAAAGATGACTGAAGCCGAGGCAGTCCAAGCGTTGTTAAAGTTTAATAAAATAGTATCCGTAAGCATCCCAGTTCCGAGATCTTTCTCCCTGGAATCTCTACCTGAGACTCCAGGAAGAAACCTTGATTTTCCGGAAGAGACTACAACTGAGCATGTTTAGTAAGTCGAGCAGATTCAGCAAGTGGGTGAGGAAGAACAAGTTGCTGAAGGAATTGGTGAAACAGAAGATCTTTTGAAACAAGTGGATGATTATAAAGGATCACCTTCGAAACATCTATCACTCCGAACTTCAGAGGCTGAATCCTCTAAGTTAGTAACTCCAGAGAAGGATAAGAATGAGGAAGATGTTGTTCAGAAAGTTGTTGATGAGATTGTTCAAGTTTCTACTGGTGAGCAGAAAACTCCTGATAAAGAATCAATTCCGAAAAAAGACAAGGGAAAGAAACTCCTTGTTGAAACTCTAAAATCAGTGGCTAACAAGAAAATGGAATTTGGTGATTCATCTAAAAGGAAGCTGGAGATTATTGAGGAAGAAAATTCTCCAAGTAAAGTCTCGGATTCGGAGTCATCCTCGTTGGGGCATGATTTTGTTGTCCAGTCCTTAAAGAAGTTGGTGGGAACCATTCCGACATTCTTAAGTATTGATTCAAGATGTCAGATGATCCAACATGCTTTGAATCAGAAAATTGACTCCGTATCTATGGTTATAGACGAGTGCATTGAGATTGAGGCTCAGTTCAAAACGTTTTTTGTTGGTTACGAAGCTCATAGAAGATCTTGCAAGAGGATGACAAACTGGTCGAAGAAGACCTTGGAAGAGATGAGGTTGTTCGATGAGTTTCAAGACAATGTTAAAGATGCTTTTGAAACCGAGGACAAGAAAATAAATGAGTTAACTGCATCCTTTGAAGAGAAGTTGACAGAAGAAATGAACTTCCGGATTCAAGAAGTGAGAGATCTGAATGGGAAGCTGAATTCCCTTTCTCAAAACTGGAAGTTTGAAAGGGATCATCAGATTGATTTTGAAGAAAGGATGAAAGCTCAAGAAGAAAAGCTGAAAGCCCAGGAAGAAAAAATTGAAGCTCAATCCGCAAGAATAGTTGTCTTAGAGAAGCAAGCTGAAGAAGATCATAAATACCTGAAGAAGACCAAGACTATTCTAAAGGGTCTCATAACGAAGGAAAAAGATCTGAAATAACCAAATCTGATCATTTTGTTGTATTCTTTTTGTTGCTGAGATTTCAAATTTAATGAAAGTCGTGCTTGTCGTTTCTATTGTTGTCATTACTAATTTTTCAGGTACTTTTTTTTTTCCATTCCCTCCAATTCTTTTTGAAAATCACAATGGGGGAGAATGAAAATATCCTTAAGAAAAAGAATAACTCTAATAAGAGTTTATTAAAGGGGGAGAAGAAAAACATCCTTACGAAAAAGAAAAACTCTAATAAGAGTTTGTTTAAGTTGGAGCTTTTTCATTAAAGAAGACCTTCTTATTTATCACTCCGAAAATCTGAAAATGATCCTTAGAGTTTCAAAGCCTAAGGGAGAGTTAGTCGTATTCATCAATATCCTTAAAGCAAAGGGAGAAAATCCTTAATGTTTTTTTTTCTTCTTAGAATTTCTTTTTCGTAAGAATGTTTGTGCTTTCCAAAAAGGGGGAGATTGTTGAGTCAATAAGGTTTTCCTTATGACTTTTTCCATTCCTTCTTGTTTTGAAAATCACAAACACCTTATCTTTAAGAAAAATGCTTTCTTAAGGAAAATTGCTTTCATAAGAAAAATGTTTTCTTAAGAAATTGCTTTTATAAGAAAAATCTCTTTTATAAGAAAATTTATCCTTATCTTATTTTCATCCATATTTTTATTAAGTTTGAGATTCGGATTCATTTCTATTGTCTCGGAATCATTGAAACTTTGATATGAAGCATTCTATTTTAGGATTCGGATTCTGGATAAGAACTATAAGAAAGATTCATTCCGAATTCCGGATATGAACTCTGACTAAGTTCTATTCCAGATTCAGGTTACGAATTCTTATGAAGTTCGATAACGAATTCTCATTAAGAATTCTGAAGAAGAATTTGCATTACGAATTCTGATGAAGAATTCTCATTACGAATTCTGATGACGAATTCTCATTACGAATTCTGAAGAATAATTTTCATTACAAATTCTGATGAAGAGTTCTCATTACGAATTCTGATGACGACTTCTCATTACGAATTCTGATGACAAATTCTCATTACGAATTCTGATAAAAAATTCTCATTACGAATTCTGATGACGAATTCTCATTACGAATCCTGATGATGAATTCTCATTACGAATTCTGATGACGAATTCCCATTCCGAATTCGCATTCCGAATTCACCTATTAAACAGAATCTGATTATCTTTGTTTTATACACTCTGAGTTAATTCAGACTCCGAAAAATATTTTAGTTAGACTCTGAACTTTTTTTATGCTTACACTTCTATAATTTGTCTACTCTTTATTATTTCCATTACACTCCGAACCTTCACTCCGATTCTTTCATTCCGAACTTTTGAGTTATATTTTAAAACGATGTCGTACATTCTGTTATACTTGTTTTGTTATAAAACGATGTCGTCTATTTTGTTATAAACTAACCGTTGTCTAAGTGACACATGTACAGGTCCCTCCAATCCTTAAGGAAAATATAACCGTTGGAGAAGGAGCCGACCTTACCTATAAATAGGAGCTCATTTGAAAGAGATCTGTGCTGTTGAAGTGCTGAAAGGCTGACCGATCTTCGACTCATGTGATTACATGCTTGAAGTGATTTCTAGAGAAATAGGATCTTATTAACTCTCAAAGCTTCGTGCGACTCCGAATGTTGGTGATTACATTCGAGGGCTTCCAGGGATAGAAAGACAGAGGTGCCGACTACCTTGAAGTTTGAGGGCTTCCTTGCTGAGGAAGACAGAGGTTACCAACTACCTTGAAGTTGAGGGCTTGCGGGGATAGCAAGACAGAGACTCCGATCTTTGTATCGAGGGCTTACCCTGATGTGGGTAAGACAGACTTTCTTGAAAGTATAAATCAAGGGACCTTTATCCAAGGTTGTTGGATACACTTCTCTTTGGATTAAAAGACTTATATATTATTACTTGTAGTTTAACTACTTGTTTTTATTTCCGCGGCATTTTGTATCTTAAGGAAAGTATAACTTTCTTATAATTCCTTACTTACTCTGATTCATTTAGATTTTATACGCTTTAAGATAGAATCTCATATTGTAACTTTTGTTAAGTTTCAATTTTTGGAACCATATTTCCGGAACCCACTTTCAGAATCTCATTCCAAGTTTGCATTCGGTGTTAGAGGTGTTGTGAATTTTCTTAGTTTAACTTTGTTCAACTTAGCCCTTTCCTTTGCTTAAGGAAAACATAGTTAATCGTAACTAACTTTAAAGGTTCCAAAGGAATTTTTAAAGTATACAAATTCACCCCTTCTCTTGTATATTGAGCATCTACATCACTATTTCGATCCTACAACTATGTAATGGAGGCCCAGTGGAAACAAATCCTAGAGGGAGGGGGATGGGGTATCTACGGTCCTAGTTCACATATCTCTCACATTCATTGGCACTGGAGAAGCGAGGAGGATCATGGGTTCTATCTCCCACATGAAATTATAGGGTGTTACACTAGGAGGGTAGCCCATCCTCTCAGAAAGATGCCACTCCAACAAAGTGGATATCATTCCAGATGAGGAAGATATCACTCCCTTGGATAAAACAGGGCATGGATAATATAGAAGGTGGGGAATACCATGTAAAATTCATGGGGCGAGACAACATTTTTACTTCATGTACTAGGGATGATGGTTCTTGGAAATTTAACATATTTCAACTCGGTTGGGGGAGTTCACTCTGCAACCCTATGAATTACACATCTAATACCCACCCACCCATATGTAAGGGAAGGCATCCGCAATGTTGTGGTGACGGGGTTTTGTTGAGTGATCTATTGAGGGGATCATGTTATCGTGCTATGAAAAAAAATAGTCATTAGCATGCCCATGTGAAGAAGCACGATTCCATGAAATGGAACACAAAGCACTACCCAAGGGACCTTAAAATCACTTCATAAAATCCTAGATGGTCATATGGGAGAAGCATGTGGACGATAGGGATGTCATGTATAAGAGTATATCAGACATGATTCTATTGGGCAAGGAGTAAACATAGAGCACATGAGGAGGGAAGCCCAAAAGATGAGAGGCTGCATGCAAGATGGTGGAGCTGTGTGTTGGATCGAATAGTCGATATAAAAGTCTATTAGATGGAACAATACAAGAGGGGGGGTGAATTGTAGGTTTAAAAAACCTTTGAGATTTAGTAACAAAGAGATTAGTTTAAAAGATCTTAAACTAATACAAATACAAACACCCACAATTGTATTGAATGTAAAAGGTATGATGTATTGTAATACTAATGTTATGTAAAAAAATTGTATTCAAGATGAACACAATAATCAGAGTAATATAGATGAATGATTCTACCTTAAAGCGTATAGAACCAATCAATACAATATGTAATGGAATGACTGTAATTGAAACAATTACAATTGAATAAGTAAAGAAGAAAGGAAACAATACAAATCCCTTTCTAATACAACAGCGGAAATGTAAAAGTAATACAATTCTTTTAACCCAAAGAGAAGGGTTATCCTTTCACCTAGGATAAAAGGTCTGTCTCACCAACACATTGGTGAGCCCTCGATACGATGATCGGCACGTCTGTCTGCCTATCCCCGGCAGCCCTCGATACGATGATCGGCACGTCTGTCTGCCTATCCCCGGCAGCCCTCGATACGATGATCGGCTCGTCTGTCTGCCTATCCCCGGCAACCCTCGATTTTGCAGGTAATCGGCACCTCTGTCTTTCAATTACTTGAAAGCCCTCAATACGATGATCGGACGCACAAGGCTGATGAGAGAAGTCACAGTCTCTCTCTAGAATCTTCGTAGTTCACAGAGTCTCTTTCGTTCTCTTCGTTCATCAGTGTGTTCTCAGCTTCAAATGACCTCCTATTTATAGGCCTCGGGTTCCAACGGTCATATTGCCTCCAACGGTCATATTGAAACAGAATGCATGACATCGTTTTGATTAGTATATAACTAACTCAACGACATCGTTTTGTTAGGATAAGAGATATATAGAAATGTAAAACATGAGTACGATTCATATGCAGAGAGAGTTTTTGACAAAGTACCAAAACAAATAATGATCATCTGAATAGCAAAGTCAGTACGATACGATTGACAGAGTCAGTACGATATGATTGACAGAGTCAGTACGATACGTTTGACAGAGTCAGTACGATACGTTTTGGTCGGTACGATCAACATCGTACGATACGATAAACATGATAAAAGACAATTTGTTATTTACAAACATATGATAGAATACATTTGAGATTTCCAAAACATGACAAAGAATATATTTGTGATTTCCAAAACATGATGTAAAATCCAAAAGAAGACTTTTGACTTAACAATCTCCCCCTTTTTGGAAAGCACAAACACACAAAGTAAATGAAACAAGAAATACTTATCTCCCCCTGAGTTATTGAAAACTCTTCTGAATAAGAAATAGAATACAACTAACTCCCCCTTAGGTATTGACTTTCCTAACGATTGTATTCATAGATTTTCCTTAAGAGCATTGTAATGCATTCTCCCCCTTTGTAAAACAATCTTTGCTTTGTAAATATTCTCCCCCTTTGTGATTTACAAAAAGAAAGGAGGAATCTCGAATTGTCTGGAAGAGTTAGTGAAGTAATACAAGACAATGGATAAAAGAGAAAGGATTATAAGAGTTATTACAAAACAAACAAGTTCCAAAAGAAACAAATACAACAATCATTTGTTTTCTCTTTCCTTCTCTTTCTTTATAAGCTCATGAAGCACAGCTTTCATCTTCTTTATCTCCTTCTTGTCTTCAGAAATTGATTCACCCTGAGTTTTGAGAAGCTCTTGTTGATCCGCAAAAATCTGATCTTGATTTCTGATGGTTTCCTCCTGGACTCTGATTACTTCTTCAAGAGTATCAATTCTGTTTTGCAGAGTCTTGTTATCCTTGGACAACTCAGAATTTTGATTCTTCAGTAAAACCATTTCATCTTTGAAATATGAAACCTTCGAGAATTCAGATTGGAAAGCATTCATCCTATCTTGCAAGTCTTTCACTGAAGGAACATCGGTTCTTTGAGAAGACAAAAGGTTCAGCCTTTCAACCGTTTCTTTATCAAGCTTGTTGAAAGCAATTGCTAGCTCATTTGATAACCTCCTTATATCTTCAATAGCTAATTCATGATCATTGATTGAGCTTTCAGTTTTGTATGACCACTTGGTCATCTTATTGCAAGCTTTCTTATGAGCAACTGAGCTTTCAGAAAGAACTTTCAGATCGGCTTCTACTGACAAAACTTTCTTTCTCAATTCTTTTACAGAGCCAAACTTTTTCCTTTGATTTTCAGTAATAAAATCAATCTTCCCTTCCAGCCTCAGGAAATAAGGAATTGTTTTTTCCACCCTTCTTAAAACATGAACAATGTAATCACTCTTCTTGAGAGAGATTGTATGCTCTGAATCGGTATCATCATCGTACGATGCTAGTTCATACGATCTGCTTGAATCAACAACTGGCTGTTTCCCTTTCGCTTTTTCTTTCTGTTTTCTTTCATCTTCCACTTTGTCACTAATGACAACTACTTTATCAGACTGAGAAGATTGAGCATCTTTCTTTTCTCGAGATGACATCCTGTCCGGAGATCTTTCCTGATCGGCATGAGGAGTTTGTTGAACACCTTCGCTCAGCTTTTGAAACGATTCCTCTCTACTTTTCTTTGAGCTTTGAAGAAATTATAACAGAAAAGCTCCTTCTTCTACTTCCACTTCTTCTATCACTTGTTTTCCTTTTTCTTTCTCAGGCAGACTCTGTACGATGGGCTCTTGATGCACTTCCACAGTTAGTTGAGCACTTGCATCTTCAACTGCTTTCAAGACATTAGAGATATCAAAGTCCTGAGCCTTTCTTTTCAAAAGAGTCTTCTTTTTCTTTTCAGCTTGAAGGGTTTCTTCTACCCTTATTCTTTCTGCAAGGGCCTCAGCAGGATCAAGACCAAACTTCGGGTCGCCTTCCTTTCTTTGTTCCTTGTCCTTTCTCCATTTGGCTACAACTTCCTTACTGTACCTTGGCTTCTTCTTTGGTTTTGAACTAGTTTGAGGATCAGACTTTCGAGTAACACCGGTTGATTGATTGTCCTTGGCTGGCATAGGTGCCGATTGATTTTGATCCAATTCATCTTCTACATCTCTGACAAAAAGTTTTGAATTTGAATCAAAACAAACATTCAGCTTTTTCATCGTACTCTTATTAATCAAAGACGGCCACAAATCCATAGGTTCTCCTTTCAAAGGAATGTTACAAAACTTCATACTCTCAAGAATGAATTTTGTAAGGATGGCTGGATACATTATTATTTGGGATTTAATCCCTCCTTTCTTGACATTCTTGATGGTTTCAAAGATATATCCCATGAGGTTTACTTTCCTCATATTCACAAGATAGTCGAGCATAAAGACATCAGAAACTTTAAGGGTTTCTCTATCCCCTTTTCTTGGGACAAGAAAACCTTTCATCCATAAAGTGACAAACCGATTGTCCGGTGAAAGATGATAAACTTTCCTCTTTCCCTCATTAACAACAAACAAGGTTTTTTCAGCACTTTCTCTATTAAACGTACAAACTTCCTCTGGTAGTTTGTGAGATGGACAGAATGCATCGCCTTCTATAGAAACATTCAGAAAATGTGCCGCTTTTTTCACAGACATAGATAACTTTCTATCGTACACAGCGAAGTTTATAGTCATATCTTTGTCGAAAGAAACGGTTTTGTAAAACTGACAAACTTCATCAAAAAGATCTGGATCTTGAATATCAGGCTTTTCCACACAGAGATGTTCCCATCCTTGAAACAAAATAATCCTCTTGATTGTAGAATCGTACATATCGAAAAATTCTCGGGATACTAACCTTTCTCTGTGAAAGTCTTTCTCTGTAAAAGTCTTTGAAGACATCTCGGCAGGAGTATTAGCAGACGATTGAGACATAAAGGTTCTGCCGATGAGAAGATTGTACGATGGTTTATAGCTGGTGGAGCAGAGCTTCGCCTCAAATCCTGAAACTTCAATGTGGGTTTGGGGAGGGGAGGGGGGTATTTATAGGCGATAAAGAGATGACCGTTGATATTCTACGGTCAAGATTAGATAATACCAGATCAATGGTTAGGATTAAAGTAAAAAAAAAATTAAAAAAAAATGAAAAGAATCCTGTCGGAGAACATAAGGTGATTGCTGGTTTTGGTATGAATCAAAAGTAAACATAATCGTAAGAAGAAAAAAAATATGATGCCGATGGAAAACAGTCATTACTATGATCGTACCATACGATGGAAAATAGTTGTTACCATTAACCGACAGTACGATGGAAAACAATCTCAATACTATCATCGGTCGATACAAAAAAAATTGAATGATACGATGGAAAAGAATTTCAATACCATCATCGGTCGATTCAAAAACTATTGAATGGTACGATGGAAAAGAATTTCAATACCATCATCGGTCGATTCAAAAACTATTGAATGGTACGATGGAAAAGAATTTCAATACCATCATCGGTCGATTCAAAAACTATTGAATGGTACGATGGAAAAGAATTTCAATACCATCATCGGTCGATACAAAATTTTTGATCGATACGATGGAAAAGAATTTCAATACGATAAACAGAAAAACTGAAATGGTCAATATGATAAACAGGAAAACTTAAAATGAAACGATAAAACTGTCAATACGATAAACAGAAAAAAACATATATAAAGAGAGTAAATATTTAAAGATCAGAAACATAAAGACATAAAGAAATGTCCTCCCCCTTTCTACGAGGTGTTTCTTACTATTAAGAGAGATGTAAAACAGGAAGTAGATATGAATGATTATTTTAATGTAATCATTCCTAGATTCTGTTTTATAAATTCAAATCTATCGGAAGGTAAAGGTTTTGTAAAAATATCAGCAAGTTGTTCTTGCGTTCCGATGAATTGTAAAACAATATCTCCTTTTTGTGTGTGATCCCTAAGAAAGTGATGCCTAACATCTATGTGTTTTGCACGAGAGTGATGTGCTGGGTTTTTACTAAGAGCTATGGCACTTGTATTATCACACAGAATTTGAGTTTTGGAGAAACTCAAACCATAGTCAGTGAGTGTGTGCTGCATCCACAATACTTGAGCACAGCAACTTCCAGCTGCTACATATTCAGCTTCAGCAGTGGAGAGTGCTACTGAGTGTTGTTTCTTGCAGGACCAAGAAACCAAAGAATCTCCTAAGAAATGACAAGTTCCAGATGTACTTTTTCTATCCATTCTACAACCACCAAAGTCAGCATCTGAAAAACTTTTTAAAACAAAATCATTTCCAGAAGAGTAGAAAATTCCTAAATCCATAGTGTCTTTTAAATACCGAAAGATTCTCTTTACGGCTTTTAAGTGAGACTCTTTTGGATTAGATTGATATCTTGCACATAAGCATACAGAAAACATCAAGTCGGGTCGACTAGCTGTCAAGTATAGCAAACTCCCTATCATACCTCTAAAAATTGTTTGATCTACTGGTTTCCCAGTTTCATCAAGATCAAGAGTATTTGAGGTACCAATTGGGGTGCTAATACTTTTAGTTTTGTCAAATCCATACTTTTTGAGTAAGTCTTTAATATACTTATGTTGAGATATATAAGTTCCTTCTGGTTTTTGAGATATTTGAAAACCAAGAAAGAATGTTAACTCACCCATCATACTCATTTCAAACTCAGATTTCATTAAATTTGCAAAAGAATCGGTTAAAGATTTCTGAGTTGATCCAAATATGATGTCATCAACATAGATTTGGACAACCAAAACATTTTTGTTTTCCATTTTGATAAAAAGAGTTAGATCAGCTGTACCTTTTCTATAATTGTTTTGTAAAAGAAATCCTGTAAGTCTATCATACCATGCTCTAGGGGCTTGTTTAAGGCCATATAGAGCCTTGGTAAGTTTAAAGACATGATCAGGATGTTTTGGGTCTTGAAAACCAGGAGGTTGTTTGACAAAAACTTCTTCTTGAACAAAACCATTTAAAAAAGCACATTTGACATCCATTTGAAATAGTTTGAAATTGAAATATGCTGCGAAGGCTAATAGAATACGGATAGATTCTAGTCTAGCTACAGGAGCATATGTTTCTTCATAGTCTATTCCCTCTTGTTGATTATAGCCTTTAGCAACAAGTCTTGCTTTATTTCTTACAATGATTCCATTTTCATCACACTTGTTTCTGAAAACCCATTTTACACCAATTACAGTTGTTTCTTTAGGTCTTTCAACTAAAGTCCAGACTTGATTCCTTTCAAATTCATTTAGTTCATCCTGCATTGCTTTGATCCAATCATCATCACCTAAGGCCTCACTCGGACTTTTAGGTTCAAATTGGGAAAGAAAAGCAAGATGTTCTATTTCATTTCTTAAGGAATTTCTGGTCCTTACAGGTTGATTTATATCACCAATGATATTATCACTGGGTTGATTCCTAAGAAACAATTGATTTTGGTTTTGTAAAACCTGTTCATCAACATATGGTAGAAAATCTTCTGTGGTAAATGTTTCAGGAACACTTTCTTGAACATTTTCCTTATCAGAATGTTCTTCTAATATAGGTTGATAAACATTTTTAGAAAACACATCCGAGGATGTAGGATTGGTTGGTTGAAAACAAAAGGGTTAGTTTCATCAAATTTTACATGTACTGTTTCTTCAACAGTACAAGTGTTTTTATTGAAAACTCTATAAGCCTTAGAGGTTGTGGAATAGCCTAGAAAGATTCCTTCATCAGATTTTGGTGTAAATTTGTGCAAATTATCTTTTGTATTCAGAATGAATACTTTACATACAAAAACTTTGAAGTAAGAAACTTTAGGTTTTCGGCCAGTCCATAACTCGTAAGGAGTTTTATTAAGAAATGGTATAGTTAAAACACGATTTATAGTATAACAGGCAGTACTTACAGCTTCAGCCCAAAAGTGCTTAGCAATTGAGTATTCACTCAACATGGTTCGAGTCATTTCTGGAAGAATACGATTCCTTCTTTCAACAACACCATTTTGCTGAGGAGTTCTTGGAGCTGAGAAATTGTGAGTAATACCTTTCTTACTACAAAAAGTTTCAAAATCTGAGTTTTGAAATTCACCACCATGATCACTATGAATAGTTATCAATGGTAGGTTTTTCTCATTTTTAACTTGGGCTCTAAAAGTTTTGAAATACGAAAAGGCTTCAGATTTCTTTGTGAGAAAGTAGACCCATGTAAATCTAGTAAAGTCATCAACTAAAACAAATACATAGTATTTGCCTCCAATGCTTCCAGATTGTGAAGGACCAAATAGATCCATATGCACAAGCTGTAATGCATTTGAAGTTGAAACTTCATTAGTTGATTTAAAGCTAGTTTTATGTTGCTTGCCAAAATGACAAGGATCACAGACTTTTGAAGAATCATATCTAAGATCTGGTAGCCCTTTTACAAGTCCTTTCTTTGAGAGTTTTCTTAGGTTTCTCAAATTACAGTGTCCTAGTCTCCTATTCCATAGCCACGATTGGTCTTCTATTACACTTAAACAAGGTAAGTTTTGGTTCCTAAGGTCTTCTAAGTTAATAGTGTAAACATTCTCTTGCCTATGGGCAGATAGAATGAATTCATCCTTGGAATTGTGAACTAGACACTTATCATTTCTAAAATTCACAAGGTAACCTTCATCACATAATTGACTTATGCTGATGAGATTGTGCCTAAGACCTTTTACAAATAAAACATTTGAAATAAGAACTTTTCCAAGAAAAACGATATTACCTATACCAACAATCTTTCCTTGAGCATTATCTCCGAAGGTAACTTTTCCACCTTTTGTTTTGATAACCTTTTCAAAGAAATCTTTGTTTCCAGTCATATGTCGAGAACAACCACTATCCATGTACCAAATGTTCTTATTGATACACTTCTCGTTTTCCTGAAAAAGAAACAATTAGATTTTTGGAATCCAAACTTGTTTGGATCCAGAAGGATTAGATAAAAGAATTTTAGGAATCCACATTTGTTTTGCAAAATGAGCTTTATGAAATCCTAAGGATTGAGTTTTGTTAAGAGAACAATCTCTTCTCCAATGTCCACCACATTGACACTTGGAACAGAAAATGGTTTTTTGAGGAACAAAATAGTTATTACTAAAAACAGGTTTGGAATAAGTATAACCAAGACCAGAACGACTTCTCAAAGGTCTTATTTGAGAGTACATCCTATCAAAGTTTTCTTTTCCATGAGTAAAGTTTGACAAGCACTTTTTCAAGGATAAAATCTCTGACTTTAGTTTTAAAACCAAATTCTTGTTTTCTAAAACATTTGAATTAGAACTAGAGTTAGACTCTAAAAAGTTTTTCTTTGAAATAGCAGTTTCAAGATCCTTAGAAAGTTTATCTTTTTCAGATTTAACTTTCTCAAGGGTTTTCAAAATACTTTCAAAATCAGAAGTTTTCCCATCAAGATCTTTAGAAAGATCTGATACTTCTTTAGTCAAAATAGAAATTCTAGAATTTGCTTTTTCAAATGTCTTTTTGAGTTTAGAATTTTCATTTTCAAGTAACTTAGCAAATCCAGAGACTTCTTCAAAAGACGGTAAAGTATCATCTTCTGATGATGAGGGTTCATCATTTGAAGATTCATAATATTTATTATCAACATAATTTGCATTTAAAGAGACATTTGTAACAGCTTCAGCATTATGTACCTTAGCCATGAGACAATGATCTTCAATTGGTAGTCTGGATAGAAGTCCAATATTCCTTTGTCCTGACGTCTCATATTCTGAAGAATCATCTGAGGAATCACTACCACTTGCACTCCATGTATCATTTGCTTTCAAGACTTTCTTTGTCTTATAAAACCTTTTCTTGTTTCTTTCAGAGTGTTTCTCTTTTCTATCTTTCCTCTTCAGTAAAGGACAATCAGGCCTTATATGTCCTGCTTTCTTGCATTCATAACAAGTTACCTCTGAATCTTTCCTATCTTTCCTGTCTTTCTTTTTGAATATATATTGAAAATCTTTCTTTCCCACAATCTTTTTCATCCTCCGAGCAAGATTAGCTAACTCATTGTCTGAAAGATTACAATCACTTGAATCAGAAACAACAACTTTCTTGGATTTAGACCTTGTAACCCTTTCAGGTGTTTTATCTTTAGATGCAAAAGCTACACTTCCATTCCCATTTTTCTTCTTATTGAAATCAGCATCTCTTTTCATTCTTGTCTCGTGCTGTAGAAGAGTTCCAAAGAGTTCATCAAGAGTAATCTGGGAAACTTTTCTATTTTCATCAATAGCTGTTCTTTTTGACTCCCACTCATTCGGCATAATATATATAATCTTATCAACAAGAGATTCATCATCAAGACCTTTTTCTCCCATAGATTGTAAGCTGTTGACAATTGTCATAAACCTTTGTTGCACTTTACATACTGGCTCTCCATAAGTAAAAACAAATCCATGATATTCTGCTCGAAGCATTGCTCTCCTTGTTTCTATAACCTTGGATGTACCAAAATGAGTGACTACTAATTTCTTCCAAATACAGTTGGCTGCTTCACATGAAGATATCTGACTATATATATTCCTGGTCATAGAACATAATAAAGTATTGCGTACCTTGTAATTCAGTTGATATTCTTGCTTCTCTTGATTGGTGAAAGTACTAACTTCTTTGTCAGGAATTTTGTAACCCCCAGTAAGCATAATAAAATTGTCTACACCAGTATTGATGACGAAAGTCTTCATACGATCTCTCCAATACTCATAATCATTCCCATCAAAGATTAGTGGTCTAGAAGGATTCAGATTATCTATTGATCCGATATTCATTCCTGCCATCTAATAAAAAAACAACTTTTCCACTCCACACGTTAGTGTAGTAAGTATTCAAGATAGTAATAAGAAATAAAGCTAATAATACAAATCAGTGGAAAACCTCCTCTGATACCAATTGTTGGATCGAATAGTCGATATAAAAGTCTATTAGA
Source organism: Viscum album (assembly GCA_963277665.1). NCBI lineage: Eukaryota > Viridiplantae > Streptophyta > Magnoliopsida > Santalales > Viscaceae > Viscum > Viscum album. Next base: position 2,064,035,800 of record OY728133.1, on the reverse strand, counting down.
TGGAACAATACAAGAGGGGGGGTGAATTGTAGGTTTAAAAAACCTTTGAGATTTAGTAACAAAGAGATTAGTTTAAAAGATCTTAAACTAATACAAATACAAACACCCACAATTGTATTGAATGTAAAAGGTATGATGTATTGTAATACTAATGTTATGTAAAACAATTGTATTCAAGATGAACACAATAATCAGAGTAATATAGATGAATGATTCTACCTTAAAGCGTATAGAACCAATCAATACAATATGTAATGGAATGATTGTAATTGAAACAATTACAATTGAATAAGTAAAGAAGAAAGGAAACAATACAAATCCCTTTCTAATACAACAGCGGAAATGTAAAAGTAATACAATTCTTTTAACCCAAAGAGAAGGGTTATCCTTTCACCTAGGATAAAAGGTCTGTCTCACCAACACCTTGGTGAGCCCTCGATACGATGATCGGCACGTCTGTCTGCCTATCCCCGGAAGCCCTCGATACGATGATCGGCACGTCTGTCTGCCTATCCCCGGCAGCCCTCGATACGATGATCGGCTCGTCTGTCTGCCTATCCCCGGCAGCCCTCGATTTTGCAGGTAATCGGCACCTCTGTCTTTCAATTACTTGAAAGCCCTCGATACGATGATCGGACACACAAGGCTGATGAGAGAAGTCACAGTCTCTCTCTAGAATCTTCGTAGTTCACAGAGTCTCTTTCGTTCTCTTCGTTCATCAGTGTGTTCTCAGCTTCAAATGACCTCCTATTTATAGGCCTCGGGTTCCAACGGTCATATTGCCTCCAACGGTCATATTGAAACAGAAAGCACGACATCATTTTGATTAGTATATAACTAACTCAACGACATCGTTTTGTTAGGATAAGAGATATATAGAAATGTAAAACATGAGTACGATTCATATGCAGAGAGAGTTTTTGACAAAGTACCAAAACAAATAATGATCATCTGAATAGCAAAGTCAGTACGATACGATTGACAGAATCAGTACGATATGATTGACAGAGTCAGTACGATACGTTTGACAGAGTCAGTACGATACGTTTTGGTCGGTACGATCAACATCGTACGATACGATAAACATGATAAAAGACAATTTTTTATTTACAAACATATGATAGAATACATTTGAGATTTCCAAAACATGACAAAGAATATATTTGTGATTTCCAAAACATGATGTAAAAGCCAAAAGAAGACTTTTGACTTAACACTGTGCACAAACCAGAATGATGCGTGCAAAAAAGGATCTATGTAGGGAGAAACTTGAGTGAAAAAGGGATATTTTCAATAAAAATACCATTGGTTAAATAGAATTATAAAATGATCAAGCCCAAGAGGACCCACCTGAAGGAGTACCCCATGGTGACCTGTCGCACAAGATTATATAACTTATGGTCATAGTGTTTTTCACATGGTTGTAGAAGAGTTTTCTTTCATGTAGTATAGTGTCGGTTCGTCTTCTATATATATATCCAAAGGATTGGGCATACACTTCAATTTGTAGCAGAAAAACCTGGAGGTAGAATACATAAGTATTTTCGTTGAAGTGAACGTTTGAATTCACATTGGTCGCACAAGGGTTAGTGCGGCTAGGGGAATCATGCAAGTTATACTCTCTTCTTTCACTCCTTTGTAGTGGCTGGTTTTCAAGAAGGACGTTTTGAAAGGCTCCATTTCATTCTGTATTGGGCGTGCAAGGGTTTTTTTCATGGAGGGGAATCTTGTGCACAAACCATAACCCTTTTGTGATAGTTCCTTGGTGGGTTTGTGGCCGGTCACCATGGAAAACTTTATTTAACATATCATTTGGTGCGTAAGGGTTTTTCTGCCCCTTAATTCATGCGTGAAACTCTATCTAGCATCGTAGAATAATCCGTTCATTCTCAACATTTCATTGGATTTATTAAAAGAGCCCAGTAAGGGCCCTATATGAAATGAGGTTTTAAAAAATGACCCCTCCTTAGAATCAGAGATGAAGGGGGAACTGAAGGTTGGATTTAGAGGGTCTTGCTGAAAAGTAGAGTGGTGCCTAGTCGGTGCATGAAAAAAACTGGGTTTTGGCACGCAAACCACTTCTGTGTGCTCAAAATGTGTTTTACATTACTATAAATAAAATGAGGTCCCTTCATTAGGTCCCAAATTTTAACATTCCGTATAAGAAGGACATTTCTCTCGTGCATGAAAAAGCACGACATCTTTGCGCAGGTTCTAATGGCCGATTCTGAGTTTTTCCTGTACCCCGGTCAATTTCATTTCATTAACCATGTTTTTTTGCTCAGATAATTTTTAGTGGAAATATTGCACACCAGCAGCTATTTTGCACACTAAATTACCAATTTTACGTGGATAGTCCTTTGGGTTTCTAAAAACCCAACAGAAATGGCTGCTCAACAGACCGATGTCGAGAAACGTGCCACAACGACTACAAGGAGGACTCAAATGATCACAAATCCCTAGATTGTTCATGCAAGGATGTTTGTTTCTAATAATAAAATGATTTTTGGCATTCTTATCCAATCTTAAAATGATTATGTTTAGAGTGATCGCCTGTTGATATGGAACTTCAGCATTTTGGAGGAGGTGGTGATGCCTAAATTTGAAACAAATACTCTGCAATCATGGGTGACATGTGAGGGTAGTCTCAAATAGTTCAAAATCACAAAAGGCCATGTTTTAATGGAATCACTGATCATAGCCATATATGTCATGAATCCAAAGGCTATGACTATTATAGGGAGTGATCTGATTCCTGAGAAATCTCCTGCTATTTATGAGAGCACAATCTATAGTAGCATTATAGATGATATGATGGGTTGGATGGATTGAGACATCAGGTCTGGGGGAAACATCACAAGTTAATGGGAATGGGAATATTAGGAATTCCAAACATGTGAGGAGTTCAGGTCCGATATGTGCTCTATTATGATTTTTTATGCTATTTAGACATCCAAATTTCACTTCTATTGGTAATAGGAACTTGTACCTGAATTATTCATCCAGTGGTCTCTTGATAACAACACCTTCCACCTCCACCACGGGTTGGTATGAACTTGTCTATGGTGCATTAATTGTATTTAGGTAATCACCATGGAGGGGAACTAGTATGATGAGTTACTCCCAATAGAGAATGTTTGGGGGGATAAGACACAAACCCCAATCCTGAAATGGCATATACAAGTGTTGGCTAATGAGGATTTGAAAATAAAATTTTTTATGACAGAAATGTATTAGCTGGGTTGGACCAAAATTTTTCTGACACATGACAAGGAAATTAATATAAAAGTTAGAGGGAATAAATTCTTGAACACATCTTAGAGGGGAAGGGTGGGATCACATTGGAGCTCCTGGAGGTAGCAGAGTATCGATCATAGGGCATCGACATATATGTATGTTGGGACCCAAATGTAAGATATTTCAGGTTCTTAACAACATTCATGAATGGGTGGCTATTTCCAGTCATGGACACAAGGATATGGGTAAACCTTGGGAACTAGTGATGATCGAGATCATGGCAGTGAAGAACAAGGTTAACATGGGTGAGCCCGCATTCGATAGGCTATACAACATTCTGGGGAAAACCATGAGGGGAAGTATGCCCAAAAGTATATGTGCACCATTCCAGATCCTTCAGTGATTGGTAGTAGCCCACTATGGTGGGTATAAATTCCTGAATTCCATTCACTCTCCAGGTGATGATATGTGGCCATCCCTTCTGAACATTTTTGGAATCCACCATCTGATGCTTCAATAATAATTGATCAAGCTCGAGATCATATTCCATACCAATATTGACATTATCCAATTCTGAAAACAAGTACATCAGATGGTAGATGATGGGAAGATCTCATTGGAGTACAGGGAATACGTGAAGAACATTAGGGGCGGCGTGATGGTAGCCCGAATCAATGGAAAGAAGATTTCTTGAATAGTATGTGTCGACCATGTTTTCCATACAGTTTGACTGCATGTAGTGGATTCCAAATAATGTATAAAATTTTGTTCGGTAAGAGTGAAATTCCTTCAATATATTCCAACAATTGCTTATGTTCAAGACTATAGGCCTGGTTGAAGTCAGCACACTCCCCTACTTACGTTAATGTTGGCATGTCAACAGAGTATGCTGAACAATGGTACAAAATGTACCCTGAGGAAATTCTATGGAAATTCATCCAGAAAATAAAAGAGGCTAGGGATGAGCCTAAAGATTGAGGAGGTTGATGGAGTTTTATGGGATAGGTGAGAAAATGAATCAACCAGGTGGCCAGAACGACACGAGATGTGACTTCATCGGTAGGAGAATCATAAGGAGAGAACATGCCTCCACCTTATGAGGAAGGGTGGTCCCACGAGCAGACTTATGGGACATCTAGAGAACATCCTAGGAAGCAGCTCAAGAACCACATAAACCAACTGAGGATGAAATATTCACATCTTTTTGGTATTCCTTGAGTAAAATACAGTAATCTATGTCTACCGATGATCTATGGAAGAGTCTGGTGCATACCGGGCTTAACTTTCCAGATATATTGCCGATTCAGGTGGTCAATATGGTAAACATTCATCACTAGCATACATACCGGATATCCATGGACTTGTACGCATGCATGTGAGGGTGGTATGAAGATCTGAATATCTTTTTGAAAGTGATGCTCGACCAGGAACATGACACAGAAAAGCTTCCATCCGTGGATGATGATGTAGAGGATGAAGAAGAGGAAGATGAAGAGGATGAAGATGACAGTGAAGAAAAATATGAACAAGACTATGAGGAATAGGTATATGTTCATGGTGGTGGTGGACCTTCTTAAACACCTACTTTCTAGTGAAGCCCTTGTGAGAGTGGTGAAATTATAGGCTCGACCGCAGAACAAGATGAGAAAATCAACGTTAGTTTCACTCTTCTCTTTACTAGCCTTTCTATTCTAACAATCCTAATCTATTTAAAAAATTCTATCCTTATTAGAAAAAAATGGACAATGTTTCTCAAGAATCCTTACCCAAATCGGACTGAGATGAACGCATAGAAGTAAGAGAACATCCTATGAAACCTTTCTTCAGAACTGAGCAAGGTGGATAATCTGATATGGTTGGAGTAGGAATCGATGAGTCTGGAGGATGAGATCAAATGATATCCTCCATGGTTTCCAATTTTCTCGACATTCAGGAGGTGTGAGTACTAGTGAACGAGTCAACAATAGCTGATGGATCTCTTGTGGGGGTGGCTCTCACCATGATGCAGACACTAGATATTACTACGCTCGGATCCCATAAGTCATTATCTTCTATAGATATAATTTATATTGGGAAATTCATCCAACCAAGATAATAATTCCCAATGTAGTGATTTCAGTATTTGAGGATCGATATATCATCGATTCTAGAACATCGTCCGAAGCCGTTCTAATGATTACATAAGCTCATGCATAGCCAACTATTCGTGTTGGCCCCACACTAGTTCTCGGTGAGACAAATGACGCCTTAATTGGATATAATGATTCTAGGGTGAAGCATTTTTCTGAAAAGGGTGAAGTCAATGAAGAAGAATTAATTCCTAATGTGAACCCTACTAATGAACACCTAGAGTCTTTTCCTATGTATATAACCACATACATTGAGGAGAAAGACGATTCAGAGCCACATGCGGCTGAGGAGATCTATATGATGTGGAAAAAGGCAAGGAAGTACATCAAATTCTTTCTCAGTCATTGAAATGTAGAATGTAAAAATTGGAGGGGGTCACATTGCACCGGACTATGCTTTCATTGCAATGGAGGAGTAGATTATCACTATCATCAAACAATGATTCAAAATTACATGGATGATAAAATATGGGAGAATATGAAACTCTTCTACATCAACTTGTGCATGATGGAGTCAGAGAATACCCAGTAATTTCATAATGCTAAGCAAGAAGTCGGACGCCTTGAACAGAATGAAAATGAAACTAAGGAATTTATCGCAAACCGTTCTGTGATCATAAAATTGTTAAAAACCTAGATGGAGGATTCCCAGGAGTAGATAGTACAGAAGAGTCTCCCAATGATTGAAATCCAAACTGAGCCAGTGCAAGTGCAGGCTAGGGAAAATGAGTTACACTCTGTAGCCACTAATTAAGAGAGGGATATCAGGGGGTGAGAAACTGCTCTGGAGGCTGTGAGTTAGAAGGATGCATCACTCTAGAAATATATCAAATGGGATGATCCATAAGGTATATGTTTTGTCCAAATTTATAAATATATATCCCTTTGTCTACAATTACTGAATTGTGTCCATGGAATTATTAGCCGATTGCATATTTATTTTATTTATCGTATCTCAATTAGAAATGTAGAGTAACCAGTATTCAATCCCTAAGTTCACGTGTGTTGTGCCCAATGTGAGAAACAAGTGATGGTATCATTGTTACTTAATATGAATGTTGGAGTTCCAACCAATATTCAAACATCCTGTGTGTAGATGACCAATACTGGCTTCTATAAATAAAGAAGGAGACCTGAATAGAGAATTATAGACTCAAATAGTCAAGTTGCTATTTTTTCAACTTGAACTAGTGCACTCGCGGGGTAATGCCTGGAGGATTATAATCAATCTGAACATAGTGTAGTGGAATGTGTGAATCATGATACCAAAAATTCTGAACAATGCGGGGAGAAGCATGGTGATGAAGGATAACTATTAAACATGTTCAGAACACAGTATCCTAATTGTGTTATCCTGAAAAGGGGAAAAAATAGGGACGATCGCTGACCATGTTAAAAACATGTAGCCTCACTCAAGATGCCATCCATCAGTCTTCTGGAACGTCTTCTCGGGATAGTAGGCGAGCCATAGGCAGAGCATCCATAATGGTAGGGGGTTCGATCATGTATGAATGATGAAGAGGGTCCAAATAAAGGGTATGCAAAGCGTGGGGGTGGAGTGATGGATTGTTTGAATGGATTCCAACACTCTTGAAATTACTCCACCATGGTGGAATCATAATAGATTTTCTCATCAGTTTGATCAATGATCATACCGTCATCCAAATAGGACATCTCTGGTGAGGACCCAAAATTCCTTGTAGTTTTATTTCATGAAAATGAGGATGATAGGCATGTAGTTTAGTGTCGAATAGTGACCAGGATGCATGAAATAGTATAACGTCAAATGACCAGGATGTTGTAAATTGTTTTATGGTCCTACTATCTGGTCCAAGGCTAATAGATTAAAGTCACGTTTCAGGATTATAGGCTCATATTTTAAGGTCACATAGACTGGACCATGACAGTGGATGTGGGTCCAAAAGTGTTAACGACCCTAAGGATGGTTCCAAGGAAAAATGAATGGGTGTCTCTAGATATCCCATATAGATGAGAATCAAGATAAATGTAGTTATAAAAGTATAGTTTAACGTCATGAAGGATAAAAGGAATGTGCGGTTCGGCTGAATGAGTACCAATCCTACCAAAACCTCTAATCCCATGTTAGTTAGGCTGGGTTTGGGAAACATGGAGTAGTGGTGGGACTTTCTTTAATTCATGGGGTGTAAAATCGACTGTGTTGGTATTCCACATAATCATAAAGGGTTGGAAAGATGTGAATCAGGGTTCCTGAGATCTGTATCACAATGACGGGGCATGATAAGAAAGGATTGATGTTTCCCATGTTCAAAACAAAGTATCTTTTTCGTGTTAGCCATGCATGGTGATAGAAAAATGAGGGTTGACTGCTGACCATGTTCAAAACACAGGTCCTCTTGCATATTTTATCTTTGGAATTCAGGGGCATTATTCTAAGATGGTTGGTGAGCTAGTGTGGCATGAGACCAGGTTATAAAAGGCTCATATAATACGTGGGATAGGATGGAGAACCAAATAAATATAATGTGACATGTAGAATTGAATTGATGAAATTTCCATGTGAAAAATCTACACATTGAGATCATTTCCACAATGCATTTGAGTACCCCAGTGAGACGTGTCAGATAGAGGGAGTCGAATCACTTTGTAAGAAAAAAGGTCCTGGGGTCTCATGATCCTAGCATAAGGTTTTATAGTGGAATATTAAGAGGGGACCTATTTTAATGGTATGTGTGTAGGGTAGTGAAGTATCCAAACCTGACATGTAGTTATTTTGGAAAGATCCTAGATTATTGTCGTTGAACTCGGACCATGTTGGGAAGTGGCCAGGGAGACATATAGTGCGATTGTTTAAAAACCTTAAATGAATGAGAACCCAATAGGTACCCACCACAATACATGCTCCCAAAAGATTAGAGTCCATGGGGCCAAAAAATGGGGACAAAATTTGAGATACCTAGGGCTGGGCATCAAGAAAATACATTTGGGCCTTCTTATGTATCCTTGGAGGATGCGAATAAAGATATACATAGTTCTAGAACTTTTGTGTAGTTATACCACTTATTGAAATGTATTTGATGATATAATTATTTTAAGGACTTAGATCCCAGACAATAGATGTAAATGAAGTAGGGAGACACATGGTTTGGAAATTATAATACCCGACATGAATGAGGATATTCAGAGTCCTTATCACACCATGTTCTTCCCAAGGAGGTTTTAGGTCGAGGGACAGAAAACAAAAGATGGGATGTGCCCGAGGAATAGTGTTTGAGGATTCCTAAGTACCCCATGATTATGTGGATCATGCCATATGTAGTTTTATAAGTGGCATAGTAGGGTACAAATTCTAGGGACAATACAATCATGCAGGTCTGGACCACACACCAAATGAAGCATCATTTGGTAGATCATGTTTGTTCTTTAGGATGGATGTGTGTTGTATTTTCTCAAAAAAAAATCATAGGACAAAGAATCTTCTCAATTATATATAAATAATGCCATATGATGGCCATGAAAAATGTCATAGTGGAGAACCAATACCAATCACGATGTCCCCTTGACTGAGGACACCACAATGCAGTGTCATTTTTCATCATGAGGTATGGACGATAATGTTATAGTTCAGGGTTATATGATACAAAAAACCATTTCTTTTTAATGTAATTAAATAAAGACACAATAGGTTAAATTCCTATTGGACTACGGAACACATTTTAAGGTTATATGGATTAGAAGCATACAAAAGAGAATAGTTTTTAGAGGGGGATGCACATGGATTGATAAAGAATACCCAACATGAATGAGGATGTGGTTTCACACCACACTATGTGCAATTCCTGGGATGAATCCTAAGGAACAGGGGAAAGAAAGGGTTAGAGAATATAGGGATGGACCCATTGATAATGTTTCTAGTATTTCTCACATATCCCAGGAGGATGGGAATCAATCCATACATAGTTATAAGGGTGTTATTTAATGTCAAATGGGAGAACTGACATGAGAGAATAGATCCTAGAAGGGACCATGGGTGCGGATATTGAAAACCAAATGTGAATGAAGACATAATCTCACACATTCCACACCACATAATACCATAAAAGTGAGGGCCGAAAAGGCTGAACAGAAGATATAATTAGTGGAACATTATCTAGACCCAAAGACGAGATGACTGGGAATTCATACATATCCCATGAGGGTGGGAATCAAGAAGTATGTAGTTTTGGAAGTGTCATGCAGTTTTATATCATACATAATGAATGTAGAGATATCTTAATTTAATGTCATAGATCTCAGACCATAGAGAAGAGGGACTCTTCCAAAAAGGCACAAATCACGACCAAATCCCTAATCCCATATGAGTAGTGATCAATGCGAGAAAAAAGGGAGGAGAAGGTCTTTTCCACACGTATAATAAATGAAAAGGGGAAATGGTGCAGAGCTCCGAATGATGCCTCACCATGGATTTGTCCTCAAACAATAAAACACAAACTAAGGGATAACACAAAGAGTTTTGAAATAATACTTGGACATGATGGAGTATAAAATGATGTGAATCATAAAAAATATATTAAGGGCTTCATGGGGGTTGTGGCGATGAGGGAGGATGGCAGCTGACCACGTTTGAAACACATCATCCACATAATGTTACCTAAAATGGGAACAACAAATGCATGTTGACCAATGACCATATTTTCAACACCGAAATTGAATCAATTTGTCATTAGAGGTTATATATGATGTTGAAACGAAATTTTAGGAGTTCCCTAGGGCCTAGAATCCATGTTGTTTCGGGGTCCTTTAGGATGTCAAAAATGATAAAAGCACAAATGATGGTAATATAATGACATAAAATGCATGATAATGTGACAATATTGAATAAAAACTCTCAGTCCTGAACTAGAGAGCTTTTTGGCGAATTGGTGAATTTCCAATGGTGGTCGAGGGGCCCAATTCAAGAGCAGATGACTCGAAAAGATTCGTGTAGAACATGGGTGGAAGAGGTCTCAAGAGGGAGAGGTACGTGGAGTAGTTGTTACAAACCCTAAAAGAATAAGGATGAGGACCACACCACACTACATACCTCCTCTTGAGGAACACATGGAATTTGGACAAAAAGAAGATGAGGAATCTAGGAAATAGGACTGGACACGAAGACTAAATTTCCATGCGGTACTACATTTCTAATAACAATGGTAATCAAGACATACATTGTTCTAGAAGTTGCAGTGTACATTTATGTCATGTTGCAAGGATGTGGGATAAAGGAGGGATGTCTCGATTGGATATGTGTGGAATTGGAAAAATAGCCTGACGTGAATGAGGGCATGGAGTACATACCATACCACACAATCCGAAATGGGAACATGGTCTAGGGGCCAAAAAGATTAGGGGACTGAAGACATGATGTCCATATAGTATTCTGTTTAATGTCTTGTGTTGAGTACTGTGAATGATATTGGTTTATGTTCACAGATATAATACCATAGATACCTAATGCTTCATGTGGGTAATGCCTTACCAATTCTCTAAATCCCACATGAGCGATGCTCAGTGTGGGAAATAAGGAACAATATCAGGATCCCCCAAAAAATATAAGGGTGTGACAATGAGGGAAGAAGATCAAGTATGGTTGTTCCCAACAATATCAACACTTTTGGCTAAGGTTGATGGATGTCTGAAAGGATATTATAACAAAATGAACCATTTCACCCAATATTTGGGGTAAATGGGGTTAGTGCTAACAATGGGGGATGGCTTTTGACTATGTTTGAAATTCTGCATCCACATCATGTGACTTGAAATGAAAAAAAAATATAATTGTCGACCTCTTAACATATCAGCAACGTGGGACCAGTATCAACTTGTCTTTCGAGATCCTCTTGGACATTGGCCTGAAAAGGTAGGTGAGCCCTAGGGCCCAACATCCTTGTTGTTCGGGGGTACATTATTATGTGAAAGATGATGAAGTCCCAAATATAGAATATGCATGAAGAATGAATATTCCCATGTAGATTAAGGTCATGAAGGACTACCAAGGAGATGGTGATCTCTAGGGAGAGGGTTACACGGTGCGGTCATAATGAACTCTATGTGAATGATGGAAAAAGCCTGCACCACATCATGTATTTTGACCTGAGGAAAGATCATGAGGTTTGGGGATGGGCTAATAGAATGAATATCAAGGAATTCCTACATATCCCACGAGGATGGGAATCAATCCATTCGTAGTTGTGATAGTGACATGCAGTTTAACGTCATGCGATGAGGACATGAGAGGATAGTTGAATGAGTAGGGGAACATGTAGTCATAGTTGTAATACCAAAATGCATGGGGTCGATGAAGGATATGCTACCCTGTGTGAGATCGTCTAAGGAAGCTACACCCAGGGGGTAGTCAAAGATAAGATTTTTGGGATTGGACTCTAAGACAAAGCATTGGAGCAATCCTATGTATCCCATGAGGATGGGAATCAAGCCATAAATAGTTCTTGAAGGTGTAGTTTATTTTCTTGAGGGAAAATGGATACTGGATGATATTAATTTACAATCATAGAGCTTATACAATCTTATTATTTATTTTCATGCAAGAAAAATACATGGTAGTTTTACGATCTTCAACTCGAATGGATCACAAATTTTTACATTGTTCATTTAAGACATCACAGTTTATGGTCATGTAAGACCATTTACTGAGGTAAAGTATTTATTGGGGAAATTTGGATTGGTGGGAGGATTTATTTTCTCACCATCCATGATAACGTAGGAGTACACTCCATTGAGGTAATTCATGTGAATGACAGATGTTCCTTCCCATTTGGGCTCCATTTTGGGAGGTTACCTACTAGGTGTAATCGACATTCTCAGATTCAACACCATGTTACATTGCAAGAATAAGTATAGGAGAACATTCTTGTTGAAAGCAATTTATATCATGTTCGGTTTCCTTTCTAGATAATGTGGGGCCTAAAGCCTGTTCTCATCGAGCACATTCAGTTCATCAAGATGGGCTTCATCTGCATTATCTATGTGTTTGTTGATCACAAACAGATTTTGTAATGAAGGAATCTAAATCTCAATGGGGATGAAGGCCTTTGTTCTGTACACCAGAGAGTATTGGGTCACTTAGGTGGAATTATGAGTGGTTTTCTGATAATCTCAGTGGGAATTATAAAGTATGTATGGAAAAATCTTTATGTTTTGAAAAACCATTTTCATGCAGGATATTAGAAAAGTTTTTTTATCTTCACGATCTTCCCATTTTCATGCACATGATAGAGGGGCATATGGTTAGAACAGATGTCATACTTGGTGTAAAATTTATTCATCTTAGATACCCAGAATACGGTGTCGTTATTTTTGAAGACAACGTGAGGGACTCCAAAATAGTAGATGATGTTAAAACTCCCAAATTCAATGATAGAACACGCCTTGACCTCTTTTATAGGAAATGACTCTCAACAAATGGAAATGAAATTTGTAGCGGTCCGGATGAACATGCACTCGAAAGCTATTACCAATGGATATGTTCCCACAACATGAATTCCCGATCAAAAAAGGGACATGATTGGTTGGTAACATGGAGAGGATCTGGATGCTGATGCAAAAGGAATAGCATGGATTTCGCACGGCTAAATCCTCTTGTAAAACTAGATAAAATCATGGATCATGGAGGGCCAAAATACCCCAATCTCTGAGTCTGGTGAGATTGTTTCAACTCGGTTTGATGAGCCCCACAAAAAACAACATGAACATCCTACAAAACTAGATATATCTCACCTTCTTGAATGGAATAGAGGAGAACCCCGTCAAACCTTATCTTGTAGAGGATCTGATGAAAAACATGACCACTATGTAGGGTAAATGGTAATGTGCGACGTTGGGTTCACTCTCACTCGGCTCACCCAAAAGGGAGATCAAGGTATTAGAGGTACTTGATTAAGGGGATCCCCCAGTCGAGAGTCACGTCCAACAATGCATCTGGGAAACTTGTGGAATATGAGGTGGAGGCACAAGTGGTATGGTGGCATATCTATTGGATATCCTCGTCATCTAGAGTGATAGGGGAGATGAATCACCGGTTATCCATGTGGATAATATATTCATCCTAAGCATGCTCTGTAAGATATACAACTAGTGTGGACAATGTGTTTTCTAGACCATTCTAGGATTGATGGACATGAGTTACTTCTAGCCGATATGAGAACTGGGACATCAAATGCTGGTTTCATTCCAACATATGTACGAGCTCTATCTTCTTAATGACATATCCACTATTGATCTATTGATGAATAATTCAAATTCCTCTTTCACATGGAATTGGGTTACATCAATCTCAAGGGGTATCACGAGGCCAATAATGAGACCCTGATACTATGCCTCATTTTTGGTACAATTTTTTAACAACAGGAATGAATACATAAGAACATATACTACATGCATGAAAAAGATGATACCTAGGAACACTCTATTGTGTATGGGTTCATTGAGTCTTCTACCGATAGGGATTCGGGAAGTGCCATTGAAGGCATTTTCCAACAAGGAATGCCATGGTCTTCTGAGAGGATCACCTAATCTAGAAAATCAAGGCCTAGGAACTGGTCCACAAGAGATGGATGAGTGGTAATGAAGTCTTCCAATGATTTCCCACTAATAGCCTTCTCGGGGAAGAACCTAATGTAAAAATTCAAGAGAATTACTGACCACTAAGATAGATGGTCCGTCAACACAGAGAGGTTTAGGATGTATGCCAGTGGATCCACACGGGACACTAGATCAATCTCATGGTGCTACAAGTAATGTCAAAATTTCGGCACTGTGAATACCAACACAAGGAATCTTTTATCGATAGAGGATCATTTTTTCCCCAGATCAAGGAGCATGCAGATGAGATAAGATAGAATATTCTCTATTCCATTTTTGTTCTGCCGGGTGAGAATGGCACTGAGAAATCATTCTAGGGCAGTCACATAAATGATCAGTGGATTTTTGGAAACAGGTGGAATTATGACAAGAGGCTATAACCTATACTACATGATTTCCTCGAAAGCAGTATTTCATTCCTCGTCCCACTAATAGACAGTTCCTTTCATCATGACTTGAGAAAAAATCATACACATGGTGGACAATTTCTTGATGAATTGGTGTATATTGGCCATGTTTCCATGAAATCCTTAATGCTCCCAAATAATTCTCAGATGAGAAATCAAAATTATGGCCTTAATATTCTCTAGATAAATATCGATGCCTATATATCTAACAACAAAGCTGAAATACATTCTAGATGTGATCCCAAAGGCACACTTAAATGGGTTCATCTTCAGATGGAAAGAACATAAGAAGACGAACACTTTCTCAAGGACATTTAAATAGTCTGGGCGCTGGTGATATTTGACCATCAGATCATCCATGTAGAATTCCACCAATGTCCCATGGATCAGATTAATTATGTGATGCCTGGAATGCTTTTATGTGGAAGCTGTATTTTTTTGACTGAAGGTAATTACCAGGTAGAAAAACATACCTTGTGGTTCCATGAAGGCTATAAAATATTCATCCATAGGGGCCATTAGAATTTGGTTGTGCCCATAATTACCATATCTAATGGAGAGATATTTAACCCCAATAGGGGAATCAATCAATAGATTCATTGTGGAATGGGGAAAGTCATCCTTTAGATAGTGATGGTTTAGTTACCATAAGTCGATGCAGACCTGAATCTATATGTTCTTCTTCCTGATGGGCATTATTTTTTCTAACCATATACGATAATATACCTCCTTGAGGAACATGGATCGAAGAGCTTACCGACCTCATCCTTGGCCATTGCACTATTAAAGAGGTCCATCTTTCTGGGAGGTTTTTTGAACCCGTGATAATTTTCTATAAGGCCAAGGTGGTTTATGGAGACCTGAGGATATAATACTGGCGTCTCTTCATATCATTATAAATGTACATAATGATTTTTCTTTTGGATGTCCACATATCATTGTTGATCTTCGATAGGAATAACAGTATTGATGAATGTGGGTTTCAGATCTATCTCGTTACCGAGGATCACCTGTACTGATTCATCGACTATGGTGGAGACACCCTTTTCAAATGCAAGAGGTAAATCATTAAAAAACCGTTCTTCACTTATAAAGGAGGGATCCTCAGTAGGATGAAATTCATATGAATCAAAATATTTCATTGGGAATCTGGTGTTAGCATGAGAGACACTGTACACCACATTGGGTGGCTCCTATACTTTTGAAACAATAATAATAAATGTTGTCAACCAGATCCCATTTGGCCCTCCTCTCAAGGGGCCACACTAGATGATATCAAATAAATAATGGCACATCATCCTAAGACAGTTTATACCAACCTAACAAAATAAATATGTATGATGTATTGGCGTTTCCATGGGGTGGACAACCTCATACCGTATGGGAGTAGGGAGCTCTGGGATTACCCGAGACTGATTTGTGTAGGAATAAAAGGATATATTCTTGGATCCCCTAGGCATTGGAATGTTATCCGACCTAATTGCAGAAAAATAATGCATTTCCCCATATTCGGGGTCACCGCCCCCAATCGGTGGATCAGAAAAATGTAGGCATCATCTAGGTCTGTCCAGAGTTCTTGTCATAATCATAGCATGGTAAACCTCGTTAACCTGAATCATTACATCCATGATATTGTAATAGTCATCATTCAGGTAGCGGAATTAATATGATAAAAATGGAGACATGTCACCAAGGATTATACACCCACATATATAAAGGGAGTACATAAGGAACTAGTGATAAGATGAAGGGAATAACGCATTCAAGTGAATCCATGGATTACCGATCAACGCATTGTAGGTAGTGTTGTGGTAAACATCCATGAACTCAGTGCTGGATACTGGGCTACCAAATTTGTTCTTGATGTGGATCATTCCAACTAGTGTCTACTTCATCCTTTCAAAATGATTAATTTTTAGGTCATCTGTACTTAAATCAGCATCAAACATCTCCATCTTGGGGAGTGAAAGTGTACAGATAAGGTTGATCCCATAGCCCGTGTAAAAAAGATAGTGGCAGACCTCCATGCCATTGAAGTGGGTAGTTATATACAGTGGGGTGATATTCCATAGAATTGGAGAGACTTAATCTTCTCTCGAGAAAGAGATAACAACATGGAATTCTGTGTGCCCAGTTATAACGCCCCGACCCTAATTACCTAGAGTCGGTGAATTATTACATAACATTGGCATGATCACGAGAAAGATCAAGTCTCGAAAGACCGATTAGTTTAGTAGCCTTGTAATAACTAGATACATCCATAAATTTTACATTACATCATAAAAAAACATCTTGTCTTCATATCCCCTCATACTATCCCTGCAGGTCATTCATAAATTACTTCTTCATAATCCTGGGAAAAAATAAAACATTGAAAGGGGTGAGCTCAGATGCTCAGTAAGGATAACATTATAGAAGAAGCTTTCATAAATAAGCATAAACACTTAAGGCAATTTATAAATAAAACAAAAGCCTTTTAAACTTGAACTTTAGCATAAAATGGCAAAGGTAAAATGAAATAATGCCATTTACTTACTCACATGGATATTCTACTAGTCGAATGATCACATGCAACATCAATAACCACTTTCATAATGATGGAATGCATAATGCCAGACTATCATAACCACATAGCCAAGGCCTCGTGCCAAGACTACAAATAAGATTTTACCAAGGCCTTGTGCCAAGACACTAGTTTGTCTCATGAGACCTACCGATGCATCGAGGAGCTATAGAGGGCTCCACCCGTCACTTATTAAGTCCAATGCATTCCTCATATGAATAGGTTTAAACATAAAATAAACATTCGTATTAAAACTAGCACACGAAATGTCAATACTTTAACCACAAACCATGAATGGTATAAAAATAGAACATCCACAGTCAAACATAACTCATTTTATACAATATGGAAGATTGTATTGTATCACATTGACCTCAATCATGAATAATGAAGGATGTTGACATAGATGAAAATAATCATCAAAACTATTTGAGGGAAATATCCCCCTTTTCTTGAAATCATTTAAAAGTAACACTATTTGTCAAGAATCCATTTAAAAATAGATTTTTTTGAATCAAAGTGTCCCATACCACTTTGAAACTTTTAAAAGGAGTTTTAATTTTAAAACTTTAATGTCCATATAAATAAATCCTTAAAACCATTTTTAAAACATGGACATTAATGAGCAAGATATAGAAGAATAAGTCTTTAAAACATTTTAAAATGGTATTTTGGTTAGAGATTCTAACCAAAAGAGAGACACTTGAATACAAATATTTGAGGTAATAAAAAATTTGTAATATCATGAGAATAAATGGATTCATGATATACTATGTCAAAGTACATTATATACACCACATAAAAGTGATTTGGTGTATATCAACAAAGAAGTATCAGTTGAATGTAAATTGAGATGAAATCTCTCATAATGGCCGTATCCTTAGGTTAAGGATAATTCAATGACATAATTATGTGTGAAAAAATATAAATACACTAAATATGATTGAATATTCAGTGTAAAACAATCAATGGATATTCACACATATTCTTGTAGAAACAACACCAACGAATTGGATGTTTAACTCAACAAATGGTGAAAGAGTTAAAATTACTCTTATCAAATTCATATTAATGACTTGAGAATTATCAATGGAGTGATTATGTGTATCAAAAGTATATCCACAGGAAGGGGAGTTGAAATTATGACATAATCAAATGAATAGTGATTCCACACATAATCTTGGAGTAATATAATCAATGAAATATGCGTAAAGCCGAACGAGTGGAAATTGAAATCTCAAATTCCCTTATCGATTTGGTAACTTACGAAACAAACAACCATGAAATAAGGATCATACCATGACTATGTAAATACCCATAAATTAAGGTATATTACACAATGAATACAATCATGGGCAGTACACATACACCACATGTAATAATTAAGTGGTGAACAATGGAATTCTCACGAAATTAAGAGCGAGATAAGAAACTCCTTACCACGTTAATCAACTGAGTCGTATGGCCAAAAGTTAATAACCACCAAATTATTTACAGAATAACATGAATATAAAGATAATCATGATAATATATATCAAATGGCAGTACACAATACACCACTTTCAATAATTTAGTGGCGAACAATGGAAATATCACAGAATTGAAAGTGAGATAAGAAAATCCCTTACTTGTACTTTTTTATTGGTCGATGGTAGGTTTACCTCCTGTATAATGGTTAAATAATTGTTATTGAATAATACAAGAATCATTTACTTTAATATGATATCATATATGATCTTTTAACATTGATTTGTTAATAATATCTTAGAATTATCGTTATTTCGGGTGTTAACGAGTTCATTTTACTTTATATTCTTTGTTATGTGAGCCATATTCGTTATTAATGGGATGTATATTATTCATATACAGAATGATATCAAGTCCTTAGATACTATTTTTAAATCATCAAATTATAATTATACTTGAATGGATATGATGGACAATGAATCTCATCGCGTTCGTGGAGACGGTAGTCCGTACATACGCACGAGCGACAATATCATTCTTTTGATATTAAAATAATATATTATTGGATTTTATATCATATATACAGAATCATTATCATGTTATATTTATTATTTACATGAGTTACACATCATTATTATACCCATCCAAATAATAATATATTGAATAACAATTACACCACGACGTGGAGACGGTAAGCCGTACGTACGCACGTATGGTGACATGTTATTCAAAGGATGGATAGAATACTGAATATGGTTGTACCATATTTATAATAACATCACAGTATATATATGATACTGGAGTTATTATTTTATAATGGTAATAACAAAGAAAGAGGAAGTGGAAGAAGAAAGGAACTTAAAAAGGGGTGGTGAAAACATTACCTCTTCTTCGGGTTCTTCCTTTTGATTTGATCAAAAGGGCTCCATATATTGGCTTTATGATCAAACTAAGGCCTCTAGGTTTTAGTGAGGAAAGTTGGGAGAGTATTTGGGCAGAGTTTGGATGAACCGAAAGGCTTTTAAGGTGTGAAGAAATGAGAAGGAGGAGTGCCTTTTTATAAGAGGGGTGAGGGGCACCTTTGGAAAAGATAGAAATATTAATTTATAATAAATTCATATTCAGTTTCTAATGGCTCCAAAGTTGACTATTCAAAGGTTAAGGTGGGGATAGGTCGAAAACCACTCAACCATTAGAATTTAGACAGTTTAGGGTACTTATATTAACCTTATCTTTAAGTATTAACTCTAAGTTAATTAGTTTCACTTTTACAATGTCTCTTTGTATTTTTATATAATATGGTTAATAAACTTACTATATACATCCAAGAGACCCCCAAGTGGTCCTTTAATGATGAACCTATCATGATATAAGTCTCTTGGCCGAACCTTATATTTTTAGGAATTTAATATCAATTAATAATATAATATTTGTTTTAAGAACTCCTTTATGTCAATTTTGACACTATTCAATAGTTGATTTTTGTGAAACTCATAAGAGATTGATTACTTCAAACAAAGTCAATTAAATCAATACTAATATATCATATTATCCTAGAAAATTATTTTAATTCATTAAAAGTTTCATATTATATTTATTTGGGTATTTATAATATCAATTATTTTAATTTTTCACTATTATAGTAATTACTGCATCATCATTGTGTCATAAATATAATAAATTATTTAATGTCTAAAAATTATAAATAAAATATAATTATGTAGGAAATATTTTTATCTTTCTAATGAATATTTATAATCGAAAATCTAACATATATAACCCTATGTAAAAATTGTTTTTCTAAAAGATATATGCTTGTGTCATTTTTGTATTCATTTTAACTTAATTAAAATAAAGTGTCATTATCACTTACAAGTAGATCCATGGGGTCTGAAAATCGACCCAAAGATGCCCATGGTCGACCATGTATCAACCAATAGGGTTGAGACACGTTTTAGGCTAATTTAGTATTATTATAATATTATTTTTTAACCCTTATTTACCGGATTTACCCTTAACCATGGCAAATAAAATATTTACCGCAGTAATTATTCAAAATGTCTAAAAATAAAAGTTACCTATTTACACAATTTGAACATCCTGATTCCAAATATGGAATCCATTTTCCAAAATTGAAAACACATAAGTGGCAGAAATTAATTTAAAATTAATTCCCGTTGTCAAAACAAAAAGGGTGTTTTTAAGAGATAATAACTATCAAAAGATTGACACTTGTTTATGTTCGGTTTAATTGTAAAATTATGTCCAATGACCAACATTATATTAAATGGTAAAAATATATTCTAAATATACTTTAAAACTACTAAAATTAATAATTTATCACTATTAATTATTTTGATTAAAAAAGTCATTTTTAATTAAAATTTAGCAATTTTCACTATTCATTAAAATATGAAAGTTATTCGAAAAGTACCAAAATTTCACCTTAGGCTAAATTAGATATTCCGAATCCAAAAATGTAGTCCATTTTGAAATATAAAATATATATAATTTTAAAAAGTAGGTATTACTATTCATAACGGTTAGTTTGATCGGTTGTGGTGTGTGTTAAAACTCGAAGTTGCGTACAACACATGCTACTGTTTTATTCAAAGGAAAACATACCGTGGAATCTTGGGATGTTTCATTTTAAATTTTTTTGACGTCTCCATTTAGTCAAAAAGTTTAAAATATTGTATTTAAAAAGTTTTCACTATTAAAAGTTGATAAATGTGCAATACTGAAAATGAATCTGTTCTTGCATTATGACTAAGAAACTCATGATATGGATTCTAAAATTATAAGGATTATATAAAGTTTAAAATTTAGTTAATACTATTCATGACCTCTTTTAATGGCTTTTTTTGTAAGTCAAGGTGTGATTGAACTCGGTGTTGCGTGTAGTGCAAGTTATTGAATTATTTTGAAGAAATAACACACTATGAAATCTTGGGGTGTTACATTCTCCCCTCCTTCAATAAATTGCGTCCTCGCAATTTGAAATTGTTCTTCGAAAATAAAAGGTTGAAAATAGAAAATATATTTGTGGGAAAACCCACATCGGAAATTGGGTTACTAAAATTTAGTCTTAATATGAGGAAAAGAGAAATGAAAGGGTCACCATCGAATTATGATCTCGATTAGGAGAACATTGGTGGTAATTAGAGACATATAATTGGAGGAAAAACGTAAATATTTATAGGTAGTGATTGAGGTCATCAATCACAAACAAGTATAAAATTGAGGTCCTTAAACTCATCAATCTATGATGATTTGAAATACCATCGGTCCAACAAAACATAGGGTATTGGGATAACACATTTTTGACGTTTCAAAATATCTTAGTTGAAATCCCACATCGAAAAATGAATTAATGAGGCCTCTATTTAAAATAAAGAGTGGAAAGTATGAAGATTACCGAAAATAACACATACTAGGGTTCCATGTAGGAAAATATGGATATGGAAGAGAAATCTAACCATCAATTATCTGATGGATAGTGGTAGAGAACATGGCTATGAAAAGGCCAACAATCCCAAAGCCATAAATTAGTGATGATTTAAGGTACCATCTAGGACAACATTTTTTTTAAAGTTACATTACATAAGGAAGAGGAATTCATTTATGATATTGACTAAGAATATTATGAGATATACTTACATTTTAAGTATATTTTCATTCTTTAATAAATTTCCACCACTAACTCAATTTTTTTTTAAACGATAAGTATTCAAGAAGACTTGGTCACACTGGAAGAGCTAGAATAAACTTCTATAGAATCACATGATCCATGCAGGATAAACCATATATTTACATTGTCTTTGAAGATTAATCAAAACCAAAATGGTTAGTTAATGATCTAATGATCCCCCAAAAGGATATTCATTGAAATAAATATGTACTAATCTTAATTTCTAAAATTAAACCAACAATACCCCAAAGTTAAATAGATACCATTCAATAACCAATTGTCCTTAAAATCCTTTAATATAATCTAAACTAATATTGAAACCCAAAACATAGAAGAATTTGATTATGTAGTCTCCCATGTTACATTGTATCTCCAAATGACATCAAATACTCTTAAAGTCACATACTTAAAAGTAATTAACATCATCAAATATTCTCTTTTATAGGTTAATCATTTCCATAAATAAACCAAATCACTATAAATCAACAATAAAAACGTAGATAAAAATCCACCATTACTCTACAAATGAAACCTCATTGTATTCTATTTTCCTTGGGCATATTGTGTTCCTAACAAAACGAACATCTTCCAAAATAACATTTATCACTTAATCACCAAATCATTTTCCTATACCAAGGGTATTCATTTGATAAGACATAAGAACCCAAATCATCTTATTATTGATCAATAAAATCATTTAACAAAAAACAAATAGTCACACTAACCAGGGACTTCATGTAGTCCAGTGGTAGGCGATAAATCCCAATCGCACTTTGGTTGTGGGTTCGATTCCCACAGCTTTGTCCGATGCGACGGGTTGTCACACGGTCTACGTGTTGTCCTTTTTCAAAAACTATATTTTATAATATTACCAAAATGAGATAAATTCCTCAAAATAACATAATTTAACCACAAATGTTATATCATACTTTGCATTTTCATCCCAAATTATAATAACTTATCATTTTCTCAAACCCCAATGATCATAAAAAACCAAATGGTTATTTATACCTATATCCACAAGAGAAGAGACAATTCTTCCTCAAATATCATTCTCACATGGAAAACAGCGGGGTTACAAATACAAGAGAAAATTATTCCAAAGTAAACCCATCAACAAGGAGTGATAATACTTTTTAAATTTTTCTCCAACCATTTATTTCCACATAGCTTATTCTATAGAATAGGACATTCATTCGGGTAATGGCCAGGTCCCCTACATTTACGGCAAATGACAGTAAATGGACTCTTGGGACCATTTTTATCTTCTTACATAGTAGTCTTCATTTTTCTTCAGTAATTCTTCACTTTATGTCCTTCCTTCCCGCACGTAAAACATTTCGTTGTCCCATTGAGACACTTTCCTGGGTGTCTCTTTCCAAATTTCCTGCATGATGAAAATTGAGGTTTCTTTTCTCCATGGTCTCCATTGCTGGAGATATTATCATTTATCACCTTTCTCTTCCTTGTTGAGTCTGAGAGTTGGTTAATATATATGTTGTTGATCAAATTTTTGGAAAACTGATTTGGCATAAAGACGATATCTTTTACGCCTATCAACATTCCATTTTGTTGCTCATTTCCACCACCATTCCCACCTTGTACATCATTCTCAATGTCACTATGACTTCCTTGGAATCCAGCCATTGACTAAAACCAGAAAGCATTGTGTGAGTAATAGTAGTCGTAAAATCATTTAGAGATTAAAATGTCACCATATTCTCAATTTGAAACATATTAGGATTAACCAAGGTCATTTACTCTCGTCTTATGTATATATTACTTAAATCGGTTTGTAAAGAAAATGTAAATTATCCTAAGCATATCCCCCGGGAGTGTCGTAACCAAGAGTGCAGCAAGGCCCGTTGTCGTGCACCAGTTCCCGTTCGAGTCTAGCTCAAATAGGTGTTTTCGGGTTTTACCCCTAGGTACATCTGTGCCAGAGCCGCCTCTTCCTGCTCGTATCCAGACAGGGATGTATTTCTCGGAAAACTCACAAAATCTCCACAATACCAAAATTCTAGGAAGTTCTTTTATACTAATCCTCAAAGTTCATCTTAGGTCTACGTGCTCTAATCAGAGTTTATCTAAATCTAGCTACAAAGGATTGTACTAAACTTCCTCTGATACCAACTGTAATGCCCCGACCCTAATTACCTAGAGTCGGTGCATTATTACATAACATTGGCATGATCACGAGAAAGATCATGTCTCGAAAGACCGATTAGTTTAGTAGCCTTGGAATAACTAGATACATCCATAAATTTTACATTACATCATAAAAAAACATCTTGTCTTCATATCCCCTCATACTATCCCTGCAGGTCATTCATAAATTACTTCTTCATAATCCTGGGAAAAAATAAAACATTGAAAGGGGTGAGCTCAGATGCTCAGTAAGGATAACATTATAGCAGAAGCTTTCATAAATAAGCATAAACACTTAAGGCAATTTATAACTAAAACAAAAGCCTTTTAAACTATAACTTCAATATAAAATGTTAAAGGTAAAATGAAATAATGTCATTTACTTACTCACATGGATATTCTACTAGTCGAATGATCACATGAAATATCAATAACCACTTTCATAATGATGGAATGCATAATGCCAGACTATCATAACCACATAGCCAAGGCCTCGTGCCAAGACTACAAATAAGATTTTGCCAAGGCCTTGTGCCAAGACACTAGTTTGTCTCATGATACCTACCGATGCATCGAGGAGCTATAGCGGGCTCCTCCCGTCACTTATTAAGACCAATGCATTCCTCATACGAATAGGTTTAAACATAAAATAAACATTCGTATTAAAACTAGCACACGAAATGTCAATACTTTAACCACAAACCATGAATGGTATAAAAATAGAACATCCACAGTCAAACATAACTCATTTGATACAATATGGAAGATTGTATTGTATCACATTAACCTCAATCATGAATAATGAAGGATGTTGACATAGATGAAAATAATCCTCAAAACTATTTGAGGGAAATATCCCCCTTTTCTTGAAATCATTTAAAAGTCACACTATTTGTCAAGAAGCCATTTAAAAATAGATTTTTTTGAATCAAAGTGTCCCATACCACTTTGAAACTTTTAAAAGGAGTTTTAATTTTAAAACTTTAATGTCCATATAAATAAATCCTTAAAACCATTTTTAAAACATGGCCATTAATGAGAAAGATATAGAAGAATAAGTCTTTAAAACATTTTAAAATGGTATTTTGGTTAGAGATTCTAACCAAAAGAGAGACACTTGAATACAAATATTTGAGGTAATCAAAAATTTTTAATATCATGAGAATAAAGGGATTCATGATATACTATGTCAAAGTACATTATATACACCACATAAAAGTGATTTGGTGTATATCAACAAAGAAGTCTCAGTTGAATGTAAATTTAGATGAAATCTCTCATAAAGGCCGTATCCTTAGGATAAGGATAAATCAACGACATAATTATGCGTGAAAAAATATAAATACACTAAATATGATTGAATATTCAGTGTAAAACAATCAAAGGATATTCACACATATTCTTGTAGAAACAACACCAACGAATTGGATGTTTAACTCAACAAATGGTGAAAGAGTTAAAATTACTCTTATCAAATTCATATTAATGACTTGAGAATTATCAATGGAGTGATTATGTGTATAAAATGTATATCCACAGGAAGGTGAGTGGAAATTATGACATAATCAAATGAATAGTGATTCCACACATAATCTTGGAGTAATATAATCAATGAAATATGCGTAAAGCCGAATGAGTGGAAATTGAAATCTCAAATTCCCTTATCGATTTGGTAACTTACGAAACAAACAACCACGAAATAAGGATCATACCATGACTTTGTAAATACCCATAAATTAAAGTATATTACACAATGAATACAATCATGGGCAGTACACATACACCACATGTAATAATTAAGTGGTGAACAATGGAATTCTCACGAAATTAAGAGCGATATAAGAAACTCCTTACCACGTTAATCAACTGAGTCGTATGGCCAAAAGTTAATAACCACCAAATGATTTACAGAATAACATGAATATAAAGATAATCATGATAATATATATCAAATGGCAGTACACAATACACAACTTTCAACAATTTAGTGGCGAACAATGGAAATCTCACGGAATTGAAAGTGAGATAAGAAAATCCCTTACTTGTACTTTTTCCTTGGTCGATGGTAGGTTTACCTCCTGTATAATGGTAAAATAATTGTTATTGAATAATACAAGAATAATTTACTTTAATATGATATCATATATGATCTTTTAACATTGATTTGTTAATAATATCTTAGAATTATCTTTATTTCGGGTGTTAACGAGTTCATTTTACTTTATATTATTTGTTATGTGAGCCATATTCTTTATTAATGGGATGTATATTATTCATATCCAGAATGATATCAAGTCCTTAGATACTATTTTTAAATCATCAAATTATAATTATACTTGAATGGATATGATGGACAATGAATCTCATCACGTTCGTGGAGACGGTAGTCCGTACATACGCACGAGCGACAATATCATTCTTTTGATATTAAAATAATATATAATTGGATTTTATATAATATATACAGAATAATTATCATGTTATATTTATTATTTACATGAGTTAAACATCATTATTATACCCATCAAAATAATAATATATTGAATAACAATTACACCACGACGTGGAGACGGTAAGCCGTACGTACGCACGTATGGTGACATGTTATTTAAAGGATGGATAGAATACTGAATATGGTTGTACCATATTTATAATAACATCACAGTACATATATGATACTTGAGTTATTATTTTATAATGGTAATAACAAAGAAATAGGAAGTGGAAGAAGAAAGGAACTTAAAAAG
The DNA here is from genome assembly GCA_963277665.1 of Viscum album. NCBI lineage: Eukaryota > Viridiplantae > Streptophyta > Magnoliopsida > Santalales > Viscaceae > Viscum > Viscum album. Next base: position 2,064,008,789 of record OY728133.1, on the reverse strand, counting down.
GGGTGGTGAAAACATTACCTCTTCTTCGGGTTCTTCCTTTTTATTTGATCAAAAGGGCTCCTTAGGTTGGCTTTCTGATCAAACTAAGGACTCTAGGTTGTAGTGAGGGAAGTTGGGAGAGTATTTGGTCATATTTTGGCCGAACCAAAAGGCTTTGATGGTGTGAAGAAATGAGAAGGAGGAGTGCCTTTTTATAAGAGGGGTGAGGGGCACCTTTGGAAAAGCTAGAAATATTAATTTATAATAAATTCATATTCAGTTTCTAATGGCTCCAAAGTTGACTATTAAAAGTTTAAGGTGGGGATAGGTCAAAAACCACTCAACCAATAGAATTTAGACAGGTTTGGGTACTTATATTAACCTTATCTTTAAGTATTAACTCTAAGTTAATTAGTTTCACTTTTACAATGTCTCTTTGTATTTTTATATAATATGGATAATAAACTTACTATATACATCCAAGCGACCCCCAAGTGGTCCATTAATGATGAACCTATCATGATATAAGTCTCTTGGCCGAACCTTAGATTTTTAGGAATTTAATATCAATTAATAATATAATATTTGTTTTAAGAACTCTTTTATGTCAATTTTGACACTATTCAATAGTTGATTTTTTTTTGAAACTCATAAAAGAGTGATTACTTCGAACAAAGTAAATTAAATCAATAATAATATATCCTATTATCCTAGAAAATTAGTTTAACTCATTAAAAGTTTCATATTATATTTATTTGGGTATTTATATATTAATTATTTTAAATTTTCACTATTATATTAATTACTGCATCATCATTGTGTCATAAATAAAATAAATTATTTAATGTCTAAAAATTATAAATAAAATATCATTATGTGGGAAATCTTTTTAACTTTTCCAATGAATATTTATAATCGAAAATCCAACGTATTTAACCCTATGTAAAAATTGTTTTGCTAAAGGATATATGCTTGTGTCATTTTTGTATTCATTTTAACTTAATTAAAATAAAGTGCCATTATCACTTACAAGTGGATCCATGGGGTCCCAAAATCGACCCAAAGATGCCCATGGTCGACCATGTATCAACCAATAGAGTTAAGACACGTTTTACGGTAATTTAGTATTATTATAATATTATTTTATAACCCTTATTTACCGAATTTACCCTTAACCATGGTAAATAAAATATTTACCGCAGTAATTATTCAAAATGTCTAAAAATAAAAGTTACCTATTTACACAATTTGAAAATCCTGATTCCAAATATGGAATCCATTTTCCTAAATTCAAAACACAGAAGTGGCAGAAATTAATTTAAAATTAATTCCCGCTGTCAAAACAAAAAGCGTGTTTTTAAGAGATAATAACTATCAAAAGATTGTCACTTGTTTATGTTCGGTTTAATTGTAAAATTATGTCCAATGACCAACATTATATTAAATGGTAAAAATATATTCTAAATATACTTTAAAACTACTAAAATTCATAATTTATCACTATTAATTATTTTGATTAAAAAAGTTGTTTTTAATTAAAATTTAGTAATTTTCACTATTCATCAAAATATGAAAGTTATCCGAAAAGTACCAAAATTTCACCTTAGGCTAAATTAGATATTCCGAATCCAAAAATGAAGTCCATTTTGAAATATAAAATATATATAATTTTAAAAAGTTGGTATTACTATTCATAACGGCTAGTTTGATCGGTTGTGGTGTGTGTTAAAACTCGAAGTTGCGTACAACACACGCTACTGTTTTATTCAAAGGAAAGCATACCGTGGAAGCTTGGGATGTTTCATTTTAAATTTTTTTGATGTCTCCATTTAGTCAAAAAGTTTAAAATATTGTATTTAAAAAGTTTTCACTATTAAAAGTTGATAAAAGTGCAATACTGAAAATGAATCTGTTCTTGCATTATGACTAAGAAACTCATAATATGGATTCTAAAATTATAAGGATTATATAAAGTTTAAAATTTAGTTAATACTATTCATGACCTCTTTTAATGGCTTTTTTTTGTAAGTCAAGGTGTGATTGAACTCGGTGTTGCGTGTAGTGCAAGTTATTGAATTATTTTGAAGAAATAACACACTATGAAATCTTGGGGTGTTACACCAGCTGCCCCAACATTGAAGGCTTCAGCGGATTCTACCACTTTCTCAAACTAGATGGTTTTTTCTAAAGCATCAGTGAGGTTCTCACACATATCTGCTGATAGATGAATATCCTTGAGGATAGAGAGCCTCACGAGGATGTTGGAAATATGCTGGATAACATTATAATTCCTTGAAAACCGTAAACTTCTACTGATAGATGGTCTCTCTATGGAATGATTTATAGCGAGACCAGCAAGCTGAACCTACGGCTGACTGGTTTTGGGAATGTTGCACTGAACACTAGTCAAAACTCAAGGACTGACTACCAGATGAGGGCCAGATGACTGAGTCTGGTCTTTAGTAGAATATGGATGATTGCGACAAGGTTGTGGTGGATATGCCAAATCATGTAGCACAAAAGATAGTAAATGAGAACCTAGTGAAATCAGTTTAGAAGATTGTTCCTCCGGAGCTCTACATTGTGCATGTTGTCTAGTTTCATTTTAAAACATAGCATGGATGGAAGTTTTGATCGAGGCCACAAAAAAACCCATATATCCATGAATATCTTGATGCTAGGGATAGATGAGGACATTGGGAGGATCCATCTGGCGATCCCCATTATTGGGAACCATATAGTGGTTTACCAGCTCCACAGTGTTAACTGATGCGTACCATTGATCGTCACGTGAAGAATCCTCCACCACTTGATAGATTTTGGTGGTAATCAACATATTGGGGGCATTAAGTCTCCAATAATATGAGATGATGATGAATCCAGTGGGGGGATTTTTTCCTAGCATTGTTGATGCTTTCTCTTCTGAGAAGAGGAAGGTTAAGATGTTGATGCAGAAGTAGAAACTATAGATGAGGGAATGTCTTCTGAAGGCTCAGATCGATAAATATGTGCATGGAAAATATTTTTTGTAGATACGTATTCCTTACGAGCCATCCTGTCATCATATTTTTGTGATCCACAATTAGAAACCTAATGCCACTGACCCTCGATGTCATTGACATCATCAGGATTCATTAACACACATTACGCATGTGATGGAGTTGGTCCTAACCTGAATGTATTTTTGTCAATATAGTCATTGAAATAGTATTTAAACACATCAAACTATTTGGGGATGTTCATTAGGATCTTTTGATCAGGGATGTAGATGTGGAAATCAGTGAGATCCAACTATTTGGGCCTCTTTCATTCGAGAAACCATAGAATTTTCTGTTTCAGGGCACATCAGAAACAACTGAGGACCTGAGACTAATTGAATGAGTAGGACTGGTTTTTTCTATCCAAGATGGGTGGGAACTTGGAGCTTGGCCCTGAAGAGGGGATGCAGGGGCCTGTTGAGGAGTTGGAACCTGGGTATCCCTCTTGGCATGTGGTTTCACGTTATGTGAGGGCACCTACCAATTATGAGGTGATCGTTGTTGGGTTGGTACCTACACCTAAGGTTGCAGGACTCTATGAGGTATTGAAGGATTATACATTGGTAATAACTCTAGTTGCATAGGGCCTCTATTTTGGCCACTACAGTAGTATCAACCTTATCATCCCTTCTCACAGTAACTATAGGAGGAAATGGGTTGGCCTGTTTGGCCTATGTAAGGCTTCATCTTGATGCTGGGTCTTATTAGTGAAATACAAGAATATTTTGGGGTGATTTTTTTTTATGAGAGAGGGGACCAATTCAGTTTTAAAATTCCCGACATATTTTCAGCAGTAGTTATTGAATTGGCTGTATATCCATGGAGTAGGTGTGTACATTCTACCGGGCGACAAAGTCTATGACGTACTTGTCAGGCCTATGTATAGACATGAATAGATCTGCAATACCCATCTTCTTGGTGGTAGTGGTGAACTGAAAAAAAACTATCTAGGAAAATCATCCCATCTGGTGATCAACCCAATGGGTAGCTTCTTATACCAGAAAAACATAGTTCCTTCCAAGGTCTGTACGAAAAACATTAGTTTTGAGGCCTCTTGCTGCACTGGAGTTCCCTGAATGGCTCCACACATTGAGATGAAATAGGCCAGATGTTGTAGTGGGTCTACCATCCAATTAATGATGGGTAATGGGGGGTTTCCAAAACCTAGGGGTGCTGTCATATTGTCCACCCACAACAGATATGGATTTCCATTAGGCTATATTATCACATGTCAAGTTTCTAACACCACGAGGCGACCAATGAGAACCACCATCAAGATAATCTAAGAGAAAATTTGTATACTGACAAGGATCCCTGACCACTAGGGCATAGACAGGTTCTTCAACATGATATGTAGGCCCAATGGCTTGTGGAACGACTGGTGGGATGACCTATGGAGCGGCAGGGGGGACCACCTATAGAGCAGGTTGGGGAGCCTGAGCTAGGTCCCAAAGGATATTGCTCCTCTCAGTTGGATTTGGTTATACATTCCAAACCATCTGTCCATATACTTTGGCCTATATCCTCTATATGTGTGCTTGATGTTTAGGATCACCGAGAGGAAACTTGCAGGGGAAAATTTGTACCTTCCCCTGATGCCCCGTTCGAAGATCACCATAGTCTGGATGCCGCTCCATTGCACATTGTGCAAGGAGTTCATCACCATCTTCTTATGCTCCACAATATTTTGGTGCAATAGATCTTTTTCGGGGCCATCCCTTGACTTCTGCTCTAAGACAGGTGGGTCAGAGAGTTTGATGTCCCCAAGTTTCTCCTTTCCCTTATTGGGAATCTGGCTTGGGTCTAATGACTCGATAGGTATGGTTGACCTAGTAAATTTATTTTCAAGAATTTTATTCTTCCCAATAGATCAAATCGTATTGATAATCCCTATATGTAAGTCCCCTCAATGGAGCTCTATCTCGTTCTCTACCATTAGTAGCTTGTCCATATTAACTGTGACTCTTCATGAAGGCATAACCTCAATATCTCTGGGAAATTCGGGATGACACTGAATAGAAGTAAAATGAAGGGAACATACTACCCAAACCACATACCTGGATGTTGGGGGAAACCTCTTTGATAATTCTGTAGATCAATTTTATTCATTAAATTCATCGTTGCTTGAGGGTCTGTTGGTGACCAAGAGACTCAGGGCGCTGGACCATAGGGAGTACGTCAAAGATGACCATATGGAATTGCTTGAAAATATTTTCGATGTGTGCCTAACCCTTGGGGTAAGTCACTCGCAGATAATGGAGATGAAAGTGTGTCACCTAGAGGGTTTGGTGAAAACATGTGACTTCCTCCTAGGTAGGAGATTCTGCAATATTGATGTTCAATTTTGTAGTTAGCTAGAAAATCTTAGGGCAATAGTACACTGAAAAGATGTCTAAAAATATTCTCATCTTAGACATGGGATTTGGACCATTTTCCCCCATTAGTCCACTAGGGGTGGCTGGGGGACTGGTAGTGGAACCAAAGTAGACCAATGAGACAGTATATTGGATGATGAGGAATATGGTGTGATAGATAATAAAACCCCCCATCTTCTACTTTCTAGTGATGAATGCAATGAATGAGCCACCATACCCCGATAAGACTAAATGATAACAACAGTTTCTGGCACAATGGATGCAGTTTCATAGTGTGGGTCAAGAAGTTGTTCATCCTCTAACAGTCCCCTGAATAACTCTCTATGTTCAATGGTGGAGGTAGAGAGCGATCTTGTTGACGATAGTGAGGATTACTTGGATAGGGCCTATAAAGAGTCATGCTCTTCCCCCTTATATATTTATCTACAGATGGAGGCAGGAATCCAGTGGACCTCACATTCCAGATCACCTTGTTCTGGCCCCAGTCCTTAACATAGAGGATCGAGGTGAGGTTTCCATTGCTGAATCGCATTACTCCCCACAATATGGGAAGTAAACGAGTCTTATCACCATGTGAAATATCATGGTATTATTTTTATGGCATCAGAGATTCCCCCTTTTTCCCTGGGATGGCTATTTAGGATAGAGTATGTTTTTGGCCAGGGGAGGACCTTCAGCTGAATAGATGCTAGGCTGGATAGGAATTCTGCTTGGGTGAGCTGGGGTGTGAGGAGCACCTAGACAAATTTCAAAGGGATAATATGTGGACCTTCATGTCAGCTTTCTAACATGTGGAGTGAATCTCCACAAGAAGTGTTGGAGTGGGTAGGAAATCCGCTAGAACTGGTGTGAGAATGTGAAAGGCCTCAATGCTTACTTACTTTGTCATCGATGGTATGAGGATGGTACTCGTACTAGTAGATCAGATCATGGGTGGGACCATCGTGTTGGGTGCCAAGGAAGAGAGGCCAACCTCTGCTTATTTGATCGCAGGGACAAGAAGGACATTCATTGGTAGCAGTAAGGACATGGTTAAGACACCCACACTGACGGTTGATCGAACATGTAAGATCTTCACATTTGTGACTTCTACTTGGACTGATGGTGGAACGGGGTGGACTACCACACTATTCATGGGAGTAGGATAGAACTGAAATATCATTGGAAGTGGCACATGGTGTACCTTCATATTGGATTTCATCATCATGGGTCGGCCCGTGACAGACGCCACATGTGTTAGTGACCGAGAGAGTTGATCTCACCTTCCTGTGGGGTGGTTGGGGCATCGATCCTGGCTAGAAATATACGTGACCCTACTCAGTATGAATGTCTCATTAGTGGTATGTGTCGGCAGTGGACTGGTCCATGATACCCATTTATGATGACGCCTTTAGATGGTATCCTATTCATTTTCTTCTCGATGCTGGCATCAAGTTAACTCTACTGGGGTCGGTGGTGCATGTGCATAATATACCCACTCCTCAGCCAGTGGGGTCTGGTGGTGGTGTTGACGCATCAGGGTGAGAGCCCTCCATGGTAGAACCTAGGATGGGATTACAACTGGGCTAACCCCGACATCCCTTACATCATTAGAGTTGGGAAGGGATTCATCAAATAATTCTATAGAGATGCTCCTGAATCAATTATACGTTGGATGTAGGGAGGAGTGGCTCTCAACACGACCCTTTGGGGAGGAAACAATGTTGAGGTTCATAAGCCTCTATATCATGTTGTGTCATATTCTAGGGTGGTATAATCCCCTCCTCCTCATGTTGTAAAACAAGGTTGTTAATTACCCTTCTCTGAAAGAATTTAGATTGGGAGAAGTGTGGTGGCCGCCTAGTGGATAGGGATGTGGAGGCTTCCAAGGGATATATTAGGCCTTGTACAATTTTTGTGTTGATATTTCCCCTACCCTTGCGTCGGTGGGCGGGTGGTGATGATTTTCCTATCCTAGCATCATGGGTCCTACACAATAGAGAGATTTAGCCATTATTGATGAATGAAGGAAAGAGAAATCTTATTCCCCAATGATGTTATGTCTACCATTGGTTGGTAAGAGGGATCCACTCTTACATCATCATAGACCGGGATGCCCAACATTCAACTGCCCCAATTTCAAGTGAGTTTCACACCAGGCCCACTATTTTCTTGGTGGGACCTAGCGCCAGATAACTGGATCATGCGATAAGCTAATCAACTGATCCCTTGAACACTACTGATCCCCACATTAAGGATAAGGGCTTCATATATGGGTCACTATTTCTGTTTCGGATGATTTTTTGAGACATGCATATATTATTTTGGGGGAACACAATGATCTATTTCCCACATTCCCTCATTCCATAGTTGGGGGGGATCTCTCCCTTATTCAGAGACATTTGATCCATAATCAAAACTATATGATGGTATTACAGTTACTCCTTCTACGGATTCCACCTCAGAACTCACTACCTAGTCTGGGTCACCCTCAGATACTGAAGACAATGTTCGTGAAACTCTTCCCAGTTCCATGTCTTCATGGACACTAGTTAATTATATTGCTTCTTTTAGGACATTATATGGAGTCCAATCAAGGCAGCAACCTTCGGTTGGGGGAGCAGTCATGTTGGATATCAGTAGTGTGTCTGGACACTGACACACTAATTCTTCTATGTTTATTCACCATATGATATGGATTCTCAATGGAGTGGAGCCTGATGCATCCCACATCGATTTCTGGGAATTATATGTCATAGGAACGTAATTGACTTTTTCCTCATCTTTCCATGTTTAAAACATGGTATGCCACATGTTTAACATCCATCGGAGTTGGTTCAGATAGATCGGAGGACAGATAAGAGTGGATCAGATGGGTGCAACCATATAAGGGAACATTTATGTTGGAGTTAACTTGTGGTTAGTTACCTGATTATTATTAGGAGTTGTGAGAATGTGGGCGACATGATCTAACCGGTATGTGGAATCCCAGGTATGATTCATGATGAATATGGACGGTGGATTGTGGATGGATAATGAGATAGAACCATCCAGAGGATGACAGTGATGTTGGTCTTGAGCCTCAAAGAGACCTCCTATGTATCCCCATAGTAGGGAATCAATGTCCACGTAGTTAAGAGGGTGGAACACATGAGAAAGGAACTTGTGAAAATGGACACATGGATGGTACCTGATGAATGTGGAACCCCTAGGATAAGCCGTGACCTTCCCAAAACACATATGCTCGAGGGAGAGACAACACTAGGAAGTGATTGATGGGCTTGAACATCGATAATTTGCCTTGCATCTCCCCATGGATGGGAATAAATGATCACATAGTTCGGAATGGGGGTATAAAATCAAGGTGTACACATAGGTCAATAAACCCACTATATACTAGGTCTTACATGTGGTTAGAAGCCCGGGTTAGTCTGGCGCACAGGGGACCAACTAGAGATATGGTTCCCAACAAACATGAATACAATGGCTTACCCTATATTTCATAATATAGCGGCTTACCTCTGGTTGAGGTTTAACATATTACCTCAGGTTGGGGTTCCCACAACATAGCGATGTTTGGGGTTCCAATGGATTACCACAAGTTGGGGTTCAAATGGTTATCGCCAATTGGGGATCACAACTACTTTCCATCAATTGGGGATAAATAGGTTTAACGTCAATTGGGGATCACAACGACTTGCCGTCGATTTTGGATCACTACAGCTTATGATCGATCTGGGTTTGACCTCAGCTAGGCTTCCTACATACCCTTTCTAGGATACACAGATCAAAGTGCGCATAGTTAGAATGTGAAAAGTTTAACATTTTCTGGGATGAAAAAGGGAATACAACTTACCATCATGCAGGAAAATGGTGAACCGATGTGAAGTGGTTAGGACGGATGGGTGTTGGGATTGACCCATAGGGAGGCGTCCTACGTACCTTGCATTGAGAGAAGCATGGATCAATGTTAATGTAGTTCAGGATGATACATTTTTCCATCATGCATGACTATGGGGAACCAACTGGAAGAGGCTGAGACAAATAAGTGTTGGGATTGACACTAAGTGAGGATTCTTAAAGACCATACCTAAGAGTCAACGATCAATGTCCATGTAGTTTGGTGGGTTTTGGGGCTTATACAAGATGGCATCCCAAGAAGGATGTCATGTTCAATTCATACTCTATGCCCATGTGTGTCATGCTCGGGGTGCGAAACAAGATGCAGCAATGACGTGACGATCACATCATGGATGGTGCTTCAGAATAAATTCTATTTGAGATTACATGTGGTTATCTTTCCAATGTGGATATAGGGGCTTACGTGGGGTTAGAGGCAAAGTGAGATAGAGATTAGGACATACTCCAGGATGGATGCCTGACAACGACAAATCCCAGAGGGAGAGGGATTGGGTATCGAAGGTTCTGGTTCCCATATCAATTCTAGTCTTTGGCACTAAAGATGAGAGGAGTAGTAGATGTGCTACCTTCTGCAAGAACGTCTATGGTCTTACACTAGATGGGATTCCTACCCTACAGACAGACATTGCTCCAGAAAAGAGGATCTCATTCCATGTGAGGAAGATCTCACTTCCGTAGAGACAAGAGTTTGGGGACAATGTCTGATGTGTGGCACCCCATGTACAATGCATGGTGCTAGGCTATAGTTTATCTTCATGTGTGGAGGAAAATGGGCCTTGAAAGTTTAGCATCTTGTAGCTCGGATGAGGCGAGTTCACTCCGCCCCCCTAGGACATGCATAACGGATAGTCACCCAAACCTGGGGAAGAAAAGGCAATAGAAATTCCTTGTTGAGGGGTGTTGTGGAGTGATCTATTGAGGGTCTCATGTCAGAATAGCTATGAGAAGAAGAAATATCCATTTTTAGGCCAATGTAATGAAGAATGATTTTATGCAATGATATATGAAGCACCACACAAGGGACTTTAAAATCTCATCATACAAAACTATAGGTACGTACAAGAGAAGAGTGTGTATGAATGGTGTTTCATGTTTTGGAATGGATCATACATGGTGAAATAGGGTGATGAAGACACATAGGGCACATTAGGAGAGAATCATGCAAGATGATAGGTTGTGCGCAAGATGGTGAAGCTGCGTGTAAACCAGCTGGATACCCTCAAATCATGTTCTATGTAGGGAGAAACATACCAGAATGAGGGATATTTTTTGTGAAAATGGATTAGGTAAAATATAAGTGGAAGAGGATCAAGCATAAGAGGACCCACTTGATGGAGGACCCATGGGTGGCCTATCACGCAAGTTCCAATACCTTGAATCCATATTGTTTTTCATGCGGTTTCCGAAGTAGTGTCTTTCGTGCAACAGAGAATCGGCTAATCTTCTTTAACGGTATCTGAAGGGAGGGGGTACAAATCTATTTTTATCTAAAAACCTTGGAGGAGGCGTCCAAGAGGAGTTGTGCACATGTTGAAGTTTGACGTCGCATTGGGTGAGAAAGGGTTTGCAAGACTAGGGAAATATTGTGTGCCAGAGTCTCTTCCTTCACGCCTTTTCATAGGATAGTATTCGAGAAGGTTATAGGGAATTGATCTCTTTGATTTCGCATTGTGCATATAATGGTTTTCATTGCTAGGGGATTCTAGCACTCACATCGTAACTATTGCATGCTAGTGCCTTGGTGGGTTTGCGGCCAGTCGCGGTAGAATCCTTCATTTGACGTCACATTGGGTGTATAAGGGTATGTGAACCATCAAGAATCTTGAACGCATCCCATAATCCTTGCGTGAAACTATCTCTAGCATCGTGGAATAATTCATTCATTTTCAACATGCCTTTGGAATCAATAAAATAGCCCCCTCAAGGCCCAATTCGAAATTCTGCGTCAACAAAGACACATCAAATTTCTGAACAACCTTTCTTCTTTATGAAATATCTATATTTACATGGGAAATTATTGTGTAGAGAACTTGTTTGAGTTTAATTAAGTATTAAATCTATCCATTCAGATTTCATAATGTTGTTCCAACTATAATTTTATTTCCACTAGGCAATTAATATTGATTTTCAAAATGATCTAAAAACCTCAAATCAGCATAAAAAACACTTTGAGTTTTTTTCAGTCGAATGTAAACAGGACATGATTCTCGCTCAAATTTACCCAAGAGATGATGGTAAGACAACCCTTGTAGTTTAGCTTGGGTTATCGAATCCACAGAGACCTAAGAAGAAACCTATAGACACGTACATTCTATGGACTGTTATTGGCTATGAAGTGGCCAACATGGATTGATTTTGGATGGGTTTTAAAGTTATCTAATATATTTAAGTGAATTCAATTTAAAATAATGTGTTGATCCTAGGTTATCGCTCGGGGTGGATTGGACGTATTTCCTTTTTAATGATTTCAATTTCTTATATTTGAGATGGGTTCATTTAAAGAGATAAAACAACATAATCACTTACTGGTTTAATGCCTTCACCCTTTAATACTAATCACCTATACACTTTAAGGATCAATGTTTTGATCAATTCAAGGTAAAGGTTCGTTTTAGCACTTGAAGTGTGTGGCCTTAAATTCAACAAGGACGATGGAGTTTAAAAACCATCAAATAAAAATCTCAATTAAAGAAGTGATTATACATTAATGAGGTGATAAATAACATCCAATCCATCCCCTTTATACTCCATTGGATCAACCCATAAGTGGGTTATCCCTCCATTGATTCTATGGTATCAATGGAAGCGCAAAGTAGACTCATGAGGGAGGGAATGAAGAAGTAAAAAACGCAATAAAATAACAATCACTCCACCGTTGTGTGATAATATCACAAGGTTTGATATAAAAAAGTTCACACCATGAACCAACGGTATCAAAGTGATAAGGATAAGAACAGAATAATATGAAAAGAAGAACTTTTATTAAGAAACAAAGATGAATTTTAACAACTTACATGTGAAGGAAGAACATTACAAAGAGAAATTGGCAGTATAACATTAAGATGAAAAAAAGCTCAAAGATTCATAAATCCTCCAACACCACTTCCTTAAATAGGAATTTTGGAGCCCTTGGGTGGAGACTACAACATTAAAAAGAATCTCAATTAATTTTGGTAGGCCATAGGTGGTGGAAAGCTTGTGGAATTTGGACTTTTCCACATTTGACCCGAGGCTGTAGCCAGCTTTCATCCACCGAACAGACGCGTTTGGATGACCTTATAGATGGCCGAATTAGAGTGAGCCATAGAAGAGGGAAATAGAGATCCGGATGTCTTATAACCGCCTGTAAAATATGGTCCCATTTGGAGTTGTGGATTACGAGATAAGATCAAATTAGTGGGCTGTTGGTCTGGGATGCAGAATCTGGTCCAGAATTGTATCTCTAACGTGGGCCACCTTAAGGACCACCATAGAGGCCGAATTAGCATTGCATCATGCAGATTTATTTGTTCCTATACATGTCTTCTAGAATCCCACAAAATATGGGATTCATTGGGCCTGTATAATGGGCCCCACAGTATCATAAGTGGGATGGTTTCCAATATTCCTTCTCTTACAATTGCTTCCATTCATCTCCAAATATCTCCATCATTGTTTATGAATCATCCATTGATCCCTGAATGAAAAATGTTCACATTTAAGTGTAGATATAGTTCCCTAAATATCAATTTAAAATATAGATAATTACACTCCGTAGAATCAGATGACTCATTGGGCCTAAATTGGTGTATATTAGGCATGAAGTGCACAAATGATGAGAATGAATGTTCATAATGAAATGCACTAAATCAGACCCATAAGATCAAAAATGAACATTTAATACCATTAAAATTTAATTAAAATATATGTTTTTATTGGATAATCACACCCCCAACTTGAGATTTGCTAGTCCCGAGAAAATAATTCAATGATTTTATTTGAATTCCTTTCTTCAAACACATTATAACAAACAATGCTTACAATGTAAACTGCACACAAATATATATTTATTACCTATCAAGATAATTTAAAACAAGATGAATTTAAAAGAATATCCCAATCCCAAGCCCATTCCTTTGATCAAATCCATCATCATACTTCATCCAACTCAATTAGGTGTAATGATGTGTTTTGCATCACAATAGATATGGGAGTTCATTTTCATTCAATGGGGAAATCATGGAATCACTAGGTGGAATCACATTTAATCCTAATATGAGTATTATTCATTCTTTTTTTTGGATTTTTTTCAATATTTCCATAGTAATTGAGATTGTAGTTAATCAAATTAACCTATGTAGCAAGACTTTGCCGATGACTCCCAGACTCAAAGGCCTTAGGGCACAAAGTGAAGCCAACATACTCGGGCATCGTCTCGAGTTAAATTAATCAAAAACAAATTCATATTACCATAAATATAGATAGATTGAAGAACTCAGGGCTAGACAACTCTGGAGTCATGATCCCCAAGTGCCGAAAGCCTCTCATTTTATCAATCCATTGCACTGCACGCAAATTTTTATATTATATTATATTATTTTTTTTTATTTTTTATTTTTTTGAATGCTCATATTATTCATAAAAATCAAACCAACATATTCTATTTATTATGGGACCCCAAAAATTCAAATTAGTACCCCACAGTCTAAATGACGTGCATTGTGGCATTTTGATTTAATGGATGAAAATAAAAATGATGAAAATTTTCATTGGACAACCAAACTTCCAAAACAAATTCTTTTAAACTTAATCATGAATTAAATTAAGAGTCAAGGAAATAAAAATTATTTGATATGTAGTTTTAATGTGAGAAAAGATGTTATTATATGAATGATAAAGGAATTTTACTTCTTTTTTTATCATTATTTTTCTTTTAAACAATAATATTGTTTCCACACGCCCAACTTAGAATGAAACTGTTCCTAGTTTCATAAAAATAAAATTTAGAATGGGGTAGAGGAATAAAAAAGGGGAGTTCAATAATGAAATTGAAATATGAGGATCCTGGAATGAAGTCACCTGGTGGTTGAAGTTTGAAGTTCTTGCCGCTCGAATTTAGTCCTTTGATATCCATGTCGCTTGCAAAGTTCACTAGTGGAAAAAGGAAATATATATATATATATATTTATATAATAAAGGAAGTAAAATATAAGTATATATATATAAATTATAGAATAAGGAAGCACAAGAAGCTGTAGGTCAGTGGTAAGTGCATGCCCTTGTCTCCCTTCGGTCCCGGGTTCGGGTCCCCGTGGCATCGCCGGTTGTCACGGGGTTTTCCCCACGGCCTATGGCGTGTCCCCCTTTTTAATTATTATTATTGTTATTTTTATAATTGTTATCTTAACCTATAAAATAATAAAAATAAAAAAAAATAAACTAATGATACATTGTCTTCTTTTTAAATTTCTGGGTAATTTATTACTCAAGGATCACACCACGTGACACGGATGAAGATGGTGCGCCCCTTTCGTACCCATCCATACTCATAATAGAAGAACATGAAAAAAGTCTATTTTTTTATTTTTAAATATACAGATGATTAAGTAATCTTATTTGAAAAATAAAGATGATTTAGAAAGATTAAAAACATAAAAACCATGGGCTTCCTCCCGTGAAGCGCTTTGTTTAACATCGTTAGCCCGACATAGATCCTAAATTTATCAATGTTTTTCGAGTTCATATATTTGCTCAATTAACTCAACATGTATTTCCTGTTTATTGAATGATTCAATGAATGTTTTTAACCTTTGACCATTGACCTTGAAAATGTGACCACTAGTGGGATCTTGAATCTCTACTTCCCCATGGAGGTATACATGATGCACTATGAAAGGACCTGACCATCTAGACCTTATCTTTCCCGGGTGTAAATGTAGATTTGAACTATACAAGAGCACAAGTTTTCCCGGTTCAAAATGTTTGACCTTGATATTCCTAGATTGGTAGGCTTGAACTCTAGCTTTATTGATCCTTGAATTTTCATAAGCCTCCATCCTTAATTCCTCTAGTTCATTGAGATCTAATTTCCTTTTTTTTCCAGCCAATTAGAGGTCATAATCCATTTTCTTAATTGCCCAAAAAACATTATGCTCAACTTCAACAGGTAAATGGCATGCTTTTCCATAAACCAACCTATATGGTGACATTCCTAGGATGGTTTTGAATGCTGTATGATATGCCCAATGAGCATCCAAGAGTTTCTCGGAACAATAATCCATAGAAGGATTGACAGTTTTCTCAAGAATTTATTTGATTTCACGATTGGCTAACTCAGCTTGACCATTGGTCTATGGGTGGTAAGCAATGGACACATTGTGAGAAATTCCATATTTTTGCATGAGTGATGAGAATAGATGATTGAAAAAATGAGTTCCACGATCACTTATGATAGCCCTAGGAATTCCAAATCTAGAGAATATGTTTTCTTTTAGGAATATAATCACAGTTTGATGATCATTGGATTTTGTTGGAATGGCCTCAACCCATTTTGAGACATAATCAACAGCTAAGAGAATGTAGAGGTATCCCCTAGAGTTTGGGAAAGGACCCATGAAATCAATTCCCCAATAGTCAAAGATTTCAACCACTAAGATGGGATTGAGTGGCATTTGATTCCTTTTTGTGATGGACCCTACTTCTTGACACCTAGGACAGCTTTGACAAAATGTGTAGGAGTCCCTTGAAAGGGTGGTCCAGAAGAGACCACATTGAAGAACCTTAGAAGATGTTTTCTTAGAGTAAAAGTGACCTTCACATGCCTCACTATGACAGAATTTAAGGATGGAATCTTGTTCAGATTCTGGAACACACCTCCTAATGACTTGGTCAGGGCAGAACTTATAGAGGTATGGATCATCAAACACATAGTGTCTATCATCAGAAAGAAATTTTCTTCGAGCTTGAGTCCCTAAGACTTTTGGAATGAATCCTGTAACTAAGAAATTGGCTATGTCAGCATACCAAGGGTAGTCACTCACAAAGTATAAGTTTTCATCAGGAAATTAATCAGACACAGAAAGGTGATTTTAGTTGTCTTTGAATTCCATCCTAGAGAGGTGATCAGCTAAAAAATTTTCAACTCATTTTTTATCCTTGATTGTGAAGTCAAATTCTTGTAAAAGAAGGACCCACCTAATCAGTCTAGCCTTACCATCTTGTTTTTGGAATAGGAATTTTAGTGCAGAATGGTCAGTGAACACAGTGATGGGGGATCCTAAGAGGTAGGACCTAAACTTCTCTAAGGCAAAGACAATAGCAAGTAACTCCTTTTTAGTGGTGGTGTAGTTGATTTGGGCATCATTTAAGGATTTTCTTGCATAATCAATGACATAAGGATTTTTATCACAATGTTGTCCTAACACAGCACCTACAACAAAGTCACTAGCATCACACATATGTTCAAAATGAAGGTTCTAATTTGGAGATTTCATAATGGTAGGAGAGGTGAGAGAGGATTTGAGGGTTGAGAATGAACCCTCACATATTTCTGTCCAAACAAATGGAACATCCTTTACTAGGAGAGCACAAAGGGGATGGGAGATCAAACTAAAGTCCTTGATGAATCTTCTATTGAAACCATCATGTCCTAAGAAAGACCTCACTTTCTTGACAGTTTTGGGTGATGGAAGGTGAGGAATGATGTCAACCTTGGCATTATCAACTTCAATCCCCCTACCTGAGACCAGATAGCCTAGAACTAGTCCCTCTTTATCCATGAAATGACATTTTTTCTAGTTTAGGACAAGATTCTTTTCTTCACATCTTGACAAGACTCTCTCCACATTCTGCAGACATCCCTCAAATGTATACCCAAACACAGAGAGGTCATGCATGAAGACCTCTAGAAAATCCCCTACCATGTCTGAGAATATTCCCATCATGCACCGTTGGAAGGTTCCAGGGGCATTGAATAATCCAAAGGGCATGCATTTGAAAGCAAAGGTTCCAAATGGACATGTGAATGTATTCTTCCCTTGATCCTCTAGGGAGACCTCAATTTGATTATACCCTGAGTACACATCTAAGAAACAGTTGAAGGCATGACCTGCCACTCTATCAAGGACTTGGTCAATGAATGGTAAGGGGAAATGGTCCTTCTTGGTGAATGAGTTTAGCTTCCTATAGTCAATGAAGACCCTCCATCCACTACTCACCCTTGTTGGAAGAATCGCTCCATCCTCATTGGATATCACTGTCATTCCATCCTTTCTTGTAACCACTTGGATTGGACTCACCCACTCACTCTCAGCTATGGGATAGATGATACCAGCTTTTAACAATTTCATAAGTTCTTTCCTTACTACCTCCATGATATTAGGATTGAGTCTCCATTGAGGTTGATGAAATGGCTTTGAATCAGATTCTAGAACAATCCTATGAGTCCCGATAAGTGGGCTAACCCCAGGAATATCAGAAAGGTTCCAACCAATGGATTTCTTATGCTTCCTAAGGACATATAGAAGCATCCTTTCATGATTGGCTTCAATAGAAGACGAAATGACAATATGATGTGTTTGATTGTACCTGAGGAAATCATACTTGAGTGTAGCGGGAAGTTCCTTCAATTCGAGATCAGGTTGGTTCATAATTTCAAAAGAATACTGGGACATTAGATCAAGTTCAATTTCCTTTTTTTGAGTTTCAGATAGGATTTATTCCCCACATGTAGAAGTTTCAGATACTAGATTGGATTGATCAGCTTTAGGGAAGGAATTTGGAGGGTTCTTCATGAAAGTGGTCTCTTGAAAGGTTTCACTGATTGTTGGACCTAAGAATTCATCATAAGAGAAATTTGAAAATTATTCATGCCAATGAGATAAGCTTCCTTCATACGAAAAAAGGAAATCAATCTCATCCTGACTTAAACATTCATCAAATATTCCTTGATGTTTTATGGATTCATTATCAATGCTTCCAATCATGTTTACTTCATGAATGTCCTCATCATCCCCTATTTGTGTGCTTGCATTATAGATGTTCAAGTCTAGACTCATGTTCCCAAAGGTGATGGTCATGTTCCCATTTCGGACTCAGATAACAGAGTTGATTGTTGCATGAAAAGAACGGCCAAGGATGATTGGGGTTTGTTCCTTATTTCCTATGTTTGGATAGTTGTCAAGGACAATGAAGTCAGCAGGGTAGATGAAGTTTTCAACCTTTACCAGAACATCCTTTAAAATCCCCTTTGGAACCCAAATGCTACGATCAGCAAGTTGAAGTGTGATAGATTTGGGTTGGAGTTCTTCTAAGAATAACCGGTAGTACACATCATATGGGATGAGATTGACACTAGCACCTAGGTCACATAAGGCCTTGACAACTTTGCTTTCTCCTAGTTCAACATTGATGTAAGGGCATCCTGGGTCTTTCAACTTAGGAGGAATGGTCCCTTGAATGGTGGTACTCACATTAACTGCCAAAAGGAATTGGGTTTTATGTGAATTTTTTTTAAAAGTGCACAAGTCCTTATGGTAATTTGAGTAGGCAAGTATGGTTTGGATTGCATCGAGAAGGGGTATGTTCAACTTGACTTGTGAAAATATTTATCTCAACGTTTCATTCAGTTCAGGCTTGGTTTTCCCCCTCATGCGTTGAGGAAATGGTGCAGGTTGTGGGGTTGTTTGTTGAAGAGTTGTTTCTTTCACATTGTTATCAGTTTCCTCAGTTTGATCTTCGGGTTCATTTGAATTTTCATCTAAGTTTGAATCTTCATGTGGGTTCTGAATTAGTTGTTCAGGTTTCTCAATTGATTTCCCACTTCTTAAAATAGTCACAGCCTTTAGTTGTTCATGAGTTGTTTGAGTGCATCTTGACTCTCCCCTTGAAGTTTAGGATGGCACCGCATGAGTAGGAATGGGCGCCTTTCCAATTTTGATGGTTTGAAGTTCTTGTTTTAGGGAAGAGACCTCTAAGTTTATCCTTTCCATTTGTTTTCACAGTTGTTCTAGTAGGCTTTGTGGAACAATTTGGGTGGGTTCTTGAGTAGGTTGGTTTATCCCAGGGGGATATTTTGGAGGTGGGATGGTTTTTTGAAAATGTACCAGTGGATGTTGGTATTGGATAGGTTGGGTTTGGAACTGGTTATGTGTTTGGTTGTTTTGATGGGGGTAAGGATTTTGTTCCTGTGGTTGGCTAGGTTGTTGGTTATCTTTCCAGCGGAAGCCTATGTGGTTGTTATACCTTGGGTTGAAGTTGTTTTGGTATTGAGGCTTTTGAAAGTTCAATGCATTTACTTCCTCTGGGGTTCCACCTAAAATAACATCCTTTATGGATGGAATGGTTGAGCAGTTTTCTTTCTTATTGTCATGTTTGTCACAAATTGTGCACACAGGGTCAATAGTTTGGATTTCATGGACTTTCTTGCTGTCTATTTCTACAACCTTCCTAGAGAGTGCTGCGAGTTTAGCCCTAAGGATTTTCTATTCTCTAAGTGTATAAATTCTAGTAGTTCTTTGTGGCTTTTAAGAATACCGTGATGTTCCCCATGTTCGGTTTTATTCAGAAAGGCTTTCTAGATACTCGTAAGCCTCATTTGGGGATTTGTTTTTAAAGGTTCCATTACACATCATGTCAATGAATTGTTTGTTCCCCAGACCCAACCCTTCATAGAAAATTCTAAATTAGTTTAGGAATAGAAAAACGATGGTGTGGAACCATGTTTAGAGTGTCTTTGAACCTCTCCCATGTTTCATAGAATGACTCTCCCTCTTTTTCAAAAAAGTTTTGGATACTCTTTTTAAGTGCAATTGTTTTGTGGTGGGGAAAGTATTTTTTGTAGAATTCTCATTGTAGTTGGTCCCAAGAGTTTATAGATGATGGTCTCAAATTGTTTAGCCAATTTTTAGCTCGATCCTTTAATGAAAATGGAAATAGCCTCATCTTAGCTGATTCTAGTTGATGTGGGGGACACATGGTTTCTACAATGGCATTGAACTCCTTAGTGTGAAGGTAGGGAATCTCGGACTCCATTCCATGGAATGTGGGAATATGGTTTAGGACATGAGGTTTAAATATGTTGTTGGAATATCCTATGGAATTGTGTCTAATGCATGAGGGGGAATTGGTCCAAGAAGGTGTGAGGTAGTCATTCATGGTTTGATCGACCACATTCCCCAAGTTTAGGGCTGCCTCATTTGGGTTTCCATTTTGGTTCCCACCCGGGTTTATGAGTTGGTTTCATTGAAGACCTTCCATTGAAATGGGATCAATTTTTGACTCAAGAGTATTAGGAAGATTAGGATCTAATGGAATGAGTTCCCTTGGTGTACTTGACTCCCCAACCCCAAGACTATCCACCCTAACTAGACAGTTTGATTGATCGCGGGTGTAGGCAGACATGCGCCAAAAGAAAAAAATGAGAAAGGGACAAGATAAGAGAATTTGGATGAGAAAAGAAGAAATGGGGGAGAATAGAATGGGTGTTTATATTACTTAAAAGGGTCCCATGGAAATGGAACCAAAATTTGATTCTCGCTCAAATTTACCCAAGAGAAGAAGGTAAGACGGTCCTTGTAGTTTAGCTTGGGTTATCAAATCCACAGGGACCTAAGATGAAACTTATAGACACGTACATTCTATAGACTGTTTTTGACTATGAATTGGCCAACTTGGATTGATTTTGGATGGGTTTTAATGATATCTAATAGATTTAAGTGAATTAAATTTAAAAGAATGAGTTGATCCTAGGTTATCGCTCGGGGTGGATTAGACGTATTTCCTTTTTAATGATTTCAATTTCTTATATTTGAGATGGGTTCATTTAAGGAGATAAAACAACATCATCACTTACAGGTTTAATGCCTAAACCCTTTAATACTAATCACCTATACACTTGAAGGATCAATGTTTTGAGCACTTCAAGGTAAAGGTTCGTATTAGCACTTGAAGTGTGTGGCCTTAAATTCAACAAGGACGATGAAGTTTAAAAACCATCAAATAAAAATCTCAATTAAAGAAGTGATTATACATTAATGAGGTGATAAATAAAATCCAATACAGCCCCTTCCTACTCCCTTGGATCAAACCATAAGTGGGTTATCCCTCCATTGATTCTATGGTTTCAATGGAAGCGGAAAGTAGACTCATGAGGGAGGGAATGGAGAAGTAAAAAACACAATAAAATAACAATCACTCCACCGTTGTGTGATAATCTCACAAGGTTTGGTATGAAAAAGTTCACACCAAGAACCAACAGTATAAAAGTGATAAGGAGAAGAATAGAATAATAAGAGAAGAATAACTTTTATTAAGAAACAAGGATTAATTAAAACAATATACATGTGAAGGAAGAACATTACAAAGAGAAATTGGCAGCATAACATTAAGATGAAAACAGGCTCAAAGATTCCTAAATCATCCAACACCACTGCCTTAAATAGGAATTCATTAGAACTTGGGTCGAGCCTCCAGCAGTACAAAGCATCTCAATTAATTTTGGTAGGCCATAGGTGGTGGAAAGCTTGTGAAATTTGGACTTTTCCACATTTCACCCGAGGTGGCAGCCAGATTTCATCCACCGAACAGACACATTTTTATGAACATCTAGATGGCCGAATCAGAGTGGGAAATAGAAGAGTAAAATGGATCCCCTAATGTCTTCTAACCTTCTATAAACGTTGGGCCCATTTAAAGTTGTGGATTCCGAGATATGATCATATTAGTGAGCTGTTTTTCTGGGCCGCAGAATCAGGCCCAGAATTGTATCTCTAAATTGAGCCGCCTTAATGACAACCATAGATGCAGAATTAGCATTGGATAATCAAGAGTTATTTGTTCCTATACATGTTATATAGAATCCCAAAAAATATGGGATTCATTGGGCCTGTAAGTTGAGCCGTACAGTTTCATAAGTGGGCGGGTTTCCAATCTGCCTTCTCTTAGAATTACTTCCATTCATCTCCAAATATCTCCATCATTGTTTATGAATAATCCATTGATCCCTGAATGAAAAATATTAACAATTAAGTGTAGTTATAGTTCCATAAATATCAAATTAAAATATTGATAATTACATTCCTCAGAATCAGATGACTCTTTGGGCCTAAATTGGTGTATATTAGGCATGAAGTGCACAAATGATGAGAATGGATGTTCATAATGAAAATGCACTAACTCAGACCCATAAGATCAAAAATGAACATTTAATACCATTAAAATGTAATTAAAGTATATTATTTTATTGGATAATCAGGACATAATAATTTTTCAAAAAAAACTACTCCCTGTTATTTTCTAATAAAAAGTATAAAAGTGTAGTTTGGGAATTGAAAATAATAACGCATTATTTCCATTTGATATGGCTAAGTTTATTTCAATGTTATTCCAAAAATATATTTAAAATTAAACTCTATTTTGATATTTTCCATAAATATAAACTTCCCATATGTACTCTACACAATTAAATAACTATACAAATATTATTCAAAAAAAGATACAAACTGAAACCTGATACCTTCCTAATATTGAATATTTTGAGAACATTCCTTACATCAACATGTATGAATTTTCATTTGTGTACATTGTAACACCATAAATATTCTCATTCTATTTTTAATTTTATATCTCTAGTTTCAATAAAAAAATATATAAAAGAAGATGGAAATTTTGTGGGACATCTCTAGTTCATCAACGTTAGTATTGGTGATGGAACATTTCTTAAACCGGTGTGCATATTTCAATATTGATATAAAATGTATCACATTCATTAGATGACATTAATTCATAATTTTAAAATCAAAATTATATATATCTTGTATATTTTTCAAATTTTTTATAATTTTATGATGTATAGAAATAATATTTTAATTTTTTAAACAAAAAAAATTAATTATATTATTTATTCATTTTTCATTTATCCTTTTCATGTGATAATTCCATATGATCAAACATTGTTTCTTACCCTTACTGGACTTCATTATTAGAGTGGATATCTTCTTTGTAAAATCATTTTTAGAACATGTAATTAATGTTTCTATAAAATTATTCTTAATTATTTTCGTCGACCAACTAGATATGTCTCACATTTTTTAATATTCGTTCCACCTTATTTGACGATGAATGAAAAATAAAATTTATTTTCTATTTTAACTAAGCATATGTTCCATATCATTTTTTATGTCTTCCTCTATGTTAATAATATTATTCATATCATTAATTAAATTATTATTCATTTTTAGAATAGTCCATATAAGTTTTATTTCAATTAACTAATAAAAAATTCCCATCACATCGACCCTCTTACCCTATTTTAAACATCTATTTCAAAATGTTAATATATACTTCCCAATATAATTCATAAATGAACACTTTCATGTGGTTTATTTATCTCTTTTAGCATGTTCACTTCTGAAGGAAGAAATTCCATAATTTAGCATCTTGTTTTTTCATTAACAAATTTTGAATATAATTCATTTTATTATATTGTTGGCTGGAACATAATGTAATTAATTATATGTATGAGAATGTAGGTTCCCAAAATAAAAAAAATTGACTTTGTAATCAAATTATTCCTTACAAGATGAATAAATGTTTATTCGTCATTCCCCTTAATTATGTTTCTCATTTAATTATTTTCCCCTATTCCATGAATACTTTTCGCACATTCATGATATTATATAACATGCCAAAATTAGAAGTATCCTGATGTCTATACATCTATAGAAAACAACTGTATCCCATAAATCACCTTTTATTTCAGATAAGCTCTATCTATCCATCTTTTATTGAATATTATTTTTTGGATTATTTCATCCATTTTATCGTATTTATCTATATAGATTCTCTTTATACATATTTAACCATCCACCCATGGGGATTTGGTGGCTTATCTGATTTTTCAGTATAAATTTTATAAATAATTTATCGTATGTACATCATTTCTAAAAAACATGATTCAATATGAACTGAATTAATTGGATGGTTTTTAAACTATAAATATATGATTGAGGTGGATGCCTCTAAATATGAACATCAAATCTTATTTCCAAAATTTATAGTCATTTAGGTTATATGAAATTTAACTTAAGATTATATATTTGCAATAATTTTTCAACCTATTTGGTATGATCTAGGTTTTTCTTATTAAAAATTTTTAAATATAAATTAACCTTAATAAATTACATGTTGAGAAAATTTTTCTCATAAATATCTAATATCTTCCCTCAAAGAATTATAAACATATATTCTAAAACATTTCCTTATGAATCTTAATAATATTATTGATAGAATTATCAATGTATTTTATTAAATTCTATTTTACTTATGACTATGAATCATTGATACGATGTGTAGAATTGTTATATTCTTCCACATCATGGAATATATCCCCACAAATTTTGTAAATATTATATTTCTCATAAATATTAAATTTAATGTTTCCTTTATCAATTGATAATTTCCCTTTTCTAAATCATTACGACTTATCCTTATATTGTAATTATTGGAAAAGAGAGTTATATTTTGGAAACAGTCATTTCAATTCATTTTTATGGATTTAACATCATTTTTTTATCATTTATTTCATGAATAATAAAAAATATTTTTGAAAATATTTTACAATGAATATTCTTAAAAAATATCCATCCTCGTAATAATTGTTATTAGAAACCTTAATTTCATCGATCTAGTTAGATATTTAACTACATGAACTAAACTAAATACTATTATATTGAAGATATTCTTTATTTTTTTGGATAATTTTCTCATCTTCTTGGACTACTTAATTTTTATATTTTCAATATTTTTATGGGATACCACATATGTAATAATAGGAATAAAATTTGGTTCCTTTTATTGATACACATCATCAAATATTTATTCACATCAACATTCAATGTAATTTAGAAAAATATATATGTTCAAGAATATTTATATCCCACCATAGGGATCCAAAACAACTATTCAAATGTCAATTTCCCTAATAACTAGTGTAGACATCTGATATGGGGTTGTGAATTTGGTGACTAAATTTTGGTTACCAAATTCAAAATTATTTTAGAAAATTTTCCCCCACTGGAATTTTACCTATTTTGTAAATTTGTGTAGACGAATTTATTATATTTTAGACATTCAATAATAAAAAACATGAATTCATTAAAAGATGAAAAAATTGATTTTTTGTATTCACATTGTTTAGAGAAAAACACATACTCCATGACATGATTTATGGAAACCCTGATTTTTATTACACACATATACATGATTTATTATATAAAATCTTCACTTGATACAAAATTGAAGATCGAGAGGTATAGTGTCTTTTGGGATAAGGAACATTAAAAAGAACTCAAAACCTGAAACACAACATCTTATCGAAAACTTCCTTTACATGAAAACTAAATTTCCTTGCACTTTTCATTATATGGGATAACCGAAGGATATACATAAGAAAAGAATGAGCTATTAAACCCTATGAGGGTGAAAACAAGGCATAACATGAAGAATACAATACTTGTTAGGAAATAGGCATATCAATTGAGCATAAAAGAAAATGAACATAAAGGCATGATATGTCATGTTTATTATAACAAGGAAATGTGGCAATAACACTTAACATGGAATTAGCATGAGCAAAGCCTCATTGAACCACGATCATGAGTAAACCCTCATTGACACATAATTCAAGGGTAAACCCTTATTTTTCATGAATTTTCAGGAGTGAAAGCCCATTTCACTTGACATATCATGATACTCTACTATAACCAAGGCATTGGAGCACTATCAGGGTGCACCCTTTTTAAACATTTTATTTCATGAATAAGTGTTCCACATTGACCATACAACATGGAATAAATCATATTCATTTATTCCATGGTAAATGGATGTGTAATAAATAAATGAATATTTTTAATCAAAAATTAATTGTTCTAAATTTTGAATACGCCTGATAGATAAATGGACGTGGTATTCACTACACATTGACATTGGATAAGAAAATGGTAAAATTTCAGCAGCGTAACGGTGTGATGTAAGAATTCATAAAAATGGTTGATGAAAGAGAACTGGGTGTATCAATATATTTACACAAAATGGATAGAAATGGGGTCATATATATACATGATCCAATATATGTAATGGAATTTAGATTCCAAATAAAAAAGAATTGCATGAATGTAAATGAGGAGAGGGAAATTAATTAAATAATTTTGGCATAGTAATGTGGTCAAATGGAAGGAATTAATGAAAGATAAAGGGGTATAAATTCATTAAAACATAAAAAGGGAAGTATGAGGGAGGTGATAAATCATACCCCGATATTTGTAATTTAATGAAAAATGATATTACAATATAAAGAAACTTGGACAATATTTATAATGGAAGAAGTCTCATACTTGGAAGTGTGATCCCAAATGATTGGGAGGGGCTTAGGATAGGAATCATGGGAGCTTGGGGAGCCATGGGAGGATTATAGAGAGAGGAGGGTAGATGATGGGTGAAATTCAAAGGATTTTATTGAATTGGAAGTGGGATCTTTGGAGATTTATATAGGAATAGAGGGAGAATTCTTTATAATTTAAGATTGGGACACTACACATTAAACTAATCAAAACCAAAAACCAGACCATGGTATTATCCTGTGGTTTTTTCCGGGGGGATTGGAAAACAGTATTTTATAAGTAAAATGGCAGAACATCTTAAAATAACAGGTTTTCATATATGGGGGTGAGTAAAACTCTCAAGGATATGATTTTAAAAGGCTAAAATGTCTTATAAGTCATTGAGGGTCCACTAAGGCTTCATAAAAGTAATCAAAATAAATAGAAAATCAATTTATTTTAAGGGTAAATCACATATTGGCCGAAAATATTATATATAGTATTTTATTACATCACTATTGGGTCATTATGATATCATAAAACACATTATGTATTTAAACGATATTTAATTTTTAACCAAAAATTCAACTATCTCCGAAAATTATGAAAAAATCACCATTGGATAATTTGGACGTCCTGATTCCAAAAATAATATTAATATTATATATATAATTTTCTATATTTGTGAATTTTCACTTTTGAAATTAAAAGTAACATTTAAAAAAAATTCATGGGTTTTGACAAAAATAGATTTCAAACCATAATAAAAATTACAATTTATTCATAAAAATTATAGGATCATTTATACTTAATAAAAAATAATTATCTAATAATAATATTTTATTACGATATTAGTTAGTTAAAAAATAAATTAACTTACCTAAATAGATTCCTTAGTTGAATATTAAATAACAATACTATTTGTGCTCTAAAAACAATTTACAAAGTAACAATAATAAAATAAATGTATATTATTTATTATATACAAAAAATAAATTACATTATCATAGTTCAAGGGACTTGTTACATAACCCCTTAAAACACCCACATAAGACCATAAGGTATGGTGAGAGATGGTGACATACACTTTGGGAGGCTTGGAAGCATCTTTTGAGTGGTGATCTCAATCATCTTCCACTTCTCCTATAGGTGGTTCTGCTCAAGCTTAACGTATTCAAGATCGACATAGGCTTGGTCAATAGCGAATACAATGGTGCCATCTCCTTTTTGAGCTCCGACAAATCGGTTTCATATGGGGCAGGTCTACTAGTTGAGGACACAGATTCCATTGTCTGAGTAAATTGGATTTTTTAAACCCATATATTT
This sequence comes from Viscum album, assembly GCA_963277665.1. NCBI lineage: Eukaryota > Viridiplantae > Streptophyta > Magnoliopsida > Santalales > Viscaceae > Viscum > Viscum album. The sequence goes on along the minus strand of OY728133.1, from coordinate 2,063,980,817 downwards.
ATACTAATCACGTGATCATTGTTCAATATCTTTATTAGAAATGGTCAAAAAAAATTAATGGTATTTTGAAATAAAAAACATAAAACCAAATAAGTGCATACATTTTACATAACCATAAGAAGACATTTAAATAGAGAAGAGAAAATTTTCATTAATGAATTTTTGGTTTGTTACATTCTTCCACCCTTATGAAATTTTTCACTCTAAATATCCTTTTACCACACTACAACATATATGGGTAACATTTCTTCATCACTTCCACAGATTCCCATGTCCCTTCTTCAAACACGTGGTTTCGAAACAATTCCATGATGAGGGAATTATCTTATTTCAAAGAACTTTTTCGCAACAATCTTAGATCTTCAGTGGTTTCTCCTCATAAAAAAAGATCATCCTTTAACTTTACTAACTCTTATGAAAGTACATGTGAAGGGTCTAGTATGTACTTTCATGAGAGGGATACATTAAAGAAATCATATTTTTTGTCCCTTGTAGGTGGAAGTGCTAGTCGATAGTCCACAACCCTGACATGATCAAGAATCTAGATGGGGCTGATGTACCAAGGTCATATCATCTATTTTTTTCCAAACCACATGAAATTATTTTCCAGAGATATGCGTAGAAATTACATGTCTCCAACATTGATTTTGAGGTATCGTCTATGGTTTTATGTATAAAAATTCTATCGAATTTGGGATGCCTTGATATAATGCTGAATTGTTTTCAACTTCTCTACCATTTCTGTGACCATTTCAGGCCCTATCAGCTTACACTCACCGACTTCATACCAACACGACATTGTTCTACACCTTTTCCCATAATGTTCTTTATATGGTGTCATTCAGATGCTCGAGTGGAAAATGTTATTGTAGGAAAATTCAACCAGAAAAATTTGTTGCTCCCATCCTCCTTCGAAGTCCATAGAACATGATCTTAACATATTTTCCAATCTATGAATAGTTCACCAAGATTAGACATCTGTTTGATTATGATAGGTCATACTGATGTCCAATTCAGTGCATAGAGCATGTTGGCGATCATTCTATAACTTTGAGGTGAATCTCAAATCACGATCAGATACAATAGATAGTGGTACTCCATGAAGCCTTACCACTTATTTGATGTAAATCCATGCATGTTGATCCAATGAAAAGCCCTCTAAAATCTCAATAAAGTGAGTTGTATTCGTTATACAATCCATAAAAACCCATATATAATTACTTATTCTGTATGTCCTTGGATGTCAAGTGACAAAGTCCATGGTAATGTTGCCCCACATCCATGTTGGTATGGGTAGTGGTTGCATAATCCCCTTATAATTTTTTCTCTCAGCCTTCACTAACTAACATACCAAGCACTTTGATGTATATTTATCAATATCCCTCTTCATATTTTCCCAACAAATTTTTTTCAGAGACCTTGATTCATATTTGTGCTCCCTAGATATTAATACAAGGTTGAGCTATCTGCTTCATTCATAAGATCGTTCTTTATCTCTGTATTGGATGGTACACATAATCGATACCCAAATCTCACAATTCAATAATTGTCACCCACGAACACATAGGATTTCCAATTTTCGATAGCTTCCACCCTTTTCATAATTTCCATAATGTTTCTTTGAGCATTCTTTATTTTAGTCATGAGGTACGGTTCAGCAATCACTGTTGAAAGGATTGATGATATTCCCTTATTTTTGATTCCCATGTCCATCTACATCAAATCAAAGAATATTGGATCCTTGTCAATTATCATCAATGATAGAATCGCTGGATCATTTCTACTTAGAGCATCTTCCACCTAGTTCTCTTTCCCCGTGTGGTAATGGATTGAGAAGTCATTATCATTGATCGACTGTAACCATCATCATTGGCTCATATTCAAATATTTATGTGTGAATATATACATGACGCTTTTTTTATCTATGTATATTTTACACTTCTCCCTAAAGAGGTAATACTGCCAAATTTTTAGAGGGAAGATCCCCAAAGCCATCTCTAGATCATGTGCTGTATAATTCTGCTCTTGAAAATTTAATTTCCTTGAAGCATAGGCAAATAATTTTTCATTCTACATCAACACATAACCCAATACCTTCTTCAAAGCATCATTGAATACCAAAAAAATATCATCACTTGTGGGTAATGTGGGAACATGTGCAATAATAAGCTTTCTTTTCAACTCCTTTAAAAATTATTCACATTAATCAATACATGAAATCATTACTCCTTTTTGAGTTTTCTTGGAATGAGGGTTTTACAATCATGAGAAATTTATCACAAATAGTCAATAATATCCACCTAACCTGAAGAAGCTACGGATATCAGTTACTGATCTTGGCCTCTGGAAACCCTCAATTATAGCTGTCTTGGAGGGATCCACAGATATCACATTTATTATGATGATGTGACCCAAGAATGATACATCCTTCAACCTGAACTCTTACTTATTGTACATTTCATAGAGCTTCTCCTTCCTCAAGGAAATTAGTATAGTTCTTAGATTCTCCTCATGATCCACCTTGGTTTTGGAGTATATTATAATATCTAATATAAATACTACAACAAATTTATTTAGGTAATCACTAAATACTATTTTTATCATGTCCTTAAATATTTTTGGAGCATTATTGAGTCCTAAGAAAATTCCTATGATTAATAGTGCCCATATCTTGTACGAAAATCTGTCTCTGGGATATCTTCTTCTTCACCCTTACTTGATAATATCCTGACCATAAATCCACATTGGAGAGGTATTGTGGTCCATGTAGCAAATCGATCAAGACAACAATTTGTGGAAGAGGATACATGTTATTTATCGTGATATTTTTTAGCTCACGATAATCAATGCAATGGTGCATTGACTCATCCTTATTCATGAAGAAGATGACTTGTCCAACCCATGGTGAAGCACTTGGGTATATAAACCCTTCATCCATATTCCCATGTAGTTTTTTTTATTCATCTCCTCATTATCCACAACATATATTCAATGAGGAGTCTTGGATATTATAAATTCCCCAGGTATAAGGTCAATTGTGAATTCAACATCTCTTATAGTTGGGAGACTATGATATTCCTCAGGAAATACTTCATCAAATTCCCTCACAATAGGCATGCCTTCAAGGATAATTTTATCCATGGAATCAGTCATCTGATCCAGATACATAAGCTCATTGGGAAGTAATATTTATTCTTGAGATGATGGAACTATAGAGGATTCATCCTCGTCCTTGCACTTGTACAGAATCAGGGCTCAATTCTCCACATGGAGAGTGATTTCCCTCTTAGGACAATTTATGATGGATCTATATAAGGAAAGAAAATCCATTATGAGAATGGCATCAAATTCCACAAAAGAAAGTATGATGAGGTTCACCATAATGTTCAATCAAAAAATTATTACAAGGGATGAGTTTTAATCATGGGATCTAAATATTGACACTTTTTTCATACTCACTAACATCATTACTTCCTTGACTTGTGGTGGTGTTGGTATTATACTACTAAACATTCAGGATATGAAAGAATTTGTAGAACTATGGATGATAAACCTACCATTGATATTTTGATTGTGGTTCTAATTATTTAATTCATCCAAAAAAACACAGGGAAGATAACTATTAAACACATAATGGGTATTCAAGAAAAAATGGTTGACTTATAAATAACTTTTATTTCTTTATCTAATGAATCCATAGGCATCAATCTATGTTATCCATGATCTACTATTAAACATATATTCTTTGGGGATTATTTTAATTCTCATAATAATATCTCATAAAATACTTGTGTGTTTACCAATGTATATCCCCCATGAGTGTCATAACCAATATTTTAGAAAGGATCGTTTTCATGTACCATGATACCCCGAGTCAAGCCTGAAACTCCTTTTCAGGGTTTTCACTTCTATGTAGATCTATGCTAGAGCCACATATATCTTCTCATATCTAGTTAGGGATGTGTTATCTGGATAAACCACTTACTCATTAATCATCTAAATTTAGGGATTTTTTATTATACTTAGTCTTATCTCAAGGTATTCACTAGGGTTTTTTAATCCAAATCCCAAAAATAACTTATCCTATCCTCTGATACCAACTATGAAAACCATACTTTTCATTACACACATAGAAATAATTTATTAAATAAAACCACAACTTGATACAACATAGATGATTGAAAGGTATGATGTATTTTGGAATTAGGAACATTACATAAAAACATAAAACTTAAAACACAACATCTTATTGAAAACTTCTTTTACATGGCCCATACATTACCTCGTATTTAGAATTGCATGGGATAACTTGAAGACATACATAAGAAAGGGGTGAGATATAAAGCCTTGTAAAGGATAAAAAAATGAATAACATAAAGAATACAATACATGTTAGGAAATAGGACAATCAATAGAGCAGAAATGAACATGAACATAAATGCATGATATATCATGATTATTATAACATGGAAATGTGGCAACAACACTTAACATGGAATTAGAATGAGGAAAGGATCATTGGAGATGGAGCATGAGTAAACCCTCATTGCACATTAATCATGAGTAAACCCTCATTTCAACTGAATTAGCATGATTAAACACCCATTTCACATGACTTATCATGATACTATACTTTACCCAATGCATTGGAGTGCTGTCAGGGATCACCATACTTAAACATTTCAGTTCAGGCATATTTGTGCAACATGGATCCTACAACGTGGAATTAATCATTATCGTTTATTCCATAGTAAAGATATTTGCAATACATAAACAATAATTTGTAATCTATAAGTAATTTTTCATGATGCTGAACCCCCTTGATAGAGTAATGTGCATGGTATTTACTACACAATGAAATTGGCATGGAAAATCGGTGCAATTTCAACAGCGTAATAAGATGATGTAATATTTCATAAAAATTGATGATGAGAGAGAAAGGGTTATCTTGTCATATTTAAATTAAATGGACCGTATGGGGTCATATAGAAACATTTCCCAACATTTGTAATGGAATATATATTTATAATACAAAATAATTTAACGAATGTAAATAAGGAGAGGGAAATTTCTTATGGAATTTCGGCATAGTAACAGGTGTACATGGAAAGAATTAATGAGGGAAAAAGGGGTATCCAATCATTCAAACATAAAAGGAACAGTATGGGGGAGGTGAAAAGTAATACCTCAACATTTTTAATTTTATGAAAAATGATATAACAATATAAAGAAACTTGGAAAAAATATAGAAAGGAAGAAGTCCCTTATATGGATGTGTGATTCCAAATGCTTGGGAGGGGCTTGGGAGAGGTTTCTTGTGAGATTAAGGCACCTTGGGAGGAATATAGAGAGATTAGGGACAAAGTTGGAATACCTACAAAGGATTTTCGAGAAGATAAAGTGGGTGATTGGGTGAGTTTATTTAGGAAAGGAGGGGCATTTTTTTTATTTAGGTTTGGGACACCGCACATTAAACTAATCAAAACCACAAAACAGACCATGGTTTTTGCCCTTGTTTTTGGCCAAATGGGAGTGGAAACAATGTTTTATATGGAAAGTGGCCTAAAATCTAAAAATAATAGTGTTTCTTATGTGGAGGTGATTCATATTCACAAGGAAATCAATTTAAAAAGACAAAATGTTTTATAAGTCTTGGAGGGTCTACTAAATTGTCCTAAAATTAATTAAACTAATCTAAAATCACATTATATTAAAGGGAAATAATATATTGGCCGAAAATATCATTTATAGTATTTTATTACATCACTATTGTGTCATTATGATGACATAAAACACATTATATATTTAAATATTATTTAACTTATACCAAAAAATTCTACTGTCTTAGAAAAATATGAAAAGTTCATCAATGGATAATTTCGACATCCAGATAAAAAAAATGATATTAATTTTATTAAAATAATTGTTCAAATATGTGAATTTTTTCTTTTAATATAAATACCGACATTTATTGAAAATTCATGGGTTTTGACAAAAAACGGTTTCAAAACATAATAAAAATTACAATTGTATTCATAAAAATTATTCAACATTTATACATAATAAAAAGTAATTTAGAAATAATAATATTTTATTAAAATAATAATTAATTTAAAAATCCAGTATTTTATCAAAAATAGATTATTTAGTTGAATATTAACTAAAAATACTATTTGTTCTCTAATGCATATTTACAGAGTAACAATAATAAAATTAAAGTATCATCTTTATTATATACAAAAATAATGTACATAATCATAGTTCTAATTTCTTGTTACATAAACCCTTATAACACCATCATTAGACCATAGGGTAAGGTGCGTGATGGTGACATACTCTGGGGGTGGCTCGGATAACATCGCTCAAGTGGTTATCTTTATGAACTTCCACTTCTCTCGTAGGCGGTTCTTCTCAATATTAATGTATTCAAGATCAACTTTTGCTTGTTCAATAGTGGATCCAATGATTCCACCTCCTTTTTATGCTCCAAAAAATGGGCTTTATATGAGGCAAGTCTACAAGATGAGGTTATCACTTCCTTTTTTTGAGTAAATTCGATTTTTTAAAGTCCTATATTTATACTAATCATGTGATCACTATTAAATGACAATATTAGAAACTATCAAAAAATTTAATGGTATTTTAAAATAAAAAACCTAAAACCATATAAGTGAATACGATTTACATAACCATAATAATACATTTAAAAAGACCAAGAGTACTTTTCATTAATGAATTTTTTGTTCATTATATGATAAGCTATTATCCCCAATAAACAATTCTATAATATAATAAAAATCTATATATAATAGTTTTTTTTACATAGATGAAAAATATCACACAATTACAATAAATTATTGATTCTTACAAAACAAACACAAACAAAATCACAAAATATTAAAATCATCACAATATGATATCCTAATATCACCATAATCAAAATGGTTCAATAATATCCAATTGTGTATTTAGACATACTATTCATTAAATCCTTGTATGATGATGGAAAAAGATTGTTTAAGATTTCTCTGTATGAAATATTTAAATCCCCCCTATTATAAATATTTTTACAATTTCGTGAAATCATTAATGTACTGTGGTTTTCATCAGAGGAGGAATTCCAAGGGAATTTGAATTACGTTGTTTAGTGGATGGTTCATTTTTTGATGAAATATTTGGAATATAATATTAAGAGTTAAAAAATATTAAATAATTATTTTTAGGCTTGGGTAAATGAACCAGGAGTTCCTAAGATGTCTCATTGTATTTCACAAGAACCATGATCTGAAATATAATGTTTTGGTTGAGTGAAAACAGAATAATGTTTGTTTGAAATCATTTTTCCCTTAGAATAAAACCATGAATATTATTTTAGAGGATTAGATGTGAAGAGCATTGGATGTTCAAGGATTACCCAAAATATTATCCTTTCACACACAATTTATGATAAAAAGGAATTTTTCTCAAATGATTCATCACAAAATTGGGACAAGACTATGAAAATTATGTTGAATAACCATATGAGGTGGCCTTCCAAGGTAGTGGGAGATGTATGGTTGGAGAATGGTTTGCCCAAACTAATTATTTTTACAATGAAACTTCATTTTGGGGGTCACATTACATAAATTCCCTTAATAAAGTTTAATTTTTATTTTCTTCTTTCTTTTTATCCTCCTCTAGAAATGTGTGCACCTCTCTTATGCACCTTGAGTGTCCAACAAGCCTATTCCAGACATGGTGAAAATTCCTCCAACCGAATCCTGAATAGTACATTTTTAGCCTATATAGATCAATGTTGCTAATCTATCGATTCATTTTGAACATTTATTCATTTAATCTCTTCTCTATGGACTAATCATGGTGCAATCCTATTTTCCCAATTTTCATTATAATTTTATGTTTTGTAGATTTAATCCAAAATAGAACAAATGTGTAATTTATATTGGATGAGGGAGACATCCTATAAATGGGTTAGGTGGTCTATTTTTTTCCTAATTTTTTTACATTTCTTAAATAGTGTCATTCCAGTGCAAGCTATCCATTTCTATACACTTCCTTAAATGTGTTTTCATCAACTTTAACTGGTTTATGAAAGATTTATTACACCTGTTGAGCATTAATAGGTTTATAATAAACTATATAATTGATCCAAGATACCCTATTAGTGTGATATATTTTTCATCTTCTTTTTAATCAGAGGTTTAAATTCCCCAAATTATTTCAATGAATTCATCTTGAATTAATACTAGACATTTACCCTCACTGGATTTGGTTAAATTGATAATAGACCCTCATTAGTGTCATGTTGAAACATCATGTTGGTTTTTCCATTATTGTTATCTATCAAAATTAATTATTTTAATGAATTTATTTATTATTATTGTAAACTATTGTTACTTTATTAAATTATTTTTTTGAAAATAATGAAATTTTTTTATAATAAAACCCCTTAGATGAGGTGTTGTATATTAATAACCAAAAATTAGTATTTAGTTATTTGAAAAATTCTTGGACTAATTCATTTGTGTTTCCCTATTCTGTGTTGTTAATATTGATATATGTCATTTGTATGACATGACATGAAATGTTAATATTAAATTGAGTTTCACTATTTCTATATAAATATCATTGGAATATTTCACCCTCTATGTGGAAGTATTTTTCCACAACTAATAGAATGAAAAATGATCCATGATCATGCCTAGATCTCAGATTTCATGTAAATGAGATTTCCTAATTATGTAATTTCCCAATAATACTATGCTACTTTATATGTTCCACCCTTTTATTGGTAAAATGAATTTCCATTTTCTTATAAATTTAATGGGGTGTTTTATTTGAATGAATTGTTTTTGGTAAATTATATACATTAAATTAGTTATCCAATAAATATAGTGGCATGTTCAATATGTTTTTCCTTACATGTATGAAGTAAATGTTTTAAGGAAAATGAATTATAAAGGGTGGAAAATTAATGTTTTTATTTAATAGAACATTCCAAATTTAGTATTGATCAAAAAATATTAATTGGACTTCATAAATGTTGATAATGAGAGGTAACACCTCCGGGATTTGGTTATTATTGTTATTGTTTTTTTATTATTATTATTCTAAATATGATTATGCATTGATATTTGGTGCGGATGACACTATGGGTTCTGTTTAGTATGTTAAAATATCATGCTCCCTTACATCAAGTGTTGAGTCATGATGTCTCGCACCATTTATATAATGAAAGACATTGGGATGTGGTGCCACACTTTATCCTTAGTGTTTTGACAATGTTCACCAGTCAATATTTTGACAGTTGTACATGAAATCACACACTCTATTGAGATGTATTTCATGCACTCTATTCATTTAGATTATCGACACATTTAGACAGGTTAATAATTATTGAGCTATTATTAGCCCTACTAGAACATGTTATTCCTTGTATATGTCCAATTAAGTCTGTACATACCGGGTTCATATAGGTTGATTAAGTATATATCTAAATAATAAATATAATTATTAAAAAATTTAAAGATAATGGTTATACAAATATTTCCTGTTTTGATCTAAAGCCTATAGTGTTTTTATGTGTCCTTTAAGAATATAATCTTGTTGTGGTTTATTTATTTATTCATATATAATATTCCCTATTCCTGGAAACTACTTTTTATTTATGAAATGGGATTAGTGGTATACACCTTGGGTGGTAACATACAAGGATTTATATATAATTCCCTTCTTTGGACACTATTTCATTAGGGTACCCGTGTTGACCTTATATTCATATGACGGCGATTCATCGATTGTGTTGATTTTATTATACCCAAAAATTATGGTCATATGATTAATATGGATCTTAGGACACTCTTGGAGACCTCCCCTTGGGATTTTATTTTCTAATCTTTTTTGAGTTCCTGCATTTTACTGTACATTAATCTTACTCTATATCTACTATCTTAGTTTGTTATAATCGTGAGGACATAAATTCACCCACGGATATTTTCATTGTACAAATTTAATGATTATTGGTTTTTATTATTCTTTTAATTCCAATTCATTAAATTTTAAATGTTTCCACAACTATTAGTTATTTATTTTCTACTATACCACTGTGATTCTCTGATCATGAGGGTATTGTCTCCACACTATCAACTCTTTAGATCATCACTACTAGGCGGTGGACACCGGTATTTGGGGAAGCATGTGTGATGTCATGAGACCAAATAGCCCAGTTATCATATTAGTATTTCATCATGCCAGGACATGAAAAATAGGTATAATATCCTTATTTTACATTTATCATAAATTATTTGGATGGTAGATGGTAGATTTGGAATGTTTTGGCATTTGTAAATATATTTTTCCTAGGTGTGATCAACCAAAATATGGGGAAAGGTCTATTTGGTGATTATATGCCATGATACCTTCTAATTTAGAATATTTCCGTGTGTTTACCAAATGATATAACATTCCTAATTGTCTTTTTGATTTATAATTTGGTTCATGGGAACAATTTATGTGTTGTAATTAAAATGAATTAGTTTTTAGTTCTATGGTTTCTAGGTGACATGTATTTGGGAAATGATAGCACATATACATGAACCATTATTTCAGCTTTATGTACATATATATAATTTTTAAAATGTGAAAGGCTTTTAATGTTCAATATTTTATAGTTAATTGTATTTGATTAGAAGGGAACAAAATTCCATCTTATATGGTGTATGGACACATTATGGATTGGTAGACTGTGATAAATCTAATTGAGTCATGATATGCCAAAATTTTATATTTTAGAATTGTATTAATGTAATTATATTTAATTTTTATCTAAAATCAATTTTTATGCTATCTTAAGGAAAAAATGGACTGAAGTAGGTTTGTTGTGCATGTTTCGATTTTGATAACCTATTATGGTTGTTTTGAAACACTCATAAATAATCATCTACTATTTGGTTTCATTTTGATGAACACATTATGGATTTTTGGGAGCAACCTATGTCACCTAATCTACTAATAGAAAATTATATGAAATTTTATCTTTATGAATGGATGCCAACAATTTGGTTATTGTTTAAAGAATTAAATTCTGATAGCCTTATTATTTTTCCTAAACGATGTAATTAAATATGGTACCACGTTCTATTTCATTATAATTGGATCATCGATGTTCTATTAAATCACTATAACTGGATTTTCATTAATATTATTCATTTCAATGACATTAAAATGGATCATTACATGGTATTTTTCATTTTTTCCCTCATGTAAGGGTAGTTTAAAAATATCATTGAATTTCCCTTTAATTGAAGTATAAGTGTTTTCCTTAGAAATTTTTCCTTTTTAATAAGGGATTAAAAGTGGGGTCTTATGACATTTGAATTTCTAGTTAGTGTGATGTAGTGATAGGGTCAACACTTATTACTATTAAAAATGGATTGCTCGAGGTAGGTTGGAAAATTATATTTTTAAATTGCTTTCAAGGTGATTTGAGTTTTGTAATGCTTGGTGCTATTTGGGGGTTTCAATCCATAGTCGGACTGTTATATTCTAAATGAATCCCATGTTCAAATGTGTGGTCATGTTATCATTGACCATTATTATAGTCATGTTCATCAAGTAATGCTCAGTTCTAGAAGGTTATACAAGCCTAGGTTATGGTCGACCTCTTCATAGGTCTTGTGACCCTATTTTTTTCCTTGGGAGACTCGAGTTGTCATCAATATGATTTGTGGTCATGTGAGATAATTTTCATGGGATTTAGTTTATGTTTGGGCCATCATAGGCATAAATTCATAGGCTAGAAAATTCTATGTGTTGTATCATGGATTTTTTGTTTCAATTATTTAATCTTATTATAGTATTTGTTATTATAAGTAGTACCCATCGAGTTTCTAAATGATGAAATGAAATACTTTTGATTGGTGGAGTTGTTTAGCCTTAGGCTATTGAGTATGTTATCAGACCATTTTCAGTGTATATTAGCCTAGTGATTAAATGAAATAAATTATTCCGTGTTCTTGGGATTCAATTTCCTGAGTATTGGGCGATCTGACACTCCAATCAGTTAGTTTGGGGATTTCTTTCCAAATATTATGACGTTATGACCATTACCAGGGGGATTTAAAATAGCATGTTTAAGGAGGTTTTGATCTAGTTTACTCGTGAGTGTTTATCCTTCTACTCATTTTTAAGATTAGGACACTCTTATGGTGCAGATCCTCATGTCAATCCAAAAAACATGTTCTTCAAAATAGAAGGGACAGAACTATAGAAAATCATCTAGAAATGATTGGAATTGATTGAATTATCATAAGGCTTGTAGGTTTTATTCTTGTTTTTCTGGCTCAACATCATGATGTTGATGTGGTTTGTGGTGTATCTAAGCCGTCAAGTGCACATTTTGTCTATTCTGGACATCAGTGGAAAAGAATGTGCAGTCCCGGGATTCCGTAGATGGTAATGGAAAATTGAACAGTTAATGACGATGTGTCGGTAGGGGAAATGCGATTCTTTCATGAATATTACTAGTTTTATATTTAATATTTTTTTTGTTTTATTAGTATCCTCTTAGTGTAGTCTTTCTATACGATAAAAATGTCCACTATATTGACATCGTCCTTGTTTCACTAAGAGATTGACAATTTTACGCCACAAACATTGTTTGTAATATAGTAGGATGGTTTGGGATCATTATTAGAATTTAATGATAGATTTATGTTTTCTATCAATAAATGGATAGTCCTAAGTGAAAATTGGATTCCAATTTAGGAATTCATTGGACTAAATATTGGACACTAGATCTTCCCTTCTGATAGGACTGCTAGTATGATTCCACCCAGTTATCAGTCGGTGATTGGATATGGAAGTTCTTACCTTGTAATAAGGACTAACACATAAAAATTCCTTTTAGACTACCTTCAAATAGTTCCATGGACTCCAGTTAATTGAATCCATGGTTTTCCTAGGATTTTTATTGGGTTCATATGTTATTTTTTAACATTAACAATTCCAGTGGGATGAATTTGGGTTTCACCCTTGTTCATGTTGAGGAACTAATGTTCAAATTAATAGGTGGTGGTTTTATCAAGGGACCTCACCTAAAGGTAGGTAATAGAAATAGTGAACAACAATGACCAAACGAAATATTCCTGGATGAAGGAATGATGGTCTAGATACAATTACATCGATGTCTAATATGGGTGTTGTGATGATGGTCATATAGATGTGGCTTGACTTATTTTTCTTTTAGTTTGATGTGTATGGTCACTAAGAATGTATTTTAAGAAAATATCTAGATCAATGAGAGTGTGGGGTAATGTTTTGATGTGTCTTAATATAATTATAAATTGATCTGCTTTAGATTTATCTATTGATATGTTACTATTACATTCAAGAGGGGTCTCCAATATAGAATCATATTTAATCAGGTTCCCCTAATTAATGGAATCATGCAAGCAGTTTTTTTAGAATGATCAAGGAATTATTCATAGTAAATTCCAATGGTTGAGGTATTTTGATTCATTGTTTCACATTTCATATGGTATGGATAAGGTAGTGATGACCCTTGGATAGATGTTTAATGAGATTACAAAATGATCATGTATCTAGTTAAATGTTCATATGTAGAAAACATTCTAATTATTTATTTCGAAATTATTGTCATCTTTAGTATTGATGTCTTAAGTGTTGTATTCTTAATTAATGCTTGAAGGTGTGTTAGGAATTTAGAAAAGAAAAAAAACATTTGAACAAGAAATCATAAACCATGTAGTTAATGTATTTTCTGTGATGTTATCCATGGATTTTTAGGTATGTGATGTTCTATTTTGGGGTGGTTGGGATGACTCGTGTTTTCAATCCGTGTTGGAATTCCATGGGAATTTGAATTTTGGAGTTTAATGTATTGGATGTCATTTGAACCATGATTTGGAATATAATTTTGAGAGTTCTAACACATAAATTGTTTTTAGACATGGGAATAGGTTTGAGGGGTTCCTTGGGTATCTTGTTATATTTCAAGGTCTGGGGTACTGAAACATCATGTTTTTGTGTTCTGAAAAGGGCGCATGGTTTGTTTGAAACCATTCTTCCCTTAGAAGCATACTGTGAAACCTATTTTTGAGAAGCCAAAGTGAGGTGCATAAGATGTTCATGGTATACCCAAACTATGACCCTGCTCTAAATGGTTAGTTACACTTAGGTAGTATGCTCCCACTATTCATCATAGTATTAAGTCCTGGTTTGGAATACTATATAAGAAAACTTTGTTAGATGGGATTCTTAGGTAGTGGGACCTACACAATAGGTTTACTGTTTGAAAAAACTGTGTGTCCAAATATTGCTCCCTATTTTTGTACATAAAATTACCAATATTCCCTTAATTATGTTTATGTTTTGTTCTTGATCCTGTTTTCTCCTACTTCATTCGCATGAGTTCCTCTCTTGTGCATTGTGGGTCTCCTCCAAGAATGTTCATATAATTATGATAACTCATACGTATGACGTCTGAATCAAAATTTGTGAGTCTCTATGAAAATACATCGATAAGAACTCTATTATTTTTTATCATTTCATTATTGAATCTCATCATGATTGAGCTATCATGTTGAAATCTCATTTTTACTATTTTCATGGAAAATGTTCTATTAATATATTTCGTCTAAACCGAACCAAATCAGAATTTGTTATTAGATGAGTGGAACATCTTAATCATGAATCTGGTGGTCTATGTTTTTTCGCTAAATTTTCATTCATTCATAAATATCAGTCTTGCACATTATGATTTCATTTATCATCTGTTTCCATAAAAGTATTGTATTCATTTTTTCTTAGTTTATGTACATTGTTTTATAGCCTTTGAGTTTTCATATGTGAATAGAGAATGCTAATATTGTTCATGGAAAACTCATGGGTGTGTAATCATGTTCATCAACAATTTTATTAAATGGTAAAATTTATGGCATGCCCTCAAAGCATTCATCTTGGATTAATAATAGAATTTCCTACTATAGTAATTTTTATATAGATAATATAAGATCGAAAGTTCCTTGTTAAAACATCATGTTTGGTTTTCCATGCTTGGATTCATTTAAAAATTATTCGTATGATGATTTGAGTTAAGCTTTTGGTAAATGGTGATAAATTGATTGAATGAATTGTTTATCAACCAATGTCATGTTTTTATAATTAATCCTCTCAAAATTTGTTCAATGTCATAGAATATACAATGTGGTATTTAGTTATTTGAAACATGATTTGTTTATTTAATTGTAATTATAATATTCATTTATTCAATAGAATGTTATAATTGAATTTATTGTTAACGATGGATCATTTTAATTAAATTATTTGTTTAATAAATGGAATGGAATTTACATTATATATTTCCTTCTATGGAAGAATTTTTTGTTTTAATGGAAATGAATTGTAATCAATGGAAAGGATAAAAAATTTATCACATTCTTTGTAAATACATAATTAAAATGAGATGCCCTTAATATTAAATTGACTTAATAAACATTGATAATGAGAGAATATGCATCTTGGATCAAGATATTATTATTAATTTTATAAATATCATTACACCTCGATATAGATTGTGGAAGGTTGGTATGTTTTATCTTCATCATGGAGTAAATTCATTTCCCATTATATCGGGTGTTTTGTCATGGCATCTCGAACAATTTATACTATATAGGATATTGAGCTGAGGCACCACTTTCCCTATTTAGATTATTGAAATATTGTCTCACTCACCACCCTTAGTGCAATTCATGATGTCTCACAAAATTTTTTATGTAAGAATTTTACCAAATTGTGTAAGCTTATAGGCTCGATTAATGTGGTTATTGATGACTGAGTTATAGCTAGCCTAGACAACACAATGTATTCCAAGTATTTAGCCACATAAATATGTGTATACTCAGATCATATATATTGATGTGTTATATAAAAAAACATTATATATTTAATTATCAATATAAAAATATATAGTTACTTGTAATACTATTCTTTTTGGTCATGATTAAAATCATGTAGATCCACTATTTGACTTTTTGGAAGATGAGAAATATTTTTTCTATTTATTCAGATCTATTTATTATTCTATATACTTACACACTGCTTCATATTCATGGACTTGTTTTAGTTGTAGACACAATAGGATGAAACCTACTTGGTTTTATATCTGAAACCCTACTAATACCAAAATAAAAATGTTTTACCCAAGTAGATCTTATGTTTACAAGATAATGAATCACTACTTTTGGATGATTTTTTGTACCTAGAAGTTAGAATCATAATTCTAATTTGGAGCTTATGATTCTCATAGAGATCACCCTCTGGGATTTTCAATCATGTTCATTTCTTTGTTCTTTTATTGTATTGTTTCACTTTGTTGTTTTATGTCATCTTTTTAACATAGTATCATCATTAGGTCATGCATGCATCCACTCCGATTAGAGTTTCCATCATTTATATTCAGTTTGTATTACTATTATTCCACTAACCAATCATTCATTTTTAAATTATTCCATAGTTTTTTGTTATTTATTTCCTATAATACTGTGGTGGTACTATGATCATGAGTGTATAGTCTCTCTAATATCTCCGCCTTAAATCATTACTTCTTGATAGATAATTTTGGCATATGTGGGGAGTCACTTGAGGCCATGTGAACCACCTGTATGAATATTATCATAGTGGTCATTCACATCAGGATGTGAAACAATATTATGTAGTATTTTATAAAACTCATACCAAATGTAGATATTAATAATGAATATTTATATTAACTAAACAACATGATTTCCCACTCAATTTAAACTCATATAATCACAAATAATACAAATTATATTAAAACATTACATGGATTGAAAAATATTTCATCAATCCAAAAATAAATGCCACTATCTCACACAGTTCATATTATCACATTTTTGAATCATACAATATGATCATAAAAAGTATAAAACACTCTCTCTTATCACTTTTTCTTTATTACTAAGTAATATATTTATTTAGTTCCAAATCTGATCATCCAGTTATTCTTCATTATGATTTATTTAAAATAGGACCTCACAAATTACTACCATCATCCTAAAAACAATATCTAAACATATATTTTTCTTTAACATTTTCAATTAATTCCTATGTACCCACAAATTATATATTTAAAATATAATATATATATATATATATATATAATATCAATCTACGATTTTGTTCTGGTGGACCCTATAACATTTTCTTAAATAGGTGTTCCCATAATATCTATATTCATTTTTTCAATCAAATACCATATCCTTCTAAATTTCAGGACTAAAATTTCTATTTCATTATCATGTTATTTGTATTTTCCCTTAGGTCAAATCATCATCTTCATGATATATCTAATATGCATGATATCCTCTCCTTATTCTTCTAAACATATCTCAATAAATCCCTATAAAAATATTCTCAATGGATAAATCTAGACCAGAAATCATAATTTTTCATTTGAACTCCATAATATACTGCTTGCGTTATATTCAACGTAGTAAAAAACAATGGGAAATATCATAATTCATGTTATCATAGCTTTTTAGAAAATCCCAAAACTCATTTATAGGGTGTGGGGATCATTCCGTTATTACATATCAATCATTAATATTTAAATGATTCTCATTATTTATCATCTTGAAGAAACTCACTTTAAACACCCTTAACTATGGATTAATGGAATAAACATTTATCACTAGTGGACTTATTTCCTATAACACCATGATCCATGACGTGGTTCCCTATACCATACAATTTTGTAATTTAAATGAAAGAAACACACCATAAAAACTCACCAAAATGGATATAAACAATATATAATATTGTAGTTGTATTTATTTTTCAACACCCTTTTAGAAATTCTCCTCACCACAATTTAGTTTGAATCTTCATCCCCATTTATATGAACTTCTAATTTAATTATGACATGGATTCTCTAAAACCACTCATCTGGGATATCCTGTAAAGCCTATCATCGTTAATTTTGGTTTGGAAATCGTAACCCAAAATACTATGACACATTTCATTGTGAATAAATATATTACTTTTCATGAGTATTTTTAGAACAATATAATAAAATTTTTGAATTCTTCTGTTAGTCAATTGGGAAAATAATTCACTAAGGTAGGATGATTATGCATAGTCGTCCAAAAGGTAGATCCAGATTATTCAATATAAAAAAAGATATCTTCATAGGGTTAGAATATGTATCCTTAAACGAGTCCATAATCAAATTATTCATAAATAAATGGACCATAATTGATATTCAATGGAAATAATGTATATCTATGTGAGAATCCATATTATATAGAAAAACGTGATTGTTCTATATCATGGATTATGGTCATGTATCACTATTGAGTAATGATTAAAATTCATTGACATTTCCATTTTCATCCATGAAACAAAGTCATATGATGATATAACCTAATTTCATACTATATTCATGAAGTCATAACACCCGCCATGAAGTAATATGTTGGAGTACTATGATCAAAATCAAATACTGCTGAATTCTCCCAATAATTTTGATCTTGTATGTCTTACGATATTCTTATAGTCTGATGATCCTATCCTAATTCATATCATATGATTTAGATACTTACAATATAAAGAAATCCTTTTTAAAAAATATCTATATTAATATATTAATTAATTCTTCAATTAAATAAAAACCTCATACAATGTATTTATACACTCATTTCACCACCATATGTCCATATAAACCATATTATGATTTCTAAAAAACTAAGGGTAACTTTTCTAAAAAATGAACATTTATTATACATTTTAATAAAAAAATTACAATAATTTAACGATATTTTTTCTAAATATTTTTATTAACCATGGTATGGTCAAATACTCATCCATAAATACTGGTATTGTTAATTTAACATAGTTTTTTTTAAGTATCCCTATTAAAATAAATCAAAAGTTATATATATTTTCTACAATTTTAAAATATATTAATATTATTATCGATATTTAAAAACCAATTTAACAACTCAATTAATTTTAAAAAGGGACATCACTATAAATCATATGTTGTTATAACTCATACCAAGAAGTTATATTGAAATATATTCATAAGTAGTAAAACCACATTCCATCCTTAATTTGTAATTTATTAATATCAATTTGAACTCCAATGGAATCCAAAGTATTTTATTTTTCCAATAGTTCATGTTCTGAACCTTCATTATATATTGGGAGGATATTTAATTCCATTTTCCATCATATCTATATTCCAAATATCCTGATAATTGAATACCACCAAAAAAATCCCACCAAATATATCCTTGGGAACTTCGATTTACTTAATAAAATTAAATAAATAGTATTAATTTAAAATTAATAATTTACATGATACATACATAGAAAAGACATGGTGGGAAACTTTATGAACTACCCATACGTTCCTTACCATGTGCAATGAACTCTCATGAAATTTATTGTATATATAATATCAAATTAATACAAATCATGTACTATCAATTATTTACACATACACACAAGTATATTATAAAGTGGGTATCTCATTTAATTCCGATTATATAAACAATGAGAAATGAATATACAATATGAGTTGTTCTAAACACAATATAGAAACTAATAAATGATACTATGATTTTAAATATATTAATAAGAAATTTATTATTAATTGATGACACATCGACAAATTTCAAATATGGTTAATTGTGTAATATATTTTTATGTCGATATTAAATTAAATATATTATATAAAGTCAAAAAACATGCTTAATTATTGTATACATGAATTTTTTATATGGTGTGTAAAAACTATAAAATATCTTCTAGAATATTTTCCATGTATGTGGAACATGTATATTGGAAAAAATATCATTTTCATACATTTAGAGGGTAGATAGTGTGTACACATGATATATTTATTCTGATATCAATGATTCATAATTGTGAGTCCCGTGTGTTTTGCATATGTGTAAGATGTGTCTTTGACCCTATGGTTACCACTATGAAAACATGTGGACATATGATGAGTATATGAGTTGTAGGTAGTGTAATCTATAAATTGATGTGATAATATTGGAATTAATCGTATTGAAATTAATATTAATGTTATCCATTTTTATAATTTATTTGAAGATATTCATGTATTATTTGGGTTCATTTCTCAATGATATATGGAATATACCTTCACAAAACACCTGGTATAATCATATGTTAAATGAATAAAATCCTTGGAAACATTGGATGGGTTAATCAGATGTTGTTCATGTGTTTTAAAATATTCTTGTATATGTGATGGTTAATGGAGAATAAATCGTGGAATTTTAATTATAAAAATAAATTATATATATGAAAATCTAGTATTAATTGTGTGTAATAATAAATTATTGATAACTAATTTTAAATACTAACAATATTACTTTCATACCACTATATGCTTCCAACCATTGGACATATTATTATTTGTGTATTTTGTTACTTGACTACTATTAGATTCAAGAAATATTCTTTAGTAAAGATGAAATTAAATGTCTACGACAACAAATTTATGTTTTGAAAATTAAATATATCACTAGAACCTTGAGATAAGTCAATTTTAAATTAAAATATTAATAAATATTATAATAATAATTATACCAATCATTAAAATATTTATTTAATGAATATTTTGATCATTGAAAGTATAGTTTGGGTTATTTATTCATTCCATTAATGTGAAAAAGGTGAAAACGCACTACTGTTATTCCAAACGTGCTCCACTGATCTTGAATCATATCTCATCGAACATCGACTACTAGATCGACAGTACGAATAATTGTCTAAACATTATGTAATCTCCATAACATAATTTTGGATTGAAGGATTAATTTTTATTCAATAATTCTTAAGAGGATGGATATAGGTAGATGAGTTATATAGGTGTTGATAATACTCACATATAGGTTCATAATTGAAGAAATTTTCTATAGATTAAATCATTATTCACAACAAAATGGTTTTATCATAATCCTAGAAACAATATAACTTTATATGTTTAGATTTATAATTATAGAATAAGTAATTACATAAGAGCCCTTGACCAATATAATAAACCATTCTGAACCCCACAATTATTAAAAAGAGTAAATTTTTTATTAGATCTATGATAGATAAATAAACCCTAAATACGATAAAGAGAAATAAGTAAATATTTATTTATGCAAATCATATTTAGTATATCATTCCCTATTACCATGTGTTATACTATTATTTTACATGACTCTCATCATTTGATGGAAAAAATACTAATTATTACATATTTTATATATAAATAAATTTAATATTGATGGTTTAGAGAATTAATATTTAATTTTACTATTCAATTCACATAAAATATTTAGTAATTATATAAAATAAAGAAAATTTTGAATAAATGTTATACCCCATCCTCATGTATAAAATTTATTTCAATAATTAAATTCAAATTTAATTTAAATTATATCAAGGGAGCCTCTAATTTTTGTCCATATGGGCCACCTTCACTATTTCATTAGGTGGGGGTTTCTGAAGTCTAATATTGACATCTAATTACATGTAAGTCAACATTAAGGATAATGATAATTTTTATATCATAAAAATCACAGATGAAATTTCAATGTGTATTATTATTCCTATATTTCTAAATATCATCAATTAAGTTTCATAATTATGTTAGCAACACATATAATTGATAACCAAGAGTGAAAAATATAAGACAAATTCTCATATGGATGTGATTTTGTGCAAATGAAAATAAATGTAATGTGTTCCCCATCATTTAATTTTATTATAACTCTAGGACATAAATGTATGAATACTGAAATATAAAATTAATGTTCTCACTATAGTTGAGTAATTTTATGCACTTTTCAAGGGTGTATAAAATCATAGATTCTACAACATTAATGATACGTGGTAGAAAAGAATATTTCAAAAAATATTTATTAACATTAAAGACCATGGATATATAGGTAATATATTTTATAAATTAATTATTCCATAGTCACTAATTCAATCAAATATTCACTATATAATGTTTTAGAGATTACCCAAAAAGATTGTCTCTTGGTTATTAAAATGGTGTTATATATTATCTGGTGCACAATAAAATTAATGAAGAATTAATAAAAGTGTAATGAAAAATAACCCAATAAAAATTTTTATATTATTTTATTTTTCATCAGAAATGATAAAATATAAGTTAAAATTAGACCATATTTATATAGATTAAGTTAATACTATTTATTTAAGGAAATGTACCCTATGTCGATAATAAAATGTTGTTTTTATTATACGTTTTCATATTAGATGATTCAGGTATGTCCTATTGTATGATATACAAATATCAAAAGGATTATTATTATATTTTGGGTGCATTTTTTATAATTACAAATGGATGATTTATTTAATTTTACATTTCCTATAATAATATAGGATAAGACATCACATTGATTAAAATGGTTTAAAATGTTATAATCTAGGTTCTTACAATGATTTTAAATATTAGTGCAACATTAAATTATCAATATACGAATCTCCCATTTTCATTTTCTATTTTTTGACTAAATGAAACACCGAAGATATTTTAATGAATTATTTTACAAGGTTTTTAACTGAATCATTTACATGAATTTTTATTAAATTTTTCTATCAATAGATGGGATCAATATGAATACTAATTGAAATTAAAAAGGATACTTAGTCATAACATTTTTTGTTGAGTGTTTCCAAGAAATCACTTTAATATATTTCACGCCCATGTAAATCTGTCATCCCCCTTCTTACTTTATATCATGATCTAGAAAAATACCCCAAATTTAGTGGCATCTCTCTCACAAAATTTATGTAATATACTAAAACATACCTATATATATATGAATTAACAATGATTGATCTATTCATTAGTGATCCTAATCACGTATATTTCAAATGGTTACAGTAACTATGATCATCGATGTATGATAAAAAATTCATTATATAAAATATATATATATAGTTAAATTTTAATGGAATTGTGTTATTAGGATATATAGTTTCTCTTTTAATATACTACATTGGATAATGTTTTTATAGATCATTATAAACCAAACTCCATGTATATTAATATTTTATGTAGAGGACGTGCGTATATGAAGATTTGGATGTCTTTTAAGGAAACCAATCTAAACCCATTCATATATTGGGTAGTATTTAACTAGTACTATTGAACACTATTTTATTAAAATTAAATATTAATTAATTAAAAAATTATACTATAGAAGAAAAGTGGGGCATAAAGTATATTTTTTAATAAGGATAATTTTTAGTGCATTTTCTTCAAATATCAATGATATTTTGTGTGAGAATAATAAAAAAGGGTTTGTATGGATTCACAATGTGATGTAATGTTTTTTAATAAATTATTATAGGGTTTATTTAATGAAATATAGTATTGAATACATTAACAAATGAAATTTTAATGATTTCATAAAAGTTTTAAATTCATTGATTCTGTTACAATATAGTTTTTATATTATATTATTGTTATTAGGACGATTGCTAGAAAAATTCAGGAAATTCATCATCTCGTTATTTTAATAATTCCATTTTCATAGAAAATATAAATTATGATTTATAATGGTTAATAATATTTTAATACATGTAACAAGTTACATTTAAATGTGGATTTTATTGTAAATGTATTTATAGATAGAGCCATATAATTTTGTTTTTAAAAATATATCAAACATTGGTGCTTTGACTGGCTAAAAAATTTAACATAGGAGTTATCTTAAATAATATTTTGACCCCTCTCATTATACTAACATTATTGTCCTTATATTGGGATCTATAATTATATTTGAATAAGAAATGATTATACATTAGAATTCAATTATTCCATTTTGTTATTGGATAGCTAAAGTGGTTATTCCTTCATTCTAGTCACATAGAAGTCACCATTAACCCAATAGACTAAGTATTAATCGAGATAAGTGAATTAGTATCAATATTTTTTTTTGTTTATTTTGTCATTTACGTTTACAAGAAACAAGGGTTTGGATTTCTGTATTATTTTGGTACATTTGTGAATTGATATATATTACAAAAACCATTAAATATATTATCAATAATATTAAAATATAGATAAAATAAAATTGAATTCAAAAAATTCATTCCCTTTAAATCATATAACCTAGCATAAAAAATACACATTATGAAATATAGGCTTGAATTAGTTGTCAATACCACATAATAATATATCATGTGACTTGTTTTTTATTTCAATCAGTGGTTCGAAAAACATTTTCAATCAATATATTCAATAACCAAAATGACATTTACGTCTAAAAATAGATGAAAAAAGATAATGTAAAGTCTTATATTGGTGTACCCTAACCAAAATACATTTAAATTATTCCATTCGAAACCATAACATGAACTAGTTTATAATCAATAATTTGATTTTTCATCCCCAAAAATATTAATGAATAACATACCATATAATAACAATATATGATTATTTTATATCTTAATTTTATTCAAATGTTTAATTTAATATATGATATTAATTGATGGACTAGTTGTCGAAGAAAAAGAATGATGAGAGTCATGCAGAAGGGGGGGCACATCATAATAGGGAGATTTTGTTTGAGATGTCATGGGTGTGTTGAGGATTATAATTCTCCCCATGTTGATGTGTATTTCAATGGTGGGATGTGTTTCACAAAGTAATCATGTCCCCCATATATTTTACATTATGAAAATTAGGAATAATAATATCTCTATGTGACCTATAACCTATCTAGATACCTTCACCGCCCCCCCACCACATAAGATGCCTCCCTCTAATGTGGCCCCTAGATTATTTTTATCCAACCACCACCATGAATTTTAAATAACACTACCTATGAGGTAGGATATATGTCTGTTAAATTAATTATATAATTTTATATTTAAATAAATTCCATTCCATGTATCCTATAAAGGATACTCAACCTCTTCCAGATTATTAATTTGGTAGAAATTATTATAAAAGAACCATACATGATAATAATTATTTGGTTACCTAAATATATTTAATGTGGTCTTTTAGGTTCATGTACCTGGAAAATGAGACCCATTTCAACCCTAAATATGAATTGAATTTCTAGTAAAAATTTAATTATCAATCAAATTAGTGATACATCCCACCCCTATATTAAAATATACATTTTTATGGATCCTCATTCCCTTAGATATATGTAAGATCTAGTGTGTGTGATCCTTTCACCCCATACATTATTCCTTGTTCATATATCTGGACTCTCTCAATATGTATATTAATTTCATTGCGCCATTTTTCCTCCATTCCTCATACCGCAACAAACCAAATTTTATCGAATGACCATATCGCTATTGAGAGGGCTCTAGGTTATTCTATATTATATATGGAACTTAATGAAGTACTGGGATACCATTCTCAAAACATGAGTGATATATTTGGGGTAGATAAACCATTATTTATTATATTCGATAATTTTTTTTAATCTTCTTGGGGTCCCTCATCCCTTATGGAACCTATAAATTGGGTAACTATAATGATTAATTCAATTATTAAATGTGATTCAGGTAGACAATAAAAACCTAAATAGATATTTCAATATAATAATTTAGAGAATGGATTCAATGAAAAAAAATAACTTCAATATAGATATTTGGTGGTGTCTAAACATTTTATTTCGTCCCATTAGATTGGATTTGGTAGTTTTATTTTATATATTTTTTCTGTGATTTATTGTGGAAGCCTCTCTTTTGAGTCCATTCCAATTACACTTTTCTCCATTTTATATATTTCATTTTCATCAAATGATGAATAATTTATTGATGAAAAGTAGTGTGTTCTAAGACTTTTTGACCCTAGGAAATTCTTATATGATGTAATTTTTCATAGGTTTATCTTTAGATCATTCCAACATGTCACCTACTTCATTTATAAAATCTATCTATTATAAATGGAAATTGGGTCATGCTTGTGAATTTTATTTAGTCAAATGGATAGAATCATATACTAAAAATAAAATTTAACCGAAAGCTTCTATAGAGTTGGGTTTGTGGAAGGATCTTTCAATTTCTATTCAACTATAGGGTATTATTGATTTCATCTAATAGGAAATGACTATAATAATAATAAATTAATCTTTTTCAAATCGTTACTTTTTTAATGAAATATTATTAATGAACTTTATTAGTGTTATTTTTAGAAAAATATCCCTATTGATATGAATTGTGTTTTGAGATTAATTTGGAACAATAATTTGGGTCAGGTAGGAATACTTTCATTGTGTACTATGATTCTCCCTTCGTAGGATAGCCATTTCTAGTATTTGTTCATTATAATTGCTTGGATTTAGGGAGTAAAGATTCCATTTATATATAAATCATATCATCAAGTAGTTGGTAGGATAAAGGGGTTAAACCCATTATCATCATCACATATTCGTATATTAGTATTAGTGAAAAAATCAATTGGATCTTAAAAGTTTTATCTATAAGAAGAATATTCACCTAGAATTATTGTGAATCCAACTATCATTTCAAAATGGTATACAGTCCATAAACTTTGGATATGGGAATTCAAGTTTCATGAAAATATTAATCCATTACTTCCAGAACCTAATTTTAATTTTGATATCCCCAATATCTTTCTACAGTACTCAAACATCATAACCCTGATTTTACAAGAGGTAATGGTTTAACATTGGTCAATAGAGAAGTATAAAAAAGGGGATTGTATCTAGTTTTAATGTTATTTTAATACTATGAATTTATTAATGGATATCTTGAGGTGAACATTCTAGGGTATGAATATATTAATCCCCAAAATCATATAAGGATGCTAAAAATTATCTTTTTAAGTGGAATGAAAAATTCTGAAGAAAATATAAAAACAAATCATATATATAATATATGAAATTTTAAAAAAGGAAATTGGGATATATAATATTTGGAATACTCAGATTCTAATCCCCAATAATAACACCAATATATTCCTACATTTTATTAAATATATAAAATTATTACATTAAAAACAAAATTATGAAATAAAACAATGAGAAAATATTAAAAATGAAACTCATAAATAAAATGAAAAAGAATTACATTTGTAGCTAGATTTAGCTAAAGAAAATCACCAAAAGGTTCTTAGAGAATCTCTAGTGATGTCACTATTATTGTAACAACATGATCAATTGATTCAATATATCCATGCTAATGAACTGTAAAGGGATGATTTGATATTTTAATGGAAAGGGTAGCCACACATCTATTAGGGAACGAAACCTCTATTTACAAATAAACTCCATTGACTTGATATATCACTTTCTATCAATTTATATATCACTATTGAATAGCAGAAATCACCACATCCTAAAAATTCAAATAATTCAACCCCATTGTAGATATGTCTATTGTAGAAATACCATTTCCAACTGTATGGTTTATTCTAAAAATAAACATATTAAAAAAATTGTATCGGTGATAATTAATTAACCCATAAAAATAAAAAACATTAATATATTAAATTAAACTTTTTAGAATAGAAAAATATAACCTACATCATGTAAAATTTAATCCTCTATATAATTGCCTCTGAACCCATAAGAAACAAATGTAATCTGGAAAAAAGCCTCATACATTAATCAATATTGAAGACTATTTCAGGGTAAAATTATTTTTCATATGGTCAGTTCTATTACAAAATTACCTATTATGACATCAAATGATTTTAATATGAAACACTATGTTCAATATCATTCATGTTACACAAAAACAAGCATAAAAATAACTAAATATTATTGTTTAAAAGTGATATTAATCACATTTCCAATGTAATAGAGGGAATGCATGAGATTAACTGAATTATAAAAATATATTATACACATGTTTGTAAAAATATTTCATTTATTAACAATTAATTTCATATTTAAATAAAAACTAATTTAATATAATGGATGTGTTTAAAAAGAATCTATTATATACATATAATGTAATTTTATCACAATAAATTAAAATAATTACTATTATTAAAACATGTTAAATAAATAAATATGTTATATATTCCTTCAAATATTTTTTAAATCATCAAATATATTTGACACTATTGAATGAAATAAGTCCAATTTTAAGCATAAAATGAAATATTTCTCTAAAAAGAAAATTTTATGCCATTTAATGGGGCTCCAATTTTGAATCTATATTTTGGAAATAAAATAAATTTTATTTAATATAACATACATAATTATCAAAATATAAATATAATTATTATCATTGGATGAAATTTTTGAATCTTTAGAATACGTATCAGTTTTTGATAAATTGTAAAAAATATTTCATTATAATTGGGAAATTCATTTCCTTATAAAAGACCTATATAGTTAAATAAAATTTTAAATTTATTTTAATGTATAATTAGTAATATAATAATTTAATAAAACCAATTTAGGTTATTCAAATCAATATTACATTGAAATTTATTAATAAATTATTTAAAAATTTCAAATTTTCCCCTAAAAACCATTTTTTCGTTTTGTCTATTGGATTAATATTAAATCTACCTTTTCAAAGTCTATGATTTTAATGGGGTAAAATGGATTACAATAATATAAGTATAAATTTCAAATTAGGTTGTAAGGCCAATTTATTTTTTATTTGTATAAAGTTATCATGGTGAAACAAACATTTACCACGGCGTAGGTAAAATATTTAAAAGGGTTATTTT
Organism: Viscum album; assembly: GCA_963277665.1. Classification (NCBI taxonomy): domain Eukaryota; kingdom Viridiplantae; phylum Streptophyta; class Magnoliopsida; order Santalales; family Viscaceae; genus Viscum; species Viscum album. The sequence goes on along the minus strand of OY728133.1, from coordinate 2,063,952,040 downwards.
TAAAAGGTAAATGATTAAAATATGTAAAAAATACAAAATTTTATGTGGTTTGAGGTATTTTAATACTCTAAAAATACTTTTATATATTAATGATCTTAAAAAATCATGGAAATTAATTCCTCATTAATGTGGTAAACATTAATAAAAAAAAGTATCATTTTTAATCTCTTAAACCCAACCCTCATAAAGTATAGATACCACACCATATCGACCTAAAATCATTTAATATTCTCATATATCTAAAAAAAATATCTCATAATTACATTCCCTACATTCATGTGCTATTGGTCTCACTTGAATACCAAATCAAATGACTTCAAGGGGTCCTCCAAGGAGGTGATATTCAAGAGGTAATTTTTACCAAATGCTTATTTTATTTTATTTTCTTAAAGAAAAGGTGAGTAAAATAATCATTATTAATTATAAAATTAAAAAAAAGAAATTAGGAGGGAAATGGGTTATGAAAATACAATATTCCCTCATTAAATATCCAAAAATGCGTGAAGAACATTAGTAATCAAAGGAAATTGGATTAAAATCATTATAATCCTAGTTATATTCAGCCTCTAATTGATTTAAAACATTATCATCAATCATTATCTGAGTTGAGATAGATATAGTTCTCATAGTATGCACCGAATGTGGGTACTATTTCCTTGTCTAGCCTTTTTTAAAGGTTATGATAAGAAGCCTTCAATCTCACATTCCTTGCCCTTTTCAATAATACCTAGATATGAACCATAATTTAGAGATTCTTCATTATTCATGTGTGTCCAATTTCCAATAATTTATTTAAGACTCTAATTATTATTAATATCATTAATAATCATGGAATTTACAATGTCATAATAGGTAAAATAATTTGTACAATGTATCTATTCCCCCATTTATCGAGTGTACCATGATAATTTAACTGAATGTGTTCTATCACTCCACCTTGATTTGGGACCATCTCAACCAACATTTCTACTAGTTATCCAAATGAACTATAGGAAGATATATGAATGTCTACCTATCCAATGGTCATGTCACCAGTTTTCTACATCACCAAGACATTGCAGTGAGGCAAATCCTAGTGGTTATGAACATTAACCAGCATTTGAAAGCCGGTTCTTATACTATATAAGCATCAACCTCACTTTTTTTTATAAAAAATTCAACGTACTAAAACAAAATAATCACTATCAATGGTTTCTTCCCAAAATTCTGGCATGGAGTTAGAGGATCCTATATTGCCTTGAATTTTAGGTTGCATTCAGTATACCTATTAGTTATGACCCTCCACAAAAAAACATGTATCTTTCCTAAAACAATATTCTTTGAGTTGTCCAATGGACTCAAAATTCGAGAAAAATAAATGAAATTTTAATATTTAATCTCCATGTTGATATTATTTTTTGAGGCAGAGATTCAAACCATATCAGGCACATCATATTTAATATCAATTTCAATTAAGACCCGGAAAAAATATTCTTAACAAGCTATTTCTACAGTTCTTTCTATATTGAGGTGAATTTCCACACCTAATGCAATATCAAACAAGAAGAGATAGTTATATAATAACAAATCTATATCCAAAATTATTATCTATAACTTAAGCCTTGTTTTTCTAATAGATATTGGGATCGAAATAAAGTCCCATTTCAAGATGGTGACCAGACACGACATTAGGGATATAGAGATGAACCCCCACGCTCAGTGCTCGATCTCCTTTAATGCGAAGAGTATGTGAACAACTACCATTCCAATTAGAATGAATATTAAATTTATAAAAACTACAAACCATATTAACACTTGTCAAATGATCTATTACCTTCAACATATTGTCCCATAATAGAAAAATAGATATATCCTAAACTAAAAAGAGGAAAAGCATAAACCTAGAATCAATAAACTCCTAGTTATCAGAAATAAGAAAAACAATCAATTTATGGATAATTATTAAAGGAGAGAAGTACATAAATTACAGAAAATGTCTCATACATGTATGATTTACCCCCTTGGAACCTTCATGATCATCTCTTTCCACCGAGGTTATCTTGGATCAAAATGATTGTAGAGAATCCTAATAGAGAAAATATCAAACTCCAAGTCAAGGGGAAACTATTTTCCTTTTTATTCCAGTTAATATTCTAATGGATTATATCATAACCATTAAATTTATAAATTTCTATTTTTCAAATAAATAAAACTATTATCCATGTTATGTTGTTTAATTACCTTCGTGAAAATTGATTTTTTTCATTTTCTATTACAACATTGATGAATGGTAATAAAATTATTATTCTAATAAAATTTGATTCTAAGAGATATATTAAAACATGTATCATGTTATAGAATATATATATATATATATTATTAATAAATAAAATGAAATAATATCATTATGTTTTGTAAACTGTTAAATTTAAAAAAACCACTTCATGCTAACGTTTTATCAAATGACTTATCATCATTTTAGAAACCAAAATGATATAAGGGAAAATTTAAAAATTAGAAATTTTATTTATATTATTTCATTCCTCATATTCATTTTCATTACAATTATAAAAAAACTTCCACAATTATTGTCAAGACAACCAACCATGAAATCATGAAATGAATGCACCTGAAACCATGAATTAATGAAGTATTGTTTAGGAATGGGTCATAATATGTTATAAAATCATCATGTAAGGTATTAAAAAAATTAACATTGTTGTTAAAAGGGTTAATAAATTTATTGAAACCATTATATTTGAGTTTAATGTATGATAATATAAATGGAAGCTTGAGTTATTATATTATTTAATACAATTTATATTATTTGGGTTAAAATTCTACTTTTTGATTATGTTCTGGTGATATTATTGATAAAATTGATTTTTAATATATTAAAATGTGTTAAACTTTTTATATTTTTATATAAAGTGGATACACATATTTTATTTATTATATATATTTTATATTCCTTATTTTGAAATTTATAAGGGACTCTTTATCTAAAAGGCTTTGTATTAATTTCCGTATGGATTTTTAAATTAAAAATATATCATTCATTTCCATGTTTATAAAATGATTTTTATTATTTTATTTATATGATTTTTTATGAAATTATAATTTTTCAACTTCAATCATATATTTAAAAAATGGGTCTTTTATGTTTCTATGAAAGGGAGTCTCTTTTGAAAATACTTATTAAATTTCCGCATTAAAAAATAACATTTTTATTACATATATGTCTTGAAAATAATTTCCCAATTTCATGTTTCTATAATATTACATATATTAATAAAAAAATCATATTTTTACATGAAAATAAAATGTTTTTAGTTTTATGTGAAAATGTTTCTTAAAATGAGGGTTCTCAAAATGATTAGTTCATTTTCTTCAAATATTTTCGTCACGATGAAATAATTAATAGTTTATGTTTATATTATCATTAATGGGAAATATTTATAATAATGGGTGGTGGCATGAAATATAAATTATGAGTGGTCAGGTGATAAACCATATATGGGTTCCTACAAGAAAAACCAATGATAGCTATATAGTTATAAGATTATTTGTATTTAGTTTTTAGGAAAATACATTGATTTAAAAAATGTAATATATTTAAAAAATTTAAAAAATTATTAATTTTTCTGAATTAGAATGTATGTTTTTATGAAATTGTTTTTATAAATTTTGACTGGGATAACCTTTTAACTTCATTTATGTACCATACTGATATTTTTATGCTCAACCTATTTTTTTAAATGGGCTTAAATAGTGTAAATGATGAATAGTTCTAAAGATGAAGAGAAGATGAAAATTATGAAGGATGTTCCATAATATAAAACATGATTTTTTTGGAAATGGTTTCCTATGGATTAAAAAATTACATTGAATATATTTGACCATGTCTAATTTTTGGGATTACTATGTAATGATTTTATAACTCTCTAAAACATAAAATCTAAAATATATTTGGGAATCAAATAAATAATATTCTAGTTTAATATCATTATAATAGGTCATGTTTAATGTTTACTCTTTACAGTTGGTATCTTATCATGGTTTGGAAATCGTTGGAGATTAGGATGTTTCCACATGAGAGTTTTTTAAGAGTTATGGATATTATCATGGGTTAAAATTATTAAGGATGATTATATGATAAAATTCATTTAAACACCATTAATTGTTTAATGTGACTGATTAGTATGAGATTAATGATATTATTTTGAAAATTTGATTAATAATTGATATAGATTTATATATAAATTATCTGCTTGTTAAAGTATTATACTGGTCATATGGGTATCATCATTAAAAGAACCATTTTTATTTTAACATATAATAAATAATATCATATTTCAATGATGTTCTTTTCTAGATATTAATGATAATTTATCAAGATGGGAGAAAAGTGATCCTACAAAACCTCATTATCCCTTCTAGATGATTTGATTATCACTATTATTGTAATATATTTTTTAATTTATTTAGATAGTGTTTTGGGTAATCATATAACCTTTGCGAAAATGATTGAATAATATAATAGTTTTTTATTTTCTTTAAAAAAATTATGGTTCATGATATCTTTTTTACTTTATTTGAAAGTAACAACATTATTATATCTATAAAATGTGAGATTTAAAAAGGTACATGACCATTTAATTTATGGTATTTGGGAATCCCATCCAAAGATAATATGGATAACAAAGATATCATGATTTTTGTATTTATTTTATCAATTATTTACTCATGTTCAAAGTGTACATCTAATAATATATTGTTTGAACAACTTGAATTAAATTTAAGTAAAATATTATAAAGATATTATAGTGATTATTGAGGGTCCAAAATATCACAAATTAGCACCCCAAAGATATAATAGTCTAAAACTTCTCATGTACAAATATTTTTAAAAAATTGGGTCATTTAATAAATATTATAATTTTAATTAAAAATATTTTATGTATTTTTCGTATTCTTATATAAAAACTGCATTAGCATTTCACAAACATTAATGTTAAATATTTCATATTGAAAAATTAAAAATAAAATAAAATAAAATAAATAAATAAATTAGGTTCAATATACAATTCATGATTCATTCATTATGTATATTCACTCGTATACATATCAATTCAACTTCTTAAAATTTTTATTTTATATTTTCTTTCCCTCAACAAGAATTAGATAAGTATTTTGTTAATAATTATGTTATATAACTATAAAATTATAATTTAACATATAAAAATAAAAATAATATATAATAATTAAAAACGGAGTTATTAAAATACTTTTTATCACATATTCATTTTCTACAGGTTACCAATTTTGTCTTTGTCAGTACAACACATGTACTAGGTCAGCACTAATAAATATTTTTATACTTATCTTGAAAAATATAATTTACTTGTTATGTATTAATTATATAAAATATTAATCTTATAATATCATTATTTATTTATTATATATGTTTAAAAAAAAATTAAATCATAATTATGTCTGGATGCTGTCACAAAAAATATCATATTTGATACAAAAGTATATTTTTTACTATTAAAAAAAATTAAACTTATTCGAAAAATTATAAAAATTTCACCATAAGATAATTTTATTATTTTTATTATAAATATGAATAAATTTTTAAAAAATATAATTTCTAAAATCTCAATAAATTAATTATACTATTTGTATATAAAAAAAATAAAATCATTTTTTTAAGAGAACATTTTTTTTAAAATTAAAATGCCTTTACAAAAAATTATGTTATTATTTTATAATAATTTATCATTAAATTATAATTGAGTTAGAAATTTATATCTGTTTCAAAAATTAGTTATTCATATTTATATCCATCAATTTAACAACAATGTTATCATGGTAACATAATAATATTTAGTTTGTCGTTTAAGCACGATGTGGCATAATATTTCCTTTTTAAAATATTGGGATGTTACATCCCCTCCTTAAAAGAATTGAACCCTAGAAATTATTTAAATATATATAAAATTAATAATATATATATTTATAATTAATAAAATCTAGGTATTCTAATAAAACATAATTACCTAGAAGTTAAAAATAAATTTTTATCTCTTATATTTTTTTAAGAAAATGACAACACCTAATATCCAATGTAATTTATACCATTTCTCATATATAAAATTTAATGCCCTAAACCCACACTTATAAGTACAAAAAAATATAAATGTAGGGTATTTTTCTACATATTAAAAAATGAACAAATATAGAACATTTAATACATACCATAAAAATTTCCTATCTAGGTTTGGGAGAATAGAAAATTACAATACAAAATATCAAAACATTAAAATATATATAAAAAAACAATTAACATGCAATAACTCCTTAATCAAAGATAACACCATAAGATGATTTATATTAACACTAGGGTTAATATGTTTTGAAGCATACAGTGAGAAATTATTTTTCTTAGTAAGGGGTTTTAAAACAATGATAAAATATTTTTTCAATAATTTTTAAAATACAAAATAAAATTTTTTTATATCAAATAAAAATAATTTGATATAATTCATAAAAATGTTTTTTTCGAAATAATTCATAATGAAACACCTTTATAAACCATTAAAATAATTATTATTTTGAAACCATTTTTTAAATTCATCTTTGAAAAAAACAAGGAATTCTCCTTAAAAATAATTTGTAAATAAAAACTCTTTTGTGGATTAAAATAATACTTGAAAGATATTATGAAAAAAATGTGGCCAATAAGAGTATTAATTTTATGAAATTGTCCCCTTAAGTTCATGGTTTCACTCCCCATAAATATCACCTCTTATGATACCCTAATTCTGAATTTTAAGAAAATAGTTTAGAAGACCATCCTTTCTCATTCATAACTCACAAAAAACATTCATAATCTTATATAAATTATTTTCATAGAAGAATGTAATTTTAATACTTATAATCATTAATAAGTCTCTATTTTATTAAAACTCAAGTGATTCAGTAGAAATACACCTTTCGAGATGAAATGATTACATTCAAGAAGAAAAAACATTAAAATAGATGATTTCATAACGATACATCACGAACAATTATAGATGATGGTCATATCGACAATCATGAATGAAAATAAAATATTTTCCTTAAAAATATTAAATTTTATTATATATTTTAACCCTTTAATAATAATTCCCTTACCTTGAGTTCAACTCATCACATAAATTTCTTTATCCTCCTCTTCTTCATAAACTAGCTTTTCTTAACACTTTATGTTCATAAAATATGGCGTCCGTCCTAAACAAGGACCATTAAAATATGGATAGTGAATCTATGTATATAATATGGTAGTGTGTAGTTGAGTAATAAGCCTCCAATTGATGTTATTATGTGAAGACATCATATTCCTTTAATAATTTTGGTAAGGATAAATTTATGAATTACATAAAATATTAAAATATAATAAATATAATATAGGTTTAAATACATTAAAAAGGTATGAAACTCACAATATTTAATGTTTTAAAAGTAATATTATAATTTTTTAAATTTTCAAGATTTTTTTATTTTTAAATATTTTAATTAAATATTTTATTCTTGAAAAATAATTTTCTTCAAATTAATCACTATACATAATTATGACATAAACACATAAAAAAAAGATTAAAATCCCTATAATTTTTTTATAATATCATTTACATATCAAATTCACCTATGGAATTCATTAATTAGATTAAAATTTTCAATTTATATTTATTATATTATTTTCAATTTCATTATTTGGATTTATTCATTACGTAAATAATTATATCATCATTATTATTCATTCCATTAAGGTAGTTAAATATTCAATAAAAATTAAAAATAATATTCCATTAAAAATATAACTTTATTAAGTTTCTAGAAAATAATTCTTTTATAATGAAATTTCTAGGATACCACATTTTAAGATATTATACAAACAAAAAATTTGTAGTTTGAAAAAACGAGGTTTAATTTTAACTAAATTATTCTAAACCACTTAAAGTGATTATTGGGGGGTCTAAAATGACTTAAATTAGAATACAAAAGATATTATGGAAGAATATTTATTATATAAAATGATTTAAAAAAATTTGGGTGATTTTAAAATTATTATAATTTAAAATAAAACTTTTTATTTTTTTATGCTTTCATAAGGGCTGCATCGTTATTGCAGATGCAGTAATGTTAAGTATGTCATATATAAAATATAAAAACAAAATAAAAAAAAACTAATAAATATATTAGTTTAAAAATATAATTATATATTTTTTCCTTATTTATATTAACTCATATAAAAATCAATGCAATTTCATAAATTTGTTGTTTTTTCTTTTCTTTCCCTGTGTAATAATTACACATGAATTTGGATAACACTTATGTTATATGACTATGAAATTAGAATTTAGTATATAAAAACATAAAAAATACATTATAATTTAAAATACAGTCATGAAAATTATTTTTAGTTCATATTATGAAATATAAGTTACCAATTTTAACTATGTCCGTGATGCACATGCACTGTGTCAGCATTGATAAGGTTTTTTATACAAATCATGAAAAAATGAAATTTACACGTTTTTAATTAATTATTTAAAATATTCCTCTTATAAAAGTATTAGTTTGTTATCTTATATGTTTAATAAATTTTTAAATCATAATTTTTCCCATATACTCACAAAAAATAATGTATTTTATAAAAAATTTATGGTTTACAATTCACAAAAAAGTAACCATATTTAGAAGAATCTAAAAAGGTCTCCATAGATTAATATTTATATTTCCATTTTAAATACGAATATTTTTTTAAAAATATATTTTAAAAAATCTATATTATTTAATTATATTATTCGAACATAAAAAAACAATAAAAATCAATTTTTTTGAAGAAAAAATATTTCTTAATATTAAAATTCCTTTAAAAAAACAACATTATTAATTTATAATAATTTAATATTAAATTTAAATTAAGTTAGAACTTTATATTTATTTTATAAATTATTTATTAAAATTCATATCGGTCAATTTAACGACTAGGTTATAGAGGTCACATAATATTATTTAGTTGTTCATTTAAGCACGATGATTCATATTGTTTCCTTTTAAAAATATCATAATGATATTATCATTACATATAATTAATAATCTATCTTCACACATTGCTAGTAAATAAAAATGGAATAATCTCTTGTGTATATGTACGAACGACCATCTCTACATAATAATGTACTTCATCTTCCATTCATCGGTTTATATGTCTATTTAATTGACAATGTATTCCATGATTATGCAAGAAATGATAAATTATTGTTTTATTTTATATTTATACTTTTTTTGTTATTTTAAAATTTTTATACATTACACTTCATTGAATCATTCATACTTAAATGGTGCAATATTTGTAAGGATTATTCATCTCAATATTATTTCTTGGATACACGTCTCATGTTTTATACCTAAATCCTTTTATATAGTGTATATAGAACCTATTAATATACGGTATCATGAATGAATATTTTATAATGATTTCTAATTTACCTTTTCAGTTCACTATTTCATTATATTTTGATTCAAATTTTATAAAAATTGCAAGAATTTTCATTGTCTCATTTTCAATTCTCTTGGATATAATTCATGTCATGAGCTATGATTTATTTTATATTGTGTTCTTAGAGACCCATGTACATTTTTTCCAGTATTAATTCAATAATATTATGGGTTTTATTTAATCATGTTATTTTACATATTTCAATATATTTTTATTAAAGAATTACTCATGTTGTTTTTATTTCTCATCAAAATTTTCCTTGTTTGAGATATTTTTGGATAGACCCACGTATATTACATTTTATGATGCATATACCAAATCATGATATATAATATCAGAAAAAATTAAATACTCTTGGTATTGTTTATTCATTTTTATTATCTTTATTTCAAAGGATTTTTGGTTTAAAAGGCCATATAAGGTTTTTTATAGAAAAAAAATTGTTTAAAATGTTTTAAATATTATTTTCAAAAATATTGCACCATTTTATTTATTCATGTTTAAGAATGTTCATTTATAAAGATAAATTAATTTCTAATATTTTTTCCATGATATTATACCTTCTTATAAAATATTTTAAAGGATATTTTCTTAATTTTTTATGTACGGGTCAATTTTGGCTATATTTAGAAAATTCTACAAAATAATTTTAATTTTAAACATTTATGAAACAAAATAATTTTCAAGAGTGGTAACTGCAATTTATTTTCAAGACTCATTTTCAATATTTATTTATTATTTTAAAATAAAATCATTTTCTTACTATATTAGGATTTTTTAATTTTTAAATTGGATAGAATTAAAATTTATTTCCCCTACTTTCCAAGAAATGTTTAAATATTATTTTAAATGTATTTTCATCTATTTAAACATACTATAATGATTATAGCTATTCACTAAGTATATGATATTATAATGCAATTCACATTGTTTCTATGATTTTTTTTTGATGATGTGTTAACGATATTTCCATAGAACCCATTTTTTTAACATGTAAATTATGTTAAAAATGGATAATGGTTTTTTTCAAGTATGTTATGTTAAAAAGTTAATTATTATAAATGTTTTATTCATTTTATATTAATTTTAAATATTTATGTTTTATTGATAGGATATAACATAATAGATTAATAATGTGTGGTTATGTTATAAAACAAGGATAGTTGGGTTCATTCAATCTCTCCAATACATTGGGTAAAGTGACATAGATGACTATTGTTAGTTAATCATAAGAGATGAAAAAGTTATATTTGGAAAGTTAATTTTAATAGAATATATAGTTTATTGTATGTAAGTCGCTCTTAAGAGGTGAAGGAGTTAACTTATGTAAGTTACTCTTAATTGAATGTTGAAATTATCCTGTTTATGTTATTCTATGATGAATGTTTGAAGTTCCATGTTACTAGCACAATATCTTTATACTAGAAAGATGTTAAAATGTTTCCATTTATCAAATATTAATATAAAATGTTTGATGATTATTTAATATTATGAATCTCATGTTTTATTAATCATTTTTCCGTGTATCTTTGTTTATGATCTAGGTTTTGATGTGTATGAATTATCATACATTATCCTTATACATTTGAATATATTCACATACCCTTATTCACTTACTGTGATCTTAAAAGTTATTAATTTTTTAATTATTATGTTTATCATTAGAATTTGAGATAAACATTATTATGTTTTCTTCCACTATGTAGTAAAGATTTTTTTTGAAATATATGTCTGAAAGGGTTTCTTATGGGAGATGACGAAGGCTTAATGTGGAATAAAAATGATGGGTGTAGTGGAAAAGTGACTACTTAAAGGCATGAGTATTATTATTTAACAGTTTTTTCCTAATACTATAAAACTATAAAATCAAAAGTTATTTGGTTATATAAGGGATACAAAATTTCCTTATAATATTGTAATTATGGATGGTGAAAATCACACTGCATTTATTAATATTAGTGAGATAATATAAATATCTATTATTCAAAACAGGATATAAGAATTTGGGTTTTGGTTTTTCTAATTGGATAGATTTAATATTTGAATTTTTTTTTATAATTTTTATAATAAGTTCCATTATATTTTATATTCATAAAAATGATTCAATTATTTAAAAGCTAGTTAGCATAAAAAAACCCAAAATGATAAAAAGGGATAACAGAAGAATTAAAAGATCTAGTATGTTAAAGAAATGTTTTGAATTTAGTGGTTAAGGTTTTATACACAAAAAATTATATAAAATACATCATTTTATCATTTTGGAGTCTTCTTGACATTTGATGCATGTGTTCTTTTTAAATTATGTTGAAATATTTACATAAATTCTGTTCTAACAACTTATAAAAGGGACCTCTCACCGTCCCTTAAAACCCACTAAAAATGTTTATTTCAACTTTAAAATATACTCTTTTTTATTAAAATATAAATTTTATCAATTTATTAATCTTATAATAAAAATAATTTATTATAATATCTACTTTTTAGCATCGTTTTCTAATGGAAAACTCATGCTCTCAATGGGAGTACTAATTTCCCCGAAACTACAATTTTTGTATATTACCCTAAAAATAAAATTTTATAATTAATATATTATATAATCCATAATATTTTTATTCTAAATTATATTATTCTATATGAATAACTCTTCACCACATTTCCCCTTTTATATTAATAAAAACTAAAACATCATTTGTGATTGTGCAGACTACTGCCTTTAAAAATTAACATATCTTATTTTTTAACTAGTTTTATTCTTATTTATTATATTATATTAAAAAATATTTCATCACCATAAATATATTATTTTTAATAATTATATTACTCACAAATAAACCACATAAATAATCACAATCATTCATTAATTACAGTATGTTCATGTTTCAGACATTCTAACCACCTACATAAAAAATGAAAAAAATATTATCTTGAATGACATTTTAAACTTAATTACTAATGATATATGATATAAATAAGTAAATAGTTATTTTATTTTCGTTCTATATTGGAAAAATTAATATTATTTTAATTAATTGTGACACCATCACTCATTTGTAAATGATCACCAAAATATGTTGGTCACCAATATCGTCTATAAGCACCATGAATAAGAATATAATAGAATGAAATAATATCCTTAAAAATATTATAAAAAATAAATTGTAATACATTTAATGACTTTAAAAATAGAAAACATGGGAGAAAAATGAATAAAAACACCACAATTAAAAATATAATTCCAAAAGATCAATATTATCGAAATCTGATATCAAAAAATAGAAAATAAAAAACTAATATTAATATAGAAATTTTAAAAAATAATTTTTATGAAAGGGTCATATATATGAACAAGGTTATAAAATTTGTGGTTAATATTGTTTTGTTATATGTGATATTTAAGTGAATTAGTGGAATCTAAGAGATAATATAATGTGATTATTTTTCATAAATTATTTTCATGAAACATAATTTATATTTTTCACCCTGAAATATTTTATATGGTGGTATTAATTCCAGGTGAATATATTTTAACATATTCATGTAATTATTGGGTTTTGAATATCCATATATGGTTATTTTTTAAATTCATTGGATTCCAATGTTGTATGTTATTTGATAACTCAGCCCTCATTTCACCGTTAGAAACCTTCTTCTTGAATTTTGTTCATCCATGTTTGAATTTTTCCACCATATGATTTTTTAATAGGTAATTTATATGTTAATAAAGTTAAAATTATAATTTTTATTCAAATATTCTTCCTCAATGAATTTTTTTGTTATAATATTTATATTATTGTTCAGAATAATTCACATCCTCTCAAATGAATATTTCCCCTCTGTGTATATATTTTCCTTTCCTATAAATGTTATCCATTATATTTGGAAACCCAATTATATGTTATCTCATGTTACTATTATATTTCCTTTACCAAATTTTGAAAATATTTTTTTACTCTTTTTATGACTTTGGTTTTCAAAAATGGTATCTTAAAATATTAAAAAAAGAGTATTACATATTTTAATAAACAAATTGATTATGTTCTAATCCATTTTTATGATAAAATTTATATCATTTTAAGAATCTATTATTTAAAACAATTTTTAAAATTTAAATGCTTTAAATTTTGATTATTTTAACTTTTTGAAACTTTTATATAATTTTCAAGGATAATTTAAAGAATGTTTTTATTTAGAATATAAAAACCTTCAAAAATGATTTCAAACATCCTTTTTATAAGAATTATGACTTTTCATGCCTTAATAATTAGGATTTATTTCCCATTAATTATTTATAAAAATGAGTTATTTTATATTTATCAAAAGAGAACATTATAAAAACTAATTTTTAGGGTGACCATAAAATCATCTTTTACACCAATTATAAATTAGTTTTCTAAATATAAATTTATTATTATTTTTGATAATTACCAATTTGTCTCTAAAGAATTTAATTCCATGAATGTTATTTCATGTATCACCTTCTAAATGTTATTTTGGGATTTTTAATTTATGGGTATCAACTTATTTCATTATTAAGTTCTATTTTGGTGATACCCTCTAGGATTATTGTGAAACGATTTTTTAATTGATGGGTTCATTATAATATAATGAATGATTGATTTTAAGTGGAAGACGAATGTATTTTCTTAAGCGATGGTTAGGATTTTTATAGTCCATTAATTCATTGAATAAATATTTATATATCAATATATAATGGGAATTTTTTTAATAATATAATATTCCTTTCAATGTAGGCTAGTGAAGATGGATCCACTAATATAAATAGTTTTTGTGAAGACTGATAAAAAAAGGGAAACAAGTGTGTGAATCCTAATTCACTAAAGGAAAAAATAATTTGATTCCTTATCCAATATATTATGATTAGTGTACTCATATTTGAGCAATATTATTATTTATTAATTATTAGTTTTCTATTATTTCTCATATATTATGCACTGTGATTAATCTTTGGGGTTATTATAATTTTACGTTCAATGATCTTGATTATTCTTTCATAAAAATATAATTATCTTTTTTCACTTATGATCAACCTATGTTATCTATTATATTTTTATTAATAAGAATATAAGGTCAACCATTTATTATATTTCAGTTACTCATGATAATAATATGGCTATTATATGTGATATTCTTAAATGGGTCTTACAGGATATTTGTTATGAAAAAAAGTGGATGATTATTGTAAAATATGTTTTTTATGTAGTTAATCATCTATGACACTAATCCATATGTTATCAAATTTGTGAAACTATTTATGAATGTATTGATAATTCATGTACGTTACGGAATAGTGATATTATTTATCTTAGTTCACATTAAAATGTATTTTAGGATTGTTTAGTTATATTGGTGATTAGTTGATTAAACTTTAGTGACAACCCTATGGATTTGTCTAATGAATAAATCTAAATATTGTATAAAATACAAATTTTTTGGTTTAGTAGAGGATTTTTGGTTCTCCAAGAAATAAATTACTTATCTAGATAATATATTTTAATGCGTGTTTTGGGAGAGATATACCAAGGTGTAATAGCCCTGAAAATGTCATGTTTTGTGTTAACTTAGTCGACACAATGTGCCTGAAAAATATACCTAACTTTACACCTATCCCAACACTCCTAAGGGATATTATTTATTTATTAGCCATATATTTTTAAATAATTATGAAATATTTATTATTTTAAAGAGACATATTATGTAATACTAGACATCCCAATATAAAAAAACCTAGATTGAACCCAAAGTGATTTTGGTTGAACATAAATATAATATAATAATTTGGATGATTAATATATTTCATGGTTTATTTTTTCTTAAGAGTATAATTTTATTAGGAAGTTAATACTAAAAATTTTGGTTTTATAAATGTAATGATGTAGGGGGATCCGTGTAAATAATGGAAATGATGGACAAAATAGTAATTTCAGAAATGAGTAAACAAGTGGGATAAAAGTTGTTGTTGAAAATATTATGGTCATATGAAACAAACAACCTTCAATTTGTTTTAATAACATAATTATTTCAAATCATATAAACACACTAATTAATATGAGGATTAATTTTTATAGATGAGCAAGATTTAATAGGTTTAATGAAAGATGATTCAAATTTCATCATGTCAAATATGTTTGAATAATTTCCCCAGGGAATGTCTCAAAATAATAAGAAAATGTTTCATTTGTGAAAGGATATGCCATCGATCCCTTAATTTTCAAAGATAGATGAAGAGGCCAGCCAATACCACGAAATTCATTTGAGTCGCAAATAATACATAATCCACACTTCTACACATCAAATACCATGATTTTGGGAATTATGTAAATTGATACCATAATCCAAGGTTTAACAAGGATTATTATTATACAAACCACGCAAAACTAAGGAATAAGGGAAATTCTATCCAATATCAACTATAAAGTGGTTCAAGATAACTTATGAACACTTATCATCTACTCTATATTTTTTTGATGATATAATATATTCTTTTTTAGTGTATCTAAGAAGTTTTCATAGCCAATTAAATCACCATTCATATGATTTTATTATCAAAGAAGTATTTTGATTTTATTTTATCCCATGTTTATGTTTACGGTAACATAACCAATTAAATTCTTATAATCCTTCTTTTATATGAATTTAAATTTATATTTTGGAAAATTAATGGATATCTCTACATAGAGGAAACCATAATTATTGGAATAAAAATCATATTTCTTACAAAAAAACTATACTCTATCAATGTAATGATTATTACAAAATCAATATGAATGAAATTATATAATGTGTGTTTTTATACTCAATAATGATAAAATATTGGTTAAAATAGTTGGGGAAAAAAATTCAATTTTAGGAGTGACATGTATTGAGGGGAAAATATATATTTACAAAGTTTTAAATTTGATACCTATATTGAAATTATATCTTGAGTCCCTTATATCTGTATTATACACTTATATATTTTCATTAGTTATTAAAATTATTTTAGCAACATCGACTCCATTAATACGGAGATGGGGTCTGACTTTATTAAATTGAAATAAGATAAACGGAATCGAATCCAGATGGATTGAATAGTTTAGTTGTTTGTGTAAACTGGATACATATATGATTCCCATATTATATTTGAATAAAAATATTACAAAATAATTTTTTTTCACTAACAAAGTTATTAACCCTAGAATATCCTTGAATATCAATCATAAATAACTTCATAGATTCCTATGAAAGATTAAACGATAAGGGTGATCTCTAATACCCAATAAGGGTTATTAATAGTGGTATATATCATGAATTAATAAGCATAATAAACATCAAATGGAAAACAACATAACACACCTTACACTTATATAACATCACTATCTTGATAAGATGAGGCCTAAAAATATGGCAATGAAATAATTAAAAAAAAATTTATTTAATAAATAACCTAAGAATTAATATCATCCAGGAAAAATATAATTGTGAAAATATCATAGATAAAAATAAAAAAATTATTATAAATGGAAGAAATCCATAATTATTGGACATCATGTTCTCAAACAGAAGAAACCTAAATTATCAAGACCTCTCACATCATAGTTTAGATTACAGATAGAAACTAATTTAATTATAGCTTATTGATTCACATCATGTGACCACTGATACTATGATGGGATATTTATAACCAGGACCCACCCATATCATCATGTCCAAAACTATCCTCATTTAACAATTAATTGGTTTAATCTCTATATAATATGATTTTCCATTAAATATCTGCATTGAAGAAGGAAAACAGATTATCAATATTATATTTTAATGAAATAACAATCATTGTAAAAAAACATATGTATAAATGATATATAGATTAATAAATAATAATATCAATGAAAAATAATGTAAATATTTAGGGGAAATTTTCTTCATTGATCACTAGAAAGTGAATAATTAAAGGAAACGTTAACGAGTACAAAAAATGAATCAAGAAAGTGAGTGTCAATATTATCCTTGGTCAAAATAATAATTAATCATATAAATAAATAATAAGGATGATATAATTACAACATATACCCCATGGAACATAACTACAATAAATTTTTGATGGTATTAATGATTTTATAAAAAATACAATAAAATAATTCTTATGGAAAATAATTTTTTTACCATGAAAATAATTTGAAACCTAAAAGGTCACGAAACAGTTTGGAAACAAATTTTTGTGAAAATTATCTTTAAATATTATAAATTATGATTTAAAACATTGAGTGGTCATGATGGCTGGAAATTCTATACATGCTGAGTACGTAAAAAGAAATATTCCTTTCCCGTTTTCAGGAAAATCCAAACAAGAAATGTTTGAAAAACAAAATGAAGATTAATTTAACTTCTTTAATTGTAATAATGGGTAAACCATTATTTTATAAATATTTAAAAAAAAGGTAATACATATTTTAAATAATTTTTAAGAAGAAAATAAATTTCTGAATGAATATACAAATGAAGTTTAATTTTCTCAAAACATTTTTCCAATTATTTGATGTCCCAAATATTCGAAAAAGTGCACTATTACTTTGAATATTCATGAAAAAATAGTACAAAATTAAATGTGGTTATTATAAAATTATGAAATAATTTTCTTAATATCAAATTCTAGAATAAAGATTCTCCATTAAAATGCGATTGTGAAACAAACTGTTACAATGATCATAATGTTGAAATGAGAATTAATCAATGAAAAAATTATGTGTACCAAATATAAATGCACACAAAACAAGTGGATGTGAATTATGATATAATAAAAATACATTATACACATAATATTAGAATATAAAAGAAAAAAAATAACTAATATTACCTAAATAAAAGAAGTTGAGTTCTGAAATTCATTTCCACTTAGTAACATTCATATCAAACCACTGAATGAAATAGTTAAAATTAAAATTGAAACTAAAAATAACATGAATTATCATGAAATCATTATATTACAAGTCAAAAGGTTAGTATTTACACTATATGGAAGAAATTATGTGCTCAATAGAAACATATTCCCTAATGAAGTGAAATTGAGATAATCTCTCATACCTTGATTCAGACTCATCACGAAAAATAATTTTTCATCCTAAATAATAAAATTATGTTCATTATTTACTTGATTAACAAAATTTTGAATTTTTATTATTCCTTTTATTCTACTCAGTACCAAGTAATATTGATTTATATAATTAATTATGTTTATGTCAGGTGTTTAGATGATATTTGACTAATGAATAATAAATGAATTTGGTAAGTTGACTATTGATCTAAGAGGAAATTATTAAAAAATATCAAGAAATTAATCATGAAATAATTATCATATATACACAATAATTATAAATTTAACACAAATTATGAATTATGGTATTTAAAAAATAAGTAAATTATAATCAGTGAGATGGTATGACATACGAACGCATGAGTAACATTTTCATTTTTCAATGATCATTATGGAAATAAGGTAAGTAATATTTTATCATTATAAAATGATAATTATAAAATAAATACCATATTATTTTTAATTAAAATTATCTATAAAAATCATGTGGTTTGGTGATGAAAAGAGTGTCACATCGCTTCATGAATATTGTAGTCCACACGTATATGAATAGAATATAACCTTTCAGTGAGTGAAATAGAAAGAAATAAAAATATATTTAAAATTTTTATAATGATAAAATTTACTTTAATATCATATTTATTTTATTTATATCACATATATTCAATATATTTTTACTTATTACCTTCCATGTAAATAAATTTTTAATAAAATCTCATAACTTCTTTAGGTCGTAGTCCTCCATACACACATGCGACGTTATCGTATCCCATACAGAGTGGAACGGAAAAAAGTTATATATTCCATTATAAAATAATAAGTACAGTTATTTTATTAATATCATATATATACTTTATATTTTTCATATAAAACAACTGTGAGAGGTGTTGATTGAAAACGTGTCACCTTAGTTCGTGAGGCAATAGTCCATTGTACACTTGAGCTATGTTATCATTTCAAATTTTATAGAAGAGGAGATAGATATAGGTCATTACAATAAAATAATAATAATATAGTATATGGGATATTATGATGTTATTATACAATAATACATGTATAATATTTGAATGAGTTGGAAGAAAAAGTAAAAAAAAACACAAAGTAAATTTTTTTACCTCTTCTCAGACAACCTATATTGGATTACACATAAAGTATTCTTAGAATGGATTTATGACCAAAAAAAGGAATATAAGATGAATCTATGTATGTTTATATAATATTTTGGTTGGTATTGGATCATACCATAGGTTTTTAATGTGTGAATAATTATAGAGCGTTGATGGATTTTTATAAGTGAGGTTAGTGACAAAGTTGTAATTTTTGAAAAGAAAATTGTTTAACCACATTTCCATGTGAAAAATAGTCCCAAATAGAGTATTATCAATAAATAGACATTATAAGGTATATATATTTCTATAAATTAGATTTTATACATTTTTTATGTCATTTAACACTTATATTTTTAGTTTAACATCTGGTAAACCCATTTTTACCTTAACAGTGGCAGTTAATTTGTACTATTTTAACTATTTATTATGGTGAAAAATTTAGTTGAACTTATTAGATAATAGAAATATATATTATTAAAAATATATAATCTAATTTAACAAAATAAATTCACATAATTGAAAAAATAAGATCTAAAATAAAACCACTAGACGTGATGATGAAACATGTTTTCAAGAAGAAAATTATCATAATTATAAAGGGTTTTAATATAAAAATTCAGTATTAAGTTGATTTAAATGAATAAAATTATTTAAATTTTAATATAATTGAACTAATTTTACATTGAAACTTATTTAATATATAATTTATTCATGTAAATAATTTATATGAAATGGAAGTTTTAATTAAAAATCTACAACTTTCACTTTTCCTCCAAAAACGAAACTTCTAAGAAAATTTTAAAAAATCCACCAAAAGATATTTGTAATTTTATGAATTAATAAATGAAGATAATTTTCACAAATAAATTTTTTAAAATTTTGGTAAAATTAATTTTAAATTATGTGCACAAAGTGCAACTAAAACTTCTTTTAGAAAAAATACGGTTTTTTAGAAAGAATTTCTTTTTCATATAAATTATTCTTATTTTAACTCTAATAAATATATAAACAATGATTTTTTTATGTGTAAACCATACAATTTTCATAATTTATTTATTAATATTTATCCCCATCAATTTATTATCTAGGTTTTATGTGTATAATATATCACGATTCATTTACACTTGGGGTTTCATATTCCACAAGTAATCAATGAAATTAAATTTAAAGAAATATATTTCATAGGTTATTTAAGATTAGTGTTTCATGTAAGATATTAAATATTTTAAAATTTTATTCTATTAAAATTTATTCATGTTATATTTTACCTACCTCAAATAAATTACCTCATCGCAATTTGTTCTTTCTATAAAAAATAAGTTATTTTCAATTAAAAAATTCCTTTTTTGAAAACTGAAAACATAAAATGGGTTAATAAAACATCTTATTAATAATTGGGAAATGGAAGCACAAAGGTTATATGGAATAAGAAAAAACTTGGTATTTATGTAGTATAAAATTAGTGGCAAGTTAAGATATATACATTGATAAAAGGAATGAATAATTATGGAGAATGGTAGAGATCATTGATGATAAGAAATTTAACGGTCAATGTAATGATAAAGACTTATAAACAATATAACATTGATGATTTACAACTCCTTTTTATTCCTCTGAAATGATGATAATAAGATAAATGTTTTATTTCATGTTTTTATTCCTAATTTTGAGTAATTATTTTCTTATCTAAGAATATAAGTAAATATAATAAGTTGTTATGTTTTTTCAGAAGAATAATTTAAATTTTTGGTTGTTCTTGGATAAATTTTTTATTAATCAATTAATCCATGAAATTAATATTCAAAAATAATATTTTTATTCCTAAAGCACTAAAAATCACTTTTAAAGGATCATAAGATCCATAAAAGTGTGAATAGTGTTTCCATATTTTTCTAAATATTTTCCATATTCATTATGGTTAGTAAAAGATATCCAATTTTATACATTATTATTTAAAACTTAATAGAAACTCCACTGTTTCATTATTAATATTTATTTATGAAATAATTATCTAAAATCAATGGAATATTAACCAGTACATCACATAGGCCACTGGTATGTCCTAAACTCTCATCATCCTCTAGTTATGGGTTTAATACCTATAAACTTTTCACGATATGATGGGTTGTTACCAGGTATGTGTGATGTCCTTTTTAAGAATTCATATTAATTTAATTACCATAACCTTTCCAAAGTGTGGTGGCCCATGTTATTACAACATGAAAGATAAGAAAAACCTTAATGTTTACAAAGAACATGAATGTTATGCCAAAAAAGAAAAGGTATTATTTTTAAAATAAACCTTTCATATACTAAACCAATTGGTTTTTTTCTAATAATTTTTTTCCCAAAAAATATCCTTGATCTTTGTAAACTCCCATCACATCAAAAAAAAGGGGTGATTAAGACCATGAACCTAAGAAAAAATATATTCTCATAACCCATGATGGTATCCATAAATATTATATTAATTAATATATATATTCTTATGACAATTTATGCATTCCGTACATGATTCATAACTCTTATAAAAAACTAAAATTGGAATAAAAATTTCTACAATTTGATTCTTAAATCCTAATACACAAATACGTCATCTATTTTATTTCAACATTGGTGCTTCATTGATATATGAGTTATTCTTTATAAGGGGGAAGTTAATCTACTAATTCCAAGGTTCCCCATATTTATGACAATGAAAAATAAATGGATATATATTATGATATTTATTTCCTTCCATAATACTCTTCATTTTCCTCAGAAATTATTTTCTCTATAACTTTTTTTTCCAAACATAAATCATTTCCACATTACATTAAGACATAATACGTACTGTCTCTTTCCATATTCCTCACATGATGGGAATAGATATTTATTTCTAAAATAGTATCCACCACATGCGCTCTTAGAAAACACTATCCTTCTATTCTATGGTGAGTATGATAATTAGTTTTGGTATTGGTTTTTAATCATATTTTTGGATATCTTATTAGATATAATCATGATATCTTTCAATCCTATCATTATCCTAGTTGGTTTCTCATATTCACCACATTTTCCTTCAAATTCAATGATAACATGCTTTCTATGGGTTCCATGCATTGACTAAACCCAAAAATAAATGTGTAAGAAACGATAATATTAGATGGAAAACAAAATAATCATTTATAGGATATTTAAATAATGAAATATTATTTTAAATCAAATATACCTTATTTTTATCATTGGAAATCCATTTTCATCATCTATTAAAATAATTCATAATGGATTATAAAGAAAATGTGAATTTTTCAAAGAATATCCCTTAGGTGTGCCAATCTTGGTGTGTATTAGGATTGATGCCATATACTAGGTGATGATCGAGTTAAGCCTAATGAAACCATTTCATATTTATTATCTATAGGTACATTTATTCTTGAACCGTGTACACTTATATTATCCAAACATGGATTTTCTTCTGGAAGATACCAAATAATATTTTCCTTTCTAAAAAATTATAATTTTTATCTATACTTGTCCACAAAGTATATCATAGGGTTATGTTCTATAATCAATGTTTTCCCAAATCTAGTTTCCAAGGTTTCTACTAAAATTATTTTGATTCAACATGTATCAATCATGACTATAGTAACCTAGAGCTACTGTCTTACTTTATTACATTGGAAAAAGATACAAGTAATCGCATATGGAAGGACTAAATATTTTATTAGTCTTTTGTATACTAGATAAGTAAATCATTCCCATATTATATTTGAATACAAAAATTAAAACATAATTCTTTCATGAATAACTTCATTCTATGTATAATATCCTTTTATATCAATCTTAATAATCATAATGTATTTATGGGAAAGGAAATGAAATACTGGTGATCCCAAATGCTCGGTAAGGGTTTAGTAAAGTGGAAGCTATGAAAAATCAAACATGACATGGTAAATAACTATACTGGCAAGATATTTTAATAATATGACTATCGATATAATATAATTAATAACAAATATATGACGGTAAATAATTGAAAAAACATGCCATTTAATCAATAAACTCAGTGAGTTATGAATCCATATATAATAACATTATGAAAATAACATGGATAATAATAACTGCCGAATTATAAATAAATGATGTTATTAATTATTGGATTTTATGTTCTTAAAAACATGATACCTTTATTATGAAGACCATTCAAAAGGTAGTTTAAACTAATTATAGAAACCCATGTAATTCTATTTTACAAAAATACCACATCTGACTACTAATTCATCGAGGGGACCTATATAACTTTCCCCCCCTTATCTATATATCAAATTTATTCCTCGTATATCTAATAATCTATTTAATTCACGAACAATATTCTTTATGTAATGGCCCAGACCACTCTGGTCCATTACTCTGCCAAAATATAGTGTTTGAGGTGTTTTGGGAGGTCAAGGTGACTTATCCCCAACATTTTTTTAATTTTCCAACTCGGTGAACAGTTCCACCAGTGAGACCGGTGTTAACAGTTCCACCTGTGAGGCTTGTGTGAATAGTTAAACTGGTGACACCACTATGAAAAGATCCAATAGTAGACAGATATGAACAGTTCCAATAGTAGACTGATTTGCACAGATCCAACATTGAGACTGATGTGAACAGTTCAAATGGTAGACTAATTTGAATAGTTCCACTGATAGACAGATATGAAGAGTTCCAACAGTCGGCCAATGTGAAAAGTTCCAACGGTAGACTGAGGTGAAAAGTACCACCGGTGAGACCAATGTAAAAAGTTAAAATGGTATACTAATGTGAACAGTGATAACAGTAGTCCCATGTGATTAGTTGTAACGGTAGAAAGATGTGAACAGTACCACTGGTAGAAAGATGTAAATAGTTCCAACGGTATACAGAGGTAAACTGTCCCACTAGTGAGATTGATGTGAACAGCCCACCGGTGAGACTGGTGTAAACTATTCCAATGGTATACTGATATGAAAAATTCCAACAGTAGACTCATGTGAACAGTTCCAAAGGTAGACCCATGTGAATAGTTCAAATGGTAGACGGATGTGAAAAGTGTTTCCCATCGATGAGACATTATGTGAAAAATGTTTCCAAATCAGTGTGGTTCCAACAGTAGCCTCTATTTCCTTTTCCAAATTTTGAGTTCATGAACAGTGTTTCCAGACCAGTGAGGTTCTAATAACAGCATCTATTTCCCTTTCCAAAACATGATTTCATAAATAGTATTTCCAAACTAGTGAGGTTCTAACAAAATCCTCTTTCCTTTTATAAATTATGAGTTTCTGAATAGAGTTTCTAGACAAGTGAGGTTCTAAGAGAAGCCTATATTTCCTTTTCCAAATTTCAATTTCCTAAAAAATTTTTCCAGACAAGTGAGGTTCTAACATCAGCCTCTATTTCCTTTTCCAAATTTTGAGTTCATGAACAGTGTTTTCTGACCAGTGATGTTTTAACAACAACCTCTATTTTCTTTTTAAAATTTTGATTTCATGAACAATGCTTCTATACCAGTGAGTTTCTGACAAGATCCTTTTTTCCTTTTCCAAATTTATAGTTTGGTTTATGATATTTCCAGCATCCAACAGTATCTCCCCTTTGGTGTTTCCTTTGATGAAAAATGCATTTAAATACTCATTTTAAAGACTAAGTACAATTAAAAGGCTATAACTCCTATAATAATTTTCTTAAGGCTCCAGATTCTATTACATGGTCAAACAGTTTTGTTTAATATGATCATATTTTAATGTAAAATCTAGTATATCTTAAACTGTTGATCTGTTAAATCTTCCAAAATGATGATATATCTTCCTCCCTTGTTCTTCCTCTTTGTTCTCTCGTATGAGATTCTTGAACCTTTCATTACTTCCTATAAGAGTTGTGCGATCAAACTTTCCTCCTTGGATTGGTTCTCCTTGAGTTTTCTTCTTATTGCAAGTGTACCATATGTTTTTGGTATAACCAAGGAGTATCGATCAATAGTTGATATAAGGCTTGATCTATCATCATTATTTTGGGTTCATATCCTTCTGTTTCTCCTTTACCTTTTATGGAATTCTATCCTCATTTTTCTAATGGACTTTTCTTGGGTGTTGGTTGGTGTGTTGGTGTCTCGACATCCTCAGGTGGATGCAATCCTCTATGAGAGGTGATCATGATCTTTTTTGTTAGTCTGTTCAAAGATCATCAGGAACCTTTTAAGGTATGGGATCCATTTCTTCTCATTTATTTTATGTAAAACTATACAATTAGAATGTTTTAACCCACTTTATCAAAACATAATTGACATAATAAATATTTGAAACAGATAAATAAATTGATATCGATCGTATGTTATTGTCTATTGTTTTTCTAAATAGCGTGATATCTATGTTTTTGTTTTTTATATTTTTGTTCTTGATGGAAGTTGGTAAAAAATATAAATCTATAATTAATTTATAATTGTTTGGCTAATGATATAGTGGCATGTAAATGAATCCGGTTTTTGTTGTTGTAATTTTATTTTAATCAAATTGATGTAGTAAGGATCTTTAATCAATTGGTGATAGCTTGGTATTTAGGTTTCCCATGATTGGAACTTACAAATAACAAATTTTTAAATTCTAGTTTGATTAAAGTATTGGTTGTTCGATAAAAATACAATGTCTTATAGTGTTCTAAGTTAACCTCTTTCTCGTAAAGGCCAAGAGCCTTATTCATGGAAATGTGAGAAATCATTGGGGTTGAAAGTTGGATTCCTTGATTAAGGGCCAAGATCCCAATTCATATGATGTTTTTTCCTAGTTCTTGTGTTGTGATATGTGGGGGAAGGGAGACCTATTTTTTGTGGTAGCAGTTAACTCATAGAGTGGTGAGATGCATCAGTTTTTACATATGGGTGTTGGGGAGGACACCAGAGATGATGGAACGAGTTAGATGTGAATGTTTGTATAATTTTTGTTTCATGTTGTATTTTTATCTTCCGTAATTTCCCCACTGCTCAATGTAGTTGGTTTTCTTACCCTCCTTCCAAAAAGGTGCTAAGACACGTGAGGAATACCACGTTCTTTCTGTGTATATCTTCCTGAGGGAGGACAGGTCTATAGTCTTGCTATATGTAGCAAAAACTTGATGGGTTGTTCGTCTACTCACCTAGTTGAGCCCCCATGTGTTTAGTAGCTTAGAATATTTGTCTATAGAATTCCTAGGAATATGGGAATGTAATGATGTTAATAAATGATTTAATAAATGTTGTTAACCCATTGGGTTAGAGCTTGTTGGGATGAAATGTTGTGGTTGAAATTTTAATAGAACAGTGAACATTGGGAGAGATGATAATGAAATATAATGTGGAAATTATTAATGGTTAATTAATTTTTAATGGATTAATTAACATTAACTGCAATTGATAAAAGGGTAATGAAGTAATGTAATATTGCTCCTTAAATTGTTTTGTACTTCTAGGATACCTAGTATTAAAAGTGGCAGCCGGGAGTCCGAGAGATGTTAGATACAATTGAGTCTAAGTCAAGGATATGCAGATAGTGTGGTTATGAGATAGAGTATATTCTTTACTTTAGGGGTTTTTATACACTTCTCCACCCCGTCAGTTAGGGAAACTGACACCCCATGTATTCCAAGATCTAGGGGTGTTTTCACCAACATTTTGGTGGGAGGATAGATGGATGACTACCCCCTTTAGACCCTCTCTTTTCACCTGGTAGTAACTTGTGCTGGTAGGCACAACAATTAGTTTTCCTCATATAGGTGTGTAGAGGTCTGTAATGGATTTTGGTTATTTATGAACATATATTCTGGATATAGTTTCCAATGGAATACTATAAATGTTATGTGTATAGGCTATGATGTCTTGAGGATCCTTACTCAGTGTATGGTTTGTAATGGCTTGAGGTATAATACTCGATGTATTATACACATTATGTGATATTCGGTTGCTTCCAGAAAATACCTGGTTACTTTGCTTACGTGGATGTGGTGGTTTTCTTGCACGAGGTTCATGTTGAGGTGCTTCGCCCTGGTGTCTGCGGGCAAGCCTCTTTAGAGAGAGATGGTTTAGGATGTGAAATATTGGGGAAAAGATGTAAAACTAGTGGGTAATAAGTAATAAGGTACCCTTTATATTCTTTATTATATTATATAATCTTGTATGAGATATATTGTGAGATTATCCATAGTGCGGCTGAGAACTTAGTATACTTGTTTAGGTGCCATGTTCATTTCACTTATTGTTCACTATGCTTTGGAATGCATTATTTACTTTTGCACGAGAGGCTCTGGGGAGGATCCTACTGAGTATACAATTATAATCACCCTATATATATATAAACTGTTTTTAGGTCACATGGACCAGGTTAGAGATCAGGCTGGTTTCTACTATCTTGGGGTTGCAGGAGCTGTTCAGGCTTGTGGTTGCTGCGGGTTTTTACTTTCCTTTGTTAATTGCTATTTTCCCACTTCAGTTGTAGTAGTTTTTCATGACATTACATATGGGTAATTGGGATTTCATTTATATTTCTATCTGAGATGGAGTTGGGTGGTTTTTATGTTATCTCTCTCTTTCGCATGTGTTCTCTAAAAGGGAAATACATCCCATTTGTGTATTTACTATATCTTTGATGCTATTTTCCAACCCAGGGCCTACTGGAGGTGGGACTCGAGGGTCATTATCTCTCTTCTCAAATTTCTTGCCCATGAGGGGTACACCTTGTGGACAGGGGGTCATGACAAAGTGGTATCAAAGTCTATATTTGAGGGATATGAAGGTTTTGATGTTAGGAAAAGGTGAGGTCTCATGGGTTGGTAGGGAAATGGTGTTATTCATGTTTAGAGAGTGATGTAAACACTAGAGACCGGCTGAGACATAAGTGTTTATGGCCCACTGTGATCTGATGAACAAACCTTTAAGTTTACAATGGCTACTAAACGAGGTGATACTAGTTGTAGGGAAGAGACTTTGGAAAGGATAATGCATCATTCATCTTGGTTCCTATGTTTGAATGGGTAGACCTTAAGATAGGTTAACCTAAAATGAATAAAAGAAAACAATGAATTAATTAATGTTGAGTCTTCCATATTCTAAGTTTATATGCTCTAACTATTTTTTATTTTGTATGTATGGCTCTAGGTTGACGTCCTCATCAGGTTAGCATAGAAGATGTCCAATAGGATGTACGTGCAGATCACTGCAAGGTACAGGTTGATGATGAAAAAACATTGATGAGGACACTCTGTGAGTTTCTGCACCCTAGTCTGGAGAAGTATAATGGATCCGATTAAGATGTTGTCATGAAAGGCTGGTTGGAGGAGGTCGAGATATTATTTAGTTTGATATGTGCTCAGAAGGATCATATGGTGTCTTTGGTTGTGACGATGCTATATGAAGCATCATAGCAGTGGTGGTCCTTGTTCCTCAGGGATTGCGAGGAGTCAATGATCCCAAAGTAGGAGTTCCGAGACAAGTTTAGAGTCGAGTTTATTTCTTCAACCACGAAGGAATATAGTCTCCATGAGCTTCTAACCCTTTGACAGGGGAGATCTAATGTGCGATAGTTTAGAATCTATTTTTAAAACCTTTTACGATATTCTTCAGACTTGTTTCCAAACAAGTAGGCCAGAGCGATGAATTTTGAGGAGGCTTTGGGTCCAGAGATTTAACTTCAGGTCACCTTGTTTATGATGACGACATATCTTTAGGTACTGGCGAAGGTAGAGGTTGTCGAGAGGAAAATTGCCCAAACTGGATCCTCATGAGTGGTGAGTCATCATGATTTCTCATGAAGCATAGTTGTAGTCCAAGGTTTCTAGTTTTCAAGGAAGAAGAGTTTACGTTTAGTTGGTGGTAGGTCCCAGCCCTCAGCATCTCATTTCTCCAAGGGTGGCGGCTCTAAGGACTATGCCAAGGGATCTGACACTTTTTTTCTTATGGTGGTGAATTTCATCAGTAGTGAGAGTGACCGACCTCTCAGAGCAGTCATTGTGCACCAGATGTTCCGCTCCTGGTTACTCTATTGAGGCAGTTTGAGTCGAGGCTGCAACAAAATGTTGCACCCACATTGGATCCGTAGAGGGTAGAAGGGGAAGGTAGAGAATGGCCCCATGTTTCTTCTCGTCATCAGATAGCAGAGCGTAGAGGTGGTGGTGGTTGTCATTAGTGTTCGAGAGTCCATGGATGAGGTCATGGTCAGCTTCACGCTTTAGCATTTCCAGCGCCAGGCGAGCCAAACATCGTTCGAGGTACCTTTTCATATTATCTACTTTGGTGAATACCTTGTTTGATTCATGAGTGACACACTTATTCATATCACCTGCACTTTTCCATGCTTTGGTACTTGAGATAGAGAGTATTATAGTTCCCTTGGCATTGACTTCGACAGTTGGAGGTCGATCTAACTTGTTTGAAGTATGTAGAGACTATGAGCTAGTGCTGGGGATGCACCGCTCTTGGGGAAATTTCCTATGTTTATGGATACTACCATATAATATCATCCTTTACATTGATTGGTTGTACTCAGTGCAAGCTATCATGGATTTATTCCAGATACATGTGGTGTTATTTGAAGCATATGGAGATCCAACGATGTTTGTTGGTGAATGAGACACTTAGATGGGTCAGAGGAATCTTTTGTCACTATCATCTTTGATGGATGAGATGATTTTGAGTTCTTATGAGGTTTAGTAGTTGGCATTTCCTATGGTCATAGAAGAGTACTATGATGTTTTTTTAGAAGAGGTTGTATCATTACACCCTGTACTAGAGATCATGTTTTGGATCGGGCTACAACCAGGAGAAACTCTTATCTCTATGTACCCATATAGGATGGACCCTTATGAGTTACGAGAGATATATATATATAGCTTGATGGTCTATTACAGTGTGATTTTGTTCGTCCAAGTATGTCCCAATGGGGCACACCAGTTTTTTTTATGAAGAAGGATTATGGAAGTTTGCGGTTGTGTATCGATTATCTTTTCCGAAACAAAGTGATAGTGAATAATCTCTATCCTATTCCATAGATTGATTATTTATTCAATCAACTAAAGGGGGAAAGTTGGTTCTCAAAGATCAAATTGCATTCAGGATATCATTAGATGTGTGTGAAGGATGAGGATATCCCGAAGAATCTTTTATGTTGTCGTCATGGGTGTTATGAGTTCGTTGTAATGTTGTTCGATGTAAATAATGCTTCATCTATGTTCATGGGATTGATGAACGTTGTGTTATGTTACTTACTAGATAATTTCATGATGGGTTTTATTTGAAAACATCTTCATGTACTCCACATCTTATGAGGAGCATGAAGAGAATCTACATGCAGTTTTGGGAGTTCTTCGTCAACATCAGGTGTTTGTGATGTTTTTGAAGTTTGAGTTTTGGGTTTGAGAAGTTATTTTATTGGGGAATGTTATGTCTCAATAGGGATTAGTTGTCGATCTATCAAAGTTATAAGCAGTTGTTTCTTGGGCAGCCCCCAATACAGTGGAAGAGGTGCAATGTTTCCTTGGGCTTGCTGGCTATTACAGGATGTTCATAGCCGATTTCTCTCGGGTTGCGACTCCTCTGACAGCATTGACCAAGAAGGATCAGGCTTTCATATGGAATAATCACTGGCATATTTTTATATCTAATGGCGATGTTAGAAAGTGCTCTAGTTATTTTTCTTCCAGCAGAGGGATTTCAGTTTTATGGATTCAGCGATGCTTCACATTTGGGTGTAAGATGTGTTCTAATGCAGTAGTGATCAGTTGTTTTTTATGGGTCTTATCATTTGCATCCCCTTGAATGTAACTATTCCACCCATGATCTTGAGTTGGAAGCCATGGTGTTTTCTCTAAAGTTGTGGATACAATACCTCATTGTCAAACAATTTTCGGTTTTCACTGATCGTAAGAGCCTGAGGTATGTTGTCTCCTAGCATGAATTAAATTTGCGACAATATCAGTGGATAGAGTTCTTATAAGAATACTACTTTGAAATATCATATATACCTAGAAAGTGTAATTTTGAAGCTGATGCACTGAGTAGAAAGTTACGTAGCGATGTATTGTGTGAAACTGATGATTCTTGGAGAGTAATGGAAGAATTGTCAGCATTACATCTTGATATGGTAGAAGTAGGCAACATAGGTTGTCTTTTTCAGATGACGATACAATTATCTATGGAGAAACATGTAGAAGAGTCCCAGTTTGGGGATATGGAGGTGGAGGTTTAGAGAGACTGAGTTTTTTTTGGTGAGGCCACTGATGGTTGTTCTAAGGATGAACGAAACTGAGTGCTATATCAAATAATGATATTTGTTACTTTGGAAATGCTTGAGAAGGTTCTAGGATAGTTCCAGAGTTCACCTATAGTGGTTATTCCTGGCGGAAAAAAGATGTATCAAGCCTTGAGGAATAATTTTTGGTGGCCTGGGATGAAGCATGCAGTTGTAGAGTTTGTGTCTCGATGTTTGGTATGCCATAAGGTAAAGGTTGAGCACCGTGTCCCTGGTGGTTTGCACCAGCCATTTAATATTCCTTAGTGTAAGTGGTATGACATCTCAATGGACTTTTTTATTGGTTTACCTTGATATTGGGGAGGAAATGATGCTATTTGGGTGGTAGTGGATTGTTCCATGAAATCGTCACAATTTATATAACTCAAGGATTCGAGCTCAGTGGATGTTTTTCAAGGAAGTATCTGGAGTAGGTGGTGAGACTCCACATAATCCCAAGGATGATCATTTTTAATTGAGATCCTAATTTTACCTCTAGGGTGTGAAGAGGTCTCTAGCA
This sequence comes from Viscum album, assembly GCA_963277665.1. NCBI lineage: Eukaryota > Viridiplantae > Streptophyta > Magnoliopsida > Santalales > Viscaceae > Viscum > Viscum album. Next base: position 2,063,919,543 of record OY728133.1, on the reverse strand, counting down.
TGATTTTGGTTCACATATATGCCTTAGCACTACTTTTCATCTGCATATGGATGGTCAGATAGAGTGGAATATCCAGACTTTTGAAGACATGTTACACTCTTGTGTCCTAGATTTTGGAGTTTCATGGATAAAAAAATTATCCTTGGAGTAGTTCTCTTAGAAAAATAGTTTTCAATCCACCATCGGTACGGTGTTGTTTGAATCCTTGTGTGGCCGACCTTTCTGATCTCCGTTATGTTGGACTGGGGTCTGAGAGTAAGCAATTCTCGGACCAGAAATAGTGTTGAATAAAACAAGGATGTATCAGGTGCATCGTGAGAGGATGTAGATTGCAAAAGATCATTCGAAATAATATTCTAATCAAAGGAGGAGACCATTGGAGTTTGATGTTGGGGATCATGTGTTTCTGAAGGTGACTCCTCATTGTGGGCAATGAAGGTTTGGTTGTGGGTATAACCTTTATCCCCGGTTTTTTGGGCCTTTCGAGGTGCTGGATTGTGTTGGATTCATGGCGTATTGAGTATCACTTACCCCACTAATGTGCCATATACACAATTTTTTTCTATACATCATAGATCCATTATTATCTTTATGATGACTCACACATCATAAACTGGGGAGAGATTGATGTTGATAATGATGAGAACTTAGAGGAGTGTCCTATGAAGATCCAAGACCACAAACAGAATGTGTTTCATGGGAGTTATATCCCCACAGTTCGTGTCTTGTGGTGACCTGGTGGCGTGGAGGAGAGTACCTAGGAATGCGAGTTAAAGATAAGTGCTCAGTACCCCCAGTTGTTTGATGTTTAATTATTTTAATGTAAAAAAAATATAATAAAAAATAAAAAAATAAAAAATATGTTCACTTTGTGGTTGTAGTCCTTTTGTGTTTATGAGAAGGCTTTCTTTGAATGCTTCTTGTGGATTTCTCCCTTTTGAGAAGAATCTCGATGGGTGGTTTTCCGGACCCCATTTCTGTTTACCTTTTGGTGGGTTTTTAATTCTCAAGGATGAGAATGTTTTGAGAGGTATCTGATGTAATGACTCGGACCTCTCTGGTCCATTTTTCAGAAGAAATCTAGTTATTTAGGTGTTCTGGGAGGTCAAGGTGACTTATCCCCAACTATTTTCCAAATTTCCAACTCGGTGAACAGTTCCCCCAGTGAGACCGTTGGGAATAGTTCCACCGGAGAGACCACTATGAATATTCCCAATGATAGACCAATGTGAACAGTTCCAACAATAGATAGATGTGAATAGTCCCACTAGTGAGAAATATGGGAACAATTCCAATGGTAGTATGATGTGAATAGTTCCACCGGTAGACCGATGTGAATAGATCCAATAGTAGACCAATGTGAACAGTTCCAATGGTAGACCGTTGTGAACTATCCCACCGGGGAGACCAATTTGAATAGTTCCAATGGTAGATTGATGTCAATAGTGCCAATGGTAGACTGATATGAACAGTTACATTGGTAGACTGATGTGAACTATTCCAATAGAAGACTAATGTGAATAGTGCAACCGGTAGAAGGTTTTGAATAGTTCCAATGGTAGACCGATGTGAACAGTTCGAATAGTAGAATGATGTGAATAGTCCCACCAGTGAGACCAATGTGAATAGTTCCAACAATAGACCGATGTGATCAGTTTCAATGGTAGACCCATATGAACAGTTCCAATGATAGATCGATGAGAATAGTGCCAACGGTAGACCGATGTGAAAAGGTGTTTCCCATCGGGGAGACATTTTGTGAACAATGAGGTTCCAACAGCAGCCTCTATTTCTTTTTCCAAATTTTGAGTTTATGAACAATGTTCCAGATTAGTGAGGTTCCAACAACAACCTCTATTTCCCTTTCCAAATTTCGAGTTCATGAGCAGTGTTTCCAGATCAGTGAGGTTCTAACCACAACCTCTATTTCTATTTCCAAATTTCAAGTTCATTAATAGTGTATCCATACCACTGAGGATCCAATATCAGCCTCTATCTCATATTCCAAATTTTGAATTCACGAAGGTTGTTTCCAGACCAGTGAGGTTCTAACAACAACCTCTATTTCCTTTTCCAAAATTTGAGTTCGTAAAGAGTGTTTCCAAACTAGTGTGGTTCTAATAGCAGCCTCTATTTCCTTTGCTAAATTTGAAGTTCATGAATAGTGTTTCCAGACCAATGAGGTTCTAACATTAGACTTTATTTCTGTTTCCAAATTTTGAGTTCATGAATAGTGTTTCCAGACTAGTGAGGTTCTAACAGAATCCTGTATTTCCTTTTCCAAATTTTCATTTCATGAACAGAGTTTCTAGACCAATGAGGTTCTAATAATATCATTTTGTTCCTTTTCCAAATTTCTAGTTTGGTGTACTGTGTTTTCATCTTCCTATTGTTTCTCCACTTTGATGTTTCCTTTGACGTAAAATGCATTTAATGCATCATTTAGGACTCTAAGGCCTATTTATAGTCCATAACTCCTATATTAATTTTCTTAAGTCTTGTTATGTATTTAAATAGTTCTAAATTAATGGTTTAATATGACCTTATTTTAATTGAAAATCCATTGTATCTTAAACTATTGATCCATTAAATATTATAAATGGACGAGATATATTGCTCCCTTGATCTTCCTTCTTGTTCTCTGGTGTGAGATGCTTGAACCTTTCATTCCTTCCTATAGGAGTTGTGAAATTAAATTTTCTATCATGGATTGGTTCCCCTTGAATTTTATTCTTACTTCATGTGCAACCTATGTTTTTGGTACAGCCAAGCAGTATCTATCAATCTTTGATATAAGGTATGATTTATCGTCATTCTATTCTGTTTATCTCGATCTGTTTCCCCTAGCACTTTTATGGAATGCTATATCCATGTTCCTAATGGACTTTTCTTTGGTGTTGGCCAGTGTGGTTATGTATCTTCATCCTCGGGTGGATGCAGTCCTCAAAGAGAGGTGATCATGATCTGTTTTGTTATTCTATTCAAAGAGCATCGAGAACCTTTTGAGGTAGGGGATTCATTGATTATCTTTTCTTTTATGTGCAACTCTAGAGTTAGCATGTTTTTATCCCACTGGATCACAATGTAATTGATATAATAAATATTTGACAAGGAAAAATAAATTGATATTGATCCGGTGTTATTGCCTCTTTTTTTGATAGATAGAGTGATATCTTTGTTTTTTTGCTTTTCATTCTTGATGGAAATTAGTAAATAACAAAAATATGAAATCAATTAATAATTGATTGACTAAGGATAAAGAGGAATGTAAATGAGTCTTTTAATTATTTTTGTTGTGGTAATTTTATTTTAATAAAATTGATGAAGTAAGTATCTTTAATCAATTTGTGATCGCTTTATATTTAGGTTACCCATAATTAGAACCTACAAATAATAAATCAGTTAATTCTAGATTGATTAAAGAACTAACTATTTGATAAAAAGATAATGCCTTGTAATGTTTTGAGTTACTCTCTTGATTGTAAAGGCCAAGAGCCTTATGCGTGGTGCTGTGAGAGCTCATTGTGTTTGAAGGTTTAATGCATTGTTTGGGGACAAGATCCCACTTGATATGAAGTTTGTATTCCTTATGCTTGTGTTGTGATATGTGGGGGCAGGTAGGCCTATTGGTAGTTGTAGTAGTGGATACCTAGAGTGGCGAGATGCATCAGTTTATGCACGTGGGTTCCGGGGAGGACACCAGAGATAATGGAATTGGTTGGATGTGAATGTTTGGATGTTTACTTATTCTTTTTGATTTTTTATCATTCTTTCTTTCCCCACTGGTCAAGGCAGCTAGAATTCTTACCCTCCTTCCAAAAAACGGGCAAAGACGGGTGGGCTATGGCACGTGCTTTCCGTGCTTAGCTTCTTATGGGAGGATGGGTCTATGCTCATGCTATAGGGGTTAATTACTTAATAGGTAGTTAATCTACTAACTGTACTGAACACCCTTTTGTTTAGTATCTTAGAATATTGTTTTTCTAGAATGACTGGTAATAAGGGAAAGTAACGATATTAATAAATTATTGAATAAATGATGTTAATTTATGGGGTTGGATCTTGTTGGGATGCAATGTTGTGGTTGAAATTTTAATGGAACAATGAACTTTGGGTGTGATGATAATGAAATATATTGTATAAATTATTAATGGTTAATTAAATTTTAAGGTATTAATTAATGTAAAGTGAAACTAATAAAAAGGGAATGAAGTAATTTAATAAATCTCTTTAAATGGTTGTGTGCTTATAGGATACATTATCTTAGAAGTGGCAGATAGGAGTCTGAGAGATGTTAGATGCAGTTCAGTATAAGACTTGGTTATGTCCATAGTGTTGTTCTGAGCTATAGTATATGTTGTACTTTTTGTGTTTCTATATACTACTCCACCCCATTAGTTAGGGAAACTGACACCTTAGTGAATATTAGACCTAGGGTGGGGTGTGTTTTCCAACATTTTAGTGGGAGGATAGATGGATGACTACCCATTTTGGCCCCGCTCTCTTATCTTGGTAGTTACATGTGCTGGTAGGAACAATGGTTAGTTTTCACCATATATGTGTGTAGAGGGATTTAATTTCTTGTGGTTATTCACACACATATTTTCTATATATAGTTTACTATGGGATACTATAGGTGTAATGTGTATAGGCTATAATGACTTGAGGATCCTTACTCAGTGTATGGGTTGTAATTGATTCTTGTATAATTATCGACGTATGATACACATTATGCGAGATTTGGTGGCTCCTGAAAACTACCTTGTTACTTTTATTACATTTATGTGGTGGTTTTCCTACATGAGGTGCATGTTTTGGTTCTTTTACTATGTGTATGTTGGTAAGACTTTTTGGAGAGAGATGGATTAGGAAATGTGATGTTGGGGAAAATGAAAAACTAGTGGGGAAGTAGTAGCATGATACCCTTGATATTATTTATTATTTTATATTCTCTTGTATGTGATACATGGTGAGAGTATCCATGGTAAGGCTGGGAACATAATATACCTGTTTATGTGATGAGTTAGTTTCTCTTTTGGTTCACTATGATTTAAGATTCTTTCTTTACTTTTGCACGAGAGGCTTTGGGGAGGATCGTACTGAGTATAATATTATACTCACCCTATGTATATATAAACTATTTTCCAGGTCACTTGGAGTAGGTCAGAGATCAGGCTGGTTTTTACTAGCTTGGGCTTGTTGAAGCTGTTCAGGCTTACAGTTGCTGCTATTTCTACTTTCCTTTGTTACGTGATGTTTTCCAACTTCAGTTTTAGTAGTTTTTAATGACATTTCCTTTGTGTACATGGGTTTTCTTTTATATTGATGTCTGAGTTGGAGTTGGTTGGTGTCTGTCTTATCTATCCCTTTTGAAAGTGTTCTCTTAGAGGGTACTGTATCCAATTTTTGTGTTTACTATAACCTCGGTGCTAGTCGCTAACCCGGGGCCTACTAGAGATGGGAATTGGGGTTCATTATCTCTCTTCATATATTGTCGGCCTAGGAGGGGTACACGTTTTGGTGAGGGGGTTATGACACCTTATAAATAAATATTTTTTTCAATGGAGGAATACTTATTTTCAAAATTTCCCTAGTAAATTAAATAACATTCAAAGTAAGACACCATATGTATAAATAAGATAATATTTTAGAAATATGTATATCCATGAAAAATAATAGAAATATGTTTTGGAAATTCAATATCAAATGACAATAAAAATTTAATAATCTAATGGAAAGTTAATGACTACAATATTGAATCAAATAAGTTAGTTTCTATACTATCTTTGGTAAAAATAATCATAAAACATCGAGATAATTTATAAAGATCATATAAATACAACTTATCATGGTGGATCATATATTAAATAAAGGTTTTATGTCATTGATGAATATAAATATTGTAAAAATTTCGTTAAATTATTATTGAGGAAAATATATATATTTTTCCTTTAAAAATCATTTTAAAAATAAAAGGTCACATTTTTTTTCCTGAAAAAACAATATTTTAAAATAACAATAGAAACTTATAATGGATGTTTTAAAACATTTATTGGTCATTATGGTAGGAAATATCATAGTACTGAATATGTTAACACAGTTATTCCGTTCATATTTTTTTTATAAAAAAAAACAATCATCTTTTTGAAAGTGTCAAGAATATTTTATTCAAATTTTATTTTAGAAATTCAAAATGGGTAATAATATCATTAATAATTCATATGTAAAAGGTTTAAATAAACATTTAAAACATGTTTTTAAACAAAATTATATTTCTTACTAAAGAGATAAATAGAGTTGGATTTTCATAAAAACATTTTCTCAATTATTATATGTACCAAAGAGTGAAAAAATGGTACTATTATATTAAAATATCACGAATAACTAAATAATAATAATTTTAATTGGGTTTATTGTCTAATTATAAAATAATAATTTTCAATTTAAATTCAATAATAAATAATCTTGATTAAAATAAGATTGTGAAATAAACCCTTAGAACCATTATAATGATGATGTGTGAATGAATAAATGAATAAATTATTTGTATAAAATTTAAATCCATCTAGAAAAATTGGAAATAAAATATGATATAATAAAAAATAATTAGGAACATAATATTATAATATTAAAGGCATTCTATTAAGTTATATAACCTAATAAAAAAATCTTAGTTACGGAAATCTTTACAACATGGTATCTTTTAAGTAAAATAAATTGGGTAAAATAATTCAAATTGAAACATAAAAAACCATTTATTATTAGTTATTCATGATATTACATGTATGTTTGTCATTGTTTTCACCATATTAATGAAATTACATGTATAGTAATAAAATATGCCTCAATGAATTGAAATTGATATGAAGTCTCCTACCTTGAGTCTGACTCATCTCACAGATTATTTAACATCATGAATGCCAAAAATATGTAATTATTCTCTTTCTTATGAACCTTTTTAAGTTTATTATTCATTTTATTTCCCTTATTACCATGTTATATAGAATTACAATGTCAATTATGTTTATGCTAGGTGTTTCGATGATATTTGACTTGTGTAAAAAATGATTTTGGTAGGTTGACTATTGGTCTAATAATGATTTATTATGAAATATAAAAAATATTAATCATGAAATAATTATAATATATATATATAAATTATATTTTTTGTACTAATCATGAATTATGTTTCTGACAAACGAAGTACGTTTTGATAATAGAGATGGTCGGTCATCTGTATGCATGAGTAATGTTTCTATTTTTTAATGAACATTATGGATATGAGGTAAATAATATAATATCATCTAATAATGAGAATTATATAATAAATAAAATATTAATTATTTAAATATAATTATTTATATCATCCGTGTGGTGTGGTGATGAAAATAGTGTCACATTATGTCACGAAGGGTGTAGTTCACACATATGCAAACGAAATTACTATTTTTGAGTGTGTTAAAAAGGTAGAAAAAAATTATATATCAGATTTTAAGAATTATATATATGTTATTAATATAATAAATACTTCATTTATATAACATATATTCATTAAATTTATCCTTATTACATTTCTTGTAATGTTTTAGTGAAAAACAAATATCTTTGCTTAGTGACGTGGTAGTCCACTGTACACCTGAGCGGCATTACGACATCCCCTACAGAATGAAAATTTAAATGGATTATATGATATAATGACTATAGTGGTATAATTATATTATAATTATCATATATTTACTTTATATCCATTATCATATCAAATCACGAGAGGTGTTGATGTTAAATGTGTTATATCGGTTCGTGAGGTGGCAGTTCACTGTATATACGAGTGAAATTATCATTAACCATATGAGGGATGATGGGGTGGATATAGGTCACTAACATAACATAATAACATATCAATATATTATAGAAAATATATTTATAATATATTAATAAATTAATAATATTTTGAAATAGTTGAAAACTGAAATCAAACAGAGACACATAGTTTGTAATTTTACCTTTTCCTGGACAACATGTTTACTATTATACCTAAATTATTAATAGAATGGATTTATTAAAAAAAAAATTATACTAGGATTATATAATTCAAGTATTGAATTTATTTGTGTTGGTTTTGTATGAATGAAAATGTTTTGACAATGTGAGTAATAGAGGAGAGGGGGTGAACTTCTATAAGTGATGTGTGTGGAACACTTGTAATTTTTGAAAATAAAAAGGTCTCCCATGTTTCTAACATTAAAAATGGGTAAAAAATGATATTTTACTATCATAATATATAATAAGGTGGAAATTTATTAATAAAATATATTTTAGATAAGTTTTTATGTCATTTTAACACTTATATTTTTAGTTTAACCCATGATAAACCCATTTTTACCTTAACTGTGGTAATTAATTTTTATAATTTTCACTATTCATTAATGAGGAAACTAAATTTCAACTTATTAAATGATATAAATTACATTGATTCTATGTATTTAATTCATTTTAAAAAATTACCTTCACATATTTGGAAACATTAAATTTAAAATAAAACCCATAGTAGTACAAAAAACAAATTTTCAATAAGGAAATCCTCATATGTATAGAGAGTTTAAATATCAAAATTCAATATAAAATTTATTACTATGAAATAAATTAGTTAAATTATAATATAATTTTACCAATTTTATAATTCATAACGTAAATATAATTTATCCATGTAAATAATTTAAATTGGAATGGAGTTTTTCGAATAAAAATCTATATTATTCATTAATAGTCAAAAAAGGAAACATTTTAGAAAAATACTCAAAATTTCCCTAATATAATATTGACATTATAATTTAAATAAATAGAATAATCTTATCGAATAAATTTTTAAATTGGTGGAAAATTATTTTACATTATGTGCGCAATGTGCGATTAAACCGTTGTTTAGAAAAAAATACATTTCAATAGGAAACATTTAAATTTCTTTTAAATGTTTCTAATTTTATTTATAATCATTAGAAAAAATAAATATTTTATTAAAATTGTAAAATATATAATTTTTATAATTAATTTGGTAATATTCAAACTTACCAACGTAACATCTAGGTTAAAGAAGTATATTATATTACGATACATTTATACTTGTGGTTGTGTGTTCCACAGACTATTGAAGAGATTAAATTTAAAGAAACTTATTTCATTAGTTGTTTAAACTCATTTTTTTCACATTAAATATATAATACAATTTTTTTAAAATATTGATGTGTCACAATTATACTAGTATGATTTTTAGTAATTTTTCTGAAATAATGAGTTTTTAGTGAATAGGGAAAAATATAGTTTTCACTAAAACCATATCATTTATAACTATATGAAGAAGTAGGTATAACATTAATACTTATAAAATAATATTAATTATAAAAAAAGGAATATAAGGAGTAATAAAATACATTTATATATATAATTATGAATTTAAAAAAACTATTGTTATTATTTTATTATCTTAAGTAATATTTTCCAATAAAAGAAATAGTTTTTAACATTTTTAATTAATTAATTTTTTTTTGGTAAAAGTAGTTTTTTTCATGAAATTATATCCCCAAAAACTATATTTTTTTAATAGAAAATTTTTATCTAGTAAATTAAATACCATAACATATAAGTTAATTTTATGTTTAATGTACAATTTTTCTAAAAACAAGTTATTACACATTACATAAACTAATGTTAATATTAAGTAATCATATAAATAAAAATTTTATCTAATGAAATTTATTTCATATTGATAATTTTTATGGATAAAATTAATAAATAAAAAAAGTTTATTTTTATAAATAAAAATTGAATTACTTTGATAATATTTATTTTTCACTGTAAAATAAAAAAAGTGGGAAATCATTATCCAAAGGGGTAAAATGAATAAAATATTAAAATCCTATTTATAAGTGAGTATTTTAAATTTTATTGATATAAAAATTAACTCTAGTCTATTATATACTATTTCTGAGTCTTCTTGAAATGTGAACTATTGTAACCCTAGCCTTTTACATATTACATTACATGATTATAAGAAAAATTATACATTAGAGTACAAGCCAAGGATCGTAATTTCTAGTGTCTTGGAAGACTCGTTACATAATAAAATGTCATAGAAACCAAATTTTATTTAAAATAAATAATGATATCCTATATTTCATTATTATCATACATCTGCATATGATAACCTATAGAAAACATGATCAAAGGGATGAGCTAAAATTCTAATAAGGGAATAACTATAAGAACAAATCATTATCACATAGGATAGAAGGCACAACATCATTATATAAAAAAAGACATGTAACATATTGAATTATAACATATAAACATGGAATCATATAACCATGGAATTATAGTAATGTGGAAAAAACATAAAACATTAATTTAGTAGGATTAAAGGTTAACCTCCCAGACAGTTTCCCATAGTAACACAATCCAAGGCTAACTACCAAGACCGTTTCACATAGTAGCACAAGCCAAGGCTAACCGCCAAGACTATCGCACATAACGTCTCATGAGACTCAACATTACTTAATGAATTGGAGTTCTATATGGGCACACACATATTAACTTTCCATGAATATTTTTTTCCACATAATGAATCTTACATAATCAATCATATATAAACATAAGGGTTACACATGGAAAGGATTTGATTCCATAATAATGACATTAAAGCATAAAAAATTGGTGTATCATAAAAGTTTCCATGAAAGAAAGGAACTAAACTATACATGGAAATTAAAGAAGGAAAATATTCATATATCCTAGGAAGTTATTTCAATTAGAAGTGACAACATGTAAGAAAAGTATTTAATGAATTTTAGCATTAATACATTTTTGAGAGATTTAAAGAAAATATTATAGAGCCTTTAAAATAGAAAAAGGAACAATACATTATAAAAAACTAGAAGTGAAACTAGATGTTTTCATAATAAAAAAGGAATCATTTATTAATGATAATGGTGTATTAAATTATAATTTATAGAGCTCTTGAAATCGGGTAATAATTTGGGAAGTTCCCTCAAAACAGGTTTAATTATCAGGAAGTATTGAGGAAGGAATCATGTAAAAAACATGTATATCCCCAAAAGAGAATTATGAAATGGTCTTGATAATTGAATTTGGTACATTTACATGTCATTTAGTGTATTAAAATAAATTTATAAGCAAAATTTATTTTGGTAAAAGGAAGATAAGGAAACATCAAGGAACAAAGGATGTTCAGGTAGAATCCCGTATGGATTATCGTCATGGTATCAGGCATACAAAAGAGGGATTCATGAGAGAAATGGGGTTTTAATCACCTATAAATCACGAGGAATGTATGTGGGAGGTGAAAAATCATACCCCATCATTAGTAATTACACATAAAATGACATATCACATAGGACATTCTTGAATAAAAGTGAAACGGAGAGGATCCCTTACCTTAAGTCTGATAGGGTTCTCCACTTGTTATTAGTGACCTGAATAAAAAAATTAGGTTTATTTATTAATAATTCCCAAACCTCTTATATATATAGTTGATTTATTTTACCCTATTTAAGTTCATTAATTTCCTTTTTAATGGGTTAAGTGGTTTAATTTTATAGTTTATGCCTGTTTGTTTTCTTGGTTTTGACAATCATTTTAATTATGTTCAAGAAGGGATAATCATGTGAAATAAGAATGGTTGTACAGAATTTATGTTATGTGTTTTTAGTGAAAATATATAAGATTTAATTGTTATAAAATTCATTATTTTATTTTCATTTATGGTAAATAATAATATAAAACATTAATGATAAATGCTTGAATTAATTTTAGCGATTTTTCTCACAATTATAATGTTTTGTATTAATATTTTACATCATGAGTGAATAATGACTACAAAACATTAAATAAGATAAAATAAAAATATAATAGTCCTTTTAAACCATAAAAATTGTTTCATGACCATAATTTAATATTTTAATAGATATTAATAACCCTTCATCCATGAATGTGCAAAATTAACACATCTCTAACGGTGTTTTCAGTTCTTTCAAATAAATGTTGGGTAAAGAAGAGATGATAATGAATAATCCCATTATCATAACAAAGATATAGTACATGTTTGTTACTAGTTTTTCCATACCATTTTTATGAGTATAGGTTAAGAAATAAAATAGAACAAAGGAACTTAAAAATGAAAGAAAAGAAAAGTTGAATTTTACCTCTTGAATAAACCTTCCTTGAGAGCCACATAAAGGGAGAGGATTTGGTCTTTTTAATAGAGTAAGGGCTGTTGGAAATGGAGCAAGAGATTGAGGAGATATTTGGGAAGAATATAGGAAAGGCACATGTCTTGAGAGAAGTAAAGATACGAGGTAAGGAGGGGTGGTATTTATAGTGGATGAGAGGAGAGTTTTCATAATATTTAATTACTTAGTTTATTATTTTCTCTCAAGACCAATAATAGGTATGATTACATGAAAAAATATAAATAAGAGTATTTGAGTTTGAACCAATTGGGCTTACATCATCAAATAATCATCAATGAGTCAATAAATCCATTATTTAGCATTTATCGTTAATTAGTGAATTTTATTGTTCATAAAAAATTCAATTATTTTAGAAAAATCACAAAAATTCACCCTAACCATTTTATGATGCATATAATCCAAAAAATTAAATTTATTTTTCAAAAATAATTTTTTATATATGATTAAATTTAATTTTTATTAAAATCAATATTACTCAAAAAATAACAATTTTAAAACATTTATTTTCTTATTCCCACATATAGTTATATCATACTTTTAATTGAATATTATTTATTTAATATCATAGAAAGGTTACCATTCATTAGTCTATGTCACCATACATAAGGGTAACATTACTATTCATAAGGGTATGTTACTATTCACAAAAAATTAAGTTGGTCTTATTAGACTCCAAATAACTTACTGATCCCAACTTTGTAAGTTATATTTTCAAAATTCATAACTCATAAGTTTCAAAATTATGTTCAAATGTCACATTGTACTTAGTAGTTCATTGAAAAGTGATTTCATGTGATTATATGACATATTTATTAGAAGTAAATTTCTATTGAAAAGATTAGGTCTTTACATTATCCCCCCTTATGAAATTCCTCCATCAAAATTTTGTTTTACATTCTCAGAGATAAACCAGTGCAGGTACTTTTCCCTTATTTCCTCTCCAGTTCCCATGTTTCTTCTTCGTAATTACGGTTCCAACACAGTACTTTGACCTGATGATTAGTCTCGTTATGTATAACTTTATCTCTATGATACAAGATCTTCACTGGATGCTAATCGTAAGAAAGATCATTTTCTAACTATAACACCTCTTAAGAGAGTACATGTGATGGGTCTAGTATATAAATCCTTAATAGGGATACACAAAAGATTCCATCTACTTTGAACATGGTAGGTGGAAGTGCCAGTTGATAGGCCACATCCTCGACACAATCAAGAATATCGAAGGGGCCAGTGTACCTAGGACTTGGTTGTCCATTCTTCCTAAACCACATGAAATTCTTCCATGGAGACATGTGTAGAAATAAAATGTCTCCAACTTTAAACTCAAGGTCTCTTTGATGATTGTCTACATAACTATTTTATCAAATATGGGATGCCTTGATGTGATGTTGAATGTTTTTCACCTTCTCCACAATTTCTTCGACCATTTCAGTTCCTAGCAGCTTACACTAACTGAATTCATCCCAACACGCCGGTGTTCTGCACATTTTCCCATAAAGGGATTCATATGGTTCCATTCAGATGCTCAGGTGGAAACTATATTTTTAGGATAATTCAAAAATTGGAAGATGTTGGTCCCATCCTCCTTTTAATTCTATAGAAAATGTTCCCAACATGTCTTCCAGTTTCTAAATAGTCTAATCAGTTTGGTCATCAATTTTAGGATGATAGGCCGTACTGAAGTTTAGTTTAATTCTTAAAGTATGTTGGAGACATCTCTAGAACTTCAAGGTAAATCTTGGATATCTATAGGATACAATAGATAATGGTAATCCATTAAAACTTACCACATAATTGATGTATATTCGGGAAAGTTGATCTAATGAGAAGTCCTCTCAAATTAAGATAAATTGATCTGCCTTTGTAAGATAATCCTCAATAACCAAAATAGCATTATTTCCTCTAGATGTACTTAGAAGCCCAGTGACAGATTCCATGGTATTGTTCTCCCACATCCATGTTGGTATGGGTAGTGGTTGTACCATCCCCTTTGAAGTTTTCATCTCAACCTTCACTTGTTGACATACCGGGCACTTTGATGTATATTCTGTAATCTCTCTTCTCATATTTCCCCACAAAAAGTTTTCTCGGAGATCTCTATACATATTTTTTCACCCTGGGTGAATAAAGAAGGTCAAGATATGTGTGTTATTAAAAATCCCCTTCTTTATCTTTGGATCAGATGGTACACATAATCTTGACCCAAATTTTACAACAACATAATTGTCAATCATAAACTCAGAGGATTTTCAATTTTTAATTCCTTCCACCATTTTCTAAATTTCCACATATTGTCTTTGAGCATCCCTTATTTAATCCATGAGGGATGGTTGAGAAATAATTTTATAAATGATTGATGACATTCCTACCTTAATTATTCCCGTGTTCATCCACTTAAAGTCTAAGAAGACCAAATCCTTTTCATTTCTCGTCATCAATAAGGATGCCAGATCCTTTATAAATAAATAATCTTCCACATTATTTTCCTTACAGGGATGATAGTGGAATAGGAATTCATAATCCATGATTATCTATATTTTTATTCACTTTATTATATTAATATCTTATTGTGTGAATATATATTTGATACTCTCGTGATCAGTATATATCTCACACTTCTCCCCATAGAGAAAATTTCACCCTATTTTTAATGAAATGATCATAGTTACCAACTCCAAATCAGGAAAGTGATAGTTTTTCTCATTGATTTTCAACTGCCTTTAGGTGTAGACTATAACTTTATCATTATTCATAATCACATAACCTAATCCATTCTTTGAAGAATCACTGTACACCACAATGAGTTCTCCAGTTATTAGGAGTGTGAATACTGGCATAGTGATAAGCCTATTTTTCATCTCCTTAAAACAATCTTCAGATTCTTGATTCCAGAAAGAATTTTCTCCCTTTTGTTTTAGCTTGGTAATTTGGTTTTAAAATCATGATAAGTTCTTCAAAAATCATTGATAATACCTAGATAGACATAGAAAACCGTGGTTTTCCGTTACAGATGTTGGCCTGGTCCACTCTCAAATCACTATTATCGTGGAAGGGTTGACATATATCCCATTGCTGGTGATAACATTCCATATAAATGATACATCCTCCATCAAAAATCACATTTTCTATAATTTTCATAGATATTATCCCTTCAAAAAGTCTTTAACATGGTATTCAAATGCTCCCCATGTTCCTCCTTCCTCTTGGAGTATATCAAAATATTGACAATAAAGACAACCACAAATTTTCTTAAGGTAATCTCTAAAGACACTATTTATTAAATCCATGAAAATTTATAGATCATTTGTGAGTTTTAATGGAAAAATATGAATTCAATGTGTCCATACCACGTTTTGAAGGAAGTATTGGTAATATCTTTCATTCTCACCTTTAATTGATGATATCCCAAATGAAGGTCCACCTTAGAGAAATAACTGGCCCCATGAAGCTGATTGAGGAAGTCATCCATCTTGGGGGTGGGGATACTTGTTCATTATCACGATTTATTGAGCTCATGATAATAAATGAAGAGGAACATTGATCCATCCTTCTTCATGATGAAGAGGACTGGCACACCCCATGGTGAAGCAATTGGTTGTTTAAAACCAATGTATAGATTCTCCTGTAACATATTTTTCATCTCTTCTAGCTCAATAGTGGTTATTCTATATGATGTATTTTATGTAGTCAATGATCCAAGAATATGTTAAATTGAGAACTCAATCTCTCGATTAGGAGGAAGACCAGGAAACAATTCATGGAATACATCATCGTAATCCCACACGATGGGGATATCTTCAAACATGATTCTCTTCTTTATCTCAATTATTTGATATATAAATTCTGGCTCATAAGGAATTAATATCCACAGTCGAGACACTGATTCTGAAGGAGATTCATCTTCTTCCTCATAATTTTAATGAATTGGAGGATGCTTCTAGATGGGAAGAGTGATCTCTCTTTCCCGATAGTTGATGTTGGATTTTTATAAGGATAGCTCATCCATGCACAAAATATCGTCGTAATCCACTTAACGAAGTATGAAGATATTTGATGGATGTTTTAATCAACAATTTCTATTTTGGAGGAGCTATAAAACATGGAAAAAATAATTTATCCATTCTCTATTATCACAGATAACTTATCCTCTAAATTTTTATGTGGTGCTTTAATAGTTCTACTAAACTTGAAAGATATGAAAGAATGTGAATAACTAGAATCAAATAGTATGTTCTCTATTATTGAATGAATAACTAGAATACCTGATACAACATTTTTGTCCAAATTCACCTCAGAAGTAGTGATAAGATAATCTCATCCATGTTTCCATAGAGTTTTTGTTTATTTCCTCTAACAACCCTTTGCATAGGTCAATTGTTTTCATAATTCCCATTTTCCTTCTAGTTGTAAAACTACACTATATCCCGAGTATTGATATGAACCTTCCTTTCTTCTTCTACATTAGCAGGATTCTTTATAACCCTTCAACATTCCTTGGACACATGTCCCATTCTTCCGCATTTTATGTAATTCTTGGTTCCCATGAGACAGTTCTGAAGATGGGGGTTTCCACAAATTTTACAAGTTGGATTTTTGGGCTTCTTTATATCATATGATTTTTTTGTTGATCCACCCATGTATTTATCCATTTTCAGATTCTTATCAACGAGCCCATGAGACCACTGAGTGTCTCCAAACTCCATTTCAACCTTAAGGGAACAACATGCAATATCTTCATAACTGTCAAAGTCTTGGATTCCCAAAAACATATGTAGTCTTGTATTTAGCTCCCTAAAGAAGTGATCCATCTTGCTTTCTATGTTTATGAAATGTTCAGAAGCGTACCTTGAATTCCTTGTAATTTTTTCTTCATAAAACTTGATGGAAACATCTTCATTCTACTTGAGACTGAGGAATTCTCTATCCATCTTGAGATCGAGGGTTCAAGGAAAATATTTATTGGAAAACATCCTCTTGAATTCCTTCGAATCCATGGAATCAATTTTCTTTTGGGTCATTGTATTGTTGAGCAGTGTCCACCACTGATCAGCTTCGCCATCCAAATGATAGACTGCCAGTACAAATTTCTCTTCTTCTGAGCACTAGAGGATGGAGAATTCATTTTTAGTGGATTTAATCCACTATTCTATGAGGAGAGGATCATAATATCCACTAAACATGGGAGGGATTTTCCACATGAAGGATTCTATGATGAATTTCTCTTTCCTTGGAGGAGTATGACATTCCATATGATTCATGTTATTATTCATAACTTGAACCGGCTGATAAAGTACTATAATGAATTTTTTATCACCCATTCATATCATATTAGGCATATCATTAGGTCATTCTTCACAATGCCTATCACATTGGTTGTTGGAACATGTTCCTCAATTTCCCTCCATTAACTAAGAAAAAGAGCATACAATTATAGGGCTTGAATACTTAGTTATTGAACACAAAAATGAAACCCTTGAACATAAATGGATAAACATGATAAGGAGAAGTATATACTAACATGTGATTCTTTAGATTTAAATCTAGGATATCTTCAATATATTTCATACCTTATATTCTTATGGGATTTTTTTATTCCCTTAATAATGGTTTTTACTATCCTCATGAATTTACCAAAGTATATCTTATGAGAGGGTCAAACCAAGAGTGAAGAAAGGCCCGTTTTTGAGTACCAGGATACCCCATGTCAGGCTAGAAACTCCTTGTCGGTGTTTTCACTATTAGGAACATATGTGCCAGAGACTCCTTAAACTGTTTTTATCTAGACACGGATGTATTTTCTTGAAAAACCACTTACTCTATAGTTACCAAAATTTATCGATGTTTTATTATAATTAGTAACATCCTTAAGTTTATCACTATGGTGCTCTATTATTAATATCCAAAAACAACTAGACCATCCTATGATAAGATCTATAGTGACCCTATCCTTTTACGTATAACATTATATGATTTTATGCATAATTATACATCATAGTACAAGCCAATGATCTTAATGTCTAGTCTCCTGGTAGACTAGTTATATAATCAAATATTATAAAAACAAATTTATATTTAAACTCCATAAGGATCTCTTATATTTAATTGTGATCATACATATACCTAGGATAACATGGCGATAACATGAACAAAGGGATGAGATAAATATTTGAAATGGAATAACCATAATAATAAAGTATTAGCACATAGTATAGAAGGAATAACATGATGATATAAAAAAGGCATGTAAAATATGGAATCATAACATATAAACATTTAATCATATAAACATGAAGTCATAGTAGAATTTTGTATCAGTAAAGGCTATCCTTCAAGACTATTTCCCATAGTAGAACAATTCATGGCTAACCGCCAAGACCGTTGCACATAGTTGCACAAGCCAAGGATAACCGCTAAGACAGTTGTATATAACATCTCATAAGAATAAACATTACATAGTCCATTGAATCTATATCTAGGCACACCCATCTTAAAATTCCTGGAACATTTTTCCCCATAATGAATCACACATAATCAATCATATATAAACATAATGGTTACCCATGGAAAGAAATGGGAACTACAATCATAACATAATGCATAACAAATAGGTGTATCATAATAGTTTCCATGAAATCAAGGAAATAAAATATACACGGACATTAATAAGTTAAAATAGGCATCTATCCTGGGAAGTTATTTCAATTATATGTGAAAACATATAATAAAATTAGTTAAGTAATTTTATTATTAAATTTTTTTTGAGAGTTTTTATGGAAAATACTATAGATCCTTTAAAATAGAAAAGGGATCAATACTTTATATAAAACCAATAATGAACCCAAAATGTTTTCATAATAAAAATAAATGATTTTATAATGAAATGGGGGATTAAAATAGAATATATAGTTCACTTTAAATCGAGTAATATTTCAGAAAGTTCCCTCAAAACATGTATGCCTATCGAGAAGTATTGATGAGGGAATCACTTAAAAAAATGTATATCCCTAAAATATATTGATGAAAGGGTATTGATAAGTGAATTTGGTAAATAGAAACATCATTTAGAATATTCACACAAATATATAAGATAACTTCATTTT
Source organism: Viscum album (assembly GCA_963277665.1). Classification (NCBI taxonomy): domain Eukaryota; kingdom Viridiplantae; phylum Streptophyta; class Magnoliopsida; order Santalales; family Viscaceae; genus Viscum; species Viscum album. Next base: position 2,063,900,177 of record OY728133.1, on the reverse strand, counting down.
TTTATAATGATAATAAGGCAACCCAAATGAACAAAGGATGTTCGAGTAGAATCTTATACGAATTATCGAAATGATATCAAGTGTACTTAAGAAGGATTAATGAGAGAGAAATGGGTCTATTATCACGTATAAATCATAAGGTAATTATGGGGTAGGTGTGAAATCATACCCCCATAATTTTTTATTACACCTAAAATGACATATCATAGAGGACATTCTTGAATAAAAGTGAAATGGAGAGGATCCCTTACATTAAGCCTAATGGTATTCTCCACTTGTTATTAATGATATGAATAAAAAATAGGTTTATTAATAAATAATTAAATAAAATATTCTATATTATATGATTTATTATAGCCTTTTTATGTTCATTCATGTACTTTTTAATGTGTTAAGTGAATTAATTTCATTGTTCGGGTTCGTTAATTTTCTTGGTTTTTATGATCGGTTTACTTATGTTCATGAACGGAGAATCATGTGATTTGAGAATGTTTATCCAAAAATGAAGTTATATGTTTCTAGTTAAAATCTATATGATTAAATGTTTATAAAATTAATTTGGTTATTTGGAGTGGAGGTGAATCATTATATAAAACATTAATGATAAACAATTGAATTAATTTTAGCGATGTTTCTCACAATTAAATTCTTTTGTATTATTATTTTACATCATGAGTGCATAAGGATTAAAGAACGTACAAAAATATAAAATACACATATAATATTAATTCTCAAACTTAAAAATGGTTTCATGACCATAAATGATGATAGTAATAGAAATTGATAACCTGTCATCCTTCAATGTGCTAAATTAAAAAATATGAAATGGTGTTTTCATTTCTTTCAAATAAAAGGTGGGGAAAGGAAAGATGATAATGAAATATCCCATTAGTATAAAAAAATTATAGAAAATTTATGTTACCAGAGTTTCCATAACATTTGGATGAGTATAGGTTAAGAAATAAATTAGATCAAATGAACTTAAAAATGAATGAAATGAAAAGAAAAATTTTACCTCTTGAATCAACCTTCCTTGAAGCCTCTTATGGGGAGAGGATTTCATCTTTTGAAGAGTTTAAGGGATGTTGGAATTAGGATAGGATATTGAGGAGATATTTGGTCATAATATAGTAAAATAATAAGGTTTGAAAGAAGTTAAGATATGAGGTAAGGATTGGTGGAATTTTTAGTGGAGTAGAGGAGAGGTTTTATAACATTTAATACCTTAGTTTACTATTTTCACTCAAGACCAGAAATAGTGATGATTCCATGACAAAAAATAGTAATACGTTCATGTGAGATAGAATCAATTGATCTTAAATCATTATATCATCATCAATTACTCAATAAATCCATTATTTAGCATTTATTGTAAATTATCATATTTTACAATTCATCAAAAATTCATGTATTTTAGAAAAATCACAAAAAATAACCCTAAGAATTTTTCAATGCATAGAATACAAAAATGAAATTAATTTTTTAAAAATATTTTTATAAATATGATTAATTTAATTTTTAATTAATATCACAATTTACTCGAAAAATAACAATTTTAAAACATTTATTATCTTATTCCCAGATATAAGTATATCACACTTCCACTTGAATCTTATTTATATACTATCTTAGGGAAGGTTACTATTAATTATCCTATGTCTTTATTCATTAGGGTAAAATTAATATTCATAAGGGTATGTTACTATTCACTAAAAATTAATTCGGTCATATTAGACTCTAAATAACATACTGATCGCAACTGTGTATGTAAGATATTTGAAATTCAAAACACAGAAGTGTCAAAATTATGTTGAAATGTCACATAGTACATAATAGTTCATTGTGATGTGATTTCATTTAATTACATGAAAAATTTATGATAAATAAATTTCAATTGAAAACTTTGGGTCGTTACATAAATCATGTTCCCCTATTATATTAATTTGAAATCTTAAAAAAATGCAATTCTGACCAGACATAAAATGGAACTCTCACCACCCCTCGAACAGAAGTAAATTTTTTTAAATCATGTATATAATAATTATAACAATCCCTTGTAATCATGTATTACTTAATTTATATTATTTTAAAAAATAAAACATAATCCCTCAAATTACAAGGAGTACTTTAAGGGAAAACTCAATCCCTCAACATGTGTACTAATATTACCCTAAATTAATTTATTTTATATTATAACCTTAAAATATAATTTTATAATTCATATATCATGAAATAATTTTCATTTTTAAATTTAATTTTGTTATTTTATTTGAATAACAGTAAACCGAATATATACTTCACTATAAATAATAACAAAAATGTCATTTATGTATGTGTTGATAACCACCTCCACAAGTGATGCTTCTTATCTTTCACCTTGTTTCTTTGTTATTATTTTTTTATTATCATTAAAAATGTTTCTAAAAATAATAAATATCAATTTAAAATATTTAAAATACTATAATAACGAAATTATTCAAAAAATAAACCACTTTCATAATCATAATCATCCATTAATTATGTTATGCTCAGGTTTTGGTCGGTATAACCACATACAAGAACAATATTTTAAAATAATATCATCTATGACTGTGAAAAAATAATAATATATGATATAGATAATTAAACTATTATTTTTTAATGGTAAAATTTATATTTAACTCATCAATTACGACACTATTAATCCTTTTTCAAAATCGATGAAACGAGATTACTGCGAATTTCATCTAAATGAACCATGAATAAAACTCTTATAATAAGGAATTATAATTATATAAACTCTCCTAATACATCAATAATATTAAATTCAATGATTTTATAAATATAAAATATTGTATAAGTTGAATAAAAATACCAAAATTTTGAAACTACTTCAAAATGATCAAGATTACCCACACTTGATCTCAAAAAATAGATAATAAATAAAAAAATTTACACATTGAGAATAATAATAAGTAATTTTTATAAAATAGTTATATATATGAATAATTTTATTTATTAGGTGATTAATATCTTATTTGGTTATATAGTAGATTCATCTTATTTAGTGTAATTAAGGAATTAATGTATGGGATTTATTATCTCAAATTTAGTTTCATTTGACATATTTTTTATTATTCACTATCAAATATTTAATATGGTGTGTTTTATACATTTTTAATTCAATTCTTGGAGTTTGACAAATATATCTTGAAAAATATTACTATTCATGTAATGTAATGGGTTTGAGGAGCCATATCAGGTTCTTTATTTAAATGTCTTTCGATTCGAAGGATTATATGGTTGTAAGGTTTGTTGTTAAGTCATGTTAATTAATTGATTTAGGATGATTATTCTTCAATATATTTATTACTCAATTTTTTCTTCTTCCCTAATATTTTATATCAAAGAAAAATCATCATTATATTTGGGTAAAATTACACTTTTTATTCGAATATTGCACATTTATGAGTTTATTCCTCATAAAAATTATATCATTATCAAGAATAATTCTGATCTGCTTTGATTAAATTTTCACATTATTATTTAAATTTTCTATTCTATACAATATTCTCTTTAATATTTTGATTTACAGTTATATTTTATCTCACATAATATTCGAATTTCTATTATCACCTTTCAAAAAGAAATTTTCTTACTCTTTTTAGAATACATGTTTTCATCAAATATATTTCAAAATATTTAGAAAAATAGCTTTACATCCTTTAATAAAATAATGTTCTATATCCCACACCACATTTATTTATTATAACCATTATATAATTTAAAGTATCCCTTATTTAATAATATTTTTAAATATTAAAATTTTTTAGAACATTTTCACTTCACTATTTGAAACCTTTATGTATTTTTAAAGGCACAATTAGTGATGATTCTTTTTGAAATTTAAAACATTTAAAAAATTTTGAAATTCAGAATTTTGAAACCATTATATATTATGAAGGAATTACTACAGATATATATATATAAATATTTATTTTTTAAAATTTGTCTTCTTTAATTTCACAAAATTTACGATACCAAAACTCACTTTTCCAAGTGATAGTAAATTTATATTTCATATTAATGATATAGTAATTTTCTAAAGAGTAATTTATGTTTTCAAAACCATTTCTTCTTTACTACTAATGAATTTATTTCCTTGGTTTTTATTTTCCCTGAATCCCCCTCTAAAAATTTATTCTATATGATTTTGTTTTAGGTAATAACTATTTAAGGTTATTTTTTATGATTCCATCCAGGAATTATTTAAATCCCATTTTTATATTCATGGGTTAATTATGATATAATTAATTATTATTTTCTTTTGGCACACATATTTTTTCAATTAAGAAATTATTCATCCCTATATAGATGAAAAATTAATTTGGTAAATATTTATATCTAATGGGATAATAGGAAACAAGTTTTGATTACTCAATATCCTATTTTAAGCTGATGAGTGAAGCTTGATCCACTAATTGAAACAAATTAGTGAAGCCTTATACACATTGGGAAATTGGTGAGTGAATCCTGATCCACTAAAGAATTTTTTTTTTCATGCTCAATCCACTATGTTATGATTCCTATTATTATTTTTTCCATATTATTATTTTTTAAAACATAATTTTGTTTTTATTTCTCTGGTCTTATGGTACATATTTTTCCTAAGTTTATTTTACTAATGTTATATTTGTAGATCTTAATTATGATATGATTCCAAAATTCTTATCAATTTCTCACTTATGTTTATCATTTCTTATCCCTTTTATTTCCCTTACTAAGCATATGCAATCATAAATTTATTTTTTTTCATTCCCTATGATATGATGATGGGTATTACATCTGATATTTCTATTAGGTGAATTATAGTGTGGATGTTAAGGAGAAATTGATGGGTATTTTAAAATAATAATTTTATTTATCTAATCATCCAAGACATTAAACCTGCGGTATTATCATTTGTTCAACTATTTTGGAATGTAATTAAAATTTACCTAAAACAATGAAATAAATATATTTATATATATTTTAAAACAATATATTAATAGGGTCCTTAAAATACCCCATAAAAAATTTATATTTTTTGGAGCTTTTTATCCTTTATAAGGATCTATTTAGAGACTATTTTATCTTTTTGTATACAAATTCAGCCAAGTGAAAATAATTTTTATATATAATTTATGCAACTTTAAACACAAAATCTTAGTGTAAAATCATTTATAATTTTTCTTAAATGTAAAACATTCATCAATTAAATTATAATCAATGAATTATATGTCAATTGGAGTTAACTCATTGTAAGAAACATGTTTGAAATATTAATATCACATGTTATCCATGAAGAAAAATAAATTATCCATCTCACCCTTTAAAATAATAATTTCCTATTAAAAATTTTTATTTAAAAGAAACAAATTTATATATAAATTCACATATTAATATACATATTATCAGTAAATTAATCTAAAATATTTATCAATAACTCATTGAACTCAATTTTTTCCTGTATTTTAACCCTAATGTTTTTTCATCCTTTAAGAAAAAAATATTATTAACTCTTGAAAATTTTATTATTCCTATATCAAAATCAAATTCAAAATAATAGAAGGTATTGGAAAAGGAATAAATAACTTATCATTGATTCAAGAGATATTAAATACCCATCATCAACCTCAACTATTGAAAAAAAATCGTTCAAAAACTTTTTTTAAAAAACATCATCGACATTGTCCTATGCTTTAAAATATTAAATATTTAAAAATCAAACATGGACCTTTTTATATAAATTGGTAATATATATATATGTGTGTATGTGTGTGTTGATAAAAAAATTTAGACAATATTACTTGAAATATATATAGAACATTTGATTATCACAATCCGTTTTAAAAGGTAGTTTCTCCTCAAAAATCCATCATCACATTGAGTCTTCATTCTCATAATATGTGATTCGTATTTAGTTATTAAAAAATTATTATATTTGTTATCAAATAACATCACAAAATTCATTTTCATTATATTTCATTCTAAATAACATTTTTATGAAACTAAAAATCCTCTTAAGGCTTACTTCCAATCAAAATTTTTTATATAGAATCAACATTAATATAACTAAGAGACCCTATAATTTAATTTCTATCATAAATAATACCATAAAATGTGGTGAATTTTATATACCATAGAATCAATATTACAACATTGAAAATTGTTTATTTTTGTTCAATTTTAAAGGTATCAAATAATGTCATAACATAAAAATATCATATTTTTACATTATCAAGCTTAAATTATTTCTAATTAGTATTTACGGCCTATTCTATTGACTTCTTTATAATTATAATAATTAACTACATTTATCCATTAAAAGTAAGGTATTAAAGGTATTCATATCTTATTGTATGAAGGGATTTAGAAAATCAAGTGTAAAACTATCTTTAGTTATGAAAATATAGTAATTTATAGGGATAATTTGAAGTCCAAATAAGTAATTTATCTCTAAAAGAATGGATAACTTAATATTATCCTTATTTGGAGAATTATTTTAGGTTTATGAGTATTCTTAATTTTTAGAAATAAGATCACCAACATAAATGATAAAAAATAATCAAGCAACTACATGTCTCCATGATATTAATGTTTTTTCCTAGAATTCCTATTTTAAATATATTGAATTCCATAATATGGGGAACATCGAATTTCAAGATCTTAGAAATTAAATCAAGTTATAAAAATCATTCTTTTTAAATACATTTACCATTATCATTAAATAGGAAATCCTTGGGTTTCTTAACATATACCTCTATTTCAAATTGATAATTTCGGAACACATACATTATATATATTTATAATATCATATAATTCCCTTTAGTGTTAATAAAAATAAGAATTATTATCATTTCAATAATTTTCACTAATAAAAATTTTAATTTAATGTAAATACATTTTAGTTCATTATTAATTGTATACACAAGTTGGTTTTTATTTTTTGCTATTTTCCTCTTTAAACTTATTATCTAACACCAACATTGTTATAAGAATATTCTTAGCACCTATTTTTTTAATTAATTATCTTTTTTTACTCATTTTAACTTGACTAAATTTTTTATTAGAATAATCAACACACTATATGTGCTTAAATGCTTCACTAATACTACTTCTTTTGATTTGAGAAAATATCAATGTATTTTTTTCAAGGCATAATTAATTTAATGTAGAAAAAAGCAGATTACATGAGTTTGAAAGATAGAATTTTATTACAATCATTATCATACAAAGGGAGAAAATCATCATGAAAATCATCCTACCATGTAATTTCCTAGTTTAATTCCTTGTTTGAAAGACCATCAGCAACCATGTTCGCTTCACAAAAGGCTCGAGTGACAATGAAGCTGATTTCAGTGAGCGAAGAAAGTAAATTCATCCAACGGGAAGTAAGCGGCCATTTAAGATGCACCACCCCCTTCTAAATAGCATAGACAATTTTGGATTAATAAAATTCAATCCAAAAATTGTTCCGACCATTTTTTTGGAAAATTCAACTTCATGGATCACCCCCATCATTTCCGCTTCTAGAGATGAGGTTGTACCACATCTGCAAAATAAGAAACTGTGAAACCTACCAAGATAGTCTCTGAATATAGAACCACAACTTGTAGGTCCTAGATTGCCTTTAGAGGCACCATCAACATTCAAATTGATCCATCCTCGAAGTGGAAAATTCCAGAATACCTTAAAGGTGCGTTAAGGATGTCTATATGAACTAGCAATCCAATGTTGGTGTAAGATCTCAAAGTCCCCAATATTGTTGTCAAAATAAGCTTTTTCAATCAAGGCAGCATCACATAGGGAAATGAGAATCTGTATCTTACCTACATTGATATTGAATGATAAATTATTATAATTAATATTATTTCTATCATAACAAAACCCATAGAGGAGATTAGCAATAGAAGTCAAAAAAAGATTCTTGATTTGTTTCGAAGATTGAAAATTCACACAAAACTACAATTGAGAGATGATCGAATTAAGAAGTAACCATCTATAACCAAAAATGTTCATAATATTATTCCAAAGATCTACACCTGTAGCACAATATAGAAATAAATGATTAGCATCCTCTCTATGTTGGTTTTACACATGGCATCTAGAGCAAAGTTGAATCCCAAAAGATTTCACACAAGCTTCAGTGGGGACGATGATATTAGCAATAATACAAACAATAGTAAGTATCAAGGGAATAATACAAGGTTTTCTAAATTATTTCAACCAACATAATCTAGATTCATAATTTATGAAATTGTAATTGTAAAAACTGTTGGAATTAAGGAGGCCATTATAAGCAGGTTCCCAAATGAAGAAATCCTCAAAGTTGGAGAATGTTGATGCCATGGGAATCCAAAAAATATGATATGTTTTTTATAGTGGGATGTGTTGTTCATGACCATAATGGTTCAATGATTTTTTCAGTTAATTATAAGGTCTAGGAGAATGACTTACAGTAAAGGACAACACTATCATAACTATTTTTGAACTATGTCAATCAATTAACATTATACAAGCCTTAGTTGAAACTGATTATACTATAACATATAACTTCCTCCAAGTCCTTATATCCAATAATATGTACATTATTTATAATATCCATAAATTTATTCCCCTCAACAATAACAAGATTTATGTTCTCCATAATTTTCATGAAATGAATAAGGAGGTTTGTTTTTTCACAGTAAGTGTTATACTGGATAGTATACAAATTTCTTTATCTAAAATTAGTTCTCTTCCCATTGGATTTTTCGATATTTTAATTAGGTATTCATTTAATATGCAATACCTTAGTCCCTCATTGAACCCTCGTGTTCTCATTCTCCCCTTCTAATAAAATTCAATATTTTGTGTGTGTGGAATTTTCTTAAAACAATTTCCATTATATTTTGAATTTTAATCATTAATTTATTTCTTCGAATTAGATAAATTGAATTTTTAAAAATGGATTCCATATTTGGAATTAAAATACTGAAATTTGGTAAATATTGTTTTTTATGTTTGTCCTACATGAATTGTCACTATAGTAAATATTAGTCACCTCCCCAAAGGTAAGTTGGGTGATTAAGGTTAAAAATAATATTACGAGGACTAAAAATAAACTTAACACATTCATTTAATAAATATGATGTTTGAGGTTTGACCTTATTCTTATAATATTGTTATTTATCATATTTTTGGGCCATTTTTCTTTGAAAATGACATATATAATATCCCAACGAGCCTGGACACGAGTGGTAGAGGCTCTTGTTTAGAATCCAAAAGACATAAGATCAAATCCTAGTGAAGGATAATTTTTGGATAACTATAGCTGTATTATAGCAGGTATTGTGTAGTACTATAGTAGCTTGAAGTATTCACCCGATATAGACTTTTGGGCCACTGATTTGGGCCAATGGGTCTTAGGGCCTTTGAGCCAAAGGGTCCTCAGGCCACCAAGGGTCTTCGGGCCCCCAAGGGCCTTTAGGACATTGGACTTTTGGGTTAACAATGGCCTTCAGTGCATAGGGATTTTAGTCCATAGGGACCAAGAAGGATCCAAGGCAGACCATACAAGTGTAAGACCAAAATAAAATTTATAGAAAAGTAGAAACCACCTAACATAGGTATCTATATTAGAATAAAAATAGGGTATGACAACTGTCATCAATATCAGGCATCGTGCCGCTCTGTATGATACAATTCTTTCTGATCCACCATGTGATGTGGGGAGATAAGTGCCCTCAAGACATAGAAGTTGGGGAGGGGTTGTTTCATGTGTGTCAGGTCTTGGGCCATCAAACACCATGTATTGGGACATGTGCCTCTAGGACTTCAGGTCATGTACGGGGGTTGTTATTAAGCCTACAAGTCATGTAAGGGTTCCTCCTCAACCTATAAAATGGGAATTACCCTAACATCAATAAAAATCAAAGGCCTTCATTCCTTTGGTTGACATATATATTATTTTTATTAAATTTAATGTCAAATATGTCACTCAATTGATTTTAATATCTATAATATTATATTAGATGGATAAAAACAATTTTTTTATAAATGGTAATTTTAAAGGTATATGATTTTTATCATTGTAATTTATTAAAATTTTATTGATGAAATAATAACCTTAAATTCTTGTGCAAGGACACAACAACAATTGTGCAAGTAGTAAAAAATCAAGTAAAAAATTTTATAAAATGTAATAGTATTGTAATTGTTATTTGAATTTTAGTGACCTGAGAATTTTAATTATTAAAATAACATTTTATTGATATTTTAATATATTATATTCAGTTTTCATTTTTTCCTTTTGATTTCACTATCATAATAATTGAGTAGATCAAAAGAATACATTAGTGATACTTTATAATAAACAATATTTACTTAAATTATTTAAAATAAAAAAATATTATCATTGGACAAGTGAATTGGGAATGGTTTAAAATTTAAACCATGGTACATTTATTATTCAATTTTCATTTTATAGAATCTTTCTTAACCCATAAATGGGAAACCAACATGATATCACCATAATTCTCAAAAAGGTTAATGGGGGGGTTAAAACAGAATCTTAACATTTTATAAATTTATTTTATGAAATTATTTCAACCCAAATTAATATTATAGAATAATTTTATCAATATTGATTAATTTTTCAATGTAAATTATCTTATATTAATTTAATACTTTAATAAATTAAAAGCGAGCTCTTCGCCTCACTTATAAAAGGGAACATACTATTCTCTTTTCCTAAAACCTTTTATGAACTCAATATTTGAAAATAACTACCCAAGTATCTCCCAAAATACATTAATAACGTCTTAGAGGCCCTAGTTTTATTAGAAAACAAACATAGGAAGGATATAGCTGTTAAAATGATGTGGTTTCTTAGAGACGAGGTATAGTTCTTAATCGAAATTTTCCATTTTATTTTTTCATCTACCACCTGAAAATATGATAAAAACTTATTAAAATAATAAAAAAAGAATATTAAATATAATATGATTTTTTTCTATAAATTAAATAAGCTATATGTATCTCCAGTTATATCAAATCGGAAACTAAATCATCGTTCATGTGTATGACATACTTCCACTTCATGAAATGATTAAATTCTTTTATCACATCCATATTTCATAGCCTAAAATAAGGTTTTATTTAATATATATATTATTAATGACATAATTATAATTATTTAAACATAATAAATCTTATATTTTCTTACATTTACTTCCACTATAAAATGATAATATCTTTCTTGCGTACATGTGGATTATCACCTCCATGATGTGAAGTGATTTTTTTCCATAACCACATCCAAAGATAATATATATAACTGAATTTAATGGTATAATATGATATTGATGATTTATTAATCATTTTTTGATGGTAAAATAATCATTACATTCTTTCAAGTATGATCATTGAAAAATTGAAACGTTAGTCATCCTACCGAAGTCATTACGAGTTTTGATATTTTTTTTCCAGAAAATGAGTTTTCCATATTGATATGATTTTTTTATATTATCACTTAATAAAATAGAAAAGGTAAAAAAATTAGGGGTTTTATGTTTTTCACGAGACTAATAGATTTATAAATTTTATATCCCTTACTATGTTTTTTATTCTTATACCATGATATGAAATTATTTTCATAGGGTTCATGGATGGGTTGAAACAACAATGAAGACATAATATAGAAAATGTAAAGGTGAGTTTAGTGGGTGAATGTTCTTACATAAATTAATATATATTATTATGTAATAGTATTTTCTAATTAATTAAAATTATAAACCCTAAATTACCTTGTGTATATAAGTGGTCCAATAATTATTGTTTTGTTGTAAGTTTTTAATGGTTCAAATTGGGTTAAATTTTCTAAAATCAATATTAAAATGGAATGTTTGTGTTTTAATAATTAACTTTAGGTATTCATGTTTATAATATTATATTCAGTATTAGAGGAATGTTTTAGAAAACATTAGAGATTAGGATAATATTAAAATAATAACTTTGAGAGAATATACAGTATGGTTTAGTTTAAATGATTTCAAATTTGATCATTACCATGTTTCTTAATATAATATATTTCTATTAAAAATGGTTTTCTACATATAAACTAGGGAAGTTAAAGAATAATGGTATTTATAGTATAATTCCTTTCAAAATAAACCTCCTAGAATAGTCAGAATTGAAATGGGGTAATTTTTTCCCATGAAAGCTCAGTTGAAGATTGTTATAAATAGTCATAGAATCCATGCTATAGAGAAATCATAATTATTTTAGTATAATATGTTGATAGTTGATAATTATATAAAACAACACCCTAAAAATTTGTTGGAACATTAGTTCTAGTGGTATCCAAAGGACGGATCCGTGCTCTGGAGAAGATATTAGAAATCATGGTATGATAAGATTTTTTTTTAACTCTTTCCATTTTCCATGTAGATGGTGAAGATGATAAATGGTGGCCCTTGGTTATGAATACCAAAGAGAGATATTAGATCCTGAGGCTCTGGAATGAGTTGAATTCAATAATAATTATATAGAGAAATATTTTCCCATGGTTTTTTGACTTCGGATTATGAAAAAGTTTGAATAATTGAGGTAAGTTGAAGATTCAGTAGTTGTGTATGATGAATGTTTTACGTGATTTTCCTTGTTCATATAGAATTGTTTTCATGAACTTGATAGAATAGTTAATTGATTTTCATCTAGATTGAATCCACGTTTATAAAGAGAAATGAAATTTCATAAATTTTAATGTCATGAGATATTTTTTATTTTTGTTGAGAATGTTGATATGGTGTTTTATTACACATATATTCCTCAATATTATAAGAGAACGAATTAGTCAAGGTTGTTTAAAATTTAGAATAATTAAACTATGAAATAGGGAGGTAATCCTCCCAACATTTACCAAGTGTGGTAAAAAAATACTAGAAAGTTATAAAGGATCTGTATATTGTTATCCATGTGGTATGCTTGCTCATGGGGATCATGAATGCAAAGAAAAGAGTCCCAAACAACCCATGAATGTTAAAATCAATAGCCAAAAAATTGTGATATTTTTCAATTTCAATGTGTTGGTGAATTATACAAACATGTGCTAGAAGATAGTTACTATGGGTGGAGATCATCAATATTGAAATAAAAAAGGTATGTAAAGAAAAATTTATGTTACTATTGTAGAAGATGGGCCACCTAATTAAATGGGGATATGTACATTAGTTATTAATCATAATTATTACAATTAATTATAAAAACCTAGATTTTAAAATTACTATATTTGTATAAAATTTGTAGGAAAAATTGGAATATCACCTCATTAAAAGTAAATAGAGCTTCTAGTTAAAACTCTCGGTTAAAGTATTAATGTAACCAATATTTGTAATAATCTTTGTATTGTTATTATAAGGATGGATTTTCTAGAAAATATTATTGATTTAGCCAAAATATAGTTTCATGTTATTTTGGTCATGGATTAGATTTTATATTATCATTTTACAATATATTTCCAAGTTAATAATGTTATATTAATTTATTTCATAGCATTGATATAATTCCATGAATTTGAGAAATTTTTTAGAGATGGAAGTAAAAGTTACATAGATCATGTAGTTGAAAAGGATGAAATTGTTCAGGTTTTTGATGTTCCAATAATGAATGAATATATTGACATATTTCTTGATGATTTACCGATTTTTATTTCTGATCGAGGGGTTGAGATTACTATTAACATTTTTCCTGTTGCTCACCTAATATCAAAACACCCTTATAGAATATCCAATGTAGATATTTTTTAATTAAAAAACTACTTTCAAGAATTTATAGATAAATGTTTTTTTATCTGAGCACCTCATAGTGGGGTTCCCCTATCCTGTTTTATAAAAATAAGGATAGTCTAATGAGATATTGCATTGATTATTGATCAATGAATAACATCACTATATTAAAGATGTATATTTTTCATTATATTGATGATTTGTTTGATCAAATTTAGGGAAAATATTATTTTACAAAGATTTCTCTTAGTTCATGGTACTATAAATTGAAGGTGAATGAAGAAGATATTCTAAAGACAATGTTTCATACTAGATATGGATGTTTTGAGTTTGTGTTTTTTCCCATTGGGTTGTCTAATGTGCAAACTATATTTAAAGATATTATTAATTGAGTATTCAATGAATATTAATATAATATTTTGTTTTTTTAATTGATGATATTTTGGTATATTATAAAATTCATGATGATCATTAAGGACACCTAAAGATTGTTTTGAAAACCTAAAATGAAAATAAGCTATTTGGATAATTTAGTAAGTGTAAATTTTTGATAAAACAAGTGTCTTTCATCTAGAATATTGTTTCTAAAGATGACATAAATATTTAAACTTCAAAAACTAATGTTGTTTAAGAATGGATAAGACCAAAACACAATAAAGAGAATCATAGTTTTTGTATATTAATCGGTTAATACAATCTGTTTATTGAATTTTTTCTATTTTCTAGCCCATTGACTATGTTGACATGAAAAGGGGTTAAATTAATCTAGATGAAAGAGTGTGATGATTGATTCTAGAGCTAAAAAAAGATTGGTGATTGAAACAATTTTGGTTCTTCCCTCTTGAAATGGTTAAATTTTTCACTAGAATGATGTTTCATTAAAGGGAATTGGTTGTATTCAGATATAGAATTGTCATGTAATTGTTTATTTTTGACTTCAACTGAAAATGTCATGAGTTAAATTATAATACACATGATTTGAAATTATATTGCACTACGGGAAAACCATTCATTTGAAATAGGTTATTTGCTTCAGGAAAGAGTTATTTGGAAAATAGTCTGTCGGAAGGGACTATTTGTGAGAAGACCCTCTCCTCGTCAAAATATTTAGTTATTTGTGACAGGAATATGCATCCCATCACAAATGGTTTAGTGTGAACTGTGTTCCAAACCATAGGAATGTTATTTTGAGATGGGACCTATTGAAAATACCCTTTGGTGGTTTTAGCATTTACGACAGGACCCTTCTCAAATCCCATTCAGTGGTTTAATAATTTGCGATGGGACCCGTCGTAAATACCATTTTTAACTGCCACCCTCTAATTAATAGTGGTTAAGAATTTTTTATGAGTCCAATCATAAATAAAATTATTTGCAATGAGATTTTACACTCTTCAAAAAACTATGTCGACTGGTAGGTATTTTCGACTGGTCCTATCACACATGCCTTGTTTACCACCGCCACTAATTAACAGGGGGTTGGTATTTCAAATAGGCCCCATCGCAAATAGTACTATTTGTGAGTGAGATCCCATCACAAATACTCTCATCATAAATAATCTAACCTGTATGTACACCCTTCCAATTTTTTCATCCACATTCTTCTAAACTCCTCTTTATCATTGAACTCTCATATTTCTCTCTGAAATTTCTCTAATGTTTAAAATTTCACATCAGAGTGATTTTCAATACTTGCAGTGTACAAAAGAGTTTTTCTAAGGTATTTATCTGCTTCTTGTATTTTTAGCTTGTTTATTTAGGTTTAGGTAAGTTGTAATTATTCTTAAATAGTGAAAATTAAATTAAATTAAATTAGAATTAGATAGTTTTATTTTGTATTTTTTTACAAATATGTTGTTTCATTAGTAATAAATACTAATAAATTGTAATAATTAGTAATAATTTGGAATAATTAGGAATAATTAGGAATAAAATGGATTAAATTTGAGTAAATTGGATAACATTAGAATTTTTTTTGAATAATTAGGAAAATTTTGGTATAATTAGGAATAAATATAAATAATTATGAATAATTATGAATAATTAACCAAAATTTGTTATAAATAGGTACAATTAGTAACAGTTAGTAATAATTGAAAATAATTAGTAATAATGAGTTATAATTAGTAATAATAAGGTATAAGTAGTAATAATTAGTAATAAATATATATAATTAGCAATAAATAGGCATAATTAGCCATAATTAGTAATAAATATGTATAATTATTAAAAATAATCAATAATAATTAGTAATAATATGTAATAAATAGGTATAATTATTAATTATAATTAGTAATAATTAGTAATAATTTTTAAAAAATATGTATAATTAGTAATAAATAGGTAAAATTACTAATAAATAGTAATAAATTAGTAATAATTCGTTATAATTAGTAATAAATAGTTTTAAATAGTAAAAATTATTAATAAATAAGTATAATTAGAGATAAATAAGCAAAATTAGTAAAAAATAGCCATACTATGTAATAATTAGTAATAAATTAGTATAATTATTAATAAATAGGTTTGATTAGTAATAATTAGTAATAAATATGTATAATTAGTAATAATTTGTAATAATTAGTCCTAGATAGTAATAAATTGTAATAATTAGCAATAAATAGGAATTATTAGTAATAATTATCAATAAATAGTAATAATTAGTAATAATTAGGAATAATTAAGAATAATTAGAATTAATTAGTTATAATTATCAATAATTAGTAATAATTAGTAATTATTAGTAACAAATATGTATAATTAGTGATAATTTGTAATAAATAGGTATAAATAGTAATAATTAGTAATAAATATGTATAATTATGTATCATTAGTAATAAATAGGTATAATTTGTAATAATTAGTAAAAAATATGCACAAATAGTAATAAATAAGTATAATTAGTAATAAATAGGTATAATTAGTAATAAATAGAAATAATTCGCAATAATTAGTAATAATTAGCCATAATTAGTAATAATTAGCAATAATTAGTAATAATTGGAAATAATTAGTAATAATTAGCAATAATTAGCAATAATTAGTAATAAATTGTTATAATTAATAATAATTAGTAAAAAATAGTTATAATTATTAATAAACAGGTATAATTAGTAATAATTGTGTATAATTTGTAACAAATAGGTACAATTAGTAATAAACAGGGATAATTTGTTATAAATATGTATAATTAGTAATAATTAGTAATAATTTGGTATAATTAGTAATAAATAAGTATAATTATAAATAATTCAAAATATTTAGTAACAAATAGTTATAATTAGTGATAATTGGTAATAATTTGTAATAATTTGTAATAATTAGTGATAAATAGGTATAATAATTAATAATTAGGTATAATTAGTAATAAATAGGTATAATTTGAAATAAATAGGTATAATTGGTAATAATAAGTAATAATTACCAATGATTGGTAATAATTAGTAATAAATAGTTATAATTATTAAAAAATAGGTGTAACTAGTAATAATTATTTGCAATTAGTAATTATTAGTGGTAATTATTAACACTCAGTTGTAATTAGTAAAAAATATTAATAAAGGATTATAAATAGTAATAAATAGAAGTAATTATTATTAATTAGTAATAATTGTTCGCAATTAGGAATAATTGCCGGTATTTAGTAATAATTAGTACAAAATAGCAGAAATTAGTGGTAATTAGTAATAATTAGCTTCAATTACTAAAAATTAGTGGAAATTAGAGGTAATTATTAGTAAATAGTAATTAAAATTTATAAGTAGTAATAAATAGTAATAAATAATAAGAAATAGTAATAAGTAGTAATAAATAGTAATAAACAGTAATAAATAGTGTTAAATACTAATAAATACTAATAAATAGAAATGACAAGAAATAATTAGTAAAAATTAGTAAAAATTAGTAATAAATATTAAAAAAACTAATTAGAAATAATTAGTAGTAATAAGGAATAATTAGTAGTAATTATCAATAATTTTAAATAATTTGTAATAAGTAGTACGAAATATTAATAAATAGTTTTAATTAGTGGTAATTAAGAATAGATTAAAATTATTTTCTTTGTTGGAATCATGTTTTTGTTATATCAAATTAATCAAAAAAACTAATTATTTTATAGTTTTTAGTGAAATATGGAATAAGGTAGTAAAAAATAGTCATTATTAGATGATTACACTTGGATACATAAATACAAAAATCCAAACAGTTCTAGTATAAATCTTATATATATTGAGGGTGTTAATAATTTCTTATTATTTTCATCATCAAAACCAGAATGTTTTTCAGAAGGGAAAATTAAGTTTCTATGAAAACAATTTTTCTTAAGGATGTTTGAGACATTTGAAAATATTGGAGTTCATCTATTGCATTTTGGTTTTCAAATAGAATATCTTTTTTTGGTATCAACATGGTGAACGCAGTCCCCGAAAAGATAATAATAATTTGGTTCTAGATCCATCATAGTTTAAAAATTTAACACATGATGTGGAAGGTCTGTCTTCTTAACAAAGTCAAACTCAAGAGGATATTAATTTAAATCCTGAGTTGGGACCACCAATTTTTTTGGAGTTTTTGAGGTCCACTAAGGATTCCGTATATATTGGATGAAAAAGAAGGAAATTGTATGTCGTTGAATATTTTATGGCTATAAAATCTGATAATAGAATGTCAAATAGCTGTTTTGATAAGATATTTGCTTTTGTTAAAACATTTTTACCTGGAGGAAATGTGATTCCTCCAAAATACAATGAGGGAAAGAGGCTGGTTTGTAATTTGGGTCTTAGTTATTAGATGATTCATGCATGTTCAATTGATTGCATTTTATATTATGGTGAAAATTAGATGTCGGATAGTTTTCCAACATGTGGACAATCGAGGTGTAAAAAAGCTGAACTAGGGAAGTTTTTTTTAATCTAGTATACTAGTTGAGTTATTTCGCACATACAACCAAATTTTAGCATTTACTTATGCCTCAAAACATTGCTGTATTGATGTCATGGAACAAAAATGATTTTTTCAATTTGTAAAAGCTTAAATCAACCCTTAAATGGTGATTCATGCAAACATTTTTACCATGTACATCTTTCTTTTTCTCCAGAATCCCAAAACTTGTGATTGGGTCATTTTATAGATGGTTTCTGTCCATTTGGTTCTTACGGTAGTCATTATACATGTCAGATTGTCTTTATAACTCCCTAATATTTACCTCCACAAATTTTGATGAGGGATCCATATATCATTGTGACCATATTATTTCAAAGACATCTATAATTGAATATTAGTGTTTATTTGAAACCATTTGATTGAGGTGTAAAATTAATTGTGGAGTAATGGTGTCAATACATATGATGTTTATGCGGATTAAAATTTCATACTAAAATAATAATTGATGTGGAAAATTATTTAATTCCATGCATATTGAATGTTATATGTATAGAGTAAAAAATTTCTAAAATCATGTTCATATTATATGAGAGACAACAAAGAGTTTATGCTTTCTAATGGAAGAAAACCTTGTTTTTCGACTTTTATCACATATTTCTTCCAACTGATCAACTTTTTCAGAGGAACAAATATCATTTCAAAAAAGGCACTAATAAAAGAGATAGAACTCCAAAAATTATCTCAGGGAAAGAGAAAAAGTCATTTGTCTCTTCATTACCTCACATTATATTTGGAAAAACTATAAATCAACAGAAAATTTATGGCTTTGAGAAAGAACAAAATTGGATAAAAGAGAACATTTTTTGGAATTTGCTAATTTTGTTTGATTTTTTGGTCCATCAAATGTTGGAAATCACTTATATTGAGAATAAATATTTTGATAATATATTTTTTTATAGTTTTGGATGCACTAGGTAAGACTAAAGATAATGTAAAGGCATTATTAGATCTTTCACAAATTTACAGGTGACTAGAAATTGAACTGTTTGAAAATGTCAGATCATAGAAGTTAATAAATCCAAATATAGCTTATACACATTTTAAAGAAAATCAGTTATTATTTTTTCAATGGATTACATATTTGATACTTTCATGTGGATATGTTTCCAATTTGGATATATTTGTAAGAAATTGACATATTATCAGATTAAAAAAGTCATGACTATCTTATTATAATGAAAAGGATTATGTCGATTGGATTAATATGTTTGTTGAATTTTATAATTTGGGAGGCACTAATAGAAAAATAATATTTTTAAGACATTTGTGTGGAGAGACCAAACTGTAATTCACTAAGAAGATGACATGAATATGTTGTTTTAATTTTATGTAAACTGGAAAAAATATTCTCACCGACACTGTTTGACTGAGTGGAACATTTGAAATTACATTATCATCATGAATAAAAATGTGTAGGTCTAGTAAAATTCTGATATTTGTACCTACTCTATATATGCATGCATAAATTGAAGAAAAAACAACATAAGAAAGTATCGGTTGAAGGATCGATTACATAAGTTTATTTGAAGGAGGAAATATCATTTTTTCTGATCTGCTTATTCTCAAACTAAATATACCTCAAAACACATCTAAATATGATGTAATTAGGGAAATTTTGATGATTAATTGAGAAATAAATTATTAGTTTTTAATAATCTATAACTTAGATATGGTGGAGTTTATGAATGATGAATTATAGATAATGAACATCATAGAGCTCGTACATATGTTCTACTCAACTGTTATGAAATGACACCATTTTTATTGTGAGTGATCTTATCACATATTCTATAATCATTGTTATAGTAAATTAATATTATTTTATTTATATGTTATATGATAATAATATCAAGAAATAACTTCCAAAAATTACACTAGCTTCTCCTGATGAATATCGAAAAAATAATTTTTTCTACTAGTTTCCCAAACTATTCTCATAAATTATTTATGGTTTAACATATAAAATGAATTTATTACTTGTTATATTGATAATTGTTTTAAAATTTATAGGTATCTCAACATGCTAATAAAATTGTTAATTGATTATGTGTATTGGGAAACCCACCATCCAAAATTGTGAAATCTTATAATGCATATGTGGTGAATGATTTTTTATTTCATACATGTGAATAAGGGGAATC
Source organism: Viscum album (assembly GCA_963277665.1). NCBI lineage: Eukaryota > Viridiplantae > Streptophyta > Magnoliopsida > Santalales > Viscaceae > Viscum > Viscum album. Next base: position 2,063,879,305 of record OY728133.1, on the reverse strand, counting down.
AAAAAACAATTAAAAATGGTGTTTTCTTGAGACGATTTCATCATATAGAAATTGAAGTTAACTTTTACGGTATGATGGATGAAATTATTTAATTGTGTTATCTAGGAAAGAATTATATAACAATGTTTAATTGTAAGTGGTAAGATACTGAGGGAGGATTCGATGTTCATCCGAGACATCGAATTATTAATATTAAATATATATTCATTCTTGTTATAAATGAACAATTTTTATTAGATCATCTAGAAAACCAAATTTATTATGAAAATTATGGTACGAATTCAACAGAGTTGGGTGATTAGTAGAGAATAATAAAAATGAAATCTTTAGAAAATCGGTTTATTTGAAGTCAATATGGTTCCGCTGAAGTGAAAGGAATTGAAATTTTTTAAGATACTACTCCAAATACATGTTTTTCACAAAGAGATATGAATATAAATGATTAAACATATAATTTCCTGTCTGAGGTGCCATGCAATAGTGTCCGGAACTGGTTAGTCACATGACCTTAGGCACACTTCCCCATATGCTAGAGGTTGCCGACTTTCATTGAGGGTATGGTAAGTTAGTTATGGGGAGAATATACCCTCTTTTATTTGAATGACCACCAACAGAAATAATAATCAATATTGGAAGCATATATGAAGACAATAAACACTAATATTTGAATATTATCAGGCCCTAAATATAATATTCAACTGAAGTGGAAAAAATACCATGTTAATGTATGTCTAAAGTGTCAAAATAAAAACTAGAAAATAAAGACACCAAAGACACCCATGCGGGCCTCGAACCACGTATGTTCCCCTCACCATTCTCCATCCCAATTCAACCATATAACTTGAGGCCTTTTCCCCTAACATGTCTAGAAAACAAAATGTCTACTCAGGTGACAAAGAGGAATCCTGAGTAGGGTGTCCACACAAATAATTATGCCACCACCAAAGACGTATAAAAAAAATAATAGTGTATGAAATTGTATTAATATTAAAAACAAGTAATAAAGTAAATAATTTACATTTATTCAATTACCCCATATTTAACCGAATAAACCGATTGTTTCCCGTGGGCCCCCAAACTACAATACCTGCTTCAGCCTATGCCAGAGTCTGATATATCTCCAAGGAACATCACAAATATGAATTTTCATGTTACCAATCATTATCACAATTCATAATGCATTTATCAAATACATAAAACATGTAAATCAATTTGACATGAGTAATGTGCACTATGTGATCTATCTATAAGGGTCTATTGTGAGTAATACAAAATGAACCATATATGATTCCTAGAAAAAAAGTGCAAGATGTCATGGTCTTTCCCCTCGGAGGCTCAGAAATTCCTTTGAAAAATAACAGGAAGCTCAAACAGTCTTCTTCTTTTAAGGCTCTCACGGTCCATCAGTAAACAATATTAGAAGCTCTCTTAGCCTTCTTCCCATAAGGCACACACATTACTTATGTAATCAATATTAGAATCTCCCTTGGTCTCCTCCTTTAAATACCATTCTCACACACTAGTTATCCCATGTGCTACTCCATGACATCATTAACACAGTAATTTCCCATTTTACCATACATTCCATTAATTAATTTACAAATTAATTAATTATATCTAACCATTAAATTAATTCAAAAATTAATTGTTCATTCCATCTCTGTTAATTAATTCAATAATAAATTAATCATTTCGCAACTCGACATCCAAGAATTAATTCGCCAATTAATTATTCACAATTTATAATTTCATAATTTGATAATTAACTCAACATTTAATTATCCCCAAATTCCACTAATAATTCAACAATTATTTTGTCCCATAAATACCCTTAATTAATTTTCTTATTAATAAAGTACATCAATCCCATTAATTAATTAATTTCCATAAAACAAAAAATCAAATAATGAATTCAATAATTAATTATCTCAAAATGTATAATCCATATCCTGTAATTAATTCCATAAATAATTACTCAGTTCAACCATGAATTTATATCAATATCATAGGATTAGATCATAATGTATACCACCCCATTTAGAAAGCATTAATTAATAAATTAATTAAATAACTCAATCCGACTAATTAATTCAAAAATTAATTATAATAATTTATTCTCATTAATTAATTCAACAATTAATTAACCATACCTTTCACAATAATTAATGTACTAATTAATTATTCACATATCTCACGTTAATTATTTCAACAATTAATTATCTCATTCACAATATCAATTATTCATATTTAATTATACAATTAATTATCTGGAACCATCTATTCCAACATCCTATCATTAATTCAACAATTAATTTTCCAACTTTATAACCTCATTTCCCCATAATTAATTCAAAAATTAATTTTTTAATCTTATCATTTTAATATTCAATTAATATACATTAATTAATTTAACAAGTAATTAAACTAATTCATTTAATTACACTATCACAACAATACCAATTAATTAATCAGCACATTAATTAATTCAACTAAGAAATAATAAAAATATTTCCATTAATTAATTTACCAATTAATTAATCCAAATCATTCGCATTAATTAATTCCACAATTAATTAATCTAACTCAAACCCTTCAATTAATTTTAAAATTAATTTTTTTCTTTTATTTCTATTAATTAATTCTATAATTAATTAATTTAACTCATTCCCTTAAATTAATTCACAAATTAATCATTTCCCTCAATTTGATTATTTAATTAAATAATTAAATAAACACATTTCTTTATTAATTAATTCGTCAAATAATTTTATCTCATTATTTAATTTAACAAATTAAATAACAACATTTATCCCATTAATTAATTTATGAATTAATTAATCAACTAGTACCATTAATTAATTCCATAATTAATTAATCTTATTCAAAATATGATTATCCCATTATTAACTACACAATTAATTATTTTAAAATATAATACCCTTTATAAATTAATAATTTTTTACTTATTATTATATCAATTAACCATATTCAAAAAGTGGCTTTTAGAAATTAAAAAAAAGGTTTGTGGTGGTAAGTTTATGCCTTAAATCATTATCTTATTTGGAATTTCATGGACCTATACCTTGATCTTGAATTAAATATTCCATATTGATCTTTAAATGATAGCTTCAATTTTAGGGTCATGCTGCCACTGATAGTGTGTTAATCTAACGCCATGAAAAAAATTTATGGCTGAAATAGTGTTTTGAAAACAATTTTTTTCTCAATTTAATAATAATAATAATAATAACAGTATATACTCTAATTATAATGTATCTTTCATCATTTAATGTTTCACTAACAACATTCGTTAAATGTTGATAATAGTTAATAATTTTATATTAACTCCACATTTCCATTTATTTAGTATAGAAAAATAATTTCACCGCTATTAAATTGATCAATAATAATTATTCACACAAGGTGAAACGTTGTTGATAATTTCAGTGAAAAAATATTTAATTACACACATACTTTTCCATTCATTATTTTTGACAAAATAATAATGATACATTTATTATTAATAATATTTTTATGTTAGTAACAAAACACTGATTATTAATAATATTCTTTTTATTAATAATAATACACTAATTTAGTAAATTTCATTAATTTTGGATTAATTATTAAATTAATAAAATTAATCATTTAAAATAAAAAATAAATTGATAACAAATTCCCATTGCGCATAAAAGTTGTACCATAACTAGGGTAAACACTCTATTTCAGACCTAATGGTGGTGTCAAATTTCTCATACGATGCACCTATTGAGAGATATTAATTATTTACTACTCAAAAAATCAATTAAATAATTTACCAAATATAAAAATGTTTTTTTTACAAGTTAGGGGTCAAAACGTCAAACACAAACAAATGTTGTGACCCTCCAAGAGTAAAAACCATATTTTAGACATAAAGTGGGTCTTTGATATATCATATGATGAATTTCTTTAGAGATATTAATTATTTAATATTAAAAAAGGATTAAATAATTAATTAAATATATAATGTTTTTTTTCGTGAGTGAGGATTCCAAATGTCCAATGCTTACAAATGTTATACACCGCCTAGGGTAAACACCATGTTACGGATAGAATAATGGTCTCATATTTCTCATATGATGCACCATTTGAGAGATATTAATTATTTAATATTCAATAAATTGGATTAAATAATTAATTAAATATAAAAAATGTTCTTATCACATAATGAGATTCTTATTCTCAAAGCATGTCTGAAAATTATTTTCATGGGATTTTAAGGATGATAAGGGAGAATGATAAAGTAAGGTTAAAAATCAGGAAAATTTTTCATCCGAAGAAAAAAAATTATTTTTTAAATTATAATTTTAAAAAATTAATAATGAGTTTGTTTTCAAAATTTAATGTATCATTTTATTACGTAAGAGTAAATATACAAATTCTACATAACCATAAATCAATGTGATCCAAAAAAATGTACTAATGTATTCTGAACTTAAAACTCAATATTATGAAATGTTTTATGTGAAAGACCATATATTCATGGCCTTTTAGGGTTGATCTTGTAAGTTAAGATATGAATATATGCTATAAACCCAAATTAAATATTTATAATATAGTATTACATCATTTTATATAAAATTAATAAATAAAATATTTTGACTATTGCCTATAGATAGGGACGTTTTGGGATATAAATATAATTTAGGTGGGACTTTAGGGTTGATTATGTGTGTTTGGAGTTGAAATTTTTTCAATACATACCAATTAAAGAGTAAAATTTATGTTTTATATTATTTAAATATTTTACATGAATGGTGTTTTTTAAAACTCTTTTTAAGGAAATTTTTAAATATTATTTAATATTACAATTAAATATTTTACAACAGATTAAAAAAACCAATAATTAATTATATTAGGATAATAAATAATGTGTTTAGAACATGTTAATTTATTATAATATGAATGAAAATAACCCAATAATAATAATAAACATATATAAATATTTAATGTGATTCAACATGATATTCCTAAAATAAAAATAGAATTAAATTGGTGAGACCATAAAAATTAATTAAAATATTATATGATGTAACATTACTGCAAATAAGTTCACACATCTTGAACTTAACTAGAAAAAATGGTTGGTCATTCCATTGTTTGATTCCCATGGTTTATTTTATTTATGTATAGATTTAAGGAAGAGATAAATATGGATCATTACATATTAAAAATCTATAATGAGAATCCTTCTTTGGTACCCAAAAATCTGAATGGTTCTTAAATAATAAAAGAAGCTTGATGTACCTGGTCAAAAACTTCTTGAAGAAGCACTTCCTCCTAACATTAATGGTGATGTTAATTTTTTAAGGAGAATCATAATTATTATTTTATTGATATTTACATGGCCTTTTTTTTCTCTTGGAATGAAAAAAACTAAAAAATGATCACAAATTAAGAATGTAATAAAATATCATTGATAATATTAAAAATAACTATAAAAAACCATACTCAGTATAACTCCTCCTTGCATGAAAGTAAATATTATTTTGACACCCAAATACCACCTCCAATATTCCACAATATGGTGATTATCACTGAGGGTATAAAACAAAAAATATTGGAATCATTAACCCATATAAAATCATGAACGAATAATGTAACCACCAATAAATTCTAACTAAAAACAAAGAAAAAAACAATTCAAATACAATGTTAGTAATATTAAATGTGATGAAAAAAATATTTACAATATAAATAAAAAAAATATAACCACTTTAATGGAAGAAAGTCCAACTGATCTCCATTTAATGAACAAATTTTATCCATTCCGATATCCAAATATATCCTTTAAATATATAAAAATAATATATATAATTAAGGTTGATAATATAGTTATACTATGTAGGATCCTCCCAATAAACTCTCTTATTAATAAAGAAGTGGAATACTGAAGCCATAGTAAAAAAACATAAGAACTTATTTTTTAAAAATATATATTTAACTATAATTTGGCATTCCTCATGGTACACTAAGAAAACCACACTGGTATAATATTATAATTATCCTTAAAATATACTAGGGAGGGTTCCCCACACATGATTCTATAACATTCTAGTCACCATAAAATCCTAGTGGAATATTACCTATAAATCTCATCCCTTGTATATTCAAATACCACAACCCCATTCTACATCACATCGATAACTTCATAACCACAATAACTTATAATACACTGCATCCATATACTACATACTCATAATATATACCATAATCATTTATAACAACACATCCAAATCACCCCATAAAAAACATCACGACATTTATATAATATATCTATAATAGTTAGAAGCATATTGGGTGTAGTTATCCATATTTATAGAAAAAATAATTGATTTTTTAGGTTCACCTAGTACCAAAAAATTATATTTTATTATTTAGTTTACCCGACTGAGGTGCCATCCCTTCATAAAAAAATAAATACAACGAATATATGTTAAATATACCATAAGTACCTAGGATGTTTTTCTTATAAAATCCTCTATAGACACATCCCATCAACACATCATCAATTATAAACAATAAAAAATTATTCCACCTTTAGACATGCACGAAAAAAACACCACAACCTAAAAAAAACACTCAACATCCACACAACTTTTTATCATTTCGTATTTCATTAGAAATTAAATATTATTTATTTATATACTATTTTAAATTAATTTCCACATTTATAACCAACCATAATCATTCCACATAAACCACTACTATCTTTCACACATTCATTGTCATGACCAATCCCCCTGGGCTCGTGTTGTGACTACCCATTACCACCTCCCAAAGGCAAGGGGCTGACCACTAGTGCAGAAGGTGTCAACCTACAAGTGGGAGGAAATTTCCTGAGTACATGTATGCACACACATGAAAAACCATGTCCGAACACACCAATTGAGGAAAAAATTATACTAAAACAACAATGTGTATAAGGCACAATTTAAAGAAAGTGGCCCAGAATACAAACCCAAAAAAAGAACTGAATCAACATTGTACAAAAAGGAGCTCTGATGGAAATCCCCAAAAAACCCCCACCTAATCATAAGTGTAGTGAATATACTGGATGTCAATGTAGTATTTCTATTCCACCTAGCCCAACTGGGCGCCATCTAGTCCAAGGACACCATGTCTTCCGTCGTAGCATCCATCAGTCCCGTCTCCCCTGAGCACCTTTGTCGAAACATTGATCGTCTGCACTAGACACATCACGTGTAGGCGAATCCTGTTCATGGGGGAGTATAAAAATATTCAGTAGGGACCCAGATTCCCCTAAAGGTCTCTTAGTAATCCAGTAAGTTAAACAACCAAAATACAAATACCACAAAGGCGATGCCACCAAACAAGATCTCAAACACAAATAACAATGTAAAATATGAAGATCACACAAGGTATATTATAGGGTAGTGAGAGTAGCTTCATCAGTCATGCCATCGAACTGCTTGGATTCTGGGGAACTCCTCCTCTATCGAGTAAATTGGGTCTGTTGGGTCACACATATCCACTTCCAAATAACCATGGACTGCTATGGTACTCATCCATGATGAGTACTGTGGGTATGCTGGGTATACAGAGCCGCTCCCCACTGTGGGCCTGTCAGATCACACAGAGTCGCTTCCCAAATTAGAAAAACTAAGGCACTCCTTCCATCGAGTACCATGGGTCTTTCGGGTCACACAGAGCCACTCCCCACTATGGGTCATCCAGGTCATACAGATCCACTTCCCACTCGTCCATCATCGATCAGTCTTTAGGTCTCGACTAATCGAAGGGTTACATATGTAGTGTGATTGGGCGAACCAATACTCAAGATATTCTTAGCATACTTATGTATATTAAAGACACCAAAAATCATTCCAAAGGATCCTCCTCCTCAAGAGGTTCCCAAATCTATAAATGGCTCATCAACTGGACACGCGGTTTGAAAGATACAAGCATTTTAGTAACCCAGGGCCAATTATGAAGGGGCCTGGTCTGACCCAGTCAGACCAACCAAACCAACTCAGCCCGAGGATCCCACATACCTCAGTTCATTTAGATGAACTGAACATGAACTGGTTCGGGTCAAGGTCGGTCTGGTCTGGCCTAACCAGTGGGCCAGGCCCAATTAGTCTCCCTGGGCCCGACCTAGTTTAGCAGAGGGTCCAGCCTGCCAGGTCGCCCGACGACCTGGTCTAGTTTGGCCTAGCCCGAAGGGTGTAGGTCTATCCTGTCGGTTCTAGTCCAGCCTGTAGGGTGCGAGCTCGGCCCTCTATTGTGGGTCCGACCCATAGGCGTGGCACTGGCCCGCTGGGCTACAGGTCTAGCCTGCTATACCGTAGAACCGACCCGACCCACAAGGTTAGGGGTGTGGCCTGCTATCCCTAGACCGATATGCTAGGGGGGAGGACCGGTGGGGCGCCACCCAACCAGGATGCGACAACTAGCTGAACTGGGTGTCCCAAACGGAGGACACCACCTTAACATGGAGCCCACATGACACCATGAATCTTTCCACTATGGCCTCTTTCCACCGTCCTCCATCACAACTGGCTTAGGGAAGTCGGCTCCACTATTACTGCAGTGCCAGGTGGAGATTCCCCCTTCACATGGCTAGCATGGATCGGCCCCCACTGCGAGTAACTAGAACCGCCGCACTAGCTTCACCTTCCATGGGCCAATGGAGTTGCTCTGATTATCTGTTTTTCGATCTGTCTACGCCTACGGGCCTCTCAGGTCGCTACCTTCCCTAATCAGTAACCATAATCAAATTTCCACCACATTGATAATACATCCACCATGAACACATGAGCGGAGGCATTCAAGCCTTTTTCATGTCATATCGGGCCCTCACGGCTAGAGGTTTAAATCAAGGGGGAAGTTTGGGGATTGAAGTTCAATCATTTCATGCTAGGTTTGAATCCAGAATAATAAATCCCAATTAATGTCACCCTCTTATATAAACACACGAACCACAGATCAACATGTTCATGAGTTTGTTTGTGTTTTTCATTTCTAGAAAATGAGAAGAGCGGGGAAGAACATTGAAATAAAAATTCAAACCCCTACCTCTTTGATATTCGATGCTGAAGCATTGATCCCAGAGAGTTCAAGTTATCGATGTCATCACTTCCAGTTCTGTTCATTGAGGTGAACCATAGATGATGAAGATCCACTGGCATTCTTCATTCTTCATTGGAGAGATGATTCACTGGAGTTTCGTTAGAGAATCATAAAATTTTAATTCTCCTTCTTCCAATGTGTTAGACAATAAAAAGAAAATTATGTTGCAAAGATTTAGTTATGATGCGATGTCACATCATTTCATTGTTTCATGAATTAAACATCATCTCTATTATTCTTCATTTATTTCAGCGTTACACTGTTTGATATGGGCCATTAATAATCCTCATTAATACACCCCATCGTCGCTTCATCGCCGCACCGTAACATCGCCATCTGCCACTCAACGAATGAAAAAAGATAATGACATAACATTTTAAATTTATTTCATTATTTTCTGAAAACTTTGAAAATAAAATTTTCATTCGACCCTTGCTGGATGATGTTAAGTCCATTCTAGGAGAATCCAGACATTCTGGGTTCAACTTTGTCCTCAGTTTTTTGATCTGAGCACCAGTTAAATTTTTTGAAAAACCCACTCATGTGTTTACTGAATATAGCTTAAAAAAGATCAAAATTCCCTTCCGTTCTCTCCATGTATCAGTTTCACTTTCTTTCGGAGTGCGTGGTCTCAGAATAATTCCATATATTAAAAAACTTATACGTAAATTTTTTGTATTTACATTATCCCCACCTTGTTTCTTTTCATCCCCGGAATCCAATACCACAAACTAGACAAACAGATAGAGATACTAAGCACATATCTGACCCTCTCGCTACCTTGTTCTCTCCAAGAGACTCTTGTACTGCCACCAAGCTTGTACTAGATGAATCAACCACCCCCATAGGACCCACTCCTGTCGATCCACTATCTTGATAGAGAACTCTGCAAACGTCACCCCATCATCAATGTTCTTCTCACCCTAATTGATGACGTGCGATTGATCAAGCACGTACCTTATCAAATACGACACAAGGAAAACATCATCCACCTGGTGAGCCTGTGGGGTAAGGGCTAGGAAGTACGCCACCTCTTATACTATACTCAAGATTTGAAAAGTTCTGATGACCCTTAGAGATAGCTTTATGCCTCAGCCAAATATTTGAAATCCTCATCAAGGTGAGACCTGAAGGAACTCATTATCTCCCTCAAAAAACACCAAGGGTATCCATATGATATTGACATAAGACTTATTCATGATATCGGAAATCCTCATCCACTTTTATATGATATAATTATTCTTGGTGATTGCCCATACCAACTCCATACCCATGCATGTCGATTCCCTTGGGTCTTTCTAGCATAAGGGTGGTCAGCAAGGCCTCCTGTATAAGGCCTTGATTGGTGCCATGTAAATGGTGGAGTGGTATCTATTATTTTACAAAAAATCCAACAGTGGATGGTGGTCCTACCAATTACATCTAAAGTCTATAATAGAATCACGAAGCATGTCCTCTAGGGTCTATATGGTCTGCTCCATTTGACCATCCGTATGGGGATGAAAAGCTACGATCAAGCGCAGCTGAGTCCCAAAAGCCTCATGTAATCCATTCCAAAAACAAGATGCAATGTGGGTTTTACAGTTTAATATGATCATAAAAGGCACCCCACGAAGTTGTACTACTTCTTGGATGAAGAGGCATCCAAATACCTCTACCAGTCCCTACTCTTGGATGGGTAGGAAGTGAGCCGACATGGTGAGTCAGTTAATGATCACCCAAATAAAATCATGGACTTTGAACATACATGGTAACCCCATAACTAAATACATCGAGAACTCATCCCATTTCCACTCCGGTACCTTGAGTGTCTAGGTCAAGCCTACTGGAACCTGATGCTTGGCCTTCAATTACTGACATTTGAGCATCATGAAATGAACTCGGCCACCTATTCCTTCAACCATGGCCACTAGTATGGACGTTGGATGTCCTGGTACATCTTCGACACTCCAGTAAGAAGCCCCAAAGGGGATGTATGGAACTCCCTCAACACCTCCTCCTGCAACGTCATTGGTACTACGGTGCACCCTATGAAAAGGATGGCGTGTTCCCCACCTATCAAAAATCCATCAGGAGACCATTATGAGGATTACTGAGCACATCGAGCTTCAAATTAATCATTATCCAGTTGTTCCCCCATGACTCACTATAAGAGTGGTTGAGTGATAATCATTGACTGAATGAAAGCTCCTCCATCACCATCATCCACAAATGATATCTTCATCACAGCTAACTACTCTACCACCTCACTCAGCAACTGAAAATCGGTCCTCCTACTGAGTGTGTCAGTGACCACGTCTCCCTACCCAGGAGTATAGATTATCTCTAAGTCATAGTACAGGAGGAACTCTATAAATCACCGCTTTCTCAAGTTCATGTCTTTCTATGAGTAGATACACCTAAGAATCTGGTTGTCCGAGAAAACCATAAATTGTTCACCCATCAAGTAGTGCCTCCACATCGCCTAGGCAAAGACCACTTCTACTAACTCTAGGCCATTGGTTATGTAGTTCTACTCATGCTGCCTCAACTGGTGTGAGCTGTAGGTGATCACTGCTTTCTCCTGCATCAGGACACAACCCATTCCAGTCCTTGATGCATCCCGATAATCTACATACCCAACTCCCTCCTCTGTCAGTCTCATGATGGGGGCACTAGGTAGTATCAACCTCTGCTCCTAAAAATTCTATTGACATTTATCTATCCACATGAATGGTTTTCCTTTCTGTGTCAAGGCTTATAAAGGTGAAACTACTCTAGATAAGTCAGTTACGAACCTCCAATAGTAACCAGAAAACCTCAAGAGGCTCTGCACCTCAGTCACGCTTCTAGGTGGATCCCAAGAAAGCACTACCTCTAACATTACTGGATCTACCTAAACTCTAGCTTTTGAGATGAAGTGTCCTAGAAAGTAGACCTTTGAAATAAATAACTGGCACTTCGAGAGCTTACCAAAATGCTTGGTCCCTCAGAGTGTATCCAGGACTACCCATAGGTGTGTAGCATGCTCCTCCTTTGACGCTGAGTACACCAAGATGTCATTAATGACGACCAAAATGACCCGGTCAATGTAAGGATGAATGATCATGTTCATGAGGCCCATGAAAACTGATGGGGAGTTGGTCATGCTGAATGGCATAACCAAGAACTCGTAGTGGCCATACCGGCACCGGAAGTTTGTCTTCAGTACATCCTCATTCTGCACCTACATCTGGTGATAGGTTGATCTGAGGTCAATCTTTGAGAACCACTTTTCTCTCTTCAGTTGGTCAAAGTGGTCATCAATTCATATCATGGGATACATAATCATCATGTTCACATGGTTTAGGTGCCGAAAGTCCACACACAACCTTAAACTCCCATATTATTTCTTGGAAAAAAAGTACTAGGGACTCCCATGGTGAAATGATGGGAATTACGAACCCCTTCTCCTATAAGTCCTCTAGCTTTACCCACTGATTTTGAAACTCTGTGGGATCCATCCGATATTTTAGTGTGGATATCAATTCCATCCTAGGGTATAGTTTGATGAAAAATTCTACGTATCTGTGAGGAGTTAGTCCCAAAACATCCTCATACTCATCCACCACTACAGGATAGTTCAAACTCCTCTCATCCACTGTACCATGGTTGAGGCAAGCCAACTGGTGAGTGATCGACTGTACCCTCCTCCGAGAAATTCTGTCCTACACTACAAGGGTTTCCTTCTCGCTAGTGTAGGAAAACCTAGTCCCATATCCACAGACACACAACACTGTACACCTAAAATAGTCGATCTGAGAATGGACTGTGGATAACTAGTCCATACCCCACATGGCATCTTAAGGCCTCAAAGATACTACTAGGAAATACAAGATGATTCTCTCGTATCCTAGAGTAATCTCACACTGCCCACACTAGTGTGTAATCTTCAAATAGTCTCACATAAGAGTCTCTAGCCATAAGGACCGAGATAACGACTCCACCAAAATCTTTGTGATCTAAATTAGAGATGTGGAAAGGAAAGAGTGTCTAGAACTTGTGTCTATATAAACTATATTTGGGGTGGATAAGACACATATCATACCTCAGATCATCTCTAGTGCACTGTGGCTATAAACCTATACTACCTCGAGCTGAGCTAGCCCCTATCTTCCTGGTCGCTGAGGTCATGGTGGACAACTTGGGGGTTGTGGAAGTAACACCTCAAACTATAACCCACTAATTGAAACTCTACCCTCTCCCCTTCCACATCCACAAAACTGTGAACCTCCTCACTCAATCTGTTGCCACTGCCTCAGAGGACCCTCGAACATCTGCGGGTCATCTATACTATGAGTTGGGTAGTCACGTGCCAAGTGTCCCTGCCCGCCGCATGAAAAGCACTAACTAGATCCCTAATAAATCCCCCTTGGCTAGGAGGTCTCTGTCTCTAAAACTCATGTATGGAACTCAGCCTACAAACATCCTCTGCTGGAACCGCCGACATTATATGCTGACCATCGGGTGGTGGTAGCACCAGTGCATCACCCGGTGGGGCCATCTCAAGCCCTGGTCCCTAAACGGACACCTCATCTCTAGGCGGGCTACACTCACAACATTGTATTAGGATCCTGGATGGTCATCCTCATGGAGGAATCATGAGAGAGATCAAGATCTACTTCAGTTAGAAGGTTATACCTAGTGATTTAAATCATTTTTAAAATATCATAGGGAGACACTTATGAAACCAATTTTTTCATGAATTGAGATGAAAGGCCTAAATAATGGTCCTGGTGTATGGATACGTTGGGTACCACACCAACACCTGACTCCCCATATAAGGCCCTGAGCTTACAACATTACCTAATCATGAATTAAATGAATAATTCACGTAGAGGATCTTTTCAGGTTTATAGTTTTAGAGAATTAGGTCATAATTATTACATCTCAAAAGACTACAAAGTAGACACTTCTACTAAGTTTCCATAAAATAAAAACTCTTAAAAAGAAACATGTCTAGTTCCATGTTTTAGATATCATGTCTTTCCTTGATCCCATCCTTGAGCCTATTCATCTTTAAGTCCTGTGGAAAACATTTCAAAAACTTGGGATGAGCATAAAAATCCTAGTAAAGGATACACAAAGAAGAAAAACTGTTAGTTTTTCAAAACAAAAAGAAAGCCAAGAATACTTTATCAATGTAATACTTTTCACCTTAATGAAGTAGTAAAAACTCTTCACTGAATAAAAGATCATTACTTACCCTTTTGTAACCAAAATATTACCATAAAACCCATATAAAGAACACATATCATATAAAGGTAACTTGGGACATAAACATACTTAAATGGAATAACCATACGGTCGACTTACACACATATCACTTAATGGAAGAGCCATACGGACAACTTCCATACCCAATACATTGGATGTTATAATGTAACCACCCATCCTGGTATTCACGGCACCACCCGTCATATGGTTTATCATGAAACCACCCGTTAAATGTCCATGTACCATTATAAAATCATAACACATAAAACAATTATAAAGGAAAGAAAATATTTCCACATTTCAAGCATAATATATCACATAAATATATTGACATAACAAATCCATTATCAAAACCATTTTCGATACCAAAATACATAAAAGATTATATGGTATTTATTTACTTTTAAAAATACAACGGCTTGTTGAGGAAGCCAAAGATCAAATAATACTCGCGGTGGCGGGAAGGTCGTTGGCACCGCATACGTTAAAAAGAAAAATACTTTTTGTCATTTAGTAAAACGATTCATATAGAAAATATTCCTTTCTAATAAAATTATATGTCAAGGGGGTTTATACACCATATAAAAGAAAGTTGTGTATAAAACAAAATATGCCTCAATGAAAAGAGATTGAGAGGAAGTCCCTTATAAAGTCGGTATCCTTAGATTAAGGATAAATCAATTACATAATTATGTGTGAAAAATATAAATACACCAAATATAAGTGAATATTATTTGTAAAACAATCAGAGTTCATTCACACATACTCTTGAAAAAACAAAACCAATGACATAGATATTTAACTCAATGAAATGAGATTGAGTTATTTTTTTCCATAAAAGTTCGTATAAATAACGTAAGAATTTATCAACGAGATGATTATGTGTAGAAATAGTACATACACACAAAGGTTTGTGGAAATTACAACATAGAGATTCCACACATAATCTTGGAATAATAAATTCAAGAATTAGAGGTTTAACCCAAAGAATTGAAAGTGGGTTAAGAAGTTCCCTTATAGAAATCAGACAGCCTAACGACGTCACTTTAGAATTCATAAAATGAGATGATGAGAGATAAAAAGGGGTATCCCATCACTTGGAAATAAATTTTTTAGAAATAAGGATATATAAGAACATATCCCATCATAATAATATTAAAAGACCTAACAAAAAGATGTCTTTTAAAATGAGGAGGGTGAAAGGTTCCCTTACCGAATTGGGTAACTTGCAAAACGTACACCCCATGAAAGAAGGACTATACAACATTGATGTAAATACCCATAAACTAAACTATATTACACAAAGAGTAGAATAATGGGTAGTACATACACCACTCAAAGGAAATTGTGGAAAATGTAGCATAAATATCACGAGAATAAAAGTGAGATGAAAAATCCCTTATGAAAACTCGGAAGCCTAACGACGCCACTTAAAATATCCAAAAATGGATTTATGAGATCAAAAAGGTTCTCTCGTAATATGAAAATAAAAAGTACAGAATGAAGAATATAAAATAACATCCCCAGACATATGAAATATGAGCTTAAAATAAATGACATAAAAGAGAGTACTTAAAAAAGAAAGAGAGAGGTAGGATCCCTTACCTCATGTCCGACTTGTCTTGTTCGTTTCTTTATATTCTTGAATAATAAACTTTGGACTATTTATAATTGCTTAATGTCATACTTTAAATATTATTATTCAGTTCATATCACATATTATAATGTTATAATAATTGGTTAATAATGTGAGTTCATATCAGACGTTTTTGTCGATGTTTGGTACATGAGTAAAAAATGAACTTGTTTGAAAAAGAATTTTCCATGTAGTTATAAGTAAATCATCTCCAAAATAGTATTAATGATTTAAATATCATATATATCCAGTATATATTCATTTTATACTATTACATAACATTTGGAGATAATAAAAATTAAATGCACCATTCATGGAGACGGTAGGCCGTACGTACGCATGAACGCTACTTTCATTTTTTTGTCATATTAATGGAATTAAAACTAAATGAGATATATATATATATATTATAATTCCAGAATGATATACATAATTTAGATATAATATATGACATATATATCCATTATATATAATTACTTATAATAGTACATAACATTTGGAGATAAGAAATGAAATGTACCGTTCATGGAGACAGTAAGCCATACGTACGCATGAACGCTACTTTCATTTCTTTGGCACATTAATGGAATTAAAACTATATAAGATATATATATATATATTATAATTCAAGTATAATATATATGTTATATATATCACATAATTTCACCAATTTTCATTCTTTATACATTCCATGTATTGCATGAACGAGTCACATCACTTGAGGGGGCGGTAGTCCACACTTCCTCAAATGAAATTATCGCATTTGCACAACATGAAAATCATAAAGGTATGTATTAAATATAAAATACAGAATCATATAGAGGAAATAAATATATTATATATCCTAAATAAATATATTTCCATCATAATGGCCACCATGAGAGGTGGTATGAGAAGATAGAACAATCATCGCTTCATAAGGCAGTAATTCGCCATCCACGGAAACAATATGTTCTTTAACCATTAGACGGAGGTGTGTGTTAGTTTAGCTCAAATAATTCTTATAAAAACATCATAGTATTTTCAAGATACTGGTTTTGTTACAAAAGAAATAAATAAAAAGAGTTTAGGGGGTTGGAGAAGCAAAATAAAACAAAAGAACACAAGTGAATACATTACCTTTAAATTGGGTAACTCGTATTGATTTGAGCCCAAAGGCTTCCTTGGAAAGGATTATGAAAAAAGTGAGGCTTCTAGGAGTAAGAGAGGGATGTTTAGATAGAAAAATAGCAGATTTTGGCTGAGACAATGGCTTGAGAGGTGTGGGTAAAGAGGTAGAGGTGTGGGCTTTTTATAAGAGAAGAGGAGGGACACTCTTTGAAAGTTATAAAATATTACTTTATTATAAAATGATTTTCTAATTTTAAAGGCCCCAAATGGATATATTTCTAGGATAAGGTTATAGGGGTTAGAAATCCACCCATACAATAGGTTTTTGACAAGTGTAGGTCTTAGAGGTTACATAATCTTTTCATTTTATTTAAATCGTTAAATAATGAGGTAATCGCTCCATCATCATGGTGTCATAAATAATTTGATTTATTTAGTGTCTAAAAAATATAAAAAAAAATATCATGATGTAGGAAATCTTTTTAGATTTATAATGAATATTTATAGTCAAAAATATGACTTGTATAACCGCATTTAAAAATTGTTTTAGTAAAATAATACATGTTTGTGACATTTTTATTTTAACTTTAAATAAAAAGTTATTAATGTCATTTTCCTACCAAAGTGGCTCCATGGGGTCCCCAAGTTGACCCATGGATTGTATTGGTCTACCATGACTCATCAAATAAGGGTAGGACATGTTTCAAGGTCATTTCATATTATTATAATATTATCATTACCTTAAATTACACTAATTACCTTTAATCACGATTAATAAAACTTAAAAGTTACTATTCACCAAAAAAATATTTTAATCTCATTGAACCACATTTTAATTTCTAATGACAACCATGTATGTTGGATTTTTGGAAATCAAATCACAGAAGTGGTAAAGTTTCATTTAAATGAAAAATCAGTTTATTAACGACCACTTAGTTGTTTCACTATTCATCAAAAATTGATGTTTTTCAGAAAAATACCAAAAATTCACCCTAAGATATTTTTGATATTCCTAATTCAAAAATGATGTATATTTTACAAAATAAAAAACATATAATTTTCATTTAACTAATTTAATATTTAATTCCCGCTGTCAAAACAAATAGCGTGTTTTTAAGAAATAATATCTATTAAAAGATTAACACTAATTGAAGTCCAATTTCAAAGTCAAATTAATTCCAATGACCACCATTGGATTAAATGGTAAAAATATAATCTAACTGAACATTAAAACAAATTAAAAAGATTATCTAATCATATAAATAAATTAGATTAAAAGGAGGTTTTGAATTAAAATACAGCATTTTACACTATTCATTAAAAAATGAACTTTATCGGAAAAATACAAAAAATTTATACAAAGTAAATTTTGATGTCCCAATTCTATAAAGAATTGTATCTTGTCAAATATAACATATAAAATTGTTAAAAAAAAGGATTTAAAAATGGGTTCTCCATCAAAAGGCGGTTAATCGACCTTTTAAAGAATATTAGAATATTTACGCTTAAAAATGGATTCATTCAAATTTTAACATTTATTTTAAAAAGTAAAAATATTTGACAAACATATATAATCATTTTTAGTTAGTTCTGTTCATTCCCGCCATTACAACGGCTAGACGTTAACTACCATTTAAAAAAATATTATTTTATTATTAGAGTGCAACGTAAGATTCCCAAGAAACTCGTTGTTGTGTATTGGGTACGCCATCGAGCATAGCATCCCCTTTAAAGTAATATTAATATTTTATTCACAAATATGGATAAATATGAAAATTTCATATTCTTTATTTACCTGGGGTGTTACATCTTTCCACCCTTTTGGGAATTGCATCCTCGCAATTTTGAAATTGGTCTTGGAAACTTCATTGAAAATCCCACATCAGAACAAGAGTTAGTAAAACTATCACATTAAAATAAAGAAAGAGAAGTACAAAGGTCACCCGAGTTAACCGATGCTAGGATTCCCTATAGGAAAACATGGATATGGAGGAAAAAACAATGGGTCATGTTTTGAGGGAGAGTGATAGAAAACATGTTTAGGATAAAGTTAACCACCATAAAATCACAACTGGTGATGTGTTAAACATTATTTGATTTCCCAGTAGGAAAAGTTAACATACAACATTTTGGTTTTTAAGTTAATTTTCATTGAGGAATTTATTTATGACCGTAACTAAAACATAATTAAACATACTTACTTGTAATGTTGACTTTCAAATTTTACTAGATTTCTTACACAAACTCATATTTCTCCAAAAGACGAGCATTTAGGATGACTTTTTCACATTAAGAGCGCTATAATAAACTTCTAGAGAATCACCTAATCCAAAAAATATAACTATATATTTCCGATGTATTTAGACAAAAACCAAAACCAAAATTGTTAGTACGAGATCAGATAATCCACAAAAGGATAATCCTTTATAAAAAGAAAATCTATTCTTAATCTCCAAAACTTGTCCAACAAAACCCAAAGTTCAATGAAGACCATTCGATAAACAATTTGTCCATAAAATTCTTCAAATTAAACCAAAATAAGATTGAAACACAAATATTTGAAGGATTTAATCACATAGTCTTCCAAGGTACAAATTAACATTTATCTCCAAATAACATTAGTTTCTCTTAAAGTCTCATATTGAAAAGTAATTAACCTAATCACATATCCTCCATGATAGGTTAATAATTTTGATAGATAACCCAAAATAAACTTACTCTTGATTCCTAAAATCATATAACTAAAAATAATTAGTCAAACTAACCAGGGACTTCACGTAGTCCAATGGTAGGCAATAAATACCAGTCGCACTTTGGTTGTGGGTTCGATTCCCACAGCTTTGTCCGACGCGACGGGTTGTCACACGGTCTACGTGTTTCCCTTTTTCCAAAACTATATAATTCTTAAAACATTCCCCAAAACGATATAAAATCTTCAAAAATAATCATAACATATTTTAACCTCAAGTTTATGTCATGCCTTTCATTTTCCATCATAACATATAGTAACCCATAATTACCTCAAAAGTAAGGATCATTTAAACCCTAATGGTTACCTTTATAATTATTACCTGAATTTCCACATCGAGTTTGTCATCTCGTAAATGATGCATTATAGAACTTACAAAGGTTCAAGTGGTTGACCATGACTCCTTTATAGTTGGTTTAGAAGAACCATGAGTTTCCTCATTGAATCCCCCATTTCATCTAGTCTCTTAATCAGAGAACCACCACAGTTTCCTTCAAACCCATTGTCACTTTGGTGCCTGCTAGATCCATCCATTTACTATAAAAAGAAATGTCAGTGTGAGTATATCAACAAAATTATCATGTACTAATGAGGAAGATAAACACTAAGATATACTTACTCATTCACTTTATCTAAAAACTATAACTTTTTCTAAAATCCTAGCCATCATGGTAATGTCACTTATGCTTAGAAAATACCCTAACCTCTAAAGTTATATAAACTGACCATTGATTCCTACTATAAGGCCCTGGACTTTAAACATTACATAATCATGAATTAAATGAATAATTCACGTATATGATCTTTTTAGGTTTAGTGTTTTAGATAATTAATTCATAATTATTACATCTCAAAATATTAAAAAGTAGACACTTCTACTTAGTTTCCATAAAATAAAAACTCTTAAAAGAAACATGTCTAGTTCCATGTTTTAGATATCATGTCTTTCCTTGATCCCATCCTTGACCATATTCATCTTTAAGTCCTGTGGAAAACATTTTAAAAACTTGGGATGAGCATAAAAATCCCAGTAAAGGATACACAAAGAAGGGAAACTGTTAGTTTTTCAAAACAACAAGTAAACCAAGAATACTTTATCAAAGTAATACTTTTCACCTTTATGAAGTATTAAAAACTCTTCAATGAATAAAATATCATTACTTACCCTTTTTTAACCAAAATATTACCATAAAACCCATATAAAGAACACATAACATATAAAGGTAACTTGGGACATAAACATACTTAAATGGAATAACCATACGGTCAACTTCCACACATATCACTTAATGGAATAGCCATAGGACCGACTTCCATACCCAATGCATTGGAGGTTATAATGTAACCACCCGTCCTGGTATTCACGACACCACCCGTCATATGGTTTATCACGTAACCACCCGTCAAATGTCCATGTACCATTATAAAATCATAACACATAAAAAAATTATAAAGGAAAGAAAACATTTCCACATTTCAAGAATAATATATCACTTAAATATATTGACATAACAAATCCATTATCAAAACCATTTTCAATACCAAAATAAATAAAATAGTATATGGTATTTATTTACTTTTAAAAATATAACGGCTTGTTGAGGAATCCAAAGATCAAATAATACTCGCTGCGGTGGAAAGGTCGTTTTCACCGCGTATGTTAAAAAGAAAAATACTTTTTGTCATTTAGTAAAATGCTTAGTATAGAAAATATTACTTTCGAATAAATGTAGAAGTCAAAGGGGTTTATACACCATATAAAATAAAGTTGTGTATAAAACAAAATATGCCTCAATGAAAGGAGATTGAGACGAAGTCCCTTACAAAGTCAGTATCCTTAGATTAAGGATAAATGAATTACATGATTATGTGTGACAAATATAAATACACCAAATATAAGTGAATATCAAGTGTAAAATAATCAGAGTTCATTCACACATACTCTTGAAAAAACAAAACCAATGACATAGATATTTAACTCAATGAAATGAGATTGAGTTATGATATTCCATACAAGTTCGTATAAATGACGTAAGAATTTATCAATGAGATGATTATATGTATAAATAGTATTTCCACACAATGGTTTGTGGAAATTACAACATAGAGATTCCGCACATAATCTTTTCATAAGAAAATCAAGAAGTATAGGTTTAACCCCAAGAATTGAAAGTGGGTTAAGAAGTTCCCTTACAGAAATCTGACAGCCTAACAACATCACTTTAAAATTCATAAAATGAAATGATGAGAGATAAAAAGGGGTATCTCATCACATGGACATAAAATTTATAGAAATAAGGATATATAAGAACATATCCCATAATAATAAGATTAAAAGACCTAATAAAAAGATGTCTTTTAAAATGAGGAGGGTGAAAGGTTCCCTTACCGAATTGGGTAACTTCCGAAACGTACACCCCATGAAAGAAGGACTATACATAATTGATGTAAATACCCATAAACTAAATTATATTAATCAACAAGTATAATAATGGGCAGTACCAACACCACTCAAAGGAAATGGTGGAAAATGTACCATAAATCTCCCGGGAATAAAAGCGAGATTAAAAATCCCTTACGAAAACTCGGCAGCCTAACGACGCCACTTAAAACATCCAAAAATGGATTTATGAGATCAAATAGGGTCTCTCATAATATGAAAATAAAAATTAAAGAATGAGGAATATAAAATAACATACCCAAAAATATTAAATATGATCTTAAAAGAAATTACATAAAAGAGAGTACTTAAAAAAGAAAGAGAGAGTTAGGATCCCTTACCTCAAGTCCGACTTGTCTTGTTCATTTTTTTATATTCCTGAATAATAAACTTTGGTCAATTTATAATTGATTAATTTCATCCTTTAAAGATTATTATTAAGTTAATATCACATATTATAATTTTATAATAATTGTTTAATAATGTGAGTTCATATCAGACGTTTTTGTCGATGTTTGGTACATGAGTCAAAAATGAACTTGTTTGAAAAAGAATTTTCCATGTAGTTATAATTAAATCATCTACAGAATAGTATTAATGATTTAAATATCATATATATCCAGTATATATTCATTTTATACTATTACATAACATTTGGATATAATAAAAATTAAATGCATCGTTCATGGAGACGGTAGGCCGTACTACGCATGAACGCTACTTTCATTTTTTTTGTCATATTAATGGAATTAAAACTAAATGAGATATATATATATTATAATTACAGAATGATATCCATAATTTAGATATAATATATGACATATTTATCGATTATATATATGTACTTATAATAGTACATAACATTTGGAGATAAGAAATGAAATGTACCCTTCATGGAGACGGTAAGCCGTACGTACGCATGAACGCTACTTTCATTTCTTTGGAACATTAATGGAATTAAAACTAGATGAGAGATATATATATTATAATTCCATTATAATATATATTTTATATAGATCACATATGTTCATCAATTTTCATTCTTTAAACATTCCATGTATTTCATGAACGAGTCACATCACTTGAGGGGGCGGTAGTCCACACTTCCTCAAATGATATTATCGCATTTGTACAACATGAAAAGCATAAAGGTCTATATTAAATATAAAATACAGAAGCATAGAGAGGAAATAAATATATTATATATCATAAATAAATATAGTTCCATCATAATGGATACCATGATAGGTGGTATGAGAAGATAGAACAATCATCGCTCTGTGAGGCAGTAATTCTCCATCCACGGACACAATATGTTCATTAACCATTAGACGGAGGTGTGTGTTAGTGTAGCTCAAATCCTCCTTATAAAAAAATTATAGTATATTTAAGATAATGTTTTTGTTACAGATGAAATAAATGAAAAGAGTTTAGGGGGTTGGAGAAGCAAAATAAAACAAAAGAACACAAGTGAAGACATTACCTTTAAATCGGGTAACTCTTTTTGATTTGAGACCAAAGGATTCCTTGGAAAGGATTCTGCCCAAAGTGAGGATTCTAGGAGTAAGAGAGGGATGTGGAGAGACAGAATTAGTAGATGTTGTCTGAGCCAATGGATTTAGAGGTGTGGGTAAGGAGGTAGAGGTGCGAGCCTTTTATAAGAGAAGAGGAGGGGCACTCTTGGAATGTTATAAAATATTACTTTATTATAAAATGATTTTCGAATTAAAAAGGTCCCAAAATGATATATTTAGAGGATAAGGTGATAGGAGTTCTAAATACACCAATCCAATAGGTTTTTTACAAGTTTAGGTCTTATATTTTACATTATCTTTTCATTTTATTTAAATCGTTAAATAATGAGGTAATCACTGCATCATCATGCTATCATAAATAATTTAATTTATTTAGTGTCTAAAAATTATAAAAAAATATCATGATGTATGAAATCTTTTTATATTTCTAATTAATATTTATAGTAAAAAATATTACCTGTATAACCCCATGTAAAAATTGTTTTAGTAAAACAATACATGTTTGTGACATTTTTATTTTAACATTAAATAAAAAGTTATTAATGTCATTTTCCTACAAAAGTGGCTCCATGGGGTCCCCAAGTTGACCCATGTATTGTCTTTGTCGGACATGACTCATCCAGTAAGAGTGGGACATGTGTCAAGGTCATTTCATATTATTATAACATTATCTTTACCTTAAATTACACTAATTACCTTTAATCGCGATTAATAAAACTTAAAAGTTACAATTCACCAAAAAATTATTTTAATCTCATTGAACCAAATTTTACTTCCTAATGACATCCATGTATGTCAGATTTTTGAAAATAAAATCACATCAGTGGAAAAGTTTCATTTAATCGAAAAATAAGTTTTTTAACCACCACTTAGTGGTTTCACTATTCATCAAAAATTGATGTTTTTCAGAAAAATACCAAGAATTTACCCTAAGCTATTTTTGATATTCCGAATTCAAAAATGATGTCTATTTTAAAAAATTAAAAACATATATGTTTCATTTAATTAATTTAATATTTAATTCCCGCTATCAAAACAAATAGCATGTTTTTGAGAAACAATATCTATTATAAGATTGACACTAGTTTAAGTCCAATTTCAAAGTGAAATTAATTCCAATGACCACCATTGGATTAAATGGTAAAAATATAATCTAATTTCACATTAAAAAAAATAAAATAGATAATCTAATCATATAAATAAATTATATTAAAAGGATGTTTTGAATTAAAATACATCATTTTACACTATTCATTAAAAAATGAACTTTATCGGAAAAATACAAAAAATTTATACCAAGTAAATTTTGATGTCCCGATTATAAAAATAATTTTATTTTGTCAAATATAACATATAAAATTGTCAAAAAAATTATTTAAAAAGGGGTTCACCATCAAAAGGTGGTTAATCAGCCTTTTAAAGACTATTAGAATATTTACGCTTAAAATTGGATTCATTCACATTTGAACATTTATTTTAAAAAGTAAAAATATTTTACAAACATATATAATCATTTTGTAGTTAGTTCTATTCATTCCTGCCATTACAACGGCTAAGAGTTACCTACCATTTAAAATAATATTATTTTATTATTAGAGTGCAACGTAAGATTCCCAAGAAACTCATTGTTGCGTGTTGGGTACGCCATCGAGCATAGCATCACATTTAAAGTAATATTAATATTTTATTCACAAATATGGATAAATATGAAAATGTGATATTATTTATTTACCTGGGGTGTTACACCCCAAATCTAAATGTTGGACTCACAACACAAAATAGTGTTGAACAAAAAAAATAGACTCTTGGTATTATTGGTATGACTGAAAACCCATTGATACCACTATATCATGACCGATCCCTCAGGGCCCATGCTATGACTCCCCCAAGCCTGCTTCCTGATGGCCAGCAGCTGGCGACAAGAGCTGAAGGCGTCAACTTGCAAGTGGGAGGCATTTGCCTAAGTACCTACACACACACACACATGTGAGTGCAACCACATCCTATCAAACTGAAAGGGAAAAAACAAGTATACTAAAAATAGACTATGTATAATTTGAAACTAAAAGAATTTGGTCTAGAATACAAACCCAAGAAAAGAACTGAAATGATAATGTCCCAAAAAAAGTTTTGATGGCCATCCACGGAAAACCCCACCTGATCGTAAGTGCAATGAAGCTACTGGAATTCAAAGTAGTATATCTTATCCACCTGGTCCTACTAGACCCCACCTAGTCCTAGGCCACCAAGTCCACCATCATAGCATTTGTTAGTCCTATACCCCAGAGCACCTCTATCAAAACATCGTTATTCTGCAATAGACACAACACGTGTGGTTGAAGCCTATGCAGGGGTGCGTATAACAACACTCAGTAGGGAACCTGAGACCCCCGAAGGTCTCTAGGTAATACATGATAGAAGACACCAAAAACGAAAATACCATAGAGGTAATTCCACCAATTAAGTTCTCAAACACATGGCACAATGTAAAAGACACTGCTCACACTAGGAATGTTCTAGGGTAGTGATAGCAGTATCATAAGTCAGGTCATAGAACTCCTCAGCTTCTAGGGAAATCCTCCACTATCAAGAATAGTGGGCCTTCTAGGTTACACATAGAAACTTCCCACTGTCCTTGTAATGTTACGGTACTCATCACTGATGAGTACCGTGGGTATGCTGGGCCACACAGAGACGCTCCGCACCGTGGTCCAGCCGGGTCATATAGAGATGCTTCCCTCCTTGGTAAAATTGAGATACTCCTCCTATCGATTACCATGGTTCTTTTGGGTCACATAGAGACACTAACCACCATGGGATTGTTGGGTCACCCAGATCCACTTCCCACCAGGTCTTCGCCGATCAGTTTTTAGATCCCAGCTAACCACATGGTTCTGTATGTAGCGTACATGGGAGAAACACTCCTCAAGCCATGTTTCACATCCCGATGTCCTTTAAAGACACCAAAAATCCTTCTAAAAGATATTCCACATCAAGAGGGTCCCAATGACACAAACGACTTGTAAACCAGATGCATTATTTGTAAGATACATGAATTTTAGTAACTAATGGGGACGATTGCGTTGGGCCCTGGTCTGACCCAGTCAGACCGACCATACCAACCCGACCCAGGGGTCCCACATACCCTGGTTCATTTAGACGGACTCGACCTGACCTGGTTCGGGTCGATGTTAAACTTGTCTAACTTGGATAGTGGGCCATGCCAAATGGGTCTCATAGGGCCCAACCCGGTTTAGCTTGGGGTCTAGCCTATCGGGTCACTTGATGATCTGGTCATGTCTGTACCTGCCTGCCGGTACAGGACATACACTCTGGGCCATGGGTCTGGCCCTCTTGTATAGGGACGCGACCCTCCAGCACCAACCTAGTCCGCCAGTGGGAAGACCAGTGGTGTGATTCCCAACTGGGACATGACAACTGGCCGTGTCCAATCTCCTTTACCTCACGGGACACTGCATGACCTCCTCTTCCAGCTGCATTCAACGAAACTCGACTCGTCCAACCAAACTCGGTTTCTCGAATGTAGGAAACCCCCTTCACATGGTGCCTGCATGGAACCACGACTCCCCCACACATGGTTCCATGACTCCCACCATAGGGCACCGCAACTCCCCCCTCCATGACTCCCACCGCCGTGGCCTCCTACCACCACGGCGTGCCGACGGGCGTGCCGCTGTCCTCCAGCACAAATGATGAGGGATAGATGGCTCCGTTGCTGCCATGGTTTTAGGTGGAACTACCCCCTTCACACTTCTAGCATGGGACAACCACCATCACACTGGTGTTTCCGCACAAGCAACATGTTTCGCGGTCCACCGAAGTTGCTCTGGTGGTCCCGTTTCTGATCCATCTGCACCTACGGGCCTCTCGGGTGGCCTGCATCAATGGTCAAGCCCCAAAAATTATTTTTCCACTCTTCGAGAATGAGGCCACCAAGAATGTACGAGCAGAGGCACTCGGGCCTAGTTCGTGTCATTTTGGGTCCTATGCGTTAGAGGTTTAAATCATGGGGGAGGTTCGGGAATTGAAGTTCACTCGTTTCATGCAAGGTTTGAATCCTGAATAATAAATACCCCTGAAAAGTCACCATATTTTATAAATGCATGAATCAAAGATCAAATTATTCATGAGTTGGTATGTGTTCATTTTTTCTAGAATAATAGAAGAGTGAGGAAGAAATTTTAAATAAAAATAAAACCCCTACTTCATTGACATTTTATGCTGATGTGTTCGCTCTTGAGTGTTCATGTCGTTGATTTCATCACATCCAGCTTCATTCTTCGAGGTGCATCAAAGATGATGAAGACCCTCTAGCATTCGTCCTTCTTTGTTGAAGGGGACTTTCTATAGAGTTTTTTTATAGAATCCTATATGTTAAATTCTTCATCCACCAACGTGTTAGAGAATAAAAAGGAAATCACATCACATTGATTCAGTTATGTTGTGAAATCACATTTTTGTGCTATTTCACTTATGTAATTGTGTCCCTATTATGATTCCATTATTAAATCGTTACACTGTGTGATACGGTCCATTTGAAATCCTCATTAATATTCCCCTTCGTCACTTTGTCACCTCACCATAGTGATTCCATCCTCTGCTCAATGGATGACAAAGATATAAAATAACTTTTTAAAGTTCTTTTATTATTTTCACAAATTTCCAAAAATAAAATTTTCAAATCGGCCCTTACCAGATGATGTTATACCTATTCTAGGGAAATACCTGCATTCCAGGTTCAATGATTTCCTGATATTTTTGATCCGATCACCAATTAAAAATTTAATAAAACTCGCTTGTGCGTTTACTAAACACACCTTAAAAAAAGTTCAAAAATCAATTCTGGGCTCTACAAGCCTCAGAATCACATGTTTTCAAAGCGTGCGGTCTCAAGAAAATTTATATATAATAAAAAACATTTATACATAAATTCAGAGTATATACATTCATCACATTCATATTCATTTACCATATACTCAATTAATAACATTATTTCATGTTTCTAGCTTTATATTATCTCAACAATGCCCAATCCCATTCTACATAATTATGATCAATAAATTTATTCTATTATTATTCTATGTCATTATTAAATTACATAAAAATCATGGGAAACTAAAATACACTAACCACATCAACCTCATTATGATATCATAATAACAATTCACATTGACACTTATTTCTCCTACATAACATTTAAACTACACTAAATAATTTCCCACTACAAAAAATTTTCCGAAAAAATAGGAATAAAATAACAATATAGTATCATCCTTTCCCCTTTATTAAATCATTGTTTCATGAAGGACAAAAAATATTTAAAAAACTACATTTTTTATACATCTTGACCTCAAAACAATAATTTAATTAACTAATTAATTTAAAACATTTCTATATAATATTAAACATTAAATCACATTATCATTATTTCTAAAAAATAAAATAACAATTTGAACCATCACAATAAAAAAATTATTTATCTTCTTGAAAAAAAACCATCTTCTTACCCAATGAAAACTAAATAATGATGATTTCACATTAATAATACTTAAAATAGGAAATAATTTTACTCACTTACCCCAAATGAATATTGGAACAAAACAAAACTAAGAATAGATGATACATTGATACCAAACTACCCATAATATATAAAAAATACACCAATAAACCAAGAATCCATTACCCTTGTGACACCCCTAATCCATACTCCTAGATATGGTTCTAAAAAGGTGCTTACATACTCTCTTGATGCAAACTGATAAGACAAAAGTTTTTCCATCCATAAATACAATATTAATTGATATTATTGAGTCACTTAAATTCCCCATACATTATTTTCTTTAATGTTTTTTATAATTAAAAAAAATATATTACATATAAAAAACCACATCTTTATCACATAATGGGAAATTTTCTCACTTGAATTATATTTTCTTATTCAGTAATAAGTCTTTAACATATCCCATGAAATTATCTATAGATTATTTCCTTCTATATATATCCATTTTTTTAATTTTCTTCATAAACTACGGAAATTGAAACATAATAAGGGAGATATGAAATTCATATTAAGGGATTTATAAAATAGTGGATATCATGAATACCTAATGTGTAAAAAATATTTAAGACTGAATATTAAATAAGTTTGTCAAATATTCAATAAATTGATTATAAAATAATTTTATAAAAAATAAGATTCGTCTGGATAATTAAATCACATGAATAGTTATATAATCTTTCATAGAGATGTAATGAATAATGATTGGAATTATAATATTACTATAAAATCCTTATTCCATGATATCTTATATATCATCAATGCCTCATACCAAGACTTCATAACTCCCATCATGGACTTTTTTAAGACATTAAAATTATATAGGATGACATACAATACGTGATACCCATTATTATTTTCCTCATGAGAAGTACATGATGTATTTAGGGGATATATAATTTTTGAGCATAACCATCACTAAAAAATTACCAATGAATTCATTTTATATTAAATGAAAAAAATACAAAATCAATCTATAACACACAACTACCTTATTTAAGGTATGATTTGACACATTTTTTTGGTTTCCCTTTTTGGGGAAAATTATAGTATTCTTAGGGATGGAGAGGCATTACTAGGAAATGTTACATAAAGTATAGGGATATATGTTTTTTTTGAATTAATGGAGTCTGGGTAAAGATGTGTAATTTCATTTAGAGGGTGATCCTTGGGTTTTGAGTACGTAATGAATTGGATCAGGTAATTTCTATAGAAAATTGGACAATTCACTTTTTAATAGATATATTCACAGCATGAATGGGTTACCCGATTTGAAAGTATTACATGGAAGATTCCATGAGTCTTGCTTACAACCATAAAAATTATATGTTGTGAAACCTCTACATATCATGAATGGGATGATTAAGATTTAATTTAACATGAGGTGACACATTTTTCATCCTAGTTTCCTTTCGTTTAATTAATTTCATGACATGGGTTCTTGACCTGAATTCTTCCGGTTCAATGGTTTTAACCATGATGCATGCATTCCAATTTTGTCTCCATTATACAGACCATCCTTTTTATATTTTTGGTGATATTGGTGGATTTTTGGTGATCTAAATGATTTTTAATACTTTATTCTGTGTGTTGAATCCCATGTATTTTTCATCACATATATCTGTTAAACAATCTTCCAACTTACTTATTTTTTAGGTCATAATAATGGAATTAGATACATTTGCAATATAGATGTCAATTAGTTAATATTTCCTCTCAATCCTTTGTTTTTTTCTTTCATTCCTTCTCTTTTGAAGGCTGATATATTGGGTTACAATCTATATTGATGAAGGAGGATAGGTTTCTATCATTATTTAAGTAAGTGTATCTATATAAGTGTCTTTAATTATTGAATTTCTATATGTTCTTATCAATTCCTTTAGTTTATTAAATTAAAATTCAATTTTTTTCATATTTTAAAAAATATTTTGGAAATGATTCATGTTTTTAAAGGTATTTGGATTTATAATTTTTTTCATTGATATGAAATTAAAATTATATTTTAGATGAGTTAGTAGAACTTAAGTTCCATATTTCAAATCTCAATGCTAAGGTAATTATTTGTCCTAGTGTTTCACCATGATATTTTTCTATCCTCATTTCTAAGAAGGAAAACATAATCCTCATACTTGGTATTGATTATCCAAAGTTAATTATAGTGGTTATTAGGAACAAATAACACTTTACCAAGATTGATGCTCAAATTGATAATATTAGAGGGGGCATGATTAGTTTTTAATGATTGAGATTCATTCAGGGTAACCCCAATTGAGATACAGAGATGATGATAAACTTATGAAATTTTTTTGGGAGCTATTATGGGAATTTCATGTCTCTGTTTACGTCATTTAGTACCCTAACAGTCATATGGTATTTATGTAATTGGTTAACAAGATATTTAATCGATTCATTCTCTTTTATTTTTGCGTTCATGTATGATATTTTGATTTCATCCATGTTAAAGGAGGAGTACATAGACCATTTAGATATTATTCCTCGAATAATAATGAAATCCATTTATATTTTGTAATTTCGATATATTTTTCTATATTAAATAAGTAATGTTTTTGGGGCTTGTTATATTTTTGTGTGTTGTCTTTGTGCATCCTAAATGAGTGAAAGAACTTATGTCGTATAACTGTCCTATAAATGGGTATGAGATCATAATATTATTAGGTTTGGATAGTTATTACATGTGGTATATTGAGGAATTCTCTAATCCTGAATCTTTGATGAAATATTTTACCTATAAGGGTGTAATGTTTTAGTGGGATGAAAAGTGTCAAGATATTTTGAGGATCTTAATGTGAGATTGAATTATCCAATAGTTTAGATTCTTCCAAAAAAGGTTTTGGATTTTTCATTCTCTATGAATAATATAGAACATGATTGGGGTGTATATTGATTCATAGGATATTGGTGGTAGCCCATAACTCTTGTTAGCTTTTCCCTCATTAATGGAACTACATTACCACTGATCCTGAGTTGGAAATGTTTATGCATTAAATAAATTTGTGGTTTCACTATCTATTTGTGGAGAGATTTACTGTATTTTCTTTTCATAAAATTATGAAAAATATATACATTTTGTATCTTCAATTTTTTGATTTTTGATTTATCTTACACTCATGAAAATGGGAAGGTGGTCACTGATGCACTACACCAAAAATTAATGACACAAGTAGTGATGTAATTAGTGGAAGAGTGTTATATGATGGTTTTTTTTACATAGAAGATCTTGGGAATGGAAGAATCTAGTGGGAAGGTATGTTTGGATTTGATGAAGCCTTAATCATAATTTGATGAGTGGGTTTGTATTGAGAAGATATCTGACCCGGAGTGCTCGATCTTTTAAAAAATACATTATGGTAGGGAGACCGTGGGTGAGTGGTATCCATCTCAAAGTAACACTTTGTGTTTTAAAAACAGGCTAGCTGTTCCTTTTTCTCTGAGGTAGGATTTGAGGGATAGCGAAACTATTACTATTTTGTTTTAAAAAAATGTAATAATATTGTGTATTATAATTATAGAAATCAGTATTGGTGGAAAATAATGATATAGTCAATTGAATATTTTTTATCATGATGTATAACTTTTCATAGAATAATGGCATAAAATTACAAACATGATGATATTTTTAATCCATTACCTATTTTGATATTGAAATTAGATAAGATTTTAATGTTTTTAATGATTCTTTTACCATGGAATTCTAGTGGCATTGATGTTATTTTGGTGATCATAGATCAAATCCTTAAATTGGAACCTTTACTCCCTTCACGGATTTGATGAATGTTGGGCCACATTGGGACTTTAATTACATAGTGATTTTAAAACTTCATGGAGTTTCCTCTACATTTTTTTATTATATAGACCCACGGTTCACTTATAGATCATGGAAAGGATTGTCTGAAGATATGTGATACCAGTTAAAATAGGGAATAGAATGTCATCTTCAAATATATGTGAAGATATATATAGAGGGATATCAAGGATATTAAGGATATTATATATTAATTTGTGCAATATATCAGTGGTTCTTAGGAAATATATTTTACTTTAGTCAAGTTATCTAATAAAAATTGTTTTCATGCATTTATGAAAATGGATACCTTCAATAATTTGAAAGGTAATCTATATAGATCTCTATTATACTGGGAAGATTTTGAAGAGCGATCCTTGGTTGGCTCATGTATGGTTTAGGAGAAGATGGAAATTGGGAAGACGGTCCAAAAGAGTTTAATCATGAAAAAAAAGTCATTAGTAATATTATGATGAATTTCATCGTCAACTACTAAAGATTGATGTTTGTGAATGAGTATTTATTGCAGTTTAATGTTTCATGGGAAATCATTGGTTGGGTAAATAAATTTAGTTGGTATTGTGGTCTCTAAACCCAATTAAGATCATTGGATGAATTATAAGGGTGAAATATTTGTTGGAATTACTATCTCATATGACTTCTATCCATGATTTGTTTTATGTTTCCAAGAAAAGGAAGTATTTAATGAATCCTTTCTATTGGATTGAATAAGAGGATTTTAATATTGATACCGAAAACATTGTGGCTGGTAAAATAATTTATATTATAGATAAATGATATAAGGTGTTGTTTTGTAAGATGAATCATTTGGTCTATGTACTATATCAATGTGTATGTTATATCCATGAGATGTGGTAGTAAAAATTATTGATGAAGCATTACTGGCCATCACTTTTTAGGAGTCCAGGATCTTCAGGACTAATTTTGAAAAAAAAGAGTTTATGATTTTGAGAAATTAACACTTTGTTACCTTCAGACATGTATTCTTTTACTCTTTTTGTGGTTTCTCTTTTTTATTCATTGTGAGTATCATATGGATTTATATCCTTTCCTATAAAATATGACCTAAATTATAGGGATGTATGTTTTGTTGAATTAATGGATTACTAGTATAAAGGTTTTATGGGATTTTTTGGTTTCTCATTGGGTTCAGAGATCCTCAAGAATTTATTTAGGGGTTTTCTATAGAAAAATAGACTATGCACTAGCTTTTATAAATATTATTGTCTTGAATGTGTTACATTCCATGGAACTTTGATATGGTATATTACACACGTCTTTCCCAAAGTAAAAATTTATGATCATTAAGACCATTACACATAATTAATGGGTCGAAAGGGATTTAATTTTACCCAATGAAACATATTTTTCACTGTAATAGAAGTTTGTAGAATTCAATTAGTGAAAAGAACTCATGATGTGAATTCCTATGTTTTATTGGTTTTATCCATGATTCCAGAATAAACCTTTTTTTATCATGTGTTAATACAACCCTCTCATGGTTTAGGGTGATACTTGTAGATTGTTGTGAGATCTACGACCTTTGAGATCACTACTCATATAAATTTTATCATATGATAGTTTCTTCACATATCCCTAGTAAGCGATCTTCATACTATTTTATTACCATTGGTCATGATAGTGGTATTAGTTATGTTTGTGATTTATATTGTGTTTTGTTTTTTCTAATGATCCGTTGATGTTTTCATTTATTCAATCTCATTTGAATACTGATATGTTGGTTTAAATATTATCTGTCAAAGGATTATATTTTTACCTCATTATTGAGGTATTTTTATCTATTAATGTGAACCGAATTGATGAATTTCTATATATTCTTGTCAATTCCGCTGGGTTATTGAATGAAAACGCATGTTTTTACATTTGGATGGATTTTTTGGAAATGATTCATATTTTTAATGTTATTTGACTGAAAACGTTTTTTATTGATATGAAATGGTTTTTTAAACTTTATCGTGGATATTAAAATGGGTTTTACAAATATAGAACATTGGGAACCATGGGTGCTTCAAGAAATGGACATGTCACTCTAGTTTTTGAAACACCAATAGATTTTTTATGATATTGAAAAACAGTTCTAGGAATTGATATTAGTTTGAACCAACATATGTTTGTTTTATGCATATTTTTTTTATAGTAAATGTCCCCATATTTGATATCTCAAATATAGTTATTTTTAATTTATGCATTGTTTATCACAATATGGATTATTTCATGTATATTTTCTCACATGTTTATCTTATAGGGAATATAAGGTCGGTTTAATCATATGGCGCATACATGGTTGGTTTTTATGATTCTCAACATAATTATTTTATAATTCAAATTTCAAAGGACTTTCTTAATATGGTATGAATTTATGGAAAAAAGATTAATATTTAAAAACTTTATTTATTTATGAAATTTGTTTATAAAATGCATTTTCATGAATGTTATAACTTGTTCATTATTGATATTAGAAACTATAGATATTGTTTTGTGGTATCGTACATGGATATATGCTCACATCCTACTTTTTAAAATTGGAAAATAATAGAACTTGTTTTTTAGGAATCAGGTAATGTGTAGTGAATCATATAGAATTCTTAGGTGCATTATCATTCATTGCATTCATAGGGGGACGTTTTGGTTGTGTCAGATGGTCAGATGTAGAATTATTTTGTTTTTTCTAAATTATATTTGTATTCTGGAATGTTATACTTAAATTTTATGCATTATTTAAGTGTATTTATTTCACCAACATTTTAAATTGATGTTTCTTATATTACACATGAGACATGTGGTTCTTTTCTATATCTCAACATGTAGAAGACAATTTATGGTGACATTCCAAGTTGAACCAGGTTTGTTCATTACATGATCTATCATGATAATCAATAATCAACTATATTGAGAAAAAATATAGTCAATTCGTCTCAATATTTTTTTACCTTTATTTAGAATTAAATAATCATCCATATGGAATTACTATGCATACAAATTATCAATATTTTCATAGATGACAACCGAACTGTATTTCTTGACAAAAACCACCAATATATTTCTGGTTTGATAGGGTATTAAAACCATATATATTAATCACTATTACCACAATTTAATAATAAAATTGTTGTTGAATATGTTTATGATAATAAAAAAATGTAAAAAAAAGTGAAAATGAAGTCAAATGGGAGATAATGAGTTATAATAAAAATAATCACAAGGAATTGAGTACACTGATAATAATAGTTGTACAAAAATTAAACATATATTGGTATGGAATTAATTATAACATAAATTAATTTTAAAATAAGATTTTGTTATAAAGGTGAGACTTTTTAAATGTAGAGATGAAAATAATATCAAAACATTATAAAATAATTTTCCTGAATGATTTATTAACATTATTATAAAGAAAATATAAAGTCAATTTCCAAAACACTTATCGATAGACATAAAGAGGCAATTTAATATGTTATTTATAATTTTTTTTCAATAACTGAATCTTGAAAACAAAATATACTTTATTAATAATGCGTTGATTGTAAGATAAATATACACATAATTGGAATGGAATCCCTTTTAAAAATATTTAATAAAATAATATTCAATTATTTTTATAAAATTTCAGAATAATTGGAATATTTATTACCTAGTAAAACAATCAATACATATAAAGGATAATATGTAATGAATAATGGTCAGGATTTTGGGAAACTTTGATAATCCGGAAAAAACATATAAAATTTTTATTTTAAAACTTTTTTAAAGAAATTAAAAAAATTGATTTTAAAATAACCCATTATAGATTTGGTATCTTTAAGGGATTGAATATATAAATTTCATATAATTACCCCAATTCCAACATAAACAAAAATATTCAGGTTAAAATGTTTTATTATTAAATAACACTTTTTGGAATTGGTAACTTTTGAACCAAAAGCCATAAAAAGATATAAAATGACTTGTTTCTATAAATCATATGAATTTAATTAAATAATATTTTAATATAAATTCATGGGGAATTAATTATACCATATAAATGAAATCATGGTTCACAACACGAAACATGTCACATGAAAATGATATCGAGATAAAGAAACCCATATGCATTTTATTATTACTGAATCAAAACCTATCGTAAGAGACATCATGAAATATAAATTTAATTACGAATATAATAGTGTATATAATAGTTTAATATTTAAAATAGAGACCAGATACACAATATAATGTCAACAGGTGCGTAATTCCCAACATCTCTCAAAGAAGGAATTTAGAGATGATTAACTATTAACCTGTATTCCTTCTTAGTTCAATCATGTTAGGATATACATGTTTAAAAAAATAATATTTATTAATAATTTATTTTAAAACCATATTTATATTTATCTATATATAAATCAATCATATATAATTTCTTGTTTCCTACTTAATAATAATTTTTAGTTAATATAAATTTTTTTGTGTTAACTGTTCCATTATCCACACTAGTTTCCGTTCAAAGTTTTTTTTTAATTTAACAGTGGTCATTGTTTCATCATCTCTTGGATATTAATTATGGTTTATATTATATTTTTTATATGTTAATGGATTCACAAGGTCATTTAATGGATCTTACTGTGATTATTTTCATAGAGAGATTTTAAAAACATTTTTATAAAAAATTCAATGATATAAAAGAATTAATTTTTTTACTAAAAAAAATATGTATAAAACAACCATAAATAATTAATAGTATTTTATATATCATATTTATAAATTAAATCCATTTTTACAACCACCCATGTATGGTGGAAATGAAAAATAAAATATTTTATTTATAGAGGTGAAAGTACATACGTATGAACATGACATACTTTTATTTTTCAATGGATAAAAAAAATCTATATAATAATTTATCATTAATTAATAAAAATTATACAATATATTTTTTATATTCATTAAATACATCTATATAACCATCCATGTGAGGTGGTGCTAAAAAATAAAATACACTGTTAATGGAGGCGGTAGCTCACACATATGTATAAGTAACATATTCATTTCCTAATGGATGGAAAGGGGGTAGATAATTGTCGTTAAATAAACATAATAACATTTCATTAATGGAATGAAAATATTTATTTATTTTAGTATGGATATATAATTTTTTGAAACTATTTATGTAGAAAAAACATTAAATAATTTGATTAAATCCATTACGTATTCCATTGATATCATCCTATGTATATCTCTTTAGTACTTCTTAGAATGACCTTTTACAGAGACTAGGGCCTATATGTCATAAAAAAGAGAGTTTTACATTTATTTTGTTGGGATTCATCGAGATAAGCTCCTCAAATTATGTGGATAAGTTAAGTGGTGGAGGTTATTTTATAAGTTAAAGGAGGGTCACTATTATAAATAATATTATGTTATAAAAACTTTAATTCTCAATGTAAAGTAGAACCAAGTCAACAAAAAATGAAATATAGGATAATATTGGTATAAATTTAGAAATTAAATCAAATTATGGACTTTTTTTATTAGTGACTTTACTATATTGTTTAAATTCCTTTAAACCCATTTAAGACATAACATGGTGCCTAACATTTACTGTAGTTAGATAATGTTATATTTAAAAACAAAATAGTCTTTATTACATAATTTGAATATGATGATTTAATACATGGGAAAAATTTTACATGATTAAATTTTTGGAGAATGAAAATGTATTTTAAATGTATGAATGAAAAATAACAAAAAACTATTTAAAATAGACTTATAATGTATAAATATTAATTTAAATGAAAATAATATATAAAATTAGATAAAAATATATTTATTATTTTATGGATAAATTAGAATTTTTATGTGACTTTTAAATCAATAAAAAACTTAGTTAATTGTGATTACTTAGTTAAAGGAATATAATTGAAATAATATTTTTTAGAATATAATATAAAATAGATTCTGAAAAGATAGGGGATGATTTGTAAATTCATCAAATTAAATTTAAATGCATTATTATACTCTATAGATTATTATTTAGTCCAAAAAAAGTCTCATATATATATTTATACCTTATTATTAAATGATAATTAGTCAAAAAATTTTTAATATTTATGAAGATGATGTTTTAACTATTCACCTAAAAACAAAAAAATTAGAAAAAAATAATTCAACATATGCTAATTTGTAGATGAAAAAAATAAAAATTTCATTTTATTTCATGAATACAAAATTAAAAAATTTATAATTTTTTCATTGAAATAAAACATTTTTAATATACAATTAATTTTTCTTAATAAAATAAATTTTTATTATATATAAATAATCAAATTAACATTTCATGGAGTTTCAAAAATGTTACTGCGATATTTTTAATTTATCTTCTCTTGAATTTCATAAATAAATTCCATTGTTAATATTCATATAAATTATAACATTTAATAAAAACAAATATTTTATGAAACAATTCATTTAAAATAAATTATTTCTTCACAATTAAATTTGTAACTTTACTATATTCTTAAATAAATCCTTTAATGTAATGAATAATAATATTTTGAGGTATTATATTCACCCCATCAAATATATTTCATTATCACGTTTTTTATATATTTCAGACAAAAAATAATGTATCTTTACATATGTATAATCAAATATTTATATTTTATCATGATAAGTAATTTTAATGTTTCAAATTGGAATCATAATAACTCTTATTTAACTATTTCTAAAACCTTGTTTATAACATTATTAGTATCATACTTGTAAAATGGTTTCCAATAGAATACCTTGATTGGTAAATGATATTTTCTAAATATGTCACTATATATTTTTTTTCATGTAGATATGTTTCAAAAAATTATTTTACCACCGATATAGAGAATTTGAGAAAGGATTCTTACAAGATTTCTTCCCACCCTATAAATTCTATTTATTCATTTGGTTATTTTTGATTATTTTTCATCCTCTAAATCATCTAATATTATAAATATAAAATAACAATAATGAATCTTTAAATACCTAAAGAAAAAATTATAATTTAATGGATCATAAGATCCACAAAAAAATGTAAAGTTACTCCTCCGGTGATATATAATTTTATAAATCTAAAATTTATTTCGCATGTTTTGATAATACTCAATATGAATAAATTATAATGTGATGAATTAACACATTAACCTCTAAAAAACTCAATAATAACCCCAATTTTCAACTGAAATTGATCCGAAAAAACTAACCCAAAAACATTTCAAAAGATTCTAGACCAAAATTAAAACCCCATAATTAGAATGAAATGATCTTATATTCTTACAAAATAAATATAACTTTTACCCCAAAAAATCATCAAACACAAATACTAATTAAATGTACTTCTTACTATATTATATTTTTAAAATTTATGGAAATATATATTCTTATAAATATATTAATCAACCAAAAAATAACCCCAATCACCTTTACTATTATTTAATCTTCCATCCCCAAGGTTATCCATACAACTGAACATATATATTACGAAAAATCAATTATTAAATTATTGCAATTAACTATAATAAAATTTTATAACATGAAAAATTGAAATATATACCTTCATCATGTATCTTTTATAATTCCAAATAATAATTTCACAAAATATCATCAATCAAATTATAAAATAATAACATGTGACCTAAAAAAGGGATATCCAACTTTGTAAATATGTTCATCCATTAACATATCAACCATGGATTATATTTATGACTAATAAGTTATCATTATATTATATCATCATGACCTTTAATGTTGTCTACACCATTTTTTGAAAGCAATTTTGAAACTTTGGAGCCCTACTCAAGTATCTGGTTCTAAAAATGAAATCTTTAAATAAATTATTGATACTAAGTAATCAAATCAATTATTGAAAATCCATAATAAAAAATCATAATAAAATATATA
Source organism: Viscum album (assembly GCA_963277665.1). Taxonomy (NCBI): domain Eukaryota; kingdom Viridiplantae; phylum Streptophyta; class Magnoliopsida; order Santalales; family Viscaceae; genus Viscum; species Viscum album. The sequence goes on along the minus strand of OY728133.1, from coordinate 2,063,838,135 downwards.
GTCACTTATATACTCAAGTTTTGTTATGTTTGGATCATTATAAATTGAAGAAAACAATTACTTAACAAAACCCATATCATTCTCACCCTGTGAAAACATTTCTACTGTTCACAAAATTTCTCATTCCTTAACATTTATTCAATGTCTCCTAGAAGTTCTACACACATTATTTCATTTTACATATGTCATATGTGATAATCATATTTATAAATTGGGGAAATATACTCATTAGAAGGGTTATTTAATAAACATAGTAAGTGGTCTATATATTTTAGGATATCAAGAATAAAAAATGAATAAAAAATATATAAGATTGAATATACAATAAATTTTCCATCAATAACATTAATGTGGAATATTTATATGAATAGTTATCTAAAAAACAAAATTAAATCACATAAATGGTAAAAACATATTTCATAATGATATAGCTAAAAAATATTGACATCTTAGTCTTACAACATAGGCCTTATTCCAAGTTCTACAATATTATATGATGGCCTCATACCAATAAATTATCATTATGTGTGTTAGACTCAATCATGTGGTTCCAATTCTAGTATTCCATATGATACATACCTGATGTATTAAGGGGATATATAGTTATAAGATAAAACTATCACTAATAACTTTATAATTCATTCATCACCTATTGATTTAATAATAAAATATTTAATCTGTATTTCATAAAAATAAATAATGAACTATAATGAGATAATATAAAGTCAATTTTTTTCCAATAAATGTTTAATCTTTCTTTAGAGATCAAAACATATCTGTAGATAATTACTATGTATATATATTATCAATATTTTCAAAATCAATAATTGAAATTTATTTTCTGATGAACACCCACCAATATAATTAATTTATGACAGGGTATTCATACCATATATATTAAGGATTATAAAACTATTACAATACTATACACAATGTAAATTATATCTATGAAAATTAAGAAAACATACATAATGTAGAAAATGATGTTAATTAAGAGATGGTGAGAACTAATGAACATAATCACAAATGAGTGAAATAAGAATAGTACTTATAGACCATTTAATTAACAAAATAAAAATTCTTAAGGAATAAAACGAGATAAAAAATTCCTCAAAAATATGTTTTTTAGAATAGGAAAAAAATTTGGAAAATAGATAAGAAAATAGAAGTGAATCTTTAAGAATAATTTTCCTTATAACTTTGGTAACATTGATGAAGAATCAAAGTTAAATTTAACCTCAAAAATTAGTTTCATGAGATTTCTAGAAATATTTTAGTAATTTTTTTTAATAATTTAAAATTTTAGAATACATAAAAACGTATTCTTAATTTATAAAAAATGTTTTCTCAGATAAAAATATACAATATTGGAATGAAATTATTTTTCAAAATATTTAAGAAGATAATATACTTATCTTTTAAAAATTTATCAGAATAATTATGATAGATATAAACATTGAAACCGTAAAAAATAATAATTCAATATAAATATTGATGAAATGTTCTTATGGTTGGAAAACCAATTGATGAGAATAATGGTTAATTTTTTTTAAAGGAATTTAAATAATAATTCTATAGAAGATGTTAAAATGATTCATTCTTAAAAATTTTAATAGAATTTGAAGGAAAAAATAAATTAGATATAATGAATCATTTGAGTATATAAAATAAGAAACTTGTGGTAATGTGAAGATTATGGACATAGAAGAGAATGATTCTGGATGTAAATGGAGAAATAAGGTCGTCTTTTTTATTAAAAATTATTTCGATGTTTTTTACCAAAAAGGATATTAAAAGATCAAAATAATTATTGAAAATAAAATAAATAATTTGTTTAGAATGAAAAATATAGGTTTTAAGAGTTAAATAACTTATAATTACACTTATGGTAATTGAAACTTATAAAATCCTTATAAAAAGTGGGATTCAAAAACAAACCCTTACGACTTTGGTAACTTTTGAATAAAAAGACCACAATATTTTGAACGCATTATGGTACTATAAATCCCATGAATTACCAGAAATAATATATCAATATATATCCATTTCATTTTAAGTATTAAATTTTAAATTAATTATGATGTAAAATATGAAACATGTCTCATAAAATTTAAATTGATGCAAAGAAACCTATACAAATTTTTTAACATCTGAATCAAAAAAATTTCAATTAAATAATGTGAAATGGATATTTAATTTCCCTGACAAATTTTTGGATCATTATATATGTTTTCAATGAGTCGTAATATACCCCATGTAATATAAATAGGTGTATTATTCAAAAAACGTATCATAGAATAATGTTTCAGTTATGAAAACCTTACCTTGGATTTCATATTAGTTTTGAAATTATAAAACATCCTTATATAGTAAATTAAAACTTATTATAAATTTATTTAATAAATATATTTATATTTTTATTACTAAACAAAATTATCTTATAATTTATCATTATAAATTTAGTAATAATTATTTGGTAAAATCAATAGTTTTTTTACAAATTATTCCATTTTATACTAATGATTAGGTTCGTTTGTTCCAGTAATTGCACATTTTTCATCATTTAATCATGTTTAGTAAATTCATGAATGTTTTTAGTATGTTTTTGATATAGTTTTGGAGTCTCTGGGTCATTTCATATTTGTTATAGGGAGTATTTTACAACATATCTTAACAATGATTTTTTTTGATATTTTTATTCTTCAAAAAATAATTGATTTTATTTTTAAATGAAAACATGTCTTTAGCTGCTAAAAAATAAAAAAATGTTAAACGTATTATAATTATACAATTAATATATGTTTAAAACAATTCATGAATGAAGATTATGAAAAATAAAATATATTATCCATGGAGGCATTAGTTAACAAGTACGCACCAAAAAAACATTCATTTTTCAATAGACTGAAAGAAAGAAAGGAAGGTAATTACATGTAAATATAGAATAAAAATAATTTCCTAGATATTTAATTTATTCACTAATTCCATATTTATTACTTAAAATGTGAGGTATTTATGAAAAATGAAACTTGTTGTTTATGTAGGTCATAATTCCCATGTACACCTGAGCGATGTTTTTATTTCTCCAAAAATGAAAGGGAGGTAGATATTGATTATTTTGTCGATATAATAAAATTTTAGAGAAATATTGATATTTATTTCCTTATGTTTTTATGGTTATAATATATTGGGAATTAAGTTGGATAAAATAATTACCTCTTCTTGATATTTCCTCCTTTTGATATCTCTTTAATCAATCTAATATTCGTATTTTGGTGAGACTAATACATCTATTTAATGAAAAATAAATATAGGGAAAGATTTTATGCTGGATTTTTTTATCTAAAATTCTTAAATATTTTGATAAGTGAGGTGGTGTGATATCATTTTATAATTGAGATGAGTGACACCTTCATTAATATTCTTATATTTAAGAAAATTTCTGTTTATTTCTTAAGGTAAATTAGAACCAAGGAAACACAATATCTATTATAGGATATGATAGATTTAAATACACCCTTCCAATATAATTATATATAATATGTTTTGATATATTTGATCTCCCTTTTGACACATTTAACCCTTTTCATGGGGACTCAAATTTACTATGGTAACATAATTTTATGACTAAAACTAAAATAGAGCATATTTAATAATTTTAATATTTTGATTCAAAAAATGTACTCCAATTTACATGTTTCAATATCAAAATGTGTTAAAATTTACCTTTAACATAAGTTCAAAAATGGAAATGAAAAATAATTTTTTTAAAATTCCCACATAATCCTAAAAATTAATTTATACCAAAATCATGTATAGTATTGATTCCTATAGAATTTAAAGATTTATAGATAAACAAAAATTTATGTGACTTTAAAATCATCCAAAAATATAACTTATCATTATGAATACTTTATTAGAGGAAAATAAGCTAAATAATCATTTATTAGAATTAAGTATATCTTTCATACCAAAAGGAAAATGATAGAATTTTTAATTAAAATATTAATTTAAAATGATTTATCTTAGTCCTTATATTAATTTTTGGTTTGAAAAATGTTTTTATATATTTTATGTCAATATTATATCATAATAATTCTATAAAAGTTATTTTTTTGTGTAAAACCCATATTTCCACTATTCAGATAAAAAACATTCCTTTCATAAAAATATAAATACATCACCCTAATATAATATTTTCATGTAATATTATATATTTAATTTCATTTTATAAAATATAAAATCTAAAATTTATATGTTAACCTTTAAAATAAAATATGTATAATATATAATAAAAACAATGTTTTTAAACAAATCGTTATCATTAATCCATAAAAAATTAATTTAACAATACAAACACTTTTTTAAATATTTCATTGATGTTATTGATTTATCAACCATTGAATTTCATCAATATATACCATTGATAACATTATTCAATAGTATCATATGTAATTTATATTTTATATTTTATAAAAAATAAATATATAATAATACTTTATTTGTTAACTATTGAATCTATATATTTTATCTATCCAAAAATAATTTATTTAATGTAATACAAAATAAAGTCTATAGGTGTCACATTCTAGAACTAAAATAAATTTCATCTTCCACTTTATAATTTATTTTTACATTAATAAATTTATATTAACCTAAGTATAATCTTATATTTATATTTTATCATAATATTTAATTTATATGTTTCTTGAAGGAAGCATAATATTTATTAATTAAATATTTGTCAATCCCTATATGTACAATTATATGAGTATTTATTTTTATTTTGAATCCAAATTCATATCACGATATCTGGGATATATTTTTCACATAATACTTGATAGATTTTTCTTTCTCTTGCTTTAGATTGAGGAATTATTTTACCATTGAGATAAAAAATATGATAAAATACACTTAATTTATTTCTTTTCATCATATACAAATAATTTCATCATTTCCTTATGTATGTGATGTTGTCCTCTCCTGATTCATATCGATTTATAAATTATAATTAACCATGATGAATTTTTCATACCTGAAGCATGAAAATAAATTTTTAATTTATTATAATATACATAAAATAAAATAAGTTCATTATAACTATATTTATCCATTTTCTGAAACAAAAATTGTTGGAAGAGGTTAATATAATAATCAATATTAAAAAACCATCATATTAAAAAGAAATATATTAGTCTATAAAATAATAACAACAATAAAATTTATCATAAAAGATTCCATAAAGAACTAACCTTAGAACAATTCAAAATATGCACGACCAAATTTAATAAATAATAATGTAAAATATTTGAACTCATATTATTCCAAAATGAACATAAGTTTTACCTCAATAACAAGTAAACCTGTATAATCATTAAAAATATACTTTTTAATATTATAAAATAAAAAAATAGAAATCAATACTCCATGAAATATATTAATCTACCTTAGCTTGAAATAAATTTACTCTTTAATCCCAATGGTTTTCCATAACATTCAACTTATATTGAAGAAAATCAATTATCCCATCATCACAATCAGCCATAACCCAATCACATATAATGTAAATATTAAATTAATTCTCTATTAGGAATTCTTATTAAAACTCAATACACATTTCCCAAAATATCATTAATTATGTTAAATTAAAATAAAAAAAGACCTCAGAATGGAATATATAAATTTTAAATTATGATCATCCTTAAAATTAAAAACCATGGATGATATTTATAACTCCTAAATTATACTTTACTGATAACATTCTTGCATATGAAGGTTTCAAAACACTTCTTGTATTCCATTTATGAAACCTTAGAAATGTAATCCTAAATCTTATGATAAAAACATAAAATTCAAATACTGGATTGATACTAACTGATCAGTCCCAATGTCAACAATCCTTAATTAATATATCTAATGAAATTATTTAGTCAGTTATATACCCAACACATGTTCATGAATAGAGATTCAGAGAATTATTATCCTCATTACTTAATAAAACTGATACCATTCTCACCCTATGGATATTTTATCCACCTTACCCAACTATTAATATCATATAATTAGACTTTAACATCTCCCACAAAATTCATTACACATTAATCCCATATAAATATATCATTCTTAGTAAATGTATTCCAATCCTAGGGAAATTCAAACACAATATGGGTGTTCTTAAACACTCAGTATGGGTTCCATACAATGGAAGATACCATGAATACATAAGATATAAAAATTATGGATTATTTAATATTCTATAAAAATTAAAAATGATCAATAAATTGGTTGTATAATATTACCATGTATAATTTAAAAAAATATTACGACATAATTAAATCCCATGAATGATTATGAAATCTTTTATAATGACGAAATAAAAAATTCCAAACATCTTAATCATATGATCAAGGACTCATGCCAAGAAATATAACATTATGTCAAGGAATTGAACCAATACCTTATCAATGTATGTGATATAATATAATATGAAATATCAATTTTGGTTTACCCATTATACTTACAAAATTCAACGAGAATAATTAACAAGTATATGGATTATCAATATTTTCCCAACAAATAACTGAACTACCTATCATGATGAACAAAATCCAATATAATTATTTCATTAGATAGTATTAAAATATTATATACTAATGAGTATATAACTATTTCAATAATATAAATTTTATATAATAAAACCATGATAATATGTAACATTGACCTGAATGAGAAAAATGACTCCAAATGATATATTGTCAATGATAACGAACATAATAAAAAGTTACTGAATAAAGAATAATAATTATACACCAATTAATGTATAAAACCCAAATCAGTATGGAAATAAATTATATCATCATTCCATCTAAATAAAATTTTCTGTATTAAATTCTATTTATTTTTAAAATATAGTTGAATGTGGTTGATAATCATACAAAATAATATTCATCAATTCTCTTTTATATTTATGAGAAAAATGATGTTAAAAGTATTATATAATACTCTATTAATATTATTTTAAAAAAATTAATAATGAAATAATATTTCTAAATTTTATCATATAAACCATATAATGGAAAAATGTGTAGTAATTCAAAACACATCTCAATGTAGTAATTGGAGATGAGAAACCCTTACCCTTGATTTGGGATTATTTCAGACATTCTCTAACATTCATGTATGAAAAACTTGGTGTTTTTTTAATTTATATCAAAAAACTAATTATATTTATCTTACAATAAACCCTTTATTTACAATTTTTAGTACCTATTTTTTAATAATACCATATGAAAATAAATATTTTTTGATTCACTATTCTATTTTACACACCTTTATTGATTTAAAAATTCCAATTATAGCATCGTTGTCCCAATTTAATCATCTAAAGGATGTTCATTTTAATTTTTTGTAATATTATTAAGTCTTTATTTTTAATTAAATTATTTATTTCAGTTTGGGAGAAATTTCATAAATTTAGAAGTTTTATCAAGTAATATTTGTAATTTATAAATGGGTTTTATAATTATTTTACAAATTATGGATGTAACTTCAATAATTTAAAATTTTATTTTCTAAATTAATCTAGAAGTTCAATAAGTGATTGAAATATTTTTTAGAAGTGATTTTGGAATTTTTTTAATGAAAATAAGACCTTATGTTGTTTATTTATGAGTTTTTATATGTGGAAATCCAATATTATAAAATTTTATTTTTTAATTATATAGTTCCTTAAGTAGGTGTAAGGGTAATTAGTGATTTCAATAGCTTGATTAATTGTAATATTTTGATTCAATAGGTTTTTTAATTGTATATGATGGTATTCAAGGTTATTTAATGGTACCTTTGTTCTTGGGAAAGTGTAATCTATGTTTTCCTAAGCTACAATTAAGGTTGATTGAGTTTTTAATTGCATGTATAAGGGTAATGTAGATTTGTCAAAGGTAAATTTATTTTCCTTAGGCTTTTATAACATTATTATACTAAATCTATAAAATTCCTAATATTATCTATAATATAATATTTTCTCATAGGGGTTGATCTTTCATTGTTTATATGTAGCGTATTTCTGGCATCATGACCCTGATTACTCTAAACGGTTTCCCAAGCCGGTGGGTTATAAGGCCAAAATCATGCCTCCCTATACAACAGAGGATATCGACTAGCATCGAGGGTCACTAGGGATATAATAGAGATTCTATACCTTCATGATAAATCTAGCATAGTAGTTAAATAAAATGATTAATGGAGGAAGTAAAATTTCAAATGAAATCTAATGGTAAAGAATCCAGATGTAATAAATAATCAGAAAGTACAATATCAAGTATCCTATATAGAATGATGTAATGTCATTAATATATCAAAAGTAATCATACATTCAAGGAATAAGGTATCTAGTACAATACATGTATTAGAAGTAAAAATTGACAAAAAATTATATCCCAAATAATATCATGATCTTTCTGTCATGTGCTTCCCCACTCCCATGGTATAATCACTCAATCATCAATAGTAGTAAACTTTCTATTATTCATACCTGCATCCGAATATTCTTCCTTGGTACAATAAGCATCACAGATATTTCATGAGATAAACTCAGAAGGCCACCACCAACTATGTCTAAAAATATAATATTATTGTCTATAATATGAGTAGTGTGCATATATATTAATAAGTGGTAATAAAAACTGTAAAGGGATAGTTCAGGTTCTTGGAGGACACAAGGGTCCCACTACATGTCCATATCATGTTTGGAACCCTTAGAATAAGTAACCATATGTATTTATATATATGGTCTTTATATGTTGTCATGACTATAACCATATATATGGATACTAATACAAGATTAGACCCGAGGCATAACTTACGCATCCATGGGTAATATCATGATTATTTCATGTATCAAGGGATTTCATCCCCAATCTCATAATGGTAGGGTCTCCATCCCTGTGTATCTTTATATTAACAATTCCATTCTCATGTATCATAATCCAGAAGAGTTTCAATTCCCATTCTTTATAATCGTTCTTGTTCTCCATTCTCATTCATCACAATTCATAAGGATCTCTATGAACATTCATCATAATTCATAATGGACACCATGCCCATTCATCATAATATATAAGTTTATGTATTCCTAATTATCCTAATTCAAATGGGTTTCCATTCTAAAGTAACACAAGAGTAAGAGATTCCATTTCCATATCCCATTAAAGTGTATGAGACTTCATGCCCATATATCACAAGATTATGGGACTCCATGCCCATATTTCACAATAAAATATGGGATTCTATTATCATATATCATTAATATGTTTTAGATTCCATTATCATATTTCATAACAATGCAAGGTATGTGACTAAAATATATCATAATAATAGTAAGAAGTCAAGGCTTTTGGAATATCCAATTATATATTTCATAGTTCAATAGTAATTTTCCTTAATAACAGATTAACAATTTTCTTATTTAAGCAATTGATATTTTCATATGACTCACTAATATTAAATTCATTATAGTTATCATATTTAAGAGTCATGTAAAAACCTTTTATAATGTTTGTTTTCAATTTAATAATTTATAACAACAATTTAAATTTCATGGGAAAACCTCAGGTTTCGAAACTATTGAAGGGAATCCAATCCCAATGATATTTATGGGAGGTTTTAGGTTATCTTTATTAATGATATTGAATTTAACATGGATTATGTGTATTTTAAGGAAGTAGATGGATAATATGGCATGCATCATGATATCACATAGTATAAGGAAAATGACTTTTGGGATAATTACGGGAGAACCAACCATATTCCTTTGGAGGATAACTTGTATAATACCGGCCTTCAGTTTGGTCCAGATTAGATAAAAACTATGAAATAGATGAAGGACCTAAAAATAATTCATAATATCATACACACTTATAGTGTCCCCAATACAAATAATCATAATGAAATGATCCTAAGGATTGTTTCACATACCGATTAGAATATAATGAGAAATTTGGAAGTCCATTAAGTGGTCAGACATAGGAGTTATCATCAAACCATAGTGAAAGAGGATAAGGATATCAAATGGATGAAAAAAGGGATACCCCTAGAGAAAAATAGGAATGTAATAGGGGTGAATCCCTTAATGAAAAAATGCTAATTTTGTACAACATATAGAGGTCTCATAGTTTTGTTGTGTCGTTGGACAAATAGTGGGCCAACTGCGTGCCATGCACTATCCAGAGAGGGAGATCACATGGTTCATGAACACATTTTGGTAAATCATGTGAAAATATATATATGAATTTGTTAAAAACTATAGAGAGTTTTCACAGTTTTTATACTATGTTGCATTGTTATGGAAAACTATGTCGTCGACTTCTTCTAACTAGACAACCTATAGAGCTAGTAGAAACTACATGGATCAGTATGTGTGGTTTCTACTATCCATGTGTCCTTAATATTTCTTCCACCAGTCGTGGTTATATGCTACAAACAAGCCTAAGACACCCTTATTTATATTATAACCTTACTAGGAATTAATATCAGTTAAAAAAAGAATTAAATTTTTTTAAAGGATCTATAACCCATATAAATTTTATGTTCTTTCAATCTCCTCACTTCGAGGAAATATTCACTATGTTACCCTTCCAAGGGTGGTAAAAAGGATATCTGAGAAAAAATCTATGAATTGAGCATATTTTTTAACCTTTTCTCCAACGCCTCATCATTTACATAGTTTTTCTTCCACAACACCCACATAAAATGAAAAAATGAAACTGAGAGAGACTTTGTACTTAGATCAATGATGAATTTGGGATACTCCCTAAAAAAAGAATATTCACCCAATAAAACATCCTCAAGATCAAAATTATTAGGAAAGTCGTCATGATAACGGTGAAGCTTTGAAATGTGGAAGATTTTATGTATATCATTATACCTATGAGTTAATAATAGTAGAATGGCTACTCACCATACTATATCCATGTTCTCAAAAGGCCCAAAAAAATGGGGTGACAACTTTCCTTTCATCTTTATAAATCTTTCCTCATGTTTGGGTGATTCCAATAAGAAATAATTGTCCCTAAAATAAACTCTAGAGGTAATCAGTAGTAATAGTAATATGATTTCCATCTAGACTGAGCAGTATAAATTCACTTCCCTATAAACATTAATTTCTCCAAAGTTAAATTCATAATAAGAGGACCTATTCACACTGCCTCCCCTGCTTCTATCCTGCATAGAGGAGAAAGGAAGGACCTTCCGTATAAATCAAGAAATGGTTCCATATGAATTGTTTCATAAAAAGTATCATTGTAGGGAAAATTTTTGAGGGGTATATTCTTATCCCAATAACCTACGAAATCAAGGATTTATTCTCAGAACATGTTCTCTAACACATGTGTAGTATGTTCTGATTGGGTATTAGTCTAAAGGAGAAAATATGTTCTCAAAATTTACTATATATCCAAATCACTATGTAACCCCTTCTAAAACCTCTATGTGAAAGGATATTCCCTACCTAAAATATAATGAATGGTAACCCATGAAGGAATATAATCTCACAGACATAAATTTTTCATAGATCATCATCTATGAATTTCTCCCTCATTATAAGGAATATGATACCTTCATTAGTTAATCCATGCCTACCCAAACAGTGTCGCTACTAAGAGGAATCCTTTATTAACATTCCAAAAATCCATTAGAACATATTCCCATTTCAATTGTAGGACCAAAAATTGATATAAAAATACAGTGTTCCACTAGTGTTCCACCTTCACCTACGGATAGGTGGAACAACAAGTTTTAAGAACCACTATTTTACATTTCATCTCTGACCACCAATACCGGTTCCACATATCACAATACATCTTGGAGATACCTAGATTATCTACCCATTGAGAAGCATGGGACACTCACATTAGATCTTCTATCATTTCTATATGTACCTAGATTCTCCCATGTATACTTAGTATACTATCTCCATCAAATCTCCAATATAGAGGTAGGTACTCAATAGAATTACTTTTATGTTGGAAAAATCCTTTAGGATCTGGGAACTTTCTTCTCTTTACCATATCACGTATTGAAGAGGTAATTGCTAATGCAACAATAAGATGATTCTTTGTGAATCTTTTGAAACATTATATTTTTTTAGAATATAGGGACATCAAATTCCACTCTTAAATTCCTTCATTAATGACTTGCTCCTGAATTTCTAGGCTCTGTGCAACATCTACCACATTACCCTATCCAAGAGGATAGGTTTTCTAAAAGTCAAAATACATATATAATTTGATCCATATTCGCTATATTATATTCAATTCTTGTTCTGTAATAATATATTTGAGGATCTAGTGGTTATTATACACAAAAAATCTCTTAACAATCAGATATATCCCCTAATAATGCAAGGAATGAACAAATTAATTCAAGATCAAGGTTGTGAGTCAAATAATTACACTTGTGAGGACTGAACTGGAAAGACATGTTTGAAATAAAATTATATTACAACATCAGTACTGAAACCATCTAGATGCTTGATTCATTAAAAAATATTATATAACCACTTGTAGGATCTGGAAGAATTAGGATAGATTATGAAGTTAAACTCTCTTTTATCTCCTGAAAGGCATTCTCAAATGCTTCAAACAACAAGAACATGACACCATTCATAGTTATAAAAGTAATAATTATGTCATGGTGTGATAATTAATATGTGATATTTATGTAATATCTATCAATCCATGAGAAAATCTATATATTAAAAACATTATATATTTTCTCCTTGGTAACTACAACTCTCACCTTCTCTAGTTCAACTGATAGTCCTATCTCAAAGTTAATATGACCTAATAAGTGAAACATTTTAATTCCAATGAAAAATTTACTAAGAATAGAATACAGATGGTTAGCTCTCAATTTATTCAAAATGATCTCTAGATATTTTCAATGGTCACTTAGAGTACGATAATCCACAATAATTACATCTATGAATACCACCATGAATTAATTCAAGAAAGGGTGAAAAAATTGATTCATCAATGAAATGAAAGTGGAATTCATGTTAATGATACCGAATGACATAAATAGATAATCATATAAAATATTTTGATCAAATATATCCATACATGATATGTCTAAAGGCCTGAATAACACATGACTATGTCTTGATATTAGGTCGATCTTCGTGAGAACTCGAGCTCCATTGATCTTGTCAAATATGATATCTATATGAGGGATAGGATATTTTTTCTCAATAGTAATCTGATTAAAATTATATTAATCCACAAAAATAATGTGGGTTCCATCGGCCTTCTTGGATAAAAGGACTGAAGAACCCCATGAAGATGTACTTGACATTATAAAACCCTTAGCTCCAAAATATGAAAGATACTTATTGAGTTCCTTCAACTTATTAGTATAAAATCAGTAAAGAGGAATAATGAATACTAATGTATCTTTGGTAACTATATCAATACTAAATTCTACATATCTATTAGAAGGCAGTACAGAGAAGTCTTCTGGGAAAAATTACCAAAAATATTTACTATAAGAGGTAATTCAGTCTAATGTATACTGTGATCATCTCTAAAAATTCTAGTAATCTGAGTGGTCATTCCACCTAGGCCAATATTCTTTTGTGTATATCTACCTGCGAGGACATCCCATTCACTTTTGTGAAGGTAACTACCACCCTCTCATTATGTAAATTATACCCCATAGTGATATCAGTCCAAATAGAATTGATAGTGGACTAACCATTCCATTCCAAGAGTAACATATAAACACATCATCTTGAAGATGCAGATGTCCCTTAAGAATCTATAACTACCTACCTCAAGGAGATAATACTTCCATTGGAGTATTATTTCCAATTAGATTATGTATAATGTATGATGTGTCATCATGACACATAAGTATTGAATATTAAGACCATGAATTTACACATCAACCATAGAGATAAATGAAATTTATGCACCAGTATCAAATAAGGCATACAAAATAGTAGAGACAACTAGAATATTACATCAAATAGTTAAGGGCCCGACACCCTTATTCTCTGGTATAGGCTACTCTAGATATATCTGGGATGATCTAGGCCTATGTGCTGCAACCTAACTACCCAAAGTGTGTCCTATCTGTTAGATATCCATATTTAAAGCCAGTATAACTTATCCATGACCTCCCACTCAACTTTTATGTCTCGTATTACTCTAAATACCAACCTTGAGAGGTGGTACAAATCATGATTCTAAAGTAGGATATTGTATGGATCCTCTGCAACTAGGAACATATAAGAAGGTCCCAAAAAAATACAATATTCTATAGTCATTCATACAATCAACACTCAATATTTTATCTATAACACAAATTATTTTTATTACACAACATTCAAAACTAGTGAAAACCCATATAAGTATCATTGGGTGTTGTCTAGTTTCTACATCTCCCATGTGCTGCCTCCATGCATCACATCCAACTACTATTCAAACCACTTCCTTATCTAGATTCTGATATACCTTGTACCACATCATCATATTCAATTAAGGTCTCCTAAATGATGAAAGATATTTAAATATTTAAAACATGATAGTATATATCAAAAATTTTGACCTAATATCAAATACTTTGCCTAAGATCATCCTCAAATCATCTCTCTTTCGATTGATCAACATTGGTATAAATAATAACAATGTGATGATGCCCAATAGAAAAAGATGATTAGTTCATAATAGGTTCATGAAGTTTTTAGAACGAGCATACATTAGGGTCTTAGGGAAGAAATAGTCATATTATCTTGATTGGAAGTCCCTCTAAATCACTTCTTAATACTGGAATCCCACATTCAGAATATCCCAAAAAATTTTGGGGGATCCTCAAAGAATATATGTTGTGAGATTGACTCTTATCTAAAGAGGTGTCTCTATGTGACCAATCATAGATAATAATTTCTCTAAACATAACTCTATATCTTGGGTGCCACCATCCTTTAAAAAATATGTGAATTATCCTACTGAAACACCCACGTAAACTCTCCCATAGAAAGGGTAGGTCACTGAAATCCCTATATAGCCTGTATAAGTAGTGAAAAAAACCCTAAAAATCAAACATAATGTCTAGAATCAGGGGTAACAGGAGGTTCCATTGGTGTAACTATAGTAGGTATCCTTTATATATAAGGTCTCAACACATTTAGAGAGTTTTCTTTACAACCCTCCAAAGACATGACTAGAGGATTTAATTATTACATAGCACTATAAATACCATGAACATGAATTAGGTAGTTATTGATAATGTTATATGTCATAGATACACTAAAATTATTTTATCAAGCCTTCCTATGTAAAAGAAACACTCATCTACCTTATCATAAAGCCAAGATTTATTGAGAGGTTCAATATTATAGAAAAAAGAGACAATTCCTACTTTCCATCACTATGGTCAAGCCTAGGATGCGTGCTTTGTTTCACTATAATAATCCTGGAATATAGACAATAAATTTCATGTCATAAATGAATAAACTATTTAATTTTCAATTTTCATCCTCATTTAATGTTGACCATATTTTAAATTAGAGATTTATCCATGGATTCAATTATATAATATTTTATTTATATTAATTACCATTGCTAATTTATACAAGTATGTGATTTATAAATCACAATTGGTAGTTCATTTAACTTCATTAAAACCATTACATTCATTACAAGAATATTAAAGGAAAAATGTAATTTTTTTACTATATAAATCACCATTCCTAATATATAGAGGGACATGCACTCTTTATATTACAAATTAATTTCATTCATTTCAAATAAACTAACACTATAGTCTACATAACCATAGTTACATAACTAAAACACAGGATAATGGGGTTTAAGGGTTCTATCATCAATTGATATAGTAAAAACCCATTTAGGTTGATGTAATCACATTGATAACTTTTTATATAATATCTTTTTCCCATAGAAACATTAGTTGTATAATATATATCTCATTCAAGGAACATACAACAATTATCATTCATTCAAGAAATGTATACTATTTGGCATGGCATAATGCCTAAAATATTGGCCTGAAAAGGTTCCGAAAATGGTGCATGAAAAATTATTCGTTATCATATTTGTCCAAAGATAAAATATTATCCATAATTATAATTATAATAAAAATTTCATATCATGTGCATCATGTAATGGTGGAATCAAATCATTTGTAACTAGTGGAATACAAAAAAAATCATATCTTTAAAAATTGGGATTTTCTCTTCACATGGGATAGATAGTCCTAGGAATAGTCTCATTACCCATTTAATATAAATACTACTCTTAATTACACCATACCAAAAGAGTAAGATAGTAAAAATAAACCTATGATACCACGTTGTGGTGTATTGACATGGATTACAATAAATTGTTCCTCAAGCTAGTGGGTCACAAGTGCTCAAAATCATCTACTATTATTCCATATGATTCCAAGTAATTGCAAGGGATCATGTCGATATAGTGGGGAGACTATAACCTCATGATCAGAGAAGAAAAGTGGTGAAACAAATAGATGTATATAGGAATAATTATATCAGCTGATAGTGGAAGGTAAAATATTAAAAAGTAATAAATTATTTATAGAAAAAAATATTTTATCATTTATAGATTTTTTAATTTCATGTTTCTTTAAAAATTAAATTTTTATACATGATAGAATCATGAGGATCCTTTCGCCCCCTGATGGGTGGTGGTATACCTGGTAGAAGAACTTAAATAAAATACATGTTTTAAAAGAATAATGAGACCATGAATCCTTTATCCAGTAGAATCAAAAGACAATACTCAGTCATATCCTTCCATTTTCTTATGATATAATAACTCAATAATCCAAAATAGCGTACTTTCCCATTTACTTACATGCAACCACATAATATTCCTAGGTACCATTTATGGCCCAGATAGTGTGTGAGATACACTCAATAGGCCGCCACCAACAATATCTATTAATGTCAAATCAATTCATATAATATGAGTACTATGATGATATAATAATAATAAATAATAAAAATAGTAATGTTACAACTATTGTTCCTAAAGGAAAGTAGGAAAGAACAACCTACTTCAGTCCATGTTAGGAATCCTCAGAATACGTAACCATATACATACATATATATGGTTTGTCTGTATAGTGGCATCAACAACCTTATGATTGAATACTTATAATATTATTCACATGAGGCGTAACTCAATCATTTATGGGTAGTACCATGAGTTTTTCATGTATCATGTGAATCCATTCCCAATATCATAAAGGCAGGGATTTCATGATCATATATCATAATAGTTTGGACTTCATGCCTATATACCATATTTCATAAGCGTCTCTATTCCCATTCATCATAATCTATAATGATCTTCAATATCGTTCAACATAATTCCATAGGGGTTTCATTCCCATTCATCATAATTAATAATGGTCAAAATACCCATTCATCATAACCTATAATGGAAAAAATGCACATGTATCACTAGAGTATGGGATTCTCTGACCGTATCTCAGAAAGGTGTATAGAATCCAAGCCCATATTTCACAAGTGTATGGGATTCCGTGCCCACATTTCACAAAAAAAATTATTGGTTTTTATTCCCATATATCATAAATATATATGGTATTCCATTACTATATATCATAACAATGAATGGGAAACCATGCCCATATATAATAAAAATAGTAAGAATTCAAGGATTTTAGATGATACAATCAGATAGATAATAGTTCAATAAAAATTTACTTGATCAAGGGCATAACCATTATCCTTTTTATGAAACTATCATGGATATAACACTCAATACTATTAAATTCATTATAGTCATTATAATTACGAGTCACACAAAAACCTATAGAACATGGGTTTTCCATTTTAACATTTAATTAATAATTTATATTTTCACAGAAAACATCATGTGTGGTAAAAATTGAAGGGGAACCTATACTAATGAGATTTAAGAGGGTGTAATGTTATCTCTATCAAAGATATTGAATTAAAAATGGTTTAGTTATTTTTTTAAAGGTAATCATAGAGAGTCTTGTGTGTGGAATCAAGGAAGAAGTTGTAAGCAAACAAGGATTAAGGGAAAAATAGTAGACTTCCATCCTTATGCCTATGGAGGTTTACTCATCTAGTATCACCTAATTGTTGATCTAGATCATAAGAAAAATTAAATACATAAAAATTATCTAAAAATAGAGAATATTATACTACACAAAAAAATGTGTATCCTAGGGAAAGTATAATGAAGAAATTATCATAATGATTGAATAAATTTTAAATAGGAACCCAATGTGTTGATCAGAAGTGGATTATGAGGTCACAGATAAGACTTATCAATGAACCTAGGTGGACAAGGAGGAGGATATAAAATGGAATAAATAAGGGATTCTACTAGATAAGAATAGGAAATCAAGAGCAGTGTAAAAAATATAATACCTTAGGCATAAAATTGTTATTTAACCAATGCTTTAGGGGTCGCACAATTTGTTCACATTATTTGGAAAATGGTGTGCCATAGACTATCCAAAGATGGAGCTCGCACGATAATTTTTTATGGTTTGGGAAAATGTGTAAAAACCATGATATATGAATATGATAAAAACAACAGAGACATTTAATGTTCATGTGGGTAGATTCACATATTTATGGATAAATGTGAGTCCCAATTCTAATCATTAAAAAACCAACATGGTTAGTAGAAAACACATGGACTGGGCTACATGGTTTGTTATTATTATTCGTCCTTGACATTTCATCCACTGGACAGTGCTTCATGCTTTGAAAATTACCCATACACCCTATTTTACCCCATATCCTCACTAGTAAATCATCTTACATTTATACATAGGATTTAAACCGAAATTTAAAGGATCTATACAACATAAAAAAATTTATCTATTGAAATGGGTTCTCTGAAGTGCTCTTCATGATAAAAAACCCTATAGTTTTGGGGTTTAAGGATTCGGCGTAGAGTAGGGTTAGTTTGTTTTGTGGGTTCATAAAGAGGGATGTTTGGGTGGGGGTTCTTAGTAGGAGGATGGTAGTGGTGTCAGGTGATGACATGATTCATCTGGTCCCTTTTGTAGTGCGGATTGGCATAGTCGGTGGGTTGGATTCTGTTGAAGCTTTATCCACAAATCTCTTGAGTGGTAAATTCATCTTTAGTGGAATCGACTTCTGATTCATCATGGATATAGGTTTTAGCATGGATCCATGCTGTCTGGCTCCTATTGGATCAGTTTTAGCTGGTGGTGTGGGTTTCATTGGCAATGTTTTAGTGGATTTAAAGGGTTTCTTATGGCGAAGCGATGCTTTTTGGTCTTCAATTTAGATATGTTTTAGTGACAGTCTTTGGTGTGGTCAGAGGCTCGAATAGTTAACCTTATTTTCAATGTATAGTTTAGTTTCATTAAGTCTGGATGTTTGAGGTCTTCAAGGTCTTTGATGTTCAAGATCTATGTGTGGTAGAGGCTATTTGCATTTGATGTTTTCTCTGTTTCGAAGCTTTCCATTAATTGCATCATTTTATCTTGATCGACTGATGATGTTAAATTATACTGGGTCCTGATGTTCTTATCAGTGGGATGATTGAGTTTTTTCATATTGTTGACTTTATTCAATCCATTTCAATGCGTTATCCATGGATCTACTTGGTTGTCTTCTCTGGCTCCTTGATTCCTCCATTCACTTCTTGGAAGAGCAACATGGGGGTCTTGTTGGTTCGTTGGTATTTAGTTTGAGTGGATAGTTCAAGGATCTCAATGATTATTTATAGTTTCAATGATTTTTGGTATATTTTTGGTTTTGGAATTTTGGATTTTCTCAATGGAGGTTTTGAAATATAAAATGGATGGGATTTTAGGTAGTATTTGGTGTTTGAATATTTTTCTTATTTTTAATGGTATAAGAAACTAGAAATCTACATGGTCAGTGACAGATGAGGATCAATGCTGGAAGCATTCATCCGAGCATAACCATTCATATTTGGATGAACGAGAGGGTATAGATTTTCTATCAGCACAAGGCATGTACAACCTTGCACAGAATGGCTTGTTGAGTAGTCATGAGTGGTGAAGGCTCGACCTATCGATGTTGTTTCTAAGGAGGTGAGGTTCCTTGTAATTTTGATCTGGGTTTATTTTATGTGTTATTCCAGGTTTCACACATTTTCCAAAAAAGATATTTTGAATTTTTTTTTTCAGTCAGTTAATACATCATATAAAAGATGATTTCTTGCTTTTTTATTTTCAATGTGTGTAAGGGTATTATAAAGTTACCAAAACTCATTTAAGGTTAACCAAAAGATCCCAAAAATCACATAAGGGTACCCTAGTTTTTTTAAATCCTTCATAATGGTATCCGAAAGTGTAAGGGTAAAAACTAGTTCCCCTTATGAAAATGTGTGTGATTTTCATATGGGTATCATAACATTTCATAAAAACTTCATATTTACCATCCCAACTCTACCATAATATATCTTATATGTAATTCATTGAATTTAAATTCTAAATTCGTCGTGGTTATCTTTATTATGTTCTTTATATTTTATCGAGTATGTATAATCTCGAAGAAACCTATATATTCATGCAAAGCTATCAATTGTTAATCCAAGAAGATCCCTAGTGAACTAAGCTAGTGTTGATAGACTAAATAAATATTCATCATTATTCTAATTATTGTGTCATTATTTTCAAGAAAAAAAAAATACCATGTAGGGGTTTATGACTTCCTCATATTTTTATGCAGATCAAGTGTGGAATTTATATTATATATCTTATTTTCTTTAATGGATGTTTCAAACATTAATTATATATTATTCTGGAAAATAATTATTTGATTGAATGAATAATATGATAATAATAATTTTAAAAATAATCATGTTAAAATTAATGCAATAAAATTTGGAAAAGATATTATCATATAATTATTAAGAGAAGTGAGGATTATCTATTTTTGAAATTGATAAGAAATATTCATGTGAGAAAAATATATATCTTATATTGCAGAAAATATTTCCTTCAAAAATATTATCAACTATTATGGATACATTATTATCTATTTAAAATTATCATCACATGTTATAAAGTTTAATATTTCTTGATGAAAAATTCATAGGACATGTTTTGATAATTTTATATAATATATATTTTCTATGAAATAGAAAGTGATTTGTCTTTAAATTTTAAAATGGGAATTTACATGTTTTAGATAATAATTATTGATAATATTTAGAACTATCAAAAGAAATAGAAACATATAATTACATATTATAAATAATTAAAATTATTTTGTAAATCATTTGAGATATATAAATGGAGAATTTACTATCCTTTTATAATTAATAGTTTATGAAATAAAAGCAATAACATTCCACGGTGTTTAAGATACTTAAATAATGTTTAATTTTTTTTCTAATTCGGTGTATATGAATTTTAATTAGAGGGTTTTTCTTGTTTTTTTTTCTTATTACTATTTTTCTAAAGAATATAATTACATACTTAGAAGATTAATCACGATTAGTTATTATTTTCACATGTATCATAAGAACACATGAAATAGGGAATGTAACTCATGAGGGAATATTAATATTCATGTTTGAAATATTTTGGTTGAGTAATCAATTTCTTTATGATATATATTTGTTTCATATAATATTTTAAGATATTGTGATATATATTATTATAGTTGTTAATAATAAGTAATATTCTTGGATATTAAATAACCACTTTAATATGGTAATTATTGTTATAATAAGTAGGCATGCCTGAATTATTACTATTGGGATTGATGATAAGAATAAAAAATAATCAAAGGGAAAAAACTGAGTAAAATAAATAATCACTAGGCTTTGTAATTTATATGATATGATTTGTTGAGATAAATTTTAAAATTAGTCAACTAATTAATTCATTTATGGAAAATGAATGATTTAAAAAATAATTTCTATTGGACTGAGAAACATTGATATTGTATGATATAGGTTAGAATTCATTTTTACAACATATTATCCTAGAAATAATGTGCGGAATAATACATTTTAATTTGTATTTATGATCTATGGGTTTAGAGATTTTATATAATTTAATTATACCCATATATGGTTAAACAATTAGTGGGGCCGTGTATGGCTATGATGGTGGAACTAGTTTCCAGTTATAGTGATGATATGGGGGGATTTATAAAGATTTGATAGAGGTATGTGGTAATAGTTTTGGTGATATCATTGGGGGGGATCCCTCATGATATAATGGTTCCATGAGGCACTACTTATGGTGATTATATGGGATGGGGTGCCCTAGGATATGATATTTGAATGGGGTTCTAGTTATGATGATGTTTCTAGTATAGTATGATCATTTTGTTATTATGTGTAGTGGTTTTTGGGATGGAACCTTTATTGATATATTTTTTTGAATTTGGGTTTCCTCATTTTTTTTGTTTTCAGAAATGTAAGATTCTTTTTTATAATGAATCATATTATTTAATGGATAATGACCAACTAATTTTTTATAATCAAATTTTAATTGTAGAAATAAGTTTCATATAATGAAATGTGAGTGAATCCATTATATGGTAGCTTGGTATGATTTCAAGGGTACCCATATGATTAGGAATTGATAAATGAATTAATGGAAGAACTAGGTTTCTTTTTGATTATTTATTTATGTTGATGACATACTTTACAATAGAAGAAAATAAATATTAGTTCCATTAACACTAGGTATAAAAATTGAAAAGGAAATTATTGAAAAGAAATTATAATAATATTAATTAATGGATAATTAATTAATTAATGTACAATTTTTTTGTAAAATTTTGATACATAAACCGTAGGAGTGGATTCTTTGAGTCTGATGCGATGTTAGAGAAAAAATGAGCCAAGTATAGATATTTTCCCACAGTGTGTTCATGGTAATTATATATATCATTTATTTTTTTATTTCCTAAGATACCCCACCCATGTCGGTAGGTAGACTAACACATAGTGGATTTTAAGAGGGTGTTTTCCATAACATCCATATTTGTGAGAAACAAATTGCGGACTACCAATTTTGGGCTCACTCTATTTTCCTTGAATTATGTGTTGGTATGAATTTTGGTTATCATTATACATACATGTGTATAGAGGGTTGTAATAACTTGATGTTATTTCACACACATTTAAATCTAGATATACTATCAAAATGGTTATTATAGGTATATTGTGTCTGGGCTATGATGTATTATATTATAATATTCAACATATGGGTTTTGGTTGCTCCAA
The DNA here is from genome assembly GCA_963277665.1 of Viscum album. Classification (NCBI taxonomy): domain Eukaryota; kingdom Viridiplantae; phylum Streptophyta; class Magnoliopsida; order Santalales; family Viscaceae; genus Viscum; species Viscum album. The sequence goes on along the minus strand of OY728133.1, from coordinate 2,063,814,844 downwards.
GAATCTACTCAGTTACTATATAAAGATGTAGTTGGGATGTTAATATGATGTGATCCACAAGTTTTAAGATTTACTATAGGTGTCCTTGGGATGGATTTTGGAGATAGATGGAATTGGGGGTGTGACGTTCGGGTAGAGAGACAAACTAGTGGGAAAGTGGTAGTGGGGTGTCCTATTTTTTATTATATTATATGATCTATTATAATAAATATTTGGTTAGAGATAAACATGGTGATTATGGTAAAATAATAGAAAACCTGTTTAGGTGAAAACATAGTTTCATTTTTTTACTCGGTGAGATTATGTATTCATCTTTATCAGTTTTAAAAAATCTTACTGGGAGTATCCTACTAATTATACAAGTTATGGCCACCGAATGTGTATATAAACTACTTTTTAGGTTATTAAGAATCGGTTTATGATCCAACTGGATATTTATTATTTATTTTTTTATTCAAGGGATATTGTATCTTCTTTGTACCTACTAATTATCTATTTTATTATTTTACATTTCTCGAGATTTATTTTATTATATTCATATCATGTGTTGGGATTACTTATTATTTTTTTATAAGAAGGTGTTTCTTGGGGGTTCTTATGTTTTTTTTTCTATTTTTCCCATGTATTAATGGGTGATGGAACCCAACGTTGTTTATTTTATACCCTTGGTTATTTTTCAAAATCTATTCCCTATTAGATATAGGATTATGGTTTCATTATCTCACCTCTGTCATTGTCGGCCCAAAAGGGGTACCTTTGTAGGGGTGGGGGAGTGGAGGGGTCATGATAGAGAGGTATCAAAGGTGATGGTTCATTTATAGGAGAGTGTTTAGAGTTATTAATAAATGGGTATTCATGGAATGGTTTGGAAACAATGACAGCACATGTTAGTACATTCAACAAATAAGGGAGTCCATCAACGAAAAGGATTTTATGAACCCCTTTAATCCAAAATAATGACCATAAAGTTTATTGGATATTTTAATTAACATGATACTGAATTTGGGTTAGATAACTATGAATGGATCATAAATCTTAAATATATGAACCTTTTATTAAAAGTGGTAAAAAATGAAAAATGTTTAATAATAAAGTAATTAATCAACCTTAAATAATCTGTGACATGGGATGGTAGTTTCACCTATTTGTAATTTTGTGGTAATGGCTCTAGGTTTACATCACTTTTTGGTTTATATAGATGATATTTATAAATATTTTTTATAAAATCACAATTGGGTGGATGATGATGAAAACAATTCTTAAAAGAGGAGACTCTAAGTATTCCAATGCTATAATTTACAAAGGTCTTATGGGATCATTTCAAATCATGGGATAAAGGTTTTTTTAGAGGAGACAAATATGACATTTTGTTAGGATGATTTTTATTAAGAGATAGAGAGCGCGATTTTTTTGAGATAATGCTGTGTAGATCATCTCGACAATGGTGGTTATTGTTTTTTGGGGTTTTTAAGGATTTTATGGTTTTTAGGGGAAATTATGAGATTAGTTTTAATTCATTGTTTCTTTTTTCAACCACAAGGTGGTCGATTCTTGAATAATGATTTTTTCCTACTATAGTATTTCTGATATATTCTTTTACTATTTATGGATGACTTAGAATTACTTTATTGATCTTGAAAACTTTTATATTAGTATCACCTTAAAGTTAATGATTAGGTTTATCATCATTCATCAACTACTATGCCATCATAATTAGTGAGGGGATACCTAATAAATTTCATGTTTAAAAACACTTTATAAAACCCTGATGCATGATTTTTTACCACTTCGAAATTTAGTTCCCATCCCAAACCTATCATCCATTATAGGTAGTAAGTATAACTTACTCTATAACAACCTTGTTCTTTATTAGACATTAATTCAAGATTTATTAAATAATATTACACTAAATAAAACCTTAAATATTGATAATTATAGCATATTTTGGAAATAGGTACATTATATAACAACTTAAAATAGGAAACACCACATATGTTTAGAAAAAATCATTAACATAACCACAATGTTCCATGGATTTTAAACTTGAATGAAATAACTTTGGGATATATATAAGAAAGATGTGCGATATAAATCCCAGCAAGGGAATAATCATAGAATAAGGTAATATATGTTATAAAATAGGTATTTCAATGGGAAATAAAATGAACATGAATAATAAAGCATGATATAATGTGATAATAATAACAATAAGGGAAATGTGGAAACAACTTAAAACCCTACATCATAAACTTAGGTCTAGGATAATTGCCATGAAATCAGGATGGAAATAGTCCCATAAAGAAATAAGGTTCACTCCATATACTAATGTGATGTCTCATGAGACTAAACACTACCCAATGCATTGGATCTCTATATAATTCAGGTCACACCCGTCACATTCATTTCATTCTCATTTTTATGTGTGCAACATAGTTCATACAACATTGATACATTCATAATCAAAATATATTCGTCAATCATGGAGTGTCGAATACATACATGTAAGTCACATTTCATATATTTATATGTGTATAATGGTTAACAACCTATATTGGATATGGGTATGGTATTCACCCCATAATTGTTTTGGCATGGAAAATCACAGTGAAATGTCAAGAGAATAATGACGTCACATAAAAGTTCGTAAAATGGGTTGATGAGAGAGAAAGGGGACTACCATAAGTTAGAAGTAAATTTTACAGTAACGAGGATATGTAATAACATATCTCATTAAAACATTACTAGGATAAAATAATAATGTAAAGACCATACATGAATAAAGAGATGAAATGAAAAGATCATTTACTTGAGTGTGTGACTCCAAATGCATGGGAGGAGCTTCTAGAGATGTTGGGTGAACTATGATAGGATTATAGTGAAGGGAGGTTAAATTATGGATATGCTCCATGGATTTTGATTTAAGTGAAATGGGATCTTGGGTTGCATTGTATAGTAAAATAGTGTAGTTTTCTTAATTATTTCCCAAATATAGGTTTTAAACTCTATTTAATTAAATAACATAAACCAAAAATTATCCCATAGTTTTTCACATTGTTTCTTAAAAGTGGTAGTGTTTTTAATTATTTTATAATTCCATTGGAAAAACCTAATAAAATAGTTCCCTTTATAATGTGTATGTGTGTCATACTCTTAAAAAATGATTTTAAAACCTCGAAATATATTAATGGTTTTGGAGAATACAAAAAGGAATTAAAACTTGAATAAAATAAATATATAAATCACATAATGTTAAATAGAAAACATATATTTGGACATATATACATTTTATATTGTTTATTACATCACTTTTGGGTTATTATGATGTAATAATACACAAAGTATATTTTTACGATATTTAATTTTTACACGAAAATTCAACAATCCTAAAAAATTATAAAAAATTACCCATTTGATAATTTTAGAATCAAGATTGAAAAATTATTATTAACTTTATCTAAATTATTTTATATATATTTTAATTTTATCTATAAAAACAAAATAGACATTTATTATGAAGTGCTGCATTTTTTAAACATAACATATTATGAACCCTTAAAAAACATACATTTGACCTTATAAAAATTATATGATCATTTATATTTATTAATAATTATTTTATAATATTATTTTTAAAAAATATTATTTCTTTCAAAAAATTTATTAATTAATCAAAATAAATTCCTTAATGTAAATTGTATATTACCCAAAAATACTATTTGTGTTTTATTGTATCAAAATAAAAATCATTTATAAAGTAAAAATAATATGATGAAAACATTTTCATTATTCTTAAAAAATAATGTACATACTAATATTTCTATTTTCATGATTCAAATCCCTTTAATACACTAGAAAATACCCTAATAATAGGGTGCACAGTTTTGAGACATTCATGGGGTGGTTCAACGTACATGGTTTGGGTTGTAATATTGATGAGCTTGAACTTCTCTCATAAAATATTTTTCTCATGATTAAGTTGTTATATATATTAATGAGATTAGTCAAAGGAAAATACCATAGAATTTATCTCTTTTAAAAGTTTTGATAAATGGGATCAAAAGGGTACAATCCTACTAGTTGTGGCCATCACTTCCTTTGTCAGTGTCAATTGGATTTATTAAAACCCTATATTTATTCTGTTCATTTGATAACTATTCATTGGAGTTATTATCTATGATAATGATGCTTAGGTTTCATTTAAATATGATATAATATAAAAAACTAATGAGGTTAATGTGTTTTCTATAACTATATTATATAATAAAACATTTAATTAAAAATGCGAATTTTATTGATAACAGTTTGGGTCGTTACACATTCTTTAGTCCTGGTGTCCATATTGTGGTATGTTTGGAGGAAGGGTTTCTCTGAACAAGTTCATATCATTATTTTAATCTCTCTTTGGGTACTTTTTGATATTGGGTATGGGTTTTTGTCATCATGTTCATCCATTACTCCTCTATCAGGCCCACTGGATAAGATATTTGTTCCCGGAGAATGGGTTCTTATATGTCGTCCATTATTTTTATCAATACACCCTTCCCCCAATCCGTGTTATATAGGACCAAGTTAGAGGAAAATTGAATATTATATATTTTCATTTAATTTATTTCTTCCAAGTATTGGATTAATTAATATCTCAGATGATAATTTTAATTCCTCTATGGTGTGGGTTTTACATGTTTCTTTGATTATGATAAGGTTGTGGTCGGATGTTCTTACATCCTAATAAGGTATTTTCCTTATAATATTACATACTAAAGTATATTAATATAGGGGATAACACATATATCTTGATGTTTCATATTATAGAAAGTATTACAAAATTATATGTGAGTCTGTGCTTCCCAAAGCATGATATGTCATGGATGGGTTCATTTAATTTGTATGCCCACGGTAGATCTATTATGATGTTTTCAATTTTTGGTAGGTTCATAAGTGTTATATGAAATTGATATAGATATATTGAAATTAATCTATTTCACATAGGGTAAATGGTACATTATATCCTTTTTATCATTTTCATGATTGTACTCCTTATAAATAATGTTTTTTTAACATGAATATAACATTTTTAAAGATAGACAAATATCATTGTTTAAACAAAAAGATTTTTTAATGCATGATATATGTTAAATTTTATTTATCTAATTTTTATAGTTTATTTCTGTTGTTATTAATTTGATAAATATCATGGTAGATTTTTATTTGTCGAAAAAATAATTTTATTAATGTAACATTCCAATTAATATGAGTTACAATAAAACTCATGTTAAATATTGATTTTATTATAAAGAACAAATTAATATTTTTTTAAAAAAGTAGGGACCAAATAAACCGTTTTTATGAAATAAAATTCATATTTCTCTCTATTAAAAGGGAATCCCATTATATAGAATATAAGCTCAAGGTCTAGTAGATCACGAACAAGGCCTGAAGACTAAATTCAATGTCATTCATGCATCATCCTTCATGCTTCACCAGATTTCAATATCATTCCTATGTTACTACTTATGGAATAAATCCTGCCATGGGATTCCAGGAATTATAAGCACAAGTGACATAGTGAAATTATTTTAAACACATGTTATGAAATTTTATAATTCCTCATTATGAAATGTTTGGGTAAATGTCTTGATTGAAGGAAATATTTTGGGATACAAGTTAATATTATTAATTCCTTAACCCTCAGGAATTAAATAAATTATAAAAATATCATATCTAAATTTTCAACAAATTATTATGCATTATTTATAATCTAACCAGTCTCATGACATGTTAAGAATGATATATTTTTAATGTAATTGATTATGTATAAAATAATGATGAATGAAAATTAATAATGTATAAATTTTCAATTGATTACATGATTAAGTATGTTTTTAATTGAAATTAATAACAATTTTTTTGCATTAAATTATGTTATATGACTTCTATTTAAAAAGAATTTTATGTTTTTATTTTTGAATGTTTATCCTTCTTGTAATGTTTGTTTTATTGGATATGCATGGATTTATGCTTATTAATTATTTAACTATGTGACCTTTTATGTTATATCTTTGGTTAATTATATCATAAAATACATTATCACATTTACTAGTTCATTACATATTTTTTTGTTGAGATGGAGTATATAATATCATGTTCATATTTAAGACTAGTAATATTTCTTAATACTATTTAATTTTAAGGGAAATTATTTGTTTTGATAGGTATATCTCATGAGATATTTTTTTAATGTGTTGTTTAGATATTCAAATTTTCTATATAGTAGTTTATATGTTACCAAAATATATAGTGAACCTTGATAGTTATATTATTGGGTAACCTTCCCCACTCCTTACTGGTTTCATTTAAATTTTCATGGATGATAATTTTTTAGTGGTATCCAATATAAATTTCTAGAATATTCACCTGTCATCCTTTGTTATTCTGGGATGTATAGTGATTTAGGATTAATTTCATACATTTAGAAGCATTTGATGTTGATTTTTTAATTTATAATGTGGTTTTAATATGGTTTTTCAAATTATGGATAAAAATTCATAATTTTAAAAGTTAATTTTTAAAATTAATTTTGAAGTTTCTAAAACGATAAATTTTTTTTTTGAATTTTTAGATTTTTAAAATAATAATAAATCTGTATATTATTTATTTATTTGTTTATGTATATTAAAATGAAATATTTTAAAATTTTATTTTACCCTAATGCAAGTCAATACTCATGTATATGGGTAACAGATGTTTTCAATTGACTGGTTAAACGTAGGATATGGTTTCTTTGGGTTTTTAAGGGTTGAGTATGTTGTTATTCACTACACAAAGGTACCTCCTGACCCACGTTAGTGTAACCTATATGTTAATAACCTCACATAAAAGTCAATCCCAACTCATACAATGGAAGACTGGGTCTTCCATTACCCATATAAAGTGTAATTTCGAGTTTTTATAGGAGATCCTCTATTTACAAGGCTTGTGTAAAGGTAAACCACTAATCCAATGAATTTAATAAAGGTAGATCCATGTTGTTATGCTCAAATAAGGGTATCTCCCTCACTGCGTATTGATAGTTTATTATCCAAAAAGGGGGCATAAGAGTATGGAAAAGTTCCCACATCAAATGTATGGGTAACCATGATATCCTAAAGATCAGGTAAGGGTTCCCTATATTTTTTAAATCTTGCATATAGGTAGAAAATTTTGTAAAGGTAAAACCATGTCACCCTTATGCAGTGTTTGTGAGTTTCTAAAGGGTATACTATTTTTTTTAAAATGATGATTTCATTTACTAACTATCACAAAATTTATTTTCAATGGAATTAGTGGAATTTAAAAGGAGAATTAGTGGTTGTTTTCTAAGATAATAGTTTTAAATAAAATATTTTTTTAATTCTATTAATTTTATGAGTTATGAATGGGTCATTTGGGGAATTGTTTGTGAGATTAATAAATATAGATTTACTTTTCAATTAGAGACATTATTTGAGAATTCTATAATATAAGAATAAATAATACCCACTTTATCTAATTTGAATGATATAAACTCATCTTCTATAGTCTATCAACTAAATATGTTATTGATTCAATATTCTCCCTCATAAACAAGGATACTCATTCAAGATTGAAGTAACATCCCTCTCTCATCAATTTTAGATGCATTGATTTTCAGGATAAAAACAGTAGGTATGGTATCTATGACATCTCCTTACTTATATATTATAAAACTATGGAATTAACATGAATTATGTTTTTTATTTTAAATGATATGATTAACCATAATCATTTATTAATCAATAAAATAATCATATGAAGGAATGTTTTTATGATAGTATAAATTTTAAAATGAACGAGATAAAATGACAGAATTTAATTTTGGGAAACTAATTATCATAAAATTGTTAAGAAAAAAGATAATCATCTCATTTTGAAATTATCCTGAAATATTATACTCATAAAAATTTATAATTCATCTTATTTAAAAATATGTTGCTTGAAAATATTATCACTTATTGTGGTAGCATTATTATTGCACTAAAAGTATCATCACATACCATAACGGTGATAGTTTCTTGATGTAAATGTGATATTAGATGTCTTTATAATATTTGTTAAACTTGAGTCTATTCTTGAATAATTAACTGATTACTCTTCTTATTTAAAAATGAGAATTTACATTATGTATATAATAAATTTTTCTAATCAATAATATTTTTATAAGAAATGGAAATAAATAATTTTATGTTGTAGAATAATGATAATTATTCTGAAATTTACCCAAGATATAGAGAAATAGATGATTTTATGCCCTTGTCTGATTAATAGTTTGTGAAACCCAAATAATAACATGTTGCGGTGTTTGAAATTTGTAAATAATGCTAAAGAGAATTATTGGATACTACATTATATTATATTATTAATTTCATATTATTACATGTATTCTTCTTGTTATTATTTTTATACTAAATTATATTAATGTATGTGTCGAACATTAATCAATATTCTACTTGATTAAAAACATTTTTAATGAAATCATAAAATAGAGATACTATCACATGTGGGAATATTAATATTCTTGTTGGAAATATTTGGGATTTTTGATATCAGGAATTTAGATATATTTTTCCATCATAAATTTACTAGATAGTTTCTTATATATTAATAAGGCAGTTAATCATAGTTGATATTATTGTAAATTAAATAAAAAATTACAACATATAATTTTTTGATTTAAAATAAGAGGCATGTTGTGGTAATTATTGTCATGATTGATGATATAAATGAAATATATGCATAAGTTAGAACACTTGTTGAGATAAATAATATTTAGACTTATTAATTTACAAGGATAGATCAATTGAGATCAATTTTTAAATTAATAAATTAATTAATGTTAGTAATGAAAATTGAATGATTTATTAAATCATTAATTTGGGGCCGAGTTAGCCTAAGGTTGATGGATAAAAGATTTAATGAATTGTTTATTTTAGATATAGTTTCCTTTAATTATACGAGGAATAATATATTTCAATAAATAACTATGATATTTGGATTTAGATATTTATTATGATTGAGTGAAAAAATATTTTTCTGTGAAAAATAAAATTAATTAATTACTATTAGATTATGATATTTATGAAATAAATATTTTATATTCAATTAAATTTTTTTACATTTATCTACTAGATTTAATACACATAATATAATAAGAAACCCAATTTTATACACAAAACATTGTATTTTAATAACATCAGTATTTTCTACTTTTAAAGGAGGAAATATTTTAAAAATAAATATGAACAGTTTACTTAATTCAAATTGAAAAAATAAAATTCATTTTTGAAATTATAATATCAAGAATATCTTATGGTAATTTTTTTTATTTTTTTTTTGAATTTTTATTTTTTGATGGATAGTAAAGAATACTAAATTTTAATATATAAATAATTTTTCATGTAAATAATTTAAAATGATAAAATAAAATTTTAATTAGTTTTATATTAATTATAATTAAATTATACATATATTAATCTAATTAATTCCATTGGAATCATTTTTTATCTTATGTTTTGATATGAAAACATCATAAATGTTTGATCTGTAGCGATTTTACTACTTTTTTCTCAACATGTATTCGATATTAATTTTAATATAAATTAAGTAAAATATGTAATTTTAATTTTAAAAATGGAGTCAGTATTTGGAATCATAATAATTTATAATTTATTACAATTCCAACTGAATTTTTGATCAATGTGATTGGAGAAAATAATTAAAATTAATTAGAATAATTAATGTAAAAAAAAATTTACTTATCAGTTATACATAGAATATAAGGTATAAAATATACTAAAAAAATTCTCAACACCCATTTTTTTTGATATATTTAGTCCCTTTTGACTCTTGGATCTACATATATGATTTTTGGGACAATTTTCCAGGATAGGGACCCATATAATTTGTTATGTAAAGAAAACAGCGTAAATGATACATATCTTCCTTTTAATATCTATAATGATTTAGGAAAGGGATAAAAAATAAATTGGATCGGTTGTAATCATTATTTTTAATGAAAATATGTTTTTGACAACATAATTATTTATCAATAATTTTTTAAGATGGATTATTTACTTAAAATACTTATGAAACACCAATATAGTATTTATTTATTTAATAATTAAATAAAATAAATGATACAATTTTTTTAATAGTGAAGTAAACTGAATAAATGATTATATTCCATTAATTTTTTAGATGGATATATCAATTTACAATTATTTTAAGTTAATATATTCATATTACATTGTTGTATTGAAAATTTTAAATCCAAAATAAATAAATAATGTCAAAATTAACAGTAATGTTATTTTATAATAAATGATATTTTATTAAATGATTTAAATTACAAGAAATACTATATTTTTGAATGTTATTTTTTAAATTATATTAAATATAAAATATTTAACATTCATGTATATAATGATCTTTTATAATAAACATATTTACCTATAAATAATAAAATCACTGCTAGAATAGTTGGAGTTAATTGAGTGCATTTCTGTGTTACATGCACTTTTGTTAAAATCAACACACAAGTGATTTTTATTTCATAAATTTGATATCTTATTTAGATTCTCTGGGTAAAAATTATATAATTAGGATCAATTTAAATTAAATATGTGTTTTAATATTTGGTGGAGGTGTGACTCAAACATATCATCCTTTATCCAAACTAATTATCAGTATAAGATCCATATCTGGTAAGGGAGACCTCCCAGTTGTGAATAATATTGAGTATTTAAAAGAATTTCACTTGTCCACAACTATAAAAATATTCTCAATCCCCCCCCCCCTCCACGCAATTCCTCACACCTCTCAAGCTATTTGGCATGACCAATATATTATAAATTCAAATAAAAAAATCCCAATCTCATCCTACAAAGCCTATATTGGATAAAAAACACATTTTAACGTTTTAGTGAAAACAAAATTATGATACCCAAAGAAGAGAAGGTTAAATATCGTTTAACCAAACGATAATGTAAGGTAAGGGATTTCAACTAAATTTAATTCCACTAAAACATACTATATTGTTATTCACCTAATTACTTTCATACGATGTTTATACTTCCAATGGAAATTTAATATAATGAATACTAAATTTTTATTTTATATTATGATTCAATTTGAATTATTTCATTTAAGGGGATTTGAATTAATATTTAACAAGTAGTAATGATTTCCAAAAAAAATTTTCTTTTCATTAGGTTATATTACATCCTTATTGTCATTAATTTTCTATGGTTATGTGTATAATAATTTTTTTATAGTTATTATAGTATTTACACTTATTTTTTGGGGAAATATATTTTATACAGATAATCTATTCATTTAGGAATTCTCACACCAACATTACGGTTACTTTACGGGTTTATTTTTCAATCTCATACTAATTCTGATTGTTTATTCATGAATTTATATTATAGGATATTATATTATCATTATTTAAAAAACTGATTAGTTTTATTGTCCTTTGGTTAATAATAATAATTTTCAAGAAATATTACAACATTTTGTACTATTTGGTAATTAATTTTTTTGGAAAATATTTTAAAAAATATGACTTCAGTAATATATTTGGTTAGAAATTTATTTTTTACTAAAAATAAGTTTCTAAATTTTTATTCATAGATGTTTTATCCTTTTCAAAATGATTTCTAAAATCAATTTGAAACCATTTTTATTCTTTACAAATTTTTTTAAATGCTATCTTCAAATAATGGGATTTTAAAAATGATTAATAAATTGAAAATAATACTTTATTCAAGAATATTTTATGGTTGTTATTAAGGAATTTCTATTAATATACCCCAAAACCATTTAATATTACACTAATGGGTATATGTTGTATTGATACTATCATTACCCTCTTTATGAATGGTTTATGATCTATTTGATCATGGATTTTCTTTTCTGATACCATTAACTATACTATGGAGTCTATATTATTATGGTTATAAATTTGAAAATGTATTAATATTTCATATGATAGATTTAATTTGGATGTTTATGTTTATTTTTTTCACCCCTTTTATATGAGGAATGAAATTTATTTTTCATGTGATGGGATGGGCTCGCTATATCCCCTCAATGCAACACTATGATTTATGAGACAATATAGATATGGTTTGGGCTGGGGCATTACCATTTATTAGATTCTCGACATGATGCATTGTCATTATTAGATTAGTGGCATGAATCCTTAATAGTATTTGAATTTTTTTAATTAATCCTCAATGGTAAGTTTTAGATATCCATCATTATTTCTAATTCTTTATCCAGGGTTTGATTATACATCATAAAATAGATCAATTTATTTTATATGGTCTCAAATTCCCACCTAACAATGGTGGGTCGGTTTGATCAATATAATCAGTGTTGTATTCTCCTCAATCAAAATAGGATGATGGGATGTTAGTTCTTCCTATTATGGATTAATCCTTAGAGATCATTTCATAGAATACATGTCCCTCATATATTAATTCGTGTTCATGGAATGTATTCCCATTGTTATCTCTATGTTGATACTGTTGAATTATATTACTTTTTTATTCACTGGGTATAAAAATTTGGTTTGGAGATTAGTGAAAATGGCTATCTCTTGGCATGTCTGGATTATGGGAACAATGGTAACATGTAAATATTCCTCAGGGGAGGGAATATCATATGAGACTTCTTAGGCTTGTTACCTGAGTGATCCCATGTAGATAACAAGGTAAAAATGATAAGGTAATAAGTATTATAACAATTTTTACCTCTAGAATCCCATGATTATAACATAAGTTAGTCGTTGTGGGAAAGTCAAGTTACACATCCTTTGGATACAGATTATAAATAATTGTTGAGATAAATCTAGTAATGATATTAAATTCTTTTAGAGGTGATAATGGTGGATTATAATTCCACATGCATGTGGATCAAGGATATGTGTTTTGATAAGGGAATACTAGGATAATTTACCGATGGATCAGAATGCCCTGTAGATCTGGATCTAGAAGGTGTATCCCAAGGAGGAGAGATGTCACACCTGAATATTTAGTTGGTGCGTCAAAATATCCCATGGAGTTGAATTTGATAGGTTGTTCCCTAGGAGAGAATATTTCACTCCTCTATAGTTTTCTGATGTTAGGATTGGTCAAAAAAAATTCATCCTATGTATCCTATTGTGAATACAATGATCAAAATACATGTATTTCGATGCCACATTTTAAGGTTGTGTGATATAACCGATCCATGTAGTTTAACATCATTCTGTAAGGATTATCATGTCAAAAAAGGAGTTTTAATGAGGTGTCATGTGTGACATACATATGGAATCTTCCCTATAGAAGAGGATTTATCTAGGGGAAATAGTGTGGGGATTAAATATGGAAGATTCTCAGAGTTTTAGTTTCACCCCAATGTGAGGGGTGACAGGGTGGGGATTATTCATGGAATTTATCCGTGTATGGTGTATCACACACCAATGAGGGTGGATAGTGTCGTTCTTACACATGGAAGCTTCTCAGAGGTGAGAGTTTCATCCTTAAATGGGGAGAGAAGGTGTAGAGTGTATGCATGGAAGCCTCCCATGTGATTGAGTTTCAACCCAAGTGATGGTGTTTCATCCAATAGTGTAGGAGAAGGTGGAATCCCATGATGATCATACATGGGGAATCAATGTGTACCTTTAATGGGGTACAAATTTAGTTTTACATCATTTAGGATTTTTTTATGTATATTTTAACATCGTATAACTAGGATGTGAATCTAGTAAGATATATGTAATGTAGATTGGATTCCATGGGATTCACTCCTTACCCCTATAGATTATGTGACCATAGTTTTTGAACCATTGGGAGGGGTATGGCATTGTAACTTAAATGGAGGAGTGGCCAATCAAAAAGTCATTTTCATTGTCCCTAATTTTAGAAGAATAAGGGGTTATAGTACCTATGAATAGAAGAAAAGGTAGTCTTGTAGCTTGGATCACATGTGGAGTGATATGGGTGGACATGAGAGTGGGTGTCACTAGTCACATTTGGATTCAGGGTACAACTTGAATAAACTATATTGGTATTGGGGATTTGGGTAATCAACCATCATTTAGGGGTATCAGATAAAGGTGGGAATCTTGGAGCGGCCTAGAATAAAGGTTCTACAAGGCTTGGGGACTCACAGATAGGTTCTTTAGGAAGCTTAGGTGATTCATTGATTTCATGGGGTTCATGAAGGATTACGCTTAATGAATAAGAGTTCCTATATCCAAGAGTAAATTCCTGATCACTAGAGGAGTGTTTCGTAAAGTATTAATGATTCATTAATCTTATAGGGACACATATGTACTTATTCGTCCATAAAGGTCAAGGGACTTTGTGAAAATAATCTACAATTTATGCAGAGGATTAAAAAAACACATGGAGTGTGGTTTCATGATTCATGGATTCTTTAGGTGATCTATGTTCCTCTTGCTCATGATTCTCATTCGGTTCACAAAAAATAGAGTGATTTTGGAAGTCATGAATTTTATTTACATCTATAAAATTTTTAATCATATGGGATATTTAAAGTGAATGGGTTTCATGATTATTGGAGGCATTAACTTAGAGGCATGAAATTAATGAATGCATGTGGCCCCTCAAGTATGAGAGTTTCATTCAAAAATAATACCAACAACCCTTTATGTGTTCTAAAGACTCTCCACTAATATGAGATTTAGTTTTGTAGAGGTTAATATCTGGCCCTCGCGCAATTTAAATGAAGATCTATGGTCCGTGATCATTGGGATATCTATTAATTTGAGATACAACTGGGCATTATGAGCTATATCGTTTGAGTAATTTTTGAGCCATTTTATCACAGATATTCCATGAACTAGTCATTATAGTCTTCTCATCCATATCATCTCTCATGGAATTCATATTTAAGAACCAAAAAGTTCATCCCCTCAAAATGAGATATGATGGGAAAAGTATGGATAGATTATAAGGTAGAGTAACTAAAAATTGTAAATCAAATCCCTTTCACAAATCATGATAGTGAATCTCGAAGGTGATGAAAATTTTACAAATTAAATAAGGAAAATATGTCTGAACATAAGCCTATATTAGTAAATCTGTCCTTTATATGGATCATCACACATTTTTTAAGTGAAAATATTTTGATCTCTTTTTGTGAAGCTCAATGTCTACCAAAGCGCTCTGTGATTTTGATCCTTTCTACTTGTGAACTGCAATGACTCAGTGATTAGTTATTTGAAAACCAACTCTAGGAACTCTATCTCTGTGATCTAGAGGTTCAAGAAAAACCTCTATGACCAAACATAAAAAATTAACTCTATGAACATACTAAAAAAAACAACCATTCCTTCAAACTGAATGGTTGATCATGGAGTTGATGATGATACTGATCATTAGGAGGAACTATTTAGGAATATTCGGATCATAGAGAGTGTCCAAAGTGTATCAGACCATGAGACACTCATGAAACTATAGAAACAAGATCAAATATAATACCCACTATTTAAGAGGCTACCGTTGTATGGGTTCAGGATGAGTGATGATGTTTGAATCCATGTGGTGACAAGAGATGAGTTGTGTTACTAGTTTCGAAACATGTTGAGACTGTACCAGAGGTATAGGGATACTGTAGGATACACCCAACATTACCACACATTAATTATATATTTCACTTTCTCAAACCACTTTAAAATCATTAATGGGGAGAAGTTTGAGTATGAGGAATCCCCACCACATTATGAGTCAATATAAAAGGAGGTTTTGGGGGATCTAATTAAGGGATGGAATGACAACTGGGACCTGGGATAGAGAAGAAACTCCATTAATGAATGTTCCTGGGCCTATTTAACATTAACCACATAGAATTAGTTTTAGAATGAGATGAATCTAGTTGGAATCTATAAGGCATAATGGGTCTCACATGTTCATGTCCACCGTCACTAGGATAACATGTCGATCTGTTGAGCATATGGTTTCGGGGAACCAACACTTTCTAGGTGCTTCATGGGTTGGTCAACATGAACCAATGGGATATCATAAATTTAATTGATATTACAATAAATGGGGAGATGTATGGTGAGTTTCATCCCATATTAAATGTGTGGTAGGACATGGAGAAGATGATATCTTTTGTGAGGGCATTATTAAGGCTGGTCCAAGTAAAAATTGAAGAAAATATGGGGATAAGGGATATCCTAGTCATGAAATGGTTTGGGTGTTTCTTGAACAAAACTAATCAAGTGGAGGATCTAACCAAAGAGGAAGATCTTGAAAATAATCTATTTAAGGGTCCATAAACATGTCTTGGGGTGTACCAGTAGGGTGAAGAGAACTTATACTGAAAGATCCTAGAGGTGAGCTAGTGGAAGCTATGAAGATACATAATAAAGAAAAAAACTCCCATGGTATGGTTGGAGAGGTATATTTTCATGATCATTTATGGATAGATTCTCCCTATAAGGGATAAAAATATGAGGGTGTAGCCACACACCTTTATTATTGTGGAGATGCGGTCAATAATGAAGTATACCAATTTGGATATGCCGATATTAGAGAAGTTGTATGAGGTACTTCTCCACCTCAGCAAAGGGAAGTAACCACTATCTGTGTGTGGGATGTTCTATTTCATTTAAAAATGGACATATTCACACATGGGTATTTATGAATATCTGAACCACATTACCTCTCCTAGAACAAACTTTAATCAATCAATCATGAACATCATCATGAGTTTCCCACTCAATTTGGGATTGGTGGAAGTGCTCAAAAAGGATAGGATAGTAGAGTTCCTTATATTCCCCCCCATACCACTCCCACTAATGATGATTATTGGTGATGGTATGATAACCATTTATCTGTGATCTTACGTTATGGACTTTATAGGTAGGGTACTAGTGGTGAGATTCGACTGTATGCTAATATGTGAACCATACAATCTGCATCAATTCACAAAGAAATTTAGATGTCAACATTGACTGACACTAATGGAATACACATGGGTGATCCATGACTTCCAACCTTTTTTATGCGGGAAATATAGTGTATGTTCAGGTTTTGGGATGGAAAGAATTAAAAAACTACTTCCACTTAACAACGTAAATGGGATCATCTATAAATATGTGATATGTTTGGAGAGTGCATATCTTTGGAAGACAATGAGGCTTTGCACCACCCAGTTCAATAATGTAAGGCCTGAAAACCATGGGGTTAGAATTGAGTGGTATTTGGAGTGTGACTCTGTGGAAAATCTAGCCTAGTGTGCAAGGCAGTTGTAGCAGGGTCGATTTTCCCGGGCCCGACCCCACTGGTGTCCACAAAGAATAGGAGCAGTGACATTAGGTTTTATTATCTTACAAAAGAAGACATAGAATGAAGAGACCCCTCTATGGTTTTCTTGAAAGGTAATGTACAAGGAACAAGGAATAGAGCATGCCTCCATCTATTCCAAGAGACAATATATTTCATAATCTATGGGAGGCCTATGTAATTCATAAATATCACACCACTCCTCATGGGGGCGTGGAAGTACCTCACCACTAACAGAATATACCTCATACTGTTGGGACACACAAAGTATGATTTATAATCATCTCGTGAAGAGGTGAAGAAATATATGATTGATCTGTAGGATGTTATATACTCTCGGGGTACCGTTCACCCTTGGAAAAAAATTTGATCATGCTGCTAGTCATGTATTCACATCTAATCAACCTTGCAGGCCATGCGATTGTGGGTTATATTGAGGGAGAAGGATGAGATGAATCATAGGGATGTGATTCCTACTAGATCTCAGACTAAAAAAAATATTCTATTTTTGAACAGGTAAATTGTATAATATTTGTGTTCCGTTGGATATTACTCATTCCTTACAGAAATTGTATGATCCATTCATTTACATTCTCATTAATCATTGAAAATGGAATAGAGAGTGGTTTGGGACAATCCTTAATAAACGGGATAGGGATTTTCATCCCTTGAAGGTGTGATATTGGGGTCTCTTACTTATTTTTTAGTCATAGATGGCCAATCCTCGAAGTCTGTGACTGAGTTAGTGGCCACAGAGGTAACCATTCTTGGGGAACTACATGTGATCCTCCAAGAGCTCCTTATTATGTTTTACTATTCATGTAAGTCTCCTATTAATTTCAAACTTTTATTATTAGGATTTCACATTAATATTTTGGATGAAACATGTTGAAATGTTAGTTTAAATGGTATTTTGGGCACATAAATAAACATATATGTCTATATCACTCAAGTGGTAACATCAGGTGTTATTTCTCTAGAGGAAAAGTCCTGGGAGATTATGTAGGTCAAGATGACCTTATTGGTGTCATGGGAAGGGTCTATTGAGGCCATTAACTCAATAAAGATAGCGGATATGGTGATCATAGTGGGAATGGATGAAGGAGTTGTGATGGGAGAGCCTGTGGTAGTGGGGCCATGGGAGGTGGATGTAAGGGATGAAGTTTCAATGGAAGAGGTGAAAACATTTCCTCTAACAACTAATGAAGATGGGGAGGCTCCATTGTATGTTCCTTATCCTCAACATCCACTCGTAGTAGATGTAGTAGTCAAGGATCATATCATGCCACTTAAAAGTGTGTATAATGAAGATGGGATAGTTGTGTCCACCTTAAAGGTTCCACGAGGGGTAGTGGATGCTTTTGGAATAGGTGGAGAGGCTGATGATGATCTATTTATAGGGATCAGTGACCAGCTACTAATTCATGAGGAATTTTCATGTGGATAATTCAATTGAGGATGTATTGTCAATAATCTATCATTATGATCCTACCCTGCCTATATATTTCATGGATTTTGGGTACATATTTCCTTGAGGATAATTAGATAGTCCACCAAAAGACATGGAGGAATATGTAGAACTTCATCACCCTCACCCAGATATCTTACCTACCAAATATTTATGGGTATCTTTTACTGATGGACAATCAGGAGTGTCTGGACAAAAGATTTTATTGTTAGAGAAAAGGTTTATCCACGAAACTAAATTAGTTTTTCAATGTGCACTTGTTCATAAATGGTGAAGGAGACTGACAATGGCAGGGTGACGTACTCTCTATAGAAGACATTTGATTATCTATTATTAGGAGGAATCGCAGTTTTAGTTGGGGTAATTTATGATTCATTATATATATTTTCATTTGTAGAATCCTGATTTCAGATGGGGTAAGATAATCTATTTCAAGGAGGCATCCCAGTTTGACACAGGGTATGAACATATATTTCTAAAAGGCCTCCATGGTTGAGATGAGGTAAAATCATAGTTAAACATCTTATTTTGAGGAACATGGTCTTAAAAATTTGAATTTTTTAAACTATTACTATGATTGCTAATAGGTTAAAGTCCTAGATCTCTAACTATAAGGAGATTTTCAAGTTTAGTGTCACATTGGATTAACTATTGATTATAGTTTGAGGTCATAGATAGTAGACCAATTGAAAGTAGTTTAAGGTCATAATTCTTTGACCAAGGTGATCGTACTATAAGGATACATATATGTTGTAAAATATTTAAACCCTAATGTGAATGTGGGACACATAGGCCAAACATGACATGAAGAAATCTTAGAGATGATCGTATACAGTTTATTGTCATAATATCTGGACCATGGAAGTCGTGTTGTTTAGACTAAAGTAAAAAATTTGGTATCAGGGGTATTTGTGCAATATATAATAATTATCTAATGTTAATGGTTCCATAGAGGGTCACATACCACATAATGAAATTGAGGTGAACTATGTGAAATTTAGGGTTATAATTCATGAACCATAAATGGGTCTAAGGGGATGAAGGGTTGATTAATTTTTAGATGGACCTGAATATGAGAAGTCCAAGAATCGCTATACATCACATGAGTATGAGAATCATGTCACACGTAGTTCTATAACACAATGTGGTTAAATACTAACACCATTAGGGACGTACACTTTAGTGAGGGGCTTGAAGAACCATACGAATGCTTTGGGGAATCCCATATTTGTTTCATGGGGTATAGTTTTCAAAACATCCCATACATATCATATGAGGAATCCCAGTTTCATATAGGGTAAACATCATCTATTATTTAATAGGTACCAAGGTTTTAGATAGTGTAAAAATCATCACTAATTTAATGAGGTTTCTTAGTTTTAAATTGGGTATATATGTATTTTTACATCTCACATTATAGATATTTGTCTTTGTAGTTTAATGTCATGCAACTCAGAATATAGGGGAAAAATAGTTTAAGGTCATAATTATTGTACCCACTAAAAATAGTGTATTGTCATATTTCATGGACCATATGGAGGATATTAGTTAAAGATCTTAATGCTTGGACTATATTCTCTTAGTTTAAGGTTGTAGAGTTTGGACAGAGGGGTTAGAATAAAAAATTGATGCATTTTTTTTGTGGTAGAGTGAAAAAACCAATGTGAATTGAGGGAAAATGAGGCCCTACCCTACCCAACATATTACCAAGGATACTTAAACACAATTTATATTTTTGATACATTGATATAGACTCCTATTTTAATGTCAGATACTTTTGACCTATGCCTCCACCAAAAATGTATTTCTTGGGAAACATAGCATTGGTAAGAGGTACTATACAATATTTGTACATGGTGATAAAATACTAGTATCTATTATAATAAACCATATGAATGATATAAGGCCCTTCACATTTGGGATTCAGATTTGGTAGATTTTTACAAGATATCATTGGTGTTATGAGATCCAGTACCGTGTCACCCTAGAAGGAGAGGAAAATAACCTTCTTATTGAATTATATTGTGATATTTTTCTAGTGACTCTCTAGGTTGTACAAGGCCAAAAGACGATTTTTTTTCGAGGTCTTCCACCTCTGTAAGTTGAAAATATGAAGTTTGTTCTCCCATCATCTGGTCATAGAAATCTATTCATGGATATGGTGACTGAATCTAGATGGGTAGGACTTCCTTTTTTCAACCATTATCTTTAGAGTATTAGAGAGTTTTTTATTGAACACATAAATATGCATATTCCACCACATGATTTTAGGATGTATGGATGGAAAAAATATTTTACTAATCATACAATTTATTTATCTCATCATCTAAAATGTTGGTTCCCTTTTCTGTGGGAATAACTTGGGGAATTGTAAATCATATGATTTTGTGGGATCTCAAAAACTCAACCATGGATCAGGTCATGAATTAATTTAGGGGAATCAACACATCCGACATGGATATGTAGTCTTCCATGGTGAGAATGATTCTTCACTGGAGAGATTTGGACAATGGGTATAGTCCAACCACATCATGTCCCTATACTGTAAAGGGATAAGAATACATGGTGTTGTAGAGAATCTTGTGTGGTAAATGAAATACATTTCCCTAGATCTATCATGAATGAAAAATCTTAGAAATATAATGTAGTTGTGGACCATGATGGGACAAAGTATCCTAGTCTCCAAATATAACAAGGGAGCATTAATCATGTCTGATGGGAATCACAGGTCCCAACATGGGATTCCTATATGACCTGAGGAATATTGTTTCTTTGGATGAGATAAAGAATAATTCCTTCAAACCCATGTCTATAGGGAGTGGATTCCATGTCAGGTCCTCTTTGGATGGTGAAATGATTTTCATGACGACAGATTCAGTCACGCTTAGCAAGGTCCGATGGGAGAACACCATGATTAAGATACTTGATGAATAAAGTTGTTTAGTCAAGTGTTTACTTTACTATGGGGGTACCTGATGGCCCCAATTAAGATGCAATAACATTCTTCTAGTTTACATGTTTCCATTCAACATCATCTGAAATGATAGTAGTGATGAACCTCATGTGAAACCCATGAATGAACATTTCATCTTGGTGAGGATCTTTAAGAGACACAACAGAACATTCCATGACATTGTCTCATCCATTCTCCAACTGAGGGATGTAATTCACTTCTATAAGAAATGGGAACAAGGCCATTAGTTTATTCATGTGCTCCATTACTGAAAAAATATCTAAGTATCTATCTATGTATTTACCATAAATATATGTGAAGACTAATTTAGAGTATCCCTTGACATGAAAGTTGGTAACAACAACCTGAAGGTCTTGATCGATAATAGTAATTAGAGGATGACACTATGCCTCATTATAGGTGCGACCTTTGGAAAATAGTAATGAGTATGGTGTGGAAACCTGTGCTGGAGTGATGATGATGAACCCAAGGAATACTTTTTTGATATTGGTATTGTTAAACCTCTTGCCAGTTGGGATGTGGCACCATTGAAATTCATCTTCTTAATTGGAACATTATGATCCACTTATTGCATAGCCTCATATGGGAAATTGACATCCAGGGGAAGCTCTTTAGAAACTAGGTTGGTGGCCAAGAAGTCTAACGATGCCCGACCCTTGACATTTTTATATAAAAGGAATCATATTTTGAACTGTTGAAGGTTCATTGCAAAAGATTTTAATCACCCTATCAACATGGGGAATTCATTATTTACATTCGTGGGTATATAAGGGACAATAGATATATATATAATTTTCTTGAAAGGATGGGACTGAAGCATAATTTTTATAATTAAAGAAAATAAAAGTCCTATTTTGATTTGTAGAGGTAGATCCATTACATAGATTAAAGGATGAGGGGAAAGAAATCCCATATACATGGCTTGAAAGACAATTTTTTGGCCCAAAGGGACCTTTGGTGAATAGTACCACTATAGTGCCCAGGCTTATAAAATACATAATATAGTACAACCATCACTATAGTTACAGCTACAGTACAACCACTGCTATAGTTTCACCACTACTATAGTTCTGCTGCTACTATAGTAATGTTATAGTTCCTTGCTACAGTGTAACTACAGTACCCTGAGAATTCTTTCCTTGATCAGAATCAATATTTTCTCTTTTTCTAATGAATAATATAATTCCACAAATTATTCCTTTTAAAATATCAGTGTGAGGTAGTTGTTAACGATATGGTATTTTTGGGTCTCCATGTTGAGGAGAATGTGACTTATATAGTAAAAAATATTTATACTCCCTCTTTATGATTTTGGGTGAGAAGGGAGCTTATGGAGTGTTCAAGGTAGGTCATGTAAAGATGATATGCTTCCGTAATATGGGTTCTTTTAAGTCTAGAGTTTACTGGAGATATTTCTTGATTTCTTAAAATGTAGTCTTACATTCCTCATATAACTTGTATATGGTACCATTCTCCAGTATTCTAAAAAAGGGCTTACACATGCCAGCCAGATTCGTGATGAACAGATGTATATAAACTATGTGCCCTTATAGGCCTCACAGCTCATAAAGGTTATTTATGAGAGGTATTTGGCTGTTGGACTTGATCATATATAGGATGATCTCAATGCATCTATATTTGAAGATTAATTGATGAAAAATTCTAGTTCTAAAGAAAAATTCATGCTTAAAGTGGTTCATCTTCAATTGCTAGGAGATGAGGATTTTGAATACATTATCCAGGTAATTGATATGGTCCTGTCACCTATGGGATTTCACCACTATGTCAACCATGTAGATTTCTACCAATGTACCATGAATTAGTTTAATGATGTTATTCATTGGACATTGATAAGTGGGTCCTGCATTATTTTGTTACAAGGGAATTACCATATAGAAGAAAGTCACTTGTGGTACCTCGAAGAAAGTAGAATCCTTTTCCTTGCGGATCATTCAGATTTGACTATACCTGAAATATCCATCCATGAAGAAGATATCCTAGAATATATTTGTATAATCAATCAACAAATATTTCAATAGAAGGGGAAAATATTATTTTGGAAATAGTGGTTTAGGATTTGGAAGTCCATCAGAGTCAAAACTTCTCATTCTTCTTTCTAAATGGAATGATGTTGAATAGATCATTGGGTGTTGATCCTTTATATAAAAGTTGTATTTAATAATCTTATCAACAATTTCCATGACAATATCACCATGGAAGGGTGTATCTTTTTAAGATGTTGGTTGAACCAATGATGACTCACAAGGAGCCCGAGATGGTGGAAGGAGACTTGAGGGTCCAATCCGGAAATCTCAACATAAATATAAGTGACTAAATCCAAATACTGCTTTAGGAGGGACACATACAACTACGGCTCTTATGGAGACATGGATGCAATGATTATAATTAGCCTCATATTATCCTTGGTACCCAGGTTCACTAGAATTAATTCATCAATGGTGGGGGTGACAATATCTTCCAATGTAGGAGGTTGTCCCCCAGATCCTATTTATCATCTAATGTAGGAGAATCATTAGTGGAATGTGACTCCTCTAGTTTGTCGGACATATGGGAAACACAAAATATTCACATATGGATTCTTACCTTGACAATATAGAATAAACTGAATACATAAAACTAATTCTATTAGTAATTTGACCATGGGGACCATGACTGATGTCAAAGTAGTGGTGGAAGGTTGATTTTATTCGATTTAACCCTTCCTTGTGCAACATATAGGAACACCATGAAATAATGGCCATTAGGAAAACATATCAGTACCTCACATGAGTGGGGACCTCTAGTATCACATAGGACTATTCAGTGTTAGAGTATGTGGTAATGTGAGAACAATTCTTCTTTTGCATATTCCAGAACCTTCCTTCTTTGTGACAAGGAAGAATCTTCCTAGGTTTTGAGTTGTGGCATCCAATTAGTGAATTCAAAGAATGAATGAATCATCCATGTCTTCCCACGGGCTGGCCACAGTGGATGATTGATCATTAGTTTACTCATCCTCGTTAGTTTAAACCTACTTCCATTCACATATATAGTATCATACTTCCATGTGGATGGCCTCACAAGAGTATAAGGGGGAACATAATCTTGGAATACCCAGGATTTTCCATTAAGGGGGTACTTGGGACACTAGTGATACAAGGAGCGGACTACTGCATGAAGATATGGCTAGGGGATACCCATTAGTGCATTGTTAGATGCATCATATGAGACTACCATGAATTCAATTCATTATATTAATCCATAAAATTTGGTCATCAAATAGACCATTCTTTATGGTTTCTTATCACTCCAATTATAACCATGGATTGATAGGTTGGAGGGACACAACTATTCTTTTGTCAGTACTAGGTTTTTTAGATTCCTACTCAAGATGAGGTTTATCCCATAACTAATTTCTACCAGATAAAATACGAACTCCATTCTATAGATCATCCCATAATGTAAAGTGGGAATATGTTCCCCCACATAAGGGTTACTTAATCTTCTTCTGAGAATGTGATGATTACTTGTAATTCCATTGGCTCGACCTCCCCCACATAGTTGGATTCTATAATAGTTACCTGAGATTTAAAATGTAGAGGGATTTTCAACACATTTATGAGAGACTCATGATTTTTTTACAACAGGATGGTCTTGAGAATAGATAACCTTGCGAGTATAATTTATATGTTTTTAAAAAATTCATAATTCTACGAAAAAGGATATATTTGACCCGCAGGTGGGATCTCTCTAGCAAGAGACACATCATACATTATTTGATGAACTGTTGGGGTCTGGAAATTACTTAAAATTCCCTACTACTGTCTAGATGAATCATCCTAAAATATTTATAAATTACTGTTAGAAATCAGAGACATTGATCTAGATGGATTCGACAGATCATGGTGTGGTCATAATTGATTGGATCAGTTAGTAAATATTGTTAGCTATGGTGGTGTATCTGAAGGAGTTGTCGAGGAGGACTGTGCATGTAGATATTTTCCCAAAATCTTCCACCTATTATTGGTATAAATCAAACCTCTATTTGAGGTAATGGACTTATAATTTTGGATTCCTACATTTTCTCATCCTTTCTTTTGAAGGTGTATGATAGAGGTGTCTGGGGGGTTTACTAGGTATTCCTCACTATTAGGAAGTGTGAAGCGGTCTACCAACATGATGACGTTCATAGAGGAAAACTCTTTCTAATCATTAGAGAGTTATTCCTATCCTGAGTAGACCCTAGAGAATATTTCCAACTCCCATGTAAGGAATTCATGGAGGGTGTAGGAATGATTTGGAAATAGTGGGGGACTCTGATCATCCTTGTACTAATGATTACTTATCCCTTGGGATTTGGAAGTCATTGACATGAACACTGAGGCATAAGCTAGAGGTGATGTGCTGACCATAAGTATCTAACCTGCCTAAACAACTAAGGAGGATACAATGGGTGCAAGAAACTAATATTTTATCCAATTAGTCCCCACATTTCTGGGTTCCATGGCTATAATCCTTCTTTAATTCACCTAATTCCTCACTATAACTACCAGGGTGGGAAGTGATATGCATCACTTTGTCCCTAACTTTACCCACTCTGGAAGAACCATGATTCACTTCTTCTTGGATACAATACTTGAACACATATCATTCCTTGCGGTAATGTCCATGAATTATGTGGTATTGGAAATGGTATGGGTGTTTAAGAAATCTAGCTTCTAGTGGCTTCTTGTACTCTGGTTTCTTCAAAATTAAATTCTCAAGGGAATAGAATAAACAGATCATAACTTGTGCATCCTTGAAGGAATATGTCTAGTTCCTTTTATTTGGGAAGGTTACTCAGGGAGTTTGTCCTTTTAAAGGGGCCATGGTCACATTTACTCATCTAGGACGATGTATCTAGTGAGGAGGATCCTAAAAATTCTATTTTGGGAGAGGCTACACCTAATAGGGATATTATGGGAATGGATATGCTCAGTAAGTCTTCAATTAGTGTGAATACTCTTTAAAAGGGTAAAAAATCTACTTTATTGGGGAAATATACTAGTATAGTGGTGAAAATATCTACCATCACTAGACTTCTCACAGAAGCTAGAATAGGCAATGGGTGTGATTTTCTAGTAAACTTCAAGGCTTCCAATATATGATGATCTGTATTAGAAAACACATTAAATCCATTGTGATTGTTCTTGGGTGATAAGGGTAGGGACCATCTCAATATTGAAATTCCCTTCAAACATCATTAGAAGTTACTCATGAGTAAATGACATGTCAACTGAGTATTTGAGGCCATTACACTAGCTAATGTTTTTTAAAATTCATCATTTTCCATTTTTTTTAACATGAAAAGGTAGAAAATACTTTTCTTATAAATTGTCGAGCTAAAATGGTAGAGAAATATTCTATAAAGATATTCCCAAACAATGATGAACCCTATGATCATCTTACCATAACAAACAAACATGGGCCCTTATTGTGTATAAAAAACACTGAATGTTGGTGTCCACATTCTCCATTATAGTTACCAACATAGGTACACACATTGAGATTAATTGTTTCATGTTCTACAATGGTTCTCGCATCCCATTAAATGGTGTGAAGATAGGATTTTCAAACTCTGGGGGTGGTCGGATGTTGTCTATCCATGATGAGTATAGATTTATGTTAGGATGGATCTACACCTATCATGCCTCCAAGGAACCAATGTGAGTAGTGAGAGCAGATATGAAATCATCATAGAGAGGGTAACAATCTTGAAAATTTTCTCGGACCACCGTTGTTTTTATAGACTAATGAACTCGGTGAGATAGCTCATCGATTGACAAAGCTGCATTGTCTGGGTATCGAGGAGGATAATTAGGAAAATCCAGAGGGTTTAGAGACTCATAATGTAGTCAATTACTATATACTACCTCCTTAATTCTATCTTTATGTGTGATATTATCGACATTAAGTGGGTTTATATTATTAAGGAGGACATTCTGAAATTTTGGGGGAAAATGGGGTCCTGTCAAGCTGTGTTGTAATCAAGGTATATATTGAAAATGATTTTAGCAACAAACCTTTTCTTCCCTAAAATATTCTTGAGAAAGTCAAGTACTGTTGGATTTACCTTAGTCATTGGTGTGACCTCATATAGATTTTATGGCTCAACATGCTCCTCAACCATGTTGAGATGCCTACCGGGAGGTAATGTCTTATTGGTGGGATACTCGATACCACGTTCTTACCTTTAATAATGAGTAAGGACACCTACCTAATAGTATACATTGTACTATAATACCCTTTGAGTGGGTTTTTCCCCACCAATACCTAAAAATAACCCCTATTATTGGGTAGTTCGAGAATAACCATGTCTACCACAACAGTACCTATTGGAGAACCATCATTATATTTGGGTAGATTATCCAGTCCCAAGATAGGGATGAAGTGGGGAGAATCACACAATATACATACTCTAATTGAATCATATAGAGATTCCTCTACCATAATCTATATGAGAACCATTTGGCACATGATGCATCTCTTTTGGAGGGACTGGTAGTAACCTGACAACTAGGAATAATATTCCACTAGATGTTTTTCCAACTTAACTATTTGGCACTACTAATTGATGGTCTCTAAGTTATCATCACTTAATGTATTGGTCAAATAATGATATATGATGTAGTGAAACATCACCCAGATGATCTTGTGAAAATAAAATTCTTGAACCTCTGTAAGGGACTTCGTGATGTCAAAGATTTGAGTCACATGAATCAAGAACACCATTGATATCTAGTCATTGTTTAGAACCTCCCACATGTACTCTTTCTCAAAACAACAGTCATGTTATTTTTTGGGCGCAATCTGGACTGGTGAAGGAAGAGATATGGGGTGTGATAGCAATGTGGATCAGTTCTATGGACAATTTTCTAGTAGAGGAGCAACTGCATGTGTCACCTATTCACTTCACATCCGGATATATATTGGGGGTGGAACCATCAACATCATCACATCTGTGTGGGGTGGGGTATTAAACACTACCTCTTATGAAATGACAATATATGTGTCCCTATGTGGTTAAAAATGATTTTTTTCCAATGGACAAGAACACCATGTGGAGGTGGATCTCGGAGGTGCATCCCTAAGAGGAAATAAGCCACACCATGATAGATTACTAATGGATCAGAACACTCTATGGGAGGTGGATCTATGAGATGAGTCCCATTGAGAGAATATTTCACACAAGGAAATTTTACCTATGGTGGGGTTAAACCTTAGAGAGGAATCCCACGTACCTGTTAACAAGAGAGGGTTCGAAACCCACATAGTTAGATGACATAATTTATGTTCATGTGAATGGACTAATCCAAGAGTTTAAGATCATTTAGTAAGTATAGTTGTGTTATAAAAGGATTTTATAAAAGGGATTGTGTGGGGATTACACGTGGAAGCTACCCTGTGAAATAGGACTTCCGTGGGGGAGTGGTATGGTGATTACACATGTAATCTCAATAGAGAATGAGTTTATTCCCTTGGTTAGGAGAGACGGGATGGGGACAATGCCTAGATTCTACCCAAGGTAGGTGTATCATACCCTTATGGGAAAGGATACTATGGGGATTATGAATGGAATCATCCAAGGGGTGGGTGTTTCATCCTCATATTAGGAGAGAAGGTGCAACACTTATGCATGCAATGCTCATTGGTGTGCGAGTTATGCCCCCAGACCTAGATATTCATCCCATGGTGGGGGAGAAGTTGGAATACCATGATGATCATACATGGAAAATACAAGGTACATTACATGGGGTTAGACTATAGTTTTACATCATGCGATGAGGATGTTGTATTATAGATTAACATTGTAAGACTTGGACATGGAGATATGAATTTTTACGCTAGGCATCTTAGATTTTAGGGGACTAACTATATATCCCTATGTCTTACATGACCACCACTCATGCACCATTGGTAGGGGAATGGTGTTTTCAATACCATAGAGGAGTGGTTAGTTTCAAGGTCAGTATTATAGTCTATTTGTTTAGAATAAAAAGTGGTTATGATATATTTTATGATAATAAAAAGGTATGTTGGAGTCTCAGAAAACACTTGAAGTGAAGGGGGTGGACATGGGAGTGGGTGGCACTGGTCCCATTTGGACTCGGGGTTAACTTGACTAGTCATAAATTGGTATGGGGCCCCGGTTACTCAACCTTTGTGAAGGGGTATCATTAGAATGGAGTCACCATAGAGAGGAATGGTAGAGAGGTCTCAATAATATTGGGGCCACATAGAGAGGTTATTCATGAATCATAGGTGCTTCATGGAGTCCAGGGGATTCACGAAGGAGTACACTTCATGAAGTAGGGTTCCCCTATCCCAATGTGAATTATTGACCACCAATGGGAGTTCTTTTTGAAGGACTAATTTTTTCGGAAGCCTCAAGGTCCATAATGGAACTTTTTTCTCTATGATGGGTGAGGAACATCACAAAATGAATATCCACGTGAATTGGAGGGTTTAAAGAACACATTGAGGGTGGATTAAATAATCTTAGACACCTAGGGTGATCTATTATTGGCAAGTTCATGATGCTACAGAGGGTCGTGAAAATAGGGTGATTTATAAGTCTAAAGATAACAACCCATCCATAAATTTTAATACTGAATGGGGTATTTATAGGTATTTGTTTTCATGATTATTGGGGGAATTCATAATGTCTCATGATCTTTGAGATGGTTTGAAGCTCTAACTGTACGAGAGTCTCTTTTTTGGAAATTACCAACAACCCGTTATGAATTCTCAAGGTTCTCTATGACACTGAGGAGTCATTATGAGGTGGTTACATGTTGGGATTCCTACACTCATAAAAAATCACTTTGAACTGAGATCATTGTGATTTATATTCATTTTCAAAGAACCTAGGATTCACAAAATATATTGTCAGAGGTATTTTGTGTTATTTTGGCCTAGATTCATACTGAATCGGAAGTTCCATTCAGGTATTCCATGACATCGATGTGTATACATCGATTCCAAAAATAATTATACATTCCATAATTATGACTTCAGTTATTGATATTACATGTGATTATTCAATTAGTTATAATTTTGAGGATTAATTTTCATGATCATGTTATTATTTATATGGAGTAATTTCATCACCATTTATTCATTCTTTATTATGAACATGTTTTTTAGTAAATGATTTATCTTTTAGATATTTACCTTTACATAATGATTATGCTCATTGATTCATTATTTGTTTCATTGTACATAACTCTTATTGAGAATTTGAGCTCCCAATTATTATTTTTCCTTTATTTAGTACTCCATGAAGTCTACTATGACTGATATGTAGTGATAATCATGATGGAATAAATTTTTTCTCTAAGAATGTTGTAATTTAGTACTCAAATGTAAAGTATGACTCATGTATATATCTAGTTTACCAAGACTACAAAAATGATATGTCATTGGGGATTTATTTCCTATTATATTATGCCAATATAATGTAGTAGGAACTAACTTTTTGTTTTACAGGGTAGGGTCGCTACACCATGACTGATAGAATAGGTTAAAGTTGTGATTTACAATTGTTTTTGTTTTGTTGAAAGCTATAATTCTTTCTTGATAATTAATCTACTTGTTCAATGGAAAATTTCTTGTTGATTTTATATATTAATATTCTAAGTAGTGGATGAAATGTGATACAATGTACTATAAGTGAATCTTTTATATGCTATATCTGATGATTCCTAGAGTACCAATTGTTTATGAAATGATAAATTAATAAATGAAACAATGATTTCAATTCTAAATGACTTATATATGGTGGTGACATAGTTGATAATACACAAAATGAATTAATTGTTCCATTAGAACATGTCCTAGAAGATTTAAATTTTTATCATTGAAAGGAAATTATAAGTATATTAATTAATGGATATTTAATTATTTAATATTGATCTTGATGCGTTTATTACTTTGATACCTATATTATAGAAGTGTTATCCTAGAGTCCCATGTGACTTTAGCAGCTGATGAGTCTAAGTCTAAGTAGTTTCTTATAGTGTTCTCATGTGATTTATAAATATCATGTATGTTTTATGATTTCATAAGTTACCCCAACAATGTTGGTAGGGAGACTGAATCCTAGTTGACTCAGGGATGGTACTTTCCATATCATCCAATATGGTGAGGATTATATTGGTGACTACCCACTCTTTCCCCGCTCTTGTCTCCATATTTTACTATGTTTTGGTATGAATGGTGTTATCTTTACTTATATATGTGTGTAGAGGGATTTAATAGATGTTTTTTATCACACACAAATGTATCTACAATTATAGTATCCTAATTGATATAGATTTTTTTTGTTGGGTGCGGTTTATTATGGATTTAGATATAATACACGATGTTCATATTATGGTGGATCTTGTAAACTACTTGGTTAATATATAGTGATGTGGTTGGGTTTTTGAGATGATGTGATGCAAGTGGTGCACCATTTATCCCATGATTATTTAGGATAGATTTTAGAGTGATATTGATCAACATGTAAAATTTTGGGGAAGAGAAAAAAAACTGGGGAAGTGGTAAAATGGAACAGTCTTTTGTTATTATATTTTTTTATGATTTTCTAAATATTTGTGGTCATTACCAAAAATCAATTTCTGTTTTTTAATTTGTTTTAGTTGTATGGAATTACATTCTTATAATATATTAGGATTAATTCTTAATCTATTATGAGAAGTAGTTTTTTATTAGTTTCTATCTTATATATCTCATTTATCATATATTATATTTTAATTACACCCATCAGTGTGCATGTTATACCCTTAGTTCTTGTTACCTACTTGGGGCCTATTGATAGTGGGATGTAGGCATCATTGTCTTCATTCTATCATTTCTAGCCTAAGAGGGGTACCCCCTGAGGGAGAGGTTTTTGATATTAAGAAACATTTTTTTCAGGTTTTTGATATTTATATATGGATACCCATTGTAATTTCATGATTCTTATAATTTTATTTTCAAGGGAACCATAAAAATATTATTTTAGAGAAATTTTAATTCCATTAAGAAAATATTTTAATAATGAATAATAACATGTATATAACTATTAAAAACAATAATAATGTTTAGAATATTATATTTTTACATTAATACTATTTTTATAACCTTCTTTGTACTCTTGAGATGAAAAATGAACTAAATCATTCACGGAAGTGATAGTCCATACAGAGCATGGGCGATGCTTTCATCTTTAAATGGATGAAAATAGATAAAGATGGATAATGAATTATATTTACAAAAACATCATTCTATCATATTTATCATATTAATTTATCCAATAAATATTTATAATCGTTCATGTGTGGAATTGATTTACATTCAAATACATCATTCATGGATGTGGTAGTCCACACATTCATACAAAAAATAATTTCACTTCTTATTGGAGTGATGAGATATAGATAATGTTTTTCCTTAAAAAAACATTTTAGTAAACTAATGATTCTATTCTATTTATAATATGATGGTTCTATATTTTTTTGGAGTTTTATGAAGATTTAAACATAAAATTACTCACCTAATTCAATTTTAATCTTTATTTGATATCTTCCTTTAGATATTTTCTTAATCCTTATTAAATTGGTTTTGTGTTGGGTATAGGACATATAAGTCATGAAAAATAGGATTTTTGAGGTATTATTGAAGATGTTGGTCAAGATAAGGTGGGCGTAAGTGTGGATATGTGAGGTGGTGAGGGGATCTGTTTATAATTGAGAGGAGTGACACCTTTTTAAATACTTATAAATTTAAATAATATAAATATAAATTCAAAGGCCATATGAGACAAATAAAATCCAAATTTGTGTATATGATTCTATATGATGAAATAACCAAATCCAATAAAATTATATGTTGGATTTTCCAATATTTTTATATTTTTCCCAATGTTTATATTATTTTAGAAAATTTAAACCCAACCATGGTGACTAACATTGACTATGTTAACATAAATTTATAATTAAAATGAAATGAAAATTATTAAAGTAATATAAATATATTAATTAAAAATATGGAATAAAATTTACATTACCCAAATTTTTTGTGTTGGTAAAAATTACCTTTATTGTAATCAAGAAAAATTCAGTGAAAAAAGTTTCTATAAAAATACCTTTTTAATAAAAAAATATAATGTTACAAAAAAATCATAAATAACACTGATTCCAATGAAATTCATTAGTCTATGGAAAAAAATGTGGGTTATGTGACAGTTGACACTTTGGTCCATAATAGAGTCTAAAAAGTGACAAAATGGAAATGTCTTAGAAAAAACAGGAGAAAACACATGATGAAAATCATGATTTTCAAAGGCTTAAAAATGGATCTCCATAGTCAAAAAAAGGATCCATCAGTGCAAAAGGTACCTTCATGCCTAATTCTGGTGCACGCCCCACAACCATTTCTCCCAAGGTCACTTATTTTTCTATAAATAGACCCTTGTGGCCTTCATTTGTAAGAACGAATTTCTATAAAGCATTTCAAGGTAGTTATTTAACATATAAAGCATAGGAATTGGAGGAGGATAATAGTATTTAAGTCATTTTAGTGTTTGAAATCCATAACAAATGCGCGCCTAACGCACCCAACCACCATGAATTAGAAAAACATTAACACCACCCAATCCTCTCAAATAAACACGGGTGACCCTCTTCTGGGAAGACCAATGAATACTCTAGAAGGATTGATTCAATTCTCACCCAAGTATTTACATTGAAGTTTTTCATCACTTAAGTAAGCATCAGGTCTCCCAAGCCTACTTGCGCACCCATACATGTGCTCCAGATAGTTACTTGGGTGCCCTTACTTGCTTCACCTACTCCCTTAATTCTACAAAACAACAATTCTTAGTCAAATCCATTCATGGAAATGATTTTTCTTCATTGGATCCCATGTATGAAAGGGATTATGTTAGAACCTCTCCCAAAACCAACTGACTGATCAAAACATTGGGAAAGGCACATCTCTGTGTCTTCTATTTGTGTTTGTATATCCACAGTTAGAGGTATCCCACATTTTATT
The DNA here is from genome assembly GCA_963277665.1 of Viscum album. NCBI lineage: Eukaryota > Viridiplantae > Streptophyta > Magnoliopsida > Santalales > Viscaceae > Viscum > Viscum album. The sequence continues at coordinate 2,063,779,965 of OY728133.1, read as the reverse complement.
CTCAATGGGTTTTTAATTCATGGAGTTTATGTGGGTTTTTATATCTACAGTAACATGTACCATTATCCCAGGAACAATGTTGGGGAGTTCTCAGTTTGGAAGATTAGGGATTGGGTTCTGTCCTCCCCTTTTCACCTCTAAACTCAGAACCTCAGGTCTTTGGTAGGGAAGGTATGGTTCACACCTAAATTTCCTTTTAAACAAAGGAGAAGTCTTCCTCCCATACCAGGACGAATTTTATGGCATCTATAAAGGTGTAAGCCCCTAATATTTCAAGTTTGAGGTTACAGTCTTGCACCTCTTTACATTCCTCACCTTCACTCTTATGATACATTATACCCTTGTCCAATGTAAAGAGAACAGAGGGAAGGATCATCACTTTTCCCTCTTCCCTGGTCACCTCACCCTCTCCCATTGTCTCCGTGTAGTTACGTCCCCTTCCACCAGTGGATGATAAAAAGTGTATCTTCATTTGTTGAATATTTCACATCCTCTTGTTTCTCACACCAAGCCTGAATCATGAGGTATTAGAGATTTGTGATGAATACAACATTTGATAAAACACCAATTGGGAATGAAATATAAGAACTATTATTCCCATAATAATTGGGATATGTAGGAATACTTCATAGGTCCTGAGATCACTAGATATCCTCTTTAGAAATCCAACATTATTTACCTTAATGCAAGAATAATTTTTAGATGTAAACTTGAATTACTCCACCAAATCATCAACTCATCCTTTTTATAAAGTAAGAAAATAATAATTTCTATCAAAGGACTACACTCTCTTATGAGATGCATCGAACTATGTGGTATTTTATTCCTATCCAAAAGGGATACGTAGGAATCCTCCTTGAGGTTCATACCCAAAAAATCAAATCAACCCTATTCTTCTTGGATATACTCCATAAAGGGTTTAATATTACTTTTAAACCCATATTATTTCTATGTTCCATTGGCTTCATAGGAATAAGACCCACTACAGACCCGGACTAAGCACCTTTCACTTAGATATACTTACCACATGAGATTAAACTGTAGGTTTGGGTCTATATCAGATGACCTTAACAGGTATTATGTGTCCCATTAATCAGAAAAAAATACGAGGATTCTAATTCCTTTCACAAGGATAAATAGGTATCCCATTTGTGGGTATGATCCAAACATCAAACCAATCTTTTGTCTCCCTGGATGATTATAAATTCCAGAGTGCCCCACTGAGTGGATTAAAAACCAATATCATCATAACGATGATTAAAATAATCTCTAAATAGTATATGATATGGTTCCATTGATAGAGAACCTCAAATACATACAGATGTATCCATTAATGAAGAATCTAGAATACATACGGATGATTCTAAATTTCACACATGCTAATAATTGATTGAAAATTGCAAGGTAGAACTATGTTATACATGGTTAATTAATAAGAATTCATGAAAATATATAAAATCTAAAAAGAGAGTCCTAGAGTAGATAATAATTCACCTAAAATGGGTGTGATGAGTCTGACCTCCCACCATTTCGACCAATGCATGTTCTTTAGTATCATAAGTTTAAACTCAACAAACGCCTACCTATGGAAAGAAGGAACCTTTTGGATAAATAACTATTAGATGTTTCCAATTCCATGAATAAATCCAATGTAATCCACCAGGAAGCATTGATTCTTATCTAGAACACATGTTCCAAGAACTACAAAACAAAAATGGTGAACCTAACGTGAATCCATAACCATGTTAATAGTGTTACCCACCTGCCAGGCCACTATCAATTAACAAAGTAAGTCTAGAAAAAAGAAATCATTCATGCATGTATCCATATAGAAGATGTTGCTTTAATGGAGTTTCTTTTTGTTTTCATGTTTTCTCAAAACTCCCTTTACTCCAAATGGATTTCTTTATTGTTTTCATCTATGAATGCACTGACCACTTCTCAAGATGGATCGTCATCCACTGGAAGATCGTCATCACCAACTCAAATTCTTCAATTCTTGGTCTCTAATGTATTGGTAAGGGAATACCGTCAACACATTTCTATCCCAACATTGGAGGATCCTCGAAAGGATCTCCAAGATAACAACAACCCTCGGTGGTCTGGTAAGCGATGACCAGTGGTCATGAAGCAGATTGTGCATACCATTGTGTTCAATCATTTTGGGTCTTTATCCCCATAATGCAATAACCAGTCCCCCCGATACTATAGGTAGGTGGATCAAGGGGTCATATATGGCCTCAATTCAATGATGCATGGGTCCTTCCTACAGACTCCCACCAACAATAACTGCTAGAAGAATTGTGCGACAATGAACCCCCCAACATGATGTTGGTATTACCTTCAGTTGTCCGGACCAGTTCCCGTGGACCCGAGCATGCAAGAAGAACTTAAAGGGACAATGTACAGTCAACGGGGAATAGGTTCTTACCTTTCCCCCAAGATAATTCCATCAAACTAACTTTATGGAAAACAATGAGTGGGGACATACACCCATTCGTCCTAAATCAGCTAACCAGCAGAATCGTCTGGAATCAACTGACCAATATCTCTAGTTAAATCCGGTGGAGTACTGTGAAAAGAAACATACAACTATTTACAAACTATAATGCATTTAGTAGACTCATTTGACTGCATTCAAGGATGCCCACTAATCAAATATGGTCACTACTGGTAAAATGGATCACACACCTTCTTACACTCACCAATTCTACCACCAGTCACATCTATCAACATTAGAATGATTCCATCAACCATCCTTGTTGGAAAAAACACAAAAATCAAATACACCTTCCAACATTAATCAAGTCTTCCAACAGTCTCATTTGGAAGCACCCAGAGAAGTCATTCAGAAAGATCTAAAGAAAAAATTGTGCATACTCAACTCTCTACCCACATAAAAGAGTACTATCAATACCTACTGATAGGAAAGGGAGGATAGGAGTAGGAACATGAACCTACTCTAGATACAAAATGGACTTATATTACCATTTCAGCCTCTGAAGTTACAAAACATATTTTAGCAATGGGGTAAGGGTAGACAAAAATCTCTTCCCATATTCTTGAAGCATACCAGAATAACATAACAACAACTTCAAAAGTTTTAGGGGAACAAAAACATAACTCTATTCCCACACCTGGGATGACACATCGACATTATATCCCAGAGAAGACACATTCCTCTGTTCCAGTCTGGGAGGGTTTTGGGGAATTCTCCCCCATATCATATAGACAAAAGGATTGAAAACATATACCCTTTCCAATTGGAGGTAATCATCCCATTCTAATGATTACTCTAAGATAGAAACATTAATCTGCCCATGATTACCACTTATCCCAGCATGTGGCCCTGACCTAGTGTAAGAGATCATCCAAGAAGAAGTCCCGGAAAACACAGTTTGAAAAGTAAGAGCCAATATATTATCTGGCACCTCTTAATGCTAGTGTTCTTGAAGACCTCATACATTTATATGTTGCAGCTCAAGATCCTACCCTCTCATTACCAAATTATTGGAGTCATAGTAGTAATTCTTATGTTCCTTATTAGACACATCGTTAGGAATGCTTGCTTCATGAAACATCAGTCAATCCAGAGGGCCTTTCTTCGGATGAGAACCATGAAAACAAACTATGTGACCGGAAGTCCAAGGAGTAATAGAATTTATCCCTTGCTGTAATCCACCATGGTGGTCCTCTCCATGATTTAATTTTCTACGAAATCACTCTCCACAGTAGTGTTTCATATTGTCAATATAATTTTTTAATCAACAATGTTGTCATAAAAAATCACTCTCATCTCTTGGAACATTCTAACATAGGCCAATGTTGTGAGATTCCTTGTCATTAAAGGGTGAAATACATTCTCAACCAAAAATACATCTTAAAGGGATGGCCACTCATCGATCCTCCCCTGGGTCATTTTTCATCAAATGTAGTAGAGGAAAAAGTAACAAATTCCATTATTTTTAATAAAATAATCAAGAAGCGCCAACATTGGTCAGACAAAATGAAGAAACCCTTAGTAAAAGATGATGAATATATGTTGAAAATGAGAAATAAATTTTCTAAATGAGATGTAACAGTCATGTTATGGCCTTTGGAAAACTCTCAATATAACATTATGGAATAGATGGAAGAATATTGCATTCATGATGCCCACCTAAACTTATGGAAAATTATTTGTTATTTGTAAACTAATGTATTACCATATGATGAATATAAAAATCACATAAAGGTAATATAAGGGTTACATTTCCAAATCGACTTGGCATCTATCTTAGTTTCTCAATATACAAAGGTTGAAAAGTAGCAGAGAACCCTTCAGTGTGCATGCATTAATGTACAAATGTGGTTGTATGAGTAAATTTTTGATACCCCATTGGTGTTCTTATTAGAGGATGGGGTGCACAAGGAGAATTGCTTTTCACTATGCTCCAGAATCAACAAATCCCACTAAAAGTGGTATCATGCAATTTTATTGCCCACGACCATCTAAAATCAACAAATTTTGTATGTAATCATGTATATTCTCAAGAATAGGCCTCAAATATCCCTCATTAGTGTCAGGCCCAAAGAATCCATGATGTTGACATAATTTTTCATTAAACATCTGATAACCTGAAGCAAGCCTCCCGCATAGAGGATTTACACCACCAGATAGTGAAAATTTCTAACATATCATAGTGGTCTTCCAAAACAGATGATTTGAGTGGTTGTTGGATAATGCACTCAGCTAATGTTTAGACCAGAATTCATAAAATCATAAGATCAACTACATGAATCTCAGCTATAACTATTCAAGAGCCACCCCATCCTGTAGGGATGGGGGCTTGTTTAATTCAATCTTTAAATTAAATAAAAAACAGTTTTCAGGTTTGACAATGAAGAACAGGAACTGCCCCAGCTAATGGGGCTGGGGGGTTTTTACATCTACAGTATCCTCCTTGATGGAAGTCAGTTTTCTCTAAATTAGGGATGATTCCACAAAGTGAGCACACAAAAAAACTATCCAAGGATTCACTTCGGGTTATTTTCCTTCAAACATTTCCTGGGAATTCATCATATAAGAGAACAAGGTAATGGATGATATAGAAGGAGATAACCTTATAATGATAGTGACATAATTCCATTAATGCATTATGTATCAGTAAATGTGACTAATACCATTGCAAAATATCCTCTATAGAATGAGTCCAGTTCCGGGAAATCATAATATGAAGTTCTTATCCATAATACGGTACACACTGACAAAAATGAAGGAGGTGTGTGTACCTAAAATCAGAGGTTTACCCAGAATCTACGTATTCCCTCATATAACCAACTCTCACCCCTTTGAAATTCATACAATAAGGGGAAAGGTAAAAGTCAGATCGCATATCACTTTTTCACTGGAGAAGGTCAATCTCTATCACATGAAGAATGATTTTCTCAACAATAAAAGGAGATGAAAGATTTTAAAAGATTCATTATAGAGTTTCTTCAAAGATGTATTTCTGCTAAACATGCTCCCCTGGAAGATCCTCAACTTCACATCCTCTAGGAATTCCTCAGCAATGATTATTTGTTGTAACTAAAAATGAAGATATTTATTTTCCTTAATTGGTTACATATCATGGGCATGTTAAAACACATCCTTACAGGCCCCTCCCTATGGGTTCTCCATGAAAAATACCAGCATCACCACCACCAGTGGTTTTTCCGGTCGTTACACCATTTCAAGCTCCGTCTATTGTACATGTACAGGTCCCAACTCATCCGAATATTACCAAAATTCTTATGAACACAATTGAGGCATTAATAAATCTATAGAAAGATATGGAAGAATGGAATGCACCAATACAACCAAAAAAGAGAGCTTACCCTGAATGGGTGGATCTGATCCCTCCCTCACCAATGTTTATGAACACTAAATTCTCAACAATTAATGGTTTGGGATATTAGGAACAACACTTAATGCATTTATTTCTTTTTGTATTCCCATGATAGGGACTCCACAACAACAAGAATCAATAAAGATATGATGCTTTGTGTAATCATTATAGTGACCAGGTTTTGTCTTGTATACAAGTTTGCAATATCAATCAATTACAAGATGGGAAGATATCTATCATAAATTCCCTCTTAAGTTCGTCTCAACACTACCCCAGACAATAGTTTTTTATCTTAAAAATTTCAAACAAATTGAAAATGAAATAGTTTCATATTTTAATTCTCGATGGAAAGGATTAACATATTCTTTATATATGGAACTCCCTCAAGAAGGATTTATTCCAATTAGTGTGGAAAATATGTGTGATGAGTTATGCACACAACTTATCCTTGTTAAATACACAGTAGGGTTTTGAGACCTTGATTAAGTGTCCCAATAGGTGGATGATTCCATTATGGAAACTAAAGATAAATCTTGTGTAATTCCATCAGCTCTATAAAGGAGAATAAGGAATGCATAGGCTACCACCGTCACACTCAAGCAAGCACCTATACCTGCTTCCACTTCAAAACCTTCATCATATCAAAGGGATCCGCCTTCCAAGCATTAGTAGTGACAACCACCTCATCAAGATGATCAAAAAGGTCAATGATGGAGACAATTTGATAAGATAAAGAACAAAGTTTATTCTTTTAAGAATGAACAGGTTCCTAGTTACTTCATCACATCTTTTGAAAACAATTTGGTTCAGTTACCAAAGTAAAAGAAACAAAACAATGATGGACATGGTGATATTCTGAATTATTGTCCTTTCACCCAATGTTTGGGCATCGTATTCATGACTGTTTTGTTTTTAAAGACCTCCTTCAAAGAATGATAGACTATAGACAAGTGAAACTGAAATTCTTTTCAGACCAAGTAGCATGTGTTACTGCTACTGATCTAGAGGAAGAAGGAGAATGTCAAGAAGTCAAAATTAAAAATGCACAGAAATATAATGATTGGATGATTAAGAAAATACTCAACCAGACTCATGAAATTCTACGAACATAGTGGAAAAAACTGGTTGTGTCTTCTACAACTCCTACCATAGCAAAACCATCTTCAACAAAAGATAAATCCTCGTAAGGCCATTCCTCAATGAAGAGTCATAATCAGAAGGACAAAGAGAATTTATATGAGGATGAACATTTTTCAAGTAAAAAGTTGTACTTGACTCTGGAAAATTTCATGACATCTATTTCAAAATCACAGTCACCACCCAACCAAACAACACAACCTGAACTGAGCTATCAAGATGAATCTTCAGTAGATGAAGAATTGATCATTGGTTCCATTAATGTAATCCACTTAACAGATTATTATAAAAATAATGATTATGGTTATGATTAACCTGAATTACATATACCTAACTAGGGAACTAGAAGAAGAAGACAAGGTAGAGGATACAGGGGAAGATGTGGGTATTCTAGAAGTCACAATTTTAACTCTACCCCTTTTCGAACAGTATATGTGGCATAAACTAATGGGAGATCCCTTCTGCGGGCTCAACAAGAATAAGGAAGTTTTCCCACACATGAAAGGATTGGTCATTACATGATTACTTTGGAGGACCAATCAGAGGTTACACCATCATTCTCTCATGAAGTAGATAGACATAGTCAGTCTAATGTACCAAAAACAGAATCATTTTCAACTTCTACTTTGACACACGGTTAATCTACTTTAGGAGTGTCAACTTCCTAGGCACCTAAAAAACCGCATATCCATGCTATAAAACATAGAACTCTAGATCAAATGTATGATATTTCAAAAGAGATATCCCATGTAACATGGAATTAGTCGATTTTGGATGCCTTAAATCTATCAAAATATCTTTAAGAAGTGCTTATTGAGGCTTGGTCATGTAATCCAGAGTTTGAAACCAAAGTTGATACTGCTGAGGTATACCGTATAGAGAATGATCCTACAAAACATCATGCAGTTATATCTTTTACGGATAAAGATGAAGATAATGTTGTACATGGACACATTAGACCCTTATATATATCTAGAATGTTCAATGATATAGAAATACCATGAGCATTCATTGATAATGGATCAGGAGTCAACCTCATTCATATTTATACACTTCGTTGATTGGGATACAATGAATCTGACTGATCTCCTTCGACTTTAATGTTTCCAGGTTATGAAAAAAATGAGAAATAACCTCTAGGAGATATTACACTCAGAACTCAGTTTAAATATGTTGTGTCTAATTTATATTTTATGGTTTTCTGTCAAGAAAAAACATTTACCATTCTGTATAGAAGGCCTTAGCTACATCAACTTGCTATCATTCCTTCGTCATACCACCAATGTATTAAGTACAGTTTCAGTGGTCAAATTGGGACACTGTATGGTGAAAAGGCTCTGTTCAAAACATGTGAATCTAAGTATATTGGGTAATAATTTTATGACATTATGGGAAAGAGGCTCGATAAAAAAGAGGTAACCAGGATCAATGCTCTGAATGGTCTAGATAAGAACCCTGTAAACCCATTTAAATTTTGAGTATAGATTATGTGTATCCTATCAATCAAATTTAAATGAAAAAATCAAATCAGATCACTCATCCAGTGACTTCTATAATTTCAATTACAACAATAGAGCTTGACAACATGGAAGAAATTGTTTATTTACCATGCCGTGATGAGAGCTTAAACATAGATGTCTTTATTTAATCCACTGATCTTCAGAAATTTTATACATAACCAATCCGGATAAAAGAAGTCATACCAATACTAGAGGAAGATAAGGATATTGATTCCCAACCCATCATCTCTTCATTATTACTCTAGGAGCACCCCTAATCACTAGTTGGTTTCAAAATGGTGGCCCCTACTTCAGGATGTTCTAATACTAACTCATACCCTATATTGGAATGTCTTTCTTCATCACCTACCATGAATGTAGAAATAGATGAAGTGATATGTAAGGAAGAAGAAGAAGAATATCTTAGGGATTATCCTCCAACATTTGAGTAAGGTGTCTCCACCACTATGTATGAGATCAGATAAATATATCTAGGTAAATAAGAAAATCCACACACCGCTATAATTAGTGCGTCCATGAATTCTAATGATAAAGATATGTATACTTCATTTGTAAAGCCATATTGTGATATATTTTCATGGAACTATACAGAAATTCAATTCCTTAATCCCAATGTAGCCACTCATCATTTGGTTTTTCTATAAGAACATCAAGGAATCAAGCAGGATGAATGAAGAACACCCATGACTCATGCTTCTAAAATTGATGATAAATTTGATAATATTATCAATGATAACATTTTCAAGGTGGTTAAATATCCCATGTGACTGGAAAACATTTTCATAGTGAAAAAGAATAATGGGGAAATCTGATTTTGCATTTATTTTAGAGATCTGAACCAGCATGGTCCCAAAGATGACTTTCCAATTCTGATCACAGAGATTTTAATTGATTCAACAACTATCTATGAATATATTTCCTTCATGTATGGTTACTCTAGGTATAATCAAATATGAATGGACCAAGAGGATAAAGAATCTACAACCTTTCATGCCCCTCAAGGTGTTTTTTTCTATCAGGTAATTCCTTTTGGCTTAAAGAATGAAATTTCAATGTATCAACGTTCCATGTACCATATCTTCAAACCCTTTTTATAAAAATGTTCTTAATGTTATGTGGATTATATGGTAGTTAAATATAGATAACTTTCTGATCACTTGACTAATTTGGATATCATATTCAATAAACATCAACATCATATTTTAAAAATGAATCCATTTAAATGTACTTTTGGGGTAACCTTAGGAAAATTACTCTGTTTCATTGTATGCCATTGTGGATTCGAAGCTAATCTTGAGAAGAAAAAAGAAATCCGTTGAATGTCCCCTCCTCGATATTTTAACGAAATAAGAGGAGTTCAATGAAACTTGACCTATATTTGGTTCTTTATCGCCAATTTGGTAGGCACGTTTTTACCCTTAACAATATTATGCAAGAAGGGGGTCACCTATAAATGGACTGAAGACTACCATGAGGCATTTGATACCCTTATGAAATATCTTTTGAGTCCACTAGTATTAATTCCACCTGTTAAAGGAAGGCCACTTATTCTCTATGTGACAGCTTTAGAGTGATCAGTAGCTGTCTTCCATGCCCAAAATAATGATGCTGGGATTGAAAACAACATTTAATATCTCAGTAGAACTATGCTGGACACATAGTCCTGATATTCAAGTATCGGGGAGTTATTATTAGCATTAATATTTTCATCTCAATAATTGTGGAACTAACGATAACATCATGAGGTCCAATTGGTGTCCTGTAATACCCTGCTCAAATTTATCGTCAGACGTAATATTCTTTATGGGAGTTTGGCATGGTGGGTAGATATTTTTCAATAGTTTGATATCCAGTTTGTTTCTCAGAAGGCAATAAAAGGCCACACTCTGGAAACTTTTCATGTTGAACAACCATATACACAAGATACATCATTGAATACTGAACTTCCTGATGAAGATATCTTCTCTATTCAAGATAATCCCCAATCATAAAAAATTTACTTTGTTGGTGCCTCTGTAAGTCCAACGGGAAAGAGAATGGAAAACACTATTATAAAAAAAATTTGGTTGGGAATTGTACTTATCTCCCCAAAAAAGGAATTGTTTCTATATTCCTTAATGTTGTGAAAAGGTGGTACCAACAATGAGTCAGAATATCAAGATCTCATTGTAGACTTGGAATTAGTGCTCTAGGTACATGAGAACCACCTGAATGTGAAAGGTGATTCAATGTTGGCAATCAAACATATAAATTGGGATTATACTATTAGAAAATAAGATTTAATCCCTCTGTGTGATTATGTAATAGGGTTAATGTCTAAATTTCCATCATTTCCAATATCATCTTATGTCCCAAAATCAAAAAAATTCCCAAGCTGATGCACTGGATAATGCAGCCATTGCCTTAGAAGATCCAAATAAAAATGAGAAAATCATCAGTATTTCCCATCTTCATGTGCTTGCACCTTTCGTTCAAACTATAATAGAGTAAAATAATAAAATTATCCCTATTTATGAACCATATGGTCATACCATGGGATAGATGACATCGATTATAGAATACCTTCAAAATGAATTACTTCTATGAGATAGATCAGAAAAATAATAGATCCGAAGAAGAGTGGACAATTTTAGTCTTTAAAATAGTCCAGATCATGAGATAATCCTCTATAAACAAGGCTTTGATGGAATCCTCTTCAAGTGTATTGAAGAGAAGAAACTGAAGCTATCATGAAAGAATTACATATAAGAGCTTATGGTGATCACCAGTCTGAGCATAGGCTTTCAGATCAAATCCAAATGCTTGGATACTTCTGGCCTTAAATGATGTAGGATTTCATAGATTTCAAAAAAAAGAGTTGGTCGAAGCAGATTACTCAAGAGGGGGGGGGGTGAATTGAGTATCTATAAACAATTTTTTTAAAAAGTTTTCTTAAAAAGGTTCCCTTAAAAAAAGAATACAACCAGTTTATCAAGGTAATACGATTATGAATGTTTGACCGTTCGAATAAATTTTTAGAAGATTGATTAATTATCAATAATCTATATATGAGTTATTGATAATAATTTTGATGCCAATATAATAAGTTAAAACAATTATAACTTTTAAAGAATATTAAATATTCAAGTAAATCTAGTGATTTTTGAATTATATAGTAAAATAGAGTGAAAATAAATTAAACAACACAACAGATAAAACTAGTGGTTTAGTCTCAAGTCGAGACCTAATCCACTCCACTTGGTGATCACCTACCAACTAGTGGTTTATATTAATAAACATGATCCTAAAACTGGATCAGGATAAACAACAATGCACATGACTCTCCAGGTCACACGACCTCTTCTATAGTTCATTATAGGTAAAAACTATCTGGTCACACAAGGACCTCTTCCACACTTATCTGTGGGAGGAAACAAGTGGAAAAAGATATTAGAGGAAGGACATATTGTATCCTTCTGTTTAATGCAGGAGATTGTGTGTGTATTTAATATATACTCACACACCACTCTAAACCTAAAAACAAAACACAACAAATAAAAGATTATGAGATTAGGTTAGATGAGCTCTGAGTTTTATTCTTTATATCTTTGGACATCTAAGATGAAAAAGATGCAAGTATCGAGTCCTCTTGAGAGAAACAGAGTATCCCATGTCTGTTTCTCTGGTTTCCAGTTTGATCTAGCTCATGTTATTTGTAGATTTGGTATTGAAAAGATGATTTGTCTCTGATATATGGTATTCTAGATTTTTTATTCAATAATTCTTCGTGTGTTATTCAGATGTATCTCGGTGCATGTATTGGTTAACTTTTCAAGAATTCACTACTTCCCATATCTTATTTCAGTGTCACACCTTTCTATTTATTCATGGAGTGCATGTGTTGGATCCAACATGATGCATGTATATTTCACCTCATACCTCATACTGTCAGGTGACGTGTTTACAAAAAAATATTAATTATACCGATTCAGTTAAATATGTCCATTAGAAATTAAATTGAAAATTACAAAACAAATTAAAGAACATTGTCATAGTCTGTCTTGAAATGTTGTCACTTGGAAACGTTGTCACCAAAAAAAGCTGTATTCTTCTTTTTTGTTGAGCGGTGAAATATTCATGATGGAATAATTGTGTTGAGATTAGGAACCTATTTCACAAATGCGGTGCTAGGATCACGGTGTCTGGTCGTTTTCCAAACATCAAACATTGTCTTAGAAAGGTACTCAGGTCATATACTTCATGAGATCTGAAACTAGTTACTGTGTCTAGTCATGGTGTCTGGGTCATAGTTTATGGGTCACAGTGTTTGTTCACAGGGTCTGGTCAAGGTTTCTGGGTCATGGTGTCTAGACAAGGAGTCATGTCATAATGCTTGGGTCACGGTGTCTGGGTCCTTTTCTAGAAAACTAGAATTGGTGGAAAACTCAGGGTTTCTCAAACATAGCCAAATATCTATATGATGAATTAAATAGTAATGTTTACCGAATTAATTATACTTAATCCTTCATAAAAGAAATCATTATAGACCAATGTAAAATACAGTTTACAATAATCAGTCATGATTAATAGGAATCAAGATCTTGAGAAAATTTATTTGAATCATAAAGAAACCAAGAATATATACACATGATATGAGATATATTAAACATGATTAACAATTTGTGATCATTAAAACATGAGGAGTCCAAAAATATCCCCATTTTGATGATCAAAAATCATATGATTGAGATATTTGTTCATAGCGTGTTGTCTCTCCCCATTTTGGGATTATTAATAAGAGTAAAAAAGTAAATAAAATAATATATGTAAAGATCACAAGGTATTAGATAGAGAAATATATGTCAATTCAATCAGTAGGAAACAAAAATGCAAAATATCCTTATCAAAAGATTGTGTTCACATTTCTTTAGCACTAGCTATCGTCTCATTGTCCTTGGAAACAACATCAGGAGCAGCCATTGGAGAAAGGGTAGATGTTGAAGAAGGGACTAAACCAACTGTCAGAGAAAGAAGATAGAACCCTTAAAAAATAAATGGTGCAAAGTTAGGTTTGGTGGAAGATTGATTTAATTTTTGTTCAAGGATAACAGGTCTGATATGACTCAGAGCTTGAGAGATAGACCTAGAGGTAGAGTAAATGGAAGTGGATGATGAAGGAGGAAAACCAAGCCGCAAGGGTGCAGCTACAGGAGGCACAACAGCAATTCTCTTCACATGAAGATAAGTCATCATTAACTTGATTAATTCAGCTATAATCTCACCACCATATTGCATTGCTTTCTCAAAATCATCTTTTTTCTCCATGAACATGTCCAACAAAAGAGTGAAATCATTCAAATTTTGAAATTGAGTTTTGAAATCTTGAGTGATATGAGAAATTTTCAAATTCTCTACAAGGTACTTGAAATGGTTTGTCATATCATTCTTAGATAAATTCCTATTGAATTAAAAATACACTTTATTAGTATTTTCTTGTTGAGAATAATTTGAAATCATTGAATGAATACTTACCAAATCATGTACTCTGTCGCTATTTTTGACAAAAATAGATAGATTCTCCTTGTCAAAGACACTTAACAATGATTGAAGTTCCTCCTTAAAAACAGTTCTGAGAAGATCTCTATCAAAGGGTTTAGATGACTCTCCAGAGGTATTAGAGGCTAAAATAGATGTAGAGAGTGAAATGAGATGATTTAGAACTTTCTATAAAAATCCCTTGTATTCATAAATCAATTTGTTGAGACCAATAACAATCTCACACATTTCTTGAACTATCTACTTGTTTCTCTCAACCACCTTGTCAGTTATGGAAGTTATGTTTGGTTGAATCAAAGAGGAAACTTCCACTGGAATCTGAGAACTAACATATTCGACAGGATGAGCAACATGATTTGGTCTTGATGTCAGCACTTTCTGTATATCTTAAACCATAGATTTGAGAGACTTCACTTCATCACTCAGTTTTTTGTTCTCAAATATGACCTCTTGAATTTCATGAATCATGTTTGGTTGAATCTTCCATATGATCATTTATAATAGTAGTGCAACATCTATTTCACTTAGTTTTGTTACAGGAGTAGGTTGAGAGTTCATGTACATTTCAACTCCATCCAATAAAGTAGATCCAAAGGCTTTCAGATCATTGTGACTCACTAAAGTAGGAGGTTCTTTTGAAGGTTTTGGAACATGAGTTGATAAATTCTTAAGTTCCTTTGTAGAGATTACCTCAAGAGAAAATACCAGTTTCAATTGAAACATAGTAGATAGGTATATGACTTTAACACTGGCATCCAGTGTATCATTCACATCAGAGTAGCTTGGGAACATTTACCAGGTGTCCAATATGCATTAATCAATATGGTTCTGAATTTTAACACTTTCTAGACTTGGATGCTACTCCACCTCAAGAAGTGCATCTCTCATAAGACTAAGAGATTCAGTTCTTTGATCTGTTTCCATGATTTATTCCCCAATAGCCTCACCCATTTATTTTCTATCCATTTAAAAGGATTTCTCTATTCTTTCATCAGTAGTGTATATAATATCCGGATTATCTTGTTCCTCTAAGTGTTCCTCAAAAGAAGATTATTTCTCAAGAGAATATTCTTCTTCTAGATGCACTTCCAAAATAGCCTTTTCCCTTACATTAACAATATACTTTTTTCTAGAAATAGTTTCTTCCTAGAAATCTACAGTTTCTTCAAGAATATATACTTCTTTTTCAACTATGCCTTGAGTAACATGTCAACAATGTTCCTTGTCTAGGACAATTTCCCTTGTAGGTGCAATAACCTCCTCATCTTCTTCTTTAATAGGATAGTCAACAATTTAAACTAGTTCCAAACCAGGATCAAAGATGTCCTTAGGTCTTGAAGAATTCTCAACCAGATTAATATTTTCATTCAACCTTTCATTATCCTCAACCAAATAATTTTTCCAAATATTCCAACAAATTTTCATTATTTGGCTTACATCCATTGTGATACATAATTCAAAGTCTTTGACAACTTGGTAATTTGGTCAAACCATTATTTTAGCATACAACATAGTAGATATTATCCTTGATTAGAAAAAGGAGGTATACATTGAGGTTTTCTTAATCAACCCACACGTATGAAGTGTAACATACTTGCACAAGTTAATATTGTGTCCATTCTTCATAATACGTATCAAAAATATATCTTAACATTTGAGGGTAGAAAAATATCCTTTTCTCAGACTAATCAGATTCTGAATAAACTTAAACAACAATCTGGTTTCACTATCCAGCTCAAAATCAATAGCTCTTCTCTTTGTTTTACAGGTAGTCAAGTTTACCAGGGCTTCTTCTAAAACCAATATATCTTTAGGAGGTGGAGGAACTCTCTGATAGTCCTAAAAAATTCCTTCATGAGGTATCCAATGGAAATCATCCCATAACCTCATTGAAAAGGTAAATATTTGGCCACTGATCTAGCTTCTTACAATAACATCTTCTTCTGTATTGAAATGGAATTGAACAAATTGATAAAATAGAGAAACTGGATTTAGGAAAATCAGACAGTTCTATTTTGTGAACTAGGCCATCCATCCCTAATCTTTTAGTACATTCATGAGTAAAGACTTACTTGACAGCAACCACATAAGGAAAATATCCTTTTCTAGTACCACTATTCTTTGAACAAGATTCAGATTCAAGGGAACTTCAAGCACTATCTTCAGTGATCTTTTCATTTTCTTCTTTGATATGTGCTTCTGAGGAGTGGATAAAGATGGATGTCTCATTCTTGGAACTCAATGAAGGTTCAAGGGAGAGTGAGTACTGATATGTTGAAGGAGGTCTTACGTTTTGAGAGAAGAGAGATCGAGTGAAGAAAAGAGTGAAACCTCTTTCATTTTTATCATTTAGGGTTATCAAGCGTCGTAAATTTAATAAAATAGGAAATAAAAGGAATAAATTAATCAATCACAATGATATGGGTTATAATATGTAAATAAAACAAAAAAGTGTAATTGTGGTGAGACTGGAACATTCTTTCATAGTGAGACCATAAAAGGTTGTCACGGTGAGACCGTAATAGGTTTTCATGGTATCATATCTACTATGTGGCTTCAGAACGGTGCGACCATATTCATTGAATAGTATGTGAAAAATAGTAACTAAGAGATAGTAACTATGAGACCTTAAACATGATACAAAAAAATTAAGATAGTAACTCGCGGAATTGTGAGAGTGAGACAGTACTTCTAAGACAATGACTCATGAAACCGTAAACTGTGAAACAATTATCTATGAAATAGTATGTTTTGATATCAGTACATTTTCTACGTAATATTTATCATTTTTAATTCTTGAATTATATAATTTATTATTTCAACATTTAATGTTGTGGTGAATATATTAGCAAGATGATATTCAGTTCTAATGAGTTCCAAAGTGATATCCCTTTTTTGATAATGTTATCTCAAAAATGGATTTCTTACATCAATATGCTTTGTCCTAGAGTGGGAAATAACATATTTTACGATGATAATAGAACTTCTATTGTCACAATTTATAGGTATATTCCTGAATTGATATCTATAATCTATTAATGTGTGTTTCATCCAAAATATTTGTGCACAACAACTACCAGAAGCTATGTATTCATCTTTGGTAGTATATAATGCAATGGAGTTTTGTTTCTTACTACACCAAGATACTAGGGACTTTTCCAAAAGGTGACATGTTCTAGAAGTGTGTTTTCAATCTAATTTAAAATGACAGAAATCACCATCAGAATAACTAACTAACATAAATGTTTTTCTATGGTATAGACTCATCCTAGATTGGGTGTATGTTTAAGGTATTTAAAAATCATTTTAAAATAATTTAAATGAGATTCCTTAGGGTTTGATTGAAAATAAGAATAGATACATACACTAAGCATAATATGAGTCCATCTAGGAGTTAGGTAGAGTAATATTCCAATCATTCCTCTGTAAGTGGCTTGATCAACATATTTTCCATCTTCATCAAGATACAACTTACAAGTAGTACTGATTTTAGTATCACTAATTTTAGTTCTATCCAAGCCAAAACGTTTTAGAATATCTTTAGTATATTGGATTGGATTTAAAATAATACAATAATTATTTTGAATGATTTTATATTCAGGAAAGAATTATAGTTCTCCTATTAGACTCATTTCAAATTCGTTTTTCATAATTTTAGAAAATTCAATACATAAAGAATTTCTGAAGATCCAAAGATAATATCATCTACATAAATTTAAACTACTAAAATATCATTTTAAATTTGTTTTATAAAAAGGGTAGAATCATCTATTCCTTTTGTAAAAAATTTAGAAATAAGAAAAGTGCTTACGCTATCATACCAAGCTCTTTGAGAATGTTTTATACCATACAAAGCTTTTGATAATTTAAAATAATGATTTGGAAAGTGAGGATTTGTAAAACGAGGAGGTTGTTCAACAAATACATCCTTAGCTAAATACCCATTTTGGAATGCACTCTTAACATCCATTGATATAGTTTGAAATTTCGATTCCCAACACAAGGAAGTAGGATTCTGATGGCTTAAACTCAAGCTACCGGTGAAAAGGATTCCTCATAGTAAATTCCTTATTCTTGACTATATTCTTGTGAAACCAATCTAGCCTTATTTATAACTATGTTAGCTACTTCGTCTATCTTATTTCTAAACACCCACATATTGTCTATGGTAAATGTGTCTTTAGGTCTGTCAACAAGAATACCAAACCTTTTCCTTTCAAATTGGCTATGTTCTTCTTACATAGACATCACGCAAAATTTACCATTTATATAACCATTAATTTTTTTAGGTTCATGTTGTGACATAAAAACTTGATGTTCAACATGATTTCTAAGATAAGCTCTATTTTGAGTTCCTTTTTTAATATCTCCCACAAAAACATCAAAAGGATGGTTTTTAAGGGTTTTAACAGCTCTAGAAAAAGAGGGACTAGTGATTTCAGGTTTATTAGTAGGTTCGGGTTCATTCTAAAATGAATCTAGAGAATTTCCAGAACTAGGTGTTTTTACATATTCCATTATTGGATGGTTATAGGTTTTTTCATTGATGTACAGATTTTATATATCATCCTCCAGGTTCTCTAGCATGCTCTTATGCTCATGAGGATCTATCTCATTAAACATGACATTGAAAAATTCTTCCACATATTTAGTTCATTGTTTAAACACTCTATATACTTTACTAGATATTGAAAATCCTAGAAAAATTCATTCATCACTCTTGGATAAAAAATTCTCAAGATTTTCCATAGTATTAAGGATAAAGAAATTGAAACCAAAAACTATGAAGTAGCTTATGTTGGGTTTTCTATTATTCCACAATTCATATGGAGTTTTTTAAGAATATGTATAATCAATACTCTATTAATAATATATCATTATGTATTTACTAATTCCGCACAAAAAAATATGTACGTTATATTCACTATGCATGGTTCGAGAAATTTCTTACAGGGTCCTATTTCTTCTTACTACAACTCCATTTTGTTGAGGTTTTCTAGGGGCCAAGAAATTATGACTATAGCCATTTTGTGAACAAAAGGATTCAAACACAAGATTTTCAAACTCATGTCTATGATCACTTCTTATGGATTTAATTCTTTTTCCACTAAGAGTTTCTACAGTTTTAAAATATTTGGTGAAATGAGATCATTCTTCACTTTTGTGAGGCCAAAATAAAGCCTACGTATATCTAGAGAAGTTTTCTACAAGACCATAAACATAGTGCTTCACATTTAAAGTAGAAACTCTAGATAGTCCAAACAAATTGATGTGAACTAGTTCGAATGGTTGAGAAGTTGACAATTCTTTCTTTGGTTTGATGGAAATTTTGTGATGCTTTCCCTTTTAAAATGATTACACTTTATCATTTGGAAACAAAAATTTGGGAAGGTATATAATTAACACTTTTCAAGTTATCTTTCCATGGGAGTGAATATTATAGTTTCCTAGTATCATATTCCAAAGACAATACACTTTGTAAAATATATATAAACATGAATAATTTTGAGAAACTAAAGAATATAAGTTAACAATGTTTACATTTTCATTTATCAATGTAGAAAAAACTAATTCATTTTTAGAATTAAAAACATTGCAAGAATTATTTTCATATTTAACATGAAATCCATCATCACATATTCACGAAATACTAGGAATATTATATTTCAATCCATCAAATTTATGTACTTTGGAAATTAAAACTGAGTTAGAGTTACCGATTTGGCCAATACCAATGATTTTTTCTTTGGAATTGTCACCAAAAGTGACATGTCCACCATAATTTTTATTATTTTTTTGAAGTATTAATTGTATCCTATCATGTGTCTTGAATAATAAATGTTCAAGTACCTTATTATTTTACAAGATCTCTTTAAACAATTTTCATACAAAATAGTAAAATAAAAACAGTCTTTGGTACCCATATTTGTTTGGGTCTAGTAATTTTAGTGATTAGTGCTTTAGGAACCCAAATCTACCTCATAGGTTGCCTATAAGAATTATGTAATTTATTGGAAAACTAAAATCTATTTGTCCTAGAAATGATTGAAACAGTATCGAGTGTATCATAATTTGATATAGTAGAATGTTTTCCTGAAATATGAGTAAAGTTGTATGTTCTGAATTTAGAAACAAAATTGGTTTTTCCAAAATTTATTTTACCAGGTTGATAGCCAATACCATTATTATATTTAAGAGTAATATTTTTAGTTAGCATTAGTACCAAAGTATCTTTACCATTTTTAAACCTTCCAAGGTCCTTTTTCAATTGCTCATTAGATAACATTAGTTCATTTTTTTATTTGAGTAATTGAACGTTTATCTCTCTTTATACAGTATGTTCATATTTAATAGTGGAGGTAAGAGCATGATGTTTCTTTAAAGACTTTTATTTATCTTTTAGTTAATTATATGTCTCTTCAAGAATATTTAAATACTGACACATTTCTTCTTTAAAAATATTTTCAGAATCACTTTCACCTATAAAATAATAGTAATTTTGTATAGGAGATGTCTGGATTACCTCAGATGTGTTTGTCATGAAACACATATAGGCTTTCTTAGTATTTTCATCATGTGAAGATTCTGAGTCACTTGAACTGTCCTCAGAAGCACTCTAAGTTTCATTCATTTCCTTTTTATACTTTTTTTGTCCTCGTATTTTTTTAAACTTGATATTGGGAAAGTTTGCTTTTACATGTCTCTTTTTCTTGCATTCAAAACATACTATTTCATCAAACTTGTTATTTCTTTTATAATCTTTCTTACAGCTTCCCTATTGATCATATATTCTTTTGAAGTTAGCATTTCTAAAAAATTTCTTCTTTTTGTAAAATTTTTTAAACCTTCTAGCTAATTTAGCCACATCCTCATCATTTTCAGGTGATAAATTTTCACTAATAGAACATTCTACAGAGACTTCCAATTTCCCCATTTCTTTGAGTTTAGAGGAGGTGGTCTTAAATGCAACAGATTTTATTTTCAGTTTATACTCCTCTTCCTTTTGGAATTTTTACTCCTCTTTATACAACATTAGTTTCCCAATGAGTTTTATTACAAGTAACCTATTGATGTCACATGAGTCTCTAATAGAGACAAAGGTTTCTCTCCATCTATCCAATAGGAATCTGAGAATCCTCATGATTAGTTCATTGGAAATAACTTCTCGTCCAAGAGAAATCATTGTGTGGAAAATTTTGTTGAACCTAAGATACATGACAGAAATAGGTTCATTTGGTTTATTTTAACATTATCATATTTAATTTTACAAGTATTTAGTCTCATTTCGTTCACACTATATGTCCCTTCATGTGAAATAGATAAATTATCCCAAATTTCATGGGCTAGTTTACATGAAAAAACTATTTTAAATTCCACATCTCTTAAAGATAAAAATAAAGCATTAATGTCTTTGTAATTTTTATTTTATGAGGTCTTGGTTCGGTCATCCCATGTAATTATATCAGTAGCAGGAATCCTATACTCATCTATAATTGAAGACCAAGTTTCAAAACCCATACTATCTAAATGAATTTTCATTTTAATCTTCCATTGGTAATAATTACTTCCATTAAAGAATGGTGCTCTATTTGTTGCATCCACTTCAAGACTATTATCCATAACATTGAAATACTTTTAATGATCTATAAATCTAGAATTAAAAAAAATTTATAGATCTTTAAAGTACAACTAAAATCACAGTTTAATAGTATAAACAACTGTGTCTTAATAAACTCCTTTGATACCAAATGTTGGTTGAAATATATTACTCAAGAGGGGGAAAAATTAAGCATCTATAAAAATTTCCGTTAAATATATTCCTTAAAAAAACCCAAATAAAATTGAATATGACCGAGTAAATCAATGGAACACTGTTATAAATGTTTGACTGTTCGAATAACTTCTTAGAGGATTGATTAATTTTCTGTAATCTCAATAAGAGTTATTGATATTACTTTTGAAGCTATTATAATAATGAAAAAAAATTATAACTTCTATCCAAGATTAATTATCAAATTAGATCTTGTGATTTATGAATTATATAGCAAAACAAAGAAAAACTAAATTAAAAAACACAACAGATAAAAAAAGTGATTCAGTCTCAAGCTGAAACCTAATCCACCCCACTTAGTGATCACCTTCCACCAAGTAGTTTATATTAATAAACATGATCAACACCCTGGATCAGGGTAAACAATAGTTCATAGGACTAACCAGGTCACACAACCTCTTCCACATTTCTTTGAGGGTAAAAACTATTAGGTCACACAAGGACCTCTTCCACACTTAACTGTGAGATTAAACAAGTGTAATAATATATTAGAGGAAGTATATCATGTATCCATCAATATAATTCCAGAGGCAGTTTTTGTATTTAATACAGACAGACACACACAAATCAAAAGAAAAAAAAGACAACGGAGAAAAGATGATGAGATAAGTTTAGAAGTTACCTGAATGTTATTCTATGCATCTCTAGACTTATAGGATGATTATGATGCAAGTATGGAGTCCTCTTGTGAGAAAAAGTGTATCGCAAGTCTGGTGCTCTAGTTTCCAGTTCTATGTAGGTTGTGTTATTTGTAAATTTGGTATTGCAAAGATGATTTGGATCTTATCTATGTTATTCCATCTTCATGACTTGATAATGCATCGTATGTTATTATAATGTATCTTGGTGCATGTATCGGTAAACATTTCAAGAAATATCATGCTTCTTCTACACACTACTACCCATATCTTGTTCCAGGGCCACAATTTTCTTTTTATTCATTGAGTGCATGTGTATGATCTGATATAATGAACGCACCATGTACCTCGTACCTCGTACTGTCAGGTGACATGTCTATAATGAAATTTTAATTATGTCAATACACTCAAATATGACCATGAGAAATTAAATTGAAAATGACAATACAAATTAATGAACAGTATCACAGTCTGTCAAGAAACGATGTCACCTGGAAATGGTGTCACCACAAAACAATGTATTATTCTTTTACTTTGAGCGGTAAAATGGTAATGATAGAATAAATTTATTCATATTAAGGACTAGTAGAACAAATGTGGGGTTTGGATCATTATGTATGGTCCTTTGCTAAACTTATAATGGTGTCATAGAAAGGAATCCATGTCACAAACTACATGAGATCTAAAACTGGTTTTGGTGACTGGTCACGATGTTTGGGTAACGGTGTTTGGGTCATGGTGTCTGGTCATTGTGTCTTGATACTTTTCCAAAAAACAAGAACAGGTGGAAGACACATGGTTTCTTAGACATAGCCAAATATCTATATACAAACATTAGTAGTAATATTCACTGAATGAATTATAATTATCATTCATAAATGAAATCATTATAGACCAAAGATATATATATTTTAAAATAATCATTCAAGATTCATAGGAATCAATATCTTGAGAAAATTTATTTGAAGAATAAATAAACTAAGAATATCTACACACGATATGAGATAGATTAAACAAGAGTAACAATTTTGGATCATTAAAACATGACGATTCCAACAGAAATTTTATCCATTCCAAATGAATTCCCACTTTATTCATCATCCCATAGAGTTGTTACATATAGATAAATACTTCTGGCCATTTTCCACATAGGGAATGGATGTATTTGGATCTTATCCTATTTATACGACTAAGTAGTTCAAGTATATTCTTACTACTACTAATTTCTTCTCAAAATGGGATGAGAAAATACCTCCCAAAGAAGTCAGAGCCAAAAGTAATGTTATTTTTTTCAAAACTAACATCATCGCCATATTTGGTGTTCCTCATACTATATTGTCGGAGAATGGCACAAATTTCTATTCTGTTGAGGTAAAAAAGTTATATCAGAAGAAAAATATCAAATACAACCATTAATCTCACTATTATGAAGTGGAAAAGGGATAGATAGGGGATTTCAATAAGACCCTATCAATTTTACTCTAGAAGACAGAGGATAAAGATAATAAATCATGGGTGTATGAACTCTATCACGCTTTATGGGATTATCGGATTGCTATCTGTACCTCCACTCGGTCTACTCATCAAACATTAGTGTACAATACAGAAGAATTCTAGCAAATTGAAATTCAATTTCCTTCCCTTCGAGTTGAAATTTGTGATCAGTTATCTTTAGGTGAAAAGTCTCAAAAACAATTTGATGATCTGGAATGAGTAGAAGAAAATAGATTGCAAACTTTTCATCATTTAGAAGTATATCAGAACAGAATAACCCAGTATTTTAATAATAAAGTTATACTCTTCTCATTTCTTCTAGGAGAATTGGTATTTTTCCTCAGGACTCCAATGATACTAGGAAGGAAGCCATCAAAGATTAAGCCAAAGTGGGAATGGCCTTATTCCATACATAAGGTATACTCAAATGGAGTTTATTTCACAATCTCAATAGATGGAGAGCTTATTACAACCCCCAAAAATGTGATATTCTTAAAGAAATACTTTGTACAACTAAAAATTCCATATGTCATCACTGCATGAAACAAAAATGTACAACACGAATTCCTAGTTGCAAACAATAAACTACATAACAACCATAAGCATCCATGCTGCACTACGATAAAATACATAGAATCTTTGTCCTTGTCACACGAAGTTAAACTACATGACCTCATTTGTCCCCATTAAAAGAAATTAAACTATACAGTTAACACATTCTTAATTTGACATTATGATCTTCCATATGAAAAAATCATTAAAATCATTGATACTCTTTAGTGGCACATGAGTTCCATTTCTCCTAATGTATGAATCAGATATGCATAGGGTACTTATTTCAAAAACTATGTATGTATTGATTCTAATTTTTAATTAAATATGAAGAGATTCCTAGATCTCTAATCTTGGTCCCAACCATAACCAAAAAACATTAATTTTCCTTTTCTCCTCTATTATATGAACTAAATCTACACAGAGTGCTCATATAAGAAACATGGATTGATCTTCATACCATTTTGTGTTTTAATTTTAAACTTTTCTTCCAGAATGTGTTTAATATAATGCCCCGACCCCAGTTACCCAAAATTGGTGCATTATTATGTAACATTGGAACGATACAAGGAATCATGTCCTTAAAAACTGATCAGTTTAGTATCCTTGGAAGTACTAGATACATACATAAGTTTTACATTACATCATGAAATAAAAACAAAAACATTGTGTCACCTTTGAACACTCTTATATCCCTTATCCTATTCATGTAGGTTAATCATAATATAATTTTTTTGCATCCGGGAAAAAATAAAACATAAGAAAGGGGTGAGCTCAGATTCTCATTAAGGATAACAGTATAGTCGAAACTTTCATAATTAAGAACAAACATTTATGAAAATGTATAAGACTATAACAAACGCCTTTTGAACTTAAACATCAAAATAATATGGAAAAGATAAATCAAATAATTCTATTTACTTATTCACATGGATATTCTACTAGTCGAATAATCACATGTAATATCAATATCCAATTTCATAATGATGGAATGCATAATGCCAGAATTCATAACCATAAAGTCAAGGCCTTGTTCCAAGACTACAAATAAGATTTTGTCAAGGCCATGTACCAAGACACTAGTTTGTCTCATGTGACCTACCAATGCATCGAAGTGCTATAGTAGGCTCCAGCCATCACATACTAAGTTGAATGCATTCCTCATACGAAAATGTTTAAGCATAACATAAACATTCGTATTAAACTAGCATATGAAATTCCAATACTTTAACCATAAACCATGAATGGTATAAAAATAGCACCTCCACAGTAAAAAATAACTCATTTAATAAAATATGGAAGTTTTTATTATTACAAATTAATCTCAATAGAGAATAATGAAGGATATTGACATAGATGAAAATAATCATCCAAACTATATGAGAGAAATATCCCCCTTTTTCTTGAAAACATTTAAAAGTATAACTATTTATCATGAAGTTGTTTAAAATAGATTTTTGAATCAAAGTGTCCCATGCCACTTTGAAAATTTTAAAAGTAATTTTAATTTTAAAACATTAATGTCCATATAAAAAATTCATTAAAACCATTTTTAAAACATTGACATTAATAAGAAAGATTTAGAAGAATAAAATTTTAAAATAATTAAAATGATATTTTAGATAGAGTTCCAAACCAAATGAGAGACGCTTGAATGAAAATAATTGTGTTAATAAAAACATAATAATATCATGAGAATAAAGGGATTCATGATATATTATGTCAAAGTATAGTATATATACCAAATAAAAGTGAATTGGCACATAACAACATAGAAGTCTTAATGGATTGTAAGTTGAGATGAAATAGCTTATAAATACTTTATCCTTATGTTAAGGATAAATTAATGACATAATTATGTGTGAAAAATATAAATAAACTAAATATGATTGGATATTCACTGTAAAACAATCATAGTACATTCATACAAATTCTTGTAACAACAACACCAATGACTTGGATGTTTAACTCAATAAATGAAAATTGAGTTAAAAATACTCTTATCAAGTTCATATCGATGACTTGAGAATTTATCAATGGAGTGATTATGTGTCTGAAAATAATATCGACACAAAGGGGAGTGGAAATTCATACATAAATAAATAAATAGTGATTTCACACATAATCTTGGAGTAAAATAATCAATGAAGTTTGCATAAAACCCAATGAGTGGAAATCAAAATTAGAAATCCCCATACCGATTTGGTGACATACGAAACATACACCCCGTGAAATAAGGATCATACAATGAAGATTTAATAACCTATAAATTAAATTTTATTACATAATTAATACGATCATTGTATGTACATTGACCACACAAAAGGAAATAATGGCAATATAGCATGAATCTCACGAAAATAAGAAGTATGATGAAAACCCCTTACCATGTTGTAATAAATCGAGTCATATGAACAAAAGTTAATAACCACCAAATTAATAACATAATTAAATGAATATAAATAGAATAATTATAATATATATCAAATGGAAGTGCACAATACACCACATGCCATTAATAAGTGGAGAATAATGGAAATCTCACGGAATTAAAAGTGAGATAAGAAACCCCCTACCTTGTACATTTCCTTAGTATAAGGCAGGTTAACCTCCTTTATAATGGGTAAATAATTGTTATTAAATTATAAATGAACCAAATACATAAATATGATATCATATATGATCTTCTAATACTGTTTTGTTAATAATATTTCAGTAGTATCATGGTTTGAGTGTTAACTGATTCATTTCCCATTATATGCTTGGTTTAGTAAGCCATGTTTGTTATGGATATGATGTATTTAATTCATATACAGAATGATATTATGCTATAAAAATTATTTTTAATCATAAAATTAAAATTATTCTTGAATGATTATGATGGGGAATGAATCTCATCACGTTCATGGAAACAGTTATCCGTACGTATGCACGGTTGACAATATCATTATATTGATGGTGAAATTTTATGTAATTGGAAGGTATATAATATTTAATGAATCATTATAATGTTATATTTATTATTTAAATGATTTAAACTCATTATTATAACCATAAAAATAATTAAGTGTTTGAATAACAAAGTACACAAGGACATGGAGACGATAAGCCGTATGTACGCAAGTATGGTGACTGTCATTTATAGGATGGATAGAATAACGAATATGGTGGTAAGATATTTATATTAACACCAAATTATGTATAAGGTAATGGTGTTATTTTTGGTATGTAATCAAAAAAGAAAGAAGAAGTGGAAGAATAATTGAACTTGAAAGAGGGTGCTGAAATTATTACCTCTTCCATGAGTGTTTCCTATTGAGTTGATCAAAAGGGCTCCATAGGGTGGCTTTTTGATCAAAGTAAGGACTCTAAGTTGATGGGATGGAATTTTGGAGTATATTTGGGCCAGTTTTGGCCGATCCCAATGGCTTTGGTGTTTTGAAATTAAGAGAAGGGGAAGTACCCTTTTATAAGAGATGTGAGGGTCACTTTTGGAAAACCTTGAAATAGTTTTTTATAATAAAATAATATTCTGTTCCTAGTTTCTCAAAAATGATTTATTTATAATATAAGGTGGGTATGAGTCGAAAAAATCTCAAACAATAGGTTTTATAAAATTTTAGGTTCCCATTTTAACCTTATCTTTTAGATTTAACTCATAGTTAAATAGTTTAACTTTTACTGCGTCTTCTTGTATTCTTACAGAATATTGTTAATAAACATACTTTAAAATCCAAGAGAACCTAAAGTGGTACATTAATAACATATATAATATTATATAAAACATTTTTTAAGTCATTATATTTTTAGGAATATTATATAAACCAATAATATTGTATTTATTTTAAAAACTCGTTTATGCCAATTTTGAAATTATTTAGTATTTATTTTGTGTGAAAATCATAACAGCATGATTAATTCGAACAAAAATTATTTAATAAAACCTAACATGTCATATTAACATATATAATTAGTTTAATTCATCAATGGTATCAAATTACATTTATTTTGATATTTATAATATCAATTATTTCAATCTTTCATTAATAAGGTCATTACCACATCATCATTGTGTCATAAATATATTTAATTATTTAATGTATAAAAATTATAAATAAAATACCATTATGTAGGAGATATTATTATCTTTCTAATTAATCATTATATTTGAATGTATCTTATGTATAACCCTATATTAAAAATTTTTAGTTATTAAACAATGATTTTTACTCTTTTAACTCTTCTTTAAATAAAAAAATAATAAATTTCCTAATCTAATCCAAGTGGACCAAAGAGGATCATATTTTATTCCTAAATTTGTTTTTGGTCTAATTAAACTTATCCAATAGAATCAGTACATGTGTTATAGAAATTATAATATCATTTTTACCGTTAATTACCCTATATACTTTTAACCGTGGTAAATAAAAATCAAAAGTTACTATTCAACAAAAATTATTTTCATCTTATTGAACAACATTTTACTTACTTATGTAAATCATGACTCTATAATTTTTGAAATTCAACTCACATAAGCTGTAAAATTGTGTTTTATGCAAATTTGCAAATTCTCCTAGAAGGTGGGTAAAAGACGGTAAAAAGTTCAACATAATTTTATCCATATAATTTTATTATAAAATGAATCCAATGAATTTAATTGAACTTATATAGTTATTATATATCTATTTTGACTTAAAATATATTTAAATAAATAAATAATTATTAAAAAAAAGTCAGTTTTAAACTATAACGTAGTGTCTTTCAATATTCATAAAAAAATCAATGTTTTTAGAAAAATACCAAAAATTCACCATAAGATAATTATGATATTCCAAATTAAAAAATGAATTATATTTTAACAAATTAAAAAATTATTTCTATTTTAAAAAAATTAAAAACATATAAGTTTCATTAATTAATTTAAAATTAATTTCCATTTTCGAAACCGAAAAGCGGGTTTTTAAAAAGTAAAAACCATCAAAAGA
This sequence comes from Viscum album, assembly GCA_963277665.1. Lineage (NCBI taxonomy): Eukaryota > Viridiplantae > Streptophyta > Magnoliopsida > Santalales > Viscaceae > Viscum > Viscum album. The sequence continues at coordinate 2,063,750,403 of OY728133.1, read as the reverse complement.
TTGACGTGTGTTTATGTCAAATTTAAATGTGAAATTACTTATAATGACTGAAATTTTATTAAATGATAAAAATATAATCTAATTATACTTCCAAACCATTCAATTTCATAATTTACCCCTATAAATTATTTTGATTAAAAAATTTGTCTTCATTTAAAATTTAGTGTTTTTCAGTATTCACCAAAATATGAATGTTATCAGAAAACTACCAAAAATTTATTCAAAATAAATTTTTATGTCCCGATTTTAAAGAAGAATTTAATTTCATTAAATTGAATATATAAAATATTTAAATGTTGGTTTTAAAAAGGTTTTTCCATTATAAGGAGGTAAAAGTTCATTTTTTGAAAAATACTTCTTTTATCGAAAAAAATGAATTTGTTCTTATATTATGTCTAAGAAACACATAATAAGGATTCTAAAAATATATAGAGTATATAAAATTCAAAATTCGGTTAATAATAATAATAATATCTTTTGACCGACTAGTTTGATATGTTTTGGTGCGCTCAAACTCGGTGTTGTGTGTAGTGAAAACTATTGATTTATTTTAAAGAAAATCACTAACTATGAAATCTCGGGGTGTTACATTCTTCCCCCATTAAGAAATTGCATCCTCACAATTTTAAAATTTTTCTTGGGAACATCATTGAATATCACACATCGGAAAAAGAGTCAATAAAACTATCACTTTAAATAAAAGAAAGAGAAGTACCAAGGTCACCAGAGATAACCCATTATAGGATTCCATGTAGGAACACATGGATATATAAGATAAAATATGTGTCATGTTCTGATGGAGAGTGATAGAAAACATGATCAGAAGAAAGTTAACAATAAGAAAACCCAAAAACTGTGATGGGATAAATGGCCATTAGTTTCCCAGTCAGAAAAGTAAACGGAATTTTTTTTGTTTTAATTTTCATTTCATAAAGTTGAGGAATTGTTTTATGAGATTGACTATGAACATAAATAGATATGCTTACTTTTTAAGTTTTGTTTCATCATTTAATAAATTTTTACATCTATGTCATTTTTTTTCAAATTATGAGTATTTAAGATGACTTGGTCACACCTGAAGTGCTAGAATCAACTTCTAGAGAATAAAATGATCTACAATGGATAATATATATATTTACTTTATCTTTTTAGATTAAAAAAAACCAATATGGTTAGTACATGGTCGGATGATCCCCAAAAAGGATAATACTTTAGAGAAAGAAATTCTAATATTAATTTCAAAAATTAAACCAAAAATACCCAATGTTCAATAAATACCATTTAATAAAAAAATGTCCTTAAAATACTTCAATATAATCCAAACTAATATTGAAACCCAAAACATAGAATAATTTGATTTTGTAGTCTTCCATGTTAAATTTCATCTCCAAATAACATCGAATACTCTTAAAGTCACATAGTTAAAGTAATTAACCTAATAAAATATTCTCTTTGATAGTTTAATCATTTCATTTAATAACCCAAACCTCTATAAATCCACAAAAAAAATGTTGATAAAAATACACCATTTCTCCTCAAATGAAATCTCATAGAATTCTATTTTCTATAAGAATATAGTGTTCCCAACATAGTTAATGTCTTCCAAAATAACATTTATCACTTAATCACCAAATCATTTTCCTATATTAAGGATATCCATTTGATAAGACATAAGATACCAAATCAATTTATTATTGATCAATAAAATCATTTAACTAGAAGAATTTATCACACTAACCAAGGACATCACATTATCCAATGGTAGGTGATAAATCCCAATCTCACTCTAGTTGTGGGTTCGATTCACATAGCTTTGTCTGATGCGATGGGTTGTCACACGGTCTGCGTGTTGTCCTTTTTCAAAAAAAATATTTTATAACATTCCCAAAATTAGAAAAATTCATCAAAAAAACCATAACTGAATTTCACCACAAATGATATCTCATACCTCACATTTTCATCCCCAAATTTAATAACATGTAATTTCCTCAAATTCAAGGATCATATAAACCCAAATGGTTATTTATAACTATAATATAAAAGATAATTCTTCATTAAAGAGTATTTTTCACATAACAAACTAGAGGGTTACACATACAAGAGAAAAGTCTTCCAAAGTAATCCCATCAACAAAGAGAACTAATACTATTAAACATTTCTCTATCCAATTATTTCCACATAGGTACTTAATTGACCAAGAGGTTATCCTAAAGAATAAGAAATTCACTCGGGTAATGGCCAAGTCCCCTACATTTATAGAAAATTACTTTAAATGGATTCTTGAGGTCAATTTTATTTTATTAAATAGTACTCTTAATTGTTCCTCGAAAATTCTTTACTTTATGTCCTTATTTCCCACACATAAAGCATTTATCCATTCCATTAAGACACGTTCATTGGTGTATCCTTCCACATATTCTACATGATGGAAATTGAGATTTATTTTCTCCATGGTCTCCACTACTAGAGCTCTTATCATTCACTGCCTTTCTCTTCTTTTTTGAGTCCAGGGTTTGGTTAATATATATGTTGTTGATCATCTTTTTGTAAAACTAATTATGCATGAACATGATATCTTTTACACCAATCAAAAATCCTTTTCATTTCCTATTTCATCACCGTGACCACCTTGTACATCATGTTCAATGTTAGTATGAATTCCATGGAATCTAGCCATTGACTTACACAAGAAAGCATAACGTGAGTCATAAAATCATTTAGATAGTATCATAACACTTTATTTTCAATCTAAACCACATTAGGATTAACCCTGTTTACATATTCTCCTATTATATTAAATCCTTCAAATATATTTGTAAATAAAATGTGAATTATCCTAAGCATATCCCCCTGGAGTGTCATAATCAAGGTTGAAGCAAGGCCCAATGTCATGTACCAGGATACACCGGGGGTCAAGCCCAAAACTCCTTGTCAGAGTTTTCACTCATAGGTACATCTATGCCAGAGCCACCTCTACCCGCTCGTATCCAAACATGGATGTATTTCTAGGAAAACTTACATAATATTTACATTACTAAAATTTTTGGATGTTCTTCTATAATAATCTTCAATGACTATATTAGGGTAGTGTTTCTTAATCAGAGTTTGTTTCCTAAATATAACATCCAAGGTTCTTACAAAACTTCCTCTAATACCAACTGTAAGGCCCTGACCCCAGTTACCCAGAATCGGTGCGTTATTACATAACATTGGCATGATAGAAGGAATCATGTCTCTAATGACCTATTGGTTTAGTAGTATTTGGAAGTACTAGATATATACATAAGTTTTACATTAAATCCTGAACAAAACATTGTTTCCCCTTTGAATACTTTTATATCCCTTAGACTATTCTTGTAGGTTAATCGTAATATACTTCCTTGCATCATAGTAAAAATAAAACATAACAAAGGGGTGTGCTCAGATGCTCAGTAAGGATAACAATATAGCGGAAACTGTCATAAATAAGAACCAAAATTTAAGGCAACGTATAAGACCAGAATACAAGCCTTTTAAACATTAACATCAACATAATATGGCAATGATAAATAAAATAATATCATTTATGTATTCATATAGATATTTTGCTAGTCAAATAATCACATTTAATATCAATAGTAAATTTCATAATGACAGAAAGCATAATGTTAGACTTCATAACCACATAGTCAAGGACTTGTGCCAAGAATACAAATAGGATTTCATCCACGCCTTCTTCTAACACACTAGTTAGTCTCATTAGACCTACGGATGCATCAAAAAGCTATAGCGGGCTCCAACCATCACTTACTATGCCCAATTCATTCCTCATACAAAAATATTGAATCGTAACATAAACATTCATATTAAACTAGCATTTGAAATGTCAATATTTTAACCATAAACCATGAATGGTATACAAATATCACATCCACAGTCAAACTTAACACATTTAATACAATATAGAATATTGTATAATAATAAATTAACCACAATCAATAATAATGAAGGATGTTGACATATATAAAAATAATCATCAAAACAATTTGAGAGAAATATCCGCCTTTTTCTTGAAAACATTTAAAAGTATCACTATTTATCAAGAAGTCGTTTAAGATAGATTTTTGAATCAAAGTGTCCCATACCAATTTGAAATTTTAATATGGAATTTTAATTTTAAAACATTAATTTCAATATAAATAAATCCTTAAACCCATTTTTAAGACATGGACATTAATTAGAAAGATTTAGAAAAAAATTTAAAACATTTAAAATGATAGTTTAGTTAGAGTTCGCAACCAAATGGGAGACGCTTGAATACAAATAATTGAAGTAATAAAAACGTAATAATATCATAAGAATAAAGGGGTTCATGATATATTATGTCAAAGTACAGTATATACACCAAATAAAAGTGAATTGGAACATAACAATAGAGAAGTCTCAATGTATTGTAAGTTGAGATAAAATACCTTATAAAGACCTTATCCTTAGGTTAAGGATAAATCAATTAGATAATTATGTGTGAAAAATATAAATACACTAAATTTTATTGGATATTCAATGTAAAACAACAAAAGTACATTCACACTTATTCATGTAACAACAACAACAATGACTTGGATGTTTAACTCAATGAATGAAAATTGAGTTTAGATTACTCATATTAAGTTCATATCGATGACTTGAGAATTTATAAATGGAGTGATTATGTGTAATAAATGAATATCAAAACAAGGGGGAGTGAAAATTTCTACATAAATAAATAAATAGCGATTTCACACATAATCTTGGAGTGAAATAATCAATGAGGTTTTCATTCAACCCAAAGAGTGGAAATTGAAATTAGAAATTCCCTTACCGATTTAATGACTTATGAAACATACACCCCATGAAAGAAGTATCATACATTGAAGATGTAAATAACCAGAAATAAAAGTATATTACATAAGAAATACAATCATGTGCAGTAAAAACACAACACAAAAGGAAATAGTGGCAATATAGCATGAATCTCATGGAAATAAGGAGTGAGATGAAAACCCCTTACTAGGTTGTAATTAATCGAGTCGTATGACAAAAATTTAATAACCACCAAATTAATCACATAATACCATGAATATAAATATAATCACAATAATATATATCAAATAAAAGTACACAATACACAACATGCAATAAATAAGTGGCGAACAATGGAAATATCACAGAATTAAAAGGGAGATAAGAAACCCCTTACCTTGTAATTTTCCTTAGTATACGGTATGTTAAACTCTTATATAATGGTGAAATAATTGTTATTAAATTATACCAGAACCAAATACAGAAATATTATATCATATATGATCTTCTAATATTGTTTTATTAATAATATTTCAGTACCATCAGTGTTTTAGGTGTTTACTGATTCATTTTCATTTATATGCTTGGTTATGTAAGCCATGTTTGTTATTGATATGATGTATTTGATTCATATACATAATTATATTATTCTCATAAAAATTATTTTTAATCATAAAATAAAAATTATTTTTGAATGATTATGATGGGGGATGAATTTCATCGCGTTCATGGAGACGGTAATCCATGCGTACACACGAGTTACAATATCATTATATTGATGGTGAAATCGTATGTAATTGGATGGTATATCATATATAAAAAATAATTATCATGTTATATTTATTATTTACATCATTTATACTCATTATTATACCCATCCAAAGAATGAAGTGTTTAAATAACAAACTACACCCTGACATGGAGACGGTAAGCCATACTTACGCACGTATGGTGACATTGTCATTTATAAAGTGGTTAGAATAATGAATATGGTTGTAAAATATTTATAATAACATCACAGTATGTATATGGTACTGGTGTTATAATTTTTTTTATGGAAACAGAAAAGAAAGAGGAAGTGTAAGAAGAAAAGTACTTGAAAGAGGGTGGTGAAATTATTACCTCTTCCTCGACTATTTCCTTTTGAGTTGATCAAAAGGGCTACATAGGATAGATTTATGATCAAATTAAGGACTCTAAGTTGTTTTGAGGGATGTTGGGGGGTATTTGGGCAGGCTTTGGCCAAGATAAACTGCTTTGGTGGTGTGAAAGTAAGAGAAGGGAAAGTACCCTTTTATAAGAGAGGTAAGGGTCACTTTAGGATTACCTTGAAATATATTTTCATAATAAAATCAATTTAGGTTTATAATGGATCCTAAATGATTTAATTTGAATCTAATATTGGTATGGGTCGAAAAACTCTCATCCAATAGGTTTTATACATTTTTAGGTTTCCATTTAAACCCTATCTTTTAGATTTAACTCTTAGTTAAATAGTTTAACTTTTACCGGGTCTTCTTGTATTCTATACACTATATGGTTAATAAACATAATATAAACTTCCAAGAGAACCTCAAGTGGTTAATTAATGACATATATAGTATTATTTAATATCTTTGGACAATCCTAATATTTTTTGGAGTATTATATCACCCAATAATATAGTATTTGATTTAAAAACTCATTGATGTCAATTTTGAAATTATTTGCCATTTTTTTTTGTAAAAATCATAACAGAATGATTAATTAGAATAAAATATATTTAATCAACCCTAAAATTTTATATTAACCTATAAAATTAGTGTAATTCATCAAAAGTCTCAAATTACATTTTTTTGTATATTTATAATATCAATTAATTTAATCTTTCATTAATAAGGTAATTACTACATAATCATTGTGTCATAAATATATTTTATTATATAATGTCTAAAAAATATAAATAAAATACCATTATATATGAAATATTTTTATCATTATAACTATTATTTATAGTCTAATTTATCTTATGTATAACCCAATATTAAAAAAAGTAGTTATTAAACTTTGAATTTACCTCTTTTAACTCTTCTTTAAATAAAATAATAATAAAGGACCTAATATAATCCAAGTGGATCAAATAGGATAATATTTTATTCATAAAGTTGTTTTTTGGTTTAATTACAATTATACAAAATAATTAGGATATGTTTTAGGGTAATTATAATATCATTTTTACCTTTAATTACCCAATTTTCTTTTAACCATGACAAATAAAAGTAAAAATTCATTAATCACCAAAAATTGTTTTCAACTTATTGAACCACATTTTACATAGTGATGTCAACCTTGTCTCCTGGATTTTTTAAATTCAACTCACAGAAGTGGTAAAATTACGTTTTATGCAATTTTTCAAATTCTCCTAGAAGGTGGGTAAAAGACGGTAAAAAGTTCAACATAATTTTATACATCTAATTTTATTAAAAAACGACTTCAATGAATTATATTGAACTTATATAGGTATTATATATTTATTTTGAATTATAATAAATTAAAATAAAATAAATAATTATTTATATTAAAAGTCAGTTTTAAACTATAACATAGTGTTTTTCACTATTCATCAAAAAATTGAATGTTTTCAGAAAAATACCAAAAAATAACCATAAGATAATTTTGATATTCCGAATTAAAAAATATATACTATTTTACCAAATTCAAAACATATATGTTGCATTAATTAATTTAAAATTAATTCCCATATTTCAAATTGAAAAGCAGGTTTTTAAAAAAGTAAAAACTATCAAAAGATTGACATGTGTTTATGTCAAATTTTAATGTGAAATTAATTATAATGACCTAAATTGTATTAAATGATAAAAATATAATCTAAATATACATAATAACCATTTAAATTCATAATTTAACCCTATAAATTATTTCTTTTAAAATATTTGTTTTCAATTAAAATATAGTATTTTGTAGTATTCATCAAAATATTAAAGTCATCAAAAAAGAACCAAAAGTTTATTCAAAATAAATTTTTATTCCCCGATTATAAATGAGAATTTAATTTCATAAAATTGAATATATAAAAGTTTCAAATATTGTCTTTAAAAAGGTTTTTCCTTTAGAAGGTGGTAAAATTGTTTTTCTAAATACTTCTTTTATATGAAAAAAATTAATTTGTTCTTTTATAATGTCTAAGAAACACATTATATGGATTATAAAATTATATGGAGTATATAAAATTAAAAATTCAGTTAATAATATTCATAACCACTATTGAATGACTAGTTTGGTAAGTCTTGGTGCACTCAAACTTGGTGTTGTGTGTATCACAAGCTATTGAATTACATTAAAGAAAATAACATACTACGAAATCTTGGGGTGTTACATTAAAATATCCTGTCTCCCAAATCAAACTCGATAGGGGTGGGAAATTATTGTTTCAAGAACTATGTTTGTCTTTATTAGCATCCTTATAAGATATGTAGAGATGCCTATATGTTCAATATTGGGACCAGCCAGGATAACCCCCCCCCATTATTCACTATGTATGAATCAAACCTGAATAGGGAATGTTCCAAGAATAATGTACGGATTTAGTGTCATCCATTTGATATATGTATTGAAACATGGGTCTAATTCCAGGGTCTAGCTGTAATGTTCTCTTTTTACGTAAGAAAAACTTCATGTTCTCACTGAATGACTCTAAACTGCGCATCACAATGTTTAAGTTAAATAAAATTAAAATATAACACACCCAAAGAACTACGTATGGATTGATTCTCATCCCTTTGAGATACATAGTGAAAAATATGATCTATATCCATGTCCCAATCACGATATATTTTTTGTCTCTCTTACATATATCATTAACAATATATGTGGGATTTTTCATTTTGTGTACTCTTCTTAGAGAGCCCACTAAGGAAACATGAATTTCCCCATTTTACATATGAGTTAGATTTATGTAAGGTACATCAAACTCATGTAAAATATTGATTCAAATATTTACCCTCTTCATTAAGAATTAACCCCTTTCATATATAACACTCGTAATCTTGAATACTTTCAGTTCTTCATAAGCATTATTATGGTTTTTGGTTGTAGAGTTTATGATATCTGAGAACTCTTTAACCTGACTATTCAGTACGTTCCATTAGGTGGTTGTTTCATAGTTCCTTGAAACAAGTGTTCCAATTTATGAATTACTACGTCTAAGTGCTTTACATTGGACTTATTCATGGAACTAGAAACACCCAACAATTCTTTACCTAAAATATTCCCTCTTTCCAATGGTAGGTGTTTATTAAGTATGGACTTTATGATACTTAATAACGTGATTTGGTCGAGAGGATGTATGTTCATACTCATCACACCCTTTTGGGGGGGAATTATTGTATACTCTGGGACTCTCTTTACAAAGTTAAGATATTCCCATGAATCCTAATTAATTGAAAAAGAATAACATATGTTACCCTTGGAATATGAAATCAATTATTAACAAGGGTGAAATTTAGAAACATTCATATGTATTTGAGGTTCGTCATTTATGGAGGTATCCGTATGTGTTCGAGGTTCTCCATCAATGGTATCCTCTCATATACTACATAGTGATTATTTTAATTGTTTCTACGATGATACTGGTTTTAAGAAACTCTGTGGGGCACTCTGGAATTTATTTTCATCAAGGGAAAAGAAGGTTTGTTTTTATTTTGTGATTATTCCCATAAAATTGGATACCTACATATCCTTGTAAAAGAAATTTGAACCCTCAAAGTTTGGTGATGATTAATGGGACAAATCATACCTTTTTATGGTCATGTCATAATGACCTATCCATATAGTTTTATGCCATGTGGTATGGACATCTATGATAAAGGTTCTTAGTCAATGTTTGATGTGGGACTTATGCTTAAGAAGCCCTAGGAACTTGGAAAGAATATCAGTTTCCAAGTAAGATTAGACCCTATTGGGAATATGAACAAAGTAGAACAGGGTTTATTTAAAGTGTTGGGTTTGAACCTCAATAAGGATTCCTAGGCATCCAATTTGGTTGGGAATCAAAGACCACGTAGTTCAATGAGTCTCATTGGAGAGTATATTCCTTTGAGAGAAATTATTTGGGCTTACTTCTTGAAAAGGATTCCATGAAAATTTTGGGGTTTAATTTGGGAATTATTCCTCAGGAGGATTCCCATATTAAAGGGAATTGGTTTTGGATTCATGAAGATGATATCTAATGTTCTCAGGTCCAGAAAAGGATTCCTACATTTCATGGTTTGAACAGAAATCAATGTTCTCATAGTTCAAGATTTTGTGAAAATGTTGTGACCATGAAAAATATCTTAGCCCACGTGAGTCATGATTGGTGTGAGAAACCAAAGGATGTCAAAGATACAAAAAAGTAACCCACACTTTTCATCCTCCATTGGTGGAAGAGGGAACACCTACGGTAGCCAGGGTGGATGAGGTTGAGGCGACCCGGGAAGAGGGAGAGGTGACGAGCCCTCCCTTTATTCCCATTACATTGGAAAGGGATCCAATGAAATGAAGAAGATATGAATTTTAGGGGCTTACACCCGGATGGCATCCCAAAAATTGATCCTGGTGGGGGAGGGAGGATTTTATGTTTCTTGAATGAAAAAAAATTGTGAATCGTACCTTCCCTACTAGAGACCTGAGGTTTTGGGTTTTTGAGACAATAAGGGGAGGTCAGAATAAAAACCCCAATCCCCAAAACTAGGAACTCCCCAACACCGTTCCTGTGAGAAAGTTCAATGTGAATGTGGATATATAAACCCATAGACACTCCATGAATCCTAATCGGATTGTGAAAAAATGTTGTAAATGTATGATTATGGATATACAAACCCAAATTAGAGACACGTTGATGTTCCTTTCTCAAAGGATTGATAAGTCAGGATTTTTTGGTGGAGGTCTCAACAGAATCCCATTCAGACAAGGGAGCCAATGAAGAAGAAGTCTTTCCATGAATGGCTTTGAGGAGGGCTTGATGGCTAGTAGACTGAAGAAAATATTTTAATCAAAGAATTGTTCCCAGGTAGGTACTGGCACACAAGTACGAGAAAACATGTAGGCATGAGAGACCTGATGTTCACTTAAGCGATGAACAACCTGGATGTTAATACTTGGGTTATACTTGACTCAATCCTTCAAGAGTATTCATAGTTATTCCTATAAGTGAGTTGCTCATGTTCCTGTGAATGGAATAGGTGGTAGACATGTGTTTCTGATTTAGTGATGTTGGGCACTTTATGTGTGCAAGTATTATGGATTTCAAACAGTAAAAGGACTTAAGTCCTATGCTAATCCTCCAAATCCTCCGATTTAGGTGTAAAATAACTACCTTGAATGTTTCAGAAGACTTGGGAGAACATTAGCATGACCGGAGCATAAATTGGGTTTTAAGGAAATTCTATGGTAGAAATGAAGGCCCCAATGGTATATTTATTGGAAAATAAGTGTACTTGGGAAAAAGAAGTTTGGTCGCGCAAATGGGTTGCACACTAGATGGGTGGCACCTAAGTAGGCTTCTGTGCCGTCGGTGATTTGTCCTAACTAGGGCACCACTTTGAGAACAGAGCCAAATTTATTGTATAACGCCATAGGGGATGAGGCCCCACAACACTTTTAGGTATCACTATCGGGCTGTGGTACCGTCCCTTTGGGTTGGTGCCTCCACTATCATCACTGACCTCTATAAGAAATGCAGCGTCGCACCGTGAACCTTTCAATCTTGGTTGATGACAATTGGAAGAGAAGTGCATGGAAGAAATTTCATGGTGTCTATAAATACACCCTAGAATTTGATTTCTTGGAAATGAATAGAATCTTTTTCTATGGTAAAATTTGTTCACTTTGACAAATTCCAACAACATTTGGTTAGATATGGAGCTACATCATGTTTGGAAGGATGCTATAATTTTTTCCTAATCCATGAAACATTGCACGCATAGTTGTATTTTTATAGGGTAATACATAAAACCACACACACAAGGTATCTTTTTAATTCTTATTGGTCAATATTAACTAAACCATACAAAAATGTACATTTAGTGAGCTGGGACTCGGCTTTTTTCAAGAGTGAACTTTGCGGGTTCCCAATCTTGTGAGCAACATGTCTCTTGATGTTGGTATTTCAGAGTAATGCATGTTGGACTATAAAGGGATAATGTTTAAGGTTGAATAACATTGACCATAAATTTTTAAATTGAATCCCAAATAGGTCTCAGTAGCTACGAATTTCTCTAATATTCTTTAAATATTTCCAAGGGGAATCGCGAGTCATGATTTTTATGGTCACTAAATCTAAAACACGTATAAACATAAATAATGTCTCTTCCAAGAACAAAGATACTATTATTTTAAAAACCCGTTATGGTGGATGTATTATGCAGGTAAAACTAGGGAATTTTCTATATATCCAAATAGTGGAGTTTTTTGACAAAAATGCTTGTTATTTAAGAAACTTATGCAAGTCCACCTAAGGGCATGTAATGCACGATTAATAAAAATATTTCTCAGATGTTTTATATTTTACTATTGATAGACAAGGAAATATAAGTTTTAGGTGACTCAATACCATAGTGGGTGGTTTTTCCAAGGAAATGGATTTTGAGAATAAAGGGTTACTTTAGCCAATATATGTCATGAATAAGAAAATCACTTCTACACAAATTCAGTGATAAGGAGTGGTTAAATTTTTTTAGAAATGAGAATTTCGGATATCATGTTATGCAGTTTTAAGTCATGTAGTGAGTACATTGTACTGTGCAGTTTTAATTCATGCAGTGAGGACATTGTCCTCTGCAATTTTAAGTCATGTAGTGAGGACATTGTATTGTGCAGTTTTAAGTCATGCAGTGAGGACATTTTACTATGCTTTTTTAAGTCATGCAGTAAGGACATTGTTTGGCTTTAATTTAAGGTCTTTATCTTTTTCCAAAGGTGAGAGACTCTCCCAATTTGTTCATAATTTGTTTGGGATCATACTACCATATTTAGGTATGGACGGGAAAATTTTGAAATGTGATTAGGTAATTTTTAGAACCGAGGAATGATAAGGGCAAGGACTAAAAGCATTATAGTAAGTGTTTTCCAAGAACAAGGTTACCATTATATGAAAAACTGTTATAAGGGATGTATTATGTAGGGATAACAAGGGAATATGCTACATAGCCAACTAGTGGTATCCTTTGACTGACATGCCAATTATGAAGGCAAATATTATGCAACAACACCTAGGGGCACGTACTGTATAGTCATAAAAAACAGTTTTTAGATGTTTGATATTCTATTGCTAAAAGATGAAGAATGTTTATGAAGATTATGATTTTACAAAACATAGAGTTCGGTTTATTAAGAAAGGTACATGAATATTGAGAGGGTATTCCCAATCCTAATTTACAAAGAATCGAAGGAATTTGATTTATACAAAGGTCTGACCCAAACATAGGAAGTAATGAATTTATAGTTTTAGGTCATACAACTAGGACCAGAAATGGAAATTGTATATGATATGTGGTCAAGTGATTAATGTTTATTTCATATTTCTTTGAACACATGGATAGAGAGATGTGTAAACCATTGTCTTGAAGATTTTCAGATCAAGAGAAAGTAAATGTGACAAATATACATGTATGAATTTTTTAAAATACAGATTCTTGTATATTGTAATCGATGTTTGAAGCGCAAAAAGACACTATAAACAAGAACAAAACATACATCATTTTACAAACTCATTATGGGGGCGGTATTATGCAGGGCGAACTAGGGCATATGTTGCATAGCGAAATAGTGGCGTCTTTTGACTGACAGACCCATTATGTAGGCAACTTATGCAAGGTTACTTAAGGGCATGTACTTCATTGTCAGGAAAAAGACTTCTGAGATATTAGAAACTATATCACCACAAATAGTAAGAATGATTATGATGATATGAAAATATTTAAGATAAAGAGTATGAAATATGGAAGAAGGTAATTCTCAAGGCACATGGAATTTTTTTGAATCAATACTGGTCATGATTTTTAAGTCCTTTAGATCAATTTGACTCATATGAAAAAATAGGGACTTTATTTGTATACTTTGAATTAATATTATGTTGTGCAGTTTAAATTCATGCAGTGAAGATATTGTACTATGATGTTTTAAGTCATACAGTGATGACATTGTACTTTGTAGTTTGAAGTTATTCATTAAAGACCATGGATAACCCCATAAGAAATTAAGACACCTTATTTATACAGAGGATTTTTTTTACCTAATTCCTTAGCCCCTGTGAGCTACGATCAGTGTGAGAAATAAGGAGCAGTAAATTCTTCTTCTGTAACATGAAGATGACACAAGTGAAGAATAAAATTATTATTATTATGTGATGGGAGAGCTAGGTCATAGGATCTGGGCGTACTATGTATCTTGCTTGATAAATAATCAAGCCAAACATAGTTCTTGGATTTCCATGCAGTTTTATTTCATGTGGTATGGACGAAGATGAACCGATGTGAAAATAAATACATATTGTATATGGACTAAGGGATAAAACCAATGTGTCACTACATGTCTTGTTGGGGGGAAAAATTAAGTACTACATAGTTCTTTAAACATTTCTTATGAATGTTTGATTCTTATATAAGGAATAAAAGGGGGGGTTTACAGTGGATGGGCCCAATAATTGAGATATGTGTGTCTCTACGTAACTCATATAGATGAGAATCAATCCATAAGTATTTCTTGATACATTTATTTCCACCACCAATCATGTTTGACATGGGAGATAAGGGTTTTAACATATTCTAGAGGAATGATTAAATTTAATACACAACATGATATGAAAACCAAACCATGCATCTTAAAAGAGAACTATATATATATAGTTTATATACAAGAGAAGAAAAGGGAAATACAATTTTTTTTGGTTTTGGATAGGCCCAATATTGGAGATCCAAGCGTCTCTACATATCTCAAATAGATGTGAATCAATCCACACATAGTTTTAGAAATGAGATTCATATGTAGATCCAATTTAAACAGGGGGAAGAAAATGACTCATGTGCCACTAAGGAGTAGAAATGATATCATTTATGCTTGCATTTGGAATCTCCTAACATCTTGTACTGAAGACGTTAGTCGTACATTTTAATGTCATGTAATGAGGAAAAATGATGTCATGCAGTTTAATGTCAGGAAACAAGGATAAAGATTATATGAATTTTATCTTCATACAACATTAACTCTTATGATTGTTCTACAGTTTAACACCATGTGATTAAGAATTTGTGCTGTGCTATTTGGATTCTTTCATCTCAGATGATGTGTGCAATTGCATAAAGTATTTATTCAAAAATCCTGCATTGGTTAGAATTTTAATAAGATCTACATCCATTGATATTAGAGAATAATCTCCATTTGGATAGACTTTATGTATAGAATAAGGTCCTTCCCACTTTGGCTCAAGCTTTAGAGTCTCATTTCTTGGTATCATTGGAGTCCTGAGGACCAATACCAATTCTCCTTGAAAAATTGAACATAGGTGAGCTTTCTTATTAATGGATCATGCCATTCTATTCTGATATACTTCTAAATCATGAAAAGAATGAAATATTTTATTGTCTAATAATTCTCGCTCAAAAAACTGTTTCTGAGACTTTGCATCTCTAGACCAAAGATCATAGATTGAAACTCAGAGTGAAGGAAATTGAATTTCAATTGGCAATTCTGCTATTGTCCTGTACACCAATGAATAAGGGGTTGACCAGGTGGTATTACCTATAGTTGTCTGATAATCCCATAAAGCATGAAAAATTTTATCTGGACAAGATTTTATATATTAATCCACCATCTTATGGATTATAATAGACATGGTATTATTGAAAGAATATATATTTCCACTGGTAGCTGCATAATAGTGAGATAAATGTTTGGATTTGAAATTGTGCTCCTGATATTAATTCCTAACCTCTACAGAATATAAATTAGAGACATTATCTGTCAATATAGTATGAGGGACACCAAATCTAGTAATGTTGTTAGTTTTAACAAAATGAACAATGATTTTTGGCTCAGATTTCCTTGAGAGGAAATCCCTCATCCCATTTAAAGAAGATGTTATTTTCACTAAGGATATACATTAACTGGTTCACCATAGCTGGAGGATAAGGCCCTACTACACCCATTACCCTTGTGAAAAATGGCCAGGAGTATTTATCTATGTGTAAAAACACTGGGGGTTGTTGAATTAAGTTGGCATGAACCTGGTAGGGATGACATTTCATAGTGAAACCTATGAAATCCTGCGTAATTTATGGCCAAAAGTATCCAACCCTTCGAATTTGACAAGAAATCCTATTCCTAGGCTAGTGAGCATGACAAGCTCTTGAATGTACTTCTTTCATGATAGCTGCATTTTCTTTTCCATAAATACACATGAAAAAGATTCCATCAAATCCTTACATATAGATGATCTCCTAGTGAGCTAGACTATCATAAAGAGTAAAATTGGTTTCTCTTCGTCAGATCTATTATTTTTTAGCTCTATCTAGTGTAAGTACTCCATTTTGAAGGTATTCCATGATGGGTTTTCTACATCTTGTGGTATAATCATATGGCTAAGAAATAAGGCTAATTTTGTTAATTTAGTCCACTCTAGTTTGAACGAAAGGTTATTCCACACAACTATGGGCTATACTGATGATTGTCTCATCTCTATTTAGATCTTCCAAGGATATAGATTCATTAGATAGTGCATTATTTTAGGCATTTTTTGATCGTGGGACATAAAAAAAATGTAGGATTGATTGTAAGATAGATTTGATAGTGATTGTAGTATCAATGATATTGTGTAGATACTCAAAATACAAGAGGGGGGGGGGTTAATTGTATATTTTAAAAATTCCATAAGGAAATTTTGTATAAAAAAAATTCACAACACATCTAAGTTCTTCTAACTTTCCTGATTCCGTAAATTAGGTTCCGAAATAAAAACATAACAAAAGTTTACAACAACAAGGATTCTACCTAAAAGTGTATAGAAAATTATTTAATCAGAGTACATGTATAATGAGGTATAAGATAGTT
Organism: Viscum album; assembly: GCA_963277665.1. Taxonomy (NCBI): domain Eukaryota; kingdom Viridiplantae; phylum Streptophyta; class Magnoliopsida; order Santalales; family Viscaceae; genus Viscum; species Viscum album. The sequence continues at coordinate 2,063,733,498 of OY728133.1, read as the reverse complement.
ATACTTTCCTCAAAAAGTAAAATGAAAGTGGAAAACAAAATTGAAACACTACAATAACATGTAGTAAATCATTTAACCCAAAGAGTAGGGTATCCAACAACCCTAGATAAAGGTCCCTTGATTTATACATTCAAGGAAGTCTATATTACCCAAACCCAGGTAATCCCTCAATACGAAGACTGGTATCTATCTTGTTGTCACGCAAGCCATTGATTTGTAATGAAATCGACACCTCTGACTTCACAACCCGAAGTCTTTGATTTTAAGGAAATCGTACATCTGCCCGAAGAAAATCTGCACGAAGAAAGTTAGAAAAAAAATTTCACTCCCAAACAAGTGGTTCACAACATCTGCATGAAGCACTAAGAGTTGAAAGAGCCTCTCTCTCGAGAAATTACTTCATCATCATGTATGTATGTTCTACAAAAGTAAAAATTTCTGAGTTCATTCAAATGATCTCTTATTTATAGGTACAACTTCAACGGTCGACACCGTCATCCAACAGTCATATTTTTCCTAGAATTTCTGAGGGAAAAAAATGGAATTTTGAATCTAGGTAGAATATACTTCAAAGTCTATAATATAATAATATTCGGATTCTGTTTCTCAGGAATTTAGATCCTGAATTTTATACAATTTCAGAGTCCGAATTTCAAAGAAATTCGGAGTATGAATTCAATAGAATTCATAGTCTGATATTACAATGTTCAGTATCTAAATTCATGATAATTCGGATTCTGAAATTACAAAGTTCAGAGTCTGAATTTAGAGAACTTAGAGTCTGAACTCAAAATGTTTGGAGTCTGAATTCAGAGAACTCGGAGTCTGAACTCAGAATGTTCAGAGTCCGAATTCCGAGAACTGAGAGTCTTAAATCAGAATGTTTGGAGTCTGAATTCAGAGAAATCGGAGTCTAAACTCAGAATGTCTTGAGTATGAGTTCAGATAATTCAGAACTGGAATTTGGAACCTGAAAACTGAATACTCTATATATATGTATTTATAAGATTCCAAGGTTTTGAATGGGAATCCAATTTTTATACTTAGAAAGAAAATAAGTTAGTTTAAATAATGAACAATGAAAAACAGGTAAGGATAAATTTTCCTTGGGGAAGGAAAATTTTCCTTATCAAATGAAATCTTAGGGAAAATGAAAATTTCCTTGATATATGGTGTTTGTTATTTCTATGATTTTTGTGATTTTCAAAACATGAAAGAATAGAGAAGTCATAAGGAAATCTTATTGACTCAACAATCTCCCTTAAGCATATAGGAATGGAATAGTCATTAGGAGACCTTATTGACTCAACAATCTCCCCCTTTTTGGAAAGAAAAACATCCTTAAAAAAAGATAAAAATGAGAGAAAAAGAATATAAAGACTTGTAAGTAAAACATATATCTATTTATAGATCAGAAAAAATGAATATGAATAACTCTCCCTTAGGTTTTGGAAACACTAAGGATCTTATTCTTGATTTTCAGATTGAGACTTATCATTTTGTTGCATACAGAAATCTCCTTGGATAAAAACTCCCCCTTATATGAACTCCCCCTTACATAGGGAAATGTCTTCTTTTACTTAGTATTATTTTTCATTCCTTTATTTTTCATTCCATTATCCCACTTTGTAATTTTCATAAAGAATTAAAGGGAATGGAAAAGGAAATGTGGTACCTGAAATATTAGTACAAGACAACCACAAATATACAAATAGTGACCAAAAATTCATTGCGATTGGAAAATTTTTATAAGGAAGGAATACAACAAAAGATCAGATTTAAATAAGGTCATCCTTCCTTTTACTTGGGAATCAGCTTATTCACTATTTTCTTCACCTTCTTGACCTCCTTATGGTCTTCCTATGCTTGTTTGAGAATCTGATCTTGATCCTCAGTTCTCTTATCTATGGATTTGATCCTTTCTTCTTGAGCCTTGAGAGATTCTTCCTGTGCCTTTAAAATTTATTCTTGCTTGCCGATCTTCTACTCTATCTCAATACTGATTTCTCTTTCTCTATTCTAGCTTTGAGGATCTGAATATAACTTCCCTTTCAGATATTTTACTTCTTGAATCCAAGAATTTTGCTGTAGGATTTGATTTTCCTCAATACTATTTGTGAGATACTTGATCTTACTATCTTTGGTGTCAAAGGCATCGTTGACACTTTCATGAAATTCATCAAGAATTCACAAATCTTCAATAGTCATTCTTGACCAACTGGTTATCTTCTTGCATGACCTCTTGTGAGCTTCATAGGTAATAATAATGGATTTTAAGTTAACCTCAAGTTTTACACACTTATCCATTACCATGGATAATGAATCTGATTTATGATTAAAGGTGTGTTGAAGCATTTGACTTCTTGAGTCTATGATTGGAAAAATTGAAATGGTCCTGAAAAGGTTCTTTAAAGACTGAACAATGAAAATGTATCCAGGGGACGATGATTCTGAATCTAAGGCTTTACATTGTGAGGGCTCTTTTTATAATTCAACTGCCTTCCTATTTGATGATCCACAAACTTATTTGTTCTTTACAATAGATTTAATAGGTGTATCAACAACCACCTATTTTCCTTTGATAGCTTTTAGAATGGGTTCCTCTGGTTTAGTAGACTCATTCTCACTATCAGAAAGATGAACATTTTCGTATTCATCCACTTCTTCTTTCTACACTCTTTCCTTATCTTCCTTTGGATGAATGAGGTCTCTATTGATTTTATCTACTTTATATGGCTTAATTACTTCATCATCATCCTTTCCTTCATCCTTCCTAGGAGTAGCTAGCTTTGAAGACTCAGCTTCAGAAGTTCAGTATGATAATTTTTTGAAAGAGTTTCCTCCTCAAGGAAATCATCAACTTGCCTTATCAGATGTTCAGTATCACCACTACCAGTTTCTTCTTATTATTCTTTTACTTCTTCTTCGACTACATTTTCATGGACATATTTCACGTGGAATTTTTCCAGAGTCACAAACTTTTTTCCTAGATTCTCAAAAAGAGGTTCATGAAGAAACGACTCTGGTACCTGAATATTTTCAGAGGTGTTCTATACTGACTTGAGATGAGATTGCACAATCACTATTTCAGTCATCTTCTTTCTTTACTTCTTTTCTATTTATTTATTTTCAAGATCATCACCAGAGCTTTCTTTCAGGGCTTTTGCTTTAGTAGGATCCAAGCCAAACTGTGTCTCCCCTTCCTTCTGATTTTTCTTATCTTCCCTACCCTTTTCTATAATTTATCCAGATGGGATTTTTTATTTTTATGCTTTAGAGGTGTAGATTGAGTTTCCTTAGCCTCTGGGAATTTTTCTTTCTCTTCTTCTTTTGTTATCTTCCTTTTCTTTCCTCCATTCTTAGAGGTCTCTACCACCTATTGCTTCTTATAAATGGCTACCACTTCTTCCTTAGAAAATCATAAAATTATTTGGATTCATTATGAAATCCAATATTAATTCGTCTCAAAGTGTCATCACTCCTCACCATGACTATGTAATTCCTTGGATTAGAACTACAAGGAATTTAGAAAGACTCTAAACACTGAACAATTATCTTTGAGGGAATGGCTGAATACATGATAATCTAACCCTTTAGATTTCCATTCATTATATTCTCTATTGTAATCAGAATATTCTTGACCCATTTAATCTTCTATAGATTCACCAGGAAATCTAGGATATACATGTCTCTCTTCTTCAAAGTATCCTTATCCCCTTTTCTCAGAATGATAAATCCTTGCACCCACAACTCAAGGATCCAAAAGTTTGTAGATAGGTTAACAATATTTGGAGTCTTTACATCTGAAAGTTTGAGGAAATCCATGGCCTTTAACTTAAAAAATATTCTTTGAACATCCGACAGCTTATGAGATCATAACTCATTCTCTCCTTCACATGGGATTCTAATCAAGATGGCTGCCTTGTTGTAAGAAAGAGAAAAAGTCTTCCCATAGCTCTTGAAAGAAAATTTCTCTTTTCCTTCATCCATGAAAAAAATTTCTGACTCATAGAACTCAACCAACAGGTCTGGATATACCAGATATTGAGATTATGGTTTCAATACGGAAACACTCTCCCATCCATTCAACATGATGGTCTTAGATATTATAGAATCATACTTAGCAATGAAATTTGGATGAACCAACTGTTCTCTATAAATATTCCATTCAAAAATCAGCTTTAAAATTGACATATCATTCGTAGATGAGCCTTCGAAAGACATTCAGAATTAAGGAATCCTTGAAAAGTTCGAAACAAGATTTTGTAGGAGGGAAGAGATTCAGCACATGAATGCTTTGATATTTATTTGGGACAACCATTAGGGGGTCCTTTATATAGGAATTTGGGGAAAAAATTCAACTACCGTACTCAATCCAATGGTTGAAAACACTTCTGATCAGATCTGATGATTGAAAAGATAGATGCAAGAAATTCTTAGTAGGATCCGGTCTTTTGAGGTTTTTAATAAAAACATTCAGATTTAAGAAAAAGAGAATATGAGAATTTAAAAATAGATAGAAATACCAACAAGTAAAAGATGATTATGAAAACTTAAGAAAGGAAACATACCATTCAGATTTCTTGGAAGATTATTCATAATGAGGAAAGTTTTTCTTGAAGAACTTTAGATTCCAAAAATTTTGATTATGAAAACTTCATTATAAAAATTTTAACCACGAAAATTTTCATTAAGAAAAAATTTAAAAAACTTACTAAAAAAAGTTTCACTATGAAAAAAATTTAAATAAACTAACTATGAAAATTTTCATTACAAAAAAAATTAGAAAAACTGATTACGAAAATTTTCATTATGAAAAATTTGAACTAAAAACCTCTTCATTATGAAAAATTTAAAGACTACGAAAAAAATTAAAATACGAAATGTATTAGACAAAGAAAAAATTTAGAAAATAAAGAAACAAATGTACTCCCCATATGAAAATGAGTTTCTTTCTGTAAGGAGGTCGTTTCAACAGGAATTTAATAAAGATGATTACCTTATGGTTATCATTCCTAACTTCTGTTTAATGCATTGAAATCTATTGGAGGGTAAAGATTTTGTGAAAATATAACAAAGATGATCTTGTGTTCTGATAAATTGAAGAATAATATCCCATTTTTGTGTGTGACCCCTAAGAAAGTGATGGATAATATCAATGTGTTTTTCACGAGAGTGATGTGCATGGTTTTTTCATAGGGAATGGAACTATTATTATCACACAAAATTTATGTTTTGGTAAAACTCAGGCCATAGTCTGTTAGTGTGTGTTGTATCCACAACACCTGAGCACAACATCTTCCAGCTACTATATTTTTATTTTCATCAGTGGAAAGTGCCACTGAATGTTTCTTTTTGCACGACCAGGAAACAAATGAATCCCCTAAGAAATGACAAGTTCTATATGTAGTTTTCCTATCCATTATACATCCAACAAAATCAGCATATGAAAAAAAAATTAGAACAAAATCATTTCCAAAAGTATAAAAGATTCCTAGATCCATGGTTCCCTTTTAGTAGTGAAAAATACTTTTCACTGTCTTTAAAAGAGATTTCTGAGGATTGGATTGATATCTTGCACATAATCAAATTGAATATAATAAGTCTGGACGACTAGATGTCAAGTAAAGTAGACTTCCTATCATACCTCTAAAAGATGTTTGATCTACTAGTTTCCCAGCTTCATCAAGATCAAGTGAATTTTAGATACAAATGTGAGTACTTATACAATTAGTGTTATCATATCCATACTTCTTAAGAAGATATTTAATATACTTATATTGGGATATATAGATTCCTTCTGGTTTTTGAGAAATTTGAAAAACAAGGAAAAATGTTAACTCACCCATCATACTCATTTCTAACTCATATTTCATTAGATCCGCAAAGGAATCAATTAAATATTGCTGAGTTAAACCAAATATAATTTCATCAACATAATTTTTAATAATAAAAACATTTATATTATCTTTCTTTATAAAAAAGGTTGGATCTTCCTTTCCCTTAACATAATTATCTGGAAGAAAAAATCATGTAAGTCTATCATAACAGGCTTGAGGGGCTTGATTGAGTCCATACAATGATTTGGTAAGTTTAAATACATGTTCAGGATGATTTTTATTTTTAAAACTATGAGTTTGGTCAAAAAAACTTTCTCTTGAACATAACAATTAATGAAAGCACATTTAACATCCATTTAAAAAAGATTGAAATTGAAGAATTCTACAAAGGCAATTAGAATACGAATAGATTAAAGTCTAGCTATTGGAGCATAGGTTTCTTTCATAGTCTATTCCTTCCAGTTGATTATATACTTTCGCAACCAATCTAGCTTTATTTCTTATGATGATTCAATTTTCATCACATTTATTTTTGAAGACCCATTTTACTCCAATAACTGAAGTTTCATTATGTCTTTTAACCAAGGTCCAGACATTATTCCTTTCTAATTAATTTATCTCATCTTTCATGGATTTAATCCAATCATCATCAGTACATTTTGGTTATAATTTGGAAAGTAATGATGATTTTCAACTTCATTTATTAATGAACTTCTAGTCCTTACAAGTTGATTTACATCTCCAATGATGCTATCACGGGGATAATTCTTAAGAAATGACTGATTTGGGTCTTGTAAAACATGTTCATCTACATAGGGTAGGATGTCTTCCAAGGTAAATGCTTCAAATAAATTTTCTCGAACATTTTCCTTATTAGAAAAATCTTCTAACAATGGTTGATAATCAGTTTTTGAAAACACATTCAAAGATGTAGGATGAGGTTATTAAAAAACAAAAGGATCAGTTTCATAAAATTTTACATGTACTGTTTCTTCTATAGTACATGTGTTTTTATTGAAAACTCTATAAGCCTTAGAAGTTGTGGAGTAGCCTAAGACAATTCCTTCATCAGATTTTTATGCGAATTTGTGCTAATTATCTTTAGTATTCAAAATGAATACTTTGCAACCAAAAACCTTGAAGTAGGAAAGTATAGGTTTTCTACCATTCCAAAACTCATAAAATGTTTTATTAAGAAAAGATCTAATCAAAACACGATTTATAGTATAACAAGATGTATATACAACTTCAGCCCAAAAATGTTTAAATACATAATATTCACTCATCATGGTTCTTGTTATCTCTTGAAGAATTATATTTCTTCATTCAACAACACCATTTTGTTGAGGTGTTCTGGGTGCTGAGAAGTTATGAGTAAAGAATTTTCTACTACAAAAAGTTTCAAAATCAGAAATTTGAAATTCTCCTCCATGATCACTATAAATAGTTATGAAAGGAAGGTTTCTATCATTTTTAACTTGGGCTCAAAAAGTTTTGAAATAAGTTAAAGCTTCAGATTTCTTTGCTGGAAAATAAACCAATGTAAATCAAGTGTAATCATCAACTAAGACAAATACATAATATTTTCCTCCGATGATTCAAGCTTTTGATGGAACAAAAAGATCCATATGCACCATCTGTAATGCATCAGTGGTTGAGACTTCACCAACTGATTTAAAACTTGATTTATGTTGCTTTCCATATTGAAAAGCATCACAGACTTTTGAAGAATCAAATCTAGGCTCTGGTAGATCCTTAACTAATATTTTCTTAGAATGTTTGCATAGTTTTCTATGGTTACAGTGTCCTAAACTTATATTCCATAACCAATAATGATCTTCCATTGCACTAAGGAAAGGTAGATCTTGGCCCCTAAGGTCTTATAAGTTTAGTGTGTAAACATTCTCTTGCCGGTGGGCAGAAAAAATGAATTCTTCCTTGGAATTATGTAATGAGCATTTATCATTCATAAAATTTACAAGGTAACCTTAATCACATAATTGAATTATGATAATGAGTTTATGCTTAATACCTTTAACAAATAAAACATTTGAAATCAATGTTTTTCCAAGAAGAACAGTGTTACATATACAAATAATTTATCTATTAGCATTATCTCCGAAAGTTTCTTTTCCTCATTTTGTATTGATAATATTTTCAAAGATGTTTTTGTTACCATACATATTCCAGGAACATACACTATCCATGTACCAAGTATTTTTGATGGTACGTTCTTTATTTTCCTGAAAATATGATAGTTAGACATTTGGAATCCAATCTTTCTTGGATCCGGAATTGTTGGACAATAAAATTTTGGGTATCCAAATTTTTTTAGAAAAATAATATTTATGAAACCCTAGAGATTGAAAATTATTTAATGAAAAAAGGTTCTTTCAATGCCCACCACTTTTACATTTATTACAAAAGGGTCTCTGGATGGAAAAAAAAAGTTGTTTTTGAAAACAGGTTTTATATGAGTATAACCTATTCCAGTAGTATTTCCTTGAGGAATGATTTGAGAATACATCATGTCAAACTTTTCTTTTCCATAAGTAAAGTTAGTAATATATTTCTTAAGAGAATATATTTCGTATTTTATTCTTATGACTAAATTCCTATCCTCAGATATTATTTCCTTAGAGTTAGATTTTTCCTCAAAAACATTTATTTATGAAATAGAATTCTTAATATCTTTAGAAAGTTTTTCATTTTCAAAATATTCTTCCTTAAGGTCTTTAGAAGGTTTTTCAATGAGCTCATCCTTATCGTCAAGATATCTAGATAGGTCTGAAATATCTTCTGCAATAACTTCTTCTTTAGTATTTTCCTTGTCTAATTTCTTATAAATTTTACAATTTTTTTCTTCTAATAAATAAGAAAATCTAGATACTTCTTTATAAGAAGGTATTTCTTCATTGTTTGAAGATGAAGTGTCTACATTAGAATTAATATCTTTAGAATAGTAATTATTTGTAAGAACCCAGTTTTTGCTGCGAAAGACTTTGGAATATTCTTGATAATATTCCAGGGCAGCACCTTCAGACGGCGTGGGATTTCGAGCCCCGGAGTGGCCGGAATTAAATGTTCAGTTCGTTCACACCGCAAACGCTAAATAAATGGGATAACTCCTAAACGGAGTTATGGATCAGATATCCAAGTGTACAGATGGGTCCGGAATGGGGTGTTTACCCTAGGAACAACATAAAACATGTCAGCGCGGGATGTTTGGACCCCTCGCCCGCGTCTGGAACGTTAAACGGATTAATTAATTAATTAATTAATTCGTTTAATGGAAAAACACTAGTATCTCTTAAAAGGTGGCTCGGATTGGAAAACCGAGGGCACCGTTGAGTTCGTAGCGTGCTGTTTACCCTAGGAGGGGTGTAAGTTTTGTGGGCACGGCCCGTCTGTGAAAAATGGTCCCAGGGGCGTTTTCGTAATTTGGTGGCCTCGGGCGCTAAGTTTAGTAACTTTTGAATGGGGTATCTGAATAAAATTCCGAATCTGCCGTTGCGCTCAGAGCGTGGTTCTTAGCCTAGGGGATGCTAAATCCTGACCCCGTCGGGAGTTCGGGTTCGGGGCTGTCGGGCAGGCGTTTAAGTGATTTGTACTTAAACACCCCCCCTTCTTCTTCTTCTTCTTCCTCCTCAAACCCTCCTCCCCCTCCACCTACGGCGAGGCAGTTCCGGCGAGGCGAGCTCCGGTGAGGCAACTCCGGCAGGGTGTGGTGGTACCGGCGGATCGACGCGAAGCTCCGGGCGAAGCCCAGCGAGGTAGGAGGTTTCGTTGCGTTTTCATTTATGAACCCCCATTTGAGTTCGATTTTATGTGTCGATTTGATGTTAAACCTTCAAATAAATCCCATAGATTCTTAGTATACTTTTTTATCTTTCCAAAGCATATTTCAGAATCAAAATACGAGGTCGGATGAGTTCGGGGTTGATCATCGAAGGTTGCGGGAATTCTGGGTTGTCCCGGCGATTTCCGGCGGTCCGACGGGTTCCCAGGGCGGCACGGCTTCGTTCCGAGGTGGCAGACGATGGTTCCGGGATGGCGGAAGGGGCCTCGGCTGGCAGCGGCGCTTTCCGGCGCTGGCAGTTGGAGGCGGCCGGGTGTGCGAGGGCGACGGCGGGCCGGCTTCAGCAGGCGGCAGGCGGCAGGCGGCCGGGCGGCTTCGGCGTAGGGCAGAGGGGGGAACCGCGGGGTGCGCGACCCCGCATGCGGAGCGACCGCGACCCGCATGTCACGGGTCGCTGCTGGGGAAAGGAGACCGACCTTGATGGTCGGTCGAGGGAGCTGGCCGCGGCGGACTGAATCGGGCCCGCGGTCGGGTCGCGGGCCGGCTGAGGGCGGACCGGCCGGACGGGGCCGGTCCGGGCCTAGGGAGTGCCCCCCCTCTTTGAATTTCCGACGCCCGTAAAGAAAGTTACGGGCGTCCGTTTTGCGCGTTGTCAGCGGCACCATGGACCGTGCGTCGAGGGGAATGTTTTGAGATGGTTTCAAGAATTTTTAATTCCTGAAACAAGGGGCCGCGGAGGCGCGATGTGTCCTTCAGGGGACGAGCGTATTCCCCGAGAATTTTGTTTCGGACGGCGTAGACGCATCCAACGTCCGTTTTGAGCACCGTCAGCGGCGTTGGGACCCTGGCACAGGGGCGAAGGATTCCAAGGTGGTTTCGGGCAATGGGACTGGATTTTATGCGTGGGCGCCACGACCCGTCTTCCGAGCCGCGTGCAGCGTTTCACGCCTTTTTCACCGGAAGTCCGTTCGGGGCGTGCAAGTAGTCAATGTTGGGTGTTTTTCCGAGGGCATCGCGTTGGCGCAGTCTGACCGCTGTAATTTCGCACGATGGTGCAGGCCCCGCGAGGGACGGTTCGGTAGTTGACGATGATTTCAAGCTTTATCACCGGGTGATCGTTTTGGACAAGTGAATGGTCCATTTCGTGTACTTTTTCGAGAGGATCGCAACAGTGCGATCCGTTCGTTGAGTTTCGGGACCGGGATACAGGTCCCACGTGGCACCGCTTGGGTGTAGTGCGCCGGGATGCACCTTTTCCCCGGATATCCGTTGCACTCATGTGAGTAGTGCTTTTGACGTGTTTCCCCGAGGGGATCGCAATGGTGCGATGCGCCCGACTGTTTTCGGGGCCGAGGCTCGGGATCACGGGACGTCGTTCGGGCGTGAGGCGGTGTTGGCGACTTTTCCGCTGGATATCCATTGGAGGCGAGTAAGTAGTCGATCTCGGGTGTTTTTCCGCGAGGATTACAACGGTGCAATCCGTTTGGTTTTGCGGAGCCTCTTGCACTATCTTGTTAAATGTGGAAGCATGAAAGGTGCCCCGGTGTCGGTTTGTCCTTCCATGGTTGTAGCGGACCCTTGGCGTGTGATCGCACACTCTTGGGAAGTGATGTAAGTGGTTCACAAGGTGTTGTTGGCCGTGCCTGGGCCTTCGAGTTGGACATGTTACGTCACGCCTTCGCGTTGACGTTGGGTGCCGGGTGCACGATAGCCCTTGGGCTGGGGACGTGTTATACTCCAGGAGTATAAGGGATCACTCAGAGGTACGTGTTGTTTGTACCTGAGGATGTTTGTGCGCTCAATTGGAGTTGACTTGGGGCCACACATCGTGTGGGCCCCACGTGCGTGCCATGATCTGTTTTACGTACTTTGACCTCTTGTGACATAGAGGGTCCCTCTGTACTTGTTTGTTTGACCAGCATGGTGATGTTTCCCTTGGCCTGGTGCTCTTTTGTCTGACTAGTAGGGTTGAGCGGCCTCCCCCTGGTTTCGTTCTCGATGGATCGGCCGGTAGCGGTGCTGGTGACACCCAGTGATGGAACGGGCACTGAAACCCCTTTGGGTGAGTTGTTCTGGAGTTGGGTGGTCACGCGATACCCAATCCGTGTTCAGTTGGCTAGTGTTGTACCCTCCAGTGGGGATGGCCCGGGCAGTTCTGAGTTTTACCCTCCAGCGGGGCTGGGCAGTGGGGTTACTCATCGACTTCCTCGGGCTTACCCTCCAGCAGGGCTGGGCAGTGGGTTTCTCACTGACTTCTAGGGTTTACCCTCCAGAAGAGACTGGGAAGTGGGTCACCCGACGCTATTAGGGTCTACCCTCTAGCAGAGACTGGGCAGTGGGTCACCCGACGACCTCTTAGGGTTTACCCTCCAGTAGGGCTGGGCAGTGGGTCACCCGTCATCTAGTTCCAGGTCTACCCTCCAGCAAGGATGGGCAGTGGGTCACCTGTCAACTTATTCCAGGTTTACCCTCCAACGAGGCTGGGCGGTGGGTCACCGGATGATGTGTTATGGTTTACCCTCCAGCAGGGCTGGGCAGTGGGTCACCCAGTATCTTATTATGGTTTACCCTCTAGCGGGGCTGGGCAGTGGGTCGCCGGTTGATGTATTAGGGTTTACCCTCTAGTGGGGCTGGGTAGTGGGACACCTGTTAGCATTTCAGACTCAGTCCTCTCGACTAGTCTAGTCTGTGGCTTACCTCCGTGATTACCGAAGCGGGACCCTTGGTTGTTTGTGTCGGTGATGGAATGACTTGACTTTGAGGAGACCTCTCGACTGTAGGACAGTGACGAGGTGTGGTTTGACTTTCCCTAGAACTCTCAATTTCGAGGGAAACTTTCCCCACCGAGAAGCGTTCTTGTGACGCGATCTAAAACCGTGCGGGCGAGTCAGTTCCTCCCAAAGTGGATAGTGTCAAGGTGCAGTGATTGAGCCCCTTTGCTTGCGGTTGAGGGCAAACGTGCAAGATGCTGGGCATCGATGATGGGGTTATGTCTGGGACTGTCAGATACTCTTTCCTTGGGCTGAGCTACGGGATGGAGATCCCCTTACGACGTTTTTTGGGCTTCTTGCTGAGCATAAGGATATGTATATACCTTGTTCGAGTACCCACTCCTTGGGTTTTGTCTACTCTCCTTACAGGAGAGGCGAAGACGCGCGAGGTATGCCACGTGCTTTCCATGTCTAGCTTCTCGTGATTCGATGAGTCTACTCTCCTGCTAGAGGTAGCGAAGACTCGACGATAAGTTCATCTTCTCACCGTTTCTATCTCCTTGTGTTTGGACGAGTCTTCTAACTTTCTCTTGTTGGGTTGAGCTGGACTCTACTGGTATTCTACTGTACTCTCTGTTGTACCCCTTTAGTGTTCCTGTTCATTCTACTGCTCACCCTTCGGTACCTCCTTTTGTTGCTCCCTCGAGCCTTCGGGGTATCCTACTGAGTATTTTTATACTCACCCCTGCTTGGGCTTTTCCCAAACGTGGTGTTCCCTTGCAGACGACGGATAGGTGGAGCGTGACTTCAGTGGAGTATAGGAGATTGGGAGCTTGGACCGCGTGCAGTGGTCATGGCCGGGTTCCAGGTGGGAGACCCGTCAGCTGCTTCTTTTTGTCTACCTGTTGCCGGGTTGTTGCACTTTTTGGTTGGGCGTGTGCTTTGCCCCTTTTCTTTTCAGCTTGTACTTTGTACTGTTAGAGGTCGATGCACATTGTGGTTTATATATAGCAGTTTCCCTTTCCTTTTCTTTGCTTGTTGTTACTTTTACTCTGCACTATTTCATTGAGTGTGCTGCGTGTGTGTGTACAGGTACTTAGGCAAAGGTTTCCTCGAGTTGTTGTGCCTTCGGCGCTGGTCGCCAGCCCCTGGCCTATGGAGGCGGGCCTGGGGTAGTTGCGGCTCGAGCCCAGGTAGGGTCGGGTCATGACAAAGTGGTATCAGAGGTGGTTCGTTCCTTGGGACGTTTTGTGGACGTCCCTAAAAGAGGAATTGGTTGGGATATAGGGCAACCGTGTTAATGTGTCTCGAGAGCGGCTCTCAGGCCAGGGAGTCCAGTGATGGTGCGGCGGCCGACGTATCCATTCACCAGGACCTTGATAACCCGCTTGTCAACTCGGCATGCTGAGACACTTGTTGCAGGAAAAGTTTGGTTTGTGCATCACATAGGACTGAGTCTTGATTGTCCTTCTTGAGTCGGCTCCCCATCGTTGTTGTTGTGGTATATACATATATGCTCATCTGACCGCGATACTCCTTGATAATATTCAGGATGTCTCTGCGAGGACAGCCAGCTAGGATACCAGCTTTGGTTCGTAACGACGACCTTGTGAGCTACGAGGCCACAGTCCAGGACCCATAATGCGAGCCCCTTTCTCTGGGTGGGCCGGTAGCAGCACCCCCACCTGTTGAGCAGCAGGAAGTTTCAGCAGAGCAGGCTGAGCTTGAGTGCAGGTTGAGCGCACTCCGTGAGTCCCAGTGGCAGAGACTGCTGAGGTTCAGTGGTGAGCCAGACCCTCAGGCAGCAGAGGTTTGGCTCGAGGTAGTGGTTAGCCTTTTCAGGCTTGTGCAGACGCCGATAGATCAGAGAGTGGCTTTGGAATCCAACCTTGTTCGTGGAGCAGCATGGCGTTGGTGGAGTGTGGTGACTCATCTTCTTGACGAGTCGTCGCTTTCATGGGATGAATTTCTGTTGTCGTTTTGTGAGGAGTTTTCCCCTCCTTCTTGCGCTCCGTTCGGATTCAGGAGTTCCTGCAGTTTCAGCAGGGAGGGATGATGATGGTTGAGTACGCGGCCAGTTTTGTAGACCGTGCACGCTTTTACCCGGACTTGGTCCATGACGACAACTTCTAAGCGCGGAATTTTGGGCAGGGTCTCCGCCAAGAGATTCGTGCTATCAGAGTACCCTTGGGAATTTCCACATATGCCGGGGTGCGGGAGCAGGCGCTGGTGATAGAGGGCTTCCTGTCGCGTTCTAGTGTTGGTGGTGGCAGCAGGAACGTCGAAGCCGGGACGTCTGTCGTAGCTAGCAGGAGCCGGAGGATAGGACCTCGATTCAGGTGTCCGTCCCACTGCCGGTTTTGGAGACGTGGTCGTATACCACTGTGGTGAAAAGGCGCAGGGCCTCAGCCGAGGATGCCCTTCCGTGAGTATATCCTGGGCCATGGTCGTACACCACAGTGGTGCCGGAGGGCACCAGGGCAGCCTAGAGAGCGCTGGTGCTATGCTTGTGACGGGAGAGGTCACTTGGCACGAGACTGCCCAACCCGGGTTGCTGAGATCTTCGGGAAGGCATCAGGCGCACCACCACGACAGAGGCAGCGCCGTGATTGGAGTAGAACCCAGATAGGTGGTGCTAGCAGAGGAGCGGGAGGAGCTGGTAGTGGGGGACATTACGAGATCTCCCCATCACCACTAGGCGGTCCACGTCAGGCTCCGGGAGCTGACGGTTGGGACCACGGGTAGCCGCGAGCTTTGGATGTCTACGATCCTACCGAGCATGGGGTGGTGAGAGGTACCCCTTGCGACTCTTATACTTTTTGCAGTATCATTGTTAGGCTCTTCATGTGAAAGGATTTTTTCCCTACTCCTTGTTTGAGGTGTGACTAGGGTGATGCAGGGCATCGGGTGTAACCCTGTGTCGGTAAGGAAAAAGGCGTGAGACCTTTTTCCTTTAGTTGATGGTGTTGGCTCCTTCTCTTTCGAGCGTGTAAGAGAGTTTTGATTGAGGGACATCGACTGTGAAATCTTGCGTGACCGGATATCCTTGGGTGTTTCACCATATGGATATTCTGAAGGAGGGAATCCCCGGGCCTTGTTCCAGGTGCGGGTGGTGATTCCAGTCACAACGTGCGATGTAGAGGTTTTACCGGGGAGGTGAGCTACCCCCGAGAGCCTTTGGGCCATTTGAGACCGTGCAGAGGGATGGTGAGGCTCTCAACCGCCTAGCCCTAGCCCCAAAGGCTGGAGTGGGTGCACGATGTCGGCAAGGGCCAACCTCACATGAATAGATCAATCCTTTGTTCTGTGTGCGGTGACACAGAGGCATGTGTGAGTTCTTTTGGGTATGGGAAAGCCAGGTGTAGGCTTAGTACCCCATGTTGCTCCCTAGTTTTTCTTTTAGGGGACGAAAAGATTGAAGGAGGGAATGATGTAAGAACCCAGTTTTTGCTGCGAAAGACTTTTGAATATTCTTGATAATATTCCAGGGAAGCGCCTTCAGAAGGCGTGGGATTCCGAGCCTCAGAGTGGCCGAAATTAAATTTTTAGTGCGTTCACACCGGAAACGCTAAATAAATAAGATAACTCCTAAACGGAGTTCCGGATCAGAGATCCGAGTGTACGGATGGGTCCGAAATGGGGTGTTTACCCTAGGAACGACATAAAACTTGTCGGTGCGGGATGTTTAGACCCCTCGCCCACGTCTGGAACCTTAAATGGATTAATTAATTAATTAATTAATTCGTTTAATGGCGAAACACTAGTATCTCTTAAAAGGTGGCTATTATTCGAAAACCGAGGGCACCGTTGAGTTCAGAGAGTGCCGTTTACCCTAGGAGGGGTGTATGTTTTGCGGGTGCAGCCCGTCTGTGAAAAATGGCTACAGGGGCGTTTTCGTAATTATGAGGCCTCGGGCGCTAAGTTTAGTAAATTTTGAACGGGGTCTCGGAATAAAATTCCGAGACCTCCGTTGCGCTGATAGTGTGGTTCTTAGCCTAGGGGAGGCTAAATCTCAACCCCGTCGGGAGTTCGGGTTCGGGGCTGTCGGGCGGGCGTTTAAGTGATTTGTACTTAAACACCCCCTTCTTCTTCTTCTTCTTCTTCCTCAAACCCTCCTCCCCCTCCACCTTCGGCGAGGCAGCTCCAGAGAGGCGAGCTCTGTCGAGGTGACTCCAGCAAGGTGCAGTGGTGCCGGCGGATCAATGCGAATCTCCGGGCGAAGCCCAGCAAGGTAGGAGGTTTCGTTGCGTTTTCATTTCCGAACACCCCTTTGAGTTTGATTTTATGTGTCGATTTGATGTTAAACCTTCAAATAAATCACATAGATTAGTAGTATACTTTTTTATCTTTCCAACTCATATTTCAGAATCAAAATCCGAGGTCGGATGAGTTCGGGGTTGATCGTCGAAGGTTGTAGGAATTCTGGGTTGTCCCGGCGATTTCCTGCGGTCTGGCGGGTTCCCAGGGCGGCGCAGCTTCGGTCCGAGTCGGAGGACGGTGGTTCCGGGATGGCGACAAGGGCCTCGGCTGGTGGCGGCACTTTCTGGCGCTGGAGGTTGGAGGCGGCCAGGTGTGGGAGGGCGACGGCGGGCCGGCTTCGGCAGGCGGCAGGCGGCCGGGCGGCTCCGACGTAGGGCAGAGGGGGGAACCGCGGGGTGCGCGACCCCGCGTGCGGAGCGACCGCGACCCGCATGTCGCGGGTCGCTGCTGGGGAAAGGAGACCATCCTTGACGGCCGGTCAAGGGAGCTGGCCGCGGCAGACTGAACCGGGCCCGCGGCCGGGCCGCAGGCCGGCTGAGGGCGGACCGGCCGGACCGGGCCGGTCCGGGCCTAGGGAGTGCCCCCCCCCCCTCTTTGAATTTCCGACGCCCGTAACTTTCGTTACGGGCGTCCGTTTTGCGCGCCGTCAGCAGAACCACAGACCTTCCGTCGAGGGGAATGTTTTGAGATGGTTTCAAGAATTTTTAATTCCCGAAACGAGGGGCCGTGGAGGCGTGATGTGTCCTTCAGGGGACGAGCGTATTCCCCGAGAATCTTGTTTCGGACGGCGCGGACGCGTCCGACGTCCGTTTTGAGTGACGTCAGTGGCGTTGGGACCATGGTACATGGGAAAAGGTTTCCAGGGCAGTTTCGGGCGTTGGGACTGGATTTGAGGTGTGGGCCCCACGACCCGTCTTTCGAGCTGCGTGCAGCGTTTCACGCATTTTTCACCGGACGCCCGTTCGGGGCATGCGAGCAGTCGATGTTGGGTGTTTTTCCGAGGGCATTGCGTTGTCGTAGTCTCCCCGCTGTAATTCCACACGATGGTGCGGGCCCCGCGAGGGCAGTTTCGGGAGTTGACGGTGATTTCTATCTTTATCACCGGGCGACTGTTTTGGACAAGTGAATAGTCCATTTTGTGTACTTTTTTGAGAGGATCGCAACGGTGCGATCCGTTCGTTGAGTTTCTGGACTGGGATGCGGGTCCCACGTGGCACCACTCGGGTGTGGTGCGCCAGGATGCACCTTTTTCTCCGGATATCCGTTGCACTCATGTGAGTAGTGCTTTTGATGTGTTTTCCCAAGGGGATCGCAATGGTGCGATGTGCCTGACTGTTTTCGGGGCCGAGGCTCGGGATCACGGGACGCCGTTCGGGTGTGAGGCGGTGTTGGCGACTTTTCCGTTTGATATCCGTTGGAGGCGAGTAAGTAGTCGGTCTCACGTGTTTTTTCACGAGGATTACAACGGTGCGATCCGTTTGGTTGTGCGGAGCCTCTTGCGCGATCTTGTTAAATGTGGAAGCATGAAAGGTGCCCCGGTGGTGGTTCGTCCTACCATGGTTGTAGAGGACCCTTGGCGTGTGATCGCGCACTCTTGGGAAGTGATGTAAGTGGTTAAAAAGATGTGGTTGTCCGTGCCTGTGCCTTCGAGTTGGAGATGTTACATCACACCTTCGCGTTGACGTTGGGTGCCGGGTGCACGATAGCCCTTGGGCTAGGGACGTGTTATACTCCGAGAGTATAAGGGATCGCTCAGAGGTACGTGTTTTTTGTACCTGAGGATGTTTGTGCGCTCAGTTGGAGTTGACTTGGGGCCACACGTCGTGTGGGCCCCACGTGCGTGCCATGATCTTTTTTACGTACTTCGACCTCTCGCGACGTTGAGGGTCCCTCTGTGCTTGTTTGTTTGACCAGCAGGGTGGAGTTTCCCCTGGCCTGGTGTTCTTTTGTCTGACCAGTAGGGTTGAGCGGTCTCCCCCTGGTTTCGTTCTCAATGGATCGGCTGGTAGCGGTGCTGGTGACACCCAGTGATGGAACAGGCACTGAAACCCCTTTGGGTGAGTTGTGATGGAGTTGGGTGGTCACGCAATACCCACTTCATGTTCAGTTGGCCAGTGTTGTACCCTCCAGTGGGGATGGCCAGGGCAGTTCTGAGTTTTACCATCCAGCGGGGCTGGGCAGTGGGGTTACTCATCAACTTCCTCGGGCTTACCCTCCAGCAGGGCTGGGCAGTGGGTTGCTCACTGACTTCTAGGGTTTACCATGAAGCAGAGACTGGGCAGTGGGTCACCCGACGCTATTAGGGTCTACCCTCCAGCAGAGACTGGGCAGTGGGTCACCCGACGACCTCTTAGGGTCTACCCTCCAGCATGGCTGGGCAGTGGGTCACCCGTCGTCTAGTTCCAGGTCTACCCTCCAGCAAGGCTGGGTAGTGGGTCGCCTGTCGACTTATTCCAGGTTTACCCTCCAGCGGGGCTAGGCAGTAGGTCACCGGATGATGTGTTATGGTTTACCCTCCAGCAGGGCTGGGTAGTGGGTCACCCAGTATCTTATTATGGTTTACCCTCCAGCGGGGCTGGGCAGTGGGTCGCTGGTTGATGTATTAGGGTTTACCCTCTAGTAGGGCTGGGCAGTGGGTCACCTGATATTTGGTTATGAATTACCCTCCAACGAGGCTGGGTAGTGGGACTCCTGTTAGCATTCCAGACTCAGTCTTCTCGACTAGGCTAGTCTGTGGCTTGCCTCTGTGATTACCGGAGCGGGACCCATGGTTGTACGGGACGGTGATGGAACGGCTTGACTTTGAGGAGACCTCTCGACTGTAGGGCAGTGACGAAGTGTGGTTTGACTTTCCATACAACTCTCAAGTTTGAGGGGCACTTTCCCCACCGAGACGCGTTCTTGTAACGCGATCTAAAACCGTGCGGGCGAGTCAGTGCTGCCCAAAGAGGATAGTGTCAAGGTGCGGTGATTGAGCCCATTGTCTTGTGGTTCAGGGCAAACGTGCGGGATGCTAGGCATCGATGATGGGGTTATGTCTGGGACTGTCGGATACTCTTTCCTTGGGCTGAGCTACGGGATGGAGATCCCCTTATGACGTTGTTCGAGCTTCTTGTTGAGCATAAGGATATGTATATACCTTGTTCGAGTACCCACTCCTTGGGTTTTGGCTACTCTCCTTCCAGGAGAGGCGAAGACGTGCGGGTTATGCCACGTGCTTTCCGTGTCTAGCTTCTCGTGGTTGGATGAGTCTACTCTCCTACTATAGGTAGCGAAGACTCGACGAGAAGTTCATATTCTCACCATTTCTAGCTCTTTGTGTTTGGACGAGTCTTCTACCTTTCTCTTGTTTGGTTGAGCTGGAATCTACTGGTATTCTACTGTACTCTCTGTTGTACCCCTTTATTGTTCTTGTTCGCTCTACTGCTCACCCTTCGGTACCTCCTTTTGTTGCTCCCTCGAGCCTTCGGGGTATCCTACTGAGTATTTTTATACTCACCCCTGCTTGGGCTTTGCCCACACATGGTGTGCCCTTGCAGACGAAGGATAGGTGGAGCGTGACTTCAGTGGAGCGTAGGAGCTTGGGATCTTAGACCGCGTGCGGTGGTCATGGCCGGGTCCTAGGTGGAAGACCCGTCAGCTGCTTCTTTTTGTTTACCTGTTGCCGGGTTGTGGCACTTTTTGGTTGGGCGTGTGTTTTTTCCCTTTTATTTTCAGCTTTTACTTTGTACTGTTAGAGGTTGATGCACATTGTGGTTTATATATAGAAGTTGCCCTTTACTTTTCATTTCTTGATGTTACTTTTACTCTGCACTATTGCATTAAGTGTGCTGCGTGTGTGTGTACAGGTACTTAGGTAAAGGCCTCCCTGAGTTGTTGTGCCTTCGGGGCTGGTCGCCAGCCCCTGGCCTATGGAGGCGGGCCTGGGGTGGTTGCGGCTCGAGCCCGTGTAGGGTCGGGTCGTGACATTCTTATCAAGATATTAATTTGTTAAAGCCTCAATGAAGAGTACCTTGTCCATAAGACATATATTTGGTAATGAAGGAGTGGAAATGAATCCAATATTTTTATATGCTGATGATTCATATTCTGAAGATTCACTTCTCGAAGAGTCTCCACAACTAGCACTCCAAGTATCGTTTTCTTTAAGACTTTTCATGTGAATGGAACGGTAGAACATCTTCTTGTTTCACTCTGAATTCCATTCCTTATTTTCCTTCTTTTTCAAAAGTGGGATATCAGTTCTGATATGACCTCTTCTTATACATTAATAACAAGAAAATTATCCATATTATTCTCTTTGTAGTCTATCTTACTAAACTTATTTTCATAGTTTTTCTGAGCTACTATCTTGTTCATCCTCTGAGCATGATTAGTAAATCATTCTCTAATTTTTCAATATCACTAGATTCTGACTGAATAGAAAATTTCTTTGACATTGATCTAGAAACTCTTTCTAGGGTCTTGGATTTCATATGTTTAGATGTAGTTTTAAAAGCCACTCCACCATTCCAATTCTTCTTTTTAACATTATCAGCATCTCTCTTCATTCTAGTTTTATGTTGAAGAATAGTTCCAAACAGCTCATTTAAGGAAATCTGGGTGATTTTCCTATACTCATCGATTGCTGTCCTCTTTGATTCCCACTCATTTGGATTAATGTCAATGATCTTATCTACAAGTGCCTCATCATACCAACCTTTTTCTACCATACACATTAATCTATTCACAATGGTCATAAACCTTTGATGAACATCGCTTATGCGTTCTCTATAAGGAAAGTTAAAGCCATGATATTTATCTCTCAACATAGCTCTTCTTGGCTCTATGACTTTAGAAGTACCAAAATGTGTAACATCAAGTTTTTTCCATATACTGTTTTCATATTCACATGATGATATTTGACTATAGATGTTCCTAGTCATGGAACATAGCAATGTATTTATGACTTGGAAATTTTCTTGATATTCTGATTTCTCTTGATTAGTAAATGTTATCAATTCCTTATCATTAATCTTATAGTCTCCTGTCATCATCATGTAGTTCTCTACTCCAATATTGATAACAAATGTCTCCATAACATCTCTCCAGTACTCATAATCATTTCCATCCAAAATAGGTGGTCTGGTAGGATTTAGATTGTCGATTGAACCAACATTTATTCCTTCCATCTTAAAGAAAATCATTCCACACAAAAGTTGTTATTAACAAATGTTTTTAAATAAGAAAAAAATATTCTAAGCACAGAAAATATAGAACTAGAGTATCTCTAAGAAAAATATGAATCCGAACTTCTGAGTCCAAAAATCTAATTACGAAAAAATGAAGAAGAATAAAACTTCTCTACTGAATCTAATCGCAAGATTAATTCAGATTTAACCAATACTATGAAACAAATTGTAAGATAAGTTCAGGGTAAAAGGAAATATCCTCTGATACCAATTGTATAATAGATTGTAAGATAGATATTATATTGATTATAGTATAAAATCTATGGTGTAGATACATAAAATACAACAGGGGGTGAATTTTATATTTTAAAAATTCCTTATTGAATTTTTTTATAAACAAAATTCACAACAGCTCTATGTTCTACTAACTTGCATGATTCCAGAAATGTGGTTCTAGATAATAAACATAAAAAAAGTTTACAACAACAAGGATTCTACCGAAAAGAGTATAGAACCTTATTTAACCAGAGTATAAGTATAAGGAAGTATAAGATAGTTATACTTTCCTCAACTAAAAAAAATAAAGTGGAAAACAAAATTGAAACACTACATATAAGAAGTAGTAAATATTTTAACCCAAAGAGTATGGTATCAAACAACCTTGGATAACGGTCCCTTGATTTATAATTTCATGAAATTATATCTTATGCAAACCAAGGTAAGTCCTCAATCCAATGATCGGTATCTGTCTTGTTGTCCCCGCAAGACCTCGATTTGTAAGGAAATTGGGACCTCTGACTTCACAACCCGAAGTCTCTGATATTAAGGAAATCACACCTTTACATGAAACAATTTTTCACGAAGCAAGTCTGAAATTTTTTTTCACACACAAACATGTTTTCCACAACATCTGTATGAAGCACTGAGAGCTAAATGAGCCTCTCTCTCTCTCTCTCTAGAAATTACTTCAACATCATGTAAGTATGTTCTGCCAAAGTAAAAATTTATGAGCTCGTTCAAATGAGCTCCTATTTCTGGGTACAACTTCAACATTCGGCTCTCTCCTCCAATGGTCATATTTTTCCTTGAATATCGGATGGAGAAAAAATGGAATTTGGAATCTAAGAAGAATATCTTTAGGGTTCACTAATATAAGAATATTCGGATTATGTTTCTTAGGAATTTGGAACCCGAATTTTAATGAATTCTGAAGTCTAAAATTCAAGGAAATTTAGAGTATGAATTCAGTAGAATTACAAGCCTTATCTTACAATGTTCGGCATCTGAATTCATGTGAATTTAGAGTCTTAACATAAAAATATCGGAGTCTGAATTCATAGAACTTGGAGTCTAAACTCAGAATGTTTGGAGTCTGAATTCAGAGAACTCGGAATCTAAACTCAGAAATTTCAGAGTCTGAATTCAGAGAACTTAGAGTCTAAACTCAGAATGTTCGCAGTATGAATTCAGAGAACTCAGAGTCTGAGCTCATAAAGATCAGTGTCTGAATTCAGAGAACTCGAAACTGGAATTCAGAACCTTAAAATAGAATACTATATATCTATGTATTTATAGGATTCTGAGGTTTTGGATGTGAATCCGATTTTTATACATAGAAAGAAAATGAGTTAGGTAAAATAATGAAAAATGAAAAACAGGTAAGGATAAATTTTCATAGGGGAAGGAAAATTCTAATTATCAAAGGAAATTTTAGGGAAAATGAAATTTTCCTTAAGAAAGGGTATTTGTGATTTTGAGGGTGTTTTTGATTTTCAAATCATGAGAGAATAGAGAAGTCATAAAGAAATATTATTAACTCAAAAATCTCCCCCAAGCATATAATAATGGAAAAGTCATTAGGAGACCTTATTGACTAAATAGAAAATGTTGGATCTAAGTAAAATTCACCCATTAACCCTTTGAAGTAATCACAAAAATGAATTAATTATTCCTTTTTGATGGAATAATCCCCATTGATTTGTATGATTACCAACTCTGAATCCCCTTTCACTTTCAAGTGGTTCCCTTGTACCTAAAGTTATCATTCTAGACTTGCAATGAGAGATTTATATTCTTTCTCATTTTTGGTTTCGACTTTGGAAAATAGGAAGGAATAAGCAAACACAACCTTTTCTTGGGAGATAAGTACAATTCCTAACCCAACATTCTTGTCTTTAGGGTTTTCCATTTTCTTCCCTATTGGACTTGTAAAGGCACCATCAATGTACATTTACCATGTTTTGGAACTATCTTGCATTGAAAATACCACTTCATCAGGAAGTTCAATATTCAATGATGCATCTTCCGCAAATGGGTGTTTATCAAGGACGTCGGGTAGATCTTGGCCTTTTATTACCTTCTGAGGCATAAACTAGATATCAAAATATTTCAAAATAACTACCCACCCTTCCAGATAGTTTGTAATCATAGAAGGACTGAGGATAAATTTGAGTGGGATATTGCAAGACTATAATTGGAATTCATAATGTTGCAGGTAGTGCCTCAATTTCTGAACTGAAAAGATCACCTACCACCAAGAAGTTTATATTAATATTCTTAATCCACACCTTGGATCGTGGTAAACAATAGTGCAATGGAATGTCCAGGTCACACGAACTCTTCCACAGTTCTTCATGGGTAAAAACTATCATGTCACACAAGGACATCTTACACACTTATGTATGGGGGTAAACAAGTGTATAACGATATTAGCAGAAGGATATCTTGTATCCTTCATTTTAATGGAGGAGACATTGTGTGTATTTAATACAGACCCCCATAAACTGATCAAAAGCTAAAAATTAAATAAAATAGAGAAAAATGATGAGATAAGGTTAGAAGTTCTATGAGTGGTGTTATATATATCTTTGGAATTCTTGGATGATGCAGATGCATGTATTGAATCCTCTTGTGAGAAACAAAGTATCGCAGGTTTGGTGCTCTAGTTTCCAGTTAGATCTAGATCATGTTCTTTGTGGAGTTGGTTTTGGAAAGATGATTTTTATATGATATGTGTTATTCCATATTCTTAATTCGTGAATGCTTCGTGTCTTCTTCAAATGTATCATGGTGCATGTATAAGTCTACTTATCATGAATGCTCATTCTTCTATAACACAATACTGCTCATCTCTTTTTTTAGGGACATGCATGTCATTTTATTCTTGGAGTCCATGTGTTGGAGCCGACATAATGAATTTATCATACACCTCGTACCTCATTCTATTAGGTGACATGTCTAAAAAGAAAAATTAATTATGTTAGTGCACTGAAATATGACCTTTAAAAATTAAATTGAAAATTACAAAACATATTAAAGAACACAGTCATAGACTTTCTAGAAACGGTGTCACTTGGAAATGGTTTCACGATGAAATGATGTATTATTATTTACCTTTGATTGGTGAGACATTCATGATGGCATAATTGTATTGAGATCAGGAACCTGATGCACATATGCAGTGTTTGGATAACAATGTCTGGTCATTTTCCAAAATTCGAATGGTGTCTTAGCAAGGAACTGGTGTCACAAACATCATGAGATATAAAACTAGTTATGGATTCTGGTCATGGTGTCTACGTCATAGTATTTGTGTCATGGTGTCTGGTCATGGTGTTTGGTTCCATTCCTAGAAAACTAGATCCAATGGAAGAGTCACATGTTCTCAAACTTAGCCAAATATATGTATACAGACATACACAGTAATATTCACTGAATGAATTAGAATTTATCATTTATAAAATAAATCATTATATACTGATGTTAAAAATTTATTACGATAGTAAGTCATTATTTACAGTAATCAAGATATTGATAAAATTTATTTGAAGCATAAGGAAACCAAACATATCTACACATGATATGAGATAGATTAAACAGTATTAACAATTTGTGATCATTAAAACACGAGGAGGCCACCAGAAATGTCATCCCTAAAAAGTTCATTCCAACTTTATTTATCAACCCCAATAGTTGTTACATACAGCTAAATACTCCTAGCCATTCTCTACAAGGGGAATGTATGTAGTTTGACCTTATCCTCAAGCTACGACTAAGCAGTTCAAGTATATTTTTACTACTACTTATTTCTTATCCAATTTGACTAAGGAAATACCTCTCAAAGAAGTTAGATCGAAAATCATTATTTGTTATGTCAAAACTAACATCATCACTAGATTTGGTCTACCTCATACTATATTGATGTGAATGGACACCAATTTCTATTATACTGAGGTAAACATGTTTTATCAGGAGCAAAATATCAAATCCAACCATTCATCTAACTATCATGAAGCAAAAATGGACAGATAGAGGATTTCAATAAGAACCTATCAAATATACTCTAGAAGACGAAGGATAAAGATACAAAATCATAGACTGATAAAATTTTTCATGCTTTATGTGATTATAGGAATGCTATCTGTATTTTAACTCAGGCTACTCCATACTCATTAGTGTAAATCACAAAAGCAGTTTAGTACATTAAAATTCCAATGCCTTCACTCTGAGTGAAAATCTATGATGATTTATCTATAGATGAAAAGTCTCAGAAATGATTTGATGAGATAGAACAATTTGACAAAAAGATATTGCCTAATTTTAATCATTTAGAAGTCTATCAAAACTGAATAACATGTTCTTTTAATAAGAAAGTTATCCTCTGCTCATTTCGTCAAGGAGAATTGGTATTGGTCCTCAACACTCCAATGATAATAGGAAATAATCCTTCAAAGAATCAGCCCAAATGGGAAGGACCTTATTACATTCACAAATTATACTCAATTGGAGTTTTTTTCACTAATCTAAATGGATGGAGAGCTTATTAGAACTCCACCCAATGCGATATTATTCAAGAAATTCTTTGTATAACTGCAAATTTCATATGTTCTCACTGCATGACTCTAAACTGCACAACACAAAGTCCTAGTTTCAAGGAATTAAACTGAATAACAACCATAAGCATCAATGTGGCACAACGATAAAATACATTGAATCTATGTCCTCATCGCACGACGTTAAACTGCATTCCCTAATTTTCCCTCGTTGCACGTAATTAAACTGTATGGTTAACACCTTCTCTATTTCACATTAAGATATTCCATATGCAAGAATATTTGACATTTTTTCTACTCTGTAGTGAAAAATGAGTTCTATTTCTCCATATGTATGAATAAGATCTGCATAGTGGCCAGATATCAGGAACTATTTAGGGCACGATTCTCATTTTCAATGAGATATCTAGAGACACATGGATCACCAATCATGGGCACAGTTACAACCACAAAACATTTATTTTCATTTTCTATTACTTTATATAAACCAAATCTATACAGAGTGCTCTTTTAAGATACATAGTTTCATCTTCATACCATTTTGTGTTTTAATTTCAAATAGTTCTTCTAGAATGTGTTAAAATCCCCCATATCCCACATCAATCTCGATTAGTGTAGGAAATGATTGTTTAAAGAACTATTTTTTTCTTGATTCTCATCCATATTAGATATGTAGATATGCGTAGATCTCCAATCTTGGGCCCATACACAATAAACCACCCACCCCTTTATTCCCTATGTATGAAACAAACCTGTATAGGGAATGTTCAAAGAACTATTTATGGTTTGATTGTCATCCATATGACATACGTAGTGACACTTGGGTTTAATTCCATAGTCCTGCTGTAATATTCTCTTTTTTATGTTAGAATAACTTCTTGTCCTCATTTCATGACTCTAAACTGCACATCACATAGTTCTCATTGCACAACATTAAAATGAAACACCCCTAAAAAACTATGTATGTCTTGATTATCATCCCATTGAGATACATAGTGAAAACTAGTCTTTATCTCTGAGTCCCATCCCTGATTTTTTTATCTCTCTTCCATATATCATTAACAATATATATGGGAATTTTCATTTTGGGTTATCTTCTTAGAGATCCCACCAAGGAAAAAAGAATGTTCCATTTTTACATATGAGTTAGATTTATGTTAGGGTCTTCAAAATCATGGAAAATATTGATTCAAATATTTCTCCTATGTATTGAGAATTACCCTGTATGTAACACTCGTAATCTTGATTACATTTAGATCATAATAATTTTTCTTAAGGTTTTTTTGTGGTCGAGTTTTTGATATCAGAAAACCCTTTTACCTGACTATGAAGTGCATGCCTTTAGCTGGATATTCTATAGTTCCTTGATACATGTGTTCAAATTCAAGAATCACTGCTTTCAATTGGGTTCCATTGGATTTAATCATTTAACTGGAAACATCTAGTGGTTCTTTATAAAAAATGGTCCATAATTCCAAAGGTAGACATTCTTTATGTTTGAACATTATGATACTTAAGAATGTAAATTGGTCGATAGGATGGAAGGTCATACGCATCAAACACTTATGGGGGGAATTATATTCTATTCTGGGACTCTCTTTATAAAGTGAAGATAGTTTCATGAATCCTTATTAATTGACCAATTATAACATAAGTTTCCCTTGGAATTTTCAATCACTTATTAACATGTGTTAAATTTATAATCATCCATATGTATTCAAGGTTATTCATTATAGGAAATATCCATTTGTATTCTAGGTTCATCATCAATCATATCCTCTCATATACTACTTATAGATTATTTTAATCATTGCTATGATGATGCTGGTTTTTAAGCCACTCCGTGGGGAACTCTGGAATTTATTTTCATCCAAGTAAAAGAAAGTTTATTTTTATATTGGGATCGTATACAAAAATAGGATACCTATGTATCCTTGTGAAAGGAATCAAAACCCTCATAGTTCATTTCCACTTAATGGGACACATCAAACCTTTTAAGTTCATGTGATAGGGACCTATCCATATAGTTTTATGGCATGTGGTAAGGATATCTAAGAGAAAGGTTCTTAGTCAATGTTTTATGTGGGACTTATGCTGAAGCAGCCCAGAAACTTGGAATGAATATGGATTTCCAAGTAATATTTGACCCTGTTGGGAATATATCACATGTAGAACAAGGTTTATTTGATGTTTTGGGTTTGAACCTCAAGTATGCTTTCTACACATCCCATTTGGATGGGAATCAAATCCCACGTAGTTCACTGTGTCTCATAGAAGAGTATAGTCTTTTGAGAGAAATGAGTTGGGATTACATCCTAAAAAAGATTCCTTAAGGATTTGGTGGTTTAATTTGGGGCAAATTCATAAGGGGTATTCCTAGATTAGGGGAATTAGGGTTGTATTCCTAAAGAGGATATCCAATAAGGTTGATCCCAGAAAAGGCTTCCTACGTATCATGGTTTAAATAATAATCAATGTTGTCATAGTTCAATATTTTTTGAAAATTCTGTGACCACAACAAATCTATAAGCCCATGTGAGTCATGATCGGTGTGAGAAACTTGATGATGTCAAAGATTCAACAAAGGCACCCACACTTTACCACCTCCTCTAGTGGAATATAGAAAACCTAGGATGGCCAGTGTGAACACGGATGAGGAAACCTTGGAAGGGGGTGAGGTAGCGATCCCTCCCTCTATTCTCTTTACATTGGACAAGGGTCCAATGAAAGGAAGTAGGGATGAAGGTTATGAGCTTACACTAGGTTGGCTGCCCTAAAATTGATCCCAGTAGGGGTGGAAGTTTTTTCCGTTTCTTTAATGGAATAGAAATTGTGAACTATACCTTCCCTACCGGAGACATGTGGTTCCTTTTTTTAGAGATGAGAAGGGGAGATCCGAACCCAATCCCGAGTCCTCTAAACCGAGAACTCCACAACATTGTTCATGTGGGAAAGGTCAATGTGACTAAATATATACAATCCAAAAGACACTCCAGGAATCCTAACACCATTGTGAAATAAATGTGGGAAACATCTTACTACTGATATACAAACCCAAATAAGATATTTGATGATGTGATTTTCCCAAAGGTTTGATATGATATAAGGTTTTGGTGGCGGTCTCAATAGAATCCCTTTAATACAAGGGATCCGATGAAGAAGAATCCTTACCATTAATGGATTTAAGGATGGATTGATGTCTTGCAGACTGAAGAGAGTATGTGAATCAAAGAAGGGAGCCCATGTAGGTACTGGCCACAAGTATGGGAATGCGAGAAGTCTTGGGAGATATGATGTTACCATAGGATATAAAAATATTAGATGTAAATACTTGGGAGAGACTAGACTAAAGCCTTCATGAGTATTCACATGTATTTCTAGAAGTGGGGTGCTCAAGTTCATGTGAAAGGAATCGGTGGAACAAAAGTGTTTTTGATTTAGCGAGGTTGGGAAATTTAGGAAAGCAAGTGTTATGGATTTCAAACACTAAAACGAATTAAGTCCTGTGGTCATCCTTCTATTCCTCTACTCTTGGTGTTAAATAAAAACATTTAATGTTTCTAAAGACTTGGGTGAAGCACTAGGGCGACCCGAGAAGTAATTTGGTTTTTGGATAATTCATCTGTACAAATGAATTCCCCAAGGGTATATTTATTAGAAAATAACTGACCTTGGGTGAAATGAGTTTGGTCTCACATGTGGGTTTCATGCTAGATGGGTGGCACCCAAGTAGACTTGCTTTCAGCCGGTGATTTGGCCTAACTAGGGCACCACTTTGAGGACGTAGCAAAATTTGTTATTCCTTACTGTGGGGGAAATGCTCCCACACCCCTACTTGTGATCACAACCTACCTGCGTTCTGGAACCTTCACGCTGGTGCCTCTTCTACTATCATTGACCCCCATGAAAATGCTGAGTTTCGTCATGAAATTTCCTTCCCGGTGGATGACATTTTGTAGAGAAGTGCATGGAACACATTTCATGGTGTCTACATAGTCCCCCTCTATAATTTGATTCATTTGAAATGAAAATCATCTTGTTCTAAGGTAAATGTTGGGAACTTTGATTCATTCTAACATCATTTGGTTATATTTGGAGCTATGTCATGTTTGGAAGGATGCACTAATTGTTTCTTAAGCTAGGGGACCTAGCGTGCATAGTTTGATTATTTATAGGGATATATAGACACCCTCAAACACTTTTTATGTTTTCGATTTTTATTTATCAATATTACCTAAACCATAAAAAAATTTACATTAAGTGAGCTAGGACTCGACTTTTTTCCAGAGTGACCTTTGAGAGTTCCCAATATGGTGAGTACCATGTCTCTTGTTATTGGCAGTTCAGAGTCATGCATGATAGACTATAAAGGGATAATGTTTTATCTTGACTTTATTTGACCATAATTTTTGAAATTCAATCCCAAACAGGACTTAGTGGCTACGATTTGAACTAATATTCATTAAATATTTCCAATGGGAATTGCGAGTCATTATTTTTATGATCACCAAATCTAAAAAATGTATAAAAATAAAGGATGTCTCTTCCAAGAATGAAGATACCATTATTTGAAAAACTCGTTATGGGGGATGTATGATGTAGGGAAAACTGGGGAATATGTTTTATAGCCAAATAGTTGCATCTTGTAACGGACATGCTTGTTATGTAGGCAACTTATGAAAGGCCACATAAGGGCATGTAATGGATTGTTAAGAAAATGAATTCTCAGACGTTTGAAATTTTACTATTGATAGATATAGAAAAATAAGATTTGGGTGAATCAAGACCACAATGGGTGGATTTTCCAAGGAAATGGATTTTGAGAATACATGGTTATTTAAGCCAACATATTTCATGAATAAGAAAATCACTTCTACAAAAATTTGGCATATAAGGAGTGGGTAAAATTTTTTAGAAAAGAGAATTTATGATATCATGTTATGAAGTTTTATTTCATGTATGGAATAAATTATACTATGTAGTTTTAAGTCATGTAGTGAAAAAATTGTGCTATGTAGTTTTAAGTCATACAGTGATGACATTTTACTATGAAGTTTTAATTCATTAAGTGAGGACATTGTAATATATAGTTTTATGTCATATAGTGAGTACATTGTGTGGATTTAATTTATGGTGTTTATCTTTTACCAAAGGTGTGAGTCTATCCCAATTTCTTTATAATTTTTTTGGGAACATACTACCATTTTCCGGTATGGAAGGGAAAATTGTAAAATGTGATTTATGAATTTCTGGAACTGAGGAATGATATGGGAAAGGGATAAAAGTACTAGAGGGTGTCTTTTCCTCTAACAATGATACCATTATTTGAAAAACCTGTTAATGGGGCAGTATTATATAGGTCTAACTGGGGAATATGATTCATAACCAAATAATGGTGTCCTTTGACTGATAGGCCCATTATCTAGGAAAATTTTATGCGACTCCACCTAGGGGCACATACTGCATAGTCAGGAAAAAGATATTTCAGAAGTTTTACATTTTTTTCTAAAAGCTGAAAAATGTTTATGGAGATTTAGATTTTCCAAAGCATGGAGTTTTGTTTATTAAGAAAGGTACCAGAATATGGAGAGAGTATTTCCAATCCTGATTTCCAAAGTATCGAAGGAATAGGATTTATACAATGGTTTCACCCAAACGTAGGATGTATGGTGTTTATAGTTTTAGGACATACAAGTAGGAACAGAAATGGAGATAGTATATGATATGTGGTCAGGTGATCAAAGGTTATTTCATATTAATTTAAAAACATTTAGAGAGAGAGATGTGTAAACCATGGTCTTGAAGTCTTCTAGATCGAGAGAAAGTTAATGGGACAAATATACATGAATGACTATTTTAAAATATAGATTATTGTAAATT
This sequence comes from Viscum album, assembly GCA_963277665.1. Lineage (NCBI taxonomy): Eukaryota > Viridiplantae > Streptophyta > Magnoliopsida > Santalales > Viscaceae > Viscum > Viscum album. The sequence continues at coordinate 2,063,701,005 of OY728133.1, read as the reverse complement.
TTCATCCAATTTTGAAGGGGAAAAGACACTATAACCATGAAAAAAATTACCATCATTTGAAAAACATGTTATGGGGGATTTATTATTCAAGGCCAACTAGGGCATATGATGCATTGTAAAATTGTGGCATCTTTTGACTGATAAGTCTATTATGTAGGAAACATATTCAAAGACACCTAAGGGAAAGTATTACATTGTCATGCGAAAGAGTTATCAGATATTAGAATCTTTTTAACCAGAAACCGTAAGAAAGATTATGATGATCTGGAAATATTAAAGATTAATAGTGTTCCATATAGAAATGGATAACACTCAATGCACATGAGAAATATTTGAATCAATATTGTTCATGATTTTGAATTCCATTACATAAAATTGAATCATATGTAAAAAAATAGAGATTTTATTTGTTTCCTATGAAGTCATATTATGTTGTGTAGTTTAATGTCATTCTGTGAGGACATTATACTATGAAGTTTTAAGTCATACAGTGAGAACATTAAGTTTTTCTGTTTAAATTCATGCAATGAGGACATTGTACTGTATAGTTTGAAGTCATGTAGTAAAGACCATTGATAACCCCATAAGAAATAGAGACCTTGTTTATATAGAGAAGATTTTTTACCCAATTCCTAATCCCACATGAGCTATGCTTGTTGTTAGAAACGAGGAGCAGTAAATGCAACTTCTGTAACACAAAGATGACACAAGTGAAGAATATGGGTTTTATGATTATGTGACGGTGGATCCAGGGCATAGGATCTGGGCGTATTGTATATCATGTTGGATAAAAAATCCTTACAAATGTAGTTCTTTGATTTCCATGTAGTTTAACGTATTTTGGTGAGGGAGAAGACAAACCAATGTGAAAATAAATACATATTGTAGCTAGACTAAGGGATAAAACCCATGTGTCACTTTGTGTCGTGTTGGGGGAAAGAATCCATCCACATGTACTTCTTTAAACATTCACTATGAAGGTGTGATTATAATATACGGAATAAAGTGCAGGTGTACCGTGGCTGGGCCCAATACTAGAGATATGGGCATCTCTACATATCTCATATAAATGAAAATCAAGCTATATGTAGTCCTTGATATGTTCATTTCCCACACCAATCGAGTTTGAAATGGGAGATATGGTGTTTTAACACATTCTAGAATAATGTTTAAATTTAAGACACAAGATGGTATGAAAATCAAACCATTCATCTTAAATGAGCACTATGTATAGATCTAGTTCATATATAGAATAATAAAAGGGAAATAATTTTTTTTTCTTGCGACTGGGCCTATGATTGGAGATACATGAATCTCTATGTATCTCATATAGATGATAATCAATCCACAGATAGTTTTTCAAATGAGGTCCCTATCCAGATCTATTTTAGACATAAGGAATAGAATGACTCATGTTCTACTATGGTTTAGCAATGATATCAATGAATCTTGCATATGGAAGCTCGTAAGGTCAAGTAGTGAAGACGTTAGCCGTAAATTTTAATGTCGTGTAACAAGGACAAATGACATCATGCAATTTAACGTTGTGTGACGAGGAAAAATATTATATGCATTTTATCATCATACAACATGGACGCTTATGATTGTTATATAGTTTAACACCATCTATCTAGGACCTAGTGATGTGCAGTTTAGAGTCTTGTAGATCGGACGATGTTGGAAATTACACAAAGTATTTATTCAAGAATATCTCAATGGTTGGAGTTGTAATAAGATCCCCATCCTATGAGATTAGGGAATAAGCTCCATTAGAGTCGACTTTATGTATGGAATAAGGGCCTTTTGACTTTGGATCATTCTTTGGAGGTTTCTTTTCTGGTATCATTGGACTCCTGAGGACCAATACCAATTATCCTTGAATAAATGAATGGAGGATAACTTTCTTGTTCAAGGATCACACTATTATGTTCTAATATACTTATAAATGATTAAAAGTATGCAATATTTTCTCGTCTAATCATTCCAGCTCATCAAACCATTTCTGAGACTTCTCATCTCTAGAAAACTGATCACAGATTGAAACTCAAAGTGAATGCAATTGAATTTCAATTAGCAATACTTATGTTGTTCTGTACACCAATGAATAATGGGTTTCTTGGGTGGTAGTATGTCTAGTAGACCGATAATCCCATAAATCATGCAAAAGTTTATGAGGCCAAGAATTCTTATATTTATCCACCATCTTCTAGAGCATATATGATTGGGCCTTATTGAAAGCCTATATTTGTCCATTGGTTTCCTCATGATACCGAGATGAATGGTTGGATTTGATATTGTTCTCCTGATATTACTTATTTACCTCATTAGAACCAAAATTGGTTCTATTGTTTGTCAATATAGAATGAGGGACACCAAATCTGGTGATGATATTAGTTTTAACAAAAGTAACATTTCTTTTGGATCTGATTTCTTTGAGAGGAATTAACTTAGCCCATTTAGAGAAGAAGTCAGTAGTTGTATGAATATACTTGAACTGCTTATACATAGCTAATGTATAAGGCCCTACTAAATCAATTCCCTATGTGACAAATGTCTAGAAGAATTTAGATGTACGTAAAAATTCTGGAGGTTGATGAATGAAGTTGGCATGAACATGACAAGGATAAAATTTCGTAGTGAAATCTGTGCAATCCCGTGTCATTGATGGCCAAAAGTATCCAAGCCTTTGATTTTGATCAGAAAGCCTATGACTAGATAGGTGAGCACCATAAGCTCTTGAATGCACGTCTTTCATGATAGCTGCAGTTTCTTCATGATCAATACAGTTGAAAAGGATTCCATCAAATCCTCATTTGTAGAGGATATCCTCGTGATCTAGACTATCATAAAGATTTAAATTGGACACTCTTCATCAGATCTATTCTTTTTCAACTCTATCTGGTAGAAGTACTCCATCTTGACGGTATTCCATGATGGGTGTTCTCCATCCCATGGAATGACTATATGGCTTAGATATAGGGAAAATTTCATTAATTTACACAACTCTTGTTTGAATGAAAGGTGAGACAAAAAAACTATAGACTATACTAATGACTATCTCATCCCGATTTGGATCTTCTGAGGTTGTAGCTACATTATCCAGTGCATCATCTTGGGCATTTTGTGATCACCAGATGTAAGAAAATTCCAACTCTGAGGGAAATTCATCCATTAACCCTATAAATTAATCAAAAAAGGATCAATTATTCTTTTCTGATAGAATAATCCACATTGATTTGTTTGATTATGAACTTTGAATAAAAATTCACTTGCAAATGGTTCCCTTGTAACTAAGGATCAAATTCCAGATCTGTAATGAGAGCATGATATTCTACCTAATTGTTGGTTCTGACTTCTGTCAATAGGAAGGAATAAGGGAACACTACCGTTTCTAGGGAGATAAGTACAATTTCTAACCCAACATTGTTGAGTTTATGGGTTTCCATTCTCTCCCCTGATAGACTTATAGAATAACCATAAAATCACATTTCCTAGGTTTGGTAACTATCTTGAATAGAAAATAAATCTTCATCAGGATGATCAGTATTCAATGATGCATCTTCTGCAGATGTGTGTTAAGCAGTGAAGTCAGCAAGAGCTTGGCCTTTTATTGCCTTATGAGGCACAAACTATATATGAATCTGTAGAAAAATAACTACCCACTATGACATATGCCCTGTAATCATAGAATGGAAGAGGATCAATTTGAGTGGGTTATTGAGAGACACCAATTGGACCACATGATGGTACAGGTAGTGCAGTAATTTCTGAACTGCAAATATTAATGCCAGGTAGAACTTTTCAATACATTAATACTGAGTTTCTGCAACATGCATAGTTCTACTGAGATAGTAATTTCTATTTTCATTCCCATATCATCTACACAACATTCTACAAATTTTCCTAATAAGGGTTTGAAGATATGGTGCATGACACATTGATACATTGAACCTGCATTCTTTAAGACAAAGGGAATTACCCAATGGAAAAACACACCTTGAGGGGCTCTGAAGTATGTAGATTCTTCATCTTTTGGGGCCATTTAGATTTATTTTCACCCAAAGTAATCATCCATGAAAAAAATATCTTCATATTGAGTTTTTTCATCAATTAAAACATTATTATTGTAACTGGAAAATCATCTTTAGGACAATGCTGGTTAAGATTTATGAAATTAATGAAAACTCTGATTTGAAAATTCTTTTTTTTTTCACTGGGACAATGTTGGCCATCCATTTAGGATATTGAAACCTCCTTAAAAATTTATACTTGATAATATTATCAACTCCAGCTTCAATTTTAGAGACACGAGATAGGTATGATGTTCTTTCTTCCTACTTGAATCCTCAGTGTTTTTCTAAAAAACCCAAATGATGAGTGGCTACATTAGGAATAAGACCTAGAATTTTTGTATAATTCCCATAAAATATATCTTGATGTATTTTTAGAAATGAATTATATGCTTTATGATCTTCAAGAGTTGTGGCCACAATAATCAGAGTGGGGTGCAGATCATATTCTTTTCCCAAATTTACTTCTCTATGCTCATCCACAATGGTAGAGACACCTTCCAAAAATTATATAGGAGTATCCCAGAGACCTTCCTCTTATTCTTCATTATGTGTTACTTATTCTGTTTCTACATTCATAGTAGACGATGGAGAAAACATTCCAGTGTTATGGCAGGAGTTAGTATTTGAACATACTGAACAAGATTCCTCCTTTTTAAACCCTACTTATGATGATGGTTATTCATGGGGTAATAAAAATGAGATGATAGATTGGGATTTTACATCCTTTTCTTCCTCTAGTATTTTAACAACTTATTCTATTATTATTGGTAAAGTAGAGTCTTGGTGAATTTCAGTGGATGAAATAAAGAAATCTTTATTTAAGCTTTCACCACAACTTGGTGAATCAACAATTTATCCCATCCTGTCAGGTTCGATTTCTGTAATTGACATTATAGATGTTACTATATGAATTCTTGAATTTGGGTTTACCATTTTAATTTGATTGATAGGTAACACATAATCTATACTCAAATTTATGAATGGGTTTGCTGGGATCTTTTCCAAGCCATATAGAGAAACTATTCTAGTTACCTCCATTTTATGGAATTTGTTCCCTTTGTGTGATAAAATTACGCCTCAATGTATTGAGATTCTCACATTTTGAAAAGATACATGTCACCATACAATGTCCCTATTGGACCATTAAAAAAATATTTGAGACATTGATGGTATGTAAAAATTATGGTTGCATATTGATGTAGCCAAGGCCTTTTTAGAAGAATGTTGAAGGCTGTGTCCTGATGATCAACCATCAAATTTGAATTAGACATAAGATCTACAAACTACGTTCTGAGTTTAATCTTGCATAGAGGTTCTTTCTCGTTCTTATAATCACATTGAAACATTAATGTGGGGGAAAGATAAATCATATTCAGTGAGGCCCAATCGACAAAGTGTACGAATGGGAATGAGGTTGACTCTTAATCCATTATTAATGAAGAATCATCAAATTTTATGTCATTTACCCTTACAAATAGATACAAGGGCCTAATGTGTCCATATAAAATCTCATCTTAATCTTCTTACATAAAGGATATAACTGTATGAAACTATATCGGATCATTCTATATATGATAAACTTCTATACCAGCAAGTACATTTTCAGAGTCTTAAAGACATGAAAAATCCTCAATAAGTGATTCTTGAAGTTCTTTTTACAGATTTAAGGCATGCAAAATTGAAAAATTGTCTGGTACTCGAGCTATAAATTTAAAAACATCATAATTTTGGTCCAAGGGTTTTCTTTTCCCAGCATGGAGATGTGGATTTGAAGGTGATTTGGATTTTGATGGTTCTGATGTAGATGTACCTAGTGTTGGAGCAGAAACTAGAAATACTTCTGGATTTAGTAGAATAGACAAACTAGATCAATATATTTGTTGAGAGGAAGATGGTGTGACCTATAATCACTCCTCCAAATTAATCATTTCATGAAAAAACCTTTCATGCTTGGAAGAATCTCTTTGTTCTTCTTGAGCCCACTGAAGGGATCTCCCACATGCTTCCACTGCATATATAGTTCGAGCATGGGTAGAGTTAAAATAGTGGCTTCTAGAATAACCACATCTTCCCATGTATCCTCGAACATGGACTCTTTTTCTGGTTCCCAATTTAGATACAGGGAACTGAGAGTAATTATAACTAGAATAAACTTTGGAATAGGGATCAGTTAAGTGGATAACGTTGACAGAACCAAAGATCAATTCTTCATCAGATGAAGATTATATCTGGTAGTTTGGTTTTGGTTATTTTGTTTGGCGGGGCGGTGCTCATTATTTTGAAACAGATGGCATGAAATCTTCCATATTCAAGGAAAACATTGGTCTTGACACGAGCTTGCCTTCTTCTAACTACTCTTTACCCTTCTAATCCCACCGCTTCTTAGAGGATTGACCTTTTGTTGAAGGTGGTTTTACTCTTTCAGGAGTGGAAGAATAACAATTAGGTGATTCAATTGTGTTTGTATAATGGCATGTGTTTGGTTGATTTTTTTATCATCCAATCATCATATTTCAGTGAACATTTATTTTTGACTTCCTTCCATTCTCCTTCTTCCTCTGGATCAGTAGCAGTAACACAAGCTACTTCGGCAGATGAATATTTCAGTTTCACTTGTAAAAAGTCTAACATTATTTGCAGGAGGTCTTTTAAAACAAAACACTCTTGGATGGGATGATCCAACATCTAATAAAAGGTAAAATAATTCAGATGATCTTCATCTCCTTCATTTTTTGGTTTCATCAGACATGGAAACTAGACCAAATTAATGTCCAGATATGAGATGATGCAACAGATTCCGGAAAGAATAAATTTTTTTCTTAAACTCCTCAAACTGTTCTTGCCTATGATCTCTTTTATCATCTTGACAAGGAGGTTGTTTCTGCTGATGTTTAAGAGGAGAAGCCCTTTGAAATTATGAAGGTTCTGAAGTGGAATCAGGTACAGGTGCTTTCTTAAGTGTAACTATAGTAGCCACTACATTCCCTATTCTCCTTCATAGATTTTATGGAATTACACGAGTTTTAGATTTAGATTCCATAGTGGAATATTCAATCTATTGATCAATTTAAGTGAGGTATCAGAACCCTCCTTTGTATTTCATAGGGCTCAGTGGTGTTCATAACTCATCACATAGATTTACCACAAAAATAGGTAGTAACTCTTAATGAGGGAGTGGTAGATTTAAGGAATATGTTAATCCTTTTGATCGAGCAATGAAATTTGAAACTATTTTATTTTCCTTTTGATTGAAATTTTTATGATCAAAATCTGTTGCCTTCTATAGCATTGAGCTAAATTGAAGAATGAATTTCTGATGGAGATCATCTCGTCCAGTAATTGATCAAGATTGCAAACTATTATACCATAAAAAAGTTGATCCTTGTAATGACCGCACAAAACACATAAGATTTTCTACTTTTGGTTGTCGAAGATTTACCATAACGGGATCACAATGAGAAATGAAATGTGTTTTGGGTTGTTCTGGACCTCCTAAACCATTAATGATTGGGAATGTAGTATTAAAAAAATTTGTGTGGGTAGGATCAGATCTGCCCATTCAGGGTAAGATCTTTTTTCTGGATGAACTGGCGCATGGAGTTATTCCATAGCTTCAAATCAGATTGTTAATTCCTCAATAGTGTTCATAAGAATTTTGGTAATATCCAGATGAGATGGGACCTATACAGGTACTACAAGTGGATCTTGAACTGGTACAATGACTGGAAAAATCCATGGTAGTGCTGATGCTAATATTTTCATGGGATAACCCCTAAGAACGGGCATATAAGGATGTGTTTGATACTACTCTGGATGTTTAAAAAATGAATGGAATTCATTATCCGCATCTACAGTTACCAAAAATCCTCTTTTCTGAGGACCTCCTATCAGATGTGGAAGTTGAGGATCTTCTAGGGGAATATGTCTAGTAGAAATGAATCTTCAAAGTAACTCTGTATTGAGTCTTTTAAACTCTTTCATCTCCTCTTCTTACTGTGAAAATATCTCTTCAATTGAAAGAGATTAACCATCTCCAGGGGAAATGTGAGATGCAATCTCTCTTTTACCTTTCCCCTTATTATATTCCTTTCATAGGGGTTGGAGTTGGTTATTTGAATTCGTACCAAGATTCTAGGTAATTCTATGATTTCAGGTATGCACACCTTCTTCAGTTGCTTCAATGTGTTTCTTATTATCGATAATAAAATAATTTTAAGATTCCCTTGAAATAGACTCATTTTATGGAGTATATTTTGTAGTAATATTAATAACATTCACTGACACATAATGCATTGATGGAATTCTATTAGTATCATTGTAAGATTGTCTCCTTATCTATATTACATGAGACTCTATTCTCAAATATTATGGATTCATAGGAACAGTTTGGATGACAGTAACCCAAAGGTAATAGTTAGATATTTTAGTTGTGTGCTCTATTTGTGATTTCATCTTTAATTTGGAGAAAACTAACTTCCGTTGAGAATGTGATTTCATATGTTCAAAATCCCCCAGCCTAGTAGGCTGTGGCTATTCTAGTTCTTCTTCTAAAACATTTGAACTATGTTTAAAAATCTTGAAGGTCAAATTAAAAAATCCCCCAGCCCTATATGTTGGGGTGGCTCTTGAACTGATATGGCTAAGATTCATGTAGCTTCTCTTCTGATTTTGTGAATTTTGGTTCAGACATTAGCTGGGAGCATTATCCGATAACCACTCCAATCACCTATTTCAGATGATTGCATTGATATATAAAACATTTTTGTTATCTAATGGATGACATCCTCTAAGCAGGAGGCCTGCTAAAGATTCTCAAATACATTATGCAAAAGTAACTCAACAACTTGTTTTCTTTGGGTCTGACTCTGATAAGATATAGTTGAGGAATGTTCATGAGCATACATTTGATTAAATAAAAAATATGTTCATTGTAGCTGTCCATGGGAAATAACATTGCATGATACCACTTTTGGTAGACTTTTTTTATTCTTATGTGCAGTGGAATGAAATTCTCCATGTTCACCCCATCCTCTGATATGAACACCATATGGGGGGGGGGGTTAGAAATTAACTATCATAGACTCTTTAGGGAATTTAGCTATTCACACTGAAAGGATTCTCTGCTGATTTTTAGCCTTTAGATATTGGAAACTGAGAGAGATGCCTCGTCAATTTTGTGTTTCAAATCTTCTATTACCTTTAAATGATTTTGATATTCATCATATGGAAATACATTGGTGTTAAAATGATGAAGAGTCTTCCATATGTTGAGGCAGATATCATGAATGCAATCTTCTTCCATCAATTGTGGAATGTTATATTGTTAATTTTCTAAATGCTTGAACATGACTGGTATTTCTCCTTTAGAAATTTTTTTCCCATGTTTAACATGTCTTCATCATCTTTCACTAGAGTTTTCTCCACTTGGTCTGACCAAGACTATATTAGACGAAAAGTTACCTAGGGAGGTTCATAGAGTGACCATTACCTTAAGATATCTTATGGTTGAGAAAGTGTTTCACCTCTTACCAACAAGGCATCAGTCATGACTGGAAATGTATTGACAACTGCCTCAATATAAGAGGGATTAATCATTACTATATTTTAAATTATAGATTTATTTTGAAAATGAAAAAAACTAATGCATAGATAACTTTCACAATGAATTTAATCATGGGGAGGAACACCATGGTGGATTACAGAAAGAGATAAATCCTATTTCTCATTAGACTTCTGGCCACATGGAGGTTTGTTGTGGCTCACATCTGGAGATAAAATCTATAGATTGACATATATTTCAGGAATCAAGCCTTCATGATGAAGTTTCAGATTTATAACTTTAGAATTAATGCTACTACTCCAATAATATGGTAATGAGTGGTTTGGGATCTTGAGCTTCAACATATAAATATCTGAGGGATTCAATGAATCAAGTGATAATTGGAGTCAGATTGTAGCTATAATCTTGATTTTCCAACTGTGTTTTCGGATATTTATTTTTGGATGATCTCTTACACTTATATGGGGCCACTTTCTAAGAGAAGTGGTTATCATGGGTAGGTGTGTGTGCTTTTCATAGAGTGTTTATCAGAATGGGCTGATTACCTTTTTTTGGAAGGGGTGTATGTTCAAGATCCAGATGTTTGTATGATATATGGGATTTTTCCCCATGACCCACCTGGATTGGAATAGAGGTATGTATCTACTCTAGGATGCCATGTTGATGTGTTATCTCCGGTGTGGGGATAGATTTATGTGTATGTTCCCCTTGCACTGATGAAGTTGCTGTTACGATATTCTTGCATGCTTCTAGAATATGGGTTGGGATTTGTGTCTACCCTTTCACCATTGATAAGATGTGTTTGGTGAATTTAGTGTATGTAATGGGAATACATGTCCATTATGTATCTAGATTAGGTGTATGTTCCTGCTACTGTCATCCTTCTCCAATCAATCGGTATTGACAGAACTCATGTACGAGGGAAGAGTGTGGGTCTGCTCTAGATTTGTCATCGGAGTATTCTGATTGACATCTCTAGGTTCATTCAAATGATACTGTTGGAAAGATTGATGAATGCTGGTAGGTTTATGTTCCATCTAGTTGTTTTCCATAAAAAAAGGTATATGAAATTCCTTCAATATTGATAAATTGGACTGCTGGAAGAATTGGTGATTGTATATAGGTGTCTGTTCTTGTTTACCAGTTGCCACTATATTTGATTGGTGGGATTCTTTTAATGTTGTTAGATGAGCCTACTAACTAGATGATAATTTGTAAACATGTGTATATGACTATTTAGGGTACTCCATTGGATTTTCTTAGTGGGATTGGTGGGTTTATTCGAAACGAGTCTGATGGGAAGCATAATTAGGACAGGCGAGTGTATGTGCATGCTCATTGTTCTCCATTAAGTTAGGTTGATGGACTTCTTTAGAGGGGGAAGAGGTAATAAATTGCTCCCTATTTACCAGAAGTTGACCTTGACAGTTCGTCTTGCATTCCCAGGTCTAAGGTACCTTGGCCAAATGTCCAGAGGAAACACCCCCACCATATTGTGGGTTCACTACCACGCGATTATACTGGCGATGATTGGTGGAGGTAGTCCATAGGAAGAACCCATGTATCATTTAATTGAGGCCCTAAGGGGCCTATTGATCCACCTCCCTATAGTACGTGATGGACTAGTTATTGTGTTCTAGGGATAAGGACCCAAACCGGTTGAAAATAGTGGTTGTAATCGTCTGCTTCTTGGTCATCGGTCATCGTTGGTCGAACGATCGAGGATTTTATTTCCCTAGAGAGCCTATCAGGATGCCTCCAAGGATGGGATTGTACCATGTTGATGGTACGCCCTTTCTATCACGTTGAATACCCAATGGTGAATATGATGGGTGGGTGATGTCATCCTTCCTATGGATGAGGATCTAGCTTGAGCGACGATCGAGAGGATCGAAGATGTCATCTTGAAGAAATCCATTTTGTACTAAAGGGAGTTTTGAGAAAAAACATGAAACAAAAAAAAGATCCATTAATTCAACATCATTTATATGGATAGATGCATTATTTATTCCTTTTATGACCTTCCTTTATCAATTGATAGTGTCTTGGTAGGTGGATAACATTATTAAATTGGTTAAGTATTCGCATCGGGTTAACAATTTTTGTTTCGTAGTTCCTTGAAACATGTGTTCCAATTCAAGAATCACAGCTTTCAGGAGGTTTCCAATGGATTTATTCATGGAAACAAAAACACCCAACATTTCATTATCTAAAAGGGTCCGACATTCCAAATGCAGGCGTTCGTTGAGTTTTAAATTTACAATACTTAAGAACATGAATTGGTCGAGAGAATAGGAGGTCTAACTCATCACACCCTTTTGGGGGGAATTGTTGTCTACTCCGGGACTCTATTTATAAATTTAATATATTTTCATGAATCCTTATTAATGGAACTAGCATACCATATGTTTCCCTTGGAATTTAAAATCACTTATTAACATGTGTGAAATTCATAATCATCTGTATGTATTTGAGGTTCTTCATTAATTGAGATATCTGTATGTATTTGAGGTTCTCTATCAATATTATCCTATCATATAATACCTAGAGATTCGTTTAATTGTTTCTTTGATGATACTAGTTTTTAATCCACTGAGTGGGGAACTCTATAATTTATTATCCTCTATGGAGACATTTTTTTGATATTGTGATCATACCACTAAAATGGTCTACCCACGTATACATGTAAAAGGAATTAGAACCCTTGTAGTTTAGTGCCACATAATGGGACACATCGTACAATTTATGGTCATGTGATAAGGACCTATACATACAGTTTTATGTCATGTGGTTAGGACATATAAGTGAATGGTTCTTAGTCAATGTTTGTTGAGAGAATTATGCCTATGAAGCCCGAGGAACATGGAAATAATATGGGTTTCTGATTAATATTAGACATTTTTGGGAATATGGACCAAGTAGAATAGGTTTGATTTGAGTGGTTGGGTTTGAACCTCAAGGTGGATTCCTACATATCCCATTTGGATGGGAATCAAAGCCCACATAGTTCAATGAGTCTCATAGGAGAGTATAGTCCTTTGAGAGAAATGAGTTTGGGAATACTTCCTTAAAAGTATGCCTTGATGGTTTGGGGGTTTAATATGAGGATTATTTCAAAGGAGGATGCCCAGATTAAGGGAATTAGGGTTGGATTCATGAATAAGATATCCAATGAGCTCGGGCCCTAAAAAGGCTTCCTATGTATCCTAGTTTGAATAGGAATTAGAGTTCTCATAGTTCAAGAGTTTGTGAAAATTATATGACCATGAAAAATATCTATTCCCATGTGAGTCATGCTTGGTGTGAGAAACAAGAGGATGAAAAAGATTCAAAAAATCCACCCACAGATTTCTTCCTCTACTGGTGGAAGTGGGCACACCTATGACGACCAGGATGGACTACGTTAAGGCACCCCGAGAAGAGGGAGAAGCGAAGATCCCTCACTATATTCTCTATAGATTGGACACGGGTCCAATGAAAAGAATGATGGTTAATGGTTAGGGGATTAAACGAGTATTTATGCACTAAAATTGATCCTGGTAGGGGAGGGACACTTATTTTTCATGACTGGAAAATAAATGGTGAACCATACCTTCTCTACTAGAGACCTGGGGTTCTGGGTTTTAGAGATGAGAAGGAGAGGTCAGAACACAAACCCCAATCCTCTAAACCCAGAAATCCCCAACAATGTTCTTGTGTGAAAGGTACACATGACTGTGTATATACAAACCCACATTCACTCCATGAATCCTAACCCCATTGTGAATCAAATGTGTGAAACCTCTGATTGTGGATATACACACCCAAATAAGAGACACACTGATGTGACTTTCCCAACGGTTTGATAAGTTTTGAGGTTATGGTGGAGGTATCAGTTGAATCTATTTTAGAAAATGGAAAAAATGAATAAGAATATTTTCCATTAATGGCTTTGAGGAGGGCTTGATGGCTTGTAGACTAAAAAGAGTAGTTGAATCAAAGAAGGGTGCCCGTGTATGTTGTGGCACACATGTATGGGAACGAAAGAAGTCTTGGGCAACCTGATGTTCACTTAGGCGATGCACAACTTGGATGTTAATAATTTGGAGCGACTTGATACAAGCCTTAAAAGGTATTCAAAGGTATTCCCAAAAGTGGGGCGCTCAAGTTCTTATGAAAGGAATTGGTGGCGCACAAGTGTTTCTGACTTAGGGTGGTTGGGCGCTTTAGATGCACAAGTCTTATAGATTTTAAAACACTAAAACGACTTAATCCATATGATCCTCCTTCAAATCCTTCTCTGTATGTGTTAAAGAACTACAAGTAATTTTTCGAAGACGTCGACAATGCACTAGATAGGCCAGAGCAGCAATTGGGATTTAGTGAAATCTGTCTATATAAATGAAGGCCCCAAGGGTATATTTATAGGAAAATAAGTGAACTTGGGAAAACTACGTTTGGTCACTCAAGTGGATTGAGTTATAATTTATTTGTGCACATGTGGTTGTACGCCGGATGGGTGGCGCCCAAGTAGACATGCGCACCTCTGGTCCCACCCCTTGGGCCGCTACCTCCACTATCATCACTGACCCCCATGAAATATGTAGAGTCACACCATGTATTTTGGGGCCCGATTGATGACATTTTGAAGAGAAGTGCATGGAACACATTTCATGGTATATACATTGGACTTATATAAGTTTCCTATATAATGGTCCTGTTAGTCAAAAGATGCCACTATTTGGCTATGCAACACATGCCCTAGTTGGCCCTGCACAATAAATCCCTGATGAAGGGTTTGTCAAAAAACTGTAACTCATTCTTGGTACAATTGTCTTTTTTCCCTGTAAACATTGATGAAAATATACATGAATTTTTATATTAAAGATATCTTCCATGTATATTTGTCCCATTACCTTTCTGTTGATTTTAAAGTCATCAAGACCATGATTTACACATTTCCCTCTACATATGTTCAAAACAAATATTAAATGAACTTGGATATTTTGACCACATATCATCTACTATTTCCATTTTTGGTCGATGTCTTGTGACCTAATACTACAAACACCATAATCCCAACATTTTGGATAGACCTTCATAGAAATATTATTCCACCGATTCATTAAAACCATGATTAGAAATACTCTTTCCATATTCAAGAAACATTCTCCAAAAAAAACTCTATGTTGGGGAAAATAAGAATCCCTATAAAAATTCTTCATATTTTATCAATAGAATGTATTATTTTTTATAACACTTTTTACTAACAATGAAGTACATCCCCCAGATAGATCTCTCTCTAAAAATTACGGATGAACAGGGTCTCCACGAATCTGATTCCTTGTTCTTGAACTTATGGACTCTTCATTTCTGGCTCTCGGGTGTTTCAATTCTCATTTATTCTCTAGTTTTGGGGACAAAAGGGGCGAGGAGCGGAAGGAAGAGATCCGGTTGAAGGAAAAACCTAAATCGATCTTCTTTCTAGAGGCGTTGAAAGGCACAGATCTGTGCAATACCATCTCAAGGAAATCATCCTTCTGTAAGAAATTGGATGATGGCCGGCTCGCGGTGGAGGCAGACCCGGAAGCGTTGTAGCAGCGTTCTCAACATTGTAAGTTCCCGGTATTGGGACGCATATCATACTTAAAGGGTGACACTCCATGGTCGGCTGTGGAACTCAAAACGAGGATCTCTCACATATGGGACTTTCTCGACTGGAAGCTTTTTTCGATCGGGTGTGGGTATTTTCATATCCTTTTAAGCTCAAAGGAGGAGCTAGATCGAGTGTGGTCGATTGGCAATATTCAGTTGAAACCAGGGCAGCTGCGACTTTTAGAATGGGATTTATCCTTCGATCCTAATACACATCGAAATACGATAGCTCAGATCTGTGTACGACTCCATGGATTAAATTTCTTCTTTTGGAATCCCAAGATTTTAAACGAATATCTTCTTGCATCGGATCTCCGTTGAAGATAGATCATCAGACGAGAAATGTGGAACTTGGTTTGTAAGCAGGGGTCTTGGTGGTAGTTGATCTCGAGCACAAACCGCCAGAGTCGATTGATTTTAGTGCAAATGAGTACAAAACCAATATTCACTTGGAATATGAGCGCATACCTCCTTTTTGTGATATGTGTAATATTGTTGGACACTCCCTTATGAACTGTCGTGTGATGAAGAACCAGGTGAAGTCAAGGGATGAGAAACCAAAGGAAGATAGATGGACTCAGGTAAAACGAAAGCAGAAGGCTCAATCCACTGTTTCTGGACAACATGTAAATAACCAGATAAAAGTTGATAAATGGGTTAAAAAATCTCATGTGGGGGAGACTTCCGGTGTTAAATGGTCCGATTTGGTTGAGGAGGAGGGGACCGAGGGTGTTGTTGCTGCGCATTTGGTAGAGGAAGTGAACATGATGCAGAAAAAAACCGAGAATCCTACGGGCTCATCTGATTCTGGTTCAGGTGAGAAAATCCCGAAGGAGGTTAATAGTCATGCGTCAGGTAGGATACAAGATGAGAATCTGGTGCCCCATCCTGAAGCTACAGATGATGATCACAACCTACGGGAGGAAATTGAACATATGGTGAGAGGCATCCTTGAACACCCATGGGAGGAATGCCAAAATAATTCCAGGGGTGATGGCCTTCAAGCCATGACTCAGGTGGAGGGACATGAGGCTGCAGGTATGCTGATAAAGGATGCGGCTGCAGGTATCTCTTCACCCTCCATTTGACATGATCATAAGAATATCATAATTGCAGTGGGTTCACATCCCAATACTAATATTGATCATTTAAATGGTACCAATAATCAACCCGACCAGCCTGCATCTCTCTCAATAGAGACTCATATGGATATGAATTCGGGCATTATTTATGACAAAAATGGTATTGAAAATTCAGACCTGGTGTAGGTAGATAATGAAAAGCTTTACACCCTTGAGGTCGCAGGTTCTAGTGAGCAGACAGTGGCAGTAGGTACTATGGATACTGTGACTGCCTTCTTAGGTATTTCAAATGCTCGCACCCCTGTTTTGGCTACAATAGATTTCCCAGCAACTTCGATTGTGTCTCCAATCTCATTGAATAAAAATAAAGATAAATGTGATATTAAAATAGATTCTAATATCTCTGTTGTCTCTTCCAAGAACAAGCAGGGGAAACAATCCAACCCATCTTCCTCAAATGATCCTAGAATTTCAGCAATGAACAAGGGTTCGGGTGGATAAAAAAAAGGGAGCTCTAGCTCCAAACGCAGGTTCAAATGAATTGCTTATTTTAGAATTGTCAGGGTGTAGCTAACTCTGACACTTTTATTGTGCTCAAGTGATTTATTTTGACTCACAAACAAATTTTCTTTGCCATTGCTGAGCCTAAAATTAATTTTTCTCCAAAATATTTACACTTGTGCTCTTTTTGTTATAAATTTATTGGTGCTTGTAAAGAGGGCTCCTCTACTGAAACTCTCTGGATTTTTCATCACTCATCTTTGCAGTCTGTTAATATTGTTAAAATTTCCGACCAAATGTTTACTTGTGATTTCTCTTGCGCTGGAGTTTGTGCGGTCTGCACTATGATATATGCTAAAAATAGGTATCAAGATCGTGTATCCCTCTGTATTGACCTCCTTTCCCTGTCTTTCTCTGTTCCAGGTCCCTGATTGGTGATCGGTGATTTCAATGCTATTCTTCTCCCAAGTGAAAAGATTGTCTCGTCACACTCTCCCATATCTACTAGAGAATTTAAAGCCTCTGTTGAGGATTGTGACCTTTGTGAAATCAATCTTACTAGTTTCAAGTACATATGGTATAGAAATTCCCTCAACAGGATTGTTTCTAGCAAACTTGATATATCGTTCACTAATACTTCTGCTCTAGACAATTGGGATTCCATATCCAGCATTACTTTACCCAAGATCAACTCTGATCATCACCCCATTCTTGTTAGCTTCGTCTCTAGGGGCTCAAAATCTCCTCTTCCATTTAAATTTAACAATGCTTGGACTGCGGTCCCAGAATGTTTCAGCATGATTAAAGAATTCTGGGATGGATTGAAGCATCAAAGAGACTATTTTTCTTGCACTACGAAATTAAAGCTTCTGAAACAACATCTCAAGGGGTGGTGTTTTTCTAAAACAAAGTAGATCGATGTGGACATATCCTCTTTGGAGAATGATCTTATTCATATCTAAATCTCCAATAACTATTCTGATTTTTCTCTAGACCCTCAAGCTGAGGTTTCTATCACTTCGAAACTTAGCTCTCTTCTGAAGCACAAAGATAACATGCGCAAGAAAGTCTTCAAAACTAAATGGCTATCGGATGGTGACCGAAATACGAAATTCTATAATTCTCTTCAAAGAATTAGGAAAATTAGTAAACCACTTGCCCTTATTAAAGTTGATGATACTCTTCTTGACACTGAGGATAGCATTGCTAATCATGTTGTTCATTACTTCCATAATCTGTTTAATGGTCTAGAGGTTAATAAGGATCTCCTCCCGGACATCATTCCCAATATGGTCACTGCTTAGGACAATGATCATATTTTAAGCATTCATATGGACCATGAAATCAAGGACATTGTTTTCAGCCTTAACCCTGACAGTGCCCCGGGACCAGATGGGTTCAACAATGGTTTCTTTCAGCAATACTGGGATCTTATTGATATGGATGTTTGCCAACTGGTTAAATACTTTTTCTCCAATGGTGTCCTACCGCATGGGATAAATTACCAATTCCTTGCTCTCATACCTAAAGTGGATAATGCTGATGAAATTCATCTTTTCCATCCCATTTCTCTCATCAACACTCTCTATATGGTTATTACAAAACTCCTTGATAATCGTCTCACCTCCATCACGAACAAAATTGATTCTTGGAACAAATTTGGCTTTATTAAAGGATGAACTATTCAAGATTGTATCTGCCTTGACTCGGAATGTACTAATATGCTGAATAATGTCACTAGAGGAGGAAATGTGGCCATTAAATTAGACATTAGGAAAGCCTTTGACACTATGGACTGTAATTTTATTTTTAAGGTTCTAAGGAACTTTGGGTTTAATGACTCTTTTATTTCTATGATATGCACCTTATTCAATTCAGCTTCCATCTCTGTGCTGGTCAATGGTTCCCCTAAAGGTTATTTCAAATGTACCAAGGGGGTTAGAAAAGGTGATCCCCTCTCTGCCATTCTTTTCCCTATTGCCGAGGATTATTTAAGTAGGCTCATCACGAGTCTTGTGAATCAAAATAAAGTCATCTCTATTCAAGATGCTAGAAATTTAAATGTTCCTACTCATCTCTTATACGCTGATGATATAATTTTATTTCTTAACCGAGATATACGGAACATTAAAAATCTCAAAAGTGCCCTGGAACATTATGAAGACATTTCGGGTCAAACGATTAGTTGGAACAAATCCTTTGTCTTCTTTGGGAAACACTTCCGCCCAGCAAAAAAAACCACATCACTGATTACTTAAGAATCAAAGAAGGCTCTTACCCATTTACTTACTTAGGTGTCCCTATCTTTTGGGGTTAGAAAAAATCAAGATTTTTTCACAAAATTGTTGATCAAATGAACAAAAATCTCTCTTCTTGGAAGGGTAAATCTATTTCTATGGCTGGAAGGGTTTGTCTTGTCAAGTCTACCATTGTTTCCAAGATGGTTTACTCAATGATGGTTTACAAGTGGCCCGCCTGTCTTCTTAGAAGAATAAACACTTGCATTAAAATTTTTTCTGGACTCGTTGTACGATTGAAAGAAAACTTTTCACCATACCTTGGGTCACTTGTTGTAACCCCTGGATAGGGGTGGTCTTGGTATTAAGAACCTTAAGATTTTTAATGAAGGTCTTCAAGATAGAATGACCTGGAATATTATTCATAGTAACTCTGATTCCTTGGATTTTCTTAGGAAAAGGTTTTTAATAAGCTTCAGAATGGTAATTTTGGTTACATTACTTCTTCCATCTGGCCTTCCATTAGACATTCTTTCCTTACTATCATGAACAATGCTAAATGGATGGTTAGCTCTAATTCCTCTTTGAACTTCTGGCTAGACAATTGGACTGGTACCCCTTTAATATCCATGCTTACGTCCACACTAGTTCTGAGAACACCACTTCCACAATTCGTGATGTTGTTAACTCCCATGAAATCATCCTTCTAGACCACATCAGTCACATCGTTGAAAATTATCATTTTTCTGATACTGATGATTTCCTTATTTGGGAACCTGCCTTTAATGGTGTCCTAGATTCTAAAAGTTTCTACAATAATAACTTAAGTAATTCTAATGACAACTTTGTCTGGTTGAAAGCCTTTAACAAACCTTGGATCAAACCCACAAGATGTACTCTAATTTGGCATCTTTCTCATAATAGTATCTCCACTGAAGTGTGTCTCCAATCTTTTGGGATTACTCTTTGCTCTAGATTTCATCTTTGTAACCAACATCGTGAAGATGCTAACCATTTGTTCTTATCTTATGCTACAGCTACTGCTATTTGGAATTACATTTCTGACATTTTTGTTTGCAGATGGTCTCTTATTGATTCTATTAGCTCTCATCTTCAACTTTGTATTATTTCAGATTCTTCCAAGCAAATCAAGAATATTTTTCTAGCTGCCGTCGCTGAGCTCCTGCATGTGATCTGGATTGACAGAAATAATTTTATTCATAATAACTACTCATTCAGTCTCAATGTAGGTAAAATGCGTATTCTCAATGCTATAAAGGATGCTGCCTCTCTTCAGAAGGATCATTGTGAAAACTCTGTCAGTGATTTTGAGATCCTTCGTCGGCTTAGAATTGCTGGCTCTTATAGGCTACCCCATCAAACCTTTGAGGTTTTCTGGCAAGCCCCGCTGCCAGGATGGATTAAAGTGAATGTTGACGGTGCTTCTAGAGGTAATCCGGGTCCGGCAGGCTATGGTTCCATCTTCAGAGACTCGCATGGCAGATGCCTTGTATGCTTCTTTGGTGGTTGTGGCACGTCCTCGGCTCTGGAAGCAGAAATGTTGGGGGTCATTCATGCGGTGTAATTTTCCATACAGAGGGGTTGGAACAACCTGTGGATTGAATGAGATTCAACCACTGTTGTTCAAGCTATCTAGAAGGGCGTGGTGCACCTTTCTTGGCCTCTCACTTCTTGATGGATGAAATGTCTTACATCTCTCAGGAACCTCAACTACATTTCCACTCATATGTTATGTGAAGCGAACATGGTTGTCGATAGTCTCTCCAACAAGGGGGTATATTAGGCCATTACTTGGATGGATCTCTTGCCTGATGATTTTATCCCTTTCTTTAATAAGGATTGTAATAAGATTCCGTCTTTCAGAATTTTGTAACTCCTTTTCGTTTATGCAATAAATTGTGCCTTGGTCTTTAAAAGAAAAAGTACATCCCCCAGATGTCTTTCAAAACATTTTCCTACATAACAATCTAATTAGTAAAAGATGCCAATATTTGGCTATGCAGCATATGCCCTTTCTGTCCTTGCATAATAAAACCCTCATAATGGGTTTGTCAAATAATGGTAACTTCTTTCTTAGGAAACCCTTCCTCAAATTCATTTTATCCCACTCCCCATATCAATCACTCGATCTAGAAATTTCGAAATCATCATTTACCAATTTCCCATCCATAATTTAACACAGTATTATGTGTCCAAAAAATTATAAATAAACTCGATAGTCTCAAACCGTTGGATATAGATAATGACCATAAATTAATGTAAGCCAATGTCCTCACTACATGATTTAAAACTACACAGTACAATGTCCTCACAACATGACATAAAACTGCACAGTAAAATGTCCTCACTGCATGACTCAAAACTGCATAGCATGATATCATAAATCCTCCTTTATGATAAATTTTAATCAATTCTCATACACTATATTTGTGAAAGTGGTTTTCCTATTCATGACAAATATTTTTATAGATAACCCTTTATTCATAAAATCCCTTTCATTGAAAAAAAACAACCACTGTGGTCTTGAGTCACCCAAATCTTATTTTCCATTATCTGTCAACAATAAAAATTTAAATGACCAAGTGCTATTTTTGTTGAATATATAGTAAGTTCCCCCAGAGGCCTTGCATAAAATTTTCTTAAATAACTGACCTGTTAGTCAAAAGATTCCAATGTTTGGCTATGAAGCAAATTCCCTAGTTTGTCTTACAAAATACAGCCCCAATAACGGGTTCATCAAATAATGGTTACCTCATTCATAGAAAATACATCATTTATTTCATTACAAGTTTTAGATTTGGTGACCGTAAAAATCATGAATCAAGATTCAAATTGGAAGTATTTAAAGAATATTAGATAAATTCCTAGCCAATGAGACTTTTTTGGGATCTAATTTGAAAATTTATGGTCAAAGCTATTTGACCATAAACTATATCCCCTTCTAGTCTGATATGAATGACTCTATACTTCCAAAAACAATAGACATGGTACTCACCCGATTGGAAACCCAAAAAGGGCACTCTAGAAAAAATTCAAGTCCCATTTCACTAAACATACATTATTTGTGTGTTTTAGATAATATTGAGAAATAAAATGTAAAAATATTCAATGTTGTGGGGATGTCCATATAACCCTAGTAAAAATAAAACTACACTTACTAGGCCCCTTGGAAAACGTAAAAAAACCTAGCAAGAATGAAAACAAATACGATTAAAGAAAAAATTATTTTCATTTGTGAGTGAAAAATTCATAGGGGGTAATCCAAAATCTAGAGTCTCTCTTCTATCATAAATCACATGATGTTTTCTACATAACTTCCCATTTGGATAATGACCTCTTGAACCCCATCAGCTGCATATAGATGTTCATTTTGCCGACTAGTTTTGTTCTCTTCATCATTAAAATGTTCTTATTTAGCATTTGAAATGGCTTTTTAACTATACTTTGGGACTTCTCATATTGATTCATATTGTTGGTCAAGCTCCCCTTTGAGAATATCTTACAATTGTTAAAGATAAATCGTCTTAACAGTCTTTTCTTTAATATTCATCTTTAGTTCATTCAACATTGAAGTATGATTGGACTCTGCTTGGCTTTATGCTTCTTCAAATTCATTAGTGTTGGTCAACAGTCTAGTTTTTATCATATCTCTCTAGAACCACTGCTCATGCTCTCTTTTTTAGATAAACTCTTTCACTGCAGGATTAATTTCATAGTATTCAAAACTACCAAATCCCAGCATAATGAATATATATTAAATTTGTGGAATTATTGAAGGCTGTTCCTCAAGGGGAATTTCAGATATTATCCTCCATATAATTTTCCAGGCCTTGTGATGTCAAAGACGAAGAGAGTTTTGTAGTTCCTGGTCTGATTTAAAATTGTTTTCATATGGAGGAACATATTCTGGGATTAATGCACTTAATGAAGTTCCATGTTCTGTTCTTTCCTTGACAGTGATTGTTTCACCTTCTTATATAGTTTGAGCTGATGTAGAGGATTCACCACTATATCTATCCATTGAAGTTGATGACCATATAAGGTGAATTAATAAAATTAAGGCTATGGTTAGTTTCAAGAGATAATAAGAGTGAAAAAAATCACAATATCTTTCTCTCTTACCTAAAAATAGGTCATAATCTTAAGAAGAATCCTCCCTAGTGATCTTAATTTCAACGGTTTTGATTGATGACTCTTGGTAGGGAATGATTTCTTTAAATTTCTTAGGATCCTCTGAATGAATCTCAAAATAATTTTATGTGTCAAGATTCGCCTAAGCCTATGTATCAGTAATGGTAGGATTGATAGTAATGTCTATTCATAATTTAGACATAATTGTGGAAGAAGTTTATTTAGATGGAATTTCATATTTCATCCAATAATGGTTAGAAAATTTATCACAAGAAGATTAATATGATAAACAATGAAAACTCACATCTAGTTGGATATATAAAAAGAACATGAAAATATTTAAAATATAAAGGAATATTAACATATTAAAATACTTCTTCAAAATAAATGCCATGGTTCATCATAGAATCCAATGATATCCCAGATCCCATGCTAGTCTCACCCATGGTAGCACTTAGTGTGGTTGCTTCGCAACCTTCCTCTGACAACCTTTGACCCCGAACAGCTTCCTCAACAACAGTTGTGGGATCAAAATCAATTGTTCCAGGATGTTCTAGTGCATGTGATGAACCCGAAGTATCATTTTACTGATGTTAGTTGTTATGACATTTATGGTTTTATAAAAAAATGATGATTTATTTTTGGTATCCTCTCTTCTAATAGAAAGAATATGAGTAGTGTCAAGAACAAACGTTGATTCCTTTTACCTAAATGCCTCTTCAGGATCCACATGGTTAACATGAATTTGTGCTTGTTTAGAAGAAACCTTCATTGTTTCCCAAATCTTATCAGTAATTTCATTTAGAGAATAACTAGAATAAGCTCATGAAATTATGAGAAGATTAAACATTTTCAAGAATAAGGCTAAAATTCTTGTTTTCAGGAAGGCTTACCACTACTGAGAAAATTTTTAATCATGGTTTTATTTCTTTGATTCTTTTTCTTATTCACCTAATTGGGAGGACTTGCATCTTCATCTCCAAAAACAAGTAGTGGAGACTGAAATGCACTTTCAATCTCATCCTCCCTGTCCAGTTGGATAGGATATATCTCTATCAATTCCCAAGGTTGTCCAGTGGCTCCAAGAGAAGTACCACCACAACTATATCGTGGCGATGGAACATCTGCCTATTTTACTTTATCCAACTGCATGTTAAAATGAAATTTCCTCTAATTAACAATTCGGTGACTAAATTAAAATATTAAAGATGAATAGAATGTGAGAAAAAGGAAACTTACATCTTCATGATCAACAAAATCATGCCATTCTCTATTTAACAAAAGGTCAATTCCTTCAGTGGGACCATGATCTATCATTTTCATCACCCACATCGTGGTGGGAATTGATTCGTCGGTTTCATATATGAGAATTTGTAGTTCTCTGATATAAGTTCCCACTTTATTAAGATTGTTCTCAAATAGAATATCTGAAGAGTCCCATAGATCCATTATTCCTGGAATATGAAACCTCTCACATAAATATACCTACACGGTTTCAGAATCAGAATGAAATCATTTCCATGTTTGAGAAGCCTCTGGTTTTATATATTCAGAGTATATTCTTGAGGGTTGTAAAGAGGATCCTACAGTTTTGGATTTATGTTTCTTTCTGATTCCTATAGTCATAGACGGGGGATGAGAATAATGGACTCATCACTCTTCTGAATGCTGTAGACTAGACCACCTTAGTACAACCTCAATAGTGATAGAAGGGGTGTCTATCATCACTCTAATAGGTGGATTATATCTTTCACAAGGTCACTTATATGAGTTTATAGCCTCATCACATCCACCCTCTAACTCTAATGGGTCATCAATTGATGATGAAGAATTACCATCCAAATGAAAGGGTTCTATCCTACTGCCTATCTTTATCCCCACATGAGGTACAACAAGTTTTGACACCCATTCAGGGTAATATGCAACCCATTTTTCAGTATACCAGATATTCAATCTACTTATTTCATCAATGGCAAGTAAATTAAATATTTCCATGGAATTCTCTATACTTTTCAGTAATCGTAGTTGATGAGAAACTATCAGATGTTATTCTAATGTGACATGCAGAGAAGGAGATAAAATAATTTTTTCCAACATTTGAATTGATGCGTGGATCTATAAGAAGAATAGGACTCGTATATGATTTATCCGTCAATCATGGTCGCCAATACACCATCTCTACAAGCTAACATATATGGCCTCAGCTCTATTTTTTCCATCCGATTATCAAAAAATCACCCCGTAGGTGGATTTCCATAAGGGAAAAGATAAAATTCCTTATACATACTCAACCTCTCCTTGATATCATAAGATTTCATATACAAAGGTGAAATACGAGATAAATCCTGAACCGACGGTTGGAAATAAAATCCAATGACCTGTACCCCACTTTATATAGCATAAGTTCTAAAATGAGTGGTGATCCCCCCCCCATAACACCTAGAATGGTCCCACTATTCATAAAAGAGACATACCACTATAAATATGAAGTAAGATCCTATGAATCTTTTCCAAAATAGGAGTGTCCAACCCTACCATCCTCTTCTCAGCTTTCTTGGCTACGATAACAAATGTTCAAGTTTCTAAACCTCCCTTGGAATCTCTAACCGGTAATAAATTCATTATTAGACACATGACCAGGAAACCTAAAAGAATTTTCATCACTGTAATATTGGAATTGACTTCATACCCCCACTTTTCAACTCTCCTTTCTCTAATGTTGGTCAGTGTCGGGTGTGCCTCTCTTTTCTGCCTTTGGAAAACTTGTTGGATGAGTGAATGTGGGACACTTTTACTTCGTCTTTACCGTGAATATTTCCATCCTCTCACTTGGATGAATATCCCTTCTTGTGTGGGAATTCGTTGTGGTTGTGTTTTTTATTTTATATAATATTTTTATCAACTCACAAACCAATCTTGTAATCTTTTATCAGTCATTCAATGTCACCTTGGGAGGAACAAACTCATCATACATGTCTCCTAGGATTGGAGCTCCAGAGATCTTGTAGACATCCCATAAATTGATTCCTACTTCTCCATGTTTCAAATGGAAGGAGTTAGTTTTTGGACTCCATTGTCTTAGTAGCTATGGAACAAAAACATTATCCATATATACATAGGATTCCCTAAACCATACACCCTCATAAAATCCCAACACCTTTTAAGTCACCCATAAATTCTTCACACGTAATTCACT
Source organism: Viscum album (assembly GCA_963277665.1). Classification (NCBI taxonomy): domain Eukaryota; kingdom Viridiplantae; phylum Streptophyta; class Magnoliopsida; order Santalales; family Viscaceae; genus Viscum; species Viscum album. The sequence goes on along the minus strand of OY728133.1, from coordinate 2,063,674,570 downwards.
ACCAATACACCCACATCCATGCGGTTTTAACACCCCATCCTGGGTGGAAATACAAACTTTTCTTCTAGAATTTTGATTGATTTGTCTGAGAATACCGAAATATGGATGAATAATAGTGTTGTTGTAGCTCAGATGTATATGCTTTAAAATCTAGAGCACACGGGCTGTGATGCATGAAATGGTCCTTAATTACTATCCCAATGTAGATATATGAGCCGGAAATAGAAACATGGGCATAAAAAAAATTGGTATATTGTTGAAACCAATAATCTTGAATATAGTTCTTTGGGTATGGAATGTTGACATCCTACTGATGTCCATAACAATGAAAACCAAATAACTACTCCAGGGAAAATTGAAGTGATATTTCTTTAGATATTTTTCCAAGTCATGGAGTGTGGTGTCACAGTCATCCAATTAGTCATGACCTAAATACTTCATCATATAATCAACTCACTTACTATTCTATTCATCATTAGTTCCAATTCTTTTGGGAGCCATTGGACATTCAAAAGAGATGAAAAATCATCTTTAATATAAGTTCTTTTTTAATGTTTTTGAAAAGGGAATTAAGGAAAATTGACAAAGGAATTAAGAAACACAAGACTGAACATGGAGCTCAAGTAGGAAACTAGTGATCAAGTGTGGATCCCTAGTTCTGGTATGCAAATTAAAATCAAACAGAAGAAGCACGAAAAAATTGGAGCGTCCGAGAAAAAGGACTTGCATGCTGAGAGATGGATTTCTAGAATAATATGGAATTTTCACAACATTGAAGCTGATATTTATAAGTAATGATAGTTACCCTATGAACAATAACCCAACATGCCTAATTACCTTTCACTCTTCCACTTGATCACCAAAACAACCTATTTTTTCTTTTTCACAACATTACATCATTATAAGATCCTCTTTTCATTCCCGCTACAATTATGAGGGAGGGATTTTTTGGGAAACTCCGTTCCATAATAGATTCCAAAAAGTGACCAAAGGGAAATGCCTTAGAAAATAGAGGAGAAAAAATATGAAGAAAATCAATATTTGAAAAGGCTTAAAAATTGGATCGCCTTTATCAAACCAAGGATCCATTTGTGCATAATGTAATTGCGCACCTAATTATGGATCATAACCCACTTACATGTCCCACAACCATTTTTCCCAAGGTCACTTATTTGCCTATAAATAGAAAATTGGGGCCTTCACTTGTATGGAAGAATATCCCTGATTCCTAATTGCTACTCTGGTCTCCCTAGTTATTCCCCCAAGACATTCAAAACCTTAAAGGTAGTTATTAACAACCATATCATTGGAATTGATGGAGGATAATATTAATTAAGTGCTTTTAGTTTTTGAAATCGATAACCGTTGTGTTCTTAAAGCGCCCAACCTCACTAAATCAGTAACATGTGCACGCCACACAATAATCTCAATAGATATTGAGAACACCACATCAGAGAATACTTATTAATACTCTTGATGGATTTAGTCAAGTCTCTTCCATGTATTAACATCCAGGTTGTTCATAAATTAAGAAAACATCAGGTCTCACAAGCCTACTAGTGCGAAAATACTTTCATGCTAGATACACACGTGGGAAACCTTCTTTGATTAACCTCCTCCCTTAAGTATACAAACCATCATTTATACTTTAAATACATTCATGGAAAGGATTATTTTTAATTGTCTCCCTTATCAGAAACGGATTATGTTGAAATCTCCACAAAAACTCTTGACTTAACAAACCATTGGTAAAGTCATATCAGCATGTCTTTTGTGTGGGTTTGTATATCTACAGTCATAGGTTTCCCACATTTGTTTCACAATAGATTTTTGATTCATGGAGTTTCTTTGGGTTTGTATATCTGCATTCACATGAAACAATATCCTAGGAATAGTTTTGTGGAGTTCCCGATTTGGAGGATTAGGGTTTAGGTTATATCCTCCCCTTTTAATCTCTAAAACCCAGAACCTTGGGTCTTTGGTCGGGATGGTATGGTTCAGACATAATTTTCCTTTTGAACAAATGATAAGTCTCCTTCCCCCACCAGGACAAATTTTAGGGAAGGCATCCTTGTTTAACCCCTAACCATTCATGTAGGAGGTTGTAGTCTTGCTCCTCTATACTAACTTCACCTTCACTCCTTCATTACATTGGAACCCTATCCAATGTATAGAGAACATAGGGAAGTTTCGTCACCTTTCCCTCTTCCCTAGTCGCCTCACCCTCTTCCACTGTCATCGTAGTAGGTTTGTTCCCTTCCACGAGTAGGGGAGGAAAAGTGTATGTGCCTTTGTTCAATCTTTTACATCCTATAGTTTCTCACAATGAGAATGAATCACGTGGTCTTAGATATTTGTTATGATTACAACATTTTCACAAACACCCATGGTTAATGAACTACGAGAACTCTGATTCCCATCATAATTGGAATACGTAGGAAGCATTCTCAGGGCCCAAGATCACTGGATATCCTCTTTAGGAATCCAACCACAATTCCCTTAATCCAGGCATCCACCATAGTATTAAACCCGAATGAAGCCCCCAAATCACCCAAGAATCCTTTTGATGAAGTAATCCAAAAATCATTACTCTCAACGGACTACACTCTCCAAGGAGAATTATCAAACTACGTGGGATTTGATTCCCATCCAAATGGGATACATTGGTAGCCTACTTGAGGTTCAAACCTGATAATTCATATCAACCATGTTCTTCTTGGTCCATTTTCCCAACAAGGTCTAATCATACTTGTAAACCGATATTCTTTTCATGTTCCTTAGGCTGATTAGGAATAATTCCCACACAAAACCTTGACTATGAACATTTCTATTATATTTCCTCACAACATTACATTAAAATATATGGTTGGGTTCTTATTACATGACTTTAAAATGAATGATGTGTCCCATTATGTGGCACTGAACTATGAGGGTTCTGATTCCTTTCTGAAGGATATGTAGGGAGCCCATTTATGGGTATAATCCCAACATCAAAACAAACTTTTTTCTCCCTAGAGGACGATAAATTCTAGAGTTCCCCACAAAGTGTCTTAAAAACCATTATCATAATAAAAATGATTAAATGAATCTCTATATAGTATTAGAGAGGATACCATTGATGGAGAGCCTCAAATACATACAGATGTCTCCATTAATGGAGAAACTTGAATACATACGAATGATTTTAAATTTTACAAATGCTAATCATTGATTAAAAATTACAATGTAATCTTATGTTATACTTGGTGAATTAATAAGAATTCATGAAAATATCTCAAATCTATAAAGAGAGTCCTGGAGTAGAAAATAATTCCCCCAAAAAGCATGTAATGATTCTGAACACCCATCCTCTCGACCAATGCATGTTGTTATGTATCGTATGTTTGAACTCAATGAATAGCTGCCTTCTTAAAGTAGGTCCCTTTTGGATAAAGATATATTGGATGTTTCTAATTCCATGAATAAATCCAATGTAAACCACCAAGAAATAGTGATCTTAACTAGAACATACATTCCAAGGAACTACAAAATAGTTACTTTAAATGAAATTCGATACTCAATGAATCATTATGAATAATTAATTAATGGAAATGTAATAAAATATATTTTTATTAGAAAAAATATAACTTGGATCCAAAAAATATTAGAATGATATTTAAAAGGAAAAAAACATTTTTAATGCATTATTTTACTTGTTAAATGAGAAATTATCTAGAAAATGGTTACATATATTTTTTTATTGTAATTATTATATCATAATTATGTACAAATAGTTGTGGAATATTTATAAATAGTATTTTCTCTAACCACATAAAAATAACTTATTTTAGAAAAATCACAAAAATTAATCCTAAGAAACGTTTTTACATGTAAAATTAGAAAATGTATTTCATTTCACAAAAATAAAATTTTTAAATTTTTAAACTTATCTTCTAAATAAAAAATAAAAAATAAATAATAAAAAGTATGATTTTAATCAAGTTTTTTACCAATATGTAATTTAGTTAACTTTACTTATAGTTGGTTAATTATTTATTGGATATTAACAATTTATCATCTCTTGAATTTCATCAATATAGTCCATTTATGTCATTATTTTAATGCAAAAACATTAATAGATATATTTATTTTATAAAAGTAATTCCATTAAAATAAATATTTTTTTCATTAGTGAATTTTAATATTTTATTTATTCTAAAATAACCTTTTTAAAGAAATACACAATAAATTATTGTTTTGTTACAACCTTCACATCAAAAATATTTTAACAAAATACCTCCTGAATAATCTAATCACCACAAGTAGACAAAATAGAGGAATGAGAATAACCAAGAAACAATTATCTAAATATGCCTAAATCCCGCTTCATTAAGAGGGAAGAATAAAATAGTAATGGAAGGTCAATTTTGGGAAAAAATAAAACCCATAGGATCTCCGTTAAATAAGAATGAACACAAAGAACTAAAAAAATTAGCGAAACTAACAAATTATAAATATATATTTAATCAAAAAAATCCCAGAGTAATACCTAGAATTATAATATAGTAGTGTTTGGTAAAACAAATCTCAGAAAACAAAAAATAATACTCTTTATCCCTCCATCATAATTCATGGTGAACAAATAATTTATTTTGATATCCCCAAAAACAATTCCATGAAATAATTCAACTTACACCAACATTACTAAATATTAATATTTAATGAAAAAATCATATGTTCCATTAACTATCATTAAATAATTCATCTATTTAACATTAAATAAACAAAAAAAGTAAGTTTTAATGATGAATAATCATGGAACATAGATAAATCATCAAATTTCGGGCCTTAAAACAAGTGATTGCTTCTCAACCATATCACCTAACCACGAAACCTAATTATTCAACCCTAAATAAACATAGTATAATTTAACACATCATTAAATAATTATTGATATCATTGATCATGGGAAATGGAAGAACATTTATAGTCACGAATTTCAATGAAATGATAAGGAACATAACTTGTTTTTGAACACATATGGATTTTTAACTCTATCTCAATTTATGTTCCACCATTCACCTTCAAACTCTTTCCCAACACTTCTAATACCTCAAAATAATAATATAGAGGATCATTAAAATGAAACCCTCTATATTAGTTATCTCTAAAAGGATTAAAATATTTAATAATAATAAAAGTAATATAAGAACAAATAAATAACTAAACACCAATGAGATACCTCACAAACAAGAATATTACAATAATAAATGTTCCAAATATTAATGAATAAAGAAAAAATATAAAATTTATCTAGAAAAAATATAATTCAATGTAATTATAGACACAAATATCTTATATATATATATATATATATATTTTAAATTCCTCTAGTATATCATGCATCAATAGTATTTGAACCAATGGATGGAAAAATACTCACAGAACCATATCATGATAACCCAAAATCATAATAGGCCACTCTAATGATGCTTCATTACCTAAATTACCTACATCACTTCAATAAATCAAATGATATACCTCATGAATATTTATCTTATGATGTGATAAATTGGATCCACCAAAAAATATTATATAAATGGGGTGGAATATACAAACAACACCCCACCTCTCTAATTTTCACTATCAGAACAAAATTTCTAAAAAACTGAGTAGAAATCCAATTAACTCTACAAAAATCCATTTCCCATGAAAAAAGGAAACATTCATAAAAACATGATCAAAATCATTAAACTTTTGAGGTATCATTCTTTGATTTATAAATGATATTGAATTTTCATGATTATCTTTCATCAATTCATGAATAACCTATACTTACTATTTTTTGATCTTTATAAAATATATACCAATGGAACATGACTCCCCAAACGTAAAATAGTTAAACAAAGATCAACAAGGTTGTTAATAAAACACCTTTGTTGCGTCCATAATAATAATAGATTAATAAATATTTTTATAAGAAAAATCAAACAAATGATAATGATTATTCTATGAACATCCAAAATCTGGAACAAAAGTTTGTAAAAAGTTCTCAAGTGTGTATGTTATTTGATAAATTTTTTCTTTATTTAAGGATGTAAAGTATTTATATGGAATAACAGAGAAAAAAAATTAGGTTCCAAACACATCAAAATGATTGAGTTAAAACAAGGATCTCAATATGAGATAATCTCTCAATGATCCCCATGAAAAAACAACATAATTAATATAGATACTTGTCAATGAATCCACCAAATCTGACTCATTAACAACCAAGATATGTTTTAACATCCTTAATCAATAAATAATCACCCTGATAGTATCAAATACACTTATTTATAAAAGTAAACCCATCAAAACAAGACGTAGATATGTCCTCCCATTTCTATTAAAGAATATCCAATTGTTGTAGTAGGATAAATAAGAAGAAATTATCATGTTTCAACTATTAAAAAACTAAACAATAAGATATGAACACATCCAAAAATTATTCATAATTTGGAACTAAAATAGAAAACTAAATGAATGATACATCATGGATTTTCCATTTTTTACCTCTCAAAGTAATCTATGTAACTCACTAATAATTCACTCCCTATCATCAAAGGAAAAAATTTATTCTTAATAAACAACACCGAATGTCTACCATCATAAGAACAACTATCATGAGTGTTACCATGGATGATGAATTATCCATATATATTAACTAAAAAATATTCAAAATGATTCTCTACTAACTACTAAATCATGTAATAATGCATTATCATTGAATACATGTAATGCATGTCTTACTTCCTTCATAACCTAATATAGAATATAAATATCACCCATCATCCACGACTCATGTACAACCTATTGAGAAACATATCTACATGACTTCCAACCCATTGTAACAACTACCACATTTCTATTTACTAGAGTATAAGAGATCAAAACCTCAAAATAAAATATTAACACTACCCATATTTTTATAGAAAATTAAATCCCAGTTATTGAATATAAATTTAATAAACTTTTGATGCTTGAGCACAAAAAAGATCTATTTGAAAATATAATTTTCATAAAGGTTAAAATAAAACATCAATATTTCTAGATTAATATCATGGTTATAATAATTATAGTCATATGGATTTACATTCTATGACCAATAATATATTACTACCCTCACTTTTATAAACATGTTTTCTAAACCAATTAATGGATGAATTATATAAGGCATAAAAATGACTCTTTTCCCTGGGAAGAAAAGGATATGAGAATAATTTTGATTATCCATTACATACTATAATGTTATAAGAAACATATCCATCTATAATAAATTCATATGCTTCCTGGTTGAAGCTATCAAAGGTATTGTAATTTAGGAAAAATAAGATTAAAGATTCCAATAATATCTAACATGACCAAGAAAAATATGTATCAATGAAATCTTATTTGGAGATACCTAAGAAATATTGTATAAGCAGTTGAGGTATTGAATGTTTCATCCTACCGTATTACATCATGACAACAAAAATAAACCTCATATTTATAGAAATAATACACATATATACCATCATAAAATTAATGGCCTAAATGGATTCTAGATAGTATTTGAATAATCCACAAGATCCTAATCTGATCAAGTAGACACTGGGATTTTATCATTAAACATGACATAAAATGGTCAAATAAATAATAAAATATTGAGTTTATAAGTATCATGAAATAAGTTTTTGTATTATTTACTCAAAAGGCATAACCCTAAACTCAAATTGTCTTAAGAGGCACATAAAGGTAGCCATCAGGAAACCTTTATGAAATATTTACACATCACTCATATTTATGATATACATAAAATAATTAGTCATGTAAAACCAACAAGATTTCTTTAATTTTTTGAATAAGTAATAAATCCTTGGGATGGTAAGTGGTTCTTCATTAACACATTGTTAAACTAACAATAATTAAAGTTAAATTATAGACTGATATTAACCTATATAAAAATAAAATAGGATAACACCAAGGTGACACTTTTGGATGGATCAAACATTTATAAAATAGTACATATATATAAACCTATAATGCTTATAGCTCTTAATGTATTATATTATAAAGAGATACATAATTCATGGAAAAACCATTTTGAACTGTATCATGAATTTATGTCACATAGAATGGTAGTGTTAAAAATTTCATTGGAATTTATTTTATAAATCCTGAAAAAAAACATTTTGATGTTCTTTTTAACTCAACAAGAACTATAATATCATTACATAAGGCTCCAAACAACTACAATTTAACTTTTGATCTGAATAATTAATAAAATATGAATGTTATCCATTATTATATTAAAAAATTATATAATTTTATAATAATCAATGATAAATAATAAGAATTAAAAATAATTGATTCAAAGGATAACACAATATAGTTCTATATACATTAAGAATAAATTTCTCTATTATTTATGTTTCCCCATAATTATCTTGATCATCAAAACACATTAGATAAACTAGGTTTAACTAAAATGACATATAAAACACTAATGGGATTGACGTTTATTAACCTTCATCCCTAATAAATATAATAAGGATGGTGGAACAAATGATTGAATGCAACTTGATTAGTAAAACCATCCAAGAGGTAGAATAGAGAAAAATACTACCTCAAACGATCTCTATACCTCATGGTCCTTGAAATTATATATCATGAAACAAACCAGACCTTGAAACTCATCCATACTACCCCTAATTACATACAACACATTTCCCATGAACTATATAAGGATCAGATGGATGTAGAAAATATTGGGATATCCTAATATATCCATATCTCTTTTATATAGTCTAAAATGATGAGTACTCTTCTATACATGTATGTCTTAAGTGGTAACTCATATTAGGAATTCATCTGAAAATTACCTCTAGCTCTATGATGACTGTTAATGAAGGCCATATACTATAATTTTTAGTGGTAAACCTACTAAATAACCATAAAATCACACCAATAATTTTATCAGAAGACCAAAAACATATAGATATTGAAAAAATGTTTGAATTTAAGATAATAATGGATCCTTATGAACTAAAACTTATACTAACCAATTGGCTGTGAACTTCAATACATGGAGTCAATGATCAAGATGTTTTAATGGGTTTTATTTTGAGGTCTGCCAATATATGTCAATTTCTTATTAATCAATGTATTCTTAGTCATCACCTAAAAAAATTCTGTCAACATAAAAGGTATAACATACTATTGGATAACAGGATGAAATTCCTCCTCAAATTCTCATTTTCCTGCTTCAGAATATAAAAGTTTATCATTATTATAATTGATATTAATCATAATACATACTCTAAAATGGCACATTCTATATCACTATATCCAATGGATGACCATGTATAACCATTTATTAAAATTTAGAATCGAGGTACTAATATTTGAATTGGATCAAAATAACCCCTCATCAACTTCTATTCAATGTAATTTCCATGATAAATAAACCACAGTGAGTGACATATATATCTCAAAATATTAAAAGTAAATTTGATAAAATTATTATTCATTTTAGAGGGAAAATTATAGGGGGACTCAAGATCATATTTCTATATATATTTTTATCTTAATAAAATACATATTATGTATTCTTTTACAGAATATAACATTCAAACTCATACATATATTTCTTTAAATAGTCACAATATTTTGGACTATCACGCCTAAAATCTTATAGATAATGCCTCTAAACCACATTAATTTGAACATCATAAGGATTTATTTCAACTCCCATCTCAATAAAATAAATCATTAACACATAATTCGAAGATATGAAATTTATTTAAATGTATTTAACACAAATATTTTTTAGTTTCAAAAACATCATTCCAAAATAAATCATTTGTGTAAAAATCACAAATCATTTAACACACTGAGGTCTCTACCCCATTATTATTATAATCTCAATATCTTTTTTAACAAGGATAAATGCATTATGTTTGTTCAGATGGTCCCTATCTTCATCCTGGTCAGCTTCCCTTGACTAAATCACATGTTATTCATGAATGATATGATTTACCTATAAAATGAATTCAATCCTCAGTAGTAACTAACTGTAAACTACATCAAAAAGTTCAATAAGAGACTTAATAAGAGAAAGATATAATATTTTTTTATTAGAGCCCCTCTTATTTTGGTTTGAAAATAATAGAGGCCCCCAAATTACACCTCTATTAGACTATAGGTCTGTGACTAGTAGTAGGGTTATAATGCACATATTATGGGAGGCATTGAAATATTTTAAAATGAATAAATAAAATTACCTAAAATCCTGAATAACTAATAATATAATAAATAATCAAAATCCCAATATTATGGAAATAATTTAATGTTAAAACAATGACAACATCTCTATGATAATTATAAAAAATAAAAAATCTCCCACAACTATCACTCCAACATATCTCCATGTCATGTATTTGTAGTATTCATACCAAAGAAAATAATTTCCTATAAATATGTAAAAAGGAATACATAGAAGTGGGGTGAGAATGTAAGTACACTCAATCATTTCCTCCCCAGAAACTCTTTAACAATGTGGTTGAAGAATACTAAAGCCTTAGTGACTAGATTTTTAAACTAATGTGTTACCTTTCCTAGGTAAACTATCAACCCATAATCCTCATGTATCACTCCCCTAGAACACATTCAAGTATAATATTATCATAATCATGAGAATTTATCAAGGGAGGTACCCTAAAAACTCATTATCACTAATATATTTTCCATTACATACAAACAATATATGTGTTTTCTATTCAATAGAATTCTATCGATACAACACATCCTATAACACATGTCTACCAAAACTGTATAACCACAACCACACACCATATACTACAATAAAATATATCATACCATAATAACTTACCAAAACACTTTTATGTCACCAAATCACTTCCAAACCCCTATAAAACAATACTATATCTAAAATACATAAAAATATTGGTTGAGTAGTCTTCTATAGATATCAACCACATCATGAATATTGTGGTCACATACAAAACCTGAATTCATATATTGGAATTTCTCGGGTTACCTGACTAGTGTGGTCGTTTATATAAAAATAAAAATACAATTTAGGAATATATATAACAAACAAAAAATCATTATTGGGTCAAAATACTATCAATATATCTATAAAAAACCGTGAAACCCATTATCATAGTTACACAACAAAAACTATAACATCCACGTAAATACCTAACCCCAATGAGTCAAAACAAAATCGCAATATCCAAATATCATCTTCTCATTTCATAATTAATTAGTATATCTAAATTATTTATTGATCAACAACATTATATTCATTAACAAATTTTATTTTTAGAAATAAATCTACCAATACGATCCACTAATAAATTTAACACATTTATCTTATACATATTCATATATAGAAAAATAAATTCACAAATTTAATTATGGTTTTCATAACTACATTAACATAAAACAACCCATTTAGAATATAATTTATTTAGTAGATAAAATTTATAATTGAATTCCTTTACATTATTATTTCAATACGTATAAATATCAGTTAAGTGCAATTCAACAAAAAAATAAATTCAATCTATTTACTGAAATAATGAATTAAAACAATTCATATTTCTAAACTATATCATTCAAACCAAACTAAAATATCATGCACTACAACAATAATATAGTAACAATACAAAAAAAAACATAAGAAAATGTATCATCGCTAATTAATTAAAGTAATTGTAAAAGAATGACCAAATAATATAAAATAAGAAATTTCAGTTTTTAGGACTTTTATTAAACACATCTAGATTTTAAAATAACACTATTTTTAATAGCGTCTGCGACACACAACATTAAGATTAAATGAACCCTAAAGTAATATTATTTTAAATCTGATGATTGTAAGATTTAAATTGAATTGGGGGATAAGAATTTTTGTAACCAAAATATGAAATATATATAAATTTCCCACTCAATATAAATATATTGATTAATTCTTAGTAAATAAACCAAAAATATTCAGTACATACTTTTTATTCTACAAAAATATGTTTTGTTAAAAAATGATTTTTATTGTTTTTTATCATAAAATTTTATAGTTAATTGATAAAAATTTTATATATTTTGATTGATAAAAAGTTAAATATGTAGAATTTAGGATATCCAAATTTATCTTCGAGTGAAATTTTTTGATTTTTTTAATGGGAAAATTTTTATGTGAAAACTAAAAAATACCATTTTTATAAAATTATCATTTTTTAATTTAAATTTATAATTATGAATTAATTTTGATATTAAACTGAAATAATTATTCTTAATATTGACGTTAAAAAAATTGTTATAATTTAAATAATCATTTTACATTATTTAGTAAACAATTCATTTTAGCAATTAAATCAAAATTTTTTCAAAAAAATCTTTTTTCTTTCATTTTACATATTTCAATGAAAATTAATTTTCCCACATATAGGAATTTAATTTTTAAAAATAGATCCCATATTTAGAATTAAGAAACGTAAATTAATAAAATATATATATATATATTTTAATATTAATAGTAAACATAGTTAATATTTGAAACCTCAAGGAGGGTAAATATTGTAATTATATTTTTAAATAAAATTAAAAGGACTAAAAAATAACCATATAAATGGCCCTTAATATATTTTATGAGTGGGGTTCAATAATCTTCAACTTATATTCTATGTTGTGGAAATTATTTTTCCATTTTTCTATTAAAATGACTTATATATTATTTTATGTAAATAAAAAAATGTCACTCTCTTTCCTTTAAATTATTATTATATGTTCACATAGGTATGAATAAAAGTATTGAATTAATATTAATTATTATTTTTTGAATAATGAAATTATTTTTAGGATGGTAATTTATTGGTAACATTCACTGATGATGTGATAAACTAGAAATCATATAGAAGAGGACATATATCTTATGAAAGTATTAGAAAAGACATGTAAAAACTTTTAGAAATAATACTTTTTCCTTTTTTATTGACCAATAGATTATATTGATATATATAATAAATTAGGTATGATTCAAGAAGTATATTTTCAAATTAATATAGTAATCTTCATAGCTTTAATGTCAAAGTGATAAAATTTTTCAAAAAAATTCATCGATGATAATTTATAATAAAAAATATTTTATTAAATGATTTAAAATTTATAAAAAATCATTTCTCTCAAGACATGCCTTATTCAAGATGAGGGAAGGGAAAAAAATGTTCTATGCCCTACCTTCTTCATGATAATTGAGAGATGTCGATCTTCGAGCCCCAGCCTAAATTTGCCCTAGAGTAGAGATTGTCACCAAGGGTATATAATCTCACAATAAATAGAATGAATTACCCTTTTTAAATGAAAATATGATTGGGAGATAAGATAGTAAACTCCCAACCAACACTAAAAATTTATATAAAGGAAACAAAAATCCAACCCATGGATGATTAAAATGTAAACTGTGAGAAAATTAAAACCAAAATACCAAGGAAAGTACAAAAATAAAGAGACTAAATAGTATCACATAAACTATCATGACTCCCAAGATAGTAAGATCTAGCACAGAACTCAAATTCTTCATAGAAATCTAATTTTTTTTACAGACATATGGTGACTATACAAGTATACCTGGTAGGAAAACTGAATCCACCCATGCTCAAGTGTGGGAACATACTGGTCCCTCCTTGAGAGAATTGTGGAACCTCAAAGCACTAACCATGGAGTAATAACCATCTCAGCCTCACCAAGGCACACTCAACAAAAAACACAAGTCATGTAATGTTGTAGTATAAGAACATCGGCATTTGGGTACCTCACACCACATTACCACTAGTTAACTGCTCATTCCAAATGGATAATGTATTGAATCTATTACTATTCCAAAACATATTCCCACTACAAAAACCTAACCACACAAAACTAGGTCTCAAACCAAAATAAAAATCCATATCTGTAGACACATGGGCCACAACAACACCGCACATCTCTCCCGTATATACCTGGCCCACAACAACCATGCCTATCACCCGTAGACACCTAGGCCACATCCTAAATAAACCAGGGAATAAAAACCTAGCCCACAAACTCTTGAGCCCATCATTCATAACCTACCTGCAAGATTGACCTCAGACTATAGTAATCTTAATGCCATAATAGCATACCCTGATACAATCAAGTGGTATGAACCAAAAGTGTGTGTGAGGAAGAATGTCAGTAACCAGCCATCCATCCTATCCTTCGGATATTTAAGAAAGACAACCTCCCCCATGAAATAGTTTCTTCAACACGTGGTGATAAATAATGGTGGGGTGTGTATTGAAATCCCATGAAACTACAATTTATACAAATAAGTAAAATAACACAGATCCCAACCTACGAGTCCCCAAAACAAATCACTAGACCACCAGAACCAATTTTTCTATTACCCACAGTATGCAGATCCAAACAAACATCCACTCACAAATCATAAAACAACCCCATTTTTGTTGGACCACATTATATTTATTAATTAAGGGGTTAACTTTAGATTATTCAAGCACTACCAAGGGTGACTACTGTGTAGGACATCTGCAACTGTCTTAGAAGTTGAAGAGTCTGATTAACTAAACACACAACAATAAAATCACTATGTTCTTTGGTAATTCCAACATTGAACAAGGGGAGAGGGTCCAAGGTAAATATTTTTCATTTTAAGAACCATCCATAAAAACAACAAAGAAAACCCAACAGTAGTCCCACTCCACCCTTTGTTCTTCATAGAAAACCATTCATTTATTACAAACTATCATTCTTCAAAGTTACACCACACAATCCTCCTCTCACAACTAGGACCTGAATCCCTACTACACAAAAATTTCACACCCATCACACCTATAAACATGATGTCATGACACAACACAATCTTTCATATCCAATGCCCAACAATTTCCCAAATGCAGTCCCACTACATAACAAGTTCATAACCACACCATAGTCCCACAACCCAACGTTTCTACACAACCAAAACACACGAAAAGGAAGTCCCACTTCCTACAAGTCCACACATTCCACATTCAATTAGTCTATCAATTTAGGATACCAACATGCCCCCTATACCACCAAAAACAAAAAAGCCCAAAACAACCCCCAATTAAACCACAGCCTTTCTACAGAAATATACCAAACCAACTCACAGAACCAACAAAACACAGCATGCAACCACACCATTAAGCCAAGCATATTCAGGTTTAACAAGAGGGGTTATTTATATGCAATTTACAATAACTGGGGTGATCAAACAATAGGTTTGATCCAAGGGAATCCAAATCAATTAGCCAAGTATACATGATTAAGCAGATTACATGTTACACCCATTTATGAATCATCATGAAAAAATAGGACATCACCATTGTGCAAGAAAATACACCAATTACCATGATTTTCAAAAGGAATACCACCACAAAAAACCATTAAACAATCATGTAAATTTTGTTATCAACATCCAACCACTCCCTACCAATTATTTTTTTTACCCCTGCTATCTTTTGATCCTATTATATTCTTATTTAATATTGGTTTTAAGAAATTTATTCACCAATTATTCAAAAGGAATATTTAGTATGCCCACCCCACCTGATGAATAATTTTATAAAGGAAAAATAAATCCATACTTGAAACAACAGGCTACCAAAAATCCTCGTTCCACCAAAATAGGGGATCATGTGAGCAGTAGGAACTCCATGAAAATTTACCAGGAGGAGGTTCTAGAACTGGCTTATGAATCATCTAGAGATTAAATATTTAGGCACATCAATAGGTAACAAAAAACATATTGGGAGAGAATATCATGACTTTGACGAGAAAGATCATGAACAAATATAATAAGAAATAGTTTTAAGGGACATTAAAGTCAGATCATGGTTATGATTTACGTGTCTTGACTATTTTAAAGTCTGCAGAGTGTCATGATATTAAAGATAAAATTAATATTCATTCAATCACCTTTAAAATACCTAAATACACATTTAAACTCAATTTACGTCATATAAAATGTATGAGGGGTGAAACTGGAAAACTGGGAAAAAATAGAAATGAGTCACTAGTGGGTGAGTCACTGATGCTAATCCATAAATGGGTGAGCTACCGATGTGACCTACCGACATTGATCTACTAACTCTAAGTTATAAACACAACAACTCAATGACACCATGACTCCCCAATGCCCTAACACCGATTCCCTGGAACCGGTGCTCTGACACCGATTCCCTGGAACCGAAGCTCGAGCATTGATGCCCTAACATTGATGATTTGACACTGACATCCTAGTATCGACACCCTAACATGACGCCCAAACAATGATGCTCTGACACCGATGCCCCAACACTTATTCCTAGACACTGATGCTGATTCCCTTGACTTACCGATGCTGACGATTCAAATTAGTTTTTTTCACTAACTCTCGGAATGTGTCAACGACCGTCCCCAGAACACCCTAAACACTGTGTCTTCAAAATTTAATGGACCAAGGAAATATAGGTCATTAAATCTGATACCTTCCAAACTTTTCTCATCCTCAGGAATTTTAAACTAACCCAGAGAAAGAGGGGTCCAAACAACTTCCCCATAAGATACATATCCTGGATGAACCACCTTGTGTTGTATAAAAACTAGAGGGGAAACCCTAACATCCATGACCAACTCCTTTCAGTCTATCTTCTGAAAAAATGTAAAAACTATATGGACAAACTAACCCAAAAAACAATGCAAACACTAATGGTTACACTATTCTGACACATGGATTAGGGCACTCCTTCCTCCATTTAACGATGCTATATAATTTGGGTAGTACTGACCCACCCACACAGGTTTAACCACATCTGTATTAATGAATATTGATTAGTAATTGGGTCCTCCAATCCCCACACATCAGGAATTTTCATACACATTCATAGAATAAGGTAAAATATAGTCTCATAACGAATAGGGTCAAGCATTACATCCCAATGTAAATCACAAAAGTAAAACACAAAAAAAAACTCAAAATATCATTCGGTACTGGTCATGCAACTGTGCCTATAGTTTCTAGGTACTCTACTCAAGGCCACCATGCCTCCATAACACATGGAGAAAATTAATGGTCCATCCATGAAGCGCCTTCTCCTAATGATCATTTATTCTTAATGGTCTATCCATGAATGTTGTGTCATCCTCAATATCCAACTCTCCCAATCCAATGATATGGGAGTCAATGGATAGATACTGATGGAGCTAAGAGACATAAAAGATGTTGGGGAATCTCTCCAACTCTGGTGGAAATGCCACATGATATGAAACCTCGCCGACTCATCCCAACACATCGGAGGGCATGATGAACCTAGGATAAATCTTTCATACCTTACTGAACCTCTACCACCCATGCCGAGGGGAAAAATTCTAGAAAACATGGTCTTTATCCTCAAACTACAAGGACCTCCTCCTGTAATTGGTATATGACTTATTTCAGTCATGAGACACCTTTATCCTCACACGCACAAGTTGAACCTTCTCTGTTGTGCTCTCCACTAACAATGGTCCAAGAAAGGATGCTTCCCAACCTCTGTCTAGCACAGGGTAAAATGACATGACCTTCCATACAAAGCCTCAAATGGTTCCATGATAATGGTATATTGATATATATTATTCTATGAAAAA
Source organism: Viscum album (assembly GCA_963277665.1). Taxonomy (NCBI): domain Eukaryota; kingdom Viridiplantae; phylum Streptophyta; class Magnoliopsida; order Santalales; family Viscaceae; genus Viscum; species Viscum album. The sequence goes on along the minus strand of OY728133.1, from coordinate 2,063,656,879 downwards.
TCTACTAGAGGAAAATTCCATACTCACGACCCACTAATGTCCAAAACACATACCCCAAAACATGTTATGCAACGTTTGGATGGTCCTCTTGGTCTATCCATCTGTTTGATGATGGAAAGCAGTGCTGAGGCATAACTGAGTGCTAAAGGCATGATAAAATCCCCTTCAGGATCACAATGTAAAATATGTATCCCAATATGAGACAATGGATCTTGGAACTCAATGCAGTAGCACCACATCATCCACTTACCTCTGTGTTAAGGCATCACCAATATCGACTCCTTGATTGATAACAAGTAATCTAAATTCATCAAATGATCCAATACTACCCAACGGGAATCACATCCCCCCTATGTCCTAGGTAATAATATGAAAAAATCAATTAATATTTCATCCCACTTCCACTCCGGAACATATAAGTGATGCAATAGACTACCGGGAAAATGGTGATCAACCTTCATCGGCTAACACACTATGAACCTTTCTATAAACACTGCCACTACCCCCTTCACCCCAAGCGACAATAATTCCCTCAATCCTTGGTACATTTTAGAAACTATTTGATGAACCATCATTGGTGAGATATTAAACATGTCGAGAACTCCATTACATATTTTCACTGAGATAAATACTATCCCATGAAATAGAATCCTATTCAGACTATCCTCCGAAAATCCTTTTAGAGCATCACCCTGGTCAATGTGATCACACAACACATTAGACTCTTAGCCTCCCAACTGAGACTCATCCACCTTCCACACTAAGGAATACGAAACTATCCTCCAAAATATAATTCCTACACTACCATCCACTTTCACATCCATACACAATGCAACCAACTCCACTATCGCCTTGTAAGCATCTATGTATTCCAAAAATACTTCTTTCTATGAATACCATTTTAAGGAATCGGCCATCACATTCCCTTTTCTAGAGGTTTAAAAGATATAAAAGTAATTTTCATTGATAAACTCCATCCGATTTTACTTTCGAAAGATTAGGTGTCACTGGGATAAGATATACCTCAAACTATTATGATTTGTGAAGAACAGAATGTGTTCCTTGATGGGGTAATGTGACCACAAATTTAGCATGAATACAACCACTAAAAACTCTAGATCATGGGTGGCATAGTTACATTTGTGGGGATATAAATTTCTAGAGCCATTGGTGATCAATCATCACTAATTCATTAGCATACACCCCAAACATATGATAGTAGCATCATTGAACACTTCTAACATCACCCCTTCGTCCAGAAACCTCAACACTAGAGAACTGACGAGTTTCCCCTTTAGGTAGTTGAAAGTGACCAAATAGTGCCCAATCCACATAAAGACCTAGCTATTTTTGGTCAATGTTGTCTAAAACAAAAGGGATGTTGGGTATAAACCTCCGGTAATAGCCTTCCAGACCTAGGACACTGCGAACTTCTGCCACATTCTTGGGTGATACCCAGGAAACAAATTCCTCATCCTTCGATGGCTCCACTACTATCCCATGATGAGACCCCACATGTACACTCAAGTGCATATATCGCGTCTATAACTTCAACATGAACCACTACCAATGGAGATGGTGGTGTTAGAGGACCACCCAGGCAGTCATAAGATACTCAACGCGATCCTCATCTAACCATGATTAGATCATGATTTCATCGATGAACACAATGATGAACCATTCCTAGAACTTACTGAATACACGGTTCATGATCCCTGTGATCATGACTGGTGAATTTGTAACACCGAAGGGAATGAACACAAACATGAAGTTCCCATACCAGTACCAGAAATTAGCATTCATGATGTGACCCTCCATCAATCTCAACTAGTGATATCTTGACCATAGATCGATGTTATAGAACCAACTTTATCCCATTAACTAGTCAAAAATATCATTGATCCTTAGGAGGGGGTAACGATTCTTGACTGTCACTAGATTCAGTCTATTCTTGTCTATACACAGTCTTAGACCATTGCCTTTCTTTGTTTCAAACAATAATGGAGTACCCCACCAAAACACACTCGGCTGGATAAAGCCATTATTCATCTGGTCATTAATATGAACCTACAACTCCCGCAACTCAGATGGTGCCATCCAATAGGGAGGAATCGAAATCAGATGGGAACATGGTTGCATGTCTATTCCTAAATTAATGTAACATTGAAGGGGTTAGGTCACAACCTACTATGGGAAGACATATAGAAACTCACTGACAAAACCCAAAACTTCCACCATCTCTATGTCTATAGATCCCACTAACAGCTCAACCGATATAGAGAGAAGAGGCTCCACACATCGACTTCCCACCTGATCACCCCGTTCATCAACTAAAACTACACACTCACTGTCCATATCAGAAAACCCGACACTTCTACAGAAGTAGTTGATAAAGGAATTCATATAAAACAACCAGTCGATGCCTAGGATGATATATTTTGATGACATATTTAGAAGAAGAAGATCCCCAATGGACTAATACGACCCCAACACTAGTCTACATCCCCATAAAACAATAAAAAGACTGGTCCGACCACCAAATCTCATTCCAAACACTAGGGGAACGAAAATTCACATTACGTCTATTCCCAAGGTATGGGATTGACTGGGTGAAACAATGGAGCGTGATGCTGCTGAATAAAAAAATATGATGCAAGGGTACTAAACAGGCAGATCGTACCTCAAACAAAATTTGGCCCTGCTGGAACTACTACCTATGTGGTGTACAACTGCCCATGCCCAGCTCCTCCACCCCTCTCTTATCGACCTCCTCCCTGACCACACAATGGTCGAGGTCCCTAAGGAGCACCCTGATGTCGGTTTCCTCCATCACTGTCTACTCTTGATGGAGAAGGAGACCACAACTTCACACAGGCTAAAACTTGGAAGGCCCTGATGTTGGAGAACTTATGATAACTACTTTCCCCTTCAACAAACTCATCTAGATCTCCTCTCGTGATACACCAACCTACAAGTGAATCCTATTCACTACTTTATCCTTCTTATGAACATCTATATATGTCGGTAGGGTATAGGGAGTGATGACATACTGAATAGAATGTCATAGTACCTTCCCCAAGCATCTCGCCCGCGACTCCTCATCTAAAAAGAGATCCAGAATAAATAATAGGAGATCATTGAAAATGATCCATAGATCCCTCAACGATATTCTCCCCTTATAGAGGGAGATAAGATCTTGCCTCTTCTTAGCCTTTATTGTCAAGGAAGGAAACTATGCCCGAAACACCTTCTCAAAGTCATCCCATCTGACATCGATATCCTTCCTCTCCCAAAGGTAAAGTTTCCACCACTAACACACCACTCATCATATCTCACTCACTGCTAGATGAACTTAGTACTCCCTCAAATCATAGACAAGGCGAAGGTGATTATTATCTCTTAAAGTTAAACCTCCATATCTGAGTGTAAAAAGATGACATCATACTTTCCCAGGGCTTACTAGTAGGAAGTACGAAGGGTATTTTGTCACAAGTCAACTTCCTTGTCTCGATCGGCCCTCCACTGATCAACTAGGTTTGCCTGTTGGGCCGCAACTTCTCGTACCACACGTGGGAGATGTCCGGGTTCCATAGCTTAAAATGGTATACAAGGAACTCCAAATCCCTCATAGTATATCAATTTTACTTTTAAGAAGATTAATTTTAAATCTTCATTCCTTTAAAATTTCCAAATAACCCAAGACACAAAAGAATAAAAGTCACCATGATTCATGTATCTTTTCTAGGGTCTATACCCTATAATCAGTGAGGCCTCAAATGGTTGTTATATAGGCTTATAGTCCTTACATCGGATCACAGAGGCCCTAAAATCCGTTGTCCTAGCCAGAATTCCCTAGCCTATCACATGAACCAACATTTCCAAACAACATGACCCTACCATCCAATACATTTCACACTATGACTAACTCCAAACCCCAACCTATATCATAACCTACCAATGATATAATTCTGTCATGAGCCGCCTTCATCAAGATGATGGAAGGTACTACAATGTTCTACACCCTTCCTTCTTCAAGATGAAGGAGATATGATGACCCCCTGAGTCCCACCATTAATAGGCGCTGGAGAGTAAACTAGAACCAAGGTTATATAATCCCACACAAAATGGAAGTAATTACCATTTTAAATGAAAATTTGATTTGGTCATAACATAATAAAATACCAACCAACACAAAAAATTTATATAAAGGAAAAAAAATCCATTCATTCATGAATTAAACATAACATGTAACAAAAGTAAAAATAAAATACCCAAATAAGTAAAAAAGAACAATACTAAAATGAATCACAACAACTATCTTGATTCACATGCTAGTAAGATCCATCATGGTTCTCAATGTCCCCTGGGAAACCTAAATATTGTTTTACAGATGTAGGGTGAATATACAAGTTTACCCTATAGGAAAACTGAAGCCACCCATGCACAAGTGTGGGAACATACTGATTACGCTATAGGAGAATTGTAGAATATAAACGCACCAACCGAGGTGTTCTAACCATATCAGCCTCACCAAGTCACACTCACCAAGTGATACAAATGAAGTAATGTTTTAGTATAAGAACATCGACATTTGGGTTCCCCACACAACTATCACACTTGTTAACTTCTAATTCCAAAATATTTATTTCATGAAAATACCACTCCTCTAAAACACAGCCCCACTACCCTAACCTACCAACACAAAATTGGGCCTCAAACCATACTAAAAACCACACCCGCATATACATGTTACACAACTAGACAACATATCTCACTCGCAGACACCTGGGCCACAACATCCATGCCTCCCTCCCAATGACACCTAGGCCTCATCCTGAAGACACATGGGAAAAAAACCTAGCCCGAAAACACTTGAGTCCCTCAATAACAAAAAGCCTTACAAAAGGACTATGAATTATGGTAATCCCAAATCCATTACAACTTGTTGAGATACCCTTGAGTAGTATGAACCGTAAAAGTGTTTGAGGAATAAAGTTAGTAACCTACCATCCATCCTCCCACCAGGAAGGTGGGAAAGAAACACACATTTATGAAATGGGGGTGTTTGGAAAATGATTCTCAACAAAGGTGGGGTGAATATATAAATCACAGGGATCTAAAATTTATACATATAAGTAAACAAACACTGAGACCAACCTACGGGTACCAAACAAACAACCAGACCACTAGAAGAACTTTTTCTGATACCCACTATATACACAACCACACAAACAGTCACTAAAAAAGCATAACCCCACCCTGTTTTCATTTCACCACATTGAATTTATAAATTAAAGGGTTCACTTTAGTTTATTGCTGCACTGACTGGGGAAACTACCAATCATGCCACATATAGCCATTTAAAAATGCGAAGAGGTTGGTTAACTAAACACACAACAAACAACTCACTTCATTATTTTGTATTGCCAACATTGAACAAGGGAAGAGGGTCCAAGGAAAAGCATTTACATTTTAACCCCATTCATAAAAAAAGGATCAACCAACCAAAATCCCACTACACACCCCCCATTTTTCATAGACACCCATTCATCCATTTCCAACTATCATTCTTCAATGATATACCACACAATCCTCCTCTCACAACTAGGAATATAAGACCCATTTCACAACAACGCCACACCCAACACACCTATAAACATGATGTCATGATAGAACCTAGTTATGCAGTCTCACTGCCCAAACATTTCCCATATGTTGTCCCACTTCATAACATGTTCATTACCACATCGCAGTCGCATTTACCAATGTTTCTCCACAGACACAACACAAGAAAAGGATGTCACAATGCCTACAAGTATATACATTCCACAATCAATCACTCTCTCAAATTGGGAAACCAACATTTCCCCATACCACCCCATACACAAATATAACAACAAACCCCAATAAAACCACAATCCCACTGCCCAAACATACCAAACCAACTTCAATAACAATCTAAACACAGCATGCAACCACACCATTAATCCAAGAATATTCATGTGTAGATATATGGGTTATTTAGTTCCACACTAAAATAACCTGGGTGATAAAATAATAGGTTTTATCCTGTGTAATCCATTTAAATTATCCAAGTATATGTGATTAATAAGTTTTCATGTTAAACCCATTTATAAAGCATTACAAAAAAACATGACATTTCTAGTGCACAAGAAAAGAAAAGTAATGGTTATGATTTTTAGAAGGCATAAATATGAAACTAACCATAATAGAATCAAATAAAATAGGCGATCGACTTCAAACCACTCCCATCCCGTTATTTTGTTTAGCCCCGTTACTTTAAGATCATATTCCCTTCTTATTTATTACTCAGTTTAAGAAACTTATCCACCCATTCTTTATAATGAATCATTAGTAAACCCACCCCACATGATCTACAATTAAAGTGTGGTAGAAGAAATATATACTAGAAAAAATAGGATACCAAAACTCTTATTTGTTCCAAAACAGGGGATCCTGTGAGTAGTAGTAATTCTAAGAAAACTAAGTAGGAGGGGGCATGAGCATAGGTGCATGACTCTTCTAGAGAGGAAGGCTTTAGGAGAACTAATATAGAATTAAAATACACTAGGATTGGAAGATCTCATCTTTGAAGATACATACTCTATATCAATAGAACAAGAAATGGTTTAAAGGGCCATTAAAGTAAGATCGTGGTTTTGATTTATGAGACTTGACTATTTCAATGTTTGGGGAGTGTAATAAAATTAAATATTTAATTTAAATAATTTTAAATGACTTTAAAATTCTTAAACATTCATTTAAATTTAATTTACATCAAATAAAATGTTATAGGGGAGAAATGGGAAAACATGAAAATTTTTAAAAACTGCAAATGAGTCACTGATGGGAGATTCACTGACTGGTGTGCTACTGATGCGACCTTCCGACACTGAGCCACAAACACAGAGCTACCAACGCAACTACTAATAGATTCCACGACTCAATGATGTAGAGGAATAAACATCTTTCCAATGATTCCATGATAATGACGGTTTGGAACCGACACTCTGGTAGTGATTCCCTAGTACCTATGCCCTGGAACAAATACCATGGCACCGATGCCCTGACACCAACGCCTTAGAACCGACGCCATGGAACCGATGACCTAGCACCTACATCTGGGCACCAACCTCCAGGTAACAATGCCCTGGAACCAAAACCCTGGTATTGATGCCCTTCCAATGACTCCATAGCACCAACACCCTGGTACCGACGTCCGGACACCGACACCCTGACACCGATGCTGACACCCTTGAATCACTGATGTCGATGGATCAAAATAGATTTTTGTCTAACTATTTGAATGAGTCACCTATAGTCCCTATAGCACCCTAAATATTGGGTTTTACCCAAGTTATGACCCGGGGAAATCTGTTTCATTACAAATTTACAACACCCCATGATTTTCTGAAACAGTTTTTCAAATTAATTTAATCATTTTGATATTTTTTATTTCATGCAAAACTGATGAAATATATTTTTTATATTAAATCACAATGTTTATATTGAATTATACATAACACCATGATAATTATGAACTAAATTCAACAAAAATATTATCTTCATATATATGGAAAACTAATATTATATTATGTTACGTGAAACAATTAATTTTATTAATGGATTTCATAACATGAAAGAACGTGTTTTAAAGAATACTAATACATAATTAAACTTTTATTACTTAAAATAATATGATATAAACTAGAATAAAAATTAGTGATTATTAATAGTATTAACTAATTTATGAGAATATATGATTTAAACCAATATAATATAAATTAATTTGTTACTAATGAATGAGAAATGAATATTAAAACTGATTGAATATAATGACAAATATTATAATTTTTATGGTCATAAGGATGTTTTACCATAATAAATTAAATTAATTACAATTAATGATTGATATTAATATGTTATATATTCAATAAAATATTTTATATATTCATCCAATATATTTTATAGACAAAAGGTAAGCAAAAACACAATTTTATTCTTAAAACCTAATATTTTTATTAATGCATTTTAACCACCTTTTAATGAAAAAACCCATTTAAAATATAATTTTTTGAAATGTTATAAATTTATTATGTAAAAATAAACTTCATATTTGAATTAATAACATATTTACTGTGTTATCATAAATTTTTCATATTATTTTTGTGATGTCTGATTTTTTTATGAGTTGTGAAATATACTGAATCTTAGTTCAAACTCGATTTTCATCTAATTTAGATATAAGGATAAATTGTATTTTAAATATTTTTAAATTGTTAATTATATAATTTTTTATCAATTAATAATATTTATGTCATTGATATTAATTTAAATTTTAAATTGGGTATAAAAACAAAGTAAAATTTTGAATGCTTTTACTTTAAAAACTGGAATTGTCGACTCGTCTCTGTGATTAGTATTAAATTAATTTATAAAACTTATGTGATTGGAATTTAGAAAAAATTATTCCATATTTTGAATAATCATAACTTATATTTTATAATAATATCAAAAAAGTTTTTAATAAAAAATTTAGTGAATGTAATTAGAATTAAATATACCGATTAAGGTAAAATTAAGCTTAAATAAGGACTAAACCACAAATTTAAGACATGAAACGACTTAGAAAATTCTATAGAACCCATTGGTTATCTATTTTATTCCATACCATCTCTTATGTATACTTTTTATATTATTTTAGCCACTTTTATTTCGAAAACGAGGGTGGAATTCATTTTCTATTGTTTTATAAGAGTGCCAATCCTCCTCCTATATAAAAAGGCCTCATATCCCCCACTAAATATAGACTGTAAAAAAAATTAGTTTTGTATAATATCTTCTCAAATATAATCCCAAAAATTATCCCTTCCTCCCTGAATCCTCCATTTTATCATAAATTATTACAAGAATTCTCTTTGGTGCAAACCAAAAGGAGTTACCTGATTAAGAGGTAACACCCACCCTCAGACTCATTTCTTTTATTTTTATTATACACTCTCTAAATTAATATTAATACATTAATATAGATAAAAAAAATCCTCAAAATAAATAGATTTTTTAAGATATGGTTTTTACTTACACTTAAACACACCTTCATCTAATGGGAAACAAACATGATGTTTATGTGTATGACAAACTACCCTCTCACAAAATGATGATTCTTAGTTCTTCCTTTACTGCTTCTCAAGGTAGAGATTATGATGGACACAATTTTTATATAAAACATATATTATATTTATGATGTATTTAATCTTCTTTAATACTTTTACCAAAAATATATTTATATGTTTCATTTAGTGTAATTACGATAATTTCATTTGAGAAAGTTGGAGCTACCGACCACGCAATGTGATTCGATTCATTCACATGAAACATGGAATTCATAAAAGATGGTTTTAAATAAAAATATTTGACCAAAAAAACATTAAAATAATATTAATTAAATAATTACCTTTTTATAAATATAATATATTCCATTTTATTTTTTACCCTTTCACACACTTACAAAGTGACGATGTCATTCGCGGATGTGAGGACAACCGCCTCCTTAACACGATTTGATTCACATTATATCTCAATAATTCTATATATAAGTATATATGATTAAATAATATTTTATTTATAATATAATTATCATTATGTAAATAGTAATTCTACTTACCTTCTTTCCATAACTATCATTGTGAAATGGGAATGTTACTCATGCGTTGGAACAACCAAACATCATTATGATTGTAACGTTGACTAATTTTTCACAAAAATATTTAATTATTGGTTTAAAAAGTATAATTAATGTTTAAATATTATAATTATGGAATTAATATTATTCATTATATGTTCATACAATGATACCTTTGACCATTGTTGACCAACCAAAGTGGTTTTTTAAACATGAACCAATTTTGGTCAAAACACCAAACTTAACATTAATTGTTTTAGTAGTTGCATAAAACATTGAAATAATTGATGTAAAATTAATAATAAAATTTAAAATAGTTTTTATGAAATTAAATAATAACCATAAGTTTGTTATTTAGTAATATAATTACATTGTAGACAAGTCATACTCAAGGTAAGGGGCTTTCATCTCACTTTTTATTTCCATGAGTTACATGACATGTTCACCACTATTTCATTTTTTCTGATGTAAATAATACCCTTGAATGTAATATATTATTAATAATAAATTTATATGTATTTACATATAAATTATATGATATTTATTTCATGAGGTTTATGTTTCAAAATTTACCAAATCGGTAAGATAATTTGTCACAATTTACTTTCTTTGAGACACATGTAATGATATTCACCTGTATTATTCCATGAGGCGAACATACATCCATTGAAATGGTATTTCATGAATCTAATTATTTTATTGATATTTTAGGATACATTTAATTAAATTTTCTTAAACAAGGAATATAGTTCAAAGTTACAAAGTGGTAAGAGTTGATTGAATCAATCTAATCACTTTTCGATATTTTTTATGATTATGCTTCCTTTGATGAAATTTTATTATCCATATCTAATGTAATCTCATGAATTTTCTTATGAAATTTTTATTCATGATATCTTCAAATATTGGTACAGTTTTCCCATTCTGTGGATCATAGGATAGTTAATAAATCCTTTTTATGAAATTATGAATTTACCTCTATATTTGGTCAGAAATATGTGCCCATAAAAAATCATGTTTTTTTAAATGGGTTTCCATATAATATTATAATAATATCTAAATATAATTTAAAAAAGTCTCTTTTTTTATTTTACAAAACATATCAAATGAATATTCTTTCCACTTTATGAACGAGTCAATTTTATAGGTTTTTTACCATGTAAAAGAAATGTTATTTTGACCTCATACAATATGTATAGATTTACCCACCATAAATTCATTGATGATATATTTTCAGGTTTAAAGGATTATTTTTAAGGAAATGTTTTTAAAATATATTTTTAAATAAACATTTTCAAAATCCTTTCATGATTATTTTATATGTATTCCAGGAAAAATTGTTTTCAAATGATTTTAAAACTCCTCTATAGGCTTTCCAAGGAAAAAGGATTTCAAAATGTTTTCAATTCTATGTTTATATGTTTTCAATTTTATCTTAATGAAAATAGTTTTCAAAAGGATTAAAGTTTTAATAATAATTTTTCAATGTATAATGTAAAAATCCCTCATGAAGTGTTTTTAAAAATATATTTCAACACTATTTCTCTTCAATAACAACAATCGTTGGTGTGACTCATGCCATTCAAGGGAAATGAATCATTATGGTCGATGTTTTATGTCATGATTTATATGAAATATGTGTTTTTTCATTGGATATAGGAACATAAAACCCACATATTTTCATGAGTTATATTTATATAAAACCCACATATTTTCATGAGTTATATTTATATAAAACCCACTAATTTCACAGGATATGATTTGATGAAATGTTTATGGAACCTATTTATTTTTCTATAGGTTATGTTGTGATTTCATGTTTATATTACCCATTTCACATCATGGTTTATGATATGATTGCATATTATTTTTTTCTTGTGTATATATGATTTAATTATGATATTTGTGGGAAATATATCTCCCTTTAATGGGTTGGGTAAATAATTATATCTCATGAGATAAAAATGGCTGGAATAAAAAATGAACTCAGTTCACCATTATAGGGATAGAACAAAGAGTGAACTCGGTTCAATAATACATGGCCTCAACACTCAATGAACACAGTTCAGTAATATAGGGCTTTAATGAGAAGAGAACTTGGTTCAGTAATATGGTGCTGGAATGGGGTTTGAACCCAGTTCAGTAAAATACTTTTTTCACTAATATGTCCTTTTAAATGATGCATTGACCAATATTAAAATCATACTACATTCTAATGTATTTTACAAAATTACATGTTCCATTCATATGTCACACATTCAAGGATTATGTTATTTATATCCTTATGATTCATGTCCCATGAATTATAAATCTTTATTCCACTATTCGTGTTTATGATCTTTGATATTTAGGGTATTATCATCAATTTGTTTTGACCAAGTTCTCATACTATTTTAATCATGTTTATGATATATCTCCCATGTTTACCCTTACTATGATTCTGAGCTCATCCATTTTTATTTTTTCCTTCTACAAGATATGAGTATATATTTCTTGAATGATGTGTCTAAGAAGGGTTATAGACACGGATAACCTAGTAAAATATAATTTATCTTTCTCATGTACTGGTGTTTATGTTTCCATGTTTCCTATGGAATTATATTATTATAATCTTTGGGACACAATTTGTATATTGTTTTAAATATTCTGGAAAAGTGATGTAATGTCTATTTATGTCAATACCAGGTCGTTATAGTTGGTATAAAATTAATGGTTTTGTTGAACATTGAAAACTAGGATGATAAAACATTAATGAGATCACTAATTATATTTCTAAGGAGATTTATAGGTATGTCTCTATGGATAAGTATAAGAATGATTTAACATTAATGAAAATGACCTAGAATTTTAGTAAAGTATTTAGTGAGTGGTTTCCTAGTAATAAAACCATGTATGGATACAATAAGTGGATGTGGATCTGAAATATATTTACCTAGGGTTAACAACTCCCAAAAGATATTCTCAGACTGACTTAGGGTATTTTATAGAATGGCAGTGTTACTTGATTCACACATAGTTTGATACTCTAAGAGGATACTATTTGGGAATTTAAAAAAAATGTAATTATCTTAATGAAACATTTAAATATATTTTGGATATGAATATCCTAGGATGAACCTAGGGTGTCATTTATTAAGGAAGGTGTAATTATTTTCACATCCTGTATGTTATTATTTTCATTACTCAGTAGTTTTATGGTATGATATGTAATGTTCATATTATGCTTCCAGTTTTAGTAAATGGAAAGAACTTGAGAAATAATTAATGTGGTCAAAAATTTTATGATTAAAAGTAATGTGGGATGATTAATGGAGTGAATGATGTTGTGACAATGCCAAATCCATTTTCAGGGAACATGATAAAAAATGTGTACCTTATCCAAATCCAAAAATCCCAATAAAAGTGAAAGAAGGAGTTTTCTGAGAGTTCAAGAAATGGAGACCATGAAGGAAAGAATATTCATTTTACCTTATGTCAAGAATGTATAATGAATCACATATGTGAATGTCTTAGAGGAATAAGAAGATGTTTTGACTGTAGAAAATATGGGCACACAAAAAGTTACTAAAGGGGAAAACCATTTTGTTTAGTGAAATGGATGAGAATATTGGCATCCCCAATTATTCATCAAATGTTAATTGTTTTATGTGTGGATGAATAGTCATTATGAAACTCAATGTTCTAAGAGGGAATCTAATTAATGGGAATCATCAAGGTGCTCTGAGTAATGGTTACACTTTATATGATGATGAGACTACATATGAAATGTTAAAAGAAAGAGGTATTGGGTAATAAGATGATGTAGCCTTATTAATGGAATACGGATGACGTTGAATAATAAAATGTTTTATGTTTTTTGATTTGAGAATTATGTTATATGAAAGGTGAAATATATATGTATTCTCATGTTTATGTTTTTATGCTATTTATTTTCAAGAACATGATGAATGGTTTTGATGTAATAGAAAAGTGATATAATGTGAAGGTGATGGTCATGGAAAACATATGATTTGGGGAAAGATAACCCTAAATATGTTCCTTCAGTTATGATAATGTTTTTTGATAAATATATGTGGAATATTAATATATAAATTGGATGGTAATGATTACCTTTTAACTAATTAAGGATTTGTTGATAGGTGGTTTATGTAGTCACTGACGAAGTTTACTACATTTCTAGATTTATGAAGTAAATTCAATATACTATGAATAAGGAAGTATTCATGTTTTAAATAAGGATTTATGGAAATTATGGTTATTAGCATGTTTGAAGAGAATATATTATGAGAGAATTCATATATTTAGAATGTGACAACCATGAGTTACTTTGTGATATATGATGGAAACCATATTAAGTAGATTCCATGAATTTATTTTTAATGTTCTGAATTTTCATCTTTAATAAGGGTTATAAGGTTAAAAATTCATAAAAGGATTAAGTCAAAATTTATAAGAAATATTTATCGACTAAATTGTTATTGAAAATTTTGATTAAAAGGTTTTTCAGTTATTAACCTAATTTAATGGGTTTACATCTAATTTATTTTGGAAATTATATTAACGTGGTTTTAAAAAAGTACATCTTTTATGTCGGGTGATAACCAATAATGTTTGGAAAGGTCATAGGTCTTGAACCCATGACCAAATGATGATAAGGGTTTCACACCTACCACTATCCTACACGATGTTCTGGTTAGTGTGAAATTATATTTGTTGAATAATTATTAATTGTGATCTACTAGATCTACTTTTATGTTTATAGATTATTTTATTAACCAAATTTATATTCAATAATAGTTAGAAAAAATAGTTATATTTTTTATTCTTTTACGGGCCTTAAGATCTTCTACAATTTTATTTTACCACTTTAGGCATCAATGCTAATTTATTGACATCCATTTCATGAAGTTATGGATGAATTTGAAATAGATAAAAAAACTAATGAATGGAATTTTCTTTATAGAAATATATAATGAAATTATATTTCCTTATATTCATGGTCAATAAAATAACTACTCAATGTTAGGATAATGATAAAAATAATATGTGTAGTTCTAATACCTTAATTATGTTTAACTGGTGGGCTTTTAAATCATCAATTATTTATAAATTTGAGGCCCTCAACATTTCTTTGATCATTCACTTATTTGTGAAGGATGACCCCAATAACTCCCTATTAATATTTACACCTTTCCTATATGACCAATCATTAGTCCCAACCTATGATATCCTATGTGGAAACCATGTTATATGTTACTTTGGATACCATTATGGTTCTATCTTTATCTTTTAAAATAAATTTTTAGTATCCATTTTATCAATGTGGGTTTCTATGAATAAATCTTCCACATAATAATCCTTTTATAATATAGAAAACTTTTGACGGATAAATTCATTTTAAGGTGGTTATAATGAAACAACCGGAGAGTTTTTGAATTATTTTTCAAATTAATTTAAAAATTCTAATATTTTTAATTTCCCACAACATTGAAGATAGTTTATTTTATATTAATGATCATTTTTTGGCTTGCGTTATACACAACACCATGTTTATTATACACTACAGGAAACATAAAAATTAGCTTTCACTACATAGAACACTGATGATATCTTGTCTTAAATACAATAATAACATTCCCCGATGGATAACGTAACACGGAAGACCGAGTTTTACTGAAGAATAGTATATCATTAAAATGTTATTATATAATATAATAAGATATAACCTAGATATTAAATTAGTGGATATGAATATTATAAACTAATTTTTGATAATTTATGGTTTACACCAATATAATATTAATTGATAGGTTACCAATTAATTAGAAATGAATATGAAAATAAATTAAATATACAATAAAATATTATTATTTTTATGGTCACAAAGCTAATTTACTCTAATAAATTAAAATAATTAAAATAATTAAAATTAATTAGTGGTATTTATATATTATATATTCAATAAAATAATTTTTATATTCATCCAATATATTTTATAGACATAATATAGAAAAACAAAATTTTAGGCATAGAAACTAATATTTTTATTAATGAATTTTAACTTCATTTTAATGAAGTATCTATTTTAAATCACAATTTTAAAAATTTTATAGATATAATATGTCAAAATAACATTCATCATTGAAACAGGGACATAATAATTATGTTAGGGTAATGTTTTGTTATTTTTCTATGATGTTTTTTAATGAATTGTGAATAATACTGAAATTAGTACAAATTGTTTTCATCTAGTTTTGTTATAAGAATAGATTATATTTTAAATTGGTTTCCAAATTTAATTAGATAATATTTTCTATAAATTAATACAATTTTGTTCATTGAGATCAATTTCAATTTGAAATTGAGTATAAAAACATAGTAATCTTTTGATTGTTTTTACATTATAAACCCAAAGTTTTTACCAGATTATAGGATTAAATTTATATAAATTTCTGATTCTCCTATAACTAAAACATGAAAAAAAACAATATATTTATAATTAAAATAATTTATAATTTATAATAATGTAAACATAGTTCTTTACTAAAACTAATAGATAATATCATTAAAATTTATTCCATCTATTATAGTAAAATTAAGGCTAAATAAGGACGAATCCTTAAATTTAAGGACTAAAATAACATATGAAATTTTTCAAAACCCATTTTATAGAAATATTTATACTCTAATATCCCTAATATTTTTTGGGGTCCATTATGGGATCAACTTTCTATGGGAATAAATGTGGGTGGAATTTATTTTCAAGTGATTTACAAGAGTCCAACTCCTCATCCTATATAAAACGACATCCTCTAATACACTTAATGAAAACTATAATACCCCATAGGTTTAGAAAATATCTTCTAAAATATCCTAATAAATCCTCCCTTACTCCATTAATCTTTAATTTGTCCTGAAAATCTTCCAAGGAAGCTGTTTGGTGAAAACCAAAAAGAGTTACCTGATTAAGAGGTAACCCCCTCCCTCAAAACTCCATTCAATTATTTTCTTTCTCAACACCCTAAATTCATATTATTAAATTAATATTAAAAACCAGTATGTTAAATATAATTATAGTTTTTAATAATAAGGTTTCTATCTAAACATACAAACACATCCATCTAATGGGTAACAAACATACTATTTACCTGTAGGATGAACAACCGTCTCACAAAATAATTATTGTTCATTATTACTTTACCACCTATGATGGTGATAATTATGATTTAAACTCTATTTATATATAATATAGATAATATATATTATGTATCTATTCTTATTTATTCATTTTACCACTCATATCATTATACATTTTATTTGGTCCAAATACAGTAATTTATTTTGAGGAAGTGTTGTCTACTTCCCCCTCAAAGCAATGTGATTCGTTCCCACGATACATGGAATTTGAAAATTAAGGTTTTAATTAAAAATTTGTGAACTAAAAAAATATATTCATGAAAAAATTACCTTTATGGGAATATAATATATACCATTTTATTTATTCCACTTTCACACACTTAAAAAGTGATAACCTCTTTCGCAGACATGTGAACTACCACCTCCTCGATAGGATGTGATTCCTTTTAAATAAAAAGAATTATATATTAGTATATGTGATTAAATAAAAATTTATTTTTTATATAATTATCATTATTTAAGTATTAATGTTACTTAGCTTTTTTCTATAATGATCATTGAGAAATTGGAACGTTATTCTTGTGTATGTACGACCTACCGTCTCCATGATTGTAGCATCAATTAATTTTTCACAACCATATTTAATTATTATTTTTAAAAGAATAATTAATTTATAAATATGATAATAATTTCATTATAATTATTGTTGATAGGTTTATATAATGACTCCTTTGAGCATAGTTGACCAACGAAATTTGATTTTAACACATGAACTGAATTTGTTCAAAACACCCATAAACATAATTGATTAAGTTATTGTATACCACATGGTAATAAGTTAATTAAAATAAATAATAAACGTAAAATGGTTTGGAATCATGTAATTAATTGAAATAATTTTATTATTCAGTAATATAATTACAGACAAGTAAAATCGTACTCAAGGTAAGGGGATTTCATCTCACTTATTTTCAATGAGATACATGTCATGGTCACCACTATTTAATTTTGTGGGGTGTATATACTACACATGAATTTACTATTTGATTATTAATATTAAACTTACGAGTAATTATATATCCATTATATGATCATCCTTTCATGAGGATTATGTTTCAAAATTTAATACATCGGTATGATAGTTTTGTCAAAATGTACCTTCTTTGAGACTCATGTCATGTTATTCACCTATATATCTCCAGGAGGTGTATATAATTCAACTAAAATGGTATATAATGAATCAAATTATTTTTATGATATTTTAATCTTAATGTAATTATATTTTCATAAATTAGGAATATGGTTCAAATATACCAAGTGTTATGATTTTATTGAAACAATCTCATCAGATTTCGAGATTGTATATGATTATTTTTCTTTTGTTGAAATATTGTGATCCATATCTCAATAACAATCATATATTTTACTCTCCTCTAGTTATTCCTAATATCTTCATATATTGGTACCATTTTTGTACCTTTGGTACATAACATAGTTAATCAAACTTTTTTAAGAATGTTTCAATTTATCTCTCTCTTCCGTCAGAAATCTATGTTCTTCCAAATCCATGATTTAAGAAGAGTGATTTCATGTATATTATACTAATATCGAGTGATCATTAATATTAATTTTTACATTTTTTTCTTTTATGAATTTTATCAAACGAATAATATTTTCTCTCTCTATATAATTATTTTTTCTACCATTTTTACCTTGAAAAAGGAATGTTCTTTTTTACCACGTACCAAATTTATGGATTGGCCTGATGAAAATTCACTGAGGATTTCTTTTCCTGTTTAAATATTAATTTTTAAGAAATTTTTTAAAAGTTATTTTCAAACAAATGGGCTACAAAATGTTTTGATTCTTCTTTAATATTAATTTAAGGTAAAACCATTTTCAAAAGGGTTCCATGCTACTCTACATGTTTTCAATGGAAAAATAATTTCAAAATGTTTTCAATGATTCTTTTATAATTTGTCAAGATTATCTTCATGAAAATGGTTTTCTCAAGGTTTTACATTTTAAGAGTAATTTTTAAATTGAAATGGATAAATCCCTCATTGAGTGTTTTTAAAAATATTAATCAAAAATATTTCACATATAATATAACATCAGTTGGTGTCACTCACACCTTTATGTGGAAATAGTTAAATATGGTTTATCTTTTATGTCTTGAGGTTTATGAAATATGTATTTATTTCATAATTTATATTATTATGAAACACTATTTTTTTCATGGGTTATATAGTAACAACCCAAGCTTCCACATCATGCTTCATTTAAATAATACAGTGGCGTGTGTTGTACGCAACTTCGAGTTCTTACACACTCCACAACCAATCAAACTAGCCGTTATGAATAGTAATACCCACATTTTGAAATTTTATAAATTTTATCTTTCAAAATGCACATCATTTTTATATTCGGAATATCAAAATTATCCTAGGGTGAATTCTTGGTATTTTTTAGAAAACATTCAAATTCTGATGAATCGTGAAAAATACTAAACATTAATTAAAAACAACTTGTTTAATACAAAAAATTTATAGTGATAAATTATACTATTGATAGGTTTTAAATTATAATTAGAATATATTTTTACCATTTATAATGATATTGGTAATTGTATGTAATTTTACAATTAAACTAAATGTAAACAAGATTCAATCTTTTGATAGTTGATATTTCTTATAAAACATGCTCTTTGTTTTGACAATGGGAATTAATTTTAAATTAATTTTTCCACTTCTGTGATTTGAGTTTAGAAAAATGGATTCTATATTTATAATCAGGGTGTCTAAATTGTGTAAATAGGTAACTTTTATTTTTAGACATTTTGAATAATTACTTCGGTAAATATTTTATTTACTATTGTTAAAGGGTAAATCCTGTAAATAAGGTTAAAAAAATAATATTATAATAATATTAAATTAACCTAAAACGTGTCCTAAACCTATTTGTTGATACATTTCCGACCATGATCATCTTTGGGTCAATTATGGGACCCCATGGAGCCAATTGTATGTGATAATGACACTTTATATTAATTAAGTTAAAGTAAATAAAAAAATGACATATGCATATATCTTTTAGAAAAACAATTTTTACATAGGGTTATATATGTTATATTTTAGACTATAAATATTTATTGTAAAGATAAATTTATTTCATAAATATATTTATTTTATTTATAATTTTGAGACATTTAATAATTAAAATTATTTATGACACAATATGGAATGCATTATTTTCCTTATTATTGAATGAATCAAATAATTGGTATTATAAATGTTAAAATAAATATAATTTGAAAGTTTTGATGACATACATGAATTTTATTGGTTAATATTACATGTTATAATTGCTTAAATGAATTTGGTTCGAATTAATAATGTTTTTACAAATTTAAGAAAAACCAATTATTAAATAGTGTCAAAATTGACATAAATGAGTTTTTTTAAATATTATATTATTAATTGATATTCTATTCTTAAAAATCTAAGGTTCATCAAAAGGACTTATATAATGATATTTGTATCATTAATGGACTACTTGGTGGTCTCTCATAAGTATATAGTATGTTTATTAAATATATAATATAAAAATTAAAGAGACATGGTAAATGTCAAACTATTTAACTAAAAGTTAAACCAGAACGATAAAATTAATATAGTGAACCAAACCTCTCTAAAACATATTGGTGGGGTTGTTTTCGACCTATACACACCTTATACTTTAAATAAACCACTTTGGAGCCATTAGAAACTGATTATGAATTTATTATAAAATAATTTTTCTATCTTTTCCTAAGGTTCCCCTCACCCCTCTTATAAAAGGGAACTTCTCCTACACACTAATTCACACCTTCAAAGCCTTTTGTGTCTACCAAACCCTGATCAAAAATCCTCTCAACATAACTCACTTCATCCTAGAGGCCCTCCATTGGTCAGAAATCCAACTTAAGGATCCCTTTTGATCAAATCAAAAGGAAGAACCCGAAGAAGAGGTAATAATTTCATCACCCTCTTTAAAGTTATTTTCTTCTTCCAATTATTCTTTTTGTTATTTACATTATAAAATAATAACCCTAGTATCATCTATATACTTCCAAGTTTTTATGAATATGTTACATCCATCTTCATTATTCTATCCATCCGTTGAATGACATGTCAACATACGTGCGTACGTATGAATTACCGTCTCCACGTCGTGGTGTAATTGTTATTCAATACTTTATTATTTGTATGGCTACAATGATGATGTTTAATTAATTTAAATAAGAAATATAACATGATAATGATTCTGTATATATGATATACCATCCAATTATATATTATTTTAATATCAAAATAGTGATATTGTCGCTCATGCGTACGTACAGATTACCGTCTCCAAGAACGCGATGAGATTCAATCCACATTGTATCCATTCGTGAATGAATTAAATTTTATGATTAAAAATAATATTTAGAGACATAATATCATTATGGATAATAATAAGATACTTCCCATCGATAAAAAAATATGGCTCACATAACAAATAATATAAAGGAAAATGAATCCGTTAACACCCGAACTGACGACAATACTAAGATATTATTAACAAATCAATTTTAAAAGACCATATACGATATCATATTAATGTATATAATTCATGTATAATTAAATAAAAATTATTTCACCAATATATAGGAGGCTAAATGACCCTCAACCACCAAAAATGTACAAAGTAAGGGGTTTCTTATCTCACTTTTAATTCTGTTAGATTTCCATTGTTCACCACTTATTTATTACATGTGGTGTGTATACAACCCATTATTTTATTCATTGTGTAATATAATTTAATTTATTGATATTTACATCATCATTTTATGATACTTATTTCATGGGTGTATGTTTTATAAGTTACCAAATCGATAAGGGAATTTGAAATTTCAATTTCCACTCATTCATCTTTATGCATACTTCATTGATTATTTTAGTCAAAGATTATGTGTGGAATCAATATTCATTTTCCTATGTCATAATTTACACTCCCCTTTCTGTGGATATACTTTTGATACACATAATAACTCCATTGATAAATTCTCAAGTCTTCAATATGAACTCGATAAGACTAATTTTAACTCAATCCATATTTGTTGAGTTAAATATCCAATTCATTGGTGTTGTTTTTACAAGAATATGTGTGAATATACTATGATTTATTTACACTGAATATACAATCATATTGACTGTATTTATATTTTTCACACATAATTATGTCCTTGATTTATCCTTAACCTAAGGATATAGTCTTTATAAGATATTTCATCTCAATTTACATTCCATTGAGACTTCTTTGTTGTTATACCCCAAATCACTTTGATATGGTGTATATAATGTACTTTGACATATTATATCATTAATCCCTTTATTTCATGATATTAAAAAGTTTTTATTACCTCAATTATTTGTATTCAAGTGTCTCTCTTTTGGTTAGGAACTCTAACTAAAATATCATTCTTAAAATGATTTAAAGATTTATTCTTCTAAATCTTTCTCATTAATGTCCATGTTTTAAAAATGGATTTAAGGGTTTATTTATATGGAAATTAATGTTTTAAAATTAAAAATCCTTTTATAAGTTTCAAATTGGTATAGGAAGCTTTGATTCAAAAATATAATTTAAACAACTTCTTGATAAATAGTGAGACTTTTAAATGTTTTCAAGAAAAAGGGGGATATTTCTCTCAAATAGTTTTGATGATTATTTTCACCTATGTCAACATCTTTCATTATTCTCGATTGAGGTTAATCTATTACAATAAAATATTCCATATTGTATTTAATGAGTAATGTTTGACTATGTATGTGCTATTTTTATACCATTCATGGTATTTGGATAAATTATTGACATTTCATTTTCTAGTTTTAATATGAATGTTTATGTTATGTTTCAAACTTTTCATATGATGAATGAATTGGAATCAGTATGTGATGGTTAGAGCCTGCTATAGCTCCTCGATCCATCGGTAGGTCTCATGAGACCACTAGACGTGGAATTGGATGATGCCATTTCCAAATTTGATATATGGTTTTGTTCGAGGCCTTAATCATTTTTAGACGTCTTGGCCAATGACTTGACAAAATGAAATAAAATGTCCAGTATTATACATTCCTTCATTATGAAAATAATATTGATGGTTCATGTGGTCATTTGACTAGTCTAATACCCATGATTATGTTTTGTTATGGAATTATTTACTCAGCTCATATTCCATCCATAAAAGTATTCATATTTATTATTGGTAAAGGCATGTGGTTTCAATTATTCACCATGATTAATATTTATGGAATTTTACACTGTATTACTTACCCTTACTGATCATTTGATATCACCCCTTTCTTATGTTTCATTTTCCTAAGATGCAAATAAGTATATTATGACTGACCTCTAGGGATATTCTATGGTATCTCAGTATTTTCTATGGAGAAAATGTTGTTGAACTTTTCCATTTTATGATGTAATGTAAAACTTATGAATGTATATAGTACTTCCAAGGCTACTAAACTAATCGGTCTTTCGAGACATGATCTTTTATGATCATGCCAATGATAGGTAATAATGCACTGACTCTAGGCTTCTGGGGTCGGGGCGTTACAATTTTTATCAGAGGAATTTTATTACAAACCATGGAAGCTATATTTAGATAAAATCTGATTAGAGAACATATTCCTAAGATAGAATTTGAGGATTCATATAGAAGAACATTCTAGAATTTTGGTATTGTATAGATTTTGTGATTTTTCTGAGCAATACATCTCCGTTTGGATATGAGTAGGTAGAGGCAGCTCTGGAACAGATGTACCAAGAGGTAAAACCCAAAAACACAACTTTTGGATAGACTCTAATGGGAACTGGTCCACGAAAATGGGCCTTGCTGCACTCTTGGTTACAAAAATCTTGGGGGATATGCTTAGGATAATTTATATTTTCTTTTCAAACCGATTAGAATTATTTTAATATCAGATGAGAATAAATGACCTTGGTTATTCCTAAGGTGTTTCAAATTGAGAATATGGTTTCATTATATTCTATAAATGATTTTATGACTACTTTTACTCACACAATGATTTCTCAGTTTAGTCAATGGATGGATTCCAAAGAAGTCATAGTATCTTTGGGAATGATGTACAAGGTGGGAACGGTGATGGAAATGAGCAAAAAATGTAATGTTGATAGGCGTATAAGATATTGTGTTAATGCCAAATCAGTTTTCCAAAAATATGATCAATAACACATATATTAAACAAATCTCAGACTGAACAAAGAAGAGAAAGGTGATGAAAGATAAGAGCTCCAGTAGTGGAGACCATGGAGAAAAGAATCCTCAATTTCCATCATGCATGAAATTTGTAAAGAGAAACCTAGGAAAGTGACTCAATGGAACAAAGAAATGCTTTATGTGTGGGAAAGAAGGACATAATGTGATGAATTGCCGAAGAAAAATGAAGAGTACTATGGAAGAAAATAAAAATGGTCCCAAAAATCCATTTACAATCATTTTCCACAAATGCATGGGACCTAACCATTAGCTGAATGAATTCCCTATTCTATATGATATTTTCTTGGTCAATGAATAATCTATGTGGAAATAAATGGTTGGATAAATTTTTATATGTACTAGAACTCCTTGTTTATGGGATTACATTGTAATAATTTTATCTTGTATTTGTAACCCTATAGTTTGTCATGTGAAATTTATATTTGAGGAAGACTTATTATTTAACTTGTGGAAATTGTTATTAATAACCATTTGGTTTTATATGATCATTGGGTTTGAGGCAATTAAAAGTTATTATATTTTGGGATGAAAATGCAAGGTATGATATAACATTTGTGGTTAAATTAGGTTATGGTTATTTGGATGAATTTATCTCATTTGGGTAATGTTATAAAATATTGTTTTTGAAAAAGGACAACACGCAGACCGTGTGACAACCCGTCACATCAGACAAAGCTATGGGAATCAAACCCACAACTAAAGTTTGATTAGAATTTATCTCCAACCACTGGATTAGGTGAAGTCCCTGGTTAGTGTGACTAATTATTTTTAGTTAAATGATTTTATTGATCAATAATATGTTGATTTGGGATTTTATGTCTTATCAAATGAATACCCTTAGTATTAAAATTTTCTGGTGATTAAGTGATAAATGTTATTTTGGAAGATGTTCTCTTTTTTGAGAACACTATATGCCCCAGGAAAATAGAATTCTATGGGATTTTATTTGTGTATTATTTGTGTATTTTTATCAATGTAGTTATTTTGGATTTATATTGATTTGGGTTATTTATGGAAATGATTAACCAATAGTAGAGAATATGTGATTAGGTTAATTAATTTTATGTATGTGACTTTAAGAGTATTTGAAGTCATTTGGAGATACAATTTAACGTTGAAGACTATATAACCAAATTCCTTTAAGTTTTTTGGTTTCAATATTAGTTTGGATTATATTGAAGGATTTTAAGGAAAATTATTTATTGAATGGTATTTATTTAACTTTGGGGTATTGTTGGTTTAGTTTTAGAAATTAAGATTAGTGTTTCAATATCTAATTGAATATCCTATTGGGGGATTATTAGATCTTATACTAACCATTTTGGTTTTGATTAATCTCCAAAGACAAGGTAAATATATAGTTTATCCTTCGTGGATCATGTGATTCTATAGAAGTTTATTCTAGCTCTTCTAGTGTGACCATATCTTCTTGAATACTCATCGTTTTAAAAAAATGAGTTAGTTGTGTAAATTTTATAAATAATGAAACTCTACATAAAAAGTAAGTATAACTCTTTATGTTCTTAGTCAATCTCATAAATGAATTCCTCATCTTTATGTAATGTAACTTAAAACAAAAAAAAATGTTGTCTGATTACTTTTCCTACTGGGAGAATAATGAACCTTTGTCTCATCACAAGTTTTTGGTTTTCTTGTTTTTAAATTTCTCTGATCATGTTTTCTATCCCACTCCATCAGAAGTTGACACTTAGTTTATCATCCATATCCATTTTAACCTACATGGAATCCTAGTATGGGTTATCTTGGGTGACCTTTTTACTTCTCTTTCTTTATTTTAAAGTGATAGTTTTATTGACTCTTTTTCTGATGTGAGAATTTCCATTATATTCCCAAGCCCAATTTTTAAAAAAAAATTGAGGATTAAATTATTTGAAGGAGGTGAGAATATAAAACTCCAAACCTCCACGATATGCTTCCCTTTGAATAATACATTAGCGTGTGTTGTACACAACTTCGAGTTCTAACACACACCTTAACCAATCAAACTAGCCATTATAAATAGTAATTCCCAATTTTTAAAATTTTATAAAATTTATCTTTCAAAATGTACATAATTTTTGTATTCAAAATATCGAAATTAGACTAGGGTGAAGTTTTGGTATTTTTTAGAAAACATTCAAATTTTGATGAATAGTGAAAAACACAAAACTTTAATTAAAAACAACTTTTTTAATCCAAATAATTTATAGTCATAAATTATACTATTGAGTGGTTTTAAAGTATTATTAGAATATATTTTTACCATTGAATCAAATATTGGTAATTAGATGTAATTTCACAATTAAACTAGACAAAAACAAGTGTCAATCTTTTAATCGTTATTATTTCTTAAAAAACACACTCTTTGTTTTGACAACAAGAATTAATTTTAAATTAATTTATGCCACTTGTGCATTTTGAATTTAGAAAAATGGAACCCATATTTAGAATTAGTAGGTTCAAATTGTGTAAATATGTAACTTTTATTTTTAGACATTTTGAATAATTACTTCGGGAAATATTTTATTTACCATGGTTGAAGGGTAAATCCAGTAAATAAGGGTAAAAAAATAATATTATAATAATATTAAATTACCATAAAAAGTATCATAACCCTATTGGTTGATAAATATCCGACCATGGGAATCTTGGGGTTGATTTAGGGACCCCATAGAGCCACTTGTAAGTGATAATGACATTTCATACTAATTATGTCACGACCCGACCTCGGGGCCCGTGCCGTGACTACCCCAAGCCCGCCTACCATAGGCCAGGGGCTGGCGACTAGCACCAAGGCGTAAAATCCCGGTAAACAGGGAAGGCATTGCCTTTATAAGTAACAACCACCACAGAGTCAGCAAGCGGAAAGTAACTACAAGTGCAGAAAAGTAAAGGGGGCCGGAATACAAGCCCAACTGAAAGTACAACTGAAAAAGTAAAGAACAGCAACTGAAGAAAAGACGGCGGCCTCGTGTCGTCCACTGGCAATCCCACCTGAAGGGTGGGTACAGATAGCCTCCAGGCTCCTCGGGTCCCACGTCCGCTCCGAGCACGTCCCGCCCAGTGGTCCACCTCCATGTACCGTCCTGCTCCACGCCCCAACCGAGATCAGCGTTGTCCGTCGTCTGCATCCAACACAACAAGGTGCGGGCATAGCCCGTGCAGGGGTGAGTATGAGCTACTCAGTAAGGACCCCGAGACCCCCGAAGGTCTCCCGAAATCCACAAAGGATATAGCACAAAAGAAAGATGCAATCACGAAGTAACATCTGACTTGACTTAGGTATATGCCCATACATATACCTAAGTCCCCAATTCTAGCTCTGCTCACGAGCTCAAGAACAACTCAATCCACGCAGGAAAGCAAGACTCAAATCCACAAGGAGAGTAAACAGTAAATCCACAAAGGATAGTTCAACACAAACCACAAATAAGAGTAACATAAGATTCAGCTCAACCAGGTATACTTTTTCAGATGACGTCAAAGATGATCACTGATCCATCTAAGTCGTCGGACCCACGAAGGATCGATATGTACTAACCCCCGCAAAAGACCCACACAGGATCGGGCTCACACAGAACCTGTAGGCAGTGGCTCACACAGAACCGGTAGTAAGGACCCACATAGGATCGGGCTCACACAGAACCTGTAGCACTGATCCACGTAGGATCGCTGAGTGCAGTAGTCGACGCAGTCCAATGAGGATCCCTGCACAGTCGTCGCCGCAGTCCACGGAGGATCTCTGCTCTGCCGTCGTCGCAGTCCACGGAGGATCTCTGCTCTACCGTCGAAGTCACAGCCAGCGCTAGGGTTCCCGCACACAGCGAGCTCGTTTAGGAGGGTCCGCTCCACGAGCCGAGAGGCTGATACATCAACTGACACGTAGTCCGAAGTTGATGTATCCAAAAGTTCCGTATCGACAACAGGATCTCAACGCAACAGACAGCGCGTCAATCGGACGCCCGGTCTGAGAGTTATTGGCATTTTCGTCCCAGGGGCCCGGTTGGTTTTTAGGGCAAAACCAACCCGACCATACTCCGCCTGTATCCGATCCTCGGGCGGAGTATGCCAAAAGTTCTGTCTCACTTAGAGGAAACTACCACAGCTGATGGTACGTCGATCGGACGTCCGTAGCTCAAGTTATGAGCGTTTCCGCTCCGAGGGCCTGGTTGGTTTCGTGTACGAACCAACCCGGCCGAACCCAAATTCTTCCGAAACGTTGAGTATAATATACCGAAACGACCGTATCGATCCAAGGATCGCGTAGCCGCTGACGGTTCATCAATCGGAGATCTCAGGCCCAAGATATGGGCAAAAGACCGAAGAAGGCCCGAAAACGGGGGTTCTGGGCCCGGGGCGACCCGGCCCGAATCCCCCCCCTTGGGTCGGCCGAACCGGGTTGACCCGACCCGGCTGGGCCGGGTCCGGTCCGGCCTGGGCGCGGCCCGGCCGACCGGACCAGCCGACTCGGCTTCGGCCGAGCGGCCGAAGAAACCGCCGCGGGTTTGACCCGCGGCTTGGAGGAACGCGGCCCGCGCGGGCCGCGTGCTGGGTGGCCGGACCGCGGACGCGGTCCGGCGGTTCGCCGCCGCCGCGGCTCGGCCGCGGTGGAGTTACCGGCGGCGCGTCGGGCGCCGCCGCCTCCGGTCGCCGGCGCCGCCGCGCCGGCGACCCGCGCCGCCGCCGCCTTCCGCGGGCCGCCGGAGTTGCTCCGGTGGCCCGTTTTGCCTCCCGTCTGCGCCATAGCTCCTCCCGGGGGCCGATCTTCACTGTGGGATCAACGGATCGCCCCTGCTGCACGGTTCGTCATCGTCCGCCAAATCCGCACAACAAAAATATCGGCGGAGGGTTGCCGGGTCTTGATTGTTAGACCCACACCCTCCGCGTTAGTCATAAACTCAACGGGAGGAAAAGAAAATAACCAATCAACAATTTTAAAATAAATTAAAATTGTTCCGTGATCGGGTTCTTTATTTTAAAAGAATAAACACGGGAAATAAAATACTCCAACAACCCTTACCTCTAAGTTGCCGTCGGACGTGAGGTCGTCGCGGAATTGCTCGTCGCGAAAGGAGGGGATCGTCACGTCGTTCGCGGAAGAGACGTTCGTCGCACCGCGGGAAAAGCGTCGCGCCGACGATCTCCAGATCTAGAACAAACGGATTTAATTAATTAAATCCATTGTTATCGAATTATAAAAAAGGGTGAATTAGAAGATTCGATTCTCACCTTTAACCGCTGATCGTAGGTCCGCCGCGGAAGAAGAGGCGCCGTAGAAGAAGAAGGAGAAGGTCGCGGAAAAGTTTGTTGACGTCGCGGATCGTGCGTCATCGAATTCTGGTTCCGGCGTTCTTCGCATTCTTCGCATTCTTCGCGTTCTTTGCGGGGAGAGTGGAGGTTTAGAGGATCTCGCACAACAGGAGGATCCTCCAAAATAGACAAGTTTGTCTATTTTATTATTTTGCCAACGAACGCAAACGCGTAAGTAACGACCCATTAAATTCCTTGAATTAATTCAACGAATGAAACAGCCCATTTAATTCACGAAATAAACCGCCCAATTAAATGGTCTGTTAAGAAATAAAGAAAACGCGTCGGTTGACTTTTTAGTTACTTTGACGGGTTTTCGCGGGTGCGTTACTTAGCGAAAGAAACGGCGGGGCTCGTGCGGGCCCTGCCTCACAAATATCCTACCAAGAGGGTAGGATATTTCCGGATAGCACCCTATCCGCTTTAACTCAGTTCAAGTGGCTTCCAAGTGACTTCCAAGCAGCTTAAGTGAAATAAAATAAAGTTGTCGCACAAATTTTATTTTATTTCTGACTTAAAGCCCCAAAATTTAAAAACCACGTCTGAGCAAACGCAACTCCGGAAGAGGCGTTTCTAAGAAAATACCGGCGCTGCGATTTCATTGGTGCCCTCAGAGTTTGATTCCGGGCACCGGTTCAAAAGATAGAAAAACCCGCTCGTCCGTTCACTGAACGTACCCGAGCCAAACTTCGGAAATTGATTCCGGGCACACCGGGCCTCAGAATCAGGTGCCGTCTGAAGCTGCGCTCTTGTAAAATTCCAAAGAAAATTATGGAAAAAAAAATTTCCTTGAAATTTGCGGGTCTTTACATTACTCCCACCTCAGTGCTTTACGTCCCCGTAAAGATACATCAAAAACTAGGGGAACAAATGGGGGTACTGAGCACACATCTGAGCCTCACGCTCCCAAGTGCTCTCCTGGAGGTTCCCGTGCTGCCATCTGATGCGCACAAGAGGAATCGACTGCCCACGTAGGACCCGCTCCTGTCGATCCTCGATCTCCACTGGGACCTCCGCAAAAGTCGCCCCATCGTCCACGTCCAGCTCCCCAAAGTCGATGATGTGCGTCGGGTCGTGCACGTATCTCCTCAGCTGAGACACGTGGAAGACGTCGTGCACCCGGTGCAACTGAGGTGGTAGAGCCAGGCGATAAGCCACCTCTCTTATCCTGCTGAGAACATGGAAAGGCCAGATGAAGCATGGACACAACTTGCCGCCTCGGCCAAATCTCCGTAAACCACGTCGAGGTGAGACACGCAAAAAGACGTGGTCGCCATCCTCGAACTCTAGTGGCCTCCGCCTCCTGTCAGCATATGACTTCTGCCGGCTCTGAGCTGTCCTCATCCTCTCCTGGATGATCTGGACCTTCTCTGTCGTGGCTCGGACCATCTCTGGTCCCACGAGTGCTGACTCCCCAGGGTCTGTCCAGTACAACGGTGATCTGCAGGGTCTGCCGTACAACGCCTCGTATGGTGCCATCCCGATGGTGGAGTGGTAGCTGTTGTTGTACGCGAACTCCACCAAGGGTAGGTGGTCCTCCCAGCTGCGACCAAAGTCGAGAACACATGCACGGAGCATGTCCTCGAGTGTCTGTATGGTCCTCTCCGTCTGACCATCCGTCTGAGGGTGGAAGGATGTGCTCAGATGGATCCGTGTCCCGAACGCCTCCTGCAACCCCTTCCAAAGCCAGGAAGTGAAACGAGCATCTCGATCGGAGACGATAGACGATGGCACACCGTGAAGCCGTATGATCTCCTGGACGTAAAGACTTCCCAAGCTCTCCACTGAGCCCTGCTCTCTGATGGGTAAGAAGTGTGCCGACTTGGTGAGTCGGTCGACAATCACCCAAATGGAGTCGTGACCTCTGGAAGTGCATGGAAGTCCAGTCACGAAGTCCATAGATATGCCGTCCCACTTCCACTCCGGGACCTCCAAGGGCTGTACCAAGCCTGCTGGTACCTGATGCTCTGCCTTCACCTGCTGGCAGGTGAGGCATCGTGAAACGAACTCTGCAACAACTTTCTTCATGCCCGGCCACCAGTGCTGTCGTCTGAGATCCTGGTACATCTTCGCCACTCCGGGATGCACCGCCAAGGGAGAAGTGTGAAACTCTCTCAGCACCTCCTCTCGTAAAGCGACTGGTACGAAGGTACGTCCTCTGAAAAGGATGTCGTGCTCTGCTCCAAGGGAGAAACCATCAGTCGCCTGACCTGAGGATATCAGTGCACGCTGGGTCTCACAGTCAGCGTCCCCACGCTGAGCCTCTCTGACCCGCTGTAGAAGTGGAGGAGAGACTGTGAGAGACTGAAGAAAGGCTGCTCCGTCTCTATCCACGAAGGATATCTGTAAGGAGGCTAGCTGCTCCGTCGCCTCCTCAAGTAGCTGAATGCCCGTCCTCCTGCTGAGGGCATCGGCTACCACGTTCCCCTTCCCAGGAGTATAGACTATCTCAAAGTCATAGTCTTGGAGGAACTCAAGCCATCTCCGCTGTCTCAGGTTCAGGTCCTTCTGAGAGAAGATATACCTGAGACTCTGGTGGTCAGAAAGGACTGTGAAGCGCTCGCCCATCAGATAGTGCCGCCAAGTCTTCAGAGCGAAGACCACTGCTGCTAACTCCAGGTCATGAGTGGCGTAGTTCTGCTCATGCGGCCTCAACTGACGTGATCCGTAGGCGATCACGGCCCGCTCCTGCATCAGGACGCACCCGAGTCCAGTCCCTGATGCATCGCAGTAAACTACGTACCCAACTCCCTCCTCAGGCAACCTCAAGATAGGTGCGCTGGTCAACCTCTTCCTCAGCTCCTGGAAGCTGTACTGACATCTGTCTGACCACACAAAGGGTTTCCCCTTCTTCGTCAAGGCTGAGAGTGGTGCCGCAACTCTGGAGAAGTCTGGCACAAATCTCCGATAGTATCCGGCTAGGCCCAAGAAGCTCCGCACCTCCGTCACGCTCCTAGGTGGCTCCCAAGCTAGCACTGCCTCGATCTTCGCGGGATCCACAGCAACTCCCGCCTCAGAGATGACTTTCCCCAAGAAGTGGACGTCACGTAACCAGAACTGGCACTTTGAGAGCTTTCCATAAAGCTGGTGCTCTCGGAGTGTGTCTAGCACAACTCGCAGGTGGTAGGCATGCTCCTCCTCAGTCGTCGAGTATACCAAAATGTCGTCAATGAAGACCACGACAAATCGGTCGAGGTATGGCTGGAAGATCCTGTTCATGAGGCTCATGAACACTGCTGGAGCATTGGTTACGCCGAACGGCATAACCAAGAACTCATAATGGCCATACCGACACCTGAAGGCCGTCTTCTGCACGTCCTCGTCTCGAACTCTGAGCTGATGATAGCCTGACCGGAGGTCTATCTTCGAGAACCACCGCGCTCCCTTGAGCTGATCGAAGAGGTCATCAATCCGTGGCAGCGGATACTTGTTCCTCACTGTCACCTCGTTCAGGCGACGATAGTCGACACACAGTCGCAAGCTCCCGTCCGCCTTCTTGGCGAACAAAATCGGGGAAGCCCAGGGTGAAACACTGGGTCGGATAAACCCCTTGCTCTGCAAGTCCTCCAACTGTACCCGCAGCTCCCGAAGCTCGGCGGGGGCCATCCGATATGCTGGAGTAGATATCGGGGCTGTCCCGGGGTACAAGTCGATGTAAAAGTCTACCTCTCTACGAGGAGGTAGCCCTGGAACGTCGTCGGGAAAGACGTCCACGTACTGGTCCACCACTGCAGGAAAAGCTGGACTCTGCACGTCCACTGCTCCTAGGATGAGGCTAGCCAACTGATGAGAGATGGGCTGCACTCTCCTCCGCGGAAGTCCATCATGTGCTGCAAAGGTTCCCTTCTCGCCGGTGAAGGTAAACCTGCTCCCGTCGGTGCGAACACATCGCACCTTGCGCCTAAAACAGTCGATCTGGGCATGAACCGTGGATAGCCAATCCATGCCCAAGATGACGTCGTAAGGCCTCGACGCCGCTACAAGGAGATCCCAGCCGAAGCTCTCGCCTCCTAGAGTAAGCTCACACTGCCGACACCAGTGCGTAATCGTCGAGTCTGCTCCCGTAGGAGTCTCTAGCCGTAAGGATCGAGCCAACGGCTCAGTCGGAATCTCCGAGCTCCGAACAAGGGCAGAGGCTATGAAAGAGTGACTCGCTCCTGTGTCTATAAGTACTGCAGCAAGGGTGGAATAGACACAGATCGTACCTCGAATCATCTCTGGCATGTCGGGGTCGTAGGCCTCCACTGCCTGGAGCTGGGCCTGTCCCTGCCCGCCAGCTCCCTGTGGTCGAGGTGGCCCTCCTGGTGGTGGTGGGGGTAGAGCCTGGAAGCGTCGCCCACCACCCGCTGCTCGGCCAGCTCCTCTGCCTCGTCCGCCTCCTCCCTGCGGACCGCCACGGTCGACCCTCTACCTCTGCCTGGGTGGCCCCTCCACCGTCTGCTGCTGCTCTGATCGGCGAGTCGGGCAGTCACGAGCCATGTGACCCTGCCCGCCGCAGGAGTAGCACAGCCTGCCTCTCGGAAGGCTGGCACTCCGCTGTGTGCCCCGCACTGCTGAGCCGGTGTCCTGAGGCCGTCTGCGTGGGGGTCTGGTCTGCCTGGACCCGAGAGTCATCTGTCGGCTACCTGCTGCCGAAGACTCAGCTACCTGCCGCCCTGCGCTAGGTCTCGCCGCTGAAGAAGGCTCTGCTAGGAAGCTCTCGATCAGGAGGGCTCGCTCCAGCACTCCCGCCTGGGTCGGAATGCTGAGGGAGATCAGCGACGCCCGAATCTCCTGTCGCAAGCCCTGCTCGAAGGTCCGTGCCCGGAAGAAGGGGTCCCGTACCATGTCGGTCGAGTAGCGAGATAGGTCAGTGAACCTCGCCGCGTGCTGAGAGACCGTCATGCTGCCCTGGCGCAGCTGGAGAAGCTCCTGGATGCGCACCGCTCGGAGGATGGCCGGGACGAACTCAGAGCGGAAGAGGCTCTCGAAGTCCGTCCAGAGCAAGGATGCCTCATCGTGAACCTGGAGCATCAAGCTCCACCATCGTCCTGCCGCCGCCTGCAGGAGGCTCGCCGCGAGAATCACCATGAGATCCGCTGGTGTCCTCACTAGCCTAAAGATCCGTACCACCGCCTCTAGCCAGTCCTCGGCGGCCTGGGGGTCCGCCTCACCGCGAAACCTGGGTGGTCGCTGGCTCTGAAACTCATGCAGTGCCCTGAGGCGACGTGCATCGTCAGCGTCTGGTTCTAGCAGCATCGGTGGCTCGGCGGGTAAAGCTACCGCCGGTGCCACTGCTGGCAAAGGGCCCTGCACCGAGGCCTCGTCACTCGGTGGGCTGTCGTCACGCCCTACACTCGGAACCCTAGCTGGCTGTCGTCGCGGGGCCATCCTGAAAAGGAGAACAAGAGAACCACAGTCAGAACAGTATACCTGGTGAGCTGGCACAAGTAAACACAAGGAAAACCTGAGACTTTCATAAAGCAGATCAGTATACCCGGTGAGCTGACACAAGTAATCACGAAGAAAACTTGAAACACACACGCAATCAATGTTTTCATGCATTAAGTCGGAAATCAGGAGTCAGGGTCCTGGTGTACGGATACGTCGGCCGCCGCACCAACACTGGGCTCCCTGAACTGATAACCACACTGAATACACTAAACACTATTGCTTCATATAGAAAGAAAAGACGATCAGAGTCTGCGGTTGAACCGACCACCTCTGATACCAATTTGTCACGACCCGACCTCGGGTCCCGTGCCGTGACTACCCCAAGCCCGCCTTCTATAGGCCAAGGGCCGGCGACTAGCACCAAGGCGTAAAATCCCGGTAAACAGGGAAGGCATTGCCTTTATAAGTAACAACCACCACAGAGTCAGCAAGCGGAAAGTAACTACAAGTGCAGAAATGTAAAGGGGGCCGGAATACAAGCCCAACTGAAAGTACAACTGAAAAAGTAAAGAACAACAACTGAAGAAAAGACGGTGGCCTCGTGTTGTCCACTAGCAATCCCACCTGAAGGGTGGGTACAGATAGCCTCCAGGCTCCTCGGGTCCCACGTCCGCTCCGAGCACGTCCCGCCCAGTGGTCCACCTCCAGGTACCGTCCTGCTCCACGCCCCAACCGAGATCAGCGCTGTCCGTCGTCTGCATCCAACACAACAAGGTGCGGGCATAGCCCGTGCAGGGGTGAGTATGAGCTACTCAGTAAGGACCCCGAGACCCCCGAAGGTCTCCCGAAATCCACAAAGGATATAGCACAAAAGAAAGATGCAATCACGAAGTAACATCTGACTCGACTTAGGTATATGCCCATACATATACCTAAGTCCCCAATTCTAGCTCTGCTCACGAGCTCAAGAACAACTCAATCCACGCAGGAAAGCAAGACTCAAATCCACAAGGAGAGTAAACAGTAAATCCACAAAGGATAGTTCAACACAAACCACAAAGGAGAGTAACATAAGATTCAGCTCAACCAGGTATACTTTTTCAGATGACGTCAAAGATGATCACTGATCCATCTAAGTCGTCGGACCCACGAAAGATCGATAGGTACTAACCCCCGCAAAAGACCCACAGAGGATCGGGCTCACACAGAACCTGTAGGCAGTGGCTCACACAGAACCGGTAGTAAGGACCCACATAGGATCGGGCTCACACAGAACCTATAGCACTGATCCACGTAGGATCGCTGAGTGCAGTAGTCGACGCAGTCCACTGAGGATCTCTGCACAGTCGTCGCCGCAGTCCACGGAGGATCTCTGCTCTGCCGTCGTCGCAGTCCACGGAGGATCTCTGCTCTGCCGTCGAAGTCACAGCCAGCGCTAGGGTTCCCGCACACAGCGAGCTCGTTTAGGAGGGTCCGCTCCACGAGCCGAGAGGCTGATACATCAACTGACACGTAGTCCGAAGTTGATGTATCCAAAAGTTCCGTATCGACAACAGGATCTCAATGCAACAGATGACGCGTCAATCGGACGCCCGGTCTGAGAGTTATTGGCATTTTCGTCCCAGGGGCCCGGTTGGTTTTTAGGGCAAAACCAACCCGACCGTACTCCGCCTGTATCCGATCCTCGGGCGGAGTATGCCAAAAGTTCAGTCTCACTTAGAGGAAACTACCACAGCTGACGGTACGTCGATCGGACGTCCGTAGCTCAAGTTATGAGCGTTTCCGCTCCGAGGGCCCGGTTGGTTTCGTGTACGAACCAACCCGGCCTAACCCAAAGTCTTCCGAAACCTTGAGTATAATATACCGAAACGACCGTATCGATCCAAGGATCGCGTAGCCGCTGACGGTTCGTCAATCGGAGGTCTCAGGCCCAAGATATGGGAAAAGACCGAAGAAGGCCCGAAAACGGGGGTTTTGGGCCCGGGGCGACCCGGCCGGCTCGGCTTTGGCCGAGCGGCCGAAGAAACCGCCGTGGGTTTGACTCGCGGCTTGGAGGAACGCGGCCCGCGTGCTGGGTGGCCGGACCGCGGTCGCGGTCCGGCGGTTCGCCGCCGCCGCCTCCGGTCGCTGGCGGTTCGCCGCCGCCTCCGGTCGCCGGCGGTTCGCCGCCGTCTCCGGTCGCCGGCGGTTCGCCGCCGCCTCCGGTCGCCGGCGGTTCGCCGCCGCCGCCTTCCGCGGGCCGCCGGAGTTGCTCCGGTGGCCCGTTTTGCCTCCCGTCTGCGCCATAGCTCCTCCCGGGGGCCGATCTTCACTGCGGGATCAACGGATCGCCCCTGCCGCACGGTTCGTCGTCGTCCGCCAAATCCGCACAACAAAAAGATCGGCGGAGGGTTGCCGGGTCTTGATTGTTAGACCCGCACCCTCCGCGTTAGTCATAAACTCAACGGGAGGAAAAGAAAATAACCAATCAACAATTTTAAAATATATTAAAATTGTTCCGTGATCGGGATCTTTATTTTAAAAGAATAAACACGGTAAATAAAATACTCCAACAACCCTTACCTCGATGTTGCCGTCGGACGTGAGGTCGTCGCGGAATCGCTCGTCGCAAAAGGAGGGGATCGTCATGTCGTTCGCGGAAGAGACGTTCGTCGCACCGCGGGAAAAGCGTCGCGCCGACGATCTCCGGATCTAGAACAAACGGATTTAATTAATTAAATCCGTTGTTATCGAATTTTAAAAAAAGGGAGAATTAGAAGATTCGATTCTCACCTTTAACCGCTGATCGTAGGTCCGCCGCGGAAGAAGAGGAGCCGTAGAAGAAGAAGGAGAAGGTCGCGGAAAAGTTTGTTGACGTCGCGGATCGTGCGTCGTCGAATTCCGGTTCCGGTGTTCTTCGCGTTCTTCGCGTTCTTCGCGTTCTTCGCGGGGAGAGTGGAGGTTTAGAGGATCTCGCACAACAGGAGGATCCTCCAAAATAGACAAGTTTGTCTATTTTATAATTTTGCCAACGAACGCAAACGCGTAAGTAACGAGCCATTAAATTCGTTGAATTAATTCAACGAATGAAACAGCCCATTTAATTTACGAAATAAACCGCCCAATTAAATGGTCTGTTAAGAAATAAAGAAAACGCGTCGGTTGACTTTTCAGTTACTTTGACGGGTTTTCGCGGGTGCGTTACTTAGCGAAAGAAACGGCGGGGCTCGTGCGGGACCTGCCTCACAAATATCCTACCAAGAGGGTATGATATTTCCGGATAGCACCCTATCCGCTTTAACTCAGTTCAAGTGGCTTCCAAGTGACTTCCAAGCAGCTTAAGTGAAATAAAATAAAGTTGTCGCACAAATTTTATTTTATTTCTGACTTAAAGCCCCAAAATTTAAAAACCACGTCTGAGCAAACGCAACTCCGGAAGAGGCGTTTCTAAGCAAATACCGGCGCTGCGATTTCATTGGTGCCCTCAGAGTTTGATTCCGAGCACCAGTTCAAAAGATAGAAAAACCCGCTCGTCCGTTCACTGAACGTACCCAAGCCAAACTTCGGAAATTGATTCCGGGCACACCGTGCCTCGGAATCAGGTGCCGTCTGAAGCTGCGCTCTTGTAAAATTCCAAAGAAAATTAAGGAAAAAAAATTTCCTTGAAATTTGCCGGTCTTTACAAATTAAGTTAAAGTAAATACAAAAATGACTTATGCATATATCTTTTAGAAAAACAATTTTTACATAAGGTTATATATGTTATATTTTAGACTATAAATATTAATTAGAAATATAAAATTATTTTCTACATAATGGTATTTTATATATAATTTTTAGACATTGAATAGTTAAATTTATTTATTACACAATAATGGGGCACTATTTTCATAATTAATGTAATAATCAAATAATTGGTATTATAAATGATAAAATAAATATAATTTGAAAGTTTTGATGACATACACAAATTTTATTGTTTAATATGACATGTTATAAATTTTTAAATGAATTTGGTTCGAATTAATAAATTTTTTATGACTTTAACAAAAATCAATTATTAAATAGTGTCAAAATTGACATAAATGAGTATTTAAAACAAATATTATATTATTAATTGATATTCTATTCCTAAAAAATATTTGGATAGGCAAAAGGACTTATATAATGATAAGTGTATCATTAATGTACCACTTTTTGGTCTCTTGGAAGTATATAGTATGTTTATTAACTATATAGTATAAAAATACAAAGAGACATGGTAAATGCCAAACTATTTAACTATGATTTAAATAAAAAATTTAAAGTTAATATAGAGACCCAAACCTAAATAAAACCTATTGGTTGAGTTTCTTTTGACCTATCCCCACCATAAACTTTAAATAATCCACTTTTGAGCCATTAGAAACAGAATATTAATTTATTATAAAATTACATTTCTAGCTTTTCCTAAGGTGCCCCTCACCCCTCTTATAAACGGGAACATCCACTACTCACTAATTCACAAGTTAAAAGCCTTTTGTCTTGGCCAAAACCTACACAAATATCTTCTAAACTTCCCTAAATTCATCCTAGAGGCCCTCCTTTGGTCATAAATCCAACTTAAGGAGCCCTTCTGATCAAATCAAAAGGAAGAACCCGAAGAAGAGGCAATAATTTCACCACCCTCTTTCAAGTTCTTTTCTTCTTCCACTTCTTATTTTAGTTATTTACATTATAAAATAATAAATCATGTACCATCTATATACTGTGAAGTTATTATAAATATGTTACAACCATATTAATTATTCTATCCATCCTTTGAATGACATGTCACCATATGTGCATACGTACGGATTACCGTCTCCACATCATGGTGTAATTGTTATTCAATACTTTACTCTTTGGATGGGTATAATAATGATGTGTAATTCATGTAAATAAAAAATATAACATGATAATGATTATGTATATATGATATACCATCCAATTATATATTATTTTAATATCAAAATATTGAAATTGTTGCTTGTGCGTACGTACGGATTACCGTCTCCACGAACATGATGAGATTAATTCTCCATCGTATCCATTCAAGAATAAATTTCATTTTATGATGAAAAATAACTTCTAGAGACATGATATCATTCTATATGAATAAGATAAATCACATCCATAAAAAAATATGGCTCACATTACAAAGAATATAAATGAAAATGAATCCATTAACACCCAAAATGGCGATAATACTAAGATATTATTAACAAATCAATGTTAAAAGATCATATATGATATCATATTAATGTATATAATTCATGTATAATTAAAAAAATTTCCCCATTATACAGTAGGATATCCTACCCTCTGCCAAGGAAAAATTACAAAGTAAGGGGTTTCTTATCTCACTTTTAATTCCGTGAGATTTCCATTGTTTATCGCTTATTTATTGCATATGGTGTTTGTACTGCCCATGATTGTACTCATTGTGTAATATAATTTAATTTATGGA
The DNA here is from genome assembly GCA_963277665.1 of Viscum album. Lineage (NCBI taxonomy): Eukaryota > Viridiplantae > Streptophyta > Magnoliopsida > Santalales > Viscaceae > Viscum > Viscum album. The sequence goes on along the minus strand of OY728133.1, from coordinate 2,063,616,559 downwards.
TAATTACATGATCATTTTATGACCCTTCTTTCATGGGTGTATGTTTCATAAGTTACCAAATCGATAAGGGAATTTGAAATTTCAATTTCCACTCATTCTACATTACACTTACTTCATTGATTATTTTACACCAAGATTATGTGTGGAATCAATATTCATTTTCTTATGTCATAATTTCCACTCCCCTTTATATGGATATACTTTTGATACACATAATAACTCCCTTGATAAATTATCAAGTCATCGATATGAACTTGATAAGAGAAATTTTAACTCAATCTCTATTTTTTGTGTTAAATATCCATTTCATTGGTGTTGTTTTTACAAGAATATGTGTGAATGTCCTCTTATTTAATTACACTGAATATCCAATCATATTGAGTTTATCTATATTTTTCACACATAATTCTGTCGTTTTTTTCTTTTACTTAGGGATATGGTCTTTATATGAGATTTCATCTCAATTTACATTCCATTGAGACTTCTTTGTTGTTATACACCAAATCACTTTTATATGGTTAATATAATGTACTTTGACAGAGTATATCAAGAATCCCTTTATTATCATTATATTAAAAAGATTTTATTACCTCCATTATTTTTATTCAAGTTTCTCTCTTTTGGTTAGGAACTATAACAAAAATTTTAGTTTTAAAATGTTTTAAAGATTTATTATTCTGAATCTTTCTCATTAATGTCCTTGTTTTAAAAATGGTTTTAAGGATTTATTTATATGGGCATTAAAGTTTTAAAATTAAAATTATTTTTAAAATTTTCAAAGTGATTGATGCTTTGATTCAAAAATATATTTTAATCAGCTTCTTAATAAATAGTGATACTTTTAAATGTTTTCGAGAAATAGGAGGATATTTCCCTAAAATAGTTTTGATGATTATTTTCATATATGTAAATATCATTCATTATTCTCGATTTAGGTTAATCTGTTACAATAAATTATTCTATATTGTATTAAATTAGTTATGTTTGACTGAGGATGTGATATTTTTATACCATTAATGGTTTGTGGATAAAGTATTGGCATTTCGAATGCTAGTTTTAATATGAATGTTTGTGTTATGTTTCAAAATGTTCATATGAGGAATGAATCAGACTTAGTAAGTGATGAGTGGTGCTCACTATAGCTCCTCGACGCATCGGTAGGTCTCATGAGACAACTAGACGTGGAATTTGATGAGGCCCTTTCCCAATTTGATATATGGTGTTGGCCGAGGCCTTAATCATTTTTAGACGTCTTGGCTGAGGAATTGACAAAATGTTTCAGAATATCTGGTATTATACATTCCTTCATTATGAAAATAATATTGATGGTTCATGTGGTCACTCGACTATTAGAATACCCATGATTATGTTTTATTATGGCATTATTTACTCAGCGCATATTCCTTCCATAAAAGTATTAATGTGTATTATTGGTAAAGGCATGTGGTTTCAATTATTCACCATGATTAATATTTAAGTCATTTTCCGCAGTATTTATTACCCTTACTGAGCGTTTGAGCTCACCCGTTTCTTATGTTTCATTTTCCCATGATGTAAAGTAGTATATTATGACTGACCTCCATGGATAGTCTATGGGATCTCAGTGTTGTATATGGATACAATGTTTTTTTAGTTTTCCATTTTATGGTGTGATGTAAACCTTATGAATATATCTATTACTTCCAAGGCTACTAAACTAATCGGTCTTTAGAGACTTGATCTTTTATGTCCATGCCAATGATACGTAATAATTCAACAACTCTGGGCTTCTGGGGTTGGGGTGTTAAATATATTTCTATGAAACTCACTTCTTTTCACTCATTATTATTTGATAAAATGATTATATAACCTATTTATTTTTCCACAGGTTACGGTATGATTTCAAGTTTACGACACCCATTTCACTTCATGGGTTATGATATTATTATTTATGATTTTGGGGAACATGTATATACGATTTCATTGTGAGATGGGTGGGAAATATATCTCTCTCCAATGCATTGAATAAATACTTATATCACATGAGATATACATAGATAGAATGAGAAATGAACTTAGTTCAGTAACAGGGGGATAAAATTAGGATTGAACTCAATGTAGTAATATCGGTAAATAATGTTGAGTGAACAAACTTAAGTAATACAAGACCATAATGAAGAGTGGACTCTATTCAGTAATATAGGGTTGGAATAGGGATTTAACCCAATTCAGTAAAGGACATTATCCACTAATTTGGCATTGGAAGTTATGCTTGACTATTAATAAATTTAGATTATATTCTTATATGTTTTCCAAAATTCAATGTTTTACTCATAAGGTATTTTTTCATGGATTATGATATTTATTTCCTTAAGGTTTGTGTATTATTATGTGTCATGATTTATTACATGATTCTTGTTTTCGAACATTTATATTTAGGGTAGGATAACTAAATATGTTGATCACATTATCATACTCCTATTATAATGTTTATGTTTACATGTATACTTTTTTTACACTTAGTGAGCATTTTAGATCACCCTATTTTATGATTCCTTCCATAGGTTATAAAGATATATTTCTTGTATGATACTTCTAATAGGGGTTCTAGCCTTGGAGAACCTAGTTAGGTATAATGTTGATATCTCTTATACTATAGTTTATGTTTCCTTGTTTCCAATGGAACTAGACTGATATGGTCTTTTGGTGCCAATTTTTATAATGTATTAAGTATTCCAAAAAAATGATGCAATATATATGTATTTCATGACTATTTTGTTATAAAATATAAATAAAATTAAATCAAATATGTTTTAAAATATCAACCATGGTCTATTTATGGGATACCTTTACTTTTATCATAACATTACTGAAACATGAAAAATAAATAACTTAGATATCATGGTAATCATAGAAAGGGTCAAGAAGGGTTAAAAATAGATAAGGTTGAAAACATCACTAAAGTTTTCTGAAATTTTATTTTATGATATTATTTATAATAATAATGAGACTATATAAAAAATATATCAATTTATTTTATTTTTCTAGGATAATTATTTTATATTATTTTAATACATTATATTCTCCCAAATTTTACCCTCCCCTCACTTATAAAAGTGAACGCACTCTACTGGCTTCCTCACACATTTTTAGAAATCTAGTTCAAGAAATCCAACCCAAAATATATTCTAAAAAACCACACAAATTTCTTATAGATATTATTTTGGTATTAATACCAATATTGGAGGGCTTAGTGATTAAAAAAAGGAGGCTTTATTTAGATGAGTTTTAGCTTTTAACCAAATGTTTCATTTTAATTTTATATTATACCTAATTAAAAACTCTACTAACCATTATGAAATAATAACAAAATTACCATAGGTTTACTGATATGTTGTTATTTTGATTTATTAACCATAATACATATCCTCCCATTAAATGGAAAATGAAACCATCATTTATGTGTACACCGGACATCCATCTTGAGAATGAATGTGATTCAACATCCATTATCATCAATCACATATTTTTATAATTAAGGATTTCATTTATATAAATATATTATATTAATGAAATTATTTTCATTATAGAAATACCAGATATCATTTATTTTCATTCTTTTTAGTCCATTGAAAGGTGATTACGCCATTCATGCATATATGTGAATTACCACCTCCATTAAGAGATGTGAATCATTTTTCATCATTGATAAAATGGATGGTATATATAATTTATAAAATAATAATGTATAATATTTATGATATATTAATAATTCTATATTTTTAAATTAATAAATACCTTATTCCACTCATATTAATTTTAAAATGGAAACGTTACACATGTATATATACAACCTAATATCTCCACGATTGAAATGTAATTCATTTTTCATGACCATAATTAATTATTGTATTGATTAATATAAATAATGGAAGAAATGAAAATTATTCAATGATTATTATTCTCAATATAATGAAAAAATTAATAATTTGACCATGGTCACCATAATACTGTTTTTTTACTTTGAACTAAACATCATCAAAACATATGTCAAAGGATAAACTAATTTCATAATTAAATATATCATTATAAAAAAATACTTTGTTTTCATGATAACGAATTAATCTAGGAAATAGTTCTTAATAAATAATATATTATATTAAATTTTATTGAACATGTTTTTAGCTCTTGGGGGTGAGGTTGTGCTGCTATTCACATATAGAGAATCACTCACACCCATTATATGGATTCCAATGGGTAATGTTCAAGGAACCAGAAAAAGAAAATATTTCATAAATTTGTGATGGGATAAATACTTTATTTCCAAAGTTATGTTATCAGTAATGATTTTAATGTTGATTTTTAGGAACTCACATTTTTCAAGATGATGGGTGGTCGGGCTCATCACACACTTAAAGGGGGTTATTTCTTACTCCAAGAGTCTCTAATATATTTAATTGTTTTTCACAAATCCTATATAAATTAAAATATATTGATGGATACCCCTTATATATAATTAGTCATTTATTCTTGTAGATATAACCATCTATATGAATCAGACATTCTCCAACTACGGTTCCCTATGTATGTATCTGAGGACATCAATTTTTTTACATTTCATATTTTGCGACAAAGATTTTAAGGAGCATAGATGGGTGATATGGAATTTATTTCCATCCAATGATATGATTATTTTGTTGATATTGAAATTAGTCCTATGATAATGGATTCATCTGTATCATTTTAAAATGAATTAGAACCAACATAGTGTAGTGCCAAAAATTGTGAGATATCATTCAATTTATGGTAATGGGACATGGCCCATACCATGATATTTAATTTCATGTGATGAGGATACTAGGAAAAAGGTTCCTAGAAGATTGGAGGAGTTAGGATTAAGCATGATCAAACCTTTATTATTGATCCCCTATGGAATATAGCCTAATTAGATTGGGTTCATCCTTTACGGAATATGGAACTACAAAGAGATATCTCATTTCGGATATGGGATGAAGAATATGGGATGATTTGAACTTCAGGAATTTATCCCTCGGGGTTAATGTTTGATCATACCAGGAATTTGGTTCCATAATTATATTAATGGATTTACGATGTTGGGTTTGAACCATATAAATGTTTATTACGTATCCCATTGGAACAAGAATCAAATCCCACTGTTTATGAATGAAACTACAACCTACACCTATAGAGGAGGACCAATGATTATATTTTGAACTATCTAGTGACATGATCACCATTAATCTCTATTCCTATGTGAGTTATGATCATTGTGAGAATCAATAGTAGAATAAGATCTTTCATTTTTAACAATCACACTTATATGGTTATTACACATATGTTGGAATCCTAGGGATTGAACATTCATCATCATCCACTAGTGAATGAGGGATATGAGAGGGAAGGAAATAAAGGCATTACATCCCTCAATAAAGGATAGGGGTTAACCTATGAGGAATTCCTAGTGTTTTTTTTCTACTTATATGATATGGGATGATGGTGAGGCTATGATTGGGTAAGAAAAAATAATGTTTTGGGGATTAACCATTTTCCTCTTCATCTATATTTCTAAACCACATACAGGGGATTAAAATCAACTTATTAGAAACCAAATGTCATAGGTACTTCCAAATTAGCATTAAATTTTAGGTAAAAATTAGGATGTTAATATCACTACATAAACTAAGAAGCTTCCCACCACATTCACCAGGTTTAGGATCCTTATTATAGGGGGATATATGAAAGTCAATATACTAGGGACCCCATTTAATATAGTGGTTCTTTGGGTATTATATTTTAAAATGGGAATATACAATAATTGGGGGACACACTAATGTGATGGATTCCGTAAACATATCTGTCTGGAAACCATAGAGGGGGTCTTGATTTGGCATCCCTTGAATTGAATACCTTCTAAAATTAGTGGCATACCATTTTTGGTATTAAATGGAATTGGGGTTTGGATTTTGTTTCACCCAGTTACTAGTTGAGTGGACCAAAAGGTACTTTACCCATGTAATACTCTAGTGAATTGGAGGTAGCCACACATATGTGATACATGGCTAAAATAGTGTTATTTCTCCTATGTGATAATTATGAAAACTAATGTTAGAAATACCCAAGTGGAACATGGGTTAACTAATCATGACTCATTAAGTGAAGTATAATCCCACTGAAACCAATTGGGTGAGGTTTTCTCTAATGATAAGGGGCCACTTTATATGTTTTTGGGAGAAGGTAATACAAGTTCATAGATAATATTGGGACCTTCTCCATAGTGCTTTTGGACTAGGGATTAATTAATTCCTCGAAAAGTAACATAGTGTTTTTAACCTTTGGGGAATCAACTACATTATTTTCAACTCATTATATTTTTTTTCTTAATAAGATACACGAGGGGTTTGATTACATTAGGAAAGGAGTTGGAAAAGTAGAAAATAAACTATTTATCTATCATCTAGGGGTGAAAATGAGGATCCAAAGGGTTGTGTTAATAAGAAATTTCATGTCCTCAGGTGAATGATGAACCTATTACAAGTGAGTTTCACATGTTGAACATACATGAAATTTCATGTCAAGAAAGTCTAACGTGATCTGGATAGCTAATCACATTAGTGCTATATTTAAGGCCATTTTTCACACACTCAAAAGGTTTTATGGGGTGTGTATTTCTATTCCTTGTTATTTTTCTCTATCATGTTCTTGAGGTATTTCTACTTCAACATTTTTATAACTATGAATAAAAAAAGAACAGAAACCCCCCCCCCCTCAAGATTGAATATGATTTAAAAAAATGAGGATTTATTTCAGAGGCAGGTGTAGTAGTAGTGTGAATTAATATCTGAAGAGGGGAATTTATTGATTGATTCTTGGATTGGATGAAAAAAATCATTTTTACATTCACTTTATGAATAATGTTCTCATATTTCAATCACTTAATGAAAGAAATAAAGTAATTATTTTATATTATATGTGATGTGTGGGTTTCCATATATGTATCGACGTGCACCAAGAGTCTTTCCTCCTCACCCACACTGTTTTTCTATATTTGTGAGAATAAATTCATATGTTCACTCAAAAAATATAGACACAACATAGGTTTGTGATCACTTATTCATTTAACCATTAATTAAATTAAAGTATGAGCATGATGTGGTAGGATAGGATTTAATAAGTGAATTAAATTCTTGTAAGATATTTTCTATGAAGTAATTTACACAACCTAAAATGTATGACATAAATTGTGTGAATTGACTTATGTGAAGTGACATGCATGATGTAACCTGAGTGAAGTAAATTCTTCATAGTGGATTTCATGGTACACCCTAGAGAGGTTACTTCATGTATGTCATGGGAAATAATATGATTTAAATTTCTATATTTCCATCTAATGTTGTTTGATCCCATTGGGTAACGAATTGGCTAAACATGATTCCATGAATGGACACCCATGATTCAAGAAACTTTCAGCAAGTAGATATTTTTATAATAATGATGTAGTATATTTATCTTTGAATAACTCAAGTGGATGGTATAATGATTCTCATTAATACAAATTATGACATTTATCTCATCGAGGAGGATATAGAAAATATTGGGTTAGGGTAATACCAAACATGTGTCACTACCACATTTCATCTTGTTGAGAATCTGAATAAGTAACACATGGAATATCTCATTGGTGAATTATATCTATTATATAAATGTGGGATTCTATCATATGTGACTATCCTGAGGATTTTTAATTATAGTCCATAAATTTTTTTACTAAATAAAAATCATTACATCAACAAATATATATGAAATGTTTTCATAAATTAATGAATCAATGGTCCATTCTTTGTTCTCGGTGAACCATTGAATGATAAGTCTGTATATAAAACCTCATATCTTTAATATATATATATTAAATGGTGTTCATATATTTTCCATTTATCGACTACTATATAATATATGGGATTAATCAAAGGCTGGGATTTTCATTACAGAGGATGAGTAATGCAACAATAGATTTGTGATTACTAGGTAAATGATAATTTTGTTGAATTTGAAGCTGAACTGAAGGGAATCACTATTTATAATGTTATCATAGGGGTGTCCATACTTGGTGAAGGGCATGATGATTTCATCACACTAAAATTAAGTTGGGATGATGATGAATAAATACCTTCCTTAAACTATTATTTAATAAAAGTAAATGTAAATGTATCTAGGAAAGACCATCACCCATGGGATGATGCTCATGTCAAGGTATAGATGATCGGTTTCTTGACACATTGTGGAACATGGTTGACCTATAATCTTCCATTTTGGTGTCTATATTAGATACACAAGGTATTATAATGAAATTCTAGAATATATTAATCAATGGACATTATGAAACATGGGGTTTCACAATCAACCATGATCTCCTTGTGTAGACCCATCTTGCATGCTTTATAGAAATTTTGTTACGCAATTATTTCATCCCAATTAATGACTCAAATTGTGGTTTGAGGTTTGGTACCTTCTTCATGGTAGATATGATAACTTAAGGGGATCATGTTTGAATGGAATCCCCTCTCTAAGAGAATATTTGTTTGATCCTGATGAAAAATTATATATATAATCCCCCCTTTCACATAGCATGAAAATTTCGAGTATTATAAAGATGAGAACTTGTATATTTTAGCTAATATATTTTTACCAGAAGTGTAATTATTCCTAGATACTTGTAAATAACATTTATTAAATAAATTTATAATATCTGAATCATACCTTAATGTATGGGTGTTCTCCAAAAATTTCATGTTTATCTTGGGAGTTTAAATTCTTCTTGAAAATCCATCCGACCACTCGGAGAATCATGGAAAAGGACCAAAGAAATTTTGATCCATGATTTTATGTGATGTACTTCAGAGGATAATTATAGGAAATGAGGAAAGACATAATTATTATTTTTGATGCATATTCACCATATATAATTTCATGTTAATTAATGTTCACAAAATTAAATAATGTGTAACCTACCATGAATATTTGATTAGATAAATGTGAAATGGTGGCCTAGAAACTCTAAGAGCCCACGAAATATAAATTCTATCATAATGTAATAATTTTTCCTCTATTGGGTACATCCGTCCTATTAAAAACCCATTATGAAAATATATGGATCTCTTTATATCCTTAAGGGATTGTAGTAAAGGGTTCTCCCAAAGTTATTTCTTTTAGAAATCTTAGGTGAAGAAACCCCAACAAGAGGGTCTTCCCAGTGTTTAATAGTGATGAAGTTCCATAATTTCCTACACAACCTCAATCAAATGCCACTGAACAAGTGAGAGTGGATAAGACTATAAATTCTGAATCTAAAATAATGGTGTCTCATAATCACAATCTACAAGAGAATCATGGCTTATTTTTCTGGGTATATATTGTGTAATAATGGATGTGGAAGCCTATAACGCTTAAAGAATACATGTATTATTCACTATGGGTTAAAGCATTATCAAACTATGTATAGATTAAGGAGGCCCATTTTTTAAAAAAATAATCCACTCGACACCATTTATTTATGGGTGGGTCTTAAAGTCTGCATACACATTCCCCATCATGAATACACACATAAATTTTTATCCATTCATTGTGATACAAATACCTTGTAAGTGGGAATTTATATTTAGGCGTTGGATTTGATCATTTATTCCACTGATAGCAGAGTGCCTAACATAAAATGGGTATTTGAAATAATGGAGTGGGGAATCACTGAATGGGCAGTTGATCCACACTCTGATGAATGGGAAATTTTTTCTAACCAAAAGGATTCAATCCTATATATAGACTCCTCTTCCAAATTCATTTGTATGATGAATAATTATTAAGAAAACATATCCCTTTAATTTTCATAGGGATGATTAAGTGTTTACAAATATGTAATTTCCATGATACATTATGGCTGGAATCCCTTTTTAGATAAAGGAATAATCCCCTAAAAAATAAATTTTCCCTAGTCCAGATACGTTTTTAGGATGAAATGGAGCCGTATCATTATCACTTAATTCCTCTATCACTAGTATTTTATAAGGAAACAACTAGGATTCTTCCATGTGAATTGAAACAATGGTAGAGGCAGAAATCATTGGACAAATGTGTCATTATCCATGTATATTATTCAACAATACCCCCATTCTTCATCTATCTAACATATTCAATAACAATACTTATGTATTTAAGAATATAATTCTTCATCATTTTCTAAATGAGTTGGCACTGATCTTTTGGAAATATATGGGAATTCTTCATATGATGAATAAATATTTTTTGGTGAGTATGTGCCTTCAATGAAATAAATGTTAATGGAAATGAACCCACATTCCCATATTAACACAACGGTGATAAAAGAATCATGGTAGTGAAGAGACTAAAAAATATTTTGGATTGTTGAGATGGATTACTTTCCTCTCTATCATATTGATAGTCTAATCACATATATGGGAATATATAGTGTCAAACACTACCTATTCTTTAATCATTTCACAAAGGGATGATCTGGAGAATGGGTTGTTTAATTTGGGTTAAATAGGTTAGCAAAGTTCAAAAAGGCCTTTAGAGGCATCTTCCATTTATCAGTTTCATACACCTTCCATGGAAATAATTTTTTTCTAAAGGTATGAATATAAAGGATTTAAAAAAATAGATGAACGAACACTAATCAAAAATCAATCTTTCTAAATATGCTAATGCATACAACCATTAGGCTCCCCTAACTCTCATACTATATAACAGTAAACCAACTTGATCTAGGGGTTATTTTAGTGATTTTTTTTTTCTAATCTTAAACCATGTGTCTGAGAAATACTTATAAGTCAAGATGAGTCAAGACTTGAAGCGTTACATAATGACATCATGATAGTGGAAAAAAGTATTTCCATAATTGATATCCTTGTCCCTCTAAAAGAGTTTTTGTTTTTCAATATAATGTAGGAAAAAATTATTTCCTCATTTATTCCAAGATTAAATCATTATGTTTAGACTAATAATTAGGATTATTAATTGATATATATTTATCTATAGATAAAATTTCAATGTGATCCACTAATAGGGAATTGAAGATTCTGATGTTCATACAATAGAGGAATTATTGGATAATATTAATTAAAAGGGAGATTTAATTGGTCATTTTATATGGTCCTTGAGAAAATTCAATAGGGTATTCCCTCTCAAGAGGTCTTCGCTCCATGATTCAATGAAGCATGAATTGTCGGTTGAAACAAAGACCCACTAGGTGATAAATCCATTGTTTAGTTCATGGAGTTATATTGATTATTTTTCATTATATATGTATTATCCTCATATATTGACATTTATTTCCTTTCTTATATAACCTTTAATTGACCATGGTCAATGTATGGACCTCAGGGAGAATCTTGTACTCCAATTTTCCCAATTGATTAGGTAGGGATGAAGTCGCTCTAGGGTTAAAAACACACACTATTTAATTGATTAAATTGATTATTGTAAATTTATCCCCATTTTTATTTGATCTAATGAAAACATATATTCAGGTAATTATATCATGTTATCTACCAGATTTATGAGGAAATATTTATTGAAACTGGTTTCACAAACAACACTTGAATTCCTTCTCTCACATAATTATTAACTTCTGAGCATGTTTAACACCCATGGATATTCCAGTTTTGGAAACAATCATATTTATTATTCATTAAATGTGGTAATATTAATATGAGATTATGTGAAAAAATATCTATATCTTTTCCAATGAGTTGAGTCTTCTTACCAAATTAGATTACCTCTGAGTTGTAAAACCTTGAAAAGGACATGATCATGATCAATAAATTGAGAAATATTTGTGTTGAATTGATGAGAAAAATATCCAAATGACATATATTAGCAAGTTTTATATGTATAAAATGGATATAATTTATAGCTTCACCACTCTTTGGCAGAGATTCAGGTTTTGGGAATGGTGTTTTTATAACCATGAAAAGATATTTGTTATGTTGGGGATGCTAAATCTATATAGTTGATAAAGATTAAATGGAGTGTTAATGAGGCTTTTATATTGATGCATTGGCATAAAAAGATATTACAATGTCATAATTTAATAAATGAATGAGAGAATATGTCTTGTGAATGATCCGTACTTTCTTTGAACTATAATTTGGAAGAATCTTTTACTAGATTATTTGTACCCGTTTATGCATTCCCTATAATAAAAAATGTACTTTAAAAGTATTAATGTATGATATATCCTTTTCAATAAGTAATCAAATAGATAAATATTTATAAATAACATCATAATAACACTAGAGTTTCCTTGTTTGAATAAAAATATCTGGTACCCTATTTTTTCTAAACCTTATATATTAGAAATATCTGATCCTATAAATTTTGGAATTGAAGATTACAATTTTATTTCTTTTTTCCATGATAATGTCCTAGAATGCATAACTTTAATACTATAAGAGTAACATGATGAGCTATATAATACAGGATTATTTTCTTAATAACACTACATTTTGCATATGACTTATACAAATAAGCCATATTGGTAAATAATTGTACGTTTTTTAAGATTAACTTTATTTGTTTTGGTCCTAACTTGATTCATAACTTTTAAATATCAGATTCACTATTTTTCATTGATCATTAAAATTAAATGTACAGTTTGTGAATAATAATCTTTATAATATGGTCCCTTTTTATGTTTTAAACCCGGAATGTATTTTGTCTCTTTCAATTGAAATTTATGGTCTTTAAATCCTGGAAAATGGGTCACTGGTAATTTAATTTGAATAATTTTGACTAATGAAACGAGGTAGACTATAAATAAGGGGAATGGAGAAAACCCAATATGAATGGAGATCCCCAATTCTCATATAGAATATAAAATATAAAGGGTAGGCATTCAATTAAATTCCCGGATTCTTGGAGCATTCAAATGGGAATAATATCCCTAATGGGACCATCCAGGCAAGAATGCTTCATCATATTTGGAATTTGATGAGGGAAGTTTTAAGTCATAATCTTGGTACTGTTAGATCTGAGGTGATGACAAGGGATAGATATGTAAGGAATAACAACATAAAATGATCTTTATAAGATTTTATTATGATTCTATCTGGGTGTATAGAGATAAAACAAAATTCTCTTGAGAATGAAGATGCCTTTAGTTGACATCGCTTATTGGGGGAATATATGGAGTTCAATATGATGGGAATAGTCTGAGTAGTCAAAATAGTGGTGTGATAAACAGAAATATAATATTGTAACCAATTTATAAATAATGTTTTTGTGGATATTATCTTTGAAATACACAAAGTTTGATATATGATAATAAAACGTCAAATAACTCTTACAGAATCATATTGACTGGAATTGGCAATGACCTGGTGAAAAATTACATATATAGATAAAGCTCAAATGTAATAAGGGACATGAAATATGAGGATGGATACACTAGGTAATTTATGATCATATAGGATTGTATAACGTGTTTAGGATTTTTTAGGTCTAATAACTTTGACCAATGGTTGTGTGTACAATTACCTGAATGGGTATCACATGATATGGATGCTCTGGCATATTTTCATTGAGGGGAAAAAATTTCAATCATGATACTAAGGTTCTAAAATATGAGGGGATATATTAATATATGTATATAATTAATAATCATAGAACATATTGAAAAGGTTTCTTCAATTATGATGATGCAAAGGTGTAATGAGATAAAAGGACTTTTTATTGAGGAAGAATATGCCTCTAGTTGATATGAGATGTTTGGGGCAAATATTTAAAGACATATCAAGGGTGTATTATAAATAGTTAAAAAAATATATTTCATTATTACTCAAATACTATTTTCACCAATTTATAAGGATTGTTTGTGATGAATCTATTTTCCAATTACATTATGGGTGATCTATAAAAAGATACCTTTTTGAAATTATGATGAAAAAATGTTGACTTGAGCTCATTATGTCTCACTGATTGTGATCCTACTGATGTGTTAGGAAAAAACTCCAAATGGACCTCATAAGGGTTTCTATACATAGATATAACACAAATGCAATGAATAATATCATTTATATATATGTATATTTTTCTTGGCTGGTCCCAGGAGAAGGGGGTCCAAGATTCACTGTATATCTCATCATAATGAGAATCAAGACACACATAGTTCTAAGGAATAATGTCACCTTCCTCAATATGAATCATACAAAGGGGAGGATAGATTTTTTTATTTTATGTCTAGGATCATAAGAAGGGATCTAGGGGTCACTATGTATCAAGTATAGACAAAAATAAAGCTACATATTGTTCTTAAAGAGATATATCTCGGTGTAGATAGAGATCTCTTATAGGTATGTTTAATATTTTTCATATTATGGATTATATAGAATATACCATCCAGGAATAATAATGTATCCTACATAAATAAGAATCTGGAGTCACATAATACTTGAATTTAATGTCCCATTCATATACCAGACTCATATGCATGGGGATGGATTTTTTTTTAAAATTTAGGCTTGGTCCAAGGATAAGGGATTTAGGAGGAACATTTTATATATTAATAATGATAATAATTTCACAAGTATTTATAAGTAATAAATAATATATTTGAAGAGTTACATGTTAAGTGAGGTTACTATCAGTTGAGGGACAAATAATATTGCATTTTTACATCATAAAGTAAGCATTAAACCCTGGAGACTAATATCTTATGGTGAGGACGTTTTCATGTAGTCTCACATTGTTTGACTAGGATGTATTCTTTCTATACATTAGGGTCACATATAGTTTTTCAATGATGTTCCCTTTAACTTATTTCATTTATGACCGTTTGGTATTGGATGATGAGAAATATATTTTGAGGAAAATCTCATTTATTGGTGTAGTGATATTCTCCACTTACATTGTAACCAAGGAATAGTATCCACTAGAGTATACCTTATATATTAAATAATACCCCTTAAATTTTGGTTCATTATTTAAGTGATTTATTCAAGGTATCACTAGGATTGTTAGATCCAAAATGAGTTTCCCTTGGAAGTATGAATGATGATGATATTTATTATTAAAATATTTTAATATTCTATTTTGGTGACCTCGATGTATTGTTGTGTGTAAAATATCATCTCACTGAGGCATTACATTTTATCTAATATATTTTGATATTTTTTAGCTATGGATAAATTATTGAAAATGGAAATGTGTTGTGAAGGTAATTGGGCCTCAATCGGAAGAACATCCTTTATCCCACATACATCTGAATTTTGGGTTTAATGAGTGGTAGTTTGAGTTTTAAAATGTAATATGATGACAAATACATAATATTGTTAGTCCATGATTTATTGTATTCATATACCATTTTTTGTAGTCTATTTGTTGTATTATTGTTAGAGGACTATATCTACCAATTTGTAATTGTATACTTGTGATATAAATGGTTAGACTCAATGTTATGATCTTAATATAGCCTTTTCAATTCATAATAATATAAATCTATGTCGTTTAACATCAATATTCTCTGGGGGACACAAAATCTAGTCCTTATATTAGACTTTACTAAGTTGAAATTTTTTTTCCTGGATTCCATGAGTGGTGTTACCACGAACTATTTAGATAATAAGTTGGTAAAGAAATGTATATACTTGAACTCTTTTGGTGTTTTTAGAGGATATGGCGCTATTATATATATTCCCTTTATTAAAATAATCTAGATTATTTGGAAATGTGAAATATCTATTGGGTTTTATGGATAGTGGTGTAATTAATATGATAAGAATGAAAAAGTTTTGTGTATTCTATACAATATTATGTAATTGAAGGGTGAAAACCCCTCTTAATTTTGTGAGAAATCATAATCTCTTACTATTGTATACCACAAGCACCAGTGTGGAGTCCTTTCATAATAGTAACCATATACCCTCAATTATTTTATCAATTGATGACTCTATCAAATAATCATTTATAACGAATTTCATAATTATTTGGGATGACTTAATGAGAAATTTTGACATCCCACAATTTGAGTTTCTCTCTTTTTTACTCTAATTTATTTAAAAATCCCATTATATAGGTAATCCTATATTATTTTAATCCAACCTATTTAAAATTAATATTGAAAAGGGATGGAATTTAAAACATCAACTTCTATAATTGTTTTACCATTGAACATTGAAACCATTATATAGTACACATTGCTGATGAGTATTTCATTACTGTATGGATCTTCTAAGTTCATAACCATAGTGGATAATGCATTTAACTTGGAATTATTTGATTGAGAGATATGATTTAAATATTTCTCTATGGATATTTCATCAATAATAAATGACACAATGTTAAATATGAGAATAATCTCTTCATCTAAAATGGAATTGTCACTATGTATCTACTTGATTACCAAATCTAAAAGTTACATTACTTCAAGCCATACTTTTTAATTTATAATTCTAGTTCAATACCTATAATGGGGACCTAGTACTATGTTTACATTTTGGTGTATCCATGATAAAATATGAAGGATTAAGTTTCAATCTCTTTTGATGGGGAGAAAATAATGACTCACAAAATGAATATGTTGAGTTTGGGGTCTTCCAATATTTTCTTTATTGATGATCATGAATCTATTTAAAAATACATCTCCCATATCGGGGAAAATCATGAGTTGGGAAAATATTTCCATAAAAATATTATTATTCAATCATGTTTTATCAAAATTAGGATGCTCTACCTAAAATTTTATAATTCCATCCATTTTATTTTCATTTATTGTATATTCCAAATGTCAAATTACTATATAGTGATCCCATAGTATTCCAAGAATATTGGAAACATAGGATGATTGGTGATATATTTTAGCAGATCATTATGTGAGATCATGTGGACATAATGGTGTTTCATGTAGTTCCTTAATTTATAAATTTGAAAGAATAAAATAAATAATAATTTCTCGATATTTGAATGTCGAGTCTCATCATCAATAATAGCTCTACTATGATTATGGATATTTTTATCATTTACCGAATCATTTTTTTTGTATGAAAAGTTCTAATTGATCACTATAATACCGTTATCTAAAAAATGAGTGAAATAACTTTTAAATGATGCATTAAAACAATTGGAATAAAAATATATTTCATGATATTGTCAGAGGACTTCTGAAAAAAAATTTTCCATTTATAAGAGACTCCCTTTTGCTTTATCCTATTGAAGAGTTATAATTTGAGATCAAGATTATCTTTGAATCATCAGATATAAGCGAGGCATGCCTACATTCCAATAATTTTATTGTGTTTTTTTTGATGTGATATATCAAAGAATGACATAGTTTTCACAAGATCAGAATCAATACCAGTATAGAGTACTATAAATATAGTAAACTATATTGAGGTAATAGCTTAATAAAAATTTAAGGAATTATATTTAAGATATATTGTTATATATATCCGAAAATGGAATCAATATTAAAAAAATCATCAGAAAAGTACTAGGATTTCACAACCAAATATTCATTATAACACATTATGGTCTTACACAAAAAAGGGTTTTAAAATATGATTCATGAAATTTTGGTCTCTAATTCATTAATTTTTCAAATAAATATGCATTACCTGATAGAATTATATCCTATAGGGTTCCTGAAAAGAAAATTCATATTCATTTTCCGGGAAAATCCATATGATATTTTTTCTTGAATAGTCATACATAAAAGAGAATTCTTGAGAACTAGTATTTTCATTGATTAGTAGTTCCATATCTAGGACTAGGAAAAATTATTTTGAAAAATACCTATTTAGATCCCTCAAGTCGATATGATTTATTATATGTCCATTCTTCTTCTTGATGGGGAAAAAATTGTTAGTTACTTCAATTATTGAAACTTATGAATAATGTTTTCTTTGATGAGAATATCAACTTTGGCTTCAACCATGGTAGGATGAGTTTATGAATTTTTCTAAAATAATCTTATAACCATGATGATCTTTTAGAAAACCAAGGTAGTGAGAGGATACTTTCAGATCAAGGACTGTAATTCTAATTTATTATAGAAAAACAAATCTTGAACATATTGAAAAAATATGAATATAACTCCTATTTTTGGGGGACACTATTATCATAATCAAAATAGGTCACATATACTTCTATATACCTAGATTTATTTACCATGTCTCATTAACAGTGTTCAAGATGCCTTTACCAAATGATGAAGGTGAATATTTTAGAGTCACTTATTCCCCATCCATTACACCAATAACATGGAGAATGGGTGATGAAGGGGTATCTTCTAATCAAGAATAGAAATTGATATCTCAAAATTAAAAACCACGAGTAAAGGTATTCCCACACTACATCAATAATATGAATTTTTTTTCTATCTTAAATGATGATAGATGGATCTTATGAATCTCTTGGGTAAAATGAATAAATTTCCACCTAGTATGTTTCTGATATTGTATGAAACCTTGACATATTTAGTATTATTGGGTTTATTTAATGACACAACTATCAAGATAGTTGACATGTAAAAACAAAAAAATGAACATTAATTTTCAATATAATTGATGATAATTACATTTTTTTAGATTGGGGCTGAAGCCTCAATTTATTATTTAAAGAAAAGACCTCTTTAGATTATGTATAGGATTACCCATTACATAACCCAAAGGCTCAAGTCTAGGTGGACAGAATACAAGGCTTGAAAGCCCATTTTGGGCCCAAAGGACCCCTAGGTGAATAGTACTTCTACAGTACCCACACTGCTACATTTCCTGCTACAGTACCACTGCCACTATAGTTCCTACTACAGTGCCTCCACCGCTACAGTGCCGTTGCTGCTACAGTTCTGCTGCTGCTACAGTACTGCTACAGTACATGAAAATTCACCCCTGCCTAGATTTGATCCTGGGTATTTTGGATGCCAAGAAGGAGCCTGTACAACTAGGGTATAGTCTTGGTGGCATGATAATTACATATTAATCACTATTCTCATTAAATGGGATATATGGTGTCATTTCTAGGATCTTTATGAAAGTAACCCGAGCTTCATCATCAATCATGGGTTGTATTATTTATCTCCTATAAAATAACACATCGACATATTGAGATTTCCAATATTAGGATATAGCTTTATCACCATACAACATCCCAATTTGTTCATAGATAAATAATGTGAGACATTAATGGTTTTATGGAGGGACTATTATATGTTGATGTAAATAAGGTCCTTTTGGAATGATGTTGAAATATGTATCCTTAAAAAATCATGAATTAAAAACTAAACACATGGTCCCTATATTTATTTATAAGATTTATTTGTCTAAGAGGATTCCTCTCACACATATCCTAATCTCATATAACTATAGTATAATGGGAAATATTAACTTCACTATATCTTAATTGATAAAGCATTCACACTTGAATGAAGTTGATTCCCGAGCTATCATCAATGATTTCATGCTAGATGTAAATTCCATCTTGATTTATGTATGAATATAAGGGTCATATGTGTCTCTAAATGAAAATATCGTGTCCTTTTCTATGAAAGATAATCCCATGTGACATTCCATTAGATTGATAGTTTCTCGATATTTTATAGTATAATTAACATGAGATTTAAACTCTCAAGGGATTAGTGGGATCCCAAAATCATTTTGAGGGGTATTTTAATAAATTGAATAAATATAAGAAAAAACGTTTGATCTAGGTCTTGGCCAATTGTTTCGAGATGTCATGATTTTATGGAAATGGTCTTTTCATACAAATAGAAGGTTTCTCATAAGTAGTTGTTTTAATGGAAAATGATCTTTAGGTAGGCTGGTTAATTATTTGATCAAAAGTTAAAAAAATCAAGGGTTTCTTAGACCTAAGTTGTCTACCCACCCAGCCATTTTGATTATGATATCACGCTCTATCTAGCTTGTCCGCTAAAATAATCTTTTTTCGATGAATCTTCTTAAATGTGGGTGAATAATAATTCTATTTACGGGATCATTGAATGAATTTTACACAGCTTTAATTAGAATGAATATCATTGGAATGGAGGTTATCTGGATATTATGATTGGACAAGAGTAAAACTCCTTCAGTTTCCATGGATTCTATGGACTTATCTACGAATCAACAATGCAGAATATTGAATTATAATTTAAAAAAATCAGATGGCCAAATAATGGATCCACTAATTAAATGAAATTAATGGAATTTAAGACTGATTCTTCATCTAATGAGGGTCCTATTTGGTGAGGATATTCTTATAGTCTCATTTGGTGGTAAGATGTATATCCACTTGGGAATGTAAGTATGATTCTTTATAGGGTTGAGACTACATTTTGTTTTGGTATGAGTTTATCTTCTATAATATAATTTTTTTTCTAATTATATTGTTTCATAGAGGTTCAAATATTGTAGGAGTATTATTACGAAGATTTTTCTCAAACCATGGAAGAAGAAATAATGGGTATAGTTGGCTTGTTTAACTTTTCAATAGGGATATCATGAGTCTGATTGATCATCTTTCTAGTCATACAATAATTGAAATTCTAAGAACCCATTCTGGTAACATCTTTTCATTCACCTTCTTCCTATTTAATAGAATTATAATCAAATTTCACAAGTTTTAGTGGTTTTATGAATCTTTTATATTGAGAATTAATTCTATTCTAACCATTTTATTTAAAAATAATGAAATCCTAGATTGTGTTTCCCAAAGTTCAGTGAAAGTGAAAATAACTTAGGTATTCATTAAATCCAACCTATTTTTAACTTTCACCATTTATTAGTATATTATTTATTATATCTTATATAATGTAGTTTGGAACATATTCATATAAGGAGGGAAACGTTTTTTTCCATCTGTCCTTCAAATTAAAAATGTTTCAAATTCATTCTCTCATCCTTATGGAGATATTTACTCTATCATTATCATTAAATATGTTGCTCTTTGAGATTTTGTGAAAGATTCATATATATATATATAGCATAATATTTAGAATTAATGTGATGGTAATGGATTTTCATTTCATGTTATCGTCCCTTGAGTTAGAAAAATTAGTTGGGAAATGGAATGGGTTGACCAAATGGAATATTACAACATTTTTGCAGCTATGGATTGTTCTAGTAACATTCTTATGCAATTTTCTGGAATGATTTATGTTTGTAACTCATCACATAAGTTCTCTAAATATTGACACAATAAACAACCTTTGGAATATGTAGTTTTATGGAGTATTCACGAACTTCCACCTCACATGGAAGTCTGAAACTCTTTAGTTATATCAGTATTTATAATTGAATAGTTCCAGGATTTTTTTATTCGACAACATTGATTTTAATTGAAAAATAAATTATCAATAGACATAATATCACCATTTAATCAACCTAGCTAGTAAACTAGTACACTAGAGAGAGGATTGTCCCTTAAGTATCTATATTGAGAAACCGGGTTTAGATACTTTTCTCTAAATGAGGGGATTGATCGTGGTACCACATCGATAAATGAAGCGATTCATAATTTCTACTGGATCCTACTAACCCACTAGTCATTGTGAATATAGGTTTCCCAATGTTGGGAAATGGAAGCATTGCATCAACCCATTCACGTTAAGTATTTATCTTTGACAGTACTAGTTAATTTCATGCTTCATTATCTTCAAATAAACATATCAAGGAATCAATAGTGTTGATGATAATTTAGGGGAAGGAAATGTTAGTATTTGTATAAATAAGGGAAACAATGGGAGGATAAATATCTTAAAACATTTACAATTTATTTTGATAATGGGATAACCTATGATATTTATTTCCAATATATCTTTTGATGACTCCTTAATGGAAGAAAATACTATAATATATCCACCATTGGATCCAAATAAATTAGATGTATATATCCTATACTGATTGAATTTCTTAGCACTAATTTTATATAATATAGGGTTCCTATAGTTGAGAGATATCTAATGAGAGAATAAAAGGGGGATACAGATAAAGAAATGATTAATTAGTGATATAATGTGGGAGTAACTCCAAATTGAGTCTCCTCATATCCATCATCTCCACCTTATATTAGGAAAATCATTCCATATGTATAATAGGTTCAATTCACTCAGGTAGGGGGTTGTATGTATCTACACATTTACACTTTTATTTAATTGATGCGTATAAAAAAGGTGGTAGATGAAATTTAAAGGGATCCCCCAAATTTTTAGTGAGCCTTTGAAATTTGGAACACAACACTTTTATATTTTTTTGAGTGGAATGGGTTTCAAATAGAATAATCCTCATCTTATTATCATACACATGATTTTTGATCTATAAAATGTTCAAAAATAGTTCTCATGATGTTTACTGATTCAAAATACAATTCATGCATCACATCACCATCAGAAGAGTAGTAGGTTTTTTCATGGTCATTATGATTATTAGTTATATTGGTAGGTCTTTTTGACATGTGACCCTTATGATGCAAAATATTTTTATATAAAGATTATTCTCAACATATCACATTGAGGGTAATCTATTTAGAGTACCCAAAAACATCATTATCGACATTAATAAGGATAATGATGTGTAATGAAAATAAAAAATATATAGATAATAATTAAACAATTCTCCTCTTAAACAGGAAAAGAAAAAAAATCCCCAGGTGATAATGTGGAAGTAATAACATACCCATATTTATGGGTTATGTATGATCACACTAAATTATAATAATATTTCAGGTTGAGTTTTGGGTCCTTGAAGTATTTGGTTTTGTAAAAAATATCCCTACCCAATGAGATATAGTTTCTTATATATTTTCATTACTGTATTTATTGAATCTACCCTCTTGACCATACGAATATTTTTTTGATCATGATAAGGGTGAAATACCTGGTATGTTTGTGAGATACATTATTCCAAAGCTATTTATTCTATATAATGATTTTATTTTTTTAGAAAGAATATTTCTCAATTATTTTTTATGCCAAATGCAAGCATATTTCTATGGCTCGGTCTCATTGGGACAAAGTTTTATGGGACTTGATCATGGATGATTCCATCAGAAAATACCATCTGTTGTGTGATAATCCTAATTTTTTGAGTTGGCTTAAAATTAAATTACATGAAATCACTTTTGGTTGTATTTTTTGATTAGGGAGTGAGGTGAAATTTAATCCTCAATATTGTCCCCTTCCATTGTTATGGATGTCGGGTGGGGAATGATTTATCACTTAACTTAGATTGTGAAAACTACTAGTCATGCGAAATAGAGAACCTCATTCGTCTTTACAAATTGTAAGAATCATTAAAATGAATGACAATCCATTTCAATCAGATGTAGAAGTTATTATATTATTTTAAAATGAATCACATAGTTATTAATTGGTTTTTTATTTTAAATGGGGAAGAGTAATCCAATTATTTAGATAAATATTATGTATTCATTCATTAGTAAGTATTTCAAAATATCAAATTATAGAGTGTAAAAGGGCCATAAAATTATTGGTTTATTGTCTTTATCCTTTTTCTCTACTTACAAAAAAATGTTTTTCCTTCTATGTGATATTCCTCCAGTAGCACAACCATTTTGAGGTATATAGCCTTTTTTATTCCTTTTTATGTGTTTAATGTTCATGGAATGAGTTTAAAAGAGGTTGGGAGAGTTTGGAATGGGTTTTAATTAGATTGGATGATTTTCTAAGGGTGCATGGTTTGAGCATGTTTAGGGAAAACCATTAAGGTTATCTAGGTAACCAAGTTGGGGGAGATAGTGGGATTCACGCTACCTAAATTATTTTTCCAAATCATGCAAGACAAAAATGTGGGACACATTTTCTTTAGGTAGTGGTATTCACATGGTTAGCGCACAATTTTCTAAACCGTATGGGCTAAGCGTAAAACCAAATAAAAAGGGGATTTTTAATCCCGGGTTCACTGGGGCTTGAACAATTTATCTCCAAACATTCTCCCACTCAATCCTCACTCATGAATTTTGGTTCTTAAGGGTTTTTGGGGCTCTCCCACTTACATAAGATGTGATTTGAAGGTGGTTCCTCCTGGTTAAGTCCCTTCAATTAGTTTCTCTTTGGTTTTTTATAGATCTACTCTTCCCTCCCTCTTGATTTTCTAGATTTACATACTTTGTGTGTAAATATATGGTTTTAGACTAAAGTTATGATTTTAGGGATTATTGATGATAGGGAAGAGGATCTGGAGTGGTTTAAGTGGTGTTTTTTGCAGATTTGAGGTGTATTTTCTTGTGGGTTGATTTCTCCAGAACCCAAAAGGTATGTGGCTTCTCTCCCGACTCCAGTTTGTTAGAACTAGTGATTTTGGTTGAAATTAATTGGTTTTTCTAGAAAATAATTATGATATAAATGTGTGAATAATGATGGAAACCCATTTGGTGATGATTTGGCGATTTTGGGGGAAAATGGGTTGTTGTTACAAAAATGGGCCTTGTTGTGTGATTTTAAAATGTTGATTTTAAAATCAGTAATTGTTTGATTATGAAAAATGTTTTGTAAAAGATAAATTTTAATGAAGATGTTGTTTATTGAAAATTCGTTGGGAAGGGGAAATAGTTTAATAGTTTTTTCATCAAATGGGTGATTTATTGAACGGAAATTGTTTGTGTTGGAATTGTGGATACACTTAATGTTTTTTTAATGGTTAATAAATTTTTGGCATAACGTTGTGACCTTGATGTGAAATACATGGTGTTGGATAAGTATTTCTAATTGAGTTTGTGATCTGGGTAGGGAGTACCATAATAAAAATAGGATGGATAGTGGATGGAAGATCCACCATCAAAGTATAAGTGGTTGAGAAGTAACACTAGATGGGGAAAGGATAACAGGATCTCATGGAAGTGCCACCGTGGTGGTTACCAGTTTGGGTGTGTGAGACACCATTGTCAGATTGTTTGTGTATGATTATGAAATAATGAAATGGGTGTGCTAATATGAAATAGAAAATGTATTGTGGCATGGTAGTTTGGCTTTCCTATGTGTTGTGGTCATTTGGTTGAAAATGGATTAGTAATGGAGTGTTTGACATTTGGTATGTTTTTCTTCACTATTCAATGATTTATATAAACTTTTTTATATAAAGGTGTAACAGTTATATCATAGTGTCATGTGCAGGGAAGTCATTTGGGAAAATCATACTGAGTATTATTACTCACCCCTGCTTTGGAACTTGGTTGTTTTTATAGCTATATTATTTGGGGACATAGGTAAGGGTAAAGCATCTCATGTTTCTAGCTGTTTGACAAGAGTCTTTGGTGATGTTGTGGTGATTGGATCATGGAGATTGGTGTAGATCTATAGATGGTGTCCAACGTTTTTGGGGTCTTGTTGTGTAGTCTTCCTCTTGGCAGTCAGATATTTGGTTTAGTTGTATTGGAATTTTGGAATTGTTGGTTGAATTTTGGAAATGTATTGTTTGGGTTTCTATGTTAGCATGCATCATGTAGGTATGTTATTAATGGAATATTTGGATGGATGGTTCATCTCAAGGGAAAATCATTACCCAATTTATTTTAGAATCCCTTGGTAATTATAGAAATCATTTGGAACATTGGGAACATCTCTTAAGGCCTAGTAGTATTCCACCACCCTCTCAAGATAATATTAGGGGGAAGGATGTTACAAGTGGTATCAATTTGTTCAGTCCATGGATTTCATGTGAGAGAAGATGTTTGATCCTTTACAGTTGATTGTTGGTCTTGGTGTGGACATTCATTCTTGGATTATTCATTGAGTCAGGATGGTGGAAAGGCATAAGATTTTCGGAACATGGAATGTATATCATAAAAAACATAGCTATTCCTTTTATACCGAACATCATGTTACCAGGGAGTTGGGTAAATAAGTGGTTAGATACACTTATAGACATTAGAAATATAATTTTCATGGGTTTAGCCTATGAGATGAGCATGGCATTCATGGTCAAAATGAATTCCCACTAGGATGTATATTTCACTGGGGTATAATGATTTATGGTGTGATATGAATGCGTGGATTTTGAAAAATTGGTATTGGTCTTCCAAATAGAAGGATTTGAAATATGGAATCTTGGGGTATTTTGAAAATGTGTCGATTCTCAAAACATGGTGAATTTATCAGAATAATGCTACATGGAAAATGTGAACTTGTGGAATGCATGGTTGTGATAGTTTTAATTTATTGATTTTTAAAATTTTATAACCTTTCCTGATAAGGGAGTGGGACTTATGGTTGTATTTGTATTGATAGAAATGGCGCCGAGTAGGTGTCGTTGACACCAACCAAAGGAAGCTGCTAAAAATGTGGCTGCACCTAAGCTTCAAGTGAACTAGCAGCTAGTGCAGAGCATAGTTTAATCCTTCATTGATAAAGAAAGTTGGAATAAAGGGGATGATCCAAAACTTGTGGATCATGCAGTTTAGTTTCAAAGGAACAATCAACCCATGTTTAGGGGTGATTCAGTGCCAGAGATGAATTATGTTGGTACCCACGAAGAATATAGGGAACTCAAACACTGGGTTCAAGTGGATGAGGGAAACGTATTTCCATGGTGGGAGTACGACTTATAATCTGATTGTAGGATCAGTGAATATTCATATGATGCTACAGAGTATGCCTTGATGTTTTCAGTGTGGCTCTATAGGAATCATCAAGAGGGATAGTAAAGAACAACCTTGGGCATGTCATAACTGTAAGCAGATGGGGAATATTCTATGGAATTTCCATAATTCTCTGAGGTCAGGTGCTCGTGACACTCCTTAGAGGACGCAGGAGTCCTATGGATTGATGATATGAGGGTAAAAACATAATCATTGTCAACAGTGCCGAGTTAGTCATGGTGATTTTGGAAATACCGTGAGACCTCAGTAGGGTAATAAAGGGCTGATTGTGGATTGAAAGAAGTTTTTTTAGAGCTGAACAGGTTATGAAGGTTGATCAGTCGGGACCATGCACGATGCGAGGTACAATTATTTTAAATTCAACGTTGATGCATACATTATTTAATACAGGTTCTTCTCATTCTTTTATTTCCTCCCATGATGTCAGTTTTTGGGTTTATATGTGGGAATTGTGCCTTCTTTTTTGAAACCACAAACTTCTATAGGTCAAAGAGAGTGTCATTCTTTACTCTGTAGAGAATGTAGATTAGTTGTGAATGAAATTTAATAGATGTGGGATTTCCTAATGATTGCGATGGATGCTTATGACATAATCCTCAGAATGGATTGGTTTGCGATGTTTAAGACCCTTATCGATTGCTAAGAGTGAACAGTTAGTTTTACGATGGAGGATGGAATTAAACATCTCTTTAGAGGTGAGAAGAAGAAAAAGATGGGAGAAACATAATTGTTTATACCAGCTTTGGGAATAATCTTATTTTAGTTAGAGGATTTTTCAATTTCATTAATGGATGTAGTTGAGAAAAGTGTTTTTCTAGTGATTGTTGATCAGTTTATATATGTCTTTCTTGAAGAATACTTTAGTTTTCCACCGACGATAGAAGTGGAGATTACGATTGATCTCCATCCAGGGACTAGTACCATCTCACTTCCGTCTCACTGAATGAAACCATTTGGATTATAGGAATTAAAGGTGTAGTTAGAGGAGCTAGAGAACATAGGGTTCATCTTTCCTAGGACGTCTCTGTGGGTAGAATCAACGTTGTTTGTTAAAAAGGAAGATTGAACTATGCAACATTGTATTGATTATCATAGACTTAATTAGCTTATGATAAAGAACCTATATCCACAACCATGAATATATGATTTAATTTACTAGTTGAAGGGAGTTTAGTTGTTCTCCAAAATTGAATTTAGGTCAAGATATCATCAACTGTGGGTTAAGAATGAGGATATCCCCACGAGAAATTTCAGATGTAGGTATGGCCATTAGAATTTGGTTGTTATGCCCATTGGTCAAAAAAATACACCAACAGTTTCCATGACATTAATGAATCGTATATTTCAGAGATATCCGGATTCCTTTGTGGTGATATTTTTTGATTATATATTGGTGTATTCACGAACAAGGGTGAAACATGAGTAGCACTTAGAGATAGTGTAGGGGGGTTTTGAGGGACTATTAGTTTTATGCCAAATTTTCAAATTGTGAATTCCATATTTAGGAAGTTCGTTTCCTTGGCTATGTGATTTCTAGGAAGGGTGTTTCAATTGATCCAGAAATGATAGCTGTCCAGGGGGTGGCAGGGGTGGCGGGGTTGTCTAGGGGGTAAGAGGTGTCCAAGGGGGTGGGCGGGCTATCCACGGGGGTGGGAGATGTACACCCCCCTTCACTCATTGCACCCCTCCCATATAAACACCCCCACTAGCACACCCCCTCCCCCAACCACATGCACCCCCTCACTTAAAATAAATTTATTCACACATGACAGCAGAACAAAAACAAATCAAATTGAAATTGAAATTGAAATTTAAATAAAAAAACAGAAAAAAACAAGATAAGGTACTACTGCACGAACAAAAACAAATCAAATTTAAATTGTAGGGCACCATACTGCATGAACCTCTGCCAAATAAAAACAGAAAAAAAAAACAAACAGATGTGAAACATTAATCATAAGGTACTACATACAGATTTTAAGTGTATAACAAAACAACATTGTGATTGATGTTGGATCTAGTGCAAATTTTTTGAGCAAGAGAGGAATTAGGTCTCAACTTTAGCAGTTCAATCTCGTGGATGGGAGATCGGGGTGGGGAGGGGGGGGGGGGCTGGAAATTTATAGAAAACTTTCCGAATGGTTTTTTAAAACCCTTGGGAAATTTAATCGTTCCCAATGGTTTAGACAATCTATTGGGAAAGCCTTCCTATGTCAGGGATACTACCAATGGTTTTTACAAACTATTGATAAAAGGAGAATAATTTGTGTATTTCCCAATGGTTTCTTCAAACCATTGAAAAATACTTCAGTAACTCATCCTTTACCAATAGTTTGAATAAAGCGTTGGTAAAAGACCCCCATACTAACAGTTCTATAGAACAATTTTTATAAAAGTGTTGGAAAAAACTAGTTTCCCAGTTCTGAATTGACTATAAATGAAATATTATTATTTTTATACTCCCAAAGTTGTTTTGACTTAATAAATTTAATTAATTATAATTATTTAGTGGTATTAATAAATTATATATTTTATTTTTTCAATAAAACATATATAATATTTATCTAATATATTTTTTAGGCACAAGATAAGATCAAACCAAATCTAATACATAAAGACCTATATATTTTAAAAAGATAATTTTACCACTTATTAATGTAGAACCCATTAAATGTCCAATTTTGACACTTTTACATATTATATTTGGAAAAATGACCTTAATATTTTAAATGTTAATATAAAAATTTAATTTTGTTTTTAATTTTTTGTATTTTTTGATAAGTTTCTTATTTTGATGAATAGTAAAAAATACTAAATTTTAATTGAAAATAAGTTTTTCCAACAAAATAATTTATACTATTAAATTATATTTTCGGCTAGGATTAAATTATAATTAAAAAATATTTCTATTATTTAATACAATTAATAAAATTGGAATCAATTTCAAATTGAAATTGGATATATAAAACATTGCAAAATTCTGAACATTTTTGCATTAATGTTTTTCTCAATCTTCTAATAGAAACAATTATAAATTAATTCGAAAACAATTTTGGAATAAAATTTCAAAAAATGTAATCTATATTTTAAATCATTGTGTCAAAATTATGTTATTAGTATTATTTAATTTTTTCACATATGCATAGTAACTTTTGTGTTGTTGTAATTACTATAGTTAATGGTAAATTAATTAATTAGGGGTAAAAATAATATTATAAATATTATAAATCTATCATATAACTTTTCATTATGTTAATTTATTTGTTATTTTCAAATCAATACACATTTTAAACTTTTTAATGTTCACTTGGATCAAATAAAATAAATTTATAACTTTTATATTATTTTATTCATTGAAAGTAAAAATTTTCCTACTTTTTTTAACAAGAGAAATATTTTTCATATAGAGTTAAATAGGTGTTATGTTTGGCAATATTTAGTAATTTTAAATATAAAATATTTATATACATCATAATAGTTTATTTATAACTTTTAGTGATAAAATAATTACCTAAAATGGCGACAGAATGATGATGTAGTAATTTTTTTACAAATAGAAGAATCCAATAAATGATATTGAAAATATTAAAATAAATATAATTTTTCACAATTATTATCATAGAACAATTTTATGTATTATTTGAAAATATAAGTGATATATTTGAATAATTGGTGATGATTTATCATGTTGTTATGTTTTCTTAAAATGTAAATAAATGTATAGAGTTAAAACTGATACTAATTATATTTTAAAATTTAATCTATTTTATTTATTTATAAACAAAATTAATATAATATATGATTTAGATAAATATTTTCTATAATTATTATTATTTTATCAATTAACCATTTATTGGTAGTTTTGAATGTTGTATTAATTATATTAACCCTCAAAGTGTAAATTATATGATATCATTGTAAGAATTAAAAAGGATAAATAAGTGTTAAAAAAAAGGTAAGGATTAAAAAAATAGTAAAAAGTTGAATAATTTACATTAGATGTTCATATTTGAAAAAATAATCATCTTATATTCTAAAAAATACTTTTGAAAAATTTTAAATTGAAAAATTATTTATATTAACTTAATATTTTAAAAAGTCTTTGTGTGCGTACTTACGACTTACTATCTCCACGCAATGGTGTAATATGATTTTCATCACCAATTTTCTTGGATGGTTATAATGATGAAAATAAAAAATATACATATAAATTATAACAATATATTGATTTTGGAATTGAATAAATACCCTAAAATTTTATACTATATCACTATTAAGGGAATGATATCGTCACTCGTGAATACATAAGATCTATAATTTAAACAATGCGATATGATCCATTTTTATATATTCACCATTAAATAATGACTATATAAATTTATATAATTAGTATATATGATATATATTACCTTAATAACATTTTTAATTAAATAATTATATAATATGCACAAGATTTCTGATTTATATAAAAAAAATATTCAGATGAAAATTATGTAGTTAAGACCTGAAAGAAGATTAACATTATCAACAAACCGATGATAATATAATCACATGTTTTTTTATTAAAATAAATATTGTTATAGTATAAGTTAACAATGTTTTTTAATTTATTATATAAGAGTTTGAAATAAGTAAAAAATCAAATCTGAATTATGGAAAGGGTAATTAGAAAATCTCATTATTCTTCAAGATTTTTTATATGTATGTATTATTAGGGGATTGTTTAATTCCATGTCCAAGTTTCATAAAAACAATTTCCAGAATATTTTTTCTATTCTTATTGAATTTTTTAATGTTATTTTTAGCCATCTTTGAGTCTTTACTAAATTGAATGAAATGAATAATTTTTTTTCCATTTTCCACATGAGGTACATTTTAATTATTCGAAAAAATTACAAGAATAATTTTTCTTATCTTATAAAACATTAATGTAAATTTCCACCATCATGAAGCCTTAGTTATTTGAAGCATCCCTTACAAGATTTAAAAAAATATTTTCAAAGAAGCTGTTTTATTATAAAAATTTGCATCATTTAATAAATGGAGAACATTAAAAATAGAAAGGATATTCTCTTCAAGTATTGTTTTCATGTTATCTTTAAAAATATTATCCAGTCAAGATAATTGTAGTTGTCATTACTTATGTTTTTTACTATGGATATTATTAAATGCTACCATTATTTCTTGTAATTCTTTATAATGAAAATGAAATAATATTTATGAAACCCAATTCTTTTTCATGGGTTATTTTATTATTAATTTATGATTATAAAACCCATTTCCTTCCATGGGTTTTTATATGATAAATTATTTATGTTATTGTGCCACACATATTTATGGTTTTCATTATGTTATGGGTGGTACCTATATCTCCCTATTATATATTGGGTAATGATTTATATCTCATGAGACATACCAAGATGGTCTTGGATGTGAGCCTTGACTACTAAGATGGACAAGTGAGAGAATGGTGACTACATAAATGGAATGGGGAGTGAAACCAAACTTCTATGATGGAACTAATAGTGATTTATTGACTAATAATGAAATAATTTAAAATAATATGTGTTATAAAAAAATTCTTTGTTTTATTCATATGTTATTATTTCATGGATTATGTTCTTTATTTCCCTAAGATTCATGTCTTATGAACTACCAATCAATATTCCCTGTTTCTTATATACGATCCTTAATATTCATAGTAAGAACATTTATCTTTAATATCATGTTATGAAACACTTAATATAATGATTATGTTTAAATACATCCCTAGTTTACACTTATGGATCATCTGAGATCACCCATTTTTTATGTTTCCTTTTTTGAAGGAAACTAAGATATGTCTCAGGTTTGATTCTCTAAGAAGTGTGATAGTCATGAAGGGCCTAGTGGGAGATAGTTTAATTCACTTATGTACCATTTTTATGATTTCACGTTTCCAAAGGCACTAAACATATATGGTCTTTGGTATATATTAGTGTAATGTGTTATGTATACCAAAAAATGTGACAAAATGTTAATTTATGAAAAGTAAGAGTCATTATATTATGAGTATTTATTTCATTATGCTAATGAGATACTATGATTGTGGGAACAAGGTTGTAGTACTGATCCCATCCTATTAATTTATATTTCAATATATGTTGAAATATTTATATAATTTGTGCGTGGATATAGGCCTATCACCCTATTTCCTCCCTGAAGTGATGGATTCTATATACACCTAGAATAAGAATATAAAATAATTCCTTTTATCTATCAAGGAGATACGTATTCTATTGTCCTCAAATTACAAATGAAAAATATCACCATGCTTGTACTCCGAGGAAGGAATCATGGGTTTCCCCTTATACATTGATGGGATATAAATAGATACATTTCCTTGATTCTTCCAAACATTACTATATGAGATGACATGTATTGATAGAAATATGTTACTACCCAATGATTATAGTTATAGAATGTTGGTTGGATTGGTTGGTGGGAATGTAGATATATGATCACTCCAAGCTTTTTATACATTCCACCCACAATGGTTTGTCTATGTGATTGGCCCTGGTAGAACATAGATAGATCATATAGGGCGGAATGCTCAGTACACTATGTGTTTAGTACCACAAAAAATTATATGAAACAGATTATAGAAGGTTTTATTCATGGAAAATCATGATTTATTGAGATGAGGCCACTATCTAACCCCTGGTCCACCTCTCAATCATAATGGAAGAAGATTTTGTTTCATTCTGAAGAGAGGATACATAAATTATTTGAGATTGAAATATGTGAATCTTGTTTTTTCACAACCTCTTATCATGTTTTAGATGTCTTGTGAGGCATGATTTCTTATAGATCCTCACATTTAGCCTTCATCATTGATATAATACCATTTTGATTGTACTCATGAGTTAGTGAATTTTTCAAAGGTCATTGAAGATTCATGGGAGGTGATGTATTCTTCTAGATTTATGAGTGGCCATGTTATATGACTATAGATGTGTACATTTTTCATTGATTTTACGATTTCATTTTGGATTAAAGTGAGTTCTAGTTGATGTTACTACATATGTGTGAAAAAGACAACATGGAAACAAGTTAAGATGATTCTCAACTAAACAAATGCATGCACAATCGATTACTTTAAAGTGTTAATATTAGGATAATTTATTCTTCATGAATGTACATAATATAAGATATCATGATATTTCAGTGACACATTTATATTTGTTAATAATTGATTCATGTTAGGATCATTATTTTAATTTCATATATTGGTGGTATGGTAGAGTAATTCTTCATATATAAGGAATCATTTGTACCATTATTAAAGTGTCAAATGGGGGTTTTTCATGAAACTACAAATACACATTTCATCATACATCCATGATGGTCTATTGACCTTCATTCATAAGGAAGTTGATCAAAAGGAATTTTTCCAACTACCCTTAAGAACTCACATTGGCCAACTAGATGGGAGGTCCAGCTCATCACATCATTCTGAAGGGAATTATTTCATGATGTAGGACTCCATTATTTATTAACATCATGTTACAGAATCCTTTCTAAATTATATTATATGGATTTCCAACCAATACATATGTAATAAGTCATTAATACATGAACATGTAACAATCATTATGTATCATATGTTCTATATCAATGGTACACTTTTTGTATGAGAGTTACCCTATTTTCTATTCACTTACTAATTTTTTATGCTGACATTATGTTGTATTACTAGGATCTCTAGAATTGAGTATCATACATGGAGACAGTTGTAGTATTAATTTTGACATAGCTCCCATGAAAATGGATTTTTACATATCTTTTTAAATGGAATATGAGGCTATGTATTTTGGTTCCATATAATAACACACATCATACCTTTTAATTTCACATGAAAAGGAATAGACCATGAAGTTCAACACCATGTGGAAAGGACATCTAGGTGAATGATTTCTAGACAAGGTTTGACGTGGGAATTACATATGAGCTTCCCTTTGTGGTTGATCCCAAAGGAAATATTCCCTACTGATATGGGTTTGAACTTATAAGGAATATATCCATTTTTTATAGCTGTCATTTAGAATATAGGACAATGTGGATGTAATGAAAGGATCCTAAATGAATGTGACACTATGAGTGTGGGTATAATCCTACAAGTAATGTGGACCAATAGATATATTAATGGATTTTTGATGATGGGTTTTAATTTGAGGCGTGTTTCATACGTATCCCATTAGGATGGGAATCAAATCCCCCACAATTAAGATAAAACTATGGATTAAAAATACATAAGAGGTCCATCAGTTATATTTTAACCAATCGGGGGACATTATCACTATTGATATAAAATTATACATGAGTCATTCATTAGGTATGAAACATGACATATTAAAAAGTCTATAATGCGTAATAATAATATATAAAATTGAGAAATAACTATACAAGAATACAGTGAATTAAAATTGATTCCACATGCTCTAGTGGATAATGGAAGGGAAATGGAAGGAATTAATGATATAAAAATATGAATAACATACATGGTATTACTACTTGAAGGAATCATAGGGGAGTTTTTCTCTTCGTCCAATGGTGGATGAGTGTGAGGAAATATCAAGGTTCATAGGAAGACTGAGTAGCTGAATTCCCAATTTTCATCATTACAAATACGTCTAAAACCCAAAAAATGAATTACATGTACATTTATTGGAAAATAAAATCAATAAATACTTCACGATTAACTTTACATTTTAGGAAGAAAGAATGAGGTGAATACCACTACTTGAACTAATAAGTATCCCAAAATTACCTCCATTGATGGGATCCCCATTACCTTAGGAATTAATGAGTTCAATATACTAAGGATTCAAATTAATATAGAGGTTCTGTGGGGGATATCTTCTTATAAGTAAATTATTGATTGAAGGGGGAAATATTGGAGTGTTTGATGCCATGTTTTTTCATGTCTATAGGCCTTAGAAGAGGTATTGATTTCGTATACCTAAAATAATAGATTTGGGTATATGAGTTTCGTATTATTGTTTCTATGAAATAAACTTGGGGATTGCATGATTATTTTCCATGGTAATAATTTGGAGAATAAAAAGTGGATTCACCTAAGTTGTAAATGGTAGAACTAAATGTGACATCACCCATGTACTAGTTGGGGGAACCAATGGTATTTTACCCAAGTTATAATTTAGTATAGCAATGATTTATTCTCCCTAATGGAACTTTAGTGATTTAAATATGAATCTTAAAAAAAAAATTATATTTCTGACACAAATCAGGTTATGATTTTTCTTGATGATAAGTTGTATATTATGATATTTTATTGGAGAAGGGAGCATATGTATATAAATAATATGGGTCCTACACCCCTATTGTTATTTGATTAGTGTTCAACCGGTTCATCAAAAGGATACTCAGTGTTTTAGACCATTGGGAACTCGAATACCACTATTTTCTATTTATAAAATATTATTAAAAGACTAATAATATATTTTAGTCTTATTTTGAATTGGGTGAAGGAGTTTTGAAGATATAACTTCAGTTATACCATAATCTTCAATGAAATGAAAATGGGGATACCAAGGGTATTATTCAATGATGAATTTGAGTCCTTTTCTGATTTTTGAACATAGTTCAAGTGAGTTGTGCATGTTGAACATGTACGAGAAAACTAGTCATGCATGTTGATCTTGTGTGAGATATCCAACAATTTATGTGTTATGTAGTAAGGGTACTTGTGAAAACTCCTATGGATTAAGGGGGAGTGTAACTCCATTATTACTAAATTTTAAATTTCATTTGGTTGGGATATTTGTTTTACTTTAATATTTCTTTCTTTCTTCAAATAAAGCTAGCACTAATAAGGTGTTGAAGGATATAAATAGGAATTTCAAACTTGAAGTTAAGGATTCTATCTCTACTTCCATTCGTTGTAGGATGTTATACTATTGTACACCTAATTTCAATTATATGGTGTATATAATGACCTTTTTACATGTTATATAATTAATTTTTCTTAATTAATGTTATTTTATATTACATTCCTGTTAATTCATCGAAGGTGTTTTGATTAAAAATATATCATAGCATTAAAAGGTTTCTCTAAACAATTTTCATTCATTAGGTTATACATAGACTTTGTTGACTTTGTAATTCCATGATTACGTGTGAAATAGAATTTTTTTTAATGTTTTATTTAGTATTTTTTCTTTACCTTTGTTATATGTAATCACTCCATTGATTAATTCTTAATTCAATGTTATGTTCTTTATATGGGTTATTCATATCAAACTGTCTTTTTTGAGGACATATGTTTATTTTATTAAGCAATATTGATTTAGGAGCTGTATATCATAAATATTATATATATTATTTAATTAATATGATTATGTTCATTATATTTATAAATTCATTGAATGTTATTCTTTCATGGGGATTACTATTCAAAAAGGTCCATAGATGTAATGGGTTTAGGTTTCAATCAAATTTATAATCAGTATTGTTTATGTTTTTTTATTCATTTAAATATTACATGATCCATATTTTAAAAACCCACTTCAATTTTATTATCCTATATATAATTATATAATTTTTATGTTTATGTTATATTTTTCTCCCTTCAGCACACAAAATGGTTCGTAAATTGTTTTTCAAAAAGGAAATCATTATTTCTCTTGTTTTGGATAGAAAATATTTTTCTTACATTTCCATATTTTCTAAAATTATTTAAATATTGTTTTTGACAATTCATAAATGATTTTTATATTAATTTTTACACTTTTTTTGTATTTTTATTGAATAGTGTAAAAGTAATAATCTTTACACATTCAGAACAATGTTATTCTTAATGGTGGTTTTAAAAAAAATCATTGTTTTATCAATTATGACATTAACATAATTTCATAATTTAATGACCACAGATTGTATCTGAAATTACGTTACATGTATTCATTATATTTTAGAGATAATTATTTTCCCTAATATCGATGAATTTTTTAGTTTTTAAATTTATTTTCTAAATTAAAAGTTTATTTTCCTAAATAATGTTTTAATGATATTTTTATTAAAATTCTATTCATCAATGGAAACAACACATAATTTTACCATTTCTTCACTATGTATATTCTTTAATGACCGTATATTTTTTTATCTATATTTACTGTTATTATTTCAAGGAAATTTTCATGGAATATCTTTTTTTCCATATGAAAATCATTTAACGAAATAAAAATGGTCATTGTTATTTTGGAAAATTAAACATGTTCATTGTTATTATCAAGATATTGTATGTGGATGTTATTACATAAAGATTATGAGGAAAGTGATCCAAAATACTTAAGGAAATTTTTCTAATATGTTATGGTTGGGTCCATTATGGACCTCTAATGGTTTTAGTAATGAAAGCAATGATGAATAAAAATAAGTAAGTCATCAAATATGATATAATTGACATTTTAACACGTTAATCCAAAGAGATTATTGGTATTAACAAGGTATATATATCTCATCTATCGGGGTTCATATAAGGGTTATATAAAAATATTTTTCCACGATACAAACACATTTTATCTTTGATTTAGATAATATTATAATAGAACCTTTACTTAAGGATTATTTTTTTATGGATTATGATTGTATACTTATATGAATATTATCATAGGTTAAAGATTTTTTCTATGATATATGTTTTGATGGGTATGAATTATATTTTGTTGTTATCATGACGTATTATTATTTCATCATTTCTATATGATCATCTTATTCTCACTGATAAAATTTAAATGCTAATGATTCTATTTACCCTTGCTGAGACATTGTGGTCACCCTTACTATGCTTTCATTTCCCCAACATATGAATTGTGGTTTTAATTACGTTATTACTATGTAGGGTACCATTTTTGAAATAAAAAGTAGTTGATAATATATATTTTTATCATCAATTTAGTTTTGTATCTAATTTTACATGTACGATTTTTTTCCAACACCATAAAACATTAAAACTAATTTGTTCATAGGTATTCCTTTTATCAAATTTTTTGGTTTAATGTTAAATGTTTTGGATGGTAAAAATTAGGTATTTGTTTTCATTATCAAATTCACAACTGTAAATATTAATTTAGCACATGATTTTGGAGTATTGGTTTTGTGATGTTATATTTGGTAGTAGGGGAAGAGATTAGATAAATTTCTGTATTATGATGTTTTCATTTTAGTTTGACATAATAGTTAGGAAAGTAATTATTTATTTATCTAATTAATGTTGGTCATAAGTTTAAAGGTATATACAACCATTCTATGTTTTTTCGTGATATGGATTTAAGGTGACTAATGAGATTTTGGGAGTTTTTTATTTTATTGAGGTATACATAACCCTTAAGAATAATGTGATGGATTATTTCATAATAATTCTATCAAATATTTGAGGTTGTATATAGTTAGTTATTATATAACCTCTGAGGTTAAAATAATCTTTAATTTTATGGTTATAACAGTTATTTATAAAAGAGGTTTATTTATTTATATAATTATCAATTTAGAACCATTTGTGTTATTGTTTAATTTTGGAGATTAATGAATTATTTATTAATATGAAGCATTATACATTTTGGATATTATATTTTCATGGACTAAATATTCCAATTTGTGTAAAAATATAAATTGAGTGGGATAAAAAATTTTACCATGTTTTTTATTTTCTGATACGTTTGATATTGATTTTAGTTCTTCATTTATGAAATATTCATCTTTAATTCGCATTGTTTGGGGAGAAATATTATATTTTTATTTAAACTTATTTAACGATGAATGTTTAATTTTCATTTAAGTATATTTACACACATTTTTTGTTTATATAATGAATGAATTCATCCACTTTAAGAAAAATATCATGTAAAAAATTCTTATGGGATTCATTTTTGAAAGAATTGGTGGTCTTAGTAATCCCTTATTGAATTTTTGGTTCTGTTGTTATTAAATTTAGAGTTACCAATTTCTCAATCACATTTGTTCATTTCGACATTAATTATCACCACCATATCCAAACATTCACTTCCCACTAATATTCTACTATTTAGAAACCCATATATGTTTTATTCCAAATGAACATCGTAGATCACTTTCCCACATTTCAAAAGGATGTTTTATTAACCAAATTTATTATCTAGGATTAGAAAAAATGTATTTTAAAATATTTAACCTTATTTTAGTGAGATCATGTCTTAATTTATAAGTTGTCAATTATTAAGGGAGGAGTATTTAACACCATAGTATTTCAAAAGTACATTGTGTTTGATAGCGTATACAACATGAAACACCAAGATTAAATGAATCAACAAATAATATTATTTTAAAGATGATCATTATTACAAAGAAATTTAGTTGTTGAGTATTTATATTAGTAATAAAGTGACAAAATATATATAATTTAACTACTATATTCAAATGAATTGTTTTACAATTAATAAATAAGTACGAAATGTTTAGTAAAGTCATTTTATGATTCTAAAATTTGCATTCATAGAAAAATATAGTTTTTTAGAAAATATTATAAATAATTTATGAAAAAGATTTAAATTTCACTAGAAAATAAGTAAATAATGTTATGAATTAGAATTTAAAATTTATCTCAAGGTAACATTTTTTATTTTTATAAAATGATTGATTTTTAGTCAATAACAGAAAATATAATTTTTTGTAAATCAATAATTTATTTTTATTTAATAGTATCGTTAACATTTTAATTTCATCTTAAGGTAAATGATGTATTATTTTGGAATATATAATCAATATTTTTTATATTTTATTCATCATTATACCTGATTTTCCAAGATTAATTTTTAGCTTAAAATACATTTTTCTCTTAAAATTGTCGTTCATTGTGTTTTATTCATTTATATTAATATTTATATCTTCCACTTATAAGATGTTAATATTGAAAATTGGATCCCATATTCTGAATTAAGAAAATTAAATTTAAAAAATATATTACTTTTATTTTTTTCCATTATGAATTGTAACTGTAGTATATTTTATTCACCACGGTATGGGTATATCAGAAATTAAGGATAAAAATAATATGATAACAACAAGAAGAATCCCTAATTTTTTCCAATAATATATTGTATGAGTTGGTTTATTCCATAATTATACTTAAATAAATTTTAAATAAATTTTGTGTTGTTTATTTTTGAAATTTGTATAAATATATTATTTAAGGAAAAATACAAAATCCCAGTCACTTTCTTTTGAATTTCTGTTATATGTTCAAATATGGATTAAAATGAGTTTTAAAAAATTAATAAATTTTATTTTGAGAATAATTAATCCATTTTTATTATGGTATTTAATTTTTAAGTTCTAATAATGAAAACATTAACTTAAATTCATATGCAACACCATTATAGTGCATGCGCAAGTAATATGAAAATCAATTAATTGATTTTAAAAACACTAGAATATTTTTTGGAGGATTTTAGTGTCTCCTTATTTTTATAGATAAATATATAAATTTATTCATGTTTTAATGGTATATATTTTAATTACATTGATATATTAGTATCAATAAATTCAATGTAAATGAACAATTCTAAAAATGAAATTAATGATAACTAATAATAATAAATATTTTATGAAATTATTTAAAATTAGTATGAATCATTAATTTAACAATTTTAATTTCATATGTTTAAAATAAAATAAACGTTCCATTAATATAACTCTGTTACTTTAATATTATCTTTAATAATGACTAATGTTCCAAAAAAGCATTGATATCACAATAATTATAAAAGGGGTTAATGGGTTGTTAAAACGAATAGAAAAGGGAAAAAAATAATAGAAACATGTCAAAAATTTATTAAGGGGGATAATTTCGTATAAAAATGTTATTATATAAAAAATATATCGATTTAGTTCTAATTTTTCTTGAAAATAAATTTATATTAATTTAAAGCATTATATAAGTAAAAGAGTGCCTCTCCCCTCAGTTATAAAAGAGAGTATCCTCTCCATTTTTTTAAAATAATTTGAGCACTCAAATTAAACAAATAACCACCTATATCACCCATAATAACCATCCACATGTCATATCGGTTTTAGTTTTTTAATCATATAATCTTTTTGGAGTTAAAGGTTTATCATAATGGCTGTTGTCTGTAGAAGAGGAGTATATTTTATTGGAATATTTTAGTTTTTTATTCTTCTATGTCCTTCAAAAATATAATAAACTATTTTATATAATAAAAAATATAGATCCTATATATGAATATTTTATTGTTATAATTTTTCAATCCACATCCACCCCCTTCTTTCATTAAATGAGAATTAGAGCATTGTTTATGGGTATGAAAGACTACCACCACTTAAAATAATGTAATTTGTTTTTCATCACAGCTTCAACACTTGTTTATGGAAATGGATTTAATGTTTATATATAAATGATAATGATGATATAATTATCAATATAGAAAGACAATATAGCATATATTTTCATATCATTCCATGCATTGTAAAATGATAAAATCGTTCTTGTATAACTGTTGATGACTACCTCCACAATACAATGTGATTTTTCTCATCACAACATTACATATATGGTATATATAAATTATTTAATTATTAAGTGTAAAATTTTGATATAATAATCATCATTTAAATATAATATAATACTTTCCTTTTTTCCATCATGTTCATTGGAATATGAAAAATTTACTTATGCATACATTGGACCTAAAATCTCCATGATAGTATCATAATATTTTTTTCATAACAATATTTAATTGTTATTATTAAATTTCTAAATAACATATAAAAATTATAATTATGTCATTATTATTATTTACATGATTTAATAATTTTCATTTTGACCATGGTTAATATACTAAATTCATTTTACAACTATGAACTGAACGTCCTCAAAGCACCCACTATGGACCTAAACAATTTTGTAATTAAATATGTCATTTAGGTAAATGAAATAAATTATATTTAAAATATGTTATTTATACCAAAAAATATTATTATGATATAAAATAATTGAAATATATCTATTATATTGTTGTTAAAGGATATGCATAGCTAGTTTGGAATTTATGTAAGGGATTTTCTCTCAACTTCTCTTCATTAATGAATAAAGTAATGTTGCACAACAAATTTATTTTCTTCAATGAATATAATACCTTTTGAAAATTTATATAATGAATCCTTCATACTTAATGGTATTTTATGTCATAATTAATTTTAATTCATCTAAGTTGTTTATATTCTGATGTTTCCAAAGCAGTTAGAGGTTTTTAAAATTAAATTACAATAATTGGGTTATACTTATACATCATTGACTACAATTTTTAATTATTATGGCTGAGATGTAATTTTTTTGAATTTTTTTGATTTAATTTTTTTTCTTTGTTGTCTCATTATTTATATATAATGAATCCACTTATTAATTCTCAATTCAATGATTTTATCTTTGTAAAGGTTATTCATCTTAAATTCACATTATTTAGGATATATATTTATGTTATGAACATAGTTTCACTTATGAAGAGTATATAATTTAAAATTTACTTTTTATTTAATGAATCAACTTATATAATTTATACTTAATAATTTATTTGATGTTATTCTTTCATGGGGATTAAGATTCAAAATTTACTAGAGTGGTAAGAAGTTTATATTTTAATCCCATTTTTAATGGGGCTGTTTTTAATTGAATTTACTTTGTAAAACTATATGATACTTATTTGATTAAATTATTTCATTTTTCATATCATATATATATATATATATATATATATTTATGATTAATTACAATTTTTCTGAATTTGGAACTCAGAGGTTTCCAGAAAATGATTTCATGAAAAGACCACCATATTTATACTCATTCATTCTGAAAATTATTTAATTACATACATTTGTTTTATTAAATGTTTCTAGGATTTTTTGATAATTATTCTAATATTATTTAAAATATTTTTTACCCATTATTTTTTTTGAAATTTTTTTAAACAGATTCATCTTGTAATATTTGGTACATAGTTTTTTAATCAAGTAGTGAAAGAAATCATTGTATTAAAAATTACTTTTTGATAAAAAAATTCCTACATTTATGACTACACAATGAATTAATTCATCATATACATGATTACATGGTTTATTTAAAATATTTTTTTTCTAATATTCTAAATATTCTGAGTTTTTTTAAATAATTTTCAAAATGAAATGGGTATTTTCATGAAGACATTTATAGTGATCGTTTTATCCTATTTCAATTCACAAATGTCAAGAACCCTTTATTTTACATATTATCCATGGGGGATATATTTTAATGATAACACACTTAT
Source organism: Viscum album (assembly GCA_963277665.1). Classification (NCBI taxonomy): domain Eukaryota; kingdom Viridiplantae; phylum Streptophyta; class Magnoliopsida; order Santalales; family Viscaceae; genus Viscum; species Viscum album. Next base: position 2,063,572,595 of record OY728133.1, on the reverse strand, counting down.
TATTTATTTGGATTGATTATGTTTTTTTTCAGATATATTATTATGCAACCCTTTCCCTTTCCATAAGTGAATCATGCTATGAAAGAACAATGTTTATTTTTATATTAAGAAGTGAAATATTTAAAAAAAATCTCATTATATGAAACATGGTTTTTTTATTAATGTAGGATTAGTGGTGACCCAAATTCTTAATATTCATTTTCCATATGTTTTGGGTGGGTCTGTTATAACCCTTTAATGCATTAGGAAAACATGATGGAGTTTACTGAATATAAGTAACACATAAGAGGTTAAATAGTTAACCGATTAATTTGTTACTCCTATTATATTATGTGTATTAATCTATTAATGTTATCCCACATATAGGGATTATAGTATACGTTTTGTGAAGATAATGTTCCAGGATACAAACACATTTTCTCTATTCTTTCTTTGTGTAACTGATGGACAATTTTCTCAAGTATTTTTTTACATGGTCCATTATTATTGACTTATTTCAATAATTTCATATATTAATGAGTTATTTCATGATCTAAGATTTTATGGGTATGAATTATCTCATATAATGATCATGCACTTGGATTATGTAATCATATCCTTATTCTTATAGCTGTATCACTAAATACATTCAATTATTAAGTATTATGTTTACCTTTATTATGAATTTGAGAACACCCTTCCTATATTTCATTTTAACTTGGATGTGAAGAAATGTTTTTAGTTTACTCACCCAAATATAGTTATAATGTAACATCCCTGATAAAAAAGGAATATGACATTTTTGTATTTGTTAATATTTTTAAATTAATTATTAATTTAAATTTAAATGTAATTCTATGTTTGATGGCGTACCCGATACACAACAACGGGTTTCTTCTAAATCTTAGGTTGCACAAAATGTTGGGTCATATTGAAAAATAATAATATAATATAATTATTTTAAATGGTAGTTAATGACTAGACATATTATTCGTGGGAATGAATTAAACTAACTAAAATATTATTATACATGTTTTCTAAATGTTTTTGCCTTTCTCCATGAAAATTTTGAGGCTTTATATGTGAATAAATATAAATTTAAGCATAATTTACATTAAAAGGTTGATTTACCACCTTTTGATGGAGAACCCTCTCTAAATAAAGTTGTGTTCACTTTTATATGTTATATTTGACAAAATAAAATTCTTCTTTAGAATATAGATAATAAAATTCACTTTGGGTAATATTTTGGTATTTTTCTAATAAAATTCATTTTTATCGTGAATAGTGAAAAATACTGTATTTTAATTCAAATCTAATTTTTAATATAATTTATTTATATGGTTATATTATGTTTAAAATTAGTTTTAAAGTGTAATTAGATTATATTTTTACCATTTAATCAAATGGTGGTCATTGAAATTAATTTCATCTTGAAATTGGACATATACAAGTGTCAATCTTTTGATATGTATTATTTCTTAAAAACAAGTTATTTGTTTTTACAGTGGGAATTATTTTTATTATAATTAATTAATATTATATGTTTTGAATTTTTTAAAATAGAAATCATTTTTAAATTCGAAATATCAAATATATCATAGGTTAAATGTTTGTTATTTTGCTGGAAAACATCAATTTCTGATGAATTGTGAAACCACTTAGTAGTTGATCAAAAACTGACTTTTTTCATTTAAATGAAATGTTACCGCTTGAGTGAATTGAATTTAAAAAATAAAACATATATGGTTTCTATTAGTAAGTAAAATGTGGTTCAATAAGATGAAAATAATTTTTGGTGAATAGTAAGTATTGTCTTTTATTTACCGCGGTTAAAGGTAAATAGAGTAATTCAAGGTAAAAAATATATTATAATAATATAACAATTAGCTTAAAACTTATCCTAATAGTATTGGATGAGTAATGTCCGACCATGGTAATATTTGGGTCAATTTTAGGACCCCATTACGCCACTTATGAATGATAATGACACTTTATTTAAATTAACATATTGTAAATGAAAAAATGACATAAACAAATATATTTTAGTAAATAAATTTTTACATGGGGTTATATAAGTCATTTTTTAGACAATAAATATTAGTTGGAAAGATAATGAGAATTAATATATCATGGTATTTTTATTATAATTTTTAGATATCAATGAAATTAAATTATATATGACACAAGAATGAAGCAGTATTTACCTGATTAATAAATGATTTAAAAAAATAAGAATATAAATATTAAAATAATATCCCATACCTGAACAATTTTTATTGGATGATTTTAATTAGACCACTAGTCATCTTATATTAGATTTTAATTAGTTTTGGACCATCAGAAACCGAATATCATTATATAACAAAATTATATTTTCAAACTTTCCTAAAGATCCCCTCCCCCCCTAATAAAAATCTATTTCTTCTAACCATTTACTTACACCTCTCAAGCCTCTTGGATCATACAACCACTACCCAAATAATCTTTCAAGATCCCTCTCCTTTTCCTATAAGCTTTACCATAGGTAGAAGTCACATTAAGAAGTCCTTTTGGTTCAAACCAAAGGAAGTTACATAAATTAAAGGTAACTGTTTCTCTTAAATTATTTTGTTTTATTTTGTTTTATTTTACTTCTCTAACCCCTAAACTCTTTTTATTCCTTTATTTTATAACAAAAAACAGTGTAAGAAATATAATAGGATGTTTTATGTGAATTATTTGAACTAAACGTACACACACCCCCATCTAATGTGTGAAGAACATACAGATTCTGTTGATGGAAAACTAACACCTCACGAAAAGACGATTGTTAGATTATCTTCTACCATATATCATGGTGGAAATTAATATGGAAATGGATTTATATATAATATATATTATGTTTATGTTTTCTTTAATCTTATGTATTTTTCATTTATAGAATACTTTTATGGTTTCCATGATGGGTAAACACGATAATTTCATTTGAGGAAGTGCAGATTACCGCACCCTCAATGTGATATGACTCGTTCATGCCATACATGAGATTTATAAAGTATAAAGTTAATGATATTATAAATGATATTATACTTGAATTATAATATACCAACATTTATCATAATGTTTTAATTCCATTAAAATAACAAATATAAATGACAGAGCGTTCATGCGTACGTATGGCTTACCATCTCCATGAACGGTGCATTTCATTTCTTACCTTCAAATGATAGGTACTATTATAAATAAATATATACACTGAATATATACGATATATATGATATATAAATCATGAATATCATTCTGGATATAATGAATTTTTGACCACATGAACAATTTGTAATTATAAGAAGTTCATTTTTGACACAGGTACCAAATATCGGGAAAACAACCATTATTAACTTAAATGATTAAATAATGTTTATCACATGATAATAATCGTTATAAAAATAATAATAAACTTTAAAAATGTTATTATTCAATTATAAATAAACTTTAGTTTATTATTCTGGAGATTAAAGAACAAACGAGTCAGGTCATACATAAGGTAAGGAGATTCTTATCTCACTTTTAATTCCGTGAGATTTCCATTATTCACCACTTATTTATTGCATGTGGTGTATTTTATACAACCATTTGATAAATATTATCATGATTATATTTATATTCATTGTATTATTTCAATAATTTTGTGGTTATAAATTTTTCACCATAAGACTTGATTGGTTGCTACGTGGAATGGGGGTTTTTTATCTCGCATTTTATTCCTGTGAGATTCATGCTATATTTACCACTATTTCTTTTTGTTTGGTCTATTTACTTCCCATTATTGTAATATTTGTGTAATATAATTTCATTTATGGGTATTTAAATATTCATTTATGATCTTTCTTTCATGTGGTGTACGTTTCGAATTTTATTAAATCGATAAGGGAACCTTTCACCCTCCTCTTTTTAAAAGACTTATTTTTGTTATGTCTTTTAATTTACATCTTCTTAGGTTGGGATATATTATTTTATATACTTATTGTTTTATGTTTTATGCCTAAGTTATGAGTTAATATTTTATATCTCATCAACCCATTCTATTAATTTTAAAGTGACGTTGTTAGGATGTCGAATTTCTGTAAGGGAACTTCTTTACCAAATATCAATTGTTTGGGTTAATCTGCTACTTCTTAATTATGTCATGCTATAAATATGTGTGAATGACCTATTATTTTTTTACACATAATATCCAATTATATTGGATGTATTATTATTTTTCACACATAATTATTTCATTGATTTATTATTAATCTAAGGATATCCTCTTTATAAGGGATTTCGTCACAATTTAGTGTCCATTAAGACTTCATTGTTGTTATATGGAAATTCACTTTTATATGGTGTATATAATGTCATTGGGAATATTATATCAAGAATCCATTTATTATCATGATATTATAATGTTTTTATTAAATTTAATTCCTCAATTATTTGTATTCAAGCATCTCTTATTTTGTTTAAAACTCTTAATCTAAAATATCATTTTAAATGTTTTTGATATTTGTTATTATAAATATTTCTATTTAATGTCCATGTTTTAAAAATGGTTTTTAGGATTTATATATATGTAAATTATTTTTAAAAAAAGATAACTCCTTTAAAAAATTCAATGTGGTATGGGACACATTGATTTAAAAATCCCTTTTTAAATGGTTTTGAAAATGGTTTGATAAAGTATTGATTATTTCAATATCTCGAAATTATTACTTGTGATTGAAAATCAAATGTTATTAGTGAAATATTTATATTTTCAATATTTTATGTCTTTTTATGGTACTTTGACATTTTACAGGAGGTTAAGTGATAAACCATATGATGGGTGGTGCCATGATAAACTAGGAAGGGTTGTTACATTATAACCTCTAATGCTTTGGGTATAGAAGTCGGCCATATGGATATTCCATTTAGTGATATCTATGAATTTAGACTATATGGTTGTTCTATTTATGTAAGGTTATGTCCCAAGTTACATTTATATGTTATTTATTCTTTATATGGGTTTTATGGTAATCTTTTTGCTACAGAAGGGTAAGCAATGATCTTTTATTCAGTGAAGAGTATTTACTACTTCATAAAGGTGAAATCTATTACTTATGATAATGTATGCATTTTTTACTTGTTGTTTTAAAAAACTAACATTTTTCCTTCTTTGTGTATTCCTTACTGAGCTTTTTTCTCATCCCAATTTTTTGAAATGTTTTTTTACAGGACATGAAGTGCAATATGGACAAGAATGTGGTCAAGGAATGGTCATGATGTCTAAATCATAGAACTTGACATTTTTCTTTATAAGATTTTATATTTTATGGAAAATGGATTCTGGAGAGAAGTGTATACTTATAATATACAAGTTGTTATGTAATAGTTATCTTATAATTCTCTAAAACTCTAAACTAGAAAATATCCTCAATGAGAATTCATTACATAATTCAAGATCATGTAATATTTAGGGCTAAGTCCTTATATAGAATATGTGAATAATTTATTAGGTGGTGAAGTATTAGTTTTTTACAGGTTATTTATGTATATAATTTTCATGTAAGTGGATTCTTATTTATCTAAATCTATAAACCTAAAATCTACATGGGTATATAAGTGGTCCAATTTTTATGGTTTGATGTTATATCTTTTGAAGGGTAAAAAATGGGCCACATTTATCATTTTCAAATCCATGAAAATAAATATTTCTTCTTGAACCATGTCAAGGAGTATAAGTTTAGGGATGTTATACTTCAACGAAAAAATTATTTTAATTATATATTTAATATGAATCATTCGTCATCACTTAATTTTACAATAACCAACAATTTTTTTAAAAATAAAATATAATACAAATAAATATCCAACTCCAATTTTTTAATTTAATTTTTATATTCATTAGGGAAATAAAAAATCATTATTTAATGAAAATTAAAAAATCTTAGTTTCATGTTAATAAATTTAAACATTCATCAAACTTAAATAATTCATGCACTAGTGAATTTTGATGAACAAAATAAGAATTTATGTTAAAATACATGTAAAATTTCTATTACCATTCACCGAAAATGAAATCCATCTCCCTTAAATCTTCCCATTATTAATGAAATACCTCAACCACCACCTATACACATAATGATAAATATGTGTGATATTTTAACAATGAATAAGATGATGATTATTATAAGTCCCCTGCCTTAAAGATTTCTCAATCTTGAGATATTTCAAGAAGACACATTGAGGATCTTTTCAGGTTTAGAGTTTTAAAGAATTAGATCATAAAACATGCATTACATCCCACATTTAAACAAATTGGTTGCAATAAAAGATAGTATTTGTTTTTTCCATCAACGGAAACATATTTAAAATAAAACATGGAATATTTCTTGACACTTCCTTGACACTATCATCATATCATGTAAATTTCCCTTGACCTATGAAAAACATTTCAAAAACTTGGGATGATCATAAAAAGCTTAGTAATAGACATAAAAATATGGAAAGGAAACATGAGTACAAGTATACATAAGAATCAATGAAATCATACTTTACTCATAAAACATAAACACGTTAACATACCTAATCAAATAAAGAATAAATCATAAAAATCATAAGACATAAAGGAAACTTGAGGCATTCATAACATTATTACATAGGGAGTAACCCTCTTAGTTGCATTTGGAATACCCATCACAGTATATTCCCTAAATATCTTTAGAGAAACCTTAATTTTTAACTCCTTCACGTTACCCAATGCATTGGAGAGCTATATCGGGCTCACCCACCCTCAGTTTATCATGGAACCACCCGTCTTGACAACAATTCCCAAGTACCATAACATAATCGTATCACATAAAACATGCATAAATGAAACATAACTTTTCCACATTTAAATCAGAAGATATCAATAAAACACATTGATATAATAAAAACATTATGAAAACCATTTTAAATACAAAATAAAAGAAAACTAAAACATGGTACTTATTTTTCATTTAAAAAAAGTTATGGCTTGTAGAGGAAGCCAAAACTCAAATAATGGTCACGACAGCGGAGAAGTCATTGTCACCGCATACGTATGAAAAAAAACATTCCCTTTTTTCATTTAGTAAATTATTCATATAAAAAAGATTCCTTTTGAGTAAAAGTAAAAGTCAAAGGGGTTTATACACCGTATAAAAGAAAGTTGTGTATAAAACAAAATATGTCTCAATGAAAGGAGATTGAGACGAAGTCCCATACCTCGGGTCCGACTTGACTCGATCGTTCATTAACCTCCTGAATAATAAACTTGAGTTAATTTCTACTTTCTTAAGAATCTTTTTCAAGTTCATTATTCCTTTTAGATCACTTATTACCATTTTATAAACACTATGTAATTATTTATGTTAATAATGGTCGTTTTGTCTATCATTGGTACTTGAGTCAAAAATAAACTCTTTATAATTACAAGTTGTTCATGGGGTAAAATATCCATTATATAAAGAATTATATTCATGATGTAGATATCATATATATAATATATATCCAGTATATACATGAATTTATAAAATTACATAACATTTAGAAGTAAGAAATGAAATGCAACGTTCATGGAGACGGTAAGCCGTACGTTTGCAAGAATGCTACTTCCATTTCTATTTCATATTTAATGGAATTAAAACATAATGATACATAATTTTATTATAACTTAAGTATGGTATCATATATAATATCATTAAATCTATCCTTTATACATTCCACATATGGTTTTAATGAATCAAATCACTTTGAGGGGGTGGTAGTCCGCACTTCCAAAAATGAAGATATCACGTTTACCCATAATGGAAACCATAAAGGTATGCCATAAATTAAAAATACAAAAGATTAAGTAAAACATAAAAAAATAATATATCATATATAAATATAGTGACATCTTAATGGACACCTTTGAAGGTGTTAAAAGAATATTGAACAATCATCGTTTCGTGAGGCAGAAATTCACCATCCACAGAAACAGTATGTTCTTTAACCATTAAATGTAGGTGTGTGTAAGTGTATCTAGAATCCTTCTTATTAAAACATCATAGTATATTGAATATACTAGTGTTTTTACAAAATAAATTAATAAGAAGAGGTTTGGGGGTTGGATAAGCAAAATAAAACAAAAGAACACAAGTGAAGACATTACCTTTAAATCAGGTAACTCTCTTTGGTTTGAACCAAAAGGGTTTTTTGAAGAGATTCCTGCCTAAGGTAAGGCTTCTAGGATGAGGAGAGGGATTTGGAGAGACAAAATGAGCAGATATTGGACGATCCAAAGGCTTGAGATGTGTGGGTAAGGAGGTATAGGTGGGGGCCTTTTATAAGAGGAGAGGAGGGGCACTCTTGGAAAGGTATAAAATGTTACTTTATTTTCAAATGAGTTTCGGATTTTAAAGGTCCCACATTGATTTATTTCTAGGATAAGGTGATAGGAGTTCTAAATACACCCATAAAATAGGTTATTGATATATTTAGGTCTTAGATTTTACATTATCTTTTCATTTTATTTAAATAGTTAAATAATCAGGTAATCACTCCATCATAATGGTGTCATATATAATTTAATTTATTTAATGTATAAAAATTATAAAACAAATACTATGATATAGGAAATATTTTTAGATTTACAATTAATTTTTATAGACCAAGATATCATTTATGTAGACAAAATTAAAAATGTTTTACTTAGGTGATACATTCTTTAGTGATATGCTTCTTTCTTTAAAAAAATGATAAAGTGTCACTTTCACCCAAAAGTGATTCCATGGGGTCCCTAAGTTTGGAACAAGGAATCCCATGGTCAGCCATGATATAACCAGTAGCATTAGGACACATGTTGATGTCATTTTTTATTATTATGGAATTATTTTATTATTCTTAACTACCCGATAACTAATTAATCAAGATAATTAACGATAATTACCGTCGTTACTATTCAAAAAGTCCAAAAACAAAAGAGTCTTAATTACATAATTTGGACCTTCTGATTCCGAATATGAAACCATTTTACCAAATTACAAACACATAAATTTCAATAATTAATTTAAAAATAATTCATGTTGTCAAAACAAATAGCGGGTTTTTTTTTGAAACTATATCTATGAAACTTTTGGCATTAGTTTATGCCCAATTCCAAAGTGAAATTAATTCTAATGACCACTATTGGATTAAATGGTAAAAATATATTCTAATTACACTTTAAAACCAATTAATAAGATAATCTATCCATAGAATTAAATTATATGAAAAATCATTTTTGATGTAAAATGCAGTATATTTCATTATTCATTAAAAAAAGAACATTGTCATAAAAATAAAGAAAATTTATCCAAAGTAAATTTCAATGTCCCAATCCTAAAGAATATGTTTTTTTTACAAATATATCTTATAAAATAGTCAAAATTTTGAATTAAAAATGGGTTTCCATCAAATGGTAGTAAAACGATCTTTTAAAAATATTAGTGTATTCCATGCTTAAGATTGGATTTATTCTCATTTTAAGCATCTAAAACAATATATAATTCATTAATAGACATAGATAAGAATTTATATTATTCATTACTTACTTGGGATGTTACATCCTTACCCCCTTTAGAAAATTTCATCCCTGAAATTTATTTACTTATCAAATAAGTGGGGGTATTTATCCCTCATTGCATTTTCAGATTCCCATGTTGCCTCTTCACTCATGCGGTTCTTACACAAAACCTTTACTTGATGAATCACCTTATTCCCCAACACTTTCTCCATGTGGTCAAGAACCTGGACCAGTTGTTTCTCATAAGTTAGATTCTCTTCCTACTGAGCTACCTCTGGACTCAAAACATGAGATGGATCTGGCATGTACTTCCTTAACATTGAAACATGAAAAACATTGTGTACCTCAGATAAACTCGGAGGTAAAGCCACTCGGTATGCAACTGATCCAACTCTCTCCAAAGTTTTATATGGTTCAATGAACCTTGGACTAAACTTTCCTTTCTTACCAAATTGCATCACACTTTTCCATGGAGATACTTTGAGAAAAACATGATCACCTACCTCAAAAGAGAGATCCTTCCTCCTGTTGTCCGCATAACTCTTCTTCCCGCTATGAGATGTTCTCATGTTTCTCTGTATCATCTGAACTTTTTCTGCCAACTCTTCTACCAATTCTGATCCCATAAACATCCTTTCTCCCACTTAATCCCAGAAAGCTGGATTTCAACACCGCTTCCCATATAATGCCTCAAATGGTGTCATCTGTATACTAGAATGAAAAATATTATTATAATAAAAATCAACCAAAGAAAGATGTTGGTCCCAAATTCCCTTATAATCCATCGAACAAGCACGTAGAATATCCTCCAAATTCTGAATCGTTCGTTCTGACTTCCCATTAGATTGACGATGAAAAGCTGTACTAAAATTTAATTCAGTACCCAACGACTTTTGAAGGCCTTTTCAAATGTTAGAAGTAAACTTGGGATCATGATCAGATACAATGGAGAGGGGAACTCCATGTAACCTGACTATCTCTTTAAGATACAAACGAGAAAGTTGATATAGGGAAAAAGTATCTCGTATAGAAAGGAAATGAGCAGATTTAGTCAAGAGATCAACAATATCCCAGATTGAATTATTACCTCGAGGTGTCTTCGGAAATCCCACAATGAAGTCCATGGATATAATTTCCCATTTCCACTCTGGAACTGGTAAAGGCTGAAGCATCCCTTTCGGTAACTGCCGCTCTGTTTTAACCTGGTGACAAGTCAAACACTTCACAGTAAAATCAACAATATATCTTTTTATTCCGTCCCATGAGTAATACTCTTGAAGATCTCTATACATCTTAGTACTGCCAGTATGAACTGAAAACGAAGAACTATGAGCTTCACATAACAAATCCCACTTCAACTTTGAATCACAAGGCACACACAATCTTTCCCAAATATCAAAACACAATCATTATCAATGTTGAATTCAGACAACTTACCTTTCTGAACCAGCTCTACCTTTTTCTACAACTCACTGTCTTGATTCTGTGCTTACTTAATTCTGTTTGATAGAGAAGATTTCACTGATACCTGAAACAAAACATAAGGACATCCTACACCAACAACTTCTATGCAAAATTTCATCAAATCCTTAACCAAAGGATCACATTCCAAACACAACATTGTTAATGAAGCATTACTTTTTTGACTCAAAGCATCAACCACTTTATTTTCTTTTCCCGGATGGTAATGAATTGTACAATCATAATACTTGATTAATTATAGCCATCTCCTCTGTCTCTTGTTCAATTCTTTCTGGGTGAATATATAATTTAAACTTTTGTGATCGTTACATATTTCACACTTTACTCCATACAAATGATGCCTCCAGATTTTTAAAGCGAAAACAACAGAAGCTAATTCCAAATCATGTGTAGGATAATTTACCTCATGAGTTTTCAACTGACATGAAGCATAAGAAATTAACTGATCATTCTGCATTAGGACACAACCAAGTCCTTTCAATGAAGCTTCACTATAGATAACAAACTCCCCATTCCTGGAAGGTAGTTCCAAAACTAGAGCATTCACCAATCTACTTTTCAGTTCCTGAAAACAATCATCACATTTTTTTGTACTAATAAACTTAACACCATTCCGAGTTAGATTTGTCATTGGACTAGATAACTGTGAGAAATTTCTAAAAAACCTTCGGTAATAGTCTTCCAAACCAAGGAAGCTACGAATCTCAGTTACATTTTTGGGTCTTGGACATTCTTCAACAACATTTGTTTTTGCAGGATCAACCGTTATCCCATCTTTGGAAACAATGTGACCAAGGAAACAAATTTGTTGCAACCTAAACTCACACTTTCTGAATTTCCCATACAATTTCTTTTCTTTTAAGGTTTTCAAAATGAACCTTAAATGACTTTCATGCTCCTCTTTACTTTTAGAAAACACCAAAATATCATCAATGAAAACCACCCAAAACTTATCCAAGAACTCACGGAAAATTATATTCATAAGGTCCATGAATACAGAATGTGCATTGGTTAGCCCAAAAGGAATAACTACAAATTCATAATGGAAATATCTTGTACGAAAAGTGGTCTTCAGAATATCTACTCCCTTTACCATCAACTGATGGTACCCCGATCTCAGGTCAATCTTTGAAAAAAACTGAGCTTCCTAGAGCTGATAAAAAAATCATCGATATGAGTAAAAGGATATTTGTTCTTAACAATGATTTTATTCAAGGATCTATAATCAATGCAAAGTCTCATAGAACCATCTTTCTTTTTAACAAATAAAACAGGATCACCCCATGGTGACGTGCTAGGTCGAATGAAACCTTTATTTAATAAATCTTACAATTTCTCCTTCAACTCTAAAAGTTCAATTTTAGTCATTCGATAAGGGGGTTTTGAAATTGGATTAGCATAAGGAACTAAGTCAACAATAAATTTAACATCCCGATCTAGTATTATTCTAGGAAACTCATCAGGAAAAAAAATCAGGATACTCATTTACCACTGGCACATCATTAATCTGAACAGTTCCTTTGTTTTCAACAATATGTTCAAGGTAACATTGATTTCCATATTTTACAAGTTTCTCAGCCTCTTGATATGTTATCAACAGTAAGGGTTCATTATTGTACACAAACTGAAAGTCTTTCTGAAAAGAAACTTCATTAGCTCTATAGTCAAACTTAGCATGGTAAATAGAGAGCCAGTCCATACCCAGGATAACATCAAACTCTACTAGAGGTAAAACAATACGGTTTGCAAGTATATTTCTTCCATGGATAATGATAGGAAGATTCTTATAAATTCTTTTTGCCTCCACATTTCCCCCAGGTGTTTTTACCACAAGTTCGGGAGTCATTTATTGAAATGGTAATCCCATTTTACTAGAAATGTTTCCAGAGATGAAAGAATGTGTAGATCCTGAATCAAACAACACACAAGCATAATCTGAAAAAACAAACAGAGTACCTGATACCACTTCATTTGATGGACCAACAACTACTGAAGTAGTTACAAAGGATTTCACCACCCCTTTCTGCTTGTAGTCTGACTACTTCCCATCACTCGAGCTCTTTGTCGGACACTCGTTTTCATAATGACCCATCTCATTGTACTAAAAACATTTTACTAACTGTAAATCAAATTTGGTCTTACCATCACCTTGATCTTTTTCAGTGAAATCATGAACCTTATGTCCCATCTTACCGCATCGGTAGCACATTCCAGAATTCAGAAGTCATTCCCCATCATGCCTTTTACCACATTTATCACAAACTAGAAACTTAGTTTTCTTACCATCAGACCTTTTTGAATAATTCTTCCCTTTCTCCTGCCACCTCAGTCTCTTCTTCTGTTTGTTGTAATATAACAGTTGATCATCAACAAACTCCATTTCCACCTTCTCAGCACATCAAACAAGCTTTTCATAACTTTTGAACTTGCGAGAAGCTAAATCCATTCGATATTTTGGCTTTAATCCTGAGTAAAACCAATGGATTTTACTATCAAGGTCTCGGATAAAATTTGGAGCATACCTTGCAAAACAAGTGAACCTTTCTTCATAAGCAGCCACTGATTCTTTCTCTTGCCTCAATTCCAAGAACTGTTTTTCCATCCTAAGTCGAACAACCTTAGGAAAATATTTCTCACGAAAAATACCTTTGAATTCATCCCAGTCAAGAGCATCAATCTCATTAGTATCCCTGATATTTTTAACCATCGACCACCACTGATCTACTTCAACCTCCAAACGGTAAATAGAAAGACTAACCTATTGATTGTCTGAACACCCCAGGACATCGAAAATCATCTTCAGTTCTTTAATCCACCCTTCAGCTAGCACAGGGTCAGATGATCCTCTGAATGATGGGGGATGTTGCCTCATGAAATGTTCCACCACTGACATGTTCCTCTGCAGTTGATCTGGCTGATCTCGTGCATGGATACCACCACCATTTATCTCTTGTGTAAACTACACCATTACTGCAACAAACTGTTCAGTTCCAATTCCGACCATCTCGGGATGCTGATTTGGAAGGTTATTTCCTTCTGTATGCCTTCTTAGCACTACTTCCCTATTTCCTCTGCGGAAAAACTTTCTGAACAAACATGTCTTAGATGAAGCAACATGGTAATCTTCAAATTCTATATCATTTCAATTTGACAATAAACAAAATATTTTTTCATAATCATTAAATATAATTATAATTCCTAATGTTATCAAAACCTACCTCTGATACCAACTATAAGGCCCCAGACATAAACATTACTCAATCTGGAGATATTTTAAGAAAACACATTGAGGATCTTTTCAAGTTTAGAGTTTCAGAGAATTAGAACATAAAACATGCATTACATCCCACATTAAAACAAAGTGGTTACAATAAAAGATAGTATTCATTTTTCCCATTAACAGAAACATATTTAAAATAAAACATGGATTCTTTCTTGAAACTTCCTTGACACTATCATCATATCATTACCTTTCCCTTGACATGTGAAAAACATTTCAAAAACATGGGATAAGCATAAAAATCTCAACAAGGGATATAAAAATATTGAAAGGAAACATGAGTACATGTATACATAAGAATCAATGAAATCATTCTTTACTCATAAAACATAAGCACATTAACATACCTCATCAAATCATGAATAAATCATAGAAATCATAAGACATAAAGAAAACTTGAGGCACTCATAACATTCTTTTGTAGGGAGTAATCCTCTTGGTTACATTGGGAATACCCATCACAACATATTCCCTAAATCTCTATGGAGAAAAATTTATGTTTAACTCCTCCGCGTTACCCAATGCATTGGATAGCTATATCGGGCTCACCTGACCTTAGTTTATCACGAAACCACCCATCTTCATAACAATGCCCAAGAACCATAACATAATTGTATCACATAAAACATGCATAAAGTAAACATAAATTTTCCATATTTCAATCACAAGATAACAATACAACACATTGATATAATAAAAAAATTATGAAAACCATTTTCAATATCAAAATAATTGAATAGTAAAACAAGGTATTTATTTTTCATTTTAAAAAAAAGTTATGGCTTGTAGGGGAAGCCGAAACTCAAATAATGGTCACGACAGCGGAGAAGTCGTTTTCGCCACATACGTAAGAAAAAAACATTCCCTTTTGTCGTTTAGTAAACAATTCGTATAAAAACGATTCCTTTTGATTAAAAATAAAATTCAAGGGGGTTTATACACTGTATAAAAAAATGTTGTGTATAAAATGAAATATTCCTCAATGAATGGAGATTGAGACGAAGTCCCATACCTCGGGTCTGACATGACTCGATCGTTCTTTAACCTCCTGAAGAATAAACTTGGGTTAATTTCTACTTTCTTAAGAACCTTTTTCAAGTTCATTATTCTTTTTATATCACTTATTACCATGTTATGAACACTATGTAATTATTTATGTTAATAATGGTCGTTTTGTCGATCATTGGCACTTGAGTCAAAAATAAACTCTTTATAATTACAAGTTGGTCATGGGGTAAAATATCCATTATATACAGAATTATATTCATGATGTGTATATCATATATATCATATATATCCAGTATATACATCCATTTATAATATTACATAACATTTAGAGGTAATAAATGAAATGCACCTTTCATGGAGATGGTAAGCCGTACGTACGCATGAATGCTAATTCCATTTCCATTTCATATTTAATGGAATTAAAACATAATGATACATAATTGTATTATAACTTAAGTATGTTATCATATATAATATCATTAAATCTATACTTTATACGTACCACATATGGTATTAACGAATCAAATCACTTTGAGGGGGCGTTTGTCCGCACTTCCTGAAATGAAGATATCGCGTTTACCCATAATGGAAACCATAAAGGTATGCCATAAAGGAAAAACACATAAGCTTAAGTAAGACATAAACATATTATATATCATATATAAATATAGTGACATCTTAATGGCCACCTTTTAAGGTGTGAAAAGAATATTGAACAATCATCATTTCATGAGGCAGAAATTCACCATCCACAAAAACAGTATGTTCTTTAACCATTAGATGTAGGTGTGTGTAAGTGTAGCTCAAATACTTTTTATAAAAACATCCTAGTATATTGGAGATACTGTTGTTATTACACAATAAATTAATAAAAATATTTTAGGGGGTTGTAGAATCAAAATAAAACAAAAGGACACAAGTGAAGACATTACCTTTAAATCGGGTAACTCCCTTTGGTTTGAACCAAAAGGGTTTCTTGAAGAGCTTCCTGACTAAGTTAAGGCTTTTAGGATGAGGAGAGGGATGTGGAGAGATAAAATGAGTAGATCGTGGCCGAAAAAAAGGCTTGAGAGGTGTGGGTAAGGAGGTAGAGGTGGGGGCCTTTTATAAGAGGAGAGGAGGGGCACTTTAGGAAAGGTATAAAATGTAACTTTATTTTCAAATGAGTTTCGGATTTTAAAGGTCCCACATTGATTTATTTCGAGGATAAGGTGATAAGAGTTCTAAATCCACCCATTCAATAGGTTTTTGACATGTGTAGGTCTTATATTTTACATTATATTTTCATTTTATTTAAATCGTTAAATAATGAGGTAATCACTACATCATCATGGTGTCATATATAATTTAATTTATTTAATGTCTAAAAATTATAAAACAAATACCGTGATTTAGGAAATCTTTTTAGATTTCCAATTACTATTTATAGTCCAATAGATCTTTTATTTATACAAAATTAAAAATCCTTTACTCAGGTGATACATTCTTTAGTGATATTCTCCTTTCTTTAAAAAAAATGATAAAGTGTCACTTTCACACAAAAGTGATTCCATGGGGTCTCTATGTTTGGAACAAGGCATCCCATGGTCGGCCATGACACAACCAGTTGCATTAGGACATATGTTGGTGTCATTTTTTATTATTATGATATTATTTTATTATCCTTAACTACCTGATTACTAATTAATAAAGATAATTAAGGATAATTACCGTTGTTACTATTCACAAAGTCAAAAAACAAAGGAGTATTAATTACATAATTTGGACCTTATGATTACAAATATGGAATCCATTTTACCAAATTCCCAACACAGAAATTGCAATAATTAATTTAAAAATAATTCCCATTGTCAAAACAAATAGCTGGTTTTTTTGAAACAATATCTTTGAAAAGTTTGGCATTAGTTTATTCCAAATTCCAACGTGAAATTAATTATAATGACCACTATTGGATTAAATGTTAAACATATATTATAATTACACTTTAAAACCAATTAAAAATATAATCTAACCATATAATTAAATTAGATGAAAAAGCATTTTTGATGTAAAATGCAGTATTTTTCACTATTCATTAAAAAAAGAACATTGTCAGAAAAATACCAAAATATATCCAAAGTAAATTTAAATATTCCAATCATAAATAATAAGTTTATTTTTACAAATATATCAAATAAAATTGTCAAAATTTTTATTTAAAAATGGGTTTCCATCAAAAGGCAGAAAAACAATCTTTTAAAAATATTAGTGTATTCCATGCTTAAGATTGGATTTATTTTCATTTTAAGCATCTAAAACAGTATCTAATTCATAAATATACATAGATAAGAATATATATTAATCATTAATTACTTGGGATGTTACAATTATTATGAAGAAGAAACAACATGCAAAAAGTATCATGATAATTACAAATATTACTTCATTGAAAGGGAAGAATCAAAACCCAATAGAATTTGATTCATTGGAGACAAGTGTAACACCCCAACCTAAACCACCAAAATAGAGATAGTGTTTCACATGAACTCATGCATTAATACCCATATGTAAGACACTACTTACAAATAGTGTGGGTATATGTCCATTTGTAGGTTAAATATACCCTTAGTTTCATGTCATATGAAAAATTAAATAAAGATAATTTTAAAATATATAATGAATCGATTGTCCTAGAGAACTAATTAAAAAATGATAATAATATCATAAAAGAAAACTAGAACCATGTGTAGTAATAGAAACCATATTATAATGCGTAAATAATAAAATAATATAAAAAATAGAGGTGTCCTCTAGAATCCATCATTTTCATCTACCAAAACAGTATAATCTTTTTCCCAATTTTCCTGATAAGGGATAGTTCCAATCACTGGATCCGTTCTCATGAAATATGAAGGTATATAAATCCATGATTATGGTGTGAGTAAAAGACTCATTAGGATAGTAACAATTCATCCTTATAGGTGTTCTCATGAAAACATGTGTATTCTAAAAAAATTAGCAACAAAAAATCCAAAACCGGGCACCTGTGTACTAACTAAGACACCTTGAGCCTTATCTATACCTATTTTAGCTCAATTTGAAAATAATTTCAATGTATCGGGAGTAATAAGGTACATTAGGTGAGGCTAATAATCATTTCACTTTGTCATCATGTGAAATTACAATGTGATATTTACTAGGATTAAAGTTATTAATCCTCTTATTATTAACTAGGAATTAACAATGAATTGACATCCACTATACATTAAGAAACATTATCCAAATAATATTATAGTTATATATCAAATAAAATGATATCCATGAGGTATCATCATATCCTTATCCTATTGTTTGGTCCGTCATCACCAACTTTACATGTTTTTTACACTAACCTTATAATGGATAAATATTCAACGGTGGTACACATACATTGGGATCCAAGGAAAATTCCACAAGCGTACATTGAACATGTTATAACACACATGAAATAATATTATATCATTAAATGTAATGTAGCATTATACAATACAAGTAATTAATATCAAATATGAACAATGAAGCTTCTATACATAGTCTTGGAATAAAATATAACATAATTTTCTCCTGGGAAATGCACATAGCCACTAGTGTTCATAATCATGATTGAAAATCATGTGTGCTTAAAAATGTGTTATATTAGGGTAATAAGTGTTAAAAATCCAAAAATGGTAAGGAATATCCCACAATAATGTTTTTAATTTCAAAAAACAAAGAAAACCCACCATGTGTGGTTTGAATACAAGATAATAATCCTACACAACCATGAAAACATCTTCATGGGACTTATTATTAGGGTCATCAACATGTTAACATCTAAGGATCATCCAGAATCATATCACTAGTTCCATCTATTTTATTTAAAAAGAAATAAAATATAACACATGAAAAATATATATCTCTTCATAATTTTTTAAGTTATCAATACCTTTCAAAGCATAGAGCATCAATTATTCTTCACGAATAATAATAAAACCACATTCAATAATATTTTATCACTCGAGAATAATACAAATTTCATAATTCATTATTTATATAATTTTTTAATTTAGGATAATATGTATTTTTTATCTTTGATAATTTTTAGGATAATATTATTTTATCATTCAATGAATACCTTCACTATTATTTTTATTCAAGATTTATTTATTCAATTATTATCTGACGAGGAACTGCCTCTCACAATAACCCCACCCAGGAATACAGAGAGTGAGACTATGTTCTGGAACAACATGATTTTGGAAGGAATTGTTTTTTATAGGTAATAATTGATAGATCTTATATTTTGGGGAAATATGGTAATATTGGGTTTGAAGGTAAATAGAGATGATCATATGAGATGTCTCATTCACTCTTTTAGGAAAACAATCCAAACATGATTTTACCCCATAAAAACCAAAAATTAAATATCATCATTTAATTTATGTTTATTTTAATTACAAATTAATGGTTATTAATTCTAATTTTTAAATATTATTTATGGTTTTAAATGAGTCTAAGTGTAACACCCCAAGCTACCATGGTACGCTTCTCTTTGAATAATACGGTAGCGTGTGTTGTACGCAACTTCGAGATTCTAACACACACCAAAACCAATCAAAGTACCCGTTATGACTAGTAATACCTACTTTTTGAAATTTTATACATTTTATCTCTCAAAATGGACTTCAATTTTGGATTCGTAATATCAAATTTATCCTAGGGTGAAATTTTGGTACTTTTCGGATAACTTTTATATTTTGATGAATAGTGAAAATTACTAAATTTTAATTAAAAACATCTTTTTAAATAAAAATAATTAATAGTGATAAATTATGAATTAGAGAGGTTTTAAAGTATATTTATAATATATTTTTACCATTTATTACAATGTTGGTCATTGTACATAATTTCACATTTAAACCGGACATAAACAAGTGTCAATCTTTTGATAGTTATTATCTCTAAAAAACACGCTTTTTGTTTTGACAACAGGAATTAATTTTAAATTAATTTCTACCACTTCTGTGTTTTGAATTTGGAAAAATAGATTCCATATTTAGAATCAGGATTTCCAAATTGTGTAAATAGTTAACTTTTATTTTTAGACATTTTGAATAATTACTTTGGTAAATATTTTATTTACCATGGTTAAAGGGTAAATCCGGTAAAGAAGGGTTACAAATAATATTATAATAATAATAAATTACCCTAAAAAGTGTCCTAACCTTATTGGTTGATACATGTCCGGCCATGGCCATCTTTGGGTTGATTTTGGGACCCCATGGAGCCACTTGTAGGTGATAGGGACACTTTATATTAATTATGTTAAAATAAATACAAAAAATGACATAAGCATATATCTTTTAGGAAAACAATTTTTACATAGGGTTATATATGGTGGATTTTCGACTATAAATATTCATTAGAAATATAAAACTATTTCCTACATAATGGTATTTTATTTATAATTTTTATACATTAAATATTTTAATTTATTTACGACATAATGATGATGCAGTAATTACCTTATTAATGAAAGATTAAGATAATTGATATTAAAAATACCCAAATAAATATAATTTTATACTTTTTATAAATTCTAATAATTTTCTAGGTTACTATACACTACTACAAATTTGGGCTATATCCACAGACCTATAGCCACGGTTTTATAGGTCCGTGGCTATATCTCTTCTACCGCCACGATTCATATCCCTCTCCCTGGCTAAATAATAACCCGTTTTTTTCTCCCAATTATCATCGGGCGCCTCCTTTGCCCTCTTGCCACACCCTCCTCCTCCCCGACGCCTCCTCGTCGCGCCCTCCTCCTTCCCGACGACTCCTCGTCGCGCCCTCCGTCTCCGCGATGCCTCCTCGCCGCGCCCTCCTCGCCGCGCCCTCCTCCCCGAAGACTCCTCTCTGCGACCCTCCTTCCCGACGCGACCCTCCCCCCCGACGCCTCCTCGCAGCGACCCTCCTCCTCGACTCAGCTCTTCTGACGGCTCCTCGCCACGACCCTCCTCCTCACCACGACCCTCCTCCTCACCACGACCCTCCTCCCAGACGCCTCCTCCCCGAAGCCTCCTCCTCGACTCCTCTCATCCGACGCCGAGGAAAGTTTTTATGTATGTATGCATATGAATTATATAATATTCTTCCTAGTTCACGGAGTTGCAGAAATTTTTTCTAGCCTTGGGAGGTGATGAGCATTCTATGTATCATCGGTTTGAGTATGGGTTGATGTTAGACATACTTTCAAAGGTTTATCACATTTTCTTCCTAATTATGAAAGATATAAAATGTATATTTTTATTTAAATTGAACTTGAGGTGAATAATTAGGATATAACAGGATCATAATGATCTAGTATAAGTAAGAATATGAACATAGATTATTCTACAAGTCGTGGATGATGATCAATTGTTTAGGGAAAGACTTTATCATTCCCTTCTTCTAGAGTCAAAGGATTCATTTTTTATATGTGGAATAAATATACACACTCAGATGGTTTTCCATTTTGACCCTAGGAAGTATCACTCATGTAGATATGGTCCATCTTCTAATGATTTTTCATTATGGTTGGAGTGGTGGTTATAATTTTACTTTTACAAAGAAATTGTAAGCACAGTTAGTGATTTCTAGTAGAGTGGGATATATAAATTATCTAGGAGGTCAGTATGTGGTGGATATAAAGGCACTAAAGGGATGGTTTAATAGTTTTATATAGATCTAGGGAACCATATGTAATATATGTAGGGTAATTGTTTTAGTTTTATTAGGTTTTTTATTTTATCAAGCATTGATGGATTCATCTGATTATTTTATGTCTGTTAATATCATATATAAAATATATTTTTCTATTGTGTTCCATTAATTAGTTTAATCATTTATAACGATTTAGGGATGAGGGAGGAGGTTATCATATGGGATCTTTCTTATAATGTTGAAATTTGCAGGATGCAGTGCAATGCAGTGATTCTCAACAGGTTTTTTCTCATATATTCGTTGAATTATTTGTAGTTCTCTCCAAGAATTTGCATTTCCAGTTTCACTTGAGTTTGTTAAACATTTTTACACTACATCTCAACAGGATGTAGTGCAATGTAGTGATTCTCAACTAGTGCAGGATGACAGTGGGGGGTGTCCAGGGTCTGTCCAGGGGGCTTTTATTTTCCCATTTTATAGAAATTAGTAGAAAGTGTATACAATTACAAAAACAACTCCTCTAATTGGTAATGACATCCATGCCACATATCCATCATACAAACTGATGACATGTTTTTGTATTGAGGAGAATATACTATAATACATTGCACCATTTTCTAGGGGGTGTCATAGGGCACAACAATGTGAGATTTTTTACTTTTACATCACTTCACACCAAGATTTCACTTATTTTCTATTTACTGTGCTAGTTCTGTTTTATCTTGTTTCACCCCTAATGTGTAACGTGAATACGTAGATCGGAAGTGGTAAGACTTGAACAATGTTGGGAGACATTGAGAGAGGCAGTAAAAGATACAATGTACTAGAAAAATCCTGGTCACAGTGTGCTACTTCTATTTTCCTTTGCAACTCTTTTCCTTTGTCTCTAGTTTTGACCAAGGAAATTCTACGAGGAAAAGTAGCATGGCGGGGAGTTTATGATAGCCCCTATGTCACTGCATAGTTCTTTTATTGTTATTTGGTTAAGTAGAGTTTTGGTTTTTATCTCCATGGAGTTCCAGGTCAGAACATGGAAATTTTTGAGGTTTCCATACTCTTCATGGTTAAGGTGCATGGTTTGAGGAAAATAGTATGACCTCCCTTAGTGAGGATAATTTTAAGTTCATTTTGAATTGCACACAATGTTTTAGCATGAGTTGCGCATAGCCAAGTCTAAACCATGTAGCCCCTTGGTGAAACAATTTAGGATCCTTGGGCCAGTGCAGGGGGGCTGGGGAGGGGGGACAGGTGCAGGTTGGATGGGGTAGTAGGGGGCTGGGGGGGGGCTGGTGCAGCTGGGGGCTGGGGTTGGGGGCTGGTGCAGGTGTGCTGCGGGGGGGGGGGGGACTGGTGCTGGTGGGCTGGGGGGTGGCAGGGGGATGGGGGAGGGGGGTTGGTGCCGCTAGGGGTTGGGGTTGGGGGCTGGTGCAGGTCGGCTGCAGGGGGGTGGAGGTGGGCTGGGGGTGGCAGGGGGCTGGGGGTAGCAGGTGGCTGGGGGGCTGGTGCAGGGGGCTGGGGAGGGTGGGGGAGACTGGTGCAGCTGGGCTGGGGGTGGACTATTGCAGCTAGGGGCTGGGGGCTGGTGCAGGTGGGCTGCGAGGGGGGGGGGGGGGTGCAGGTGGGCTGGGTGGTGGGGAGGGTGGGGGGGATGGCACAACAAGAGAGAAAATAAAAAAATCTGAATGTGAGGAATTTCTGTGACAATCAATGCTTTACACAGGCACATTCAGGTTCACAAGCCCAAGCATCTTGGAATTTCTGAACCTAAAGCTTATTTTTCATTAGGCTTTGCTGGACTTAATAACTTTGGTTTTAATTTGGTTGCTGCTAGTGGTTCCACTAGTTAGGGGGATATTTTATGGGTTTTTTCTCATTATTCATTCGGAATGGTTGAAGTTATTTCCATTGATGAGCAGATTATCTCCTGAATGTATGTGATTCAATTTCCAGTGTTTCTCTTCCTAAATTTGCTTCAGATCACCATCCAATTCTGGTTAGTTTCAAGATTAAAGAGAAACAAATGCCTTTTCCTTTTTGATTCAATAATGCTTGGTCTTTTCAGACTGAATGTGACAATCTTATTAAAAGTTTCTGGTTCAGCATGAATTGTAGCTGGGGTGAATCGGACTTCTCTTACAAGTTGAGGTTACTAAAGTCGCAAATGAGAATTTGGAGCAAGGCCAATTATAGTGGGTTGGATAAAGAGATCCTCACTCTCGAGTCGACTCTACAACATATTCAAGATGAAGCTACTAATTCTGATTTTAGTCAGGACATTTCAATAGAATTGGGTGTTATATCCAGGATGAACTCTCTTATTACATAGAGGGAAGGTGTTCAAAAGGAAACTTATAGAATCAAATGGATACAAAATGGGGACAGGAACACAAAACTCTTCAACTCTCTTCAATGAATTCGAAGGGCCAACTGGCCTTTATCTTTTCTTAGAACTGGAAAATGCATCTTGCATAACAAGGAAGCAATCGCTGAACATGTTGTTGACTATTTCACTAAGGTTTTCAATGGACCTGGAATGGAGGGGACCTTAATGGATGGTATTGTTCCTTCAATGGTTTCTGATGAGGATAATATTTTGCTCACAATCACCCCCCATGAATTTGAGATTAAGGATGCGGTCTTCAGTCTCAATGCTGGTAGTGCCCCTAGTCTGGATGGATTTGGAAATTATTTTTATTTAAAGTATTGGGAGGAGATTAAAGTGGAATTTTCTAAGCTGGTCTCTTCTTTCTTCACCTCAAGGGTGCATCCCCATGGTTTCAATGCCCAATTTATCACTTTGATTCCTAAAGTTGAGAATGCTTGTGAAATTCACCTCTTCAGGTGAAATAACTAGATTGAGTCGAGTGATATTCTTGAGACATTCGATCTAATGAGTAATAAACCTCTATGGGACATTCCATGTTCTTGATTACAATGTCTTGGAAGCAATTTCTAAGTCAGACTCAATCCATAAGCAGCTCCGTCATGTTGAGGTGAAAAATTAGTTCTTGATTATTGAACAACCTTGAATTCCTTGTAGTACACACAATAAAAAAAATGATTCCACTATTTCTAGAAGAAGATTCTATACCTGGTCGCTGCATCTAGCCTTGGAGACCTATTCATGAAACTTGTGTACTTATAGGTGAGTGTTAAATGACATCCCAAATAGAAATCCAGCATATTCCTATAGTTTCTAGTCAATGTTATATCTCAAAAATAAGTATTGATGATTTTCTCTATCCTGGAAGTAAATAGATCAACCAGAAACAATATGCGACCCTGATTTTTTAAGCTAATCATGAGTTTCAATTTGATTTTTTCATATTTTATAGAGAATAAAAAATCTGGATAAATGTATGAATGGTGATCTAAAGTCTATAAGCTATTTTGGTGGTCTATTTGGGCTATTTCATTCCATCCTGTAGTGAACTCTAGTATTAAACTCTCCAATTTGGTTTTTCTTCCATATGATGATGTCATAGTCCATGAAAGCATAACTCTAAATATTCAGATTATCCTGTGTACTCAGCAGACCATCATGACTTTGATATTGTGAAATAAATTCATCAATGATCACATGAGATAAATCTAGTGGAATGATAACAATGTCCTGCAGGGGGGGGGTGCTGTCCAGGCAGGGGGGAGGGGTGTCCAGCAGGGGGGAGGGGTGTCCAGCAGGGGGGGTGCTGTCTAGGCAGGGGGGTGGGGTGTCCAGCAGGGGGGGTGCTGTCCAGGGGGGGGGGGCTGTCCATGCAGGGGGGGAGGTGTGTCCAGGCAGGGGGTGAGGTGTCCAGGGGGGAGTCCAGTGTTCAGGGGGGTGTCCAGTGTCCAGGGGGAAGGGGGGCTGCAGGGGGGCTGTCTAGGGGGGCTTTACAGGGGGTGGGGGGCTGCAGGGGGGAGGGGTGTCCAATGTTGTTTCCACTTTTTAGGTGATTTAGAGGACTAGGTTCAGGATTAAATGTATCCATGTATGAGAAGAGTAAGATAGGGAGGGTCAAATAGAAAGATAAAAGGGATTACTCATATTTTTCTCTACCAATGGGGACTAGGTCTATGAATATGTCAAAGGACAAATAGAAGGAATGTAACCCACCTCTCCAAGGTGGTCTTTTAGTAGTGGGATATTCCTGATAATCCTTTCAAAATTCTTGTGAAATCATAAGATGATGAACCAATTAAAGATACCCTTTCCTTTACTTTGAAAAATTATAAAATTGAGGATTTTTTTTGATAAGTGGTTAGAGGAGGTTGAATAAATAACTTCTAACTTAGAAACACTCCTAGGATCAAAAAGAGAAAGATGACCAAATTAATGAAGTTTTTTATTTAATTGAACAAGCTTTTCTTTTATATTATTGTGATTTTTTTGTGTATGATTTTGATTTCACTTCTCCCTATGTATGTTGTGTAGATTCAAGTGAACTTCATTATTTACTAGAGGTACATGAGAAGGTTATTAATACACCTGATGAGAAACTTTTGAATCTCAAAAAATCTAATTGTAATTCAATGTTTGGGAGTGGTCGAAGAGCAAGAGGATATTTTGAAGTTGCGCACTAATGAAAACGTCGATATTGATACATATGTATTGAAATTCTGGTGTGTGATTATTCTAATGTTTTACTAAAAATAATTTTTGAACTTCAAATGTTAACATGCATCTACATTAAAATCCATGAATATGTGTTGAAGTTGTTAATATAGTAACTAGTGGGTATCATTCATGCATTTTGTGTGATTGTTTGAACTCTATGTTCATCATTTCTTTTGTTTTTAATATATTAGTTATATTATTTGTTTGTAATTAGATAGAAAAATTCTTTATTGTTACAAATTGATGCATATATCTAATTAATCATTTCTACCATAGCACGAGGTGGTTGGTGTTGGTTCAAATGCGGGCACGTTGGCATGCAACCGACAAGCAAGGGGGAACATCCATTCATGGTAATGGGAATCTATGTGAACTTCACTTCTCAGTTATTGGTTTTTATTAGAGTGATATTAGCATATTATTTTGTTCCCATGTAGTTTTACAAACATAAAATAAAAATTTAATCATAGTTTTATGGTTCTAATTCTAAAATCTTTTTTATGAGCTGAATTCTACGGTACTCAATTTTTGTGCTCGATAGGGGGATGGGTGGAGGGGGGCAGGGGGTAGGGTGGAGGGGTGCATGGGGGTAGGGTGGAGGGGGGTAGGGGGAAGGGGGGAGGGGACAGGGGGCAGGGGCAGGGGGGAGGGTGGAGGGGGGAAGGGGGCAGGGAGGGTGCAGGGGGGGTTCAGGGGGTGTTGTGCAGGCTAAGGGGCTGGGTGGAGGGGGGAGGGGCAGGGGGTAGGGTGCAGGATGGAGGGGGGAATGGGGGAAGGGGGAGGGCTGTCCAGCAGGGGGAGGGGTGTACAGCAGGGGGGAGCGGTGTCCAGGCAAGGGGAGGGGCTGTCCGGCAGGGGGCGGGCTGTCCGGCAGGGGGGCGGGCTGTCAGGTAGGGGGGCAGGCTGTCCGGTCGGGGGGAGGGGTGTCCAGAAGGGGGGAGGGGTGTCCAGCAGGGGGGAGGGGTGTCCAGGCAGGGGGACGGGCTATCCAGCAGGGTGGGGGGGGGGGGGGGGTGGGCTGTCCGGCAGGGGGCGGGCTGTCAGTCAGGGGGGCAGCTCTCCGGCAGGGGGGTGGGGTGTCCGGCAGGGGGGATAGGATGTCCAGGCAGGGGGAGGGGTGTCCAGTAGGGGGAGGGGTGTCCAGCAGGGGGAGGGGTGTCTATCATGGGGGAGGGGTGTCCAGGCAGGGGGAGGGGGTGTCCAGCAGGGGGTGGGAGGGCTGTCCAACAAGGGGGAGGGCTGTCCAGCAGGGGGGAGGGGTGTCTGGCAGGGGGGAGGGGTGTCCGGCAGGGGGAAGGGGTGTCCGGCAGGAGGGATGGGCTGTCCAGGCAGGGGGAGGGGTGTCCAGTAGGGGGAGGGGTGTCCAGCAGGGGGAGGGGTGTCCAGGCAGGGGGAGGGGCTATCCAGCAGGGGGTAGGGCTGTCCAACACGTTGTGGTCACGCCGCGGTCACGCCACGGTCACACCGCGGTCACGCGCGGTCACTCCACGATCACGCCACTGTCACTCCGCGGTCACGCCGCGGTCACACCGCCGTCACGCCGCGGTCACGCCGTGGTCACGCCGCGGTCACGCCGCGGTCACGCCGCGATCACACCGCGGTCACACCGTGGTCACACCACAGTCACGCCGCGGTCACGCCGCGGTCACGCCACGGTCACGCCGCGGTCACGCCGCAGTCACGCCGTGATTTGGCCCTGTTCCAGGACGACACCCTGCGGCAGTTACTCCTCCTTAGAGAAACATTGAATGGTTAGCTCTATAATTTTTCATATTTCCTCATTCCTAAACTATATCTCCTCCCAGCGCTGCCTCTCATCCTATTTGAAACTAAGTGGAATATGTTGCCCCGCGGATGTCACTGAACCGGGCCAACACGTTGTGGTCATGCCGCGGTCACGCCGCGGTCACACCGTGATTTGGCCCTGCTCCAGGATGACACCCTACGGCGGTTACTCCTCCTTAGAGAAACATTGAATGGTTAGCTCTATAATTTTTCGTATTTCCTCATTCCTAAACTATATCTCCTCCCAGCGCTGCCTCTCATCCTATTTGAAACTATGTGGAAGATGTTGCCCCGCGGATGTCGCTGGACCGGGCCAACAAGTTGTGGTCACGCTGCAGTCACGCCGCGGTCATGCTGCGGTCACACCGCGGTCACTCCGCGGTCAGGCCTCGGTCACGCCGCGGTCACGCCGCGGTCACGCCGTGATTTTTCCCTGCTCCAGGATGACACCCTGTGGCGGTTACTCCTCCTTAGAGAAACATTGAATGGTTAGCTCTATAATTTTTCGTATTTCCTTATTTATAAACTATATCTCCTCCCAGCACTGCCTCTCATCCTTTTTGAAAATAAGTGAAAGATGTTTCCCCACGGATGTCGCTGGACCGGGCCAACACGTTGTGGTCACGCTGCGGTCACGCCGCGGTCACGTCGCGGTGACGCCGCGGTCACGTCGTGATTTGGCCCTGCTCCAGGACGACACCCTGCGGCGGTTACTCATCCTTAGAGAAACATTGAATGGTTATCTCTATAATTTTTCGTATTTCCTCATTCCTAAACTATATCTCCTCCCATCGCTGCCTCTCATCCTATTTGAAACTAAGTGGAAGATGTTGCCCCATGGATGTCGCTGGACTAGGCCAACACGTTGTGGTCACGCTGCGGTCACGCCGTGGTCACGCCGTGGTCACGCCGTAGTTCCCACAATTTCAAAGAGGCTGTTCTATTCTGAGGGCCTATTTCATGCTGGAGTTCCCACATTTCCCCCACAAGCTGGAAAAGGGAGGTCTGTTTGGGCCTATGCAAACAGGTCTTGTTTCTTATGGACAATGATGCAACTGGAGACCTGGTTTGCTTGAAGAGTTTCCATGAAGGGTCTTCACTGTAGAGGAGAATAGCTCTGGTCTGTATTTGGTAGTTGCTTCCATGATGGTTCCCACAACCGTTTGACTGAATTTCACACCAAACCAAGCCCTGCTAGTTACTATTTTTCGATGCACTATAAAAATCCCATGGCCAACCCACCAAAATCAAACCAGCTATTCCAGGGCCATTTCCACTCTCACTAAAAAAATCCAAACTCAAGCCCTACTACAATTCCAAGATCCCACTTCAATTTAGCCACTATGAACTCCTTCCCAGTCCCCCACCATTTTTCAATCCACCTAGGAAACCCATCCACAACTTGAGCACCAATCAGGCCTACCCAACTCTCAACTTCTAAGCCACCAACCCCACATTTTCCACCAGGCATCCCACTTTAAAACCATTCCAAACCTCACCCAATTTTAACCAATTAATCCAGACCCCTTAACATTTGAATCCATCATCTAAATTCATGTTCCAACTCACTTATTTTAGGGGGTCCAGGTGGTGTCCATGGGTAGGGGGACTAGCAGGGGACTGGAAGGGTGCCTGGCAGGGTGCAGGGGGGGACTAGAAGGGGGGACTGGCAGGGGGGGCTGGTGGGGGGCAGGGGGCTAGGGGGGGGGGGGGCAGGGGGCTGCGGGGGGGTAGGGGCTGGGGGGGGGGGGGCAGGGGGCTGGTGTAGTTGGGGGCTGGTGGGGGGGGCAGGGGGCTGGTGGGGGGCAGGGGGCTGGGGGGGGGGGGTGCTGGGGGGTGGGGGGGGGGGCTGGTGTTGGGGGGGGGGCTGGGGTTAGGGGATGGTGGGGGGGGGGTAGGGATGTCCAGCAGGGGGGAGGGATGTCCAGCAGGGGGGAGGGCTGTCCAGTAGGGGGGAGGGCTGTCCAGCAGGGGGGAGGGGTGTCTAGGCAGAGGGCGGGGCTGTCCAGCAGGGGGGGGGGGGCTGTCCGGCAGGGGGGGAGGGCTGTCCGGCAGGGGGGCGGGCTGTTCGGTAGGGGGGCGGACTGTCACGCAGGGGGGGCGGGCTGTCACAGGCTATCCGACAGGGGGGAGGGGTGTCCGGCACGTGGGAGGGATGTCTAGCATGGGGGAGGGGCTGTCCCGTAGGGGGGAGGGGCTGTCCCACAGGGGGGAGGGGTGTCCAGTAGGGGGGAGGGCTGTCCAGCAGGGGGAGGGGTGTCCAGCAGGGGGGAGGGGTGTCCAGGCAGGGGGAGGGGCTGTCCAGCAGGGGGGGAGGGGCTGTCCAGCAGGGGGTGTTCAAGGGGGATGTCCTGGGGGTTGCAAGGGGGTGCAAGAGGGCTGTCCAGGAACCTAAGCCCATGCAGGTTATGAATGTCTCTATAGAGAAAATGCAGTGCTGTCCAGATCTGGAAAATATCATAAAACATCCCACAGATACTTCACAGGAACCAGGTATAACTATTTCACCACCTATAGATAGTGAGCACGGTGCTATAAAATCTGGTAAATCTATTTCAAATAATAATTCCAATGTTTTGTTTAATGCAGTACTACATGAAATGCAAGCAGATTTTATCTTTGGATGAGCATGTGTGACCACGATTTCACCAAGCAGTTTGTTTAGTTGATAAACAGTTTTTCTGGTAATGTTTTCCAATTTCAAATATGTTTTATTTTATTTCCATAAACTTTTTATAGTTTATTCTATTTTATTTTCCAGACTGATTATATGTATGTTTTCCTAGATTACTCATATATAGCTACTTCTGAATTTTGTTTCAAGTGTTTCCCATGTCCTACTAAGAACCTATAGTATGGGGTGGTCCTACTAAGAACCTATAGTATGGGGCCAGTGTCCAGCAGAGGTCCAGTGTCCAGCAGGGGTAAATATGCAGGGGGAGTCCAGTGTCCAGGGCAGAGTCCAGTGTCCAATAGGGGTAAATATGATTTGGGCATCCCATGAACTAGTTTCCAGGGGGGATTCCTGTGTCCAGCAGGGGTACAAGGGGGATGGTAGGGGTGGGGGGGAGTAGGGGTCCATTGTCCAGTAGGGGTCTAGTGTCCAGTAGGGGTAAATATGCAGGGGGGGTCCAGTGTCCAGGGGGGAGGGAGGGGGGGGGGGGTGCTGTCCCGGGGGTGGGGGGGGGGGGGGTTCTGTCCAGGCGGGGGGGTGTCCAGCAGGGGGGAGGGGAGCTAAACATGGTCTGTAAGTCTGATGTAGTTCAGTCTGTTCCTGTCTTATCTCATGCTGCTAAACATGTCAGAATTGGTGAATTGGTACCTGTTAAACCTGAATCTGGAAGTGCTGAAGAAGTTGTGGTTATCAGAT
This sequence comes from Viscum album, assembly GCA_963277665.1. Lineage (NCBI taxonomy): Eukaryota > Viridiplantae > Streptophyta > Magnoliopsida > Santalales > Viscaceae > Viscum > Viscum album. The sequence goes on along the minus strand of OY728133.1, from coordinate 2,063,540,824 downwards.
CAGATAAACTTGGTTATCAGATCAGGGGGCAGGGGGACTAGCAGGGGACTGCCAGGGGGCCTAGAAGGGGGCAGGGGGACTGGCAGGGGCAGGGGGGTGGCAGGGGGCAGGGGGGGCTTGCAGGGGGCAGGGGGGGGGGAGGGAGGGGGCTGGCATGGGGACAAGCAGTGGGGGCTGGCTGGGGGACAACCAGGGGGCTGGGGGGGGGCTGGCAGGGGGACAAGCAGGGGGCTGGGGGGGGGGCTGGAAGGGGGACAAGCAGGGGGCTAGCAGGGGGACAAGCAGGGGGCAGGGGGGGGGGGCTGGCAGGGGGACAAGTAGGGGGTGGCAGGGGGGGACTGGCAAGGGGACAAGCATGGGGGTGGCAGGGGGGACTAGCAGGGGGTAGGGGGGACTAGCAGGGGGAAGGGGGGACTAGCAGGGGGTGGCATGGGGCAGGGGGGACTGGCAGGGGGCAGGGGGGACTATCAGGGGGCATAGGGGGGCTGGAAGGGGGACAAACAGGGGGCAGGGGGACAAGCAGGGGGCAGGGGGGGTGGCTGGCAGGGGGACAAGCAGGGGGTAGGGGGGGGGGGGGGGGGCTGGCAGGGGGCAGGGGGGCTGGCCGGGGTCAGGGGGGACTGGCAGGGGGGTGGCAAGGGGGGACTGGCAGGGGGTGGCAGGGGGGACTGGTAGGGGGTGGCAGGGGGGTGGTAGGGGGTGTCCATGGGGGTGTCCAGGGGATGTCCGGCGGGTGTCGAGGGGGTTGGGGGGTATTTGTTTATGGATTTGGACAACCTATAGCCACAGTTTAAACCGTGGCTATTGGTTTATTACCCCGGTTATTAACCGTGGCTATAGACATAATGCCACGGTTATAAACTGTGGCAATTAAGTCTTTCTGGCCTTTAGTATAGCCATGCTTTCAACCGTGGCTCTAAGTATACAGCCACGGTTTGAACTGTGGATCTATACCTACAGCCACTATTGAAACCGTGGCTATAGTGTTAAAGCCACGGTTTGTAACCGTGGCTATAGGTCTAGGCCTATAGCCACGCCAAACTTAGCCACGGTTTTAGGAACCGTGGCTATTACCTATAGCCATGGTTTTAGGAACCATGGCTATTACCTATAGCCACGGTTTGAGGGCCTATAGTAACGGTTTAGAACTGTGGCTATAGCCCGAATTTCCAGTAGTGATAAAATATTAGGATTGTTTATATAAATTGTTTTTGAAGTAATAATGCTGTTATGAATTTGTCAAAAAGAAAATACCCAATAGTTTCAAAATTGACATAAAAGAGTTTTAAAAAAAATATTATATTATTAATTGATAGTCAATTCCTAAAAATCTAAGGTTCTTCCAAAAGACTTATATAATGAGAGTTGTATCATTAATGGACCACCTGGGGGTCTCTTGGAGGTACATAGTAAGTTTATTAACTATATAATATAAAAATACAAAGTGACATGGTAAATGTCAAACTAATTAACTAAGAGTTAAAACTAAAATATAAGGTTTATATAATGACCCAAACCTATCAAAATTCCATTGGTTGAGTGGTTTTCGATCCATACCCACCTTAAACTTTAAATAATATACTTTAGATCTACTATAAACTGAATATGAATTTATTATAAAATAATATTTCTAGATTTTCCTAAGGTGCCCCTCCTCCCCCTTATAAAAGGACACCATTTCTAACCAATTCATCACACCTTCAAAGACTTTTGGTTCAGCCAAATCCTACCCAAATACTCTCTCAGATTCACTCACTTCATCATATAGGCCTTAGTTTTATCAGGAAGCCAACATAAGGAGCCCTTTTGATCAAATCAAAAGGAAGAACTCGAAGAAGAGGTAACATCTTCACCACCCTCTTTAAAGTTCCTTTCTACTTCAACTTCTTCTTTCCTTGTTATTTCCATTCTAAAATAATAAATCCAGTATCTTCCATATACATTAATGTTATTATAATTATGGAACAAACAAATTCATTATTCTATCCATCCCTTGAATAATATGTTACCATATGTGCGTATGTACGGCCTACCGTCTCAATGTTGTGGTGTAATTGTTATTAAATATATTATTCTTTGGATGGGTATAATAATGATGTGTAATTCATGTAAATAATAAATATAACATGATAATGATTCTGTATATATGATATACCATCCAATTATATAATATTTTAATATCAAAAGAATGATATTGTCGCTCGTGCGTACGTACGGACTACCGTCTCCACGAACGCGATGAGATTCATTCCCCATTGTATCCATTCAAGACTAATTCTAATTTGATGATTAAAAGTAATATTTAATAACTTTATATCATTCTGGATATGAATAAGATACAACCTATCCATATCAAACATGACTTATGTAACAAAACATATAAAAGAAAACGAGTAAGTTAACACCCAAAATGACGATAATACTAAAGTATTATTAACAAATCATTATTAGAAGATCAAATATGATATCATAATTATGTATATGGTTATTGTATAATTTAATAAAAATTATTTCACCACTATACAAGAGGTTAACTAACCCTCGACCAATGAAAAGTACAAGGTAAGGGTTTATTTCACAATCTCTTCATTATTCAAGGTTGTTTATACGTAATTATCTACTAGGACCTCTTTATCATATTCATCCTTGTTTCTTAAAAATGTACTTCAAAACATTCTTAATATTTTACCGAATATGGGTTAAAGTCATATATAACCTTGTTTGACTTTTTATAAGAAGTTTATAAAGGAATCTTTTCGTCGCTTTCCAGACAAGGTCCTTTTTAACCTTTTCGACAGAATTAAGGTAAGAATTTATTTTTAACTTATTTGGAGGATGTGTCTATTTTACACCATTATAAAATATTTGACGATTCCCTTACAAGCTTATAAGAATATTTTCAAAGTAAGTATTTTATTTTATAATTATTTGACTTTTTAATGATTTAAAAAAAGAGATATTTCTCTCAAATAGTTTTGATTTCATCTATGTCAATATCTTTTGATGGATTTTAAGCTTATTTGAAGTTGATTTATTATAAAAACTTCCATTGAAGGTTTTGTGATATTTTTTACTGTGTATGTGTTATTTTTATACCATTCATGGTTTATGGAGAAAATATTTACATTTTGTATGCTAGTTTTAATACGAATGTTTATGTTATGTTTAAACCTGTTTGTATGAGGAATGCATTAGACTTAATTAGTGATGGGTGGAGCCCGCTATATCTCCTCGATGCATCTGTAGGTCTCATGATACAAACTAGTGTATTGGCATGAGTCCTTGACAAAATCATATTTGTAGTATTGGCACGAGGCCTTGGCTACGTAGTGATGATAGTCTGGCATTATGAATTCCGTCATTATGAAAGTGGTTATTGATATTGCAAGTGATTATTCGACTAGTAGAATATCCATGAGAGTAATTAAATGGAATTATTTTATTTTTATCGTTTCCATATTATGCTAAAGTTCATGTTTAAAAGGATTTTTTTAGTTATAAATTTCCTTAAATGTTTATGTTTATTTATGAAAGTTTCTGCTATATTGTTATCCTTAATGAGAATCTGAGCTCACCCCTTTCAATGTTTTTTATTTCTCCCAAGATGTGTAGAAGTAATTTATGAATGACCTGTTGGGATAGTATGTGGGGATACGAGAGTGTACAATAGAGAAAATGTTGTTGTAGTTTTCATTTTTATGATGTAATGTATGACTTATGAATATATCTAGTGTTTCTAAGGCTACTAAACTAACCGGTCGTTCGAGATTTGATCTTTCTTGTGATCATGCCAATGTTATGTAATAATGCACCGACTCTGGGTAACTGGGGTTGGAGCATTACAGTTGGTATGAGAGGAAGTTTAGTACAAACCTTGGAAGCTGGATTTAGATAAACTCTGATTAGAGCACATAGACCTATGATGGAATTTGATGATTAGTATAGAATAAATTCCTTGAATTTTGGTATTATAGAGATTTTTGTGAGTTTTCCAAGAAATACATCCCTGTCTGGATAAGAGCAGGTAGAGGTGGCTTTGGCCCAGTTGTACATAGGGGTAAAACCCAAAAACACCGCTTTGAGATAGACTCGAATGGGAACTGGTGCACGACAACGATCTTTGCTGCACTCTTGGTTACGACATTACCTGGAGATATACTTAGGATAATTCTCATTTTCTTTACGAACCATTATGAAGGGTTTATGATTATATACTTTCTCAAAGAAAACATTTTTATGATTATGGATTATATCCATAAACTGTTCAATTTATGTCATGTGTTTTACAAGTATGGAATTATGTATTTTAATTCATAAACTGATCTAGTTTATGCCATTGTTTAGAAATGGTGCCTAGTGGAAGAAATGGAAGCTGTATCAATGCACACACTCCATCTAGGGATTTCCCTCCTGCTCAAGATAATTATAGTGGAGCTGGTGATTTAACTGGTGCTGATCATCTTATCACCATACTGGGACAACTCACTCATGTTATGAATAATAACCTTACCCGTATAGAGCACCCTGATCCATAGCATGGAGGATCAATGTTAGATCACTTCATGAGGGAAAAACCACCAACATTCAATGGTAGTACAAATCCATTGGTAGCTGAGAAATGGATAAACTCTTTAAAGAAAATATTCCATGCTTTGGGGAGTAGAAAAAGGGAAAATGTTTTCCTGGCAGTTTACCACCTCACTGGAGATGCTGACCAATGGTTGTACTTGATTCAAAATACAAAGGAAGATGATGAATTATCAAATATGGAATAGAGTGAGTTCAAAGTAATGTTCGTAGAAAAATACTTTCCTCGAGACCATCGAGAAGATATGGAAAGACAATTTCTAAGTTTGAGACAAAAGAAGGATGAGAATGTCGCAAAGTATGAGGATGACTTTAAAAGGTTAGCGAGGTATGCTGTAGATTATATATGTAACCCAACTAGTAAAATTGATCGTTTCTTTGAAGGGTTAAAACCATTTCTCCATCTAGCATTAGACTCACAAACCTTCTCGTCGTACAAAGATATTGTCTCGTGTGCTATCAAGACGGAAAAGGAATTCTCTAAGTCTTATGACTTTAGAGAAAAGAAATATAAGAAGAGATCTGCTAATCAATCTGGAAATAGAAATAAGGGGAAGAAGGGAAAATTTGAAAATCCATCTTGCTGTAAATGTGGGAAGAAACACCCCGGTACTTGCTTAAGAGGAATGGAAGTCTGTTACAAGTGTGGTGAAAAAGGCCACAAATCTCATGATTGCAAGGGAAAGAGAGTTGTTGTCAACATGGAATGATATAATTGTAGAGTGATGGGGAATTATGAAAATGAATGTTCTAAGCGTCAGGGGATCTTGCCTCAGAAAAGGCCAAAGGATCAAGACCAATCTTATGCTATCACTACTGCTGAGGTAGAGGCTCAGAAAGATGTGGTGGCAGGTTATGTAATGGTTTTCTCATGTTTAGAAAATGCCTTATTTGATTTTGGATCATTGCATTGTTTCATATCTTCCCAGTTTTCTAAGAAAATTAGATATTTCCAATTTGATTTAACAAGAGAGTTGTCAGTCAAAACCTCTAAGGGAATTATCATTGCTCCAAAGTTCTGTGGATCCGTTCCCGTTAGGGAATATAAATTTTCTTTATTCGCTGATCCCATCGTCTTACCTATGATTGAATTTTACATAATCCTCGGTATGGATTGGCTTTCGGACCATGATGCAAAGATTTATTATAAGAAGATGGAGGTTACTATTCTTGATGATGATGATAAAGAACACCTTATCTTTATAGCAGAATCATCGCCAACTAATTCTTATCTACATCCACCCCTAGTAGCTCAACAAAACTCAATTATTGTGGAGGAAGATAATGAAATGATTGTGGGTGAGGAAAGTAATGTTCAAATAGAGGATGTACCTATTCTTAAAGAATATGTAGATGTGTTCCTAGAAGATTTACCCGGACATCCTCCAGAATGAGAAGTTGAGTTTTCCATTGATTTAATTCTTAGATCAAGGCCAATATTGAGGACCCCTTATAGAATGTCCACTATGGAGTTAGTTAAACTAAATAAAAAACTAGAGGAATTGAGTAATAAGGGATTTATTCTCCCTACTGTTTCTCCATGGGGAGCCCCTATCCTTTTTGTTAAGAAGAAATATGGATCTATGAGGTTGTGCATTGACTACAGGGAGATCAATTCCATAACAATAATGAACAAGTATCCCATACCTCGCATTGATGATTTATTTGACCAATTGAATGGATCTCAATACTTTTCAAAGATTGACCTTCGATCAGGATACCATCAGTTGTGTGTGAATAAGGAATGATGCAATATGGGTCATTGTTGATCATCTTAACAAGTGAGCACATTTCCTTTCTATAAGGGAGGATTTACCACTTGAATGTCTAGCATGGATATATATAAATGATGTTGTGAGACTTCATGGAGTACCTCTATCGATTTTTTCTGATCGTGATCTCCGTTTTACTTCATGATTATGGAAGATTCTTCAAAAATCCATGGATACTGAACTTCGTTTGAGCACTACTTACCACCCTCAAACAGATGTAAAATCAGAACGAACTATCCAAACCTTAGAAGACATGTTGAGATCATGCTCACTTTACTTTCAAGGTATGTGGGATCAATATTTACCTCTGGTAGAATTTTCCTATAAAAATAGCTTCCATTCATGTATTCAGATGGCATCATATGGAGCGTTATACAGAAAGAGATGTCGCAGACCAACCTGTTTGGATGACGTTGGCGAAAGAAAACTAGTAGGCCAAGAACTGGTGGAGGAAACGATGGAAAAAGTGAAGGTAATCCAAAACCACATCAAAGCAGCATAAAGTAGGCAGAAGTGCTATGCTGACAACCGAAAAAAGGATTTGGAATTTCAGGTGGGAGATCTTGTTTTCTTGAAGGTATCTCCATGGAAGGGAGTTATAAATTTTGTAAAGAAAGGTAAATTGAGTCTTAGGTACATCGGACCTTCTGATATTCTAGAACAAATTGGGGTTGTAGCTTACCATTTGTCAATGCCACCAAATCTCTCCAAAGTTCATGATGTGTTCCACATATCACTGTTGAGAAAATACATGCCTGACCCAATGCATGTACTCACCTATGAGGAATTAGAACCAGAACCCGATCTCTCTTATTGTGAAGATACCATCAGGATTCTTGATATGGGAGAACAAGTGCTGAGAAACCGGACGACTCATCTGGTAAAAGTTTTATGGAGAAACCACAAGATGGAAGAGACAATGTGGGAACCTGAGGAACTTATGATAAAGAACCACCAGAGTCTTTTTATGTAGTAATATTCTAGAAATTTCTAGTATTGAATTATTTTAAGGAGGGGAGAATGTACCACCCCAAGCTTCCATGGTACACTTCTCTTTGAATAATACTGTAGCATGTGTTGTACGTAGCTTCAAGATTCTAACACACACCACAACCAATCAAAGTAGCCTTTATGAATAGTAATACCTAATTTTTGAAATTTTATAAATTTTATCTATCAAAATGGACTTCATTTTTGGATTCAGAATATCTAATTTATCCTAGGGTGAAATTTTTGTACTTTTCGGATAACTTTTATATTTTGATGAATAGTGAAAATTACTAAATTTTAAATAAAAACAACTTCTTTAATCAAAATAATTAATAGTGAAAAATTATGACTTTTTGTGGTTTTAATGTATATTTAGAATATATTTTTACCATTTAATACAATGTTGGTCATTGGACATAATTTCAAATTTAAACCAGACATAAACAATTGTCAATCTTTTGATAGTTATTATCTCTAAAAAACACGTTTTTTGTTTTGACAATGGGAATTAAAATTAAATTAATTTATGCCACTTCTGTGTTTTGAATTTGGAAAAATTTATTCCATATTTCGAATCAGGATGTCCAAATTGTGTAAATAGGTAACTTTTATTTTTAGACATTTTGAATAATTATTTCGGTAAATATTTTATTTACCATGGTTAAAGGGAAAATCCGGTAAATAAGGGTTAAAAATAATATTATAATAATAATAAATTACCTTAAAACGTGTCCTAAACTTATTGGTTGATACATTTCCGACCATGGGAATCTTGGAGTCGATTTTGGGACCCCATGGAGCCACTTGTAGGTGATAGGGTCACTTTATATTAATTAAGTTAAAATAAATACAAAAATGAAATAAGCATATATCTTTTAGAAAAACAATTTTTACATAGGGATATATATGTTAGATTTTTGACTATAAATATTCATTATATATCTAAAACTATTTCCTACATAATGTTATTTTATTTATAATTTTTAGACATTAAATAATTTAATTTATTTATAACAAAATGATGATGCAATAATTACCCTATTAATGAAAGATTAAGATAATTGATATTATAAATACCCATATAAATAAAATTTGAGACATTTTATAAATTCCAAAAAATTTATAGGTTACTATTACATATTAGGATTGTTTATATAAATTTTTTTAAAAGTAATAATGCTGTTATGAATTTATCAAAAACAAAATACCCAATATTTTCAAAATTGACATAAAAGAGTTTTTAAAACAAATATTATATTATTAATTGATATTCAATTCCTAAAAAGCTAAGGTTCGGCCAAGAGACTTATATCATGATAGGTGTACATTAATGGATCTCTATGGGGGCTGCTCGGAGGTATATAGTAAGTCTATTAACTATATAATATAAAAATACAAAGTGACATGGTAAGCGTCAAACTAATTAACTAAGAGTAAAATCTAAAATATAAGGTTAATATAATGATCCAAACATGTCTAAATTATATTGGTTGAGTGGTTTCCGACCCATCCCCACCTTTTATTTTAAATAATACACTTTAATCCATTATAAACTGAATATGAATTTACTATAAAATAATATTTCTAGATTTTCCTAAGGTGCCCTTCCTCCCCCTTATAAAAGGACACCACTTATAACTAATTCATCACACCTTCAAAGACTTTTGGTTCATCCCACCCCTGCCCAAATACTCTCTCAACTTACCTAACATAATCCTAGAGGCCTTAGTTTGATCATTAAGCCAACCTATGGATCCCTTTTGATCAAATCAAAAGGAAGAACCTGAAGAAGAGGTAACGTCTTCACCACCCTCTTTAATGTTCCTTTCTTCTTTAACATTATTTCCTTGTTATTTCCATTCTAAAATAATAATTCCATTTTATTCTATATAGTTTTATGTTATTATAATTATGTAACAAACAAATTCATTATTCTATCCATCCCTTGAATGACTTGTCACCATACGTGCGTACGTACGGCCTACCGTCTCCACGTGGTGGTGTAATTCTTATTCAATATATTATTATTTGGATGTGTATAATAATGATGTGTAAATCATGTAAATAATAAATATAAATGATAATGATTCTGTATATATGATATAATATCCAATTATATATTATTTTAATATCAAAAGAATGATATTGTCGCTCATGCGTACGTACGGACTACCGTCTCCACGAACGCGATGAGATTCATTCCCCATCGTATCCATTCAAGAATAATTATCATTTGATGATTAAAAGTAATTTTTAAGAACTTTATATCATTCTGGATATGAATAATATACAACCTATCCATAAAAAACCCGACTTATGTAACAAAACATATAAAAGAAAACGAGTAAGTTAACATCCGAAACGACGATAATACTAAAGTATTATTAACAAATCATTATTAGAAGATCATATATGATATCATAATTATGTATATGGTTCTTTTATAGTTTAATAACAATTATTTCACCATTATATATGATGTTAACCAACCCTCGACCAAGGAAAAGTACAAGGTAAGGGTTTATTTTTCAATCATTTCATTATTCGAGATTGTTTATACGTAATTATCTACTGGGACCTCTTTATCATCCAAATCATTGTTTCTTAAAAATGTATTTCAAAACATTGTTAATATTTTAAAGAATATTGGTTAAAGTCATTTATACCCTTTTTTGACTTTTTATAAGAAGTTTATAAAGGAATATTTCCGTCGCATTCCAAACAAGGTCCTTTTTAACCTTTTCGACAGAATTAAGGTAAGAATGTCTTTTTAACTTATACGGCGGATGCGGCTATTTTCCGCCATTATAAAATCTTTGAATCTTTCCTTACAATCTTATAAGAATAATTTCAATGTAAATGTTTTATTTTATAATTATTTGACTTTTAAATGATTTCAAAAACAAAGAGAGATATTTCTCTCAAATAATTTTGATTTCATCTATTTCAACATCCTTTGATGGATTTTAGACTTATTTGAAGTTGATTTATTATAAAAAACTTCCATTGAAGGTTCTGTGATATTTTTGACTGTGGATGTGTTATTTTTATACCATTCATGGTTTATGGAGAATGTATTGACATTTCATATGCTAGTTTTAATACGAATGATTATGTTATGTTTAAACCTGTTTATATGAGGAATGCATTAGATATAATAAGTGACAGGTGGAACCCGCAATAGCTCTTCGATGCATCGGCAGGTCTCATGAGACACACTAGTGTCTTGGCACGAGGCCTTGACAAAATCTTATTTGTAGTCTTGGCACGAGGACTTGGCTACGTGGTGATGATTGTCTGGCATTATGCATTCCATCATTATGAAAGTGGTTATTGATATTGCAAGTGATTATTCAACTAGTAGAATATCTATGCGAGTAAGTAAATGAAATTATTTGATTTTTATCTTTGCTATATTATGCTGAAGTTAAAGTTTAAAAGGCTTTTGTTTTATTTATACATTGCCTTAAATGTTTATGTTTATTTATGAATGTTTCCACTATATTGTTATCCTTACTGAGCATCTAAGCTCACCCCTTTCAATGTTTTTATTTTTCTGAGGATTTGAAGAAGTAATTTATGAATGAACTACAGGGATAGTATGTGGGGATATGAGAGTGGACTATGGAGACAATGTTGTTTTAGTTTTCATTTTTATGATGTAATTTAAGACTTATGAATATATCTAGTGTTTCCAAGGCTACTAAACTAATCGGTCTTTCGAGATTTTATCTTTCTTGTGATCACGCCCTTGTTATGTAATAATTCACAGACTCTGGGTAACTGGGGTCGGGGCGTTACACTAAGAGTTTAAATAAATAATTTATTCAACTTAAAATCGTTAAATTTTTTTTACACAAGCATTCTATGGAAGAAGAATTGGAAAATATAAAAAATAATCTAAAATAATAAACCTGAAATATGGGTTATTCATATTATATGTAAAACTTTTTTACAAATAATAAGTAGCATGTACCCTTATGTGGTGTTCACTTTACCCATACACAACCTTATTTACAAATACACGGTACACTTATGCAACATTACGAAATTCCTAGAGACACTTATTTGGGTACCCTTATGTGTCATATTACCCTTATACAACCTTTGAAAAACTCATCTTACCCTTATGCGTGGAACCATAAATGAGATGGTACCCATACACATTGATCCAATACCCTTACATGAGCACTATTGTTTCACTCAACTATCATTACCATTGTGTAGTTCTAAATATACCCTTATGAAAGTCATCTACACTTATATAGGCATTTAGTACCCCTACACAATGCATACGAATGGATTTTAACCTTATAAAACTTATGGTAAAGGATTTTTTCCTTTATAAAAGTTCTAGTAGAGGAGATTAACCTTAATCAATGTCTTTATACCATATTAGCTCTACATAATACCATAAAGTCAATGAAAGGGTATTTTTAACTGAAAGTTTTTGTTTCAACATAAAAAAATTATTATTTACAAAAATAATTGATGGAATAAGAATAAAATAAAATTTAGAATATAATATTTTCACCTCTCTAACGACTTCTCATCCCTGTGAAGTATCTCTAGAAGTGTTGTACAATTATTCATACCACTGATGTTGAACATCAAAATACTTCTACCAAAAGTTCTCTTAGATATTCCCATGATTCCATTGAATCAAAATACGTTATACCTTATTTACGTGAAGTAATTTCTCTCTCGGGTGTATAAATCACATATCTTACTCTTAATAAGATTTATTGGCTTCAACTCAATGACCTAATAGTCAATAATTTTTATAGGGTCGGACATGTACTTCCAGAGCTATCACACGTGAAACAAATCATGCATTCCATTATAACAAGAAGGAAGATCCAGATGGTATTCTATTATTTGAATAAGTTTTGTGATCTCAAAGTACACAAAAAATGTGTTAAAAGTTTTCATTCCTTTATCATACATCTGTGGTCTAACTAAAAATTAAATATCTAGAATACTCAATCTCCCAAAACTTACACCAATAGTATACTCATATGGTTAGAATATGATATTTTAATACACCGAGAGGTGACCCACCAATCATCAATAATATGCACTCTCTTGGAAGAATACAAAACCAAACTATGATCTATGATTATTAAATCACCTATCACATGCCAACAAAGTGGAAATTTTCTTGGCCACCCTCAATAGAAGAATAAGATACCCTATGAAACAAATCCTATAAACTGTTTATTTTCAATAAAATTATCCAAGGTTATATGGATATCGAATACTCCACCTAATTCTATAATGATATATTTATGATTATCCTAAAATACTTGTATTATCCCCTTGGATTGTATGTCTGTCTAAGGATGGTAAACTATGATCACTCTCAGTTGAGTCCCTATATATTTTTTTATATCCATTAAAAAACATAGAAATAAATGTTGAAAATATATAAAATAAAATTCTCATGTGAACTATATACAGGCATACATTCTCACAGACTTAGAAAATTCCCATATAATCAACTAAGCGTGTATCTATGATTGGTGTAATGTGAGAAGTCATTTCCAGCTAATTGTTATTCACCCATATACCATCACAACTTACCAGGGACATGTGTAACACCATAATAAACTACATAATGACATCTATAGAAATTCACAAGGGTGAATTATGTGGATGGAGTAAAGCACATGGTTGCTAGTTCCATTCTTTTACCCTATAGAAGTTAATTTATAAAGATACAAAACCAGTAGTAACCCACATTATCCAATGCCATCATAACAGACACCTAATTTTTTGTTATATCATCATCATAGTAGGATATACTAGCCATATTGGGGTGTTGAATTACATCATACACTCCTCTCTGATGGATGCAAGAACTAAATATATCATCGGAACAAGGATCATATTATCATCACCCAATAACCATTTGGGTGTCAGATCACCTCTAGCTAGTGGTTATTACACCATAGTAAACTCTCATCCAAACTATTTTCATGACTTTAATTAGTATACCATATAAAATGTGACAATGAATGGATTCAAATTTATCATTCCATGATCCTCATAATATTCAATCCTCAAGTCAACCAAAAATCTCATCAATATCCATTACTCCACTAAAGGCCACTATGTAAGACATTTTTCAACCCATGTCATATAACTCTAAGAATAAGAATTTGAATCAACATTCCATGTTTCATACATGATGTCAATGATGAACATATTTAAATACTATTCCCAGTTGTTTTGTTAGAGATTTTTGTCCCACTATGTGAATATGTAGAGATGACTCATATGCTCATTATATACAATGATCCTCTAAAATTAATGATTGTCTCAGCAAAACTTCAAATAATTGAAAATATATGCCAGCTATAGATCATGGGTGGCATAGTTCTTATCATTGGGATGCAACTTCCATGACCTATATGTTATGCCATACTCTCCCTACACTGGTCCCACTCCCATAATAATTCTATATCCATCATAATGTACATCATATATGATATTAATTTAAATTCCTAGACTATTTTAGACCAAATCTGGTGGTTTCTATATTACATTGTCATGATACACCATATATCACTTCCCAAATTACCTAATAGTTTAATAGTCCTTGTAAACTAGATACACAATTGAATCTCACATTACATTTGAAAACAAAAAATATAACGAAGTGAAATTAAGTATTATCCATCATTGAAATCCTTCAATAATTCATTTATTATATCCCATGGAATAGAAATAAAATATGGGTGATATAAAATTCTCATTAATTGTTATACACAAAAGAAGTTATCATGTGTAAATAAAGTATAATCAATATACAAAGTTAAATAAATGATAAAAATTCCATTTAATCCATAACATGACTTTAAGAACATTGTTTTTATTTTAGTTATGGATCATTTAAATTTCCATTAAATTCATTATTTTGGTCCTTTTATGCACTTTTAATGAGTTCAAAATTGTTTTGGGGATGTTTGAAGAATCTTTAGAGCTCAGAACCATAACTAATAGAGAAAGGTATTTGGCTGCATAGATATTAATAACCATGAAGGGCTATCCTGCATGGATACATCTTACATTATGGGGTTGGACATAAGACAAATAAGGTTACCTAGTTTTTCCACACTGTATGCCCAGGGAATCATGAACATATGAGTTTCAATGTAAAATGTAGGAGTTGTATTTTCTTGGTTGGTGCACATTTTCTTTACTTTGAAAATGATAAATGTGGTGCCACCCTTGAGGTAGTTCCATGCACACAATTGGTTATATTTTTGGCCACCTATGTAACAAAGATGTTTAAAACATATATATTATGTAAAATGATCATTTCCCCATAAAAGTTTTATTAAACATATTTACCTTTATCCTTAACTTCAGTAGAAAAAATGATTACTTTTCCTCCCGTATGAGCTCCCATGTACTCGCTTGTTATGTTCTTAAATATTTTCATCATCTAAGCATAGATTTTATAATTTTTGGTCTTATTAGATTCATCATGGTAGTATATTCCATTTTTGGGATCTATTTTTCATTTGTCTTCTTTTCGACAACACTATTTTGATACATGATTATATGACCTATTTTTATGTAGTTGATCTATTCTTTATACTACTTACAATCATGAAAAAAATAACAGCTTCTACCAGAGAAGGAGAGTGTTATATTCTCAAGATGGTGGTCTATGATGAATTCCCCATGTCTCAATGTTCTATAATTTACCTTCGTTATGCACATAATGAATTCCCCAAGAGTTTTCTCTTTAATTCACATTCCAAGATTATAATCAACATGATAATATTCTAGAACAATTAGTATAAATTTTCACAATGTATTTGAAGGTTGATACCTAAAAACCATCCACCCCGCATAGAGTAATTAAAAAATTAATCCTTGATAACCCATGTGGGTTTATCTATGATAATATTCTTGTGTATGGCTTGACCCTACTAATCATAATCCTTCTTCAATTAAATGACAGAATTGTTAAGAACATGTCTATTATTTATGTATTTCTTGACCATTCAAAGGAAAGTGTTTCAATATTATAAATTAATATCAATTATAAAGGGAATGTATAATATATGTATCACTTAAAATATTTGAAAATAATTTACTCGCTTTGTTTAATGTTCATATAACCCCTTGCCATGATTAATGGAAGGTAGTGGAGTGAATGTAATTAATGATTAATTAATTAATTTACTAAATGGGTGCATGCATTTATTATTCTTTGTAATTATTATGAAAGGTATGTAATTAAGCTATTCACTTATACAAATGAATTAGTATTACATTCCCTTAATTGTGTAATGAATAATTATAAGGTGTATATTGAATATTTACCATTTTATCTTTACCATAGTGGTATGAATTGAGATATTCCAGGTTTTAAAGAGGAAATAAAAAGAGCACTCATTGACCATCATTATGATTCAAGGATCTGGTTTCCATGGGATATTCCCCACCATGGAATATTATTCTGGTCTTATAGTGGATTCCCAACAAAACACTATAGGATTATATCATTATCTTGTAGTTATTATGACGCATTGGATACACTCCATGGATCCAGGGTGTTATCTTAGATATGTAGCTCCATAATGACAACCCATTGAGACCAGTAATTCTAGCCCCAATTTACTTTGGTTGAGATCATTACACTATATTAGAATTATTTATATTAGAATTACTTCTGTGATTACCCTTGGATTACACTAATATCCATTATATCTAGGTTTCATGTTATTACAGATTTTTCACAACCCCTATGGTCATGGAGACCTTGGTTTTTACCTAGGATCATATTTACTATTATTATGGAAGGATTCCATGGTTATTACCTGGAATTATTTTCACTATTATAATCATTACAAGATTCCTTATTACACCTTGGATCCCTTATTATTAAAATTTTCATGACACAAGGTAAGTGTTGTTATATATCAAGTGACATATTTATATAAACTAAAATTAAATGAAAAAAATTAATGAATTTATTTCATGTTAATACACCATATGAGGCTTATATAGGTATCATGAAATTTAAATTATTGTATTTTCTTTACTTCCATATGTATACCTGCACACGATCAATTTATGTTCACAGCCTAGATAGTATATACTTATTTGGTGGTGGCCTAATGAGATTTATCTCATATCCTATCAAGGATTCCATTAGTTTCTGAATAGATCATTTGTATGCATGTATATATAAGGGGATATATCCTTCTTTGAAAACCTAATTCTTTAGTATTTTTTAGGATGGATATTGGTAACTGATGATTAGGCTGGTGCTCCGGATTCTTGGATTGTTTTTAGATTATTTTTTATCTTTTTTATAACATGTTGTCCATGATTTAATGTACACATATTCTATATTTTTATAGAAACATGACATAATTTATAAATTTTTTTAATATGATTTAGTTTTAGCTTGATTATTTTTATCAGATTATTCTATTTTTTCTTATTTATGTCTTATTCTGTATCTATGGGTTATTAGTCCTATTATTGTATTATCTATTTCTATTGTTCCATATATTTACATATGATTCCTCAATTTATCTATAGTCAATTTATCTATTGAGCTCCACTATGGTTATGAATGAATAATATCCCCATAGACACACCCTAGGACCTCACATCTAGTCGGCATCCTCTGCTATATGGAGTAGCATGCATGATGCCAGGTGGCCAACTGGATTCAGGGAACATTAGAGTGGATCCTAAGTTGGGACTTTATAAAGTGGTATTATTTGGTTTATTTTTTTCTCTATAATTTTGAGACAATAGAATAGAGTTCATGAATGATTTGGGACTTGGTTATAAGTCATGTTTGGTTTTATCTATCCGACGTTTGAGGTAATTAATGAGATACCTAAAATTTGAATTTTTTTTGTTCGGTATTACACTTATTATAATTGATATATTTTCACGATGGGTTGACACACATTATATGTAATGTTTATTATTATTATTTTGATTGATTATTTCATTTTATCCTTGTCATGACGAGATAATGGTTAGGTAGAATCAAACACACATCACTATAGACACCTAGAATTCACATGCCATTCATATTCCATAACATATAGGTGAATTTTACTAATTTCATTTCCTTTGATTCCTATGATTATTTAGTGATACATTATTATTACATTTTCTTGTGTTATTTACATATTGGCTCTGGTTACAGGAGATTCTCTTTGATTGTGACTTCATGACTTCATGTTTCAATTCATGTGGTTTTTGGGACCATGAGGATTAGAATCTGTTGTTTACTGAGCCTAGGAATCATCTATAACTTGATAAATTTTAATATTTAATGCATACTAGGTCATATAGAAATAAAATTGGTGTCTATTTTAGTTATAAGGTGAGTGTTCTCTCATTCGCTGTGAATAGAGATCGATTTTAATTGATGTTGGATATATGTATATATGTAAATGAAAACATTAAATATAAAACATGACATATAAATAAATGGATGATAGTAAATGAATAAGAATGGTATAGTTGAACTTTCTCCTACTAGACCCCCTATAAATTAATGATGAACACTAACCAATAACTAGTCCTTCTATATGGGTAGTAATGGAAGAACCATAGGATGTGAGCCCTAATTCATATGGTTCTACTTACTCTAGTGTTTCTAGATATTCTAAAATCATTATATGATGCATGTTATCAGAATTTGTATATATATATTCCACCATGGAATCCCCATTTTATGTTCCAGGTGGGCGGCGGTGACCATGCTCTAGAGATGGTGGTCCCTGATCTACCCGTCATAACACTATGAGTGTCACTTGATGCACCCCCTATTATTCCTGAATTGGGTACTGACACTCAACTTTGAGATATTTTTCTATGTCTGATGTAGTCCATGAAGGGTTCTCCAAAGCATGCACCTACTATGGATAATTTATCATCTGAGTTCCACCATAAACATCCCCCTATATTTTCAGGGGATGGTGGTCCACATGATAATGAGTCTTGGATAGACTCAACTCCTTATATATTTGAGAATATGGGGATTCCACTAGAGAGGAGGGTCAATCATTCTAACTATATTCCATGTCATTCATAAATGTACTAGTGGGATGTGATTACATATGATTTTCATCATTAGGGCATGGTCTAGGTTGATTTTTAGACTACCTTCCCTGATAAATTCTTTCATATGATGATGGGAACATATCAAGGTAAAGTGTTCTACACATGGATCATGTTATTATTTCAATGATGGATTATTCACCACATTTTTCTATGTTCTATCACTTCACACTCATTCTAGTCGATGATGATCTCTCACGTGCCAGGAAATTCAAGGATTATCTTAAGTATTCCATCTATACATAGGTGAATGAATTTCCCCTACATATCTTTTCTCATTTCATAAACCATGCCCTTTTAAATTTGAAAAGAAGAGGTAAGGTGGTAGATTTGAGTATAGAGTTTTATTACTATGATAAGGTAGTAGTTCTTATTATTGTACGAAGAATTTATTTGTGGATTCATGTTAGAGCAGTGGTGTTCAGAGTATCTACACTGGAAGATTTATTATATTCCATCGGTGTCGATAGAAGGGGAATCTAAATCCACTGTGTAATAGAGACCTGAAGTACGGCCATACCTGAGGGCTTATAGGGAATATTTATAGATTCTAATGGACCATTAAATATAATTCATGTGGATGAGTGCATGAATTAGTTTCAACCTCAGGGAATAGATCATTAATGTTGATTAAGTTGGGGAGTCAGAATAGAACCAGTAGGACTGGCCAAGGAGGTGGTTGTGGTCTTGGTATCTAGACCCTTGATTATCAGCAACAACATAGTGGACCTTCTCCAAATATTCAAGTAGTATCATAAGTACTTGAATCCGGCTAATTTCATACTTTATAATTGATCCCTAAGAATCAAATTTCAGGACCATATGCAGTACATGGTTCTATTCTAGTAACAAACCCTATTGTATATTTTTTATTCAATATTGTTTCCTTTTACTCCATTCACTCATTATCTTCCATTAAAATTATCAGGAAATAAATTCATTATTACTCTGGTGTTATGGCCCTATATACACTATTAGCAGTATGTTATAGGGAATAAACCAGTATAGGGATTTTCCCCTTGAGGTACACAATTATTTCTTCATATGGTGCATCTTAATCATAAATATGATGGGATTTGATGTCATTTCAGTGTGGATTGGTTGGTTTCTAATCTCACCTTCATGAAATGCTATTGCTCGAGGGTGTTGTTTAATAACCAAAGGGAATAATTTATCTCTAAAAGGGTTAGTGGGATGTTCGTGATATTAGAGCTGGACTAGTGAATCATGGGATATAGAGAGTGACAACCCTAATTTTTTTTCTTTTCATTGTAGAGCAAGTATCACCTAATGATATTTTTATTCCCATATTAGATCTCTTTATGGATGTCTTTCCTAATGATTTTTCTTGCTTAAATCCTAAGAGAGAGGAATGTATTACAAGTTATCTTATTCTAGAACAAGCTATAGTATCCATTCCTCCATATAGGATGGATCCTAATGTGGTCCATTAGCTCATAAGATAGTTGGAAGACCTAGAATGTAAATTCATTATCTGAACCAATACTTCTTTCAAGGGTTAAAAAATACTTTTTTCCAAGAAGGGGGGTGCGAGACTTTGTTTTTGCATAAAATAATGATGGTTGAACCAACATATGGTTAATAACTAACATCCAGTGACATAGAAAGATGATATATTTAACCAACTCCAAATAGAAATGGTATTCTTGATGATTAACTTAAGATTTTTCTATCATCATGTCTGATTGAAACATTCATAAAGGCCTCATACATCTTTTTATAGCAATTATTGTCAATAAGAGTATCTAAATTTTCCACTTGGTCATAAAAAAGTTCCTTCCATTTTTATTCCATGATGAATATGGTTTTCCATCATTATATGGATTCCATTTTCTTAGTTTACGTGGAAGACATATTGATTTATTCTCATACTCATTATGACTATGATAAACAACTTGAGATCATTCTTAGTACACTGAGAGAGCACAAACATTATGAAATACTTTATAATTATTTGAGATTTACATAGTTAACTTCTTAGGGCATTATATATTATAATTATGAGTATCTTTTGACCTAGAAAAGATGATGGCTATGGTTTCATGGGATCAGTACAAGAATGTGGTTGATATATGAAGTCACTAGGGACATGGTGGATATTATTGGAATTTCATACATGGCATTTCAAAAAATGTTTCACCTCTTACTAGATTGATTAATAAGAATTTTACGTTCATATTTTCAGAAGCATGTAAAAAATCCATGGAGAAGATGAATGGATGGATTTTTTAACACTAATTCTGGTTCTTCTAGAGTATATAAGAAGATATAAATTGTTATGTGATGCATCTGGCATTAGGGTAAGAGTAGTGTTTATGTAATAAGATAGAGTCCTTAAAATTATATCTATGTAGTTGATTCCTCATGAGAGAAACTACCAGATTCAAAATCTCGAGCTAGAAGTAGGTTTCTATTACATACATTACTGGAGACATTATCTAATGGGTGGGAACATTTTGTTGTGTATAGACCATAAATTCCTCAAATATGTCATTACAAAGTGTGACTTTAATCGTAGAAAGTTAATATGTTTATAATATCTTCTTTCCTAAATTTTTTTGAATACCTATATTCTTGGAAAGGGAAATGTACTCTATGATTCACTAAGATAGAAAACAAAATCATAAGTCCTAATGAAGAAAGTGATAAATGGAAATTTATGGAACCATTTTATGATTTGAATTTTGAGTTTCATGAGAGTCATGATAATTATTCTATTGTAGACCTAAAAATTAACTCTTCTTTCTTTAAGAGGATAAAGAGTAGTTAGGTTTTATATACAAAGTGGTTAGTTCTTTAAGACAATATTTCTAGTAATGAACCACCTCTAGAAGTTTCCTTAATTAAGATAACATCTTATGTATTCATGGATATGTCTGGGTTACTATTGATATGAGAGAACAACTAATGTGAGAGTCCCACTCTTCTTAGTGTGAAGATTATCCTAGAACCTCCAATATGTATCTAGATATGTGATGCTCTATTTATTTCCTAGGATGAGAAATAAAAAATTAGGTTTTGTTAGTAGATGTTACACCTGTTTACAGGTGATAGAAAAGAACCCAAATCATGTGGATTTTCAAAGCCATTATCGGTACAAGGATGGAAATTAAATGATGTTTCTATGGATTTTTTTTTGTATCTGTGCGGATGTCTCCTAGAGGCAGTGACACCGTTTGGGTATTCATTAACAGACTAACAAATGTATCCCACTTACGTTCAATTCAATAGATTTTTTAGTGGATCAGTTGGGAGTTCTATATTTCTATGAGATAATATAGATAAAGGTGTTCCCTCTTACTATTATTTCAGGTAGGAAATATCATTTCACATAATGTTTCTAAGAGTAGTTATAGAAGGATATGAGAAATGTTTACTTTTAAGGATATATTTTCACCCTCAAACATATGGGAAGTCTTAATGGACAATTGAAGTGTTAGTGGGAATGAATTTACCGTGAAGCAATGATTCTAGTAGTTCATGGTAGAAGAATATCCCCCACATATATTTCTAAATTTTTTTTTAGGATAGGATTAATATGTATCACTATGAGGCCTTATATGGAAGGTCATTCTATTCATGCATGTGCTTGTTATTGGATGATGAGGTAGTACTATGAGGTCCTTATCTCATTTAGAAGAATCAAGAGTCAGTTCAGGTGATCATAAATTGTATTTCTACTGCTAATACTAAATATAAATCCTTTTTTGATCACTCTTAATGACATATGGCTTCCATGGAAGGGGGTCATTTTTTCCTATGGGTATCACCCAGACCTGGGTGTAAATTGATATTAGAGAAGAGAAGTTATCACCACCCTTTTCGGGAAGTTTTAGATTCTGGATAGAGTCAGGATGGTATCCTTTTGGGTTCTACTACCCCATAGATACCATGTCACGATTAAAGTCTCTCATATTTCACAGCTCGTCCATTACCATACTGACCAATATCATTCTTCTGATCCTAAGAATATTGAGTTAGATGTTGATGATTCATTTTAAGTGTATCTCATATACATCATTGACTAGATCATATAGGCTCTTATAGGAAAATATTTTCTAACCATATGGGAGTTATAACAGAATTGATGTCTACCAGATGAAATCCAGGAGTGGGAGGACAACATACCTATATAGTTTCAAAATATATTATCTGAAAATGTTTTTCCACAATTGTAAGGTGAACTCAAGGAAAAGTTTCTTTATGTGGGGTATATTGTATGATCATGTGTTTTATTTTAGGTATGGATACATTAAATTGTATGATAAATATTTACTTTGGATCTATTATGGATACCTAAAGAGTTCATAGTTTTTTTGGTGTTTTCCAAGGCTTGTTGAAATCTCATAACTCCAACCAATAGAGAAAATGGTCTGGGCCACACGGTTAGTATAAATTATGGTATACGAGTCGCATAATTACTTCTAACTATGCATGGATGGAAAGTGGGCCAAGTAGGGCCTCTAGGGTTCCCAAACAATATTCAAAGGGAATTTGTACCATTTGATAATCTTAAAAAATGTTGATGATGTATTTTTCATCATTGGCACACCATTTCTCAAAATATATGGCCTAGCCAGAGGGGTCCTCCTTGAGGTAGTTCTTTGTTCAAGGTTGGTGCACGTTTTGTCCAACTATGCTATCAAATCATTCAACCTTATTTTTATAAGGTAAAATGACCTTTTTACCTTAAAATTCATTATAATGCTATTTTTATTTCCCCTTATAAAATGAATTTTTTTCCTCCTGTATGAGATCCCATGTACACTTATCCCTGATTCTTCACCATCTTCATCATCCACCATCAGATGTGAGAACCGCTGTTCGCATTGGATTCCTATAGGTATGATATTCAATACTTATGATAGGTACATAATTTATCATTAGATAGAGTATTCTATTTTAATGCAGGATCATAGTCCGTATTTTATGGGAGATGACCCATTCATCAGATTTCTTCTAATCCCGGAAAAACTAAAGGGTGATAGTGGTCGAGGAGAGTGGTATTGGATCGATGTTAGTGATATATGGATCATCTATCAAGCCTCACTATTTTATAAACAAGTATATTTTTTTCATGATGATTTTATCCTGAGTTTCTTATTTAACTCAAATTCTTGGCATATAATCACCACGCTCGTATTATAGAGATCATTCAATACATGTTCACTATGTTATTAGAGGTTGAGAACTCGATGATTTCAACCCCAAGTATGATGATTCATCAATTATATCTTGATAAACCCTGTTGGATTACATATGAAACCGTTATTTTGTGTGGATTGGCCAAAATAATGGAAATTCAAATTTAGTAAAATGACTGACTTGTTAAGAACCTGTTACTCTCAAAAATTCTTATGTAGTATCATTTGATTCAATAGAATGTATTACACACAACACCAAGAGCATATGGGAATATAATATCCAAATAATTTAAAATATCTTTAATATTTTAAATTAATTAAATTTATAATATAGATTTATGTGAACATGAAATTGTGTTAGATTGCATCACACACAACAACGAGTTTCATCAACGGATAGAATTATATGAAAGACTGATTTTTAACGAACTATAATATATTATTAAAATTTTATTATATAATATGTTATAACATAACTGTTAAAAGAGTGTTTTTTAATATTATTAATTTACTTATGAAAATATATTGTTGAAAAAATACAAAACAAATTCATTTTTTACAAATTAATTAGAACTGAATATACGACCTAGTTGAATATAAAGGTAATATTTTAATAGAAAATTTTTTAATGCTTACTAAGATATTTTATAATAATAATTGAAATTTATTACAATTATTGAGTGATATTAATGTAATACATATATAATATATTATATCAAATATTTTCTATTTTAATATAATATATTTACTAATAATAAGATAAAAACAAACATAATATTACACATAAAAACCTACTGTTTTATTATTTCACATTTTACTACCTTTTAATGGTGAACCTATTTTAAATAAATAAAATTTAATATTATGTAGATTTTATATGAAAAAAAACTTAATCTTTGTAATATAAAATGAAAAATTATTTTCAACTGAATGTTTTTTATTTTACGTGATCTTTCATTTGTAAGGAATAATTAAAAACAGTGAATTATAATTCAGAACTTTTCTTTCATCTAATTTATTAATAATGATAAATTAAAATTCTTATGGGTTTGAAAGTTTAATTATATTAATTTTATATCATTTTATCCAATTTAGGTAATTTGAATCAATTTCACTTTTTAATTGAATATAAAAACTTATCAAAAAATTAAATGTTTTTTACTTTGAAAACCTATATAATCATCCCATCTTTTGGATGAAATTAAAATTAATTTATACCACATATATTATTTGAATTTGGAAAAATAGGTTCCATAATTGGAATAATAATAATTTATAATTTCAAATAATTTCATCTTAGTTTTTGATAATATATATTATGAATGTAATTAAAATTAATTACAACAAATAAGATGAATATTAGCTTAACTAAGGAGTAAACCATTATCCTAAGGCCCAAAACAAGCTATAAAATTTTCAAAGACATTAGAGGGCCATATATTAACCATATTTACATTTATAGTTAAATTGATCAATTAGAGGAGCAACATTATATGGTAAAAACATGGTTATAATTCTCTATTATAACATTTTTAAGATTTCCACTCCTCCACCACTATAAAAAGGCCTCCTCTCCTCACACTTCATCACACCTATCAAGAAACATTTTCTCAACCAAGATCATCCAAGATATTTCCTAAAAAACCCTACAATAATCCTAGAAGCCTCCACTTGGGAATAAATTCATTCAAGAAATACTTTTGGTGAAATCCAAATGGAGTTACCCAAAGTAGAGGTAACATATTTCCTCAAGCTCTTTAGTTTCATTTCCATTCTACACCCTCTTATAATATCTATATTTTTTAATTATATAACAAAACCAGTATCCTTAATATATTGAGATGTTTTTTATGTAACTTTTTCTACCTAAACTTACACACAAATCTATCTAATGTGTAACCAAACTATCATTTATGTGTACAGTGAACTACCACCTCACAAAACTATGATTTTTCTTTTTTTTATTTACCACCTATCATGGTTGGAATTGTGATAGAAATTATATTTATAAATATATATTGTATTTATAATTTCTTAATTCTTATTTAATTTTTAGATGACACATACACTTATACTTTCCATTTTTCAAATTATAATAACATTATTTGTGGAAGTGTGGACTATCTCCCTCTCAATGCAATGTGGTTAGTACACATTATACATTGAACATATAATGGATGGTTTTATGAGAAATACATACCATTAATATTATAATTTAATTGTAATATACATATTTATCGTTAACATATCACTCCTTTAATGGGACATATAAATGAAAGTAGAGTTTATGTGTATGTACGACCTATAATGTATATGAGCGTTGGATTTCATTCCCTATAAATAAATATTATGGACATATATATACATATATATTATAACTAAATCATGGTGTACATTATATATGTGATGAAATTGTGATCTAATTTATAATAAAAAGAAGTTACATGTCAAAACATACTAAAAAATCGAGGCAATTTCCACCCAAAATAGTGAATGTAACAAAATAATGTTAACAAACAGATAATAAGGTACTATAATAATATCATAGATGATATGATAAATACAAATATATTTATGTAATATTTTACTAATGTTATTAATCCCATTACAAATGAGGTTAAATTATAATCACCCAAAAGGAAACACGATGTAAAGGATTTATTCTCAATGTACATTCAATTGAAACATATTTGTTATTATTCACCATGTTTCCTTCATATGGTGTATATACTACCCATTTACATATTATATCACAAATATGATTATAATAATTATATTATAAGTTTTATTCACTGTTATTTGTTTATGTTTATTATTATTTTAAACGTTTCAATGTTGTGTGACACACTTTAGAAGGTTTAATGATTATTTTACTCAGTAATAATTATAATGATATTTCAATTCCATTAAAGGAAATTATATTTTAATTTTTTAGAAAGACCATTAATTACACTGAACTTTGGTTATTAATGACCATTTTCTATTATTCGTATCATTTTCCCACTCTTTGGTATCAAAATCTTTTAGAATTTTTTTATGAAAATTAGACTCCATTTATCTCCTTTTCCAAATAATCTGTTTTCATCTAAAAACTGTATTCTCAACAAAAAAATATAAAAAATCCATTTAAAAATCCATTTTTAAATTCATTTTTACCCTTTTTACCCTTTTCAAAAAATTTTCAAAGTAATCATCTTATCTCTTATGAACAAGGCATTTTTCTAGCCTTTTACGATGAAAAAGGAATGTTAATTTTTACCTTGTATTACATGTTTATATTTAGGAACCATAATGTCTTTGATGATTCCTTTACATATTTAATTTGTTTTTTAAATAAAATGTTTTAAAATTAAATTTTAATATAAAAGTATTTTTAATTTTTTTTCACACAAATGATATTTCCCAGAAGAATGTTCTTAATGACTATCATTACCATCTAACATCCCTTTGTGATTGTTAACCTTTTCTCTATATGGATATTTAATAATGAACATTATTAAATTGATTATTTGATATATGAGGTGTGCGTTGGACATATAAAACATGGGTGGGGACCAATTATAGATAGCCCATAGATGCATCGGTTGCCTCATGAGAAAAATTAGTTGGCCAATTTAGATGGGGTTTACATGTTCTGCTAATCTTTCATGTGAAAGATCTTGAAAGTAATGGTTCCATGTACCTATGAAACATGGAATCCAATAATTAATAATTTAACTCATTTATTTTCAATTATTATTCATATATTAGATTTTTCATCGACATATCAATGGATATTTTTTATTTTTATTTCATTGTTTAAGTGGAATTTTTTTCTGTTTCTCACCTTTCCATATTAAATTTTTTTATCTAGTTATTTTAATAACACGTGTGATCAGTTAGTCATGTTTCCATATTAATTTATCCTTTTTAATTTGTTATTTCTTCCACATTACATACCATTATTTACTATTTTGTATCAAACATATTTTGTTTCCCTTACCCATGTTATTAATATGAAACAATGCAATAAGCATCTAATTATTCCTTTTATTTCATTTTAGTACTTATAATATATATATTTCCGATTTTAAAATTTATTATGGGTTTCATGTATGTAATATAAATTTCCAAAACAACTAAACTGATTGTTCCAATGGAATATGATTCCTTGTAATCCAGACACAGTAATAAAATAATGCACCGGTTTAGGGCTTCTCGGGTTGGGGCGTTATAGTTGGTATACTAAAAATGAAATTTTGATAATACCTAGACCATGGAAGGAACTATGTAGAGGATAATGAATGTAGTATTTATATATTATGGATGTATTGAAATCATTAGTTAAAATTCAATTTTGATATTAAACTTATTTTAAGGATGTCCATCATATTTATGTTGGAAATAACATTAATAGGGTTTTTGAAAAGGACAACTTATATACTGGGTGACAACCTATATACTCATTCAAGGTCTTGATACATGAACCCAAGAACGAAGGACGATAAGTGTTTCACACCACTTAGTGACTTACATAATGTCTTGGATAATATACCAATTCTTCTATTTTTAAAAGTTTGTGAATAAAAATTAATGATAAACTTGTAGTTTTTCTTTCTAGGTTTATCCAATAATTCATTCACCAATGATTTTTTGGATAATTTATAGAGACAAACAGTTAGTCTTTTCACTCTTTTATCATCCCTAATATCCATTAAGAGTATATTTTAGTGCTTTAAACATCAAGGTTAATTACTAAATATTAATTTCATGATGTAAGGGTTGAATTTGAATTTGATCGAAGAATAAATAAAATATGAAAATGTTCATCTGAAATTATAATGTATAATTTAAGTATACTTACTTATATGCTTAGGCAGTAAATAAATTTCTCAATATAATGAATATGATCATAAATAATTATGTCATAATACCATAATTTTTATTTAATCGATGTTCATCTAAATTTTCATAGATTTGTTTTTGTGGCCCTCAACATTCCATTGATCATTAAATTGTTTTATGGCTGATGACCTCAATCACTTCCTCTAAATATTTACACTTTTCCTTCGAGTATCTATTTTTACAAGACAATAATGTTCTCGTACTTAGTGACCAAGTAATATGTTATTTGGCGTGGCCATTATACTTCCCATTTTCTCATTTCTAGAGGATTTCATATGAAACCTTCTCTCTATGTTAGATTCTAACATATGAAATATTAATCAATATATAACTAAGATCAAGATAAAATTTAATAGACAAAATTTAATAAATGTGGGGAGAATGTAACACATCCAATGTATAAAGTAAAAACATTGTATTTGATAGTGTGTAAGAGATGGAAGACCAATCTTGTAAGAAAATTTAGTATCCTGAAACCATAAAATATACTTACTATTTAAAATAAAATAAAAATATAAAATAGATTTCAATGCATGAAACATTGAGTTATCCTGTGTTGCACAAGATAAGTTTTTTTAAATATTGTATTAGATACATGTCCGATTTTGATGAAATAATAATTAATTATTAAAATATTATTATTTTTTAGAAATAACATAGCCTTTAAATTAGTGGTTGTGAATAAAATTAAATAAATTATGAAATTATATGGTTTATATATATATATATAACTTATTAAACAGATAAAAATTAATTATAAATGAATATAATAACCAATTGAAAATTTATGTAATATTTTTATAGAAAACCATTTTCATACTCACAAAGCTGTTTTATCATGAAAAATTAAATTAATTAAAATTATTGAGTGATATTAATGTAATATATATAATATATTCAACTAAATTATTTCTATATTAAAACAATATATTTTATGTGTATTAGAGACGAACAAACCCACCATTACATATAAAAACCTATATTTTTATTGATGTACTTTTTTCAGCCTTTTTAGGGAGAACCTATTTTAAATCCATATTTTGAAACATTTTTATATTTTATTAGTTCAAATAAAATGAGTATTTGAAATAAAAACATAAATATTAGGTTAGGGTGAATTTTTGATATTATTTTCAAAGATTCATTTTTCAATTAATATTTCATAATTCGAAATTTTAATTCATAACTTCTAGTTTCCTAATTTATTTATAAGGATAAATTATATTTTTAATTGGTTTTAAAGTTTAATTATATTAATATTATATCTATTAATACAATATATTTCATTTTAATAAATTTAAATTTTAAATAGAATATAACAACATTATATCCTTTTGAACGTTTTTACTTTATAAATGAGCATTGTTATCCTATCTATGGGATTAATATTAAATTAACTTCTACGACTTCTTGGAATGGAATTTCGAAAAATGGATTATATAATTAAAATAATAATAAATAAGAATTTATTGTAAGGTAAAATTTGTTATGGAGAAAAAATATTACTAAATGTTATTAAAATTTATTGCAATGATTATGTGGAAAATTAGATTAAAAATGATTAAACATTAAACTTAAGGACAATAATGACCTATATACTTTTCCAAAATCCATTGGATTGAAATATTTATACCCTATAGTCTATTTTATTGAAATTTTAGCATTATTAGAGTAACATTAAATATGAGAAACATGGGTGGAACTCCATTTTCTGAAATTTACAATAGTGCCACTCTTCCTCTACTCTAAATGACTACCTCTCCACCCACTCCCTCGCTCATCCAAAGTCAGATTGGATCAAGAAATATATATAATAATATATACTAAATATCCATATCCTTATACTATATTCCTCCCTATGGACATAAATCCATCCAAGGAATCGATTTGAATCAAACCAAAAGAAGTTACCTGATGAAGAGGTAACGTCTTTCTTCAAGCTTCTTCGATTCATTTCCATTATCCACACCTACAATATATTTATTCTATGAATATATTAAAAATATGTCATAAATATACTTATTTTTGGTTATTTTAATGGTTTTTTCTGATACTTACGCATACATCCATCTAATTGGTAACAAGCCTACCGTTTATGTGTACGATAAACTCACACCTCCCGGAAATACTGTTGTTTGTTTTTTCATTACTTCCTCTCATAGTGGTAATTATGATGGAAAAACTATTTATATATGATATATATTTTATTTTTAATTTCTTTATTCTCCTGTAAACATGCACTTACACTTTCCATTTTTTGTATTACGATAACATCGTTTGTGTATGTATGGACTACCGCCCCATCAATTAAATTTAATTCGTTCACAATATACATGGAACATAAATAAGATGGTTTATAAAACCAATTATTCTTATATAAAATTAAAACTATACTATAATTATGACATAAAAATTTAATATTTACTTACTACACCTTTAATGCATCAAATAAATGAAAGTAACATTTGTGCGTACGTACGACCTACCATCTCCATGAACAGTGCATTTCATTACCAATATCAAAATATTATGTATAAAAATATAATGAATATATTTGATATTAAAATCATGGTTTAAATTATATAGATGATGAAACCATGATATAATTAATAATAATAACAAGTTAAAAGTCAAAACTCACTCAAGGAACCTGGAAATTAACAAACGAAAGAGTGAAAATAATGAATGAATATTAACAAAAGGGTAAAAATATACTATAATATTAGCATATATGATTTCATAAATATAATAATGTTTATTTAATAAGTTATTAATACTATTAAAACCATTATACATGAGTTTAAAGGATGATAAACGAAAAGTAAACTCAATGTATGGGATTTCTCTTAATTTATATTCCATTGGGACTTAATTGTAATGAAGAATCTAATTTAATTTATATAGTGTATATAATACATATTTACATGTTATATCTTGAATATAAGTATTCAAATGATGGTATTAGTTTCATTTATTATAATTTCTTCATGATGATTTTGATTTAAAATGATTCAATGTTATATGTGACAATTTGTAATGTTTAAAGATTATTTTCCTCAAGAATAAATTTTATTAATTTTCATTTACATTTAAAAAAAACTATTAGAACATTGTTCAATAAACCCTTCAATTTTCCTATCCTTGGGCTATTCATGACTGTTGGAATCTTCATGTAATAATCATGTTTTAAAGATCAAAAATCTCAATAATAATTACAGATCATGTTTTAATGATTGCAAATCTTATTACTGTCAATTAATCTAATTATTATTTACAAATATTTTGCATGATAACAACTCTCGATTATATTATCAAATCCTTGTATTTATGTTTCAAGTTCTCTTACTTGATAATGGTTGTGCTTAATTCATATTCTTCATATTACTGTTTAAGACTAAATACTTATATTTTTATAAGTATAAAATCACCGTGAAGCTTGACACAGTCAGACAGACTGCATGCAAGGCACAGTCACAATCAAACAGACACCGTGAACAGAAACACTGAAGCAGACACCGTGAAGCCTAAGTCTCAGACACCGTGATCAATGAGACACTGTGACCTCAACACACCGTGACAGTAAGCCAAACACTATGAAGGACACACCGTGAGTAAGACACAGTGAAGGTCATATTGTAAAGGACACACCGTGAGTCATACACCATGACTCAGACACCGTGACATGGAGACACCATGAACGAGACACAGTGAAGGACATTCCCGTTCTTGGGGACACCATTTACATAATCACTATGACACCGTTTGTTAACCTTTTTTTCAATATTATTTAAATAATACTAATAGTAATATATGATGTTTTTAATACAATTAATGTTATTTAATGATAGTTGTTGGTCTGTCAGGAAACCATACCTCATACCTATGAAAAGGAAATCATTCCTAATACCGGAGCTCGCAGAATATATAGAATATTGAGATGCATTAGAGGATACTCTCGCGCTTGACACATCTCGACACACATAATACAATACACGTGAGCTCTGTACTGAACTGAAGAACAATCCTGAGCACAAATGTGAAGAAGAAATTGCACGATCCTCAAAGAACTTCCATACATGCAATACTACATTACTGAAGGACACACTAAATACTCTAGAGTCAAGAGAACAACTTCTCTCATGGGGAAACAAAATCTGAACCAATACACTCTGTTTTTCAATAGAAAAACCAGATAAGGACTCAGAATCATTTCTGCTAAATCCAACGAGTCCAGAGCTGCACTTCCAATCACTAGAGCTTTCTAAAACATTCATATACTATCTCTAAGTGATTTATTATTTACTTTCGAGCAGTGTGTGTATCCTGTTTATTTTACACACACACTATCTTCTACGCTGAACTGGAGGATACTAAATCCTCATTCCAAACTTTCTACACCTTCTTTCTTCCCACCGAGGATAGTGGTAGAGCTCAAGTAGGACCTGGAGAACCTGTGCGCTATTGTCTTTGTTTTCCCACGAAGACGAGAGGTAGAGGTCCCTGCATGGACCAGACAGTCTTGTACTGTTGTTAACCCCGATCCAGGGTGTGGATCAAATTTATATATAAATTTGAGAGGACTAAGTCTCATCTTGAGACTGAACCTCTTTGTTATATCTGCTGTGCATTTTTAGTTTAAGTTCAAAATCTACAGTATCTAATTTATATTCCTCTGCTTATTACTTTGAAATAAAAATCTGTTTTAAAGATACTTTGATAGTTAATCTAGAAAGTGTTTGTATTTATTGTAAATCAGTAGTTTAGTTTCAAAATCTAATTTAATCTTCTGATTAGATTAATTGAGAACTAATCAATCTTTTGAGAATCTAATTGAACCTTTATTGTTTTACAAATTCACTACAGTTTAACTTGTTTTATAAATTGGGGGATTTTAATAGAAAATATTTTAACAGAAATTTTGATTAGAACTCAATTCACCCCCTCTTGAGTGTCCACTCGGACCAACATTTGGTATCAGAGGTTGTTTTTATTAATACAAGTTTTCAAAACATTCTGTTTTTCAACTGTGATTTTATTTTCATCTTTAAAGATCTTAAATTTCTGTTAGTTCTAAATTTTATCTCTTTAAGATTATTTGCTAAAATATAGCTATGTACAATAGACTATAAGGTGCTACTAATAACATGACACCTTTCTTCAATGGTACATACTATTCCCATTGGATACTTAAGATGAAAATTCATTTGGAAAGTATGGGTTTTGATATCTGGACTACTATAGAGAGTCAATATAAAATTCCAGAAATTGAAATAACAACTTGGGATGAACCTACTAAAGTATCTTATGATAATAATTGTAAAGCTATTAATAATTTTTATTGTGATTTAGGAGATGAGTAATTCAATAGAATATCCGCCTGTACAACTACTTATGAAATTTGGGATACTTTAGGTGTTTCTGATGAAGGAACAAACAATGTTAAGGAAATGCGATTGAATATATATACTATTATATATGAAAATATTAAAATGAAGTCTGATAAACATATTTATGATATGTATCTCATGTTTAATGAGATTTTCAACACTATGAGTTCACTTGGTAGGGCTATTCCAGTAAAGGAAAAAATCTTGAGAATTTTGAGATGTCAACCAGACCAATGGAGAGGCACTTCTATTTCAATCAGAGAATCATGTGACATTGGAGATCATCCTGTCAAAGAACTTATTGGTATGATTATGATGTATGAGTAAGAACTCAAAGTAAATAAGGAGGAAGATGATGAACCATAGAGGAAGTCAGTGGCATTCAAGTCTACTGATTTAAAAAGCAAAGACAAAGAGAAAATACATGTACCTACTGAATGCTCAACAAGTGAAAGTTTAGATTCTGACTCTGATGCTGAAATGGCTCAAATAGCCAGAAAGTTTAAGAAATTCTATAGGAAGAAGAAGTTCTTCAGAAAATAAAATTACAAGGGTCGGTATGAAAACATGGTAAGTGTATGATGTACTGGAAGAAAGATGATAATAAAGATGGTATAGTCTTCTACGAGTGAAAAAGGAAAGGTCACATCAAAGCTGACTATCCAAAACTGATGTTTAAGAAGAAACATGACTACAAGGACAATAAGTACAAGAAAGCTATGAAAGCTACTTAGATTGCTTTAGAAGATAGAAAAAGTGAATCAAAGGCTTCTTATTCCGAAATGAATCGTGCCAACATGTGTTTCATGACCAAAACATCGGAGGTAACCTTAGATACTCCTCTTTTAAATTCCTATTATTCTGGAGATGATGCAGAATCTAATTCTGATTCTGAAGATATGAAAAAAGCTGAATTATATGAATATTGTAATATGCTAGAAGAAACATGTAATGAACTTAAGTAAAAATATAATCCATTAAAAAACATCATTCTCTCACTTCAAATGTTAAATCTTCCCTCGATATAAAAAAGAAAAGAATGCTCAACTGTTAAAGGAAAATACAGAATTGAAAATGTCTAATGAGAAACTTAGAAAGGACATATAAAAGTTCACAAATGGAAAGGATACTCTAACTCAAATGATAGGAATGAAAGTGGTACAAAAATACACTACTGGAATGGGATACCAACCTAGAAAAATACAGTTCACTAAAACTAGATTTATTCCTAAATATGGACAAAATTATGCTTGGCCTAGTTCTGGAAATACATATGCTTCAGCTAGTTATTCACATAAGTATAGATAAAATAGAGTTTATCTTTTAAAATAGTTTGATTTTGTAAAACATTTGAGACCCATAAGTCAAATTTGGGTACTGAAATCATTGATTTCCAACCTCTCTGGACCCAAGAAGATATGGGTACCAAAGTCATTTCCCATCTAAATCTGTTTTGTAGGAAACCTGTTTGAAGAGTTCCCATAAGAAGACATGGTTTTTGGACAGTGGATGTTCAAGACATATGTCGAGGGATTACTCATGCTTCAAAAGCTTAATTAATATTTATGGAGGCTATGTCATCTTTGGTGATAACTCTAAAGGAAAAATCATCGGCCTAGGCCAAATGGGTAAAACTTACTCGGTTTTAATTTCTAACGTTTTATTTGTTGATGGACTGAAATATAATCTGTTAAGTATTTCCCAATTATGTGATGATCGATTTAATGTTAAGTTTTAAAATGATACTTGTAATGTTTTTAATTCTAATTTTTTTTTAATATTTTCTACTTTGAGAAATGAAAATGTTTATGAAGATGATTCAAATTCCTTAGCTAAGAAAAGTATAACTTGTTTAAATGATTTTCATAAATAATATTGTCTATGGAATAGAAGATTAGGACATTGCAATATACATTAACTTAGAAAAATAACTAGGAAGAACTTGGTTAGAGACTTACCCAAAATTGATTTTACAAATAACAAGGTTTGTAATCCTTCTCAAAAGAGAAAACAATACAAAATCTCTTTGAAATCAAAGAAAGAAGTTTCAACTTCTCAACCTCTTGAGTTAGTTCACATGGAATTGTTTTGAACTTCTAGAGTTTCTAGTTTAAATGGAGAGCACTATGTCTGTGTCTTAGTAGATGACTTTTCTAAATATACTTGGGTATATTTCTTAGCTCACAAAAGTGAAGCTTATTATTATTTTGTTAAATACTCCAAGTCTGTAGAAGACCTTAGCGGACTTAATATTAAGTCCCTATCAAGTGATCATGGTCGTGAGTTTGAAAATCAAGATTCTGAATCTTACTACTCAGAAAATGGCTATATTCAGAACTTTTCCGCTCCTAGAACACCTCTATAGAATGGTGTAGTATAAAGAAGGAATAGAACCCTGAAAGAAATTTCAAGAACCATATTAAATTAGTATGACCTTTCTATTTACTTTTGGGCCGAAGCTATAAATACACCTTATTATATCATCAATAGAGTCTTAGTCAGATCTGTTCTCAAAAAGACCTCTTATGAGTTGTGGAACAATAGGAAAACTAAAGTTAATTACTTTAGAGTCCTTGTCTGTAAAGTCTTTATTCTCAATACTAAGGATAATATTGATAAATTTGCATCTAAGAGTAATTAAGGAATATTTTTAGGATACTCAATTACTAGCAAAGCCTATATAGTTTTCAATAAGAGAACCAAGTGTGTCGAAGATTCCGTTCACATCAAATTTGATGAAACTGATCCCCATGAACCTAAACTATCTCTTGAAAATCATGAAGGAGATTTATCTATTCTGAACCATAATGATAAAACTAATGTACCTACTGTAAAAACAACCAGTTCTGGAAATATTTCAGAATATGATCTTAAAGAACCCGAACCTAGATAAGAATCTGAAATTTCTGGCACTACCTTTACTAGATCAACTAGGATTCTAAAGAGTCATCCTTTAGATGATGTTGTTGGTAATCTTGATAGAGGGACACAAACTAGAGATTCTCTTAGAAACCAGGTTGAACATCAAGCCTTCTTGTCACAACTGGAACCTAAAAACATTGATGATGTTATTAATGATGAATTTTGGGTAATTTCTATGCAAGAAGAACTCAATCAGTTTTAAAGAAATAATGTTTGGAAACTTGTTGAAAGACCTAAGGACACTTTCACCGTAGGCACAAAATGGGTGTTTATAAATAAAGTAGATAAATCTGGAAATATAGTTAAAAACAATGCTAGGTTAGTTGCACAAGGCTATAGTAAAGAGGAAGGAATTGACTATGAGAAGACATTTTCTCCAGTAGCCAGAATAGAAGCCATTAGGATTTTACTTTCTTATGCTGTACATCTAAATTTCAAACTATATCAAATGGATGTCAAGAGTGCATTCTTAAATGGACATATTTCTGAGGATGTTTTTGTTGAACAACCACCTGGATTTAAAAACACTCATTTTCTAAATAATATTTTAAAATTATCAAAAGCTTTATATGGTTTAAAACAAGATCCAAGAGCTTCGTATGATAGATTAACTAATTTTATTATCTCTAAAGGTTTTATAAAAGGTATAACTGATCCTACAATTTTTATAAAACGAAATTCTAAAGATGTTTTAGTTGTACAAATTTGTGTAGATGATATTATTTTTGATCTTCAAAAACTTCTTTATGTACTGATTTTTCTAAAATGATGCAAAATGAATTTGAGATGAGTTTAATGGGTGAACTTAAATTATTTCTTGGATTTTAAATAATTCAAAACAATGATGGAATTATTATAACTCAAAGTAAATATACTAGAGATATTATAAAACTTTTTGGATTGGATATCACTAAAAGTAGTGACACTCCCATGAGTACCACCTGTAAGTTGGATCTTGATGAAGATGGTAAATTTGTTGATCAAACCACTTATAGAGGAATTATTTTATGTCTTTTCTACTTAACTTCTAGTCGTCCTGATATTATGTTTAGTGTATGTATGTGTTCTTGTTTTCAAGAAAACCCTAAGGAATCAAATTTAAATGTTGTAACTAGAATTTTCAAATACATCAAACATTCTCCCTATTTAGAACTGTTCTATCCAAAAGGACAATAATTTTAACTAGTTAGTTATTCTGATACTGAATTTGCTGGATGTTAGTTAGATAGAAAAAGAACCTCTGTAACAAGTCAGTTTTTAGGAAAGTCACAAGTATCATGGTGGATTAAGAAACAAAATTATGTTGCATTATCTACTACAGAATCTGAATACATAGCTTCTGGCAGTTGTTGTGCACAAATTTTTTGAATGGAACACACTTTACTAGACTATAGATATCAATTCAGACATGTCCCAATAAATTGTGACAACACAAGTGCTATTAACATTTCAAATAATCATGTTTCACATTCTAGGACAAAGAATATTGATGTAATACATAACTTTTTAAGTGATCGTTATCAAAAAGGTGATATCAATTTAGAATTCATTGGTACAGAATATCAACTTGCTGATATATTCACTAAACCATTAAATTCTGAGACATTAGACTACATCATACATGATCTTGGTATGATTAATCATAAATAGATATCTTACTAGTCTTACTATTTACTATTTTACTATATTTTACTTTATTGTTTCATGGTTCACTATTTCTCAGTTACTGTTTCATGCTTACGGTCTCACAGTTTACACCTTGTATTCACAGTCTTTCAGTTAACTGTCTCACCGTTACTACATAGAATAGTCCCTATCTCATCGTGACAACCACCAACTGTCTCACCGTGATGACTGATTTACATCACACTGTAATGCCTACTCATGGTCTCACTGTGAAGACTATTTGTACTTTTATTTTAACCCGCATCGCGGGAATTTTTATTTCACCGCTATATGATTTCCCAGGTTTTTTTTTTATTTTTGTGAAGCTTGACATTCCCAAATGATAAAACATAAAGTTTTCACTTGAATCCTTACCCGAACACTCTTCCATTATCTGTCTCGAACCCTTTTTAACTTGAAAACCTTCTTTCCTTATCTCTCTCTCAAATCTTCAGTGGATTCCCAGGATGAAGAATCCATCTTCACCCTCATCTGAGAAGCGCTACATGAAGAAACAGAAAAGAGCAGTGAAAATTGCACCTGAAGGACCTCTAAATCCGAACATAGTAAGTTGCACTGTAGTACCTGAAAAAGAAATTTTCCCTGAGTGGCTACTATCTAGTAATTCCTTGGTTCTAAAAGTCTTAAGAAAACAAGGATGGATCAAATGGGTTTTTAGAAAAGATAGACCTATATACCCGAGGTTGGTATCTCAGTTTTCCTAGTATGTAATGTTTTTCTTTGATGTAGGATAAATTTTTATGGTGAAAAGATGGATCAATGGAAAAAGTGTTCATTTTCTTCAGGGTTATGGGTTGAATACCTGAGAATTCCTCATGAAGGGATTTGTGATGATTACCAGAGAGACCCTCCTCCAAAAACTGACATATTTGATCTAGAAAATACACTAGAGATCCTGACTAGAAATGGAACCAAGTGAAGAACCATAGAAGATGAATTGGATGGGGAGACAAGACTCCTATTTAAATTTGTTCAGAATTTGATTAGCCCAAGGAAGGGTGATTTTTTTGTGATGAAGTATCCGGATGTGTTCCTGATTCACCTGATGAAGAATGACCATATGATCAATATTATCAAATATATCATTAACCACATGTGTGAACTGATTAAGGTCACTTCCAAATCCACATCTTTGTTTTACTAAAGGTTGATTTCGGCCATGTTAGTTGCCAAGGGAGTGGTTGGACCGAATGAAGAAAAGCTAGAGGATTTTTTTTTCTGTTTATCCAAGCCTATCATCAGAAGGATGAAAATTATTTGGAACCCTTGGAAGAAGCAATTGATTGAGGATAATGATAAACATTATAAGAAGTATAATCCATTTGATTATCCAAGAAGGCCAAAGAATATAACTGATCCTAACTTGGTACCAGATGAAGTGGTTGAGTACCCAGAAGAGGAAGAAGGAGAAGAAGAGGCTGAAATACCTCAAGAGAAAGAAGCTCGTGTTGAGAAAGAAAGGACTGTTGTCCCTGTTGATGTTCCTGCTAAAATACCTTCTAGAGAGGAAGTTTCTGTTGTTTTTAGAGAAGATTCTCCTGCTTTTAGAGATGATGTTGATCAGGAAATTCAGTCTGAGGCTGCAAGCGATTTTTTTATCCCTGTTTTTGAGCAGTAAGTCATGAAATAAGCTGATCTAGGAGAAATCCCTGTTAGGGAAAATGTTAATCAAGAGGATCTCCCTGTTCAAAAAGAAGCAAGTCTGGAAGCACAACTAGTGGAACAGTCAGTTATTGAGTACATACCCTCTACTAAAGATAGGATGGAATTTTCCTTCTAGCTGGAAAGATAAGAAATATTTGAAGATATTAAAGCTAATCTTGTGGATCTTAACCCAATTCCTGAGCCTCAAGAATTTGAAATGGATGCACATTTTGAGGGGGAGGAACCTCAAAACCTTGAGATTAATGAAGTTGGATCGGCTGAAATCTCTCAACCAACTGTCACATATTCTGTGTGCAATCAATATGAATTTCCATGTTTTTATGAGGTGAGAGAATCATAGAAAAGAAATGCAACTGGTATAGATATCTCTTCTTTATTTCAACTGAAGTCAGTAGCTCAACCAGAACTAGAACCAAAACTAGAGCCTCAATCTCAACATCAATCTGAATCTGAAACTGAAACTAATTATGAACTGCAAACAAAATCTACATCAGAACCTATACCACTACCTTCACCCGCACTTTTACCCGACCAGAAATCTTTTGTAACTAAAGATGACTTATAATTCTTTGGAGAGACTATCTTGGATGGAGTTGAGAAGATTATATCCTCTCAAACTCATCCAGTGACTCAACTAAGTCAAGAAGATGCCTCGATTATTTTGGAAAATATTATTCTGCATATTCAACCAATGATGATCTCTGAAATTCAAGAATTTATAGTTGAATATAAGCTTCTAAGTGTTGATATTGCAACATTGAAAAGTATGGTAGGAGACATGCAGCAAGAACTGACTTCGAGATCAGAGCCTGCTCCTGTTTCTGCAACTGCACCTGTTGTTTCTTCTCTTGAACCAGATATTTCCAACATTTCTAGATAGATTCTGTCTCAGGTGCATCCTTATCTGTTATCGTTTGATGAGCAGATTAGAACAAGACACACAAATATTCAGCAATGCATGAGAGAGCTTGTAGAAAATCTGAATAAGATCACAGATGAATACACTGGCTGTCTTCAAAAGGTATTGAAACAGCTCAAAGTTCTCACCATAGCTGTAAATGCTTCTCCTCCCTCTAGTCAGACTTCTGTTCCCTCTTTGGATGATTCTATGCTGAGATCTATAATCAAGGAAGAAATTAAGAATTCTTTCAGTGGCTTGGATTTGTCTCCTTTATCTGATGTTGTGAAGAACAGTGATGGAGCACTTGATCTTGTTCAGATCCATTGTAAGATTTACAATGATGCTCAACAAGAGATCACTAATAAGATAGACTTTTATCTCACTCGGATTTTCTCTAAAAGTGACATGAAAAATCACTTTAAGTATCTTATGGAGAACCTGAAAATTCCTCTAGTGACTCAAGCTTTTAAAGCTCAAGTTCAGAAGCTTACACAGTTCACCAGATTGTTGGAAAAATTCATGGAGAACATAGACGATTTTGAAAAGGCTATGCAATATGGTGGAGAAATCATTACTGATTTCATAAATCTTTTGAAGCCGTATCTTCATGTGCAGCGTACTGCAATAGTTGCTCTAGATACTGCACCCCTTAGACCTAGTTTACCTACCCTAGCCTCAACTTCCATGTCAGTCAGTCACGCCCTCTCTCAGATCCGTCCAGTCATTATTAAACCCCCACAGACTGGATCTGCTACTGTACCTTCTTTGGTTCCATCTATTTTTGAAGGTATTACTTTAACATCTTTTTCTACCACATCTATGCCTTCTTCTACATCAGCACTAGCTTCTGCTGTTGATAATGGAAAGGAAAAAATCTGATCCTTGAAGAGTCCAGTGACTACTTGTTTTTTGATGGGATGTCTTTGATTTTTATATTTCTATTGTATTCTCTATTCTGAACATTTTTAATGACATATGCATTGTTTTACTCAATTTTCTCAACTTTTTGATAATCCCAAAATGGGGAGAAAAAGTAAATGTATTGTATAAGTATTATAATGTGATATGTTATTGTAGAATCTGTTATTCTTTATGATATTTTCTCTAATGTTGCATTTAATTTATACCTTAACTATTCATGATTTGTGATCATCAGAAAAAGGGATATTTTTGGACTCCTCATGTATTAATCATGTTTTAATGATCACAAATCTCAATAAAAATTACATATCATGTTTTAATGATTGAAAATATTATTACTGTCAATTACTCTCACTATTATTTACAAATATTTTGCGTGATAAAAACTCTCACTTATCTTATAGAATCCTTGTATTTATGATTCATGTTCTCTTACTTGATAATGGTTAAGCTTAATTCAAATTCTACATATTACTATTTAAGTCTAAATACATATATTTTTCTATGTGTAAAAACACCATGAAGCTTGACACAGGAAGACAGACTATGTGCAAGAAACAGTCACAGTCAAAAAGACACCGTGAACAGAAACATTGAAGTAGACACTATAAAGCCTAAGTCTCAGATACCATGACCTCAACACACCGTGACAGTAAGCTATACACCGTTAAGGACACACCGTGAGCGAGACACCGTGAATGTTATACCGTAAAGGACACACCGTGATTCAGACACCGTGACTCAGACACCGTTACATGGAGACACCATGAGGGAGACATAGTAAAGGACATACTGGTTCTTAGAGACACAGTTTACATAATCACTGTGACACCATTTCATAACCTTTTTGTCAATATTATTTAAATAATACTAACGGTCATATTTGATGTTTTTAATAAAATTAATGTTATTTAATGATAGTTTTTGGTCTGTCAGGAAACCATAGCTCGTACATATGGAAAGGAAATCATTCCTATTGCCAGAACTCACAGAATATAAAGAAGATTGAGATGCAGTAGAGGATACTCTCGCGCTTGACACATCTTGACA
Source organism: Viscum album (assembly GCA_963277665.1). Taxonomy (NCBI): domain Eukaryota; kingdom Viridiplantae; phylum Streptophyta; class Magnoliopsida; order Santalales; family Viscaceae; genus Viscum; species Viscum album. Next base: position 2,063,497,782 of record OY728133.1, on the reverse strand, counting down.
CACATAATACATTACACGCGAGATCTGTACTGAACCGAAGAACAATCCTGAGAACAACTGTGAAGAACACATTGCACGATCCTAAAAGAAGTTCCATACATACAATCCTACATTACTGAAGAACACACAAAGTACGCTGGAGTCAAGAGAACATCTTCTCTCCTGGAGAAACTAAATCTGAACCACGACACTCTATTTTTCAACAGAAAAACCAGAGAAGGACTCATAAGTATTTGTACTGAATCCAACGAGTCCATAGCTGCACTGCCAATCACTAGAGCTTTCTAAAAATTTCATATACTATCTCTAAGTGATTTATTATTTTCTTTCGAGAAGTGTGTGTATCCTGTTTATTTTACACACACACTTTCTTTTGCGCTGAACTAGAGGATAGTAAATCCTCATTCCAAACTTCATACACCTTCTTGTGTCCCACTGGGGATAGTGGTAGAGGTCATGTAGGACCTGGATAGCTTGTGCACTGTTGTCTTTGTTTTCCCATGAAGAACAGTGGTAGAGGTCCTTGGGTGGCCTGGACAGTCTTGTGCTGTTGTTAACCCCTATCCAGGGTGTGGATCAAATTTATATATAAATTTGAGAGGACTAAGTCTCGGCTTGAGACTGTTCCTCTTAGTTATATCTTCCGTGCATTTTTTATTTTAAGTTCAAAATCTAATGTATCTAATTCATATTCCGCTGCTTATTACATTGAAATACAGATCTGTTTTAAAGTTACTTGGATAGTTAATCTAGCAAGTGTTTGTATTTATTGTAAATAAGTAGGTTAGTTTCAAAAGCAAATTTAATCTTCTAATTAGATTAACTGAGAACAAATCAATCTTTTGATAATCTAATTGAACCTTTACAGTTTTACAAATTCAGTACAGTTTAATTTGTTTTATTAATTAGGGGATTTTAATAGAATATATTTTAACAGATATTTTGATTGGAATGCAATTCACACATCTCTTGAGTGTCCACTCCAGCCAAAAATGACCATTTCAAGTATCTATGTCATTTCATCACTCTTTGGTACTAAGAATTATTTATAATTTGTTTCATGAAAATCCATAATCATTTATATCTCCAGTTAGAGAACATATTTTATTCTAAACCCCATATTATTGAAAAAATTTCACAAATATTTTTACCATTTCCAAAAATGATGTAATAAGGAACATTTATTGCTTTTTTATTTTAAAAATGTTTCTCAGTGGAATCTTATTTTCTCTATATAAACCATGAATGTTTTATCCTTTTTCTTAAATGGCTTGAAGGCCTTATTTATTTTACTGATTTTGATAACCCCCCTTTCATGGGATTATGGGAACCCTTACATGGTCTGTAGGATTAGATATTACATTTCCAGTAGGTCATAAATGAAATATCTAGACTATAATTACTTGGAACTGGTCCTCACCATCTTCAATATCATTATGTCAGCTCTCCACCTTCGAATGGCTATTTAGCTAGGCATCTTGTGCATGAATAGTCTAGTCCTGATGGAAATTCCATACCCTCCCTTACACCCAAATCTTTTTTAGTTTTCTCTAGTGAATGTGCCTACTCTAAATCCACATCTAGAGTCTAATACTTATAATGTATTACTGGTCCATTAAGAATAGATTTAGGGGGACTAAAGGCCTTGAGGTGGCCCAATGGCCTTGAGGTGTCCTGAAGGTCATGAGTTAGCCTGAATGCCTTACTGGAACGAAGGCCATGGGTGGCCCGAAGGCTTTCGGTAGCCCAATGGCCTTGAAGAACCTGAGGACCAAACCAGTGGCTCAAAATCCAGAACAAGGGAATATTTCCTAACTACTACAGAACCAACAGTTCTTGATACAGTTCAAGTTACAATATCTCTATAGTAACCCTGAAATTATGAATCCACCCAAATTTAATCTTAGGTCTCTTGGATGCACATTTCGTGTCCTCACCAACCATGTTGAGGATTTTGTGCCTTTTCTATACTTTTCAAAATTCAAAATAAATGTTCTTTTTTTCGTGTATGGAATGTACTGATTTACCCATATTAATTTATTTCAACACTTCAATTAAAATTTTAAGAGGATAATGTTTCATGAAATGTTTTTGAAAAATATATTTTTGAATAAATTTGTTGCCAATTTTTTTCCAAAAAGGGTACTTTATCCTAAATGTTATTAATGACTATCTTTTCAATCGCACTTCCATTGGGATCATCAACATTATATTAAAAAAATCACTCTATTATTATCATTTTTCCTTGAAAATATATTTTTATATCCATATTCTCAAACAATGGATATTATTATTACTTATATTGTTTATCATTTTTACATATACTATTTACTTTGAATGTTATTCGATCCTTTTTTGGAAATAATGATAAATATGTATCATTTTCTCTATAGATATATCTGATCAAGAACATTTTTAAATATATTATTAAATATATAAATAGTTATTTTAATTGGTAAAACACAAGTGAGACTTATTTATAGATAACCCCTTGATGCATCTGTAATCTTAGGATATTAATTAGTTGGACAAATCAAATTGGTTTTTACCTGATATAATAAATATTCTTGTGAAAGGTCTTGATGAAAATGGTTCCATATATTAAGGCAACTTGGATTCTAATGATTAATAATTTCCTTTATTTATAATTATTTACTCTAGATCAATGAGATTTTTTGCTAACATATCTATAATTTTTTTCATTTCCAGTTCATTGATTTAGTGGTATGTGTTTCACTTTCTTACCATTCCATATTGATATTTTCGTATCTAGTTATTTAAATGGAATGTGTTAAAGGTTATTCACCTTTCCATGTTGATTAATTCTTATTAATTCATTATTTATTCCAATATTCTTACCCTTAAAGATCATTTTAGCTCACCCTTATTATGTTTCTTTTCCCCAGGTTATAAAAAAAGAATATTTGAATAATATTTCAAGGATGATTTTTATTTAATTTTATTATGTATCATATTTTTATTTCCTATATATCAATGTATTATATGTATCATGTATATAATATGGCTCTTAAAACTGATAAACTAATCTGTCCTTATGTATTTGATTTCATGTAATCATGCTAATGTAATATGATAATGAACTGCTTCAGGCTTCTAGGGTTTGGGAGTTACAAAACATGCCTACTGTTTATGTATCTCTTAACCCTTCTAAGCTATGTTTTTCAATATATAAAATTAATCTTAAATATAAAGGTAAATAATAATAGATATCAAATTTCCTATTTTAATATAATTTAATGGCTTATTTTGATGTCCATAGAATCCATTTACTTTCTTAAAGGAAGGTATCAGCGATAATCTAATTAATGAATACATAATTATGGTACTAAAAAGTTTCATTTCCATCATAACCATTCCACAATGTATGGAGGTATGGAAAAACCATACTAACATATAAAAAGTAATGAGTATTACATGACTTTAATTAAATAATTAATTATGTTTAAGATTCTTATTTCATATTGAACATTTCATAGTCACAAGATTGGTCATACTTGAGATATTCCTTGGATTCTATAGGGAATTCCTTGAGCACTCAGAGGACTCCATTCTGATTAATTAAGTCATCTCCCAAGAGATATTACCACTATAGAACATGTTCATTTCATACTATAGGATGCATTAAATGATTACTTATTAACCCTCCATAATCGTTTGGATATTTGGATTCTCTAGATACACTCTTTGGATCCAGTGTGTTTTATTAGAACATTTGGAACTATGTATAAAACCCATTGTGCCCAGTCTAACATAACATGTTTGACCATGGACGAGATACTTCGAATCAGTTATAATTATTTATAGAAAAATTCATTAGGAAATTACCCTTGGCTTACACTCACACAGTATATATACTGTCTTCTTGTTATTACTGAGTTGCTTTGATCCATGAGGTCCATGATTCTACGGTTGTTACCTTGGTTCTTCTTTACTGTTATCATCATATGATTCCTTCATTATTATCATTGATCATCATAAATATTATCATCAATATGGATTCCTTGTGAAAACAAGGATCCCATATTATTATTATTATCATGATATATGGTCAGTGCTATTATATATCACGTGACTTATTTATATAAATTGAAACAAAATGAATGAATTAATTGAATGATTACATGTTTTGACAACATCTAAGGCTAAGGCTAGTATTAGGGAATTTTAATTACTTATTTTTCATTACATTAACAAATATACTTATACACTATCATTTTCTAATCAACAAATAAATGGTATGGACACCATTGGTGGTTCCCTACTGATATTTTTCCACACACAATCAGGGCCACCATTGGTATCTGGGTAGATATTATATTTGAAAGTTATAATAAGGGAAATACTTCTACATTGAACACATGATATTTATATATTTATTAGGATGGATCTTAGTTGATGATGAATATACTAGTGTTCATTATGATTGGATATTTTTTTCTTCTTTTTTATCTTTTTGTATAGAATGTATTACCTACTGGAATATACAGTATTTTTCCTGTTTTGTTGAAATGTGAAATACATTATCACCACATTTTTTATTTGATTCATTTTCAACTTGATAATTATTATTAGTTTCTTTTTATGTCTATTATTTATTTATTTTTCTATTATGGTGGGTTATCAGTCCTATTTTTACAACGTTTATTTCCTCAATGTCACTTTTTTAAAAATGATTCCACTATTAATCTTTTATTTAAATATCTATTTTTCTCCTCCAGGGTGGGTTATCGGTCCTCAATCATAGTCCTTTTCCTCTAGTGTATCGGGAGGTTCACTAGAGGCCATGTGGCTAACCTTCTTTGAGGCATAGTAGAGTGGAACTTGGGTCAAGACTTCACATTGAGCATGGAGAATTAAATAGTACAAGTAAATGAAGATAAAATGATACTATTTAAATATCTTGATGAGTATTAAAATTATAAATGTATATCATAATAAATAAAATAACCACAAGGACATAAATAAGTGATATTGTAATGATGAAATGACTAATATTAGCCATCTGAATCATACCATTGATGACTTGTACCAAGGAAAATTTATCATTGGGTTGGCATACACCAAAAAAGAATTTAGTAAGGTTATCCTACTGGTTTTTCTCATCAGAACTACCAATGAATTAGTGATACATAATTAAATTTACAACACATCACTAAATATATCTAATGAATTAATTATATGAATATAAAATACAACTTAACCAACATTTTTTATTCAAAAAGTGTCAATATTCGAAGAAATAACATACAAGATATCAATATACTCCCTTGTAAAATTGATCATAAAACTTCTTAAGAAATAATTACTATTTTATTATTAAAAAATATCCCTAGTTGAGAAAAAAAGTACTTTTTATCATTTCTGATAATAAAAATAATAAAAATATCATTACAATCATTCTTCAAAAAATACCCTTTCATTTTGAAACTAACATTTTAAAAAAATTAAAAAATATTATGAAGAAAAATTTCTCTAAAAAGTTTCATATACAATTTTCCATAAATATATAATGTAATAATAATCCATAATGGTGTAAAAATCATGTTCATACAGTGTTTGTCAAAAAAGACTCCTTTTATAATTTTGGGAAAAAATTTAAAAAGTATATTGATAACAAATTTAGAGGATTCCATTTATTCTTTAAAAAAAGTAAAACATGGTTTAAAATATCATTAATATATCATAATATAATAATAAAAATATTATTTAAATCAATTTATTGAAAATACGGATATGGAAGAAAAATATTCCCGATAGATAAGAAAAAAATTCACTTTTACAAAAAACAATAATTTCAATATGTTGAGCTCTTAAAGAGTGGAATATGGTAGGAAAAAGTATAATTTATAGGAAGAATCATTGGAAAAAAATATTTTTGGATTACAATATAAAAAAAATTGTCCCCCCTTCAGGGAATTACATGTATATAATCTAAAATAATGATGAGATTGTGAAATAATACCACACCACATTGGTAACTTTTGAATCACAACCCCCCATGGTAGAAATAACAAAAAATGAACCTTGAAACCCATGAATATAATGACATTTATTATAAGACATATCAAAGGATCATTAAATAAACTTTATAAAAAAATAGGTTTATTATACAAAATCTATCTCAATGGAGTAGAAATTGAGATGAAATCTCTTATATAGATGATTCTGTTGAAGTGAGAGTTAATCAATGATCTAATAATGTGTATGTAATGCAGGTCCACATTTTTATTAAATACAATATAAAATAAGAAAAATCCATTATGCACAAAATCTATGAATATCAAAGACAATGATAAAGTAATATAACTCAATGAAAATATATTGAGTTATGAAACCCCTAACCTTAGGTTGGACTCATCACATATATTATTTATCATCCCAATTAATAAAATTATGTTAATTATTTATATTATTATGAATCATTTTAGTGATTTTTATTCCACTTATTCTATTTAATACTATGTTATAGTTTATTACATTGTCATTTATGTTCATGACGAACATTTTGAATATATCAAGTTAATATATCCAAAATGACTTTTATAGCTGGATATGATAAAATATTCCATTTTTACACATTATTTATAATAATAAAGAAATAATTATCAATTTTTTATTTAAAATATTCCTTTAATATAATAATGAAATATTATTATGAAATATGAGCTACATTACGACCATGGAGATCGTAATCCATATGTTTAATGAGTAACCATTCCATTTATCAACAATCATGATGGAAAGGAAAAAGGTATTAGTTTTTTTCTAGAACTATCTTTATAAATAAACTATCATATTATAAAAATATATATTGCAGTCTTGTGATGTCGTTATGTAAAATGAATCACATCCCTTGGTGTAGGTTGTAATACACACATAAGATCAAATGACATTATCATATATAAATGTTTGGAATTTTAAATTATTATATGATATATTAAAATTATATAATTATATATATTTAAATAATATAATATATATAGTTAATACATCATTGAAATTATTTGTGAGTGGAGGTGTTGGAAGATGAATTACACCGGTTCCTGAGGCGGTAGTCCACCATACACATGAACGATTGATTTGTTTTCTATTTGACAGAAGATGAACTAAATATAGGGTATTCCATTAAAATATTGATGCCTCAACTTTTGTGGGATACTGATTTTTTTATTTTGACATGGTTGAAAATTAAGTTATGTAGGTGGAAGATGAAATAAAATAATGATTCTTTATTAATAATAATACTTATTCTTCACAAAACATCATCAGGTTTACACGAAAAGCCTTCTTATGAGAGATTTATAATGAAACCATAGAATTTAGGTTATGGTAATGGAATAAAGGAAGGGGATTTGTTTGTTATTGAATGAAAAAAGTCTGTTTATATGTGAAAAAAAGAAGATAGGAAGTTCTCTTTTATGAGTGAGGGGAAATGCACTTTTGGAATTTCATAAAATATTATATTAATATTAAATAATATTCATGGAAAATGGGATATAAATGATATCATTAAAATATAAGAAAGTTATATGTTGAAATGTTATTATTAAATAAAACTTTAACATGTTTAGAATATGTTTTTCCTATATCATGTTGTCAAACCCAATTCACCCTTTTTGACTATTACTGCAATAAAAGTGTTAGCACACATTAGGGGGGATGATATTTACTATAAAAGAAATTATGGGAAATAAATGGACTAGTTTTGATATTTTAATCCATATAATGACCACTTGAATGATTATATGATTTTTAGTAATTTTAAATAATTTTGTAAAATATTATTTATTCTAAAATATCATTAATTTCATTTTTGGTGCTACACAATTAATTTTACTTTTTAAAAAATATGATAATAATAAAATTATAATATAATAATTTGACACAAAAATAAAACGGAATAATTATATAATTTTTTTGAAAAAAAAATATTTAATTATTTCTATATTATTTTAATTATTTTAAAATAATTTTTTTACAATTTTATTAATTGATTAAGTACTGTGTTTGTATTTCATGAGAATTTAATGAAATTATTTCATTACTAAAAATATGAAATAATTTAACATGATAAAAAAATAATATTTAAAATGATTATTTATAAACAAACATATGTTGATTTTTCACTATCACAAAATATTTTACTTATTAAAAGCAAGAAAGTGATATTTTTGTCATTATCGTTGCTTTACATCATATTTCTCAAAATAAAATAAATATAGAACTATGTTTCGTTATATTGATGATTTAAATATATATTTTTATGATACACACATGAAATGGGTTAAATTCAAATGTGAAGGTAAATTTATAGTCATTATTATATTATTTTTAACGTTAAATACATGATTTTTCATTTTACTATAGTGATATATATTTTTAATTTTTATTATTCATTAAAAAACCAGTCAACCTTATTTATCATTATTAATTATTTTTAATACAAATATCAAATCCATTTTAACACATTTAATATCTATAATTTTCATAATTTCATTTCATAATTATTTAACAAACTGTCATAACAAACCATTTTTCGCTAAAGAAATAGTTTTTATGTCTAAAAGTATCTTTATAGTAAGTGAATGTATAATATTTATTTTTAATTAATTATATTATATAATTAATAACTAAAGTATAATTATATTAATTTATTATCAACTTCAAAATATTTTGTGGCTTTTTAATTTTAAAAAAATTTAGTATTTGAAAAATCGATAATTTTTAATTTATTCATTGAAAAATCAGTTTTCTATAAAAATGCTAAAATTTCACCCTATATAAACATTTATATTATTTTCTAAAAATTATATTATTTTTATAAATTATAATGTCTATGTTTTGATGAAATTAATTTTAATTACCACAGAGAAAATTCAAAATAAAATCATCTTTGAAGAAAATGTATTTTTGAAGTATAAAATGATTTCATTCAAAATTATGGTCTTATTTATTATTTATAATTACATTACATAAAACATTTATACATCTATTATTACTGTATTAAACCCTAATAGTACCTTAAAATTATATGGATAGGTTATAAAAATTATATAAATAATAATATTTCGTTGTTTGTTTAAGTTTGGTATTTCGTACTGTATACACTATTGAACACAGTGTTCTTTTAAAATATTAGGGTGCTAAAATCTCTCAACATCTATAAATTTTATCATCATTTTTTAAAAACTTTCGTGGTAATCAAGGGTGTAAAATTTTAATACAATTTTGTGCAAAACCTACATCCAAAAAAAGGATGATAAGACACCCTCTTAATAGGACAGAAAAAGTAATATGAAGATCACCAAGAATAACAGAAATATATGTTTGAAGATAAATGAACATTAGTGGGAAATTAAAATATTGACTATGAGTATAAAAGTAAAGACCAAGGACTAATATATATTTAATTAGAACATTATTTGAGTTAGTTAATGACCCTAAAACCCTAAATATGCGGGGAATGAAAAGACTATACGCTCATCAGAAATGATTATAAAATGATGACATTTTAATTTCATGATCATTTACCTAGAGTGGATGAATTAATTTATCATATATACCAATAAAATAAGAAAATATAATTACTTCAAAAGTGTAATTTCATACATTAATCAATTTCAACAACAATATCACGTTTTTATTCAAACTATTAGTATTGAAGATTAATTTTTTTTGCTTAATGAGTTAAAATCAACGTCTAATTGTTCACATAATTAACAAAATATTACAAGATATTACTATTCTATTTAATAAATAAATGGTTATAATAATGTAAGATAATGAAAAAAATTAATAAACTTTATATAATGAAATAATACAATTATCTAAATAATTTGATAGTAAAATGAAACTATTAACATTGATCATTCCATAAATAAATGACCATATAACCCAAATAACCTTAATAAAACGTACATTATATAATGTTGTAACCTTAAAGATTATCTCATAACCTTTATATTACATCTCCAAAAACATTATATCATTATTTTCAAATATTCCTTTTTATTAAACCTAAAATCTATATATTCTTCAACATATTTAAAAAATCTCTTCAAATATCCTTAATCACCTCAAAATATCAAAAATACTATATCCCATAATATGATTCAAAAAAATAAACCTAATAATTATCCATAAAATCATCTAAAAATGTTATACTAACTAGGACATTACTTAGTCCATTTTTAGGCACATCACCCTTATCCCCCTTAAGTTATGGGTTCAAGCCCCGTAACCATGCTTGATATCACAAGTTATCAATCAACACATTGGTTTCCCATTTTCTAAAACTATATTAATGTAATTACCATAACATTTATAAAAATATTAATAACATCAGAATAATTACATTAATAATAAGGGAATTTTTTTTACATCTATGGTTTTCAATAATACATTTTTTTTTCCAAAAATAATATAATGCCAATAGACTAATATTACCTTTACATGATTGATCATAATAATGATAAAGGTCATCAATAACATTATTCTTATTCCCAAAAAAATAAATGAATTATTAATTATATAAAATCATTACTTGACATATTCTAAATAAAACAGTTATATTCTTATAAATGTATCCCCAAATATCATTAATCAAGTTAAACTCTAATCACATAATACCTAAAAAAGTTGTATATGTGCCATTAATATTATGAATTGTATTAGATATAACAACCTAATACACATTAGGTTTTCCCTTGGTCATTCACGGTCATAAGATATTCCAATTCATCATTATAGTTCACAAATAATATTTTAATTAACCCATTAATATCCCATGGGCCTGTCAAAATTGGTCCACATTAAGGAAAAAATCATTGTGCACTATAATGATTGATGAAATATACTGTAACATCCCAGGTAAATAAAAAATATGAAATTTTCAGATTTATTATTATTTTTTAATTTAATATAAATTTCAATTTAATGGGGATTCATTTTCTGGTAGCGTACTCAATATGCAACAACTAGTTTCTTTGAAATCTTTCGTTGCACACAACGTTGAGATTTACCGAAAAATAATTTAATAATAATATTATTTTAAATTGTAGTCAACACATAATATTTGTATTGGAAAGAATAAATAGAACTAAAAAATATATTATTACATGTTTTTGTTAAATTTTTTATATTTATCCAATAAAAGTTAGATGGATAAAATGTGAATGAATCGAATTTTAAGCATAAATAATCTAATATTCTTTAATAGGTTGATTTACCTCCATTAGATGGTGAACCCTTTTCAAATGTAGTTTTTATCACTTTTATATTTTATATTTTAAAAATAAAAATTATTATTTATAATCTAGAAATCAAGAATTACTTTGGATGAAAATTTTTTATTTTTATGATAACGTTCAATTTTTAACGAATAGTGAAAAATAATGAATTTTAATTCAAAACTGCATTTTAATCTAATTTTTTGGGTGAATAGATTACCTTTTTTATTTTTTTTAATGTGAAATTATCTTATATTTTTACCATTTAATCCAATTTTTGTCATTGGAAGTAATTTCACCATGAAATTGGACATAACCAAGTGTCAATATTTTAAAGGATATTATTTTTTAAAAAATGGTTTTTTTTATTTCACATTAGAAATTAATTTTAAACTAATAAATGAAACATCTATGTTTTTAATTTGGTAAAATATACATCATTTTTTAAAAGGGAATATCATAATATACTTTTAGTGAATATTTTTTATTTTTCTGAAAATGTTAAATTTGTGATGAATAATGAAGAACATAACATAGTAGTTAAAAACTGACTTTTTCATTTAAATAAAAATTTACAGATTATTTGAATTGAATTGAATTTTTTTTACATACATGGTTGTCATCAGCATGTAAAATTTGGTTCAATGGGAAGACAATAATATTTGTTGAATAGTAAGTTTTGATTTTTATTCACCGCGGTTGAAGGTAAATACGGTAATTCAATGTAAAAAAATATTATAATAATATAAAATTATCTTAAAACGTGTCATAACCTTATATTATGTGTAATTTATGACCAATAAAAACCATGGGTGAGACTTTTGGCCTTTTAAATCTACTTGGGTAAGATAATGACACTACCAACATTTTATTTAAAGTAAAAATAAAAATATCATAAACATGAATATTTTTACTAAAAAAACAATTATATGGGGTTATGTAAGTAATATATTAGACTATAAATATCATTTGTAAATATAAAATTATTTCCTACATCATGGTATTTTATTTATAATTTTTAGACAATAAGTAAAAATATTTAACTATGACACAATAGTGATGCAGTAATTGCTTCATTAATAATAGATTCAAATAAATAATAATTTAGATATTAAAATAAATTTATTTTGAACCATTTTATGATGTCCATGAGTTTTATATATTAGGATGACTTGTTATATTTGAATTAATCATGTTTTTTTGAAATAATCAAGTTGGTTTAATTTTTTTAAAAAATTTATGAGATGAATAGTATAAAAATTGACATAAATGAGTTCTTAAATCAATAGATATTTTATTAAATGATTAAATAGTCCTAAAAAACTATTATTTAGGAAAATTAAATATATTATGTTAAAAATGTCATTAATAATCCATTTTCGGTCTCTTGAAATTTTATTGAAAATATATTAACCATATAGTATGAATATACATGACTACACGGTAAAAGTTAAATAAGAGTATAAAAGGGTTAAATAAAAAAGTTAATGTTGAAAAAATATCAAAAAACAATCCAATTCTTATTGTATGATTTTATTTAGACTTTTATTCACTTTATAATTGAATAAAAAATGTTTTTCACATTTTAAAATCGAAAATCATTTTATAATAAAATAATACTTTGAAACGTTCTTAAAGAGCCCCTCATACCTCTTAAAAAATGCCACTACTACTAAACCATTAGACACAAATCTCATGACCCTTGGATTGTAAAAAACTTACCCAAATAAGCTCTCAATGTCCCTTTGTTCCTATGAAAATCCTTACCTTAGGCATAAGGAACATCAAGAATGCCTTATTGTTCAAAGCAAAGGGAGTTACCAGATTTAAAGGTAGCGTCTTCCCTCAAGTTTTATTATTTTATTTTACTTAATCACTCCCTATTCTATTGTTATTCATTTCATTCATACGAAAAATAGTTTCATAAATATAATAGGTTTTTTTTATAATTATTCAAACTACACTTCCACATACCTTCATCTATTGGATATGGACATACTGTTTCTGTTGACAGCGAACTACTGCCTCACAAAACGATGATCGTTCAATCTTCTCCTATCACCTCTTATGGTGGCCATTAAGATGGAACTATATTTATATGTAATATATATTATATTTATTTTGTATCTATTCTTCTGTATTTTTTATTTATATCATACCTTAATGGATTCCATAATGGGCAAATACGATAACTTCATTTTAGGAAGTACGTACCACCGCCCCTCAAAGTGATATGAATCATTAATACCATACATGGAACATATAAAGGATGGTGTTGATTAACATTTCTAACATATATAAAATATTATATTATACTGGAATAACAATATACCTATTTGTCATTTGGTTTTCATTCCATTAAAAATGAAAAAAATGAAATGAAAATAGTGTTTAGGCGTATATACGTCTTAATGTCTCCATGAACGGTGAATTTCATTTCTTATATCCAAAGGATTTGAGCTATTATAAATAAATATATACTAAATATATATGATATATATGATATCTAATTTATTAAAAATATTTTGGAGATAATGGAATTTTTACCACATGGACAATTTGTAATTAATACAAGTTAATTTTTACTGAAGTACCTTACACCGACAAAAAGACAGATAAAACATGAATAATTATATGATTATTAGAGAAATTTAATAAGTGATATAAAAGGAATAATAAAAAAAAACAAATATTCTTTACTAAGTATAATTATCTTATGTTTATTATTTAGGGAGATAAAGTACGAACAAGACAAGTTGGACACAAGTTAATGGGTTATCATCTCACTTTTTATTCCCATGAGAATCCTGCTATATTTTCGATTATTTACTTTTATGTGGGCTATTTACTAACCAGTACTGTATTCCTTTTGTAATATAATTTAAATCATGGCTATTTACATCTTCATTATATTATCTTTCTTTCATGTGGTGTATGTTTCGTATGTTACCAAAGCAATAAGGTAACCTTTCATCATCCTCTTTTTGTCAAATACTTCTTTTGTGTTATGTATATATAAATTTCAATTATCTTATTGTGGGATATGTTATTATATATCCTTATTTCTATAAATTTTAGGTCTATGTGATAATATACCCTATTTTCTATCATCAACTAAATTTTGGAATTTTACTGTGACGTTGTTAGGCTGTCGAATTTTTGTAAGGGAACTTCTTAATCAAATTTCCATTTTTGGGGTAAATCTTCTACATCATGATTGTATCATTATATTAATATGTGTGAATGAAATATTATTATTTTACAAAAAATATCTACTTATATTTGGTGTAATTATATTCTTCCCACATAATTTTGTCATTGATTTATCCTTATTCTTATGATACAATCTTTGTAAGGGATTACATCTCAATCTCCTTCCATTGAGGACTATCTTGATATTTTTCACCTTTATTTTCATATAGGGTTTATATATATCCCTTTTAACATTTTATATAATTAATTTATATGTTCCCATGATATTTATAGTTTTTTATGTTATTTCATAATGAATTTTATCCATGATTTTCTCAAGTGGTAAATGATTCTTTAAATAAAACAACATTTTTAATATTTTAAAGAATTAATTTTATAAATCCTATTATTTTATATAAATGTTTTATAAATGATTTTAAGGATTTATTTATATGTACAATAATTTTTTAAAGTGTAAATTCCATTCCAAAGTTTCCAAGTGGTATGAGACACTTTGAATCAATACTGTTTTGTTTTAATGTTTTAGATGAATCGATTGTGTAAATATTTTGAACTAATATCTTGTGAATGCTATGTGGAAATGTTATTTTTCATTTATGCTTGTTTTAGGTGTTATGAATATGTAATGGTTATTGGGAATTGTTTACATATATAGGTGGTTCAGTGATAAACCTTGTGTGGGTGAGCCTGAGATAGCTCATCAATGCATTGGGTAATGTGTCAGAGGTAAAGACTAATGTTTCCCCTAAGATATTTAGGGAATATACTGTGATGGTTATTCCAAATGTTACTCCATATGCATCTTTGATAGCTACAATGTATGTATTATATAAATTCCACAAGTTACCTTTATGATTTATGATTTCTATGTGTTATCATAAATATTATGATTTTGTGAGGTAAGTTTAAGATATTATGTTTTATGATTTAAATTTATGATTATTCTGTTTTTTATGTATTGATAGAATAATGTTTTCTGTACTTATTTTATATACCTTACTGAGATTTCTATGCTCAACACACGTTTTTGAAATTTTTTCCATAGGACTTAAAGATGAATGGGGTCGACATTGGGATCAAGGAAAAGTGATGTTGTCTAAAACATTGAACTAGATATGTTTATTTTTTTAAATAATTTTTATTTTATGAAAAAATGGATACTAATTAGAAATGTCTACATGTAATATTCAAGTTGTTATATAAAAGTTATGGCCTAATTCTCTAAACCTATAAACAAGGAAAGATCCTCAATGTGATTTATAAACATAATTAATGATTATGTAATGACCATGGAGAGGCCCTTATAGTTTGTATGAAATTTCAGTTTAGATATCATTAGAGGTTAGGGTGTTATTTAAGTAAAAGTGACATAACCATAATGGTTAGAATATTAGAAAGAGTAATATTTTTTTAAATATATTAAATGAGTTTAATATAATATGAATAAGTATATCTTAGTGTCTACCCTACCCATCCAATAGTATATGATGATTTTACTGATATACTCACACTAAACTTTTTGGATAAAGTTAACGGTTGGATCTAGAAGGAAGAAACGTATCAATAGATATGAAATAATCTATAGTGGTTTTCTTGATGAGGAACTTAATGAAATGGGAGTGAAAATGATAGATTTTGTGGTAAAATATGTTATGATTATTTTTGGGGAATTTATCTCATTTTTTGAATGTTATAAAATTGTATGGTTTTATAAAAAGGACAACCAACATGAAGGGTAACAACCTGTCGCGTCTAACAAGATGGCGGGAATCAAACCCACAACCGAAGGGAGAAAAGGGAACATCGCCTACCACTAGCCTATTTGAAGTCAATGGATAGTATGAATTATTATTTTGAGTTTAAATAATTTTATGGATAAAGAATAAGTTGATTTTGGAAACTTATATTCTATCAAATGGATGTCATTACTATATGAAAATGATTTGGCGATTATGTTATAATGGTAATTTTGGAACACATTATCTCTTTTGGGAACACTATATGTTTAAAGAAAATATAATACTATGGGATCTCATTTCTGGAGTAATGGTTGATAATTTATTTTGGAAGAATATATGTTTTTATTGTTGACATTTGGGGATTTGCGTTATTTATGGAAATAATTAACATATCATAGATAATATGTCATTAGTTTAATTACACATCAGTATGGGACCTTAAAAGTAGTCGATGCTATTTTTAGATAAATGTTATGATTTATTGTGGAAGAATATGTGATTAAGTTCTTTTGTGTTCTGGGTTTCAATCTTAGTTTGGATTATAATTGATGGACATTAAGGAAAATTGTGTATTTAATGGTCTTTGTTGAACATTATGTAATGTTTGTTGAGTTTTGGAGATTAAGAGTAGTATTTTTTTAAAATGATTGTTTTTAGGGATTATTTGAACTTGTACGAACAATTTTGGTTTTTGTTAATTTCTAATGACATGGGAAATATATAGTTCATCTTTTTTAGATTATGTGATTCTATAGAAGTTAATTATTGCACTTAAAGTGTGACTAAGTCATCTTGAATACACATCGTTTGGAGAAAATATGAGTCCGTTGTAGATTTTTATTAAAGGATAACACTCTACATAACATGTAAGTATGATTCCTTATGATCTTATTCTAGGTAGTAATAACATTTTTCAACTATATAAAAATAATCTCCATAAAAAATGTTATACATTTTCTTTTATCAACATACTTTTACCCAACCAAAAATTTATGGTATTGCGGTAGTTAACATTCGGTGATCAAGTTCTCTATCACTCTATTTTAGTCTATGAGAGTTAGTTTTTATTCCATATCCGTGTATTCCTAAATGGAATCCTAGTATGGGTTATCTTGAGTGACCTTTTAACTTCTATTTATTTCTTTTAACATGATAGTTTTATTGGCTCTTTTTCTGATGTGGGACATTCAATAATGTTTCTGAGCCTAATTTTAGAATTTCGAGGATGCAATTCTCAAAAGGGGGGAATGATGTAATTTCCCAGGTAAAATATGAATATGATATTTTCATATTCATTAATATTTTTCAAATTAATATTAATTATATATTAATGTGGATTCTATGTCTGATAGCATACTCAACATGAAACAACGTGTGTCGTTGAAATCTTAAATTGCACACAACGTTGAGATATGCCAAAAAATAATATATTATTAATATTATTTTAAATGGTATTTAACGCATAGACATTTTATTGGAGGGAATGAACAAAAATAACTAAAATAGGATTAAACTTGTTTGTTAAATGTTTTTACATTTTTCCAATAAATGTTAGAGTATTAAAATGTGAATGAATCCAATTTTAAGCACAAATACTGTAATATTCTTTAGAAGGTCGATTTACTGCCTTTTGATGGTGAACCATTTTTAAATATAGTTTTTTAAACTTTTATATGTTCTATATGAAATAATTATATTATATTGTAAAATCAGGAAATCAAAATTTTCTTTGGATGAAATTTGTCTATTTTTGTAATAAAATTTATTTTTTAATGAATTGTGAAAAATACTGCATTTTAAATCAAAACTTCCTTTTAATATAATTTATATATGTTGTTAGATTATCTTTTTTATTAGTATTAAAGATTAATTGGATTATATTTTTAAAATTTAATTTATTTTATGGTCATTGTTAGTAATATCAGTTTGAAATTGGATATAAACAAGTGTTAATATTTTGATAGTTATTATTTCTAAAAAACACACTTTTTTGGTTTTGACAATGAAAATTAATTTTAAATTAATTAATGAAACATCTATGTTTTTAATTTGGTTAAATAGACATTATTTTTGAATTATTAATATCAAAAGTATCTTTAGGATCCTTTTTTTCTTAAAAAAATTAAAATTTTTATGAATAGTGAAACACATTGTATAGTACTCAAAACTGACGTTTTCATTAAAATGAAAATTTTCTTCTTCTTTGAATTGAATTTATAAAATCCGAAAAACATGGTTTTCATATGTAGAATATGGTTCAATATGGAGAAAATAATTTTTGGTCAATAGGATCTTTTGATTTTTATTTACCGTAGTTAAATGTAAATATGGCATTTAATGAAAAAAAATATTATAATAAAATAAAATTACCATAACACTTGTCATTACCTTATTGTAAGAGTAATTTCTAACTAAGACAATCCTTGGGTGAGACTTTTGGCCTTTTAAAGACACTTGGGTGAGATAATGACATTAATAACTTTTTATTTAAAGTAAAAAAATAGTAATATCATAAACAAGATTTTTTTTAGAAAAACAATTTTTATATGTGTTTATATTAGTGATATCTTCAAATATAAATATTCTTTGGAAAGATAATAATATTTCCTACAGTATGGTTATTTATTAATAAATTTTCACATTAAATAAATAAATTTATTTATTACATAATAGTGATGTAGTAATTGCTTCATTAATAAAGTATTCAAATAAATGATATTATAAATATTAAAATAAATTTATTTTTGACCCTTTTTACGCCATAAAAGAATTTTAAAGATTAGTATTAATTTTTATATATTAATTAATGATGGTTTTTCGAATTAATAAAGTTGGAATATATTATTTTTAAAATTCATGATATGAATAGTATAATAATTTACAAAAAATGAGTTTTTAAGTAAATTAATATTTTATTAAATGATAATATAGTCCTAAAAATCTATGATTTATCCAAATGACATATACTGTTTTAAAAATGAAATTAATTATCCATTTTGGGTCTCTTGGAATTTTATAGTAAATATATTAAATATATATTATGAATATACAAGAAGACATGGTAAAAATTAAATAAGAGTAAAAAAGCTTAAATAAAAAAGAAAAGGATTAAAAAATATCCCAAACCTGTCAAATTATTATTTTATGATTTTATTTAGACTTATATTCACCTTATATTACAGTAAAATAATTTTTGGACCCTCTGAAATCGAAAATCATTTTATAATCAAATAATACTTTCAAACACTCCTAAAGAGACCCTCTTCCATTTTATAAAAGGCCACCACCTCTAACCCATCAATCACACCTCTCAAGCCCCTTGGATTATCCCAACCCTCCTCAAATAAGGTCAAACCATCCATATCTTGATTCCAGAAGCCTTACCTTAGGAATATTCCACTTCAAGAAAGCCTTTTGGTTCAAACCAAAGGGTGTTACCGGATTTATAGGTAACGTCTTCCCTCAAGTTATCTTCTTTTATTTTACTTCTTTACTCGTTATTATCTTATTATAATTATTTTACATAAAAAAAATGTATCCTCAACATAATAGGTTTTTTTATGAGAATTATTCAAACTAAACATCCACAAACCTCCATCTAATGGATACAGACATACTGTTTCTGAGGACGGTGAACTACTCCCTCACGAAATGATGATTTCTCAATCTTCTCCTACCACATATTATGGTGGACACTAAGATAAAATTGTATTAATATCTGATATATATTATATTTATATTGTCTCTATGATTCTTTATTTTTCATTTACATTATACCTTTATGGTTTTCTATAAAGGGTAAATAGAATAATTTCATTTGAGGAAGTGTGGACTACTTCCCCCTCAAAGTGATATGCCTTGTTAATACAATACACGAAACATATAAAGGATGGTGTCAATGAACTCATTTAACAAATATAAAATATGATGTTATACTATAACTATAATCCTATATATCATTAGGTTTTTATTCATTTAAAAATGAAATAAATGAAATGAATGTAGCGTTCATGCGTACGTACGACTTGCCGTCTCCATGAATGATGAATTTAATTTCTCATATCCAAATGATGTGGATATTATAAATACATAAATAAAAGATATATATGATATATATGATATCTAAATCATCAATATAATTCTGGCGATAATGGGATTTGGACCACATAGATAATTTTTAATTATTATAAGTTAATTTTTTGACATAAGTAGCGAACATCGACAAAAAGTACAATATGAACATGAATAATTATATGATTATTAGAAAAATTTAATAAGTGATATAAAAATAATAATAAACTTGGGAATAGTTCTAATGTATAATTAACTTCTGTTTATTACTTAGGGAGAAAATTAATGAACAAGACAAGTCCGACACAAGGTAAGGGGTTTTCATCTCACATTTTATTCCAATGAGATTCATGATATATTTTCCACTATTTCATTTTTTGTGGTGTATTTTTTTAAAAGGAAATACAAAATATAAAAATAAATCTTAAAAAATTCTGATGGTGGGGGTCTTATTATAATCATTATGGTAAAGAGTGTTGAGATAAGTAGGAAGCTTCCCCATGTACGTACTATTGCAATCAACACCATTGTTGGAAAGACCATCTACCACATTTTTCGCTTCTCTCTAGGTGTGCGTGATGATGTGATTAAGACAAAATTGGTATTGTTGGAAAATAATCCATTTAGTAGTGAGGGTCCATGCCATTTGAAAAGTCCTATGTCTAAGAGCTTGAACTATGGTGGTTGAATCACATTCAATCCAAACATAGTTTCATTATTTTTTTTAATTATCAACTCAACTGCATTGATGACATTATACATATCTGCATCAAGGGAGGTGGAATGACCACATGAACTATAGAAGTATCAAAGAATGTCCTCATTGTAATCTCTGCATATGATGTCGATGCAAACAGGACCTGGCTTTCCTTATAGAAGCACTATGCATGTTAATTTTTATCCATCTAGGTATAGGTGGTTTCTAAAATAATTCCATTAAACCTCTCATCAATATGTATCTTCCATTGATCCAAAATTTCCTTAGGATGCAGAAATCCTTGACTGAATTGTTGCAAGTCCTTGTTTGCATGATTCCATCTTCTAAGATCAAAGTGTGTATTTTTATTTGTGCTGCACAAAAACTAAAATTATTATTTTTGTGCTTATTTGAATTTATTTCATAGCAATTAAGATGAATTAGTTCCTCTATTGCAGTAGTGAAGAGATGAGGAATTTGGGGAGAAGAATCTATAATTGTGCATCTTTGAAGTTGTGATCCGATAGAGTCCAAACCTATCTATATGAGATCAAAAATGTCAAAAATGTATTCCCCTAAAGAAGAAGAAGTAGAAAATGATCGAAATTGATGGTTAGTGTCCTATCTGAGTTGGTTACATATGAAAAATTTTGAAGAAATTTGTATACCACACATTTGATGATTGAAATAAATCGAGAACCTATTGTGAGCAATTCTCCCAAGTAGGGTGCTTTGTGAGGGTGTAATCCAGCTTTTGTTAAAATTCTTTAACCAGGAAAAATTATTATTGTTGGTGTTGACATTATGACTATAGTAAAGTTTAGTGGTTATAATATCATTATGGTCTAGTTCCCAAACTTAGAAATCATTAGTGTTAACAAAATTGTAGTTTCTAGTAATAAAAGAGATATCATTGGCTAGATCCAAATCAGGAGAGTTCACAAAATCATTGAGGGTGATGTTAGAAATGTTGGACAAAGGAATGGGGTCTTTCTTGTTACAGCGAGGTATTCCATTAAACATATCTATCCAAAAGAGATGTGAATAATTCCTATTAACTGTCCATCAATAGTTAGATAAGATTTTTTAAAAACTATATTTGATGGAAGTTAATATTGACGAGTCCATGAATGAGTGATTTCCTTTCCTAAGTTTATTATAAAATCTAACATGAAGGAACTCATAATTTTGAGAGTTTTTCATCAAAATATTTTATGTAATTTTATCATGAAGGGAATCATTGAAATTCTTGAGTTTTTTAATACCAATCCCTCCATTATCAATTGGAGTGATCCATGTTTTCCAAAAAAATAATTATAATTTTTCTTTCAAGAGTACTGCTGCCCCAGAATTTTTTTTATTCTTTTATTGATATTTTAAATGAAATCGGTGGGACATTTCTACACTATCCTAGAGTATACCATTTTGGAGAAAATGGTGTGTTTTACAAGACAGATTCTACCTATCATCAAAAGATGTTTTCCTTTCTATGAGGGTAACTTGTTACTGATATGATCAAAGATTGTTAAGAAGTAAGTGTTACTGGAAATTCCCTAGAATATGGGTACCCCAAGACAGGTAAACGGGAAGAATCTTTCTTTTATCCTCAATTCATTTATCACGTCAATTATTCTGGTGACAGGGAAATGATTACAAAAGAATATGGAAGACTTGATCAAATTTATGGATTGACCAAAGACCTCCTATAAGTGTGAGAGGACATATTTGAGTTTTTTAATATTTTTTCATATCACCTTGAATGAATAAAATAAAATCATTGGCATATAAAAGATGAGATGGAATAGTTAATGTTATAGAGGCAAATATGGGCTTTATTGTACACTGAATAATTGAATTAGTGATGAGTCTGCTGAGGTAGTCATCAACAATAACAAAAAGGATAGGCGAAAGGGGGTCCCCTTGTCTAAATCCCTTTGTACAAGTGAAATATCCCTTTGGGGAGCTATTGATTAGAATAGAAATATGAGAATAGATAAAAAGAGTTTTTATTTTGTTGAAAATATTATCATTAAATCCAAACCTAGAAAGAATTTTGAAGATGAAATTATATTCAATAGTATCAAAATCCTTTCTAATATCCAACTTGATGGAAATGATTCCCCCTATTTGATTCCTTTTTAATAGATTGGTACTTTCAAAGGAAATTCATATACAATCTAGGATATTTCTCTCTTTAAGAAAACCATATTGCTTCCTTGATATAATTGTTGGCAATAGGGGTAATTCTCATAGCTAATGGCTTGGAATTTTGTACATAGTGTTAATAAGAGAAATCATACAAAAAGATGTATTTACAAAGTGTTGTCCACCTTATAAATGAGGGTCTGAAATTGAGAATTAATACCATAAAGGAGGAATCCATTAGTGAAAAAGTATCTAACAAGGTGACAAACATCATAGCAAACAATGTACCATTAATGTTTGAAAAAGCATTAGGGAAGCCATTAGGGCCAGGGGAACTGTTATGATTTGTGCTAAAAACCGCCTCTTTAATTTCATGATCAATTAGAATAATATTCAATATGTCATTGTCATTATCCCCCACTAGGAGGGGAATGATGTCAGGTTTTGTATCCTTATTCTAAGAAGGACCATTAAAAATGTTACTAAAGTATGTTGTGACATGATTGGATAGATTCTATTCAAAATTAATGATATTATCCTCATATTTTGGTAAAAAATATGTATACTATCCATTATATCCCTTTGTAGATCATTAATGAAATTAGTGTTTTGGTCACCATCCTTAATCTAGTTGATTTTAAGGGTTTGTTTCTTGAGATTGTCATTCAAGGTCAGAAGAGAGTAATATTTGTTACTAATATCCATTTCATGAGTTGGATCCATAGTAAAATCATTATGGGTTGAGTTAGTTTGAATTTGGATAAGTTCATTTTCAAGGGAGTCAATTTCATTATCAGTTATTTAGACTCTGTTTTGCACCATAGATTTTATTTTTTGTTTCATACGTTTTTGCTTTGTAATACAAGCAATGGCATCATCTAAGTGAATTGAATTTCAGTTATCTTTGACAATTTTATTACAATCTTGAACAATGTTCCAGGCATTGTGGAATCTAAAAGAAAGAATAGGATTACTATCTATAGTTTTAGGACTCACCAGAATTGGAGGATGATCATAATTTAGCATAGGCAAGGTAATACTGGAGATGGTATTCTCTTTATCATGGTCCATGAAATTTGTGAAGGCTCTGTCAAACTTAATTTCTAAGACATTGTTATGTTGTTTTCTATACCAACTGAATATTTTTACAACAACACTAATCTCCAATAGGTTTTAACATAAATACAAAACATAAACACCTTAATGGTGATATTTGAATGCAAGTGTCCTAGATTTTCACTATGTCTAGGAATGGCAGTAAAGTCCCCAATGATCATCCAAGGATCATGAATGGTGTTGTTGAGGGAGGATATATTGTTCCAAACAGTTATTCTATCATGACATCTATTTCATGCAAAAAATAAAGTAAAAAAAGAAGGTGTCATCATGTAGTTTCACATCACATGTAAATGATTGAGAATATGAATTATAAATATGGGAATTACATATTGATATATGAGAAAAGACGCATAATGAATCACAATTGATATTATTACAAGTGGAGCTTTTAAAATATTAACTATATTTTTCCAAACTATTAAAACTAGAAGCAAAGGTGATTTTAGGCTCAGAAATAAAAAAAATCATAGGTTTATGCGTAAATAAAATGTTTTTTAAATTTCAATGGTGTATGGGTTTGCAATACCCTGACAATTCTAGTAACCAATATTCATTTATAACTATTTTTGGGGATAGTACCATTATTTTTATTACTTCTAGAGTTCTTTCCCCACATATATTTTCTAAATTGTTTAGTAGAATCCTTTTTTGGTGTTGCAATTTTTTTTCTTGCATGTTCATGGAATATTTATGAGATATATTATAATTTTTTATACCTTCCAATCCCTCTTCCCGATGAACCCGCTTGCTGTCCTCATTGTGTGGTGTATGTACTAACCATCATTTTATTTCTTGTGTAATATAATTTAATTTAGAGGTATTTACATCATCATTGTCTGATCCTTCTTTCATGTGGTGTATGTTTCGTAAGTTACAAAATTGGTAAGGGAAACTTTCACCATCATCTTTTTGTCAAATACTTCTTTTAGGTTATGTCATTTTAAATTTATATTTTTTTATGATGTGATATGTTATTTTATATCCTTATTTCTATACATTTTATGTTCATGTTATGAGAGGCCCTTTTCTCTCTCATCAACTCATTTTTTGAATTTTAATGTGAGGCCTTTAGCCTGCCGAATTACTGTAAGGGAACTCCTTAATCCAATTCCCATTCTTTGGGTTAATATTCTAGTTCTTGATTACATCGTGCTATGAATATGTGTAAACGAGCATTGATGGGTTTTTACTTAATATGTAAATACCTGGAAATTTAAAGGAACTTTTTTAAATACTGTGGAATTTTACGAGTTTGTGGCTTTTGACGGCACTTGATTCCGAGGCCTGGTGTGCCCAGAATCAATTTCCGAAGTTTAGCTTGGGTAGGTTCAGTGAACGAACGAATATGTTTTTCTATCTTTCAAACCAGTGCTCAGAATTAAAATCCGAAGACACCGATGAACTCACAAATTCGATAATTTCTTAGCACGATCCTTACCATAGTTGCGTTCACAATGGAAGAGAAGATTTTTTGGGGGTTTATTTAATAAGTAAATAAAAATTTTCGGAACAATTTTTATTTTACCAGGAGGTTATTCCCTCCCATGGGTAGTTAAGGGTGGGGCCCATAGCCACTTAACTTCCCATGTGTGGATGTTAGAGAGGTGGGACCCACACGAGCACCACCATTTAATTTCCTCTAATCTCATTAAAAACCCCTAATTAAATTGGAAAACCCCCCCATTTAATTGAAAACGCGTTTAATTAATGGGGACCTTCTCTCTCCCTTCTATAATTCTTTGTCAACACGTTATTAAATGTGGTGATTTAATTATGGGAGTTTCTTTGCGTGTGAGATTAAATAAGAGGAGGAACCTATTATTTAATTTGGGAAGAGCCTTCGTTGTGTGGGATATATCAGGAGTTCTTTTGATCTTTTGGAAGAACGTCGATCTCCGATGAAGAACGACGAAGAACGTCGACCTCTGACGAAGAATGACGAAGAACGCCGGTTCCTCGAAGATCAATGACGCGACACCCTTACTCTTCTCCGTGGAATGAGGGGAGACACTTCTTCCTCCCCGGTGCACTCCGATGATGCCTACGATCCTTTTCCCCAATACACCGTCTACCGCGACGCCGACGTTCATCTTCATTTGTTGAGGTAGGGGAATTTGTATAAATTTCATTATGTGATTTAAACCCTCAGCAAGGCATGTAATTATTGGGTCATGTTTGGACCACTAACGTGGTGGGTGCAGACTAACGAACAAGTCTGAACCCACCGATACTTTTTTATTGATGTGCGGAATAATTTGCGATGACGAAGTGGGACCGAAATGGAAATTGGAGGCCTCCACAGTGATGTACGGGTCCCGAGACAACCGCATGCGCATACGAGAGAAAAATCAGACCACCAGAATGACTGTAGTGGCCCGAGGAAGCCCCCGATGGCGCGGGTCGCCGACAGAAGCCCACCGCGGCTGAAGCCGCGGTGGCGAGGGCCGGATTCCGTGGCCGTGCAGGATCCAGGGAAGTCGCGACACCACCCCTACGCCGCGTCTGTGGGAAGCGGGGGACGAACCCCCCACTCGGCTCACTGGCCGAGCCAGCACACACCCCGGTCGGGCCGCAGCGTGTCGCGCAGACTGGGACGTGCCGGCTGGGCTGGTCCGCGCCGAACCTGGACCCAGACCCGGGTAGGGTCAAACCGGTTTGGGTCGACCCAGGGGGGATTGGGTCGGGTCGGGCCGAGCACAGACCCCCCACTTCGGACCGTTTCGGTATTTTTCCCATAACATGAGGTACAGACCTCCGATCGATGCACCACTAGCTGCGTAGGAATCCTTGGACCGAGACGGTCATTTTGGTATATTACAATCGGGGTTTCGGAAATGTTTGGGTACGACAGGGTTGGTTCGAACCCAAAACCAACCGGGCCTGTGGAGTAGAAACACTTATATCTTAAGGACCAGATGTCTGATTGACGTGCCGTCAATTGCGAAGTAATCCTTTGGTTGAGATGGTTCTTTAGTATTAAATCACATGTGGTTTGGAAATAGTTGGAGTATAGTTGGGTTGGTTTTAGATTAAAAACCAACCGGGCCCCTAGGACGGAAAATCCAATAACTCTCAGACCGGGCGTCTGATTTGACGAACCGTCTGTCGTGTTGGGTTTATTTTTTTGAGAAAAAACTTTGGGATACATAAACTATAGAGTTTGTGACAGTTGATGTATCGACTCTCTTGCTCGAGGAGCATACCCTCCCAAAATCGAGCATGCTGTGTGAGGGAAGCCTAGAGTTGGCTGCGACTGCGACGATGATGACTGCACTTTGATCCTCCGTGGGTTTGGCAGCGAGGACTACTTTACTTGGATCCTCCGTGGGTTCGGCAGTGACGCCGACCATACTAGGATCCTATGTGGTTTCGACGGTGATGAATACTATTCTTGTATCCTACGTGGGTCTGATAGTATTGACCTATGTACTTGTATCATGAGAGGGTCTGGCAGAGTAGCTGGTCTTGTATCCCATGTGGGTGCAACAGCTTAACTGGTCTTGTATCCTATGTGGGTCCGATAGATTAGATGATTCAGTGGCTACATCTGATCATCTCTATCACAATACGAAAGTTGTATACCTGTGTGAGATGAGTCTTGATTCTCAATCATTATCATTGATGTGATTGACATGATTTCCTGTGTGGATTGGGTTGTGCTTTCCTGTGTGGACTGGGTTGTGTTTTCCTGTGTGGACTGGGTTGTGCTTGGGCTCGAGATTTGGATCCATTTTGTAACTGATTACATAGGTTTATGTATGGGAATATACCTAAGTAAAGTCGATTGATACTTTGTGATTGTATTATTCCTTTGTGGTTTATACTTCATGGATTCTGAGAGACCTTCAGGGGTCTTGGGGTCCCTACTGAGTATCGTATACTCACCCCTACATGGGATATTCCCGCACTACATTGTGTTGGATGGAGATGACGGACATCACTAATCGAGGTGGAGGCTTGTGGAGCTGGAAGGTACCCGGAGGTGGACCACATGGCAGAACGTACACAGAGCGGACGACCGGACCTGAGGAGCTGAGGAGACTACCTGTACCCACCCTTTAGGTGGGATTTCTGGAGGATGACTCGATGTTACTGTTTTACTTACTACTACTGTACTTTCTTTTCAGATGTATTGTACTTTCATTTGGGTTTGTATACTGGCCCATTTACATTTCAGCACTTACCTTGTACATAGTTTTACTTAGTTCTTTCTTCACCTGCGTACTCTGTTTTGTTTTTGTTTAATTTATAAAATGGAAATGCCTTCCCTTTTTCGGGATTTACACCTTTGGTGCTAGTCTCCAGCCTCTGGCTTATGGAAGACGGGCTTCAGGTAGTCACAACACGGGTCCCGAGGATGGGTTGTGACAAATTGGTATCAGAGGAGTCATTTCTACCGCAGAACTCATGACTCTGATATTTCCTTTCTATGATGAAATAGTGTTAAGATTATTGAGTGTGGTTTTTAGTCTAGGGAGTCTAGTGTTGGTGTGGCAGCCGACATATCCATTCACCAGGACCCTAAACTCTGATTTCCGACTCAGTGCACGGAAATAATGATTGCGTGTGTGCTTCCTTTCAAATGTTTTCTTTGTGATTAATTTGTGTCGGCTCACCAGGTATACTGTTTGACCATGGAACACCTGTTTATTTTCAGGATGTCCCCATGAAGGCATCCATCCAAAGTTCCTAGTTACATATGGGATGTCATCCCACCGAGCGACGAGGCCTCGGTGTAGGGCCCCATTACAGCGGAGGCCCCAGCGGTACCACTACCCACTGAGCCACCGATGCTACCAGCCCCAACTGCGGAGAGTGCATTCCACCTGAGTGCATTGGATGAGTTTTAGAGATTGAGGCCTCCTAGGATCCACAGAGAGATGGATCCTCAGGTAGCTGAGGATTGGATGGAGGCTGTCATCAGAGTCTTCAGCCTGGTAGGGACACCATCAGATCTTATGGTGATCCTTGTCGCGAGTCTTGTGCAAGAAAAAGAAGGTAGATGGTGAAGCATGATGCTCTAGGTGCACGATGAGGAATCTCTACTTTGGATGGACTTCGAGAGCCTCTTCTTCTCATAGTTCGTTCCAACCACCCTCCGTTTGGTGCACATCAAAGAGTTACTACAGCTGCGACAGGGAAGCAAGATAGTAGCCCAGTACTCAGCTATATTTATCGACCTCTCGTGCTACTCCACGACATGGTTCAGGACCCATTCTTCCAGGCCCAGACCTTTGAGCAGGGACTGAGACATGAGATCAGAGCTTCGACGATTCCCCTCAGCATCTCAACGCAGGCAGGGGTGCTCGAGCAAGCCCTGTTAGTGGAGAGCTTTCTCACCGAGCAGCCATCAGCGATGAGACCCACCGCAGGACGGCACGGAGTGGAGTCTTTTGCAGCCGGTACTCGACAGATGACGCAGGGGTCCAATAGGACCAGACCGATAGGTGGACGACCTCAAGATACAGGTTCGGTTGTGCGGGGCACCCGGCGCAGAGCTAGCCATACGAGGAGCATAAAGTGCTATGCATGTAGTGGGCAGGGCCACATGGCTCATGATTTCCCGAACCACCATGCAGACAAGCAGAAGACAGTGGAGGGACCTCCCAGGAAGAGGCAGAGGTTCCACCGTGGCAGTCTGCATGGAGCAGGCGGATGAGGTAGAGGAGATGGCCGAACAACAGGTGGTGGACAATGCTTCGAGGCTCTACCACCACCACCCCCAGGAGGTCCACCCCAACCACAAGGAGCTGGCGGGCAAAGGCAGCCTCATCTCCAGGCAGTAGAGGCTTACAACCAGGGCGCACCCGAGATTATTCGAGGTACTATCTGTGTCTAGTCCACACTTGCTGCAGTTCTTATAGACATAGGTGCAAGTCATTCTTTTATTGACGCTGCCCTTGTTCAGAGCTCGGAGATTCTGGTTGAGCCATTGGCTCGATCCTTACGGCTAGAGACTCCTACAGGAGCAGACTCGACGATTACGAACTGGTGTCGGCAGTGTGAGCTTGCTCTAGAAGGCGAGAGATTCTTTTGGGATCTTCTTGTAACGACGTCGAGGCCTTACGACGTCATCTTGGTCATGGACTGATTATCTACAGTCCATGCTCAGATCGACTGTATTAGGTGCACGGTGCGGTGTGTCCACACAGATGGGACCAGGTTCACCTTTACTGGCGAGAAGGGAACCTTCACAGCACATGATGGACTCATACAGAGGAGAGGGAAGCCGATTACACATCAGTTGTCTAGTCTCATCCTCGGATCATTTGACGTGTAGAGTCCGAGTTTTCCTATAGTGGTGGATTAGTATGTAGACGTTTTTACTGACGATGTTCTAGGACTAGATCATCGCTGGGAGGTAGATTTCTACATAGACCTGTACCCTGGAACATCATTGATATCTACTCCATCATATCGAATGGCTCCCGACGAGATTCGTGAGCAGTGGGTACAGCTGGAGGACTTACCAGGGAAAGGTTTCATCTGACCCAGTGTTTCACCATGGGCTTCTCCGAATCTATTCACTGAGAAGGCAGATGGGAGCTTGAGATTGTGTGTTGACTACTGTCGCCTGTTTCAGGTGACCGTGAAGAACAAGTATCCACTTCTAAGGATTTATGACCTCTTTGATCAGCTCAATGGTGTATGGTGGTTCTCGAAGATAGACCTCAGGTCGGGCTATCATCAGCTCTGAGTTCGGGATGAGGATGTACCAAAGAAGGCCTTCAGGTGTCATTATGGCCAATATGAGTTATTGCTCATGACCTTCGGTGTGACCAACGCTCCAGCAGTGTTCAAGAGTCTCATGAACAGGATCTTCCATCCTTACCTTGATCGATTTGTCATAGTATTCATTGAAGACATACTTATTTACTCGACCACCGAGGGGGAGCACGCCTACCACTTACGGGTTGTACTGGATACACTCTGAGAACACTAGATTTATGGTAAGCTCTTGAAGTGCCGGTTCTGTATTCAAGAGGTTCACTTCGTGGGGCACGTCGTCTCAGAGGCGGGACTTGCAGTGGATTTTGTGAAGGTCGAGGCGGTACTTGCTTGGGATCCACCCAGGAGCGTGATGGAGGTTCCAAGTTTCCTAGGTCTGGCTGGGTACTATCAGCGATTTGTGCCAAACTACTCCAGAGTTGCAGCACTGCTTACAGCTTTGACGAAGAAGGGGAAACCCTTCGTGTGGTCAGATAGATGTCAGCAGAGCATCCAGGAGCTGAGGAGGAGATTGGCCAGTGCGCCCATATTGAGGCTACCAGAGGACGGTGTAGGGTACATAGTTTACTGTGACGGATCAGGGAATGGACTTGGGTGTGTCTTGATGAAGGAGGGAGTAGTGATCGCTTACATTTTATGGCAGTTGAGGCAGCACGAGCAGAACTATGCTACCCATGACCTGGAGTTAGCCGCAGTGGTCTTCACCCTGAAGATGTGGTGACACTATCTCATGGGAGAGTGCTTTACAGTCTACTCTTTCCACTAGAGTCTCAGGTACATTTTCTTGAAGAAGGACCCGAACCTGAGATAGTGGCGATGGCTCATGTTCCTCCAGGATTATGACTTTGAGATTGTCTATACTCCTAGGAAGGGAACATTGTGGATGATGCTCTCAGCAGGAGATAGGGCATTCAACTACTTGGAGATGCGACAGAGCAGTTAGCCACTTTGTAGATATCCTTCATGGATAGATATGGGGAAACCTATCTTCAGTCCCACATAGTCACTCCACCTATTCTTCAGCGGGTCAGAGAGGCATAACATGGGGATGTTGACTGTGAGGCGCGGCGTGCTCAGATATCCTCAGGGCTAGCACCCGATGGATTTTCTGAAGGTAAGGAGCATGTCATTCCCTTGAGGGGATGTACCATGGTACCAGTTGCACTGAAGGAGGAGGTGCTGAGGGAGTTCCATTCATCCGCTCTAGTGGTACATCCAAGAGTATCGAAGATGTATCAAGACCCCAGACGACAACACTGGCGGCCGGGTATGAAGAAGGTTGTGGCATAGTTCGTTTCTCGGTGCCTCACTTGTCAGCAAGTAAAGGCAGAGCACCATGTACCTGCAGGTTTGGTACAACCCTTTGAGGTCCTGGAGTGGAAGTGGGAAGGGAGATCCATGAATTTCATGATGGGGCTCCCACATACTTTTAGTGTACACGACACCATCTGGGTGATCGTAGACCGACTCACCAAGTCATCCCACTTCCTACCGATCAAAGAGCATGGCTCAGTAGAGATCTCGGGACGCCTCTATGTTCAGGAGATCGTAAAGCTTCATGGTGTGCCATCGTCTATCGTCTCCAATCGATATTCTTGCTTTACTTCCCGGAATTGGAAGGGGTTGTAGGAGGCTTTGGGACAAATCTATGCCTGAGAACTGCCTTTCAACCTCAGATGGATGGCCAGATAGAGAGGACCATTTAGACACTCGAGGGAATGCTGCATGCATGTGTCCTTGACTTTGGTCGTAGTTGGGAGGATCACCTACCCTTGGTAGAGTTTGTGTACAATAAAAAAACCACTCTACCATCGGGAAGGCACCATACAAGGAACTGCATGGCCGACCTTGCAGATCAACTCTTTGCTGGACTGACCTTGGGGAGTCAGCACTCGTAGGACCAGAGATGGTTCAGGCTATGACGGAGAAGGTGCATATCATCCAGGAGTGGATGAGGACTGCACAGAGAAAACATAATTCCTATGCTGATAGGAGGCGGAGACCACTGGAGTTCGAGGATGGCGACCACGTTTTCTTACGGGTCTCACCTCGGCATGGGTTCCAGAGATTTGGCCAGGGAAGACAGTTATCTCCACGCTTCATCCGGGCCTTTTAGGTCCTCAACTGAGTATGTGAGGTGGATTACCACCTCTCCCATCCACCTCAGCTGCATCGGGTGCACAACGTATTCCACGTATCTCAGCCGAGGAGATATGTGCATGACCTGACACATATCATCAACCACGGGGAGCTGGACATCGATGACAGGGTGACTTTTGTGGAGGTCCTGGTGGAGATCGAGGATCGACATGAGTGAGTCCTACATGGGTGGTCAATTCCTCTTGTGCGCATTCATTGGTAGAACGGGAACCTCCAGGAGAGTACATGGGAGATGGAGGCTCAGATGCATGTTCAGTAACCTCATTTGTTTCCCTAGTTTATGATGTAGATTTACTGGGATGTAAAGCCCTGAGGTGAGAGTAATGTAAAGACCCGGAAATTTCAAGGGATTTTTTTTAAATACTGTGGAATTTTACGAGTCTGTGGCTTCTGACGACACTTGATTCCGAGGCCCGGTGAGCTCGGAATATATATCCGATGTTTTTCTCGGGTACGTTCAATGAACGAACAAGTGAGTTTTTCTATCTTTTGATCCAATGCTCGGAATTAAATCCGAAGACACTGATGAAATCGAAATGACGGTAATTGCTTAGCGCAATCCTTACCGTAGTTGCGTTCGAAATGTAGGAGAAGATTTTTTTGGGGGTTTATTTGAGAAGTAAATAAAAATTGGCAGAACAATTTTTATTTTACCAGGAGGTTATTCCCTCCCATGGGTAATTATTGGTGGGGCCCACAACGACTTAACTACCCAAGTGTGGATGTTACAGAGGTGGGGACTACATGATCCCCACTATTTAATTTCATCTAATCCCT
This sequence comes from Viscum album, assembly GCA_963277665.1. Classification (NCBI taxonomy): domain Eukaryota; kingdom Viridiplantae; phylum Streptophyta; class Magnoliopsida; order Santalales; family Viscaceae; genus Viscum; species Viscum album. The sequence goes on along the minus strand of OY728133.1, from coordinate 2,063,463,883 downwards.
TTAACAACCCCTCATTAAATTATAACCCCCCCATTTTATTTCCAACGCGTTTAATTAATGGGGACCTTCCCTATCCCTTCTATAATTGTTTTTCAACACGTTATTAAATGTGGTTGTTTAATTCTGGGAGTTTCTTTGCGTGTGCGATTAAATAATAGGAGGAACCTATTATTTAATTTGGGAACAACCTTCGTTGTGCGGGAGAGATCGGGAGAGCTTTAGAGCTTTTGAATGAACTTCGGTCTCTCACGAAGAACAATGAAGAACGCCAGCCTCCGACGAAGAATGAAGAAGAACGGCGGTTCCTCGAAGATCGGCGACTCCCCACCCTTACTCTTCTCTGTGACAAGAGTGAAGACGCCGCTTCCTCCCCGGCATGCTCCAATGACGCCTACGATCCTTTTCCCCATGACGCCGTCTACCATGATGCTGACGTTCATCTTTATTTGTTGTGGTAGGGGAATTTGTATAAATATATTTATGTGATTTATACCCTCGACATAGCGTGTAATTATTGGGTTATGCTTGAACCACTAACGCAGTGGGTGCAGATTAACAAACATGTCCGAACCCACATATACTTTTTTCTCGATGTGAGGAATAATTTGTGATGACAAAGCGGGACCGAAATGGTGATTGAAGACTTTCGCAGTGGTTTACGGGTCCCGAGACGTCCGCAGGCGCATGCAGAAGCAAAATTGGACCACCGGAATGACATTGGTGGGCCGCATAAGCTCCCGGTGCCGGCAGACATCGGCTGGCCGCCTGGAGGCGTCGGTTCCCCATTGCGCCACTGACAGTATCCCGCCGCGACAGAAGCCACGGCGTCGAGGGCCAGATCCTGAGGCCGCACGGGATCCAAGGAAGCTGTGGCGCCACCCTGGAGCCGCGTCTGCGGGAAGTAGGGGCCGCGCCCCCCGCTCGGCTTGCTGGCCGAGCCAGCACACCCCCTGGCCGGGTCGGGGCGGGTCATGTGGACCGGGCCGCGCCGGCCGGGCCGGACCCAGACCCGGGACGGGTCGAACCGGTTCGGGCCTACCCGGTTCGGGCCGACCCAGGGGGGATTGGGCCGGGTCGGGCCGTGCCCATACCCCCCCACATCAAACCGTTTTCGGTCTTTTTCCCATAACATGATCTACGAACCTCTGATCGACGCACCACCTGTTGCGTAAGAATCCTTGGACCGATACTGTAATTTCTGTATATTACACTCGAGGTTTTGGAAGAGTTTGGGTACGACCGGGTTGGTTCGAACCTGAAACCCACCAGGCCCTTAGAGCAGAAATGCTTATACCGTAAGGATTGGACGTCCGATTGACATTCTGTCAATTGTGAAGTAATACTTTTTTTGAGACAATTATTTTGTCTTATTCCACTTGAGGTTTGGACATTGTTGGAGTATGGTCAGGATGGTTTTAGCTTAAAAACCAACTGGGCCCCTGGGACGGAAAAACTAGTAACACTCAGACCGGGCGTCCGATTTGACGCACTGTCTGTCACGTTGGATTTCTTTTTTCGAGACAGAACTTTGGGATACATAAACTCTGGACTTCATGACAGTTGATGTATCATATCTCTTACTCAAGTAGCGGACCCTCCCGGAATCGATCATGATGTGTGCGGGAACTCTAAAGCTGGCTGCGACTGCGACGATGATGACTACACTTGGATCCTATGTGGGTTCGGTAGCGAGGATGACTGTACTTGGATCCTCCATGGATTCGGCAGCGATAACGACCATTATGGGATGCTCTGTGGGTTCGACGATGATAACTACTATTCTTGAATCCTACATGGGTCTGTCAGTATTGACCTATGTACATGTATCCTAAGTGGGTCGGACAGAGTAGCTGGTCTTTTATCCTATGTGGGTCTGAAAGCTTCGATGGTCTTGTATCCTATGTGGGTCTGACATCCTAGATGATTCAGTGGCTACATCTGATCATCTATATCGCTATATGAAAGTTGTATACCTATGTGAGCTGAGTCTTGATTCTTAATCATTATCATTGATGTGATTGACTTGTTTTCCTGTGTGGATTGGGTTGTGCTTTCCTGTGTGGATTGGGTTGTGTTTTCCTCTATGGACTGGGTTGTGCTTGGGCTTGAGAGTTGGAGCCATTTTGTAACTGATGACTTAGGTATATGTATGGGCATATACCTAAGTAGAGTCGATTGATACTTCATGATTGTATCTTTCCATTGTGGTTTATCTTTCGTTGATTCTGAGAGACCTTCAGGGGTCTTGGGTTCCCTACTGAGTATCGTATACTCACCCCTGCACGGGCTATGCCTGCACTACATTGTGTTGGATGCAGACAATGGACAACAATAATCGAGGTGGAGGCTTGTGGAGCTGGAGGGTACCCGGAGGTGGACCACTTGGCAAAACGCACACAGAGCGGACGACCGGACCCGAGGGGCTGAGGAGACTATCTATACCCACCCTTCAGGAGGGATTTCCAGAGGACCACTCAGTGTTGCTGTTTTACTTACTGCTATTGTACATTCCTTTCAGTTGTACTATACTTTCAGTTGGGTTTGTATACTTGCCCATTTACTTTTCAGCAATTACCATGTACTCAGTTTTACTTAGTGCTTTCTTCACTTGCGTACTCTATTGTGTTTTTGTTTACTTTATAAAAAGGCAATACCTTCCCTTTTATCGGGATTTACGCCTTTGGTGCTATTATCCAGCCCCTGGCCTATGGAAGGTGGGATTGGGGTAGTCACGGCACGGGCCCTGAGGACGGGTCGTGACATAATATCTACTTATATTTGGTGTAATTATATTTCTCACAAATAATTATGTCATTGATTTATCTTTAATCTAATGATACAATATTTCTAAGGGACAATATATCAGTCTTCTTCCATTGAGGGATATACTGATATTATGTACCTTTATTATCCTAAAAGATGTATATAAAACCCTTTTAAAATTTTATATCATGAATTTCTATATTATCATCATATTTGTAGTTTTCAACGTTGTTATTATTTAATGATTTTATTCAATGTTTTCTCAAGTGGTTAAGGATTATTTAACTAAAACATACTTTTAAATGTTTTAAAACCTTAATTTTAAAAATCCTTCCCTTTCATGAACTTGTTTTAGAAATGATTTTAAGGATTTATTTATATGGACATGAGTTTTATAAGGTGTAAAATTATTTTAAAATTTTTAAAGTGGTATGGGACACTTTGATTGAAAACTATTCTTTTTGAATGTTTTAAATGAATCTATTATGTCTATATCTTGAACTGATATCATGTTTATGAAATGTGGAAATGTTATTTTTTACTTTATTATTTTTTATATATTATGAATATGTTATGTTATTGGGCATTGTTTATGTATATGTGTGGTTCCATGATAAACACAGGGCATGTGAGGCCGAGATAGCTCTTCAATTCATTGGGTAAGATGACAGTGGTAAACTTTATTGTTTCTCCTAAGAGATTTAGGGAATATACTGTAATGGGTATTCCAATCGTAACTCCCGATGTAGTTGTGATAGGTAAAATTTATGTATGATATGGATTACATCAGTCACCTTTATGATTTATGATCTCTATATGTTATTTATAAATATTAAGATTTTTATGGTTTGTTATTGATATTGTGTTTTAGGATTTAAAAGTATGTTTATTTTTATTTGAATGTATTGATGGAATAATGTTTTATTTTTTTTATTTTATATCCCTTACTATGCATTTTATGATCATCCCATGTTTTTGAAATTTTTTCCTCGAGACTTAAATATTATTAGGGTCAAGGATGAGATCACGGAAATTTCATGATGTCTAAAACATGGAACTGGGCATGTTTCTCTTTCTACGAGTATTTATTTTATGAAAAAATGGATACTACGTAGAGGAGTCTACCTGTAATATTCAAGTTTTAATGTATAAGTTATGAACTAATTCTCCAAATCTCTAAATGGGAAAAGATCCTCATTGTGAAATATTAATTTAATTCATGATTATGTAATGTTCAAGGCTGGGTCCTTATAGTTGGTATCAATGGTTAGTTTAGATAACTTTAGAGGATAGGGTGTGATTTATGCAAAAGTTACAAATCCATAATGGATATCATATTTGAAAGATTCCTAGTTATTTTAGATAAATCGAATGAGTTTATGATAACATGAATAAGTATATCTTAGTGTTTACCCTTCTAATAAGATAATATATGATGATTTTACTGATATACTCCCACCGATGATTTTGGTTTTATTAAATGGAAGGATCTAGTAGGAACCAACGTAGCAATAGATATGGAAGAAACTGTTGTGGTTTTCATAATGACCAACCAAATGAAATGGTAGCTACAATGAGAACAATTATGGTTAAAGTATGTTATGATTTTTTGAGGAATTTATCTCATTTTTTGGGAATGTTATAAAATTATATGGTTTTAGGAAAAGGATAACCTGGATGAACGGTGACAACTCATCATGTCTGGAAATGCTGCGGGAATAAAACCCACAACTAAAGGGAGACAATTGAGACTCACCTAACAGTGGCCTACATGGAGTCCCTAGTTAGTATGAATTATTCTATTTAGTAATATAATTTTAAAAATCAAGGTTAAGTTGATTTTGGGAACTTATGTTTTATCAAATTGATATCCTTAGTATAGGAAAATGATGTGGTGATTAATTGGTAATGGTTATTTATGAATACATTCCCTCCTTTGGGAACACTATTAGTTTAATGGAAAAAGAATACTATGGGATCTCATTTCTAGAGAATGGTTGAAATTTTATTTTGGAAGAATATATTTTTTTATTGTGAACATATGGTGATTTAGGTTATTTATGGAAATTATTAAACTATTTTAATGAATATGTCATTTGGTTAGTTACACTTTAGTATTAGACTTTAAGAGCATTTGATCTTATTTTGAGATAAATATTAAGATTTAATGTGGAAGACTATGTGATTAAATTCTTATGAGTTTTAGGTTTCAATGTTTGTTTTGATTATATTGAAAGATTTTAAGGAAAATTGTGTATTGAATGGTCTTTCTTAAGCATTTGTTACTTTTTTATGAGTTTTGGAGATTAAGAGTAGTATTTATTTTTATAAAGGAATGTTCTTTTAGGGTATCATCTGATATTTTACTAAACATTTTGGTTTTGGTTAATGTCTAAAGATAGGTGTAATATAATGTTCATATTTTGAGTATTTCGTGATTCTCTGGAATTTTAATCTAGCACTTCATGTGTGACCTAGTAATCTTAAATACACAATGTTTGGAGAAAATATGGGTTTGTGGTAGAATTTTATTAAAGGAATACACTCTAAATGACATGTAAGTATGTTTCCTTATGATCTTAGCCTAGGTAGTAATAAAAATTTACAACTATATGAAAATATTCTTCATAAAAAATGTTATACATTTTCTTTTATCAACATACTTTTACCCAACCAAAAATTTATTGTGTTGCAGTAGTTAACATTCTGTGATCATGTTATTTATCACACTCTTTTAGTCTATTATAGTTAGTTTTTCTTCAATATCCTTGTATTCCTAAATGGATTCCTAGTATGTCTTTTCTCTAGTGTCCTTTTAACTTCTATTTGTTTCTTATAACGTGATAGTTTTATTGACTCTTTTTTCAATGTGGGACTTTCAATGAATTTTTCGAGCACAATTTTAAAATTGTAAGGACACAATTCTAAAAATGGGGAAGGATATAACATCCCTAGTAAATAAAAAATATGAAATTTTCATATTTATTAATATTTGTTAATTGAATATTAATATTACTTTAAATGTGTTTGTATATCCGATAACATACTCAACACACAACAATGGTTTTCTTTGAGATCTTACGTTGCAGACAATGTTAAGATATACCGAAAAATAATATATTAATATTATTATTTTAAATGGTATTTAATGCATAGCCATTGTATTGGAAGGATTGAATAGAACTGACTACAATATGATTACACATTTTTGTTAAATATTTTTAAATTTATCCAACAATAGTCAGAGGCTTAAAATGTGAATTAATCCAATTTTAAGCATAAATACTCTAATATTCTTTAAACGGTCAATTTAACACCATTTGAAGGATAAAATATATTAAATATATATTTTTTTGTCACTTTTAGATGTTCTATTTCAAAAAATATAAGTATTCTTTAGAATCAGGACATCAAATTTTACTTTGGATGAAATTTTGGTATTTTACTGATAATGTTCATTTTTTAATGAATGGAGAAAAATAGTGCATTTCAATTGAAAAATACCTTTTAATTTGTTATATTTATGTGGTTAGATTGTATTTTTATTTGTTTTAGTGGGTAATTGGATACATTTTTACCATATAATCCAGTTTTCTTCATTAAAAGTAATATCTCTTTGAAATTGGACATAAACAAGTCTCTATATTTTGAAAGTTAGTATTTATTAAAAACACACTTTTTTTATTTTGACAATTGAAATTAATTTTAAATTAATTAATGAAACACCTCATTTTTTAATTTGTTAAAATAGACATCATTTTTAAATTTGGATATCAAAATTATATTTGGGTGAAATTTTTGGTATTTTTAGAAAACATTAAATATTTTATGAATAGTGAAAAAACTATAGAGTAGTCAAAACAGGACATTTTCATTTCAATGAAATTTTATGGATTCTGTGTTTATAATTTCAAAAATAAGACATACATGGTTGTTATCATGAAGTAAAATGTTGTTCAATATGATATAAATAATTTTTAGTGAATATCAACTTTTTATTTTTATTTATCGCGGTTAAAGATAAATAAAGTAATTCAATTTAAAAATATATATTATAATATATAAAATTACCTTAACAATGGTCATAACCTTATTGGATGAGTAATTAACATCCCAAAAAATCCATGGAGGAGACTTTTATCTTTTTAAAGCCACTTGGGTAAGATAATGACATTATTAACTTTTTATTTATAGTAAAAATAAAAATATCATAATAATGAATCTTTTTACTAATTTTTTTATATGGGGTTATATAAGTGATAATTTATACTAAAAATATTATTTGGAAATATAAAAAGATTTAATATATCATAGTTTTTTATTTATAATTTTTATACATTAAATAAATAAATTTAATTATGACACAATAGTGATGCTGAAATTGCTTCATTAAAATAAGATTCAAATAAATGATATTATAAATATTAAAATAAATTTATTTTGAACGTTTTTATTCTATACACTAATTTTATTGATTATAATGACTTATTATATTTGAATTAATGAAGGGTTTTCTAATGAATAATTTTTGTTTTTATTTTTTTAAAATCTTTTATATGAATAGTATTAAAATTTAGATAAATGAGTTTTCAAAGAAATTAATATTTTTTAAATGATAATATAGTCCTAAAAATCTAAGATTCATCCAAATGAAATATATGATGATAAAAGTTTCATTAATAATCCATTTTGGGTTTCTTTTCATTTTATAGTGAATATATTAACCATATAGTTCGAATATACATGAAGACATTGTAAAAGATTAATAATTGTAAAAAAGGGTTAAATAAAAATGATAAGGATTAAAAAATACCCAAAACTAGTCCTAATGTTGTTGGATGATTTTATTTAGACTTATATTCACTTTATCATTGAATAAAATATGTTTTGGACCTTTCGAAATAGAAAATCATTTTATAATAAAATAATACTTTCAAACGTTCCTAAACTGTGCCCCTCCCTCTTATAAAAGGCCACCACCTCTATCCCATTAAATACACCTCTGAATCCCCTTGGATCATCCAAAACGTTCTCAAATAATCTACCAACATACCTCTCTACTTCATCTAATCCTTACTTTCAGACGAAGGTACTTCAAGAAAGCCTTTTGGTTCAAACAAAAGGGAGTTAACCGATTTAAAGGTAACGTCTTCCCTCAAGTTCTCTTCATCTATTTTACTTCTTAACTCCTGGTTTCCTTATTATTCATTGCTTAAGTAAATATACTAGTTTCATAAATATACTGGTTTTTGTTATGAGAAGCATTATATCTACACTTCCACAAACCACCATCCAATGGATACGAACATACTGTTTCTGTAGACGGCGGACTACTGCCTCATGAAATGATGATTGATCAATATTCTCTTAAAAACTATTATGGTGGCCATTAATATGGAAATGTATTTTTATGTTATATATATTATATTAATTTTATCTATGATTCTCCATTTTTCATTTATAACATAACTTTACGGTTTCTATATTCGTTAAATACGATAATTTCATTTGAAGATGTGCGGACTACCAGCCCCTCAAAATGACTTGACTTGTTAATACCATACATGTAATGTATAAAGGATAGTGTTAATGAACTTATGTTATATATATAATATTATATTATACTTTAATAATAATATAATTATGTACAATTTGGTTTTCAATCCTTTAAAAATGAAAAAAATAAATTGAAAGTAGCATTCAATTATACGTACGACTTACCGTCTCCATGAACAGTGAATTTCATTTCTTATATAAAAATGATATGGACTATTATAAATACATATATACTAGATATATATGATATATATGATATCCAAATCATGAATATCGTTCTGTAGATAATGGAATTATTACCACATGGATAGTTAGTAATTATAATAAGTTAAAATTTGACTCATGTTCCAAACATTGACAAAAATACTGATATGAAAATGAATAATTTTATAATTTTTAAAGCATGGTAATAATTGATATAAAAGGAATAATAAACCTTAAATTTTTCAAAATTACATATAAATAAAATAATACTATTATTCAGGGAGATAAAGAACGAACAAGACAAGTTGGACACAAGGTATGGTTTTTTCATATCACTTTTTATACCCGTGAGATCCATGCTATATTTACTACTATTTACTTATGTGTGGTTCATGTACTTCCAATGATTGTATTAATTGTGTAATATAATTTAATTAATGGGTACTTACATCTCCATTGTATGATCCTTCTTTCAGTTGGTGTATGTTTCATAAATTACCAAACCCATAAGGGAAACATTCACCGTCCTCTTTTGGTCAAACACTTATTTTATGTTATGAACTTTTAAATTTACATTTTATTATGTTGGGATATGTTATTATATATCTTTATTTATGTACTTTTCTTTCCATGTGATGCGATACCCTTTTCTCTCTCATCAACTCATTTTTTGAATTTTAATTTTGACATCATTATGCTGCCGAATTTTTGTAATGGAACTTCTCAATACAGTTTACATTCAATGGGTTAATCTTCTAATTATTGATTATGTCATGCTATGCATATGTGTGAATGAACACTGTTTGTTTTACACATAACATCTACTCTTATTGTGTGTACTTATATATGTCACACATAATTATGACATTGATTTATCCTTAATCTAATGATACAATCATTGTAAGGGACAATGTCTAAATCTCATTCCATTGAGGGATATCTTGATATTGTGCACCATTATTATTCTATAAGTTGTATATAAAATCCTTTTAACATTTTATATCATGAATTTATATATTATCATGATTATTATAGTTTTCTTTGATGTTATTCTTTAATGATTTTTATTCAAGATTTTCTCAAGTGGTAAAGGATTCTTTAACAAAAACATCGTTTTAATTGTTTTAAGGAATTAATTTTATAAATCCTTATCATTCATGTCCATGTTTTCAATATTATATTAAGGATTTATTTAAGTAGACATGAGTGTTTTATGGTGTAAAATTATTTCAAATGTTATAAAGTGGTATAAGACACTTTGATTCAAAACTCTTCTTTTTTAATGTTTTTAATGAGTTGATGATGTCAATATCTTGAATTTATCTTTTGTGAAAGCAATTTGGAAATGCTATTTTTTCTTTTATGCTTGTTTTATAAGTTATGAATATGTTATGGTTCATGGGAATAATTTATGTATATGGGTGGTTCCATGATTAAACTAGAGCAAGTGAGCCTGAGACAGCTCTCTAATGCATTGGGTAATGTGACAAGGGTAAACACTAATGTTTTCCTAATGGATTTAAGGAATATAATATGACGGATATTCAAAATGTAAACCCCAATCTATCTGTGAAAGCAACATTTTGAGTACGAAATGTATGCCACATGTTACCATTATGATTTATGATTTCTAATTTTTATTCTTAAATCAAATAATTTTGTGAGGTATGTTAAAGATATTATGTTTTAATATTGAAAAGTATGATTATTTTGATTTGTATATATTCATGGACTAATGTTTTCTTTCCATATTTTATATCCCTTACTATGATTTTTATGCTCATCCCATGTTTTTGAAATGCTTTCTATAAGACTTAAATATGAATTGGGTCAAGGCTGAGATCATGTAATTTTCATGCTGCCTAAGACATGGAACTAGACATGTTTCTTTTTTTAAGAATTTTTAATTTATGAAAAAATGGATACTGGGTAGAAGTGTCAACAAGTAATATTCAAGTGGTTATTTATAATTTATGACCTAATTCTCTAAATCTATAAACATGAAAAGATCCTTAATGTGAATTATTACTTAATATAGGATTATGTAATGTTCACGGTCGGGTCCTTATATATACTAAACCAACTCCTTTTAGGGTTATTACCCTTAGATATATGTAACAGCCCAAGATTTTATAAAAAATATTCTTTTTAATTTTATTAATGTCTTGTGTTGTACGCTACACCAAAAGGAGCTTGCACAACACGCATCCTTGACTTGCCTTGCATTACACGCAATCGCGACCTTCCTCGATAGCGTGTGTAGTACGCAATAATGAGTTTCACTAAACAGCGATATGCTATTAAAATGTTATTAAAACTAGCCGTTATGAATAGTAATAACCACTTTTTAAAATTCTTTAAATCTTATTTTTCAAAATGAACTTCATTTTTGGATTCGGAGTATCGAATTTAGCCTAAGGTGAAATTTTGGTACATTTCAGATAACTTTCATATTCTGATGAAAAGTGAAAATTACTAAATTATAATTAAAAAACAACTTTTTTAATCGAAATAATTAATAGTGATAAATTAATAATTGGAGTAGTTTTAAAGTATATTTAGAATATTTTTTTACAATTTAATACAATGTTGGTCATTGGATGTAATTGCACATTTAAACCAGACATAAACAAGTGTCAATCTTTTGATAGATATTGTTTCTTAAAAACATGCTATTTGTTTTAACAGCGGGATTTAATTATAAAATTAATTAATGCAACTTCTATGTTTTGAATTTGGTAAAATAGACTTCAATTTTGAATTCGGAATATGAAATATAGCTTAGGATGAAATTTTGGCATTTTTCTGAAAACCTTCATTTTTTGATGAATAGTGAAACTACTAAGTGGTAGTTAAAAAACTGAATTTTTCATAAAACTTAATTTTACCGCTTCTGTGAATGGAATTTCAAAAATCCGAGAGACACGGTTGATGTCAGTAAGTAAAATGTGGTTCAATGAGATGAAAATAATTTTTGGTGAATAGTAACTTTTTACTTTTATTTACCACGGTTAAAAGTAAATAGGGTAATTAAGGGTAAGAATGATATTAATATTACCCTAACACATGTCCTAATTCTATTGGACAAGTTTATCTCGACCCAAAACAAACTTAAGTGTAAAATATTATCATTTAGGCCCACTTGGATTAGATTAGGACATTTATTATTATTTAATTCAAAGAAGAGTTAAAAGAGTTAAAATCAAAGTTTATTCACTAAAACATTTTTAATATGGGGTTATACATAAGATAAATTCGACTATAAATATTAATTAGAAAGATAAAAGGATTTCCTACATAATTATATTTTATTTATAATTTTTAGACTTTAAATAAATTAATTTATTAATGACACAACGATGATGCAGTAATTACACTTTTAAGGAAATATTAACATAATTGATGTTATAAATACTCAAATGAATGTAATTTGAGACTTTTTATGAATTCCACTAATTTTATAGGTTACTATGATATATTAGTGTTGATTTAATCAACTTGGTTCGAACATATAATTCTGTTATGACTTTCACAAAAATCATATATCAAATAGTGTCAAAATTGACACAAAATAGTTTTTAAATCAAATATTATATTATTAATTGTTATTTTATTCCTAAAAATCTAAGGTTCGGCCAAATGACTTAGATAAGGATATTTATATTAATAATAAACAATTTGGGGTTCGTTTGGCATGTTATAGTAAGTGTATTAACCATATAGTGAAAGAAAACAAAAAGACACGGTAAAAGTTAAATTATTTAACTTAGGGTTAAATCTAATTGATAAGTTTAAAATAATAACCTAAACTTGTCTAAATCCTATTGGTTGATAGTATTTCGACCCATCCCCACTTTAGCTTCGAAATAAGACCCTTTGGAACCATTATAAACTGATTTTTATTTTAATATAAAATAATATTTTGAGATATTCCTAAGGTGCCCCTCTCCTCCCTTATAAAAGGGCACCTCCTCCCCCTCCTCCTAACACCAATTTGAGCAGTCAAGCTCGGCCAACCCCTGCCAAAATCTCTTCTCCACTTCCCTAGCAACATCCTAGAGGTTCTGGTCTTCCTCAAAGACCAATTTTAGTTCCCTAAGAGGAGGTCTCCAAAAGGCGCTTCAAAGAAGAGGTAATTACCGTTACCAATTCTTTCATCTTTATTTCTTCTTCCACTTCTTCTTCTTAGGTTGTTTCATTATGAAGTAATAAAATCAGTATCACTCATATACTGATATGTTATTATAAGTATGAAACAACCCTATTTCACCATCTATCTATCCTACGGAAAAAGAAATCACCGCGCGTGCATACGTACGGAATACCGTCTCCACGCCGTGGTCTAATCTATTTTCCACCACCACCTTACATGGATGGGTATAATGTTGTAAAGAATAACTATACATAGTTATTAAAACATCATATTGATTCTGATATATTGTATAATCCACTCCAATTCAATTCAATATTTATGGAAATGATATCATCGCTCGTGCGTACGTACGGACTACCGTCTCCACGACGCGATGAGATTCATTCTCCATGTTAACCATTTAAGAATGATTATAAAGTATATATAAGAAATAATAATGAAATATATGACATTATAAAGCTACTGTATTTATGTATATATATATATGTATGTCATCTACTTATTTCCATTCAAGACAATAGGGAAAGGAAAATAGCGTTCATGCGTACGTACGGACTACCGTCTCCATGAACGGTGTTTTTCATTTCATTTATCTATCTATTATATATATATATATACTGAATATATATGATATATAAATCATATTTTATATTCTGGAAGTAAGTAAATCATGATATAAGTAATAATAATGTCAATAACAACAAGTCAAAACACCTACGATAAATGAAACGATTTTACCCAAAACGCTTCTTTAACATGGAATTTACAAAAGAACGGGTAATACAATGTCATAAGTGAACCATATATGATATAATAACAATGAATATGATTCTTTAATAAGTCAATGACATTATTTAAACCATTATACAGGATCTTCGGACATGTACAAAGCAAATCGGACCTAAGCTAAGGGAAATATCACAATCTCATTTTTATCCGAGATTGTTTATTCGTAAGTATTTACTGGGGTGTATTTTATCATCCACATCCATGTTTCATCAATATGTAATATTATTTCCATCCACCTACAATTGTTTAAATCCATTTTTACCCTTCGGTGAGTTTTTAGTAAAAGAAATGAAAGGAATCTTTTGATGTTTTTCGTACGAGGTACTTTTTGACTTTTCCGACAAAAGTACGAAGAATGTTTTTTTTAACTTATACGGCACGAACGGATTTCTACTGTTTTATAAAGCCTTATTTTCATGAAGATTCCTCTAAAAGATTTCATGAGTATTTTCAATAAAATCTCTTTCTTTTAAAATTTCATGATGTTTTGTGAAAAGAAATTGATTTTGAAGAAGAAAGGATATTTTCCTCAAGAATTCAATTCAAGTGTTTTATCAAAATTATTTTCCATATAAGATAATAAAGGGTTCGGTTTCTATCCATATTTTTACATTGATTTGACTATGTTGTGATTGAATTATGTTTATGAATTCCTTTATCTTATATGAATTGATTTATGATGTCATGATGTTTCAAGAATCCCATTTTTGTTACATGTGTTATGCGATGATGTATGTTTTATGATTATGTGGCACACATAAGAAAGGATTCATTATAAGATGGGTGGGACCTATATCTCCCTCCAATGCATTGGGTAATGATTTTATATCTCATGAGATAGACATGGCTGGAATGGTAGGTTATACCGGTTCAGTGAAACAGGACTGAAACGAGGGTTACTCGATTCAGAAAGGGACTTTGTCCACTAAGATAGTCTTGGCAATGAGTATTGACTAACAAGAAATGATTCTCTATGATTATGTGTGAATGCCACAAAGTTTCATGTTTTATGTTATGATTATTGTGATTACATTTCACTGCCATGATTTACCCCATGTTATGAAATTATGATCTCTTTTGCAGGTTAAGATTTCCAAAAGTTATGTGCTTATGTATATGATGTGATTGATATTTCTTTTGTTTACCCTTACTGAGCATTTGAGCTCACCCTTTTATGTTTTCTTTTCCCCAGGATATAAAGAATGGTTTTAGGTATAAAAAAAAGATGATCTTTATGGGAGATGTTGAAGATCTTTCACCACGATTAGAAGATTATATTCCGAGTTTCCAAAGACACTAAACTATTACGGTCCTTGTGTGTGTGTTTTTGTTATGTACTAAGTATTCCGCAAATGTAATGTAATGTCCATGTACGTCAGGCTACGGGTCTCTACAGTTGGTATCAGAGGAAAGGTTTAGTCAACCTTTGGAAACTAGGATGCGAAAACGTTAGTGAGATCCCTAGAGATATTTCTAAGGTATGTCTAGGGATGTCTCTAAGGATAAGTATATGTATAGGATATAATCCTAGAACTACGATAACGATCTTATAATTTAACCTAAGATGTTAGATATTAAGGGTACTCCCCCTTTACTATGTTGTTTTCCCTAGCATGATTTTTGCCTCTCACACTATTCTTTTGGGGTTTTAGACGATGGCTGGAACCCGAAGGAACCGTGTTGATCAATGCAATGGACAATGAAATGATTGTCCCCCTGAGCAACCAAACGATATGGGAGCTGGAATGCAAAATCTTGTAGCCATGCTCACACAACTTTCTCAAGCTATGAATCATGCAGGACTTCCAAACGAGCAAAGGAAGGAGCAACATTCTGTTGAATCCTTCATGAGGCAGCGTCCGCCTTCTTTCAGTGGGTCTACTGATCCATTAGTTGCTGAACAATGGATTAGTACTACTGAAAAGATATTTTCAGTTCTTCAATGTTCTGAACATGATAAAGTCATCTTAGCAGTATATCGTTTGGAAGGTGAAGCTGATCAATGGTGGAATCTTATCAAGAATACGAGGCAAAGAGATGAAATTGATTCCATGGAATGGGATGAGTTCAAGAACTTGTTTTTCAGTAAGTACTTCCCTCGTATTCTTCGAACGAAGATGGAGAAGGAGTTTCTTGAACTAAAGCAAAAGGATGATGAATCTGTTGGTATATACGAAGCGAATTTTACAAGACTTTCAAGGTATGCATCTGGCATTATCATCCAACCTGAATGTAAAGTTGATCAATTTTTCAGTGGCTTAAAACCAAGTCTTCGAAGGGCATTAGCTATAAGAGACTTCAGTAGCTATGAAGAAATTGTGCGTTGTGCTATCAAGGTAGAAATGGAAGTTGGTGTTACATATCCATCTCATGGTTTTGACAAGAAACGAAAGATGGAGTTCAAGGAGAAATATCAGAATAATGGTGAAAAGAAGATGAATGTTTCCTTATGCACAAAGTGTGGAAAGAAGCATGGTGGAGATTGTCTTAAAGGGACTAGAAAATGTTTTAAGTGTGGAAAAGAAGGTCATCGAGCCACTGAGTGTCGAAGTAATGGAAAAAGGGATTCTAATGAAGTGAATAAAGCAAACACCACAGAGAACGCACAACCAACACTTCAATGCTTCAAGTGCAAGGAGATGGGACATTATGCCAATAAATTCCCTAATCCAAGGGTTAGTGATGATCGACATGAGCAACCGCTTAAGGCAAAGGACAAAGGGAAGTCACATGCGATCACTATTGGCAATGTTGAATATGACAACGATGCGGTGGAATGATTAAGTTTTTATGTAATGGGATTCCAAAATAATGTTGTATCATGGAATATTGGAATATTTATGTATTGGTCTAATGTGGTATTCAAAGTGATTGAGATATTATGCGCATAATGAAGGGAAAACGAGAAAATGAAATGTTTAACAGTATTCATGAGCTCATGATTGATATAAGGACTAAGTGATATCATGGTTTGAGTATATAGAATTTTGAGGATTTTGGTATGTGGAAAGTGTTAACTTTTAACTGCATTCATGTTTTCACTAAGGTTCAATGGGTATTCAAGAGAGTACAAGATTATGGCCTTTGAATGTTTGGAATGTGTCCAACAAGATATATCTTATGATATATGGGGATCAACGATGGTATTAAATCTCTGGTAATCGTTTTCACTATGTTATGAGAATGGACTGCAGCATTATGGATAAGACTAAAGATTGGAATGGATTATGTTGGACATAAGTTAGTATTGTTTAAGGATAGAAGTTTTTTCGATATTATGGGATGTTATAGTAATATAGTTTTAGAAAAAGGACAATCTGCAGGACGGGCGACATCCCATCGCTTCAGACAAGGCTGTGGGAATCGAACCCACAACTGAAGTGCGACTGGCCTTTATCGCCTACCACTGGCCTACAGAAAGTCCCTGTTTAGTAGAAACTAGTTTTATTATATTAAGCAGTATGATATATGAAGTATAAGTCCATTTTAGGAACTATATATGATTAATCTCACTATAGATAGACTTATGTATATAATTTTTGCTAACCTTTTGTTTGAGACAGATGGAATGACCCGTCATTCTATCACATGATCTGCTAACACTTCACGAATAACAAATTCAACTTCATTTATTTAAGAGATGAAGTGGAAATAGTTCTAGGCATGAACAATAGTGAGATTGTACCAAAATAAAGAAAGTATTTATTCCAATTCAAATTTTCAACTTTAGGGAAATGATCTTGAAAACAAAAAATGTTGTCCTAGTGATCTTGTACCTGATGAATCGGATGGTACCTTAGATCGTCACAAATTTATGGATTTGTGATTATTGGCTTTTCCATAGCCATGTTCTCTACCACTCTCCATCAGAACATGATGGTTAGATTTCTCTTCCATATCCATATTTTCACCTATGTGGAAACCCAATGATTAGTTTATTTGGGTAACCGTTACGTTTCATACTTTTGTTTTTAAAGATTGGTTTTGATATTCCTTTTTACGATGTGGGTTTCTATTAAAGAAACTTTCAAATAGTAAACCATTTATAACCCCGACGAATTTCGAGGGCGAAATTCATTTTAAGGGGGGTAGAATGGAACAACCCAAGATTTTATAAAAAATATTCCTTTTAATTTTATTAATGTCTTGTGTTGTAAGCTACACCAAAAGGAGCTTGCACAACACGCATCCTTGACTTGCCTTGCATTACACGCAATCGCGACCTTCCTCGATAGGGTGTGTAGTACGCAATAACGAGTTTCACTAAACAGCGATATGCTATTAAAATGTTATTAAAACTAGCCGTTATTAATAGTAATAACCACTTTTTAAAATTCTGTAAATATTATTTTTCAAAATGAACTTCATTTTTGGATTCGGAGTATCGAATTTAGCCTAAGGTGAAATTTTGGTACATTTCGGATAACTTTCATATTCTGATGAAAAGTGAAAATTACTAAATTATAATTAAAAAACAAATTTTTTAATCGAAATAATTAATAGTGATAAATTATTAATTGGAGTAGTTTTAAAGTATATTTAGAATATTTTCTTACAATTTAATACAATGTTGGTCATTGGATGTAATTGCACATTTAAACCAGACATAAACAAGTGTCAATCTTTTGATAGATATTGTTTTTCTTAGAAACACGCTATTTGTTTTAACAACGGGATTTAATTATAAAATTAATTAATACAACTTCTATGTTATGAATTTGGTAAAATAGACTTAATTTTTGAATTCGGAATATGAAATATAGCTTAGGATGAAATTTTGGCATTTTTCTGAAAACCTTCATTTTTTGATGAATAGTGAAACTACTAAGTGGTAGTTAAAAAACTGAATTTTTCATAAAACTTAATTTTACCGCTTCTGTGAATGGAATTTCAAAATTCCGAGAGACACGGTTGATGTCAGTAAGTAAAATGTGGTTCAATGAGATGAAAATAATTTTTGGTGAATAGTAACTTTTTACTTTTATTTACCACAGTTAAAAGTAAATAGGGTAATTAAGGGTAAGAATGATATTAATATTACCCTAACACATGTACTAATTCTATTGGACAAGTGTATCTCGACCAAAAACAACCTTAAGTGTAAAATATTATCATTTAGGCCCACTTGGATTAGATTAGGACATTTATTATTATTTAATTCAAAGAAGAGTTAAAAGAGTTAAAATGAAAGTTTATTCACTAAAACATTTTTAATATGGGGTTATACATAAGATAAATTAGACTATAAATGTTAATTAGAAAGCTAAAAAGATTTCCTACATAATTATATTTTATTTATAATTTTTAGACTTTAAATAAATTAATTTACTTATGACACAACGATGATGCAGTAATTATCCTTTTAAGGAAATATTAACATAATTGATGTTATAAATACTCAAATGAATGTAATTTGAGACTTTTTATGAATTCCACTAATTTTATAGGTTACTATGATATATTAGTGTTGATTTAATCAACTTGTTTCGAACATATAATTCTGTTATGACTTTCAAAAAAATCATATATCAAATAGTGTCAAAATTGACACAAAATAGTTTTTAAATCAAATATTATATTATTAATTGTTATTTTATTCCTAAAAATCTTAGGTTCGGCCAAATGACGTAGATAAGGATATGTATATTAATAATAAACAATTTGGGGTTCGTTTGGCATGTTATAGTAAGTGTATTAACCATATAGTGAAAGAAAACAAAAAGACACGGTAAAAGTTAAATTATTTAACTTAGAGTTAAATCTAATTGATAAGGTTAAAATAATAACCTAAACTTGTCTAAATCCTATTGGTTGATAGGATTTCGACCCATCCCCACTTTAGCTTCGAAATAAGACCCTTTGGAACCATTATAAACCGATTTTTAGTTTAATATAAAATAATATTTTGAGATATTCCTAAGGTGCCCCTCTCCTCCCTTATAAAAGGGCACCTCCTCCCCCTCCTCCTCACACCAATTTGAGCACTCAAGCTCGGCCAACCCCTGCCAAAATCTCTTCTCCACTTCCCTGGCAACATACTAGAGGTTCTGGTCTTCCTCAAAGACAAATTTTAGTTCCCTAAGAGGAGGTCTCCAAAAGGCGCTTCAAAGAAGAGGTAATTACCGTTACCAATTCTTTCATCTTTATTTCTTCTTCCACTTCTTCTTCTTAGGATGTTTCATTATGAAGTAATAACATCAGTATCACTCATATACTGATATGTTATTATAAGTATGAAACAACCCTATTTCACCATCTATCTATCCTACGGAAAAAGAAATCACCGCGCGTGCGTACGTACGGAATACCGTCTCCACGCCGTGGTGTAATCTATTTTCCACCACCACCTTACATGTATGGGTATAATGTTGTAAAGAATAACTATACATAGTTATTAAAACATCATATTGATTCTGATATATTGTATAATTCACTCCAATTCAATTGAATATTTATGGAAATGATATCATCGCTCGTGCGTACGTACGGACTACCGTCTCCACGACGCGATGAGATTCATTCTCCATGTTAACCATTTAAGAATGATTATAAAGTATATATAAGAAATAATAATGAAATATATGACATTATAAAGCTACTGGATTTATGTATATATATATATGTATGTCATCTACTTACTTCCATTCAAGACAATAGGGAAAGGAAAACAGCGTTCATGCGTACGTACGGACTACCGACTCCATGAACGGTGTTTTTCATTTCATTTATCTATCTATTATATATATATATATACTGAATATATATGATATATAAATCATATTTTATATTCTGGAAGTATGTAAATCATGATATAAGTAATAATAATGTCAATAACAACAAGTCAAAACACCTACGATAAATGAAACGATTTTACCCAAAACGCTTCTTTAACATGGAATTTACAAAAGAACGGGTAATATAATGTCATAAGTGAACCATATATGATATCATAACAATGAATATGATTCTTTAATAAGTCAATGACATTATTTAAACCATTATACAGGAGTTTCGGACACGTACAAATCAAATCGGACCTAAGGTAATGGAAATATCACAATCTCATTTTTATCCGAGATTGTTTATTCGTAAGTATTTACTAGGGTGTATTTTATCATCAACATCCATGTTTCATCAATATGTAATATTATTTCCATCCACCTACAATTTTTTAAATCCATTTTTACCATTCGGTGAGTTTTTAGTAAAAGAAATGAAAGGAATCTTTTGATGTTTTTCGTACGAGGTCATTTTTGACTTTTCCGACAAAAGTACGAAGAATGTTTTTTTTAACTTATACGGAACGAACGGATTTCTACTGTTTTATAAAGCCTTATTTTCATGAAGCTTCCTCTAAAAGATTTCATGACTATTTTCAATAAAATCTCTTTCTTTTAAAATTGCATGATGTTTTGTGAAAAGAAATTGATTTTGAAGAAGAAAGGATATTTTCCTCAAGAATTCAATTCAAGTGTTTTATCAAAATTATTTTCCATCTAAGATAATAAAGGGTTCTGTTTCTATCCATATTTTTACATTGATTTGACTATGTTGTGATGGAATTATGTTTATGAATTCCTTTATCTTATATGAATTGATTTATGATGTCATGATGCTTCAAGAATCCCATTTTTGTTACATGTGTTATGCGATGATGTATGTTTTATGATTATGTGGCACACATAAGAAGGGATTAATTATAAGATGGGTGGGACCTATATCTCCCTCCAATGCATTGGGTAATGATTTTATATCTCATGAGATAGACATGGATGGAATGGTAGGTTATACCGGTTCAGTGAAACAGGACTGAAACGAGGGTTACTCGATTCAGAAAGGGACTTTGTCCACTAAGATAGTCTTGGAAATGAGTCTTGACTAACAAGAAATGATTATCTATGATTATGTGTGAATATCACAAAGTTTCATGTTTTATGTTATGATTATTGTGATTACATTTCACTGCCATGATTTACCCCATGTTATGAAATTATGATCTCTTTTGCAGGTTATGATTTCCAAAAGTTATGTGCTTATGTATATGATGTGATTTATATTTCTTTTGTTTACCCTTACTGAGCATTTGAGCTCACCCTTTTATGTTTTCTTTTCCCCAGGATATAAAGAAAGGTTTTAGGTATAAAAAAGAAGAAGATCTTTATGGGAGATGTTGAAGATCTTTCACCACGATTAGAAGATTATATTCCGAGTTTCCAAAGACACTAAACTATTACAGTCCTTGTGTGTGTGTTTTTGTTATGTACTAAGTATTCCGCAAATGTAATGTAATGTCCATGTACGTCAGCCTACGGGTCTCTACAATGTATCTATTCCAAAACCATTCCATATAGTAGTCTTTATTTCAGGATTTATTTTTAGGAAAACTATAAAATATAATCATTAGAAATATTTTAGGATTTTATCCTATCCAAATACATATCCTGAACATCCTTCACAAGGTTATGGTCCATAATCTGTTTTGTTCCTAAATATAGTTCCCATTGTTGTCACTAAAATTCTCCTGATACCAAAAAAATACACCAACACTTGTTGCTCAGAGATGGTGGTTAATTTATTAAAATAACACATGATAGATGTGATCCGATACAAAAGGAATAATAATGCAGTAGTCTTGGTTAACTAGATACATAATTAAATCTTTTATTATATTTGAAAACATAAAATAAATAACAGTGAATGTAAATATAATACATTTTTGGACTCATTGTTGTTGTTCTGGAACCCAAGAAAGACATATCCAAGCAGTAGGAGTTCACCCACATGATCAATATGCATCATTTCATGCAAGAAGCTCTAACTAACCATCATATATGGATATTTTAGAGGAAATACATCTCAGTTGACCAGCTACAGGTGAGGGACCAGTTAATCATGACAAGGGTGACTAAGGGATCTATCACCATCTCCATATCCTTGGCCTATGGATTCTGTGACAATGAAAGAAGAGAAGCTCTATGGTAGGATCTCAGCACGTTCGATCTAGGTAGTGAACTATGAATCGTTGGAAGGGACTTCAACATCATGACAGAACCATCATAGAGAAAATTACTTCTGATGTTCTCGCGTCGTGCTGGCATGGTTTTCGTTCAGTTCATGGAATCCAAGGGTTTAATGGATTTGGGGTAAACTCACGACCGATTCACATTGTGAAACAACCAAAAAGGGAATATGCGTTGTTGGATTCATCTTGACCATTGTCTTGCCAACGTCCACACCATAACTATGAAACTGAATTCCAAATTGGATCATATGTTGTGTGGTATATCGAATCACTCACCATTTCTAGTGTCTCTGTCCTCAAGGCATATCCATCAAGGTAGGTTCAGGTCCATGGTCAATGGATTCAGAATCATGATTTTATTCACTTGGTGAGGGACTCTTGGGGGGAATCAATACAAGGTTCCTCTTGGGTGGATTTCCTCAATAATCTATGGCGGAATATAATGAGGTTAAGGGCTAGACAAGGGATCTCAGCTCCAATGACCAGGGGATGGAGGATCTCAAACAGATGATCGAATGCTTAGAATCTAGTCTGGAGGAAGGCTGGGATGTTGATAATTTCGAGGAGATATCTGTCAAGAAGAATAGTGTTGAGGAATTTTTCCTTAGATAGGAACGAGTGTATTGGGAGGAATCAAGGATAAAATGGTTGCATGAGGGTGATAATAATACGACCTAATTTCACAATTTCATTCGTTATAAAAGGTTCCCCATCGAACACAATATCGGGGTCGAAGATGGTAGTTACAAGGATGATAGATATTCTTTGGAGGAATGAACAACCTTTTTTTTCAAAGACATCATTATAGGGCCTAATGTTAGGATGGCCAGAGGGTTCCTGAGTGGAAATAAAAAGCTTTGGGAGGAAATTACGAATAGTGTATCATCTATGTACAATGCACAAATGGAAGGGATTCCAAATTAGTCAGAGATCCACCAAGCCATGACGAGTCTCAACCCGAAGAGTGGACCTGAACCTGATTACTTTCCTAGTACATTCTATAGTTCTATGTGGGAAAAGGTTAAAGGTTACATCGTTGCAGAAGTACATGAATTTTTCATAGGAGGTTCTCTCATACAGGTTGCAGCATCCATGACCTTGGTGTTAATACAGAAGGTTAAGGGCCACTCATTCTTTATCCACTACCGACCTATGAGTATGTGCAACAACTCCTACAAAATCCATTCAAGTATTATGAACATGATGTTGGCCATGAATTTACCCCATTGTACTTCCATGGAGCAACACGGCATTCTAGGAGGGAGCTCAATACAGGGTGGTATAGCGCTGGCATCAGAGATGATGAGGGACATAAATGTTAAAACTCAGGGTTCCAACATGATCATCATGTTGGAAATGAGAAAGGTGTTTGATAGACTTGAATGTGGTTTTGTGAAAATGGACTTAGATTGTATGGTTATTTCATCCATGGCCTCATACATCCTATTCATATGTTTTATCTCTCCATGGAAGGATGTATCATTCATCAAAAAATTACATGGCTTCTTTAAGGCCACCCACATCTTATGATAAGGCGACCTGATTTCACTGACCCTATTCATCGTGATGCAGGATGTGCTTAACCGACTTCTGAATAGAGGAATCCTCACTGGTTGTATACTTCCTTATCGAAGGAAAAAGAACCTTCCTCCCACCTCACATTTTATATTTACAGATGATAATATTATTTTCTCAAATACTAGAAAGAGATCTGCATGTCGAATTAATAGGATTCTTGAAGACTACTACTATTAGAGTGGTCAGGTGATCAACCACTCCAAAATTAATCTATATATCTCAAAAAAGTGAGGAGATCATCATGAGAATCTCTTTTGAAATATCCTAGAAATGAAGCCTGGTCACTTCTCATTGGAATATCTTGGGACCCCTCTTTCACCAGGCGGAATGTGTATTCAAGACTTTAATCATGTGTTTAGTACGATTACATGTCACATCCTCAACTGGAAGAGCCACTTCATATTCTATCGTGGGTGCATTTCACTATTTAATAGTGTCCTTGATACTATATGGGTGAATGAAATGGCTTCCACTTTAGTTCCAAAGGG
This sequence comes from Viscum album, assembly GCA_963277665.1. Classification (NCBI taxonomy): domain Eukaryota; kingdom Viridiplantae; phylum Streptophyta; class Magnoliopsida; order Santalales; family Viscaceae; genus Viscum; species Viscum album. The sequence goes on along the minus strand of OY728133.1, from coordinate 2,063,439,330 downwards.
GGTGATCAATGAAAATGACAAGGTCTTGGAAATGTTTTTAGGTGATTCACTAGCAGAAGGGAAGAGGAACTAGGTCGCATGGGGAAGAATGGATCATCCCATTCAAGAAGCGGTTATTAATGTTATCAGTTTTAGGGAAACACTTCAGGGAATGCATGAAAAACACTCCTGGGAGGTCCTGGAGGACCGGTCTTTCTAGGTGAGGATTATGTCCTACAGCTACGACAGTAACATGGAATCGACAACATGAAGGGATACCCTCTCTTGCAGTTGGTATACTCTCTCATCCCGATCCTCCAACAATACAATCAGTGGGTTGTGGGAGAAGGAAATATAATTTTTTGGAAACAAAACTAGGTGGGATCAGTTCATGGATTCCCAGGGTTTCCGGCCCCAACGGTTACCTTTAAGGAGGTGAGTGCTCATCCAGTTTTCATTAAGGTTGTGCTTGACAAGGAACAAAATGATTTATTCAACCCTATCCTCATTAACTCGGAGCTGAACCAATGTGTGTTCACTCCATCATAGTCTGGTATGTTCAATACCAAGTATTTCCAAAGGATCCCCACCCCCATGCTCAATAGGATAGCTGGAATGATATTATGTGGTATAATAAACTCTCGAGTAAATAAAACATTCTAGTTTGGTACATTAGGAACTCCGTGATTCCATCAGACGAAGGATTCAAGAAAATTGGTATCAAACATGCTTCGTGCTTCTAGGGATTCAAAAAAATGTGGGATGAAACCACGATACAAAACTTTTTCTAAGGGGAGTGGGAACAAGATGTATAGAATTCGATTGGAGATTTCACGGAGATCGAATCGCCTCAAAATCGGGATCTGTCGATCATGGAGATTTGGGTTTAGGGGACTATGGATAAAAGACCTGAGTGAGAAGTGAGGTCAATTATCCTCAGTTCCGGATGCTGGTGTCTCTCATAGGTTAGGAATAAGGCTAGATTTGAAGGAAACAGATTTTGGTGGTGGGAATTCATTGTTCTAGAAAAGAAGCAGATGTCTTGTAAAGGATGTGAATTAAATCTATCTTTAACCATTTGTTTTACCTAAAAATGATTGATTTAAATATGAAAATGGTGTTCCCCATTGTTTAATAAGTTGACCATAAAATAATAAAATATAAAAAAATATATGAATTTTTTGTTTCTTACAGGAGGAAACATCGAATGAATGGTTAAAATCTCATTTTTTTAGATTTAATCATCACTATATATCCATTTTTAGGTTTTTATATTGAAACATCACCCCTATGTTGAAGTAGCCGACAAGGTTCTATTGATCTATATAGATCATTGATGAATGTCAGGACTGGATGGGATTACTCGCATGATTGGTGGTATATATGGTGGCCCTTTTGGAAGGAAAAGAATGTGGAAAGTATTTTGAAAAGGAATTGGAAGTGGATCTCAACTTTATAATTATCATATTTCCAAAAAACCTTCTAAAAGAGGCCCTATAACTTTTTACTAGTGTGGTATGTTAGTGAATATAAAGCATTATTTTTTAGAATAATTGAATGTATACATTTTTATCAACATATGGGTCATGTACAACATTTATATTAGTAATTTTAATCCATTTAATATGGTTTAGGATCTCCAGATCCAAGAGGGTTAGTGGTGTAGTCAGATGCTTACTAGGTTGATGGTTTTTAGATACAATCTTGTTAGGGAATGGATGAAAACCCTTATTAGTAATAAAATTTGTATTCCATGGAAGATTTTTTTTGTAGATCCACAAAACCCCAATTACCATGAGATGTACTGTTTTTCATATCATTATATATAGTGACTTCTCAATTTGATACTTTTGCTGCTCACACTTTTATATCTACACTCTTTGTGATTCATTTAAATATACCTATGTAATTCCAGCAAAATATTATATATATAATGAAAACTTTAAAAAAGTAAATGGATCATGGTTTTTGATTCCCAAATACACCTTTTTATGTCTATACGTGAGTTAGCTTGTTATTTCTTGGTTCTCAATCTAGGACTCCTATATATTATTATCAAGATCAATTAGATGGTTTCTTATATAGAACATATTAATTATTATCATTAACAGGTGTTTTTTATTAATCCCAATGGATACCCCTTTCTATTTCAAGGAGAATTGAATATGAGTTCCTCTTGAGAAGGAAAAACTCTAACTAATCATTTTGAATCAATACCATTGATTTTCGTTCAGTTTAATGAGAATACCATGGGTGTTTAACAACCACTATTGGTTAATATGTATCCTAAGGCGTTTCAAACCAAATTTCAAAGTATTATTCTTCACAGAGAAGTATATCTATTGAATGAATTATTACTCGGGTACTAGATGGTACCTAACATATTACTATATGAAAATAATAAAATAAAATTTTATGAAATTTTAGATAGATTATTTGTAAGCCAAGGACATCATATTTTAGAGTGTATCTACATGGATAGACCCAATGTCGTTGTCCAAGAAGTATAATAGAACTACCTATCTTCGAATTAATTATCATATGTTCAACCAGATAATAATTATGTATAATTTGACCATTCCCTGCACTGAGTGTTATCTTGATCATTTAAATGTGGAAAATTCGTTCTAGGAGATTGATCCTTGGTTTTTATACCACCAAATCAGGATTAAAGAGTTGAGTGATCAGAAGGTTTAATTTAGTATAATTTATGAACACATTAAGTATTATATGATTTCATTTTCTCTAAAAAATTCTCCTTCATTTTTTATTGTACTGATAAAATAGATATTACACAAGTACGTGGATTCCATTATCATAGTATTGATGGATGATAACATAGTATATTCAATAGATGACGATGAATATGAGATTGACGGGAAAAATATTTTTGAATCCAAAATAGATCACAATATTTATTATCAGTTAACAATGTGTCAAATCGAGATTTAATAATTCGAAATTTTAGATCATTTTTTCTTGTAACATAGATGTTCAGTTGATCCTATATGGATAAATTTTCCATTTATTGGGATGAGACAAAAACTGGGTTCATGATTTATAGTTTCTTAGGTCTAGTAGGATGTTACTATAATTTTAAAAGGATTTTTGAGAGATTATTTTTCCATTATCGTCTATCAGTATGAAGGGAGTGAAATTCAATAAGGATTTTTTATGATATGCTTACTTTTATGAATTTAAATAGAATTTTACCATGGCTCATATCCTTATATTTCATGGAATTATATGGTGTTACATTGTGTTTTGGGATACATTATGAGAATGTTTCAGGTATGTTCATATGAAAGGTGATTATGTTCTTGTGTGTTTATCTTTTCACCTTCATCCACATAAGAAGAACCTCCTCATCCCTAGACTAGAGTTTTCTAGAGCCATTCATTCCCTAATGAGTTGGTGATAATACTTTTTCTGGGAATGGTTTACCATAATTTTGATAATAAATGGTGTAATAATATATATTCTCATATGGAATGGTATCTTAGATAGTGTCTATGGGTATTGAACCTTCAAATGTTTGATAGTGACCTTGTATAAACCCTCTGTAAATTGTATTTTTTTGTAGACTACATTAGAAGGATATTTCCATCTTAGTGTTTGATGTAGTCCATAGATGAATGAAAAATCATGAGAATTTCACCTAATATGGACCTATATATAAAGAAGTGGGAATTTATATTTCCATATTGAGTATAAAATTTACAACATTTCATATTGATTTGGTTTTCAATGTATGAAAGTAGGATAATGAATTATAGGGTATCCCAAATTTATTATATTTTGGGGAGACAATTGATCTGTGGCCTTTATCCCTTACTAATGTTCTTGGTTTTAGGAACTTTGTTTTAATTTACTCATGTTATAGTTTATGATAGAGAATATTCAATAATATCACTAGGCCATTCACCTAGGAACTACAAATATTTATTATAAAATAAAGATTCTGTTTTGGGGGCCTATTTTGAAGCAAGACATAGATAATTTCAAATACCATTGTTATAATTCCAAAAAATTAATGTCAAATCCCAAAACCATCTCATTTTTTTCAACAATTTATTATTTTGGTATGTGATTTTGATGATCTTTCTATGGATTTAATTATTTGACTACCATAAAAAACCCGAGGGGATAATTATATCAGGGTGGAAATTGAGTAATTAACATAGTTAGTTCATGTTACCCTAATCCAGGATACAAAATAATTGGAATACATGGGAAAGATGTATGAGTTTTAAATTTTTTGGTATGAAACGGTTTTATCAGTTATCATTTTTGATAGTGAGTCTTCAATTTACCTCTCGGTTTGAGAATGGCCTTATGGAGGAAATTGGTTCTCAGCAATGGCTAAGTCGATTCTATCTTCTTCATAGAGATTATTAGATAGAGTGAGAGAAATATATTCCATGGGATATTCTATTTTTGTTCATCTTGTACATTATAATATAATGGTATTTCCAATTAAAAATGTTCATGTTTTCCTATAATAATAGTATTTAGTATTCTATCAAAATATTTCCCTTTAAATCCTTATATGATCATTATTTTAGATCACATTGTTGCTGGTCTAGATCTAGGAAACATATCTGGTTAGGTCAAGTATTTTTTTAGAGACTATGAATCTGATCCAAAATATTATTCAATGGTTGGAGATGGATAAGAGTTGATATAAATCATATTTATATTTTCAGTACATTCATTCTCAATTTTATTTTCTTGGTAAGTTATTATTGAATATTTCAACTTTGGTGGGTCACTGATTGCTTGAGAAGTAAGGTAAATTAGCTTCATAATACATGGGTATTATATATATATCATTGAGAGGATTTGAAATGTGTAATATTATGTTAAATAGTTATTACATTGTTGGATATGATCCATGATGTATTTTAGGTATCAAAACTTAAAATATATCATCCTAACCCCTATCATATTCTGAAATTTAGAGGAACATGATTTGGAACTGGATCTATTAGTGGATGAGAAATTAGTCTAGATAGGTGATTTTTAAAAAAATATCATATTTGGATGACCTATACCATTTTTCAAACATATATTGAGAATATATATATTATAATAAAATGTGGGAGAAATAATAATTCACAAGGGTGCAGTTGGAATACTTCATTAATGATCAACCCTTTTTATATAAAATGTTTTGGGATAGAAAGATATATAGGGAATATATTTTTACATCAAGGTTTTTCATTAGTTATGAAATTACATTAAATATAAATTCTTATTTATTATTATGAATACTCATCGTTTGGGTGTTTTGGATCATTATATGATTTTTATCCTATTAATTTCAAAATTTATCACCTGAATCAGTGATTCATGTCATTAATGTACATGAAAACTCAGGATGGTAAGTACCATTTTTACATTGTGATCCAATAAGGGTGAATTTATTCATGTCATGAATATAGGTTTCACACCATGAACTCATTAGTCCAACTCATTATGTTATATGTATTCCATATTTTGCATTAGGTCAAAATAAAACTATTATTGAATAGGTTTTGGTTGGTTCAAACATTATTGTGATCCTATTTCACATACTCCACTCTCATTCAGAAGTTCAATTATTTTAGGGGGTATTCACCCTATATATTCAATGGTCATCATAGTTAGTGGTTTCTTAGAACATTCATGCATATTTTCTCACATATATTGTCGTTTTTATTATATTTAATTCTAGGAAATCCTGGGCGTTTTCTCATATCCAATTTTATTAATGTGTATTTTGGGTATAGTGATTCATTTCTACTTATAAGACCACTCTCTTAATTTTTTTACTTCCATCATATTATTGATAATCAAAAGTGATTTGTCTTTGTAATTTATAGAAAATATTTAATCATATGAATCATTCAATAATTATTATTTTTTCAAATGAGTCCATAAATTTTTTAAGGTATGATTTAGATTTATATAAATCCAATTGAATTTTAAATATTAATAAACGCTAATAATTATTTTCAACCAGGTTTATTCTTGATTTTGGGGTTGTGTGAATTTCTTTTATAAGTCTATATTTTTATCGATAAATCACCCTCTATAAATGATTTAAAATTTTGAAAATGGTGCCTACATGAGAGGGACATAATTCCTAAGATTATAGGTATTAGGTGGTAAGTCATGGAATATACTGAATCGGATTGGTTATCCTTGATAACAATATATAAATATGATAAGGATTACTATAAATTGTAAGGTAGGGAGACACGTGATGGACATCTCCATTACCGATGCCTATGTTTTTTTGAGGTGAGTTATAAAAAATATATTTTTTCTTGTATATTTGAGGTGAGATGATCCTAGCATAACCATATATAATATTCCTTATGACTTTTTAGAATTATGTTATATTATTTTATTATCATCAAAGAATATTTATTGATATATGAAAAAAATGTTTTATATTTATAGGATATTCAGACTGTTATGGAATTGTTGATTTCAATTATATGTTATAAAATGTGAAAATCTGACCTCATTCCATTTTTTAAAATTGATGTAAAGTGTCTATTCTATTCTTATGAATGATTGTGAAAATAGTATATAATTTTATTTTAGTTTATGTATGTTGATCACAATTTAATTAATTAATTAATTATTATTATTAAACACTTTTGAGGAGTCCAATGAGATTTGAGCTCATTCCCCGTACACACCGAATGGGTGACTGATGTGTTTTTCATGTAATATATTTAAAAGGTAAATGAATCACTTAGTGGTGGTGGGTATTAGAATTGGTCAGTGTTTTTGGTATTTTTTCGATATGGTGAAATGTTTTTTCACATATCATGTGGATAGATGTTACTATATTCTTTTTTTTCATTTCCCAAGGACCAGTACTTATATTTCTATTGTGGAACTTTTTTTTATTTCTTTATATGTAGATATATCTTAGTATAATTTGTTGTTTTTTTGGAGTCTCCCTTGTTTATGTTATGTGTTTGGATAGTTTTTTTACTTCCATTAAACATTAACACCATGTTTTTCATATTCAATAGGTGAAATTATGTCCCATCTAAATTAGTCTATTCCTAAGTAATATTCACTAACCCATGAGGATTGGGAACGCAATTCGGGGAATACCATGGGTCGATAATGGATTTCTTATTTGAGGAATACCCTAGTTGGTTTATGAAAATGAAAAATTATAAATTCATTTATATAATAATATAAATATTTATACTATCAAACACAAAGAGAATATATTTATCAAATCATATCCATAAAAAATATTCCTAAAATATAATAGAACATTGATACATTAGATAAGTGTATGTTTTTCTATATATTTTTTCATGTTACACAATTATGTAATACATTCTATATTAGTATGCACTGCATCACAATTTATTCATCTAGAAAATACATATTACATATACTCTTTAGTGTGATAACATACAAGTTAGAGGAAGAAATTTGGATGATAATTCTCAATGCTTACTTTTCATACTTTTACATTATATGTATACAATGTAACATTATAATATCTATCATTATGTTGAATTTTAATTTCTATTTTGATTAAAAAATTATCAGTATGAAATGTTCTATGAATTTAATGAAATACTTATCAACTTTGAGATTATTGATAATAAGAAACAATTTAATTCTCTTAAATTATCAATATACATACTAAATTCGTCTCTAATTCATATGATAAAAATATTTACATCCACATTAGATCTAAATGGTATCATAAAATTGAATATATAATTAATATTCATCGTTAAATTTTAAATTCCTTAAAATCAAAACATACCCCCACAAGCATCATAAAAAATAAATTTTAACAAAATATATTATTCTGAGATAGAAACACATTGGATAAGAAAAGTAAATAACGCTCATTTTTCATTATATAATTTTTTACAAATGAATAAAATTACATATCTTTAAAAAAAATTACATTATATGTAATATATATTTAGAGAAAAATTTTAAAGAAATAAATAATAAAATAAAACACATTTTTACATTTTTAAGAATTTTTAATGAGGTGTTTTTGTGTTTATGTTACTGAAAATTATTAATACTTTCATCCATGTCATAATTTTATATTATTTCAAATATTTGGTAAAATGATAGTTAATTTTTATCATTTAGAAATAAAAATTAATTAATAAAAAAATTATTAGAAACAATAGAATTTTTATGTCCTTTTAATGAGAAAAACATGCAATAAACATCTTCAGATTTATTAATCACTATTCCGTAATGAGAAATATTACTTCTTATTTCTATACTCTAATGTAAAAACTCTACATTGAATATTTTAAATCAAACATCAAACTCTCTATATCAATTTTTTCCTTATTTTTTACTCTACACATGTATAATAGAATAATCTAGAATTGTTATCATATAAAATAAATTAAAAACATAGTAACTGATTTCTATGATAGAACCAACTATTTTAGATTCTACGATGTAATTTTTTTGGAACAACTATTTTCCCATATGTTTTAAATGTTATAAAACCCCCTCCATAAGAAATATTGAGAGAGGAATTAAGAAATATAGATGAATGAAATAAGTATACATCACTATATATATTGATTATTTCCCAATAATGAGTTTTATCAAGTTCCTTAGTAATTGGAAAATGTAAACCGACTTCTATGAAATCCACCATCCAATAGAATAACTAGAATTTTCCGATAAGACCAATTAACATTAATAGGTTACTTGAATCTCCTTCATAAAGATAAATGAAACGAAATTAGTGATATATAAAATTTTATTAATGATTTTTCTATAGTGATAAATAAAATTCTATAATCACTTTAAAAGAACTCCTTTATTGAATGAAAATCAATCATGAGAATAAAAGATGATACGTTGTAAAATAACCAATGTTTTGATTTTAAAATCAAAACTATTAAAAAACAAACTACATTATCTTTGATAATTTATTAAACCATTTCCATCATTCAATTAATCTAAAAATAAATGTATATTTCATCATAAAACAATTAAATCCTGGTAATTAATATAGGATTTTAAAATAAATTATCTCTTATAAAACTCCCAATAAACAATATGTTGTGGTATTGATAACTAATAAATTAAAAAAACTATGATGTAAAAACACTAACCATAAAATTCTTCATGATTATATATATATTTCTAATAGTCTCTAACATGAAATAAAACCAAGGATAAATTAATCAATGATTTATTACTTATTATGGATACAATTGATCTTTTATAAACATGATTGCTACAAAAAATATATGGAATTTTGGATAAAGACATTGTACCAAAATTATTACTTATTTCAAGGACTAGTATGTGGACCTATAGTCATATATATGATTGATAAAAGTTATGAATTACCTAAACCCTAATAATAATAAAATTTTATTCTCTAACAATATAAAATTTATAATCATGAAATTATGGGGTTTAGTGTGATCAAGAGAAAATAAAAATAAATCTTTTTATGAAAATGTCTTCCCTAATATATATCTCTTATGGACATATATATGATCATATAATTCCATTTTCTATGATTTTTAGTGACAAATAAACATGAAACATTCCAATCTAATATATACCACCTCATATGTTTATGATTGTTTAAAATTTATTAATAGTTTTGAATAAATAAATCAAATTCTATTCTTCCAGGTTGTTGAACATATCATATGTCACCCATATAAGCATGGATATGAATTTACTAACCATAATTTCAATTGAGGGACTAGATGTTTTAGTTATTATAAAATATATTATAAATAAGATCTTGGTTAAACTCAATAGGAAACGTGATCAATAACCTACATAAAATTGATTAATTAGCTCATCATCTTGGAAAACATAAGAAAAGTACAAATGTTTGAAGGTGCACATGCTAAGTATATTATCAATATTAGGTAATGGGGAATCATATGAATTATATACCCTTATATATAATACTTATTTTATGTAATTACATGTCATATTCTTTTATGGGTTAAGATATATAATAGGACTCCACTTTTTTCTAATGTTGTAACACTATAACATATATAATATTATAAAATTTCTAAAAAAACATATTTTAGAAACCCATAAAACTCTAAGATTACCATTTATTAAGGATTAATCATTAACATGCAATTAGGAGTTTTGTTATTATTATTATCAAATAAAATATGTATCCCACATGAATGAATTATATATATTGTTATCATTTATTATAAATTCATGACAAATTTATATTTATGATAACCATTACATACAATGTCTCACATATCTAATACATAGATTTTTTACATGTTATATATGCAATAGATCTATTAATTTCTTGCTTAAGGGATCTTATTCATTATCATATATTCCCAACCAATATCGATCTATAAGAATTCTCTTAATTATTTGTCAGCTGAGATGGTCCTTTGATGGTTTTCTATAGTTGTATAGTGATACAAAGGTCCCATGGCCTTAGAAATAACTATATTATTTACAAATATATGGAAACATACTCTAAAAGATTATTAATTAGTCAATTTTATGGAATTAACATATTGACGCAACCATATTACAACATACTAATTGATATGGTGATGCTATCTACCTCATTTATAAAGTGTTATATGTTTTATTTTTTTAACTCTTACAACTGATAGATCCTCCATATTTGAAAAACATGAAACAAATTGAGATCTTATATCATCCTTATTTGTATAGAAATCTATATTTATAAAAATATTAACAAATAACCCTTTCACATAGAAAACTACCAATAATATATCCTTATTCTCATGTTATTATGAGAATCCTTAATAGTAACATAGATATTTTCACCACGATTTAATGACAATCTAGTTATTATTCATTATTATAAGAGACATCCGTTGAAATACCAAGAATTAGATATTTGATAGTTCTAATGGGGGCTCATTTGAAATATTATACATGTTTCCCCTTTCAATATCAAGAGATGATCATTAAATCATCATAAGAACAAATATATAATACATTGGAAAGGACTCCATCATCGAGTTTAAAATGAAAACCCTCTATTTATCTTTGAAAATATATGAGTTCTAACTATAACCGGACTTCTGTTTAGATTTATCTCTATATTTATCCATACCTAGTATATACAAAAATTATTCTCCATTTTTAATTGAAAACTATTTCCCAGGTATATATTTATTGAATATAAGGATGGTATATCCATTCCAATGAGTATTATATCATCAAAATACAAAAACATAAATTCCAAAATCATGAATTCTTAAACTTTTATACAAAAGATTTATTCAAATTTACAATGAAACCTATTTTATAGCATCATAATACTATATATTCTTAATTTTGGAAACATTCTTCAATCCCTAAGTATACTATTTTAACTTTCATACCAAAGTTTCTTTATTTGGGGATTCAAGACCATTAGTGTGTATTCCATTAAATCCCATTAATAAATTCCCAATAGGGATAAAATTTTTTATGAGAAATTATTAAACATAACATTAGTAATGAAATTTTATTGAATAAAATATCTTAATAGACTTTATCATCTAAACATTTGAAAATTTATCTTCATAGTGAATATGAGAAATAAAATTATAACCTTTTTTCACTATTTGAGCTTTATAGGTAGGAACTATATTATTTTTCTTACTTTTAATGTGAAAAAAACCACTTAAAATATATGTGAAATACCCATTTAGGTACATAATCCAAGATTAAAAAATATTTAATATACATATACACTATATCAAATTTCAGTGATTCTAACAATTTCATTAACTTAAATCTCTTAATAACCACTTTCTTAATATTATATTCATCATTAATGAAAATTATTTTGATAACAGTTTCCATAATAAAACATATCTATCAAGATCCAAATTAATTATACATGACATTTTATGTTCTAGTATATTTTAATTCAACTTTTTTTTCTAGAAAACTTTTTAAACAATAAGACTTTCCATATCAAGAATCATTCATATTTGTTGGTTTTTAACTTCAATATATATAAATTTCACCCCATTAACAGCTCAATCAATTTGATTATTCTCAAGGGGAACCCCACATTAGGAAACAATCACTTGATTTGTTTGATCTCTCTATAGTTATCTATATTGATTCCCTAACATGGGTGATTCTATGATTTATCCCCTATTCTAGTGGTTTCATATACTCCTGTTTCTATGAACTCAACCTCACACATATTTCATTCATTTACCTATTTTTCATTGTAGCAGTTTCTACATAATTTATTCGGATTACCCTCAGGAAATTTTTCATGAAGGTATTTTTTTGGATTAACTATTATTTAGAACATTTTAATTTAGTATACATTTCTTCCTCCCACAAAAGATCACATTAATGTTTTTCCTCAATCTTTATCTCATTGAATATGAATTTCATTATCTCAGTCAACATGATCAATCCTTCTGTTTATTGTTTCACTATATGATAGCCATAACTAAAGTGGTGGATTCTAAATCATTTAAATTTAGTGTTAGCTCTTGGATATATACTATAAAGATCAACCCTACCCCCAAACTAGAAGTGGTCATCTTTATTAGTTTTGGTAAAAACATGGATCTGATGACTTTGGCATTGTTCATCGAAATTAGTTTATTGTTGTTGTTTTCACAATTAATTGATTTTAGTTATCACATACATTCATAATATCTTTTTTTATTATTTTAATAAACAATGAAATTATTATTTTTTATTTATGATAATATTTTTATTTCGAATTTATTATTTTTTAATTATTTCCTATTTATTATTTTATTTTTATTTTTATTTATTTTTATTCTTTTTTATTACTATAAATTTATTGGTTAAAAATAAATTTTTTATTGAATAATTTATGACATTTATAATCCTTGTTTCTTTCATGTTACACATACATAATAATGTTTAGAGTTTTAACTAATTTTTTATATTAGAAGTTATCTTACAAAAATAATTTTTTACCCTTACACATGATTATTTTATACTTATCCCATTAGTATAATATGTAAGATACCTTTATATTGTTATGTTTTTTTCCCCTACACAGTGAATGAATAGTTTAATCTTACCTTACATAAGTATTTAATTTTATATGTACCCTTAAATATATCTTTAATTTTTTATACCTTTATGTAAAGATATTTTTTACCTCTATAAATATTATACAATTTTCATATTACCCTTACGTAATGTTCAATTAACAGTTATATAGTGCATGGTTTCACCTCTTTATCTTTAGGATGATACCGTTATGTATGATACCTTTATGAAGTGCATAAACATTCATGTTACCTTTATATAACCAATATATTTTTTGTATTACCTTTAAAAAATATTACATTTAACTGCTATGTATAACCTTCTTTTTCCAGTATACCTTTTTATCATGATATTATTGATATATATATTTTCTTCATGTTTTTTCAACAGTTTTATTTATTTAAATTATTTTATAAATTTATATTTAAGATATTGAAAATATGAGATGTATTTTTAAATTATTTTAATCACATTTAATATAATGATTAATTTTTTACTCATTCTTCTATAAATTTATGTCATGAAACTCAAAATAAATATTTTATTATTTTGAGTTATTTTTTTATTGTATTACTTATAAAATTATGTTTAAGAAAAAAATAAGATATATTTTTTAGTTTTTAATATAGTATCATTGAAGTTTAAAATTATTGGCTGTATAAATTTACAATTATATTTTAAATTCCAATCAGGAAAATCCTATATTAACTCTTTGATATAATTGTGTAATATAATTTCCCATCTTTTTGGAGTGTGGAAGTGTATTTTAAATGTATGTTTTTAATTAAGTTAAATTTTTTGAATGTCTTTAATTTAAAAAAATAGTTTTTTTGATAATCTCTTTCTCTTAATTATAATTATAATATAAAATTATTAATATTTCAAATTTTAATTTCTTTATGAATTTCCTTTTCTCTTTGAGTTAATTATTTTTTATGGGATTGAACATACTGTCAATATATTATAAACATTCATGACCTAAAAATAAAAATTATTTATGTATTACATAAAATTAACAAATGATTATAAGCATATAAATTTTTATCTTTAGAGGTTGTGGAAAATCAAAACATGGTCATGAAATCTATAACATGCCCAATTGCTCTATGTTATTCAAAGATATTCATGCTCTTGAATCCCCATACATTACATCATATTATTATTATTTCAATGTGTGTGTTTAAAAATTATAATATCTTTCTCACTCTAGAAAAAATTTCATTCCCCCCCTGTGATATTTATATTATTTGAGGGATTTTTGAATAAGTAAAATTAACCCCCTTTCTCTTGTTTATTCTATATTAGTAGTTTCTACCATTAAAGTAATGGACTGATGTTTTCTTGACTTTTTTCTATAAAATGAAAATGGTATATTCTTTTGAGGATTATAACATCATCATTAAAGGGATGTTTTTATTATATTTGGGTTCTTTATATAACCTAATGAAAAATTATTTTTTAATATTAGATAATATTAAATAAAAGAGAATACTACATTGAATCTTTATGAGATTATCGAAGTATATATATGGTTACTTATAGGTACTATTTATAAAAATACATAGAAAATATCATATCTCACATACCTTCTAAAATTTAATTTATTCATCTCTATGTGTCATTAACTTCAAAAAAATATTAATTTTTGAAAAAAATGTAGAAGATTAATTCTCAAATCCACCATTATTTATTTCTGTATCCTTTAATATTATTTTTGTTCTGTCAAAAAATTTATTCATTTTTTCATACACAATAGTTTGTAATTTATTTAAAATTTTGAAATAAAATTTTAAACATGGATTGTTTTCACATAATTTTTTGAATACAAATTAATCTAAAAGTATTTCTATTTATATTCTATCTTTGACTTGCATCTTTTTTCAGCTGATTTATTATTTTTCAAGAATTTCATTATTTTTTAATTCCTTTAATGCTTTTAATAATGAAAATATTATTCTGAATTTTATTAATTATATTATTTTTTAAAATAACATTTTCAAATAACCATGGTCGTTATGAAGACAATCTCTAGGACTTGATTCCATTTCTCATGGATGTAAAAATGAATAATTTAAAACTGATATGTCTAATTTTATTAGATCTTTTGGTTATTATATTTATAATATTTTAATACATGGATACACTATGATAACATAAATTAAGATAATCATGCCTCAAATGAAATTTCATATTTTGAATTAGATAGTAAATAATTGATTCCTTTGAATTTTGTTTTAGATATTAATTATTTAAAAATAATTTATTCACCTAAAAATGATAACATAATAAAAATAATAGTATAGGTTACACATAAAGGTACAATTAATGTTATGGATATAGGTATTGACATTTTTATAAAAGATATTGGGTGATTTCCTATTCAGCGTATAATACATGTCACTATAATTTTTACTAGATATAAAAAAATTAAAATGGATACGATTATTATTTGACCTGTTTTTATGAAACCTAACTCATTAATATCCTTTGGGTTTTATGATATAGTTGGGTTCCAAAAAATAGGCTTCATCTAAGAAACTTAATATGTTAAAAATATGGCTGTTGAGGAAATCATAGGTTATATAATTACAAATGAGGCTACCATGAAGAGAAAAAAATAAAAAGATGGAAAATATGTCAAACATACTAAAAGTAAAATATCTTTCCATGAAATCAATGTTGAGTCATCTAGGATTGACTACAAAATTACCAATATTACAATAAAAAGAAGATATCCATTCTATAATTCAACAATAAAAATCAATTATATGTGAAACAAGTATTAAGTGTGAAGATACGGGACATATAATGTTCAATAATCTTTTGAGTAAGAAAAAAGAAATGAAAAATTATAATTGGAATAAATATTTAATTATATCGACTTGAAGAGCATGAAATGACTATATTTATACAAAATAATCACCCAATAAAGTCCCACGTTTCTCCTAAAAAATTACAAGGATGGAATTAAGGTTAGTTGTAAAATTTCTCTACCTACCACTCATTCCAATTAATTAACTTCTATATATTTCACATCTCCACTAAAATATAATAATATATTAAAAGGTATAAATTAAATACAAAATTGTTTTTTAGTCTTCATTAAAAATTCATTGATATTGAAAAGAAATATAGTATTTGTTTTCTGGAAAAGCTCAAATATTAAAATAAAAATAGGGTTTTCACTTGAAATTAGTTGGTCATACAAATATAGGAAATTTGGAATTTAAAATTAAATATAATAATGAATCCTTTTTCATTTAACCAATGGAGGATAAAATTAAAATTATTTTTCGGTTCTTAGAAAACATTAGAGAGAACATTAGTTTTTGTACTTGAAAACAATATAATTTTCCCAAAATATTTAAAAGAAAACTTTTGTGAAGTGATATTGTCAATAAAATATGTAAATAAACTTGGATATTTAATTTTGAATTCAATTGTAAAAATTCTATATATGGTAGACAAGAAATAATTAAACTTACCTGTATGTTTCAAATAAAAATTATTATTCTAGACATGTTTGGATATCAAAAATTTTATTATTTAACTTATGTGAACCAATTATTTTATTAGAAATATAAGTATTTTCATAACCATTTTTTGAAAAATTAAAAAATATAAGAAAACACATTGTGTAAGTACAAATATATTTCAATACATATGTGTGGTGATCCTTCTAAATTCAATTATATTGTAGAAGTGGATTGAGGGAATTTCAACTATAGAGATCATTAAATAATAAAAATTACCAGTATAGGTTAAATTATTTTATCCACCCATAATCATATAATATATATTTTATTTTTCAAATAAAGGAAATCAAACTCAGTATATATTATTCACCTTTGAGTAATAGGATTAAGAATCTATATATCTTCTAAAGTAAGCTTTTTTCAGACTATGTGTCAACATATAAAAAATCCATGACTAAACCCCGGTATACCACGCTCAAATCATTCTCTAAAATCCCCAACCCTCTACCCCTGATCCTCCCCTGTATCCTCTCCTCAACATCTAGGGTTTCAACTATACTGTATTCCTTCAAAGATGATGCTCCTCTTTTCCGACTATTCCAGATCCTTGTCAATGATAGTCATTAGCTCCTCCAGATCTCAATTTTCCTCTCAAGCATTGACTTCGACATCGGTACATCAGACATCATCTCCACTTTCTAGATCCCCAACGCCTGCATCTTTTCCACAACCGGAAAATCCTCCTACGACACTCCCACAACCAGGTCCTCTGCTCCACCTACTGTAACCATGAAAAATAGTTTTCTATGACTAATCACAGGTATAAAACTATGTAAATTTTCTGGTTTTGAAATCACATCTAAATTCATCCATCGTACTACGCTCAAGAGACATATTCTGTATTTTGATATTGGTTACCCCGTCAAATTTCTAGGGTTCCAAGTTTATTTCTGTATATCCATCTCCACTACTAACCAAATCATCATCCTCACACAGCTTCGTATCCTCTATGTACTATACCTAATTCAGACTAAAAAAACGAGACCTCCATATAATGTATGTTTTAATCATTGACGTATTAAGCCTACTCACCTCTTGGATTTAATTTCAGTTAAACACAATTCAGTTATACAGTAATACTATATATTTGAACACAAACTTAATTCTTGATTCAGTAATTTATTATATATATTTTCTCTACTTTACTGACTGTTAAAAATTCTGTGTAATTAATTCTTTTTTGTACTTTACATTTTTACATTCCTCCACAGAAACACAACTATGACATAAAATTTAATTTTATGAAAATGAGGATGTGAGTGCATTAATGATATGTGTATGTTAATCCATTGACCATATGAATTTCATTCACCTACAAAAGTAATGGTAAGCCAGAAAAAGTACTATGCCCCTTTATCCTGAACTGTCCGTTGGAATGTGTACTAATATGAATGGAAAATTTACTCAGGCTGTCCTTGCTTCAATAACTGCAGTACCTTCCACTGGGTATGTTATCTAAGTCCATTACGATATCTATCTATTCAATACTAAAATATATTGTTTAATGGTTTACATAAGTTTACTAAACTATCACACTACCTAATCCTATTTCAATACTCTGAAGTCTTATTTTTCTGATGGAATCTATGGTTTTATTATCATATTATGTGACTAAAACTGTACAACCAAACATACCACTTACAACAAGCATAATATATGTACTACATGACTACAACATTTAAATTATCTATGTTATTCACACAGTACAACAACTAAGTAAACATGTTAATTTTTATCGAACATTTTTTCTTTGACGAATCATTACTATAATGGTATACATTATATTCCTCATATTATACCTTTTATGTAATGAGATCACAAAATTGTATAGCATGGTTATGCGGTCCTGTTTAGTTTCTTGACAATTAAATAAAGAGATACACCGAAAAAATATGCACTCTTCATCAAGATATATAGATGCACGAATTCAAAGATGATTAGTACGGAAACAACATCAATCGGGTTACCTTATAAAAACTATCCACTTCTAAAATAGTTTCATTATTTAATAATAAATAGCTTACATGATTACTATATTTCCAAATCCACATGTAGAATGACCAGTGAATACAATACTACACCTGAACATGTGACGCCATCAGGGAGGACACAAACACAAAGGGGTATGTATTATTTACCCATAACATTTCAATTGTGTTCAATATAGGAAAACAATATATTCAAACTCAATAAAATAGTACAATGTTGTCTGACAATATATACTATAACATAAATGACAGTTTTACGTTAATAATGCCTATAGGAAATTGTTTTACACCAGAACTGGTCACACCAGCTACTGAACCTGAATCACGTTGCCACATTCCATTATCATCTATATCCATCAACGTTTAGTTCTTCTTACTATCTCCCATTTAATTATTTTGATTACTATCTAAAAATATACTAACCATATATTCCAACAATTATGTCATTCACTATTCCACAGTCCCTCAAGAGTATTCTTAGCTATCAACGATATACGGAGGATCAAATAACAAAAAAATCGACCAAACACCACTATACGCCATGGGATTTCATTCTGTAAGCATTTACGCATTTAAACTTCTGTTACATTTATTGTTAATACTATACCTTACAATTTCACAACATACAGTCCTAATATCACTCTTTCAAGGTACAGATTCAAATGATTGTACTATTATGGAGTCATGTAATGCATTATCATCACAGTAAGCACCAAAAAACCCACTACGTGAAGTCTTATATGTAGTAAAATATTGACTCTTATGCATACTACTACTTTATCAAATAGTGTTAATTATACTAAAACTGGAAACTGCATACTTTTGTCATCCACATGTATGTTTCACATTACAACTATCATCTCACATTTATTATATATAAATCCTTTCAAATATAAGCACGTTTTAATATCGTCTAACAACTTCAAATATCATGCTTTCCAAATTATATATTACCAACCATGTAGGTTCCATAGGAACAACTAATGAAAAACTTTTAATGAGAGGTGCATACAGGTATAGTACTCCTTCAATGACTTTTGAGATATATTATGCATTCAACTTCAGAGGTTTGTCAACTTGGACATTCTTTAACAAACATTAATCTTTTTAACTCCCTTTATTTTAATAGTAAATATTTATCAACAACAAATAACATGATGACTAATGATGTAGATATGTCAACACAACTTCAAACCACTGAACAAACAGGTTATTTACGATAACTAAACTCATTTATTACAACACATATTGTGTGTGTAATATAATGTTAAACATAATCTATATTTATGATTTCATATCATCTATTCCAATATTTTTCTCTTCAGAATATTTCGACTATGGAGACCCTTCTAACATATGTGAGCACTGTGGTTCTACCTTCTGGTATGAAGATAGGAATAAAAAATATAGCCAGAGACATGTCCCCTGTTACTCAATATGTTTCTCAATGGGAAAAATAGCTTTATCGCCAATTCCTGCATGTCCTGAATACCTTAGAACATTTCTATTCAGTAAAAGCTATCCAAACTCTAAATCATTCCATGATCACATGGACATTTAGAACTCTATATTTTCATTCATATTATTGGGAGGAAAAGTAGAAGAATCCATGAACTGCGGTGGGTCTCCAAATATTTTTAGATTAAATGGGCAAAACTACCATCACATTGGTAGTTTATGCCCTTCTGATGGAAAACCACCCATGTTTTCTCTACTCTATGTATACGATAATACAAATGATGCTCAGAATAGAGTACGGGAAATCAGGTATGTAATAATGTAGGTTGGAATACATAAATACCGTCTCTTGCAATTCTCACTACTACTACCCACTTTCTTATGTAGTTTTGATGATAGAAATAAAGACTCTATTATTGATGTCATTATTGTTCAAAATCTATAGAATATGCTTCTTGAACATAACAGTTTATCAGATCAATTCAGAACAGCAAGGGATGTTATTGAGAGGAAAGGCATTACAAATATAAAACTACGACTTCTTAGAAGATGATGAAGGGATTAACAAACATATAACTTACCAAATACTTCTGAGATTGCAATGCTCATTGTCGGCGACATTGAAGAACTAAATAATTTGAGAGATATCATCATTCAAAGAAAATATGGTGGCTTCCAACGCATTGATGAGTTTCTCATGTTATTCCTTCCTCTTCAATATCCATTTGTTTTCACGACTGGAGAGGACGGATATGTTGAAAACATATCCCATCGCACTACACCCTTCAATAAAAATACAAAAGTCACGAATGTTACAATGAAAGAATATTTCTCCTTTCACCTTCAATCCCATTTCAATGATGGTTCTAGCCTTATTTTTTCTAAGAGGCTTCTTCAATAGTTTATTGTATATTCATACACAATTATTGAGTCTCAGATATTATTTTTTATTCGCTACAACCAAATGATCTTAAGGGAAGAACTATACAATTTTTTGCAAGATGCTTTCCTTAGGGGTGATCGGGATGGTTATTTATGTGGTAAGTGTATCATTTTACCTTTGAAATTTACAGGAAACCCAAGATATATGATTCAAAATTACGAATATTCAACATCAATATGTAATCGGGGAGGGATCCCGATATTTTTTTAACATTTACCTCCAATCCAATGTTGCATGAAGTTTCTCGATATGTTAAAGTAAACAACCTGCACCCATCAGACTATCCTCAAATACTGTCGCGAATTTTCAACATAAAGGTCCAAAAACTCATGAATGATTTATGAGAAGGATCCTTTTTTAGAAATTCTTGAGTAGGTATGTAACTACATAGATATTCTCTTCTTTTTTTAATGACTACTTCAACCAGAATTTGTTAAATGTTTTTGAAATTTTCTTCTTCTTCTGTTCAATTTCCAATGTATTTGTTCATACATTGGAGTTTCAAAAAAGAGGATTGCTGCATGTTAACATTATATTATTTCATAGTCATGAAATCAAGGTGGTCACTCTATCAGACATTAACATAATTGTTTCTACAAAACTTCCAAACAACGGGGCCTTCCCTAAACTACATGCAGCGGTCAACATTTTTATAATCCATGGACCTTGTGGTGAAGCCAAACATCGCTCACCTTTTATGAGGAGTGGAAAATTACCAAAGTATTATCCAAAAAAATTTCCCCAAACAAAAATGGATGATGATGGTTATGTCATCTATCATAGAAGAAATATAGGTTGCACGATTCTCAAAAATGGTTTACCATTGGACAATTGGATAGTTGTGACATACAATCCAAATTTGCTTTTAAAAAATAAATCTCATCTAAATATCGATGTTTTCAATCAGTCATCCTCTATAAAATACCTTTTTAAATATATTAGAAAGGGCCACGATCGTGTTACAGCAAGACTCTTTGATATCAGTAATAATAATCCTCACGACAAGGGTGTCGATGAGATTAAAATTTATTATGACTACTGATACATCTGACCTTGTGAAAATTCATGGAGGATTTTCTCTTATGATATCCACTATAGATATCCTCCTATTGATGGAATGTAATTTCATTTACCAGGGGAAAACAATGTCACGTTTTCAGACTATGATAAAATTCAAGACATCTTGAATAAGAGCAAAATTTCTGATACCATGTTCATAGCATTGCTTAATAAAAATCCAATGTATACAGAGAGCACAAATCTTACGTATGCAGAATTTCCAATACAATTTGTCTTCCACTATCATGAAATGAAATGGTACCTATGCAAACAGGGTTTCATTTTTGGCAGACTATACTATGTGGCACCCTTTTTTGGAGAACTACATTACTTGCGTACTCAATTAACAAAGGTCAGGGGAGAAACCTCATACGAATCTATCACAGCAGTGAAAAACATTACTCATATTATATTCAAAGATACATGTTCATCCATTAGACATCTATCTGAAGACAAAGAATTCAAACAAGCACTACAAGATGTATCTTCTTGGGTAATGGGATATTCCTTGTGAAGACTATTCACCGAAATGTTATTCTCAAATTCCATTTCTCGACCTGACATTGGTTGGTTTCCAACCTTCAAAATCCTAACTGATGACATTTTATGTGCCCAACAATAGTGACTCCATTTACAAGGTACAAACATCTTACTTTCTTGACTAGAATATATTGCAATTATTATATTTCTTTCAAATATTAATACAGTATCATTTTAACTTGACAATGATAGATCATCAGAAACAAATATTTGTTTTGGCTGAAATAGACAACAATATTCACATCAATGGAAAATCTATGTAGTGTTATCCTCTAAAGACCCTTCCAGATTATACAATATCTCATCAATCGAGTCAATTTATTGCGGAAGAGATTAATTACGATAGGGAAAAACTGCATCTTGAGTACACAACATTACACAATATCCTTACTGAAGAACAGAAAAATGTAATCCAGAAAATTATGACTGCATTATCTTCTCCAGAGGGTGGATTATTTTTCTTGCAAGGATTTGGAGGTACGAGTAAGACTTTCATCAGGAGAGTTTTAACATGTCTACTTAGGTCCGAAGGAAATATTGTTCTAGAAGTAGCTTCCAGTGGAATAACAACATTACTTTTACCTGGAGGGAGGAAAAATCATTCAAAATGTAGAATACCAATTTCTATAAACGACCAGTTGGTCAGTAACATTCAAAAGGGGAGTTATGTTGCACAAATACCATAGGAAACCAAATTGATTATCTGGGATTAGGTTCCAATGATTCATAAACACTGTTTTGAACTTCTAGATTGTACATTAGGAGATATTATGTCATTAAATAATGTCAACTCTTCAAATTTAACTTTTGGTGGTCTAACAGTGTTCCTGGGTGGAGATTTCAGAAAAATACTACCAGTGAGCCCTGGCAGAGACAGAAGTGAAATTGTCTTTGCATGTATAAGATCATCATATCTATGGCTGCAGTGTCAGGTTTTAACATTGAAACAAGAACATGAGGTTGAAATAAATAGATATTGTAAATGATCCAAACGATGTTCGAGATTTGGCAAAGTAGATTTTGGTCATTGGCGATGGTCGTATTGGAGAGCCTAGTGATGGAGATGCGTTCATTGAAATATCATCCGCCTATCCTCTTGGAACAAAAAAATCCCCTATGACAGCATCTATTGAATTTTCTTACCCATATTTCATTGAAAAGTGTGGAGATGTATCATATTTGAAATGTCATTCTATATTAGCACTAACACATGACGTTGTGCATGAATTCAATGACTACATGTAAAGTCTTACTACTTCTAAAGGAAAATATTATTTCAGCTCTGATTCTGTTTGCAATGCCAGTTTTGATACAAATCAGCCAGAGAACATATATAAAATATATGTCTTAAATGGTATCACTGTCTCTGGGCTACACCCACATAACATTACAATGAAAATTGGAGTACCCATTATGTTGCTTCGAAATGTTGACCAATCAGTGGGTCAATGCAATGGTACTCATCTAATTGTTACACATTTGGGTAATCATGTCATTGGAGCATAAAATTTAACTGGTTGTCATTCCAGATATCTTGCAATCATCCTAAGAATAAATATGACACACAATGACATAAGTTGGACCTTCAAATTACAAAGAAGACAATATCCTTTGACTGTTTCTTATGAAATGACTATTAATAAAAGTCAAGGCCAGTCTCTATCTTCTATATTTTTATATCTTCTCAAGCCTTTCTTCTATCATGTACAACGTTATGTTTTCGTATCTTGAGTGACTTCACCAGGTGGTTTAAAAATTTTAGTTGATGATAGAGAAAAACCTAACTATAAATGTACACAAAATATTGTCTATAGAGAAATTTTTAATAACATATGATAGGTAATTTTTCGTTTAAAATTCATACAATTCGATGCATTTATTATTTTCTTATATATAGGTACAATAAATTATAATGGAAGCTTAATATGTCATATCTGTATAATATTTTTAAGCATGAAGAACTATAAGCATGTCATACAGAACTTGTCCTCTAAATGAGATTACAATTGATGCTTACGAAACATTGAAAATAGAAGTGCAAGTATTGAATATGTGGTTGAACTCCTCACCCAACTACGGTGTTTATACTATCAATCTGATTATCTGTGATGCCCAAGTGAGTTTATCCATTTCAATAATTACAGTTCATTTACTATTTCTATAACATCAATAATATATACTTATTTTGTAGTATAATTTTTCATATCTCTGAAATGTGACAGCTGGTTTTAAAATATTTGGTTTGAAAATATATTGTTTCATGATGGAGACAAAAATACAGTGTACAGTTAACAACAGCCATGAAATTCAAAAGTATAAACCACTCATGTGCAAAGGCCATTTCTACATTATTCAAAAATTTTAGATTGCTTCTAATCAAGGAAGTTACATGGGGGAAAGACATGCTTGCATATTGTTTATCACAACAACAACATTTGTTCGACCAACGAATGCTCAGTTACGGCTCTTCTGTTTCGACAACAATACTTTTGATGACACCATTAACAAAACCATTCCGGAACAACATATAATTGGTACATTAAATAGCATCGAGTTTGTATAAAAGTCTATGATTCAGAAAATATTACTTACTACATGTTCAAATTATTTTGTTACTACAAAAACAGTTATTTTAAATTCTTTTCAGTTTCCTTAAATTCTGTAGTCTTGATACTACAGTTAACAATAATGCAATCTTCTTTGAAAAATACCCCTTCAACTTCATTCATACATGTTATATAAATTATTGGACATCTACGACAATCATACCCCACACAGTCATTTGGTACGTCAAAACAAAAGCTTCAAGTCATTTTAGAGGATGACACGTAAGCATCCTTCTCTTCCCACTACATTGTTCATATATTCTTTTAATTACCAAAATATCTACTATGATTTCTTCTAGAGTCATACAAATAAACTGTATCTTGTGGGGGGAGTTTGCGAACATCATGTCAGAGTACTTGGAGAACAACATGGAATCCTCTACAGTAGTGATCTTGCAGTTGTTTAGGGCAAATAAGTTGATCTGTATGAAATATATCTATGTGTTAAAAAATAACTATTACTTCTTACTGTAATGATTTCCTTCAAAAAAAATGAAAATTGAATATCATATATGTTATAAAGTGTTGTTATACTAATATGTAACTTCAATCTGTATAGTTCCAGAAATTTTAAATTTCCAACAACGGTTATGTTCCATAATATCCTATTCCATACTGCAAACTCTATTGTTATGCGTTATTTCAACTTGTATCATTTACAAATTCTGCTAATTCCCTACAACATGTTTGATTGAAATCAGTGTATGTTTTTCAATTTGCAAATGTGAAGTTCAAATTATTCTGTACTATATGTCCCATCATCTGTTATTATCACCACATCAATTAATTCTTGAAAATATTACTCAACCATGGTATCCTAGTAGTCCATCAGTTTAGAAGAAGGTAAACTATCAACTTCCATTATTTGCAGACTTTTTCTACCTACAAATACTAGTTATATGGCTAAAATTATCATTATCTTTGTTTCTGAATGATGGTTTTACTTCATTAAACAGAAATGGCTTAATAAGTCATTCCCAGTTTCAATGTCCTCTATCAAAATGTTCAAATAGTTGCGTTAGAGTGATTCCTTATTGGAATAACAAAAAATGAATTTCTGATGTTAAAAAGTTACTGTAGGTAGGTATAGTATCCAGATTCCATTATTACACGATGTGATCTATAATGCACTACATGTAATAAATGATTTGATAACTGTATTAATATTACTAACTATTTCATAGATGACATGGTGTCTGATTGATTCTGTAATAGTAAAACTTCAAATCACTCATCACTGGTATTTTGAATCAGGAAACTCCTGTATGAAAAAAATACAAGTTGCTGATGGAAACTTTTGGTGCCAGAATTTTATGAAAACACCAGCCTTCACTACTCCAATGTATTCATTTAATTGCTACCAATATTTATAACTATTTATTCATTAATATGATTCTTATATGACTTAAGTTGTAAAGACACTACACAAATATAAATATATCAGGTTTGGAGTACAATGGCTGGTTAAAGATGACATAGACTCTCTATCTGTTGTTCCCTTTGAGAAGAAAGTCATGCAGTTTATAAGCAAATAAGCTTCACATTTGAGAGATCATATGATACAAGTTAGATTATTCACCTATGGTTGTTGGTCATGTAATTTATATTTTTTTAACTCACTTTACAATTTTATTATAACATAGGACTAGGCTGAGTTTGGTTTTCCCCCTAACCTAAATTTTGTCAAATCAAATAATGTTCAGTTGTCGCTTGACGTGACAGAGTACAACATTCAAAATAAAAAACGCAGTTCAGAAAAGAACACATACACAGTTCTCTTCAATAGTGGCAGTGAGTATTATTTCAGTATCTATAATCAGAGTTCTGTAGATAGCCAGGTATGCAGTCTCAATCTTCCACAGGAATTTCGTGGCAGCATGCTGAAGATCACATAACAAAAATATTTTTAAATTGCATAAAAATAATTTCATTAACTTATCTTCTTTACAATTAGACTTAGTAACAAAATAGAGGCCACATAATTTTACTATTTTAACAATATTTATTAGGAACATAAAAACGCTGCTTCTTCACGACTCATCTTGAACAATTCTGCTACTGTTGATACAAGTACTACTATTGTCTCTTCATCCCAGGTATAAATTTTCCAGATTCATACTCTCTTACACTGATGTTGTACATGTTGTATATAATAATTTCTCTTTATTCATTCTGTTTTCCCATTGCCTTTTATTTTAATAACACTCTATTTAAGGTGATTTTCCATCTGTAAAATTTTTTATTCATGTTTCAATGGTATGAATAATAAGTATAGTCTCCTTCTCATTCGTTATAATTGAACCTTCATGTAGAAAAAATTGAGGACTGACTTTGATGCTGAAGATACTGTGGAAGGCTCTCTATCTCCAGACCCCAAGCTGACATCATCTTTTTCCAATGAACTTCGTCTCCATATTATAGAGTTGGGAAATGAAAAACCCTCCAAATTAGAATAAATTTATCTATGCCTGACCCAAGGTAGTTTTTACAACTAACTCTATCTCATTGTTTCATATTTCCGTTACAAGTTTAACTTCGTACATAATTCATGTGATATCCCTTTAATGAATTAAGGTTGTGTTTGTGAACCTTCTTTTAGTAAATGTTCCTTCTCAGTTTGTTTACTTTTCATATCTCAACATTTTAATGATTACTATATTCTGTAGTCTATAATTGGTTTATTTATGTTTAGTTTGTCTCTTTTATTATAATTTTTGTGTGATGTACCATGTTGTTTACTATATTTCTTTGTTTTTCTTCATTATAGAAAAATGAAAACTGTTGATCAATATATTACTTTTGTTTCATTTCCCACTATCTTTATTTAATTATATTGCCATGCTTGCTGTTTTTCTTTCCTAATTTATTGGGTCTATGCATTTTAGTGTGGATTTGCTTCTTTATATGGATGTCTACTGATGTCATTCGACAACTTTACCCTGCAGCCTCTTCAAGGAATTTTCTATTCTGCATATTATGTTGAAAAATTACGATTTGTTCATTTTATTTTTTGGTACCTGATAATTATGTAATATGGATATGTTATCGTATCATTTTTTAAGTATTTTTATTAATATGATTCACAATTTATGATTTTAACTGCTGTTTGGTTGATAGTCCAAAATTTAATGGATTTTTTAGTTTTCAGGATGCATTCCCCCATATTCTTCTAAGGTCAAAGCATGTTATATGAATAATAAATCAATTGGAGACCATGTAATTTTCCATTTTTTTCATAGGGATTTTGCATTGAGGTACCAAAAACAACTGTCTTTGGAGACAACTATAATTTTTTTGGTTGAATAGTATGATGACTCTTAATATTTAGGATAAAAATGGCTATTTAACATTGATAAATCATGACTACTTAGTTCCATTTGGTTTTATTCACAATGTATATTTAAACCTTATTACATTATGGTTTTGAACACAAACATTCTTAAGCAAGCATCATTCAAGGTTGGGGGATTTCGATACAGAAATAACACGGTACTGTTTACTTTTCCTTATTTTAAATTACACTGTATTACTAAATAGTTTAATTTTTTTTGGATCATAATTTTACTATGTGTATCACTATTTAGCCACATAATTAAGGGTACCTTTTTTGTTCCCATTTACAGTTATCATTTAGACTTTAATAGTTTAACAACCTTTTTCTAAATGGTTTATTATAATATCCATGTTTATAGTTTTTAAAACTGCTGATTTACAAAATCTTCTTGCATCGTGGCTCAAGGAACAACGAGAATGCCGGAGTGAGAGCATCTCCAAGAGAAGATCCAAGATTTCTGTGGCTTAAAAGCCACCTACTGCTGCATCTTCTAATGTTGATGGTGAGCCATTTTTTCTGTCCTTGAATTCTATGTTAGTTATGTTCAGTTGTCTTTTCACAAATTTCATGGTGTAATGTTAATGATTCATTGAATTTATGGAATCTTGATAGATGTCTATGGATTTCTAAACTGAATGGAATCTCCACCAAAACGCCGGAACTGCTCTTTTAAAAGGTACCTATTATTTATGGGTTATTGAGTAACATGGAATATGCATCCAATTTGAAGTTTATAAATAACACTTTCATGAAGTGGAAGAATACTTATCACCGTTAATAATTCACTACTCCGCTATTCATACAGTCTCCTAGATCGATCAGGGTATGTGATATGTCTTTATACACAAGGGCATGATCCACACTTGTGGTGTTTAGGTTCATCTCCCCACATCTTTTTCATGAAATCAGTTGTTTTATGTTAAAATATCCACTATCTCATTTATTTTATATAATGGATGACAACATGAAATGGAACTCAGAAATTTCAACGAGAGAAGGATCCCAAGGGTCCTGTAACTATGAATCAATCTGTCTTCCAGTGCTAACATGTAAGTTTCAATGTTCCAATTTTCCCTTTTTTCCATCTTTCATTATTTCCAATTTCTCCTCCATGGAACATGACTATTTATAATTTTCAGGCTTTAAAATAATGACATGTATGTTGGTGGTAACCTCCAAACTTCTTGTGCTTTTGATTATCATCTGGTTCATGATACTATACTAAAAGAGTCATGTAACTAGGGATCAATCTGTCTTCCAATGCTAACATGAATTATTATCAGTTTCAATTATCTAATAATTTTTAACCCCCCCCCGCAATTCTCCTCTGTTTCATATCATCAACAGTTCCCTAATTTACCCCCTGATTTTTCTGATGTGAGCAACACATTGCATCAAATACATGAAAATGCATCAACTAAACTTTTATTTTTCTTTTCATTTCTCAATAATGGGATGAAATAGACCTTATTTTATTACATTTCAAATAGTATATATTTATTTGAATAAGGCGTGTTTAATATTTCACATTCTATTTCCAATTTATCATGAATTTTACTAAAACAGCCCTGTAAAGATTACAGTAAGCAATAATTTCTTGGTTTTATGATTATTCCCTCACATGTGTCCATTATAATGTGAATTTCTACAAAAGTGGATTCATTAATAAATCATCATAGTGAGTTTACCCAATGGTATGAAAACATGTTCTGAAAACATTAATATATTTTTTCACATCTCTATAATGTTTAATATATTTACATTTATTCAGTTTTTGTTCACATATTAACTTAAACTACTTTAAATTTTTTTTATACAGGATGCAGACTACGTTGAATTATCAAGGATTGATGGTTAGAAAGTTGATATTTTTGACATGCCTCCCTCCATTTATATAATTTCAGTACAATCTTCTAATATCTCTTGAAATTTAATGTTTCTAAAAATTCACAAACATTAGAATGTATGCATCCTTCATTTATATATCTAACATTCTTTGTAACATTCATTATATTAGTATATAATTTCTAGTAATTCCATGCACATGTTTATAGAGATTTTTGTATTGAATTGTTGTACGAACATGGGATCAAGCCCGATCATCCTGTCCTCATCATTTGATACAAACCATTTCTTCTACATACAGAGATCCAGCACCAATGGGTTCATCCTCTTCATCTGCCACATCATAGGTGGGCAATGCATACAATGACCTTTTTTATTTTTAGAAGTGTTAAGGATGAGTTTAAAGGTACTTATCTAAAAAAACCACTACAAATAGTTTTCATTATGTTTTTTCAACATAAGAATTAAAATTACTTATCACTTCTGATGAGTTGTTTGAAAAAATAAACATTCTTTTGATAATAACATCATTGTTTATGTGTTCTTAATATATTTTCCTCACTATAATATGATTTTGTTAATATATATGTGTTTTCATTAACTCTCAATATGCTGTCCAATTTTAATATATTGAATCCACTAATGATGATGGATCTCATACAATAAATAAAAAAATATCAGATATTTTTTTAAGAATACGTACAAGAAATCTTCTTAATCCATATTTCTGTTAAAGTGTTCTATTATCAATTAATTTTCTAATGATTCATCAATTCGGTCTTCATTGAAGACATCATTAACTTCATTTCATTAATTAATTTCACCGCTTCACTTTTCAGATTACAACAGTCCTAAAGGTCTTCAACTGAGAGATGCTCATGAGGGCTCATACAAACAGCCAGTGGTTCAAAAAGAAACTCGAACTGTATTGAAGCGACCACCACATTGATTCTGCCTTTCTGTGCTCATTTACTGCTTTGTATTAAATTTTTATTGATTATTGGGATGGTTTTAGTGAGGTAAAAAACTCAATAGCTAAGCATTGATGTATTTATTTAAATGGATTTGAAAATTTCATTATAGTGGATCTATCTTACTCAAAGGTAACAAGTTTATTACTATTTGGGGAATGGAGTCTTTTCAGCAGTAATTTATTATGTTAGTGCTGTAGTTTAGTCTAGTTGTGGTTTAGTTCTTAGAATGTTGAGTTATAAAAAGTAGTCTGGAAGTTTTTTTCTTTTAAATAGAGATTTAGTACTTTATTTATGCAGTTTCAGCAGGTTTTATCCATTTCTATGGTAAATTTAAACTTCGTCTCTTCTCCATTTCTCAAAATCCCCACTCAAGGTCATTAATAAAGTGTTTGTCATTATACCAACTCAAGCTCATAAATAACGTTTTTTAGGGGGAAGGATATGGAGAGGGAGGGGGTGATGACATGAATATCCTGGAATAATATTACTGCATTCCACAATATGCTCTCTCTAATAGAATCAAGTACAGACATTCTGCATGTTTAAGTATATGAACCAGACACAGGCCCTATAACAATGGACAATTGTTTTTAACACACCAATAACAACATCAAGGAGGTCTTTAGTTAAGGATAAAAAATTACATGTCTATCTCCTCAGAAGTGGTCCTATAAGAAGCATACTAGAATCCAAATCAACCATGATGAAATTATATATACAACCAAGCCCTTCAATTTCATATATGTTGAGGTCATTTTCTATGTGTGGAGCATTGGAAGAATGAAATTACTATACATGTTGCTTTAAAATATAATGTGTATTATGTTATTACTATAAGATAATATGTTTTTCAATCTAATCATTTATTCTATGTTTTATTATTTACATCATTTTGTTCTCAATTATATCATATTTCATATTTTAATGTCTGTATCATTAATTTAAATCAAATCTCCATACTTTAAATAATTTTTTATTTTATATAAATTATTCTACATATTTTCAAATTTATTTATCTAAAATGTAATCTAATATCATAATGATGTTTCTATATGTTGTCTAATTGTGCTAAAATAATAAGTTTCATTATTTTGTGATTTAAAAATATTGAATAATCATGTTCATTATTAAAATTGAAATGTAGTATTATATTCTTAAAAAATCAATGAACCATATCAACGTGTGAACACATAATATAATAATTGAGTTATATCACCGTGTGAATACATGTGCGATTAATAGTTAAAGATAAAAATGATTGTCGTAAATTATATAATTCCAATTGAAAATATTTATTTACCACCTCCTTTATTTCTAATTTTCACATTATACATTTAAAAAAAGAATGTTAAAAAGTTAAATTCTTATGTGAAAAAGATAATAATTCCTAGATTTGGAATATGTTACTATTTAATTATAATAATCATTATATATTCAAACTCTATTAAAAATAACTAGTATGAGATTAATGAATTTTTTTAGGGATAACTTCATTTTTAAACCTTATCAAATTGAAAATATAAAAAATACTTCATTTGACCCTAAATAACGTGTTTCTGCTTTTGAGCCAAAAATAATCAGTTCAACTTGATTCTTATGGAAGAACTCGTGATTCATGTATCTGTGGTAAAAATTAAAAATTTTAATATATGACAACATTACTATATTTTCATGGGTTTTATTCATAACTTGTTGTGATTAATATAATAAAGTCTTCACCATCTTTTCAAGTAATTTTGATAATAAAAATTTTTAAAAACTTTTTCCATTACCACAATTGAATATTTTACAAAAAATAATATTTATATTATGGTTCTCATAGTTTTCATCACTAATTTTCTTCTATTAGAAAACCTTAACCATATGGGGTTATTACATAATGAAATATGATACTCGCAAAAATGTATAAGACTCTCCACAATGTGTCTTACCTTTCTCAACATTTTTTTGATAATGGTATCAACATAAAATGATTTATTAATACCTATGGCCTTTTAAGACCATTCTTTAGAGAAACTCATCATGAACATTGGAATGGAAAAACTATAAAAGATAACTTCATTAGTGTGTTTATTTGTAAATGATGTATCTTGAATTCCATGGATGCTTTGTGAATGTTTGACCCTAAATTAGTCAAGATAATATTCCATGGGTAATCACAATCATGTAATGTGTTTGGAGTCCTTAATTAGAGGACCAAAACCCTAATAAAGTTAATTCATATCAAATTAAATGAAAATATTCATAATTCACATCTGAAAACTGAAGATAATGCTTACATACTAGGTGAGTCACTTAATAATCCTCAATTTTATAAAATAATTGATGATTATTTAGAAAACATATCCTATCCTATACCCATGTCTTTGAGTCAATGAAAATACCACCCTCTTGAGTATGGAATTAGAGTATTACAATTTGGAATCCATACTAGACAATCAGTTTTAATTTAGTATTAATATAACAAGTTTCTCTCTCAACATGAACCAAATTACATTTATGATACTATTAAATTTCATAATTGGATACTCTATATCAAAGTGAAAATGAACCAATATCAAAGGAGTAATTTTCAGAATCTCATGAAATATCCTAATATCATTTTTTTATTGGAACCAAGTAGGTTTTTTGAATAAAACATGATGAACAAAGAATTGTTATCAATAACAACCCACAACAAATTTATAATTGTTGTAATCAAGAAAAGGTATTTATTATGGTGAAAATTTACAAACATTTATCAATTATAATCCATTACAATATTGTTGGAATTGTTTTTGTTGACCAACCACCAAATTTTTAAAATCGATAATTTCATAATTTTTTTTAATGTTATCCAAAACTCTATAAGGTTTAAATAAACCATAATTGGTCTTATTATGATATATTTACCATATTTATTGTATTAAATTATTTCAAAATGGTAAAATATTATTCCAACAATTTTCTAAAAATATTTCCAAATTATTTATTAGTCACAGATCTTTAGGTTGAATATGTTATTTTTATCAGAACTAAAGAAACTATTAGCACCAAAGTAGTATCATTTAAAAATATCTCCAAAATACTTTTCTATTATTTAAATGAAAAAACATATATTATTTGTAACACCTCATGCTTCCACGGTACGCTTCTCTTTGAATAATACAGTAGCGTGTGTTGTACGCAACTTCGAGTTCTAACACACATCACAACCAATCAATCTAGCCATTATGAATATTAATATCCACCTTTTGAAATTTTGTAAATATTGTAATTCAAATTGGACTTCATTTTTCAATTTTTAATATCAAAATTAGCTTAGGGTGAAATTTTTGTACTTTTCTAATAACCTTCATATTTTGATGAATAGTGAAAATTACTAAATTTTAATTAAAAACAAATTTTTTTAATCAAAATAATTAATAGTGATAAATTATTAATTTGAGTGTTTCTAAAGTATAATTAGATTATATTTTTACCATTTAATCCAATATTGGTCATTGGAAATAATTTTACTTTTAAACTAGACATAAGCAAGTGTAACACCCCGACCCCAGTTACCCAGAGTCGATGCATTATTACATAACATTGGCATTATAAAAAAATATCATGTCTCAAATGACTGATTAGTTTAGTAGAATTGGAATCACTAGATACATTCATAAAGTTTACATTATAAAAAAGTGAAAAACTACAACAACATCTTGTATCCATTGACCACACTCATATCCCCTCATACTATCCCTATAGGTCATTCATAAAATAATTCTTCACATCCTGGGAAAAATAAAACATAGAAAGGGGCGAGCTCAGTTGCCCAGTAAGGACAACAATATATCAGAAACTTTCATAAATAAGAATTAACCTTGATGACTATGTTTAACTAAAACAAAAACCTTTTATACTTTATCTTTAGCATAATATGGCAGAAATAAAATTAAATAATCCCATTTACTTATTCACATGGATATTCTATTAGTCGAATAATCACATGCAATATCAATAACAAATTTCATAATGACGGAATTCATAATGGCAGACTATCATAACCACATTGTAAAGGCCTTGTTCCAAGACTAAAAATAAGACTTTGTCAAGGACTTGTGCCAAGATAGTAGTTTGTCTCATGATACCTACCGATGCATCGATTAGATAATCGGGCTCCACCCGTCACTTATTATGTCCAATGCATTCCTCATATGAACAGGTTTAAACATAATATAAACATTTGTATTAAAAATAGCATAAGAAATGTCAATAATTTCTCCATAAACCATGAATGATATAAAAATAACACATCCATAGTCAAACATATCACAAAACCTTCAATACAATATGGAAGTTTTGTATCATAATTAATCAACTTCAAATAAGCTTAAAATCCATCAATGGATTTTGACATAGATGAAATCAAAACTATTTGATAGAAATAACTATTTTTTAAATCAATTAAAAGTCACATAATTATAAAATAAAACATTTACTTTGAAATATTCTTATAAGCTTGTAAGGGAAGAATCGACGATTTTATAATGGTGGAAAATAGCCGCACATGCCGTATAAGTTAAAAAATATTATTACC
Organism: Viscum album; assembly: GCA_963277665.1. NCBI lineage: Eukaryota > Viridiplantae > Streptophyta > Magnoliopsida > Santalales > Viscaceae > Viscum > Viscum album. The sequence continues at coordinate 2,063,403,460 of OY728133.1, read as the reverse complement.
TTAATTCTGTCGAAAAGGTTAAAACGACTTTGTTTGGAAAATGACGAAAATATTCCTTTATAAACATCTTATAAAAAGTAAAAAAAGTGTATAAATGACCTTAACCCATAGTATATAAAATATTAAGAATTAATTGAAAAACATTTTTAAGAATCATGGATGTGGATGATAAATAGGCCAGTTTAGATAATTACGTATAAACAACATCGGATAACGAAGAGATTGTGAAATAAACCCTGACCTTGTACTATTCCATGGTCGAGTGTAGGTTAAACTCCTGTATAATGATGAAATAATTTTTATTAAATTATACAAGAATAATTTACAGTAATATGATATCATATATGATCTTTTAACATTTCTTTGTTAATTATATCATAGTATTATCATCATTTCGGGTGTTAACTTACTCATTTTCTTTTATATATTTTTCTACATAAGTAGTGTTTTTTGTGGATAGATTGTATCTTATTCATATACAGAATGATATCATGTCCTTAAACATTATTTTTAATCATAAAAAGAGAATTATTCTTGAATGGATACGATGGGGAATGAGCCTCATCGCATTGGTGGAGACGGTAGTCCTTACGTACGCACGACTTAAAATATCATACTTTTGATATTAAAATCATATATAATTGGATGGTATATCATATATAAAGAATAATTATAATGTTATATTTATTATTTACTTAAAATACACATAATTATCATACCCATCCAAAAAATAATGTTTTGAATAGAAATTATACCACGACGTGGAGACAGTAAGTCGTACATACTCACATATGGTGACATGTCATTCAAAGGGTGGATAAAATAATGAATTTGGTAGTACCATAATTATAATAAAATAGAAGTATATAGATGATACTAGATTTATTATTTTATAATGGAAATAACAAAGAATGAAGGAGTAGAAGAAGAATGGAACTTGAAAGAGGGTGGTGAAAACATTACCTCTTCTTCAGGTTCTTCCATTTGATTTGATCAAATGGGCTCCATAGGTTCGATTTTTGATCAAAATAAGGCCTTTAAGATGAATTTAGGGAAGTTGATAAAGTATTTGAGGAGATTCTGGCTGAGTCAAATGGATTTGAAGGTGTTAATTAGAGGGAAGGGTGAGTGACCTTTTATAAGAGGTGTGTGGGGAACCTTAGGGAAAGCTTGAAATATTATTTTAGATTAAATTAATATTCGGTTTCTAATGGATCCAAAGGGAATTATTTAATGGTTAAGGTGGGGATAGGTCAAAAACCACTCAACCAATTGGTTTTAGATAGGTTTAGGTCACTATATTAACTTTATCTTTTTGATTTAACTCTTAGTTAAATAGCTTGACATTTACCATATCTCTTTGTATTTTTATATTATATAGTTAATAAACATACTATATTATTCCAAGCGACCCCAAGTTTTCAATTAATGATACACCAATCATTATATAAGTCCTTTGTCCGGACCTTATATTTTTAAGAATAGAATATTAATTAATAATATAATATTTGTTTTAAAAACTCTTTTATGTCAATTTTGACACTATTGGGTTTTTTGTTTTTCATAAATTCATAAAATCATTATTACTTAAAAAAATGAATATAACCAATCCTAATATGTCACATTAAACTAGAAAATATTTTTAATTCATAAAAAGTCTCAAATTACATTTATTTGGATATTTATAATATCAATTATTTCATTCTTTCATTAATAAGGAAAATACTGCGTCATTATTCTATCATAAATAAATTTAATCATTCAATGTATAAAAATTATAAATAAAATCCCATTATGTTGGAAATATTTTTATATTTCTAATGAATAATTATAGTCTAAAATATAACATACATAACAATATGTAAAAATTGTTTTTCTAAAAGATATATGCTTATGTCATTTTTGTATTTACTTTAACTTAATTAATATAAAGTGTCATTATCAAATCCCAGTGGATCCATGGGGTCCCAAAATTGACCAAAATATTTCCACAGTCGGAAATGTATCATCCAATAGGGTTAGGACAAATTTTATGGTAATTTAATATTATTATAATATTATTTTTAACCCATATTTACCGGATTTACCCTTTAACCATGGTAAATAAAATATTTACCGAAATAATTACTCAAAATGACTAAAAATAAAAATTACCTATTTACACAATTTTAACCACTTGATTTTAAATATGGAATCCATTTTCTAAATTCAAAACACAGAAGTGGCAGAAATTAATCTAAAATTAATTTTCGTTGTCAAAACAAAAAGCGTGTTTTTGAGAAATAATAACTACCAAAAGATTGGCACTTGCTTATGTCCATTTTAAATGTGAAATTATATCCAATGACCAAAATTAGATTAAATGGTAAAATATAATCTAATTATACTTTTAAATCACTTAAATTAATAATTTATCACGATAAATTATTTCGATAAAAAATGTTGTTTTTAATTAAAATTTAGTAATTTTCACTATTCATAAAAAATATGAAAGTTATTAGAAAAGTACCTAAATATAACCCTAAGATAATTTCGATATTATGAATCGAAAAATGAAGTCCATTTTGAAAGATAAAATGTATAAAATTTCAAAAAGTGGGTAATACTATTCATAACGGCTAGTTAGATTGGTTGTGGTGTGTTAGAACTCAAAGTTGCGTACAACACATGATACTATATTATTCAAAGAGAAGTGCACTGTGGAAGCACGGGGTGTTATATTCTCCCCTCCTTCAAATGATTTATTACTCGAAATTTCTAGAATACTACCGCATGAAAAGATTCGGGTGGTTCTTCATCATATGTTCTTGGGTTCCCACATTTTCTCTTCCATCTTATGGTTTCTCCATAGAACTTTTACCAGAAGAGTCATCCGGTTTCTCAGCACTTGTTCTCTGGTATCAAGAATCCTGATGGGTTCTTCGTAATACGACATATTGGGTTCCAGTTCTAGTTCCTCATTGGTGAGTACATGCATTGGGTTAGGCATGTATTTTCTCAACGGTGATACGTGGAACACATCAGGAACTTTGTAGAGACTTGGAGGCATTGCCAAACGGTAAGCTACGACCCCAGTTCCTTCAAGAATTTCAAAAGGTCCGATGTACATAGGACTCAATTTACCTTTCTTACCAAAACTTATGACTCCCTTCCATGGAGATACCTTCAAGAAAACATAATCTCTAACCCGAACATCCAAATCCTTCCTTCGGTTATCGACACAGCTCTTCTGCCTAATTTAAGCTGCTTTGATATGGGATTGTATTACTGTCAATTTTTCCATCGTTTCCTCTAGCAGTTCTGGGCCTATTAGTTTTCCTTCACTAAAATCATCCCAATATGTTGGTGTGCGACATCTCTTTTCCGCATAACGCTTCATATGGGGCCATCCAAATACTTGAATGGAAGCTATTGTTATAATAAAGTTATACCAGAGGTAAATATTGATCCCAAATACCTTTAAAGTCAAGTGATCATGATCTAAACATATCTTCTAATGTTTAAATAGTCCATTCTGATTGTCCATCAGTTTGTGGGTGGTAGGCAATGCTCAAATGAAGTTTAGTATCCAGGTATTTCTAAAGACATTTCCAGAATCATGATGTAAAATGTGGATCACAATCAGAAACAATCGATAGTGGTACTCCATGAAGTCTAACAACTTCATTAATATATAGTCTTACCAATATTTCAAGTGGTAAATCTTCTCTTATATAAAGAAAATGTGCTGACTTGGTAATACGATCAACAATGATCCATATTGCATCGTTCCTTCTAGGAGTCTTTGGTAGTCCCAGGACAAAGTCCATCATAATATTATCCCATTTCCACTCTGGTATGGGAAGAGGTTTCATGACTCCTCCAGGCTATTGCCTTCCATCATTAACTTGTTAACAAACCATATATCTTGAAACAAAATCAGCAATCTCCCTCTTCATTTTGTCCCACCAAAAATGTTCCTTCAAATCTCTATAAATTTTGGTGCTCTGAGGGTGTATAGAGAAATTGGAACTATGAGCATCATCGAACAATTCTCTTTTTAGATCAGTATATTGGTAACAAATAGTCTCTTCCCATTTTTCAAAATTCCATCTTCATACACAAATTCACTCAATCTCCCTTCATTCACAATAGTAATTTTTTTTAAACTCTTTATCATCGGTCTGAGAACTCTTTATCCTTTCTAGTAAAGATGGTTTGGAAATCATTTGAAAAATTATTGATGTTTCACCTTCCATGGTGATTCCCATATCCATCATTACTAGATCCATGAATATTGGATCCCTTTCAACTCTGATCTTGTTAAAAACTCCATGAACCTTTCAACTCAAAGTACCTACCACCATTTTTTCCTTCGCTGGGTGGTAGTGTATAGTGAAATCATAATCCGTGAGTAGTTAAATCCATCGAATTTTCCTCATGTTGAGTTCTTTCTGTGAGAAAATATATTTCAAAATCTTTTTATTGGTATATATCTCAAATTTTTCACCATAGAGATAATTTCTCCAAATCATCAAATCAAAGATTACAGCTGCTAACTCAATATCATGAGTATGATAGTTTTCCTCATGATTTTTTAGCTGTCATGATGCATAGGCAATAACTCTATCATTCTTTATAAGGACACCACTAGGTCCTTTCTTCGATGCATCATTATAAATAAAAAACCCATCATTCCCCGATGGTAGAGTCAAAATAGGAGTACTTATTAATCTTCTCTTCAGTTCTTCAAAATATTCTTCACACTCTTTTTTCCAAATAAATTTAACCCCTTTATGTGTGAGCTTCGTTAATGGGTTAGAAAATTTGGAAAAATTAGGGATGAAACACTGATAATAACCTGCTAAACCAATAAAACTACGCACCTCAGTTATACAAGTTGGTGCTGTCCAATCTTGTATTGCCTTGGTCATAGAATGTTAAACAAATAATCCATCCTTAGAGACAATATAGCCAAGAAAAGAAATCTCCTAAAGTAAGAAATAACACTTTCCAAACATCGCATATAATTAATGTGTTCTAAGAGTCTACAGGATAATGCAAAAGTTATTTTCATGATCTTAGTATATTTTGGAATATACCAAGATATCATCAATAAATACCACTACAAAATCATCGAGATATTCTTTGAAAAATCTCTTCATTAGATCCCCGAAAACAGAGGGTGCATTAGTTAGCCCAAAATGCATTACATTAAACTCATAATGCCCGTACCTAGTTTGAAATACTGTCATTGGAATGTATTCCTTCTACACACACAACTGATGGTATCCAGATAGAAGTTAAATCTTTGAAAAGTATTTAGATCCATGCAGTTGGTCAAATAAATCATCAATACGAGGTAGGGGATACTTGTTCTTTAATGATATAGCATTTATTTCACTGTAGTCTATACATAACCTCATAGATCCATCTTTATTCTTAACAAAAAGAACAAGGGCTCCCCATGGAGAAACACTAGGGAGAATAAATTCCTTAATACTCAATTCCTCTAGTTGATTATTTAGTTCACCTAATTCCACAGTGGCCATTCTATAAGGGGTTTTTGATATAGGCCTTGAATAATGAATTAAATCAATGGAAAACTCAATTTCTCGTTTTGGAGGATGTCCAAGTAAATCTTCCCAAAACACATTAACATATTTTCTCAAAATAGGTCCATAATCTATTTGAATATTTCTTTCCGGACCCACAATTATTTAATTCTCTTCCTCCCCGATAAATGAATTTATTTGAGCTACTGGGGGTGGATCTAGATAAGAATCAGATGGTTGCAATTCTGCTCTAAAGATGAGGTGTTCATTATCATCATCATCAAAAATAGTAAACTCCTTCTTCTTATAATAAATCTTCACATCATGGTCTGAAAACCAATCCATACTGAGGATTATATCAAATTCAATCATGGGTATGATGATGATATCAATAGATAGACAACATTTATATGCCCTAATGGGAACTGATTCACAGAACTTTGTAGCAATGTTACTTCCCTTAGGAGTTTTGACTAACAACTCCCTTGTTAAATCAAATTGGAAATATCTAATTTTCTTAGCAAACTGGGAAGATATGGAACAATGTGATGATCTAGAATCAAATAAAAAATTGGCTAAACTTGAGGAAACCATTAAATTACCTGCCACAACGTGTTTTGGAGCTTCAACCTCAGTAGCAGTGATAGAATAAGATTGGCCTTGATCCCTTGGACTTTTTGAAGTATGTTCCCCTAACTATTAGGATATTTATTTTAATAATGTCCCTTCTCCTTTTAGTTGTAGCATTGAACATTAGTAGATTCTTTCTTCCCCTTGCAATCACGAGCTTGGTGTCATTTTTCACCACACTTGTAACAGACTCACATTCCATTCAAGAAAGTACCGGGGTGTTTTTCATACATTTACTACAGGATGGATAATCAACTTTTCCATTCTTCCCCTTATATCCATTTCCAGAGTGATCAGTAGATCTCTTCTTCTTTTTCTTTTCTTTAAAGTCATAAGACTTAGTGAATTCGTTTTCTGTCTTGATAGTACATGAGACAATATATTCATACAACGAGAAGGATTTTGAGACTAATTCTCGACGGAGAAACAGTTTTAACCCATAAAATAAACGATCAATCTTACTTCTTGGGTTACGTATATATTATGTAGCATGCCTTGATATTGTTGTAAAGTTAGCCTCATAGTTTGTGACATTCTCATCCTCCTTTTTCCTCAGACTCAGAAATTTCCATTCCATATCTACTCGGTGGTCACGAGGAAAGTATTTTTCTAAGAAAATATCTTTAAACTCACTCCATTCCATATTTAATACTTAATCATCTTCTATCGTGTTTTGAATCAATGACCATCGTTGATCAGCATCTTCAGTGAGAAGGTAAACTGCCAGGATAATTTTTTCCCTTTAACTACTCCGCAAGGCATGAAATATTTTCCCTAAAGAATATATCCATTGCTAAACTACTAGTGGAATTGTACTCCCATTGAATGTTTGTGGCTGTTTCCCTGAGAAGCGATCTAACATTGATCCTCCATATTGTGGATCTGGATGTTCCATACGGGAAAGGTTATTATTCATAATCTGTGTGAGTTGTCCCAGTATAGTGATTAGCTGATCAACACCAGTTGCACCACCAGCTCCACTATAATTATCTTTATTAGGAGGGAAATACCTACATGGAGTGCGTGCATTGATATCACATACATTTATTCCACAAGGAAACATTTCTAAAAAATGGAATACACTGGATTAGTTTATAAATCGTAATACATAAATACAGACTTGTTAAACACTTAACATGAATTGAATAGTTTATGGATATAATCCATAATCATAAAAAACTTTCTTTACGGAAGTATATACTAATAAACCCTTCATAATTGTTTGTAAATAAAATGATAATTATCCTATGTATATCCCCCGGGAGTTTCGTAACAAAGAGTACAACAAGGCCCGTTGCCATGCACCAGTTCCCGTTCGAGTCTAGCTCGAAGCGGTGTTTTCGGGTTTTACCCTTATGTACATCTATGAAAGAGCCACCTCAACCTGGTTGTATCTAGACAGGGATGTATTTCAGGGAAAACTCACAAAATCTCTACAAAACCAAAATTCTAGGAAGTTCTTCTATACTAATCCAAAAAGTCTATCTTAGGTCTATGTGATCTAATCAGAGTTTATCTAGATCCAGCTTCCAAGGTTTGTACTAAACTTTCTCTAATACCAAATGTAATGCACCAACCACATTTATCCAGAGTCGGTGCATTATTACATAACATTGGAATGATCATAAAAGATCAAGTCTCAAAAGACCGACTAGTTTAGTTGCCTTGGAATCACTTTATACATTCATAAAGATTATATTAGAACATAAAGTGAAAAACTACAACAACATCTTGTCTCCATAGACCACACTAATATCCCCTCATACTATCCCTATGGGTCATTCATAAAATACTTCTTCACATCCTGGGAAAAATAAAACCTAGAAAGAGGTGGGCTCAGATTCCCAGTAAGGATAACAATAGAGTAGAAACTTTCATAAATAATAATAAACATTTAAGTAAATGTATATCTAAAACAAAATGCTTTTAAACATGAAATTAAACATAATATAGTAGAAATAAAATTAAATTATTACATTTACTTATTCACATGGATATTCTACTAGTGGAATAATAACATGCAATATCAATAACCACATTCATAATGATGGAATGCATAATGCGAGACTATCATAACCACATAGTCAAGGCCTTGAGCCAAGACTACAAATAATATTTTGTCAAGGCCTTGTTCCATGACACTAATTTGTCTCATGAGACCTACCGATGCATCGAGAAGCTAAAGAGAGCTACACTTGTCACTTATTAAGTCCAATGCATTCCTCATATGAACATGTTTAAACATAACACAAACATTCAAATTAAAACTAGCATACAAAATGTCAATACTTTCTCCATAAACCATGAATGGTATAAAAATAAAACATCCACAGTCAAACATGTCAAAAAACCTTAAATACAATATGGATGTTTTGTATCATAATAAATCAACATCAAATAATCTTTAAAACTATCAATGGATGTTGACATTGATGAAATCTAAACTATTTTGAGAGAAATATCTCTTTTTTTGAAATCATTTAAAAGTTACATAATTATAAAAGAAAACATTTACTTTGAAAATATTCTTATAATCTTGTAAGGGAAGCCTCTATGATTTTATAACGGTGGAAGATAGCCTCACACGCCGTATAATTTAAAAAAAAATTCTTACCATAATTCTGTCGAAAAGGATAAAAGGACCTGATTTGGAAAATGATGGAAAGATTCCAATCGAAAATTCTTATAAAAAGTAAAATAAGGGTATAAATGACATTAACTCATAGTCTTTAAAATATTAAGAATTATTTGAAATACATTTTTGAGAAACATGGATGTGGATGATACAAAGGTCCTAGTAGATAATTACATATAAACAATCTCGGATAATGAAGTGATAGGGAAATAAACCCTTACCTTGTAATTTTCCATGGTCGAGGGTAGGTTAACCTCCTGTATAATGGTGAAATAATTTTTACTAAATTATAAAAGAATCATATACATTAATATGATATCATATATGATCTTCTAACATTGATTTGTTAATAATATCTTAGTAAAATCATCGTTTAGGGTGTTAACTTACTCGTTTACTTTTATATGTTTTGTTAAATAAGTTGTGTTTGTTATTGATAGGTTTTATCTTATTCATATCCTGAATTATATCATGTCCTTAAAAATTATTTTTTATCATCAAATGAGAATTAGTCTTGAATGGATACTATTGGGAATGGATCTCATAGTGTTCGCGGAGACGGTAGTCCGTACTTATGCACGAGCAAAAATATCATTCTTTTGTTATTAAAATCGTATATAATTGGATGGTATATCATATATAAAGAATCATTATAATGTTATATTTATTATTTTTATCAATTACACATCATTTAATACCCATCCAAATAATAATGTTTTGAACAACAATTACACCACGACGTGGAAACCGTAAGCTGTACATATGCACGTATGGTGACATGTCATTGAAAGGGTGGATATAATAATGAATTTGGTAGTAAAATAATTATAATAACATTAAATTATATATAAGATAATGGTGTTATTATTCTTGAATGGAAATAACAATGGAAGAAGAAGTGCAAGATGAAATGAACTTGAAAGAGGGTGGTGAAAACAATACCTCTTCTTCGGGTTCTTCCTTTTGATTTGATCAAAAGGGATCCTTAGGCTGTATTTCTAATAAAAGTATGGCCTCTAGGTTGAAGTGAGGGATGTTTATAGGGTATTTGGGCATGGTTTGGCCGATCCAAATGGATTTGAAGGTGTCAATTAGAGGGAAGGGGGAGTGCCCTTTTATAAGAGGGCTGAGGGCACCTTAGGAAAAGCTAGAAATATTATTATATAATAAATTAATATTCAGATTATAATGGCTCCAAAGTAGATTATTTAAAGTTTAAGGTGGGGATAGGTCGAAAAACCCTCATCCAATATGTTTTAGACAGGTTTGGGTCACAACAGTAACTTTATCCTTTTGATTTAACTGTTAGTTAAATAGTTTGACATTTACCATGTCTCTTTGTATTATTATATTATATAGTTAATAAACATACTATATACTTCCAATAATCCTTCAAGTGGTCCATTAATGATACAAATATCATTATATAAGTCCTTTTTATTATCCTTATATTTTTTGGAATAGAATATCAATTAATAATATAATATTTGTTTTATAAACTCTTTTATGTCAATTTTGACACTATTGGGTATTTTGTTTTTGATAAACTCATAACAACATTATTATTTCAAAAAAATTAATATAACCAAAACAAATATGTCACATTAACGTAGAAAATTAGTGTAATTAATAAAGAGTCTGAAATTATATTTATTTGGATACTTTTAATATCATTTATTTCATTCTTTCATTAATAAGGAAAATACCACATCATTATTGTGTCATAAACAAATTTAATTAATAAATATCTAAAAATTATAAATAAAATCCCATTATGTAGGAAATATTTTTATATTTCTAATTAATATTTATATTAGAAAATAAAAAATATATAACTCTATGTAAAAATTGATTTTCTAAGAGATATATGTTTATGTCATTTTTGTATTTACTTTAACTTAATTAATATAAAGTGTCATTATCAATTAAAAGTGGCTCTATGGGGTCCCAAAATCGACTCGAAGATTACCATGGTCGGACATGTATCACCCAATAGGGTTAGGAAACGTTTTAGGATAATTTAATATTATTATAATATTATTTTTTACCCTTATTTTACAGATTTACCCTTTAACCATGGTAAATAAAATATTTACCAAAGTAATTATTCAGAATGTCTAAAAATAAAAGTTACCTCTTTACATAATTTGTACCTCTTGATTCTAAATATGGAATCTATTTTTCTAAACCCAAAACATAGAAGTGACAGAAATTAATTTAATATTAATTTTTGTTGTTAAACAAAAAGCGTGTTTTTAAGAAATAATAACTATCAAACGATTTGCACTTGCTTATATCCAGTTTAAATGTGAAATTATGTCTAATAATGAAAATTGGTTTAAGTGGTAAAAATATAATCTAATTATACTTTAAAATCAGTCAAATATTTTATTTATCATTGTTTATTATTTTTGTTAAAAAATTTGTTTTTAATTAAAATTTAGTAATTTTCACTATTCATGAAAACATGAAAGTTATCAGAAAAGTTCCAAAATTTTACCCAAAGCTAATTTCAATATTCCAAATACAAAAATGAAGTCCATTTTGAAGGATAAAATCTATAAAATTTAAAAAAGTTGGTAATACTATTCATAATGGCTAGTTTGATTGGTTGTGGTGTGTTAGAACTCGATGTTTTGTACAATACACGCTACTGTATTGCTAAAATGGAAGTATACCATGTAAGCTTGGGGTGTTACAACAATTTTCAATATTTTGATAGATATTATTTCATAAAAACATGCTTTTTGTTTTGACAATGATAATTAATTTTAAATTAATTTCATCCACTTATGTGTTTTGAATTTAGAAAAATGGATTCCATATTGAGAATCAGGAGGCTCTAATTGGGTATATAGGTAACTTTAATTTTTAGACATTTTGAATAATTACTTCCGTAAATATTTTTTTTACCATGCTTAAAGGGTAAATCTGGTAAATAAGGGTAAAAATAATATTATAATAATATTAAATCACCCTAAAACATGTCCTAACCCTATTTTTTGATACATGTCCGACGATGGAAATATTTGGGTCGCTTTTGGGACCCAATGGAGCCACTTGTAAGTGATAATGAGACTTTATATTAATTAAGTTAAAGTAAATACAAAAATGACGTAAGAATATATATGTTTTAGAAAAACAATTTCTATGTAGGGTTATATATTTTATATTTTCAATTATAAATATTCATTAGGAATATAAAAATATTTCCTACATAGTGGTATTTTATTTATAATTTTTATATATTAAATAATTAATTTTATTTATGACACAATAATGATGAAGTATTTTCTTTATTAATGAAAGAATCAAATAATTGGTATTATAAATGTTGAAATAAATATAATTTGAAAGTTTTGATTCCATACACTGATTTTATTGGTTAAAATGACATGTTAGGATTTCTTAAATTAATTTTTTAGAATTAATAAATTTTATTAAGACTTTAACAAAAATCAATTATTAAATAGTGTCAAAACTGACATAAAGGAGTTTATAAAAAATACTATATTATTAATTGATATGATATTCCTAAAAATATCAGGTTCGGCCGAAGAAGTTATATAATGATATTTGTATCATTAATTTACCACATGGGTGTATCTTGGATATATATATTATGTTTATTTTCTATATAATATAAAAATACAAAGAGACATGGTAAATGTCAAACTATTTATCTAAGAGTTAAATCAAAACGATAAAGTTAATATAGTGACCCAAACCTATCTAAAACCTATTTGTTGAGTGGTTTTTAACCTATATCCACCTTATCCTTTAAATAATCCACTTTGTATCCATTAGAAACCGAATATGAATTTATTATAAAATAATATTTCTAGCTTTTCCTAAGGTGCCCCTAACCCCTATTAGAAAAGGGCACTCCGCCTTCTCTCTAATTCACACCTTAAAATCCATTTGTATCAGAAAAAATCTACCCAAATACCCTATAAAATATCCTACCTTAATTCTAGAGGCCTTACATTAGTCATAAGTCCAACCTAAGTATCTCTTTTGATTAAATCAAAAGGAAGAACCTGAAGAAGAGGTAATGTTTTCACCACACTCTTTCAAGTTCCTTTCTTCTTCAAATTCTTCTTTCTTTGTTATTTACATTATAAAATAATAACTATATTATATACTATATAATTTGATGTTATTATAAATATGGTACAACCATATTCAGCATTCTATCCATCCATTGAATAACATGTCACCATACGTGCGTACGTATGGCTTACCATCTCCACGTCGTTGTGTAATTGTTATTCAAAACATTATTATTTGGATGGGTATGATAATGATGTGTAATTGAAGTAAATAATAAATATAACATTATAATGATTCTGAATATATGATATACCATCCATTTATATATGATTATAATATTAAAAGAATGATATTGTTGCTCGTGCATATGTACGGACTACCATCTCCACGAACACGATGAGGTTCATTCCAATCGTATCCATTCAAGACTAATTCTCATTTGATGATTAAATATAATTTTTAAGGACTTGATATCATTATGGATATGAATAATATAAAAACTAACCATAACAAACATTTCTTATGTTATAAAACATATAAAAGAAAACGAGTAATTTAACACCCAAAACGACAATAATATTAAGATATTATTAACAAAGAAATGTTAAAAGAAAATATATGATATCATATTAATTTATATGATTATTTTATAAAATAATAACAATTATTTCACCAATATACAGGAGGTTAACCTAAACATGACAAAGGAAAACTACAAGGTAAGGGTTAATTTCACAATCAATTTATTATCTGAGGTTGTTTTTACGTAAGTATCTACTGGGACCCCCTTTATCATCCACATCCATGTTTCTTAAAAATATATTTCAAAACATTTTTACTATTTTCTAGACAATGTGTTAATGTCATCTATACCCTTATTTTTTTGAAAGGAATATTTCCGTCGTTTTCCAGACAAGGTAATTTTTGACCTTTTTGAAAAATTTAAGGAAAGAATGTTTTTTTAACTTATACTGCGGGTGCGGCCATTTTTCACCCTAAACTAATTTCGATATTATGAATCCAAAAATGAAGTACATTTTGAAAAATAATATTTAAAAAAGTGGGTATTACTACTCATAACGGCTAGTTTTAATAATAATTTAATAGCATATAGTTGTTTAGTAAAACTCGGTATTGCGTACCATGCAAGGTATCGAGGAAAGTCGTGATTGCATGTAAAGAAATCCAAGCTCGTTTTGTGGGTAGTGAAAGATTAATTTGACGATGTATATAACATAAAAACAAAATTTTACTCATAAAAGTCTCGAGTGTTACATTCTAACCCCCTTAAAATGAATTTCTCCCTCAAAATTCGTCACTTTGTAACAAACAGATGAGGATACATCTCCCTCATAATATCTTCAAGCTCCCATGTAGCTTCTTCTAATTGGTGGTTCCTCCATAAAACATTCCCCAAGCGAGTGGTATTGTTCCATAGGATTTTTTTTCAATGATCCAGAATCTCTATCGGTTGTTCTTCATAAGATAGATCTTGCTCTAGCGGTACAACATCTGAGCTGAGTACAAGTGAAGGATCAGGTATGTACATTCTCAAGAGAGATACATGGAACACATCGTAAACTTGAGAGCGATTCGGTGGAAGCGCCGATCGGTAATCTACCTTCCCAACATGATCCAGTATTTCGAAAGGACCGATATACCTAGGGCTCAGCTTTCCCTTCTTTCCAAATCTCATTACTCTCTTCCAAGGAGATATTCGTAAGAACACTTTATCACCCACTTCAAACTCTAGGTCTTGTCGGCATAACTTTTTTGTCGACTCTGAGCACCTCTTATGTGTTGTTGAATATATCAGATATTTTCTGCCATCTCATCAACAAGATCAGGTCCTAATAGCTTTCTTTCCCCAACTTCATCCCAACAAGTTGGAGTTCGGCATTTCTTTCCATAGAGAGCTTCATAAAGATCCATATGAATATTGGAGTGAAAGCTATTATTATAAGAAAATTCCACCAAAGGTAGATGTTGATCCTAACCACCTTTGGAATCCATAGAGCAAGATCTTAACATATCTTCTAGAGTTTTAATTGTTCTCTCTGACTGACCGTCTGTCTGAGGATGATAAAAAGTGCTGAAACTCAACTCTGTATCCTGAGTATGCAGAAGACTTCCCCAGAACTTTGAGGTAAACCCCGAATCCTGATCAGATATAATGTAAAGTGGTACTCCATGAAATCTTACCACTTCCTTTACATATATCATGTCATGCTGATCCAGAGAGAAATCTTCTCTAATAGCAATGAAGTGTGCAGACATTGTAAGACGATCAACTATGACTCAGATAGCATTATTTGCTTGGGATGTTTTAGGAAGTCCAGTGACAAAGTCCATAGTGATGTTTTCCCATTTCCATTCAGGTATGGGTAATGGTCGTAACATCCCCTTAGACTTCTGTCTCTCAGTATTAACTTGCTGACAAACCAAACATCGAGAGGCATATTCAGTAACATCTCTTTTCATGCCATCCCACCAGAAGTACCCTTTCAGGTCCCTATACATCTTTGTGCTTCCAGGATGAATAGAGAATGAAGAACTATGAGCCTCATCCAGTAGCTCCTTCTTTAATTTGGGGATTGGAGGAACACAAACCCGATTCCTGAACTTTATTATCCCATCACAATCAAGGTTGAATTCAGGAACATTTCTCACTTTCTTTTATAACTACACATCTTTTTTCTGTGCCTCTTTAATCTTCACATGTATATATGGTTGAACATTCATTTGATAAAGATAGGATCTTTCCGCTTCCATTATAATTTCAAGATCCATCCTTTTTTAAATCCATATATATTGTTTCTTTTGTGATCCTCATCATGGATAAGATAGAATGGTCTTGTCGACTTAATGGATCTGCCACCTTGTTTACTTTCCATGGCTGGTAATGAATTGAGCAGTCGTAATACATAATCAACTCCAACCATTCTCTTTGGCGCATATTCAGCTATTTTGTCTGAAAATATACTTTAAACATTTATGGTTATTATAAATATCACACCTTTCACCATAAAGATAATGCCTCCAAATATTTAATGCAAAGATTACCGCAGCTAACTCCAAATCATGATTTGGGTAATTTTGCTCATAGATTTTCAACTATCGTGAGACATAAGCTATCACCATATCATTTTTCATGAGAACACACCCCAGAACCTTCTTGGATGCATCACTCTAGATCAAAAACCATTCTCCGCTTCAAAGACACCATATATGGAAGGTTATGTTCATCCTTGCATCGATATATGATCATAGATTGATCTGGAATATGGAATATGACTTCCCTTCTTTGGAAATTGATATGAGCTCCATATAAAGAAAGAAAATCTAGGTCAAGAATCATATCAAATTCCACTATAGGAAGGATCACAATATTTTCAGGAAGAACTTTCCCCAAACATCAATCAGAGAAGAATTATAAACTTTTGATGTGACTGTTGTGCCATTAGGGGTTGTCACAGCTAACTCAATATCTCATTGTTGAGGCTATACAGTGATACCCTTAGAAAATTTTTCAGAAATAAAAGAGTGGGTGGATCCAGAATTAAATAAAACATTTGTTACTTTAGAGTGGATGATATGTGTACCTTTCACCACTTCGTTATCGTACTCCACATTGCTGATAGAAATTGCATGTGACTTTCCTTTTTCTTTAGCCTTAAATGTTTGTTGACGTCGATCATCATCAACAACCCTTGGATTAGGGAATTGATTGGAATAATGCCCTATTTACTTGAACTTGTAATATTGAAGTGTAGGAGGTGCACTCTGTGTAGCCTTTTCATTGTTCACATCAATAGACATCTTATTCCCATCATTGTGGCATTCAAATGCCCGATGACCTTCCTTTCCAAATTTGAAACATTTACTTGTCCCTTTAAGAAAACTCCCTCCATGTTTCTTTCCACACTTTGAGCATAAGGAAAAAATCATCTTTTTTTTTTTCAGCGTGCTCTTTAGATTTTCCTTTGAATTCCATTTCCTCTTCTTATCAAATGCATAAGACTGATGGGTTACTTAAATCTCCATCTCAACTTTGAGAGCACATCGAACGATTTCCTCGTAGCTATTGAAGTCCCTTATGGATAACACCCTTTTAAGACTTGTTTTTAAGCCACTAATGAATCAATCGATCTTACTCTAAGGTTGGATAGTAATCCCAGAATCGTACCTTGAAAGTATTGTAAAATATTCTTCGTAGGTACCAACAGATTCATCATCCTTTTGCTTTAGTTCAAGAAACTCGTTCTCCATATTTGTTCAAAGAATACGAGGGAAGTACTTATTGAAAAATAAGTTCTTGAACTCATCCCATTTCATGGACTCAATTTCATCTCTTGGCCTCATATTCTTGATAAGATTCCACCATTGATCAGCTTCACCTTCCAAACGATAAACTGCTAAGATGACTTTATCCTGTTTAGAACATTAAAGAAATGAAAATATCTTTTTAGTGGTACTGATCCATTGTTCAGCCACTAATGGATCAATAGACTTTCTGAATGAGGGTGGACACTACCTCATGAAGGATTCAACAGAATTTTTCTCCTTCCTTTGCTCGTTTGGAAGCCCTGCATGATTCATAGCTTGATAAAGTTGTGTGAACATGGCTACAAGATTTTTCATTCTAGCTCCAATAACCATTGTTTTCTCAGGGGGACAATCATTGCATTTCCCGTCGCATTCCTTATTAACATGGTTCCTTCGGGTTCCATCCATTGACTAAAACCAAGAAGAATAATGTGAGCAACACTAATTATAATAGTAAATCCACATAACCAAGAATAAAATTTCACACTTAAGGTCTTATCATAGGTTATTCATGGACATTTCTAAAACACAAATATTGTGTTCTATGGTTATACTTGTCCTTAGGGTTCTTACTAAGGCTTTCACATCCTTGTTTCCAAAGGTTGACTATAACTTTCCTTTGATACCAACTATAACGACCCATACTTTACATACATTGTTATTACTTCAGAATTGAAGCACACTAATTACAACATATAACAAAACCATTAAAGGACCGTATAGGTATAGTGTCTTTAGGAATTGGGAAACATAAAGAACTGGTTCATAAATCATCTACACTGTCTCCCTTTTTTTATCATATCTAGTGTCCCTTTTGGCATATCTTACTTAATATCCTTCTTCCTAACCTGGGGAAATGAAAACATATAAAGGGTGAGCTCAAATGCTTAGTAAGGGTAAGCATGGATAAAATAAAAAAAATCATATACATTTGAACTTAAAAACATGAACATAATGTTTAAACATCAAAATCATGGTCAATGACATAAAACATGGCAGCACATAGGGCATAGATCATAGTGAAAAATTAATCATGATAAAATATAATGGGAATAAAACATGTGATTGTGGAAACCATTAATCACATGATATGATTTCCATTATAGCCAAGGAATTTATTCCAAGACCATCTTAGTGGACAAAGTCCCTTTCTGAATCGAGTTCACTCCTTGTTCCAGTCCTGTATTACTGAACCAGATTAACTTACCATTCCATCCATGTCTATCTCATGAGATATAAATCTTTACCCAATGCATTGGAGGAAGATATTGGTCCCAATCATCTCATAATGAAACCATTCTTATGTGTGCCACAAAATCATAAATCATACATCATAGCATAACCCATGTAATAAAAATGGGAATCTTAAACATCATGCCATCATAACATAATCCATATATAAAATGGATATCATTTCATCATAAGAAAAATGAAACCATGTAAATAATGGAGACATTATACTTGAAACATAAAAATATTAAATAATGTAATTTTAGATGGAAAATATTTTTGATAAAACAATCGAATTGAAATCTTGAGGAAAATATCCTTTCTTCTTCAAAATAGTTTTTCTTTTTCACAGAATTCCATGCAATTTTAAAAGAAAAGGGTTTTTTTTCAAAATAATCATGCAATATTTTATAAGAAGTTTCAAAAAAATGTGGTTTTATGAAACCGTAAAAATCCGTTCATTCCGTATAAGTTAAAAATAACATTCTCCTGGTACTTTTGTCAGAAAATTCAAAAAGTACCTCGTATGTAAAAAAAAGAAAGATTCCTTACATACAATGTAGTAAAAGTAAAAAATGGTTAAAAAGGACTTAAAAAATACATGAAAACATTTTTAGGAAACATTGACATGGATGATAAAAATAACCCCAGTAAATACTTACGAATAAACAATCTCGGATAAGAACGAGATTGGAATAGTTATCCCTTACCTTAGGTTTGATATGCTTCGTACGTATCCAAAACTCCTGTATAATGATTTAAATAATGTAATTGGATTATTAAAAGATCATATTCATTGTTATGATATCGTATATGGTTCACTATTGACTTTATATTATCCGTTCTTTTGTAAGTTCCATGATAAAGCAACATTTTGGGTAAAATCGTTTCATTTAACGTACATGTTTGGACTTGTTGTTCTTGATATTATTACTTATATACAGATTTACTTTATTCCAGAATTTAAAACATTATTTCTATGTAATATATATTCATCATATACATATATATATTATAGATTGATAAATGGAATGAAATACACCGTTCATGGAGACGGAAGGCCGTACGTACGCATGAACGCTGTTTTCGTTTCCTTATTGAATTGAATGGAATTAAGTAGATGACATACATATATATATATACATAAATCTAGTATCATTATTATGTCATATATTTCATGATTACTTATTATATATACTTTATAATCATTCATGAATGGTTAACATGGAGAATGAATCTCATCGCGTCATGGAGACGGTAGTCCGTACATACGCACGAGCGATGATATCATTCCCATGATCGGGGAATTTTATTTAAGTGTATGTATAATATTTCAGAATCAATATCAAATTAAAATAATCATATATAGTTATTTATTTACACCATTATACCAATCCAAGTAAGGTGGTGGTCGAAAACAGATTACACCACGGCGTGGAGACGATATTCCGTACGTACGCACGCGCGATGATTTCATTTTCTGTAGGATGGATAAAAGGTGAAATAAGGATGTTTCATATTTATAATATCATATCAGTATATAAGTAATACAGATGTTATTACTTTATAATGAGACAACTAAAGAAGAATAAGTTGTAGAAAAAATAAACTTGAGAGAATCGGAAGAAGAGATTACCTCTTCTTCGACACGCCCCCTTTAAGCTTCCTCTTTAGGAAGTAGAGATGGTCTTTTGAGAAGTCCAGAACCTCCAAAATTTTTATAGGGAAGTGGAGAAGAGTAATGGGTAGGGTTTGGCCGAGCTTCAATGCTCAAAAGAGTGTGAGGAGAAGAGGGAAGGGGTGCCCTTTTTATAAGGGAGGAGAGGGGCACCTTTGGAAGAACTTAAAATATTATTTTTTAATAAAGTCATATTCGGTTTATAATAGATCCAAATTGATTTATTTCGAAGATAATGTAGGGATGGGTCGAAATACTCTCAACCAATATATTTTAGACAGGTTTGGGTCATTATATTAACCTTATCTTCTAGTTTTAACTATTAGTTAATTAGATTGACATTTACAATATCACTTTGTATTTTTATATTATATAGTTAATAAACACACCATATACATCCAAGAGACCCCCCAAGTGGTCCTTTAATGATACACCTATCATGATATAAGTATCTTGGCTGAACCTTAGATTTTTAGGAATATAATAACAATTAATAATATGATATTTGTTTTTAAAAACAATTTAATGTCAATTTTGACACTATTTGGTAATGGGTTTCTGTGAAAATTATAACATGATTAGGTCGAAAAAAGTTAATTAATTCAATAAAAACATTTCATATTAATATATAAAATTAGTTTAATTCATAAAAAGCCTCATATTACATTTATTTGGGTATTTATAACACCAGTTATTTTAATATTTCATTATTTAAGTAATTATTGCATCACCATTGTGTCATAAATAACTTAAATTAATTAATGTCTAAAAATTATAAATAAAATACCATTAGGTAGGAAATTTTTTTAGATTTCTAATGAATATTTATAGTCGAATTTATCTTATGTATAACCCTATATTAAAAATGATTTAGTTATTAAACATTGACTTTAACTATTTTAACCCTTCTTTAAATAAATTAATAATAAATGTCCTAATCTAATACAAGTGGACCTAAATGGTCATATTTAATTCCTAAGGCTGTTTTTGGTCGATTTACACTTATCCAATTGAATTAGGACATGTGTTAGGGTAACAATAATATTATTTTTACCCTTTGTTACCCTATTTACTTTTAACCGTAGTAAATAAAAGTAAAAAGTTACTATTCACCAAAAATTATTTTCATCTCAATGAACCACATTTTAGTCCTTGATATTAACTATGTGTCTCAGATTTTTGAAATTACACTCACAGAAGCGGTAAAATCATGTTTTATGTGAATTTATAAATTATCCTAGGAGGTGGGTAAAAGACGGTGAAAAGTTTAATAAACTTTTTATATAACTAAAATTATTATAACAAGACTCCAATGAATTACATTGAACTTATATAAGTATCATGAATCAATTGTGACCTAAAATAAATTTAAATAAAATAAGTAATTTATAAGGCCCCAGCCTTAAACATTACTTAATATTGAATTAAATGAATAATTAACATTGAGGATCTTTTCAGGATTAGAGTTTTAGAGAATTAGAACATAACTATTACATCTCAAAAGATTACAATGTAGACACTTCTACTAAGTTTCTATATAATAAAAAAAACACTTAAAAGGAAACATGTCTAGTTCCATGTTTTATATAGCATGACTTTCCCTTGATCCCATCCTTGACCCTATTCCACATTAAGTCCTGTGAAAAACATTTAAAAAAAACATGGGGTGAGCATAAAAAGCTCAGTAAGGGACACACAAAGAATGAAAACTGTTAGTTTTTCAAACATCAAGTAAACCATGTATACTTTATCAAAGTAATACCTTCACCTTCATGAAGTAGTAAAAACTCTTCACTGAATAAAATATCATTACATACCCTTTTGTAACAAAAGTATTACCGTAAAACCCATATAAAGAACACATAACATATAAAGGTAACTTTGGACATAAACATACATAAGTGGAATAACCATACGGTCGACTTCCACACATATCACTTAATGGAATAGCCATACGGGCAACTTCCATATATACTTAATGGAATAGCCATACGGCCGACTTCCATACCCAATGCATTGGAGGTTATAACGTAACCACCCGTCCTGGTATTCACGGCACCACCCGTCATATGGTTTATCACATAACCACCCGTCAAATGTCCAAGTACCATTATAAAAATCATATGACATAAAACAAATATAATGGAAAGAAAAAACTTCCACACTTTGATCACAATATATCACGTAAATATATTGAGATATAAAATCAATTATAAAAACCATTTTCAATACCAAAATACATAAAAGAGTATATGTTATTTATTTCATTTATTAAAACCATTACGGCTTGTTCAGGAAGCCAAATACCAAATAATACTCGCGGCGGCGGAAAAGGTCGTTGTCACAGCATACGTTAAAAGAAACATTCCTTTTTGTCGTTTTGTAAAACGCTTCATAGAAAAATATTCCTTTTGTACAAAAGTAAAATTCAAAGGGGTTTATACACCATATAAAATAATGTTGTGTATAAAATGACATATGCCTCAATGAAAGGACATTGAGACGAAGTCCCTTACCTTGGGTCCGACTTGACTCGATAGTTCTTTAACGTCCTGAATAATAAACTTGAGTTAATTTATATTTTATTAAGAACCTTTTTCAAGTTCATTATTCCTTTTATATCACTTATTTCCATGTTATAAATATTATGTAATCATTTAAGTTAATAATATTTGTTTTGTCGATATTTGGTTCTTAAGTAGAAAGGGGACTTCTTACAATTACATGTTGTTCGTGTGGTCAAATGATCGTTATATCCAGAATGAAATTCTTGATTTTGATATCATATATATAATATATATCTAGAATATACATGTATTTATAATATCAGATAATCATTTAGAGGTATGAAATGAAATGCACCGTTCATGGAGACGGTAAGCCGTACGTACGCATGAACGCTACTTTCATTTCTATGTCATATTAATGGAATTAAAAATAAATGAGAGGTATGTATATTTTAATTCCAAATTTATATTAATCATTTAGATGTAATATACATCCTATATATCCAATATATATGTGTACTTATAATAGTACATTAAATTTGGGGATAAGAAATGAAATGCACCGTTCATGGAGACGGTAAGCCGTACGTACGCATGAACACTACTTTCATTTCTATATCATACATTAATGGAAATAAATAATAATAATATAGAGGTATATTACAATTCCAGTATAAAATAATATATAATAACCTTAAATCCATCCTTTATACATCCCACATATGGCATTAACGAATCACATCACTTTGAGGGGGCGGTAGTCCACACTTCCAAAAATGAAATTATCGTGTTTACCCAAAATGGAAACCATAAAGGTATACCACAAATGAAAAATAAAGAAGCATAAGGAAAAAATAAACATAATATATATCATATATAAATAGAGTGACATCTTAATGGCCACCATTAAAGGTGTTTAAAAGAAGATTGAACAATCATCGTTTCGTGAGGCATAAATTCGCCAACCACAGAAACAGTATGTTCATTAACCATTAGATGTAGATGTGTATAAGTGTAGCTAGAAATATTCTTATAAAAAAATTCTATTATATTGAATATACTGTAGTTGTTACAAAATAAATGAATAAAAAGAGTTTAGGGGGTTGGAGGAGCAAAATAAAACAAAATAACACAAGTGAAGACATCACCTTAAAATCGGGTAACTCTCTTAGATTTGAGATCAAAGGATTCCTTGGGAATACTTCTACCCAATGTGAGGCTTCAAGGAGTAATAGAGGGATGTGTAAAGACAAAATGGGCAGGGGTTGGTCGAGCCAAAGGCTTTGGAAGTGTTGGTAAGGTGGTAGAGGTGGGGGCCTTTTATAAAAGGAGAGGAGGGGCACTCTTGGAATGTAAAGAAATGTTACTTTATTTTAGAAGGCGTTTCGGATTTTAATGGACCCATATTGATATGTTTCGAGGATAAGGTGATAAGGGTTCTAAATACACCCATACAATAGGGTTTTTACATGTGTAGGTCTTATATTTTACATTATCTTTCCATTTTATTTAAATCGTTAAATAATGAGGTAATCGATGCATCATCATGGTGTCATAAATAATTTAATTTATTTAATGTATAAAAATTATAAAAAATATACTATGATTTAGGAAATCTTTTTACCTTTCAAATAAATATTTATAGTCAAAAATATGAATTGTATAATCCCATGTAAAAATTATTTTAGTAAAACAACTCATGTTTGTGACATTTTTATTTTAACATTAAATAAAAAGATATTAATGTCATTTTCCAACTAAAGTGGCCCCCTGGGGTCCCCAAGTTGACCCATAGATTTTCTTGGTCGGCCATGACACATAAGATGAGGTTAGGACATGTTTCAAGTTCATTTCATATTATTACAACATTATTTTTACCTTAAATTACACTAATTACCTCTAATCGCGATTAAAAACATAATAAGTTAGTATTCACCAAAAAAATATTTTAATCCCATTGAACCAAATTTTACTTCTTAATGAAAACCATGTATGTCGGATTTGTGAAATTCAAAATACAGAGGTGGTAAAATTTCATTTAAACGAAAAATCAGTTTTTTAAATACCACTTAGTGGTTTCACTATTCATCAAAAATTGAAGTTTTTCAGAAAAATAACAAAACATCACCCTAAGCTATATTTGATATTACAAATTCAAAAATGAAGTCAATTTTAAAAAATTCAAAACATATAAGTTTCATTAATTAATTTAATAATTAATTCCCGCTGTCAGAGCAAATAGCGTGTTTTTATGAAACAAGAAGTATTAAAATATTGACACTAGTTTAAGTCCGATTTCAATGTGAAATTAATTTCAACGACCATTATTGGATTTAATGGTAAAAATATATTATAATTTAACTTTAAAACCATTTCAAAAGATAATCTAATCATATAAATAAATTATATTAAAAATAGGTTTTGAATTAAAATACAACATTTTTCACTATTCATTAAAAATGATCTTTATCGGAAAAATACCAAAAATTTACACAAAGTAAATTTTGATGTCCAGATTCTAAAGAAGAGTTTTATTTGGTCTAATAGAATGTATAAGAGTGACCAAAACTATATTTCATGACAGTTCTCCATCAAAAGGTGATAAGTGAACCTTTAGTGAAAATTAGGGTATAAAAGCCTAAAATTAAAATCTTTTCGTATTTGAAGCCTTTATCTTTTATTGGATAATTGTAAAAACATTTAAAAACATATATAATCATATTTTAGTTATTTATATCCATTCTCGCCAATACAACGGCTATGTGTTAACTACCATTTAAAATAATATTATTTTATTACTAGTGTGCAACGTAAGATTTCAATGAAACTCTTTGTTGTGTATCAGGTACGCTATCAAACATAGTAACCCATTTAAAGTAAAATTAATATTTAATTTGAAAATATTAATAAATATGAAAATGTATTATTCTTTATTTACCTGGGATGTTACATCCTTCCTCCCTTTTGGAAATTGCGTCCTCGCAATTTTATTCACTTATCAAAATAATTTGGGGTATTTATCCCTCATAGCATTTTCAGATTCCCACGTTGCCTCTTCAACCATATGGTTTTTCCACAAAACCTTTACCTGGTGAATTACCTTATTCCACAACACCTGCTCTCTACGGTCAAGAATCTGGACTGGTTGTTCTTTATAAGAGAGATTCAATTCCAATAGAACTACCTCTAGGCTCAAAACATGAGATGGATATGGCATATACTTTCTCAAAATCGAATCATGGAAAACATTATGTAACAAAGATAAAATCGGAGGAAAATCCACTCGGTATACAACTGATCCAACTCTCTCCCGAATTTCATATGGTCCAATGAACCTTGGACGCAGCTTTCCTTTCTTACCAAATCACATCACACTTTTCCATGGAGAAAACTTGAGAAAAACATGATCACCTACCTCGAAAGATAGATCCTTCCTCCGGTTATCCGCATAACTCTTCTGCCTGCTCTAAGCTGTTCTCATGTGTTTCTGAATCAACTGAACTTTTTCTGCCATCTCTTCTACCAATTTTGGTCCCATCAGCTTCCTTTCACCCACTTCATCCCAAAATACTGGAGTTCGACACCGCTTCCCATATAATGCATCAAATGGTGCCATCTGTATACTGTAATGAAAACTGTTATTATATGAAAACTCAACCAAAGAAAGATGTTGGTCCCAACTTCCCTGATAATCTATCGAACAAGCTCATAGCATATCCTCCAAGGTCTGAATTGTTTGTTCTGACTGCCCATCGGATTGCGGATGAAAAGCTGTACTAAAATTTAATTCAGTACCCAACGAATTTTGAAGGCCTTTCCAAAAGTTAGAAGTAAACATGGGATCACGATGGGACACAATGGAGAGAGGAACTCCATGTAACCTGACTATCTCTTTAAGATAAAAATGGGAAAGTTGATCTAGGGAAAAATTATCTCGTATAGCAAGGAAATGAGCAGATTTAGTCAAGCGATCAAGAATAACCCAAATTTCATTATTACCTCTAGATGTCTTCGGTAATCCCACGACAAAATCCATGGATATATTTTCCCATTTCTACTCTGGAACTGGTAAAGGCTGAAGCATCTCTTTCGGTAACTGCCGCTCTGCTTTAGCCCGCTGACAATTCAAACACTTTACAGTAAAATCAGCAATATCCCTTTTCATTCCATCCCACCAGTAATACTCCCGCAGATCTCTGTACATCTTAGTACTGAGAGGATGAACTGAAAACGGGGAACTATGAGCCTCACATAACAACTCATTATTCAACTGTGAATCACAAGGCACACATAATCTCTTCCCTAACCTCAAAACACAATCATTATCAATGTTGAATTCAGGCATCTTACCCTTCTAAACCAGCTCTACCTTTTTCTGCAACTCATTGTGTTCCCTCTATGCTTGATTGATTCTGTCTGATAGGGATGATCTCACTGATACATAAAACAAAACAAAAGAACTTCCTGCACCAAAAAATTATATTCCAAATTTCATCAAATCAAAAAAACAAAGGATCTCGTTCCAAACGTAGCATGGTTAATGAAGCATTACTTTTTCGACTAAAAGCATCGGGCACTTTATTTTATTTTCCCGGATGGTAAGGAATTGTACAATCATAATCCTTGATTAATTCCAGCCATCTCCTCTATCTCATGTTCAATTCTTTCTGAGTGAATATATACTTTAAACATTAGTGATCAGTATATATTTCACACTTTACTCCATACAAATGATGCCTCCAAATTTTTAAAGCAAAAACAACAGCAGCTAATTCCAAATAATGTGTAGGCTAATTTACCTCATGAGTTTTCAACTGACGTGAAGCATAAGCAATTACCTGATCATTCTGCATAAGGACACAACCAAGTCCCTTCAATGAAGAATCACTATATATAACAAACTCACCATTCCTAGAAGGAAGTGCTAAAACTGGAGCATTCACCAATCTACTTTTCAACTCCTTTGGTAGTAACCGGAGTCAACTGAGCCATCACTGTGACAGACTATTTAGTTCTGATTCTGACCATCTCAGGATATTGATTTCAAAGTTCATTTCCCTCTATATTCCTTCCCAGAAAAGATGTTCTGTTTCCTCTATGAAAAACCATTCTTAACACAGAAATATCTTAGGCGAAGCAACATGTTAATCTTTAAATGCTATATCATTTCAGTCTTACCATAAATTAATTTATAATTTAACAATTTTCTAACTTTTAAAGTTGTCTAAACCGACCTCTGATACCAACTATAAGGCCCTAGCCTTAAACATTACTTAATATTGAATTAAATGAATAATTCACATTGAGGATCTTTTCAGGTTTAGAGTTTTAGAGAATTAGAACATAACTATTACATCTCAAAAGATTACAAAGTAGACAATTCTACTAAGTTTCCATAGAATAAAAAAACACTTAAAAAGAAACATGTCTAGTACCATGTTTTATATAGCATGAATTTCCCTTGATCCCATCCTTGAACCTATTCCACATTAAGTCCGGTGAAAAACATTTCAAAAAAACATGGGGTTAGCATAAAAATCTCAGTAAGGGATACACAAAGAATGAAAACTGTTAGTTTTTCAAACATCATGTAAACCATGTATACTTTATCAAAGTAATACCTTCACCTTCATGAAGTAGTAAAAACTATTAACTTAATAAAAAATCATTACTTACCATTTTGTAACCAAATGATTACCATAAAACCCATATAAAGAACACATAACATATAAAGGTATCTTAGGACATAAACATACTTAAGTGGAATAACCATACGGTCAACTTCCACACATATCACTTAATGGAATAGCCATACGGCCAACTTCCATACATACTTAATGGAATAGCCATACGGACGACTTCCATACCCAATGCATTGGAGGTTATAACGTAACCACCCGTCCTGGTATTCACGACACCACCCGTCATATGGTTTATCACGTAACCACCCGTCAAATGTCCAAGTACCATTATAAAAATCATAAGACATAAAACAAATATAATGGAAAGAAAACATTTCCACACTTTGATCATAATATATCACTTAAATATATTGACATAACAAATCCATTATAAAAACCATTTTCAATACCAGAATACATAAAAGAGTATATGGTATTTATTTCATTTAAAAAAACATTATGGCTTGTTTAGGAAGCCAGAGACCAAATAATACTCACGGCGGCAGAAAAGGTCCTTGTCACCACATACGTTAAAAGAAACATTCCTTTTTGTCGTTTTGTAAAACGCTTCGTAGAAAAAGATTACTTTCGTATAAAAGTAAAATTCAAAGGGGTTTGTACACCGTATAAAAGAAAGTTGTGTATAAAATGAAATATGCCTCAATGAAAGGAGATTGAGACGAAGTCCATTACCTCGGGTCCGACATGACTCGATCGTTCTTTAATGTACTGAATAATAAACTTGAGTTAATTTCTATTTGCTTAAGATCCTTTTTCAAGTTCATTATTCCTTTTATATCACTTATTTCCTTGTTATAAACATTATGTAATCATTTAATTTAATAATGTTTGTTTTGTCGATATTTGGATCTTATGTCGAAAGTGGACTTCTTACAATTATATGATGTTCGTGTGGTCAAAGGTTCTTTATATCCAGAATAAAATTCCTGATTTGGATATCATATATATCATATATATCTAGAATATACATGTATTTATAATATCACATAATCATTTAGAGGTAAGAAATGAAATGCACTGTTCATGGAGACGGTAAGCCATACGTACGCATGAACGCTACTTTCATTTCTATGTCATATTAATGGAATTAAAACTAAATGAGAGGTATGTATATTTTAATTCCAGAATAATATTAATCATTAAGATGTAACATACATAATGTATATCCATTATATATATGTACTTATAATAGTACATTACATTTGGGGATATGAAATGAAATGCACCGTTCATGGAGACGGTAAGCCGTACGTACGCATGAACGCTACTTTCATTTCTATCTCATACATTAATGGAAAGAAATAATAATGATATATAGGTATATTATAATTCCAGTATAACATCATATATAATAACCTTAAATCCATCCTTTATACATCCCACATATGGCATTAACGAAACACATCACTTTGAGGGGGCAGTAGTCCGCACTTCCTAAAATGAAATTATCGTGTTTACCCACAATGGAAACCATAAAGGTATAACACAAATGAAAAATAAATAAGCATAAGGAAAACATAAAAATAATATATATCATATATAAATAGAGTGACATCTTAATGGCCACCATTAAATGTGTTTAAAAGAAGATTGAACAATCATCGTTTCGTAAGGTAGAAGTTCGCCAACCACAGAAACAATATGTTCTTTAACCATTAGATGTAGATGTGTGTAAGTGTAGATCGAAATATTCTTATAAAATTAGCCTAGTATATTGAAGATAGTGGAGTTGTTAAAAAATAAATGAATAAAAAGAGTTTAGGGGGTTGGAGAAGCAATATAAAACAAAAGAACACAAGTGAATACATCACCATAAAATCGGGTGACTCTCTTACATTTGAGCTCAAAGGCTTCCTTGGGAAGACTTCTGCCCATAGTGAGGATTCAAGGAGTAATAGAGGGATGTGGAGAGACAAAATGGTCAGGGGTTCACCGAGACAAAGGCTTTGGAAGTGTGGGTAAGGTGGTAGAGGTGGGGGCCTTTTATAAGAGGACAGGAGGGGCACTCTTGGAAAGTAAGGAAATATTACAGTATTTTAGAATGAGTTTCGGATTTTAATGGTCCCAAATTGATGTGTTTCGAGGATAAGGTGATAAGGGTTAGAAATCCACCCATCCGATAGGTTTTTTTAAATGTGTAGGTCTTATATTTTACATTATCTTTTCATTTTATTTAAATCGTTAAATAATGAGGTAATCGATGCATCATCATGGTGTCATAAATAATTTAGATTATTTAATGTCTAAAAATTAAAAAAAAAATACTATGATGTAGGAAATATTTTTACCTTTCCGATTAATATTTATAGTCAAAAATAAGATTTTTATAACCACATGTAAAAATTGTTTTAGTGAAACAACTCATGTTCGTGACATGTTTATTTTAACATTAAATAAAAAGATATTAATGTCATTTTCCAACTAAAGTGGCTCCATGGGGTCACCAAGTTGACCCATGGATTTTCTTGGTCTTCCATGACACATCCAATGAGGTTAGGACATGTTTCAAGTTCATTTCATATTATTATAACATTATTTTTACCTTAAATTACACTAATTACCTATAATCGCGATTAAAAACATAATAATTTACTATTCACCAAAAAATTATTTTAATCCCATTGAACCACATTTTACATCTTAATGAAAACCATGTATGTCGGATTTTTTAAATTCAAAACACAGAGGTGGTAAAATTTCATTTAAACGAAAAATCAGTTTCTTAAGTACCACTTAGTGGTTTCACTATTCATCAAAAAATTGATGTTATTCAGAAAAATTCAAAAACTTCACCCTAAGCTATATTTGATATTCCGAATTCAAAAATGAAGTCCATTTTACAAAATCCAAAACATATAAGTTTCATTAATTAATTTAATAATTAATTCCCACTGTCAGAGCAAATAGCGTGTTTTTATGAAACAATAAGTATCAAAAGATTGACACTAGTTTAAGTCTGATTTCAAAGTGAAATTAATTCCAAAGACCACTATTGGATTTAATGGTAAAAAAGTATTCTAATTTCACTTTAAACCCAATTAAAAAGATAATCTAATCATATAAATAAATTAGATTAAAAAGAGTTTTTGAATTAAAATACAACATTTTTCACTATTCATTAAAAAATGAACTTTATCGGAAAAATACCAAAAATTTACACAAAGTAATTTATGATGTCCCGGTTCTAAATAAGAGTTTTATTTCGTCCAATAGAATGTATAATAGTGACAAAAACTGTATTTAGTGACGGTTTTTCATCAAAAGGTGATAAGTGAACCTTTAGTGAAAATTAGGGTATAAAAGCCTAAAATTGAATTCTTTTCGTATTTTAAGCCTTTATCTTTTATTGGATAAATGTAAAAACATTTAAAAACATATATAATAATATTTTAGTTATTTTTATCCATTCCCACCAATACAACGGCTATGTGTTAACTACTATTTAAAATAATATTATTTTTTTACTCGTGTGCAATGTAAGATTTCAATGAAACTCTTTGTTGCGTATCAGGTACACTATCGAACATAACAACCCATTTAAAGTAAAATAAATATTTAATTCGCAAATATTAATAAATATAAAAATGTATTATTCTTTATTTACCTGGGATGTTACATAATTATTAAAATAAAAAGTCGGTTTTTAAATAGTAACCCAATGTTTTCACTATTCATCAAAAATTGAATGTTTTCAGAAAAATACCAAAATTTCACCCTAGGAAAATTTTGATATTACAAATCCAAAAATGTAGTCCATTTTGAAAAATAAAATTTAAAAAAGTGGGTATTAATATTCATAACAGCTAGTTTTAATAATATTTTAATAGCATATCGTTGTTTAGTGAAACTCGGTACTGCGTACAATGCAAGCTATCGAGGAAGGTCGTGATTGCGTGTAAAGGAAGCCAATCTAGTGTTGTGTATAGTGAAAGGTTCCTTTTATGATTTATATAACATAAAAACAAAATATTTCTCATTAAATTCTCAGGCGTTACAATTCTTTAAACCAACTATGGTTAGAAATAATTTTTTTTTTCATTTTGATGGAATAATTACATATTATTTTTTAATGAATAAAACAATATGTAATATTATTAATGAATATTAATATAAAATGAAATTGATTTATTTTAACATTACTTATATTTTTAGATTCTACCCCAATTTTCTAAATAATATTATTGAAATATTATTTACTATTCAAACATGTGGGAATATCTTACCCAAATAGAATTTTTATGATTCCCATGTTTCTTCTTCTATCATGTAGTTTATAATAAAAATATTAACCTTGTAAATTAATTTATTTAATATTTCATTCCCTCTCTGGTTATTAATCATATTTAGTTGTTAGTCAAAACAAGGTTTTCATTGAATATAACCTTTTCAAGGATAAATACTTGAGATACATGTATATTATATTTTAATAACATTAAATCATGAAATATCTCATAATCCTCTGATAAAATAAATGTAAATACCACTTTATATACATCTGATCCAATATTCTACAATTTTTAATTTTTTTATAATTAATTAAAGATATTGATTCAATTCTGTACCAAAACAAAAAGTCTTTTCCTTGAAGAATCTTTAAAAAAAATGATCTTTTACCTCCAATGAAATATGTTTCATTTAATCATCATTAATCCTTTTCGAATTAAATTTACATAACACCATATGTTTATTAGTCATCATTTCTTTATCACCCATTTCTTCTACCAATTTTTGAACTATCAACTGTATTTCCCAAAATTCATTCCAATAATATTGATTTTAACCCACCTTTCCATATGATGCCTCGAAATGTTCCATCATCTTATAAGAATAATTATATTATTATAAGAAAAGTCATCCAATGAAATATGTTGATCCCAAATTCCTTGATAAAATATTAAACAAACTCAATGTATATCCTCTAATTTGTGAATCATTCCCTCTATGATTAAATCATGTTGAGTTTGAAAGGGTGTGATAAAATTTGATACATTATGCAATTACTTATGAATAACATACCTGAAATGAAATACGAATGTGACATAAATATCATATACAATGGAAACAGAGATTCTATTTAATCAAATTATATATTTAAAATAATATCATGAATGTTCAATCAATATAATATTATCTAAAATTGGAATAAAACTAGAATATTTATTCAAATTAACAACAATTAACCATATTACATTATTACCTCAATATATCTTTGGTAATCCCCAAACAAATCTAAAATAGATAGGTATGAGCCTCATTAAATTTTTAGTTATTCAATGTAGGGCCAAATGAAATATATAATATTTTCATGAATATTAAAACATAGTATTTTCCAATATTAAATATTGGATACATATATTTAATTACAAAATCTATCTTTTTTAGGTTACTCCTTCTCTTCCTTCCTCGCCTTCTTAATCATATTTGAAATGATGATTCTACTGACACCTAAAACTAAATATATGGAGTTCCTAAGAGCATAATTTATATTCCAAAATTCCAAAAATTATTAACCAAAGAGTGAGGTTCCAAATGTATCACAATTAATTTTACATTAAATTTATATCATATAGAATCAACTAAAATTTTATCTTTACATTCATATTAATGAATGGTTTGTCATAATCCTTTATCAATGCAATCCATATCCTCTACATCCTTCTCAATAAAATTTTGAGTTAATATACAGTTGAACCATTTATGATTATTATATATTTTACACATTATCTTATATAAATGATATAATTATATTTTTAAATTAAAAGATGTTTCCAATAATTAAAAGTCAGGATAAGGATTATTTTGGTCATGGGATCATAATTGAAGTAAATACAAATAAATCACAAGATCACAATTCAATAAAAAAATAGCCCATTAAATTTTGATTCCTTATAGATAAAAATATCACAATTTCTATATTTTAGGGCCATAACCAAATAATTCAATATAATTCTTTTCAATTCCTAGAAACATTCATTACATTCCAAGGTCTAGATAGACCTAACTCGTATTTGTTAACATAGATTATGGGATATAAAATCATGAAGAGTTTTCAATAAACTAATGGTAGTAGCCTTATAAAACAATAGAACTATGAATATAAATCAAATT
Organism: Viscum album; assembly: GCA_963277665.1. NCBI lineage: Eukaryota > Viridiplantae > Streptophyta > Magnoliopsida > Santalales > Viscaceae > Viscum > Viscum album. The sequence goes on along the minus strand of OY728133.1, from coordinate 2,063,369,057 downwards.
TATCAGACATGAATATTAATCCACCATATTATTTTTATAACAATAACTAATTATTCAACCATAATTTATGAAATATCAAAGGAATTAAATCTGTTGTAACCATAATTAACATTTTCTAGTTTTTACAAATAAATTATAATCTCTCATGGTTCTCAAAATAATCCTTATATGTTTTCATTATGCTCATAAAAATTATAATAAAAAATCATTAATAAATAAAACAATAATTTTATCCAACTTTTCGTAGAAAATTTTATTTATAAGATTTAAGAATACAACTATAGAAGTCACCAAGGGAAAGGGAAACCAAAAATTCATTATTACTAAACCTATTATTCTAAACAATCTTATGGAGGTAATCTTATTTTAACTTTCGCTAACGATACCCATACCTGAGATTAAACATAAAAAATACTATGATCCCTATAATTAATCAATAAATTTATTTATATGAGGTAACCTATACATATTTTCAATAGTGATGTAATTAAATACAATATAATCAATGAAATGAAATATTGAACGATATTTATTTTTTGTAAATTAAATAAGAGCACCCCATGGAGAAGTGATATGATTAATTGAACCATTATTCATACATTCTAGTAATTAATTTGATTAATTTTATATGTTCAACATGAGGCTTTTATTAATGGGGTTTGGAAATTGGCATTACATTATAAGTTACATCATTAGTAAATTTAACATCCCAATCGTATATAATACTATGAAAATCATATGTAATAGCATCCACATTCTCTTTTAATACTAGGAATTACATAATATAAATAATTCCCTACTTTTAACAATATGATCAAGGAAACATTCATTTCAATATTTCAATAATATCTCATCATATTGACATGTTATTCATGGTATGAATTCATTATTCTATGAAAATTATATGGAATTTAAAGAATAAAATATTTTCAATTATAATTTGTCTTTTCATGAGGAATATAAATAGATTACATACCAAGAATATAATTAAACTATACAATGGAAAAGATGTAAATTTTTTAGAAAACCCATATATAAATGACAATAAGAAGGTCTACATTTATGCTAAAAAAATAATAAATGAGGGTTTTTAAAATAATTTCCTACAACCATTTCCTGAGATGATTTTTTCCTTTTAAACTAAATGTTTTATAAATGAATGGATATGTAGACCCCGAATCAAGAAGACATTATCATAATCTAAATAAACAATAAATGTATCTGTTGTAGAATTTTAAATAGACCACCATATACAGATGTATTTTTAAAGGATTTTACTATAATAATAGTCTTTTTGTCTTTCTCATTCAAATAATTCATTATATTATTCAAACACAGATACACATAATTTCCAATATCTTTATATTTTAAATAATTAGGATAATGCTCTTCAAAATTGTGTTACAACTACCTTTATCAATTTATGGAATCACATAACATATACTAAAACATACTATATTGCATGCACTTTAAAATGGTGTTACAACTACCTTTATCAATTTATTGAGTCAAATGACATATACTAAAACATATAATATTGGATGCACTTCAAAGATGTTTGAATACATCCACAAGTTGTATTTTCTCAATGAAAGTATTCTTAAATATAACCCATTCTATAGAGTAAATCCCTTCTCTCTGTCAATTATCCAAAACCCTTGACCACCATTGTCCACATTCACATTTGAAATAGTAAATAATATGAGGTGACTTTTTATTATCAAATTGACCGATGACAATAATGGCATTTTCTATAGATTTACCCTTCCCTTATCCAACACTAGGTCAAAAAATCTAGTGAATAGTAGGTCTATATGTCTCATTAAATGATCTACTATTGAAAACTTCCTCTCTACCCAATCTGACTATTCTCTAACATGGACGACACTAGAATTTATAGTCTTCATGAACTCAACAATAATTATTACAAAACACTTAGTTATAATTCTAACCATTCATGGTTTCTGATTTGAAAGGATATTATCCTCTTAGTCTCTTCCTACATTAGAATTCGAGTTTCCTCTATTTAAAACCATTTTTAATAAACATAGTGTTGATGAAGGAAAATTTTAATAAGATAATTATATATCATGATAACCATAAATTATAATCACTTATAGATATTTAATTACATTACCCAAACATCTAAAGTCATCTAAACTATTAATTTGATATTAAATATAATGACAAAATCCTAAAGTTTCTTGTAAATCGAATCTTTAGAAAAGAATTCATTTTATATCATTTCTGAAGACCTTTTAGATTTCATGTTTTAATGATTTTGGTCATCACCCTACCATAAAAAATATCACATAATAAAATTGGACACGTCAACATAGTATGCATTTTCACATAATACAAATAAATAACGATCAAAATGTTTTATTTTCATGAAATATCTTCACAATTGTCATCTTAAATTCATCATTGTGCATAATGATTCATAAATCCCTATAAGAAACATTTAAAATAATTATATGAGTACAGAAATATCACTAAGGGTAATATAAAATGAAGTAATGAAATCCATTTGCCAATGAATACTCTTTATAATTTTTATATTTTTACATAAAAAAATTGAACTAATTAAATATTTTCTTACCCATGAAATCATATTATATAGATACCCTAACACCATGAGCCTAAAGCTAATGTTTACATTGTTATATTAGTATTTGAATCAAGTTATCGCATTCCAATGCAATAAATAGTTATGTTGTATTATTTAAATAGACTTATTCTTGAATTTCGGATTACATTTGAAAAAAAATACTATATAGTATTTTCTAGGGAAAATAATTGTTTCTCCAGAATATCTATTTATCTTATTCGTAATATAATTATTGGAATCCTGGGGAATGTAATCATAAAAATTGGTGATATTTTATGATATTTAATGGAATAAATACATTTGATTATATTATAGAATAAATAATTAATGAATTAAATATAATGAATTAATGATGATTTAATAGTTCATTATAAATAATAAAATGAGCATTAAACATTTCAATGAATATCATAAATATATTAATAATAATATGGAAATCAATAAATGTCTTCATAATAATGGAATAAAAATACTAGAAACCATAGAATCTCTATGGTAGCCTCATTCTAGACATCTTACATAAATAGGTAATGCCTGGAAAAAATACTCACAATGTTTGGTATGATGAGACCTATTGATGAATCTATGGAAAATGAAATTCCCATAACCATATGACCTTTAATAAATTAGATTCACTGATCATATGAACAAAAAAATATAACTTAATAAACATGAAATAATAATCATTATAAGTATTTATTGGAAAAAATTCGTACAAAATGTTATTCTTTTAAAATTTTAAATAATAATTTTCCATTAAGTAAAAATTGTTTTATGATATAAATATATTATAACCTAAATAAATAATGATTTTAATCAATGCATATTGATATATATTAATGAACATTGAATGTTTAGTTGATAATTTCTAGAAGAAAATTACTTTTTCATTTTAAAAGAAAAATTTTAAAATTTAAAATTTTCTAAAATATTTTTGAAATATTTATTTTACAAATAATAATTGAAACATTTAATGTAATCTTAAAATAATTTTTGTATTCTTTGAAAATAATATTGTGCAGTATACATTAATACTGGGATTTTATTCTCACAACCAATAAAAGGAGTCTCTTATAGAAGAAACAAAAGATTCCATTCAAGTAGTTTATATAAAGTTAACCATGCATAAACATGAATATAACAAATAAATGGAAAATAATAAAAAATTTATTTAATTAATTTTAATTAAAATATAGAACTTGATGAAAAATATTCCTAAATAAATGGAAAAAAATTTCGATTTTCTATAAATACATTATTTTGGTATCTTCAGAAAATAAGAGTGGAGAGTGAAAGGAAAAAATATTATTTATTGAATTTATAAGAGGAGAAGAAAATATATTCGTATAATCATGGAAATATCATATAATTCTCAAAACATGTACTTAAAAAAATGAATTCCAAAATAATGATGAGATTGATAAATAAACCCTCACCTCAAGCGTAGCTTGCTTCAAAATATATATAACCTCATGTATAAAAAATCTGATTTTTTTTAATTTACATGAAAAATAGGTACATACTATTAATATCATATATGATATAGTTAATTTGTTCAAAAAATATTTATTAAAATTTGATTATTAAAATCATCAATTTAATGTGTTAACTATTTCAATTTTTGGAGATATTTTAGATCTATAGTAATATTTCTCATACTATTTCATGATCTAACAATCAAAAAATGATTAAAAAGATATATATATATATAATATATACATATATTGATCCATATAATTTGTACATATAAAAATTCATTACACTATTTATCAAGACTGTAAGTCGTGCGTAAACATTAATGCTATTTGCTTTTTTGATAGATAGAATGAATGAAAATTATGTAATAATTCACCTTTTAATAATATATACATATATTCATCCATATAATTTGTACATATAAAAATTCATTACACTATTTATCAAGACTGTAAGTCGTGCGTAAACATTAATGCTATTTGCTTTTTTTGATAGATAGATTGAATGAAAATTATGTAATAATTCACCTTTTAATAATAATAATAAATTTAAAAATAAAATATATAGTTATTAAATTATAATTTTTAGCAATCCATGTAAATTGGTAAAGAATAAGTTATTAAATAGCTACATTGAGACGATAATTAATATATACACATGAGGGATATTTTTTACATTATGTTGAACAAAAAGAAGGTGGATAATGTTTTTCACATATTAATAATAAATTTAATGTATATTGTAGATAATTAATTAATTATTTTATAATTTAGACCATGGATTTATCTGTGGTATTAGAATAAATAAAATTGAAAATGCTCAGTACCATGTTATACCTCGTCATTGAGGATCCAATTTTTTCTTACACCATAATCCATTAAGAGTTAATATTTCGGAAAACCTTGAAAATATAGGATGTGGTGAAGTAATATAGGAAGTTATTATTGTAAGAAATATTGTATATATAAGGAACAATAGGTTTGATGAGGATATTTGAATAGGTTCCCTGTTATAAATTAGGGGAGTACTCTCATGGAATTATTTAATGTATTAAAATAAAATAAATTATTTTTATAATCAAATGATTTTGAATTAAAACAATTTTAATATCGGATTAAGATATGATAAAATAATCTCATCTAGTGAAAGTTATAAAAATTTATGATATTTATAACCCTTATCTATTGGTTTTATCAACACGTTATATTTTTCCGAATTACTATAATACAAATGTTTTCTCAAATTTATTGATCAAGAATTTAACCAAAAAAGAAATAGGGACCCATCAATGGTCCTTGTTTGAGATTTTCAATCATGTAAAATTATCCTAGATGAATATAGGATTTTTATGAATTTTTAATCATTTAATAAAATATTTATTATATTAAAATATTATTAATGTCATTTTTTGGAAAATTAATTTCATTGACATTAATGTCATTGTGATAGTTATTTAATTAAAATATAGTCCTTTCATACAACCAAAATATGATATATTTATCTAGAAAACTCATGGATACCATATTTCTTCAAAAATCTAAAACATGTAATATTTTTTAAATAATTTATATCAATTTTCTATTAATTGAATAAATTCCACATCATCAGTGCATAAGAATTTAAGCTAATTAATGAATGAAAACAATTATCATGATAAAAAATAACTTAATCTATTAAATAATTATTTAGAAGCAAAATCAAAATATTCTTGTCATTATGTAAAAAATTTAGAGATATCAATGTCTAGAGAGTGATATAGTGTATTTACTATTTTCATAAAATAATTTAAAGGTCATAATAAATGTTCAATGGCCCCAAGTGGCGTTTCATTCAATACCAAGATAGAAATTGTTACACCCCGACCCCACTAGACCAGATTCGGTGCATTAATTGTTATATTGGAATGGTTAGAAAGAATGAAAATCCCAAATTAAGGATATTTTTAGTATTATTTAAGAAACTAGATAAAAAATGTAACACAAATTACTTTGTAAAAGGTTAATGAATACAATACATAACAAAAAGTAAAAACTGCATCCACTAGAACACAATAAATGATTTCTTCTTCATCCCCTATTAAAGGTATAAAATGAAAGGTGTGAGATACAATTCTCAGTAAGGGTTACAAATAGAAGAATAAAAAACCATTAATAACTGAATCATAGACAATTTGACATAGTCAATATGGTGTTGTGAATAAATGAAAGACTCAAGCCGTTAATAAATTGTGATTGAAACAATATCCATAGATTTTTTCATAGTGAAAATATCATTGATAGTAATAATAAATAATAAATAAATAGATATATTATTAATTGAACATCATGTATCTGTCACATGATACTATAATACTGTTAAAACGGTTTAGTTCTGTGCATAGAAACCTGTCTGAGTTTTGGAAACTATCTCGAAGGGTTTGTCACCAACTGATTTGTCTAATGAGATGTACCAATGCATCGAGGGGATATAGTGTGTCACACCCACCACTTAATTTCTAAATCATTGTTTATACATTGATTCAATACATGATAAATATTCCTTTTCAATATATGTATAGTGTAGAGTATACGGATTCACTAATATTTCAAAAGTTAAAATTACTTTATAAATAAAGAACATATGTTAAATAGTTTACGTTTTAGAAAACATTCATATCCATCATATTAGATTATGTATAGTTAATATAAATATAATTTAAAACTAAATATTATCTAAAATAGGCTATAGGTACACCACATAAGGATTATTAGGTGCAGAGTACAATGTTAGTTACAACAATATAGTAGTTGAGACAATGTCTCTTACAAAAATGTAATCAGTCGCATCATATGACTAGAACATAATAAACCCCAAATGTGTAATTGAATACCATGAATATAAAAATAATTATGTTATTATATATCAAATTGAAGTACACAAATACCACATATAAGATATAATTGGTGAACATGGGGAATCTCATGGAACTGAAAGTGAGATGAGAAACCCCTTACCTTATGCTCGAGTCTGTCCTTAGTTTGTTTTAATGACCTGAATAATAAAATTTTGCTTCATTAATTATTAAATCCAGAACCTCCTATACATTTCATTCGTTTATTATAACCTTATTAGGTTCATTAATGGTCCTTTTTTTGGGTTTAAGAAGTTCAATTTTATTGTTTTGGAAGCATTTTCTTCCTTGGTTTTCATGATTTGTTTACTTGCATTCATGAATGGAAGTTCTTTTCAAATGAGGTTAAACATAGAGAATTAGTAATATATATTATTAGTGACATTAAAGAGATACAAATGATCTTATAATGATTCTTGAATATATACTTGAGGACGAATCATTAGTTAAAAGTTATTGATAAACACTAGGATTTAGTTTGGAGGTTTTGTGTACAATAAACTTGATTTGTATTAGTATTCCATATAATGAGGGTGTAGGAATTCTAGAACATCAATGAGGTGAAATATATATTTTTTGATCTGGTTAAACCATAAACTGGTTTCATGACTATAATTGAGTAGGGTAATGATAATTAAGAACTCGTCGTCCCTAAATGTGATAAATTAACACATCTTGGAGTGTCATTTCATTTTTAGTATAAGAGGAGGGGGAAGAGAGATGATGATGAAATATTGAATTATAATAACATAATTCTAGTTCATGTACGTTACTAGAAGTATCATATCATTTGGATTATGTTAGATGATGAAAGAAGTATTAAATAAAGGAACTCAAAATAAGTGAAAAATAGAGATTTCTCTTACGGAAATTCTGCAGCCTAACAACGTCACTTAAAATTTCATAAAATTGATTGATTGGAGAAAATATGTATCTCATTAATCATAAATAATATGTGTAGTAAGGGGGATATGTAATGACATATCCAAACATAATCCAATTGAAAATAAAAGTGAAAACATAAATGAAATCTTTAAGAAAATAGAAGGGTGGTTGAATCTCTTACATTGTAGAATAACTCACAAAAAAGGAAGGTTGTGACCTAGGGGGTTTGGGGAAACCTTATGAGTACTCCTAGGGAGGTAATACCACTTGAGACTCGAGGATAATGAGTTTGGAATGAAATAACACGAAGGGGGTGAGTCGGTATTTATATTAATTAAGAGGGAGTTTTTTATTAATTAAAAGGGACAACTCATTAGTTGTTTTTGCAAAACCAGGGGCATTCCCATGGTATTTTCCAATGGTTTTATCCACTTGGGACAACTCATGTCATATGTTACTGTACAAAAGTAGGCCATAATTTTATATTTAATTAGTATATCATTATGATGTCATTAAACTACCGAAAACTCAAAAATGTATTTTTACTATTCACGAAAAACTCATGTATTTTAGAACAAAAAAATTCACACTAACAATTTTTCAACATGAAAAAATCAAAAAATGAACTAATTTTTTTTAAAAATATTTTATAAGTATTGTTTATTTAATTTTTAAATAAAATAAAATTTAATTTGAAAATTAACAATTTTAAAGTTATAATTAGTTTTATTTCACATTGCAAAATTACTTATGATATCATTATTTTATAACCTTAATAAAATAAAATATTATAATTATTTACTATTTATAAGGGTCCTATTACTCTTCATAAGGGTATGTTACTATTAATCAAAAAATTATGTTCATTTTATCAAAATCAAAATTACTTACTGGTCACAACTTTATATGGTCATTTTTCAAAATGAAAAACATAAAAGTAGAAAATTTTAGTTTAATGGATAGATTATAACTATCTCCTATAATGTTTTGATTCAAAAAACGATTAGTGATTCATGTAATATAGGCTATATAATGAACATAATGTATTTATGAGACACATACCATAAAATGTTTGGGTTTTTATATTATTCCCTCCTTAAATTTTGTCCTAAAAATTTCATGTATAAAACCCCCAAAAAAGATATGGTTGTTTTTTCTTCATAAAATTCTCTAGTTCCCCTGTTGCTTATTCCATATTATGGTTATTCAAAAGATCCTTTACTAGACGAGTCATCTGATTTCTCAATTCATGCTCCCTCATGTCAAGAGTACCGAAAGTCTCTTCATAGTATAATAATGTAGGTTCTAGTTCTATGTCATCATAGGTGAGTAAATGCTTTGGGTATGGCATGTATTTATTCAAAAAATGAAACATGGAACACATCATGAACTTTGAAGATACTTGGAAGCATTGCTAAACGGTAAGCTTCATCTCTAATTCCTTCTTTAATTTCAAATGGTCGGATGTACCTGGGGCTAAGTTTCCCTTTCTTATCGAACCTTAAGACACCCTTCCATGGAGATGCATTCAGAAAGACGTGATCTTTCACATGGAATACCAAATCTTTTCTATCATTTTCATCATAAATCTTCTACATAAATTGATATGCTTTAATATGGGCTTGGATCATCTTCACCTTAGTCGTGGTCTTTTCAATACGTCATGGGCCTATAAGTTTCCTCTCCCAAACTTCATCCCAACAACTTGGAGTTCTACATCTATTTCCATATAATGATTACTATGGAGCCATTTGAAAACTAGAATAGAAACTATTGTTGTAGGAAAATTCCACCAAAGGAAAGTATTGATCCCACATACCTAGGATGTAAATAGGGCATAACCTCATCATGTCTTCTAGAGTTTTAATAGTCTTTTTAGACTATCCATCAGTTTGGGGGTGATAATCAGTACTCATACGAAGCATTGTATTCAATGTTTCCAGAATTTTGTTATAAAATAGGTATCTCGATCAGACACAATTGATAAAGGTTCTCCATTAAGTCTTCAAACATCATTAATATAATGTATTTCTAATTGATCGTGTGGAAAATCCTATTTAATTTGAAGGAAATGTGCTGATTTGTTTAGAAAATAAACAATTAACCATATTGCATCATTCAATCTAGGTTTCCTTAGTAGTTCAGTGACAAAATCCATCATAATGTTATCCCACTTCAATATAATAATTGGTAGAGGTTTCATCACATCTCTAGGATGTTGTCTCTATAGGTTCACTTGTTGAAAAACTAGAAACCTTGACACATTGTCAGCAATTTGCTACTTCATATTATCCCACCATAAATATTCCTTCTAATCTCTATACATTTTTGTGCTACCTAGGTGTATATAGGAATTTGAGATATGGGAATCATATAATAGTTCTCTATTAATCTATGGTACTGATGGAATCCTTAACCTCTTCCCAAACATCAAAACTCCTTCCTCATACACGAAGTCTTCCAATCTCCCATCCTTAACAGCAATAATTTTCTTGTGTAGATTTTCATCAACAGATTTAGTTCTTTTTATCTTCTCTAGTAATTATGGTTTTGCAATCATTTTAAATAGGAAATTTGTTTCCCCTTCCATAACAATTCCCATATCTATCTTTAGTATATCCATGAATATATGATCTCTCTCAATCCTCATTTGAGTCAGAAGTCCATGATATTTCTTTCTTAATGCATTCTCCACCTTATTTTCCATTAATAAGAGGTAGGGTATTAAACAATCATAATCTTTGAGTAACTCAAGACATCTCCTTTTCCTTGTGTTGAGTTATTTTTGTGGGATAATGTATTTCAAACTCTGGTGATATGTGTGTATCTCACATTTTTTACCTTAAAGATAATGTTTCCATATCTTCATTGCAAATATTACAGCTGCTAGCTCAAGATCATGTGTTGGATAATTTTTCTCCTGAGTCTTCAACTACCTTGTTGCATATGAAATATCTTTTCCATTTTGCAAAAGGACGCAACCCAGCCCATTCTTAAATTTATCCCTGTATATTACTAATCCATCACTTCTAAATGGAAGAGTCAAAATTCGAGAATTTACCAATATTATTTTCAATTATTCAAAGAATTATGTATATTCTCTTGTCCAAACAAACTTAACTCCTTGTTATGTGATTTTGTTTAGCGGATTAGCCAGTGGGGAAAAATTCTGATTGAAACGCCGATAATAACCTACTAAGCCGATAAAACTGCATACCTCATTTATGTTTTTTGGCATGGTCCAATCTTGGATTTCCTTTGTCTTTGTAGGGTCAACTAGGATTCTATCCTTAGAGATAATATTGCCTAGACAAGAAACTTATTGAAGCTATAATTCAAACTTTGTACACATCCCATATTATTCATTTCATCTAAATGTTTTCAGAATAATCCGTAAGTGATTCTCATGGTCTTCATAGATTTTTGAGAATCCCAGGATATCATCAATGAATATCACCAAAATGTTATCCAGATATTCATTGAAAACTCTACAAATTAAATCCATGAAAACAAATGGGCCATTCATGCATCCAAAATTCATCACTAAAAACTCATTATTCCCATACCTGGATCGAAATTTTTTCTTCAGAATATATTCCTTCCTCACACGCAATTGATGATATCAGAATTGAATGTAAATCATAGAAATTTATTGAGCTCCATGAAGTTGATCAAATAAATCATCAATCCAAGGCACATGATATTTATTCATTATTTTAATTGAATTTATTTCTCTATAACCAATTCATATCCTCATGAATCAATCATTCTTTTTAAAAAACATGACTAGTGGTCCCCATGAAAAAACACTAGGTTGAATAAATCCTTTATCACTCAACTCCTCTAGTTATTTCTTTTGCTCCACTAACTATACAATGGCCAATATATAGGGGTCTTTGACATAGGTCTTTCACCAGAAATTAAGTCACTTGAAAAATCCATTTCCCGCAATCGAGGATGTCAAGGTAAATCCTCTAGAAACACATCAACATATTCTTGCACTATATTCACATCGTCAATTTAAATATTTATTTCCAAAAATAAATATATTTAGTTCTCTTCCCCTCTAATAATTTCATTCAATAGAGATACTAAGGGTGGTTCTTGATAGGAATCAGATGGCGATGACTCTACTCTAAATATAATGGATTTTACACCATTTTCTAAAATTGTAACTTCAGTTTTCTGGAAATAAATCTTCACATCATAGTTTGGAAGCCAATTCATACCGAGAATTATATCAAATTCAGTTATATATATGATGATAAGGTTATATACAAATGTGCGTTTATGTCTGACGAGGGGAACTAGTTGACATGCCTTTGTTTCAATGATGCATCCACTAAGAGTTTTGGCTGATAACTCATTTGTTATGTGAAATTGGGCATGTCTAACTTTTTAGAAATATTAGAAATATAAGTGAATTAGATGATCTAGAATAAAATAATGTGTTGGAAAAGTTTTAGGAAACAATTAAAGTACCTACCACCAGACCATTATGAACTTCATCTTCTGCGGTTTTAATCATATATGCTCTCCCTTTGGCTTTTTCTGAGGAAAGTTTCCTTGACGCTTAGGACACTCATTGGCATAGTGTCCCATCTCTCTACTATTGTAGCATTAAACATCATCAAATTTTTTCTTCCCCTTGCATTCATGATATATATGACCATTTTCTCCACACATATAGCAAACTCCCATGCATTTTAAGCATTTCACAAGTTGTTTCATTCCATAGTTTTCACATAATGGGAGTTTCATCATTCCCTTGTTCTTCTTTGGAGCTACACCTTTCCATTGTCTATTAGAGTACCTCTTCTTATATTTGTTTCCCTATAAAAAATTTGACCTAGAAAATCCCATCTCTATTTTCATGACACATGATAAAATTTTATCTTCTAATGAATTTTTTTGAGAATCTAGTACCCATAGAAGAATTGGCTTAAGACATTCAATGAAATTATAAATCTTATCTGTTGAGTAATGTATGTAATCAATTACGTACATAGATAGACTTGAGAAGGTATCCTCATACTATGAAACACTGTCTTCTTCCCTTTTCGTTATGCCAAGGAATTTCCTATTCATTTCAGTTCATTTCTCACGAGGTAAATATTTTTCGAAGAATATATTATGAAAAGTCCTAAGTTCCATATCTTCTATTGCTACTCCAATAATGGTATTATAAATCAAGGACCACAAATTATCAATGTCTCCTTTGAAAAATATACAACAAGTACTACTTTATAATTTTCATTACGCTGTATTGCCATGAATATCTTTTCAAGGGACTTGATCCATTGCTCAAGAATAACTGTATTAGTAGCCTTTCTGAAATATGGGGGATTCTACCACATTAAATGATCGAATACAGATGTGGAATGATTATTCATTACATCCTATGCAAGTTTTCCCAATATGGTCATGATCAGATCTGCTTCAACATTGACCGTGTTGACATGATTTGTGGGGAGATCTGTACGTTTCCCAAGAGTATTGATTTCCCTTATTGCATTAGGTGCCATTTATAGATAATGGAACACACTATATTACTGAATGAAGTATAATGTATAATCCTTACTTACTAAAATATATTGCATAAATTGAGATCCTATGCATGGATATTCCCATAATCCGAAAAATGGTTTCATTGAGTAATAATTAAAATTTCAATGTTTTATAATATCTTGTAAAGAGAATATGAATTACCCTAAGCATATCCCATGGGTGTGTCGTAACCAAGAGTGAATCAAGGCCCATTTTCATATATGTGGATAACCTCGGTCATGCCCGAAACTCCTTGTCACAGCTTTCATTCCTAGGTACATCTGTGCCAGAGCCACCTCTACCTACCTGTATCTAGAAAAGGATGTATGTGCTAGAAATATTTACATAATCTATTACATAGAAAAATACAAGGATGTTCTTGTATTTATATCCTCAAATAATTCCTTAGGGCTTTTTTCCCAACTATACAATTCTTACACTAGATTTCATGTTTTCTATTAAACATCCTTTGATACAAATTATAACACCCTGACCCCTCTAGACCAGTGTCAGTACATTAATTTTCATATTGGAATGGTTTTAGTGAATAAAAATCCCAAAGGAATGGTCAGTTTAGTAGTCTTGAAGAAACTAGATACATAAATTTAACTCAAATTACATTGGAAAAGGTTACCAAATACAGTACAAAACTAAAACTAAAAACTCAATCCACAAGAACTCAATTAATGATCTCCTCTTCATCAACAATTGGACATAGAAAATGAAAGGGGAGAGATAAAATGCTCACTAAGGGTTAAAAATTTCAGAAGAATGAATCAATAATAAGTTAATCATAAAATATTTGACATAGTCAATATAGCATAGTGAATAAATGAAAGACTCATTCCATTAATAAACTGAGATTGAAACTGCATCCATATACTTTTTCATAGTGAAAACCTCATGTATAGTAATAACTGATAATTAATAAATAGAATGATTTTTAATTTCTTTTCATGTATCTAGAACATGATACCATAATACCATTAAAACTGTTTAGTTCTGTGGGTTGAAATTCGTCTGATTTTAGGAAACAAACTCAAAGGGTTTGTCGCCAAATGATTTCTCTCATGAGACCTACCGATGCTTGGAGATGCTATAGTGGTCCCCACTCACCACTGAATGTCCAAAGAATTATATATAAAATGATTCAAAATAATAGAAATATACCTTTTCAATATTTGTATAGAGTAGAGTATATTGATTCATCAATATTTCAATAGTTAAAATAACATTCCAAATAAACATCGTATGCAAAATGTTTTACGATTTTGACAACCAAACATATCCATGTTATGAGATTATATATATTTAATATAAATATAATTTCAAATGAAAAATTATCTCTAATTGGAAGTAGGTACACCACCTAAGGATAATTAGGTGCACAATACAATGTTCTTCACAACAAAATTGTAGTTTAGACAAAGTCTCTTACCACAATGTAATCGGTCGAATCAAATGACCAGAACATAATAACCATAAAATAAGTCATTTAATACCACGAATATAAATATAATAATGTTATTATATATCAAATTTAAGTAAACATATACCACATACAAGAAATAATTGGTGAACAATGGAAATCTAACGGAAATGAATGTGAGATGAGAAACCCCTTACCTTATGCTCGAGTGTGTTCTTCATTTTTTTTAATGAACTGAATAATAAAATTTAACATCATTAATTAATAAATCCATAACCTCCTATAAATTTAATTGGTTTATTATAAACTTATTGGGTTCATTCATGGCCCATTTTATGGGTTTAAGTGGTTCAATATTATTGATTTAGATGCATTTCGTTCCTTGATTTTCATGATTCGTTTACTTGCATTCATGAATGGATGTTCATTTGAAATGTGGTTAAATGTCCAGAATTTTTATTATATGTTATTAGTGAAATTAAAGGTATATAAATGATTTTATAATGATTCTGGGTAATACATTTTAGGATGAATAATTAGTTAGACGTTATTGATAAACGCTTCGATTTAGCTTGGCAGTTTTGTGTACAATGAACTAGTTATGAATTATTATTCCTTATTATGAGAGAGTAGGGATTAAAGAACTTTAATGAGATGAAATACATATATTATGATCTAGTTCAACTATAAAAATGGTTAAATTGCCAGAATTAAAGATGGTAATAAAAATTAAGAACCCGTTATCCTTTAATGTGATAAATTAACTCATCTCGGACGGTGTTTTCATTTTTAGTATAAGTGGAGGGGAAACGAGAGATGATGATGAAATATTCCATTGGAATAATATAATTCCAATTCATTTAAGGTACTCTAATTTACATATCATTTGGAGCAATTGAGGCGAGGAAATATGTATAAAAGAAAGGAACTCAAAATAAGAGAAAAATTGAGAAATCTCTTTCAAAAATTCGCTAGCCTAAATATGTCACTTAAAATATTATATAATTGTTTTATGAGAGAAATGGGGTATATAATCCCTCATAAGTAATATGGGAAGTATGGAAAATATGGGATGACAAAACCCAACAAAATCCAATTGAATATAAAAGAGAAAAAATAAATGAAAGATTTAAGAAAAGAGAACGGTGGTTCATTCTCTTACATTGTAGAGTAACTCCCAAAACATGAAGGTTGGGGCCTTGGGGGTTTGTGTACACCTTGGTAAGACTCCTTAGGAAGTAATAAACCTAGAGATTCAAGGATAATGAGTTTGGAATGAATGAAAACGAAGGGAGTGAGCGGGTATTTATAGTAATTAAGAGGCAGTGTTTTATTAATTAAAAGGGACACCTCATTAGTGGTTTTTGAATAAACATGGGCTTTCCCAACGTATTTTCCCATGGTGTTAGACACATGGAACACCTCATGTCATAAGTTAATGTACATAAGTATAATAGCCTTTTATATTTAATTATTACATCATTATGATGTCATTAAACTACAGAAAAAACAAAACTGTATTTGTACCATTCAAGAAAAATTCAAGTATGTTCGAAAAATCCCAAAAATTCACCCTAACCATATTTCGACATGCAGAATTAAAAAATAAACTCCTCTTTTGAAATAATTTTCTATCTATTTTAAATTTTATTTTTGAATAAAAACATAATTAATTTGAAAAATAATAATTTTAATGTTATAATTAGTTCTATATCACATTGAAAAACTAATTAAGATATCATTATCTTATTACATTAAAAAATAAAATATTATCATTATTTAATATTTATAAGGGTCATATTACTATTCATATTACTATTCATAATGTTATGTTACTTTTCATAAAAAATCCAATTGGTTCTAATAGACTCAAAATTACTTACTAGTTACAACTTGAGATGACCATTTATCGAAATTCAAAACATAGATATGGATAATTTATGTTTAATGGATAGATTATAACTTCCTCCCATAATGTTTTGATTCAAAAAAGAAATAGTGCTTCATGCAATATAGGCTATCTATTGAATAAAATGTATTTAAGAGGAACATACCATTAAATTATCTGGGTGTTATAGTAATGTATTAATGAAACTCATAATATTGTAAAAATTCAAGTGTTGGAGGAATTTTAACACTATTCCTTAATTCATTAACCTTATTTTAGCCATTTAATCTTATCGAGATGACAAAAATTTATCACTATTATTATTAATAATGAAAAAAATTAAAGGGGAATATATTCTATATTTGAACATGATCTTTATAATTATTCAATCCATTTTTAATGATTCAATATATATAATTATAATAAATTTTTATCATAATAAATTCATACAACAAAATAAATAATAGTTTTTATAAAAAAGTGTTATTATGCACAGAAATCAACTAATTGAAAAATAACAATTTTTTGATTCAAATAAAATTAACCAGATTATTATAAATAAAATGTATCATATATTACATTCTAACTAAATACAAAATATAATGGTAATTTAAAATTAATTTATTTTACGAATATATATGAAAGTATTTGAAAATTGATATTTTTCACTGTTCAGTAACAAAAATTTAGTTTAGAAAAAATTCAATGTTTCCCTTTATGTTTATTTTGAAATTCCAATATCAGATATTATATTGATTTTTTAAAATTAAATTTATAAATTTGGAATTACTTAGTTATGATTTACATTCAAAAAATTCATTAATATCGTTTAATGAAATTATATTTTGAAGTATAAAATGTGTTTTAAAATAATCGAGTGTTTTTAATAATAATAAATCATTAAATTTGTATTTAGTAGGAATATATATATATATATATATCATATTTTGGTTTCCCATGTTGATACCCATTAATTCAACATCTAGATCACATTTAAATATTAATAATTTCATAATATTTCTTCATTCACTTAATGATCAACATTCCATGTTGATGAAGTTATCATGATTATTATTTCTTCAAAATATTTTCTAGGTGTTATATTTTCTACACCATAAAAATAAAATTTTCACTCAAAATATTATCTCGGTCACCAAATTATAAATATTTAAAATTAACTCTATTCCAAATTTGAATCAAACAAGAAGGATAATTAACCATCTATTAAATAGGAAATACATAAAGGTTTATGTTTATTATAAATACCACATAAATGGGTTCCTATATTAGGGTAAAATTGGTGCTATGTTAAAATTTTTACATAGGGGAGAAAAATACCATTTTAATACTAATAGAGATTGATAGAGAAAATTCCCATAAAATGTTTAATAACAAAAAAACCCAATACAGTGAGGGATGAAAATACCATCAATTAATTAGAACCAATAGTAAAAAGAATTCATTTCTATTTCAATATAATTTTACAAAATTTTATGGATTCATTATTTTCATTATATTGAACAAGAGATAATGTACTTACTTGATTTGAAAGAATTTAACCAGAATAATTGCATCCTTTGGTTTTGCTTTGATGAATTTCGATTTCATATGTTATCTCCTAAAATAAATATTAAAGTGGAATTCTTCATTCATGATGCACAAAAATTAATTTTTAACAGATTTTATGAGCAGTAAAAAAATGACAAGTCATTGATTCATTGTATAAATATTTATAAAAAACATAATGGTTAGCCTATGTAACCAAAATGGATAAATATAAAAAATTATTCTCTAAAACCACAATAATAATCCCTAGAAGTTAAAATTAATCTCTTAATAAATAGATAATTTTAATACTTCTCCAAAATCAGTATGACCAAAATAACAACAAAAAATATATAATATTTGACAATATTTTCATCCCGGGTCAGTAAAAATTATCTTATAATTTCACATAAAATTCATGTGATTACATTGAACATATATTCATTAAAAACAAAGTAGTAACCTAAATCAACATAATACCTCACTAAGAGAATATATGATCGGCAGATTTATACAATCATTTTTCCAAAAATAAAATCAATGAGAATTTAATATACTCCATAAATATGAAAATAAAATAAAAATCATGAAATATATCCTATATCACAATATAATCAAATCGGTAATCAATTACCAGATTGCTAATACTATCTCATTTACTGATTAATTGTTATCCATCTTTATAACCGATATAAAAATACTAACACATCATTAGAAATATTTAAAGGGGTATGTTTTAGTTAATATCATGTTATCAGAATATATAACATTACAACTAAACCACCATTTAATTGTTATAGGTACCATTTAACATAAATTTTCAAGTCCATAAAGAAAAACTACCACAAAAAATCCTCACAAGTTTCCTGTTTAATAAGACCATGATATTGTTGATGTATCACTTCTAAATTACAATTCATTATTACCAATACATAATAAATTCAACTGTTCAACTTCAACGATTGGAATAACTTATTTTAGTCTTTGTTCTAGTAGTTAAACCTTGGATTAATGAATTTAATTAGATAATATACATGTTCCCCATATATAAGTCATTTCAGTATTAATAGTATTATATAATGAAATTCATATCCCTCCATTGAATTATTTATTTTCCTTAAGGAGTTATTTTTTAAATTCACTTATTTTCTACATATAAAACATTATTTCAATGCTTTGATACATTTACTCTAGTGCTTCTTCCCACATACATAACATATAAGAAACTAAGTCTTCTTCTCTACACGGTCTTCATTAAACTCCATTTTTAATTTTTTATGCATGTCTGGAAACTCAACCAAGATGAAACTGTAAATTCAATAAAAATATTTATTATTTGAAATAATCATATGGTTTTTACTTCCACCTACCATTTCATTTGGTTTCTCATGAGGAAAACCAGTCAACTACATATAATATTCAATTTTAAAATTATTAATCCTAGTTATATCCATTTAATGAAACAATAAAGTATACAATTGTTAATAATAATCATAGTGTGAAACCACATAATCAAGAAAATAATTCTGAGGATGTATAAATAATGATTCCTTCCATTAAATATAATTTTTTTAGTTTAGAAAAGTTTAATTTAGCTATAATCTATTAAATCCATTATAATGCATCAGAAAGGAAATATCTGTTAATCGAGGAATATTTATCTAGAGTATCAAAATATTTGTGCAGTAAGGGAATAATCACTATGAACCGATATGATGGATAAGATATATTAGACCATATCTTTTGAGGGTTATTATCCCATGACACATCTCTTTTGGAACTACATCCTATAAATGTGCTCAGATATGGAATCATTTAGATGAAAGACACATAATCTCTATCTTCCCAAATCTATTATAAATTTTTTCAATAATTAGACACATCCTCAAAGACTTCCATAGGTTTTTGTTTTATATGATATGTCATACAAAATCTATTTCAAATGGATTCTAATAATCTTTATATGATACCAATATTAATCTCCTCATCCCTCGAATCCCAGAGTCAATAGTTATAATATTATATTTTTACTAGATATATATGATAATATCCCAAAATGAACAAAAATATTAATAGTATTTTTAAACAAGAGACATGATTTCATCTCATATTATATTTGATGATAGGAAATTAAACATCACATTTTCCTAATAATATAATTATTATCACGCAAATATCCTTTCATATCATTTATAGTACACTTCTATCCATCATGATGATTAGAAATAAACGAAATGGGTGTTCTAAAATGCTTATTAAAATAATTTATATAATAGAATATATCATATAATAAATAATTAATGACTAATATTGAAATAATTAATTATGATTAATTAATTATGTTTAAAAAATCACAAAATATTGATTAATATATGTTTGTTTCATAATTATTTAAATAACCACATGTACATAATGAAATGAATTCATAATGTGGTAATGCATAATGTCAGACATCATAAACATGTTATGGAGGCCTCATTCCAAGCCATCTTATATAAATGGCTATGGACTTTTTCCAATTACCCAATTTTATTTTTCTCATTATACATATCGATCAATCAAGGGTATTTTTAATTTTGATCTCAATCCATTACATAACAATTCAACTTCATTCAACATGAAAATATACAATAAAACTTAATTCATGTGCATTGAATATCAATAACTACCAATATTATAATAACAAGCATACAGAATGTCAATGCTTTCATAGTAAAAATTATCATGAACCATCTAGTGAAATAAGTTTTAGGGTATCGATTGATTATAACTTCAATGAATTAAAATATTCTTGATTGGTTTTGGACATAGATATTAATAATTTTTTAATATTATAGGAATATTTTTTGATGAAAATTTTATTTTTATTTTGAAATCACTTATATAAAAGTTAAAATTTTCAAATATATCATTGTAAAAATTTTAAACGAATTTTTTTTTGGAAAATTTTAAATGAATATTGAAAGCATTTATTATTCATGATTATGTAAAAAGAAATTCATATAATATACTATAAATCAATTATTCAATTCAAACATTATGTAAAAGGTTTATTATTTAAAAAATGAAAATAATATTCATTCTAATTTTTTTAATTAATATGGATACATGGGTAGAAATGAATTTGGTAAATAATTTTCTAATGGTGAAAATAATAAAAAAACACATTATATATAAAATAGACATAGAAAAAAATATTTTTTTATCGAAATAAAACTTGGGTAATTTTCCTTAAAAATATTCCTTCTATATCATGAGTACTTAAGAGAGGAAAATTAAAGGAGAAACATTAATTTCATGAAATGATAATAAGATAATAAAATATATTGGGACTAGGATAGGAATATCTTATAATTCTCTTAGCATATAATTAAACTCAATTTATCCCAAATAATGATGATATTGTGAAATTAACCCTTAATTTAATATCAACATACTTCAAATGTTCTCTCATATCCAATATAATAAATATAAGTTTATTATACATCTAAAAAAATTATTTAGATACTTATAATATCATATAATATCCAATTATAAGATTTAAATACCTATTTATTAATAATTAATTTTTTAAATATTCATTTCAATGTGTTAATTGTTACATTTTTCAGTTATGTTTCAGTTAACAATTATTGTTAATTATGCATTGATCATCATTCCATATTATTAATAATGATAAATATCATATAAATATAATATATACATATATATAATTATTATCATTAATAAATTTTAGGGATAGAAAAATAAATTACACCACATAATGAGATTGTTGGCTACGAGTATGAATGAAAACCATTTTTATTTTTTCAAAATATTGAAAAAATAAAGTAAAATAATAGTTCCAATTTTAAAAATAAAAATAAAATCATAAATAAGATATATATTCGTATAATTCGTCATTATAACCATCCATGTAAATTTTTCATAAAAAATAAATTATATATCTACATGGAGATGGAATGTAAAATCCAACATAAGAGTGATGTTATCCCCTTCTATAGGTTCAAATCAAGGTGGATAGTGGTTGTTAAATAATAATAATAAGATGAAATAAGAATATTTAAAATACATATGCATATGAGCCTCAGCTTGGTTAGTGAGGTCTCCGTAAGTGCATCCAAACGACTCGAGATCAAATCCAGGAAGAGGCATATTTCTGGGTACTGTAGATGTAATATAGTAGGTATTGTAGTAGGTACTGTAGTAGCAATGTAGCAAGTACTATAGTAGGAACTGTAGTAGGAACTGTACCTAGAACTATGCAGTACTGTAGTAGGTACTGTAGCGGGAACTGTAGCAGGCACTGTTTGGCACTATATAAGCCGAATCTATTCCCCCGTTTGGGCCTTGGAGACACCGATTTGGTCCCCAAGTCGTTTAAGGCCTTCAGGCCGCCCAGGACTTTCGGTCAGTAAGGCCAACGGGCCACCACCCGGCCTTTGGGATAAATCAAGGCCTTTGAGCCATCATAAGTGCATATAAAAACCAAACAACCTACAAGGACCAAGTTCTAGAAGGGGCATGAGCATGGATCTTTCACCATAGATGAATCTAAACATATTGCATGAATGAGAGGGTATGGAACCTACCATCGGGACAAGCCTGTGAATGAACAAGAAATCCTAGTCGAATAGACATGTGGAGGTGGCGATTATATTTCACGATGGAGATGTTGGGGAGGAGAAGTTCCTAGTAGTTAGTCTAGGTTGTATGTAATGTGTGAAGCCTACAGGGAATACATTCTTCTAAGGCATATAGGCCATGTAAGACTTACCCCTACGGGCCTCTTAAGGGTTAAAATTCACCTCTTGAAAGGTGGATTATCAAAAAATCAATAAAAAATGAAGACCTTTGGGACATTGCAGGAGATTCAAAATTCAAAATTGTATAATTTATAGCACGTATTAATGGGAAATTATAAAAGAAACAAACATGAATATTCTTGGTTAAGATTAGTACCTCTTCATTTAGAAGCATATATTGGATTTCACATTAATACCTAAAGGGATTATGATATTAGAATACCAGATGATCCTGTATGTATTGAAATCATATACAAACATATTTTGTAAATTATTGTCTTTAATATAATGCTCAAAATTTGTTAGGAAGATAGGAGAAGAGGGTTCATTTTATACGTGAGGGGAGGGGCATCCTTCGAGTAGTTCAAAGTTTTCAATTAATATAAATTAATTTTTATAAAAAATAGACAAATAATTTAAATAAATAAAAATTTTACTAATTAAATGTTAAAATAATCTCATCTAGTAAAATTTAGACAAGGTTATGTGACTTTTTAAACCTTATTTCTTAGTTTTAACCACTCATTAATCTCTTTTTATAATGATAGAAATATCCAAATTTTCTACTTTCTATGGTCTATGAATGTTACCATAAACTAAAGAGTCCCACTAATGGTTTATTGAAGATATTTTCAACAATACCCAATTCATGTTTCTTAATATATAATTTTTATGAATTATAAAAGAATTACAAAATTATTTTATACTATTTAATATCATTAATGTTATTTTAAGAACTATTCAAAAATTTGACATTAGATTCATAAATATAGTTATTTAATTCTAACATAAACCTTCCACATATCCCTAATAAGTTGTATTTATCTAAAAAATTCCTAGAACAAAATAATATATCCAAATTATATTACTTCTAAAATTTTAAATTCCAATTTCACATTTGAAAATTAATTGAATAAGTAATTTTTCGATGTTGTGTAAGAATTTAAGTCAATTATCAAATAAATAACCAAGATTAAATAACTATGAAAAAATTAATTTATCTATCAAATAAAAATTTATCCCAAACTTATCCTTATTGAAAAAAAGTATAGATATTAATCTCAAGAGAGTGTCATTTCAAATGTTTTTTTCTAATTTATATTTAATGTTCACATCTAAATGAAAATGGAAACAAGTGGGTATATATTTAGGTATTGGATTGAATGTTCCAAATTAAACTCATAATATATGATAATGGAATGTTTTATGATAATTTTAGTTACTTATCACAATGTTATAACTTAATTTACACTTACCAAAAAGAAAAACATTTATCAAAATTTATTCTTCTTAATAATAATAAATACAAATAATCTTATTTACATAATTTGAACAACCCGATTAAAAATGTGGGATCAATTTTTCAATACTCAAAATCATAAAATTCAATATATATATATATATATATATATTAGTATAAATATATAATATTAAATTAAAACATTTTTTTGAAAAATATGTTTTTAGGCATAGAAATTAAATTATATCAAAATCTTGAATATAGATTATTAAAAATGAATTAATTATATTATTATGAATAAGTTTAATTATAAGTATCTTCTAAATAATACAATCTATAATGTTAATTTTAAATAACATTATTTAGTGAAATTAAATGAGAGTTTAAAAATATGTATTTTTCACTATTCACTAAAAAATCATTTTAGAAAAATACAAAATTTTAAAAATAACTTAATATTGATATGAATATTTAAAAATTTAATTTAATTTTATAAAATACATGTTCTAATAGAAGAAGAAATTAATTATAATTTCAACACAAAAAATTCAGTACTATAATTTTTTAATGAAATTTATTTTTTTGAATAATAAATTTATATTAATAAATATTGAGTTCATATTTCTTAATAATTAATCAAAAAATTTGTATTAATTAAGGAAATTAAATTTAAACTTCATAATTTTTTTACACTTTTTTAGACCCACTAAATAAATGGATAAGTCATATATATATAATAGTCTTTTTATAATATATATCAATTCCCTTAATGTTCATTATTATGGGATGTGAATGATAAGAAGATTGTTAGATGAAACTAAATATTTGGTGTGTTATAATATCACTGCCCAATTTTTTTCATAAAACTATTAATTATAAACATTAAAAGGAAAAATAATACTCATAATGGATTCTTTTCATTATTGAAAAATTTCATGAAAAAATTTCCATGAAGTCAAATATTTCACCCCAAAAGAGGTAACACAAACATTCATTTAAAAATATTATTTATAAATAAGATTTTTAACTCCTTAGGATTATGTGAAATACAATATAAATAATATTTAAATAATTCATTCATCTTTATAAATCATTTTTATATCACTCTTACAATAAATCTAAAAATGGAATAAACTTCTAGGTAAATTACAATAATATATTTGTTTATAAATATAACTTGTTAACTCTATCCCTTACCCAATTCATTGGATATGTATATCAGGTTGGCCCATTATCATAGGCTATATAAGTCTCAACTATCATCATAAAAAATATCCATGAATAAAAACAATTATGAAACATAAATACTGATATTTTTATGATCACACACATATAAATATTCCTTACAAACATATGAAAACATTTTCCTAATATCAAAATATTATTTTGATTTAAAATATATTTCTAATTTACCTAGAATAAAATGAATATGGTTTATTAATTAACATAATATTTTAATCTTGTAATGGAACAAAATAGAGATAAATGGTTTCATCTCTAACAAATACTATTTGCGACATGTAAGTTAAAATATAACATTCTTTTTTTATCATAACATAATATATAAAAAGGTAAAAATATTCAATTTTTTTTAAAATATTTAAATATTAAAACACTTTTATATTCAATTTATGATAATAAAAATACATATACAAAATATTTTGTAGAATATTTACATTATGGAAAAATATTTCGAAGATAATTTTTTTAAATTTATAACTAGATATTTAAGGAAAATAATCAATTATCTTGAGTCCAAATTTTATTGTAAATTATTTATAACATATATAATAAAAAAATATAAATAAATTATAATCTTGATATCTCTTTATTGGTTGAATCACTTATCATCAAAGATTCTATTTCATTCTGTAAGGAACTGTTTAATTACATATTTTCTTAATTCTAGGTCATGTGCTTTTGATGATGTTTGGTTCAAAATATATCACCTCAAAAAATTAAAATATATTTCATTTTAATCAAACTCAATCTATTTGATATATTATGGTACATGAAACATCAGGTTCAAAAAAACATGATACTTTATTAAAACATTGATATTTAATCATTCAAATTATAACCATGAAATTTCAATGGTTTGAATGAGTAAGAATAACTAGATTATGAAACTTCTGTTTTAAACATTTATTGAATAAATTCAATGATTAACTATTGATTAGAAATAATAAAAGAACCACTTTAAGGAAAAAAATGAATTTTGGCTGAAAAAATTATTATTTTTTATAAAATGCATTTTAGTCATGCATTTCAGGCATAATTTGAAATTTCTTTTTTTTTCTAATTTTTAGTAATGAATATAGAAAAACATATTTTTTTTGAAATCCGAATACCTATATGAACTTATATTTATTGTTTTTGGATTTTTCTGGAAAATATTAATTTTTTCATAAATGCTGAAAATAAAAATGTTTTAAATTTTCCTTTTATTTTAAAAAATTAATTCCTAATATTACATTATTCTGGTTTAAATTTAATATATTAATTAGTCAAAAATATTAAATAAAATTAATTACATTGAAATAATCATTATACATGATTTTGGTATTTATTTATTTTTCAAAATTAAACCACTCTTTTTTCTGAAAACTATTTTTAAGTGTATAATGTTTACACATTTGAAATAATTATAATAACCTCTAATAATTAATTATTTTAGTTAAACTTATTTAATATATATTTTTGAATATTAATTTTAATTCATCTATTTTTTATTACTTTTCATATTTTCAATATGAGATCATTTTTTCCTTAAAAAATGATATTCATGAAAAACTATTTCTTAGACATGTCCATCAGTTAATTTTTTTAATTTTAGTCTACCACTTATTTGAGTTGAATTTTTAAAAATAAAAAATATATTTTTATTCATAATAATAAATGTTATATAATAATGTAAAATAAATTTTATACCATAAGGAATTGTGAAAAAGGATAAAAACTATTTGTAGTTATTGTGGTAAAGAGGGTTTACTAGGGGTCAAACTAAAATTATATGGGCTAAAAATTAACCAAAACATATCTAATATTCATTTTCATAAAATATTTTGACATTCTATCTTATAATGATAAAAAATAATATTTTTTTCCTTTTCAATGAAAAAAACTATGGTAATATCCTTAATTTTTGTTTCCTTTTCTATCTTATACCCACTGGATTATCCATTTACTAAATAAATGAATTTTTTAATTACATACCATTATTTTATAATTCTTTATTTTTTCATAAATCTATCATATGAATTTGTTTTTGTGAAAAACAAAGTTTCCTGAAGAAGAGGTAACATCCTTAACGAATCATTTTATTTAATTATTTATTTCACCTCTTTAAAATATTATTAGACCATACTAATATTATAACACTTTTATAATACAAATAATTTGATTTATTATTTTATGGTAATGACCTTAAACCATCTCCACATCACTCAAGTGGGAAAAAAACTGTTGATCATGTGTAGGGAAGACTACCGCCTCACAAAAAAAACATAATTCATTTTAAATAAATACTTATCATAGATGGATATAAAGATCTATATAATAATTATATATATAATTTATGATATTATTATACAAAAAAATTATAATATGAAATATAAATTTTAATTTTCCATTCCATAGAGAATGCAATAATATCGACTGCGTGTAAGGTAGACTACTCCCTCATGATGCGATGGAAATAATTTTTAAGTAATGATTTACATGAAATCTAATAATCAATAAATAAATTTAAAAAAATTCAATATAAATGAAATTTTATTTTTTTGTTATAAATAAATTTATAATCCATTTCCATAATATTTCACATGTTAAGAAAATGATAATGTCGCTAATGTGTACGTATAACCTACCGTCTCCATGGAGTGATGTGATTCATTATCCATGATAGAAATTAAAAATGAATAAAAAAATTATATAATTAAAGAAATAAATTTATAAACCTAATACAATTTTCTTATTTTAGGAACTCTATTAAATAATCATGATCAATTATATTATTAAGGAACTATTTATGAGAACACATAACAAGTAACACATGAAACAATAGCGATGATGAAACACTATTAAAAATCATGTAAACATATATTATTAAAGGATAATATATGACATTTTAAATAATAATATTATTATGGGTTAATATAATGATATTTTTTTAAACCACTATACACTAGATTAGTATGCCCTTAACTAAACGGAAGCTTGAGGTATGAGGTTTCATAACTCAATTTCCATTCATTGGGTTATATGAAAATATTATTGGTTAAATTATGAAAAATTTTGGTGTGATATTAATTTTTATTTTTTTTGTTTTACATATAGTTTTCTTTCTATGGATCCAAATTTTTATCACATAATCAGCTCATTGATTAACTCTTACCTCAATTATATGAATTATTTAATGGTTTCATCTCAAACCTCTTTTATAAAGACACATATTCTTTTATATAGGTAATTTTTTTGAATGGTGTGTATAATGATGATCTAGATACTAGATAAATAATCCCTCCTAAATCATGATATTTTAGGTTACATTTCATCTTATTCAATCATCCGAATTTGGGATTCAAAATTTCCCAATGTAGTAATGATTTATTTATCAGTATCAATTTTATCAAGATGACTTATTTTGTAATTTACATTGAAGTTAATAATTTGATCACCATATAATTAAACCAATTAATTTTACAATAAAAATTTTAATTCATTATTTTATTTATTAAATATTACAATTTCCCTTTCTTCGGTACATAAAATT
Source organism: Viscum album (assembly GCA_963277665.1). Lineage (NCBI taxonomy): Eukaryota > Viridiplantae > Streptophyta > Magnoliopsida > Santalales > Viscaceae > Viscum > Viscum album. The sequence goes on along the minus strand of OY728133.1, from coordinate 2,063,339,967 downwards.
ATTTTCAAATTATTTTTATGAAAATTAAACATAATTTATTTAGTCGGTTGAAAAACATTATTCTTTCAACAACATAATTTCTAGAAATGTATTCAAAAATAATTCGCTAAAACTATTTGTACTCCTTTTTTCGCTTAATTATCTTTCTAATTTTTTTAATTAAAATGATTCATGACTTGTAATTAAAAACCATGATCTTTTTTACTTTTCATACAAACAATTAAAAGGAGTAATTGTTTATTTAATGAACTCAACATGACTGGAAATCTACATCAATCATGAAAACACATTCATTGATTATTATTTAGGATTAAAATATTAACTTCAAAAAATATTTTCATTAATATTTTGGATTGATAAAGATTTTAAATAAGTGTTTTTAAAATTAAAAGAACATCAACCTCATCAATTGTTCAATGTGATATTTCAAAATCATTTTCCATCAAATATGACATAATTTAATGTTATTAAAAGTGAAAATATTATTTTTAACAATTTTTAAATGTACAAAATTAATTAAAACAACCATTGATGTTTTTTATTTCTTAAAAGATATGTATATATGTCTCTCAAATATATACATAGTTTTATCTCCTTACAATGATGAGAAAATACATGCCTTATGATCATTTATCAAATAACATAAATATGAAATTTCCATAAAAGATTATATAAAAAAATGTTTATAAAACACATTTTCCACCAATGGGTAATTTTGATGTTATTAGTTGTTATTTTTTCCTTTATGTGTCACATGTAGATAATGGAAATGCTATGATGGGTCCACACATATAGTGCTCAAATGCATTTGGTAATATTTTATTGTCATGAAAGGTCATGTATGAGATTAGGCAGTAACTCTAAAATGTTATGAGACTTTCTCCACCAAGTGATATCTTATATGTAGTTATATTTGAATCTCATTTGATACAATGTTTTTGTTTCTTCCTATTTTTACAATGATTCCATGATCTTTTGATTCAATATTCTTTACATTAGGATTTAATGTGATTGATCCCATGACTTATCAATTATAAAATCATGTAATAATGTCTACTCAGATGTTATTATTCATTATCATGTTTATTAACATACTAGAATTTTTATATCACCCATTTCATTTTGTATTCCCAAGATTGTCCCATTTTGTTTCTAGATATTGAATGGATTTTAGTACATCACTTTGGAAGATAAAATAATAATTCAATGTTTAAGATTCCTTTTAAGAAATATGATTCTATTATTAAAAATACATTATTCCATTACGATCCTTGTAATGTATTAATATATATATATAGTTATTATAATTATGTAATAATATGTTTAAAATTTATGGGTTGCCCTAGTTTGTATCAGTGGAAAGGTTTAGTTGACCATTGTAACTATGATTATAAAACCATTTTAAATACCCCATGGATTAGTCTATGAATATGAATAAGTGTACAAAAATATCGTGGAATATTTCTGATGTATAGAGTGAATAGTTTCAACAAATTATATCCTTTTCTAGGTGTAGTAAGTGTATATGGTTTTGTAACATACTTACCTAGGCGTGGAAACTCTAAAAAATTCATGTTGATCAGTACTAATTATTTCCATGGAACAAGACAAAGGGATTTAATAAGTAGAAATTTTTTCATTATGGGGAGATATAATTTTGAAATTCATAAATTATTTATGAACCATCATGAAATATTTGAATTCTCGATGACTATGAATTCCTTGTGATAATCCTTGGTGTCTTAGATTGAATAGAAGTTTTCATGATTTATCTATATTATATGTGATTTTTTCATGATTTTTAGGTTTCTCACTATGATTATTATTAACAATTGTATGATATTTTTAGGTATTGACTAGAACATGGTTCATTTATTTTAACATTTATATTTATTGAAACATATATTGTTATGAGTTACAAAATTGGATGATGACTGGAGAGAGTGATATTTTTATTACTCTTAGACATCAATCATAATATATTATTATCAAAGTGATCTTCATTGAAATTACTAACATGTAAATAATAAGAGGATGGACTTCATATTTTTGAGTAAGGTGGGTAAGAGAACCAAGAATAATACATCCAATGATGGATAATATGTTTTCTATGTGAAAATGGAAATTATAAAGCATCAATTTTCATTGGAATTGCATTTATTATATATTGTAAATGTTTAAACTATCTAAATTAATTTCCTAAACCGAGGATGATCCCACATAGCAAGGAATGACCTATGCTATTCTGAAATATTGATATAAAAGGGTTAAAGTAGTTATATATTTGTATTTAAAAAATATGATGTAGAAGTATTTTTTACTAATGTTATTCTAATTATAATAACCCAAAAACATATAATAATTTTGTTGATTTTGAAAAAATATATGTCTTTAATTTATATTAACTGAAGAGTTATAGATACCATCATGGGCTTCTAATTTTAAGTTTTATCTTAAGTCTAATGTTTCATATTACCTTTTTGATGTTTTATAGAATTTTTTTGGGATACAAATGATATTTTCGAAGATGTTTAATTTGTTTGATGAATATATAACATTTTATAATAACATAATGGATTATTTGGGAAGCGTGCGATAGTGTTTTTGTTATTTATGTTAAAGGGCTTTATGGATAGAAAATAATGGAATGGATTGATATGAAATATTGGTGATTCAAATGAGCTGTTAGAGCCAAATGTATTATATTGTATTCTTTTTTCTAACCAATTTTTTTTAGAAAAGACCAAATGTATATGTTCTTATTCACTTGGGGATAATTTGATCAGTAAAATTTTAATTTCAGTGATTCAAGATGAAAAATGTTTATCTTATATACACATAATTTAGAAAAAGAGAAATGATTGTTTTGTAAATTTTCTGAATGATGAAATTATAATTTTCATGTAAGTATATTTTCATATATTTTTAGTCTCTAAGGTAATATAATTCCTGAACACTAGGAAAATCATCTTGAAACTAAAATATCATCATATAACATTGAATTTTGAGGTATAAATGGTCATTTAAATCATCAAAACATTATTATTTTGATGACCTTTACTTTATATAGACAATTAAATTCATTATGATCAATGATTTCTATAAATATATATAATTATTTATTCTATTCTTCCATGTCGATATCTTTACTTTATAAAAATTTTATCGAATTTGGAAACCACGTACATGTTATTCCAAATGACCTTCATGAAAAAATTTCTATTTTATCAATAATACTTAAATTATGGGGGTTTAAAAAATAAATATTTATAAATGAAAAATAACTTTATAATGAGGGTCAAGGTTAAATCGGGAGGTGACAAATTTTGTAAGGAGGGTAGAATTTAATACCAAAATATTTAAAATGAATATCATTTTTTCTGATAGAGTATGTAGAACAAAAACCCATACAAAAAATAAAATAAGAAACAACACGATATATTTCATTTTATATATGTTCTATGTATTCAATTTCTTGAGGTAAATTCATCATTTGGTTTAAACAAGACACAATCCTCTAATAAATAGTATCATTTAAAAATTATCATTTTATAAATCTATATAATTGGTGGGTATGGATAGAACTAACTAAATTATGAATCTAATGTATTATACATGAAAATAATAAATTCAATAGCTATCTAGTAATTATAATTAAATAAGAACCATTTTAATGAAAGAAGTGTTTTCTAAAAATATTTATTTATCGATAAGGCTTTTTAGTCGCGCTTCGAATTCACATGTCAAAAATAATTTTTCTCAATTTTTTAAAAATTGATTTATTAAAAAACATAATTTTGTAAATCATAATAACAATAGAGGCTTACTTTAATTGACAAACACATGTTGACCCCAAACAAATCACTTGAGCAAACCCATGCGACAGGTGGAGAATCATTCTTGACCCTCCGAAGCTGGAAAATATTTCTGATAATAAAGAATAACTCCATTGGTAATGATTTGGACATGAATATAAAAATAAAAAAATATAAAAAGAACTCCTAAAATAAACACTAGTAGTGGGAAGAAATAAACATGGGAATACATCTATGTGACCCTATATATCACCACCAAAAACTAAACCAACATTGCTCTATTGTGAATGATACCAAGATCGAAGCTACAGAAGAATCTAAAAAACTTATAGAGATATTTTATTGAGTATTAAAACGTAGTGGGAATACCTAAGTAAAATAATACACATACAATTCCTTTAAAGGGGAAATTGATTAATTATAGATTAAAGTTAATAGTTTTAAAATATTGATTTCATTTTTATTAAAAAGTAATAGACTAATAACATAAAAATAAAAAATTTCCACTCCATTATTAGAATTTGTTTGTAAGAATTAAATATTTACCAATAAATAATTTTATATATAAGAAACATATTGTGAAGGAAATATATCCAAATAACAAATGCAGTTGAAATAGAGTATTAAGAAATAAGTGTTGACTTAATAATTTCAAGTGAAAACATAATGGTTTACATGGGTTTATTAAAAAAAAACTACATGAGTGAAAATAGAATACATGTAAAACAATTATCATGGGATATAACTAGACACCATGTGAATAGATAATAGATAAACTAGGTTATGAATCCATAATCTGGACCATCGACACGATCCAAATACAATATCCAACCTCGTTGCACAAAACTAACATCACTAGTGGCACAACCTATATAGATACTCTAGGGATATATATAATTTTTAATCTGGAAAAATATTAATCATATATTGACTCTTAGTAGGACACCAATGGACACATGGATAATGAAATCATGTGAGGTGATTAAGAAAGAATGAACATGATATCATTAACATCAAAAGAAACCATGCATGCTAAGGTCTACCTATTGACACCATCCATGTGAATTCCCCTAATAATAGAGATTATAATTGGTGTAACTATCTTTTAAAGAAATAACTCAGAGGTAAAAACCATGACTCCTCATTATAAAACAACATTTTACTATTTGATTTTTTTTTGGAAATTAGTTCGATGATTAACATGCCAATAAAACATTTATGTAAAAAAATATTCGAAGGGAAAAAACTTATATGTTATTTTTAAAATTGTGAAAATAAAATATTTTAGAACATAAATCGATAACTTCTGTGCTTCACTTTTCAAAAAATAGTTTTATAAAAAATCCTTTATCAGATTATACCCATGGCCAAATCAAAACAAAACAGGAACCTATAAGAGGGTTGTTTCAACTATCATAAGTATTTTTTATATTACAATTATATCATAATATATTAAAAACTCCTAATAAATCATGAATAAAATAATAGATTCCAAATTAAAGTCTTGTACATATAGAACCTCCCTAAAAAAATGCTTCTTTTGGTGATTAAAACCCAAAACCACAAAACCCTTACACTCATATACTCCCTGACATATATATACAACCATTGAACCAATTCACATATTCCCCTCACCATGAGGGAATATATAATACATGGGTATATATATATATATATCTATTTGTGTGTGTGTGTCTGTCTGTTATTATTTAATTATACATGTGCAAGTCACTTTCAAAGAGCCTTGAGATACCCTAAATAATAAAATAAAAACAAATAATCACAATAACTCTAATTAAAATATGTCCAAATAATTATAATTAAAGAAATTTTACATGAAATCTATGGAACACTCGCTGCCTACAATTTCTATGGATAAATCACACATTAATAGAAGATCATTAACCCTATAAAAAAGAAAACCAAAATAAAACCCAGAAAATGAGTTATGGTTTGGACATGGTGTGCACACAATATTAAAGAAAAAGATACTAATAAATTTACGAAATAGAGGACGATGGGAGTAGGAGAACTATTCTAGAGAATATTACGCCATGCAATAGGTAAAAGAAAGGACCAACTGGAATGAGAGTAGGAGGATGAGGAGGTGCACATTGGGTGCCCTTCATGACAGGGTATCACAAACCACGGGGCCAATGGTGGAGAGTGGGTTGACACATCAATGGTAAAATAATAATAATAATAATCATAATAATAATAATAATAATCATAATCATTATAACAACAATAATAAACATGATAATAATAATAAAATTGTTATTATTATCATTATAATGTAACCAATTTTATTTTTAAAAGACATTAAAATTTATAGGGTTTGGCTGCACGGTCGGATAAACTATACTCCAATCATTCAACCCTCTTTAGGCCTCTAGAAAACTTTCAAGAGCATGATGAATTGTTAAGGAAACTATTTGTTTCCATGAGATTGAAATTACAAAAAACTACTAATGACTCATACAGGATATACACAGTTTCTAATAATCATGAGACAACTATGAACCTATACTAAAAAACATGAATATTTTAAATTTCAATTCTTGTATGACTCCAAACTAAAATAGTGGCTAAAAATAATTAAGTAAAGAATAATAATTAATATTCCAGTGTTTGGGAGGGATAATTGTCCCCACAATGAGTCTATAATATCCCCATAAAGTCTCAATAAATTTGTTGGTCACAACATTTGATGAAATCAAACTACTGCATGAGATAAGGGTCTTCAATTCTAGAGACCAAAAGGTAAATTTTATCGTAAATAAAAAGCCTTGTTCCCTAAATGAGAATAAAGATGTCATACTTAATGAAATTAATCATGAGAAGATGATAAAATTATCAAGACTAAGGAACATAAACTGTCAATAATGGGAACCAAGAAAATAGAATCAACCCAACAAACAAAATCCCATGAATGAATCACACCAAATCGTAACATATAAATTACAAAAGAAAACCCTATCTTGGAATGTTCGAGATCTCCATGAGCATCTTTAAAATGACACATAAAATGTTATATCAAAACAACTATGGTCGGAGTAGGGTACTGTGTTTTCAGGTTGGCACCCCATTCGCCCGGTGATTTCCAGCTCTCGGCTCATCTTCTTCACCTAGGGTTTCAGAGCCTCTTCTATGTAGCTCTATTATATTTTCCAGCATCTTATTCATTCGCCCTTTTTTTCTTCTTCCCCTCTTTGATTCTCTCTTATGTGGTTCTGCTCCTGCATTTCTTTTAGTATTCCCGTCGTAGGCTATGTTCTTTGGAATCCCTCAGTCGCCCTAACACTGATCTGTCAACAGGTTCTTCTATGCGTCACCATGTTGGAACTAGTGTGGCAGTTACCAAATGGATTTGGGTATACGGTTAAGTATACTATGGGTTTCCAGGCACTACCTGAGTCAGTTCTATCCTGGCTTTCTGATTTGTTTGTGATGGCTGTGTTCAGAGCCCTATGTTCAATGCCCTTCTCTGGACACTTGTTCCTCGGCACCTCTCCTAGTCGGATTAGGTGTCGTGGAATCTATGAAGTTTTGGGATTTGTGGTGCGGTGGCCATCGGGGTTCCAGGTGAGACCTAGGCCGTTATGTTCTTGTGATGTCGGTTACTTGTATGTCAGATCTTCTCGGTTCTTCTTCTTCTAATCTATTAGTGATGGTATTTGTGGTATTTTTCAAGTTATTATTTCATGATCGATTGATAAATTTGTTATGGTTAGTGTATTTTAATTTCTCATTTGGATTTGGAGCTGAAATCGATAGTGATGAAAAGGGTGAAGTGACGACAGTTTCTTTGATTCAGTTTGTGACGGTTAAAGATGATTTTAGTGTATGCAAAGATGTTGTTTTTGTTGGCATAGATGCAGTGGTTTCGGCGACAATGTGGACAGTCTCTGACAGAATGTCCCTGATAGCACATTCAATGATGATGGGTGGCTTGGTGCATCTAGTTCTGAAGCCCGAGATGATGGCATGTTGATTTTGACAGCTCCCATGGCTCAAGACTTTTGCATTCCTCTTTTCATTTGAATTTTGATTTTGGATTATCTGGACCTGCTTATAAATTTTTTGAATTATGTCCAGTGTTTTTGTGGTGTTTGAATTAGTTATTTGAAATTGTTGGGATCCCACTTGGCCATAAAGTGGTTTTGAAATAATACAAAAACAAATATTTGGAGGATTGGTAGGGTAGCGTGGAGTCAAAGAGTCACATGGGAAACTAGACATTGAAATTATCAACAGGTATAGAATATGGGATATAGATCTAGTCTCACCATGATCTCACCGACGGTTGTATCCCCATAATTTAAAATAAACTAGAATGAATAAACCCAAAGACAATAGGAAAACAATGAAAGAAACTAAAATAAAAAACTAAACATATTCAAGATTCGTAATTTCTATAAAAATCCAAAAACGCACAAGAAAAATATAAAAATATTCCAAAATTAAGCTAAAAACAACCCAAAAATATGTCCAAAACCAATGACCTAACACAAGAAAACCCCATGAATAGTCCCCCCAACACTGGATGACTGTTGGAGCTACACCCTCACACACGTAAAAATACCATGACAACATAATAATCATCATTTTGTATCCTACTAATGGATCCATATTGGATTGATTAATATTCTTACCAACCTGTAGGATCAAATTAGCTTCAACTAAAACATTCTATTTTAGAACTATGACATAAAAAAACTCATTTTGGTGAGCTAAATGACCTGTTCAAATGAATCATTTTCTTGCAATCCAACAACTAAAGAGGTACTCTGCTCTTTCTTGGATGATGAATAGGGAAAATCACCAATGAAAAACAGTGTGTGGTCCAATGTCTGGAAGGGATCCATCTATACCACTCAATCAAGAGTCTAGGTAGAGTCATTAATGAGAGGTGTAAGAGAAAAAGTTAATCATTATTTCCTAAAATACTCACTCCACCTCATTTTTGACTTGTTTATACCACCCATTGACAACCAACAATTATTTTTAGATAAACGACCTTTACATAGATAACTAAGTAATTATACTCAAATGGAAACCATCCAAACATTTTAATGTTACTCTTCTAGGAAATTTTCATAAAAGAAGTATCATATAAACAAAAAAATCACATCAATACCATAAAAATTACATTTTTATACAAAATGAAAAAATATGTCAGAAAATAAATCCTAGAAAACATACATCATGTCAAAACCAAATTTTAATTAAATGAAACTGAAAAAATGAAAAGCAAACAAAAAAAATTTTCTCACTAACTTTTAAAAACATTTAGGTATTTATTTTTGAAATCCAATTTCATAAAACATAACAATACATACAAATAAAACACTCACCATTTGAAATTCATGAATCCTAATATATATATATACACCTGATATCCCAAAAAAACCTCCATACATACCACTAAATTCTGAATTTCAACATATGTAAATCAATATATTTTTTCATTCTTATTAATACCGTGGGATAATAGAAATCAATTTTCATTACAAAACTAGAACATTAAATCAAAATTAAAATTTCCAACTGATTTGAATCCAATCATTATCATCCAAAAAACATTTCCAAAATCCCAAGACATTTTCTAAATCAATTTGAAATTCATTTTTTGTAAACCATTTCAATGATCCCAAAATAGTTCATAAACATTTTTAGAAAACCCAATACCATTTTCAAAAACCCAATATTTCAATTGTGAAATTCAAATTCCAATAAACAAATTAAAATTTTAAAATATAATTGAAACACACTAAATTATAATTAAAAAAATGAAAAACAAAAAGGAGAAACCCAATTAATCAATGAATCAAAATCTCAGAAACTCAAAAGAACCAATATTACAAGGAAAATGTTTTGAAAAATTTGTAAATCCATTATACAATTAAGTGTGAACCATGGATAACATTATAATAAGCTTTATAGTCTATGTATGGTTTTACTAACTGTGGGAAACAACCATACACCACTTTAAATTTCTCCAAAAAACCATTCCATGTATGATAATTCCATAAAATAACCTACCAATTCTCAATGAAAAAAAACTCAACATCATAAAACAAAAACAATGAAACAATCAGGATCCAAACTCAAATTTTAAGGCATAACAATTTCAGAATACCCTTGAAATTAAATAATACTAATTTATAAGTGGTGATCAAGAACCTAACCCTGACTATAAACATGAATTCTGAAAATCTTATCACTGAACTACATGGAATCCTCATTTATATGTCGTAATTTCCATGAATCAATTTTTTAAGAACCATCCATGATGTACCCCTGATCTAGTCTCATATTTCGGACCGTGAAAAGTATCAAGAGGCCTTCCCAATCCTCCCAATATAGAATGTAGTGTCATAAATCAATTGGAAAATATATATCCAATGATTAGTCGAATATATAAATATAGAATGAAAAATAAAAATAAACACTAACAGCTGGATGAAATAAAACATGACATACCTCTATGTAACCCTACATGTAACCACCAACCACTAATCCAATGTTGCAGCATGGTGAATTAGACTAAGATGGATGCTACTCCAGAAGCTAAAAACAGTGATATGGATATATGTGTGTGCATTAAGACACACTAGGCATGACATAATAAACTAACCCATATGTCTATCCTTCCATGGGAACACCAATTCATGATAGTTAAAAATACACGAATTTCTAAATAGTTATAATTTAAATTTAAAAACATGTAACAAGATAATAAATTCAGAAGATCCATTTTCTAATCGATTTTGAAAAATAGTTTCAAAAAATTATTTTTTTTCAACTAAATTAGTTTACAAACAAGAAACATGAGTTAATGGGAATAACATAGTCAAACACAAGTAGTGGAAACAATTCACAATAAATAAGTTATAATATAATAATTTTTAGTGAAAACATAACAACTAAAATTAATTTATTAAAACATCTTGAAATGATGGGAAATATAATATATATAAATCATTTTTCCTGGAATGTACCTAGAAATCATGTGAAGATACCCTAGACGTAGTTTGTTTAGAATATATATTTTAGAATATCGATCCAATAAAAAGTCAATAACCAACCCAACCACACTCAAATTGCCCCACCAGTGGCACAACCCACATGGCAACTTCATTGAGATATAGACCTTCTAATTTGAAATAAATATCAACCATCTCTCAACTCTCACTATGAATTCTATGATCCCAAAAAATAAAAAATATGAGAGGCAAGGAAGAAATCATAAATATATTCACATTCAGTAAAAGACAAAATAAATGCTAAGGGCCACCTCCGGACACCATCCGTGCAAATTCCCTATAGAATAGAGGGTATACATGGAGGTTCCATCCTTTAATGAAATAATTCAGAGGTACAACAGAAGACTCATAATTTGAAAACAAACTTTTACCATTTGAAAAACATTTTAAAAATTGATTATATAATGAAAATGTTATTACTCATTTATGTAAAACATTGTATCAAGGGACAAAACATTATGATACTTTCATAATTTCATAAATAATATATTATAGATGTTATATGAAGCACTTGTTTGATTCAATTTTATTTTTTCTAGTATGATTTATTAGATTTACCCTATGGGAATATCAGAAAAATATGGAACAAATAAGAGTCTATTTTCATCCATCACAATAATTTATCATGTTATAATTACTTGATAATATATTAAAAAACACATAAAATAAATAAATCAATATTAGTTTCTAGATTAAAGGCTTCTACACAGAAAACAAACCTCAAAAGACGCTGATTTTGTCACTGGAATCCTAAAACTACTTCATTCTTACAAACATATACACCCTCATATACATATATGTACACATTGGCCCAATTTAAAAATTCCCCTTTCCACAAGGGAATATATACAAGGAGGATATATATATTTGTGTGTTTTTTTACCCATTTATACATGTGTATGTCACCTTTATAGATAAGTGAGACACCATTTTAAATAAAATGAAAAGTAAAACCATAGTGGCATAATTAATATTTTCCCAAAGAAATAGAATAAAAGACATGTTACTCCAAATTGATGATGCATGCACTGCCAATAACCACCAAATACAGGGCTATCCATTAGAAGGGCTCATGAACCCCATAAATAAAAAAATGTGCCAAAAATAAAACCCCAAAACAAGTTAGGGGTTTTCCATGTTGTGTGCACAACTTTGAAAAAAAGAGACCACAAAATTGGGGAAGACCATTATAAGAGGAGGAGAACCCAAATGAATAATATTTAACCATTAATATAGGGTAAGACAGCCAATTTTATAGAAAGGAGGTGTAGGAGGTGAACTTATAGAACCTTTTAGCTGGGGTGTAACGAATCTGAGGGCGTTGTGCATGGAGAAAGGGGAAAGAACCCATTAAGGGGTTAATAAAAAAATGAAAATAATAGTAATAAAAAATATTAATAATAATAATAATATTAATAATAACAAAATTATTATTATTATTATTTAAAGAGTTTATTTTTTAATGAATTTCCACTACACCCGTTTTGGCTGCACCGTTTTCTAAATCATGTTCCAACGATGTTCCCCTATAGTTGCCTCTAGAAAATGCACACCAAAAATGTGAATAGTTATCAACACTGTGTACTAGAATTCTAATCATATTCTCCAAAAAATATAGTTGAATCAAATGAGTTGTGCATGGTTTCTACTAACCATGCTCCTATACAAAAAATCCTAAAATTTTAAATTTTAAACCTATTTTTACCTGAGACTAAAAATAGGGAAAAAACTGAAAATTAAAAATAAAAAATATTATATTGTTAGGTTGTGACAGTTATGGAGAATTTTTTTTGATTTTTTTGAAAATATAAATTTTCTGGTGAATTGTGAATAATACCATTTCTTAAAATATTCATTTGTTTTAGTAAATTATATGCCATTATTATTTCAAATTTTTATAAAACTAAAAATTATTATTTATTTTTATGAAATCTAGTTAGTTACGTTTAAATCATCCTCATACTCGATTTTATTATATGATTATTTAATGTCTTCAGAACAACTTTATTCTGAAAAATGTATTGCTTTTTATAACGTTGAATAATATTTATTAAATAAATTGAACAATAATAAATAATCGTTAACGTTAAATATATAGATTATATATATATGAATTCAAATTCATCTATTTATTATTACTTACCATATAGTTAAAATGGGATATTGATTCATTAAAACATATATTCCCTGAAAAACTAATTTATAAACACATCTGTAGGTTTAATATGAAATTGAATTTAGTCAATTATATAATTTTAATTTTATGTAATTTAGTCCATATTTTTAATAATTATAATTTATATTATCTAATATGATAATTCTAATTTTATTTCACAATGAATAGTGAGAATAGAAAAATTTACTAACCATTTTTATGTAAAAAATGGGCATTATGTGGGGGTTAAAATAATACATTAAATGTTAAAAATGAACCAAAAATTGTCAAAATCCCTTTTAGGTCATATTTATACGTTATCACTTCATAGGTTCCCTAATTATCCATTATTTATATTTTTTTCTTGTAAAAACCAAGGGTGTAATTATTTTGTTTTAAAATTCGAAGTGTGTCCCCCACCTTTAAAAGGATACCCACTCTCCTCTAATTTCCACAACTCACAAACACATTGTTCTGTAAAGACATATAAAAATACATTCCAATTTTTCATATCATCAAGTAAGAATTAATTATTTTCATAAATCCTAACTATTACGACATTTGGGGAAAACCAAAAAACGTTTTCCAAGTATTAGTCAACATCCATAACCAATTTTTTTTTCTATTTCATCATCGATGTAAATAAAATATTATTAAACCATGATGATAGAATTTTTTTATCTAAAATATATAGATATTTCTTTATGATAGTGTAGTTAACAAAAAAAGATATCCAACTCACAAAACTGGGAAACAAAATTGTTGATAGTGCGTATAAAAGACATCCATCATTCTAAGATACATATTAAATTTTCCATTAATACTCTCTCATGAAAGGATATAATGATGAATATACTGCTAAAATATGGTATTTATGATATAATTATACTGATATAATTAAAATAACACAAATGTTTTCTTTATTTTCATTCCATAGATATTATGATAACATTATTTGTATGTACAACGGACTGTTATCTCCTAAATAGATGTGCTTAATTTTTCTATAAGGATTTACATTAAATGTATAAGATATGTTTAATGAATATATATGATGTATATGACCTAATTTTTTTTGGATAAATAATATATAATAAAATTAATTTCATGTTTACTTATTAAGGAAATGATTAAGTTTATTATGCATACATATGTCCTAACATCTCTATGAAGTGATGTCATTCATTCTGCATGTTAATAATTAAATAATAATTATAAATAATTATATATTGTAAAAAATATATTTATAAAATTAATATCATTCTGGATATTATTTAACTACAATGATTATACAAGATACATAACATTAAATATGAAACTTGAGGTGGAAAATAATATAATTAACACTCGAAACAAATGGGATAATGTAAGATTATCAATGAACATTTATTACAATAGCATAAAAGGACAATATATGATACTATAAATTATAATATTATTCTATTATAAGTTAATAACATGTTAAAATCCACTATACATGAGTTTATACAATTCTTCATTGGTTTGTAGGACCAGTTCATTGATTATACTGCACAAAATTTATGTGTGATATTAATTTTTATTAATATATTTTTTATTTATCATTATAATTTTATTGATATATTTTTTATAGAAATAATTACAATTTTTAAAGACTCTCAATGTAATTATAAAATATTTAAGGGTTTCATCTTATTCATATTCTTTGAGGCACATATCCTTTTATACAACTAATATTATATGAATGTTCTATATACTTAACATTTAAATACTATACTAGAAATACATCCAAAATCATGAAATTTTATGTTTCAAATAAAATAATTCATTGATGGAAAATTAGGATTCAAATGTAACCAAATTTGTAAGAGTTTATGATTCAATCTCTTTATAATTAGAGTTTTAATGAACAAATTTACATTGATGGAAATTTTTTTATCATTAAATAATAAAAAAGTTTATTTTTATTCAAATTTGGTTAATCATGAATTTTTAATGTAATATTATAATTTTCTTCTATCAGGTATATTAAATTGTTGTGAAAATTATTCAATGAAAATTTTAATTTCTTTCTCCCCTTAGTCGAATGTACTTCATATTAAAAATAAATTTTTTTATTAATGTGATATCAATAATGATATAATATTATTTTTAATGGAATTTCTATCCTTATTTATATTTTGAAACAATTTTTTGAAATGAATATTCTTATCATTTTTTAAAATTCAAATTTTTTTACTCATTTTGCAAATATTTAAATGGAATATTTTTAAAATATTAAGAATAACAAAACACTTATTAAATAATGAGTACTAAATGTTTTAATGATTCACTTTTAAGATTCAATGATTATTTTAAAATGAAAATTCAATTAATGCATAAAAATGTATTATGTTTGAAATATTTTCTTCAAAATAAAATGGATTTTTTCATTAATAAATGATAATTTTGATCTTTCAAAAATAAGTTTCCACTTATTTTTACATCCTTTGTTGTTACTCAATGTGATAAGGTTATTTTAACCAAGAATTGTTTTAAAATGTGTATTAATCAATGAAAAAAAACTTAATATTTTTTATTTCTTTTAAATTATATTTATATGTCTCCAAAAAATATATATGGGCTATTCTACCTTTATTTGACATGGTATTACATTCTATATGTTCATTTCACAAATGTATTCACTATGAAACTTCCTTTGAATATGATACAAATTAAGATTATAAAACCCATTTACAATCAATTGGAAATTATTATGTCATTTATAAAAACTGATTTGCATTATTTGGAACACATAGATCATGAGAATTTTTTGATTTTTGAACCCTTATATGACTCCAATTAATTGACTAATACTGAAATCTCATGAGACCCCATGCATGTGATTCAAGTGTAATCCTATTCTTCAAGGGTATATTTTACACCATGTGATATTTTATAGGTGATTAGACTTGACTCACGTTTATGTTGGGTTTTTGTGTTGCTTCCACAATTTTATCAATACACGGTCCTATGATACAATGTTCTTTACATTATGATTTCATGTGATTACTTGTGTTCCTTATATATTATGATATCAGGGTATATCTTTGACTCAATTGTTATATTCCCTTATCATGTTTATTCACTTACTATAATTTTTAGCTCTCGCATTTGTTATGTATTCCACAGGTTATCTAATGAATATTTTGGAGATAGAATGGGTTTTATAAAATCACAATAAAAAATAATACAAAAGTTCCATATATAGGATTACTTTTATGAAATATGAACCTAGTATTAAATAGGAACTACTCCTTTACAATCCATGTTTTTTTGTTAATGAATAGTTATTTTTATGAATCATGTAATAAAATGTGAAAAATGAAAGAGTCAATATAATTCTGTCATCATAATAACATATTGGTATATGGGAGATAGAATTGTTATTATAACATAATCGTTAGATTATTTTTAAAGGAGGAATTATATGAAATAAAACTTAATTTTTTTTGTTAAAACCATACATATTCTTTGGAAAAACTAAATTTCATTACACCTCGAGCCCCCAAAGGTTGATATTCATAAAACAAATATATCTATGATGGTAGATCTTGAATGTACAAAACATATTTTCATTATTAAGAGGATAAAGGGGTTTTTATTTTTATATGTAAAATATAGGTCACACATGAAATTTATCAAAATATTTAAATACATTAACGTCTTACTCATCTCAAATGGACCAACTGTAGACAATTTCCAAATAAAAGATGACATATGGTCAAAATATCTCTATACAAATTGATTTAGTTAATTTTTAGGTCATTTTAACAGATATAACTGCAGTTTCACCCATGGTAGATATATTTTTTTAGAAACCCAAGGTATTGACTCATATTATTAAATTATTATTAATATAAAAATCTATTAACAACACCTTGAATATATAAAGCCCTGTTTTTTGATGAATATGTACATAAAATTTATAATGTAACTAATACATAAAATCATTATTTTTATTCTCATTATTGAGTACCTAAATCTCATGGAGTTCCTAAAACTACATTGGATAACATTTTTGTAAAACTACAAGATTTTATAGAATGTTATTTTCATTAAATTAATTCAATAGCTTACGCTACACGCAACTCTATGTTTGGGCCAACCATGACATACCAAACTAGTCATTAAAAAGTTATTATGAATTGTATTAACTAGATTTTGAATTTTATATACTCCATATAATTTTAAATCTATATTATTTTTTTCTTATACATAATATAAAAAAATTCATTTTATCGGATAAAAGAAGTATTTTTCAAAAAATTCAATTTTACCACCTTCTAATGACCAATACGTTTTTAAAACAAATATTTGAAACTTTAATATATTTAATTTATGGAAAATAAATTCTTATTTAAAATCGTGCCATAAAAATTTATTTTGAATAAACTTTGGCACTTTTCTGATAACTTTCATATTTTGATGAATACTAAATAATACTAAATTTTAAATAAAATCAATTTTTATAATTGAAATAATTTATAGGGTTACAATATGTATTTAAATGGTTTGGAATTATAATTAGAATATATTTTAATCATTTAATACAATTTAGGTCATTATAAGTAATTTCACATTTAAATTTGGCATAAACACATGTCAATCTTATGATAGTTTTCACTTTTTAGAAACACCTCTTTTCAGTTTCAACAACGAGATTTAATTTTAAATTAATTAATGAAAATTATATGTTTTGAATTTGGTAAAATAGAATTAATTTTTGAATTCATAATATCAAAATTTTATTGGGGTGAATTTTTGGTATTTTTCTTTAAAACATTCAATTTTTTATGAATAGTGAAAAACATTGCGTTATAATTTAAAAATGAATTTTTATTTAAATAATTATTTATTTTATTTAATTTTTTTAGTCAAAATAGATATATAATACATATATAAGTTCAATTTAATTCATTTAAGTAATTTTATAATAAAATTAGATGTATGAAATGATGTTGAATTTTTTACCGTCTTTTACCCACCTTCTAGGAGCATTTGCATATTTGCATAAAACATAATTTTATCACTTCTACGAGTTGAATTTCAAAAATCCAACAGACATAGTCAACATCATTAAGGAAAATGTGGTTCAATAAAATGATAATAATTTCTTATGAATAGTAACTTTTGACTTTTCTTTCCCACGGTTAAAAGTAAATAGGGAAATTAAGAGTAAAAATGATATTATAATTACCCTAACACATGTCCTAATTCGAAATTATAATTTTAAGTCGACTAAAAGCAAACATAGGATTTAAATATTATCTTATTGGTCCCCTTGTATTAGATTAGGACATTTATTATTATTTTATTTAAGGAAGAGTTAAAAGAGACAAATTCAATGTTGACTAACTATACCATTTTTTATATAAGGTTACAAACAATATATATTAAACTATAAATACTCATTAGAAACATAAAAAATATTTCCTACATAATGATATTATATTTATAATTTTTATCTATTATATAATTTAATTTATTTATGACACAATGATGATGCAGTAATTACCATAATAATGAAATATTTAAATAATTGATATTAAAAATAACCAAATAAATGTAAATTGAGACTTCTTATTGATTAAAATAAATTTAAAGGGTAATATTAAATCTTATTTTGGATTAAATAAATTTTATTCGAATTGATAATGTTATTATGGCCTTCAAAAAATCAAATACTAAATAGTGTCAAAATTGACATAATAGAGTTTTTAAAACAAATACTTTATTATTAACTGATACAACATTGAAAAAAATATATGTTTTGGAAAACGGAATTCAATAAAATTATTTATATTAATAATGAAACACATGGGGTTCTATTGGCTTGTTATAGTATGTTGATTAACCATATAATATAAAAAATATAATGTGAGATGGTAAATATCAAACTATTTAACTAAGAGTTAAATATAAAATATATGGTCAATATGGTGACTTAAACGTATCCAAAACTTATTGGTTGAATGGTTTTCAACCCATGCCAACCTTATCCTCAAAACAAGTCATTTTCGAGCCATTAGAAACAGAAAATGATTTTATTATAAAATAATATTTCAGGCTTTTCCTAAAGTGACTCTCACCTCTCTTATAAAAGGGTACTTCCCCTTCTCTTAATTTAACACCACCAAATCCATTTGGTTTTCCCAATACATGAAACAAGATCCTAAAAAATTTTATCCCTCCATCCAAGAGGCCTTCCGTTGGTCAGAAAGGCAATATATGGAGGAGTTTTGATCAAATAAAAAGGAAGAACCCAAAGAAGAGGTTAATATTCCATCACCTCATTCAAGTTCTTTTCTTTATCCACATCCTCTTTATTTTTTGTTTTCATACCAAAATAATAAATCCAGTTCATTTTAAATACCATGATGTTATTATAAATACTGTACAACCATATTTGTTATTCTATCAATCCTATAAATGACAAACTCACCATAGGTGTGTACGTACGGCTTACCGTGTCCTCGCTGTGGTGAACTTCGATATTCAAACACTTCATTATTTGGATGGGTATAATAATGAGTATAACTAATTTAAATAAAAAAATAACAAAATAATGATTTTGTATATATTAGATACCCTCCAATTAGATACGATTTCACCATTAATATAATGATATTGTAGCTCGTGCGTACATAAGGAATATCGTCTCCACAAACGCGATGAGATTCATTCCCCATCATAATCATTCAAGAATAATTATAAATTTATGATGAAAAATAATGTTTATGAACATAATATCATTTTGAATATGAATCAAATACATTATATCCATAACAAACATGGCTTACATAATCAATTATATTAAGGAAAACGAATCAATTAAAACACAAAACGTTAGTACTACTGAAATATTATTAACAAACAAATATTAAAAGATCATATATGAAATCATATTTTTGTATTTTGTTTTTTTATAATTTTAAAACAATTTTTATTCATTATAAATTAGGTTAACCTATACTATACTAAGTAAATGTACAAGGTAAGGGTTTTCTTATCTCTCTCATAATTTCGTGAGATTTCCATTGTTCAACACTTATTTATTGCATGTTGTGTATTGTGTACATCCATTTGAAATATATTATCACAATTCTATATATATTATTGGTATTATGTGAATAATTTGTTTTTTATTAAAAAAATTTCATATGAATCGATTGATTACAACTTGTTAAGGGTTTATCATCTCACTTTTTATTCCCGTGAGATTAATGATATATTAGCCACTATTTCATTTTGTGTGGTGTATGTACTTCCCTTGATTGAATTCTTGTTGTAATAAACATTAATTTATAGGTATTTAAATCTTTATTGTATTATCATTTTTTCATGGGGTTTATGTTTCATATGTTACCAAATAAGTAAGGGAATTTCAATTTTCAATTTCCACCCATTGGGATTTATGCATACTTCATTGATTATTTTAGTCCAAGATTATGCGTGGAATCACTATTTATTATTTATGTTGTAATTTACACTCCACTTTTTCTGGATATACTTTTGATGAACATAATCACTCCATTTATAATTTCTAAAGACATTGATATGAATATGATAAGAGTAATCTTACCTCAATTTCCATTCATTGAGTTAAATATCCTAGTCATTGGTGTTGTTTTTACAAGAATATTTTTCAATGTCCTCTAGTTGATTTAAACTGAATATCCAATCATATTAAGTGTATTTTTATTTTTCACACATAATTCTGTCATAGATTTATCCTTATCCTAAGGATACAATATTTATATGGGACTTTATCTCAATTAATATTCCATTAAGACTTCTTTGTTGTTATGCACCAATCACTTTTATATGTTATAAATACTATAATTTGACATAGTCTATCATAAATCCATTTATTCACATGATATTTTAATGTTTTTATTGCCTAAATTAGTTTTATACAAGCGTGTCTCATTTGGTTAGGAACTCTAACAAAAATCGCATTTAAAATGTTTTAAATATATATTCTTATATATATTTCTCATTAATGTCCATGTTTTAAATGTGTTCTTAAGGATTTATTTATACGGACATTAATGTCTTTAAATTATAATTATTTTTTAATGGTTTCAATGAGGTATGGGACACTTTTATTCAAAAATATATTTTAAATTGCTTGTTGATAAATAGTGATACTTTTAAATATTTTTAAGAAAAAGTGTGATAATTCACTCAAATAGTTTTGATGATTATTTTCATCTATGCCAATATCATTCGTTATTATCGATTGATGTTAATTTTTTATAATAAAATCATCCATATTTAAATGAATGAATTATTTTTGGATATGGATGTGCTATTGTTATACAATTAATGGTTTATGGTTAAAGTATTGACATTTCATATGCTAGTTTAATAAGAATGTTTATCTAAGGTTTCAAAATTTTCATATGGGAAATTTATTGGACTTAGAAAGTGACCGGTGAAGCCCGCTATAGTTCTTCTATGCATAAGTAGGTCTCATGAGACAAACTAGTGTTTTGGTACAAGGCCTTGACAAAATATTATTTGTAATCTTGTCAAAAGGGGATGACTATGTGGTTATGAAGTCTAGAATTATACATTCCATAATTATGAAATTGGATATTGATATTACTTGTGATTATTTTACTAGTAAAATATCTATGTGAATAAGTAAATGGAATTATATAATTTATCATTTCCATATTATTTTGATGTTTATGTTTAAAAGGCTTGTGTTGTAGTCTTATACATTTCCTTAAATGTTTGTTCTTATTTATGATAGTTTTCACTATATTTTTATCCTTACTAAGTTTCTGTGCTCACCCTTTTCATATGTTTTATATTTTTCCCTGGATGCAAAGAAGTATATTACAATTAACCCGCCTGAATAGGCTACGGTATATGAGAGTGTTCAAAGGGGACACAATTTTGTTTTTTTATATTAAGATGTAATTTAAAACATGTGTATGTATCTAGTAATTCCAAGGATACTAAACTGATCGGTCTTTCAGGACATGATTCCTTGTATCATGCCAATGTTATATATTAATGCACCAATTCTGGGTAACTGGGGCCAGGACGTTACAGTTGGTAATAAATTATAAAAAGGGCTAATCTAAAATCATAGTATTGGAAAAACACGATAAGAATAGATAATGTGTGAGTCAATGTTATAAAAATATTTCAAAAATGGGAAGGCTATTGAGTAACACTTTAAATCATAACATAAAAAATATAGTATCAAATGATCATATAAAAATAGGAAATTGGAAAGAACATATAACTTGAGAAAATTATTAGTTAAGGTTAACTTCCAAAACAACATAACATTGTGTAAGAACCCTATAATGGATTGGTTTTCATCCGCATACCCATATATTAATGTTTCATGAATCCAAAAACATTGTAAAATTTATTAGTGTTGTATTTATTGCACCCATCATAATATTTATAAGCTAATGTTTAATTGAAAAAGGAAATATTCAATAGGAATAAACATTAAAATTACCCATTGATTGAAATGGATTACATTTTCTTTCCTTCTGTAATAATTAGTTTAGATTTCATAAAAGCAAACTTTTATAAATTAATGTATGTCATGTTTTAACCAATCAATGTATCAGATGATGATATAGATATATATATATATAAGATACGTATATAAATAATTAATAGGAAATATATTACATAATTGGTTTAAAAAAAATGAAAAAAATGTATTTAAATGATCACTTAGAATATTTCATGGTGAATTAAAACTTTACACATTGAAATCAATTCTAAAAAATTAAAAAATTAAAAAAATTATAGAAATTAATTCAATGAAAATAAACATGGAATATTATAAATGAAGATTCTTGGAATTGAGGGGTTATTATGACAAGAAGTTATATTAATTTCGTACAAGTAAAGATGAATAAATTTATTTTATAGTTTGGTATAAAATGCCAAAATTGTACTTTATTTGGAATATGAAAAAAAGTATCCTTTCTAAAAATTTTGTATGAAGAATAATTTGGGTAAAATTTTATTTATTGAATAATTAATGAATAATAAAAAATCATTAAAATATTATAAGGTAAATATATAAGTGGAATGGATTTATTTTAGATGAAAGAGAATATGTAGGATGAGTGTAATTATAAACAACTTTATAGATATTGAATTACCAAATAAGGGAATAAATTGAAGAATCATGTAAAATAATACATAACTAGAATATAATAAAATATATTTTCTCTATGAATAAAATTTTATATTACTTTCCCTATAGGACCCTAGAATATAAACAATCTATAAAATAATGTATATCAAAATAGATTGCCTTCACTCCGTTTGTAACATATGAATCAAATCCATTTGGATGAAGTAATGTGAATTGTATCATTAAATACCATGAATTATGAATTATTCATGATATAATATGTAAAAGGGTCAACATATAGACCATATAAAATAATTTTAGTGCAGAACAATAAAATATTCGTCAATGAAGTGAAATTTAGATGAAATACCCTACCTAGCGGTCAGCTCATCACATACGTGTTTTTTCATCCTGAAAAATAATAATATCTTAAATTATTACATTAATGAGAAATTTATTTTTATATATTTTATATTTATTATGATGTTTTATTTATTTACATAATAAAATAATCTCACATCAGGTGTTTTAGAGATATTTAGGTCATATTTCCAAAAAGATACCGACATGTTACTATGGTAAATGAAATCATTATCCCATAATCGCTAAAATAATAATTATGAAGTTATTATCATTTTTATTCATAAATAATTATTTTCAATAAAATATTAAAATTATTTTATAAAAAATGTACTATGTTACAATTATAAGGCCCCGACCTTAAATATTACTCAATCTTGAGATATTTCAAGAATACACATTAAGGATCTTTTCTGGTTTAGAGTTTTATAGAATTAGATCATAAAACAAGCATTACATCCTACATTTAAACAAAGTGGTTACAATAAAAGAGAGTATTCATTTTTCCCATCAACGAAAACTTATTTAGAATGAAACATGGATTCTTCCTTGACACTTCCTTGACACTATCATCATATCATGTACATTTCCCTTGACCTGTGAAAAACATTTAAAAAACTTGGGATGAGCATAAAAAGCTCAGTAAGGGATATAAAAATATGGAAAGGAAACATGAGTACATGTATTCATAAGAATCAATGAAATCATACTTTACTCATAAAACATAAGCACGTTAACATAACTCATCAAATCATGAATAAATAATAGAAATCATAAGACATAAAGTTAACTTGAGGCATTCATAACATTCATACGTAGGGAGTAACCCTCTTGGTTACATTTGGAATACCCATCAGAGTATATTACATAAATATCTTCAGAGAAACCTTAATGTTTAACTTCTTCACATTACCCAATGCATTGGAGAGATATATCGGGCTCACCCACCCTTAGTTTATCACGGAACCACCCGTCTACATAACAATGCCCAAGAACCATAACATAATCGTATCATATAAAACATGCATAAATGAAACATAACTTTTTCACATTTCAATCACAAGATATCAATACAACACATTGATATAATAAAAACATTATGAAAACCATTTTCAATACCAAAATAAAAAGAAAAGTAAAACATGTTATTTATTTTTCATTTAAAAAAAAGTTATGGCTTGTAGAGAAAGCCGAACCTCAAATAATGGTCACGGCGGCGGAGAAGTCGTTGTTGCCGCATTAATATGAAAAAATTTCCCTTTTGTTGTTTAGTAAACACTTCATATAAAAAATATTCCTTTTGAGTAAACGTAAAAGTCAAAGGGGTTTATACACCGTATAAAATAATGATGTGTATAAAACAAAATATGCCTCAATGAAAGGAGATTGAGATGAAGTCCCATTACTCGGGTCCGACATGACTCGATCATTCTTTAACCACCTAAATAATAAAATTGAGTTAATTTCTACTTGATTAAGAACCTTTTTCAAGTTCATTATTACTTTTATATCACTTATTACCATGTTATGAACACTATGTAATTATTTATGTTAATAATGGTCGTTTTTTCGATCATTTGTACTTGAGTCAAATAGAAACACTTTGTAATTACAAGTTGTTCATGGGGTAAAATATCCATTTTGTCTAGAATTATATTCATGATTTACATATCATATATATCATATATATCCAGTATATACATGCATTTATAATATTACATAACAATTAGAGGTATGAAATGAAATGCACCGTTCATAGAGACTGTAAGCCGTACGTACGCATGAATGCTACTTCCATTTATATTTCATATTTAATATAATTAAAAAATAATGATTCATAATTTTGTTATAACATCCGTATGGTATCAAATATAATATCATTAAATCTATCCTTTATATATACCACATATGGTATTAACGAATCAAATCACTTTGAGGGGCCAGTAGTCCGCACTTCCTAAAATGAAGTTATCGCGTTTACCCATAATGGAAACCATAAAGGTATGCCATAAATGATAAATACAGAAGCTTAAGTAAAACATAAACATATTATATATCATATATAAATATAGTTACATCTTAATGGCCACATTTTAAGGTGTTAAATGAATATTTAACATTCATCGTTTCGTGAGGCAGAAATTCACCATCCACAGAAACATTATGTTCTTTAACCATTAGATGTAGGTGCATGTAAGTGTAGATAGAATCATTATTATAAAAAAATTCTAGTATATTGAAGATACTGGTTTTGTTAAAAAATAAATGAATAAAAAGAGTTTAGGCGGTTGGAGAAGCCAAATAAAACAAAATAACACAAGTGAAGACATTACCCTTAAATTGGGTAAATCCCTTTGGTTTGAACCAAAAGGGTTTCTTGAAAATCTTTTTTATTAAGGTATGGTTTCGAGGATGAGGATAGGGATGTTTAGAGACAAAATGAGCAGAGATTGGCTGAGCCAAAGGCTTGAGAGGTGTGGGTAAGTTGGTATAGGTGGGGTCCATTTATAAGAGGAGAGGAGGGCCACTCTTGGAAAGGTATAAAATGTTACATTATTTTCAAACGAGTTTCAGATTTTAAAGGTCCCACATTGATGTATTTCGAGGATAAGGTGATAATAGTTCTAAATCCACCCATAAAATAGGTTTTTTTACATGTGTAGGTCTTATAATTTACATTATCATTTTATTTTATTTAAATCGTTAAATAATGATGTAATCACTGCATCATCATGGTGTCATATATAATTTAATTTATTTAATGTCTAAAAATTATAAAAAAATAAGATGATGTATGAAATCATTTTAGAGTTCCAATTAATATTTATAGTCCAAGAGATCATTTATGTAGACAAAATTAAAAATGTTTTACTCAGGTGATAAATTCTTTAGAGATATTCTCCTTTCTTTAAAAAAAATGACAAAGTGTCACTTTCACCCAAAAGTGATTCCATGGGGTCCCTAAGTTTGGCATAAGGAATCCCATGGTCGGCCATGACACAAACAGTAGCATTAGGACACATTTTGGTGTCATTTTTTATTATTATGATATTATATTATTATTCTTAACTACCAGATTACTAATTAATCAAGATAATTAACGATAATTACCGTCGTTACTATTCATAGAGTCCAAAAACAAAAGTCTTAATTACATAATTTGGACCTTATGATTCAAAATATGGAATCCATTTTACCAAATTCCAAACAAAGAAATTTCAATAATTAATTTAAAAATAATTCCCGTTGTCAAAACAAATTGTGGGTTTTTTAAACAATATCTATGAAATGTTTGGCATTAGTTTATGCCCAATTCCAAAGTAAAATTAATTCTAATGATCAATATTAGATTAAATGGAAAAAATATATTCTAATTACACTTTATAACCAATTA
The DNA here is from genome assembly GCA_963277665.1 of Viscum album. Lineage (NCBI taxonomy): Eukaryota > Viridiplantae > Streptophyta > Magnoliopsida > Santalales > Viscaceae > Viscum > Viscum album. The sequence continues at coordinate 2,063,313,050 of OY728133.1, read as the reverse complement.
AAAAAATATTCTAACAATATAATTAAATTAGATGAAAAAGCATTTTTGATGTAAAATTCAGTATTTTTGATTATTCATTAAAAAAAGAACATTGTCTAAAAAATACCAAAATTTATCAAAAGTAAATTTCAATCTCCCAATCCTAAAGAATAAGTTTATTTTGTCAAATAGTGATTATAAAATTGTCAAAATTTAGATTTAAAAATGGGATTCCATCAAAAGGTAGCAAAATAATCTTTTAAAAATATTAGTGTATTCCATGCTTAAGATTGGATTTATTCTCATTTTAAGAATCTAAAAACCTATCTTATTCATAAATATACATAGATAAGAATATCTATTATTCATTAATTAGTTGGGATCTTACATCCTTCCCCCCTTTAGAAAATTGCGTCCCCGTAATTTATTTACTTATCGAATACGTGTTGGTATTTATCCCTCATTGCATTTTCAGATTCCCATGTTCCCTCTTAACTCATGCAGTTCTTCCAAAAAACCATTACTTGATGTATCACCTTATTCCGAAACACTTGCTCCCTATGGTCAAGAATCTGGACCGGTTGTTCTTTATATGATATATTCTCTTCCAGCTGAACTACCTATGGACTCAAAACATGAGATGGATATGGCATGTACTTCCTTAACAATGAATCATGAAAAAAATTGTGTACCTGAGATAAAGTCGGATGTAAAGCCACTCGGTATGAAAATGATCCAACTCTCTCCAGAATTTCATATGTTCCAATGAACCTTTGACTCAACATTCCTTTCTTACCAAATCACATCACACTTCTCCATGGAGATACATTGATAAAAACATGATCACCTACCTCAAAAGAGAGATCCTTCCTCCTATTGTCCGCATAACTCTTCTGCCTTCTCTGAGCTATTCTCATGTGTCTCTGTAGCATCTGAAATTTTTTCTACCAACTCTTATACCAATTTGAGTCCCATAAACTTCCTTGCAGCCACTTAATCCCCGAAATCTGGAGTTCGACACTACTTCCCATATAATGCCTCAAATGGTACAATCTGTATACTAGAATGAAAATTGTTATTATAAGAAAACTCAACCAAAGAAATATGTTGGTCCAAAAATCCTTGATAATTCATCGAACATGCACATAGAATATCATCCAAAGTCTAAATCGTTCGTTCTGAATGCCGATCTGATTGAGGATGAAAAGATGTAATAAAATTTAATTCAGTACCCAACGAATTCTGAAAGCCTTTCCAAAAGTTAGAAGTAAACCTGTGATCACGATCAGATACAATAGAGAGGGGAACTCCTTGTAACCTGACTATCTCTTTATGATACAAACGATAAAGTTGATCTAGGGAAAAAGTATATCATATAGAAAGGAAATGAGTAGATTTAGTCAAGCGATCAACAATAACCCAGATTGCATTATTACCTTGAGGTGTCTTCGGCAATCCCACAACGAAGTCCCTGGATATTTTTTCCCATTTCCACTCTGGCTCTGTTAAAGGGTGAAGCATCCCTTTCGGTAACTTCTGCTCTGTTTTAACCTTTTGAAAATTCAATCACTTCAGAGTAATATCAGCAATATCTCTTTTCATTCCGTCCCACCAAAAATACTCTCGAAGATCATTATACAACTTATTACTGTCCGGATGAACAGAAAACATAGAAATATGAGATTCACATAATAACTCCCACTTCAACATTGAATCACAAGGCCCACACAATCTCTTCTCAAATATCAAAACACAATCATTATCAAAGTTGAATTCATGCAACATACCTTTCTGAACCTGCTCTACCTTTTTCAACAACTCACTGTCTTGCTTCCGTGCTTTCTTAATTCTGTCTGATAGAGAAGATTTCACTGATACCTGAAACAAAAAAGAAGGACATCTTGCACCAACAACTTCTATTCCAAAGTTCATCAAATCCTTAACCAAAGGATCATGTTCCAAATGCAATATTGTTAATGAAGAATTACCTTTTCGACTCAAAGCATCAACCACTTTATTTGATTTTCTCAGATGGTAATGAATTGTACAATCATAATCCTTGATTAATTCTAGCCAACTCCTCTGTCTCATGTTAAATTATTTATGAGTAAATATATACTTTAAACATTTGTGATCGGTATATATTTTACACATTAATCCATACAAATGTTGACTCCAAATTTTTAAAGCGAAAACAACAGTAGCTAATTCCAAATCATGTGTAGGGTAATTTACCTCATGAGTTATCAAATGACGTGAAGCAAAAGAAATTACCTAATCATTATGCATTAGGACTCAACCAAGTACATTCAATGAAGCATCACTATAGATAACAAACTCCCCATTCCAGGAAGGTAGTTCCAAAACTGGAGCATTCACCAATCTTCTTTTCAGTTCCTGAAAACAATCATCACATTATTTTGTCCAGATAAACTTAACACCCTTCCGAGTTAGATTTGTCATTAGACTAGATAATCAAGAGAAATTTCTAAAAAACCATCAGTAATAGCCTTCCAAACCATATAAGATACGAATCTCAGTTACATTTGTGGGTCTTGGCCATTCTTCAACAACCTTTGTTTATGCAGGATCAACAGTTATCCCATCTTTAGAAACAATGCGACCAAGGAAAGAAATTTGTTGCAACCAAAACTCACACATGCTGAATTTCCCATACAATTTATTTTCTTTTAAGGTTTGAAAAATGACCGTTAAATGAATTTCATGCTCCTCTTTACTTTTAGAAAACACCAAAATATCATCAATGAAAACCACCAAAAACATATCTAAGAACTCATGGAAAATTCTATTCATAAGGTCCATGAATACAGCAGGTGCATTGGTTATCCCAAAAGGCATAACTACAAATTCATAATGGACATATCTTGTACGAAAAGCGGTCTTAGGAATATCTTCTTCCTTTACCTTCAAGTGATGGTACCCCGATCTCAGGTCAATATTTGAAAAAAACTAAGCTCCCTGGACCTGATCAAACAAATCACTGATATGAGACAAAGGATATTTTTTCATAACAGTGATAGTATTAAAGGCTCTATAATCAATACAAAGTCTCATAAAACCATCTTTATTTTTAAAAAATAAAACAGGATCACCCCATGGTGATGTGCTAGGTCGAATGAAACATTTCTCTAATAAATCATGCAATTACTTCTTCCACTCTAAAAGTTCAATTTGAGCCATTCGATAAGGGGGTTTTGAAATTGGCTTAGCATCAGGAAGTAAGTCAATTGTAAATTCAACTTCTCGATCTGGTATTATTCCAGGAAACTCATCAGGAAAAACATCAAGATACTCATTTAACACTGGCACATCATTAATCTGAACAGTTCCTTTGTTTTCAATAATTTGTGCAAGGTAACATTGATTTCCATCATTTACAAGTTTCTTATCCTCTTGATATGTTATCAAAAGTAAGGGTTCATTCTTGTACAAATACTGAAATTATTTCTGAAAAGAAACTTCTTTATCTCTACACTCAATCTTAGCATGGTAAATAGAGAGGCAATCCATACCCAGGATAACATCAAACTCTACTAGAGGTAAAACAATAAGGTTTTCAAGTAGGTTCTTTCCACGGATAATGATAGGAAGATTCTTATAACTTTTTTTTTCTTCAACATTTCCCCCATGTGTTTTTACCACAAGTTCAGGAGTCATTTATTGAGATGGAATTCCCATTTTACTAGAAAAGTTTTCAGAGATGATAGAATGTGTAAATCCTGAATCAAAAAACACACTAGTATAATCTGAAAAAACAAACAATGTACCTGATACCACTTCATTTGATGGCCCAACATCTGCTGAAGTAGTCACAAAGGATTTCACCACCCCTTGCTGCTTGTAGTCTCACTACATTCCATCACTTGAGCTCTTTGTTGGCCACTAGTTTGCATAGTGACCCATCTCATTGCACTTAAAACATTTCACTAACTGTAAATCAAATTTGGTCTTACCATCACCTTGATCTTTTTCAGTGCAATAACGAGCCTTGTGTCCCATCTTACCACATTAGTAGCACATTACAGAATTTAGAAGGCATTCCCCATCATGCCTTTTACCAAATTTATCAAAAACTGGAAACTTAGTTTTCTTATCATCAGACTTTTTTGAATAATTCTTCCCTTTCTCATGCCACCTCAGTCTATTCTTCTGATGGTTGTTATAGAACACTTGATCATCAGAAAACTCCATTTCCACCTTCTCAGCACATCGATCAAGCTTTTCATAACTCTTGAACTCGCGAGAATCTAAAGACCATCGATATTTTTTCTTTAATCCTGAGTAAAAACGATTGATTTTACTATCAAGTTCTCAGATAAAATTTGGAGCATACCTTTCCAAACGAGTGAACCTTTCTCCATAAGCAGCCACTAAATCTTCCATTTGCATCAATTCCAAGAATTTTTTTCCATCCTATGTCGAGCAGCCTTAGGAAAATATTTCTCATGAAACATACCATTGAATTCATCCCAGTCGAGAGCATCAATATCATCAGTGTCCCTGATATTTTTAACCATCGACCTCCACTGATCTGCTTCACCATCCAAACGGTAAATAGAAATAATAACCTTTTGATTGTCTGAACACCCCATGATATCGAAAATCTTCTCCAGTTCCTTAATCCACCCTTCAAATATCACAGGGTCAGATGATCCTCTGAATGATGGGGGATGTTGCCTCATGAAATGTTCCACCACTGACATGTTCCTCTGCGGTTGATCTGGCTGATCTCGTGCATGGATACCACCACCATTTATCGCTTGAGTCAACTGCGCCATTATTGCAACAAACTATTCAGTTCCAATTCTGACCATCTCAGGATGCTGATTCGGAAGGTTATTTCCTTCTGTATGCCTTGCTAGCACTGCTTCCCTGTTTTCTCTATGGAAAACCATTATAAAAAACCATGTCTTAGATGAAGCAACATGGTAATCTTCAAATGCTATATCATTTCAGTTTGACCATAAAAAAATATTTTTGGATAATAATTTAATAGAATTCTTACTCCTAATGTTATCTAAACCGACCTCTGATACAAACTATAAGGACCCAGCCTTAAACATTTCCCAATCTTGAGATATTTCAAGAATATACATTGAGGATTTTTTTAGGTTTAGAGTTTTAGAGAATTATATCATAAAACATGCATTACATCCCACATTTAAAAAACATGGTTACAATAAATGGTAGTACACATTTATCCATCAACAGAAACATATTTAAAACAAAACATGGATTCTTTCTTAACACATTCTTGACACTATCATCATATCATGTACCTTTCCATTGACCTGTGAAAAACATTTCAAAAACATGGGATGAGCATAAAAAGCTCAGTAAGGGATATAAAAATATGGAAAGGAAACATGAGTACATGTATACATAAGAATAAATGAAATCGTAATTTACTCATAAAACATAAGCAAGTTAACATACCTCATCAAATCATGAATAAATCATAGAAATCATAAGACATAAAGGTAACATGAGGCATTCATAACATTCTTACGTAGGGAGTAACCCTCTTGGTTACATTTAGAATACCCATCACTATTTATTCCCTAAATATCTTCGGAGAAAACTTAATGTTTAACTACTTGACATTACCCAATGCATTGGAGAGCTATATCGGGCTCACCCGCCCTTAGTTTATCACGGAATGACCCATCTTCATAATAATGCCCAAGAACCATAACATAATCGTATCACATAAAATATGCATAAAGGAAAAATAAATTCTCCACATTTCAATCACAAGATATCAATAAAACACATTGATATAATAAAAACATTATGAAAAAAAATTTCAATACCAAAATAAAATAAAATTAAAACATGGTATTTATTTTTAATTTTTAAAAAAAGTTATGGCTTGTAGAGGAAGCTGATACTCAAATAATGGTCACGGCGGTGGAGAAGTCATTGTCGCCGCATACGTACAAAAAAAAATTCCCTTTTGTCGTTTAGTAAATTATCTGTATAAAAAAGATTCCTTTTGAGTAAACGTAATGTTCAAAGGGGTTTATACAATATATAAAAGAAATTTGTGTATAAAACAAAATATGCCTGAATAAATGGAGATTGAGACGAAGTCCCATATCTCGGGTCTGACTTGACTCGATCGTTCTTTAACCTCCTGAATAATAAACTTGAGTTAATTTCTACTTGATTAAGAACCTTTTTTAAGTTCATTATTCCTTTTATATCACTTATTACAACGTTATGAACACTATGTAATTATTTATGTTAATAATGGTCATTTTTTCGATCATTGGTACTTGAGTCAAAAATAATCTCTTTATAATTACAAGTTATTCTTAGGGTAAAATATCCATTATATCCATAAATATATTCATGATGTATATATCATAAATATATCATATATCGATTGTATACATGCATTTATAATATTGCATAACAATTAGAGTTATGAAATGAAATGCACCAATCATGGTGACGGTAAGCCGTACGTACGCATGAACAGTACTTCCATATCTATTTCACATTTAATAGAATTAAAAAATAATGATACATAATTGTATTATAAATTCAGTATGGTATCATATATAATATCATTAAATCTATCCTTTATACGTACCACATATGGTATTAACGAATCAAATCACTTTGAGGGGGTGGTAGCCCGCACTTCCTAAAATGAAGATATCGAGTTTACACATAATGGAAACCATAATGGTATGCCATAACTGAAAAATACAGAAGATTAAGTAAAAAATAAACATATTATATATCATATATAAATATAGTGACATCTTAATGGCCACCTTTGAAGGCGTTAAAAGAATATTGAACAATCATCGTTTTGTGAGGCAGAAATACACCATCTACAGAAACAGTATGTTATTTCACCATTAGATGTAAGTGTGCGTAAGTGTAGCTCAAATAATTCTTATAACAAAATCCTAGTATATTGAAGATACTAGTGTTGTTACAAAAGAAATTAATAAAAAGAGTTTACAGGGTTGGAGAAGCAAAATAAAACAAAAGAACACAAGTGAAGACATTACCTCTAAATCGGGTAACACCCTTTAGTTTGAACTAAAGGGGTTTCTTGAAGTGATTCCTGCCTAATGTAAGGCTTATATGATTTGTATAGGGATGTGGAGAGACAAAATGAGCAGAGATAAGCCGAGCCAAAGGCTTGAGAGGTGTGGGTAAGGAGGTATAGGTGGGGGCCTTTTATAAGAGGAGAAGAGGGGCACTCTTGGAATTGTAAAAAATGTTACGTTATTTTCAAATGAGTTTAGGAATTTAAAGATCCGAAATTTATATATTTCTAGGATAAGGTGATAAGAGTTCAAAATCCACCCATATAATAGGTTTTTGACATGTGTAGGTCTTAGATTTTACATTATCTTATCATTTTATTTAAATCTTTAAATAATGAGTTAATCACTGCATCATCAGGGTGTCATATAATTTAATTTATTTAATCTCTAAAAATTATAAAAAAATACTATGATGTAGGAAATATTTTTTTATTTGCAATGAATATTTATATTCCAAGAGATAATTTATGTATACAAAATAAAAAATGTTTTACTCAGGTGACACATTCTTTAGTGACATTCTCATTTCTTTAAAAAAAATGATAAAGTGTCACTTTCACCCAAAAGTGATTCCATGGGGTCCCAAAGACTGGCACAAGGCATCCCATAGTCGGAAATGACACAACCAGTAGCATTAGGACACATGTTGGTGTCATTTATTATTATTATGATATTATTTTATTATCCCTAACTACCTGATTACTATTTAATCAAGATAATTAACGATAATTACCGTCGTTACTATTCACAAAGTCCAAAAACAAAAGAGTCTTAATTAAATAATTTGGACCTTCTGATTCCAAATATGGAATCCATTTTACCAAATTCAAAACGCAAAAATTGCAATAATTAATTTAAAAATAATTCTCGTTGTCAAAACAAATAGAGGGTTTTTTTTGAAACAATATCTATGAAAAGTTTGGCATTAGTTTATGCCCAATTCCAAAGTGAAATTAATTATAATGAACATTATTGTATTAAATGGTAAAAATATATTCTAATTAAACCTTAAAAAAAATTAAAAATATAATCTATAAATATAATTAAATGAGATAAAAAATCATTTTTGATGTAAAATACAGTATTATTAACTATTCATAAAAATGAACATTGTGAGAAAAATACCAAAATTTATCCAAAGTAAATTTAAATGTCCCAATCCTAAATAATATGTTTATTTTAAAAAATATAGATTATAAAAATTTCAAAAGTTGGATTTAAAAGTGGTTTTCCATCAAAACGCAGTAAAACAATCTTTTCCAAATATTATTGTATTCCATGCTTACGATTGGATTTATTCTCATTTTAAGAATCTAAAACACTAACTAATTCATAAATAGACATAGATAAGAATATATATTATTCATTACTTACTTGGGATGTTACAACAATCATGGAGATGGGAGGTTATACGTATGGAAGAATAATATTACCATTTTTCAACAATCATGATAAAAAAAGGTAAGTATTATATTACCATTATATAATTATTATTATATAATAACTAAAATATTATATCTTTAAATAAATTTATATATATATATATCATCAATTTCGGGTGTTTTTTCAAAAAATTATATCGCTTCAGCAATGTGGTTCTCCACACATACGCATGAACAATGAATTTTTTTTGGGAATGGAATGTGAAAAAATATATCATATATTATATTTATAGATTTATATATTTATCCATAATATAGTATATATTATTTAAATAAATCATCATAAAAATCTATAATTGGAGGCGATTTAAAAAAATTACATCGATTCACAAGGCTGTAGTCTACCAAACACGTGAATAATGGCTTCATTTACCCTTTGTTGGAAGATTAGAAGGGTATAAGTTTTAAAATGAACATATAAAATAATAAATTTATGTAATATAATGGAGTTATTATTTCATCATTGTTAAGTAATATTTTATGGAGGTAGAAAAATAAATAATATGTACACTCTTGATAAATATTTATACCACTTCTTCAAACAACCTCTTAATGCATACATAAAAATTGTTCTAAGGATGGGTTTCAGTTAAAAATATGGATTCTAGAGAATATAGAAGATGTTTTGGTAGGGATTTTGGAATGGATTTGAATATTGAAATAAATATTTATATTTGAAAAATATAGGATACGATTATTCCTTTTATAAGATATAATGATTTTATTTTTTGAAATTTCCAAAAACTATTCAATAATGGGTACTCACACTCAAGAAAAGTGCCTCTAATATTGATGAAATATGGATTATAGTGAATATAAGGTCAGTATAGACCTCCCAAATTTAAAAATAATATTTTGAAAAATTTTATTCACTTTACCTCTATGTGTAATCACATTTACCATTTTAGTTTTAACCATGGTGACTAGTGATTTTACCATGGTAATTTATCATTTAAGACAAAAATTAGAATGGAATTTATAATATAATTTGGACAAATTTATATTAAATATGATATATAATTTATAACATGAAGAACATATGTGTGGGGAATATCAATTTTAACACATCCACATCTAATGTGAAAACCCCTATTTTAACCACAGGCACTACATCGTCTTTTTCATTCTAAAAGGGTTATAATTTTATACATGATGTGAAAATTAGATATTAAATTTAAAGGGGATAGAGTTTTATATAATTTATTAATCAAATTTTCTTATTTGAATATTACTATGGTTTTAAAAAAATTAAATAAAATATTATTTTTATAAAATATTATTAATGTTAATTTTTCCACTATTCAATTAATTTTAATTTAAAAATATTATGAAAAACATAGAATTATAATGCATATATTAAAAAAATTCACTAATAGTAATATTTATATATAAAATTTGTAACATAATAATTCATTTAAATTATATTAATTGTAATATTTTTTGAAAATGATTTATTTTCTTTTTAAAATTAAATAATTATTATTTTGTTGTTTTTTAAGAATTTAAGGAAATTAGTAAATAAATAAAATTAGAAATAAATTAACAAGACAAATAAATAATAAATCATAAAGATTAATTTTTATATCATAATATATGTTATTTTTATATGCGTCATAAAATTGTATAGTTATTAAACGAATGAAAGATACTTTTTATTTATTTTCATAACATAATGTATTATAATGGTCAAAATCAGGGCCATATGAAAAAAATTTCATATATTCAAATTTTGGAAGTATATGGATGAAATATTCACAAAAAAATAATTAGCATAATTAAAATTAAAACTAAACACATGTGATGCAACAAAAAAGGAGGTTTTATCAGGAAAATGAATTTTTAGTAATAGATGATATCATATTAACTCTTTGACATGAAATAATCAATATATGTATCTAAATTAAATTAATTAGGTTTATAATATTTAAATTTCATTTAAATATATACATGTAATTATTGAAATTAATCAATTAAAACAGATAAAATTTATGCATTTCAAATTGTTTGGTGAAAACCATATTTGTAAGCATAATAAAACTTATAACCAAATCATGAAAAATCATTATTCAAAAATAGATAATTAACTTATTAAAAATGAAATGGTTTATATTTAAATTAATCAAAAAGAATTAAAAATATAATGATAAATTCAAATTATATGATTTAATGGAAAAAGAAAGATAATACTTATAAAATCATTAATATTCCATATTCACTGAAGAATAAAATATTCTATAAAAATAATATAAATTATTCCAAATATAATTTTAATATTATTACGTAAAATAATTATTATTGTTTTTATAAATAACATTTTAATAAAATTTTGAAATTAATTAAAATATTGTCTCACTAAAATAATATTAAAAATATTTTTCAAGGAAATATCTTTATGATGAATAAAATGACATTACATAAAATTATGATATTATTTACTATGAATTTATTAATGTGTTTTTGTTTGGCGGGAGTAATATATATTTAATAAATTAGACAATCTTATTCAAATGTGTTAATTTAATGTCTAGTTTATAACAACCATATTGAACTAATAATATTTCAATGTTTATTTATCCTCAGTGTTACATTTCATATAATATATCAAAAATAATTTACTTTTTTCAAATCAGATGACTATACTTTATACACCCTTAAATAAATTTCATCCTTTAAATTATAAATAAATCTCAGTAAATAGGGATTTGACTTTTTAAAACACCTTTATTGAAATACCTCATCATTAAAAGGGATAATAAAACATAAACATGAAAATATTGAAAATTAAATATGAAGGTCATCCCATATCTGTGATTAAAAATGGGATGGAATTAGTTGGAAATAAAAATGTGGACATGTAAGAGAGAAAATAATGTCAAAAAATCAAATAGTGTGTTATAAAACATTTATCATAAGAAAGTGAATGATCAGGATAATATTAATGACAAAAAAAAATAAACCAATGAGTAGTGAACAATACCATTTATTCATAAAAATATATGTTTAATTTATCAAAAATTAATATTTTTTGTTTCAAGATCCATTTCCTTGAGGTATGGAATTTTTTTACCATATAAACCAAGAAAATAATGAAATATTCTTACATAATAAGGAAAATTTCATCTATAAATCAATTTTCCCATAATATTTTCTGTTCCATTAAACTATGAGTATTCAAGATGATTTATTTATGCATGTGTGATGCCCTAGTCTTGCCCACGATCATGATATTGTCCTCTTTGGTTGTATCCCATGCTATTTTTTTCCTCTAGCTATATCCTTCTGGTATCACCTAGGAAAAGCCCTCATGATAGGAGCTATATCCACAACACCTTATAAAGGGGTACTTCTTGCTCCTACTCCTTCTATGTGGTAATTCAATAATCACCCCTCTATTAATGGTCCTAGCATCCCTACTAACATATCAAATGGATACTTACTCTGATATCATTTGTAATGGCCCATTCCATCCCATGATCATGATATTTTCTACTTTGGGACTAACCCACACAGTTTTTTCCTTCCCTGGGATGTGTTCCACAAACAACCCCCAAGAAAATACAAAATTATGGTAGAGTTATCCACTCCACCTTATAAATGGGGGCATAGTACTCCTCCTCCATCGATTGGGACTTTCCATAAACATTTTACCGAATTATCACATAGAATGTGGAGGAGCATGTAGAACCCCTTTAAAAGGTTGCGTGGAAACCTATCCCATCATGAGGATTTGATATTAAGTATTTCTGAGGGCCATAGAAGAGGGAAATAAAAACCATGCTTCCTAGGAACAAAGTAGATAATATCATGATCGTCGGATGGACTCAGCTGTTACAAATGGTATTAAAGCCAGCATCCCTTTGATGTTCTAGCAACAATGCTAACCCCTTGAAGATGGGGGGGGGTATGGAAATCCCACATCAAAGAGGAGGAGCACAAAGCACCACATTATATTGTGGGGTGGATACATTTCCCATCATGAGGCCTATCCCTAGTGGTTATCTGAGGATCAAATCCTAGGGAAGGAAAAACTATGTAGACGAGACACCAAACAAACAATACCATGAGCATGGAATGGACTAGTCAGCATGAATACCTAAAATAATCTTCTAATGGATTAAATATTACAAAAAATAATATCATGATATTTATTTAGTCATTAATAATATTATTTTTTTTAGAAAAATAATATATAATACCCAAAATGATTGAATTATCTTAGGAAGAAATAATCCTAAAAATAAGAATAATAATTACTTTAAATAACATGAATAACCATGAAAACACATTAAAATAATATATAATTCAAAAATAAAATATCAAATTTATTCCTCAAATATAGTCCAATAATATTTTATATACCTGAAACGTATAAGGTTCCCTAAATAGTAAACTTCCTTTTAAATTACATCAATCAAATATTCATAAATTGAATATTAAATCTAAATATAATCAATGAAATATTTTATTTAATCTTTTTTAACCATTAAATAAATCATTCATAAAGAAAATATAGACACTATAGGTATTTAAAAATATCATAATCCTTAGATGTATCAATCTATGACACTTTAGTATTTTCCTTTATCACTATGTAATATCACAGTTTTTCCAATGTTTTATTCAATAATACGACATAGTTGTTCATAATGAAAATGTATAAAACCCCAAGAATATACCCTAGGAGTGTTAAAATAGGTGCATGTAAAGGGAACACTCACCAAGAGTGAGACAAATAGTTGAAATATACTCAACAAAATCATCTTGGGGTAATTACCCCTAGATGAAAGTGTTTTATAACCATATACACTTGTATAATTCAGAGAGGGATGCATTTCTACAAAAACCAAATAATATATTCCTTACAAACTATTTATGATTTTATGATATACATAGGATTTTCCGATTTTTTTACTAATTTTATCTAATCCAAATCCTTAAATATAAAAGGATTATTCTCTAATACTATTTATAATAACATAATCATTTTAAAAATACTATTACATGATTAATAACATAAAAATATATTAAATAAAACCTAAGGATCATGAGTCCTTGTTTATTTGGAATATTATATTAAAAAAATATACATTGAATCTAAATCAAACCATATTTATTTATATTTAGTGAGATAATAAATCACTTTTTTTTTTAAAACTGTATTGGATGACCTGGGGGATACATAAAATAAAGGGGTGAGCTTAAAACCTACATAAGGTAACAAATACCATAAAAAACATAAAATGTGATTAAATGGTATAACAATATACTATATAAGAGAAGAATCGTAGTAATAACATTTAATCCTACCACAATGAACATGGTATCATATGATTTAATGGAGACATGAATGTGGAAGAAACATATAAAATAATTATAGAATATGTCAAGGATAACATTCAGGAAAACATGACTTTGGAGAAAAAGCATCATAATTGATTAGGATTACTCCCACATCCTATAAAAAACGTCTTATAAGGCCAAAAAATTACCCAATGCATTGGACTGTAATATGAGGACAACCATAATAATATTTACTTTCTTATTTTATCTATAGGAAATGAAAAAAATATATTTTATTTACATATGAATTACACATGGAATGAAATTTCTTGCATAACTTTTCTATATGCAGTAATCAAAGGATATATCATAGGAATGGAATTTTATAGATAACATAAGGAATGTATTAACATATAAAATAACGGTAGAATACAATATTAATATTTCTAAGGGACATAAATTTCTAATTTATAATCAGTCTATAGTATAAATGGTTTTCATTATTGATGAATGTGTCTTTAAAAGCTCTAATGAAATAATTTTTTTTGAAGGAATATAAAATTTATCTTTTATATAATTTCTTTAAAACAAACAAATTCTCTACATATTATTAAATCCAATCAATTTGAGAATATTTATGAAAAATTTAAAAGGGATTTTTGAAAAAAATTTCTTTCAATATGGTTGGAAATTATATTCATGAGGTATAAATTAAAAGAAAACATTACATTCACAATTTTTTAAAAATCATCAAAAAGTACAGAATTTGGGAGATGAATGAAAATAATCCTATTTAAAAATTATGTAAAATGGTAAAAATTATTGAACAATATTCAATAAATTATTGGATAATTTTAGATACCCTAATAGAAATATTTTTTTGGAAAAAATAGAAATTGATAAAAAATATTATAGATCTAAGAGATGATACAAGACCTGTATCACATACAAACAATTTTCATTGTGTTTATTTATAAAATAGGGGATGTAAGTAAAACCATAATTGTAAAACACAATAATGAATAGATAAGAATAAAATATATATTTTTCATGAAAATATTTTTTTTACAATTTCCCAGAAAATAACATTGAATGTAAAAAATATCAAAATGAAAATGAGACTGTAATATAAAGTCCTTACCACTTTGGAAGGATTCAAATAATATCCTCTTGGATCAATTAAAAAATTTGTAACATATAATACCATTAATTATGATGGAGTAATGATATAATATGTAAAATGTAAAGAATATAAACTAAATAATATAAATGTGGTGATAATTATTAAAATATTTATCAAAAATTGGAAATTGGGGTGAAATATATTACCCCAAGTTCAACACATCATGTGCATAAAAATAATAAAATTATGCTAATTATATAATTTATTAAAATCCTTTATTATTATTATTATTACTAGAATTTTATTTATTATCATTTCATAATTATTTACTAAATTATTTTTGTCATATTTGTTTTATTATGATTTTTAGTTCACATGTCCAAAATTATTTTGGTAGGATGAAAATGGAAAAAATATTTCATAGTTATGTCATATAAATAATTAGATTCTTGAAATAATTTTTATTTTTACATATCAATTGTGCCATTGTAACTATTCATGATTGGTGGTTATATAAAATTATTTACATTAAAATTATAAAGACCGTATGTTTTAAATATACATGCGTAATGCTTTGATTTTTCATTTAACATTATTGAAAAAGTAATATATTATTCTATATTTAATAAATGATTATTTTATCGTAAATAGAATATTATTTATTTGAATTCACTTAATTATAATGTACATTTTAGATGTTGATGAAAAATGAATCACATATTTTTAATAGAGGTGTAGTCCACATGCACGCATGAATAATGTAATCATTATTTAATGAATGGAAATGAATGAAAAAAAACTAAATATTCAATTAAAATAATTATAAATACATCATTTATATCATATATATATATATATAAACATTAAAAACATCATTATAACCAGCTGTAGTATGAGGTGATGGAAAATTAATTATATCAGTTCACGAGGCGCTAGTCCATCATATAGACGAATGATGGTTTCAATTTCCATTTGATGGATGAAGAGGAGGATATAGTTTATTACATTAAAATAAAAAACCATTTTAAGGATAATACTAGTGTTATTATTTCATAATGGTTGAATAATATTTTTGGAAGGTGCAAGAACAAAAAAATGAAAATGCTAGAAAATGAACTATAAATATTCTTTAGAAAACATATAAAAGTTATACCAAAATATTTACTAGGATGGTGTTATGATCAATATTAAGGCACTAACAAATATGGACAGATTTATGATTTTATTTTGGAATCTATTTTCTCAACTAAATATATCTTTTATATGTGAATAAAATATGAGAGGATGTGAACTTTTATAATTGAGAAGGAGTGGTTTCTTTTTAAATACCCATAACTATAAAATAATGAGATGTCATGTTAAACCATGCCCCATAAAATTTGATACATAATACTGTTGAGGTAAGATAAGGTCAACTAAGACCTCCAATATAGAAAATGAAACATGTTTTGATCATGCTAATCCTATTACCTCTAAGGTTACTAATTTTTAACATTTTATATTTAACTATGATAACTAGTTTTTTTCAAAGGTAAGTTAAACTTTGTAAATACCAGGAAATTTCATGGTAAATTTGTTCTTAAATACTTTGGAATTTAATGAGTCTGTCGTTTCAGAAGACACTTGATTCTGTGGCCCGGTGTGCCCGGAATAAATTTCCAATGTTTAGCTCGGGTACCTTCAGTAAACGAATGAGCGGGTTTTTCCATATTTTGAACCGATTCTCGGAATTAAAATCTGAAGGAACCGATGAACTCAAAGTGCCGATAATTGCTTTAGTGGACCTTTACCGCAGTTGCGTTTTAAGCGGGTTGAGAATTATTATTTGCGGTTTAATTAAGAAGTAAATAAAATTGTTTTTACAATTTTATTTTCTTATCCTTGGAAGTTAAAACCTTCCATGGGATATTGTTGGTGGGGCCCAAAACCACCCAAGTTCCCATGTGTGGTTTTATGGGAGGTGGGGCCCAAACGATTTCCAACCGTACAACTTCCCATAACCCTCTTTAAACTACACATAACTCTCATAAACCCCCCATTAAACATGACAACTCTCCCATATTTATGAGACCTTTCTCCTCCTCCACTCTTCCACATTAACTCTTGCCAACACATTAATTTAATGAACTAAAACACATCAATTAATTAAATGAAGTGGTTTGAATTTGAATTTTAATTGAATGTGATAATAAAATAATAAGATAATCCTATTATTTTATTTTCAGAGGACTTTCGTTGTGTGAAGGAAGATTGGGGATAGCTCCTGAGATTTTGGAAGAACACCGGTCCTCCGACGAATAATGACGTCTCCTTCGATGAATAAAGCCGGTTCTATGAAGAACGACAATACGTCTCCAATCACTTCTCCATGACAAGTGAGGAGATGCCGCATCCACCTCGGATGTACTTCGACGACGTCTATGAATACTCTCCTCACGATGGCGTCTTCCGCGACACCGACAAACGACATCTATTGTTGAGGTAGGGGTTATGTTAAATTTTAATGGATTAAAATTGTGCCTCGGTTCATTGTTGTATAATATTGTTTGTTCGACCATTTTCTATCTCTTAATGCATAAGGCACATGCCAAACAAACACGACCCGTCGACCCTCTGTTTGATCTTGTTTATTGTTGGAATTTGCGATCGGAGGCAGAACACGGAAGATGCCGGTGGTGCAAGGGACGCCGTCTCTCATGTTAAGAAAAGCTACGGCAGAGGAAACACAGCGCCGTCGCGCCAAGCCGGGTATGCGGAGCTGCGATCACCATAGGCCGCGGCGGAGGGAGCCAGCGTCGTCGCACCAGATGTGCAGCAGAAACAGCAACCCACATTTTGGGCCGCTTCGGCGGAAGGGCCGGTCGGACCATTGGCCGGCCTGGCGGAGCAAGGCCACGACGCCAGGAGGGTGCCGCGCTGGAGAACCCGCGCCCCGCCCATGGGGACCGCTTGCACCTGAAGGTCGGCCGACCTAGATGGATAGTTTGGGAGGGCGGCGCCATAAGGCGCCGCCGGTTCAGACAGCCGGCGGGTCGCAACCCCTCGGTCCACTTGGCCTTCGGGCCGAGTCCAGCTAGGCCGCGCCCCGTCGAGCCGGGTCGTGCCGCGCCGTGATGCGCCCTGCCGGGCTGGGCTGTGCCACTTCAGGCCAGGACACACCACTTCAGGCCAGGCCGCGCCCCTCAAGCTAGACCGGACGACTCATCGGGCCGGTCCAACCCCATTACCAGGTCGGACCCGCCAAAACAGAGTCAACCTAACCCGTCATCCCATCGTGCCTATCGGACCGGGCCCTTTTTCACTTAAACTTGATTTCCGTAAAGATCGCGCATCCGATCGATGCAAAATCTGAGACACTGGGACACTTTCGACGAGATAGTCCTTTTGCGATACTCTAAGTGAGTTTTGGACAGCTTTGGTAAATGGCAGGGTTTGGAATGAGTATATTTCCAACCGAGCCCCTGGAATGGAAAAGCCAATATCTCTCAGACCATGCATCCGTTTGACGTGAAGTCTATCACCTTGGGTTCCTTTTGATGAGACAGAACTTCGAGATACATCAAATCTGGACTTTTTGACAATTGATGTATCGAACCCTTCTACTCGTGGAGTGGACCCTCCCGGAATCGAGTACGTTGTGTGTGGGAACCCTGGAGCTGGCTGCGACAGCGACGACGATGATGACTGTACTTGGATCCTACATGGGTTCGGCAGTGAGGATGACTGTACTTGGATCCTCCATGGGTTTGGCAGCGATGATGACTGTACTTGGATCCTACATGGGTTCGGCAGTGATGGTTACTGTACTTGGATCCTACGTGGGATCAGTACCGACAACTTATCTACTTGGATCCTATATGGGTTCGGTAGAGGAGATGATATAGAGGCTAAATCTAATCATTTCCACCCCTCTTCATGAATAGTATACCTATGTGAACTGATTCTTGACTTTCAATCATTATCATTAGTATGATTCACTTCGCTCATGTGTGGACTGGTTATACATAGGCTCAGAAGTTGGAGCCGTACTGAGATTGATGACTTAGGTATATGTATGGGAATATACCTAAGTAGAGTTGGTTGATACTTAGTTTTTGTAATTTTCCTTTGTGCTTTAACCTTTGTGGATTCTGGGAGACCTTCGAGGGTCTCGGGGTCCCTACTGAGTATCAATATACTCACCCATGCACGGGCATTGCCCGCACTATGTTGTGTTGGTTACAGACGACAGACAACACTGATCGTGGCCGAGGCTTGTGGATCTGGACGGTATCCAGAGGTAGACCACCTGGTGGGACGTAAACGGAGCAGACAGACAGACCCGATGTACCGACGAGACATTCTATACCCACCCTTCAGGTGGGATTACCGCATGATGACTTGGTGGTTGCTGCTTTACTTTTCAGCTATTGTACTTTCATTCTCAGTTGTACTGTACTTTCAGTTGAGTTTGTATACTGGACCATTTACTTTCCAGCACATACTTTTTTACTCATTTTACTTTGTGTTTACTCAACCTTTCTTACTCTATTGTATTTTTTTACTTTTATAATGAACTGCCTTCCCTTTTTACAGGGATTTACGCCTTTGGAAGTAGTCTCCAGCACATAGCCTATTGAATGCGGGTTTGGGGAAATCACGGCATGGGCCCTGAGGACGGGTCATGACAAAAATTCCGAATAAAAATAAAATAGAACAAATTTGATAATGTACACCCACTGATTCCAAATAGAAAATAAAATTTACAAAATAAAATCCAATATCTTTTTAAAATTAAATATAACACACAAACATGCGACATTCAAACCATTGTTTTATCCTTAACGACAATATCTTCTTTCTTACACATCAAGGCTTATAATTTTACATATAATGTGAAAATTGGATGAGAAATAGAAATGGGATAAAATTTTATACCATATATTATTCAAATTGTATACATTAAAATCATTTTATGTAATTTTAAATAATTTAATAATTTAATATTTTTATAAAATATAATTTACATCATTTTTTACAATATTAATTTAATTGTAATATTAAAACATCAAGAAAAAATTGGAATAATAATATATTATTTCAAAAAATCCAAATATTTGTATATTCATATAAATTATTTATTGTAAAAATTAATTCATTCAAATAATATTATTTTTAATTTTTTAAAATCATTTATTTTATATTCTTTATAATATAGAAATTATTATAGCGGCGTTGTGTAAGAATTTATTGTAATTATTTCATTAGAAAATTGTAAATTAATTACCCAGAAATAAAAAAAATTTATATTTAAAATGGAAATTTAAGACGAAAAATAGGTGACTATTATCATTGTAAAAAAAATTTAAAGTTATTAAAATCAAGAAAGTGAAATTTTCTTCTTTTCAATACATAAAATATTACAGTGATCCAAATCAATGAAATATAGAAAAAGCTATCATATATTATAATTTTAGATGATTATTGATAAATATACTCCTAAAATAAAAATAATTCAAGTTTTAGCATTACTATTTATCCCTTATCAAAATATTTTTACTCATAATTAACAGATTTGACCATTAAGATGAAAAAAAATATTTTCTAAGATTAATATTCATTGTAACCAATAATTATCATTAAATTAGTAATTGAAATTAAAAATTGTGATTCCTAAAATAAAATTGTTTGTATCATATTAAATTCATAGATGTGGAAAAGTTTAATATAAAAACAAACTCGTAATAAGAAATGAAGTGTTTTTTCAGGAAAAAAATATTTTTCATTCATAGATGATCATAAATTAAATAAATTATAATAAATCACAATTAAATGTTTTTAAATTCATATAACAGATATATAATCTTTAAATTTAATTTTAATATTCACTTAATAGTGTTTATTTTTAAATAATTTAAAAAATCATTGTTAAAATTAAATATTTTCTAGAAAATTTTGTTTCGTAGTATAAAAATAATTATACAAAAAACATGAAAATTGTAAAATCAATTTAAAAGGTTTAAATTATTCTAAAGGAAATTGATTCTATTTCAATTTATGAAAAAAAATAAAAAATAGATTGGGATATTTAAATTAGTTTATTTAATGTAAAGTAATTAAAATAATAAAAATTTCTATATATTTATGTTTTAGTGAAAAATCAATCATTTTAAAAAGATTAAAAATTTCACCAAATACTAATTTTGATATATTTATTTAAATTTTTTTTTTCATTTTCAATACAAAAAATTTTAAAAGCTCTAAAATTTAATATATTATACTCTCACACAAAGAAAATTGAAATAAATTTTGACGAAAATGTTATTTTTGAAATAAAATGAATTTACAAAAAATTGAGGTTTTATTTAATAAGTATTTATCAATAAATTTATATTCATTAATAACTTTATATACATTATTTATATATTTATTTCTGTTCATGACTACAAATTTAACATTAAAGTTTAATTTTTTATATTTATATAAAAGTATTTCATTGTTTTTTAGACTCAGTGTTTCATGTCATATATACCATCGAACATTTTTTTAATTTTTTAATCTTAGGGTGTAACTGTTTTAACCATAATAATGTTAACATATTTTTATTATTTTTCCAATTAAGTATGCAGAAATAATTCTTTATGTATTACATAATATTAAATATTCTGATTCAGAAAATGGAATTAAATCTATAAAATTCATTTTATAGAAGTGAAATAATTTAATTTAAAATCAAACATATAAAACATAATGAAATGGGATTATGAAAAAAATATATCTTCTTATATATAAATTTATTTACAACATTTGAAAACATAATATTTATTGCAATGAACTTAATTAAATTATTAATAATATAAATTAATTACTGTCACTATAAATCCTTTTAAAGAATTACCAATATTAATTTTTGAAATAAAAAATGTTGTTCTTAGTTAAAATTTGTATTTTCGATATTTATTTAAAAAATAAAACTCTTAAAAAAATTATCAATAACATATCCTAAGATAATTTTGAAATTAACACTTCAATATTGATATTATTTTCTAAATATTAAAAATATGAAATTTTTATATTACATTTTTAAAACACAATAATATAATCAATAAAATCCCAATTTTATTAGAAATAAAGTAACATTCCGTTGAAATAATTGAATGATATTATTATAGTGAATATAAAACTATAAAATGTAATTAATTAACATTAATAATCCATGATAATTATTCATTTTATCATTACCTTGGGTGTCACATTTTTCAATTTTTTTAAATTGGGTCATCATAATTTTATTTTAGACTCAAACAAATGGGGATATATTTTAGTTATAAAATTTTTTAATTCCAATGTTTCTTCTTTAGTATCAATGTTTTTACTCAAATCTATAACTTAGTAAATAAAATTTTTCTTCGAAATCTTCTCTCTTTTGTTAAGAATCATTACTATTTGTTTCTTATATGAATGATTTTCTTCCAACTAAAATACTTCATTAGTGAAAACTTGAGATGCATTTGGAATATATTATATTAAGAAGGAAACATGAAATATTTAATATAGATGATAAGAAATTAGATGAAAGGACACTCATTATGAACAAAATCGAAACGTATCTAGAATATCATATCAACTAATAAAAATTAGACATAGATTATGTTTTTCCAAAAATTCACAACTCCTTTCAGTAGGCATAGTCTAATAAAAATTAGATTTCCAATGTCGAACGAATGCTTTTTTCATAGATTATCTCCATAAATTTTATACATAGGTCAATCCTTCCTCATATGTTTCAAAAATAATATTAATAATCTAATCATTTTCATCTATTAATTCTAGTCCCAATTACATTCCCTCTGTGAATTCATCCCACCAAGAAAGAGTTTTACATCAATTTCAATATATTTCACCAAAAGGTATAGTCATTATAATGGAATAAAATTTTTTATTATATGAGAACCCATGAAAATTAATGTTTGTATCAACATTACTAATAATCCATTGAACAAGAAAGAATCAATTCTAGAAATTTTTTGAACATTCACTAAAAATGTCCAATAAAAGTAGGATTAATGGCATTATTGAAATTTAATTTAGTTCCCTTGGACTTTTCAAGTCATTTTTATAAGTAAGGTGTGAATATTGGATACTTATTTGATAAAACATAAATAGTGAGTCTATTTAACCTAATTATATCATTAAAATAAACTTGAGAAATATGATACAAATATATATTATCACTAATAAGATTTAAATTTATTTATTTAGTTAAATGATCAATCATTAAAAAATAAAATTATTATAGAAATTTGAATTTTTTATTATCATAATTAAATATGTGGATATATTACCCTATTTCTATTCTGTAACTAAAAAATGATGTGCATCCCCTTTTGTAATGTTTTTTCTAAATTAAAATTATGATATGTTAAACACTTCATTATATAATCTAGAATTTATTTCATCATTCCATCATAAAAGAAATATTTTAAAAGGTATCTCTGTAATTTTTTACTATCTAGGTGAGTAAAAAAATGGAGTGATATGAGACTCACAAAAAAATAAATCATTAATAGGGGTCACATGAATCATAGAACCATTTTCAAAATCTCGAACCTCTATATTTTTTAATATTAAATTCTGATGACATAACATTATTTCATAAATATTCATTTTCTTAAAACTAACCATATTCCATTATAGCATACATTTTTATATGTGAAAAATATGCTCTGGTTGAGACCAAAAGAAAAAACATAGGGAATTCTTGCATGCATAATCTTTAAGACAACATTCATTAAATAGTTAACTATATGGAAAAATTCCAAATGTAATAGGTTTAATGTTGCATTATAATTCACACACAAAGCATAATCATCTCTATATACATTTCTTTGATTGTATTGAATTACAAGATCATAATCCCTGATCAATTATATCCCTCTCTAATGCACCATCTTAAATTATTTATTAGTTAATATATACATTATAATTTTATTATTAGTATATATTTCTTAATTTACCCATATAAAGTTTTTCACATTATTAAAATAAAACACAATAGAAGTTAGTTTAAGGCTTTCCTGAGGATTATTTTCCTCATGGGGTTTTAATTGGCTCGAAACAAAAAAAATTCCAGATCATTATATATTAAAACAAAACCTTTACCTTGTATAATATATCACTATAAATAAAAAAGCAAATATTATGTATGAAGAGAAAAGTAACATTTTCTAATTTTATTTCTTATTCCTAGAAACATTCAGCGCATTCATTTTTCTAGAGAAACCTGATACATTTTTTTTCATAAAAAAGTTAGTGGGATATATAATAACGAAATATATCCAAAATAGTTTGTAATTGATTATTAAAACAATAAAATGAATAATTGTTGCATAATTTATATATAATTTCCATTCATAAACCACTTCAAATTTAGTGGGACTAATAATTATTCCATATTTATTTATATTTTTTCCATATAATAAAATCTATTGTAATAAAAATTCAAATTTTCTAAATTTGACATATAACATATATATTTCATTTTTTTAATATATATTCTTTTATTTTTTGTGATACTAATTAATTTAAATTTATCCAAAAATATCATCCATAAAAAAATAAAAATTTATCAAAATATCCATGGAAAATTATTTTTATAAGATCTATGAATACAGCCATAAAAATCAATATCACAAATGTTACGACCATAAAATAATAATTCCCATAACTATAATGAAACAATTACTAAGGTATGTCATCTATTTTCAGAATTATATACTTTTTTTCTATCCTGAGATCATATTAATAAAAATACAAGGGTCTTTGGAGAATATAAAAAATTCATTCATATAAAGACAGAAATACTTATTCTTAATAGCGATGTTCTTCAATTCTATAAAATCAAACAAAAGACACACAAAACCATATTTTTTTTATAAATAAAATTGGAGGACCTCATGGATATGTGATAGGATAAATGAAACCTTTAATAAGAAATTCATGTGACATCTTTACCAATTCTAGAATTTTTACATGTGTCAATCAATAAGGGTGGTTTTGAAATTGTATTAGAATTAAGAACTACGTGAATACTAAATTAAAATCATGGAAAATGAATAATACCATGAATCTAAATATGGAAATTATCTATATATTGTTGGTTTACATGTACATAATTAAACTAAATAGTTTCATTATTTTAAACAATATGAGAATCATAACATTCATTTCTATATTTTTTCAATTTCATAGCATCTTTATGTCTTATCAAATAAATGAATTATTTTTTATAAAAAAATGAAACCCATTTTTCATTATTAATTTTTAAATCTAAAATATATCTCATCCTGATAATATTAATGTCATTAAATACCCATATTATAATTAAAAAATACAATGGGAAACAATACATGGATTATATGGAAAACCCATACTCATATGATAATAAGTTCTCCGTAAATTATTACTTCCTAAATAAAAAACCTCTGTGTTATTATGAATATTAATGAGATCATTTTATTTATGTGAAATTTTCATATTATCGTAATTGTTTTATAAATTAATGAATATTTAAACCAAAAATAAAAAATCATTATCAGACCCTAAATAAATAAGTAATGTACTTGCACATTGTATGATCCTGATATTCTTTTGAAAAAATTTAAATATATTTTCCACAAATAAATTATTATATTCATTATGACTTTGATCATCCATGGTATTCTTTAGACATGAATCAACCTAATGATCTATCTCGATAAATTTAAAACATTTATATGCATCTTATTAAAATTTATTTCACCACATCCAAGATCATTTTAATTGACGTCATGAACCATATTACCAATATTAAAAAACAAGATGCTCCGAGTATATTTCAAAATACATTACCCAGTGTTTTTAACATAATTAACAAAAACTGATATCTTTATTTACAAGCCTTCAAATTTCAATGTTGAATACATTCCATTTTACTATAATGGGGACCACCTTTTATTGTATGTTGTCATAGAAAACATAATCATCTAAAAACTCTATTTTCAACCACTAATCATAGATGAAAATATTATCATTATTTTTTTATTCATGAGAGACCAATTCTCTTCAGTATCAATATAAGGATCCAAATATCTAATGTATAAGTATTCTATCTCAATATAATAATATTAATTACATAATATAATGATTCACACATGAGAAATTTAGGTACAGTTCCTTTGGAAAATTGGATATATGAACAATTTATCCGGGACAATGATACCTAATATCCCACAATGAACATCTTAATTATAACTCTCTTAGATATATCATACATAATACCATTCTTCATATCCAGTGGAAAGATAATATAATAAAGGGTGATCTAAGATGATTAGTATGGGTATAAAATTGATATATCTATATATCATGAGCTTAAGAGTATGAGAACATGATAATAAAAATTAAAAACCATACCTTACATATCATATTCCATAAACCCAAGTCTTGTCATTAATCATAGAAATTGATATGAAATGCATCAAAATAGAATCGATGAACATGTTCCATTAGAACATAATAATTGAATAAGAATAATATTATTTGGCATACTCGTTATCAAATAAAAACATATTTCATGGTTACCCACCAATACATGCATAACACACTATGACTGGAATAAGAACCCATGTTCCAATATTTGGACAAGGATTATCTGTCATGTAAACTCTTTTGGTCTAGAGATAACCTCATGTGTACCCTCTGTTGGGATTGGGATAACATTCTTTATACCCACATTCAGGATTTAGATAACATATTATGTAACCATTGAGATCATATCATATTTATAATTACCCAACACATTTCATAGAGATATAGTTCCCATAATTCAAATAGATGAAATAATAAACATTTGTTCCACAATATCAAAAAACATTAATTATATTAGAACAAAGGAAATTAAATGGGGTTTACTTTAATTTATTCAAAACAAAACCTATGGAAAAGAAATAGGTTTCATAATCATTCAATCATTTCATCAAATAAAAACCCATGGAAAATGAAGTAGATATAATATAAAATTTATCACGGTATAACCAATTAATGATAAATAGGTTTTATAACCATCTTTTCATTATTAAAATAAACCATATGTTGAAATAATAATAATGGTATCCCTTGATCATATCCCTAGTAAGTAATTAGTAACATCAAAGGAATACATCTTACCAGGGAACTAATTTTTAGATTTCATGTGGAAAATTTCAAGAGGAAAATAACCATTCATGTAAAATAAATTTATAAAAAAATATATTTTATAAAATATTTAGTGAATTTTTTTCCTTGAAAATAATATTTGAAAACATATACATGAATCCATAAAAATCCATTTAAATTTATGAAGGAAATTATCATTTTCAATTTTAATTTTTCTTAAAAACAAAAAAAAAATTCACAATGTTTTTTTTAAATAACCTTGTAAATATTTAATGAAAAACTCAATGAATATAATGGTTATGGTAGTGGAAAATTTCATTTCTTCCATACACTTTGAAATAATAATTTTTAATGACTTTTAGTAAAAGTCAAAATGGCCATATTTGAAGATCATTATAATGATTTGTTTGAATGTATTTTGAAAAAAATCAATGAAGGGTAAAAATAACTCTGAAAAATCAAATATTTTGATTATATATTTGTTTAAAATTTTTTATAGAAAAAAGTAGAAATATAATATAAAGGGTTTTTTTATCAAAGATAGAAATACAAACATTTTTGTTAAAAAACAATTCATTTGAAATATCTATTTTTTATAGAGTGGAAAATGATGGATGTAAATTTATTCTAATGAAATTACAATAGGATATGATAATTTATGAGTTTATTGAAATATAGATCATATGATTAAATAATTATATGTTAGACATGATCAATACAGATAAATGGTGAGATTGTTTCATAATGACATTACAAATTTGGTAACACTAAATTAAAATTCTCATGAAAGAATAACAATAAATAAAAAATTAAATATCATATGAATTAATTTTTTCATGATATTATTTTTCAAGGAGTATGAATGTTGACCTCATAAGATAAGTCATGGGTATAACCTAACATATTCCTCCAAGAGAGAATACTGAGACAAATATATGTATATTCTAGTAATATTTGAACTCTATGCCCCATGATAAATAGATCCTTAAATGAATATTTGTATCCCAATAATTTAATGAAAAAATTGATAATATAAATTTATGCATAGTGATAGAACATATAAAAAAATAAGTAGTAAATATGATATATGTCTCGCAGAAATAAAACATGAGATGAAAATACCTTACCTTATGTATTGAATTCATTCATACATGTTTCAAATAGTTTTAAAATAAATTTAATTTAATTATACATATATAAAATAACTATAATAATATTTTCAATAGATTTATGATATATTTGTGACTTTTTATTACTTATTTCTTAAAAATTCCTTATTGAAATTATGTCTCAGGTAATAACATATTTTTCATATTACTTATGATTTGTGATTTGCATACGTCATTCTTTTATCATAGATACATATGTATACAATATTAAAAATTATATAAATCACCTATATATTTAGAATATATTTATTTTTATTTATCCAAATAATTTAGAGATAGAAATTGAAATACACCATTAATAGACTTGATACGTCATGTGGTTGCATGAATGTTGTTCCAATTTTCACATCATATTGAAATAAAAAAGGAAATAAAAGATTAAAACTTTATAATAATTTATATGTAACATATATCAAATTTTGTATTTAATACTATCCTTATAAAATTCTATGGAATATATATTGGAAAAAACACATCGTTTCACAAGGTAGTAGTCCACCTTACATAATAACAACGTTATCTTATTCCCAAAAACTGTTGGGTAATATAAAATATGAAATATTTTTATTATATAAAAATATTAATATCATTAATATCATATATTTATAAAAAAATTCATTATTATAATCATCTATAAGAGGTGGTGATGAAAAATGAAAAATATAAGTCCATAAGGTGGTGGTCCAATGTAAACACAAATGATGATTTTAGAAACCATTTTATTGAGGGTAAAAAGATTTAATATATTAATGTAACATTTTAGCATATAAGTATTTTTAAGATACTAAGAGTAAGAAATCTTCATTTCCAAATAATAATTTAATGTGTTTTAGTATGAAATCAAATAAAGTACTCAGTTAGGGATGTATCATCTTCTTCAGAATAATTATATGGGATTCCACCAAAAGGATTATTATGTTGGGTTTATGTCCAAAATTTGGAATGTAGAATTATCATATTGAAATATGGATGTTATTTGGGTATTTATGGAAAAACCAAAGGGTTTTTTATGTGTTAAGATGAGAGAAGAGAAGTGTCCTTTCAGAAGTGAAGTGAGAGGCATACTTGGATTTTTTGAAATTAATTGGGTGTACACACATTTTTCACATTTTAAAAGGTTTATATATGAGAACTTATCGATAAAATATATATAATGTAAAAATATGTTCATAAAATTAGTGGTGGAAATATTTGGAACATTTTAAACCCTTATATTTTTAGCTTAACCTCCGGTATACCCATTTAACTATAACCGTATCAAATTGATTTTAATTCTTCTTTTATTAATTATGATTAAAAACTATTACAAAAATTTTAGGTAATATAAATATTTCTTAATGAAAATATTTCATCGATTTTTATTCATTCCATTCATAAAATTTGAAAGTGATAATACAAAGTTAACCACACAAATGGGATGAGAAAATCAATTTTCAAAGGGATAATGATAAATGTTTTATAATGTTTTCAATCAATATTACAGATAAAAATTATTCCAATGACCTAAATTGAATTCACACACACACACACACATATATATTCATAATAAAATTTAGTTTTAAACCATATTAAAAAAATTGTATTCAAATTCGTTGACATAATTAACAATTCTTAATAATAACAATTATTTTTCAGAATTCTTAAAAAAACCTTTGCAGAAAATGATCAAAAACTCACCTAAAAATAATTTTAAAATAATTATTTTTATAATTAATTTTATTTTGGAAAATAATCTAATTAATATTTTATAAAAAATTATTTTTTTTTTCATAAAATGTAATGGAAACATTTTTTGAATACAGTAGTATTTTCAAAATGTATATATAATTTTCTAAAAAATATGTAATTTCTTATAAATGTGGTTTCTTTATATAAATATATTATACTCAATATTTAAAATTTAATTCTTTTTATACATATAACTAAATTTAATGGATATATTGTAATTTTCTTATTTAAATTAAAATTTTAATAATATATCATTGTTTGTTAAAACACAGTTTCACTTATAAAAAAAATCTAAAATTGGGCTGGAATGTAATGAATGATAAACATGTCATTTCCTGTAATTTAATATATAAAATAAATTTAATTTCATAATAAAAAAATTCATAAAAACTATTAGTGCTAAATTCTACCTATAACATCCCAAAATTTTATTAAAGAAAATTTTCTTTCTCAGGCCATGTAGTATAACGAATATAATTAACATAGAAAACCCATTTAGAACATTCTCTTAATATTTGAATAATGATACATTATTCATAAAACAAAATAATATGAAATTCAAATATTTTAGTGCGAAATTATATTGAAAATATTATAATAACAATAAGAAAATTTGTATATAGTCGATCAACTAGTATGACCACAAACACAAAAAAATCCTTAAAAATAAATAATGAAGATAATAATAAAATATTAATGTTAAATATTAAACCATAATTAACCTTGGAATAAAATAGACATGACTGTTGTATTTAATAATAGTCATTTATAAGACGCCGTAAACCCTTATGCCCATAAAAATCCTACCATTGGAATAGTTTCCTGACAATTGGAATAATAATTTGATCTTTAGGAATAGTAATATAGCTAATAAAATAGAAACATCACCTCTAAATGTATAAATAAAACTTTTTTATCTTATAAATGAAAATATTATATATTCATATCATAATATATATAAATAAATATTTTGAAAATTATAAATTATGTGTTGGTATTTTCATGAAACATTAATTGTTATTTACAATATCATAAATAATATAATTATTATAATGAATATTTATTTTCCTAAAATAGATTCATAAATTAACATTTTCTTTTTTTAGGATTATAATAAAATTTAATGAGACTTTAATTAATGTTTCAGAGTATCAAGAAATCAGTTATATTATTAAAAATAATATTTTTAAAATAAATGATGATTTTAATTGAAAATTAATTTTCACATATTTTGAAAATTATAATCAATAAATAATGTCCTTTTATGAAATATTATTGTTTCATAATTAGTTTTGGTTTATTTTTTGAGTTTGTCTAAAATTACGGAGGTTTTTTTGAATAGTGATAAATTTAATTTATGGTATTAAAATTTTAAAACCAAATACAAGAATTTCGTAGTCACGAATGATGTAACAAACTATTAGCTGAAACTCACATTCACTAGATAGTTTTATTATTATCCATAATAAAAATTATATATAGACATGAGAGAAAATAAAAAAAGTGAATAGAACAATAAAAAACACTCATATCCTCGACTTATAAATACCACCCCACAAAACCCCTTCTTATCACACCTTGTTTGAATTTAACACCTATAATATTCTACAAAATTCATATAAAATCCACTTCCACATGAACTATACATACTGTTATCAATAAAATAATAATACCAAGTGATTTAAGGATGCTCTCAAGGATAACATTTTCAAGAGGTAAAATCATCCTTCATCATATTTTAATTTATTTTATTGTTCTTTATTATCATCCTATAAACTCCTCTAATTAAAATAAAATGATAAATAGGACATCATATAAATATTTATATACTATCATTTTGTTATGTTAATCTAATTTCCATCATCAAATATATTTCATTCTAGTTTTATCTTAAAAAATTAAATGTTATCCGTGATATGTCAATTCACTTCTATCATTTTAATCCCATTTGACAAGAACATCCATAATTATACACAATTAAAGAGACAATGAACCCATAAAATAAACTCTCATAAAAAGACAATATTAAACTTTTTAACTCATGAAAAGAGCCTTAAATGAACATAATAAAATTATAATTAATAAAATATATTTATAAAATGTTCTAAATTAATCATTTAATGGATATAATATGAATATACATGACATTATGTGAATGTAGAGAACACTTTCAGACATAGTGTAAGGGATATCTCTGAACCACCATTTTTTCTTTTGGGTTAAGATTTATCTCACTTTACACCAATTTATTTATTTTTTATTTTTTATTTTTTTATTATAAATTAATTATATATATTAAAAATATGTTTATACAGATCTATTCATCCTTCTCTTATTGGGAAATAAAAGTTTAAAAGTGTTCCATACTCAATATTTATCAATAAGCATGCCCGATTAAGAGAAACATCCCAATTTCTAACACATTTTATGGTTTACTCCCTAAAATATTTTAATACACTGTTATTTTTCAAAAATAAATAATTTATTCGTGAAAAATTATCTTAGTTCATTTTTAGTTTAAAAAACAATAATGCTCTATTCGTATTTAAATACTATTTGATATTTCCCATAGACTATACAAAAGATGATCATTTCAAAACATTCCAAGTCTCTAATTTTCTTATTTTCAGTTTAGTTGTTCATAATTTATCATTATTTATTTATATTATCCATTATTAATTTTCATGTATGATTTAAAAAAATCATTCATGGAAATAATTACGATTTTATCTTTGGTTGTTTCTTATGACATGATTACGATACAAATTTATATCCATGGGTAACCCTTTTGTTTATCCCTTATATGTGGTAATTCATATGGAACACATATAAATGAAAATTTTATGATTGGTTCACCAAGGTATACCACCAATTAATTCGGTAGTTCATAGTCTAATGAGATTCCATTTTTGGGATTAGGGAGTAAATCTAATCAATTATGTGGATTTTTACATATATGATATAGACATGAATGTTAGACTTTAATAAATTGTATGTCACGTATTATGTTGATTCCACATTCTTATAATTACATTCTTACATTATACCATGTTCTAAATTTTATTCTTCCATTAGTTTATTTTTTTCCGATACCTTGTTGTTTAATCCGTGTTTTCCTTTTAACCCCTGTATATCTTTTATTTCTATGTTTATTCGCATACTGGGATTTGTAGCTCTACCATTTTTTAATTGAATTTTCCATTTTATCCTACATATATTTTGGATATCAAAATATTTTACAATATAATTATAGATGATTAATATAAATATGTTTTATTCTAGTTCCACATGTTTAGTTTAATGCACACAATCATTCAAATACACTATACATTTTGACTCAATGCATCTATTTGATTGTTAATTTTGCATGAAATAGTGTAATGATATGTATAAATGGATTGGGTGTACACAATCAGTATTTGAGAATATCATTGTTATTTTTGGATAAGTATAAGAAATATTAATTAATAACCCGTAGGATAATTATATCACTATAGATAACCAAAACTAAAACATATCCAATGACATGTTTAGATATACTTTTCAACTAAAATATTATCCCTCAGGTTAGTTTTTTACTTTTAAATTTAGCATTAGTTAATTATTACATTACCTTAATTGTAACTTCGTTTTGAATGTTAATTATAGGAAAAAAGTGAAATTGATCCAAAAATTAATGCGATATGAAATGTGATGATTGCCCAAATGAAATATCAAATATAATTGGAAAGAGGGTTAAAAATATCATGGAAATAATAAAAAACTAGCTCATGTAATGATTAATCACTAAAATCATGTGGAACACCCTATTTCTCCCAATAATGAACATGTTTTGGTAAAATATATTATGCGATATATGTATTATATCTTTAGGGGATATTATGATCCCTTCATCGCAGAAAAATATATTAAATCCATTGAGAAGATATTCTATAACATCCAATGATCAGAAGAAGATAATTTTTATGGAAGTCTATCATTTTGATAGAGATTTAAGTTACTTGGGGAATCTAATAAAAAACATAGTGTTTATAAACAAAATTGATTCATTGAATTGGGAATAAATCCAAAAAAATATTTTTTCAATAAATAGGTTTTCGAAACTTTCCATCTTATGATTAAATGGGAGTTCCTGAGACCAATACTAAATAATGTTAATTTTATATGGGAATTCTAGGAAAATTATACTAGACATCCATGATATTCCACACTCATTGTCATAAACAGAAAATTAATGTTAGAGTACTTATTTAGAGGACTAAATCTGAGTCAATTAAATAGATTGGTGATTCGAGAATTTGAAAATTATGAGGATATTATTTATTTTTTCCTCAAGGATGAGAGAGAAATTATATAATCTCATTTTTATCGTGGCCTTGGAGATAATAATTTGAAAATTTAGTTTAATATGGGTGTATGATAAGAAAAATATCATGATGGAGTGAAATATTAACATCCAAAATATCAAAATTATTATAAGAAGAATCCAAATTACTTTTTAATGGGAACACAAAATTATATAAAATGTAGAGTAGAGGGGAATCCAGATAAATAATTCTAAAGGGATATGAAGAAGCCCAAAAAATGATGAAGAATAAATGAAGGATGATACCAAAATTTAGCATATAGTGTAGTGTTTTAATTACAAGGAACATAAGTATAATGTGATACAAATACCTTAGCATGGGGTTGTTAGAAGAAATCAACAAAAAAACTATAAGTCTACAAGAAAGGGAATATTATATTAATACTAGTGAGGTGGATCCAATAGTGATGTTGTGATTGGTACAATACTTATTTTTTTAGTAATATTGAACATAGTATTTGATTCTTATTCTAATTTTTTTAAAATCATGCATGATTAATTAAACTATTTATACTTCACCTTGAAATATGGAGTTTGAGTTATCTATAAGAAAAAAATTAGGAAAATTTTCATCCAAAGTATATTACATCTCTATGGTTATTGTATTTGGAATAAACCTCCCATAAAATCTCTCTATTCATTCTTCAGTGGAGATTGAATCTATATTGGGAAGGGTTTGTCCATCTTTATACATAGTCAAAATGAACTATCATAAATGCGAGAATAGTCTATACATCCTGAGGCATCCAACAATTCAAAAAATGTGTAAGGATAAGGATGAATATATTTCAGAACCATCATTTCAATT
The DNA here is from genome assembly GCA_963277665.1 of Viscum album. NCBI lineage: Eukaryota > Viridiplantae > Streptophyta > Magnoliopsida > Santalales > Viscaceae > Viscum > Viscum album. The sequence goes on along the minus strand of OY728133.1, from coordinate 2,063,277,890 downwards.
GAGGAAATTATATCCTTATAAGAATGAATATCTAACTCAAATGATTGATACAAAATAAAGGATCATTCTCGAATACATGCCCATTGTGAGGGAATAAACTAAGGTGTTCCCTGAATAATTTCAGGTCCATTATTCTATTTAAGAGGTTGATTTCAAAATTGATCATATTTTTGGGTCACTGAATATATAAAAATACTCCTTTTAAAATTTCCACCATTGATTTGGAAGTACTAGAGAAGTATATAAAAGGGAATATGGACAAGGGCTTCAAATTTATGAGTGCTACACCATGGGGGGCACTAATCCAATTTTTTAATAATAAGTATGAATCAAAACACCTCCAAATTAATTATCAGGATGTTAAAAAATCATGATAAATAAAAAGTATCCACCTGCAAAGACAGATAACTACTTTGATCAACTATTTAGGGCCAATTATTTCTCTAAGGTGGACCTTGGATTGGGATATCAACAATTAATGGTGAGGAAGGGAGGAATTCCCAATACTTCTTTTCTAATAAGATATAAATTTTTTTATTTCATAGTGATTTATTTCTAGAAAAACAAATTCTCCAAAAATTTTGTGTACAAAATGAATGGAGTCTTTAGAGATTACCTCAACAAATATTTGGTAGTATTTATAGATGATATTCTAATATACTCCAATAAAAATGAGAAATATGGGGTGAAGTTGACTACATTTCTAAAAGGATTTGATGAGGGATAAAATATATGAAACATATGGTATGTTTTATTTATCAATGGAAGAGGTATCATTCTTTGGTATTTTTATCACTAGAAAACGAATATATTTGGACCATTCTAATATAAATGAAATTGAGGAGTGTCCCATACCAGCATCTTAAATACATATCTGTAGTTTCTATGGTATAGTTATATATTACATACAATATTTGAATAAATTATTACAATTTTCAAACCCACAAAAAAACACTAGTGCAGAAATCATTTTTTACGTTACCATTTTTTACGTCGGTTATATATAACCGACGTAAAAATGTGGTGAGTAGATTTTTAACGTCAGTTATTTTAATAACCGACGTTACAAATCGCGCCTGTTGGGTTTTTGCGTTGGTTATATTATAACTGACGTAAAAAACCAATGCGCTGGGGGTTTTTTACGTCGGTTTCCAAATAACCGACGTAAAAACCCCACTCGGGCTTTGGTTTTTTACGTCGGTTATTTGGAAACCGACGTAAAAAACCCGTAGATATCTCATTTTTTCATCGGTTATAAAATAACCGACGTAAAAAACCAAAGCGCGAGAGATTTTTTACATCGGTTTTAAGATAACCGACGTTATAAAGTTAAAAAATAGTTTATAAGGTCGGTTATTATATAACCGACGTTATAAAACATTTAAAAAAATTAAAGCCCGTGGACTGTCATTTACGATTTTTCGATTGACAGTCTGCCGACTCGTCTCTCTCTCGCGCGGTAAACCCTAATCGGCTCGTCGATCGACCTGCGTTACACTCATTTTGGCTTCATTTTTTATCTTCTTCACTCCTCTTGGATCTATCATATCAACTCGCAACATTAAAGTAAGCCTTCCAAGAATTTATTTCGTTCTTTTTTGTTTCGATTCTTGATTTGCTTTTCGTTCGTTTTTGAATCTCGTGGAATTTTTTGTTATTGCAAATGGTTATTATGTCCATTCAACTCACAACATTCAACTCGCAACATTCAACTCGCAACATTCAAGCAGGTGTATTTTGGATAAGACTATTTTTAACTCTTATTCTAGAATTTCATTCTGATGTACGCTTTGCAATTCTATAGTATAATGAAAAAGTAGATTCATTAAATCTCCTTAAACCACTTATACTTCATCTTTTCTTCTGAAATACTAATCAGTAACAACTCCAATATGATCGCTATATTGATCTATCTGAATACCAGCAACTTCATTACGAGCAACCTCTTATGTATCTAAATAAATCAATATCTGATAAAAATATTACTATGACCATGGGAACATAGATATTTGACTTCACAACCATTCAAATTATTCAATCATTTTGAAAGAATAATTAATTTTAAAACATTGAGGATTAGCTTCAGCAAAATATGAAAAATAATGGGTGGTATTGTAACGTTCCATTCTTCCAGCAACATTATTATTTCCTACTTAGCTGGAATGTGTCTTTCTGGATGAAGATTGGTAGTACTTATTTTTTTAAAATCATATTTTCAATATGATTGTCCAAAAAATGATTTTCATGAATGAAATTGGACCAGGTACAATCGGTAATACCTATCCTTAAAATTTCATTCAACATTCTTACATCATAAATTTTTTTCAAAAAATTATGATTTTTAGAACTCCAAGATCAGAAAACCATAATCTGTTTTCATCTGCATTCATAAAAATATCAATTCATACCTATTACAATCAAATATTTCATTCTGGACTCATGGTGAGTCTGATAATACATTTCTTCTTTCAGTCATCTCCTAAAAATGATGGACCTTTTCATGCAAAGTGTATCTGATTTCTTGAATACGATGGTATGTCCGATTTTCAACAAAACCAAGTGAGGTGATTTCTTTTATTATTAATAATTCATAAAAATTTATAATACCTAAATATTATTATCATCCTTTTCAGATTTTTCCTTATAAAAAAGGTAAAGGGTACTTTCTTTTCATTCTCAAGTTAAATTATATTTTTTAAAAGGTCTTTTCTATATAGGTAGAAATAATTTAACGATAATTAGATTGAATTAGGTATATTATCTTATCTTACCATCCAAACACATTTTTATGTATTAATAATTATTATGTTTTGTAAAAAAAATTATGACCCCCATTTCATTTTTGTTAGTTAATTGATCTACGAAAGTGTTATAAATCATTTGATGATCACGTTTCACCCATATATATGGTTAGTCATTATGTGACATTTGGGTCCATAATATCCTTCTAATGCATTTGACAATGCATTATATGTCATAGATCAATATGGGATACAGATGGTTATACCATGTCCAATGTGTTATGTGATGTGTCTCGTAAGAAATATTATAATAAATTATAGGAAAGGTGATTAACATATCCCAATATGAGGTGAATGAAACTATGTTTTCCCTTAACATATGTTATGACTTATATGATTATGTTTGAGCCACACTCTTATGTTATTCCACATACCAATGTTGTGATCTTGTGAATAAGGTTTTTTAAATCATGTTCCCACTATCATATAAATCATGTCTTATGTTATTCTAAAATTGTTATACTTGGACTCAGGTTTTATGATCTATGATTATATAGAACTGTTTCACTTATCTTTTTGATCACGTGCTTTGTGTATGCTCTTATACCTCCATGTATATCTTTTTATGAGATTAGATATTATATTTATATATATCATGTTTACCCATAATGAGTATCGTAAATCAAAACTTTTTTTATTTTCATTCCCTAAGTTATAAAAATAAGTATTATGTAGGATGATTCAAAAATTTAATCTATGAGGTGAGTTGTTTTATGTGTGAAACCCAGACCAAACACATATGTATTTATTTATTGGTATTACATATATATAGTTCGACATATACTTTTTTTTATATTACCATGATATTAACACTAATTTTTCTAAAGAAATATTAATGTCCATAGATTATATATCGGATCAAAAAGATATAGTAATTCTAATATATAATCAGAATGATCAGATAATATGACAATATTATTAAACATAAAACAAATGGTCTATATTCAAATTTCTAACATGACACTTACGATGTATAGCTATTTTGTGTTGGGTACTTATGAAAACTACTACTACTTTCAAGATTTTGGCACTTGAAAGTGTTGAGTACTTTAGATCATAATGATTGAACAACAAGCATGAATAACACATGTTATATTCTCCATTAGGTATTCATATATTTTAACATGTTTATTAGTATATTGGCATGAGATTATTATAAATGTGTATCATCTGATCATATTCACTTATTCCTGATAAAAATCATTTTGTTTATGTTTTATTGATGATTATTTTATTTGGAGAATCATTAGGCGTCATGGTTTTATTTGATTCAATTAAATTTAAAACTGTTATATCTAACTATATTTTGTTTTAAAAATAATATTCATGCATATTTTTTTAAATACCTATATATTTGTTTTATATTTTAAATTGTTTTACATTCAAATTATGATTTTTTTCATATACAAATGTATTTGTATTATTTTAAAAATATATATTTTTTGTTGATATTTGTTATAGGTTATAATGAGTCGAAGTTGGATTACGGCACATCGAATGAGAAATGAATTTGAGGAAGGTGTTGATGCCTTTTTGGAATTTGCAAAACGAAATGTTCCAAGTAGTGACATTTTATTCTGTCCATGCCTGAAATGTTTGAATATGAAGAAGTTGAAAAGTAGAGAGATAAAAGATCATCTAATATGTCATGGTTTTAATCTGAGTTACAACCCTTGGATTTGGCATGGTGAAACTGGACGGAATGTCACTGATGATGATGATTCACAAGATAGTAACTCCGATGGAATTGAAGAAATGATTCACGATATTGTAGCAGAACAAATTGAGATAGAACCGACAGTTGCACGTCTATATGGTGATGCTGAAAAACCTTTATATCCCGGTTTTACAGATTTTATGGTTTTTTCGTCGGTGTTAAGATTTATTAACCTGAAGGGGAAGCATGGATGGAGTGAAAGAAGTTTTACCGATCTTCTACAATTGATGAAATACATTCTTCCAAAAGATAACGATCTTCCAGATCCACATTACAAATCCAAGAAAATATTATGCCTGATGGGATTGGGATACAAGAAAATATATGCCTGTCCGAATGACTGCATTATATATATGAAGGAATATGAATTTCTGTCAGAGTGTCCAAAATGTGGGACATCATGGTATAAGGTGAAAGAAAAATCACAGGGTGATGTAGAGATTACAAAGCTCCCTCCAAAGGTATTTTGGTATCTTCCTATAATTAATCGTTTCAAACGTTTATTTGCTAATTCACATGATGCAAAAAGGTTAAGATGGCATGCTGAAGAGCGGGTATGTGATGGAAAAATACGTCATCCAGCTGATTGTCCACAATGGAAGAAAATTGATGCGCAGTATTCTACATTTGGAAATGAAATAAGAAATCTCAGACTAGGGTTGTGCACAGATGGAATGAATCCATACCGAACACTCAGTAGCACACATAGTTCATGGCCTGTTTTATTGGTAATTTACAACCTCTCTCCTGAAGTTTTTATGAAGCACAACTATGTCATGTTGAGTATAATGATCTCTGGTCCAAAGCAACCCGGTAATGATATTGATGTTTACTTGTCACCGTTGATTGATGATTTGAAAATGTTATGGGCTGATGGTATTAGGGTGTATGATTCTTATAAAATGGAATATTTTTGACCGCATAAAGTGCTTATGTTCACTATAAATGACTTCCCAGCGTATGGAAATTTGTTTTGATATAGTGTTAAAGGGAATTAAGCATGTCCAATTTGCGAACAATAGACGTCCTATGTTCAATTGCATCATGGGAGAAAAACAGTGTACATGGGTCATCGAAAGTTTTTGCCTATGGAACACCCTTATAGAAGACTAAAAAAGGCATTTAATGGATCACAAGAATTTGATACTACTCCAAAACCTTTATCCCCTGATCTGTATTTTGAGAGGGTGAAAAACCTTGAGGTGACATTGGGAAAGACACAGAAATCTGGTAATGATAGACACATTTGGAAGAAAAGGTCAATTTTTTTTGAGCTACCATATTGGAGGTATCATGAAGTTAATCATAATATTGATGTCATGCATGTGGAGAAGAATATCTGTGATTCTTTGATTGGAACATTATTAGATATTAAAGGAAAGACTAAAGATGGGTTGAATTCAAGATTAGACTTACTATCAATGGGAATAAGTTTGGAGTTAGCTCCCACTTCTAAAGGAAGATGAACATTTCTTCCCCCGGCTTGTCATACATTATCGAAGAGGGAAAAAATTAGCTTCTGTCAGAGTCTTCATGTTACCAAAGTGCCTCAAGGTTATTCTTCTAATGTTAAAAATTTTGTCTCACTGAAGGACTTGAAGGTGATAGGTATGAAATCACAGGATTGTCACGTCATGATGCAACAAATTCTACCAGTTGCATTGCGTGGAATATTGCCCATTCGTGTCAGAAAGACTATAATGAAGTTGTGTTATTTTTTCAATTCAATTTGTAACAAGGCGATTGATGTGAATGCTTTGAACATTTTGGAAAAGGATGCAATTTTTATACTTTGTCAATTGGAAATGTATTTTCCTCCAACTTTTTTTGATATAATGGTGCATTTAATGATTCATCTGGTTCGAGAAATAAAGCTTTGTGGACCTGTATATCTTCGTTGGATGTATCCTTTTGAAAGGTATATGAAAATATTAAAGGGGTATGTTAAAAATCTATATCGACCTGAAGCCTCCATTATTGAAAATTATATTTCTGAGGAGGTAGCAGAGTTTTGTACGAGCTACTTGGCTACGACGCAACACATAGGTTTGCCTCCATCTCGCCATAAACGAGTTAATAATGAGGGAAATGGGATTCACGGCTTGAAAGTCAAATCATTGTCAGCTGAACAGATGAAGAAGTTAGAATCATACATCTTTCATAACATAGCTCATGATCAACCATATATTACATTGCATATTAATGAGTTGAAACAATGTCATCGAAAGAAGAAAGAAATGTGGATTTTGAATGAGGACAACAAAATTTTTTTGTCATGGATTAAAAAGACTTTGCTTGGTAGATCAGATGTATCAGAGACATTAAAATGGATAGTGGGTGGTCCATGTTTAAATGTGATAACATGGTCTGGTTATGACATTAATGGTTATACATTTCATACAAAAGCTCAGGACAACAGAAGTGCAGTTCAGAATAGTGGTGTATTGGTGTTTGCAGAAGCAATGCATTTTTCGAGTGCTAAGGACAAAAACCCAATTTCTGCATCAAATGCATATTATGGAGTGATTGAAGGAATATGAGAGGTTGATTACTTTAAAATTGATGTTCCTGTTTTTAAATGTAAACGGTTTAACGGTAACAACAGTGTCAGACACGATGAATTTGGAATGACACTTATTAATCTGAATAGATTGGAAGACACAGCTGATTCTTTTATAATAGAAACACATGAAAAACAAATTTTTTATGTAGTAGATCAATCAGATATGCAGTGGGCTGTTGTTTTAAAAGGGAAAAAAATATGTTGGTGAGGATGAACTTGATGAATATGCTGATTTATGTGAGATCCCTACTTCCATGGAAATATTAACAGAACATAATGATGATCATGTTGAAGACATAGTTTGTGCCATAAGGAATGATCACAACGAAGGAATTTGGGAAAACAATCCATCTGTACATTCCTAAAATTACAGGTAACATATGTTTATTTCTTGTTTACATTTATTTTTTCCATAAATGTTAGATATTGTATGTTTTTTATTTATTAAAACATGTTTTAAAATAAAATAATTATATGTTTTTGTTTGTTTTAAGTTTTTTTAGTTTACATTATCATGTTTATAACCATTACATGAATTTTAAAATGCTTATTTTTGTTCACTGACAATTACTTTACCATGTTTACAATGTTTACAAGGTTTACCATTTTTACCATTTTTACCATCTTGACCATCTGGACCATCCTTGCCATCTTTACCATTGTTTAACATGCTTACCATATTACCAATGTTTACTATTATGTAACTTAGTACACTTTTCTATTTTTTGATTACAGTAGTATTAAAATATTTGAATTTGTATATTTTTTCATTGACAATTACTTTACCATTTTTACAATGTTTACCAGGTTTACCATTTTTTCTATTTTTTACCATCTTGACCATCTTGACCATCTTGACCATCTTTTCCATTTTTACCATTGTTTAATATGCTTACCATATTACCAATGTTTAGTATTATATAACCTAGTACACTTTTATATTTTCTGATTACAGTAGTATTAAAATATTTGAATTTGTATATTTGTGAACTGACGTTTGTTTTTTTGATTTGAAGGATAATGAAAGATCATTCAGATGATCAACCACATGATTCTGGAGAGGATCATATTGCTGGTCATACCTCTGGGGATGAACATTCACATGCTCCTATTACGACAAAGAGTTCAAAGGTTGGTAAACGTGGGTGCACACGTTTACCAAAATTATCACTTGCCCATACGCAGGATCAGAGGATAGTAGTTGATTTTGATGATGATGATATTCCTAGAGGTCCGAATGCCAATGATTTTAAGAGTTTTTTTGCAAATCAGGCTAAGACCAAAGTAAGCATTCTGTATGATGATTGGAGAGGTGTGGATAAAGTGATTATCTCTCAGTTGTGGGAGACGATTTTGGTAAGATCTTTTGTCATTGTTTGACCATTCTTTTAATGTTTCTAGTATATATAAAATGTTTAACCTCTTCTTTATCAGATGACATTTTATATTCCTGACACTAGAGGAGTCAGGAAGAAATGCTTATCGTTGGTTGCTGGGAGATGGAGGGATTTCAAATCAACCCTCTCATCTGATTTCATTTATGGTCATAGGAGTCATGACAATCCATGTCATATATATCCTTTTATAGATGAAGACACATGGAGATAGTTTTTTGAAAGTAGAAAAAAAGAGTCATTTCTGGTAAGGGCAATGTAAACTTTTATAAACTTTCTTGTATAAATGATTTTATTAATGTTTTGTTAACGATTTCTTATTCTTAAATTACAAAAAACAAGGAAAGATCATCAGGAGATCCAATCTAAAAATTTATAGCCTCATAGTTTATCTCGGGGAGGGTATACATTATTGGACAAAAAAATGATAGCGGAAAAATTTCAACAACTAAGAGCTGAGTCTTCAAGCTCTGGAGAGGTGGCCCCTCCATCCCCTCCATCTAGACATGAAAAATAAAAGAGAGCTCGGAAGAAAAAAAGGGCAATATCTTTTGGAAGAATCGAGAATCGTAGCTGAGAGGATTGTAAGATATCTATTTAATTTATTTAAGTTAACTTTTTTCTTCATATAAGTTTAAATCATTAGAGAAATGTTCAATTAATTAATACAAGACTCTCTTGAGGAGCAGAGTTCAGAGGGGACATTTACAGCTACTGGGAGGGAAGATATTTTATTTGCAGTATTGGGAAGGCCCGAACATCCTGGTTGTGTAAGAGGATATCTGGCAGGTGTATCGGTAAGAAAAGTGTTTCCACGTTCTTCAACTTCTAACATTGAGGGGTTTATAAAAAAATAGAATCCTTGGTGGCTGATGTTCAAAATATTAATGCGATGATGGAAGACAATATTAGAGAGTCGATGCAGTCTATGTTTGCAGAAATGCAAAGACAATTTCAGACTATAGCTCCCACTCCTCCACCTCCCCCTACAGACCCCATTATTTATCCCCCACCTCCGCCAGTAGCTCCCACTCCCCCACCTCAGCCTGCGGACCCCATTTTTTATCCTACGCCTCCGCCACAGCTTCCTACATATTGTGAGTTGTATGTTGATGATTCTCAACATCATATAGTAGCATATAGGTTGGTATATTGTATATGAGATACAGTTCATCATCAACATTTAGAGTTAGAGAATCAGAGGGTCACTGTAAAAGATATTATAGATAGATCAGCTAAGGTACCAATACCTACAGATGAGGTGGCGATAGTTGGACAGAGTATCGGCCATTTTTTAGTTTGTCCATCCAGACTTCTTCGACTCATTACCATAGAGGTATGAATGTTATATCTTTTATTTTATTTTTTTATTAATGTTGTTTTACCATTTGAAAACTACTATAATTCTCAATTTTTTTTCACAGGAATACTTCAAAGGTAAAGAAATACTGTATAGACAACAACAAAGACAACATGCTATGACATCAGATACATATTCCAGTGGTCTTGACAGATTGTCAAGATATTCACATTTTTTGTTGGGTTTTTATGAGTTTCCAATGGAATCTCATGTTTGTGGACGTGAAATAAGTGTGGGGATTACAAAATCTGATATCATGGAGCATGTTACTGGAGATAAGATGGGTATCAACATGGTGAAATTTTTTTCCATGTAAGTCTTAACACCTTTTCCCTGCGTTATATTTATTAAAAATGTATACTTATATATGTTTTGTATTAGGTATCTTTATAAAATTTGTGAGAGGAATGAACTGACAGAAGTATATGGATTCATGGACCAGCAATTGATTTCCCCTGAAGCATGTGCATTGACTGAGGAACAAAGAATGGTTTATATTGCTGAAAGATTTGAAAAGAATATAATCCAACAATGTTGGATGATGCCTTTTTTGTGAGAGGTATGAAACACATTTCTCTCAAAGAGTTAATTATCTTTTAACATAAAAAACCACTAACATTAAATTCCCTTTTATCAGTAATCATTGGATGTTAGGGATTTTTTTCCCAAGGGAGAAAGCTCTTTATTGGATATGCTCTGTTCATGGTGATGTGCGGGAAAGTTTTAAGAATATATTGTAAAAGTAAGTTTCAATTTCTAAATAGTTTTATCTATTATAATGAATTTTAAATTTACCCCATTCGTATTATTTTCTAACAGTGGATGGGTCTACTTTCGAAAAAACACAAAGAAAAGAAATGCAAAGATCAAATATGTAAATGCGAAGGTAAATTTCCATTTATAATTTGTACTTTTTGAATTATTACATAAAAATAATATATTGAATTGACCCTCATTCAAAACAGAATTGTCATGAACAACAAGGCCTCATCGAATGCGGATATTATATGTTAAGATTTATGTATGAAATAATAACAACTGGGAAAATTGTGAATTTTGACCTGGTACGATTTCCTCTTAAACTTTGCCATAATATTTCAATTTGATTTATTAATTACACACGTTAAATATCTTCATTTTCATTTGTATATTTTTGATGACCCTCAATCCTATACTGCTGAAGACATCAAACACGTACAAGTGGAGTGGTCACATTATTTTACAGGTTTGATTGAATTTTAGTTGTTTGTAATGTAAAATGTAATTTTGAATATTGTCATTTTAATTGTGTATTTGGTAGTTGTTTAGGTTTGATTTAGTTTTTTTTGAAGTTGATAGTGTATGTTTTGAATGATATATTAGTGAATGTTTAATTTTTCTATACTTCTTGTTTTGGTCTACTTTTGATGGTTCTTCTGGTACGGATTTGGGTCTGTGGGGGAGGGGTTCCAAGGGTGTGGGGGTGTGTTTAATGGGGTTGGGGGTGTCCAGCGGTCTGGGAGGGCTGTCCGGTGGGGTGGGGGGACAGTCTTGGGGGGTGGCAGGGATATCCAGGGGTGTGGGAAGACGGTCCAGGGGTGTGGGAGTGCTATCCAGGGGTGGGGGGGGGGGGTTGTCCAGGGGTGTGGTGGGGGATGTCAAGTAGGGTGAGGGGGTGAGGAGGTGTTGTTCATGTGGGTGGGGGGTTGTCGAGGGGTGTTTGGGGGTGTCAGGGGGTCGGGGGGAAGTCCAGGAGTGTGGTGGGGGCTCCAATGTGGTGGGGGAGGGTTGTCCAAGGGGTATACATGAGGGTGGGAGCTCCAATGGGGTGGGGGAGGGCTGTCCAGGGGGTATACATGAGGGTGAGGGCTCCAACGGGGTGGGGGAGGGCTGTCCATGGGGTATAAATGAGGGTGAATGCTTTCTAGTGGGTATGTTTTATATGTTATCTATGTACATGATTAATTTTGATGTACTTCTGTTTTTGTGGTACAATTTCTTGATTTGTTTTCTGGTTGATTCTGGGAGAGAGAAGATCACTGCATTCTGTTTAAAAAAAAATTGGGTTTATGACGTCGGTTATTTAATAACCGACGTGATAAAATGCCTGGAAAATAGTTTATCACGTCGGTTATTTAATAACCGATTTGATAAATGGCCTGGAGAATGGTTTATCATGTCGGTTATTTAATAACCGACGTGATAAAGGGCCTGGAGAATGGTTTAGCACATCGGTTATTGAATAACCGACGTGCTAAATGGCCTGGACAATGGTTTAACACGTCGGTTATTGAATAACCGACGTGATAAACCGCCTTCCTCCGGTTTATCACAGCGGTTATACAATAACCCACGTGATAAACCCCCCTCCCCCTGTTTTTCACGTCGGTTTTATATGAACCAATGTGATAAACCATGCTCAGCCCGGTTTATCACGTCGGTTCTTATAGAACGGACGTGATAAACCACCCTCACCCCAGTTTATCACGTTGGTTCTATATGAACCGACGTGATAAACCCCCTCGACCCTGTTTATCACATCGGTTGTTTAAGAACAGACGTGATAAACCATTATCCAAGCCATTTATCACGTCAGTTATTCAATAACCGACATGATAAACCATTCTCCAGGCCCTTTATCACGTCGGTTCTAAAATAACCGACGTGATAAACATCGCGATTTTATGTTTTTCATGTCGGTTTTTAAATAACCGACGTCAAATACCTTATTTATAACGTCGCACGTATTAACGTCGGCTAGAAACCGACATAAAAAATTAAAAAAAACCTACGTAAAAAACGTTTTCTGCACTAGTGAAATATAGATTGAAATGAAGTTATGTTTTTATAGACCATCGAATGCAAAGACCACTTCAAAGAATTGAAAAAGAGGTTTATCACTACACCTATACTCACATATCTGACAGGTTGAGAATATAATATGGAATAAAATTATGCTTCAAATAATGCCTTTTGAAATTTATTGATGATGAATGATAATGTGATATCCTACACCACTTTGAATTTCAATGTTCATGAGAAAAACTATCCCAAACATGATCAGGAGTAATCATTTTTGATCTTTATGTTGAAAGTGTGGTGGGATTATCACTATATGTTGAATTTTGAGATATATAATTATCATAAGATACTCAAATATAAATTCCCATAGAGTGATCATAATATGAGCTTGTTAATATGGACAGATCTTCTTAAGGATTTTAACTGCTCAATCCAATATCTTCACTATAAATACAATAATGTGGTATATGATTTAAGTAAAAAAGGATCATATAACTCTATCAATGATGTCAATTGGGAAGGGTTTAATTTTCAAAAACATTAAAGGGATTAAAATTTGAATCATCTTGGAAGGGACATCATAAATCTTTTCTGAAATGATTGATCGGCAATCCCTCATGGAGAATGTAAAGAATTACAAAAAAATGATGTAGAAATTTATAAAATGACTGAATCTATAAGAGTGGGAAAGTCCTCAACGATTAAAATTGATTAGGAATGAGTTAGATGTATTTGTTCATGGAAATATATACCATCAAATCCAAAGATTAAAAATAGGTTTTTTAATAATGAACATTGATCGACCTTTTCTATTAACCTAGGGATCATAATGATGTATCATGATATCAAATTGAAACATAGGTGTGACAATTTGAAGAAGGATAAAACTGAATATACATCACTGTTCCTTGTATTTCAGGATTTGAAGGATGAAAGACAAAACTATAAGGGGATAACACAACTGTTTCCCATACCAACATAGAAATGGGGAAACATCACAATTGACATTGACATTGGACTTCTGAATATATCCAGAGGAAATAATTTTTTATGGTTTTTTGGGGATTGTATTACAATGACAACTCAATTTATTGAATTATCATAGGATGTTTTACTTGATCAAATTTCATGGATATACATCCTAGAATTGGTGAGGTTTCAAAGAATTCCATTAACAATTATATTTAATTTAGATTCAATATTTAATTCCATGTTCTAAAATATTTCCAAAATGATCAAAAAATTATGCTTAACTCTATTAAGTATTATCATCCTTATGTTGATATCCAATTTGAGCGAACCTTTCAGACAATGAAAGAATTTTTTTGAGTAGATTACATGCACTACCAATGAGGATTGGAACAAAATCTAGCCTTGGTTGAGTTCTATTTCAATAATAATTTCAACTCAATCATGAAAATTGTTCTATTTAAATTCTATTATTTTAAAATATTCATAACACCTACTTGTTGGGATGAATTTAGTGAACATAAGCTATTGGGTTCTTAATTGGTCAAAGAAAATGTGGAAATGATGAAAAAATTGATTATCATATCATGGTAGGAAAAATTCAACATAAGAGCTATGACAGAAAATCATTGATGGGATAAAGATTATAAGGATGGTGACACTATATTACTCCAGATATCTCTATGGAAGACAATCATGAGATTTCGGATGAAAATAAAGCTATATCCCAATCATATCAACCCATTTGAGGTTCTTGATCATGTTAGTGTTGTGGGATATTGACTAGAACACCCAAAAACCACTTACAATGTACATTATGTATTCCACTTATCCTTATTGAATAATTACATACTTAATCCAAAAAAATGTATTAAATTTTGAGGAGTTACATATGGGAAATGATCCCTCTTATGAGAAGATGTTAGTGAAGATCTTGTACTATATAGATAATGTTATATGCAACAAAACTAATAATATTCTCAATTTAATTTAGAAGAACCGTATTATTGATGAGGTGACATGGGAACCATATGATAAAATGAAGGATAATTACCCTCACCTATTTTCACATTTTTATGGAATACATTTTTTAGGGTTAAATTTCATAGTGGAAGAATGCAATGATCTATAATTTTATCAATGAAATATTCCCTTAAAAATTCATATTCTATAAAAACCATAAATACCATATGGAACATGATAAAAATTATCCTCATAAATGAATAAGTAAATGTTAGTCAGAAAAAAAAACAAATATTAATTCCAAATATTACAATGGGGAAATAAATTGAAAATAAAGAAAATAAGAATTAAAAAATGAGATCAACTTGATCTAATAGAACAACCGTACTCATGAACAACACTATAGAAAGAAAACATATTGGATCATATTAAAAATTCATTTAACAGATTAATGTATATATAACCTTGTAAGAAAAGATACGTGACTGAAGAATTTAATAACATACATTGATATTATGTATTAAACCCTTATGTCGGTTAGAAATCTGATCATTGGAATAGTAATCAGACAATTGGAATATTAATGTGACGGTAAGGAATATTAATCTATCCATTAGAATGATATCATATCCTATGAAATTATAATTAAAAATTAGTTATCTTATAAATGAAATTATGATATGTTTTATATCATAGAATAAGTAAATAAATATTTCAAGAATTATAAATTATGTAATGGTATTTTTCAGAAATGTGAATGTTGATTTATAATTTTATCAATGAAATAATGATATAAATGATTTTTTACAAAATATTTTCATAAATTAATATTTTGTTTTATTATAATTATATTATTATTTCATGAGACCATAATTAATTTCTCAAATTTTCATTATGTCATTTATAATATTTAAATCAGGTATTTTAAATAAATGATGATTTTAATTAAAAATTTAATTTCCTATATTTTGAAAAATATTTTTAGAAAATGAAATCCATTTTTAAAATATATATGTTTAAAAATGGGTTGGGTTATTTTTTGGAATTTTTCTAAAATAATTGAATTGTTCAAGAACATTGAAATACAATAATTTATTGTATTTAACAATCTAAGACAAATAATAGATTTTTTGATTCATGAATGATGTAAGAAACAATTATTTCAATATGATATTCATTATTTACTTTAATTATTAACAATAATAAACATTATTGATAAAATTTATCTAAAATAAAAAACAAATGATTAATATAATAAAAATACCCATCTCCCCGCCTTATAAATACCACCTTTCACCACCACTTCACCTCACGCGTTCTATGATTTTTAAATTTATAATATTATTTACAATAAATATCCCAAGACAATACCCCATGTAATTATTTAAATTTTATAATTAAAAGAAAATACCAAGATCCCTTAAGGGGTTCTCAAAGAGATAATATTCAAGAGGTAAAATTGTTCTTCTTTATCTTTTAATTTTTTTATTTTCCTATCCTACCATAAACTCCTAAATTGAAAATATAATTATAACTCCAGTATCATATAATAAAACAATTTTATTTTATTTTAACAATATCCAACATAAAATCTCTTCTCTTCTCCATTATTCTTAAAAATGAAAATGGCATCTATGAGATGTCGATTCACTACCATTGTTAATGACGATTTTTAATTTTCCATTAATGCCTTCATTGATGGTTATAAAACCATTATAATGGAATAAAAATATTTCTAAATGTATATTATACCCTTTTTATGTTCTATAAATAATATATATTTATATATATATTAAATAATAAAACAAAACTAGTTTGGGATGATTGGAAAACCACCAAAATAAACTAATCGATTATAATTTACAATTTCTAAAATGAATTATCCTCATATAATAAAAAATAATATATTGAACCACATAAAAATAATTATTTATATTATTTCCATTTCATTCCACTTATAGTGTTTTATTACATTCGTAAGAACTTCAATAATTAAAAATAGGCAATCCAACTGTGAAACTATGAAAATAACACACATAAAAAATGGAATTAAACTCTATAACTCATCAAAATAGCTATAAATGAACATAATAAAATTATAATTAATAATATATATATATATATGAGGTTATAAATTAATTAAATAATTGGTCAAATTTTATTACCTGTGAAATTAGGTGAATGCGAAAAACACTTTTGGGCATAGGGTAAGGGATATCTCCGAACATCCATTTGTTTCCTTCGAGTTACACATTCACATTACCCACACAAATTTATTTATTCATTATTCTTACATAAATCATCTTCATTCAATTTCTATTTTAAAAAATTATATAGGAAGATCAATTAAACCTTCTTTTATTGGGGAAATACTAGTTCTAAATAGTTTTCTTCTCAATTCCTCTCGATAAGAAGACCCAATTAAAGGGAACTTTGAATATTTCTTACCCATAATCACTATCAGTTCATTTAATGTTTTAATCCCCCAATATTTATATAAAAAATTATTAATAATTAAAATATATATTATTTCATTTTTATTTTAATAAAATATAATATTTCCATATCCCCTTTAGTTACTCTTTATTACATTACATTAAAGCAGTCTAAAGTGGCTCATTTAAAACAATTATTAAGAACTCTAGTTACTATTTTTCTCTATATTTCAACAAAATTTAACTGTATCTATATCTATTTCTCATTATTAACATTAATTTATGATTTGAATACAATTTTTGGACACCATTATGATATTTTATTTGATTATTCTTTATCACATGATCATGATACTGATTTATTTCCATGAGAACAACTTTTTTCTATGCATTGTTTTTGATTGTTCATGTGGAAAACATATTCATGATCATGTTATGATAGGTTCCACAAATAGTGATAAAATTTTTTGGGTAATGTTTTGACTCCTAATATGTCATGTGTGGGATTATGGAGTAAAGGGATCATTGAATATTTCTTTACCCATTATCACTATCAGTTCATAAAATGATTTAATCCCCCAATATTATTATAAAATCAATAATTAATAATTAAAATTTATATTATTTCATTTTTATTTTAATACAATATAATATTTTATTATCCCCTTTAATTACTCTTTATTATATTCCATTAAACCATACTAAATTCGCTCATTAAAAAATATTCTTATGCACTCTTATTACTAGTTTTCTTTATAGTGAAATAAAATTTAACTATATCTATAGATATTTCCCATTATTAACATTAATTTATGATTTAAATACATTTTTTGTACACCATTATTATATTCACTTTTTTTATTCCTTACCACATGATCATGATACCGATTTATTTCCATAGGAATTCCTTTTTTTCTATGCCTTGTTTTGGATTGTTCATGTGGAACACATATTCCTGATCATGTTATGACAGGTTCCCCAAAACCTTTACATTGTATAATGTATCACTGTAAATAGAAAAGCAAATATTATGTATGAAGGGAAAAATATCATTCTCTAATTTTATTTCGTATTCCTAGAAACATTCAGCGCATTCATTTGTCTATAGAAACCTGATTCATTTTTTTTCTTAACAAAGTTAGTGGGATATATAATAATGAAATATATTTAAAATAGTATGTAATAGATTATTAAAACAATAAAATGAATAATTTTTCCATCATTTATATATAATTTCCATTCATAAACCACTTAAAGTTTAGTGGGACTAATAATTATTCCATATTTATTTATATTATTTCCTTATAATGAAATATGTTGTAATAAAAATTCAAATTTTCTAAATTTGACATATAACATATATATTTCATTTTTTTAATATATATTCTTTTATTTTTTTGATACTAACTAATTTAAATTTATCCAAAAATATCATCCATAAAGAAACACAAATTTATCAAAATATCCATGGAAAAATTATTTTTATAAGATCTATGAATACAGCCATAAAAATCAATATCACAAATGTTACGACCACAAACTAATAATTCCCATACCTATAATGAAACAATTTCTAAGGTATGTCATCTATTTTCAGCATTATATACATTTTTTTCAAACCTGAGATCTTATTAATAAAAATACAAGGGACTTTGGAGAATATAAAATTTTCATTCATATAAAGACAAAAATACTTATTCTTAATAGCGATGTTCTTCAATTCTATAAAATCAATCCAAAGACTCATAAAAACATATTTTTTTAATAAATAAAATTGGAGGACCTCATGGATATGTGATAGCATAAATGAAACCTTTAATAAGAAATTCATGTGACATCTTTACTAATTCTAGAATTTTTACATGTGTCAATCAATAAGGGTGATTTTGAAATTGTATTAGAATTAACAACTACGTGAATACTAAATTAAAATCATGGACAATGAATAATACCATGAATCTAAATATGGAAATCATTTATATATTTTTGGTCTATATATACATCATTAAACTAAATAGTTTCATTATTTTCAACAATATGAGAATCATAACATTCATTTATATATTTTTTCAATTTCATAGCATCTTGATGTCTTATCAAATTAATGAATTAATTTTTATAAAAAATGAAACCCATTTTTCAATATTAATTTTTAAATCTAAAATATATCTCATCATGATAATCATAATGTCATTAAATACCCATATTATAATTAAAAAATACAATGGGAAACAATACATGGATTATATGGAAAACCCATACTCATATGATAATATGTTCTCTGTAAATTATTACTTCCTAAATAAAAAACCTATGTGTTATTATGAATATTAATGAGTTCATTTTATTTATGTGAAATTTTCATATTACCGTATTTGTTTTATAAATTAATGAATATTTAAACCAAAAATAAAAAAATAATTATCAGACCCTAAATAAATAAGTAATGTACTTGCACATTGTATGATCCTGATATTATTTTGGAAAAATTTAAATATATTTTCCACAAATAAATTATTATATTCATTATGATTTTGATCAACCATAGTCTAATCTAGACATGAATCAACCTAATGATCTATCTCGATAAATTTAAAACATCTACACGCATATTATTAAAATTTATTTCACCACATCCAAGATCTTTTTAATTGATGTCGTCAACCATATTACCAATATTAAAAAACAAGATGCTCCGAGTATATTTCAAAATACATTACCCAGCGTTTTTAGCATAATTAACAAAAATTGATATCTTTATTTACAAGCCTTCAAATTTCAATGTTGAATACATCCCATTTTATTATCATGGGGACTACCTTTTATTGTCTGTTGTCATAGAAAACATAATCATCTAAAAACTCTATTTTCAACCTCTAATCATAGAGGAAAATATTATCATTATTTTTTTATTCATGAGAGACCAATTCTCTTCAGTATCAATATAAGGATCCAAATATCTAATGTATATGTATTGTATCTCAATAGAATAATATTAATTACATAATATAATGATTCATACATGAGAAATTTAGGTACAGTTCCTTTGGAAAATTGGATATATGAACAATTTATCTGGAACAATGATACCTAATATCCCACAATGCACATCTTAATTATAACTCTCTTAGATATATCATACATAATACTATTCTTTATATCCAGTGGAAAGAAAATATAATAAAGGGTGATCTAAGATGATCAGTATGGGTATGAAATTGATATATCTATATATCATGAGCTTAAGAGTATGAGAACATGATAATAAAAATTAAAAACCATACCTTACATATCATATTTCATAAACCCAAGTCTTGTCATTAATCATAGAAATTGATATGAAATGTATCATAATAGAATCGATGAACATGTTCTATTAGAACATAATAATTGAATAAGACTAATATATTTTTGGCATACTCATTATCAAATAAAATCATATTTCATGGTTACCCACCAATACAAGCATAACACACTATGACTGGAATAAGAACCCATGTTCCAATATTTGGACAAGGATTATCTGTCATGTACACTCTTTTGGGCTAGAGATAACCTCATGTGTACCCTCTGTTGGGATTGGGATAACATCCTTTATACCCACATTCAGGATTTAGATAACATATTATGTTACCATTGAGATCATATCATATTTATAATTACCCAACACATTTCATAGAGACATAGTTCCCATAATTCAAATAGATGAAATAATAAACATTTGTGCCACAATATCAAAAAACATTAATTATATTAGAACAAATGAAATTAAATGGGGTTTACTGTAATTTATTCAAAACAAAACATATGGAAAAGAAATAGGTTTCATAATCATTCAATCATTTCATCAAATAAAAACCCATGGAAAATGAAGTAGATATAATATTAAATTTATCACGGTATAACCAATTAATGATAAATAGGTTTTATAACCATCTTTTCATTATTAAAATAAACCATATGTTGAAATAATAATAATGGTATCCCTTGATCATATCCCTAGTAAGTAATTATTAACATCAAAGGAATACATCTTACTTGGGAACTAATTTTTAGATTTCACGTGGAAAATTTCAAGAGGAAAATAACCATTCATAGAAAATATATTTATAAAAAAATAAGTTTTATAAACTATTTAGTGAATGTTTTTCCTTGAAAATAATCTTTGAAAACATATACATGAATCCATAAAAATCCATTTAAATTTATGAAGGAAATTATCATTTCAATTTTAATTTTTCTTAAAAACAAAAAAAGTTCACAATGTTTCTTTAAAAAAATAACCTTGTAAATATTTAATGAAAAACTCAATGAATATAATGGTTATGGTAGTGGAAAATTTCATTTATTCCATACACTTTGAAATAATTATTTTCAATGACTTTTAGTAAAAGTCAAAATGGCCATATTTGAAGATCATTATAATGATTTGTTTGAAATTATTTTGAAAAAAATCAATGAAGGGTAAAAATAACTCTGAAAAATCAAATATTTTGATTATATAATTGTTGAATTTTTTTTTAGAAAAAAGTAGAAATAGAATATAAAGGGTTTTTTATCAAAGATAGAAATACAAAAATTTTTGTTAAAAAAACTATTCATTTGAAATATCTATTTTTTATAGATTTGAAAATGATGGATGTAAATTTATTCTAATGAAATTACTATTGGATATGATAATTTATGAGTTTATTGAAATATAGATCATATGATTAAATAATTATATGTTAGACATGATCAATACAGATAAATGGTGAGATTGTTTCATAAGGACATTACACATTTGGAAACACTAAATTAAAATTCTCATGAAAAATAACATTAAATAAAAAATTAAATATCATTTGAATTAATTTTTTCATGATATTATTTTTCTAGGAGTATGAATGTTGACCTCATAAGATAAGACATGGGTATAACCTAACATATTTCTCCAAGAGAGAATACTGAGACAAATATATGTATCTTCTAGTAATATTTGAACTCTATACACCATGATAAATAGATCCATAAATGAATATTTTTATCCCAATAATTTAATGAAAAAATTCATAATATAAATTCATGCATAGTTATAGAACATAAAAAAAATAAGTAGTAAATATGATACATGTCTCACAGAAATAAAACATGAGACAAAAATACCTTACCTTACGTATTGAATTCATTCATACATGTTTCAAATAGTTTTAAAATAAATTTAATTTAATTATACATATGTAAAATAAATATAATCATATTTTTCAATAGATTTATGATATATTTGTGACCTTTTATTACTCATTTCTTAAAAATTCCTTATTGAAATTATTTCTCAAGTAATAACATATTTTTCATATTACTTATGATTTGTGATTTACATACGTCATTCTTTTATCATGGATACATATCTATAAAGTATTAAAAATTATATAAATAACCTATATATTTAGAATATATTTATTTTTATTTATCCAAATAATTTAGAGATAGAAATTGAAATACACCATTAATAGACTTGATACGTCATGTGGTTGCATGAATGTTGTTCTAATTTTCACATCATATTGAAATAAAAAAGGAAATCAAAGATTAAAACTTTATAATAATTTATATGTAATATATATCAAATTTTGTATTTAATACTATACTTATAACATTCTATGGAATATATATTTGAAAAAATAACATCGTTTCACAAGGCAGTAGTCCACCTTACATAAGAAAAACGTTATCTTATTCCCAAAAAATGTAGGGTAATATAAAATATGAAATATTTTTATTATATAAAAATATTAATATCATTAATATCATATATTTATAAAAAAATTCATTATTATAATCATCTATAAGAGGTGGTGATGAAAAATGAATAATATAAGTTTGTAAGGTGGTGGTCCAATGTAAACACAAATGATGATTTTAGAAACCATTTTTTTGAGGGTAAAAAGATTTAATATTTTAAAGTAACATTTTAACATATAAGTATTTTTAAGATACTAAGTGTAATAAATCTTCATGTCCAAAGAATAATTTAATGTGTTTTAGTACAAAATCAAATAAAGCACTCAGTTAGGAATGTATCCTCTTGTTCAGAATAATTATATGGGTTTCCACCAAAAGGATTATTATGTTGGGTTTATGACCAAAATTGAGAATGTAGAATTATCATATTGAAATATGGAATTTATTTGGGTATTTATGGAAAAACCAAAGGGGTTTTATGTGTTAATATGAGAGAAGAGAAGTGTCCTTTCAGAAGTGAAGTGAGAGGCATACTTGGATTTTTTGAAATGAAATGGGTGTACACACATTTTTCACATTATAAAAGGTTTATATATGGGAAATTATCCAAAAAATATATATAATGTAAAAATATGTTCGTAAAATTAGTGGTGGAAATATTTGGAACATTTTAAACCCTTATATTTTTAGCATAACCTCCGGTATACCCATTTAACTATAACCATGTCAAATTAATTTTAATTCTTCTTTTATTAATTATGATAAAAAACTATTATAAAATTTTTAGGTAATATAAATATTTCTTAATGAAAATATTTTATCCATTTTTATTCATTCCATTCATATAATGTGAAAGTGATAATACAAAGTTAACCCCACAAATGAGATGAGAAAATCAATTTTCAAAGGGATAATGGTAAAAGTTTTATAATGTTTTCAATCAATATTACAGATAAAAATTATTACAATGACCTAAATTGAATTCAAACACATATATATATATATATATATTCATAAGAAAATTTAGTTTTAAACCATATTAAAAAAATTGTATTCAAATTCGTTGACATAATTGACAATTCTTAATAATAACGATTATTTTTCAGAATTCTTAAAAAACCCGTTGTAGAAAATGATTAAATCCTCACCTAAAAATAATTTTAAAATAATTATTTTTAAAATTAATTTTATTTTGGAAAATAATCTAATTAATATTTTACAAAAAATTATTATTTTTTCATAAAATGTAATGGAAATATTTTTTGAATACAATAGTATTTTCTAAATATATATATAATTTTCTAAAAACTATGTAATTTCTTATAAATTTGGTTTCTTTATATAAATATATTATACTAAATATTTAGAATTTAATTCTTATTATACATATAACTAATTTTAATGGCTATATTGTAATGGTCTTATTTAAATTAAAATTTTAATAATATATCATTGATTGTTAAAACACAGTGTCACATATAAAAACAAAATCTAAAATTCGGCTGGAATATAATGAATGATAAACATGTTATTTCCTATAATTTAATATATAAAATAAATTTAATTTCATAATAAAAAAACTCATAAAAACTATTAGTGCTAAATTCTACCTATAACATCCCAAAATTTTATTAAAGAAACTTTTCTTTCTCAGGCCATGAAGTATAAAGAATATAACTAACATAGAAAACCCATTAAGAACATTCTCTTAATATTTGAATAATGATACATTATTCATAAAACAAAATAATATGAATGTCAAATATTTTAGTGCGAAAATATATTGAAAATATTATAAAAACAATAAGAAAACTTGTATATAGTCGATCCACTAGTATGACCACACACACAAAAAAATACTTACAAATAAATAATGTAGATAATAATAAAATATTAATGTCAAATATTAAACCATATTTTACCTTGGAATAAAATAGACATGACTGTTGTATTTAATAATAGTCATTTATCGGACGTCGTAAACCCTTATGCCCATAAAAATCCTACCATTGGAATAGTTTCCTGACAATTGGAATAATAATTTGATCTTTTGGAATAGTAATATAGCTAATAAAATAAAAACATCACCTCTAAATGTTTAAATAAAACTTTTTTATCTTATAAATGAAAATATTATATATTCATATCATGAAATATGTAAATAAATATTTTAAAAATTATAAATTATGTGTTGGTATTTTCGTGAAACATTAATTGTTATTTAAAATATTATAAATAATATAATTATTATAATGAATATTTATTTTCCAAAAATAGATTCATAAATTAACATTTTCTTTTTTTAGTATTATAATAATATTTAATGAGACTTTAATTAATGTTTCAGAGTATCATGAAATCAGTTATATTATTAAATTTAATATTTTTACAATAAATGATGATTTTAATGGAAAATTAATTTTCACATATTTTGAAAATTATTTTCATTAACTAATGTCCTTTTATGAAATATTATTGTTTCATAATTAGTTTTGGTTTATTTTTTGAGTTTTTCTAAAAATACGGAGGTTTTTTGAACAGTGATAAATTTAATTTATGGTATTAAAATTTTAAAACCAAATACAAGAATTTCTTAGTCACGAATGATGTAACAAACTATTAGATCAAACTCACATTCACAAGATAGTTTTATTATTATCAATAATAAAAATTATATATAGACATGAGAGAAAATAAAAAAAGTGAATAGAACAATAAAAAACACTAATATCCTCGACTTATAAATACCACCCCACAAAACGCCTTCTTATCACACCTTGTTTGAATTTAAGACCTATAATATTCTATAAAATTCATATAAAATCCACTTCCACATGAACTATACATACTGTTATCAATAAAATAAGAATACCAAGTGATTTAAGGATGCTCTCAAGGATAACATTTTCAAGAGGTAAAATCATCCTTCGTTATATTTTAATTTATTTTATTGTCCTTTATTATCATCATATAAACACCTCTAATTAAAATAAAATGATAAATATGAAATCATATATATATATTTATATACTATCATTGTGTTATGTTAATATAATTTCCATCATCAAATATATTTCATTCTAGTTTTATCTTAAAAAATTAAATGTTATCCGTGATATGTCGATTCACCGATTCCATGGATGATGATTTTTCATTTTCCATTACATCATTCGTGGATGGTAATAAACCAATTATAATGGATAAAAAAATATTTTAATATTTACATTGTAACTTTTTTTATTTTATGGAAGAAATATATACAAATAATATTAAATAATAAAACAAAACTTGTTCATGATGATCGAAAAAATGCGAAAATTATCTAAACATTTATAATTTAAAAATTATCAACTGAATCGTCCTCATATCATAGAATAATATGATATATGGGAAAATTAAAAATTATTTATGTAATTTAAAACTTTATTATTCCACTTCTATCATTTTTATCCCATTTGACAAGGACATCCATAATTATACACAATTAAAGAGACTATGAAACCCTGAAATAAACGCTAATAAAAAGACAATATTAAACTTTTTAACTCATAAAAAGAGCCTTAAATGAACATAATAAAATTATAATTAATAAAATATATTTATAAAATGTTCTAAATTAATCATTTAGTGGATATAATTTTAATATACATGACATTATGTGAATGTGGAGAACACTTTCAGACATACTATAAGGGATATCTCTAAACCACCATTTTTTCTTTTGGGTTAAGATTTATCTCTCTTTACACCAATTTATTTATTATTTTCTATTATAAATTAATTATATATATTAAAATTATGTTTATACAGATCTATTCATCATTCTCTTATTGGGAAATAAAAGTTTAAAAGTGTTCCATACTCAATATTTCAAAATAATCATACCCGATTAAGAGAAACATCCCAATTTCTAACACATTTTATGGTTTACTCCATAAAATATTTTAATACACTAATATTTTTCAAAAATAATTAATTTATTCGTGAAAAATTATCTTAGTTCATTTTTAGTTTAAAAAACAATAATGCTTTATTCGTATTTAAATACTATTTGATATTTCCTCTAGACTATACTAAAGTTGAACATTTCAAAACATTCCAAGTCCTTAATTTTCTTATTTTCAGTTTTGTTGTTCATAATTTATCATTATTTATTTATATTATCCCTTATTAATTTCCATGTATGATTTAAAAAAATCATTCATGGAAATAATTACGATTTTATCTTTGGTTCTTCCTTATGACATGATTACGGTACAAATTTATATCCATGGGTAACCCTTTTCATTATCCCATATATGTGGTAATTCATATGGAACACATATAAATGAAAATTTTATGATGGGTTCACCAAGGTATACCACCAATTAATTCGGTAGTTCCTAGTCTAATGAGATTCCATTTTTAGGATTAGTGAGTAAATCTAATCAATTATGTGGATTTTTATATATATGATATTGACATGAAAGTTAGACTTTAATAAATTGTATGTCACGTATTATGTTGATTCCACATTCTTATAATTACATTGTTACATTATACGATGTTCTAAATTTTATCCCTCCATTAGTTTATTTATCTCCAATCCATTGTTGTTTAATTTTTGTTTTCCTTTTAACCCCTGTATATCCATTATTTCTATGTTTATTCGCATACTGGGATTTCTAGCTCTACCATTTTTTAATTGAATTTTCCATTTTATCCTACATATATTTTGGAGATCAAAATATTTTACAATATAATTAAAGATGATTAATATAAATATGTTTAATTCTAGTTCCACATGTTTAGTATAATGCACACAATCATTCAAATACACTAGACATTTTGACCAAATGCATGTATTTGATTGTTAATTATGCATGAAATAGTGTAATGATATGTATAAAAGGATTAAATGTACACAATCAGTATTTGAGAATATCCAAGTTATTTTTTGGATAAGTATAAGAAATATTTATTAATAACCCTTAGGATAATTATATCACTATAGATAACCAAAATTAAAACATATCCAATGACATGTTTAGATATACTTTTCATCTAAAATACTATCCCTCAGGTTAGTTTTTTACTTTCAAATTTAGCATTAGTTAATTATTACATTACCCTAATTGTAACATCATTTTCAATGTTAATTATAGGAAAAAAAGAGAAATTGATCCAAAAATTAATGCGATATGAAATGTGATGATTGCCCAAATGAAATATCAAATATAATTGGAAAGAGAGTTCAAAATATCATGGAAATAATAAAAAACTACCTCATGTAATGATTAATCACTTAAATCATGTGGGACACCCTATTTCTCCCAATAATGAACATGTTTTGGTAAAATATATTAAGCGATATATGTATTATATCTTTAGGGGATTTTATGATCCCCTCACCGCAGAACAATATATTAAATCCATTGAGAAGATATTCTATATAATCCAATGATCAGAAGAATAGAATTTTTATGGAAGTCTATCATTTTGATAGAGATTTAATTTACTTGTGGATTATAATAAAAAACATAGTGTTTATAAAGTAAATTGATTCATTGAATTGGGAATAAATCCAAGAATATATATTTTCAATAAATAGGTTTTCGAAACTTTCCATCTTATGATTTAATGGGAGTTCCTGAGACCAATACTAAATAATGTTTATTTTTTCTGGGAATTCTAAGAAAATGTTACTAGGAATCCATGATATTCCACACTCATTGTCATAAACAAAAAATTAAAGATCTAATGCTTATTTAGAGGACTAAATCCGAGTCAATTAAATATATTGGTGATTCGAGAATTTAAAAATTATGAGGATATTATTTATTTTTTCCTCAAGGATGAGAGGGAGATTGTAGAATCTCATTTGTATCGTGGCCTTGGAGATAATAATTTGAAAATTTAGTTTAATATGGGAGTATGATTAGAAATATAACATGATGGAGTGAAATATTAACATCCAAAATATCAAACATATTATAAGAAGAATCCAAATTACTTTTTAAAGGGAACATAAAATTATATAAAATGTAGAGTAGAGGGGAATCCAGATAAAAAATTCTAAAGGGATATGAAGAATCCCAAAAAATGATGAAGAATAAATGAAGGATGATATCAAAATTTAGCATATAGTGTAGTGTTTTAATTACAATGAACATAAGTATAATGCGATACAAATACCTTATCATGGGGTTGTTAGAGGAAATCAAATAAAAAACCTATAATTCTACAAGAAAGGGAATATTATAACAATACTAGTGAGGTGGATCCAATAATGATGTTGTGATTGGTACACTATTTATTTATTTAGTAATATTGAACATAGTATTTGATTCTTATTCTAATTTTTTTTAAAATAATGCATGATTAATAGAACTATTCATACTTCACCTTGAAATATGGAGTTTGAGTTATCTATAAGAAAAAATTAGGAAAATTTTCATCTAAAGTATATTAAATCTCTATGGTTATTGTTTTTGGACTAAACCTCCCATAAAAACCCTCTATTCATTCTTCAGTGGAGATTGAATCTATATTGGGAAGGGTTTTTCCATCTTTATACATAGTCAAAATAAACTATCATGAATGCGAGAATAGTCTATACATCCTGAGGCATCCTACAATTCAAAAAATATGTAAGGATAAGGATGAATATATTTCAGAACCATCATTTCAATTGAGGAAATTATATCTTTATAAGAATGAATATCTAACTCAAATGATTGATACAAAATAGAGGATCATTCTCGAATACATTACCATTGTGAGGGAATATACTAAGTTGTTCCCTGAATAATTTCTGGTCCATTATTCTATTTAAGAGGTTGATTTCAAAATTGATCATATTTTTGGATCAATGTATATATAAAAATACTCCTTTTAAAATTTCAACCATTGAGTTGGAAGTACTAGAGAAGTATATAAAAGGGAATATGGACAAGGGTTTCAAATTTATGAGTGCTACACCATGGGGGGCACTAATCCAATTTTTTAATAGTATGTATGAATCAAAACACCTCCAAATTAATTATCAGGATGTTAAAAAATCATGACAAATAAAAAGTATCCACTTCAAAAGATAGATAAATACATTGATCAACTATTTGGGGCCAATTATTTCTCTAAGGTGGACCTTGTATTGGGATATCAACAATTAATGGTGAGGAAGGGAGGAATTCCCAATACATCGTTTCTAATGAGATATAGAATTTTTTATTTCATAGCGATTATTTTTGGAAAAACTAATTCTCCAAAATTTTTGTGTACATAATGAATGGAGTCTTTATAGATTACCTCAACAAATATTTGGTAGTATTTATAGCTGATATTCTAATATACTCCAATAAAAATGAGAAATATGTGGTGAAGTTGAATACATCTCTAAAAGGATTTTATGAGGGATAAAATATATGAAACGTATGGTATGTTTTATTTATCAATGTAAGAGGTATCATTCTTTGGTATTTTTATCACTAGAAAACGAATATATTTGGACCATTCTAATATAAATGAAATTGAGGAGTGTCCCATACCAACATCATAAATAGATATTTGTAGTTTCTATGGTATAGTTATATATTACATACAATATTTGAATAAATTATTACAATTTTCCAACCCACAAACAAATATGGATCTAAATGAAGGTATGTTTTTATAGACCATGGAATGTGAAGACTACTTCAATGAATTGAAAAAGAGGTTTATCACTACACCTATACTCACATATCTGATAGGTTGAGAATATTATATGGAATAAAATTATGCTTCAAATAATTTCTTTTGAAATTTAGTGATGATGAATGATAATGTGAAATCCTACACCACTTTGAATTTCAATGTTCATGAGAAAAACTATCCCAAACATGATCAGGAGTAAGAATTTTTTATCTTTATGTTGAATGTGTGGTGGGATTATCACTATATGGTGAATTTTGAGATATATAATTATCCTAAGATACTCAAATACAAATTCCCATAGATTGATCATAATATGAGCTTGTTAATATGGGCAGATCTTTTAAATGATTTTAACTGCTCAATCCAATATCTTCACTATAAATAAAAAAATGTGGTATATGATTTACGTAAAATGGATCATATAACTCTATCAATGATGTTAATTGGGAAGGGTTTAATTTTCAAAAACATTAAAGGGATTAAAATGTGAATCATCATGGAAGGGACATCATGAATCCTTTATGAAATGATTGATCGACAATCCCTCATGGAGAATGTAAAGAATTACCAAAAAATGATGGGGAAATTTATAAAATGACCGAATCTATAAGAGTGGGAAAGTCCTCAAAGTTTAACATTGATTAGGAATGAGTTAGATGTATTTGGTCGTGGAAATATGTACCATCAAATCCAAATATTAAAAAATAGGTTTTTTAATAATGAACATTGATCGACCTTCTCTATTAACCTAGGGATCATAATGATGTATCATGATATCAAAATGAAACATTGGTGTGAGAATTTGAAGAAGGAGAAAACTGAATATACATCACTATTCCTTGTATTTCAGGATGTGAAAGATGAAAGACAAAACTATAAGGGGATAACACAACTATTTCCCATACCAACATTGAAATGGGGAAACATCACAATTGACATTGACATTGGACATCTGAATATATCCAGAGGGAATAATTTTTTATGGTTTTTTGGGGATTGTATTACAATGATAAATTAATTTATTGAATTATGATAGGATGTTTTACTTGATCAAATTTCATGGATATACATTATAGAATTGGTGAGGTTTTAGGGAATACCATTAACGATTATATTTAATTGAGATTCAATATTTAATTCCATGTTCTAAAATAGTCCCAAAATGATCAAAAAATTAAGCTTAACTCTAGTAAGTATAATCATCCTTATGTTGATATCCAATTTGAGCGAACCTTTCAGACAATGAAAGAATTTTTTTTGAGTAGATTATATGAACTACCAATGAGGATTGGAACAAAATCTAGCCCTGGTTGAGTTCTATTTCAATAATAATTTCAACTCAATCATGCAAATTGTTCTATTTAAATCCCATTATTTTAAAATATGCACAAGACCTACTTGTTGGGATGAATTTAGTGAACATAAGCTATTGGATTCTTAAATTGTCAATGAAAATGTGGAAATGATGAAAAAATTCATTATCATATCATGGTAAGAAAAATAAAACATAAGAGCTATGAAAAAAAATCATTGATGGGATCTAGATTATAAGGATGGTGACACTATATTACTCCAGATATCTCTATGGAAGACAATCATGAGATTTTAGAAGAAAATAAATTTATGTCCCAACATATCAACCAATTTGAGGTTTTTGATCATGTTAGTGTTGTGGGATATTGACTAGAACACCCAAAACCCACTTACAATGTACAATATGTATTCCACTTATCCTTATTGAATAATTATATACTTAATCCAACAAATGTATTAAATTTTGAAAAGTTACATATGGGAAATGATCCCTCTTATGAGAAGATGTTAGTGAAGATCTTGGACCATATAGATAATGTTATATGCAAAAAAATAATCATCTTCTCAATTTACTTTAGAAGAACCATATTATTGATGACGCGACATCAGAACTATATGATAAAATGAAGGATAATTACCCTCACCTATTTTCACATTTTTATGGAATACATTTTTGAGGGTTAAATTTCATAGTGGAAGAATGTAATGAACTATAACTTTATCAATGAAATATTCCCTTAAAAATTCATATTCTATAAAAACATAAATAACATATGGAACATGATAAAAATTATCCACATAAATGAATAAGTAAACATTAGTCAGAAAAAGAACAAATATTAATTCCAAATATTACAATGGGGAAATAAATTGAAAATAAGGAAAATAAGAAATAAAAATTGATATCAACTTGATCCAATAGAACAACCGTACTCATGAATAACAATATAGAAATAAAACATAATGGATATTATTAAAAATTCATTTAACAAATTAATGTATATATAACCTTGTAAGAAAAGATAAGTGGCTGAAGAATTTAATAACATGCATTGATATTATGTATTAAACCCTTATATCGGTTAGAAATCTGATCATTGTAATAGTAATCAGAAAATTGGAATATTATTGTGATGGTAAGGAATATTAATCTATCCATTAGGATGATATCATATCCTATGATATTATAATTAAAAATTAGTTATCTTATAAATGCAATTATGATATATTTTATATCATATAATAAGTAAATAAATATTTCAAGAATGATAAATTAAGTAATGGTATTTTTCGGAAATGTGAATGTTGATTTATAATTTTATAAATGAAATAATGATATAAATGATTTTTTTACAAAATATTTTCATAAATTAATATTTGTTTTATTATAATTATAATATTATTTCATGAGACCATAATTAATTTATCAAATTTTCATTCTGTCATTTATAATATTTAAATCAGGTATTTTAAATAAATGATGATTTTAATTAAAAATTTAATTTTCTATATTTTGAAAAATATTTTTAGAAAATGAAATCCATTTTTAAAATATATATGTTTAAAAATGGGTTGGGTTATTTTTTTGGAATTTTTCTAAAATAATTTAATTTTTCATGAACATTGAAATACAATAATTTATTGTATTTAACAATCTAAGCCAAATAACAGATTTTTTGATTCATAAATGATGAAAGAAACAATTATTTCAATATGATATTCATTATTTACTTTAATTATTAACAATAATCAACATTATTGATATAATTTTTCTAAAATAAAATACAAATGATTAATATAATAAAAACACCCATCTCCCCGCCTTATAAATACCACCTTTCACCACCACTTCACCTCACACCTTCTATGATTTCTAAATTTATAATATTATTTACATTGAATATCCCAAGACAATACCCCATGTAATTATTTAAATTTTATAATTAAAAGACAATACCAAGATCCCTTAAGGGGTTCTCAAAGAGATAATATTCAAGTGGTAAAATTGTTCTTCTTTATCTTTTAATTTTTTTATTTTCCTATCCTCCCCTAAACTCCTAAATCGAAAATATAATTATAAATCTAGTATCATATAATAAATCAATTTTATTTTATTTTTACAATATCCAACATAAATTCTCTTCTCTTCTCCATTATTCTTAAAAATGAAAATGGCATCTATGAGATGTCGATTCACTACCATTATTAATGACGATTTTTAATTTTCCATTAATGCCTTCATTGATGGTCATAAAACCATTATAATGGATAAAAATTATTTCTAAATGTATATTATACCCTTTTTATGTTCTGTAAATAATATATATATATATATATATATTAAATAATAAAATGAAACTAGTTTGGGATGTTTGGAAAACCACCAAAATAAACTAATCGATTATCATTAACAATTTCTAAAATGAATTATCCTCATATAATAAAAAATAATATATTGAACCACATAAAAATAATTATTTATATTATTTCCATTTCATTCCAATTATTGTTTTTTATTCTATTCGTAGGAACTTCAATAATTAAAAATAGGCAATCCAACTGTGAAACTATGAAAAGAACGAACATAGAGAAATGGAATTAAACTCTACAACTCATCAAAATAGCCATAAATGAACATAATAAAATTATAATTAATAATATATATATATATATATGTGTGTGTGTGGTTATAAATTAATTAAATTATTGGTCAAATTTGATTATCTGTGAAATTTCGTGAATGTGAAGAACACTTTTGGGCATAGGGTAAGGGATATCTCCGAACATCCATTTGTTTCCTTTGAGTTACACATTCACTTTACCCACACAAATTTATTTATTCATTATTATTATATAAATCATCTTCATTCAATTTCTATTTTAAAAAATTATGTAGGAAGATAAATTAAACCTTCTTTTATAGGGGAATTACTAGTTCTAAATAGTTTTCTTCTCAATTCCTCTCGATAAGAAGACCCAATTAAAGGGAACTTTGAATATTTATTACCCATTATAACTATCAGTTCATTTAATGTTTTAATCACCCAATATTTAAATAAAAAATCATTAATAATTAAAATCTTTATTATTTCATTTTTATTTTAATAAAATATAATATTCCCGTATCCCCTTTAATTAATCTTTATTATATTCCATTAAACCAGACTAAAGTGTCTCATTGAAAACAATTATTAAGAACTCTAGTTACTAGTTTTCTCTATATTGATACAAAATTTAACTGTATCTAAATCTATTTCTCATTATTAACATTAATTTATGATTTGAATACATTTTTTGGACACCATTATGATATTTTATTTGATTATTCCTTATCACATGATCGTGATACTGATTTATTTCCATGGGAACCACTTTTTTCTATTCATTGTTTTTGATTGTTCATCTGGAAAAAATATTCATGATCATGTTATGATAGGTTCCCCAAATAGTGATAAAATTATTTGGGTAAGGTTTTGACTCATGAGATGTCAGGTGTGGGATTATGGAGTAAAGGGATCATTGAATATTTCTTACCCATTATCACTATCAGTTTATAAAATGATTTAATCCCCCAATATTATTATAAAACCAATAATTAATAATTAAAATTTATACTATTTTATTTTTATTTTAATACAATCTAATATTTTATTATCCCCTTTAATTACTCCTTATTATTTTCCATTAAACCATTCTAAATTCGCTCATTTAAAAATATTCTTATGCAATCTTGTTAATAGTTTTCTTTATAGTGAAACAAAATTTAACTATATCTATAGATATTTCCCATTATTAACATTAATTTATGATTTAAATACATTTTTTGTACACCATTATTATATTAAATTTTTTTATTCCTTACCACATGATCATGATACCGATTTATTTCCATAGGAATTCCTTTTTTTCTATGCCTCGTTTTGGATTGTTCATGTGGAACACATATTCCAGATCATGTTATGATAGGTTCCCCAAATAGTGATTAAATTATTTGGGTAATATTTTGACTCGTAAGATGACATGTGTGGGATTATGGAGTAAACCTAATCAGCTATGGGTATTTTTACAACATGTTCTATAGTCTTGGAAGTTATCTTTTCCTCATGTTTAAGTCATTTAGTATATTTCTACAATATTCATATGATTCAATGATTACATGATCCCATGTTAAACATTTTATGCTTCTATACGTTTATTCACATTTTATGACTATTTATTTCACCATGTTATTAAATCTAACACTTTTTTATTCATTATTCCTATGTCTATTCTATTACTAGGATTATATGATCAACCCATTTGTTTATATATTCCATAGGTTATCCTATGAATATGTAAGATAATAATGGAAGTTAGGAGATCATTTAGGATGATTAATATAATATTTTTGTATTCTACTTCAATTTTTTAGTTTTATGTAAAAAATATACCATAGATAATAGGCTTTACCAACCATGACTTATATTTGATGGTTAATTATACTTATAATTTTTTAATGATATGTGTAAAAGGATATGGTTACATTAATAACCCCATAAAATGAATATATCAATCAAAATTCATCCCTATAATTAAGACAAATGTGGATAATTCCATATCACCATTTATTTAGTTTTACACATATTTTTATAAACTGGTTGTTTTGTCACAATACATTTACAATATGAGTAGTATTTTTTCCCAAAAAGTCTATCTATGATTGAGAATATCTAATATTTTTGACTCATAAGAAATACCATTCTTCATTAGTATGAAATTTTATTTAATTATATTTTTTGTTTCCTGTATGTTCTTACATAGAAGAGATACATGGGAAACATTGTGGACTTTAGAGTGGTTTTATGAAATCCCCAAATGATGAGAAGCTATATCAATTTGATTAATAATTTCAAAGGTACTGATATACCTAGGGAATATTTTTCCCCTCTTTATTCATCAATGAAATCCATAAAAACTCTTTCTAACAAAACATAAAATTCATCACCATGTTTTTGATTATCATCATTTTTTTTCAAAATCAATATGCCCATAAAACATACTGAATACTGATGAAATTATCATATACATCATAACATATCTCAGGCCACAAGAGAGATCATTCTACAACGTTATTCCAATATGTTGATTTTTGACACTTAATTCCGTATAAGACTTCATAAGGATTCCTTTGAATGCTCAATTGAATGTTATTGGAATATGATTGTTAACCTAAATTATTTTTTCAGGCAAAAGAACCTTTAATATCAACAGAACAAAATCATATCACATCCTTTATGGTTTGAATTTTTCTTTCAAAATAATCATTTGTATGAGGATTATACAAAGTGATGATTCTTAAAATTATAACAAGAAATTTCAAAAAATTTCTCCAAAACATTTAGGTAAAATTTAAATTATGATTAAATAAATTTTAATGTTCTACTTCATACAACCATACAAGTTCATTAATATATATTTTTGATAACACATATAGATGTGAATATTCTCCGATATCAATTAAGTGTGATGATTTCATAAGGTGATTGACTATAACACATAACTAACTCCATATACAAGATAAGATAAACCATAAAGGTTACCAATACATTTAATCATATGTTAATAATGCCAAAATTCATTCCTAATTAAATAAAATTTTGACTAAATCATATAAAAACCAAACCATGGTAATTACGAAAATTTCACTTAAAATATCCTTATACGTACAAAAACCCTATATCATAAATATAAAAAAAAATTCATTGACATTGTTCATTTTACCAATTTCAATCTCATAATCCAATGATGGTATCTATAACTCTTAAGTTAATATTATATGGAGGCTATAAACGTAAAAAATATAATTTATACTTTCATCCTAACATATGTTATTATCATAAAAAATCACTGGAAGCTTGGATTCATCACTATACTGATAAAATATAAATTGTAATTTCACTACTCAAAAATTCATATAAATTGTTATAATCAATTATTGAAATCACATGAAATTTCAGCAATGGATATACAATAAAATTTTCATAAGAATCATTCAAACCACATAATATATATAATTCCAAACTAAATAAGGGATTATAATATTCCATAATCATTATGATTCACTTCATCAATTTTGATTTCATAATACTTCCCTTTCTCAATTTTCATTAGTGGTTTTTGTGTCTTATATTCCAAATAAGTTCTTGGATAAGATCACTAATTTACATAATTCCCAAATTATTTCACATGAAATACTAGAGTGTGGTAGGATAATTATATTGTGCTCATTCTCTATTAATTTTATTTACTCTTAGTTTCAAATAACAAATACATTATTCTCATCGATGGATAGGATTCCCAAACATGTTACCACATCATATTCACCTTAGGATTTCACCCAATTTCTCCTTCCCACATTTCATCTATGCGGGTGAGAAAATTTATTTTAACCTTATGATTTATTCATGTTATTTTGATACACTTTCATCCTTTTATTATCTTGAGCACGTGAAATTTTTATAATCATAAATTTCTATTTCTACCTTCAATGAATATAAAATTTATTTTTGTAGATAATAATGTCTCTTTTATCTAATTCCATTAAGAGACATTGAATTAAGCCACTGAATAATTGTTAAAAGTTTCTTTATGGTATATTGACTAAACCAGATGTGTATGGTCCATGCCTTGTAAAATTATCTTTATCATTTCCCTTAGATTCACCATCCTTTTATTTGAGATTGAGAAAATACTACTTGATAATTGTCCGTAGAATATGAGGTAGGTACCTATTGATAAATATATCATGACACTCATCCCATTTTTTTGGAGAAAATTAGGTCCTCTTAAGACATATTCATAATAATATCTCACCATTTTTATTACTTTCTTTGTGAATGATTGAAAACAAAAATTAAATTTTCAACCTATGAACAGTGGAGAATGAAAAAAAAATATTTTTTATTTAAAATCAATTTATCAGTGACTAGAGGTTTTTTAGAAACAATAAAAGTGGTTGGAGATTACCTTCTGAAGGACTCAATATATAATTTTTCTCTCAATTTATCATTTAGGAGTTCACTATGACTCACAACTTAAAAAAATTTCATTATCATAACAATATTAATTTTTATTCCAAATATATTAAAGCTTGGAATCTTAGGATGAAAAATATTTCATTAATATATATACATAGAATTAAAAATTTTCCATCATGCTATATTAATTTATTAAATATAGAAATCATAATTTGGGAGACAATAATCAATGTGGGAAACAATATTATCCTGAAAAATAATTTATAGTATTACTAAATTGATACACTTTATTTTAAATATATGAATCCTTAGTTATATCCTAGACCATTAAAAGGAACTATTTAAATAATAAATTATGTATCATAATTATTTTTTGAATTTACAAGTCATATACTATATTTGTGTCAAACTAGATGGAATTCATTTTTATTTTTACAAACTGGGTGATGATCCTCTCTTGATCAGATCACCCATTTCAATGTTATTGACCCTTCGTAGCTTTGTTTTTTTACCCCTCCAACATTTATTAATAAGACATGTATGTAATTTCTTGGTAACCACTATATATATCCTTTAAAAATATTCCATTTCATTTTCCAATACATTAACTCATCCTTAGAATATACTTATAAATATCCTTAAGGATATCACTAATGTTTTTTCATTTTAGTTTCCAATGGTTATCTGAGCATTGCTCTGATAAATATACAAGGAACCACAAAACTCGTAAAAAAATTCCATCTGATTATATGAATATTCATTTCATAAAATAATGATCTACACCATAATCATTAAGATATTGTGACATTTCAAACATATACACATAAACAACTGAACCATTAGTGAGCTACGTCATCTCCCACTATGTTCTTCATAATTAGAAAACCTCTTTGAATTATCATACATAACACATTTCATCATTACATGGGGAAATAAATCATAAAAAAGGGAGTGCATAGATTCTATATAGTGGAATTAAAGAGATATATAAACATTTCATGAGCATAAGGGTATAATAACAAGACAATATAATTTGAGAACCACTCCGTACATATCATTGATCATTAGAATAAGTCATGGGATTAATATTGTATGTTTATAAGATATGAATCATAAATGAATCTATGAAAATGATCTATGAAAACATAACATTAGAGTAAGTAATATTTTTTTCCATACACATAATTAGTGATAATAATATGTCAACGCTACCAACCATGACTTTTAAAACAGTTTAGGCTTTCTCTAACCACTCATACACCTTATCAAAACAAGGTATAACTTCCCATGTTACCTCTATGGGGAATGGGATAACATCACATGGACCCTCATTCAAGCATGTGATAACCT
This sequence comes from Viscum album, assembly GCA_963277665.1. Taxonomy (NCBI): domain Eukaryota; kingdom Viridiplantae; phylum Streptophyta; class Magnoliopsida; order Santalales; family Viscaceae; genus Viscum; species Viscum album. The sequence goes on along the minus strand of OY728133.1, from coordinate 2,063,237,829 downwards.
ATAGTGCACCCTCTATTAGTATTATGATAACCATATGTGTTCCCTCTAAGGACATATAACATTTATCATTACCCAATTCATTAGAGGGAGAAAAGGGTCCCACCTGTCACATAATAAAAATCATATACATGTGTTCCATAGGATCAAAAATTTTACATCAAATCAGAACCATTAAAAAGAAATGGGTTTTATAAACATTTAATCATAACATATAATATGTAAAATAAATAATATTCATTAAAATTTCATAATTTCATCAAATCATTACCAATAAAAATAGAATCATGTTTCAAAATAATATTTTCATTGGGTAACTTGTGGAAGGGAAATTGGTTTCATAAACATATTTTTGTAAAAAAACATAAACTATACAAAGATAAAATAATAAAGGTATCCTTCAATAATATCCTCACTAAGTAATAAGTAACATCATAGGATGGAATATTAAATCGAAAAATATTTTTAATGATCACTTAGAACATTTCATGGGGAAAGTAAGCTTCCATTTTAAATTAATTTTTTAAAATATACTTTCTAATATAGTTTGGAAGTCCTTTTCATTGAAAATAACCAATAAAATATATAAAGGATTCTCTAAAAACAATACAATATTTCATTTGTAAAATATATATTTCACATAGAAATAATACAATATTTATAAAATAAAAAATTTTAAAATTCCTTTTACTTTAATATATTTGGTATTTTCTACAGTAAGTTCCAAATAAATTAATATTCATGATGCTGGAAAATTTAATTCAGGCTCAACCTGTTATAATACCAAATTATTTCAGATTTTTAGTAAAAGACAAACAAGACTTGTTTTGAAAATGACATAAAGATTACATTTTTAATAAATGTGAAAAATAAATAAATGGTAAAGAAGAAAATAAATAATTATAAAATAACATTAAAATATTTTTTTTTATTTTTATATTAGAATACATCGACATTGAAGAGAAATAGTGTTTGAATGAAGAGTGAAATAATGTCTATTTTATTAAAAACACATTATTTTGAAATCTTGATCCTATAAAGACCGAAAAATGAATGGAAAATAGGTATTCAGATAGAATAACAGTTGAATCAGAAAATTAAGGATTCTATTGAGAGTTCAATTATAATATTACTTATTTTAAATCACAAACATAAACATTCCTAATAAATAATGATATTGTATAGTAAAGCCATTATGCATTTAATAAAATTGATTCGTAAACAACATGGAGGTATAAAATTAAAAAAAATATAAAATATCATGGTAATGAATAAAGTAATGATATTTAATAATAAAGGGGTTCCATTTGATTGTAATAAAATAAGATAGGGTTTTACAATAACATATGCCTCAAAGAAGGAATATTCAGAAAAACATTACATACCATTTTGTTAACCTTTGGACCTTAAATACCAGGAAATAAAGACCCTAATATAGATATCAAAATACAAATAATTGTCAAGGTAATAATAATTAAACTCATTCATTTTAATTATATACACCACAAAAATGAAATATTTGTTGAATATTACATGTGTCTCATTGAAGTAAATTGTGAGACAAAAATCCCATACCATGAGTTTCATTATCCTTTGTACACATTATAACCTCATATAGAAAAACTATAATATTACTATAAATATATAAAATAAAAATACTTATATGAGTCATTATATATATTATTTACTTTTCATATTTTATTAACCATTTATTACATATTTTTGGTTGAAATTTTGTTTCGAGTAGTGACTTCTATTGTCACGACCCGCCTTCACCAAAAGGAGGGAAGGGTCAGCAGGTTGCCAGGCCCTTCCTTCTTCGAGTTGAAGGAGAGATAATGACCCCCGAAACCCGCCTTCAATAGGTCCCGGAGTGGCGACTAGCACCAAGGGTATAGGAAGTTCTCACAAATGGAAGGCATTACCCTTTTTATTTTATAGGATCGAAAGATAAGGAGGAGAAAACCCAACAACACCAAGATAGAAAGAAAAGTAAAGCCAAAAGTAAACCATTCCCACATGTATGTTTAAACAGTTTACAACAAAGTACAAGTACAAAAGAAAAAGAAGCTCTCAAGTACAATACCAAAAGAAAACAAAGGTACGACAAAAGCGACAACTCCAACTGTCCGACTAATAGGGTCCCGCGCAGCCCTGGTAGTCCTCCTGGAAACCTGAAAGTAAACGTAGGGTGAGCATACAAGTACACTCAGTAGGAAAGACCAAGACTCTCGTGCACAAGTGGGGGAACGTACTAAAGTCCCGTGAGAAAGAGTAAACCAAACACCTAACAAGGCAACTATCCATCCCAAGCCTCACCAAGGTTCGCTCCCCAAATAACGCAAGTCAAGTAATATATATATAAGAGCACATCGATGTTTGGGTACCCCGCGCCACTTTCCCACTGGTTATTGAGACATCCTACGCATCAGACCAATCCCGCCATTCTCACCGCAGTCCCACTGCCACACCCGCCCGCACACACCTGGGCCACAACCACACGCAGTCCCACTGCCAAATCCCGCCCGCACACACCTGGGCCTCAACTGTCACAAGTAACCATGCCTGCAAACACCTAGGCCAGAACAACCACCGCTACGCCCGAAGACACCTGGGCTAAAGAATCCACTACCACGCCCGAAAACACCTGGGCCTCATCCCGAAGACACTTGGGAAACCACCTGCCGCACACACCTGGCCAACCACCACAACACCCTGCCCGATGGTTCTTGGGCTAATAATGGACTTCAGGCCATCACAGCCTGCCCGAAGGTACTTGGGCTATCCGGGAAAGGGAGCAGAAAAGGAGCTAATAACCAGCCACTAAGTATAGTGTTGGGAAAAACACCCTTCCCCCATAAATGGGGGTGTTCGGCACTAAGTGCTCAACTTGGGTGGGGCGCGAATAAGAAACACAAAGCTACAAGTATAGATATAGGTAACAAACACTCACCCAAAACTTAGGTTTTCCTAGCCAACCTACAGGACACAATACCACAACGCCCGAGTCACAATTCGCGACCCTTGCCCACAAAACCATTTGTCCCATTCTTGTTTCACGTTCAGTCAATTGTTCAATTAATTTTAAGCACTACTGGGCAACTACCATAAGCATAACCAAGGAAAACGTCAAGCATAGATCAACCAAAACACTCACACCTGGTTCTGTCAACAGAGGATCTCTCCCCAGTTTGTGATAAAAACCCACAACCACTGAAACCATGCCAACAGGAGATCCCATCCCCCAAATTCACACAGCCGCCGAGAGTATAAAAAGAACGGGGGATCCCATCCCCTCCCACATTTCCAGCAAACGGCCCGAAGGGAAAACAACCAACAACCACTACCAACACGAGTCAGGGATTTTCAGATTTAAACGACTTAACACACTCCATGATTTCAAAAATTCCATGTGTTCTATCCGTTAGTTATCACAGAAGGGTTGATCCTGGTGCTTTCAAATTATTCAGCCGGGTATACGTGATTAACCAATTTCACAGCAGGAGTTCACAATTTCAGCAACCCATTTTAAACATCACGAGGGGATTCAAGTGCACACACACGACCACCAACGGCCTCAATTTTCAGAAAACATAGACCAGTACAAAAAAAAGGGATGATCACAAGATAAAGCATAAACAACGATCACAACCCCTTCCCCTTCTTTCTTTAGAACTTCGTTTAGTATCTTCATTAGGGTTTGGTTCAACCAATTTGATAGGAACAAAAGTAACGCCCACCCCGCATGATACACAAAAGTGAGAGACGAGAGAAATTCCCTACCTGTTGATGGATGATCGACGTTTAGGCCGGGGGCGCGGAACTTTACGGATAACGACGCGGCGGTCCCGATGCACCAGAAGAGTCACGATCGAAGAAGGGGGAAAACCACGGCCTAACCCTTAATTATAAGGGCTGGGGACGGTTGAGATGAAAACACAAAACCACGGAAGACGAGGGAGTCGTGGGTTGACCACGTGGCTTGACTCACCATTAATGGCGCTGGGTGGTTTTAACTGACCCATGAATTAATGAAGCATTTAATTAAGACCTTTGCGCGCGTTTCGGATTTCCGAGATATTTTTAGCAAGGAAGAATAGGGTTTAAAACCCTATTTGCGAAAAAGGGACATTACTGGAACAACTTGGCAGGGCCGGTCTCACCGATCGGTGTCACCGATCGGTCTCACCGATCGGTCTCACCGATCGGTCTCACCGATCGGTCTCACCGATCGGTCTCACCGATCGGTGTCACCGATCGGTCTCACCGATCGGTCTCACCGATCGGTCTCACCGATCGGTCTCACCGATCGGTCTCACCGATCGGTCTCACCGATCGGTGTCACCGATCGGTCTCGCCGATCGGTCTCACCGATCGGTCTCACCGATCGGTCTCACCGATCGGTCTCACCGATCGGTCTCACCGATCGGTGTCACCGATCGGTCTCACCGATCGGTCTCACCGATCGGTCTCGCCGATCGGTCTCACCGATCGGTACCCCCGCAAGGAAACCGGATTTTTGGCAAAGGAAGGGACCAAGGGGGTTCTGGGTCTTCACATCAGATACCTCTTAAACGATTCTCGTCCTCGAGAATCAAACAAACTAGAAGGAAAGAGAGGATCCGAACAACCATCTTCGAAGATACCTCTTAGGAGTGGACCCCCGCTAGTTGGAAATACCCCCTGTCAAGAACCAAGCATCACACCACGCCAAACCGCCCGGTCATGTGGGTTTGGGGAGTCCCCCTTCCCCATGTCAAGATATTATCCGCTTTGGGCGGCACTGACTCGCCCGCACGGGTTTAATCGCATCCACCTTAATGCGTCCTGATTAGGGGTCGGGTTTCCCCTTCCCTTCAACCGGGGCTTCCCACACAAAACAGAGGGAAGGAACCTAGCACATTTCATAGACAAAAAGGTCAAACGTTCTGTCACAACAGGCACCAAGGGTTCAAAACTCAGAACAACTCGGGGTATTGGGCACGCATCTGTGCTTCCCTCTCCCACGTACTCTCTTCGAGGCCGCCATGTCTCCACAACACACGAACCAGGCCGACGGTTCGTCCACGGAGCACTTTCTCCTTGCGATCCTCGATTCTGACTGGCCGTTCCTCGAAGGTCGCGTCTCCTCCCACGTCTAGCTCTCCCCAGTTGATGACATGAGAGTCATCATGTAAGTACTGACGAAGCTGGGAGACATGGAAGACGTCATGGACCCTCTCCAACTGAGGTGGTAGGGCCAGCTGATATGCTACCTCGCCAACTCGCCTCAGCACCTCGAAAGGTCCGATGAACCTAGGGGAGAGCTTACTCCCCTTTCCGAACCTCCGCTGCCCCCGTCGAGGGGAAACCTTCAAAAACACATGATCTCCCACCTCGAACTTCAGGGGCCTCCTCCGACGATCAGCATAAGATTTCTGCCGATCCTGAGCTGCTTTCATCCTCTCCCGCACTAGCTGGACTTTCTCCGTGGTGCTCTGCACTACTTCTGGTCCAAGAGTACCAGTCTCACCAACCTCTGCCCAGCATAAGGGTGAACGACATGGTCTTCCATACAAAGCCTCAAAAGGAGCCATGCCGATAGTAGAGTGAAAACTGTTGTTGTAGGCAAACTCTACTAAAGGCAAGTGTCGTACCCATGATCCCCCGAAATCCAGAACACATGCTCGCAGCATGTCCTCCAAAGTCTGGATAGTCCGCTCTGTCTGCCCATCAGTCTGAGGGTGAAAAGCAGTGCTAAGGCGTAATTGGGTGCCAAAAGCATGCTGTAACCCCTTCCAGACTCGTGAGGTGAATCGAGTGTCCCGATCCGAGACGATCGTTTTCGGAACTCCATGCAAACGCACCACCTCATCCACGTACCTCTGTGCTAAGGTACTCACGGGTCCCGACTCCTTGATAGCCAAGAAGTGAGCAGATTTTGTCAATCGATCCACCACTACCCAGATAGCATCATGCCCGCCCTGAGCTCTGGGTAGTCCCGTGACGAAGTCCATTGAGACGTCGTCCCACTTCCACTCGGGAACATCTAGAGGATGCAACAGACCACCAGGAACACGGTGTTCAGCCTTCACCTGCTGACACACCAGGCATTTAGCCACGAACTCTGCCACTGCCCGTTTCACCCCGGGCCACCAAAACTGTCCCCTCAGGCCCCGGTACATTTTCGAAACACCCGGATGTACCGCCAAGGCTGAGCTATGGAACTCGTGAAGGACTTCATCACGCATCACCTCTGGAACAAACAACCTCCGATGAAAGAGCATCCGATGTCGGTTGTCCTCCGACCATCCTTCCGGGGCGTTCCCCTGATCGACACGATCCCGCAACACTTCTACCTCAGGATCTCCCCACTGAGACTCTTCCACTTGCTGCAACAAGGAGGACTGTACCGTCATCTGAAACAAACAACCTCTAGTACCTTCCACCCTTGCATCCAAGTGCAAGGCAGCCAACTCCCCCATTGCCTTCCAAGCATCAGCAGATTCCCGAACCACCTCCTGATGCGGCTTCCTGCTCAGGGCATCAGCCACAACGTTTCCCTTACCTTCAGTGTATGAGATCTCAAAGTCGTAGTCCTGGAGAAACTCGACCCACCTCCGCTGTCGCAAGTTCAAGTCACGTTGGGAGAAGATATAGCGCAAGCTTTTGTGGTCGGTGAAGACCACAAAGCGCTCCCCAAAGAGGTAATGTCGCCACAGCTTTAATGCGAACACCACCGCTGCAAGCTCCAGGTCATGGGTGGCATAGTTCCGCTCATGGGGGCGTAGCTGCCTGGACCCGTAGGAGATAACCCCTTGTCGCTGCATCAATACGCACCCCAGGCCCTGTCCTGAAGCATCACAGAATACCTCATAGGCCATCCCTTCTTCTGGCAACCTCAACACTGGGGCACTAACCAGTTTTTCTTTTAGGTAGCTGAAGGACGACTCACATTGCTCGCTCCACATGAAAACATGGTCCTTCTTGGTCAAAGCCGTCAAAGGGGCTGCTACCCGGGAGAAGTTGGGTACGAATCTCCGGTAGTAGCCTGCCAGTCCAAGGAAACTCCGAACTTCCGCCACATTCTTGGGTGCTGCCCAAGAAACAATTGCCTCAACCTTTGATGGGTCGACTGCTACTCCCTGCTCAGACACTACATGTCCAAGGAAGTGCACTTCTCGCGCCCAGAACTTGCACTTTGACAACTTCCCATAGAGCTGGTGCTGTCGTAGGACCTTCAAAACTGTCCTCAGGTGCTCTGCATGGTCCTTTTCTGACTTTGAATAGATCAGGATATCGTCGATGAACACCACCACAAACCGATCCAGGTACTCCCGAAAGATGGAGTTCATAAGCCCCATGAACACGGCCGGGGCGTTCGTAACACCAAAGGGCATGACCACGAACTCGAAGTGCCCATACCTGCACCTGAACGCCGTCTTCGGGACGTCGCTATCCTTCACCCTCAGCTGGTGGTACCCGGATCGCAGGTCGATCTTCGAGAACCATCCTGCCCCCTTCAGCTGGTCGAAAAGATCATCTATCCTCGGAAGAGGGTAGCGGTTCTTGATTGTTACCTGATTCAGCCTCCTGTAATCAATGCATAACCTGAGGCCACCATCTGCCTTCTTCGCAAACAAGACTGGGGCACCCCACGGTGATGCACTTGGACGAACATAACCCCTCTTCATCAGATCGTCAATCTGTATCCGCAACTCCCGTAGCTCCGAAGGTGCCATCCGGTAAGGAGCCATCGAGATTGGTCGAGAGCCGGGCTGCAGGTCTATCCCGAACTCGATATCACGTCGAGGGGGTAGAGTCGTCACCTCCTCAGGAAAGACGTCCATAAATTCACGAACGATCTCTGGTACTTCCACCATTTCCGCATCTGTTGATTCTATCGTCAGTTCGGTCAACAAGGAGAGGAGAGGTTCCTCCCTCCTGTTTCCCTTCGGACAGCTCCGCTCGCCGGTGAAAGTAACACGCTGGCCGTCCAAACCGGAGAACACCACCCTCCTTTGGAAACAGTCGATGACGGCGCCCACAGAAAATAGCCAGTCGATGCCTAGGATGACATCGTACGGCCGAATCTGTAGCAGAAGGAGGTCCTTAACCGACTGATGTGGCCCCAACATCAGTCTACATCCCTGACAAACGAACAGCAAGTCGGTCTGACCTCCAACTGGTGTGCTTAACACCAGGGGCACTGGAAGTCTCTCGGCATCTAGACCCAAGGCGCGGGCTAGACTGGGTGCAACAAAGGAGTGCGAAGCTCCGGTATCGAACAAAGCATAAGCAAGAGTGCTAAACACACTGATCGTACCTCGAACAACCTCTGGCCCTGCTGGAACTGTTGCTTCTGCGGCGTGTAACTGTCCACGCCCAGCTCCCCTGCCCCTCGGCTGTCGGCCACCTCCCCGACCACGCCCGGGTCGAGGTCCCTGGGGAGCGCCCTGAGGTCGGCCTCCCCCTCCTATGTCTGTCTGCGGAGGAGCGGGAGCTCGCTGTCCCTGCTGCTGCTGCTGGAAGGGTCTGGCTGGGAACTGCTGCTGCTGTGGCGGATGCTGGGGATGACTGCCACTGCTGTACTGCACCCGATCGGGGCACTGACTCCGAAGATGTCCAGGGCTCCCGCAGATGAAGCACCGTGGTCCCGAGCCCGAAGGGAAAGAACGTGGGCCAGGGGATCGAAACTGAAACTGCTGCGGCCTGCTCCCTGCGGGTCGGAACCTGGAGGGTCCCGATGCTGGGGGCCTGGTGCTGACGGCCTTCCCCTTCGATGGTCCCAGCTGGATCCCTTCTCGTGACAGTCCGCCTAGAGTGTGCATCCTTTCCACCACTTCGGCCTTCTTCTGAACCTCTAAGTATGTCGGAAGGGTAAAGGGAGTAACAGCATACTGGAGGGAGGGTCGGAGCGCCTCCTCCAAACGTCTTGCCCGAGACTCCTCATCGGGAAAGAGGTCTGGAGCAAAACGCAGGAGGTCCTTGAACTTGATTCCAAGTTCCCTCACGGACGTGCTCCCCTGCTGGAGGGAGAGTAGCTCCTGTCTCTTCTCCGCCTTCATTGTCGAGGAGAGAAACTCCGCCCGGAACTCCTTCTCGAATTCCGCCCAAGCAACCTCAGACTCCTTCCTACTCCCCAGGTGAAGCATCCACCACTGACGTGACGCTCCTCGCATCTGGCTAACAGCCAGAGGAACCCAGTACTCTGTCGGGGCCCGAATCAGGCCGAAGGCTATGACTAGCTCCTCCAGCCAGCCTTCCGTCTTCATGTCGGAGGTGCTGCCCTCATATTTCTCGAGGGCCTGTCGCTGAAAGGCTCGAAGAGTCTTCTGCCACCGGTCGTCCTCTTCCTCCCGATCAGCTCTCTGCTGATTGGCCAAGGTAGTCTCAGGAGTCTCGATCGCCTGTACCACACGTGGTCGCCTTCCAGGTGCCATAGCTGCAAGGTAACCAAGGAATGCCTAAGCCCAGTAGTGCAAAGAAAACCGTTCTCAAAACTTATTAAGATTTAATTTATCCTTAATTTCCCAAGACATCCCAGAAACACAAGAACACAAGTCATTTATGATGCATGTACCTTTCCTAGGGTCTCTACCCTGCAATCAGTGTGGCTTCACTTGGTCGTTCGGTAGGTCCAGAGTCCTTGCATCGGATCACGGGGGGCCCTAAAATCCCGTGTCCTAGCCGGTCCCCCCTGGCCTATTTCACGCACCAAGGTCACCCAACGCTGTTGCCTTACCATCCCATGAAATCCTCACTGTGCCTAACTCCAGACTCCGTCCTATCTCTCAACCTCCTTTGATACCATTCTGTCACGACCCGCCTTCACCAAAAGGAGGGAAGGGTCAGCAGGTTGCCAGGCCCTTCCTTCTTCGAGTTGAAGGAGAGATAATGACCCCCGAAACCCGCCTTCAATAGGTCCCGGAGTGGCGACTAGCACCAAGGGTATAGGAAGTTCTCACAAATGGAAGGCATTACCCTTTTTATTTTATAGGATCGAAAGATAAGGAGGAGAAAACCCAACAACACCAAGATAGAAAGAAAAGTAAAGCCAAAAGTAAACCATTCCCACATGTATGTTTAAACAGTTTACAACAAAGTACAAGTACAAAAGAAAAAGAAGCTCTCAAGTACAATACCAAAAGAAAACAAAGGTACGACAAAAGCGACAACTCCAACTGTCCGACTAATAGGGTCCCGCGCAGCCCTGGTAGTCCTCCTGGAAACCTGAAAGTAAACGTAGGGTGAGCATACAAGTACACTCAGTAGGAAAGACCAAGACTCTCGTGCACAAGTGGGGGAACGTACTAAAGTCCCGTGAGAAAGAGTAAACCAAACACCTAACAAGGCAACTATCCATCCCAAGCCTCACCAAGGTTCGCTCCCCAAATAACGCAAGTCAAGTAATATATATATAAGAGCACATCGATGTTTGGGTACCCCGCGCCACTTTCCCACTGGTTATTGAGACATCCTACGCATCAGACCAATCCCGCCATTCTCACCGCAGTCCCACTGCCACACCCGCCCGCACACACCTGGGCCACAACCACACGCAGTCCCACTGCCAAATCCCGCCCGCACACACCTGGGCCTCAACTGTCACAAGTAACCATGCCTGCAAACACCTAGGCCAGAACAACCACCGCTACGCCCGAAGACACCTGGGCTAAAGAATCCACTACCACGCCCGAAAACACCTGGGCCTCATCCCGAAGACACTTGGGAAACCACCTGCCGCACACACCTGGCCAACCACCACAACACCCTGCCCGATGGTTCTTGGGCTAATAATGGACTTCAGGCCATCACAGCCTGCCCGAAGGTACTTGGGCTATCCGGGAAAGGGAGCAGAAAAGGAGCTAATAACCAGCCACTAAGTATAGTGTTGGGAAAAACACCCTTCCCCCATAAATGGGGGTGTTCGGCACTAAGTGCTCAACTTGGGTGGGGCGCGAATAAGAAACACAAAGCTACAAGTATAGATATAGGTAACAAACACTCACCCAAAACTTAGGTTTTCCTAGCCAACCTACAGGACACAATACCACAACGCCCGAGTCACAATTCGCGACCCTTGCCCACAAAACCATTTGTCCCATTCTTGTTTCACGTTCAGTCAATTGTTCAATTAATTTTAAGCACTACTGGGCAACTACCATAAGCATAACCAAGGAAAACGTCAAGCATAGATCAACCAAAACACTCACACCTGGTTCTGTCAACAGAGGATCTCTCCCCAGTTTGTGATAAAAACCCACAACCACTGAAACCATGCCAACAGGAGATCCCATCCCCCAAATTCACACAGCCGCCGAGAGTATAAAAAGAACGGGGGATCCCATCCCCTCCCACATTTCCAGCAAACGGCCCGAAGGGAAAACAACCAACAACCACTACCAACACGAGTCAGGGATTTTCAGATTTAAACGACTTAACACACTCCATGATTTCAAAAATTCCATGTGTTCTATCCGTTAGTTATCACAGAAGGGTTGATCCTGGTGCTTTCAAATTATTCAGCCGGGTATACGTGATTAACCAATTTCACAGCAGGAGTTCACAATTTCAGCAACCCATTTTAAACATCACGAGGGGATTCAAGTGCACACACACGACCACCAACGGCCTCAATTTTCAGAAAACATAGACCAGTACAAAAAAAAGGGATGATCACAAGATAAAGCATAAACAACGATCACAACCCCTTCCCCTTCTTTCTTTAGAACTTCGTTTAGTATCTTCATTAGGGTTTGGTTCAACCAATTTGATAGGAACAAAAGTAACGCCCACCCCGCATGATACACAAAAGTGAGAGACGAGAGAAATTCCCTACCTGTTGATGGATGATCGACGTTTAGGCCGGGGGCGCGGAACTTTACGGATAACGACGCGGCGGTCCCGATGCACCAGAAGAGTCACGATCGAAGAAGGGGGAAAACCACGGCCTAACCCTTAATTATAAGGGCTGGGGACGGTTGAGATGAAAACACAAAACCACGGAAGACGAGGGAGTCGTGGGTTGACCACGTGGCTTGACTCACCATTAATGGCGCTGGGTGGTTTTAACTGACCCATGAATTAATGAAGCATTTAATTAAGACCTTTGCGCGCGTTTCGGATTTCCGAGATATTTTTAGCAAGGAAGAATAGGGTTTAAAACCCTATTTGCGAAAAAGGGACATTACTGGAACAACTTGGCAGGGCCGGTCTCACCGATCGGTGTCACCGATCGGTCTCACCGATCGGTCTCACCGATCGGTCTCACCGATCGGTCTCACCGATCGGTCTCACCGATCGGTCTCACCGATCGGTGTCACCGATCGGTCTCACCGATCGGTCTCACCGATCGGTCTCACCGATCGGTCTCACCGATCGGTCTCACCGATCGGTCTCACCGATCGGTGTCACCGATCGGTCTCGCCGATCGGTCTCACCGATCGGTCTCACCGATCGGTCTCACCGATCGGTCTCACCGATCGGTCTCACCGATCGGTGTCACCGATCGGTCTCACCGATCGGTCTCACCGATCGGTCTCGCCGATCGGTCTCACCGATCGGTACCCCGCAAGGAAACCGGATTTTTGGCAAAGGAAGGGACCAAGGGGGTTCTGGGTCTTCACATCTATGATTGTTGGGTAAATGTAGATTTGGTATTTTTAGTTATTTAGATTGATCATGGATCAATAATATAAAAATTTCTATCCATTATATAAATACTATATATATTAATTTTATAAATATATATTTATTTTTAACCATAAATATTTGTGATGGAATGTGAAATACATTATTTATGAAGACAGTAGTAAGTATGTATGCATGAACTCTGTTTCCATTTTATAGATAGAATAAAATAATGAAAGGTAAATAATATAATAAAATTATAGAATATTTTATATTTTATACATATCTTATATTTTGTAAATAAACATTTCCTTATTACTTTTCATTTAAGATGATCGTGAAGAATGAAATACATCACTTCACGAGGTTGTAGTCCACCATACTCATATATGAAGTAAATTTATTCCCATCGAGTAGAATTTGAGAAAGAATATGTGATATCATGATTTAATGACCATATTAATATAAAAAATATCACACATACACCACAAATCTATAATTATATCCTACCATGAGAGGTGGTGATGGTAAATGAATAACATCAGTTCCCGTGGCGGTAGACTACCATACACACAAATATTAATTTTGTTGCACATTTGATGCAATAGGAGATATATTTTTGTTATAATATAAACTTAATAACATTTAATTAAATGAAAGATTAAAATGATATCGTATCAACTGAGTTTAATAAAAATTAAATGAGTTGGAGAATGAAATAATATATACTTCTCTCTTTGGGACATTACAATTATTCAGACTTTTTCTTTTGGGTTTCAGCATAAGGATAAATTTGATTGATTTATAACTAAACATTGGCCTCCAAGATGATATAAGTTTATTAATGAAGTTATTTTTTAAGTTATTTTTCATTGTAATGTTTTTTTTTATTTCTGAATATAAGAGTAGAGGGGTGGCCATTTAAAAGTGTGTTAAGTGACACACTTTTAATTTTTGAAAAGAAAAAGGTGTACCCATGATATTCCAACAAAAAACTCACTAAAATTGGAAATTATAGAAAATATGAGATATAATGTTAATCTATTTCTAGTTAATTGTTTTTGAAAATGTTCTGGGTCATTTATAACCCTTAAATTTTTATTTTAACCACTTATAAACAAATTTTAACCATAAGAACAGAAAATAATTCACAATATATATTACTAATAATTATGGTAATTTTTTTAATTAATTGATAATAAAAAATTTTATGATTCCAGACATGGAATCATGTTTTCCAAGTTATTTTCAAATTAGTAGAATACTTTAATTTAAAATTAATCTCGTAGATTCGGTGAGGAATCAGGGTCTCAAATAGAAAATATTCAAATGTTTAAAAAAGATTCTATTGAAAAAATAAATATTAAAATGATTAGGAAAACCTAAATTGGAATATAATATTTATAATTAAATATACGATACATTTAAAATAATCTTAAAATAATTTTTGTGTTTTAGTATTCTTTATGTGAAATGGATATTCTTAATAAAAATATATATCTTTTATAAATCATAATAAATATTATCATATTCAAATATTCTCAAATGTTCACCCTATGAAAAATTCCAAATATATATTTAAAAAATTTATTTTATTATGTTTAATTTTATTCAAAAATAATTGAAAATTATTTCTTATTTTTCTTGATAAAAATTAATAAAAAATATTTCTTGATAAAATAATTTTTTTTAAACATATAACAACTTTTAAAAAAAGATACATTTTTTATCAATATATCATATTTATATGAAACCATTATAATTAAAGTTTTAAAAATATTTATTAAAATTAGTATTTTCTTGTTAAAATGGTTGGTTATAATTTCCACATTATAAAATAATATTAATAAATAATTTCCTTTATTTAAAACTCAGTGTCACATTTAATGCAAGGTCGACACAATATTTTGTATAATTGAAGTTAAACGTGATATGGTGTTTAATGGAATCTATCAAATGAAATTATTTTTAGTTGAAAAATAATAAATAAAAATAAATGTGTTACAGTCATAGAATTAATTCCATGTAAAACTGATTAATTTTAATTTCAAGATCTCGAATACATAATGGTGCACACATTACCAATATAGTAATTTATTATTAAATTCAAAGCACTGAACACTAATCATTTTGGAAAATTTTAATGAATTTTTTCTAACTAAATCAAATCTCCCATTATCTGATATTTCAAAAGGAAAATATTCGTAAAAGTATCCCATTTCATGGAATCAATCATTTATCATTCCCTATAACTCTAAACCATTGACTATAATTTGATGAATTTATTTTCAAAAAGGTTTAAATAAATTTTTAAATATTTAGGATCTATAAAATTCCTGACGTTGAATATGTTTTCCATTTATTTAATGCATCACTCAACTGCATTTAAGATAAAAGGTCAACTTAATATTAGAACCTTATATTTCATAAAATTCTATACTATATACATGATCCACTATGGTTGATGTGGTTGTTTTCTTGCATGGATTTCATCCCCATTAATAGCATCCAAAAATTGAGGAATCATTTGAAAAAGTTACTCAGTTCTAATTACAACTATTTTAGGATGATGATTTAGAAGTATATCTTTCTCTTTTTTCCTTCCTATATAAACTTCCAAATTTTCTCTATGAATTTTTATTGAACAATGATATTATATATGAATAAAAATGGTCTTATTTAAAATATATATATCATAATAAGAAAGTATACAGAACTCTAATGGGTATTTACATACATTTTACAATACACTTAAATCATTTAAATCATTAATCAGATGCCAACTTTAGGTATCTGACCCAAAAAAATCTATAAATTAAATAATTAGATGTTAGTTTATTTTCATTAATTCTAAAATAAATTTTATGTTTAGTTTTTTAAAGAATTATGTCATCAACCATAAATATAAAATATTATATTCTTATGGGGACACTTCCATTCAGTATCTATTTATCCCATAATACAAGACTTGTAAGATATAAAAAGTTTCATTTTCATGGAATATCATTACGTTTTTTTTCTTGACCTCACATTTGTCCATATAAATCCATCAAAACGATGAATAACATTTTAAAATGTGGAACGTGCACAAAAAACCTCATTAATGGACAAATAGAAATATAGAATGAAATATATTTATTTCCTGAATACTTGTTATAAATATTTTCCATATTCATTTTAACATTTATGCTCAAAATAAAAAATTTATTACCTATGAAATAAAATTCAATAAAAATATATTTTCAAAGAAACATTCATAATAAATATTTAGTGAAAAATTAAAACACATAATCTATCTTTACAGACCAAAAAAAGATTTGGATAACTTCTTTAATTAATTATACATTTTATAGTTAATAAGTAACATAAATATTTTATTAAACTAAATATTATTATCATACCATAGTAAATTATAATATTTGTTTTGAAAACACTTAAAAAGAGTATATAATTAATTTTGGTAACATGAGACAATACTATTAATATAAATCATACAATCAATCTTAAAAATGTAATTACCTACCCATTAAATAAATTTTTTTTGAGAAACCTATAGTAGGTTACGATTTTCCATTTACAAAATATAATAGAGATCGATATGAAGATCTCCCATTATAACCAGATATATTAGTATCACTATTAATTATGAATGATTTCAAATAACCATATAATAATATAAAAACATGAAATATTTCATTACTATCATCAAAGTAATATAAAAATTCATTTAACACATAAAAATTATATTTTAATATTGACATATCCATTCCATTTAAAACCCCTTTTGAAAATAAATGGAATAAAGAGATGAAGGTGATTTCATTGAAGAAAAAATTGAGTGTTGTAATGGAATCAGAATATAGAAAATTTATTATAGTATTGTGAAAAATAATTGATGACATATATATTAAAATAAAAAATTTCCTTTTCCATTTTTCCATAAAATTGAATATAAAGTACCAAAAATAAAACCTTCTGAAGGTTTTTTAAAAAATTGAAATGATTATCAAAATGGACATTATAATTAATTTAAGTAAATATAAATACCTTCATAAAATAATTTTATGAAAATGTACATTGAAGAAAAATATTTAGAAATGAAATCTGTATAAACATTAAAAAGTGGTTTTTAATGAACAATGACCCTTATAGTGAGTCTATTTTGTCAAATACATTTTTTTCCTATGATAAAAAAATTATCAAATATTTATTTTCATAAGATCTTTTTACATGCTTAATTTTTATTCATTAATTTTATTTATCTATTTTAATTTTACATTAAATTATTTAATCATTTAACTCTACATCAGGTGTATTGAGGTTGTTCTATTCATAATTTCAAAATGACTTACATATGTTGATCATGGTCAAATTGATCTTTATTGCATTAAATCCAAAATATAGAATTTTATAACTATAATTTTAAACATTAATTGTAATTCAAAAAAAAATTGTAATATGGTTATGAAAAATGATTTATGTTATAATCATCGAAATTGTACGATGTACGTACCTCTGAGTACAATTTCTGTTTTTCCATAAAATGAGTGAAATAAGGTAAGTATAAATTTAATATTGATAATGATTATTATAAATAATATAATATATTATATTTGTAAATATACAATCCAAGTGAGGTGGAGATGAAAAAAGATTCACATAGCTTCATTGAGGTATAATCCATACATACATAAGAATGTTGTTATTATTTTATATATGGAAGTAATGGTAAAAAATAGATGATATATTATATTTACATAATGAAAATCATTTCATTAATATAATCGATAAATATTCATATATTTTTAATCCATCATTATAACCATATTTGGGGGTCGGTGGGGGAAAATGAATCACATCTGTTTGTTAGGAAGTAGCCCACTGTACCCATAAACTATGGATTAACTTCCCATTAGATGAACATGATGATTGATAAATTTTAAATCATAAACATAAAAAAAATCAGTATATATGAGATACATATTTTATTATATAACAAATTTTGTAGTAGTTTTTAAGGTTTTAGAAGAAAAAATAAATCTAAACCATTCAGTTGAAATCAATATTGCTTCTCTAGAAATCATCTTTGTTTTAATAATTATGTAATATAAGGTTGGTATTATATCTATAATAAGACATATAATATGGGGTTAGTGTTTTTATGATGGCATTTATTTTAGTATTTTATAAAAATAAATTTGTTTATATATGGAGAGTTTAGGATAAGGGTGTCATATAAAAAGTTGGGGCGAGGGTTAACAATGATTTTTCATAAATATCATAATATATTTGAGGTAGTAATCAAATAAAATGGTGAAAAAATATAACATTTATGATATAATATGATACATAGTTAAACTTTTACCATAAAATTGGGCTTTGATCATTTCTCTTCATTTTAATCATTATCAATTTAGTTTAACAGATGATAAATGATATTTAACCTTAACTATGGTAACCGATTTATAATATTTTTACTCATTCAAATAATAAAAAAATAATATGAAAATGTTATCTAGAAACAATTATTATTATAAAATGATTTAAACCATTTTACCAAATTCTGTTCATAGAAGTGTTAAAATTTAATTTAAAATGAAACCAGTAAAACATAATGACATGCACTTTTCTATAAAAATGAATTCCTAAGTATAACTTTTTCTTACCAAAATAAAGAATAAAATTTATTACAATTACCTTAATTAGATTAATAATAACATAAATGAACTAACTTTAAATTTAAGTCATTTTAAAACAAAATATTACTTTGTACATTATTGAATCCAAAGTACAATTTTCAATAAAAATTAGTATCACTCATAGCAGATTTGAAAAATAAATCATTTTAAAAATTTTAAAAATAATTATAAGATAATTTTTATTTAATGTATTAAAAAATTATATCCTTTTTATAAAAATAAAATTACAAAATTATAAAATTTTATCTTAAAATGTAACCATATAATGCATGAAACCCAAACTTGGTTAGAAATAAGGATTTTTTTCTTTTGATTTAAAAATTACTTAATGTTATAAAAATAATTATAATAATATTAAATATATATGATACATATTAATAATCCATAAAAATATTTACTTTCACATTAAATAGATTTTCAAATCAAATTATATTTAAGATGTGAATATAAGAGATATCATATGAAGATCATATGTGAGGATAATATGAACATGTTTGTATGAGAACATAATCAAGATGCATGAGCACATTATAAAAAATCTAACCCAATAAAAGATATATCATAAATAATGATTCAATACATAATGATATAGGAATAACAAAGATATGAGTCTATAATGTTTACAAAGATGATTCAATCATCATGCGTTATAAGAATATAGCATACATAAGTTTCATAAAATAACATTGTAAAATATTTATAAGTATAAAAATTGTAAAATTTTTATTGGTTAACCTTAACGAAATTGAAATCATTATTGACTATGTTATCAACCTGTCCCTAAAATTTGGTATTTGGGCTAACCACTCAAGCCCCGTAACATTTTGGTATTGGACTAATCAAATGCATCTCAAAATATTTTTGACTTGGGTTAACCAACTATGTCAAATAATATTTTTGAATTTGGACACTCTATCTTTATTAATGACTATTTGGAATACTTCTGACCACCCTTGCATCGTAGAATTCAATGATTTGTCGAAAAGAAGTGTCTGATCCTGATATCATGATGTATAAAATTTTACTCAATGAATTTGATGCATATATTGGACTCCCACATCACATTATGATAATAAAAATATATTTTTCTTCATGAACATGAAAAAATTCATAATTACATGATAGAAAAATTGACCATTTTGAAAAGTTTTTTTGAGGATCTCTAGAGAATAAGATTTGAATTCATCTAGATGAATAATTTTCAATATATCTTTAGAGTGTATCCACAATGAATCATGGGATACATTAATGTATATAAACATATTTTAAAAACCCCTTATTTGAGAACTATTAAATTGTATTAGATAATAAAAAAACACTATTTAGATATTTAATAATATTTTAGAAGGAAATATTTTATAAATTAATGATAAAATAAATTAACTTATAAAACTCAGAAAACATAGGGAATAATAAATATAAAAAATTTAATGAAACCACGGTATAATATGTTCATTAAAATAGTGTTAAAAACATATTCCTTTCACAATTGACAATGAGAGTCAATAAAAAATAACCCTTAAAAAAACATAAATACGATATTCCATTTATACATTTTATATAATGTAAAAATTAATAGAATATATTCCAAATAAAAAAATTAATTATAATGAGATACATGTTCAAAAACAATAACGAATATGATCATGGAGGAGAATGATTATTATCAAATTATAAAAGATAATGTTTTATCCAAATACATGAAACCATTCAATTGATATGTAAATGAAAGGTAGTTGAAATGGATTTATTCAATACAATCGCTAGTAATAAAAATAAATATATATTTCTACTGAATGAATAATTATTAAATATTTCATGATTAATATTTTATCAATGAAAATCATTATATTAATTATATATTAGAAAATAACCCTTAATATTTGGTAGATTTTGAATGAACATTCTCAGTAATAGAACCCCGTATTGATGAATTATTAAAACCACCAAATTTCAATAAAATTAGTTGAAATGAAATTCCTTGGAATTATATACATCACAATTTATAAAAAAAATATGTGCATATGAGAGAAACTTGAATGACTAAAAAATTATTTTAGAAAATCGTTATCTAAGAATTATGCTTATGAAGACCTACCCTAACACCTTGAATACAAAATTTAAATTTATTATTAATCTATTTTATAAAAATATTATTATTTATTATAGTTTAAAATATGGTCAATAATTTATTGTTACCCATTTTATTAGTCATTAATTGTTAAAATTATTATCCATGTGTTAATTTCCAGGTTTTTTCTATGCTAGCTTCAGTATGGTGGTTCTAGTACATTATCAATAATCATGTGTTCATTACTAAAAATTTCACATAGAGGATATATTGGTGTTATTTATGTATTTATATCATCCATGGGTAATTTATGGAACTTATTATTATATTACATATATAATAGTTAAGATATCATTTATTTGTAAATTTTGATTCAAATTTGAAAATTGATTTTATTAATGAATACACACACACATGTATATTATCATTATAGAATTATGATAACATCATAAATTAAATATTATTACATAATATTACAAACATCAATGTTATTTTAATTATTCATGATGTGAAATTTATATTATCATTCATGCAAGTTATAAAACCGACCAAAATAGAAACATGTCATAACTAATGAATGAGTTAAAGAAATGTTATATTATTATAATATAATATTAAAAGTATAATAATGATGTAAATAAAAAATCATTTTTATGTTATATTTATGAGTATTGGAATCATTATTTAGATGACACGAATGATGATACTCTTTTTATACATTGACCGAATCGTTCCTCCTTACAACTGTTACCTCCACAATGAAGCTAATAGGAATCCGTAATATGACCAAAGGATTTAAAATATCTAATTTGGATTTTGTAAAGGAAATATCTGTTATGTATTAATTATATATCTTATGGATATGTGCATTTTTGAATGGGTGAATCATACCTCCTTCAGTAGGTAAAAAATAGGGACAATTAATTTGAAACGTATTTTAGGTGAGGGTAAAAGGGAATAACATAGGGGTTATGTGAGTTAGGGAAATAAATATTTTTGATAAATTGTGAATTTTACCCCACACCTAATTAAGGTATTATATAATATCTAGATATCATTCTAATTACAAAAAATTCAATCTATTTTAATTTACCTTCGTTTTCCCTTTTTAAAAATGATTAAATTTTCCCCACCGTAATTATTTTTTATTAAAATATATTATAACCCATATTACCTAATTATATTAATTTGATTGAAAATTCGAACTCTATTTATTAGAACTATAAATCATAATATATTAAATTTAACTATAAAATGGAAACACATAATATATGGGACAACTCTTTTAAGAGAAATGTATAATTTTAATCTTTTTGTTTTATTATTATTATTTCTTAAAAATTACTAATAATTATTTATGTGTTAAAGTCCATTTTTTACATATACGAATTATATTTTATGAAAACAAAATATTGTCTATGAAATTTTTGTTTTTTTGTTATAGAAATGGGAAGACTTTAAAAATTATTTTAATTTTTGTGTTGAAATAAGAAATTATTTTAATCACATTACATTATTTATTTATCATCAATACATTAAATTATATAAATTAATTGTTATTAGAATATATCATTAAATTTTATAAAGACATGAACTAATTATTTAATGTTATTAATAATTAAGTAATTGAAATAAATATTTTTATAAAAGTCATTTTAAAGAGTTATTTTAAATTATGGTTTTACTCTTAGTATAATTTTCCTAATGATTTCCTAGGATACATTCTCCTAATGATTTCATTTTTATCACAAATTTTATTATTTTTTCATAATAAAATAAATCATGGTTTTTTTATTTTTGGTTTCTATGTATTATAAGCTAACACGCACATAATACTTATTTAAAGGGAAATAAATAATTAAGACATTGGGGTTTAAATGGAGTCTATCTACCAGTATGGGACATCAATGTGTTGAATTCATAATGTTTTGTGGATGATATAAAAATAAATCAAGGATTGGAATTAAGTGATTTGGTATTTGAATTGGTTGAGAAGGGTAATAATATAAAGGTGTTATATTGACTTATATTTAGTTTTTTATGAATATAAACATCATACATAAACTAAAATGCCCAATAAATTCAATAATGGACCAATTGGGATACGTCATTATCCATGTATAATATGGTGTTTTTATGAATCCTATGCATGGAAACAAATATGGTCTAAATGATTATGATACTATAGAATACCCATAAAATTATATAGGAAGGTAACACTTACTAATACATTAGAAACACATGTCGAACATAATATGATTTGTATTTTTAGACATACCATATCATTACGGCGTGTTGATATAAATAATATATAATTTTTTTTATAATATCTTAAATGATCAGTAAATTAATATATTAGGTATACACCACCTTTATCTAACTATAAAATATTAACAAAATTTCATAGTTGTTTTTACACAGTTTCTTCTTAAAATTATAAAAGTTTCAATGGTTTTGTCCCCTATATCATAAAAATAACATAACTATACTAAATAAACTCATTAGAAAATTAAACAAATAACCTATTCCTACAAATTTCTTGTGCAGTAATATATAAAAATACAAAATATATATTAAATCCAATATTCCAATAGCCCACTTAATTTTTCCAACAATTGATTCTTTTCTAAATTTGAAAAAAATAAACTATATACAAATTTCAGATCATTAAAAAATGAATGATTATTAAAATATATTCCATATAGAGTCTTTGTGTAAATATATTTTAATCCATTACAGTATTACCAATTTCATAGATAAGTAGTGTTATTATCGATATTGGACATTTTATTCTAACTTTTATTCACCAAATTTTATATGTATAGAATTTTTAACTTGATAATCTTATTCCCAATGTTAAAAAAGAATAATATTTCTACATAAACAATCCATGCTCATAAAAATGAGATTAAATACCATAATATCCAAAACATATAGAAATAAAATTTCATTTTAGGTGATGAGTATATTATTTCTATTAAAATTCCCTAACTAACAAAAAACAATGACCCAGGACATATTCACCTACATCCAATACATAAATACTTATTTTATATCCAACATAAAGGTCTACATACACATTTGTAAATTCCTTACATTTTCAACGTCTATGATCATTTTTAGATATATATATCATATATATTTGGAATCACAACCACACAATTATAATGTTTATATTATGGGTGGATTAAGTAATACTAATAAATATATCAAGGTGGAATGATGTAATGGAACTCAACATCATCATAAAAAAATGAACTCATAAATTATATGATAGGGAAACTCAAATTAGTATTATCTTTCGGAATTTTATACACTTTTCATTAGAAAAAAAGATATTTAACTCCATATTTATTTTATCCAAGAAAAGATAAATATAATTTATTAGGTCTAATAAATACATTAATTCCCAAAAAACATATGTCATTGACTAGTGTGTGGGAGTTGATCTAGATATATCACTAAATAATATTGCTTAAGACCACTCTAAATATTCCAATGGTGCTTTTAACTCCATAAATTAGATGATGAAACCCAAAATCAGCCAAAAATATATTATGAATTTGTTTTTAATCATATTATAAGAATTTTATGACATAAGGACTCATCCTCAATAATCATGGATAATTCCATCATCGAAAATTATTCTGATATACATGATCTATGATTGATAATATTATATCTACATGAATGGTGGGACCAAAATATTCAGTCCCCTTGTTTCATAATAATAGCAGTGTGTGGGGATATTAGGTGTGGACTATGATTCCTCATGAAGGGAGGCATGTATATGTTATAGAGAATATATAAATTTTCACTCATTAAGAATAGACTATTCATATTTAAATAATTAAGAATTAGATAAAAACCTAGTTTCTATAATATTTATATATTTATTATAAGGCCCATATTGATGTTGAAAAGTGGAAATAATGAAATTTCTAATTTTTTGATAGCATGTAGACATTTTAAAACTATGTATACACGCATATTTCAAAGGAGAAATAACCAAAAACCAAATCCCAATGTTTATCATGAAATTGAAAAATAATTTGTGTCTACCAACCCTGAAGGAAGAGTTAATCATAAATTTCATTATCTAAGAAGGTTCAATATGTGTGTATAGTGTAAAAGTGAATTAATCATTATTTTATAACATTTAAACTAATAAAATGCCTAAAAATAGTGTCCAAATATAATTTTAATTTTTGGTATGTAATGATTTGAACATAATTTTCATAAAAGTCTACTCCATATCAAACATTCATAAATTTACAGTAACCCTTTAAAGAGAAGGATCCATATGTTTATAGTGTGAAGATGTATTAATATTTCTCATACTTTTATTGTATGTTCATGAAATATCCCTCTTGAATATTATCCAAATTCTCATTCATGATTTTAAGATGAGTTTTTTATAATTTTAGATTTATATTTGTGGTGGGATGTCGATAAAAAATTCTTTTACCATGCCAATTTTATTTCCAAAAATAATTACCCAATCGCCCAATAACTCAACACGAAAATAATGTTTGAATTTCCAGAAACCCATTAAATTATTTTAAAAATTTGTAGAAACTGTGGTTAAATTTTTGAATAATTTAAACTGAAATTGCGTATTTATTTATGGTTTAATGAGTCTACAATGTGTTACCATCAATGTTTTCCTTGGAATCATTTTCATAAAAAACAAAACATGAGTCTTTTTGACCCCTGATATTAATAAATCCTTCATATTTTATATTCACAAATCACTTACATCATTCCCAGTAACATTTTCATTCATAGTATTCATCACATTATATGTTATAGAGAATATTATGTATCCTCATTATCACTTACTTTTGGACCATTATGATAGATTATATATAAATTTTTAATAGAGTATAGGACACTATTAAATTGAATAATACATCCTCTAAATGATAGTTAATGAATAATTCACATAAAGATATGAGTGGTGATTTTATCCCCCATCCTTTCAATATGATTAATATTTATTATCACAATGGACAAGGGTGAAGGTTCAATGAAATATCCCATGTAATTATAGACTAATAAATTTTTATATAAATTAATATTTATGAATTTGATATTAATTTTGAATTAGAAGGTGTTCTTTTTCTTATAGTGTACCAGACACAATACAATGGGTTTTCTTGAATTCTTATTCTTCACATAAGTCCCAAATATACCGAAAAATATGACATTATTGATATTATCATTTTAATTAGTAGTGAATGCCTATAAGTTGTGTTGGTGAGAATGAACATAACTACATTTACTATGTTTTCAGATGTTTATTAAATGGTTTTTGATTATTATAATAAATTTTATAGGCCTAATATGATAATAAATAAAATATTAAGCATAAAACAGTATGATATTATTAAAAGGAAGTTTTACCACCTTTTGATGGATAAAACATTTAAAATTGAGTTTTTTACTTTTAGTATTTTATATTTTACAAAACAAACTTCTTATTAGAAGGAGGACATCAAAATTCACTTATTTATAATTTTTTTTTATTTGTATAAGGAAATACATTTTTCAATGAATATTGAAAAAATATTTCATTTTAATTCAAAAATTCCATTCTATCTAATAATATTATATTATTAGGTTAACCTTTTAATGGTTTTAAGAAATAATTATATGTGGTTTTTATCATTTAATACAATATTAAACATTGGATGTAATTTCAAATTTAAATGTTATATAATCACATGTTAATCTTTTGATGGTATTTACTTTTTAAAAACCCGTTTCCTCAATCAGTTAATAGGATTATCTTAAAATTTATTATAGCCAAATTTGTGAATTGAATTTTAAAAAAAGTACATATATAGTTGTAATTATTATGAAAAATATGATCTAATAGGATTAGAATAATTTTTGGGAAATAGTAACTTTAGTATTTTATTAACTATGGTTAAAGGTAAACCCGATAATTAAAGGAAAACATAATATTAAAATAATATAAAACTACCTTAACACTTGTGCTAATATTATTGGATGGGTTATGGCCAACCATTACAACAATTAGTTAGAAATTGGAGCCTTTGGAATCCACTTGATCCTGATTATGAAATTTATAACATTCAATTTAATGTAATGAAAAAATGCCAAAATTATATCTCTACTTATATAAAAATTATTAATATAGGGATATGTTTGTGATATATTCAACTATAAATAGTTATTACAAATATAAAAATATTACCTACATTATGTTAATAAATTTTCAATTTTTAGAAAATATATAAATAATTTTATGTATGGAACAATGTTGTTTCATTAATATATTTATTAATTAAAAATCAAAAAATCGATTTATAAATACTAAAATAAATATTTTTTTTCATAGTATATGCCATTAATGAATTTTATAGGTTACAATGATATATTATAAGTCTTTTCATTGTTTTTTTAGAAGTTATATATTTTTTTAATTATATTTAAATTCAATGAAATAAATATTAAAAAAATTTAAAATTTAATATTTTATAAAAAAAATAATTTATTAAATTATTCAAAAAAACTAAAAATATTTTAAAATCACAAATTCAAAAATATATGGCACATAATTTTATTAAGTGTCCAATTATGGGAAATTTACCCCATTGATGTAAAAATTATAGCCTCTTAATATATAAAATGTTGTTACCATAATTAATATTAAAAGATAATAATTAACTATACAATGAAAAGATAAGGTATAAAATAAAATCAATAGATTTCTAAACATTATTGTATAAGAGGATATCATACTATCCACATATTATCATCGACATATCTCATATTGTATTCATTTTGATTAAAAAAATAACTTATATGAAATTAATATTTTATGTGTTTCCATGGGTACCCCTAGCCTCTCTTAGAAAAAGGTACCCGCCATTTTCTAATAATAACAATTACAGATCCATTTGGTTCAGCCAAGATCTAACCAAAAAACATCCAAGAATCTCTTCCAACATTCTTGATGCCTTAGTTATGGAATAACACCATTTTATAGGTTTCAACATATTCCTCAAAGGCGATCAACTCATGGAGAGGAATATAACGGTTGCACACGAGGAGTCAGACTCGAGGTAAGGGAAATCGTCTCAATATCCATTCTTTGAGACATATTTATATAATATACCCCAACATATTTTTTAAGGTGTGTAATTAAACCGTTTTAATTTTAATTACATTCAATGGTAATAAAAAAGAATCTTTTCTTAAATAGCCTTTTATTAAATGAGAAAAGGATTTTTTTAACATACACGATGATGAAGACTTTTTTGCGGTCGTGACCTTTATTTTATAATTAGATTATTTTATAATAATTAATGTTTTTAAAAAGTACATAAATATCGAATTTCTCTTTTCATGTATCTTGGTATTGGAAATGTTTTAGATAAGGGATTGGTTATGTCAATATCTTCAAATGATATATTGTTATTATAACGTGGAAATGTGATTTTTTCACTATGCATGATAATTTTTTTGATTATGTTGTGGTTTCTAGGAATTTATTATGTATATGTGTGTTTTCATGCTAAAATGA
Source organism: Viscum album (assembly GCA_963277665.1). NCBI lineage: Eukaryota > Viridiplantae > Streptophyta > Magnoliopsida > Santalales > Viscaceae > Viscum > Viscum album. Next base: position 2,063,209,895 of record OY728133.1, on the reverse strand, counting down.
TGGTGGGTGGTCCTATGATATCTCTCTAATGAATTAGGTTATGAGATATAGATAAACGATAATGTTTCTCTTAAAAGATTTAGGGAATACACTATGATGGGTATTCCAAATGTAACCATGAAGGATACAACCTATGTAGATATGAAATCTAAAATATATATATTATTTGGATTCTAGAAGTTAAATTTATGATTCATTTTTGCAAAATATTTTTTTATGAATCTTATGATTTCTAAAAGGGATGCAAAAGAGATTATGATTTATTGGTGGAAAGTATAAATTTTTGAATATGTTATCATGGGTATAAAATATTCATGTAATAATAGTTTCAATAATAATTCTATATCCCTTACTATGATTTTTATGCCCATCCAATTATTTTGAAGTGTTATCCACAATGTATAAAGATGTGAAAGAGGAATGAAGCAATCCAGATAACTATTATGATAATTTTTATGATAAAAAAGAATCCATGTATTATGTTATTGTTTTTTTCCAAAAGCATTGATATTGAGTATAAGTGTCTACTTTGAAATATTTGAGATGTTATATAACACCCCCAAATGATAATGGTTTAAATGGACATGTTATATGACTCATGTCTACAAGGTGAACATTCTTTTTTAGGATCATATCTTATTAGAACTCTACAGTGAAGCGTGATTGGCATGGAGTAGTGATCGGGATGAGTGGCCTTCTAGAAAGTTTTCCAAGGTCGTTGTGAGTGAGGAAAAGTCACACTGGAAAGGGCATGTTTTGGAATGTGGGGATAATCATTAGTCAGATGACCTGTTCGGGCATGTGGGTGGGCCCTAGGGTGGGTACCACGAGTTTGAAAGGCAATTGGTGGTACCTGGATGACTGGGACCTGACGACCATGTTATGGCCTGGTATTTGTACTATCACCGGGGCCCAGTTGTTATATTTGTTAATAGAGGGGGTACCCAGCATTAAGTGCAACACACAGATTGGGATGGGATATAGGGCCCACATCGAGGGCATTGTACTCTAAGGGGGGAGGGGTGAATGTATCCCCCCAAATGATAAAGGGTTAAATGTCTAAATCATATGAATCATGTCAACAAGGTTCATCATCCTTTTTAGGATCCTAACTAATTAAAAAACAACAGTTAAACATGATTGTATTGGATTAGTGAACGAGCATCCGATTGATGAGAAATTTGTAGCGTTGGAACCCTTGTGATGAGGCAGGTCTTTTGGAATACTATATTGAGGATTTCATAGAATTTGAAATTTTATGAATGGATTATGGAGAGTTTATCCTGATATCATGTGTGAAATGTGCGGAAACTATATGGATGGATAAGCCTAGTGACTACTGACAAGAATCCCTATGTGGATAGACTACTCTGTCCCAGTCAGAAGCGACTTCTTTGTGACCTGACATGCCCATGGTTGGGAGCGGCTTCTACGTGACCTGACAGACACATGTTACTTGATAGGAGGAGTACCTCATTATGGACATGATGTGGATTGTCTTATCTGTGACCCAGAATACCCATGATACTCATCATGTTTGACTACCAAAATATTCCATGGTTAGTGGGAAGCGACATCTATGTGACCCAGCAGGCCCACTGTTCTCATTGAAGAGGAGTTCTACAACAACCCATGGTGTTAGACCTTATGAATGATTGTCTATCTATCCTACTCTATAAAATACCTGTTGTGACTTGTCTTGTGTTGTGGTCATTATCTGTGGTCATGATTCATTATTTTATCTGTGGATTGATTTTGGTCTTACATTGTTTGTTTGGGGACCCGACTAATTATTTTGTTAATCACCCAACATAGTTTTCGGTCATACGTGCTGTTTCTGGTGTAGATGACTGCATCCATGATGGTGGGTTTGGTGGCCTAGAACCCGATTGTGCCCAATGAGACCAGACAGTCAGGGTATTCTATATAGCTTCCAGCAGTTACCCTATAGTTACGCATCATTTGATGTTTATAGAGGATGTATTTCATCATTTTCCTTGTATATTTCTATTTTTATTTTATCTTCGGTTGGGATTGTATTCTGGACATTCTGAACGATAGTTTTTTACTTTTACGGAGTGTCTGTTTAGTGGAATGCATGTTAAATTTTCTAACTTTGTGAAGTGGGGTTTTGTGTGTGTGTTTAGGTACTCTGGAAATGACTCTGATTGTCAGGTTGGTTCCTTTGGCTCTATAACCAACCCCTAGCCTTCAGGAGGTGGGAATGGGGTATATCATGACACATTCCCTAGGGGATGGGATATGGCATGATATTTCAAAGTTACGTCCTAATTATCTAATACTCTAAACATAAAAATATCCTAAATGAAAAATAATGTTAATTCATTTTTAAAAATAATGATTATATAATATATAAGCTTAGTGACCTATATATGGTATCAAAGACCAGTTTAGATAACATTAGAGGTTATGGTGATATTTAAGCATATGATAAAAGTTATATATAACCAAAATGGTTAGCATATCTTAAAGAGTCATTGTAATTTTAGATAAATTGAATGATTTTTAGATAACATTAATTCTTATATATTAGTGTTTATCTTCCCTATATAATGATATTGTTGATATACTGAAACTAGAATTTTTGTTATTAGTAATTGTTTTGATCCATCATAACCCAAAGTATTAATGGATGTGAAGGAAAATGTGGTTGTTCTATGAATATGTAACTAAATGAAATGGGAGGGATAATGGGAAAGATATTGGTTATTATAAACCATATATAGGTAGTAATGATTAACCACTTGAACCTTTGTGATTTTTTTCTATACATCATACATGAGAGTAATGAATCACTGTAGAAGTTTATGAAATAAGGATAATAAACATAATCATATTAATCAACATATGTGACAAGGATGTGGAAGGAAACATCATCAAAAATGATTTTAAGGAAAATTAATGCGTTATAGATATGGTAATGAAGGTAATAAGTTTATAAATTTCTAAGGGAAAACTACGCATTCAGTTAACTCTTGTAAAGGGAAAGAAGATCATTCTGAGTTATCAATAGAATGTTTTAAATATGGTGGGTGTGGCCATTATGAAAATTATAGCACTATGAAATCTTTTTGTTAATGGGATCAGTAAGACAATACTAATATATGATTATAATTCCATAATAATATTCAAATTGTAGATCAGGAAACATTAAATGACATATTAAAGGTAGAGATTGTTTTCTGTCTCTTGTTTTTACATAATTGAATATTAGGACATTATTCTTGTTATTTTTTTTATTAATGAATTAATAAAGAATAATACGTAAAATTATGGATAAGGGAATATAAATAATAATAAATTATTTACAAATAATTATATAAGTTATTTGAGTGTAATGTTAGATATATAGATGATTAAATGAATAAAAATACTAACTCCCTTTTTATGATGTGATTACTTTGTAAGACATTTTCTATTAGGTTTTATCCTGATGTTTTAATTTGAAAATGTTATTTGAGTAAGAATAATGTTTTTTTTATGTGGAAATAATTATAAAGGTACGAATTACCTTAGCATTTATATTATCATTTATTTTTAGATAATTATTGGTTATTACATTTTGGGTTTCAAAATTAAAGGTATGGGATAAAATTTGAATATAAAACATGTTATGGTTATTTTTTAGGATTTTTTTTCATTTAGGGAATGTTATGAAATAATATAAATTTTGTAAAAGAACAACTAGCTATATGGGTGATAACCCATCACGTCAGACAAGTATGTTGAAATCAAACCCAAAACAAAAGCGTGATAAGGATTTATCGCCAACTACTAGCCTACGTGATGTCCCTTGTTAGTATGACTTTACTTTTTAGTTAAATGAGTTTATGGAAAAAGATTAAGTTGATTTTGAGAATATATGTTTTTTTAAATGGGTATTCTTGGAAATGGAATATTATATGGTGATGGAGTGAAAATGAAATTTTAGAAGACGTTCACTATTTAGAGAAGCCCAGATGCCTAAGGAAAATAAAATACTATGGAATTTTATGTTAGAATAATTGAGTAAATATATTATTGAAGAATCTATAATTTTAATTTTGGACTTATGGATATTTTTTGTTTTTATGGAAATTATTAACGTATCAAAGAGAATATGTGATTAGGTTAATTACTTTTTGGTATAAGACATTATTAGTGGTTGCAATTATTTGGAAATAAATGTTTAAATTTATGTTGGAAGACAATGTGATCAAATCCATTAGAATTTTGGGTTTCAATCCTTATTTGAATTATTATAAGAAATTTTAAGGATAATTATTTGTTTAATGGTCTATGTTGAAAATCAAAAATTTCAGTAAAATTTTGGAGATAAAAAGTAGTGTTCTTATTTTAATTTTTTTTTATATTTATGGAACTATATTATTTTATCATAAATTTGTGGTTTTGGAAAATGATTCCAGACATGATGAATACATATTTAATTTTTTAAGGATTATTGGATTCACTAGAAGATGATTCTGGTGTAAAAAATAAACTTGAATACTCCTAATTTAGAGAAAAAAAGGAGTTTGGGGTGGAGTTCAATTAGTTGATGAAACCCTACTTTTTAAGTCAATATATTTCATTATAATATTATCCTAGGAATTAAATGATTTATACAACTATTTGAAATGGATCATAAAATTAAATCATTTTCTATTTACATTTCATAAAATTAAATCAATGATTATTTAACCCATCGCAAGTTTTTGGATTCCTACTTTTTTACATTTTTTGATCATGTTTTCTACCACTCTTCATTAGAACATAGTGGTATGTTTTTCTTTCAGATCCATGTTTTCCTACATGTAATACAAGTATATGTTATCTCAAGTGTCCTTTTTAATTCAAATTATTTCTTTTATAGTGTAAGTTTAAATGACTCAATTTTGGATGGGGGATTTCAATAATGTAAATTTGAAATGTGAAACATTAGTTACCATGACCAAATTTAAAATTTGAGGACATAATTTCTAAAATTTGATAAGGATATAACATCGTAGGTAATTATAGACTAATAAAATTATATATATATTAATTTTTATGAATTAGATATTTATTTTATTTTAAAAGGGACACTTTTTTATATCATAACTAACACACAACAATGGGTTGCTCTAAAATCATATGTTACACAGAAAACTATGATATATAGAAAAATAAAACATTATTAACATTATGATTTTAAATGGTAGTTAGTTTCTAACCGTTTTATTAGTGAGAATTAACACAACAACATATATTATTTTTACATATGTTTATTAAATGTTTTTTATTTATTCTAATAATGTTGGAGGATTAAAATGGGAATTAATAAAAAATTAAGCATAAAACACTCTAATATTTTTAAATGGTGGTTTTACTACCTTTTAATAGAGAACCCTATTTAAATGTAAAATTTTTCACTTTTATATATTATATTTAAAAAAATAAAATTATTCCTTAGAATATGGAAATAAAAATACACATTGGTAGATTTTTTGGTATATTTCTGATAAAATTTCTTTTTAATGAATAGGAAAAAATACTCAATTTTAATTCAAAACGATCTTTTTTACGAATTTAATTACACTTTTAGTTTATCCTTTTAATTTTTTTAGGTTATAGTTAGATTATTATTTATCATTAATTGAATTTTTAAAATTTTAATATATTTAACATTTAAATTAGATATAAACAACTGTCAATATTTTGATAGTTATTACTTTTTAAAAACTCGTTTTCTCAACCCATCAACGAGATTACGTTTAAATTAATTGTAGTCACTTTTTTAATTGAATTTTTAAAAATTGACATATTAGTTGTAATTATTTTTAAAAATGTGATCTAATAGGATCTAAATACTTTTGGTGAATAATAACTTTAGTTTATTATTTACTTTTTTTAAAGGTAAATATGATACTTAAAGAGAAAAATAATATTATAATAATATAAAACTAACCTAAAATTTTTACTAATATTCTTGGATGATTTATGGCCAACCAAAAAAATGCATGGGTCTAAATGGTGGTCTTTGGAAACCACATTGGTGTGATTATAACATTTATAACATTTAATTCAATGTAACAGTAGAAATGTCATAATCATGCATGTTCTTACTAAAAAGAATTAATATGGGTTTATATAAGTTATATCATGATTAATAAATAATCCTTAGAAATATACAAATATTACCTACATCGTTGTAATATATTTACACTTTTTAGGAAATAAATAATTTAATTTAATTATTACACAATAATAATGCAATAATATATTTATTTATTAAAGAATCATATTAATTAAAATATTAAAATCAAAATAAATATTATTTTCAATAAGTAATTCTATTAATAAATTTTATAGGTGTATATGACATTTTATAAGTATATTAAATTGTTTTTCAAAATTATCTCTCTATTTGGATTTTAGTTAAATTCAATGAAATGAATGGTGTAAAAATTGACAAAATATATATTTTATAAAAATAATAATTTATTAAATTATTTAAAATTCATAAAAATATTTTAAAATCACAAATTTACTATGATAATGACTTAATGTTAATCATGTGAACAGTTATGTAAAATATACCACATAAAATTAAAGTTTTTAGCCACATAATATTTAAAATTATGTTAAAATAATTAAAATTAAAAGAGAATAATTGATTCTAAATAAAAAAATAAGGTTATAAATAAAATCAATACATGTCTAAATTTTTTTTCTATGAGTATTTAAAACTATCATTATCTTATCTTTGAATTATCTCATTTTGTATTCAATTCTAAGGAAAAATTAATTTATATTAATTTAATATTTTAAGTGTTTCCAAGGCCGCATCCCTCTGCAATAAAAATGTTAACACTCTTATTTAATACTCTCTATTCAAGAACCATTTGGTTCAGAAATTCTATGCCCAAAAAATATTCCTAGAATCCCTCCCCACATTCCCGAGGCCTTAGTTTAGGTAAAATACTCTTATTAGAGCTGTTAAGATTTTCATTAAAGGTGATGAACCAAAGAAGATAAATATAACTATTGTACGTGATGAGTCAGAACCAAGGTAAGATACTTCATCTCAATCTACTTTTACTGAGTAATATATCAATAATATACACAAACTTATATTATATAGTCATTAATTAACCCATTTTACTTTTAATTTCATTCAATTGTTTTTGAAATATATCTTTTTCTACAAATTATTTTAATAAATTAGAAAAGGATTTTTGTTATCATACGCGAGAACATTGAATTTTCTGCCACTGTGACAATGATTTGATATTTTTATTCCACTATATGTTCTAATGTGTTTAAAATGAAAAAAATTACAAATTCCATTTTCATTTATTTTGGTATTGAAAATAGTTTTTTGAAGGTCCTGGTTATGTCAATATCGGGAAATGATATATTTTGATTGTAATGTGTAAATGTTATTTTTTTCCTTTATACATGTTATTTTATTATGATTATGTTATGGTTCTTGGGAATTGTTTATTTATATGGGTGGTTTCATTATATATCGATACTGGGGGAGATCCTGATTACTACCAAATGTATTGGGTAATGAGACAGATTTAAAAGATAAGCTTTCTCATATGAGAATTATAGAATATACTATGATTCGTATTCCAAATATACCTATGAAGATTACTCCTTATGTAGATATGAAAGAAAAAATATATGTATGATATGGAAGACACAAGTTACCTTTAGGATTTATGGTTTCTAATATGATTTTAGGAATCTTATGATTTTATGAGGTTTTTTAAGAGTTTCTGTTTTATGGGTCAAAATTATGATTTTGTGATAATGTTTTCATGGGTTTAAAATATTCAAAAACTAATATTTTCATTCCTCATTTTACATCCCTTCCTGAGAGTATTATTCTGATCCCATGTTTTTTAAATATTTTCCAAAGGGTATAATGATGGGTAAGCATAAATAATAAATCAAGTATAATATTAGGGGGATTTTTATCAGGAAAACAAAATCATGTTTTTTAAAAGTGTTTTATTTTTTAACAGAAATGGATAGTGACTAGAAGTTTCTAATTTGTGATATTTTAGATGTTATGTAATATTAATTGTCTAATTCTATAAAACTCAAATCACGAAAATATCCTCAATGTGAAATAATGTAAATTCTTGATTAATACTCAAGATTATGTATTGTATATGAGTAGGGCCTTATAGATGGTATATGAGGTCGGTTTAGATAACTTTACAAGAAAGGGATATATTTATGTATAAATTACAAGATATATATAACCAAAATGGTTAGCATAATTGAATGATACATAGTTATTTTGGATAAATTCAATGATTTTGAGATAACATGAATAAGTACGTCTTTTTGTTTATCTTCTTTAAATGATTACTTTATTGATGTACTAAAAAAATCCATTTTGGTTTTAGTAAACAGATATATCCAATTGGAACCAATGTAATAATGGATGTGATGGAAAATGTGGTGTATCCTTGAATAAGAAACCAAATGATATAGGATATGAAATGAAAACTCTCTTGGTTATCTAAACAAAATATCTTGAGTAGTGATTAACCACTTGAACCTTGGTGAATTTTTTATGCATAATATATGAGAGAAACTAATCTATTTTTAATTTCAACTAATTATGATCATAATGGTAAGAAATATAATAAATATTTTTTTATGTATGTGAAATTATACACCTATGTAAATTATTTGAGGGATAGAAAGGTTTTATAGATTCTATAATGAAGGTCATAAAGAAATAAACATTTAAAGAAAAATGAAGAATTCAGTTGAATCCACGAAATGGAAATTAGTTATTTTTGAATTATCAATTGAATGTTTTAAATATGGGTGGCATTGTTATTATGAAAATTTATGTCCAATGAAATATTTTGGTAATGAGATTAGAATGTCCATAATAATATATGTTTCACAATAACTAATGAAATTTCAATTGAATATGATGAAAAAAATGACATATTATTTTTTTGATTATTTTCTTGTCTCATGATTTAAAATAATTAATTCATAACCCATGTATCATGTTATTTTTTGTAGGAATATATTATTAACGAATAAAATGGAAATTGTGGTTAAGATTATTAATGATTAGAAAGTATGAATATAAGATATTCGATATGTGTGTTTGATATATGGATGATGAAATATTTAAAAGTATTAATGCTCTTTTGATGATGCAATTACTTTGTAGAACATTTTTCTAGTATGTATAACCCTGATGTTTTTTATTAGAAAATTTTATTTGAGTATGATTTTTATTTTATTATGTGACCATAATTATTAATGTTTGAATAACTTTTAGGGTTTATATGATCATTGATTTTGAGGTAATTATGGGTTATTACATTTTATGTTTCAAAAATAATGGTATGATATACAATTTAAGGAAAAAACATGTAATGGGTTTTTAGGATTTTATCTCATTTTTGGAATTTTATAAATTATATTATTATTAGGAATTAGAATAACGAAAGGGAGGTTGACAACCCATCACGCCGGAAATGGATGTGAAAATTGAACCCACAAACGATGTGATATAGGGCTTTGTCATCTACAATTTTCCTACATTATGTCCCTAGTTTTTATGATTTATTTGGTTAAATGAGTTGCTGTAATAAAAATAAGAGGATTATGGAAACTTATGTTCTATTAAATGGATATCCTTGGTATGGTAAAATTATTTTCGGATTGAGTGAAAAATATTATTCTTGATGATGTTCACTATTTGGGATCCCAAGATTCCCAAGGAACCTAGAAAACCCTTGTATTTTAATTTAGGAATAATGGTTTATATATATTTTAGAGGAATATATGATTTTTATTTTGTACTTATAGAAATTTGTGTTATTTATGTAATGGATTAACCTATATATGATATTATGTGATCAGGATAATTACTTTTAAGTATAAGACATTAAGAGTGGTAGATTTTATTTGGAGATAAATGATAAAATTTATCTTAGAAGACTGTGATAAAATTATTTTGAATTTGGTGTTTCAATATTAGTTTTTATTATTTTATGGAATTATAAGGATATAAATTAGTTGAATGATCTATGTTAAACATTGGCTATTACAGCTTAATTTTGGAAATTAAAAGCAGTAATTCTTCTTTTAATGTTTATAATATTCATGGAATTATATTATGTTATCCTAAAATTTTCATTTTTGATAATGTTTCCTAAAAGGGTGAATATATAGTTAATCCTTATTAGACTATAAGATTCAATATATGTTGATTATAGTGATTCAGGTGTGACAAATGCTAATCGAATAATCATTATTCAAAGAAAAAGAATAGTTTGTGGTGGAATTCAATTAGTTGATGAAACAATACTTTTCAAGTAATTATATTTCTTCATGATTTTAGTCTAGTTAGTAAATGAATTCCAAAAATCTATGAAAATGTTCTTAAAATATAAATATTTTCTATTTACATTTCTTATTACAAAATCAAACACTGTTTATCCTATCACATGTTTTTAGTTTTTTTATTGTCGATATTCTCTTGATCATGTTCTATATCACTCTAAATTATAATATGGTGGTTAGTCTTTCTTCTATATCCATGTTTTCCAACATGGAATCACATAATGTGTTATCTTGGGTGACGTTTTTTACATCAGTTTCATTATTTTAAAGTGGATTTTTATTGACTCATTTTCCAATGAGTGTTTTAACGATGTAATTTTTAAAAATTAAAACTTAGTTACCAATCCAAAATTTAAAATTGCGAGGATGAGAATTTTCAATAGGGGAAGGAGGTAACATCCCTGGAAATTATAGATTAATAAATTTCTACATATATATATATTTATATTTATGAATTATATATTAATTTTAATTTAAATTGCATTCTTTGTCCAATATCATACCTGACACGCAATAATGGGTTTCTAGGAAATATTATGTTTTACACAAGAATGAGATATACATAAAAATGATACATTATTAATATTATCATTTTAAATGTTAGTTAACCACTATCCATTTTATAGAAAAGAATAAAAATAACTACCTACATTATGTTTACACATTTTATTAAATGTTTTTACATTTTTCTAATAATTTTTAGATGCTAAAAATTAGATTAAATGCAACTTTATGCATAAAACACTCACATATTATTAAAAGGTATTTCTACCACATTATGATGGAAAAATCATTTTAAATCGATTTTTTTTTCACATTTTAACAATATAATTAAACAATTGAACTTTTTTTAATATGGGAGATATCATAATTTTCTTTGGATGATTGATTTTTCAGTTTTTCAGATTAAATTCAATTTTTAATGAATAGTGAAAAAATACTACATTTCAATTCAAAATTACCATTTAATGTAATTTAATTATTTAATTAGGTTAATATTTTAGATGAATTTAATGCTGAACATGAATTAGTTTTTATAAATTATTCCAATGCTTTAAATTAGATGTAATTTAAAATTTAATTTGAATATACTCACATATAAATCATTTAATGGTTTTTACTTTTTAAAAATCTGGTTCCTCTTTTCGTCAACAGGGTTAGATTAAAATTAATTTCTGTCACTTTTTGGAATTTAATATTAAAAATATAGATAAAAATTGTTTTAATTGGTTTGAAATATATGTTCTAATAGGATCAAAATAATATTTGGTGAATTGTATCATTAGTATTTTATTTAACAAGGAAAAAGCTAAATCGAGCAATTAAATGGAAAATTGCGGTTATAAAAATATAAAACTACCCTAAAACCTTCTTAATAATATTGTATGTGTTATAGACAACTAAAAAAATTATTGGGTTGAAATGGGGGACTTTGGAAGTCATTTGGTTGTGATTATGACATTAATAACATTTAATATAAAGTAAAGGAAAAAATTCCACAATCATGTCTCCTCTTACTAAAAAAATTAATATGGGGTCATATAAGTTATATATTAAAATATAAATAGTTATAAGATGGATAAATATATTACTGACATCATGGTAATATATTTAAATTTTTTAAAAACATCAATAAATAAATTTAACTATGAAACAATGATGATGCAAAAACATATTTATTAAACAATGAATCAAATAAATAATAATATAAATATTAAAATAAATAATATTTTTCATAATTTATGCTATTAAAGAACATTATAAGTGACTATGACATATTATCAGTCTATTAAATTGTATTTAAAGAAGTTATCTCTCTTTTTAGATTTTATTTAAATTCAATGAAATGAATAGTGTATGAATTGAAATAATTATATTTCATAAAAATGATAATTTATTGAATAATTTAGAAATACGAAAAAATATTTCAAAATACCAAAGTGACCATGATAAGGTATAAAAGTTCATTAAGCATCAATTTTTTGGTAATTTATTCTATATAAGTAAAATTTATTACTTCATAATATTTAAAATGTTGTTAAAACAATTAAAATTTAAATATAATAATTGAGGGTAAACATAAAAGATACAGTTTGAAATTATACCAATACATGTCTAAATATTATGGTATTATATAATTTTGAACAATACTCATCTTATATTTTACATATCTCAAGTTGGAGTTATTTGGATAAAAAATAATTTATATTAATTTAATATTTTATGAGTTTCCAAGGGTGCCCCACCACTCAGTTATAAAAAGGTGCCAACTAGTCTCTAACACTCACATTTCCATAACCATTTGGATATGCAAATTTATACAAAAACCCTATCCATGAATCCCACCCCACATTATTGAGGCATTATTTTAGGTATAACACCCGTATTATAAATATTAAGATGTTCTTCAAATATGATCAACCGAAGAAGAAGAATATAACGATTATATTTGACAAATTGGAATCAAGGTAAGTGACATTGTCTAAATATTCATTCATAGAGGCATATTTCCATAATATAAAACACATTATTTTCTAAAATTTATAACTATCACATTTTTCTTTTAATTTAATTCAATGGTTTTTGAAAGGAATCATTTTCTATGAAGTGTTTTACTAAATCATAAAAGGAATGTTTTCAATATATGTGATATCACCAACTTTCCATCCTCCCTAAACATTATTTGGTATTTGGATTCCTCAGTAAGACATAATGTTTTTAAATGGAAAATAAATTAGAAATTTTCTTATCATATATTTTGTTATTGAAAATGGTTTTGAGAAGAGATTGGTAATAAAAATTTCACGAAATGATATCTAGTGATTATAATGTATAAATGTTATTTTTTCATTATAATGGTTAATGTGATATGATTATGTCATGGTTATTTGAGAAATTATTATGTATATGGTTTGTTACATGATAAAATGAGGGTGATTTATCCTATGATATCCCTATGATGCATTGGTTAATGAGACAGAGTTAGACAATATGTTATCTCCTAATAGATTTAATGAATATACTATGATGGGTAATCCAAAAGGAACCATGAAGGTTACTCCCTATGTAGATATGAAAGCTTAAATTTTACAGATGATATGGATTCCACATGTAGCCTTACTGAATTATGATTGAAAATATGGTTTTTTATAATCATATGATTTAATGAGGTATGTTATAGTGTCTACGTTTTATGGTTTAAAGGTATGATTTTTTCAAAAATGTTTTCATGGGTGTAAAATATTCATGTATAAACAGTTTAATTCTTTATTTTATATCCCTTAATACATTTTTATGATCATACCTTGTTTTTGAAATGTTTTCCATAGGGTATAAATAAGTCTAAGTGGAAGGAAGAAATCACGATGAATGTTATGAATATTTTGATCATGAAAAAGAAATCATGGTTTATTTTAAATTGTTTTATTTTGTTGAAAAAATTTATAGTAATTTGAAGTGATTACATTATAATATTTGTGATGTTATGTAATAATTTTCGCATAATTCTCTAAAAATGTAAACCAGAAATTATACTCAATGTTAAAGAAAGTAAATTCTTGAATATAACTCAAGATTATGTAATGTAAAAGGATATGCCATATATTTCAGGTAAAATTGATGCTATTTAGATATATTCCCAATGATTTTATTTTTTCAAATATTATGAATTTTGTAAAGAAAAAATATAAGAATGATATGTCTCATGATTATATCTAAAGAATCATATTTTAAGAACTTTAAACATGATATATAATCATTCACATAAAATATATAATAATTTAAATATAAATAAAAATAACCCTATACTGGGTTATTTAATCTTTCTTAGGTGTTTATTTATAAGTAGTTTATAAGGTTACACTATTATGATGTTAAGTGGATAAAAAGTAGAATACCTCAAGTGGGGATTGGTATGTGCACCATGATATCCAAATGATGTTGATGGAATAAAGGGTGTTATAATTGATAATCCTTTTTCCTTTGGTCATTCATTTTTATTAGAATAAAATCAACTCATTCATAAAGATTGTCTCTCTTAATTCCAATTCATAAGATAAAGGATGGTTGTAGATGTAATATATCTATACACAGAGAAAACCCTAGAGTCATACATCATGGATTTAATTGTCTAGTGTAAAATGTTTTTTTCATAACTAATGAGTCTCACATACATAAATTCAAATGAATTAGAATTGATATAATTGACTATGTATTGATAATGGTTTGTGGAATTATTCATTTAATAAAGGGCTTTGGCTAATCTTTTATTCCCTAGAAAATACTAGGTCCATGAATAAAAATATTATTATATCATTGATGTGTGAATGTATCACATGTAATTCAAATATCAATAAACAAATTAATATTTATTTAAATTGTAATTAGTAGGTTATTCTGATTACTAAACCCCAAACATGCCCTTTCCACCTTCATCATTGTTTAACCAACCAGGAATAATATATAAATTATTCAATAAATCATGTAATAAATATTAAATTCATGGTCTTTTGAATATATATTTTCTTTACTATTCATCTGACAATATAAATATTTCTTACCAATAAATATTATATTTTACCATTTGAATATTATAATAGATTAACAATAAAATATTCCATTTTCATGTAAATAAACATTTTTTAAATATATAACTTATATAAATATATTTTATGTATATATGTGATCAAACAATACTAATAAAATATATATTTTTCAATGGGAAAAATATTAATTGGTAATATTAGATACAAGTAGGAATTAATTGAGACTGATTGAAATACTAATAATGTGAAACTCTAAAA
The DNA here is from genome assembly GCA_963277665.1 of Viscum album. Lineage (NCBI taxonomy): Eukaryota > Viridiplantae > Streptophyta > Magnoliopsida > Santalales > Viscaceae > Viscum > Viscum album. The sequence continues at coordinate 2,063,194,716 of OY728133.1, read as the reverse complement.
CACATCCTCTATGACATTAAATTTGCAATCCTAATGTACAAATTTAGTGTCTATAAACTCATTAAGGCTCTAATAGAGGATTAAATTAATGTCATAGTGATGATAACCACATAAGGATTCTCAAAGTATAAAATAATCATTTTTAAAAAAAATATCACCACTTATATTTTATGCTCTTGTTGTAAACCTATATTTTTGATATTTCATTCATTACCTTTCTAAATGGAACGTATCAATAAAACCTAGACATTGATTTTAGTTAAAAAAAATTATCTCAATTAATGTGACATGAATTAAAATCACAATATATGAAAGGGTCAGTCATATTAAATATTATTTATTAATGTAATATCGCATATTATTAACCAAAAAAATATCAGTGATGATCCAAATAAATGAATTCATAATTTTTGGAATTAAATAAAATTATGTGGCACATAATATACATTAATAATAATAACATGATATTTTGGAAAGTAAATGAGTATTTAGAAAAATTATTAATTTGGGTAATCTTTATTGTTGAAAGGGGTGAAGTTGGTTCTTGGGTCGATGGGAAAGAATACTCCAAATAGGGAGAGCAAAGCACCTGAGGGTCAATCCAAGGAGTATGAATGTATAGAGTTGGATACCGACTCAAAAAATGGTAGGAGGACAAATGGATGTGGAGATAAAGAAAAACATGAAGCCATTTCATAAGTATAAAGTGGAAATGTTAGAAAATTTCTCTATATAAATGCTTGGAAGGAGGCAATTAACATGTTATATGATAGAATGATCCAGGTCCCAATTAGTGATGTGGAAAGGAGGTGTATTTACAAGATATATCACATTCTTGTGTGAGGATTCAATGAAGGGAATATCACATTGGATGAATATATTGAAACATCGATCAAAATGGTAGATCATATTGAATATCATATACTAGTCAATCGGGATATCTAGGTAACTAAGTGGAATTGGGGGTTAATTAGAATGTTTGACTCTATCATCATTACCTTTTTCTTTAGAGACTTTTTTAGATCACTTTTTTTTTGTTTTTGTGTGTGGGTATTTTTTGGATTATAAATTTTCCTAAAAAGTGTTCTAAAATAAAAATTTACTTTTTAGTCAGTCAATATCCATTAATAATAAAATTATTTCAATGGAAAATCACATATGTTCACATAATGGAATATCCAATGGTAAGTAATTCATGTGAATTTATTACTCGTGAGTTTTTTATTATATTATCTTCTCTTAGAGATTATCATATGTGAACCATCATGATTATAAGTCTCAACCAAAATTAATTGTCAAAAAATTGATGTTTTATATCACATGTGTCCCAGTATACTATGGAAACTCAGTAGAAAACATTTTTTCTAAATATTTTCATAGCACTTCAAGGTTATAATTATACCAGTAAACTATTATATCCTTTTTTATGTGATAACTAATTTAAATAAAATATCAATATCATTACTCATAAAATAATAATCATTATGTGATAAGTGGAAAACATTAATGTCCATCAATATACTAGTAATTAAAATAAAAAAATAGTTGGTTCAAGGGATCCAAATATAGATAAAATTTTACCAAAACTAGTGTTAACTTCTAATGTATTTCAGTATACTATCACTGAAATGATATTAATGTTTCTAACATGATGAATCTATATTAAATAGGTCTTTGTATATCAAAATAGTTGGGTATTCCATATTTATTTTTTAAATTTAGTATCTTTTGGCTTCATTTAATTGAAAAAGAATCCTAAGAAGTGTCATTTGCGTGTATTTTTTTTATTAATTTTTTGAAACATGATATTTCAGCTAGTAACATAAAATATTATTATAATAATAATTATTATAATTCTCCTACAACTAGAATAAAAAATATGAATAGGTCATTTCTAAACTACTTCACATGATACATTATAATCTTTAATGATCCATGGTTTTATAGATATGTATGAATTTGGATTAAAAATGTTAAACAAAATTTTAACATTATTTTTACTATGATACTTGGTGAAGTTTGTCTTAATGAATACTATCTTCTACTCCATTGACTATTAATATTCATATTTCTTCATTTCTCTAAAAAATTATCTTATTGAACTCTATTCATAACCATTAGATTTTTCTTACTATAAGTCTATGCTTCAGACATATTATGTTTTATACCATAATATAATGATTAAAATATATATATCATAAAAACATATCATATAGGATGACATGGATTCCTAGAAATTGATCTTGTGAATTTATAGCAATAATATCTTCCCTTTTATGAGGGATTTCATGTCAAGTGACACATATGAAAATAATGTGTTGAACTGTCCCATATCATCGTGGAATGTATTATAATGGTATTTTTCAACTCATAGATTCGTGATGGAAGATATAATTTCCAATAATTTGGTTTCTAAAGAAACTCATCATTAGAAAATAAATTTTAATTTATAAAAAACTATAAAGTAAAAAAATATATTTTCCCTTTATTATTAACATATTTATATTTGAAATGCATAGTTCTTTGATAACACTCTTATAAAAACATTGGATCTCCATTATTCCAAACTATAGTACATTTTTCACCATGCATGCTAATATCTAGAAATTTATTTCTGTAACATTCATATCATATTGTTATCTATGGATGTCATTGACATTTTTTGTTTATTCCACAATGGCATGTTCAAAATGGGTTCAATAAAGAAATTTTATATTTGACATAGAAACTCCAAATAAAATGATTCTAGACTACTATTATAATTAATATCATTCCAAAGGAAATAGAATGAAAATTTATTTAAAGGTTTTTCTTAAAACACTATGTATATAATTTATTTAAAACATTCAATAACTAAGATTTCATTATCATTATTGGATTTCATCATTGATGTTAAGTTTCTCCAGAATACTCACCAATAGTATCAACACTATAAAATAACAAAATAGAGGATCCTGAATTTTTTTACATGGAATATATTTTTTATTTCTTAAAAACATGAAAATATTAACTTTTTGAAATCTATCCCGTTCATGTATTATTAAATTTTATCAATGAATATAAATTATATATCACACATCACATAATGATTATTATTTTATGAGTAATGATATTGATATGATTTTCAAATATGAATTTTCAAATATGAATTTTGTAACAACCACAAAAATTATAAATAAAAATTAATGTTCATATTTAATGTCTCATTATGCAATATGGAAATAAAAAAGACATGAAATTACTTGGTTTTATCCTATAGTATTTGAAACACTGTTAATTATATTTACAATTGATAATATATACATTGAAAATGGATAATATGATTAGTTTAAATAATGTGTTATAATAGATCAAATTTACACCAAAAAAGGAAGTAATTCCTTCAACCAGTATTATTGTACCATAAGAATCCCATTTATTGTAGCTTACAAGGGAGAGAGGATCTCTATGATTTTTTCTAGAATAAGTGAAATCAGATATCCAACAACATATGAAAGCACACAAATATTTATTGGAGAAGTTCAAGATTATTAAGGTCCTGACCCAAACCATATACTCCAAACCACCACATATAAATTTCAACATTATTTAACTTACCCCTAGATATTTTGATGGTTTATTAAAAGAATATATATATAAAATAATTATATAAATATTTATATTATTTTTAATGGAATACTAATTTTATTTACGTATTATTATTATTCATAAATGAAATCTATTTTTATTTAATAAATAAAAAACATTATTATTATGTATTATTAATATTCAATTAATGATTTTATTCTTATGAATTAATATATTTTGGAAATAAGAAATATTTTATTATATTTAATTAATTATTATTAAATAAAAATAATCCTACAATATTTATGAATTAAAATGGATTTTTTATAAGTGTCTAGAAACTTTTAGTGTCCAAAACACCATCATTTCATAATAAATTTCAATTATTATTTTAAAATAGAAAATAAAAATATTTTAAAAAATATTTATATAAAATTAATAATATTTTTGGAAACAGAATATGGAAATTATCTAATGGTTATTTTTTCATAATTTTATAAATAATAGTATTTTTGGGTTGCATCATGGTATGCCTTTGGGCCTTCAGGTCATGCATTACGGGTCATGTCAGGCCTTTTGCCGTGGGCCTACGGGTCATGTACGGGTTCTCCTTCAACCCTTAAAATGGTGATTATCTATAATAAAATAAAAAAGAAGGCCTTCGGGCCATTCGGGCTAATAGTATTTTTGAGTAAAAATTAAATGCTCTATAAATATACTTTGTTTATTATGACATCATAAAGACCCAAAATATTATGTAATAAATACTATAATAGAGTATATTATGAAAAATATATGTTTTACCCTTAAAATAATGTGATTTAAGGTATATTTGATTAATTTTATAATGCCTTAATGAATCTTCCAAAACATATAATATATTTTACAATTTTAAATTCCTTTTTATAAGAGTGTGACTCACCGCCACATAAGAAATGGAATTATTTAAAAATATTGGGCACTATAGATAATAAAATAATTAAATTCTTCAATCTTTGGTAGAAACCATAGGCAAAAATAATGGAAAGGTTTTTGGTTTTGAATATTTTATTTTATAGAGTCCAAAACCTATGATTGTGAAATATTAAAAACTTACCTTCTCATTTCCAATATAAATATACCAAAGAGCCCATTTCTCTTCACTCAAGATCCATGGATCACATCCTTATACTTACATACACTTTTAATAATCTCTCAATGTTCTTCCAACCTCTCAAGAAGCCAAATTCAATCATTAGGTGGTGTACTCTCAAGGTTTGTGTTCTTTCATTTCTCCATTTATTCATGTTTTGTTGTTATGTAACACCTATTATTTACAATTAATATTTTTTGGAAATGTATTTTCGTAAACCTATTACATCCCATTAATTTAAAAATTATTATACATCAATATATATAACATCATCCCAATTTATTAATACTTAAATAATGTCATCAGGCTATTGATATTTCGCAAGGGAACCTCACTTTTATTACATTATTCTCGAATATTATTCATTTTATATGCTTTTATCTTCAATTCATAATTTTGGGGTATATTGTGTCAGATTTTCAATAATTAACATATTATTTATAAATAATTATAGACCCATTTATATCTCATTTATCCATCCATTTAAAATTTTCATTCCTTCTTTATGATGTCAAAATTTCATCACAGAAATCCATGCCTACACAGCTGTGTGGTGAATACCATAATTACATTATATCCAGATTATTATTTTTTCTATTCTATAACTTATTTACATGGGACATACATGTATGTATCCCGCAGTACATGATCATGGAATAAATTATGACGATAAATGAATCCATGTTTTATGTTTTATGTGGAACACTTAGGCATGGTAATGAAATGAAAGTGACGGGTGCAGAGAGAATTTTATAGAGATCCTATGCATTGGGTAATTGTTCGTATCATTATACATCATATTGGGATATGGAGTTAACTTTATTCTTTTATTAGACATTTTACACAATGATTTCATTGTGGTTTATCACTGACTTATTTTTATAGTGTATTGTTTTATGATGCTGCCACATTTCCTATGTTATGATTATCATGATATATCATGATTATCATTCATGTTACTTTTTTCCCCATTGATAATCCTATTTTATAACATGAATCACTTATTCCATGTTTATTTCCTTACTGGTTTTTATATCTCACCCCATTCTTATGTATGTCCCCTAGTTATCCCATGCAGTTTTACATTCGAAGTTGTTTTTGGGAATGTTAAATATGATTTCAATAAAGATGTTATACTCCTTGTTTTAAATTGCGATGTAATGTCCCAAATTATCAAAGAAACTATAATTAATGATATTCCTAGTTATATTAATTATAATTTAGTGTCATAAATCATGTACTAATTTGAATTAAATATAAGGTTTTTTATAGTTGGTATCAAAGGAAAAGATTAATTATTTTTGTGATCATGATTAGAAAAATATATATAAATTTTTATGGATAATAGTATGTATAAGAAAATAACCCCAATTTTTTTAGGTATATAGTATTTAGTTTATCAGGTAAATACATCCCATCCAAGATATTAAAAGTGTACATGGTTCTGGAATATTTTTACCAAGGAGAAACAACTCTAAAGAGGTGTCATGGGTCAAACTGAAGGTTACATAGTACACGACAGAATTCCATACTATAAACATGGTTTTACACTATAAGGATATATTCTTTAGTAAATTCATTATCTAATTATGAAATTTTATTAAGGGAAAAAATTATCGTTGTGTTTATGTTTGTAAATATATCATGGATTATATAAAGCATAGAAACTCATAAGTTAAGGGAATAAATGTAATTTATGTTTTGTTAAATTAGTAACATTGGATATTCCATCATGTGTTTAATAGTTTAAAATAATCATCTATGATTACAAATATAGGATGAATCCGGTAAAAATATGTGATGGGAAATATGATGACTTCCTCATTCAGATGACCAATCCTATGGGAGAAGGAATTGGAAACTTCATGAAGATACTCTCTCAGCTGGATCAGGTTCAGAATAAAAACCCAAATCACAAGGAACAACTAAATCCCCAAGAGATAAAAAGCTATTATTGGGACTTTTATATGAAAAATACATCTGATATTCAATTCATCATCTGAACCCTTAATCATGAATCAATAGATCAACTACCTTGAAAAGATATTCTATATCCTTAAATGTTTAGAATAAGAAAAAAATTATATTTTTGAGTTTTCATCTGGAAGGAGAAGATGATCAATTTGGGTCATTAGTCGATAAGAAAATTCCTGAGTAAGAGATCAATGTGATGGGGTGGAAGGAATTATGGAAAATATTTTCTGATAAATATTTTCCACACACTCTCAGTCATAAAACTCATATGGATTTCCTTGATCTCAATAAAAATGATGATGCATCTATCGATCCGTACAAGAAAAACATCAAAATACTTGAATGAAAATCCTTTAGCTTTGTTATTACACACAAATTTAAGGTGTAACACATCTTTGTGGGGATAATACCTTGTTAAAAAAAATCCCTGGTGATCCCTGACACTAATAGCTATGATGGGGTTGTCCATTATTCCCTCAATTCCATAATAGAGATCAAAAAATCGCAAGTATATCACGAGTATTAGAACAATAAATAGGAGATTAATTCTACTGCTCTGATGAAGAAATATAATGGTTACAAGATATTTCAACAACCTACTTAACAAATGGGTAGAATGAATCACCTCGTAAATTTCATATGGAGGGAGAGGAAATGCTTTAGGAACTATAAGGAAGTAAACATAGCCACTAATTATTGATAATAGAAACATATTAATGCGATGGATAAATAGAATTATCTTTTCATACCTTAATAAATTATTCATTTTTACAACCCCATGGAACTGCTGAACATTTCAATCTAATGAACTAATATAGTGGTTTGTGAAGACAACCAAAACAATATAATTTACAAATGGTGAGGTATTTCCACCAAACCAATTTGGTGGATCCTGAAAATAAATTTGTGATAGGTCGGCTAGTTATTAATTAGATAATATATTAAATACTTTTTTGATATAGTTTCTGCCCATTCCCACATATCACGATTGTTTATTAGTACTTTTAAAACACTTCCACAAATCATGGAAGTATAGTTGTTGGTGAAATGGAAAATGAGGAAAATATTTCATCCTAAAAATATAACTCCTCCCATGTTACCATTTGTTGAATAAACATCCTAGAGATACTTTTAATACTTTAATTGGTAAATTTTGGTAGAATTATATGCATGGATTTGATTTACCAATACATAGACAACATAAATATCTGTAAGAAATAAATCACTATCTGTATTATGAATGAGCCTCGATTTTATATAAGTGAAAGGGGGAGGATAAATATTCTTTATCACCAACTTCTCCATATGGGATATTAATACCCTATGGTAATGTTTATCTAGGTCAAATTATGGATTCATAAAAAATAACCTTCTTTTAAGACACACATATTGTGAGGGAATATGCTTATGTTTTTTCTAAAGAAATTTTGTGGTCTTCCACCTATTTGAGAGCATAAATTTTCAATCGAGCATATAAATTTGGTGTTAACATTATCTAAGAATATATATAAAATGTATTTTTTTGGAAGATGAGATGATGAAGAAATAATTATATGAGAATTTGGATAAAGGGTTCATATGCCCGCATGCTTTCATTTTGGGTGAAACAATCATCTTTATCAAGAAGACAAATGGGTCAATGCGCCATTGTATTGGTTATCATGATCTCAACAAGATCACAAAAAAGAACAAGTATGTTCTATATTGGATTTATGACTTGTTCAGTCAGCTATGTGGAGAAAAATACTTCTCTATGGTGGATTTGTGCTCAGGATATTACCATGTTACGATGAAAAAAGAGGATATCCAAAAGAGTGGTTTTCAATTAAGGAACAGTCACTCTGAGTTCATAGTAACTCAATTAAGACTCATCAATTATCTAGAAGTCTTCTTGTACTTGATTAATATTTTCTGTAAAGACAACCTGGATAAATTCATTATACACTTTATTGATTATATTGTAATATATTCCAAAAAAAGGAGGTGTGTGAGAAGAATCTGAGTACATTTTTAAAGACACTATGAAAGGATAAATTTATTCAAAGTACAAGTAATGTGATTTCTTGTTGATATAAATCGCATTCTTGTGGAATATCATCACAAATAATGGGATATATATGGACCCAATTACATATAATATAACTAAAGGATGGTTGAGGCCATCATATGTGTCAAATATCCATAGTTTCCTTGGATAATTAGGGTATTATCAATAATATTTTTGAAATTTATCATCATTTTCCAACATTATTACCAAGATAATTCGAATGGGACTCAATTTTACTTGGAATGATGAATGTGAAGAATCTGACAAGGAGTTAAAAATATTCTTATCACAGCACTTATGATCACATTACCGATATGTGGGGGAATTTTATATGTATTTTTTTATGCTTAAATGAATGGAGTGGTCTCTGTGTTAATGAAAAATGACGAATTCATATCTTATGATTCAAGGATGTTGAAAATTAATTAACAAAACTACCCAACCAATTATCTAGAGTTTTCAATTATGATATTAAATTTGAAAATATGGTGGAATTATCTCTTTTGGGATATGTGTGGAAGATATATGGATCACAGTTGTCTAAAATAAATATTCACCCAGAATGTGTTAAATATGCAGTAAATATGATGGTCAGGGCAGATTAATGACTATGAATACTCAATTCACTACCATTCAGGTATTGATAAAATTGGATAATGATTCTGTATGAATAAAGGACATATAAATTATATCATTAATGAAAATTGTGAAGGATTTGATAATTTTATAATTAAAAAGGATGGGCATGAGAATTATAAGTTATGTAGAATCAGTAATCCTTTAACAAATGATTTCTCAACCATATCCTATCTAGATATTAAAGGATGGTCAATGGATTAATGTGGTATATAATAAAATATTGTTAACCATAAATAAAGGGATATCATTGGAGTTCAATATTAATGTAGGAGTTGTGGGATTTGGGTCAACAATATTTATACCTTAAATTCATGAGTTAAAGGAGCTTCTAGATGATGCACATAGTTCTACATTGTATGTCCAACCAGGAAGCACAAAGATGTATCGATATCTCCAACAACAATATATTTCGGAAAATATTAAGAAGGTGGTAATTGAGTATACATCATTATGTTTTGTATGTCAGAAAGTTAAAGCGGAAAGGAAGAAATACAAGGGGATGATGTAACCATTACCTGTACCAAGATGGAAATGGGAGAACATCACCATAGACATTGTCACAAAGTAGCCAAAGGCATTCAGATGAAATAATTCTATTTAGGTTTTAGTGGATCATCATGCAAAGATATCACACTTAATTTTTATTTGATAGGACTTCTCACTAAAACAAATTCCACATATATACATTTGAGAAGTGGTAAGGCTGTATGGTGTTCCACTATCGATTATATCTGATCAAAATCCATGATTTAACTTTATGTTCTAGAAGATTCTCCAACATGATTAGATTCATAAGTGGAAATTCTTTATGGAATATCATCCTATAAACTATTGTAAAATCTATGAAGACTATCCAATCTCATTAGTAATTTTTGAGATCATGCTCAATTGACTTCAACTAAGGATGAGATCAAAATATTCCCCTGGATCAATTATCTTACAATAAATGTTTTCAATCTAGAATTAAAATATATCACTATGAAGAAATTTATGGGAATAGGTTTATAACACATTCATTCTAGGTTGACATTGGGGAACAAAAACTGGTAGGTCATGAAATGTTCAAGGAAATTGATGTGAAGGTTAAGCACATTCAACAACACATTAATTTTGTTCAAAGTTGATAGAAGAGATCTGATGAAAATCATCAAAGAGACTTAGAGATTGATATTATAGACATGGTCTTATTATTCATATATACATGGATTAAATTGAAGAAACAATGGATGAAGGGAAAGCACAGAACATGATATATCGGCCCCTTTGAAATCCATGATCACATTAGAGTAGTGGGCAATAAAATTGCACTCGCATATAACCTGTCTAAAGTAAATAATTTATTCCACATTTCCCTATTTTTTATGTACATAAAAACCCCTCACATGTTGTCAATCAAGAGGGTGGTACCATTGGATAATAATATCTTATATGAGGAGAATCCATTTAAGGTCTTATATCATAGATAAGAATTTATCTGAAATAAGTCAATGCACTATATCAAAGTGTTGTAGAGAAACCATAAGATTGAAGAAGAAATGTGGGAATTAGAGGAGGTGAAGGAAAATAGATACAATCATATTTTCCAAGGGGTTAAATTGAAATTTTAATGACATAATTTCTTAAGGGGATGATTGTAATAATCCAAACTATTATAATGAAAATTTTCCCTTTTGATTTAATGTCACAGTATAATTAAAAATATTTTATATATATTAAATTACGCACCCTTATTATTTAATTCAAAAATAAAATAACAAATCCCACCATTGTTCGAGTATAATAATATATTTTATATCACATAAAACATGTTACTCTTATATTCAAAACATGATAAATATATATAGTAGCTTAAATAATTTAATTCAATTTATAATAATATCAATAAAAAAACATTTTTGTACATGATAATAAAATATATATTTAATAAATGAATCAATAATTCAAATATTTAATTGAGATATGACATCATTTGATAATTATAACAACAATGAAATGTTGATATTGAAAAATCTTTTTAATATTAACACGATGCTTTAATGTAAAATATTATCCTTTCAATTTTGAAATCCATGTCTAAGAACAATTTTTTAGATTCATTTACCAATATGTTTTGGTAAAATATTTATCAAAATATAGACATTAAAATATTATGTAGTTTATTATATCATTCTATATATTTCTTAAAGTTATTATATAATCCATGAGAATTGAAAAATTTCTATATAATTATTTTTTCAGAAGTAAATATTATTTCCTTGAATTGTGATATTTTGAATAGGAAACCCGTTATATAATATCTTCAAAAATAGATGCTCATACTTAGGTTTATGAATGGATTATTTGATTCCATAAACAGAACATTTTTTTGCAACATTTCAATAAAAAACCACATGATTTTATAAACCAAGCAATTTTTCAAAAGAAAATATATAAATAATGATGATATTTTGGATCCATGTTCATAGATCTAGAAAAATTACAAAACTATATTTCATTTACATTATTAATATATTTTATTCTTTATAGATATGTGATATAATGAAATTGACGGATTTTTTTCAAGTCATTATTCCAAAAATATGTGGTTTAAAAAAGAATACCAAATTACCTAATGTATAAGGAGATGAATTAATAAATTATAATAAAAAATTTAAAATAATTTAACCTCGATTTCTATTTTGAACATATCTAGAAATGAGTTTAACCACTTCAGGTCATCAAAAACCAATAGGTTCTTTAATATGATGGTATCCAATAACCTTTGATATCCTTAATAATTTTTTATGAACCCTTAATATTTAATGGTGTGTCACTACCACATCTATAATGTGAAATAAATAGAATAGTGTGAGAGAGTGAATCAGCTTGAAGAGTTATCATTTGTTATTTAGATATTAAAATTTTAAACATTATTAAATTGAAAACCAATAACTTTAAATTTCTGGGCATTATAAGTATTCCATTCATCAGTTATGAGAAATGATTAAAGTAATTTTTATATTCATCCATTATACTCATCATTGTATGATGTGAAACTATAAAAATAAATCATGATAATCACTAAATTAGTGTTTTCAAAGTGATATCATATAACATTGATATTAAAAAGTATGACATTGTATCAAGAAACAACCCACAACCTAAAAAATTGAATTATGACTCATACAATGTCAAGGTTAAATTATTAGGGAATTTCCCCAATAGTATCAATGATACAACAGAACAATTTTAGGTATTCAAAAAAATTTATCTTTTCTTTTTATTTCATTAAATTGTGGAATCATGATCCATCCATCATCATAATGTAATCATTGTGGACAATATCTACACCATTCCATCAAAACCTAATAAAATTAATGTCAATAATAAGATTATATCACAAATAATAATTTTCGATATTTCTATATACATTTTGTTTAGTTTAAGAGTTACTCTTAATGAATTAATAATTTATAATTCTATCATCACACTAGATAATCCATTGGAACCAAACCTCCATTGGTTCTACTAGACTAGATGACTATATGATATAAAAGAGATAAAATTAGTATAAATATAATAGTTTTATTATTTTAAATGGTTTTATATTATCTCACCATTTAATTCTGTATAAATCTCAATCATATTGAACCTCATTATTTCTTAGTTTGTTTTAAATAATCATATAGATTTAATTTATTCATTATATGTAATCTAACCAAATAATCATAATCGATGGACATTAATATATAAACTTATATATATTAAATTAAATTTATTTTGTTTCCACAATATGTATTTTATTTATAATGATAAAGTCGCATTTATATAGTTCACATTCGTAAATTATAATAAATTAATTCATGTAATGGATTAAAATAATAAGAGAAGTAAATCATACTAATGAAAACATATGGTCTGATATATAAATATCTACACCATACTAGAAAAAGATACATACACCATTCTAACAATAAGTCTAACCCAAAACCTAACAACCCAAATACCATTAATGAATATTTGTTTATAGATTGAATATCCATTTTACTCCAAACATAAAATAATAATTAAAATAAAAAACAATATTTTTAATTATGATAATCAATTAATTTATCAAAGACGTAAAAAATTAAATATAATGTAATACCAAGAATTAATGTACACAAATTAATTTATGAAATTTTATAAAAAAATTTTAAACTATTTAATCAATGAATATTAACATTCATGATGTATAGAATTTATATTTATGAATAAATTAATATATATATAGAGAGAGAGATAAAATAAACTCAATTTTGAGAAATAATAAAAATTATATATAACATGAATATAATTAATTATAATCATTCCATATAAATATGAAATTTATATAAAATATAAATATTAGTAGTTTTTAGTTATATCTCAAATATGGGATATCATATTTCATATACCCATCATCATCATATGAATTCTTAAATATTTAAAATATCATATTTACAAAAAAAACATGATTTATTCACATTTTCAACCATATAAAAATTAAATATTAATAATTTTTATTTGTTATGCTATTTAAATACCAAAGAGTAACAATTTATAGAAAATGTTCTTATACCAAAAAACACATTTGAAATAGAGTAACATTATTTTCATTGTAATAAATCAATATAAAAATTCCACAGTATAAAATTTATATATATTAAAAAAGTTCCAATATAAAATTTTATATTTAACATTATTTATAATTTACAAACATGTTATAAATTATTCAATTGATTATTAAATGTGGAAAATCATGAAAAATATACATGTATTAAAATGTTGTGATATAAAAAAAATTCATATGATATTACATGATACTATATTATGTACATAAAAGAATAGAGAAATTATTTATTTCAAATGAATAATATTGATATAGATATCATATATTATTACCTTTTGATATATGTGGTTACCAATATTTTTAAATATACATAGTTTTTCATTGGATATATTTGAAATTACATATTATGATATATTTATTCCACCTCTAAAAATAAACTGAAACCACAAATTAAAACTCGAATGCTACTAATGATATTTGTATATCATTTTAAGGATATAGAGACTATTAATTTTCATGTTACCAATAAAATACATTGTAGTTAATAACTCACACCATTTTCTATGATACGGTGATTAATAAATTTTATTAATCCACATTATATCAAAAAAATTAAATAATTATAAATCAATACCCATATGAATTGATTATTTTTCATATTATTAGTGTTAATCGGTTTTAAAAAAAACCATATAAATATCATAATGAATGATTTGATACAACTATATAGTTTTAAAATACATCAATCATATTCATATGTTGTGAAAAAAGAGTTAATATCCATCAACAATGATAACCTAAAATAAAAGAAACAAATAAAATATACATGAATAACATTTTTTTATCCAAAAATTAATCCTAACTAATATTAGATTGAGATCCATTAGAAAAAACACAAAAACATTGATCTCTAATGATATTCATAGGATTTATAAATCTATGAAACATTTTGAGAAAAAAATCTCAATTATCCATAAAATGATGGTATCATGGGTTAATGAATAATTTAATAGAGAGAACCCTGTTTTGGATATATTTATATTTCCAAAAAAATGTCCTTATATTTTACATGTTTTGATTCACTCATAATCATCATTTTTTATCTTATGGATTTATCTTATGAAAATTAAATATTATTACTCACATTTATTTAAATGTTAATTATTATCAAATCCCTACAAAAACCATTTTGTTATTTGAGTTTTTCATAAAAATTAACTAAATAAATTATATTATCGGGTTGTATAATTGGAATTATATTTATCTAATGCGTCCATGAAATTAATTTTATGAATAATGTAATTATAATTTTTGATTAGTTAATTATCATAACAAAATTTGGGAATATTAAATTCTATTAAATCTGAAACCCTCTAAAATTTAATTTCCCTATATAAGTAAGTGAACTATAAAATATCATTTTGACATAAAAAATTAAAAAAATAATCTTATAAAAAGGAATTCATATCAGAATTATATTGGTATTCTGGTCAAGTCAAATAATTGATAGTGTTATGTTTCTAATGAACAAAATAATACCATATGAAAAAATTAATTATCATAGGATTGATCATTCTATCTCGCATAAAATAATTATCATTTTCAAAAAGTGTTTTGTGATGAATTGTTTTTTTCTGATTGATTTATTATACATGTAGTTTCAGTAATGGTTCATAAAATCTCATTAGAATAATATATTGCAATGGTAAAAATTTATTATCTAGTATTTTTTCCAATATTATAGTCTTGAACTAATATTATGATTTTGGTATTACAATATATGTAAAATCAATATTTCTTATTATTAATTGGGACCCATGATAAAAAAAATAATGATTTTACTAAATTACTAATTTAAAATAAGATAAAAACTTATAAAGCAGAATATATCCAATAAAAAGGCTAACACTAGATCTTATTATTAACATATGTATTGTTACATTAGATATACCAAACCTAAATATCCAAAAAAACGTTAATCTATCTCTTCCATTGGTTATAGAGATATATAATTATTTTTCAAATTCATAACATCAATTCAAATGATCATAGATTAAGATATAAATACATAGGATGTAAAAATATAATATAATTTCAATTATTATTAATTCATTTCTGCGAAAGAATAATCATGAAGCTTTTGTTTACTTAACAAGTATATTTACATCTTAAATATATCTACAATGATTCAATAGAAAACCAATAATCATTCTATAAAGAATCGTAATCATCAATTATAATTTTATCCATGAATTTATTAACTGAAAGTTACAATATTTTATTCATAATTTCCCTTAATTTTATGAGGGTGATATTTGTACTAATTGTGTGCAGACAATGGATTGGTCTTATAAATGAAGATTTTGGTTGAAAGATTTTGGTCGCTGTACTGTGATAAAAATTCATTCACTCAGTGGGGTGGCCCCCTAGAAAAGGGATGGTCTAGAAAAAATAATTGAACTAGTAGGAAAGTGTGTTGGGTGAGTGGACTAATGGATTCTTCGTTACTGAAAAGAAGTTGTTAGTACTAATATTTTTAATCGGTTTTATTTTTCTAATAAATATATAAAGAGTATTAGAAATTTTTATTTTTGACTTGTGGAGGGTGGTTTCAAATTGGATAAAATTTTTAAGAGATCAATTCATCCCCATCTTCATCCATTTCACATTACCTATTAGGGCCATTCATTAGTATTCGAGAATGTGTCTTTTGAGTACCCAACATTTACAAGTTGATTTCAATAAATCATCTCGATAATTTATTCAATGGACAACACAAAGTATAGAATGTCTATAGGAAGTGATAAAATATTAATAAAAAAAGTATTAATTTTTTAAATACATAATGATTATATATTTGATAAATCATGGTTTGAATGATTATCTAAAATATATAAAACTATATAAAAATCCATTTTTGTGAACCTAGAATATGGTATGCTTCTCCAGAATCCTATTATTATTCAAATTCTAAATATATTAATTATATCTTCAATGTATTATTATGTGATTATCAAAATAGACTTCCACAATTTCCATCAACTCCTTAATTATGGGAAATCATTTTAGTTTGTATAGTGTTGTTGATAATGTTACCAAGTGAGATATAATAATTACAAACTGATGTTAAATATATTCAAAAAGTACTACATGTAGATAATTACCCAAAATAATCAAATATGAACATATATTTTCAATGATTTTACTTCATTGGGAACTCTTATACCTAATCCATACTAGAAAATAAAAATAAAAATAGTCATACATTCAATATGGAAGGGAATATCTTCTAAAATTAGACAATTTACACTGGAAAAGGATTTGAAAATCCAATATCTAATTATAACTATCATGATATATGAGGAATATATTCAATTAAACGTTTATTTTCAAATGTTTATCATGGAATTAAGTACATCATTTAATGATAATTTTACAAATGAAAAAATGAAATAAAACTAATAAATTACTGCGTGACTCATCTTATGAATAATATTAATGATTATTAGACTCTTATGGTGAACATGACTAGCTATATAGAAAATTTGAAAACAATTATAATAAAACAAGGGAATTTTGTAACCCATTATATATGTAATTTTTCTTTTATGGAAATATAAATGATGTTAGATGCTATAAATTTTAGAAGTAATGACATATATAACCCTATATTCAAAAAAATAATGATAAGAAAAAGTCCATGGAAATTTATATTAAGAATTATAGTTATAATAAGAAATAAATTAATAAAACAAAATAAACATTTATTGATTGAAAATATTCTAGTATTTACTCTGATTCTAACTATGATATTGAGAAATCATGTTTGAAATAAAATATCTGTTTACTAGAGCATAGAGAAGAGGTAAATTATAATTATTAATCATATATAAATTTAGAATCTAAAAATTAATATTTTGATAAGTTATATTATTAATGTTTCATATTAGATAGTAAATATTATTGTCTATAGAAGATAAAAAATTATATGATTAAATGTTATGATATTATTTCAATTGAAAATTATAAACAAACCCAACCTATTTTATAATAGAAATTTAATATGATAAAAATTTACATGATGTTTCATTTCTTAGGAAAATAAAATAATAGAATGAATGGATGAATCAAAATATAAAAATGATCAAATTATAGTTTTTTTTACTTTGAGGAATAATTATCTTAAAGAATATTTTTTTTAAAATAAGGAGAACACATTTAAAAATGAATATGAGGCATGAGAGAGAAACCAATGATTCATAGAAAACATTTTGTTCCTAATTAAAAAAAACAAATATTTTTAAGGAAATTCCTATAGACTTAGAATTCTTAATATTAATGGAAAAAATCCCATATTTTAAAAATTACTTTTTTATTAAAATTTAAATTTTTAAAGGAAATAAACATATTTGATGATAAAGCCTTTACATGTAATCAATGAATGTTTCATGTTCATTTGGGAGTTAAAAACATTTCTTTTTTATTTTTTTTTGAAAAAATAAAAAACTAATAGAATAAAAAACTTATATTGATAGTTTTTTGATGAATATGAGTGAAACAATTTCTATGCTTCACTCAATTTCATAATTCAATTAATGATATGTAATTTTCATGCAATGATAAACGAATGTTACATCAATTTTAAATACATATTCATTTTTATCATTAATTTTTTTTATATTTAATTTTCTAAAAATGATATGATATATATCTCATAACTCTTTAATGGTTGGTTTTCTGATGATTTATCTATAAATTCATATATTTTATAAAGATATATAAAACTTATTTATGGAACCTATAAGTAAATTTCTTTATAATAAATATCATAATTAATTATTTAAATATATTGTTTTCTTTTAATTCTGAACTTAATAAATCATGAATTATTATTGGATGTTTTATACATATAATGACCATTCTTTGAGAAAACATACTACGAATAATTTAATTCCCACATTTCATTAAAATAAAAATTGGAAAAAATTAAGTTATTTGACTCAATTTAAAAGGGAAGGAAGCACAAATAATCATTCAAACCAACTAATAGGGTTAATAATAGGACCTCTAACTTATTAAAATGGATCTGTTTAGGCCATATAAATAAGCATGCCTTGGTGAAAAATATTTAGTTTTTTGTTTTGGTTATTAATTTGTAAGGTTTTACATGGGGCTATTTAATATGGTTAAATACTAAATATCGTTATGTTTTTATAATATTTATTTAGTTTACTAAAAAATTAAAAAGGTACTAAATCAGTTTTATTAAAAAGTCGCCATGGGAAATTTTCAGAATCTGGAATTCATATCATTACTGTTTGGAAAACATGGAATTAAAAGTAAATTTTGTACTTTTTGGACACCTCAACATAATATTTCTATTGAAAGGAAAATTAATACTGTGAAGGAATATTCATGAATAATATTTTTTGAATATATATTTCCCATTCACTTTTGGGTTACAGATAATAATAAAACATGTTATATGATCAATATCATTTTAATAAGATTGATCATAACCCTAGCTCATGGGAATAAAAGAAAACCACAAAGGTTGGATATAATAATATTTTATTCTTTAAAAGTGTATATTTTTTAAAAAATTATAATATTACTATATAAGATATACATCCTAATGATAAAATTGACCTACAACATTTTACCAATTTCAAGTGTTATAGTGTTTTGAACTAGATGTCAAATATTGTTGAATACAAAAAGCTAATAAATTTTTTCTAAAATGATACTTTTGTTATCCAATGGATCCAAATATATTAAATAAGTGATTATATATATAATATATAACATCAATATATCTTTAATTAAAAAAATTATGATGACTTAGAACATGATCAGGCATAATACATTCTTCAGATAGATGAATCTGATGGACCAAAAATATATTCTACCTTCGTATCCTTGATCCATTAATAAACATTCTATAGAATATGTTATTAGAATTATTAAATAATATTTTAATATTATAATATTTTTTATAAACACAAAAGTATTTTTTTTCAATATATCCCACCTAAATCATAAAACTATATAACTGAACCATTGAATGATGAATGATGGGAAGTTACCATGAAAGAAAACAAATCTAGTTTAGAAGGATCATGGTTTGAGAATAAGTATATACTACCTATAATTGTCAAGAAATATGATTAAAATGGGTTATTAGGGACCAAGAATATGATCAAGGATTGATCATAAGAAATAAGGTAAGGCTAGTTCTCAAAGGTTAGAATCAGGAATAAAAAATATATTAGTAGTAAAATATTTCACCTATAGTTAGGTATGAATCCATTGTATTACTATTACCATATGTATTATATAGTAATTATTAAAATATATAATTTGGATATAAAAATTATTATTTTAAATTTATATATAATGGATTTTTTTTAAAATATCCTACGAGTTTTGAAAATTCACATTTTCAAAATACTATTTTCAAGCATAACAAATCCCTAAATATTTTGAAATAATCCCCTCTAGCTTGGTATGAAATATTTAATGATTTTATTCCACCAAATTAAATTCACATGGTATTATAATACCACTATATTATTTTAAAAAAATGAATTTTTTAGTATTACTTTTTGTTGAAATTTTTATATTTAGTTCAAAAATTCAAATTTTTTATAATGAATTGTCAACAGTCAAAAAGAAATAATTTCTAATGAGTATGATGTTTAATTTTAAAATTTCATTATTTTTGGTTTTTTCAAAAATAATTTATAAATATCATGATTTAAAGTTAATAAAAACATGATTTTCTGAAATGGTTTGGTCTCGAATGAAGTAATGCATATTGTAATACTATGAGTTATAGTATTTAACATGACATGGATAAAGGTAAATAATATTTTAAAGAAGTCTGAATAGAGAAATATTATACTTAAATCATTATATAATAATAATTATGTTATAAATTCTATTTCCTATATTATTATAATATCAATTTGAACAAACCCCTCATGTGTTACTTTTAATTAATATCAAATTCAATTTTTATATATTTAAAACAAATTATTTATTTATTACTCGTTTTTTTCTAAAACATTTGATTTTGATTTAATAACATATTAATTTGTTAGTTTTGGAGGTTTTAAGTAAGATATGTAGAGAACCTAAGAATATAATGAAAATTTAAGAAAATATTATGTTTCATTGTTTAGTAAAAAAGAAACAATATGCTTTATTAAAAACTATATAACTTGAATATCTTATTGGTAATTTATTATTAAATTTTGTTATAAATTTAACATAAACTAATTCTTTTTCGAATCATTTTGGATGAATTAGAAATAAAATTTGATAGGAATTATTCTATCAGTATTTCAAGTAATCTAAAAATATATTAAGGATTTAAATATTTATATAGGAAGCATTGTTTCTTAAGATATAATAGAGAAATTATGCGACATCAAATTTGGATTACTTTTAATAAAAAATAAATTAATAATCATCTTTATAAATCAATATATTTCTCAATAATTTGATCTTAATAAATTTGATTTATGATAATTTATATTTGAAAGATTTCATAATAAGATTTAATTTCATTCAATTGATTTTTTGATTCAAAATTCCTTAATTTACTATATGAGTATATATGTATTCGAAGAAACATAGTTTTTTCCCTTATTGATTTCTTGTTTATGAAATTTGATTAAAACAAAAAATAATTATTGCTTCATTAAAAAAGTTGTTTTTATTTTTTTATTTATCTTATTTTACCTTGTTTTATCATGTTCCAATTAATGTGTCCATTTATAATCATTTAAATTATATACATATGTACTTAAAACGAAAACAATTAAACATTATACCATCATAGAGATTATTTATCAAACATTAATATTTTTAACCAAATATATGAATTCAAATCCCCCACATTTTATTAAGAATAGCTATGTTGAGGGGATCATGTGGTGATACATTAGGTTTCATAGAGAATGCAAATGTGTTTTTGGAAGGTAATAATCTATCAATATATATTTTTTTGTTTATTAGATAGGTAAAATATGATATTGAAGAAGTATTTATAAATCCATGGATAAGAGTTCACGCTATGCCAAGAAGGTTTTATATTTTTATAATTTTATAATTTTTAGTTTCAATGAAAGTGGATATTTGGTATGTTTAATGTTAAATAAAAAAGAAATTTCTATCACATCAGTAAGGATGAATGATCTATTTATTTCCCAACATAATAATAGTGTCTACATCAATACCTCCTTTATTATTGTATATGTTTGTAATCCTCATGAAATTATAAAATCACTTTTTGGAATATTATATTTAGAGATGAAATGATTCAAATAACTTAAACCATATTAAAATTTTGTAGTGACATTCAATCAATTTGTTATAGCTTAGAGAGTTTGAGAATTTGAGAAAATAAACACCCAGGTAGATTATATGTCTTTTTTTTATGTTTTTGAATAGGGTGATATTTTCATAGATATGTATTTTTATGCATGTATCTTGTTCATTATATATAGAGAATCATATTAACCCTTTGTAATAATCATGTAAATTGATTTTGAGGAAGAATTGTTATTTATAATGATATGATGTTCATTATATTCTCTGGACTGCCAAATCATGGGTATATAGTACACAAAATAAGTGGAATATTTTGAATTGTTTTACTCATGTTCATCCTCATATTTTATATTGAAAATAATGATAAATTGGAAACTTTTCTTATTGATAGGGATTATCATGAAATTTTTGTTGTTGTTTCCCTAGATAGATTAAGATTTCAATCCAAATAGAGGAAGTATGTATAGTTGATCTAGTAAATCATGAATATTTTATAGATTTCGAGGTTTTAAAATCTATCTATAGATAATATATGAGAGGTTTTATCACAAAGAACTATTTTTAATGAAGGTGATGGGAGAGAATACAATTTAAAAATTTATAGGTTCCTTGGATAATCATGAGATCCCCAATCCTATATTGATGATGCACCCATATTTAAATGAATAAATGTATAATGATGTTCCCCTATTAGATAATATGACTTTTGAATAAGATTATCCATCTCATTATGAGATTGCAGACAAGCCAAAACAACAATTCATAGTGTATAATAACAAAGGTTCCCTAATTTTCATAATAGTGAAGTTCAAAATTTCATAGAGTGGATATTTTCTAATTTTATTTACCTATAAATAAAGTTAATTTTTGGAAACATAATTTGAATAAATATAGAGATGATGTGAAAATGATATGTATGACATATTTTTCTAGGAAAATTATTTTAAATGATGATGGTGATTTCTTAGATTTATTATAACAATAAAATCAATAAATAATCAAAAAATATTGTCTCCTTGATAGATATGTTTGAATTCACTAACATAGTCCAATATCAATTTGATGCATCTAAATGTGTAAAAAATATGTTTCCATGTGTATCAGAATAGTTTTTTCCTGGAATTATTGAAGATAATTTGGAAGTACTTTCTTAAATTATCAATGAACCAACTGTAGATATTTATTTAATTCTATCTGATTTTATTTAATGGAGTACAATTGTGAAATTTAAAGGGATATGTATTATGAGATAAGGAATGTTATGGGTGGTCCTTGATGTTAATTTAAAATACTTTCATATTCATTGATGTGTTTAGATAACTATTTGGTAGATTTTTTCTTCCTTTCGGAAAAAACATCAAATAATCTTAAGGACTCACATTAAAACATTATAATTCATGATTTTTTTTATTTTTCTCCATCTCATGATATTAATTATCATAATGATAATTTAATATGTGTGTTAATAATCATGGGTGAATTTAATTCATTTGAGAAATACGAATTATTAGAGTAGTATTATGTTTCTGAATCGAAAAAAATACATGTTATTTTATGAAGTTAGATTATATTTCATTCCTAGAATACTCATAATTTTCTAGTTATTTATTTATCCACAACTAGTTATTTAAGTCTATCTAATGTAAATATGTATTTATTCTAAAATCATCTAGAATGTTATGTCAGAAATCAGACCATTTAAGTAATATTTGTACATTTATAAAAAAATCCTTGAATGAAATCACTATAATTTTATAATTTTATTACAATTTAATTAAAAATAGGGTTGATATGTGTGATTATTCACTCCTTTAATAGAGAGGTATGATATCTCTTATTACGTAAACCTCAAGAAAACATCTGATATCTTTGTAGAAGTTAATTTTTCATCATTTCATTCACTTTTAGAGGGATTGTAAAAATATTCATGTTGAGTCATCTAGACTAAATAATTACCTTACATAAATCAATATAATTATTTTTAATCCTTTAACAATGTATACCAAATATAATTATAATGAAGAGACTGAAGTTAGTCGGGTGGAACTGAAAATAATTCACATCATGATTGAGTTAGTTGTAGATATGATATTATTTCTATTGTATATATTAATACCCTTTTTCTTGAATATTAACATTACCCTATTCATACATCGTCCTGACATCTAGGACAACCTCAATCACTCAAGACACCTATACCAAAATACAAACATAATGATCCCATGAGGACTGATTTGCATTCTTTCATTGTGTTGGCAATGTTTTTTTCTCTATTGTGTTATAATGAATGAAAAAATATTTACATCTTTATTATTTATATTTTTCATTAATTTTTCATAAATATTTATAATATATTATAATTTTTATCAAATTTTCAACCAAGTTGTAACACCCCAATCTTCTACGGTACGCTTCTCTTTGAATAATGCGATAGCGTGCGTTGTTCGCAACACCGAGTTCTAACAACCAATCAAACTAGCCGTTATGAATAGTAATACCTACTTTTCGAAAATTATATATATTTTCTATTTTAAAATGGACTTCATTTCTGGATTCGGAATATTGAATTTAGCCTAAGGTGAAATTTTGGTACTTTTCGGATAACTTTCATATTTTGATGAATAATGAATATTACTAAATTTTAATTAAAAACAACTTTTTTAATCAAAATAATTAATAATGATAAATTATGAATTTGAGTGGTTTTAAAGTATATTTAGAATATATTTTTACCATTTAATATAATTTTGGTCATTGGACATAATTTTACAATTAAACCGAACATAAACAAGTGTCAATCTTTTGATAGTTATTAACTCTTAAAAACACGCTTTTTGTTTTGGCAGCGGGAATTAATTTTAAATTAATTTATGTCACTTCTGTGTTTTTAATTTAGAAAATGGATTCCATATTTGGAATCAGGATGTCCAAATTGTGTATATAGGTAACTTTTATTTTTAGACATTTTGAATAATTACTGTGGTAAATATTTTATTTATCATGGTTAAGGGTAAATCCGGTAAATAAGGGTTAGAAAATAATATTATAATAATACCAAATTACCCTAAAACGTGTCCTAGACTTATTGGTTGATACATGTTCGAACATAGGCATCTTTTTGTCGATTTTGGGACCCCATGGTTCCACTTGTAGGTGATAGGGACACTTTTTTTTAAAATTAAGTTAAAATGAATACAAAAATGACACAAGCATATATATTTTAGAAATAAAATTTTTAAATAGAGTTATATATGTTGGATTTTAGATTATAAATATTCATTAGAAAGATAAAAAGATTTCCTACATAGTGATAGTTTATTTATAATTTTTAGACATTAAATAATTTAATTTATTTATGACACAATGATGATGTATTAATTACTATAATAGTGAAAAATTAAACTAATTGATATTATAAATACCCAAATAAATATAATATGAAACTTTTAATGAATTAAACTAATTTTCTAGGATAATATGATATATTAGGATTTATGTAATTGACTTTTTTCGATGTAATCAATCTTTTATGAGTTTCACAAAAATCAACTATTGAATAGTGTCAAAATTGACATAAAAGAGTTCTTAAAACAAATATTATATTATTAATTGATATTAAATTCCTAAAAATCTAAGGTTCGGCCAATAGACTTATATCATGATAGGTTCATCATTAATGGACCACTTGGGGGTCGCTTGGATGTATGTAGTAAGTTTATTAACCATATTATATAAAAATACAAAGAGACATTGTAAAAGTGAAACTAAATAACTTAGAGTTAATACTTAAAGATAAGGTTAATATAAGTACCCAAACCTATCTAAATTCTATTGGTTGAGTTGTTTGCGACCCCTCCCCACCTTAAAATTTAAATAATCAACTTTGGAACCATTAGAAACCGAATATGAATTTATTATAAATTAATATTTCTATCTTTTCCAAAGGTTCCCCTCACCCCTCTTATAAAAGGGAACTCCTCCTTCTCATTTCTTCACACCTTAAAAGCCTTTTGGTTCGGCCAAACTCTGCCCCAATACTCTCCCAACTTCCCTCACTACAACTTAGGGGCCTTATTTTGATCAGAAAGCCAACCTAAGGAGCCCTTTTGATCAAATCAAAAGGAAGAACCCGAAAAAGAGGTAATGATTTCACCACCCTTTTCCACGTTCATTTCTTCTTCCACTTCTTCTTCCTTTGTTTTTACCATTCTAAAATAATAACTCCATTATCATATATATAATTTGATGTTATTATAAATATGGTACAACCATATTCAGTATTATATCCACCCTTTGAATAACATGTCACCATACATGCGTACGTACGACTTACCGTCTCCACGTCGTGGTGTAATTGTTATTCAATATAATATTATTTGGATGGGTATAATAATGTTGTTTAACTCATTATATAATAAATATAACATGTTAATGATTCTGTATATATGATATACCGTCCATTTATATATTATTTTAATATCAAAAGAATGATATTTTCGCTCGTGCGTACGTACGGACTACCGTCTCCACGAACGCGATGAGATTTATTCTCCATCGTATCCATTCAGGTATAATTATCATTTGATGATTTATAAAATGATGTTTAAGGACTTGATATCATTCTAGATATGAATAATATACAACCTATCATTTATAAACATGTCTTACGTAACAAAACATATAAAATAAAACAAGTAAGTTAACACCCGAAACAACGATAATATTAAGATATTATTATCAAATAAATATTAAAAGATCATATATGATATCATATTAATGTATATGATTCCTGTATAATTTAATAAAAATTATTTCACCATTATACAGGAGGTTAACCTACCCCAACAAAGGAAAAGTACAAGGTAATGGTTATTTCACAATCTCTTCATTATCCGAGGTTGTTTATATGTAATAATCTACTGGGATATCTTTATCATCCACATCCATGTTTCATCAAAATGTATTTAAAAAAATTTTTATTATTAACATGAATATGGTTTAAAGTCATTTATACCCTTGTTTGACTTTTTATAATAGGAATCTTTCCGTCGTTTTCAAAACAAGGTCCTTTTTAACCTTTTCGACAGAATTAAGGTAAGAATGTTTTTTTTAACTTATACGGTGAGTGCGGTTATTTTCTGCCGTTATAAAATCTTCAAAGTTTTCCTTACAAGATTATAAGAATATTTTCAAAAAAATGTTTTATTTTATATGACTCTTAAATGATTCAAAAATAGAAAGAGATATTTCTCCAAAAAGTGTTTTTATTTTATCTATGTCAACATCCTTTGATGGATTTTACGCTTATTTGAAGTTGATTTATTATGATACAAAACTTCTATATTGTATTGAAGGTTTTGTGATATGTTTGACTGTGGATGTGCTATTTTTATACCATTCATAGTTTATGGATAAATTATTGACATTTAGTATGATATTTTTAATACGAATGTTTATGTTATGTTTAAACCTTTTCATATGGGAATGCATTGGACATAATATGTGACGGGTGGAGCTCGCTATAGCTCCTCGATGCATCGGTAGTTCTCATGAGACAAACTAGTGTCTTGGCACAAGGCCTTGGCAAAATCTTATTTGTAGTCTTGGCATGAGGCCTTGGCTATGTGGTTATGATAGTATGGAATTATGCATTCCAACATTATGAAAGTGGTTATTGATATTGCATGTGATTATTCGATTAGTAGAGTATCCATGTGAACAAGTAAATGGCATTATTTCATTTTACTTTTTCCATACTATGTTGAAGTTCAAGTTTAAAAGGATTTTGTTTTAGTTATACATAGACTTAAATGTTTATTCTTATTTATGAAAGTTTCCGATATATTGTTATCCTTACTGGGCATTTGAGATCACCCCTTTTCTATGTTTTATTTTTCCCAGGAAGTGAAGATGTAAATTATGAATGACCTGTAGGGATATTATGTGGGGATATGAGTTTGGTTTATGGAGACAATATGTTGTTGTAGTATTTTTTCATTTTTATGATGTAATGTAAGACTTATGAATATATCTGGTGTTTCCAAGGCTACTAAACGAATCGGTCTATCGAGATTTGATCTTTCTTGTGATCATGACAATGTTATGAAATAATGCACCGAATCTGGGTAACTAGGGTCGGGGCGTTACACAAGTCATTATTTCTTTAAACAAATTATATTATTTCTCATTCAATAATTTATTCTTGTAAATAAAAAATGATTATTATCCCCTTATCCATTGGAAATATTGACATCAAAAATGTTAGGTGAATTCTTGAGGGAAAACATATGTAAAAACACAGGATTTTAAAATTTGGACATGTATGTCTAACATGTTATTCATAATAATTTTGACATTTTTTAGGGTTTTGTGATCATAAAAAAGGAATAGATTATTGGGAATACAAATTTTATTCCTACTTGTCTCCATCATTAAAATTTTTTATGATCACAAAATCTGTATTTCTTTTACTTATGATTTATTTAATGTTAATTTTGGATTATATCTCATATTTTTTAAAATATTATTTATTTTGAAAGCACTGAGTTAAATATAAATTTATCTGAGATTTTATTGAAATGACAATAATAATTAATCTTCTATGAATAATTTTTTTAAGGAATTTACATTATTCATCCAAGAAAAATAATATTAATGTTTATATAATTTGAATACAAGAAGATTAAATAATATCACGATAATATGAAATACGTAAATTCGTTTCTGTAAGGAGATATGTATAAATGAATTTTAATAAAAATAGGTGTGGCCTATGTATATTGTTTTGTGAATGGATGGATCATAATTAAATTATCATATTAATTTGATTTGATAGATGAATTATCATACACACTGACTGATTTGAAGCACCAATATAGTTATGTATGTCATGTTGAATAAACTATCATAAAAAGACCATTCTTAACCTACAAATGACTACATTATCTTAATTTGATGAATTATCAGACAACGATAATATTTTAATATCAGATATCTTTATCCTTTGGATTTATCATATTTGAAGATTCACTATTAGGTAAAAATGTCTTAGTATATGAATATCATTCAATATAAAACAAGACTTATTTTGAAATATATCTAATATTACAATTTTGTTCTATTTATTAATTTTTTTGTATTGAATGGGAATTAAAATAATTATTTTGATTTATGTATAATGGATATGTTTGAATAAGAAAAGTTATAAATAAAAACATATCTATTTCAATGATGATGTACAGTTCTAGGGATGTTCTGCTAAAAATGAAACCTCGTTTTCATTATATTTTTTAATCAAGTTTATATGTTAAGAAAAAACCTAAATATGAAGGTGCTTTTAAATATCCCTCTATACCAATGGATATAGTTATATAATATGATTTAAAAATAAAAATAGCGATGAAAAAGAGGATAAGGATAAATAAAGATTCACACATGATTCATGAAAATACAGTTTTTTTCATCATTCCGACTACAAATATATTATAAAAAACCCATGTTTCCACTTTTGACTTAATATATATATATATATATATATAATAGTCTTCCTTAGGGAATCATTCTTTAAAACTAATCGTTGTCTAGTAAATCCTAATACACTATTTTCAGTTGATGTTCGAAAATATGTGGAATATATTACAATATTTTGATCAATATATTATTTGTTTATATTTAACAACTTTTATTAACTAAGTGTATAAATACATTAGATAGATCATGATAATTGAGATCCTAGTTAAAATATCTAGGTAACTATATCATGTGATATTTTTTTGTACTCAGTTAGTAAGCCCTCAAAAAAGGTTCTTTCTTGTAGAAATTATCTTTATCATGGAGTATTGTGTTGGAGTATTGGACTAGTTGATATATGTTACCCTATAAATTAAAAATGTATTGTTTCATGTTCTATGCACTCTTTTTTTCCTTTCCCAGTACCTATCTGGTAATAATTACAAGATGTTTTTTTGGTTATTTGAAAGGTTAACAGAAATTGGAAAAATATTTAAGAACTACATTCACCCCCACCCATGAGTCATTCTCTCATTCCTACCATGATAAAACTATGACCTTTTGATAACTAGTCAAATGATGAAAAATAATTGTATTCTCTACTATATTGTTTATGTATCCTTTATATAATAACCCATTTATTATCCAATGGAAGAGTTAAAAATTCTTCATCACATAATTTAATAATAAATGTGAAATGTAAAATTCACTGATTAACCAACAATAACTATAATATGAATTTTAAACATTAAAACAAAATTATAGTTACACTATAAAATGTTGAAATAGTCAAATATTAAAATATTATTTGTAATAGATAACATGGTATAACCATATTTAAATACATTTGAACCCATTATATGATATCAATATATCATAATCCAACTATTAATATATATATATATATATTACATTATAATATCAATATATCATAACTATTTTCATATATTTATGTCATCCTATATGACATGGAATATATTTTATAATAAATTGTAGACTTTTATGAAAAACACCATCATGAAGTTCATAAAATATTACGAATACTTTAATAAAAGAGATCTATTTTTTTCTTATGAGATAATAGATTGAAACCATTTATATATTCTAAAAATTTCCAATTAATGTACAATATTAGTGTATTATATGTACCAAAATTCACAAATTTGATAAGTTTTGAATGTAATTTATTGATTTATTAAACATCTAATCACCACCCACTTCATCAACAATATTATATAAAAATATAATTGTTGTGGTGGTGTTTTAAAAAGAATATAGTTATGAAGTATAGAGAACAAGCTAGATGTCTTATTTTGTAGTTTAACAAGGAACACATGAAGATGATGTGATTTCCTTATAATATTTCTAGAATAATTATACGAGGTTGTGTGATGTGAGTAAAATAGATCAAGGGAAAAGACTGTTTCTAATAGAATAAATATGATTGATTAAAAATATTGAAAATATTATGAAATTAAATGTTTATCTTACAATATTCAGGCTTATATAAGATATCAAATTATAATCATAAAAAAATCTGGAAATGATTTACTAATTATAAATTTCATAAGAACCAAGTTTATTTAAAGGTACTCATGATTCATGATATAAGGGATAAAAGGAAAAATCATGTGTTAATTTTTAGAGAAAATATTTATAAATAGTTTTTTCTTTCAATTTTTCTTATCTGGGTTTAGAAGATTTTTCAAATAAAATAAATATGTTCTGGATAGAATCTATTGGATTAAGAATTTTATTTGCGACATTCATTAGAGGTTCTTGATCACATGGATAAAATTTATTTTTTTGAATGAGTTAGTGGTTTCCAAATGATAAAATAGTTTTTTCTTTATAAATTCATCAGATAAAAGAATCATTTGATAACTTTGGGATAATAATATTTTTATAGAAGGTCCCAATGAAAGTATTTTACATCGAGGTAATATGGATATGTTTCCTAGAAAAAATATCTATGGGGACATCATAATTATACTACCGAATGTATGACCATGAGTTTATTTTAAAATCAAATTTCATATAAAGAAAATTTCTATCAATTTGAAATAAATCGAGTAATTAGGAATAATGTAAATTATATATAATTGTACTAAACACTGTTTTATTGATATTTGTAACATTTTTATAATTTATTTTTGATTATGATGATGCAAATATTGAAAATTCAATGCATTAATAATCATTATAATATGATTTTTAATCCAGATGAAATGTTGGTATGTTTAATGATTTGTTTTATACTAGTGGTTAAATAGTTTTTCAAACATAGATTTATTAACACCTATATTTTAGGATTTTAAATTGTGGTAAATTATAAATTTATTTTAGTGGGATATTAGAAGATTTAGTGGGATTTATAAATTTCATAGTCTCACTACCACCTTTGTTTTTGGATAAATTCATCATATATAATATTGGGTTGGAGTATTATGTAAAGGTTAATGGAATTGTTTCTACTAGGTGAATTAATGAATAATTGTTATGCTGACTAATCAAGATGATAAATCATGTGTCAAAGAATCAGACATAATAGTTCTAAAGGATGTTTTTCTAGATATATGATTCCAAACAAAATGTTTCAATAGAACAAGTTATAGAGACAACTAAACCCACATGTGATAAAGAAATCAAGAAAACCGAGTATATGACCAAGGGAATCAGATAGAGTAAACCGGAACAAGTGTACTGTAAAAGGTCATTAGATGAAATATTTTATACAGATATGTAGATATATAACATATTTATCACTACTATATATGTATGTATTTATGGAAAATAATTTTCAATAAGGAATGTGTGATGAAATGATTAGAAGCATAATAATAACATTGAATCTTATTTTTGAAGGACTGTTTGTGGTTTAAAATATATTTATTTCATAATATCTATGTGAGTATAAAATTAACTGTTGATGGAATATAGTTATGTGAAGGTGATAAAAATTCTATTATTTCTATAAGCCCCAATGGATAGTTTTCTAGTTTCTCTATGGAGTTTAAATATTTCAAAAAAATAGAAGGATTAACTACAATTATTTAGTAGTGATCCATCTAAATAACTTTGTTCTTGTGGGGTTTTTTTAAAATATTATGGGAGAATATTTTCTCACAAAAACTATGTGGTGGTTGTTTTTAAATTCATAAAACCTATTAAAAGAAAATATCCCTGAATCACCACCTACTCCTATAAATGATCATATAGATAGTGATTGTTATGTTCAATGGGAATCAGATACATGGGTCCCTCATTTTATTATTAATGATGATTGGTGAAATGGAATGTTTCCATTTATATTTAAACTTATTTAAATAGTATGTGGATTCATTTATTTGATGTGAAAAAAATATCATATATATAACATAATGTTAACCTATTTGTATTCTATTATATTTTCTGTTCTTAAAGCTGATAAAAATTCTACTCTTCCTTATACTAATGGTTCATGAATTATGAATACAAATAAGATGAATGAAGAAAATTTTGGATGAGAAATATTTTTGTACATTACTCTCTCTATGAGTGTGTTTTTTGTGCTTAATTGAATTGGATTACCTAATGATATTTCGGAAAAGTTAAATAATATTTATAGTAGTAAATAAATAATTTAATAAATAAACTTTATTGATCTGGAGAATATCATATGAAGATATAAAAATAGTATTTGATGATTTTTTTGGGATCATACTTACAATGGTTAATAACATTTAATGAAAATAAATTTTAGTCATATTTTATAATATTTAAATGTTTTGAATAATATTTTAAGTAATATTCCTAATATATTTTTCATCAATTTATCATCCTTAGAATATATGGTTCCTAAACCACTCTCTAGATGATATGTATAATATTATTATTACATATGAAATGAGAATAGAAAATGCAATCAAGAGAAAATAAAATTTTAAATATAGAAATATATATGAGTGGTGATAATAATGGAAAGTACATGAAATATCCAAATGTTAATGTCAATAACTATAAAACTATAGCTTATGAGTGTTAAAAACTCGTTTAATTCAGGTAATTATATTCATTAATGGTAAAAATAGGCACATGAATGTTTACATAAATGTTACCATTGTAGTTTCCTAATTTTTATATACATTGAGAAATTAATGAAAAATAATCTTAGGGTAAACAAAGATGATATTAGGGATGAAAAATATTGAATATCCATAATATCACTCAAAAAAAAAATAGTTTCATTTTCAAAAGGAAATCATAATATGTTCAAATGATATAAAAATATTTTTTTTTCAAAATGTGAGGAAGATAACTATTCTGAATTTGATGCTGAAAAATAACGGGATGATTATTTTTAGAAAATTATTATTATTAATGTGAATACTGAGATCATTACAAATAAAAACCCCATATAATTTACGATGATAACATGGATACAAATATGGAATTTTAGTCTTAATTATTATTAAGAGATGTACCTCAATGATTTTTACACATAAAAAAGTGAACATGATGTTAAAGAAAGCATAGATATATGTAAAAATGTTGAATTAGTTCAGCAGGAAAATAATGTTTTTAAAACAAATTAAAAATATAAACAAGATATGTGTATAAGAGAAAAAATCAGCATAAAAAATGAAGAAAAAAATATATGTAGGGATAAATTGATGTTTTCCATTAAAAATATATTCATTATAATTGAGAAGTAACTGAAATATAAAAAATATTTTTAAATGTTGTTGAAAATTCAAAAAAAAAAATATCTATCAAATAAATATAAAAATTAATTTCAGCAAATGAAAGATGTATAGAATACTATATATGTATACAAAATATGTGTTCCCAAAAAATTTAGAATTTGTGATAAATAAAAAACATAAAACACTATAACTGTGGAATATTTTATAACTAAGATTTTTAATATGTCAATGAATAATATATTAGTGGACTACCAATATTTTGGTTCATATTAAACATCCATGTTTGATGTGAAAATAGATGATTGAAAAATATTAAATATTTATAGATTGTATAGATTCTTCAAAAGAAAATGTGATTTTTATGTATATTATTAGTATTTTAATGTATCAAGGCGTTAAGGTATTATATTTTTTGTCATTCATCAACAATAAAATGAATCATGGATTTAAATGGGGATGATTTTGTGGTTTAGATAATTTAATTAAAGAAGGAAACCTAAAAACACAATCTGAAATTGGAAAATAGATTAAAATATCATAATGTTTTTGTAAAATATGTTATTATCTTAAACATATTTCTAAATGATTTTATGATATGTAGATAAATTATTATATGTTTTTTAAAAAATCCTAAAATACTAATTAAAAGGATGAAAATTACATGATAATGGACTAACATGTTGAATCCAATCTTAATGAAATAATAAAATAATGTCTAGGTTATTATAAAGTAGGTGTTGAGAAAATATTTTGAGTTGTCGATGTTGTTAAAGAATGTGGATGATTAAAATGAATGGAATATTTTATTTAGCACTTTATCTACTAACAGGATGAAACATAACTTAGTATGTGTTTTATACATCTATGATGAATGCATGAAAAAAATCAGAAGATATTGTTTTATAGATAAAAATCATAAATTTGAAACAAATTCGAATATAGGACCATGACTCAAGTAAATTTTTCTTAATGTCGGAAATTCACATGGATCATGTTATATGAACACAATTGAATTAAATTAGTTACGACATATGAGTTATAGAAATCTATGATGAGGAAATATTTGGAAGAAAAAAAGGATTAAAGTATTCACGATATGACTAACAAGATAATAAGAAAATATTATTGGTATTTGTTGTGTCAAATTGGAATATTATGAAGATGAATGTTGAAATAACATCAACTCATGACCAATAGATTATTGATTCAATAATAGTTTTCTCGTGAAAAATACAAAAATATTTAAATACACAATATTTTGATTATTTATTATTTTACTCATGTTAGATGTATTATGTTTTTGAAATATAGAACAATGGATATCAATTTTCTAGTTTTTTATGAGAAGTGAAAAAATAAAGAAAATAAATAAAGAAGATTTAAACAGATAGTGGGTTCAAATTAAAAAAATATGAATTTAAATAATATTATGAAATTTCATATAATTCATACTAAATTTATTGAGGTGTATAAATAATAGTAAAATGTTTACTCTGAAGGAATAAATATATGTTTTATTGAGATATAGCCAAATATAATCATTGAATATTATACATCTTGATTGATTTATCAACAAGTTATTTTTGTAGTATTTCACAGATAGAATTGTTTTTTCTATATGAAAAACTATGATATTAATTCATACAATATGTACAATAAATATATCAATTTTTTAAATAGTTTATCATTTTTTGAAACAACCGATATAGTTAAATTCATAATTGAAAATCATGGGATGTTGGATCAATGAGGTGTAGAGGGTATTAGTATTTCTTGTAATTATGATGGTTTATGACAGAAGTTATATATACTAAAAAATGTGAATTATAATTGTTTATATAGATATGAATGTTCCAGAACATTCTGATATGAAATATTCATATTAATTTCTAGGTTTGAAAGGATTAGAGGATAATGCTGCAATAGTTAGACATTTAAAAAAAATTCCAAATAGATTTTATTACATAGAGTATATAAAATACAATGATCCTAACATAGCTATTTTATGTTATGAGTGATAACTAAATACATTTAATCCATGCCTAAGGAAGATTTCCCTTATCCAAAATATCATTGGAGATTAAGGAAAATATGTTCAAACTCAAATAACATCATGTACGAATTCATAGAAACTTTATATTCACTGATAGAACCAAGATAAATTGAAGAAGATTTAGATAATTAATATTTTATTTATTCCATACATTAATAATTGAATCAAATTGAGAATGATGAAATATGATAAATTATACTCAATCTAAAGATAATAATGTGATTTGAACAAAACGGGTTTTCTATAACATGTAGAATGAAAAAATTAATTTGAAAAAACAAAATGAAACACTAAAATGCAATTATTACTCATAATTTTAGAGAATTGATTTTGATTAGAAATTTTCCATTGTATAATGACTATAATGATTAAAAATATTCATCCCAATTTCTCCACAATGAATATATAAGATATTCATGTTAGTTGACAAGTCAGTGTTTCTTAATTCTGAGATGGATAAATAAGTTTATATTGGATAAATATAATGTTTAATTATTTTTTAAATTGAAATATATATGTTTGTATTGAAGAACCATTTTATGGGAGAAATAAATATCAATGAAATTTTTATTCTAAAGTGGTTACTTTATAAGAATATTTTACTTTTTGGAAGTCATGTTTTTATAATAGAATCTCTGTAAATGTAAATCAAGAGGCTTCGCTCATCGTGATAATTTATGTTGATCAAATTATATTCACCTATAATGATAAAGAAACATTTGAAATGTATCTTGAGAATATGAATAAGTTATTTTTAATTTTTATTCTAGGAAAGAATTAAAAAAATAATTTTATTAATAATAATACAAAAAATTCATTTAATTTTATAATGAGATGTATCTTAATGAATTACATAAAGAATTTTAAATGGACTATTGAATGCCAATTTCAATACCCAATAAAGTGAAATAAAAATATGAAAAATATGGGAATGTAAAGGTTGTTAATCCAAACAAGTTTAAAAAGGATATATAAAGCCTCTTATATCTTATTGCTTCAACTAAAAATTTAGTATATGATATTTTAATATTTTACGTATATCAAAATGAACCAAATGAATCTTATCTTATGGATATAGAAATTGTTACATCCTCGACATGAAATCCTGGATAACTGTTTCCCTGAGCTAGGTCATCAGATGACCTTAGGTGTGCCTCCACGTATGCTAGAGGCTACTGACCAAAAATTTGGGTCTAAGGAGAACAATATGAAGACTATATCATTTTATCCGAGTAAATCAAAAAAAAGAAGTAACAACAATAGATAAAATGACCTATAGGTACAAACGGAGAAAATATGCAACAAAACCTAATAAGTGACCATATTCAAATGTTATAACAAAGTCATAGGTGAAAACTACATATCCGGAATTTATACAATACAATCAATGGAGAATACTAGAAATAGTATCAGAAAGAATAACGGAGTACCAACCCTACCATAACCTCCATAAATCAAACAATTATCCATTACACAACAAAACACCAGATACCAACTCCGAACCTATACTCGAAACAAGTAGCATCGTCTCAGGTACCCATGTGAGATGGCATCTTGAACAAGGTGTGAGTAAAACATAGTATTCTACCACTAACTGTGCCTAATGAAATAGACAATTTGTAAAATGTGTATACTGGTAAAAAGTAAAATAAATAAACATGGAAATAGGGAAAACATTTTAGTATTTATCTAATATTATTTTTTTCCATTATGTTTTCTAGAGTCAACCAAACAACAAAAAAAACCAGTCACACGATGTGTTTATAAAAGTGAACTATGGGTGACACACATATTCAATGACAATGGATTTAGAAAATCACAACTCAATGCATAGACATTTAGTTATAGTAATCATTTAATACATTTTCACCATTACATCGATTTCATAACATATGCAATCTTAATTATTGATTCAAACTTTATCTCATGTTCCAAAGATTAAGAATTTACATCATTTACACTATAGCCTAATCTGAACTATTACCATTCATATGTGAGTAAGTTGAGTTCCCTATCTCACTTGGGATAAAAACATCACACAAATACATCAGACTCTCCTTAGATCCCCAGTACATGCGGTCTCAATGAATGCAACTGATATGGGTATAGAGCCTTATCCCCCTTCCTTAACCCATTTATTTTGGAATTTTGTGTAGATTCTCAGTCTAACTCAGCCTATTTGAATTGAACATCTTGTAAATATCACACAAAACCAAGCCACATGCACATTCTTATTTAACAAATTACAACATAATACATTTCGCAACCATATCCAAACAATAAAACCACATTCAAAATTCAATATTCATCAATAAATAAATCATTTTCATGGATTATACCATTATAATGATATAATTTTTAAACTATTTCTCAATTAAACAATTTATATTAGAAGAAAAACTCCCTTATTCCATGTTATCAATTAAACATAATAAATTTAATCTCATTTAGAAATAATTTCACATTTTCCATCATAACCGACTATTTTTAAACACATTAATCATTATTCCTAACACCCCATTTATGTAATTACATAAATAGTGAAAGTTAAACATTTAGTTCATATCAAAATATGTTATCATTCCTACTAAATTCTCATAAGTCCTTTCTCAATTGGTTGTAGATCTATTAAATTAATATGTTCCCAACAGACCTTTAAGACCACGTCATATTATACAATAAAATTCATATATGTATGTGAAACGTCTCGAATCCACCCATTAAAACATAGTTCATCCACATTAAAAACTAAAGTATGAATAATGGATTTCATTTCCATTTCGACCATCAAAAGAACCATTAAAACATTTTTACAATAAGGGGAACCTCACCCACCATTCAATATCATTTGAAATCTATTTATTAAACCCCTTTTATTATAACTATTCGGTCAAAACCCCTTTCAAATTTTTTTTACCATCTATCATTATTTTCCTTATAAAAATCTAAAAATGGTATATATCCCCATTATATACCATTGAAACCATTTCAAAAGATCTTAATCATTTTAAAACTACAACATATATTTGATTCAATCAATCCATCAACCTTACCCATCCATCCATTTATTATTTTCTACCCATTCACTGATATAATTCCTCTATATAAAATGATTACTATCTCTTCATGAACTACAAGGGTTGGTATTACCCCTTCTGGTAGACCTATGTTCGGTATCACATCATCAATGTGCCCAATGGGGTCTGTGATGGGTCTCACTCCTCAATGTAAGGTCCAAATCAGAATTTGTAACCCAATAAATAAAAAATCAACATTACATCAAAAAAATACTTACTCATATCACACATCAAGCCTGACTAATTCCCAAACCTCATATCTGTTGGAACAGTGATGATAGTAATGCTTCAAAATAAAATGAGAGATTCCATAATCCATAATCTATAAAATAGAGCAATGATGAGTGCTAGACTCACTGGGTTGATCGATTGGCACACAAAAGAGCTAAAAACACCAATGAATTTAAGGATAAGCATCCATGGAGGAAGAGTATGATAGTGGTTCATTACATAGGGTAAAAGGGGACAATTGGGAGGAAAAATTGGGTGTGAATGATATACATTCGTAAGAAAAAATGTGAATTTCTAATGTTAACTAGGGTAAAGGCTGCAAAATTTGCCGAAGGATGTGCCAATCATATTGGTCCCACTATGCAAGAAGTGACATGGCTTACAATTTCCTTGAGGCACCCACACAGTCTAGAAAATGTGTGGTAACCATGCACTAGACATATATCTAAAAAGGTTCTCATACTATATGATTTCAGTAGTCATGCCCATGGTATTCACTAACCATGCACCAACCATATGTTATATACTCTGAATTCACTTTTCTCTTATATTAATTTCTTTATCCCCCGAAACACCCACTAAATCATACCAAACACTCGATAACCACTTTAACAATAATAATATAAAGCATAACCAAAAAATAAAAGGGACATACATTTATGCATAATTGTGATCTTAAAACCACACCACCTTATAACGACACATCCTCGAGCCGCACCTGCATGCATTTTTGAGTAGTTAAAACCCAAACGGCAGACCATGACTCATTGATCATTGTTAATTTTCCATGTTTCCCATTAAATCAGCCATTTCATTACTTTACATAGACTAAGAAAACATTCCTACCCTAAAAACATTCCCCTCATCGAGATTCACAATCCCAACAAGAGGCTCATTGATGAAACCTTCACCACAAATCACCTTTACCAACATCAATCACATAAGACGAGTTAGTCAACATTACAAGATCATTAGATAAAAGGACCTTGAAAATTAAATAAATTATCCTAGTAGATACAATAAAAAAACTCAGAGTCTGATCCTCTCCAAAATTCAAGGTCCAAATCAAGTGGTTCCATATCACCTGGATTCCTTCAAAGCTCCAATGGCGATCCAAGACTGACATCACTAGAGGGAATGTAATGATTTCTACCCACATGAGATGACATACCAAATTGACAACTCAAATCCAAATTACTACAATTATTTTATGCATGTTCGGAATGCACAAACCAAACATACTTTTAATCTCAAGGAACTCAACTAGCAAACGCTTGAGATAGAACCTATTTAACCAAGGTGGATTGCACACAAGTCCATCCATCTTTAACCAAGGGTTACACCATTAAATGACCAATTTCTCACTATCGTTCTTCCTGACATATGATTTAAAATATCACCACCATTTTTTATGTAATTAGAATTTTCATAATAAAAAATGTGAACAAAAGAACCTCAACTCAACCTTTAAAACTTACCCGGATAATTTTCTCAAATCATCATTCCAAAATATCCATGAAGACACCATCAAACATTGGCATTCTGTCATTACATAAAAACCAATTGGATTGGAAACCACCACTATGCGTAATAATTTTAAGGTGTATGTTGGTTTTTTTAAGAGACTATTACCATTACTAAAACATGCTTATCATTAAATTGTTAACCAGAGTTAGATTTCTTCCAACCACATATGTCCCTTTTTTACCAACTATGTTGATCAAACACTGTCGACATAATCTGTTAGTTCCCAAATTTCAGTGTTGATATGTTCCCACCTCAACTGACCACAACCCCATTTCACTTAAGGGACACCATCATCATTTAAACATACCTACTAAAATCATCCCCAATGTCTCGTAAAACTCCACCGTCATTACATTCGCTTCCCTTCAAACTGTTATCGTTCTCTACAACACCCTTTATCACAACTTCTATGTGAATAATCTAGTAACATTAAAAAATAGATTTACCCCAAATCCATCACATAGAATGATTGAATTTCACATTCAATGCCAACCTGGATTTTCAAAAAGGAATCTGAACATGAAACTCAATTGTTTATCATTTGAATCTTAATACCACATCTCGTAATTCATAGATGGATCCACACATTAATGAAAAAAATAGCACTCCCCAATATAGGAGTGTTGTTTCAACCACTTTCCTCATGTAATTTCCACCTCCTCGGCTCATGATTAAACAAAACTGACCGAAAAACATGAATATGGAAATCTTATTAACCCTATAAAAAATAATCACCAACTACTGATCCTTGGATCCCATGAACAACACCCATTGAATTCATCAACATCCAGTCTATTACAAGGAACTATC
The DNA here is from genome assembly GCA_963277665.1 of Viscum album. NCBI lineage: Eukaryota > Viridiplantae > Streptophyta > Magnoliopsida > Santalales > Viscaceae > Viscum > Viscum album. Next base: position 2,063,152,558 of record OY728133.1, on the reverse strand, counting down.
TCGTAAGGATTCAATGGTGTACCCCCCATCACAAGGATACTTTACACATAAATACCCTTGTCCATTTCATCCTAGGATATCTATTCCTCTATGGAACACATATTTTTAGTTTGGTGGAAATTTAAATCCTTCTTAGAGTACCTGAGATGTTGTCATGTTAAGAGTCCTAATCATAACTATGTTGAAGTATTCTAATAACACATCAATGGTCACCAACAAAAACATATATACCACTACCATCCCCTATTATCCATAGGACACCTCAACATATCTATGGTCTCAAGATTTCTTGCCCACATATGTATTTTCAACTATAATACACCACATCTTAAATGGAAGTTCCAACCAAACTCACTGCCCCCTCACAACCTTTTGCCAAGTGGTCATGACATGAAATACCTTTGTCATCATTATCATCAATCACTCATGTTCTTCTGGTACGGTCTAGAGACCATAATAGATACACAAAAATTCTCTCCACCGGTCCAAAAGTGACTTATTCTCGCATTATGAGGGCCTCTCCACCTTGATTCCATGGGAAACACATGTGCTATGACCAACCCACCAAATCACATATCCCACTGACATTAAGAATCTCTAACATGTACCCATCATTCAATACTTTTTGGAACCACCATGTTCTTGTACTCTCATGCGACCAAACACAAAACCCATCAATAGCTCACATGATCCATCCATCACCAAATTTATTCCCAATTTCCGCTCATACAACTGATAATTCCTCATGACCCTCCATCTTCATCAGACACAAGTCTTTCTAAACATAAATCCCCATAAACAAACCACTCTTACAAAATACCAAACAGCATGAACACCCTCAAGTCCGGTGTATTTGAAAACAAATAGTGCCCATATATTCCTTGATAACCCATTCCTTGTTAGTCCGAAGCCAACATTTCTTTCTACATCTAGCTGAATAAAAAATATAGTTCATGTTTTTGAATGATCATTCAATTCACAAAAACTCATACAAATAAACCAAAGCACCCAAGTTCTAACTTTAGATGAGTCCATGAAATAACTATGCACCATTACAACACCATTATGGAACCAACTATGCATTGATTCAATATCAGAAACCACCACCCTTGCTTCACATTCCAGGAAACCTGCAATACTAGACGACATCCCTTAAGGATACCCTTGGTTTTTTATGATTTTCAAATCATATGCATAACTAAAGACAAATCTCAAAAAACCATTAACATTTCTTCTTAGCCAGGAATATTTACCCCTCACTATGAAATAATCTTTGTGTGCCACTACAAAGGTATGAAATGTCTACCAATGAAACTCACACCCAAAGGCACTAAAACCCCAATCGACCTCTCTCACATGTCATCCTTAATATCCAAATTGTACCAACTCCCTACACTAGATCCAGACCAAGAAAAGGTCACTCAATATCTCTAAGATATACACACCAATCCCCAGAAAACCAGCTACTCATGGAGATCATCATACCAACATTCCAATAAAATTATGTCTAAAAGTCTAAGAAACCAATAAATCAACGTCCCATATCATATATGCTAGCACACGTAAACTGGCACAATGAATTGAACACCAACTCTAGGATTCAAAAAACAACTCAAAAGGTATCAATTTAGAATATTCAACACATTCACATTAATAGACTTTATTTCACAACATCATGAAACAATGTAACCAAAGACACTACATGAAACATCCCATTATCCAGAATACCCAACTGAACAAGATATCATATCTCACAACTTGAGGTCTCAAACTATGGTACTTTCACATCACAAACAACCCATACACAGGGTAAAAAACAACATAGTGGAAATCCACCACTATGTCCCAAAAAGTTCAATAATTTTCCAACTTCTCATCTCAAATTGACACTACCATTCTAACCATTGAGTTCCCTTTTCAATTTTTTTATTTTCATAAACCAAAAAATATACACATTGTAAATATTTTTTATTATCCCCTCATTTCAAAATCTCAATTTTAATCAAAATCAGATTTCAAAACATTTCCCCTTTACTAACTCAAAGATTTATGTTTCTGACAATCCTTTTAATCCATTTCAATAGCCACCATTTCATTCAATTTCACTTTTTATACCCATTTGGTTCATCAAAATGTCATTCAAAATAAAATCATAAGAACCATATGGATTACCTATCAATCCTATGAGCCTATCATACTGTATGAACTCAAAGACCCGCTATTGTTGCACTGGCCCAAGATATAAAACCTCATAAATCAGTAACATCACATCTTTGTATGCTACCCATGGTGGAAAAACCATCAAACTATAAAATCAAAAAACCAAACATCATTTCACATCCCTAGAAAATGTTTTATCCCTTGTCCATGGGTCTAAAGGCACCTAGGTATGATCTCATTTTTATCTTACAATAAGATCCTAATCTCCTATCAATCATACTCAAATAGTAACCCAAATGAATACTTCCATTAATATAGGTTTTTAGAACCTCCGACTCTGATGCCGCATAACAGATGCCACAAGGTAGGTCATCACATGAACTCAGGCACGTCTCCCGATACAATAGAGGATATAGACCAACATCACTATTTTAATGTGAAAAATGAATATTGAATACCCTCTTATAATAGTTAATCCATAATAGATGTAACAGCCATAAATAAATTATCCAATCTGTACATAAATATATATCATTCAAAAAAACAAATAATTGTCTGTTTAAACAATCTATAACAAAATATAGACAATACACTACATGTCATTAATTTATAAAATATAATACAAAAAAATATGAAAAGACACTGAACATAGACCAGTGTCCTAACCCGGTCCTAACATACTTTCTCCACCCTGTTATCCTATACAAAACTAAACACTCAATCCATTCTCTAAAACTCTACATAAAATAAGTAGCATCTTCTCAGGTACAAAAGATCCATGGATCCCCAAGAAGGGTAGGAGTATGACTCAATTGACCCCTACCAATGGTTTTATAACCAATAGCCAGTCTATACAATGTTTATGTAGGTAACAAGTAATATAAATAAATATGGAAACTAGGAAAACATTCAAGTAGTTGTCTAATATTCATTTTACCCATTATGATCTCTAGATTCAACCAAGCTACAACTAACTCTGGTCACATATGGAGTCTAATATAAAGGAAAAATTGTGACACACACATTAAACCATAATGTATTTACCTAATCACAACTCATTTCATACCAATTTAGATACAATATTCATTTATCCATTTTAATCATTATTATAATTTCATCACTTATAGTATATTCTTATGTTAATAAATTTTCATCTCATTTTCCATGGGTAAAAAATTTACATCATTTACAATACAACCTAATTTGGTAAATTACTATGAATATGGGAGTATGTCATATTCCCTATCTCACTAAGGATAAACCGATCACCCAAATAAATCACACTAACCTTGGAGCCCCAGTCCAGGTGGTATCAACGATTACAAAAATTAGGGGTATAGCTCTTTAGTACACTTCCCTAACACATGCATTTTTTGGTGGAGTTTAGATCATCTGTCTAAAATTACCCTTGGTCATAGAAACTCAAGTCAATACCACGCACTACCAAACCATGTTCTCACTCTTATTTATAAAATTACCACATATACCATTTCAAAACTATAATTAAATATAACATAAAATTCACAATTAAATATGCATTAATACATTAATTATTCTCATTATATAAACTATGAAAACATTATAACTTTCAATCCATTTACAATTTACTTATTTACATTAGACCAAACACTCCCTTTTGTCATGTATTCAGTTAAACATAATAAAATTAATTTCATTTAGAAACCATTTCAGATTTTATAGGAAAAACAATATCATTTAAAGAATTATATCATTATTCCAAAAAACCCTTTATATAATGTAATCTACAATTATATTTATCATTTTGTTCAAATAAAAAATATAATCATGCAAGCATAATTTTCATGGGTCCTATCTAACGAGATCACAGATAAATTCAATGACTATTGTACCAACTGACCCTTCTGAACACATCATAGTATACAATAAAATTCAAATTCATGTTTGAAACATGTTACATCCAGCCATTAAAACATGGGTCTTCTTTATTCAAAACTAAAACATGGCTAAAGGCATTCATTCCCATTTACATTATCCAAAATGTCTATTAAACCATTTTTAATTATGTGGAACTTCACCCTCCTTTCAATATCACATGAAATATCTCTATAAAAATTATTTTTGAAATAACTTTTCCCATTGATAACTCCATTAAAAAAATTTCATACCATCAAAAATCATTTTCCATCGATAAATCTAAAATAGGTTCCATTCCCAAAAATATTCCACCAACAAAACATCAAAACCTCTTATGAATTTCAAAAATCCAACTTATAATTGTTTAAATAAATCCATTAAACTAATACAGACATAAATTTCATAATCACTACCCATTCTCCCTCATAATACCTCTTTCTCAAGTTTTATTATTTTTTTCACCAACTAAAGGGGTCCAACATACACTTTGGATGCCCTAGGTTCAGTCTTATTTCATGGAAGAGCCCAATAGTGTCTATGAAGCGTCTCACACCGCTATCTAAGGTCCATATCACATTCCATAACCTATGAAATCAAAACACAAAATAGAGGTAAAAAAATAACTAATACATACAAATATAACACATCAAGAGTATTATAGAAATCTTAAATATCACCTTCCTCAAGTCTATTGACAAAACATTTCTTAATCACCACCTTTGGTTAAAACCCAAAAAACATTTCAATCCAAAAACTAAAATCATCTGAAAATGGTATGGCCTTATCAATTCATAAAGAGAGGATAGATTTCACTATCCGTAATCCAAAAAATAGAGTAAAGATTAGTGTTAGAATCATCTATCTCTTTGATTCAAACTCAAACATGTTCCAATCACAAAAGACTCAACAGAGATCTATATATGGAGGAAGATGAGGGTGTTGGTTTATCACCTAGGGTAGAGTGGATAAAATTTTTGGAAAAAATAATAGAGAAGGAAATAGATTCTTTAGGGGGAAATGGGAAGGGATTCATGGATTCACCACCAATTTTTCTAAACTATTCTCGATCCATGTGGTTTCCTCAATGTAAGAGGTGTAGTTCCGAACAATTTCCTATTTGAAACTACATTTTTTGGAAAACATTTTAGTAACCATGCACTAGATATCTATCTAAAATGGTTCCCTTGTTGTGACATTTTGTATTCTATGTTCATAATTTTCACTAAATGTGCTAAAACCATGAACTATATATTGTTTTGTTACTTTTCACCTATTTTCGTGTCATAAACCCCCGAAAACCCTCTAATCATCTAAAAAACCCATGAAGAATATAATAATCAAAAAAAGAGAGATTGAAAAATTAGGTATCATACAAAATATTTGAAAAAATTATTAAATTGAACAGATGATTTCATGTTGAAGTATGATAGCAAATATAAAATGATTTGTTTTTTAAATAATGACTTGGTAGGATGTGTTTCTGAAAAATGATCCATGTATGGTAGTGTATAATTCATGGGAGAAATATTTTTGAGTTGGTACACAAACAAGAAAACATTATTTACTCTATTCACAAATGAATTTTAGTACGTAGCAACCACTCAAGATGATACATATGTAATATTAGTAATGTCACAGTTGAAAAAATTGTTGGTTAATGTGAAGATGCACTTTCTCTTGGGTTATGATAATCAAGATGATATTAATAAATATATAAATCTTGTGGAACAATATAGAATCTATCATATTGATATTATATATCACCTAATCAAAGTGAATGTTGAGAGAAATGAAATAAAGGTAATTTTTTCTATATTGGAAAACATTTATAATATATTCCAAAAATAATTATCTCTCGAAATATTTGTATGGTGATGATAAAAATCAATGTAAACCAAAAATTTCATTACATTAAAGGTATTTTATGTTTGTACCTTCTCTTAAATTTTCATTGGATAGAATTATATAAGGGAAACTAAATATATAGGATAAATGCATCGATTAGTATGAGCATTACCTTTCAAGGGAGAGAATATATATTTTTAGAGTATTTTATGTTTTTAGTTATTTATGGTCTATATTTGATTAGTAAATATAATGCTGTAGAAAATTATTACCTATATTCATTAAGGTAATATTTTAATAAGAATCTAGTTATCAATGAAAGAATGTTTGTTATTTTTTGTTATTTTTTCCAACCTAAATCACTTGAAAATGATTATATTTCATTATGATGAATTTGTATGATGTATAATAGAAAAAGGGATGTGGTTCCAATGGATTGAGGTAAATGGACTGAGTCAAATTGATAGAATGTTTCTAACATAAGTGACCAGATGAACTATTCCACTAAATTTTTATATGAGCATATTCATAGTTCTATTATATTGAGATGTTTGATAACCTATATTCATGTGATGAAATGATGATATTAAAATTTCATAACATCTTGTTTATATGATGTTAATAATGATACTAGCCAAATGTGTATGAAGGAATATGTTTGTGTGACTTGGCATAGATAAGATTGTGTGATTGTGGATTCCTACTAAATCTATAAAACAATGATTAGTGGACTGAAATAATTAGACAATGTAGTTAAAGACAACTTTTTTTGGTTTATTTTATTATATAGAGGCATTTGTCAAAGATTTCAAATCCCAGGGATCCAAATAAAAGTTTTTCGTGATCTATATGAATCTAAATTATTTGAAAAAAGGATTCTTATTGATGTAATTCAAATTAGAAAACCAATAATGATTACCATCTGTAGATATTTTTGTGGAATCTCTATATCACTAGATATTTAATTTATGAAACAACTAGATGTTTCAATGTGAAAAATGGGGTTGAGGTTTTAATATAGAGACTGATGAATGAATGATCATGAATTCATTAGACAAAAATTCTAAAATGATGAAGATTTAATATAAACTATAACATAACAAACTGTTATTAAAAAATAATATCCTATAAAAATGTATATGTTGATGTTTTGTGGTAATTTGAAACATCTTATACAGTCTTTCATTATGTTCACTGGGAATTTTATGTTCAATTTTTCAATTATTATTAATTAAAAAATTTGATTCCAGCTAATATTTTCGGATCTTATAAAAATTCATTAACACTACTGTTTAACAAATGATTCCTAGAATTTTATGTTTACTTTTTTCGGTCAGAAGGATTTAAGGTGTTTATTTATTGAAATATTTTAATGGGATATTCAAATTATGATTGGGAACATTGTATTTTAAGATCATTAGCATCATTAAGATTTCATATAATCCTCTCATATATAAAGCGGAGATGGCGAGACATTGAATAATTGATGATGAAATAGTTGTTAAGTGATGTTTTAAAGAATTGAGTTTCTAACTCAAGATATTGAGAGTTCTTGTATAAAATAATTATAGGAAGTAACACTAAATGAAGTGATACTAGATAAAATATAATAAATAATACATATTAGAAGAATAGGTAAAATATGATATCAGATGTATATGTTAAAACTAAATTACGGGGAACATAATATCAAATCAAGGGTATTAGACCTAGTATACCGGGCCCAGGCTACCAAACATTGGTTATTAGATGAGTGGGTTTGGAATGATAATATTATGTGTTATTTATTTTTAAATTATTAATAACAAATTTAATAATGAGAATAAAATTTAGGATCGTAGATATGAATATATTTTAAGAAACATGATCACAACATTGAAGTATGTTGGTTATGGTTATTTTTTTATTGAACAAATTATTATATCACATAATATATGTGATGGGAATATTAACATTAAAATTAATATATATCTAATTATATTATGGATATTCTATTATTCCTATAAAAAACAATGGACTAACCTCTATTGGTTGTGTGGATTTTTATTTTTTCCAAACAATAAGATGGACTGGCTACTATTATTGAGTAGTGAACATTATTAATAAAAATCTTCCTATCAATTTTTTTTCTAATTTTTTTCTTAAATATTTTTTTATCACTAATAAGATGTCAATTTTATTCATAAGTATAAAATAGAAAATGATAAGATTTATGATTCAAACATCCCCTCTCAATTATCACACTGATAATGATTGTTCCATTCAATTATCATAATGTATCAGTCCTTATAAGAACTTTTTTTAAATGTTTTTTTAATATTGATTTACTGATGAAGATTCTATAACACATTCACACTAAATTTTGGGGTTATAATTTAAAAAAACATTTTTCAGTTTAAAGTAGTTTCTTTCAACTTTAGAAAACTATATGATATAGAAAAAGTGAATTATAATAACTCGTCTTCAATTAATATTTCATGTTGTGGAAAGTATTTTAAATTTAATTATATTTATAATATTATCAAAAAATATGATGTATTCTTATTTTATGGGTATCCCAATGAAAAATTAATTATTATTTATATCATCTCGTTTAGTTGATCATTCTTCATTGGATCTGACTATTAATTATGGAATAGTTTATTTCTCAATGAAAATTTTTTATAAATATTTATGTTAGTTATTTTTAAAATAAATAAATAATAATAATTATTGAATTCAATGATGATTTCACCCAAAAAATGTCTATAAAAATGAAAAAACACATGATATTAAATTAACATTATGTTTTTTTCCACCCAGGATCCCAGTAGATTCAGATTGTTTATTGGATAAAATAAAACATTAAAATTAAATTTGTATAAATGAAATTCTGTCCAATATTCAGTTAATAGTTATGTGTATGATGTATTTGTATAGGATATGACATTTAAATTTATTCCTTTCATTATAATTATAATTTTAGTATGTTTTATCTATCATATTGGGTAATACATAATGGTTTAATAAGGGTTTTTAAAATGAAATCTTTCATAAATGGTAGAGTTTTTTTGTAAAATGATCATCTAATGGAAAATTGATATAAAATTATTATTTTTTAATTATATAAGAAATATTATTCACTTATATGATTGATAAATTATCATTTGGTAATATTTTACTTAACATAAAATATGAAATATGAATTCTACTATATGAATCTATGAAATATTCCCCTTAATGGGAAACATTTTATAACATGTATATGATATAACCCAATGATTTAAATGATCAAAATCCCATTTTCAAATATTAAACGTTCTAAAAATATATTGATGTAAAAAAATATCCCTTTAAATTTTTAAATATATATATATTTTTTAGTGAAACAAAATATTTATTTTAAATATAAATTATTATGTGTCTTTTGTATATATGTGGGTTAGTGGGTGTTTAATCATATTTTTTAATTGTTTAGTTAATTAAATTCAATAATCGAGTTGATAGTATGAATATAAAATATATAATGGTTTGGATGGGTAAATTATTCACAATTAAAGTAATGGGAGAATGTGATCTCATATTTGGTATAATGATATACCTAGAGATATCAAATAAGAAATTTAGTATAATTTATAAAATATTTACTATTAAGGTTCAATAGAGTATTAGAGTAAATAAGTTTATGAAAGGATTATTACCATTATTACAATGAAAAATCATTATGAACGAATAATTATTAATTACCAATTTTAAAAATAATTGATCAATAAGAGCCTTTATAAATATTTTTCATAAATGCCATTATATATATATGATTCTATATTTTATTAACATAACATGTAAAAAAATTAATATCATTATTTCATTTATTTATTAATAATAAATTATGTTTTTAATAATGTAAATTTTCTATGGATTTACTCAATGATGTTGGAGGTGGGTACATGATTATAAAAAATTGAATAAAATTAACTTCCAAACTAGTAATGAAAATTCATTATCTGGGAAAGTGTTTTTGATCTTCCTGAATAATTGATCGGTAATATAGAAAGGTTCAAATTATTCAAACATGGTTGATTATAAAATATAAATAGATTAAAATAATAAATTATATATCAAATATTAGAGGATAAATGATTATAATATTAATATTTGGTTTGTTTATATCATAGAAAAAACCATAGAGACTTGTTTTATAAAAATGTAGTAATAATATGAGATTAGAAACACTATACACAAAAATATATAAAAAATCCTTAAAAGAAATCCCCACCATTGATATAACATGTAAATTTGATATGTAATAAATTTTTGAGTTATAAAATAGTTTATTTAAGTTTATATTTTGAAACAAAATACTGGAGAAATGATAAAATAAGGATCATGTAAATATATTAGGTATTATATACACAAGTAAATAGAATTAATTTATTTTTTTCTTCATGGTATGTCCCATAATGTTATTTTTGACAGGTAATGCTTGGAATCCAAAATTTGAGAATGATATACTATTAATAAATATTTTAAAATTGTAATTCAAAATTATAGTTTATTATTATGGTATGATAATTAACCATATGTTTGTAGAAATATTCATTATCAATAATCAATTTTTATAAGGGGTTGTCATTTATTTTGATGATATGTTAGTATTAGTATGTGTATAAATCTATATATAAATAAATTTTTTTCTCACAGTATTCAACATAGGCTAGTTTTAAGGATTTACATGTCTTATGTATACCCCATAAAAGGTGATCACATTTATATAAGAAAATATTGAGAGAGGAAAATCACACATTTGTGACTTTTCTAGATAATAATATAGGAACTAAGGTGTTGATTTTATCATCTTATATCACTACAAAAGCTCAAAAACTGTCTCTAATCTCAATTAATTTATATGTTTAGACCGAAATTGGTTATTAGATGAATCTTTTTGGCTTCATATACTTATTGTTTTTCTCTCATTAAATTTTCTATTCTATTCTTCCTAGAATTTCATTTATTTTAAAGACATTGACCAAATTATATTCTATTTAAATTTTATTAATATTTTAAATAGTTATTATTGTGTATTGTTTTTCAATTACAAATTTGGTTTATACCTTTTAAAACATCATTGAATATGAGTATTCAATTGATTTTAGATGAAATTATTTAATTAGTAATTTTATGAGATTGAGAAACTCATATCCCCACATATTCTAATTTTTGATGATTTAGATGGTGTATCCATAAAAATTATAAAATATTATTATATTATGGATATTACATCAACTTTGGGGATTTCAATAAAATTTGATTTATCAATTGAGACGCAAGAGAGGACATTAACGAACAATTCTTTTATCGAGATTGATGTTTCAAGTGATTTTACATAATTATTTAGTTCATAAATTGTACATAATGTTTGTTACTATTTATTTTTTTATGAATAATCTTCAAAATTATGTTATATGTGTCTTATATGTGGACATTTGACTTCATATATTGGATTATTAATCACCTTTTATAAAGATATTATAAATCCTTCTTGACATCATGAAGGATATAATTAAGTGGGGTACACTCTAATAGTATATATTAGAAAATAATTTTTAGTGAACTTGATATGAATTGCAATAAAATATTATGATACATAAGGCTTTAGTAATCCTTTTGTTGATCCTATTTATTCAACTAGATTCCTTAAAATTACACAAATCTATTAAAACAGATGAATCTGAAGACCCTTCATAATATGATGCATGATAATTTTCTCGATCTGGAATGTCTCAAAAATAAAATTAAGATTTTGTGTAGGAGATTTATGAATGGGTAGTATCTAAATACATTGTATTATATGATTTTTTCAATGAATTAAATGATTTATTATTCAATTCACAATAATCATAATAATGGAAACTCCATTTCACACATGGGAGATGATTATGTTTTTCTAATGTGGTTATAGATTTGTGATTCAGCAACTATATTTAGTTTATGAAATTTCATTAGTTGTGGGATACAATAGCTTCATAATTAGTGGATTTATATACGGATTTTATATTTGTTATAGTATATTTTTATGCATATGAAGGTGATATATAAAAAAAAATAAAAATTAAATATCATATTAATTTGTATATTATAGAATATTTACTATACATTACAATGAAACATTATGGGAAAATTGATTTTTTTGTGATGTCTCTATATTGTACATATAAAATGGTTCTGATGATGTGTTTATTATTAATAATTCGTAAATATTTTACCACCAAAAACCTTATTGTTACACATTTATTAATGCAATATAAATAAAATGGAATGAAACTGACATTTGATTATAATAGTTAAACTTTTTTCAAAAAAATAAGTAAAATATTGGAAACATATTACAACATATCATAGAGAAAAATGATTATAATTTAAACAGAAAAATAGAGGTAAACATTAATTAAAAATGTTAAATAATTATGGATTTCTAATTATCATAAAATATATGTTCATTATAATAGAAGACCTTTAGAAACCCAAAAAAGAATATCAAAATGTATGATACTAAAACAATATAAAAACTGTAAATGAAGAATATTATGTACCATTAAATTTAGATTTATATTTTTATATGAATCATTTATATTTTTGATTAATATACCTTAGAGGATTATAATGAACTCCCTCTTTATGGTGTATCTATAGGATAAATCTAAATCACCCAATGATTTGAAAAAGTTATCCATAACCCCCAAGATATTTATCTACATACCAATATTTAATGAAAAATATAGATTTAGGATAAGGGGTTTAATACCATGAGATTATAGTTTATATTTAAAATAATAGTATGTTTGATAGTGTACACAACATGAAACCACAAGATTAAATGAACTAAGAAATTATTTTTTTTTCAAATGATAGTTAAAACCTTATTTTTGTTTTAGTGAGTTAGATTAAGAAAAACTATATTAGGAAATATATATATATATATATATAATCTATTAATAAATGTAATAATATAATATATATTGAATATTTATAATTCAGAATTGATGATAAATGTTTTTGAATGAGAATTGAAATTTTTCACAAAACTATTTTTATGTGTGAATAGAATATTTATTACTACTCATAATTGAATCTAATGAATAAAGTATAGTGATATAACGATAAAAATAATTTCAAAACAAGACATTATTTTATTTTATGAGGTTAAATATACCATAAATACCATATAATTTCCAAAAATTTCATTTTTCTGCCACATTACATTGATTACAATCATTATATTATTTTACGTTAAAGAAAATTACCAAATGCACAGTATCCCACTTATTATTTTTTCATAATATGAATATCGACGAAGATGAAATTTGAACTAATATATATAATTAAATTTTTAAGTATTAAAATTTATTTTTCATACTAATTAATTTCTAATTTTATTGTCTGCTAAATTATTTTTAAATGCTTGCACAATGCTGATGTAGTGCTTTTCCAAGTAATAAAAAAGTCAAATATAACATATTAAAAATAATAAAAGTAATATATTTTATAATATTTATGTATAAAAATTATATTTGGTTAAATATATTTTTATAGAATGGTTAATGAGTTATTAATGGAATTTCATTAATATATTGATTCATTTAAAATCAATAAACAGAAAAAGTCATGAAAATGTCAAAAAATGGTATTTTATGTTTAATTACGAATATTTAATCATTATAAAAATTTTAAATAATATAATCACTAAATTGGAAAATTAATTTTATATCCTATCATAAATGTTTAATTTATCTAACCCTTATAATTTGTAAATTTACTTTCATATCTCTATTGTGGGAATGATATTTTATAATGGGTGAGGAAAAATACGGTAAAAAAATGGTTACAAAAAATTGTAAGGTCTAAGATGAAACATTATATTGTTTAAAATTTACTTTTTGATTATATATTTCTTTATACTGGTTATATTATAGTCTATGTAATTTTAGATCTATTTTATAAGAGTGATACAAATATTGTATATTAAAATTTTAAGTATTTATAGGTTTTACATCCACCTCAAATATAAATGCTGACCTCATTTCCTCCAAAAATTTCATGAGCAATTTATATTGGATAAATTATATTAAAATACCATACTAGATTCATTATCAACATTAAATAACATCTATTAATTCCCTAACACCATATTATTAAGGCATAAGGTTTATCCTAATGGTGGATTTATAAAAAATGTGTATAACACCTTATTGAGTACATCAATTTTATTTCAACCTGTACCCCATTGAATTCCATACTAATAATTATGATTTAATGACATGGTTATATTTTTTATTTTTATGGTATTGTATCTTGATGTCCAAATTTTTATTCGCAGCCTTTTTATAAAATTTGAATTGATAGAATCATTCTTCAGTATGTGTTGACTATCACCTCCATAATGTGATGTGTTTCATTTGTCACCACCACCTAACCATATTTGCTATTATAGTGTATTTAAATAATATATATGGTTTTAATTACATCATTATTATATTATAAGGATAATATATTATCACCCTTATAATATTCTCATCCATTAGAAGATGATAATGTCGCTCCTCTATACGTGTGGACTACCACCTCTACAAAGGGATGTGACTATTTTTTCATTTAATATTTAAATGAATAGTAATAAGGATATATTAAATGAATATATATCATATGTATGATATAATAATAATTATATAACTATGATGTATTTTTAACTATCATTATTTTGGTCATTGAATAATGCATTCATCACGTGGTCATATGTACGGACTACCATCTCAATGAATTGTTGCTGTTCATTTTTCATCAAAACCCTATATGGATAGTTATAAAATTTTATATAATGATTAAATATGATATTTATGAAATTAATATAGACATAAAAATAATTAATCTAGGACAATTTTCTATGGATCGAAAGTATAAAAATGAATCACGCATAAGAAAAAATGTTATTTTATCATAAAATAATATTTTATGGAAAATATTAATTAAAATATTATTAGATTTTATCATATACATTAGTAAAAGTATGAATATGTTTATTATATATATTTATAAAACAAAAAATTTATTATATAATAGGTTAATAAAACAAATGATGAAAATAAGACATTATGTAATTTATTTTTGATACAATTTCAATTAGATTCATGATTTATTTTGTTTGGAACCCCTTTGAAAAACATATTTGATCCTAATATCCAAATGATAATATAATTTGTTATCAATTGTTTATGTTTTGTTTTTACAAGTCAATTTTTAGTTTCATCTCTTTTAGGATAAATAATTATTAGTAAGTTACATGTAATGGATATCAAACTTAATTCTTCTTCCAATTCAGGAATCGTTCTCTTCCAAATCATATTTTTTCCAATTATGATACATGAATATATTAACAAAAATTAATAATTTTTAGATGATAAATTTCCTTAATATTTACATTTTTAATGGATTTAAATGAGTATTTGAAAAAAATTCCAATAATTTATTTTCTTGACTTATTAATATGTGTGAAAAAATGTTCTCTTTTAATGTATAAAACATGAATGTAATTTCCAACTAAATTGATAGTTAATTTATTTATATATTCATTTATATGTTTCATGTTTTATTTGACAATAATATATGATCCAAAATTGAATAGAAATGTATATTGTTTAATGATATCAAAAAAATTAGATATTATTCTCGTAATATAACGAAATATATCCACAATGGTAATTATAAATCTCTTATTACACTATTTTATAGAGTAAATTAATTTAATTATTTATTTATTTTTTGATATTAATTTTAAATTTTTGTTGGTTTTACAACCTTACCATCATTTCTGAGGAATTAATTGCATTGTTTTTCCTTTTAATGAATTTTGGTTATGTAGACATTATCTTTCTTATGATTACATTCATAATCAGTCTCGATAATTTAATTGAACATTATTTATTCCTCTATGTAAATATTTTAAGTATCACAGATTTATATGATATAATTTCCACCACATTGATATTTAATCAACATTATAATATTTCTTTATGTGGTATCATTGAAATAATGTTTTTATGAATGTTATTTCCTTTATTAGGGAAAAATTCAATATCCATGATTCCATATTGATAATGATTGATTTATAATTCATTTCGAGAAGGATTTTGTAAAGACTCGGAAATTTCAAAGAATTGTTTTTTAATTTCATTGGAATTTTACAAGAACGAAGTTTTTGACGGCACATGATTCCGAGGCCCGGTGTGCCCGGAATAATTTTCCGAAGATTAGCTCGGGTACGTTCAGTGAACGAACGAGCGGGTTTTCCTAACTTTTGAACCATTGCTCGGAATCGAAATCCGAGGACATCGATGGAATCGCAGTGCCGATAATTTCTTAGGAACACCTTTTCCAGAGTTGTGTTTGCTCGGGTGTGGTTTTTAAATTTTGGGTTAAGTAAATGATTAAAAATAATATGGTGCAACCAATTTTATTTTAATTAATGTGGTTTAACCTAAGTTAAGTGGTTGAAGTGGGACCCACTATATCGTACTCCACTAGGTAAGATATTTGTGGGGTGGGGCCCACACGAGCCCCACTTTTTCAACTTCCTCAAAACCACCACCTTTTATTAGGAAATGCACTCGCACGCCCTTTAAATGAGAGTCAACTCTTATGTTTAACTTAATATTTAAATGCCTCATTAATTTGGGCGGTTTAAACATCTCAATTAATTAAATTAATTGATTGATTCGATTTTTTTGAATTTCAAAACGTTTGGCTTGTGTGTTAATAAAATAAGAAAAGTCGTATTTTATTAAAGGGGTTCGTTGGCCAGAGGGTTGGGGAGAAATCACTCAAAGCCTTCAAGTACTCCTTCCTCGATGAAGAACGCGAAGAACGTGATGAACGCCGACCTCCGACGAAGGTCGACAATAACTCCGGATTCTCAGAGACAGATGACGCGATGCCGACGAATCTTTTCTCCGTGATGCAATGATCCTCCTTCTACGACGCCTTCGTCCGTGACGTGCAATTACGCGAAAAACCTTCATTCAACTTTTTCTTCGAGGTAGGGAATTATTTTTCATTTTGTTCATGATTACCTTCACCGCTGATTTTCATCTTTATTTGAGCCGCCTGATATCGCAATAACGAGAGGGTGTCGGACCGCACGAAAATGGCCGACCATCCTCCCCCCTTGATTGTAGATATGTTTACGGCATGAACAAGGCAGCGCGGTGCTGATGCACCGCGCAGAAAATAATAAAGATTGGGAGAAAAAGCGAGGCACTGTCACGCCGCGCCGGAGAACCTTGATGAGACTACGGTCGGAGAAGGGTCGCGGTAGAGGGGCGACGCGCCGTCGCGTTTCGTCGGTCAAACCAAGGTCGTGGCCTTTGGCTGCAGCAGAGCAGTAAGGGGCAGAAGGCTTCCGGCCGCCGGTGCTGGAACAGGAGAGCGGGACCCCAGCGGTCCCGTGGCAGCAGCAACCGGCCGGCCGGACCGGGCCGGCCGGCTTTCGAGAAGGGCCAGGGGTCGTAACCCCCGACTGGCCGACAAGAGCGGCCCCCCTCATGGGGGCCGCAGTTTCACATAGGGGGCAGCGCCCCCCTCCCCCTCATGACCCTTCCGCTCGGCCGTTTCGGCCGAGCTGCCTGGCCACGCTTGCCAGGCCGAGCGCACCAGGCTGGGCTGCGCCGCACTAGCTGGGTCGGGCCGGACCCGGACCTGGGTCGGGTCGACCCAGGGGGTATCGGGCCGGGTCGGACCAGGGCCGAACCCCCTATTCGCGGATCTCTTATGATCTTTGGCTCATAACGGGGGCTACGAACCTCTGATCGACGCACCTTCAGCCGAGATGCGATCCTTGGATCGAGATGGTCGTTTCGGTATATTACACTCATGTTTTCGGAGAACTTTGAGTACGGATTGGTTGGTTCGGATACGAAACCAACCAGGCCCTCACAGCAGAAATGCTTATATCTTGAGCTACGGACGTCCAATTGACGTACCGTCGACTTTGTTGGATTCTATTGATGAGACAGAACTTTTGGCATACCCCACCTGAGTTTTGGATGCAGTTTGATAGTGACCGGGTTGGATTGTATCGAAAATCCAACCGGGACCCTAGAACGGAAAAGCTGAAAACTTTCAGAACAGACATCCGTTTGACGAACCGTTAGCGGAGTTGGTGATCACGTTGAAAAATGGTCCCTATTAGTATAACCTATGAGAGTTCGGGGTACAGTTGAGATACGGCCGGGTTGGTTCGTACACGAAACCAACAGGGCCCCAGGGATGAAAAGGCTAATAACTCACAAACTGGGCGTCCGATAGACGCGTTGTCTATAACGTTGAGACCCGTATGACGAGGCGGTACTTTGAGATACTTCTTCATGGAACTTTGAGATACTTGGAGTATCGACCAGAAGCTCATGGAGAGGACCCTCCCGGAGACGAGCATACTGAGTACGGAGACCGTGTAGCCGAATGAGACCTGACGACTGCTTGACCGACTCTACTTGGTGCGAGTCGACTACCCCAGTGGACGGAGCACTACATTGTTTGGGTGCAGACCCATGGCGGACAGAGCACTACTTTGTTTGGGTGAAGAACCGCGGTACTCATCCGGATAGTACCTCTGCAGGCTATTAGGGGGTGTGCACTACTGTGTTTGGGTGGCATACCCCAGCGGGAAGCACTACTGTGTTTGGGTGGCTGACTCGCGGTACTCGACAGGAGGAGTACCTCAGCAGTCTTAGGTTAGTGAGCAGTATCTCAGAGTTTTGACAGGATCACTATAAAATCCATGGATGGGGCTCTTCAGCAGTTATGGTTTCGATAATAAAAATCCTGGTTTGAGATGAGTCTATGATCTTTGTGTTTACCTCATGATTGTGATGGGTCACTTGATAACTTAGCTATATATATGGGAATATACCTGGGTAGTGGTTATCTATTGATTTTATGATCTTTGTGTTTACCTCATGATTCAGATTGTTCACTTGATAACTTAGGTATATCTATGGCCATATACCTGGGTAGTGGTTATCCGTTGATTTCATAATATTTGTGTTTCCTCATGAATGAGATGGGTTACTTGACAACTTAGGTATATGTATGGGTATATACCTTAGTAGAGGTTATCTGTTGAGTTCTTTATTTGTGGTTATCCTTGATGGATTTAGTGAGAACTTGAGGGTCTCGTGGTCCCTAATTAGTATCGTTATACTCACCCCTGCACATGTTATGCCCGCACCTCGTTGTGCTGGTTGCAGACGACGGGCAGCGCTGACAGAGGATGAGTGTTCAAGGACTGGACGGTACCTAGAGATGGATCTCACTACAAGTCAGTATCCGGAGGTGGACATCACAACGTGACGATACTCAGAGGAGGTTGATGGGCGAGAGCATTGTGGAGGAAATCTGTACGTACCATTTAGGTTGGATCCGTGGTGGACGATCGAGGAGCTATGCTATCTGTACGTACCCTTCAGGTAGGATCCATGGTGGACGATCCAGGAGCTGTGCTATATGTACCTACGCTTCTGGTAGGATCCGTGGTGGATAACCCCAGATCTGATTCTATTCTTTCAGTTGTTGCCTTTTCTGTTGTACTTTCGTTCAGTTGTAGCTGTACTTTTAGTTGGGTTTGTATTCTGGCCCATTTACTTTTCATCACATCTTTTGTACTTAGTGTTTTACTTCCGCTTGTACTCTATGGTGTTTTGTTTACATTTATAAAGGCAATACATTTCTAGTTATTGGGATTTACACCTTTTGTGCTAGTCGCCAGCCCCTGGCCTATAGAAGGCGGGCTTGGGGTAGTCACAGCATGGGCCCCGAGGACGGGTCGTGAAAAATTTGTATCAGAGGAGTCGGTTCTACCGCAGAACTTCTAACTCTGATAATTTTTTTCTGTGAAGCGACAGTGTTAAGAGTACTGACTGTGTTGTTCAGTTCAGGGAGTCCAGTGTTGGTGCGGGTGGCTGGCGTATCCATACACAAGGCCCTTGATAACTGATTTCCGACTTTGTGCATGAAAACACTTATTGCGTGTGTGTTTCTAGAAGTTTTTA
This sequence comes from Viscum album, assembly GCA_963277665.1. Lineage (NCBI taxonomy): Eukaryota > Viridiplantae > Streptophyta > Magnoliopsida > Santalales > Viscaceae > Viscum > Viscum album. Next base: position 2,063,132,582 of record OY728133.1, on the reverse strand, counting down.
AAAGTCATCTCATAAGAGGTCATCTCACCAGGTAGAAACATTCGACCGTTTCACGTTGGTTCCATTAGGATGCCTTTCCACGGACGACCATCTAGATCCCAGAGGGATGTGCCTATTGACATCCTACCGAGTGATGAGGCTTCAGTACAGGACCCTCTTGTAGTTGAGCACCAACAGAGGCAGTAGCCGTACTACCATACGTTGGGACACTGATGCCACCAACCCCAGCAGTATGAGATGCATGCCACATGAGCACGCTTCATGAGTTCCAGTGCTAGAGGCCACCCAGGTTCCAAGGAGAGACGGACCTGCAGGCGATTGAGGATTGGATGGAGGCTGTGGTGAGAGTCTTCCAGCTAGTGGGGACACCAGCAGACATCATGGTGATCTTTTCTTCTATCCTCCTTCTGGAAGCAACATGCAGGTGGTAGAGCCACTAGTTCCAGTTTTGCGAAAGGATGAGCTTCACATGTGGAGACATAGAGACCTTCTTCAGGGAGGAGTTTGTACCAGTATCTCTACACCCGACCGTGTTCAGGAGTTGCTGCCTTTTCCGCAGGTTTTTTGATCAGTAGCCGAGTCATTTGTGGGCAGTAGACAGATGTTGCAGAGGTCTAAGAGGACCAGAGCCAGCTATACGAGGAGCAGGAAGTGTTTTGAATGCGACAGGAAGGGTCACCTGGCATGTGACTGTCCGACTCCCCGCACATTTTATTCACATACGTTGGTAGAGCCACTGAGACAGAAGCACCAGCGGGTGCTTGAGCAAAAGCCGAGTAGTGGACACGGTAGTAGAGCTCCGGAAGCAGGTGGAAAGGAGCGGAACTAGTGGATTCCTTTTTGTTCTTGGTACTTCTAGTTCCGTGTTGCTATTGTATTTGTGTTTTTGAACTATGAGATGAAATAATAAAAGACACTTATCCTGGTGACAATTGCTTTGCGGTCCTTTTGTTTGCTTGATACTGAGAGGTTCCGGTTAAAAACTATCGACTTGACCCTCACTTTCGAGATTTCTACTAGAGGAGAACCAGTGACCTCACACTGATTCCGACAGTGTGACTCGACCCTTGGAGGAGAGAGTGACAGTTGGATCTCTTGGTAGTTTCATCGTGGCCTTACGACGTCATCCATGGAATGAATACATCATTCATGTCAGTATTGACTTTATTAGGAATGGGCGTGGTTCATCAGAGGGATGAGACCAAGTTTGTCTTTTCGGCAAGGGAGAAATCTTAGCAGCTCTTACAAATCGTAGGCAACGAAGGTGCAGATCATCCAGGACCGGATGAAGACTGCACAGTGCAGTAAGAAATAGGAAACTGGCGCCAGTCATAGAGACTCGGGCGTGTTAAATGTTTCAAGAAGAGGAAGCTTTAAGGGGAGATGAGTTTGCAAAGCTGTAGACGTGGAGGCAGAGATAGGAGAGCATCATGAGGTGGTCTAAATTTTAACATGCTACAACCACCCGCCTCAGTTGTCCCTGCCACTCTCATAGAGCTGGAGGGAAGGGGAAGAGTATGACTGCATGCCGTCAAGGAGTGTGACCCAATGGCACTAAAAATGATTCAAGGGACAGTTTGTGTCCAGTACTAGCTATCATAGTAACAGACGTCAATATAAATCATTCCATCCTTTCACAATATTTCCCCATACCTAGAGTTTCAGGTAAGCCGTAGACTTGACCTTTACTTCTGGAGATACCTTGGGAGAAGACTCGATAATCCCACTTACGCTGACAGTGTGGTTAGACTCTCGAGGCGAGAGTTTCAGTTGGAATCTCTTAGTGGCAGCGTTGAGGCCTCACAAAGTTGGTTTGAGTATGGACTGGGAAATCACAGTTCACACACAAATTGACAGTATTAGGCGAAAAGGTTGTGGTCAAACTACGATGTCGGGATGGGTTTTCCTTGGTCGAAAAAAAGTAAACCCCGGGCAAGACAATATAAACTCATGCATTGGAGGGTGCGGCTGATCACTCTTGAGTCGGCCAACCTTACCTTCGCGGCAGCAGGAGTTTTGAGTTTCAGTTCCAAACAGTAATTGGAGACCTCTAGAGTTCGAGGATGACGATAATGTCCTTATACGGGTCTCACCTCGATGAGGTTTATGAAGATGTGGCCAAGGAGACAAGTTATCTCTGAGGTTCAACGAACCTTTCTTGGTCGTTAGCAGGGTAAGAGAGGTGGTTTACCACTTGACCCATCCACCTTAGTTGCACCAGGTGCACGACGACATCCATGTATCTCAACTGAGGAGATACGATCATGACCCTTCGGATATCATTGACCATGAGTATATGGATGTTGACGATGGGGGTGACTTTCACGGAGGTTCCAGTGGGGATCGAGAATCGATGAGAGCGGATCCTATGAGGATGTTTGATTCATCGGGTGCGCTTTCACTGGCAGTACGAGAACCTCTAGGTTAGAACATGGGAGAAGAAGGCTCAGATGCGTGCTCAGTACCGCTTTTTTATCCCTAGTTTGTGTTAAAGCTTTACGAGGACGTAAAGCTCTGAGGTGGGAGTAATGTAAAGACCCGGAAATTTCAAGGAAATTTTTTTTTCTTAATTTCATTGGAATATTACAAGAACACAGTTTCTGAATGAACCTGATTCCGAGGCCCGGTGTGCCCGGAATCATTTTCTGAAGATTAGCTCGGGTACGTTCAGTGAACGAACGAGCGGGTTTTCCTAACATTTTCACCGGTGCTCAGAATCGAAATCCGATGACACTGATGGTATCACAGCGCCGGTAATTGCTTAGGAACACCATTTCCGGAGTTGCGTTTGCTCGGGTGTGGTTTCTAAATTTTGGGATAAGTAAATGAATAAAAATAAAATGGTGAAAACAATTTTATTTTATTTAAATTTTTTAACCTAAGCTATGTGCTTCAAGTGGGACCCACTATATCCTACTCTAGTAGGTTGGATATTTGTCGGGTGGGGCCCACAAGAACCCCACCTTTTGATCTTCTTCGAAACCCCCACCTTTAATTAGGTAACACAACCGCACCCCCCATTAAATGAGAGTCAACTCTTACGTTTAGCTTAATGTTTAAATGCCTCATTAATTTGGGCGGTTTAAACTTCTCAATTAATTCAATTAATTGATTGATTCAATTTTTTTGAATTTCAAAACGTTTGTCTTGTGTGTTAATAAAAAATGACAAGTCTTATTTAATTAAAGGGGATCGTTGTGCGAGAGGGTTGGTACAAAATCAATCAATTCCTTGAAGCACTCCTTCCTCGACGAAGAACGCGACGAATGCGAAGAACGCCGACCACCGACGAAGATCGACAAGAATGCCGGATCCTTGGAATCGACGACGCGACGCCGGCGAATCTTTTCTCCACGAAGCGATGATCCTCCATCCATGACGCCTTCTTCAGGGACATGAAATTCCACGACAAACCGTCATTCAACTTTTTCTTCGAGGTAGGGGATTATTTTTCTTTTTGTTCGTGATTACCTTCATCATTGATTTTCATCTTTATTTGAGCCGCCTGATATCGCAATAAGGAGAGGGGGTCGGACCACACGACCACGGCCGACCCTCCTCCCCCCTTGATTTTTGAATTTTTTTGCGGCATGAAAAAGGCAGCGCGGTGTCGATGCACTACACGGAAAATAATAAAGATTGGGTGAAGAAGCGCGACACCGTCGCGCCGCGCCGTTGAAGTTGAAAAAGCTGCAGCGCGGTCGCGCAGCACCGGAGAACCTAGAAGAGACCGCGGTAGAGGGGAGCGACGCCATCGCGCCGCGCCGGTTGGACCAAGGCCACGGCCTATGGCCGCGGTGGAGCAGGAAGTGGTGGCCGGCTTCCAGCCACCGGCGCCGGAGCAGGAGAGTGGGACCCCGACAGTCCCGCGGCGGTAGCAACCCGCTGGCCGGACCGGGCCGGCCGACATTCGAGAAGGGCCGGGGGTCATAACCCCCGGCTGGCCGATAAGAGCGGCCCCCTCATGGGGGTCGCGGTTTCCCACAGGGGGCAGCCCCCCCTCCCCCCGACCCTTCCGCTCGGTCATTTCGGCCGAGCCGCCTGGCCACGTTGGCCAGGCCGGGCCGCCGGGACGAGCACGCCCAGGCTGCCTGGCCGAGCGCGCCCAGGCCGGGCCGGGCCGTGCCAGCCGGGCCGGGCCCTGCCCAAGCGGGCCGGATCCGGACCCGGGTTGGGTCAACCCGGTTCGGGCCGACCCAGGGGGTATTGGGCCGAGTCGGACCAGGCCCAGACCCCCTATTCGCGGACCTCTTACGATCTTTTGACCATACCTTGTGCTACGGACCTCCGATCGACACACCGTCAGATGAGATGTGATCCTTGGATCGAGACGGTCGTTTCTGTATATTACACTCAAGGTTTAAAATAACTTTGAGTATGTCCGGGTTGGTTCGGATACGAAACCAACCGGGCCCTCGGAGCGGAAACACTTATATCATGAGCTCTAGACGTCCGATTGACGTGCCGTCGACTTTTTTGGATTTCTCTTGATGAGACGGAACTCTTGGAATAATTCTCCTAAGATTTGGATGTAGTTGGATAGTGTCCGGGTTGTATTGTATCGAAAATCCAACCGGGCCCCTCTAAAGGAAAAACTGATAACTTTGAGACCGGACGTCCGTTTGACGAACCGTCAGCGTCGTTAGTGATCTCATTAAGAAACAATCCCTATGAGTATACCCTATGAGAGTTCGGGGTACAATTGAGATATGGCCGAGATGGTTAGTACATGAATCCAATCGGGCCCCTAGGATGAAAAGGCTAATAACTCACAGACCAGGCGCCTGATTGACGCGTCATCTATTTCATTGAGACCCCTGGGAAGAGGCGGTCCTCTGAGATACTTCTTCATGGAACTTGAAGATACTTGGAGTATCGACCAGTAGCTCATGGAGCGGACCCTCCCGGAGATGATCATACGGAGTACGGAGACCGTGTAGCCGACTGAGACCTGATGACTGCTTGACCGACTAGACTTGGTTTGAGTCGACAAGCCTAGTGGACGGACCACCACTTTGTTTGGGTGAAGACCCATGGTGGATGGAGCACTACATTTTTTGGGTGCAGACCCGCGGTACTCATCCGGAGAGTACCTCTGCAGGCTATTTGGGGGTGTGCACTACTGTTTTTGGGTGGCATACCCCGATGAGAAGCACTATTGTGTTTGGGTGGTTGACCCACGGTACTCGACAGGAAGAGTACCTCAGCAGTCTTAGGTTGGTGAGAAGTACCTCGGAGTCGTGACATGATCACTGTATACTCCAGAGATGGGGAACATCAGCAGTTATGATTTCGATAATGAAAATCTTGGTTTTAGTTGAGTCTATGATCTTTGTGTTTACCTCATGATTGAGATGGGTCACTTGATAACTTAGGTATATGTATGGGAATATACCTGGGTAGTGGTTATCCGTAGATTTTATGATCTTTTTGTTTACCTCATGATTGAGATGGGTCACTTGATAACTTAGGTATATGTATGGGAATATACCTGGGTAGTGGTTCTCCATTGATTTCTTAATCTTTGTGTTTCCTCATGAATGAGATGGGTTACAAGATAACTTATGTATATGTATGGGTATATACCTAAGTAGAGGTTATCGGTTGAGATCTTTCTTTGTGGTTATCCTTGTTGGATTTAGTGAGACATTTAGGGTATCTGGGTCCCTACTGAGTATCGTTATACTCCCCCCTGCACGGGCTATTCCCGCACCTCATTGTGTTGGTTGCAGACGACGGGCAGCACTGACAGAGGCCGAGTGTTCGAGGACTGGATGGTACCTGGAGATGGATCTCAGGACAAGTCAGTATCCAGAGGTGGACTTCACGATGTGACGAAACTGCAAGGAGGTTGATAGGTGAGAGCGTTGTGGAGGCTATCTGTACCTACCCTTCAGGTAGGAATCGCGGTGGATGATCCAGGAGCTGCTCTATCTGTACCTACCCTTCACATAGGATCCGTGGTGGACGATCCAGGAGATGCGCTATCTGTACCTACCCTTCAGGTAGGATCCGAGGTGGATGACCCAGGAGCTGCTTTTATTCTTCAGCTGTTTTCTTTTCTATTGTACTTTCATTCAGTTGTAGTTGTACTTTCAGTTGGGTTTGTATTCTGGCCCATTTAATTTTCATCACTTCTTTTGTACTTAGTGTTTTACATCTGCTTGTACCCTGTGGTGTTTTGTTTACTTTTATAAAGTAAATTCCTTCCCAGTTATCGGGATTTACGCCTTTGGTGCTAGTCGCCATCCCCTGGCCTATGGAAGGCGGGCTTGGGGTAGTCACGACATGAGCCCCGAGGATGGGTCGTGACAGATTTGAATTATTCAGTTAATATATTAGTTATTAAGAGGATGTGAATGTGGTGATACCTAAACCAGTCGCTTGGAGATGATGTTTACTTTATTTCAGTAGCATAAGATACAAGGAATTGCGTCCTGATTGACCGAATATTTCATTATTCTTTTTAAACTAGAGACATACTTGATGTTATCAATATATTTGAAAAATAAAATACATAGATCATTTTAGTTTTAAACCCCATTATTACTCAAATAATATCCCTTTATATAAATCTAAAAATATATCCACATATCTTAGGGAGAAGAAAACCTAAGTAAAGGGTGTCCTCATATTCCTAGTAAGGTAAAAATATTTTACATGTTATAAAAAAAATATGAAGTGAAAAAACAACTATAACATGTAATATTAAATAAATAACATGAGATTATTATGGAATGATTAAATTATGATAAATATTTTCCATATAAATAATCACATGGGGATGGAACAAAACCATGGATATAATTATTAGTCAAATAATCATATGAGATATTTGTAACATAATACATAATGATGGAATGCATAATATTTTATATATGAAACTTATAATCTAGTCCTTGTTCAAAGATATATAATAAAATCTAGGAATTGTCGTAATACATATAAATAAATTTATATGGAATCAGAAAAAACCCAAACTAGTTTGTCTCATGAGACAAATCAATGCACTGAGGGGATATAGTGGGCCCCACCCGTCACTTAAAAACGTCAATTAATTCCTTATATTAAAGAAGTGAAATTAAATACACAGAAAATTTGGTTTTTATAAAATAACATATGAAATGTACATACTTTACACTATGAATAATTCTAATCACATACTGTCCATATTAATTTATTGAATGGTTATAAATATGTATATAATTAGTCAAACTGATTATAAAACATCCAAATAATTAATAAGTATGAAATCAATAAAACAAATCCCTAGTGTATCATATGTTAAATAAATGTACGATGATGATGAATATTATAAATACCATGATAAGATCTTAACAAAAAGTATTTAGGAAAATAAAAGATTTACTTTTAAATGTTTTTCAAAATAATGGTTCACAAACTATTTTGAAAACTATTTTATTTTAAAATACACATTGAAATTTTTTAATATAATATTTAAAACATTATATAGTCATGATGTTAAAAAACATTATTTTTTCCAAACAGTTTATATAAATGAATCCATTCACATTTTTGGTAAACTCTAAATGGGAATTGTATTAAAAAGGACATGAAGATTCATTTAATGAAAATTATAGATTAATTATTAATAAATATTTACATAATAAAAAATTTGAATTTTTTTAAAACATTTATAAAAGCATTTTTAGAAAACATTAGTTTCAATGAAAATATATTTCCAACTGAATGGAGAAATATAGTAATATTTTTGAAAAACAAATTATTAAATAATTTAACTACCAAAGAGAAGAATAATGGTATCATCACTTGAAAAATTTCATAAAAAATATATCAGAATAATATAAATTTATTTTAGGATATAAATTTTAAATAATTCTCCTATAAAAGTCGTAAAAAAATAATCCTAAATAATGATGAGATTTTTGAATAAATCATCACAAATTTTGAAATTTTTATATCATAATACCCATAAACAAAATAAATTTTAAGGAAAAATTAAATTACATGAAGAAAAATTAAATCATTATATTGTATAAAACTGTTTCTTAATATATACCACAAAAAATTAGTAAATGTGATACATGTCTCATGAAATTTAAAATGAGATAAGAAACCCTTACCTAGAGTCAAACTCAACTTGTAAATTACTATTATTTTCTAAATAATAAAATATATTTAAAATTTTAAATATTCTAATAATATATTTATTGTTAATATTAATTTTATTTTACATATTATCTTTATTAATATGAATATGTGATAAATAATATTTGGCCTGAGGTTTGGATGATATTTTACTTAAGCATAAAAATTTAAATTGGTGGGATTAGTATAGTAAAAGTGTTCATTATTTAATCATATACAGAATAATAATCCATTTAAAATTATCTTAATTAAGAATAATTTATAATTTAAATCCCAACCAGGAATTATGGTAATGGAAATTTGACTATGTTTTACTCTTGGTGAAGGTAGGTCATGTATACACATTAGTATCATTTTTATTATTCAATGATTATTATGAAAATAAGGTAACTGATATTTTATATTTCCAAAATGATCATAATTTAATTTTTTCAATGTTATTTTTTTCGTCTACTTATACATTTCCTCTATGTGTTTTGGTGATGAAAATATGGACACATCACATTTTGCAATGGGTAGTCAACATGTATACGAACAATATTATTATTTTCCAATGTAAGAAAAAAATTAAATATATTATATTTTATGAAAATTTAATATGTCATTAAAATCATAATTATTTCATGCATATCAAATATATTAACTAAAATTATCGTTATTACCTACATTTGAAATTGTTAGGAAAAAATAACTCACATCGCTTCGTGAGGCTGTAGTCCACCATACACACGGATGACATTGTTGAATCCACTACTGAATTAAATGTAATAAAGTATATATTATATAATCAGTCCAGATATATATTTATTTTATTATAAATATATATATTACTTATATCCTTCATAATACCCAACTGTGAGAAGTTGTATTTAAGAAATGAATGAAAATAGCTCATGAGGCGGTACTCCGCCGTACACATGAATGGTGATTTTGAATGTAATGTATGGAATATAGAGATGTTTTTAGATTATAAACATAATATATATATATATATATAGGATAAGTGATATTTTATATCATAATGGTTTAAAAAAAATGGAGAAAGTAGATGAATAAATAAAATAAAAGTTCATGTTGATGAATGTTACCTCTTCTTAGGGAATCCTCATTAGGTTTTTCACCAAAATCCTTCCAAGGATAGATTTATTCCCAAAATAATCCTTCTATAAATTAGAGAAGAATATTTGGGATATGATTTGGTAAGGTATTGTCTTATTAAAAAGTGTTTGATTGTGTGTATGATAGAGAGGAGTGGAAGAACTTTTATTGGTTAGGTGAGTGGAACACATGTACTTTTGGAAAAGAAAAAGGTATACCCATATTTTTCATATATCAAAATGGTTTAAAATAGATTATTATAGAGAATTATAAAAAATAATGTTAAAAAATTTATAGAAAATATTTTTTAAACATGTTTCTAGATGAATTTATAGTTTATCATTTTAATTTAACACATTAGTATCCCCCTTTTTACTATGACTATGGTTAATAATTTTTCTTTTTTTCTATACATTTTCATAAAAAATTATTACATTATTATATAATATAAACTATTATAATTAAATTATTTCATCCAATTCAAAATTTAATTAACATTATTTCAGATTTTTAATTAAAAACTATTCCCACAATTGTGATGAAAAGGAGGGTTCTCAAAGCTAAAATGATCAAATGTGTAGAAATATTTTATATCTAAATTCCACATGAAAATTATTTCAATATATTAAATTCATTTAATAGGAATATAATTGAAATAATTATACTTTAAAATAATTAAATACATTTTCAGTTGAAAAAAAATTTAATGAATTTTCAGTTTTAAAATATAATTTAGAATTTATCATTATTCAACGAAAAATAAATTTTTTTGAAAAATCACAAAATGTAACTCTAATATAAATTTAAAGTTTATTTTGGAAATATATTTTCTATTTTCATAGAAAAATGATTTTAAACGTGTTATAAATTAATTATCAATTATGTGTTCAAGGCATGACTAAACTACCTTTTAGAAAAATATATTTTTTCATAACCCTTTTTGTTATTTGTTCAATTGGTTGTAATTGTATTTATAATCAATAGATAAGAATTTTATTTTTTATAAATTTGTAAAAGAAGTAATTATTATATTTTTTTATTAATATAAATACCCACCAATTTACTAGATAGGTTATAATTTTAATGTATAAATAATAATATTTTTATAGAGTCACACATTTCATCGAAACATGGTGTTTTTTAATTCCAAGATAGCAATGAGACTAATTTTATATAAAAATAAATATATCCTAATTATTGAGATGTTATAATCCCTTCCATTTTTGGTGTTATATATAAATTATATTGAATATTAAGTAATGTTTTATAATATTGTGGTATTACATTATACTACATTAAAAAAGTTGTATCCCCATAATTTAATCTTGATCTCTATAATAATGCGTTTTTAATTTTTAAATTCAATTATTGAAATCCCATTCATAAAAAATGGATAATAAAACATCCTCCTGATGATATATAAGGGAAAATCCAAGGTGATATTGAATAATAGTTATCTGAGAATATATATAGGATAAAATTGATGGAAATTTAAAATATAAACATTAAATAATTGGTTAAATAGTTACAGAGAGTGATAGAGGTCATTGATTACAAGAAAGTAAATGAAAAATGTTTAGTAAATTCACTCCAAATTATAAGTATATTATGATTTAAATGAAAAAAATTTCAATATTTATGAAGGTATTGAAATAATATTTTTATTCAATATCATTTCCATATAGATGATGTATTGCATTACCATCTAGACTATGAATACATTCAAATATACATACATGATATATCTATATTTCATAGATCAAATTTATTATTATTTTTGAACGTATATCATTTTTCACATCATTTATTACTAAAGTACATGTATATTTTTGATCAATTTTGGAAGCATAAGGCACTAAAATATTCCTTTATTATATTGTAATATTCATAATAGAATGACAACTTGTTCTGTTTATCTCTAGTTATTATTATATTGAAATATTTTGTATAAGTTAGCTAATATGAATAAATATTAATATGGTGAGGTAATACATTAATATATAATACCAAAAATACACAATTTTATAAATGGTTAACATTATGACCCTTCGAAAAAATAATATCCAAATAATTTTAAAGGACATTACAATATTTCAAAAAAAATGATGTTTTCATTAATTTTTTATAAGGTAGTAAGTAATATCAAATTATTTTTATCTATATCAATCATATCATTATTATAACATCATTATATAGAAATATTTAACATATAAATGGTTATATTTCCAATGAACATGTGTTTTACAAAATTTTAACTTACCAATGAATCATTCTTCTATGTCATTAGTACCATTCAATATACATGTTCAAATATTTAATGAATATTTATTCAATTAAAATAATAAAAAATTTCATAATTATTATACCCTTGATTTCAATTATAAAATAATAAAATGATGAAATTATTTAATATATAATTAAGAAAATTAATCATTCAAATTATTATGTGGTTATAGCTTAATCATAACCATGATCCATTATTTTATTCTTAGGTATATTACATTTATTCTTGTTGAATTAATTTTCATAGTGAATCATATCCCTAAAGTGGATTCATCACACAATGTATGATTCAATATTTTCCCTAAAATCATGAGAATATTGTACATTTCCTACAAACATGAAGAAAAATAATATTTCTTTTAATCATGTACTAACGTTCTTCAATCCAGAAGTACCCCATATAAAAGGTCCTTCTTTAATTCATCCCTTTATAAATTTTTTCCACATCCATAATCATTTTTCTTAATTTCTTTCAAATAAATAAGACTTGTAGAATTATTTCCCTATGTTCAAAGCGAATGATTTAATTTCCTCATATGATGAGATTTTTTGGGAAACTAGTTCCCTTTGAAATATTATCCTAATCCCACTAACAAAATGGAATATATTTCTATTGGGATAACATATGTTGAACACAAGATTCCACAGTCACCTCATAGTGTTAGCATCATACACATAAGCATTCTCCTCTTATTTATTTCTTATACTCAAAAAGTTTCATTCCATATCAACTCATTTATCAAAAAGAAAATATTTGTCTAAGAAGAGTAACATGAGATAATTTATTTCAATGTTTCCAATTTCTTCCTCATAATTAGTTTTTTAATCAATGAACACCATTAATCTAGATAATTTAATAGATTATAAACATACATGACCAATTTTTCCCTTTCATTACTTCCTAGAGAAATAAATTCAATCGTTATGAATCATATCCATTACTAAGCTAAAATGGATTTTTAGTCCCATTGAGTGATAGTGGTTACTTACACAAGAAGCAGTTTAACATTGTTACAATACATGGTGGATTAGTAAGATTATATATAACGGAATATTTATTAATAATATATTATGTGTTGTAAATTAATATGGTTAACATTGGTCATTTTCAGATGTAACTCAATGTCAAGTTCAATTTCATTTCCCTAAAGGAAATCATCATATGGATTATGTGCATTGATATTATTCATATTCGTTTCATTATATTTCATTTATAAACTTTTTCATACAATATATACGATTATAACATTATGAAACCTATTGAATAGTCCCAAAAACATGTGAACCACTTTAACAAGAATTAAAATTTCTATGCATATCATATCTCTTAATCATAATAATGATTTATTATAGAATGTTTTCAAATCTTGAAAATATTATCAAATCCTTTATAATGGTTTGAAATAAATATGTGAATTAACCTAATAATATCCCCTTGGACTTTGAAATCTATTATTCATAAAATACCATTTTCATGCACCATGTTATAATAGATTCAATCCCAATGCAGCCATTTCAAATATGTTATACCGAGTTACTTCTATTACTGAACAATATCCACTTATATTATCTATAAAGGTGTGTATTTTTTTATATAAAACCACATAATATATTCCTTATCAAAAAAATAAGAAGGTCTTATATAATTATCCTCAAATTTAATCATAGGTCCATGTTCCCTAATCTATATTTTCATAAATATTGTTCCCATGGTTTCTACTAAAATTTCAATGATACAAACTATATCCACCATACACCTAGTATCCCAAATTAAGTGTCAACTTTATTAGTTTGGTATAGGAAACATTGAATGACATCTCAATAGAAAAAATACATTAGTTATCTTTTTAAACATGATAAAGAATTGAAAATATCATTAAAATTGAAAAGATAATTTACACAAATCATTTACATTGAGAACTCCATTATTCAAGATATCATATCCTATCATATCAGTAAAAAAACACTTCTTGGTATCCTTTAGAGAATTAAACATATGAAATATGTGATTTTAGTTTCTAAATATAGTTAAGTTTGCAACATAATATACGAATAGAAAATGTATAATCAATATAACAATGAAAAAAAATAAAACATATTCCTTTTAATCAATAACATGGTCATAATATAGATGAAATAATTCATGATAAAATAATCTGATATAAATTGATACAAGAAAATGCATCATAACCCTGGAAATTAAAAATAAATAAATTATGACATGAATATCAATAATAGAATTAATAATAGTCTAAGAAGTAATTATAGACATCTAAAAATTAATATCAAGGCCTTGTTCAGAGATATTTAATTTTATCATGTCCTTAGGCCGAAAAATATATATAAATGGGTATGACCCCAGCTAATAAAAATCTAATTTGAATCATTAGACCAACCAATGCATCAAGGGGTTATATATGGCCCCTCCCATCTCATAAAAAGTATAATTCATTCCTTATATTAAATGGTATAGGCAATGTAAACATAAATATTTTCATTGAAAATCCAGAATATAAAATGTTCATACATTCCCTATACAAAAAAATAGTTATTAACTATCCATATAAATATGGTGAATGGTAATAAAATTGTAAATCTCTTATAAAACAAATCATAATCCATCCTAATAAATTGTAGGGATGATATTAATATGACATATCCCTTTAATATCTTTTCTTCATTAAAGGGTAGATTTCATTGATGCGTAGAAATACCAAAACAAAATTTAAAAATATTTTGTGGAAAATAGCAGTTTAACTTAAAAAAATATTTTAACAAAATAACATTTCAATATATTTTGAAAATAAAATTATTCAAAAATAAAATTTTAATAATTTTAAAATAGTCTTTAAAACATTAATTAGTCATGAATATTGAAACATATGTTTATCCCATATATGTTATAGAAAAAAAATCATCAAAATTTTTTAAAATTACAAATGGGGATTGTTTTTGAAAATTACATGAATATTCATTTAAAACAATATGTAAAAAATGTGTTATATTTTTTGAATAATTTTTTTCCAAAACGAAAAAAAAATTGCAGAATTTTTTTGAAATCATGGGTTTTAATGAAAAACTAACTTCCAATAACAAATAAAAACAATGTCAATATTTATTAAAAAACATTTCCAAATAATTTTTTGTACCAATGAGAGACAATAGTACTTTTAAATGAAAAATTTCTATAATAAATAAAATTGAATAAAATATATTTTTTAAGATAGAAATATAAAATAATTCCCCTAAGGTAGATATAATAAAAAAATCCTGAATACTAATGAGATTTTTAGATAAACTCTTAACACATATATAATTATTATATCATAATACACAGGAATGAATGAAATTTAAATTAAAAATTAAATATCCTAAAGATAAATTAATACATGATATAACATACAAAAATGGTGGTATACACACGACACTAAATAAATAAGTGGTTAACAAGGAGTATGTCTCTTAAAATATTAAGTGTGATGAGAAACCCTAAATGTGCATCTGACTTATCATGTACATTCTTTATCTGCATGAAAATACATATATTTTAATTATTTAAATTTTTATGAATATTTTTTATGTTTATTTTACATTTTATTTCACATACTACCATTTTATATATTATTAATTAATAAAAATATTTTACATCGTACACTTACACAATATTTTTATTTTGTGTCAAAATTTATATTTGTAGGTTGACTACGGTAAAACAAGAAATTATTTAAACATATTAAAAATAATGAATTTTAGATAATTTTCATATTTTTAAATTAATTATAAATTAAAATCCAATCATGAATTATGGTTTTGATAAATGTAATATGTTAGAATCTGGAAATGGTAAGTTATAAATATGCATAATAAATGTGTTCACATTCAAATATAATTATATAAAGAAGGTAGGAATTAATGTATCATTTTAAAAGGATCATTAAATCTTGTATAAATTTTTATTTATTTACATATAATTTTATATTTCATCCTTCTGGTGCGGTGATGAAAATTGAGTCACATCACGTAGTCATGGAAGAATTCCACACTTACACGAATGACATTATTGTTTTTCAATGTAAGAAAGTGATCACATATATTATCTTATCATAATGGTAAATATATCATGAATATGATAATTATTTCATTTATATCACATATATATTATTTTTATCCTTATTTCCTTCAATGATTTTATTAAATGAAAAATTAAAAACATGTATTTGGGAGGTGGTAGTCCTCCATACAAAACAACGAACATTATCGTATACCCCATAGAATTGAAATTTAAAAAACATATATAAGAAATAATAAATATACATGTATAATAATAATATTATTATCTTATATGTACTATATTTCCATATTCATAGTCAACTATGATATGAGTTAATAGGGAAATGAATGACATCAATTAACAAGGTGATAAACCAACATTCAAAAGAATGGTGATTTTAAAACCGATTAGATTAAAGTGAAGATGATTGTAGTTAATGACCATAACATAAAAAAATGACATCATATGGAATATAGTTATTTTATAATACCATCATGATTTAATAATAATTTAAATAGGTTTAATAAGAAATTAAATAAAAATGATCATTGAACAATGTTACCTATTCTTTGGGAATCCACCATAGGCTTGCAAAAAAATCCATCCTAGAAGGATTTATTCACAAAATAAGGATTCTTGGAATTGTCTATATAATTGTAAATGTTATTTTTGTAGTAATTTTATTATCTAAAATGCATTTATAGTATGAATAAGAGTGGAGAGTGGGTGTCCTTTTATTAGTGATGTGAGTGGAACACATATAATTTCTGAAACAAAGGGTATAACCAAGTTTATCAGATAAAAGAGATTTAAAATGATTTATTATTGATAATTTTACATTATAATGTTTATAAATTCCCTCAAAATAGATTTTAGACATGTTTTTTGGTCACTTTAACATATATATTTTAGTTTAACCCCCATGTTAACCCATTTTTACTTTAATAATGGTAAATTAATTTTACAGGTTCTACTATTAATTATATTGAAAAATTAAGTTTATCTTATTTGATAATTTAT
This sequence comes from Viscum album, assembly GCA_963277665.1. Lineage (NCBI taxonomy): Eukaryota > Viridiplantae > Streptophyta > Magnoliopsida > Santalales > Viscaceae > Viscum > Viscum album. The sequence continues at coordinate 2,063,116,000 of OY728133.1, read as the reverse complement.
ATTATCCTGATTCCAAACATGGACTATATTTATAAAAACTCCATTTGTATATGTTTCAATATTTAATTTAAAATTATTCCTTTATATGATACGAGAAAGTGGGTTTTATAGAGAAAATATTTTGATGTTTAAAAATATTATATCAATCATATTTATAAGGAGGATTAAAAACACCTAACTTTTATTGATAGATATATCATTGGACTAATTATAATTAAAAACCAATTTAAAATATAATTATAATTCAAAAAAAATTAAAATGAATATGAAATTATTAATAGAAATTCTTCATTTTTAATGATTCATCAAAAATAGAAATTTTTAGAAATATTGCCAAAATTCACATTAAGATAATTCTGAAATGAAGATTTAAAAATTATATCTATTTTTTTATAATTTATTTTCCATGAGTTTTACAAATTAATTTAACATTATGTGGACAAAAGTGACTAAATGATCTTTTAATAAAATATATTTTTTCATAAAACATTAATTTTTATGTCAAACTATTATAATTTTATGTCTAATAAATATGTATAAATTGTATTATTTTAAAAAAATTTAAAACATATAAATTTCATTATTTTGTTATTAATAATTATGCAAACCAATTTAATATCTAGGTTTTAATGGAAATGTTAAAATAATAATATTTTAATTTAGTTTCATGTTTTATTCAAACCTGGTGTTGCACGTATTTCAAGATATCAATGAGATTGAATTTTTAAAATTAGAAATCATAATGACTCAGGATGTTATATGTAGTTCCATTATGGTTATTTCTTATCATACACTATATGGAATGAGATGCTTTTATTTTAAATTATCATTGTGTTGTAGATGATGTGATGGGTGGGGCCTAGATATTGATCGTCACTCAATGAATCGAAAAGTATTATGTGTCAAAAGAACATGGAATGATATATAGTCAAGGAATTTAATATCATGTTATAATAGTTTGGTATTTTTTAATTCCTTAATTATATATGTATTATTTCTTTGATGAGAGACCTTGACAATATGATAGATCTATTAGTTGAGGAATTGATAATAATAATCATTATATCTTGGCTAATGACATGATGGTCAGATAATGAAGTTATGGACTTATGAATTTTCATTATGGGAAATTTATTTTCAATATTACATATGATTTATATATTTATATTATATATATATGTACATTAATTGAAATTGTTTAATTTAAAGTAATGTTATTTGATTATAACTATTCTTTATTATATATTTCTTGTTTACACAGGATGTATTCCATTGTACACAACCCATACATATTATATGATCTCACACTTTCTGTTTTTCCATTCCCCAGGTAATGAAAAACGATTATTGAAATGTTTTTTAGGGAATAAATAATAATTTTTTTCAGGTAATATTTTTAAATTTCAATGTTATTTGGTAAGTGTGTATATATTTATTCTCTGAAAACTAAAAACCCGACAAATAAATCAAGGTGTGATAACTTATATTTATAAAATTTTAATAATTTAAGTATCATAAAATGGTTACTCAACTAAAGGATTATGTATTCGGTATCAAAGGTAGTTTATTAGGACCAATGGGAACTAGATTATTTATGAAGTTAGGTTGCACAAGAGTTATGGAAAACAAATATATTTTATAATTTTTTATATAAAAATTTGATGTTATAGATCAATATTAATTATTTCATAACTAATTTATTTGTGTTACATTGACCATTTATAGAACTGAGAAGAAGAAAGAAAAATCATTTCAACACCAATAGTCAATATAGACATCTTTGTTACATGAAATATAATATATAACATTTTGGATATGAGAAGATTATTACTATATTGGGTAAACTCAATCATTTTTTTAAAAAATAAATATTACCATATGGAGAATCATATTATAAGATATCATGAAGAAACACTATTGGATCCCATTATTTAAAAAAAATACATCATCTTGTATTAGAAATAAAAATACACTTTTATATGAGAAATTTATTAAGTTATTTGAATATATATTTCTGTCGTTAGAATGCAAAGAAAAGTATGTAGTTATTTTTTATGCGTATAGATTAATAGGATATTTAGATAAATAGTTTCAATTGATTTGAAATAATAAATAGGTAGAGATGTATGGAATGAAAAGGAAAAACATTTGGTATATTACATTTGGGAGATTTTCTAATAGAATAATATAATAATATGGAAATTTAAATAAAATTATTTAAGATAGTATTAAAAGGAATGTGTTCTTATGTACAAGGAATAAATTACGTTATTATTAAGGAATATTATAGACTCTATGTAATTTAAAAATTAATATTAATAATTTCATTGATGAATTTATGTTGACCATATAGAGTTTACTAATCTCTCAATTTTTCTTATCTTAGGATGATATAATATATTGTACTATAAAAATAGAAAATTTATTTTACATTTCATGTATCTTTAAAGGAAATACTGGGAAAAAGGATTATTAAAAACTAAATATAAAATAGATGAGGAAAATTAAAAGGAGGGAAGGATAAAACATCAAACATGTGATTAATATAGAACAAATACACCCTAGAAAATTCAAAAAGGGATTGTCATTTTATTATAAGTGAGAAGATAAAATCCATCTATCTCATAAATTTAAGAAAAAGAAAGAAACCAATAACATTTTGTTTTTAACAGTATGGATATTGGTAACTATTTGAAATAATTCTCAAGCATCACGGTTTACCATGAATATTTAATTATGGAGTGTATTATTTCTTACATGGTAAGTTGTAGAAGATATGAAGAGAGTTAGTATCACTTATGAATCAATCACATGACTCTTATTGGATTGATTCCATTTTTGAAAATTATTATCATTGAATCATAGCATCAGAATCTTTCCTTTCAAAATATTTTATTCTCTAGGGATAGAACATTGTCTAATTTTTCTACGATAAGGTCGACCCTTACTGTAGTATTAAACTTTGTTGGGTGACCATACGTTTTTATGTAAGTGTAATTATAATAAATTTTTATGTATATATGATTATGATGTATTCAAATTATCATTATCAAATAATAAAGTGTATTAGTGATTAATGGAATGTGTTAATCCTTCTATTTTATTAAAGAAATTTTTGATATTATGCATTCATTAGATATTTTTCATCATTGAATATATTTTTTAATTATTACTACATTTTTTTTATTTTATTAAAAGCTATAAAAATAGTAATCATAGGTCAAAAAATATTTCAAATAGTTGATAACACAATCCTTCAATGAATCTCATAATACATTACAATTTTAATTTTACATCTTCATCTTTGAAAAATTTCACATCATCATCATGATTTTCATCAATGGTTGGAATCATATTTATAGAGTTAAATGAAATCAAGTATTTAAATATCATAATTTAGTCTATCCCAAAGGTAGAATAATTTCTCAAAATAAATAAAATTAAACATAAATATAATGATAGTTATTTTGAAAGTAACATTAATGTTCCATGTAAAATGTTTAGAACCTCATTTTCTTGTACGAGTCTTATAATGTTACATGCATAATAAGCCTCTTGGTAATAATATATAAATTAATTATAATAATATTATTTATTTATACATTTATTATTATCCTATTATTTTATAAATGAATAATTAAAATTTTAATGAGTTAATTTCTAAAAGGGATGTATTATGTCCAAAAAGGATATAATCTTTTATAATTAATGCAAACTATGTTCCATAGAATAAACCACTCACAATCCCGAGTTTGAAATAAGCATTAAAATTTATTATTTAAGTATGATTTCTATAACATCATTGTTTAATTGTTGAGTTTCAATAAGAACAAGAATATAATATAATATATTTTTAAATTCAATCATTTATAAAATTAGTAATAAATCATACATTCATTATTAATTCATTACAAATTAAGATAAAATAGTTTTAATGTAAAAGATATATATTTCATAAAAAAATTTATATGTATGCAATGCATTATGATTTTTATTGATACACCATTGTAACCAAAAAATTAAATCAAATATCAAATTCAATGAATTAACATTAATTTAATCATGGTTATAATGTCAATGAGAATAATTTCATTTAATACTTGAATGTAAATTCTAATTTTATTTTATATAAATATAATAAACATTGGAGCACACATATTAACTCTAATTTTGTTAATATAATTTTAAATTTAAAAAAATAGTGGGGGATTCATGAGATCATTTGTGTGCTTTCTTTTTTTACGAGTAAATATATTTTTGGTAATTAGAGATGAATTGATGATTCTTGGATTGCTGTAATGTATTTATAAAATGGAATTGGATTTCAACCATTATAAATTCTCCTTGTATATGTAATTATTGATAGATTTCCCATTCATGCATATGAAATGTGAATAATAATTTATGTTCTTTTACAAAATTGACAGGGACTTGGATATGTCCATGTAATTGTTGAATACATATTTTCTAGTGATATATATAAAAACATTCTATTTTATCTAAATTAATTAATAATTGAGATGCTCTGGAATTATATATTGAATAATTTACCAAACTATTTTTATAATAATCCCTTAAAAAACAGGGTCATTCCCAAGAAAGCTAAGGGGGAAACACATCCAAATGTATAAGGGCATCAATACCTATATGGGAACCATACCACATGGATATCATATAATGGGTTTTAGTAGAGGGGATGTGTATGATGTATTATGTATGGGTAGGTGGTGCGTAGGGGATCATGGTGCATGTGAGTTTCCCCACATTGTGGGAATTTGGGAGTAATGTTTTGGATCAGACCTAGTTACTCTCATCAAGAAAGTTGATGTGGAATTATAAAATATAAGGGAGTATGAAGATAGTGATACATTCAATTTGTGAAAATTTATTTGCTCTACTATATCACTATTTTTAAGACACATATTAAACACCATTAATCTAATCAATTCATCTATGATGTTTGATCATGATAAGAAGAACATTTTACCTTTTCATGATCAAGATAAAAATTATTTCTTTGATCTACCAGAAGTATAATTTTTTATGAAACACACACAAGAAGAGTTACCATGCCCTACACAATAGATCACTAGAGATAATATTGAATTAAGGTATGATTTTCAATGAAGCGATTATGTTCCCGTTACTAATCCAATAAAAAAAATAGATGAAGATTCGACATATGGAGAACTAGTACATGGTAAGTGACATTATGAGATGATCTACATCACGAGTAAAAAAGAAACCACATGTGAAAATATAGACTAAATTGATATTAAGAAGATATTTTTCAAGATATGAAGCTGTTATACATGTGTTAAGATATATTATAAAGGATATTGAAATGAAAGTTATATAATTCGAGATATTATATTTTTCATGTTGTGTTGTATGAGACATTATTTGTATAAGATGATAAGAATGATTATAAAATTAAGAAAGCATCAATTATCAATTCCATTCCTATAATTTGAGATTAATTATAAGGTAACAATACCAAAATACATTTGATAATTTTTTAATAGGTAAGATGAAAAGATGGCTCACGATACATTAATTCACATTATATTACTAGATTGAAGGAGTTGGATCCGTGTTTAGAATTATTTCATGTAAAACTATACATGTTCTTTACAGTTTTCACAATGCAGAAGAGAACCATCTAAGAGTATTACATGTAATTGATAATGAATAGAAATTACCGTGCAAGGCTATGATTTTTTATAAACCATGTGATGAAATTTTTTATAATTATATGATTGTTTTATAATGATATTTTATAAGGAAATTCATTCTGAAAGGTTACTTATTAAGGTAATTTTTAAAATGAAAAATAATTAATTTATTTAATTTGATGAATTAAAACCATATAAGGATAAATGAATGTTAGGACTTGTGTTTATCCAGTCAAAAATATTTTTTTGAAATTTTAATTTTTTCTTTTAGATTCTAGTAGGGGTAAAAATGTTCTCTTCCAATAAGATATGAACATAAGTAAATATTTTGACCACTCAGTTGGTCTCAGAATATGGTCTTTACACTGGGATAACATTTTGGTAGAAATATAATCAATTTAAATTTTGATGGAATAATTTATAATAAAGATTTGTTAAATGAAATATTAAACCATTCTTACATGATTTTTTATTAATAAATTTTTTATGGGAAATTAGATTCAGTTTTTGTCTCCCCTATTAACTCTGGAATGGGGTGTTCATCCTAGGAGAGGCATAAACACATGTTGGGCCTTGGGGCCAACTCATGGAACTTTTTCATTAATTTTTTTTTGCATTTTTCTTTTCCATTTCATTCCTTTATTTCATTATTTCTTACGGATTCCTACAATGTAGATCATCAAACACCTCTTGACTAATTTTGAAAAGTGGGATATGTAGAAAGAGAGTAAGGGGGAAGATAATAGGGGTACCATCAAGGGGATCTCGATGAGTTGGATCAACATGTAGTTATAGCAAACCACAAAATCAAATGAGTATTTGGTGGTTACCACCCAAAGGTAGGAAATTTTTATTATTCACCAAAAACCCACTTTGTAGTTCTTGTTTTCAAAACATAAATCCCTATTATGCTTTCATGGGGCCTATGGTAGCCAAATATGTTACTTTTGGTGGGCTTAAAAGGTATTTTCTGGCAATCTGAAGGGGATTTTGTTCGAGAAACCTCGATAACAAGGTGTGTGGTTCCCAGTGACACGTTGTGTGTTCTTCTTGCTGGGGGATGAAAAATTTTATAGAATAAAAATTGTTTATTGGTGTGTACACATCATTTACAGGTACTCAGTCATGTAGTCGAGTACCTAGGTGTGGCTACCTATGTTTGGGTACATGGTCATGTTGAGTACATGGCCAAACCCATATAGGTAGCACGTAGTGTAAAAGTACACGACCCGACCATTGTAGATGGCCATAATAGTAGAGGGACATAGGAATGTACCCCTTATAGGGTACACCCTATGTATTCATTTCACACACTGTATACCTAGGGTTCTTACATGCCCATGCCAACGGGAGTTCACACTGATGTGGTACGTTAGGATTTTATTCTATGTAGAATAGGTGACACGGTATGTACTTTCCCTTTTTATCCCATTGATGGTTTTTTGTTTTTTTCCCAGAGATGAAATTAGACCAGAGAGTAGTATATTATGAGTGGGTTTCTGAGTAGATCATGATGCTGAATCTCCTGGAGCTTTATAAGGACTCTTAATGGGTGTTTTGGTTATTGAACGTGAATTACAAGTTGTGTGTTTAAACCAACCATGTTTGAGAACATGATATGAGAAGAGCTATGGGATATTTCCCATGAATTGTTTCATTTAAGGATGTATCCCCTGTGAAATGTTACCTTTTTACCTAAGAGACTATAAGGGTAGTTATTATCGATTATCCCATAGAGTATGCCTCTATCTTTTCTCTAGTTACTATGGATCTAAAGAGGAATGCCTATGTTTATGTGGATATTAGTTGTCCCTTTATAGATCCCAAATCTATATACCTTTCCGGGGATCCCTTATAAGATTCCTCCATTTACATTCCATTCGATGATCCCGTGTAGGATTCCCCCATCACCAATTATATCTATGGATCTCGTGTAGGATATATTCGGTTGTGTTTAGACTAGAGGATCACAAGTAGGTTGAATCATCATCCTTTGGATTAATGGACCAAGTGGGTGCATATTTTTTAACCAACCCTATGTTGTACATATATTTTGGGTAGAGATGTTGTCTAGGTGTCAACATAGAACCTATAATGAACATTTCTGCCCATGGGCATGTGTAAGTAGTGTTGGGATGGGAATTATGTCCACCCACACTCCATATTTATATCTTTGACAAGGATATTGTAGATGCACCAATGTTTACCAGAGGTGCTTCTTGGTTGGTGGCTATTGAGACAGATGTGTTGTATCTTTATTTTTGTTTTGATACCTGAATTTTCTTCCTGGGACCCATTATGTTTTTTTGGATTCCCAATTAATCTTACCTATGATCCGTCTTCTAATCCATGTTATTTCGGATATTTAATAGTATGACTTGAGTTACTACTATGGATTTGTATATTGAGCCTGATTAAATATATATATATTTATATACATTTTTTGTTTGGATATCAAAAGTTGTTACTTAATATTCATATGTTGTTCTATATATTATTTTTATCATACTCCTAGAGTCGTACATAGATTCCCATTCAAAGAGTTCCTTGTATGGACTTAGAGTGCTCATGAATTTTATGTCATCAGTGATACATGGATTCCAATTATAGGAATTTTTTGGATGGACACAAATGGATGATGAATTTTATTACCTAAGTGATACTTTGATTCATGTTGCAGGAATTACCTAGATAGACTCAAAGGGTTGTTGACTTGTACCCCTTAAGTGATACTTGTATTCTTGTTGATGTAATGTCCGGGGCGGGCTCAATGGTGGATGATATATGATGAGGTATGATTATTCTCTTCCAAATCGGTTATGAGACTTGAGGGGTGTATCATGGTATCTAATCGGCGAGTTCACTATCTATACTAGCATGAAGACCCAAGAATCATGGTAGATTAAAAAATTATGAGGGGAAAGAATGATTATGATAACCTAAACCATTGATTGGAACGATTGCGCTCTTCCGGATCAGAAACGAGACTTGAGAGGTAGAGCATGCTCTCTCACATGATATTTCTCTCTTTAAGGATCACTGATTGGTATTCACCATAGTGTTCATCTGGGTTACAAATTTTTGACTGACTATGGACCGATTCCTAGGTCTCATATATTAGACTAGATTTATAGGCCTAGTTAGCATGGAGACAAATTCAATAACCTTTTACGGATGTCTATACATATTTCTTGGATTCCATCATTATCAGATTGACCATCAATATATGATATCCTTATCAGTGGGATTGAATATATGTATATGGTATCCTTCTTTATAGGATTGACTATCAGTATATGATATCCTTCATTACAAGCTTGACTATCTGTTTTCAATATCCTTGTTAACAGGATTGACCATAAGTATATGGTATCCTTTTTAGTGATATGAGGAAAGTAAACGTGAACCCAGGTGTAGGTAGAGAATCCCCCTATAGTGAAGTAGCTGGCCCAGATATATAATTCAAATGTTGGACAAAGATTGTATATGTAGATTGGGATTACAGACCCACAGATCAACTTAATGAGACATGGATTGAATGATATGACTTTCAGACTAATGATCTTCCACAAAATGTCTAGGAAATTGGGATTATAGACCTAAGGAGTTACTACTAATGTGGATTCATGCAATTTTATTCACATAATAATTATTATTCTTATATGTGTATATATGTATCCATATCTTACTATTCATATATACATATATAAAAATGGAAATCCATTATATATGTTTCCCAATTTACTAGGATTATAGACCCAGGGTTCGACTGTGGTTTCATGTTTGACATGTCATAGTTTTTTATAGTGTCTCTGTGAGGCTGAGCATGGTGATTTTGAATACATATATACGAATACATGTATATGTTTCTTTTCAGGTTAGAATACTAAGATTTTTTATCACACATACAAGTACACCTCAGTGTATATTTTGAAATTATGTATTCTATTCAGAATGAGCATATGTTTTATGTTAGAATGGGTTAAGGAATAGTGTTTCATGATTGAGTGGAGCTACTCGTGTGGGTTCTTCTGGCCAAACTACTCCCACATGACAGAGTCTAGAGATTGGGTACATGGTATGGTTCAATGTTATTAGTAGATACTTTTATATTTTCTTGATGTTTATTTTGTACTCCAATATCTGTATGGTCGGCCTAGTGGGTGACCAGTGTTCTATTGTATAACATAGTTGTTTGGGAATTTACCACATTTCATTTATTATTATTATATATGTAGGATCGAAATTATTAATGTATATATTCAATATAAAATAGGGGTTGAAATTTAAACTTTAAAAACCCTTTTGTAACCTTTAATGTTTAGTTTATCAAAGTTTAAACAAACATTCACAGATACTCTTAACAAAACCCTTTCTCAAACATTACAACCTTAAGATAAAAACATAAGGCATATTTTCTTAGAATATTGATTATACCATAATGTGTATAGAATCCATAATATAGTCAGAGTAACGAAATTAAAAAGTATTAGAATGATAAACATTCTAAAATTAACCATGTTAAGATTACATCCGAAATAAAACAACATGAAATAGAAAACAAGTAACAACAAGATTCTTTTAATTAAATGAGAAGGGTATATAATATCCTTGGAAAATGGATCCTTGATTTATATATTCAAGAATGTCTATCTTACCAAAACCCAGGTATTCCCTCAATCTGAATATCAGTTTCAGTCTTGTTATCCATGCAAGACTTCGATTTAGAAAGAAATCAGAACCTCTGTCTTCCAAAACCCTATAGCCCATGATCAGCAAGATAAATGTCTGGACAATATAAGTCTGAACATGTTTTTCAAACTTGAGCAAATTGTTGAAGACATCTGCATGAAGCACTGAGAGTTGAAAGAGCCTCTCTGTCTAGAAATCACATCACAGATTTTCACATGCATCAAGTTCATCCACTATCCGCATTTATTTCTACTCGTTCAAATGAACTTTTATAAATAGGAAATGATTCCCAACAGTCAGCTCAAATCCAAAGGTCATATTTTCCATATATTTCTAATGGACCTTGACCCGTGCCAAAAATAAAATAGTTAGTTTGTAACAGATTTTACGACATCATTCCAAGTATAAGAAATGATGTTATGTTAAAGATGAGAGTTATGTAAGAAACATGGAATCCATTAACATTGGAATGATATATTAAACAACTCGAACATTATTAAGAAAAATGGATTCATAAGAAAATGTAAATTGGATTGTGAAACCGATATCTGATTTTTTCCAGAATCGAAATCATAAAATCGGAATCACTTATACACCGAATTTATTATCACAAAAATTGGTATCATATATACATCGAAATCAGTATCATAAAAATAGTATCACTAATACACCAGAATCGGTATCATAAAACTGGTTTCACTTATACCACCAGAATCGGTATCATAAAAATGGTATCACCTATACAACAAATTCGGTATCACAAAGACATGATCCCTTATACTTTGGAATCATAATCATAGAAATGGTATAAATAATCTATAACAGAATGTAATAGTACATCTGTAAGTATAACAAAATGATAATTCTGAATCTTAAGAAAAAAATAGAACTTTAGAAAAATGCATAACATTTTTAAAATAAATTTTTGTGATTTTCACAACATAAAAAACCCTGATGAACGGAGAAGTCATAAGATATCCTTATTGACTCAAAAGTATCCACCTTTTGGAAAGTACATACAACATTTCTAATGAAGAATATATTGTAATAGATAAAAAAGTATGAAAAATTTTCTCCCACTTTTAATGAGATTTTTGATGAATAGGAGTAACCCCCCCTTAGAGTATGTTTCCCAAGGATCCTATTTTTTAACTTTAGTGTCTATTTGTTTTTCTTAAGAAAATATATCCCCCATAGATAAACATCTCATCATAACAGAAAACTCCCCATTACTAGGTTATTATCCTTTATTACCATTCTATATTACTATACTTTCCCTCAATTTAAACATATCTTATAAAATCTTCATTAAATACTAACATTAAATAAATTCTCTCCCTTTGTGATTTTCAAAAATAAGGAAAATGGAGAAGCATAAGATGTACCAGCAAGGTTACGAAAGCATACATTCGAAAAAAAATTAATGATATGCAAGAAGAATCATAAGAAAAATTTGGAAATAAGGTTTATATTACAACAAAATATCAGAAAAAATCATCCATCTTTCTTCTTTTCAGACATCATTTTGTTTATCAAATAAATAATTTTTTTAAATTCATTATGATCTTATTCAAATTTCGTCAAACAATTATCATGAACCTGATTCTTCTTTATTAAGGACAAGATTCTTTCTTCTTGACTAGCCACCTTTCTCTCCAATTCAGCTCCGAATTCCTTCCCACTACTAACGGATCAGGCAACGAAATTGATTTGACTAGCCTCATCAGAGATTAATTCCAGGACCATATTGAACTCAGTTTCACAATTATTGAATGTAACATTTGTTGAATCCATTAATTCACCCAACTGTCTTAGATATTCCTTGATTGTTTTGGTGTGGTTAAAGACATTGTAAAAATCCACCTTAAGAGCATTTTAATCAATCAAATGTTTACAAAAGTCTGCTTCTTTCTTGACCACCATGTCCATAAGCATATTGATCGATTCTGTATTTTGATTCAGTGATTATTGCATCATTTGACTTCAATAATCTATATTTACAATAACCAGAATATTGCTAACCAACTTTCTTAAAGATAACATGACAATTTCATGTCCAACAGATGATGATGATTCAGAACCTAAAACATATTTTCATTTCTGAACTCTACTTGGAGTTAAAGATACTTATTTTGCTATCTTCTTATAAGACTTATGAGGTGTGCCTTTTTTGGATGAGGCAACTAGAACACTCTAACCATTGATGGGATTTTGAAATGGAGATTGTTCATCAGATACTTGAAAAACATTAAGAACTACTTGTTCATCTTCATTTTCTTGAAATTTTTCTTCTTCACCACCTTGATGATCAACCTCTTCTATCTCTTTTTCTACCTCATCAATTCCAAATTTCTCTTCTTCTAAAACTTTTAGTTCTTCCTCAACTTCTAATTCTTCCTCAACATCTTCTTCAACATGTTCATCGAGTTTTTCTTCTGAAACTAATTTAAAGACTATACTCCAGGGAGTTCTATTGTAGTCTTCCATTTCCCTTAGAACAACATCATAATCGTCATTAGATATCTGATCTTCTATTTCATTCATAGGTTCTGATAAAGATAGATCATTCTCGGATTTCTGGATTTCCAGAGATACTGTCGGCTTCTTATGAATAACATGAGGTTCAAGAACTTTTTGAGATTTATTTTCTATGGATTTTAGTAAAGAATGAAAAATTGGCCCTTTCAAGGATTTCTTATTTAAGTAATACTCCTTCATTTAATTATCATTATTTTAATCTTTCTTGATTTTTTGGGGCTAATCCTCTATAGTATTTAAGCAAAAGGAAGGATCTCCATCATTTCTGGTAGCCACCATTTCTCTCTTTTTTACAATTGTTGCATCTGAATATGATTTCTATTTTTTGGCAGAAGGGGTGCTGATATCAAGACATCAGAAGCTGGTATTGGCATGGTTGGTTTATCATTTTTTTTCTTCATGGGTACCTATTTTGAAAATTTGGGATCATCTCCCTTGAACTGGACAACAATTTCTTCAAAAAATTTGGATTCCTGTAAATACTCTATCTTCATCATCCTTAGAGTGTCATCACTGAGAAACAAAATCGTAAAAGGCATTGAGGCTGATCGGCATGGGACATTCATCTCTTGAGTTCACATAACAATTTTCTTGGAGATATTACTAGATACATAAGATTTTGATGTCTGATGGATCCACCTTTTATTTCTAGGATGGTAAGGAAGATGTTCTTAACCATGTTAATCTTCCATAAGTTGACAAGAAAGTCTAGAAGAATGATATCACATATTTTAAGAGAGTCATTATCTAATTTTATTGGTATAAGAAAGCATTTCATTTCAAGAGATACAATCTTTTGGTTTATTGTAAGATTCATAATCTTTGGATTCTTCACATAACTGAGAACAAGATAAGCAAAATCCAGGACTTTTTCAAAAGAACATGTTTTCTCAGAAGTTTATGAGTGTATAGAATAGCTTCCCTTTCATACGGTATGTTGAGAACATTTACAGACTTCTAATAAGTATTAGTGTAGGTTTAATAATAACATTTAAATATAAACAGATCCTTTACATCTATTTGGACGAAAATAACGAATTCGTAGAACTGAATAACAAGGTCAGGAAAAATGGGATACTAACTCTTATCCATGGAAACCCAAACCCTTTCCCATCTATTGGTTATCTTCACCTTAGAGATAAGGGAGTCTTATATTGCATTGAAATTAGGGCATACCCGTGTTTCCCTAAAGATTAACCAATCTGTTATTTCATTGGTTATTGACATCTAATCTGCTGATGATTCAAGAGTCATTCACGATAAAGGGGAAAAAGATTCGGAATGAGGACTTTGATGGGAACTGAACTTTAGCACATAGATATGTATGAATGGTGCAATTATTAAAATTGATACACCCCTTATATATACATATCTAGGAATTTTTATCTTCCAAAAGATAATAAAACTGCTGAAAATAACTTGGTTTGATCTGATGGTTGAGGAGGGAAATTGGAAATATTAATTCCGATCCTTTGTAGTAATATATACCAAAATTGAAAATTCTAAAATACCAACAATTGAAAATTGAGAAAACAAGATAAAGGGTAAGAAAATTTATCTTTTAGAATACTCTATGGATTTTATCAGTATTATAAAAATTTTCATGGATGTTTTGATTTTGGGATATCAATACCAACATTTCCAAAATCTAAATTTTAAATACTGAAATTTCCAATATAGAAATATCTAATACCGAAATTTATAATACCGAAATTTATAATAACAAAATTTCTAATATCGAACATTATATTACCAAAATTTCTAATACCGAAATTTCCAATACTGAAATTTTAATAAACAAGGATACAATTTTTAGAAAACAAATTAATGAATGATAAAATTTTAAGAAGAAGAAAAAGCTTATGGAAAGGGAAAAAATATGTACCCCCCTAAAATAATGTGTATTTTAATGATAGGTGATGATTTAAACAAGATTAGATTTGAATTATTACGATACAAAGATAATTTCTAAATTCTATTTAATTTATTCAAATCTATTAGATTCCATTGGTTTTGTAAAAATATCAGCATGTTGTTCTTGATTTCCGATTAATTGAAGAATAATATCCACTTTTGAGTTATCCCCAAAGGTTGCATTTCTACCTTTATTAATTATAATATTTTTGAAATAGTATTTGTTACCAGTCATGTGATGATAACATCCTCTATCCATGTACCATATATTTTTGGTACTTCCATCATTAACCCAAAAGATGAAGATTTAGGTTTTCAAAATCCAAACTTTCATGGACCCAGAATTGTTAGACAATAATATTTTGGATATCAAAATTTGTTTAGAAAATTATATTTTATGAAACCCAAGAGATTGAACATTATTAAAAGAATAGTTCTTCTTCGAATTCCCTCCACATTGAAATTTATTTCAAAAAGGTTCTCTAGGAGGAAAAAATAATTGTTTTTTAAAAACAGTTTTTTCATAATAATAAGATAATCCATGATTATTACCATGATGTCAGATATGATAATTCATCATGTAATGATTTTCCTTACCAGAAGTAAAATATGAAATATGTTTCTTCAATGATAAAATTTCAGACTTTAGTCTTAGGACTAAATTCCTATCCTCTAGAATAATATACTTAACGTTATGTTTGTCCTATAAAGTCTTTTTTTCCTTCAAAAATAATATTCTTACGATCATTAGAAAGATCATACTTATCTAGATTAGCTTCATCATGTTTCATAGAAATATTATTTTAAACATCATTTTTAAAATATTTTTGGTATGATCCAAAATTTATTTTGTTAAAATAAATTCTCTATAATTTTCCTTTTCAACTATATTAGAAACATTACAATTTCATATCTCTAGAAACATAGAAAACCTAGAAACTTTCCCATTGGAAGGAAAATCACTATCATTATCTGATGAAAAATATTCTTCATCTAAAGAAAAATATTTATCAGGAAAATTTTCACTAAAATAAATATTGGTTACGGATTCAGGAGTTCATACCTTAGCCATAAGACATTGATTTTGAAATCATGCTTAGGATATTATACCAATATACTTTTTCTCAGAAGATTTATAATCTGAATAATCGTTAGAATAATCTCTATCATTGGAACTCCAAGTGTCATTAGGTTTTAGGAACTTCTTATGTTTTGATCTATTGATCTTCTTCTTGTTTCTCTTAGAATTTCTGTCCTTCTTGACTCTTTTATTATTTAAGGGACAATCAGGTCTACTATGACTAGTTCTTCTACATTCATAAAATTTCACCTCTCCATCTTTCTTATCATTTCCATATTTCTTATAGTATCTATATTAAAAGTCCTTATACCCGACAATCTTGTTCATCCTCCAAGTATGATTGGGTAACTCGTTTTCTAATGATTCACTTTCAGTAGATTCAGATTGAACAACAACCTTCTTGGATTTAGATCGTGTAACTCTCTCAGGAGTCTTGGATTTCATATGATTTGAAGTGGGTGTAATAGAATCACCTCCATTCCAATTATTCTTCATAATATTATCGTCATCCCTCTTCAATATGGTTTCATGTTGAAGAAGAGTTCTAAATAGTTCATCAAGAGAAATCTGAGTAACATCTCTATTTTAATCTATAGCAGTTATCTTGGATTACCTTTCATTATACATGATATCTACAATCTTGTCTATAAGAGCATAAATATCTAAACCTTTCTCACCAATTGATTGTAATTTGTTGAAAATTGTCATGAATCTTTCTCGTACCCTACATAAGAATTCTCTATAAGGAAACCAGTAACCATCATACTCAGCTTTGAACATATCTCATATATTTTCGATCTCTTCAGAAGTTCCAAAGTGAGTAACTTCATGCTTCTTACAAATACTATTTTCTTCTTCACAGAATGAAATTAGGTAATATATATTTCTTGTCATAGAAGAACACAATGTATTACATACCATAATGTTTAGAAGAAATTCTACCCTTTATGGATTAGTAAATGTACTACATTCTTTATCAAGAATCTTATAATCTATAGTAAACATAATTTAGTTGGGTACACCTGTGTTTATTACAATGTTCTTCATTCTGTCTCTCCAGTATTCATAGTAATTTCCATTTATGATTGGTGCTCTAGTAGGATTGAGATTATCTTGAGATCCAACGAGAATGTCTGCCATTATAAAATGAATTTAATTCCATAAAACAAGTTAGAAGTATAAGATTATAATCAAATAAAAAAAATAAAACTTGATCAAGAATGATTATATGTGGATATAATAATTTCAAAGATCTCCACCGATACCAATTGTATGATCAAAATGATGAATGTATATACTAAATATAATAGTGGGTGGGTCAACAGTATACTTTGAAATTCATTTGGAACCTTTAAATTTTACTTTAAAAAAGATTTAACAAACATTGAGAGAACCTATTAAAGAAACCTTTTCTCAAACATTACATATTTAAGATAAAAACATAATAATGATTTTCATAGAATAAAGATTCTACCATAAAGCATATAGAATCTATAATATAGTCAGAGTAACAGAATTAGATACTATAAGAGAGTTATACTTACTAACTTTAACAAAGGTATGATTACAATGAAAGTAAAACAACTTGGAATATAAAACAAGTAACAACAAGATTAATTTAACAAAAAGAGAAGGGTATCCAACAACCATTTATAAAGGTTCCTTTATTTTTACTTTTATGAATGTCTATCTTACCCAAACCTACGTAAGACCTCAATCCAAAGATCGATATCTATCTTTCTATCCCCACAATCCCTCGATTTAGAAGGAAATCAGAACCTTTATCTTCCAAAACCCAGATGCCCCTGATCAAAATGATTGGAGTTTTTGTGAAGAAGGTTTGAACAAGTTGTTCACACCTAAACAAGATGTTCATTACATCCACAAAAAGCACAGATAGTTGAATGTTCCTCTCTCTCTAGAAATAAAATCACAGCTTCTTGACATGTGTCGAGTTTGTCCACTCTCCACATTTTTTACTCATTCAAATGAAATTGAATTTATAGGCAATGAATACCAATGGTCAGCTCCAATCCAATGGAAATATTTTCCATAATTTTTAGAGGGACCTGGACACGTGTCAAACATACAATGGTTAGTTTTTAAAAGATTGTACGACATTGTTTCAAGTATAAGAAGCAATGTTATGTTAAAGATGTGTGTTATGTAAGAAAACATGGAATCCGATAACAACGGAATTATACACTAAAACATTAAAATTAACAAGAAAAATGGATTTATAAGAAAAAGTAAATCATATTGTGAAACTAATATCTCATTTTTTCTAGAATAAGAATCATAATATCAGAATCACTTATACACCAGATTCAGTATCACAAAAACGTTATCACTTATATACCGGAATCAGTATATAATAAATTGTATATCTTATACACCAGAATTAGTATCATAAAAACGGTATCACTTATACACATGAATCGGTATCATAAGCATGGTATCACATATACACTAGAATCAGTATCACAAAGACAGTATCACTTATACACCGAAATAAGTATCATAAAAATAGAATGAATAATCTCTAACATAATGTAAGTATACTTCTATAAGTATAACGGAATGAAAATTCCAGATCTTAAGAAAAAACCAGATCCTATGAAAAAGAAAAAACATTTTAAAAAAATGTTTATGATTTTGAAAACATAAGACCCCGACGAAAGGAGAAGTCATAAGTCATCCTTATTGACTCAACAATATCATGTTCTTTTTCATCATATTCACTGCTTCTATACTCTTTTTTACTTTCTATTGTGTATGATACATAGCTAGTTTCCACTTTTTGGTACTATGATATGAGGAAATGGTTTCCTCATTATTAGAACATATGACCTTATATATAGTCATTAGCCTCTTCCATATAGGGAGGCATGCTTGAGCCATAGAAACTCACTGGCTTGGGGAAATGTTTTTGTGGCATCTTTATTGGTACATTGAGAAATGGTATCAGAAGGGTTCTTTTATATTCATTAATATTTTCTATATGGAATACATGAGTATTAAGAATTTGTTAGAACCAGTGATGGATATCGTACTAGTGCATATAGAAAAATTATTATGATAAGAATTTCTGGTTTAAAGGGTTTGTGATTTTTATTCTCATCAGAGACCTTTTAGTTGTATATGATTTTCTCCTTGAGCGACACACTTGTTGTCTGGATCATTTTATTAACTATATATCTATGGCTCTTGGGTATTGGTATGATATCATAGATGGATTTCTATTCCTGTCAAGAAAGGAAAGGGGAATATCATTCATCATATTTGGCACATCAGATTCACATTATGTAGGACATATAGTGTTAAACTTTTCATACTATATAGAACTATTCATTTGGGACTTCTTATATATATATATTTCATTCTGATGGAATGTTATGTGGATAAACATTGAGGTGTTGTGTTTGTAGGATGTTTAATCAGTCCTCATGAACTAGTGGTGCAATGACCTAGTAGGACAATATGAAACATGATACAATTTTGTTGTTTCCCATATAGGGTTTTGTTTCATAGGTCTATGGTTAATTAACCTAATCTCTATTTATGATGCCAATAAGTAAGTAGAAATTTAATTAAAATGGGACCACCAAGGGGTATTTCCATATTTGGATGCTCGGTGAGTGTCCATTGTGTTTCTCTTTTTCATTGCCTTTGTTAACTCTATTGAGTATATTCATCTGATAATGCTCACAGAGGATCATGCCATTATAGGATGTGTTTATTGTTTTCACCATTGTGGGTCATGGTTATATATTCTTTTGAGATGTTTTGACCTTTTTTGGCTAGGTTTTTAGACCATGTGACCATGTTGTGAGGCTTATTCTACTGGTCAAGGTGGGAGACCAAGGGGCCCTTAGTTTTGAATCAAAATCATTTAAGTATACATTTTTTTGTTCTATGGAAAACTACATGATAGAGGTTAGCTATTTTATTAGAATCCTTATGAGGTATTGATCTTGGTTTTACACTCATTTTTGTGATTGACGCACGATATGTGCTTATGTTTTGTATTATAGTCATGTTGATGGATTAATATTTTGATGAAGCAACTTCGGTGCTTGATTTTTTGATACATCATTTTACAGGAAGTAATGATTGGGTTCATGGCCTAGTCGACCACTGATTCCACAATAGATATGGTAGTCTGATTACTAGTAGATTTTTTTGATGGAATGGAATTATGTGACAAGTGGTCTTGGAATCATTCATGGCATAGGTGAGGTACTCAATTCGGACGATTAAGCCCAAGGGAGCTTCAGAATAA
Organism: Viscum album; assembly: GCA_963277665.1. Classification (NCBI taxonomy): domain Eukaryota; kingdom Viridiplantae; phylum Streptophyta; class Magnoliopsida; order Santalales; family Viscaceae; genus Viscum; species Viscum album. Next base: position 2,063,095,818 of record OY728133.1, on the reverse strand, counting down.
ACGAGACTAGCAATCCAAGTACCACGATAAGCATAGATTTGTGATGGGTGACTCGTTGGAGTGTGATTCTGGTGATAAAGAGACACCCTACTTGTTCATGGTGTCATTTAAATGTAAATCAGTAAGTGGATAGGTCTGATCTGGGGACTGATGTTCTTAATTATTTTTTCTGGTTTAGATCCCAAAAGTTGTGTTGGAATTTAACTACATTGAAGTGGTGATATTGTGAAATGATGGGATATCGTGAGATAGTCTACCCATGTTTAATTCCTAGTTAGGTTTTGACAGGATGTGAATTTGGATCATAGGGAGCTGTACAAACCATTGGTGGAATCTTAGTGTACTCATTATAGAAATTATGATGCTCTATATTTATTCAAATAGTGTATGATGAGAGAGTTTTGAAAATATTCCAAGATCCTTTTATTTATAAATATTCTTCTCTATTTAGGAGGGGTACCCTATTGAGGTCGTTCTTGAGGATCGGTGCAAGGTATACTATATTGTGGGGAGTTGACGATTGGTAGTTTGGGAGTGGTTTCCCTCATTTTTAATTTAACTTCAGTGTTTTCTCTGGGATGTTGGGATCATAGGTTTCTAGTTAGTCTTTAATAAGGGTATTCCTGTAGTGGGGATTACTAGATCGATCATAGTTAAATGTATTCTATGTAGAAGGAAGGTGTTGATGTAATGAATCTATTCATTTGATAGTCCATATATCTTTATTGTGCATATTCTAGGATAGAGATTGTCATTTCAGGTCTTTCACGAGGCTTCTAAAGGATGAAAAGGTTTTGAGTGGGGCATTTTTAGGGACTTTTTTTGTCATAGAATAAACCATTAGTAGAATTTTTTTTTCATTTTATGATTCTTATAAAGAGGTATAATGGTCTTTTCCCATAGGATATGATCAAAGAAATTTTTTACCACATAATTTGTTTCGTAAATAGGGTTTTTACCCGATTATAGATGTTTTTTTTGGGAAATAAAATCTGTACGAATAGTCATAGAACATTTAGTATTTAATATTTAAGAAATTAAATAGTAAATTATTTGCATAGCTTCATTCGAACATAACTATTCAATAGAGGTTTAGATTGAGATTATGTCTCTAACATTGAGTTTAGAATGGTTAATTTATACTAAGAAATCCTTAAAACCGAGTTGGTTGTCAGGGTCATCCATAGTCCCTTTTTCATTTCATTTTCTTTTGTATTGTTTTTTCTTTTCCTCTTTTTATTATTCGTTCAATCCTCCTAACACACACCTTTTATAAGGATCCTCGTACACCAATAGTTCGATATATAAACGAGGGATAGGAAAAAGCATAGAGAGAGTTATATGAATTTGGGTACTATCACAGAGCTCTTGATGAGTTTGATTGAAGTGCAGTTGATGTAAACCACAAAATCAAAAGAATCTTTTGTAGTGTCCATCCAAAGGTAGGTCATTTTTACAATATACCCCAAAAACACATTATATTAATCATTATCTAAATTTAATGACCTATTATAAATTTGTGTGGATTATTGAGGTTAGATCTATTTATCAACGGGATTTAATGTGGGTTTCAGGTGAACTGGTGGGTTTTTCATTTTGGAAAACCAGATGACATTGTGTGTTGTTCATGGGAACAAAATGTGTGTTTATCTCATTTGGGGACGATTATGTTTAAGTATTACATGCCATGTACATTGGTGTACGTAATGTGTATAAGTACTCGACCATGTAGGTGAGTACCTAGGTATGGCTACCCATGTAGGATATCATGGCCATAGAGAGTACATAGCCTACCTCATCAGGGTATCCTACAATGTAAAAGTGAAATACCTGGCCAAGTAGATGGCCATGCCCAATAAGGGAAACATGAATGTACCCTGTTTTGGGCATACACTATGTACCCATTTTACACACCGTGTACCTAGGGAATTTACACACCAGGCTCGTAGTAGTAAACACCCATGTGGTTTTTTGGGAGTACACAACATGTACTGAGGTTGACATTCCATATACTACCCATTTTAACCCATTGATTGTTTTTCATTTTCTCTTATCGAAAATCCAGAATCAGGCCCTAGAGTGGCCCATTTTGATTGTTTTTTCAAATATATCATGATGGTGAAACCCATGGAGCAGTATGAGGACTCATAATGGGTGTTTTAGGGATTAAACCAAAATGATAGGTTGTGTGTTCGAACCAACATATTTTGAGACCTTCATATCAGATGAACTATGGGAGATCTCCCATGGCATGTTTCTTTTGAGAACATAACTCTTACGAGATGTTCCCTTCTGAGTTATGAGGCAATGAGAATAGTTTTCATTTAGGATCCTATGTGTGTTTACAGTATCAAATACTATGTTACAAAGGATCTCCATAGGTATTCCTTTTCTTATTATACCATATGGAGTCCCACATAGGATCCCTTATTTTTTAGCCATTTCATGGATCCCTTATAGTATTCCTCCATTTTCATTCCATTTGGGGATTCCATGTAGGATTTCTAATTCAAATTTTGTAGTGAGGAATACAATTTACGATTTATTTTCATGTTTATAGAATATAGGATTTTGAGAATGATGTCTCTTCATCAATTGGATTGAGGGACCCAGTGTGTTCTTGTTGATTGATTGAACCTAAGTTGTACATCAGTTATGGGTAGAGATGGTGTACAGGGGTCACTATTGATAAAATTGTAAAATTTTATGACATCTGGGCTATGGATGTACTGTTAGGTTGGGTATTATAGCCACTATCACTCTTTGTTTATATATGTGAACATTTTATTTCTTATGCAACATAATTTACCCGAGGTTCTTCCTGGTTATCAGTTATTGTCATGTACATGTGGAATATTTCATTCCTTTGGGATACCTCACTATTCTTCATGGGATACATCATTCTTTCTCGGATGCCCAGATGTTATTACCTTAGAATCAGATTCTAATCTATGTAATCCCATATATTTGCTGTAATGTGTAGAGGTACTACATGAGATTTGGCTATTGATCCTAGATGCATATTTATATTTTGATATATATTTTTTTGGAATTTTATCTTTCTTTTGTGTGGTGGTTTCACGGTAAACATTTCCCATTTCTTTTTATTTTTTTCTACAATTTTTAAATAAATTTTGAGTCATGGATTTTGGTTCCCAAATCCATGGTATAAACTTTCTGGTATATGTTGTTGGAATTTCAAGAGGTGTTTCCTGGTATCTGATAGTTGAACCTTATATGGTGTTTATTTTATCCCTTGATTTATCCTTGTATCCCTGATATAGTAGTTCCTTTGTATGATATATAAGGATAATTACATGTATGTCCTATGTGGTTGGTGCATCCCCATTGTAGGAATGCCTTCGATGGACTTTTAGGGTCGACGGATTGTATACCCTAAGTGATACGTGGATTCATGTTGTAGAAATTCATATATGGACTTAGACAGATGATGTCTTGTAAACAATGAGGGATACTTGTATTACTATTATATTAATTCCGTGGATGGCCTCATATACATGATGATGTATGATGATAAATGATTACACTTTTTTGAATCAGTTACGTTATTGGAGGGGTGTATCATGGCATCTCACTAGTGAGTTCTCTCTCTATAAGGTACTAGGGAAATAATAATAATGTTAGATTAAAAAATCATGAGTGGTGGAAATGATTATAATCACCACATTCATTGATAATATTTATTATGCTATTTGAGATCTGTTATGTTACTTGAGGTATGAAGCAAGGAATCCCACCACTAAGTTCTCTCTTTATAGAATTACTAAGTGTAAGCCCCTTAGGGTTCATCTGGGTTTCAAATGTCATGAATTCCTATGGACCAATACCTAGGGCTCAAACAATAGACTAGATTTGGATGCCTAGTAAGGCTGGAGATTAACTCTGTGAACTTTTATAGGATGTACAAACATACTCCATGGAATCCCTTTTTACATGATTGACCATCGGTATATGGTATACTTTTTTAAATGATTGACCATCAGTATACATTATCCTTTTTAAGGGATTTACCATTGGTATATAAAAACCATATTTTTGATTGTATGAAAATATGTGTGAACCCCGGTGTAGGAAGATTATCACCCAATGTTGACGTAGATTACATCGTGATATAATAATAGTGTTCGATGAAGCAGGTATAAGTTGATTGGGATTTTGGAACCAAATATTGACTTAATGAGACACGACTTGAGTTTCATGATCTCCAACGGAATTACCTTGCCTATGTTGTCCAGGTGATCGATACTATGGACCCACAGACTGAATAATGATGTGGTTTCATGTTATTTGATTGAAATACACATGAATATTATTATCTATTTATATATTCATAGGTATGGAATAATACATGTATATATATATATATATATATGAATAACCATGGTGGAACATTCCCAGTTGACAGAGATTATAGAACAATGGTCCCACTATTGTTCTATGTTTGAATATACTTCTTTTTTTATATATCAGGGAGGTTATGCATGCTTCCTTTCCCAACACATAAAATATCGCATTTATAGGTGTCCTAGAGTGATTTTTTTCTCACCCCTTCATGTGAACCTCAGGGTAATTGTAAGCCTTATGTATTATTTTTATGTTGAGCCTGATTTTCATGGTAGATAAGGATGAGGCCCATAGTTTCATGAAAGATCAGAGCAACTTGTGTAGGTTCTTCTAATCAGGTTGGTGCAGCTCAATAATGTCTAGAGACTAGGTATGTGTTTTGAATCAGAGATAGTAGTAGAACCCTATACTTTTAAATTTAGTTTCTTTTGTTCTCCTATATCTATATTTTCAGCCTAGTGGGTGACTATTGTTGTATTGTATGACATAGTTGATCATGCTCTATTACTATTTTATTGATTATTTCAGGATGCTCTATTTTAGTATAGTTACTACTACTACGTGTCATATTTATTTATGTTGTGTATGATACATAGATATTTTCAACCATTTCATGATTTTATATGAGGTAATAGTATCCCCAATATAACACCCTACACCATCGGTATTAGTAATCAACATGAATCTTATGATGAGGCGTTCTTGATGCTTAGTAACCCATTGGCTTAGGGCACTATTTCATTGGAATCTGAGATTGAATATTTCAATGATGGCCCATTTCCTTTAAGCAATTCAATTATAATTTATATAAAGTATTATTTTCGGGGATGAAACATGAAATTATATCTATATTCAATTGGTATATAATATTGATCTTAACTACAAAATTGAAAACAGGAATGTTCTTACTAGAGATTAGCATGGTGGATCCATATTAATAGTTAATTAATAATATAATCAATGTGAAATTATATACATGGTAATTTTTTTGTATTAATTTATGTGGGTGAAAAAGTAGTTATATGATTCTTTATAATGATTATTAAATTCTATGTTTTCAATAAATTAGTATATAGGAGAGGGATAATAGTTTAAAGTCAAATGTTTTCTAAGAAAAGAAGTCTTTCTGCACTTGAGAATTAAATGTCGATTAAAAATACATAGAATAAACTAGTTCTATTATGAATTTCATGACTATAATGTATTTTCATGTTTATGATGTTCTTGGATAACAATACATGTTTATACCTTCTGATCATTATGATCATAAAGAATGGTCTCCTGAAGAAGAATGTGGCCATTCATGGTAAGATCATCATTGTTAAATAGAGTTGTAACATCGAATATAATGTAGATGTAGAGAGAACACAATGGATTAGATGTTGAAGGGATAAGTCCTTGGTCATAATAGAGTATTTAAAATAGTAAACATTCCATATCATCATGAATAACCAAAATGGAATGGAGTAGGATATTTTAGTAAATATATCTAAATAATTTTTTTCTCAATCATATTATTATGATAGATGAAGTGAGGTAGTGAAAAATTATTGTGTGGATAAATAATATAATTTTTTCAAGAGTTATCAATAAACACAATTCAAAATATTTAAAACTGATTCACCCCTTCACCCCTCTCAATGTTCAATATGCTCTAATGAATCTAAATTTTTATCATCAGCTCATATAAATCATAATTATTATTTATTTAATTAATATATTAGATATTAGTGACATGATTTTTATTTTGTAATGATAACATTTTACTGACATTATTTCTGTTATATTCATTTGAAATGATAATGTCACTAATGTGTACCTTTAGACTACATCCTCAATGAAGCAATATGATTCGTATTAGATTTCTAAATTTTATGATGGGTTCTAAAATTTTAATTACATTATAAAAACTGTAATTATTTCATGATTTTTATTATTTATATTATTATATAATGAACTCATTAACATTATTAATCCTGCCTGATTCAATTTTTACTATCAAACTAAATGTTCTAAAAATATCTAATGTAAATTCAATAATTTTCAATACTAAATAAAATAAAAAAATATTAATGGAATAATAATAATTATTGGTCATGAAAAAGGTTCTTAAGACAGTGTATAATGAGTATAATTTTATTATTTTGGATGGAATACGTGCCCATGAACCAAATCCTAACTCATGGTGGAGAATATTTTTAAACTATAATTTTAAATTCTTTTACAAAAGACCTTTTATTGCATGATTTAGTTCCTTTAAAAAATGTCAAGAATGTTCATAGTATTGGCACATATGATGATACTGGTCATATTTAGTTATTTTTATCTTTTTATATAATGTATTAAAAATTAATCCCTTCATCATTTTTACAAGGGGTTGTTTTATGATTTATTATAATGTAAATAATTATTTTTTTAATGTATACCTCTTGACCTCCCATTCCCACCATCCCAACTATTGTTAAATTTTGAACATATTTTACATGATTTAATTTTTATTTTTAAAAAAAATATTTCATTCAATATTCTTGGATTTTCAAGATTATTTTTTTTTTCAAAAGAATGTAAATTTTATACCATTTTTATGAGATAACTAAATGTGTTTTGTTTTATAGTATTTGAATTCAAATTTAAATGAGTTTTATCATTAAAAATAATGATTTATTTTTTTAATTATATTATTATTATAATTATTTTTAATATTGATTCATGATCCAAAATATCTTATAGGATGAGTGATACTAATATAGATATAAAATGAATTTAGTAATTTGATTAGGTTTACCGGTGACATGTTACTTATATAAGACGTGGGAATTATATAGATACGTGTTTCATTTTAAGGGAGATCATAATGATTACATTCCAGGTCCCCTATATGGCTTTTAAATTTATTATATGGGAATTAAAGAAATTTATTTTTATTTCATAACATATGAAGAGGAACTTATGTTCATCGAATTTTCATGATCATCAAAAGAGAAATTTTTTTTCCTCTTATTTCCTGATGTTTTCAAAAATAAATATCAGGTATTTTTACCTTTATGATTTATAACATAATTTTTTTATAAAAACACTGGCTTGGATGTTGATTTCAAATGTAAATTTTATTATCAGCTAAATATTTTGTTATGCAAAAATTAAAAACAAATTATGCATTTATATTAATATAAAATAGATACACATGTCTCCATTATTTTTATTTATGTTTTTAGAGATTTTTATTCCCCTCACACATTTTATAATTTATTTACACTTAAAAATGGCGAGAAAAAACTATTATGTAATTCAAATCCAAATAAATGTTATTTTTACTAAATTATGTATGTGTTTCTTGAATGATACATTAGTGTGTACTTAAAATTCAATTTTTATAATCATTATACACAGAGCATTAATCATGATGATATAACATAAGGGTTTCTCTAAACTCTCTAAAACATTGAACCTAAAATTAATGAATATTTTATAAATTCAACACATTATTATAAATTTTCTAATCAATGGTTTAATATTTTAGGGATCATTATTACCATGAAATTATATTAATATATATTTAAATATTTTTTGATGATTAGATAAAATTATATAATGGGACATCTAGTCTATTGACTGTTAAGTATGATTACTTATAAGTTGGGAGAATTCACTTCATAAAGTTAGAACTAGTTACTCTAAAAGAGTATAAGTTAATGGATTTAGCTTTCTATTAGTTATTCCAAATATTTTGAGTCATTCTATAAACCTATAAATAATTGTGTTCAATGATATATATGATTTATTATTATTATTAATTCATACCATGTGAAAATACCTATATATATTAGAGTAAAATTTGATTATATTTTTTCCTGATTATTAATGGTATGTTGGGTGCATTGTGAGTGATATTTTATTAATGAATTTGACGAGGATGAATTCCCCATTAAATAATTATGGAATTTTATATATCAGACTACTGATTATAATTAAATCATTTATTAAATTCTATAGCCCTAGTGTATTGATGGGTTCATTTAAGATGGTCAATGAATGATGTATCATCTATATATGTTCATTGACATATGTTTGAAACCAACATTTTGATGTATCTTGAATAATGGATTATATTAAATAGTGGGGATTCAGCGAATCTTCAACATTAGGACATTAAAAGCTTCCACTTTGGTTCCATTAGGTATTTCTAGACTCTCATATAATAATTTAGGAAAACTTACCCAATTCTACTAAGGATGAATCGTAGCGGGTGAAACAAATATTTTTTCTATTTATCTTGATAAAATTATATATAAATTTAAATATTAAAATAAATATTAATCTCTTGTATATGGAAAACTATTTATTTAAAATTTCATAATCAGAAATTGAGAGAGGGAGTATTTATTTATGAGTTAATTATATAATTTAATATTTATTCACAAGACCATTTATATTATAAATTTATTTTACTTTATGATTTATATTTAAATTTTTATATATGGTTTGGTAAATATAGAGGATGTGTAGACTTAGTCATTAGGATTTGTGGGAATTATATAGTTAATATAATTTTAATAAATAATAATTTATTAACTAAATTAAATGATATTTTTTTATCAATGTGTGACATAAATTCATCTATAAAATAATAATAATTACAATTTTATTATTATATATGATGTTTTCTTGGAATAATGAGAATATTTAATGGATTATTTAAAATTAAATATTTTATACCCCTAACTCTATTTATACTTAGTAATATAATTTCTTTATGGTTGGATTAATGTTTTTCAGAATGATTTCCTCTCTAGATAATTGATTCAATGAGAATCATTTCTATATTTTTATCTTAATATTTATAGAATATAAGACACATTCACACTCATTCCCATGAATGAGATTAATAATTACTAGTCCATTAAAATCAAAAGACTTTTTAGAAATTAAAAGGAGTGATTGTGGATGATTGATATGAACATAACTGAACAAAGAGACCATTATTTATTATTCACGATAATTGGATCACAGCTAGAGGGATTCTATACCTGAACCCTCATAGAGAAACAATAATATGACTCATTTATCAATTAAAATGATATAAATATTCAACAATAAATGTATAAAAATAATTTCTATTAATATATAATATTATTTTTAAATATAACATAAAAATTCCCCACTTATTAGTTTTGAAATTTATATCATTTAATAATTGAATTAATTCAATCATCTTCAAAATTATTTTCTATATGTATCTCTAATTAATCAATGATTCTAGAAATTTTTTCTGTTGTAATACCCAATAGGATCTTCCACTATATCTATAACCATTATGTGGTATCAATGTTGTAATAATAAATTTTATTATATTTTGAATATTTAATAAACATATGCATTTATTATTATCCAACCCACTAATTTAATCTATTATTTTAAATTAGATGTCTTGATATTATAATATCCTTCTACATTCATTTTCATGTAATAATAAATGGGTTAATAATAAAGAAGAATATATAAAGATCTAATCTCGTGGTGCTAAAATTATAGGATAAATAATAAATGATTACATGGAATGTGTAATGTTGGTTCGCACTATGTACCCATTAATGTTAAATTTCGGTAAACTATTAAATATCCAAAATATCATATAATTATTACACACTTCATTTATTAATGAATATTGAATATTAAGTTCCCTAGGATTCTATATGGTTTGTGAAAATACATTGTGTTTATCGGGAATATGTGTTCTTCAATCACCAATTTTTTGTAGTATAACATATTGTTTCTATAATGTTTCATGTAATTATTACATGACACATGTGATAGAGAGAAATACAACTCCGAGGATACATGGTGTGTAACTCTAATTCACATTATGTTCCAAAGAAATTTCTATAGTAGATATAACAAAAAATCAATATGAATATTTAACATACATGTCTAAAATAAATTAAACAACATGTATCTCTTTTTACATGTCGTGTATCATAAAAATTTAAATTTAATGTAAAATAATTAATTATTAACTGAATTAAATATTATAGAAAAATTTACATGTCTATTATATTGATAGTAAATTTGGGGAAATGTGTTTTAAATAATAGAAAATATCTAATTAATTTCATTATGAAATCATAAATTACACTCTGTGTGTGGTTATAATATACTGATAAGTCTGTATGCCTTAAATTTAATATTGACAATATAAATTAACACATATATGTATATAATTTAATGATATTACATCATGGATTATTATTTAATAGACTGTTTATGACACATTCCATATGAGTTCATAGTATATGACTATAGTACATGTTAGGTAGTTCTGACAGGTTCACACCTTGTTTGTTTATGTACATGCATTGTAAATATTCAATACGAAATAATTTTATTATATTAACATTTTTAAAAAATATATTAGATGATAATATAGTGGAATATATGGATATATATTAGGTTAAATTAATTAAATAATAATCTATATTAATTAATAATAACAATTAATTATTTTTTTAAATGTTTTATCATCATTAAGAATGATTGAAACAAATGATATTTTATTATATTCTTATTCCCCACATATAAAGATAATAAAGAGATTGAATATGATATGTATTTCTGATATTTATTTTATTTAATCATTTATTTAATTTTTAGAATGATATTATTAAGTTAAGTTAAAGGAATGGTGTTCATCCCTACCTTTTATTATGTACGGACCATCGTGTCTATGTTTTCTTTTATATAATCCATAAAAACCATTACATTGGGTTTTCTCTCCTACGTGTGACTATATAATATGTATAGATTAAGATCTAACAAGATTAGAGGTAGTTTAAGATAGACATTATGAAATCGACCTAGTGGATACATACTACATAGTTAGAATGCTGAAGGATGATCCAAGACCACCTATATAAGTATTTTTCATTATGGTTAATGGTTTTTTTATTATCATCATAATAAATATACAAGTAGATAAAAACCATGATCATAAATTTTTTTATTATAGCTTATCCATGGATATTTATATGATGTATTTATTTTGTAAAGATCGCATAATGAAATTAATTAAATAAAAACAATGTTCAAATGGAATAAAACAAAAAAATATTATAAATAATTTATTTATGAAAATTTAGTTAATCATGAATGTAAAATCAATGTAATATATATAGGGACTGTAAAAGGAATAAATAATATAATTTTTTAATAATAAATAAATAACCCCATTTAAAAATTCAGTCAAACTAACTCTACTAATATCAAGTTAAATATAAACCTATAGTTAAAGTCTCTATTGGGACATTGTTTATTTACATTTATTTATAAAATAGTCTAAAAAGATATTTTTGATTTACTTGAAAAGTGTTTTTCTATTTGTAATAGACATTCTCGATTCAATGAAAATTTTTGTGGAATGTGTTTTGGAAATCGGAGAAAGGATTTTATGATGGGGGATTCCACTCAATTGATCATGGAGATGTTAGACTATAAAAAAATGACCTAAAATTTATATATTTTTTCATATTACATTTCCATAGTCTGGATTATGAGAAAAGAAATATGGATAATTACTGTTAGGATATCCACAGATTAAGACATTCCATGATAAATGGTGAAAAACATTTAAAATTGATAAAATAATTGGAATATTAATAATATATTTCAATTATTTTGTGTAATATATTTTGGTAATAAAATAAAATACTAATTATTAATTTTAATTTTTATTGATAAAAAATAACTGAGGACATGAAAATAAAATTAATATTCCTTAAATCGTGGTATCTACTTTGATTCATAAGTATCTTATTGTGGAATAGATATTTTTACACTAATTTACTATAAACAATTTCTATTATGCATTGAAGTACCCAAATTTAGAATCCATAATATGAAATTGTAGGATAAAATGAAACATTTTAGGTATGTATAGTGGATGAATTAAATTTTTATTGTATCATGATATTATTCATGTTGAGAGACATGATGATATAAGACTAGTATATTTATTTTTTTTAACCATGAAATATCATATCTTATCTGTTGCAAATTAGAAAGAGAAGAGAGTGAAAAATGTGGCTGTCAATACATTGTATCCATGTATACTATATAATGTCCATATAACTACTAATCATGGCTTCAAAATAATGGATTACATATCTCAATTCAATGTATTAGTCATCCTTTTGGATAATAACCTTTCCATTAATCACATATTATCCCCTTTACCACCCATGATTTCTTTATTCATTAGGGATTACAAAATGAACAATATGGATTTATCATTGAATTTTTTTTTTCTCAATGCTTTACCTAATATACAAGGATTTGTTAGGAGACATTCCGTATTCTATTATATTTTAAATAAATGAAACTTTTGAAAATACAATATCCATTTTAGACCCAAGGGTACCATTATGATATTTTTTTAATAAAGATTATTAAAAAATATTTTAACTAACTGGAGCCTATTTGTTTTTTATATGAAGAGATAGGTTATTAGAAATATAATAGAGAGGCATTAAAAGAAAAAAATCAGAAGCTTATAATTAATTTAAATTCACTATCACATTTAATTTATATGTTATACCTATAGGGTGTATGTTTATATATATATATGGAAACACATTATGTATTGAAATATTACAATAGGTAAGTTGTATTATTAAAGGATATAGTAAAGGATGATTGATGTAGTAGTCGAAATAACCGAACTACATAATGATTTAACAATAAAGTCATTAAAAATAAACTATATTTTTTATTTATATTTTTTAAAATACATAAAACAATTTCTATTTTAGATTCAATGATATGTTATTTTATATTTAAAATTTATGTTGTTATGGTATTTAATTATAAACTAATATTTGAATAATTCACTAATAAAAAATATTTAACGAGTAATAATGATGACAAAATTATTCAATATATAATTCCCTGATGGTGTAATCATTATTATTTTTCATGAAAAATGATTACAATGGAAATTTTTATATCTAGAAATGTGTTTTAGTCTCTATTTTTCTAATATACCAAGCATTATAAAAAACTACTTGTAATGTTAGTAAAAAAATATACCATTAAATTTAATGATACACCATATATATTTTATTGTTATTCAATTCCACGTGAATTATTATGTTAAAAATCTAGAGGTAAAATTTTACAATTTATGATATTCCATTACGACTTTTTTGAAATACTTAGGTAATTTAATGGCTGATAATGGTAATGATAAATGACATTATTGGCTACCATGTTAGAAAAAATATTATCCACGTTAGTGTTGTTGATATACATGGATATTAAAGGTATTAGAAATCATGCATTTACTTATATAAGTAAATATAGTGATGGTTGTAATATGATGTTCAATGGTGATTCTTATATTTAATAATGCTCATAAATAATTTTTTACATGACATGTTTGTCAAGTATAATTATAAAAAATAAACATATGACTAATATATTGGCTTGTAAATATCATATCAGCTATGTTATAATGAATGCATAGTAGGTCACAACAAATTTTTTTTGTTTAAAATATTTTAACTAAATATATTTTGATATATAAAAAACATAAAACACATAGTAAATCTTATATAATAATTCTCTATACAGTAAAATATCTAAATCAATTGAATATCAAATTATTATCTCTGGGATATTTATCACTCTATTATATTGTTAGAATAATTAACTATTGTAAGGTTAAGGTTTTTGATGCACACAAGTTGGAATCAGAACACTCAAATCTTTAAAGTATATTGGGAAGATTTTAAGTTATTAAATATACTGTATTGGAATTGAAAGAAAAATATTTAGTTAACATTCTCCATGGTGGGAGATGAATATATTAATCATTCATAATATAGATTCTTAAATTAATTTAGTAAATGGAAACATAAAAATATTGAAAAATATTTATGAAATAAGTAAGCATGAATTAAACGTTATGGACTTTAAATATTGGATGTATCTTGACTAGATATTGTAGGTGGGTATTTAAGGGAAAATAGAAATTGATGTTAAAACCATATAACAATATGGAATGAATGATACATGAAATGGATTATCATTTTCATGACATATTCTATAAAAACCAATTGATTAATAATAATTCTGAAACATTTTTAACTATACTTATTATCAACTTTTATTCAATGATCATCATATTTTGATATTAATTTTCAAGGCGTAATTCTAAGTAGGAAACATTATAGATGATTTATATATGATGAAAGAAAAAGATATCCGATGGAAAATGTCTATTAGGAATAACCAAAATGGGTTTGTGAAATCAGTAAATGCCAATATGATATTAATATTACTTAAAACTAATTAGGGATAAAAACCATGTATACAAATAATATAATAAATTTTTTTTGAAATTAAGGAATTCCATAATATAAAAAAACATTAATGTGAGTTCTATTTTTTTCAAAATAAATTTATTTTATTACATTTTAATAAATATCACATGTCGTAATAGTTATGTATAATGAATGAATTTCTAAAAGAATGATTAAATTAAAAACCTTGTTATTGAGAACACTAAAAATATAGATATATCTATTATTTACTTTTAATCTACTAATTTTAAATAAATTATCATTTAATTTAATATATATGACGGAAAAATTCAATATTGAACTAATTTTGGTATATAAATCATTGTATATAAAATTTTTGAATCATATGTTCTATGAATCATTTGAATATGACATGGTATGTATTGATATTTTATATTTATTATTCATGATGTATAATAGTTGAAAACCAAACTAATCTTGGATGACATCTTTGACATGTAGTTAAAAAATTTTGATAGAACATTTTAATTTCATGTTGGGAATGTTCTTATTTTTAGATAAGTAAAGATATTAGGGATCATAGAAATTGTACAATATTATTTATTAAAAATATTTGATTTTTTTACTGTGAGGTTAATTTAATTAATAATAATAACTAATAAAAACTTATTTTCACCATATCTAAAATATTCATCCTTGTTCCTACATCTAATGAAACTAGATAACTACTATAGAAACACAATATTACTTTTTTTAATAATAAAAATTTAAATAGTACTATTATTTCTAAAATAATATCATATTATGGAATTATTCAATATTTAATGTTTCTGAAAAAGTAAAAAAGGTGAATATTATTATATATCAATAGTTCTGGGTTTTTTATTATAGGATTGAAGTTGATGTATATAGATTACTTGTATTAGACTTTGGATTGGCCAACACTATCCAATGAATGTTGTACGAAGAATGTAACTTATATAAATGATCAATAGAAGCATGTAAATGATGTGAGAAATAGTGTATTAAGACCAATTGGTGGTTGGTTCTAATACAAGTGATATCTTATTGATGACGCTTCCCAGCAACCAATGACATTTTAATTAACAGTATATGTATGTTCATTCTGTCTAATATTAATAAACACACATATGTTGTTTTTAATTTAGCTTAAATTTAATATTATTATCCCAAATAGTTTACACCACATTTAAAGGGTTATAATAGTACAACTCGTTATTGTGAAACATGATGTGATATGATAATATTATTAAATATTGTTTTATTGTTGGATATAATTATATAATGGGACACATAGTGTGGTGAATATTAGGTCTATGTCTTAATAAATGTGTGATACATCATCTCTTAAAGTTATAAAATTCTAATTTCTAGGAGATGAGGTTATGGTAACTAGACCACAAGTAGTAATGCCACATCTTTTGTGTAATTTAACATTCATATCTAAAATAATTTTTAACGCACTTTAGAATTTATGAATATTATTAATTTCTAAAATTAGGTAATGAATTAGATGTATTACTAGAAAACATAATGATGCATGTTAATTTTGATGTTGGTTTCATTGGGAAATTAATGGGATCTATATCATTAATTAGTTTGTTAAGAGGTTATTTATCCCTTCTATCTTTATTGAATTCAATATATAATATTTTTTATTGGAATAAAACCGTGTACATAAATTCTGTTGTCCTGGTATGTTGAAAATGTAAAACCCCAAGATTCCAGGGTTTGTTTTTCATTGAATAATACAATAGCGTTTGATGTACACAAAAAAATTTCATGTACACCTTAATCTATCGAACTAGTCGTTTTAAAAGAAGATATGTATAATAATACCCACTTTTTTAAATTTGATAAATTTTAATTTTTAGATTATAATTTTTTTCTTGGATTTGGAATATCAAAATTAGCTTTTGGTGAATTTTTGGTACTTTTTGATAATTTTTATATTTTTATGAATAGTGAAAAACAATTTAAACTAAATATATATATTTTAATTGAAATAAATTGTAGTGATAAATTATACAATTGAGTGGTTTTAAAATATCATTTGATTATATTTTTTTTATTTAATATAACGTAGGAAGTTGTATATAATTTTATATTTAAATTGCACATAAACATATGTCAATGTGTTGATAGTCTTTAATTCTTATAAACAGGCTAATTAGATTTGACAAAGAGAATTAATTTTAAATTATTTTTTACAACTTTTTTATTTTTAATTCAGAAAAAATATATTCCATATTTGGAATCTGGAGTTCCAAATTGCGTAAATAGGTAATTTTTATTTTTAGGTATTATGAATAGTTACTTCAGTAAATATTTTTTTAACATAATTAAAGGGTAAATCCAGTAAATATGAGTAAAAAATAATATCATAATAATATTAAATTACCCTAACATGTTTCCTAACCCTATTAGAAGATACATTTCCAACCAGGGTAATTCGTGGGTTCATTTTTGGACACCATGGATTCACATGGTTGTGATAATGTCATTTTATATTAGTTAATGTAACATAAGGACAAAAATAACATAATCATGAGCCTTTTAGTAAAACAAATGTTATATGGGGTCATATAATTGATCTCTTCGAAGATAAATATTAATTATAAATATAAAAATATTTAATAAATTATTATATTTTATTTATAATTTTTAGATATAAAATAAATATATTTATTTTTGATTCAATAATAATGTAGTATTTTCCTTCTTAATGAACGAATCAAATAAATGATATTATAAATTTAAAATTAAATTTAATTCGAAAGATTTGATTCCACAAAATAATTTTCGAGGTGAATATGACATGTTAGGGTTGATGAAATGTATTTTTCTCAAAGTAATCAAGTTGTTAGGACATTCAAAAAATACTAAATAATGTCAAAATTTAAATAAATAAGTTTTTAAAAAAAATATGATTTTATTAAATGATATAATATCCATAAAAACTTAAGGTTCTTCTGAATGACATTGATCAGTTTTTTCATGAAATAAACGAACACCGTTAGGTTCTTTTCTCATTTTATAGTATCTATATTAACCATGTAATATAAAAATGCAAAAAGACAATGTAAATGTTAAAATATTTAACTAAGAGTTAAATATAAATTATAAGATTAATATGGTGACCTAAACAATTATAAAACCTTTTGGTTGATAATATTTAGACCCATACTCATATTATAATAGAAATAAAGCCTTTTTGAGATGTTATGAAATGGAAATTATTTTATAATAAAATAATATTTCATGATTTTCCAAAAGTGACCATCAGCTCTCTTATAAAAGGGTACATCCCCTTATCTCATAATAACACATCCAATGTGATTTGGATCGGCCAAAAACTACTCAAATATCTTTCCTACTACACCCAATTAATCTTAGAGGCCTTATATTGACCAAAACATTGACCTAAGGTGCCCTTTTGATTAAATAAAAAGGAAGCACCTGAAGAAGAGGAAATAATTTTATCACCACTTTCAAAGTTCATTTCTTCTTCCACTTCCACTTTCTTTTCTGTTTCTATAAAAGAATAATTACTCTAGTATCATTAAGATGGTGTGATGATATTTTAAATATTTTTCAACCATATTTATTATACTATCTATCCTATGAATGACAAAGTCACCATACAAGCGTACGTACGACTTACCGTCTCCACGTCATGGTGTACTTTGTTATTCAACACTTTGTTATTTGGATGGGTATAATAATGTCTATAATTAATGTAAATAATAAATATAAAATGTTAATGATTCATTATATAAGATATATTATCCAATTACATACTATTTCACCATCAATAGAACGGTATTGTTGCACGTGCATACGTACAGATTACCGTCTCCATGAACGCGATGAGATTCATTCCCCATATTAACCATTCATGAGTAATTTTCATTTTATAATTAAAAAAATTATCAATAACTTAATATCATTCTAGATATTAATCAAATAAATTCTATCCATAATAAACATGACTTACATAACAAAACATATAAAGGAAAATGAATCAGTTAACACCCGAAACAGTGATACTACTAAAATATTATTAAAAAAAATATTAGAAGATCTTATATGATATCATATTTATGTATATGGTTCTTTAATAATTTAATAACAATTATTTAACTATTATACAAGAGATTAATGTACCATCAACCATGTAAATATACAATGTAATGGTAAACATTACACTCTCTTAATTATCTGAGGTTGTTTATACATGATTATATACTGGGACCTCATTATCATCCACATCTGTGTTTCTTAAAGCTTTATTTCAAAACATATATACTATTTCATTTAATATGGGTTAATTTCATTTATACAGCTGTTTGACTTTTAAAAAAAAAAATTAAATGAATTGTTCTGTCGTTTCCACACAATGTACATTATGGACTTTTTGACAAATTATGGTAATAGTGTTTTTTAACTTATATGGTGGGTATGGCTATTTTACTCTGTTATAACACCTTAGAAGATTCCCTTACACGCTTTTATTAATATATCCAAAATAAATGTTTTCTTTTATAATTATGTGGTTTTTAAATTATTTCATAATAGAAAGTGATATTTCTCTCAAATTGTTTTGATTTCATCTATGCAAACTTACTCCAATAGATTTTTCACTTGTTTTAAGTTGATTTATTATGATACAAAATTTCATATTATATTGATGTTTTTGAGATAGGTTTGATGGTGGATGTGTGGTTTTTATTCAATTTATGGTTTATGCTAAATGTATTAACATTTCATATGGTAGTTTTAATATAAATGTTTACGTTAAGTTTCTCCATTTTTATATGAGGAATTAATTGGACTTAGTAAGTGATGGGTGGATCCCACAATACCTTCTCACTGTACCAGTTGGTCTAATGAGACAATCTGGGGTCTTAGCACATGTCCTTTACAAAATTTTATTTGTAGTCTTAGAACAAGGTCTTGAGTATGGTGCTATGATGTTCGTCATTAAGAATTGAATCATTTTGAAATTAGCTATTGATGTTACATGTGATTATTAGACTAGTAGAATATCCCCGTGAATATGAAAAGATCATTATTTGATTTATCTTTTCCATTTTATTATGATGATTAATATAAAGAACTTTTGTTTTTGTCATATACATTGCCTTCAATATTTATCATTATTTATGAAAGCCTCCACAATATTGTTATCCTTAATGGTCTTCTGAGCATACCCCATTATTATGTTATACTTTTTCTAGGATTTGTAGAAGTATATTATTATTTAACTGTAGGGATAAGATATGGGATATGAGTGTTTTCAAAGGGGACACAATGTTTTGTTTTTTTATTTCATGATATAATGTAAAACATATGTATATATCTAGTACATCCAAGGATACTAATCTAATAAGTCATTCAAGAAATGATCTCTTGATATAATGCCAATGTTATATAATAATGCACTCAAATTAGGTAACTAGGGTCGGTGCATTACTGTTGGTATTAGAGAAATTATAGTACAATCCTTTAATGCTAGATTTAGACAAAAATCTAATTAGAGAGCATTACCCTAAGATAGATCATGATGATTAGTATAGAAGAACATTATATTTTTTTTGGTAATATTGAGATTTTATGTATTTTCAATGAACTGAATCCCTGTCTAGATACGAGAATGTAGAGAAGGACTTGGATCATATGTTCCTAGGATTGAAAACTCTAACAAGGAGTTTTAGGATTGACATGAGGTATCATGGTACACGACAATAGTACTTTCCACACTCATGGGGGATATGATTAGGATAATAAAATTTTAATTAAAAACCATTATCAATGATTTATTACAAAATAATTCCGCAATGAAAACATTTTTTTATAAATATGGATTATAATCATAAAATGTTCAATTTATGTATGGTATTTTACTACTTTGGAATTATGTAATGTGATTCATAAACTAATGTAGTGTATTCCATTGATTAGAAATGGATCCTAGTGGAAGGAATGAAAACTATATTATCACACATAATCCAGGTAGGGGTTTCCCTCCTACTAATGATAATTATATTAGAGATGGTGATACAACCAGTACTAAACAACATATAACCATATTCGAACAACTCACTTTGGTTAGGAATAATAACCTTACCCGTATGGAGCACCCTAATCCAAAACACATAGGACCAATTTTAGACTTCTTCATGTGGAAAAAACCACAAAAATTAAATGGGACTACAAATCTATTTGTAGGTGAGAAATGTATATGTTCTTTAAAGAAAATATTTCATTATTTGGGGAGTAGTGAAAGCTAAAGGTTGTCATGATAGTTTATAGGATCACATAAGATGCATATCAAATGTGGTCATTAACTCAAAAACAAGGTAGGATAAAGAAGTATCAAATATGGAATGGAGGGAGTTTAATGAGACTTTATTAGAAAAATACATTCCACATGACCATCTAGCGGATATGGAAAGACAATTTCAGAGTCTGAGGAAAAAAGAGGATGAGAGTGTTTCCATGTGTGATGCTAACATTACATGGTAAGAAAGTAATACAACATATTATATACGTATCCCAAGGAGTAATATTGATCGATTATTTGTTGGGTTAAAAAAATTTCTCCGTCCAACAGTACTCTCACAGTCCTTCTCTTCGTACGATGATATTATCTCATGTTCTATAAAGACAGAAAATGAATTCTCTATGTATTACAACTTTAATGTAAAGAAATATAATAAGAGATCTGTTGAACACTCTGGAAATGGAAATATGGGGATGAAAGGAAAAAATTTAGTTTCTATACTCCAGTAAATGTTTTCAAAAACACCCTGGTACCTACATGAATGGAATTGGATTTTATTACATGTATCTTGAAAAATGAAACCAATCTCTTGATTACAAGGGAATGAAAATGGATGTCAATGTTTAATGTGGAAATTATAGAGAAATGGGGTATTATAAAAATCAATTTACTAATAATATAGGTAACATACATTAAAAAAAGTCCAATAGATCAAGGACAAGCGTATGCGATCAACAATGCTGAGGTTGAAGCTCTGAATGACCTGGTGGAATGAAATTTAATGGTTTCCACAATTTTTTCCAATTTTTTATTTGATTATGGTTCATCACATTGTTCCATTCCTTCCCAGTTTGTTATGAAAATTGGATATTTCCAATTTGATTTAATGAGGAACTTGTCAGTTAGAACTCTTAAGGGAAGTATCATTGCAATAATGTTTTGTTAATCAGTTCCCATTAGGGCATATAAATGTGCTTTATCTGCTGATCTCATCGTCATACCCACGATTTAATTTGATATAATCCTCGAAATGAATTTGAGTTCATAAAATGATGCGAAATTTTATTATAAGAAGTATAAGGAAAAAATTTTCGATGATGATAAGGAGTACATTATATTTAGAGTAGAAACGTCACAATCTAATTCTCATCTACATCCACCACTAGTAGCTCTACCAAATTCAATTATTGTGGAGGAATAGAGTGAAATTACCCTGGGTAAGGAATGGAATTTTCCAATAGATGATGTAACTATTGTACAAGAATATGTTGATGTGTTTGCAGAGGATTTACCTGGACATCGACCAGATTGAGTAATTGAGTTTTGTATTTATTCTAAGTTCAAGGCCCATATCGAAGATCCCTTATAGAATGGCCACTATGGAATTAGAGGAATTAATGAAACAATAATATTAATTGTGTAATAAATGATTTATTCACCCTAGTGTTTCTTCATAGGGAGCTCATATACTTTTTTTAAGAAGAAAGATGGATCTATGAGGTTGTGCATTGACTACAGGGAGATCATTGTTATAATAATAAAGAACAGGTATCCCCTACCTCAATTTGATTATTTAATTGATCAAACTAAAGGATCATAATATTTTTCAATGACTGCCCTTCGTTCTAGGTTTCATCAGTTATGTATGAAGAAGTAAGACATTCCAAATGGTGCATTTCGTACCAGGTATGTTCATTATGAGTTTACAATAATGCCTTTTGGACTGACTAATTCATCCTCAATTCTCTTGGATCTAATAAATATAGTTTTCAAAGAATATCATAATGAATTTGTTGTGGTATTTTTTCATGATATCTTGGTATACTGTAAATGCTATGAATATCATGAAAATCACTTGATCACTATTGTAATGACTCATAGAATAAATGAATGATATGGGATGTTTAGAAAGTGGGAATTCAAGCTTCAGACGATTTCTTTTCATGGACACATTTTCACAATGGATGGAATCTATTTTGATCCTTCTAAGATATGAGAAATACAAGAATGTGAAACATCAACGAGTATAACTATGGTGTATAGTTTTATTGGTTTAACAGGTTATTATCAGTGTTTTGTCCAAAATTTTTTCTGATTGGCTAATCCATTAACTAGGCTCACACGTAATGGTTGTAAATTTGTTTCGACAAAAGAGTGTGAAGAATGTTTTGAATAATTTAAGAGAAGATTAGTCAATTATCTTATCTTGACTTAACCATCGAGGAATGATGAGTTTGTTATTTATAGTGATTATTCAAAGAAAATACTTAGTTTTGTTTTTATATATAATGAAAAATTTATTGCCTATGTATCACGACAACTAAAAATTCATGGAAAAATCTATCTCACACATGATCTTGATTTAGTTTATATAATATTTTCTCTAAAGATATAGAGATCTTATCAATATGGTAAAAAATGTGAGATATATACTAATCACAAGAGTCTGAAATATATGATCTCGTAGAAAGAAATCAATATGAGGTAACAACGAAGGAGTGAGATACTCAAGGATTATGATATCACTATACACAACCACCCGAGAAAGGAAAATAATATAAAAGATTCCTTGAGTAGAAATGATCCTGGAGTTTTGAACAAGAATAGAGTTGAAAGGGATCTTAACTTCATGGATCTAGTGAAGATGGATATGGGAATAATCATGGAAGTTAAAAAATAAACAGTTTTTCACATGGTTACCAATCCATTATTAATATAAAGGATAACAAGTTCTCATATTGATGATGAGGAGATTCAAAAGAAAATTAAAGCTGTGAATGATTGGATATTGATTTACATTGTATATGAAGATATAATTTTAATATTTGGGAGGAGTCCCTGTGTTCCTTACATACCTGATCTAAAAAAGGAAATTGTTGGATGATGCTCATAGCTCCCATTTCAATATACACCATGATAGTACTAAGATGTATAGAGATTTGAAGGAACATTTTTTGTTAGACATCATGAAGAGGTATATTGACGATTATGTGTCAAGATGTATGGTTTTTCAATCGGTGAAGGCTAGAAGACAATATCATAGAGGATTCAAGCGACATATTCCCACACCTGAGTGAAAATGGGAAAATATTACGATGTGATTTTTCATGGGGCTATAAAAGACTCCTAGTAAGAATAATGCAATAAGGGTCATTGTTGATCTTCATACCATGTTAGCATATTTTCTTATTGTAAGAGACAATTTACCACTAGAACATTTAGCAAGACTATATATTAATGATGTTTTAAGACTTCATGGTGTCCCCCTATTGATTCTCTCTGATCGTGAACCTCGATTTACATTAATATTCTAGAAAATTATTAAAAAATACCAAGATATTGAACTTCATTTGAGTAGTACCTACCACACTCAAACAGTTGAACAATGTGGATATCTTTATCACATGGCATTCAAGGTATGTGGGATCAGTATTTACTTGCGGCAGAAGTTTCCTATAACAATATCTTCTATTCAAGTATTCTGATGGCACCATATTAAGAGTTATATGGAATGACATGGTGCACACAACTTGTTGGGATGTTGTTGGTGAATGAAATCTAATAGGACCAAAACATGTTGAGGAAACAATGTAAAAGGTGAACATTATCCAAACCCACATCAATGTAGCTCAATGTAGGAAAATGATCTATACCGATTACCGAAGGAAGGATTTGGAATATCAGGTATGAGATCATGATTTCTTGGAGAAATATTCATGTAAGAGTGTTATACGATTCAGTAAGAAGGGAAAATTATGTCCCTGGTACATCAAACCTTTTGAAATTCTTGAAAAAATTGGAGATGTAGATAACCATTTTGTAATGTCTCCTTGTCTCTTCAATGTTCATGATGTGTTACACAAATCATTGTTGATAAATTACATGCCTGACCCAACGTATGTCCTCACCTATGAAGAAATATAATGGGACCATGATCTCTCTTATTGTGATGATCTTGTAAAGATTCTTGATACCAGAGAACATGTGCTGAGAAACTGGACGACTCATATAGTAAAATCTCTATGGAAAAATAGTAAGATGGAAGAGGCTACTTGGGAACATTAGTAACTAATTATGAAGAACAACCCAAATCATTTTATGCATTAGTATTCTAAATATTTCGAGGATGAAATTATTTGAAGGTGGGAAGAATGTAACACCCCAAGCTTCCACATTAGGTTTATCATTTAATAATACAATGGAGTGTGATCTACGCAATGTCGAGTTTAATCACACCACAACCAGTCGAACTAGCCATTTTATAAGTAGTTATGAATAGTAATACCCACATTTTGAAATTTTATAAATTTTATTTTTCAAATTTGACTTCATTTTTAGATTTTAGAATATCAAAATTATAATAGGGTGATTTTTTGATATATTTCAGATAACTTTCATATTTTGATGAATATTGAAAATTCTCAATTTTAATTAAAAACAATCTTTTTAATCGAAATAATTAAAGGTGTTAAACAATAAATATTAGTGATTTTAAAGTATATTTAGATTATATTTTTATTATTTAATATAAATTTTGTAATTGGATGTAATTTCACTTTTAAATTGTACATAAACATATGTCAATATTTTGATAGTTTTTATTTAATAAAACCTCGCTTATTGGTTTTGACAACGATAATTAATTTTAAATTAATTTCTCCAACTTCTATGTTTTGAATTTGAAAAAATAGATTTAAAATTTGGAATCAGGTTGTCCAAATTGTATTAATAGTTAATTTGTTTTTTGAAATTATAAATAATTACTTCGTTAAATTTTTTACTTACCATGGTTAAAGAGTAAATCTAGTAAATTAGAGTCACAAATAATATTATAATAATATTAAATTATGCTAAAATGTGTCGTAAACCTATTTTAAAATATATATCCGACCATCAGAATCCTTGTTTCGTATTTGGGACCCCATGGATCCACTGGGTTGTCATAATGACATTTTATATTAATTAATGTAATGTAAGGACAAAAATAACATAAAAATATATCTTTTAGTAAAACTATTTTTATATGGGGTTATATACTTTATCACTTTAACTATAAAAATTATATAGAAATATAATAATATTTCCTACTTTATGATATTTTATTTATAATTTTTATACATAATATAAATATATTTATTTAGGACACAATAATGATGCGGTATTTTTCTTATTAATAAATGAATCAAATAAATGATATTATAAATATTATGAAAAATATAATTTGAAAGATTTGATACCATACAAATTTTTTTAGGTGAATATGATGTATTAGGTTTGATTAAATGTATTTTTTACAATGTAATCAAGTTTTTATTACATTCACAAATAACAAATACTAAATAGTGTGAAAACTAAGATAAATGAATTTTTAAAACAAATACTATTTAATTAAATGATATAATATTCTTAAAAATCTAAAGTTCGAAAAAAGGTCATATATACGTTTATTTATGTCATTTATTAACCACTTTATGTTCATTTGTCATTTTATATAATGTATATTAACCATGTAATATAAAAATACAAGAAGACATGGTAAATGTTTAACTATTTAACTAATAGTTAAATCTAAAAGATATGTTTAATAAGGAGAAGTAAACTAGTATAAACCCTATTGGATGAGATTATTTCGACCCATCCCCACCTTATACTATAAATAAATCTATTTGGAGCCATTATAAACCGAAAATTAGTTTATAAAATATAATATATCATGTTTTTTCTAAAGTGAACATCACCTCGCTTATAAAAGGGTACATCCACTTCTCTCAAAATAACACCTCCAAATACATTTATATCATCCAATACCTTCTCAAATATCTTCATAAATACCATCAATTTAACCTATAGGCCTTACATTGACCATAAATCCATCCTGGGGAGCCATTTTGGTCAAAACAAAAGGAAGAACCCAAAGAGGATGTAATAATTTATCACATCTTTCAAAGTTCTATTCTTCTTCCAATTCATCTTTTTCAGTTGTTTACATAGAAAAATAATACCAAAAATTCCTTATACATTATGTGATGTTATTATAAAAATGTTATGACCATATTAATTATTCATTACATCCTATGAATGAAAAAGTCACAATACGTGCGTACGTACGGCTAACCGTCTCCACACTGTGGAGTATTTTTTTTCAACACTTCATTATTTGGATGTGTATAATAATGAGTATAATTGATTTAAAAAATAAATATAAAATTTTAATGATTAATTATATATAATATATTATACAATTACAAACTATTTCACCATCTATAGAATGGTATTCTCGATCATACATACCTACAAATTATCGTCACCACGAACATGATAAGATTCCTTCCCCATCAAAACAATTGAAGAATAATTTTTATTTTATGATTAAAAATAATGTTTACAAACATAATATCATTATAGATATGAATAAAATATATTATTTCAAAAAAACATGACTTACATGAAAAAACATATAAATGAAAACAAATCAGTTAACACCCAAAACAAGGATACTAATGAAATATTATCAACAAAGAAATATTAGAATATCATATATGATATCATATTTATGTATATGGTTCTTTTATAATTTAATAACAATTATTTAACTATTATATTTTAGGTTATCATACTCTCTACCAAGTAAAATTACAAGGTAATTGTTAATTTTACAATCACATTTTATCCAATGTTGTATATACGTGAGTATCTACCATGACCACTTTATCTTCCACATATGTGTTTCAATAAAATATATTTCAAAACATTTTTATTATTTACTTGAATTTGGGTTAACTTAATTTATACCATTTTTTGACATTATATAAAATATTTTGAGAGGAATCATTCCATCTTTTTCCAAACATGGTACATAATGACCTTTTCGACAAATTAAGGTACGGATTTGTTTCTAACTTAAACGGAAGGTGCATCTATTTTCTTCCGTTATAACTCCTTTGATGATCCACTTAATATTTTAAGAATAATAACAAAATAAATTTTTTCTTTTATAATTACGTTACATTTAAATGATTTCAATATTGAACGAGATATTTCTCTCAAATAGTTGTGATTTCATATTTGTCAACATCCAATGATGGATTTTAAAATTGTTTGAAGTTTATTTATTATTATAAAATATTCTATATTGTATTGAAGGTTTTTTGATATGTTTTACATTGGATGTGTTCTTTTTATACCATTCATGGTTTATAGTTAAAGTATTAACATTTCATATTGTAGTTTTAATATGAATTTTTATGTTATGTTTCATCATTTTCAAATGAGGAATGAATTGCACATAGTAAGTGACGAGTGGAGACTAATATAGATCCTCAATTAATCGATAGGTCTAATGAGACAAACTTGTGTCTTGGCACTAGGCCTTGACAAAATCTTATTTTTAGTCTTGGAACGAGGACTTGACTATGTGGTTATGATATCCTACATTATGCATTACATCATTATAACATTATCTATTGACATTACATGTGATTATTTGACTTGTAGAATATCCATGTGTATATGTAAATTGCATTATTTGATTTATCATTTCCATTTTATTCAGAAGTTTAATTTTAAAATGCATGTGTTTTTGTTATATACATTTCCTTAAATGTTTTTGCCATATTTATTAAATTTTTCTGATATATTTGTATCCTTACCAAGAATCCTAGATCACCCCTTTTTATGATTTATTGTTCTCAAGATGTGATGATAATTATTAAGATTTTCCTGCAGGGATAGGCTATGTGATATGAGTGAGTTAAAAGGGGACACAATGTTGTTTTTCTTTATTTGAACATATAATGTAAAACTTATATATGTATCTAGTACATCCATTTATACTTAACTAATCCATATTTTGAGACTTGATCTCTTGTGATCATGAAAATGTTATGTAATACTACACAAAATCTGGGTAATTATGGTTATGTCATTACAGAAAAACTCAATTCAGATTGTTAAAAACGATACGTATATTGATTAGGTTGATGAAACAAGTGTGCATCCATGATTATGAGATATCATGAAAAATATGCTATATTACACAATGAGTGTCTTATATGGTTTTTATCATTACAACATTAACTTAATCCTCTCGGTTCACTTAATTTTTTTCTAGGTGCTAATATCAAATTTCATTGAATTTACCTAAATACCATTGATGAAAATTCCTATAGGGTTAATATAATTGTGTTTCATTAACATATATGAAATATTAATTGAATTTTTAATTGAAAAATTTCATTATCTCTTCTATGAAATAATTTATAATTTGGATTTCGATTAGATAAATATTCATTGAACATAATTATTTATGAGTCCCATATTAAAATAAATATTGATCAAATACACCCTGAATATTATAATAATTTATTTATCTATCAAATTAATAATATTTCTTATTCATGTATTAATATGTACAGAGGGTTAGAGAACAAATTGAAGGGACCTGGTTTGAATGAATTATTAAAAATAATTTAAAATTTATAAATTTATTTCATTAATGATTTGATAATTTTTTGATCTTAGTGATATTTTCATATCATGGATAAAATAATAGTATGAATATTATTATGAGACCTAGGGATCACTATTTATTACGATATTAATTAATTTCCTATGTATAATGACCTAGGACATACTCTCCCACAACTAATGCAGAAAAATTGAACTATACATTTTGGACTACAATGCTGATATTTGTGACCCAATTTTTTCATCCAAACATTATAACATCAAAAGGAAAATATGGATCACATACATTATCCATGAGATTTTATATTTAACGTTTTTGTAAATTAAGAAACACTCACACACAAAAAATTCAAAAGTTATCAAATTAAAATTTCCCCATTTTAAATTTATTTTCTTATTTATCATTTGTTCATAAAAATAATCCTTTTGAAATCATTTATTGAAATATAATTTTCAACATCAATATTTAAAATAAGGGGAAATGGAAACACAAGAAGGGTGAGCTCAAATTCTAACAATGGGTAAACATTAGTATTAGACACTGAATGTCATCAATTAGAATAAGAACTCTATTAGGTTATAGTTAAATAATCAAAGGGAACGATTATAATAGAAAAATAATTGCACCTCTCAATACATTTATCATAAAACATATAAACATGGCATAAGTAATTAAAAACATAATATTTTAAAAGAAACAATATCCACATTCTATTTGATATAAATATGCATTAAATGATGAATCATAACAACATAAAAATAATTTATAAAACATATTGTAATATTGTAATTTAGTCTCATTGAACCCTTATAGAACACTTATAAAGATTTTACAAATTAAAATAATCATATATCCAACATCTAATATAAATATTTAGAAAATAAAATCATTGGCCAATGTGTTGGATCACAATATGGGACAAAAAACTATAATGGGCTCACGCATAACTTATAATGTTTCTCAACCTTTCTAAAATAAATTACAAGGAAAATATAATGAATAAAACCATTGAAAACTCTTCTAAACCCGTGTCTAAAACACCTTCTGATATCAAAATATGATTTTCATAAAAAAATAACTTTTAAAATACAATAATAATGTACATTGTAATGAAAATAATATATTTAAAAAGAACAATAAAATATATAAAATAAACATTAAATAATCTAGGGTTCATGATTTTGTAAAAAAATTTCTCTATTATACATTTTATAAAAAATTTCTTTATTTACTTTAAAAAAGATGAAATAGGAACATTACAAAATGATTTAAATGAAACTAATTTACATAATAACTTCAAAAGTGTAATTTTCTAAATTTCTTTAAGAAAAAATAAAATTATATTTCTAAAACAACAATTCATTTTTAAATACAATCATAATTTTTTTTTCAAAACCATGTACATGAAATTGAAACATTATGAATAATAAATCATTAAATCATTTAAAATTATGTTTTTGTTAAATCCTCCCTTAAAAATATATTATCATTAAACTGTAAATTAATCTAATTAATTTAGTATGTGTATCTCCTATAAATACATGTAAAAATGTGTAAATAAATCAAAATATTTTTAAAAATTATTTCTCACATAATCCTAGAGAACCATAATCAAGAATTAGAAGTTTATCCCATAGAATAGAAAATTGGGTTATTAATTCCATTAATACTTTAAACTCTTTTGAATCATCTTGCAGCTGAAAACATAAAATTTAAGAAAGTGATAAATATAATAAGAATAAATAAATCCGTGATATAACATGTCAATATAGTGCAATATACTCCTCATAAAATAATTTAGGCACATATCATCCAAAAATGCCTCAATGAGATAAAATTGAGATAAAGTCCCTTACCATTAGTCTGACTCAACAAGTACAATAATTATATTCATAAATAAAAAAAATTGGGTAATTTTTAACATTACAGATAAAAACATCCAATATTATCATTCAATTTATATCCTTTATTACAATGTTTTAACAATTACTTAATTAGTTGTGTTTAGATTATAAATTTTGAGGATATTCTGTACATGAGTCCAAAATGAATTAGGTATGATGCCTATTTTCTAATTGGTCATTTGTAAATCATCTAAAAAATAATTATCATTAAATAATTATCATCTTAATAAATAAATTATAATTTTCAATCCATCTATTATAAATAGACATGAAATGTGAATTGTGTTACAATGGTGGAGAGTGTATATCATACATATACACGAGTAACATTTCCATTTTTCAATGATCATTGGGGAAATAAGATAAGTATAATATTATATTTATGAATGTTCATTATATTATTAATATAAAATTAAATTTTTTTATTAAATTATATATATTTCATCCATGTGATCCAATGATGAAAAATGAATCACATTCCTACGTAGAGGTGATAATTCACATGCACACACAGATGACGTTATCATTTTTTTATTCATAGAAATGGAAATACATAAATGATATATTATATTTTTAAAGGATAAATAATTTATTAAAATAATTTATAAAAATAAAATACATCATTATTACTGGCCTTCAGATACGTTGATGAAAAAATATTTACATTAGTCCAATGGTGGTAGTTTACTATACAAAAAGATGATTGATTCTTTTCACATTCAATAGACTTGGAGAAGGATATGGGTAATTACAAAAAAAAATTTATTGAGGATACTATACATATCATTTTTTCAAGGATAAGTAATGTATGAGGGATGTGGGAGAATAAATGAAATAAAAATACTTGATTAGAAATAATGCAACTTATTTTTAAAACCTCTGTTTCATAACACCTTAAAGAATAAAATTATTACTTTATGCCAAATATATGATATATAAAATTTTGGTAGAGGTTATCTGAATTTATATGGGCCGATCTTGGACAAAATTAGGGTTTTATGTATTTATAAAAATATATAAGAGGTTCCCTTTTAATAAGATATGAGACATAAAATCTTGGAATTTTTCATAAAATTAAATAAATATTAATTAATTTTAATTTAAATGTTTTATAAAACTGACTTATTTAGAAAATATTATTATTATGAGTTGAAATAATATCATTAAATAATTTTTTTAAATCTTTATGCCACAATAATACATTTATAATTTACTTTTATCCATTATTTGACACTTTTTATTCTTCCCGTAACATCATAGTTTTTTCATATTTTAGGGTTAGTATAGTTACTGTAAATTACCAAAATATACCAAAATTATTAATTGATTATTTTTTCAACATTATCCCAATAATTTTTTAGAATCTAAATTTTTTAATATTTTTTTATTATTTATAATATATTAATTATTTTAAAATTTGATTAATGTCATTTTTGACATTATTCATTACATTTAATTTAACAAAATAGAATATGTAAATCCAATCCAAATATTGCAATAGATTAATGACATGTAGTAATAATATATACTTTTTTTATGACATGAAAAATCTCAAATTGTTTTTATTTTTATATTTTTTATATCATTTATTTTTTATTTCAATTATTTAAAAAACTACGTCATTATTATTATGAATGTTATTATTGTAATTATTTTTCGAACAAAAATTAAAATCATATTAACATGTTGAATATAAATATTTTTTAATTACAAATAATATTTGTGATAGAAGATATATTTTTTAAGAGAACATATTAAAACATTTATACATATTATAAACATTATTGTATAAGGTTTGAGTTTTCATAAAATAAAATATTTGTAAGATGATTACTGTCACCAATAAGGATATAAGTGGTCATAAAATTGACACAAAAATGATTGGTGTCTAAAATCACCATAAAATAAAACAAAGAAAAGTTTTATGGTAATGTATGAATCCTTATTAATATTATTCTTATCCCTAATTACCTGATTTATCTTTAATTGGGGTAATATAAATTATTATATTTATTATTCTTGTTGTCAAAAAAAAATGTGAGTTATATACTAAATATTTAAATCATGATTAATAATATGTAATCCATTATTATAAATTCATAACATAAATGTGGATAAATTTATTTTGAAAATAATCCTATAGACGGGATGTAACATCAGTTTATTAATGAAAAAAAATGTTAAAAATTGGGAAATATTTTTAAATCCAATTTCATTGTGAAATTGAATGAAATTTAAATGTTAAATTTATTATTTTTTAATTTATATTATTATTCTCTTAAAAAAATTATTTTTTTTCTATATATATAACTTATTCCAAAATGAATTTTTCCGTGAAAATGTTGAATTTTTTACTCTTTTAGAAAAATAGGTGTATCATAAAAACTATTAAAAGTAAAACAAATGAAATTGTGATATTAAAATTTAAAAAATTAAATTTATTATTTGAATTATGTTTTTAAATGTGTTTAAATTTAAATTTAGAACTATTTTTCTATTCTAAGGAAGAAAAATTCAATTTTAAAAAAGTATAACTTTTATACCTAAAAGTGGGCTTGTTCGTATATTATAGCTATCAATTATATCAAATGACTAAAAGATAATTTCTATGTATATTTAAACATAACATAGTAATTATTATTCATACATGTCAATAAAGAAGAAATTAAATAACATGAAGTTTAAATAATAATATTTAGTTACTCATTTAAGCTTCATGAAACAAAATTTTTATGAAATATCATATACTGATTCCTTATAAAATCATGGGTGATTTCATTCTCCCCCAATTAAATGAATTTAATACTATAAATTTGATGTTTTTATAGAAAACTATGGCTTTGACTATTGATAATACCATTTTTAAAATACCACATAATAACAATGGTAAATTCAACATCCATTTGAAAAAATATAATGGAAAGTATTAAACTCACATAAGATAATACATAATCGGGATCATTGTAGGAAAATATGGAAATTTACTAGAATAATAAATATCATGATTGGATATAGAGTGACAGATAACATGTTCATTTTAACTTCTTCCATCAAAAAACTAAATATTTGTTATGATTTAAAAGGACCATGATTTTTTATTAAATGTAAATGGATAACATTTTTGTTTCAAGATCATTTTCCTATACTTGAGTAATTATTTTAAAACATGGAATAAGAACATAAGTAGATATACATAAATGAAATGTATAGTTTCATCCTATAATCAATTTCAACCAAAAATCATCATTTTATCCAAATGATGAGAATGCAAGATAAAATTTTCACACCTAATGCACTATATTAAACTTATGGAGAATAAAATAGAAAATAAAAGATATTATATCAATTATTCCCTTGAAAGATTAAGAAAAAACATAATATTTTTGATAAAATAACATCATTCAGCAAATATAATAAATGTACATATGAGGAAAATTTAATTTAATCACCAAAATTAATCTATGAAACCCAGCATAAAACACACAGAAATATAAATCATTCATCTTCCACAAAAAATACTATAGAATATACTTAAGAACCAAAAAACTGAAAATATTTTATCACATAGGCATAAAATATAATATTAAAATTTAACCCCAAATTACATCAATTACACTTAAATTCTCATTCCAAAATAAAATTTCCCTAATCATATAATCTATCATTATTCTGATCATTTTAATAAAAAACGTGAATCAATAAAAATACACAATAATGTAATATATCCTTGAAAAAAAATTAAAATTTACTATAAATTTTTTTTACCCCTATATATTATATTTTAATAAAAAGGTAATAAGCAAAAATTACCTCAAAATCATGGATCATATAAACTATAAATTCTATAAATAAATTTAAACCTATTTCCTCGTAGAGTTAATGAATAATTTTTGAATTAAATAGTTTCATACCATAATAAAAAGGGTTACCGACTCGATAATCATTTATAAAACCCCACATATTTTCTCCCCAAACATTGATGAAATTTCATGGTATAATTTTTAATACATAAACACTTAATTTTACTTATTCAATAGTTATTATGTGGAATATTTTTTTATTATTTATCAATATCTCCTGTAATATAATTATAATGATAAATCCATACCAAATAGTCTTCCTTTATTCTATTGATGTCTTATTTAACATTCTGAAGGATGTAAAATTCTCAAAGAATATAAATAGTCCAGTCATTGGTTGTATTCCTCTTTTCGAATACCATGGTCCTGTCCATTATTTTAAATCATATAAGAGAAATACATGGTCTATGTATGATATAGAGAAATGAAAAATTGTTGGATGGATAAAATAGTTTCTTGTTGGTGATTTGGTTTCTAAATAATAATTCAATATCCAATGAAGAATCTTTTTCCGTGATAGTGATGATTATATATTCCGTAGTAGATAAGTTGTTTTTTCAAGATCCCTTTACATCTATATTGATGAAACTTTCTGAAATCTATGTAAAAGAAAAATATTAAAACATTTAATGATTTATTTCATTTTATAATTAACACATCAACTACAATTTATTTATAATATTTTAACCTTAAAATACCTTATAAAAAATTCCATAACCCTTTTAAATCAAATATTTAAAAATGTAAAACCCCATGCATTCACAGTACGCTTCTCTTCAAATAATAAAATAACATGTGTTATACGCAACTTCGAGTTCTAACACACCAAAACACATCAAACTAGCTTTTATGTATAGTAATACCCACAATTTGAAATTTTATTCATTTTATCCTTCAAAATTTACTTCATTTTTGGATTCAGAATATTGACATTAGCTTAGGGTGAATTTTTTGTACTTTTCTGATAACTTTCATATTTTGATGAATAGTGAAAATTACTAAATTTTAATTAAAGACAACTTTTATAATCGAAAAACTTAATAGTGATAAATTATTATTTTTAGTTGTTTAAATGTATAATTATATTATATTTTTTCAATTTAATCCAATTTTTGTTATTAGACAAAATTTAACACTTAAACTGGACATAAGCAAGTGTCAATCTTTTGATAGTTATTATTTCGTAAAAACACGCTTCTGGTTTTTACGACGGAAATAAATTTAAAATTAATTTCTCCTACATCTGTGTTTTTAATTTAGAAAAATAGATTCCATATTTATAATCAGGAGGTCCTAATTGTGTAAATAGGTAATTTTTATTTTTATACATTTTGAATAATTACTTCGGTAAATATTTTATTTACCATTGTTAAAGGGTAAATCAAGTAAATAAGGGTAAAAAAAATATTATTATAATAATATTAAATTACCCTAAAACTTTTCCTAACCCTATTGGAAGATACATGTCCGACCATGGGAATCTTTGGGTCGATTTTGGGACCACATGGTGCCACTTGTAAGTGATAATGACACTTTATATTAATTATGTTAAAGTAAATACAAAAATGACATAAGCTTATATCTTTTAGAAAAAAAAAATTTACATAGGGTTATATATATTATATTTTCCACTATAATTATTCATTAGATAGATAAAAAGATTTCCTACATAATGGTATTTTATTTCTAATTTTTAGACATTGAATAATTTAATTTATTTATGACACAATTGTCATGACCCTTCCTTGGGGCCCATGTCGTGACTACCCAAAACCTGCCTTCCATAGGCCAGGGGCTGGCGAATAGCACCAAAGGCGTAATTCCTGATAACTGGGAAGGCATTGCCTTCATAAAAGAAAACAAAACACCACAGAGTACAAGAGGAAGTAATACACTAAGTACAAAAGGAAGTGCTGAAAAGTGAATGGGCCAGAATACAAACCCAATCGAAAGTACAGCTACAACTCAAAGAAAGTACAACAGAAAAAGACAAACAGCTGGAATAATGGAAGCAGATCCTGGGTTGTCCTCCTCGGATCCTACCTAAAGGGTAGGTACAGATAGCGCAACTCCTGGATCGTCCACCATAGATCCTACATGAAAGGTAGGTACAAATAGCCTCCACAATGCTCTCGCCCGATGACCTCCTCCGAGTGTCGTCTTGTCATGAAGTCCACCTCCAGATACTGACTCGTCGTGAGGTCCACCTCCGGGTATCGTTCAGTCCTTGAACACTTGACCTCTATTAGCGCTGCCCGTCTATTGCAACCAACACAATGAGGTGCGGGCATATCCCGTGAAGTGGTGAGTATACGATACTCAGTAGGGACCCCGAGACCCTAAAGGTCTCACTAAATCAAACAAGGATAACCACAAAGAAGAATATCAACAGATAACCCTTACAAAGGTATATGCCCATACTTATACCTAAGTTATCAAGTAATCCATCTCAATCATAAAGAAACACAAAGGTTATGAAATCAACGGATAACCACTACCTAGGTATATGCCCATACATATACCTAAGTTATCAAGTGACCCATCTCATTCATGAGGTAAACACAGAGGTCATAGACTCAGCTCAAACCAGGATTTTAATTATCGAAACCATAACTACTGAAGAGCCCCGTCTCTGGAGAGTACAGTGATCCTGTCATGACTCCGAGGTACTGCTCAATAACCTAAGACTGCTGAGGTACTCTTCCTGTGGAGTACCGCAGGTCAGCCCCCCAAACACAGTACTGCTACCCGCCGGGGTCTGCCTCCCAAACACAGTAGTGCATCCCACCTAATAGCCTGTAGAGGTACTCTCCGGACATGTTCCATAGGTCTGCACCCAAACTCAGTAGTGCTCCATCTGCCATGGGTCTTCACCCAAACCATGTAGTTCTCCATCCACTGGGCAAGTTGACTCACTCCAAGTCGAGTCGGTCAAGCAGTCGTCAGGTCTCAGCCGGCTACACGGTCTTTGTACTCCGTACGCTCATCTTCGGGTGGGTCTGCTCCCCGAGCTACTGGTCGATACTTCAAGTATCCCAAAGTCCCACAAAGAAGTATCTCAAAGGACTGCCTCGTCATAGGGGTCTCAACACAATAGACAGTGCGTCAATCAGACGCCCGGTCTGTGAGTTATTAGACTTTTCATCCCAGGGGCCCAGTTGGTTTCATGTGCGAACTAACCCAGCCGTATATCAACTGTACCCCGAACTCTCATAGGGTATAATCATAGGGACCGTTACTAAACGTGATCACCAACGCCGCATACAGATCTTCAAACAGACGTCTGGTCTGAAAGTTATCAGTTTTTCGGTTCCAGGGTCCCGGTTGGATTTCGAGTACAATACAACTCGGCCATACTCCAGCTGCATCCAAATCTCAGGAGAAGTATGCCAAAAGTTCCTTCTCATCAATAGAAAGCCAACAAAGTCGACGACACATCAATCGGACGTCCAGAGATCGAGATATAAGCGTTTCTGCTCCGTGGTCCCTGTTGGTTTTGTGATCGAACCAACCCGGCCATACCCAAAGTTTTCCAAAACCCTAAGTGTAATATACTGAAACAACCGTCTCAATTCAAGGATCACTTCTCAACTTATGGTGTGTCGATCGGAGTTTTGTAGCCCATGTTATTTGAAAAACACCGAGAGCTGCCTGAAAATAGGGGGTTCGGGCCCGGTTCGACCCGCCTGAGACCCCTTGGGTCGGCGTGAACTGGGCGACGCGACCCTGGTCTGGGTCCGGGCCACTAAGGCGCGGCCCTGCCCGGCCTGCGCGGTCCGGCCCGGTGGCCTGTTGGCCTGCCGCGCGGGCGTGGCCCGCGCGGCCTGCTCGACTGTCCGAGCTGAGCGAAACAAGGGGGGCGCGCTGCCCCCCCTGATTGATGAACGACACCCCCCGCCCGCCCATGTGGGGGCCTCTCTACTTCCAACCAGGGGTTACGAACCCCCGGTCTCTTCGATCGGCCGGCCCGGCTGGCCGGTCGTGCTGCTGCCGCGGGACCGTCGGGGTCCCGCCCTCCTGCTCCGCTCCGCCGGTGGCCGGTAGTCCGGCCGCCGCTCCCTACTCCGATGCGGCCAAAGGCCGCAGCCTTGCTTTGACCGGCGCGGCGCGATGGCACCACGCCCCTCCGTCGAGGACCCGCTCCGGCCGCGGTGTCTTCGCGGTTCTCTAGCACGATGCGACGGCACCGCGCCCCTTTTCCTCGACCCGACTCCGGACGCGGGTTCGTTCAGCCTAATCGGCACCCCGCGACGGCGCCTCACTTCTTGGCTGTGAATCTCCATGTTCCAGTGCAGTGCGACGGCTCCGCATCGTTCCATTTCAAGCCACTAAGATAACCATCAAAATAAAATATGGGAGGACGTTCACCCGTATTTTTTCGGTCCGACCCCCCTCCATTATTTTGATAACAGTTGGCCGATATTATCGAAGAACGTCCAAATAAAATCCAAATGTAAAGACAAAACCCCTACCTTAATTGAGTCGTCGATCGAGGATTGTCGCGGAAAAAGACGTCGCGGAACCCAGCTTCGCGGAACAAGGTTCTATAAGTGTCGTCAGTGTTCACCCAATGAAGAATGTGGTGTCTCGCTTCCTTCCACGTGGAGAGAAGATGCAAGATGAGGCGACATTCTTCATCGAATCTTCAGTGTTTTTCGCGTTCTTCAATAAAGGTGACGAAGTGTTCTTCTTCGAAGGAAGAAGATCTTCAAAACTCAAGAGCTCTCTTCCCTTTCTCGTAACATAACAATTCCAAAAATAAAATAAAATAAGGCTCCACATTATTTTATTTACCCATGCCATGCATTCAAATTTATAAAATTCAAATCCAATTCACT
Organism: Viscum album; assembly: GCA_963277665.1. Taxonomy (NCBI): domain Eukaryota; kingdom Viridiplantae; phylum Streptophyta; class Magnoliopsida; order Santalales; family Viscaceae; genus Viscum; species Viscum album. The sequence continues at coordinate 2,063,055,764 of OY728133.1, read as the reverse complement.
TAATTAATTAAACCATGAGTTGTTTAATTAATTAAGAGGTAGGATGGAAAATTAATTAAGGAAGTGGAAGAGTTACTTAATTAAAGGAAGTTAACATGTTTAAAGGGGGAGTTTATGAGAGTTATAGGGATTTTGAATGGTTGGGGCTTGTGTGGGCCCCACCTCACATTTATCCTCAAAATTATCCTCACATGGGTAGTTAGGTGCCACCCCAACTTCCCCATGTAGGATACAACCACCTTAGACAAAAAAAATAAAATTGTTTTACAATTTTATTCGTTCCTCATTTAATCCACAAATTTAACTTCTCCACCCGCACAAACGCAACTCTGAAATAAGTGTTCCTAAGCAATTACCAGCGCTGCGGTTTCATCGGTGCCCTCAGATTTCGATTCCATGGACAGGATCAAAAGATAGGAAAACCCGCTCATTCATTCACGGAACATACCCGAGCTAAACGTCAGAAATTGATTTTGGGCACACCGGGCCTCAGAATCAGGCGCCGTTAGAAACTCTGTTCTTATAAAATTCCAAACAAATTAAGAAACAAATTCCCTTGAATTTTACGTGTTTTTACAACAATAATGATGCAATATTTTTCTAATTAATGAATGAATCAAATAATTAGTACTATAAATGATAAAATAAATATAATTTAAAATTTTTGACGCCATAAATGAATATCATAGGTTAATATGACATGTTATGATTGCTTATATGAGTTTGGTTAGAATTAATACATTTTTTAAGACTTTAACAAAAATCATTTATTAAATAGTATCAAAATTGACATAAAGGAGTTTTTAAAACAAATATTAGATTATAAATTAATATAATATTCCAAAAAAATATAAGATTCAGAAAAAGGACTTATATAATGATATGTGTATCATTAAAGACCACTTGGGGTTCTCTTGGAAGTATATTGTACGTTTATAAACTATATAATATTAAAATACAAAGAGAAATGGTAAATGTCACACTATTTAACTAAGAGTTAAATCTAACTATTAAGGTTACTATAGTTCCCCAAACCTATCTAAAAACTATTTTGAGTGTTTTTTAACCTATCCCCAACATAAAAGTTAAATAATACATTTTTGAGCCATTATAATCCCAAAATGATTTTATTATAAAATATTATTTTTATCTCTTCTTACGGTGCCCCTCACCACTCTTATAAAAGGGAACTCCCCCTTATCTAAAATTCACACCTCAAATGCTATTTAGCTCAGCCAAAATCTTCCCAAATACCTATCAAATGATATCCCTTAATCCTAAAGACCTTACTTTAGTCCGAAATCCATCTTATGGAACCCTTTTTATCATATCAAAAGGAAGAACCCGAAGAAGAAGTAAATATTTCACCACCCTCTTTCATGTTCTTTTTCCTTCCACTTATTCTTTATTTGTTATTTCCATTATAAAATAACAACTCATGTATATTCAATATAATATGATGTTATTAAAAATATGGTACGTCCATATTCATTATACAATCTGTTCTTTGAATTACATGTCACCATACGTGCGTACGTATGGATTACCATCTCCACGTCGTGTTGTAATTGTTATTCAATACATCATTATTTGGATGAGTATAATAATGATATATAATTGATGAAAATAATAATTATAACATGTTAATGATTTTGTATTTATGATATAATATCTATTTACATACGATTTTAAATAAAAATAATGATATTTTTGCTCGTGCGTACGTACGGATTGCCATCTCCACAACGCGATGAGAGTCATTTCCAAGTTCACTATTCAACGACAATTATAAAAATTAATATGTATGTAATATATGAAATAATAATGCTACTGGAGATATATATATATATATATATATATATATGTATGTATGTATGTATGTATGTTGGTATGTACTTACATAAATCTTATTCACTTGCTTCTGTTAAATACGATATGAAAATGGAAACAGTGTTTATGCGTACGTACGACCTACCATCCCCATAAACGGCGCCTTTAATTTCATATATACATCTATTATAAATATTTATATTGTCAATATATATTATATATAAATAAATTATTATATTTTGGTAATGTTATAATTTAATAACATACTATGGTCATTATACTGGAGGTTAAACGTTCCCACGACCAAAGTGAAGTGCAAGGTAAGTGGTTTTCATCTCACTACTTATTCCCATGAGATTCATTCCATATTTCCACTATTATCTTTTGTGTGGGGCATGTAATTCTTATACATGTATTCATTGTGTAATACTCTTTAATTTATGTGTATTGACATATTCATTTTATGATACTTCTTTCATGGGTTGTATGTTTCGTATGTTACCAAATAGGTAATGATTATTTCCTCAATCTCATTATTATCTGAGATTGTTAATGTGTAAGTATTTTCTGGGTCATACATATCATAGATAACCAAATTTCATAAAAAAAATTCAAAAGGAATATTTTAAGGTCTTATGGGACGGTCTATTTAACTAGATCATCATTTTAAATGGTTTAATGAATTATCTTTCTAAACCTTTTTAATTAATGTATTTATTTTCAAAATGATTTTAAGGATTTATTTATATGGACATTAATGTTTTGAAATGATAATTCTATTCAAAAGTTTCAAAGTGGTATGGGACACTTTGATTCAAATATTTCATTAAATATATTCCTTTCCAAATTGTGTGACTTTTAAATGTTTTCATGAAAAGGGATATTTATTCCAATGAGTTTTACAAATTATTTTTCATCTATGTCAACATCCATTGATGGATATTTAGCTTGTTTGATGTTGATTTATTATGATACAAATCTTCCAAATTTTATTGAAGGTTTTTTGATATTTTTTACTTTGGATGTGCTATTTTTATACCATTCATGGTTTATGGTTAAAGTATTTACATTTCGTATCCTAGTTATTATAAGAATGTTTAAGTTAAGTTTCAACCTTTTCATATGAGGAATGTATTGGACGTAGTAAGTGATAGGTGGAGCCCGCTATAGCTCCTCGATGTATGGGTAGGTCTCATGACAGAAATAGACGTGGAATTAACCGAGGCCCTTTACCTATTTGATATATGGTTTTTGCCGAGGCCTTAATCATTTTTAGACATATTGGACGAGGCCTTGAAAAAATGTTTCAGAATGTCTGAAATTATACATTCCCTCATTATGAAAATAATATATATGGTTCATGTGGTCATTCAACTAGTAGAATACTCAGGATTATTTTTTATTATGAAATTATTTATCCATCTCATAATCCTGACACAAAATAATTCATTTTTATTACTTGTAAAGTCAGGTATTTTTAATTATTCACCTTCCCTAATATTTATGTTATCTTTCGCTGCATTTCATACCCATACTGAGCATTTGCGCCCACCCCTTAAATATGTTTTATTTTCCCAGGATTCCAAGAAGTGTTTTATGATTGATAATCAAGTTTAATCTATGGGATTAATGGTGGTCTCAAAGGATCATTTATGTTGTGTTTTATGTTTTAAATTGTAATGTAAAGCTAATGTAATTAGTCTATTTTCCAAGACTACTGAACTGATCAGTCATTTGGGACATGATTTCATTGTGATCATGCCAATGTTATGTAATAATGCATCGAATCTGGGTAACTGTGGTCAGGGCATTACAAAAAATACCACTAATAACCTTTAAAATTTGTAACATAAATCCTAAAAACGTGTTTTCATGATTTATAACTTACAATCAACCTTAAAATTGAAAATTAATGCTAATATCCAAAACTCCTCAAATGACATCCTTATATTGAATGTTTACTAATTTATCCTTTGATTGAAATTATATTTTCTCTAGAGATGCAATACAAGATTCAATGATGATGTTTTGAACATTAATTTTCATCTATGATTTTTATATACATGACACAACATTTTTCATCCAAACCATTAAACATCAAAAAGAAAACCACTATCACTTACATTTTTTAGGACCTTTTATGTTCAAATGTTTAATGAATTAGGAAAAAAGTGTTCAAAGACAATTCACATGTAGTTGAATGAAAATTTCACCAATTTATCCCATATATTCTTATTTCACATTAGGTCATCAACATAGTACATGTGAAATATTTAATAGTATAAAAAATTCTCAATAGCACTATAAGAAACCTGGAAAAAAGGAAACATAAGAAGGGTGAGATCAAATTCTTTATAAGTGTAAAAAATAATCATTAGATGTAACATACTAGGTAAATAATGAGTAAGACATTTTCATATTTATTAATATTTGTGAATTAAAAAATAATTTTACTTTAAAAGGGTTGTTATGTTCGAGAGCGTACCCGATACGCCTCAACGAGTTTCTATGAAATCTAACGTTGCACAATAACAATATAATATTATTATTTTAAATAGTAGTTAACTCGTAGCCATTTTACTGGAGGTAATGAAAAAAACTAACTAAAATATGATTATACATGTTTGTTTAATGTATTTACATTTATCCAATAAAAGTTAGAGGTTTAAAATGCTAACGAATCTATTTTTAAGAATAATTTAAATTTAAAGGTCGATTTAGCACCTTTTAATATAGAACAATATTTAAATATAGTTTTGGTCACTTTAATACATTATATTTGATGAAATAAAATTATTTTTTATATTGGGGACATCAAAATTTACTTTGTGTAAATTTTTGGAATTTTTCCTATAAAGTTCATTTTTTAATGAATAATGAAAAATATTGTTTTTAAATTCAAAACTATGTTTTAATAAAATTAATTTACATAGTTATATTATCTTTATAATTGGTTTTAAAGTGTAATTAGAATTTATTTTTACCATTTGAAACAATTTTCGTCATTGGAATGAATTTCACTTTGAAATTGGACATAAACAAGTGTCAAACTTTTGATAGTTATTGTTTTTTTTAAATCACGCTATTTGATTTAACAATGGGAATTAATTTTTTAATTAATTAATTCCACTTTTATGTTTTTAATTTGGGAAAATAAATATTCCTTCTGAATTCGTATTATCAATTATATAATAGGATTAATTTTTTGTATTTTTCTCGAAAACATCAATTTTGGATAAATAGTGAAACCACTTAGTAGTAGTTAAAAACTGAATTTTTCATTTAAATTATATTTTACCACTACTGTGAATTGAGTATCAAAAATCAGACATCGATGGTTATTATTATTAAGTACAATATGGTTCAATAAGATGAAACTAATTGTTGTTGAATAGTAACTTTTGACTTTTTATTTACCGCGGTTAAAGGTAAATAGGGAAATTCATGGTATAAAGAATATTATAATAATTCAAAATCATCTTAACAGTTGTATTAATCTTATTGGATGAGTCATGGCCAACCATGGGAATATATGGGTCGATTTTGGGACCCCATGGATCCACTTATGAATGATAATAACACTTTAGATTCATTAATTTAAAGTAAAGGCCAAAATGGCATAAACAAAAATATTTTAGTAAAATAATTTTTTATAGTGTATTATTAGAAATATTTTTGACAATAAATATTCGTTGGAATGCTAAAAATATTTTCTAAATCATATTAATTTTTTTTAATTTTTATACATCTAATAAATTAAATTATTTATGACACAATAATGATGATGTATTTACATCATTAATAAATGATTTAAATAAATAAGATTATAATGATAAAAATATTATCCAAAACCAGTGAAATTATATTTGGATGAATTTATTTCTACCATGAGCCATTGTATCTTTGACTCTAATTATTTTTCGACCTTTAGAAATTGAATATCAGTATATAATAAAATAATATTTTCACACTTTCCTAAAGATCCCCTCGCTCCCTTATAAAAAGATACCACTTCTAACCAATTTCTCACACATCTAAAGACTATTGTCTCATCCATCCTCTGCCCAAATAATCTCCCTAAATCCCAATATTTTACCTAGAATCCATAACATAGGAATAATTCACTTATACAAAACCATTTTGGGTCAAACCAACCGAAGTTACTGAAATTAATGGTAATGGAATTTATTAACTTCTTTTCATTTATTTTACTTCTCCAATCCCTAAACTCATTTTATTACTTTATATTATAGAAATACCATCATCCTCAATATACTAGGATGTTTTTAAGAGAAGTATTCTAACTAAACATACACAGACCTCCATCTAATGGATGAAGAAAAGAATGTTTCTGTTGATGACAAACTAACACCTCACAAAACGATGATTGTTCAATTACCTCCTACCACCTCTCATGGTGGCCATTATGATCGAACTATATTTATATATGATATATATTATTTTTTCTTCTTTATGATTTTTTATTTTCTATTTTTATCATATATTTATGGTTTCCATTATAGCTATACGTGATAATTTCATTCGAGGAAGTGCGGACTACCGCCCCCTCAAAGTGATATGACTCGTTAATGAAAAATGTGTTGGATATATAAAGAATGGAGTTAATGATATTATATATGATATAATAGTGTAATTATAATATACATATGTATAATTGTTATAACCCAAAGTTTCATTAATGGAAAATCCTTCTTGATCCAGTTAATTGTCTCTTTATAAAAAAATGTATTTATAAGATGTAAACTACATTGGTTTTATAATAAGAGTTGTGACCATTACTTTTATAGCCGTTAAACAGTGATCACATGATTAATATAAATATAAGGCTTTAACGAACCCAATTTTAACTCAGACAAGGAAGTGATGGCCTCATCCAGTAGAATTGCCCCATACGAAGCCCATTTGTCGGAGCACGGAAAAGAGGTGGAATCCTTGGGCTTAGCCCTTGACCAAGCCCAATCTGAGCTTCATTATGTCAAGCTCGAACATGACCGTCTATGGGAAAAGTGGACGTTGATGGAAATTACCACTCGAGAAATGTTATCCGAGCCACCCGAAGAGTCTGTCACCATTTCACACCTTACCCTTAGGTCTTATGCAGCTGTTTTAAGGGGTTATGTAAAAAATAAGTAGTACTATGATCATGTACATTATTTTTGTATATAATAATGAATATAATTTGTAGTCATTTTTGATATATTGTAAATATTTTTTAAAGTACAAATGGTGTTTTTAGTTATTATTTCATTAAGAAATATTTTTTATTAAATTAAGGGATTTTTTAATGAAATAATATTTTAGTAAAATAATAATATTTTTATTAAATTAATTAAATATAAACGATCTTATAAATTTATGAATGTAATTAAAATGTTATATTAAGTTTTGAAATCTATTTCTGTCAAAACCCGTGAATTTTCGATAAATGTTGGTTTTTATTTTAAAAGTGAAAATTAACAAATTTAGAAATTTTTTTAGATAAAATAAATTTCATTTCTGGAATCCGGACGTCGAAATTATCCAACGGTAAATTTTTCATAATTTTTTGAGACAGTCAAATTTTTGGGTAAAAATTAAATACCATTTAAATATATAATGTGTTTTATGACATCATAATGACCAAATGGTGATGTAATAAAATACTATAATCCTTATGTGCGGCCAATATATGTTTTACCATTAAAATAAAATGATTTTGGGTTTGTTTTACTTACTTTTCAAAGCATTAATGAACCCCCCAAGACTTATTCAACACTTTGCCTTTTTAAATTAATTTCCATGGGAGTTTGACTCACCTCCACATAAGGAAACTTATTATTTTAATAAGTTCGGACCTATTCCTTGTAAAATATTTTTTTCGTCTTTCCTTTTCCAGAAACCATGGGCAAAAACCATGGGATGGTTTGTGGTTTGGATTATTTTAATATAAGTGGTCCCAAACCTAAATAATAAAGAATTCCATCACCTTTCCTATATAAACCCACCCAATATCCCACTTCCTCCTCACTATAATACATTTAAGTTCGTCCAACCTCTTCCCTACTCTCTCTATAATCCTCCCAAGGTGCCCCAAGCTCTCAGGAAGCTTCTCAGAAGCCTCTCTCTAGCCTTTGGAAGCACACATCCAAGTAAGGGATTTTTCTTCCTTTCTCTTTTTTGTCAATTCTCATTAAGTTGTATTTCCGTTTAAATTTCAATTATGAAGGTTGGGGTATGGTTTCTCACCTCCCCCATACTTCCCTATTATTGTTTTAATGATGTGAGACCCCTTTCTCTCTCATTAAATGCCTCCCATGTACACCCGTTACTATGCCGAAATTTCGAAAGGACCTTCTCCCTTTTATTTTACATTCAAGCAATACTTTTGTATCATGAATCTAAATTCCATTAAATTTTTTTGGAAATTTATCTATATGACCCCCTTACTGTCCATTTAATGTAAATATGACGACACACCCTTTCTCTCTCATCAAACCATTTTTATGAATTCTTATGTCACGCCGTTATGCTGCCGAAATCACACCGATTTTCTAAGCCAATGCCATTGTGTAGTGAATACAATGCCCATTTATCCATCAAGGGTATTAACCTTTATGCACATTTACTTATTGTTTATAAAATTTCATGTATGAATACCACATTTCCTTATCGTGGAATAAATTATTAAGTTTTATGAATCCATGTTTTATGATCCATGTGGCACACTTATGCATGAAAAGAAATGTTTAAGAAGGGTGCGCCCTTATTGTGCTCCAATGCATTGGGTAAAGTATAGTATCATGATACGTCATGTGAAATGAGTGTTGACTCATGCTAATTCATGTTCAATTAGGGTTTACTCGTTATTCATGTGCAATGAGGGTTTACTCATGCTTTATGTGCAATGAGCCTTGGTTCATACTAAATCTATGTTAAGTGTTGTTGCCACATTTCCATGTTATGATTATCAGGATTTATCATGCCTTTATGTTCATGATTCTCTTATGATCTATTGAAATACCTATTTCCTAACATGTAATGTACTCCACATGTTATTCCATATGTACTCTCTTACTGGGCTTCATAGATCACCCTTTTCTTATGCATGTCCTCAGGTTATCCCATGCAATGCTAAGTACGAGGGAATGTTGGACATGTAAAGGTAGATTTAAATAAAGATGTTGTATTTCATGTTTTATGTTTTTATGTAATGATCCTAAGCACCAATGACACTAAACCTCTCGATCTTTACTATTGTATCAAGTGATGTTTTATGAAACAAAGCATGTTTATATTGTAATAAAAAGCAGGGTTGTCATAGTTGGTATCAGAGGATAGGTTTAGTTATTTTTGGGATTAGGAAAACCTAGTAAAGCCTTAGATACAAGACTAAGTATTATAAAAACATCCCTAAGATTTGGTAAATACTAAGTAAGTGGTTTATCAAACAAATACATCCCTGTCTGGATACGAGCAGGTAGAGGCGGCTCTGGCACAGATGTATCCTAGGGGTAAAACCCGAAAACACTATTTTGAGCTAGACTCGAACGGGAACTGGTGCACGACAATGGGCCTTGCTGCACTCTTGGTTAAAACACTCCCAGGGGATATGTTTTGATAAATTCACAATCATGGTATGAACCCTTATTAAGGGAAAAATTCCCCTAAGAATATATGTTAGAATGTAGATCATAAAAAGCTTAGATTGAATCCTATATACTCATGAGTTAAAGAAATTAATGTTTATTTATAAGTAATCAACTTTTGTATTTGGATTACCCTTTAGTTGTTACCCCTAACTTTCCTTTTATTCCAGCCAATGGCCGGTAATAGGAGGACTCGGGCTAACAACCGTTGTGAAGATCAGTCTGATGATTGTACTAATGAGATGCCCAATCCAATGGGAGCGGGAATCGCGAACTTTGTCATGCTTCTCTCTCAGCTAACTCAAGTATTGAATAGAAACACGGGCCAAGAAGAACGTTCAACCCCCCCCCCCCCCATGAAAGAACAGGTCGCTATCGAGAGCTTCATGAGACAAAGGCCTGCTACTTTTAGTGGATCATCTAATCCCACGATCGCTGAAAAATGGATCAACTCCATTGAAAAGATACTCTCCATCCTCCATTGTTCTGAACATGATAAGGTTCTTTTGGTGGCTTATCGTATGGAGGGTGAAGCTGATCAATGTTGGACGTTGACCAAATATACTAAGCTTGAGGAGGAGATCGATTCTTTGCAATGGAAGGAATTCTGGAAGATGTTTTTTGATAAATATTTTCCGCGCACCCTCCGTCTTAAGATAGAAAGGGACTTCCTTTCCCTCAAACAAAAATATGAAGAATCTATGGGAGCGTACGAGGAAAACATCACAAGGCTTGCATGATAGGCTTTCGGCTTCGTCGTTACCCCCGAATGCAAGGTTCACCGCTTCTTTGGTGGGTTGAAGCCTAGCTTGCGGAAAGCATTAGTGATCCGTGACTTTGACAGCTATGACGAAATTGTCTGATGTGCCCTCAAGGTCGAAATAGAGATCGGAGAATCACAGGGGTATCATGGGGAAAAGAAGCATAAGGTAGACTTCAATGCTGGTGGTCCAATGGATAAATCCAACGGCGCTAAGAAGTTCCAGCACCCCACTTGCCAAAAGTGCGGAATGAAGCACCCTGGAAATTGCCTTAAGGGGACGAGAAAATGCTTCAGGTGTGGAAAAGAAGGGCACCTATCTATTAACTGTCGGCAAGAAGGTCCCACGGCTACGATAGAGGAGAGGAACGCTCTGTTCGAACCTCAACGCACTGTTAAATGCTACAAATGAAAAGAACCTGGTCATTTTGCAAATCAGTGCCCTAATCCAAGGGTTATCGGAGGCAACCAACAACCTCCAAGATAGAAAGGATGAGCTTTTTCCATCACTTCTACCGAAGTGAACCCCGACAACGAAGTGGTGATAGGTACGCATGTTATTCATTCAAGAATAGAGAACGTACTTTTTGATTCAGTTTCTACGCATTCTTTTATATCTCAAAAGTTTAGTAGAATATTCCCAGCACCACCACAAATCATGGAAGTAAAGATGTCGGTGAGTATGGAAAATGGCGCAATCATTGCATCCCATGGATATAAGTCCTGTACTATTATAATCTGTGGATTGAATTACCCGGAGAACCGCTTCACACTCCCTTTGGTGGAATTTGATGCAATTATTGGCATGTATTGTCTTTCCTTATATAGAGCCAACATAAATTTTCAGGATAGGGAAATCACACTCCATATGGAGAATCGACCCCCGATTCATTACAAGTGTCAGGAGAAAGATGAATCTCTTTTATGTCCATCATCTCAAGCATGGATATTACTGCCCTATGAGCACGAGTATCTGGCTCAGATTATTGAGTCCAAAGAAGAAAACATCCTTGAATAAATGCCTATTGTGAGGGAATTCACAGAAGTGTTTCCCGAGGAACTGCCTGGTCGTCCTCCAAGAAGAGATGTTGAGTTCTCAATTGAAATTATACCTAGGGTGCTACCAATATCGAAGACTCCATATAGAATGGCTATTTTTGAGTTTGAAGAGCTGAAGAAACAACTACAGGAGAATATGGATAAAGGGTTTATGAGCCTAAGTGCTTCACCATGGGGTGCACTAGTCTTCTTCGTCAAGACGAAGGATTGGTCAATGCAGTTTTGCATCGATTATCATTAACTTAACAAAATCACGATAAAGAACAAGTATCCACTCCCATGAATTGATGACTTGTTCAATTAGTTGCATGGAGCACAATACTTGTCCATGGTGGACTTGCAGTCGGGATATTATCAAGTAAGGGTGAAGAAGGAAGATATCCCCAAGACTACTTTTCATACAATGTACGGGCACTATGACTTCATGGTAATGCCTTTCGGACTCACCAATGCTCTAGAAATATTCATGGACTTGATGAATAGATTCTTTAGAGATTACCTTGACAAATTTGTGGTAGTCTTTATAGATGATGTTCAAATATACTCCAAAACCAAGGAGGACCATGAGGAGCATTGAAGAACTGTACTAGAGACTTTGCGCAGGGATAAGCTCTATAAAAAGTACAGAAACTGTGAGTTCTGGTTGAAGGAAGTCTCGTTCTTAGGCCATATCATCACAAGCAATGGGATATCTATGGATCCCTCCAAAACAGATGCAATTGAGGGATGGCCGAGGATAACATCGTTAACTGATATCCGTAGCTTCTTGGGGTTAGCTGGATATTATCGACGATTTGTGAGAAATTACTCACGATTGTCCAACCCACTTACCAAACGAACTCAAAAGGGAGTAAAGTTTTCATGGAGTGATGAATGCGATGAAAGCTTCATGGAGTTGAAAAGGAGGCTTATCACTGCACTCGTGCTCACTTTACCCACAAGTGGGGAGCTTTTTGTGGTATTCAGCGATGCTTCGAAGAAGGGATTAGGATGTGTGCTGATGAAAAATGATAAAGTTATATCCTATTCCTCAAGCCAGTTGAAAATCCATGAGCGAAACTATCCAACGCATGATCTAGAGTTGGTGGCTGTGATCTTTTCCTTGAAAATCTGGCAGAATTATCTCTATGGAGATAAATGTGAGATATATAGTGACCACAAGAGTCTTAAATATATATTCACACAGAAAGAGCATAATATGCGCCAGAGAAGATTGATAGAGCTATCAAGGATTATGACTATTCAATACATTACCACCATAGGAAAGCGAACAAGGTGGCAGATGCCCTAAGTAGAAAAGATCTAGCAATTCTATCAATGATGAGAATTGAGAAGGATCCAATCTTCTTAGACTTGATGAAAATGGATGTGGGAATCATAAAGAAGGGTACATCATCAATCCTTTCACAAATGATTTCTCAACCATCTATTTTGGAAATGTTAAAGTATGATCAAAAGGAAGATGTGGGAATTCAAGAAAAAGTGGATGTTATCAAAAAGGGTAAATCCTCAGAGTTTAATGTTAATGAAGAAGGAATTGTGCGGTTTGGTAAAAGACTATGTGTTCCATCGTGTCCGGAGCTGAAGAAGAAAATTTTGAATGATGCACATAGTTTATATTTGTCTATTCACCCAGGGAGCACAAAGTTGTATCGAGATATCTGAGAAAACTTTTGGTGGGATAATATGAAGAAGGAGATCGTCGAATATACATCAATGTGCTTGGTGTGTCAGCAAGTGAAGGCAGAGAGGCAGAAGTCTAAGGGGATGATGCAACCATTGCCCATACCAGAATGGAAATGGGAGAACATCACTATGGACTTTGTCACCGGACTTCCGAGGACATCCAAAGGCAACAATGTAATCTGGGTTGTTGTGGATCGTCTTACAAAGACTGCATATTTCATTTCTATTCGATATGATTTATCATTGGATCAACTGGCACGGGTATATATTAGGGAAGTCGTAAGGTTTCATGGAGTACCACTATCTATTGTGTCTGATCGAGATCCAAGATTCACCTCTATGTTTTGGAAGACTCTTCAACATGCTCTGAATACTGATCTAATCTTTAGTACGGCCTATCATCCTGAAACTGATGGCCAATCCGATAAGACTATCCAAACACTTGAGGATATGTTCAGAGCGTGCTCAGTGGACTTTAAAGGAGGATGGGATCAACATCTTCCTCTGGTTGAGTTCTCTTATAATAACAGTTTCCACTCGAGCATACAAATGGCACCATATGAAGACCTGTATGGGAAATGGTGCAGAACACCAAAATGTTGGGATGAGGTCGGTGAATGTAAGCTGGTTGGACCAGAAATGGTCGATGAAATGGTGGATAATGTGAAAACCATTCAGCAGCATATCAAACCAGCCCAGAGTTGACAGAAGAGTTACGCAGATAATCGTCGACGAGACCTTGAGTTTAAAGTTGGAGACAAGGTGTTTTTACGCATTTCTCCGTGGAAGAAGGACATGAGGTTTTGAAAGAAAGGGAAGTTAAGTCCAAGGTACATCGGCCCCTTCGAGATTCTTGATCGTGTTGGGGTTGTGGCCTATCAGATTGCACTTCCACCTACTATGGCCAAGGTGCATGATGTCTTTCATGTATCCCTCTTAAGAAAGTACATACCGAACCCTTCACATGTACTCTTTTCTGAGGTGGTACAATTGGAAGATGATATTTCTTATGAGGAGAAACCGGTGAAGATCTTAGATCATAGAGAAAAACTTCTATGAAATAAGACAATTCCCCTCGTCATGGTGTTGTGGAGAAACCACAATTTTGAAGAAGCGACTTGGGATTTGGAGGATATGATGAATCTGAGTTACCCACATTTGTTTTTGTGTGGGAAAAGGAAAATTTCGAGGGTGAAATTTCTTATGGGGGGAATATTGTAACGACCCAAAGTTTCATTAATGTAAAATCCCTCTTGATACAATTAATTGTCTCTTGATAAAAAAATGTATTTATAAGATGTCAACTTCTTTGGTTTTATGATAAGAGTTTTGACCATTACTTTTATAGCCATTGAACAATGATCACATGATTAGTATAGATATAAGGCTTTAACGAACCCAATTTTTACTCAGACAAAGGAAGCGATGGCCTCATCCAGTAGAATTTCCCCATACGAAGCCCATTTATCGGAGCTCAGAAAAGAGGTGGCATACTTGGGATTTTCCCTTGACCAAGACCAAGCTGAGCTTCATTTTTTCAAGCTCGAACGTGACCGTCTATGGGAAAAGTGGAAGTTGATTGAAATTACCACTCGAGCGATGTTATCTGAGCCACCTCAAGAGTCTGTCACCATCGCACACCTTACCCTTAGGCCTTATGAGGCTGTTTTAAGGGGTTATGTAACAAATAAGTAGTACTATGATCATGTACATTATTTTTCTATATAATAATGAATATAATTTCTAGTCATTTTTGATACATTTTAAATAGTTTTTAAAGTACAAATGGTGTTTTAGTTATTATTTAATTAATAAATCTATTTTATTAAATTAAAGGATTTTTTAATTAAATAATATTTTAATAAAATAATAATATTTTTATTAAATTAATTAAATATAAATGATTTCATAAATTTATGAATTCAATTAATATGTTATATTAAGGTTTGAAATCCATTTCTGTCAAAACCCGTGATTTTTCGATAAATGTTGGTTTTTATTTTAAAAGTTAAAATTAACATATTTAGAATTTTTTTTAGATAAAATAAATGTCATTTATGGAATCAGGACGTCTAAATTATCCAACGGTGAATTTTTTATAATTTTCTGAGACAGTCAAATTTTTGGGTAAAAATTAAATACCGTTTAAATATATAATGTGTTTATGTCATCATAATGACCCAATGGTGATGTAATAAAATACAATAATCCTTATTTTCGGCAAATATATCTTTTACCATTAAAATAAAGTGATTTTGGGTTTGTTTGACTTACTTTTCAGAGCATTAATGAACCCCTCAAGAGTTATTCAACATTTTGCCTTTTTAAATTAATTTCCCTGGAAGTGTGACTCACCTCCACATAAGCAACCTTATTATTTTAATAATATCGGACCATAGCCTTGTAAAATATTGTTTTCCTCTTTCTTTTTCGAGAAACCATGGGAAAAAACCATGGTATGGTTTGTGGTTTTGATTAGTTTAATATAAGGGGTCCCAAACCTAAATAATAAAGAATTCTCTCACCTTTCCTATATAAAACCACACAAGCTCCCACTTCCTCCTCACTAAAATCATTTGGATTTTGTCCAACCTCTGCCCTAATCTCTCTATAATCCTCCCTATGTGCCCTATGCTCCCAAGAAGCCTCTCACAAGCCTCTCTCTAGCCTCTAGAAGCACACTTCCAAGTAAGGGTTTTTTCTTCCTTTCTCTTTTTTGTCAGTTTTCTTTATGTTGTATTTCCCTTTAAATTTCAATTATGAATGTTGGGGTATGGTTTCGAACCTCCCCCATACTGCACTATTATTGTTTTAATGATGGGAGACCCCTTTATCTCCCATTAAATGCCTCCCATTTACACCCGTTACTATGCCGAAATTCCGAAAGGAACTTCTCTCTCTTCTTTTACATTCAAGAAATTATTTTGTATCATGAATCTAAATTCCATTACAATTGTTTGGACATGTATCTATATGACCCCCTTACTTTCCATTTCATGTAAATATGATGAGACACCCTTTCTCTCTCATCAATCCTTTTTTATGAATTCTTATGTCACACCGTTACGCTGCCGAAATTGCACCGATTTTCTAAGCCAATGCCATTGTGTAGTGAATACCATGCCCATTTATCCATCAAGGGTATTCACCTTTATACACATTTACTTATTGTTTATAATGTTTCATGTATGAATTGAACATTTATTTATCGTGTAATAAATGATTATGTTTTATGAATCCATGTTTTATGATCCATGTGGCACTCTTATCCATGAAATGAGATGTTTAAGAAGGGTGCACCCTTATAGCGCTCCAATGAATTGGGTAAAGTATAGTATCATGATACGTCATGTGCAATGAGTGTTGACTCATGCTAATTCAAGTACAACGAGGTTTTACTCGTTCTTCATGTGAAATGAGGGTTTACTCATCCTTTATGTGCAATGATCCTTGGGTCATGCTAAATCCATGTTAAGTGTTGTTGCCACATTTCCATGTTATGATTATCATTATTTATCATGCCTTTATGTTCATGTTTCTCTTATGCTCTATTGACATACCTATTGCTAAAAATGTATTGTACTCCTCATGTTATACCATGTGCACTCCCTTACTGGGCTTTATAGCTCACCCTTTTCTTATGCATGTCCTTAGGTTATCCCATGCAATGCTAAGTACGAGGGAATGTTGGTCATGTAAAGGATGTTTTCAATAAAGATGTTGTATTTCATGTTTTAAGTTTTTATGTAATGATCCTAATCCCCAAAGACACTAATCCTCTTGATCTTCTTTGTTGTATCAAGTGAAGTTTTATGTAATAAAGCATGTTTAAGTAGTAATAAAAACCAGGGTTGTCATAATCATAATGTTTTAATTCCATTAAAATATGAAATAGAAATAAAAGTAGTGTTCATGTGTACATACGACTTACCCTCTCTTTGAACGGTGTATTTCATTTCATTCCTCCAAATGTTATGTACTATAATAAATACATGTATATACTAAATATATATTATATTTATGATATATAAATCATGAATACATTCTGTATATAATGTACTATTGTCCACATGGACAACTTGTAAATATAAGGTGTTCTTTTTGGACTCAAGTACCAAATATCGACAAAACGAAAATTATTAACATGAATGATTACATAATTTTTGTAACATGGTAATAAGATATATAAAAAGTAATAATAAACTTTAAAAAGGTTCTTAAGAAATTATAAATTTACTTTAGTTTATTATTCATGATATTAAAGAACGAACGGATCATGTCGGACATGAGGTAAGAGATTTTCTTATCACTCTTTTAATTCCGTGAGATTTCCATTGTTCGCCACTTATTCATTGCATGTGGGGTACTGTGTACTGAAATTTGATATATATTATAATGATTATCATTCTAATCATGGTATACTATGATTATTTGGTGGTTATTCGATTTTGGTCATACGACGCAGTTAATTACAACAAGGTAATGGGTTTCATCTCACTTTTTATTCTCGTGATATTCATGCTATATTTGCCACTATGTTTTTTGTGTGTGGTGTATCTACTACCCATGATTGTACTAAATGTGTAATATTCATTCATTTATTAGTATTTACATCTTCATTTTATGTTCATTTTTCATGGTTTTTTTGTTTCGTAAGTTACCAAATCGGCAAGGGAACCTTTTGTCCCAATTTCAATTCCTTGGGTTAATCATATAATTCATAACTATATCATGGTATGATATTGTGTGGAATAAATATTTATTTATTTATGATGTAATTTAAACTCCCATTTGTGTGGATATACTTTTGATACACAAAATATAACCATTGATAAATTCTCTTGTCATCGATATGAACTTGATAAGAGTAATACTAATTCAATTTCCATTCATTGAGTTAAACATTCAAGTCATTGGTTTTGACTTAAAAATAACATGTGAGAATTTATTATGATAGATTTACACTGAATATCCAATTATATTTAGTGTATTGTTATTTTTCACAAATTATTATGTAACTGATTTATCTTTAATCTATGGGAATATTATTTATAAGGGATTTCGTCTTAATTTACATTCCATTGAGACATCATTGTTGTTTTTCACCAATTCGCTCTAATATGTTGTAAATACTGTCCTTTGTCATAATATATCATTCATCCCTTTATTCTCATTATATTATAATGTTTTGATTAAATTTTATTCCACAATTATTTGTATTCAAGAGTCTCTCATTTTGTTAAAAACTCTTTAACTTAAATATCATTTTAAAATTTTTAATGATTTATTATTATAAATCATTATCCATAATGTCCATGTTTTAAAAATGGTTTTGAGTATTTATTTATATGGAAATTAATGTTTTAAAATTACAGTTATATTAAATTCTTTAATGCGGTATGTGACACTTTGATTCAAAAAAAATCTTTTTAAATGGTTTATGAAAAATGATTGATTATTTATATATCTTGAAATTAATTATTGTGAATGAAAATGAAATTTTATTAGTGAAAAGTTTATATTATCAATATTTTATGTGTTATAATGGTACTTGGACATTTGATGGGTGGTTATGGGATAAACCATATGACAGGTGGTGCCGTCATAAACCAGGACAGGTGGTTACATTATAACTTCAAATGCATTGGGTATGGAAGTTGGTTGTATGGCTATTCCATTTTGTGATATTTGTCAAAGTTTACGGTATGGTTATTCCCTTTAAGTATGTTTATGTCCCAAGTTACCTTTATATGTTATGAGTTCGTATATGGGTTTTATGGAAATATTTTGGATACAAAATCTTATGAAATGTTCTTTTATTTAGTGAAAAGTATATACTAGTCATAAAGGGGAAAAATATTACTTATGATAATGTATTCATGGCTTACTTGTTGTTTTGAAAATCTAACAGTTTTCCTTCATTTTGTATCCCTTACTGAGCTTTTTATGCACATCCCATGTTTTTGAAATGTTTTT
This sequence comes from Viscum album, assembly GCA_963277665.1. Lineage (NCBI taxonomy): Eukaryota > Viridiplantae > Streptophyta > Magnoliopsida > Santalales > Viscaceae > Viscum > Viscum album. The sequence goes on along the minus strand of OY728133.1, from coordinate 2,063,036,807 downwards.
CATAGGACATAATGTGGAATAGGGTCGTGGATGGGATCATTGAAAATTCATGCTATAAAAAACATGGAACTAGACATGTCTCCTTTATCCGAGAGTTTTTATTTTATGAAAAAATAGAAACTAATTAGAAGTGTCAACATTGATATTTTTGATATGTAATATAATTTTTATGCCTAATTCTCTAAAACTGTAAACCTGAAAATATCCTAAATTTGAATTATTCATTTAATTCAATATTATGTTATGTTTTATGGTTGGGTCCTTATATTTCGTATCAGAGGTCGGTTTAGATAACATTAGATGTTAGGATGTTATCTAAGAGTAAGTTACATAACCATAATGGTTAGAATATTAAAAAGAGTCTTAGTTATTTTGAATTAGTTTAAGATAACATGAATAAGTATTTACCCTACTTATTAGATATTATATGCTAATTTTACTGATATACTCACAATGATGTTTTTGGTTTTAGTAAATGGCTAGATTTAGCAGGCACCAAAGTTACAGTGGATGTGAAGAAAACTATGATGGTTTTCTTAATGTGAAACTGAATGAAATGAGAGCTGTAATGAGAAATCTTGTGCTTATTCTCAACCAACTATCTGGAGTAATTATTGACCACCTGAACCTTACTTATTATTATAAGGCATCATATATGCGAGAAACAAATTCCCACAGATGTTTAGGTAATATTTATAAAGGTATGAATATTACAAAACCTATGATTCAAGGATGTGTAAAGAAACACATTGGAAAATGTTTCAAAGATATGGGATAATTCTATAGATGTGGAAGTAAATGTCACAAAGAAAGAACCTGCAATGGAAAAAGGAATCATCCAGTTGACACTAAGAAAGGGAAAGATGTTTTTTCTGAGGGACCATTTGAATGTTTTAAATGTGGTGTGCATGGTCACTATGAAAATAGTTTTCCTATGAAGATTTTTTAGGAATGGGATCACCAGGATCATACAAATATATGTTTAACAATTCCTAATGACATTACAATTGAGGATTAAGAAACTAACATTGACCAATGAAAGGTCTGTATTATTTTTTAACTGATGTTTAGACATTTTTGAAATCTAAGGATATGATTCATTAATTTTTTTGTTGGAAAGAAGTATTTCTGAATAATTTGGCATATAATGGTTAATGGATCATGAAGAACGTTGAATGAGTATGAAGTGAAAAATAAGGGATTCAATAGGTATATTATATTTTAGGATGGTGAAATGCATAAAAATTGTATGGCTCTTTTGATGATGATATTACATTAGAAGAATTTTTATTTTATGGGTAACCTTAATGTTTGATATATGGAAATTTTATTTAATGAATAATAATATTTTCTTTTGTGGAAATAGTTATAAAAAACCATTTAGGTTTATATGATCCTTGAATTTGAGGCAATTACAAGTTAAATCTTTTTGGTATGAGAAAAATTAATGTTATTAGATAACCTTTGTGGTTCAAATATGATATTTTTATTTTTTTATGAAGTTATCTCTTTTTTGGAATGTTATAAAATTATATATTTTTTGAAAAAGGACAACACATAGACCGTGTGACAACCAATCACGTCAGAAAAAGCAGCCGGAATCGAACCCAGAACCAAAGTGTGATTAGGATTTATTGCATACTAATAGACTACGTTAAGTCCCTAGTTAGTTTAACTAACTATTTTTATCTAAATTAATTCATTGATCAATCATAACTTTATTTGGGATTATATGTTTTTCAAAAATAGGCATTTTTAGTATAGGAAAATGATTTTGTGATTAAGTGATAAAGGTTATTTTGGAAGACATTCTCTCTTTTGGGAACACTATATTCTTAAGTAAAATAGATTAACCTAGTATTAAAATTGTGAAGTAATGGTTGAAATATTAATTTCGAAGAATATATGTTTAAATTGTGGACATAAGGTGATTTTGGTTATTTATGGAAATGATTAACCTAAAATAGGGAATATGTTATTAGGTTAATTACACTTCAGAATGACACATTAAAAGTAGTCAATGTTATTTAGGGATAAATGTTATGATTTACTATTTAATAATATTGGATTAAATTTATCTGGATTTTGGTATTCAATATTAGTTTGGGTTATATAGAAGAATTTGAAGGAATGTTGTTTATTGAATGGTCTTTGTTAAACTTAGGGTACTGTTTGTTGAATTTTGGAGATTAGGAATAGTATTTTTTTTATAAATAATAATCCTTTTGGGGATTATTTCATCTGGTACTAACCTTTTTGGTTTTTGATAGGGTCTAAATACATTGGAAATATATAGTTCATAGTTTTTTTTGGATTATGTGATTCTCTAAATGTTGATTATAGAGATTTTAATCTGAAGAAACTCATCCTGAATACTCATCGTTTAGTGAAAATATGAGTTTGGGTTAGAAAGCTAGTAAAATATGAAATTATACATGACAAGTATGTATGTTTCATTATGTTTTTAGTTAATATCATAAATCAATTACTCAACTTTATGAAAATGAATTAAAAAAAACATTACCCATTAACTTTTAATATTGGGGAATCAAAGACTGTTTAACCCATCACAAGTTTATGATTTTCTGGTGGATAACTTTCTCCAGACTATGTTTTCTATCACACTTTTTCAGAACATGATGGTTTTTTTTCTCTTCCATATCCATGTTTTCCTACATTGAATCCTAGTATGGGATTATCTCGAGTGACCGTTTTACTTCTCTTTCATTATTTTAAAGTGATATATTTATTGACCCTATTTCTGATGTGTGACATTCAATTATGTTTGCAAGACCAGTTTTAAAATTGCAAGGATGCCATTTCAAAAGGGGGGAAGGATGTAGCATCCCAGGTAAATAATGAGTAAGACAATTTTATATTTATTAATATTTGTAAATTAAATATTAATATAACATTAAATGGTATTCTATGTTCTATAGTGTACCCGATACGGAACAAAAAGATTAATTGAAATCTTATGTTTCACAATAATAATATAATATTATTATTTCAAATGTTAGTCAGCTACTACCCATTGTATTGGCGAGAATGAAAAAAAACTATAATACTATTATACATGTTTGTTAAATCTATTTACATTTATCCATTAAATGTTAGATACTTAAAATGTGAATGAATCTAATTTTTAGCATAATTTACATTAAAAGGTCGATTTACCGCCTTTTAATGGAGAACCCAATTTAAATATCGTTTTGTTCAAATTAATACATTATATTTGAATAAATTAAATCCTTATTTATTATGGGGACATAAAAATTTACTTTGTGTGAATTTTTGGAATTTTTCCGATAGAGTCCATTTTTTAATGAATAATGAAATATATTGTATTTTAATTAAAAACGGTGTTTTAATATAATTTATTTATATATTTAGATTATATTTTAAATTGGTTTTAATGTTTAATTAGAATATATTTTTACCATTTAATCTAATTTTGTTCATTGGAATTAATGTCACTTTGAAAAAGGACATAAGCAAGTGTAAATCTTTTGATAGTTTTTGTTTCTCAAAAACACGCTATCAGATTTAACAACAAGAAATAATTTTAAAATTAATTCATGCCACTTTTATGTTTTTAATTTGGGAAATTAAACATTGTTTTTTAATTTGGAATATCAAATATATCTTAGGCTAAATGTTTGGTATTTTTTCTGAAAAAAAAATCAATTTTTGATGAATAGTGAAACCACTTAGTTGTGGTTAAAAAACTGAATTTTTCATTTGAATGAAATTTTACCACTTCTATGAATTGAATTTCTAAAATATGACATACATGGATGTAATTAGTTTGTAAAATTTGGTTCAATAAGTTGTAAATAATTTTTTTAGAATAGTAACATTTTACTTTTCTATACCACGGTTAAACGTAAATTGGGTAATTCAATGTAAGAAGATTATTATTATAATTCATAATTTCCTTAAAACATCTCATAACTGTATTTTATTTTTCATAGAAGACCATGTGAATCATTGGGTCTATTTTGTAATCTCATGGAGCCAAATATGAATGATAATGACACTTTAGATTAATTAATTTAATGTAAAGGCAAAAATGAAAAAGAAAACAATATTATTTTAGTAAAATAATTTTTTATGGTGTTATATAAGTAATATTTTAGACTATAAATATTTTTTGAAAATATAAAAATATTTCCTTTATTTTAGTATTTTTTTTATAATTTTTATACATCGAATAAATTAAATTATTTATGACACAATAATGATGCAGTATTTACCTCATTAATAAATGATTTAAATAAATAAGATTATAATGATGAAAATATTATTCAAAACCTGTCCAATTCTTATTGGATGATTTTATTTCAACCATGGGTCATCTTCTATTCAACTCTAATAATTTTTGGACCTTTAGAAACCGAACATCATTATATAATAAAATAATACATTCACACTTTCTTAAAGAGATCATCCTATCCCTTATAAAAGGAGTCCACATCTAACCAATTCCTCAAACCTCTCAACCCTTTTTGCTCTACCAAACCCTTCCCAATTAAGCTCCCTACATCCTTATATTCCATCAAGATGATTTGCATTAAGCATACGGTACTTCAACAACCATTTTGGTTCAAACAAAAAGAAGTTACCCAAATTATAAGAAATGGTTTCTCATAACTTCTTTTATTTTATTTTACTTCTCCTACACATAAACTCTTTTTGTTCATTTATTTAAGGGAAACACCAGAATCCTCAATATACTGGGATGTTTTTATGAGATGGATTCAAACTACACTTACACACAACTCCATCTAATTGGTAAAAAACATAATGTTTCTGTGGATGTAAAACTAACGCCTCATGAAACGATGATTGTTCAGTTTCCTCCTACCGCCTCTCATGGTGGCCATTATAGTTGGTATCAGAGGTTGGATTAGATAACTATAGAGGTTAGGATTTTATCTAAGAATAAGTGACATAACCATAATGGTTAGAATATTAAAAAGATTATTATTTATTTTGAATGAGTTTAAGACAACATGAATACGTATTTACCCTCATTATTAGATATTATATGATGATTTTACTGATATACTCACACTGACCTTTTTGGTTTTAGTAAATGGCTCGATATAGCAAGCACCAAAGTTATAGTGGATGTGAAGAAATCTTTGATAGTTTTCGGATTTGGAAAATGAATGAAATGGGAGCTACAATGAGAACTCTTGTGGTTATTCTCAACCAACAATATGGAGTCATTATTGACCACCTGAACCTTGTTTATTATTATAAGGAATCATATATGCGAGAAACAAATCCCCACAAGAGATCAGTTAATAATTATAAAGGTAAGAATATTCATAAACCTTTTTTTTATAGATGAGGAAGGAATCACATAAGAAAATTTTTCAAAGAGACGGGATTATGCTATAGATGTGGAAGTAAAGATCATAAAGTAAGAACCTACAATGGAAAAAGAAAGCATCCAGTTGACTCTATGAAAGGGAATGATATTCTTTCTTGGGGATAATTTGAATGTTTTAAATGTGGTGTGCATGGTCATTATGAAAATAGTATTACTATGAAGATGTTTCAGTAATGGGAACACTGGGATCATAAAAATATATGTGTACCAATACCTAATGCCATTCAAATTGAGGATGAAGAAACTGACAATTACCAATGAAAGTTATGGATTATTTTTTAGCTGATGTTTAGACATTTTTGAAATATAAGGATATGATTCATTATTTTGTTTGTTGGAAAAAATTATTTCAAAATAAGATGGTAAATAAGTGTTAATGTATCATGTATAACATTGAATGAGTAAGAATTAAACAAATAAGGGATTCAATAGATATACTAGATTTTAGTATGGTGGAATGCTTAAAAATATCATGTCTCTTTTGATGATGTGATTACATTAGAAGACTTTTTATAGTATGGTTAACACTGATGTTTGATATATTGAAATTTTATTCAAGGAATAATTATCAATTCTTTTGTTGAAATAGTTATAAATAACCATTTGGGTTTATATGATCCTTGAATTTGAGGCAATTATAGGTTAATACTTTATGGGATGAGAAAAATAAAAGTTATTAGATAAAAGTTGTTGTTAAAATATGTTATGGTTATTTTTTATGAAATTATATCTCTTTGGGAATGTTATAAAATTACATAGTGTTTGAGAAAAACAACACACAGACCGCGTGACAACCCGTCACGTTGGAAAAATCTACATGAATTGAACCCCCAACCAAAGTGCGATTAGGAATTATTGCATTCTACTGGACTACGTGATGTCCCTAGTTAGTATAACTAATTATCATTAGTTAAATGATTTTATTTATTGATAAAAACTTTATTTGGGATTATATGTTTGATCAAATATAGATTTTTAATATAGGAAAATGATTTGGTGATTAAGTGATTAAGGTTATTTTGGAAGGCATTCTCTCGTTTGGGAACACTATATGCTTAAAGAAAATAGAATACCCTAGTATTTAAATTGTGGAGTAATGGTTGAAATGTTATTTTCAAAGAATATATATTTTTATTATGGACATAAGGTGATTTTGGTTATTTATGGAAATGTTTAACCTATCATAGGGAATATGAGATTAGGTTAATTACACTTCAGAATGAGACACTAAAGGTTTTCGATGTTATTTGGAGATAAATGTTATGATTTACTATGGAATACTATGGGATTAAATTAATCTGGGTTTTGGTATTCAATATTACATTGGGTTATATTGATGAATATGAAAGAATGTTGTTTATTGAATGGTCTTTGTTAAATTTTGGGTTCTGTTTGTTGAATTTTGGAGATTAGGAATAGTATTTCTTATTATAAATAATTATCCTTTTGGGGATTATTGGATCTTGTACTAACATTTTTTGTTTTTTAAGGTCTAAATACATGGGAAATATATATTTCATCCTTTTTGGATTATGTAATTCTATTGATGTTGATTATATTAGTTTTAATGTGACAATATTTATCCTGAATACTCATTGTTTGGAGAAAATATGTGTTTGTGCTAAAAAGTTAGTAAAAGATGAAATTATACAAGACAAGTATGTATGTTTCCTTATGTTTTTACTGAATATCATAAATAAATTACTCAACTTTATAAAAATTAATTTTATAAAAAACATTAACACTTCAATTTTCATAGTGGGGAATCAAAGACTATTTAACCCATCACATGTTTGTGATTTTATAGTGGGTAACATTCTCTTTACCATGTTTTCTATCACACTCTTTCAGAACGTGATGGTTTGGTTTTTCTTCCATATCCATGTTGTCCTACAAGGAATCCTAATTTGGGATTATTTCGAGTGACCATTGTACTTCAATTTCATTATTTTAAAGTGATATATTTATTGACTCCTTTTCTGATGTGCGACATTCAGTTAAGTTTCCATTCCTTGTTTTAAAATTGCGATAACATTATTTCAAAAGGGGGGAAAGATGTAACATCCCAGGTAAATAATGTGTAATAAATTTTTATATTTCTTAATATTTTTGAATTAAATATTAATTTTACTTTAAAATGGTTGCTATGTTCGATAGCGTACCCGATACACAACAACGTTTTTCATTGAAATCTTACCTGGCACAATAATATTATAATATTATTATTTTAAATGGTGGTTATCTCCTAGCCATTGTATTGGAAGGAATTAAAAAAAAACTACAATAAGATTATACATGTTTGTTAAATGTATTTACATTTATCCAATAAATTCTAGAGGCTTATAATGTGAATGAATCTAATTTTAAACATAATTTACATTAAAAGGCCGATTTACCGCCTTTTAATGGAAAAAACTATTTAAATATAAATTTGGTTTCTTTAATACATTATATTTGAGAAAATTAAATTCTTATTTACAATGGGGAGATCATAATTTACTTTATGTAAATTTTTTGGAATTTTTCTGATAAAGTCCATTTTTTAATGAATAATTAAAAATATTATATTTTAATTCAAAACTATTTTTTAATCAAATTTATTTATATAGATAGATTATATTTTTAATTATTTTTATTATGTAATTATAATATATTTCTACCATTTAATATAATGTTGGTCATTGGAATTAATTTAACTTTGAAATTGGACATAAACAAGTATTAATATTTTGATTGTTATTGTTTCTTAAAAACACATTATTTGATTTAACAATGGGAATATATTTTAAAAATAATTAATGAAAATTTAGTGATTTGAATTTGGAAAAATAAAAAGTATTTTTGAATTTGGAATAAAAAATATTACATAGACTGGATTTTTGGTATTTTTCTGAAAAACATCATTTTTGATGAATAGTGAAACCACTTAGTAGTAGTTAAAAAGATGAATTTTTCATTTAAATAAAGTTTTACCACTTTTGTTAATTGGATATATAAAATAATACATACATGGTTGTTATTAGTATGTAAAATTTGGTTCAATAAGTTGAAAATAATTTTTGGCGTATAATAACGTTTGACTTTTATTTATCGCGATTAAAGGTATATAGGGTAATTAAAGGTAAAAAGAATATTATAATAATTCATAATTACATTAATAATTGTAATAAACTATTTTATTAGTCATGGACGGCCATGGGAATAATTGGGTCTATTTTTTGACCCCATGGAGGCACATATGAATGAAAATGACACTTTAGATTAATTAATTTCAAGTAAAGGAAAATTTTGAAAAAAGAAAATTATTTTAGTAAAATAATTTTTTATGGTTTTATATATTAATATTTTTATTTATAAAGAATATTTGGAAATATAAAATGATTTCCTACATCATATTAGTTTTTTTTAATTTTTAGACATCGAATAAATTAAATTATTTATGACACAACAATGATGCAGTATTTACCTCATTAATAAATGATTTAAATAAATAAGATTATAATGATACAAATATAATCCAAAACCTATCCAATTCTAATTGGATGATATTATTTCTACCATGGGTCATATTATATTTTACTCTAATGATTTTTGGACCTTTATAAATTGAATATCTTTATATAAGAAAATAATATTTTCACACATTCATAAAGAGCTCATCCTCTCCTTTATAAAAGGAGAGCACTGCTAACAAATTCCTCAGACCTCGCTAGCCTTTTGGCTCATCCCACACCTTCAATATTAATCTCCCAACATCCCTCTCTTCAACTTTTATGCCTTATCCTAGTCATAAGGCACTTCAACAAACAATATTGGTTCAAACCAAAAGATGTTACCCAAATTATAGGTAATGGGTTATCTTAACTTCATTCCTTTTAATTTACATCTCCTACCCGTAAACTCTTTTTATTCCTTTATTTAATAAAAAAACTAGTATCCTCAATATAATAGGAAGTTTTTATTAGAAGTATTTTAACTACACATACACACACCACCATCTAATGGGTGAAGAACATAATGTTTCTGTGGATGGAAAACTAACGCCTCACGAAATGCTGATTATTCAATTACATCCTACTACCTCTCATGGTGGCAATTATGGTGGAACTATATTTATATATGATATATATTATCTGTATTTTTTATTTATGCTTTTTTATTTTCCATTTATATAATAACTTTATTGTTTAAATTATCAGTAAATGCGATAATTTTATTTCAGGAAGTGCGGACTACCGCCCCCTCAAAGTGATATGAACCGTTAATTCCATTTGTGGGATGTATAAAGGATATATTTAGTGATATTATATATGATATTATATTTGAATTATAATATAACAATGTATAATTATGTTTTAATTCCATTAAAATAAAAAATATAAATGAAAGTAGCATTCATGCGTACACACAGCTTACCGTCTCCATGAATAGTGTATTTCATTTCTTACCTCCAAATGTTATGTACTATTATAAATACATGTATATACTAGATATATATGATATATATGAAATCTAAATCTGGAATATAATTTTGGATATAATGTAATATTTACCACATATACAATTTGTAAATATAAGGTGTTCATTTTTGACCCAAGTACCAAATATCGACAAAACAGACATTATTAACAAGAATGATGACATAATGTTTATAAAATCGTAATAAGTTATATAAAAAGGATTAATATAGTTGAAAAATGATCTTAAGAAAGTTGAAATTATCTTTAGTTTATTATTCATGATATTAATGAATGAACGAGTAATGTTGGACATGAGGTAAGGGATTTTCTTATCACGCTTTTATTTCCATGAGATTTTCATTGTTACCCACTTATTCATTTCATGTGGTGTATTGTGTAATTCCATTTGATATATATTATCATGATTATAATTTTATTCATGGTATATTGTGATTATTTGGTGGTTATTATCTTTTGGTCATATGACTCAGTTAATAAAACATGGTAAATGGTTTCATCTTGCGTTTTATTCCCGTTAGATTCATGTTATATTTGCCACTATTTCCTTTTTTGTGGTGTATCTACTACCCATGATTGTTCCATTTATGAAATATAAAATCATTTAATAATAAATAAATCTCTATTGTATGACCCTTTTTTCAGGGGATGTATGTTTCGTAAGTTACCAAATCGGTAAGGGAAGCTTTTAACCCAATTTCAATTCCTTGGGTTAAAATTATAATTATTAATTATGTCATTCTATGATTTTGTCTAGAATCATTATTTATTTTCTTATTTTGTAATTTACACTCCCATTTTTGTGGATATAATTTTGATACACATAATCAATCCATTGATAAATTCTCATGTCATCGATTTGAACTTGATAAGAGTAATTTTAACTCAATTTCCATTCCATGAGTTAAACATTCAAGTCATTGGTTTTAACTTCAAAAGAAAATTTGTGAATTTCCTAAGATTGATTTAAAATGAATATCCAATTATATTGAGTGTATTATTATTTTTCACACATTATTAAGTAATTTATTTATCATTAATCTAAGGATACAGTTTTTATAAGGAATTTCATCTCCATTTATTTGCCATTAAGACTTCAATGTTTTTATGAACCAATTCACACTTATATGGTGTATATATTATCCTTTGTCATATTATATCATGAATACCTTTATTCTCATGATATTATAAATTTCTTATTAAATGTTATTCATCAATTATTTTATTCAAGAGTCTCTCATTTTGTAAAAAACTCTTTAACTAAAATATCATATTAATTTTTTACTGATTTATTATTATAAATATTTATCCATAATGTCCATGTTTTAAAAATGGTTTTGCATATTTGTTTATTTGGACATTAATGTTTTAAAATTATAATTCCATGAAAAGTTTCAATGTGTTATGGGAAACTTTGATTCAAAAAAATATCTTTTTAAATGGTTTATGAAAATGGATAGATTATTTCAACATCATGAAATTACATCTTGTGATTGAAAATGAAAATATATTAGTGAAATGTTTATATTTGAAAGATTTTATGTGTCATGATGGTACTTGGACATTTTACGGGTGGTTATGTGATAAACCATGTGATGGGTGGTGTTGTGATAAACCAGGATGAGTGGTTACGTAATAAACTCCAATGCATTGGTTATGGAAGTCATCCATATGGCTATTCCATTTACTAATATTTGTGGATGTTGAAAGTATGGTTATTCTATTTAAGTATGTTTATGTCCCAATGTACCTTTATATGTTATGTGTTCTTTATATGGGTTTTATGGAAATTGTTTGGTTACAAAATGGTATGCAATGATCTTTTATTTAGTGAAGAGTATTTTCTACTTCATTAATGGGAAAAATATTACTTATGATAAAGTAATCATGGCTTACTTGTTGTTTTGAATATCTAACAGTTTTCCTTCTTGGTGTATCCCTTACTAAGCTTTTTATGCTCATCCCCTGTTTTTGAAATGTTTTTCACAGGACATAAAGTTGAATAGGGTCAATGATGCGATAAAGTAAAATTTGTGATCTCTAAAACATGGATCTAGACATGTCTCCTTTATTCAAGAGTTTTTATATTATGAAAAAATATAAAATGAGTAGAAGATTCTACTTTGAAAATTTTGAGATGTAATGTAATTATTATGCCTAATTGTCTCTAACTGTATAAATAATAATATCCTAAATATGAATTATTCATTTAATAAAATATTATGTAATGTTTTATGGATGGGTACTTATAGTTGGTATTAGAGGTTGGTTTAGATAACATTAGAGGTTAGGGTGTTATCTAAGCATAAGTGACATAACCATAATGGTTATAATTTTAGAACGAGTTGTAGTTATTTTTAATGAGTTTAAGATAACATGAATAAGTATTTACCTTCCTCATATGATATTATATTATTATTTACAGATATACTCACACTGAACCTTTTAGTTTTAGTAAATGGCTGGATCATGCGGGCATTAATGTAACAGTGGATGTGACTAAAACTATAATGGTTTTCTAAATGTGAAATTCAATGAAATGGGATCTACAATGAGAACTCTTGTGGTTAATCTCAACCATGTATCTGGAGTCATGATTGACCACCTGAACCATGTTGATTTTTATAAGGTATCATATATGTGAGAAACAAATCTCCACGGATGTTCATGGAAATAATAATAATGGTATGTATGTTCACAAACTTATGTTTCAAGTATGTAGAAAGAAACACATGAAAATGTTTAAAAGGGATGGGAAGATTCTATAAATGTGGAAGTAATTTTCATAAAGCAAGAACCTGGAATGGAAAAGGAAGCATCCAGTTGACTCTAGTTAAATGAAAGATGTTCTTTCTGAGGGATCATTTGAATGTTTTAAATGTAGATTTCATGGTCATTATTAAAACATGTGTCCTTAAAAGAAGTTTCAGGAATGGGATCATCAGGATCATACAAATATATGTTTACCAATACCTAATTCAGTTCCAATTGAGGATGAAGAAATAGACAATGGCCAATGAAAGGTATGTATCATTTCTTAACTAATGTTTAGACATTCTTGAAATCTAATGATATGATTCATGATTTTGTTTGTATGAAATAAGTAATTCAGAATATGTTTTTAATGAATGGTTAATGGATCATGAAGATCATTGAATGAGTATGAAGTCAACATATGAGGGATTCAAGAGTTATGGTAGATTTTAGGATGGTGAATTGCTTAAAAATATTAAGGCTATTAGGATGATGAGATTACAATAGAAGAATTTTTATAGTATGTGTAGCCCTGAAGTATGAAATATGAAAATTTTATTCAGGGAATTATTATATTTTTTTGGGGGATATAGTTATAATGAAAAATTTGGGTTTATATGATCCTTGAATTTGAGGAAATGACAGGTTAATAATTTTAGGGATGATGAAAATTAATGTTATTATATAACCTTTAAGGTTAAAATATATTATGGTTATTTTTTGATGAAATCAACTCTTTTTGGGATTATTATAAAATTATATAATTAATTAAAAAGGACAACACGTAGACCGTGTGACAACCCGTCACACGGACAAATCTGTGGGAATCAAACCTATAACCAAAGTTCAATTAAGATTTATCACCTACCACTGGACTACGTGATGTCCCTGGTTAGTATAACTAATTATTGTTAGTTAAATAAAATTAATGATCAATAATAAGATTATTTTTTATTATATGTTTTATCAAATGGTCATTCTTAGAATATGAAAATGATTTGGTGATTAAGTGATAATAGTTATTTTGGAAGACATTATCTCTATTGGGAACACTATATACATAAGGAAAATTGAATACCTTAGTATTTAAATTTTGGAGTAATGATTGAAATATTATTTTGGAAGAATATATGTTTTTATTGTGTACATAATGTGATTTCGTTTATTTATGGAAATTATTAACCTGTGATAGAGAATATGATATTAGGATAATCACACTTCAATATGAGACATTAAAAGTAGTCGATGTTATTTGGAGATAAATGTTAAGATTTTCTGTGGAAGGCTATGAGATTAAATTTTTATGAGATTTTTTTTCAATATAATATTGGATTATATTGAATAACTATAAGGAATTTTTTTATTGAATGGTCTTTGTTGAACATAGGGTACTATTTGTTGAATTTTGGAGATTATGAATAATATTTCTTTTTATAAGGAATTATAATATTGGTGATTATTGTATCTCATGAGGTGTTAGTTTACCATCCACAGAAACAATATTCTCTTCAACCATTACATGTTTTTATATGTATTTACATTTATCTAATAAAATTTAGACACTTAAAATGTGAATGACTCAAATTTTAGGAATAATTTGCATTAAAAGGTTGATTTACTGCCATTTAATGGAGAACCCTCATTAAATATAGTTTTTGTATCTTTAATGCATTATATTTTACCAAATAAAATTATAATTTAAATTTGGGACATCAAAATTTACATTGTGTAAATTTTTAGAAATTTTCTGATAAAGTTTATTTTTTATTGAATATTGACAAATATTGTATTTTAATTCAAAACTATGTTTAAATATAATATATTTATATAGTTAAATTATCTTTTTAATTGGTTTTAAACTGTAATTATAATATATTTTTACCATTTAATATAATGGATGTCATTGGATTTAATTTCACATTGAAATTGGACATAAACAAGTGTCAATCTTTTCATAGTTATTGTTTCATAAAAACACATTATTTGTTTTAATCACGAGAAATAATTTTACATTTAATAAATACCACATTGAATTTTATAATTTTTTTAAAAAAATCATTTTTGAATTTGAAATATCAAATATATCTTAGGATGATTTTTTGGTATTTGTCTGAAAAACTTCAATTTTTGATGAATAGTGAAATCAATTAGTAGTAGTCAACAAACTGAAATTTTCATTTAAATGAACTTTTACCACTTATGTGAATTTAATTTCGAAAATACGACATAAATGGTTGTTATTAGTATATAAAATTTGTTTCAATAAGATGAAAATTGTTTGGGTTAATATTAACTTGTGACTTTTATTTAGTGCAGTTAAATGTAAATAGGGTAATTCAAGTTAAAAAGAATATTATAATAATTCAAAATTTCCTTAACACGTTTTCTATCATTATTGGATGAGTCATGGATGACCATGGGAAACAATGGATTGATTTTGGGACACCATGGAGCCACTTATGAATGATAATGACAGTTTAGATTAATTAATTTATTGAAATGGCAAAATGGCATAAACAAAAATATTTTAGTAAATTAATTTTTTATGGTGTAATATAAGTAAACATTTTTACTATAAATATCCGTTGAAAATATAAAAATATTTATTAAATCATAGTATTTTTTTATAATTTTTAGACATCGAATAAATTAAATTATTTATGACTCTATATTGATGCAGTATTTACCTCATGAATTAATGATTTTAATAAATAAGTTTATAATGATAAAATTTTTATAAAAAACCTATCCAATTATTATTGGATGATTTAATTTCCACCATTAGTCAACTTATCTTCCAATCTAATGATTTGTGGAAATTTAAAAAATGAATATCATTATATAATAAAATAATATTTTCACGCTTTTTTGAGGAGAACCTCCTCTCCCTTATTAAAGGAGGCCACTTCTAACCAATTCCATACACCTACCAAGCCTTTTTATGGTCCATCCTTTTCCCAATTAATCTCCCTGCATCTTTATATTACACCTATAATCCTTACCTTAGGCATAAGGCTCTTCAAAAAACCATTTTTGTTTAACCCAATGGAAGTTGACCAAATTTAAGGTAATCGTTTCTCTTAAATTCATTTATTTTATTTTACTAATCTAACCCATAAAAACTTTTTATTAATTTATTTTATAGAATCACCAGTATCCTAAATATACTAGGATGTTGTTTTCCGATGTATTCAAACTACACTTACACACACATCCATCTAATGGTTGAAGAGCATAATGTTTCTGTGGATGGTAAACTAACACCTCATGAAATTATGATTGTTCAATTACATCCTATCGCCTCTAATGGTGGACATTATGATGGAACTGCATTTATATATGATATATATGATATTTATTTTTTCTTTATTCTTATGTATTTTCCATTTATATCACACCATTATGGTTTCAATTATGGGTAAGCACGATAATTTTATTTGAGGAAGTTCGGACTACCGCTCCCTCAAAGTTTTATGACTCGTTAATTCCATATGTGGGACATATAAAGGTTGGAGTTAATGATATTATATATGATATTTTACTGTAATTATAATATACCTATATATCATTATCTTTTAATTCCATTAAAATAATTAATAGAAATGAATGTAGCGTGCATGCGTACGTACGGCTTACCATCTCCATGAACGGTGCATTTCATTTATATCCTCTAAATGTTATGTACTATTATAAATACATATATATATTTGATATATATGATATATATGATATCTAAATCATGAATATCATTCTGGATATAATAGACTATTGACCATATCGAAAACTTGTAAATATAAGGTGTTCATTTTTTATTCAAGTACAAAATATCGACAAAATGAACATCATCATTTTATTCATGGTATTCAGTGATTATTTGGTGGTTATTAACTTTTGGTAATATGACTCAGTTAATTACAACTTGTTAAAGGGTTTCATCTCACTTTTTATTCCCATGAGATTCATGATATATTTGTCAATATTTCCTTTTGTGTGGTGTATCTACTTCCCATGATTGTACTATTTTTTTAATATAAATTCATTTTTGAGTATTTACATCTTTATTGTATGATCCTTTATTCATGGTTTGTATGTTTCGTATGTTACCAAATCGGTAAGGGTACCTTTTAGCCCAATTTATATTCCTTGGGTTAATCTTCTAATTTATAATTATGTCATGCTATGATTATGTGTGGAATCACTATTTATTTACTTATGTTGTAATTTACACTCCCATTTATGTGGATATACTTTTTATATACATAATCACTCTATTGATAAATTATCATGTCATCGATATGAACTGGTTAAGATTAATTTTTACTCAATTTCAATTCATTGAGTTAAACATTCAATGGATTGGTTTTGACTAAAAAAAACATGTGTGAATTTCTTATGATTGATTTACACAGAATATCTAATTATATTGAGTGTATAATTATTTGTCACACATTTTTATGTAATTGGTTTATCCAGAATCTATGTATACTGTTTTTATAAGGGATTTCGTCTCAATTTACGTTCCATTGAGACTTCATTGTTGTTTTTCACCAATTCACTGTTATATGGTGTATATAATATCCTTTGTCATATTATATCACGAATACCTTTATTCTCATGATATTATAAAGTTCTGATTAAATGTTATTCCTAAATTATTTTTATTCATGAGTCTCTCATTTAGGTAATAACTCATTAACAAAAATATAATTTTAATTGTTTCAATGATTTATTATTTTAAATATTTATCCTTAATTTCCATGTTCTAAAAATGGATTTGAGTATTTATTTATATATACAATAATTTTTTAAAATTATAATTCCATTAAATTCTTCAATGTGGTATCGGACAATTTGATTAAAAAATCACTTTTTAAATGGTTTATGAAAATGGATTGATTATTTTAATATCTTGAAAAAACTTCTTGTGATTTCAAATGAAAATTTATAAGTGAAATGTTTATAATTGCAATATTTTATGTGTTATGATGGTACAAAGACATTTGACGGGTGGTTACGTTATAAACATATGATGGGTGGTGCCTTGATAAACCAGGACGGGTGGTTACGTTATAAACACCAATGCATTGGGTATGGATGTCGGCCGAATGGATATTCCATTTAGTTATATTTGTGGATGTTAACCATATGGTTATTCCATTTAAGTATTTTTATATCCTAAATTACCTTTAAATTTTATGTGTTCTTTATATGGGTTTAATGGAAATATTTTGGTAACAAAATGGTAAGAAATGATCTTTTATTTAGTGAACAGTATTTATAACTTCATAAATGGAAAAATATTACTTATGATAATGTATTCATGGATTAATTGTTGTTTTGAATATCTAACAGTTTTTCTTCTTTGTGTATCCCTTACTGAGCATTTTATGCTCATCCAAAGTTTTTGAAATGTTTTTCACAATACATAATGTGGAATAGGGTCAAAGATGGGATCAAAGAAAATTCATGCTGTCTAAAACATGGAAATATACATGTCTACTTTATTAAAGAGTAATTATTTTATGAAAAAATGGAAACTGACTAGAAGTTTCTACATTGAAATTTTTGAGATTTAATGTAATTGTTATGCATAATTCACTACTACTCTAAACCTGAAAAGATCCTAAATTTTAATTATTCATTTAATTCAATATTATGTAATGTTTTACGGTTGGGTCCTTATATTAGAAATCAAATTTCATCAATGAGAATAAAAAGAAACTGTGGGATTGATGAAATAGTCCAAGTTCATTCGTATAAAATATGAATATTAATACAAATAAATTCTTTGATCATAAAAAAATTAAACATTTCATGAGGTATTAATAAATAAAAATGACATAAGAATCAATGAACATGTTCCATTTGATATCAATATAGATCATATGAAACATCATAAAACCATAACAATCATAGGTAAAACATAGTTTTTTCTAGGAAAATAATCTCGTAGAAGCCTTATATAACCCTTATTGGTACCATAGAAATTGGAATAACCATACAACTAACATCCAATACAATTTCCAAGTGAACAAAATCAATACCCAATGCATTATAGAACTATCGGGGAACAACCAAATCCACAATGTCTAATTCTGATCAACCCTTCATATATAATTTCCCAGGACCAAATCACGAATACAACCCTTGATAACTCATTTAAAACCATGTGTAATGAACTTAATGATATCAGGATACATTTTTTTTAAAAATCGCATTTAAATTTTTTAAACTGTGCACATAATAATGAAAAAAAACATTATTTTAAAATAAAAATGAAAAAATAGAATTAAAAAATTGAATCAATAATGATTCATGAATGTAGAAAATTATGTTCATGAAGTATTTTTATAAAACATTTATTATTGACATTAAATAAACTGAATGTGGAACATTAAATGTCGTTTTAAAAGAATTTCCTTTATATAAAACCTTGAATTTTTTTTATATTCAAATTAGAAGTTTATATTTTTTAAAAATTCAAGTCCATGTAATAAAAAAAATAAAAATAATTGTAAAATAATGGAAATAAAAGGCATTGATTTAGAAGAATAAATATGTAAAACATTTAAAATTATTATTTTGTGAAAGAGTCCCTTAAAAATATAATATCATTGATGATAGAATTATTTAAATGATTTTATTATATGTATACACTGTAAATAAACATAACAAAAGTAGAAATAAAACAAAAAATATTTATAATTCACTTCACACATAAGAATTCCTTGGTATAATAAATAAGTAAATGTTTAACCCATATAATGTAAATTGGGTTAACAATTCCACCACTAATTTGTAATCAGTCGAATTATATGAAAAATAAATGAGAAAAAGTAAAATTAAATATCAAATATTATCATAATAGATAAATTAAAGATAAAAAATTTAAATGGAGAGTTATATACACGACAAATAATAATATTTATCCATAATATAGACATATTATTAAATGAATGAAAATTGACACAATTTCCCTTTCCTCTATTACGAATCATCAAATGCAATCATTATATTCTAGATCTATAAAGAAAAGGTAATTAATTACATTCTTGAGAATCTTTTTCATGTTTGTCATTACATTTATATAAATTGCTATCATTTAATAACAATTCTTTAATTAATTAATTGTATGTTAGGCATTTTGAAGATATTTGATACATGAATCCAAAAATTAATTTTGTATGTTTCCTATTATCAATTTGGTCATTATTAAATCATTTAAATAATTATAATAAAAAATAACTATAATTTTTATACCAGAATTATAAATTTAAATCCACGAATTAAATATTAATATGATAAATTAGTTGTGTTATAATCATATAGATGGTAGGCCATACATACGAATTAAAATGTTGCCAATTTTCAACTACCACTGTTAGGGGAAGGTATGTTAATTAATGTAGATCCATATAACTATGTTTTTTAATTTTCTCATTCACGATTCTTGGATAATCTTCTTACTAAATCTCTATAATTACCTCATTCATATATATATATATATATGAATATAGATATATATATATATATCTACCAATATATATCTCATAGCGCTGTTAGAGAAATTTTTGATAAACCTTGAGTCTATAAGAATTCTTTGGATTTGATTCACGTTCACCAATGTTGGGGATAACCTTTGTAAACCAAATTCATTTAATTTTTTATTTAATGTATTTTCGAGTAAATTTTTGGTCCTGTTTAAATTTCATGAAGAAGTACTAACCACTATTCTCTATTCTATAGTAAAATATTTAGACTATAAAAATCCACACAATACCAATATATTATCATTTGTTATGAGGTTTTACATATATTTATGTTCTATTTGACAATTATTTTCATGTTTCAATCAATTTAGAAATATTAAATTGGTTATCATTAAGGGTTTTCCTATTATCATTGATGTTTGTGTCGAAGTAAAATTTCCAATCCTCATATTTGGTTATAATATTTGAATTATTGTATTTTTCTATGATAATTTTTTTGAGTAGAGAGGTCATATTTATAGTATTGAAATTATGTACCCTAAAAATAGTGTAACTCAATTTTTTTTAATAAAACATATTAATATTTCCCATGGTGTTTGGAATTTGATGTATGTTTTTAACTCTATTTATGACATAGTAAATTGTGATGTTTATTGAATTTTAATCTATTTATATAGAATATACATATATAAAATATATTTACAGATAAACAAAAATTATAATATAATAATTATTTGTCCAATTAGAGAATTTTTACTTGATCCTATAATATTGAATGTGAAATTGAATATTGTGAATGGTATATACATAAGACAATATAGAATGATATAATATTTTATCAATCACTAATTTTTTTAATGATAATAATAAAAAAATATATGATTATATAATATTTATTCTTGTAATAAAACTTGTTTTTATATAAATTAATTTAAATTATGTTTCCAAAAAAAATTTTAAACAAACAAAACTTTCACAAGAATTATAAAAATATAAAAAAATATAATATTTTTGTAATAACAGAACATGTATTATAATATCTTACATTTGAAGATAAAAATATATTTTCAATGATAAATATTTTTTGATAAGTACGTGAATAAATATTTTGAATCATTTCTACATTTAATTTAAACAAATAATTTTATATATATTCAATAGATCATAACATTTTATGGATAAGGAAATTAAAATATTACATTATTTTATATAGAGTATTTTTTTAATGATTATATATTTAATAATTAAACATTTTATATAAGATAATTATTTTTTAAAATATTCTTATATAATATTTATAGTGAAAAGAATTATTTTATAATTAAAAGACAATGTTTTAGGGAAATAAAACCAATAAAAATTTATGCTTTATGAAAGAGACATTTCAAGAATAATTAATATTGTCTATGAGATTTAATTTAATATATAACTAACTTGAATATGTTTGATTAATGGTTAAATATTTATGAATATATAACAATTTACCTATTTATGGAGGAACAACAACAACAAATGAAATAAAATTTATCATAAGATTCATTTTTAATAGACATCTAGTTCATAAAAATTGATTATAAACTATGTAAAAGTTATTTTTTTGGTTCACATTAATTTTAATAATATTATTTTATAATTGAAATATAGATTTTTAGTATTTGAATAGATCTAATTATGATTATTTTAAATTATATTTTTTATTAATTTTTTTAAAATAAATAGATGTGTTTTGTGAGTTATAATTTCTTAGGATCATTATGGAAAAAATTGTTACCTTTCTAATTATATTATATCCTTCTATAAATATGGGATGATTAAACTAAAACGTGGAATTTATTGTTAATTATAAATCAACCAAACATATGAATACTAATGTGATAGAATATATAAATTATATGATTTTTAAATAAATTATCCTTGTAAAGTGATAAGCCAATATTTAATTACTATATATGATGGTGTTAGTTTTTAAAAAGGTTTAATAATGACATTGAAATTTTATAAATACATTGTTCATTATTTATGAGATAATTTTATGTATGAGTTGTTCAAATATATCATAAGAACATCATAACTATTAATATAAGAAAATATATTCATCATTATTGTTATAGAGATTCCATAACTACATTTCTGATCTTATACAATATTGATTTTTTTTAAATATATGGGAAAATTATTTTTATTTGAATTCTTATAATTTATAGTGATATCATTGAGGAGGGTTAATAATCATACCTTCGTATATATACTTGTAATAACTCTATGATATTTTTATATTATATGTGTGGTATATGAAAAAGTCAACATCATGTATTTTGTGATCGATATTAGGGGTGAACCTTATGAATTTACCAATTCAAATTATGAGACGATAAAATATCATATGTTTGAAAATAAAAATAAAGAGAATAAAAAATTTAATGAATAAAATTGAAATATTTCCCTATTAATTATTAAGAGGTGGAAGTGGTTGAAAATGTTATGGAAAACTATGTCAAATATTACCATGAATATAAAAACACGTGAAGGAGTGTATAAGGGAAAACTACCTTTTATATTTTTAATTGTGGTAAAGTTAGAAAATTCAAAAGGGGACATCTTTAGAACAAGAGGTATTGAAATTTCTAAATAATATAGAGATATGATTTTCCTATATAAGAAATTTATAAATGTTGGAAGCTAAAATAATATAAACAATATTCCTAATGAGAAAATTATATCCTTTGTGACAAGAATTGATGTGGTTGATAATGATTGATGTTGAGATATTTTCTAAATAAACTTGATGGTAATGATAACTTAATTAGAATGAAAAAATATTTATAGGTCCCATTGAAATGGATAATGAGACATAATGTAGTGGAGATGATAAGGAAACATTTACATTTATCATGATAAATGAAAATATCCAAGTGTATATTTATCATTAAGATATTTTAAAAAGATAGACTAATATGATAAAATAATAAATTTAGAATAATAAAAATGCATTGATATTGTATAATAGAATTTATAGTGAATTATTACGCATATTAAAAATATATATCTCAATCCCATTATTAAATGGTACATATTATAATGAATATTATAGGAAAAAATAATATCTTCAAATGAATTCGATTATAAAATAAAAATACAATATGGTTAAATGACTAAAAAAATAAAGATCGATATTGGAAATGGTGTGTATATAAATGTTTAATAATTTATGTCTTTTTTAATGAGATATTTTGACACAAAGAATTATGAATAGTATATTGGATACTAAAATACAAATTATATGGGATATTAGACACTGGGATCTTCAGAAAAAAAATCACTCATCAAATGGAGGAGTTATATTTTATATATAATATTTTTAAGGAATTTAATCTATTATTATTAATAGGGATATCCTAATTTTAATTTTGTTGAAAATATATGAAAAATTGAATTTAAATAAAATCTAGGTCAAACAATGTAAAAATAAGTCCTTGTAAAATTATAACATGGAATAAAGTGAAATTAGTGACTTATTTAAAAACCAAATAATAAAATTGATATTGTTCATCACAATATTTTGTATTGGTTTAATTTCATATTTCATGGGTATCGATTATTTTTTGGTACCTATGGAGGTCGATATTGAATTTAAAATTTTAATATATTATTTATAATATGAATTTTAGGGTATCATTTCAAAAGAAGATAATGTAGGAATATGCGATTATGTTTGTATGTCAAAATCCCAATATAGATTGTGAATTTTCCTCTAGAAATTCAAAAATAATATGGAGTGTATTGTGGAATTTTTTTATAAGATATCATCAAATTAGGTACCTATAATAATTTATAAAAAAATATTCTTACAAATTATTTATAGAAATTGACTTGTTTAATACAAAATAAAATAATAATTTCAAAAAGATATATGATTATATATGTTTCATTAATGACCTTCCAAAATAATTTTTTTATACTAGATAGTTCCTTATATTCACATATGATTGGGAATAAAAAACTAAAAAAATAGTTTCATTGAAAAGTTAATTTGATGTTTATCAAATATAATTCCTTGGAAACCAAAATTGTAGGAACATGGAGATAAAAACAAAAAAATTGAAATCAGAATATGTTTTATTTGTAAAAGGGTTGATGAAAAAAATTATTTAGTTATTAACTATGTTTGGATGTTAAAAATGTAGTTATATTGTGAATGAAATTTTTTAATATCATGATATTGAAGGATAATATTTTTATTAAAAAATTGTATATTTAGTTTTAGTCTATTTAAAATTATTATTACTCACAATGAATGATTTTATTAGTGATAATGATTGGAAATTATTATCATAGAAAACATGGTCACCTAGTTAAAACACATCCTGAGAATAATATCATTGTAAAAATATGTACAACATGTTTATAATATTAAAATATAAATATATTTAATATTTAATTCATATAAATATTGAATATATATGCACATAATCCATATGATATTTGAAAATCCATTATATAACCCATTTGATTAGATTTTGATTTCATATGTGAAGTAAACAAAGGAATCAATCATAAAATGAAACTATTAATTCTATAAAGTTATTTATGATTAATCACAACTAACATGGGAAAGCTCAAGGACTTAGGTCCACCTCATGGACATTGGGATATATATTTTTTTCACAAATAGACTAGGAAGAATCTAAAAAAGAGCAGGCTCCGGATGAGGATTCAAAGAAGGGGAATTCAACATAGTATAGAAAATATATTTATAAGAATGAAAGTGTATGTAATTATAATTGGGACCATCTTGTTCAAGATCGAGAATCCTAGCAAAATAGACATGCAGAGGTGGAGAGATGACATCATGATGTAGTTGCTGGGATGGGGCAGTTTCATGTTGTTATTCTCTGGATTAATTCTGCTAAGACCTTCGGGTCGTGTAATGTCACAATGATTGAGGGAATTTTATGGGTTCCCCTTCAACCCTTAAAAGGTGTATTATCAAAATAATTAATAAAAAGAAGGACATTAGTCCATTTAGCCCCTCATAATTAACATTATTGAATTATATGAAATAATACTCAAAATATTTAATGAAATTTGAATATATTTGAGGAGATGTTATGAAATATTCTGTTCATAATTAATCTAAATAAATACAATGATGTTATGGATTCCATGATTAATTTTAAAAATATTCATTCAACTAATTGAATCAAATATTAGTAAAATTATATATAAAATATTCAATATAATATAGTATATTAATAAAATAATATAATTTTTATAATTTATATGGGACCATATTGTTTGAGAATACATCCATCAAACTTTTATAGAGAGATGTTGTATAAAAAGTTATTCTTATATAGAACAAATTGTTATAAATAATAAATTTAAACAAGGTTCATTTTATTTTTTTCCAAAACAAATAACACTACTATTGTAATTTAATGTATTTTCAATATATAATATTATAAATATTAAATAAAATTTCTTCGGTGCAATTATAAAATATAAATTATGAATGGATCTTAAAGTGACATAATTATTGATGAAAAGTATCCTAATGACTCAAAAATAAACTCTAAAAAAACATTTTACAATTATTATATATGAATTATTTAGAATAATCATATGTTATTGAATAATTTAAAATGTATAACGAATGTTATAATAGAACATTAATTATTTATGGAAATACATCTAAAGATAGTTCTGAAGGGAAAACATCATAAAATGGTGTTTATTATACTAATAACAGGGTTGTAAATTTTTATGTTTATAGAAATATAATTTTTTCTACAAGATTAAAGATGCATAAAAAATATGAGAACATTTTTTTGTGACTAAAAATTTTATTGTTATGAAATTAATAAATTTGAAAATACAGTATTTATTTTAATACAATTACTCAATAACATTGAATAATAATTTGATTAAAATGAAAAAAAATTACATTGGATCATTTCCCTATTTTTAAAAATGAAAAATATAATTGGAACATTGATGGTATTTTTGAATATGTTTTATGATAATGGCGATGTTTTTAGTTATAAAATTTATATAGTATGCATGATATATTACCAGTTTTGGTGAATGCAATTTTTGGATAAATTTTTTCTTCATAAAATAAGATATTTAATAATAATATTAATATTTTTAATATGAAAAATCTATATATAGTGTACCGGTAAGATGTAAAGACTAAATTTATAAAATAATAAGTAAGACAGACGTTTTCACTGATAGAAACTAATGGTTTTATTCCTGAAGTAAATAAAATAAGAGTGTAAAATCAAAATCATGATTTATATGGATTAAAAAGCACAAACATACATTTATAACTAGTTGAAAGAATATATAGAGATTATAATTTTACATAAATTAATTCATATTATATAATAAATGAGACCGGTATTATTATTTTTGGATGATATATGTTGTAATTAGAACCATTTTAATGTATATAAATGTCGATGTGGAATTTGGGATGTATAAAAATAAGAAATATAAAATTTCTATTGTCAGTGATAAGAAACCATAGGGTAGAACTATGATATCATCCAAATAGAATGATATGTTGAAAGAATTACATTATTGTTTTATTGTGGTTAATGTGATTTATTTAGTGATAAATATTTTATATTTTTGTGTTTTTGACCCCTTGTAGAGTTATTTTTTCAATTATTTGTGAGTTACCTCACCAACCAAAGCCATTAAAATATTTTTTAATGCGAGGAAATTCTACGTAATGTATTTGATAGATCATAGTACCTTTGTGGTTGCATTTCCTAACATTATTATTAAATAGTTCATTATATTAATATTTTCAAATGAATAAATAGTTTATATAAATAATATATTTTATAAGATTAAATAAATAAAATGAATTATTTTTTATATTTAATTCTATAGTGTTTTAAGGAGTAATTCATTTATCAATATTCCATTGAATAAACCCACATGCTCGGTTATGTTGATCATGAAAATAGTATCCCTAGATTTATCAGAACCATGTAAACCACAAAAACCCATCCAAGAACGTTATTTGCTAATGAAATTGGGGATCAATGGGTACACAATAGGTCATACACATTAATTCAGTCTATTAGATATCTAAAATGGTGTTACAAAATGATAAATTAATTATATCATTATAATGATTAGAAATATATCAACTAAGTGGAATAATGTTTGGTCACAGAATTTTAATATATGGTTAGGGTCCCACTAATATTTTAGACAGTTGGATTCATATATATATTCCAAATTTTATAATGATAAAAACCTATACCAAATTTATTTTGTCATTTGGTTTTCTTGGAGATTCCATATCACATAGGTAGTGTGTCACTAAAAATTTCAAAAGATCCTATAAGGAACTATACAACCCTATGTTTCCGAATTTATGGCTCTATTTAATATTTTTCAAAAATAGGTGTATTTTAATATTTTGGGTGTTTTATAAATTTTTAGATTAAAATATTTCTATTTAAGGATTCTTTCTCACATTGGAATGTAATTTTTCTATAGATCAATGTTAATGAAATAGTAAAAAGAATTAATAAATGATTGGGGTCATGGGAAAGATTTATTTTCTTGTATTATAGGGGTATCACATAAAAAATAATGGGTTTCATTTTTGATTACTTGAGTATTTGTTCAATTTTATATAACCAAACCCAGTTATTATAGAGTCAGTGCTTAGAAAATTACTCTTGTACTAGAATCAATGAATCCAATATCGATTGACTTATTGTTTAGTAGTGTGGAAAACAATAAAAATAATTGAATCTCAATTTATAATTGGAATAATAAAATAAAATGTAGAATTATATTGGATAACACTATATTTACCTTTACTATATCACAGAATTTTAATCATGATACACTACATGGAATCCTAGTTGAAGGAATCATAAGAAATGCGTGTGAACAAATACTCAGTAAATGTATGAATACATTAGAATCTCCCAAAAATCAATAAGTTATTATCATTTTGTTAAATTTAATAAAATAAAAACATTCTATTAAATCCATTACATGAGAATAATATGAAAATAATCAATGATGGTAATATAATTAGATATAAATAATCCCATGAGCATGAATCGTAACCATAGATATCCTAAATAATCAATCAATCACATGAAACATCAAAAATTAACCTATTAATATGGGAATTAAATATTTTATCCATCATCACCATATAGTCAAGATTTTATGATAATAAATCTTACATAAATGGGTATGGCCTCATCCAAATACCCAATATAGTGTGTCTTATGATACATAATGATGTAGCGAGAGGCTATAATGGGCCCCAAGCATCACATACTATGTAAAAATAATTACTCATATAAAATAGGTGAACAATAATCAATATAAATATACAAATTGAAAAACTATCATCCAAAATGTTAATACTTCCCCTATACAATGACTAAAATTTTAAAAAATTCATTATAATAATGAAAATGTTCTAAAAATAGTACATCCTATATAAAATTTCCATTAAAACATACTAAAATGTAATGTAAATATATATTCAACACATTCTCAATGGGGAATATGAGAAATATGGATTTTTTGTTGATGAATAGAAATTCCATCAAAATTCCATTTAAAACATTTTTGAGGAAAATATCTTTTTCACATTGAAAATGACATACATAAACCAAAAATTTAATTAATATTATATAAAAATTATATTAAGAAATATATTTGTAAACATATAAATACGTTTCAATATAATTGATGGCCATTACTGTAGGTCCTTCCATACATTCTCTATTAGTTAAAAAACATTCCATCCACTCTTTTGAAAAAAAGGATAACAAATTCCACATTAGAAAAAAAATTTCTTTTAACAAATTTTTTATAAATTCAGAAATTGGGGAAATTTTATTTAATAAATAACATGGAAACTTTTTTAAAATAAATTAAATATATTTTTATAAAATATTGATACAGAATAATAATAATTTTCAGAAGAAGATATAAATAATGTCATATTTTATTAAAACCATTTTCTTAATCATTTATAGAAAAAAAGTGATTGAAATGTTACTATTAAATTAAATTTTCATGAATAACCATATAAAAAACAAGAATAATTTTATTATGATAAATGATCAAATAATCCCCCATGCATGAATTAAACATAAACAATCCCGAATAATGATGAGACTCTGAGATAAACAATTAGCACTTATGCAATATTTGAATCAGAATCCCCCATGAATCAGATAAAATCAAATGAAACATTAAATAACATGAAGATAAATATTTTGATGATATAACATATCACTGGGATAATATATGCACCAAAAAAATAGAATAATGGTCGAAAATGAGAAACATCTCACTTATATAAATGTGAGATGAAAAACCCTTACCACATGTATGATTTCATTTGAACATGTTTGGAACTTATTTACAATATATATACATTTATTATAAATCACCAAAATAACAACATCCATATATTTCATAATTTATAATATTTACTTGTATTTTTTTGTTACATGATTATTAAAAAATCATTGTTTAGATCACTATTTCATCTATTATTTACTTAATTGTTATGTACGTTTTGGTTTAGTAGTTTTAGTCATTTTACTTTAATCATTGAAAAATCATTCCCCTAATGTTAACCATGATATAAATATCATATGTAATAATCACATAATTTTTTATAATAGTCCATAAAAGTTTGATATGATAAAATTATTTACATCATTCATGGAGATGGTAGGGCATATAGATGCATGAATGTTGTTTTTATTTTTCAAATATAATAATAATAAAATGGGAAAATAATGTTTTACCTTTAAATTAAAATTATTTTTTCAGAATTTTTATTTAAATCCATACATTATTTATTTATTACCATCTCTGTCAAAATTAAATGAAAAAAATTTGACATTGCGATGTCAAGGTAGTACTCCACACATATGCATGAATGGTATTACTATTTCCCAATGGATTTCAAGGTAAAAAGTACTATTTAATAATATTACTAAATAATTACAGAAATCTCAAAAGAACCATAAAAATATGTACAATCATTCTTGTTGGACTCACCTGTTTTGATAATGCAAAATTGGGTTTTGATAATCCCAAACCATGGTTCAATCATGTTTTAATTCTATGTTAATTATGTTTCATTAATGTTTCTTGTTTCTAAAGAGAAAAATTCATATACTCTCAATCTCAGTAATTTATTGGTTAAGATTACAGTTCAGAATTTATCTATGTACAAGGTCGCCACTACAAGGTCACCATTACAAGGTCACCATTACAAGGGGACCGATACAAGGTCACTGTTACAATGTCACCGTTATAAGGTCACCGATACAAGTTCACTGCTACAAGGCCACCGTTACAAGTTCACCAATACAAGGTCACCGATACAAGCCTACTACTGAAGGTTACCACTGAGGGTAACCGATTAAAGGTTACAATTGGAGGTTGCTGATATACACCTGCTGATTGAATCCTTCTGATGTGAATGCTACCATTACCAGTCTACCATACTCTTCTACTCCATAATTTTTCAAATTCATATATTTTTCTAATGGTCATATTTTTCTGACATTAATTCTTATTACATAATTAATTCTTATTAAATACATATGAAAAGACCATATATTTATAGTACGATGTAGGAGAATGATTTCACGTTATATACTTAATCCAATCGTCAGACCTCAAATATGAAAGAAAAAGACCGAGGAAGAAATGATATATAACATGGCATAGAAGAAGAAATAGATATATATGAAAAGGGAGTCCAGAAGTTAATTTCATGAGAACGAAATTACATAAGAACAAGGAAGAACCATTCAAGCACCTTTACTGCGAACCCCAATAACATCAAGAAGATCATTTTGGGAAGACAACTTGAGGCTAGATTCTGTGTCCCATAAACTTTTAATCAACAAAATAACCAGAACATTCCATTTCTAAAAGCTATTACATAGAGTTGTGACACCCTGTTTTTGGGAGAACTTCTAGAGATAGACTCAAACATCAAATTCCTCACTTCAAGGAGTCAAGATCTGAACTTAAAACACATAGATCCTTCTAAACTCTATCTCATCCTAATTTCTCTATTGTGTTTCTTTAATTTTTTACATTTCTAAGAAGTGTGTCTGTCTGTCTGTCTCACACACTATCTCATGTGATTAAACTGGAGGATATTGAATATCTTCACATTAAACTACATCTAAATTTGTTTCTCAGTTATAAATTTGGAAGAGACCTTGTGTGGTCTGTATTGTTTGTCTTTCCAACAAAGAATTGTGGTTGAGGGTGTGAACCTGGAGAAGTTTTTTAAAAACTATTGTAAACCCTGATAATTGCAGTGTATCATGATTATTTACAATATATACTACTTGGTAGAAGGTGATCACCAAGTGGAGAGTATTAAGTCTCAACTTTAGACTAATCCTATGGTTATACATTACATTGTAGTATATTGTATTATAATATGTTTTTTCTATTATTTAATTCTTACAATAGCTAAAACATAAAACTCATTTTCTTACACATTGATAGTTAGTTATTGTTAGTGTGTATATTTGTATAATTCAGTAAAATTGATTCAAAAGTTGATGAAGTGTTTCTCACTAATTCAATTGAGGACTAATCACCCTTTCAGAAACCTGTTGACCAGTTAGACATCTCTATCTCTACTGCCTTAATTAACTGGGCCATTTTTGAAATATGGGGGATCTTTAATATAAGGATTTTAACATAATGTTCATGTAGGAACTCAGTCCACCCCCTCTTGAGATTCCACTCTGACCAACATTTAGTATCAGAGGTTTATTTATCCAGTGTTCAAATTCTTTAAATGTGTTTGTTGTTTTATATAAAATATCTTAAAATTTGTGTAATATCGGAATTTTCAGTTAATTAATTTCTAATTAACAATGTAAGAAGAGTTGAGCGTGCTGCTACTAACATGCCACCTTTATTTTAAGGTAATAAATATGCTCAGTGGAAATTAAAAATTTAAATGTATCTAGAGAGGATGCTACCTGAAATTTGGGATACAATTGATGAACAACATGTATTGCCTACAACTTCTAGGGACACAGGGTCTCAGCTGACTAAAGCTACAAATAATAATAACTATAAATCAGTGAATTCCTTGTACTGTTCTCTTGGTGATGATGAATTTAATAGAATATCTTTCTTTAAAACTACATATGAAATTTGGGAACCTTTACCCATTTCACATGACGGAAAAACCAATGTCAAAGAAATAAGATTAAATACATATACTATTAAATATGATAATTTTAAAATGAATATTGAAGAATTAATTTATGAAATATATCTCAGGTTCATTGAAGTAGTGAATACCTCAAGTCTTCTTGGAAGACCAGTGGACACCAAGGACTAGATTATGAGGTTTCTTTGATGCGTACCTGACAAATGGACATGATTTTCTGTTTCAATTCAATAATCTTGTGACGTAGGCAAACTACCAGTGAAGGAGCTAATTGTAATGCTTGTGATATATGAATAAGTTATTATGGTGAATCAAGAAGTAGGAGAAGAACCATTGAAGAAGTCAATTGCATTTAATACATATACCTCATAGAACTAAAATAATGAGAAGTTTAAGCTCTTATAGATATTCCCACAAGTGAAGACTCATAATATGAAAGTGATGATGAGATGGATCATCATGCAAAGAGATTTAAGAAGTTTTCACAAAAGAAAAATTTATTTAGACAATCATTTTACAAGGGAAATTATGATAGTAAAGGAAAACAGAAGAATGACATAAAATGGATTTACAACTCAAATTAAATAATCTGTTATGAGTGAAAACAGAAGGTTCATGTGAAGGAAGAATTCCCAAAGCTGAAATTGAAGAAGAAATATTAAGACAAGGGAAAAATATATAAAAAGGATATGAAAGCCACCAATAGTTCTTCAAAAGATAGCTCATGTGGATATGACACTTCAAATAGTGACATGAACAAACGTGCAATTATATGCTTCATGACAGAAACATTGGATGTAACACCCAATTCTTTTGTACATAATTTCTCTTATTCTAATAATGAAATTCAATCAAACGATGATGAAAATATATATATGGATGAACTATTTGAATACTATTGAATTCTTGAGAATACATTCAATGATGAGAAGGAAAATATAAATTATTGAAAATGCTATATGATCTAAATGCCAATTATAAGTCTGATCTGGATATTGAGAAAGAAAAATGTACTCAGATGTTAAAAGAAAATACTGAACTCGAATTTTCAAATGAGCAATTAAATAGATATCATGACAAGTTTACTACCAATAGGGATACCTTGACCCAGTTACTAGGAATACATATATCCCCAAAATCAACCACTAGTCTAGGGTATCAACCATGACAAAGAAGGATCATTAAAACTAAATTTTATCCAATATCTGGACCATTCACAAGTAGTTCATGTTCTGGACCATTTTTTGAAAAAAAAATCTATAAAAGACCAAACAATGTGTTTATGTCTCAAAATATATATTTATATTATAGGTAATTTGTGCGACAATTATGGGATCCCAATGTTTTACTTTCTAACCTCTCTGGACCCAAGAAAATCTGGGTACCAAAGATACAATGCACTTAATTAGTTATGCAAGAAAATTGTCTGAAGAGTTCCTGTAAAAATCTTTAGTACATGGAAAGATTGGTAACCCTAATGATGTATTAATTTCAAAAGTACTTTTTTATGGGTTAATATAGAATATGCTAAGTATCTATCAGTTATGTGATGATGGATTCCATGTTAAATTTAGAAAATGATGCATGCAATGTTTTTAATTCGAATGATTATTTTATATTCACTAATAGTATAATTGAGAATGTATATGATGTTGATTTATATTCTTTAGCTAAGAAAAATGTTTCTTGTTTAAATGTGTTTCATAAGAATCCTAGTTATGGAACATATGATTAGGACACTACAATGTGCTCTCACTTATGAAACTTACCATTAATGGTTTATTTAGATACTTACATAAATTTTAATTCCCTAATAACAAAGTATGTAATACTTGTCAAATTGGAAAACAAAAAAATGTTTCATTCAAACCAAATAAAGAGGTATCTACTTCTCAACCACATGAGTTGGATCAAATGGATATTTTTGGACCATCAGGAGTTTCACGTTTAACTGGGAAGCACAATTTTTATGTCCATATAGATGATTTTTCTAGGTACACTTAGGTATAATTTCCGGTACAAAAAATTGAATCATGTTCTTATTTTATCAATTAATCCAATTATTTAGAGAATCATAGTTGACTTAGAATTAAGACCATGAGAACTGATCATGGTCGTGAGTTTGAAAATCAGGAATTTGAATAGTTTTTCTCAAGTAATGGCTATACTCACAATTTCTCTACTCCAAGAACACCTAAAAAAATTGAGTTATTGAAATAATAAATAGGACACTTCATGATATTTCACGGACTATGCATAATGAAAATAATTAACCTATTTATTTTTGGGCTGAAGCTATTAACACAACTTGTTATATTTTCAATAGTGTCTTGATTAGACCTTCTCTTTAGAAGACACCTTATGAGCTCTGGAATAATAATAAGAGAATGGTTAATTACTTTATAGTTTTTGGTTGCAAAGTCATTATCCATAACACTAAGGAAAATCATGAAATGTTTGCCTCCAAATGTGATGGAGGGATTTTATTAGGTTACTCAATCTATAGTAAAGATTATAGAGTATTCAATAAGAGAACAAAATGTTTGGAAGAATCTATTCATGTAAAATTTGATGAGACTGATCCACATGAACCCAAAACATCTCTTGAACATCTTGAAGAAGATATTTCAATTATAGGCCTTAATAATAATGATAGTTAATCCCCTGTAAAAGTAACCAGTTCGGGGAATCTTCTAGAATATGCACCTATTGAGTCTAAACCTATAGTCAACCATGAGTAGTCTAGATAAAATCATTCTAAAGGTATTAGAACACTCATTAATCATCCATTAGATGTTGTAGTAGGCGATTTAAATAGAGTGACACAAACTAGAGCTTTGCTGATAAACCTAGTAGAGCATCGAGATTTTTTTTCATTGCATGAACCTAAACATATCAATGATGCAATAAGTGATGAATTTTGGGTGACAACTATGAATGAATAATTGAATATTTTTGAATGAAACAATGTTTTGGAATTAGTGGATGGACCTAAAGAAACCTTGACCATAGGCACTAAATGCGTTTATAGAAATAAAGTTGTTGAATCTCTAAACATAGTTAGAATCAAGGAAAGATTAGTTGCACAAGGATATATTAAAGAAGAAGGGGAGGAATATGAGTAAATATTTTCTCCATTAGCTAGGTTAGAGTCTATTAGGATACTACATTCTTATCAATCTCATCTAAATTTCAAACATTATCAAATGGATTTCAAAAGTGCATTTTTAAATGGGTACATAGTTGAAGATGTTTTTGTAGAACAACCCCTATGTTTTTAAATCACCATTTTCCAAATCATGTTTTAAAACTGTCAAAATACTTATATGGTATGAAACAAGCCCCAGGGGCTTGGTATGACAAACTTAGTTCTTTCCTTATTTCAAAAAGTTTTACTAAAGCAATAGACGAACCTAAATTATTTATTAATATGATATCCAAAGATGTTTTATTATTAAAAATTTATGTAGGTTATATAATTTTTGTATCATCTAAAAACACTTTTTCTACTGATTTTTCAAAAATAATGCAAGATGAATTTGATAATAGTTAAATGGGGAACATAAATTTTTCCATGAATTTCAAAAATTCCAAAAATAAAAATGGAATTATTTTAAATCAATGTAAATAAACTAGGGATAATTTTATAGTTTTTGGTTTGGATAATAATAAGGGTAGTATTACACCTATGAGTACCACTTGTAAGTTGGATGCTAATGAAAAAGGTAAGCCCGTGGATCAAACCAATTAGCGAGGTATGATTGAGAGTTTTCAATACCATACAGCTATCACACCTAACATTATGTTCAATGTATGCATGTGTTCTTGTTTTCAAGATAATACCAAAGAATCACATTTAACTGCTGTTAAAAAATTTTTTAAATATCTAATGGTTACCATAAATCAAGTACTATTTTATCCAAGAAGAAAACCAGTTGATTTAATTAGTTAATCGGATGTTGGATTTTCGTGTTGTATGTTAGAAAGAAAAATCACCTCCGGAACATGTCACATGTTTATCAATCCACTAGTATCATGGTTTAGTAATAAATATAATTCAGTTGCATTATCTATGGCCGAAGCCAAATATATAGATGCTGGTAGTTGTTGTGCTAAAATTTTAGGGATGAAACACACTTTACTAGATTATGGATATCAATTGAAACATTTCTCTATAAACTGTGACAATATGAGTGCTATCAAAATCTCTAAAAATTCAGTATCTCATGCTAGGAAAATGAATATTGATGTAAGACAACACTTCTTGAGAGATCAATATGAAAGAGGGGATATCACTATTGAATTCATTGGTACTGAACACCAATTGGCTGATATATTCACAAAGAATTTGAATTGTGAGAGGTTAAATTACATCAAACATGAGTTAGGTATGACAAACTATTGTTTTAAGAACCTCATAGTTAGACCTTACCATTAGAACCTCACCGTTAGACCTTATCGTTAGGACCTCACCGTTAGACCTTATCGAAAGGACCTCACCGTTAGACCTTACCTATAAGACCTCACTGTTAGACCTTACAGATAAGACCTCACCATTAGACCTTACCGATAGGACCACATTGTTAGACCTTATCGATAAGACCCCACCGTTAGACCATACCGATAGGACCTCACCATTAGACATTAACGATATGACCTCACCGTTAGAGACCTAACCGTTCAAGACCTCACCATTAGACCTTACCATTAGAGACCTCACTGTTAGTCCTTACCGTTAGAGACCTCACTGTTAGACCTTACTGATAGAGACCTCACCGTTAGGCCATACAGTTAGAGACCTCACCGTTAGACCTTACTATGTGAGGCATCTCCTTTAGACCTTATCATTAGAGACCTCACCGTTATACCATAATGATAGGAACTCACAGTTAGACACCTTACCGATAAGACATCACTGGTAGAGACCTTACCGATAGGACCTCATTGACAGACCTCGCCGTTAGAAACCTTACCAACAGATGACTTGGAGGACTTTTCATTTTTTCTTCTCATCCGGAATCTGAAAAGTATTATGTATATTACTTATTTATTTTATCTGTTTCTTTTTTCGAAACCAGAATTATAAAAATAATACACAGATCACATTTATATCCACATCAAACCCGCTCCTAAACATTTTTCTCCCCAATCTTAGAAACTAAACCTATACTAAAACCTTGAACCACTCCAGATTGATGGAAAGAGTAAAAAGGTCATCGGTTGCTAATGAAGGTGACATGGATAATCCTAAAAGACATAGAGTTGAGTCGAGTAGTGAAAGATAGACAGTGGAAAAGGTGCATAACCCGCATTTATCGAAGATGGAAATAGGGGTTGATAAGGTGTTATGTTTAGAGTGGCTTTTGTCGATATAGTCTTTATTACTGATGGAACATGAGACATAGGGCAGGTTTGAGTGTATTTCAAACAATAATGGACCCTATTACCCGATGTTAGTGAAGGAATTTTATGAATAGATCATATTTGAGTAGTCTTTGGATGAGAACTGGATGACTTCTAGAGTAAATGGAGTATCTGTGAGTTTCTCCTCTACTGAGTGGGATGACTTATTGTGGGATCCACATGAAGGAATTTCAGATTATTACTCAATAGTGGTGTCTCCCACTAGTGATTTCTTCTTCTATGAAGAAGCATTAGCAGAATTTTCTGGGAATGGAATTCTTAGGAAAGTCATTGCTGCTGAGATGGAAGGAGAGGACAAGCTTCTATTTAAGTTTGTCTAGCATGTTTTGAGTCCCAGGAGAGGGGAAATTGCATATTTTAAGCATCAGTATGTTTTTCTGTTTTATCTGTTAAAGCATGAACAAAATATCAACTTATGTAGACTATTGGTGATTCAGCTAGAACATATGATGAATCCCAGTTCCAAATCCAATGCCCTATTTCATGCTATGTTGATATCCCTTATGTTGAATGTTAAAGCTGTTAATGGAGCTAAAGAAGAAATTGTTGTTGTGAAAGATAACCAGTGCATCACCAAAGTGATATGCAAGTTGATGAAGATTAACTAGAATTCATGGATAAGGATATGGGTGAATGGTGAGGCTATGGTATAGGAAGAGTTTAACCCTATGACTCATCCCACTAGGCCTAAGAATAAGAGAGACCCAAGTCTTAATCCTGATGATGTTGAGCCTCCCAATTTAGTTGAAGAATGAGAGTAATTTGTTACTATGCATGAAATAGAGGATTCTCCTATAGATGACCAGAGTGATCTTGTCCTTCCATCAAATCCCCGTTTCAATACAATATTCATTGTTGGGGATGGCCCCCCAAAGAGATTACCTAGAAGGGACACTATCTTAAGGGATAATGAAGAGGAACCTTGTGAAGATGAAAGAGATGAAAATGTTTTAAGATAAATTATAGATACCTCAGATGAGGATGTGGACTTTGAGTCAAGTCATTCTGACTTTGAAACAGCCACGGATGAAAGTGAAGTGTAATGTATAAGTCTCTGTCCTTTAATAGAACATATAGAAAGGGTATAAAGTAGAGGTTAAGAGGTTTCTGATTCAGTTGAAGATGGACATGTTTTGTAATTTGATGAAGTTTCTACGGAGGAAGTGCCAGTTGACCTTCCTATTTCTATACATGATCAAAACAGATAGATGGAGATAGATTTGTCTATTTTGAATAATGCTCCAATTTTAGGTGAGGAAGCAATTTCTATAGGATCATTTGTCATTTCTCATGAGATAGATGATTGGATAGAAACTCTTGGGTTTGTGGTTTTAGACATAGATTATTGAGATTCTAAATATGACATGCATGTCCAACGTCCTCCAATTCCTACTTTCTCAGAAACTAAAATTGTCTAGCATGTGGATCTGCTACCCCGACAATGTGTAAAGAAGGACGAATTGGATTCTTTGATGTCGGAACTGAAGAGGAATATTTATTAGAAGTCCACTAAGATTACAAGAACAACATCTCTCAATCAAGAACTCTTGACATCTGTAGTGGAATGGATAGTCGCTACCTCTCACTCAGCTATGTTACATGAGGTCATGGAAGGTCATAATCTGGTAAAAACATTGGAAGAGTCTATGTATTTAGTTAAAAATTCTATTTCAAGACTAGATGCATATATGGATTCAAGATATTACGTGGATAGGGACCATAGATATGTTAAAATTGTGGTT
This sequence comes from Viscum album, assembly GCA_963277665.1. Lineage (NCBI taxonomy): Eukaryota > Viridiplantae > Streptophyta > Magnoliopsida > Santalales > Viscaceae > Viscum > Viscum album. The sequence goes on along the minus strand of OY728133.1, from coordinate 2,062,997,286 downwards.
CAGCAAATTGTCACAGTGTTGGAGGATTTTAATAAGTCCACGGAAACACATGTGAAAGGCCAATATGATGGTGTAAAAAGGATGATCAGCGGGCTAACGAAGTAATTTAAACAGACTGTGGCTTTCTTTCTGGCACCTATTGGTGCATCTTCTTCAACATCATCCTCTCCTCCAATTGACAGTGAAGCCCTTAGAACGGTTGTTAGATAAGAGGTGTTTATACTCTCAGGTCATTTCCATTACAAAGGAAATCCATAACATTGTGGGAAATTATTTAAGGGAAGCTACTGAATATCAAAAGTCTATCAAGGAACACGTTGACTTTTAATACGAAAGTGTGCACACTAAGCATTAGATGGATTGCCACTTCATGTTACTATTGGATAACATGAGAATTCCACTAGTCACTCAGGCATTTAAGGATCAATTGGGAACTTTTCGAGAGATGACTCCTACTTTGGAGAAATTTTTGGAGAATAAGGATGATTTAATTTTGGCTATGGAAAGAGGAGGCCGTATCATTATGGATATCAGAAATCTTATCTTGCCTTTCCTCAATTTGGACTGCACTCTAATCATTTTTCCTCCAGACTTTCCCTCTACCTCAGGTGCCTTAGGATCTTCCAGTGATGCTCCAATGATGACTCTTGCATAGGTCGTCATAAGCTTGAACCCCACCATTCCTTAGAGATCTACTCAATATAGGTCTACTGATGCCTCTATTGCTGCTCCTCGTACTTTTCTAACAGCCATCCCTCAACCTATCCCTCCAACTTTAGAACCTTCATCCTCAACTTCCAAGGGAAATTCATCAATGGACATCTCTGATGTGGATTGAGTGTTGAATATCATAGTTGATAGGGATTATTTTATCTCTTTTTGTGTATTTTACTTCTATTTTATTAATAAAAACACTCTATTTTCCATATTTGTCTTATCTACGCTTTTTGATAATCAAAAAATCAAGAGAAATTTCAACTTGAACTCTCTCTATTTCCCAAAATGGGAGAACTATTTATATGTGTTTATATTTGTTATATATGTTCTGGCCTGAATTTATTGTTCCCCACAAACCTTTTGTATGATCACATCACTCATGAAATTAGAATATGTGTTTAACCATGATTCAATCCTCTAAATCCTAAATATTCAATGACATAATATGTGATTATCAGAAAGGGGGATATTGTTGGAAAAACCTATTTTGATAATCCCAAATCATTGTTCAATCATGTTTTCATTCTATGTTACTTATGATTCATTAATGTTTTATGTTTCTCTCGGGTAATTTTCATATACTCTCAATCTTACTACTTGATTGGTTATGCTTACAGTTCAGAATTTTACTAAGCACAAGGACACCGCTAAAAGGTAACTATTACAAGGTCACCATTACAAGGTCACCATTACAAGGTCACCCTTACATGGTCACCGTTACAAGGTCACCGCTACAAGGTCACTTCTACAAGGTCACCGTTACAAGGTCACCGGTACAAGGTCACCGATACAATCCAACTACTGAAGGTTACCGCTAATAGTTACCTGTTAACGGTTATAGATGGAGGTTGTCGATGTACACCTGCTGATTGAAGCCTACCGATGGGAAGGCTACCAATACCAGTCTACCATAATCTTCTACACCAAAAATATTAAAATTATTATATTTCTCTAAGAGTCAAATTTTACTAACATTAATGCTTTTGACATAATTACTTCTTCTCGTATACATATCAGGAGACCATATCATGACTTTATGAGGTACGAGAAAGATTGAACGTTATGTACTTACTCCTATTGTTGGACCTCAAATATTATAGAAAATTATCGAGTAAGAAAAGATATATAACAAGGAATAGATGAAGACATATATATATATATAAAGGGAGTCCATAAGTTAAATGAATGAGATAGAAATTACAGAAGAACAAGGAAGAACCATTTGAGCACCTTCTATGTGGACCCCAAGAACATCAAGAAAATCATTTCGGGAAAACCACTTGAGGATGCATTTGGTGTCTGATAATCATTCAATCAAATCATGAAGCGGAACATTCAATTCCTGAAATCTAGTACTTGGAGTTGTGAGACTTCTGTTTCGTAGACAACTTCCAGAGATAGACTCAAACATCAAATTCTTCACTTCAATGAGTCAAGAGCTAAACTGAAAACACATAGAGCCTTATAAACTCTATAACATCAAATTTCTCTTTTGCGTTTCTTTGGTTTTTACATTTCTGAGAAGTGTGTGTGTCTGTCTATCTCACACACAGTCTCTTGTGCTTAAACTGGAGTATACTGAATATCCTCACATCAAAATTCATCTACATTTTTCCCATGTATAATTGTGGAAGAGACCATGTGTGGTATGTATTGTTGTCATTCCCACAAAGAACGGTGGTAGAGTGTGTAAACGCAAGACAGTTTTTGAAAATAGTTGTAAAAGACGATACACATTGTGTATCATGTTTTTTTCTAATAGAAACTACGTGGTGATAGGTGATCACCAAGTGGAGACAATTAAATGTAATCTTGAGAATAAACCTCTTGTTTTACTTCATTGTGCTCTATATTGTGTTATACTCTGTTTTATCTATTTTCCCCTTTTTACATTAGATGAAACATAAAATTGTTTTTCTTTCACTTTGATAGTTAGTTTTGGTTAGTGTGTATATTTTTTTAATTCAGTAAACCTGTTTCAAATGTTATAGAAGTGTGAATCACGAATTAAACTGTGTACTAATCACCCTTTGGGAAAACTGTTAACCAATTAGACATCTATATCTCTTCTGCCTTAACTCACAGGGCTGTTTTATGTAGGAACTGAATTTACCCCCTCTTGAGATTCCACTCCAACCAACAATTCTAGAAATTTATTTGTGATATGGCGTCATTGAAAATGAATTACATTATTTATCATTGTAGTTGTCCTCTTTAAACCTGATGGATAGTTTCATTTACAATTATATGGAATAGTATATGGATATAAGTTGTAAAATTTATGAGATATGATGGCCTATTATTAGCTAAAGAGAGTACACACATGGAATTTTGAATCCAAAAATGTATATGGACAATTTGCACATTCTAAAAGGCACTAAATTGGATAATTTTTTATACCTGGATGATTTATATTTAAAATAGTTCCATAAAAGATATGTTTTGAATGTTAATAGGCTATTTTAACCATTATATTTTTTGGTTAACCCCCTCTAAACCCATTTTATACTTAACCATGATTATAAATTTTTATTTTTTTTATTATTAATTATGACAAAAAATTATGTTGACATTATTATAAACTAAAAATTATTATGATTCCAAATACCTAATCCAATTTTCCAAATTCCATTAACAAATGTGGAAAAGTTTAATTTAAAATTAAACCATTATAAATGGTGAATATTTGGGTTTCCAATGAAATGTTTCAATAAATATAGAATGTCTTACCATAAAAATTAAATATCAAATTGATTAAAATGAAGTAAAATGTATCCGTTATGATATTAATTAACTAAAATATCTTTTTAATAATAATTTTATACACAAATTTAACATTATTATTTATTAAATTAAAAGTAATTTTTTTTAAAATATTATATTTACAATTCGTTGAAAAATTAAATATTTCAGAATATTCTAAAAAATTCACTCTAATATTTTAATGAAATGGATATTTTAAAAATAATGTCATTTTTTATAATAAAATATTTTCATTTTTCAATATTTCATTTTCATAATATGTGCACAATATGTTTTGTTACTACCTCTTAGAAAAATTCAATTTCTTTAAAACATATATATATTTTTGAAATGATTGTTAATTTATTTATATGAAATAATTTAATATTTTAATGTATTTTATATATTTTTAATAAATATAATTTTTTTAATTATTATTATTCATATCCACAAATTTAATGGCAATGTTATAATGGTCTAATATTTTACAATTGTTTGGACTTGTTGTTTCATGTATAACATGCTATCAGAGAGTTTAAATTTAAAATTAATTATTTCATGGGACATTTATGCTTATGATTCATGTAACATATGATGTAAAACAACATTTTATTATTTTAGAGTCCCTTGGTGTCTCATTATCACCTATTTTAATGAATTATGTCTTCATAATTTGAACATCCTCTTATAAATCAAGTGTTTGTAATCCAAAAATATCATTTTAAAAAATGAACATCGTAAAAAATGATTAAGAAAGAATCATTATAGAAAAAGAAAAAGAAAATTCGTAAGGGAATCTAAACTAACAATTTTCTTGGATTCCATGTTGGCGATCATTGGGGGGATTTTAAGATATGGGCATGGAAGATAACATTAATTACCAAATAACTGTGAAGGGTTATAGTTAAAATTTATCAAATGAAATTGAATAATCCTGAGAAAGTTATCAACCACAAATCCCTAAATCTAGGATGAGAGAAACATCCATATATTAATCTAAAATTAAGTTGAAAATATAACATTTTTTTTCAAAATCCTTTTCATGGAGTGGAATGAATAATTTACTATCATGATAGAGAAGACTAGAAAATATACATACTATATATTTATTTCTATTTTAGGGAGCACAAATTCATTCATTGGTTGGGTTTTGATAAATTTTAACTTCATTTTTACTAAATCAAATCGATATTCAATATTAGTTTTTTTACTAGTGAATCAATATTATTAACTTTTAATTTACCATAATATCAATAACACAGTAACATTATATTCCATATATCACAAAAAATTTACCAAAACAAAATTCATAGAAAGGGTTATCCATATCAATTCATTAGTCTCTAAACACCAATAATAAACCCAAAATTAAAAATAATATTTTACATAAGTATATAATAGTAAAATCATTTATGTAAAAAAAATTCATAATAATTTGTACATCAATATGAATGTGGTGGGAATTTGACACTTGTCTCCCATTAGTTTTTTGTTCAATCCCTACTTCCTCAATGGATGTGATGGGTTGTCACCCGACATGTCGGTTGTCATTTTTACAAAACTATGTTAATGTAATTCGACTAACACAACAAGATTATGATAACCCATAATTAACTCAAAATAAAAGATAATATAGATCCTAATGATCACCAATACCTTTAATCTTATATCCAAAAAATGTAAATCCATTATTCCTTAAATAATTTTTTCCCTCAGACATATACTAAACTAGTGGGTTATATATCCAAAAATGTCCCCCGAAATATTTTTAATCATTAAAAAATATAATATTTTAACACATCAAAAGGGGTGTTCAAAAATTGAAATTATGATAATACTTCAAAAAAAACCATACTAGTATTAGTAAATCACAATTGAATCATAATAAATTACATATACAGTTCTAAAATTAACTCATTTTATAAATGTTTAATGACTTAGATAACAAAAAAACAAAAGTAAAAATAAATCTAAAACATAATTCATGAATCCCAATATATAATAGTATTAATGATTACACTATGGATGTATTTATAACTTAATCTCGGTCGTGATCGCTTAGCTTATTTTGATGTATATTCTCTTGAATATTGGGATATTCGTTTATATACTACCATATCACATTATAGTTAAAACAATGAAAAATATAGGATTCTCTCTTTCACTTTATTTAAGTTTCATAATGTAATTGATCTCCCCAAATTAAACATGCTCTCATTCCCATTAATCAAGAACCACTGTTTTTTGTTCTATAATTATCACATGTGGAAAATATTTCATTCCCTTTATCAGATTATACATTATTTTATCATTTATCCAAATATAATCTTGATTTACTTCAAATACATTATTATTGGATAATTTATTATATGTGGTGATAGGACATGATAATATGTCTTTGTATGATGAGAATTATTGGGAGACCAATTTTTCTTAAATGATTATCTTACTGCCATATATGAAATAGAAAATTTGTCTCTTTGAATTATATAGATAAGTTTTATCACACCATGATAACCATGTATGGTTATTATTATACATTTTATCATTTTCCTCTTAATTTTCATCGCAAACTAATGAATTATGTATCTATCTCTGCTTCATCTTCATGAAGAAAATACTTTTCCATGAAGTGATAATTAATACGCTTCCACTCCAAGATTTTAATTTTATCCTCATCCTTAGTGTTTTGAGTCAATGACAACCACTATTCTGTGTCCCCCAAGTGATGATAATTTGTCATGATAGAAATAACCCATTAATTACTTCAATACATGATAAACATATTATATAAGTAAATTATACATTTATTAACAACAAATGGATTTATATTTTTATTGATTGTTGTATGGTGCTGATGCATGTAACACTATAACATTGTTACACTATTCTTTGGATCTACACTCTACCCCATAAAAGTGTGGTTGTTAATGATAAACTGATTCAGCTACACCAATATTGTTATAAATTTTCCAGTTCATACAATAGATCCATCTCTAACTTCATTATCATTCATAGTACGTAAATCCATAAAAGGAGTACATGAATTTCTATAGGAACCATTCCTCGCACTATTTTCCATTTCTAAATAATGGAATAATCTAGATTAGATCATGAAATTATGATACATGACATATAAGACAAAAACTAGTGGAGTAATTAATGTTAATTGATTCTTTTATGAAAACTGTTCTCAGAATCATAAAATTGATATCCTAGTGAATGTTTTAAAATTATCAATATAATTACAGTTACACTATAATGGATGGTAATAAAATGAATTATCCCACCACAATCCCCTTGGTAGTAGATAATCAGATGTATATTAAGGCCCTTTTTCTTAAAATATGTGATGATAGAATAAAATCATAATATTATCTTTTTTGGGTTATTACACTTAGTAATAATTGTTCAAGGACCAAGTTATGCTATAGAATCTATATAGTGATGTAATTATGAAAAAATAGATAATTTCTTACTCACTAAATCATTAGTATGTAGACATATAGTTTACCTCAAAGTCAATATTAATTTTTTTTTCTTATTAATTTTATTCATAAGTCTTGTTCTACTGGATTCAACTAAAGCATCTCTGATACCAACAATATAAACCCCAAAAAATGTAGTCCATACTTAGTGTTTCTGTTTTTAAATTGGTACTAGATTCATATAATCACATCCCAAAGGGCCAAATAGTTCATGATTTATGGAAAACAATATAATGTAATGAATTTATCATTACAATTGAAAAAAAATGTTATCCTTATGAAATCCATAATTCCCATAACAAATCCCTACATATCAATCATAATACTCTTCTATGAATACATTGGGAAGGAAATAAAAGAAATGAGTGGGATAAAATTAATAGTATGTGTGTGCATAAATTAAAATTTATAATGAGTTTTTGAATTATATTAAACAAGGTAATATAAATAACTAAAATACACTATGTTCAATCAGTTACTTGAAAATATTATCTATCGAATAAGGTATGATAAATTAATTCCATATAAAGAATCACCTTAGCATGAATCAAAATCACATAAATTAAAAAAATTTGATTAATATCATAGAACATCACTTATAGTTACATAATGAGGGAATTCATAATGTCATACATTACAAACATACAATTAAGTACTCTTTCTAAGATAGCATATTAAAATACTTATTTCATCGGCCAAATACCACTGAAGGATGGACTCAAGTGACCAAATAATAAAAAGAGGGGCTAGAACATGCCCCTCCCATCAAATATTATTTATAAATCATTATTTCATTGAATGTAGTGACACATAAAAAAAATATTTGTATGCAAATAATATCACGCATTTTTTTAATAGTATTGTCAATCTGTAAACATAATCATTAAAGATTCAAATAGTATAAACAATGGTATCAAAAGAATACATATCCAGTCAAAAAATTGCAAACCATACATTTAAATAAAAACAATGATATCATTAAAAAATATTTAAAAAGTAGAATAATTAAAATATAGATTTTTAAATAATTAGTATAAATAACCTAAATGTTCTATTAAAAACAGTTTCATGAAAAAATAATTTTCACATTGCAAATAACATACAAAATTTATTACTTATAATATTAGAATACAATTAATGTCAAAAATATCATTTTAAACTGGTGTATTAATAGTCAAATTAGTTATTTTCCATGATAGAGGGTAATTCCATTTATGATGTATAAGCAAAAAAATACCTTTTACACTTTTGTAGAAAAGGTGGAAAACTACATTCGAAAAATGATAAGAAGATTACGTCTAGTTTATATAATTTAAAGTCAAAAATTGGAAAAAAATTAATTAATAAATATTTTTTATATTTTTAGATTTTTTTAGATTACATGAATAGGGAAGAAAAATGATTTTCAAACGATGTGATAAATACTGATATCGTTTATTGAAATAAATTTTATACTAATTTTACGTACCAAACAGAATGAAATACAACTATTACATTATAATTCAATTAATATAATGAGTAGAATTATTATTTTTAATTAAAATGCATCCTTCAATTCCATGATGTGAGACTTTAATATAAACAATCACGAATTATTATTATATTGTGATGTAAACACTTACCACTTTGGTAGCTTTTAAATAATAAGCCCCATGAATGAAATATCATCAAATAATAATTTAAATACTATTAATATAATGTGACTCATGAAATTAAATTTGAATGGGGAAATATATATAAAATTCAAAATATGTAAGTGGTGAATATGGAATATTTCTATTGAAAGTATAAGAAATATGAGAAACCCTTACCTCAGGTCATATTTCCATCATTTTGGTTATTCCTATATTATATTAAATATATATTTTTTATTAAACTATTTAAAAAAACAACCAAATACTTCATAACATATATTATTCACTTTTTATATTTTATAATCATGTAATTAATAATTTATTGTCAAAATAACTATTCCGGGTGATAAAATTTTGGTTGTTTATATATGTATTATTTCGATAGTTTATGTCATATTACATTGATAAGGGTTACCAAATCTCCAAAATGTGAAACATGACAATAATTTAAAATATATAATTATTATATATATTTTTATAATCACTTATAATTGAATGAGATAGGAAAATGAGTTAGAATGATCATGGTGATGACATGATGTATATATTTATGAATGCTATAAATACATTTAAAACCGATAGAACATAAATTGTTTAAAATATTAAACATTATATATCCATTATTATATCATTTATTTCTCATAAACTATTTATATAAATCCTTATTACCATCAATATCAAATTAAAAAAAAATTTCACATTTCTTTGTGTATGCGATAATCCTTTTGTACCCGTGAGAGACCTTATTATTAGATAATATATTGGATGGTATGATATCATATGATATATTATAATCATATTCATATATTATTTTTATAAATATCACTTGTATATGGTAAATACATTATTATATCCATTCATGAATGGTGGGTATTAAAAATCACTATAATTGAAACTATTTTTTTAAAAAATATACGGGATTATTTCGAAGCCACGTGCTCTGACGTCACTTGATTTTGAGGCCCAGCAAACCCGAAATAAGTGTTTTATATTTTCATTTATATTAATTTACAATTGCATGCATGCATGTTTTTTTCAACTTCTACATGGGTTCCCGAATTACAAATCCATGAGGATAGTTGCATTCAGAAAAATTATTTTACCAAAGAAAGGAACATACCTCTACTAGCATGGGTCGAGGAAAAAAGTTAGTTTTTTATATTTTTATGAAAATTAAAATAAAATATTTTTCTTAAGGGAAATAAAAAAACCATAATTTTTATTTTAATTAAAATTCAAATTTCATTGCAATGTAACGATGTTACAACCTATGAATAATTGAAACATTGCTTCATATATGTAATAGTTTAATGACGCTACAACCCAATTTAAAAGAAACACAGTAACACATTTTTTTACTTTTAATGGTTTTTTTGAAGGATGGATCTTTGACCTGATCTGGGAATGCTCTGAATCGTTGAATATTTGGCATTAGTGAGTGATGATCGACGAACGAACAATAATGATCGTTTATGGAGTGACGAACACAGCGACAAAATATTTATCAATGAATGATCCAACATCGTGGTAGGGGTTTGTTCTTGATGAAATTGTTTCCTAATTAAATTTTTTAAACAACGAATGCAGATCAATCCACTAACTGGTTGATCCGCATGAAATTCATTCTTGTGATATGGTTACTTGATCATGGGGTATTTGATTCTAGTTTATATATAGTAGAATCTTAAAACCTCCCAAAATAAGATTTAAACTCGATTGTGGAGATATTGGGCCGACAAAAACAAGGATTAGATCCCTCTATTGTGGGCGTTCTTGGGTTATTTGTGATAAACCCCCCAGATTGACGGCTAGAGAACATTGAGCTCGTAGGAGTGATGAAAATGATTTGAGGATTCCGAATACTCTCCCAATTCAGGAAAAGGACCCCTGAGAGTAGACCAGACGGTCTAAATAATAGATAGTCAATGTACCCGCACTAGTGGCACGATCTGTCTTACCGAGTCAGACCGGACATAGACCCAACCTGCCCCTTTTCAGTAACACCGTCATGACACCCAAATCATACGTCTAATTGATGATCCGTTTGTAACATTGAGAATCTCACGACGATGTGGTCCTATTAAAATAAGACAAGAGAGTTTTAGTGGAGTTTAATTTATTACAGAAGGCTTGAGGAGTAAATTATACTAGAATCCAGCACACTACGAGTGGAAATCCTATACCTAGATCTGATGAGATGGAAGTTACAAGTGGAGCTTAGTGGCCCGGTTACTGAGTAGACCTTAATGGCTAGGCAGAAAATCAGACCTTAGTGGCCCGGCATACCATAGTGACTCATCAGGGATGAGTCCCTCAGCAGTAAACAATGTTCATCTATTCGACTTATAATCATTCATTTTATACATTAGGTTGAACATATGTGAGACAACAATTATTAGTGTGAAATTTTTCTTTGTGGTATTTCTTTTCAATATAGGTTCCCTACTGGGTATTGTGTTACATATACATACAAAGGCTTTTCCCAAACATGTTTTTCCATATTCAAAAGATCGACATTTTGACAGAGACCTTGGTGGTCAATGAGATAGGACAGGCGAGGTGTAATCCAATGAATTATGGAAAATAAACTACACCTACCCTTCCTGTAGGGTTTTGGGCAGATGTATTATTAGAGACATTGTACTCCAATTTTATATCTTTTATTTTGATAGATTTTTTATTTTGGACCATTTTACATACATCTTGAACTTTTAAATGTAGTGGTTATCTTAGTGGATTCCATGGTTTCCTTTTCATTATTTCGGGGTGGGGATGGGAGTGTGTGAGAGTGTGTGAGTATATAGGTACCTGGAAAATGCATCCCATTTATAGAATGAAACCATCAGCTCTAGTCTCTCACATCTAGCCTTTGAGATATGGTATTTGGGATGTTGTGTCATGGGCCCCGAGGGATGATTCATTACAAATTGGCAATAGAGGTGCTCTGTTCTACATTAAAGGTTGAGAATCCATGTTTTTTTTGGGGAAATAGTGTTGAATGTTTTAATTTTGAATTTTAGGCTCAGTGTTTATAGTATTTGTGTGGCTGTTGATGTATACATAAACTATAAACATGAATTCTACATTTTTACTTGATACATGAAACCACTAGTTTCATGGTTCATATATGGTTTTTAGTGTCAGCCCATGTCCTTCTTGAGTTAGATCACTAGGTATAACCTATTGACTGTGGTTACACTTGATCTATATTTGAATGACATAATGTAACACCTCAAGCATCCATAGTACACATCTCTTTGAATAATACAATATCCTGTTTTGTATACAACTCCGAATTCTAGCACACCATGACCTATCAAACTATCAGTTTAAAAAAGGAGTTATGAGCTGTAATAACCTATTTTTTAAATTATATCAATATTATTTTTCAAAATGGACTTCATTTTTTGATTCATAATATCAAAATTATCTTAAGGATAATTTTTTTATTTTTCTGAAAACATTAATTTTTTATGAATAGTGAAAAACACTATGTTATTGATTAAAATTGACTTTTAATTTCAATAATAATTTTAAATTTAAATTTATTTTATGGTCTAAATAGATACATAATACCTATATCAATCCAATTTAATTCATTGGAGTCATTTAATAATAATATTAGATATATAAAATTTCATTAAACCTTTTAATGTATGTTTCCACCTTCTTATGAACATTTATAAATTTGCATAGAACATAATTTAACTTATTTACTGAATTAAATTTTAAATTTCTAATAGACACTATTATCTTTAGTATGTTAAATTTCGTTCAATAGGAAGAAATTAAATTCTATTGAATAGTAACTTTAGAATTATATTTTCCACAGTTAAAAGTAAATAGGGTAATTAAAAGTTAAAAAATATTATAGTAATATAAAATTACCCCAACACATGTCCTAATTCTATTGGATAAGTTATTTCCAAGAAAAATCATCCTTAGGAAAAAAATATGATCTTTTCTATTCTACTTGAATTATATTAGGACATTTATTATATTTTATGTAAATATGAGTTAGAAGTGTTAAATTCACATTTTTATAACAAAACCTTTTATAATATAGGGTTATTCATTAGATAAATTATAATATAAAAATTTATTGGAAATAAAAAACTACTTCCTACATCATGGTATTTTATTTATAATTTTTAGAGATTATATAATTAAATTTAGTTTTGATACAATGATGATGGAGAAATTAATTTATTAATGAAATATTAAAATAAAAGAGATTAATAATATTAAAATAAATATAATTTAAATTAATTAATGAAATTAACTAATTATATATATATAATATACATTTTAGGGACACATTTTAATTATTGGTTCGATGTTATCATGTTGGTTTGATATTTTTCAAAATGAAAAAAATGAATAGTTACAAAATTTTCATAAATGATATTTTCAAATATATATTATTTTATTATATTATTTAAAAGTAATAAAAATATAAAGTTCTTCCAAAATACATTTATATTTATAAAATGTTCATAAATTATCAACTTTAAATTTCTCTATAAATTTAGAGTAACTATATTAACCATGTAGTATAAAAATACAAGAAGACAATGTAAGAGTTAAACTGTTTAACTAAGTGTTAAATCAAAGAAATAAGGTTACATTTATTAACTAAAAATATCTAAAACAAATTGGTTTAGATGGTTTAGACCCATCCTTATATTATCATTGAAAAAAATCAATTTGTATCTATTTGAATCCTATAATTATATTATAATAAATTAATATTTCAAGATTTTCCAAAAGTGCCCCTCACCTCCCTTATAAAAGGGATCTTCCCCTTCTCTTAGATTCACACCTCCAAAGACATTTATATTAGAAAAAACCTTACAAAATATCTTATAATCCTCCCTAACATTATCATATAATAATTTAACTAATCAGAAGTCTATCCTATGTATCCCTTTGGTTCAAATCAAATTGAAGCACCCAAATAAGAGGTAATTATTTTATCACCTCTTTCAATGTTCATTTTTTCTTCTACTTAATCATTCACACTTGGTTCCATACTAAAATAATAAATCTAGTGCCTTATAAATACCAGTATTCTTTTTTAAATATGGTACAACCATATTTTTTATTCTATCTATCATACGAATGAACAAATCACTATGTGTGCGTATGTACGGCTTATTGTCTCTACATCATGGTGTAGTTTGTTATTCAACACTACATTTTTTTCAGATGAGTTTAATAATGAATAAAATTGTGGTAAATAATAAATAAATAATTTTAATGATTCTTTATATATAATATACCATCCAATTACATATTATTTCACCATCAGTATAATGATATTGTCACTCATTCGTACGTACGACTTACATTCTCCACAACACAATGATATTTGTTCCTATCATTACCAGTCAATAATAATTCTTATTTTATGGTTTGAAATAATTTTAAATAACTTAATATCATTCTGTATATGAATCACAACAATCATATCAATAAAAAACCATACTTGCATAACAAATCATATAAAAGAAAACAAATTCGTTAACAACTAAAAAAATGATAATAAATAAATTTTATTAAAAATGAAATATTAGAGGATGATATACAATATCATATTTAGGTATGTGGATTTTGTATAATTTTAAAAAAATTATTTAACCATTATACATGCTGTTAAAAAACCCTTGACTAATGAAAATTACATGGTAAGGGTTAATTTTACAATCTCTTTATTATCCAAGGATATTTTTACGTATCTATTTGGACTTATTTATCATCCAAAACCATGATTAATAAAAATATATTTCAAAAAACGTTAATTATTTGGTATAATATGGGTTAAATTCATTTATATCCCTTTTAGAATTTTTAATATGTTTTAATAGTAATCTTTCCGTCGATTTCCAAACAAGGTACATTATGCACTTTTAAAAAAATTAAAGAAAAATATTTTTTAAATTATACGGTTGGTGCAGCTATCTTTCACCATTATAAAACCTTCTAAGAATGCCTTACAAACATATAAGAATATTTTCAATGTAAATGTTTTCTTTTATAACTATGACATTTTTAAATCACTTTAAATAAGAATGATATATTTCTCTCAAATAATTTTATGATTGATTTATATGTGTCAACATCTATTGTTTGATTTTATGATTAATTGAACATTATTTATTAGGATAAAATATTCTATATTTTATTGATATTTTTATGATATGTTTGATTGTGGATGCTCTATTTTTATTTCATTCGTGGTTTATGGTTAAAGTATTAAAAATTGGTATCCTAATTCAATGCGATTGAATATGTAATGTTTCACCGATTTAGTATGAGGAATTAATTTGACATAGTAAGTGACATGAGTGGCCCAATATAGCCCCTTGATACATTGGTTGGACTAATGTGACAACCTATTCTCTTGGAAAAAGTCCATGATAATATTTTTATTTATATTTTTAGCACAAGGCCTCAACTATGTTGTTATAATGTCTGACATTATGCATTCATTAATTATGAGATTAAATATTGATATTATATGTGATTATTCGTCTACTAGAGTATCCATTTGAATAATTAAATGACAATATTTGATTTATCTTTTCTATATTATTCTATTGTTTATATTTAAAATTATTTTGGTTTAGTCTTTTACATTGAATTAAATGTTTATGCATATTTATGTTAGTTATCTATATATTTTTATCCTTATTGAGCATCTGATCTCAACCCTTTCTTATGTATTATTTTTTCCAGGATGCGAAGAAGTATATTATGAATAACCAGTAGAGATAGGCTAAGGTGTTTGAGTGTGTTCAAAGGATTTACAATGTTTTTTTTGTTTAATTTCATAATGTAATGTAAAACATATGTATGTATATCATACTTCCAAATCTACTAAAATGATCTCCCTTTCTGGATATGATCTCTTATGATCATTCAAATGTTATGTCATAATTAACCGACAATAGGTATCAATGGTTTGGGCGTTAATGTTCTAATCATTTGATTCTTATTATAAACCATATATACTAGATTTAGATATAATATTATAAGAAAACATTCACCTAAGTTATATATTGATGATTAGTATAGAAGAATATCAAAGAATTTTGGAAATTTAGAAGTATTTGAGTATTCTAAAAAATAAATCCATGTCTGGATACTAAAACTGGATGTGGTTCTAGAAAAGATGTTCCTAGGAGTGAGAACTCTAACAAGGAGTTTCGGGAATGAACCGGGGTATCCTAGTAAATGATAACAGGCCTTACAACGCAGCTAGTTTGACACTCCCCATGTATATGATTAGGATAATTCATATTTTCATTACAAAACCTTATGAAGGAATTATGAGTAAATAATTCCCCAAACAAAACATTTTTATGAAAATTGATTATATACATAAACTATTTAATTTAGGAGATATATTTTACAAGTTTGTAATTATGCATTGTGATTCATAAACAAATATAGTAAATGCCATTGTTTAGAAATGTCGCCTATTATAAGTAATGGAAACAGTATCAACGCATATAATCCATGTAAAGATTTCCATATTATTCAAGATAATAATAGTGTAGCTAGGGATGAAACTGGTGTTGAACAGATTATAACCATATTAAGACAAATCACCTGGGTTTTGAGAAATAACCTTACCCATATGGAGCACCTTGATCCATAATATAGAGGTTCATTGATAGACCCCGTCACGAGGAAACAACCACCAACATTCAATGGTACTATAAATAAATTTGTAACTAATAAATAGTTATGTTCTCTAGAGAAAATATTTCAATCTTTGGGGAGTAGAGAATTTGAAAAAGTTTTCATGGTATTTTATCACCTCTCATGAGAAACAGACAAATGGTTATCATTGATTCAAAACACAAAAGGATGATGAAATATCAAATATGAAATGGCGGGTTTTAAAAATATTGTCATTAAAAAAATCCATTCCTAATGAACGTCTAGATGATATGGAAAAACAATTTTTGGGTCTGAGGTAAAAGGAGGATATGAATATCACAAAGTATGAGGATAAAAATACATGGTTGTAAAGGCATGCTGCTGAATATACACGTAACCCAAGAAGTAATATTGATTGATTATTTGGTGGGTTAAAACCATTTCTCTGAAAATAATTAGTCTCACACTCCTTCTCATCGTACGATGATACAATGACATATGCTTTAAATACAAAAAAGAACTTATCTACGTCTTATTATGTTAAATTAATGCAATATAAGAAGAGATCTGTTGAACAATATGGAAAATGAAATAAGGGGAATAATTGAAAATTTGGATTTTCAGCCAGTAGTAATTGTGGGATTAACGAACATGGTAAATTCTTAATGGGGATGAGAGTTTGTTACATGTTTGGAGGAAAATGCCACCAGGATTTTGATTAAAAGGGGAAGAAAGTTGTTTTCAATGTTTGATGAAATAATTTTCAATAGACGGGGCATTATGAACATGAAATCCCTAAGCATTAATAAAAACATAAATCAGAAAAATCCAAGGGAGCAAGGCTATGCCTATGTGATCACAACTGTTTAAGTTGATGTTCAAATGATGTGGTGGTAGGTACTTTAATCGTTTTCTAAAAATTATCCAATGATTTATTTGATTCTGGATCATCACATTCATTCAAATCTTTCCAATTTTCCAATAAAATTGGATATTTCCAATTTGACTTATTGTGGGAGTTGTCATTCCAAAATCCAAAGGGCAGTATCATTGCAAAAAAAAAATTTCATGTAGTTACCATTATGTCATATAAACGTTCATTATCTTCTTATTTTATTGTCATAAACATGATTTAATTTGAAACAATACTCTGTATGGATTGGAATTTTGACCATGATGCCAAAATTTATTGTAAGAAGAATGTGGTTACAATTTATGATGATGATATGGAATACCATTTTTAGAGCAGATCCATCACCATATAATTCTCATCTAAATCCACCCCAAATAGATCTACTAAATTCAATTATTGATAAATAAGGGAGTGAAATAACTATGGGTGATGAAATGAATGTTCAAATATAGGATGTACCTATTGTGCAATAATATGTTGATGTCTTTTTTGGGTATTTACCTAGACATTTTCCATAATGGTAAATTTAGTTTTCCATTGGCTTAATCTCTGGTTCAAGGATTATATCATATAACCCATATATAATGACCACATTGGAATAAGTTTAATTGAAAAAAAACTAGGGGAATTGAGTAATAAAGGATTTATTTTCTATAGTGTTCCTCTATGGGGATCCCCTATCATTTTTCTTATGAAAAAGGTGGATATATGAGGTTGGGAACTGACTATAGAGAGATCAATGCTATAATAATAACTATTTTGTATCCCCTTCCTCACATTGATTATTTATTTGATCATATTAATAGTGATCAATATTTTTTAAAGATTGACATTCTATCTGTATATCAGCAGTTGTGCACGAGGAAGTAAGAAATTCAAGAGATAGCATTTCTAATAAGGTATGGACATTATGAGTTTCTAGTAATGCCTTTTGGACTGACTAATTCACCCTCGGATTTCATTGATCTAATTAATAGAGTTTCAAGGAATAACTTTAGGATATTTTATTTTTATTTATTTTTCATATCTTGATATAATAAAAAATATATGAAGATCCTGAAATCACTTGTTCACCATTCTAATTACTCTTAGAAGAAATAAATTGTATGGGATGTTTAGAAAACATGAATTCGGGCTTTAAGAAGTTTCTTTTTTGGGTCATATTGTCTCTAAATATGGAATATCTATTGATCCTTCAAATACAAGGGAAATCCAAGAATGGAAAACACTTAGGTGTAAAACAATGGTGCACAATTTTATTGGTTTAAAAGTTTACTATCTGTGTTTTGTCAAGAATTTTGCCTGATTTCCTAACCCATTAACCATGCTCACACGTAAAGGTGTACATTTTTTATGCAAAAAATAGGGTGAAGAATGTTTTGAAGAAATCAAGAGAAGACTAGTTAATGCTCTTACCATGACTCTATCACCGGGGATTGATGGGTTTGTTATAATTGTTGATGCATCAATGAATGGATTTGGTTGTGTTTTATGCAGAATGATAGATTTATTGACTATGCATCATAGTAGATATAAATTCATGAACAAAAATATCTCACACATGATCTTGAGTAATTAGTTGAAATATTTTCTCTGAAGATATAGATAAACATTCTCTATGGTAAAAAGTGAGAGATAAATATTGATCACCAAAGTTTTACATATATTTTATCACATAAAGAAATAAACACGAGGCAAATGAGATGGCTTGAAATACTCACGAAATATGATTGAAAAATATACAACCACTCAAGGAAGGAAAATAAAGTGGTAAATGTTTTGAGCCGAATGGATCATTGAGTGGTGAAAAAGATGAGAATTAAAAGGGATCTTATGTTCATTGATCTAGTAATGATTTTTTTGTAGAATGTTTCCCATTATTCCATGACCAAGGAACCAATTATTGAATATATAAAAATGGGATGTTACAAGAGTATAAAATATGGAAGATTCATACAATCCTTATCATAATAATGGAATAAATCAGAGGGAAAGTTATCATGCCTTTTCATGTTCTGGTTGATACCTTTATTCATAAGAGCCAAAATAACCATGTTCTCTTTCCAATAAGGAGGTGTGACGATTTTGTTTATCTCCATAAGTGAATCTAGATAGTTCATCTATTGGGTGGTGAGGGGCCAAGGAAGATTAATCACACCATTCTATATTTATTGGTCAATGGTGGTCAAATAACTTTCAATACAAATCTTTATCCAATCATTTTGAAGGAGAAAGAGGATGGCATGAATCATACCCATTATTTCTACCTCCAAATCCGAGGATGTGCCAAAGCTCCCAAAAAAACAATAATGGAATTGACTAACAGAGTGTTTGATGATTGCACCATAACCCATAGGTCCAGGATTTCCTTTAGAGGCTCCATCTACATTCACTATGATCCTACCAGGATGTAGGGCTTCCCAGAACACTTTAAAAGTGTGCATGGGTTGTCTAGAGACACCCTCAACTTGAAGATTACAATGAGTCTCTAATTTTCCAATAGAATTATTACAGTGGGCCTTCTGAGTTGAGGAACACTCGTGAAATGCATTGAGGACTTGAGATTTAGCAGTATTAATATTTAATGAGAATTTATTATGATGAAAATCATTTCAATCATACCATATCACATGTAGAAGCCCAGTAACTACAATGATGAAGATATTTTTAATATTTCAGGTGGCTTTGTATTTAACACATCACTTTAAGAGATATTTGATTGAATCGGGGATAAACCATATGAATTTAAAAATGTCTAGAATATAGTTCCACGGAGTAGAGGACATAACACTAGACAAAAATAGATGGTTAGTATCTTACCTATGCAGATTTCATAGGTTACATTTACAGCCGAGTTGGACACCAAATGATTGAAGACAATCCTAATTGGGAACCATGTTATGAGAAATTCTCTAAATAATAATCAGTCTGGAGGGCCTATTCTAAGGTTAGGTAACGAAAGTAAACCATCAAAAATTAGTGTTTGAGTTTGAAAAGTATTGATTGTTATAATTTTTAGAATCAAGATTTCCATTAGGATCAGTTTCCAAGATAATGAAATCATCAGAATTTGAGTAAGGGTAATTATCAAGGACATTATTGATGTTATCAGAGATTTCATTACAATGTAACTGAATCACATCATTAATAGTGTAATTGGTATTCTCAAGAGGAGAGTTTGGAGATAACATGGATATTAAATGACTACTAGTCCAATTATCCAACCAATAATTCATAGCAGAATTATTACTAACCATCCATCAATAGTTTTCTATATTGTTATAGAGGGCTTGTCAAATGGAGGTCCAGATCAAAGATGTGATATAATATGAGTTTCCTATAATAAGCTTATCAATAAATCATTGTTTAATAAAATCAATGGCCTTAGATTTTCTATCGATTATGATCTTGGTATGTTTCACTTGGAGAGCATCATTAAAAAATTTATGGGTTTTCATACCAATACCACCTTTATCTAATGGTTTACAACAGGTAGCCGATGAAATGGTTACAAGTATCCTTTCAAGACTACATAAAGTATTGAGGAAATTATTAATGTAGACATTAATTTTTTTAAGAGTAAAAATCAGAGATTTTTATATCATCAAAAAGTATACCATTTTAGTGATAATAGTAGATTTAACAAGGCAGATTCTGTATACTATATAGAGAGATTTCTCTTTCCATGTGGAATATTAATTAATGATTTTGTCCACAATGCTGTTAATATAATAGAATTAAGGTCTCACTGATAAAATGGGCACTCTAATGTAGGTGATAGGGAAGAAACTAGCTTTGTATCGTAGATAGCTGGTGACAAGAACATTTTCTTTAGAGAGAAGTTTTTTCCCAAAGAAAACAGAGGATATCTTCTAGCAAATAGCCTAACCAGAATCTTTATCGTAATGTGTCAGAGAATTTTTAAGCATTTGAATTTTTTTCGATCTATCATGTAAAAACAAAATAATGTCGTCGACATATAAACTATGACTAGGAGTGTTGGGGTTTTTTGAAGCCTAAATGGGTTTAAGATTTTTTTGATTAACATGTTGAGTGATAGATCTGCTGAGATAGTCCTCAGAAAAGGAAAAGTGAATGGGAGAATGAGAATAGCCCTACCAGAAATTATTAGGGTATTTAAAATAACATTTGGGGATACCATTGATCAGAATGGAAATGGAAGCAGAGTTAAATAAGATTATTTTTCTCTTAATGAAAATACACTTAAAACCAATGTTTTGAAGAAATTTAAAGAGAAAACTAAATTACATGGTATCAAAATATTTTCCAATGACTAGATTAATATTGATATTTCCTCTTATAATTATTTTTTATAAAATGTTGGTGCACTATGAGGCGAGAAGAATGTAGTCTTGAATAGATATACCATTAATTAAACAACAGATTCTAGGAAACAATTTTATTATATATTGGGGTTAAACAATTGGCAATAATTTTAGTAATGATTTTATAAAGAGTGTTGATATTGGAAATAAGATGGAAAAGGTGAATCTCATAGGCATTGTCCACTTTATGAATTAAAGAATGAAATTGATCATTAATCCCATGAGGGAGCACACCATTGGAGACAAAAGATTTAAAAAGTTTGAAAACATTCATATCAATGACCACATAATGATCTTTAAAAAAACCATTATTGAATATATCTGGACCCGGGGCACTATCAGGCTTCAGACTAAAGATAGTGTCTTTTATTTTGTGGTCAATAGGGACACATAACATATAATTATTTTCATCCTCATCCACTATAGATGGAATGATGTCAGAACTAAGATATTTATTAACATATGTTCAATTAAATATATCATAGACGTAAGAAACAACATGATTTAAAAATGATTCTTTAGAGTCAATATGGGTATCGTCATGTAAAACAAGGATGAGTGGATGACTGAATTTATTGATTATTAGAAGATGATTGTAGAATTTAGTATTTTTTTCACCATCATGATCCATTTTGTTTTATATATTTTTATGCATTTATTAGAGGGTGTGTAATAAATTTAGTTTTAGAGAAGTGATATCTTCAAGTGGGGGATATAGGGAAAATCAGACATAGTATTGTGGTTTTGAATTTGTGTTAACTCGTTTTTTAAGAGGAAATGTATGTGTTTATTTTCATAATTCTGGTTCTATACCTTCCATTTAAAGCATGTTTAAGATGTTTAAGTTTAGTAGCACATGAAAAGGTATCATGATGATGGTTCATAGAATCCCAAATATGATTGATGAGGGTAGCACATTCATGATCCAAAGAGCAAGCATTGTTAAACCTAAATGGGAGAATGGGATTAATATTTTTAGTTAAAAGGTTGATAACGATGGGGTGGTGATAAGATTTAATCCTAGAAAATGTGATTCTAGAAATGGTGTCTTCAATATCAAGTGATACAATGTTAGAAAAGGACCTATCCAGTTTACTAGCAACCTCTCTATAGAATCTTCTTTTATACCATGTGTTTTTAGAACCAGTAAGGCTAATTTTTACTAGGTTGCAATCCTCTATAGCATCTCAAAATTCATGAGTGGAAATGGGGGAGTGGGAGGGGACAACTTTTTTACTAGAGGTGATAATATCTTTAACGTCCCAAATAACTACCCAATTGCCTTGTATGTTGTTAGCAAAAAAAATGATCATGCCAAATCGGTCTTTGATCTTGGTATCTATTTCTTGCATAAATCCTAGTGCAAAAAAAAGAGATTAACATCACAGAAAAATTCACAGGTAAATTAATGTTTATTAACGTTGAAAGTTGTAATATTCTATTAAGATAAATGATAAAAAGGAAACATGGATTCTATTGAAGAAAAATATTTACAAGAACCTATGAAATTATAACAATAATTGGAAAGATGAATGAATTTATAAGAAAAATGAACAATAGGTGCAACAATAGAAAATATTTTAGGTTTATGTGTAGTCAAATATCATTTCATCATAATCAAAGTGTTATGGTTTGAAATATCCTGACAATTCAAAAAACATTTATTTAGATTTTTTATTGGGGTTTGAACCACCCATTTTTGAGTTACCTGAACCCTTGTTCCTTTTTGGTCATATGATGTCTTGAGTTGAAGTCGGTTTGGGATTCTTCTCCTGTATACTAGCTGATGAAATATGAGAGTTGTTAGTGGTACCATTACTAACAATATTTCCTAGTGTGGAAACCACTAAACAACCCTCGTATTGTGAGGCTGAGCAGACCAGAGCAAGATGATCTCTTGATATCTCAAGGGTTACCTTATATTGGGATGCATGATGTGATAAGGTAAAAATAGAAGTAGAATCTTCCTGAACTAAAATATCAGTTTCATTTCTTTGAGTGAGATCAGATGTATCTCTTTAATCTTTCACAAGAATAAGGGTAGTAGTATCATGATTATTATTCCCCAATAAAGTATTTTTATCAATAATATTATGTTAGGTTGTATTCAAAATAGTAAAAGAGTCCATATAAAAATTAGTTTCCATAGACTGTGTTTTACCAGTTTTGGGCAGAGATGCAGAAACAAGATTCAAAAAAATATCATGTACTTGTCCCTCTGTAGCAGTATTTGATATATTAGCATGATGAGATGAAGCCAAAATAGTGTTTGGACCCTGGAGACGCTCAGTATATTTATCTTAGTTAGCCTCCAATGAACAACATTTGTGTACTGGAAGAGCTTTTTCCCCCTTAGAGTTAATATTGAGGACATAGTTTTCTCTATAGGTGCAATATTTATGAGTGTTGTTTATGATAGACCTTAAATTAACTATTTCTTTTTCTGTTTCATGAGAGTTATCATGGGTAGGATCTAAAGTCATATAAAGGGGATGATTACTCATTAATTCATACAATTCAAATTCATATTGATTATGAATGATTTATAAGATAGGTGATTTTATTTATTCATGTACTTCATGATCATTATTTTGGTTTTCCTCCTCCTCAACCATTTCCACCAAATATCTATTTGACACATTGTTTATTGCAGAAAAGCTATTTTGTTTTTTAACCTGTATTTCATTCTTTCCTGTATATGATTCAAGAACCTCAGTTATGTGGGATTTTCCGTTCCTATTATTTTTGACCTCTTTCCAGTTATTGTGCACCGGTTGAACAACCTGTATCATAATCACTCTACAATTATTAAAATTGTGCCCAATGATTTTACAAATTTCATAGAATGGAGTTTCTTTTTCATATTCAATTTTGAATTTAATTTTGTAATCCTTATCCATAAAGCTTATGATATTGGGAAGCTTTTATTCCAAGTACACATAAAAAACAACACATAAAAACATTCCAATTTTAGCATTAAGAGTTTTGTGGTCAATTTAGATTGGGGAACAAATGCATGAAACAACGTCATTATGTATCTTAGGGTTCCAAAAATATCATCTTATATCATGCAGTCTAACCCAAATATATGCCAAATTATTATTATGTCTATGTGGGTTAAAGGAAAATTCTCGTTCAGATATTCTAAGGAGCCCAGGTTTCATATGGAAACATTCAACATTCCCAAAACAGTCAAGATCATCATGCAAATTAAACATCATATGAAAATATCCCCAGCCAACATGAACTACGTTCTAATTTTAGAAACCCCCGAAATGAGAAATCCTCGATTTTAAATCAGCAAGAGACCGAGGTTTATCACCTTTTTTATAAGAGATTCTATAATAAACTATGTACTTGCATAATCATACCCTCTATTGAAGAACATATATATTTTATTTCACATCAAATCATCCATCCTAAAGCTTCTTTAAGAGATGAGTTTTCAATTCCTTTGTATTTTTTAGATTTATACCTTTATGTGCATCGAGTAAGGAAATCCCTTTTGACTCCCCCCACCCCCGCATATGATTTCTTGGGGATTTCTTCAATTGGTACATCAGTACCCTTTAAAGAAGGCTTGGAAGCTGTGGAAAATCCCTCCCATTCTGGATCGAATCCGACCATGAGAGATTAGATTTGAATTCTATCAATTACAAAATTAGGGTTTTTGAGGAGTTTAGGTAGAGGAGTCGCATGAGGAGTCACCCGAGAATCCCATCATCTCATTCACTTCATCCATTAATGATGGATATGGTATTTATAATGGAATTTGAAACATGAGTACTTTTTCAAATGCTTCCAAAACAATATTTAATAGAAAGGATCAAATATTATAAGACTGATGATAAGACGTTTCAGAAGATAATTAAAGATGTGAATGATGAGAGATTTCTTAACATCATATATGAAAATAGAAATTTGAAATTTGGGATGATTCATTGGGTTCCTGATATACCTGTTCTTAAAAGAGTATTTTTGGATGATGCTCATATCTCCCATTTCTCTATAAACTATGGTGGCACTAAGATTTACATGGATTTGAAGGATCATTTTTTCTGGGAGAAAATGAAGAGGGAGAATGTTGATTATGTGTCACGATGTTTGGTTTGTCCACAAGTGAAGGATATAAGACAACATCCTAGATGAGTCATGCAACCACTTCCTATACATGAGTGAAAATGGTATGATATTACAATGTACTTTGTAATGGGGATACCAAATACTCTTAGAAGGAATGATAAAATATGGTTCATTTTGGTTTATCTTAACTATTCATCAAATTTACTTTCAATTAGAGAAGATTTACCATTTGATCATTTATAAGGACTATATATTAATAAATCTTTAATACTTCATGTTGTACCCCTATTGGTTGTTTCTGACCGTGATCCCCATTTTATATCAAGATTCTAGAAAAGTCTTAAAAAATCCCTAGATAATGAACTTTGTTTGAGCACTACCTACCACCTAAAACTGATGGATAATCATAATGGACTAATCAAACTATATAATACGTGTTGAGATCTTACCCACTGGACTTTTATCGAATGAGGGATCAATATTTACCTCTGGTAGAGTTTTCCTATAATAGTAGCTTCCATTCAAGTATTCATATTGCACGAAATGAAGCATTATTTGGAAAAAGACGTCACACAACTTCTTTTTGGTATAATCATGGGTGAAGAAAACATATAGGCCCAGAACATGTTGGGTAAAAAATGGAAAAGTTAAATATTATCCAAACCCACATCAAAGAATCTCAACGTAGGAAAAAGAACTATGTCGATAAAAAAAGGATGGATATGGAATTTAAAAAAGGACATCATGTTTTCTTGAATGTATCTCCATAGAAGGTTGTTATTTGATTTTATAAGAATGTTAAAGTAATTACTAATTATATCATAACTTTTGTTATTCTTGAAGGAATTAGAGTTTTACATTACTGATTGACAATTCTTCCAAGTCTCTCCAAGGTTCATGATGTGTTCCAAATATCACTATTGAGAAAATACATGACAGACCAAACACATGTTTCCACCTATGATGAAATAGAACTAGAACCTGATCTATCTTATTGTGAATATACTATCAAGATTCTTGATACCATAGAACATGTGTTGAGAAACCGGACAACTCGTCAGGCAGAATTTATTTGGAGAAACCGTAAAATGGTAGAGTTAACGTGCGAACCTGGGGAACATATCATGAAGAAACACATGAATATTTTTATGCCATAATATTATAGAAATTTTGAGGAAGAAATTATTTGAAGGAGGGAAGAATATAACCCCCCAAGCTTCCATGGAATGCATCCCTTCTAATAATATAATATCTATTTATGTACGCAACTCTGAGTAGAACAACACCAAGACCAATGAAAGTTGTTGTTTAAAAAAGAAGTTTTTAATAGTAATAATGACTTTTAAAATTTTGTAAATTTTATTTTTCAAAATGGACTTCATTTTTTTCGGAACATAAAAATTAGATTAGGGTGAATTTTTAGTATTTTTATAAAAACATTCAATTTTGGATGAATAGTGAAAAACATTGTGTTATTGTTTAAAACCAACTATTTATTTAAATAATTCTTTCTAATTTAAATTTATTCTAAATTCATATTAGATTCATAATACCAATATTAATAGAATTTAATTCATTGGAGTAATTTTATACTCTGATTATATATATAACATTTTATCGAACTTTTTAACTTCTTTTACCCACCTTCTAGGCATGTTTGAAAATTTGAATAAACCATACTTTTACCACTTCAGTGAATTGAATTTTAAAAATCCAATAGACATCATTTTCATCAGTATGTAAAAAAAATTTAATTCAACGAATGCATTTTTGGTGAATAGTAACTTTTGAATTTTAGTTATCACGGTAAATAGTAAATAAGGAAATTAAAGGTAAAAATAATATTATGATTAAATAAAATGACCCCAAAAGATATCTTATTTCTATTGGATAATTTTTTTCCAACAAAAATAATCCTTTGGACAAAAATTTGATCCTTTTTGATCCCCTAGTATTAGATTGTGAAATTTATTGAATTTTATTTAATGAAAAGTTAAAAGTGTTAAATTCAAATTTTAATAACAAAACCAATTTTATTATATGGGTTTACATAAGATAAATTCTACTAAAAATATTCATTGTATCCCTACAATGACTTATTACATCAGGGTATTTTATCTATAAATTTTATATATTAAATAATTATATATATTAATGATACAATGAGGATGGTGAAATTACCTTACTAATGAAAGATTAAAATAAATGTTATTAATATTACATAAATAAATATAATTTGAATTAATTAATGAGATAAAATAATTATATAGATAAATTAAACATGTTAGTGACACATTATAATTATTGGTTCAAGGTAATAATGTTGGTTTCATATTTATAAAAATGAAAATATTGAATTGTTACAAAATTGAAATAAATGACATTTTAAAATAAATACTATTTTATTAAATTATCTAAAATTCATAAAAATATAATTTTAGTCCAAATAACATGGATAATGATACAAATGTAATGAATGATCCACTTTATGTGAATTTTTATATTTATAGTAACTATATTAACAATGTAGTATAAAAAACAAGAACACATGGTAAGAGTTAAACTATTTTAGTAAGGGTGAAATCTAAAAGATAAGGTTTTTTATGACCTAAAAATGTATAAAACTTATTTTTGGAGAGGGTTTCGACCAATTAACATCATATAATTGAAATAAATAAATTTGGATATATAAGGAACAGAAAATAATTTTATAATAAATTAATATTTCAATCATTTCCTAAAGTACCCTTTACCTCTCTAATAAAAGGGAACTTCCCCATCTCTTCAATTCACACCGCAATGACAATTGGATTCGCCAAAAACAGACAAAACCTCCACTCAACTATCTTAAATGCAATCTATATTTTCTAAAATTTATCTGAAATCCATCCTTAGGAGCCCTTTTATTCCAATCAAAAGGAAGCACCCGAAGAAGAGATAATTATTTTATAACCTCTTTCAAAGCTCTTTTATTTATTTTACTTCCACATTATTTTAATTTTCCATACTAAAATAATAAATTTCGTACATTATACATTCTAAGATGTGAATATAAATATGGTATAACCATATTCATTATTCTTTCCATCCAATTAATGAACAAATTACCATGCATGTGTAAGTACAGCTTACCGTCTCCATCTCAGGGTGTAGTTTGTTATTCAACACTAATTTTTTTATGGGTATAATAATTAGTATAATTGATGTAAATAATAAATATAACATGTTATTTATTATTTATATTTAATATAATATCCAATTAATTATTTTTTTACCTTCAATATAATGATATTGTCACTCGTGCATACATACAGCTTACTATCTCCACGACGCAATGAGATTCTTTCTCCATCATAGCCATTGAGGAATAATTTTTATTTGATCATTAAAAGGATTCAGAACATAATATCATTCTGGATATTAATCCAAAAAATTATATTGATAAAAAACATGACTTACTTAACAAATGAAATAAAGGAAAACGAAACAGTTAACATCCGAAACAATGATAATACCTAAATATTATAAACAAAGAAGTATTAGAGGATTATATATGATATCACATTTAGGTTTGGGGTTATTTAATTATTTAATAAAAAAAATTAACCATTATAAATGATGTTAATTTAAAATCTACTATGAAAAAAATACATGTTAAGGGTTATTTTTACAATCTATTTTTTTATCCAGTGTTGTTTTAACGTAATTATATACAATGAATACTTTATCATTCACATATATGTTTCTCAAAATTTATTTCATAATATTTTTAATACTTCCTAGACTTTGGGTAAAATTTATTTATTCCCTTTCTTGAGTTTTAAAAATGATTTTAAAGGAATCTTTCTATCATTTTTTCCATCAAGGTACTTTATGACATTTTCAACAAATTAAGGAAATAATTTTTTTAACTTATATGAGGGGTGAAGATATCTTTCTCCATTATAACACCATTGAGGATTCCCTAACAAGATTATAAGAATATTTAAAAAAAATGTTTTCTTTTAAATTTATGTTACTATGAAATGATTTCAATGTATAATGATATATTTCTCTCTAACAGTTTTTCGATTGATTTCATTTTTGTCAAAATATAATGTTAGATTTTATATTTAATTGAAGACGAATTATAGTGATACAATATTTCATATTTTATTGATAGTTTTATGATATTTTTTACTATGTATGTTCTATTTTTATATCATTCATGGATTATGGTTAGAGTATTAACATTTCATATGATAGATTAATTTGAATGTTTATTTCATGTTTTATTCTTTTCATATGAGGAATGAATTAGATGTAATAAGAAATGGGAGGGGTGCACTATATCCCCTCGATGCCTCGATAGGTCTTATGAGACAATCTAGTGTCTTGTCATAAGGCCATTAAAATATTTTTATTTATAGTCTTGCATAAGGCATTGACTATGTGGTTATGATGTCCCATATTAATCATTCCTTCACTATGAGATTAGTTGTTGATATTACATAATATTATTCTTCTATCCAAATATCCATGTGAATAAGTAAATGGAATTTATGGATTTATCTTTTCCATACTTTTCTGATGTTTGTGTTTAAAAGTCAGGTGTTTTAGTTTTATACATTGTCTTAATTGTTTATTCTTGGTTATGTTAGTTTCTGCTGTATTGTTATCCTTGATATTCTTCTCAGCTAACCCATTTCTTGTTTTTTATTTTTATCAGGATTTGAAGATGTTTATTATGATGAACTGTATTGATAGGCTAAATGATATGAGTGTTTTGAAAGGTGTAATTTTTTTCATATCATAATTTAATGTAAAACTAATTTATGTATCTATTAATTCCAAGGCTACTGAACAGATCAGTCTTTCATGAAATTATCTATTGTGGTCATGCCAATGTAATATAATAATGCACCGACTCTGGGTAATAAGATCCACGACGTTACAAATAATTCATACATTGAGCATGGATTCCAGTTCATGACCAAATGGATGGTATGCTCTGCGATGATACATTAGTACAAGGATGGGTGCTGTAGGTGGCCCCCCTAGGATATGAACCAACATTTCCACCACATGTTGGTTAGTAGTTTCTACAGGTGATACTGGTATATTATGCATATAGGTTCAATGACTTTAATTAGTTCTATATGCAGTGACCTCCCCAGTTTAATAGTGAGACTAACCCCTAGGTAGATGATTATTGAATTGAGGTGGTTATATGAGTCTTCCTTCTGGTAAGGGCGCCTCACGAACAGATGAAAATCATATATGCGAGCCTTCTTCAGGGCTTAGTGGGGATATGGTGGAGCTTTACGATATAGACACATAAAAAGGTGACCCTCACATAGGCATACATTGAATGTCTCTTCACATTGGAGTTCATTCATGTGACGTTGCACTTAGTACTCAGAAAATACCTTCTACACCAATAGTAGGGTGGAATAACAGTAGTGGTGTACACAATGATATTCAATGAGTTTTCACACAACTCTAGGTACATGGTGTAAGACCTGTTTATTAGGGATTGATCTATTGAGCTAGGACTATGATCAAAAAATATGTCATCCATGGTATCAGTTTGAATCCTTACAAATGATGGGGTAATAGTGAAAGACCTACTTTTGCCGAGCTTCCTCGAAAAGCATGTTCTAGCAGAAGGGTCTAACAGTAGACCCCAGTTTAAATATTAATCAGTTTTGGGATTTTGGTAGTAGAAACGGGGGCCCAAGTGGTCCT
Organism: Viscum album; assembly: GCA_963277665.1. NCBI lineage: Eukaryota > Viridiplantae > Streptophyta > Magnoliopsida > Santalales > Viscaceae > Viscum > Viscum album. The sequence goes on along the minus strand of OY728133.1, from coordinate 2,062,965,968 downwards.
GGTAGTGGAGCCAACATAGTATCAGGCAGTGGGTGGAGGTTTAATGTGATACCACCACCACCCCCAGGTGGTCCACCACAAGATCTGGGAGCTGTTGGATGGGGGAGAGGCCAAATATTGGTGATGGAGGCCTACAACCATGGAACTCTTGAGATGAATAATGGTATGGTGTATGTATTCTCCACCATAGATGTAGTTCCTATACATATAGTTTTCCATCACTTTTTCCTTTCCATCGACCTTATTTAGATCTCACAGATTCTAGTGTATTCGTTGGCTTGATCCTTATGATTATAGTCTCTTAAGGGATGTCATTTGGTAATTACACACAAGTTCCTATAGCGTGATCTTACTCTAGGAGTAGAGTGCTTCTGTTGGGATCTCCTAGTAGCATTATCGATGCCTTATGATGTATCTTAGGTGTGGACATGTTATCCCAAGTTTATGCTCAGATCAATTGTATTGAGTCTAGATTGTAGTGTTTCTACGAATATGGGACCATGTTTTCCTTCACACATGAGAAGATAAACCTTGAAGTGCATGATGAACTTTCTTCAAAGATTGAATAGTTGATCACTCACCAGATAGTTTGCCTTAACATCAGTATAATGGATGAGAAGTGTCCTCACATTCCCATAGTGGTGGACGATTACAAAAGAAACTTTGTTGAGGATGTTTTGGGATTACCCCCTCACAAGTAGGTTGAATTAAGCATTGATTTGTACCCTTGGATGGCATTAAAATACACTCCAGCATATCAGATGTCTCTAATGGAGCTTTGTGAGTTGAGGGTATAGTTGGAGGATTTATAGAGGAGGAGCTTAAGGAGGCCCAGTGTTTCACCATGGTAAGCCCCAATATTACTTTTCCTAGAAGGTAGACAAGGGTTTGATGTTGTGCATGGATGCCCGGTTCCTGAACCAGGTGAACATGAAGAACATGTATCCACTAAAATGTATTGGTCACCGCTTTGATCAGCTGAGTAGAGCGAGATAGTTCTCGAATATAGACCTCAGATCAGGATATCATTAGTTTCATGTATGGAATGAGGATATATCAAATAAATCATTCAGTAATCAGTTTGTCCAATATGAGGTCGTGGTGTTTTTTTTCTATATAAACAATACCCTAGCAGCATTCATGGGATCCATAAACATGATCTTCTAGCCATACCTTGACTGGTTCTCAGTGGACTTCATTGATGAAATCCTTGAGTACATGCATCAAAGTAGGAGCACATTACACATTCTATAATAGTCATTAATACCATACAAGATAACCATATTCATAGGAATCTATCTATGTGTCAGTTATGTATTCGGTATTACCAGTTTCATGGAAATGTCATTCTGGATGAGGGATTTGTGGTAAATCCTTTAATGATAGAGGTGATGCCTGTTTGGGAGCCACCCACGAGTGTTACTGAGGTATCCAGTTTCTTTCCTTTTTCTAGGTACTTCCAGTGGTTCGTGCCAAACATTTATAGGGTATCATCACCCTTATCATCTTTGAAATGGAAGGTACAAACATTCGCATGGACGGAGAAGTGAAAATAGAGATTCTAGGAGCCATGTAAGAGACTAAAAAGTGCCCCCATATTGAGACTACTAGAGGAGGGTGTTGGGTATGTATTATTATGCACCACATCATGGACCAGACTGGGTAGTGTCTAGATGCATGGGAATGCAATGATCACCTATGGTTCATGATATTTTAGGCAGCACGAGTAGAGGTACCTATTACATGACCTAGAGCTAGAATTATTGGAATTTTAATTGAATATGTGGCAGAACTGGTTGAAGGGTGAACATATTACCATCTACACCAACCAAAATGTCTCTGGAATATTTTCACCCAGATGGACCAAAACAAGAGGAAACAACATTGGCTAGAGTACCTCCAGTACTATGACTTGGAGATAGTCTATACTCCATGGAAGGGGAACGTGGTAGTAGATGCGCTCACCAGGAGACCCGGTTTTCAGTTACTGAGTGAGTCATTAGAGAAGTTAATCACGATGCATATATCCTCAAGGATGAGGACGGACCAGATCATATTCAGTTGATGGTTTTCACCCTACCACTCTTATAGAATGTTCGAGAAACACATCTTGTGGATGTTGACAGTGAGGCTTGACCTGCTCATTTATCCTGAGGAAAAGAACCTGATGGATATTTGATATGTTCGGAACACATCAACTTTTTTAGAGGGTGAACCAATGCTTCATTGGTGTCAAATAAAGAGGTTATGGGGGAGTTCCACACCACCTCTTTGGTGGAACATCTAGGAGTGATAAAAATGTACCATGAACTCCAACAACAATACTTGTTTCCATGGATGAAGAAGGCATTGGCGTAGATTATTTTGTGGTTCCTCACATGACTGAAAGTGAAGGGAATGCATCAGGTTCTAGAAATCATGACTCATCCACTTGAGGTGCCTTATTGGATGTGGGAGGATATCTCGAAGGACTCTGTTATTGGTTTACCCTGCACATCGAGGGGGCACAATGCCATATAAGTGATTGTTGACTTACTCAGTATGTTTTCCCACATTGTAACCATCTAAGAGAAGGGTTCAATAGAGTGCATCAGATTCCTCAACATGCAGGAGATTTTTTGACTCCATGGGGTCCCATCAATGATAGTTTTGGATTGAGACACACACTTTACATCCTAGTTATGTAAGGGATTTTAGCATGCATTCAAGACTTATCTTCACATGATCCCAACTTTCCACCCTCTTACAGATAGTCCTACATAGAAGACTATCTATGTTTTAGAAGACATGATTCATTCTTGAATCATGGAGTTTGCTCATAGTTGATAGGATAACCTGACACTAGTAGAGTTCATGTAAACCATTAGGTACCACTCCACTATTGGTATGATAACTTTTTTGGATCTGTATGGGTGAAAATGCATATCACCATTATGCTGGACAAACTAAGGGGAGCCATCACTCATGGTTCCAGTGTTGGTACATTCTACCACTAAGAAGGTGCTGGTAATCCCAGAGTGGATGAGGACTGCACTGAGAAGACGTAAATCTTATGATCACTAGAGACAAAGGACATTGGAGTTCATGGAGGGAGACCATGTTCTCCTCCATGTCACACCCCGATAGGTGTTATAGGTATTTGGACAGGGTGGCAAGTGGTCTATGAGATTCATCTTCCCCTTAGAGATTCTATTTAGAGTTGGCATAGTGGATTACCACCTAAATCTTCCCCCATAGATGAGGCAAGTTTATAATTTAATCCATGTATTACAGCTAAGGAGGTACGTGTATAATCCTTCGCAGCACATCAACTGGGGAGAGTTGGAAAATAAGGATGTGGAAATGATTATGGATTCACCGATAGAGATTGAGGATCGATAGGAGTGGATTATTTGTGGATAGTCGATTTCTCTGGTGTGCATTCGGTGGTGGCATATTAATCTCTACGATAGCAAATAGGATCGAGAGGTTATGATCCGAGCATAGTACCCTCATATTTTTATCCCCTGTTTAGGATTATAAGGATGTAAATCCTAAAAGATGGGGGTAATGTAATTTCCGACAATTCCATTTAATATTTTAAATTATATAGGGATATTTGTTTTCCATGCACTTAGGCGACACTCTTTCAAAGGCCCAGGGAGGCTGGAATAAGTGTTTGAACTTTTCTTTACGTTTATTTAAATTATCACATGTGAAAAATTTATTGAACATCTAAATGTGTGCCCCGATTAAACATATAAGAGAAACATTGTGTACAAAATGGTGAATTTATCTAGGAAAGTAATTAACCTTGAATGGTGTGGGTTGAAGTTAAAGTTAGTTTGTGGAATTTTTTGGAAAAATAAAATAAAAAATTTCTCTTAATGGAAATAATATAAACCTAAATGTTTATTTCATTTGAAAATCTAATTTCCTTGAAATATGTCAACGTTCCCACACGATCATATCTAAAATGTTGTCTCACAAAAGAAACAACATAATGATGTGACAATGTTAGGTAACAGAAATGTGGTAACACATTTTCTGATTTTAATTGTTTAGTCATGGAAAGATCGTTCATACGATCTAGGCATGCTCTAAACCCTTGTATATTTGGCATTGGTGAGTGAAGATCGCTGAATGGATTTCAAAAAAATATTGTGGAGAGAAGAAAAAAGCGGTGCAATCTTTAGCAAGGAAAGATCCAACATCGAGTTTGGGGTTTGATCTTGATGAAAATGTTCCTTGTTCATTCATTTCAAACAACGAATGTGGATCATCCCACAAACATGTTGATCTACATAATGATTGTTCTAGAGGGAGTGTTACATGATCATGGGGTTTTTCATTCAGGGTTATAATTTTCATAATCTTAGAACCACTCCCAACGTGTTGTAAACTCTAACACAAAGGGATCCAGACGATATGAACTAGCCTTGGATCTCTCTATCATGGGCGTTCTTATGTTCTTTGTGACCAAACATGCAAATTGATGGAATGACAACATTAATCTCGTAGATGTCATAGACTCGATCTGAATATCATGAATATGATTTTAGATTAAAAAATGGTTTATAAGAGTGGAACTTGTGGCCGGTGGAAAAGACCGATGATGGTGCCAACGATGACTGATGGTAGTATGTTGCTGCAGTCGCGTACGTGAGGTTTCTTGTGTCAGCGATGCGCCTTGTAGGTATGAAAATACCACTGTAATAGGCCATGGGCGGCGATCATAGGCCACATATTGACAACCATAGTAGTGTGGGAGGGCGATAATCCATTTCCAGTAGCTTGATCGGACACGGTGCACCGCACTATGCCACGTGACTAGAGGGGCACAGTCCAACCAGACAGTGAGGGTGGAGGGTGATGCGGCACACCCATCACAACGTGACTTGAGAAATCCATCTCGCTCACTGCGGGTCAGGAAAGAGGAGGGGGGCTGCCCCGGGTGGACCATCGGGCTGGACCCGTGCGACAACCGGTCTGGGCAAGATTGAACCCGGACCAAGTCAGATCCAGGTCATGTAGGTCGACCTCAAACTAGGTTGGGGATGGTCGGTCCGACATGGTGGGATCAAACCCTGTCCCAACTGTCCCCATTTTTGTAAAATATAATGAAATTCCAAACCATGCTTCCGATTGATGAGCCATTTACGCCATTGAGACCCTCACAACGAGGCTGTCCTATTGACATGCTACATGTCTGTTTTTGTGGAGGATGAATTATGGATGATTGATTGGGTGGTGAATCTTCATAGAATCAAGTAAGGTATGAGTATAAATCCTACATTTGGTTCGTTTGAGGTGGAAGTGATGAGCATACCTCAATTTTCCGGTACCCCAGTAAATCTTAGTTCCTTGGAATACTAGGAGACCATAATGGGCCAATAGCGGAGTGAACCTCTATTCGTTGACAGATGAGAAGACCTTATTCGACTGATAGACCTTAATGACTCGTCTAGGAAGAGTCCCTCAGTAGTACAAGATGTTCAACAATACAACTGATATTATTTCTCTCTATACTTTTGGTTATACCTGTGTGGGATAACAATTCATTGTGTGTACTTTTCCTTTGTGATCATTGGTCATACATTGAGGTTTGGGGTCCCTACTGAGGATTATTTCACTCTCCCCTACACGTGATTCACCCGCATGTGTCGTGTCTTGGGCAGAAGATTGATTCATTGAATGAGACCCTAGTGGTCCAGGAGTATGCACTGCCCAATGATATCAGAGAGGCAAGGCATACTCATATGGCTTCTAGAAGTTACTCTAAACCAACCATTCAAGTAGGGTTTTCTTTGGATGGATAATCAGATACCTTATACTGAATTTTTATAGCCTTTTTTGGGGTTTGTATTATGGAAAATTTTACTTACTTATTACACTTCTATTTTTTGTTGATGTCATAGTGGCATGCATGTTTTCCTTTTTAGCATTTCGGGATGGGGTTGTGAGTGAGCATGTATACAGGTACTCAGAATATGCCTCCCACTTATAGGATTAATCATTCACTACTAGTTGCAACTGCATGGCCTGTAGGAGGTAGACATGGGTTAGTCCTTACACAGACCCCAGGGGATGTGTCATTATAGTGAAGGAAAATTAATTACATCAGTTTGTGGGGAGATTTTCAATCACACACATAATCGATGGTTTTGTTTTCAATTTTTTGGAAGTTGACAAGGAAATAGTTTATGAGAATAGCATAATAAATCATAAAATATATTATATAAATTTTTAATATTTTATAATAGTAAGACTTTATTTTTTTGTATGCTTGTTGAAAATGTAAAACGAAAACACATGGTTAAGAACTTTACCCCTCCTTCAAAAAACCGCTTTTGATTTATATGTAATGCCTTTTAAGATTGGATTTATGATAAATAAAATCACTCAAGTATTTGGGGATTTATATATGGAATATATTTGGTAATTTATTTTTCAAACAAAATATATTTTGGAGTGTGATGAGATGTGTAGTATGGGTGGACTTTTATGTGTGGGTGAAAGGACTTACTTGGAATTTTAAAAAAGACAAAGAGATACCCATTGTTTTGACATGAAAAAAGATCAAAATATATCATTTTCGAACCAAGATTGATATATGTTCTAAATATGTTGGGGTGAATAGGATAAATTTATTTTCCATTTTTACTATTATATTTTTATTTTATAACCCCTAGGTAAACCCCTTTTAACATTCTCTGCTATAATAAATTTTTACTATTTTTATTAATTATATATGAAAAAATAAGTTGCGGAAGTTATATAATATTAATTATTACGATTATTAATATATAAAACATATTTATAAATTTCATTCACAAATGAAGAAATTCTATTTTTATGTAAAACCCATAGATAAGACTAAAATAAATTTTCTATGAAAATTTTTCATATGTATATAAAATTTTAAAATCAGACATTAACCAGAAGATCAATCCAATTACCAAAAATGACATTTTTCTAATGTAATATTACTAAGTTTACATTTTATTTGGTTAAATATATCTTTATAATTATTTAAATTTAAAAATAAATTTGAATCCATACTATTATATTAATCTATTCATTGAAAAATAAGTATTTTTAGAAAATAATCAAAATATTTACAATATAATAATTTTAACACAATAATTTAAAAAATTAATTCAATTTAATAAAATAAATATTTAGATTTTTTTAAATCTAAATAAGGTTGAAATATTTTTCTAAATCATGATTAAATATTCAATTATAAAATTATCATTTTTAAAAAAATAGATTTTTAATTAAAATGATTCTTATTTTATTTATCATAAATAGATAATCACTGAATTGGTTTATAAATATGTAAACCCAATAATTTTAATAATTTTTCCATTATTCAACCCTTAAATTATTACAAATATGTTATAGTGGTTTAATTTTTTATGGTTCTTTTAGAATCAAGGTTGTATATATCACATGTTATCAAAAAACATTAATTTAAATAATATTTTTTAGAAAAACAATTCAGGTTTCATACATTATATATTTTAATGAATCCATTTTTATATTTTAAGAAATCCCTAGGTATAACAATTATACATTTGTTTTTGATTTTATCTTTGGGTTTAGACTTGGGTGTTGCATCATAATGGGCAGTGGTCACACTGAAGCATAGCCATGAGGCAATGTGGTTTGTTTCTTTTGGTTCATCCCTCGAAAAATTAATTTCTAGGTGATGAAAAATATCAAAACTAAATATTACCATGGGTAGGGTAATTGCACTATAATCCTTGTTTTCATGTCATAAGACACCTCATGTACAAATTTTTTAAATTTTTTAATTTAATTTCTTAACATTGAAAAAACAAATTGAAGGGGAAATTATTGATATTTCACAAACATTATAGATACATGTCCCTTTTTTCAATTTAACATGATTTTGATACCTTACAATCTTGAATTTAATCCATTGTTTTTTAAATCACCATATAACCTAGTCGGAGTGAGTGCTAAAGGTATGTTTACAACCCCATTTTCATTCATATATAGTTTCTCTAGTTATTTCATCATTTAAGAATGGTATTCCTAATTTTATTATTTTTTTCTAGGTTCTATAATTATTCAAGGATTAGTTGATTCATCTATGAATTTTATTTTGAATATTCTTATTATTATGAGTTTTGTGGTATAGATAATTCCTTGTTGGATTATGCATAGCCTGTGAATGTTGTGATATGTGGAATCCACTTAGAATGTGATGCTATTTGGGAATGAAAAAAATATTTGATTTACCTATACCTAATAAAAAATTAATATATATTAAATAATAAATTATTTTATTTTTATTTTTATTTAATATTGTGGTTGATAAAGATTGTGACATTACTATGTAATATGATAATCTGATATACGAAAATATAAGAGGTGTCATCGATTGTACAATAACATAGAGTCACTTGATAAGATCCCCAAATTACTTCACTATAGATGGTATAATAACTTGAGGATAACATGTTGGTTTCCTTGAATGAAAATTTAAATTTGGTAATAAGCTGTATATAATAATCTAATATAATGTAAAGTGTATACTATAGCTGAGATACATTCCATCCCATGTTTACCCTTATATCAATGTATTTTTTTATGTCATGTTTCTTTTATTGTTTCTCATAAAATAAAATATTAATTATTTATAGTTGAATGATTATTTATGGATTATTAAATTCCTATAATTTCAAGAAGATATTATGTGTAATGTAACTTGAAAATGCAATAAACATGAGGTAAGGTGTAATGTTCGATATTGATATCTTAAAACATTTTTGGGTGTAATATTATTTTGGGGATCTATTTGGAGTGATGTTGGGTGAAATTACCTAAAGATAATATATTTTTAATGGTGCTGGTTGTAAATCCAAATCAGAGGGGGTTTTTTAAATGTTGCAGGGAGAAATGAAATTTTTTACAACATGGTAATTTTTGAGGGATAGTTTGGTTTAATTATATTATCGGGTACTCATGAGATATATTTAGGCTGTAATAAAAATAATTGGCCTCGATCTGAAATGGAATTTATTTTTCAATAGAAGACATTTTTGAGATATGGATATGGTGTTTTATAATCCATAGACCTTCTTGGATATGGCTTTAGATTAAAACCAACTAAGGATGTTTTAATGGTATTAAATCAATATACTTTCAACAAAAACATAAATTCTTCCAATTTTAGGGGAATTACATTTAATTTAATAATCTATGTGATATTATAATATAGAAATATATCATGTCATCCCTTAGTGTTGTTATATGACATATATATATGCGTGAAACCAAATATGGTTGAATATAGTATAGTCAATCCTAGGTGTCATGATGTTATTTTATGATATAAATGGTATTTGAAATTTATATTACATATTGAATCATTTCATGTCTAATATTCTTACTTGTTTATTTTTTTTGGTTTTATAAGAGAATAAGTGGGTATTATTCTAGTGATTGGAACTCACAACATGATCTAGTGACATGGTATCTCAGAATATTTCATATTTTTTAACCTAAATAAATGAAAATATTGTTTTTTGGTTGGTTAATTTGTTGTTGTTCGGTTTGAGTTGGGTTTCTAGATTGAGGAATTATTCAACACTATTTTTGGTTGTCTTCTATATTTTAATTATTTTATACTATTTGGTATATGATCATCACATATGTGAATTTATTATATATTTATGAATTTATTGAAATTATAATATATTATATCTAAAATAGTATATCGGGTTTTATGTATTTATGGATAGCTCATGGAATTAATTTCCATAATTATATTTTATTTATTTACCTTTAAAATGATTTTTCAACAATAATTTATGGAATCATTTACCAAAGAGGATATATTAATTCCATGTATTAAATTATATTCATCACTGGTAAGTGGAATCTAGAATATATTTATTCATGAATGTGTTTTAGTATTTCAATACATTATTGATGGAATATGTGAACTATATATGGTATATTTCATTGTGGTATGAGAGATAAGTTTTATTTTGTGCTACTATTTTAGAAAGGTACATTTATGTAGAACATTCTAGATGAATGGAATAAAATGTATTCATGGGAGTATATACATATCGTTAATTTAAAATTTAACAAGTAAAGTATTATTAACATTGGTACTTGATTATTATGATTATATAATTTTCGAAAAAGAAATATGATATGTTATTCATAGATAATTATTTTTAACATGACATGGGGTGGTATGTGATAAAGAGTTTATGTATTATATTTGTTACATATGATTAACATTAAATTACTATTAATTATTATTATTAAGAACATTGGTTTTGATAAGGGGTTAATTTAGTTAATGTTTTAGAGAAATTAATATAGTGTTTCGCAATATCACTTAGTTGTGTCATTCTAATTTATAAATATTTTGGTTTTAATTACATTGGATTATTTTAAGTGTGATTATGTAGAATGAATTTGTACTATCTTCCTTGGGGAAGGGTATTCATGGATAGATAAATATAATAATATGTAGAGATCCATTTATTAAACATATTTCTTAGAGAGTATCAGGATTCATTGATTATTAATATATATATAAACAATGATATTGATATTTGAGAAATTAATGTGATTAAAATAATTTTTTACCATTATTGATATATAACACCATGAAAAAAATTGGTGGAGTTCTTGGAATTATAGGACGAGATTTCTCCATTGATAGTTGAGATTAGACACTCAATAACAATAATGTTGATGGTGGGTGAGAACCGATTAGAATGTTTCTTCTACATATTTTGAAATATATTGGTAGATAGGAACTACAAGTTATGGTATTGATGTATAATTTGATTTAGGATTTTCATATGTAATAATTATACCTTTTGTTAGAAGTGGTTGGGCTGAGAATTAACATGTATAATATTGTGTATTTGTGGTTTATTTATAACAATATTTAGATACCTTCAGATAAGATGGTAAAACTAGTGATTTAACTTTTTTGAGGATGAGATAATTTTTTTTGTGGGATGAATAGATATTCATAGACTAGTATGAGGAGTTATCCTAAATTTTTGATTAGTTACCTTTATATAAGAATATAATCTCTGATTTGTTGAGGAAAGACAAGGCCTATAAGTATTTATATCTCACAGAGTGGAAAATGTTGGTTATATGTTATATATTTCATTTTAAAAATTACATTATTTTTTCACTAATGTTATATATTGATGGGGTTGTCATAAATTGGAAAATCAAGGTAGGATGTGGGAATAGAATTGGTGTTCAGGTGAATATTCTCCACCTCATATGTTTTTTAGAGGATAAAAATACGGTCAACATAACTAAGTGGAACCACAATTATATTAGGGGAAATTAGAATCTAGGATATTAGGTAGAGATTTACAATTATATTATTGTTCAGAGGAGGTTCCAATTTGATTTCCCTAATTATATTGAAAAGGGTTATATAAAAATTGTAGTGGTTCATCTCTTCATCCATGTGGAAGAGGTTCTATTGACTATTACTTGTGTAAAATTAATAGTCATCTAATATATAAATTCTATATATGGTTAATATTATGATTATTATGTGTTTAGTTAATTAACCTGTATCTATTTTTTTATATTCATATGTTCTTTACAAGTGTTGGTGGTTTTATATAGATGAATGGACTCATATATGGTCTAGGAGTACCACATAAAATTGGTAGTCATGGGTTTTAATGTTTTAAACCATGGAGAAGAAATGGTTCCCAGAATTAGGGGTAGTAGTCTAAAAAGTGTGATATATAATAGTGAGCAAGGATACATGATCCAATAGGTTTGTCCTTGGATAGTTACATATTATCAATATAACTCATTCTCATCATTATATCAATCCATAAAAAGTTCTATGTATGATTCTAGATGTATCCATCATGTTAACTATTTTTTAACAGAATTGAATTTTATTTATCTTAAATTTAACCAACTTAATAGTAATTTGGGATTATAGATATAGGGTTTTCATTGGATGATTACTGTTAATATAACAATATTAGTGTAATAAAATGGTATTATGGATATCATGAGTGTTCCATTGTGGTCATTGAATATATGATTCTATTGAATTTCTTTATACAAGAGATTCACAACATTTATGTGATCTTTGTGATGGAATGAATCCATTTGTATCTTGAACACATTTAATATTACCACTAACAATTATAATTCATATATTTTCAATATAATTTTTATACCCTAGAAATGAAATTAGATTTGAAGGAATACTATGTTATTCATGTCAATCAAAATATTGGGGTGATTTTAGCTAGTTTTCTAGCATTGTTCTTGGACATGAGGAAATAAAATATCTATAATTTTCTAATATTATTGATTATTTATAGTATTGTTTCACAAATGAATTATTAGGGTCTCCACATAATTTATTTGTTTATTTAAATATCAAACATACACTATGTATGAATATTGGAACATTCACATTAAATAATATAACTCTTGTAGAGCATGAAGAGATGAAGGTTATGATAAAATTTATATAGGCAATGGAGTTCATTCTACTAAGAATTTATTATAAGAGTAAACAAATTTCCCTATTAATGTAGATGGTTAATTGTGATTGTATATGGATTAATAATAGGTGAACTATGTTTCATTGAATAAATAACAACTTATTCCCTACAATGTTGACCTATTAGACTAGTTAAGGGGAGTCGTGTACTTATCCACTGTAAAATATAGGTCATGTTTTCACCAATTATAGTATTGGATTTGAAATATTAGTTATACATTTTATTATAATGTATATCCCATATGACTATCATGGGTTCTTTTTTGGATTATCCGACATTCCAGATGTGTTTATATCATAGATGAAATAGGATATTCTTAGATATTTCGGTTTATTTTTTAGTTTTATTTCTTGATGATAATCTAGTATATTTTTGGTAATATGAGAATCATGTTGGGTAGTTGCAGATAGTACTAGAAACTTTGATAAATAATTATATTTATTCTAATATTGAATGTGTTATTTTTGGATCATAGAGGTGTGTTTCTTGGGATATATGATATAAATTTTTATATATTTGTCGAATGTAAGAAGGTTAATGATGTTATTTCATGTGAGAATCCCAAACAAATTAATATTCCAAGATCCCATTAATTAGATGAATTTTATTGTATATTAATTTAATAGTATTTTTCGATAAGAAACACTGAATATAGAACCGATCAATATAGGGTTGCAGTTTCTGTGTTATGATACATATGAAAAATCCATTAAAGATATGATGGATTGGATGAAATTTTAATTAATTTTTAAATTACCTTGATTTTTTAATAAGTATATAATATATTAATAATTTTCATGTAGACACATATAAATCTAAGAATTCATGGATACATGGAGTGTAGTTACCCATGGTCGAAAATTGAGTTGGAAAGGGTAGTTCATGTGAATAGGCCATAATTCTGATAGAAGAAGGTAATGAAGTTCCATCGGAATATTTTTTAGTGAATGTTTCATAGACATAAATAATTGGTGGGTAATTACACATATAATTACCATACCATATATTGTAGAAGGATATTTTATATAAAATTATACATCACTAAATATCTTAGTACGTGTCATCGAGAATAATGATAAATTATCTTATTATACTTCACAGAAATTATTGAAAAATGGAAAAAATTACCTAAAATGTTATAAATTATATAAAAATAATATTTTAATTAATTTATTAGTTTTATTATCACTATGGGGATGAGTCTCTACAATATAATTGTTTGTTAGGGACGTTTTAATGCACCACCAATTTGTTCGACAACGGTTTCAAAAAATCATTGCTACATTTGGTCTCTAAATCCAATACAGAGGAGATCCTTCCATTTAATAGTGTTTTATGGTAACAATCATAGAATATTTATTTAGTAGAAGTTTTCATCATTTTCAGATCAGTTATCTATGAAAAAAAAATAAATAATATTTGGGTGTGGTTAAATTCGCCGCATAATATTTTTAGTTGGAAAATTGCCATTAAAATGATGAAAACCACCACTAAAATAATAGTGAGGAATATTTAGCAGTGATTATAACTGCTAAAACTAAAAAATATAATGTTGTTAGTGGTGATGTGAAACGCCTCTAAATTTATTTTAACAAAAAAAATCTAACTACATATTACGCCCCTAGAGCAACCTTGAAAAAAATCAAAGACCCAAAAATTTCATCTTTCCATTATTAGAAAACTACACAAACATAAAATATAAAAAAAATATTGTACCATAGGGAAAAATGAACATATGATTGCACAACTATATGAACCAACAAGAAACCAACACACAAACCCACATATTTCATCGTTCAATTAAAAAACTGTTTTCAAACATCAAAATGAAATCTATACTCATCAATTAGAAAAACAACCCAACACCAATGAATAATAAATGGTTGAGTTTTTTTACCAATGTGTTGTATACATATTTCTGAAAAAATAAGTAAAAAAATAATCCTGCCAAAACATCTTAAAATGGAGATCATTGAAGAAGAGGACTTCCTTCTTGTGCTCTGGATAAAAAACCCAAATGAAAGGAGAAGCATTCAACTGATCATGTGTCCCCACCTCAGAAGAATAGGAACCCATCTCTTTGATCCAAAAACCTATTCCTCTCAAATAACTACATACTCGTATATAATTCTGTGTTGATTTTGGTTGGATTTCATAATGTTTAATTAATAAAACATATTTATAGTCTATCATTCTTCAATTATTCAGTCTTATAACTCCCATTTCCTTATTTTATCTATACCATAATGTCACGAAGACCTATGATTAATTTTCTAAAAAACAATTGTCTTTTATTTTTGTTTTAAGGCATGTTTATGGCACATTATATATCTATTTCATATCATAGTAATATTTATTTCACTTGAGAATCATTTAACCTGATACAAGATAGGTTTTATATCATTGATTTTTTTAATTAACAATAGTTACATTCTTGTTTCTAATGACTGTTTTGAATATTTTTACAAAAGTTTTAGTGTATTTATATATATATATACACTAAATTTTGGATGTTATTACCCATTGGTCATGTGTTTTAACATTGAATGAAATGCATGAAATGAGGTAATTTATGTGGTGTGTCTTTTAAAATGTCTCTTTTAAATTTAAATTGTTCTGGCTAATGAAATTGGGAATCATAAAGAATGGAAATTCACATGGTATCCAAGTTATTTATTTGGTGGTACTATAAGAACCATGTATATGAAATACAATTATTCATTAGAATTGGAATCACATTAGAATAATAAATAAATATATGGATGATGTGTATTATTATTATTGTGTTGTGATGAACCCTTCATCATAGGATTGAATATTAATCAAACTTGGGGTGACATGTATTTTTGAACTCATTTGGTTTGATAAATAAGCAATATTATGTACATATGTTACCAAAAATATATATACCTTTGGTCTTTACCATGGTTCAAAATTAAAATGCTATATTTACAAGGATTGATTTTATATTTGGAATAGTTATAATACTCTAATTTGTCTTTATTTCTCATTAACTATAAAAATCATCGATTCAAATTGTTTATTTGAAAACTAAAATCATTTTTTTTATTTAATATAGAAAAATTATGATATATTTTGTGGGATAATACTATGTTGGTCAATATTACAATAGATATACACAAACATGGTGTTTTTAGATGTTGTTTCTATTGACATGGGTATAATCCAATTACCACTTACTGGTGGTGATTTTTATTAAAATTTATGATGTTTTGGATAATGATGTCATATTTATATTGATCCATAATTCACAATTGATATGAGTAGAAATTATTTAAATATTATTTGTTCTATTTCATTATATACTGACCTTTTATTACACACCTAGTTTTCTATACCATTATTTTGTATATGTATATAGTTGACTCACCCCTTTGTAGTGAAGACTGGTTATTTTTTATATTAATGATTATAGTTTCATTCATCATTATGAGATTCATACTATTATATGACTTATTTATGAGTTATTATTCAAGTTTTATTTATCTTTGAACATGACTAACATAGATATAGTAAAGACATGTTGAGTCCTCTTTTTAAACCTGGTTGACTGATTTTATGGGAAAACAACTCCCAAATATATTTTGGATCTATAGGGATAAGATTCTAGGAATTTATGATTATTAAAACCCTTAACACATTTTCATGGGTTTTATTGGGTTCCCTATTGAGGTGTATAAATGGTTGGTTGATTTGAATATTATATCAAACATACCATTTTGTGGTCTATTTTATTTGGGGAATCTATAAAATGGGGATATGATAGTAGGGGTTCATGAAAAGTAGTATAATTAATCTCTACCATACAACTTTACTATCATCCTTTTATTGTCCAAGGGATAATGGAAATGTGGTCATTATCTCATATTTATTTAGCCTTCATATTTGGGAATGGTGCAAAATCCACAAATCATGTATGCATTCCATGATTTTAGGTATTTTTTATTTTTTATATTCTATGTCACATGGTTTTATTTGATATTTTATGGAATTATGTGATTTTAAATAATTATTTTTTAATTATTCACTTTAATTTTAATCTTTTTATGTAGTTCAATGCATCCTTAATAGAATCCTAGGAAAATATAAAGAGAATTTCGTATAATTTTCCATGATCCAATCCTCTGTATGATCAAAAAAAATGATAATGATGTGGGGTTACTAGTATAATATTTTGAACATGCAGTTCACCCTCAACATGTTAATGTTCTTGAAATTTGTTCAGTCTTGGCTAGAGTTACTGATTTGGATCAATAATTTATCCACCATATTTCTCCATCATTTTAAGTGATCAAATACCCTCAATAATATAGGAATAAGCTTAGGATGACTGAAAGGATTCATTAATGTATAAATATTTTGGATCTCTCATTGTGTTGAATATTTTTTAAGCTAGATTTTCCTCACTAGAACATATATTAAATAGTGGATAAATCCATTAACCAAGTGAATTGGGATTGAAGAGTCTTCTTGTCTTTCTCTACTCATATTCATATCCTAAAATACTTTTGAATAAAATTTATTATGAGTATACATGAATTTAGAAAGGAAATAAATCCTATGTAGACTACCAAAATTGGTTCAACATGTTCATCCATTTTTCTATTAACAATTTTTCCAAATAATTCTATAATAGTTTATAATTTTTTTAATTGTTTTATTGAATTAATAAAAAATATATTTTCATTATTCATATTCTCAAGAAGTTTTTTCAAGACTTATATAAGGCCTTGATGGTATATTCAAACTTGGATGATAATCTTCCCTTGTTTGGAGTTTCATTTATGTATTGTGAGGGTAAAACTAAATCGTTAGAGAAGAAGTGGAAAAGAAATGAGGATATAAGGGGAACTAGTAGTGGACCAATGATTCTACTGTATTCATTACCATATGTATCTTAAAGACATGTCACTCACTTATCGTCACTGTGGTAATATCGTTCATAAATCAAGTCAGCCTTTTAACCCCCAAGTACATTCAATATTATAGGATATGTGATCATCATTATATGTTTTTTAATTACCTATCTTCTCCTGAAAGTAGTGTTGGTTATTCATCTATTAGGGGATAAAAATCATTGATTAATTTTTCTGAGGAGATAGGATATCTTTCTTATGAGTGAAGTGGTAGGATTGTTATATCTTATGGGTTTATTGAGCTTCTGACTGATCCACATACTAGTGGTTGGTCCTGATCCCAGATAGAGGTAAGATGTATATATGTTAGAGAGGAAATTCTTGAAGAGATATATTCATTTTTAGTTAATTTATAAGTTACTATTTTTAATATTTTTTATTGTGGTGACTTACTTATTTTATATCAATGCCTCTCATTCTTTAAATCATCCCATGTCACGGATTTTTTGAACCTTCCTAATGAGACTAAGCCTTACATGTTGGAATCCAAGAATGCTATTAGGAAGAATAATGAGAATGTCTATTGATGACACTCATGTTCTATATAAATATCATCTTTCGATCTATTGTGGTATTTTTTGACATTATGATAGAGAATTTTTTATGTTATCATTAGGATTGATTTGATTATATAATTTAGGGAATATGTTGATTGATACTAGTGGATGGTGACCTGTAAAACAATTTATGGGAAATAATATATGTTTATAAGGGATTTGGATCCATTAATTATTTGATCAATATCATCACTTCATAATTTCATTACTTTATATATATTTAATAATCCCTCTAAGTTGATTTTAACTAATGGAATAACCAAATAAAACATTAGTGGGTTGTAAATCCATTTTTTTATTTCCAATAGGATTATCAAGATTACTATTTGAAAGATAATTATTTTATATGATAAATATGGTTCACATTACTCATTTAATTGAATTTATCTTATTATTTTTGAGCCCATGTTAATAGGGTAATTAAAAATTTATCCATTTTATTTGGTTGTTAAAAAAATTATTATCCCTAGTCTGTCTCCTTGGGGCACTCTATATATATTTTCTATGAATGTGGAATTGTGTCTATAATATTGTGTTGACAATAAAAAGTTAAATTTGGTTACATTTATGAATCAATATCAATTTCACTGTAATGATGAATTCATTGTTCAACTAGTGGGAGAGATGTATTTTATTCATATTAAACATTTTCAGATTACCAGTATCATAGAGAAAAAATGGATGATGTTTCCAAGATTTGTTTCTATATTGGGTATGACCATTTAATGTATCATATGATGGTATCTTTGTTAAGAAATTCAATTTCATTTTTTAAACTATTCAAGAATCTAATAATCCATTAACACATTAAATCCACTATTTTTTTCATTAATGATATCATATTTTATTCCAAGATAGAGGTGGAGTATGAGGATAATCATAGTGTTGTTTTGGGAAACATTATTGATCGTCGCCTTTATTTAATTAAATCAATTTATTTATTTATTTTTATATCTAGTGAAGAAACCTAGACACATGTATTTAGAACATGTAATCAAATTTTATCCAGAAAAGGTGTGGACTATTATTCATTGTAAGATACAAATAATTTCATCCTGATATGTAGATTTATGATCATGGTCGGATATTACTGATGATTCTTAATGGATTTCTACATGATCGTATCACTTATGACTACACATATATATAAGCATTTAAATTTTGTATAGATCTTAGAGTTCCATTAATACATTATGGAATTAAAAAAGTGGTTGACTGCAAGGCTATTCTAATTCAACCGAAATATAGTCCATTCTATGTGGTTTATTTTTACTCTTTGCTTATGGTTATGGGTTATACTATTATTCATGGCTATCACATGGTTGAACTTGAATTTACCCAACTTCAACTGCATGAGAAGTATTACTAGACCCATGAGATTGATCTTAGAGTGGTTAATAATTCTTTTTGTACCGGAAAATCGATATCTTTCAGTAATATGGTTTCGAAAAAATAAATAAATAAATATTACATCATAGTATATTAATATTCAAAGAATTACATTACGATCCATTCTAGAACTGTAATGATTTAGTTTCTTTGTAAACAGCAATATAAAAAACCAGTACATACAATATTTAAAACATATACAATTATATTCTTCACAAAAATAATGATTCATAATAACATTGTAAATAAAAAACTTCTTAATAACTTTTGAAAATGTAAATAATGTCAACGGTGATCTCATATCCCCATTATGGGTTAACATTGTAGATATCCATCGAAGATTATCTGTTAGAATAATGTATGTATAAAGGTATGAGAACATGATCATAACATACAATAAGAATACTAAATCATTCAATTATATTTATTCATTGATCATGAAATATAGGTTTTTCAATCACAATAAATAAGATATGTGAGTATTGATTTAACAACAATATATCATGATTGATGATAATATATAATAAGCATAGGTCATAAATTTTTGGCATACACAAAATAATGGAAAATAATTTTCCTATTCAAGTATTAATATGAAGTATATCACAATGGATTGAGTTTACACAGTATTCCATCATTTTTTAGTCATGGATCATTCATAAGAATATCATACTTGATAGTGTACCTTACTAAATTAGGTTCACTCCAAATTCCATTTTTTTAGTTCATGAGATATAAATCATTACCAAATGTCTGGTGATCTATATAATTCCAATTCCACATGTCACATTATGAAAATTGTACAACCATGTTTCATGGGATAACAAATCATTCATTATATATTCTTATCATAACCAATGGAAATGAATAGGGCTTAAAAAACATTTCATCATTTAATCATAAAATAACACACTGAAAAAAAACTGGTCTCATAATCATCATACCATCTTATGATAAACCATATTGAGAATGAATAAATATGGTATCATAGGATAATATTTCTAGTTAATCTTAATTCAAATTAAAATATGATATCATAGTGGAAAAAATTATTTCGAAAATTATTGGAGTATTTTTTGATGAAAATACACTTTCGAAATAGAATTCATATATTAATATATAAAAATTTCATTAATAATATTGAAAAATTTTTCATTAAAATGAACTGTGTAAAATTGTAAAGGATTCTTAAATACATTTAGAATTTATTCCTATGGGAAATTAAATTCACATTTTATACAATAAAATAAATATTAATTACACTTTTTTTAAAAAATTCAAACACATCACATTTGGATGAATGAAATAAGAATCATTTTAAACGTGTTATATAAATTAAAATGTGTGTAAATTTATCTTTAAAATCTAATATTATAATATTAAAAAATCATGAAAAAGTTTAAATATATACATATACATGGAAGGAAGATATTATTAAACAAATAATAAGTAAATAGATTTCTAATTATAAAATCTTTCTAAATAATTTTATGTAAGAATGAGAGAAAAATAATACAATTACTTAAAAATTACTTATGAATTACTTAAATATCCATATTATATGAAAATTAAAAGATTTTATTATATATATATATTTTAATTTCCATCAATGGAAATTTATTCACAAACTAACCTTATTATAATTATATAGAATCATAAATCTTTTATCACTTATGTGATTTATTGAATTATAACACCCATAAAATAAATAACCTCAAATATAAAATTAAATAAAAATAATATATGAATATATTATTAATAAAAGATATAAAATAATTAATAGACACTCCTCATAAAATAAAATAGGCATACATCATATCATATTTCTAAATAAAGACGACTTGATATAATAAACCATTACCGTGTTCTTACATTCAAATCAAAACCCATTGGAGTAAATAATTTGAATATTCTATTTAAATATATTGAATTGATAATTATCCATGATATATAATGTAAATGTATCAGTATATACACTTAATAAACATAAATAATTTAATAACATCAAACATGTACCAATAAAATAAAATTATAAAAAAATACACTTTGAAATGTGGTATTCTATGAATAGAAACATCACAAAGGATATGACCATATCTAAATTTATAAATCAAACTAATTTTATTCAAAATAATCATCATATAAATTCAAGTTCATTATATATACCAGGCAGATGAAATAGTTGCGAATTTTGAATATTTATTATGAAAACAATCGTAAGACAATAAACTCTTACAACATGTTTTTCTATCTTATTACACGTAAAAATAACATTAATAATAAATATCTATTTATTTGAGCTATTCTATAATAATATTTATTTATAATATACTATGTACCATTCCATTTAATTTTTTGATTATCCTTTTATAAATAGTTTTATCATTAAAGAGATTATTTTGGTAAAAATATGTTAATATTATATAGATGATTCAGTATGATAGTTTTGGTATTTTCACATTGGTCATCATTTAATCAACTCCATAATTTTAATTATTACATAACTAACATATTTATTCATCATATACACTTTTAGAATTTTTCATTTAATATTGAGTGGAAAACTGAATTGTTTGACATCGTAGAGAAGATAGCTAGTACGTTTTTTTGAGTCTAGTTGGAAATTGTTGATGGATGGGCCAAAATAAAAATAAATAGTAATTAATTATTAAAAACATTAAAATATAATATATATATATATATATTGGAAATTAAATTTTTTTTATCAAAATCCATGTAAATAAAAAATGAAAAACGAATCACATCACTCTGTAAAGGTCATAGTTATAATGTATGAATAAGTAACATTATTCATTATCAAATAATGGAATTACAAGAATGTAGATAATATACTAAAATTATAAAATTATAATAATATCATCATTATCATATATAATCATTAAATCTATAAAACATCCAATCATTTATTATGGTGGTTAAAAATGAACAAAATCACTATGTGGAGGTAGTTTTCCACATGTACACACTAGAAATAATTTAATTTTCCATTTAGTGTAATGAGATAATAATGGTTTTAAATAATAATAATAATAAATTTTTCTATATATTTAGTAAAATTAATTTATTATTTCATTTTTAGACCATGTATTTAGTGGAGTTATAAGAATAAATAAATTGAATGAGGTTGGGAAAGATGATTACCTTTCTATTGATAGGCTTCATTTTAATACCTTCATAATTAAAATTGGAAGGGTATTTTAATTAGAAAAAATATGTCATCGATAGGGATATTTATATGCTATATTTATAGTTTTTGTTTGAATAATTTTCCTATGACATTGTAAATAAAAGACATGATGTGTGTCCTCTTATAAGTAAGATGACATACACACATGGAGTAATTCAATGGATTTAAATATTAGTAGGTCATATTCATTGACAAAGTGTTCAATAAACAATTAAATTAAGAGTATATGTTGATAATGGTCGAAATAACATTATCCAATATTAATTATGAGGAAAATATGTGGTTGTAACATTTACTTTTAACCCATGTTAACCCAATTTAATCTTATACAATGGTAATAATGTTTTTCTGTATTCATTTAAAAAAATAATTGAGTTGATATAAATTTATAAAATTATTTATTATTATTCAAAATCAATAATTCATATTAAAATATTAATCTTCTATAATAGGACTAATGTAATTTAAAAAAATATTTAATATAGCAATGGACCTTAATTTTTTAGAAATACATCATTGAGCCTAAAACATAATGTAGTTATATTAAATTCCTATTAAAACGCATAAAATTAATTTAAAAACATATTATTGAAAATATATAATATAAATTTCATTAAAACCACTAATACATTTTTATTGATTAAGGCAAAAAAACATTTCATCTATAAAAACATTTTTAATGTGTATTAATGCCAAAAATGAAATTATAGAAAAATAATCTATAATATTGATTAATATGTAATTTGTTTCATATGTTATAAATAATGGTTAATTATGTTATATAAAGATATAATTCAAAACATAACGATAATTTGACAAGAAAATAAATGATTTCTTCTACAAAAAAATTATTATTTACAGTATTCACTAAAAAATAAATCTTTTTTGAAAAATAGAAATATAATTCACTATATGATAGTATTGAAATTATAATTTAAAAAAATATGGTAATTTTATCATGATAAAATCCTATAAACTGTATAAATTAATTATAATTTACGTTTTCAAAAAAGAAAAAATAATATTTTTGAAGAAACCATTTTTTTGAAGTATAAAACTGCTTAATGAAAAATAGAACTATTATTTATATTAATAAATAAATAAATAATGATTGGGTAGAACCATAATACATTTTTTCATAACATGGTTACTCATTTTAGTACCTTTAAATTCAATGTTTATGTTAAGATGGTCACATTATAATAATAATATTTCTGTAGTATATCACAATTTACCGAAATCATAGTGTTACCTGTTAAACATGATATCTAACAAATTAATTTTTTAGGAAAAATTTTGCAATTTTTCATTCCTCTCAATAAAATAAATTAAACCCTTTCAATTTAAATTGATAAATTTTTTTCAATTTTTTAAAATATGTATTATGAATATTCATGGCATACAAAAGGTATAATAAACTATCCTTTTAAAAAGGGGAAGAATGAGAAATAAATGATAATATAAATATCATATATTATTGATTCCTAATTCACATAAAAATAAATATAAGGTAATATTTCCACATGTAGAGAAAAAATAATTTCATGGACTAATAGACAAAGATAAATAATAAGGTCATGAAAAAGTTATTGAAAAAAATATTAAATAGGATACGGTTGAAAATACCATTAAATCACTAGAAATGAAGTTAAAAGTAAAAAATATAATTCAAAATCCATTTCGTAATTTTAAATGATTTTTTATTATTAATATCTAGAACCTTAAAACAGTTACATTATTGATTTATTTTCACATCATAAGAAAAATTTCATCAATTGGATGTAATATCATCAACATAAAATTCATATATTACTCTATGAAATTAACATTCAATTATATTTTTTCTCTAGAAATAAAATTAATAATAAATATTATATAATATGAGTAAAATTGTGAATATTAATTAATATTATCTAAAGGCACTTACCAATTCCATAATGGTTGGTACATGTTATAAAATATTGTATAATCTTATTATTGTGAATTAGTACATTAATATCTAAAACCATAAATATAACACCAATAATTCAATTTAAATCATTATATAATTAGTTAAACTTAAGAATCATCAAATATATATCTGTCAAAATGCAGAAAAAATTGACATTATGTAACAAAATATAAATAATCTATAGATCTTTAATCCTCCAAATAATATAACATTAATCTTAATTTTTCATACCAAATATTTCAATACCTTGATCATATTTTATTCAAAAAAATTATAAACTATAGTAATCACAAAGAAAACATTTAAAAGGTACAAGCATCAAATAAATATAACAATACTTATTCATTAAATTAAATTATAGATTGTTGAATATATTCCATAAATCGAAAAGAAAAAAAATAATACCAGATAACATGATCCACTTTATCAGAAAATCACTAATCAATTCCAAGGTCACCGTTACTATAAAATTTACATTATTAACTCAAATACATTCTTTATATCAAGTAAATAATACCCTAGAAGAATCCAACATATATTAAGGGTTATCATTCCATCGATCCCAATGTTTATATAAAATATCACCTTACAAAAAATCAATTTTCTAGGTTGTTGATATCATTCATTATATACTATAAAATAAAATAATGGAGAAAAAATTTAGAAAAATTGATATATGTTTTATGAATTTTATGATCAAGATATAATTGATAAGAAAACATCTATAACATAATTCATGAATACCAATACAAGAAATATCAATCATTCCTCTTTAATGATCATTATAACAATGGCCCTTCATAGCATAAGAGAAATCTCTTTTATAGGTAATTCACTTAGGTATTTTTCATGTTACCACATATAATACATTGATATAATAAAATTCCATAGTAGAGATCCATTTTCATCCATCAAAATCTTCATGATTCTTCTGTAATTACATTATAAACAAGTATCATTTCCACCCATAAATAATCTTCAATATACTTTGTGACATTTCACTGAGTGTGTATTCATATATTCATGATATTTTTGATGATGAATCATCTTACATTAATGGTATTCATCAGATTTACTCGAAAAAAAATACATTTTTATCTTAATATGTATGATAATAAACTCAACTATCCTGAATTTTTTAATCATATAAAGAGACAAATGATTAGGAATAATCATTATGTTCACATTCTAACTCCCATTTAATGATAAAAATAATCACATTTTCATTCACATTTATTTTAAATAAAATTTATCCATGTTTTATTTGTTAACTATGTGTTTAATGAATACTATGCGAAAATATAATAATATAAATAAATATAAAATGATTAAATTAAATATTTTATGTCTTAATCCTGGAACATTCTTTTCAATATATGATACCATGGGTTTATCGAAGGATATTTATGATCTTTATCTATTAAAATACATCAAACTAGTTGATAAATAAAATATTAATTACCCCATGTATATCCCATTAATGTATCTAAAAAGCTATTCAGTCCTAGGTCCAATCATTATATACTAACGAAGATGAAGTTAATACCCAATTAGTCGCATATTTTTTTTTATGTTAGGTGAATCAAGGCTGAATCAAAATCCAATTTCAATTATAAAAATAGGAATTATTTTCCTGGTAACCCACAATCGTTTCTTCCTAATAATATAGGATGTTCTCTAAAAATGTATATTATCTTATGGGTTATTATGAATTATTTCTCATAGTAGTTTAAAAAATAACTAATTACTTCCACTTATGTAGTCAATGGAGACCCAAAATATAATGTCAAAATTATTATTTATTGTTATATGAATATAAATTTCATAACATTGTTATCCACACTAGATCCATTGATGTATCGAGTATTTGGAAATGTGGATACATAAATAAACGTGTACATAAAAATTGAAATCATCTTCAAGTAAGTTCTTCACAAAAATCCTCCTTATTAGACACATCCTAAAAAACCCTTATTCATATCATGTGGAAAAGAAAAATATAATGGTTAATATAAAATACATAGTAAGGAAAATCATAGGATTTATCAATCTATGATTATATCAAAACATAAGATAAGAATATAGGGATGGAAATATGACAAGAACATATAATATTAAATCCCAATCACTCAAGTATATTTGATCAAGGATTGGGGAAAAATTTATCTATAAAATTTCACAATACATATGTTTAAAGTATCATAAATAATAATCTATTATCTATAATAACATATCATAAGCATAATAATTCAGTTTGTATCATACACATAATTGCAATACCAGATTTCTCTCGATGTACAAATATTTTGTTTTCTGGTTTAAATAATTTTTTATGGGATAATATAATTCCAAAATGTGATCATAGAAGTATAGGGGATTTTTTGGGATACATTAGAACTCGGAAAATCTGGTTTTTGGAAAACAACATATATGACACATGAATATGTGAAACCAGGTGGCACATGCCACACAGTTACCCATAACCTTGTAGGGCTTGAAATTGGCATTCATGAGGTCCCCCGATTTGAGGAAACCATGAAACATAAGGTGAACACCTGTGTGAAAACACCAAAGATTTTATCAAAGGTATTTTCCATGTTAGTTTATGGTTAATCAAACCATGTGCATGAAACCATGTGAGGTTCCCATTAAATCGGTGTAGGGTTCATGGTTAGTGAACAATTTGGATTCCATGTGTTCAAACCATGAACCACAATATATTGAGGGAAAATGACCATTCTTCTCTTAATGGCTTTAATTCTTTACCCTCCCCAATATTTTATTTATTATCCATCCTTGGGTAGCATTTCTTATCTGATTAATTTTCTTTAGAAGCATAACATTTGGATATAAGATATATTTATGATCTAATACTCAATTCAAGAATCATTTTTCTCATTATTAATATATTGGTAATTTCATTGGTTATATTGTGATGTTATTCATTTAACTTCACTTTGAATGTGTTTTTTGTTCAAAGCTAATATTCTGAATTTTTAATCTTTATTTCCATTATACAAATTTTTTTAGATATGGATCAAATCAAAATATGATAATTGATGTGTCTTGTACTATGTATATATGGTGTGTTTTCTATATTTATTCCTAGTAGTTTGGTGTTTTATACAAAATTCTTCCATTGAACCACACATTGTATTTTCTAGTGATGCCCCTAAAATCAATTAAATGACATGATTAAATGATTCCAAACCTATTTTGGATTCGAATGAGTACTTTGGTGATGGATAAAGGTTTTTTCTCCAACCAAGGCCACCCCAGGGGTGTGCTTTGCTATCTTCTCTATATTATACAACCCCATTGAGAGTGTTTTTTCTCACATTTTTAGAGGGATACTTTATAAATTGAATTTACTTCAATTTAATTTTTAGGAGAATATTGTGCCTTATTATTCATGTGATACTTGATGGTAAAATAATTTTTATTCATTAAATAGAAATTGTTTTATGAATTGGAAGAAATCATTAAATGTAAATTATGAGTGTATAGATTGATGAATTGAAATGTTAGTGGAAGACTTGTTTGATTTAACATTGATAAAAATTTGAATATATTACATAGACCATTCATCCATGGATCATGGCTGTTGTAGGGGATTCCAAATACAATTTTCTAGCTTCGTTCTTGATTGCGTCTTATTTGTTGGGATGTAATGCCCCTTGGATTTAGATTTCTTGGACTAGTGTTAGACATGTTCTATTTACAAGATACCATCAATCCAACCTGATTGTTACCAAGTTTCCATTGATATTCTCTTAGGACTAGATTAAGTTGCATTGGGATTATATTCCTTGAATCTGTCCCATCATTTTATAAAACATTTAATAATACTATGCAGTTGTGATTATTATTATAACCTGGTTTCTTTGGAGTGAATTTGGTTGATTTTATATACTTGCTTATAGTACATGACATTGGAGTTATTATAAACTAGATTACATAGAATGTTTTTTGGATGACGTTTTAGAAATTTTTATAGATATCCATGGTATGTAAATTATATTATAGAAGATTTAGTAACCTCAATTAATTGTTTATTTTTTTTTCTACTTCTCTTGATATGAGACATTGAATGTTTTTTTGTAGGGATCCCAATTTTGAATGAAAATAACACAATGAAATTATTAATTTTCCAATGGAATTTCAATGGTATTAATTATTTACCTATTTTATACATTGTACATTAAATTAGCTTGTTATAAAGAGTCATGATTTTTTATAGATGTCGTTGGTGGTGGCCTATTGAGTATTATCAAACATAAAATTTGGTCCATCTATGTATGCTCCAATAGACTATATGAATGCAGGTAGGGATCGGAGAAGGCGGCCATAATTTGATGCTTGGATGTACATTTCATATGAGTATGAGATCAATGGATTGTGCCAGGATTGTGATTATATATTTGATAGTTACTTTATGTTATTTTTTTTATTTTTATACATGTATTTTACTATATTATTTTAGATATATTTTCCAAATTTTTAGAGACAAGACATGACATGTCCTTTTGTATATGTGAATTCATTTATTTATGTATAATCATTGATGACATGGATTTTTATCATTATTCTAACTTATATTCTTCTTCTGCTATATTATTTTGTTATTACTTCTATTGTGATACACATTCATATGTTGTAATAGT
This sequence comes from Viscum album, assembly GCA_963277665.1. Lineage (NCBI taxonomy): Eukaryota > Viridiplantae > Streptophyta > Magnoliopsida > Santalales > Viscaceae > Viscum > Viscum album. The sequence continues at coordinate 2,062,936,717 of OY728133.1, read as the reverse complement.
CACCACACAAAAAAACTAAAACTCTCACAGCTAGTTTGAAGCCTCTAGAATACAGGGAGGCTTCCATGAGGTAATGTGGCCCACATTATCGAGGAACTATATAGTGTAACAAAATCAGGATGTTAAAAGCGTAAAAAAGGAAAGAAATTATAGATTACTATTTTGATACAATATTTAGTGGATTTGGAAGTCATTGGAATTGTTAATGAATTTTTCCAGGTATTATCTAACCCTTGTAAATGAAAATCCAACCTGACAGTAATGAAAATTGATATTTTTTATATATTTAAATTATTATATTTGATTCGATTCTACTATTTAGTGATGAAAATGAATTGTGATTTTATCATTGATATTACTGAGGATCTATTTTATTATTTCTAGCTTAGATGAGGGTATGAATATCATGAATCATTTTCGGTACTTTACATGATTCACATTCCCTATAATATTATATATCTTATTAGATGGTTTCCTGGACTGTATGACTTTAATATATATACATTTTCGGATATATTTTTTATCCTTCGTGTGTACCTAAAGGGTGATGAGAAACATATTTGGTATATGTTTTTATTTTGTTAACCTATGAAGTGTTTTTTTGAATATTCTACAATAGACATCCTAATAAGTCAAAAAGTCACATTGAGAAAAGGAATATTGGTCACATGGATTGAAACATGTTATTTTGTGGATTATGTAGACATAATACTTCAGTTCATGATGGTTATGTGGCATTATTTTTTGGAAATATTGAACCAATTTTCAAACATTTAGAGTGAATTGTTTCTAAAATTTGAATTCTAAAATGGAAATTCACATAAAAATAGAGAACATAAACTTGAACTGACTTTTGAATGGGAAATAGGCAGCATCTCTACTGATGTTATGACTATTTTTACTTACCCAATATTGGATTTAGAAGTATGAAGAGGTGTGTTTCTAATTTATGTAATAAGTTTTTTCTTTTCCTACTATTTAAATTGTGATCATCTATTTATCCATATTTATATAAGACTATGTTGGTCATTGTAGAGACATACCACCATGAAGAACTAAAAAGTTGGACAAAATGTTTGTAATGAACCCACTATAGAGTTGGTGGTACATGGGATACTAATAGATCAACTTTTTGTTATTGTTGATTAATCAACTATTTTTTTCCAACACAACTGCTGAGACACAGTTCCATGTATGTTTTCTACAATATATTTTGTATTTTCATAGTGCACCACAACCTAATTAATCGATGTTGGGGATGAAATGTCTATTTTAGATGTTTCATATGTCTAATTGTTTTATGTATGGCATTCCAAAATCTTTTGATCCATGGAATGAGACTACTATTTTGATCTTTGTACATCCAGAGACTCCTCTTCAGAGGAGAGTGAAGCTCCTGACATATATACATAATGGAGAAGCAAATCACTGGTGAATTGTTTTGAACATAGATAATTCTCCAAGAGATATGGCTTTGAGGGATTTACAATCTAGTATTTATGAATAATTATTCCCTAATACACTATGAAAATAGCGTACCTAAAATTTTATGCAATTGTAGTAAGGCAAGATAGATTATATAGAATATCTACCATGCTTTATAGAGGAATAGTTTTTTACACCAATATATAATATTTATGAGATATTTTGGTCTAGAAACAATGGGGAATGTCATAGACATGTTGTTAAATCTTAGGTCAACATGTTCAGGTTGACGATGATTACAAGGATATAGAATCATGCCATTATTTTAGAGTGGAACATAAGTGAATATGGGGGTGAATAACAATGTAGTTTTGTCTCTCGACATGGTGGTTCTTCTTATAGTGTAAGAACAAATTTTTTTTGGATTATTATGGGGGATTGAAATCCAGGATTTTTCTATTGGTGAATCATTTTTCTATTATCAATTTAGTAGTTGGGGGGAATATATTGAATCACTTTGACTGAGACCCAGTTTATATTGGAGTGTATAGTGGGATATACCTCATTTCTTGTTTTTATTAGAATCTAAATCCAATAGAGAGTTTATATATTTCAAATCCATCATTAATATTTAGAGAAGTTTTTACATATATGTGTGAGGATTGGAGATAGATTAGTACTGGTCGTTGTGGTCGAGGTGGTGGTTGTAGTCAAGGAAACCAACCTCTAGTGGCACCTAAAAATATATTGGGGTCTGGCCTCATGTATTGAGGTTTAATAATAGGTTATTGGTTTTGGATAGATAAATGTAGAATATCCTAAACCTAGGGATTTGGATTCAATCCATCTATAGTGGGAGGTGTGATTTTATTAGCCAATACGCATGTGTCAAATATTTTTGATACATGTGATACATATAGTTTTAAATTTTCACATGTGGTGGTGATACATGGGCTCATTGTTCATTTTTTATTGGGAATCAAGCCTAATGATACCATATTATGGACTATAATTGATAGTCAATCCCAATTCAGTGAGTTCCCCTGCTGTTATACGGTTTTCATTTCATATGAGATCATTTTCCTTGAGATAACAGAAATTGAGGTCATACATAGGATGGACTGGATAGTTTCTTATTGATCCTATGTTGATTTAAGTGAATCAAGGCTGAAATTCACTTCACCATATGGTGGATTTTATATTCACTAGGGTGAATATGATGTCTAGTCTAGATGAGATATATTATAACATTGTACGTTGGGATGAATGAATGACCAGATTACTAGTTTGTATCTGGATGATCAGGGATCAAACTATTTAGAATTTCTCCGATTGGTTGATCATTTTAGGGACGTCTTCATAGAATAATACTATTATTTAACACATTAAAGAGATGTGGTGTTATATATCAAGCTAGTTCCAAGAGTTACACCTGTATCCATTCTTTCTTATTGGATAGATACTATGGAGCTGTAGGAGCTCAAGTGGTAGCATGATTACTTTGAGAAATATGATTTTATAAGACATGGTATTTTTTTGTGGGGTTAATTGTCATTTTTAAAAAATATAGATGGTAAACTTTGGATAAGATTGAATTGTTGGTAATTTAACTAGCTAATAATTAAGACTCTGTAACATCTTCCATGGTAATATGACATTGTTTATCACCTTTAGGGAGCTCATGTTTCTTCAAAATATTGATTCTAGACTGGTTATCACCAGGTTCATCTTCGAATTGCATTCATAACTCATAAATAGTTTCATATACGGTATAGTTTATATGAGTATCATGATTTTGTATTTGTCTCATGAATGCACCATCTATTTTCATGGTGCTAATGAACCAAGTCCCCACTCATTATCAAGATTCATTGGTGGTGGATTTCATGGATAATTTCATTGTGTATTTTACAAATAGACAGGACCATGAAAAATATCTTAAGATTGGATTATATACACTAAAAGATAATCATTTATATTCTATGCTCACAAATGCCACTTTTGGAGAGATATGATTCTCTTCTGGGTCCCATATTCATAGCGATAGGATTATTATTTAACACAAGTGATGAGATAGTTGTAGTTTAAGGGGTTCATATTAATAAAATATTTAAGATATAAGGATTATTGGGGCTAGATGAATAAAAAATAAATTACATACAGGACTTATCACACTTATAAGCACCTCTAAAAGGATTTAATAAGATGTGTATGGTGTTTTCATGGTCAGATACCTTTGGTCAGCCTTTCAGAAGATAATAGGGAGACTAAATTTAGTGACGGTACTGATTCTACAAGAGATGTTTAAGAGAAATAATATATATTGTGATGTAATAGGTATCAATTAGGGAGATATTCTGATGTAGGGTATAGATTCATGGTTTATGGGTATTAGTAGTTGGGGCCACTTAAGAATAACTACCATAAAAATGATGTTTTGATATTTATTTTGGAACATTCCTTGCATTATTAAATACACTATATAATGGCAGAGCGTTTTTTGCTATACATAGACCAAAAAATCATCAAGTAAATATTTACATAGTGTGACTTAATATTGGAGTAGTAAAGGTGGGTTGTGTATCTAAAATAATTCAACAACGAGATATCCAATGCACAAGGTAAGGGAAATGTAGTTGTCGATGCACATAGTAAGAGGTCTCAGATATAGGTAGTTCAAAATCATAGTAGTGAGTAAATGATTATGGCCATGTTTTTAGAGATGCTCAAGGAGCTGAATTATAGTTTTTGATATAATTTTATTTGAACTTTATCTATGACCTCTAACATACTGAATAGAATGAGTATGAGGTAGGTATCAAATTATTATGGACTAGTCATTATGGGTAGTGTGGAATGTGATGACCTACCTCCTTGTTTTATTGGGGTGGGAATTAACATCTATGTATCATTGATCTCATTTGGGTTCTCACCTACACATATGATGAGTTGATGCGAGAGTTTAATTCATTAATTAGGTCATTACATCCCTACATTACCAATAATAATTTGGATTTATTTATCCAATATTGCTGGAGGATGATGTAATGAAATGTATATCATTTTGTCACGAGATGTTCTTTATGTTAGTAGGTGATGGAAGAGAACTAGTGTCTATTATGTATTTTGTAGTAGTTACCCATTAATAAGTAGAAATGGGAAGGTGGCACGATGGATCTCATGTAATATTTTCAAGTTATCATCAAGGTAGTGTTATTTTTTGGGTTTTTTTAATACATTCTCATGAATTATTCTCATTTACTTCCAATCAGGGGGACATTATCAGTGGATGAGATTGGGACCATTTACACCCATGAGATAATGTGAGTTATCATAGTTTTTAGACCCTTGTATTAGATAGGGATTTTGGTGTTATATTTTTTTTATAGAAGTGTTTTTAGGGGGAATTGGGTACATAATTTATTCTAAGCTCAACATTCCACTCCCAACTGATGGCCAATTATGGTATTTGATTCATGTTCTTAGGGACAGGCTTCATGAATGCATCCTAAATTTTATGGGCTCTTGATATAGTTATATTCTCCTAGCTGGGTTCTCATGAAATAATTGTTATCAAGTAAATTTGAATATGGATCCTTATGAGGCTCTGTACTCTATTCCATGATGATCCCACATATTTTAGCCAGATATAGGTGATATGACATTATTGTGCCTACGTATCATGTAAAAGTCTTTAGAAAATGTCTAATTGATTTGAAAAATAGATGGATAATGCATAGTCAAATATGAAATATTGTGATGATATCTATTTATAACCTTTGAAGTTTAAGGTCAGGGATTGCTTCGATTAAAGAATATGACAGAGGCTGGGATATAGATGTAATAAGATATAGTGTATGATTTCATCGTGATATGTTATTCTATTTGAGATTCTTGAGAGACTCGCCTGGTAGACTATTAGTTGTAGTTACCTCAGAGGCACCAGGACATAATGAGGCCATCTACATATCATATCTGTATTGTTATCACTCAGACCATTCTCAAACATTGTAGATGTATGAGATGGATTTATAGGTTTTTATGTCCTTTGATAGCCATATTATATGTGTTATTGACATAAACACAATGGATATTCATGTTTTGTCAGTTTCTCTTGTAAAAGTACAGTACATGAATTAAATTTTATATGAAGAGAATTTAGAGTGGGAGGATGATGTATATGCTTAATGGACATAGTTATTCATAGGGTATTCTTGACTACCATGGGAAAGGGAAATTTAGGGTTCAATTGTTTTAAGGGTAGGATTATAAGAAGTTTGGTTTTTTTGTGAGGTATAAAAGTATTGTATCTTGATTTTAATTTTCTTTTTTCCTAATATGTGTTATCAATGAGATCATGGGTGTATTAGCTATTTAAGGGTTTTTTGGAGACTGGATCCATAATTTTAGATTAAAACCGAAAAAAGACACATAGTTAGTCAAAAAAATATGGGATAGGTTTCACAATTACACATCACCATATGGTTCTTATTTTTGGGGTTCACGAGGTCGCATAGTTTTAGTAAATGATTCAACCAAAATAGAATTCCCGTGAAATAACCCACCAATTTTGTTGTAGAGGGATATTTCACGGTATACAAATGGTTAGTCAAACCGTGAACAAGAAACTGTGAATGGTTCCCCTTAAAGAAAGGAAGGGTGAAAAGTTGGAACATGATTTGGAAAACCATGCAACCAATCTACATGAACTAGTGATGTGAGGGAAAATGACTTCTTTTCCCTCGATGTATTTTTATTTAAACCCTCCTCCGAACTTTTCTTATTATCCATTAATGGGAATATTTTATTCTATTTTTGATTACATTTCAAAGCCTTAATCAAGGTTATTAAGTTATACCATCAAATGATTCTCTATTCTAACCCCAATTATCTCATTATATTTTCACTGGTTTGTTTATAGATCATATTTTTCCGTTATTCATTTGAATTTGTATCAATGTAGTTATTTATGTCCAAGTAAATTTTTCATATTTTCTATATTTACATATATTCTTTATTTTTTATTCTTATACATATCAAATTTTATTATAATTCATGAAAAGTTCTCTATAAATGACTTATGGTAGCTATTCAATATCTTATCCCATATTTTGGGGTTTTATATAGCTAATTTCCATTACGCTTCTCACAGGACATTGTTTCTCATTCCAATAAAGTAAAGTTAATTCCATGATAAAATGATTATTAAATTTCTTGAGTTTACCTTGAATACTTTTATGATGGTCGTAGGATGTCTCTCCCTCATAGGCCAACCATAGGGTGTGACTTTGTTATCGTCCTTATATTATACCACTGTTTGTTGTGTGAGTCATCACATTGTTATAGGGAGTCCATATAACTCTATTTAAATTGAATTGAATGTATAAGATATGATATTTCCCTCTTTTCTATATAATATAAGATGATTAAATTATATTCATAACTAGAATGTAAATTTTTATATGAGTTGGAAGAACTCATTGAATTTGAATGATTAATATATGGATTTATGAAATGAAATAGTAGTGGATTCCTTGGTTAGTTTTCCTTAGATCCTCATTCCATTATATTCGAGGGAAATTTCCCCCAAGTATCATGATTGATGTGGTGGATTCTATAGACTAGTTTTTTACATGGGTTATGATTCCATACGATGTATTGGTGCTTTCCACCCCATGGATCTGGTATGCTTGGACTCACATCAGATATAGTATGTTGAAATTTTCCAACCACTCAAACCAGGTCATTACCATGTTCTTATAATGATGGTCTAGGTACTTGATGAGGATGCATTTGTTTTCTATACCTTGGATCCCACCCATTATGGTCTGAAACATTTGATTTTTCGGCAAGGATGTGATGAGATTTAAAAAAAATTACAGTGTGGATAGGCTAAATTTTATACACTTTATTATACCCTGATATCATAGTGGTATTATACATTTGATTACATGTCAAGGACATTTTTTAAATTCTTGAATGTTTTAAATATATCCCTAGATTATTTATTAGAAAATAATGGAGTCATTGGACATTATTATTTGTTTCTTTATATTTTTTCCACTTCCCTTAATATGGAAACCTTATTGTTTTTTTAGGGTCCCGATTTTTGTTAAAACAATAACTCTTCTATTATTACGTTTTATTTTGTATTTTCATTACAAATAATGAATTATCCAAATTATGAATGTTTCATTTATTTTTCATGTTATACATAGAATGAATTTTTTATATAAACATTTTTTGGTGGCTTACTATGTATTATCCCACACCTTGTTTGGTCCACCATTGGGTACCCTAATAGACTATATAAATGTAGGTAGGAAACAAGGAATGCGAGCACGATTAGATACATGATTTTATATTTTAATGGAGTAGTAGAGAACAATAAAAATCCATCCTTATGATCAAATATGTGATAACTAATTTATATAATTTTTTTATATTAATACTTGTATAGTACATGATTCTTGTACAAATATTTTCCTCAATTATAGAGACATTATATGTCAAATAATTTTTTATGAGATTGACTTTTCTAGGGTATATTCATAACTTTCATGGATATTTATCTTTTTTCTTGTTTAAAATATTCTTTCAAAATTGTATGTTTTTATTTCTACCATTGTGACACATAAGGACATGAGTCACAGTTACCCGACAGATACACCCTAGTCTATCACTACTAGTCAGTAGCCTCTTGTATATGACGAGGCACACTTAGGGCGTTATAACCCATCGCCTCTAAGACCATATAGTGGAACCAAGGTCCGAATGTTACATCATAACAATTGAAAATAATTTATATAGGCTATGATCATTAAAAATTCAATCATAGTATATTCTGTTGACCCCCCTTACCAAAATTTCTGAAGGCATCATTCACCTCTAAGACTATCATAGTTGGTAGAGTCCCTTACTAAAATGGTTTTCCCCATTCTATAAATTTTTATTTAATGAGTTATACAACAATACCTATTATAGTGGAGGACTATATAACTATGATCCATCCTATCATATAATGAAATCCATTTATATGTGTCTCACAAGATAACAACCCATTCATCCAATCATTATATCATAATCCATGAAAATTACCAATGTTTTATAAGAATATCATCGTTCTATCATAACATAGCCCATGGAAAATAAATGTATTTTATAACCATATAATCATTATAATCATAAAAAATCATGATAAATAGTAATTATCGTATTGTTGGATTATTTCCCCAACATATTATATTTTCCATAAAAGGATCTTATCATAGATGAAAATTTTATTAAAATATTACTAGAATATTGATTTAGAAATATACCCTTTAATATTTAATTCTATTATGTTTGTTCTAAAAAATACCAAAATATTAAATAATCATTTTTAAACAAACCATGTAATATTGCAAGGGAATCATTATATCATTGAGAAGTCAAGTAGTCTGGAAATTCAATTAAGGGTTTGTATCTTAGAAAATATTATTTTCAAATTGTAACTAAAAATTCAAATATTATGTTTTAAAGATTCTTCTATTTTGAATACATTAATAGAAATTAAAAGACATAGAATAATTAAATTTAAAATCAATAGGATAATAGTAAAAATATTCTCGAATTCAATTTAATAAAAACATGCAATGAAAGAAAAATATTTCCATTCGAAGAAGAAATAATGATTATATTTATATAAGGCATTTTATCAACCATTTTCGGTGAAAAGGTGATATAATTGGTGATATTAATTAGAATTTACTATAATAAATAGTGTTAAATGAAATTATATTGTTTAATCATTTTATGTATTTTAGATAATCTTGATAAAAATTTAAATCTATTCAATCCCAATTAAATTGATATTGAATCATAATTTCTCAATATTTTTTTATATTTTGATTTATAATCACATATAAATAAAATAAATTAAATATTAAATTAAATAAGATGAAAATACTGATATTAATGATAAAAATAACAATGGGGTTGTAGATATACCTCATAAATGAAAAAAGGTCTACAATATAATATATATCTCAAATAATAAAATTTCAGATGATCCCCTTTCAAAATTGGTAAAATTAGAATAAATTCCCCATGAATGAAATAATTTTAATTGTAATTTTAAGTAAAATTAAATATTATATAATATGATATATAATTTTATAGGATCATTCTATATAACTCATTAATAATAAAATGTATATAACATCAAACATGACTCAATCAAAAAATTAAAATGAAGAAAACTTATTACTTAGATAATATTTGAATCATCCCGCATTAAATATAGAAAAATATTTTAATTTGAAAATAACCATAATTATCAAACATAAAAATAAACCTAAAATACATTTCATAATATTACCTACACCATACTAATGAGTCATGTTTTTAATATAATAATATCTGACAAAAACAAATGTGAGATGAGAACCCATTACCTAAATTATTGTCTTAGATTGTGCAAATTTAAATATCATATATGATATATATATATATATATATAAATTTATTATACATACATTAAGGAAAAATTATGATACATAATATATTGTGTATCATTCCTGTATAATTAATTTTTATCATTTTGTTATCAATTTCTTCATTAATATGGTTATTCAGATGAAGACTGTTCAATTTCACACTCATGGTTCTGTTATATTATTCCAATACTCAAACATAGTGCATGGATTCATAATCTATAGAATCATAATAAATATATAAGTATTTTTTTTCAGGTTATACAATTTTACAATTGTTCTTATAAAAAAGTGGTGAAAAATAAAATTTATCCCTTTTTGGAAATAGTATTATGTATGTAGGGATGAGTAATGCTTCCAATTTTAAATGGGTGGAATTAAAGAAAGGTAAAAACATAATACCTTTTAAAAAATCACTATTATCATATATAGTCTAAATTAACATTAAATATTTAATTATTATCATATATGTAATGAAAAATAAATCACATCGCTTCAAAGAGGTGGTAGTCCACATGTATACATGATACACTCTATCATTTTTTCAATGGATGTGAATTTAATCATAATGATTATATATTATAATTCTAGAATTATTATTATGACATGGATATCAAATATAAACATTAAATCCATCACAAAAAATAATTTTTTTATTATGGTGGGGAAAATGAATTATATTGCTAATGAGATGTGGTAATATACCTATATTCCTCATAAATCATTTTATTTTTCATTTGATAGAAATATGGGGGAATAATGAAAGTAAAGTTGAAATAATATTTTTTTTATACATCAGACACTGAATGTATTGTTTTATGACAACAACCAAAGATTTAATGTAGGTAAAATAAAAAATAAATTAAATGATGTCAGGTAAGTTGATTTTATATTATTCAGTAGACCTCCTTTAGATCCATTATTAAATACCTAATGTTATTGTATATTAAGAAGAATAAAACCTCTATGTCATATATTAAAAAATTTATAAGGTAATTGGGTTTGTTTTTGAAAACATAATTTTCTCAAAAATGTGTAAACAAAAGAGAGGATGTGTGTAATTTTATATGTTTCGGGAGGGACATCTCTTGAATAATTTAAGGGATTAAAATATTATCAATTCATTTCCTTGGAAAAGTTTCCCATAAAATTATTTTTATACTACGGTGAAAAGGGAATAAATACATTCATCTAAAAATAATTAAAAGGAAAAATTGTTGGCCTAACACATATTCTTTACCTAGGATGACACGATCTTTCCTTTTACTATTATTGGTTTTTTTCTAGATTTTAATTTTATTATGAACAATGTTTATATTGAGAAAATTAAATAATATTAATTTTCATGATTCAAAATATGGAATACATTTTATATCATCCAATTTTTATATGTAGACTATTTTTATTTTAAATATGTGTGCAATACACAATGAAATTCCATTTTATAAAAATGATTTCATAACCAACATATTAAAAAATTTACATCCATAATTTCATTGAAAAAAATCATAATATAAAATTTAATTACATTATTTAATTTATAATCTATTAATTATATTAATAACATTAATAATTCCATATAAATTCACATTAAAACACATTATATTCATAAGAATAATTTTATAAAAACATTTATTGAAGACGACAAGTTAATATATAGAAAAGTAACATATAACAATGATAAATATTTACTTAATTATATAATTAATAATTTTAGGATAATGATATTATATTCACATCAAAATGAAAAAGGTAAAATCTCATTTACTTGAAACTAAATGACAATTTTTTATTACAAATCATTACACTGCCCTGTTCATTAACAAATATATCTTTTTAGATAATTCACAGAAAATTTCCATAAGATTTTTTTTGAAATTATAAATTAGAAATTTATGATATTTACATGAAATAAAATGTAATTTATTATAAATTTATTATATTATCTACAAAAAAATAAAAAACTAACCATTTTTAAAAAATATATTTTTGTATCATAAAATGATTTATCTAAAATCTGAGTGATTATATATAAGAATTAGTGATGGAACCGCGGGAGGGAACACCTCTAGGCACACAATGCAAAAAACCCAAACACAAATCATAGATCCTTAGAGGATGTCATTGTAGGGCACGATCAATCATTGAATATTCTTGGAGACTCAAAGCCTTCAACTCACTTGGAATCAAAGATATGTAGACACAAGGTCGTTTCTATGATATCTTTCTCAAAGGATGAGTTTAGGCTCTTGGAATCCGATTTAATCATTTTTATTGTTGGAAATATTATCAATTGTAGGTCTTCATTATTATTCCTTAGAAAAAAATTGAAATATCCTTATTTTGCGTACTTTCATGTCGGCCTTTTAAATTCGTCACATGTGATTTTTCTCTTTTGGTCTGAAAACGACCATTATCGGCTATGGATGAGAGGTTCATGGTCCTTCGGTGGCTATTCCATGATGGTTTTAAAAAATGTCCCCAGACATCTACCCTTATTTCGAGCTTCCAATTTCCCCTATTTGATTAGGATTCCCTGGTCTTCTACTTTACTTATTTAAGTAAGAAGCACTTTTCTATACTTCTAGTCTTATTGGGAAACCCCTCATGTTAGATATCACTACGAGATGCCTTTCTCAACCCTCTATTACTCGTATTTGGGCCGAAATTGATATTCCGCAGTCCCTTCCACCCCACATTTGGATACAAAATGGTGATAATGGATTCCCACAAAAGATAGACTGTGAAAACATTCTATAATATTGCACTGATTTCCTTATAATATGACATTCTATAATACTTTGTAGAATCATATCTTATGATGCACGTCCCCTTACAAGACCCAACTTCTAGGACGAAAAAGGTGATCACATGGGCCGGACCAATGCTTTTGCTGAACGTTCTGGTAATAAGGATGTTTACCCTATACCCCGTTCTAATGAAGCATCTGGTGTTGTGGCTTCTCTCCTGAATGCTCAGCCTCTTGACGAGGATAAGGCATTCAACATTCCTGGGAAACCCACTTCCACATATTAATCATAGTCCTTGCATGAGGAGGATAAGAATTACCACACTGATACTTGTTAATCTACGCATGATGATTATGAGCCGGATTTTATGACTGAGGAAGCCTATTAAAATTCAAGTACCAGGAATGGTAAAAACCAATGGTTTATTTAGATGGATATATGACTCCGAGGGCCAAAAAAACTCAGAGAAGTAAAGATTACTCTACCCTTGAGAGAACAATGGTCATAGGATCCCTATAGGCCTCTCAGAATGAACAAACCATGATTCCACCAAAATAGGTTGTTACAGAACTTCCCCTGACATCCCCTAGTGATGGATGGATAAATTATACAAAAAATATTGAAGACGATGACCCTAAGGTGAGGGATGCTTATCAGTATAATGAGGATGTGAGTGATGAATTAGAAGCTTGGACCGAAGAGAAAAATGAAATTGTTTTTAAAAGATACTGGAATAGTGATATCTATGCGGATACATACCTAAAAATCAGAAATAAAATGTACATGAAGATTGTGGAAGAATTTATGCAATATCCGGAATTTATTTTCAAGGACACTCCATGGAAATGATTTGTCTTATGTACTACTTGATGCTACATGCTGGTGTCTTGTGTTGTTCTTATTTGGATGGGAGTTGTTTGTACTTGGAGGTCCATTTTACTTTTTTTATAAGTATTACAATGTTGATCATGGTTATACAAGTGCGAAGGATGCTTGAATCCCAGAAGATTGTCTGGTTGGCCTATTTTTTGTTCCTAGTGTGATAGTGGAACCTATTTCACCACATGCGTTCATGTATTCTTGTTCTTGTAGCCGTCTGAATTATGTCTTCTTAATTTTATCACCTCAACTGGGATCATACACTGATGTTTTCTACTCAAAACAAGCTTGACATGTTCCTATTTTTTTCCATTTGGTTCCCTGCTCTTGATTCTCTAATCCATGAAAGATATTTTTATCAACCTATTCGTCATCTAACTTCATCCCTATTGAAACTTTCCATTTTTTGAATTTTTAGGAGCTACTGTAGAGGGAAGGATTCAATGATGGGTTGTTTTAGAAATGGGGGCATGATGAGACAATGGTGATCTCTACTGTTTCGCATAATACTGCTTTTTCATTTGGTGCTTTTGGATGTCATTTACACTTCCCTCCATTACGGATGTCTTTGAAAATTTAATATCACATCATCCAAAACATGTCTCATGCAATCCGAGATTTTTTTTTTTATTGGAAACTTTATATTGTATTCCCTTCAACCCCATCTTGGTGTAATCTATGTACACCTCATGTTTGTACTGTAATCCTTGTTCTAAATAATTTCTCTTGAGGCCTGAATTGGGCGACCAATTAATGTCACTGATTATATATATATATATATATATATATATGAATTAGAAAATAAATTATTAATGGTTAAGACCGTGATACTTAAATTTAATTATTCATTTATATATATTAATTCTCTCCATTTCAATTACAAGGTAATGATAGTCACATTAAAGTAAAAATATTTCAATAGAAAATCTCAATTCACAAATACAATGGTGATTTATGTTCAATAAAATATCAAGACTATTATTATTTTAAACTAAATTATTTATGTGGTAAAAGAAAATATTAATATTTCAATTTGACCAAAATAGTGCAATTTAAATATTTTATTAAAATGGCCAACATATCTTGAAAATTTGGTTGGTGGAATATATAATTTGTAGATTTCAAAAGTGTTTTACTTTTTATTTTAATAGGGATCAAAATCATTATGTGGTATTTTTAGGGACTTATGTGGTATAGAAAAGTTTTTTGTTATTTTACAATGTCACCAAATTGTGGTGGTGGGTGTGGTGAGGCATTATTTATTCTTCTTAGAGGCTGGAGGGTGCGAAAGTCTGTTTTGTTCCTGATTGATATGAGCTTGGTCGTGGGTCTAGATGTTTGGTGCTATAGTGAACAACATTGTGAAAAGAATAATTCCATAAAATTTATATTCCATATTTACTAGGGGTTAGTTCAATAAGACCTAAAGTTGATAAAAATATGAGATGCTATATTGAGGAAGTTAGGATGGGTTTTGTCAATTTCAAGTACCACATTCTACCATGAATTCATTCTGCCTCTCTATGTTGTAGTGCTATGAAACATAATGGTCACAAGGATTTTATTTTGGAACACAATTGATTACATTCCATTAATAATACTAGTTTTGTGTCGATATTAAACCTTTATAATCCTTGTGGCCCAATTTCTTTGATAACTTATTGTCACATTGAAAAGGAAAAAATTGGAATATCGAGAGTTCACCACACTATGTTTAAGGATTACGTGATACCTTAATATATGGATGTACAAATAATTAATGGAATTAATTTCCACACACTCAATTATACACAATCCATCCCCCAGACCATTAACCACCCTTCAATTGTTCCTTGAGTAGCCTAAACCCATTGTAAATATTTTTTAGTCTCAGATGTTGTTATATTCCAGTTTATTCCCTCTCTCAAATTACCTTCTTCAACTTTCCTTGTAGAAATACTTTTCAATAGAATTTCACAATTTATTATTAAGGTTTTGAGTGTGTGTTGATTTTTTCCATTCATAGGGTCTGATGGAATTTATTTTTGTTTTATTAGAACTGCATTTTGTTAGGGTTTCTTCTCAATTATAAGTTCTTTCTTATAGAATATTAATATTTTAATCAACATATAATATCTTATTATTCTTCACATTATTTTGGGAATATTTGATTCAATCATTATTTAACAATTATTAATTATTTTTGTGATTTAACATAATAAGATTATAATCTAGGAAATGCATCATATTTTCAATGATTAATCCAAAATCAAGAAAATTATGAGATTTCGAATAGAGTTTTTATGACATTACATAATTTATTAATTGAAATTCATTTAATTAAATTCAATAATGAAATTTTCATTAATTCATAATTTTCTTAATATGAATTAGATACTATATTTTGTAGAGGTATTCATTTTTAAATAATAAATAAAAAAAATGGTGTTATTGCATGATTCGTTGTAATCAGAAATTTTTCATTTAATGAGATTATTTAATATTAAATGAATTAATGAATGAAAAATATATTCAATATAATTAATGTATATTGAAAAGAATAAATTGAATTTTTATGTTTTGATATCTCTTGTGGAATAGGTTTTTATAACATCTTATGACATTTATTTGGATAGTGTGATATGTTTTTGATAGTATTTTGGTGGTTGTTAATTTCTCATGGTTAATTACATATAAATATAGTAATTTAAATCCAAATGATGATATTTATTCGGAGATTATGGATTTTTTTCTCAACTAGTTATATTCAATTTATTATATTAATTATTAAATTAATTAATTTGTTTGAAAGATATGGGAATGTAATTCTTATCGGATTCCTTCTGTGGATAACCTATTAATTTTGAATTGGATAATTCAATATATGAATTATAATGGTATTTTTCTAAGGATAAATGATATTTGGGTATCTAAGCCCATTCATTAGGTGAAATTATTTAATTCCATGGATTCATAGCCTTAGATTCATTTCCTTTGTTTGAAAAATAAAACTTAGCTTTATGTGAGCAATAAGTATTTAGGGAGATAATGTTTTTCTGATGAAATTGTTATAGTGGGGAACTTTAATGACCAATTAGTCAATGTCCTAAGGCTATATTGTTTGATTATTTCTCTAATAGATGAAAAATGGGTTGAGAGTCGCTGATATAGTAATGGTCAATGATTACAATTGATTAATTTATTCTACTATTTGTAATGGCGTGGGACACTAGGGTGATCAAGATATGATAAAATCGGGGCTATCACATCAATATATAATCAATATTTCTTTATTCTTTATTAATTCATTCATAATTATTATTTATATATCTATTTATGGGTGGAATTTCCATGAACAGTTCTGAACTAAAAGGCGTGGTTGATTATACGTTCCACGAGTCTATCCATTATATAGTAAAATGTCAATTTACTATTTAAAAAATATGATAAATTAATACTAAATAAACTAATAAATTGATAGAGTTTAATTATAGTGTTTGAAAATGATTTCTAAATAAATGAAAATATAAATAATAAAATGAATAAGTTCATTACCACGTGGATTTGGAATATTATAACATAAATGTTGAAAAATGATAATATAAATTAATTAATTTATGGTTAAGTAATAATTGAATTAATTATTGAATTTTTTTGATATATTGTCCTTAAAAATAGTTGTATAGGGCCCTGTGTGATCATAGAAGAAATTGATTCTATGTCTAGGTAGCTTCCCTTACTATTAGTGAGTTTTATATTGAACATTATTTTTCAATTTAATATGACAACCTAGCCATGTTTGTTTGGCAAATGAAGTCAAAAATTATTGTGCTGATTTTCTCAATTATCTAGGTCATTGATGGAATCAATAGATGACTTTTACATCTCCCTTTTTCTCTCCATTTATATTTAAATTAATTGGAATATATAACGATTTAATATTTATAGTATAGGTCAAATTTCTACCATGATTTTTATGTCTCATGATTTAATGTAATTTTTTTGTGGGTAGTAATGGTTTGAGATATAGATCATACTTGTATCTTATCATGGTTTCTCTGGATTCCCATGGGTGTACATGTATGTGATTAGATGGGGTAGGATATAATTCATTTTCACTTGTTTAGCCACTTACAAATATTAAAAAGGTAACTATTGGGATATGATAATAATGATGATGATATATTAGGAGACACATGATTTAGTAATATAGGGGATACTATAATAAATGGTTGATGGACATTTATATTAGGGATGTCCACTAGACATAAATATCGGGGTATAAGAATAATAAAATAGTGGAAATATAGAAGTGAGATACATTAAATATTATATATATTAATTTTTTCTAGAATGGTTTACTTTAATGTTTTTTTGTCATCTGAGAGGAATATGGAATAAAATTGTATACATGTTTATGTGAAGAGTTGGTTTCATATGATTATTTTCTATGATTTACTAAGATTGTTACAAATTATTTTTATTTTATTTTTTCTAGATCATACTGAGTATACATGTTATACTCATACTGTGTATATATAAATTATATTTCTAGGTTAGTTTGAATAGGTTGGAGATCATGACGGATATTACAATGTTATATTATTTTTAGAGTAGTTATCATGAGTTTCTATACTTCATCATTATTTTAATTTTACTTATGGTACATTTATAATTTTTGTGAGTTATTTCGTAACATTAAACTAATTTTGAATTTCTGTTTAATTTAATCAGTGTTTTGGTTAGTGATTCCTATCATTGTATTTTTAAATACATAAACATTATAGATTTTAATACCCCATTTTTTGTGATTTCCATACACTCAGAGTATGTTTTCAACCAATGGAATATTTTAAGTTTGAATCTATGTACATTATCTCCCTTCATATATTGACATCATTGGAGGGATTCCTTTAGAAGGAGGTCATTGTGAAATTATAATATCAAAATTTATCTTTGATAGATATGACGAAGTTTTCATCTAGAAACTATTGGGTTTTCATGGTATTAGAGGGGAAAAGAAACTTCTAGGATCAGAATGAGATATAAAAAATGGATACCATCTAGGAAATATGATTTTACCACCACTTATGATCCAATGAAATGATATAAAATTTCACTAATCATGCCACAGGAGTTGATAATTCATGGATGGTGCATATATATTAATGGATCATGTATCATGATTATTCAATTCATGTGACTGAATATGGATGACAATTGAAAATAATTTAAAATGAATATATGAATCATTTTATTATGCTTAAATTATTTTTTTAATGAATTATAGTAGTATGAATGATTTTATTATTATAAAATATCAAAAAAATTGGCATCCCTATAATTTTATTATATAAGTTGTTTAGTAGGTTGTTCTATCATATTACCATGGATCAGAGGTTGGTGATGACGAAACATGGAGAGAAATCCAGGAGACTCAACACTAGGTTTTATAGTTGTAAACATGCCAAATTTGAGATAAAAAGAGAGATTATTGATTTGAGGAGTTAGGAATATACTTCAATTCAATGCACACATAGATAGAGCAGAATAGTTCATTAGATGTGTTGATATTTTTTTTGTTTATATCAGAAATGTAAGAAATTGTTCCTTAGGTATCCTGATAATTCATTTGTTTAATGGGATGTGATTAAGGATAATTTTTGACGAGTTTTTAACATTGAATGCTATGGAATTCTTATCGAATGAGAACAAAACCCATTAATAAGGTAGTTCATATGTTTCTATGTTCATTATCCTCTATAAGACCCTTTATCATCATGATTCAATCCTTTTTCAGATTATGAGTCTAGGGTGTGGAATTTATAAGAGGGTCTACAACCATAGCACATGAGCCTCAGCCCAGTTGATGAGGTCTCTCCAAGTGCATCCACAAGACCCAGGTTCAAAACCAGGCAGAGGCATAATTTTGGTGTACTGTATCAGCATTGTAGCAGACACTGTAGCAGTTACTGTAGCAGTCACTGTTCGGTACTCTATCAGACAGAACTATTCACCTTGGGCCACCGGTTTGGGATTGGAGTCCATAAGGCCTTCAGGTCACCCAAAGCCTTTGGGTCAGTAAGGATTTCAGGCCACCTCAAGGACCTCAGGACCACTTGATTTGTAGTTACACAGATAGATTCTACAAGGAACCACTCTAAAGAATGAAAGAGCAGGGCACATCCACTAGAGCAAGGCTAACACATAATTTTGAAGAATGAGAGGGTATGGAATTTACCATCAGTACCACGCCTATGCACCCATGCACATGGATAGACTAGCCGAATAGTCATGCTAAGGTGGAGTGCTGATCACGATGCAGATGCTGGGGAGGAGCAGTTTCAAGTAGTTATATTCTGTATGATTTCCATAAGACCTACGGGTTATGTAATGTCTCCAGGCCTATGGGAAATATAATTCCTAAGCCAACGGGCCTTGTAGGGGTTCCCCCTCATCCCTTGAAAGGGTGGTTATCAGAAAATCAAAAAAAAAGGCCTTTGGGCCATTCAGTCAGCCAGTCTACAACCATATATCTAATATTTTTTTAATAAAATAATATATTTCTCTTATGGAGAGTATGTCATTAATAATTTAGATTACCTAAGCATACATAGTATTCAGTATATAGCTGGTGGCCTGATACAACTTCATAATTTTTTATTGTTTCATTTGATTTGAATTAATTAGTAGGAAATTTAATTTTTTATTAACTAAATGTTGATAAGTTAGGTAGATGATAGACCTAGTATATCCCTCTTCCTCAGGGAATATAGAACATGTTTTATTAAAGAGGTAGTAACCATTATTGATAAGAAATATTTGGTGATGAAATATCTCATAATCATGATCTATAATTTCCATCTCCATGTTATACAAACAACATAAAGGTATAATCATTCTCTTCTATAAATGGTATTATAAATTATTTGGTTCTAGATAAATATAATCCATTGTTTTACGCATTATTTTATACACATCGGGACATGAGGTAGAGAGGATTCTAATTCCCATGTCACTGAGTACACTAGTTAGAGTTCAATGTAGTTTTTCTGATGTGTATAAAAAGTTTTAACTGGTCATTATGAAACACCTCTACAGATGATATTTCCGATGATAACAGATATAGTCATTCCACATAATCTATGAAATGAATAAGATATTTTATGTAAATGATATCATTGATTTTATATATAGGGACATGATATTCTATGATGTTTATGGTGACAGGGATAAGTTCCTTAGTGGACCTACTCAAGGATGGGGATGAATATTGTAGTGTCTCTATCATCCATGATTCCCATGGTAATGATGAGTTCATTAGAGGTTAATACCACTTTTTTCCATAGGTAAATATAGGAATACCATTATTTATTTTTAAAATAGGTTATGTGACATCCCATCCATTAAATATCTAGTTTATGATATAATTATAGTAAGGTGTTTATATATATCTATGTCTTCATAAAGGATTTTCCTTTCTAGGTGGTGGGAGTTAAGGAATAAATTCAATGATATCAATAATAGAGGATTTATTCAACCCAGTGAGTCACCTTGGGGTTTCTCAAATTTAGTTTTCAATAGAGTATGGAATTTTATCATTTTATGGTCATTATAACTATTTGAATCATGTGATAGTGAACAACAACCAACATGTATTTTGGATTTATTATCTATTCTATTAGTAATTCAAAAGAAATTTCTCAAGTATTGACATGGTTTATTAGTATCATCATATGTTTATAAAGGATAAGGACATCCAAAACACTTCATTCTCATGTTTTTTATGGAAATTAAAAGTTCATTATGATTCAATTCAGTGTAATATATTATATTTCAGTGTTTATATTATATATGAATATAGTACTCTGTTATTATATTATTAACTTATGGTTTCATTTATCAATTATATCCTCCAAATTATTTGGATAATTGGATTAGAACATAGTTCATCTAATGAAATTTGGGATATATTTAGTTTAATCATCTATTTGGAAAGCTATTGAAGTGTGGTATTTGGGAAAGTGAGGATTGTTTCATAAGGAATTTTATTCATCTATGTGGAGTAGTCATTGATCCTTTTATGATTGGTATTGTGGTTTATTAGATATCCACAAGACTGATATAGAGTTATATAGTTTCCATGGACATTCTAGTTAGTATATGTGATTTTTAGACGAATTCACCAAAGTGAAAACTCTCCAGACTATGTCGACAATATTTGAATTGGTATTATTGTGAACTATCTAATTTTTTGATCCACTAAATTATTTAATGTAAAAGAATTCCAGTTATTTGGTTATTCATTTATATGATGATGTAATTGAGTTTTCTTTATACTATGATTGTGTGTATCTTGGGTGGGGTTTCAATTTTTTTATCAGAGGAAATTTGTCTCTTATGGGCCCTAAAAATTACTACATCATAAATGTAACTATTCCACCAAAAATCATGAGCTTTATGTGGTTTTTATTTTTCAATTTTTATCAACACACAACTTTATTTTGTTACCATTTGGTGGGATTCACAGTTCTAAAATTTCTAAAAGTATGTCTTCTCCAAGAATGACATGTATATATGATAGTGAAAATGGATATATATTATATACAGATAGAACAGTATGATTTCCATTACAACATCATGATATGAATGTTCTGGTATATTTATTGGGAAGGATGTAATGAGGCAATGTTTTACATAAAATTGGAGGCTTATGGAAAGTGGTAGTATATATTAGTGATTCATACTTATATGGGTTAAATGGATGATAGATTTTTCCATTACTCGAAGTCTTTACAAAAAATTATACGGAATATAACAGAGGAGTCCCAAGTATGGGAGTCTGAGGTAGATTTCGAGTGATTTAGTTATTTTATAAATATATTCATGAGGTATGATCTAAGGATGGTCATTAGTGGGTTTTATATGGGAATATTTTATTTCCTTGAATGAATCAAGAATTGTTTCTATATGAGTTAAATAGTTCTACCACTTTGGCACATCATAGTGTAGAAAATATGAATGTTTCTCTAAGAATAATTTATGGTGGTTTGGTCTATAACACCCTATTACTATTTTTTATTAGTATTTTGTCTATAAAAAGGTGGTCTTTTAGCATTATATTCCCAGTGCTTTCCTTCAGTCCCATTATGTCCCACTGTGGAAGTGGGATGACAAGATGGTAGACTTTATAATTAGATTTCATAAAATGTAGGGTGATTATGATTCTATATGGTTTATCATGGACCTATTTATGATTATAGATCAATAATTATGATAAATTACCCATACTATGTGTATATTTTTTAAGGAAGTTCCAAGAAGAAATAATGAGACATTATAGGATTTGAAAGAAAAATAATAATTTATCACGGTCTAATTTTTACCTTGAGTGTGTGGATAGGTTTATATAAATTTTTTGGATACCATTTATAATTTAAAAAACCACGCATCTATAGAATAACAATCAAAATAATTTTTCTATCCAAGATCAAGATGACACAATGCATGTATGTATTATGAATTTTGAATTTATTTGGGTGTGAAAGACCTCCTCAGTGGGGTATTCATACAAAACATTCTATAAATTCACTTTTTGTTTGGAACTATTCAAAAATATAATCTAAAAACCAATTGATATCATTTTTTAAACTGATATTGGAGATAATTTTGATATTGGATAAGAATTTGGGTAGATAATGACGTAAAAGGTACATGGGAATTTCAGTTGATTGAAGGTTGTATATTATAATTAGAGAAAATATGGTAATCATAGGATTGGGGATCTTGAGTTTTATCTTAGGGATAATGCATTCTTGATTTTTTCTCCTCATATTTGGCTATAAATGTCTAATCACCAGAGTACGAATTAAAAATAGTTTTTTGGGACTTTTGAGTTGTTAAATTAGTTTGGTGTATTAGATTATTAGTTATAACTACCACCATATAAGCAATAGATACATGATGTCTTCAATGTATCAATGATATATTTTGATATTTCCAAAACTATTCTGATATCATTAATTTGGGTCATCTAGTTATTGAAATATATTGACCTCTATAGAGTGACCTTTTGGGATTCAACACCATAATGAGAAGTTGTTTTATTAACATTATATACATTGGGATTGTGTCCCACAATGACATAGTATACCTGAGGAGAGAACATGGAAGTGAGTGTCATAAATGTAAACCCAATAAATCTTGTGTTACTAATTATTTGTTTTTGTTCCTTTTTCATAATGGAATGAGTTTTAATATTATATTTATATAGAATATTGAGTCTATTCATTTTTTGGTGCTGTTGATTGTTTACGGACTATAATTTTTATTATTTTGGTTGTTGTCTTGTTGAAGTTTGATGCATGAGAGTTATATCACCAGAATGTTTTTGGGATCCCTACTTCATTTTTATGGATTTAGTTTTTTTAAGGGTGTGAATTTTTAAATAGGTATCACATACAGGGTTCAATATTTCTAATCAATATTCAATTGTGAATTATATGGCTTCGATAAGGATCAATGAATTTTAAAGGAGGTTTTCGGGTTAGAAATTGTTCTATCATTTTAATGGTTGCTATTCTATGCAGTTGGGTGTGGTACTATCCATTTTGAAACAATTTAGAGCATTAAGAATGGGGAAGCAATTTTTGCAATGGGTTCTCAATGTATCTTTAATGGGGTATCCATTTAGGGGTGGCGTGAACTTCCTTAAAAGAATCATCCAAAATTGACATTTTTATGGTACAATTCATTGTTGTTAAATTAAAGAGACATTTGAATATTAATAATACATCTCAGGATGTGTTGAACATGTATATTCAATATGGTACTGAGAGAGTATAACTATCAGGCATGGGAGAAAGAAGCTCACATGACAACTTCAATGCATATTCAAGGAATAATGACTTGTGTTTTAGTGTTATCATATAATGTAGGATGTGTTGGTTGTCAAAACATTTTGGAACATGTTTCAAAGGATAGTGGTTTGGGGGGTTAAAATTCCTCAAATATTTGATCCCACATTGATTGAGTGTACCATTGGGATTGTTCGAGTTCACTATGCTAGGATGATGGCCAAAAAACATCCACTATTATTAGTATTATTTATTTTTAAAATATAATATATGTACTACTTTTCTCACACCCTATCCGACTCCAACACTACCTACCACCCTCCAATTATACATTGATGAGTCTAAAATCCATTGATTGACAAATTAATGTCTCGGTTGAATGCATCTTCCCAATTTTTAACATATTTCTTCATAACCATTTTGTAACATTTAAAAAATACTCTTTTTATAAATCATCTTTATTGGGTTGAGATGTAAGAAAATGGTTATTTGGGTTGTTTTTCATAGATTGGGATGGAATTTCCATTTATTTTAGTAGTTTATCCTTAATTGGTGGATGTTACACACATGATTGTTATTTTTTAGAGAATGTTACGATTTTAATTGACATATGAGATCTGTTAATTCTTCTATTATTTATGTTCAAATGTGAATGAATCATTTTTTTAAACTTTTCTATATTGATTTTATTGATAATAAAAAGAATAAACCCAAAAAGGAATAACATGTTGAACGATTAATCAATATTTAGGAAAACTTTAATATATTAAAAGGTATTTGTAAATATTTTTGTTTATTTTTTTTCAATTAATATATTTATATAGAATAACAATTAATTCAATAATAATTCTAGAGCTTTAATATATTATCATAAATTAAACAATAAAGATTATTTAAATACAGAATTTCAAATAAACATTTATGTTATACCATTATGTTATGGGTTGTATTTTTTTCTAATAAGGTTGATATTTAAAATACAAATAGTTAATGAATAAAAATAGAATACTATTATGTTCATGATAATTATTGAACTTTTAATAAAATTAAACAAATAGTTGGTTATTGATATTTCATGTGATTTATGTCTTTATGAAAACTCTTAGTGTTTATAAGGATAGTATCATATATGATTGTAAATGTATTTTTTTATTAAAATGGTTAATTTATTAAGACTATAAGAACCTTAATCCAACTGATTATAATAAATTGGATATAGAGAATTTTTCTTTCTACTCCCCATCATGGATTTCATAATTTTAATTTTTTATTGATTGTGTGTTTATGGTTATCTTTGGTTTTATTAATGTAACTTTGTTGTTTATGTTTATAACCTGAGTTTAATAAACCAGTTGATTTGAAATGTGATTTAAAATGGTGTTTCTATAAAAACAAATTATTTTGGGTTATATGAACCTATAACTGATATGGAAGGATTTCATGATTTGGATTCTTGATCGGATTACCTTTTCTTATGTGTTAAAAATATATATGAAAAGAATATATGGTCTTGGGATTTGGGGCCAAAATTTTTTATGACAATGTTTTGGTTGGGATCCCTATTTAGAAAATTAATTTATGTTTACTAATATGTTGTATGATATTTGATATGATGGATGAACAATGGTCTGTGAGTTATGTTTACAATGATAGACAATGTCAATGACTAATTTATAGATTATACTATGTGAAATAGTGTGGGAAACTAGGATGGTTAGACTGTCAGAGTGGGGATTTATCATTAATATATAATTAATCAGAAAATATAATTTCTTGATGATTATATAATAATTTCTTGATGGCCCAATATTAATCAATTTCAAACTATGTGATGTAGTTTATTCTTTTCACTATGATTGAATCCATTAAGGGACAGCTTAGGGTGTGTCCTAGTATACATGAATGATTAATTAATAAAAAATAAACTGAAAAATATATATATTTGGTTAATGGTGTTAAAAATATATGATTTACATACCTTCAAATATATTCATGAGAATTAATACTCCCATCAACTCATAGCTTCATAAGATTGAAATTTTGAATTTGAAAAATGTTAAGAAGATTTAATTATTGGATAATTAATTAATAATTAAATATATACTTTAATCTTGTTATATATCATGTACATAGATATGTAATTAGGCGTAATTTGTGAAATTATTAGTTGGTGAGGATACGGATCGGTACATCCCCTTAGTGTGTTTTTTTGTGATATTATTCCATATTTTATAATTTCATACACTACCCCATCCATGTATATAGGAAAACAGAATACCAAATGTTTTCGTGATTTTTTTAATATCATCTAGAATTTCACTAGAGTGAATGGATCACTCACTTTATCTCCCTCAATATGTTGGGGGGTAGAAATATCATGATCTATAACGTCATAAGTCATAATAGGAATTCATACAATGGATGTGATAGCGCAACATTTTTCATACATTTATTTGTGAGGTTTATTTTCATTGGGTATTGATAATATTTATATCTATTCAAGGTGGCTCTAGTTTCCCACTAGTGTAAATTAATGGGTTATGATGGATTGAGGTGTAATTAATTTTTATAATATATAGTTGAATGTGTACAAATACATGGTTACTATAGTGATATGATGATGATGAGGTATTGAGATTTAAAGGATTCAATTGTGGTGGTGATTCAATTTTTGGAGGCAGAAGATCATTTAAAGGTGGTGAGATCATTGTATGTATCCATTGAGGAATGAGATAGACAAATGAGAGGAAAAGTGGAAGTGGGTAACATAATTTATATTTTTTCTATTGTTATTGAATGAATTAATTCTATGCTTTATTGTAGAAGTGGTTAGTTTTGGGATGAGAAAATAAAATTTATCATATTTTAGTGATATAATTATTTTAGTTTTTTATCAACTATGATTTTGAATTCTTTTTTTCTCATTTACAACAATAGGTTTCGAGGGGGATCTAACTATGAATATTTCTTCTACACACCATACATATATACCAACTATTTCCTAGATTATCTGAAAGTAGGTTGGATATCAGGCTAGTTTAAACTATATTTTGGGTGTTTTTGAACAATTTTGTGGAGTTTCTATGGTTCATGGTAGTACTTTGTGTTTTCCATCGATATTATGTATATAATAACATGTATTAGTATTGTCTATATACACTATTATTAATGACGATTGGTGATTATTCTCATCTTATATTTTACTCCTTATAAATTATATTGGATATTTCCCTCCATGTTTGTGATTGATATATATTTTGTGCTTATCACCAACCTATTGCCTATTTGTGGCAGAATTCAGGGGGTACTGTATCTATTTATCAATTTTGTACCTTGGAGGGTAAAATTTAGAGTGTAGTGGTCCTGATATAATTCGTATAGGATTTCTAATTAATCGTGATTTATACCATAGGAAAAGGAAAATTTGTTAGAAATGATAATGAAAGAATGATTCCTTCACAAGATTTAGGGGTGTTATGAGATGAATGGAACATCATGGGTCTCTTTTCTCAATGGTACATACAAAAAAGGGAGTAAACGGGGGGGGGGGGGTTGTATTTCTCACTAGAATTCAATTTGAAATTTATATTCTCTAGATTAATCACTATCAATAATACAGTGTTGAAAAATTATAATGAACATGGAGAATCATAAATTATGTAGTGACCACCAATGAGAAGTTTATATCTTATAAATTATCACATTTCATTGAATACGTGATGTGGTTCCTATTTTAATGAGGATATCAACGATGCAAGGTTTCTATTTATATCTGTAGTTTATACAACATTGTGCCATTATAATTTTTTTTGAAATGAGATGCTAATACCAAGAGGAAAAATGATTTTGGAGAATACTAATTTTGTGTCATAGAACCGAACCTATTGGTATGTTGAAGAAAAGAACCAGAAGCCCTCACATTTTCTATAGCCTCTCCCAATAACTACCATGCAGTTGAATGTTAAATCCATGTATTGTTTTGTTGGTGTTCACCTCCTATAGTTTTAAGGGTCACAAATCATGTTTAACAATGAAAAAAATAATTTATTAAAATACAATGAATTTAATCATGATCAATTATGACATTAACCATTGGTGTTAGACATTACATCATAATATTGAATTAAAGATTTAGGTTATCTGTGAGATACATGTAATTATCATATCGATAGACATGTCACCGATACATAAGCTACCAATAGGATGAGTCACTGACATAGTTAATTAAAAATAATGCTATGTATGAACACTCAACTGGATGACTAATCGTTGTCTAACCTATTGACATATGACCTATTGATATAGTGAATGAACTATACACATATGTTTTCTTTGTATGAGCTACTGAATGTTTTATTACCAATGTATCACCTACATACATTCGAGTTCCCGATGCATCACTTACCGATAGTCGAGCTACTGATGCATCACCTAAAAATGGTTGAGCTAATGATGAGTTATCTACTAATAGAATGATATATCTATTGAATGATCTGCCAATATAATGGGACCTAAAAAACCTGAGCTACCGATATACCGAGTCACCGATTACCTATCTCTAAAATTAAAACTTACCCTTGATGATTATGTTTATGAATTTTAATAATGGATATTATATTAATGAGACATTGTGTCTTTTTAGATTTCATTTAATGATGTCAGAGACAATTATGAGGTACCATAAAACATGATACATGTCTGTATAAAGGGAATATATAGATCAATAATAAATCAAGTTATAAATAGGTTGCATGGAAGAAATAGACAAAGTTGTTCGTTCACCATAGTGAAAAGAAAAAGAGTTTCGCACATTGGATATACGAAGACTATTGTAAGAAACAAAAGACCATAAACCTCTACATCATCAACTTAGATGAAAAGAAAACATTGAATCTCACTATGTGAAAAATTCAATAGGAAACAATGACACTGTATTTTTTTTATAGATGACCCCATCATCAATTCTACTCTCCTGAAGGAGTCTATAATTTTACTAGAAAATCACACAGAGGATTATAAACCCTATTCTCATTAATTTTCTCTACTTGTTCATATTATTTAAATTTGGAGTAGTGAGTGTATCTATATTTAATAAATAGAAACGATCTTCTATGCTAAACTATATGATATATAAAAAATATCACTAACCAATATTTTCATTCTTTACGTTCCCATTTATAAAAAGTAGAAGAGTTACTTGTGTGGCCTTAATATTTTTCTTTGTATTCCACTTCCATGAGAATTATGGAAGAGTTATAGAGACCTGGGAGGTTTTTATAATATTGTTACTCTGATACATGGTGTGTATCAAATTTATTTTTATATAAAATTTTTGAGGTTAGTGAGAACCTAGTGGAAAGGATTAGTTCTCATCTTCAGATTGAACATCTTATTTTATTATGTTATGTATTTTTATGTTTTTTTCTCAATATTTATAATTATTTTAGAAAACAAAAAATAATATTGGAATTTAATCATTGATAGTGTTTTTATTATAATTGTTTTTGGTATACTAAATTTGATAGTTGAAATAATAATGTACAATGTTTTATATAAGATCAACTCAATATTTCAGATATCTATTGAACATGCTAAACTTTTATAAATATTGTTTTTTTAACATGTCCTTTTAGTTTTATATAGAGAACTTTCAAATATATTGTTTTACATAATAATTATAAATATTAAATTTTATAGGAACTCAATTCCCCCCCCATCCCCTCTTTAGTTTCCTACTCTGACCAAAAGTTTTTATTGTAGGCTGTACTTAATTTTGTGTTGTTAATGTTTTAAAATATTCAAAAATCATTTTGAAAAGTGAGTTTCATTGTATTATAAAGATCTCTAAATTTTTTTACTTCTCAATTTGTAGTCCATTAAAAGTTGATTATAATATATTAAAATGTATAGTGGACAATAAGGTGGTTCTATAAATATAACTTGCTACTTTATTGGAACAAATTATACTCATTAGAAAATTAAAATGAAAATGCATTTACAATGTATGGGTTTTGAAATATAGTTTTCAATTGCAGATGAATATAAGATTCCATAAACTTTTAGGAACACTAGGGACAATTCCATTAAGGCAACCTACATTAACAAATGTAAATCTATAAATGCCTTATACTACCCTTTATGGGTTGAATAATTTAAAGGATTTCAGCAAGTAAAAAACATCAATTTTGGGATAGACTACCTGTTTTACATGAACGAACCACTAGTGTTTATGAAATGAGACTAAATTCATATAATATAAAATATGATGAATTAAAGATGAATCCTGATGAACCGGTTATTGACTTGATTCTTAGGATAATGAGATAGTAAATATAAAGTTCTCTATGGCATTGACAATCACATCAAAAGAACAAGTAATGTGAATACTCAGATGATTTCCAGAAAGATGAAGAGGAACCATAGTATCAATAAGGAAATATTATGATATCAATACTGTACCTATAAAGGAATATATAGTTAAGACGATGAAGTATGATTATGTTATTAGGCTGAAAAAATATTAAGATGATGAATCCAATAGAATGTATGTGGATTTCAAAACCAATTCCTCTATAAAATTGAAATTGAATGGTCATGATAGAAGTTTTTTTAATGGAGAATCGTCATGTGAAGGTGACGAGGAGATGGCTGAGTTGAATAGAAGATTTAATAAGTTCTATAGAAATATTAAATTCTTATGTTAGAACAGTTACAAATGGAAGAATGTCAAATGATTAAATGGAAAAAAGTCTTCATGAAAAATGAAAAAAAATGAAATAGTCTATTATTAGTGTAAGATACAAGGATATCTAAAAGATAACTACCCTAAATTAGAGTTCAAAAATAAATATAAAGACAATGATAGAAGTACAAAAAGAAAATAAATTCCTCCTAGTGTGCTTATAATGACATCTCTAGTGAAAATGAATCATCAAATTATGGGATGGATGACTCAAAAAATATGTGTTTCATGAAAAAAACATCTCAGGACACTCTAAAATATCTAATATAAAATATTTATTATTATGGAGAAGATTCAGAATCTAAATATATGAAAATTAAAAAATGATTGAATACTATAGAATTAATGAAGAAACAAGAAATGAAATGAATGATATATATACATCTATCATGAAATAGTATTCTTTTACTATATTTATTGAATTTGAACAAACAATTAAAAAGGAAAAGAACAACTTGTTTCTCAATGAGATTAATGAAAATAAATATTCTAATGATTATTTAAAGAAGGCCCGATTGATATTCACCAATGGTAATGATTCCTCAGTTCAAATTTTGGGGAAATAAGATTCTTCAAAGTATATAACTAGAATTTCTTATCAACCAGGAAAAATGAAATTTTATTAAAACAAATTTTGTATCCAAATTAGTAAAATATGTTTTTATATCTAGTTCGGGAAAATTTACTATTTGTTCTTGTGATTAATCATCTTCTACTAATTTATGATTTTCCTAACCAATTAATGTTTATTTTTCTAATACATTACAATATTTTTATTGGATACCAATGAAGAAAATTCGGGTTCCCAAAACCATAATTACTAATGTTACTCCACCCATGAATGTTTGGGTACCGAAATCATTCCTTGTTTGATATTTCTTGTCAGAATACTATTTTAAAAGTTCTTGTAAAATCATATGATAATTGAATAGTGGATGTTAAAGACATATGATAGTGGAGTATTCTTTCTTCTAGTACCTTATCATGAATAATGTTGTGAATTTCACATTTGGTGAAAATGGAAAGGTAAAAGTAATTATCCTTGGCCATATAGGTAATAATAAATCAATGTTATTTTCAAAAGATCATTTTTTTGATGTTATTAAGTATGAACTTATTAGAATTTCACAATTATGTTATGATTTATTTAATGTTAAATTTTAAAATTATTATTTTAATAATTTCAATTCTACAAATGATATAGTATTCACAGTATTTAGAAATGAAATGTTAATCCTGTGAAATTAGATTTTTAGTTTCTCAAAATGTTTCTCATTTCAGTTATTTTCCTAATTAGTATTTTCTATGGAACATGAGTCTAGGACATTGCAACATTTACTCACATAGAAATCATAATATAAAAGATATAGTCAAGGATTTTCATAAACATGATTTTCCATATGACAATGTCTCTAATCCATGTCAATATGGTAAACAACATAAAATATCTTTCAAACCACAGAAAGGTGTTTAAAATTCTCATCCTCTTAAGTCAATTCAGACGAATTATTTTGGACCATTGGGATATTCTAGTCTAAATGAGAAGCATCAATTATATTTTATATACGATGAATTTTTTAAATCTATATGGACCTTCTTTTTTGGATCGCAAAAGTTATGATTTTTCCTACATTACCAAAAATTCTAACACTGTAGAAAACATAAGTTTTCTCATAATTTAAAACATATAAAGTGACTATGAGGGTGAGTTTAGTAACCAATATTTTGAAACATTTTTCTCAAAATATGTCCATAATCAGAACTTATATGATTCTAGGATACCTCAAAATAATTGAGTTATAGAAAGAATTAACAAAACCTTATAAGAAATTTCCCAAACTATGCACAATGAGAATGACTTGCATATTTACCATTGAGAAGAATATTTGAATACATATTATCATATAATTAATAGTGTTTTAATTAGACCTATTCATAATAAAACTCACTATGAGTTGGGGAACAATAGGAATCCTAAGGTTAATTACTTTAATTTTTTTGGTTGAAAAGTAATTATCTTTAATTCAAAATATATTCATGAATTTTTTTTATCCAAATTGATAAAGTAAATTTCTTTGGTTATTAAACCAATAGAAAATCCAATAATGTATTTAATAAAATAACCATGTGTGTACAAGAATATATACATATCAAATTGGGTGAAACATATCCACATGAACCGAAAACATCCCTAGAAAATATTGATGTTGATCTATCCAGTTTGGACATAAATGATAAACCTTATGACTCTACTATTATGAATGCTACTGAATCCTCCATTTCTGTAAATCATCTACAATTTTTTCATAGTGAACCCAAACCATTTGAAGAACCTGATGTTACTAGTCCTTATTTTTTCATGATCTATTAGAACCATTATGAATCATCCCCTTTATGTTGAAGTTGAAGACAATGATAATAGAAAAAAAATAGAGATCCTTTAAGGAACCAGGTTTAACATCAAGCCTTCATGTAACAGATTGAACCTAATAATATCTATGATGAAATCAATGATGAATTTTGGGTATTGGAAATGCAATAAGAGTTGAATCAGTTTGAATGATATTAATTCTAGAAAGTTGTTGATTGACCCAAATACATCTTAACTATAGGTACTAAATGGGTGTTAAGAAATAAGGTAGATGAATATGGTTTCATAGTGAGAAATAAAACAATAATGGTTTCACAAGGATATATTCAAGAAGATCAAATTGACATTAATGAAAAAAATTCACCAGTTTCTAGACATGATTCCATTAGTCTTCTGTTATCATATCCAGAAAATATCAATTTCAAACTATATCAAATGGATTATAAAAGTGTGTTCATAGATGGGTATATAGATGAGTATTTTTTTAACAACCCCATGGTTTTACAATCCCTCAATTACCACATCATGTTTTTAATTTTTAAAAAGCATTTTATTGTTTAAAATAGGTTCATAGATCTGGTTATTGTCGGAGGAACCATTTTTTAATTTCAAATGGTTTTAAAAAAGTAATATCTAATCCTAATACTATTATAAAAATAATTTCTAAAGGTGTTTTAGGTTATCAAATCTATATTGTTGAAATTATTTTTGTATCTTCTAAAAATTCAATATCTTTTTATTTTTTTGAAATGAGGAATAGTGAAATTGTGATGAGTTTAATGGGTGAAATCAAATTCATTCATAAATTTCTAAATTATCAAGGTTCGTTTAGAAGCCTACTCTACATAACTACTAGCCAACCAAATATTATTATTAGTGCATTTATGTGTGAATTTTTTCAATAAAACCCCAATGAATATCATTTAAATGTTGTTAAGATAATTTATAAATACCTCAATTACACTACCAAATAAAGTTTGTTCTATCATAGAGGAGAATCATCCGACATAGTTAGTTATTCTAATGTTTATTTTGCTGGTGGTAAGTTAGATTGAAAAATGCACTTATAGAACATGTCACTTTTTGGGAAAGTCTCTAGTATCATGGTTTAGTTATAAACAAAATTTGGTGGCATTATCTATGGGTGAACCAGAATACATATCTATTGGTAGTTTTTGTGCTCATATTCAGTTGATGAAATAAACATTACTAGATTATGGATAACTATTTAGAATTATTGCTATAAATTTTGACAAAACAATTGTGAATAATGATTCTAATAATATATTTTCTAATTATATAACAAAACGTATTTATGTAAGACATCAATTATTGATATATCATTAAAAAAGATGATATAACTCTTCAATTCATTGGCAAAGAACATTATCTTGCTGATATTTTTAATATTCCTTTTAAATATTGAGAGGATGAGTTACATCAGACATGAGTTATGGATGATAAATTTTTTAGAACATACTGATATGTCACACCAAATATTTCTCCATAATGTGACTCACTAATGATGTCTCACTGATGTTACTCACCAATGATGTCTCACTGACAGGAGTCCTCTATGGCGACTTACAAATGGTTGTCACCAATGTGTCTCATCGACTGAAATTTAATTATTTCTCTATATGTAATTAAAAATATTAATATTTTTTATATTTATTTTATTTTTACCCACATTAGGTATATTTCGTTTTAAAAATATATTTGATAAAATTAAGGGCCGATCAAAAACTTTTTAACCTCACACACTGACTCTCAGACACTTACCCTAAATCCACTATGTCTCATGATTATACCCTTTTTATCTTAAACTAATCAATTATAAACATTCTCAATGGATAATTCCAATTTTTTTCTTCAAGGATATGGGGATTAGTATCATCTTTAAGTGAAATAAAGTGGTTAATCTATTAATCTAAAACCTTAGAAAAAAAACTATTCATATAGAACATGTGTACTAAATCGTAACACCTGTGAAGGAAGTTCATTAAGATTGACTATTATCTAGTATGCTGATTTTTTTTAATGACATGAAAACCCATGGATGGTTGGTGTAGTTATCAGACAATTAGATGTCATATTTTTTGAGGTTATTACATGAGTGTTACTAGTATCTTGAGTTTCTTCATGAGGGATATCATGTTTTTTTGGATATAGATGATAGTGGATGGAAAGGAAATGTCATTTTCATCCTAGAATTGTGCAAAATTATTGAAGCTAATCCATGATGGTGTTTGTGATCACCATCAAAAAAGTGATCCTCCAAAAAGTGACCACTTTTTCTACGTGGAAGAATTTTTTGAGTTGACATGAAATTGATAGCATAAGTGGCCTATTTATATAGATCTCATTGGTCGGTGAAGGATTTTTTTCAAATTCATCATGCATGTGTTATGTTCTAGGAATGTGTAATTTTTGTTTGGTATGTTTTAGGTTTCTTAGTAGATGTATATGTTGAAGAAACGTTATAAGGTAAATCAATATAGATACTTAATGGTTAATATTGTAGAGTAGATCATGCTCTACTGCAAGACAATCTCATTATTTTATCCTACAATTATCTCTTCCATGTTGATGTATAAGGGATCTATAAATGAAGATGAAGATACAATATCTTATTTTGAGTGTGTATGTCTCAAAAAAATTATCTATAAGTGGATGAAAATTAATTTTATTCTATGACGGGATATATGGGTTGATTATGATTACATGTTGTATGATAAATTTTATCTCTTTGAGCATCCCTCAAGAGTGTGAGACATTGATAATCTTAGTCTAGGACCAGATGAAACTGGTGAGTATTCCTAAGAGGATGTGGGTGAGGATTTTCAAGTAAATGAGTCTCTTATAGACGATCAACATGATCCAAATATTTCTGATAGACTATCTTGGATGTGTTATGTTCCACAAATTCCACTAAGACCTCTACATTCAAATGAAACTCTACTACTTGAGAATGATAATGATGAGATATAAGAGTTTGAAAATGATCAGTATATGATCAGATAGGTTAGTGAAGAAGAATTTTTTGAAGGGGAATTAAGTGGTAGAGAAGATGAAGATGAAAAAGATTATGGAGATGAGGAAGATGATGAAGAATCCCGATAGGATGATTGAGAAAGTGGAAGTGAAAGAGAATATGCAGAATGTGATGAATAAAATAGTAGATCAGACTATGGTGATTATGAAAAAGGTCTGAGGGGAAATACTATTTATCCAACACTATATCATTTTGATCATGAGAATTTTGATATTCCTGTCATAGTGGAACAAGAAACTATTGTGGAATTCCATGGAGCTGTTGAAATGGTGTTGATTGAGGAAATGACTCATACTGCTCAAGTTGAAAAAGAAGTGGTTGAAGGGAAAGCGCATGTTACACAGGTTCAGGTGGAGGATCATTCTTTAAGGGAAGTATCTATGAATCTAGTGAGGGAGTTGGTCTCTTCAGGATATAGGAAATAAATTCAGGGGGAGAGGCAAGATAAATGGTAACAGTTTGACATGCTGTCTCCAATGGATGATATTGTGGCACCTTTATAGAGGAAGAACCTATGGTAAATGAATCATGGATTGGATTATCTAGATGTTGAGGAGACTACTAATACTACATATGTGGTTGCATCAAAACCCATATAATATATCACCAAATCAGATTTCATTTACTTCAATGAAGATTTGTTGGCCTCTATTCAATCCACCCCTTCATAGCCAGTTAATCCAATTCATGAATTAGTAAAAGTGATGCAGATTTGAATACTGAGAGAGTGGTTTCTCAGGATGAGCCTTGGTTGATCAATCATGTTTAAGATATTGTTTTAGGTAATAAAAAGATGAGACACCACTTCTAAATCTTGTAGAAGATATTGTTTCTCAGGATGACACACCACTTCTAAAACATCTAATGAAGCTACTCTTTCTAGGACTCCAACTATTGATCAATCATTTGTGAGATCCAATATTAGAGATATAGTTCACGGTTCCTCCATATCAACTTATCCTATTTCTCACACTCCAGATAGTGTGATGGATATAAAATTTTATTTGAGAGGAACATCAGACTATGATGGGTTGCACTAATCGAGAGAGTGTCTAAAAAATTTGACAGAATATTGATCATATTTATGATATGGTCAGCTTTTATTCCCAGGTGCTAAAAAGTCTCATGGAAAATAATGAAGAATGATTATATCTATTTCAAGATAATTTAAAAAAACTATTTGACCAATCACTTTATCTATTTGTTGGTGAATTGGAGGCTACCTCCTCAGACTCTGTCATTCAAATAGTAGGTTAGGTAGTTCAATGTGTTTACTCTCCCACTTGATAAGTTCATGGAAAATTAGGATCATTTTGATAAGGCAATAGAATATGGTGGTGAATTCATTAAGGACATCATAAATTTTCTCAAACCTACATGCACCATCGCAACCCAACTATTATTTCTCCTCCTGATGATTTTATCAAACCAGTCCTACCTACTTCTACATCCTCTTCTTCCTCATTTATGGATCCTTTGATCATGAACCCTATAATGACATGCCAATTCTCATTTCCTTGAGGGTACAACCAGTCATTACTATGCCTTAAGCAACATCCCCAAGATTCCAATGGCTGGAAATAAATGCGAAATAGTTTCAAATACAAGTGGGGGAAGATTTACCATTTCAGAAATAAACCAATAACCCTAGCAACCATAACCAAACATTCACTACATGATGCATGAACAAATGAAAGACAACTCAACAACTTCATGCACTCAAAACCACATCAAAGTAAGGAAACAACAAATGGATAACCAAGTATCAGAGTACACAGTCGATAAACTACACAAGACACTCCAAATACATCAAGACACCATGCTCCACATGCTCCACGGTCCAAAATCTCCAAACAGACCAACATCACAAGGTAGTGAAAACACGTGTGAAACATTACCTTTTCCCCTATCCTAGAAGATAGCATGTACAAAAGAAACAAAGTTCCCAATGATCCGTGAGTATAAAACTCAGTATGTTATCACCAATGACATCCCTACTCACACCACTAGGATTGAAGAGTTAGAAATAATTATATAAAATTGTTTATATAACACAATTTCTCGAAACCAGTTTATAACTAAATATAATCATGTTTCCAAAAACATTCAATACCAAAACCGTACATGTACAATTGAAACCAATATTTCCAGGTAGAAATATTTCGAGAAAAATAACCAAACAATCATTACAACAATTTCCCATTATCCCTCTATTAGTATAACCGACATTAACTCAAACCCATGAAATCATCAATTCATTATAAATTATGATAGTTCCATAATCATGGGGGTTTTCTCGTCGATCTATCAAGTCATCACAACGTAATTTTTTCTCATGTTACATTAATCATTTGGCACTAAGCACAATGTCATATTTCAACCAAGCCCCATATATGCAATTCACATATTCCATTAAACCTTTGGCACTGAGCACAAGGTGATAATTCAACCAAACCCCATATATTCATTATGAAAACACAACACATATGCCCAACAATCAAGCCAAAATAAACATTTCAATAAAACACCATTTTATTGAAAACTATTTCCATCAAGACCATTTCCGTGTCAGACCATTTCAAATCAAAACGATTTCAATGGAACACCATTTTTTGATGTAAACCATTTCTGTAGAAAACCATTTATTCATTAACCATTTAGAAATTCTATAAAATCCATAATTTAAAATCAACATTTTAAATTAAACCCCCTTAATCCAAACTATTCGCCAAGATCACACAATTTCTCAAAAACCATAAATAATCACAAATTAATATTTTTCCATTTATTTCACAATAAATATACCAATTTTAATCTATGAAAACCAATTTTAGCAAGGGGAGTCGAGAGAGAAGCCACCTACCATGACAGTTTTGAAGAATCTTTAAAAACTGACTAAGAACACAAAAGGAAGCAGGTCAATTCTCCAAGAGTGGCCATATATATCTTATCCTAGAAAGATAATGACTCAAAATTAAAATATTTGGTCTCAATTAACGTAGATCTAACCAATATAGGTTCATATATTATAAATAATGGAGATTGGAGAAGTAGATCTAAACCGATCTAAGGAAAGATAACAAATCCGTAAAGAATGGTGACATACATCAAGAATCAGACTCGTAATCACCAAGGTATGGCTTCATAATGACTTAAACTCTTGTGGTGAGGGTTATCCAGACTTCTAGGGAGTGTAATATCAAATTAGGGGAATTTTGATGAAAAAAATAAATAGAGAAAAAATGACTAGGCTCTTATAAAATAGGATCTAGATTTGACTTTTGCACAAGACTTGACCACAAGGTTTGTGCCTACCATGTATGGATCATGAAACCTTAATTTTGGTCTCTACACTCTTTAAACCCCCCCACCAATTCTTCCATCCTTCACCACTACCGCCTTTTTATGGAAACATCCCAATTTATGAAAACACCCCACTTTATAGAGACATACCACTTTATGGAAACTCTATATTTTATGGAAACCCAATCAACGATAAACCAATAAAAAAATAAGGAAAGGTGGTTATGTACCCGAAAAGTTGGGTATTACATTTTCCCTACCAGTAGTCTTTCATTCCTTAGAATGTAGAAGGCCCTGGCTGGCAAAAAAGAGTTCTGGTAACTCCTCTTTCATTTCCTTGTCACGTTCCCAAGACTCTTCCTAAATTTGACCATGTTTTCATAATACTTGCACTAGGCCGATTCTTTTACCATTCATTACATTCTATTGCCTATCCCTGATCGGCATTAGAATATGTAATAGTGATGCATCCGATTCTAGCTCTATGTTATCCCATCTGATCACATGGTTAGGATCATGGTGATACTTTTTCAATTGGGATACATGGAACACATTATATACTAAACTAAACTGTGGTGGTAATTCAAACTGATATGCAACCTCACAAACCCATTATAGTATCTCGAAAGGGACAATGAATATAATAGATAACTTTACCTTCTTCCCAAAATGACAATGTTCAAGCATGGGAGAGATCCTTCTGAAGACATGATCACCCACAACGAACGACAACGGTCTTGGATGGTGATCTGCTTATGATTTATGATGACTATGAGCTTTCTCCATCCTATTTCTAATAAACTAGATCATATCTGTTGTTTTTTGACATGGCATGGACCGACTGGTAATGTTTCACCCATTTCCACCTAGCATAGTGGATAATGACAAGGACACCCATACAATGCATCAAACAGAGCCATTTGTATCGAGGCTGGATAGCTATTACTGTATGAGAACACCAATAAGGGTATATTATCCTCCCAGGAGACACCAAAAACAATTACACAAGCCTGAAACATGTCTTCTAACATTTTTATTGTCCTCTCGGATTGACCATCCATTTGAGAATGATACACAGTGCTCACAGTCAACTGTGTTCGAAGGGCATGCTGTAATGATTTCTAGAAATGAGGTGTGAACCACAGATATCTATCTAAGACTATTGACACTGGTACACCATGCCTCCTTACCACTTATCGGATATTGATTACTGATAGATCTTCCACTATATGAGTTTCACAAATAGGGATGAAATGGGCCAACTTGGTTAGGCAATCCACTCTCACCTAAATGGCATCATGTATCCAGACTGTTCTGTGAAGATGTGAGACACAATCCATTGCTATTTGATCCTATTTCCAAACTAGGATAGGAAACGATTGTAACATACTAGCTAGACTCTGATTCTATACTTTTACCTATTGACAAGTTAAGCACCGTTATAGGAACTAAGCCACCTTCCTTTTCATGCTGCTCCACCAAAACTGTGCCATAAATGCCTTATACATCTTCATTTTACATCGATGTACAGACCATCTTGAATGGTGGTCAGTATGAAGGTGTTATTCTTGACAAACCATAGGGACAACCATCTGATCTCTGAAACACAAAACTGAACCCCCATCATGTTTCCATCCCTCAATGGTCTTCTCACCATTATGTTTTAAACTTACAACCTGACATTATGCATCTGATGTTTGTTCCTCATTGATAATTTTTACTAAATCAGGAACAAGAATAGAAGAAAAATACTACATCATCACCTAAATCTTCACATTCCACATGCATGTCAGATAAGACCAACATCAAAAACCATTAATCTGAAGCTTCTTTTGTCAACTGAGCATATGAATATCTACTCCATGCATCTACTACCAAATTTCCTTTCGCTAGTGTGTACAAAAAATCAATGTAAAACATTTGAAGATACTCCATCCATCTAATTTTCCTTATATTCAAATTTCGTTGTCAGAAAATGTTTATCAAGATTTTGTGATTTGAAATCAAATTAAATTTCTCACCAAAAAGATAATTTCTCCATATTTTCAAAGGATGGATGACTACAACTTACTCCAAATAATGTTTTGGTTAAATATTCTCATGAATCCTCAACTTACTTAAACCATAATCAACCATGTGATATATTTTCAATAGAACACACCCCAACCATTATCCTAAAGCATCAAAATATACAACATACCACATTCCTAATTATAAAAATATCATGATTGGTGCAGATGTAATCCGAAAATTGAATTCCTAGAAATACTTCAATCATTCATTCATACATTGGAATAGAGCATTATTCTTTTTCAAATCAGTCATTGGTGAAGCTAGTCATAAGAAATCACAAAGAAATAATCAGTAGTAACTATCTATAGCAGGAAAACCTCATATCTCCAACACATTTTTGGTGGTTGCCAAATGTTAATTGCTTCTATCTTTTTATGATCAATAGAAAAACTTTTCTCTGAAATGTCATATCCGAAGAAATGTAAATCCTGTATCCAAAAATCACACTTTGATAATATGGCATAATAACGATGATCTATCTATATTTGTAACATTGTTTCCAAGTGAACCTCATGATCAACCCTTGTCTTTGAATAGACCAAAATGTAATTCACAAACATCACAACTAAGGAATTCAGATATTTTTGAAATATCTGTTTCATTAATTTCATTAATACTTCTTGTTTGTTCATTAGACCGAAAGGCATGACTATATATTCATAGTATCAATATATACATATGAAATCTATCTTCAGAATATCCACATTCCGAACACTCAATTGGTGAAATCCCGATCGCAAGTCAATCTTGGAGAACCACTGAGATACACTTAATTGATCAAATAGATCATCAATGCGTGGAAGTGTATATATATGCATTATCGTAACATTATTAAGATTACAATAATGAACACAATGCCACAAAGTTCCTTCTTCCTTCTTCACAAAGAAAACTGGTGTAGCCCATGGAGTCATTCTTGGTCGAATGAAACCCTTTCTTTCCTGCTCCTCTAACATCACATTCAATTCCCATTACTCTTTTGGTGCAATCCTATATGGTGGAAGAAAGATTGTACTGGTCCTTGGAAGGCGAACAATCATAAACTCTACTTCCCTTTGAGGTAGAAACCCTGAGATGTTCTTGGGAAATTCATTTGAAAATTGATCCCCAAAACTTGGAAAACTATTTTCCTTGATCAATTCTATTAATACCAAAGCCAAAACTGCCAATTGGTATGATATCATTCCCACCATTGGTGCCAAAAATTTCTTTGAACCATCCTTTACAATCCTCTCTCATCTAAAGAGATGATCGATGTCTCCCTCAGTCATGAATCTAAAATTTCACCAATAATCGTCGATTTGAGCCATAAACATTGTTTGGAAATCCATACCCGTAATTTCATCATATAAATCCATATCCATCACTGAGAAGTCCCATTTTAGCTAATATCCATAAATAGTTATATGAAATGCTATACTCAAAATTTCTTGACATTCTTGATCACCAAGATGAGTTTTCAGTTTCAAAAAAGAAGTCATCATTTACAGTTTTATAACTAGCATGTCAATTGCTTGAGAAGCAATGAAGGAATGTGATGCCCCAATATCAAACAACACTTTCAAAAAGGTAGAATTCAAAATAATTGTACCTCTCACTATAAATAATACAACCAAAAAATTGACAATCCTTTGGTCAGATCCATACAATTCTTCTTTACTATATTGTTCTCCTTGTTTCCTTGCTAAGGTTGCCCTAGTTGAGGAGTCACGGTATTTCTAGAATCCCTACGGCTAGTTTTACTCTTCTGATGAGACTAATTCTACTATCCTTGTCCAGTGGAAGCATACGATGATTGAGATAGCTAAGAAGTCTCTAGAGCATCTGACCATAGAGCACAGGGAAAATAGCGCTGAAGATGAACCATATTTTTAAAATTATGACATTATCTAGGTTGTTCCATATAATCTCTCTTTATGTGGTCATTCTAACCACATTGAAAACAACTTTTTTTGCTTTGGGTCGTGGATGAAGGTTTACTAATCCAGTCATTGAGTTCTGATTTCCACTTACACCATAGAAATAACTGTACATTTTCCTCTTGTTCCCAACGGTTTAGTTCCCACTATTTTATATAGGTATGACCATTCATCCTCCCATATAACTTGAGATATCACGTTCACCCATAGTCTCTATTTTCACCATCTCTGTATACTTTATAATACAAAGTACTACAATATTTGATCGAATCTCCTATCGTAGCCCTGATTCGAAGATGTTTTCCATAAAAGTGGATCTTTTCACGACTTCTG
This sequence comes from Viscum album, assembly GCA_963277665.1. Classification (NCBI taxonomy): domain Eukaryota; kingdom Viridiplantae; phylum Streptophyta; class Magnoliopsida; order Santalales; family Viscaceae; genus Viscum; species Viscum album. The sequence continues at coordinate 2,062,892,558 of OY728133.1, read as the reverse complement.
GTGCAAAGCGTACTATGTTCATGAACATAGCCGCATACACTGTGACAGAGAGAATCTCTTTTTTCAGGCTAAATAGGTATTTCATTTTCTAGATCTTGAACGTGTGATGATAGAAGTGTCTATTGAACAATTCCTCAAAATCCTCCCACGTAAGTCCTTCATATAAATTACCCTGCAACGATAAATCCCACCACTAATGTTCAAGATGCTCATGAATATACTTCACCAATTTGATCTTTATCTCTATTGGTGTCCTGATGAAGTCGATGATACGATTCATCCTAAATAACCACACCTCCTCCTTCTCGGTTTCAGAATCACCCCAGAAATTAGGTGGATTTTGCTTCATGAACTAGATGGTGTGATCTGTAGGTCCTGGAACATTACTCCAATTACCTATGTCCATATATTGAAAAGCATCGACCATACTCATAACTATCTCTTGGTTCACACGTGGTTCAGGTGAAACCACATTATATGTAGCATCTTTAGGTTAGTTTTGATGATGCCTACCAGGTTCCATTTTCTAAACTAAAAGCATACTCTGTTAATCTCACTCTATAGAAACTTTTTCATTATAATTTTATATTATATCGCATCAAATAAAATAACATTTTTTTTACAAATCATCCTTTGTCCATGTTCAATAATTTTTTATACCCCTTTAAATTCTTTTGAAAGTTAAATCATTTTCAAAATACGATAATCATTCACTTTTTCAAAATCATTCATTTGAAAACCAATTCCATACTTTTCAAAAATGACCATTTCTCAAAATGATGTATGCACTACTAGTGGGAATTCATTCCCCTATAGTGCATTTCATTCTCGTCTCATTGTCTAAAACCAAGAAAATGAAATGTTAAAATCATAGAAGTGTCTCTACACACTTATTTACCCAACTCCCTTGTAACTTGAAGTTCAACATAAAAGGGTTTACTACATCCTTTTTTGCTATATATTTCATATTCTGACAATCATACTCATTTATAATATTCCATACCAAGGAATATACAAGAAGGTATTTCATCTATAAAACAAGTCCTTAAGCGACATCTCCAAAACGCCAAAGGCTAGCAATAAATGTAGAAGAGTTTCAAATACAAGAGGGGGATGAATTACAGTTTAGGAAATAAACCAATAAACCTACCAACCATAGACAAACATTCACTATATAATGCATGAAAAAATGAATGAAAATTCAGAAACTTCATGAACTACAAACCACATCAATGTAAGAAACAATGAAATGATAACCATGTATTTGAGTACACAGCAGATAAACTACACAAGAATCTCCAAAGACCTAAAGACTACATGCTACACATGCTCCAATCTCCAAAAACTCTGAATAGCCAAACATCACGTGGTAGTGATTAACATGTGCGAAACATTACCTTTACCCCAGTCCTAGATGATAACATCTGCAAAAGCACCATAGTGCCAATGCTGTGGTGAGTATAAAACTCAGTAGGTTTTCCCCAATGACCTCACTACTCACACAACTAGCAAAGTAGAGTTAGAAACAATTATATAAAATGGTTTATATAAAAAATCTCCAAAAATTAGTTATAAATAAATATAAAATAGCTTCCAAAACCATTAATTACCAAAACAGTACAAGTGGAATTGAAACCAATTTATCTACCAAGATATTTTTCCTGAAAAATAACCAAACAATCGTTACGACCATTTCTTAATATCCCTATATCAACATACCCAACCATTATTAAAACTCATGCAACCAACCATGAATGATATGTTATTACAGTTACATACTGATGAACTATTTCTTATCGATCAACCAAGTCATCAGAAGGTAATAATTCCCATATGACATTAATCTTTTAGCACCGAGCACAAGGTCATATTTCAACCAAGCCCCATATAATCAATTCCCTTGTGCCAATAATCATATAGAAAGGATAGTAAGGTCATATTACATCCATGACCCATATATTAAATATGAACACACAAAATATATGCCCAATAGTCAAGCCTAAATAAACATGTCAATAAAACACCTTTTTATTGAATACTATTTTTGTCAAAACCATTTCAATGTCAAAACATTTCAAATCCAAACCATTTAAATAAAACATATTTTTTATTGAATAAAATTTCTATAGATAAACCCTTTTTCATCAAACATTTAGCAATTCCAGAAAATCCATTATTTTAAATAATCATTTTAAATTAAACCACTATTGCAACATCTATTCACAAAGATCACCCAATTTCACAAAAAGCATAAATCATACAAATTAATTTTTTTCCATGAATATAAAAATAAATATACTAATTTAAATCTAAGACAATTAATTATATCCATATGAGTCAAGAGAGAAGCCACCTACCTCAACGATTTTGACGAAACATTAACAATAGACGATGAACGCACAAGGAAGCAGGTCGATTCTCTAAGAGCAGCCTTACATCACTTATCTATAAAGACCAAGACTCAAAATTGAAATATTTTGCACCCAAAAACGTATATATACCCAATATAGGATTATATCTAAGAATGAATGGATATTAGAGAAGTATATCTACGATGATCTAATAAAACATGAAAAATATATAAAGAATGGGGATATTCCTCAAGAAGCATACTCAAAATCACCAAGGGAAGTCTCCAGAATGACTTCAAATCATGTGGGGATGGATATCCAACCTTCGAGGGAGAGTAATCTTGAATTAGGGGCGTTTGGAAGCCATAAAAAAATAAATTGAGAAAAAACGAGTACACTCATAGAAAATAGGATCTAGATTTGACTTCTGGCATGATTTTACCAACCGTTTTGAGACAAACGTGTATGGATCATGTTATCTCCCATTTTGTCCCACACTCCATAAAAACCACATAATTATTCCATCTTTTACCATTAACCAATTTTTATGGAAACATATCAATTTATGGAAACACCACAATTTATTGAAACAACCCACTTTATGTAAACTATCTATTTTATGGAAACACTCTATTTTATGGAAACTTTCTATTTTATAAAAATCCAATAAAAGACACACAAATAAAAAACATGAGAAGAGGGGGTTATGTACCTTAAACCAGGGGTAATACAAACCGTACTGAATTTCATAGCCATATTAGACATGTTATCCAAAAGGAAAACACAAGTCCTACTTCAACTTCTCATCCCATCCTTTCTCCTTTAGTCATTTCTAGAGTTCATCTTTCATCCCTAAATATCCAATCTGTGAATTCCACCACTCTTACTACTGAACATTTAGGACCTACCTACTCTAAATATGATAAATAAAAAAATTATTGGACCCTTTTCTTCCAAAGAATATGTTGGATCGCTTTTTTATAGATACAGTATGTAATCATTATGGTGTACTGTTTCTATCATTCCTTGTACTTCTTGATTAATGGAATACCCTCTATGATTAAATATTATTGTTATTTCCATATACTTTATTTCTCTTTCATTCAATTTTTAATTTTTTATATTCCCATGAGGGGAAGAAATAATTTTGAATATTGGAGGAATATAAAATTAAGTATGAGATTAAAAAGATAATATATAATTGATAATGTCCATTTAACAAGTAAAGCATACTTTTGTTTCTTTTAAAATTTCTTCTCAATAATAAATGTAATGTGTTAATAATTATTTTTTCACGCAATAATAAATCAATTTCATTATTTTGTTTTATAATTCAAGGATCTTTGATCATCATAAGGGTGATATTGTAGGCCTCCTACAAGTTTGTTTCTCACAATACATGGTTAACTATGCTAATTAGGATTTATTAAATGCAATGTGGTTAATCTAGTTCAATTATGTCCTTAAATTCTAGTTTTAGCATTTATAACATATGCCAAATGACATATTTTTATTATTTAAGAGAAACTAATAATCTTCCTAAAGATATAAAAGTCATCTATATATAAGCTACCAATAAACTGAGTCACTAATGGAGAGACTAAAAAATTTATCCAGGTATTAGTCACAGACAGCTTGATCTACTGATGCATGACCTACTGACATCCAATGTACCGACTAAGTGACTAACCTACACAAAGAATTTGGTTATGTATGAGATACTAATAGTTGAGATACTGATGTTTCACCTAAAAATAGTTGAGCTAATGATGCATCACTTACCGATAGTCGAGCGACTAATGCATCACCTACTGAATGTTGAGCTACCAACACATCATCTACTGATAGAATCAGATACCTATACAATGACCATCTAACAGCATGAGACACTAATAGTCCAATATACTGATAGACTAAGTCACTAATTTTCTATCTCAAATATTCAAACATACCTCTATTAGTCATATTTAAGAAATTTAGTACTCATTATATTAATGACCCTGCCCGTATTTTATAGAAAACTGTTAATAATGTGAGAGACCAATATGATGTATGATGTACCAGAGAAAATACATTTTGAATGTATATATGGAATATGTAGATCAATAATAATGCAGGTGAGAAAGAGGGGACCTGGTAGAAATACATAGACCTATTCATGCACCTTAAATCAAAACACATGGTTTTCCCACTTTGCATATACGAAGACACTACTATGACAAAAAGACCCAAATTCTATGTAGCAAAAACAAAGAAGAAATGAAAAATTTTAAGCTCACTAGGAATAGAACACATAAGAAAACAATAAATATTTGATTGATTTAATTTTTTAAAGATGCCTCTAGATTGAATTCTACGATCCTGATGAAGTCCAGATGCTCCATATAATGTCAGATAAAGAATTCTAAATATAATTATAATTACATTTCTTTGATAATTATTATTATTTAAATTACAAGAAGTGAGTGTATCTCTGTTTAATAAAGACCCACTATCTCATGTGCTAATTTGAGTGATACATAGATAAATTCCTGAACTTATCTTTTCATTCATCACATTCCCATAGATAATAGTAGAGGAGGTCATTGTGTGGCCTGTTTGTTTGTTTGATATAACCTCCAATGAGAATTGTTGAAGTGGTCCTGCAACTGGGAAAATTTCCATACAGTTGTTACCCTGATCTAGGTTTTGGATCAAGTTCATTAAGATATAAAATTATTGGTGGCATGTGATCACCATGTTGAGAGGGTTGTGTCTCTGCTTGAGATTGGACCATTTTTTTCCTTCTGTTGTGTGTTTTCAGGTTTTTTCCTCGACTTTGTAACTATTTCAGAAAACATAACTTCACTTTGACAGTTAATCTTATATAGTTTTTATATTATAATATTTTTCATATATTTATATGAAAATTTAATATAATAACGTTCATTATTTTAAATAAAAATAAATCAGTCAATGAGAAATATTTTGAAGAATCAAAATTTTTCTAAATATTCTACATTGGTATACGGAGCTATTTATTTCAATTGGGAATAATAAAATTTGTTTTTAAATTATAATTTTAGAATTAAATTTTTATAGGAACTCAAATCCCCTCCCCCCATGATTTTAATACTTCAACCAATATATGGGATGCCTCATTACCCATTGGATAATAATTCCATGAGGGTTAAGATGGAATTTTTAACACAATATACAAACATTATTCAAATTAGGGATTCCATAAAAGTATAGGAACCTGATTGGGTGTATATTTAGGATATTGTTTGGTTTCATGAGGTGAAGTCATCATATATATTTGATAGAGACAATCCTTGTTTTACCACCAGTATTTGGAAAGTCCTATAGGGGCGAAGGGATATTAGGTGACATTTAAAATTACATGCTCTGTGTAAATATATTTCTAGTTATTTTAGTGGATATATATATTATGAAAGATGTGTCTTGTGCCTACATCACGAATATAAAAAAATCATTGGTTATCCATTGGGTTTGGTTTAATTTTATATAATAATACTCATCAATAATTCACTATAGTCAATATTTTTGTCGCATTGTATAGATGGCCTTTCCCATATCTGCTCATAAGGACTCAGGAGTGGGAAACATCTTTGGTTTACAATGTGTTATACAATATATAATCATCAATTTTTAAACTATTCGGAAATTAATAGTGACTTCACAGAGTCACTATAATTCATATGAAAATTATTTTAATATTTTCGTAGAGGTTTCAATGTGTGATGGGGTTTTTTTAAATTTCATCCCAATTGGGAAACAATAAGTTCTAGAAATAGTGGGAATATTCTCTTAGGCATGTGAGATCCTTTTGAGATTAAAAAACAAATATTATGATGGTTTTTTTATTATTTATAATTAATTATATCACTTATATTGATTGAAAATATTTTATATTTATCTTAATTAATGAAATATAATTTGGTCCCCTCTCATTATCAAAATTGTGAAGAGTTAGGGATAGAGACAAATTCTTTAGTGGAAAATTATTACATTTATATGTCCCAACAGAAGGTCCAACATTGATATTCAATAACATTGGTCCATTGGTTATAAATATATGATAATGAACCACATGAGACAAGGTAGAAATAATATTTTTTGATGGAATAGTAGAATCATATTAATTTTGATCAGTCATCCTACATATGTCTATTTTAGGATCGATGGTGACACGATGTGTATAAATACAACTTGAAATGTTTGACAACATGGTAAATGATTTTTTTTTAAATTATTTAATTATAATAAATTTCCGTTTTCCCTTAATATTCTTCTGTTCTTTATTTTATCATATTCTAAAGAACTAGACTACAAATGAGTTTCATTATTCAATTGGGATGGCATTCTATGAATCAACATTAGAAAAGCTATAGTTATAGACAACAACTGATGTAGTTTGATTTCATCATAACCAAGGGAGGTCAAACCACTTCTTATATAGACAAATTAGTATCCCCATGATACAATTGTGTTGTTTCGTGAATAAATATGTCCAGATCCTGGCCTTGTCTACCTTGGAATTCAAACAAGTTAAAAGTCCATTGTACCCCCAATGTGTTTTAGAAAATCTAACCCTCTTTAATCCCTTCAATAAACCTTACTGCCTCTCCCTATCATATAAATCCATTTTTCATTACACCTCAGAATTAATATTTCGGGTATTTTACATAGTTACCTAATGAAAACCTATAGTTTCTGCCTAATTATAACCTTATCAAGTCATTTAAACACTATTTGTTGATTGTATTTCGACCCCATGATCATGGATTCATAAGGATCATGGGAGTTAAATATAATGTCTGGGGTTTAGGTTTTAGGGCTTATTAATTTAGCATTTAGGTTATAATTAATCTCTAATGTGGATTTCATTCTGTAGTTAGTAGTTTATCCTAATAATAGCAGTTGGTTCACAAATTTAATATTCACTACTCAATTTTTATATTTCATATAAATGTTTTGAAATTATTACCCATCATTTTAGTGATTATAGACATTAAAATCATAAAATAACAGGGTTTATGTAATTTTTTTGTTTAAATTCAATATTGAAATTGAAATCAGTTTGATTTACGAAATGGTGACTCTAGAAAAAGGGTATACCAAATATGATAATAGATATTTAGTTGTGGAACTATGGAAAAAATGACCAGGCATGATACACCCCTAGAGAATTGGACTCATATTTAAAAACTATGAAAATATATTGAAAAAATATGCTATGAGTAAATTGTTGGGGGTGATATCTTCCCACTAAGATTTAAGATTTATCATCCTAGTGATTGAGTTCACAATTTAATTAATTTGTCTTGATGACCATAGTGTGGTGTGATATAAGATTTTTTAGGCATTTGATTTCTTAAGACTTACCCATAGTGCTAAATTTCATGTCCACTATTTAAATGGATTCTTTTTATATTTGAGAAACTTATAAAGCCATCATATGTATTTTTTCATTAAACTGACCATATAATTGTTCTATAGTGTTTATTTAAAAATATATAATTATAAATTTTAATTAATATATAATTCATTAAAATACTTATTGGGATCCTAAGGGGTCCGTTTATTTCACATCCAACATAAACCCAACGAGAATATGTGGACATTATTTTTAAGGACACGAATAAATGAAATAAATTATGTTGTGTCAGTGGTTCTTCTTACTAGTTGTTCACAGTTAAATAACAGTGACATTGTTTTATTGATTAATCATGTCATATGGATATGGGATGTTTTTTGAATTTTTTTGGAATTATATTGTTTATATCATTATCTGTTATCACCTACTTGGCTTCCCATCTCATTATGTTGAATATGTATATGATTGAATCACCCATTTTGATTATGTAATTGTCATTTTTTATATTGATTTTTATTGTATCTCTGATTATTTATTGAGTCTATATATATTAATACATTTTAATCAGTTTTTTTTCTTTTACATATATGTGAGAAATTACTAACCACAATATGGATTGTTTTTGTTGTGTCCTCAGTTTATACACTATTAATGGTTTTATAGGGAAAATCTCTCCAAATGGGTATAATTATTCCCAAGAACTATAATAAAGCATTTGGGGATTATAAAAAACCTTCTATCCTTTTGCAAGTCCTATTTGGGTTCCTTTTTTATTTGTAGCACATTCTTGTTATTTACATGTAGGAAGAAACCTATGAACCGTGTGCTATACATTGTGGGGCCTTATGGTATACTTAATGTCTACTAAAATAAAGCTTCTACCACGATCATAGTGGTTGAATAACTTATCATATTGACCATTTTAAAAAGGTTCATTGATAAATACAATAAATAAATTCATGGTGGGTTTATTGTATCCTATAATTGTGTTATTACACTGCATGAGGTAATATTGAGCTATATAACTGTAAAGTACTTAACACATACATCCTTGTCACATTATGTTAAAACAAATAAAAATTTATCAATATCTTTTGATTGAAAACATTATGGAAAAATTCCTTGTAAGATGATATAAAACATAAATATGTTTTTATATAACTAAATTTGACATGATCTCTAATGTGATACAAGAGATATTATAATGGAATTTTTTTATCATATAGAGAATGACTCCTGATAGATTAATGGTTTTAGTGGATTTCCCTGATTACAAGATTCATGATGGGTAATTTAAATATGGTATGATGCATTTTAATATTCACCTGATACAATTTAGAATATGTATGGTCAAATATTCTATACAATTTTTAATGGAATATATGAAATTTAATACATACATGTGATAAAAATCCATCTAAGACTTATTTCTGTGTGTTCCATTCCACTTTATATTTTTAGTCACTAATATAAGATTAATATATTTAATAAACCATTTGGGGATTGATTACAATTAATACATGATGTATAGTGATGACTAAATAATTATAACAGACCCAAATCTTATTCCCATTATTCACCATAATTTGTATCATTTCAAAAACCACCATTATATATATGATTCATTCCCTCTTTTTTCTCTAGAATAATATAAGGAGGTCATATTCTCCCCCATGTATAATATATATGTTTTTCTTGATTCCCAACCCTTGGGATACATTGTGACCCATGAATACCCTATCCTAGGCTTAGCATAAAATTCCACTCACATTGATAGTGAACCAATATTGGCACCATGACTAATTAAAATTAATATATATCCTTCATTCCATTAATAGATACACACCCATTTCAATACACATATCATGTATATGATCTAGATTATTATTTATAGGTCCATAACATAAATACTATATGTGTATTGGTTCAGGTTAATATTTATTATATAGGGAGATGTGGATATCCTTCTTAGTCCCATCCATAAATAAAAACCAAATTGATCAGTTCCCCCCATTTTTCATATTTCATTATTCATGATTTTTGTACCCCTAAAAAATAAAAAATGAGATTAATTCATTTAATTTTAGTCATATATTTTATCATTACAATGATATATATATACATTTAGCATTTTTATAAACATAATCAATAGAACAGTTGTGTCTCTATTGTTTGTTTCAAAACAACGTGACATATGTTAAATTATTAAACTCTCAAAAAATATTATTTTAGTATATATGGTGAGAATTTAAATACTCAATGTATAATACATATGTAAATTATGATCTATATAATGAGACTATTTATCAATAAACATATTCGGGAAAATTTCCCAATTTTTAGGGGCCTCGTTCTAGAATTTGGGACTTCCCATTTACTTCAATTGACCTGATGTCTCTATATTTTGATGGAGAAACCCTAAATCCCAATTAAATTATGTTCAACTAGATACATGTTTAAAAATTTTTTATTTTAAATTTATAGGTTATTTATTCCATATGTCCTAGATCAAAAATAGAAACTTCATAGAAGCCTTTGATCTGTAAATGGGACATTAAAAGAACAATGTGTTGTTGATTCTTGTTCATTCATGATATATACTGATGCCGGGATTTATCATCTGGGTCCTATCCATAAATTTCCATCACTCTCAATTAATTAATACATATTGAGAGTGCGATTACTGTTAATTTTAATGGTGTATATCTGGTTTTCATGTTTATTAGCCAACACAATGATAAAATTTCCTTACCTATATATAAGAAACTTGTGTGGATTGGTTAATTTTACAAAGATACACATAGTGATTTATGAATAAAATATCTTGGTCCTAGTGATATATCACATATATATATTTATTTTATTGATAACTATATTTACTCTATTCACATTTGGGTACCAATAAATGTTTTTACCATTGAGATGATAGAATCATATTCAACGCATGTGCTAAATCGATTGAAGGCCAAAAATAGATTATTTTATATCTATAGATCAATATTTATGTAAAAACATGCCTAATTTTTTTCCTCATTCATATGAAAATATACTATATGATATACAATTATATAACGTATGATCAAATTGGAAGAGAACACAATCTTTATCATTTATAAATGAACTCCATGATGTGTGGAATTTTTATCAAGACCATAAACATATTAGATCTTCCAACCAATTGAATCAAAAATTCATTATATTAGAGATAAATTCATAAAAAATATTCAACGATATTAGAATCCAAATCCAGGATTACATGGTGAAACCAAATAAAATTGTCTGATAATATAGTAGTTTGATATATATTTATATCATCAGTATAGAGTTCATAATTCTTGAATATATAAATAAATTTATCTCAACTAAATATTTTTTCATTACTAACACTATTGATATGGTTTCCTGTTCTTCTACTAAGGTTGTAGACTACCAAACATACGACATCAAGAATGCTCTTATATAGTAGGAAATACTTTTTCCTTGATTCATATTCTCCTGGTTTATATAGTCAAATCTATATATAATGTCTTTGTCTAAGGTTAAAATATACATATTTCTAAACCCCCACATTATACTAGTGTTTGTTTTCCACTCTATTCACATCTATCACATCCCCAATTATCATTCTATATCATTTCACATTATAATTTTATGGATTTATTTTTGTTACTTTAAATACATTGGTAGTTCTAAAAAAACAATGTTTAGAAATAGTTTCATGTAACCCACTAATTTTATAAAATATCGTAATAATAGTTCTATCATGACTTTGATGTTTCTTCCACCATTCAGATGTTTCCTTCCATATATCACAGTTTTTATATTTTGTGTTGACATAATTTAATAAATTTACTGGATGTCCAAACCAACATTATATAGCTCTATATGAATCATTTATTTGGTAATTATCATTAGTGATTCCTTGACGAACACTACTAAGTATAGTCATATTCTTTCTATTGAGAGTTTGCTCTAATTTTCATAGACCTCCATTAATAGTGTTATGGATCCAATTTTTTTTTATTTTCAAAATATTTTCCTTATCACACTTATCCCATTTAATCTTCTTGATTCCAATACATAAAATCATTATGTGGATAGTTAACATTCTCCATTCAATGGTTTTGGGATTCTCTATTTTTTTCATGTCACATGTGGTTTTTCACATCGTATCACCATATTATTATTTCATGAACCATATGCATCAATTATTAGCATTTATTTTTCATATGTTCAATATTATAATTTTAAACAAAATATCAAATCATGATCCTCTTCATCAATTTTAGTTAGACTATCTCACCCTTTCAATCAAATATATATAACATGAAATTCAAAAAACATTTGGTTAATTATATTTAACCTTAAAATATAACACATAATTGTAAAAATATAATTACACTAAAACTATATTTAAAAACATTATAGAAAATTACTTATAATAACCCATAAAAAGATGAATGTATATAAGATATTACTAGACTTGTTATTTTGTAATTTTAATTACACTAGAAATTTATAGTTATAAATAATAACTAGTAACATGGGTATATGGGATATTGATTAGTTATAACCAATGTTGGTCTATGATTGGAACACCTACTAGTCCATCACAAATTAATAATGGTTTCAAATCACATCCCTTCACCATTAATATATTCTCAATACAATGAGGTGTAACCATTAGGGTGACTGGACACGTATTGCATGCCCTTCTCTCTATAAACCTACTGCATGCCTCAAATTGATGAATCATTATAAAAAATCAATACTATCAAAAATTATTTTTCATGGATATTAGGAAACCCACATATTAGCATTATTTTTTCTACCATATTTGACACTTATAACCAATGAAATCTGGATCCTAGGGAAAAAGTCATCTAATCTCTGTATTTCCAAAAAATATTATAATATAACATATGATTTAAATATGTTCCATGGTCATGCCAAGAATATCTATTCCATATCATTATATTAAAATTCAAATATTTATATTTGTGATTTAATTATATTAAAAGAAAAAATATTCTTGTTTATTTAAATAACCTCATTGTTCAACATTCCTACATCTCAATCATTCTCTATGTAAGAGTATGATATCATATTATTCAACCATGAATTTCCCTCATCGTGTGACCCTAATTAATAGGACTTATGTGTCTATGAAAAATGGTCATAAAAAATGTGATTGTGTTTCAAGGGTTCTCAATTATAGAATTGCACCTTTATTAAGGAATCTTTATTACCTCGACCATGATAAATAGTTCATACCATAAATTAGATAAAGATGGATTCTATGAAATATAATATTTTTGGTCAAAAAATAATGACCCTAAACTACGTGAAATTTCTCTAGGGTTTTTAACATCATTGAAAATGGGATATTAAACAATTTTTGGATCTGTTTACTCATAATTTAATATTTATTGCCCCATTTTATTCATAACTACATTACCATAAAATACATCAATATTTTTCCTTCTTGAATGGCCATAAGCTACCCATGAAAATTGATATAAATATTTCAAGGATAAAGACCCAAAAAGAGAGGAATGGTAATAATTCGACGTTGCACTATCCAATCATTTAGCCTATGTTACGTATGAAGAATTAACTGTTTGAGAAAATATGTACAAAACAAATCAAGTAGAAAAACCATAAAGGGAGTCATGATAAAAAATAAGCGCCAACCCACTAAATCTCCATCAACTAGGTGATAGTAAAATTTTAGCAGTAATATGGACATGGAACTGCTTTTTTGGGGTACCATATACCACCCATGAAATATTTGTTCCATAATATCTATGTCTGTATGCCCAGTAATCAAATTAAAACACCCTTATATTCCTATTATACAATAGTTTAGATAATCCATGAAGAATTCAGGAAGATGTCAGATAAAATATGTTTATTTCCCTAAATAATTTAAATCAACATAAAACCACATAATATTATTCATTTTACTGAGTATGTAATTTTATATATTTTAATGGGCCAATTGTACTGTATGGTGTGGTTACATTTTTATATACCTACTTATTATAAACTACTAAGAGGGATGAATTTTTCACATCCTATTATAAATAAATGAGTGTACAAGGATGTTATATATTCTAATACCCATATTTGGGAACAAACCCTTAAAGAAACTATTTAATATGTCAAAATTAACTAACTATAGAGTAGGTGATGGTGAACATGACTATAATCATAATTGGGAATATTCCATGTAGAAAACCCCCATTAACAAAATAGGTTATAGATAATGACTATCTTAGTCCATTTTAATTCAATTTTTATATGGTTACTATTTTCATTATATTACCCTTTGATAGTTTCCATGGTCATCAAAAACAGAGACCCATAATGATAGATGAATTGAATAGATAATAATGATTGAAAATTGAAAAGATTTATAATTATATAATCAAAAGTATAGGGGAATGATATTATTTTTAATTCTGTCTATATATATATATATATAGATCATAATATATTTAGGAATACTATTACATGATGTTCTTGATTTCATCGCAATGATAAATTAATTCATATTCTGATTCTTTCATTGTTTGTTGCATCTCATTCAATGTTAAAGCTTGTTCTTTAACAACTGTTCAAAGCATGTCTTCCATTGTAAAAACATCCATCCAAGCCTTATCATCCTCAATCCATAGATTTTAATTTTATTTTTATACCTTTCAGTATCTATATATAATTATTTTATTAATCAACATAGATAATTTCACAATAATATATACTCTTTTCAGAGTTGTTCAAATGATTCCCTTCTATCAATGTCCCAACCATTCCTCTTTGATTATACTTATGCATTATTGGAGGTGGAATTAAGACCTGAAATTTAGAGGCAATTGATGGATTAAATATATTCTATCATAAATAACCCAGATTTTTTAAATTTAATTTTATTCCAGGAAGAAATCAACTTCTTCTCTCAATCAGAGGTGGTGTGGTGTTGATACCCACTATGAAAAAAGTGAGAAAAATTTATTGGAGTTGATATAATTGGTATTCATTATCAGTCAACAGAATCAAACACAGAAAACCCTAGGATATTTATCCACACCCCTTTTTGTATAGTACAATGAAAATATGCATCCTCTATATTTTATGAAGCAATAATCATAGTGATCAACACATTATATGTAGAAAATCACTCAATGAGCGTACAATATTGACACTACCCAGCAGAGCTACAACCAGTTTAGTGAGATTCCCCCAGAAATATAATAATTGGGATAATTAATTAGTGTCATACTATGATTATGTGTCCAGTGGAATGGATACTAGAATTTTTATTGCTGGTTTTTCATTCAAAAATCATAAAAATTTACTTGAATATACGAGTTTGTATTGTAACACCCCAGGTAAATAATGAATATGAAATTTTTATATTTATCCCTATTTGTGAATAAAATGTTAATATTAATTTAAAGGGAACTCTATGCTCGATGGCTTACCCAATACGCAACAACGAGTTACGTTGAAATCTTATGTTGCACTCTAATAATAAAATAATTTTATTTTAAATGGTAGTTAACACCTAGCCGTTGTAATGGCGGGAATGAACAGAACTATATAAAAAATTATTATATATGTTTTTCAAATATTTATATTTTTTACAATAAATGTTAGAGGATTAAAAATGTTAATGAATCCAATGTTAAGCGTAAATATTCAAATATTCTTTAGAAGGTCGATTAACCGCCTTTTGATGGCGAACCTCTTTTAAATCCACTTTTGAAAATTTTATGTGTTATATTTGACAAAATAAAATTTTTATTTAAAATAGGGACATCAAAATTTACTTTGTGTAAACTTTTGGTATTTTTACGATAATGTTCATTTTTAATGAATAAGTGAAAAATGGTGAATTTTTATTCAAAAACTCTTTTTAATCTAATTTATTTATATGATTAGATGATATTTTGAATTGGATTTAAAATAAAATTAGAATATATTTTTACCATTTATTTTAATGGTGGTCATTGGAATTAATTTTAATTTTAATTTGGAATTAAACTAGTGTCAATCTTGTAATAGATATTGATTCTTAAAAACATGCTATTTGTTTTGAAAGCGGGAATTAATTTAATTAATTCAACTCATATGTTTTGAATTTTGTAAAATAGATATCATTTTTTAATTCAGAATATCAAATATAGCTTAGGGTGAATATTTGGTATTTTTCTGAAAAAACATCAATTTTTGATGAATAGTGAAACCACTATGTGGTAGTTTAAAAACTGATTTTTCGTTTAAAAGATACTTTACCAGTTCTGTGATTTGAATTTCAAAAATCTGACATACATGGTTGTCATTAGGTTGTAAAATGGGGTGCAATTGGATTAAAATAATTTTTTGGTGAGTAGTAACTTTTAAGTTTTATTAATCACGATTTAAGGTAATTAGTATAATTTAAGGTAAAGATAATGTTATAATAATATGAAATGACCATAACACATGTCCTAAACATATTGGATGAGTCATGGCCGACCAACACAATCCATTGGTCAACTTGGGGACCCCATATATCCACTTTGGTAGGAAAATGACATTAATAACTATTTATTTAATGTTAAAATTAAAATTTCACAAACATGTGTTGTTTTACTAAAACAATTTTTACTTGGAGTTATACAAGTCATATGGTTGACTATAAATATTCATTAGAAATCTAAAAAAATTCATACATCATGAAATTTTTTTATAATTTTTTAGACATTAAATAAATTAAATAATTTATGACTCCATGATGATGCAGTGATTACCTTATTATTTAATGATTTAAATAAAATGAAAAGATAATGTAAATTCTAAGACATAAACTTGTCAAAAACCTATTGGATGTGTGGATTTAGAACTATTATCACCTTATCCTAGAAATATATAATTTTGGGGCCTTTAAAATCCGAAAAACATTTTTTGAATAATGTTACTTTTCAAGACTTTCCAAGAGTGCCCCTCCCCTCCTCTTATAAAAGGCCCCCACATCTACCACCTTACCCACACCTCTCAAGCCTATGGCTCAGACAACCCCTACCCATTTTTTCTCTCCAAATACATCTACTACTCCTAGAAGCCTCACTTTGGGAATAAGTCGTTCCAAGGAATCCTTTGAGCTCAAATCAAAAAGAGTTACCCAATTTAAAGGTAATGTCTTCACTTGTGTTCTTTTGTTTTATTTTGCTTCTCCAAACCCCATAAACTCTTTTTATTCCTATATATTGTAACAAAAATAGTATATTAAATATACTAAGATGTTTTTATGAAAAGTATTTGAGATAAACTTACACACACCTTTGTCTAATGGTTAAAGAACATACTTTTTCTGTGGATGGCGAATTTCTACCTCACGCAATGATGATTGTTCAATCTTCTCTTAACTCCTTTCATGGTGGCCTTTATGATGTCACTGTATTTTATATATGATATATATGGTATTTATGTTTCCTATATGCTTATGTATTTTGTATATAAAACATGCCCTTAATTCATTGCATGTTGTGCAAATGCGATAACTTCATACGAGGAAGTGTGGACTACCACCCCCTCAAGTGATGTGACTCGTTCATGCAATACATGGAATGTATAAAAAACTAAATTAATGAACATATGTTAACAATATAAAATATATATTATACTATAATTATAATATATATGTCTATAATTTATTTTTATTTCCATTAATATGAAAACGAAATGAAAGTAGCGTTCATGCGTACGTACGGCCTACCGTCTCCATGAACAGTGCATTTCATTTATTTTTATCTCCAAATGTTATGGAATATTATAAAAATATTATGTACTGGATATATATGATATTTAAATCATTAAAAATATTATGTAAATGATGTACTTATAACAACATGGACAATCATTTTCAAACATCTTCATTTTTTACTCATGTACCAAACATCGACAAAAACGTCAGATATGAACTCGCATTATTAACCAATTATTATAATATTAAAATATGTTATATTAACTAAATAATAATATTTAAAGGAGGTAAATTCTCAATTATAAATTGACTAATGTTTATTATTCAAGAATATAATGAAACAAAAAAGACAAGTCGGACTTGAGGTAAGGGATCCTACCTCTCTCTTTCTTTTTAAGTACACTCTTTTATGTCATTCCATTAAAGCTCATATTTATTATGATTGGGATGTTCTTCTATATTAATCTTACTGTAATTTTTAATTTCATATAATTAGAGACCCTATTTTCTCTCATCAATCCATTTTGGATGTTTTGAGTGGCGTCGTTAGGCTGCCGAATTTTCATAAGAGAACCAACCTCTCTCTTTCTTTTTAAGTAATCTCCATTATGTCACTTATTTTAAGATCCTCTTTGTTATGTTGGGGGATTTTATTTTATATTACTATTGCTGTAAATTTTATTTTAATATGATGATAGACCCTATTTGATCTCATCAATCCATTTATGGAGGTTTTAAGTGGCACCGTCAGGCTGCCGAGTTTTCGTAAAGGATTTTTCATCTCACTTTTATACCGGTGAGATTTGTGACACAATTTCCACCATTTCCTTTGAGTGGTGTATATACTGCCCATTATTATACTATTTGTGCAATATACTTTTGTTTATGATTATTTACATCAATATTGTATTGCCCTTCTTCAGTGAGGTGTACGTTTCAAAAGTTACCCAAATCAGTAAGGGGACCTTTAACCCTCCTCCTCTTTAAAATTACTTCCTTTGTTATGTGTTTTAAATTAAATCTTCTTATGTTGGGATATGTTCTCATAGATCCTTATTTCTGTAAATTTAATGTACAAGTGATGATATACCCTTTTTATCTCTCATTAACTCATTTTTCGAATTTTGATGTGACACCGTTAGGTTGTCGAATTTGTTCAAGGGAACATCTTACCCCAATTTTGATTCTTTGGGTTAAACTTGTACTACTTGAATAAGTCGTTCTATGATTATGTGTGAATGAACTATGATTTTTATACAATTAATATCCACATATAATTGGTGTATTTGTTTGTCACACATAAATATGTAATTGATTTATCATTAATCTAAGGATATTGTCTTTGTAAGGGACTTCGTCTCAATCTCTTTTCATTGAGTCATATTTTCTTTATACACAATATTATTTATACGGTGTATAAACCCCATTGAATTTTACATTTATTCAAATGGAATATTTTTTATACGAATCATTTTACTAAACGACAAAAAGTATGTTTCTTTTAACGTACGCGGTGACATTGACCATTCCGCCGCTGCGAGTATTTTATGATCTTTGGCTTCCTCAACAAGTTCTAATGTTTTTAAAAGTAAATAAATATCATATACTCTTTTATGTATTTTGGTATTGAATATCATTTTGATAATGGATTTGTTATGTTAATATATTTATGTGATATATTGTGCTTGAAATGTGGAAATATTTTCTTTCCTTTATAATTGTTTTATGTGTTATGATTTTATAATGGTACATGGACATTTGATGGGTGGTTACATGATAAACCATATGACTGGTGGTGCCGTGAATTCCAGGACAGGTGGTTACGTTATATCCTCCAATGCATTGGGTATGGATTTCAACCGTATGGCAATTCAATTAAGTGATATGTGTGGAAGTCGACCGTATGGTTATTCCGTTTAAGTATGTTTATGTCCCAAGTTACCTTTATATGTTATGTGTTCTTTATATGGGTTTAATGGTAATATTTTGGTAACAAAAGGGTAAGTAATGGTATTTTATTAAGTGAAGAGTTTTTACTACTTCATAAAGGTGAACAGTATTACTTTGATAAAGTATACATGGTTTACTTATTGTTTTGAAAAACTAACAGTTTTTATTCTATGTGTATCTCTTCCTGAGCTTTTTATGCTCACCACATGTTTTTTGAAATGCTTTTCACAGGACATAATGTGGTATAGCGTCAAGGATGGGATCAAGGGAAAGTAATGCTATCTAAAACATGGAACTAGACATTTTTCTTTTTAAGAGTTTTTATATTATGGGATCTTAGTAGAATTGTCTACTTTGTAATATTTTGAGATGTAATAGTTATGTCCTAATTCTCTAAAACTCTAAACCATGACAAGGTCCTCAATGTGAATTATTCATTTAATTCAATATTAAGTAAGGTTTATGTTCGGGGCCTCATAGTTGGTATCAAAGGTCGGTTTAGACAACTTTAGGGATTATGAGTTTTTGTTACACAGATGGTTAGTCCCTATATCTATTATTTCAGTTAAATCCTTGTTTTATAGATTTTTTTAGGTCAAGTAAAGTCAATTACGAATTGATGGAGGATGATCTCAAACGGAATTCCTAACTCTTATTGATGACATGCTAGAAATAATTATTGCAAAGTCATGTTCGGATGATTGTGATACTTTTTCTAGCATACAACTCACTTGCAAGAAGTTGTTTGAGATATAAAACACCTCCACTATACCTCGTTATCATCATGGATCATGGGTTGTATTTAGTCAAATATTATTTTCACAATATTCTCATATTTTCAAGAAAGGAAAATATTATCAAGGTATTTTCAAATATTTTACCTCATCACAAGATTTTAAGGAATATTATGATTTTAAAAATTGTGCTGAGGAAGGAGACCCTTGCACAACCTATTTATATTTGCTTTTAAAATATAGTCTCTCAGCACATACTTATGGTATTTTAAAATAAAAAATAATAAAAAGTTTCAAATCAAATTATGTCCGATTGTTTTATAGAAATCATGTTTTATCAGATGTTTAGGAATTATATGTCATAAACAATTATTTTCCAAAACTGTTTTACTATGAATACCCATATGACCCATGTTGTAGAAGGTTTATTTGGATGGAAGAAGCAAATGATTTTGAAGGATCTCTAAATCATTTTTGTAATGCATGGGACTTCTACCTACATGAACAAGATGAAGATGAAACCGAGTGGATTCCATGATCAAGGTATGTTGTTATTCATTTTCGGAATCATTTTATTTTATCTTATGGTGGTGAAATAAGACTTCAAGAATTAAGATTTTGAGATCGTAATGAATTTGGAGGAAAATGAAAGGTATAAGGAAACTGTTGAGGTTAAAACATGTTAGGGTTATTTTTGGAGTTTTATAAAAAGGAGAACACGCAGACCGTGTGACAACCCGTCGCGTCGGACAAAGATGCGGGAATCAAACCCACAACCAAAGTGCGACTGGAATTTATCGCCTACCACTGGACTGTGTGAAGTCCCTAGTTAGTTTGACTAATTATTTTTATTTATATTATCTTATGAATCTAGAAGAAGTTGATTTTGGGTTATCTATGGAAATTATTAACCTATCATGGAGGATATGTTATTAGGTTAATTACGTTTCAATATGAGACATTAAGAGAAACTGGTGTTATTTGGAGATAAATGTTAATTTGTACCTTGGAAGACTATGTGATGAAATCATTCAAATATTTGGGATTCAATCTTAGTTTGGTGTACTTTGAATAATTTTATGGACAAATTGTTTATCGAATGGTCTTTGTTGATCTTTGGGTTTGGTTGGAAAATTTTTGGAGATTAATAATAGATTTTCTTTTTATAAAGGATTATCCTTTTGTGGATTATCTGATCTTGTTATAAAAATTTTGGTTCTGGATAAGGTCTAACGACATGGGAAATATATATTTTTCTTTTTTGGATTAGTTTATTCTCTATAAGTTGATTATAGTACTCTTAATGTGAACTTGTCTTCCTAAATACTCATCATTTGGGGAAAGTATAAGATTGTGTAAGAAATCTAGTAAAAGTTGAAAGTCAGCATGACAAGTAAGTATGTTTCCTTAAGATCAAAAATAAATTCCTCAATGAAATGTAACTTAAAAAAATGTTGTTTATTAACTTTTCCTACTGGGGAATCTAATACCCCATTACCCACCACAAGTTTGTGATTTTCTTGTGGGTAACTTTCTCCTAAACATGTTTTCTACCACTCTCCCTTAGAACATGACCCTTTTCTTCTTCTTCCATATCCTTGTTTTTCTACATGGAATCCTAGTGTGGGTAAACTCAAGAGACCTCTATACTTCTTTTTCATTCTTTTAAAGTGATTGTTTTACTGACTCTTGTTCCGATGTGGGACTTTCAATGAAGTTTCCGAGCCCAATTTTAAAATTGCGAGGATGAAATTCCCAAAAGGGGGAAGGATGTAACACCCTAGGTAAATAAAGAATATGAAATTTTTATATTTATCCATATTTGTGAATAAAATGTTAATAATAATTTAAATGGAATGCTATGCTCGATGGATTACCCAATATGCAAAAACGAGTTCCTTTGAAATCTCACGTTTCACTCTAATAATAAAATAATTTTATCTTAATTGGTAGTAAACACATAGCCGTTGTAATGGTGGGAATGAACAGAACTAACTAAAAAATGATTCTATATTTTTTTCAAATATGTCTACTTTTTACAATAAATTTTAGTGGATTAAAAATGAGAATGAATCCAATTTTAAGCGTAAACATTCTAATATTCATTGAAAGGTTGATTAACCGACTTTTGATGGAGAACTTCTTTTCAATCCACCTTTTGAAAATTTTATATGTTATATTTTAAAAAATAAAATTCATCTTTAAAATTGGGACATCAAAATTTACTTTGTGTAAATTTTTGGTATTTTTACGATAAAGATCATTTTTAATGAATAAGTGAAAAATGTTGAATTTTTATTCAAAACCTCTTTTTAATCTAATTTATTTATATGATTATATAATCTTTTGAATTGGTTTTAAAGTTAAATAAGAATATATGTTTACCATTTAATCCAATGGTGGTCATTGGAATTAATTTAAATTTGAAATTGGACTTAAACTAGTGTCAATATTTTAATAGATATTGTTTCTTAAAAACATGCTATTTGTTTTGACAGCAGGAATTAATTTAATTAATTCATTATATATGTTTTTTAATTTTTTAAAATAGACTTCATTTTTGAATTCGGAATATCAAATAAATCTTAGGGAGAATTTTTGGTATTTTTCTGAAAAACATCAATTTTTGATCAATAGTGAAACCACTAAGTGGTAGTTTAAAACTGATTTTTCGTTTAAATGAAACTTTACCACTTCTGTGATTTGAATTTCAAAAATCCTATATACATGGTTTTCATTAGGATTTAAAATGTGGTTCAATGGGATTAAAAGATTTATTTGGTGAATAGTAATTTTTAAGTTTTATTAATCGCTATTAACGTTAATTAGTGTAATTTAAGTTAAAGATAATGTTATAATAATTTGAAAGGACCTTGACACATGTCCTAACCTTATTGGATTTTTCGTGCCCGACCAAGACAATCAATGGGTCAACCTGGGGTCCCCATGGAGCCACTTTGGTAGGAAAATGACATTAATAACTTTTTATTTAAAGTTAAAATTAATATGTCACAAACATGTGTTGTTTTTCTAAAACAATTTTTACAAGGAGTTATACAGGTCATATTTTTGACTATAAATATTCATTTGAAAGATTAAAATATTAACTACATCATGATATCTTTTTTTATAATTTTTTAGACATTAAATAAATTAAATTATTTATGACACCATGTTCATGCAGCGATTGCCTCATTATTTAATGATTTAAATAAAATGAAAAGATAATGTAAAATATAAGAACTACACTTGTAAAAAACCTATTGGATGTGTGGATTTAGAACTATTATTACCTTATCCTCGAAATATATAATTTTGTGTCCTTTAAAATCCTAAAATCATTTTTTATTAATGATACTTTTCAAGACTTTCCAAAAGTGCCCCTCCCCTCCTCTTATAAAAGGCCCCCACCTATACCACCTTACCCACACCTCTCAAGCCTTTGTCTTGGCCAAGACCTGCCCATTTTGTCTCTAAAAATCCATCTATTACTCCTAGAATCCACACTTTGTGAAGAATTCTTTCCAAGGAAGCCTTTGAGCTCAAATCAAAAAGAGTTACCTGATTTAAAGGTAATGTCTTCACTTGTGTTGTTTTGTTTTATTTTTCTTCTCCAACCCCCTAAACTCTTTTTATTCCTTTATTTAGTAACAACACCAGTATATACAATATATTAGGATGTTTTTATGTTATGTATTTGAGCTACACTTACACACACCTTCATATAATGGTTAAAGAAAATACTGTTTCTGTGGATGGCGAATTTCTGCCTCACGAAACGAAGATTGTTCAATCTCCCCTTAACACCTTTCATGGTGGCCATTATGATGTCACTGAATTTTATATATGATATATATGGTATTTATTTTTTCTATATGATTCTGTATTTTATAATTAAAACATTCCCTTAATGCTTTACATATTGTGCAAATGCGATAATTTTATACGAGGAAGTGTGGACTATCGCCCCCTCAAGTGATGTGACTCTTTTATGCAATACATGGAATGTATAAAAAATGAAGTTAATTAAAATATGTGACCTATATAACATATCTATTATACTGTAATTATAATTTATATAACAATCCTTTATTTTTAATTCCATTAAGATGACAAAAGAAATGAAAGTAGCATTCATCCGTACGTACCGCCTACCGTCTCCATGAATGGTGCATTTCATTTCTTTTTATCTCCAAAAGTTATAGATTATTATAAAATGAATATTTACTGGATATATATGATATTTAAATCAATAATACTATTCTGTAAATTATTTACTTATAACTACATGGACAATCATTTTCAAACAAGTT
This sequence comes from Viscum album, assembly GCA_963277665.1. NCBI lineage: Eukaryota > Viridiplantae > Streptophyta > Magnoliopsida > Santalales > Viscaceae > Viscum > Viscum album. The sequence continues at coordinate 2,062,868,082 of OY728133.1, read as the reverse complement.
CATTTTTGACTCATGTACCAAACATCGACAAAAACGTCTAATATGAACTCACATTATTAACCAATTAATATAAAATAAAAAAATGTGATATTAACTGAATAATAATATTTAATGTAGGTCCTTTTGAAATTATAAATTGACGAAAGTTTATTATTCGGGAATATAAAGAAATGAACAAGACAAGTCGGACTTGAGTAAAGGGATCCTACCTCTCTCTTTCTTTTTAAGTACACTCTTTTATTTGTTTCCTTTAATGGTCATCTTTATTATGATTGGGATTTTATTTTATATTACTCTTACTGTATTTTTTATTTTCATATGATGAGAGACCCTATATTCTCTCATCAATCCATTTTGGATGTTTTGAGTGGCGCCGTTAGGCTGCAGAATTTTCGTAAGAGATCCAACCTCTCTCTTTCTTTTTAAGTACTCACCATTATGTCACTTTTTTTAATCTCCTCTTTGTTATGTTGGGGGATGTTATTTTATATTACTATTTCTGTAAATTTTATTTTAATATGATTAGAGACCCTATTTTATCTCATCAATCCATTTTTGGAAGTTTTAAGTGGCACAGTTTGGCTGTCGAGTTTTCATAAGGGATTTTTCATCTCACTTTTATACCCATGATATTTATGCTACAATTGCCACCATTTTCTTTTTAGTGGTGTATGTACTGACCATTATTATAATATTTTTGTAATATAATTTCCTTTATGAGTATTTACATCAATTTTCTACTTCCCTTCTTCAATGAGGTGTACGTTTCGAAGGTTACCCAAATCGGTAAGGGGACCTTTCACTGTCCTCCTCTTTAAAAAGACTTCTTTTGTTATGTCTTTTAAATTACATCTTATTATGATGGGATTTGTTCTCAAATAACCTTATTTCTGTAAATTTAATTTACAAGTGATGAGATACCCTTTTTATCTCTCATCAACTCATTTTCTGAATTTTTATGTGACATCGTTAGGCTGTCGAATTTTTTCAAGGGAACATATTAACCTGATTTTGATTCTTTGGGGTAAACATGTACTCCTTGAATATGTATTTCAATGAATATGTGTGAATAAACTCTGATTGTTTTACAATTAATATCCACTTATATTTGGTGTATTTGTTTGTCACACATAATTATGTAATTGATTTATCCTTAATCTAAGGATACCGTCTTTGTATGGGACTTCGTCTGAATCTCTTTTCATTGAGGCATATTTTGTTTATACACAACCTTCTTTATACGGTGTATAAACCCCTTTGACTTTTACTTTTATTAAAAAGGAATCTTTTTTATACGAATCATTTTACTAAACGACAAAATGTATGTTTCTTTTAACGTACATGGTGACAATTACCTTTCCGCCGCCGTGAGTATTATATGATCGTTGGCTTCCTCAACAAGTCGTAATGTTTTTAAAAGTAAATAAATATCATATACTCTTTTATGTATTTTGGTATTGAAAATGGTTTTGATAATGGATTTGTTATGTCAATATATATATGCGATATATTGTGCTTGAAATGTGGAAATGTTTTCTTTCCATTATAATTGTTTTATGTGTTATGATTTTATAATGGTACTTGGAAATTTGATGGATGGTTACGTGATAAACCATATGACGGGTGGTGACATGAATACTAGGATGGGTGGTTACATTATAAGCTCCAATGTGTTGGTTATGTAAGTCGACCGTATGGCTATTCAATTAAGTGATATGTGTGGATGTCGATCATATGGTTATTCAATTTAAGTATGATTATGTCCCAAGTTACCTTTATATGTTATGTGTTATTTATATGGGTTTTATGGCAATATTTTGGTTACAAAATGGTAATTAATGATCTTTTATTCAGTGAAGATTTATTACTACTTCTTAAAGGTGAAAAGTATTACTTTGATAAAGTATACATGTTTTACTTGTTTTTTTGATAATCTAACAGTTTTCATTCTTTGTGTATCCCTTAATGTGCTTTTTATGCTCACCCCAAGTTTTTTAAATTGTTTTTCACAGGACTTGATGTGGAATAGGGTCATGGATGGGATCAAGGGAAAGTCATGCTATCTAAAACATGGAACTAGACATGTTTATTTTTAGGTGTTTTTATATTATGGATACTTGGTAGAAGTGTCTACTTGGTAATTTTTTGAGATGTAATAGTTATGTCTTAATTCTCTAAAACTCTAAACCATTAAATGAACCTCAATGTGAGTTATTAATTTAATGCAATATTAAGTAGGGTTTAAGGTCGGGGCCTCATATGTATCCACACTTTTGGATATTAGAATATTATCCTTCTAAATAGTTTTCACCCGCTCATCAGAAAGAATACAATATGAGACATCAAATAAAAAAAATAATGCTTATGACATTTGATATTAATCCCTCCTGAGATGACATGAAAATTACTTTTTATTTCCAAACACTTTTAAGAGGAAGTGAGAACCCAAATCAGTACAATAAATTGCAGCATCAGACCACAAATGAGATATATGAACCATGAAATCATGTTCGAGTATATTAGATGTATTACTCCAAATTAGTTTCAAATGAAGCCTATTAACTTCTAAATACAGATTCTCTTTGATGAGTTCCTCGATCCGATAAGTGAATGGGTCCCATGTCTGTATGAAGTCCTCCATGATTACCTTCCCTACATTAAATCCTCTTGGTAAAATGTGATCTTTCCTGTTTATCCACTCTATCTACAGCTCAATAGTTTTCAACCTAAGTGCGCTCTTGGATATTATATAACCATCCTATTTTGAGGAATTGAACGGAATCACTTTCTCCAACATCTCTTACTCAGAATGGATGACATTTTCTCATATCTCCCATGAGATCTGCTGTTCTAGATGAAATGTCGTCTCTTTACCAAACACCATATCTTCGAAATGCAGTGGAATATCCCCAAGCTGAACCTGTAACCTCTCCACTGCAACAGTTAAAGGATTGAACAAAATTTTTGAGTTATAATATGCCTTAAGAAACATCGTTCCATGCTTTAGAGACCCATGGTCTCCAACTTGTTGGGCCTCCTAGAGTACATATGATTGAACCTTGAGTTTTTTATGTTAACAATCATTTTTGGCCGACCGAGTCTCCATAGTCCTAGAAAGATATGGGTAGTCTTTGTGACCCTTTTATTTCTATTTCTTAGAGACTATGAATCACCTAGGGTCCCTGTTTTTATTTCTTCCATCCATTATTTTAAGGTAGTGCAGGCCTTTTTTGATCCCTCCAATAACATTGACATCCTATCTTTGTCCTTATCCTTCAGAATCTTCTTCTAATAGTCAAAAAGAGATACACCTTCCTCACACTGATTAATTCCCTCCAATGTTGTTTTATACCTAGAGAGAATATTTTAACTATTCCATCATAGATTGTCACCATGGATAGTTTCACATGGATTTCAATAGAAATTTTCATCATTATAAAGGTGTGTAACAAAATTTTAAATAATTATCATTCTTGAATATATGAATTTATCATAGTGAGATCTAATATAGAATAATTTATCATATCCATGAACTTAGTGTGGTTTTCCATAAACCATGGATGCATATTCAAGATTTATAATGTATTTTAGTTGAATTCATTTTGATCCATCTTTTATTTTTCCCATCAAAACTCTTATAGAGGTCTATTATAGAATATAAAGGGTATATAATATTAGAGTATTTTTGCACCCAAATACATAGAACCAATTACATCATCAACTAAGATCATGTATTCATGGTTGATGGAAAATACGTTTTCCCAGATTTGGATATTTGTTTCCTTGAACATTCCCAATCACCACATCCATGGATACTCATTCTGATAGTAGAGGGTCTTTACGCTCTTCGGTAGTTAATTACATAAATATTATGAGAAATTATCCTTCATATATAGAAGTTATAAAATTAATATAATACTATAGGGATATGCTAAACAAAATTTGTGAAAAGGTGATACATATACATTAATTTACAGTGAAGGTGTGTTAACAGTGATCCCAACATCATGTGTTTATTCAAATCTAATATACATTAACGTGGTAAAAATCACTATAAGTGGAACTAGGAATTCTTCATGAGGATTGGATATGGGAACCCACAGTAGTTTAATTAAGGAATTAATATCCCTCACCCATGACCCTTTCACCTAATTTTGAATTGGGTTTAATTTCTATCACTCCAAGCTGAAAATAATAGTGTAATTATTGAAGACCAATACTACCAAGCCTCCTATATAATTTTTTATGTATTAACATAATTATTATATTAGTGAAAATTTAATAAAGTTGTATATTTTTATAATTTTTTATAATTTCCCTAACCTACCACTCATTCTATGGCTATGACATCTTGAGGAATCATCATTTCATGAACATGAACCAAATAGAATAATTTTCCACTTAGTTAATGTATTAAAAATCATGTTTAAGAAGGTTGGTTTTTTCATTTTCATATTGATTTTAAAAAATGAAATACTCTTAGGTGAGGATTCATATACAATACCACTTAAATAAATAATCGACTCTTTGATTAACACCTAAATTTACTTATTATTTGTGATCTACACTATGAATAAAATTATATCAATGTAACATGGAATAAATATTCAATATGAATAGATAGTTTCGGTTTCACCTCACTTTTCAAAGGAAAAGTATCTATATTTATCATTAATTTACAAAGAAACTGGGAGATTGTAGGTTTCCTCAATGATACCCCATACTAATTATTTCTACCTATTTTAATTTATCCCCAACCTCTTTACTCTGATATTCTTGTTTTAACATTACAAGTTGTACCCAATAGGTAACTTTCTATCTGGTTTTGTCCAGATTCATGTCTTAGTGTAGTTATTTAAAAGTTATATGAAAATATTATCTCATCATATTGTGTCTGTTATGTATGTATCTTCCCATTTGAACATCACTGATAACTATCATACCACCATTGGTTTATATATAACATGTACACTATGGGAAGAGGTGGGGATCTTCGTAACGAGGAAAAAACATTTATAGTTAAATATATATGTTAATAAACAATAATAGATAAGATTTACATATATAAAGGATATGTTTATATATTATTGTTAAAATAGTATAAAAATGATGTTGGTTTCTTCTAGTGGTGGATTCAGTCATCACCTCAGTTGGGTCATTATAAATTATGAAGATGAATAAAATATAGTGTTTTAACATATAACCCATATATTGATCATAGAGGAAGCATATTCTGAATCACCCAATACATTTTATTAATATCCTCAAGTAAAATTTTGGGACTAGTTGGTTATTAGTTAATTTAAAACAATCCTTGTGGGCCATGATTCAACCCCATAACACTTACAAGTGAAACATAATCCTATAAAGTGTCTTCCCATTATAAATATTCCATATATTCTCATACAAAATTACCTATATATGCACTCTCATGTTGATCAATTTTTCTCTATCGAATGTCATGCCAATAAAAATAGTCTATATTCCTACTCCAGGGTGTGACTCAATTACCTGAAAAGATATCAACTTATAAAAAATGAAAACATTTTAAATAGAATAATAAATAGGTCAATTTTAGTGGTTTTACACCAAACCCCATTCAACCTATAGAACCTATACTAGTATTGTAAGTAGGAACCGAAAATATTTTATGCCCTATAGGATGGTAAGAGTCATGGACGCTTTTCCTCAGATCCCATCAATTTAATATGATTAATATCACAAACCAACTGCATAGAGAGACATCAACAAGAGGAAGAATCTATTCTTTTATGATGTTACATGACATCATTAAAAAATATCCCATGAATCCTAGAGTCCTATCTATATTTTCTTTTACAGAGGTCATCATGAATAATTCATCATACTTATCCCCATGATCAATGCCCCTCTGATCGTATGCATATCCCAAAGGTTGCCACAAAATTTTTTATGAACTAAATAGAATGTGTTTGTATCTTTGTTCCATCAGTTATTGTAAGACTAGTAACTGACTAATATTTTAATTGAAAAATGAATGAAAACATGAAATTATTCATATATTACCTCTCTTATAACACTTATTTAAATTTGGAATCAATTTCATGCATCAAGAAGGGCTATCCAAAATCCATACTAAAAGTGCCACCATGTTGAAAGTCCCAAAATGATTCCCATCTCAAAAATAAATCTTTAATAGATTTCTCTAAATTAAGAAAATGATAATGTGTTCTTTAATCTAGTACATACCATACATCTTCCATGTTAATATGGGTAATTCCATGTACATTATACTATGAATGATTCAAAACACTAATGAAAAAATATAATAATAAAAATATTGACAGGATATATTTCATAATGTCAGCTAATAAAAATGATTGGTTGATTTTGTGGTGGTGGTGTGGGACTGGTCACATAAATCAGTTTCCAAAACACATAGAGATAAAACCTCATTAAAATTTGTAATTATAATATAACCATTCTAATAAAATATTATAGAATTTTATATTTTCTAATGATGATATTCCATTATTTAGGCTCAATGTTGTTTACCATTTCATATATTATTTCACATATAATGGAATGAATATATTTTGATGTCATATTATAAAAATTTATGTAATGTGATAGATATTAGGAGTGGAGAAATTGTATAAAACTCATTATTTTCTCATACAATATACACACATAACTTTGGAGTTTCATGAATAAACGATTCTCTATATCAGGTTTGCAGTAACCCTTGGTGAAAAATATATATAAAATAATATGTGCATGAGAAAATTTAACTGTAAAAAGTACATGTGTGGGATCATAAAAATATCTATATGAGTTTTAATGTATACAATTTTTTGTATTTTTTGAGATATAAAAATTCACTAGTATTTACTAGTGGTTTATGAGTTTCTAGAGGGAATCCATGGGAATTAAAGACTCAATGATTACTTATATAAGTGTATCCACCTTGCGTGGACAACCCAAAATCCCCATGATACATTTTAATTCCTCAAGAAATTCCCCTAATTTTATTTGAATTACACCCTTAGAAAAAGGGAACATTTTTTAACGCTTGAAAAATAATCTTAAAAAATATTTATGTAGAAATTGAAAAATTAAATCATGTATTCACATAATTTTGAGTTTGGAAAAGAAAATTAATAGATCCCTGTAAATAATTACAATGATCCATGTGAATCATATCTTATTTCATAGTGTGTCCATCCACATTATAATGATGAGATCCAATATGCTCTTGTAATATGCATATAAACAATAAATTACTTTACACAGCTATGTAATGAATATATGTGCCCTGGGTATGCATAGTATTGAGGTAGATATTATTTAAGAATATAAAAGTCCATTCATGAATGATCATACCCATACAAGACCTGGATTCCCACCATGGTTTCTTTGACTTTTTTGGTCAACTAATCTCCTTGCCTGACAACTCATAGATTAATCGTCACATGGGGAAGTGTTCTCCATTTTTATCCATTTATATTGAGATTGTGGTTATTATATGATGTATAAAATTTCCCATATCATTAATGTTTTTTAGATGGGTTTTGAGATCATGTTTTCTTTGAATAACAGATTCAAAATTCATGGTGATAAATTTCCCCATTTCGAGAAATCCATAGGTATGTTTTGAAAAATAGAATTTATAAATAATCACTATAACATTGTTTGAAGGTGGCCAATAAACAATCCTATAGGATGTACATCAATGTTTCCCGTTTATTATGGTGTTTAACAATGTCAATTAGGTATGTAATTTCCAATAATAACATTTTTGCGAACCCCTCTATAAATTCATTCATGAAGGCCTTTGATGAATTTTCCTCCACATAGGTTATCTTCAGAGGTCATCCAAAAGGGACCTCTATGTGTCATATAAATGATAATCAAATACCATGGCCACATAGAATAATCCCTTTTTTGATGTCCCATTTTTGATTCTCATACATGAATGATATTACAGAGTCAACATTTAACCCATGCCATCACCTACTAGTATATTACTCCTCATGGCCCTAGAATAGGTATCATTTGGTTCCCTTATAACAATGACATAAATAATTCCAATGGTGGGTAAAAATAAATTCTAAATTACATATCAATTTACAAAGTATATATAATGTTCCAATTCAACCCAAATGACATTTATAAATTCCACTATCCAAGTTAAGGAAATGAAAATTTTAAATCAAAATTTTCTGAAAAGCCACTGATCTCAAATATAATTTGGAATTATATATGAAGTTTCTTTGATCATGTAATACCTTATTTAAAGAAATATAAATCTTTTAATTAATAACATATAGGAAAAACGTGGGTATTATAATAATATAACCCATGATAAAGTGGGTCTCGGTCATATGGACATCAATTTGACTTCCCAGATCTTATGTAACCATTCTTACCAAACCCATATCCAATACTCTGGGATCACTAATTGTGAGTAAATAAATTATATACTCAATAATATTTGAGGTTTTGAGCCTCCTTATTATATATAATCCATTGAAATCATCCTTTTGATGATTTCATTACAATAAATATTTAATGAACCAATCTAAATGAAAGGGACTCGAGCTAAATCAACACATGTAACCTCATCACATAGGCTGATACAAATCTATGTTATTAATAACTATGATTCCACTAATGAAATTATTTCTATAAATAATAATTTATATAGGGGTATTCATATAATGTAATATCATTTATTATCCCCTAAAAATAATCATCATAGGTCTACATCCCCAATGTGTTAATTCAACCATAACCACCCAATCATCAATTGTTGCAAATTAAATTCATATATTTGACACCACTTTGTAAGAAGCACCCAATATTTTGTTTTCACATATTTTTTGATACAAACATCATCATCACAAGATTTAAAAATTCATGAAAACTACTATACCATAGAAAATTTATCTTTATGGACCAGGACAATGAAAACCCATATATATTTTAGAGTTTATCTCATTATATATTGAATAAATATAGACATAGAAAATTACAAAATGACTGATAGAAATACATTATTTGTTTAATTAGATACACATCAAAATAACATGAAATAATTCTATAACATCATTATTTTAAAAGTAAAATACATTTTTTAAATTCCATTGTTCTATTAATATTTCTCGAGATAACCTCTGAGATTTACTTATGAATTGGGTGAGAAATAAATTCCAATAAGGTAATAGTACAAGAATAACGTGATGAAATTAATACATGGGTGTCAAGATGAATATCATGGTGATAGAAAAGTGATGTAATCAATCATATTAATACCAAATCAAGATATAAAAGGAAAACATCAAGGAAACACATTTGTGTGGAAACATCATAAAACATGAAATCATAATCATAATTAAGGGATAACTACTAAGACATCATAACATTCGATTATTATGATACAAAAATAGTCACCATAAATGGTTTCTCATGAGATAAAACCACAACCCAATACATTATATAACTATATAATTTCTAGCCAACTTATCACACTTTTATTATTAACATGAATTTGTGTACCACATAGTCCATTCATCATAAAAATGACTTTCATAACTATTAATACCATATTTAAGAAGTGTGGGTTACATAAATTGATGTCCACACTCAAGGTATTATAGCTACAAATAGGTGTATACACATGATTGGAATTCGGTATTGGTATTAAAAACATAATTTTTTTCATTGAAAATCACATGATAATTTCTGAAACATGACATGTGTACATTAAGGTTGAAAGAAGTGTTTGAAGAAGGTGAAAGGTTGTATATAATTACTTGTGTTTGATAAAATAATAAATATAATTATAAATAAAAAGTACAATATTAACCATTACAAATCAAAAGTATTATAGTAATGAAACTTCTTGAATAAAAAGGAAGAGGGGAGAATCCCTTACCATGAGAGGGGGATTCAATAATCATGGATGGAATTATTAGGATCATGGCAACACCATGGTATGGATTTATGGATGTATAGAGATGGTGACCTCATGATTAATTGGTATTGAGTAATGATTAATGGGTGGTTTGGGTGGTATTTGTATATAAAATAATTGAATTATTTATTAATTTCAATAATTATATTTTGTAATATATGTGATAACATAATCAAAGCCACTAACCTTCCCTTTTTTACAATCAGTTATTATAAATTGAAGATGTTTTTTACTTAACTAGTATAAGAACATAACTCGGTAAAATAATACTTCATAAGATGTTAATGTGAATCCTATTCTTAATGATTTGTTTTATAACTCATAGGCTTGGGTGATATCATTATAGGATTGTATAATTAATAAAATAACATTAAGGAAACATTGTATTAAATTAGGAAAATAATTATGGTACGGGTTTCAAATTATTTGTTCTATTAAATAAATTTTGAGATATTATCAAATCACAATACATACCTTATATTTATACAACATTGAATTTTTCACCCAAAATTTCACTGTATTAAAATTTTTTTTGAAACAATCACCATTATAGAATTCTGATGTGCTGATTTAAAAAATAATATATATATTAATAAAATAATATTCTTAAAATATAAATATAACCTTTTACGAAAAAAATAATATTTATTAGAAAAATTTATGTTTTTACGATACTAAAAATCTTTTTTCCCGCATAGAAAATACATTAGACTATATTATATTATATTATAATTTTTTTATAAATTAAATTTTTTTAATTATAATCTTTCTTGAAAAAATTAAATATTTAATAAATTCATAATTTTATTAAAAAGAGTGTTTTAATTAAATTTATATGTTTATAAATAATAGAAATAAAATTTGGATTTCCACAGGTGAAAATATAATTTTCATCAAACTCAATTTGTAATCTTGTATACTTATATTAAGTAATTAAAAGGGGATGAATGTAATAATTATTTTTTTTAAAAAAATTTAAATTTCCATACTTATAAGGCCTTGATAAATAATCCATTATTACACCATAATATTTCTTAAGGGTATGGTGTAGTATAAGGGTACTTTTCATGTGGTGGTTTAGTAAACCTTTCTATGGTCATGAACTCGATAAACATTAACTTCTACTATAAATAGTTTCTATCATCTTTTAGATGTTCAATATCAACATAGGATTTCAGGGGAAATCCCACTGATACCATATCATATTGAAGATCTAATTAATGGTATTAATAGGTTATTATTGTAACACCCTATGATTTTATTAAATTTTTTTATCATATATATTTACCATTTTGGTAAATTTTATTAACCCCAACCTTGTTTTTAAGAGAACCCAGATATACTTTTTAAAATACCTTTAAAACCAGGATATTAAAATTTACTGTATAAGTAGAAAATAATTAATATATTATCTTTATCAAAATTCCCCACTCAATATAAATAATCATTAATTAATCAATCAATTATTAGCAAGTCCATTTTATATTCCAAAAGAACTATTTTTTCAAAAAATAAATATAATTAATTTTTGGAATAAAATTAAAAATAATTTTTTTTTACCATTTATGAATAATATTTTATAAAATTAAATTAATATTTTTAATAAAAATATCAAAATTATACATGTGTGAATTTTTTCTATTTTTGTGAGAAAATTAATTTTTCAGTGATAAATGAAATTAACAATTTATATAAAACTATAATTTTTATTTTAAAATAAAGTAAAATTATTTTTTTAATAAATGTAAGAAACTTATTACTAATCTATATATAATTTTAAAAAGATCATTCGAATTATTATTATACATTATTTTTGTATAATTAATGTTTTGTGAAATAAATGTATTTTTCTAAAAGCCGATTTTCATGGAATATTCTGAATTTATTTTAAATGTAATTTATAAATACTATTGATGTGTTATCATTAAAAATTGATTCAATATTTATAATAACAGGGTCCAAATTTGGTGAATATTACCTTCAATTTTATGTAAAAATGAGCACTAGCTATGGAAAAAGTTTATCTTCTCAATAAAGGGTAAATCCAAAAAATATAGGTTATACCCATGTGAAAGGGTCATAATTATTCACCTTAATTCATATTGGACGTATACAATTAGACCCTTATTACCATAGTATCATTTTAGTGTTTTAATGAACGAAATTCCCTGAAATTTAAAAATATATTATCTAAACAAAATGTAGGGAGAAATTGTAACTATCATTATTTTGAATATCATTTGGTTGTTCATATAAAGATTATTGTTTGTTATAAATGAATATTAATATTAATTTAGTGCCTAATGATATTATATTATTGATGTTAATTTGTATATAATTTTTATAAATTAAATAATTACCTTAAACACTTACACCACGCTGTCGTGCTAATTATTCAATACATAAATGAAAAATTAAATAATATTAAATATAATATTTTAAGATAATTATGGTGATTTAATAATTTTATATACTAGAATGATATTTTAAAGAAAGTTTTAAAATAATTGGTTCATATTCTATTTGTTTTTCATGGTGTTCTTAGAGAAATATTATTTGATACATTCAAAACTAACAATGATGATATTTTATTCGAATAATAATTTTTAAAATAATGAAAAAACATAAGAATAATAAATAAGAAAAATGGGGACATTATATATTATAGAATTTCATAAATTTACCATTTATGTGTTATAAGTTAACTTAATGTCAAATTATAATCATTTATGTGTGAAAAAAATGAAATCCTGACTAATGTTAAAATTGGTTAATTAAGGGTTAAACCAAAAGTTAAAGTTTAAAATAAAACATAAATCTATAAAAATATTAATTTTTTAATTTATTTTAATAATATAATATAACAGAATATAAATCATATTAATTTTGAATTATTTAACTCTATAATAGTGTTATTTTATTTTTTAAAAAATTCAAAAAATTTCCCTTCACTACAATTTTGAAAGAACACCTTTCCATCACATTATGACACCAAATTTATTCTTATATATTCACCATATTCTATAAAATTATATTCTAAACATAATTATATAATGTCTAGAGGTGATGGTATTCCTTTAAGACCATCCCTAAATCCCATTGGAGGATGTCTAATGGATTCATTTTGAAGAAGAGGAAATAACTTGAACCGATCACATAATTTTTATACTCTTTTTTACCAAATATAAATATATTATAGTTATCATTAAATATTAGAATATGTTTCCTTAATATGTTTACTTTTTATTATTATTATCATACCACTATTATAAACCCTTTCTTCTCATGGAATAAGAAGTGAAATTATTGCTTGTGCATTTGTACAACGTAATGGCTCCAGGTAGCGGTACAATTCAACTTTCATCACCATATTTTATATATGGAAATTTTTAATGATTTAATGATTATATATGATATTTATGAAATTAATATACTTATTTAATGATAATATCATCACTATATTCTTATCATTATATCATTTTGGTAACAATAATGTGGCTCGTGCATACGTATAGTCTTTCATCTCAATGATGTGATGTTGTTTTTTTCATTTTTAGTTAAAAATAATTTTAGTGATGTTGAATTAGATAGATATATATTATATAATAATAATTATTTAATTATAAATTTTATTTACTCTTCTTTCACACCTTTAGTCGAAAAATGGATGTTGTATTCATGTGTACGTATGACCTACCCTCTCCCAGAATAGTGTAATTAAAATATTAATAAATTATTTTTATGAATGATTATAGATAGATATATATAATTAATATATATGATATTTTTACCATGATTATCATTTTTATATTATGGTACCATGATCAAATAATAAGTACCGGGACTATCGAACTAAAATATGCTTCGAACAAGATGCATTTATCAACATGAATAGTGATATAAATAACATGTTATTAAAAGATTGGTGAAAAGACATTTCGAATAAAGCATAAATGGTTGAATTTATATATATGGTTGTGTAATAATTATATAATACATTAATATTATTATAATATGAATTTTAAACATGAATGAGAAATGTCAGGACTTGAGGTAAGTGTTTATGTTACAATTTCATCATATTTCTAGATTAGTTATGTTTATGTTTCCTATAGGGAATATTTATCTTACATGTTCATGATTTTTTAAAATGTGTTTAACGTTTTTATAATATCCTACTATTTTTTCAAATAATTTGCACCCATTTTTTACATTATATATAATGATTTGGAAGGAATAATTTTTTTACTTTTTTAAATGATGTTATCTCTCTCCCTTTTGAAAAAAAAATTGAATGGATTTTTTTAATCATATACGACCTGAGAGGATTTTATGAAAACTTAAGTAAATTTTTTCTATTTTCAACTTTTTACTGATTATTTTCAAAAACATGTTGTTCATTTTTAGCTGTGAATCATTATAAAGTATGTTGTTATTTTAAAAGATAAATCTTATTTTCCTCATGAAATATTCTAAGTGATATTTCAAAATTATTTTCTCACATTTGATGACATTTTTTGATGATACATAATTTTTACATGGTTTTGAAGCATTTATATAATAATCATTATTTTGGAATTTTTTTGATGAAAATATGTTGATGGAACTCATTTTCTTTTTTCATGAGTTATAATTTGTTGAAATTCATATATTCGTGGGAGTTATGATATGATGAATGTTTTATGATCATATGAAAAAACATGTCCGGTTATAACCAATTTTCATGTGGGACCAATATCTACAATCAATTTATTGAATAATGATTCATAAATCATGATGTAAATATGTTATTTATGAACATGATATCATGTTTACAATATTATGTCTGGACCTGGATTTTTTGTCCATGTGTTTTTATGGTAATTCTATTATTGTAAAATATTTTCATCTATTTACCTTATTATCAGGTCCATGCCATTATCTATTGAAAAGAATTTCATGTCCATAATATTAGTCATGGACATGGTTTTATGTCCATATGTTTTTGAAATGTCTAAATTTTATTTCCTTAAGATAATGATGGAATATATTTTAATTTATATATATTCAAAATATTATATTTTTTTGGCTATGTGAGAACTCAATGTCATATTTCAATGTTATTCTATCATGGATTATGTTTTAGGATTATTTTATGATTTATGTATTATTAACTGATATTCTTTATACCCTAAAAAATACTATGATTTTAGATATGAAGTTTTTAGATTTCATGTTCTGGTTATCAGGTCCTTTTTCTCATGTTATGCTTATGTTATTACTAATATAACATTTTACCCTTATTTAGAAAAATATATCACCCATTATTATGATTTATTTCCCTATAAGAATATGAATGGTGTTAAAAATGATGTGTCATATAATGGTAAAAATTATGAAGTAATTAGTGGGATGTGACAGTGATCAATTATGAACAATATTTGGGTTTTAAAAAATTCAATAGAAACTAGGCCTATATGATTCTTGTGTGGACAGAAATTATAGGAAATGAATTTTCCACAACATAGATATAATAACTTTATATAAATTTTTTGGGTAAATGTTGTTTTTATTATAGAAGGGATAAGTTTTCATTTGAAAACTCATATGGGAAAACCATTGTAAGAACCATGAGGATATGTCTAAAAATAAAATAAAATCACAAATTTATTGTCCATAGATAACATAAGTTAAAATAGAATTGTAATAGATTGAAAGGATGGGGTCATAATATAAACAATCAATTAATGATTTTTTATTAATATGTAGATTGTAACTATGATTTTCATTTCTCATAGTAAATTTTTTGGTTTTAGTCAATTGATTTCACAATAATGATTTATTTGAAGAAATAATATGATGGACAATGAAATGATAGATCACATGAGAAATAAAATGTCTTCTGAGATAAGATGAAAAACCTTGTGAATATAATCACTCATCACTATCAATGTATTTTTGAATAAACTGATCTTGTTATTATTAGGAATGTAACATGGAGTAATAAACCTGTTATTGAATAATTTTTTTTATAGAAACAAACATTTAAATATGGTAGTTTTGATATACCTGATTCTGAGAAAATGTATCATTGTGATTTAAAAAATAGTTTCTCTCTTTTTTACTCTGACCATGAATACGTTTTTCTATCATTTTATATTTTATAATGAAAAAATATTAATGGTGGACTCTTTGGTATAATACTATAAAAAAATATTAAATTAGATCTATATGATAGTATGAGTTTTATGTAATATTTTTCTATATCTATACTAATCATATTATACATATAAAAATTGTGAATTAATTTGTTGAGATTATGTGTAAGGATAATAAATCAATTTTTACATATGTGGAATATTTTACAATACATGAGATGTATACAACAAGATTAATTATCATACCAGGAATAAACATTAATATATTTTTTAATGGTTTGTAACCATGTATTTGAATATAATTATCCATAAGATACTTTGAAAGGTATGATGAAATTATTTAATGTGCCCTAAATGTTGAAATAGAATATCAAAACCTTAATGGTTATGGTGATAGAAAAGGGAATATGGAACGATAATGAAATTACTATTGTTTTACACATGAAGGAATGAAATTTTTTCACAATATGACTTTCCAAGAATTTGGGAAGTGAACTCTGGTGAATGTATGAATGGAAAAAAAATGATTCAAGTGTGGGATGCATGTCCATAAAACAAATGAATTTCATAATGATGCAATAGAGCATGTCAAAGATATGATTATAGAGAGAGATAAAAACAATACCCCCACAAACCATTTTGATATAAATTCAATGTTTTTGGGAGATATTTGAATTAATTAATAAATACAAGGTCTATTGAATATAGTGTTCCACAACATCCTATGAAGTCATTGATATAAAGTGAAATCTTATGAAATTAAAATTATTAAATGGAATCATAATTTCTAGGGAACAAATATCATGCACTCTTGAATAGGGGGATCCATATTGACAAATTAATGAATAATTCATATGAAAATATTACCCTTTACTGAGGATTTACGGGATTCAAATCATTTTATACCTCTCCCCACATATATTTCATATATATTTATGGAATAAAAATATTGTATTTCATTTTTTATCATCCAATGCTTATCGATTAATGTTTGGATGAACCGAAACTCAAATTTAATTATTGTTTTGATATAATAAGAACTTATTTAAATAATAAAACGTGAATTATGCTTTAGAATCATATAATATTGTGAAATTTTTGGAAATCCTTAGTAAACCTTTGATAATATAAGATCAAGGTATATGATTTTTTTTGTTTGAGACTATATGAGTCGTTAAATTATTCATTATTTGTATAATGGATGGAAATAAGATCAAATTATTATTGAGTTTTGAATATGGTTAGTAATATTTTTTATGATTTATAAGGTTAATTACTTGTCAAATAAATTATGTTGAAAATTTCGATACTTTTTGAAGAAGATAGAGTTTGATTTATCATATCAAGTACTTATATTTTTTCTTTCAAAAAAAATTTAGTGGCTGGTGGAATGAATTATGATACTTATGATTTTATTAAATTTTAATCAGAAATGAAACATTCATCCCTAATCTCTATTTCTGGTATTAATAGATCCATTGTAAAATAGGGTGAATCACAATAAAATGATAATAATATTATTACATTATTAAAATAAATTAATTAATTATATTCCCAGTTTTTTATCTAGAATATAAAATAATACATATAATTGATGAAAACACCCTTGAAATAAATAATTTATGTATTTAATTTTTATACTAAGTGTTCAATAATCATATATCTAATCACATATTTACATTTAATAATGGATAACATTATTCTGACCATGAACTCAATCCCTCTCTATGAGTCCTTGGGGGTTATACTTTTCATATATATATTAATGTTTTCACATTTCACAAAGGTTATAATATTTCAAATCAAAGTTCTATGTTGTTTTTGATAACCTTATTATATCTCATCTACACTTTTTCATATGATGTTTATTAACCCTTGAAATGAAGTGGGTTTCCCCAAGAAAATTTGAAAATGAAAAAACAATGATTAATGAGTATAAATTATGAGGAATGAAGCTATTAAATGGTAATATATTTTAATATCTTCATATAATATAAAAATTTTCATTAAAATTTTATTAGAATCTCTTATGGGTTTTGTAACATTAGATCACTTGTTAAATCAAAATGAGATTTACTATTAAAATATTTTCTACTAACGTTACACAATGAGATTTTGTGAAATGTTTTTTTTCAAATAAATTTATTCTTATTGATATTTGAATTACATATAATATTATTTTTACCTTATGTTTCAATAAATACTAATTTCATCATGAATTATGCACAATACATATTTTGGTTATTGTTTCATGCTACAATGATGCCATGCATGATAAGTGGCAATGATGTTCAATGAACCATGAAGTAGTATTATTTTGAATATGAAAATTATATCATTTTAATTAAATAGGAGGTTATGAGTAGTAATAAATAATTTATCAATTATAGATATAAATTTTAGACTCAATATATATTTATTTAAACATTCTATGTAAAAAAAAATCAATTTTCAAAAAAGTAATTATTTTCATCTAAATTTTATTCTCATAATAAATGAATTAATAATTTTTTTAGAAAATTTAATAATTAATTTATTGTTCATTTAGAAAAATTATCTGATAAATATAAATTCATATTTTCTATTATCATATAATATCAAATTTCTGTTACATTTTTTGTTGTTTCATAAAATATATCTTTTTAGTGAATTTTGAAAAATTCTGTTTTTGTACAAATATAATTTATTTTTAATATATAAATTAATTACAATTATCAATTATGTTTTAAATAAATATATGTAATATTTTTTTACATATACACCACTCAATTACATTTGAATAAACTTAATAATGGATTTTATGATTAGTTTATTTTTTGTTTTAAAATGGTTTTCCCGAAATAATTTTAAATAGAATAATTATTATCTATTATATTTATTAAAAATTATTCATAATGATGAATATTTTAAATTAAAAGTCATCATTAAATATCATTAATTTATAATTTCTCTTCATATAATGATTATTAATACATATGTAGTTAATATAAAATCATCTTGTTGTTGAAAATATCACATCTCGAAAACATTTTATTTCATTATGTCTGCAGGTTATGATTGAAATTAAATATATTTTTTCATTTTAAAAAAAATTCACATAAAATATAATTAATTTAATGAATAATAATTTTAAAATTCATTTTGGGGTAATTTTAATTTTTTTTATAAAAAGTTTATTTTTTATGAAACTGATAATAATAAATTTTAATTAAAAACTGCATTTAAAAAACATATTTGTAAATATAAGTTAAACATTAAAATTATTTTAAGTTAATATTAGTTCAATTATAAATTTATTAATAAATTTATTATATTTTAATCAATTCACTATTGAAATTATATGACAAACATTGTAACCTTTTTAACATTTTGTCTTTGAAACCCTGATTCCCATGGCATCTGTGGGATTAATTTTAAATTAAAATAATCGAAATATATGAATGGAATTTGTAAAAATTGATTATATAATTTTGATAATCATAATATATATTCCATAATAAGTTAAAATTAATATTTTACCAAAATGAATAATAAAATGAGTAAAATTTATATAACTCGGTTAAGGTAATAGTTGCTTTAAGGGTGTTAAAAAAAATAAAAGGGATTAGAATAAACCCAAACATGTGTAAAACCCATTTTATGAACATATTTAGACTTTATACCTTATAGGATTTATAAATTATCATTATTTTAGTATCCTTTTATGAAAACAACATTGGTGGAATTCTTCCTACCATAAACTTACAACTAACGAACTCACCTAATGAACCAAAAAGTAAAAAATTATTCTGTAATATTAACACCATAATACCGTTTTGGTTTTTCCAAAACATACCCAAATACCTTCTGAAATATTCTTATATAATTCATGAACCCCTATTTTTGACATTAATCCAACCTCGGAATTAATTTCGATCAATGCCACAGAGGATACATGAAGAATAGGTCTCATTCATCAATACAAATTTTTATTTTTTATAAAACTACATTATTTATTATTATATCATTTTGAAATAATATCCTCATTATAATTCATATACTATGATATTTTTATGTTATGGAAATGACCTACAACCATATCGACTTCCTTCAAATGGGTTATGAAATCATTTTTCATGTGTACATTTCACTACCACCTCATGAAATATTGTCATTATTTTCTAATAACTCTTTGGATTACATTTCACAGGGGTATGATAACATCATTAATTTGTATGCAATACAAACACCTCATTAATAGATGCAGTTCTTTTTCACTAAATCACTAAAAGGGTGATAATAATGAAAACTAGATTTTATATACATGACATAATAATGATATTATTGATATATTTACCATTTTTAATTATAATATATCATTTTATTTCATACTTTCGCACTCACTGAAATATGATATCATCGTCCCTATACACATGCACTACTACCTTTATACAGAGATGTGACTCTCTATTCATCTCCACACCTCATGGATGATATTTATAAGTATATTTAAGTAAATAATATGTTATTTATGATATTTTTATCATTATAAATATTTATTATATTACCCTTGTAATATCAATAATTATCATTGAAAAATAGAAACATTACTCATTTTTATGTATGACATAGAGTCTCCCTGATCATAACATAATTAATATGTCCAGACCATATTTAATTTTTAGTATTAAATGTATAATTTATATATAAATATTATTATTATTTCATAATTATTGTTATTGAGATTATTTAGCCGTGATCAATTTATGATGGAAATTATTAAATATAAAAACATATTTGAGAAACAAGGTTGTTATGACACCAAATGTGACATTAATATGTAATTGTTGATTAAAGGGTAATAAGAAGACAAAAAAAATCATTTATTGTTTTGTATACATATTTATAGTTCTAAAATAGATTTTTGAATGAATTATATTTATTATACATGATTATCTAACATGTACAAAGTAAGTCAATACTTTATTTAGGGGATTTTTATTATATCATTTACTTTTTGGATATATATGAAAATTTACAAATAAAATTGGGGTGTATATACTTACCCTTTTATATTTTAAATCAATAATATACTTATTTTAATGATATTTATTTTTTCATCTGATATTATACTTTATGTTAGATTTTGACTAGGAATATTACTCAAGCAGTATAAAATTATAGCCTCTATTTTGATTATGGGAGACATATGAAATGTCAACCCATATTTTTTGTGTGTGGTGTATATACTGACATGTTTTCTTATTATATAATTAATATCTCTATTTTCATGATATTTATTGATTTATTTGATGTTATTCATGATTGTGTCTTACAACATAAAATATCACTAATGTTGTAAGGGATATTCATCTAAAATTTTTTACTTCTGCGAAATACATGTCATATTCAAAGCTTATATCATTATATAGTGTATATAATACACATGAATTTTTTAGATTATTTTTTTGAAAATTATTTTTTGTTATATATCCATTTAAGGATCTCTCTTGAAGATGTAAATATTTTCAAACATGTATGTGACATTATCCCAATTTTACATCATTGAATCATATGTTATGTTATGAACCTATCATTTTTAATAGATATATATATAAAACACATTTTACATGCAATATTCTCAATTTATTTATGCTAATGACATTTTATGCTTTATTTAATGATATTATATTATGGGATATATTTCAATGATAAAAAGGGGATAAATATTTTATGTTTCAATCATATAATTTGTTGATAATATTCATGATTATGTTTATAATGATCAAATATAACAATATGTTTCAAAATAAATACAAAAAATTATTTCTCCTTAAGTAATTTAATCATAATAAATTTTTCCCCAACACAATCCAGTATTTTCATACTGAAGAGTTCAATTTCTTTTAGGAAAATATTTTTTTTTCAAAAACCATTTTCTTTAAAATCATAATTTCTAGAAATATTTTCAAAATGAATTAAGCACAAAAAAATTTGATAATATACTTATCTATAAAAATTTCATAAATTATTGTTACGGGTTTTAAAAATATTTTTATGTTTATTTTCAATGAAAATGATTTCCCAAAATGATTTATGATTTAAATAATGATATTCAAACAAAATTCATGTTTACTAAAATATTTCTTCCAAAAGTTCAATAAATATAATTTTTCATCTAAGATGAAATATTTTTTTGTACTTATATCTTAAATACATTATCATATAAAGATATCATTGTTATTATTTCTATGATTTTTTTTTACGAAAATATGTTTATGAAACCTTGTTCTCTTACAAGGGTTATACCATGATAAAATTATAAGGAAACATGTATATTTCTCAATACTTTACGAAATGATGATATGATAATTAATCATATCACATTTTGTTAGGATATGCTATGATTTAATTTTTATGAAACCATATTTATTTAATGTGTTATGAGTTGATAAATGTTTTATGATTTTTTTGGAACACATGAGTCATTATCATTATGTGATATCACCCTATAATTCATTGGGAATTTATGAAGATTCGGGGATAATATTGGGTATGTGTGTGGTTATCTCAAGACTTAAAAAATATGGTACACATTTTTTTATGCCATTCCCAAAGAAGGTATGTTGTTAGTAATCCCAAGACCGACATGTCGTGATTTTCTTGGTGGGTAAAATTTACACCGGAATTTATATGATTATGTGTATACTATAAATCAATGTATTATAGAAATTTTATTATAACATGTATCATCCTCTTGAATTTAGATATCAATTATATCTTATGAACTTCAAATAACTATCTCACGAATCCTAATTATTACCTACCATATACAGAGTATGGATTTCAAATATAATGTTAATGTTCTAAAACCATTGTGATAATGTCATGCTTATTTATCTCCCCTGTTTACCCATACTAATAATTTGAGCTTAACCATTCTTATATTTCCTTTTCCATAGGTTATGAAGATAAATTTTAAGTAGAGCTTATTTATGAAGAGTAAATTATGGGAAGATTCTTTCTAGAGATATTGAGAATCATTCACCCTTATAGAATGTTTGGTATACATTATCCAATTAAACTAAACTATTACCATCCTGATGAATGTAACACTGTATTGTATTAGTTGTTCTACAAAAACATATAGTATCATTATATGTATTGTGTGGATCCTTAAATTTGGTATAATTGGATCAGATATATTATCCTTCTGAATTTAGGATGAGGAAACATTAGTGATAATACTAGGTATATATGTATGTATATGTCTTTTGATATATATAAAGATAAGTATAAGGACATGTTAATGTATAATAAAATATCCAAGAATATTTGTGATTTATAGGGTAAGGGGTTTTCATGAAATTATTTAAATTTCTAGATAAAACAAGTGGATGTGTATCTATTACAGAGGAATCCGTGGTTTATGATATTGAGATGGTCCCATTGAATTGGACTCGATCACTACTTAGGCATGAAAATGGGCCTCGCTTCACACAAGGATCAACACCCCCTAGGTTATGATTTAGAATTTCATAAAATATTTACGCATTATCATGATGAATTTAAATAGATTATGACCATTAATGGACTTACATGTATCTATAGTATTATATATTAACAATATTCTGTATTTATATATAGACATAAAATAAGTGGGTTTCCATGAATATGTAGTTTCCCACAAGGAGTATGTTTTCACACACTATGATTTTTAGTTTTAGTAAATGGCTTGATATAGAGGGAATCATGTAAAAATTGAATATGTAGAACATTGAAGAAACTATGATGAATCAAATTGGATGAAAACTCGAGAAATAGATATTATAATTATGACTAATAGTTTATCTCAAAATATCCTAAAAATCATAACCTTCGGTGATATTCCTAAGAAATAAAATATGAGGAAGATGAAAATTATAAATGATTATGTATTAATGAACAATGAGGATTGAAGATTATTATTCTTACATGTCAAAAATCAAGAAGAGAAACCCTGATGAATGACTAAAATGGAGTAGAAGATGTTACTTGTGCGTAAAATAATCTCATATAGTGAAAAAAATCAAGGATTCCAATGTCTTTTCTATGGGGAATATGGAATTTATCATACTCAATACCTAGATAAAAGAATTTAATTCTATAAATGGGAAGAAATAATTCCTTGTCAATAATTTAAGTGGAAGGATTGAATATTTTATGTATTTGGATTCAAGTATTGTGTTGTAGATGTATTTTCAAAATGATACATGGGTTTAAAGAATAAATAAACATCTATGGATTATGATATTTTTCAATCTGTAAATGTATCCATGTAATATTAACATAATATTTATAAATTCCATCAAGGATTTATAATTTTAAGTATAATAAAAAATAAAATTACTTGACACACCTTTTTATATTTTATGTGATGAAATTTTATAAAGATTAAAGATATATTAAGAGAAATATATATAAATGAAACCCTTCGGTTTTTGGTATTGTGAAAAATTTAAATTAAGATTAATGCATCAACACATTGTGGACTTGTGATTAAATGTGTAGTAATATTTAGTTTTCATTTTCTCTTAAATTTTTAGATATTTGTGGGTTATAGTAGATCACCTTATAATGGAAACACACATTGTTGCTATTAGAGTAGATTTATAATTGGATTAAATTTCCAAAATATAAATTAGGTATATGGTAAAGTTATTTTGAGAACCACATTGAATTGTATTTTATCTAAATATAGTTATTAGTATGCTGTTTTTGTGAAATCCTCAACAAGATCATGGTAAACAATTGAGTTTCAACACTAAAAATAAAAATTCAAACTTAAAAGGATATTATAATATCATATTCAATAGACATAAAAGGTGGTTGTGATCAATACCTTCCTCAAGTTGAGTTGTATTTTATTAATAGAATCCACCCAAGAAATCATATGGTGGCTTATGAATTCTTTTATGGAGACTAGTGCTGAACTCTAATGAATTCGAATGAATTTGTATAAAAAATATATTATAACCTGAGAAGGAAAACGATTTTAAAGGGAAGGTTATAGAAATTAAGAAAAATTTAAGAACATATTTAATGTTACAGTAATTTTATTTTTATGAACATAATATTTATTTATAATTTTATGTTGGTAAGAAGTTCAATCAATTAATTTTTTCAAGGAATAATGAGGGGAAAACTAATCCCTCGGTGTATCGATCCACTTAAAAAACATAATCGTATCAAAACAATATGCTATAGTGAGTTCCATGTATCAAACCACGGTGAATTATATAAATTATCCATTCCATGTATTGAAAATAGTGGTCATAACACTATAAAATCGTATTTCTTATGAGAAATAAATGGTAGAGATTCTAGATCGAACAAAGAAATTAATAAAAAACAATACCACTATTTTGGATAACTTTTTTTTTGAATCCACCTTTTTAAGGACACTACATGGGATGTTTATGAAATTATGGGGAATAATTATTCTATTTTTTTACGAATGTGATTAATTTTGTTGGAAAAATTCTTTTTATGTGGGGTGTAATGTAACACTATGATATTTTTTGAAATATATTTATTCTAATATATTCGATAAATTCAATATTTTAAATATCATGAACAACTATAATTGAATTTTTTAACATAATTTTATGATTATTTTGTGTTACATGCAACATCGATTTTATATTTCATTTCACACAAAAACAATAGAGTGCCTCAAACGGGATAATAAGCTTCCGAGAACAATGAAATAATATTTTTTTAAAAATCATTACAATTTTCACATATCTATAAAATAAGAGGTTATGAATAACATTAAAAACTACATCAAATATACATATAAATTTCACATTCAATGAAAATTAATTTATATTTTCATAGTAAAGAGTAAATAAATTTTTTATAAAGGTATTTGTATTCTTCAACAGTATTTTTTCATCGAAAATGTAATTAATTTTTTTGGAAAATATTATAAGTATTTAAGGAAATATTAGACATTTTTTGTGATAAAAATATATTTATTATTGAAATCATTATATTATAAATAAATTAGGGTTAAATTTTATATATTTTTAGGAAATTAGTTTTTATCAGTGTATAGTTGAAACTACTGATTATTATATAAAATTTAAATTTTTCGATACGTTATGTAATTTTAATACTCCATTATATTTTTATTTGAAATAATTTCTCTTTATATATATGTAATCCACTTAATTACCTATGAATCAACTTTATATTGGAGTATAGAATACGTTTTTTTATTAATTTGAATAGGGGTTTTCTAAAATATATTATAAAGAGCATAAATTTTTCCAATTTTAATTAATTAAAATAAAAACTAATGAATAATGTTTTACTTTAAATATATTTGTTATATTTTAATAACTATAATTTATTTTCATAAAATAATTATTATTATATGTATATTTATTATAAAATCATCTTGTGCTTGAATAATATACTTCTCTAAAACCCACTATTTAATTTTGATTGTGGGATTTGTTTTAATTTTATTTTTACTCTTTTTGAGAATATATTTGAAAAAATTAACATCATTTATTATATCATAATATCAAAATATTATTATGGTGAATTTTAAATAGTTTTTTGAAAAGAATATTTCATTATTGAATAGTGATAAATAATGATTCTTATTTGAAAAAATCCTTTTCAAATAAATTATATATAACATTAAAATTTATTTTAAATTGTTTTCTAATGTTAAATTCGTAAAAAATATATTCATTACTATATTTTGGTTAATTTTTATAAACTTATAAATAATTTATTGATAAAAATACATTGTAAACATATGAACAATTTTCCTTCGATAACTATATTTCTCGTAGCACATATAAGATTAATTATAAATTATAATCTTATTTTAATGTGAATGTAATACATAAAAATTGATTAAATATTATAAATCATAATAGTATATATTATATAATCATTTAAATTTAATTTTTACCAAAATTAATTGTAATAATAGTACAATTTATTTATCCTGGTTAACATAAAAATCGTTTACCATGGGGTTAAACAAAAACAATAAGGATTTAATATAAACCAAAACAAATCAAAAAATAATTGAATGGAAATATATCTACCATATATCTTCTATTATAAATATTGGTACATTATTTGATACATGTGACATGAAAAAAATTTGGGTTATATTCATTTCTTCAAAAAATTACAAGTGTACTGCTCACCTCACTTAAAAAGGGTGATACCTTCTCCAACCCTATTTACACCATAGAAACATTTTTTTGCACTATACCTTCCCCAATAACCTCAAAAATCTATATTTTCATTCTATAAGCCTTATATTTGAAATAAATTTATCTCAGGAAGACTTTTGGTGAAAATCGTAGGAGGATACTTGAGAAAGAGGTAACATTAATCAATAAGGTTTCTTTTTTTATTTCATCATCAACATCATTAAATAATATTGGAACCCTAATTATGTAATAAAATACAAATCATTCATATAATTAAATTTTTCATGTTCGGGTTATAACCGCAAATAATCTCCAATTCCATCAAATTAATTTCTAAATCATTGTGTGTTTATACGGTGGACTACTGCCTGCGAACTAATGTCATTTTATTTCATTACCACCTCTCATGGTAATATATAAATATATATTATTTATTATTTATGAAATAATAAATTTTCTTCAATATTTAATATATTTATTTTTTAATTTACATTATATCGGGGATATGATAATGTCATTCACTTGTACGATGAATTACCAGCTCACGATGTTACGAGATTCGTTAGCACTAACGCCTTACATGCGAGATACTAAAGAAAATATATTTCATTTTAATTCCATAATATCTCTATTCTATAAATATTAACCATTATGAAAATATAATATTTCACTTTTTTAATGTCATTTTTACATACTGGAATATGATAATGTTGTTCATGTATGTATACACTACCAACTTCACGATGCGATGTGACTCACTTTTCATCACAACAAAATCATATATATTATTTATAAATATATTTAAAGAAATTATATTTTATTTATGATCTTATTATTAGTATTTAATAATAATATATTACTTAACTCATTTTAATATTGATCGTTGACAAATGTATGTATTTCTCATGTGTACGTATGGCCTACCGTATATATGATCATAGAGTAGTTTATTTCTCAAAACCGTAATTCATGATTGGTTTTAAAAATATAATATAAATTTAAATATTATATAATTTTATTATTATTATTGTATATGTTATGTAACCATGATTTTTTTAAGAGGAAAAAATAAAAAAATCATGACATATATGAAAAATAAGTAAATATTTCATGAAACATTACTTTAACAAGGAAATGTCCAAATAAATTAATAAAAGAAAACAGTTAAATAATTTATTGTATTATATAAATATTTATGGGTGTGAAATATATTTAGAATAATATTATATATATTATATGTGAGTTTTAAATGTGTACAAAAATATTGATACATGAGGTAAAAAATTTATGGTATCTCGTTTACCTCTCGAAGACGTATACAAATTCATCTCAAGGTTACATTGTGTTGTGTATATACTCCCCCATTAAGATGATATATATTAAATATAATTGTTTTAGTTATATTTAACATATAATTTGATGTTATTCTTTATTATGTGTTATGAGTAAAAATATAACAAAAGTATTAATGGATTTATTATCCCTCTTTTACTTCTGGATGACATATGCAAATTCACTAACTATTTCCTTTGTGCAACAAATATATTTCCCATTTTAAATGTTATATCATAATAATACTTATTTAAAACATATTTTATGTCACATTTTATGTTATTATTTATTGGGTATTTCAACTTAACATAATACTAAAGTATTATGATATTGTCCTCTCACATTTTACTACTATTAAACAAGTTCTATATTCACCAATTACGTATTTATATGTTGTATATACTATACATCAATTCATTTTTTATTATTATTTTGAAAATTATTTAAATTCAAATTTTATATTTATTATATCCCTTTCTTGTGGTTTTTTGTTTAAAAGATACCAAATAAATAAGGGATCATTTTCTCAATTAACCTTATTTGAAAGATATGTTATGTTATGCTATTATCTTATTGAAAAATATGTATATTAAAACTATTGTACATTTAATATCATGAATAAATTTATTATAATGAAATTATATGTTTCATTTAATGATATTCCTTCTTGGGGATTATATTCTAATGTTACCAATGTGTTGCAGATCTTATATTATTATATCATCGTTTATCGTGATATTTAATTATTATGATTTTGAGGATAGAATGATATGATTGATATCTAAATAAACATTGTAATTAAATTATCCTCTAGTTATGTTATTGTAATTAATATTTTTTCTTCACATTCCTCTATTCGTGTACACAATTGTTTAAAAAATATATTGTTTAAAAAAATTATCTTTTCAATTTAAAAAACCCATATCTTCCAAAAAAATTTCTAAAAGTATTTTAAAAAAATTTCATGTTTTGAAAATATGTGTTCAAATTGAAAATTCTATTTTACTAATGAAATATTTAAAATTATTTTTATCATTTGGTTAGATGTTTTTCTATTTACTTCCAATTAAAAAAATTACAAAATATTTAGTTTTTCAGCATGTTAATCTCAAGGAAATGTTACTTTTCATCAACAAAGTATTACATGTTATATTTGAAAATAGTCGAAATCTAATGTTACCTAATTTGATGTTACATAAGACTTAATTGTTTTATGATCCATGGATACTATTCCTATTCATTAACATAATTATTTATCTTTATGAATAAATGATGTTTATGACACTCAATTATATTCCACGGGTTATAACAAGAAAAAATTCTTATGAATCCAAATTCTTTTTTCACATGTTATGATGAGATGATGAAATTATTATGAAACCTATCACTTTTCCATGTGTTCTGATAATAAGAAATTTTTATGAAACAAATTTCATTTCATGGGTTATGATATGCTGAGTATCTTATGATATCATAGAACATGTGATTGATATTCACTCTGGTATGTGTGGGACCTATATATCCCTAAAATGCATTTGGTAATGATAAATATTATATGAGCATTGAGGGAACATGACTTTTTTTCCCTAGATGAAAAAATTAGGGTACATGGGTGGTAAGGCTAAGACCATTGTATGTACATGGATAGTTGGAACAAGCCTAACATGTACAAATATTTTGGTGGGAATCACTTGAATAAATTTTTCTATGACTATTTGTATGCCACAAATATATATTATATCCCAATGTTTTTCTCTCGTGGATCATGTTATTTGATTTATTTTTCAATCATGTATTATGAACTACCAATTTTTATTCCAAGACACAATATTATGATATTTTATATCTTGAGGTATTGTTTTCAATTGTTATTGTCATGATCTCATACCCTTATAATCATGTTATTCTCATTAATCTCCCAAATTTACCCTTAATGGTAATCTAAGCTCTCCATTTCTTATGTTTTTTGTCCCCGGTTTTGGATGAAATGTTTTAAGTATGGTATCTCTATGAATATTAATAAATGTGGAGATCATTATGATAAATGTTGAAAATATTTCCCCAAATAAGACTAATTTGTTTTTGTTTCTAATGCCCCTAATCTATTACAGTCCCAAAGAGTGTGTTTTCTTAATTTGATGAATATTTATCCAAAAATATGTAATATCATTGTATGAAAGTATTGGGTTGAAATAATTATATATTTATTTAATTTTATGATTTACATATGATTAAGTACATTATAGGATATATAAAAATCCCTCATGAAATATAAAAACTTAGTAATTAGTTATTCAAATTTCATAAATATCATTTTATGTTTAGATAAATTATTATTTTCATAAATGATTTACCATTGGTTTTTTTAGATTATATTATAATAAGTATTTTAACATTTTAAAATATTAATTTATAAAACTAATTTCATTTTTTAAATAAACACATAAAAATTATGTGATAGTAATTTTTGTGCATTTTTATGACATGATTAATTTTTCTATAAATAGTAATGAATAAAAAAATTTATAAGATTAAATTTTATTTTTATGTATATTTTTATTATGATTTAAATTTTACATATATGTTAAAAAATGTATTTAATTTTTTATAAAAAAAATAACTTTACTTGAATCATCATTAAAAATTATTTTGGAAAAAGTACATTTTTGTAAATAAAAATATATTTTTCTAATAAAATTAATTTTGTATTAATAATTTATATTAAATGTAGTCTATGACACTTCTTGAAATTGGATCTTAGAAAATTGGTTCCTTGTATAAACTTCAGTGGATTAAATTGGGAAAATACTCATTTCATTTCATAATGAATAATAATCGTGGTAAATTTTATCAATTCAGTAAAAGGTAAAACTGGTAAATATTGTCTATAACTAAGTGATCAGGGCATGATTATTCATAATAATTACTAATATTTGATGTATTTTTCACCCTTACCATCTTATTATGGAATATAAATTTTTAATGGAAACATTTCCATAAATATATCATATGTATTGTTGGCACTAAAGGATGTAACAAAATGTCAAACTTTTAGTTTTATATATTATTTATGTGTTCAAATTGGGAAAAATATTTGTTGTAAATGAATATGAATATGAATTTATTTCTAATGATATTATATTAAATTTTTTTATTTATTTATTTTTTCGAGGAATTAAATAATATTCAAAAATTCATTTAAAATTTTATTCTACTAATTATTCAGTTTATTGAAAAAATAAATAAATGATAATAAATATATTAATGTAATTATAATATTAGATATTTAGTGATATCCATGAATTTTAAAAATTACCATGGTGTGTTACATATGTTTTAATGTAATTTTTTTAATTAAATTTATTTTTATGTTATTAAAATCAACGTAATATATTATATAAACATTCACGATAAAGATATTTTATGAAAATAATATTTTATTAAATTTTTAAAAATCATTAAAATGATAAATGATGACAAATGGAATAAAATATATTATAACATTTCACCCCTTACACATTTTTGAGTGAAAAGATTCCTTATATGTAAATTTTTAATCTTTCAATAGTGAAGAATATGCTAACATGGTTAATTTTTTCAATATTTCATATAAGTGGTTTAACCAAAAAAATAAGGTTTAAAATAGCACTAAAGTTATATTAATTTTTTATTGGATTTTAACAATATCTTACCCTATAATCTAATTCCTAACCATTTTCTTGTATTTGGCTGATGATTTTTTATTTAATTTTTTATGAAATTCCGAATGTTCCCCACACCTCTATTATAAAATTAAAAACATCACCCTCAATTAATTACATGACATTGATAATTATAGATCGACTTTGAACAATCAAATTATATTATCCACATCACTATACATGTTATGGAATTGTTGGTCTTCCTTGATGACAACCCCTAGAGAACATTACATGAGATATAACATAGTTGTTTCGGTGAAAAGGTAATTTCTCTAACTTATCACTTTCATTTTATACTCCTATTTACCTCTTATAATATTTTGATATTTATCAAAAAATAATAAATTTATAATCTTAAATATATGAAAAATTTATTATTATTTTGAAAATACTTCTATATACTATCTTTTACATCAAATATGAAGTGGGAGAATAGGTTGTGCTTTCCAACGACTTATTGTCCCCACATAAAGATATAATTTTATTTTCATGACTTTGTTGGGGATCATATTTATAATGGTTTTAATGTATATATGTGATATTTTTGAAATAATTTTACTTATATAATGATAATAACAGGTCTATCTTCTTATTATCAGATCTATTTGAAAATGATAACGTCCCTCATCCATACGTATGGAATTACATCTCCATGTTTTGTTTCTTTTAACATTTATGATTCACAGGTATAGTAATATGGATGAATTGTATTAACACATATGATTCAAATGATATAATATTAATTTTATAAAGGTGGATTATTTTTTACCTTTCTTCTGTTCTATCATTTGAAACATGGAAACAACGTTCATGTATAGGTACAACCTACCATCTCCATGAATGGCGTAATTAATTATTCAATATTTAATATTTTATATGATTATAAATATCTCTATAATTAATTTATCTGATATTTATACCTATATTTAAATACTATAAATAATGGTACCACGATCAATTAATAAATATTTGGACTACTGAACAAATACATTCATGGAAAATGAAACAGTTATCACCCAGAACAGTTAGTTTAATAAAAAATTAGTAATAAAATCAATTTAAAATGTTAGTAAAATATTAAATTGTATTATAGTTATATGTTTATGTAATAAATTTATAATAAATAAAAATTTAAAATACATGATAATTTAATGTGAATAAAGTAAGGTGAGACTTCAGATATGATTTTATTTTACAATCACATAATTATTTGGTATTAGTTATGTTTATTTCTACCCTAGAGTATTTATACTACATTTCTATGTTAAATAAAATCGATTTAAAAAGGATTTTAGCATTATCATACAAATTTTTAAAATTATTTTTACACAGGATTGACATTTAAGAGAATAATTTAAAAGGAATATATTTATCATTTCAGAAATGAGATTCTTTATAAATATTCTAATAATGATAAGGACTGAATGTTTTTTATCTCATATGTAATAATCATATTTTCCCAACATCATGAAACAATATTTTATTTATTAATAATTTTCATGTTTTCATAATTATTTCCAATCATAATTTTTTCATTTATATGTTCCCAGTACGTTCATAAGAGAAGAAATCATAAAATGGAAAAGTTATTTACCTAAAGAGTAATTACAGGTAGTATTATAAAATAATTGTTATACCTAATGTGAAATATTTTGATGATACTTATTTTTCTTTATGGAGAATATTATAAAAAGACAACATCGTTATTATTTTTTGGACATTTCTATTTTTATGATGAAAAGATATATATGAAAATAATTCCATTCATCACAAGTTGTACAATGAGAAAGTTTGTTTCATTTAAAGTGTTCTGATATGATGAATTTCTTATGTCCAAGTGGAAATTATATTAATGGATTTAATTATATTATGGGTGAGACTTATATCTACCTCAAATGTATTATATAATGTTTTATAATTCATGAGGTAAATATGTTATTCCTGAACCTTATTTAATGTTCACAATTTCATTTGGGGACCTGGAATTTATTTCATTAAGATTATATGTGCACCTATATTTCATATCCATATTTTTATTTTTAGACCTTTATATAATGTATATATGATTATGTGTCTATCACTATCCCATGTCCACAATGTTATTCATTGACGTAGTTTCATTTCCACATGTTTATGTGAGGGAATAATTTTTATTTCCTTAACATAATGAGTGTACCAATATTCATTAATACATGTTCAAAATGTAATAAGTTTATGTCTATGAATCAAATCCAATTATTATGTAGATTTTATGCTCACATGGATCATTTTCATTGATTATTTTAAGATTAATATGTTATTAACTGAAAATATTTAATCCATAACTCAATATTATGATCTATAATATGCAATGTGTAGAGTTGACATTCATGTTCTATCATCCGGACGTTATTATTGTGTTTTTGTGATTTTTCATATCTCACTTATTTACCCTATTCATTCAACTAAACTCCCACTTTCTTATGCTTCAATTCCACTCGTTATAATGAATGGTCATATAAATTATGTTTCTAATATGGTTTAAGGATATAAAAAACACAAAAGGATATTATTTATATCTTTTATTAATTATTTTTTTGTGATTCCTTTTTTTCATAGACATTAGAACTAGAGTATTATTTCATGCACCAATATTTTATTTAATAAATATTATTATAATTATACATAAAAAGTATGTATGAAATTTATGGTTAATTATAATGAACATACTGGAAAAGGCCTTCGCTTCATCCAATTATATTGATTAGATGCTATCTTGACCCTTAATATATAATAATCATAGCATTCACTATATAAATGACATATTTTCTAATTTATAAGATGAAATATTGTATTATGAACCTAAAAGAAAAATTATGGACATATTTTATTATGTTCCAAAATAAAAAAATGATATATAGTTCTTTTATTTCCAAAATATACAATTGATTATAATGATTTTATTCATATATAGTTGAATTTAATAAGTAGAAGTTTTGTTTATAATATTGATTCCAACTTCTGAATTTTCCCAATTGAAATTTTGTTTTTTATTATTTTCAAATATTGCTACTTCAATTTCATTAAATATTTTGATTCCCATATTTCCCCAAAAACATATGTTTCTTCAATCATACTTTAACCTTGTAATTTTATTTTTTTATATAAGTTTTTCATTGTGATCTATTATCTTCATTGATTACCCCATATATTAAATATAATTCTATAATGGTACCATATATGGATATTAAAAAGGATAGTGGTCTTGTATTTACTTCCTCAAAATAGATACATAGAACATATAATGAACCTGAGATAGGATAGGTTGGAGTGTTAGTAGATATGAAACATCTCTATACTGATCAATGATGTCAAATTTTATTGTGTTTCTAGGAAATTGATTATAAAACTCCAAAAAAAACTCACAAATTTCTCTTTATTTATATATTACATAACAACTTATGTAACATCCTGCCCCTTTTGATTGGCTTAAGAGGGTGTTAGAAAGTTATATTTCTTTATGAGACATCCCCAATACGCCAAATACTGGCAATAAATGTTGAAGTGCTTTTCTATTCAAGGGTTATGGTTTTCCCTTTGAAAAAACCACTAACCAACCAAGACATAAGTAAATAAACCACTATATAATTCATGATATAAATTAAAGGCTACTCAAAATTTCATTTGTCAAAATAGGACAAAAACTATGTTAGAAAATGAAGACTACATCATCAATGTAAACAATAGAATATTATAAGTTCAACATGACTTTAAAACACTATAACCCATATCTCCACAATATCTACCCACCAACTCCTCAAAATAGAGAAAGTATCACAAAGTTGTCTTAATGATGGATGATACATTTCCTTTTCCCATTTTTTGATAGATGACATATGAAAAATAAACTATGTTCTAATATATGGGTTATTACTAATACTCTATAGGTTTTTTCCAATGACATATCTACTAATTCCACTAGGATAAAACATGTTATAAAATTATATATAAAACAATTTATAAAATAGATTCATACAAAATATAATCCAAAAGTTGTAGTAAACAGTTTTCCAAACAAATATCATAAACAAAACTTTAAATCATTTAATATTTTTTTGGAATAACCAATTCATTCCACACATCCACACAACCAACCATGCATGTTTTGTTATGATGGTTCATTACTCATAATCTGTTTCACATCGATCAACCGTGTCTTCAAAAGGTAATTCATTCCCATGTGCCATTACACCTTTGGCACTGCGCGTAATGTCATATTTCAACCATGCATCGTAAATGATATATGAACACACACCAATAAGAATTCCCAAAATCCAATCCAAACCACTTCAATTAAAAAAATATTGAATATTTTCTCCTAAACTGAACCAAAAAAGTATTTTAAAATAAATATTTTAACATAAATTATCATAGTATTTTGTATTACAATTCCAAAATTCCAAAAAATTCTGCCAACCATAACAAAAGAGGGTTTATACCATGATTTGTACAAAACGTTTCCTATTAATTTCAATCATTTTATGGAATTTTTATATAATAAAATCTATTCTATCTATATTAGTTGAGAGTGAAGCCACCTACCACTAGTGTTTTGGAGAAAATGATAAATAACATGATGAACGGTCACAAAACTGTGTTGAATACCCCAAAACCCACCGTATATCTCTTCCCCTATCATCAAAACGAAAATATATCATCATATTTTGAATCCAAAACCTTATATCATCCCATATTGGGTGATTATATATGAAATTTATATAGAAGTGTTAGAATATATAACAAATCAATAAAAAATAACCATGAAAAAATCCTTACCACAAAAATCCAGCTTCTAGTCACCCAGAGAAGCCTTTAGATTACCTTTAGATCGATGTGATAACCTCCATGTTTCTCTGAGAAGAAAAAAATCCAAGTTAAGTGTAAGATCCTGGATCATGGAATGGAGTGATATATTTTATGATTTTTTTTGAATCTCATGTTTTGGTTAATTGAGTGGTAACACCAGTCCTTAGGGAGGCTCAAGGGTGTTCTGAGGGTTCGAGACACGAAAAATGGAGAAAAAGTCAGTTCTTTGAGTAAGCTGCACAGTCTTCACATGGTTATTGGTAACAGTGAGGACTGCCTATGAAACTATGTATGAGGTGGGATTTTAGAATGTTTCCTCCTCACAGTTTGAGCACTGTTTGGAAAACCGTGCAGGTAAACTGTGCGACCCAAATAATTTTAAAAAATTAAAATTTTTCTACTTTGAGATTGTAATAACCAACTCATTATTTAATTTCCATTCACCCCAATTAACCCTAATGACGAACGAAATATCCTAATAGCTATAATAGATCAATCTCTCTTGTTTCTAAGGAATTTTTGGTGTTGTTGGTTGGAAATCAAATCTCTTGGTAAGGCTAATCCCATCATTGCCTCTATTTTGATTTTAGGGGTTGTTTCTTCTTCTCCACTCTTTATGAAGCTTTAAAACCATACAAATTTGGTGATATCTATGTTTACGATTCATGGGTTGGTTAATGATGAATCTAAGGGTTCAATTGAGTGTGTGTTTTCTCACAGAATCGAGGCAGGTGGTCTGTAAGTTATATCCTAGGTTTTAGTTGTGTATTTGTGAAAGTGTTGATTTTTCATGGGTGTCTCTTGGTATGTTTTGATAACCCATTTCATGTTTAGGAAATTTTTTTATTAAGAAGGTAAATGGAAACCCCCTAAATCCCAATGCAATGAGTCGAGGGTTATGAGACTAATCTGGGGACACCCATGGGGTGTGTCAACTTCCTCAGCCTAGGGATTTGGGAAGAATAATCATAATTGTTGTGTATTTATAGAGAGCCTTTTATAAATATGTTGATGTTAATGATTTTGTTGGGTAGAAGTTAGGTGATTCACCTAGGCTTAATAAAAACATAAGGAATATTAAGTTAGCAAGGATGTGGTTTATATGGGTTGAACACAGTTATGATAGATGAATTGTGAATAGTTTTGGAATGTGTAAATGGGTTGACACATGAGAATGATGAATGGATTAATGGGATTATATGTGAAAATGATTAAGGAGCATAATGGAATGGATTATGATCCTATTAATGAAGCCCAGTGTGTTTGGAATAATGAATGAATCCTAGTGAGATATGCCTAATGAAGGAGTTCTTAGGGGGATATGCGTAATAAAATGGGAATTGGTTTAAATTGATAAATGATGTCAAATGTGTTAAATTTGTTAATGGGTTAAGTCGTGTTATTTACTCTCATGTTATTATTATTATTATTGTAAACCTTGGTAAATGGTTGTGATTATTTGTGAATTGTTAATGGATACATATATGAACAACATATGCACATGGATGGGTAGATTAGGGAATTGAATTGAGGTTCTCTGCCAACATGTTGAGTTGTATTGAGGCTTTAAATTCCACCCATAATACATGTGTTAGGTTATATGGCTGATGATTTTTTCCCCTATGAGATTCATCCACCTAGACTGAGGCTTCTAGGTGAAGATATGGTTGACATGATTAATTTAGTACTAGTAAGATTGGATAACTGTATGTTTTTTTACATGCATGTGATTGTGTACATTGAGCCATGTAACTTTTTGTGTTTGATGAATCCATGATAAATATTTTAAAAATTGTATGTAATGGAAAATGTAATGAATTGGTATGATAAGGACATGTTAATAAATGTTGGTAATGGACATAAACTAGTTAAGGTCACATAATCTTTTCCTTTTCATTTAATATTCATTTCCCTTTCTTCATGCACAATTTTTTATACCAAATATTTATAAATCACCATTGGTGGTGGCCTACTAGGTTGTACTAACACTCTGCTCGGGCTGCGATTAGGTACCCAAGCATACATCATGTTGCCAGTCAGAAGAAGGGTAAGGGCTATTAATAGGGTGTTGGGTTGGTATGGGTGTACATAGATGAGGAATTGATCCTAGTTTTTGGACCATGTTGGGGATTTTGTAGTTATCCATTATTTCATATTTGTTTTCACTAATTCACTAGTATAAAATCATGGCATATATACTATTGGATATGGTTGTACCCATTTCGGGAAATGGTCATTTATGAATTCTCTTGTATTTGTTTATTCCACTAATTTTTTAGGTTCTGTTGTGACATACTATTATAAATAGGGGGTATAGTATTCCTAATTTACATTTTGGACACCTACTTATAGTCATCATCCTTTTCCATATCGGGAGGTGCACTTAAGTTTATGTAACAACCTTGCTCAGAGCACCAGTTTAGTGGAATCTAGGTAGAGGATGTTACAAATTGGTATACAAAGTGTTACATTATATTTCTTACTATTTGGGTATGGTATACAGGAGGATAATAATGTGTTGGGCCATGGTAATGATCTCATTCTTGTGAGTATCTAACCCATGTACGGGGGGAAACCCATGTCACCCTGGGTGGTAATTGTTGTTCTAGATTGTACGATGTTTGATTTGATGATATTTCAACATTGGGAGATAGACATGTTTTGTGATGTGATAATTTAATGATATTTGGATCATGGCTTCAATGAAACAAGGTAGTCCATTCATGCATCATTATAGAAACATAGAGAGATAGGTCACATGCATCATGGTAGGCACACATGGGTTGGGTGTGTGAGTCATGAAAGATAGAATGCACCTTACATCATGGTATTTAAAAAGGGAAAAAATTTCAAAAAAAATAATGAAATGGGGTGAATATAAAATAATGATAAGTTATGATTACTAAAATATCAGTAATTAGAGGATTTTAATTAATTTAAAATGTTTTTATCATTTTGTGTGACCCTTGTTGTGTTGTATGGTTGAGTACCACTTGTGGACCATGACTAGATATAGCGATGGTCAAAGTGATGTTTTCATAATGTTATGTTTGGTTGGGATAGTGAGTATATGGAGGGATTTTATGTCTGGTGAAGAGACTTATTTTTATAAAGTAAGGAATGTTTTTTGGTGTGGCTTCTAAACCTTGTGTTTGAAAATTTAGAGAAATACCACCGCGATGTAGAATGCTAGTTGGGAAATAAGAGGATGTTGTTGAGAACACTACTACAGTAAAAGA
The DNA here is from genome assembly GCA_963277665.1 of Viscum album. Lineage (NCBI taxonomy): Eukaryota > Viridiplantae > Streptophyta > Magnoliopsida > Santalales > Viscaceae > Viscum > Viscum album. The sequence goes on along the minus strand of OY728133.1, from coordinate 2,062,827,669 downwards.
AGAAAATAATGTGGTGATATAGGAATGTATATTGAAGTAGTTATGGAAGAACAAGGGTCATTTTATGCAGATGATGGATTGGGACCCAAGGCGGGTTGCACCGAGTTTGTTGGAGATGACCAGAGAGTTTCAACTAAAGTACCCTCCGAAAATTACAGGAGAGGGTGGGCCAAATGCAGCAGTGTTCTGTATAGATCCTGTCCAGACGACACTTGATCATCTGGAGACTCCTGATGGGAATCAGGTCATGTTGGCATTTTATATATTTCCAGTCTATGAAATGCATTGGTGGGACATCCTGGCTCAGACTTAGCAGATTGAGGGGATGTTGTGGAATGATATCCATGAAAAGATTCTTGAGAATATTTACCAATAGACAAGGAGACAAGGGTAGGCTGCATAGTTCTTGTGCCTGACTCAGGAATCAATTTCAGTTATGGAGTATTCTAAGCGCGTCACGGACCTATGATTCATTGTTTTATCATTCGCGGGGGATGAGGCAGTGGCTATGTGGAATTTCCATGATGTGCTGAGATACAAGATCAAGTCTCAGATTAAAATATTCTGCCTGAAGAGGTTTATAGAGGTATTGGATCAAGAGATAATCTCTAAAGAGAACCTAAAGGGTTCGTCTAGATGTGGGATTGTATTTCATGGTATGCATACAAGTGGTGAAACATCCAATGGATGAAAGCATAATTTTGGAGTTTTTTACTAGGGAAAAAGTGTGCATAGTTGTCAGAATAGAGAGTCAACCTCTCATGGTGGTGATCAGGTGTTTTTCTATCAATGTGGTGGGTTATGGCACATGCATGTCCAGTTTCCACAACCTCTAGTTGTGTTCCTATCATGAGGATGATTGGGACACTTGTAGAGGATATGAAATAACTCTTAGTAGGTGTGCAAGAATGTTGGTGATAGGGATATTCCATGAAGAGGCAAGGGATTAGTTTCTCAATATCAAGAAGGTAGTTGGAGCTCCATGGGCCATACAAGCAGGGGTGTTGGACGTGGAACTCTGGGGTAGGATCTCCCATGTGAGAAGGGCATTGCAATGTAGGGAACCCAGGTTAGAGCCCATTATAAATGGGTTGGTCAGCATCATGAAGTTATGTCTGCACCCGGTGATGGCGAGGCATGCCCATTAACTATTCGAGGAATGATTCTTTTAGACGCTACACATTCTAGTTCATTGTTTGATATTGGTTCAACACACCCTTTTATTTATACTCAACCTGTAGTAGTGTTGGGTTTTACTACAGATTGTGTGTCAGGTGTTATGTCAATTGACACTCAATTGGGAGTGCCAAATGAAGATATCAGTCAATGTAGGGGATGCGATCAAGAAGTTAGTGGGTATCATTTCATGTGGGATTTTTTTGTACTCAATATTCCAGGGTTTCACCTGATCATGGGTATGGACTATTTGGTGTTGTTTCAGGCACATATAGACGGTTACCATAACAGGGTATCATTCGGGTCGCTTGAGGGTGACTCTTACGTCCATTGTAGAGAGATGGATGTTCGACAAGGCCATGTTGGACCGTTCATACGGTAGTTTGGTAGCCTAAAGGCTCAATAAGCATGTGTTTTACTTGATGATGAGAGAGGGGAATAGTTTTTCTTCCCTCAAGTATTGTGTTTCTTAAGGGTTTCTTGGGGTTTCCACCTGAGAGAGATGTTGAGTTCAAGATTGAGTTTCTTCTAGGAGCAGAGCTACATTATATTCCACCATATCGAATGGAACCAGAATAAATCAATGAGTCAAATATTCATTATTATGATTTGAAACATCAGCTGTTCATATTTCCTAGTATGTATCTTGGGGGATCTCTTATGATTTTTTTAAAAAAGGATGACTGGTCATCATGGTGGTGTATTGATTATCAGAAGTTAAATTAGATGATGGTTAAAAATCCATAACCACTTCCCAGAATTGATGAACTGCTTGACCAGTTGAGGGGTGACTAGGTGTTTTTTATGATTGATCTGAGAACCGGTTATCACATGTTGTGGGTGATTCCTTCCAACATACCATTGAAAGCATTTAGTAGTCGGTATGAGTTGTTTGAGTTTGTGGTGATGCTTTTCAGCATGACCAATACACTAGAGGTATTCATGGCATTGATGAAATTTTTTTTTCAACATTATATAGATAAATTTGTGGTTGTATTTGATGATGTAATCTTGGTGTACTCTAAATATCATGATGATCTTTCTGAACACGATGGAATCATCCCGATTACACTAAGAGAGGATCCACTATGCACCAAGCTGTCAATGTATCAGTTCTGGATTGGAGAAGTGAATTTGCTGGGTCACATCATCTCTGAGGTATGTTTGTCAGTGGATCTAGGGAATGTAAAATTTATTGTATCTTGGGAGAATCCCAAGAGTGTTTCAGATGTTCAGAGTTTTTTGGTTTTGGTCGGGTATTACTGGTGGTTCATCTAGGGTTTCTGTCACTTGGTAGTGCACTATCGGTCATGACCACAAAGGGAATTAAGTTTGAATGGTCTATTGAATGTTATAATGTCATTAAAGTGTTTAAAAATTAATTTACGATCAGACCAATGTTGATTTTACCTAACCAAGGTAGGAAGTATGTCTTTTTTAGTGATGTGTCTTGTATTAGGCATGGGGATTTTTTGATTGATGATTAGAAGGTTGTGTCTTATGGGTCGATGAAATTGATACCCCATGAGAATAATTATCCCAAAAGTGATCTTTAGTTGGCTACTATAGTGTATTCTTTAATCTGATAGAGGCACTACTTGTTGGGTCACCAATGTATTCAAAAGTAGGGATAGTTGGTACCAAGGTATCTAGTCCATTTAAGATTGTGTAGAAGATCAAACTAGTGGCGTACCGATTGGTTCTTCCTAAATGGTGTAGAGGGATGCATGATGTGTTTCATGTGTCACAGCTTTAGAGGAATCACCCTCACCCAAATCACATGGTGGATATTAAGGATGTTGAGTTTGAGGATGATACATCCTTTGAGGAGCATCTAGTTTTTGTGGTGGATTGTAGTGACAAAATATTGTGGGGAAAGGTTGTACCATTAGTTAAATTACTATGGAATCATGGGAATGTTTAGAAAGAACCTTGGTATAATGAATTTGATATTTAGGCTCAGTGGCCTGATCTCATTTTCATAGAAGTGTAATAAATATTGGGAGATTAGATCAAGGACGAGCAAATATATGGTGGGAAGTTTGTAATATCCATGATCATGGAACGGTCTGATCACATTTATGTTTCGGTTTTAATAACTTGTTTTGTTTAATTTAGTGCTTAACCCAATCCATACAGAGGCATGGGGTTGTTATGCGGGTTTGGAACACAAATAATAGAGAGAAATAGGGTTTTCTTGATATACCGCATGGTCCACGCACTATTACTGCTAAGCATGTAGATAGCCCATGAAACTAGGCAGGAGGTGGGATTTTAGAAAATGGCCTCTACATGGGTTTTCACTATTTGGAAAACCGTGCAGGTAAACCGTGTTACCCAGAAATGTTTAAAAAATTAATAATTTTCCACTCTTGGATTTTAATTCACATTCATGATTTCCTTCCCATTCAGCCCTCTTCATGGTAGGAATGATCCAAATCTACCATGTTATCCATGGGATAATCCCCCTTGTTTATATGGTGTTTTTGGTGCTATTGTTTGTGGGACTATGCTCTGTGTAAGGCTAATTCCTTCCTTGGTTCTCTTTTGAGTTTAGAGTTTGTATCTTCATCTTATATCTTTCTAAAGCTCTAAAACACTACTGTTTCGTTGATATCATGGTTGAAGATTCAATGGCTAGTTGAATCATAATATAAGGGTTCAATTAAAATTGTGTTCACCCAGGTAATAGCTGTAGGTGGTCTATATGTTAAATCCCATGGTTTATTTATGGATTTGTGCAAGTGTACTTTTGTTTTTGTGGTTCTCTTAGTTTGTTTTGATCACCCATGGAACGTTTAGCTAAAATGGATATTAAGAATGTAAATGGAAACCCTCACGATCCCCATGTGATACATCAAGGGGGGTGATACTAATCTAGGACCACCCATGGGGTTTGTTGACATCACCAACCCTTGGGATTTTGGAAGACCAAGATAGATTGTTGTGTTTTTAGGTATATTCCTTGATAAACATGTTCATGTAATTGATTATGTTGGGTAGAAGCTAAGTGATGAACCTTTTCTTCATTAGAACCTAAGGGATATTGGGTTATCATGGAAGTGGTTTATATGGGATAAACATTGTTATGATAGATTAATTCAAGATAGTTTTGGAATGTTTAAATGGGTTGAGACTTGAGAATTATGAATGGATAAATGTGTTAATATGAAGAAATGATTAAGGACCAAATTTGAATGGATTACTATCCTAGGAATGAATCATTTTGAGTTAGTCATAAGGATCTATGTCTAGTGAGATAGGCATAATGAATTAATGTTATGTGAGATAAGCGTACAACAATGGAGTTTGGATAAATTGAGAAATGATGTGAAATGTGAAAAATGTGTTAATGGGTTAAGGCATGGTATTAAATATCTGGTTAATGTTATTAATTATTTTTCTCTTGGAAAATGGCAGTGATGTTTTGTGAATGGTTAATGAATACATATATGTATAACATGTTCACATAGATTGGTAGAGTTGGGTATTTACTTGAGGATCTATGCCCACATGTCGAGTTATGTTGAGGCACTAAAATCCACCCCTAATGCATGGATTTGGGAAGAGGATTGGGGCTCTGATCCTCTAACGGTTGCATCCACTTGGACTAGGGATTCATGGATAGGATATGTTGGACATGAAGAAGTTAGTCCTAGTGAGATAAGATAATCATGTGTTTTTTTCTCATGTATGAGATTATATACTTTGTGACATGTAACTTGTAGTGTCTGATGAACCTACAATAAATACGTTGGAAATAGTATGTAATGGAAAATGGGATGAAATGGTATGATAATGAAAAGGTAATAAATTTTTTTAATGGACTAAACCAGTTAAGTGTACATAATCATTTATTTTTTCATTTATTATTCATTTCCATTTTTCATGCCCAATTTTTTATTCTAGATGTTTTGTACACAATGTTGGTGGTGAAAAACTTTGTTATACTCACCCCCTGCTCATGTCATCATCATGTACCATAGAAGATGTCATGTTTCAGGTTAGGAAAAGTATAAGGGCCCTTTCTAGGGAGTTGGGTTGTTACGGGTGTATGTGGAGGAGGACCCAGTCTTGGTGTCAGGACCATGTTGGGGATTTTGCAATTTTCATTTATTTGGGATTGTGTTCACTTTTACACTGGTAGAAAAAAATGTCATATTTACAATTGGATATGGTTGTACCAATTGCAGGAAATGATTGTTTATGCATGATCTTGTATGATTGGTTAATATTCAACCATTTTTATCTTATATTATGTAATATTTAGATAAAAGGGGGTGATGTCTCTCCAATTGACCTTCTATACCCCTAATAATTGTCGAAAACCATTGGCGTATTGGGATACGCACTTAAAATCATGTAACTACATGGCTCGAAGAACTAGTTTAATGGCTTCCTGGTTAGGCACGTTACACTAGGGATATTTTTGGGGTGAAAATGAGACATTAATACATAAAGGCAACCTAGATTCACTATTTTAGGATGTAATTTTTTAACTCCGCAAGGTTTATTCACAGTGTTTGTAAACCATGTGGTAACCATGAGGGAACCACTACCACAAGGATTAACCATGCACAATTCTAAAATTCGACACCTTATATGCTGAATCCACTACCTCCAATATCCAATCCCAATATCTCAATGTTATGGGTGACTCCTCTGTTAATGCATAGTCTGGGAAAACAATGTGCCACCTAGGTACTATGCCTTTTTTCCCTTACTCAATATGTGCGGTTTCATATAGTTTTTTCATGGTTTTCCCAATACGTGAACCAATAAGGAATCTTTTTAAAAAAACCATAAACACTCCAAAAGTTTCACCAACTCCCCATAAGGTCTTTCATATACAGTCACACTTAGAAATAAAAATAAAATCATAACATACTCTAAACTAGGGTTTAAAATTTTCCCAAAAATTGGTCATTTCATCAATGGAAAGTAGAAAACTGTAGATGACATGAATGAGTTTTTGTCACTACGCATTGATTCTCATTCCCATGCCTCATCCTAGATCAGACCATGATGCTACAAAACATGCACTGGACCAATGATTTTTTCACACAAGTCATTATATTTCCTTTCTATAATCTGCACTAGCATGTGAATCGATGATGCATCCGCCTCTCAGTCAAAAAGATTTCATATGATCACATGTTAAGGATTAAGATGATACTTTTTCAACTAAGATACATGGAATACAGTATGGACTATACTGAACAATAGTGTAATTTCCAATAAAATATTCAACCTCACCTATACATTCAATTGTCATAATGGTCGTATGTATGCAGGATATAACATGCCCTACTTCCTAAAATGATGATGTCCATGCCCTGGTGAGATCCTCAAGAACACATGATCACTCATAAAGAATGGCATGGGTCATAAATAACGATACACATAATATTTAAGAAGACACTAATACATAACCATCCATTGATTGATCATCTAAATATTCTCCATTGAAGCATGGTCATTGACAAATTCAACAAGTGGTGTATCTCTTTCTTCTACCCAATAAAGTGCAGAATAAAAAGGAAACCCACAAAAACCCTTTAAACAAATCCATTTTCATCGAGGCTTGATAACTTTTCTTATATAAGAACTCAAATAATGTTATGATATCTTCCCATGAACCATTGAAATCCATTACACTAGCATGTGATATGTCTTCCAATGTTTTTATCATCTTCTTAGATTGGCCATCCAATTGAAAATGATATGCCATACTCATTTTCAACAGAGTCTGAAAGGATTTCAATAATGATGTCTACAGATGATATTTAATCCTTAGATCTCTATTTTATAGGATCAAAATTGGTATGCAATGCCCCTTTACCACTTCTTTGAGATAGACTTTTTTCATGTCCTTCATTATATGTGATTCATGCATAAGAATTAAATGATCCATATTTTTGATTCGATCCACAATCACCCATATGATATGAATTATATAAACCATCATTGGGTGACCTATTAAATAATTCATAGCTATTTTCTACAATTTCCAATATAGAATAAAAAATCACTAATGAAATCCCCCTAGTTGCTGATGACGTGCCATAAATTTCATACATTTTAAAAATATTGAATCTAACTTAGTCACCTTCCCTTTTAAAAATACCCACCAATAATGTGCTTTCAAGGCCTTATACATCTTATGTATTCAAATATGAACAACCCATTATAAATGGTAGTATGAATGATGATTATTTTCCTGAAAGTATATATGTATGACCATTCGATCTCAAAATCATAATACTGACCTCTCATCCAGCCTACAGCCCTCAATGGTCTTCCCACCATTGAGTTTTAACCTTATAGCCAAACATTCTTCATCATATGTAGGTGCCTCATTTACCATCATTACTAAATCAATAAATATAGAAACTAAAAATAGCACCATAACATCACCTTGGGCATTATATTCCACATTCATGTCAGATATGACCAATATCATGTACCACTCAGCTAAAATGTCTTTATTCAATTGAGCATTTGAATTTATGATTAATACATCTTCCACCATATTTCTTTTCCTCAGTGTATACATAAATTCCATGTCAAACATTCGGAGATATTCTATCAATATTCTTTATCTTATGATCAAATAACACTCTGAGAAAATTTTATTCATGACCTTATGATCTATGAACATAGTGAATTTCTCATCAAATAAGTAATGACACAGTGACTTCAAAGCATGGAAAACTATAGCTAACTCCAAATCATGTGTTCGGTAATTATTATCATGCACTCATAAGATACTTGATCCATAATATTGAAAATAATTTCTCATCATGAGAACACATCCCAAGCCAAATCCTAAAGAAATTCAATATACAATGTACCCATTTCATGAATTGATCAATACAAAATAGGTTGGGATTTTAGACGGGCCTTATGCATTTGAAAATATTTCGATCATTTTTCATTCCACTATAATGGAACATTCTTCATTCTCAAAGAAGTTATTGGGGATTCTAGCAATACAGAATCTAAAACAATGAATTGGTAATAACTAGCTAGATAATGAAAAATTAATATAAAAAATATATTCCTCCGTGGTTTCTAAGAGAAAACAAATTATATCTTCTTTTAATCAACAAAAACAATAATTATGTGGCCAATAACTGATATCAATTGTATACAAAAAATTCACATGGATAATTTCGAATTAAAATTATGGTCCCTCAAGATTCCCCATAACATCTCTACATGTTTCTCATGCTTAGAATTTGTCTCCAAATACACCAATATGTCACCCAAAAACACCACCTCAAAAAAATCCATATACCACTAAAATATCTGATTCATCAATTCCATAATAACGAATTCTGCATTCATGATATTCAAATACATTACAACATATTCATAATGGTAATATTTTCTTTTGAAGGATGATTTCATAATGTCATCCTTCCAAACCTTCAATTGGTGACATCCTTATCACATGTAAATATAATTGAATGACTGAGATACCTTAAATAGATAGAATAATAAAAAATGATTAGAATTTGATTCCAATTCTTTATTGTTTACTTTTTAATATTATGGTAATCCACACATAGCCTTGTGTTCAATTATTCATCAAGGCTAAAAAATTGTATTTCCCATGAAGACGTACATGGGTGAATAAACCCTTTTTTCCATCTCTTCCAATTGAACATATAACTCCTTTAAATTTTTTGTCTCCATTTGAGATGAAAAAAGTGAGATACGATTGTCCCATAGAAGGAGATAAATCATAAAATCTACTTCATGTACAGGAGGAAACCCAATGTATTTTTTTATGGAAAAATATCATGAAAATGATCGAAAACAACTTGATAAATACATTTCTAGATCTCTTTGATCAATTCCAACGTAAAACCCACCAAATTATAAGAGATAATTCAAATTACCATTTCCAATAGTGATTTTTCACCTATACTTGCATTCCTTTATCCTCTTAATAGATTATTTACACCATCATCAGTCAAGAAAATAAATATTTTACTATAACAGTTGATGGTATTCTTGAATGTTTTCAACAAATTCATACATTGTATTTCATCATATACATTCCTCTCTAGCACCTTTATGTTCAATTTCAACTCATATCTATAAATAGTTATAGAAAATGTTTTATATAAATTGGCTCAAAATTCTAATTTCCCAATTGGGGTTTTATGTTTTATCAAAGAGGACATTATATCATGTTTTAATCTCATGAAATCAACAAGATGAAAAGATATAAAGAAATGTGATGCACCAGTATCAAATAACAATTACATAAGGGTACAATTAAAAAGATTTGTACCTCTCAATATAGATTTTCGAAACTAATCACCCACCATAACTTTATTAACTCTATATAATTGCGTACATGAATCATTTTTATCCTTATCACCCTATTGATATTTTCCTCCCTATGGAGTCATGGTATTCCTAGAATGACATTGGATAGCTATGTTTTCCTAATGAGAAATATTCTGTAAGCCTAATTACATTGAAATATACAATGCTTGTGACACATGAGGAGTGTCCCGAACACTCAACCATGGATCATTTTATCAATAGAGCTGACGATACCCAATCTTATTGAAATTTTGGCATGATATTAGTGTTGTTGTATACATTCCATTAACATGAATAGTTTAATCACACTAAAATAAATACATGGTCTTGGATCTTGGAGGAGGGTAAAATGATCATGTATTTTGATTATAATGTGTTACTCCACTCGGAGAATATGTGTATTCTTCATATTTAACCAAGTGTTTGAGTTATAACCTCCCCTCATGAAGACAACCATACTTACAACACATGGATTATATTAGTGAAAAATATTTTAATAATAGTATCTATATGTAGTCTTGAATCAATAGTTTGAAAATCCTGAATGATTCTTTAAACCAACAGTTGGTTTACCTATTTCTCAGGTGAAACCACATTCTCAATGACAACTTAAGACCCATTCTTATGAAATCTACCCCATTCCATTTTCAATTCAAACTACAAACATTAAAAGTATTATTTTCAATTAAATTATGTCAAGACATTTTATATTATATCACATAATTCTATCACAAATATTCTTTCCAAAATAAAAAATTTTCTTCATTCAATCATTATTGAAAAATTTCAACATTATTATGAAAATAAAATCATTTTAAAAATATAAAAACCATCCTCATTTTAAATAATATTTCATTTGAAAACACTTTCACAAGTTTCAAAAATCAACCATTTTGAAAAAAATCATAAAAAATTACTCAAAATGATGAATTATATAGTGACCTTAGCTTTTACATATAACATTACATGATTTCATGCATTGTTATACATCATAGTACAATCCATGTATCATAATGTCTAGTATCTTTGAAGCTTAGGTCCATAAAACTGATAATGTTGGAGTAAAAAAACACTTTGTTATTTAACATTAATAATGAGCTTCTAACTACATTTGGGCCCTGACATCTGCATGGGGTACCATGGGGATCACATGAACAAAGGGTTGAGCTAAAATCCTACTATGGGATTTAAAATAAGAATAAGGATTTATCACAAGTGTTATAGATGTTGACACAAGGATATAAAATATCATATAAAATCATAACATGTATACATGGGATCATATAAAAATGAATTCAAAGTATTGTGATATTAATATAAATCATGAAATTATCAATATTCATGGATCATTTCAAATAGTGGAGAACAATTCATAGTTCCCTACTAGAACTTTTGCACAAGGTAACATAGGTCAAGGATAATAGTCAAGATCGTTGCACAAAACATTTCATGAGACTAAAAATTACCCAATTCATTAGAGCGCTATCTGGGTGCACCAATCATAACATGTTCAAGTATATTATTTATACATAAATAATAATACATAATAAATCATATATAAGCATAGGGGAATCCATGTGGACAAATAGGTTTCTGAATCATGTGACAAAGCATAATGAATGGGTGTATCAGAAGAGTTTCCTTGGGAAAAATTTATTAAAAAATACATGACCATTAATAATTTAAAACATTACTATATCAATTTATGTGATGTAATATAGAATTTAAAACATGTACGAAGTATATTTAGGAAATTCATAGAATTAAAAGATTATTCTGGGGTTTTAAAAAAATTCTAAAGAGTATTTAAAATCGAAAAGGAAAAAATATTTTATATAAAAACAGATGTCTAAAAATAAGGTTTTCACAATAAAAATAATGATTTTATAACAAAAAATATGTATTTAATCAAAAATGTAAAGTGCACTTGAAATTGGGAAAAAATTTGGGAAGTTCCCTTAAAAGGAGTTTGCTTATTTGGATGTATCAAGGTGGGAATCACATAAAATCTTCTATATTCCAGAAATAGAATGCGGTATGGATCTTGAAACATTAGTATTTAGAATATTGATATAATTTATAATTATTACATAAATAGAAAATATAACATCATTTGGGTAAAAACAAAGATAGAGCAACCCGAAGGAGTAAAGGCAGTTCTGGTATAACCCCTTAGAGAATATCGGCATGGTATCAGGTGTACTTAATAGGTCCTAATGAGAGAGAAATGGATTTATAATTTTTTATAAATCATGAGTGATGTATTTTTAAACTGTAAAAATAATGTCCCATCGTTATGAATTATAGGTAAAAGGGCATAACATATAGTAGATTCACGATTAAATGTGGAAAAGAGAGGATCCCTTACCTTAAGTCTGATGGTGTTCTTTCCTTGGTATTAACGACATTAATAATCAAATTTGGTTCATTAATTAATAATTAAATAAAAAATTTTAAATTTAAATTTTTTAGTATAACCTTTTTGACTTCATTCATAACCTTTTTGATTATTAATGAGGTTCAATTTCATTATTCAGGTCTGTTTGATTTATATTTGGTTTAATTATTAATATGAATAGATAATAATGTAAGGTGAGAGAGGTTTTCCATAATTTAAGATATATGAAATTAGTGTACATCTATTAGATTACATTTTTGTAAATTTATTTTTATTTACTTGGAGTAAATGTGAATCACTATATATATCATTAATGATAAACTCATGGATTAATGTGGCGATATTTCTCACAATTAACTTGTTTTGTATTTTTATTATACCTTGTGAATTAATATGGATTAAATAACATTAAATATCAAACAATATACATATATTATGATCTTGAAAAACCATTAAAATGATTTCCTGACCAGGCTAGAAGATGATAATGCAAATTCAATCCCCGCCATCATTGAATGTGATAAATCAACACATCTCGGCCGATATTTTCATTTGTATAATAAATGGATGGGAGGGAGAGATTATACTAAAATATCTCACTAGCATAATATAATTACTGTATAATTATGTTACTATATTTATCATACCATTTGGGTTAAGGGTGGTGTGTAATGAAACAATAAATAAAAGAACTTGAATGAAAATGAATGAAAAGAAAAGAGGAATAAACCACTTGATTTAATCATCCGTGAGAGCCTCTTAAGGGGTTGGGATTTAGTCTTTTGAGGAGAAGAAGGTATTTTGGATGTGGGGTAGAATATAACAGATTGAATTGTGCATAACATAGTCATTACACAGTTCTTGAGAGTAGTAAAGAGAAGAGGAGACTCTGGGAGGTTTTTATAGTGGAGGAGATGAGTGAATTTTGAATATCTATTTCTTTATTTAATTTTTTATCTCAAGACAAACAATAGTGTTTGATTCTTGTGACCAAAAATTGTAATATGTTCATATGAGTTCCAACCAATTGCCATTTATATGATCCATGTCTCAATCGTTGCATAGAAATTTAGGTTTTAGCATTTTTTGTGATATATCATATTTTACTATTCATTGGAAATTCATGCACTTTAGAAAAATAGCAAAAATTCAAAAAAACCCATTTTTTAATTTTTAGAATCCCAAAATGAACTCCATTTTTCGCAAATAATTTTATGAATATAATTTATTTATTTTTCAAATAAAATCATCATTTATTAAAAAACATTAAAACTATAACTCCTTTTATAACACCGTGAAAAAGTAATCAAGGTCCCATTTAAATATATTTTCATCATAACAAAATAAAATAAAAAAATTATAATTACATTTTATGAAAATAAATTTCCATTTTAAATTATAAAAATAATCATAAAATTATAATTAAAATATTTTTGACATACAAAAATACGAATACTTATACTACAAATGTTTTTTCACTTATGTGATGTCTAAATAGTATATTTACATTCTTGTGTAAATTTCTAATTTTTTGTGAAACTTAATTTTCATTACTATTCATAAGGGTGTGTTACTATTCATAAGGGAATGTTACTATTTATCATAACTATGTTGATTTAATAAACTCTAAATATCATACTGAATGAAACCCTGTATGTAATATTTTTAAAATTCAAAATATAGAATCGAAAATGTTAGGTTTAAAGGTCACATAATACATGGTAGTTAACTATATTCTAATTCCATGTGATTATATGACATAGTTTTAAGAAGGGTTTTTACATTGATAAAACATTGGGTTGTTAGATTATTCCCCATTATGATATTTCTCCCTCGATTTTTTTTCATTGTCTTACATTCAAATACATAAATAGTTATTGTTACTTTTTCTTCCTTCCCACCTCCATTTTCCATGTTTCCTCTTTCGTAATTATGTTTTTACCACCTCTCTTTGACGTGAAGAGTATTATTTTTACATAGAACATTATCTATAAGATCCTATATTTTCTCTGGATACTCCTCATAAGAAAATTCATTATCCAACTATATAACCTATGAAGAGAGTACATTTGAAGGGTATGGTATGTAAATCTTTATGAGTGATACATGAAAGAAATCGTGTTCTTCAGATATGGTAGGTGGAAGTTTTAGTCGATAGGTCAAATCCCCAAAATGATCAAAAATATCAAAGGTGTTGTTGTACCTAGGACTTATCATTATTTTGTTCCCAAACCTCATGACATTTTTCCCTGGAGATATTTGTAGAAATACCATGTATCCAACTTGGAACTCACAGTCTTACCGACGATTGTCTACATATCTCTTTTTTTGACATTGGGATGCCTTTATGGCTATTGAATGGTTTTCACCTTCTCCATATATTCATCAACCATATCATGTCCTAGAAGCTTACATTCCCCAAAATCATACCAACACACAAGTTATCTACACCTTTTCCCATAAAGGGCTTCATATGGTTCATTTCAGATGATAATGTGGAAATTGATGTTGTTTGAGAATTCAACAAGTGTAATATTTTTACTTTATTCTACTTTGAAGTCCATAGAACCTGAATTCAACATATATTCTAGTTTCTGAATCGTTTTCTCAGATTGGCCACCAGTTTTTGGAAGATAGGCTGCACTTATGTTCAGTTCAGTTCTTAGAGAATTTCAGAGACTTTTCCAGAACATCTATGTGAATATTGGATCTCGATTGGATACAATAGATAGTTTTACTCCATGCATCCTTACTAATTAATTGATATATATCCTCAAAATTTTATCCTATGATATTTACTCTAAAATTTAGATAAATGGAGTTTTCTCTGTAAGAGGATCCACAATTAACTATATAGGATTGTTTCCCTTGGATGTCATTTGAATTGCAGTGAAAATGTCCATAGTGATGTTCTCCCAATTCGATGAAATTTTTGGTGGTGGATGCATCATCCTCATAGACTTATGCCTTTCATCATTCAATTTTTTACAAATAAGGAAATTTTATGTATTCGCAGCCATCTCCTTCTTCATATTATCCCACCAAATGTTCTCTCGGAGATCTCGACATATCTTTGTGCTCCCAAGGTGAATAGAGAAGGTTGAGCTATGTGCGTCATACATAATGTCATTCATTAAATCTAGATCAGATGGTACACATAATCATGATACAAATATTAACAGTTCTTCTTCATCAATCATGAAATCTGAGGATTTCCCAATTTTGATAGATTCTAGTATTTTCATAATTTTCACATCATTTCTTTTAAGAATTCATTATTTTATCCATGAGGGATGGTCATACAATCATTTGAGAAAGGATATTTGAATTTCCTCCCCCAATTATTCCCATGTCTATCTGATTAATATCATTAAAGATTGGATTGTTTTCAATTCTCATCATTGATAATGTGGCAGGATCTTAACTACATAGAGCATAAGACACATTTTTTTTCCTTATTATGATTGATGTGGATTGAGGATACATATTCCATGATGAGATATATCTATCTTCCCTAGTGCATATTAATCTATTTTGGTGTGAATATATATTTGCGACTCTTGTGATCAATATATATCTCACACTCCTCCCCATATAGATAATTCCTTTAGGTTTTTAATGAAAATGTCATAGGTGAGAACTCATGAAAATGTGTCTGATAGTTTTTCTCATTGATTTTATGCTACCTTGATGCGTAGGCTATCCCTTTGTCTTTTTTCACCAGCACCCAACCTAATCCCTTCATTTAATCACCACTATACACCAAAAAGTGTTCTCCACTTTTTGGGAGTGTGAGTACTGACATAATGAATAACCTCTTTCTCAAATCATTAAAATAGTCTTCACATTCTTGTTCCAAGTCAAGCCCCACTTCCTTCAATGTAATCATGGTAATTGGAATTGAAAATCATGAAACGTTCTTCAAATTTTTTTGGTAATACCCAACAAGACCCAAAAAACTATGGATCTTAGTTACTAATGTTGTCCTTGAATACTCTTGAATTTATTTTATCTTGTAAGAGTCTATAGATAACCCTTTTCTGGTGATAACATGCCCAAAAAATGATACTTACTCCATCCAGATCTCACATTTACCATACATTGAATATATATTTTCATTTCTTAATTCCATTTACACAATTTTTAGATGATACTCATGTTCCTCATTGCTCTTGGAGTATATTAAAATATCTTCAATAAATATAGCCACAAAATTTTGAAGGTAATATCAAAAGATTATATTCATTAAATCCATGAAAATTGTTGGATCAGTAGTGTGTACGAAGGGAATGACTATGAACTTATAGTTTCTGTAGCTCATTTGAAAGGATATCTCAGTAATATCTACCTTCCTCTCCATTAATTGGTGATATCCCAACCAAAGGTTAACCTTAGAGTAATAACTATATCCATAATGTTGATCAAACAAGTCATCTATCCGTGGAAGGGGATTCTTGTTCTTTGTCCTGATTTTATTGATCCCATAATAATCAAAGAAGAGATGAATTGATACATACATATTTTGACAAAGAGGACTAGCACACCCAATGGTTAAGCACTCGGACATTTGAAACCATTCTCCTAATTCTTTAGTAACTTCTTCATCTGCTCTTCCATGTCTTGGTGGCCATTCTATATGGTGTCCTTGATATATGAAGAGATCCCTGAATATGTTCAACTGAGAACACAATCTCTGGGATAAGAGGAATACCAAACAACACTTTAGGGAAAACATCAGTGTAATCCCTCACGACGTAAATGTATCCAAACACGATTGTCCCCTTTTTCTCAATTATTTGAGCTAGACAAGATTTCTCATAATGAATTAATATCCATACATAATGAAATTATTATAAAGTTGATTTATCTTCTTATTTACCATTGTAATTAATTAGAGGATTCTTTGGTATGTGAAGAGTTATCTTCTGTTCATGATAGTTGATGCTGTCATTGTATAAACATAGAAAATCCATGAACAAGATAGCTTCCAACTCTACTAAATTATGTATTATGTGATTTTTTGGGTGGTTTAGTCCACAACAGTTAACTGGGAGGAGCTATAAACTATGGAATCATGAATTTACCCTTTCACTATTCTCATATATAACTTGTCCTCCGAATTTATAGGTGGTGTTTGATTTGTTGTACCAAATATGAATGATAAGAAAGAATGTGTAGAACCAGAATCAAATAATACATTCTGTATTATTGAATGAATAAAAATAGTATTGGTCACCACAATGTTTTCTGGATCCACCTCAGTAGTAGTGATAACATAAGCCCTTCCTTGTTTCCTTGGAGATGTGGTTGATTTCCTCCAACAACCCTCAGATTAGTGAAATTTTTCATATAATTCCCTTTCTTCTTACAGTTGTAACACTGCAATACATGCTCAGTGTTGACATAAACCTTCTTTTCTTATTCCAAATTAGAGGTATTTATCATATCATGTCAATATTTTTTATCAAATGACCCTACATTTCACATTTGAAGAAATTCCTAGTTCCCTTTAGATAGTTCCTAGGAGGCTTCTTCAACATTTCTTTCAAGTGGGATGATTAAGTATCTTTTTATCTTGGAATTTATTTTTGGGATCACCTACATGATATTCCATTTTTATCTTATTATAGTTGGGCCCTGGATAACACGGAGAGTATCAGATCTCCATTTCACCATTGAGGGCACAACATAAAATATCTTCATAGCTATCGATGTCCTGAATAACAAACACTTTTCATAAAATTCGAATTATTATTCTAAATAAGTGATCCATATTGCATTATGTGTTCATGAAAATTCCGGAGGTAATACTTGAATTAATTGTAATGTTTTTTCATCCATCATGATTGAATCATATTCCTTTATCTTGAGTCCAAGGAACTCTCTTTATGTCTTGAGACGGAGTGTTTGGGGAAACTATTTATTGAAAAACATTCTATTCAATTCCTCCCATTCCATGGAATCCACTTCCTCTTTGGGATTCATATTGTTGATCAGTTTCATCCACTGATCATCTTCCCCATCAAAATGATATAACATTAGTACTACTTTCCCTTCATCTAAGAACATTATGAAAGAGAATATATATTCAAGGGAGTTAATCCAAAATTCCATGATGAGGGGATTAGATGATCCATTAAACATGGGTGTCCTTAGGGGAATGAAGGATTCAACGACAACATAATCTTCCCAAGGAGGTGGTCGGTGTTTCACTATATTCACATTATTATTCATTAGTTGATACAGTAGAGGAAGTACTGTAATGATGTTTTTAGAACCCATTCCCATCATATTAGGAATATAATTAGAGAAATCGTCATATTCTCTATCACATTGTTTGTTGGCATGTATTCTTCTATTTCAGGCCATTAACTATGTAAAAGAACATAAATTTTAAGGGATTAAATACATAGATTTTGAGCACAAAAACACAACTTTGAACATAAGTGGTAAACTTGTAAATGAGTGTTATATCATAACTTGTTAATCCCTATATTTAAATCTAATTTATAGTTGATTTATTTATTAGAACATATTCTTAGGTGATATTTTCTTATACCCATAATAATGGTATATACTAATATCTTGAATCTACAAAATAACACCCCCCAAGGAGTGTCAATCCAAGAGTGCATCATGTTCTTCTGTCATGCACCACTTCCCATTGTAGTCTACCTCAATGAGGTGTTTTCTTGTCTTACCCGCAGAAACAATCATACCAGAGCCACCACAAACTTTGTGTTTGCAGAAATGGATGTATTTTCTTGATATACAATATAAAAAATACTTACCAAAATTTAGGGGGGTTTTCTTATAGATATAATTATATAAAAGGTTCTTAAAAAAGTGTTGTATTCCTAATATCCCAAAATAATTAGACCATATTATGATACCAACTATATATACCCAAGAATTTTACATATATCATTATATAATTTTATGCACAATTATGCATCATAGTACATGCCAGGGATTGTAAATCCTAGTGTCTTAGAGGTCTAGGTACATAAAACTAAAAACATGGGACTAAAAAAACATTTTTATTTAACATTCATAAAGATCTCCTAAATTATATTGTTCCCTTATATATTCATATGGTACCCTAGGGACCACATGAAGAATGGTATTATCTAAAATCCTAAAAATAGATTAAATATTAGAATAATTCTTTTTCTCAAGGGTTAGAGATCATGAAATAATGACATAAAATAGGATATATATTGAGAACATATAAACATATGATCATATAAAAAAGAATTCATAGTACTGTTAAAAAACATAAATAATGTCTTTAGAATGGTTCAAGGCTCATTTCCTCTAAGGCATCACAAGTCATGGTTAACCACAAAAACCATTACACCTGGTAGCATGAGTCAAGGCTGACCGCCAAGAGCATTTCACAAAACGTCTCATGATACTAAACATTACACAATTCATTGGAGGACTCTCTAAGATCACCCATCTTAATATGTTCATGAATATTATATCAAAAATAATAATCATTCATAATCAATCATACATAAACATAATGGAACCCATGGAGAGAGTTGGGTATCACATTCATGTCATAAAGAATAATGAATGGGTGTATCATAAAAGTGTCCGTGATAGAAAAGAATTAAAACATACCTGTAAATTAATAAGATAAAATAGGAATATAAAATGTTAATGGATGTAAAACATAAGTGAAAACATGAAAAATGAATATTTATAAAATTTATAACATTAAATCATTTCAGTGCTGTTTTAAAACAATTACTAAAGAGAATATAAAATCTAAAAGGGAATAATCATTGATTTAAAAAATTAGTAAAAAAGGTTTTCATAATAAAGTGACTAATTTTATAACAAAAAATGTGTATTTAAACAAATGGTATACTGCACATGAAATTGGGTTAAATATTTGGGAAGTTCCCTTAAAACAAGTTTCCTTGATGGGAAGTGTCATGGAGTGAATCACATAAAAGCATGTAAATACCCAATAGTGAATAAGGTATGGATAATTAATCAAGAGTTTGGAGAATATATAAAGAATTACGATTTTTTACATAAAAAGAAAAGGTAACTTCATTTCGATAAAAATAATGATAATGCAACCGCAATGAATAAAGGTAGTTTGGGTAGAATCCCTTATAGTCTATATGCATGGTATCTAGTGTACATAAGAGGTCTTAAGGAATGAGATAGGAGTTTATCATATTTTATATATCACGAGGTAAGTATGGGGAAGTATTTAAATCATACCATATCAAAATAAATTATACATAAAATGATATAACATAAAGGAGATTCTTGAATAAATGTGAGAAATAGAGGATCCCTTACCTTTAGACTGATGATGTTATCCCGCTGATATTAATGACCTGAACAATAAAATTAGGTTCATTAATTAATAATAATAGAACCTATTATATATATATATATATATATTATTTATTATAACATTTTTGAGTTCATTCATTACATTTTGGATTTGTTATGAGGATCAATTTCATTGTTCGGGTCAATTTGTTTCATGTTCCGTTTAATTATATACATGAACTAATAAATAATTTTGGTGAGGGGGTTTTCTATAATTTATGTAATATGAAATTAGTGAACATTCAGAATATTACATGTTTGTAAATTTAATTTTCTTATTTGTAGTGAAGGTGAATCATTATATAGAACACTAATGATAAACTCTTCAATTAAATTGGGGGATTTTTATAACAATAAACTTGTTTGTTATTATTATTTTACATCATGAATTTATAAGGATTTTAGAAAATTAAATAAGATAAAATACAAATATTATGATATGTTTCAACCATTACAATGTTTTCATGACCAGTCAAGAAAATGGTAAAGAAAATTTAAAATTTGTTGTCCTTGAATGTGATAAATCAACAACTCTCTGATGATATCATCAGTTATTGAATAAAATTTGGAGGTGAAAGAGATTATCATAAAATATATAGCTAAAATAATACCATTCCAGTACAATTATAATTACTAGAGATATCATACCATTTGGATGAAGGGTGGTGAGGAAAGAAACCAGAAATAAAAGAACTTGAAAGAAAATGAATGAAAAAAAAGATGAATTTACCTTTTGATTTAATCTTCTTTGAGAGCTTCTTGTGGGGACAAGATTTATCCTTTTATGGATACCAATAGCTATTGGACATCGGTGAGGATCTTGGGGAGTTATTTTGGAATAACATAGTCAAGACACAAGGATTGAGAGGATTGAAGAGAAGAGGTCAGTGTGGGTGGATTTAGTATTATAGAAGACGAGTGAATTTTTTATATTTAATTCATTAATTTATTATTTTTTTCAAGATGAGTTATATTGTTAGAAAATTGTTTCAAAAATAGTAAAACATGCATGTGAGTTAGAAAAAATTTCTATTTATGACATATATGACTCATTCATGATGCATAAATTCATGTTATAGCATTTAGTTGGAATTATCGTATTATATTATTCATAAAAAATTCATGTATTTTAGAGAAACCAAAAAAACTCACTGTAACAAATTTACAATGTGTATAATAAAAAAATGATCTCCATTTTTTAAAAATATTTTTTTAAATATGAATAATTTAATTTTTAAATAAAAAAACAATTTATTCGAAAAAACAACATTAAAACTATAAATCATTTTATTACTCCAGAAAAAATTAATCATTTCCACATAAAATTATATTATAACCATAAGATAATGAATTAAATATTTATTAATACATTTAATGAAAATAAATATCCATTTTAAATTATTAAATTAATCATAAAATTGTAATTAAAATATTTTTAACATACAAAAATACCAATAAATACACTATGATTGTTTTTTCCACTTATAAAATGTCTTATTGTATCTCTATATTCATTGGTGAATTTTCAATTTTTTGGAAAAATTACTATTCATTAATATTCATTTATATTCATAAGTGTATGATACTATTCATAAGATAATTTCAATATTCATAAAAAATTATATTGATTCAATCTGACTCTAAATATCTTACTAAAGGTAATAGTATACGAAAGATTTTATAATTGAAAACACATATGTGAATATATTATGTTTAGTGTTCATATAGTACTTATTAGTTAACTTTTTTTGATTTAATGTGATTATATAACATAATTATAAGAATGGATTTTACATTTATAAAATAATTTGTCATTACATATGTACTCCTTGTAGGAACTCATTCCTCTAATGCATGTCATGCTTATCTCATTGGATAAAAACACGATAGTGAGATTCAAAAATAATATAGGTTTCTCCAAAACAATAATGTTCCCAACTCCCAACTAACTTGAATTTCATCTTAGAAAGGATATCTACAGGTCTTTATCCTCTACGTTACATGTTCTTAAATTCCTACTCTTTTCTATGATCCCAATATATTGAATTGAAAAGAATGTGTTCGAATCCAAGAATGAAAAATAAAAAAATAAAAAATTCATCATTTCTCGAAAGATAGTTTTAAGGAATAATATGATACCACATGTAACATCCCTCTCCATCTCACTATCTAAAGAGGGAGTGGAGAAAATAAATATCCTTAAGCAATATACCCAAGATGTCGAATGATGGAAGTAAATACATAATGGAATCAATATACATGGAGGAAAATTTTACCTTTTAAAATATTAAACTAACCATCAAATCCCTAAATGAATAATCCACTATATTATAGATAATATAGATGAAATATAAATAAACATTTCAACTACAAATATCAGACTAAAACCATGTACCACAATGAAAACCTATAATACCAATGTAAATAATAGAAGACAATAAAGAAAACAATATTTAAGACAACTAAAGCTCCACAGCTCTACAAGGTTCATGCTCTAACTCCACATGATATCCCAAGTATCATGAAGTAGTATTAAATATATATGATATTTTACCATTTCTCGAGTCCCATTAGATGAAATTTTCATGTCACAAATGTTTCAGAGTACAAGTTAGTGCTAAAACTCAGTAGGATTTCCCCAATGACATCCACACTCACACAACTGGGGTAAAAAATTTTAGAATCATATAATCGAAACAATTTATATAAAATATACTCTAAAAGTGTTTATAACTAAATATAAATAACATTAATATTAAATAGTTTTCCAAATAAAAAACATACCCATTTTTGAAATCATTTCACATTTTTTTCATTATAACCTAACCATTCCACACATCCACAAACCTACCATGATTTCTTTATTATGAACTATTTATATTAATTAGTTGTTTATTGAAAATATAACTAGTCATCCCATGCTAATTAATTATCATCTTCCATTAAACCTTTGGAACCAATCATAAGGTCATATTTCAACCCAACTACTTAAATGTTATAAGAACTCCCGCCGCCATGTACACCAAAAAACCATTCCAATTCACTTCAATAAAAATAATTTTTTATTCAAAAAATTTTCATATAAATCAAACCAAGAAATATATTAAAATGATCATTTTAAATTCCTTTATAAATAAAATATGTATAAAAATTCTAAAATACCACAAAAACTCACAATCCATCACCATAAAAGGTTTTTACCATCATTTGAAAAAAACAATTCTCAATAAATTTCATTCTTTTTAAACAATTTGAAACTAACCCAATCAGTTCAAGTAGTAGGAGTTGAGAGTCAATCTGCCTACCTTGGGATTTTATCCAAAATGATAAAAAAAATATGAAGAATGATCACTAAGTAGTGTTGAATCTACAAAAAACAGCCATATCTATCTTCCCTAATCCTCAATAAGAACAAATATCATCTTATTTGGAATCCACATCTTCAGATATACCCACACCGGGAGTAGATCTTTTAATATGATTGAGTGTGTGAAGTAGATCTAGAAAAAAAATATAATAAATTAGGAACAAAGCCTTACCATAACAATCCATCTTCAAATCAAATAAATATCCCATCCTATTGCCTCTATTAAAATGAGAGAACCTTCATTTTTCATTTAGAGGGAAATATTCCGAGTTATGGTATTTTTTGGGTGAAAAAAATAAATTTAAACAAAAAATTTACATAGATGTAATTTTTTTAGTATCTAGTTTTATAATTGTTCATGGTTTATTGACACAGTTTATAAACTATTCACTAATTGTGTGTTAGATGCTTCCTCAAGTATGGTCTCACACGGTTCCCTCAAAAGGTTCAAGAACCATGCACCAACAATGACAAAGCCACTTTCACCTTTAACCACACCCTCCATTTGTAAGAATATATATTTTCATTAGTGGACACATGGTTTGGGAAAACAATGCATCACCCATACACCTTCCCTTTTCCCCTGACTCTCTATGCACAGTTTCTTTTAGGGGTTTCATTGTTTTCCAAAATAGTGCACCAACCATGCATCTATAGAAAATCCCCAAAACACTCAAAAAGTTCTCCAAACTCTTACAAATATCATTATTGTATGATAAATACTTAAAACGAATAATAAAAGTTTTATATTCAAAAAACATAGGGTGAAACAACTTCTATGCAACATTAAATGACCAGCCACATCAATGATTGTATACATAGTTTTATATCAAATTTTATGGATGTTATATGAAAATAAATGGTCTTATCATTCTACTTCTTATACCCCATCATATTCCTCAATCATAGTTCTCCCCAAAATG
Organism: Viscum album; assembly: GCA_963277665.1. Classification (NCBI taxonomy): domain Eukaryota; kingdom Viridiplantae; phylum Streptophyta; class Magnoliopsida; order Santalales; family Viscaceae; genus Viscum; species Viscum album. The sequence goes on along the minus strand of OY728133.1, from coordinate 2,062,803,101 downwards.
TTGGTGCCAGAAACCTATTTACATATATATAAAAAAAATAATCATTTTATTGTTATTATATAAATTATTTTAATATGCGAACAAAAAAAGTTGAATTTGTTTATTAAAAGATCCATGGAATGTTATTGAATGAGATCCAAAAAAATACTTAATCGTATGGATGTTTCTCATAGAAAACTCCCCCTTATTAGGGTGGTTTTTATTATTATAACTCTTCTCTATATCCAAATGATGCTAAATTATTTTCCATAACATCTATGTAAACAACATTTATTGATCAGATACAAAGGGGAGTGGTTCAGCTTGAAGTCAAACAACATCCCAAAAATATTTCTTAGTTAGTTTTTCAATGGGTAAATATTCCTTCATATCTACTAAATTCACTGACTTTATAAGGATATCCACTACCAAAAAATGGTTTTATTGCCTTTATATTTCCTAGGGAGTCCTATGATGAAAATCATGGTTATTTTTTCCATTTCTTAAAAGGTATGTGAAATAGTTTTGTTATATAATTAGAGTTTTTTTTTTCATTTATCCTAGACATGTTGGTACACTAATGATCAATATAAAAAATCTATAATACATATATTCATTGTATCTAAACGTAACATTTTCATTATATGTCAATAAATATTTGTTCTTCCTAGATAAATATTCATGATAGGAAATTCATGTAATCAATATGTTCCATCATCAGTTTGGGTATTTAGTGGGCACATATCTAGGATTCAAACATTATGAATCCATCATAACAATAGTTGAAGTCATGAATATTTCTTATCTATTTCTTTATAAAATTATCAACTTTTTAGACCTCCTAGATGCACTCAAGAAATGATAGTTCAGTATTTATTTGAAAATGATAGGATGAATTTTTGTTTATGATTATCATTTCCAACCTCTATATATCAAAGAGGGTTTCATCCCTTTGAATTTTGATCATGGATAGGGTTACAAGATCATCCCTACTCAAATAATCTGATGGTTAATCTGCCACGAATGTAAATGATGTAATGATTCATAATCCATTAGGAGCTCTAAAAACCGTTGTTGGTGCATATTAGGATCCTTTTTTAATTTATATATATATGGATTTATTATCCATATATGTATATATAAAATTTCTCCCCATGGTGATAATGTCACTCAATCATCAACTTGAAGGTTACTACTTCCAATTCCAAATCATGGCATACCTGGTTTGACTAAAAAATATTAATTTTTTTGAAGCTAAAGGTAAAAACATTTTCATATTTCATTAGTATAGAACACAATCCCTTTTCATATATGTCATTTTTTATCAAAAATAATTCCACTATAATGGGTAATGTAAATATAATTGTAGTGATTAGCCTCATGTATAACTCATTAAATGAATAGTCACATTCATAAATCCATTCCAACCATACCCCCTAATATGTCATATTGGTTATTGGGCTTGAAAATAATTACACGATCTCACATATCGATGATAATACCCTTATAATATTTGAATGATTCATATATACATTACATATATTGGGATTAGTCATCTTTAAATTTCCACTTTATTTGTAGGATCAAAAAATATCGGGTTTTTTGGGAAACAATTCCCTAGAAAAATTACTTGGTATGATCAAATATAAAATTTATAATTATAAGGACCCGACCTTAAACATTACATAATCTTGAATTAAATGAATAATTCGCATTAATGATCTTTTCAGGTTTATATTTTTAGATAATTAGGAAATAAATATTACATTACATTTCAAAAATTATAAGGTAGATCTTCTACTTAGTTTCCATTTTTTTATAAAATAAAAACTCTTGAAGAAATAGTCTGGTCTAGTTTCATGTTTTTGACAGCATGACTTTTCCTTGATCCCATCCTTGACCCACTTAATCATTTTGTCCTGTGAAAAAAATTTCAAAACATTGGATGAGCATAAAAAACTCAGTAAGGTAATAAGACAAAGAATGAAAACATTAGTTCATTATTGCATACATAACATAGTCCCTTTAACATACCTCATTAAATGATAAGATTTATGAATAACACATATAAAACATAAATCACTAAGGTAACTTGTAGAATTCATATCATACTCACATTGTAGCTTTCACAGATACGTTGGGAGTTACATTTAGAATACCCATCATAGTATATTCCAAAAATCTCTTAGGAGAAACATTCATGTTTTCCTCCATCACATTACCCAATGAATTGGATCACTATCTCAGGCTCACATTCCCTAGTTTTATCATGGAACCACTCTTATATGTAAGCAATTCCCATGAACCATAACAAAACCATAACACATAACAAAAACATAAAGGAGCGATAAAAATCCCACATTAAAATAAAAATATATCATTTCGAGATATTGAATTAATAAAACCATTCCCATAACCATTTTCTATAACAAAATACGTAAAAGCGTAATTGGAATTTAATTTCTATTTAAAAACATTACGGCTTGTTATGGAAGCCAATGATCAAATAATACCTACAGTGGTGGAAAGGTAGTCGTCGCCACCTACGTTAAATGAAACATTATTTTTTATCTTTTAGTAAAATTTTTCATATAAAAAGTATCCCTTTTAATGAAATTAAAATTCAATGTTTTTTATACAGCGTATAAAAGAAATTCATGTTTTAATACAAAATATCCCTCATTGAATGGAGATTGAGACGAAGTCCCTTACCTCGTGTCTGACTTGACTCATTCGTTCTTTAATCTCTTGAATAATAAACAAATGATAATTTCTACTTTCTTAAGAATCATTTTCATGTTTATTATTCCTTTTATAACACAAATTACCGTGTTATAAACATCATGTAATCATTTATGTTAATAACATTCCTTTTGATGATATTTGGTAGTTGAGCCAAAATGGACTTCTTATAATTACATGATTTTTACATGGTCAAAGTTCATTATATCTAGAACGGTATTCATGATTTAGATATCATATATATCATATATATCCAGTATATATTCGTATTTTTAATATTCTATTACATTTAGAGGAAAGAAATGAAATGCACCGTTAATGGAGACTGTAATCCGTACGAACGCATGAACACTACATTTATTTCTATTTCATATTTTAATGGAATGGAAACATAATGATACATAGTTATATTATAATTCCATTATAATATTGAATATAATATCATTAAATATATCATTTTTACATCCCATATATGGCATTAACGAGTCATATCACTTTAAGGGGGCGGTAGTCCGCACTTCCTCAAATGAAATTAGCACGTTTACGCATTATGGAAACCATAATGTTAGGATATAAAAGCAAAATTCATAAGAATAAAGAAACCAGAAACAAAATATATATATCATATATAAATTTAGTGTCATCTTAATGGACACTATGAGAGGAAGTATAAGATAATCGAACAATCATCGTTTCATGAGGTGTTAGTTTACCATTCAATGAAACAGTATATTCCTCACCCATTAGATGTTGGTGTGTGTAATTGTAGTTCGAATCTTTCTCATAAAAAAAATCCTACTATATTGAGTATATTAGTGTTGTTATAAAAGAATGTAATGAAAACATTTTCGGGGTTGTAGAATTAAAATAAATGAAAACAAGTAAATAGAAATTGTTACCTTTAAGTTGGGTACCTCCCTTTGATTTGAAGCAAAAGGACTTCTAGAAGTTCCTTCCGACTAAGGTAAGGATTATGGGAGGAGGAGAGGGATCATGAGAGATTATTTGCGCAGGGTTTGGATGATCCAAAGGGATTCAGATGTGTGTGTAATGGGTTATAAGTGAGGGATTTTTATAAGGGTGAGGATGGTCTCTTTTAGAATGATTTCAAATATTATTTTATTATAAAATTATCTTTGGTTTCTAAACATCCAAAACACATTAAAGTTGAAGATAAAATGACTCAAGTTAGAAATAAAATTATGTAATAATAATTGGAAAATTTTTGGATATTTGTTTATTATTTATATCCTTATTTATTTAAATCATTTATTAATGTGGTAAATATTTCATCATTATTGTGTCATAAATAATATAATATATTTGATGTCTAAAAATTATAAAATAAATACCATAATGTACGAAATATTTTCATATTTCCAATTAATATTTATAGTCTAAATTATAACTTATATTACCCCTTGTAAAAATTAATTTACTAAAATACATTTTTTATGTCATTTATTCCTTTACTTTAAGCTAATTATTCTATAGTGTCATTATCACTCTCATGTGGCTACATGGGGTCCCAAAATCGACCTAAATATGCCAGTGGTCATAAATGACTTAACCAATAAATTTAGGAAAATTGTTAAGGTGATTGTTTCTTATTATGTTATTCTTTTTACCTTGAATTACCTGATTATATTTTATCTGTGGTAAATAAAAGTCAAAAGTTACTATTCACAAAAAATTATTTTCATCTTATAGAACCACAAGTAACTTACTAATTACGACCATGTATGTTATATTTCTGAAAATCAATCCAAAAATTTGGTATAATCTCATTTAAATGAAAATGTCATTTTTTAACTTCGACTATGTTGTTTCACTATTCATCAGAAATTAATGTTTTTTAGAAAAACACCAAAAAATCATCCTAAGATGTATATGATATTACGAATTCAAAAATGATTTCTATTTTACTAAATTTTAATCATATAATATAGATTAATTAATTTAAAATAAATTTCCATTATAAAAACAAATAGCATGTTTTTAAGAAACAATAACTATAAAAAGATTGATACTTGTTTATGCACAATTTTAAAGTGAAATTAATTTCAATGATATAAATTGGATTAAATGGTAAAAAAATAATATAATTACCCTTTAAAAACAATTATAAAGATAATAAAACCATATAAATAAATTTTATTCAAAGGAACTATTGAATTAAATTACAGTATTTTTCACTATAAATAAAAAATGTATTTTATCAGAAAATACATTAAATTTACCAAAAGTAAATTTTGATGTCCTAATTCTAAAAAAAATTATTTGGTAAAATAAAACATATAAAAGTGACTATAATTATATATTATGAAGGATTGCTATCAAAATGATGTAAATCAACCATTTAAGGTAAAATGTGATTAAAATTAAATTCATTCACATTTTAAGCCACTAACTTTTATTGGATAAATGTAAAAACATTTAACAAACGTGTATAATCATATTGTAGTTAGTTATACTCATTCCCACCAATACAACAGATATGTGTTAACTACCATTTAATATAATATCATTGTATTATTAGTGTGCAAGAATCATTTCAAAGAAACCCGTTGTTGCGTATCGGGTATGCCAACGATCATATAAACCCCTTTAAAGTAAAATTAAATTTAATTAACAATTATGAATAATTATGAAAATTCATTATTTATTTATTTTCCTGGGATTTTACATCCTTCATCCCTTTTGGAAATTACGTCCTCGCAATTTTATTCTCATATCAAATAAATGGGGGTATATATCCCATATAACATTTTCAGATTACCACATTGCCTCTTCAACCATATAGTTTTTACACAAAACCGTTAACTGGTGAATTACCTTATTTCGTAACTCATGCTCTCAATGGTCAAGAATATGGACTCATTGTTCCACATAAAATAGATTCTCTTCCAACCGAACAAACACTGGACTAAAAACATAAGATGGATCTGGAAATAACATTCTCAACATTGAAACATGAAAATCATTGTATACATGGGATAAACTTTGAGGTAATCCCACTCTATATGCTAGTGATCCCACTTTATCTATGATTTCAAAAGTTCTAATGATCCTTGGACTCAACTTTCCCTTCTTACCAAAACACATCACACATTTCCATGGAGAAACGTTGAGAAATAGTTGGTCACCTACCTCAAAATATAGATCCTTCCTTTTGGTTATCCACGTAACTTTTCTGCCTTCTCTGAGTTGTTCCCATGTTCATCTAAATCACCTGAAATTTTTCTTCCATCTGTTCATCCAATTATGGTCCCATTAGCTTTCTTTCATCTACTACATCCCAAAATGATGGTGTTCGACACCACATTCCATATAATTCATCAAATGGAGTCATCTGTATACTAGAATGAAAACTGTTATTATTAGAAAATTAAAGAAATGAGATATTATGTCCCAACATCATTGGTAATCCTATGAACAAGAACATACCATATCCTCTGATGTCTGAATAGTATGTTCAGACTGCCCATCTGATTGAGGAAGAAAAGTTGTACTAAAATTTAATTCAGTACCCAACGACTACTGAAGGCCTTTCCAAATGTTAGAAGTAATCCTGGGATCACGATCAGATACAATATATACGAGAACTACGTGCAACCTCACTATCTTTTTTACATACAACCAAGAACGTTGATCATAAATATAGTACCATGAATAGGAAGTAAATGAGAAAATTTAGTCATCTGATCAAAAATAACCCAAATTTCATTATTACATTGAGATGTCATTGGTAATCCCACAAAAAAGTCAATGGATATTTTTCCCATTTCCACTTTTGAACTAGTAACGATTAAAGCATCCCTCTTAGTAATTTCCGCTCTGCATTAACCTGCTGACAAGTGAAGCACATAATAGTAAAATCAGAAATATCTCTTTTCATTCCATCCCACCAATAATACTGACAATGATCTTTGTACTTCTTAGAACTACCAAGATTAACTAAAAATAGAGAACTATAAGCTCTACATAACAACTCATTCATCCATTGTGAATCACAATGCACACATAATGTTTTCCCAAAACTGAAAACATAATAATTGTCAACATTAAAATCAGGAAACATAACCTTCTAAATGAACTCTACCTTTTTATGTAATTCACTGTCTTTCTTCAGCAGTTTCTTAATTCTGTATGATATATTTGATTTCACTGACACCTACAAAAAAACAAAAGAATTTCTTACACTAAAAACTTATATTCCAATTTTTTTCAAATAAAAAACCAAATGATATCGATCCAAACATATCATGGTTAATGAAGCATTAAATTTTTGACTCATAGCATCAACCACTATATTTTCTATTCCTGGATGGTAATGGATCGTCTAATCATAATCCTTGATTAATTCCAACCATATCATATGTCTCATTTTCAATTATTTATGAGTGAATATATATTTCAAACATCTGTGGTCCTTATATATTTCACATTTTACTCTATTCAATTGATGCCTCCAAATTTTTAAATCAAAAACAATAGTAGCTACTTCTTAATAATGGGTAGGGTAATTTAACTCATGAGGTTAAAACTGACGTGAAACATATACAATTACCTGATCATTGTGCATATGGATACAACCAAGTCCTTTCAACGAAGAATCACTGTAAATAACAAAATCACCATTTCTGGAAGGTAGTGCCAAAATTGGAGCATTCACTAATCATTTTTTCAATTCCTAAAAACAATCATCACATTCATTTTTCCAAAGGAACATAACACATTTTCGAGTTAACATAGTCATTGGACTAGATAACCATGAAAAATTCTCAACAATCATCTGGTAATAATCTTCCAAACCAAGAAAACAACATATCTTGATTATGTTTGTCGGTCTTGGACATTTTTCAACAAATATTGTTTTTGTAAGATAAAAAATTATTCCATTTTTTGAAACAATGTGACTGAGGAATGAAATTTTTTGTAACCAAAATTAACACTTTCTGAACATTGTAAATTGTTTCATTTCGTTTTTAGTTTTAAGGAAAACCTTTAAATGATTTTCATACTATTCATTACTTTTATAATAAACCAAAATATCATCAATTAACACGACCACAAATATATCCAAGAAATAATAGAAACTTTTATTAATAAGATACATGAATACATATGGTGAATTGGTTAAACCAAATGGCATACCTACAAATTCATAGTGGCCATATCTTGTAAAAAATTATGTCTTTGGAATTTCTACTTCCTTTACTATCAATTGATGTTACCCCAAAATAAATTCAATCTCGGAAAAATACTGAGTTCCCTAGAGCTGATAAAACTAATCAACTATATGAGGAAAAGGATACATGTTCTTAATAGTGATGTTATTCAATGCTCCATAATCAATGTGATGTCTCGTTGAACTATATATCTTTTTAACATATAATACAGGATAACCCCATGGTGACGTGATAGGTAGAATGAAACCATTATATAATAACTCCTACAATTGCTTCTTTAACTCTAAAAGATCAATTTGTGTGATTCGATAAGGGGGTGTTGGAATTGTCTTAGAATCAGCAAGTAAGTCAACATTAAATTCAACTTCTCAGTAAGGTATAATTCCAGAAAACTCAACTGGAAAAAATCAAAATACTCATTTGCAACTTTCACATCATTAATCACGACACTTCCTTAATTTTAAACAATATATGCAAGGTAAAATTAATTTCCACGTTCTACTAGTTTCTCATCTTAATGATAAGTTATCAAAATTAAGTGTTCATTCATGTTCACAAACTGAAAATATTTCTGAAAAAAAAACCTCTTTAACTCCACACTCAATCTTTTCCTGATAAACAGAAAGCCAATCCATACTAAAAATAACATCAAACTCTTCTAGAGGAAAAAAATAAGGTTTTCAGGTAGATTCTTCCCACACACAAGGAGAAGAAGGCTCTTATGTTTTATATTTTTCTAAACATTTTCTCCTTGTTTTTTAATATAAGTTTAGGCTTCATATCATGAGATGGAATTCCCAATTTACTTGGAAACTTTTTAGAAATGAATGAATGTGTAGACGATGAATCAAACAACACATTGGAGACTCAGTTGCAATGGAAATCACCACCCATTTTCTACTAGTAGCTTGGTTGCTTTCCCACAGTTGAGTTCTTTGTTGGACATTCATTTGTATATTGTCTCATTTAATTGCACTTAAAACATTTTAATGACTTTAAATAAAAAAATTTCTAACCATTATCTAGATCTTTTTTCAGTGAAATTACGAGCCTTATGTCCCATTTTACTACATCAATAGCACTTACTAGAATTCAAAATACATTCCCTATCATTATTTCTACCACATTTTTTACAGACTAAAAACATAAGTTTCTTACCATTAGACTTTTTTGAAGAGTTATTCCCCTTCAGCTTCCACTTCAAACTCTTATTCTTGTTATTTTTCAAAGAACGCCTGATCATCAACAAACTCCATTTCCACCATATCCTCACAACTAAAAAGTTTTTAATAACGTTTGAACTCACAAGAAGCTAAAGCCCTTCGATAATTTGGCTTTAATCCTGAGTAAAAACGATTGATTTTAATATTAATAACTCTTATGATATTTGCATCATACCTTGCCAGTAGAGTGAATTTTTTATCCATAAGCATCCACTGAGTCATCCTCCTACCTTAATTCTAGGAATTGTTTTCCCATCCTAAGTCAAACCACCATAGGAAAATATTTCTCATGAAACATAACTTTGAAATTAGTCCAATCAAGAGCATAAATCTCCTCACTATCCCTGATATTTTTCCCCACCGACCACCACTGATCAGCTTCACATTCAAAATGATAAACATCGAGACTAACCTTTTGATGTTATCAACACCCCATGACATCAAAAATTTTGTCTAGTTCTTTAATCCACCCTTCATCTAGCACAGGGTCAGATGACCCTCTGAATGAAGGGGGATGTTTCCTCATGAAATGCTATACTACTGACATGTTCCTCTGTGGATGATCTGGATGATCTCATGCATGAATACTACCACCATTTATAGCATAAGTCAATAGTTCCATTACTACAACAAACTGTTATGTTAAGATTCTGACCGTCTCAGGTTGCTGATTTGGAAGGTTGACTTCCTCCTGCTGTCGTCCCAACATAGCTTCCCTATTTCATCTATGGAAAACAATTTTAAACATAGAAATATCATAGGCGAAGCAACATGGTAATCAATAACTGCAATATTATTTCAATATAAAGTAATTTATGGAAATAAATTTAACAATACCCTAACTTCTAATGAAATCCAAACCGACCTTTAATACCAACTATAATGACCCAAACATAATCATAAACTAATCTTTAAATAAATGAATAATTAACATTGATGATATTTTCATTTATAGAGTTTTCTGGAATTAGGCCATAAGTATTAAATTACATCTAAAAAATTTCAAGGTAGATACTTTTAATCAGTTTCAATTTATTCCAAAAATTAAAAATCTTGAAAAAATACCCATTTCTAGTTCCATGTTTTAGACAACATGACTTTTCCATGATCCCATCCTTGACACTATTCATTTTTAATTCATGTCAGAAACATTTTAAAACATTGGGTGAGCATAAAAGGTTCATTAAGGGTTATATAATAAAGAAAGAAAAAATTAGATCATCAATGCATACCTAACATAATATCTTTAACATACCTCATGAAATCAGATTATTTATGAATAACACATAGAAAACATGAATCATAAAGATAACTAATAGAATTCATATCATACATACATTGTAGCTATCAAAACGACATAATTAGTTCCATTTGGAATACCCATCACAGTATATTACCTGAATCACTTAGGAGAAAAATTCACTTTTACCTCTATCACGTTACCCAATGAATTGGAGATCTATCTTGGGCTCACCTGCCCTTGGTTTATCACGTAACCACCCTTATATGTAAATAATTCCCAAGAACCATAACATAACCATAACACATAACATAAGCATATAAAAAAGATAAAAATCCCACATTTCAATAATAATTTAACATTTCAAGATATTGAAATAATATATCCAGTCTAAAAACCATTTTCAATACCAAAATATGTAAAATAGTAAATGGAATTTATTTTCCCTTTAAAACCAATATGATTTATTATGGAAGTCAAAGATCAAATAATACTCACGGTAGCGGAAAGGTCGTCGTCACCACATACGTTAAAAAACATTCTCATTTTTCGTTTAGTAAAATGCTATGTAGAAAAATTTTACCTTTGATTGAAATGAATAATCAATGTTTTTTATATAGTGTGAAAAATAAAGTCATGTATTATAACAAAATATTCCTCAAGGGTAGTTGATTGAGACGATGTCCCTTAACACGTGTCACACTTAACTCGTTCATTCTTTATCTCCTGAAAAATATAATATAGTTTATTTATAATTTCTTAAAAACCATTTTCAAGTTTATTATTCCTTTTATATCACTTATTTTCATGTTATAAAAATAATTTAGTTATTGAAGTTAATAAAGTGTGTTTTGTCGATATTTTGTACTTGAGTCAAAAATGGACTTCTGATAATTATATGTTTTTCACATTATCAACAGTTAATTATATCCAGAATGGTATTCTTGATTTATATATCATATATATCATATATATTCATTATATACATGTATTTTTAATAATACTTAACATTTGGATTTATGAAATGAAATGCAACATTCATGGAGACAGTAAGCCGTACGTACTCATGAACGCTACTTTCATTTCTATATCGTATTTTAATGGAAGGAAAACATAATTATACATAGATATATATTAATTAAAGTATAATATCATATATAATATCATTTAAATCATCCTTTATATGTCCCATATATGGCATTAACGAGTCATATCACTTTGAGAGGGTGGTAGTCCGCACATCCTCAAATGAAATTATTGCATTTACCCATTATGGAAACAATAAAGGATGGATATAAAATGAAAATATAAAAAATAAAGAATAAATAATCATAATTTATATCATATATAAATACAATGTCATCTTAATGGCCACCATTAGAGGCGGTAAGAGATAATCGAACAATCATCGTTTCACGAGGTGTTAGTTTTCCATTAACAAAAACATGATCTTTTTACCCACTAGATGGATGTGTGTGTGTGTATAGTTTTAATAAATCTCATAAAAGTTCCTAGTATATTGATTATTCTGGCGTTGTTAAAAATTATGGAATAATGAAATTTTAGTGGTTGTAGAAGTAAAATAAATGAAAATAAGTTAAGAGAAACAATTACTATTCACAAAATACTATTTGCATTTATTGAAACATATTTTAGTAACTAATAACAACCATTTATGTTGGATTTATTAAATTCAATCGATAAAAATGGTAATATTTAATTTAAATGAAAAAATAAGTACTTTAACTACAACTAAGTGGTTTCACTATTCATCAAAAATTTATGTTTTTCAGAAAAATACAAAAAATTCAGCCTAAGATATATTTTATATTCAAAATTCAAAAATAATAACTATTTTAAAAAATTCAATCATATAATATTGATTAATTATTTCAAAATTAACTCCCCTTATCAAAACAAAAAGCATGTTTTTAAGAAACAATAACTACCATAAGATTAATACTTGATTATGTCCAATTTCAATGTGAAATTAATTCCAATGACCAACATTGTATTAAATGATAAAAACATCATATAATTAACAATTTAAAACTTATAAAAATATAATCAAACTATGTAATTTAGTTATATTAAAAGGCACTTTTGAATTTAAATTCATTATTTTTCACTAATTATAAAAAATAAAAATTTTCACCAAAATAACAATAATTTACCCAAAGTAAATTTTGATGTCCTGATTCTAAATAATAATTTTATTTTTTCAAATAGAACATTTAAAATTTACTATAACTATATTTAAGGAGGGTTTTCCATCAAAAAGAGGTTAATCAACCATTTAAGGTAAATTATAATTAAAATTAAATTCATTCACATTTTAAGCATCAAAATTTTATTGGATAGATGTAAAAACATTTAACAAAAATGTATAATCATATTTTAGTTAGTTTTATTCATTCCCTCTAATACAACATCTAGGCGTTAACTACCATTTAAAATAATATTATTACATTCTTAGTGTGAAACGAAAGATTTTAATGAAACCCGTTGTTGCGTATCGTGTATGCTATCGAGCATATCAACACATTTAAAGTAAAATTAATATTTAATTAAAAAATAAGAATAATTATGAAAATGTATTATTTAATTATTTACCTGGGATGTTACAAATATACTTCACATATAATTTTTCCTTTCATAATATCGTCAATACAATATTAATAAATTCATATTGTTTTACCTCAATTTAGATGTAAAAATATAATATATAAATTATACCATAAATTTTTATATGTAATCAATATTTACTATTCATAAATTATGTATATATATTATAGAAGACATAGTGTTTAAAAATGTTTAAAAAAAATAAATTTGTGGGACTATAAATTGTAATAAAATTACTCATGGTGATATCCTCCTTCTTCACCTTTATATGATAATATATTGACCAGAGATCCAACATAGAGAAGTACTTTGACTTTTATATCTGATAAATGAAATCCCTTAATTAGGGTATATGAATCAGGTGATTTATTGTGATATTATTGAGCTCATGATAATCAATTTAGTGGTACATTGAATCATCCTTCTTCTGGAGTAAAAAGAACTCGTACACCCCATTGTAAAGCACTTTGTGATATTAAACCATTATCGACAATCTCTAGTTGTTTATAATTTATCTCTTCATGTCAAATAGTGTATATTCCTTTTAAATAAAAATATATTGGAAAACATATTTGTATATATTTGATTGAGAACTCAAACACATGGTTATGAAGAAGACTAAAGTCACTTGGGGACCACATCAACATATTTTCATATAATGGGTGTATCACCATGTACAATATTTTCCATAGACTTAGTTATTTGATCTAGATTGGTTATATAATAAGGAATAATATTTATACATGATATTATTATTCCAAATATGCATCTCCTACTTAATATTTTACAAAAAATAGATCATAATTCATGAAATATAGGGTAACTTCCAACCCCTATAAATATATGTCGGATATATAAAAGGAAAACCAATCCATATATAGAATAGAATAAAAATTACACCAATTTAAGGTTCAGAACAATATATAGTAAATCATTAAAGAAAATATTTATAGGGGAAATGGTATATACCTACGATGAAATAAGATCACCATTTCCCATTTTCTCTAATAAACAAAATCCATTGTTTGAGTTTGTGTTTGAATTGTTCTACTAAACATGTGTGTTATGAAAGAATATGTAGTACTATAAATAAATTGTACATTTCGTATCCTTGAAATATAAATGGTATATCTATATCTAATTATATATCTTGACACACATTTTAATTTTTTAAAAAATATATGCATTCATGTAATCCAGACCTCAGAGGTTATTATTTGTAGTTATTTCTACAACCCATAGCATAGAAAATTGGTTTCTGAAATGACATTTTTTCCTTCTTGTTGATACATGGGACAAAAACATGATGTTTAATTTTAGAATTTACAAATCACAATGTCTTGGTGGGGTTTTTATGTTGGGATTTTTTAGGTAGTTTTCCCTTCTTACTCCTACAGAATTTATTTTTCCCCTATATGTAATTTTTGTGACAAATTTTCCCACACATTAAAAAGTGGGATGTTAGACATTCAAAGAACCATGAGATTTATATTATACTCTTAAATAATAAACTCCATTATCTATTTCATTCATTTATATCCATGTGAAATATGAGATTCATTGATCATTATTTAAATTTTAAGGGAATATAAAATAATTTTCTGTTATCTATCAAATCCCACAATCACTAGATATTTTAAAATATTCAACTTAGTCCCACAAATAAGTAGTTAACATTAAAATCATGAGCAAGAAAACTACCATGATTTATTAGGAATTTTTTTTAAATTATTCGTCATATTCCCAAATTAATTCATCATTGTATTTCATGATTCTAAATAAATCCTTCTCTATTTTAATTTTGATAGTGAATGGAAAAAATTTATCAAAAAAAATTTCCCTAGATTCATTCCACTTCAACCCTTATATTTATTCTAGATTATTTTTATTTTTAATAAACACCAACCGTTAATCAGCCTCCCCCACCATATTATAATCAACTTACATCAAATATTGTTACTCATAAAATTATTGGATAAAGACTATTGTGTCAATGGTGTTGAAACATTAATCAACTATTAATGAATCTAAATATCCCTTAAAATTAAAAGTCCCTTGATTCATAATGGTTTACATTGTAACAATCACATTATTAGTTTTATATTAATATTCCCCTATATTAATTTTTTTATAAAAATCTTGATTCATTTCAGTAAGAATTATCATGAAGTTATCGAATCCAACTATCATGGGATGAGACATCTCATTTGGTAATTCATAACATTTGTCACCATATTGGTTGTTGACAATATTTTCACTATTTAAATTTATTAACTACAAAATTTAAAATTCTTGTTGAGAAATTTTAATATATTAATCAAATTAAAAGGTAAACTATAGTCATCTAATTGACAAAAAATAGATTAAATGAATTCCATAATCATTACTTTTATAGGTTATAATCTATGTTATAAATGGTATATTTTCTAAAATTATTTATCATACAATTTTTTATTTCAATTTATAATGTTATATAAAAAGATTTTGAATTTAACAAATCATATTATGTAAGAAGGTAGAACATTGTCCCCAGAGAGGACTAATATTGATTTACTAGGTGATGATCAAGAAACAACCCAATACTCCCATTATATAGTTATAATCCAAAAGGATAACATCAATAGATACATTTCATCTTATAGAATCCAAAGATGGGTTTTTATTGAAAATCACCCACAATATACTATGAAACAATTAATTAATGTTTTCATACGCATAGTTGTATACCAATGGATTTTGATAATTGTTTCTAGTCCTAATACAAAAAAATAAAAATGTGTTTCTCTATTTCTAGCTATATAAACTCAATAATTTTATACAAAAAATTTTATAACCTATTATATATAGATTCACGTAATATAATTCCAGATAATTGAGGGGCCTGGTGTATTATGTTAACTAGATACACATTACAATAACATTAATTATGAGGATAGCTGTATTTTTAAAGCTTACACCAGAAGACCATAAATTATATTAATATTATAATACCGCAAGGGATAAACATATGATGCACATAAAAAGGAATGAGATGTAAATCCTAGTAGGGGAATAATTAAAATCATAACATGATGAAAGTTATACACATTATTTAAAATGAATATCTATGTGACATAAAATGTTGATAGGTCTAATCATGAACATTGAATCCGGATATAAGAAGATAACAATAAAGAAACATATGAATGTGGAAACAACATAAAATATGGCATCAAAAGAATAAGTCAACACTATCCTCTAAGACATCGTGACATAGTTTTGTTATGAATATATCATGTACACTATATATTATATTCTATTAGATAATGATATTAACCAATGCATTGGATGACTATGTATTTCCAGTACCATCAGTTTTATTCATATTTTGTAGACATGTATCAGCGTTATATAAATCATACAAAATAAGAACTCACTTAATCACTTTTAATTCCATAATTATGGAGTGTGATTTATATACCAGGAAGACCAAAATAAATTTTGGATAAATATATATTAGTGAATAACCTTGTTTTTAAATGGGTATGGGTATTAATAACACACAAAATTTGGAATGGAAATTCCTGAGATAATTTTTGAAGCATAATAAGTGTATATACTGTTTCAAGGAAGATTTTATTTATTATGACCCAAACTATTATTAATGAAAACAATTATTGATCAAATTAATTATTTTATTATGAAAAATGATTATATAAAATATGAACTTATTTGGATTTATGTTTTTGGATTACAAAATACCATTAAGAATTGTTATTGTTTCTAATATATCAATTGAACGATGTTCAAATGATTAGTATAAATATAGGGCTTTAACAAATCCAATTTACTCAGATAAAGGAGACGATGACCTCATCCACATGTATTGATCCACATGAATCCCATTTTTTAGACCTCATAAATGTGGTGGTGTCATTGGTATTATGTCATGATAAATACCAATCCAACATCAACATGTTGAGAATGAACAAAACCACTTATGGGAGAAGTGGAAGTTGATAGAGATATCCACACAAGCGTTGTTATCCGAGCAACCCCAAGAGTTTTTCACCACCGCACACCTTACCTTTAATTCTTATGCAGGTGTTATATAGGGTTATGTAACATGACCCTATCACTATGATTATGTGCATTATTTTGGAATATAATAAATAATATACATGCATTGTTACTTTCAAAATAGTTTTTAAAGAATGAATATTAGTCTTATTTAATATTAAATTATGAAATAAATTTTTATGAACAAATGGATTTTAAAATTACATAATATTTTAATAAAATATTAATAGAAAATAATTTTGTATTAAATAAAATTGATCATACAGTTTTTAGGAATACAATTGTTTTTTATTAAATATGGAACGTTGTTTTTGTCAAAACCCATGTATTTTCAATAAATGATGGTTTTTGTTTTAAATGAAAAATTCACAAATATCAAAAATTATTTAGATAAAATGAATATTATTTTTTGGAATCAGGATATCGAAATTATCCAATGGAGAATTATTCATAATTTCCTAAGAAACTAGAATTATGGGGTAAAAATTTAATACCTTTTAATCATATAATGCGTTTTGTGAAATCATAATTACTTTATAGTAATGCTATAAAATAAAATAAATTTTTTGTTCAGAAAATAAATGTTTTACAATTAATATAATGTGATTTTATGTTTATTTGATTTATTTTACAAAGCTTTAGGGGAACCTCTAAGGATAATAAATCGTTTTATCTTTTTAAAATTATTTCCTTGATAGTGTGACTCACCTCCACTTAATAAAGCCTAATAATTTACAAAATTCTGAAAATGGACTTATAAAATAATTCCTTCCACTACTCATTGGAAAACACCATGGGAAAAGACCATGTGTTTGTTTTTCTTTTTGATTAGTTTTAATCGTGGTGTCCAAAACCTAAATAATAAATAATTCCCTATATTTTTCTATATAATTCCATCCAACATCCAACTTCCTATTCACTCTATAAGTTTGGAGCATGACCAACCCATTACCTCCACTCCCTAGAATCCTCTAATGGTGCCTGATGATCCCATGAATCCTCTCTCAAGCCTCTCTCAACCCTTTGGGATCACACTTCCATTTAAGGGATTTCTTCTTCTCTAATTTTTTTCCACATTTCTTTAGGTTACTATACCCATGTATTTTCAATTAAAAATTTTGGGCTGTTATTTATCACTAACCCCATACATCCTTCCATATGTGTGAATGATTAGATACCTATTGCTCTATCCATAATTCATCCCAGGTACATCCATTTCCATGCCCATATTTCTTAAGGAAATTCCTTATTCACTTTTTCATTCATGAAATTATATTGAGTTCTAAATATAAATCCCATTACATATGTTGGGAAATGTATTTATATAAAACCCTTACATTCCATTTTATGTAAATATTATGATACGTCCATTTATTACAAATCAACCATTATTATGAAGTCTTATGTCACAATGTTATACTGCCAAAATTGCCCTATGATTTTCCAAGCCAATGTCATTGTGTAATTAATAACACACCCATTTCTCTATCAAGGGGAATCACCTTTATGAACATTTACATATTGATTATAAAGTTTCATTTATAAATTAAACATTCTTTTATTGGGTAATAAATGATTTTGATTAATTAATCCATGTTATTTGATCCATGTGGAACAATTATGCATGAATGAAATAATTAAGAACGGTGTGCCCTGATAGTTCTCCAATGCATTATGTAATGATTAGTATCGTGACATGCCAAGTTCCAGGAGGGTTCACTCATTCTAATTCATGTGAAATGAAGTTTTACTCCTGATCCATGGGGAATGAGCCTTGGTCCATGCTAAAATCATGTTAAATGTTGTTGTAACATTTCCATGTTATGATAATCATGCCATATCATTCATTTATGTTCATGTTTTTCTTTTGATCCATTGATTTGAATATTTCCTAACATGTACTATATTATATGTGTTATGAACTGTTTACCCCATTAAGGGGATTTATAGATCACTTTATTCTTATTAATGTCCTCATGTTATCCTATGCAATACTATGTACGAAAAAATGTGTTGGTCAGATAAAAGAAGTATTCTATAATGATCTGTTTTCCAGGATTTAGGTTTTTATATAATGTTTCTATGACCTAAAGACACTAGGAATCTCTATCTTTTATTTTGTATCAAGTCAATATTTTATGTAATAAATTATTTTTATGTGTAAACTAAATAGTAGGGTTGTAAGAGTTGTTATCAAAGGATATGATAACTTTTTTTGGGATTAGGATTTGAAAACCCTAGTGAAAAAATTAGGGATAAGAATAATTATAATAATAACAACCCTAAATATTCGTGACTATTGTGAAAATGTTTTATTATGAAAATACATCCCTATATGGATACAATTAGTTAGATGTGGCTCTGACATAGATGTATCTAGAGGTAAAATCCAAAAAAAAACACTTTCAGCTACACTTGAACAGGATCTGGCTTCGGAAAGCCTGATTTACTTCAATCCTGGTTAATACACTCCCTCGGTATATTATTTGGAAAATTAATAATCTTAGTATGAATCATTATTTTTGAAAAAAGCCACTAAGAATATATTTTGGGAATTAGATCATGGATAATATATATTAAAGACTATAAATTCATAAGTTAATGCAATAAAATTAATATATAAGTCATCCATTTTCTATGGATTACCCATTATTGGATACCCCTAACATTCCTTTTATTATAGCTAATGGCTGGTAATAAGAGAACTCAGGCACAAAAATGATGCAATGATCAATGTGACAACTGTTCTAATGAGATGCCTAATCTGATTGGGAGAGGGAATCATGAACTTTTTAACAATACCCTCTCAGTTAAATCAGGTTTTCAATAGAAACATGAGTCAAGTGGAACAATAATATCTCACTAAGAATGAAAAATTATAAATCAAGAGCTTCATGAAACAAAGGGCTCATTATTTTAATGGATCATTGGATACCTCAATCACTGAATAATGGATCAACTCAATTGATAAGATCTTATTCATCCTACAATGTTTTGAAAAATGGACTGGTCTCTTCCTTCTTATTGTATGGAGGGTGAATCTGATCAATGGTGGACATTGATAAAAAAATATGAAGCACATGGAAGAAATCGAGTTAATTGAATGGAATGATTTATGGAAAATGTTTTTTGATAAATATTTTCTTCGTATTCCCCTACTTATGATGGAATGGTACATCCATAACCACAAGAAAAAAGATGAAAAATCCATTAGATCCTTTAAAGAAAACATCACAAGGCATCCATGGTATGACTCCGACATTGTCATTACCCCTAAAGGAATGGTTAACCACTTCTTTGGATGGAAAACACCTAGCCTAAGAAAACCCCCGGAGATCCATTACTTCGATAGTTATGTGGAAATGGTATGATGTTCCCTCAAGCCTGAAATGGAGATCAGAGAATCTAATGGGTATCATGGGGATAAGAAGTGTAAAGTGGACTACAATTCTGGATATCCAATGTATAAATATGATGTTGCTATGAAAATATATCACCACAATTGTCAAAGGTGTGGAAAAAGCACCCATGAAATTTCCTTAAAGTGACAAAGATATGCTTTAGGTGTTGTAGAGATAGGCCGCAAACCATTAAATGTCGATCAAAAAAACCCACCATATGACAGAGCATAGGAATGATCCATTTGACCCTCAACACATTGTCAATTTTGTCTACTACAATGAACCAAGACACATTGCAAATCAGTGCCTGATGGAAATGGTTTTTGGAGGAAACCAACAAATTCCAAGGAAGCAAGGGATAACCTTTTCCATCACTACCAATGAAGTGAACCTTAATAATGAAGTGGTGACAGGTAAGATAGTTATTCATTCCAGAATAGAGAACAGACTTTATTATTCTGGTTCTATGCATTATTTTAAATCCGGAATGGTCAATAGAAAAATCTCAACACTACCTCAAATCATGGATTTAATGATGTCAGTGAGATAAAAAAAATTGGTAAATCATAGAAATATATGAATATGACTCATACCATGTTATAATTTTTGGATTGAACTTCACTGTGAACCACATAATTCTACCACTAGTGGATTTTTTTTCAATTCATAGAATGAATTGGATATCTCTATATAGAGACAATATAAATTGTCTTGAGAGGGAAATCACTCTCCATATAGAGATTCATACTGAATTCTTTACATGTGAAAGGAGGAGGATGAATCTTATTTAGCTTCATAATTTCATGTGTAGATATTACTACCCTATGATAATGCATATCATGCACAGATGATTGATTTTGAGGAAGAATCCATCTTTGAAGACATTATTATTATGAAGGAAATCACTAAAGTGTTTTTTGGGGAAACGCCTTGTCTTCCTCCTAGAAGAGATGTTGAATTCTTGACTGATATAATACTTGGGCAATTTTCAATATCCAAGACTCCATATAGAATGTATATTGTGTAGCTTGAGGAGCATAATAAAAAACTACATAAGAATCTGAATAAAGGGTTTATATAACCATGTGCATTACCAGGGTGTGCTCCAGTCCTCTTCATTAAGATGAAAGATGGGTCAATGCACCTTTTCATTGATTTCCGTGAGCTCAAAAAAATCATGATAATTAACATGCATCCTCTTACACTAATTAATGACTTGTTCGATTATCTACGTGGAGAGAAATACTTCTATAAGGTGGATTTAAAGTTGATATATTACAATGTAATGGTGAATAAGGTGGATATCCCCAAGACTTCATTTCAAACAAGATACAGTCACTATGAATTCATAGTAATACCTTTAGGAATAACTAATGCTCGTGAAATATTCCTGGGACTAATGAAGACAATCTTTAGGGATTACCTATACAAATTTTTGTATTTTTTGTAGATGATATTCTAATATACTCCAAAACCAAGGATGAGTATAAAGAGAATCTATGCACTATACTCGAGACCTTGTGAAAACATAAGCTCTATGAAATGTATATCAAGAGTGTGTTCTAGATGAAGGAGGTCTCATTCTTGGGTTATATCATCACAAGAAATGGAATATTTAAGGATCCTTAAAAGGAAAATGCAGTTGATAGATGTTTGAGGTCAACATCAATAACATATATCTCTAGCTTCCACGGGTATGCTAGATATTATCTTCGATTTCTGGGAAATTTCTCACGGTTATCAAACCCTCTTACCAAGATAACTCATAAGGGAGTATAGTTTTCATGTAGTGATGAATTTGAAGATAGATTCGTGGAGTTGAAAATGAGGCTTATCATGGGGCATATGCTCACACTACACATAAGTGGAGAACTTTTTGGGGTATTTAGTAATGCTTCGATGAAGGGACTGGTGGTGTGTTGATGCAAAATGGCAGAGTAATTTCCTATGATTCATGGAAATTGGATGTTCATGATAAAAACATTCCAACACATTATCTGGAGCATTATTTCATAATATTCGCATTACAAATTTGGTGGAATTACCTCATTGGGGAGAAGGTGTGAAATATATTCGGATCACAAAAGCCTCAAGTATATATTCAAACTGAAAGAGTTAAACATACGCCAATGATGATGGTTAGTGCCGATACAAGACTATGATTTCATAGTTCATTACCACCCTGCGAAAGTGAACACGGTGGTAGATGGTCTTTGTTGAAAGGACACAACAAATCTATTATTTATGAGAATTGAAAACGATCCAATCTTCTTATATTTGATGAAGATAGCCATGGGAATCATAATGAAGGGAATATCATAAATCCTTCCACAAATGATTATACAACCATCTCTTTTTTAAATGTTAATGGATTCACAAAAGAATAATTTGAAAATTAATAATAAAGATGTTATTACAAAAGGAAAATCCTTGCAGTTCAATGTTAATGAATAAGGAATTGTGGGATTTGTGTGAAGACTTTATGTTTTATCAAATCTGTAGTTAATGAAAAAACCATTAGAGGATGCACTTAGTTAAAATTTATCCATTACCCAAAGAAACACAAAGATGTATTGTGTTCTCCAACAGAATTATTGGTGGGACAACATAAAGAAGGAGATCGTTCAGTATACATCAATGTACCTAGTATATCATCATATGAATGCTCGGAGACAGATGAATAAGAGGATGATGCAACCATTACCCATACCAGCATTGAAATAGGAGAAAATTACCATGGTCTTTGTCAATGGACATCTAAATACATACAAAGGAAAAAATGCTATCTGGGTTTTTTTGGATCTTCATGAAAAGACTACACACTACTATGAATCTCAGGAGGATTTCTCATTAGATAAACTAGCATAGATATAAAATAGAGTAGTTGTAAGGCTGCATGGAGTACCACTTTTGATTATATCTAATTGAGACACAAGATTCACCTCTATGTTTTGGAATAGTTTTAAACATTCTATGTATACATTGTTGAACATCAGTATGACTTATCATCCTCATATTGATATCCAATCTGAGTGGACTATCCTAACACTTGAGGATATGTTGAGTGCATGCTCAATTGACTTCAAAGGAGTATGAGTTCAAAATATTCCTCTAGTTGAGTTCTCTTAAAAAATATTTTTCATTAGTGCAACCAAATGGATCATTATGAAGCATTTTATGGGAACAGAAGTATATCATCGGCATGTTGGGATGATTTTGGGAACAGAAAACATCTAGGTATATAAATGGTTGATGAAATGGCGGGGAAGGTTAAGACAATATTGTAGCACATTAATGCAACATAGACTAAAGAAAAGAGAGATGAGGATAATCATTAATGAAAAATAGAGTTTGATGTCAGAGACATATAATTCCTCCACATATCACTACAGAAGAGTGTTATGAGATTTGGTAATAAGGTAAATCATAGTACAAGTTATATTGTCACTATTTATGTCCTTGATCGCATTGGAGTAGTGGCCTATCAACTTGAACTCCTAACGAACATATCTAAAGTATAAGATGTATTACATGTATCACACTTGAGAATGTATTTACCTAACCCATCACATGTACTCAATAAAGAGGTGGAACCGTTGAAGAATAATCTATCCTATGAATTAAGGAAATTGATGATCATAGATCATAGGGAAACAGTTCTTAAAAAAAGAAAATTCCCCTTGTGAATGTGTTAGGGAGAAACCAACTGATTGATGAAGAAACGTGGGAAGTAGAGGAAGTGATGAGGTTGGGTTACCCACAACTATTTTTGTGTGGGAAAAGTCAATTTCAAGGGATAAATTTATTAAGGGGTGATGATTGTAAAGACTCAAACTTCTAATAATGAAAATTCCCCTTGTTCTTATTTAATGTCTTATTATGAAAAATGGTTATATAAAATAAAAATATCCTTGATTTTATGTTTTTGGATTTCCAAATACTGGAATTATTGAAATTTCTAATATAGATATTGAACAATGATCAATTGATTAGTATAAATACGGGGCATTAATAAATATAATTTACTCAGACAATGGAAGCGATGGACTCATCTAGTAGAATTTACCCATACAAATCCCATTTGTCAAAGATTAGAAAGGAGGTGGCATCAATGGGATAATATTTTGACCATGTCCAAGCTGAGCTTCAACACAATAATCTCGAATGGAACCACCTATGGGGGAAGTGTAAGTGGATAAAGATTACTACCTGAGCGATGTTATTCGAGCCATCACACAAGTTTGTCCCCATCACACCCCTTACCCATAGTTCATATGTGGGTGTTATATGGAGTAATGTAAGAAGACCCTATCACTATGATTATGTGCATTATTTTTGTATATAATAAACAATATACAGTCATTGTTACTTGGTGAAATGTTTTTCAAGAAAAAATATTATTTGTTTTGTTAATATTCAATTAAGAAATCTATTTTGATGAAAAAATATATTTTTAAAGTAAATTATATTTTAATAAAATATTATTGACAAAATACCTTTTTATTAATTATAAATGATCATATAATTTTTATAAATATAATTGTAATTTTTATTAAGGTTATAAAGCAATTTTCATCAAAAACCATGAATATGTTATAAATGTTGGTTATTGTTTGAAAACAAAAAAAATCAAATACATTGAAAATTATATAGATAAAACTAATATTATTTTTGGAATCAGGATGTATAAATAATCCAATGGTGAATTTTTCATAATTTTCTGAGAATTGAATTTTTGGGTAAAAATTAAATAACTTTTAATTATATAATGTGTTTTATGACATCATAATGACCCAAAAGTGATGTAATAAAATACTATAAATCTGTTTATTGTAAAATATGTGTATTAGCCTTAAAATAATTTTATTATAGGTTTGTTTTATTTATTATACAATGCTTTAGTTTACAGTCCAAGGCTTTTAAAACATGTTAAAATTTTAAATTGTTTTCCTTGAGAGTGAGACTCGACTCAACATAAGAAAGCCTTATATGTTAAGAATTTTGTATGTTATGATTCTAAAATGATTTTTCCACTACCCTTTTAAAAAAACCAATGAAAAAAACATGGTTTGGTTTTCAGTTTTCACCAGTTTAATGTGTGGTGTCCAAAACATAACTAATAATAAATTACCTCTCTTTTTCTATATAAACTGACCCAAGATACCAATTCCTCTTCACTCAATGCCTTGGGAGCTGGACCAAACCTTGGAATCCCCTCTCCAGAATCCTTTAAAGGCACCCAAGATCCCAAGAAGCCACTATCAATCTCTCCCATGCCTTTGGGAAGTCACTTCCAAGTAAATGATTTCATTGTCTCTCATTTTTGTCCAAGATTTTTTATGATGATATACCCTTGTCTTTTCAATTAAATATGTTTGGGTATTAATTAGAAACTCACCCATACATCCATAAATATGGTTTAATTATTGGAGAAAACTATATCTCTAATTTATTCCTCCCATGTACACCCGTTTTCATTCCGAGTTTACATATGGAATATATCTCTTCTCATTTACATTCATGAAATTCATTTATATTATGAATATAAATCCAATTAAATATGTTTGTACCTGTATTTATATGACCCCATAATGTCCATTTCCTGTAAATATTATAGGAAATACGTTTATCGCCTATCATGAATTATTAGTAATTCTTATGTCAGGCCATTATGCTGCAAAAATTGCACTACGATTAAGTCATTGTGTAGTGAATACCATGCCAATTTCTCTATCATGGGTATTCACTATTATAAATATTTATGTATTTATTATATAGTTTCATGTTTTAACTACACATTCCATTATCATGGAATAAATTATTTTGATTAATCAATCCATGTTATATGATCCATGTGGCACACTTATGCATTAAATTAAAGGATTAAGTACGGTGCACCCTGATAGAACTCCAATGAATTTGGTTAAGACTAGTATCATGATACATCATGTGAAATGAGGTTTTACACGTTATAATTCAATAGAAATGAGGGTTTACTAATCCTCTATTTTTAATGATCCGTAGCGCATTCTAAAATCTTGTTAAATGTTTTTGTCGCATTTCCATGTAATGAAATTAGGCTATATCATGACTTTATGTTCAAGATTATATTATTCTCAATTAATTTTTCTATTGCCTAAAATTTAATATATAATTCATGTTATTCTTTTTTTACTCCCATATTGTCCTTCATATCTCACCCTTTTCTTATGTATGTCCTCAGGTTATCCTATGCAGTTCTAAGTACGATGGAATGTCTGAGGTCATGTAAAAAAAGTTTCCAATAAGGTAGTGTACATAATTTTTTAAGAAGTTATGTAATGATCCTAATCCCCAAATACACTAGAACCCTAAATATTTTGTGTTTTAACATGTTAATATTTTATGTAACAATTTATGATTAAGTGTAAAATATTTAGCATGGTTTTCATATTAATGATAATGAAAGGTGGTCTCTCATTATAGAGAAATAGTTAAGATATTAAATGGATTAGTAAAAACATTACAAAATTAACAATTGGAAATCAATAATACTTGTACAAATAATGTACTCTAATTAAAATAAAGGGGAGAGAATTATTTACTATTATGGGTTCTTCTAGAAGCTAGAGAGGGCATATTTAAGATCCTGGAAATACCATGGGAGGGATATAGAGAGGGTCAGAATGAGTAACATTCTGATAGATGTTTTTGTAGTGAAGATTAATGTATTGTTTTATAGTATTTATATAAAAATATATTGTAATTATTTACAAATTTCTAAACATTGGTAATTATCGCAGATTGATAAAACAATAAAAAAGACAAAATTCTAATTTTTTCCCATGTTTTATCAAAAATAGGATTATATTCCAATGTTTTATTTGGATAAGTGCCAAAAAATTAAAATAATTCCATTAATGATGTGAAAGTATGTCATATTGACAGGTAATTATTTTTTAATACCATAAAATATTATATAGGTTTTGGTGGATCCAATATATGTTTGTAAAGTAATAAAAAAAATATTGATTTACATTATATTAAAGGGGAAATATTTTTTCCATTAATTCATGTTAACATATTCATTAAATCACATTTCGGATATTATTTATTCATATTAACTATTTTATATTTTCTTGAAATTAAATTTTGACCAAAAGAATTAGTTTTTTTTTTGAAAAAAATATAAAAAATTCACC
The DNA here is from genome assembly GCA_963277665.1 of Viscum album. NCBI lineage: Eukaryota > Viridiplantae > Streptophyta > Magnoliopsida > Santalales > Viscaceae > Viscum > Viscum album. Next base: position 2,062,775,459 of record OY728133.1, on the reverse strand, counting down.
ATTGGATAATATAAATTTTTTCATTTTGAAAAAAATTCATTTTTCTAAAATAATTATATATATATATATGATAGTTTATAATTTAATATATACATGTTTATATATTTGAAAAATATTTTTTTTGATATTACCTAATTTTAGAACCATTTTAATATTTATGTAGACAATTCATTATTACATTATGATTTGTATTTCAAAAAAATATATTATTTTATTATAAAATTTAATGAAAATAATATTTTTAAAAAAATTAGGGAATTTGATAGAAATTTTATTTTTATTGATTTTTTATAATTCCCTAAAATAAAAATTTTATATCTTATTATGAAAATATAATTTAAATAAAACACATTTTAAAATAATTGATATATGAAAAATAACGATAAAGGAATAAATATAAATTTTTCATTAAAATGATAGCTTAAAAATTAATACTATTATGGTATAGATACTTAAACCCTTATTACACCATTGTATTCCTGAAGAGTAAGAGGTGTGATGGTGAAGTATTTTTTGGGTCAATCAATGATCCTAGATTGGGTCATTCAATGATCCTAGATTGGGTGATGATATTGATAAGATTTAGTTTCATCAATAAATGGGGTTTCTATAGTATATGTTGTTAAATATCTATTCGGTATTGGTATATGGAAAATCGTAGTGATTCCATCTCCAATAAATGCTCTGATTAGTGTGTGTCAAAGGGACTGATCCTACTTGTTGATGATATATGTTCTTCCATCTATGCCAAATAGAATTTAACCTGCAAATTTTTAAATAATAATATTACTGATCCCTAAAGAAAAACTATATTATAAATTGTTATGATTATTAATGGAATTTTAAACCCCAAATACTAATTATCACCATGTTTTATAAGGTTCCTAAATAAAAAATGAAATTATGTTTATGTGTTTTCTATGACTATATTTCGTAACATGGAATTTACCAATTGAATAACTAGAATTTGTTTTAAAATTAATATGTTGTTATAAGTCTTATCTTGTTACTATAAAATGGGAAATGAGAAATATGTGGGATTTGATACCAAATAATCAGGATATATATAAAGTCTCTATGATGTTCAAACCAATTATGGAAAATTATACCCTTTCAAGGACAAATTTCTACATAAATCTTGATCATCAATTGACTATATTAACTATAAAGGCTATATTTTCATTGGGTCAAATTATTTGTGAAATTTTCCGTCATCAGGATTTATTATTAGGGAATCCATCCTCACTGTTCTATATAACTTGTGATCCATATCACACTTAACCAGACCATATACCCCATTGTCCATACAATCCTACCTGAATTGGGAATTTTACATGTGAGATAACATTAGTCAAATTGACAAATTCCTTATAAAAAGTAAAAAAAGTTAATATCATCAAAATATTCTACATGGACCATTTTTAGGAATTATTCACCCAATTTTATAGATATTGTAGACTCATTACGTTCAAATTAATTTCACTAAATCATGTAAATAAACCACATAAAATACCATAATATTTTTAAGTATATTTTAAAATGAATTGGATGTCATTTTATCTAGGACTATACTACATGGGATATAATTATATATAAATGCATAAGAATCCATTTTCAATGTCCTTAGGAAATATCAAAAAATCTACAACATTTTCGAATGGGGACAAATTAGAGAATTCCAAAATATTAATATTTGTACAAAAAATTAATAAGAATGTAAAATAATGATGGATAACCTTTGAAATAAAAAATTCTTATTACAAATTAATGGATAAATAATTCTTTATATTTAGATAATTAGTTCAAAATTTATATTCAAGATGGACTAAATAACATATAATAAATATATAAGTGAGTCTATGAGAAGGAAATCATTCCCCTATAATGGTTTTGATGAGCCTATCCTAACTTCCACTTAACCAATGTCTAATACAAAATGTAATTTGTTGGAACTCCAATGACTAACTTGCTTGGAAGGTATTTTTACGATGATTCTACACCATTAAATCCCCATAGTTTCCATAAATCCCATATATCTAATATGAAAATAAAATTAAACAATAAAATACTAGAGTCATTGAAGATGTGCTGGTGAGAGTATTAGATTGGGGTTTCCTGCTAAATTTTATGTTTTATACATTGAATAATATATATTTTGTGCACAAGAACCTTTTTATGAACATTTATTAAAATGAAAATGAATATATTAATGGTACAAAAGGAACACTATCTCCTAGATTTTGTATAACAATGGATACAATTTTCAATTTAAGATTCCAGAAATATCCAATAGTGGATCACTGAATAAATATACTAAATATGATTAGTATTTTATCAATTTATTTATTTCCAATTTTCTTATGTATGGAATGAAAAATTAATTCTTCTACTAATGATTAGTTTTAGACAACTAAACCTAGTTCAAATTATAGTTCAATTATTTCATATGATGTGTATTTAAATGATAAAAATCTTACCTCAAATCCTATTAATGATTATTATTTTGATATTAATTCCATTAAAATTTTTGTAAATATTTCATGTGATTGATTTCCAACATATGTTCATGATGAATCTGATAATTATATTATATCAATCAATTGTTTCATATTTTAAAGTACAAAAAATTCAGTTTTAGTAAATTATATAATTATTTACATAATGAATATAAAATTTTATTAGAACATGACAGTATTTGATAATATTTTATTGCATTTTTTTTACTTCTATAATGAAAAAATTACTTTTTAATAGTTTTTTGGTGAGAATTTGGATATTTATGATGTAACAAACACCTCTATTCTAGGTAAAAATATACTACATGATCCAAAATAATTTTTATTTGAATATAATATGTTTTTTTTAATTTAGAACTAAAATATTCCTATGAAAATTGTGAATATGTTTTTCACAAAAACTGAAAATGAAATTTTAGGATCCCTTGATGACAATTATAAATCCATAGGATAGTCCCTAGCTTGGTTGCCCTAAATTATTACATTACTCTGTATGCATATAATATTATTAAGGATTATTTTAGAAAAATAATATGATGTATAAATGGATATAAAATACTCTAATTTTGGATATAGATAGAGAATAAGATACCACTATTATGGTTCATTGAATAATTTTTTTCAATTTTTGATATCTAGTGGTGATTCCTATGAAAATAGTTCCCCAAATGAGTTGTTTAAATATATCAAAGAATGAATTTAATGAACTAATCCCATATATGAATTTAAAAAAGATGGATGGTGTGTATATAATACGTGAGACAAAACCATCTTTCCAATAAATATCATATCCCTCTATCATTCCAATACTACATTCTTCAGAGACTTATATAGAAGTCGTATTTCTATTTACAGTTGATTTCTCATGGTATATTGAGATTAATAGTACTCTGATTGATCTGTAAAACACCAACTTAACCTATTCTTGTTTAGTGTTTCTTATAGGTGGATTTTATATTGACTGTATAATGATCATGAAACAATTAAATGGTAAAAGATATATATTTTCACTATTTTTATAGGAGTGTGTAGAGGAATTTATATATAATTTCACAATATATATATCCTATTTAGAATTTATTTGAGGAGTCATTATTTTATGCACATAACCATCTTTTAGAAAAAAATATTATTCTTAATTATGATATAATCAATTTTTATTAGATATTAGTCATTTAGTAATACATATATTACTAATGTGTGGAATTAATGTTCCTAAGTCCAAGGTAGGTGTTATTTACCTACTATAAAATTAAAAAACATTTGAAGGATATATTATAATTCCTTGTACATCGTGGGTTTTATATGAGGATTGTATAATATTTTAACATGATTAGCCTAGTTTTTTATAGATATATAGAAGATGTGTTTAAATTTTAATTTCACAATTGTTACAAATAAGTCTTTATATAGTTGAAATAGATGTTATTACCCCCAACCAAATTATTTCTCATCATGGATGAGATTTATATTTTTAATTAATTTATGGTGCAACAAATTATTATGTTACATATTTTTTTTAATAAAAAGTGGAAAGATGTTATTATTCAATAGATAATGTATCATGGAAACTAGATTACAGAATAAATAATTAAACAACCATTTATAAATAGTTTTTACACAATTTATTTTCATTATATAAATTTTTGTGTTGCTTGATAGGATCCAAAGGAATTGTATTGTCGAATTATTCATCCATTATGTATTTTATGAGAAAAAATAATGAAAAACCAATGATGATTAAAAAAATTTCACATAAATTATTCTTATATTAATAAATGATGGTATAGTTAGTGGAAACTTAGTGGATGAGTGTTATAGAATACTATCCACTATTCTATCTAAAAAACCGCAAATTGGTCATGAAATATGGGAAACCATCCCTAATTAAAAAATTCATGATGTGGAAATTTTAAGGACATGGTTTGTAGGATCCTTCTAATAAAAAGTATTCCAATTAAATTCATCTTTGGTGAAGAATGGAAAATTTTTCTAAATTAGAAAGAGAAGCTGGAAATTATATATGTGATTCTCCTTTTATGGAATCACATAAATAACTAAATTGTTATGAAATACATTCTAGATTATAAATTATAATAAATGGTATAATTTTTCCCTGTTTTTAGTTATGGTGGCACCATTAGACAATAATTAATATATAAGAATGTTCTAAATTTGGATTTTTTGGCCCAAATTTTTCAAGGATTCTTGTGAGTATCATAAAACCTATTGAGTTTTGGGATTTAATTGAAATATTAATAAGATTCAAGAAATAGTACATCTAGTTATGTGATATTTTTTAATTTTGGGTTATGTAGTTTTAGCCACATCCCATATTTATTTTATTTTGTGATAAATTATTTTCTATAATGGGATTATTTCACGTGGGTATTATAAATTCACAGCAGAACCAATGATAGTAATGGAGTTTCCATGTTTATAAAATCTATCAGGTTTTATAGGGTTTAGCTAAAATTATTTATCTTCATTGATTAGTGAACCCACTTCAGAAATATGGATTTTGGGGTAATTTTATTGAAATAGGGGCTTTTAAGTAGGGCTTCAACATCATTTAATCCTAATATTTGAATGGTTGTGTTTTTAAATCGGGAGGTCAAAAAATCCTGAAAAATCAATCCATATCAATATAAAGATTGGATGTATAGATTACATGATGATCAATGTTTCTATATGGATTCATATAAAAATATAATTAGAATTTCATCCTTTTGGATAGTGTATATTAGATATTTTCACATAACAATGGAGTTTGAACACCATATTTTTTATGTTTCCAATATATGTAATTTGAATAACAATGAAAATGAGAATTTTTAAATTACTCTTATAACTATTATAATTAATTATTAGAAATGATAACTAAAACTCCATGATTTAGAAAGTGGATCAAAAATATTAAAAAATGAATTTATCCTCAGTAAAACATTCAATTAATATGATAGTGTTTTATGTTATTACCTAGATTTATGTTTTTCAAGTAAACATCATTACTAATTATCTTGAATGTTTATATTTACAAATTTTTTTCTTTGGAGTTGTTAGGATTAATGAATCATGAAATTAAAATCCATTTATAATAACTATAACATATTCATGTTCTTTATATATGGTGGGAATTCCCCCCCAATGTAGGTGGTTAAACTTCAAGCTACCTAGTACATATGGTTATATGTTTTTTGTAACACCCAAAAATATTAATATATGATGTAATGATCTAGCCTTAAAAATTATATATTCTAGTGAATTTAGACTGAAATTCAATTCCTTATATTACCATATATATTATAGGGGTATAGATTTATATAATTATGTCATAAATCCAACATAATACTCTATATATTAAATAATGGACCATTAAAATTAGAAAACATTTTCCCATTACCACAAATAAATAATTTTACTATCATGGAGAGGTGGAAGGCAATGAATATAGTGTATTCCATATCATGGATGTCTGAATTTGTGATTTATAATGTGATATACTCTAACAAGTTCCCCCCCTTGGGAGGAAATGACCATATAATAGGGAAGTTGTAAATCATCTCTTTTTGTGTCACCCTAGATTCCAGATAATCTGCAAAGGTATTCCCTTGATGCCACATATTGATATTGTATGTTTGGTTTTTTGTGAGCCCTTGTCACCTTGGGTTAATTTACACTATAGACTAAGGTATGGTTTTGATGCCTTGTATCACATATTATAAATTCAGAAATTTTTTCTCAACCACTCAAAGGTGAATATTTAACTTGTTTTATAACCATAGTATTGTAAACATTTTCAGTTCATCGACTGGAAGAGTGTCTCCTCTTTTAATGCAAGAAGAAATGACCATAATGTCAGAAACCCTCTTGTCCTAAATCTCACCTATTATATGATTAATAACCATTAAATAAGACCCATCTTTTTATGTTTTAGGTCCCAATGATGTGGCTACCAATGAACCCACCACCCATCCCCTAACTGATTTCCATATTGGTGGGGGAACTGGATGCATGGAGGTGTCTTAGAGAAGTGGTTTTTACGAATATTTTCAATAAATTGTATTGTCCATTAGGATGCCGTTTAAAGAAATAATAGTACATGTTCTGGTTCTAGATATTTCTTTGGGACATAATTCATTCCTTGTTGTCCTTATACACCATCAACCCCAGTTAGAATAAATGTAAAATCCTTTTTTCCATGCTAAAGTCACATGTACCCTTAAACCACTAATGGATAAATTTATCTCTTGATTCCTCATTAGAGGATAACCCATTGGACTCACCAAACGTGGGCCACTCTGAGATCATCCATTTACATTAGAAAAAAAAGTTTTCAGCTATTTCAATCATCAGTTCCCTACAACATTGGAAAAATGATGCAATACTGAATCCCAAATAATGGGAATTATCCTCATGTGGAATCCCCTTGTTTTTAACACAACTTACATGAAAATTGAATTTCATTGGAATCTCCTTTCCCCAAAACACCTCTGCCCAATCATCTTATTCATTATGGTCCATCTGGAATATGTTTGACACTATTTCTATAATGTATCTTATAAAAGAACCTATTAAGACACACCACTCAAGATAAGGGTTTAATAAAATGATTTCTCAATGGAATTATATTTTCAAATATCACAAATTAAATTATGCTAGGGTGATCACTTACTTCTCTCAATTTCATGGATGAAGTCATACATCTTGTAAATCCCAGTTTAGTCCACATCCAATTCAGCTTCAAGAAATTAATTTCATGATATCCTACAATACAATGGGTATGATGATCTAATAATTAAATATATGGATGAATCATTAGATTATTGAATGAATTAAATGATATCTTCATGGTCACATTTTTCCCATAATTTTCACACATGTTCTTTCCCCCTATGAATATTACCCTTAAGGTCCAACCTTTCAAACCTAGCATGGATCCCCGTGAAAGTCTCAAAGACACTCCATATGTTGACACGCCCCTCATAATGGTGTATTTTCTTCTTATTCCACAATTCCCATTGGTGTTTTCAATTCATCTGTAATTCCATCAAGAAGGAAACCATCTAGTGTTCTATGTTAGAGATGACATTTTTTCACATTGAGAGTTGAGAGGATGTGAATTCATATAGAAAAGAGATTTTTCTTTCACACGGGTAATTCTATTACAAAATGATTGGAACACATTCTTCAAATTCATGATTCCCTCAGGATTATATAAAAAACCTTATCAAATTAGGCAATTAATTATTTTTGGGACATATAGGCACCTAGATATTCGATCTGAAAGGACCCTATATGCATATTATGCATACATTAGAAGGTCCTTAACCTCATTTACAAACTTTTTATCATTGTATAGTAGAAAATCGAATCCCAATTTACTAATTCTTACTTAATAAACAATATTACACTATAAATACATTGATCACCTATCTTAATATGCTACTTATATTAAAAAATATGATGGTATCATTGGAAATAATCAGGTGAGAAATACAAATGACCAGGTGCCAATTATGGTTTGGGGTAATATACCTGGACATATGAATTCATTGATCTACTAGCTCACCAAATCCTAGGTGATTATAAAAAAGGTATGTGAGAGAAGATCCCCATGTTATAGACCCTGGAAATCCTTAACTAATCAGAACAATATATCTTTAATGGATATATATGTCCATGTATAATTGAAAAATAAAGAAAAATATTTTTTGAACAGGAGAATAATTCTAGGTGAGAAATGATTGTTATAATAAAATTACATTAAAATTAATTATATGCCAAGTTCATATAAAAATTAGTGAAACATTATTTTCTAGAAATCTTTTTATTAATCTCACTAGTAACCTATTATTCTAATCTAATTATGCCTCACATCGTTAGGACATTTATGAAATAATGATGATCTTAATAAATCTATATGGTTAGGTAGGCTAGAATCGTCATCTTGTGGATGCATGTAAACACATTATACAAAACATTAAACATATATATTGGGTAGTAATCATTCATTGACTATGGTTCATTAACCATGGACACTAGTAAAATATTCAGGGATCATGAAACACATGGAATATTTCCTCCTTGAAAGTAATCTTATGCTGCATTCAGCAGAGTCATCTACACTACATCCCAAGAGGCCATTTAGAAGGAACATGGGAATACATTAGAGTATGTCCCACATTTAGGATTTTGTTTCTATACCACATCAAAATTCTACCTCTCTACTGGGATAGCCCTCAAATATTTATTATCCATATCAACTAAATTATGTAAGAAGGCAGAAAAGAGATCTACATGACCCCTCATATTACAATGTTGGATGAGTGGATTGAGAACTTCTAAAAGAGATTTAATGTTTTCATCTTAAAATTCACATATCACATCACAATAATATGATAAATACCTCTCCTCAATTTTTATATTAGATATATTTCGTCTTCATTTTTCATTAATTCATTGAAGAATATTTCCAATCTTTTTATCGTCATCGCATGTAAATTTTAATATCGATTTTCATGGAATAGACGATCATTTTTATGGAGCATGTCAATATATAAATTATTCCATTTTCTGATCTCTGTAAACAATAACTCTTTACATTCATTCACCATCATTTGCTCTAGCTATTCAATATTCATATTGATCACCTGAACATCCTATATATGGTGGGGTGGATATATTTATTATCCCATTTTCATGTTCACCACTATGTTAACAATGATTTTTAAAAGATTTATCCATGGGTGACAGTGGTATGAACTATTCCACGACTCCCTTTGTGTGTCATGAAACCAAATGTATTCCACCAACATCTTAGAATATAGATAAATCCCACCTTAATTTTTATTTACTGATAATAAAATATGAGAACATGAGTTGTCTAATAAATTGCGCGGATGATGGTACAACATAATATATGGAAATAAATATAAGTCCTGACCATTCACTAAGAGTCGATCAAGAAGACATCAGTTTCTATGTCTCATTATTTTTTTGTAACACCATTTTAATTTATTAATAACATAACCAACTTCCATTAACCCATTGTGGTCCATGAATGACTCTAATTCATGAAAATATCCTAGGGGGAGAACTCCACCCCCTTTATTATTCTTCAGCTCATAAAAAATATTAAAATTTACACCTATCATCCATGGAGTGTCTTCGATCTTGATGTATCCTAGATTGTGCCGAATCACCTCTTAGGAAAAAGAATCATGTTTAGAATATAAAAATTTGAAAAAAAAATATGAAACCTGAATAAATATTTTTGTGGGAAAAAACTGTTCCAAGGAAGAAAGAAAGTCAATTGAAACATTTGACTAACATATTATCTATATATTCAGGTCATGAGGTTTGGAATTCAAGAATATTCAAACTATTATTATCTAAAAAATATCAATTACTTGTTAATTATATTTTATTATAAACTAGAATTGTAATAATATATAATGAATAATTATTAATTTTATAAGAAACATTGTTAGTTATTATCTGAGTCCCATTCCTATTTTCATTCAAATTGTGAGGACATATCATCAAAAATATATATATCATGATTCCAACCCAAACCCAGGACCATACATTAAAAATATTAAAAATGAATAACATTTTGATTTATAATAAGAACAGGGGAAAATACGTGGTGTTACAATGGATAAAAACCACTGGAAAATGGTACTTGTGGTCAAAATCCTAAGATATGCCACACTACTCGGTGGTTAGTGGGAGATAAAATCCAAACTCAGAGAGGGAGAATATATAATTAAAAATTAAAGGGATCCTAATATAGAGAATCTAAATCATACTCCTCTAATATTATTTCACTAATAATGATATGAGTTATAAAATATAGAACATGAATTAATATATTATTTCACAAATAGAGAGGATCATAAAATGAAGATGAATAGTATGGGTCATGTGACTGAGATAGAGTGGTGGAATATGTCACTTCACTAAATATTAAAATATCTGAACACTAAGGGAGAACATCACAGTGGTGATAATTCTTCTGATCTGGTGAAGCCATATACTCTTGAGAAGATGGATAGTGGATAACCCCTTTCCCTCAAACATCGTCTCTTATATCAGTTTGATCTAGCACAGTAAAACTGAAGATCATTTTTTTAAAATCCTCATTATTACTAGAGAATTTCACCTGTCCACAATACTCATAACTATGATGGTTTTTGAAACAAACTAGAAAAACATTATGATGGTTCTGACACCTCTAGTAGATCCTCGCTTCAGAGGGATAAATCGAATCCAATGTACAGTCATCAATTACCTTGACATGAACAACAATCCTAGGTGGAAGAGGATGTGAAAGATCTATATCAACGCTCACCCAATAAACCTCTTCTTCCTCACGGAAGATTAAGAGATCATACTCATTTATATAAGACCACAAGCAGTCTATGATACCTCATAGTAACCACACATTCATAAAAGGTTGAGGAAATCCTATGAGTGATTTCTAAACCACAACAGGGGAGGAGTTCCAACCTGTATGGATTTTCATCGTCCACTAGAATAAGATAAACCTCAAACTAACCATACATCTAGGGATTTTTCATGATGCTATAATAAATTACTCTCTAGAGGAAATAATAATGAAAAATGATTTGTGGATCAATGATGGATGCTTGGCCAAGAATACCAAGACAAATGATTTAACAAACACCTGAAATAGAGAATGGTTGATGATTTTCTATCCGAATACTCTCCACTAATTCTCAATGTATTTCATTCTCAAAATTCTTTATAGCATCCACTAAAACATGTATAATTAATAATAGAAATTATAAGGAATATATCAGTTCTCCAGGGACCCTAAAAATTATGTGTTATCCAGAATTTGAGAAGAAGAGTGTTTTCCATGATCATCCATGTATGATGGCACTTATATCATTCCAGAACATGAGGATACAAAATATCCATCAACTGTGTGTAGAGGATTTAGAACGAATAAAATCTCCCTAACACTAGACATTAATGATCCATGTGGCACCAGAGAAGGAGGACCTAGTAGAACTAAAGAAATGGATGGGATAGACAAAAAATATATCAATGTGTACATCACATTATATTCTTCCAACAGTTACCATTTAAAAAAAATATTCGAAATATATCATTACTCCATGATAATTAATATCATCATGAGTATAACTTAAATTCATTCTATTTATTATCCATGCATAAAACCCTTTTAGTGTTTACTAAAAATTTGGGATGACAACATTAATATCCTTAAGGGAAATGAAAATAAAGAACTGATTAGTCAAGTGAAAAACATGAAATCCCATGAAAAATATTTTATTACTAATATATCCTAGTACCTTGGAATTGAATAATGTTTTTTTAAAATCATTATCTATCCATTTGAAATAAAACAATTTACATGAAAAATCACTATAAAGCATAAAAATGTTTTATCAGTTCGTAAGGAAAACATTACCAAATCACTGTTACAAATGCAATAATGAAATGATTGACATCAATATCTGGAGAACCCAATTCATTAGAGAAATATCTTGGTGAACAATTCATATATGCTATACCAGGAATAATAATGATCTATAATGGAGATCAAAACTATATAATCATAAAACAAGGACCTTGTACTGAAAACAACATAAGAGCCTCATCCTAGTTTGTGAGGACTCGGAAATTGCAACCAAGAGACCCATGTTAAAAACCAGAAACAGACATAATTTCTTGGTTACTATAATAGGTACTATAACAGGCATTGTTTTTTACAGTAACAGTAAGAAAAATTCTTCTGTTTGGGCTTATGGGCCACCGATTTGGGCCTCGAGCCCTTTAATGCCTTCAGGCCACCCAAGGGCTTTTGGCCTGTAATGATTTCGGGCCACCTTAAGGCCTTTGGGCCACTTAGAGGCCTTCAGGACACCTTAAATTGTGCGTAATGACAAAAATGTCTCTACAAGGAGCAGACTCTAGATGGGGATTCAGAGAAGGAACATTCACTAGAGCAGAAGCCAAGCTGATCTGTCAGAAAGATAGTGCATGACATTACTATCGGGACTAGTCTATGAAACCAAGAGGTTCATAGCCGAACTAGCCATGAGATGGTGGAGAGATGAAATTATGATGATGAAACTTGTGTGGAGTAGTTCCATGTAGTTATATACTATATATTTCCATAATTCATATGGGTCATGTAATCTCCAACCATGTGGGCCTTGTAAGGGTTCTCCTTATCCGTTTAAAGGGGGGTCATCAAAAATCAATAAAAATGGGATTCCAGACATTCCCCTATGTAATGAATAAAAATCCTAGAAATTGATTTTAATCACATGAAAAAATTACATTTGGATGTCAAAGTACACATTAACATAAAAAATGGATTTTTAGACACAAAGTATTTTGTAGAAAATAAAGAAACCATTCTCTTTAAAAAGAACATTGAAAACATTAAAATAAATTTTTCAAAGAATTAAGGTGTCATAATGGTGAAAATTTTATATAGATTCAATATGTTAAATAATGTTTCATTATATCATTAGTCAAAATATTTTAATGTGAATCATTAAAAGAGGATTTAAAATAATGTTCTTTAACTTGAGTCTGGCTCATCACGTACGTGCTTTATCTTCATAAATAATAATAATTGCTAAATTTTATTATTTATTAATAACCTTTATCATATTGTTTATTCATTTAATATCACTTATTATCATCTTTCATACAATCAATTAAAAATTTATGTTCAAATCAAGAGTTTTGAAAATATTTTATATATATATATAAATGACATTGATAGGATAACTATGGTCATACTATTTATAATTTCATCACAATTAGAATTATATTCATGAGATGATTAGAAAAAATATAAATAAATTAGCCTTTTAAAATCATCCATTAAATTTAATTATATAAAATGTATAATGATTCAGTCAAGAAGATGTTATTCCATATATACACATGAGTAACATTACATTTATCAATGATCATTATGAAAAAGGTATGTATTGTTTTTTATTTAAACACTGATTTTTTTTCTCTTAAATATATTTTTACACATTTAAATTTACTTATATGTAACTATTGGGACCCTAGTGTGTTAGATTTGATGTATCCATTATTATGTTGTCATAAGATACTATTAATCACACCATGATGGGATTAATAGTTTCATATTTTTAGTAGAATAAAAACAAAATTAAAATCCAAATTACATTATAAACCATAAAATTTCTAATTATATTTTTTATAAATTTATTATTCCCCTAAATTTATCCCTTTGTATGAATAAAAAACATCCACATATCTGTAGGCCCCCGGGACATCCTAATAGGGGAGGGGTGAATCAGGGTGTCAATTTTTTCTTTAAAAACCAAGGATCTTGTTCCCGCATTGGTAGGAACTAGTTTAACCTGTATCATGGATATGATCAGTAATGAGACATTCACATGAAAATAGATGACACACCAATTTTTACTTGGCTCACCACTAAGGGATACGTCCAAGGAGAATACACTGACAGGTTTTCAGTTGTACCAAATTCCACTATTCTTCACTAATTGTGGATTACAATGGTTCAGGCACAGTCAATCTGTCCTAGGCTCACTACCTTTATAATTGTTCAGGGATAGCTCACTACGTCCCTCGGGTCACTCCCGTTGTCTCCCCATGGATCACTACTGTTGGTGAAGTCCCTTTCTGTTTATAGATGTGAAGGTCTCTTCAATAGATTTGCATTTATGTCTTTGTCTCCTCTTCAGCATGATACAATTCTTTCATCAGACTACTGAGTTGATGCTCTTTTGTATTCAACCTTCTTATTTAGTGCAATAACTAAACGCACTGAATCTTCTTCTTCTCTTCCTTTGATTCCCAATACTGACACCTGAGTGTATTGATACATTTCCCTCTTTCTGTGCAGATCTTTGTTTAGTTGCACGAACCATTCTTCTTCTCTTCGCAAATCACAATGAGGGTGTTAAACACCAGTCACATGTGTATGGTACCACTTCTATTCATAAAACCAAATTTTTCACTGAACTTCTATCTTCAAAAATGAATACATTATCTATTGCACAGAAGGTATTGAGAAATCTTCCAGCTTTCGTGCATCTCCAATAAGACGGGCATGCTCCAACAGCACCTAGCACTCTTCCCCAAGCCCAGCGGGCAAGTTCCAAAACGGCGCGTAAGCCTAGGGTGCACAAGTCCAAACACGCGTGCAAGAGTCACCCAAGTACCTGCACGACGCTTCCTTCCCCAACTCCAAACTTTCATGACCCACTTTTTTTTAAGCCCAAACTGCCTTGGGCGTGCAGCCAACAAATGACGCACAACCTCTACTTTCACTACCCAACTACCATTGCGTGGCTCAACCACCTGCATGATGTGAGCTTGAAAAATATCTAAGTCTTGAACTCCATACCAAATAAGGAGGGGTGATCCTCTATTTATAGGCATTCGGATACCCTGTGCGTCGACACACAGGTTTTGGTGCGCAGGTCCATCCGCCCAAGTCTCTGTTGTGCTACTCACTTGCACGACCACACCAATACTTGCACGACTTTCTTTCATTTTAAATATTTTTATGTTCTGATCTTGAAAAACAATAGGCGTTCAAGTTTCCAATCCTCCTAGGAACCGGCGCGCAAGTCTCTTCACGGCGGGTAGGTCACTTGCGCGACCAACCCAATACTTGCGCGACCCTCTTTCCTTTTCCATTTTTGATTTTCTGATCTTGAAAAACTCTAGGTGGGCAAGTTCCCTCTCCTTCAAGTATATTGCGTTCAAGTATCTTTTACAAAATAAACTTTATCCATTTGTTGATTATGAGTCCCAAATATTTTTCAAACATTGGGAAACAATGCCAACTTATATATTCTCTTTTTGTACTGCCTCTAGATCATCCATTCCTTTGTCGAAGTTTTTGATTCAAACATGGATCATTAACCTCAGCCCCTAAACTCAACATGCCACCAATGAATCTCCTTTGTCAACAAATTTTTATAATTATTTTGTTTTCATTTTCAACAAGCACGATCACCTCAAAAACCCTTCTTTTTTGTGATATGTATTCATCAACAACTCTTCTGCTTTCATCACTAACTCCACTATTATGATATCTATCCTTTGAAAGAACAGATTTAGAATCATCATCTTTTGAGACAATGTGATGTGCATGGCCATATTATAATTCCAATCCCACGCACATTGTCTTCTTCTTCAACCATCATTCTTTACTTCATGCAAAACATATGATTCAATTCTTCAAGAAGCCTCATGCATGGTTCTCTTGCAATCATGAGGAATTGCATGATCTTTATCAAAACCTCATTCTTATTTAATCATCCTTAGATGGATTATACCTCACATTCTTCACTATTGTAAACAATGTGTCACCATCGACACATATTCTTTGAACTTATGATCAGTACAACAATCGTCTGAAGTTCCATTCCTCCATTTCAATGGAGTACTTATTGATCTCCTTCATTTTGATCATCATCGACAACTACTGACAACAAATATAACCATATACACAAGGTGGTCCAAACAATATCATGGGTAAATAATTATAAATTGGTGAGCTCATATGCCTAAAAAGGTTAAGAGTACAAAATAAGGTATGAATGAACAAGTATTCATCAATATTTAATGATAAATACTAAAATAGATTCAATTTAATCAATAATTTGAGCATAAAATGGTCACAATGAATAATGATCAAATAAATCTAGATAATAATCAAATGATGAAAAAACATAACCATAGATATTATAGTTAATCAAATAATTTTAGGAAATATTAAAAAATGAATTCATAATGAAATAATGTATTATTATGGACATCTAAATCATATAATTTATTCCTTTTTCCATGAAAAATAATTTCATCGTGGCCTTGTGGAAATATATAAATATAAATTTCAAAGGCCTTAACCAAAACCAAGTATATATTTTCTATTAACAACCACTAATGTATTAAGGAGATATTGTGGTTGAACCCACCAATTAAATTTACAATGAATTCCTTATATAAAATGGGTGATAAAAAATCAACAAAATAATTTATATTGAAAAACTAGAAGAAAAATGGCCAATACTGTTTCCTATAAATAAACATAATCAGAATCCATCGAGAGTAAAATATTGAATGATAATATAGTTATTCATCCTTATTCAAACTGATCATAAACCATCAAAATAAATATTAAGGATTATGTAAATAAAAAATATCAACAATGTATTATATTTTCAATAATGGTTTTATTTTATTGATGAGAATTAATACCATAATAATGTCATCACAAAACATTTTGTATGAAACTACAATTTTCTATTTTAAATATTTTAAAAAATGTATGTTAATTTTTTTTAAAATCCTTTTAATTGAAAAAACCTATTGCAACATGTAAATTATTTTTTAAATATTTATTCTTCGTGATGGTGGAAATTTCAGTTCTAGCTCACATCTTAAAATAGTGATCTATTTAATATTTTTTGGTAAAATCCAAATAGTTATAATATTGAAAATGAACTGAGGATTCCATTAAAACAATTTTTGAAAATGAAAAAATAGGAGAATGATTTGTAATTAATTCTTTTTAATATAATAAAATCAATTTTTAAAATTTTTTTAAATGACATCGGGATTGATTAAATTTTTTTCTAACTGAAGATAGAAAAAATTAATATTTTTTATATAAATATGTTCATAATATTTTATGTCCCAAAGATATGGAAAATGGTACTATTACATTAAATATTTCATTGAAAAAAGAACAATAAAATCTAATCTTTTTAAAATAGAAATATTACATAATTATCTAAAGGGAGGATGAATGAATAAAAATCCAAAATAATGATGATGTTGTGATATAAATAATTAACACATTTGAAACATTTTTACTACATTCCCAATGATGAAAATAATATAAAATTAGAATTACAATAACATTTAGTGAAATTATTTCATTATATAACATAAATAAATGGATGTATATAGGAAAAAACTAAGTACTGAATATGGAATATGTCTCACATTAGTAAATGTGAGATGGTAAACCCTTACTATTTTTACGATTCATCACATTCATTATTTAAATTCCTAAATAACAAAATAATGAAAATTATTTTCATCCTTATAAACCATTTCATCTTTATTATTCATTTTATTTTACTTATTATCATTATATGTATGATTACTTTTTCCATTAAGTTTTTTTTAGTTGTGTCAATGATATTATTCTTAAATAAAAAAAGTAAAATTATTTGGTTGATTATGGTAAGAAAATTAACTATTTAAACACCGCAATAAAAATAATAATTAAATTATTAAGATATTTACAGATAAATTATATTTTAAAAATTAATAATGATATATGTTTAAAAAAACATAACTATGCTAAAATTATGGAGATGGTGGGTCATATGTATGAATGGGTAACATATTCATTTCCCAATGATCATAATATAATTGAGATAAGTTATTTTTTACTTAATAAATAATTATAATAACATTATTTATTTATTATTTCATTACATATATATATATATACCTTCCATATGGGGTGGTTATGAAAGGAGACTCACATCACATCATGAAGGTGGTAGACCACACATACATGAACGAAGTTATCATCTTTCAGTTAGTGAAAAAGTAAGAAAGAAAATGTTATTCTTTAGTTAATTAATTATATATTTGTCCATAATATCATAAATATTTAATTTATGTTATATATTTTCCTTAACTATATACTTATCTAATTCTTTAATGATATTTACTGAATGAAGAATCACATTGCTTCCTTAGGGGGTAGTCCATCATACACATGAGTGACGTTATTGTATACCCTATTAAATAAAAAATTAAAATTAATATATTATATATTGACTCAATAGTAATTATTATATTATAAATAAAAAATATATAATTTATATTAATCACCTTATGATACCATGAGAGGTGGTAACTGAAAAACTAATGACATTGGTTTGTGAGGCAGTAGTTTATTGTACAAATGAATTGTGATATCATAACACATTTGATGGATGTTGAAATGGTTATAGATAAATAAATTAACACAAGAAAAAATAATAATATGTGATATAGTAATTTTATTATATCATAATGGGTAAATAATATTGTATGGAATTGTAGAATGAAATAAAATAAAAATTTTGGGTGAAATTTTTTTCCTCTTATTCGGGTAACCACCTTAGGTGCACGAAAATATCACACCTAAAATGTTTTTCATTAAAAAATAAGAATTATTGTATTATTTTAGTAAATTAGTTATTTTATTTATATTGTTAATGGGAAAAAATTTATGGTGTTATAAATAGACGATATTGGGTTGCATTTTATATGCAAGGTAAGTGGAACACTTATAATTTATTAAACTAAATAAATGTAAACATATTTCTCAAAAGAAAAACGGGTAAATAATATAATATTAATAATCCTTAAAAATTATATAGTCTAAAAATGTACATTAAAATGGTGTTGGACATGTTTTGGTTGATTATTACCCCTTATAACTTTAGTTTAACCATAGTAAACCGATTTTAACATTAACGATGATAATTTTTTTTAACATTATATTATGGTCAACAATTAAGTTGAAATTATTATATAATATATTATATTCTTATTAAATATATGCAATTATTTTTTAAATTTTCATTCTCAAATTTGAAAAATTTTAATTTGAAATTAACCCCGCTGATGCGATGAAAATGTTGTTTTTCAAAGTGAAAATGATCTAAATGATTACCGTGTATTTCATTCAGAATTTAATTTTAAAATGATTCTAATAAAATAAATTTGGATAATAGGTATATCATTTTAATAATTTTTCATTAAAATCTATTTAAAGTATAATAAATCACTATAAATAATTTATTCATAAAACCAGTTATCAAATAAAAATTTCTCATTATTCACAATTAATTAGAAAATGAATATTTTTAAAATAAAAAAAACTCACCCTATGATAATTTTCAAATGTATATATTTATAAATAAATTTATTTTTTCAAAAAAAATTTATAGAGTTTTTAAAAACTATTTGTATATTAGGATTTCAAAGTGCCACAAAACCATATTTTAATAAAATACAGCTTCTCAGAAAACATTTCATTTTCATACAAATGGTTATTATTTTATCTCTAATCAATAAAACCCAATTTATATATTTTAGGAACATATAATGTTTTTTTAAAAATCATATTTTATTTATTATCATTAATAATAAAAAATTTAAATGAAAGTTATTATTTTTAATGTCTGAATAATAATATACTAATAGAGTATCGTGTCTCGTTCAAAAATGTTGTTGTGTTCACTAAACTCTTTTCAAGAGATAAAATAAATTTTGAAATAAATATATATTAATGTATAATGATATTAAATTCAATTATTTAATTTTTTTTTATGAAATCAATAAAATATGATGTCTGTATATTTAAATAACCGGGTTTTACATTGTAGGATCTTAAATAAATTGTATCCCCCAATTTAATATTTATATTTGAAGTGACAATTTTTTCATTTTAAAATACCATTGTAGAAATTCCACCTCATGATAAGGGTTATTAAAACATTATGTTAATAATATGTATGGAAAATATATAGGTCTAAGGTAATAATAGGTGGATCTCGATCTATATTGGATAATTTTGTTGGAATGTGATGATATTGACTTGGATGAAAATTGTAAGAATTATAGAGAGTGATAATGGTGATTTATGTAATGAAAGTGAATGAAAAATGGAAATTTAGGGACACCAAAACTGTAAATATATGATGATTTAAAATTCCATTGATTCATCATTAGTGAATGAAATATAAGAGAATTTGGTTTTAACATCCTTTTCATAAATATGATTAAGTAATTTACAATATATAATAAGAATATATAAAAATATTCCTACTTGATATATATCTATTTCATATAAAAAATTTCATGTTTTTGTTATTCTTTGATCATTTTATATTATTTAGGAGTATATTAAATGAATATTCAAGATGAATTTTTTACGCCTCGATCACTAATATTAAATTCTTATGGATTTTAAAATACATAATTGATATATAAGTCATTCTATAGATCACAAATTATTTTCATAACACAATGTTTAGAACAAGTTATCCAGTATATAAAAATATTCATTTCAAGAAGTAGAACATTACACTATAAATCCTCATCCAATGCTTAACATGAACCATTTTATAAATTATTAACATTCTGGCACTTCCAAAATATTAAGATCCACATATTTAGAAATAAGGATAACAAATTTCTAAAATTAACATTTCATTAATCCAAAAAAACATTAATTATCTCTTATTTAGAGTATTATAACCAAATTAATTCCTTCGTCGGGAATTCTATTGAATCATGGTATCAACATGAATTATAAAAAAACATTCTAAAAACATGCACGCTTATTTTTTCTTTAAATAGAACTTATATTATGGAATAGATTCCTTAATCAATTTTTTTAACTCCATTAATGAAAGAATAAAACCCCTTTTCAAAAAATCATTAAAATGTTCTAAGGTGTAATGTTATACCCAATTTACTTTATCCAAATCATTCAACTTTTTATCCCAAAATCATTTTCTCAAAATCATAAACAAATAAAGGGTTACATTTCTTTTAATCACGTGTTTTCTAATAAGTTCCCCTTGCCCCTTAATCATTTTTATTTTTTATTGATACAATTCAAAATATAATATAAAATCTTTAATTAAATGGTACTATATTACAATTTTTATACATTTAATAATTTTTATAACCATGATATCATTGATTAAATACTCAAATGAGATTTTTCTTCAATCCCAACACAAGGAAAATAATAATTCCACTTCATCTGTGGTAATAAAAAAAGAAGACCATGATCCAATAGCTGCAATTGATTATGTTAATTTAATTCTTGTGTAATTCATTTACGTAGTTCTCTATCTCCTAAAAATTGATTCATGTAATATTTCCAATTGTTTTCATTCCCTTGCAATCAATAACATGGTTCCACTTCACCCAACACTTTTAGACATGTCCCATTCAACCAATAATACAACACCAAATTTAAAAATACGAACATTATTATCAATAAAATGTATAACACAAAAAAAATCATATAATGGATTATATAATCTCAAGACTACATTATATATTTACTTTTAAATAAATTCAGTGTCTTTAATAACTTTAATTTCATACCGCATCGGGTTTGAATGAAATGTGATACTCTGTTAAAATATTATTATATAAACATTTCCATTATACCAAAGCTGTTTCATTATTGTGTATGAATAGTAATAAATAAATTATTAAAATTATGATTATATATTTATTGAAAATATATTTTGAATCAATGGATATAAAAATAAATTTCTTTAGGAAAAATATATTATTTTCTAAAAGGAGGTATAATTTTTTTTCGCAAAAAAAAATTAGTTATTTTTAACTCATTTATAAAATTAATTTTCAAATTTAAATATAATTTTTAAAATTAGTGTAATGACCTGGAAAACTCCATGATTTTTTTTAATTATTTTGTATATTTTCATGTCCGTGAAATTTGACAACACGTAATTCTGATGCCCGATGTTGCTAGAATGAATTTATGAACATCATTATGGTAGGATCAGTGAAAGCATGCAAAAGGATTACTATCTTTTGAATCAGTGCTCAGATTAAAAAAACGAGGGCACCAATGAATCTAGAACGATGGGATTCGCCTTTAATATACATAACTTCTTCCAATGAGGGACTAGTAGAAAAGTTAATTATTGGACTTTAAGATAATAATAACAAACTAATGTAAAAAAAGTTACTTTATTCTTTTCTATTTGTTGTATGGAGGACAGAAATGCTACAGGGCAGCGATGATTTGGTAACAAGGAATGTTAATGAAACACATTGATGACCCATATTCCAAAATGTAACAATGAATTTAATGGTGCGAATCAATGATGTTGTTCCTCAAATAGAACAGTGTAACGATGTACAATGATGTAATTATGGTAACATTGCAGCATAGTTCTATAAATAGTTTGATGGGTTAGGAAAAATAATTCGGAAGTATTTAGAGGATTCTTGACGGAAGCTCTAACACACTGCCACCCCAGCGAAGAACGATGAATGATGAAGAATTCCATTCAATGATCGGAACCAGAATGCCTCATTAACACCGTAAATCCTTGAGGATGAACTTTGGGAAATGAACATACTAAAAGGTAGGGGTTTATGTTCTTTGATGATCTCTCTCTTCCCATTTTCAAAAAAAAAACGTATGAAAGCTAACCGACTAACTGGTTGATCCGCATATCGTCTAATCATACAGATGGTTGTTGTGGGATCATAAACTTGTGGATTATTATTCCTTTGGATAAAAATAATTTTTCCCCATTTTTTTAAATGATAATGCGGAGGGAGGGGGATGAAAACAACATCTTCTTAACCCTCCACTAATCATTTCCATGGAGAGTTCTTCGTAGTAGAGAAATATACGCGATGACAAGATGTTTGAGGGACAAAAAACATTGATGACATTCTGGTGGACAAATGAAACAAACGTTGGCTCGTTATACTAGCTATGGCTGGAGGAGACCCGTAGAAACCAGCCATGGGTGGGGGATGGTGGTTTGTTGTCGTGCACAGCGATAGCCGGCCAGAGATAGTGGTGAATTAAAAGGAAGCCGCCTGTAGGCACCGCCAGCGGTAGGAGTGGGCGGCGCAGACCCCACGTCACACCGCATCGCGCTGGAGGAAATGGCCATGTATATGTGGGGCCAACTAGGAGATGACGTCCTCCTTTTAGAAGAATGGTACAGATGGGGCCCGAACGAATGGGCCGGACCCACGTCCCAACGGGTCAGTGCGTGTGGCCTGAGTCCCACCCGGCGGGCCGGACCAACTGCGGCCTGGGCCCACAAACCAGCCCGACCCTCCTCGAAGGGATGAACCAAGTGAACTAGGCCAAAAAATAACGGGTCGGACCTAGGCAGGGTCACGTAGACCCCGTGACCCATTTCTTCAGGCCGGCCTGATCGAGTCAGACCGAGCTCAGATCCAACCTGTACCCAAATAAAGAAACGTCTGTAAGTAATGAACTGGGTGTTTGTTTTACACATCTTCAGTGGGATGTTGACCCATTTTTGGATGCGGACCCTTTGGAATTTTCTGGCGGGGCCGACAAACCCAGGCCGGAACGAGGTGTGACCACCCCCGTTTCATAAGAAGGGGGGTAATTAACAGACCAGAAGTTTGATCGAAACACCATCTGTGGCATAGGGACCATTGTGAAAAAGCAGTTCCTTGTAGAAACTCTATCTGTGTTTTGAGGGAGTTTGACGTGAGACCTTTCATTAATTAGACTTGAATCCAATTGATCCCTTTTTTCAAGAGTTCCCATATATGATAGACCGGGCATCTGATTGATGCACTATTGATGCTCCATTCATTCACAATGTATAACGAATGAAAAAAAGGAATACCTTAAGCACAAAGAGATTCATCCTTTGAAGAACATAAAAAATTGACCAAGGTATGGACAAGGAATTGTTTAAACATGGTTCATGCAATTATACATGAGGGACACATATGTGTCGCACATGTCACTTGCGCGCCCTCTTATTTTTTATCCCTAGGTCCTCAATAGCCTATAAATACCGCATGTGGGCCCCCCATTTCGAGGACGAAAAATCAGAAACTCATATTCAAGCTCTGGTCACCCAAGTCTCCATCTGAAGTCTCCTGAACACTTCTAAGGTAATTATTTACCTCAAATTTATGTTCTATAGAGTAATAATAGGGCCTATGTGTTGAAACTCATCAATACTTGCGCGCATGAGTGTCTAACCCTTAATGAAAATGAAGACACTTGCGCGCCGCTTGTCCTCTCATGGTAACTTGCATGCTGCCCTTCTGAAAGCATCTAGGTATAATACTAAGGTCTTGATCCAAGTTTATCCCAAGTATTACCCTATAGGTTCTTCGTTTCCCAAGTGAAATATGGGGACGCAAGTATACTTGCGTGGTTAGGACTTGTGCACCAGACCATTACTTGTGAGTCTCCTTCAAATTCACTTCTATTCCTCAAATTCACATATCATCTTCATGATTTAACCTTAAAAACCCTCTTCATGCCATTTTAAGGCATCGTTCCTTTGTTGGATTCTTTATCTGAAATGAGTTCTGGAGAACATTTCTCAAAACCTCGTGATTTACAAAGCTTTATTCACAATGGTTAGAGATTTACTTCATTCAAACTAATCCTTTAAGATGATAGGATCTTTAATCTGGGAATCCTCTTTAGGAGTAAGCCCCATGTTCCCTAACCTGGGCATCCTCCTTAGGAATATGCCCCAAGTTCCCTAATCTGGGAATCGTTTTTAGATGTAAGCCCCATGTATCCCAATCCCCGGAATCCTTCTTAGGTGTAAGCCCCAAGTTTCAAATTTCCCTTAACATGATCCTCCTTTTCAAGAGTAATCCCCAGTCATAATTTCTCTTAACCTGTGCGTCCTCCTTAGGAGTAAGCCCCAGTAATAATTTCTATTGATTTGGGCTTCCATTTCAAGAATAAAACCCAATCATAAGTCCCATCTAATTTGGGAATACTTATCCCGAGTAAATCCTATGTTATGATTAAAAATATCTATATATCACATATACCTTTATGGACCCTGCTTTCATGCTTCTTCCATGAAGTATATCCCGATCCTCGTCTATTTTGGTCTGTCATACATATGTAATACCCACATGATTTCTTATGATTTCATATTTAGTGGAACAAAAGTCAGTTTTTACTGATACCTATTGTTTGTCACACTGATCATGACTCACGTTAGATTAGAGTGTAAACGTAATTATGACATCTCTCTTTTTTCCATTAATCATCCATAAAACTTTATACTTCTTCATTCGAACTATGTGGGTTCTGATTCCTTTTCTTATAAGGATACGTTGGTAGCCCGTATTTAGTTATAATCCCAACTCTAAAATAATCGTTGTCTTTCTGAATGATAATAAACATCAAGTGACCCACTGAGTAGATTTAAAACTAGTATGGTCATCATAATGACCAAGATATCTCTATATAATTTATTGAAAGATACCATTGAATTCGAATATATAATTCAAATGGATGATTCTCTATTGATGAAGAACCTCAAATACATATAAAAGATTCTCTAAATCTCTTACATATCAATCATTGACTACAAGATTTAATGGAAAAACTCATTTTCATGCTTGGTTAATTAATAAGGATTCACGACCTTAACTAAAATCTATAAAGAGAGTCCCGAAGTACACAATAATTCCCCCTAAAATGGTGTGATGAGTCTGACCTCCCATCCTCTTGACTAATGCAATTTATTAAGCCTAATCAGTCCACAACTAATGGGAACCTTCCTTTGTATTGTAAGTCCAAATGGATATAGAATCATTGGATGTTTCCGATTCTATGAATATACTAGTTTGAAACCGATCGGAATGTTTTAACCTTAATCAAACAATGACTTCCCCATTTCTAGATGAAAAAAAATGGATAACACGATGTGAATCCTCAATCAAGTTAAATGTTGTTTTACTATATGTTATGCCCCTATTTAAGTCAATGTGAGGGAAAAAAAGAAATCAATAACATATGTTCTCATCCAAAAGATGTAGTCGCCGAACTTATGTTGATTATGTCTATTGTATCAAACATGCAATCTTTTCTAAGATCTATCTGTATTATAGAAATGGATTCTCTAATGTTCACACATGTGAATGCCCTGACCGCTACTCCAACTGGATCCTCTTCCTTTTTGAGGACGACATCACCTACTCAGCATCTTCAACGTTGGATCTAAAATGCACTGGTTAATGAATACCATCAACACGGTACCATTCCAACTCTGGAAGACAATCAAAAATCCCTCTATGTTTTCAATTCAGCCTAGTTGTCTGGACAACGATAACCAATGATAAAGAGGCAGGTGGTCCCAACCACTGCATCCAACCGTTTCCGGTCATTATCCCCAGAACGCAATCACCAGTCCCTCCCATGTTATTGGGAGGTGAATGAGAAGGTCACTCAAGGAAATAATTCAAGGATACTTGAGTCCTTCCTGAGGGATCCCATCAATAATAGTTGCCAGAATCATGCAGCAGAGCACCCTCAACACGATGAGGGTATCGACTTTAGGGGTTTGGCTCAGGTTCCTCAGACCCAAGACCGCAAGATAAACTGTCAAAGGAAAAATATGGTCAAGATGGAGTAGGTTATTACTTATACCCCACTGGAGAAGTCCATCAATCCAACTTGATGGAAAACAATGAGCAGGCATATACACATGTTCATCCTGATGTTACTTCCCAATAGACTCATCTGGCAATAACACACCAATCCTGCCAGGAAATTTCGGCGGAGTATTATAGGCAGGAATATACACCTGTTTATAATCTATCACCTAGTCAGCAGGCTCGTCTGACTACAATAAAAGATACTCTCCTATCAAATGTGGTGGGGAAAAATCAGCATGCACATACACCTGCAATTCATCAGGCTACCCAACAGTCTTATTTGGTAGAATCTGGAGATGTCAATTTGAAAGCTCCAATGACAAGCAAGAGGCAGACACAATTCTCTGGCCCCACACATGAGTACTATTAGAATTCACTGATAGGAATAGGAGGTCAAGAGCAGGAATACACACCTACTCTAAGCATTGAATGGATGTATATTCCTGTTCCGGTAGCTGAAGTCAACAATCACATTCTGAAAATGGTGAAAGAGAAGAATCAAATCATTTCTCATATTATGGATGCCTATCAAAATATTATAACAACATCATCTATATAACAGGGAATGAATCTTAAATCTATCTCTATCTGTGGAGTGACACATCAACATATCACTCCATAACAGATACACACCAATGTTCTAGTCTAGGAGGGTTGTGGGGAATACTCCCCCATGTCATACAGACAATCATGTATGGAACATACACCTGATTTGAATGGAGATAATCATCCTAAACTGACCATTTCTCTTGGACAGGAACATAAACCTTCCCATAATGACCACTTTTTTCAACAAGTGGATCCTAAAGTGAGTAAGAAAGCATCTATGAAAAAGACCCATCCAACACAGTCAAGAAATCAAGAGCCAATCTGTAATAAGTCCTTTCTCGATGCTGGAGTTCATGATGTGCTCAGACAATTGTCTATTGCACCTCAAGATTCTACTCTCTCATTTCCCAATTATATAAGTAATAAAAAAAATTCTGAAGGTCTTCTTCATAAATTTACTCTTGAAGGCTTGCTTCATGATAGTTTGGTCAATCTCAAAGTATCATCTTCATCTCAGAGCTATGATAACCCTCTGTGTGGCCAAAAGATCAAGGTGAAAAAGGTTTCATCTTTTGGTGTAACCCACAATGGTGGTCCTCCCCATGATTATGAATTTAGCTGTGGAAGTCCTCTCCACAGTAGTAATTCGCATTGCCTAGAAAATTCATCAATGGAAAATGCAGTAACAAGAAAGCCATCTTTTCTTGAGGCACTTGAAAATGTGAATCCATTCAGGTATGATGCTTTACCGCTAGTATGTGAAATACTTTCTTAATCAGAAGATAGCCTGGGGTGTAGGTAATTCTCCGAACCACCATTTAGTCATTCATATTATAGTTTGATAATTGAATTTTCAACCAATCTTGTTGAATCTGATGAAGAAACAAAGAAGAACCAGCTTTGGTCTAATCAGGTAGAAGAATATTCATCGAATGATAAAGAGGAAGTACTGAGTATGAGAAAACAACTAGCTAAAGGTGAAGTAACAGTCATGTTTTGGCCTTTTGAAGACTCTCTGTATGAAATTCCAGAATAGTTGATAGATGATTTTATTCATGATATTTGTCTCAACTTTTGGAAAACAATTTTTCAATTAATAGAGAAAATATTATCTTATGATGAATATGAAAATCATGTCAACATAACAGAAGGGTTACAATGCCAAATTGATTTGGAATCTCACTCAGTTTCCCGATATCCAAAGGATGAAAAGCCGCAGAGATCCCTTCAATGTTCATCCTTTGGCACACTAATAAGGTTGCACAAGTTAATTTCCAATGCCCCATCTGGTATACATATCGGGGGATGTGGTGTTCATGGAGCACTACATTTCACTGTACTCTCTAGTCAAAAAAGCCTGCCAAAAGTGGTTTCATGCAATTTTATTGCCCATGGATTGCCACAACCAATTTGTTTTGTGCGTAAAAAAGGCTTGCTTAGGAACAAGCCTCAACTAGTTCTTCCCAATGTCAGGCATATAAATAACATGTTGTTTAATTACTCTTCCCTCATTAAAATAAGAATATTGAACATGTCTCTCATTTAGAGAATTCACATCATTAGGTGATAGAAGTTGCAGAAATCATCCTACAGTCCATTGAGCTAGGTGATTTGAGTTGATGTAGGTTGATGCATCCGACCAATTTCCAAACTATCGTCCGCAAGATCAGAAGATATTTTAAGAAAGTGTCAGATGTAGCAGCTCAAAAACTACCTCAGCATTCCATATTGGGGACTCTTTTAATCCTGCCATAGGAATTGACAAATAGGATTCAGGGAGTTGATCAGGAACTGCAGGAACATCCCCAGTCCACTAAAATGGGGACGTTTTCCAGTCCTCAATATCTTCCTCAGTGAAATTCAGTCTTCTCTTGGTTAGGTAAGTAACCACAAGAGGAACACATAGTTGAATTATCTGAAGATTCCCACCAAATTACGTTTCATCAAGAATTTATTGAGGGATCAACTAAACAAAAGGCAATGTCTCATCAAGGACATGGAAAAATATATTATCAAAGAAATTAAGATAGAAGGGGTGCAATGTGTTATGCATCAATAAATTTCATCAATTTCATTGTCACTGATGCCCCAGAAGATGAAGTTCACTAAGATGAATCAGATGAGGATGTTCATGTCCTAGAAGCTGTATACACAGATATAAATGATGAGGGTGTGCATACCAGAGGCCAGAGGGCTCTATAATGGAACGATATTCCTTTGGGTAATACTCTTCCATACTCCAGAAAGGAACATCCCAAGGAAAAGGGTAAATGTCAGGTTACATCCCCCCTACCTCTGGAGAACGCGAATCACACTCATTAGAGAAAATGTTCTCACAAAAAGAGGAAGAAATGAAGGAGTTAAGAAGAATTAATATACAAGTACTTCAAGGTAGTCTTCCTCCCAAGAGTGATAAAGTCATCCAGTCAAGGGAATTCATTGTAGTTAATGGTATGGATCATCCATATTATCTTTTACAAGTACACCCTCACAGGTCTAATCCTATGGGTCATGTGCGAAAAAAAACTGGTACTGCTACCATCAGTTGCAGTACCGGTCACCACACCTATTCAAACACCAGTTATTGCACCTACTAAGGTAGAAGCTCAACCAGAAGTTTGTCAAAAGATAATAACTACCATTGAGTCATTAGCAGCTCGGTTGGAAGCTATGGAATGAAAATGTGCACAAGTTCAATCGGAAAATAAAATCTTACCCTTAATGGGTTGATGAAATTCCTCCCCAATCGAATTTTGAGAATACCACAATCCCAATTTTTAATGTTTCAGGAAACCCAGAACAACACTTAAAAAATTATGTTTCTCATTCTGATCCTATGAGGGGTACTCCTCAAGATCATGAATAATTTAATCATAGATGTTTTGTGTAGTCATTACAAGGGCATGCTTTTGTCTGGTATACAAGTTTGCAGTCTCAGTCAATTACTGGGTGGGAAGATCTCCATCAACGATTCCATCTTCAATTCAGTGCAACTCTACCAAAGGAGATAATTTCTATTCATACAAGTTATAATTAGAGGGAGAATGAACGAGTTTCAGACATCATTTCACACTAGAATGGATTAACATATTCTTTAACCCTATCCCTCCGTCAAGAAGAGTTGTTTCCAATCTTTGTGAAAAAATTTCATGATAAATTACGCACACCGTTGGTCCTATTGAAATACACATGATGGATTCGAGACCTTACTTCAATCGCTCAATAGATCGAAGACTCTCTTACAATGACTGAGGATAGAACTCGCGGAACTCCATCAGCTCATGGAAGGAGAATGGGTAGAGCAGAGACTACTACAGTTACACTTAGACAAGAACCTTCACCTACTTCTACTTCAAAACCTTCATCTTACTAAAGGGCTTCACCTCCTTAGCGTTAACAACAACAACTTCCTCTTCAAGATGATCAAAGAGATCAAAGGAAGGAACAATTTTAGGAGTTAAAGAACGAAGTTTATTCTCTCCAAAATGAAGAAATTCCTAGTTACTTCATTTTGGCTCAGGAAAATAATTTTGTTCAGTTTCCAAGGCCCAAAAGGCCAAACAAGGATGGAGATGAAGAACCTCCCAACTATTTACCATTTAATAATATGTTCGATATTCCCATTCAAGAGTGTTTTTTCTTCTAATACCTCAAGAAAAATATGGTGGAATCGGGACATGTAAAACTGAGAAGTTCATCAGCCCAGGTAGCATGTGTTACTGCTACAGATCCAAAGGAAGAAGGTGAGTGGCACAAAGTCAAAAACAAAAATGTGTAGAAATATGATGATTGGATTATCAAGAAAATGATCAACTGAACTCATTCCATTTTATGAATGTAGTTGAAGAAACCAATTGTGTCTTCTGCTTTGAATGCCACATATAAATCCCCTTCATAAGAAGTAAAATCCACAATGAGGCGGTATTATTTGAAGAAATAAGAGCAGTCAGAAGAAGATGAGCTTGGGTCAAAGCCTAGGTTGTCTTTGATTCTGGAAGATTTTATGTCCTCTACTTCAAAGACACATGCATTTCCCCACCAAACAGCACAGCCTAAACTTGATAATCAGGAAATATCTTCATCAGATGAAGAGTTGATCCTTGGTAATGTCAATATGATTCACTTAACAGATCCATATGCCAGTCATAGCTTCGATCTGGATGAGCCTGAGTTCCCTGTATCAAACAGAGGAATTATTGGGAGTTCCAGAGGTTTAGGATACATGGGAATACTTGGATATTTCAAAAGACACTATTCTAATTCTACCCCTTCCAGAACTGCATATGAAGCAGAAACTCATGGAAGATCCCTTCAACGGACTCAACAGGAACAAGAACGTTCTTCCATGTCTGGAAGATTCAGTCCTAACACAATTATTTTGGAGTATCGGTTGTAGGGTACACCTCCTTCCTCTAAACAAGTAAATAGAACTAATCAGTCTAATATACCAAAGTCAGGACTATTTTCAACTTCCACCCCGATACAAGATGCATCTACTTCAAAAGCATCAACTTCTAAGGCACCTTCAGAACCACAAGTTCTAGATGGGAAACATAGACCTTTAGACCAAAAGTATAATGTCTTTAATTATTGGGCCCATGTACCAGACAAGTTATCAATTCTGGATGCCTTGAATCTATTAGAGGATATTCTAGAGGCACTCATTGAGGCTTTTTGAAGCCCTCAGGAATTCAAAACTGAAATTATTGCGGCTGAAGTCTATCATACAGAGAATGATCCTGCAGAATTCCATATAGTGATATCTTATAAAAGATAAAGATGAATATGATGTTTTTCATGGACATATTAGTCCTTTGTATTTATCTGGCAAGGTCAATGATGTAGACATCCAACGTGCATTCGTTGATAATGGTTCAAGAGTCAACCTCATCCCTATTCGTACACTTTATCGATTGGTACTCACCGAATCTGATTTATCTCCTTATACTTTGATGTTGCAAGGATCTAAAAAAAATTAACATGAACCTCTGAGTGAGATTACACTCAAAACCCAGTTTGGATACCTTGTATCCGATTCAAATTTCATGGTTGTTTTTCATGACACAACCTTCAATATTTTTCTTGGAAGACCCATGCTACATCAACATGTGACTATCCCATCATAATACCACCATTATCTCAAATATTGTTTCATTGGTCAAATTGGGACATAGTATGGCGATAAATCCCCATTCAAAACATGTAAATCTCAATACATTGAGATGGAATTCTATCACATTGGAGGGAAATGAGATATACACGACAAAGGAGGTTACAAAAATTAAATCTCCATATGGTTTGGAAAAGATTCCAGTAAACCCATTCATACATGGGAGTATAGATTATGTGTTTCCTATCTGTCAAATTGAAAGGGTAGACCAAAATCCAAATACACTTACGGAAACATCTATAATGTCAATTATGGAAACTAAGCCAGACAATGTGGGAGAAATTGTTGATTCACCAAGCAATGATGAACGATCAAATAGAGATGTCTTTATTTCATCTGCTGAAATCCAGAAATTCTATACCTCATCAACCAGGACAAAATAAGTTATAGAAATGTTAGAGATAAACGATGATGTCGATCCTCAATCCATCATCTCCTCTATATTACCCAAGGAAGTCACTTTATCATCAATATGGTCAGAAATAGTGGCCTCATCTACAATATGTAAAAAATTTATCTTCTCTATTAATCATGGATGTTCTGCTTCATCATCTACAATGAAAGTTAAAACAATTGAAGTAACACATATTGAAGAAGAAGAGTATGATCATAGGGATCCCCCTCCAGCATTTGATGAGGGTATCTCTACCACTGTGGATGAACATAGAGAAATAAATCTTGGTACAAAAGAATATCCACACCCCCACATTAATTAGTGCCTCCATGACTCTTGAAGAGAAAGAAATGTGTATTTAATTTTTAATGAAAAATCAAGATATTTCTTCTTGGAATTATACAAAATGTCATGGGCTTGATCCTGATGTTTCTACTCATCATTTGGGTTTTCCAGAAGAACATCGAGGATTCACGCATGCCGCAAGAAAAACAGACCCAACTTATGCTTCCAAAATTGAAGCTGAAGTGGATAAGATTATCATAGATAGCTTCATAATAGAAGTTCAACATCACAAATGGATAGCTAATATTTTCCCTGTGGAAATGAATAATTGAAAAATTTGAGTATGCAAAGATATCATAGATCTTAATCGGCATATTCCCAAGGATGATTTTCCAATACCGATCATAGAACTCTTAATTGATGAAACAGCTGGCTATGAAGCACGTTCCTTCATGGATGGATATTATGGGTATAATCCAATCCGAATGGATCCAAAAGATAAAGAATATACAGCCTTCAGATCCCCTCAAAGTGTGTTTTGCTATAGGGTAATGCCCTTTGGCCTGAAAAATGAATGCACAATATATAAATGGGTCATTCACCGTATCTTCAAACCCTTTTTAGGGAAATTTGTTGAATGTTATGAGAATGATTTGGTGGTTAAATCTAGACAATTTTCTAATCACATGGCTGACTTTGAAATCGTATTCCACAAACCTCGACCTCATAATTTGTAGATGAACCCCTTGAAATGTGATTTTGGAGTAACCTCAAGAAAATGTCTCAAGTTTGATGTATGCCATCGTGGCATTTAAGTTGATCCTAAGAAGAAAATGTCAATCAATGGTATGTCACCACCTTGAAATTTGAAGGAATTGAGAGGACTTCAAGGACACATGTCCTATATTCGGCAATTCATCACCAATCGGGCAAGAATATGTTTACCCTTCAACAAATTAATGATGAAGGGAGTCACTTACCAATGGACTGAATAATGTCAAGAAGCATTCAATATTCTCATTAAATATCACTTGAGTCCACCGGTATTAATGCCACCTTCTGAAGGAAGACCACTTATTCATTATGTGACAGCTTTAGAGTGATCATTGGGTTCCTTCCATGTGAAAAATAATGATGTTTGGAATGAAAAAAACCTTTATTGTCTCAGTCGGACTATGCTTAATGCAGAAACTTGATATTCAAGTATTGAAAAGTTCTTCCTAGAGTTAATATTTGCAGTCCAGAAATTGAGACACTACCTGCAACATCATTAGGTTCAATTGGAATCTGTAAATAACCCACCCAAATTTATCCTTAGTCATCTGAATTTTAAAGGACGTTTGGAAAGGTGGGCAGTTATTTTACAGTAGTTTGATATCCAGTATGTGTCTCAAAAGGCAATAAATGGCCAAGATCTAGTTTATTTCTTTGCTGAACACCTTTCAGTAGAAGATACATCATTATATATTGAACTTCCTGATGAGTATGTCTTCATTATTTTTGATAATAATAAAGCATGGGAAATGTAATTTGATGGTGCTTCCAGAAGTCCAACAGGGAAGAAAATGGAAGATCCTAAATTCAAAAATGTTGGGTTAGGAATTGTTCTTATTTTTGTGAAAAGGCAATCCTACCCTATTCCTTCTTATTGTTGGAATGCGGTACAAAAAATGAAGCATAATATCAAGCTCTCATCGCAAGATTTGAGTTGGCGCTTCAGGAACAGATGGATCACTTAAAGATTAATGGTGATTCAGACATGCTAATCAACCAAGTCTATGGGGACTATGACATCCGAAAATAAGTGTTTATCCATTTGTATAATAATGTCAGAGTGTTAATGGAGAAATTTAAATTAGAACCAACATTTTCTTATGTTCCAGGATAACAAAATGCTCAAGATGATGCACAGGCTAATGTAGCCACAGCTCTAGCAGATCCAAATCAGGATGAGACAATCATTAGTATTGCCCACCGTCATACAGTTTCACTTTATGATAAAATTAGAACAGAGGAAATCAATGAAATTAGTCCCATTTCTGAACCATATGCTCATACTACTAGATGGATGACACCTATCAGGGAATACCTTCAAAATGGAACACTATAACCTGATAGAGCCGGGAAGGAACAAGTCTGGTGATGTGTGGTCAATTTTAATATTTATTATTGCCCAGATCACCTAGAGAAAATTCACTACAAGTGAGGTTTTGATTGAATTCTTTTAATATGTATTGATGGTGAAGAGACAATGGTTTTCATGGAAGAAATATATGCATAAGCCTCTGGTGCCCACCAGTCTGGACATAGTCTATCTGATCAAATTCAAAGGCTTGGATACTTTTGGACATCAATGATACAATATTGTGTTTATTTCACTACGAAATGTCATTCATTCCAAATATATTCCAATTTCATTCATCTACCCCCAGTGTTTCTCCAGAGAGATAAATACTCATAGCCATTTTACACATGTGGAATGGATGTAGTAGGACATTACCCTTCGGCTATATCCAAGTAGTTTAAGTATATTCTTAATATTACTAACATCTTTTCCAAATGGGCAGAGTAAATACCTCTAAAATAAGTTAGTTCTAAAGAATTTAATGATTCATCAAGTCTAACATCATTACCATATTTGGTGTCCCTCATACCATATTGACAGACAATGGCACCAACTTCTATAAATCCGAGGTAAGGAAGTTGTATCAAGAATAAAACATCAAATCCAACCATTCATCTCGGCATCATGAAGCAGCCAATGGAAAAATAGAATCCTTCAATATGAATATTTCAAATATACTTAAAAATATTGTGGATAATGATAAGAAATCATGGCCTGATTAACTTTTTCACGCTTTATGGGCATATCGGACCACCACCCATACTACTACGTGGCTAACTCCATATTCATTGGTATATATAATAGATGTAGTCTTACCTATTGATGTTCAATTACCCTCACTCAGAGTATCCACTTGTGATCAGTCATCTACAGATGAACAATCTCAAAAGCAGTTGGCTGAATTAGAATGATTAGATGAAAAAGGATTGTGCACCCTACACCACATTGAAGTCTATCAGAATCGAATAGCATGAGATTTCTGCAAAAAAGTTCATCTTCGTTCAATCATTCAAGAAGAATTGGTATTGATCCTCAGAACTCCAATGATACATGGAAGGAAACCTCCAAAGCTTTCTTCAAGTGGGATGAACCTTTTTTAATACATAAGGTATACTCAAATGGATCTTATTCTTTTAATCTCAATAGATGGAGAACACATTACGACTCCAACCAATGCCCGATTTCTGAAGATGTATTTTTGTGTAACACAAATACATTTTCTTTTGTCCAAGATACATGATGATAAACTTTGCAGCATTGTTCCACACATATGACATTAAACCATCATAGTCCTTACTGCAATACATTAAACTGCACAGCCCCCTATAGTCTTTCTGCATGACTTTAACCTGCATAGTCCCTATATTTTCCAACATGACATTAAAATTTGCATCATTAAGGTTGTTTCTACCACTTTTTTCTCACACCAAGAATGACTCACATGA
The DNA here is from genome assembly GCA_963277665.1 of Viscum album. NCBI lineage: Eukaryota > Viridiplantae > Streptophyta > Magnoliopsida > Santalales > Viscaceae > Viscum > Viscum album. The sequence continues at coordinate 2,062,738,672 of OY728133.1, read as the reverse complement.
GCATAGACTAAACTTCAACTATAACACCCTCTCTGGGAACCTAAACATGTGTATGTCCCATCACCATTTTTAGGATGGCTTCCTCAAATACAAATCGATCACCAAATCATTCTTCAATAAAACTACACAGACTTTAATCCTTACCTTCTAGGCTGGGTATATAGGCAACCTCCTAAAGATCAATCCCAAAACCAATATCATCACATCGGTTCACCTCTATCTCATACGATGTTGATTCGTGATGTCACCCCCAAAACCGATATATTTACATCAGTTCACCATCGCCCTTGCGATATGACATTAAAAAATAAATTCCCCCAGTTTCATAACTGCAGGACATTAAACTGCATATCAATACATCTTAGCTACATGATGCAAAATTATGCACCACCTGTCCATGCATTTGACCCTAAACTATTTGTACTTTTGTCCTGTATGACAATAAAATACCACATTCTTTGACACCCTCACCTGAGAGGGAATCATTATTTACAGTGATCTCCAATCATGTTATATTCCATAGACTACGAGAATACATGGAAATTCTTGAACTTTTAATCATGGGTCAAACAATCATTGCACTAATGTCCCCTTTCACCCTTCACTTGTACGAACTAAATCTGTATATATAGTATTTCAAGAACTATGTATGTCTTAATTCCCTTCCTTATGGGATATGTTGGAAAATTCGATCATCCCTCGAATCAGCCCCAATCTTTGGGCCTAACCCCAAATTCCAATATCAGTCCCATGGCTAAAAAGTCTCCTGTGAAATAATGAATGTGGTATGAAAAACCGTGTCTCCGTTCACATCAGGTTTATATGTGTATTACCCATTATGGTCTGAGCTCTCTGACCCTAAACTAAGATCTCATACACTCTCGTCTCACATGACGTTAAAATGTATTTCACGAACTACATATAGCTTTATTCTCATCATTATGGGATACTTAGTACGGTCTAGTACCTCAATTCAGGACTCAACCATAACATTATTATGGTTAGAATTGGTCTTTGTATCTCTACAAGCATTGGAAAATTCACATTTTGATGTGTCATGCTCCAAACCTTAAATACATTAAGATCTACAAACCCATTTTCTTGACTTATGGTCACAAAATGTCTGATACCCAGGAATTCTTCTGCCTGACTATGCAGCATGTTCCCCTAGGTGGCCTTGCAAATGTAGTCAACATAACAGAACATGTCAGCCAAAAGATACTATTATTTTACTATGTAACCAATTCCCTTAAATGGCCCTTTATAATTCAACCCCCTAACAGGTTTGTCAAATAGTGGTAACTTCATTCTTGGGAGAAAAACCACTTTTGTCCATATTTTTCTTAACCAAAATATATAAGGATCCTAAAAAATATACATCCTTAACGTATTTGTCCCATAATATTTTTCAAGATCTAAAAGTATTTAAGTCTATGATTTATATTTCCCTTCCCTACATTTGGGTTAGACCTTCGTAGGAGTGACATTCATCCAATTTTTGACAATCATGATGGGAAATATCCTCTCCATATTCAAGAACCTCCCTCCATACAGCAAACACTATGCTTTGGAACATTTAAATCTCCATACACTTTCACTGGAATTTAGCAATAGAAAAGTAAAATTTCTGATAGTTCTTTTGCTAGATTATGTAGCTCATTCCCCTAGGTGCCCTTGCATAAGTATTATACATAACGGACCTATCAGCCAAAAGATGTTATTATTTTACTATGCATCCAAAGCCCTTAAGTGGCCCTACATAATTCATCCCCCCTAATGGGTTTGTTAAATAGTGGTAACATCACTGTTAGTAAATACTTCCTTTAATTCCTTTTGTCCCTTTCTTCATATCATTACTCATATTCAAAAATTTATTAAGTCATAGTTTACATGTTTTCCGCCATACTTGAATATGGTAATAAGTTTTTAGATAAATTATCAAGGAATTGAATCAATTTTAATCCATTTAGTCAAAGAAATTCGACCATAAACAATAGAATTTTTATGTCCGACGTGCATGACTTTAAACTGTCCAAAAAAGACAAGGGAACTCCCAGCTCACTAAACATACATTTTGTATGATTTAGGGATTATTGAGCAATTAAATGATTTAAAGATTGTAGGGTTATTTTTATAATCCTACAAAAAACATTAAACAATGCTTACTAGGCCCATTGGATTAGGTAAAATTTTAAAATAGGTAGAAAAGGAATGCAGGCACAGATTATTAAAGATGAAACTGTTATTCATTGATGCACAAGTGTTAGAAGGACATCCATAAGCAAGTGTATCTTCTCTTTTCCATGAATTACAAGAGGATTTAAACATAACTCTTCATTTGATTTACAGTATCCCAAGATTCATCATCAGCCACATGGAATTCATTCATTCAACTGGATTCAATAACAGATGTAGGGATATCAGCTCTTCTTGGAACAATTGTAAAAGAATGTTCTTGAGTGTGTTTTGAGAAAATTTTCTGCTGATCAAATAGTGACTCTATTTCTATCCAAGAGACATGGAAGATGGATACATGGATTTGAGAATGGATCATTTTAAGAAAATATCCATTTGGAGAGAGTACTATTTTCAGATATGGTTCTAATGAAAGAATAGTCATCTCTCCACCAACAGGATGCGGAAAACATATCATCCCATCGGTTTTACATTTATATATCTGCAAGGAAATTAAATGGAGGAAAAATTTGAATTTTCACACCATGGTTTATACTCTTAATTCATAGCATATTCAAAATAGAGGACTAGCAGTGCGGCTGCATCTTGGGCATATAGTTATTTGCATCGGGAATGTTGACTCCTTGCAGATGACCATGGCCATACAAGGGCATGTGGATGCTCTGTGGGATATTAACATGATACTTCTTCAAGTACATGTCCAAATATTGGAGAGTGTTGTCGCAGATATTATAGTAATCATGGAAAATGATGTTAATCATTTCATCAATCCGCTTTTTGGCCAGCTCATCATCCATTTAAATTATTTTGGGAGTCATTGAATCTGCACAAACATTATATAATAAGCATTTATGTAAGTTGATTTTTCATAAAAATTGTGAATAAATCTGAGAAAATGGCTATGTCATTAAGGCGCACAAGTATAAAGTTGGCGGACAAGTCCAAGTCGGTCATGCAAGTTTTATCATGCTAGTACTGGCGTGCATGATAGAAACTCACTACAGAAGTGCAACACCAATAGAAGCATGGACCAGTGGAAATCCAAGTCACTTGCGCAAACGAGAGCTACTTGCACGCCGAAAGATCAGAACCTTTTGAAGCCTAGTGCATTGCGTGAAGTGCTGCCTCATATTTATAGGTGAAGCAGTACCATGCACAGCTCCCACATGCGCACCACTACCAGCGTGCTCAAAACCTATGAGCCAAAATTCCGTGGTATTCTCGTTTACCTCAGATTCAAATCCTCTTTCCTTTTTCAGATCTACCTATGAGGGGGGACTTTTGTTGACGCTCTTTTCCATCCCAAAGTCTAACAAATGAAAAAGGGGAATACCTTAAGCACAAAGGGATTCATCCTTTGAAGAACACAAAAAATTGACAAAGGAATTAACAAGGAATTCTTTAAACATGGATCACACAAGTTTCATCATGGTAATGATAGTATACTTGCACACCACATATGGTTCGCGCAATGTCACTTGTGCGCCCTATTCTTTTTTCACCCAAGGTCCTCAATGGCCTATAAATACCGCCTGTGGGCCCCCGATTAGAGGACAAAAAATCAGAAACTCAGATTCAATCTTTGGTCGCCCAATTCTCCATCTAAAGTCTTCCGAACACTTCTAAGGTAATTATTTACCTAGAATAGGTGTTCTAAAGAGTAAGAATTAGGCCTATGTGTTGAAACCCATCAATACTTGCGTTCCTGAGTGTCTAACCATTAAGGGAAATGAATACACTTGCGTGTCGCCTTGTCCTATCATGGAAACATGTGTTCCGCCCATATGAAAGCATCTAGGGATAACACTAAGGGATTGAGCCAAGTATCTACCAAGTACTACCCTACAGGTTCTTCGTTACCCAAGTGAACTCATGTCGTGAAAGAATACTTGGGAGACTAGGACTTGTGCACCAGACCAATACTTGTGAACCTCCTTCCAATTTACTTCTTTTTCTCAAATTCACCTCTCCTCTTATTGATTTAGCCTTCAAAACCCTCTTCAAGCCATTTTATGACATCGTTCTTATGTTGGCTTCCTTATCTAAAAGGAGTTCTGTGGAACATTTCTCAAAACCTCGTTATTTACATAGATTTATATCAATAAGTTTAGAGATTTCCTTCATTCAACCTCATCATTTAAGAAGAGATGGTCTTTAATCTGCGCATCCTCCTTAGGAGTAAGCCCCAAGTTCCCTAACATGAGAATCCTCCATACAAGTAATCCCCAAGTTCCCCAATCATGGGCATCCTCATTAGTAGTAATCCCCATGTATAAAAATTCCCTTAACCTAGGCATCCTTTTTAGGAGAAAGCCCCATTTATGATTTCTCTTAACATGGGCCTCCTCCATTAGAGTAAGCCCCAATCATAATTTATTATGGTTTGGGATTAATTTTCAGGAATAAAACCCAATCATAAGTCCCCTCTAATTTGCGCATCCTTATCATGAGTAAATCCTTAGTTAAGTATCCAAATCTCTATAAAGCACATATAACTTTGTATACCATGTTCCCGGGCTTCTTCCCTGAATTAAATCCCTATCCTCATCTACTTTGATCGGTTATACATACGTAAGAACCACATCATTTCTTATAATTTCATCTTTAGTGGTACAAATGTTTGGTTTTACTGATACCTCTTATTTGTCACACCAATCCTGACTCACATGATCATAGAGTGTAAAAGTAATTATGAAATCTCCCTTTTGGCCATTAGTCATGCATAAAACTATATACTTCTTCACTTGAACTATGTGGGTTCTGATTCCTTTTTCCATAAGGATAAGTGGTATCCCATCTGTGGGTACAATCCCAACTATGAAATAATCCATGTCATTCTAAATGACAATAAACTTCAAGTGCCCCACTGAGTGGATTTAAAACTAGTATGGTAATCATACTGACCAAGAGATCACTATATAATTTATTGAAGGATACCATTGACTAAGAATCTATAATTCATATGGATGATTCTCGATTGATGAAGAACCTATAATACATATAAAATATTCTATAAATCTCCTACAAAGCAATAATGGGTTGCATGATCTAAAGGAAAAACTCATTTTCATGATTGGTATATTAATAAGGATTCACGAACGAAACTCAAATCTATAAAGAGAGTCCTAGAGTATATAGTAATTCACCCCAAAAAGGTGTGATGAGTCTGACCTTCCATCCTCTCGACCAATGAAAATTCATATTCTTCATCAGTCCATAACTAATGGGAACCTATATTTGGAAAGTAGGTCAAAATGGATATAGAATCATTGGATGTTTCCGGTACTACAAATAAACCCGTTAGAAACCGATTGTAATGTTTGAACCGTAAACAAATTAGGTCATCCCCATTTCTAGAATAAACATGCACCATCTATCACATTGTGACCAGTATGATGGGAGGTGTCTTTGGTTTTCTTTTTTGCGGGACATCAGAGCAGTTGAAAAATGAATAATGGCTGGAGGATTATAGTCTTCCTGGGTTCAGGTGTGCTTCATGAAGGAATCTAGTGGCTGGCTATGACATGAAGAAGAAGAGTGACCAATGATGTTAAGCATCAGAAACATAAGAGTGGGATGATATATCTATATAAATCATCATCCCTACATCTGCATCAGTGAACATGATGGGTCAGCACCAGCGACCAATACAGGTAAGCACTAGCGATGAATACGAGTCAGCACCATCGACCAATATGGGTCAGCATCTAGAGACCAATATGGGTCATAATACTATGACCAATACATTTCAAAAGTAGAGTTACAATATATAGGATGTTTTGGAATTATGAAAAGTCATCCTTATCCCAGTAACCCTGAAGTTATACTGTTAGAGTGAGATGTCTCTTTCTCCATGAGCTTCATGATTTAGATCATGCCTGAGATATTACCTTTGTGATACTTCTTGTAATTCTTTTCCTTCTGTATTATTGAGAGTCCATTGAGAGTCTCAAGGTCCTCTACATGGTGTTTTTATACTCACCCCTATTTGGGCTCCACCCGAACGTATAGTTTTGGTGCAGAATTATGACGATACAATGAAAACATTGGAGGTTCGGGACTTGGTTGAGCTAGGTGCAATAATATAAGTCGCGATCCTCTTCTTAGACATTGGACATACAGCTATTACACTCCAGGTAGAGTTTTAGGGTGGATGTGATAGTTGTTTACATTCATTTTAGTTTCTAGTGCTTCTATTCTAGCCCACAATATTCAGTTTATAGTAATACTTGGGTTGTACTTTACTCCTATGGTTATACCTCACATTGGTTGGTTATTTATTTAAGTTGACCATTTTGAGTGTGTATTGTTCTCTAAATCAATTCCCTCCCTATTTGGGAAATTCCTTCAGGTTCTAGTCACCTAGCCCTAGCCATTGGAAGCTGTACTTCGAGTATTCATGGTCGGGCCCCGTGGGATGAGTTATGAAAACGTGGTATCAATTTAAGGTTGGTTATAACAGAAGAACTAAGAGTGCACTGTTAATGAGGCAATCGATTATAGTGTCTTGAGTTTGGTTTTCAGTTCGGGGAGTCCAGTGTTGGTGAGGAGGCTGACGTATCCATACACCAAGACCCTAAATAATATTTTCTGAATCGGTAATGAAAACACTGGTTGATAGTGTTTTTAATATTATTTTTATCTTATTGAGTAATATCACCAGGAATAATGTTTTAACAATGATACATATATTTCATATGGGATGCCTCCATAATCAAATCCACCTAGGATTACAATTAGACATCATGATAGTGGCCCAAATAGTGATGAGGCATAGTTATAGGGACCACTCACAGTGATGGAACATTACGTTGGTGTGCCAGAAACACCACCACCTGTTGAGAAGAAAATTCAGTAGTGGATCATTCACACTAGTTCAGCATGTTTCATGATTTCTAGAGACATAATCCTCTAAGTTTATGAGGTGAGACAGACCCCCCATATAGTATAGGCCTGTCTTGAGGTGGTTTCAGTGGTCTTTCGCATAATAGAGACACCCAACGAGAAGATGGAAATCATAGATGCAAGCCTTATTCAGGGCTCGACTAGACGATGGCGGTGCTCAATACTCCAGGTGTTTGGCATGATGAACCTCACATGGCCGGTCATTGAGAGCCTTTTTAGGGTGGAGATCATGCCAAAAACACCATTATCTGTGTATATTCAAGAGCTTCTGTATCTACAATAGGGAATCCAGATTGTGGCTCAGTACTCAGTGAGATATAATGACCTCTCTTAATACTCCACTGACATTGTATGAGACCCTTACAAAAGGGACAAGACTATTGAGTAGGTTATTCGATGAGAGATCAGAGATGCAATATTTTCTCTCTATATCCTGACTTAGGGTGGGGGTTTAGACCGAGAATTGATGACTGGGAGATTCCTTTCCAAGAATACAACAGTAGTTAGAGCCCCTAACAGACAACGAGTAGATGAGTTGTCTTTCTCTTGTAGTAGAAAAATGTCGCAGATTCCCATGCAGGCTCGACCTTTTATAATGTGACCCTGGGAGGCTGGGTTAGAGGTGAGAGGCTCGAGAGACCATGCGAGCCACCAACAAGGCATGCTTTGTTTTTACTATGGGTGAGAGGTTCATAGTGATTGTGACTACTTCACCCCCCACACAGATGATCAGAAGATGGTGGAGGGGCCACCGAAGTAGCGGCAGTGGTAGGAGCATGAGCGTCAGCCTGGCGGCAGATGAGATGGGGTTGTAGGAAGTGCAGTGGGAGGGGGTCAGGGTCACCCAGCACTACCAGAGCCACCCACAGGTGGTCCACCACATGATCATAGTGAGGGTGGATGGGGATAGGCCCAACTATAGGCAGTAGAGGGACATGATCATGGAGTCCCTGAGATGATGAATGGTATGATCTGTATTTTCTCTACTTTTGCAAAAATTCTTATCGACACAGGTACAAGCAATTATTTCATTGATGTGGACTTAATTTGGGACTATGAGATTATGATTGTGCATTTAGATTTACTTTGAATTTGGATACTCCTACGGGGGGAGATTCAACGGTCACAAACTAGTGCTAACATTGTGATGTTATTCTCATAGGAGAGAGAGTTTCAGATTAGATCTTCTAGTAGCGACATAGAATCCATAAGACTTCATTCCAGCCATGGACTGGAAATTAGCAGTTCATACATAGATAAACTGCTTGATATGTACAGTTTGATGTACACGCAGTGATGGAGGCTTGTTTTCCTTTTTTGGAGAGATGGAAAACAGAGCAGCACATGATAGACTTGAGCTCGAGAGGGTGCAACCGATTACATATCATATATCATGAATGAACATCGAATTGGTGGATGAGGAAAGTCCACAGTTCCCTAAGGTGGTGGAGGGGTATGAGTATGTCTTTCCAGATGATGTATCCGGACTACCTCCACATATAGAGGTAGACTTCCACACAGACATGTAACCAGGAACCACTCCGATATCTACATCTGCATATTCGATGGCCCCTCTAGAGCACTGTGAGATGAGGGTACAGTTGGAGGAATTATAATCGAATGAATTATTAAGTCCTAGTGTTTCAGCATGGCCATCCCTAGTGTTGTTTTCCAATAAGGAATATAGATGTTTGAGGATATGTGTAGACATCCAGTGCCTAAACCAGGTGACCGTGAGGAACATGTATCCTCTGCCAAAGATCGATGATCTCTTTGACCACTAGATGGGAGATCATTGGTTCTCGAAGATAGACCTCAAATAAGGATATCATCAGCTCAGGGTATAGGATGAGGCCATACCAAAGATATCCTTCAGATGTTGGTATGGCCAGTAAAAGTTCTCTGTGATTCCTTTCGGTGTGACAAATTCTCTAGCATTGTTCATGGTGCTCATGAATAAGAATATTTATTCCATTCATTGATCGCTTTATGGTGGCATTCATCACGACATCTTCGAATACTCACTGTCTGACAATGTGTACGTTGTTATCTTGAAGATATAACTAGACACACTCTGGGTGAACGATTTATATGGTAAGTGCTCGATATGTGAGTTTTGGATATGGAAGGTCCACTTCTTGGGACATGTCATCTCATAGGTTGGAGTTGCAGTGTATCTAGTGAAAATCGAGGCAGTACATTCTTGGGAGCCACCCACAAGTGTTAAATAGGTGAGTAGCTTCATAGGATCATAAGGTTAATATTAGAGGTTCAAACCCGATTTCTCCAGAGTATAAACACCTATGACTACCTTGACAAAGAATAGGAAACCCTTTTTGTGTTATGATATATGCCAACAGAGCATTCAATAGCTGAGGCAATGCTTGACCAGCGCTCCCATCCAGAGGTTACCGAAGGAGGGTAATGACTATGTAGTTCACTTTGATGAATCAAGGACCGGACTCAGTTGGGACCTAATGTAGAGTGATGCAGTGATTGTTTATGGCTCCCGACAACTGAGGAATCATGAGCAGAATTATGCAACTCATGACTTAAATTTGGTAGAAATAGTTTCCTCACTGATGATGTTGCGACACTACAAGGTGGGAAAATGGTTCATTGTTTACTCAAACCACAAGAGTCTTAGATACATCTTCACACATAAAGATCTGAATTTGAGACAGTGAAAATGGCTAGAGTTCCATCAGGACTATAACTTTGAGATAACCTATACATATTGGAAGAGTAATGTAGTGGTATATGTACATAGATAGAGATCTAGTTCACGGCTACAGAACAAGGCTTCAAAGCAGTTAGAACCATTTTATATATCCTACATGGATAGAGATAAGATCGTCTACCTCCAGTCAATGGTTGTTCCCCCTCCAATCCTTCAGCGAGTCTGGGAGGAACAAATTAGAGATAGCAGATTCAAGACTACACGTGCTCAGATATCCTCATGCCATACACCTGATAAATATTCTAAAGGTGGGGGCATGATATCCTTTTCATAGGATGTTAAGTTGTATTAGTTTCACTATAAGAGGGGGTGATGAGGGAGTTCCATACATCCCCCTTGGTAGTACATCAAAGATTGATAAAGATGTATCATGACCTATGACGTGAGTACCAGTGGCCTGGGATGAAAAATGATGTGGAAGATTTTGTCTCTTGATTGTTCACTTTCTAGCAATAGAAAAAGATTGCAGGAGGCTTTTGGGAATCAGCATCACAGGAGCACAACTTTTCACCCCTAAATAGCTGGTTTGGATGAGTAGACCATCCAGACCATGAAGGACAGGCTTCATGGAAGTGTCCAAGATTATTTCCAAGGTGACGTACTGCTTGGAACTACCACCACAGTTGGATAGGGAGAATGACATCTTCCACATATCCCATATGAGAAGATACAAGCATGACTCGTATCCCGTAATCATCCATGGTGAGTTGGAAATTGAAGATGGGGTGACTTTTGTGGAGTACCTGGTGGAGATAGAGGACAGAAATGAGAGGATCCTTTATGGGTGGTCGATACATCTGGTGCCCATTCTGTGGCAGCACATGAATCATAAGGAGAGCACATGGGAGGGATAGGCTCGTCTGCATTCCCAATACCCCTCTTTATTTGTGTATCCTTGTTTAGATTTCAGAAACGTAATGTACCATGGTTGCGAGAATGTAAAAACACAGAAAATTATAGGAATTTTTTTAATTATTCTGGATTTTATAGAGTCATAAAAATTTGATGCCATGTAATTATGAGTCCAAAGTATTCCCGAAATGAATTTCTGAACTTTTTTAAGGTACGTTAAGTAAATGCATTGGTGGAATTTTCTATTTATTGAACTTGTACTCATATTTGAAATCCAATGGAACCATTGAGTACAGAACACCGGGATTCACATAGAAATGAATTTACATTGGCTGGAAAGGACCGTGAAAAAAAGTTAATTTTTTGAATTTTGGAGAAAAATAAAAATAATAATTTAAAAGAATTATTTTATTATATTCTCTCGGTTGCATGGTGGATGAAAAAACTGTGGGGAGACGACATTGCAGTAATAAAGAACATTAATGAAACCCATGGATGACCCATATTCTGCAATGTAACAGTGAATTTAATGGAGTGAAATAGAGACATTGTTCCATAAATGGAACAACATAACAACACGACGTCACGTCATTATGGAAAATCTGCAACATGGTTTTATAAATAGCTTGACATGTTGGAAACAATAAGTAGGATGGATTTTGGGGGTTCTTGTTATAATATCAAACACACTTCCACCCCATTGAGGAACAACATACGAAGAAGAACACCTTTCCCAGGTCAGAATTGGGAAGCGTTAACGATGCCATAAACCCTCGAGGACAAACATGCAAAAAAGAACATCATAAAAGGTAAGAAGGTGGAGCACTAACACATGCCATGGTGGCTAGTGGCAGATATATTGAGCAAGAAACATTAAAAAAGGGCGATGCTCATAGGCACTATTAGCAGCAGCAGCTGCGACAAGAGGGGGTGGCGCAGACCCCATGCCATGTCGTGTCGTGCTGGACGAAATGGCCCTCCATCCGCGGGCCTACAGGGAGAAGTGGTATGCCTTTAGGTGTGGGTGGGTCAGATGTGGGCTGGTCGAACAAGCTAGACATGTGGCCTAGCGGGCCCACTGGGGAGGGTCTAGCCCCCCCCCCCCCCCAGGGGGCCGGGCCGACCATGGCCCAAGCCTACAAACTAGCTGGGCCGACCATGATGTGTCAGACAAAGTGAACCGGGCCAACCCATAAATGGTTGGACCTAAGAGCGGTTTGGTAGTCATCGGGAATCGTTGTGTCAGCCCATCCTGACCGAATCGGACCGGGCCCTGACCCAACCTGTCCTCGAATATAGAAACACTCATAACCAACAAAATGGGTGTCCGTTTGACACGCTGCCAGTGGCATTGGGTCCCATTTTGGGAAGTGGTCCTTTTGGCATTTTATAGCAGGCCCAACCGAGCTAGTCCGATCCCAGGTGTGATCACCCCTGTTCCCCAGAAACGTTTGTAACTAATAGACTGGGTGTCGGATCAATGTGTCGTCTATTCCATAAGGACACTTGTGACAATTTGGTCATCTGTAGATACTCTAAGTAAGCTTTTATAGTGTTTGACATGTGACCTGGGTTGGATTATACTTGAATCCAATTGGGGACTTTTTATAAAAGTTCCCATATCTCACAGACCGTGTGTCCGATCGATGCATTTTCGGACATTTTGGGACCCCTATGAAAGGGTGGTCCCTAGGGTATAATTATTTTTGGGACTTAATACTAGTTGAAAAAGTATAGATGGCTTGAACAGAAGAGTCTTCCAGAGATAAGGCGTGCGTTGTACAGTAATCTAGTGACCGATTGTCACATGAGGAAGAAGAGCGACCAATGCAGGTCAGCATCAGAAACACCATGTGGTATGATCTATCTATTAGACTAATCATACCAACCTATGCATCAGTGTCCAAGATAGGTTAGCATAGACGGCCAATATGAGTTAGCACCAGTGTCCAATATATGTCCGCACCAGTGACCAAACCAGGTCATCATATAACGACCAATATGAGTCGGCATATAGTGACTTATATGGGCCAGTAGTATAGTTACTATGTATATGATGATTTGGCATTATGACTAATTATCCCTATCCCAATAACCTTGAAGTTATATTGTTAGAGTGAGCTATTTTTTGGCTTGTGCTTCATGATTTAGATCATGCTTGTGATATTACCTTTGTGGTATTTTTTTGTGATGTTTTCCTTGTGGATCAGTGAGAGACCATCGGGAGTCTCGGGGTTCCCTACAAGATATTGTTATACTCACCCATGAAAGGGCTCCACCAGCACGTGTGCATCAGCTGTAGACTGCTAATGCCCCGAGGTAGACATTGGAGGTTCGGGACTTGGTGGATCTTGCCGCGACCAGAGCCATTGGATACCTTTTTATCATCTTCAGACTTACATATACTACCCTACGAGTAGGGATCCAAGGATAATTCAAGAGATTTTTTCATTCTTTTCATTTTCTAGGGCTTATATTCTAGTCCAATGTTTTAGTTTATAGGTATAATTACGGTTTTACTTTACTATTGTGGTTATACCATACTTTTGTATGTCATTTACATCAGTTTAACTTTTTGAGTGTCTACAGATCTCTTAGGCAATGTCATTCCTATTAGGGAAAAGAAATAAGGTATTATTCACCAACCCCTCTCCTATAGACGGCGAGATTGGGTTTTAATGTCCGAGCCCTGTGGGACGAGTCCTGACAATTAGAACATAAATACTATCTTAAGGTGAATTGTTTTAATTTTTTGAAAATGTATCAATTTTTGACAAATTGTGAAAATTATTAAATGTAAATTAACTTTGTATTATCAAAAATAATTTTTTGAAATAAGTGATAAACAAAGGTGTTTAATCAGAAAAATTTATAAAGGGAAAAACAAAATTTTGAAAAGATAGCTTCATCCTACTAGGAGCATTATGTCTTAATAAATTCCATGGAGTGGTTACCTATATGTCTATATCAATATTTATAATTCTATTAATGTGATATGACAGTTTATCTTAGGTTTTAATTTACTAATCTGGATTGATATTCCCATCATTGGAACCTATAATTATCAATGGATCTGTCTTTTCAGTCCATGTCCTCTTCTCATAGTTATTTCTCATGCATATTAGAATTCTCATCATCTTGTTTGCTTCCTATTGTGTAGAATTAATCATTTGAAACACTTCTATTAATTATTCTCTCGAGTGCATAAGAAATTAAAGATATTTATCAGAATATGAAACTATCTCTAGGTGTTGTAAAGGTGGAATAACCAATTTTATGCAGCATCCTCTTACAACCCCACATCTTAAGATTGTATTAGTGTGTCCCCATGTTGCTCCCATTTCATTAACTTCTTCAGACCCTTCAGAAACTTCAATGATATACAAAATATCCTCATTTGTCTCATTATTGTCTTACTATGTAATATCAGTGTCAGCTTTGTACTAATCCTCCTTATTGCCTTCCACTACTTGGAGTTATTTTACCTTGGAGTTACCCCCTTTTTTGGATAACCACCTATCCATTCGTCTAGGTATACACGAGTAGTCATTATGCCCATGGGTTTCTTCATCTTGGTAACAATGAAACTCCCAAGATCCCTGTTGAATTTTTGTTCCTTATTTCTCCTTGGTATGTGAGGACCATTACTATATCCTCCCATTATATTTTCATCCATGTTTTTTCTCTACCCTTCTAACTCTACTCTTGAGATACATCTCTTGTTTCTCACTACTCATCCATCAACACTCATGCAATAAAAATATTTGTCCAGGTTTAGATAGTATAAGGTACATCTTAGGACAAAAAACTATCTATTATCCAACAAACTATGGGATCCATTCCATTAGTTTCTACCATTCCTGACCATCCATATACATTTCCTCACAAGTCAGTTGTATCACCCCTTTATATTTAACATTACATCATTATCTCACAACCATTTCATAATTAAAATGATTTTAATTTAATCATCCATAATAATATTCTTAATAAGTTCACGGTGATCCCAATTGATATTTTTCAATAGACATGGAATCCCTCACATCCATTCTAATGTAATTGAAAAAATCTTTCACCTTTCGGTTGTCATATGTTCTCTTTTCTTGAATCATCTATGGCTTAGTTGGATCCTTGGAGAAACCGACTGGTTTTTTCTCTATTGTTCTGTCACCCGATCTAGTGAACAATATATTATTAGTTCTTCCGAGGACTGAATTTATATGTCTCTCTACCCTATAAAAAGTCGTTGTATGACAAAATTTCTTGCATGAAGTGGAAAAATCTGTCCATAAATCAAAAAATGGTATTTTATTATGGAATTCTTCCCCAAATGTAATCGATCGAAAATCATCAATCCTTAAAAATATGTCAACATCCACACATATTTAATGAGATAGAGAATGATAAATTGACCTAGTTCTAGAATTGTTACATAGACATCTTCAATCAAGATTTCCTTACACATTCCAATTTTAAGGGGTTCAAAATGGTAATGAATGTTTAGAGAGACTAAACGAAATTTCCATTCTCAAGACACCACACTTAATGTGGTAGTCGTAGGACCACTTGAAAAGAAATAAAGGATATTTTTGTCAGATTGGGGATCACTATAATACACCTCAGTCAGGTCTATCTATATTTCAAACTAAATCATGAAATGCTTTTTCTCAAGTAAACCAACTGTTTCTTGATTTTTATTTCCTATAATCTGTAAACATTTATGTTAAAAGTTTCCACTAAAAGGTGTTCTATTTAAACTATGCAATAAGATTTATATTCATGAGAGATGTGGGTTATGTAAATTCTAAGCGAGAGATTGGATGATTAGGGAATCCTTTATTATGTTCTAGACCTTTCTGAATGAGCAAGATCTTGGTAAAGGATGGAAGGAGTTTAGGATTGGAGAACAGAGAAAAGGAGATTGATGGCCCTTTGGGGAACAGAAAAGTAAAATTACTAAAATTACATTTCGAATAATTTTTAATGTAAAATTAATTACATTATATATAAATTACTCCAATTATTCCATTTTAATCATTTTCAAATTAAAATTTCATATAAAACCTTTGAAAACATTTGAATATTTCTCTTTTAAACCCCACAATATTATTAAACCCATAGGATTAAATTTAAATTAATTATTCTACATTTTAGAATTAAATTAGGATTAATGAAGTATATACTTCTAATTGTAATAATTTTTATCACCTAAATTGGTTGTATTATTTTTTGATCATATTGATTAGTATAAATAATTCAAGTAATTTAACGCACATAAGTTAAAAAAAGATTTATTATGGGGTTAAACGATAAAAATTTAGGTTAAATAATGTACAAAATTATATAAAATATATTTCGTTGAAAAAATTTAACCTTAACATGTATATCTTTTGAGAATACTCTATTTTGAACAGTTTTTCATATGAAACATGAGGGTACAATTTTTTTTAAAAAAATATTCATGAAACATTGTGGATATCATTTCATCACCATACCAAATTGATGATATATAAGTGTTTTTAATGAATATATATTGTACAAATGTTATTAGTGTCATACCAAAATTATAAAATATTACATATCTTCTTCTCATAGTTATCATTGAAAAATGGAAACATTGCACATACAGACGTACAACATACAATCTTAATGATTGTAACATAGTTAAAGTTTAAAAATAGTCATTCATGATTGGATTTATAATTATTATTAATTTATAAATATGATATTTATGTAAATATTTTAATTATACATAAATATACACAATTAATGTTTTATCTATAGTTATCCTAAAATGTAATTTTTTATACAAAAGCGAGATATCATTGAAACATCCATCATAAACATTACAGTTAAAGTAATAATAATGAAAATAGTACTAATTGAAATCAAAGGAATAATCAACTTTAAACTTATTTCTTATGAAACAAATCTATAATATATGTTTATTATTTAGGGTGATAAATAATGTATGTGATGAGTCAGACTCATTGTTTGAGATTCTCATATCACTTATAATTCCAAAAGAAATATACCTTATTCATCATAGTATTCCTTTTTATGGGATATATATTTACCATTTGATATGTTGTATCATGAATATATTTATATTAATTGTATTTAATATTTTATTTTACCTCATTTATTTAAAGGGCCTTATAATTCATAAGTTACCATAGCGGTAAGGGTTTACTTAACAAATTTATCATTTTTCGGGATTGTTTATGTCAATATCTACCGAGAGGGAATTCATCGATATTTATATTCTAAAATAATTCTATTTTCTTAAAGACCTGTTATTAATGAAGCTTTTTATGTAGTATCACCATAATTCATCTCATTTTTACTTAAAATTATTATGAAATTGTTTTCATGAAAAATAAAACTATCTTCCAATTTTGGTTGGACATCCATTTTCCTAAAAAATAATGTATTCAAATAATTTTTAATGAAATTTTGGTTACATTTTGAAAATTATTTTTAATGAATTTATTTACCCATTTTCACATTATATAAAATGCTTTTAAAATAATTAGTATGTCATTTTTAAAACAATGCCCATTTGACTTTCATTGAAAATTTGAACAAAATCATTGGTTTCAACGTGTATGAATTGGCCATAATTTTATTCCATCACTAAAAATTGATGTGTTACAATTATTTTCCAATATTTCAATGTTATTTTCAAAGAAAATATTTTTGAAAATGTATTTTGAAATTTTTCATTGAAAAAGTGATTTTTAATATATAAATATTATTTTCTTCAATAACATTTTTTTAGAGATTTATGGAATTTATATTAATCAAATATATCAACCCATAATTTTACATATGATAAGGTGATGATATTTTATATTTAAATCATCTTTATGAATTATTTGATTTTTCTATAATTAGTTTATTTAGGGATATACCAGTTTGATGTCATTCATATTACTCTGGGTAGTTTATGATTTTGTTTATTGATAAGGGTAATTGGTAAAATTTCATTGGTTATTTTTTAAATTTTAATGGTTATATTGATTTGGATTCACCCCATTTATATGAGTATTTAGTTGGAATTATTATGTGATCTTTGAGGCTAGTTGCAATAATAGATGAATCTGTAGGTCTTTTCGGACAAACTAGATTGGGTTTTTTGTCTCTGTAAAACCCAGTTATTTAAATGTATTGAAAAAAGTACTTAATGGTAATAGATGTATTTGAACAAGGACTTCATGTTATGTTTTATATTTAAAAATATGAATTCCATAATTATTAATTTAGGTAATGTTAATTATGTGTGATTAATTGAATAATAATATCCATTGTAATATTTGATGGTCATGTGATTATTTATGTTGAATTATTTCATCATGATTTATTTAGAACATATTATACCCAAGTTAATTATTAATTGTAATGTGTTTTAGTTATTTAAATTACAATATTGGTTATTCCTTATTTACACATGATTATTCTATAGTCTTACCCTTACTAACGATTTTAGGTCACAACCTTATTATGATTTTTTTTTGGGTTTAATATCTAGGGATATACTATGGGGAATATTGGAATTATCAAAGAAAATAATTTATGTGTCTTTGGTTTTCAATTGTAATAAGAATATAAAATATTCAACTATTTTTATAACACTAAAAAAAATATTTAGTCCTCCAGGATGTGATTCCTTGTATATAATACTAATGTAACAAAGAAGATACTCTCTCTTGGCTACTGGGGTTGGGGTCGTTACACATTAACAAATACATTGGTCTTTCATTCCACAATTATCACATTTGGATAAATCCTTTTATCATTTCTTCGCATTAAACATTTTTTCTATAATCTTCTTCTTCTATTTACTTACTTTGAAGCCTTAATATGTTGATAATAATTTTTTTTATCTTTTTATCACATGATAATATGTTCTTATATGATTTCAATTATTGAGGTACTAGTTCAATTTGATGGATTTTACTAATCCCATTATTTAAATGGGCATTCAAACTCTTTGTATTATAGGGACTAATGTGGTCACCATTCTATTTATTTTCCATCATGCTTAAATGGTGGAATAAAGTATATTTGATCTTATCACATTTAAACATAAAGTATAATAAAAAAAAATTGAAATAAATAACACTAAATTGAAGATTTATGAATTTCAAATATCATAATAATAATGATTTTTTCATTTGATATATATTTATTTTTAAATACTTTAGATTATTTTTCTAAAAAATGTGAATTATCTTATGAATATAATAAAATAGATTCAAACTAGATTCGTAGTAAGTCATGTTTTCATTAATCAGTTAGTGATAAATTCAATACTAAAGTTATCTTTTTGGAGGTATCAACTCTTGGTATAATGGTTTATTAACATAATCCATTTTTTTGTATCCAGAAATATTTTAATTTTCTAGGAAAAAATATATAATATCGTTCTAAATAAAACATAATATGTTCTTATATACATATCCTCAAATTATATTATACCATTATATTCCTATGTCATTATTTTACTAAATCTAGTTACCTTGATTTCTACTAAACAACTTCTTATACCAACTGTAGTGACCTCGACACCAATACATTAGCAAAAGATACAATGAAACACATCATTAATTTACAAATAATTTTTTTTCCTAGTAAACAAGATAAATAATTGAAAATAATTCTAAATTTTAATCATTAATGCACACATAATATTTCTTAAGGAATACCTTTATTACCCTTAGTTTTTTCCTACATGCCAATTATAAATAACTTCTTTCTATCTTGTTGAAAATAAATCATAATGAAGGGGTTATCATAGATGATAAGTAAGGGGAAGAGTAAAATAGATGCATTGAATAAATAAGGAATAAATAATATATAATGGTAAATATATAAAACACATCTAAATTGATCAATAATATTAAAATAATTTGGAATAAAACAATTATGATGAAACAATTACATATAAATAAAAACATGTTCTTGAAATGCAATCATAAATATTCCAACTAATTGTATATTCTCATGGAATATCATTAATTGGTTTCATAATGAACTAATTAATAATGGGAAAAAGTTAAAACATAATTTCAATTCCTCTTCATAATTCATTTAATTCCATTTTTTCCTTGTTCCGATAAATCTATAGAAATTGGTAAGCCCTCATACAACACCAAGTCTAGTTTGCCTCAAGAGACCTACCAATCAATTGATGAGAAACATCTTAGTCTATTATCAAAAACTATGTTTCCTAGTATTTTTTAATCCCATCACTATGGTTGGTAAAGAGAATTTGAATTAACCAAATTATATCCCATAAGAAATTAAAACCAATTATACTTTGAGGCCTCTTGGTCAAAAACCTAGGTATTATTGAGTAAACACCCAACACCCCAATTCTGTGGTTATTATCTTATGTAAAAATTATTCAAGTGATATTCCATCTTTTAGTATCCATAATGGTAACTTTTATTAGAAACCACTATCTCTATAAATTTAAAAAAATAAATGATGTTTTCTTATTCCTAGTTTTATACCTATAGATTTCAATACATGATTCTAATCCCAATCTAAAAAATTAACTAGGATTTCTCTAATCCTACCAAAAAACACATAAATGTAATATAAATTATTTAATTAAATAATACATATATATTCAAACAATAAAATTAAAAATTAATAAGAGGCCATGTGTATTTGGGAATTTTTATTTATATTACAATAACATAAAATTGGCATACATCAATATAATTTTATATTTCTACAACATGGACGTAAATTATATTAATCTAATGATATTTCCAGGGATAAACATTGTATATATATAATAAATTGACAAGATACAAATCCTATCAGGAGAATAAAGAAATCAAAACATGATGAATGTAAAACATGTGAGTCATGAAAAATATCAATGCGATATAAATTTTTGATAGTTATAAACATGATAATTGAAGAATCATATTAAATTATAACAATAATGAATCATAATAATGTGGAAATTATATAAAATGAGACATCATAAGCATAATTGAACCCTAAAATTCAAATAAATCATGAAATAGTGTGATTAAGAAAATATCCAATGCACAATATAGAACACCTCATAAGATAATGATATTATGGAATGTATTGAGTATATATATTTATGGTCCCATAAAATATATTCATATGATGTAAATGCAACTGTGTTACACATAGATAATTCTACATAAGACATTATTATTCACATATAATCCTAAAATTATAGATTTTGGGTTATATTCTTGGATGTCCACAATCAATTAAGTATAGTTATATCTAGGATAATTACCTTGAGAAGAAATGATGATTGGAATTCAGAACCCAAAAATTTAGAAATAGAAATTCATGATATAAAATTAGAAGCAGAAAAAGTGTATAAATGTTTTAAGGAAGATTATAATTAGAGTTAAAGGTGGCCTATAATTTTATAAAATTCACAATGACAGTAAAAGGATGTGTAAAAACAATATAACATGAACAATTTTAAATTAAGATTCCTTTTACAAATAAATTACATGAATAAAAGTGTACTGGTTAGAATCATTTACCTTGAGAGGGAGATTATAAAAGCATTAGGGATTTATATAAGATATTGAAACCACCATGTTCATTATTTAGAGAGGGATCTAAAGTGTAACTTTATGATAAATGATTTTGAGTGAACATGAATAAGTTAGTTGTAAGTATTTATAGAAAAATATAGGGGATATTATTATTAACATAAAATCATAGGTTTTTTTCAAAAGGTGAAGATAAAAATCATAAAACATACTATGGGGATTCCAACCATTTCTACCATAAATGTGTATATATTTATATTTTTTTATGTTAATTACCACACTCATTAAAATAACTCCATTGATAAAGGGTAATAGGTTCATGTAAATATATTTTTTAAACCATAAAATATCTTATAGTTTTCAATGTATCTAATATTTCTTTATAAAATTTAAAAAATAGAGTCAAATTAATTTAAATGAGAAATCCATTTTATTCCTTGATTACATTTACAATACTAGTTAAGTCTTGTTTATGCTATTATGTTTTTATATTACACATGGTATTTTTTTTACCGCCTTATATTTTTTATAAGAAATTCAGTCTTATAAGAAAATTATAATAAAATACTCCATAGGTATATTCATGATTTTTTATTAAAAAACTATTTTTTAATTAAAAATATATATTTTATATTAAACACTATATGATGCTTGTAAAAATTTCTTCTAGAAACATTATATTATATATGAAATTTATTTTTTTTAAAAATATTAGTTTTAAAAATATTTCATGTAAATATAATTTATTTACTATTTAATTTAATTTTTTAGAAATTTTTTTATTGAAGTAATATATTTTCTGAAAGTATAATATTTTAGTATTTGTCCTAAAATGTTATATTGATAAACTCATTATATAATCATATATATATAACATAATGGAAAAGTTATAAATAAAAATACTATTTTATTAAAAGGATAATTTCAAAATTTATTCTACTTGGGTATAAATATATGAACCATTATTACAGTAGAATATTCCCTATGGGTATGATGAGTGATAGTGTTGTATTCTTTGTGTTGTTAACTAAACCAGGATTGGGCCATGAATGTGATATGATTAGACTTCTTCTATAAATTATTTTCTAGAGTATATGATTTTTCAATATCAGTATTGGATTGGTCAAGGGAAAAATACATTGATTGAAACTCCCCTAGAAGCATGGATCGCTCAGCCTCATGGTTCAAGATCATACTAGTTGAGGATATAAATTTATTTTCTATATCAATTATACTTTATCAAGACCCATAATATATACTAATCTAAAATATTCTTAAATAACATCTATGTTATCAATTTTTATTATGTTTAATCATTTTATAAACTATAATAACAAATTATGGTAATATTTTATAGTGGTCCTAAATAAAATATTGAAATATTGAATATGTATATTCTATGACTACAATACAAAATATAAACTTTTGTCATATAACAAATGGAATTTATTTTAAAAATATTTTTGTTGTTACAAGTCATATCTAGTGACAATAAAATGAGAAACGTGACGTATGTGGGATTTGATTCCAGAAATCTGGATATATTTAAAATCTCTTTGTGGTCAAAACCAACAAAAAAACCTTATCTTATCTAGACCGTACACCTAATAGAATTTTGATCTTAAATGGACCATACTCACTATTAATGATACATTTTCACTTGTTTATATTCCTTGTAATGTATTTCTTCCATAGTCTATATTTTCTAGGACTTCCATCCACACAAGGCCATATATCTTATGATCCATTTCCCTCATCATTATATCATACACCAAATGAGACATGAAATCCTTCTTAAATGGGGGATATTTATTATTTGATAAAATTTCACAAAGGGTAATAATCGTCATTATAATTACATGAAATGACTAATCATGTATACATTCTATAGGGATATTTTCTAGAATATTTTCCTATAGTTTACTAGATGTCATAGAATCACGACCTCGAAATTTATTTTACTCATTCATGAAAACAATCCCATTAAAAGATCCACAATATTATTTTCACAGTATTTTAAAATGTGTTATATATCCTTTTATGTTGCAAAAAAACATGGGTTCAGAATATATATGGATATATATGAATCCATTTTCAATGTTCAGGCCCCAATATAAAAAAATATAACACTTTTTGGGATGGTGAAAATTTATTGATTCACCAAATGTCCATATTTATAGTGTTTAATTACTAAAATTATATATAATTATAAATTTAATGTGATATATTCAAAATATCGTATGAATGCATGTCCAAAAAAATTCATTGTATATCGATAATTAGTCCTTCAATCTGATATCGGAAGGATTCAATAATTTTGTATATATCTATAAGAGTGGTTGGGATTAGGTGATAATTTCACTATATAGTTTGCAATGATCATAGAATACTATCCCCTCAACCAATGTGTAGAATGAATTGTCATTGGTAGGAACACCAGGGACCAACTACCTTTGAAGTAAGGTCTATGATGAGGCAAGGTAGTTAACTCCTAAAAGTATATATAAAAAACAATTATCCTATGAGAGACAAAATTAAAAATAAAACAACTAGGTTCGTTGAGTATGTGTTCTTTAGAGTAATAGATATAGTTTCTTGTACAAAATATTACGTTTTGGGAATTGAATAATATATATCTTGAGAACATGAAAAAAAAATTCGAATAATTTTAAAAAAATTAAAATAAATATATAAATGATAAAAAAGGGACATCATCTAATGAATTTGAAAAATGAATTGTTCATATTTATAGTTATGAATCATTTAAATATGAAATAGGGGATCAGTAAACCTAAAAATTTAATATGATAAATTTTTTATCATATTCTCTATTTCCATATTTTTGAAGTAATGAACGATGAATTAATTCTAAAAAACAATTTAAACAACAATACCTTGTCTAAATGATTGTAGAATTATTTTATATGATTCAAACATAAAATATGAAACTATTACATTTGAGACTTTTCAAAAATATTATTTTTTATTGATCAAGGTAAAAATGAATATAATATTTTCTGTGATGAATTTGAAACAAATTTTCATGAAGAAATAGATAATTATACATATATAAAAATTATTATACTTTCTATGAATACAATAAATTATATCAGTAATTTATATCATGATTTCATTCATGGATATATAAATTTATTAGAAGATGAATGTTTTTCATAAAATGTTCAATACCTTTTTTATACTATTATAAAGAAAAAATTTCCTTTTGGCTTGTTTTAGTTGCTAATTTAATTTTTTTGTGAGGAAATGATAACACAGTTTCTTTGTGAAAATATTCCACTAAAGTTAAAACTAAAATAATTTTATGGGAATATAAAATATTTTATTTTAAATATGAATCACAATATTATAATTATTATTGAAAATTTTTTGTTCACATATAGAGAAAATTATATTTTAGGATCCCTTAAAGAGAATGGTAAAATTATAGGATAGTCCCCATCATTCCTTCCATAAACTATTACTTCAGTATATCATCATTGAATCTTAATATAGCATGATTCAAATCATGTTAGTATGCTTAAATGGTTTTAAAATATTGTAATTAAATATCACATCCCTCTATCATTCCATTAATAAATTAATGAGAAACTTATATAGAAGTCCTACTCCTATTTTTTGGGTGTTTTCTCCAAGTTTTTTTATATTCACATTACACCAATGGGTCATGAAATGACAACATTCAACTATTATTTTTGTAATTTTTTTATATTTGGATTCACTATAGAATACAAAACTATAATTCAACGTATAAAATTATAATATTCATATTTTAACAATTTTTTGTGGGAGTGTATAGTGTTTTTCTGGATAATTCAATAACATATAGATCGTTTATCATGAGATTTATAAATTATCTTGATTATATTCACATAACTATCATTGAGAAAAATATTTTTCTCAACTATTATATATTCTAATTTTATTATGAAGAATTTTTTTAATAATTGAAGTATGAATAAAATTTGTTATTAATATACATAAGTCAAATGTTTATATTATTTTCTAACAATTAATGTACAAAATTGTGAAATATATATTATAATTCCTTGTCCATGATAGGTTTTATAGGATGGTTAGAAAATATTTTAGAAATATTGTCTTATAATTATACATATATATATATAAAAGGATTCCAAATTTTACTGTTATAATAGTTACAAATAATTATTACTATTAATGAAATAGAAGATTGTATCCCCCATTATTAGTCCTCCTAGATGAGATTTAAATTTTTAATTAATAGATGATGCATCTGATATTTTATTTTAGATGTTCTATTATTGAAAGGGTAAATGATTTATCGTTCCATTGAATAATTATCTACGAAACTAGATTCATAATAAAACAATTAAAAATTGATTATAATTATATTATATTAATTGTATTATCATTAGCTAAATTTCTGTGTTATTTGATATGATTTAAACTGATTGTCTCAACTAATTATTCCTCCTTTAATTATTTGTGATAAAAATAAATAAAACCAGTTATTAAGTTGTATATTTTTTTTCTAATAGTTTTTATGTATAAATAAATTATATCCTAGTTAATGAGAACATAGTGGTCAACTATTAGAGTAGACTACCATTTATTATATGTGAAAAAAAACAATTTTTTCAACCAATTTTGGAAAAATTTACTAAGGAAAACATCACGGTATAGAAATTTTAGATTTTGGTTTCATGGAATGTTATAATAACATGTATTCAAATAATGTTGAAAACTACTTATTAATGAAACAAGTCTCCAAATTATTAAGAGAAGTGTGAAAGAACATATGAGATGTCGCATTTATTGAACCTTGCAAGTAGCAAAATTTTTAATAAATAAATTCTATATTATATATTTTGATCAGTGATAATATTTTCCCTTATTATGAGTAATTGTGGCCTCATTTGACTAAAACTTATATCTAGGAATGTGCTTGATTTGGAATATTTTTTGCCATAAATTTTCAGGGTTTTGTTTTGATTGTGATGAAACCTATTGGTTTTATTGAATTTATTCTAATATAAATGGTATTCCAAAATAGTTCATCTTGTTGTGTGAGGATTTTCATTTTTCATTTTTTGATTTTGTAGGCCCATTCCCTATTTCATACTTGTTGTGATAAATAATTTTATATGATGACAATGTGTCCAAGTGGGAATAATCAATGCATGCAAAGACTGTTGATACTAAAGTAGTTTCCATGTTTATAAAGTTTATCATGTTTTATAGGGTTCAACATAAAATATTATCATCATTTATTTTGGAAGAAAAATCTAAATTATGAATTTTAAGGGAAAGTTTTAAGAAATTTAGAGCACAATATAGAGTTTAAACACAATATCATCCTAAAAAGTATCATATTTTGTTTCCAAATAGAGAGATAAACAAAATTCATGAAAAAATATCCATCCCAATATAAATATTGGGTTCGTAGTGTATATGATAGTAATGGGGTCCATTGTACTTATTATAACATTATAATTGGAATTCACCCCTTTAAGATAGTATATGAAAGATATTATCACTTATCCATGGTGTTTGAAAACAATATTTTTATTGTTTCAATGATATGTAATATAGATCCTTTTGAGAATGAGAAAATATAATTTCATCTTAAAATATTTAGAATAATTAAAATTAAAATATAATGAAAACACAATTAATTATAAAAAATCCCAAGTATTTTATAATGAAATAATTATTATTATAGTGTTCAATGAGTAGGATAAGTTTCATTTTTTATCCAAAATGTTTTATTTTATTTCAATACAAATTCATTGCCAATCGTATGGAATGTTAGTTTTTACTGTTTTTTTCATTAGAGTTTTTATTATTAATAATCCATTAAAATATATAACATTTATAATTAATTGTCACATATTTATGTTCTTTATAGAATGTGTGAATGACTCTAAATAGGATGAGTTCATAAATTACACTACATATTGCAGATGATTCTAGGTTATGTGTATCACATTAAAATATTAATATATGATGTAAAAATGGCCTTAAAATTTTAAATTCTATTGAATATATAATATAATTCAATTAAAAACATTTTAAAAGATCCAATAGAATTATAGTTTTAGAGAAGCAGGTCATATATTTTACATAATAATACATATATTACAATGTGGAGACTTATCATCGGTAACAACTTTTCCCACTGTCACCAAAAAACTATTTTAATATCAAGGATAAGTACAAGGAAATTACTACAAATGGTATCCCATATCATGGAGGTATGCAATATTTTATAATAAGATCATCATCATAATTATGGTTGAACCTCATAGGAGGAAAAGATCAAATACCAAAGAAGTAATTAATCGATTCAATTTTTGACTCTATGGACACCAGGAAGTATCCAACAACATTCCATTTGAGCCAAATATAAATTATTTATGTCTAGCTCTAAACAATACCTTTTAAACTATAGATACTATACTCTATATACCAACGGATGGTTCTAATTAATTTTAGAGCATTGTAGATACTCAAATAATATTCCTCATCCATTCCAAGTAGAATATTTCTCTTGTATTATAACCACAAGCTAGTGAACATTTCTTGATATTTACTATTAATATAGTTGACACTTCCAATGTAAGCATAAAATTACACATTTAATGAGATCATACAATCACCAATAAAACCTCTATGATTCCTAATACACTTATGGAAAGACCCATTAGTGTTCAATTTTAGGCCTTAATGATGTGGAAATCACTGAACCCACTAGACCTTCCCCAGGATGATGGCCATATTGGGGGATGATATGGAGGCCATTTCGGTCTTAATGTGTGTAAAATCTCCCATTCCTTACAAACATAGTAATATCAATTAGTATGTATTTCGTTTTAATGATAATACATACTCAAGGACTGATTATTTATTTGTGTCCCACATCATTCCTCATTGACTATATACCTTAAACTCCCATGTGGAGAATAGTTTCCCTATAATTTTTATTCAATTCGAGTATTAAAACACCCTAAAACCATCGATGGATACTATTATCTCATGATTAATCCTTAACAGATAGCCTAGTGAACTCCTTGGATTGTCCCCACACTAAGCTCTCTTATTCACTTTCTAAAATCTATTGTTTAGTTGTTTCAATCCTTAGTTCCCGGCAACATTAACACAATGAGACAAGACTAACTCCATATAGTGCCATATAATCTTTAGTGGGATGTTAAGTTTTCGAAAAACAGCATACTAGGAAATATAAATTCATTGGAATATCATTGAGCCACAATTCCTCTCTCCAAATTTGGTAGTCATTAGGATCCATCTATAATATATTTAGCTATTTTGTTTAGAAGGATCTTGAAGAGGAACCAATGATGACACACATTTCCAAATCATTGTTTTGCACAATGAAAAAAATGGACCAAATATTAATATATATGATAATTTGAAAAATGATGGGGTTATCACATTCTTCATTGAATACTATTTTTGGAGTTAGACATCTCAGAAATCCTAGTTTAGTCCCTACCCAATTCTACTTCTTGAAATAAATGTTAAACAATCCTATGATCCAGTAGGTATGATTCTATAATATTGATATGTCAGTGTGAATCATTAACTCAATCAATGATGGAATTTTTATATTCATGGTCATCTCAATCCCATAATTTTTCTCCAAGTTCCTAAATCAATGTTTCTTACCTTCTATAAATTCAAATGATAATATACCAGGTGTCCCACACATTGACTTGGAGACACTTGTAATGTATTTACCCACCACATACATGGGTTTCTCCATCATCATTAATGAATTTTAGTGATGTTTTAATTTAATCATTACATTGAATAAAAATAAAATCATATAGCATTCCATTTGGATATGACCATTTTTGGAATAGAAAGAGTTTAGAGTATGCACATTTGTATTGATGAAATAATATTGATCAGAAGGATAATTCTCTCCCATAATGATATGAACACATTTCCCCAATTCAACGAACACCCCATGATTCTATCTACTACCTTATCAATGTGTTAAATTTAGTGTTTTATTAGGGGCACCATAAAAACCAAATAATAAATCAGGAAGGTCCCTATGGGCATATTCATCTTACTATCCAAGGTCCAAAAAATCTAGTATAATCAACTCATCATCATGTAGAAGTAAATATTATCCTAATTTACCAATTGGAAACTCCATATGCATTACTCCTATATAACTCCATTCATCCCTAGACTAATTATTTATTTCTATTTAAAAATATGATTGTTTCTTCAACAAACATTATGTTACAAATACAAAAAACCATGTGCCTATTATGGTAGGGGAGGACTCTACCCAACCATTAATTTAGTTGACATACTGTTTCAGTGCATTATTTTTGCAGAATTAAAAAAGATATGGGAGAGAATATCCCTTTTTTTAGACCACATTTGTCCTTGAATAATCTATACTTCTATCTGATAATAATTTTGAAAACCATGTAGAAAATAAAAACTAAAACAAAAGGATAATGACTCATTAGGAGAATCCTAAGAATGGATGGACCCTTATAATGAAATTCCATTCAACACCATCATACACATTTTTACGGTCAAACATAATGAATATATTGGTTCCAAATTTATTTTTATTAATCTCTCTAATAAACTCTTTTCCCAAGAAAATAACAGACTGGATCATTTGATATTAACAAACATGTGTTTTTATTTAAAAATCCATCTATGGTAGTAGTCATAAATCCTCTTATTGATGATTTAGGACCAAAACATATATGAAAATTGTAACCTAGATATAGGAAATTATTGATTCAGGGATGATGGATCATTATTGTTTGGCAGCACAATTATCATTGTGGCACATGAAACACATGGGTGATTTGGACCTTGAATGTAATATTAAACTGCATCCACCATATTGATCTTCAACACATCCCATGCTAATATATATCTGGAGAATGGGAAACCATTAGAGATAAGGACAATTTTATTATTATGGATCAATACCATGTCTGTAATCTCCCTATCCTTTCAGATCATCTTAATACTTTTATTTTCTATCTCAGTTATCCTTCGTGGAATGAAATCAATTATCTTAACAAGACCCATTGTATAAAATCCTTGAAAGAACAAATAATTTCCAAATATATGATATTTAATGTTTTAGCCCACCTTTTCCTCCAACAAATCAAGACCTTCTGTGAATGTGACAAACTCTATTAGAATACTGGGTCTCCGTGTTTTTCATATTTATTTAACTCAAGAACAGAATTATATAATGTTATGATCAAAATTTAGTGGAAATTATTACATTTCTATTTCTATAGCTATAAATTATAGTTTTAGGATCATATCATCTTATAAATTCATCATATTTCTGAGTTTTTTAATTAGGAATTTTCTCATTCATTCACCACACTATCCCCATATCTTTAATATCTTTATAGATCAACTCCGAGTTCTATGCATGAGAGAGGGAGATATTTCTTATCCATGTTTGGAGGTTACCACTAATATCACCTAAGCTGGCAGTGAAGAATAATCTATTGGTGCCACTATAATACATGATTACATGAATCCCACACTATTTTGTAAAACCTCGATACTTCAACCCACACATCATAATAATTAAAAATATTACCTCTATAAGTTTTAGGAGATAAGGAAATATTAAAAGGAGATTGGTTTGATAAATTTCATGCCATATGGGAGACATTATTTTCTAGAAATGAAGATACAGTCATAAAATTCACCAGGAACTGATCGAGATGAAACCAGGTCTTATAGACCCCTCTTTTATTTCTACGCCATTTAAACCAATCCAAATAATATCCAGCGTCCATTAGCATAATGCATGAAATGAAAAATACAATGTATTGACTACGTCTTCGAGGGAAATCTCTACTTCTATTCATCGCCTATGGATATACCACAATATTGATTTCGCCACCCACCATCCATGGAGTGTATTTTAGGTTAAAGACCCCCCGATCTTGTCAAAGATCCACCTGAACCTAAGCATCACATTTATCATATAAAAATAGATAAAAAACAATTAACCCCAACATATATTTTTTGTCATAAATTGTTCTGAGGAAAAAGAAAATATATTGAAATATTGGACCTCTAGAATAGATAATTATATACGTTCTAAAGGTCTTAATTTAATAATAGATTCACTAATATTCTCAGTGCATGCTATTTAATTTTTGAGGATCAGGTCAATGTTCTAGATCTATAATAGTATATGCATAATTTTTATGATGATCATTATTAATAAAGATAGTTTTTACCTGGGATCCTATCCATGGATAAATTTTAATGGGTAAACATATCATCAAGAAAATATCAGTATTTTTTAGGCCCTTAATCCAAAAATAAAATCTAAATGTTATGAAACTAGATCCATAATTTATTAATAATTAAATATATTAAAAACTCTTTGACTTTGTAGTTGTTAAGAACCCACTATAGGAAGATCTTTGGGGTAAATATAATTAATAATTCCATGGTTATGGGTCACTCGAGAGATGAAATACACCCTTAGGGATGGGTAACAAATAAATGGAGAATATGGGGGGACTACAACTAGGAATTGATATCAAACATCTCCAACGATATTTCACTAATAAAGATATTATGTAGAGTTGAAGTAGCAAGAAATAATACATTTTTTAACATAGAGAGGGGATGTGGAAATGAACCTGAGTGATCCAATACCAAAGATCTATACAAGGATATATATAAATTTCCTCGATTAAACATTACCATATCTATACACTTGGGGAACCCTATTAGGTATATCATAATTTCGAGTGAGAAAAACCAATACCTTTAGAAAAGATGGATGGGGAAACACTGATTTAAATTAATCACAGTGTCTCGTATCATATCAATCCATGAGGTTAAATAATCTTCCCATGGAAGTCAAATCCTCATTATTATTGGATATCATAACCTATCCACTATCTACTTGAATCAAACATATTTTTAGATATAATAGAAATGTGTCTTCATGGAAGTGACACCTCGAGCAGAACTATAGTAGTGAGGTATAACATGATCAAAATATCAATTCTTTATTCCCCCAACATGAAGAAGTATAATTGATAGAAGAGGATGGGTGATATCCATCGCTACACACACCCTTTGGACCACCACATCTATAAGGTATAGAGTATGCTAATCATCACATAGAAAGGATACCATTGAGTTTTTGATACCTCGCATTAATTCCTTATTCATAAATGGTATATGAACTCATGGGAGATATGTCCAAACCACATATTTGGAAGATTCCCTATAATTATGGGAATCTATTGACCACTAGAATGAAATAATCTTATAGTGACCCACCGATCAATGTATTTTTCATGATTTCTTCACAAATTACTCATAATATTAAAGAATGATGATGAAATATTTATAGTTCAAATTATTTATCCTAGACAAGAATAAAATACCCCACAAGTTAACATACATATGAAACACATATAAAATATTAAAATTTATCCAAAACCACAAAACTAATTTCCATTTTAGGTGAGCCTCTACGTCCCTAAAATATATTTCTGAAATAGATAAAAATGATATTCAAACATATGAGAAGATGCCAAATATATAAGAAATTCCATAAAATAAGTTCTATCTAGGATTTAATAGTAAGGTTATCATCAAATAACATTGTTTTATGGAGGAACCAAATTTTTTCCATAACCTGAGTGGGTAGAATATCCATTAATTGTGTGGTGAGATGGAGGAAGAGTAAAATTTACCCATTCACCAAACATTGGATATCTAAGTGGATCTACTGAAGGAGGGCCATGAGAGAGATCTGAAAAATGTTTGAGAGATAATCAAATTTTTTCATTTTCTGTATCTCATTTTTCCTACATTTGTAACCATTTTCCACTATATAATAAATTTAAAATAAAACATGATTTATTTTTTCATGAAAAATATCCATGATTATAGCTTCACTTTACTATTTCAGTACCTAGACAAAAAACATTTTCGTATTTTAATATAAAAATAATGGAAAAGAAAAAATATATTAGTAATGGACAAGAAACTAAGTCATTACTGTAGTGAAAAAAAATGAAAGCCCATGAAAAACATTTTCATAATAATACACCATTTTACATAAAAAGTGAATAATCTTTTTCAAAAAAGTCATTATAATTCCATATGAAATCCAACTATTTACATGAAAAATCATTATATATTAAGAAATGTCATATAAGTTTCTTGGGATATCAATACAATATCAATAATGAATATGAAATTTTCATATTATCCACTTATAAATCTATAAAAACTAATGGATTGGAGAACTTCCTTGGTGCACCCATCACATTATCTATACTAGGATCACCTGTGACATATACGTTGTCTCAAGATATTATAAAAATTGTTAAATGAACATGTTATGAATTAAAATAGTGAAAAACACTTCTAATCTTATTTGAAAATAATATTTGGATATCAAAATATTATTTTTCTTTTTAAAATGAAATATTAAACTCTCAAAACTATTTACATAATAAAGATACCATTTTTTCAAAATTAACATTGAATAAATTAAATAAGAAGCTTCAAGTAATTGAGGTGTCATGATGGTGGTAAATTATATTCATGATTTATATGTTAAAACAAATTACATTTTACTTTTGTAAAAAGAGTTGAAAGGGGATCTTTATAAGAGTATTTAAATTAAATTCCATTTCCATCAGTCTGAATCATAACATACATTCACTATCATTATAAATAATTTACATAGATAAATGATTTTCTTCATTAACATTTTTTGATTTTATTATTCATTTTATATAACTTATTACCATGATATATTGAATTAATTATTCATTTATGTTCCTATATGTGGTTTTTATACTATTTGATACATATTTCAAAATTGACATTAGTATGATGACTATGGTCAAAGAGTACACAATTTAGTCATCTCTAGAATAATATTCATGACATAATTATAACTTTTATAAATTATTTATACTTTTAAATACACCAATAAAATATTTCTTTGAAAAATGATTTATGTTACAAATATATTGATGGTAGGACATACATACTAATGAGTAATGTTTACTTTTAGTTGTTAATTAGAGAATGAATATAAGTATTGTTTGATATATTATTAATAATGTTAATTTATTAAATACTATATTAATAAATTGTATTTATATATACTTATCGACTTAGACAATAGTGTCCTGGACTAGATATATACTTTATAAAATTGTCATAATTTACTAGGAATGACAACTCTAAGGTTCAAATAGTTTACGACTATTGGTATTATATATACATAATTAAAACTGAAATTACATTTTTAAATATAAAATGAATAAATAATTTTTTG
Organism: Viscum album; assembly: GCA_963277665.1. NCBI lineage: Eukaryota > Viridiplantae > Streptophyta > Magnoliopsida > Santalales > Viscaceae > Viscum > Viscum album. Next base: position 2,062,704,048 of record OY728133.1, on the reverse strand, counting down.
GATAATCTCATTACTCCCCTTACTGTATCCATACACCTGAATCAAAAAATATATACTCATACCCTTGGGAAAAACATACAAATGACGTGATATTAGATTCTTAGCTAACATATGATTATAGAAGATGATATGAAAAACCAATGAATAACCAATATATACGGTTAAATAACGAAAACACATAATATTGAAACAATAATATGAGCATAAAATGAAAGGAAAAAATTATGACCAAATAACTCCAATTATATAATTACGTGAGCTTGAAATATAAACCAAAATATTATTTCTTATTGAATAATTATACGGAATATCAATATATGAATTCAGAATGATGGAATTAATAATTTTTGACATATAAAACATTCCAAGGAGTCCTTATTCTATGAAATATAATATAGTTTAATCCTCATCACAATAAATATATGTAAATATGTAATTCCTTAGTCAAAACGCATTTTTTATTTTCTCATGAGACCCACCAATACATCAAGGTGAAAAACTGGTTTATCCCGTCAATTAGAAAGTCCAATGAATTCCTTTTATAAAATTCATGAAAAAATTAGATAATAATATATACTAAAAAACATGGGAAAATGTTAATACATTCACCAACCACTAATAGTATTCTTAAACCATCTAGAATAATATAGTAAATAGTAATAAAAGTATACATCCATAGTCCAACATTTCAAAAAACACCCCAAGAAAGAAAAATCAAAATAAAAAAAATACACAATTTTTAAAATGTTCAATAATTGGTAGATGTTTTTTATGAAAATATATACCATTTAATTTTCATTAAAACCTTTTTGAGGAAAATATTATTTTCATATTTAAAATATTAATAAATATAAAAGTTAAAGAATATTTTGGAAAACAATTAATTTTAAATAATATTTTGAAAACATGTAAAAGACACATTAATATATTTATTGGTCTTGATGTTGGAAAATCTGTTCATCCATACATGTTAACGAAGATCTATATAAATTTTTTGGTAAAAAGAAAATGTTATGATTTTGAAAATAAAATCAAGATTCCATGCAAACCATTTTTTTATTAAAAAATATGTAGGAATAGATTTATTAAATAATTTTTAAAATGTGAAAACATTTTGGAAAATATTTTTAGATAAAATGGGGATTTTGAAAATTTGATTTCCAAATAAAGAGAGAAATAATGTCCGATTTTCTTAATATTATTATGATAATCTTGTTAAGTAATAAAATTGAGTAAACTGATAATACAACATTAAAAATATCTTTAATAACCATAATTGTTGATAATATATTGATTCTAAGATATAAATATCAATCAAACCACCCAAGGGAGATTGAATGAAAAATATTCTCAAATAATGAGGAGATTTTAAAGTAAATATTTACCACATTGGTAATATTTGTATCATAATCCCCATGAGGAATATAATATTAAATGAAATATAAAATAACATTAAGATAAATTAATTTAGGATATAACATACATAAATGGACTTATATACACCCCAAAAAATAATTATTTGTTAAAAATGGAGAATCACTCGCGTATATAAAAGTAAGACGAGAAACCCTTACCATTACACTGATTCAACCAGTATATTATATATCATCCTCAATAATAAAATTATGATAATTATTTACATGATTATAAAACATTTTCAATTTTATTTTTCCAATTATTAATTATTTGCACTTTATATATGATTACATATTCAATTATGTTGCTTTTAGATGTTTCGATAATATTTTTCATATATAATAAAATTGACATTGGTAGATTGACACTCATTAATGTCATCATAATTTAAACATATCAAGAATAATTATCATTCAATAACACTCAAAATTTTTAATCTATTATACTTTTTAAAATAATAATTACACATGTGTGTGAAAATTTTTCTACGTTACAATTATAGAGGTCGTGGTTAGTATGCAAGAATGGGTAATGTTTCAAAGTTTTAATGATAATTATTAAATGGTGGAAAGTAATATTTTATCCATAAATATTGATCATAATATCATAAATACAATATTATTTCTCGAAATATTCATATATATATATATATATACCTTCCATGTGGATTCATTATGAATCTTTTTTCACATCACTTCTACAAGGTGGTAGTCTACATGTACATGATTGATATTATCATCTTTCAGTGAACTATATGGAATGAAACAAATTAATATATTTTCTTTACATAATTTTAAATATTTCAATAATTTTGTTAGTTTATAATTCATATTTTTATTCACTATATCCTTATCACCATACATGAAAAACATTATTGAAAGAATAATCAAATTTCTTCTTGAGGAAGTAGTCCACCACACACATAACTGACGCCATTCTATCAATTTTGGAATGGAAAGTACAAAATTTATTATATTACATAAACAATATATATTAATAATTAATTTATAAATATCATATATATTCATTAAACCAATAATAATACACCACAATGAGATGTGGAATAAGAAAATCAAATGACATTGGTTGGAGAGGAGGTTGTTTAATGTACACACAAACTTTGATTTCTTAACACTTTTAATGGTAGTTGGGATGGTTTTAAATAAATAAATTAACAATAAAACAAGTAATTTTATTTAATATATTTATTTTATTATATTATATTTTTTAATAATAACTTAATGAATTGTATGATGAAATAAAATAAACAGTCACTTTGATGAATTTTTCCTTTTATCCAGTCAACCTCTTTAGGTTTGCACCAAATGACAACCTATAATGTATTTATTTCAAAAATAAGGATACTATTCTTAAAGGTGTAAAATTATAATGTTATTTTTTTAGGTCATGGTAAAACCAAAATGGTTTTATGGTGTATAGAGTATAGGAAATTCGGTTGAATTTTATATGTGAGGTGAGTGGAACGGTTGTATTTTTTAGAATAAAAATGTGTGTCCATGTTTTTCAAATCCCAAAAGGGTAAAAAAATAAATTTTAAAATATTTTCGAACATTATATGGTCTAAATATATCGATAAAATTTTATTTCATTCTTGTATTGTGTAATTTTTAACCCTTAAAATTTTTGTTTACCCTATGATAAACCAAATTAACCTTAATAACGATAAATACTCTTTTATACTTTAACAAATATTTATGATAAAAAATAAGTTTAAATTATTGGATAATATATATTATTCTAATTCTATATTTCAAATCAATTATTATAATTACCCATTACATAAGTAGAAATTTTTAAATTAAAATCAATTCCGTATACATAATGAGAAATTCGTGTTTATATGATAAAATGTTCCAAATGATAACCACATTTTTATTTCAAAATTCAATATGAAAATTAATTTAATTATATAAATTGGAATAATAGATAAATAATTTAACTAATTTTTCATTAAAAAAATTCCAAATATAACCAAACTTTTTAAATTATTTACAAAATGACAATTCTAAAATAAAAATATAGTATTATTCACAATTAATCAAAAATTAAAGGACTATAGAAAATTTATAAAAAAATATCCCAAAGATAAATTATATATATATTCCAAATAATATTTTTATTTTGTAAAATTAATTTTATAAAGGTGCTGAAATTTATTTATAATTTCTGTTTTCAACTTGTGGTTAGACCACTTTATGAAAAATATTGTTTTTCTAGAAATAATTTTCTTCCAAATGGTTTTAATATTATCTCTAATATATACTAATCCATATTACTTATTTTATGTATGTTTAAAATATATAAAATTAATAATAAATTTATTAATATTAATACCCACAAATTTAATGGAATGTTTGTAATTGTAATGTTTAAATAATAATATTTTAAATGAACTCCACATCTCATTTCTACCCGGTGTTCTATGCACTGAGATCTATTAAATAGATTAACATTATTTTAAAAACAAAATACTAAATCCTATTGATGTTATATTCCCTATATTTTTATTTTATTTTTTTCATTCATTTAATTGAATATGATGCTCATATTTTTAAATTTTGGGTTGTTACATTCCATACTTTTAAATGAATTGTCTCCTCTCAAATTAATCAGGATCATGGAAATCATGGTTTTGTCATTTGGAAATAACATCCATGAATTCCCTTTTCATTATAAGGCTTAGTAAAATATACTATTTATAATAGAGAAGTCAAATAAATAATTCATATGTAAAAACCAATAACTACGTTTATATATATAATAGGAAATTGTTGAAAAGTGATGATAAAATCATAGAAGAAAAGTGTAAAAATTATAGAATGATAGTAGTCAATTATATCTTGAATGTTAGTGATAAATGAAATATGCTAGAAATTAATAAATTAAATATTTGATGACATAAAATTCCACATATCCATAAAAAATAAAGGATGTAAGATATCAATTTCCTTCATTATCCTTTTCTTATATAATAATAATTCATTTACCCTATAGACTGCTCGTGTATAAAAATAAACGTACGTGATTAATTAATAACGATGATGAAATTTTTATAACTCTAGAAATAAATGTAACACCAAATGGATAGTAAGATTCACAATATAATGATAATTCATTACTTTGATCTCTAATTATTGTTACCACAAAATGGTTAGTACATGTTATCTAATATAGATAAATCTCTATATAGTGATGTAATGCATTCATCTATAAAACCTCATCCATAGATCAACTAAAATCATTTCATAATTGTTTATCCCTTTTTCGCTTCCTAAATATTAATATCAAAAAATGTAGAAACCTGGTATATTAATTTTTAATATGAGCATATTAGTTATGTACAAACATCATGAATTATATCTTAGTGGTAATATTCCCCCCATTTGAATACCTTCATCACATATTATCTTAAATCATTGAAATAACTTCAATTATAATAAATCCTTACTAAAATCATGAATGGTGATTTATTCATTAAATAAAACAAATACTGGATATATTCATTGACCAGAAAAAGTTGTTAACTCCATAAATGACATTATAACAAACATTCTCAACAAATAATTAATCAGTTTCATGATTTTCATTACTATCCCATTTACATTATTCATACCAATCATCTATTTATCCCATCATCATTATCTTTACATTATAAACTGGTGAAGGGTTACCTATATTTCAATCATGTGTTTTCCAAGATCTTCAACATTACACAGAATAATTTTTCTTTTTCATCGACAATATTCAACATATGCATTCAAACACATAATGAAAAAGATCAATTGTAAATTCCATATACATCTCATAATTCATATAACTACGATATCATAAATAAAATATTGAATTAACATATTTCTTGAATACATACAATATCATGATAATCATTCAACTTTTTATGTGGTAATAAAAATATATTTATGATGATCCATTAGATGCATTTAATGCATATTAATTTTGTATAGGGGTAATTAATTGATATATTTACCCATATCCATATATTTTAAAATTTTAAAATAGTTAACCTTTTCCCATACAATCATGATCACGGTAGCCTTTCCCTCTACACATGTAAAAATATCCATTTTCACTCATAAAAACCAAATGATTTTAAAATATTAAAATAAAATTTTACAACATGTATGAAAACTCAAAACAAATCATATAAGGTAATATAAAAAATAAAGACTTTAAAATATATTTATTTTTTATTAAGTTCAAAATCATTTATAGATTATAACATGAACAATAAATTTTTTGTATGAAAGATGTCAATATATTATAATATTATTATTTGAAAATTATCTTTACATGATAGATGTTAAATTTCTGGGTAATAACATTAAAAAATAAATTATTAAAATTGTGGTTATATATTTTTTGAAAATAAAATAATATTAATTTTGACTAAAAATAAATGTTTTTAAAAAAAATTTAAAAAAAGAAATATATTCATTTTTTGCGTTCATAATTTATAGTTATTTATAACAAATTTATAAAAAAATTTTGAAAAAATAAATTTAATTTTCTGAATCATAATGTCAAATTTATCTTATGGTGATGTTTCTAGATTTTATTATTATTAATATTTTGATGAATAGTCAAAACAACTGAATTTTAATTGAAAAGTTGTTTTTAAAAATTGTTAATAAAGTAAAATTATAATTTAAATAGTTTTTAATGTAAATTTAATTTAATTATATGTCTAGTAAACCATTTTTTGTCTTTTTTTGTCATTTTTATTTTAAAAATCAAATATAAAACTATTGTAAAGAGATGAATTTTTCTCTTTGAAATCCCACATTAATATCAAATCCATTAGAATGCTATAAATTTTATTTTTCCACTTTTATGAATTGAAATAATAAAAATTTGTTCTATACGTATAATTATAATAATGATTATCTGCTAAAAAGGAAATATTATTTTTTATCGTAATGAATAACATAATAGTAGAAATAATATAACACAGATATGGTAAAAAAATTATTTTATGGTTTAAATAAAACTATAAGTCTTGAAATATCCCAAAATATTTCCATAAAACTAATTCTATAGACAATATTTTACCTCACTATGTCTACATCATGATAATACCTCATTTTGGTCCCTTTTGGCTGTGTAGAACATGGGTACAACTATTTTATCTTCAAAAATTCCTAAAACGATGTGAATACCATTCCACCACGAACCCACTAGGGTGGTATAGACAAGTATCATTAAATAATTAATATGTTATATATTAAATTATGAAAATTCATAAATGATAAAATATTACATAACATCTATCTATAATGATAATTGAAAAATGGAAATGATATTCATGCGTACATACAACCTACATTCTAAATGATTCTAACATAGTTGGTTTTTTATAACAGTATTTCATGAATGTTTTGTGAATTATAATTTATGTATAAATATGATAATTATTTATTTATCATTATTCTATATAATTTAACATAATTAACTTTTTGACTATAGTCAACCTAACTAACACATTTATAATACATAAGAAAAATTTCACCAAAATAACTATCAAAAACATAATTGATTATGCATTCATATAAAACATGGTAATAATGGCATAAAAGTATTAATAAATGTTAAAATTGTTCTTAAATATTAACATAGTTAATATGATTATATTATTTATGAGGATAAATATAATTTGTGATAAGTTATGATCAAGGTAAGGGTTTCTCATTTCACTTATAATACCGAGAGACATATTTCATTATCACAACTTGTTTACATTGTATGATGTATGCATTTAACATTTGATATGTTATTTCATTAATCAATTTATCATAATGTTATTTAATGTTTAATTTGGAATCATTATTTATCAATCTCATGATTAATAAATGAACAAAATTGTATGGTTTTATTTCATTGCATCATCATTATTCAAGATTCTTATGTTTTATATCTCCCATGGAAGCATTTCTAGAAATTTATATTATAAAATCATTATATTGTATTCAAATATTTTTTATTAGCAAATTTTCATTAAATATTTCAATTTTTACAGTCTTTTGTACATTAAATTATTAAAAAAATATTATAATAAAATAAGAATTTATTTACTATTCATTTGGAAATACTTTAAATTAAAAACCAATGATTTATAGAAATATTTTAAAAAATTTTATCATTTTCAAAAAGATTTTTAATGATATTTTTAACCAATTTTACATTTTACAATATAATTTTAAATGAATCTACAAGTGATTTTCAAAACATTTCTCTCTTGGTGTTTACAAAATATTTTAATATAATCATTGTATTAATGTGTATGACATGGATATAATTTTCTACCATCATGTGAACTAAAATTTTTATAACATATTTTAAAAAATTACAAGTTTAATTTAAATTAAAAAAATTTCCAAAAAATATTGTTAACTATTTGTTTTAAAATATGTTTTTTAAAATACAGGGGTTATTAACCAAAATGATGTTTGAAAGATATTTTATTGAATTTATATTAATCAATGATATGAAAACATCCTTGTACATATGATAAACTAGGGATATGTCATATGGATATCCTTATATTTTATTTTTTGGATTTCTTAAGATATGTTTTATTGGGGATGTAACAATTTGATATAATTCCTTTTACTGAGGATCGATTATGATTATGTTTATAAATTATGGTGATTATTAAAATTTCATATGGTAGTTCTCCAGCAGTAATTTTTAAATTTATTATGATATATTTCATTAATATGAGGAATTACTTAGACGTATTAAGTTATTTAAAAGGCATATTATATCCCCTATATGAATTGATGGGTCTCATGAGTCAAACAAGACTAGGTTTTGTCTGAGGTCATAATCAATTATATAGATATGTTGTAAAATTGCTTGATGGTATGAAATATCATAGAGAAATGCCTCAAAAATTTGTTTTATATGTCAAAAATTATTAATTACATAATTATGAATTCAGTTATTGATATTTTATGTTATTATTCTATTAGTGATAAAATATATGGTTCTGTTTCATGCTCATGTGATTTTTAATGTGGAACATATTGACAATCACTTATTACTACCATATTATGCTAATTATAATGATTAAATAGAATATTGTTCAGATATTTAACTTTAATAATTGACTATTACTTTTTTAATCAATGATTCTATTGTATTCGTACCAATATTGATCATTTTAGGTCACCCATTTCTTTGGGTTTGTGTATTTTGGGATTGATATGATTGGATATTCTATGAGGAATAATGTTATAATCAAATAAAACATCTTGTGTGTATTATGTTTTCTATTGTAAAAAAATTTAAAAATTTAATATAGTTTATCAAGACTTCTAAAATATTCAATATTTTATTATGTTATTCCTGTTATCTTATAAAAATGTAACAATTTTGACACTAGTTCCTGGGAAATAGGGTTTGTGTCATTATACATTATGGTTGTAAAAGTATGTTTCCTTCCGTGATTATCACATGTGTAAAATACCCATTTCTTATCATCCTGTTATTATTATTCTTCTATATCCTCTTTTTTATCTTTCTTCTCTTCCAAGCCATAATAAATAGAGAATTATTTCTCTGTTTTATTATAAATTGATATTATATCTTTATATGATTAAAATATTTGGGATATTAGTTAACTCTACAATATTTTTTAATAACATCATATAAATGACTATTATTACTCTAAATGTTTTTAAATAATTTGGTTATTATTGATTCTATTAGGAACCATTTATAAACAATGTAATACCCTATATTAGATCATTACATTGTGTATAATTCCCAAATATATGAAATGTTGAACATAAATTGGAAAATATATGAATTACAAATATCATAATTATAAAAGTTCTTTCTTTGGGGATATATTGATTTTAAAATCATTTATAATGGTTTGTAAATAAAATCTAATTTATCATATGCAAATGTCCCTGGAGAGTGAAGCTAGGATAGTAGAAATGATAGCTTTCATTTTACTAATGATGATATATTCAAGCATGATGTCTTCTTTTCAGATTTATAGACCCTTGGTTCATCTTTTCAAGAACCACATCAACTTGTAGTATCTATAAAGCGATGTATCATATAGGAAAAAATGTATAATATATTCCTTAAAAAAACATTATAAAATTCTTATATACTTATCCTAAAATTATATTATTGGTTTATTTTCCGAATTTTATCATTTCTGAAATGTCTTTCATAATTATTCAATTACATTTCATCTAATACCAACTATAGTAGTCCCAAATTTAGTATCCTATAGTAGGTTTAATAATTTTTACATTGGAATAAGATGAAAATAATCACATCCCAAAGGACCCCATATTTTTGTAGTATTGGTAATCAAGATACCAAATTTAAATTCACATTACATTCTAAACCACAAGATACATAATTTTTTTATAGAATTCAATTATTCCCCTTACTATATTTATACATATCAATCAAAAAACCATCCATATGTCATGGGGAAATTAAATCCTAATAATGTCGAGAGATAATATGATTTGTGAGGGTAAGAGTACAGTGAATGTAATGAGTAAATAAACAATAATAAATATATAGTGACATAAATTAAACAAATGAAATATTAAAAACAACTATAAAATAATAAATAATCAATAAATGATGATCAAATAATTCTATATAAATAACCACATGATCATTAATAATAACCATTGATATTTAAACTAATCATATATTCTCATGGAATATCAATAATTGAATTAATAATGATGGGTTTAATAATCATAAACTTATAAAAACAAACATAAATAGCATTATGATATGAAATTTAATAACATTAAGACCAGATGCCAAATATATATATATATGTGATAAGCCTTAACCAAAACCGAATATACTTTGTCCCATGTGGCCTACCAAATCATTAATGGGATATATGAGGCCCTACAATTATATAAAATGTGTAATGAATTCAATATATGAAAGGGATTAAATATAATCCACATAAACCTTCATATTAAAAATCTAGTATTCCAAAGGATAATATATTCTCCAATCAAAAAAATACTCCTAAATCATCTAGGGAAATATTTTGAATTGTAAAAAACTTATACCTCTTCAATAAAACTATTCGAAAAACAAAAAAATAAATAATAAAGATGATATATACACAACATATCTATTTTGAATTATAAATTCAATAAATCTATTATGTTATTGATGTGTAGAAATTCCCTAAAAAGATATTTTAAAAACTTTTTTTGAGGATAATAACCATTTCACATTGATTTTTAAAAAAATATAAAGTTCAAAAAATATTTTGAAATTAATTTAATCTAAATATAACATTTGAAAATTTCTATCATAATCTTTTAACTATTAATTATTGTTTTTGGAGTAAAATTTCATTCATGTCATATATGTGGTAATATTGATTTCGTTTAAATTTTTGAATTATGATTAATGGGAAGGGTTTTGAAAATGGTATGAATATTAATTTAAAAACAAATTAAATTTAAAATTGATAAAGTTGAATTTAATATAAAAATTTATAAAGGATATTTATATTTTAGAAAACATTTTTAGAAAACATTAGTTTTGATAAAATAGGATTTTCGACTAAAGAGGGAAATGAAGGCTGATTTTCATATTCATATTAATTATCAAATATAAGGTTAATTATATTATTTAATGGAAAAGTTCGAGAATAAAAATAATAAAATAAAAAATATTTAAGTTAGGATAAATATAACAAATAATTCCCCTAAGGGAGATTTAAACAACAATAATCCCCATTAATCATTATATTTTCACATAAAGACTTACCAATTTGGTTATATTTCTATCAAATTCAACATAAAGTAAATAAAAAAATGAAGATAAATGAATTAATAATATAAAAAATCAGTATATACATGAAATAAATGTAATACATGGTTAATATATCATATGTATCACAAAAGTAATCTCTAGAAAAGAATTTCTTACAATTTTTATGGCTCATACCGTATGATTATTTTTTTCAGAAATAATAAAATTATTTTATTTATTCATTTCATTACGAAATATTTTCAATAATATAATTCATTTTATTTGACTAATTACTATTATATATATTTTACATAATATCATATCTTTAGATGATATTTGGATTATTCATCAAAAATTGATTTGGTAAGTAATCTATTGTAAAAATTTCATAATTTAAACTAATAAAAAGTAATTATCTAGATAGAACTATCATATTTATAAATGAATTATAAATTTAAAACCAATCATGATTTATGGTTTTGACAAATTAACTACGTACCAATCCTTGAGATAGTAGGTCATACATACACATGAGTAAAATTTCTATTTTTCTATGATTATTATGGAAAGAATGCTAGTAATATTTTATCTCTACAAAATTATGATAATATAATAAATAAAATATTTTATCTTTCAATATTATATATATATATATTCGTATATATGTCTAAATAATCCATTTTATTTGTTGATGGAAATATTGTAACACCCCAAGCTTCCATGGTATGTTTCCCTTCGAATAATGCAATGGCGTGCATTATACGCAACTTCGAGATTTTAACACACCACAATCAATCAAACTAACCGTTATGAATAGTAATACCTAATTTTTGAAATATTATAATTTATATCTCTCAAAATGGACTTCATTTTTGGATATAGAATATTGAAATTATCCTAGGGTGAAATTTTGGTACTTTTCGGATAACTTTCATATTTTGATGAATAGTGAAAATTACTAAATTTTAATTAAAAACAACTTTTTAAATCGAAATAATTAATATTGATAAATTATGAATTAGAGTGGTTTTAAAGTATATTTAGAGTATATTTTTACCATTTAATTCAATTTTTGTCATTGGACATAATTTCACATATAAACCAGACATAAAAAAGTGTCAATCTTGTGATAGTTATTATCTCTTAAAAACACGCTTTTTGTTTTAATAACAGGAATTAATTTTAAATTAATTTCTGCCACTTCTGTGTTTTGAATTTGAAAAAATGTATTCCATATTTGGAATCAGGTTGTTAAAATTTTGTAAATAGTTAACTTTTATTTTTAGACATTTTGGATAATTACTTCGGTAAATATTTTATTTACCATGGTTAAAGGGTAAATCCAGTAAACAAGGGTTAAAAAATAATATTATAATAATAATAAATTACCCTAAAACGTGTCTTAACCATATTTGTTGATAAATTGTCGAGCATGGGCATCTTTGGGTCGATTTAGGGACCCCATGTATCCACTTGTAAGTGATAGGGACACTTTATTTTAATTAAGTTAAAATGAATACAAAAATCACACAAGCATATATCTTTTATAAAAACAATTGTTAGATAGGGTTATATATGTTGGATTTTAGACTATAAATATTCATTAGTAATATAAAAAGATTTAACACATAATTATATTTTATTTATAATTTTTAGACATTAAATAATTTAATTTATTTATGACACAATATTGATACAGTAATTACCATAATAGTGAAAAATTTGAATAATTGATATTATAAATACCCAAATAAATATAATTTGAGACTTTTATTTAATTAAAGTAATTTTATAGGTTAATATGACATATTATGATTGATTTAATTAACTTTTCTAGAAGTAATAATTCTCTTATGAGTTTCACAAAAATCAACTATTGAATAGTGTCAAAGTTGACGAAAAAGAGTTTTTAAAAAAAATATTATATTATTAATTTATATTAAATTCCTAAAAATCTAAGTATCGGCCAAGAGACATATATCATGATATGTTTACCATTAATGGACCACTTGGGGGTATCTTGGATGTATATGGTAATTTTATTAACCATATAATATAACAATACAAAGAGACATTGTAAAAGTGAAACTAATTAACTAAGAGTTAATACTTAAAGATAAGGTTAATATAATGACCCAAACCTATCTAAATTATATTGGTTGAGTGGTTTGTGACCCATACACAACATAAACTTTAAATAATCAACTTTGGAGCCATTATAAACCGAATATGAATTCATTATAAATTAATATTTCTAGCTTTTCCAAAGGTGCCCCTCACCCCTCTTATAAAAGGGCACTCCTCCTTCTCATTTCGTCACACCTTAAAAACCTTTTGGTTCGGAAATACCCTGACAAACTACTCTCTAAACTTCCCTCAATACAACCTAGAGGCCTTAGTTTGATCAGAAATCCATCCTAAGGAGCCCTTTTTATCAAATCAAAAGGAAGAACCCGAAGAAGAGGTAATGTTTTCATCACCCCCTTTCAAGTTCCTTTCATCATCCACTTCTTATTTATTTTTTATTACCATTATAAAATAATAACTCCAGTATATTATATATACTGTGATGTTATTATTAATATGGTACAACCATATTCAGTATTCTATCCACCCTGTGAATAACATGTCACCATACGTGCGTATGTACGGCTTACCGTCTCCACGACGTGGTGTAATTGTTATTCAATATATTATTATTTGGGTGGGTATAATAATGATGTCTAACTCATTTAAATAATAAATAATTCATGATAATTATTCATTATATATGATATACCATCCAATTATATATTATTTTAATATCAAACAAATGATATTTTCGCTCGTGCGTACGTACGGAGTACCGTCTCCAAGAACGCGATGAGATTCATTCTCCATCATATCCATTCACGTATAATTCTCATTTTATGATTAAAAATAATGTTTAAGGACTTGATATAATTCTGGATATGAATAATATACATCCCATTAATAACAAATATGGCACACAGAACAAAGAATATAATGTAAAATAAACCCGTTAACACCAGAAATGACGATAATTCTAAGATATTATTAACAAATCAATTTTAAAAGATCATATATGATATCATATTAATGTAAATGATTCTTGTATAATTCAATAACAATTATTTCACCATTATACAGGAGGTTAAACTACCATCTACCAAGGAAAAAGTACAATGTAAGGGGTTTCTTATCTCACATTTAATTCCGTGAGATTTCCATTATTCACAACTTATTTATTGTATGTGGTCTGTGTACTTCCCATGTTTGTATTCATTGTGTAATATAATTCAATTATTGTATATTTACATCATCATTGTATGTTCCTTTTTTCATGGGTGTATGTTTTGTATGTTACCAAATCAATAAGGGAATTTGAAATTTCAATTTCCATTTATTCGGCTTTACGTAAACTTCATTGATTGTTTTACTCCGAGATTATGTGTGGAATCACTATTCATTTTCTTATGTCATAACTTCCACTTCCCTTTTCTGTGGATATACTTTTGATAAACATAATCACTCCATTGATAATTTCTCAAGTCATTGTAATGAATTTGATAAGAGTAATTTTAACTCATTCTCCATTTGTCGAGTTAAACATCCAATTCATTGGTGTTGTTTTTACAAGATTATGTGTGAATGTACTTTGATTTTTTTTACACTGAATATCCAATCATATTTAGTGTATTTATATTAATCACACATAACTATGACGTTGATTTATCCTTAACATAAGGATATGGCCTTTTTGAGAGATTTCATCTCAATTTACATTCCATTGAGACTCCTTTGTTGTTATACACCAAATCACTTTTATGTGGTGTATATAATGTACTTTGACATATTATATCATGAATCCCTTTATTATCATGATATTACAATGTTTTGATTACCTCAATTATTTGTATTCAAGTGTCTCTCTTTTGGTTAGAAACTCTAACTAAATTACCATTTTTAAATGTTTTAAAGACTTATTCTTCTAAATCTTGCTCATTAATGTCCATGTTTTAAAAAATGGTTTTAAGGATTTATTTATATGGACATTAATGTTTTAAAATTAAAACTACTATTATAATTTTCAAAGTGGTATGGGACAATTTGATTAAAAAATCTATTTTTAAATGGCTTCTTGATAAATAGTGTGACTTTTAAATGATTTCAAGAAAAGGGGGATATTTCTCTCAAATAGTTTTGATGATTATTTTCATCTAAGGAAACATCCTTCATTATTCTTGATTTAGGTTAATGTGATACAATACAATCATCCATATTTTATCAAATGAGTTATGTTTGACTGTGGATGTGATATTATTATACCATTCATGGTTTGTGGTTAAAGTATTGACATTTCGTATGCTAGTTTTAATACGAATGTGTATGTTATGTTTAAAACATTTCATATGGGAATGCATTGGACTTAATAAGTGACGGGTGGAGCCTTCTATAGCTCCTAGATGCATCAGTATGTCTCATGAGACAAAATAGTGTATTGGCACAAGGCCTTGATAAAATCTTATTTGTAGTCTTGGCACGATGCCTTGGCTATGTGGTTATGATAGTCTTGAATTATGCATTCCATCATTATGAAAGTGGTTATGGATATTGCATGTGATTGTTAGTCTAGTAGATTATCCATGTGAATATGAAAATGGCATTATTCCATTTTATATTTTCCATATTATGCTGAATTTCAAGTTCAAAAGGCTTTTTTTAGTTATAAATTTCTTTATGTGTTTATGCTTATCTACGAAAGCTTCTGCTATATTGTTATCCTTACTGAGCATCTGAGCTCACCCATTTTAGTGTTTTATTTTTTTCCCAGGATGAGAAGAAGTAATTTATGAATGACCTGCAAGGATAGTATGAGGGGATATGAAGAAAAGATGTTTTTTTAGTTTTTTTACCTTATGATGTAATGTAAGACTTATGAATATATCTAGTGTTTCCAAAGCAACTAAACCAATCGGTCTTTCGAGATGTGACCTTTCTTGTGAACATGCCAATGTTATGTAATAATGCACCGACTCTGGGTAACTGGGGTCGGGGCATTACATTTGGTATCAGAGGATGTTTAGTACAAACCTTAGATGCTAGATTTAGATAAACTCTGATTAGAGCACATAGACCTAAGATGAACTTTGAGGATTAGTATAGAATAACTTCCTAGAATTTTGGTATTGTAGAGATTTTGTGAGTTTTCCGAGCAATACATCCCAGTCTGGATATGAGCAGGTAGAGGTGGCTCTGGAACAGATGTAACTAGGGGTAAAACCCGAAAACACCGCTTTGAACTAGACTCGAACGGAAATTGGTGCACGAAAACAGGCCTTGCTGCACTCTTGGTTACGACACTCCCGGGGGATATGCTTAAGATAATTTACATTTTTTTTACAAACCAATTTTAAGTATTATATATATAAGATGAGAGTAAATGACCTTGGTTAATCCTAATATGTTTCAAATTGAGAATATGGTGACATGTTAATCTCTAAATGATTTTATGACTACTTCTACTCACATAATGATTTCGGGTTTTAGTCAATGGCTGGATTCCAAGGAAGTCATAGTGACTTTGAGAATGATGTACAAGGTGGGAATGGTGGTGGAAATGAGAAAGAAAATGGAATGTTGATAGGCGTAAAAGATATCGTCTTTATGCCAAATCAGTTTTCCAAAAATATGATCAACAACATATATATTAACCAACTCCCAGACTCAACAAGGAAGAGAAAGGTGATGAATGATAAGAGCTACAGCAATGGAGACCATGGAGAAAAGAACCCTCAATTTCCATAATGCAAGAAATGTGGTAGGAGACACCCGAAAAAGTGTCTCAATAGGACCAAGAAATGCTTTACATGTGGGAAGGAAGGACATAAAGTGAATAATTGCCAAAACAAAATGAAGAGTACTATGCAAGAAGATAAAAATGGTCCCAAGAGTCCATTTACAGTCATTTTCCGTAAATGTAGGGGACCTAGCCATTACCCGAGTGAATTCCCTATTCTATAGGATATTTTATTGGTCAAAGAAGAAGCTATGTGGAAATAAATTTTTTGAGAAATGTTTAAAAAGTATTAGTGCTCCTTGTCGATGGGTTTACTTTGGAATAATTTTCTCTTGTATTTGTATCCCTGTAGTTTTCAATGTGAGAATGATATTTGAGGAAAAATTGTCTCTTCTCTTGTGGATATAGGTATAAATATCTATTTGGTTTTATATTTTCATTGGGGTTTGAGAGAATTATAATTTATTATAATTTGGGATGAAAATGCAAGGTATGATATAACATTTGTGGTTAAATTATGTTATGGTATTTTGAGGAATTTATCTCATTTTGTTAATATTATAAAATATAGTTTTTGAAAAAGGACAACACGTAAAATGTGTGACAACCAGTCACATCGGACAAAGATGTGGGAATCGAACCCACAACCAAAGTGCGATTGGGATTTATCGCCTACCACTGGACTACGTGAAGTCCCTGGTTAGTGTGACTATTATTTTTAGTTAAATGATTTTATTGATCAATAATAAGTTGATTTTGGTTCTTATGTATTATCAAATGAATACCCTTAGTATAGGAAAATGATTTGGTGATTAAGTGATAAATGTTATTTTGGAAGATGTTCACTTTGTTTGGAACACTATATGTCCATGGAAAATAGAATACTATGGGATGTCATTAGAGGAGTAATGGTAGATTTTTATCTATGTTTTTATTTTTTATTTATAGCGATTTGGGTTATTTATGGTCATGAGTAACTTATAAATAAAGAATATGTGATTTGGTTAATTACTTTTAAATATGTGACTTTAAGAGAAGATGATGTCATTTGGAGGTACAATTTAACATGGAAGACTACATTATTATAAGTGTTGGGTTTCAATATTAGTTTAGGTTATATTGAAGGATTTTAAGGACAATTTATTATTGAATGGTATTTATTTAACTTTGGGGTATTGTTGGTTTAATTTTAGAAATTAAGATTAGTAATTTTATTTTTCTCTAATGGAATATACATTTGGGGGATCATTAGATATTGTACTAACCATTTTTGTTTTGATTAATCTCTAAAAACAATGTAAATATATAGTTCACCCTGCATGGATCATGTGATTTTATAGAAGTTTATTCTAGCTCTTCCAGTGTGACCCAGTCTTCATGATTACTCATCGTTTAAAAAAAATTGAGTTAGTGGTGGAAATTTATTAAAGAATTAAACTCTACTTAAAATGTAAGTATATATCCTTATATTCTTAGTCAATATTATAAATAAATTCCTCATCCTTATGTAATTTAACTTAAAACAAAAAATGTTATCTGTTTAAATTCCTACTAGGAGACTAATGGTCGTTTGTCTCAACACAAGTTTGTAGTTTCCTTATTGTTAACTTTCTCCTGATAATGATATCTATCCCTCTCCATCAGAACTTGACACTTGGTTTATCATCCATATCCTTGTTTTCCTACATGGAAGCTGAGTATGGGTTATCTTGGTTGACCTTTATACCTCTCTTTTTTTCTTTTAATGTTATAGTTTTATTGACTCTTTTTCTGATGTGGGACTTTCCATTATATTCCCAAGAACAATTTTAAAAATTGAGAGGATGAAATTTATTGAAGGAGGGGAGAATTTAACACCCCAAGCTTCCACGGTACGTTTCCCTCCGAATAATGCAATGGCATGTATTGTACGCAACTTCAAGATTCTAACACACCACAAACAATCAAACTAGCCGTTATGAATAGTAATACCTAATTTTTGAAATTTTATAAATTTTATCTCTCAAAATGGACTTCATTTTTGGATTCATAATATCGAAATTATCCTAGGGTGAAGTTTTGGTACTTTTCGGATAACTTTCATATTTTGATGAATAGTGAAAATTACTAAATTTTAATTAAAAACATCTTTTTTAATCGAAATAATTAATATTGATAAATTATGAATTTGAGTGGTTTTAAAGTATATTTAGAATATATTTTTACCATTTAATACAATGTTTTTCATTGGACATAATTTCACATTTAAACCAGACATAACCAAGTGCCAATCTTGTGATAGTTATTATCTCTTAAAAACACGCTTTTTGTATTAACAACGGGAATTAATTTTAAATTAATTTAGGCCACTTATGTGTTTTGAATTTTGAAAAATGGATTCCATATTTGGAATCATGATGTTCAAATTGTGTAAATAGGTAACTTTTATTTGTAGACATTTTGGATAATTACTTTGGTAAATATTTTATTTTCCATGGTTAAAGGGTAAATCCGGTAAACAAGGGTTAAAAAATAATATTATAATAATACTAAATTACCCTAAAACGTGTCTTAACACTATTGGTTGATACATGGTCGACCAAGGACATCTTTGGGTCGATTTTGGGACCCCATGGATCCACTTGTAAGTGATAGGGACACTTTATTTTAATTAAGTTAAAATGAATACAAAAATCACAAAAGCATATATCTTTTATAAAAACAATTGTTACATAGGGTTATATATGTTGGATATTAGACTATAAAAATTAATTTGAAAGATAAAATGATTTAATACATAATTATATTTTATTTATAATTTTTAGACATTAAATAATTTAATTTATTAATGACATAACAGTGATACAATAATTACCATAATAGTGGAAAATTAGAATAATTGATATTATAAATACCCAAATAAATATAATTTTATACTTTTATTGAATTAAACTAATTTTATAGGTTAATATGACAAATTAGGATTTCTTTAATTAACTTTTTTCGAAGTAATAATTCTATTATGAGTTTCACAAAAAATCAACTATTGAATAGTGTCAAAATTGACAAAAAAGAGTTTTTAAAACAAATATTATATTATTAATTGATATTAAATTCCTAAAAATATAAAGCTCGGCCAAGAGACTTATATCATGATATTTGTATCATTAATTGACCACTTGGGGGTCCTTTGGATATATATGGTAAGTTTATTAACCATATAATATAAAAATACAAAGAGACATTGTAAAAGTGAAACTAAATAACTATGAGTTAATACTTAAAGATAAGGTTAATATAAAGACCCAAACCTATCTAAATTCTATTTGTTGAGTGGTTTTGGACCCATCCCCAACTTAACCTTTAAATAATAAACATTGGAGCTATTATTAACCGAATATGAATTTATTATAAATTAATATTTCTAGCTTTTCCAAAGGTGCCCCTCACCCCTCTTATAAAAGGGAACTCCCACTTCTCAATTCATCACACCTTCAAAACCTTTTAGTTCGGACAAAACCTGCCAAAATACTCTCTCAACTTCCCTCAATACAACCTAGAGGCCTTAGTTTCATCAGAAAGCCAACCTATGGAGCCCTTTTGATCAAATCAAAAGGAAGAACCCGAAGAAGAGGTAATGTTTTCACCACCCTTTTCAAGTTCCTTTCTTCTTCAACTTCTTCATTCTTTGTTATTACCATTATAAAATAATAACTCCAGTATCTTATATATACTGTGATGTTATTATAAAGATGGTACAACCATATTCAGTATTCTATCCACCCTGTGAATATCATGTCGCCATACGTGCGTACGTATGGCTTACCGTCTCCATGTCGTGGTGTAATTGTTATTCAATATATTATTATTTGGGTGGGTATAATAATGATGTGTAAATCATTTAAATAATAAATATAACATGATAATGATTCTGTATATTTGATATACCGTCCAATTATATATTATTTTAATATCAACAGAATGATATTTTCTCCTGTGCGTACGTACGGAGTACCGTCTCCATGAACGCGATGAGATTCATTCTCCATCATATCCATTCAAGTATAATTATCATTTGATGATTAAAAATAATGTTTAAGGACTTGATATCATTATGTATATGAATAATATACATCCCATTAATAACAATTATGGCTCACATAAACAAGAATATAAAGTAAAATAAACCCGTTAACACCCAAAATGACGATAATTCTAAGATATTTTTAACAAATCAATGTTAAAAGATCATATATGATATAATATTAATGTAAATTATTCTTCTATAATTCAATAACAATTATTTCACCATTATACAGGAGGTTAAACTACAATCGACCAAGGAAAAATTACAAAGTAAGGGGTTTCTTATCTCACTTTTAATTCCGTGAGATTTCCATTATTCAAAACTTATTTATTGTATGTGGTTTGTGTACTGCTCATGTTTGTATTCATTGTGTAATATACTTTAATTCTTGTATATTTACATCATCATTGTATGGTCCTTCTTTAATGGTTGTATGTTTTTTATGTTACCAAATCAATAAGGGAATTTGAAATTTCAATTTCCATTTATTCGGCTTTACGCAAACATCATTGATTGTTTTACTCCGAGATTATGTGTGGAATCACTATTCATTTGCTTATGTCATAATTTCCACTTCCCTTTTCTCTGGATATACTTTTGATACACATAATCACTCCATTGATAATTTCTCAAGTCATCGATATGAATTTGATAAGATTAATTTTAACTCATTCTCCATTTGTTGAGTTAAACATCCAATTCATTGGTGTTGTTTTTACAAGATTATGTGTGATTGTACTTTTATTTTTTTACAGTGAATATCCAATCATATTTAGTGTATTTATATTTTTCACACATAACTATTTCGTTGATTTATCCTTAACATAATGATATGACCTTTATTAAGGATTTCATCTCAATTTACATTCCATTGAGACTTCGTTGTTGTTATACACCAAATCACTTTTATGTGGTGTATATAATGTACTTTGAAATATTATATCATGAATCCCTTTATTCTCATGATATTACAATGTTTTGATTACCTCAATTATTTGTATTCAAGTTTCTCTCTTTTGGTTAGAAACTCTAACTAAATTACCATTTTAAATGTTTTAAAGAATTATTCTTCTAAATCTTTCTCATTAATGTCCATGTTTTAAAAAATGGTTTTAAGGATTTATTTATATGGACATTAATGTTTTAAAATTAAAAATCCTTTTAAAAGTTTCAAAGTGGTATGGGACTCTTTGATTCAAAAATCTATTTTTAAATGGCTTCTTGACAAATAGTGTGACTTTTAAATGATTTCAATAAAAGGGGGATATTTCTATCAAATAGTTTTGATGATTATTTTAATCTAAGGAAAAATCCTTCATTATTCTTGATTGAGTTTAATGTGATACAATAAAATCTTCTATATTGTATCAAATGAGTTATGTTTGACTGTTGATGTTCTATTTTTATACAATTCATGGTTTTTGGTTAATGTATTGACATTTCGTATGCTTGTTTTCATACGAATGTGTATGTTATGTTTAAACCATTTCATATGGGAATTCATTGGACTTAATAAGTGACGGGTGGAGCCCACTAAAGCTCCTCGATGCATCGGTAGGTCTCATTAGACAAAATAGTGTCTTGGCACAAGGCCTTGACAAAATCTTATTTGTAGTCTTGGCACGAGGCCTTGGATATGTGGTTATGATAGTCTGGCAGTATGCATTCCATCATTATTAAAGTGGTTATTGATATTGCATGTGATTGTTCGACTAGTAGAATATCCATGTGAATATGTAAATGGCATTATTTCATTTTATCTTTGCCATATTATGTTGAAGTTCAAGTTCAAAAGGCTTTTGTTTTAGTTATAAATTTCTTTAAGTGTTTATGCTTATCTACGAAAGCTTCTGCTATATTGATATCCTTACTAAGCATCTCAGCTCACCCCATTTAGTGTTTTATTTTTTCCCAGGATGAGAAGAACTAATTTTTGAATGACCTGCATGGATAATATGAGGGGATATGAAGACAAGATGTTCATTTAGTTTTTTTTACGTTATGATGTAATGTAAGACTTATGAATATATCTAGTGTTTCCAAGGATACTAAACCAATAGGTCTTTCGATATTTGATCTTTCTTATGAACATGCCAATGTTATGTAATAATGCACCGACTCTGGGTAACTGGGGTCGGGGCGTTACAGTTTGTATCAGAGGAAGTTTAGTACAAAGCATGGAATCTAGATTTAGATAAACTCCGATTAGAGCACGTAGACCTAAGATGAACTTTGAGGATTAGTATAGAAGAATTTCCTAGAATTTTGGTATTGTAGAGATTTCGTGAGTTTTCTGAGCAATACATCCCTATCTGGATACGAGCAGGTAGAGGCAGCTCTCGCACAGATGTACCTAAGGGTAAAACCCGAAAACACCGCTTTGAGCTAGACTCGAACGGGAACTGGTGCACGACAACGGGCCTTGCTGCACTCTTGGTAACGACACTCTCGGGGGATATGCTTAGGATAATTTACATTTTATTTACAAACCAATATTAATTATTATATATATAATATTAGAGTAAATGACCTTGGTTAATCCTAATATGTTTCAAATTGAGAATATGGTGACATGTTAATCTCTAAATGATTTTATGACTACTGTTACACACACAATGATTTCTGGTTTTATTCAATGGCTGGATTCCAAGGAAGTCATAGTGACTTTGAGAATGATGTACAAGGTGGGAACGGTGGTGGCAATGAGAAACAAAATGGAATGTTGATAGGCGTAAAAGATATCGTCTTTATGCCAAATCAGTTTTCCAAAAATATGATCAATAACATATATATTAACTAACTCCCAGACTCAACAAGGAAGAGAAAGGTGATGAATGATAAGAGCTCCACCAATGGAGACCATGGAGAAAATAACCCTCAATTTCCATCATGCAATAAATGTTGTAGGAGACACCCGGGAAAGTGTCTCAATGGGACCAAGAAATTATTTACATGTGGTAAGGAAGAAAAATAAAGTGAATAATTGCCGAATCAAAATGAAGAGTACTATGGAAGAAGATAAAAATGGTCCAAAGAGTCCATTTATAGTCATTTTTCGTAAATGTTGTGGACCTGGCCATTACACGAGTGAATTCCCTATTCTATAGGATATTTTCTTGGTCAAAGAAGGAGATATGTGGAAATAAATGGTTGGAGAAATGTTTAAAAAGTATTAGTGGTCCTTGTCGATGGGTTTACTTTGGAATAATTTTCTCTTGTATTTGTAACCCCATAGTTTTCCATGTGAGAATGATATTTGAGGAAGAATTGTCTCATCTCTTGTGGATATAGGTATAAATAACTATTTGGATTTATATGATCATTGAAGTTTGATAGAATTATAATTTATTATAATTTGGGATGAAAATTCAAGTTATGATATAACATTTGTGGTTAAATTTTGTTATGGTATTTTGAGAAATTTATCTCATTTTGGTAGTATTATAAAATATAGTTTTTGAAAAAGGACAACATGTAAACCGTGTGACAACCCGTCGTGTCGGACAAAGATTTGGGAATCTAACCCACAACCAAAGTGTGATAGGGATTTATCGCCTACCACTGGACTACGCGAAGTCCCTGGTTTGTGTGACTATTATTTGTAGTTAAATAATTTTATTGATCAATAATAAGTTGATTTGGGTTCTTATGTATTATCAAATGAATACCCTTAGTATAGGAAAACGATTTAGTGATTAAGTGAGAAATGTTATTTTGGAAGATGTTCACATTTTTTGGAACACTATATGTCTAAGGAAAATAGAATACTATGGGATGTCATTAGAGGAGTAATGGTGGATTTTTATCTATGTTTTTATTGTGGATTTATAGTGATTTGAGTTATTTATGGAAATGATTAACCTATAAATAAAGAATATGTGATTAGGTTAATTACTTTTATGTATGTGACATTAAGAGAAGATGATGTCATTTGGAGATACAATTTAACGTGGAAGACTACATTATTTTAAGTGTTGGGTTTCAAAATTAGTTTAGATTATATTGAAGGACTTTAAGGACAATTTATTATTGAATGGTATTTATTTAACTTTGGGGTATTGTTGGTTTAATTTTAGAAATTAAGATTAGTATTTTTATTTTTCTCTAATGGAATATACATTTGGGGGATCATTAGATCTTATATTAACCATTTTGGTTTTGATTAATCTCTAAAAACTATGTAAATATATAGTTCATCCTGCATGAATCATGTGATTTTATAGAAGTTTATTCTAGCTCTTCCAGTGTGACCAAGTCTTCTTTAATACTCATCGTTTAAAAAAAATGAGTTAGTGGTGGAAATTTATTAAAGAATGAAACTGTACTTAAAATGTAAGTATATATCCTTATATTCTTAGTCAATATCATAAATAAATTCCTCATCCTTATGTAATTTAACTTAAAACAAAAAATGTTATCCGTTTACTTTCCTACAAGGAGACTAATGGTTGTTTGTCCCAACACAAGTTTGTTGTATTCTTATTGTTAACTTTCTCCTGATCATGATTTCTATCCCTCTCTATAAGAAATTGACACTTAGTTTATCATCCATATCCATGTTTTCCTATATGGAATCCGAGTATGGGTTATCTTGGTTGACCTTTATACCTCTCTTTCTTTCTTTTAAAGTGATAGTTTTATTGACTCTTTTTCTGATGTGGGACTTTCCATTATATTCCCAAGAAAAATTTTAAAAATTTCGAAGACGCAATTTATTGGAGGGGAGAATGTAACACCCCAACTTCCACGGTACATTTCCCTTCGAATAATGCAATGACGTGCATTGTACGCAACTTCGATATTCTAACACACCACAACCAATCAAACTAGCCGTTATGAATAGTAATACCTAATTTTTGAAATTTTATCAATTATATCTCTAATAAAGGACTTCATTTTTGGATTCAGAATATCGAAATTATCCTAGGGTGAAATTTTGGTACTTTTCGGATAACTTTCATATTTTGATGAATAGTAAAAATTACTAAATTTTAATTAAAAACAACTTTTTTAATCGAAAAATTTAATATTGATAAATTATGGATTTTAGTGGTTTTAAAGTATATTTAGAATATATTTTTACCATTTAATTCAATGTTTGTCATTGTACATAATTTCACATTTAAACCAGACATAAACAAGTGCCAATCTTGTGATAGGTATTATCTCTTAAAAACACGCTCTTTGTTTTAACAACGGGAATTAATTTTAAATTAATTTCTGCCACTTCTGTGTTTTGAATTTGAAAAAATGGATTCCATATTTGGAATCAGGATGTTCAAATTGTGTAAATAGGTAACTTTTATTTTTAGACATTTTGGATAATTACTTCGGTAAATATTTTATTTACCATGGTTAAATGGTAAATCCGGTAAACAAGGGTTAAAAAATAATATTATAATATTACTAAATTACCCTAAAACGTGTCTTAACCGTATTGGATGATACATGGTCGACCATGGGAATCTTTGGGTCGATTTTGGGACCCCATGGATCCACTTTTAAGTGATAGGGACACTTTATTTTAATTAAGTTAAAATGAATACAAAAATCACACAGGCATATATATTTTATAAAAACAATTGTTACATAGGGTTATATATGTTGGATTTTAGACTATAAATATTCATTAGAAAGATAAAAATATTTAATTCAAAATGATATTTTATTTATAATTTTTAGACAATAAATAATTTAATTTATTTTTGACACAATGGTGATGCAGTAATTACCATAATAGTGAAAAATTAGAATAATTGATATTATAAATACCCAAATAAAAATAATTTTAGACTTTAATTGAATTACACTAATTTTATAGGTTAATATGACATATTAGGATTGCTTTAATTATCTTTGTTCGAAGTAGTCATTCTGTTATGAGTTTCACAAAAATAAACTATTGAATAGTGTCAAAATTGACATAAAAGAGTTTTTAAAACAAATATGATATTATTAATTGATATTAAATTGCTAAAAATCCAAGGCTCGGCCAAGAGACTTATATAATGATTTTGGTATCATTAATGGACCACTTTGGGGTCTCTTGGATGTATATGGTATGTTTATTATCCATATAATATAAAAATACAAAGAGATATTGTAAAAGTGAAACTAATTAACTAAGAGTTAATACTTAATGATAAGGTTAATATAATGACCGAAACCTGTCTAATTTATATTGGTTGAGTGGTTTTCGACCCATCCCTGACATAACCTTTAAATAATCAACATTGGAGCTATTATAAACCGAATATGAATTTATTATAAATTAATAGTTCTTGCTTTTCCAAAGGTGCCTCTCACCCCTCTTATAAAAGGGCACTCCTCCTTCTCATTTCTTCACACCTTCAAAACCTTTTGGTTCGGACAACCCCTGAAACAATAATCTCTCAACTTCCCTCAATACAACCTAGATTCCTTATTTTGATCATAAAGATAACCTAAGGGGCCCTTTTGATCAAATCAAAAGGAAGAACCTGAAGAAGAGGTAATGTTTTCACCACCCCTTTTCAAGTTCCTTTCTTCTTCCACATCTTCATGCTTTGTTATTAGAATTATAAAATAATAACTCCAGTATCTTATATATACTGTGATGTTATTATAAATAAGGTACAACCATATTCAGTATTCTATCCACCCTATGTATAACATGTCACCATACGTGCGTACGTACGGCTTACCGTCTCCACGTCGTGGTGTAATTGTTATTCAATATATTATTATTTGGGTGGGTATAATAATGATGTGTAACTTATTTAAATAATAAATATAACATGATAATGATTCAATATATATGATATACCATCCAATTATATATTATTTTAATATCAAAAGAATGATATTTTCGCTCATGCGTACGTACGGAGTACCGTCTCCACGAACGCGATGAGATTCATTCTCCATCATATCCATTCAAGTATAATTCTCATTTGATGATTAAAAATAATGTTTAAGGACTTTATATAATTCTGGATATAAATAATATACATCCCATTAATAACAAATATGGCTCACATAATAAAGAATATAAAGTAAAATAATCCCGTTAACACCAGAAATGAAGATAATTTTAAGATATTATTAACAAAACAATGTTAAAAGATCATATATGATATCATATTAATGTAAATGATTATTTTATAATTCAATAACAATTATTTCACCATTATAAAGGAGGTTAACCTACCATCTACCAAGAAAAAATTACAAAGTAAGGGGTTTCTTATCTCACTTTTAATTCCGTGAGATTTCCATTATTCACCACATATTTATTGTATGTGGATTGTGTACTGGCCATTTTTGTATTCATTGTGTTATATACATTAGTTATTGTATATTGGCATGATCATTTTATGGTCCTTATTTCATGGGTGTATGTTTTTTATGTTACCATATCAATAAGGTAATTTGAAATTTCAATTTCCATTTATTCAGCTTTACGCAAACTTCATTGATTGTTTTACTCCGAGATTATGTGTGGAATGACTATTCATTTACTTATGTAATAATTTCCACTTACCTTTTCTGTGGATATACATTTGGTACACATAATCACTCCATTGATAATTTCTCAAGTCATCGATATGAATTTGATAAGAGTAATTTTAACTCATTCTCCATTTGTTGAGTTAAACATCCAATTCATTGGTGTTGTTTTTACTAGATTATGTGTGAATGTACATTGATTTTTTTACACTGAGTATCCAATCATATTTAGTGTATTTATATTTGTCACACATAAATATGTCGTTGATTTATACTTAACATAAGGATACGACCTTTATGAGAGATTTCATCTCAATTTACATTCCATTTAGACTTATTTGTTTTTATACACCAAATCAATTTTATGTGGTGTATATAATGTACTTTGACATATTATATCATGAATCCCTTTATTCTCATGATATTACAATGTTTTGATTACCTCAATTATTTGTATTCAAGTGTCTCTCTTTTGGTTAGAAACTCTAACTAAATTACCATTTTTAAATGTTTTAAAGACTTATTCTTCTAAATCTTTCTCATTAATGTCCATGTTTTAAAAAATGGTTTTAAGGATTTATTTATATGGAAATTAATGTTTTAAAATTAAAACTCCTTTTAAAAGTTTCAAAGTGGTATGAGACACTTTGATTCAAAAATCTATTTTTAAATGGCTTCTTGACAAATAGTATGACTTTTAAATGATTTCAAGAAAAGGGGGATATTTCTCGCAAATAGTTTTGATGATTATTTTAATCTAAGGAAACATCCTTCATTATTCTTGATTGAGGTTAATGTGATACAATAAAATCATCCATATTGTATCGAATGAGTTATGTTTGACTGTGGATGTGATATTTTTATACCATTCATGTTTTGTGGTTAAAGTATTGTCATTTCGTAAGCTAGTATTAATAAGAATGTGTATGTTATGTTTAAACCATTTCATATGGGAATGCATTGGAATTAATAAGTGAAGGGTGGAGCCCTCTATAGCTCCTCGATGCATCAGATGGTCTAATGAGACAAAATAGTGTCTTGGCACAAGGCCTTGACAAAATCTTATTTGTAGTCTTGGCACGAGGCCTTGGCTATGTGGTTATGATAGTCTGGCATTATGCATTCCATCATTATGAAAGTGGTTATTGATATTGCATGTGATTGTTCGACTAGTATAATATCCATGTAAATATGTAAATGGCATTATTTAATTTTATCTTCTCCATATTATGATGAAGTTCATGTTCAAAAGGATTTTGTTTTAGTTATAAATTTCTTTAAGTGATTATGCTTATCTACTAAAGATTCTGCTATATTGTTATCCTTACTGAGCATCTGAGCTCACCCCTTCCAGTGTTTTATTTTTTCCCAGGATGAGAAAAGTAATTTATTAATGACCTGTAAGTATAGTATGAGGGGATATGAAGACAAGATGTTGTTTTAATTTTTTTACCTTATGATGTAATGTAAGACTTATGAATATATCTAGTGATTCCAAGGCTACTAAACCAATCGGTCTTTCGAGATTTGATCTTTCTTGTGAACATGCCAATGTTATGTAATAATGCACCGACTCTGGGTAACTGGGGTCGGGGCGTTACAGTTGGTATCAGAGGATGTTTAGTACAAACCTTGGAAGCTATATTTAGATAAACTCTGATTATAGCACGTAGACCTAAGATGAACTTTGAGGATTAGTATAGAAGAACTTCCTAGAATTTTGGTATTGTAGAGATTTTGTGAGTTTTCCAAGCAATACATCCTTGTCTGGATACGAGCAGGTAGAGGCGGCTCTGGAACAGATGTACCTAGGGGTAAAACCCGAAAACACCGCTCTGAGCTAGACTCGAACGGGAACTGGTGCACGACAACGGGTCTTTCTGCACTCTTGGTTACGACACTCCCGGGGGATATACTTAAGATAATTTACATTTTCTTTACAAACCAATTATATGTATTATATATATAAGATGAGAGTAAATGACCTTGCTTAATCCTAATATGTTTCAAATTGAGAATATGGTGACATGTTAATCTCTAAATGATTTTATGACTACTGTTACTAACACAAAGATTTCTGGTTTTAGTCAATGGCTGGATTCCAAGGAAGTCATAGTGACTTTGAGAATGATGTAAAAGGTGGAAATGATTGTGGCAATGAGAAATAAAATGGAATGTTGATAGGCGTAAAATATATCGTCTTTATGCCAAATCAGTTTTCCAAAAATATGATCAACAAAATATATATTAACTAACTCCCAGACTCAACAAGGAAGAGAAAGGTGATGAATGATAAGAGCTCCAGCAATGGAGACCATGGAGAAAAGAACCCTCAATTTCCATCATGCAAGAAATGTGGTAGGAGACACCCAGGAAAGTGTCTCAATGGGACCAAGAAATAATTTACATGTGGGAAGGAAGGACATAAATTGAATAATTTCCAAATAAAAATGAAGAGTACTATAGAAGAAGATAAAAATGGTCCCAAGAGTCCATTTACAGTCATTTGTCGTAAATGTAGGGGACCTTCCCATCACCCGAGTGAATGCACTATTCTATAGGATATTTTCTTTGTCAAAGAAGAAGCTATGTGGAAATAAATGGTTGGAGAAATGTTTAAATAGTATTAGTGCTCCTTGTCGATGGGTTTACGTTGGAATAATTTTCTCTTGTATTTGTAACCCCGTAGTTTGCCATGTGAGAATGATATTTGAGGAAGAATTGTCTCTTCTATTGTGGATATGGGTATAAATAACTATTTGGTTTTATATGATCATTGGGGATTGATAGAATTATAAGTTATTATAATTTGGGATGAAAATGCAAGGTATGTTATAACATTTGTGGTTAAATTATGTTATGGTATTTGGAGTAATTTATCTCATTTTGGTAATATTATAAAATATAGTTTTTGAAAAATGACAACATGTATACTGTGTGACAACCCATCGGGTCTGACAAAGCTGTGGGAATCAAACCCACAACCAAAGTGGGATTTGGATTTATCACCTACCACTGGACTACGTGAAGTCCCTGGTTTGTGTGACTATTATTTTTAGTTAAATAATTTTATTGATCAATAATAAGTTGATTTGGGTTCTTATGTATTATCAAATGGATACCCTTAGTATAGGAAAATGATTTGGTGATTAAGTGATAAATGTTATTTTGGAAGAAGTTCATTTTGTTTGGAACACTATATGTCCATGGAAAATAGAATACCATGGGATGTCATTAGAGGAGATACAATTTAACGTGGAAGACTACATTATTATAAGTTTTGGGTATCAATATTAGTTTAGATTATATTGAAGGATTTTAAGGACAATTTATTATTGAACCGTATTTATTTAACTTTGGGGTATTGTTGGATTAATTTTAGAAATTATGATTA
Source organism: Viscum album (assembly GCA_963277665.1). Lineage (NCBI taxonomy): Eukaryota > Viridiplantae > Streptophyta > Magnoliopsida > Santalales > Viscaceae > Viscum > Viscum album. The sequence continues at coordinate 2,062,672,083 of OY728133.1, read as the reverse complement.
GTATTTTTATTTTTCTCTAATTGAATATACATTTGTGGGATCATTAGATCTTTTACTAACCAATTTGGGTTTGATTAATCTCTAAAAACAATGTAAATATATAGTTCATCCTGCATGGATCATGTGATTTTATAGAAGTTTATTCTACCTCTTCCAGTGTGACCAAGTATTCTTGAATACTCATCGTTTAAAACAAATGAGTTAGTGGTGGAAATTTATTAAAGAATGAAACTCTACTTAAAATGTAAGCATATATCCTTATATTCTTAGTCAATATCATAAATAAATTCCTCATCCTTATGTAATTTAACTTAAAACAAAAAAATTTATCTGTTTACTTTTCTACTAGGAGACTAATGGTCATTTGTCCCAACACAAGTTAGTGGTTTTCTTATTGTTAACTTTATCCTGATCATGATTTCTGTCCCTCTCCATCAGAACCTGACACTTATTTTATCATCCATATCCCTGTTTTCCTACATGGAATCCGAGTATGGGTTATCTTGGTTGACCTTTATACCTCTATTTCTTTCTTTTAAAGTGATTGTTTTATTGACTCTTTTTCCGATGTGGGACTTTCCATTATATTCCCAAGAACAATTTTAAAAATTGCGAGGACGCAATTTATTAAAGGAGGGGAGAATGTAACACCCCAAGCTTCCACGGTATGTTTCCCTTCGAATAATGCAATGGCGTGCATTGTACGCAACTTCGAGATTCTAATACACCACAACCAATCAAACTAGCCATTATGAATAGTAATACCTAATTTTTTAAATTGTATAAATTCTATCTCTCAAAATGGAATTCATTTTTGGATTCAGAATATCGAAATTAGCCTAGGGTAAAATTTTGGTACTTTTCGGATATCTTTCATATTTTGATGAATATTGAAAATTACTAAATTTTAATTAAAAACAACTTTTTTATTCGAAATAATTAATATTGATAAATTATGAATTTTAGTGGTTTTAAATTATATTTAGAATATATTTTTACCATTTAATTCAATTTTTTTCATTGGACATAATTTCATATTTAAACCAGACATAAACAAGTGCCAATCTTGTGATATTTATTATCTCTTAAAAACACGCTTTTTGTTTTAACAACAGAATTAATTTTAAAATAATTTCTGCCACTTCTGTGTTTTGAATTTGGAAAAATGGATTCCATGTTTGGAATCAGGATTTTCAAATTGTTTAAATAGGTAACTTTTATTTTTTGACATTTTGGATAATTACTTCGGTAAATATTTTATTTACCATGGTTAAAGGGTAAATCCAGTAAACAAGGGTTAAAAAATAATATTATAATAATACTAAATTACACTAAAACGTGTCTTAACCCTGTTGGTTGATACATGGTCGACCATGGGCATCTTTCGGTCGATTTTGGGACCCCATTGATCCACTTGTAGGTGATAGGGACACTTTATTTTAATTAAGTTAAAATGAATACAAAAATCACACAAGCATATATCTTTTATAAAAACAATTGTTACATAAGGTTATATATGTTGGATTTTAGACTATAAATATTCATTAGAAATATAATAATTTTTAATACATAATGATATTTTATTTATAATTTTTAGACATTAAATAATTTAATTTATTTATGACACAATGGTGATGCATTAATTACCATAATAGTGAAAAATTAGAATAATTGATATTATAAATACCAAAATAAATATAATTTGAGACTTTTATTGAATTTAAAAAAAAATTAGGTTAATAAGTCATATTAGGATTTCTTTAATTAACTTTTTTTGAAGTAATCATTCATTTATGAGTTTCACAAAAATCAACTATTGAATAGTGTCAAAATTGACATAAAAGAGTTTTTAAAACAAATATTATATTATTAATTGATATTAAATTCCTAAAAATCTAAGGCTCGGCCAAGAGACTTATATCATGATAGTTGTATCATTAATGGACAACTTGGGGGTCTATTGGATGTATATGGTATGTTTATGAACCATATAATATAAAAATACAAATAGACATTGTAAAAGTGAAACTAATTAACTAAGAGTTAATACTTAATGATAAGGTTAATATAATGACCCAAAACTATATAAATTCTATAGGTTGATTGGTTTTCCACCCATCCCCAACTTAACCTTTAAATAATCAACATTGGATCTATTATACACCGAATATGAGTTTATTATAAATTAATATTTCTAGCTTTTCCAAAGGTGCCCCTCACCCCTCTTATAAAAGGGCACTCCTCCTTCTCATTTCTTCACACCATCAAAACCTTTTGGTTCGGACTAACTGTGCCAAAATACTCTCTCAACTTCCCTCAATACAACCTAGAGGCCTTAGTTTGATCATAAATCCAACCTAAGGAGCCCTTTTGATCAAATCAAAAGGAAGAACCCGAAGAAGAGGCAATGTTTTCACCAACCCTTTTCAAGTTCCTTTCTTCTTCCACTTCTTCTTTCTTTGTTATTACCATTCTAAAATAATAACTCCAGTATCTTATATATAATGTGATTTTATTATAAATATGGTACAACCATATTCAGTATTCTATCAACACTGTGAATAACATGTCACCATACGTGCGTACGTACGGCTTACCGTCACAACGTCGTGGTGTAATTGTTATTCAATATATTATTATTTGGGTGGGTATAATAATGATGTGTAACTCATTTAAATAATAAATATAACATGATAATGATTCTGTATATATGATATACCATCCAATTATATATTATTTTAATGTCAAAAGAATGATATTTTCGATTGTGCGTACGTACGGAGTACCGTCTCCACGAATGCGATAAGATTAATTCTCCATCATATCCATTCAAGTATAATTCTAATTTGATGATTAAAAATAATGTTTAGGGACTTGATATCATTCTAGATATGAATAATATACATCCCATTAATAAAAAATATGTCTCACATAACAAAGAATATAAAGTAAAATAAACCCGTTAACACCCGAAATGACGATAATTCTAAGATATTATTAACAAATCAATGTTAAAAGATCATATATTATATAATATTATTGTAAATTATTATTTTATAATTCAATAAAAATTATTTCACCATTATATAGGAGGTTAACCTACCATCGACCAAGGAAAAAGTACAAAGTAAGGGGTTTTTTATCTCACTTTTAATTCCATGAGATTTCCATTATTCACCACTTATTTATTGTATGTAGTTTGTGTACTGCCCATGTTTGTATTCATTGTGTAATATACTTTAATTATTTTATATTTACATCATCATTGTATGGTATTTCTTTCATGGGTTTATGTTTTGTATGTTACCAAATCAATAAGGGAATTTGAAATTTCAATTTCCTTTTATTCGGCTTTACGCAAACTTCATTGATTGTTTTACTCCGAGATTATGTGTGGAATCACTATTCATTTTCTTATGTCATAATTTCCACTTCCCATTTCTGTGGATATACATTTGATACACATAATCACTCCATTGATAATTTCTCAAGTCATCGATATGAATTTGATAAGAGTAATTTTAACTCATTCTCCATTTGTTGAGTTAAACCTCCAATTCATTGGTGTTGTTTTTAAAAGATTATGTGTGAATGTACATTGATTGTTTTATACTGAATATCCAATCATATTTAGTGTATTTATATTTGTCACACAAAACTATGTCGTTGATTTTTCCTTAACATAAGGATACATTCTTTATGAGAGATTTCATCTCAATTTACATTCCAGTGAGACTTCTTTGTTGTTATACACCAAATCACTTTTATGTGGTGTATATAATGTACATTGACATATTATATCATGAATCCATTTATTCTCATGATATTACAATGTTTTTATTACCTCAATTATTTGTATTCAAGTGTCTCTCTTTTGGTTAGAAACTCTAACTAAATTACCATTTTTAAATGTTTTAAAGACTTATTCTTCTAAATCATACTCATTAATGTCCATGTATTAAAAACGGTTTTAAGGATTTATTTATATGGACATTAATGTTTTAAAATTAAAACTCCTTTTAAAAGTTTCAAAGTGGTATGGGACACTTTGATTAAAAAATCTATTTTTAAATGGATTCTTGACAAATAGTGTGACTTTTAAATGATTTCAAGAAAAGGGGGATATTTCTCTCAAATAGTTTTGATGATTATTTTCATCTAAGGCAACATCCTTCGTTATTCTTCATTGAGGTTAATGTGATACAATACAATCTTTCATATTGTATCAAATGAGTTATGTTTGACTGTGGATGTGCTATTTTTATACCATTCAAGGTTTGTGGTTAAAGTATTGACATTTTGTATGCTAGTTTTAATATGAATGTGTATGTTATGTTTAAACCATTTCATATGGGAAAGCATTGGACTTAATAAGTGATGGGTGGATCCCGCTATAGCTCCTCAATGAATCGGTAGGTCTCATTAGACAAGATAGTGTCTTGGCACAAGGCCTTGAAAAAATCTTATTTGTAGTCTTGGCATGAGGCCTTGGCTATGTGGTTATGATAGTCTGGCATTATGGATTCCATCATTATGAAAGTGGTTATTGATGTTGAATGTGATTGTTCGACTGGTTAAATATCCATGTGAATATAGAAATGGAATTATTTCATTTTATCTTTTCCATATTATGGTGAAGTTCAAGTTCAAAAGGGTTTTGTTTTAGTTATAAATTTCCATAAGTGTTTATGCTTATCTATGAAAGCTTCTCCTATATTTTTATCCTTACTGAGCATCTGAGATCACCCCTTTCAGTTTTTTATTTTTTCCCAAGATGTTAAGAAGTAATTTATGAATGACCTGCACAGATAGTATGAGGGGATATGAAGACAAGATGTTGTTTTAGTTTTTTTCCTTATGAAGTAATGTAAGACTTATGAATATATCTAGTGTTTCAAGGCTACTAAACCAATCGGTCTTTCGAGATTTTATCTTTCTTGTGATCATGCCAATGTTATGTAATAATGCACCGACTCTGGGTGACTGAGGTCGGGGAGTTACAAATATAGTCACATCATTTCCTCAAAGTAGTGGTTAACATGTACCAAAATTATGTTATCGTTATTCCATGGGTGAAAAAACTATTAAAGAAAATGAAATATTAAAATTTTAAAAATCTAATTAATATAATAATTATTTCCATTATATGACATATATTTATTCAAATTATCCTTATCTTCTTTCATTTATAGCGTTAGTGAAAGATGAATCACATCGCTTTGCATGGAGGTAGTTCTCCAAAATCATGAGTAACGTTATTTTATACCTTATAAAGTAGAATGTAAAAATTTATATACTATAAAAATACCTAAAATGTATAAATATTTTATAAATATCATTATTAATCATTATATATATCATAGTACCTAATAATTAGATGTATTAATGGAAAAAAAGGATATTAGTTTTTGAGGTTGCAGTCTACTATACACACGAATGACTATTTCTTACCTCATTTGATGGAAGTGGTGAGTATTTTTGTTAATTAAAATATCAAAAGGATTATTATAATATTTATGAAGCATATGAATATATATGATAATTTTTTAATAATAATTTTTTGATGTTTGTGGATGATATAAAATTAAGAGGAATGTTGAATAGTGTAACCTTTTATTTGGGTGACCTCCTTAGGATTGAACCAAAACCCATCCTAGGTTTTCATTATTAAATCATAAGTATTATAGGGAGATATTAGGGAATTTTGGATGTAATTTTGATATTTATGGCTTGATAACATTTATCTTTTAAATTTTTTTAATTGAGTTGTGTTTGTGGGCTTTTATTTTTTTGGTGATTGACACACTGTTAATTTTGGAATAGAAAAACGTTTTTCCATGTTTTCCACATGATAAAATTTTCCAAAATGGAGTATTAATGATCCTTAAATATTTTTGGGTGTAAATATTTCCCATAAATTGGTGTTATAATTGTCTTGGGTTATTGTAATCCCTAATATTCATAGTTTAACTCCCATGAAACCCCATTTTTACCTTAACCATATTAATCCTTTTTTATAAATTTTTCTATTAATTATGATTAATAATTTATTTGAACATACCTAAAATAAATATTATGTTGATTTCAAAAATTGAATAAAATTAACTAAATAACATTCATAGAATTGTAAAATCATAGTTTTTTAATTGACTTTCATACATAATGATAAAGCATGTTTTCCAACAAAAAATGATTAAAATTTTACAATGTTTTGATATTAGAATTCCTTTTAAAAATGATTTGAATGACCAAAAATTGGATTAATATATATTCAATTGATCTAATTTCTCTACAAAAACAATTTAAAATATATTTTATCTTCAAAAATTATTTAATCAATATTGTAGTTGTAACGTAAAATTTAAAATTATTCCCCATCCATCTAAAAATTAAACAATACATAGAAATATGAAAATAGAGCCTCATGATAATATTTAAATATAGATTTACAAAATATATTTTAATTTTTCTTCAAATAAATTTTTTAATTTTGTTGAAAAAATTTAAATTACATATGAAATGTGTGACTAAACAACCTATTAGGAAGAAACACTTTTTTAAAAAAATCATTTAAATGTTACTAATTTTATATGTAATCAATAAATTTCCATTTTTTTATTTTATACATCTATAAAAAATATGGTTTTTATAATTTATTATTAATATTAATAAAAAATAATTAAATGTATGGGTTATAAACTTAATGTCTAAATAAACGTATTTTAATAGAGTATCGTGTATCATTGAAAATCAGCTGTGCATCCACTGTAATCTATCAAAGAGTTTGAATTTTATTGAAAATAATTATATCATAATTTATTGGGATATTTTATTCACTTTTATGAATTTTTTTACTCTCATAAATGTTATCTAATATAATGTTCATGTCCTAAAATAACACATTGGTACATTATATATACAATCAAAGTGATTGGTGTTTAATAATTAAACCAATTATTTTGTATAGGTGGAATTCCACATGTACGCATGAACAATGATTTCTTTTGTAATTTAAATGAAAGGGAAAAAGTTAATTGATATATTATATTTTGATACAGAAAAATAAATCATTAATATAATATATAAAAAATTAATTCTATCATTATAATCTATCCTTGAGATGTGGTGATATAAAGAAAATTTTATTTGTTAATGAGGGGGTAGTATACAGTAAACAAGTATTTTGGATGATACTGTTTTGATTATTTAATCAAGGATTATGAATATTTGAATGAGATGAAATATAGAATAAAATAGAAACTAATGAATAAAAATGAAAACTCTTCTGCAAACTACCTCTATTTTCTTAACACTATAAGAGCATAATGGAAGGTCTTATTCATTAAATATGGTATATAAAATGAGGTTATTGATTGTCTGAAGTACTATTTTTTGGACTTTGATAAACCAAACATGTTTTGGAGTGTGAAGTATGGAGAATAAGTGGTTACCTATTATAAGAAATGGGTGGGGAACTATTTAAATTTCATAAAATATAAAATTAATACATATTATTTTTAATTAAAAATGTCTCCCTACAGATTTATTTATAATGTAATGTTTGTGGGATCATGATAATCAACAACATTTTTCAATATTTTATGTTTAAATTTTTTACCATTGTCGTTTTTAACTCTTTATTAACCCTCTATTAACATACTCTAACCACATGGATTTTTACACTTTTAGGGACAATATAATTACTATTAATAGAAGAAATTGAAATAAATATTCTATGGATGTTATTATAAATTCTATCCAAAATGAATTTCTAAAATTATAATTTTTATTAATTTTATTTCATTTAATAATATATAATATATTTTAGTTTGTCATTAATCTCAATATTTAGAAATATTCATTACATTAATTTTAATTACATCAAGAAAACTTTTAAGAATAGAAAATAAATATTTAATTATATTAATTACATTATATTTTAATTTATGAAACCCACAGATAGCACAAATCATCTCGATGTCTATTAATTTTGATAGTTTTTATATCATTTATTTTATTTTTTTCATTGATTGAATAATTATTTCATCAGTATTGTGGTTTATACACCAAGATGGACAATCCCATGTGGATGACAGAGCCTATGCCCCTAGGATATCAATGGAGAAACTCTAGGGCTGATACTCGTTCATTCGCAGACGTTGTTGTTGGGCACTCTAGATAGGCTAATGCACCTTCTGGTGTGGTTGGAGTTGTGGATGTGGAGCTGTGCGTTTCTCTGAAAACATTTCAGCATCAATATTATTTGGTGATTTCTTTTTCTTCTAAAAAGGTAAATCTTCTTTCCAAGGGCTCGTGATTCTTTCTTATGGGAAAATTTATCTGTCATCGACCTTCGTTAATTTTTTTGAGGAAATATTCTAAATCTATGTGGTTTGTTAGATTTCAAATTGGTCTGCTTAATTCCTCCAACATCATTTTTCGATTTTCATCTGAAAAGAAATACTATGTATTTTGGGTGAAGAGATCGTGGGTTTTTGGTGGATGCTCAGTGGATGTCCTGAAATGAAATCTTAATTTTGATCATGTTGTGGAATCACATATTTACCCGATTTGGATTAGTTTCCCTATATTACCTATTCATCTATTTAAGCATGTGTTCCTATTTCCGATTTCTAGTCTACTGGGCTCCCCGCTGAAGTTAGACATGGCAACCTGAAAACATTCTAGAACTTCAGTTTCTCAAATATTTTCCGAGACTGATTTGTCTAAGCCACTTCCAAATAAAATATGCATTCAAAATGGAATACATGGATTCTTAAATGAGGTTCTGTATGAATGCTTTCCTTCTTAATGTTTTGAATGCTCTAAACATAGACATTTATCCAGTGGATGCCATAAGTCCATATGCTCACCAGCTCGCAGGACTTGGGTAGCGAAGGGAAATATTAAGATGGACATAGCATATTTCACAAGATCATTTGTGATTTCTCGAACCTTTGGAACTAAAGCACCTTTTGGTGAGAAACTCGAAGATGTTGAAATTCCTAGTAAAGATCAATCTCAAGTCATTTTCAATGTTCGGAACGGATCAAAACATGGAATCATCCATGGTTTTGTTGATGCTATATATTTGATTTACAATGACCCTACTAAGGAGGATGATAAGGATGCACTTTCTCCAGCTTATCTGGACACAATCTCAACACAATGCACTTCCTCACTGAAGGCTGACAAGAAATCTGACCAAATTGACGAAGACTTCCTCAAATCAAGCTCTCAAAATAGAAAAAAATTAGGGGATGTGGTTGGATTCATTACTCCCAATCCAAAAAAATGAGGAAACGTAGTGACTAATATCAACTAGAATGAACAATTATCACGAGGTCTCATGATACATATAAAAATAAGGACACTGCAACTACAACCTCAAAAAACATGGTTGACTGGAGTGCAAACACATTTGGGTCTTTTAGATCAATGGATACAGATGATCCTTCAGAACATGAGGTTTCTCCTCCTATTGCACATTCTGACGACAAACTGAAAGAAGTCTCTGACCCAGTGGTGAAGTATGCATACCGGGTTGATGAGGGGGTGAATGATAATTTGGAAGCCTGATTTGCGCAAAGAGATGAACTGGCTTATCAACGGCTCAGAAATGTTGAAATTTCTGTGGAGACATATCATGATATCAAAATCCAATTGTTCAATAATAGGCTAGTGAAAGAGTATAATCAATCGAACTGAACATCATGGACAAGTGATACTCTAATCTCATGTCACTACGCTTCGCTCTTATGTCACGACCTTTCCAGGATGGTCCCTTACATCTTGAGGACTTGGATCTTGCTTGGAGTTGATACACATGTTTCTTGATGTGTTTGAACTTCTTCGGTTTATCACCATGTTTTGCTCTCATTTTTGGGTTGGTGTAAATGCATTACACCTCGAGCTTCTATTGTACTCGTTTTGATTTAATAAATATCTGGACGATGAATTGGGTGACCAATTCATGTCTCCGTTTGTGTTACAATAATTCATTAGGATTGTGTAACTATATCGGGTATATATTTCATAACTAAAAAAATTATCTCCTAAATATAAATAATTTATATTCCATGAAAAATTATAATTGAGCATTTACACTACTAATTTTTATGTTAAAATATTATAGTTAATTAAAATAAAAGTGTGACATTTTTAACTTTTATTGAAAATAATTTTATAATGGTCACAAAATCATCCAAATGTTAAAAAATTATATATTAGCAAATATTGGATTGGTTGGGATGAAAAGGACTCATCTGATAAAATTATGCCATATGATTTGGTCATTGTATTGTCATTGTCCATTTATTTCTATCTTAAATTACATGTTTTACTCTTTAATATATTACCAAAAATGATAAAATATATTATTCATATTGACTAAAAATCTATGATCAATTAAAAAAATAACTCATTTATTCCAATAAAACCTGTATTTCAGAATAAAAAACCCCAAATTTTCTGTAATTAATTTAAAACAATCATGGAAAACTTTATGTAAAAAATATTTCTTTAGAATACATCCTTTTAAAATAAAAAATATTTTATAATATATTAAATTATAAAAATTATCTCAAAACTCATAAATGTAATATTTTAAATTAAGAATATATTTTGTGATTTATAATCTAAATCAAAGAGAATTTTTCTTTAAAATGAAAGTATTTTTTTGAAATAAAATTATAATTTTTAACTATTCATTGAATAATCAATCTTCTCAAAAGCTAGTCAAAACTTTATTATTATAAAATTTTTATATTATAAACTAGAAAATTAAGCAAAATTAGAAAACTAAATTTTCTAAAAAAAATTAATTTTTATATTATGTCATAGAAAGTAAGAAACCCACATTTTTTTATAAAAACATATATTTTAAGAATAATAAAACATTAGTACAAATGAGTGGATTTAAAAAAGAATTAATTAATTTATTATAAATGAACATGACCATTATATATATTTCTTAATGAGGTTAATACTATACATTCCTAACATTTTAACCACTTGTTTAAAATGACAACATTTAAATAATAATAATTCATTGTTTTCTTTTTCTTAGTGTTTCATATCTTTTACTTTATCAAACATTGTGTTTATTTTTAAAAACCATATTATATTACATAAGAGATACTTTAAATGTCACAAATTTGTTTTATATAATTCATTACATTCAACACCAAACAAAAACAAAACCTCAATTTCATTATATAAAATATAAATAATTTATTATGATCATTAAAAAAATAAATTGAATAAAAAATAATGAGTTGGAGTAATGTCATTATGAAATATATGTATATTTAATATAAAATAATATTTTTATATGAATTGTTTTCAATTATTTTACCTAAAATAACTAATAAGATCATTTATTATTTAAAAAGTTTTTTTTCTAAAAAAATTATGTGAGACAGGTTTCAATTTCATGAAATTTATGAATAATGATAAATAATGTTTGATATTAATATTGATATAAAATAAATTTACATGGAAAGAGATGTGAAATGTTAATAACAAGAGTTAGTATTTGAATATGTAATTTTCAAATAAAAATATTCTTCATTATATTTATTGATTGTATTAAAGGTTTAATTGATAAAATATAGAATTTGAAAAAAAAAATTATTTTTGGAAAATTATTTATAAAAGTCGACATGGTATGAATATTTAATATTTTTCTAAAAAGGTTTGTGTTCTTCAAATATACTGTTTTCTACAAAATATTTAATTTTATGACCTTATCCTTATATAAAACTGATTTTTAAGAAAAAAAATCTTTTTTATGTGATCCAATACGAATATATGAAATAAAATTATGCATTTTAAATTATTCTATGAGGTTATAAATCCAATTTTATTTCATTTTCAGAACAAATTAAAATATTAATCAGTTATTCATGTTAGATTCAGTGTAGTTTTCCAATGAGGTCATATTCTTATTTTCAATACAATAATAATAAAATTATTTATTGATGAGGGATTACATGAGACCAAAGTAGCCAAAAAACATGGGGTTTTGAAATAGTGAACCCCAATAGTGTATCCTTTAAAATTATTTACACACTAAAAGGGATGAAACTAATACTTGAAGAGGAGACAAAATTCCAATCCTGATAATGACAATAGAAGTTATTGTCAAGATATTTCTTGTCCTCCCACCAACTACAAAAGAGTCTTAACCAATATTTATTGAGGGACATACATATTAGGATATAATCAGCAAGGGACCATGGGGTACATGTGGGATCATTAATAGAGCTGTAAATAGTCATATAATTTGTTTTAACTACTGTAAGAGTGATGAACATTGAATTTTTGAAATCCAATTATTTTTAAAGGATGGTTAGTAGGGGTAGCCACCTTTTTGTGGTTGTTGGGGTTATGAAAATCAGTAAACGATATATGCATATTTGTTAAAGGGGGAGGGTACCAATTGAATTACTCGTATTGTTGATATGATGTTGTTAGTGGTTAGTGGGGTTGTTCTCGGGAAACAAATTTTTTTTTCTGGAAGTATTATTTATATCCATTAAAAAAGGGGAGTCATGAGTTGTAAGGGTGTGTGTGCAATGTATTTTTTAGCTGCTGCAAGAAATTTAGAGGGTTAGTCCTTGACCTAGGGAGCATCGCCTCTTAGGAATTTTTCATCCACCTTCACATTTCATATTTATTTTATTCTTATTCAATAATTATATTTTAATCGAGTACACTATATCAGATAGAAACATCAAATTTTATCCTCTCTATCAATAAATTCTTATCAATTTGTTCTTTCCTTTTGAGGATTGAGAGTGAAAACATGGATGGATAGGGATATTCCAGAGACGGAGAGTCTAGAATTTGGGTGTTTAACCATTGACATAGTATTCATACTAAAAATAATTGAAGAACTAGAAAAAAATTAATTTTTGAAAATAGAGTTTCAACAACTGAAGAAGACGAATGAGGTGAAGGTGGAAAATAAATAGAATAAGATGGTAAATCAGGATAATGTAATGAATATCACAAAAAAATAGGTGATGATATAAAGTCCATGAATTCTAGATGATACATCGTAATGTGAACACAACATAACTTGTGAATTGAATTTCACATAATAGTTTCAATTTACTTCGAATGATGATGAGAGATGACACACGATGTAATTGAATATATATGATGATGCAAAAACCAGTAATGAAAAAAAGGTAAAATACTATGACTCCATGAATTACATTAATGGAAAAAATATGGGATGTAGTAGGGGAACAAAAGACACACAGCCAAACTCAAGATGTAGATGTGTCATAATATACGAGGATAAATAGTAGATGATGGTTTAGGTGTTGTTTCAAATTAGAAGATATGTGATATAGGTAACCTTTTACATTTAATAATATGAGTAAAGAGTTTGGATCAATTAGTTACTTTTTTGGTAGACATGTTAGGACACAAAAAATAATTTTTATGCCTAGTATGAAAAATGAGTACATTGATCCAAATTTTATTCATTAACATCATATTGAAAATCCACCATATAGACAATGATCATTGTGAATAATACAATGAAAAAAATATGGATATTTGGATGTCACTCATCTAGGTGAGAATAAGATAGTAGGAGATCATGGGCCATGAGGTGATTCCTTATTTCAGACATGATGATCCTGAGTCTTGGATTGGTGATGTTGAGGCTTATTTTTCACTTCACCAAATTCAGGATGACATAGAGGTAGGTAGTTATGGTGGAATTATGTATGCAGTGTGTAGCTTGGGTGCGTAATTACTTTTTGATGTCTAATAAATGTGGACAGACCTAGATAAAAATCAATTTAAAGTATCTTGATATATTTTTAAGCATAATATCAAAAGTAGATCAGTATTCAATAACTCAAGATGAGAGTAATTTCTTTTTAATTTCAGATGAAAACAAAAATAATCATATATACTAAGGAGCAATACATTTCTAGACCTGTACAACAGCATAATGAGATATTATGGATGGTTCTGTAGTATACATGGAACAATGAGAACAATGAGATAAATAAGGAAACCTCAACTAATGTTACAGGATAACATGTTGTAACTACAAATATTTTTTCACTATATTTTGGGTGGGAAGAATGAAAATAAGGAATCAGAGTTTAGAAGGCTGTAGAAAAGTAATTTGAATGAATTTTAGTAGGGGTTGAATATCCAGGTGACCAATGGAAAGATACTAGTGTGCAAGAAATATAGATGTTTATATATTCTCCATATCATCCTCAATAAAGTAACTTTTTATAGGTTGTACCATCAGTACTAGTTCCATGAATGGACATAATCATAATCCCCTTGATTAATCTATGTTTTTAGGATGGTGGAATGACAGTAATGGGGTATGTAATTATTGGTGTGTAGGGGTTGATGGGCTTAAATGATATAATAAAAATGGTTCTATTTGTTAAATTGGTAGGGCAAGCTATTTCATTACTATAATAGTTATTTGGAGGTTGTTAGTGGTATATGGGGTTATTCGTTGAAATAAAATATGTTTTTTAGAAGGTTCCAGTAGAACATTTATAATGGGAGTTGTGTGTTGTGAGGGTAGTGTGTATTGTATATGTTTTATAGCTTCTTCTAAAAACTCAAGGGGGGGGGGGTGGGTTGGCATCGACCCTAGGATTAGTGCCTCTTATGGATTTCTCCTCCTAATTCACATTTCATCTTAATTTTTTCTTCTTCTATAATTATACTGTAATCTAGTAAAATTAATTTTATAAAAATTGATAAATGGGGTTTTTATGGATAGGATAATTAAAGAAGGTTAGGGGTATATCCGTTTAAGGGGAAGGGGATGATATGTTGTTACACTTTTTGGGGTTTGGAGGTTGTTAGTGGTTAGTGGGATTATTTTTTGACAAACAAAATTTTGTTTAGAAATTTTAGTCGAACCATTAAATATGGGGAGTTGTGATTTGTGAGATGGTTTTTGTATTTTATTTGTTTTTTTTTGCTGATACTGGAAATTCAGGGTGGTTAGGCCTCATCCCCTACAGTAGCGCCTCTCAATTATTATTACTCAAACTTCCCAATTCTTCTTTATTTTATTCTTCATCCCTAATTATACTATAATCTAGTATAATAATGATTATAGAAACAATTTATTCTATACTATCTCTCAATTGATTCCTTTCACATTGATCATAGCCCACGCCTCTACCATAAAGTAGTCACCTCTCCCAATATAATCCGGAAATGTATTGAAGGCATGTCCATTAAAATCTAAAACAGCAGTTCCCCCTAATGAAATCGATAGAACATGATCCATAGATATTGAGGTTCAACTCAATAATATGATGGGTTTTATAGATCAATTATCCATATAAAAGTGAAATTTGAATATAGTGAGGATGGTTCCTATATGAAAAAATATGTATATGAAAAGGGGCCTCATCCCATTCTTTAGATGGTTACCCAATTCAAAAAATATCCCCCTCTTTCTATTGATAAGATTATTCCTTGATCTTATTATCCCCTTGATGCATGTTATTATCTATCCTGAACAAATGTACTAGCATTCTACTGCCACGATGATAGTTATAGGCTTTAACAACATGTTTTCTCTTCCAACTCCATGGTATAATTTCTTCGTAAAAAAATTTACCTTGGAGGGTTGGGGATGATAAACCAATGAATAATCCCATGGATTTCCATACAGATCTATCCCAGTCACCCTCAAAGAACAAATTTAATGTGGACTACACATTAGTGTATTGTAAAACATCATTTTGAAATTTTAGTTGTTCACATAAACTTCACAACATCGATAGTGGGTAAAACATTATTTCATAAATTCTGTATGATAATGTTGAAATTTAGTTATATAACATTAAATGCAAGAAAATATTCCCATGTATATACAACATTTAAAAAAGAGATAATTGATATATAGGAATTAATAGTGAATTGACCTAAAAATGAATCCATGAAATCACACATATCAATCTCATCTATGAGCTTGATGAGATGAATGATATCACAAAATATTTTTCATTAATGACATGGTTAAACATTTGTGAGAAACACTATTGAATAAATTATTTAGGGACTATTAATTTGGGGAATCGAAGTAGATATCCATCCATTTTTTCATTCAAAAAAGTGAAATTTCCCTTATCGATAATCCATCATGCATGGTACTATTGATGATGGATAATACATTGGATGGTTTTCCTTAAATTTAATGTTTTCCTCTTTTAATTACAATGTTCTTCCCATACTTATCCTTAATGAACTTATCCAATAATATAACATCCTCAACCACATTCCACAACATCGTTACATGAATACAATGCATCATTTCAGAGATTCTCCATAGTCCAATCCCACTATCCTCCATTGGCTCCTCTAGTCTATTCCAAGATGTCCAATTCTTCTAAACATCAGAATGATAATACCATATATGTTAACAAGGTACTTAATATTATTGGTAATATCTATGAGGATATAAATAAAATAAAATAAAATGCATCGAGATTAACAAGATAATGATATTTAAAAGTGATATTCTTCCACCAAATGAATTAAATAAGTTTTTCTAGTTAAGAATACAAGGAGTGATCTTATCGACCACATTATTATTATGAAAAATTCAGAGCCTTCCCAACAAAATCATATCTCCCAGGTTGTCTATAGTATTCTACCTTTTTTGAAACCCATTACATGTTTTGATATTATTAGCACACCTCTTTAAGAACCCCTTTAATATATAGATACTACTTGTTTCAATGTTTTTTTCATCTAATCCACCAATAATACACATCCAAAAGTTTGTTGAATAATTTAATCCACATATAGATATAATTGTGGAAGAGAACCATATCACTGAATAATATCAAGTCATACATACTCCATAGGTTATATTTACACCAAAAAGTAATGATTCACCCCTCTAGCATGTTACAATAAAGAAATATTCTTAGAGAATTACGGGCCAATATGAATAGGCTATCCAAAAATAGATCCCCAACCTCGAGACAAAATTGAATTTTAATAACCAAAATTTCATTCCAATAAAAAATATATGTTGACAAGGATAACTAAAACATCTATACAAGTTGTAAAGACCCATAAATATCAAGGAAATGTTTTTTCTTAAATTTCTTTAGAATTTTACAAAAACGCAGTTTCTGACGGCACCTGATTCCGAGGCCCGGTGTGCCCGGAATCATTTTCCGAAGTTTTGCTTGGATACGTTCAGTGAACGAATGAGCAGGTTTTTCTAAATTTTGATCCGGTGCTCAGGATCAAATTCCGAGGGCACCGATGGAATCGCAGCGCCAGTATTTTCTTAGAAACACCTCTTCCGGAGTTGCGTTTTCCCGGGTGTGGTTTTTAAATTTTTGGGGTTAAGTTAAGAAATAAAATAAAGTGTGCGACAACATTATTTTTATTTCACTTAAAGCTACATAAAAGCCACTTAAAGCTGCTTAAGCTAAGTTGAAGCGGATAGGGTACAATTCAAAATATCCTACCCTCTTGGTAGGATATTTGTGGGGTAGGGCCCGCACGAGCCCCACCGTTTATTTTCCGCTAAGTAACACCCCCGTGAAAACCCGTCATTATGAAAGTCAACTGGGGTGTTTTCTTAAACAATTAAACTCTCTTATTAATTGGGCGGTATTAATCGTTGAATTAATTCTATGAATTATTGGGTCATTACTTAACTTATCTTTTTTCGTTTGTTGGCATGTTAATAAAATAAGACCAACATTCTTCTCTTGTGTGTTGTTCGTTGAGAGGATTTGACAGAACCTTAAGTCCTTCAACCTCCTTCGAGAAGAACGCGAAGAATGCGAAGAACGCGAAGAACAAGAAGAACGCCGGCCTTCGACGAAAGGCGACGAAGAAAGACGAACCCATGGAGGTCGACGACACGAAGCTGTGTACCGCGACGCCGACGAACCTCCCTTCGCGACACTTCTTCTGTGATGATCCTACCCCGTGACAACCTTCGATCGACAAAGACAAGGTAGGGGGTTGTGCTACGTTAAAATTATTTGTGTATTAAAATAACAACATGGATTTAATTATTATAATTAAATCTACATGTTCTTGAACCTCGGAGTTCGTCGACGCGACGCCCTTCCATGACGCGACGGTCCCCTCCTTCCGCGGCGATCAATTCCGCGAAGAACTCATGCTTGACGACCTGACGAGGTAGGGGTTTGATTCTTTAAATCATTGTTATTAAATCCCTGGTTGTTTAAATATTATTGGGTGAATACCTTTAAGACCGCTAACGCGGTGGGTGCGGACTAACGAACAAGTCCGAACCCACCGCACTGTTTCGTTCTTGGTGCACGAAATGGAGGACGACGACAAACAGGGTCACAAGGGTGATTCGAGGGCCTGGCAGTGAAGATCGAGTCCCGGGAGGACCACTGGCGACGACCGCACACAAAACGGACCATCGGATCGCGTTTGGTGGCCCGTGGAATCTCCCACCGGCGCGCCACGCCGGCGCGGCGGCGCCAGCGGAAAAAACCACCGCGGCTGAAGCCGCGGCGGTGAGCCGGTTCCGCAGTCGCGCGAAATGGGGGTCGGGCCGGGTCGGTCCAGGCCCAGACCCCCCGTTTCCAGACTCTTTTCTGTCATTCGCTCATAACATGAGCTACTGGATTCCGAACGACGCGCTATCAACGGCGATGCGATCCTTGAATCGAGAAGGTCATTTCGGTATATCACACCTAAGGTTTCAGAATACTTTGGGTTTGGCCGGGTTTGTTCGTACACGAAACCAACCGGGCCCTCGGAGCGGAAACGCTAATATCATAAGCTTCAGACGTCCGATTGACGAGCCGTCGACTTTGTTGAATTCCTCTAAGTGAGATGGATATTTTGGCTTACTCTGCCCGAGTTTTGGACGCAGGTGGAGTATGGTCGGGTTGGTTTGTCCTGAAAAACCAACCGGGCTCCTGCGACGAAAAAGGCAATAACTCTCAGACCAGGCGTCTGATTGACTTGCCGTCTGCGACGTTGAGTTCATGTTGGCGATACAGAACTTTTGGATACATCAACTCTGGAATATGTGTCAGATGATGTATCAGCCTCTCGGCTCGTGGAGCGGATCCTCTCGAACGAACTTGCTGTGTGCGGGGACCCTAGAGCTGGTTGCGACTGCTATTGTAACGACGGCGACTGTAAAAAGATCCTCAGTGGATTCGACTGCGACGATGATGAAAACAGCATGGGGATCCTCCGTGTTTTTGGCAGTGACCACTACAGTACATCTTGGGATTCGTCAACTCCGTACTACATGTCAGTTGATGCATTGACCTCTTAGCTCGTGGAGTGGACCCTCCCAGAACGAGCATGCTGTGGGCGGAAACCCTAGAGCCGGTTGAGACTTGACGACTGCCGATCGGACGACTCGGTGTGTTACAGATAGCCCAGTGGGGAGTGCTTGGTTGTAGCGGCAGACCCGCGGTACTCAACAGAAGGAGTACCTCTGGAGGCTATGAGTGGGAGCGCTTGGTTGTAGCGGCATACCCACGACGGAGGAGCACTTGGTTGTAGCAGCACCGAGGATCGCTTGGTTGTAGCCGCAGACCCACGACAGAGGAGCGCTTGGTTGTAGCGGCTGACCCGTGGTACTCAACAGAAGGAGTACCTCTAGAGGCTATGAGGGGGAGCACTTGGTTGTAGCGGTAGACCCATGGTGGGAAGCGCTTGGTTGTAGCAGCATGCCCACAGTACTCGATAGGTGGAGTACTACAGCAGTCCAAGGTGAGAGGGAAGCGCTTGGTTGTAGCGGCATAACCATTGTACTTGATGGAGAAAGAGTTTCCCAATATCTTTGGGTTTAACTTCATGATCGATCATGTGTGGGTCATTACGGGGGTTAGTACCTACCGATCCTTTGTGGGTATGATGGCTTAGATGAATCAGTGGCTACATCTGATCATCTCTATCGTCTTACGAAGAAGTATATACCTGTGTGAGCTGAATCCTGTTTTGCTTTCCTATGTGGATTGTGTTGTGCTATCCTGTGCGGATTTACGTTTTTATTCCTATGTGGATGGTGTTGTGCTATCCTGGGTGGATTTACGTTTTTCTTTCCTGTGTGGATTGGGTTGTACTTGATCTCGGATGTTGGAGCCGAGCGAGAATTGATAACTTAGGTATATGTATGGGCATATACCTAAGCAGTGTCGGATGTTAGTTCGTGATTGTATCCTCCATTTGTGGTTTATCCTTTGTGGATTCTGGGAGACCTTCAGGGGTCTCGGGGTCCCTACTGAGTAGCTTATACTCACCCCTGAACGGGCTATGCCCGCACTACATTGTGTTGGTTGCAGACGACGGACAGCGCAGATCGTGGTTGAGGGTTGTGGAGCAGGACGATACCTGGGGGTGGACCACTGGGCGGGACGTACTCGTAGTGGTCGGCTGGACCCAAGGAGCAGTGGAGGCTATCTGTACCCACCCTTCAGGTGGGACTTCCAGTGGACGGCTCGACATTGCGGCTTTACTTTTCAGTTGATGTTTCCCCTTTTGAGTTGTACTTTACTTTCAGTTTGGGTTTTTATTCTGGCCCACATACTATTCTCCACCTACTATTGTACCAGTTTCTACTTAGTGTTTACTTTTTCCGCTTGCTTACTCTATGGTTCTTGTTTACATTACAAGGTAATGCCTTCCCATTACCGCGATTTACACCTTGGTTCTAGTCGCCAACCCCTGGCCTATGGAAGGCGGGCTTGGGGTAGTCACGGCATGGGCCCCGAGGACGGGTCCTGACAAATTGGTATCAGAGGAGTTCGGCTCTACTGCGGACTCTGACCTTTCTTCTATGTGATGCAATAGTGTTAAGCGTATCGAGTGTGGTTATCAGTCCAGGGAGCCCGGTGTTGGTGCGGCGGCCGACGTATCCGTACACCAGGACCCTGACTTCTGATTTCCGACTTAATGCACGAAAACATTGATTGCATGTGTGTTACATGTTTTATTTGTGATTACTTTATGTCAGCTCACCAGGTATACTATTCTGGCTGTGGAACACCTGTTTCTTTTTAGGATGGCCCCACTATGGCATCCAGCTAGGGTTCCAAGATTTGTACGTGACGACATCCCACTGAGTGACGACGCCTCGGTGCAGGGCCCTTTGGCAGCAGAGGCACCAGTGATACCTCTACCCGCTGAGCCATCGATGCTTCTAGCCCCAGACGCTAACGATGCACGTCTCATTAGTGCACTGCATTAGTTCCAGTGCCAGCGACCGCCCAGGTTCCGCAGGGAGATGGACCCCCAGGCAGCTGAGGACTGGCTGGAGGCAGTTGTACGAGTTTTCCGGTTAGTGAGGACACCAGCAGACCTTATGGTGGTCCTTGTAGCGAGCCTCCTACATGCGGCAGCAGGCATATGGTGGAGCTTGATGCTCCAGGTGCACGACGAGGCATCACTCCTTTGGACGAACATTGAGAGCCTTTTTCGCTTAGAGTTCGTCCCAACCACCCTCCGAGCAGTGCGTATCCAGGAGCTACTACAGCTGCAGTAGGGCAGCATGACAGTAGCCCAGTACGCGGTGAGGTTTACCAATCTCTCGCGTTATTCCACCTACATGGTAGGGGACACATTATTCAGGGCCCGAACCTTCGAGCAGGGGCTCAGGTGAGAGATCAAAGCATCAGTTGTTCCTCACATTATTCCGACACAGTCAGGGGTGATGGAGTGAGCCCTCTTAGTGGATATTTTCCTTGCTGAGCAGTCTCCAGAAGCAGGACCCACCACTAGCCGGCATGCGGCAGAGTCTTCTGCGGCGGGCAGTAGACAGATGACGCAGGGGTCCAAGAGGACTAGACCTACCGGTGGTCGACCGCATGTCACAGGATCGTTTTTGCGAGGCACCCGGGGTGGACAATGGCTTACCATGAGCGGAAAGTGTTACTCCTGCGGCGGGGTTGGTCACATGGCTCATGACTGTCCGACCCGCCATACGAATGACCAGCAGATGAACGAAGGACCTCCCAGGCAGAGGCAGAGGTTCGATCGAGGCGGATCACATGGAGTAGGAGACCGTGGCAGGGGAGCTGGACATGCAGCTGGAGGTGGACGATGCTTCGAGGTGTTGCCACGACCACCACTAGGAGGACCACCCCGACCGTAGGGAGTTGGTGGACATGGGAGAGCTCAGCTTCCGGAAGCTGAGGCCTTCGATCATGGAGCTATGGGAGCAGATGGACATGAGCGGAACTAGTGGATACATATTCTGTACTTCTAGTTCCTTGTTTCTGTTTTGTAGCATCATTGTATTATGAGCTGCAAAAATAAAAGACGCATACCTTTGTGATGTTTTCATTCCTGTCCACTTTTGTGTTTTTAATAAGAAGTTCCAGTTTAAAAACCGTTGACTTGAACCTCACTTTGAGATACCTACTGGAGGAGACCCAGTGACCACACACTGATCCCGACAGTGTGACTCAACCCTTGGAGGCGAGAGTAATGGTTGGATCTCTTGGTAGTAGCGTCGAGGCCTTACGACGTCATCCTTGGTATGGATTATCATCATCCAAGTCAGGATTGACTGTATTAGGCGAAGAACTTGGTTCATCCAGGGGATGATACCATATTTCTCTTATCGGCAAAGAAGATATCTTAGCAGCTCTTGTCAGACCGGAGATGGTCCAGGCCACAATAGAGAAAGTCCAGGTCATCTAGGAGCGGATGAGGACAGCTCGGAGCCGGTAGAAGTCTTATGTTGAAAGGAGGTGTAGGCCACTGGAGTTTGAGGATGGCGACCACGTCTTCTGGCGTGTCTCACCTCGATGTGGATTACGGAGATTTGGATGATGCAGCAAGTCATCTCCACACTTCATCGGACCATTCCAGGTCCTCAACAGGTTTGGCGAGGTGGCTTATCGCCTGGCTCTACCACCATAGTTGCACCGGGTGTACGACATCTTCCACGTATCTCAGCTGAGGAGATACGTGCACGACCCGACACATATATTTGACCATGGGTAGCTAGATGTTGATGATGGGGCAACCTTTGCGGAGGTCCTGGTGGAAATCGAGGATCGACAGGAGCGGGACTTCGTGGACGATCGATTCCTCTTGTGTGCATCAGATGGCAGCACGGGAACCTCCAAGAGATAACTTGGGTGTGAGGGGCTCAAATGTGTGCTCAGTACCGCCTTTGTATCCCTAAGTTTGAGGTGAAGCTTTACGGGGACGTAAAGCCCTATGGTGGGAGTAATGTAAAGACCCATAAATTTCAAGGAAATTTTTTTTTCTTAATTTTCTTTGATATTTTACAAGAACGGAGTTTCTGACGGCACCTGATTCCGAGGCCCGGTGTGCCGGGAATCATTTTACGATGTTTGGATCGGGTACGTTCAATGAACGAACGAGCGGGTTTTTCTAACTTTTGAACCGGTACTCGGAATCAAATTCTGAGGGCACCGATGGAATCACAGCGCCAGTATTTTCTTAGAAACTCCTCTTCCGGAGTTGCGTTTGCCTGAGTGTGGTTTTTATATTTTTGGGTTTATGTTAAGAAATAAAATAAAGTGTGCGACAACTTTATTTTTATTTTACTTTAAGCTACATAAAATCCACTTAAAGCTACTTAAGATGAGTTGAAGCAGATAGGGTGAAATTCAAAATATCCTACCCTCTTGGTAGGATATTTGTGGGGTAGGGCCCGCACGAGCTCCACCGTTTCTTTTCCGCTAAGTAACGCCCCCGCGAAAACCTGTCATTATGAAAGTCAACTGGGGCATTTTCTTAAACAATTAAACGCTCCTATTAATTGGGTAGTTTTATTCGTTGAATTAATTCTATGAATTAATGGGTCGTTACTTAACTTATCTTTTTTCGTTTGTTGGCATGTTAATAAAATAAGACCAACGTTCTTCTTCTTGTGTGTTGTTCGTTGAGAGGATTTGACAGAACCTTAAGTCCTTCAACCTCCTTCGCGAAGAACGCGAAGAACACGTAGAACGCCGTCCTTCGACGAAAGGGGACGAAGAACGCCGAACCCACGGAGGTCGACGACGTGAAGCCGTGTACCACGACGCCGACGAACCTCCCTTCGCGATGCTTCATCCGCGACTATCCAACCCCGCGACAACCTTCGATCGACAACGACAAGGTAGGGGGTTGCGCTCTTTTTAAATTCTTTGTGGATTAAAAAAAGAACATGGATTTAATTATTATGATTAAATCATCATGTTCTTGAACCTCGGAGTTCGTCGACGCGACGCGAAGGTCCACTCCTTCTACGGCGATCAATTCCACGAAGAACTCACGCTCTGCGACTTGACGAGGTAGGGGATTGATTCTTTAAATCATTGTGATTAAATCCCCGGTCATTTAAATATTGTTGGGTGAATACCTTTAAGACCGCTAACGGGGTGGGTGCAGACTAACGAACAAGTCTGAACCCACCGCACCTTTTCGTTCTTAGTGCGCGAAATGGCGGACGATGACAAACGGTGCCGAAAGGGTGATTTAGGGGCCTGGCAGTGAAGATCGAGTCCCAGGAGGACCGCTGGCGAAGACCTCATGCAAAACGGACCACCGGAGCGCGTCCGGTGGCCCGCGGAAGCTCCCACAGGCGCGCCGCCGGCAAAACCCGCCGCGGCTGAAGCCGCGCGGAACCGGGAAGAGGGACGTGGCCCGGCTAACGCGTCCGCTGGCGAGGCGGCCCCACCCGGGGTCGTGGGTTTCCTCACGCGGGGGCAGTAAGCCCCCCACGGCTTCCTCTCACTCGGCCGCTCGGCCGAGCCGCGCCAGGCGGACCCGCCGGGCCGGGCCAGGCCGGGCGGACGTGGGTCGGGTCGACCCGGTTCGGGCCGACCCAGGGGGGGTTGCACCGGGTTGGTCCGGGCCTAGACCCCCCGTTTCCGGACTCTTTTCGGTAATTCGCTCATAACTTGAGCTACTGGCCTACGAACGACGCGCTGTCAGCGGCGATGCGATCCTTGGATCGAGACGGTCGTTTCGGTATATCACACTCAAGGTTTCGGAATACATTGGGTTCTGCCGGGTTGGTTCGTACACGAAACCAACTGGGCCTTCGGAGTGGAAACGCTCATATCATAAGCTTCAGACGTCCGATTGACGTGTCGTCGACTTTGTTGAATTCCTCTAAGTGAGACGGATATTTTGGCTTACTCCACACGAGGTTTAGATGCAGGTGGAGTATGGTTGGGATGGTTTTGCCTTAAAAGCCAACCGTGCCCCTAGGACGAAAAAGCCAATAACTCTCAGACAAGGCGTCCGATAGACGCGCCGTCTGCGACGTTGAGTTCCTGTTGGCGATATCGAACTTTTGGATACATCAACTCTGGACTATGTATCAGTTGATGTATCAGCCTCTCGGCTCGTGGAGAGGATAATCCCGAACGAGCTTGCTGTGTGCGGGGACCCTAGAGCTGGCTACGACTGCTACTGTGACGACGACGACTGTACAAAGATCCTCAGTGGATTCGACTGCGATGATGATGAAAACAGCACGGGGATCCTCCGTGTTTTCGGCATTGACCACTACTATACATCGTGGGATACGTCAACTCCGAACTACATGTCAGTTGATGCATCGACCTCTTAGTTAATGGAGTGGACCCTCCCGGAACGAGCATGCTGTGGGCGGAAACCCTAGAGCCGGTTGAGACTTGACGACTACCGATCGGATGACTCGGTGTGTTACAGATAGCCCAGTGGGGAGCGCTTGGTTGTAGCGTGTAATGGACCGGACCTCCCTGGTCCATTGCTTTGTGAAAATGTGGTGTTGGAGGTGTTCGGGGAAGTCAAGGTGACTTATCCCCCAGCCGCTGCCTACCGGTAGCTCGGTCTACAGGTAGCTGCTGCCTACCGGTAGCTCGGTCTATCAGTAGCTGCTGCCTACCTGTAGCCGCCGCTTACCAGTAGCTCGGTCTACCGGTAGCTACTGCCTACCGGTAGTCGCCGCTTACCCGTAGCTCGGTCTATCGGTAGCCGCATCCTACCGGTAGCTGGGTTTACCGGTAGCCGCGGCGTACTGATAGCTCGGTATACTGGTAGCCGCAGTCTAGCAGTAGCTCGACTAACACTTTGCCAAATTTATAGTTCTGGGAACAGTGTTTCTATCGGTGAGGTTCTATCGGTGGACTTCTATCTGTAGACTTGTACAATGTTTCTATCGGTGAGGTTCTATCAGTGGACTTCTATCGGTAGACTTGAACAGTGTTTCTATCAGTGAGGTTCTATCGGTGGGCTTCTATCGGTAGACTTGAACAATGTTTCTATCAGTGAGGTTCAATCGGTGGACTTCTATCGGTAGACTTGAACAGTGTTTCCAGAATCATAAGAGCTACCGATTCCATACTTTTCCAAATTTCTCGAATGAAAAGTGTTTCCAGAATCCTAAGAGCTACCGATTCCATACTTTGCCAAATTTCACGAATAAACAATGTTTCCAGAATCCTAAGAGCTACAGATTCCATACTTTTCCAAATTTCACGAATGAACAGTGTTTCCAGAATCCTAAGAGCTACCGATTCCATACTTTGCCAAATTTCACGAATGAACAGTGTTTCCAGACTTCATGAGAGCTACCGATTCCATACTTTGCCAAATTTGGAGTATGTGAACAGTGTTTCCAGCTTCGTAAATTTGACGTTTTCTTTGACGTAAAATACTTTTAAAACCTTATTTTAAGGACCTTAAGACCGATTCAAAGGCCATAAATTCTATATTAATTATTCCTAAGGCCGAGATGTTTTTACCTGGTCAAACCGCGTGGGTTAATGCGATCCGTTTTTAATGGAGAATAAATCGGATCTTAAATCGTCGCCTCTCTAATTTTTTTTAAAAGGAATGAGATATCATTCTTTGTTGTTCTTCCTCCTGGTTCTCAACTGCAAGACGCTAGAACCCTTCAATCCTTCCCGTAGGAGTTTCACAATCAAACGTTACTCGGATCAGTTCAGCTCTGCTTGATGCAACCAAGATGTGTCCATCATTCTTCCATATAAGGTATATTTTATCATTGTTCCTTCGGGGATCACCTTCTCTTGTTCTCCCTTCCATATTAGCATGTAATCTCCATGGTTCTAATGGGTTTTGGTTGGTTGGGACTTACTGTGGCATCCTCGGGTGGATGCAGTTGTCGAGAGAGATGGATTGTGGACCATTGTGTGGATAAAGGACGTCAAGAACTCTTCGAGGTAGGGTATACACGGCTTCTCTAATTGTATATGTGCAATCGTAGAATTGGCATGATTTATCCCTTTAGATCACAATGAAATTGACGTAATTAAATACTTGAACTGGATTAATAGAATTGGTTGATCGCATGTTGTTGCTTTGTACCATGATAACGGTTTGCCTCATGTTTTCCTAGATAGAGTGATTTTCTTTAATTAGTTGCTCGTTCATGATGGAAATTAATAAAGAACGTAAAGGGATAATTATTTGTTAAATAATTGGCTAAAGATAAAGTGGCATGTTAATGAATCTGTTAATTCAAGATGGATTAAAGAACTATTAGTTCGATAATTTCAAAAGGGTTCTAAGTTACCCGCTTGCTTGTAAGGCTGAATGCCTTGTGGTTTGGAGCTCTGAGTGCTCATTTTGTATGAAGGTTGAATGCCTTGTTAAAGGGTCGAGAGCCCATTTTGTTATCTTTGTTTCCCGCTGCTGGTAATTTGATGTGATCCTGGATGGCTGTTGTGATATGTGGAGGCATGGGGACTTGTGGTTGTGGCAGTGGATGACGCCTAGTGGGGCGAGATGCATCGGTTTATGCATGTGGGTGTCAGGGAGGACACCAAGGATGATGGTATGAGATGAATGTGATGGTTTGATGTTGGTGGTTTGGTTTGGTTGTTTATCTGCTTTACTTTTCCCCACTGCTCAAGGAAGCTGGTCTTTCTTACCCTCTTTCCGAAGGAGGAGAAGACACACGGGGTATGCCACGTGCTTTCCGTGTTTAGCCTCTCGATGGAGGATGAGTCTATGCTCTTGCTATAGGTGGAAAAGACTCGATAGGTAGTATATCTACTCGCTGTGTTGAGCCCCTTTGTGTTTAGTAGCATAGGATGCTTTTCTAGAATGCCTGGGAATATGGGAAAGTAATTCCATAATGAAAGTTTGTTTAAATGGTGATAATCCACGGGGATTGAGAAACTGGAATTTAATAGTGATGTGAATCCTAAAAAGGAGCAGTTTTTGAATGTGATGCCAATTTAGTTTAATGTGGTAAATTGCTCATGGTTAATTAATGTTTAATGAATTAATTAACCTACAGTGGAACTGATAAAATGAGAATGGAGTAATCTAATAAAGCTCTTCAAATGGTTGTGTGCTTATAGGATACCTAGTCTTAGAAGTAGCAGCCTGGAGTCTGAGAGACGTTAGATGCAGTTGTGCCTATGACTAGGTAATGCCCATAGTGTGGTTGTGAGTTATATATATTCTGTACTTTTTGTGTTTCTATATGCTACTCCACCCTGTCGGTAAGGGCAACTGACACCTCGGGGATTCTGAGCCCTGGGGAGGTGTTTTCCCCAACATTCTGATGGGAGGTTGAATGGCTGACTACCCCCTTTGTCCCCACTCTCTTCTCTTGGTAGATACTTGTGCCATGAGGCATAGCGGTTAGTTACCCCATATATGTGTGTAGAGGGCTATAATGGATTGTGGTTATTCACACA
Organism: Viscum album; assembly: GCA_963277665.1. Taxonomy (NCBI): domain Eukaryota; kingdom Viridiplantae; phylum Streptophyta; class Magnoliopsida; order Santalales; family Viscaceae; genus Viscum; species Viscum album. The sequence continues at coordinate 2,062,643,413 of OY728133.1, read as the reverse complement.
CATATATTCTGGATATAGTATCATATGGGCTACTATAGGTGTAATGTGTATAGGCTATGATGGCTTGAGGATCCTTACTCGGAGTATGGGCTGTAATGGCTTGAGGTATTATACCCGACGTATGATACACGTTATGCAGGCTGTGGTGGCTCCCGTAAACTACCTGATTACTTTTGGTTGTGAGGACGGTGTGGTGCTTCACCCAGGTGTCTGCGGGCAAGCCTATGTGGTGCACGAGGTGTAGATTGTGTAGCTTAGCCCAGGTGTCTGCGGGAAAGCCATTGGAGAGAGATGCACATGACGTATGTCATTGGGGAAAAGCGGCAAACCAGTGGGGAAGTAGTAGCGGGGTACCCTTGATATTCTTTACTATATTCTATATTCTTGTATGCGTTACTTGGTGAGAGTAGCCATGGTGAGGTTGGGAACTTAGTATACCTGTTTAGGTAACGAGTTAGTTTCACTTGTTGTTCACTGCGCTTTAGCATGCTTTCGTTACTTTTGCACGAGAGGCTTGGGGAGGATCCTACTGAGTATACTGTTATACTCACCCTATGTATATATAAACTGTTTTTCAGGTCACTTGGAGTAGGTTGAAGATCAAGCTGGTTACTACTAGATTGCGGTTGGAGGAGGAGCTGTTCGGGATTGTGGTCGCTGTCGTTTTACTTTCTTTTGAGTACTTTTAAATTTCCCTTTCAGTTGTAGTACTTTTGGATGACATTTCATATATGTACTGGGGTTTTTTTATATTTCAGTTATGAGTTGGAGTTTGTTCGAGTCTATTCTATCCCTCTCTTCTGCATGTGTTCTCTTAGAGGGTAATGCCTCCCATTTGTGTGTGTATTATACCCTCGGTGCTAGTCGCCAACCTGGGGCCTACTGGAGGTGGGACTCGGGGGTCATTATATCCCTTCTCACATTGCCGGCCCAGTAGGGGTACACTTTGTGGGGAGGGGGTCGTGACAGAGTGGTATCAAAGGTCTGGTTGAGGGATAGGATGGTGTTTGGAGTTAGGCACATGTGAGGATGCATGGGGTGGTAGGGCAACGATGTCATTCATGTTTATCAAGTGGGGTAAACACTGGAGACCGGCAGAGACATAGTCGTTCAGGGCCCCCTATGATCAGTTGCACGAACCTTTAAGTTTACGATGACCACTAAACAAAGTGATACTGGTTGCAGGGTAGAGACCTAGGAAAGGATCATGCATCATTATTCTTTGCGCCTGTGTTTGAATGGGTAGACCTTGGGATAGGTAAACTGAAATTAATAAAACAAAACAATTAATTAATTAATGTGAGTCTTCCATATTCCAGGATTAGGAGTTCTAACAGCTGTTATTTTACAGGTATGGCTCCAGGTCGACGTCCTCGTCAGGTTTGCGTAGAAGATGCCCAGCAGGCTGTTCTAGCAGATCGCCGCCGAGTAGAGGTTGACGACGATGACACTTGGAGGAAGACACTTCGAGAGTTTCAGCGCCAGAGTCTACAGAAGTACGAGGGTTCCGTTTCATATGCAGTCACAAAAGACTGGTTGGAGGAGATCGAGATAGGCTTCAGTTCGATTCGTGCTCGGAAGGAACACTGGGAGTCCTTGGTTGTGACGATGCTGCGTGGAGCAGCGAGGCAGTGGTGGTTCTTGTTCCTCGGTGATCGTGAGGAGTCAACAATCTCATGGGAGGAGTTTCGAGACAGGTTTAGAGTCGAGTTTCTTTCATCGACTGCGAAGGTGTCCAGTCGCCATGAGCTTCTCACCCTTCGACAGGGGAGCGCCAGTGTTCGAGAGTTTGGAATCCGTTTCAGGAACCTTATACGATATGCTTCAGACCTGTTACCAGATGATGAGGCCAGGGCGAGGCATTTCAAGGAGGCTTTGCGTCCTGAGATCCATCTCCAGGTCACCCCATTTATGCTGAAGACATATCTTGAGGTGCTGGTGAGGTCAAAGGTTGTTGAGAGGACTTTGGCCAGGACTGGATCGTCACGAGAGGGGAATCGTCATGATTCCTCACGAAGCAGAGCTGTGGTCAGGGGTTCCCGGTTTTCAGGACAGAAGAATTTCCATTCACCTGGGGGTAGGTCCCACCCCTTCCCATCTCGTTTCTCCGGAGGCCGAAACTGTCAGACCTATGCCAAGGGATCAGGCACTTGTTTTTCTTGTGGTGGTCGTGGTCATCAGTAGTGGGAGTGCCCGACTTTTCAGAGCAGTCATCGTGCACCGGGCGCTCCACTCCAGGTTCCTCCATTGAGGTAGTTCCATCCGAGGCAGCAGCAGCAGGTTGCACCAGTTTTAGATCACTAAAGGGTAGATAGAGCAGGCAGAGGACAACCCCATGACGCTCCCCGTCCTCAGAGAGCAGACCGCGGCCATGGTAGTGGTCGTCATCAAGGTCAGAGAGGCCGTGGAGGAGGTCGTGGTCAGCTTCATGCTCTAGCGTTACCAGCCCCAGGCGAGCCAGATGTCGTTCGAGGTACCCTTTGCTTGTTTTCTACCATGGTGTATGCCTTCTTTGATTCAGGAGAAACAAACTCCTTCATATCACCTACCCTTGTCCATGCTTTGGAACTTGAGGTAGAGAGGCTTCCAGTGCCCTTGGCGTTGACTACGCCAGCTGTATGTCGAGCTGACTTGTTTTAAGTATGTAGAGATTGTGAGCTAGTGTTGGGGAAACACCGCTCTTGGGGATATTTACTATGTTTGTGAATACAACCATATGATGTCATACTAGGCATGGATTGGTTGTATTCGGTGCAGGCTGTTGTGGATTGCTACAGGAAGAAGGTAGTTTTCTTTGATGAAGATGGAGAGAAAGTGGTGTTTGTTGGTGAGAGAGATCCTCGGCTGAGTCATAGACGAGTTCCATCCTTATCATCAATGATGGATGTGATGACACTGATTTCTTCAGAGGTTCAATAGTTGGTGTTTCCTAGGGTCTTAGAGGAGTACCCTGATGTCTTTCCAAAAGGGGTTGTATCCTTACCCCCTCGACGAGAGTTCGAGTTTGGGATCGAGCTACAGCCAGGAGCGTCTCCTATCTCTATGTCTCCGTATAGGATGGCCCCTTCTGAGTTAAGAGAGATACGTATTCAGCTCGACGGTCTGTTGCAGTGTGGTTTTGTTCGGCCAAGTGTGCCACCGTGGGGTGCACCAGTTTTGTTTGTGAAAAAGGCTGATGGCAGTTTGCGGTTGTACGTCGATTATCGTCGGTTAAACAAAGTGAAAATAAAGAACCGCTATCCTCTCCCACGGATTGATGACCTATTCGATCAACTGAAGGGTGAATGTTGGTTCTCAAAGATAGACTTGCAGTCAGGATATTATCAGATGCGTGTAAAGGATGAGGATATCCTGAAGACTGCTTTCCACTGTCGTCATGGGCATTATGAGTTTGTTGTAATGCCATTCGGCGTGACGAATGCTCCAGCTGTTTTCATGGGGCTGATGAATGCTGTGTTCTGTGAATTCATGGACAAGTTTGTTGTGGTTTTCATCGACGACATCTTTGTGTACTCCACATCTGAAGAGGAGCATGTCGAGCATCTACGTGTCGTTTTGGGAGTTCTTCGCCAACATCAGTTGTTTGGGAAGTTGTATAAGTGTGAGTTATGGGCTCGAGAAGTTCGTTTCTTGGGACATGTTGTGTCCCAACATGGAGTAGCTGTGGATCCTTCGAAGATAGAAGCAGTGGTGTCTTGGCCAGCCCCCAAGACCGTGTCAGAGGTGCGAAGTTTCCTTGGTCTCGCAGGCTATTATAGGATGTTTGTAGCCAATTTCTCCCGAGTTGCGACTCTTCTAACAACATTGACCAGGAAGGATCAAGTGTTCATATGGACTGATCAGTGTCAGATAGCTTTCGAATATCTAAAAGAGAAGTTGGTAAGTGCTCCAGTCCTTTGTCTTCCAGCAGAGGGAGTCCAGTTTGATGTTTTCTGTGATGCTTCACATCTAGGGCTAGGCTGTGTTCTTATGCAACAAAGGTCAGTTGTTTCTTATGGGTCCTGAAAATTGCGTCCCCATGAACACAACTATGCCACCCATGATCTTGAGTTGGCATCTGTGGTGTTTTCACTGAAGTTGTGGAGACATTACCTCATTGGCGAGCGCTTTGTGGTTTTCACCGATCATAAGAGTTTGAGGTATGTTTTCTCTCAGCGGGACTAGAACTTGCGGCAGCGTCGGTGGATGGAGTTCCTGCTGGAATACGACTTCAAAATATCGTATACACCTGGGAAGGGAAATGTTGTTGCTGATGCGCTAAGATGAAAGTCACGTAGTGATGCTGTGCGTGAATCCGGTGATTCTTGGAGAGTAATGGAAGAACTGCCAGCATTACATCTTGATATGGAAGAGGTTGGAGGTAGAGGTTGTCTTTTCCAGATGACGGTGCAATCATCTCTGATGCAGAAGGTGGAAGAGTCTCAGTTGGGTGATCCATAGGTGGAAGTTTGGAGAGACAGATTTGTTTGTGGAGAGGCCCCTGATGGTTGGTCGGAGGATGAACAACACCGAGTGTTGTATCATGGCAGGCTTTTTGTCCCCTTGGCGATGCGCGAGACAGTTCTCTGAGAGTTCCATAGTTTACCCTTGACGGTACATCCTGGTGTGATGAAGATGTACCGATCCTTGAGGAGTCAGTTTTGGTGGCCTGGGCTGAAGCGTACAGTTGCAGAATGTGTGTCTCGATGTTTAGTCTGCCAGAAGGTGAAGGTCGAACACCGTGTTCCTGGTGGTCTTCTCCAGCACATAGAGATTCCTCAGTGGAAGTGGGAGGACATCTCAAGGGACTTTGTTATTGGTTTACCTCGAGCTCCGGGAGGACATGATACTATATGGGTGGTAGTGGATCGTTTAACAAAATCATCCCACTTCATAGAGATCAAGGAGTCGAGCTCAGTGGAAGTTTTGTCGAGGCAATATCTAGAGGAGGTGGTGAGACTCCATGGAGTACCTAGGACGACCATTTCTGATCGAGATCCTCGTTTTACCTCCAGGGTGTGGAGAGGTCTCCAGCATGCCTTTGGCTCTCAACTGTGCCTTAGCACTGCTTTTCATCCTCAAACGGATGGTCAGACAGAGCGAACCATCCAGACTATTGAAGACATGTTGCGCTCTTGTGTTCTTGATTTTGGAGGTTCATGGAAGAAGCACTTACCCTTGGTAGAGTTCTCTTACAATAATAGTTTCCACTCTACCGTCGGTATGGCTCCGTTTGAAGCCTTGTATGGCCGGCCATGCCGTTCTCCGTTGTGCTGGAATGGGGTCGGAGAGTCATCAATTCTCGGACCAGAACCAGTGCAGAATACAACAGAGATGGTTCAGGTGATTCGTGAGAGGATGAAGACAGCACATGATCGTCAGAAATCATATTCTGATCAAAGAAGGAGACCCTTAGAGTTTAATATTGGGGATCATGTGTTTATAAAGGTGACTCTCCGCCGTGGGAAGCGAAGGTTTGGTCGTGGAAGTATGCTTTCTCCCCGGTTTGTTGGGCCTTTCGAGGTGTTAGCTCGTGTTGGAGCTATGGTGTATCGAGTAGCACTTCCCCCTCAGATGAGTCAGATACATGATGTTTTCCATGTATCACAGCTCCGTCGCTACCTTCATGATGAATCTCATGTTATCGATTGGGGAGAGATCGATATTGATAATGATGCAACCTTCGAGGAGCGACCTGTGGAGATCCAAGACCGCAAGGAGAAGGTGTTACGTGGGCGTTCTATCCCCTTAGTTCGTGTCTTGTGGCGACACGGTGGCATGGATGAGAGTACATGCGAGCGTGAGTCACAGATACGTGGTCAGTACCCAGAGTTGTTTAATGTTTAACTCTTTTCATGTAATGACGTTTCTTTTATGGTTAGATCTTTCATGTTTTATTTATGTACTTTTTTTGTGTGATGTTATGATTGAATTGTTGGGATATGGACTATTTGTTTCCATATTCTCGGATGTCGTAGTTTTTTTCCATCTTTCAAACAACTCATGGTGGTTTTCCATTGAGAGGTATCTTATGGGGTGGTTGTTCGGACCCCTCTGTTCCTCTGAGTTGGTTTTTAATTCTTGAGGACGAGAATGTTTTGAGAGGTATCTAATGTAATGGCCCGGACCTCCATGGTCCATTACATTGTGAAAATGTGGTGTTGGAGGTGTTCCGGGAAGTAAAGGTGACTTATCCCCCAGCCGCTGCCTACCGGTAGCTCAGTCTACCGATAGCTGCTGCCTACCGGTAGCCACCGCATACCAGTAGCTCGGTCTACCGGTAGTTTCTGCCTACCGATAGCCGTCGCTTACCAGTAGCTCGGTCTACCGGTAGCCGCATCCTATCGGTAGCTGGGTTTACCGGTAGCCGCGGCGTACTGATAGCTCGGTATACTGGTAGCCGTAGTCTAGTAGTATCTCGGCTAACACTTGGCCAAATTTCTAGTTCTGGGAACAATGTTTCTATCAGTGAGGTTCTATCGGTGGACTTCTATCGGTAGACTTGAACAGTGTTTCTATCGGTGAGGTTCTATCGGTGGACTTCTATTGGTAGACTTGAACAGTGTTTCCAGAATCCTAAGAGCTACCGATTCCATACTTTGCCAAATTTCACGAATGAACAGTGTTTCCAGAATCCTAAGAGATACAGATTCCATACTTTTCCAAATTTCACGAATGAACAGTGTTTCCAGAATCCTAAGAGCTACCGATTCCATACTTTGCCAAATTTCACGAATGAACATTGTTTCCAGAATCCTAAGAGCTACTGATTCCATACTTTGCCAAATTTCACGAATGAACAGTGTTTCCATACTTCATGAGAGCTACTGATTCCATACTTTTCCAAATTTTGACTATGTGAACAGTGTTTCCAGCTTCGTAAATTTGACGTTTTCTTTGACGTAAAATACTTTCAAAACATTATTTTAAGGACTTTATTACCGATTAAAAGGCCATAAATTCTATATTAATTATTCATATGGCCGGGATGTTTTTACTTGGTCAAACCGCGTGGGTTAATGCGATCCGTTTTTAACGGAGAATAAATCAGATCTTAAATCGTCGCCTCTCTAAATTTTCTTTAAAAGGAACGAGATATCATTATTCGTTGTTCTTCCTCCTGGTTCTCATATGCAAGATGATAGAACCTTTCAATCCTTCCCGTAGGAGTTTCACAATCAAACGTTACTCGGATCAGTTCCGCTCTGTTTGATGCAACCAAGTTGTGTCCATCATTCTTCTATATAAGGTATGTTTTATCATCGTTCCTTCGGGGATCACCTTCTCTTGTTCTCCCTTCCATATTAGCATGTAATCTCCATGGTTCTAATGGGTTTTGGTTGGTTGGGACTTACTGTGGCATCCTCAGGTGGATGTAGTGGTCGAGAGAGAAGGATTGTGGCCCATTGTGTGGATAAAGGACGTCAAGAACTCTTCGAGGTAGGGGATTCATGGCTTCTCTAATTGTAAATGTGCAATCGTAGAATTAGCATGATTTATCCCTTTGGATCACAATGAAATTGACCTAATTAAATACTTGAACCAGATTAAATGAATTGGTTGATCGCATGTTGTTGCTTTGTACCAAGATAATGGTTTGCCTCATGTTTTCCTAGAAAGAGTGATTTTCTTTAATTAGTTGCTCGTTCATGATGGAAATTAATAAAGAACGTAAAGCCGGAATTATTTGTTAAATAATTGGATAAAGATAAAGAGGCATGTTAATGAATCTGTTAATTCAAGATGGATTAAAGAACTATTAGTTAGATAATTTCAAAAGGGTTCTAAGTTACCCGCTTGATTGTAAGGATGAATGCCTTGTGGTTTGGAGCTCTGAGTGCTCATTTTGTATGAAGGCTGAATGACTTGTTAATGGGATGAGAGCCCATTTTGTGATCTTTGATTTCCTGCTGCTAGTAATTTGATGTGATCCTGGATGGCTGTTGTGATATGTGGAGGCATGTGGACTTGTGGTTGTGGCAGCAGATGATGCTTAGTGTGGCGAGATGCATTGGTTTATGCATGTGGGTGTCGGAGAGGACACTAAGGATGATGGTATGAGATGAATGTGATGGTTTGATGTTGGTGGTTTGGTTTGGTTTTTTATCTGCTTTACTTTTCCCCACAGCTCAAGGCAGCCGGTCTTTCTTACCCTCTTTCCGAAGGAGGCGAAGACACGCGGGGTATGCCACGTGCTTTCCATGTTTAGCCTCTCGATGGAGAATGGGTCTAAGCTCTTTCTATAGGCGGAAAAGACACGACGGGTAGTATATCTACTCGCCGTGTTGATCCCCTTTGTGTTTAGTAGCATAGGATGCTTTTCTAGAATGTCTGGGAATATGGGAAAGTAATTCCATAATGAAAGTTTGTTTAAATGGTGATAATCCACGGGGATGGAGAAACTGGAATTTAATAGTGATGTGAATCCTAAAAAGGAGCAGTTTTTTAATGTGATGCCAATTTAGTTTAATGTGGTAAAATGATCATGGTTAATTAATGTTTAAAAAATTAATTAACGTACAGTAGAACTGATAAAATGATAATGGAGTAATCTAATAAATCTCTTCAAATGGTTGTGTGCTTATAGGATACCTAGTCTTAGAATTAGCAGCCTGGAGTCTGAGAGACGTTAGCTGCAGTTGTGCCTATGACTAGGTAATGCCCATAGTGTGGTTGTGAGTTATATATATTCTGTACTTTTTGTGTTTCTATACACTACTCCACCCTATCGGTAAGGGAAACTGACACCCCGGGGATTCTGAGCCCTGGGGAGGTGTTTTCCCCAACATTCTGATGGGAGGTTGAATGGCTGACTACCCCCTTTGGCCCCGCTCTCTTGTCTTGGTAGATACTTGTGCCATGAGGCACATCGGTTAGTTACCCCATATATGTTTGTAGAGGGCTGTAATGGATTGTGGTTATTCACACACATATATTCTAGATATAGTATCCTATGGGCTACTATAGGTGTAATGTGTATAGGCTATGATGGCTTGAGGATCCTTACTCGGAGTATGGGCTGTAATGGCTTGAGGTATTATACCCGACGTATGATACACGTTATACGGGCTGTGGTGGCTCCCGGAAACTACCTGGTTACTTTTGGTTGTGAGGACGGTGTGGTGCTTCGCCCAGGTGTCTGCGGGCAAGCCTTTGGAGAGAGATGCACCAGACGTATGTCGTTGGGGAAAAGCGGAAAACCAGTGGGGAAGTAGTAGTGGGGTACCCTTGATATTATTTACTATATGCTATATTCTTGTATGCATTACTTGGTGAGAGTAGCCATGGTGAGGTTGGGAACTTAGTATACCTGTTTAGGTAACGAGTTAGTTTCACTTGTTGTTCACTGGGCTTTAGCATGCTTTCTTTACTTTTTCACGAAAGGCATGGGGAGGATCCTACAAAGTATACTGTTATACTCACCCTATGTATATATAAACAGTTTTTCAGGTCACTTGGAGCAGGTTGGAGATCAAGCTGGTTACTACTAGCTTGCGGTTGGAGGAGGAGCTGTTCGGGCTTGTGGTCGCTGCCATTTTACTTTCTTTTGAGTACTTTTAGTTTTCCCTTTCAGTTGTAGTACTTTTGCATGACATTTCATATATGTACTTGGGTTTCGTTTATATTTCAGTTATGAGTTGGAGTTGGTTGGAGTCTATTCTATCTCTCTCTTCTTCATGTGTTCTCTTAGAGGGTAATGCCTCCCATTTGTGTGTGTATTATACCCTCGGTGCTTGTCTCCAACCTGGGGCCTACTGGAGGCGGGACTTGGGGGTCATTATCTCCCTTCTCACATTTCCGGACCAGGAGGGGTACACTTTGTGGGGAGGGGGTCGTGACATAGCGGTAGACCCACGGCGGAGGAGCTCTTGGTTGTATCGGTAGACCCGCGGTACTCAACAGAAGGAGTACCTCTGGAGGCTATGAGGGGGAGTGCTTGGTTGTAGCGGCAGACCCACGACGGAGGAGTGCTTGGTTGTAGCAGAACCGGGGATAGCATGGTTGTAGCGGCAGACCCACGACGGAGGAGCGCTTGGTTGTAGCGGCTGACCCGTGGTAATCAATAGAAGGAGTACCTCTAGAGGCTATGAGGGGGTGCACTTGGTTGTAGCGGCAGACCCATGGTGGGAAGAGCTTGGTTGTAGCAGCAGGCCCACAGTACTCGATAGGTGAAGTACTACAACAGTCCAAGGTGAGAGGGAAGCTCTTGGTTGTAGCGGCATAACCACTGTACTTGATGGAGAAAGAGTTTCCCAATAGCTTTGCGTTCAACTTCATGATCGATCCTGTGTAGGGCATTACGGGGGTTAGTACCTACCGATCCTTTGTGGGTCCGACAGCTTAGACGAATCAGTGGCTACATCTGATCATCGCTATCGTCTTACGAAGAAGTATATACCTGTGTGAGATGAATCCTCTTTTTCTTCCCTATGTGGATTGTGTTGTGCTATCCTGTGTGGATTTACGTTTTGCTTCCTATGAGGATGGTGTTGTACTATCCTGGGCGGATTTACATTTTTCTTTACTGTGTGGAATGTTTTGTACTTGAGCTGAGATGTTGGAGCCGAGCGAGAATTGATGACTTAGGTATGTGTATGGGAATATACAAAAGCAGTGTCAGATGTTACTTCATGATTGTATCCTACATTTGTGGTTTATCCTTTGTGGATTCTGGGAGACCTTCGGGGGTCTCGAGGTCCCTATTGAGTAGATTATACTCACCCCTGCACGGGCTATGACTGCACTACGTTGTGTTGGTTGCAGACGACGGACATCACTGATCGTGGTTGAGGATTGCGGAGCAGGACAGTACCTGGGGGTGGACCACTGGGCGGGATGTACTCGGAGCGGTCGGCTGGACCCGAGGAGTAGTGGAGGCTATCTATACCCACCCTTCAGGTGGGACTTCCAGTGGACGGATCGACGTTGCGGCTTTACTTTTCAATTGTTGTTTCCCCTTTCGAGTTGTGCTTTACTTTCAGTTTGGGTTTGTATTCTGGCCCACTTACTTTTCCGCACCTACTGTTGTACAAGTTTTTACATAGTGTTTACTTTTTCCGCTTGCTTACTCTTTGGTGCTTGTTTACATTACAAGGAAATGCCTTCCCTTTACCGGGATTTACGCCTTGGTGCTAGTCGCCAGCCCCTGGCCTATGGAAGGTAGTAATGGGGTAGTCATGGCACGGGCCCCGAGGACGGGTCGTGACACAAGTAATCAATTGGACAAGTAATAAATATAATGTCATTCAAGACCTATAGAGTGAAACCCCATTTAAGCCTATCATAGACTTTATCTATATACAGTTTACTTATAATCTTATATCCTTTAGTTTTCATAAAAATAATATTCAATAATATTTTTCTCTTTTATAGAAATTTAGATTTTATAAATGTTGTTTATCATGGAAATATTTTTACCGGATTTGGTTTATTAATTTAAAAATTATAATTTCGAACGATCAATTATGTTATTTAGTAGAAATATTTATATAATTTTAAATAGATGTATAAAATAATGTATAATTGTTAATATCAATATTTTTTAAAAAACATTATCACTATTGTTAGAAATAAAATACAAAGATAAATGAAAATTGGGTTAAATTTAAATAAGGTAAAATAACAAACTGTAAAACCTACAATGTTTTATAAAAAATTAATGGTTTTGGTGAGCTATTAACAACACTAATTTATCTCCCAATTTATATCTAAATTTTTGGATTTAACACTTCATAACCTTAAATTATTGAATGTTTAATGGTTAAACTCAAAACTACCCTTATCTACCCTTATAAGAGATTGAATATATTAATCGTTCATGACTTAGTTAAAATTAATATTTATCCTCTATACAGTTTCATTTTTTCCTCTTGAAACCTCCACCATTATTATTTATATTATGGTACCCATTATGTATCATAAGACCATCATTTCTAAGGGCAGTTCCAAGTAAAATTTAAGTCCCCACTGTGAGTACAATAAAATATATTGTTTTCATCTTAATTATCAACATTTTCTATATGTAATCTAACCACTATAGTAAAATTATATTAGCATCATTTATATATTTTCATTTTATTATATTATTTGTATTATCCATAATGAATTATTAATCCCATCCATTAATGCGTTATGTGGACTACCGCCTCCACAATGCATCAAAATTTGTTTCCTTCACCACCATGAAAAAATAGATAACATGTAATTATTAGTAAATATATAGGTTTTTTACAATATAAAAAATCCATTTTATGAATAAATAACAATCCAAACAGTTATATGATCCACAAATGGACATCATTGATATAATAATTTTAAATAATCATACTATTAAGATTACCATATATCGAAATTGTTTTTTGTTTTCATATCCATTATTTTTTCTTTAAAATTCATAGAATTATAGTATATCACAAAAATATGATGCAAATAATTTTATTACTCTTCTAGTATAATGATGTTATATTAAAAAACCTCAAAATCATTCATTAAATCATGGTATATTCAGGTTTTGGTATTTTTAGCCTCATACATGAAGAATGATATGAATTAATATAATATATGGATATGGGAAATTAAATGCTCATATAATATAATGTAAATTTTTAAATATTGATTTATTATTTAGAATAAGTTAGATTAACATTTAACTCATCAACCTAGAAAACACACATTTTTTTGTAAGAATAACCGAAACATGCTTATTATCAATTTAATCTTTATCGTTAAATACTAAATATCTCAGGAATATATTTTGGAACATCATAAATAATTCTAATAAATCTCTAGTGGTTACCAATTTGAACTAATAATGATTAAATTTGGATGATAAATAAATATTGTTTCTGTTATTATAAAATGATATAAATGATCTACTATACAATAATGGAAATGTAATATCAAAAGAATTCATTTAATAGATGAGATTTTCTGAAAAATTTGAATGAAAAATAGATACAGTAATGGTTCTAAAATAATTTATTAAGAGATTTATTTTTTATATACATGATGTTAATGTATGCCCATTGATTCTTGGATAAGAGGTAAGGGGGTTTCATCTCAAATTCCTATCTTTGAGATATGTTTGATATTAAAAACCTAATTTAATTATTTTGTCATATATATATAATAGATGAGATATTTTATCATGATTATCTTTTAGACAAAAAATTATATGTTTAATTACAATATCTCTCTACCATGGTTTATTTAATATGTTACTCAATATGTACAGGTTTTATTTTTCACAAATCATATTCTTTGATACACAAAACAAATTTAACAATGTGTATTATTTAAATGGTTTATTCAATAACCATGGATATATTTTTATCATAATAATTTTATATAAGGGGAAAAAATATAAAATACATGTACCCTTATTGATGTGACTATTTATAAATTTGTTTTATAGTTGTAAGATTTTTTGTATCTCAATATTCAATCACTGATTTATGATCATTCTCTATAACAAATTCAATTAATGTTGGAAATATTTTACCCATTGATTATATTATATAATATTCTCTCCTTAAATTTTGGGGAGTATCATTTCTACAACATAAAACTATTGTAAAATATTTCTCACTTATTAGGAAATTAACATTAGAATCCATATACATTAATTCTTAGGATATATTGTGACCATATAATTACAATATTGATGTTACAATATAATAATTTTTTATATGGAAAGATCATCAAATTTTCCATTATTCATATTAGATTATGTTCAGAAAAAATTTAATATAGTATATTTACATCAGAAAAAATACTTCATTAACCTATATAGTTTTATGAATTATTATTTTCATGTTTACTATGTATTGTTTGTTTATCCACATTCATTATCAGTTTGGGATATGCTATTATTGTCACATTATTGAAATGAGTAATTTTATTGAAAATATTGATTTTTATGGAAATTTAACTTAGGGTTATAATTTTTTAATATTTTATATTTTTCATTATATGGATTTACAAGTCTTTATTTAGAAAATGATTCATAATAGAATGGTATTAATATTCAAATGGAATATTTTGGTTAATTCATTGGAGTTAGTTATGTGATAGGTGGTTACACTAATTATATAGATTATTAATTTATTGACAGGTCTCATAAGAAATAATTTCTTTATGTATTTGGTGTATGAATACCCAATTCTGCCAGACTTATATGATGTTGTCTCTAAGAATGGTAAGGCATTATGGAACAAGGTATTTCCAATATATTTATGACTTTAGGAATTCACTACATAATTTTAGGGGTATAGCTATGGTTATTTTTTTAAAATTTTGTAGAGATTTAAACCACTTCTAAATAATTATGAAACATATTCTTAAAATTTCCACTATAATTGATGTGATAATTAAAAATGGATCGGTATTTATCATTTAGAAGTAGTTTCATAGATGTGTCAAAAACTATTTTTAGAGGTGGTTTTTTAGAAGTGGGGTTTCCTATCATAATTGACTATTATTTCATTGATGTTTAGACCACCTCTATAAATAATTATACATAATCTTGGCTTAAAATGAAACTAATTTTTTTAACAATATACTTCAGTTGTTTAAATAGATACTAATTTATTTGTAGTATATAGGGGTTGTATAAAGGGATGGTATATATTTCTGTTTGAAGAATAAAAAAACCTACAGATGATGCAGCAGTAGAAAAAAAATACAATAATACAAATTCAAAAAATCAAACCAAATCTGAATGGACAATAAAAAACTATTCATAATAGGTGTTTTTATTAAATCACAATCAAAATCAAAATAAAATTACAAAACAAAAAAAATATTATACACATAATAAAATGTATTCAATGGATATATACACAATATGAATCATTATTCTCCATGATACGCTTTTGTAGAAAACAATCAAGATGAACCCAAAAATTTTTAAATCTAATGCATCATCCTTAAATGTTCAAACATACCATAACAAGTTAAATCACAAAACATTGGATTTCCTCTAAAATACATGTAAAATCCATTTTACAAGTCATTTAAAAAATTCACAGCGTCAAATTATTCATGTTAGACCCTTAAAAATAATATAAATCATTCTTTGAAAAACACATTTTCTATTATGTTTTATCATTCCAAAACCCTTTTCATTGATAACCATTTTCCATTTATATTATAGTTAGAACCAATTAACCATTAAAAGATCATATTTTAAAAATAAATACAATTTTACATTTATTTTATAATGTATGAATAAATATAATACATAAAAAAGGGTACGCTAAAACTCATTCGATTAAGGAACTACCATCAATACATTTAGCAGTCTAGGTTGTCCTTGTTTTCTATAATTCACACAAGATCACATCCCAATATAGTGGGAAAACTCAGCAACGATAATAAATATATAGACTACAATAAGAATATATTAACATGAATATAAAATAAATATTATACCATGAGGCATTAATATAGTGGACACCTAATTTTAAATTGAAAATAATATACCAAATTTAAATGTATTATCAATTAAAACTAGAAAAAATGAAAATAAAAAACTACAAACAAAACAAATAATATAATAATGATAAATCATTTATTAAAAATTCTAACTAAAACAAACTTGTAAATATAAATTTTAAATTTTCAACCATATTGTATTTTAGAATACATTTTTAATGTTTTTAATACTGACTATTAAGGTTTTAAAAATCCACATTCCTATTTGAAATCTCTATCATTAACAACCAGATTCAAAAAATAATGTTTTTTGAAATATTAGATAATATTTATTTAATCAAACTAGAAAATAAACTGAAACAATAAACATCATATAACATTTAATGCGATAAAAAATACATATATCCACTACTTCAAGGAACAACTGGGTTTTCGAATCACAATACCATTTTTTTAGTAGGACATGAGTATAGTTACACACCACCATCACGAAATCCAATATCAACCTATATATCTACAAGAATAACTATGATTGACTCTATATGTATCTCTTTCTCAACACCCTACTACCATAACCTGTATTATATTTATCTTAAAAAATAAAAAGCATTGTATATTTAAATTTAAGGTTAAACTATAATAATGTAGTGAACAAGCTAATTATAATGTTATCTTAATTACCTACTCAATAAAACCAAAAATCTATGTGATAACACTGGGGACACATGCATCAATCTTCAGATATAAATTAACTATTTCTTTCTATAATGAAAAAAACATAATATCCTACAGCAGTATTTGAGCCACATGTTGCAGGGTTGTGCTTCCCAATAACTGATATATTATTCTCATTTCTATAAATATCCTCTGATAATCATGGGGTAGGGAGTAACTACAACTGAGATTATATGTGAATGAAATCGACAATGACATACAAATTTCAATAAATTGTATTTTTCCAAAACCCGTATTTCACACTTGACAAGCTTGATCATTCACAAAGTATTCATCCAATCGATCATCCTAGTAGACTGGGATGGTCATTGATGGTTTAACATCCCATTTTAATTTTATTCCAATAAATAAAATATCATTCATATATAAATACATACATATTAATGAGGTGAAACGAAAAATAAATAGTTTCAATGGAAACTGAATTCATATCCCAACTTCTATGGCAGGATCATTCACATAACTCACATTAGATTTTGTATGAACTTACAACAAATTTTATACTCAGAAGACTTGTTTCACATTCTTTTTTTGAAAACAATAATCAAATATAAATAAAAAAATTTGTTAGTGGAACAAATTATTTTATATTATAACTATATTAATGGATGAAAATATTACCAGTCGATATGTTTGTTCCAAAATACATTGAACCGATAGTGTGGGGGATGATTTGTTCAGCATGACTTGAAATATATTTTTTGAAACATCTTGAAATAAATAACATGTAATTTAATATTAATATATGATATATAATCAATTATTTATATGAATTTATATATAAAAATATGATTGATATAAAAATATATTTTTCAATACCATGTTATTCTCATGGAGATGGCTATCAATAGACCATTTACACTACTATATTGGTACCCATAATGGTACTTTATCATAATACTATTTACAGTTTAATGCTGTATCATTGGATTCATTCAATAACCACAATTTAAAATATATCAATTTATTTCCCCAATAATTTGACATCCATACTCAAGTGATATGATCAACCATAGTAATGTGGAATAACATATACTCCTAGATATAAATTTTTAAAATATTATAAGTTAATTAAATAATGTAATTCGATTGAGTCATGATATATTAAAATTTTATTTATCAAGGAAAACAATAAATTATTTATCCAATATTGAGGAAATTGACTCCTACAAGAATTTGTAATCATGAGGGTAACCATCATAGATTCCAACTATCCAAGAATATGATCAAATTATCTCACAACATTATCTATTAGGACCCTAAATCAATCCAATAAGACAAAAATACTCAGTTAGTTGATATTATATACATTTGTACTATTAATATTTTTATCTATGGTAACATTAGTTCAAAATTTTATAAAATTTTTTATTAGTATACAAAATATAAATTCAATCATTCATATTAAATTTTTAACCTACGAATGTCATCCTATAATATCCTTATGTTGAAATATTTGTAAGAACTATTTCCCTCACTATGAATCCACTACAGATTTGACATTATAAATCTAGATTTATTTTTACAGATGTTAATGGGATGAAGAAAGAGGGTTTTATAGACCATAAATGGAGGGAGATAGAAGGTTTGGAAAACACATACTACTTGAATATGGAAGGTGTTCTAGATACCATGTGGAGGGAGCCTAATGAATCATAAAATGTCTGTGTGGTCATTCGAACATCAACTAGGAGTCAAATACATTTATTGAAACGCTTCTCACATGGAATTCCTATCATTTAAACAAATAAAAATAACTTCCAATAATATATGTCAAAAAAATCATTCATGAAATGAAATGTATAAATGATAACAGAAGTAGTGTAATTAAAAAACTATATATATATATATGATCATGAATTATTCTATATACAAAAGAAATATAATATTAGTTTTTAAAATATTAACAATAAAATAATAACAATCAATTAGAATATGATAATATATCAACATTATTAGAAATTAATAACATATAATATAGATTGTTGAGAAGTAATTTGATGAATATAGGTATGATAAATTTTTCATTAAATCAGGAAGTTATTCTTCTCCATCATTACATTATATAAATCATCCACCAATGAAAAACTAATATTTTCAATATCATTATTGGAAAAAAATGTTAGTTTCATTCTATTATTGGAAATCAATGTCATAGGAAAAATATCACAATTCGTCACCCATATCACACAATCCTCCTTGTTTTATGTGAACAATGACACTCCAGCATTCATCCATGAAATCTTCCACATATTATACAATAATTTTATTATTATGAGAATATTTAAAGATCTTGTAATTCACAACCACTAAAATCCATCAACAATGATAATTTTATAAATGTAAATTGAATGGAATATATTTTTATTCCCTAGTTATATCATCACACTAGCCTTTAATTAATACAACTAAAAAATGGATTTATTAGTTTTATTTAATAATATCAATCAACAATTTTTATTATTCCAATTAAAAAACTATAAATATTCTAATACTTATAACTTTTAAACCATCATCATGATTGACTATATGAAATTTTACGCAATTAACATTGTATGAATCGATCATTCCAGCTTGTTTTAAAGTATGTCATGCCAGAAACATCATGTCTTATGAAAACTCAGTCGAAATATCATTATTTATGATCTATAATAAGTTATATATATTATTAAATTTATAAAATTTATATGGAAACATAATATCCATATTTGCTGTGATTATTTTGATGTTACCTGACATGAAAATAATTATATGTGATTTTCATGAACATATTTTATGATATCATTCACATATTATGTTTGACATCTAATTCCTATCATTGTTTGAATCCAGAGATCTAAAATAAATTGATATGAAATTTTTATATTCATTTCAACATATTTATATTCTTATATTATTTCAATTTATAATAGTGTAATATTTGAGATCCTTAAAACAGATCATCCAATAGTGGGAATGATTTTTGAATTCCCGTGTAGTTCATATTTTATCAATTTATTGTGAACACATCAAAATTGAAGAAATAATTTTTCAATATCATCATTCTATCTAGAAATAAAATTTATGATAATACTACTCTAAATATCCTTTAGAAATAATTCATTCATGGTGAGATTTAATTTTCATATATTTTTTCAAAAAGATAGTGGTATCTATGATATAAAATAGTTAAAACATAATTACAAATTTATTGAAGTTCCATGAATTGTTTACTTAATATTGAAAGAATATAAATAAAGTTTATCCCAATGGATTATATCTAATGATAATGTACGATGAATCTTAATTTTTATTCATTATATAAATTCATTATTAAATTAATAATGATATTAAAAAAAGACAACAGAAATATCATCTCTATTCAAAAACGTTTTCATAAAAAACTTTTTTGATGATTTCAAAACTCAAAATGTTGTAGAGTTTTTTCAAATAGTTATATAACGAATATGTAGAATTAGATAGTAACTATACTATCTTTTTGATTTAAAAATGTAGTCAATTATAATGGATATAACTATTGAAACAAAATATGTGAAACATGAAATTCTAATCCATGTAACCAAAAATAATTTATATCAAAAGTAATTCAAAAGTTAAATGAATTCTCAACAGATACGTTAATAAGGTTAAAAAATAAAATTAATATATATTTTTTCCTATTTTTCATTGAAAAAAATTTGAGTGCATACTTTCTATTCTCTTTTTTCTATAGATCACTAATTATATTCATTTTTTTAGTTGTTTTGTGAATTGAGATGGTCCATCAACATTCAATAACAGTCTAGAAATGTTAAGATGACATTTTCAAAATAATTCATCATAATATAAATAACATAATGTGTATGACGCAATACATTAAAATCCAAATATGGGATTTTTATGAATATAATTTTTTCCTTCCATTTTGGTGTTAGAATTTCAATATATGATTCACTTAAAACATTTTTCCTAATATAATTTAAATGATTCAACTTCCCAAATTCTTTTTCAATATTTACCAGTTGTTCCAATATATCATAATCTTTCAAAAACATTGTAGGTGGTCTAAGATCAGTTAACCCATTTATTTTGGATTATTCATTCAAAATCTATATGATTCATCGAGAAATAATATATTATAGAAGAAGAACTATTTTTTACTATAGGATTTTTGGTCAATCGCAAAATCAATGTTACAAATTGGACATCAAAACCAGTGTCTGTTTTCCAACTAGAAAATTTATCATTTCTAGTGAATTTTATAACATTCTATATTAGATATGTCATCAATTTTAAAATTTTTATATATTATCCATAATATTTAATTACATTATGTCTCAATAACTCTTGTAATTCATCAATTAGAGGCTATAAGTACACATCAATATCATTTCTATGTATTCTATTCAATGAATAATCATTGAAATTATAAAATGATTCTTTCATACACATCCAATGAAATAGATTATAAGAGATAATTACAACACTATAGTTGTTAAAACTATTACCAAAATTCAGAAATGTCATGAATCCATTGGCAGTCTATCCTAATTTTACATTTCTACGATCTAATGAGAAATCTAGTTGTAGTTAATGAAATTTATTCCATGATTTTCAATCTTTTGGATTTTTATTTAACCTTTCGATGTTATTTTCTATTGAATTCCACATCATAGGATTGGTTATTTTCATTGACATGTACAATGTTTACAATTGATGATTTAATGGGATGTTATGAAAAACCGGGGTAAGTGTAATATTTTTTTCCTTTTTTGTATAATTATGTTTATTTATACTTCCAAAATCTCCCATTGACTTTCATCTTGAAGGAAAACATTTTTTAAAATCCTATCTACTTGAATCCACACCACAATAAAGCATACAGTCATTGGGACATTCATGAAATTTTTTATATTTCAAACCAATATTGATAGAAATTTTTTTATATCAAAAAAATAATCCAATCTCTTACTTTCAAGAAACGTGTCATTTAATAATTGAAATATCATACAAATATCCCTATTTGAAATTCCTGATATGAATTGGATATGGAATAACTTCATTATAATTGAATGATTTTAATATTTCATAAATCTAACGTACACCTATTAATTTACAACATCAACTAAATCATGATACACAATTTTTCAATATTGTAATGGTCGTTCTAAAAATATTTGAAAAAAACATAGATGAATATGTAATGAAATGTTAAGATATAGATTTTGTTTTCTTGATGTAATAAAAACATCATTTGTTAGGTTACTATTAATTTCAAAAAGTAATCATGGGAGAAACTTCCAAGGTTCAATATGTCTTGGATCACTTAGTAATTAAATTTCACCCTAACAGTAAATTTAGATTTATTAGACATCTCAAGATATATGGGGTCTTAGAAAAAACATCCCTAGCCTTGGTAGTGGTGAATGACCACTTCCTATCTTTGTTAGTTTACAAAACTCCTTATTTTCTCATAATGCATAATAACAAGAATACTAGATAATCAAAAACATTTAATTAAGTATTAAATGATCAAATCCCATTCCAAAACTAATTTAAATCAATTTCCACTATACAAATAAAATAATTTCCTTATAAATACATTCTATTTAAGAAAATAAATGAAATGAAAATTACATATTCCATAAGTTTTTTTGAAAACATTCCTAAAATAAAATCATTTGTAATCCCCTTTATAAAATTCCAACTCAGCCTTTATAATTTATTTTAAAAGTCCCTTTGACAATAGATTTTCAAAACCAATTTCAAAAATAAATCTTCTCTTTATCATTATATTCATATAAATATATATATATTTATACATACATACACATAAATATTCATCTCCCAATACCCATATTTTAATATTCTCAAATGAATATGTCCACAAACACATGTAAATATATACACACCTATACATATGTGTATAATACCAAACACAACATGAAACTCTAGAACATAATTATAATGTGGATAAATCAAGGTTAAAATTATTAAAGACAATTAAATTTCTCAAACCTAAAAAAAATCCAAATTATCTTCTTAAACCTATATTCCAACACATATAACTACAAAAATTATTTCACACTAAAATAAAATTTTCTACTTCTATATAGAATCTATAATGTAAATATTTTTTTATAAATATAATAATTGTTTAGGTTAAGACACATAAGATGATAAAATATATAAAAAATCACAAAAAAATCACATATAATGTTTTAAGAACCTTATTCATTAAATATATTTAAAATTATTAAACTAATTGTTATGATTAATTTGAATAAAAAAATTCAAAACCCACAATTTCATGGAAATATTAACAGAAGAAAAATCCTAGAAACAGCTACCTGTAATAAAGATAATGATTTTAAAACCATAAATATATAGATATGAGGGTCTGGATAGGATATCACATATACTAAAAAATTAAACCATACATTTTTAGGGCTTTATATTGTAATGTTGATGAGTATCTGAGGGTGATATGAGATGGAGGATATTAATTAGAGTGTGTGGGTAATTCTTGATGGGATGAAGCGGTGGTAAATTGAGGTAGAAGTTTCATTGGCTATAGATAAGGGGATAGTTGTAGGGGACACTGTTGAAGGACCGATTTTGGGGGGCTCAGGGAAGAAATGGGTGTGGTTAGGGCTCAAGATCAATAGAGGAGGGGGAGAAAGGGGTCGATAAAGATGGATTAGGGGAGAATGGAGGATTGGTGCAAGTGTCTAGGAATGGGGGATAAGGCTTCGAGTATATAAGGGACATTGGGATCAAGGTGAAGGGAAGGAAAAGTTTTTAGGAAATGAAAATTATTTAGTGGTATTTTTTTAGAAACCAACCCTATATTTTATCAATTTTTTTCGTAGCATTTAAGAAACTGACACTAAATGATGTATAAGGTGTAGTTATTATATATTCAACAATAATAAGGTTAATTTTATTGAACTACATGTTCTAATTTGATTATAAGAATGTAATATTTTCTATTTTTTAGGATGGTTATGGATTAATGTTTTTTACATATTTATTAAAAACTATTTATGCAATAATTGTGCAATAATTTATTCATCTATATGTTTTCCTTACAAGGAATTATATGTAACATATTCTTGTGTTTCAATTTAAATAGTTTATTAACAACGGTAAAATATTTTACATGTTTAGAAGGATGAAAAAAGTGATAATATTCATAGAGTTGTTGAAGACTCTTTATTTATTAATTGGTTTTATATATAATGGAAAAAATAATATTTTATATAAATTACATGGGCTAATCTATTAATTGTTTTATCTTGTTTTTGGAAAAAATCAACATAAAAATATCTTTAATATGTAAGAGATACAAAGAAAATTGTTTATTTTTTTAATTAAGGATGAGTATATCCATGTAATTATAGTGGGTATCAATCTGAGTATTCAATGAATTTTTCTATGAGTACCATTTCTTGTAGTGCATGCATGGTGTGTCTCACTTGGTTTTTACGATATGGATTTGAAAACATTATATATTATGATATTCTTTCATGATAATATAAGGGTTGAAAAGTTATAGTTTATCATAATACATATCAATTTTGGATAATTTTTTCACTTAATTTGACGAAAATAATTACATTTATTTAAGGATTATGATAACAATTTATAATTGAAATATTTTATAATATACCTATGTATTTGATGATATCCTACTTTTTTGGTAATGTATAGAATATGTGGTTTCTCCTATCAATACATCTGTATCGAGAAAGACACATGTGGGTATGTATGTGGAATATATGGATCTAGGAATAATCTCCCTAAAATGTGTTACATGAATATTGGTTAATGATCCTAATAATTCACACCCAGTGAGACTCTCTCAATAGATATAATTTGGTTAATGAAAGTCACTTTATGAACCACTATGAATGATTTAATAATGATTTCAAATAATATGGTTAGATAACCTAATTGAAAAAATACCATCGAACACCATGTTTCTAACAATTTGAGTCAAAGGCTGATCAAAATTAATCACAAGTTAGAAAACATTTAATCATAAAGAAAGAACCAATCCAAATTATGTTTTCATATTAAAATTTATTCAAAGACCAAAACTATTTTTTTAGTATTTGGAAGAAATAATATCATGAAATTTATTTTCATAGAGGTATGTACAATGAATCAACTATGTATTAAAATAGAATTAGGTTTTATATATACATGGTTGAGAATATTATTATACACCAATTATTATTAAAAATCTGAGTTTTTGAGTCATAACTATGTTTGCGAGAAAAATATTTTATTGGAAGTATTAGCCATTTCCTTTAAATAGGTATATATATCAATGATATTATAGAATATTATAAAATTATAAGGATTATGTGAATAAAAAACAACTTATTCTTATAAAAATCAGTACTTTTCATAAAAATAATACAACTTATTGGTGCAAATATATATTACATATCAATATAATTCATTCAAAAAAACTATTTTTGTATTGTATTTGGAATCAAGGATATATAAAAATAGTCACATAAATGATATACACCTTCCCAAAAATGTTTTCACACAAAGAACCAATATTAGATAAAAAATACTTTAAATAACATTCCATGACATGGATAAAAGAATCATATGAACGAGTGAGATTAGATTCTCATTATGTGTAGAAAAAAGGAATATCAATCAATGATTATAATTTATAATAAAGAAAATATAAGGGTATGATAACATGTGTTTACTATTATCAAATCATAAATATCACTTCATAAGTCATAATCATAAATCATTGTATACTTGTTTCTCAAAAAGAATTCATTTTACATAATTGTGTAGAATCATTAATAAGCAATCATGGACCATGTAAAAAAATTAATAATCATATGACATAAGTTTTCGGTATACCCATAAGCCAAGAAAATCATTTTCATAGTCACAAATCACTATTAATAATATATAGTGTATTGGTTTCACTCTATATACCATTATTTGTTTAGTATGTGATCACTTACAATACTAAAATATAAAAAAAACTACTTTATTGAATTGGGTTAACTTTGGATTTTATTACATATTATATTATTTGATAACCAGCAATATGCATTGAATTTATGGATATATAATTTTGTCCCAACCCCTAACATAATGAAAACCACATATATATGTGTTCTAAAATATCATAAAACAATCATAATATCATTAAATAATAAATCATTGAAATGATATGAGTTCCATTAAAATTTCAACAAAATAATCCTAACTAAATAAAAGGCTATGAGTATTAAGAAAATTTCATAAAAATATTTATAAATCTTATCATGAATATATAATAATGCTTGATATGTTTCTTATCCATAATATATCATAGTAAATATAAAAAAACAATAAATATTAATTTCATTTATATGTTAATAGTATAACTCTTTAATAGAGACACCATTTGATTTTGAAATCTGTTATTTAAGAAGAAAAAAATTATGAAAAAAATTATGAAGAAATATTATTTGATTTTAAAAAAGAAAAATATAAACAAATCATTAATGGGAAGAGCAATTATAATTGTACAGAAATCTATTCATGTACAGTGTATTAAAATAGAAACACCTTTTACATTTTTTGTAAAATGTCAAATGTTACAAACTTTCATAATGATATGAAAATTATATTTATTTTTTTATTGAAAGTTAAATATAGTTAAATTAGAAATATAAACTATATTTATATTATAATTAATGTTCATGAAAATTTTTTATTGAAAGCATGGATATGAAATAAAATATTCCCATTTGAAGTGAAAAACATTGTCAGTTTTCCATAAAAATATTTTTTCAACATCTTGGGTAAATATTGATTAAAAATGAAAATAAATTATTAAATTTCAAAAAAAAATAGAGGATAATAAATATATAATATTTGAGAGAGAAATATTATAAAATTTCATTATAATAAATTTTAAACATAAAAAAAATGTAAAAATGAGATTCTAAAATAAAATCAATATATCATGTATATATATCATAATAAAAATTATATCTTATGATTTAATAGGACTACATTTTTTTAAAAAAATTATATACCACAACCACACTTATATGGACCCAAATATTGAACTCATAAATTTTACTTATTAATAGATGAATATTTATTACATGTAATAAAGATCCATCCCATAATCATTTAGATTTTTTTTCCATTGAAAAACTATAAACCTAAAAAAATATTATATATATGTGTTTCATCATATCACACTATATTCTTCATAAATTAAACCCTTATTGTAAATATCACACATAATACCCTTCATCATATACAAATTTATATAAACATAAAAATGTGTGATAAATATTATTTATTGGGGTAAACAAGGATTATATATTTTTTTCATGAGCATAATGGCATGATAAATGGGAATATCATTTGAAAACCATACCCAAAATATCATAGATCATTATCCTATTGAAAGGATGAAATATTGTTAGTTTATAAGGCATGAATCATTAATTAATCAAATAACCTCTTCCATGATAACATATCATTGGTGTAAGACATTGATTTGTGGAAGACACACAGGCATGTAAAATCATATATCAAATATACAAACGGTGAAATTCATAACGTGTTAGTCATGGGATAAATAGTAGTGTTTTTACATTATGAATAATATAACATCTTTTCTACCCACTATTGGCTTTGGGATACCCTCATGTCTATCTTTTTTTTCTATTGGGATAAAAATATTTGATCTCGCATCTAGGCATTGGATAACCGCTTATGTAGTCTTGTTCAGGATTGTTATATCCTACCAGGTACCCTTTTATATCATATAACATTAATCATCACCCAATGCATGTGCGGGAGATATAGGCCACTACCGTCACATAATGAAAATAGTATAATGTCTATCATGATATCATAAATCATTCATTATATCATATAACATGAATTAAAAATGTGTTTCATAAACATTGCATCATAACATTACCCTCCGAAATAATATATGTTTATTAATCATTTCATAAAAAACTAAACAAGTAAAAATAATAAGTTTTCAAAGGAATTATATTATTATACAACCCAATGAGGAGAAAAAAATTTCATAAGAATCTTATTATCATAAATATAAACCATGAAGATAAAGAATATGAATGGTATCCTTGGATTGTGTCCTAAATAAATCATGCGTGACATCAATGTATGTTATCTTAAAAGGAAAATTAATTTTGAATGATCACATGAAATATATAATAATTCAAATAATCATTATTTGAATATAACTATATAAAACCACATTTTATAAAATATTTTATAAATCCAATAATTTGAAAATAATAATTTAATACAGGTAAATGATTCCTTAAAAATATTTTAAAATAATTCTTAACTAAAATATCCTTTCCACTTTGCATTTTTTTAAAAATAAATAGATTTAAATATCTTTTTTCATTAAAATAACCAAAAAAGTAAGCTTCATTGAAAGAAATGGTCTCAAAGGATAGCAATTTTGTTCATTAAATACATGTTATGAAGGAAACTAAATTTAAAAAAAGAGAGATACATTAATAAAATTTTGAATTATTTTATAAAACACAGACATTGAAGATAAAGGGTATTCAACCAAAGAGATAAATAATGTATGGTTTAATTAAATGATATTATAATGAAATATAGAGTTTTAAAAGAGACTAAAATTAATAAAAATAGGTATTATCATAACCTAACAATAGTATAATAATATACATGAGTTAACTGAGTGATGTATCATCATATTTAATCATTAAGAGAATAAATATAAACAATCTTGAAATTTGATTAGATCATATCACAAAGTCATTACACCTTTGGAAGCATTGAATGCAGATCCCCATTAAAAATAAATTTAATTGAAACATAAAATATATCTAAGAATGAATCAATTATTGATATTACATGTCCAATTGGTGGTATATTATCCTCATAATAGAAGGTAGTAGTAGTACATAATATATGTCTTAAATGTGGAAAATTGAGAAGAAATAAATTACCACGTTCATATCTATTGATCCATAAACCCAATGACTATTATATCCTATATTTAATATAAATATTCCTATTATTAATGTGTGATTGATCAGAAAATACAATAATGGGATTTTTTTACTCCCCATAAATTAAATATGTGGTTAATATGGCATGTGACTTCAAAAGTAAAACATGAGATGAAAATCACTTACCATATGTATTAACATTATAAAAAGTAAATATTTGTGTTAAATGAATACAATTTTATTATATATGTATTTAAAATAGAACCATAATCATTTTTATCATTCTATATATCACTTAATTGTTATATTTCATTACACATATGTTAACAATTATTTATTAAAAATATGATTCACATAACATGTTTTTGTTTCTCAATTATATTATTATTTAGTATTTTTAGTATTCTTCAATTGCACTTGGTTC
Organism: Viscum album; assembly: GCA_963277665.1. Taxonomy (NCBI): domain Eukaryota; kingdom Viridiplantae; phylum Streptophyta; class Magnoliopsida; order Santalales; family Viscaceae; genus Viscum; species Viscum album. The sequence continues at coordinate 2,062,614,844 of OY728133.1, read as the reverse complement.
AATCATATCCAAAATTTTAACCATGATATATATAAATTTTATATACATTATATTTGAATTTATAGTATTACAAAAAAGTTATAAATATTATGTGAAATACACCGTTCATGGAGATGGCAGGTTATGTCTAAACATGGACATTATTTCCAAATTATCGACTGATTGAATGAAAGAAAGGAAAATAATATATTAAAATTAAAGAATAATTTTTATTTCAAATATATCAAATAATTTTATTTGAACCTAATATAATGATTTTCCATGTAAAAAAATATTAAAAAAATTAATAACATCACTTCGTAATAAGGTAGTCCACCTCACTCGCAAATCGTGATATCATATTCTCATGGAATGGAGGGTAAGAATGAATATGTGATATAATAATTAGGAAATATTATTCATATGATAAGTATATTATATGTTTATATATATAAATATAATAAATCCATAATTATATCTATTAGTGAGAGGTGTTGATGGAAAACATAAAGCATCGGTTCGCATGGAGGTAGTATGTCATACACACAAATTATGATCTAGTATCCCATTTGATTTAAGAGGATAATTATTTATGATATAAAATTAACATAATAAAATATAGTTATTTTTCATCTATTTAGTTTATTATATAATAATGGTTTAATAATAATTTAATTTTGTGGATGAATAAATAAAATAATACACTTGAGTATAGATGTTAACACTTCTTCAGATAACATTTTCGGTTTGACCCAAAATTCTTAATAGAATATATTTATATATAAAATAGAAAACATAATATAATATTATGAAATAATATAATTTCATTGGGATGTTATGTTCTAGACTAATGGGTTTTGGATTTCTGAAGATGAGAGGGGAGGGAGGGGCCATTTATAATTGAGGTGAGTGGAACATTGGTACGTTTTGAACTGAAATTAGGATACCCATGTTTTTTAAAAGACACATGGATCAAAAATGGTTTATTCATGATTATATAATATATTATGTTAGTATTTTTCAAGTAAATTGGTTATTGGATATTATTGGGGTTATTTTAATTACTTTTACATTTATTTTACCCCTTGTAAACTTATTTTTACTTTAACCATTGTAAATAATTTTAGAATTTTTTACTATTTATTATGAAAATAATCTAAGTTGAACATATTATATTATATAAATTATTATTATTTCATATATGTAATCTATTTTATAAATTCCATTAACATAAGTGGTAACATTTATTTTCAATTAAATCCTAAAAACATGATGAGAATGTTGGACTTCAAAAGAAAAATGTTCAAACATTTATGAAGTTTATAAATCAAAATTCATCATGAAAGAGATTAAAATGTCCAAAAAATATTAATAGGTAAATTATTGATCTAATTTTACTTTTAGAAAGAATATATATAAATTTTAATGTTTCTAAATGCATTAAAAGAAATAATATTTTATAATAAAAACAAGTTTTTATCACTGTTTATCAAAAAATTTATATCTTCATAAAATATATGAAAACATAAAAATACCCTAATTACAATATTTAAATATCAAAAAAAAATTTGATTTTTTAAAAAATTAAAAATATTTAAAAATTACATTTAATAATTTTTTCTCCAAAATAATAAAAATGATTTTTATAGAATATAATAATTTCCAAACATATATAGACTTTTATAAAATGTATGACCTTTTTATAAATACATATTGTTCATATAAAAAAATTATAATAAAAAAATAAATTTTTTTTGTTAATATTCATATCATAATTTTTAACAACAACGATATAATGGATTCTTATAAATAACAATATTAATAATATATATTGTTTTTCAAGACATGTTGTCACTTATAACATAAGATAAATTCTCACTTGCATGTAATGAATGATAGAATCAGGGATTCATGTAACAGATGAAATAAATGATATTTATGTTCATAAAAAATATTACATAAAATATCATGGTGTTAAAATCATCCCCTTCCCATTTAAATGATCTTATCCTTTAATATTCATCACTCCAATACAAACAAATGAAGATAATTCAACCACATCATTTTCATAGGTTCCCACATTGAATCATTAAAAATTGGTTTCACCAAAAAACATTAATACGGTTAGTGGTATTATATTTTAAAACATTTTCTATATGATCTAGATTCTCTACCAGTTTTCCCCCCTAAATGAGTAGTTTCTGCTTTTTAACTACCACATTGTTCAGTTCATGTCTATGATTAGGTATGTACATCCTTATAAGAGATACACAGAACACATTAGGGAAATTACATAATATCAATGGAAGGGAAAACTGATAATATATAGCAATGAAACAATCAATAATTTAATTGGTACTCATATACCATGTCCTTAGGTTTCCCATCTCACATAAACATAGAATATCATAGAAAAACCTTCTCACCAACATCAAATTATAGATCATATCAACGATTATTAGCATAATACTTCAATAAACTTTGTGAATCACTTCAGTGTTCCTGAATTTCTATGATCTTCCCTTCAATTTCATAACCTAGCATAGGACCCAATATCCATCTTTCTATAGCATTATTTTTGTACATTGGAGTTGTACACTTTAGTCCATAATGGGATACATTAGGATCCATATGAATTCCCAAAAAAAAGCTATTGTTATATGAATGTTCAACTAGAGAAAGGAGTTTTCCCTAAAAACATATGAAATCCATTAAACTAGATAATATCATATCATTTCGGGCATTAATTGTTCTTTTAGAATAATCCTCTATATATGGATGATATGTAGTGATGAAAATCTACACTGCATCATGATCTTACGAAGGATTTTACCAAAACATTACAGTAAACATCTGACTCCAATTAGATAATATTAAATGTTGTAGTATATCTAACATTAAGACTTCATTAATTTATATTTTTGTTATCATATATAGAGAGAAATATTATTTTATAGAAATAATGTTTAATAACTTCTTAAGGTGGCTGATTAGAGAACATATTTTCCTTAACATCAAATATAAGAAAAAAAAATGATACCAATACAATTAATCATATTGACACAAATTTTAACGGAATTCATCCTAAAATAACATTGTCACTAAGACATATACATCACCAAAGGGCTACATTTCCATAAATGTCTCTTAAAATTTCTTTAATATTGATAATATCCATTCTCAAAAACCTAAATTAGGTTTTAATGAATTTTAAATTTTGATCAAAGTTAAACTCATAAACCAATTTTAATATAAATATACTCATATGTTAATCTCTTATAGAGACATTTATAATTACCACACATAACTCACTGACTATTCCTTATATATTCTATGGTTTTATAAAAATCATTATTATCAGAATCTTGGGGTCATCCTTATTGATAGAATAGAAATTTCTATTCGCCAATCCAGAATACATGTAGAGGGATATAATAAATTCACAAATTTTTTTGAAATTTTACTAAAGTGTGAATAATCATTATTACATATAATTTATTTATACTAAATAGACATAATTTTACTTACTACAAAGTGTAGGATTGTTTCTATAATCATCAGGATTCATTTTCTCCATTGTTATTTATTAAGGTTTATCTTTTTCTATTTTGTTCAATGGTTTTTTTGCCTTATCATTAACATTATACCATGAATTGGTGAATTTATATTCATTATAATGAAACACTTTTAACATGAATAACTTGAGTTTTTTGGGTTGACTCTTTTGATCTCTCTCTATACAAGTATTTTATTTTAATATTCACATCACTTTTTCTTTATGTTTCTTGATGGGTTGGCTTCCCATAATTTTAACACCCTATTTTTATTCAAATGAATTCAATTATGTTCATCTTCAAAATGAATTTTCATGTTAGTGACTGCAATTTCATTCACCATGTGATTTATTTTAGTTCACATGAGACTCTATATTCCTTTACTACCTAGACCATGAGAATATTCAATATATTAAATTTCCAATTAAACTATTTGTGAACATAAAATGAATTCATCATATTTACTATAGTCACTTATATCGTATAAATATTAAAGGATTGGTCTATTTCAACCGATGAAACAATTGGTGTTTCTTTTTTGGACTCATGATTAAATATGAATTCTATTTCTCAACTCTTGTAAAAATAGACTAATTGTTACAAATATATTCCGCATACTTTTTTTCAATAAATAAATTCCTTATCGTTAACTTTTTATGTAATATGAATGAATTAATTATTAAATAGTATCCTCTTAAACTCATCACATTCCATGGAATCAATAACCTCATATTAACTCATATTCTAAATAAAATCACACCATTTCTGTTGTTCACCTTTAAAAAAAATAGACACCCAAAATGACATGGTCATATTCTGAGCACTGTAGAAAGGAAAATATCATTATAGTTGTGTTGATCCATTACTCATTGACTATTGTAATACTGTCACTAATGGAAACAATACCTATACTAATGGTTTATAACCATTTTTATAGGACTTAAAACCATTTGTATATGTTATACCAATTGTTTGGGAAGTCATTTGTTCATATGAATTTTTGATAGACCTATCTAAATAGTTTGGGGAAAACCATTATAACAGACATATAAAAATGGTTCAAAAACCAATGGTATAGACCTATCCCATGGGGTTTTAAAACCATTGTGATATTTAAATCTAAAATAAAATTTATTGCGGAGGGTTGAACCCACGACCTCCACATTATATATAAAAAATAGTGTGATTATCCTACAATTCCCATTGTAAATACATTTGGATATATAAATATATATATAACTAATTTATATATTGATATATTTGAAATTTTTTGGCCATGAAATACCTATTAAATAAGGTTATATAACTTATCTATTCTCAAAATCACTGGTAATGGCCTATCCAAATAGTTTTAAGAAATGTTGGGATATGTCTCCTGGTAAAAATGGTCTATCCCAAAGGTATTGGAATTCTGTTGGGAGATGGTAGTGTTATCCTTATTTTTTTCCAATAACAATGGGATATGAGTTTTTAATTTGGTCTATCCTGTTGGTATTTCAAAATTGTTGGGATAGGTTTTGTCAAAGTGGTTTATCCCAATTTTTTGGGAAAACTATTGTGATAGGCGTTGTCAATGATGACTATCCTAACAGTTATGAATAAGAATTGTGATAGGGGACCTATACCAATATTTTGGAATTTTAATTGGTAGGATTTCTAGTTGTTTAGTCCCACTAAAAGGTGTGGATACTGCCTCATGGGAGACTCATCATAAATATGTTCCCTCATTTTATCATATTTATGATAAAAATGATTCATTTCATGAGGAAAATAATTAGGATAAAATTGATATTTTTTATTCCATTTCCAATAACATTTTGCCACCCATGAGTAAAATAATTTCACTATTCATCATAGTGGTTATTAATACATTTATTTTATGTTCTATCGGGTGACTAAAAATTGAAACAAATATGTGAGGAATAGTAATAATAATGTTAACCACATATTCACGAAGAAAAAGTATTATAGGATGTATAAATCAAGAAACCTTATTTTGAATCTATAACACCATAATCCTAACATAGGTCTTTCATTTTAATTATTCAAATCCTTTATAATGGTTTATAATGACATTGTAAATTTTCAAAGAATATCCCATGAGACTGTCATAACTACTTTTCACTAAGTCTAATTGTTCTTTATTGGGAGAAAATCAAGCCCAACATGATTTTACATGTTTGGAATTTTTACCTCTAGGTACCTCTGTATGAGAGGAAAATCCATTTGTTGTATCTAGACTGAAATTTAATTTCTTTGAGTCCTCTCAATTTATCCTTTTTCAAATTCCATATACATTTTTCTTTACTATGACTCATGCTTACAGTTATCCTTTGACATATCCTTATGTATATCACTAATGTTTTCTCATCCTAGTTTCCAATGGTTAGATACACCTTTATCTAGTATATCATATTTGAAAAAAAAACATATCATAAATAAATATAAAATCTTAATAAATGATTATTAATTACATTAAAAAAATGATAGACACCAAAATAATTTTTTTCTAGTTCTTTTCAAAACAAATACATATAATAAATAACCCATAAGGGAGGTACACAATCTCCCACTATGTTATTCATAACAAGAACCCTTCTTAGATATATTATACATATTAACATTCCTCACAATATGGTTGAAACGAAACATATAAATGTGTGATATCAGATTCTCATTAAGGGTAAACGAGAGATATTCAAACAAATAATGAGCATAAGGGTATGTTATCATGAGAATAACATTTGAGGACCATGCACTGCATATCATAGAGAATAAATAATATCTAAGGTGAAAATATTGTTAATTCATTGAACATGAATCATAATGTAATGAAATAAGTTTATCCATGAGAACATAAACATGGAAAAGACATAGAATTGTGGTATAAAACAATTAATCCAAAATCATATTTTAAGACTACCCACATAGTCATTCATTACATAATTTTCTTCGGATAACCACCAAAAAATTACTTCAATCATTGGATGACATCAAGAGTATAATATTTTTGGTTTTAGATAAACTCTCATGTACCCACATTTTTACATTCTATAACCTCATATCCACCCTCTTTTAAGATCAAGATAACCTCCATGTACACTATGATATCATATAACATTAATACTTACACAATGAATTGGAGGGACATATAGGTCCCACCAATCATATAATAAAAATCATACATATGTGTTCCAAAATAAAAAATAATATTCATCGTATCATAACACTTGAAAATAATGGTTTCCTAAACATCTCATCATAAAATAGTCTATGAAATAGATTCTAGATTCATAATTATATCATTATTTCATAAAATAAGAACCCATGTAAAAAGAAGTGTGTTTCATAATCATTTAATCATAGTATAACATAGTTAATGAAAAATAATTTCATAAATATATGATAATATTAATCATAAATTATCATGTGAAATAATAATAATGGTATACTTGGAAAATATCCCTAATAAATCATATGTAATATAAAATGATGTCATGGTATATGAAAGTGATTTTGATGTATCACATAGAAAATTTCATCAGTAAAATAACTTTTCATATGAATCCTCTTTTGAATAATAGATGTTATAAAATATTTTCTGAAACCATTTATTTGAAAATAATATTTGAAAAAATATAAAGGAAATATTAAAAATCATTTAACACTTTCTTGAGGAAAATATCCATTTCACATTAAAAATAAGATTTTTAATACATAAAACTCATTCAAAATCCTATAGCATCAAAATATCCCTGAAAATTTATAAAGGATTCATCAAATAAAATAATGGTTATGATGGGGGTAAATTTCATTCCAGTCATACATGTTTAAAAAATGGTTCCTTTCACATTTTAAATAAAATCCTAATCGAAAATGTTTGGAAATGACATAAGGATTCATTTTGCATCATTTTATGAAAATTAGAACAAGGTTAATTGATGTTATTAAATAATGTTGGAACATTACATCATTTTTGAGATCATTTTTAGAAAACATGTAAAAGGAAGAAATTTTTTTTTGACCAAAGTGATAAATAATAATATTATTTTATAAAAATCCTTCATCTGAAAACATGAGTTTATAGAAAACAGAAATGAAGGGGAAAATATAGTTTCTTGAAATAAAAATATGTTAATAATGATCATTATTTTAATGGGATATATATCATAACATTAATTTATTATAAGCTTATACATAAACAATCTTGTAAAGTAGGATATTTTTTAATGAAATTACTACTTTGGAAACATTGGATCATAAGGCCCATGAAATAATAACATTTAAAGAATATTAAAGTGAAATTATAATTAATAAATTTGTATTATTACATGGTAATTTTTTTTTCATATGATCCAAATAAAAGTAGATAGGTTCTTAATATAACATGTGTCTCTAAAAAAATATTGAGACAAAAATCCCTCTCTACTAAGGTATCTTCAGAACTATAAACCTTACGAGGGGGAAGTCAAAAATGGATATGAAAATCCCTAAAGTTTTATGTTAAAGCATCATAAAATACATTCTTGGATTGTATAAATTACAAATAAAATAAACTGGTGTTGTGAAGGACCCCAAAATACCCTTAGAGTGGAGGGGTTAATATGGGTTTCAACTTTTTCTTTTAAACATATAGATCTTGATCCCATATTGGAAAGAACCTGTTAAACATGTTAGAAAAATTCATTCAAAGGGAGGGAACATCAATTTTTCTTCTTTAAACACATAGGGATACATCAAATGAGAATACACAGACAATGTGATAGTCATACCAAAGTACACTAATCCTAATTATCTATTGATTATAATGATTCATTCATAGTCACTCTGTAACGCCCCGACCCTGTCTACCCAGAGTCGGTGCATTACTTCGTAACATTGGAATGATCACAAAAGATCAAGTCTCGAAAGAACGATTAGTTTAGTAGCCTTGGAAACACTAGATACATTCATAAGTCTTTCATTACATCAAAAAGTAAAAAACTACAATAACAAAGTCTCCATAGTCCACTCTCATATCCTCTTCTGACAATCCCTGCAGGTCATTCATAAAATACTTCTTCACATCCTGGAAAATATTAAAACATTGAAAGGGGTGAGCTCAGATGCTCAGTAAGGATAACAATAATGCGGAAGCTTTCATAAATAAACATAAAAATTTAAGGCAATGTATAACTAAAACAAAAGCCTTTTAAACTTGAACATCAACATAATATGGCGAAAGTAAAATGAGATAATGCCATTCAATTCCTCACATGGATATTCTACTGGTCGAATAATCACATGCAATATCAATAACCACTTTCATAATGAGGGAAAGTATAATGCCAGACATTCTGAAACATTTTGTCAAGGCCTCGGCCAAGACGTCTAAAATGATTAAGGCCTCGGCCAAAACAATAAATCAAGTTGGGAAAGGGCCTCGGCCAATTCCACGTCTAGTTGTATCATGAGACCTACCGATGCATCGAGGAGCTATAGCGGGCTCCACCCATCACTTATTAAGTCCAATACATTCCTCATATGAATAGGTTTAAACATATCATAAACCATAACATAATCGTATCACATAAAACATGCATAAAGGAAACATAACATTTCTAGATTTCAATCACAAGATATCAATACAACACATTGATATAATAAAAACGCTTTCAAAACCATTTTCAATACCAAAATAAAACAAAAGTATAACATGGTATTTATTTTTCATTAAAAAAAATGATGGCTTGTAGAGGAAGCCGAAACTCAAATAATGGTCACGGTGACGGAGAAGTCGTTGTCGCCGCATAAGTACGGAAAGAAAAACATTCCCTTTTGTCGTTTAGCAAAACACTTCATATAAAAAATATCCCTTTTGAATAAACGTAAAAGTCAAAGGGGTTTATACGCCGTATAAAAGAAAGTTGTGTATAAAACCAAATATGCCTCAATGAAAGGGGAATGAGACGAAGTCCCTAAAATATCATTTTTTAAAATAAAATAGATCTATTATGTGTATTCAATATAGGTACACATAAAGAAAGTAAAAATACAAAATAGGACATAATAATATCATGACATAATTTGAATGTAGGAGATTAACCCAAAGAATGGAAGTTGGGTTAAGAAAATCCCTTACCTCGTGTCTGACTTGACTCAACCATTCTTTAACCTCATGAATAATAAACTAGAGTTAATATATACCTTATTAAGAACCATTTTCAATTTCATTACCCTTATTATATCACTTATTACAATGATATGAACATTATGTAATTATTTATATTAATAACGGTTGTTTTGTCGATCTTTGGTACTTGAGTCAACAATAAACTTCTTATAATTACAAGTTGTTTATGTGGTAGAATATCCATTATCTCCAGAATTATATTAATGATTTAGATGTCATATATATCATATATATCCATTATAAAAATTTATTTATAATATTACGTAACATTTAGAGGTAAGAAATGAAATGCACCGTTCATTGAGACGGTAAGCCGTACGTACACATGAACGCTACTTTCATTTATATTTCGTATTTAATGGAATGAAATCATAATGATATAAATGTATAATATAATTACCGTATAATATATTGTATAATACCATTTACTCCATCCTTTATATATCCCATATATGGCATTAACGATTCAAATCACTTTGAGGGGGCGGTAGTCCGCACTTCCTAAAATGAAATTATCGCGTTTTACCCATAATGGAGATCATAAAGTATGCCATAAATGAGAAATACAGAAGAATAAGTAAAAAATAAACATACTATATATCATATATAAATATAGTGACATCTTAATGGCCACCTTTGAAGGTGTTATATGAGTGTTGAACAATCATCGTTTCGTGAGGCAGAAATTCGCCATCCACAGAAACCGTATGTTCTTTAACCATTAGATGTAGGTGTGTGTAAGTGTAGCTCGAATAATTCTTATAAAAACATCCTAGTATATTGAGGATACTGGTGTTGTTACAAAAGAAATTAATAAAAAGAGTTTAGGGGGTTGGAGAAGAAAAATAAAACAAAACAACATTAGAGAAGGCGTTACCTCAAAATCGGGTAACTCTTTTTTATTTGAGCCAAAGGCTTCCTTGGGAAGAGTTCTGCCCAAAGTGAGGCTTCTAGGAGTAATAGGGGGAAGTTGGGAGAGTATTTTGGAAGAGTTTGGCCGATCCAAATGGCTTGAAAGTGTAAATGAGGTGGGAGAGGTGGGGGCCTTTTATAAGTGGAGAGGAGGGGAACTCTTGGAAAGTAAAGAAATGTCACTTTATTATAAAATGAGTTTCGGATTTTAGAGGTCCCAAACTTATATAATTAAAGGATAATATGATAAGGGTTCGAAATCTACTCATCCAATAGGTTTTTGACAGGTGTACGCTTTGGATTTTACATTATCTTTCTATTTTATTTAAATAGTTAAATAATGAGGTCATCGCTGCATCATAATGATGTCATAAATAATATAATTTATTTAATGTCTAAAAATTATAAAAAAAAACTATGATTTAGTAAATCTTTTTATATTTCTAATGAATATTTATAGTCAAAATTTGGACTTGTGTAACCCCACTTAAAAACTGTTTTAGTAAAACAAATCATGTTTGTGTGAATTTAATTTTAACATTAAATATATATATATATTAATGTCATTTTCCAACCAAAGTGGCTCCATGGGGTCCCCAGGTTGACCCATGGGTTGTCTTGGTCGGCCATGACTCATCCAATAGGAGTAGGACAAGTTTCATGCTCATCTCATATTATTAAAACATTATTTGTACCATAAACTACCCTAATTAACTCTAATCGCGATTAAGAAATTAAAAGTTACTATTCACCAAAAAATTATTTTAATCTTATTGAACCACATTTTCCTTCTTAATGACAACCATGTATGTCGGATTTTTGAAAATCAAATCACAGAAGTGGTAATATTTCATTTAAACGAAAAATCAGTTATTTAACTACCACTTAGTGGTTTCACTATTAATCAAAAATTGAAGTTTTTCAGAACAATGCCAAAATTTCACCCTAAGCTATAATTGATATTCCGAATTAAAAAATGATGTATATTTTACAAAATTCCAAACATATAAATTTTTATTAATTAATTTTATAATTAATTCCCGCTGTCACAACAAATAGCGTGTTTTTAAGAAACAATTTATATCAAAAGATTGGCAATTGTTTATGTCCAATTTCAATGTTAAATTAATTCTAATGACCACCATTGGATAAAATAGTAAAAATATATTCTAATTATAATTTAAAACCACTAAATAGTATAATTTATCACTATAAATTATTTTGATTAAAAAGATTGTTTTTAAGTAATTTTTACTATTCATAAAAAATTGGAAGTTCTCAGAAAATTACAAAAAATTCAACTTTGGATAATTTCGATATTACGAATACAAAAATGAAGTCCATTTTGAAATATGAAATTTCTATAATTTTAAAAAGTGGTTATTACTATTCATAACAGCTACTTTGATTAGTCGCGGTGTTTTAGAACTCGAAGTTGCGTACAATGCAAGCTATTGCATTATTGATTGAGAAGCGTATCGTGGAAGCTCGGGGTGTTACATTCTACCCTCCTTCAATAAATTGAGTCCTCGCAATTTGAAATTTTTCTTTGAAAATAAAAGGTTGAAAAGAGAAAATACCTTTGAGGAAAACCCGCATCGGAAATAAGATTAATAAAATTTTGCCTTAATAAGAGGGAAAGAGAAATGAAAAAGTCACCACCCAATTATGATCTTTATTAGGAGAACATTGGTGGAAATTAGAGACATATAATTGGAGGAAAAACGTAAATATTTATAGGGAGTGATTGAGGTCATTAATCACAATCAACTGTCAAATTGAGGGCCTCAAAGACTTCAATCTATGTTGATTTAAAATATCATCAGTTCAACAAGACATAAGGTATGAGGATAACACATTTTTTTTGTTTTAATATCCCTTTACTAAAGTTTAATAATTAATTTATTCATTGAATAAGAGATAGGTATATATATATATATATTTATTCTTGACAATTAGAGATTCAACCTTCAACTCATCTTTCACTCAAAAAGATAATAGAACTCAAAAATATTATACTTATCCTAGTTGTATAAGGTTACAAATGTTAACACATACCATTTAGATTAGTAAAATTATTTTGTAATAAACAGGGACTTCCTATAGGCTAGTGGTAGGAAATAAAGGCCTGTCGCACTATGATTGTGGGTTCGATTCCTGCAGCTTTGTCCGACGCGACGGGTTATGCCTCACCCTGCAGGTTGTCCTTTTCCTAAAACTATAGTATTATAATATTCCAAAAATAATCTTCAGAAATGTTTTAACCTTAAACAATACTATCCAAAGTTCAACTTAATCCATTCCAACCTTTATAGTTATCCAAAATACCTTCGTCCAGACTTTCTCTAAAGGGTCCTTAAATTCCAAAATCAATTGTAACATTAGATTCCCTAAACAAAGTAAAGTTTATCTTATTGTCACATACTAAAAATATGATTTTCTTCATCATATTAAAACCTTAATGATAACCAACAAGTACTGCAGTACAATCCTTATATATATATCAAATTATTCTAATAACCAGAATATAATCCATGATTCCAAAAAGCACCAATACATTAATTATTCTGCTTCAACTGTAGTAACAGCATAAGAATTTCCTTGATCCCTTGGCCTTTTCTGAGGTAAGTTTCCTTGACGCTTTGGACATTCATTTTCATAATGCCCCATTTCTCTACAATTGTAGCATTCAACTTTGATATCCTCTTTCTTTCCCTTGCAATCACGAGCCTGGTGACCATTTTCTCCACATTTATAACAAACTCCCATTCCTTTTAGGCAAGTACCATGGTGATTCTTCCCACAATTATCACATAATGGAAAATCCTTATTTCCCTTTTTCCCTTTATCTGTCTCTTGTTCCACTGTTCTCTTCTTCTCTTTCTTTACTTTGTTGTCATAAGACTTAGAGAATTCCTTTTATGTCCTGATAGCACACGAGACAATATCTTCGTATGATGAGAAGGATTTTGATACTAATGCTCGACGGAGAAATGGTTTTAACCCATCAAAGAAACGATCAATCTTACTCCTTGGGCTATGTATATAACCGGCAGCATGCCTCGCTAACCTTGTAAAGTTAGCCTCATACTTTGCGACATTCTCATCCTCCTTCTGCCTCAGACTCAGAAATTGTCTTTCCATATCTGCTCGATGGTCACGAGGAAAGTATTTTTCTAAGAAAATCTCTTTGAACACCCTCCATTCCATATTCGATATGTCATCATCTTCCTTTGTGTTTTGAATCAGCGACCACCACTGATCGGCATCTCCAATGAGGCGATAAACTGCCATGACAACCTTCTCCCTTTCGCTACTCCCCAAGGTGTGGAATATTTTCTCTAAGGAGTTTATCCATTGCTCAGCTACTAACAGATTTGTACCCCAAATAAATGTTGGTGGTTGTTGCCTCATGAATCGATCTAACATTGATCCTCCACGTTGTGGATCAGAGTGCTCCATACGGGTAAGGTTATTATTCATAACCTGAGTAAGTTTTCCCAGTATGGTGATTAGCTGATCGGCACCAATTGCATCACCCGCCCCACTATAATTATCTTGAGTAGGAGGGCAATCCCTACACGGAGTGCATGCATTGATACGGTTTCCATTCCTTCCACTAGGAGCCATTTCTAAACAATGTCATAAACTAGATTAGTTTATGAATCAAAATACATAATTCCATACTTGTAAAATACTTAACATAAATTGAACTATTTATGGATATAATCCATAATCATAAAAAGGTTTTATTTGAGGAAGTATATACTCATAACCGTTCATAGTGGTTTGTAAAGAAAATGAGAATTATCCTAAGCATATCCCCCGGGAGTGTCATAACCAAGAGTGCAGCAAGGTCCGTTGTCGTGCACCAGTTACCGTTCGAGTCTAGCTCAAAGCGGTGTTTTCAGGTTTTACCCCTAGGTGCATCTGTGCCAGAGCCGCCTCTACCTGCTCGTATCCAGACAGGGATGTATTGCTCGGAAAACTCAAAAAATCTCTATAATAACAAAATTCTACGAAGTTCTTCTTTACTAATCCTCAAAGTCTATCTTTGGGCTATGTGCTCTAATCAAAGATTATCTAAATCTAGCTTCCAAGGTTAGTACTAAACCTCCCTCTGATACCAACTGTAACGCCCCGACCCTAGCTATGCAGAGTCGGTGCATTACTTCGTAACATTGGCATGATCACAAAAGATCAAGTCTCGAAAGACCGATTAGTTTAGTAGCCTTGGAAACACAAGATACATTCATAAGTCTTTCATTACATCAAAAAGTAAAAAAATACAATAACAAAGTCTCCATAGTCCACTCTCATATCCTCTTCTGACAATCCCTGCAGGTCATTCATAAAATACTTCTTCACATCCTGGAAAATATTAAAACATTGAAAGGGGTGAGCTCAGATGCTCAGTAAGGATAACAATAATGCGGAAGCTTTCATAAATAAACATAAAAATTTAAGGCAACGTATAACTAAAACAAAAGCCTTTTAAACTTGAACATCAACATAATATGGCAAAAGTAAAGTGAGATAATGCCATTCACTTCCTCACATGGATATTATACTGGTCGAATAATCACATGCAATATCAATAACCACTTTCATAATGAGGGAAAGTATAATGCCCGACATTCTGAAACATTTTGTCAAGGCCTCGGCCAAGACGTCTAAAATGATTAAGGCCTCGGCCAAAACCATAAATCATGTTGGGATAGGGCCTCGGCCAATTCCACGTCTAGTTGTCTCATGAGACCTACCGATGCATCGAGGAGCTATAACGGGCTCCACCCGTCACTTATTAATTCCAATACATTCCTCATATGAATAGGTTTAAACATATCATAAACCATAACATAATCATATCACATAAAACATGCATAAAGGAAACATAACATTTCCACATTTCAATCACAAGATATCAATACAACACATTGATATAATAAAAACGCTTTCAAAACCATTTTCAATACCAAAATAAAAGAAAAGTATAACATGGTATTTATTTTTCATTTAAAAAAATGATGGCTTGTAGAGGAAGCCGAAACTCAAATAATGGTCACGGCGATGGAGAAGTCGTTGTCGCCGCATAAGTATGGAAAGAAAAACATTCCCTTTTGTCGTTTAGCAAAACGCTTCGTAAAAAAAAGATTCCTTTTGAATAAACGTAAAAGTTAAAGGGGTTTATACGCCGTATAAAATAAAGTTGTGTATAAAACCAAATATGCCTCAATGAAAGGGGATTGAGACGAAGTCCTTAAAAGATCATTTTTAAAATAAAATAGATCTATTATGTGTATTCACTATAGGTACACATAAAGAATGTAAAAATACAAAATAGGACATAATAATATCATGACATAATTTGAAAGTAGGAGATTAACCCAAAGAATGGAAGTTGGGTTAAGAAATTCCCTTACCTCGTGTCTGACTTGACTCAACCATTCTTTAACCTCCTGAATAATAAACTAGAGTTAATATATACCTTATTAAGAACCATTTTCAATTTCATTATCCTTATTATATCACTTATTACAATTATATGAACATTATATAATTATTTAAGTTAATAACGGTTGTTTTGTCGATCTTTGGTACTTGAGTCAACAATAAACTTCTTATAATTACAAGTTGTTTATGTGGTAGAATATCCATTATCTCCAGAATTATATTCATGATTTAGATGTCATATATATCATATATATCCAGTATATACATTCATTTATAATATTACATAACATTTAGAGGTAAGAAATGAAATGCACCGTTCATGGAGTCAGTAAGCCGTACGTACGCATGAACGCTACTTTCATTTATATTTCGTATTTAATGGAATGAAATCATAATGATATAAATGTATAATATAATTCCCATATAATATAGTGTATAATACCATTTACTCCATCCTTTATATATCCCACATATGGCATTAACGATTCAAATCACTTTGAGGGGGCGGTAGTCCGCACTTCCTAAAATGAAATTATCGCGTTTTACCCATAATGGAAATCATAAAGTATGCCATAAATGAGAAATACAGAATCATAAGTAAAAACTAAACATAATATATATCATATATAAATATAGTGACATCTTAATGTCCACCTTTGAAGGTGTTATATGAGTGTTGAACAATCATCGTTTCGTGAGGTAGAAATTCGCCATCCACAGAAACCGTATGTTCTTTAACCATTAGATGTAGGTGTGTGTAAGTGTAGCTCGTATCCTTCTTATAAAAACATCCTAGTATATTGAGGATACTGGTGTTGTTACAAAAGAAATGAATAAAAAGAGTTTAGGGGTTTGTAGAAGAAAAATAAAACAAAACAACATTAGAGAAGGCATTACCTCAAAATCGGGTAACTCTTTTTTATTTGAGCCAAAGGATTCCTTGGGAAGTGTTCTGCCAAAAGTGAGGCTTCTAGGAGTAAGAGGGGGAAGTTGGGAGAGTATTGTGGCAGAGTTTGGCCGATCCAAATGGCTTGAAAGTGTAAATGAGGTGGGAGAGGTGGGGGCCTTTTATAAGTGGAGAGGAGGGGAACTCTTGGAAAGTAAAGAAAAGTCACTTTATTATAAAATGAGTTTCGGATTTTAGAGGTCCCAAACTTATATAATTCGAGGATAAGATGATAAGGGTTCGAAATATACTCATCCAATAGGTTTTTGACAAGTGTACGCTTTGGATTTTACATTATCTTTCCATTTTATTTAAATCGTTAAATAATGAGGTCATCGCTGCATCATAATGATGTCATAAATAATTTAATTTATTTAATGTCTAAAAATTATAAAAAAATACTATGATTTAGGAAATCTTTTTATATTTCTAATTAATATTTATAGTGAAAATGTGGACCTGTGTAACCCCACTTAAAAACTGTTTTAGTAAAACACATCATGTTTGTGTCAATTTAATTTTAACATTAAATATATATATATATTAATGTCATTTTCCAACCAAAGTGGCTCCATGGGGTCCCCAGGTTGACCCATGGGTTGTCTTGGTCGGCCATGACTCATCCAATAATATTAGGACAAGTTTCATGCTCATCTCATATTATTAAAACATCATTTGTACCTTAAACTACCCTAATTACCTCTAATCGCGATGAAGAACTTAAAAGTTATTATTCACCAAAAAATTATTTTAATCTCATTGAAACACATTTTACATCTTAATGAAAACCATGTATGTCGGATTTTTGAAAATCAAATCACAGAAGTGGTAATATTTCATTTAAACGAAAAATCAGTTATTTAACTACCACTTAGTGGTTTCACTATTCATCAAAAATTGACGTTATTCAGAACAATGCCAAAATTTCACCCTAAGCTATAATTGATATTCCGAATTCAAAAATGATGTATATTTTACAAAATTCGAAACATATAAGTTTCATTAATTAATTTTATAATTAATTCCCGTTGTCACAACAAATAGCGTGTTTTTAAGAAACAATTTATATCAAAAGATTGGCAATTGTTTATGTCCAATTTCAATGTTAAATTAATTCTAATGACCACCATTGGATAAAATGGTAAAAATATATTCTAATTATACCTTAAAACCACTATATAATATAATTTATCACTATAAATTATTTTTATTAAAAAGGTTGTTTTTAAGTAATTTTTACTATTCATAAAAAATTTGAAGTTCTCAGAAAATTACAAAAAATTCAACTTTGGATAATTTCGATATTACGAATACAAAAATGAAGTCCATTTTGAAATATAAAATTTCTATAATTTTAAAAAGTGGTTATTACTATTCATAACGGCTACTTTGATTAGTCGCGGTGTTTTAGAACTCGAAGTTGCGTACAATGCAAGCTATTGCATTATTGAATGAGAAGCGTATCGTGGAAGCAAGGGGTGTTACACACTCTGTTTATAGCAGAAAACCTTTAAAAAATATATGGGATCACTCACTGCATCCCTCAGATCACTTTTATCGACTCCCCTCCCTCACTTCTCTATGGGAATTCTAAATAATTTTATCAATTGGAAGAATACATAAATGATTTGGCATTAAACTCTTTTCACCTGACTAATCATGATACAATATTTGTACCATATTTCAAAATTGATTCAAACTGAAATCCATGGCCAATAAAAGAAAAATATCCAAAAATACCATTTACAAAGATACATCATAATGCCCCTTCATGACGATCACTACCTTATAGAGAAAACAATTTTTTAGGGATCAGTCATTCTCAATACTCACTACATATCAAGGCTCAACCCTTCATAGAGATCTAGAATTTGTAGAGAAAACACATCCATTTATCACAACCCTTCATAGATCTATAGCCTTCGTAGAGAAAACACCTTAAAAAAGCTCAGTTGCCTTCATGGTACTCATTATCGTCATGAAGAAAAATTCCTTTATGGAGTAACCTTATTTCTCAAAGATCATTGTTCCAATACAAAACACCCCATCATCACGAAACACCCATAACATAGGAGCATTGACATTAGTCCAAAAAATGTGAAGTTTTTCGTGATGATCAAGCTATCATAGATTCACACTTATAAAGATCAACCCTTACTTAACAAAATAAAAGCAATTATGAACTTTATCTATGATGTTTCATGCATATTGGATAGGGGAGGCCTCTTATTTATAGGCACAGTCAAATGTAGTGCTCTAATTTACTTAGTTCATTTTATGGTTCAGTAAAAAATATCTTTGTAGAACATCTCTCTTTGAAGATCTCCGTGAATATTCCCCATTATAAAGGATCTTTTTATTCATATAGCTCTCCATAAAATACCTTTTTTCTACCATAATTATCAACTCACAAAGCCTTCTGTTATACCATTATGCTTTTATAAGGATAACAACTCAACTTCTCATACATCGTAGAGGAAACCATCACAATTATTTTTGTATTTTTGAAAAAAAACTCATGAATCATATATTTATGAAAGTAATTCAATTTAAATATTTACATAAGGCCGTCAAGAAAACCCACATTTCAAAATTCCTCTCATTTTCCATATTTTGGAACAAAAAAATTTACAAAACACTAGAAAATGACACCAGTTTCAAAACTGCTTATGGGTTGAACTGTAAGATCCCTTTACTTGCAATGTCACTATTCATCCATTGGGATTCCATGTATTGATTGAAAAAAATAAAAAATCAAATCCCATTTCACGAAAAGAAAAACCTTGGTTCCAATATGTTGAATATTGAAATTATCTCACAAAAGTAACAAAATGTGAGATGGAAATCTTTTACCTAATATATTTAATTTCATAATATATGTAAAAAAATATTTTATAATAAGTATAAGTTTATTGTAAATATATTACATAACCATACTCATTTTAATCATTAAATATATGATTTATTAGTGAAATATTATTTCTAATTTTTTAATAATTACATGATGAAATTATGTTTTTTGTAATAACTACCTTTTTCGTGTAGCATATGATTTGGACTTTTTAGTCATATTAAATTGATCATTGATTCATAATATCTATAATTATAACCATGATATAAATAAAATATATATTATTTAAATACATTTTATTATTAATCAGGAATTTGTTTACATAGAGAGGGGTATACATAGTTCAAATAGACGTTAGACTATACATATTCATGAACGCTATTGTGATTTTCAAGAAAAATTGAATGAATGAAATGTAAATAACATCATATAATTATTGAATTGGTTTTATTTAATATAATCACATAATATTACCTAAACCTATAATTATTACCATCCATGTAATATGTATGTGAATAATTAATTATATTTCTTCACAATTAGGTAGTCTGCCTATTATATGAACGATGCTATCTTATTCTCACAGAATGTATAGTAAGAAGGGAAATGTGATATCATGAAAATATAATAATATTAATATCATTTATATAATATATAAAAAATAAATATGTCATTATATTAATCAATTTTTGTTGGTGATGGATAATGAATAATGTTGGTTTGATTGGTGGTAGTCCACCAAACTCACAAATACTGATGTCATAACCCATTTGGTGATAGAGAATAGTGATTTAGTTTATGAAATTAAAATAATAAAATATCATTATAGGGAATATATTAATGTTATAATATCATTATTATATAATAATAAACAAATAATGTGGAGGAATTAATAAAATAAAACCCTCAGTTATTGATAATAACATGTATTCAGAAAAAATCTATTAATTTGAAAAAAGGATTCATAGGCTGGATTTACAACTACAATAATTCTCCTATGATGATATTATAGTATAAAGGATATTATTTGGGTAGTTAATAGAAAATAAATTAAGTATTTTTTGTTTGAATAGGATTTGAGAGGGAGTGGTCTTTTATAAGTTAGCTGAGTTGTATATAAGATTTTTAAAAAAATAAAAAAGGATAACAATGTTTTTCAAATACCACAAGGATCCAAAATGGGGCATTAGAAAATATATAAAATACAAGGCCTAGATATGTCCATTAAATTGTATGTGGTTATGTTTTTGGCCATTTGTGTCCTTATATTATTTTTTAACCCATGGTAATACCATTATACCCCAACCACAGTAAATAAGATTTATTTCTTTTTTATTCATTATGGTATAAAATTAATTTAAATATATTATAAAATATAATTTATTATGATTGAAAATATAGAATACGACTTTTAAAATGTCATTAAAAAGAGGATAGTATTAATTTAAATTAATATACATACATGATGAGAATGTGGGTTTTCAAAGATAACATGATCAAAAGATTATAAGGTTTTTTTTTAAATGTTTAGTATAGTAATGATTACAATTAAATAAATCATTTTATTAGATATATAATTTTGTTAATTTAAAATTTTCAAACTATGTAAATATTATTTATTTATTTAAGTTATTTAAAATAAATGAAAATTATTAATTAAAAACATTTTTTACTATTAATCGAAATACATTATTTTCAAAAATTCTGAAACAAATCACTGTATGATTATTCAAATATGTACATTTCAACCATGAATTAAAATTTTTTGAATATTTTTTATAAATTTTTTGAAAATCACATTTATTTTATGTTCTAAAAAACTAAAAAACTACCATTTTTTAGAAGATAATATCTTCAAAACATATAAGGTCTTTTAAAAAAATTCAGTACCCTTTTAAAGATGTTTAATTTACCTAACACCATTATACATAATAATTCAACAAATTATGACTATTAATATAACCTTTTTTAGTTCCTATGATATAACGTTTGAGTTTTTATAATAATATTAATGATATATCTCAGTTTTTAAAGCAATTTGATATGTGTAATGCAATATAAACTATGAATTACAAGTAAAGACAATTAAATTAGGTGTTATGTGTAACACAAGGTATCAATGAATCAATGATTAACTAAAAAATATTTAAAAAAGGGATTTTAAAATTATATTTCTTATAATACAACACTTGGATTACTTATATAAAACTATTACACGTTCATTAAAAATTATTTTATTGCCATCATCTTTTTTTTGTGTTAATTACTTTATTTTTCAAGATTATTTTTGTTCATAGGATATGGTATAAGAACACGAACCATTATTCCATAATTTATATAATTTTTAATCTTATATACATATCATATATATTTTTTATATATATAATTATAACCAATAATTTAATTCAGTGATGAAACATGAATTGAATCTCTATGTGGAGTCGGTAATATGTACACAAATATGAGTTATGTTTCTATTTTTATATGAATAAAATGGATGAAATGTAAATATTAATTTACCATTCAATAATTATTATGAAAACATAAATATCATATATTGACATTAAATCTATCATAATAACTATCCATGAATGATGGTTTAGGAAAATTAGTTGCACCGATATGTGTACATGGTAGTCCACAAATACGCAGAAGCGATACTATCATCTTCCAATTGATTGTGAAGTGGTTCTAAATTTCATGAAATAACAATAGCAACATCAAATTATATTTATTAAATAGTATTAATCATTTATTTTCTATTAAATATGTTTATAATAAGTAAATGTAGAAATAAAATAGAATGTTATTATTTAAGATCAATAGCTCTTCTTGGTGAGACAAAATCTGACTTACACCTTAATTATTAAAAGATTCATAGTAGGATAAGAATTCATTATCTAGTTTTAATGGTTGGATTCTAGGAACGTTTTAATATATTTAAATTTTAATATCGAACTCTCACATTTTGTGAATAAGGGAGGATAAGAGGATCACTTTAATAAGTTAGTGGTGGGATAAACATGGAATGTTCTAAAATAATTCAATGATATAAGGCCACATTAATTGGAATATAGACAAAGAAGGGAAATTGTTAAAAGTTAATATAATATAATATTAGAATATAATATTCATATAATAATTAGATAGGTGTGGGTGGAAATCATATGATTATCCCTTTGTTCAATCACTAGTAAACATGTTTTAACATTAATCATGTCAAGGAATTTTCAATGTAGTTAAAATACAAAAAGAAAATAAATTATTTAGAAAGTATTAGATTTTATTAATTTTGATATTTCAAAAATTGGATTCCATTTTTATATATTAATTATCTATAAGTATTCGAATTTAAATTTAAATTATCTTGTAACATGTAATGAAAACCCATTTTAAAAGAATGAATCTTCAAGAATAAAACATAATTTACATACATTTAGTTTATTTTTAATCCATTTAAATGAATGTAATAATATAGTATTGATTATATTTTATATAAATTTCATTAGAAATGTTAATAATTAGGGATTTATTTAATTTATTGACAAAAAAATATTGTTTTCCAAAAAATGAATTTTTAAAATAATCTCTTTTGATGCCAAACAATTAACATATATAAAAATAATATATTATTATATTTTTTATGTAATAATTATATTATACAAAAAAATAATATATATTCTACATTAATATAAAATTAAAAATGTAGATGGAAAATTTAATTTGAAATAAATGATAATTTTAATGAAATATGTATTTAACATTGTTCACTAAAAAGATAACTATATTTTAAAAAATATAAAAAATCAACCCTAGTATGATATTAATATTTTTATGTCAAAAATTATATTATTTTTCAAAAATAACATTTTTATAAAATTTAGAAATATATTATAATTATCTCAATAAAAAATTTAATAAAAATAATTTTTTATGAAACCATATTTTTGATGTGTGATATGTATTTTTAAAGTATACATTAGAGTGAGATAACTGATTTTGGGAGAGTGAGAATTAGTGTTGAATTTTCTTTTAAGAACATATTTATTTTAAATTGATAAAATTTTTATACCCCACCAATACACCTTTTTCTCTTGTGATTGGTTATCCCCCAATCACAATCTTCTAGCAATTGGTTATACCCGTAGTTGTGACATTCATATTTATATACCGTGATATCATAATGAAATAAACATTTGATGAAACCCCTCCAGCAACTTTCTTGATCACACGTTCTAATGTACACTTTATGTACCTTTTCACCTGATGAATAATAGTTACTGGCCTTTCGAAGATATTCTGTTCAAATTTATATGATTTGAAACCTCGATACAATAATGGTAAAGAAATTCATACTTATACTAAAGATATCATGTCCCCGCTTAATGTTTTGATGTAATGAAACAAAATTTTTAAATTTTTTATTATATAGTAATATTAAACTATATAAATAATTATTCATGGATGATTTTCAAGGTATACTCAAGAAAAACCCCCAACAAAAAATAATTTGTTGTTAAATATTTTATGCACTATAAGTTTATCTTTTGTCATATTCTCAACAAGTTTCATATTATTTAATTTGGTAATAGAATTAATGCATGAATCACACTATTCACATATTTATCTAATTGGGAACTAATATTTTTCAAACAACCTCTTAATGAAACCTACTATCCTTTTTGTATAAACCCAAATTTGTGTGAATGAAAATCTTCTCCTTCATGAACTTATATTATGTAATCTAAAAATTCTTATATTCAATAATATGATTCATGTGACACAATGTATAGAAAGTGTAATATCTACTTGTATTTTCATTATCCATGATGATTTTAACAATCTAGTTCTTCATGAAACATATTTAATGTGATATTCTCATGTTATGATGATATATATTCTCTTATTCATTTTAGAAGTAAATATTTTTTTCATAAATCCTCTTCATGAAATATTATTTCACAACCCACTATTTTTATTCAAAAAAATAAATATATTATCAAATGGAACTATGCTCTCTTAGAAATGTGCTACTCTTTAAAATAGAAATCAATTTCACTCATTCATCACTATATCTTTTGAGAAATATTTTTCAACATGGTTTTATTTAATTTCTTTAAAATATTCAAGTTCGATAATATTTTAAATCACCATAGACATCATCATTTAGATTTCTAAACATTGGATTCATTCATTAAAGACAATAAAAATATGGTTTCCATTATGACATTATAAATCATATCTTCTGCATTGTGTATGATTTTAATACCCTGTCCTCATATTTTAAAATATTATCACTCCATATTGAGTGAATAAAACATTATAACCATGTATAAAACATAGATGAATAATATTATTCAAATTATTTAATTCATTCTAGATATATATTCCACACATGGAGGTTTGTAGACTCATTATCTCAAAAAATCTTCTTTTTGGGGTTTTATCGATAATGGTAGTTATGACATGAAAGAACATCTATGTACATGAACCCATCAGGCATCAAGATGTTAATTATGATTCTTAGGATGATTGTATGTCTCTTATGAACATGATCAGATATACCATGTTATCTTAATAGGTTTTAACCACGGATGAAAACAACCCACATACCCCCATCCCACATTAGAGTTTCTATATGAAGTGAACTGCCATAAATTTTATCATGTTCCTGTATTGAATCAGACATAAATACCCCTGGGTCATCTCCGAGAACTACTTTGTACTCATATTCTTCAAATACCATGCCTCCCAGTGCCAACCCACCTTCCCACAATTCATGTACTCTAACAATGTGCACTACTATGGGGCCCAATGTGTCCCATTATTCTCCCCTAAATGCTCTTATCCTTTAGTAAATTATCCTATACCTTGGGCATCCAGTGGTTGATCCAACCCAACTAAGGAGTGGTTGTATGGTCCCATTGTTTGTATATGTGGTTCTAATATTTCATCCCAAACACGAAGAAAATAAATTTCGTAGAGCATTACAATGTGGAAAATAAAAATTGAAATAATTAACATATTATTTATAAAAAAACAGATATATTTTTTGGAGGCATTTTAAAACCCCTCATTCAGCAATATTTCAAATCTGTTATTAAATCTTCCTCAGTATTTAAAACAATTTCGCTAATCAACATTACTGACACATTACATTGAACATAAAAATAATTCAATAATAATCCTAATTGTACGTTGAATTATTGATAAATAGAAACTTATTCCATCAAAAAAATTCATAATAATTCTCCATCAATATCAAATACATCTCACATCATAGAACACATTTTGATACATAATTCAAAAAATGTAAAATAATTTTGATCTATAATCCACAAATTTTATTTTTCAATATATATTCATATTATAAAATCTAATTAGATTGAATTAACATTAACCCATTATTGAAAATCAAATTCAAAGTATAAATTGGTGTCCCATCATGTCATCAATTTTCTAAAAAAATATTTTTCTCCTTTATAAATTTTTTTTCTTTAACAATTCTATGAGATGGATTGTATCACTTGATTTTATTAGGGACTTTTATTTAGTTTTTCAACTATAGGTCTCAATAGGATATAATTATAAAGAAAAAAATATTCATACATGGTTTTTCATGATTTCTCAAAAATACAATGCATGAGAAATCATGACATAATTTATCAATTATCATTTCATATAATGTCTGTAATCATATCTTTTAATAAATTCTAAATTTGTAACACGTATTAAAAATATCATAAAAAAATTTGTGTGAATAAAATAATATTCCCATTAAAACTAATCTTCTTAATGATCCATCTATCCACCATGAATAATATTTTTTTATGACATGGATGTTTTTCAAGGATTATGGTCATACAAAAACATAAATGTCACTCCCCAATAAGGTATACACAACATCTATCATCAAGGAACATCATAAACCCCATGATGATCATACCATTTTCTTATATTCCAAACATCTTAGTAAATGCAAACAAGAAAAAGATAATAAGTCAAGACTTCACATATTTGAGATGTCATATTGAAGATTTTCATTTACTCTCAACAAATATATCCTCATCTTCTTCATGGAATCAGATTTTTATGAGCCTATATTGATAATTTTCACAGAATATTTGATTTATTTTTCATCATCAGTTTGCACTTCTTTTGTTGATATATATACCTATCTAGTAATAGAATCATTTATTTATTATTTCCATATTTCATACATATTATCATCATAGGGTGGAAATATTACCACATAATGTTTTTTAACATTTACATTTTGTTCACTCTTCATAATCTAGGAATTGAAATTTATTCAATAAACAATTTTTAATTCATGACATTCTCATATGATTTTCGTTATAAAAATATTCCTTTACTTATTTGTAATTTTTATCACATTATTAATTGATATTTAATTGTAGTGAAATGTTATTCATTAGTGAATATGAGTCATGGCCAAAAACATTAGAAAAAATAGCATCCTATAAACCGTGGCCTTATAGACTGATAGAATCACTTCTCAAAATATGTCTGTTTATACTATTCACAAAATCTAGAATTTCTTCTTGGGAGAAACCCTTATTTAATAAATATTAAACAATTACATTAAGTATTTTTACTTGAAATTTATTCCACTAGGAAATCCTTGTCCATTACTCATTCTAAAACTAACCTTTTAAGGTTAATATATATTCAATGTAACTCATTAGATGTCAAAAAAACATAAACCCATAAACCTTTTTTCTAAGTAGTATGAAATGATTCAACTTTATGATTAACATGTATTTTTTAAATATTACTTTATCATATTCAATCATTTTAGTTAGTATAAAAATCGATTATGTTTAAAATAATTCATCCTCTATTTGAAAAATATTTTCATCAACATTATTCACCATATTCATAAATTTAGGTAACATAAATATATTTTTTTCTTCAATTTCTTCTGATTATTATTTTACAGGTTACTTTTTATCACTAAATAAAATCTTTATTTATAAATGATCTATATATAACATCATTTCAAATATTTCATTAATATATGTCTCCTATTTCATGAAATTTCATTTACTCTTAAAGGTGATATTATCAATTTCTTACTTCATCCTTGACATTTATTTTTTGAGTTATATATTTTCCATAATAGTTGCTTCCATATTTTCTTACATCATCCATTCATGTTTTGATCCCTCATTACCATAGTCACCATAAATAACTCTTTAGTATTCATATATATTTTCACTAAACACATATAATTATTAAAATATAAAGAACTTTCCAAAAATCCAATGTTTTGTTTAATATTGATCCATTTATATGATTATCATATTTTTTTTATTATGAGTAAATCTATTTTTATTTCTCCTCCCATTTTTTTGCTAAATTTAATTTTATTTATATGAATCATTATTAAGATCTATCTTTATTGGAATGTTATCAAAAACATTTATAGTCCTTTGAAAATAATAGAATTTCGTTGTCTACTTGTTATATCCTTTCCATCATTCCCATTTAGAGAAACTTGTACATAGGTTAGTGATTTTATTAAAGTCCCTTTCAACTAACTCATCCAAAGAATCAATTTATTCATATCTTTATTATTATAATTTTAAATTTTATTTTGGATTAAAAATATATATCATCACATTCATTCATCTTAAATTGTATCACATTTCTCATTTGATATGGTATATTAATATTATGAAATTCAACTAATATTAGATATTATTTTTCATCTATAATCGAAACCATTGGGCAGAATAAATCTGGTATATTTATCATTATCAGATTTACAATTTCAGAATAATCTAGATTCTCATCAAAACCTCTATCACTTCTACTTATCTCATTTACTCTTTTAAATTACACTTTTGATGTATCATATTTATTTATTTTGATATTATCATACATGCATCCCCATATTTGTTTCTCAAATTATATGAATTTATGTTTTCCATTAAAACTAATTATCAGTGTATCATAAATTATCATGATAGTTTGGAGGCCCATAAAATTTGTCTATAAATATTATGATAAATAAAGAATGTTTAAAATTTTGTCATTTCCATCCATTTCCAATTTCATCTCATCCACTAAATTTAGTGTATTATTCTTATCATAGGGATAAATGCTATAGTTGATGGATTTCCCACTTCAACCCTATTATATTAGAGATATGTTATCATATTATTTCACCATCCATTACAGTTCTCACAATTGTATGTTAGAAAAAACCTTATATTTACCAAATTAATTTTATGCATCCTTATTAGTTTGTTTTATTTCTTTTAGATGTGAACATCCACATAATATGACTTAAAGAGAAAATATATGTGTGAGATCCATATAGCCAATATGGGGGATTGAATAAGGGATCCATTTTAATTATACAAATGTATTCATTCAAATTAATCCCTCATGGATAGTTAACACCATGTTTACTCTTATTGATTCACTCAGAATATTCCTATATAATATAATAAATTAAAGGCCCAAAAATCTAGGGATTTACAAGGTTTTCTTCATGTAAATACACATTGATATTCTTGTTATTATTCCAACATAGACTCTCCAAAATATAAGGAGGTGATTGAAATAATTAATTCATTATGCACCCAATTTTATGTTGTTTTTATCTTCATCTCTAATCCACCAACTGTATGTGGATATTCACCAAACAACAACATATTCTCCTATTATTTTTTATGAACATAAATGGAAACATTCTAGAAACTCATTATACACCCCACCTATAATCTTTTCATTTAGATGGAATGATCCACTATTCAATAATCATTTTGATGATATAATTCCATGATCTCTTTACATCAAACTTTCTAATCTAAACATCAGGTACATTTTCACCAGATGAATCAATGGGACTAATCTTTCATTTATATCCTACTAACTTGTATATGATATGTTTCCTCAATAAAACAATTCCAAAGAAAATATTCTTTATAGTGATGAATATATTTCCTCAAATAATGTGTTGAAGTTGTTTATACTAATTCATTTAATTTTTTTAAAAAAACAATCATGTTAGATATCAGAGATACTTCATGAATTAATTTTATGGGATTCTCATGAAAAATTACTAGTACACAATAATCATAAGTTTATTTTTTTGTTGTATCTATTAAACATTTCTCAACTACTTACAAATTTACTTATTTATTCAGGTCGGAATACCATAAATGAAACAACCAAGCTATTAAATTATTCTATTAATAATTTCTGAAGAATTATCAAATAAACTCTTTTTTTAAGAAACTATAATCCATAAAAAATCATGATTGGGATTTAATGGATCTATTCTAATATGCATAGGTATATAAAATACTCTCTTTCATCTTGCATGAAACTATAAGCTCCATGAAACTCATAGTATACTTACAGTTTGTGCCTCTCATCACTAGGATATGTTATACGAATTGAGTAAACTATATTTTCATGAAAACACTTGATTTTGAGATTCTCATATTAATATAACATTGCTAATTCTCTTCTTGACAGAAGAAAAGGGCTTCATATAAATAATATTTACTAAATTTTTTTTCTTGGTTCTATGTTATTCTGAATAAAATTAGTTGTTATCTCATGTTATATAATATAATACTGGATTAGAGATAGTTCATTTATAAGAAAATATCACTACCTTTTCATCACTTAATCTAACGAAAAATAATCCATGTCAATGATGTATTTAAAATTTTTAAATATATTTTATCAACCATATTTCAAATCTGAAAAAGATCATGCAATTTTTTGAATGAATGTTTTCATCATTGAAGACACTAAATAATGAAAGCCCCTTATTATGTAATGACTTATCTCTTTCATCATTAGCATTATTTTATTTCATGAAGAACTTATTTCTAAATTATTTAACTCATGCCTAAATTAATGGAATGGCATAATATAATTACATACTTAACATAAAAATATTCCTCAAACATATTCATGCATGAATGGTTGATATTACATTCTTGGATGTTTGCTGCATCACCGTATAAAAAATGGTTCATTAATGATTATCATGATACTAGTAGACACAAAATTCTAGAAATATGGTTTATGGGAACTCATCGGGCATCAAGAGGATGAAGAAAATTCATTGTATGATTGGACATCTCAGATGAACTTGTTTTTGTGGATATTAATATTTTCATATGTTTTAAACAATAGTGAACATTACTCATATAATATAATCCAACAAAATATATTAACTCTAATGAGTTCTCATGTATTTGTTTTTACGTTCGTTCAACATGGTAGAAGAAAGTATCTTGGGATCTAGTATTCACACCATAGAACACCCATTATAATCAATGTTTCTATATCCCTTAACTATCCCACTTACACACAATGAATAAACAATCACCATATGCACCCATATATGACTAAATGTTGCAAATTAATCTCCAATTAATGATCATAGACTTTACTCAACTCATCAACTACCTTGGTTTCTATGATGAAGGTTGACCCTACCCAGTTATATTATAGATGCCATTATTATATTGTTCATAGGGTTGTAGGAATATTTCTTCCGAAAACATGGGCAATATATTACATTTAATGAATCCATGTGAAAATTACAATCAAATGTAATATTCATATTCTACATAAAAAATATTGATATATTATACATGCCTTTCTTTATAACTCCTTATGCAATAATATTGGATGTCCATATTTAATTTTTCTTTTTTATTGAATGTAATATGTGATCTTCAACATGATGGACACATGTATTAGAATATAAGAACTTCCTAGTGATCATCAGAATTATAAGGATATTTTTTCAATAATGAATTTTTATTCTAGTAAATGAATAAATTATAATTTTTCCTAAACAACCACTTCATATCTCCTCGCCAAACTCATATTGACATATTATTGGAAGAAATTTCAACACATGAGATTGACATGCATTACTTTAAATTTAGTAATTTTTTATAATCAAATTATCAATAAGTATGCATTATTAAATACTTTTATACATATTATTCATACTGTGGTTATTATATTCACACTTACCAATTTAATAGCTAGTTTATAATAATTTATAATATTGTGGTTCATAAAGAAATGTTGTTGCATGTATGGTATGATAAAAATTACTTCATGTTTTATTTCAAAGGAAATATACAAAATATCATCTAGTGTTATATCCTTCAATCGTTAAAATGATTTCCCCAAAATATTTAATTACTATTCTAAAATAAAATTATGAAATCATAACTTCTTTACATCCTCTTATTCCCATATAGCATCCTAAAATTTTGGTTTTCCCCAAATAACATTGACTAGTTGAGTAGTCCTATTTTGTTGAATTTAACTCGATGATACATGATTTTTATAAGTTTATATTTATAGAAAAGATCATTCTATGATGTTGTAACCTATTTTTTAAATATATGTGACGTATTTGGTAAGTAATTTCTATGGCGTGATACATGTAAGACATCATATACTTTAGAGTGGTTGGGTTGGAGTGATAAATGGTTAGTTATAGTTCGTATTGATCTGAAATATAAAAGTGAAAAATTAATAAAGGAAAAAAATATTAATTTCATTTAAAATATCATAAACTTATTACATAGTTAATTTCACAGGAATATATTCTCTATAATATCAATTTCTATATCCGAGAAAAAATGTTAAAATAACTCTTATATCAACTATGAGATACCTTTACTTGTTTCTAAATGGATTTAACCTTATATTCCACTTCATTAACTAGCATAGGTACCAATTATTAACCCTCTTCAACATTATTTCTTGTCATAAGAGTTTTACACTTTATTCTATAAAGGAATTCAAGAGGATCCATGTGAATATTTCAGTTAAATCTATAGTTTTTATAAAAAACTACTCTATAAAGATGTTATACCCAACAGCATTTAAAATTTACATAATAATATGTGAGTTTATCCTACAGGGTTTTAATGTTCAAATAATACTAACAGTCTATCTGAGGAAGATAAGTAGTACAATAATACAATACAATATCTATTTCATGGTTAAGATTTCTCCGTAATGACTTGGTAGACCTCAAATCCTAATATGATAAAATAGAATGTGGTACCCAAAGTAAACTTAACACGTCTATTATTTATATCCTAGTAAAATTACCCAGAGAGAAATATTATTTGATTGAAATGAATCATGAAATTCTCATAATGAGATGAAATAAAACCTAAATAACAATATGGGATGTTTTGGGGGGTTCCTAGGAGGAAATACATGATGATGTTTTACCATTTTCATTATAGTATGTTCAATGGTTGTAAAATATCCTCAAATTTATATTTTTCAAATTTATCATCTTAATATACTAAATACCATAATAAATTGTTTAAAATATATCTGCTCATGTTGTCCCATAAAAAGTAATCATTAATTTATCTATACATATTTGTACATCATTGATGAATATAGAATGAAGTGATATTAGATAAATATGACATTTAGTTCTTTATGTCAGATATTTATGGTGTATATACTGAGTTTCTGAACAATATAATTTCAACACAATTCAGGATGAACTCATGAATATATCTCGCATTCGTTTTCTCCACCACATCCCCATTCTGTACCTTAGTATTATTTAAATGGTTATATGTTTGAAGAATCATTAGAGTGAAATGTAATTTCTCACCTTATATTATGATTATAGGGTACATATTATTTTATTAAAATCCACAAATATTGGAATTTTATTTATCCACATCATTAATAATATATCATTATCCTTTTGACCCAACACATGAGGTGCATTGATATCTTTACATGGTTTGTAATGTATTGAGTTATGTTAATCCTAAATCCCCTGTAACCATATTATTAATTGTTTATTTAAAAATAATAGTGAATATATACTTTAAAAATTGATGGTCCATATTTATGTCACACATTTTTCCTTAATGTCAATTCCTTCACATCATTATTGAAAATATTCTTACTCATAAATCCAAATAATGATTCAAGTAATGTTTCTAAAAAATAATCAATTTACATGAGGTATAAGAGGTCACTATATATTTATTCATAAGAAAACACCCTATCCCATTTCATTATTCAGCACTATAAAACATTAAACCTTATATAATGCATGGTAGTGTGTGTGCAAGTGCACTGACCAACCTTTTTTCTAATTTCATATACTTTTCTTGAAAATCCTTAGTAAAATGTAAATAAAATTCATATTAATTTAACATGGTGAGTGTACTATATATCTTTGTGAAATTCAACATAAGTCTTAGATAATATTAATATATTCCAGGAAAATTATGGTTTTCAGTCCTAGTAGTTGGTCTTGTCCAATTTTATATAACATGCTTCATTAATAAATCCACCGTATACCCTCTATTGAGATTATATAGCCTAAGAAATAAAAATTTCTATACCCCAAATTCACATGTAGTAAATTTTCTATAAAACATATCCTTTCAGGGGGTCTTTTTAACAATCCTAAAGTGATATTCATGCTTCTACATTCCATTGGAATATATTATAATATCATCAATAAATACATCCACAATCTAGTCATGTTAATATATAAATACTATACCCATTAAATAAATGAATAATGATGGGTCATTATTATGACCAAATTCGTGGATAATAATTTCATATTTTTTATATGTCAATTGGATTTTTTATTTTTTATGTATTTACATTAAACAAAAAATTTATAGTATCCACATCCATTAAAAATATTAGAAAAAACTGTGTTCCTCACAATTGGTCAAATAACTAACATATATGGGGGAAATGGTAATTATTCATAGTTATGATATTGTTAAAATAAAGATAATAGATGAATAAACACAATGATCCACCTCTATTATTATAAAAAATACGACGTGAACCCCATGATGATACATTTGGATGAATGAATCCCATATCATGAATCTACTTTAGTTTCATCATCAGTTCCTCTAATTCATTCTATTCTATTCTATATAGAGTATTTAAAAATAAGTGTACCATTTTATATGAGTTATATTGAAAACAAAACATCATGATTCAATTTAATACAATTTAACTCTTTTAAAATGACATAAAAATATCCCATAAAAAATAATATAAAAAATGTTGAATATCTCCATAACTTACGGAGATAAATAAACCATTTAATATGAATATAAACTAATTTAGTATATATAACTTCACAGAGATGTTCGTATTTAT
The DNA here is from genome assembly GCA_963277665.1 of Viscum album. NCBI lineage: Eukaryota > Viridiplantae > Streptophyta > Magnoliopsida > Santalales > Viscaceae > Viscum > Viscum album. The sequence goes on along the minus strand of OY728133.1, from coordinate 2,062,579,775 downwards.
CTATTATCTGATAGAGAATCATAGGTTAGTTAGTAATAAAAAATACTACTTTCCTTCCTCTTTAATTGATATAAAATTTATATAAAAAAAGTTAATCCATGCCAAAAATATCTTCAAATTCAATTACTAGAAGAATAATGGGATTTAGAATGTGTATATTTCCTCAAATATTAATAGGGGATGAATAATAATATTTCGATTTTGTAATTATACCATTAAGAATTTTTAAAACTACTTAATAGTTTTTGTAATATTGTGATACCATTAGACAAATCATCATATATAAAGAGTGGGTATAAATGTAATCAGATAATACATTAGTAGTTCTAGAGTTTAATTTATGCATTCCTTTCAACACATCATTACCACACCCCAACTCAGAAATGTTAGTATCACGATGTTTTCCTTTTTCCCTTTTATTGATAGGGTTATTATATTAATCATCATAGCTAACCCACTATTTCAATCACTGGATAGTATAATTTCTATATTCCATCTGATTTATAATTTCAGTGAATGTGGATTAATATATAGATATTTCTCTTTATTTTTATCATTACCAAACCTATTAAAATTATTTTGGAAATTCATTTCCGGATATCCAAAATTTTCATACATAAAATATTTTAATGTCCCTTTAATATTATTCCATTCTTGATGATTTACACATTTATAGCATAACAAAAAAATCACCTTCCCACCATAGTCCTTTTCATTAAAAGTATTTACTTTGAATTCCACCATTATTTTTGTTTTAAAACTATAAGATTAATGGTTGACTACAAACTCTAAATCCATGAAGATATCAAAAAAAAATATTTATTCCGAACTATGGAATTATATTATTGGTAATTCCATTTATATATATTGTTTTAGGATACTAATATATCAATAGATACTAATTTCCCTTACAGTAATAATAATAAAACAATACCTCACAATTCATAAACAAATATAATCCTAGATACCAATATATTAATTTTTATTTTTCATAAGATCCAGGAATTCATTGACCATAATATTATGAATAATAAAAATAAATTACTAATTTAAAATTATGATCCTAAACTCATCCCACTAATTATATTCAATCTCATGCCATTGAATATTTTTCTGGACAAGATTCCATCAATTATTCTCTTCCCCATCCAAATGATAAACAACTAAGATTACATTTTCTTGTTCTGAGAATAAGGGAATGTAAAATATCATTTCATGGGTGTAGTTTCATTGCTCATAAATTAGTGGATCAGTGGACCCACTGAGAGATGGTGGGAGTTTTATCATTGAGGACCCAACAATACATTGTTCCTTCCGATTCTCATTTGAATTCTCAGCATTACTATTTTTTTTAAAATAAATTATTATTAGAACATTATTTTTCATTCCATATCCCATAAAATTTATATTATAGGTGTTTAATCTTTTAATTTTCCATAACATTTATAATTAAAAAAATTCTTTATGGTTAATTCCATTTTATAATACCAGAAAACATATTATGAGAAACAATAATTATAGGGGAAAGTCATATAATATTGAAATTAATTTTTAGGATTTATAAATCATGAAATATTTCATTACATCTAAAAAACCTTAGTTATAATCTTTGTTATCTAATCCTTCCTTTTTAATAAATAACATTTCATTAACAAGGTAAAAAGAGGGAATCTATTAAATTTTAGTTTCATGGGAATAAGTTACATAATACATTAAAACATAAATCAATCTTCAAATGTACTGGAAATAATCATAAATGGGTTATCCTAAGTAAATATATTGCATCTCATATCCTGGTTACATACACCAAGTGAAAGGGTGAGCATAAGGCCTCTTAAGGGAATTCAAGGAAATAGTATACTTGGGACCTTGAGAAATAACAATATAAACATGATGAATAGCATAAAGGAATGGTCAAGAGGCATATCATAATAACACTATAATGAAACACAAGATTTAAATTTTTCTTCATCATTTAAATGATACATTCATAATCATATCAACAATGTTTTTTATTGAGGTTTAATTAAAATTACAAAAGTTTTTCAGCATAGTATCGTAAAACATGTCAAATGAAAATATTAAATTATTTACCCAATTCATTGGACTAATATCAGGTCACACACATCATATGTCATAATTTTCATGTGAGACACATATATCTTAACAAAAAAAAATTCATTAATAATTAGTGTTTAAAAATAGTAACGGGTTTCATATCAAAATCTTGGAATTTCAGAAAGTTCTTGAAAAATATTATCATTATGTATGTTTTATCCCACCAAAAGGATATCAAGTTACATTTCATTCAATTATTTAATAAAATAAATAATTTTTAAATATCTTTTAATACACATATAAATGGGTGATTTTTTGGTATTCAAAAAAGGAAAACAAAATAAACATTCTTAAAGATATGCTGCAAATTTTGAGAGGTAAATTCAGATACACAGTATTTATAAAACACAGTTTTATAAAAGGGAAAAAGATTGGGGAAAATTATTTCCAATTAATAATAAATTCATAATACTTTAAATGGATAAAATTAATTGTTCAGAATAAATTAATATATAAATTTGAATCACAAACAATATAATGAGGGAACATGAATAGAAAAGATAAGTGGAGATTTCATTTACCTTGAGGTATATTTCTTAAAAAATTAGTATTGATACCATAAGAGCTCGAGTAAACCTTGGCAGGATACCATGGGAGGTTAAATTGAAATTTCTTGTTGGATTATGAATGAGGATTAATTGTAAATTGAAAAATTGGTGGGTATTTTGAGAAAAAGTGGGGGGATTGGTTTATTAATTTTTAAAATTTGGATTTGGACACCTATGTTATTTTAAAGGAAAAACCATGGTCTTTCCCATGATATTTTCCCATGGTATTGGAATCATGGGTTTAATTATATGTTATTTTAATACAAAACTGTCAAAACATTTTATATTACTTATTTTTATAAGAAAATTTTTGTTTCTGTAAAATTACATTTTAAATGTCAAAGTTCCAATTTAGGAAATTGGAATGTGAATTACATATTTGGAATAGATTAAAAACTATTAAAAACATTATTTTAATAAAATAACATATTTCAAGTCTTGTATTGTGGTTAATTAATTATTACATCATCATCACATAATAATGATTTCATTAACACACCAAAAAACTCATTCTATATTTTACTATTTAAGATAAAATAAATTATTTTAGTAAATTCTCATATACCTAACATTATTTAAATTTTCTAATTTAAAAAATGATATTTAGTTTATAAGGATAATTATCTAAAGATTATAATATTATATTTTAAATATAAAAATCCTCATTTATTAAAAATAATAGCGGATTGAATATGAATTGTAAAATTTTTAGAACATTAAACAAATAAAATTATCTCATCATTTTTTTAAATAAGATTGTTTTAATAATAATATTTTAGTAAAATAAGTATTATAATAATATCATTGTTTATTGTAAATATTTTTATCTTTTTTAAAGGGTGATTTTCCATCCGTAAAATCATTTTATCAAATTCCATCTCTATTTTATCAAGAATACACATTTTTAAAATGAAATTGATAGAATAAAAATTCTATTCATTCATTGAAAATACAAGTAACTAAGGCATCGACACATAACCCCTTATAATAACCACATATGACATATAGGTATGGTGTGAAATGGAAATATATTCATTAGAGTTTTGTAAAACTTTTATCAAGTTGTAATTTCAAATAACTTAAACATATTTCGTATGTGATTTCATTCAAGATTCACTTCATGATGTTAATGAATGGTCTAGACTGAAGCCCTGTGACTAACACCGTTTTATGTTCTGAAAAAATGGAATTCAAATGGAATGAATCTAATAGTTGGGGTAATAAAATATTATTTATGCAATAAATTGTGAAATTCCATTTATAATTAAAGACACTAATTATAAATATATATTATTATCAAGAGTAAATCATCCCATTGTAATATCCACCAATGGTCATATAATGATAGACACATGATGATCACATTTTAATGTATACTCAATTCATAGTTAAAGTGATGTGGTATATATGTAATCAAAATAAAATAATGAATTATAAAAAATATAATTAAATTAGTTTAGTATGTTACATTCATCCCCCTTGAAAATTTTCATCCAAGAAATTTCATCTTATTCTCTATGTTCGAGAATATAAGTATGAAATTTCTTCTCATTTCCTCCCCTAGTTCCCAAATAACTTATTCATATGTAGGGTTATTTCACCACACTTTGGCAAGGTGGGTAGTCTTATTCCATAGAACCTTATCTATAAAGTCCAAGTTCCCCACTAGATGCTTCTCATAAGAGAGGTCATGTTTTCATTCTACCACCTCCGGATTCAGTATATTTGAAGGGTCTGTTAATTACATTTTCAAGAGAAGTCACGACCCAACCCTACTGGTCTTAATCCGCAACTACCCCAAGCGCGCCTCTATTGGACAGGGTTAGGTGATAAGTGTCGAAGGTGTAAAAATCACGGGGAGGAATTTGCCTATGTACCATTACACAACCACAAAACCCACTCAATGCAGAATTTCAGAGCAACTAGGAACCCAAAGTACAAAAAACAATAACCCATCCACATTCATGCATCAACTTCTAAATAGAACAAGTAAAGTGATAAAAAATACTAACAAGATAACTAAATAGAAAAAGGGTCAAAACACGCGCCAAACCCGAAAAGTTCCACACCTCGATAATATTTGAACAAAATTGAACAGCTGGAGAGTCTCACACCTGAAAGTACTACTATGACCACTGAACACAGCACAAGATCATGTGCCCTCTACAATCCTCCATTCACTCGATCGACCTGTCTATCGTCTACAAGGGCACACCAACTACGGGAAAAGCCCAAGTAGGGGTGAGTATAAAGATACTTAGTTGGATTCCCCAAACACTCGAGGGAGAAAAAAAGGAGGTAATAAAACGATGTGTAGTAAACAGAACCAAGAACAGTGTAAGAGTACAATAGAGAGAGTGCAGCTCAAAAAAACAAAAGAAGGAAGTAGAATCATCCATCCCAAGAGGAGCTAGACACGAAAATCACGTGGCATACCTCGCACGTCTTCACCCCTCCTAGAAGGAGAGTAACTGAACCTATGGATTGGGAAATAAGTAGGGTGTGTATATAAATATTCTATACAAGAAACCGAAACAAGTGTGTAAGGGGATCTTTAACTCCAAGATTAGCCTAGAAAAAGTCTCCAACAATTTTAAGGATATCCATCATTGATGCACAGTAGTCCCACATGTCAAAGTTGTCTAATTGCTAAGCCGTACAACCAAGGGCCCCACTCCAGTAATCATGAAGCAAAATCACTGAGTAGCCTTATAGAAATGGCTGAGTCCGAAAGTAGTCACCAGATAACCCATTTCCCATCCCTACTGAAGTGTAAACCATAAGAGGTCGTCTGGTAACCCACTCCCCAGCTCCACTGGAGGGTAAACCCTATGGTCAACGGCGAACCAACTACTCAGCCTCACTGGACGATAAACCCCGAGGTCAATGGGTTACACAATTCCTAGCCACACTAGAGGGTAATCTCTGATACGTTGGTGGGTAACCCACTTCCCAGCCCCACTAGAGGGTAAACCCGGAACTCGTCCGAAAACTCTGCACTACCCATACCATTACTGGATGTCACTAACATCGTTATAGTGCGTTGGTTTAGAGTGCATCATAAAATCCTCATAACAACACCCCTTCATATTTCCACATTTAACTAGATATTTAAATAGGATCCTCATGCCCAAACAGATTACATTGCTGTAATCCTCACGAGAAAACACGCAAGATAGGATATTTACTCGCTTGAAATAGTCTCATGACAAAAAGTTTATTTAACACCCCTTTATGCCCATACGAAATCTCGTAGGGACCACACATCGATTCTGAAAATGGTATGGAAAACTGTTCCATCACTAGGATCTTGGAATAACACCCCAAAACAACTATTCATTCACCCCGAATGGATATCTAATGAAAAAGCTATGGTACGTTACACACAGCTTAAAAGACAGCCCGTGGGGACCACTCCTCAACTATAGCTTCAATGTCTGAATCCACCTCGGAATACTTCATCATGACTCCAGGGTCCCAAATCCACTGAAGGTGCCTAAAACTAACTCTGTATTCTCTTGCTCCATCATAAAGAAGAATCTCGGAGAGGTGCTAAACAACACTTAACGGGTGTGTCGTGCCACTGAGCCCCCGTATCGAGAATTAAAAATCCCCGAGACCCTCTCAAAAACACTGTCTCGATACGAGGGTCATGTCTCTATATACGAAACATAAATTTGACACATGGTTTTCATGATAAGAGAATTTTAACGCCAATGGATGTAGAAGGGGTGGGCCGGACCGGTTCGGCCGGTCCACCCCTTTAGACCGGCGGTCCGCGGCTCAGCCGCTCGGACCGCCCGGTCGACCGCAGCCCACGGTTCACCACGCATGCAGCATGGCTTTACCTGGATTGGCATGAGCTAGTATGGATTTTCCCCCATGCGACCCATGTTTTTTGGGTGTCGTTTTTCTCCTGGGGTCGCATCAACCCCGGTCTCCCACTGCACGCCGACAGGCAATGTCGGCCGACCCACGTGCGAGTGTCAACCACTACTGCCCGGGAAGCCTGTTGTGCCACCGCCTGGGGTTCCCGCCATTCCACCAGCTATGGAGCATTCAATACTGCCGCCTGGGGAGCCCACACCGCCATCGTCACCAGTGGGACCCCCCAGAACCGTCGGAAAACAAGATGATTGGATGGAAAACATCCCAAGGCTACCCTGGACGCCCCAGGAATTGGATTTTTGATCCTAAAAGAGCATTGAAATGCTAGAATAGAACCCTATGAAAAAATGTCCTTTGATCAAAATATAAACAATAATTAGACACAATAATGTGAGTTCGAATAAGATGAAAAAAAATTAAAATGAAAGGCAACAATCCAACTTCGCAGGGCGTAGCCCGTCGCTTCACAAACGACCCACCAGAGCCGTAAACACCTCGCAGTGGAGGAGGGAGATCATGAAGGGATTCAAATATATTAATATGATAGAAACCTCCAAGGAGATGTTCTAATGGGGGGAATAAGGGGTGGATGTCTTTAAGTAATGAAAATTAATTAAAATGTAATTAAATTTAAACACCCACCCGTAGGCTCGTACCTGAAGTCTCGACAGGGTCGTGGTTAAGCTTCTCCTAGGGTAAAATCCACATTCTGAGCATAATCTTGGTCTCAGAATTTTAATTCGAGCCTCCATTCATATGTTATAAAGATTATGCCCAAGTCTGCTAAATTACAAAAATTCCCCTGCTGGTGTTTTCCACAGAAAGGCCACACCCGTGAATGTTACACCCATACATGGGTAAACGGAATGCTCTTGAATCAATGGTGCCCCCATGTTTTCCATCTGAGCATCCTTTTAAGAATTATTATGTTTATTTGTCATGTATTGTGTGAATGCTTTTAAAATTTATTTCTGGTCACAAAGGGGTTTGGAATCACACAATGTCTGAACACCCTCCTCTGTAATAACATTTATAAAATTTCAATGTCTTACAGGCTCAAAACTCAAGTACATACATCATTCCCTCCATCATTTTTTTCGTCCCAAAAAAAACTACAAAATCAACTCAAGATACTAAGCACTCATCTAGATCTCCCATTCCTAGGTGCTCTCCTGCACCCTCCCGTGTTGCCACAAAACTCGAACTAAAGGAATGGTTCGTCCACGCAGAGTCCACTCCTGCTGGTCTTAAATCATCTCTGTGTGCTCCGCTAAGGTGGTTTCACATTCAATGTCTAGCTCTCCCTAGTCGATGACGTGCATGGGGTCATGCACATATATCTTCAGTTGCAACACATGGATGACATCATGTATCCTCTCTTGCTGTGGGGGTAGAGCACGATGGTAGGCAATCTCACCAAACATGTGCGTGATCACAAAAGGCCAGATGAACCAAGGGGATATCATTCCTCTCCAGCCAAACCTATGTGTTCCACACTGAAGGGATACTCTCAGAAAGACAAGGTCCCCTACTCGAACTCCAAAGAATGGTGACGACCATGTGCGTAAGACTTCTGTCTGCTCTAAGCCGTCCTCATCCACTCACGAATGACCTCTACCTTCTCCGTCATCACCCGCACCAACCCGGGGCACACAATGGAGGTCTCTCCAACCTCTGCCCAGCACAAAGATGACCTGTAGGGTCTCTTTTAGAGTGCCTCAAAAGGTTCCATGTCTATAGTATAGTGGTAACTGTAGTTATACGCGAACTCAACCAATGGTAGGTGATCCTCCAAGCTTTGGCCAAAGTCTAACACGCACGCCCTGATCATATCCTCCAACACCTGGATAGTTCACTTTGTCTACCCTTCCGTCTGGGGATGAAATGTTGTACTCATCCGCAGATGAGTCCCAAATTCCTCCTGCTGTACTTGGCACAATCGCGACATAAACCGAGTGTCATCGTCGGAGACGATCGTTGAGGGTAATCCATGAAGTCAGATGATCTCTTGATCGTACAACATCCCAAGACTCTCCATCGAGATCTGCTACCTGATGTCAACGATGTTTTTCGACCTCGTGAGTCAGTCCACTATCACTCAAATGGAATCACGTACCTTCACTATGCATGGAATCCTTGATACAAAGTCCAATGATATGCCATCCCACTTCCACTCTGGGATATCAAGGGGCTGCAACATCCCTACCAGAACCTGCCGCTATGCCTTCGCCTGCTTATAGGTAAGGCACCGAGAAATGAACACAGCTATGCTCTGCTTTATACCAGACCACCAAAAATGCCACTGAAGGTCATTGTACATCTTCCCCACACTGGTATGTACAACCAAGGGAGAAGTGTGTAATTCTCGCATCACCTCCTCCCACATCTCCACCTGTACAATAGCTCCCCCCTAGAACAAGATCTCATGATTCCATCCTCCAGAATACCCATCGAGTACATCGCCCGTGGATATCTGATCACGCAGTACCTCACTGTCGACATCCCCTAACTACAACTCCCTCACATGCTCATGAAGCGAAGGAGTGAACACCATCGACTGAAAAAAATACATACCCTCCATCACCACCAAGGTGTGTTTTATGGAAGCCAACTACTCTGATCCTTCCCACAATAGACTTGCCTGGGACTTCCTAATAAGGGAATCTGCTACTACGTTTCCCTTCCCTAGAGTGTATATTATCTTGAAATAATAGTCCTGCAGAAACCCTAACCAACAGCTCTGCCTCAGATTCCGATCCCTCTTAGTGAAGATGTACTTGAGGCTCTGGTTGTCTGACTAGACCAAAAAAAGATCACCCAGAATGTAGTTTCTTAATAACCTCAAGGCGAAGACTGCCATTGCAAGCTCCAAATCGTGCATCACATAATTCTTCTCATGGGGTTTCAACTGCATCAACCAATATTAAATCACTACCCGATGCTGCTTCAACACGCACCCGAGCCCATCTCCTGATAAGTCGCAGTATACCATGAACTCAATGCCCTCTTATGGAAGCCTCAACACTGTAGCACAAGTCATCATCTGCCTCTACTCCTCGATGTCCTTATGTCATTGATTAGTCCAGGTGAATGGTCGTCGCTTTCTCGTCAATGTGTTCAAAGGGGTATCATTTGTGATGAAGTCTTCCACAAACCTCCGAAAGTACCCTTCCAAGCCATGGAAATTCTTAACCTCATACGAATTCTTGGGTGGATCCCAAGAAATCACTACCTCAATCATTGAAGGATCTACGTATAATAACTATTCCTAAATGAAATGCCCTAGAAAATGAACCTCATGAATCCAGAATTGACACTTAGAGATATTACCATATAGCTAGTACTCCAAGAGTAAGTCGAGGACAATCCTCAAATGCTCTGCGTGCTCCTCCTCCATCGCTGAGTAGATGAGTATGTCGTAAATAAAGAAAACCACAAACTGGTCTATTTAAGGATGGATGATATGGTTCATCAATGCCATGAAAACGGTGGGGGAATTCTTCATGCCAAAGGGCCTCACCAGAAACTCGTAATTCCCCTGACGACAATAGAAAGCCATCATCAGGATAATAGCCTCATAAACCTACAAATGGTGGAAGCTGGATTGATGATCTATCTCGGATAACCACCTTTCCCCTCTCAACTGGTCGAAGTGGTCGTCAATCCTCAGCAAAGGGTACTTGTTCTTTATCATGTCCTGATTTTGGCGACGATAATCCACACAAATCCATAGGATCCCATCTGCCTTCTTCACAAACAAAACTAGAGCGGCCAGGGGGGACACATTTTTCCTGATTAATCCCTTCTCACGAAGGTCATCCAACTGAATTCATGGCTCCCGAAGCTCTGTGGGTGCCATCCGATAAGCCGTACAAGATAATAGGGAAGTCCCCGGCTGCAAGTCAATGCATATCTCCATCTGTCGCCTCAGAGGTAGTCCTGAGACATCCTACGGAATGACATCCATGTAGTCCTCTACAACAGTAGGGATATAAGTTCCTGTAGCGTCTACTGCTCCGAGATCCATGCTCGCCAACAGTTGACAAAAAGGTTGTGGTCCCCTTCTCAGAGTACCCATCTTCTCTTCCATGTGGTCTCGCTCACCATGAATAGTGAAACTCATCCCATCAGAATGCACACCTCATACTCATCTTTGACGACAGTAAATCTGGTCGTGAACCATAGAAACCCAATCTGTGCCCATGATAACGTCATAATGTTCCAACGTGATGACCTATAGGTCCCACGTAAAACTCCCTCCCCCGAATGACACTTCTCACTTTCTGAAAACCAAGGTCACTAATGATACACTCCCTGTAAGAACCTTGAGGAAAAGCGCAGGTGTTTGCACATCTACTGGGAGGGGAAACTCCCATAACAAATGTAGTGATATAAAAGTGTGGATGGTGCATGTGTCTACTAGTATGGAAGAAAGTGTAGAGTAAACAGAAAGCGTACCTTGGACTATCTCAAGTGCTAGGGGTCACGATCATCTAGAGCCTAAAACTGCCCGCGACTCCTACCTCTAGATCCCTGAGCCTGGTGTGGGCCGCCCGTGGGTGTTGGTGGAAGGAACTCGAAATGTCATCCCCCACCTCCTGGTCCTGCCACTCTTCCTATGGTGCCTCCCTGAGGACGACAATGTCCTCGCCTGGGAGATCCTTGGTCACAGTTCTACCTCTGCCGTTGTGGTGCACCCACTGCCTACCACAGCTGCTCAGTACACCTGGGCATGTAGTCCCGGGGTAGGTGACCATGTCCGTCACAAGCATAGCACCAACTCTCTCCTAACTTCCACAATGCTCTATGATGCCTCAATGGTGTACGAACCTATCCCCGAGTCTTCTCATGGAAGGGTATCCTCGAATGAGACATTGCTCTTTGCTACCTTCATGTTACCGAAGACTCTGCTCTGAAGCGGTCACTGTTAGGCCCTTTCAGCTGGCATCCCTCATCCAACAAGCTCTCTATCACGATCACCTGCTCTATCACCCCAACATAATTAGGGATGCAGAGGGGTACTACACTAGTGTGATTCTCCCTGCGAAGACCCTACATAAACTTCCATGACTGGAAGAAACTATCAAGAATCATATTTTGAGAGTATCTTTTCAGATCGGTAAATCGGGACGAGTACTATGCCACGGTCATCCCCCCTACTTCATCTCTAGTAGTTATTGAATAAAAATACAGCATAAACAAGAGGGGGAGTACTCAACGTAGAATAGCTATTAGAACCTATCCCATATGAGAGACAACTCGTCATGGATCTGCGTAACCAACCCACAAAAATGTCGGACCATCCAGAAGAAATGGATGGATTCTAGGGATACCATCTTGTATGCTGGTGTCCATACCAAACTGAAATGTTAGTCCACAAACTCTAGCCAGTCTGCCACAGCCTGGTGATCTGGGTCCTCATGGAACTTTTACGGCTGCTGACGCTGGATGTCTGAGAGCTCACATATCATGCACTCAACCTCAACCTGTGCTTCCAGTACATATTGTTGATCTCTAGACGGAGGATCTACTACTGAACAAATAGGTGGAAGGGGATCATGTGAGGGTCCCTGAACTAACACCTCAACTCTCACCAGGTCGTCATCACGAACTGGAGAGGGTATCCTAGATGACTGCTGTTGTTGGGGAATCCTGAAAATTATAAAGGATTACCACGATCGGATGAGTATATATATATATATATATATATCAGTAATAATAATGGGGAGCTGACTCCAGAAGGACTGTCAAAGACACAATCCTACGAGATGCATGTTCCAAATTCCCTGCAACAAGTGTCGCATTTTGTTGAGTCGACAAGCGGGTTATCAGTGTAATAATGAATGGATACATCGATCGCTTGTACCATCAATGGACTCCATGACCTGAGATCTGCTCTCGAGATGCATCAACACTATTGCCATAATTCCCAACAAATTCCTTTTTAGGGACATCCAGACAACACCCCAATGAATGAACCATCATTTGATACCACATTATCATGACCTGACCCTACCGGTCTCGAGTCGCAACGACCCCAAACTCACCTCCATATGCCAAAAGATGCCGACAAGCACCGAAGGCTTAACAATATCAGGGTGGAATTTGCCTAAGTATAGGTACACACACACACACAACCCACTCACACCATAAATGATGAGTAACAAGGAACACAAAGTATAAACAACTATAACCCAAACACAGTCATGCATCATCTTCTAAATAGAACAAGTATTGTGCTGAAAAGTACTACCAAGATTACTGGACAGAAAAAGGGAAAAAACATAGGCCTAAACAGAACGGTGCAACAACGTGGCAACAAGTAAATAAATTTAAACATATTCTAATTATCACACCTAAAATTCATACTACGACAACTGAACGCATCCCATGCTCTTATGATCAGTACGCTCTTCCGTAGTCTCGATCGACCAGCATGTCATCTGTAAAGTCACAGAAAGTGCGGGAAAAGACCAAGAAAGGGTGAGTATAAAGATAATCAGTAGGATGCCCTAAAATCTCAGGGTTGAAAAAAATAGGTAGTAAAATGATGAGCATTAGACATAACCAATAATAGTGTAAGTGTACAACAGAGAGAGTTCAGCTCATCCCAACAAACGATGAAAGTAGACTCGTCCAACCCAAGAGGAGCTAGACTCATAAAGCATATGACATACCCTGTGCACCTTCACCCCTCTTAGAAATAGTGTAAATGAAACCAAAGAGTGGGAACAAATGTAGGGTATATATATATATTCTTAACACAAAACCCATACGAGTGTGTAACGAGATCAATATCTCCATGAATAGACCAGGATAAGACTCGAACAGTTTTAAGGATATCCCTCATTGATGCCCTACAGTCCCACACGTCAAAGCTGTCTCATCGCTAAGCAGTACAACCAATGGTCCCTCTCCGGTAATCCGGGATAAAAGTCACTCAATAGCCTCATATAAAGGGATGAGTATGAAAGAAGTTGTTGTGTAACCCACTGCCCATACCAGCAGGAGGGTAAACCCTAAGAGGTAGTCGGGAAACCCACTGCCCAGAACCGCTGGAGGGTAAACCCTATGGTCATAGGGTAACCCACTACCCAGCCCCGCTAGAGGATAAACCCTGAGGTCGACGGGTAAACCACTACCCAGACCCGCTGGAGGGTAAACACTGATATGTCGGTGGTTAACCCACTGCCCAGCCCTACAAGAGGGTATACCTAGAACTGGTCCAAAAACTCTGCACTGCCCGTACCATTACTGGGTGTCACTAACATCATTACCATGCGTTGGTTCTAAGTGAATCAATGGAACCTCCAACCAATGCCCTTTCATGTTTCAACATTTATTGAGATCTCAAAAGAGGATCTGCACACTAATATATATTACACCACTGTAATCCTTAGGAAAAAACAGACGATATATGATATTAACTCACTAGAAAGAGACTCCCTACAAAAAAGGTATTTGACACCACTTTATGGCCATACAGAATCTCATAGATCCCACACATATTTTTCAAAAAATTTCGGGCGAACTACGCCATCGCGATGCTCTCAAAAAAACACACCAAAACGCATATTCATTCACCCTGAATGGACGTCTGATGAAAACGTCATGGAACGCTACACATAGCTAAAAAGACAGCCAATGGGACCCACGCCTGAACTCTATCTTCAACACTTGAAATCACCCTGGCCTACTTCGTCAGGACACTAGGGTCATAGGTTCACTGAAGACACCTAAAACATACTATGGATGTGCTTGTTCCATTCAAATGAAGAATCTCGGTGAGGCGCAAAACAACACTTAACAGTCGTTTAGCACTACCGATCCCCCATATATGGAATTAAAAATCCCTGAGACTCTCTCAAAACATCCTTCATGATCCGAGTATCACATCACTGGAGACGGAATGTGACTCTGACACTCGTATTGCATGATAGGGTCTTTTTAACGCCAACAGACGGAGATGGGGTGGGTCATACCTGTTCGGTCGGTCTGCGGCTCATCAACTCGTACCACCCAGTCCACCACGCCCCGCTGTTCACCGCTTAGGCCCCGTGGATTTACATGGATTAGAATGAGACAGTTCAGCTTTTCACCCACAAGACCCGCGTGTTGCGGGTCTCGGTTCACTCTCGGGGTGGTGTCGACCCCGATCTCCCGCTGCACGCCTACCGGCAGAGCCGGCCAGCACGCGCACCCACGCCGCCTACACCACCTGGAAAGCCCGATGTGCCACCTCTTGGAGAGCCTACCAAGTCACCGCCTAGGGATCCCATGCCACCTTAATCTCCCAATGGACCGCCCTGGAACCGCTAGAAAACTAGAAGTTTGGCTGGAAAACATCCCTGGGAAACCTCAAATGCCCCAGGACTCGGATTTTCGATCCAAAAAGAGCATTGGAAAGCACGGATTGAACCCTCTGCAATTATTGCCTTTTATCTCCAAATATAAAGCAATTAGACACTATAATTTGAGTTTGATGTATATGTATAAATTTATAAACAAAACACAACTAACCTACCTCGATGGGCATAGCCCGTCGCTTCACAAACAACCCACTAGAGCAGCAAAAACCGCACCTGGGGAGGAGGGGGAGCTTGAAGGGAGGTGGATCCTTTGTTGGGTGAGAATCCACTAGGGAGACGTTATAGGGGGGATAAGGTGGTGGATGTGTTAATTAGGGAAAGTTAGTTAATTTTAAAAACCCACCCGTAGCCCTATACCCGAACTCTCAATGAGGTCGAGGTCAAGCCGATGCTAGGGTAAAATCCATATTATAAGCACAACAGTGGTATCAAGATTTTAATCCGAGCATCCGTTCAGAAGTTATAATTTTTACACCTGAGGATGCTAAATTACGAAAATGCCCCTGGTGGTGTTTTCCACAGAAGGGTCGCACCTGCAAAAGTTACACCCCTACTAGGGTAAACGGAACACTCCAGACTCAATGGTTCCCTCCGTTTTCCATTCGATCAATCGTTTAGGTGTTATCTTGTTTATTTGCCATGTCTAGTGTGAACTCACTTTAAATTTAATTCCAGCCACATCTGGGCTCAGAATCACACGCCGTCTGAACTCCCTAATCTAGAATAACATCAAGAAAGTTTCAAAGTCTTACAATCTCAAAACCCAGGTTCATAAAAGAGAGATTCAAAAAATAAATCATGACCATAATCTAGAACTAGAATAAGTAAAATCTAATAGGCCACTACTCCTATGCAATCAAGGATTTCATAGCGGCTAATGCACCATTGATCCAGATTCCCTCTCTTTTGAAACCACACGACCCTCATCCATGGTAAAATTCAAGGAATATTTTTTGTCCAACATCAATATCCATGTCTCATCGATGATTTTCAATGTATATATTATTCATACACTATGTATCCTTTATCTTTTGTTGTGTGGAATGGACCTTTTTGGTTATCTCATACATAATATTAGGCCCATGAAGCTTTCTCACACCAACACCATCCTAATGAGTATGAGTTATACACTACTTCCCATATAGTTCTTAATAGGGTGACATTTGAATACTCAAATGGATGTTGTTGTCATATGAGAAACCAAATAATAAGATATATTGTTCCCATCCAGCATTAAATTTCATTGAGCATGTTCTCAGCATGGATGTTAGCATCTTAATTGTCCATTAAGATTTACCATCTATTTTTTGGTGAAATGGATTAATTAAATTAAATTAGGTAAAAATAAAATTTTGAATAATTCTGCATAATCTTTTTGTGATCCTCATTTTATGATCAGAAATTATAAATAATGTTACCCAATACAGCCTTATCACATCCTTCATGAATATCTTTGTAATTTGGTTAATAGTCAAATATTCCCAAATAGCATTTAAGTTTGAAGTATTTATGAGTTGATCCATTATAACCCATATAACATTGTATCCTATTTTTGTTCACTAGAGATCAGTGAAAAATGAAATAGACATATTGTCCCACATTCATGTACGTATGGGTTGTGGTTGTAATACCCTTTTAGAAAGATATCTCTCTTCATTCACTTGATGACATACGAGGGACCTTGTAGTGTTGTCTAAAATCACCATTTTCATGTTATCCTACCAATAATGATCAGAAAGGTCAATATACATTTTCATGATTCTATGATTTATTGATAATATAGATATATGAGATTTATCCATCAAATATCACTTTATTTCTGAAATATACATAAGACATAACTTTGTATGAAATTTTATCACTACTTCTTGATCAATATTTAAATTGGGAAACATTCAATTCCTCATATCCTCTATGTTCATTTATAAAAGAGGATATCTCTTTGATATTTCATGATCTTATATAGTAATTAGGGTTGAAAAATAATTTTAAATAGGGTTTATGATTTACCTTACCTTACAATTCCCATGTATGTTTTTACTATGTCTTTAATCAATGGATCTCATTAAGTTAAATGATATTTTACCTATGAATATCCCCTTGGTGTATCAAAATATGTGCGCAGAAGGGGGTATTTACCATGCTCCAAAATTATGGTTGAGATATACTGGACCAATTTTTTTTGGACTAATAACCCCAAGTGAAATTTTTTTTGAAACCACATCATCATTTAGTATACATACATTGATATACTATCTTAGGGAAACCCAAATTTTGTATTTAATATAAAACAAAACTCTCTCATATACATAGGATTATCAAAAGGGTCCTCCCGGAATTTTTATCATCCTAGTATGCATATGTCAATAAACCATTCGATGATACCAACTATAATAACCAATAAATTTTATATATGTATAACCCATATTGTTATAATAATTATTAATTACATATCAATATTATCCCTAAAATTTCCAAACTTGGTATGTTTCATTAGAACAACACATAAAAAACCAGTATGTATATAAATTATATGCATTATTTACTATCAAATTCTTTGAAATTAGAAATATTTTTTGACATAATATATATCAAATAGTTATCCCAAACTAGGGGAAGGAAAATATAAGAAAGTATGGTATACTATTCTTAGTATGTGTAATAAAAGTAGATATGAATAATTGTTCCTAAATTCGAATAAGATAATAATTATTGTCTAAGAAAATCCAATTAATATTAGGAAATACTACTAATAAATTCATAGATCATAATTATGAAACACATAATAATTTTTTCAACAAAAATACATAATAATTAAGACTGTACAATAATGAATCATAAAAAAGTTCCTTGGTAACATACTACCAGAATAATACATGATTTTTTGGAATACAAGAAAAATATATAAAATCATTTCTTATGTCAAGGATTTCATCCCCGACAGTCAATGTTTATTGGTTACACTCATCATTCCATAATTTCAATTGTCAAGGTTTACTACCATGATTATATTATTAGAAAAAAAGTCACTTTCTATGTTGCAACATCCTGTAATATTTTTGACATGTACACCTTAATCATTGCCTTATATTTTCATTTTCTTTGATAGGGTATGGTGGAGTTTTGATAGGGAGGATACATATAATAGTGATTTCACTGATTAATTGGATTCTCACATTCAAATCAAATTTGCATGCATACTACTGGAGGGTTACATATTGTGTAATAAGATTACACGCCGTGTAGTGATCATTAAAATTGGTCATGATCAATTAGCCAATGTGATGTCTACACATCGCGATTTTTCAATACACGTTGTGATGTATTTAAAAATAGTTTTTCATTCGGATCTTCATAATTTTAGTCAAGGTGATGAATTTTTTAGTGGATAATATATTTAAAGGGTTCATGGCATGTTTTTTTATTACATGTCATGTAATACTATGGATGTGCTTTTTAAATAGGTAGTGTTGTAGATTATTTAATTTCACTCCACTCCAGACTCAAATTCCTCATCCTGTGTCATTACCTAGGCCATCTCTAACCTCTTCATCCATTTATAATTTTTATTTTTGTTCTTTGATCATTTTACACATGCATTTTGTTTTCGGGGTAAGTGTTCTCCCTCATACATTGTGTTTCTATCATTCTCCACTCAAGAGTTTTCAGTGGTTCACATTGGAATTGATAAACCTAATATCTATGGGGTTGTACCTTGCTTCTAGGTTTATCCTCGTGGTCTACTCCACATTCTTTCTCTTTTATGGGTGACGTTGTGAGTGTTGAGTTTCAGGAAGGCATGGGTGGTTCCATCTCGATTAGACAAACTGATTTTCTATACATTTCATTTTTAATTATATTTCCAATTTATAATAAATTTATCACATTTTCATTCAATTAAATTAATTAAACTTGATTCTAATGAATTAGAATATTAGACATGGTTTTGGAAAGGAAACACGGAAAAAATCCAATTCCATTGAATTATGGTGTGTTTATGGAAATTGGATGATTAAAATTTTCGAATTTAAATTATTTATTTGAAAGAAATATTTTAAATTAATTTTTTTAATTTAATTATTCAAATGAATAGTTAAAAGGATAGAATTTGTTTTGAATTTATTTTGACCTTGTGAAAATGGATTAAAATGATTAGATAGAAAACAAGTGGTTTTATGTTGTGAAGTGGGAATGTTTTTTTTAAAACACCTTTTTGTTTAAAATAGAAAAATTTTCATTTTGAAATTGAAGAATGTGATTTAATTTATTTTAAGAATTCTTATAATAAATTTTCTGTCATGTGAGGAAAAATATAAGAGATAGGTAGTTTGTGAGATATTTGGACACACTCCACCCTATTAAAATTTCTAGTACACACATTTAGTGAGTCACATACCCATTGAGAGGAGGATGAGTCACCTCTCGCCTATGTGTGTGGGATGTGACTGTACTCATTTTTCGGTGATTATATAGAGTTTGTTAAATCCTTTGGCTGTTAATACTATCACACCAACATGGTTGATGAAAATCTCAATCAAATGTTTATTTATATATGATATATATATGAATTGCAATATTTTAAAAATGTTTTACATTCCATTGATGGATTTAAGTCAATTGATTTATTTAATTATTTTATCTAATCAATTTTTTTAAAATATATTATATATCATAATGTATAAACATTTTTGTTAAATGTTTTTTCCCTAATTTTTAAAATTTATAACATGTTTTTTTTTAATATTATTTTTAATTTCCAACATTATTTATTTACAAAATTGAAAGAATTTATATGGATAATATATATTTGGATACTATTATTGAATCAATTGTGGTTTCCTACTAGTCTAAGGGTCACACACTACTTTTTTTCATTTGGGTTTTTGTCAACATTCTCTTTCTAGGTTCAAGATAAATGATAGGATCTAATTAAGGTGGTTCAAGATGTTACGATTTTGAAATGCTTATTTGTTTACATAGGGACATTGGGTCTATTTTACCTATTTTTGTTTTCTTAGGGACCATGGGTCTATTTTCCCTATATAATTCATATGCTATTTGGGCACATAAATATCTTATGTTAGGGAGGTTGTAACATCCCATTACTATTTTGAAATGTACACCTTATACCATGTCTTAGTTTTTCATTTTCATCGATGGGGTAGGGTGGAGATTAGATTCATAGGATATATATAATGGTGAGGTTAGCGATTTTTTTGATTCTTGCATTCAAATTTACTTTTCATGTAATCTTTCATAGGGATATACATGGTGCAACTATCTTAGACATCATGTAATAGTCTTCCCAATAGGTCATGATTGAATTCATGCTATTATGGGTACACATCATGAGTTTTTACTACATGTTGTGATCGATTTATTGACCATTTTTAATTTGGATAATCATAATTTAAGTTGAAGCGACATGTTTTTTGATAGTTATGATATTTAAAGGGTTCACGAAATTTATTTGTTTTACACATCATTTAATTCCCTGACTACATTTTTTTAAACAGGTATTGTGGCTGGTTATTTTTTTCCTTCCACTCTAGACTCAACATAAATGACTTAAGACAATCCCCATGTGATCTTGAACCTGTCTATCACTTTCAAATACCTTAATTTAGATTTTTATCATCATAAACATGCATTTTGTTTTTAGGGTATGTGTCTCACTTGTTCTTTGTATTTTCCCCATTATCCTATCTTGGGAATTCAATAGATCCACTTTGAATATATAGATATGTTCCCTAGGGTTTTGGATCATGCTTATAGATTGATTTTCAAAGTCATCTTCACCTTTATTCTCATTGATGGGTGTCATTATAATTTATGTCTTCTAGTAATAGGTATGTGGTTTTGACCTAATTAACCAAATTTATTATTGTTTCATTTCATGATTTATTTCTATTTCATATTTAAATTTAATTGATCCCATTTTCTTTTAATTAAATTTTTAAAACTCGAATCCTATTAAGTGGGAGATTTTAAATGTTTTGGGAATGAAATCATGGAAAATACCAAATTCCATTTAAGTGAGGGGTGTTTTTTGAAATTTTTTGATTTATATTATCAAATTTAATTTGAGGCATTGATTAAATTTTTAACCATTAAATTGTTGAATTTACATTTGTAAATGAATTGAGAAAAAGTATTAATTTATTTTTAATGGATCTCATATGTATGAAAATGGATAAAAATGTTTTTATAGAAATCCATTTGTTTTATGGTTGTAGAATGAGGAGATTTATTTTAAAACCATCTTTGGTTTTAAATGGAAAATTTTTAATTTTGATATGGTTGAATGATATTTTATTTTATTTTAATTAGTCTTAAAATAAATTTTCCATCATGTATGAGCATATTCAAACCATAGGTAGTGGGTGAGTTATTTGGATACAGTATATTCTAGTACTAATTTCTAAAACATAATTATAGAAATTTAAATATCATATAGTAGGGTGATGAGTCAAATTTGGCCAATGTTAGAGGGACGTGAGTATAATCATTTTTCAGAGATCACATTGGGGGTACATAATCCTATAATTGGTTAATACTATCGTACCTACATAAAATATGACCATGTTGCTCACATTTTTATTTATATATGAGATATAAATGCTTGAAAATCTTGTAAAACTATTATACACGCCTTTACTGAGTTTAAATAATCTATTTTATATATCAATTTTATTTAATATAAACTTATAATGTATAATAATATACTTTAAAAATGACTTCCAATACATAGAAAATGTATGGCATGTTTTGTAAAAATATTAGTTTGAATTTACAGATCTATTTATTTAGAATATTGAAATCATGTCATTAGATAATATATATTTTCAATGTTTTATAAAATATTTGGTGTTATCTTCCTGGTATTAGGCCGAAATGCTACATTTTCCTTTATGTGTTTGTAGAAATTATCTATCCATGTTCAAGATATGAAAAGGGTTATCTTTGTAGTGGATACAGCTATTGAGATTTGGAATTTGTGAGTTCTGTCTTTAACGACCTTGGGGGTTTTTTCCAGTTTGTTATAATTGGGTTGTAGAACATTTCTATTTTTAAGCCTAGCTGTAATTTGGTATGTTAAATCTAGTGGGGTTTCCTTAATATGGATATTGAACTTCTTATATAACATCGACTAATTCTTGGGGAATAATTCTCCCCACATGAACATTGTATGATGCAAGGTGCAAGTTACCATCCAATGGGGATAGAGAATTCCCTTCGGGTTATGTCAGGGATGGCTCAGTTATCATATTATCAGGGAACCCTGTCTGGTTCAATATATAAACTATATTCACTACTTATTCTGGTCCGTATTATCTTATGATATATCCATATTTACCCAATGTGTTGTAGGGTTATAAAATACTAAGAAAACTCATCACATAATGATAATTATATATCTGTGTGTCTGTGTCTGTGGGTGTGTGTGTGTGTTTGATAAGTTCATAAAAATTTCGTTATATATCAAATGAAAACCTGATAAAGGTATAAGAGTTTCATAAAAAATTCATCATTGTAATTATAAATCATAACATGATATATTATATACTGAAACATTGGATCATATACGTAGTAAATCATAATATACAAAAAATAATTTTTTGACAGATAGAAAATTATTTAAAATATCGCTACAACATTTCTTGAGAAAAATTCGATTTTCATTAGAAAACATTATTTTAGATTATAAAAATTTAAAAAATATTAATGAAAATTTCTGATTTCAAAATAATAAAGTTATATTATAAACTATTCTTTAAACTATAATTATAAAATATTGTTGGGAAATCTCTTCCTTTGTCAACATTAAAATTTTAACACCTTTCACATTTTCAGAATAAAAGGTCAAATGTACCATGTTTAAAAAATTATTAGAAAACTCATAAAAAACCAATTTAAATAATTTATAATATACTTAAAATGATGATAAATAAAATTTAAAGAAATATAAAAACATTAGTGAAATAATTTTAATAAAAACATGGACATGGTAGAAAAGATTCCGGACTCAGCCAAAAGACATGGTTGGTTTTCATTAAAAACATTATTTCAATATCATGAGGTAATAAAGTGGGGAAAATAAATTGAAAAAAATAATTATATATAAATAACTATAGGTGAATAAAATATATATTATTTTATATGGACATATCATTTAATTTCATTATCGGAATATTTATATATAAATAATGAAGGTAAAATTTAGATTCTAGCATAATACCATTAACTCATGTATATCATCAATTTTAATATCTATAAACACATGTATATTAAATTTAAATATTATTAAACATGAATAAAATTATTCAATACTATTTAATATATACAAATATATATAAATTCATACCACTTGTTCACTGGAAATCCTTTATTATCATCAACATTTTAGGAGTTAAACACTTCTTTTTTCATGTATGTGTTGGTTCTGTAATTATTGTCTGAGAACATAAATCATGATTCATTAATATCTATAATGGTACCAATTAGATAAATACCAAATATATTCATTATATATATATAAATATAAGCATTATATAATTTTGTGATAGAATAAAATTTATCACGACATAGAGATGGTAGTCCAGACGTACCCATAAGTGATGTTTCCATTTTTTGATAGATATAATGAATTAAAGGTAAATATTAATTCACCCTTATAGAATTATCATTATGAAATATATTTAATATTAAATCATTAAATATATAATAATAATAAATAATTATTGATGGTGGGGGAAAATAAATGGCATCTCTACATAGAGGAGGTAGTCCTCATGTACACATTTTCCATACATTTATATCCCATTTAACTGAGAAGAGGTTGAAAACTATTTTTCCACTATAATAATAAAATATAATTATATTTATGATACATTTTTCTTTATTTTAAATGAAAAAAACTTGTTTATAGTATTTATACACAGAAATAAAATTGATGTATATTGGATAAGACTAACACGACCTTTTCATGATAAATGAATTTTTGTGAAAATTAATCTTTGATGTAATGAGTTTATGATAATATATAAACTCTATGAATAAGTGAATAATTAAATTGTGGTTTTATGATGGTAATTTCTGAGATATAATTATTAAATTCTGATAATAATTGAGGATAATGGGATCCCTTTTATATGTTAGATGAGTTATGAACTTGAGAATTAATAAAACCTTTAAATGATATAAGGTATATTTCAGTGTAATGTTGCTCGAAATGGTAATTGATTAAATGGTAAGATAATATAAGGTTTAAATATCCTAAATTCAATTCATAGTTTCTAGGGAAATAATATCATTATCCTCTAGTTTATCCACCTCCTCCTCCGATAGTTAAATAGTTCAAACATAAATAGTGGAAACAAAACGTTAGAATTTTTACTATCAAATCTGAACAAAAAATAAGTATACACTACTAGATTGTTCTAGATATTATAATTAAAAATAATTTATATATTTTAACTAATTTATTTTTTAAAAAAATTTGAATTTTATTTTATATAATCATGGAACCCACGAAAAAACCCATTTTAGTGGAATGAATCATTAATGATAAAACAAAATTAACACACATTAAATTATATTTCAATATAGTAAAATGAATTTCAAAATACATTATAGAATAAAAAATATAAAAATTTCATTAAAGAATTTAAAAAATAGATGTTAATTTAATTTATTAATATGAAAACATAGGTCACACATTTAATTGTATTTTAGGAAGTTCTGTTTTAAGCTAAAAATTAAAGTTATATAATAGTTATTTATAATGATGGTAATTAATTTTTTAATAAGAATAATTACAATTAATAGATAATTATTTTAACATATATCAAATTAAACTATTAATGATATATTTCCGAAGAAGAAATGATAGTTTTTTAAAAAAAATATTTATTTATACCTATTCACTGAAAAATACGTCTTTCAAGAAAAATCCTAACAATCCCCCCAATTTATTATTTAAATATTGTTTCAAAAAATAATATTCATTTATTTATATGAAATTTAAAAAAATGAGAAATTAATTATAATTTGTTCATGAAAAAATTAGATAGAATTCATTTTGGATAAAACATATTTTTAAGTGGAAAATGACTTTAGTGAAAATTGTTTCATTTTATTTTGTGATTTAATCAATAGATTTTAATTGCAAAAATCATTTATAATTTTTTTAATATTTTTAAATTCCATTAATATCTCTAAATTTAACCATTATATTATAGTAGATAACTATATCATTGTTCATATAGACTTGGAGTTGCACCTATGGAAAGATATCTAATAGTTTAACATGGAATTAAATATCATTATGTATAAAATCATATGGTGTAAAATTTATAATTTACTTTGAACATAATTTAGTGGTGATATAAATTAAATGGTATTAGTATCCTCTAAAATTGATTTTATTACATGGGTATTTGTTTTCATTACTATTGGATAACACATGATTAACTTATAGATAACTCTTTAGTTATATATAAACAAGATTATTCTATAAAAAGGGTAATTTTATGTGGACAAATAATGTAACATAGTATTGGTAACATTGATATTGAAAACCATTTCATAATATTTTGGGATATTTTCTACTAATTTTGGTGATTATTGTATAAAGTGATTATTGCATGAATTAATGGTCAATATCATTTTAGTTTTACATATTGAGGTAATTTTTAGATACATACATAATCTCGTAGAGATTTTATGTTTTTTAAAGTTAAATAGGTATTTGGAATGGTGTATTATATGGATTATATGATTATTTTATATAGAAACACATGTATAGGAAATTATTAGTTATTAATGTTTATTGATGAAGGATATGTGGTATTTCGATATTATAGATTCCATTAACAATTTGTTTTAGAATATTGTAGGAATGTTCATGGTTGATTAGGATCTTTATTTTATGTGTTGGTTAAATAATATTGTGAGATACCAACACAAATTAACCTATTATGAACCAAGATTTAAACATTTTATACTAGGATTGTTATATATTGAATAGATTATAATATATGTATAATTGAATGAACTATAGGATAACATTATCGTGGTATAATGTGATGTATATTGTGGTTAATGTTTCCTACAGTTATTAATGATAATTGACATATAATTATTTCCTCTCAAGTAAACTATTTTTGTTTTATAAATGAATGTAACTACTATGAACCATGTGTGTGGGGTGAAGGACAATACATAGATTACCTCCTTGAACAAACCCTTATAATTGGAGATTGAGTGTGACACTATGTGAATATTTGAAATTCAATATAAAGGAATATGATTAATAATGTGGAAATTATAGAATCCCCAAAAATACCGTGAAAGATAAATACAAAGTTTCTTAAATGAAAAAGTGGTGAAAATGATGACACAAAGAAGATTCAATTTTCTATATGTAAAAAAAGGGAGATTCTAGGGGGAATTTGAATAATGAGACATATAAATAATCTAAATATAGACATGAAGGTTAGTATACTAACATGATTTAGGGAATTATATAATTTATAAAAAATTTATAATTAAATTCCATGATTGTTGGGAATTATGGGACTCATAATCCCAATCCAATGGAAAATTGTGGATATTGTCCCTAAAAACAATGATAATAAGGAAAATCAATGAATCTACTATTATTGAATCATATAGTGAAATTTCATTCCAGATTTTCTAGTCTCTTACATTATGTAATTTTTTTCCAAAATAGAATATACTGATTTGTAAATATAACCCTTAATGGCATGATTATCATAAATATAATTTTTAGGTTTTGGGGGATGTTATTATTTATGGATAGAGATTTAAATCCATTAATATATTTATATGAGAAATTAGGAACTGTTAAGATTTTTTTATAAAGTTATTATAATCATATTACATATAAATAATTTACATTCCACATCCTAGAAAATCCTTTGATCTTCTAGAAATGCCTCGTAAATCTTGAGTTCCCCGTTGAAAGTACCATGATCTTATGACTCAAAATGCGATGAAACTGTTTATTTATAGGGTAGATAGAATTCACCACACGTAAATATTAATATATGACTTCATCTAAATGTGAAAATTGTGTCAATAAAATTATACACCTGGAACACCAAAAAAAATTAATCCATGATATATTTTGATAAGTTATTAGATTTTATTTATATATGATTGGAAACTATTGATCAATTAACATGAAGGACTTATATTAATAGAATTACAAATGATAAGTATATATAAATATGAAAATTGTAATGTCCCAATATTCTCATTAATATATATTACATCATTTTATATTAGTATTCATTTCATTACACAAACAAATTCATGATGATTATAATTGTATAGTTCCTTTGGATACATATAAAAAAACCACCAGTCCATAAGCGAGATAAATCATCTCCCACAACATTTTATATTATTAAATCCCTTATTATAAATATCATACAAAATAAATTATGATATAATAAGGGTAAATGAAACATAATAAGGGAACACTAATATGAAAAGTGAGGGTTAATAATATATATATCAATGTATCATTTGTATTTGAGTAAGAGAACACGATAATAACATTATAAACCCATAACCTACATATCATATATCATAAACATGAGTCATTGAATAAATTATATATGTTAAAAATAAATTAATCATAATGAAATCAAATATAATGAATCATTATATCATAAAATAGTCATAAAACATATATGTTTGGTGTATATTTAAGAATTGAGAATCATTTCTATAGTAGCTCAATGAACATTTGAAACTCTTTCATAGTGTATTGGGTTCACCCATAATATATAATTTTCATTAATGTGTACTCCAAACTAATTAATATTAGACCAATTCCATTACTATACTTGGATCACTCCCAATTCCATTATAGGTTATTTCATGATATATCAATATTTTACCAATGCATTATAGAGAGATATATGTCATAAAAAATCATACATATGTGTGCCAGATGATAATAAAACAATAAAAATAAAGTAACCCGTTATATTAAATGGGTTCATGAATATTTCAACATAAAATAACTTTTTTAAATGAAACAGGTTTTATAATTATATCATCAAAGCACAACCCATGGATATATGAGTAGGTTTTATACGAAATATATGATTGTATAACCTGTGGAATTGAAAAAGGATCAATAAAACTATTTTCATCATAAAAATAAACTATATAGTGAAGGAACAATAATATTATCCTTTAATAATATCCCTAATCATTACTATATAACATCAATGGATTACATCCTATATAGAAAATGTTTTGGAAAAAATTACATAGAATTTTTGTTAGTGTCATATTTCTAGAATTAACTACATTGCTTCTCATCTATGTCTTGATTTTCTATTTTATTAGTCCTATTAATTTAAAAGTTTTTTATTATATCTATAATTTTATCCATTAAATAAATATCATATATATTTAATATATTTGTTTTTATAGTAATCAATACATTTTAGCAGTAGAAAATGAAATACACTGTTCAAGTAGACGGTATGCCCTACATTCGCATGAATGTTGTTTCCATTTTCTCAATGGGTATAAATAATAATAGATATATAATATATTTATATTAAATATATATTTATATTTAATATTTATCACATATTTTCTTTAAAACCATCCATGATACCTTTAATTTAAATAGGTAATAAATCGCATCGCTTCATGTGGCTGTAGTCCTCTATACACATGAGCATCGTTATTGTATATATGTGGAATATAATGTAAGGATTCATATGTGTTATAATAGTTAAATAAGTATAAAAATATCCTAAATATTACTAATAATTTTTATATCCCTCAATATATAAATCATTGAGATCTTTGGATGGAAAAATAACAATATTAGTTCGCTAGATGATTGTTCATTGTACACAAGAATAAAAATTTTGTATCCCATTTGATTGAAGTGGAGATGAATGTAGGTTACAAAATAAAAATAACAACATATTATTCTATGTATATAAATTTAATTGTTTTATCAGCATGTTTTAATAATAATTGTAGGAGTAGGTGAAAGAAATAAAATTATTTTCCTTTTTGAAGAATGTAACATATTCTTCATGTAAGATGACTACGATTGCACCATAAACACTCATAGTTTATATTTTTGAACAAAATAAGGCATAAATAATGATATTAAGGAATTATGGAAAATATTTGGTTAGGTCATGGCATATACAAATGGCTTTCAATGTTTTAATATGAGAGGAGAATGTGTTTCTATTTATAAGTGAGGTGAGTGGCACACTTCTAATTTTTATAGGGACATGGGTGTACTGTCGTTTTTCACATTCCACATGGATAAATAATGGACCATTATTAATAATTGGAAATTTTAATTTCTTTGTGTGGTGAAATATTAGGGTTTGGTAAGGTTTTCTGTAATTTTATATCTTTTTATCTTAACCAATAATAAACACATTTTTATATTAACAATGATAATTAAATTTGACAATTTATACAAATAATTATGTTGAAATTTAAAATTGAAATTATTATAAAATTTTAATTATAATATTTAAAAATATGAAATTATTTTTTAAATTAAATTAACTTATGTGGAGAATTATTATTTCTAATTAATCCTATAGACGTGAGGATAAATAAGTTTTTCATGGTTAAAAAGTACAATAGGTTAAAACAATTAAATATCAACATTCAATATAAAAATGATTACAATGAAATAAATAGGTAAAAATTATGTATAACTGAACTAATGTTTGTTTAAAAAAACATTTTAAACCTAATATAATCCTTATGAATTTATTAAAAGAAATAAAATAGTTCTGTAAAAACCAATATTTTTAACTTTTATTCTTAATAATAATACCTTCAAAAAAATCATTAAAATTACCAATACGAAAATTTTGACATTATTATTTTCAAAATTATATTTTTTTTATCTAATAAATTTTTTATTTTTTTGAAATAAATTAATTTTTTTTTAGAAAATTAATTTTAATAAAATTAATTTTAGAGGAAAGTGTATTTTTAAAACATATACATGCTTTAACAAAAAATTGGTATTTTTAAAATATATGTTTTCATTATATAAATGAATTTAATTTATATTAAAAATGTGGTTATTCATATTCATTCGAAAAATATTTACTTTTATGTAGTTCCAATATTAATTAAATATTACTATTAATAGATTTTCATTGTTCGTTAACACTCAATGTGTCGTTTTATGCAAACTGTAAAAGAAATTTTATTTAATGAAAAAATAAATTTTTCGTAAAATGTAGGGGTTTCATATTATACCCAAACTAAAATATGTTTTCTTTCTCCTAAAATTATTTTACTCTGATATATATAGCTATAGATTCTTATTAATCATCATATCCTCAAGTTCCCACATAGCTTCCATAAACTGGTAGTTTCACCACAGAACATTAACCAGGAATGTGATCTTTTTCAGAGAAGATTATCTTTATAATCAAGAATATCTATAAATTAGTCATCATAAGAAATAAAAAACTCCAGCAGTTTAACCTTTGATTTTAGATCATGTGAATGATCGTGTATGTACTTCCTCCAGTGAGATACATGGAATACATCATGAACCTAAGAAATGATTGGTGGATGTTCTAACTGATGGACTACCATCCCATCATGATCAATAATTTCAGAGGGACTCATATATATAGGACATTGTTTACAGTCATTTCCGAATCACATTATGTTCTTCCATAGAGAAATTCCTAGAAACATATTCTAATAAACAACAAATTTCATATGACATTGACAATTATAAACATATATTAGTATTCAAATTTTTGTTTCCCATAAGTGTTGTTGAAAATCTATAACCTTTCATATCAATTCTTCAACTACATCAGGTCCAAACATATTGCTTTATCCAAATTCATTCTAGAATATTGGATCACTACACTTATTTCTATATAGGGCTTCATAACGATCCATATGAATTATTTAGTGAAAGATGTTGTTTTAAAAAAACTCTATTAGTGGAATTTGTATATCTAAACCATTATTAAAATATAGAGAGAAGGATATCAAAATATCCACTAGGGTTATATTTTTTAACTCATAATAACTCTACATTTGAGGTTGAAATTCAATGCTGAAACTCAATTATGTATCATGAGAATACATATTACATATCTAGATCATTGAGTAAAACCACTGTTCCCAACCATTCACAATTAAATGTTTTAAATATAGAAACCTTGAAACTTCCTTAATGTGTATCCGATAATGTAAATCAAGATAGAAATATTATATGATATGAATGAAATGTGAAAACATTATAATGTGATAAAAAATAATCCATTTACATTATTCCCTTAAGATGTTTTATAGAGATCAATAATAAAATCCATGGTTTTGTTTTACTATTCCAATTTCTATAATGGTAATGGATATAAATTCTACTTATACATTATTCTATAAATATTAACTTGCTGAAGTACCACACACTAAGACACAAAATCAATGAAATCGTTCTAAATTCCATCACACTATAAATTCTCATTAAAATCAAGATACAAAGTCATGCTTACATTATGAATAGTCAATGAAGAACTAGGAGATTCCTATAACAAATAATTATTCAAATATTTTATAGAAAATAAATAAATATTACCTAAAGAAAATCGTTCGATCGTGATCACGGTTAATGATAGGAACACTATAATCCTTCTTTTTAAAATCTACATCATCCTTATGTTCAAATTTATTTTAATCATGGGTTGATGCTTAAACATTCAATTGAAAATGAGGAAATTTATCCCAATAATTTAGAATTTCTATATCCATCATTCAAAATTCATGAAATATTGTATCTATTGTGATCCTCATCATATATAATCTAGCATGATCATTTCTACTCCAATCATCAATAACCATGATTTAGTTCCTCGTGTTGTAATGTATTGAGAAATAATAATCATTAATATTCTCAAACCTTATTATCTTGTGAATATTCATCTCCATATGCGTGAATATATAATCTAAACTTTTCTGATCAACATATATATCAATATTTTCTCTATAAATGTAATAACTTTGTATATTTTATGGAACAAATAATTAAAACTAACTCCAAACCATGATAATGTAAATTTTATTTGTGATATTTCAATTATCTTATGGTATAATATATAACCTTTTCAATTTTTTATAAGAACACATTCTAAACCATATTATCATGAATCTCTATAGATTAAAAAACGTTCTCTACTATTGTGTAATTTATGTATAGGAGAGATAAATAATATTTTCTCAAGTTTAATAAAATTTTCATCATATTAACTTCCCGCAATAAAAGTTTCTCTATTATATGTTAACATGATGTTTGGAATAGATTGTATAGAGAATCAATCCTTAAAATATCTATAATATAAATCGAAACCATGAAAATTATGGATAAAATTAACTATGTTTGGTTGGGACAACATTTAATAGCCTATGTCATTGATGGATCAACAGATATTCCATATCTTTAGACTATAAACTAAAAAAAAAATTTGTTTCCTATATTCCCACTATGTAAATTCTTCACATAACATCTCCTTTTTTAGTTTCTTTAGAACAATTATCAATTGATCTTCATGACATTCCTTAAACATATAATAGTTTAGATTATCTCCATAAAGTGTACCACAAATTGATCAGGGTAATATTTAACAACTATATTCATTAAATCCTTTACGATATATAGGGAACTATTAATAGTTAATGAAATCAATACATATTCAGAGTCTCTATACTTTATACATAATTATATCATTCGTATATCACCCCTTTCCCCCATTTGATTATATCATGAATGACGGTCAATGAAGGAATATTATTGTTCTCTTCATTGTCAATCAAATATGTCCCTGATAAATATAATAGGATACCTTTAATTGATTGTGATATTTATTAGATCCCAATAATCAAGGTAGATTCCAATAAATCTATTATAAATAAATTGTTAACTGTAAGATGTCACACATATCTTAATGAATCCATTATCAATGTTCTACTGAAGTTTCTTCTCAAATAAAGTATGTCAATCGGGGCCTTTATTAAAGAGTATTTGAACAAATCATTGGATAATGAATGAATAATATTGAGAAGTCAACATAACGTTTTTGTCAAAATTGAGGAAACTCCTCTAAAATTACGTCCAAAAAATCCCACACAATAGGCATTTCATTGATGTCATGACCCTCCCAATCGTCTATGACAATCACCCCTTCTAAAAGGGGATCTAGACCTATAGAATTGATGTGATCTATATGATTTTTTAATATTTATTAACCCATTTATAGCTTCTCATAATATGGTTTAGAATAACTATAATGTCTTACCTTCCATGAATATTAATTTTTAAATTTTTTAGATACATCCAATCATTGACTATCATAAATAAAATTCAACTAGAAAAGTAATTGAAATATTTATTGGCAGTATGTCCCAAAAACATCAACTTGAGAGGACTCATATACATGATATGTGATCATTAAATAATTATGTGTTTTTACTACTAATTCTATAACTAATAATTTGGATATCATCTACATACACTTTTAAAAAAATTAAAATATGATGAAATTGGTGATCCATAGTCAAATAAGACATTATAAAAAATGTACTATATGTTTCATCCACCTTTTACCACATCATTAGCTCACCCATCATCAAAAAATAGTTATGGCATGAAATTTTCCTTTATCCATTAGTTAAATTTTTTTCCAACATTGATCAACATCATTATCCTTTAACTTAGGGAATTAGTTACCATAGTTCACATAATCCATGTATTAGAAATACTAGAATATTGGTTGTTTATTAATTGACACTCTATTTATTTACATCAGTAGATACCATTTTCCAATAAATTTAGGAATCAAATTATTCATAAACTTAATTTTAGAACATTATCCATTTACAATTAATTTTATGAAAATTTACTTTATGTTTCCCTACACACATTGATCATGATGAAAATTTAATATTCTACTCTCCATGGTTTTTATTGTTTCCTTTGAACTCTATATTCATTTTAATTAATATATAATGATATTTTTCGGTATATATGATATAAAGTTTTATCTTGAGTCAAAATAGAATGATTAATTCATATCGACCGATGTACCTTATGGGTAATTACATTTTCATGTGTAGTATTAAAACATTGATGAATTTATCAAATATAAATTCTTGTTAGATGATAGTGCTAGAGTCATACCTTGCATGCCTTGTTAAATTTTTCACATAAGCACCAAATATTTAATCTTGAATATTCTTTAGAATAAGGGATTCTTTCTTAATTTTTTATAAACTATACAATGAAATTACTTATTGAAAAATAAGATCATACACTCATCCCACTCTATAGATTCAATTTCATCAGGTTCCCTTTTATTATTGATGAGTGTCCACTACCTATTTTCTTCACCCTCTAGTTGTTATATAACTAAATTTGGTTTTTAATTTTCCAAATAATAATGAATGGAAAATAATTCTTTAATAGTACTGATATTTTCATTATAAATTAGAATAATGGAATAACTAATAAAATGGTGTAATTTTCCTCATTAAATACTCAATAAAACGCGTTTCCTTACATTCCTCATTTGGAAGTTCAACTTGATTCAATTCCTAATAAATTATTGTGGCTATAACGATTATATTTTTCAATCCATCTCCCATAATGTTTGATTAATTTATGGGAAAATAATATCATTTTACAACACACTATAGAAAATCTTATTCATTGTAATGACTTTAATGATATCAATAAATATTTTCAGAGTGTGTTGTTCAGAGGACAGGTGATTCCGAGACCTACAATGATCATAATTATTGTAATAAAAATAATAAAAAAAATTATATCCTACTCACAATGTTTCTTAATTAAAAAGGATTATCACCTGCATTGTGTATTAGACCAAAAATCTGATACCATGGTTAAACCCAAAATGTAATTTTGACCCTCGGAATAAGTAAAATTGTGTTAGCATGGGGAATTTGGATAGGGTGAGCAATGCCTGGTGTGATTATATTAAATTACATATATAATTTAATAAATGAATTAAAATGGTCTATTTATTTTTCATTTATATAAGAACCATTATGTAAATTCAACAGGTTCATAATTATTACTATAAGATCATTGAAATTTTATTTTAACCATCACTCAATGGTAATTTAATATTAGACAACCACAAATATCCAGATCTAGCTGAATCGTGGTGAAATGAATGAAACTACCTCGGTCCTTCATTAGAAATTGTTATCCTAATCATTTAATGAACCAAATTAAGGTAGGACTCATAATTTTCGATTTTATCTCAATTTGATTAAAATATTGACATTTATCATTTCTTTTTGGTTGATATGTGTTTTTTAGAACCTTTTCTAGCGCTTAATTACTGATTTTCAATTGGTTAATTAATCTATAAACATGAAGAAATGTTCCTCACGAAAATCATCCAATGTTTAATTATATTGACAAGAAAACATATTCAAATATTGTATAACCTTTTTTCTTGTTCCTTCCTTCCAATTTTGTTCCATTTTCCATTATAGGCCTATAGGGCCAGAGTTTGACATTGTCTGGATGGATCGAGGGAAATCATGTCCTCCGAC
Organism: Viscum album; assembly: GCA_963277665.1. NCBI lineage: Eukaryota > Viridiplantae > Streptophyta > Magnoliopsida > Santalales > Viscaceae > Viscum > Viscum album. The sequence continues at coordinate 2,062,544,206 of OY728133.1, read as the reverse complement.
ATAAAATATATTATAATATTTATAATTGATCTGGGTGATTCAAGGATCCCATTTAGGTTACTCATATATCTCAGATTCAAGAGTGAGTTGGTTTTTGTGTCAGAAGAACCATGTGACAACATAGTAATACATGTTTGTACATGTGAATTGGAACCACATATTTTGTCAATGGATGGTCATAAATGATTATTGTGGTTGATTTATACTAGTTTCAGGGAATAAAATATTGATATCTATAGTGGATGATCTATATATGAATATATGATGTTTTAGTGGTATTTCTATGAAAAATTCAACTAAATGCCATGTAGTATAAAGAACACGTGATTTTTTGGCCCCAACTATAGTGGAGTGTGTTATGGGGTGACTTAAATATCACAATATATGTTGGGATTCAAATCCTATGTGACCTTTTTGTTTGATACCTGGAGATTACATTGTGAGTACACATAGACATTCATGGTCAGGAATATATTCATTATTCAAAAAAATTTCAAGATCAAACATATAGGTATAGATACATAAACAGGGTACACCAATATTGGCATGAGCCTAATATTAACCTAGGAATTATGATTCATGATGTTTAGTACCTTTACATGTCATGTATGGATACATGTTTAGCGATCCATGTACTAGAAAGGTACATGATGAGTAATCCAAGAGAGAACATGTACTATGTGGATCCCCTTAAATGTCATGTTCCCAAACAAACTTTTTGAGTAAAATTGTACCCCTCAAATCTGAATTACATGATGTCATAAATATGGTATTGAGTAGCCAGTCTAGAGTGATTTCTATAATTGAATGTTGTGGTGGCCTTTATAGAGTCTTATGAGATATAATGAAAAATATTATGAGGGTGATGCTTCTTTAGGAGATGATTGATAATGAAATTGATCAGGAAGGATCATAAAAAAGATTAGAGTGGCACCCCCAAATTGGGTATGTCTTTGGTCCTCTATCCCTTAATAGTGTTGACCCCTCCTTATAAGTAGTGAATGGTTCCTCCAACTATAATATGAGTAGTCCCTACAATGGAATCAGTATATGGGTCCCCAACCACTAGAGTTTCACTATCATGTTGGGGAGGAAATGGTTCATCTATATTTTATCCAATTGTAAACATATTTTAGTATTATAGTATGGTTCTATGACTAGTGGAGTGGAACCCTCTTATCGAACTAGGAATTGGTCATATATATGTTATCATATTGAAAAACTCCTATGATATCATGGTTTGGGTACTCAAGGAATAGAGTGGCACACTCATACTAGGTAAGGAATTGGTCCTATATAATCTATTTGAGTGAAACCCACTCAGGGTATTAGCGTATAGTTCCATGACTATTAGAGTGGCCCCCTCGTGCAGAGTTTGGGAATGGGTTATTTATTGACTCCTAGAGTAGAACCATCCTATAGAGTCATGTAATGGGTTATATATCTATTGAGTTCAATCCTATTATAGATTTTGGGAATGGGTTCTCTATTTATTGAGTGTAACCCTCCTTTTTTACTATATCAGGGTTCATCTAACTAGAGTTTTTGATCTCTTGTCTGTGAGTAACTATGTTGAGGTGTGTCTTGACATGGAATCTTTATTGGATATATGCGTCATATATTAGGTGGAATTGATGGTATTTTTGGATCTTTGGATATCATTCCATGAATGTGATATGATATAAAGACACCCTTTCTCTGATGTATGAGAATTATTTTTGAGTATGTATTTATTTATATTAATGTTGTTGGATTTTTTAACTTACATACAATTGGTTGATCTAAATTTTTTATATTGTGTCTCATACTACTCGGCCTTCATTTTTTTGTCATGATATGTATGTACATACACACCCATACATGGGATTTACCCTCATGTGGGATTTCTTATAAAGATGATGAAAAGTTCAGTGTCGATTACAAAGTATCATAGGGATACATAGTTCATTAGACCCAATATAGTGGTAGGGGATTACATATATAGATTCCGGCACTATCATAAGCTATAAATAAATATTTTTATAGATTGTGGAATATTTAAAATTGATAAAATATGTTTTACTTTTTTACATTTCATATTACACTATCATATTCTTATAAACCCTATAGGTTTTACCTGAATGTTTTATTATCTAGAGTTTTAGTAATTTATTACTATATCTCATCATATCTACATGGAGATGGTAGATTTTTTGTACACTATAAAATTAGGAAAATGCCTCCCATATTATTTGTTCCTTAAATGCTTGTCTCCTTCCATTAGACTATATATGTGGGATTGGGGTAGTTGCTGCTTGATCCCATTTGGGTTGGGTTGTGAAAGATTCGTATCAATGTTGACTCATTCCTTCATATAGTGTTTGAATTTCTCCCCTTATGTGGATTTGGTTTGGATTTAGGGAATCATTATCAAAATTCATTGATATAATATTTTAGGCAAGGGAACCAAGTGCTCATGGGACGACCAAATACTCTATACCTAAGGACTCTTTCCACCTTATTGTCAACTCAGTATAAAAAGAAATACATTACATGGAACTTTCATACATGCATCATAATGGATTGAGTATTTTTATATCCTTAATGACTCATATCCCAATATATATATATATATATATATATATTATATTCTGAATTTTTTACATATTGATTTAATTTTCAAGAGTCATCTAAGACGAAATCCTGCTAGGTTACTAATTTTGAACAATGATGATAATTAAATGAGTTTTGAGGCCTCTTTTCAGGGGTAATCACATGATATTATTCCTCCTTTTGGATAGGTATCCACACCCGAAATTTCAAGTAGTATATCATACTAATATAGTGGTATGAGGATGCACATAGTCTTACCACATTCTACAAGTTCCAGTTCCATAGGACGTTGAGGTTTCATTGTAATTATAATCCCCATTTGGTTGAGGATAGGATATATTTGGAGTTCAATATTTTTAGGTTTTTCTGAATACCTATAGGTAAAATTGTTGTTTTTGTAGGTGTCCTTTTCCATAGAGTAGTTGGGCACCAGTGGAGACTATATTCAAAGATGTATGATGAGTATACTCCCTTATGACTTGACATCCAGTGACATTTTTAAAGAGTGGTTCCCCTCATACATAATCTTATTTTTCATTTTGCAGCTTCTGGAGTTTTATCAGTGATGGGTGATAGAGGAATAATATGAGTAGTGGTTCATAAACATTAGTCATTACTCCCTCGACATGATTTAGGATGGATACTACAAGGCATCTAAGATTGAGTAGCGTCTATAAATATAAATCACTTTTAGTGTAGTTTCACATTGTATTACAACTTATTTCATAGTGATGGAGAAGACATGAGTGATGGTCGTAGGGATTCCATGCACCTAGGGATAGCTATGGGTATTTTGGGGAAGCTTTTTCAATATCATTTTCCATGCGTTAGTCAGCAGTATCTCGACACCTTGGATCTTCAGAAGATCTGACTTGGGATTATTGTTATTTGACAAGGGGACCTCAAAGGAAACTAGGGGAGCACCGATTTGGGCGTTCAACCAATGGGATGTGAATTTTGACAAGGTGTGTAAATACATAAGCTGAATCTCAAAAGTGGAATGATAGATATTTGATGTACTTCCTTGATATAGGAAACGCTATGATTAGGGATCTCCCTGCCAAGGGCTAGGAGGCTGAATAAAGGATGAGTTGGTTGAGGAGTAGGTGGATATTTTGAAGGAGGATCTATGGTCTATTGGTCATGTTATGAAATAATTACACTACAACCATTAGTTTCACCTCATCAGGCTTAGGATACTGGTGGTCGGGGTTATAGATTGCTATATGATATAGAGGCTTATGACCCAATGACATAGGAGATGTTTAGTGTTACAATCTAGGTTTATTATACTCTTTATTTAGTACTAATAGAAATGTTTTATATAAATACATCATTTTTTAATCGTTGAGTGAGTGATTGATATCCCAGTTGAGGAATTATCTAGAAAACAATATCTTAAGGTTCCCATGGGGAACACTTCTTCTATATATGTTTCCTTCTAATTGTGTGAGATTTCACTTGGTCAAGATATTTTTTCATGGAACCTTCATTTTATCATAAGGAATCCTTAAGAAACCATATAGGGTATGGATGTGTTCTCCATAGTCAGATCCAAAATTGACATTCAATTTAGATGATTCATATTCATTCCCACTGATGGGATGATATTATACATTGTTAGTGAAAATGATCTCATGAAAGGGTGAGTTGGTTTCCGGAGAATGATGTTTCATCCAATTACTCATTAGTGTGATTGTGTAATCATTAGTGCAAAAAGATCATCATGAATCTCGATTCCATTAGTCTTTGAATATTTTTGTGATATCAACTCTGAGGATTTTTATGGACTACCATCATGGTAAGAAATATATTCTTTTCATTAACATGAACCACATGACCAATCTAATATCCTACTAGGCATATCAGATGAAAAATACCAATCCCTTTTAGTTGTGGTTTTACCTTGAGGACCATCAAGAGAAGGGTTTTATGTGACCCTTTGTGTCTCCCTTCGCAGAAACAATTTTTTTTCATGAAATGGATGGATAAAATATTTTGTATTTTCATTTATTATCATCGTATGAACTTGTCCATGATAAATAACATGTATCAATTTTCAAGGATTGATGAACTATTTGATCATTTGTTATGTGAAAGTTTGATCATATAGATAGATCCCAATTCCAACTATAACTAGTTGGGAGTTTGTGAGGCTGATAATCCACAGCTCACATTATGATGTTTCTATAGGCATGGTGTGTACTTATTAATGTCATTCATTGTGAATAATTCCACATCATTATTTATAGATTTGATGAATCATAAAATCCACCTCTACCTACACCGATTTTTGGTTGTTATCATCATAGACATACTCATACACTTTATGTCAGAGTAGGAATATGTATAGAACATAAGGATATACCAATATTTTCTTCAGGAGCGCCAAATTTATTGTTTTTTATTGATGTTCCATTTCTGGATCCATAAGGATCATGTTCTAGGTAATTTCATTTATAATCATGGATTATTCGTGAACCTATCAATGATCAATGCCGTTACATTTTTGGATCCACCCAAGATTGTTATGAACGTGGGTAGTTTTCTTTTCATTGTAGGGTACTAATGAAGGATTTTGGAAGGATTCATTAGGATTTAATAACCTTCAAACACCCTGAAGCTAAATGGGAATCCATTTACATGGATTGAATATTTATAGATATCCTTCATAGAGATCAAGATGAGGACAATGAGTGCTCTAGTTTTGAGACTACCAGAGTTCTATTTGAAGTTTGTATTTTATTGTGATGCATCTAGAGTTGGGTTTCAAGTCATTTTGATGAATATGTTGTTAGTTATCACATATGGGTTTGGGAATTTAATCCACTATGAGGAGAGCTACCTAAACAATGACTTAAAGATGGTAACAGTATTAATATCTTTGAATATGTGGAGACATTATATTTTAGTAGAGTTCTTAATTATTTACTCCGAATATCAGACTGTCAAGTATATGTTTTTGAATAAATACCTTAACATGGGATAAAGGCACTGATTGGACTTAATATTGGACTATGGAATATTTTTTCTATACTCCTAGAAAAGAATATGTCGTTGAAGAATACTTTTGTATGAATTCCAATGATATTTCGGTGTAAGACTCAACAGAGTAGTTGGATTCATTACAGCTGAACCTAGTGGAGGAGGAGGGTACATCATTTGTTGAGTTTGATGGTGTTGAATCCTATTCATCTTTATTTAATGATATATTATAATTTTTGATACATAGGATTTGAGGTAATACATTACCAAATATATTTATAAGAGTCAAGGGTTTTATTTTATGAAAGAAGAAATAAATTCATCCTTTTCAAAGGATAAATGGTGGTCCCGACACAATGTTAGAGTATAAAATGATACATTTTCACACATATTATTATGTGTAATCTATAGTGTATTGAATATTTATATTGATATTTAGTATTGGTTTTGGTAGGAAATACTGAGATAAAGCATGGTAGATTTAATCTCATGGTGACACACCTGTGAGTCAGTAAAGGATAAAAAAAATGTTTTGGCAAGTTTTTTGGAGTCTCTTGAGATCTACGAGTGGAAATGAGATGAAATATCCATAGAATTTATCAAAGGGATCCATATATATAAAGGATCCATGATTCAATCTTCATGATAGTCTACCAACATATGAAGTCAGGACACGTACATTCTGTTAAGGAATAAATTTTAGTGGAGATTTTGGGGTTGTTGTATGTATGAAAGATTGTTCAACTTCATTGTGTTATCTCAATTATTTTATTCAAACATGATTCATTGTTCACTTAATAGTTTTGAAGAGGTGTCCATGAAGAATTGGTGACCTAGATGATGATTATTATGGTCTTTCACCCCAATACATATGGGAAAACTAATCGCTCTATCTAGTAGTTAGAGGATTTGTTGAGGGATTTTATGTTCCACTTCCATTAGATATATATGGATCCACTTTCCATTTTTATACTTTTTGACAATAATATATATATCTCTACAATAAGAATAAAACCATTTAGGTCCATTTATAATAGAGTCTACTTGTATAAATTATGATATATAGAGATTGCTGATGTGCCTCATGTTAGGCTTGTGATGCTGCATGAAGTGATGGAGAAGTACCAATTCAATTATGATCCAATGAAGATATGATAGGGAAGTAAAAAATATTATAATGATTGAAAACATAGGGCCTTAGAGTTAAATAAAGAAGACCACATTTTCCAAAACACTCCCCACACTAAGTAGTGCAATGATTCGACACTGGATGGAATCCATCCCCATGGATAATTAGTTCATTCAAGATATTGGTGAGGTTCGGAAAGGTTTCATACAAACTCTCCCTACCCCCATAGCTCAATAGAGTTCATAATGTCATATATGTTTCACAGATGATATGATATGAGCATGAATCCACACACATTATTGATTAAGGAGCTATGGTCATAAAATATAGACCCACATTTGTGGATAACATGATAGTGATCAAGGATCCTTAGAAGAGGATATTGTGTGGATAGACCATCACTTTAGTCGATGTGTTTTGGGATCTCGAGAGGATGTAAGAGAGATCCTAGGAGTATGAGAGCTTGATACAAGCTAAGTATATATTTATTTTTGGTTATTATTTTCAAATAGGGTAGGAAAATATTTTTTTTGAATAATGTAGATAACATATTTACCTTATAATATATCAAAATATATCTAGAAATATTTTCAAATCCATTAAATGTGACAGCATGCGATTCTAAGTCTGGGTGTTCCCTAAATTAATTTCATTAAAATAATAAAAATATTTTATAAAAATATATCATTATATCTTAATTATTATTGATATAATCTATATGAACCCATGGACCAAAAATCGGAGGCCACTATTGATCCCAGAATGAAAATTTTCCCACATTAGGACCTAAAGTTGGTTAACATAGGACATTCATAAAGGGACACTATAGGAAAGTGTTTTTAAATTAAATTAATGATTTAATTAAATTATTTCATTTAAATGAGGTAATTATTTTCCCTCTATATTAGAGTGGTTATGGATGATCTCTAGGGTTATACTCATAACATTTGGATCATTGAGAGGGTCATTGTTCCACATATCATTGGAAAATTGAGATCAGAAATCATTGATCCTTTTGATCCTGTTGAATCAAGGCGGAATGAAATGAATAACATTTATCCCTCATTGCAAAATTTTGTTCTTCATTGATGAAAAATCTAAATCTACGTTGTAATCTTCATTTGTGGTTTCATTCAAATTTCATTAAATGATTAATCATGACCATTACCTTTTCATTGATCTGTAATTTTTAAAAACCATTTCATACTCTCCTATACTAATTTTCTATTTTCTATTGAATATATATTCAATATACCATGTATATCACCCAATTATCACCTTATTTTATTATTATTTAAATAAAACCCGGTGAATTATTTTATCACATTTTTTCTTATTCCTTCCTCTCAAACGTTCTCCACATTCTTCATTATTTTCCTATACCGACACTTTTTAACATTTTTAGGTAGGATCTAGTATAATAATACCATCAGAAATACAAAAGATTCATTAATAGAGAATGTTACTAGATAATAAGGAAATGGAAGTGACATTCATCATAGATATGGGATCTAATAATTATTTGGAAGTAGTGTGGGAAGAACCATGCATTGTCCGTGGTGAACTGTTTCATGTGGGTGAATCAAAACCCCATATTTTGGCCAATTTATGGATTAAAACGACGAATATGGATGGGTTATATCATTTTTGGGTGAGAATTAGGTGAGATTCTTAGAATATTATATTTATATAGAATCCTAGAGCATGTTCATGATTTTTGAGAAAAACCAAACTATATAACATGTAGTCTGATGAACCGAAGACATATTGGCCCATGACTGTGATGACTAGGGTTTTTGGGTGACTTAAATATAAAAATTTTAATGGGGAACCACATGTCGTGTGACCTGATGATGGATACCCATCGTGTACTTACGGATTCCATGGACATGGGAATAACTAGAAACATTGTTAGTGTATATGGCCATGACTAGAAACATTGTTAGTGTATATGGTAGAAGGACACTACTAAGATCATGGGTAATACTAGATGTGGATTAGGAATTCCTTGTAGTCCCTTTACATTTTTTATAAATATATATGGGTAATGAATTGTGTACATGAAAGTACAAGACCATGAAGTGGAGAGGGACCCCCCGTCGTGTGTGTCCCCTTAAACACAATAAACCCATACTTCCTTTTTAATGATACTTCTTACTATCATATCTCATTCACTGGGACATGAAGTTTGGAAAATTGGTATTGTTTACTATGTTTTCTCACATATAATTTGGTGGTGTAGTTAATAGAGTCATTTGATATATGATATTGATTTTCCAAGTGCGAATATTCTTTAAGCAATGCTCAACCACGGTAGTTATTGGGAAAGATCATCAAAGAGATTAGAGCGGAGTCCTTCTTCTAAGTTCGGAATGGGTAATAAATATATTACTATAGTGGATACCTCTTATTTGATAGGGAATGTGTCTTCTATTTTGTATCTGAGTGGTACCATATTACGTTCTTAAGGTATGGTTCCTCAACCACTAGAGGGGAACCCTTATACTAGGCCGGGAATGGGTCCTCTAACTACTATCAGTGTGAAACCATCCAATGGTATTATGGTATGGATCCTCAACTAATAGAGTGTAACTCTCGTATAATGTATATAATGGTTCATTTACATACTATTTGAGTGTAATACTCTTGAATAATTATGTTTTGTGTCCTCGACCACTATATTTGGGCCTTCATGCTAGGTAGGGCATGATCCCTCTTTAATATCTGAGTGGAACCCTCATATGATGTCATGGTATCGGTCTTAAAATACTAGAGAAGAACCCTCAAGAAGAGTTAGGGCATGGTTCTTCTATTGACCAAAATAGTGACACCATCCTACGGAGTCAGGGCATGTGTAATCTATCTATTGAGTGGAACCCTCCTACGGAGTCAGAGTATGGGTTACCTATCTATTGCGTGGAAGCCTAATATTATACTAGGGAATGGGTCATCTACCTATATTTTCTGGAAAATAAACTATGTGGATTAGAAGAGAGGTGTGGTTTTACATGGATTCTTCTTCATACAGATGCACGAGACACTTACAATCATTAATAGACCTTTTGGAACTGACGACACTCATTCAAGGACATCTATGCGAAATACAGATATCATTTTTATATAATTTTAGCTGGTTTTTATTAACCATATATATATATATATATTTATGTGGATGTATTTTGTCACTATGTTTCAATTTTTTGATCTATTTATTCCTATCGTGTCATCTAAATCTCCCTATCAGCTTTCAAGGTTTCTGGTTTGGTATGTATATAATCACCCCTACATAGGCCTTTCCCAAATTGGTTTTATCTTATATAGATGTGGGATTGGAATGTGATGATTATAGAGGATCATATGGATACATATACCATTTAACTATGAATAATGTTCGGGGCTTTATGATCTGACACCAGGCTCACACAACACAATTCATTTTTTGGTTTTGTTAGGATTGGATATATTTCTGGCTAGTCAAGTATTTTTCTCTTTTTTAATTTCCATATTTTGTAATCATACTCTTATACACCCTAGGGATTTTTCATATATGATATATTCTCAAGATTATACATATTTTATTATTATTTATATGAACTTCATTATAGAGATGATATAATGTGCACATAATGGTATATTATACAATAGCCTTATATAATAGTTATGCCTTTCAGAAATTGTATCTATCCCATGTCTAATGGTAGTGAGCATGGAGTATTTTAGTATAGAGCCCATTTGGGGGAGTTCATGACAGCCATAATAATCTATAAAACATTTATTTTAGGTTACATCTATTAATTAATAAAAAATAGTATAAGAATTATTAATCACATTAGGGAAACACATAATCGTTAAAAAAAATCTTTAGGACGTATAAATAATGGAGCCTTATTTTTAATCTATGACACATTATGTTTATCCATGATCATTCATGGTGATCATATATTTAAATACTTCACAATACTCTATAATGTTTTTTTGAATTTCAAAATCATATCCCTAAGGAGTTTCAAACCAGTTCTGCATCAAGGTCTATTATTGTGTACTAGGATAATAATGAGTCCATATCAATGCACAGTTTTAGAGTAATTACTCATGGGTACCTAATTTTCAAAGGCACATGAACATGTAGTATAATGTGTTAGTTTTAATTTCATTTAAACCACTCACTATATCTTATAACAAATTTCCAAGAAATTTTCATATACATTGACTAATTCATTGAATTTTCCTCCGACTTATCCTATGTTATATCCTTGATTTCTAATTACATTTTTGTATCCTATTTTTCAAATAGTTGTGTAATAATATAATTTCTCACTAACTATAATGACCCAAACACAACATATAGAGATACTATATCTTTTTAGTTGGAAAATTTTTACCATAATCAAACTCCCACTTGAATATTATAGATGTTTAGTGAATTTACAAACATGAACACATAATCTACTGATCTATATGTGAGTTACTTCATATCCCACTATGTTCATCATATCTATAACTATTCCTAGATATGTCTGGAGTAATATATTTCTTCATAACCTAGGGAAAGGAAACATTTTAAAGGGGGAGATCATATTCTCATTTAAGGTAAAAAGTAGAGATATTAATATTTTATTATTATTTGGGAATGATAAAATATGAACAACTTTTTGAAACCATACCAAACATACCATACAATATAAACATGATTTATAGAATAACACTTGGTAGTTCATATGTTTTGAATCATAATGTAATAAAAGAACTTTAACTAGGAATGAATAACATTTACATAAAACATAGATTTATGTTATAGACACAATAATAGAAAATAATTTCTTCAATAGTTCAAGGATCATTTCCATGGATATCATTGTTTAATGATTTCACTCATCAATCCTTCATATTAGTAATGCTTCACTCCCAAGACAATCACAGTGAAATGATTCCCTTACTGAACTGGGATCACTCCCCATTCAATTCCTTTTTATCTCCAAAAATACCTATCTTTACCCAATACATTAAAGGGATATATTGGTCCTACCCTTTACAAAATGGTAATCATACATATATGTTTTATAAGATCAAAAAAATAGTTATATTAGAACCTGTGAGAAGAAATTGGTTTCATAAACATTTTAGTATAATATAAATAGACTAAAGGGGAAATGTTCTATAATTATTTTTTAATTTCATAAAATCATAACAGGTGTTTAAAAAAGACAGATTCATATTCTTATGATCATGGAATAACCTGTGAAAGAGAAAACAACTTCATAAATATGGTGTCATCATAAAAATAAACCATATATAGTATGAATATGAATGGTTTCATTGGATAATGTTCTAGATAATACTTAATCAACCTCAATGGATTTCAACATAGATAAAAATGATTTAGATAGAAAAATCACATAGAACATTTCTTATGGAAATATCTTTTCATTGAGAATTATATTTTTAAACCTACTTACCCTAAAAAATATTTTTCAAATAATTTTATTTTAAATTAAAATTGATAATTGAATTTATTTTATTCAATAAATTTAATTTTCATTATGTTTGTAATTTTCCATACATGTTGTACATGTTAAAATAAATATTATATTCAAATAATCAATGAAATTTAAATAAGCCTTTTTGGGAAAATAAAAGAAAGATTGCACTTAAATATTTCTATAAAAACTAATACATGGGTAAAAAGTTATTTTTTTAATAATTTGAATCATTTAAAACATTTTTTATGTTATTTTTTATAAAAAAGGTTTTATAATTAAACAGTGTATCAGGCGAATAGATAAATAAAGTTCATTTTTCTTAAAAAATCATTTTGAACTCTTCCATAGATTTGGAAATGAAACTAAAGGGAAATCATGTATTCTATAAAAATAATGAGGTTATAATTATTCAAATGATTTTCTTGATATATATATCATAGTATCTAATCCTTTGATGCACACTGAAGAGAAATTATGATAAACGATGAGATAGTAACATAAAATGGCAACAAATTTGATACATTTGAATGATAATACCCATGAAATATTAATGATATATTACAAAAATAATAAAATTAAATAAATAAATTTATGATATTTTTATAGGGGTTTTATATGAACCTCTTAAAATATGGTAGCCATATAATATAACATATATCTCAATTAATGCAAGTTGAGAAAAAAAATCCCTTACTATGAGTCTCAACTTCCATCCTACAATTTCAATCCTCTAATATAATAAATATATTTTTATTATAAATCCTATAAAAACCCTAAATATATGAATAAATATACATAATACTTTAAAGGATTTAGTTATGACATTTTATTAGTTTTTTATTCACTTTTTAATGTTAAACTCATGATTCAGGCTATAACTGTTTTTGTTTTCATATATGTTTTGGATCATATTAAATTATAAATTATTAAATAAAATAAAATAATTTTAATCATTATAATAATATAATATATATTTAGTGTATATTTATTTATAGAAATCTATAAAATTCAAAGGGAGAACAAGAGATACAATGTTCATAGTGACTGTAGACAAAAAATACACAAAAATGTTATTATCATTTTGTTAAATGATAAAAGGAAATAATGGTAAATAATATATAAAAATTCATTTATATTTTTAATTTCACATGTATAAAATTTTATTATTAGACTCGTACTTCTTAAATTCCCTGAAAATATTGAACGAATAATACCACATTATGAGGCGGTAGTCCACCACCCACATGAGTGATGTTATCATATTTCAATTGAATGAGAATTAAAGAGGTATTTGTGATATAATAATTAAAAAAGTATAATAATATCATAATTATCCTATATAAAAACTTCATATTTCACTATATCTATCTATGTAAGGTGGTGATGAAAAATAAATAACATTGGTTTGTGAGGCTGCAATCTTATGTTCACATGAGTGATGATTTTGTATCCCATTTGAGGGAAGTGAAGATTGTTTTAGGGCATGAAATAATTATAAAATATCGTATAATATGTATGATACAAAGGATATTATATAATAATGTTTTTATAATAATTTAAGTAGATTGAGTAAGAGATTAAATAAACTCCCTCCTTAAAAAATTACCCTTTATTTGGGTAATATTCATAGGTTGTGACCAACATCTTAATGAGTATAGATTTGTAAAAAAAATAAGTACTCTAGAATTATAGTCGGTATTTTGTTGATATATTTTAGTAGGCCTCAGAGGAATCATATGGGTTTTTAAGAATAAATATGATAGGGATATGGTGGTCGTAATATAAGTGAGGTGAGTGGCACATTCATAAATTTTGAAAAGTGAAAGTTTTACAAACGTTTTTTCACATGAAAAAAAATCGAAAAATTCCTGTTATGTAGACTAATACCTGAAAAGGTATATTTATATTGGAAAATATTTGTTTTTACATGTTTTTGGTATTTTTTAACTTGTATTTTTTGATTAACCTAGAAATTATCGCATTTTGACATTAACTACGGTAAATATGTTTTATAATATTTAAAATTAATTATGGAATAAAATTATTTTGATCTTTTTAGATAAAATAAATTATTTTTTTTCCAAATATTTAATCCATTTTATGAAATCCATACACATATGTGTAATATTTGAATTTAAAAATAAACCCACAGAAGCGATGTAAAAGAATTTTTCGGATGATAAAATCATCAACTATTTTAATTTTTCATATCAGCATTTAATATCAAAATTATTTCGATTATATAAATTGGACTAATTGATATATAAATAAATTTATAATTATTTAAAAAAATTTAATTAAAATAAATTGTAAAAATATATAATTTTTATAGGAAATGGGTGTTTTTAATAAAAACAGGTATTGATAACTATTCATCAAAACATACAACAATTAAGATATATACTAAAAAATCATACATAGAAAATTGTAAATTATTATTTAAAAATATAGATAATTTTATAATATTAAAATTAAATTTGATTCTATAATTAATTTATGATTTTTTATAAAATAAATAAAAAGTTGTTTTGGGAAAATACTGCTTGGTAATTAGTATATTTTTAAATAATAATATTAATAGCTTCCCATGGTTCATTAAAACACATTATCTCATAAAAATAAATATATCAAATAAATTTAATTTATTTGAAAAAAATTATAACATAGTATGGTGTTACACTAATTTTAATATGATTTGAATTCTATTTGATTACCAAAATATACCAATATGATTATTTATTGGTTAGAAACTTATTTTTATAAAACATTTCATTTAAGATTTATGAATTTATATTTCAAAAAAACAAATGAATAATGAATTTTTTTATATATTAATATTTAGATATCACAGTTTTTTGGTCAGAGATATGAAATGTGAATGATAATGAAATATATTTGAAAATATAATTTTCCATCAAAAACTTTTTTTCATTATATTTTATGATTTAACTCAAAAAATAGAATTAATTAATTTTTCAGTGAAAAATTAAAATAAAAAGTAAATGAAGTTTTTATTTACACATATCATTGTGGATATAATATACATTTTTTATATTTTCCTAAAATGGTTTTTCCTAAAAAATACTCTTTTCACAAAACATATAATTTTAATGCATTAGTAATAATATATGAATAATCTAAAACAATAAAAAACTATTAATGTTATAAAACATAAAACATTGAATTAAAATTATTCCTTATAAAATTTTATTTATTTTTAAAAATCATATATCCCTCTTTTTTAGTTCCAATTAAAATGATAAATTAATAAAAAGATTAAAATTCAATCATTTCATTGTATCATATTTTTTCAATTTTCATTCATTTATTGCATTAAATGGAAGACCAATATAGTTTATTTTTATTATATATATTTATTTAAAAATATTATCCATAATATTTTTTTCTTATATTTAAATATGATTCATATAAACATTTTTCTATAAAAACTATTTTTACTTGATTAAATATATTTATTTTAAAACTAACATTCTATAACAATAGAAATTATATTTTAATAAAATAATTTTTCATTTTAAATTTTTAAATATCATATATGGTAAAAAGTATAATATTATTCATTTTCATTAAAAAATTACAACACTTAGAAATAAATTAGCATGGAAAAATAAAATTAAAGAAAATTTTAATTACATAAAACAACTAGATTTAAAATAAACTCAAAATTTCCTCCAAAACATCTCATATTAGTTATTTTCTTCCAAAACTGATTTTAATCATAGTATTGGTTGATTTTTGTCATTCAAAATATGTATAGTAAAAAACATTATTGAAAATGTAATGGTTACACCCCCACACTACCGTACCCATCACTAATAAAAAGTAAATGTATATACCACTTCAATAACCACATATCAATAATTTTAATAATATAATAACTTTAATTTTTATCCCCTTCTAATCCTCTCATGAATTTCAATGCATATGGTCATAATTTATTTATATAAGGCATTTATTTCTTGGGACACTTCCATAGAAAACTGGATTCCCCAACTTGAGTATTGTCAATAACATAATTTTTATTCATTATGATATTCTTCCAAAATTATTCTATCCATGATAATATAATGAAATTATATTCATATATATATATATATAATTTAATAGTAAGGTATTCTTATTTTTCTAATTCTTTATTCATAACCCCCATTCATTAACAATATTTGAACTGATGATCATGCATTGTGAGGAATAACCCCTATAGGACACAACATGTTTTTCCATCCACTTCCACAAATGGATATATATATATATGGTATTAAAATATAGAAAAGTTGTTTATGATATGAATTATTTTCTGGTTGGAAATTTTAGAGATCCTATTAATAAAATGGATGATAATGGATTTTCGTATACATAATCATTTAAATTAAGCATACTATGATGATAATATATTATTTAATTTGTATAATAATTATATATCATTTAATTTGTCCTATAATTACATAAAATTATAATATATATTAATAATAACTAATAACTATTATCATTATGATTTTTTTATAATTACATTGTTAAATATCACCTCGTAATAATTCATGAAATCATTTTATGTTCATGAATGAGTCATTTTAACCACCAACGTGAACAATATTGTCAATTTACATCTTGAATAATTATTGGAAAATATTATTTTTATAAAATAATATTAATTTATAAATAATAATTTTCTTATTCTAAATAAATTATTTTAATAATTAAATTATCAATTTAAAAAAAACATCCTTCGATTGTTAAGAATCACCAAAACATATTTCTTATCACTTACATCTTCAATGATGTTGATTAAAAACCTCATGAAATTATTTCAAAAAATATTTAATAATAAAAAAATAAATGTAGTTGTAAACATAATTACTAAGTAATGAAAATTGTTAGAAGAATAATGAATATACACACATCAATTAAGAAACTATTACAAATAATCAAGAACACAATCACTAGATGTGTAAAATTGTATGAATTCATTTATAGGATGAATAGTTATTAAAATAATGAATGGAATATATATGTATATTAATTTTAACTATGTTATTAATTCAAAAATGACTATATATAAGAGTTAAAATTATATTCATTGACATTAGGACAAGTGGTAAGGGTTTTTATCTCCAAATCCCCTCTTTGAGACGTGTTCGGTATTATGAACCTAATTTCACTTTTAAAGTGATTAAAATTCAGATTTGAGATATGATGTAATGAATTATAATATAATAATGGAATTTAATTTTCACAAACAAGAACACTAGTTAATTTTTTTATTAATGTGTTACTCAATCCGTAAGGGTTTTTTTGGTCTTAATTTTGATAATTTCTAAACTAATACATTTTATGAAACATGTTTTTTTATTTTGGTTATCACTAATAATTTTTATAATTTTATCGAAATAATTTAATTTCATGGTATCTTCTACCAAAATCATGTTCCCTTACTAAATTTTGTATTGACGTTTTTTTCTAATTTATTATGTAATTTTTCTAACATAACTTTCATTCATTGAATTATTAGTTTTATCTTAAACATATGTCATTTATAATTGGTACACTATTACTTTTGAGTTTAATTTTTCTGGTATTTTCACATAAATTTATGGGGATATAAATTCATTCCTGATAAATACATTGACAACTGTTTATCACTTCTTGGGATTTTTTCATTAGACACCATCCACATTCATTCTCAAAATTGATTATGAACTTGTTATTCTAGTATTGACTTAGGTGTGTGCTTCATTGAGTATACAGTATAAACAAAAAATTTATATAAATTAGGTTATATTCTGTTAACCTATAATGTATGCTATTATATTTTCATTATAAATTTATTGTTTTAGGGTATATTTATATATGGATTCTTATTTATAGGTTGACTATGTATAATTTGACCGTCCACCACATTTTTTACAATGGGTTATAATCAATTCACCCCATTATTTACATGGAGAAAATTATTGACATTGATAATGATTATGGGTTTATAAAATAGTTTTATCATATAGAGATATTAATTATTCATCATTATGTGGTAATCAATGTGTTTATTCAACTAAATATTCATTATGTAATGGTTTGAACAGTCATGTTGACTCTAATAGTGAATACATTAGACATAATTAACTGAAATATGTGAATTAGAATTATTTATCCCCATGATGTATCAATATGTCTAATGAATAAAGGGTTCTGTATTTGATGTACTCCTTCCCAAATTATTATTATGTATTTACTGTGGTCTAGGCCAAATTAAAGTGTCCTCGTGCAGTCCTTAATAGGAGGTGGTTCATTTTTTTCATTACGAGTTTCATTAATTTGATAACATTATTAAAAATTCCAATGATTTAATTATTTTTATGTATAAAATTTTTTTTAAATGTGTAGTTTATAAAGGATTATTGTTTTTTAAATTTTAATTCTATTATAGACATTCTATTTTTTGACCAAGGATTCCTTCAGTTTTATGTTTCTTCAATTGAGGGATTGGGATCACCACTTCTTAAAATTCTATTTTTATATATTATATTTAAAAATAGTACATGTTAAATGTTTTAGAGGATAAAATATGTGAAATAATATATTTTTGATTGTTTGGGTTCATTATGTAGAATGAAGTTATGCATATAATGAAAAATGATTTATTAATACAATGAACATGATATTTTTAAACTATTTTCATAATTATAAAAATATATAATCATAAAAATATTATTTAGATGTATGATATGTAATAAAAATTATTTATCTTTTAATATAAATTAAATATCAATCATTTTATCATTGACACCAATGTGAGAATGCAAAGTGTGTGTCCATTAATACCTTATTTAGAATTTTTTATCTCACTTGTCCCATTATGTTATTCCTTCCCATTAATATTTACTTATTAATAATTAATTGTTTTTAAATTATCTCTTGAAACTATTTTAAAAATGTGGATATTTGATAATATAATCCCTTAGGGTATTTTATCTTTTTTTAGATTAGTAAGTTTCAATAGTTTTTATTATAATGTTTGTTTGTTATTTTGCATTTTTTGACAATTTGGATCACCTTTTGAGATCAAATTAAATACCTATATAATTTGGTAACCTCTTAATATTATGAAATCCCATTATAACCAAGAAAAAAATTATAATTATTTTTAGAAATGATCTTTTATTTTTAGATTCAATGTTTTGGAATCACATAAAAATAAAATTGATTTTAGAATCTCATTACATGGAAATTTATATAACATTAAAATCAATGAACAATATGAATTATAACCATTTAACTTATTTATTATAATTCCTCAAATAAATTACTGAATCAATACATTTGTGATTTACCATAATTTTTTTATTTGGGATCATTGTGTCATTAAAGATCATCTATTAAATAGTTATAGATATATTATTTTATTTAAAATCCTACTTTCTTAAAAAACTAATTTTTAACCTACAATTTTCATATATCCCTTTAAATCCCCAAAAATCTACTAATAATAAAATATATTTTTCGAAATTAAAATCATGGGACCAATTTCAGTCCTAATATTGTAGTAAATACATGATCCCAGTTGAACTCAAGTGTGGGGGATGCTATTTTATAAAGAACATATCATACAAAAATGAAATTTTGGATGATGTATATGATAAATGTAATTTATAGAGAGTATTTTAAGTATTTAAAAAATTGAGGTAAATAATTTCAATTATTAATGTTTTTCTAATAAGATTATATAAATATTTAAGATCTAATAATTCCCTCTATCTTCAAAATATAAATTTGTGCAGTATCTAGAAAACAGAAAATATTAAACACAATGTTGTTGCAGTTAGTTGTTTGAAGAATGTTATTTATATTAATGTGAAGAATTTTTGTACTTTCCATTAAGTCAAAAATATTTTTACAGTTGAATCATTGCAATAGGGTATTGAGTGGGGATATCATATGGGAATAAAAACCATTAATCATGGATTTTTTTTACATAACGCCAACCCTCCCAATTATGAATCAAAACATTTATAATTTTCCCATAAAAACATTTATATATAGAAAAAACCATAAACATTTACATGTTAAACACATGAAAATTTCACAATATATAGATATTTAGAAAGGAATCAATCACATAGTGATCCATACATGAGTTTGGAATGAGAAAAAAAATTTCATGATTTTTTTTGGGTTTATAGAATTGTATCTAGAGTAGTAATGATAAAATATGTGGAAATTAATTGAGCTCACCTAATAGAGAAAATGGATTAAATGTCATTACGGATGAATGAAGAGAATGGGTGACAAGACTATTAAAAAAGAAGTCACATTATCTTGTGTTTTTGAATTTTTCTTTGATAATACTTTTGATTTCTACTTATCAAAGTGTAAAAAGATTATTGGTGTAGGAATAAATAGTATATATAAATTAATGATTTTTTCTTTGTAATTGAGGGATTTAATCATAATTGGTTTTATTAATGTTAGTAAATTCAATTATTTTTTTCATAGTTTGAGTGAATTTGGAATTTAATGTTAAAATTGGACTAATTTTGGAGTTTAAGTTATATTTTTATATTTTTGGAATGAATCTACGAAATAATGGACTAAATACGTTTTTTCCAAACAAATTAGTTTTTTTTAAGTAAAGTAATTATTTAATAGGTTTTTATTTCAATAGAATATGAATATAATAATATGATGAACATTCAAAATATTATTTCGTTTCACAAGTGTTATAAAATTGAATAAATGAATTATATTGTTATATGTTAAAATTGGAAAAGTAAATGATGAGTATAAATATTAATTTGTAATATTAAAACACCATAGACTAAAATTCATTATGGGGATAAGATAAAACTATAAATTCAATAGGCTAAAATTTGTAATATAGTTGAATAATGTAGAAAAGTGGATAAATTGTGTAAATTTGAATTTAAATAGTCTAAAATCTGTTTCCATTCCCCGTAAATAATTCAATAATTTTATTTCTAGAAGAGGCATAATTTTAAAAAAAATTATAATAAATGACTTTTTATTACTATTTGAAATATTAATTTTTTTGATGCATAAAAATGTTTCTAAAGTAGAAGATATTAAATTTTGAAATTTCTAGAGTCACCATATGATTTTTTTGAGAAATTTATATCATATATAATGATCATCAAGATTTATAATAGGAATTTGAAATTTTCATATTCAATATTCAATCAGAAATTTTAAAAAGGATAGATATTGGTAACAGTCCCTATATAACAAACCAACTCAGGTCAACCTAACACATCAATAGTGATGGCCCGTCATAAAATTATGAAAACCCAAATAATCAAAATAGGTCATATGGATAACATAAAAAAGATAACACATTAGTGTAATTTTTTGATGTAATGCACACATCCCGGAGATATATGAGAAAAAACTATAATGGTTGAAAAATTAAGGGAAACTAAAAAATTTCAATTCCAAGTCTCTATATGACAATCCATCACCAAAAAAAATAACCATTCTAAAGATGAATTCAATCACGGGAATATTCTATGCCACATGATTCCATATCTTTACCCATAAAATAAAAAAAACAAGGAATCAAGTGTCCAAAAGAATCAAAATATGTTGCGACTAATAAATCATATTAGGATACCCAAAAATATCTATTCAATTTATATCACCACGAAATTATTATTTCTATCTTTAAATCTAAGCCAGTTCACAAATCCATTTTCATATGAAGTTAATTTTTAATGCATCATTTGGTTTCATTAGGAAGAATATTATATTCAATGAAATAAGAATAATATGATATAAAACATAATAAATCCCAGAAATTAATAAATATGACCATATAAAAAATATAATAGGTTATGAATAAAAATGATTATATATAAAGGTAAATAATATAATACCATTAAATCTAGATGTCCATAGTCCAAAATCCATATGATGAACTGATGAGTTTGTAAAACATGTAACATTTGTGAAACAATTATGGAAGAAACATAAATGGGAAACAATATATGGTAATAAATAACTTGGACCAAAAATAACTAGGTCAACATGTGAATCCTATTGATAAATATTCCTTCAATATTATGTCAATATATAGCATCCCAATTTTCCAGAACAACCTCATGAGAACCTATAGAGGACCCCTAGTGTAGTCATATACATTGTTGTTTATTTTCAAAATGTCCAATTTTACAAAAGTTTCTCATCTGAAATATGTTTACAAAACAAATCATAATATATACAAAAAATTTAAAAAATATTCGCACACGTGAAATATCACTAATCATATTCTATTAAACTCTATTTTATTGTTATGATAGGTCATCAACATAATTTTCATAAGTGACACATCATCCCTCCAACAACATTATGTTCATTCTTAAAATAAAATAAATTTACCAATATAATGTTCATAATGGTATAGTCACCACTCCAATTATAATAATATTCATTTTAGAAACAAAATCATTATTTAGTGTTTCCATGAAAATAAAAAATTGAATAAACTATTTTCAATGTAAAACGACTCTAATAAAATTCCTAACCACACAATATAGAATTTATGAATAATATCCCATATAATATAATAAATAAACTGTAAATGATCACCCAATATTTCATAGTTTAGAACCAATGTTCGGAGACACATTCCTTATACAAGGATGATGGATTCTAATCCTACCAACCAGTAAGGATTGAAGGATAAATATACTCTACCACCGTTCTATTAGTATCCTTATGTGGAAGAAAATGTAATGAGTTAAATGAACTATATAACATTCAATAATAGCTAAAAAATAAAACTTTCTTCAATAGGATATAACAAATATTTGGTAATAAGGATTAAAGCATTTATAAATAAATAAACAAGGTGCTCTAGTTCACATCACTAAAACCTGTATATTAATTAAACTGTTGAAATATATTTTAAACAAAATAATAAATTTATGTCATTTATAAACATTCATTATGTGTTTTAAAAAGATTAACAATCCAAAAATAAATAAATTGCATATATTTTCAAGCATTTATAGTGTCATTAAGGGATTATAAGGTCAATTTGGAGAAGAATAAATGATAAAATATTTATTTATTTTTCTACAGAAAAAAAAAACTTTTAAAGGTAACATGAATATAGACTTATAAATATCATATATGTGACATAAGGGTGTTGGGTTATGCTTTCATAGCCCATAAAATTTGAAGTTACCCTGACCCAAATTATATATACCATTACATATCCTTTTGAGACATATTATTAACTATAATAATGGGTGATAATACCCTTAACAATTGAGTGTTAAACATTTTTTATCAATTATAAAATATATATTACCTTTACATAGCACATAAGGTACCTCTAAATGACCTTTAAAAAATCAGTTCTACCCTTATACAGTGAGGGATTTGCTTTACGTAACCTTTATAAATTCTATATTTCCATTAAACAGTGCTCATGTATTACATATACCAAAAATTATGTCCATTATATAGTGTATAAAAATATTATCATACCCTTATGAAAGTAATGAAAAACTCCCCTTACCTTTAACCAACACATACACAGTGGGGGTTAACATTACATTCCCATAGAAAATAAAGTCATACCCTTACACAACACATTTCTACACATATGTTGCACATGGAATTCCATATATAACATTAAATAATATATTTAAAATAGGGATTACCCTTATGTAACTAAAAAACACCCAATTTATGGGTATAAAGAATTTATCATCTGGAAGCCCACAATCTATGTTTAATGGTGAAAATTTAGTTAACAATTTTTTTTTTCACATAGAGTACATTAATATTAAAAAAAATGGTTATTAATTATTATTAAAGAAATATTATTATAAAAATATTTTTTCTATAGTTACCCCAACATTAAATTCATTCTCACACCCAAAAAAATAGTTATGATTCTGAATCCTTATAGATAGAAATTCACTCGAACATAAAAAATAATTTACATTCCCATATTAGGTTGTTATCCCATCCACATTGAGATAGAACGAAAATTAATGTGGTTTCCTTACTGAAAAGTTTCTTATCCTACTGATTAATAATATTAACCTGATATAAAAAAAATGATTTTTATTTTTGAGGTTATAATTCTCTCATTAAAAGACCATGATAGGTTCAGATTAATTTCTCCCAAATTGGTGGACATGTAACACACTATGAGCCAAAGAAAAGATAAATAACAAATACAATAGATTAATAATCATTACATGATATTAAATTTCAAAAAAATGGATCAAGATTTCATGTTTATAACATAATATGATCACATAGGGTAGATACCCAAATAATGAGATTTTTGGGAAAATACATGATCATTCATGTAATCCTATATGTAAATTGATATTAGTTTACACTAAATCTCAGGAGGCTTAGAACTAAAACAAAACAATACATTGATAATAATAATGTCCATGTTTCTCTAATTTTTTTGGTATTACTATATACAATTCACCAACCCTTTATCGAAATTTTTATGATTTTAAATGCTATATAAAAGAGAATTCATAGTTTATATCCATAATCACATGTATGGAAGATATAGAAGGAAGACAATAAATAAAAGATCCTCATAAATACATTAAACCCCATAACCATAAAAATAATTATTTTATATCATAACTATATCTTTAAAATGAAATAAATAAGCCAATATAAAAAAATGATTTAACTGATTTGTAAATTATTCAGCATTATCAGTTTTTTGTGGTACAATTTGAAATGACAAGGATTTTTTATCCAACAACCATTAAAAAATAGATAATGCAACAGATAATTAATATGATTTTTGTGGTACATTATAATTTTTAATAGTAGGGTAATCATGAAATAATGTATTCAATTTAATGGTTTACATTATCCAGTAATGTTGATGAAATAAATAATGACACATCATATTAACCATGTAGTGTGTAAAAGAACTAGGCCTTAATTCATTATTTCTTAACTACTATCTCAGATAGACCAAAAAACATTCCTTCGTAACAAAAGAAACCATCATGGAACTACAACCACAAACTCATGGTCTCCCATCCAATAATGAATATAGTAATACACTTCTTAAAGGTATCTTAAATTTTCACATGATTAATCCAATTTCACAATTTATAACTATGTAGAATAAAAGATAATCTCCTTGAAGCATTAGCGCCTCAAACAAAACCATGTTCATTTTTACATGAATCGAACATAAAGGTTGATCCTGCTTTAAATAAACATAGTCTATGTTAGTAAAACTATCTTCATGTTATCTAAGACCACAAAACATGATTCAATAGATTACATAATATTGAATTCAAAGATCTGAAATTACATATCCCACCGTTTGGAGATTCTTTGGTATAAAAATAAAATTTTGAAATTTTGATCAGAATATATCAAAATATTATTTATGATGGTTAGGTGTTATAATAGTTTGAGATCATGTAAAAATATTATCAAATCAATGTCACAATGTGATAGATTCATATCTTTAGGTGATAATATGATAAAAAATTAGTCTATCACCCATTTTATGTCATCATGACACATATATCCCTAAACCTAATTATTCACAGTGATGTAGTGATGTCCCAACGTTTCATAGAATGAAAAAATATTATAAAATAAACTAACCTCATTTTCATCCATTAAAAGGAGTAATAGGTTCAATATTATCCAACAAGAGACTCTTGGTGAAATGGAGACAAAAAATAAGTCTCTTCACAATTTAGATTTAATCTAAAATTGTGCATCATCAAGATTGTACATCGACACAATAGAGATTATATAGTAGAACTATTATTTCCCATTTATGTAAATATAAGAAAACAAATATTTTCACTTATAACCATGTGAATAAAAACATCTCTTATAGGGTGAAAATAACCACGAGAGAAAATAGTTCATTCATATAAAAAGGAACCATCCTAATGAATCCCCCCGAAGGTAAACCTTAATGATCATTTAAACGGAAATGCCAGAACACCTAATCAACCACATCTTAAATAATCTTGATACAATTTAAATAAATAAATTCCTCAGTAAGAAATAAAATGGATATACTATTAGGTTATGAAAATGAATCTGTGGTTACATGGTTTTTGAAATTCTCAATCTAGTGTTCACAACTATCAAATCGATAATAACAAATCAAAAATGGATCTCATGGCCCAAAAGGTGATAAAAAAAAATATTGTTAACCATGAAAATTAATAATGTTTATCTCATATTGGAACCAAGCCAAAACCAATGGAATTAAAGTTTTCACTAATTTATCCTATGTAACCAGGATTACAATGATAAATAAAACAACAAGGCATGAAGAAAAAATTAGACACCCACCCATCCCAAAAGAGAATCCCTTGGACGAAATTGATGATCACACGAGGACAAGTATATCCTAAAATAAAAATCTTTTAGAATTTATAGAGTGTCAACATAGATGGATCAATAGAAAAATCACAGGATCACATGATTATCAAATATTCTAATGGAATAAAATAATATAATGAAAATGGGACTATAAAGACCCATCTACACGAGTAAGACCAAACAATAAATCATCTACACTTTCTAAATGAACATAAATTATTATTAAATTTAGTGGGAATATACCCCTCCACCGCATTTAGAGTATTGGAAACACTAAAGATATGTTGAAGAAGGATTAATCACATAGAATTAATCACACTCTAACTCAAAACCTACTAGGAAGGCTAATTCAAAACACACAAGATGTGAAAATTATTTTCAAATTTCCTTTAGAGAACATAATATAACCATTATAAATATGATACATTGAATCCAAACATAAAATTCATCAATGTAATTGAAAACATTTATTGTGTATTAAAAAACAACATAATTATAATGTAATTCTTTAAAAAAATTATTATTTTAAAAGATTCAAATATAACCTAAAAAATTTATAATGAATATATTTCATAAATAAACATATATTATTACCCTAGAAATGGAATGCGATGATTTTTTGAAAATATATAATTACAAAATGATACATATCACCATATTTGAGCCAAATAATTATGAATTATTCATTGATTTAAATATCCCATTATCAAATTTAATATATAAAAAAAACTCCATTTTTGTCATTATAATTAAACATTTAAAAACATTGGCTCTCCTAGATTACAATATGAAGAAATAAATATCATTTTTTTCATATAACAAAAAACACCCCCTCTTCAACATCATATAAAACACTTGTTTATTTCAAAATATAATAACTCTTATTGAAAACATTTACCATAGTTGTGAAATTATTTTATGAAAAAATGTATCCAAACTAAAAACTGAATAATCCATTATATATTAATGAAAAATTAACAATTTTGGATAACAGGATCGAGAAAATACTTATAATATCTAATTTTAGTAATAAAGATTCACTTTACAATCAAAATGAATATTAATATCAATATATATTGGGATCCCTATTGATTCATTTCAATTTAATAATATTCACTAAAAGAAAAAAAATAATCATGGTCTAAGAACCCCAATCATCTTTTCAGGTATGTTTTTCTCTTTTCTAGTGTTTTTGAGAAAAATAAGAGTTTATGGAAATTTTTGAAGTACACGCCGTGTAATTATACATAGATGTCGTTTAATTTTTTTCCGCACGTAGTCTTGTGCGAGCTCTGTAATGGATGTGCACACAGCCGTGTGTGGTGACCTGGAGGCTCCCTAATGAAGGGACCAGTAAGGGAAAGTACACGCACTGTACATTGAAATTACACACCAGGTACATTTATTTAATTTTATTAAATGGATCGGGATAACGTCTAATGGGTAGAATGCTCCTCTTCCTGGCCTTCTTTTTCTAAGAATTTCCATTCTATGTGGATATTTTCCAATCCCCTAATCAAGAATATGTTCTCTAATTCAACTGTCGTCTATTACGTTGGGATCTCTATGGTAACATCCTCCCCCTTCCATAGCTTCGTTTCCGGATTCCACCAATTTCAAGAGTTATCTTTGATGAAACTTTTCAAATGTTTTTGTAGATCTATCACGTTCTAGGTCGATCCAATGGTTGATTCCAGAGTATAAATGTTGTACGATGTTGTGGTAGGTGGTTTGTTCCTTTCCATAGATAGTGGTAGAGTTATACGTGAAAAAGATCCTAATACCCATGATCGGGGTATTGCGTGTTTATGGTTTTAACCCTGTTATTCCCTGATATGATTTATATGCTTGAGTAGAGTTCAATTGAATGTGAATAGAGTTAATTTGTATTCTTTGGAAATGTTTTCCCATTCTTTTTTTGACAATTTTTTATTTCTTAGATTGTTAGGCTACTTTCATTCCTATCCTAGTGCTCATAGGATGGGGTAATATTATTTTTTTGACATGTAGTTATGTTGTAGACTGTTTAGTCAAGTATTTATTGAGGTTTAATTTGGCATCCATGTATCAGTTCTTCATGATTGTCATACATAGGGCTATGAGAGCCTGGTGTAGTAGATCATATGGAGAATGGAAGTTAAGGGATTCTCTAAAGTGTCTATCACTACTCTTACGATGAGAGACCATAGGGGGAATTGACATATGTTCTTCCTCAGAGTGTATGTAGTTCTTCTATGCAGACCACAGGGGGAATGAGAAATAGAGTGCTTCACTAGATATCCTTTTAGTTACTGATACAAGACTGCTGGGGGAATTGATGGGGAGTGCTTCCTCATAGAGTCTATGCTAATGATGAACTATAGTGGTTAGACTATGTTTACTTCCAGAGGGTTGCTTCTATTTGTTTGGTTGGACTAGAGGGGTTAGGATACGAGCACATTCCAAAGGGTTACATTCTTTTGTTTATTTTTTCCTTGATATATGAAATTTAATTCATTGAAACTACAAGATTTTTAACTTTTGGGTACTTCCTTTTTTTTTTGCATCATTTTGATTAAAGCCTGCCATATTTATTCACGTGCTATTAGGCATAGATCTTTGGGTGGTTTCCTACTAGGATTTAGTCTAACACCCTATTTGGGTCATGCGTTTTGTCCCAAAAAAATTATATTGTTGCGGGTATAGATTAGGTAAAACACCCTTATACATTAGGTACATGATTGTTGAGGGGAAGGATATTATGGGACCAAGAAGGGTCTAGAGATGTTGTTCTATAATTGTGACTTGTTTGGATGTTTTCTTTTTTCATTGTATCATGCATCAATTATATATATATGTGTGTGTGTGTGTGTGATATCCATTTGTTTATTACTTCCAATGTTTACCTATTTTATGGTGTTACATAGCTTTTTCTATTGCTATATGTTTACTTAATCTGTGTTACTCTGCCAATGAGGGCATAGTTTCCCCATTATAACATCCAAGGCCCTCACTTCTAGTCACTGGCCGTGAGCGTTTA
Organism: Viscum album; assembly: GCA_963277665.1. NCBI lineage: Eukaryota > Viridiplantae > Streptophyta > Magnoliopsida > Santalales > Viscaceae > Viscum > Viscum album. The sequence goes on along the minus strand of OY728133.1, from coordinate 2,062,514,616 downwards.
TGTAAATGAAATTGAGGCCATGTAACCAACGAGGTACGGGGTACTTCTGGAAGGCACCTAGAACTGGGACGTTACAATTTGGAATCAGAGGGGGGATTCAATCATCCAACTCGTGGTTTATGGGCCAACATTGACCAGAAGTTGGTGGATCATTGCTCTCCAATGTTTATATATGACATATATAATATTCCAGGATTTGATTCGAGGGGAGTATGGTCCCTCACGTATTATAATTTGGCACTATATTGTTTGTTTCAATGTTTTCTAGGTTCTGGAGTAGTTTCTGAGGCTTACTATATGAAAAAACGCAGAATACATGAAATTTAATGTTTGAAAAACACGTTGTCTATTTTCTATACGGGAAGGAACTTTTATTCTTAAAAACATGTCATGTACTGTATGTACACACCGTATTTTCTATTATAGTGTTACTGACTGCCTAGGAAGAAACACAGGGTTGTAAAATCATATAGAACACACTATGTGCCGTATGTTCATGCCATGTGGTGTAGACCATGTGTCAAACCATGAAACTAACAACCCAAAGGGATAAATCATAACATACACACTCCATGTCAATTTTTATAACACCATTTATCATAACATGAGTATCCAGCTGAGTAATAAATAACACAGGTCAGCGAAATCCTTATAGTACACGCAGTTTCAAGAAAAAATATGTCGTGTTGAGTGAGTTGTGTAACTGGTCGGGTGACTAACAACACGAGCTGGGGAAGTTCATCTAGTACATTCCATGTCTGGAACTAACACTCCATGTAGTCTTGTTTTAGTAGAATAGTGTGGCTTAGCTATGTAGAATAAGTCATGTAGGGGGAGAGGAATCATGTACATTCCATGTGTTAAGACAACAAGTCGTTTGTATTAGGTGTTACACGACCTGAGTTGGAAGATGTATACACACATATTAAGTATTAAGAGAAAATGTCATTATGGAATTTTACACGCATTGTATTAATGTTTTGAAAAACCTGAATGATTTCTTTATATTTTTTTCATCTTAGAATTCTATGTTTCATTCCCTTTTAATTTGGATCTATGGTGTGCATTTGACCTTGCTGGGTCATGTTGCCGAGACATCCTCCGGTTGTCCACCAGTTACAGGTTAGTGATCAGACACATGATATAGCTAACCAGGGACTACCAGAAAATCCTTTAGTTTTTATAGTATTGACATCAACCATCAATGCAGACAAAGGTGCTGATGCACAGTTCTCGAAGGTCTTTATGAGGTTTTTGCAGACCATCCAAGGAGTACTTAATCCTACCCCTTCTATGGAATAGTTGACACAGGTTTTATAGTAGCAGCATCCTCCCACCTATATTTTAGAAGGAGGATCTCAGGATGTGGAGTAATGGATAGAATCCATGATTTATATCTTCATGCATTTGTAGATTCCTCTAGTGATGAGGGTGAAGCTGGTGACTTATATGCTTCATGATTCTTCCAATAGATGGTGGGATGTGATCTCACAGGTGTGATGATAGTAGGTTATAGCAGTGGATGACTTCCATCGTACTTTTTATGACTACTTCTATCTAACGAAATTGAGGGCTGATCGAGCCTGAATGTTCATGAGTTTGGATTAGGGTACTCTATCAGTCATGGAGTACTCTTCTCATTTCACAGACCCACGGTTCTTCACGCCTATTCTAGGAGGTGATGAGTTATTTCTGGAAAGAAAGATTGTGGATGGTCTCAAGCGTGACATCCGATCATAGGTGAACATATTTAGGTTGACTTCCATCACTTCTATAGTCAACCAGGTGTAATCAAAAAGCACAATCAGAGGTATTCTGGAGTGTTTAGCTCAAATGTATTGACATCTGGAGTTAGTATCCATCCTACTAATAGTAGGAAGAGCTGCATGGAGTCTAGACACAAGAATCTGAAGTGGCGAGACACCTTTTTTGGTTTCCAGTTGGTGGGATACTTGTTCGAGAAGAGAAGGTATACAATGCCACATTGCCTGAGAGACCCAATGTTGTGCTGATCTTGCGGCAATATGAACCATCTTCAGCGCTTCTATCAGATATTATCACAAGAAGCTGGTGACAGGGGTGCTTCTATGACTCCTCATTTAGGAGCAGCACCACCAGCTTCTCACGAGTGTGGGAACTGGAGTTCTTCCGGCCATTCAGCCTGGGGTAGAGGTCATGGCTGTGATAGTTTGTTGATAGTAATTTAGCAACAACAGGTTGGATTAGCTCATAATGGTTAGGCAGGGTCACAAGGTCATGTTGCAGGTCATACTCTTGTAGTGTAGTAGACCCAATATGAGATGGATCCTAGAGCCTCTACTATTCAAGGTACGATCCTATATTTTTCAATTTCACCTTCTTCTCTTTTCGATATAGAGGCTTCCCATATCTTTATATCTATAGCTATTGTGGAGAGCCTTAGTCTTTTTATCATTAATTCTACTGACGTCTTGATGTTAGACACACCATTGGGGAAATTAACGGCTAGTGTACATCAGTTCAAGGATTCCATCTTGATATTGGTGGGTGCCACTCCTTTTGGGTCCATTCTGTCTTAGAGAGGAATGAATATGATGTCATTATCCGAATGGAAGGGTTAGTTCCCTTCCAGTGTTTTTTCGATTTCTATCCCCACAGGTTCCGTTTCATATCACCAGAGGGAATATCGTTTCTTTATATGGGAGAATGGGATGTCTAGGTGAGAAGAGCGAGACCCGATCATCATGGGTTGGGAGAAGTTACATCCCATATAGCTAGTGTATATATCGATGACTTGGAGACTTATCAAATGGAATTTACTCTAGTGGTAGATCATCTTCGGGATGTCTTTATAGAGGACTTTTTATGTTTTCCAGGAGAGTGAGAGGTGGAATTTTCTATTATGTTTGTTCTAGGAGAGGTATTGGTGTCAATTACTCCTTATAGGATGCCTACTCCAGATTTATAAGAGTTTCAAAGTAGTTGGAGGAGTTATAGGTTAAGGGGTTCATCTAACCTAGTACTTCTCGTTGAGGTTCACCTATCAGATTTGTGAAGAAGGCGGATGGTTCCCTCAAACATTTCATGGATTATAGTATGTTGAACTATTTGATGGTCAAAAAATGACATTCCTAGCTGAGGATTGATGATCTCTATGATCATCTTCAAGGAGTCTGGGAGTTCGTGGATATTGTCTTGAGATCCAGTTACTATTATTTGCAGGTTAGACCATATGATATACCTCATATTGCCTTTCTTAGAAGGTATAGTCTATACTAGTATGTGGTTATGACGTTCGGTCTCACGAACGCTCCTCCAGTCTTCATCGCTCTGATGAATTGAGTGTTCCATCCATACTTTAATTATTTCATAGTAGTCTTTGTGTACAATAGAATGGTTTACTCTCACACTCTGCATGATCATGTCACATCTTGATATCATCTTGAGTACACTAATATAGAACATGTTATATTCTTATCTTTCAAAATACCACTTTTGGAAGGACCAAATTTACTTCCTTGGTCAGGTTATCTAAGATACAGAAGTATCAATAGACCTAGAGAATGTGAGATCAGAAGTTTCCAGGGAGCAGCCGAAGCATTTTTTCGAGGTAAGAAAATTTCTAGCCCTGGATAATTACAATAGATGATTCATACAGTACATTTCATGATTAGAAGTGCTACTAAGGGGCCTGACAATGAAGGGTGTGAATTACTTGTGGTATGATTCATGTGAGTCAACATTTCAGAAGATGAAAGGGAGGATGACTTTTCCACCGATACTAGTATTTATAGAGTCGTGCTAGAGCTATATTGTGTAATATAATGCATTAGGTATTTTTATTGGAGAAGTACTTATGTTGGGGGGAAGGATTTGTTGCGTAGAGGCCTTGATAGTTGATGCCACATGAGAGGAACTACTCGACACATGATCTCGAGCTTGCTACAGTTGTTCATGCTTTATGATGTTGGACACACAACATGTTGGGAGAGAATATTGTTGTTTTCACCAACTAAAAATGTTTCCCATATATATTCACTCAGTGTGACCTGAATTTGAGACAGCCAGGGTTGGTTGAGTACATTCAGTTAATTGACATTGGGCTTTCCTACACCACCATAAAAGGCAATGTACTGGAAGATGCATTGAGTAGGAGGACTCAGATTCAGGTAGTTCAGGAGGCCATTAGTGAGTGGCAGCATATGACTCTGTTCTCTGAGATGCATTTAATTGAGCATGATAGACAGGGGCATACATTTCATTCTTCTATAGCTGTAATATCTACTCTACATGATCGAGTTCTACTGAGGTATCTATCAGATTCGGAAGGCCTGGTTCGATGGGAATATGTGACGGGAGAGAACCTTGTTTCATGGATAGACCATAAGTGTGGATGAGATCTCGTGTTTTCAGGGTACGTGTGGGTGTTATCAGACATACGCGTGGAGCTGATGCGGGGTTTTCATTCCTCAGTTTGGGTAGGTCATCCTGGGGTTTCCAAGATGTATTTGACCTAAACCATTAGTATTTGTGTCCATGTATAAATAGTGATTTTGATGGTTTCATCATGTGGTGTTTCACCTGTCAACAAGTGAAGGGGGATCATCAGAAACTAGTAGGGATTTTGCAGTAGTTACCCATTCCCGATTCGAAATGGAATGATGTCACGATAGTCTTCGTGATAGGTGTATCATGCTGTTATTAAGAGAATGATGTAGTTAGGGGTTTCATTGACAAACACACGAAGGTATCTCTCTTATTGCAGATTAAGGAGACTTTCAGTGTGGATTATTTTGGGATTTTTTACATCCGAGAGATTTTACATCGACATGGGGTTCCACAATTCATTGTTTCAGACATGGATTCCAATTTTACATCTCGAGTCAGGCATGGACTTTAGTGAGATTTGGGTACACAGGTATTTCTGAGTACCACTTACCATCCCCAGACAGATGGTCAGTATGTGTGTACAATTCAGGTTCTTAAGGACATCTTCCAAGCAACCACCTTGGATTTTGGAGGTTCCGGGGAGAAGTGCATACCTCTTGGGGAGTTTTCCTAAAAAAAATTGATTTCAAGCAACTATTCATATGAATCCTTATGATGATTTATATGGTAGTCCATGTCATTAAACCTTATGACGGCTGGTGGTAGGAGTGGCAGCTATACTGGGACATTGTCTTTTCTAGGAGACAACAGAGCAGATGGAGTTGATTCAGAAGAGGATGGCTACTGTATAGTCTCGAAAGAAGACTTATGATGATTAAAGGAGACGACCTCTGGTGTACGAGGTCAAAGATTACATTTTTTGTAATTTCACACAGAGGATGGGGCACAAAAGTATTATGAGGAAAGTGAGCATTCACTGAGGTATGTTGGGCTGTTTTCGGTTTGGAAGAGATTCAGACGGGTTTCCTATCAGCTGAAGTTACCTCATTGGTACTGGGATATGCACGATGACTTCCACTATTATCATCTTCAACGGTACTTCTCATACCCGTCTCATGATTTTTAACCCAAGGAGGTTGAGTTTGAGAGGGATTCCTCGTTCGAGGAGCATCATATTCGGGATTTTGATCGAAGTAAGAAGGTTATCCACGGTCGGTATGTTGCTCTGGTATGATTTCTATGGCAGCACTAGTGAGTATAGGACGATACCCTGGAGAAGGAGACAGATGTATGATCGCAGTGGGTAGATCTTTTCAAGGATACTTCTTCTACACTCCCATAAAATAGAAATTCGGGGACAAATTTCTTTAAGGGGGATGTTTATAAGAACCTTGATCTTCTTTTCAGGTATATTTTTATATTTTTTTTGTGTTTTTAAGATAAAGAGGAGATTCTGGAAATTTTTAATGTACATGTCATTTACTTATATGTACACACCATGTACTGTTTTTCTGCATGTAGCTGTGTGCTGGTCGTGTAATGGCCGAGCACACTATCGTGTGTTGTGACCTGGAGCTGCCAAATGCAGGGACTAGTAAGGGCTTGTACACATCGTGTACTTATAAAGTACATGCCAGGTACTTTCTATTTATTTCATTAAATGGAAATGGATCACGTCTAATGGGATGAATTCTCTTCTTCTTCACGTTCTTCATCCTAGAGCATCCGTTAAATGAGGATCATTGCTGAGCCCCTGATAGATAACCTGTTCTCCGATTTAACTGCCTTCAATTCCATTGGGATCAACATGGTAAGCTCTTCCTCCTTCTAGAACATCGTTTCTTGATTCCTCCTCTTTTAATTGTTATATTTGGTTAAAAAGTTTTGACTTTGTTGTAGACATATCACTTTAGAGGTCGATCCAAGGGCCAACATCGGGGTATATCGATCGTATGATACCATGGTAGGTGGGTTGTGCCTTTCCGTATATAGTATTTGTGTTATATGTGCAAAAGTTCACAATAACCATGATTGGGGTATTGCGCCCTTATGTTATTAACCATGTTATTTCCTTCAATGATTTATATTTTTTATTAATGGTAAAATGAATGTGAATAGGGTTAATTGAATTTTTTTGGAAGTGCTTTCCCATGCATGTTTAGAAAATTTTGTCATGCTTTTCCTATTAGGCTACATGCTTTCCATTCCTAGTGCAAATAGGACGGGGTAATATTATTTATCTGACATGTTGTTTTGCTGTAGACTATTTAGCCACGTAGTTCATGAGTTTTCCTTTGGCTTCAATGTATTGGTTTTGCATGATTGACTTACACAGGGCCGTGAAAAATACTTTAGTAGACCATAGGGAGAATGGTTGTTGAGGGCTCATCATGAGTGATTGTTTTTTACTATTATGATGTGAGACTATAGGGTGAATTGACGTAAGTGCTTCCTCAGAGTTTATCTAGTTCCTCGACATGGGCCATAGGGGGAATGAGACGTTGAGTGATTACCCAAAATGCATTTTAGTTGATGATAAGAGACTCCAGGGGGAATTGATGTTGATTGATTCCCCATAGAGTCTACGATAAAGTTGAATCAGAGGGGATAGACTCTATGTACATCCCACAAGGTTTCTTCTGTTTGTTTGGTTGAACCAGAGGGGTTTGGTTTAGAGTACATCCCTGAGGGTTGCTTGATTTTTTTAGTTTTTTTCTTGATATATGAAATTTAATGCATTGAAATTTTAGTTCTGTTTACTTTTAAGAATTTGAATGTTACTACATTATTTTAATTATATCCTACCATATATATTCACTAACTGTTAGGCATAGATATTTGGGTGGCTTCCTACTGGGATTTAGTCTGACACCCTATTTGGGTCTTTCTTTTGGGCCCATATAGATTTTATTGTTTCAGTTATAGATAAGGGTATGTGACATTATACATCATTTACATGATGGTAGAGGAGCTGGAGGGCATGGGACCATGCTGGGGCTTGAGATGATGTTGAAGTTTATCAGTTTTTTTTTGTTCTTTTTATATTTATATATTCTAGCATTATGACTTGTTTGGCTACTTTCCATGACATTATATCATGCATCAATTATATATATGTTCTCCATTTGTTTATTACTTCTGAGTATTACCTGATTAATGACATTACAATACTTCTGCTATTGTTATATGTTTACTTCTATTGAGTTACTCTTCCATTGAAGGCATAGTTTATCCACTATCACACACAAGGCCCTTGCTACTTGTCGGCGGCCTCTAGTGTTCAAGGAAAATCCCTTTAGCCCATGTGACCAACCAGGTACAGGGAGCCTCTGGGCTGAACACGGAACCAAGAAATTACAAAAGGGTTATAGTTAAAAATATTAATGAGATGTGTGGTCATTCCTGACATTGACAGTTTCTTTATTTCTAGGTTATAGGCATGCTATAACCAGTTTCACCCATTCAAAACAATGTTCCCATTCACAAAATGTTTTATCAAATGATATATATTCACATTAAAACGTGTTTTACATTTTGTATTACCACCCAAATCAATGATTATCAATTTTTAATCAAATATATCCAAAGGATGACTATAATTCGTTACACCAACCCATAACTCGTAGAAAATATTCAACAAAAAAATCTTATCTTCCCATGGAAATTCATTTGACATCATGAAATGTGGTGATCAAGAACATAATAATCATGTACACAGTTTGTAGTTTACATTTCCTATAAATAGTCTAAAATTGATTGTGAAACAGTCGCAATAAGTTTTAGCACACTTTTGGTTGGGTAATGTTTCTGATGACATTTTATAATAGACCAACCATTTTCAAGATGAAATGTTACCAAAGATGGTCCACTACATGGTGCAATTAACCAAATAACCAAACAATCACCAGGAATTCAAAAAATATGATATGTAACTTGAGTATAATGATTATATAATGAATAAAAACTTGAAAAATATAGTGAATATCCATAAAGGGATAAAACTGATTAACAAATTAAACAAGTGTATGTATATGTTTAAATGTGAAAACAGATCACCACCATCCATAATCACTCCATTGATGAGAACAATTAGGTAAAGTGTACATATCACATTAAACCATCCTCATTACATAAAAAATATAAAACCATAGCAAGAAACACCAAATGGAAAATTTAGGCTTTGATCATTAAATCTCAGTGGGTTACCAAAAAATAAATTATCCAATTTCCACATTATTAAGCTATAAGTTCTATATTAAGTACATGATTATTTAATAAATAAATTCACTTATATAAACCATTTTTTAAAACATATTTTTGTTTCATTTTGAAATGGTTTTTTATTCAAATCCGTATGAATATAGGAAAAACATTTTAATGAAAAACTGATGGAAATAATCAAAACATACATATCCGAAAAGATAACATTGTAATCATATAAATCATTGTACACAAAAGTATCCTATATAATACAATCTATTATATATTTCTATAGGAAAAATTTCATATGAAAAACAATTCAATATACATAACATGTTAAAAATTGATAACATCATGTAGTAAACATATTTTGGATCTAGACTATGGGAATATATAACTATGAAAACATGGTAAATAAGCCGATGAGTAAATCCTAATGATATTATTTCATCCAATTAATTTTGATATTAGGATAACCAATTTTGTACAACTAGCTCATGAGATCCTATAGAAGATCTCTATTTTTGTTACACACACTATGATTTATTATGATTATTTATAAAGATCCATATGGTTACCATGTTCTATTTTAAAAAAACACAATTCATTATAATAACATTGAAAACATTTTTAGTACAAAAATATCACTCTAACAATAATTGGAAATCCATTTTAAAATAAATATAATTCATTAAAATAATTTTCACAAGTAATGAATATTCACTTCAATTTAAGGGAAAAAATAATAGAAATTTTTTTATTAATATAGTTTTTAAAAGAAAATAATCAACTCTACCATGATATGAAAATCTCTTCCATAAAAACCCAATATTTATGCTTTTCATCAAACTAAAAAGTAATTTTTTTAATGAAATAGTAATTTTAAAATATTTCCCTACGAGATGATTTGGGATTTTAGTAACTAACTAAATAGAAAATAAGAAATAAACCATAAAGAGATCACAATGCTTTTAAATTATTAGGAACAATGATAATAGACACATAACTAATACTATACTATGTATTCCTGACACAAAAACATTTGAGGCTTTAAAAAACAACATCATTCATTTTTTTGTAAATATATTAGAGATTAAGAATAGTAAAATGATTCATGGAACCAAAACCCATTCAATAATAGTTAAACACTATAAAGTCTCCTCTATTATGTTTTAAAAAATTAATTCAGAAGGGGTTTTATTATTCTTCAGATAAATACACCGAGATCTATGTAACTCGACATGAATACCTAAAATTAATTTCACTATTTAAATTTATTATTTAATAAAAACATATTTTTGTTCTATTTGAAACTCTAATATTGAATATTAAAACTTTTAATAATCTACAATAATTATGTTCCCATTATTTTTTTTATTTTGAAAAGGTTTTCAGGGTTTAATGGGTCATATTAGAGAAAAGTAAATGGTAAAACTCGTATTTAATTATTGTTCACTAAAAAAGATCACAGTGTAAAGTTAACATGGATTTACCCTTATAGATTCACTATGTTTTGTATAAGGGTATTGGGTTACCATTATATAACTCTTATAAACATGGTGTCTCCCTAACACAACTCTACCCTACAATTATAAACTATTATGAATCCTAGGATTACTATTGCATATGGTGTGGAATAACCTAACATTGTGTTGATTTTCCCATATATAACTGTTAAAAAATATATGTAACCTTTTCATAGTGACTAAGGATCCTTTAATGAGCCATTAAAAACTCGGGGCTAAACATGAACAATGAGGTATACCATTGTATATCCATTAGAGAGTATAAGTTACCTTTTTGTGTAATTTCCAGGGTCCCCTTATGCAACCTAGTTACCATTACCCTACATATAAATATCAAGTCATACACTCATGAAACTATGTAGAAACTCCAATTATCGGTACTTAACCTATAAAAATTCAAGTTACATTTATGTAAGCTTAGGAAATAAATCAGTTCCCTTTTTATGCACTTATTTATCCATATATATGTTAGGGAATCCCCACTTTACCATTTAGCAAATTATGTAATTGATATGATACACTTATACAACTTAAAAAAGACACTATATATAGGGGAATAATTTTATATTCTTTATGCAGAACATAATAAAAATGTAAGTGTAAAAATTAAGTGAACATTATTTAAATTTTATATAAAAGATTTTATAATAAAAACCAAAAGAGATGATTAATTATTATTAAAATAATAATATTATTAAAAAAATAAATTGAATCAAATAATATATATAATGGCCACAAAAAACAATACATATAAATAAATTATTTCTCCCATGTGATATATAATATTAAAACACCTGGTAAAAGAAAAAATCTACAAATATGTAAATTTTATTACTATATAAATAAGTTTTGACAATAATATGATTTTGACATATCTGTGGTAATAAATAAGTGTTTATTTGATATAAGAAGTTCATGTTTAACTGTTAATGACTTGGTGAAAATTTGAAAAAGAAACTATAGGGAAAGACTGATTTAAAAAAAAACATAATAATAATAGGCACAAAATATGAATAATGAAGTCACATGGAAATATATTCATTGAAAAAACACTTAGAATGAAAAAATATTGAATATCTACACCATGAAATCCAATAAAATCCAAGAGAATATAAATTCTAGATCGATAATAGAATCTATAAAAATAATGGAATTTCAAGTGCCTCTATCTAATGAAATATTAATTAAAAGTACTATGATTTTCATCATATGAAATGATTGAATTTATAAATACATTAAAAAATTTAAATATTTAATGAATGAAGATAATGGATGGATTTCAATTCATAATAATTGTTTTTAGCACATGGAAGAAAAAAAGAAGGATACTGAAATGTCCAGAAGACATTTTTTACAGATTTTTTATTACCCTCTTTTCTAGGCAGTAGAGGGAACTCTTATAAGGCCCATAGGATTAGTGATTACATGAAACATAGGTCTGAGAGGAAATATCCAGACTATAACTACATGGAATTTCTCCCCCTCAGCTTTTTCATCATCATATCTTTTCTTATGATTGCCCAAGACCTTAAGTTTAGTAGGAACACCTTATGATGGAGAAAGAGTATTTTTTAGTTTAATTTACTTTTATTTTTTGGTTATAATCCATAGGTATCATAACCTAACAAAGGATTAATAAAATTTAAATATACTTATCAATGGTATAGATTTATATTTTTGAAATGGAGCATTATTTAAAAATATTAATGTATAAGTAAACCCCTTCAAATAATGATTTAGTAGAGAATATAGATGCCCTTATATGCCTTGGAATTTACTTTTATATTTTTTTTATTTCTTCCTGAATATTAATTTTTTATTTAAAAGTAATTTTTATATACTATAATTTTTTTTATTATTATTATAGACTTATTTTTTCATTTTATCCAATTCATGTAATTTATGTAATTTTAAATTTAGTAATTAATTACTATAATTGAAGTATAGTGAAATATATTAGTTCACATTTCTTGATGGTTTTTGAGTCTCTTAATAATATTTAAGGGATGAGGAACAACCATATGAAGGGCTTTGTAAGATTTTATGTTATTGCTAGGGAATCTTTATATTGTATTAGATAGACCATTGAGGTATATAACATGAAAACTTATAAATTATGGTGAAGATTATATCTAAATGACAAAACTAGTTAACAATTGACATCTTATATATATTCAAATATTTTATAATATTAGTTTTTCATTTATTTGTAGTATTTAATTAGGAATTATTTTCATTTATGTAATCTACATATATTCGGAATATAAATCACTTATTCATATTATTTCAACAAACTACCAAAAGAATAAAAGTTGTGATAATTTGATCCTAGTTACAAACTCCACAAGAATACAACTTCAGTGATATATATTACAATAATCTATTTGAATAAATATTGAATAGTTATTTATGATAAATACATAACCATTACATGAAATTATCAAAAGAAAACTTAGATAATTTCCTATTTCAATTATTGGACATTAATTGAATTAAACAATTTGTGAGAAATTTTTTTTTATCCTTCACCAAGATGTATAAAAACCAGATAAATACTAATTTTTCAACTAATATATTTATTATACCCCACTAAAATTACTACATTAAGGACTAATACAGATTCCAAAAACCTGAAAACACAACTTACAGTGAGGTATAGAATTCGTACAAAAATTTCAAAATATATTATAAGGGAAGATGTAACTTCCCATCTAACAACCCTAGATATTATTCATCCACTATACATCCACTTAAAAATTAATCATTAACTATCTAACATATGAATATTTTTATCATTTCATATCATGGATGTGACTCTTATATTTAATGAAATATTGGGGATTGTAATTTCATTTAATATAAGATATTTATCTCACAGACCACATCAAAATAAAATTTAAAATTCATGATCATTTCTATTATCTTCCATTCATCACACTATTTTCATGAAATATCACTATATGTATTTTAGAATAGTGAATCAGAAACAACAAAAACATTCACTAATGTATATTTTGATTAAAAGTAATAATATTGGAATACGTATTCACATCATATTTATTTTTTTCACATAATATGTTAATCCTAGAATGATTTAATGGGGTCATATTGTTGATTTTTTGTTCTCATGGGGTTTATAACATTTTTAAATGAGGTTATAACATTATGGAAACACAATATATAATTTGAATCTCTCATAATATCATATAAGCTGACCCAAGATGAGAAGAATTATAGTAAAAATAAATCACATATACGTCTTAATGTATTCAATGAGTATGTGAATTTATAAACATTTCATAAATAGAATAAAAATCAGTTTAAAATTTCTCCATTTATACAAATGAATAATTATTTACATTTAGTGTGTATAATGGAGTATCAAACAATAGTTTTTTCTTTGGAAAAGGGCACCAATATTATCCTAAAAAAGAAAAACAACCATGTACCTATGATCCATTTTATGGTACTCCAAAGAGATACTAAGATTAATATTTTATGGATCCATTGATACACTCTATAATAACACAATACATTCCAAAAATCATAAAAATTTCTTTAGAACATGCAATATAATATAGTATTGTATTACTAATACTATAATTGATGTTGAAAAACCATGAAAACAATATTGGAATACACTTCATCTGACCTTGAAGAAATAAATTATATTCAAATTAAAATATAATTATGAGATCAAGATGATGAAATAACTAATCCATCGACCCCATACAAACTATAGGTTCAATTATAACTCCAATGGTAATCACTATGAACATAAAATTATTTAAATTAATATAGATATGTTTATTTAGGAATATCCTCGCCTACACCATCCTCTGATGAAATCATGTCCATAAATCTAGCATAGAAATATAATATTCTTCTTATAACTAATCTAAAAAGTCACTAATCCTCAACAAAATATTTTGGTTCATTATAGACACATAGAATAAACATTTATAATCACTATAAAACTTTAAACTACAATTCACCTTATTTGAATGAAAAATTATATGATTTAAAATAGACATAATAGGATGAAATATACCATAATATAAAAACCCATAAATAACTAAAAAAATTCTACAAAACACTATATGGATAAAGATCCCTCTAGTATGTCAGCCCCTCAATTATATCACACCCAAGACATGGTCTACTAAAAAAAATAATCATCAAGCATACCTATCAAAAATCTCGGATAATAGAGGTTAGCATGAACAAAAATGCGTGAAAAAATTAAATACCTATGAAAATATTTAGCCCTATAACTTAGATCATATCTTTGATATATATTTTATTTTTTATGAAACATTATGCCTCAAGGTAATTTAGATACACATTATCTTCATGAAAATATATTTTGGAAGTGAAATTCTTATGTACCCTAGAAATCATTGTTAATTTTTTCATGTTAATTATCCAAAACATGATAATTATTTATTAATCCCTTAAATACAATTATATATGTTCTTATTTCTGGTAAATATGACATATATAACTACAAAAAATTTCTAATATAATATTAAATGAATTATTATAGTCACACCTTCCCAGATGTCAATGAAACGATGATAATTATTTTGAAGTAATATGAATTGTTTTTAAAAAATATAGTTGATACATTTAAACTGAAAAAATCACCATGAAAATAAGGTGTTTTATTTTCATCAAGATAAAAGAACCTGAAATGTACCCTAGATATGTGTAATGGGTAAGAAGATAAAATAATATATATAAAAAAGAAAATTAGAGGAGAAATATTTCAAAAAACAACTCATTAAAAATATAGATGAATGAATTATAAAAAAGGGCGGAGGATAGTAATTCTTTAATACCATCCCATGGGGTGTCACCCACGCTTGAGGAAAGAAGGATAAAAACTCAAATTATATGATTTTAACTTCAATAACATTATCTATTATATTAAAATAATAATTATTAAAAAAATATATTTTACAAAAGAGGACCATATTTCCCACTATTCATACCACATGTTGATTATAACATGAATATTCCAGATCTACGAAGACATAATATAATCACTTATTTATAAAAAAATAAGTTGAAAAGTAGTTCAATCATGGAAAGTGGTTTTATAATATATTAGTGGTTCTCACCCCATATAACTACATCTACCAATATCTAACAATACATAAGAGTTTGAAATCAATACATCATACTTCCGTCTATGTTTTATTTTTTTATAAATCTAAAACAGTATTTGATTATATATAATATTTTGAGAACATCAGGTTAATATATAAAGAATATTATATCCATTATATATAATAAGGTGACAAATTTCATGGAACATTCATAGTCTACATCATGATGGAATTTACCCCATTTTCCAAATATGAATAAATAAAAATATATCTCTGGTCATAATGGAAATAATTATTAGTTGAATAAATGATGGAACATTTTTAATTATAATATAAATTTTTATTAAAAATAATAGAAACTATATTTGACAAAAACAATGTGAGTGTTGAAGAAACATCCATATCCTATGGGTTCTTGAATTCATTATTCTTCACCAGTACTATCCACATTGATCATTGATGGTAATATGGGAATCCAGAGTTTAACTATCATTACCCTAGGTATTTTTGGCCTATAATTAACTCCCAAAAACCATATATTAGTATGATTTTAATAATGCTTTCGATTGTTCCTGTTTCTCCCCTGGATATAGAAAACAAATATTAAGGCATGGTGAAAATTCCCTTATGACAAGAGGGGTATTGATTTTGAAACACCATAATTTTATTTTCTATCCAATCCAATGTGATAAATAATGTAGTGGGTACAAGAAAAAATATTATACAATTTTCCCTTGATTTAACATCAATTATAGATAAAATGAAGCTTTCATGTTACTTTTAAGTTTATATGATGACCATTAACATGATATTGTTTGTAAATCCAAAGCTAGAGAGTAATGTTACATCATGTGAATATGTATTGTGCATTATTCATATTTTAATAAACTTGTATATGGAAGATATAAACTATTTTATAGATATTTTAAGATGATAATTTGATGATATATTTATTTTGTATTTTTTCTAGAAGAGAATGAATCTTTTGGATAAGATTAATTGTTATTAATTCTTAAAAATCGATGAAGAATTTGTTGAAAAGCTATAAAATTTGTGCAAGTCAAATTCATTCATATAAAAGAGTGAATTTCTCTCCAGCATCAAGAATATATTTTCTCTATCCATAATTACATACATATGTATTTCAAGAAAATTATTATTAGGTATTATTTTATCATGAATTTTATTTCAATAGATGATATCTGCAATAAAAATATTATGTATTTTTCAATGGATTTCTATAACGTCATTAAGGGTGATTCCAATTTATTGGTTCTTAATACAACCCATTTTTTGTTACACACAAGTTCATAAAAATATGATCTAATGATATTGAAAATTTACCACATAATATTGTTAGGATATCCATCCAATAGCCATTAATGGATCATGTTTGGTATGAAATTTAGAGGAGGGTCATTAGTTTTTCAAGAGATTATATATAAATTTCTTTAATATGAGAATCATTAAAGTTAATCAAACCATATATTCTATGGACCCAATGTTAATGGGATTTATGTAATTATTATATGAAATTTTAATAAATTTCCCTTTCATTGATATATTTCTTCTAAATAAAATTTATTACTATGTTTTCATGATCATTGAGGAGACTTCATGACCATCTATATGAAGATATGGTGTAGGCAATCTTATACGTTATTCCTAAGATAAATATGCACACTCTTAAAACATAGTTCATTGACTTCCATTTCCATTTATATTGATTTTTAATGATGTTATAGTAAATTTTCCTGAGGTGGGATCTTTTGAAAATGACCTATAAAAGGGTAACACCAAGGAAATATAAAGGGAGGGACCCCCTCTTGACAACTAGGGATCTATAGATTATGTTATTCTTAGTAATGGGAACCTTGTCCCTAATAATAATGATGGATTTTTTCCACCTAATGGCATTCAATAAAATATCCTTATAGTTCGAAAATTTATCTTTGATGAAAAGGATGGGTTTAAGTGGATTGGGATAAAGTTTAGATTTAATTCACACATAAGAGGTGTGATGGGTAAAGAGGATTCAACTATCTATTATTTGTTTATAAAGTATAATCTGGGAAATGTTATAGATAAATCTACTCAAATACTATCTGTTAATGGAAAAAGGGTATATGAAATAGTTTCTTCATTCCTCACACCCATTATGAAGTTGAATAAACCTTATGGAGATCTGAATATGGGAATTCAGCACATGAGCCTCAACCTAGTTGGTGAGGACTCCCTAGGTGCATCCAAGAGACCTGAGATCAAATCCAGGGGGAGGAATATTTCCGTTTTAGTGTAGCAGTATTGTAGAAAGGACTGTAGAAGTACTGTTGCACAAACTGTAGAAGAAACTATTCAGTACTGTAGCAGAAGGAACTATTCATCCATCTGGGCTGTCGGGCCACCTGTTTGGTCCTCGGGTCCTCTAAGGATTTCGGGCCACCCAATGCCATAGGGACAGTTGTTCCTCAAGACCTTCGGGCCACATTAAAGCCTTAGGGCCACCTCAAGGCCATCAGGCCACATTAATGCTGGCCCTAGACACACTATAAAAAAAGAACATCCATAGAAGAGGATTCAAAGCAGGTGCACTCACCAGAGAAGAGCCAAATGGATTGTTAAAATGAGTGGGTATGGCTTACCATCTGTACAATCATGTGCCTCCACGAGAATCCTAGCCAGATGGCCGTGATAAGGTGGATAGCTACTATCAGGATGTAGATGTTGGGGAGGGGAAGTTCTTTGTAGATAGTCTGGTTGAATTCCCTAAGACATTCAGGTCATGTAATCCCCTAAGCCTACGGGCCATGCAATCTCTGAGCCTATGGGCCTTTGTTAGGGTTCTCCCTCATACCTTTAAAGGGGGGTTATCAAAAATAAAAAAAAAAATTGATGGCCTTCGGGCCATTCTAGACGAATATGGGAATTCTAATCTTTTTATAGATTATAATTCTGCTGATGATTCTAATAAGGAATTTAGAGAAGCCAAAATCTCAGAGGATAAAGTGGATAATTCCATATTTTAGTGTCTTAAAATACATTGATATTCCAATTTTATGTGTGATGATTCCATCATTTTATTTAAACATCATATGGTTAACACATTCCAATTATGAAAATATATTTGATACATCTATCATAGACAAATAAAAACTGATTTACAGTGATGAAGTACAAAATTATTCCTTGAAAATTTTTCATGATGTTTTTCCGATAAAATTTGGAACATTATTACCATTATTAATTGTGATGATTTATGTCATGTAAATGAAATTTTTCTTATTTATTATGATGTATATGTGACTTCATTTGATTATATAAGGAATAGAGGAATGACTGCGAAAATATACTAAAGTGTTGTTCTTCTGATTATAAAAAACAATTAAATTAAACATAAAAATTATTTTATTGATAATATATTAAGTAGAAAAAAAAACTATCAATGTTAATTGGTAATAAATCATATTTACTTCATCAATAGAATAAACAGATATGAGGGTTCAATTTTTTTAACATAAATACACTGTGATATTTTGGAAACTATCATTTAAGATTATTCAATATATTCATTAGAATAATGAATTTAATTAAATAAACATGACCAATAGAAATATAAATTTTAGGTTTGGAGAGAAAAATATTATTAATAATGGAAATTTTCATTCTTATAACTATTTTAACATTATACTATCGATGGAAGCATTTGGAGTTCTTATCAGAATATCACATCCATCATACATTCAATTGATTTTGATCCATCCTCTGTTTAACTATTATGATATCATCAAAGTTCACATGTTCTTTGATTTCTTCCCTAGATTGATTTTTCTAAATCAGGTTCCTATTTTTTGTAGTAGGCATGGTGTCCCTAGATAGTTTGTGATGTAATACCTCGATATTTTTAAAAAATATTTTTTATAATAAATTAAATTATTTTGATATTATTCATTACTCGCGAAAAAGAGTTTATGTTTTGTATATAAAACACTGATTTTTTCTTGTGTATACATAATATTGAGTTTATCTATTATTATTCATAACACTATGCTTATTTTTTCTTATGTAGAACATTGAGTTTAAAGAAAACATGGAATACTATTAAAATATTATTATTTAATATTATAGTTATCACATTGCCTTTTGAGTAGAGGCTATGAATTGAATTAACGGAATATTAAAAATAAATCTCTTACACAATAATATGTAATTACATCATTTATAACCAATTAATTTTAAAAGAAAAGAAACCCCATGTGAAAATGAATAGAATCATTTTCGGAAAAAACACTTTTTTTCACAGAAACTCGTTTTATATCTATAAATTCAATAAATAACATTATATTCATGTTTTAAATTAAATTTATATATTATATGTAAATATATTATTCCATTTTTTTCTAATTGTTTTTTAATATAATTGATAATAATAAATCCAATATTATGCTTAAAAACAAGTTTGTTTCTAAAAAAACTTGTGTCACCTTTAGGACACATATTTAAATAAACTATATCCAATATTATATTATTTATATTAAAAAATATAATTAATTTTTGAAATCATATTTTATAATTTTTCATACTGTGATTTATTGCAAATTTCAGATGTTGGGAAATGTTTCGTTGAATAATGATAAATAGTGGTATTTGTTAAGAATTATTATTTATATAAATAAATTTAAAAAAATAAAAATTATATTAAAAATGTTCTAAATAAAAAATTATTTCAAATATTTATCTACTTATTCAATTTATTTCAATAGAGTATTTTTTATGTTGAAAATTTGTGTTAAAAATTTCCAACATATAAAAAAAATTCATTTAAAACCGGCTTTCTCGCCACATCTATGGAATTAGTTTTAAATAAAATAATTCCACATAGATAAATTTAATTGGTAAAAATATATTACCTATTTTTATGTAGAATTAAATATATTATAAAATAATTTCAACTTAATTGTCTATAATATGAAATTTGTAAAAAAATATTTTTTATCCTGATTAATGTAAAATTTGGATTACATGGGTGTTAAACTAAACATATTGGGGTCAAAATGAATCAAAACATGTATAAACCATATGTTATGTTAATAATTCTATTTTATAGCTTTGGGAAATAAATATAGGTTTATTTTGAGTATTTTATTAAAATGAATTACGTTTTCATTTTTGATTATTTTCTGAAATTTTTATGTTGTTTCTATGTGGGTTCCTTTCCCCAAATATAAAAGGACCTCTCTTGTCCTATCCTCTCAACACCAGATGATTAATTTGGATTGATAATTCTTGGATCAAACAATTTATATACATCTTTCATCCATTAATATAGATTTTTTTTTTATTATTAATTTCCCATAAAAAATCAATATGTTTAAAGGTAAATGACTTCTCCAATGAAAAAGTATATTCATTAACTATTTGTTTTTTCTTATTTCATCTTACACCACAATAAGATAATAATTGAACCTAAAAATATTATAACCACAATATTTTAAATATACATATAATTTATAGAATAATTTAATGTTCTATGTTCATATATTTTTCCCTTAAAGGGAAACAAAATTGTAAATCTTTTGTATGGTGGACTACCACCTCGCGAACTAGCCTAATTCGTTTTTGAACACCACCTCCCACAGTTGTGTGTAATTTTAGATTTAGTATTTTGATATGATATATTTAACATGATTTTACATGTATAAATCTAATTTTACACATACCTTTTTTACCTTCCATTATGTGGGATATTGGCTAACGTATATCTTCTATACATCAGACTAACTCTTCACGAAGAGAAGATGTTCGTTTTCACTATTACATTACATGGAATGTAGTATGGTAAAAATTATTTAATATAAATGATCTATTTTAAATAAAAATTATTATATAATTTCAATATATTAATTATCTTTTTATTTATGTTTCCATCGAGAAAACAGAAACAATATTCCTGCGTACGTAAGCCCTATCATCTTCATAAATATTGTATATCATTCTCAATCACTATGTATAATAGATTTTGATAAATAAATGTACACTAAATATATTCGATCTTTATATCATTGATATAATATTTTTATGATGGTGACATGATCAATTTATGTAAAACAAAAAAAAATAAAAACATAGATGAAAAACAATGTTTTTATTATCTCAAAAGTGACATAAACATGGAATTTTTAATAAACAAT
The DNA here is from genome assembly GCA_963277665.1 of Viscum album. NCBI lineage: Eukaryota > Viridiplantae > Streptophyta > Magnoliopsida > Santalales > Viscaceae > Viscum > Viscum album. The sequence goes on along the minus strand of OY728133.1, from coordinate 2,062,493,223 downwards.
AGTAAAATGTTCATATAGAAATAATATGTGGTCGTATATATATAATTATTTTTATATAATTCATTTATAGTTAATATATATCTATTATACTAGGTTTTTTATTTTTACAAACGAATTTGATACATTATTTAGGGGATTTTAATTTCACTTTTATTTCTGATGATAAACATGAAATATTAACAACTTATTTATCTAATAAGGTGAATATAATTCCAAAAAAGTTATTTTATAATGATTATAGTGATGTTTTTAGTGTTTAAATTTTATATTTTGGATATACATTTCATGGGTTTTATTATAGAGAAGTAACTTAAGTTGTCAATGTTTTATGATCCAAACTCATCATTTACCATCATTGTTTAAGCTTATGCCTCTAATAATGAAATATTATGATCCATCTATCATAGAAGACCTAAAATTTATTATTCCATAATTATTGGATTAGAAAACATGGTTTCCATCAATTTATAATTATTTTTTTACAAAATATTTCAAATTAATGTTTTTTATGAAAAAAACATTTTGTTACTCTCTTCGATCAAAAAGATATATTTTTGTTTCTAAATAATGGATATTTGGGTTTTACCTAAAATGTTCTAGAAATTTTTGTTTTAACATGTATTCCATGAAAACTATTTACCTCCAACATGATTAATATTGTTTTGGATGATTATTTTATATGTTAAGAATGAATATTTTTAAAAAAATTATTTTCAAAATATTTTTGGTTTTTAAAAAACAAATTGTTCAAAAATTCTATTTTCATTATGAATTTTTTTAAATGATTTACAAAAAAATTTATATTTTCAAGGTTATATTAATAGAATAGGAATTTAAAAAAAATCATTTTTTGAGAATTTTTATTCCAATTTTAAATGTTAATTTTCTCATGAGATGATTTAAATTAATTTTACAACTTCCTCTATATTATTCCATAGTTTTTTTAAATAAAATTATTTTGAAAATAAATTTTTTTTTCAAATTTTTCCCAAAGTGGATATGATATATTCCTCTATTCATGTTCCACATGATAATTAAAAACACCATTCCACATATTATTACATGAAATGATGTTAATTATTCTTTAATTAAGATCATAATTAATAAAAGAATACTTATTTTCAATAAATTTTTAATTTTTATGTTGAAGATATTTTTATGAATCTTTTTTATTTCCATGTTTATTTTAAGGGGAATTATTTAAATGTTTGTGAGTCTTGTTTTCAATACAGATTTTATAATGTCATGATATGATGAATGTTTTATTATATTTTCAATCCATAAGTATTGTTTTGAATTGTGAGGTGTGGGGAATAAATATATCCCGCCACTTTATTGGGAAAATTTTTATATCTCATTAGATAACAATGGGAAATAGGACAATGGGTTTAATACACTATGGTAAATTGGTGAGTAATTATGCACTATGTTAAATTGGTTCATACTGATATTTTATGGAACATAGACGCGACCTGATACACATAGGGAAATATGTGATAAGTTTTTATCCACTATATTGATGTTCTAGATATTAATCCTTTGGTTATCAAATGTTTTTCAATATTTATAATGGTGCAACAATTTTATTACATGAGCTTATATTTAATGACTTATTTATGATGATTTCAATAACGTGGGATATATTTTATTAAAGGATAATGTCTTATTCCAGGGAAAATGTTTATGATCAATGATAGGTTGGGTATAAACATTTGATGTCATGTTTGTAATGACCCGAAATTTTGAATAAATCTTGTTTCCTAATTTTATGTGTTATTTTATTTTATTTTTGTACTCAACAAAAATGTTTCATTTGATAACATGAATATAATTAAAATGAGACTCTTGAGTTTTGACCATTATTTGACCATTGGTCAATATGACCGCTGTAAATTAAACGTTTCGATTATTGTCCCTAAATACAAGTAATCTCGGTTAATTAATACAGAAAGAAGATTCGATGGCCTCACCCAGTAGTCTTGGACCGATCGAAGCCCATCTAACAGAACTTGGGAAGGAGGTAGCACCACTGGGCTTTGATCTGGACCAAACCCAAGATGAACATTATCATATAAAGCTAGAACGGTATTGCCTTCGCGAGAAGTTCAAACTGATATAAATTACTACTCGTGCGATGTTGGTCGAGCCTCCCTCGGATTCTCTCACCTTAGCACACCTCACACTTAGGTCCTATGCTGGTGTGATAAGGGGCTATGTAAGGAGACCGTAACTGCCTTGTGTAATCCTTTGTTTTAAATAAAAATTGGGATTTCTTCTTTTGATGGAGTTTATGAATTTTCAAATGACCGGATAAATATAGTATGCATATTTTTGAAATTTTTTAGAAATATTATATTTTAAAAATGATTATGTAATCCTCAAATAATTAAAAATGTGTAATGATTTTCGAAAAATGATATTCTACAATTATGTTCAGTACAAAATTTAGAGTCTAATAAGATCAACATAATTTTTGATGAATAGTATATTATGAATAGTGAATTTATGCTTAGGATTAGTAATGTGACGAAATGGATTAGTAATCTCACTTAAAGAATGTATTAAAATAAGGTAGGCACTTTGATTGAGTAATGTGATTCAAATAAAATGGTTAAATAATGGTTTCATAAATTATTATTCAAGTATTAGCTTTTTTGGATGAATAGTGTATTTTAATTAAAATTTTAATTAAAAATATTTAGAAAATTATTTTTATAAAATGGACTTCATTTTTGAACTCAGGGCATCGATATTATGTTAAGGTAATTTTTGGGGATTTTTCTGAAAAAAATGGATTTTCGATGAATTGTGTTTTTAATAAAAAATTAAATTAAAAATATCTAGAAAATTATTTTTATAAAATGGATTTTATTTTTTAAATTAGAGCATTGATATTTGGTTAAGGTGAAATTTTGGGATTATTCTGAGAACGTTGAATTTTTTGATGAATAGTGAAAATACAGTTTTTAAGTTACGGGTGTTTAATGACATCATTAAATCATGTATTAAGTATGTAATTAATATGGTAGACTTATGAATAGTAAGATAAGGTATGAGGTTTCCCAACTAGCCAATACCATGGGAAAATACCATGGGCAAGCCCATGGTTTTGCCAAAACCACTAATGTGGTGTCCCTTGGCCATTAATGCCTTGTCTCCTCACTTTCCCTATAAATACCAAGCAATCCTCACATCCATTCGACTCCCCACTCCCCCCCCCAACTATGTTTGGGTCTCATTACCTCCCAAGGAGTCCTCCCAACGTTCCCCCAAGACCTCAAGGTCCCAACCTTTGAGTTTTAAGAGTTACGTTTTAAGGTAAGGGATCCGACCACACTCTTTCTTTTCAAGAAATCTCTTTTATGTCATTTATTTTATGCTCCATGTTCTCATGTTAGAGGATGTATTTTATAATCCTCTTACTTCCCTTTTCATGTTCATATAATGATAGATCCCCTTTTACTCTCATTATTTCGTTTTATGATGTTTTAAGTGGCGTCGTTAGGCTGCCGAATTTTTAAGTGGATCTTTCACATTTCTTCTTTTTCAAAGTTCTAATTCCATGTCAAGTGTTGCAAGTTCCTTTTTATTATGTTGGGTTAAGATATATAAATTTATCATACTTATCATTTATTATCATATGATTAGATACCCCATTTTATCTCTTCAATTCAGTATTTTTATGTTTTAAGTGGCGCCATTAGGCTGCCGAATTTTTAAGTGGTTCTTTCATCTTTCTCCTTTTTCAAAGTTCTAATTCCATGTCAAGTCTTGCAAGTTCCTTTTTATTATGTTGGGTGATGATCTATAAATACATCATACTAATATTTTATGATCATATGATGATAGACTCTATTTGATCTCATCAATTCATTTTTTTGAAGTTTAAGTGGCGTCGTTAGGCTGCCGAATTTCTATGGGGTTCTTTCACCCTTCTCGTTTTCGAGATCTACTTTCATGCCATGTCTCTCAGGTTCATTTTTATTATTTTGGGGTATGATATCTATATCTATCATACTGATCATTTATGTTCATATTATGAGACACCCCATTTGATCTCGTCAATCCATTTTTGGGAAGTTTTAATCGACGCTGTTAGGCTGCTGAATTCTCATAAGAGAAATCTTATTTTTGTCTTCATTTCATGTTCTTTGTTTCATATTGTATATCATTAAAATTTCATTACCATGTTATTAAATACTATATATTCTGTCCTGTACTGTTTTATGTATCATTTTTGAGTGGGTGACCCATGTCTCGTCTCTTTTCAATGTTTTCTAAAACCATGTATCAGAGACGTTGTGCTGCATAGTTTTCGTCTCAAAATGCCTCCCACTTTATCTCAAAATTATTTTATGTTATTAAGTGAATACTCAAAGCTCTTATTTCTACAGGGTATTCACATATATATTAAAATTTCCTATTTTAAATTCTGGGATTTACATACATGAAACCCGCTTTCCCTTTTTCCGTGGGTTTAAAGTGACATAAAGATCATGTCTTTAAAGCAGTTTTTAAAACGTTATGATTACGAAATGAAACCCATTTCTTTTATAATATATGGGTTTTTTTATGAAATGATTTATGATGATATATGTGGCTCACATGATAATAAAGACATGTCAAGGGTGCGCCCAGATAGCGCTCCAATGCATTGGGTAAAGACTTAATCTCTAGAGATGACTTTTTAGACTCATACCTTGGTGAATAACCTTGGTAAAGTTTAATGACACCTTGGGGATGGACCTTGGTGAAATGAAATGATTGTCAATATTAAATGTTGTAGCCAGATCTTCAATTTATACAAAATGTTATTTTTATTATGATATTCCACATGATTATTTCTCATGCCTTAAAGTTCTTTTTCATGACATAGTTGATGTATCTGAAATTCACATGTTAAATGTTTCTCTTGTTTCCCTTATTGGGCCTTCTTCTCACCCTTTCTTTTGATGTATGTCTCAAGGTTATGAGATGCAGTAATGAACCTAGGATGAACATGAGGAGAAGCCTTTCAAGCGTTTAAGAAGAATGTTTTATGTTTTCATGTTTTAAGCTCCTGGTTTCCAAGACACTAAACCTTAAAGATCCTCAGTTTTGTAAAATGTAATGAAAGTCTATGTGATTAAAGGCGGGATTCTATAGTTGGTATCAAAGGATGTTTTAGTTATTTGTAGAAATTATGATATGAAAACTTTAGGAAGAACCCTATAGAAAAGTATAAATATAGGAAATCATCCTGGTATTTTGGTGAGTATTGTGTAAGGGTTGCCAAAAAAAATACACCCCTCTCTGGATACGAGCAGGTAGAGGTGGCTCTGGCACAGATGTACATAGGGGTAAAACCTGAAAACACCGCTTTGAGCTAGACTCAAATGGGAACTGGTACACGACAACAGGCCTTGCTACACTCTTGGTTACGACACTCCTGGGGGATATGTTTTGGTAAATTCATAAGCTTAGTATGAACCATTGTTAAAGGGACAAAGATAAAATAAAATAAAGATTAACATAAGAATAAATGATCATGGATAACCTAGTTTGAAACCTAGGGGATCACAAGTTAGGGTACACTTTTCTTCTACAAGTTATCCATATATGATTTATGTTCCTTTTCATGATTATTGGCTAAATATTTAAGCCCCTAATTAGTCTTTCTCTTCTTAGTTAATGGTGGGAAATGGAAGAACATGTCCCAAAAACCAATCTGATAGGAAATGCAATGATTGTCGTATTAATATGACAGAGATGATTAGTGGATTAAAAGATGATTATTATTTTGGAATACTTTCAATATTTTGGGGACCCTATTTGATCGGGGTAAATAGATTACTATGTTATTTTCATTGAGGAGTAAGGTTGACTTATATTTTAAAGAATTGATGAATTTAAGGTGAACTTATGGTAATTTAGGTTACTTATTGAAATGATTAACCTATCTTGGGTAAAATATGTTTAGGTTAGCTACTTTTGTTATAAGATGTTAGGAAGGGTTGATGTTGTCTGGAGATGAACAATGAAGTTGTTTTGGAAGACTATGTTATCAAATCCTTCTTGTATTTGGGTTTCAATCTTAGTTTGGTTTATTTTGAGGAATTTTAAGGATCGTTATTTATGGAATGGACTATGATGAACTTTGGGTAGTACCATGGAACTTTGAAGATTTAAAAGTAGTTTCCCTTCCTATGGGATTCTTTCTTTTTGAAGAGTTTTTTTACCTTAAACATTATGTTTTTGGGATAATGTTTAATGATAGAAGAAATAGATAGTCAATCATTTGTGGATTATGTGATTCTTTAGAAGATGATTCTTGTGCTTTTTATGAGAACAAGTGTTTTTGAATTCTCATAATTTGGAGAAAAGATTAGTTTTGGTAGAGACTTATTAAAGGATGAAACTCTACTTGAAGGTAGGTATATTTTCTTATGTTTTTGTTCTGTGTAGTAAATTAATTCCTCAAAATTATGAAAAGGAACGTAAAACAAAAACGTTGTCAGTTTACGTTTCCTACTAGGTAATCAAAGAACGTTTACAAAAATCGTAAGTTTGGGATTTTCTTATGGTTAACTTTATCCTAATAATGTATTCTATCACTCTCCCTCAGAACTTGACCCTTTGTTCTTCTTCCATGTCCATGTTTTCCTACATGGAATCCTAGTGTGGGTTATCTCGGGTGGCCTTTGTACTTCGCTTTCTTTTTTTTAAAGTAATAGTTTTATTGACTCCTTTTCCGATGTGGGACTTTCAATGAAATTTCAAAACCCAATTTTAAAAATTGCGAGGACGCAATTTCTTAAGGGGGGAAGATTGTAACGACCCGAAATTTTGAATAAATCTTGTTTCTTAATTTTATGTGTTATTTTATTTTATTTTTGTACTCCACAAAAATGTTTCATTTGATAACATGAGTATAATTAAAATGAGACTCTTGGGTTTTGACCGTTATTTGACCATTGGTCAATATGACCGCTGTAAACTAAACGTTTCGATTACTGTCTCTAAATACAATTAATCTTGGTTAATTAATATAGAAAGAAGATTTGATGGCCTCACCCAGTAGTCTTGGACCAATCGAAGCCCATCTAACAGAACTTGGGAAAGAGGTAGCACCACTGGGCTTTGCTCTGGACCAAACCCAAGCTGAACTTCATCGTATAAAGCTAGAACGGGATCACCTTTGCGAGAAGTTCAAACTGATAGAAATTACTACTCGTGCGATATTGGCCGAGCCTCCCTCAGATTCTCTCACCTTAACACACCTCACACTTAGGTCATATGCCGGTGTGATAAGGGGCTATGTAAGGAGACCGTAACTACCTTGTGTAATCCTTTGTTTTAAATAAAATTTGGGATTTCTTCTTTTGATGAAGTTTATGAATTTTCAAATGACAGGATAAATATAGTATGCATATTTTTGATGAATTTTAGAAAAAGGATATTTTAAAAATGTTTATGTAAACCTTAAATAATTAAAAATGTGTAATGATTTTCGAAAAATGATCTTCTACAATTATGTTCAGTACAAAATTTTTAGTCTAATAAGATCAACTTATTTTTTGATGAATAGTAAATTATGAATAGTGAATTTATGCTTAGGATTAGTAATGTGACCAAATGGATTAGTAATCTCACTTAATGAAAGTATTAAAATAAGCTAGGCACTTTGATTAAGTAATGTGATTCAATAAAATGGTTAAATAACGGTTTCATAAATTATTATTCAAGTATTAGTTTTTTTGGATCAATAGTTTTTTTAATTAAAATTTTAATTAAAAATATTTAGAAAATTATTTTTTTAAAATGGACTTCATTTTTGAACTTAGAGCATCGATATTATGTTAAGGTAATTTTTGGGGATTTTTCTGAAAAAAATGAATTTTCGATGAATAGTGTTTTCAATTAAAAATTTAATTAAAAATATTTAGAAAATTATTTTTATAAAATGGATTTCATTTTTGAAATCAGAGCATTTATATTTGGTTATGCTGAAATTTTGGGATTATTCTGAGAAAGTTGAATTTTCGATGAATAGTGAAAATACAGTTTTTAAGTTACGGGTGTTTAATGACATCATTAAATAATGTATTAAGTATGTAATGAATATGGTAGACTTATGAATAGTAAGATAAGGTATGAGGTTTCCCAAGTGTCCATTACCGTGGGAAAATACCATGGGCAAGCCCATGGTTTTTCCAAAACCACAAATGAGGTGTCCCTTGGTCATTAATGCCTTGTCCCCTCACTTTCCCTATAAATACCAAGACATACTCTCATCCATTCGACTCCCCACTCCCCCCCCCCCAACGAAGTTCTGGTCTCATTAACTCCCAAGGAGTCCTCCCAAGCTTCCCCCAAGCCCTCAAGGTCCCAACCTTTGAGTTTTAAGAGTTACGTTTTAAGGTACGGGATCCGACCTCTCTCTTTCTTTTCAAGAAATCTATTTTGTGTCATTTCTTTTATGCTCCATGTTCTCATGTTAGAGGATGTTCTTTTATACTCCTCTTACTGCACATTTCATGTTCATATAATTAGATATCATATTTTACTCTAATTATTTCGTTTTATGATGTTATAAGTGGCGCCGTTAGGCTGCCGAATTTTTAAGTGGATCTTTCACCTTTCTTCTTTTTCAAAGTTCTAATTCCATGTCAAGTGTGGAAAGTTCCTTTTTATTATGTTGGGGTATGATCTCTAAATTTATCATACTGATATTTTATGATCATATGATGAGAGACCCAAGTTGATCTCTTCAATTCAGTATTTTTACGTTTTAAGTGGCGCCGTTAGGCTGCCGAATTTTTAAGTGGTTCTTTTACCTTTCTCCTTTTTCAAAGATCTAATTCCATGTAAAGTCTTGGAAGTTCCTTTTTATTATGTTGGGGTATGATATCTAAATCTATAATACTGATATTTTATGATCATATGATTAGAGACCCTATTCGATCCCATCAATTCATTTTTGTTGATGTTTAAGTGGCGCCGTTAGGCTGCCGAATTTCTAAGGGGTTCTTTCACCCTTCTCGTTTTCGAGATCTACTTTCATGTCAAGTCTCTCAAGTAAATTTTTATTATTTTGGGGTATGATATATATATCTATCATACTGATCATTTATGATCATATTATTAGAGACCCCATTTGATCTCATCAATCCATTTTTGCGAAGTTTTAAGTGACGCCCTTAGGCTGCCGAATTCTCATAAGAGAAATCTTATTTTTGTCTTCCTTTCAAGTTCTTCGTTTCATATGGTATATCATTAAAATTTCATTACCATGTTCTTAAACACTATATATTATGTTTCTATACTGTTTTATGTATCATTTTTTAGTGGGTGACCCATGTACCCTCTCTTTTCAATGTTTTCTAAAACCATGTATCGTAGACGTTATGCTGCATAGTTTTCATCTCAAAATGCCTCCCTCTTTATCTAAAAATTATTTTATTTTTTTAAGTGAATACTCAAAGCTCTTATTTATATAGGGGTATTTACATATATATCAAAAATTTCTATTTTAAATTCTGGTATTTACATACATGAAACCCGCTTTCCATTTTCTGTATGTTTAAAGTGACATAAAGATCATGTCTTTAAAGTAGTTTTTAAAACGTTATGATTATGAATTGGAACCAATTTATTTTATGATATATGGGTTTTTTATGAAATGATTTATGATGATATATGTGGCTCACATGATAATAATGACATGTCAAGGGTGCACCCAGATAGTGCTCCAATGCATTGGTTAAAGACTTAATCTCTAGAGATGACTTTTTAGACTGATACCTTGGTGAATAACCTTGGTAATTTTTAATGACACCTGGGGGATGGACCTTGGTGAAATGAAATTATTGTTAATATTAAATGTTGTAGCCACATCTTCAAGTTATAAAAAAATGTTATTTTTATTATGTTATTCCACATGATTCTTTCTCATGACTTAAAGTTATTTTTCATGACATAGTTGATGTATCTCAAGTTCACATGTTAAATGTTTCTCTTGTTTCCCTTACTGGGCCTTCTACTCACCCTTTCTTTTGATGTATATCCCCAGGTTATGAGATGCAGTAATGAACCTAGGATGAACATGAGGAGAATCCTTTCAAGTGTTTAAGAAGAATGTTTTATGTTTTCATGTTTTATGTTCCTGGTTTCCAAGACACTAAACCTTAAAGATCCTCGGTTTTATAAAATGTAATGAAAGATTATGTGATCAAAAGGCGGGATGCTATAATTTTCATGATTATATAACCTGATTCATATCTTGTTCATTCATTTGATCATGGATTGATATCTACTAAATTTACACTTACTGTGAATCTAATCTCAATATTTCTTATGTTTCATTCCCTTAGTAATAAATAGTGATTTATGAATGGTATTCCTATGAGGAGTAATATTTTAGAAGTTCATTGTGAAATATCTTGAAGATAATTCACGAAATATGATTATTTTTTATTGTCTCCATTGTAATTAGACTATTACAATCCCCAATAATGTGATTATGATATATATTGAATATTCATCTAAAAAGATGTGACCATCATATATAATAGCCTAGGAAATTGTAGTTGTAAATATAGGAAATTATTTGTATTATTTGTTCATTATGATTATAAAAACATTAACTAGATCCATAGGGATATGAATAAATATATTTATAGGGTTTTCTCAAGGGATATCTCTTAGGTTATGTCTAAGGTTAACTATAAGAATATGAAAATATTCAAGAATTTTGTATATGAATAAAAAAATTTGTGAAAATGAAATATAATTACTATTTAGATACTAAAAATGGACAAGGATATAGCATGGAGGTACCTAGGGGAAATAACTCCGAATAGGCTCCACTAAACTGGAATTTATTGTCACTTAGTGCAAATAAATGGGCCAGAATACACACCTAGTTTGACGCTCCTTGGTGATATAATTTTTAAATTCCCAAAACCTTTATGAACAATCATGAAATATTTAAATAATTAATATGAATGTAATATGTTAAAACAAAGGTGTCTTAAATTTAAAAGAAGGTTTCATGATTTATAGATCATATAACTTATTTTTTGATTATAATGTTTTACACTATGATTAGTTTTTCTCATGAAATGATTTATGATTTTTGACTATGGATGGAAACAAAATGATCTTTCTTAAAGGTTCGTATTATATAAAATGCCATTATTTTACTCATAATAAAAATATATTTATGGGAAATGGAATGAAAAATCATGTTGTTATGATGAAAAAAATACCAAGCTATAAATCATGATAAAATTCCCATCAAAATAAGGGAACAAAATTATATTGGGTACTTTATGGGGAATAATACACCATATATTAGTTGTTCTGATGATCCACCAGCTGATATGAAATAAATCTATAACAATGAATCCTTCTGTGGAATGAAATTCAAAACTCTAATATACATGGATAAAGTGTTAGAAAAAAAGATACCGGGGCCTAAACAAGATGATGTTATGAAAGAGAAGGTGCATTATTCTTATAAACATGTAATTAAATAAAAAAGAATAAAGAAATGATATTTTTATAACCTTCAACATGATATATAATTTAATGTTTTTTGATGGGTGTTTCTAAAAATTCTATGAGGAAGAAGGAAGAAGAAATAATCCCTAAGTATATTAGTTCTATTGAAAAAATAGATTTTATCAGGACGATTTCTTTTATCAAGACTCTTAAATTGATCCTTTATCATATTAATGATGTTTTCTATTTATATATATATATATAATATAAATATAACTCATTCATCATATGTACTAAATTTAGAGTTTATTCTATTGGATCCGGATGTTTTTTATATGGATAAATCGTTTTTATATTCTAGAGCATATAAGGAATGTGATATGTAACAAGACCACTAAATGTTTTGTGAAAAAAATAATACATTCTTGAAAAAATTTCATGTTAACCTAATTATGTAATAAATTATAAATATACTCTTCTTTTTGTACCAATGTAATGAATTTTGTGGGATAAATTCATTTTAATGGGGGTAGAATAAGAAACCTCATCATTTGTTGAATTTTTTTAATAAAATTAAAATTTTCTTTTCTTTTTAATAAACACAACATTGATTTTAGATTCATTTAATAAAAAATTATATTCTATTAAAATTAACATTGTTATTATATTGTGTTATATTTACCTCTTTGTTTAATTTTTATTTCACACAACACCATGTTTAAATAAAGCATGACATACAATTAAATTATTATTATCTAGTATAGTATTTATCAAATAGAATTTCAAATAGAGGTTATCAATATGATTAACTAAAATTTTAAAATATATATTATTCACATGTATATAAATTGAATTATTTGGTAATTAATTAATTATATATGAATATAAATACCATTTGAAAATAACAGAAATATTTTCCTGAAAATATATTTTTATTCCCACAAACATATTTAATCTTAATAAAATAAATTAATCACTTTTGGGGAATAAATTTGATTAAATATATTTATCATATATTAAATTATTTTATTTCATATGTTCATATGTGTTTTCTAGACAAGATATAAGAATACATCAATCTTTTTGCATAAAACATGTAATTTTTTAAAATGAAGTCTTTACTTCTTTGAAACAATTATTATAAAAATATATTTTTTTACATTTATAATTAATTTATTTAAAAATTAAAATTACTAGGTTATATCTGAATTTGAAAATTATCTCAGGTTAAATGATTGATGATTTTCAATGAAAGTAAATTTTGTTGATGAATAGTGGAAAATAATAGTTTTTGTTTATATCATTCATTTCATTTAAATAATTTAAGAACTAAAAAAAAGTTAATAACGTTATAAACTAAATTTTAGTTCTTTTTTATATATATTAAAACAATTTAGTGCAATTTAATATTTTTCATATTGAATTTTGATGTAAAATATGTTTAATCCTTTAAACATTTTCTCAATGAAAACCCACTTTTTCAATATGTCTACAAGATTAAATTTGAATTAGTTTTTGAAATTTATGTGAATGTAGTTTTAAAAAATCGATACCATATATTTACTCATAATAATTTATATTATCTAAAATGTTCATATTTATTTTTTATCATAAAAAATACAAAAAAAAAATTAAAATTTATTTATAACGATTAAGGTATAAATGGGTTTACTAGGGTTTAACCTACCAATGTAAAGGGTAAAAATTACACAAAACAAGTATAAATACTATTTTATATAAAAATATCTATATTATACATATCATGGCCAAGTGTTGGGTAATTTTAATTCTCTTTTAATGGGATATACATTCCTTTTTCTGATTCATTTTTTAAGATTCCCTCTAGTTTCCATGTGTGTTCCATTACCCACATTTAAAGGAACCTCTCATATATTATCTTCTCCACAACCCATTATCCTATTAGATAATATATTAAATTCAAAAAAATACTCCTCACTTACCTGAGAACATTCTATAGGACCTATATTGATTATTATGCTCCCGTAATGATGCTTTATATGTAAACACAATGGATTTCCCATAGGAAGAGGTATATCCACCAACTATGTTAATTCATTTTATATTGTCATCCACTTAAATAAATCCTTATGAAATTATTATAAAATAATATACTAAGTATATCACATATACTAATGTGAATTTTTGTTAATTTAATGACCTATTGTCGTATAATGTTCCCTAAAATGGTAGACAAAACCATTGATTGTGAGTAGGGTAGACTAAAGCCTCCTAAAGAAACATAATTTTTTTCCATCACCACATATCATTAATAGGTAAAATGATTAATTTTGTATAATTATATAATATTTTTTGTATCATTTCAATTTTAAGATATAATATGACATATGACCTTTTTACTTTCAATTCTCTTGGATATATGCTAACGTTTCACCTGTGCATGGAAGACTTCCACCTCGTGAAGCAATTCCATTTTTTCGTATTAAAATTAAATTAATGTTATAGATGATAAATATATGTAATATAAATGATATATATTAAATTTTTATTTTTTAGTTGAATAATATAATTTTCATCTTTATGTTTCAACTATTCTATATAATGGAAACAACATTCACGTGTTTGTATAACCAACAATCTCTATGAATGATACATTAAATTTTCTATATCTAAATATTATGGATTAAAATAAATTAATATATAATTTAAATATATGATATTTATACCAATTTTAATGTTCTGAATATTATGGAACCATTATCAAGGTAGTAGGATTAAAATTAAAAATCGAAACATGCATGAAAAAAATATTAATTATTGCCTCCAACATTAATTTAACATGGAACTATTAATAAATAGTAAATAAAAGGACTATAATTAAAATAATATAAGGCATAATATATATATATATATTTCTATAATAAACTATTTGTAGACTTATTTTTATTATATAGGATATTTGAATGTGCGTGAAGGAATTTAGGGCTTAAGGTATACGATTAACGTCATAGTTTTATAATATATGACAAAAGTTGAATATTCACCAAAATGTTTTATTTATTTAGTGCATATAATTCCAATAAATTTATTTTATTATTATTCCCCTTAATATTATTTAGGTCTAAATGTTTATTTGACGATTTAATTTTCCTGGGGTTTACAGTACAAATGATACATAAGTGGCAGGGGTTGTAAGATACAATCATAACGTTTATTGAGATTGTTTATATTAGTTCTTCCTATGATGAAATATTTTGATCCCTCTATCATGAAAAATGAAAAAAATTATTAAAATATGGTTATTTTTTAGAATATAATTTTCAATTCATTTTACACATTTTATGTACTCATGAGATCAAAAGAAGTTTTTTTTAAAAAATAATCATTATTTAATTCTTGTGTGTAAAAACCTTTTATTAAAATATCTAGTATTCTAATTTTTTTTTTAAATGTATTTAACAATATCAAAATGATTTTTTAATGAAATTTTCCCCATATATTAATTTTTATAAAATGTTTTGAATGCTATCTTCATTTAATTTTCCAAACAATTCACATTTGAATTCTACTAAAAATTTGAAATAAATATTTGTTTTAATTGGTACGAAATAAATTTAATTCTCCACCATCATTACCATTATTTTATTTGATGATTCTATTATACATATTAATGGTAATTTTAGATAAATATTATTTTAAAAATGAAATTTTTTTAAATAAAAATCAAACTGGGAAAGAATTTTCCACAGTAAATGTTTATATTGATTTTAAATATTCCTATGTATGTTTTAAAATATACTTTATTAGAAAATAGTTCTTTTTAAATTCCATTATTAATATATTCTCAATGAATAATGTGTATATTAATAAATATATTCTTAATATTCTTTTGAACTTATTCATTATAGGATTCCAATTTTATGTATAATGAAAATTATTTTGAAATTAATTAATGTTTTAATAAAATTAAATGATTATGTGATATATTCCTTATGAAATGATTCATGTAATATTTGAAAAAAAAATCTAAGATGATTTCATTTTATTTAACTTATGTTTTAGAGAGGATAATATTTAACGATTTATTTTTTTCCATTATATGGATAATT
This sequence comes from Viscum album, assembly GCA_963277665.1. Lineage (NCBI taxonomy): Eukaryota > Viridiplantae > Streptophyta > Magnoliopsida > Santalales > Viscaceae > Viscum > Viscum album. The sequence goes on along the minus strand of OY728133.1, from coordinate 2,062,477,651 downwards.
AATTTTTATATTGATGAATTTTTTTACATCAAATATATTTTCCACATTTTATAATATGATGAATTAACGAAATGTTTTTTGATCGTGTTTACATTACATTGGTAATGTTGTGATGATATAAAATAAGTTTTATTATATTTTTTTTAATAGATAATTATTTTTTTCCTTATGATATGGGTGGACCTATATCTCTCTCCAATTAATTTGGTAATGAATCATATCTCATCATATAAAAATGGGAAACATTTCAATGATCATGATCCCCAATGGGAAATAGGTAAGGCCAAATCAATTACAGGAAACAGGTGCATCTTGATACATTATGGGAAATAAAAATGTCTTAATCCACAATGGAAAAAAATGACAAGTCTTAATCTCCTTTATTCTTGGTCATAGTAATGTCCTTGAAAAATGAAATGTTTTTATATGTTTAGGTGGTTTCCAAAATATTATAACAAAATATTATTGTTCATGATTTCTTTACAATGATTTCTCTGTAATGGGATATATTATCTAAAATGATACATTTTTATTCCATGAATCATGTTGTTGATATATGAAAGGTTTTGTATGAACACTATTGTTTATGTTATAAATCATATAAACCATTTATTTTATTATCCTTTTATACAATCATAGATTTATATATTCTATTTTTACCTTTATTATGCATTTGAGCTGACAATTTCATATGTTTCCTTACCAATGTTATGAGGAATGGTTTTGGTAGTGTATTCCTAGAAAAATTATTATGTGCGAATATATTTGTTAGAGATATAGAAGATATTTAAAAATATAATAATAGTGTGTCTGTCGTATCCAAGGACACTAAATCATTTTTTTATTAGGTATTTATTTATTTAATATTTTCAATATTCATCTAAAATGATTTTATATTTATGTATAAAACCCTAGGGTGTCATGTTTGATGTGAGAGTCCATCTAGGTAAATAATTTTGTTATTTATTAACTTCATAGATCATTTTCTCATGTTAGTTTATAATTATGTATATTGAGTGTTATTCTATGTGAATTAATTTTTTATTCATCTAAAATAACATACCTACAACCATGAGTGACAATCCTTCCATTATTACATTTAAAATGAATAAGGTTGGACCATAGAAAAAAAGAGGAAATCTAAAAAACTAAGGGATTATGGTTTGGATTATATTTGGGGATCAAGAATCTATAGATTCTAATGGTAGAACTTCTTTCATCAAATTATACAGAAAATATTCTAGTCTACTTTCCATATTTTAATTCATTGTATATCACCTCCTTGTGAATTCAACTCCAGAAAATTTTCACCTCAAAGAGTATTAAAAGATCAATTCAAGAAGTGAAATCAAAAGAGACCACCCTGTTAAATTTATATCTATTATTTTCATCACAGAAAAAAAAAAGAATGTTCTAATCCCACAAATTATGGATCATTTTTCTAATGTGGTTCATAACTCCTTCCAAAGGCCCCTTTTCAAGATATAATATGGGGATTTATAAAAATAATAATAGAGATAGTGTATTAGTGAAATGGGAGAGATATTGTGATACTCTAAGAGTTAGTATTATATGAATCTTCATGGATTATATCATATTTGAGGATCGAATGATTGATAATGGTGGTTCATCTTCGATTATGATAAAAAAAATGTGTATTCAAGGGTGACCTCTTTGATGGAAATCCCATTTTCAAGAATCATTTTTTGTTCTTAAAGTATATTTAATAAGTATTATTGGACATTATAAAATGTTTAATGAAAAAGACCATTATTTGGTTCCCCATCCCCTGAAAATTATAATAACGAATCTTCGCTTTTTAAAATCCATGACTCTTGTATAAGGACATCCTTATTGTTCCACCTCCATATGTCCTTTCCTTCTTCTCCCCCTTATTGTATTTTTCAACGAACAATCAATGATTATAAATAAATTATTTATAATAATAAATTATAATTACCATAAAATGTAATAAAAATGATATCAATATAATATAAAAATTAAATATAAAAAATATGTACATGAAAAGTCATATGAACATATTTTATTAATATAATAAATTAAATTAATTTTGGATATCACCTCATAGGTTACCTATTTAAAATTAAAATTAATTAAAATAATTTATTATTTCAAAATGGGAGTGTAATGGGTATCTGGTTGTCCAAAAAAGAAAAGTGACATTTTTGGATAACTTGTCGGGATGCCCATTTACATTTCATGGATTTTGAAACCATGAAATAATCATCCATCACATTTTATTTCAACATATAAACAATAATTGAGTACTATTAATAGATCCTATAATTATTGTTATTTTTGTGAATTATATTTTCATTTCATTTTATTATTATAATGGGATACAAAAAAATATAAAAAATTTCCACCAAAAATCAAATGACAATAATCCCTTCCACCACTATATGACCCACATACATGATTCCTTTTGAAATAATATATCATATTGAATATTTGAAAGATTAAAAATTTCAAGACATTTATTATATTCAATGATGAATTTTTATTTTACTAAATCAACCCAACCAAAATTATAACTTCTACTACTTATATTCCTATACATACTCACTTACATAAGGAATTATAATCTCATTTAATTAGTTAATATTTGAAATTAACTATCAATTAATGGTCTCCCAACTGTTCACCTACTGTGTAGGTGATTTTGGAATTTTTTGGCCTTGTGGTGTTATATTATATTCTTTAGAAAACAATTAACTAATGATAAAATGGTTTATACAATTTTTTATCATTTAAGGTTGTTATGATTATTTTTACAATGTATTTTATATTGAAATGAGTTAAATTTTTTTGGTATCATGTAAAAATTGTGCATATTTTTAAAAAAACAATCCAAATATTGAAAAGTAAAAATAAATTCACTAATAATTATATCTTCCTAAAACCCTGTAGAGAGATCATAGGATATAAAACCCATATACTATAGATGTGTGGTAGCTTTAAAAATAACATCAAATCATTTTAACTCATTCTATCAATTATTTATTGATAAAATTTAACAAATCTTTGACTATACACCAACTAAATATATAAATTAAAAAATGAACAAGAAAACCCATTTGAAACCTAACCAAATATGTATTTTTTTTAATTTTAGCAATTTTCAAAAAATTAGTTACATTTTTGGAATCACTAATATAATCGAATCATTTCATGTTCATATAATATCTCAAAACCATCTTAGAGGAATCATTTTAAAATAATACCCATTAATCCAATCACAAAACAACATTGAACATCTTTAAAAATAACGATAATTATAAAAAAATTTAATGAATCTTTAAATATTTGGGAATCATAATAAAATGTTTCTTTTATAACCAAACAAATCAAAATAATGTTGAGTTTTATATTTTTCATCCTTTTCAAAACAATCATTTATTAAAATTGTTTTATATTATAATTGGGTAAAGATTATACATTTTTGGATTACTTAAATACTTTAAAAATAAAATATTCATTGAAAACAATTTGATGAAAAAAACATCATATCAAAAATTTACAAACAAATTATGATATTTAATTATTTTTTGTCAATATGAAGACCTAGTTATTCAAAATAATAACATCCATTGGAATCCCAAAAATAGTCAACACCCTTCCTCCTTATATATTTTTTGTTAAACATATAAGTAATGTGTTAAAATACTTTTTAAAAACCATTTACATCTATGTTTGGAATTTTATCAAAATGATATAAATAAAAAATAAGAAAGCTATAAAACATCTTTATAAAATAAATTAGAATCATTAAAATGATATATAAACATCAGTTTAATACTCCAAATATTATTAATACTGTGACTTTTCAATTAATTACATTAAATCCAATTCCATAATAGCTATAATAAAATACCGCATTTGAAAATTTTACCGGTCCATATGAACAATTCATGAATCAACCATTTATTATTTAATTAGAAATAATATATTGTCCAAAAATATACATCAATCAATCATTATCTTCATAATATAATCAGATAATACACTAAATTATATATAATCTTATTTCCAAAGAGAAAATCATTCCTAATTTCTTAATAATATATTATTTAAGAAAAATACATTATAAAAATTAATGTACAAGTTTCATTGATTTCAAACATTCTACTATTTTTTAAACAATCCTAACTAAACTGTTATGAGAACATATTTTATATTTTTTTACATAGAATGTAAAAAAGCAAAAATAAAAAAATTTGATAATGAAAACTAAACATCCATAAATTTATTTAATCTAAATACATTTGAAAAAATTAAAATGAACAGTTTTCAAAAATATTTCACTTTTTATCATTTATGAATTTAAGGAATCAAGATTATTTAATATAACAATAGTTCAATGAAACAAATCTGTAAAATAAAATACTACCCCAATATTAAGTATATCACCACAATTAATTTAAATTTATAAATGAAAATTATTCAATAACTTCTAAATTGAAATATTTTATGTCTCATTTGACAACATCCTCAGGAATAAAATGATCAAACTATTATAAATACATTTCCTAAATTATTTATTCATCATTACAAAAACAATCAAAAACAATTCTTACAATAATAATTAGAATTTGACTAAAAAATAATCATTAACTTCACCCATATAGTAGGCTTCCTAGACTATAAAAACTAATTTATATTAATTGATTATAATATGATTATGAATATAATTTTATAATAAATATTTTAAAAACTATTATACCATTGCAATTAAAAGAACTATTAAATCACCCTTCCATTAGGATTAAATTGTTTATTTCATTATATCCATTATAAAACATTCAATGAAAAATTAAATTTAAAATCTGTTTAGCATAAAATTATTTACATACATTTATAATTCATATATATATTCAATAATTTTAGTGTTATATAATTTTTTATTGAAATATATTCCAATGGATTTATTTGAATGTACAACATTTTAAAAACAGTAGAAATTTTTGATATAAAAAAATATTTATATATATATATATATAACATTATATATATCTATATGAATATAATAAAAAAATTAAATCAGATATTCCATATAGAATATAATAAAAACATTTCAAATTAGTTCATGAAATATTATAACCAATTATGCTATCATCTATAACCATTTTAAAATAAATTATCACTTCAATGGGGAATGTAATTTTTTTTATTTAATTCATGATTCCTGGAACTCAACATATTATTCATTATACTTATGAAAATCAATCCTATAACACCACACCATGATTAAATAATTAAAAATAAAACACATAAAATAGTTAATAAAATCAAATTTATTTTGGAATTCCATTTATAATTTTTGTTTCTACCATAAATCTGTTTATCAAGAACATTAATGGATTATTTACCATGATTCAGCAGTCATAACATTTCCTACAAATTATCACCCCTCTATCATGTTGGAAATGTTTTTTATATACTGAATTTAGTACCTATCTATCATACTATAAAAATAATTCAATATTTCCAAGGTAATTTTGTGATCGCCCTAGGCGGGAATATTTTCCAAATCATAGGAACAATATAAAATAATAATTACTTCCCATTTAAAGAATATAAATATAAAATAATAACAAAACATTCATATAAATAATATGAATATATGTTACACCCTAATTACACATATATATAATATTATTTATAATAATGAGATAGATATAATTTTTATTCATTTATATTTTATATTATGGTGTTTGATTTAATATTATGGGTCACTTGGTCTACACAAATTATGAAGTAATCATTCATCAAAATTATAATTAATTAGTGTTCCAATCCCATATTCATGTTCATAGATGGATAAAAAATTAGTGAACCATGTGATCAAACTATATGGATACCTTAGTTAGAATCAATAGGAATTTTTAGTGTTGGTTCTTAGTTTGTCAAACTATGTGACCAAACTATGTGGGTTTCCCCAAAACTAGAATTTTGGAATTACTTGTTTTCATTTCATAGAATTTAATATTTTATATTCCTTTTCTCATAATTATTATTTTTATAAACCTAGGGATATCATTACATATTATATTCCATTATTCATTAATATTTTAATCTCCTATCCCTTGAACATTAGGTGAAATATGAAAGTAATATTCCATCTCTTAAATTTTTCCCCAATTCCATTATATTATTTTTAGTCCAATTTTTCATATTACCATAAAACCTGACAATCCTGATATACATTCCTAGGGTTTATGTTGGGCTAATATTGGATATTTTGTCTTATAAGGGTGGTATTGGTTATTTTTTTCAATCGTTATTCTTTCTTCAATGAATTCATGTTGATTTACTCATGTTGGTATAATTGTTTTTATTTCAATTATTGTTATTTATCGTACTATAGGTGTTTGGGATTTTTAAACATTTTTTCATTAAAAAATTATTTCTATTTTTCCTATCTTTAAAGGAATTCTAAACTTTTTCTTGATTTTCATGAATTTTTTTATTGATATAAATTTTTTTCCAATGGTTTCCCAATTATTCTTTTTTATAATATTTTTTTTGGAAATCAGTCATTTTAAGTAATTTAAATTGACTATTTACAAAACTTTTTAATTATCAATTGTGGGATTATACAAGGAAATAATTTTAAATAAGGACAGTTATATTTTTAATGACATTTTAAATCTAATATTGTCTTTGTAATTTACTAATATATAGTTGAATTTCATATATGATTTTTTTTTTCTGTTGATAATTATGTATTAATTTGATTCTATATTCATTGGATTAAATTTCAATGGATGTGAAATTTTTCATATGAATTCCATATATTTTATTCATGGGTTGTGTTTTAAAGGATAATTAAATACATGTTACAGGTTTTCATTATATATTGTCTAATGAAAACCTATTTTTAAATTGTAATTCATGTATTTATGTAACATAATATCGTAGGAATTTCAATAGAACATTCAAGAGATATTTTTGGTCATGTTTAGCTCACACTATTTTTATATAGCTTTATATATTTATATCCAAAAGGTTTTGTTAAGTTGTTAATATTAAATTCATATATGGGTGGTGCTCATTATTCTCTCAGTTAATTATTGTTTTGTGATGTTGAGGTTACCTCAGGTCACATTGAGGTTATAATATGGATGTTAGTGTGTAGAAATTTTTCATGCATGTATCATCCACTATGTTAATTATTTTATCTTAGTTCCCTCTTATTCACTATTTCATATTTACCATATATGATGTTTCTATTTAGATGTATGTTTTGATGTTTTAATTCTTACACCTTCATTGGTAAATGTTATATTCAAAGCCATTATTTTTTTTCCATGAAATTTTATTGTATGGGTACACCAAGATATATTCTTGGAAAGAGTGTTTTACTTATTTTTTATTATTCATGGTTGAAACAAATTTAACATGGACATACATGATACCCTCAATTATTATTGGTAGGTGATGGAAATTACGAATGAACTTCAATAATTATAATATAACTACAAGTTTGAAATAATAGAATAACATATTTTGATTTAATATAAAATGAAATCAAATCAACATATTATTGTGTGGACGAATATTAGGTTGGAGATATGACCAATGAACTAAGATGTTGGTTCAGTAAGAGATATATTGTAACCAAATATCATGATAATAATTGGGTAACATTTAGTTGTTTGGATATCAATAATTAATATTTTATCTAAATTCATCGTATTTTGATCAAAATTTATAATATATGTGTTATCATGAGAATTATTTTGTTTTAAGCTAGACATGGAAGGATAAATACTTGTGTAAATATAATTAATGGTCTTAAAAATAATGTGTATTTCTTTGGACACATTCTAGTGGTTTTAACATTGTTGGAACACAATATTCCAAACCACATTTCCAAACCCTATAAACTCTTCAAACCCTCCAAAATTTTCTATTTCACCAACATCAATTTCTAAATTTATTTAAAAGTGAATATTATTCATCTTAGTTGAATAGTAATTATCCAGAGGTTTTAATATTAGTTTGTTGAATATCACATGATATGTAGTGTTATTACTTTTGTTTTTATATAATATCAATGATTTTTTCTGAAATGAATCATTATGAAGTTTTTTAATTTTATAACTAGGTTTTTGAAATTTTTTATCAAAACATCTTCATTTTCATTAATTATTTTCATGTTGTGTTGATTTTTAAAAAAATAGAAAAAATGGAATAATTGTGAATATTAATATAATATTCCCAATGTGGAATTCATAGTTTCTTTAAATATATTTTTTATATCTCAAAGTGTTAAATGTGGTATATAAAGGTTGTTATATGGTAGTTTAATGTTCAGGTGAATTATTAAATGATTAGTGATTTAGGAAAAGAGATGTTGGTTTTCATTTAAAAAATTAAAATTTATTGATATCCATTATAGGGAGTTAGATTGAAATAAAACCTTCATATTTATCTGTATAATGTAGAATATTTTATAAGTATATATGTATTTATAAAATTTTATTTTGATACATATATATTTTTTGTTTTATAAAGAGTATCTTCATTATTAAGTTAGACATATGTTGTTATGCATTTTGATTTTGGAAAATATATTCTATTAGGTTATATATTATTAATTACATAATAGTTTTTTTATTTTGATTTTTAAATGTGTATTAATTAGAAACTGTTTAATGATATATTGATTATACTTCATCGAAGGGTCTTAGTGAAGTGTGATATTTTCATTTTAGGGGTTTTCTCATAGTAAAACATCATATAGTTAGATCATTGTTGTTCATGTTTTTATATATACAAGGGAAGTCAAATTAATGGTTGGGACCACATCTTGTCCATTCATGAGAACAATCCAAACATTCTAAAATTGATCAATACACATTTATCATGGATATTAGATTTTACCAGAGGAAATATTGTGTCTATAGAAAAATAAATGAATAATTTATTCGTTAGGAACTCGTGAATCATCAAAATAGAATGTCATGGAGTAAGATTAATTCGTAGGAATATAACAAATTGAAATTGAGAGTAATCCATGAGAAACCTACGGATGAACAGGGATGTTTCCCATAGTGACATGGAAATATACCTACTATTCCTAGAAAATATTAATTATATATATATATATATTAATTATTGTTTATATCAGGAAAAGGATTTAAATTGTTCTATTGTGTGTGATGAGTTTAAGGAAATAAGAAGAAAAAATGAAAAATATATATATAACTTGCAATATAATAGTGTTAGACCTAGTAGAGTTATGAAATAATTAATTACTTATTGATAGTAGTTTGTAATATATTCATCACCCCATATAAAAACATATATGGGTTTTCCACCAGTATTATGTATTCTTTTAGAAGAAACGATTACTGAAGAGGCCTATTAAATTGCACTATTTACGTGACACATCATAGGGAAGTATTAAATATACACATCAACCAACATCATATCATGGATTACCTTTTAAGACATCTCCAAAAACAAATTACAATGTTAACTTATTGATTCACCAGAATAAAGTTGATTATGTAAGGTTTTGGAAAAATTAAATGGTAGGGAATGAAATGAGATAGATATTATGGAGTGAAATCAATATCCATCAATACATTATTTAAAAACCAATGAACGTCATCATGAGTATATGTTAAATACAACACATTTTAGAATTAATAACTTAGGAACTAACTTCAATAAACTTGTATTGACCATTTAGCAAGTGATCTATAATAACAGACATTCAATGGCATGAGGGAGATAATCACAAACAAAGAAGAAAAATGAAAAACAGTATTATTAAATATTATAATATTAAGGGTAGAAAATGAAAAGTAACTATACATCTTGTTATGGATGTAATAATTAAATATGAAATTAATATAAATTTTACTAATAATAAATTTTTTCCCTTTCACATTAAAGAATTATTTTCTAACGAAAAATATAATACATTTATTTTTAGTATTCTAATGTATTATTTATATTAATTATACTAATATATATATATATTTGAAAATAATGGATTTCACAATCCTTAAATAATGAATTAATCAATATACTCAACGAATTACTCTAAAATATTAATTGACATGATATATAATTTTTACCATGTTCCAATATCGATTATTTTATTTCAACTGTCATAAATTAATGTGAATCTCAAAACATATTTAAAAAAACTTCCTCAATTACCTTTTATTCATGTATTTATTCGACTTCATCGTCATACAATTCAATTATTTATTTTAAATGGAAATTATATACTCTATTTGATCCTTCTTCATTCGAGTTTAATATTCACATAATATTTTATTTTTCTTAATATTAAAGCATATGTTCACAATTAATATTATTATATGCATGTATTGTATGTTTATCATCTTCGAAAACAGTGGGTTTTTATTTAACCACAAAAATACTATGAATTTTGTAATATAATGTAACTTTATTTTGGATTCAAATTACATACTTAACTATAGTTCATATGACTTATCAAGTGTAAATTTAAGGTGTCTCTCAAATTTGAAAATTTTAATTAGCACAATAATTATTATTATTAAAATTCCATTATATAGTTCACAGATGTTATAATATGTTAAAATTATATCATTTTACAATATAACATCAATTTCCAAATTTTCAATAAGGAAATACATTTTTTATAATGTAAAATATATCTTATATATAACTCATAAATATGATATATTCAAGAGGATAAAATTCATAAAAATATTTTATTTATGGAAATGATAAAAAAACACAATCATAATAGAAATTTATGTTTCCACATGTGTAGATTATACTAACCTCTCCATGAGACAATATTAAAAAATATTTATATCAATCCATATGGGTATATAAATATTAACATGTTATTTAATGTTCGTGGTCATAAGTTACTTAATATATCATAGAACTTATATAACCTAAAATAGATAATGAAAATAGACATAAATAATTATTATTCTAATTAAATGAGATGAGTCAAATGAAAATATTTCTTAGTTTGAAACACTATATGGGTATTGTATTATACTACCTCTTATTGGGATGTATCAATTTATTTTCCCTAATAATGAGTGGGATTTTGTTTTTATGTGTTGAACCCCCAACTTTTTTTTGATTCCCTTAACTGGAATCCAACAAAAGGGAACCTAAAAAAATGGATGAACAGTTATCATTCCGCAAAACTCATAGAAGAAAAAGTGAGATAAGGGGAATACGAGAATAAGGGTACTCTTTTCTTTGCTGTCATTATCTATTGAATATACATGTTATGATTTTCTGGAGATTAATTCTTGCAGTACATTTTATTCATATTTTAGCACCACACTAGAGTCTTCTTTTTCAAATATCCACTCTATATACTTCATAATGGGTTTTTGTTCTTTATTTTCTCTTAGGGAATAATTTATGAATGTTGTATCAATGGAGAAAAAGATGTGTGTATGAGTTTAAAAATGTGATGTATAAAAAATAAATATATTTGTATATAATATTTTGTCATCTAATCTAATTTCTTTACGAATTCTCTTGTCCATTAAAAATTTCATCTCGAATTTAATTATAAATTTTAAAGAGGAATGAATTTACAATATAGATGACTAACTCCAACAAGTAATTCTTAAAATATTGATTGAAAATAATTTTTTTATATTTTCTACTTATTGTAAAATCACCATTAATCACTCTTAGAAATAAATAGGACCTTTAATCTAGTAAAATATTTTTGAATGTTTCAGGGTGGCCTTTAGGTACCACATTCACTCCCTAAATACATCCTTACAATGAAACTTTTGAAATAATTGTATATGTTTAGCTAGAGGTATTATTGTTTCACTATGATCAAAATGTGAGAGAAATAATGAATCATTTTTTAAAAAAATTAAATATATTTGGAAATTTATAATTTTAATGTTAATAAAGTTACCAACCAAACCCCTCAATAATAATGCTATATTTTTAAGATCCTACCGTAGTTATCTTACGAATAAAAAGTAGAAGAACTTATAATTTAGCATAGAGATGATGAAACTAATTTCTCAATGATCAAAATGTTGGTCCATAATATTATAAATCACTATTTATAACATTAATTAATTCTTTTATTGTTTTGAAAGATGATTTTTTTGGATTTTTTTGTGTGTGAAAAAACCATGAAACTAAAATGAATAAAATAAAAAATAAATAAAACTTGGAGTTATAAGGATTATTAATAATAATGTGGGATGATGACTTCTTTCCTCACATATTGGTATCAATTTTAGATAAATAAATTAATCAAAATTAATATTTTATAAATTATCATTTTCCAATATGGTTTCCTTTGGGGTAGAAAATTCACTCAAGAAAACTCTAAATGTGAATGACCTACCCAAATAATCATAGGATTGTATGAAATGGTAATCATAATGTAATATGATATCATCACATACCATCCTAAACTAATTTTATATTATTAAAACATGTCAATAATCTAGATATTACATAATCCACCAGATTGAGTAGAGAGATAGAGAAATGAAAAAGATGAGAATAAAAGGAGATAAAGGCAAAGGAGTGTAAATATATTGTCATCATGTTCACATGGTAATGTGCAAGAACCTCAAAATGAATTGAAATTAAATCTCATAATGGTAATAGTATACTTTATAATAAACAACCTCCCTCAAAAATCAATCCTTGACTTAGTGATCCATAATTATATTCATTTAAGGGTAGGATAGTTGGATGAGAAAACATGGAAGAAAAAAATATACACTACTATTAATAAAAATTATGAAATATATTATAAAAAAACATATAAACCTGATGGTATGACTGAGTTCAATAAAAACAAAGATAGTTCTAAATCCACTAAAAATAATTTTCTGTGATCTCACATTAAGAAAAATATTTTATAACCTGAACACACACACATATATATAATATATTTTTAAATTTAATTATACAAAGGGGAAAAATATAAAATGTAATATTATTGATTTATCAGAGTTATAATCTCATTTATGGGACCCAAATAAGAATTTCAGGAAACATTCCTTCCATAGTAGTTTTATGATGGAATGTATATGGAATTGATCAAGAATATCTACATTGAATAGTTTTATCCTGGGAGGGTAAAAATGGATAAATCCATTAAATTATAGAAAATATGATTTTTTGAGAAGAAAATGAAGGAATACATTGACAATTTTCTTACTCTAGAGTTTTTCAATATAAATCTTGTTACTAATGACTCTCTCAAATAACTATATTTCAAATAAAGCCTCCACTCTGACCACATAATCGTTATGATTGAATCGTTACTGACTTACTATATATGTGTAACCAAAAATATTAAAATGGTGGAATCAAATCATATAGAGAATTATATAATTGTTGAATATTTTATTCCATTTTCCCTGATCGAGTTTCACCAAACATGAAAAAAATAGAAATAGGATGAACCTGAGTATAAAAGTGGGGATGATATTGGCAACTCATATCATTCCCCTATTATTTAATCTTTGAATTAATTATCTCATTTGTGTTTCCAATGTTGTAAAACAATGAACTCTACGCCCTTATTACCTAATGTGTTACATTCCCACCTTCGATTTTGTAGTCTAAGTCATCATCAAAAATATTGTAAACTAAATTTTTGTTTGAAGATTAAGACGACTCAAACACATCCTGAATTAGGGTATAAACTGCTTTTGAGTCATATATCAATATTTATATTATAAATAAAATATTATTAAGGTAGTATCTTGATAGGTGGTTAATTTTTGTAATCATTATCTTTTTTATTTTGTATGATGTTATGAACTGTAAAATCCAGTCTCATGGTATACAAATATTTCTATATCTTGTGCTCCATTAATTGGTTAATAAATATATTCTTATGTGATTGCATATATTTTATCGATATGGGTTCCCCAATTCTTTTCTTCCTCATTAAATACATAAACCATAATTATATCTTATCACTAGTATAATCATTAAAAGAATAATTGTAAATTTTGGGGAAACAAATAACTAGTTGTATCCTATTAAAAGGTGATAAAAACTATAGTAGATGAATCATACATGAATTTAATAATAATTTGTTGCAAACCCTATAATTTTACCGGACTTATTTAATTATCATTTTTGATTTCATGCTTAATGATATTATTTCATGGTGTCTATGTATTATAAACTCTTTGATAGTTAGAGAAATTTAATATAATCATGAGCTTTATCCTCATGGTAAATCCATCCGTTTTTTATCATATAAACATTTTAAGGATTAATGTATTAACTCATTTCATCTATTATCTAGTCATTTTTAGCTGGACTGATAATTTATTTTATTAAATTAACTATCTATTTTTCAAATATTATATAGATTTTTAAAAGCAATAGTTGAATCAATGCTTCCACTAGATGATTCTCATTCCTCAAAATTCTTTACATTATAGATGAATTTACAGTGTTCAAAATTGAAATAGTTGAGATAATTATGAAAAATCATTGTAAATTAAAAATAATATAATACTAAATACATGTTTCCATTAATTAAATATGGATTTTATAAGATATATTTTAATTTTATATAGAAAATTATATCGTACTATTAAGATTAATCATGAATCTAATCCGTGAATAGTATATATGTCATCTCTTGTGGAATACTAATATTTGGAGAATTGTTTTGAAAATTATGCATACCATGTAAATAACATAGGACGAATACATTGTTAGTATCATATTTGGTGAATTTTTTTGTAAACCCTAAAATCATATATGCTTCTAAAAATTATATTCTTTTAATTACCTTTTTTACCTTGGACAAATGTTATTGTTTTAGATTAATTCTATTTTCACGGTTTTCTAATTAAGAAAGAGAGAGCCATATATGTTCTCATACCTTCTATTTTAAGATCCCAAGACCTTATATTTATATATCTTTATTTATATTATAGTGCTAATCTTATAGATTCTCCCCGTTTTAACTTATTTTATTCTTATTACATTAATTTATTATATTTTATCTATTATCCCAGAACCCTAATGGATATTTTAGATAAACCAAGTGTTTATGTGGGTGTAATATAATGATGATGACTATCTAGGCATCATAATAGACATATTATTATATGATATATTATTTTCCATCAAATGTGAGATGATTATGTAACACGAGTTTGATATTTTTCTAAACATTATTTTTACATGGATTATTATTAGTTCTTGGGTATTCTAAACATTCAATCCATATATTCTTTATATATTTGTGTTTTACATGAATGGATTATAAATGTGTACTATGTTTTAAATGTCTTTCCACTTAATTTAATGTTTGTTTCCATGGTTCACTATTTCATTATATTTTTTAAAAAAAATCAATCACACTAGGGGTTCTTAGTAGTTCAGGTTTACTATAATCGTGGTGTTTTGATTTTGAATGTTGGGTTTGGAGTTCCATGGTAACACCCATATAATTTTTAAAATATTTTATTATAAATAAATTTAAATTTTTTAATATTTTGTGTTACATAAAACAATAATTTTTTATCTTATTACATGAAACACTGATTATACCTTCCATTACAAGAAAAACTATCTTTCTCTTATGAAACCTGAAACACCGTGTTTAAATGAAATGTGACATAATATTAGAATATAGTTATTTTGTATGACATTTATCACAAAACCGTTGAAATAGTGGGATTTAATAATATTAAATAATTTATTATAATATATTGTCTCATCATGTATATAAATTAATTTATTTAATGACCATTTAGTTAAAAAGGAAAACAAATCTTTGATAATAAAGAAAATATTATTCTGAAAAACTATTTTCAATCATAAAAACATTTTATATATAATGAAATTGTAAAAAAATATTTTTGTTAATGATTTCAATTAAATTTATTTAATATATATTTATCAATGGTTTAACATTCATATTATAAGTTTTATTGACAAGAGATAATAATTATTATAATGTTTACTTTAAAAAATTATTTTCATGTGTGTATTTCATTATCATTCTAAATACTTAATTTGAAATTATATTTCCCCCTTAAATGAAATAAATTTGAAAAATTAACCATTATTTTTGGAATCATAATTTCAAAATTATCTACAGATAAATTTTTTAAAATTTTTGTAAATGAAAATTTTTTCGATAAATAATGAAGATTAATTATTTTTAATAAGAATATTCCATTCCATTAAAAAATTTAGAAAACTTAAAATACATTAATATGATTATAAAAATAAAATTAGTTAAATTATATATTAGATTATAAAATTTTGTTCATTTCAATTATTTTCATATCAAATTATTATATTAAAAAAATTTAAGCTTCTTAGTAATTTTACATTAGAAAACTATTTTCTCAACACTTCTACCGGTTTAATTTTAAATTTAATTTTTACACTTTTGTGATTGGAATTTGGAAAATAGGATTTGATATTTATAATCAGATTAATTTTTAATTTCTATTAATTTGATATTCATATTTTACCATTTTTTGAATTAAAATAACTAAAAATTAATTTATTTGATAAATGTGGAAATGGGTTTACTGGGGGTTTAAGTTTAAAAATAGGTTAAAAAGGATGTAGAAACGTTTACAACCCAATTTTTTGGAAATATTGTGACTTTATAATATATAATTATATATAATATACTATTTTTATCCATTTTTATGTGAAAAATTTTGATATATCTTTTCTTTTCATATATTACTTCTATGAAACTCAACTCATAAATAAAAAGGACCCCCCTCTATTCTCCTATTCAAACTTCAAAAACCAAATAGTAAAAGAATAACTAGCCCATTAGATTAATTATTTCCTAATGTTCCTAAAATAATTCATGTTTTGGTAATAAATATTTCCTAGGATTCCTACTTCTACATCCTAATATTGTTTTTTGAATATGAGATAACATCCCAACAGTGTGCATCATTTTATTTATTCATCAACCACACTCATTTATTGTTGAAAAAAATAGATATAATAGCCTCTGTATATTAATTTTACATATATGTTTTTAAGGTAATTAAATAAAACCACATCCAATTCCATAAAATGGGATATGAGGTTGTTGATCTTATGTACTATGGAATACCACCTCACGAAACATAGTTGTTCGGTTTCTATAACTATTTCTAAAATATTGTTAGGAGGAAAAATTTTATCTACTTTTAGATTATTTTAAAATAATTTTACATATTTAAAAATTATATCAAATACATTTTTACATTTCATTTTGTGAGTTATACGATAACATCACTTGTGTGTACGATGGACTTCAACCTCACGAAGTGATGGGATTCCTATTTCCCTTAATATTTTCATGCTTGGTAATAAGGATAATGTTAATGAATGTATGGGTTATTTATAACATAAAAATAAATTCATAAAATTAATATCACATATATCTTTTTTGTAACGCCCTGACTCTAGTTACCTAGAGTCGGTGCATTATTACATAACATAGGCATGATCACAAGGAAATCATGTCTCGAAAGAACAATCAGTTTAGTATTATTGGAAAAAGGATTTCTACATTAGTTCTACATTACAGCTTGAAGTGAAATACAACACAAATATATCTCCTTAGTAACATCCAAGAATCCTAGATTATGCATCTAGGTCGCTCAAAACTAACTTATTCATATCCTGGGAATATGAATCATAAGAATTGGGTGAGTTAAAATGCTCAGTAAGGGTCAGTAATATAGCGGAAAATGACATATATATTAATCATAGTGAATAATTGATTCCACATGCCTTTACCAATAATAAGGATGAATAATTTTATGGCAGGAATATGAGGTGAGTAAATAATGTCATAATAAAACATAATCATGGGTATTCTACTAGTCAATTGACCACATGAACCATCAATATTATTTTCATAATGAGGGAATGTATAATGCCGGACATTCTGAAACATTTTGTCAAGGACTCGGCCAAGACGTCTAAAAATGATTAAGGCCTCGGGAAAAACCATATATAAAATTGGGAAATGGCCTCATCCAATTCCACTTCTTGTTGTCTCATGAGACCTACCAATTCATCGAGGAGCTATAGCGGGCTCCACACGTCACTTACTAAGTCCAATAAATTCCTCATATGAAATGTTTTAAACATATCATAAACATTATTATTAAAAATATCATAAAAAATGTCAATACTTTAACCATAAACCATGAATGGTATAAAAATATCACATCTACAGTCAAACATATCACAAAACCTTCAATACAATAAGGATATTTTGTATCATAATAAATCAACTTAAAAGGAACTTAAAATCCATCAAAGGATGTTGACATAGATGAAATCAAAGCCCCTTTTAAAGAAATATCTCACTCTATTTTGAAATCATTTAAGAGTCAAATAATTATCAAGAAAAATATTATTTTGAATATATTCTTATAAGCATTTAAGGGAAGCTTTGGTGATGTTATAACAGACGAAAATAGCCTCACCCGTAGTATAAGTTAAAAAAACATTCTTACCTTAAATTTGTTGAAAAGGTAAAAAAGTACCTTGTTTTCAAAACGATGTAAAGATTCCTTTCAAAAAAAATTAAGGGATAAGATGAATTTAACACATTATCTAGTAAATAGCAAAAATGATCTGAAATATATTTTTAAGAAACATGGATGTGGATGATAAAGAGTTCCTAGTAGATAATTACGTATAAGCATTCTCGGATAATGACTAGATTGTGAAATAAACCCTAAACTATTAATTTTACTTGTAATAGGGTAGGTTAAACTCATGTATAATGGTGAAATAATTTTTATTAAATTATTAATGAATCATATAAATTAATACTAAATCATATATGATCTTTTAACATTTCTTTGTTAATAATATCTTAGTATTATCGTCGTTTCGGGTGTTAACTTACTAATTTTATTTTATATGTTTTATTACAGTAGCCATGTTTTTTTGGATAGGTTGTATATTATTCATATACATAATGATATCAAGTTCTTAAAAATTATTTTCGATCATCAAATGAGAAATATTCTTGAATGGATGTGATGGGGAATGAATCTCATCACGTTCGTGGAGATGGTAGTCCGTACGTACACACGAGTGACAATACCATTATTTTGATATTAAAATCGTATAAAATTGGATGGTATATAATATACACAAAAAAATTATAATTTTATATTTATTTTTTACTTCAATAACACATCATTATCATACCCATCAAAATAATAATATTTTGAATAACAATTACACCACGACGTGGAGAGGGTAAGTCGTACGTATGCACGTATGGTGAAATGTTATTCAAAGGATGGATAGAATAAAGAATATTGTTGTAACATAATTATAATAATATCACTCTATATAGAATATAATAGAGTTATTATTTGAGTATGGAAACAATGAAGAAAGTGGAAGTGGAAGAATAAAGAAACTTGAAATAGTGCGGTGAAAACATTACCTCTTCTTCGGGTTCTACCATTTGATTTCATGAAAAGGGATCCATAGGTTAGCTTTATGACTAAAGGAAGGAATCTCGAATGACAGGAGGATAGTTAGGAGGATATTTTGGCAGGTTTCGGCCGAGCCAGATGGTTTTGTATGTATGAATTAGAGAGAAGGGGGAGTTCTCTTTTATAAGAGTTGTGTGAGCCACCTTAGGAAAAGATGGAAATATTTTTTTTATAATAAATTCATATTCGGTTTCTAATGGATTAAAAGTGGAACATTTAAAAATTAATGTGGGGATAGGTCAAACACCACTCAACCAGTAGGTTTTAGATAGGATTGTGTCACTATATTAAATTTATCTTTTTCGTTTAACACTTAGTTAAATAGTTTGACATTTACCATGTCTCTTTTTATTTTTATATTATATTGTAAATAAACTTACTATATACTTCCAAGTGACCCCAAAGTAGACCATTAATGATAAACCTATCATTATATATGTCCATTTTCCAATCCTTAGATTTTTAAGAATAGAATATCAATTATTAATATAATACTTATTTTAAAAACTCCTTTTTGTCAATTTTGACACTATTTAATAACTGATTTTTTAAATCCATAAAAACTTTATTAATTCGAACCAAATTAATTTAATCACTCCTAACATGTAATTTTTACCAATATAATTAGTGGATGGCCTCAAAACTTTAAAATTATATTTATTTTAACAATTATAATACCAATTATTTAATTCTATCATTAATAATGAATATACTGCATCATTATTGTGTCATAAATAAATTTAATTATTCAATGCCCAAAAATTATAAATAAAATACCATTATGTGGGAAATAATTTTTATCTTTATAATGAATATTTATTGTCGAAAATATAACATAAATACCCCTACGTAAAAAATGTTTTGTTAAAAGATATATGTTTTGGTCATTTTTTTATTTACTTTAACATAATTAATATAAAGTGTCATTATCACTTACAAGTGGATCCATGGGGTCCCAAAATCGACCTAATGATGGGCATGGTTGGAAATGTATCATAAAACAGGGTTAGGACACATTTTAGGGTAATTTATTATTAATATAATATTAATTTTTTAACTTTATTTGCCATATTTATCCTTTAACCATGGTAAATAAAATATTTAATTAAATAATTAGTCAAAACGTATAAAAATAAAAGTTCCCTATTTAAAAAATTTAGACCTCCTGATTCTAAATATGGAATCCATTTTTCTAAATTCAAAACACAAAAGTGGCAGAAATTAATTTAAAATTAATTCTCGTTTTCAAAACAATAATTGTGTTTTTAATAAATAATAACTATCAAAATATAGACACTTTCTTATGTCCAGTTTAAATGTGAAATTATTTCCAATGACCAACATTGGATTAAATGGTAAAAATATAATCTAATTATACTTTATAATCACTCAAATTCATAATTTATAACTATTAATTATTTCGATTAAAAAAGTTGTTGTTAATTAAAATTTAGAAATTTTCATTATTCGTCAAAATATGAAAGTTATCAGAAAAGTACAAAAAAATCACCCTAAGACAATTTCAATATTAAAAATCTAAAAATGAAGTCCATTTTGAAAGACAATATTTATAAAATATCAAAATGTGTGTATTACTATTCTTAACAGCTAATTTGATTGGTTGTGGTGTGTGTTAGAACTCGAAGTTGCATACAACACACGCAACTGTATTATTCAAATAGAAGCGTACCATTGAAGATTTGGGTGGTACATTTTTACCTTCATATCCATTGAAAAATAATATCCTCTCTCATGTTAATGGCGTTCTATCGGCTCATAAATAGATGTGATGTGTTTTTCATTTCTATTTTACTTGCATGGTAATAAAAATATATAAAATTAATATGTATGATATATATATGTGGTATATATTAAATCATAATAATTTTGAAATGGTGGTATATTAGTTATATCTCATATATATTTTCATCTAAGAATTGAAAACTATGGTCATGTTAATGTATGACTTACCGTCTCTAGGAAAACTGTCATTAATATTAAATATATTACTATAACGGATTATTTTAAATTTATATATAATGTGTGTATATATATTATATTTACATAGTGATTAAACTTAATTAAATTATATAACCAAGAACTATTTAAGAAGACCCAAAATAAGAAAATCGAATGATATGTGAAAAAAATCATTTAGGGCCTGAATTGTGACTTCAACATAGAATTACTAATAAAATGGTAACAAAATGAAAAATGTAAATAATATATTCCAATATATATATATATATTTATATTATCAATTTATAATAAACATATATTTATTATACTATAGGTTTTTAGTTGTATGACGAAATATGATACTTTAGGTATGAGATTTGTAGTCTTTATTTTATTTCAATAAGCAATATGAAAATTAAACACTTGTTTATTTTGTGTGGTGTTTGGATTAAAAATTAAAAAAATTATACCATTAATCTCTATATTATTATTATACTTAACATTTCAAGTTATTATATTCTTTATTTGTCTATATGATCTAAAAACATTTCTAATATGAAAAGGGATTTCCGTCTCACTTTTCCCTTCTACGAGACATGTTTTATATTTTACACCAATTTATTTTTTGTGGTGTACATACTTCCCACGATTTTACTATAGGATTATTCACCTAATAATTAGTATAATTTATATATCAATTTTAGGATATCTCTTTTTTGGGGTTTATAATCCATGAGATTACCAATGTAATATGGGATTTTTGCCTCAATTTGTATTGTTTGGTACATACATTATGTTATGAAACAATTGAGTATTATAATGTGTATATACAATAAATTTTACATTTAATATCGTTATATTATTTATAATCAATTTATTATAAGATAGAAATAATGTTATTATTTCATTGGGATTATTATTCGTTGTTACAAAAGTAGTAATGGTTTTGTGATAAGATCTAATCTTTTATTAGAATTTTTTATGATTATTATTCCAATAATGAAACATTATGATCTATATCTTTAGAGAATCATAATATTTGTTATCATTTTGTTTTCTCTTGAAAATACATATTTATGAGCATTTTCCTCTCCTTATTTACTCATGATTTCAAAACAACTTCATTAAGAAAAATCATTTTCCATACTCACTTTAATGAAAACCTTGTTTTCTTCGAGAACCTTGATTTAAAAAAAATGTTTTAAAAGATTCTTATGAAATTAATAAAATATTTTTTTAATTTTTTTACCCATGTACATATTTTTATAAAATGTATTGAAGGTAATAATCCTTTTATTTTGAAAACAGTTCAGGTGTGGGATTTTCAAAGGTGTATGTCATGAATGTTACATAAATCCATTATGAACAATAAATTTTTAGAATAATTATTTATATCTATATAAGGTTATTTAGAAGAAAAATTTATTATAAAATGGTTTATATTTTAAAATTTTATTTTTACATTGGAAATGTTTTTTTCCTCAAGAAAATTTTTTACTGAATTTTTAAAGATACCATTATATGTTCTGAAAGTTATTTTAAAGTAAAAGTAATTTTAGAATATTTTATGTATCCACTTGTTTTTTAGTGAAACGTTATTTTACATAAGAAATATTCTATCCGATCTTTCAAAATTACTTCCTATCTCTCATGACATTCTTTGAAACTAATAATTCTTTACTATGGATATGATCCAAAGGTACAATTTGTTTTATTTATTTGGATAGTTTATGATTTTTAAAAATATCATTAACAATATATTTTAATATTATTGGATTATATGATAATAAAATGTATATTATACTCCCTTATTTATCAGTTTGTAATTCTTTCATGAAATGATTATGAAAAAGTTGTTTTATAATGATTATTTTATAATGTATTGTTTATGAAACCCAATTATTTTCATGGTATTGATTTCAATTCTTTTTTCAAGGCCATAGACAATGTGTTAAATTGTGATGGCATTATTTTTACCCCATATTCCTACATTAAAAAGACATGTGACTAACATCACTTTCACTAATGATGTGTACTCTCTTATTGGAATGGGATGAATATATATTCCTTCCTCCATTCATAGAACCCTCCAAAGAACATGTCACCGAGTCTGGGTATCCCTTATAAATTTAAGTCATGTATTTTGACCAGATTCCCTATGTTATCTATTTGTAGAATTTGGTTAATTACTGTATATATTTCTACACATTCATGTGGGTCTAGAAAGGGAATAAATGTTTGGTTAGAAGAGTAGTCACTTTTGGGTTTTCTATAATTTCAGGATGATGGTAACAATAGTCACATGTATTATTCCTCACAAGAGGGAATCTCATGGACTCATATGATTGGAACCCAAGGAATACTTTGTCAATCCTGAGGTATCTGTCACTAGAGGAGTGTATCATTCTTTTCATTCTCCTTTGGAAGATCATGTTTTACATGAGGTAGATGATTCCTTGTGTTCATATCATCCAGGTATTTCCTCTTAGTCATTTCATGCTTTACGTGGGGTATGTATTTGTGTTATCTTCAGGATATTAACAAATTTTTTAGATATATCGAGGAATGGTTTTAATATCTTGTTGAGAAATAGTTGATTTACTGTAAAACACCATGCAAACGGATCAAGGAGTTGTGTCCCTATGAGGGAGTATTTCACTCATGAGGAATTACCGATGAGTGGATCATAATTCACAAAGAGGTGGATCCAATAGTGTTCTCCCATAAACGTATGATATCACTCAATTAATGTGGAAAAAACCCCATGGGGGATGATCATCTGAGTTGATATGAATTCTCATTAGAGGCGGATTAGCGAGGAATATACCGAGTAGGGGCACCTAGTTTTACCATTGGTTAGGATTGAACGTCATGGAAGAATCTGATGTACCCTATATATAATTATGGGATAATAAGCTACGTTATTTTATTCTATAGTTTATGGTTGTGTGACAGGACCAGTCCATGAAGATTAAAATCACCTAGAAAAGACACAAGTGTCATGAAGGGAGTGTTGATGAGGGATAGTATGGTAACTATTAATGTAATATCCACATAATCATTTTATTTACACGATATTAAGTTGTTGTGGGGATTATGAATAGATCTCCATAATGGACTTGGATAAGACATCATCTTCATGCTAGGGGAATGATCATATATGGGATGTGACCTAGAGAAAACATAGATTGATATCGATTTTGTGTTTGGGTCTCAAGGATGCTTCCTACATATCCCATTTAAAATGAAATCAAATAACACATAGTATATAACTAGAAGAGTGTTATAACTAAGAAGGTTCCCAAAAAAGGATCTGGTTGGGGAATATATAAGAAATCATCCCATAATCTGGTTAGGGATGTTTGGTTATACACTTATTAGCAGGACCATTTCAACGGGGTTTGTGGAAGATGTGTGAATGAAGACCATATCGGGGATTATGAGGGTTTCATGGTCACTAATAACATATAATCCTATGTGATTCATGATCAGCTTTAGAAAAATAGGAATTAGTACATTTTAATCTCATGTTATGGAGGAATAATTAATGGAGGAAGGTGTGGGGCCTACATGTGGAAACTACCCTAGGAGGATCTCCTTCCATGTGATGAGGATTGAATTCCACATAAAAATGATATCATTCCTTGTAGGGGTAGGAATTGTGTAGACCCTCCCATTCCACTCTCAGAAAGAGAATCATGTGATTATTAGGAATTGTTAGAATATTGTTTTACATCCTCTGTTGAGTAATATGGGACATGGATGTTTTATGTCATGCAGCTCAAAAAATGGAGGACTCGGACCTTAATAAATGGGATTAAATTATCATAGATCATTCAACTAAGAGTGAGGAATGGATTTCGAAATTCCACGCTGTATCGAAGGGTGGATATGCCAATACTAGGGTCCATGTTAGTGTGCCTATTATGAGAAGTGAAATGCATTATCATTCTAATGGTGATAAGAAAATGGAATGAAAAAGTATGTAGTAGGGTAATTGGGGACATTATGCGAGGGATCATGAAACTATATCAAAAAATCTTCAAGGGTTGTATTCATGTGGTTTTTGAAGTGTGTGGGTGTTTTATAGAATATTTTCTAAATAAATAAGCTTCAATAGAAGGTAATTCCAAGATTCTGGATATTTTATGTGTACACAATCTTGGGGGTATATACACATGTTCATAGTAGTGTGCTAAATGATCCTTTGCACGCACATGACATGAGATGAAATAGGTTGCGAGATAATTACATAATTGTCGGGACAATCATTTAGGGAACCACATGAAACTTATTTTTGGTGATTATATACCTTGAGTGTTCCATTCATTCATGATGTCATGGAATATATGAATTAGGTGGAGTTGAGCGATGGTTAATCTTATAAAGAGACTCCCTAGATAAGTTGGTGAGAATCAATTTATATCTAAAATAATCAGTGATGGGAACACAATATTCAATTCATGGAAGAGGGATTATGTCTGGAACTATATTTCTTCATGGCAAACTTGCCTATAAATAGGTGATTTGAATTCACATTTGTTGTCGAAGGGGTTCTCCCAATGATTGGTAATATTGGGTAAAAAACATCTAACTTATGCTTGGTTTCCATGACTGTTTGATTGGTTTTTAAGGATGGATTGGTTAAATTCATCATATATTCCTAGAAATACTTTTTCTCATGATAAAAAATTTTGTCTACATGGGCTAGAACATTAATAAGCCATAATTAAGAGTTCCAATGTTGTAGGTCAAGTCATACGGTGGATTTGGTTTACCTAAATTTTACAGTGTGTGGACTCCAGTGTATGTTAGGGAACAGAAAATTCCTACTTCAAAATTTGTTTTTAATGGGGGGCCAATGGTCTAATTCTGAGGGAATATTGGAGATATGTAATTCCTTCCATGGATTTGTGAAAAAATCTCAGATTTTCATGTAAGGTTCATACATGTTCATATATGCTTTTATCACACACCTATAAATAGAAGAAAAGGGGAGTTTGTATGGATATTCAAATTTATAAAAATTATAATTCTTGATCTCATTCACATAATACACCCTTTTACACGAAAACCCAAACCGCGACATCTTCATTCATAAAGGATTTGTCTTTCACACAACAAATTCCACAAAAATATGCTTATATTCCATATCTTCTACTTAACATGTTCACACATAAACTTCATCAAAACCAAAACCTCCTTCTTATTCACACATTACTTTTATTTTTTAATAGTCACCCAAAATAGAAATTCTATAGAACCATGCAAATATTTATGTTGATCCACTACTCAAAGAGATAAAATAACCAGACATACATATATCAATCAATTTAAAAGGATCGTTTCAGAAAATTAATTGCATGATTCTACGATAATAGAGGTGGAATTGAGTGATCCACTGAGTGGCTATAACTCTCTAGGGAGTTTCGGAATGTTTGATGAGGTCTCAATAAAAACTATTGTGTTCAATATGATGAGATAATGGTTCAAATACAATTATCATCTCAATTGCTAGAGCATAAATTTTAACATCCATTTTTCTAGGAGAAATGAAAATATATCCATCTATACAATGAGTTAGATGACCATGTTGATCCCGTTGGATCAACCAAATCCATCATAATTTCCCAACAACTATACCACCCTTTTCCAAAGCATCATGAAAAAGGTACAACATTGGTATTTGGACATGCGATTGGGGAAAAACCCCTCTACTGAAAGGGTGTGGGGTACTAGGTACACTACATATTCTTAGAATAAGGGAACAATCTATACCACATAAAAAAATATGAGGGGGTGTAGACATAATAGTTCCACATTAAATATCAATTGGAGACGATTTCAGATTTCCATATCCAATTATTCCGGGATATGAACATGTTATTTCTTCATCACATGGATGTTATCGTTATATTGTAGGACATCCTCAACATCGATGGAATTCCACAACAAGGATTCTAGTATGAAAAGTTCATTCCATCAAAGAACACCCTAAATGTTTTTTAGCAGACTCTTTTTTCCATGTATCACCTTCTAGATGTTCTCAATCAGATTCTAGTTTGTTCTCCCATCATATATAGGGACATTTTTTCTGAGGCTTGGTTCTACATGATTCAAAAGAAGGACCCAAACATGAGGATGTCAGTCTTAGGAAAATAGTCTACATCTGTGCAACAAAGATGGTGGTCACGATCATAATGGTAAATATGGGAATGAATGTTTCAGAAATGGGGGTACTAAATGTTGGGAGGTTTGTATCCACTGGTCCTCTAGAGGGTAAATTTTCTATAGGGGAATTTTATTTTTTTGGGTATATTTTTTTTTAATTTGAAAAATGGGGCTGATCAGTGCCACATGAAGTGGTGATGATTGTAAAAATCCCTACACCCCAACTTGAAGTGGTGCTGTATATTTTTGGTCAAAAGCAGTTGCAGCACCACTTGAAGTGGTGCTGATATTATTCCAAAATATTCATCAGCACTTAATGATGTGGTCCCCAAATCAATCCTCCCCTATATAAGGGGGCTCACCCTCTCTAATCCTCATTCCCACAACCTCTCTTATCGCCTCATGCTCACATAATCACTCCTTCTCCACTCCCCAATCTCTCTTAATGATATCTCTCTATCTCTCAATGCACTACCTCTCCTTGTCAGTGTTGTTATTCAAAGGATCAAAACATTTTTGCATATTTGAGGCAAATGTAATTTTTAATTTGTTTAATATGGTTCTTTTTATTTTTTATCTATTATCATATAAATAATTCATAATTAATGTAATATATTTTGAAACAGTAAATGTTTACTTGAAGAAG
Organism: Viscum album; assembly: GCA_963277665.1. Lineage (NCBI taxonomy): Eukaryota > Viridiplantae > Streptophyta > Magnoliopsida > Santalales > Viscaceae > Viscum > Viscum album. The sequence continues at coordinate 2,062,449,355 of OY728133.1, read as the reverse complement.
TTATAATTAATTAATGGTAATTATGTTATTAAGTAATAATATTTAGTTAAATAAATTACAAATATATAAATAAATAATTATAATTATGTAATTAAATTATAACTAGTTAATTAGAAAATTTTAATTTTGTAATTAATTAATTATAATTAGGAAATTAATGAATTAGTTAAATAATTAATGATAATTACGTAAGTAATTAATTCTAATTTGGAAGATAATTAATGGCAACTAGGTGACTAATGTAATTTGTAGTTAATGAATAGAAATTGTGTAGTTAAGAAATTATAATTAGGTGATTAATTAATTTTATTTTGGAAATTAATTAATAATAATTATGTGATTAATTTATTGTAATTAGGTAATTAAATAATTATAATTAGTTGATTAATTAATTGTAATATGGTTGTTAAATAATTGTAATTATAAAATTAATTAAATCTAATTAGATGTGTAATTCATTATTAGTATGTGAGTAATAAATTATAATTTGGTGATTAATTAATAATAATTATCTGATTAATTAATTATAATTGGGTGATTAGTTAATTATTATTATGTTTTTAATTAATATAATAAGGTGGTTATTAATGTATAATTAGGTGGTTAATTAATAATAATTTGGTGATTATATAATTGTAATTAGGTGATAATTAAGTATAAGTATATGATTAATTAATAGTATTTATGTGATTAATAAATTATAATTAGGGGATTAGTTAATGGTAGTTTGGTTATTTATTAATTCAAATCAGGTGATTAATAAATTATAATTATTTGATAAAGTAATTGTAATTAGGTGATTAATTAATTCTAATTTTATCATTAATTAATTATAATTTTGCAATTAATTAAAGTTTATTTGGTGATTTATTTGTTCAAATTTAGAGATTTATTGATTATAATTAGGTGATTACTTAATTCTAATTAATTGTTTATTTAATGAAAATTATGTGATTAATTAATTATAATTTGGTGCCTAATTATTATAATTAAGTGATTAATTAATGTTAATTATGTGATTAATTAATTGTATTTATTTGATTAATTAATGATAATAAGTGTTTAATTAATTCCAATTAGGTGATTATGTAATGGTAATTAAAGAGTTAATTATTTCTAATATAGGTAATTAATTATTTCTAAGTAGGTAATTAATTTATAAAAATTTATAATTAATTAATTATATTTAAGTGATTAATTAAATCTAAATATGTGACTATTTAATTATAATTAAGTGATTATTATTTATTATTAGGTGACTAATAAATTTTATTTAGTTGATTAGTAAATTGTAATTATGTGATTAATTAACTGTTACTAGGTAGTTACCAGAAAAGCGTAGCTTGAGTAAAAATCTATGACCCGTTATTAACAAAAGAAAACTTCGGTAAACAAGCACCACAGACCAATAGCAACAACTACATACCGTCATAACCATACCCATCACTATCTCCATGATAAAAATCTTCTTCTGCAGTCACTGAATCACACTCCAAATATTTGTAATGCTTTAGAAAATTAGCATACATCCTTCTAAGATTCACTTATATTAATTAGAAAAGTAGTTATATTAATTACCGACATTGTAATATAAATTTGGGAAACATTTATATTAATTAGTAAAGTATTTATATTAATTATATTAGCAATGATTAACTAATGGTTAAGCAGTGACTAAGTAATGGTTATGTAAAGATTAACAAATAGTTATGTAATGAATAACTAATGCTTAAGTAGTGAGTAACTAATAGTTATGTAATCTGTAACTAATGTATACGTTATGAGTAACTAATGTTTAATTAATTATATGTAATGGTTATGTAATGAGAAACTAATGATTATGAAATGATAAACTAATGGTTATGTAATTATTAACTAATGGTTATGTAATGATTAACTAATGGTTATGTAACGATTAGTGTCATATTTTAGGATATAAAAAAATGTTCTAAAATTTTTGTTGCATAAAGAATATGTGGTTGTATAAGAAATCAAATTTTTGTCTAGATATAAACAAGTGGATGTGGCTCTATTAGTGATGTACTTAGGATTAACCACACCGAAAATGCATTCCGTTCATGACTCGGGATAACCTAGTACATGACAACGGGTCTTGCTGTGTCCTGGTTTGACACTCCAAAGAGATATGTTTTAAGGGATCCATATTTTCATTATTATATACTAAAATACATTTAGGTACTGATTAACTAATGGTTAATTAATGAATTTTTCATCTTTCATGATATATCGAATGCTCTAAAATATGGTATCACAAATTTTATGATGTTATCTAAGTAATAAAATCTATTTCAGGATAAGAACAAGTGGATGTGGCTCTAGAACAGATTTACCTAGGAGTAAAAACTCTAACAAGGTGTTATAGCCCTATCTCGGGGTAACCTCGTACACAAAAATGGGCCTTACTGCATCCTTGTTTGACACTCCATAGAGATATGCTTTAGAAGATTCATAATTTTTTATTATCTATTATATTAAATTTAAGTGGTCAAAATTTTTACTGAAAACATTAGTATCATAGTTTAGGGTATAAGAAGATGTTTTAAATGATTAGAATCATAATGATTCATAATATATTCCAATGTTACATTGTTAACAATTTAATTTTTAATCAATTTTAGCATTATAATAATAAAGATGGTTTATCATCGAAAAAAATATGGATGCCTATATTTATTGCATCATTCAAATAATTTGAACAAATCAAGGATTTAGTAATATTATACATCTAGAGGGTTATGCGATGCGGGGAGGTTGTACAAAATTGGAATCTCTTCAAATGAGAAATCCTCTAATGTTAATACTTTTGAGAAATCAAGTGATAGAATCAATCACATACAGACATATTCCATATATAGATAGGTTTTGGAATGCTTCCTATCTAGTTACTAGTGATGAAGAATTCAAATATTTACATTCATTAGTTATGCATCTACCTGAGAATCAAATAATGGAGTTGTATGTTAATATATCTAAAATGGATGTTCCATCGTCATTGGAAACCAGGATATCACAACTTAATGTAAATATGTCATATGGTCCATCTATAACAAATCATGTTGTTCTATTAGTAGAGGATGTTTTCCGTAATTTCCATCATCCATAGTTTCAATGGATAGTCCTCCACGTACATTTGATTCCATGGTCGATGAATTTGAGGTTGATTACATTTTAGTATAAGAAGATGAAGTAGAAGTTCTAGAAGAATAATATCATACAGAAAAACAGTCTGTTCCCACTCATGTGAGGTTCAACATACCATTGAATCATCCTCCACAATTGGATTTAAGGTCGATTGAAGGCATGAATTACTTGCATAATTTGGTTGGTCAGTTGTTACTCTAAGTAAAGAATTTATATGAATCATTGGTGGTAAAAATCGAGCATTAGATGAAGGTGTTCTATATATTGAAAGAGAGTTAGAGATAAAATATGAAATGAAAAATCGGATAAAATAATATCACATTGAATAAATTAATATTATGTTATATAAGAGTCAAAGAGGATTTATTATTGAGTCCATTGGTACAAATTTTATTCAAAATTTAATATTTGTCTACAATCTATAATTGACAACACTTTTCAAAACCAACGCATCACTATATTTACTCCACGCACATGGGTCAACCCAAGATTGTCATAGCAAAACTCATTATTAGATGTTGAGTATGTCTCAAATATCATTTTTGAAATGATTAGATCATATCAATAAATTCTTGTCATTTTGGTTGTGGAGAGAATCAAACAACTTTTTGGGTATCAAATGTTTTCCTAGAAGGCATGGGAAGAAGGAAAAAAGGATATTTTCAATTTGTATGGTCATTGGGAAGACTCATATAGAGTTTTAATAAAAAATATGGAGATTTTGGTTCAAAAAAATCTAGTGATCTATCAGTTACATTCTACTGAATATATTAACTAGCACAACCAAGTTAATCAATTAATGGTTGTGTTTGATATATAGTTTTGGAAATTTTAACCACGTGGGGAAGATTTTAGACATTTAAAAATGATTATATTGATTAATGAAACAATTTTTAATGGACTGTATACAAAACATATATTGATTACTTCCCCACAAGATGTAAATTAAGACCCTCTGCCTTTGGCATATGAAATTTTTGAGAAGAATAACTTTTCATCATGCAGATGGTTTCTGATATGTCTTAGAGTGTATGATACAGATGTAGAAGGTATTTTTATTATTTTATAATGTAATCGTGCAATCAAGGAGGAAGTACAGATTGCGGGTCATTCCTAGAGACTGGCCTATGCACATCATTGACACTGTATTTGACACATCATCAACAATTTTTGAAAGATGTTCATGAATGAGTCGATGAAGAAAGTGATCTTCTAAATTGGTATCAATATCCTTTATCGTTTGTCAAATAACTATCACTGTTAATTCCATATGTTCTCATTCTATATATTTTTTTATAGAAACTTTGCCTCAACAATAATGGATGGATGATCGTCTTGAAGATATTCAATGACAAAATATGGAAGAGTATGATTACATGATACAAATATAACGTCATAAATGGTCGTTGTCATATTATGATGGGAGGTGATATGGACATATGATGACCAACATAGTAGAATTTATAAATTGATTTCTCAAAGAATTTATGAAAATTACATATCATGGGTAATTAAGAATATTTGAATATATCTTATTTTGAAGAGTTGCATCTATAATATAATATTAGTACAATGTTTTAAATATAAATTACTGGTTTGGTACAAGAGACTATCTATTATAGTGTAATTTATTTTATGGAATGGGGAAAGCTGGCTGAAGAGGGACTAAACTGAGGGAAGATCTATGAAAACCATTTTTAGAATGAGATATATATGGTTCTTCAGCAGGATCCAACTTATCATGTAACAACATTTAATCATCCGGAGCAACGATTTGAGATCGTCGATCTGGGTGAAATTGTGATATGTAGAAATGGTTGTTTTCAAGTTATTTTATAAGGTAAAAATTAGTGTGAATGATGGAACATTAAAAATGGAGATATCCTTGTTTCCATGTTATTTCATCTTGTGCTTACATGCACGTATCATGAGAGCAGTTCATTGATCCATTTTATCGACTGGAGAGTATCAAAGACTGCAATATTACTTCATGGATGACAATTGGGGTATATAAGAATTTTCGGCTCCCTTATGACACATCCACACTTATACTGAACAAGACATGGCTTCAACCTTATGAGAGGCCAAAGAAGATTCATATTCAGATTGAAATGGATTGGCCCAGTTAATGGGAAACTAAAGGAAGGTGAAACATATGTTCCCTGGAAGGTCATACAAAGACACGTTTCCATAGACACATATAATAATCATATAATTCTTATAATTAATCATGTAATAATTCAGTTTCTCTGAAACATATTAAATATAATCATTTTTATGATTATCTATGTATTTATAATATTTTTGATACTTATATATTGTGATAGTTTTAGAAAATATAAAAAAAATTATATTTGATTATAGTGTATCTTTTAGCTAATGTACCTATATAGTGTTGGAAGAATATTAATGTCTATTTGGGTCTATTAATCATTAAATCCAAAACATGAAATGGTTGTGAATTAATCACATATTAAATAACAAAACAAAGGATTATTTTTTCACTTGACTATTGTTGCTTAACTACCGCTTAGAAAAACATGTGATCTGAACTTCATACTCGCTATCCTCATGATTCTATCATCGCACACACACTCACCACCAATAGAATGAGGATATGATAAAGATATTGGAGAATGTGCATACGATTAGAGGATCTCAGTGATTCCATGTATGCATTTCAGATCACACGTTATTCTAAGCGGTAGTTAACCAAAATTAGTGAAGTGGGAAAAGAATCCTTAGTTTTGATATTAAATTTATGCGTAATGGACAACCATTCAAGGTTTTTTGATTTAATGATTAATATACCCAAATATAAATCATTAGTCTTTCTACACACTACATCAATAGAAAGTAAATTAGAAATAACCAAAATACAGAATATAAAAGAACACACACATAACCCACAAAAATTGATTTCCATAAAAATATACATTTCCACAGAATAATGAAACAAAGACAGAATCTAATTCATTAATGGATAACAATTTAAAGGATCACATTCATAAAAACCATTTGATCTTACAAAGGATAATTTCATTATAATTTTTATAATTAAAGATGAACTTACAATGTCCACAAAGAAAACCAGGAAATGTTGAACATCTTCACCACAACATAGGATATAAAAACTAAGACAATGTGGTGGTTCTTTGTTCATACATTACACGATAAATTTCAAAACATACATGATTAATGTCATATCTTACATGAACATAATGTTTAACTATTCATACATTGTGTTGTAGCAGCCTCTGTAATCTGCAAAAGAGATCCACATGTACCATGATATGTTGGTCAGGTGACATGTTAGATGTCTTGTTTTTTAGAGATTACATCATTTTCATCATGATTCACACCGAGTAGCTATTTTTCCATAAAACATACATGATTTCTTTTATGGATTCTCTATGTGTGATTTCAAGACCAATAATCACCATTTTATTGTTTTATTGGCTGAGAGATGGAGGCCATAGAAACACATATTTCATCTTTAATGGGGGGATATTTTACGACTGATCAGAGTCATGTTGTGCATCAACTACACCACCACTTTGGTACACATGTTGTTCCACCCGTTACATGACGATCTTGATCAGATAGATATATATATATTTGGGTTTTAGATGTATTGTATCATCTATATAGATTTCTCTATAACAGTTGTTATGCTGATGCGTTATAGATTGAAGGTTATATGGTTTCGGTACATATTTGGCCCTGGGATCATTTTCCATGCATCGTTCCTCGAGCTGTCACACTGCTTGCACTGGGGCTATTTCAGGGCTCTCCTTGAAGATGCTGGAATGTTTATGTTATTAGTAATTGTTATTTTTTAATTATTTTATTGTTTTTTAAAAAATTACCGTATATTACTCTGTATTAACCATTTTTAGTAGTCTCAAAAGTATCCACATACTCTGAGACATAGTGTGGAATGATTTTGACAGATATTTGATGCCATAGTTGCAGCTGATATAAGTAAAAAAAGTTGTCGACTAATTTTTTTCTTATTATCTTTTTTATGTAATTTAATCTAATCATAGTAACACGAGCATGATAATATATAACATATATTTTTATATTACATTTCAGGTTTTATGGACATTATATACAGATTTTTTATATGCACCACTTTCACCATTCTACATAGCTATGATTGGAGATCGTATAGCTGTGGTGCCACTCATCAACTTCCAATTCATTGAGTGGAACCAGCCAAACCAGGTCATGTGTCAGTTTGGTTATATACAACATATCCCCTTGGCACCATGACAAGATGATGCATTACAAACAATTATTCTTATAGGTAGATAGACAATAGATTGGCGGCAATATCTTGTAGAAAAAATCGTGCTTTGGGACATCCATTCCAAATGTTGTATCCTTACATGTGGAAATCCTATAACATGCTATTTTTTTATCTAATCAGAGGGATTACACATACTGGTACCAACGACACACCATCAGGAACCATACACGTCAGGGGATTTAAATTCAATAGTTGTTATGTTTAGTAAGATTTATTATATTTATTTAACTCACTTTTGGTTTAAATTTCAATCTGAGTTTAGTTGGAGTCATACAGTGTTGCTCATTTGGAAGATATCACACATCCTCAGGAAGAGGAATATATTAAATGGGATGTAGTTCACGGAGATTTTTTGGCTCTCAAAAATCATCTCTTATTCATGAGTGACAATTTCCATAATGGGGTTCCATAGTTATATTTTGATCCATATCCTCCAACTGAAGATCTTGTGGATGATGATGTCCCTACTATGCATGCTAAGGATGATGCAACACAACTACCACCGCCAGTTGGAAGATATGGATGAGTACATCAGGGGGTAGAGGCAATGACATAAATATCCAAGAGAATCTCCTCCAGATGTTTCCGCACCGTAGAGAGATGATCACGAATAACCGAATAATGATATTTCCTGGAAGGGAGAAGCTTAAATGCCTTATATGTCGTATCCGATGACTTCTTCAGAATAAGAGCTGGGTGTGGAAACAGAAGTTGTCCTGGTTCCCTCTCCTCCCAATGAGGACTTCTGTAATTTCACATTTCTACCATTTTTAGGATCTTCAAGGTCATATGGCTCTACATATGATTTTGGAAAGTCCCCTACATGTGATGTTGGACAATCCTTTAACCAACACCATGAGGAGGCACCAAAATCCCCAGAAGAGGATGAACCCCTAGCTGGGACACTAGAGCGAAACAGTCGTCAAACACAGAGTGGGCGTGAAGTTCCGATGCCATAGTGTGGTACTAGGGGGAATCAATGTTGATTTATTCATATGCCCTATTGTATATATTAAAAAACATATTTACTTTTATTTGTAATTGTAGTTTTAGATAACTAAAAATAAATACAATACCTCATAATTGTAACATTATTATGCTCCATGTATTTGACTTTATACGTGTTTAAATTATAAGGTACAAATATAATCTAAATGAAATTTGTGACATTGACTAATAAATGTAGATTTAAAATTAAATATTTAATGAATAAATTTATTATTATATTATTATACATGTTCATATATAAATAATTATTTATAATTTGGTAAATATAAATATATTTAAAATAATATAATTATTAATAAATATTCATAATTATATAAATGTAAATATGTTTTTAAAGATATAATTATAAATCTATATTTAAAAATATTTACTTATTTATAAATAAATTTAAAATATTTATAAACATATAATGATATTTAATTATATATTTATGGATACAATTATATTTATTTTAAATATTTTAAATTATTAATATTTATTTATTTATAAATAAAATTAAAATATTTATAAACATATATTAATTTTTTAATATATCGTAAATAATTATATTAAGAAATATATTTATTAAATATTGAAAAATATATCAACTTTATTTATAAAAGAAACTTATAACAATATAAAAATATATTTAAAATTATATAACTATAAATACATTTTTAAATATAAATATAATTATGTATTTCTTATGAATAATTATAATTATACATTTATAATTATATATTTAATATAAATATATAATTTCTTATTTATAAATATATTATTAATATATATGTATCTATATATTAACAATAATATATTTATAAATATATTTACATTTATATTATTATATATATTTATATATAAATAAATATATAGAATCTTAATTATGTATTTAATTTATATATTTATTATATTTATATTAATCATATAATTATTATATTTATAATTATATATTTAATGTCATTATATAATTATACAATTATTATTATTATTATTATTATATAATTAATATAATTAATATAATTATATTTACTGTTATTATATAATGATTATATTGGTATAATTGTTATAAATATAATTATAAATTTATTACATTTTGTTTAGTAAGTATATTTTTTATATATATATTATATAATAACTATATATTTATAATAATAATTTATAATTATATATTTATTAAAAATATATATTAATTTATTTATAAATAAAAATTACAAATACATGCAACCAAATGTTAATAATTATATATATAAATATATTTACATTCATATCAATTAAAATATTTATATATAAATAAATATAATGAATTTTAATTATGTATTTTTATCTATATTTATTATAAATATATAATTTTTATATTTATAAATATATATTTTTGGTCATTATATATTTATATAATTATTATAATTATTATAATTATATAATTATTATAATTATAATAAATATATTTATTACTATAATATTTTGATTATAATTGTGTAATTTTTATAGATACAGTTATAAATTTATTATAGGAATTTTAGTAATTATATTTATTATAAATATATTCATTTTAATTATAATTATATAAATATTAATATATATAAGATGCATATATATATAGGGGGAGGGGTGTGGTGTGGATTAACAAAAAAACCCATAAGCGCAACTTCAAGTGGCCCCGATGGGCTTGTACACTGAGTGCCACTTCCAATGGTGCTAATGACACCCAATTTTTAAGACCACTCACCATTTTCTGACAAAAATACCTGCTTGATGAAATTTCATGGTAGATTGGGGCTGTAATAATGCATCAATATACTATATTTTTGTACCAATGTGATGATTGTTTTGGGTTAAATTACCTTTAATGTGAGTAAAATGCATCTCTAAGAAATTTTATAATTTCTTTCAATAAATAAAATATTTTTAATTTTTTTATAAAAAAACATTGATTTTAGATTCTAGTAATAAAAATGTATATTCTGTTGGAATTAACTCTATGTTTATATTAATTTATATTCACCTATTTATTTAATTTGTATTTAACACAACACCATGTTCAAATGAATCATGACATACTATTGAAATATTAATATTTAATAAGGATGTTATCACATAGAATATCAGATAGAGGATATGAATATGATTAATTATATTATTAAAATATATCATTTTCAAATGTATATATAATGAAATCATTACTGATTAATTAATTAGAAATGAAAAAACAACCATTTGACAATAACTAACATATTTTTCCAAAAATGTATCTGTAGGACCCCGGGACACCCTGAGAGGGGAGGGGTGAGTCAGGGTGTCAAATTTTGTTTTAAATTTGATGGATCTTGTTCCCATGTTGGTAGGAACTGGTCAAACATGTATGATGGATAAGATCAGAAATAAAACATTCTCATGGAACGAGATGACACAACACATTTTACTTGGTTCACCGCTAAGGGCTAAGTCCAAGGAGCATATGCCGATAGGTTGTCGGTCATACATAATTCCACTATTCTTCACTATTTTTGGTTTACAAGGGTTCGGGAAATGTCACTCTGTCCCATGCTCACTACCCTTACAAAGGTTCATGGATAGCTCACAGCGTCCCTTGGGTCACTCCCGTTGACTCCCCCTAGCTGACTGCCTTCGATAAAGTCCCAGTCAGTATATAGACGTGAAATTCTCTTCATTATCTTGATTCAATACATACTCTGTTGTATGTAGAAGCTCTTTTGAAGTCCAACATTCACTTGAGATGAATCTCACTTTGTACCAAGGGTATCAGGAAAACATCCATCTTTCGCGCAGCTCCAAAAAGTACTGGCTTGCTTCAACCACACCTGGCGCACTTCACCAAGCTGGTGCACAAGTTTCATGACGGCGCGTAAGTTCACCTCTCCCACCTGCGCGTCACTCACTTCTTCAAATTCAAAATTGCATGAATCACTCTCTTTTATGCCCAAATATATTATGGCACACAACTATAAACTGTCGTGCTTCTTCATATCTTGGCGTGCATGTGTCACCAAACCACTTATGTGACACATTCTTCATGAACTCCAAACATGGGTGACACACACCCTCTCTCGCCAAAAACACATTAGATGTGCAGCAAAGAACTGTCGCGAAACTTCAACTTGCGCCACCCACCACCACTTGCCTGACCACAAGACCTGCGCGGCGGGAGCTATGATTTTATCTAAGTCTGATCTTCGTACGCAATGAAGAGGTTTCTTATACTTTTTATATCAATTTGGGCACCCTACGCGACGACGCGCATGTCTTCCCTCGACGGGCATGTTTCAACGCACATGTCTTTTCTGCGCAAGACACTTGCGTGACCAAACATAAAACATGGGCACCCTTCTCCATTTTCCATATTTTCATGTTTTGATCTTGAAAAACATATGGCACACAAGTTTTGTCTTCTTCCAGACATTCGACGCACAAGTCTTTTCTGCTTGTTCTTTAAGATCACTTTGCTGGTACACATTCTGAACATCCATTGTGGATTGACAATAAACACAAACCAAACATTAATTCATGCATAAAATGCCCATGGTTCCAATGGAATTTTTATGGACAGAAACATATTTTATCTCAATAAAATAAATAAATCAATTTTTTGAAATAATTTTAATTAAATAAATATATATATAATATATATAAAATATTTTTTTCATATTATCTTATGTGTTTTCGAGACAATATATAAGAAAAAATCCAAATTTATGCTTAAAACCTGTAACTTTCTTAAAAGTAGTTTTTTCATCTTTGAAACAATTATTGAAAAAAATATTTATTTATAAATTTAATGAATTTATATTTTAAAAAAATAAAATTCATGATTTATATTTGAATTAATAAATTATATTAGGGTTAATGATAGATAATTTTCAATGAAAATAAATTTTGTGATGAATAGTGGAAATACTAGTTTTTGTTAAGATCAATCATTATCTTTTAAATCATTTATGATGTTAAAAATTTATTTAATAAGGCTATAAAATAATTTTTAGCTCATTTTTATAACTATTAATCCAATATAGTTTAATTTTATCTTTTTCATATTGATTTTTAATGTAAAATCTGTTTAAACTTTTGAACATTTTCTCACTGAAAACCCACTTTTTCATCATATATGTAGGATTAATTTTAAATTTGTTTTCTAACTTTTTGGGAAGGTAATATGAAAAAATATATTCTATATATTTAATTATATTAATTTATATTATCTAAAGCTTTCTAATTTATTTTTTATCATAATTAATGCCCCATAAATTAAAACTTACTTATCATGCTTATTGTATAAATTGTTTTACCGGTGCTTAATCTAAATATGTAGAGGGTTAAATTACCCAATACATATATAAATACTATTTTATTGAAATATATCCATGTTATACTTATCATGGTTGTGAATATGGTAATTGGAAATATCTTTTATTGGGAAATACTTTCATTGTTATAAATCTTTCTGGAAATTTCACTCTAGTTTCCAAGTGTCTTTCGTTCCCCATATTTTATGGATCCAATCCCCTATTCATCTTTCCACAACCCAAGATCCTTTAGTATTATCTATTAAATTACAAAAACTATTCAACACTCACCTAATCACTTTCTATATGACCTATATTGATTATTAAGGTCCCCTAATGATGTTTTATATGTATACCAAATGGATTTCACATAAAAAGATTTATATTCAACAACTATGTGCTTTTATTTAATATTATCAGCGACCTTCCTAAATCCTTATGAAATGATTATTAAAAAATAAACTATGTATATTAGATATATTAATGGTATTTTATGTTAATTTTATGACCTATATCCATATATTGTTCCATCAAATGGGAGACAAAACGTTTGATCATGAGTACAGTAGACTACCGCCTCACGATAAATCATAATTCATTTTCCATCACCACCATTAATTGTAGGGAGAAATTTTTTATTTAGTATAATTATATAATATTTTTAGTATAATTTCAATTTTAAAATATAATATCACATATTACCTTTTTTACTTTCAATTTTTTGGGTTACATGCTAACTTTATGTGTGTGTGTGCAGACTTCTGTCTCGTAAATTAATGTATTTTTTTCACATAAACATTAAATGGATGTTATAGATGATAAATCTATAGAATTTAAATGATATATATTTAATAATTATTTTTTAGTGGAATTTTATTATTTAGACATTTATTTTTCAACAATTATAGAAAATGGAAACAACATTCATGTGTTGAATATCCTACCATCTCTATGAATGATATATTTAATTATCTATATCTAAAATTTATCGATTACTATAAATGCATATATAATTTAAATATATGATATATATAACGCTTTTAATGTACTGGAGATGGTGGAACCATTATCGATGTTGTGGAAAAAAGAATAAAAATCAACACATTCATGGAAAAAAATTAATTATGGCCTAAAACGTTACATTAAAATAGAATTGTTAATAAATAAAAATTAAAAGGGAAATAACAAGTATTATATAAAGTATAATAAATATATATATGGTTCTGTAATCATCTTATAATAAACATATAATTATTATATAGGTGTTTTGAATGTGTTTGTTGAATTTTGGGACACTATGTATAGGATTTACGACTTACTTTTATATTCTATGAGACTTGTTTAATTTTCCCCAAATGAGTAAATAATTTATATTATACAGATCCTTTGAATTTATTTAATTATTTTTCCCATTAATGTTATTTGGATTTAAATATCAATATGAAAATTTATTTTTCATGGTGTTTATAGTACAAATGATACAAAAGATGAAAGGTTTATATGATACAATCTCATCATTTAGTGAGATTTATTATATTAGTGTTTCTAATGATGAAATAATTTGATCCATATCAAATGAAAAATAAAATAACATTATATTCATATAGCTATTTTTTAGAATACAGTTTTCCCTTTAATGTTCCACTCATTATGTATTCAAGAGTTACAAATACGTTTTTTAAGAAAAATCATCTTTATTTCAGTCTTCTGTTAAAATAATATTTATTCAAATATCATGTAATCTAATAAAATTTTCAAAAATATATTTAACATTATCCAAATGATTTATTAAAAATTTCCATAAATATTACTTTTGATAAACTGTTTTGAATTCAATCTTGTCATTTTCCAAACAATTCCTATTATGATTTTACCAAAAAATGAGGAATTATTCGTGGTTATAACTGGTATGGAATAAATTAATTTCCCCACAATCATGAACATTATTTTAATTAAAGATTATATTATGCATTTTAAAGGAAATTTTCAATGAAAAATATTTTCATAATGTCAATTGTTTTAAAAAAATAAAATTTGGAAGGACAGTTTTTGGATTAAAATTTTTAAATGATTTTAAATATTCCTTTATATGATTTAAAATATATTTTATAATAAAATTTATTTAAAAAGGTATTTTTCAATAAAAATAGTTTCTTAAATTATAAATTATGTATTACTACTGAAATTATTTAATTTTTTTTAAATTATTCTTTCATAGATTCCATGGTTATGTATAATGAAAATAATTTTCAAATTGATTAATGTTTTATAAAAATTTAATATACATGTTTTATATTCCATATGAAATGTTTCAAGTGATATTTGAAAAAAATACCATCTAAGATGATGTAATTTGATATAAATTATGTTTTATTAATGATAATATTAATGAATCAATTTTTTTCATTATATATATATATATATATATATTTAATTTTTATATTGATGAAATGTTTTTTAATACAATATATTTTCACATTTTAAACGATGGTGAATTAATGAACTTTTTATGGATCATGTTTTCGTTACATTATTAATGTTTTGATGATATGAAATTTATTTTACTATATTTTTCAATACATATTTATTATTTTCCTAATGGTATAGGATGACATGTATCTCCCTCTAATTCATTGGTAATAATTTAACTCTCAAAATATAATAATGGTAAACATGTTGACATGCTTAATCCAAAATGTAAAATAGGATAGTCTTAGTCAGATATGAGAAATAGGTTCATCTTGATCTTCTATAGGAAATAGCCATGTCTAGATCGACATTGTGAAAAATGTTACATGTCTGAATCATCATTGTTGATATTCTTGGTAGTAACCTTGAAAATTAAATGTTTTTCTATGTTTAATTGGTTTCAAAAAATTTATAAAAAAATATTTTTTTTACTGATTGATTTTTGTTGAATTATTTGTTATGGGATATATTATCCAAAATGATAATGACTAATTCCGTGAATCATGATTCTGATCAATGAAATGTTGGGTATTAACATTATTATTTAAGTTCAAAGTAATATAAAATTTTTATTTATCTAATATTTTTATACGATCATTGTTTTATATTATGTATTTTTACCTTAATTATGCATTTTTTCTCACAATTACTTATGTTTCAATCCCTATGTTATTAGGAATGGTTTCGGTAGTGTATACCTAGTAGGATTACAAGGTATGAATATATTTGTTGGAGATATATATGATATTTAATTCTATAATAATATTGTGTCTGTAGTATCCAAAGAAACTAAAATATTAGAGTTATCTAGTATTTATTTATTTAATATACATGAATAATCATCAAAAAATAGTTCATATCAAGTATAAAAGAGAAGAATGTCAAGAATGATGTAAGAGTCCATACAAGTAAATGATTATATTTTATATTACATCAGAGATCATTCATGTGTTTTACATTTGTAGTGAGTATATAGAGGGTGATTCTAGGTTGATTAAATGTTTAGGCCTCTGAAACTACATACCTACAACCATGGGTGAAAATCCATCCATTATTACATTTAAAATGAATAGGGGATGAATTTAGAAAGAAAGTGTAAATATAAAGTACTAAGTGATTATGGTTGGAGTTTTATTTTGGGATCATGAATACATAGATTCCAATGGTAGAACATTTCTCATCCACTTTTAGAAAACATTTTTCAAGTCTACATGCCTTCTTTCCATCCATCATTTATCGCCCCTATGTGAATTCATCCTAGAAATTTTTACCTCAGAGAGTTTTCAATGAACAATTATTTGTGTGAAATCATAGGAGTCAACTTTGTTGAATTTAGATAAATTTTTTTATCACTCCTAAGAATAATGTAGTAATCCGACAAAATAGTCCATTTATAGATCATGTTTTTTGATACAGTTCTGAACTCCTTCCAATGGTCCAATCATCATATATAATACATTGATTCATAAAAAATAGATGTAGAGAGTGTAGTAGTGTAATGGGAAAGATATTGTGATAATCTATGAATGAGTATTACATGAATGGACATGGATCCTATCATGTTTTAGGATCAAAAAATGGTTAATGGTTTTTGAATATCGATTCTGGGAAACAAATGTGTATTCGAGAGTGACCCATTTGGAAGGAATTCTAGTTTTCAAACATCATTTCTTGTTCTAAAATTATAACTAAGAGGTTTTTTTTATCATGATACAATTTATAAGAAAATTGACCATTATTTTTTCCCCATCCTATGTTGATTGTAAGAAAGAAGATTTATTTTTTAAAATCCTTTCCACATGTACAGGGACCTCCTTATTGTCCACTTCCATATGTCCTTTCATTCTTCTCCCCCTTCCTTTCTTTTTAATAAACCACACCGAGCTTATAAATAAATTATTTATAATAGTAAACTATAATCAACATGGAAAAGTAATAAATATGATATTAATAAAATATAAACATTAAATATAGAAAATATTTACGTGAAAAGTCATATACTCAAATTTTTTAATAAAATAATAAACATTAATTTTGGAAAATGACATCATTGATTACCTATTCATATATAAAATTAATTGAAATAATTTTAATATTACAAAATGATA
The DNA here is from genome assembly GCA_963277665.1 of Viscum album. Lineage (NCBI taxonomy): Eukaryota > Viridiplantae > Streptophyta > Magnoliopsida > Santalales > Viscaceae > Viscum > Viscum album. The sequence goes on along the minus strand of OY728133.1, from coordinate 2,062,432,013 downwards.
TTTTAAGGGGTATCCTATAATCCAAAAATGAAAAATGACGTTTTTGGTTAACATATCAGGATGAACATTTATATTTCATGGATTTCAAAACCATGATATAATCGCGCATCACTTGTCATTTCAACTTCTAAACAATTATTGATTATTATTAGTAGATCATGTAAATATAAATAATTTATTTATGAAATATTATTTTTTCTAATTAGTTTTCATTTCATATTATTATTATAATAGGATACTATCAAATAGAAAAATAATTCCATAAAAAATCCACCACAATAATACAATCCTGAACTATATTTCCCCCTTACGTGTTACCTTATGAAATATTATATCATATCAATTAATTTAAATAGTATAAATTATAAAACATTTATTATATTCAAGGAAAATTTATATTAAATTAAATTAAACCAACCTAAAAACAACTTCCACTACTATGATTCATGTAGATAATCACCTACATAATTAAATCTAATCACATTTAACATGTTCTTACTAGAAATTCAGTATCAATTAATGGTTTCCCAACTATGCACCAACCATGAAAGAGATTATGGATTTTTTGGATATGGGATGATATATTATATAATTTAGAATATGTTTACCTAACAATAAAAGCTTTTTGACAATATTTTGTGGTCATTTGTGTTTATTATGATTGTTTTTACAATGTATTTATTATTGGATTAATATTCATTTTTTATGGTGTCAATTACTGAACGTGCATATTTTTTAAAAAACAATGAAAATATTGAAACATACCATTTAATTAATTAATCATATTATCTACCTTAAACCCTCCAGAGATATTTTAGGAAGTAAAACCCATATATTAGAGTTGTATTGTAGCTTTCAAAAATAACTTCAAATGCGTTTAACACCTTCCATAAATTATTTATTGATAAAATATTACAATATTTTGAGAATACACCAACTAAAAAATAAAATTAAAAATTAACATCAAATAACATTTGAAACATTACAAAATATGTCTTTTTTGTAATTTTACACATTGATATACAATTAGTTACAATTTTGAAATCATTATTCTGATCGATTCGATCCATGTTCACATAATATATCAAAACCATATTAAATTAATCATTTACAAATAATACCCAATAATCCAATCAAAACACAAAACTAGACATCTTTAAAAATAATGATAAATATTATAAAAATAAAAGACCCTTTAAAAAAAATATAATCATTATAAAAAATGGATTCTTTTATAACTAATCAAACCGAAATAATGTTCAGTTTAAACAGTTTCATGCCTTTGGAAACTCTTTTGTATCTATAAAAGTATTATATCATTATACGGATAGGAATATAAAAAATTTATTTTAAAATATATAAAAAATTAAATATACTTTGAAAATAACATGATCAAAAAATAAACCCCATTTAACAAAATTATCAAAACAATAATAATTTTTTGAGATTTTTTTAATTTGAAGACTTTTTTATTCCAAATGATAACATCTAATGGAATCCCAAAAATAGTCAACCATTTCCCCTTATAAAATATTTTGATAAAAAATTAGAGTCATGTGTTCAAATACATTTCAATAGCCAATTACATCTATCGGCGGTATCGTTTCAAAATTATAATATGTACAAAATAAGAAAGTAATAAAACATATTTATCAAATAAATAATGATAATTAAAAAGTTACATAAAAAAAATTATAATCCTCCCAATATTATAAATATATTGTCTATTTAATGAAAAAAATGAAATCTCATTCCATAAAAAATATCATAAAATAACCAATTTGAAAATTTAACATGTCCATATGAACAATTCATATATCAAACATTTAACATTTAATTAGAAAAATGTGATTATACAAAAATATATATTAGTCAATCAGTATCATCTTAATAAAAACAAATACTACACTAAATTATATTAAATCCTATTTCCAAATAGAAAATAATTCCTAATTTCCAAATAATAGATTATTTATGAAAACTAAATTATAAAATTAATGTAAAAATTATGTTGATTTGAAATATTCTACTATATTTTTTTAAAATTTCCTAACTAAATATTTATAAAAATATATTTTAAAGTTAATTTTTACATAGAATTTAAGAAAACAAAAATAATAATTTTGATAATGAAAACATAACATCCATACCTGTATTGACTCTAAATATATTTGAAAAAGATAAAATGAAAAGTTTTAAAAAATATTCCAATTTTTTCATTTACGAATTTAAAGATTCCAGTATATCATATATAATAGTAGTACAACAAAACAAATATATAAAATAAACTTTTACCCCAATTTTAACTAGATCACCAATGAAATTATTAATTTAGAATTATCAATAAATCGTATTCAAAAACTTTTAAATTGAAATATTTCATGTCTCATTTGAAAACATCCACAAGAATAAAATGAACATACTATTACAAAATAAATTCCTAAATTTGGTATTCATCATTCAAAATATTGACAATAAAATACCTTAAAAATATTTAGAATTAGAATACAAATAATTATCATTAAATTCATGCATATAATACGCATCTTGAACTATAAAAATAATTAATATTAATTGATACTAATTTGATAATTTTAATACCTTTATAATAAATATTTAAAATTTTATTATACCAAAATTATTAAAAGAAAAATAAAATCACCATTCCATCAAGATTTAATTTTTAAATAATTATATCTGTTATAAAACATTCATAGAAAAATAAAATTTCAAATATCATTATAATAAAAATATTTGCATACATTTATAGTTCATATTTATTTTTAAAATTTTAAATAATATATATATTGTTATAGAAATATATAACATTTTATTTATTTGATTGGACAATTTTTTTTAAAAAGTTGAAATTGTTGATATAACAAAATAATATTGTATAATATATAACATTATATATATATATAAACCTAATAAAAAATACAATCACACATACGATTTAGATAATAATGAAAACCAAAAAAAATTGTTCATGAAATATTATATCCAATTATACTGTCATCTATAACAATTTTAAAATCAATTAAGGCTCCAAGGAGGAACCCAATTATTTTAAAATAATACATAATTAATAAAACTCAATATAGTGTTAATTATCCTTGAAAAATGAATCTTATGACACCACACCATCATAAAAGAAAGAAAAAGGAAACCCATCAAAGTGTTATTAGAAACCAATTTATATTTTAATTCCCCTTATAATGTGGGTTTCAAGCTTAAATGTGTTTGTCAACCCCATTAATGGATTAATTACCATGTTTTAACGATCGAATACTTGCCTAACAATTAACATCCCAATATCATTTTGGAAATGTTTTTTTACTATACTAAGATGAGTACCTAGATATCATACAATTATAATGATTTTGTATTTCTAATGTATGTTTGCAATTACCCTAGTTTGGAATATATTCCAAATCATATGAATAATATTAAATGGAAATTATTTCTCTTTTACAGAATATAATGAATAAATAAAACCAAACATTTAATATAAATAATAAGAACATATATGAAAACATTTTTCAACTAGTATATAATATTATATATATTTATGATCTTATTATAATTTTATGAAATTATACTTCATATTATGATGTTTTTTAAATATTTTCTGTGACATGTTTGACACTAATTAAGAAGTAATCATTCTCCCTAATTATAAATAATTTGTCATTCCTTTCCATAAGCATTTACATAAATGGAGAACATATTGGTAAATAGTGTGAACAAAAAATATTGATACATTATAGTGAATCAATGGAAACTTTAATTGTTGGGTAATAGTTTGGTAATCTATGTGACCAATCTATATGGGTTTCCAAAAAACTAGAATTTTTTAATTACTTGTTTTCTTATGCTTAACACTTATTATTTTGGATTCCGTTCTTCTTCATTATTTTTTTATCAACCCAGTGATATCATTAGGTATTATATTCTATTATTCATAAATAATTATATCCCTCCTCTCGTGAAATTTATGTGAAATCTGAATGTAATATTTCATCCAGAATAATTTTCTTATTTCTTTATTCTTCTATGTTATATTTCAACTCTTTTTTCTAATTACCGTGAACCCTAACGACCATTATTTACAATCCTACAGTATTGGTTGGCCTAATATTTAGAATTTGGTCTTTTATGGGTGTTATTGTCTATTTTTTCTAGGGATATTCTTTCTCCAATGAAAGCATATTTATTCACTCATGTTGGCGTAAGTGTTTTTATGTAAATTGTTTTTATTTAACATATTTTTGGTTTTTGGTATTTTAATAAATTTTGTCATAAATAATTTTTTTTATATGAATTAGCTTGATTGAAATATATATTTTTCTATATATCAAGAATTTATGATTGATATAAAATTATTTTCAACTGGTTTCTCAATTTTTATTTATTATATGAAAAATTTGGGAACATATTGCATTTTAAGTAATTTATATTCACTATTTACAAGATGTTTTACCTATCAATTGTGGAACTATATATGGATTGAATTTTAAATAAGAATAGTTAATGTTTTCAATAACTAATTCTATGTAGTAGTATCTTTGGAATTTACTAATATATAGTTTTATTCCATTGATTTTTTAATATTTTATTGATATTTATGTATTTATTGGATTCTAAATTCATTGGATGACATTCAAATGGAAGTGAACTTTTCCATATGACATCGATAAATAGTATTATTGTTTTGGGTTTTAAAGTATAATTTAATAAAAAAATTAAATGGAAATTCTAATGGACCATTTGGAAAGAAATAATTTTTTAAAAAACATATGTACACGTCTCAGTTTTGAGACACTCTAGTAAAATTATAAAATAGAAATTTTCTCAATGCGAGTTGAATATTATCGTTATTTAATATATTAATAATATAAAAACGAGTTTATTCTTTAGAGGGTTATGAAATTGATATTATTGTCTATTTAATTTGTTTATATTATTGATATGTTAGTTGTTCTTATGACTATATTATTTCCTCGCCTCATATGTTTCATATCATGGGGAACATAGTTAGATAAGTGTGATACATTGATTAATGATAAATTTATTTATATTATGCATATACTAGTGTCCCATAAAATTGGTATCACATAATCTAGGGAAGTTTCCATAAAGAAACTAGTTTAGAGTAAATTTTTTGGTATTTCTATTTGATTACAATATATGTTGGCCTTTGGTCCCATGTGATTATATCTACTGTCAACTAATATTAAGAACTATTGATTTACCCATGATGTTTATATAATAATTTATGTTCATATTGTGATTCTTATTGCGTTGTACATTTATATGTTTTCTTCAATTCATATTGGTTTTTAGTATTATTTTATCTTTTTTATTAACTATATTATATTTACATGAAGTTATGGTTATATATTATACCCTTTTTGGAGTTTATTTTGTTTAGTTGACATATGAATTGGATTACAAGTGTATTTTTCTAGATTATCTAAAGAAATGGGAATGTAAAATCTATTTTCTTATCATAAACTGAAAAGAATCCCATTTCTTATTTTTTTACTATATTTTCCTCCAAAATGTGGTTTCAAATTTGGCTATCAAAAATGGGGTAATTATTTATTCAATTTAAAAAATCAATGTTTCTTGTTTTCATTAAACATTTTGTAATGAAAATCTATTTTCTTATTTTAATTAATTTATTCATGTAACATAATATAATCATAATTTCATATGTAGGTTCATGATATATTGTTGGGAATGTTTAGCTAACTCTATTTTATACAGATTCATATGTTTATATCACTTAGGTTTCGTGTAGTTTTTTATATTAAATTCTTATATGGGTTGTGCTTAGTGTTCACCAAGTTGATTATAGTATTGGGATGCTTATGTGACCTCTAGTCACATTGAGGATATCATATGGCTATTTTAGTGTATAGAAATTTTTTATCCATGTATCTTCCACTACATTAATTCTTTTATCTTAGTTCCCTCTTTTCACTATTTCATAATTACCATATATGATGTTTATATTTAGATGTATTTATTGATGTTTATAATCCTTATTCCTTATTTGTTAAATTTTATTTTCAAACCCATTATCTTTACTGTATGATATATTATTATAAGGGTTCACAGTGATATATTCTTGGAAATGGTGTTCTACTTATTAATTTTTTTTCATGGTTGAAATAATTTCGAAATGGTAAAACCTAATACCCTAGATTCTTATTGGTATCTTATAGATACTAGGAATGTAATTAAATCATTATAATTTATCATCTTTGGTGAAATAGTAGAATAACCAATTTTGGATCAATATAAAATGGAAACACATGTATATTTTTATATGGGGAGTAATAGTAGGTTGGTTATGGGGCCAAAAAAACTGAGATGTTGGGTCTATAATAGATAGATGGTAAAAAAAATTCATGATGATAATTGGGTTTCATATGGTAGTTAGGATATCAGTTGTGAATATTTTATCAAAATTCATTGTATTTTGATCAAAATTGATAATATATGAGTTATATTGAGATTTTTTATATTTTAGGGTAGATATGGAAGGATAAATAATTTTTTATAGTAACTGAATTGTCTAGAAAACAACGTAAATAATTTTGGACACAATATATTGGTTTTATCATTTTTGGAACACAATCTTCAAAACTATGATAAAAAACCCTACAAACTAATCAATCCCTCCTAATTTATCTGTTTTACCAACATTAATTTACAAATTCATTGAAAAGTGAATCTTATTAATTTTAGGTTAATAGTAATTATAAAGATGATTTGATGTTATATTGTTGAATATCACATGATATTATTTGTTATATCTATTAGTTTTAGGAAATAAAAATTATTTTTTGTGAAAAGAAACCATATGAAATTTTTTAAATTTGCAATAAGGTTTCTAAGATTGTTCATCAAAATAAATGGATTTTCATAAATTATTTCAAAATTTTAATGAATTTAAAATGGATGTTAAAAAAATTCTAATAAATGTGATTATTATGAAAATTTTCACTATGTGGAATTCATATTTTCATTAAATTTATTAGTTAATTCTCAATGGGTTATATGTGGTATCAAACTATTGTTATAGGGTAGTCTGAAGATCACCTTAAGGATTAAATTATGAGGGATTTCAAAAAAGTGATGTTTGTGGTAATATAAAAAATTAAAATGTTTTGAGATCCACTGTAGGGATTTGGATTAATATTAATCCTTCATAGTAATTTTAGTAAATTAAATTACTTATAAGTATGTATTTATTTATAAAATTATATTTAGTTAGATATAAAGTAATTATTTTATAAAAATGATTTCATGATTATGTGACATATATATTTATATGTGTATTGGTTTTTTTGAAAAATATATTCATTTAGGTTATATATTTTTAATTACATATGGAATTTATTTTTTTAATCTATAATTTTTTTTAATTAGATACTATTTAATGATATATAGATAATACCACCTAGAAGGGTTTCAGTGAAGTGTGATAAGTACATTTTGGGAGTTTTTCATAGTAAAACATCCCATGGTTATAACATTGCCAATCAAGGTTTTCATATCTATAAGGGACCTCATTGTATGGGAATGGAAACCTTCATTTACATTCATGAGAACCATCCAAAAATTCTAAAATTGATTAATACCCATTTATCTTGGATATTACAGTTCACCATTGGAAATTTTGTTTCTATTGATAAATAAATGAATCATTTATTCTCCAGGAATTCTTGAAGTATCCCATGCTAATCTCGTTGAGTAAGATTAACATATAAGAATATAAACAATTTAAATTGATAGTACTCCATGTGAAACCATGGGGTTATTAAGGATGTTTCCCAAGGTGACATGGACATATCCATACTATTCTAAGATAATATTATATATATATTTATTATTTTTCATATCAAGGAAAGACGTATAATGAGTGTGTTGTGTGTGATGATTTTAATTATTGAAGAAGAGAAAATGAAAAAATAACATTAAAAGGAATGGGAATAGACCTAATAGTGTTCTGAAATCATTCATTAATTATTGATAATAGTTTTTATCAATTCATTAACAAATATAACAACTTTTTATAGTTTTCCACTATTATTATGTTTTCATTTAGAATAAATAATTACTTATGATGCCAATCAAAGTTCACTGTTTACATGACCCCTTGTAGGGATGTATTAAATATAAACATAAAATAATTAAATTTCATTGATTAACTTCCTTGACATCTCCCAATTCAATTTACAAAGTCAAAATTATGGATTCACCTAAATCATGTAGATTAAGTAAGGATGAGGAGAAATGAAATGGTAGTGAATGAAATGAGATAGATAGTATGGATTGAAAATTGACATCCATCAATCATTTATGTTGACCCCTATGAACATCATCACATATTAAAGTTAAATACAATACATATGAGAATTAATTACTTGGGAACGATCTTCCACAACCATGTGTCGACCATTAATCCAGTGATCTATAATCATGGACATTGAATGACATAAGGGAGATAATCACAAACAACAATAAAAAAATAAATAAATATTCTTATTATATATTATAATATGAACTGTAGAAAAGGAAAACATACTATACCTTTTTATTTGAATGAAATAATAATACTAGAAATAATAGTAATTCAACTAAAAATAAAATCTTTCCATTTCACTTAAAAAAATTATTTAATAACAAAAAAGGAATATATTTATTAATAATATTCTAATTTATTATATATATTAATTACAAAAAAATATTTTTGAAAATTTTTAGAAAATATTGGATTTTACAATAAATAAAACATGAATTATTCCATAACATCAAGGAATTACTCTGATAAAGTCATTCACATGAAATTTCCATTATAAACATGTTCCATAATCTCTTAGTTAATTTCAATTGACATAAATTAAGGTCAATCTCAATACTAACATAAAATAAAATTTTCAATTCCCTTTTATTCGTGTTTTTCATCGACATCCCAATTACAAACATCAATGATTTCTTTTAAATTGATATTATTTATGCCATTTGATCCATCTTTATTCGAGTTTAAAATTGACCTAAAATTTTATTTATCTTAATATTAAAGAACATTTCACAATTAATATTATTAAATAAATTTATTGTATGTTTCACATATAAGGATATGGCCTTAAACATTACATAATCATGAATTAAATGAATAATTCACATTGAGAATCATTTCATGTTTAGATTTTTTTGAGGATTAGGCCATAAGTATTTCATTATATCTCAAAAATTACAAGGTAGACACTTCTACTTAGTTTCCACTGTTTTCATAAAATCGAAACTCTTAAAAAAGATTAATGTTTAGTCCCATGTTTTATACAGCCCGACTATTCCTTGATCCCATCCTTGACCCTATTCATCTTTATGTCTTGTGAAAAAACATTTCAAAACATTGGACGAGCACAAAAATCTAATTAAGAGTTATAATACAAATAAATAAAACATTAGTTCACCATTGAATACATAACATAATCTCTTTAAAATTCCTCATGAAATCATATGATTTGTGAATAACATATAGAAAATGTAAATCATAATGTTAAGTCGTGTCATCCATATCATAATTATATTGTAGTTATCACAACTATGTAGGGAGTAACATTTGGAATACCCATCACTAAATATTCCCTCAATCTCTCAGGAGAAATATTCATGTTTACCTAAATCACATTACCCTATGTATTGGAGTGATATCTCAGGCTCATCCGCCCAAGTTTTATCACAGAACCACCCATATACGTAACAATTCCTAAAAACCATAACATAATCATAAAAAAATAAACATAAAATAAAGTTAAAATTTCCACATTTCAATCATAATATATTATTTCAATATATTTAAATAATCAATCCATTATCAAAACCATTTTCAATACAAATATTCATAAAAAAGATAAAATTGTATTTAGTTTTTTTTAAACACATTACAACCTTTTAATGAACATATAAACCAAATAATACATGCGGTGGATGAAAGGGCGTTGCAACCTATTACGTTAAAAAGAATCAATATTTTTTTTCCTTTAGTAAAACAATTTGTAGAAAACTAATACCGTTTTATGAAATGAAAAGTCAGAATTTTTATATAGCATATAATATAAAGTCATATATTGAAAATGAAGTGCTCAGATCAGTTTTATCACTGAGAGGGGGAGGGGGTGAATCAGTGATCCTTTTAAATTTTTTACTAATTGATTCTTTATCAATTAAACCTATGTGGATTGTTAAGGCCTCGATCCACTCTTCTTGTATCTCTCAACCTTTCCTCGAGTGATGTAGTAAATGTAAAGGCACAGGACACCAGGATTTACAAGGTTCGACTCCAAAGGCCTACGTCCTTGCCATGTTGGTTAAACTACCCAACATGGTTACTCCACTATAATTTGGTTAGTAATTACAATGGTCGATACAGAGTCACATTGTATATCCCCTGAGTCCCACATGAGGTTCTTTATACTGCATCCCATAGTGTTACTGGAGCCCCACTGGCCTGCTTCAGCTTCCACCAAAGACTTCTCCACCCTGAGTCTCACAGGGGGTCTTCTCCTGGCTCCTCGAGTCACACAAGTAGGTCTTCTTCTTTTGAAGCTCTTCAAGAGTCTTCAACAACCTTGGATAAGGTCTTCTGGACTTGCTCACTTCTTCTGATCACTGGTGGTGACCGGGACTTCTCTTCATTTCTCGGGATTTATCTCCTTCTTCTAAGGATAACCCGACCACTGTCTTCAAGAATCTTGGTTGGAAAATATGTTCCCACACCGAGTATGCCCACTCAATCTTCTTGGTCTTCTCAACTACTGAAAACTCAGATGAATGATTTCTTTAACTTCAGTCTCGCTTCAGTCTCTTTTTAATTAAACTTCACGAATAGAGTGCATGGCATCTCTGAATCTTCATTCACTGATTGCATGTCATCTCAATCTTCATGCATGACTAACATGGAATCTCAAATTTCTACAAGAACCTTTGTTCTTGGACTTCTCAAATGCACACACACTGATTTAAGATTTGTTTACATGTGCATGTGCATGCATGAATGCATGTACTCCCATTTTCTTCTTAGTGTGCTAAACCCTTAAATGGGTGTAAACTATTTTAGCACACACTCTTTCTTCTTGGAGTCACACTCTATTATTCTTTCTCACACACACCACATTGTGTGTTATTCTTTAGTGTGAATTTCTCCTTCTCTGTTTCTTATCAAGGTGTTCACCCACTTGTTCAATTATTCATACATGCATGGATATTTATATATCATCGTCATTCACTTGGGCACACAAAAGAGGTATGGCCTCCTTCGCTTGTGCACACACTAAGGCTTCGGCCTTCTTGTTTCTTTGCACACACTTTGTTATTTTCTTCTTTTTCAAAGTGTGCACACTCCACTTGTTCACACACTAAGGCTTCAGACTTCATGTTTCTATGAACACACACACACACACACACTCAAAGATGGTGTGGCCTTCCTCTCCATTTTTCACACAAACCTCAAAGGGTTTGATCTTCTTCTTCAATGTGTACACACTCAACTTGTGCACACACTCCTTCTTCAAGTAAATCAAACACAACCCGAATGGGTATGTGGATATTATATGTGTGAGGGTTTCTTCTAAAGGTTTATCAAGGCCTCGAACTCATGCATGTGATCCTCTTTGTGACAACACAGGGCCTTGGGTTCTCATTCTTTGTGCAAAACAAGAGAGCACAATCCTCCTTCTTTGTGCAAATCAGGGAGAATGGGTCTTCTACGCACCAAGAGTGCTTGGGTGCAATAGGTGCGTAGGGTGAGGTAGCTTCTTCTACCGCACAAGTGGCATGGAAAATCATGCCGCATAGGTGTGGTAGCTTCTACCGCACAGGTGGTGTGGTGGATTCCTTCTACCGCTTTAGTTCACGGGCAGAGAAGGCGTGCAAGTTGGTGCGGCTCAGCTTCTTCCTACTATACAAAGGGAATGTGGTGGCTTCCTCTTGCCACGTGAGTGTGCGGGCACAAAGGGTGCGGCCACTTGCTACCGCGCAAGAATTCGGGCAGCGGGCGCGTAGGGCTCGGCCTCTTCCCTGACATTCAAGGGAGCACAGAGGGAGGCTCGACTCGGCCTCTTCCTTCGCACAAGGAATGCACGGTTCTGCATCGTGCGAGTGGTTGCATGGTTATCCTCTCCAAAGATTCTCTGTTTTTTGAAATTGAAGCACATGAATGTCCTGGAGACAACAACCTCTTCTCGGCTTGGACTCTTCCTTTTATAGACAGAGAATGCGTTCAAAATCCATCCATGAATCGTCCGAGATTCATTCCTTCAAATAATCGAGATATTCGGTTCTTTAAAAAAACATTCAACCAACGTTAATGATTTTACGGATACCTCTTGTGTTTACTTTTTCCAAATGTGTGATCCAAAATTCATGTATGGATTCACGATCATATACCTGATTCTTGTGAAAAAATCTCACACGAATCCATGTGGCCTCGGCAACTCTGTTTTCCTCGGCTGTACCTTCTTCCTCGAGATTTCTCATGCATGCAAGATGTAGATTGCATGCATGGTCTCGGTTCGACCATACGATCACCATGGATGCTTCATGTTCTTCAGAAGTGGCCGAGAGCTCCATATCCCTTGCTCGGGTACCTCTGGTTCATGAGAGGTGTCGCGGGGTAGCTTCAGCTGGCGGGAGGTTGAGGACGACCGTAATTTGTCACCTCGGTCATTGGATCGGCGTTAAATGATCTCGGATGGCACCGCAAATGGATCGTGCGGCTGCAATAACACGTGTATCAGATGGATGGCCCAGATTAGCTCTGCGTGTCAAAAAACTCATCCCACATCGAAACGCGCTGCGGTTTTTCTGCGGTTTAACAACCATCTCCTCCCACCATCGGCTCAGAAATCTCCTCTCTCCCCTCCGGTGTCGCCCCACACTGGTTCTCCTGTGGGCGCTCTCTAGCGCCCACTCTGCTTCTTTCAGGCGTTCACCTAGCTCCCACACTGCACGGATTCATCACCGGATGGAACCCGCAAGATTACACATGGCCCGTACCATGCCTCGGGGAGGCCTTGGCCTTGAGGACTTCCCTTGAGCGCAGTTGACCCTCGGGTCCCGCAAGTTCTTGAGGTGAGGGACCTCAGCTGGCCTCCTTGGTTGGATTATTTTTTGTTAAAGTACATAGTTGGTATTTTATATAGAATCAAAGTAACCAAGTACAAATATGACAAACCATACTTCTTCTCCTCTTCATCTTCTTATGAACTCCATATATCATCTCCAACATCTCTTCTTTGTTCTATAGAATTATCAAGGATCTCTCAACTATCTTCATTAAAAAATAATCATAAATCACTTTGATCGTCAATGTTCTTCCTCAATCCAATCATAGATGAGGTTGGATCATCTTCAAATCCACATGCACTAAGAGATAGTGCTTGGTCTTCTTCAAACCACTTCATCCACTTGGAGGTTGTGGATGGATCCCTTCTTCATTCCTCATAAACTTAGTGATAGTGGATGGAACTACTTTATCTCATCATGCATTGTGATGACAATGCATGAACTTCTAACAATGTTGTGACATTGTATCTCCTTGATACATGTCTTGGAACTTCAAGATCAGTTCTACAATCGTCTGATTCAGTATGGAGAGTGTTTCAACCATTACCTTCTATGACACTTAGTGATTCTCCTAAGTGACATGCTTCTTAGTACCATGGTCATTCTCCAATCATCACCATCACCATTTCTTCTTTTTTCATTCACATATCCATTAAATCGTTGACACCTTATTAATAACATCACCATCACCATCACATCATCTGTCATTCACATGTTGACACTCCATGTCATCGATTCAATCCTTGACAACAAAGGCAACACAGTGCACAACAATCTCCCCCTTTGTATTTGTTGTCAATATCACTAGAGCACATATGAATGGGTGAATATGTGTTCCAAGATTTCCCCCCCCCCTTATTGGAAACCAAATGCAAAGGTGTGGTGTGGTTCTCTTCAAAATATAACTTCCTCCCTTTGAATAGATTCTTCTTGAAAATCACTAAGAGAGGGATGATGTCACATGTTCACTTTAGAAAAGAGCCTTTAGTAAATCATCTATAATTCTACTTGGGCTAACCCGATGTAGAAAACAAGAGTGATGTCACAAAATAATTCAATGTTGTCCACAATTCACTATACATGTGAGATCATGCTTAGGCTTCAAGGGGTTGTAATTTTTCAGATATATCAATGAATTGATAAATCTTTCACATACTTCCCCAAACTCATTAGAAAGTTCAGATGCAAAGATAAATATCCCCCTTTAATCCATTTGTCTTCAATTAATTACTGCCGCTTAATTGAAATGTTAAATACAATTAGGAAAAAAGGGATGAAAGTGTGATTGGAATACCTTCATTCTCCACAAGATGATATGTATCTCAAACGATCATCTTCTACAGATTGGTTCCCCCTCAAGGGGTGCCCTCCATTCTATCTGTACCATTCACAATTTGAGAATGATCATCATCTTCAATCCCCTGAAATGTAAGCACATGTATATACTAGTGATTAGAGAAGAAGATGGAACTTCCTTTGTTCATCAGTTTTAACAACAAGGTTTAGAAGATTCTCTCAACCGAGATGTTCCAATTTATCCATTCTTTACACTTGCACTTTTGGTCTTTAATGATGTTTGTGCTTGTGTGGATCTTAACACCTATTCAACTTCTTTGTGTGTGACTCCTATCTTTCTAAGTTCCTTCTGAGCACAATAATCTCCTGGTGCAATATTCATTCTCTTGAAGAATTCTTTTTGAGCTGGAATGAGTGTCATGCATTCATTACTGATATGACCACCTTTATTGCACCTCACACACAGAACTTCATCTTCATGAGAAATATTTTGGTTTTCATTTGCACTAGCTTTAACATGTTTATTTTCTTCATTTCTCATTATTTCCAAATCTTCTGGACAGATGATTAATATGACAATTGGAAGTGAGACTTCAGATTTGGATGTTCCACATGGTTCCTTTGATGCTTTTAAGTTACCTTTCATAGGAAGCTTATTTTCAATCAATAATTTCTTCTTCATCTGAATTGATTGTCCTGTTGAGTGCAGTTTGCTTCTATTTAGTTCCATGGATTGTTTACATAGATCCATGGTATGACCTATCTTTCCATAGTAAAAGAATTTTTTCTTGGTGGTCCTTCTGGATGCATCACCCTTCTTGGATTTGAAATACAAGGACTTCTCTTTCTTTTTCAGGATCTTTTTGGGAGCATTTTCAACTTTCATTTGCTGGATTCCCAAGGATACGTCATTGTTCTTAGCCAGGTTCTGTGATCTTCTCTTCTTTTCAGCTTTGGAAACATTTGGAGATTGGTATGTATCATTCTTGTGACCACTTTTTCATTCATCCCAGATGTTATCAAACATTCCAAATCTGTTTGTAGTAAAAAGATGTTTCTAGACCTGTGGATGTTTCTTCTTCTTCTCTGGCTTGCTCCCCCTTGGAATGGGTTTCCTTTGTGCTTTAATATTTAGAGGATTGTACCAAAAATTCATTCCACAATGTTCATACCTGTTGTAACACCAACATTGACCCACAAATCTTGTATTCTTGACTTCTTCTAATTGTTGAGTCTTTCTATTGAATTGCAATGTTTTTCAGGAGATCTCTCTTTCTTCATCTTCTTCATCCATACTTGTTTAGAGTTTTTCTACCATCATGCACTTTTTGTGGAAACAAATTTAGAATCATTAGTATAAGATGGTATGGAGGTACGTTCTTCATAGAAGATGTTTCCCTTTCATTAGAGGATGTCCTCCTTTTGGAATCATCCTTCTCAATGCACACTTGACTGGAAACAATTCTTCTTTCAGCTAAATGGGAGGCTTCAGTTTTGGGTGATTGCAGAATTTTCAATAGCACCTCTAGTTCTATGAATTTCATGTTGAGAGAGTTATTCTCATCCTCAACAAATCATACCCTTCCTTCCTAATTCTCTTTCATTTGTTTCATCTGGTCTTTATGCACCTTCTTCATTTCTTGCAATGAAGTTTCAGGCTCCTTTACCCTTTTTACTTTGTCTTCTAGTTGAGCATATTTGACAACCATTGACACTCTATGCCTCTATTCATGTGCATGGAAAACTTATTTAAACATTATCTCAAATAATTCTTTCTCACAAATGATTCTTTGTAGTTCTTTAGTGACATCTTCAATTCTTTCACTGCAAAGGGAAATAGTTTCATCCTTAGCCTTCACCAGCTTTGTGAGAGTGTTGGTTATGCCAACCCTTCTTGCCAATTGATCTTCTATAGAATTGGATTCTTCTTCTAGCTGTAATTTTTCTTCTTGAAGATCATGGATACTTGTAGCAATACACATTGCCACATCCCTGGGGACTGTCTTCTGATGATATTTGAGTGAATTTAGAAGATCATTGATAGTTCCATCATCATCAAAGCTGGATCAGGCTTCATCAGAAGAGTGATAAAAGGAATTGTCATCTGTTGTGATTTTCAAATTACCTTCAGTGGAAGGTGTTTGTCTATTAGTAGCAACCTTATTCTTCATCTTCTTGGCATGTTTCTTCGTTCTATTTTTCTGAGTCATGGAAAATATCTTCATTTGAGGGTATTCACTCATTTCTTCAAATATTCACTTCATAAAGACTTCCTTGGGTCTTTTAGATGAAACCTCTCTCTGATACAAATTGAACTGCCCAGATCAGTGTGATCACTGAGAGGGGGAGGGGGTGAATCAGTGATCCTTTTAAACATTTTACTAATTGATTCTTTATCAATTAATCCTATATGGCCTGTTAAGGCCTCGATCAACTCTTCTTGAATCTCTCAACCTTTCCTCGAGTGATGTAGTAAATGTAAAGGTGCATGACACAAGGATTTACAAGGTTCGGCTCTAAAGGCCTAAGTCCTTTCCATATTGGTTAAACTCCCCAACATGGATACTCCACTATAATTCGGTTAGTAATTACAATGGTCGATACAGAGTCACAATGTATCTCTGTTGAGTCCCAAAGGACGTTCTTTATACTGCATCCCAAAGTGTTACCAGAGTCCCACTGGCCTGCTTCAGCTTCAACCGAAGACTTATCCACCCTGAGTCTCACAGAGGGTCTTCTCCTGGATCCTCGAGTCATACGAGTAACTCTTCTTATTTTGATGCTCTTCAAGAGTCTTCAACAACCTTGGATAAGGTCTTCTGGCCTTTCACACTTCTTCTAGTCACTGGTGGTGACCCAGACTTCTCTTCTTTGCTCGGGCTTTATCTCCTTCTTCTAAGGATGACCCGACCACTATCTTCAAGAATCTTGATTGGAAAATATGTTCCTGCACTGAGTATGCCCACTCAATCTTCTTGGTCTTCTCAACTACTGAAAACTCAGATGAATGATGTCTTTAACATCAGTCTTTCGTTAGTCTCTTTTTAATTCAACTTCATGCACAGAGTGCATGGCATCTCTGAATCTTCATGCACTGATTGCATGGCGTCTGAATCTTCATGCATGACTAACATGGAATCTCAAATTTCTTCAAGAACCATTGTTCTTGGACTTCTCAAATGCACACACACTAATTTATGCTTTGTTTACGTGTTCATGTGCATTCATGAATGCATGCACTCCCCTTTTCTTCTTGGTGTGATAAACCCTTAAAAGGGTGTAAACTCCTTTAGTACACACTCCTTCTTCTTGGAGTCACACTCTATTATTCTATCTCGCACACCCCAAATTGTGTGTTGTTCTTTAGTGTGAATTTATCCTTCTCTCTTTCTTCTCAAGGTGTTAACCCACTTGTTCACTTATTCATACATGCATGGATATACATATATCTTCTTCATTCAATTGGGAACACAAAAGAGGTATGGCCTCCTTTGATTGTGCACACACTAAGGCTTCGACATTCTTGTTTCTTTGCAAACACATTGTTCTTTTATTCTGCTTCAAAGTGTTCACAATCCACTTGTTCACACACTAAGTCTTCGGTCTTCTTGTTTCTATGCACACACACTCAGACACTCAAAGATGGTGTGACCTACCTCTACTTTTTCACACACACATCAAAGGGTGTGATCTTCTTCTTCAATGAGTACACACTCCACTTGTGCACACACTTCTTCGTCAAGTAAATCACACACAACCCGAATGGGTATGTGGATATTATATGTGTGAGGTTTTCTTCTGAAGGGTTATCAAGGCCTCAGACTCATGCATGCATTCCTCTTTGTGACAACACAAGGCCTCAGGTTCTCCTTCTTTTTGCAAAACAAGAGTGCACAATCCTCCTTCTTCGTGAAAACCAGGTAGAACGGGTCTTCTATGCACCAAGAGTGCTTGGGTGCAATAGGCGTGCAGGGTGCGGCAGCTTCTTCTACCTTGCAAGTGGCATGGAAAATCCTTCCGCGCAGGTGCGGCAGTTTCTACCATGCAGGTTGTGCGGTGGCTTCCACCTGCCGCATGAGTTCACGGGTAGAGAAGGAGTGAAAGTGTGCACGGCTCAGCTTCTTCCTACTAAACAAAGGGAATGGAGTGGCTTCCTCTTGACGCGTGAGTGTGAAGGAACATAGTGTGCAGCCACTTGCTACCACGCAAGAATGCGGGCAGCAGGCCCGTAGGGCTCGGCCTCTTCCCTGTCGTGCAAGGGAGCACACAAGGAGGCTCGTCTCAGCCTCTTCCTTCGCGCAAGGAATGCGCGGTTCTCCGTCATGCAAGTGGTTGCACGGTTCTCCACTCAAAAGATGTGCTGTTTTTTGAAATAGAAGCACTTGAATGTCCGGGAGGCAGTAACCTCTTCTCGGCTTGGGCTCTTCCTTTTATAGATAGAGAATGCGTTCAAAATCCATCCATGAATCGTCTGATATTCATTCCTCCGAATAACCGAGATATTCGGTTCTTTAAAAAAACATTCAACCAGTGTTAATGATTTTACAAATACCTCAGGTGTTTCCTTTTTCCAAACATGTGATCCAAACATCATGTATGGATTCAAGATCATATACCCGATTCTTGTGCAAAAAATCTCGCATGAATCCATGTGGCCTCGGTAAATCCATTTTCCTCGGCTGTACCTTCTTCCTCAAGATTTCTCATGCATGCAAGACGTAGATTGCATGCATGGTCTCGGTTCGACCAGATGATTACCATGGAGGCTTCATGTTCTTCAGAAGTGTTCGGGAGCTCCATCTCCCTTTCTCGGGTGCCTCTGGTTTGTGGGAGGCGTCGCGGGGTAGCTTCAGCTGGCGGGAGATTGAGGACGACCATGGTTTGTCACCTCGGCAGTTGGATCGGTGTTAAATGATCTCGGATGGCGCCGCGGATGGATCGTGCAGCTGCGAGAACACGTGGATCAGATGGACGACCCAGATCAGCTCCGCGTCTAAAAAAAATTGTCCCACATCGAAACGCGCCGCAGTTTTTCCGCGGTTTAACAACCATCGCCTCCCACCATCGGCTCAGAAATCTCCTCTACCCCCTCCGGTGACGCCCCACACCAGTTCTCCTGCGGGCGCACTCTAGCGCCCACTTTGCTTCCTTCGGGCGTGCACCTAGCACCCACACTGCACAGATTCATCACAGTGTGGCACCCGTGGGCTTACACAGAGCCCGCACCATGCCTCGGGGTGGCCTTGGCCTTGAGGACTTCCCTTGTGCATGTTTGGTCCTCGGGTCCCACAAGTGCTTGAGGTGAGGGACCTCGGTTGGCCTCTTTGGTTGGATTATTTTTTGTTAAAGTACATAGTTGGTACTTTGTATAGAAGTAAAGTAACCAAGTACAAAAATACCAAACCATACTTCTTCTCCTCTTCATCTTCTTATGAACTCCATATATATTCTCCAAAATCTCTTCTTTCTTCTATAGAATTCTCAAGTATCTCTAAACTATCTTCATCAACAAATAATCATAAATCACTTTGATCTTCAACGTTCTTCCTCAATCCAATCATAGATGAGGTTGGATCATCTTCAAATCCACATGCACTAAGAGATAGTGCATGGTCTTCTTCAAACCACTTCATCCACTTGGAGGTTGTGGATGGATCCCTTCTTCATTCCTCATCCACTTAGTGACAGTGGATGGAACTTCATTATCTCTTCATGAAATGTGAAGACAATGCATGGACTTCTAACAATGTTGTGACATTGTATCTCCTGGATACATGTATTGGAACGTCAAGATCAGTTCTACAATCGTCTTATTTAGTATGGAGAGTGTTTCAACCATTACCTTCTATGCCACTTAGTGATTCTCCTAAGTGACATGCTTCTTAGTACCATGGTAATTCTCCAATTATCACCATCACCATTTCTTCCTTTGTCATTCACATATCCATTCAATCAGTGACACCTTATTAATAACATCACCATCACCATCACATCCTCTGTCATTCACATGTTGACACTCCTTGCCATCGATTCAATCCTGGACAACAAATTCAACACATTGCACAACAGAAACAAAATATGCCTCATGGAAAGGATATTGAGACAAAGTCATTTACCTTGTGTCTATCTTCACCGATTTGTTCTTTAATCTCCATAGTAATAAACTAAATTTATGTTATAATAGATAATGATAATTTTTCTAGTTTATAATTCTTTTTATATTACTTATAACAATGTTATAAAAATTATGTAATCATTAAATTTAATAATGGTCATTTTGTCGATATTTGTTACTAGAGTAAAAAATGGACTTCTTATAATTTCAAGTTGATCACATGGTGAAAATTTCATTATATCTAGAATTATATTCATGCTATATATATATCATATATATCTCATATATCATGTATATATATTTTTATAATAGTACATAACATTTGGATGTATGAAATGAAATGCACCATTCATGGAGATGGTAAGAGGTAATTACACATGAACGGTTCTTTCATTTATATGTTTTATTTTAATGGAATTAAAACATAATGATACATAGATATATTATATTTCCAGTATAATATCATATATAATATCATTGACATCATCTTATATACATCCCACATATGTCATTAACAAGTCATATCACTTTGCGGGGGTGGTAGTCCGCACTTCCTCAAATGAATTTATCACGTTTACCCATAATGGAAACTATTAAGGTATGCTATAAATGGAAAATAAATAAACCTAAAGGTAACATAAAATATATATATATATATAATATATAAATATTGTTCTATCATAATTAACACCATTAGAGGTCGTAAGAGATAATTTAACAATCATCGTTTCGTGATGCGTTAGTTTTCCATCAACAAAAATAGTATGTTCTTTACCCATTAGATGGAGGTGTGAGAAAGTGTAGTTGGTATCATTCTTATAATAACATCCAATTATATTTAGAATATGGGTGTAGTTATAAAATAAAATAATAAATAGAGCTTAGGGGGGTTGGAGAAGTAAAATAAAACAAAATCACTTAATAGAAACTGTTACCTTTAATATGGGTAACACCCGTTGGTTTGAACCAAAAGGACTTCTTGAAGTGCCTTCAGCCTATGTTAACAGATATAGGTGTAAGAGAGGGATATTGAGAAATTATTTTGTAGGGGGTTGGATGATCAAATGGGCTTGAGTGGTCTGAGGAATGGGTTATATGTGGTGACCTTTTATAAGAGGGAGGGTGGCCTGTTTAGGAAAGTGTTAAAATATTAATATATTTTATAATGATTTCCGGTATCTAAATGTCCAAAACTAATAAAATATAAATATAATATGACTAATGGTCGAAATATAATCATCAAATGGTAATTTTAAAGGTTTTGGATATTATTTTAATCATTATAATATTATTTATTTAAATCATTTATTAATGAGGTAAACACTGCATCATTATTGTGTTTCTAATAATTTTATTTATTTGATGTCTAAAAATTTTAAACAACCATGATGTATGAAATATTCTTTCCTTTCCAAAGAAAATTTATAGTAATAATGATAACCTATATAACCCTACGTAAAAATTAATTTACTAAAACATATTTGATTATGTCATTTATGTATTTACTTTAAATTAATTAATATAAAGTGTCATTATCAATCATAAGTGGATCCATGGGGACCCGAAATAGACTCAATGATGTCTGTGGTCGGACATTACCCATCCAATAAGGATTGGATATGTGTTATGGTCATTTTTTATTATTATGATATTCTTTTTATCATTAATTATCCTAAATACATTTAAACTCGGTAAATTAAAGTCAAAAGTTTCTATTCAATGAAAATTATTTTTCATCTTATTAAATCACATTTTGCTTAATAATAAAAACCATGTGTGTTGGATTTTTTAAAATTCTATTCACAGAAGCATTAAAATTTCATTTACATGTAAAAGTCAGTTTTTCAACACTACTTAGTGGTTTCACTATTCATAAAAAATTGACATTTTTCAGAAAACTACGAAAAATTCAGCCAAAGAAATATTTGATACTATAAATTCAAAAATATGTCTATTTTACCTAATTACAAACATAGATATTGGATTATATAATTTTAAATTATTTACTGTTGTCAAAACAAAAAAGTTGTTTTTATTAAATAATAAATCTCAAAAGATTGCCACTTGTTTATTTGAATTTTCAATGTGAAATAAATTACAATGACCAACATTGGATTAAATGATAAACATATATTATAATTAAACATTAAAAACAATTAAAAATATAATATATCTATATTAATATTTGATATTAAAAGGCATCTTTCATATAAAATACATCATTTTTCACTAATCACTAAAAATTGAATTTTATCAGAAAAATTCTAAAATTTTACACAAAGTGAATTTTGATGTCCTAATTATAAATAAGAATTCTATTTTTTACAAAATAACTAATAAAAGTTAAAGAAACTCAATTTAATTTGGGATAACCATTAAAAGGTGGTAAATATATCTTTTAATGAAAATTAGATTCATTCACATATTATGCTTCTAACATTTATTGGATAAATGTAAAAACATTTAACAAACATGTATTATCATATTGCTATAAGTTCTATTCATTCCCACTAATAAAATGGTTATGCAGTAACTACATTCAAAATAATATTATTATATTATTATTGTGCAATGTAAGATTTCAATGAAACCCATTGTCTCACATCGGGTATGCCATCGAACATAGAAACCACATTTAAAGTAAAATTAATATTTAATTCCAAAATATTAATAATTATGAAAATTTATTATTCATTATTTAATTGGGATGTTACATTATTCCCCCTTTTGGAAATTACATCCTCAAAATTATTATTAACTTATAAAATAGGTGGGGGTATTTATCCCTCATAGCATTTTCAGATTACCACGTTGCCTCTTCAAACATATAGTATTTCCAAAAAAATAATTACCTGGTGAATCACCTTATTCCGCCGCATTTTCCCACTACGGTCATTAATCTAAACTGGTTGATCCTTATATGAGAGATTCTCTTCCAACTGAACTACCTCTGTACATAAAACATGAGATGGATCTGGCATATACTTTCTCAACATTGAAACATGAAAAAAATTGTGTACCTGGGATAAACATGGATGTAAAGCCACTATATAATCAACTAATCCAAATATCTCTGGGATTTTCTAGGGTCCAATGATCATATCACTCAATATACCCTTCTTACCAAAATGCATCACATTTTTACATGAAAAAACATTGAGAAAGATGTGATCACCTACGTCAATAGAAATATCGTTCCTCTGATAATCCGCATAACATTTCTGCCTACTCTGAGCTATTCTAATGTTCTTTTTAATCAGCTGAACTTTTTCTGCCATATCTTCTTCCAATTATGGTTCCATCAGATTCCTTTCACCTACTTCATCCTAAAAGATAGAGTTCAACACCGCTTACCATATAATACTTCAAATGGAGAAATCAGTATATTTGGAATAAAAAATGTTATTATATGAAAATTCAACCAAACAAATATGTGGGTCCAAACTTCAATTGTAATCCAGTGAACAAGCAGGTTGCATATCCTCCAAGGTCTGAATTGTTGGTTCTGACAGCCCATCTGATTGTGGATGAAAAGTTGTACTAAAGATAAATTCAGTTCCCAATGACTATTGAAGGCCTTTTCAAAAGTTATAAGTAGACATGGGATCAAGATTAGATAGAATGGATAGGGTAACTCCATGAAACCTGAATATTTATTTTACATACAACAAAGAATGTTGATCTATAGAAAAAGTACATAGAATTGGAAGGAAATGAGAAGATTTATTCAAACGATCGAAAATATACTAGATTGATTTATTACCTCTATATGTCATCAGTAATCCCAAAAATATTTCCATGGATATTTTTTCCAAATTCCTCTCTGGAACGGGTAATACTGAAGCACCCCTTTTGGTATATTCTTCCCTTCTTTAACCTATATACAAGTCAAACAAATCATAATAAAACCAGTAATGTCTTTTTTCATTCCATCCCACCAGTAACAATCCTGGACATACCTCTACATCTTTGTACATACATGATAAACTAAAAATGGAGAACTATGTTCTTCTCATAATAACTCTTTCTTCAACTGTGAATCACAAGGCACACATATTCTCTTCCCAAACATAAAAAAACAATAATTATCAACATTAAATTCAGGCAACCTACCCTTTTGACCCAACTCTCCCTTTTTCGGCAACTCGTTGTCTTCCTTATGTTCATGTTTAATTCTATCTAATAGAGATGATTTCACATACACCTGTAACAAAAAACAAAAATTTCTAATCCAACAAATTCTATTCCAATGTTCATCAAATCAAAATCCAAAGGATCTCATTTCAAACGTCGTGTGGTTAATTAAGCATTACTTTTTTGACTCAAAGAATCAGCCACTTTATTTGGTTTTCGTGGATGGTAATGGGTATTCCAATAATAATACTTGTTTAATTCCAACAATATACTTTTGTCTCATATATAATTCATTCTGAGTGAATATATACCTCAAAAATCTGTGGTTAGTATATATTTTACATTTTACTCCATACAAATGGTGCCTCCAAATTTTTAAAGAATAAACAAAAACATCTAATTCCACATCATTTGTGGGGTAATTTTACTCATGAGGTTTCAATTGAAGTGAATCATAAACAATTACATGACCATTATGTATAAGGACACAACCAAGTCCTTTAAAAAAGAATCATTGAAGATAAAAAAACTCACCATTTATATATGGTAGTTCCAAAACTATATAATTCAACAATCATAATTTCAAATTATGAAAACAATAATCACATTCATTTATCCTAACAAACTTAACACCTATTCAAGTTAACTTAGTCAGTGGACCAGATAACTGTGCATAATTTTCAACAAACCACAGGTAATAACCTTTCAAACCAATAAAACTATGGATCTTGGAAATAGTTGTGGGTCTTGAACATTCTTCAATAATTTTTTTAGAAGGAACGACTGTTATTCCATTTTTTGAAATATTGTGACTAAGGAAAGAGATTTTCTGTAACCAAAACGGTCACATACTGAATTTCCCAAATAGTTTCATTTCTTTGAAGGTTTTCAAAACAACCCTTAATTGAATTTCATGCTCTTATTTACTTTTAGAATAAAACAAAATATCATCAATGAATCCAACCACTAACTTATCAATGAACTCACTAAAAATTCTATTCATGATATCAATGAATACAATAAGTTCACTGGTTAAACAAGAATGCATAAATAAAAATTCATAACAGCCATATCTAGTATGAGAAGCAGTCTACAAAATTTTTGCTTCATTTATTTTCAAATGATATTATCCCAAACTCATATCAATCTCCAAAAAATAATAAGCTACTAGGAGCTAAAAAAATACATAATAGATATGAGGAAAATGACACTTGTTCTTAATTTTTATGTTATTCAATGATCTATAATCAATGAAATTTCTCATTGAACCATATTTCTTTTTATCAGATAAGACAAGAGGATCCCATGGTGATTCGCAAGGTCGAATGAATCATTTATCTAATAACTCCTGAAATAGCTTCTTTAACTCTGTCAGTTCAATTTTATCCATTCGATTAGGGTGTTTTGAAATTGGCTTAAAATCAGGAACAAGTAACCAGTTAATTTAACTTACTAATAAAGTATAATAGCAGGAAACTCGGCAGGAAAAACATCAGGGTACTCATTTACCACTAGCACATCATTAATCTAAATATTTCCATTGTTTTCAACAATATGTTCATGGTAACATTAATTTATATCATTTACATGTTTCTCAGCTTCCTGAGAATTTATCAAATGTAAGGGTTCATTATTGTACACAAACTGAAAGTCATTCTAAAAAAACCACTTTAGCTCTGTATTAAATCATAGAATGATAAAAATAAATCCAATCCATACCCAAAATAACATCAAACTCAACTATAGGAAAAACAATAAGGATTGTAGGTAGATTCATTCCATACACGAGGACATGATGTTTCTTACAATTTCCATTTTGTTTTAATATTTTCTCCACGTGTTTTAACCATTATTTAAAGATTCATATATTGATATGGAATTCCCAATTTACTAGAAAAATTCTCAGAAATGAAATAATGTGGACTTTGAATCAAACAACACATTGGCACAATTTAAACAAACAAACAGTGTACATGACACAACATCATATGATGGCCCAACATCTGCTGAAGTTGTTGAAAAGAACTTCAACACACCTTTCTGCTTGTAGTCTGGTTTCTTTCCCTCATTTGAGTTCATAATTGTACAATTATTTGAATAATGACCCATTTCATTTCACTTGAAACATTTTACTGACTGTAAATCAGATTTTTTCTTATCATTACCCTTCACTTTTTCAGTGCAATAACTAGACTTGTGTCCCGTTTTACCACATCAGTAGCACTTACCAGAATTCATAAGACATTCCCCAGCATAATTTTTACCACTATTTTCAGAAATTTTATACTTGTGTTTCTTACAAATAGAATTTTTTTAAGAGTTCATTCCTTTCACCTTCCTACTTGACCAAATTTTCTGTTTTTTTTTCGAAGAACAACAAAACATCGACAAACTCCATTTCCACCTTCTACGCACATCAGACTAGTTTTTCATAAATTTTTAACTCACAATAATCTAATTCCACTTGATATATTATCTTTAATCCAATGTAAAAAATGGATGATTCTACTATCAGGATCTCATATGAAATTTGGAGCATACCTTGCCAGTCGAGTGAATTTTTCTTCATAATCAACCACTGAGTGATCCTCTAGCCTCAATTCTGTGAATTGGTTTTTCATCCATAGATGAAACCCATAGGAAAATATTTCTCAAGATATATACCATTGATTTCATCCCAATCAATATAATCATTATTTTCACTATCCCTGATATTTTTCACCATCGACCACCACTGATCAGATTCACCATCAAAACAGTAAATAGTGAGACTAACCTTTTAATGTTCTGAACAGCCCATGACATCAAAATATTTTTCCAATGCTTTAATCCACCCTTTAGATAGAAAAGGGTAAGATGATGTTCTGAAAGATAGGGTATGTTGCCTCATCTAATGCCCCACAACTGACATGTTCCTCTATGGTTTATCTAACAGATCTCATTCATGGCTCCCACCACCATTTATAGCCTGAGTCAATTGTTCCATCACTGAAACAAACTGTTTAGTTCCAATTCTGTCTATCTCAAGTTTTTGATAAGGAATGTTATCTTCCTCATGATGACATCCCAACATATCTACCTTTTTTCCTCTACAAAAAACAATTTTGAACACAAAGATATCTTAGGAAAAGCAACATGGTAATCTGTATATGCTATCATTTCAAAATTATTATAAATTAATTAATGGATATTAATTTAACAATACCCAAACTCCTAATGTTATTTAAACTGACCTTTGATAAAGACTATATTGATCCATCTTTAAACATTACATAATCTAGAATTGAATGAATAATTCACATTGATGGTCTTTTTAGGTTTATAGTTTTATAGAATTTTTCCATAACTATTATATTATATCTCAAAAATTACAGGGTTGACACATCAATATAGTTTCCTTTTTTTTATAAAATAAAAAATCATAAAAATCCGTCATGTCTACTCCCATGTTTTAGATAGAATGAAATTTTCATGATCCCATCCATGAAACTATTAAATAGAAATTCTTGTTAAAAACAATTAAAAACATGTGATTACCATAGAAATCATAGTAAGGGTTCTAAAACAAATAAAGAAAACATTAATTTATCATTTCAAAAATAACATATCCTCTATAACATACCTCATGAAATAATATTGTTTATTAATAACACATAAAAAACATAAATAATAAAGTATCATGTGGTGTCCATTTCATACTTATATTGATGCAATCTCAACTACAATGGGAGTTACATTTGTAATACCCATCACGGTATAATCCTTAAATATCTTAGGATAATCATTCATGTTTACCTCCATCATGTTACCCAATGCATTGGAGAGGTATCTCAGGCTCACCCACCCTAGGATTATCGCAGAACCACCCATATACGTAACAATTAGTAAGAACCATAATATATTAATAACACTAAAAAAAAAATAAATGAAATATAACATTACCACATTTCAATCAAAAAATATCATTTAAAAATATTGAAATAATAAATACATTATAAAAACCATTTAAAATTCAAAAATGTGTAAAAAAGAGTAAAGGTAATTTTTATTCTTTTTAAAAATATTATTTCTCATAAATGATGCCAACGATCAAATAATACTTGCGGCGACGGAAAGGTCGTTGTCACCGCTTACGTTAAAAAGAAACATTATTTTTTTTCATTTAAAAAAATGATTCATAGAAAAATATTCCCTTTGATTAAAATGAAATTTCAAAGGTGTTTATACAGTGTATAATAGAATGTCAGGTATTAAAACAAAATATTCCCCAATGAAAGGTTATTGAGACGAAGTCCCTGACCTCATGTCTGACTTGACATGTTCGTTATTTAAACCGTTGAATAATAAAATAATGTTAATTTATACATTCATAATATATTTTTCATGATTATTATTCTTTTAATATAACTTATTACCATTTTATAAAAATTATATAATCATTTATGTTAATAACGGTCGTTTTGTCGATATTTGGAACTTGAGTCAAAACGGATTTTTTATAATTAAAAATTGTTCACGTGGTAAAAATATCATTATATCTAGAATGATATTAATGATGTATATATCATATATATTTTATATATCTAGTTTATATATGTATTTTTAATAGTACATATCATTTGGATGTTAGAAATGAAATGCACTGTTCATGGAGATAGTAAGCCTTACGTACGCATGAACGATACTTTCAATTTTATTTCTTATTTTAATGGAATTAAAACAATTATACATAGTTATATTAGAATATCAGTATAATATTATATATAATATCATTAAATTCATCATTAATACATCCCACATGTGGAATTAAAGATTCATATCACTTTGTGGGGGCGGTAGTCCGCACATCCTCAAATAAAATTATCATGTTTACACATAATGGAAACAACATAGGTATGATATAAATGAAAAAATAGATAATCATAAATAAAACATAAGCATAATATATATCATATATAAATAAAGTGTCATCATAATGGCCTTTATGAAAGGTCGTAGTAGATAATTGAATAATCATCTTTCGTGAGGATTACTTTTCCATCCATAGAAACTGTATGTTCATTACCCATTAAATGGAGGTGTGTGAAAGTGTAGTTCGAATATTTCTTATAAAAACACAATAGTATATTGATGATACTATTTTTTAAAAAACAATAAAAATATTTTAGGGTTTTGGATAAATAAAATAAAACAAAAGAACTTATGAGAAATTGTTACCTTTAATTTGGGTAAATCTCTTGGGTTTGAACCAAAAGAACTTCTTGATGTGCCTTCTGCCTAAGATAAGACTTATAAGTGGAAGAGAGGGATCATGATGTCATGTTTTTCCAGGGTTTGGACAATCAAAGGGACATGATAGGTGTGAGTAATGTGTTATAATAGTTGTCCTTTTATACGGGGGAGGAGAGGCTCTTTATAAAGGTGTGAAAATATTATTTTATTTTATAATGATTTTCAATTTTTAAAAGTAACAAACTAATTAAAGATGAAGGTAAAATGACTCATGGTAGAAATAATATCCTTTAATAAGAATTTTACAGGTTTTGGATATTATTTTAATCTTTATAATATTATTTATTTAAATCAATTATTAATGAGTTAAACATTGCATCATTATTGTGTCATAAATAATTTATTAATTTGATGTCTAAAAATAATAAAAAATTACCATGATGTGGGAAATAGTATTAGATTTCTAAATAATATTTATAGTTGAAAAGATAACATAAATAACACTATGTAAAAATTTATTTATTAAAAACTCTTTTTTATGATATTTTTGTCTATACATTAAATTATTTAATATAATGTTTCATTATCACTTCTAAGTGGATCTATAGGGTCTCAAAATAGACCTATAGATTTCCAGGGTCTCCCATGACTCATATAATTTGGTTAGGACAAGTTTTAAGGTAATTTTGTATTATTATGATATTCTTTTTACCTTTATTTACCCTATTTACCTTTAACCATGGTAAATAAAATTCAAAAGTTACTATTCACCAAAATTTATTATCATCTTATTGAAAAAAATTTTACATACTATTAACAACGATATAAGTATGATTTTCGAATTTTTATTCACAGAAGCGATAAAATTTCATTTAAATGAAAATGTCAGTTTTGAACTTCTACTTAGTTGTTTCACTATTCATCCAAAATTGATGTTTTTTCAGAAAACTACCAAAACCTAAGCCTAATTTGTATTTGATATTTTGAATTAAAAAATGATTCCTTTTTTACCAAATTCATAACATATAAGTATGATTAATTAATTTAAAATTAATTCCCATTGTCAAAACAAAAAGCGTGTTATTAAGAAATAATAACTATAAAACAATTGATACGTGTTTATGTCCAAATTCATAGTGATATAAATTCCAATTAATCACATTGTATTCAATTGTAATCATATAATCTAATTAAAATTTAAAACTAATTAAAATATTATACAATCATATAAATAAATTAGATTAAAAGGCAGTTTTAAATTAAAATAAAGTATTTTTCACTATTAATCAAAAATTGAATTTTATCAGAAAAATACCATAGTTTTACCCAAAGTGATTTTGGAGGTCCCAATTCTAAAGAAGAATTTTATTTTGATAGAATGAAGATAAAAATTTAACCAAAAGAAGAATATTATTTATTTAGAAATAACATACAAATGTAACCAAAACTATATGTAAATATGGTTCTCAATTAAATGGCGGTAAATCGACCTTTTTATGTAAATTAAATTCATTCACATTTTATGCCTATAAAATTTATTTGATAAATGTAAAAAAATTTAAAAACATTAATAATCATATTTTATTTATTTCCATTCATTTCTACCATTAAAATGGCTAGTTGTTAACTACATTTAAAATAATATTATTATATTATTATTGTGCAATGTATGATTTCATAGAAACTCGTAGTTTCGTATCAGGTAAGCCATCGAACATAGAAACCTATTTAAAGTAAAATTAATATTTAGTTCACAAATATTATTAAATGCGAATATGAATTATTCTTTTTTTACATGGGATGTTACAAAACGAATAATATGATAATTGGTTTTTACTTAAACACAAAAACACTATGAATGTAGTATTATAGTGGAACATTATTTTGATTCCTGATTAAATTATTTACTATTGTTTATATGAAGTATCCTGTGTAAATTTAAGGTGACTCTAAAAGTTGATAATTTCAATTAGAAAAATAATTTTAAATTTAATCTTCCTTGATCTGGTTCACACATGTTAAAATATGTTTAAATCAGGTCATTTTTAAATATCATTTCACTTTACAAATATTATATTCTGTTTGGGTGATGAAGGCGAAATGGTGAATGGTCAAAGACAAGACTTTTCCTGATGGGATCTACTGGTTTTGATTTCACTGGTCAGCTCTGATGGTGAAGGAAGGTGCTGATAAAAGTGGCATATGATGGTGATGTCATTCCGGCTAATGTGGGTCAGTGTGCGAATCCCGAAGAGGTAGGATCAAGAAGTGATGATGGTATCTTTTTTGAATTTTGAGTAGTTTTTTTGTGCATAATGATGGATTCTTTTGATTTTTTTTTTCTGAAATTAGTAATTTTTTATCCATGTTAGTTTTTAGGAGGGTCTGTGTAACTCGACTCTGCACTAAATAGTTTTGTATGGTTTCCCACATATACTCAAAAGTATATTATCAATAATTTATAAAATTAAGGTTGGTCAAGTATTTATGATAGATATTGATAATAAATATTGTAAAAAAGTTCAAATAGGGAAATCATTTTTTATAACGGGAACTACGACTTCCATAGAACAAAATAATAGAATATATTCGATTGGAAAAAAATCATAAAAACTATTTTATGTACAAAAAAACATAATAAAAAAAGACACAATGATAATAGAAACTCATATTTCCCATACATAGATTACACTACCCTTTCTAGAGGAAAAATTTTAAAATGTTTTATATAAATCCAAATGGTTATATAAATAATACCATCTTATTTAATTATCGTGGAGAAAAGGTGTTAAATATATCATTTAACATATATATCTTATAATAGATAATGAGAATAGACATAATAATTTCATATTAAAATTAAATGAGATGAGGGGAATGAAATTATTTCTTAGTTTTAAGCACTATGTGGGTATTGTATTATACTACAACTTATTGGGAAGTATCAATTTATTATCTCCATTAATGAGTGGGATTTTATTTTAATGTTTTGAACCCCCCAAATTATATTTTTCTTAATTGCATTAATTGGAAATCATGTATAGAGAACCCAAAAATAAAAGAAGAAAATGTCTAAATCCATAGAAATCAAAGAAGAAAATTTGAGATAAGGGGAATGAGAGAATAAGGGGATCATTTTTTATTACATCATTCTCTATTGAATGTACATGTTATGTTTATCTATAAATATATTCATTAATCCTATTTTATCCATATTTTATCACCATAATAGATTCTACATCTTCAAATATCAACTCTATATACTCTATAATGGGGTTTCGTTCTTCATTTTCACTCATGGAATATTCCATGAATGTTCTATCAAAAAAGAAAAAATATTTCTTTGCGTTTAAAAATGAAATTTATAAAAAATAAATACTTGTGAATATAATATTTTATCCTCTATTGTGGTTTTTAAAAAAAATTCTCTTTTTCAAAAAAAATTAATTCTCGATGTAAATTATGAATTTTAAAGAGGAATAGATTTCCAATACAGATGACTAATAATAACATGTAGTTCCTAAAAGTTAAATGGATAATAAATCCATTTTCTTGTTGATTTTCCACATATTAATAATTCCTTAGGAATCACACTTGGAAATAAATATTCCCTTTAAACAAGGAAAATATAATTGAATGTTTCCGGGTGGCCTTTAGGTCCCATATGCACTCCCTAAATGAATCCTTATAATTCAGTTTTTTAAATAAGTATATATGTCAAGCTATATGTTTTACTATATAAATATAATCAACAGGTGAAGAAAATATTGAATCAATGTTTTGAAAAAAAATTACATGTATCGGGAAATTTATAATGTGAATGTTAATCAAGTAATAAACCAAACCCCTCAACATAATGCTAAATTTATAAGATACTATCATAGGTATCATATGAATAAAAATCAGATAATCTTATAATTTAGTATATAGATGACTATATAATTTTCTCAAGGATCAGAATATTTATCCAAAATATTATAAATCACTATTTAGTAAATTATTTAATTCGTTTAGTGTTTCAAAATCTAGGTTGTTAAAATAAATTTTTTTGGGAAACATTCATGAGATGAAATGAAGAAAAAAATCATGATGTAAAATGTATTCATAATACTAATTTGTGGTTTTGAATCTATCATTATATATTGGTAGTAATTTGAATTAAATAAATTAACTTAAATAAATATTTTAGAAATTATCATCGCCCACTATGGTTTTCTTTGGGGTAGAAAATTAACTACTGAAACCACTCAATGTTAAATGCCTACCCAAATATTCCTCGGATAGTTGGAAATGATACTCATAAAATAATAATATATCATCACATGCCATCCTTAATTACTTCTATTTTTTAATATTTAAAAAAAATTAGATATTCTATGATCAATTAGATTTAATAGAGGGATAGATAAATGAAAAATTAGAAAATATTTAGAGATAATGACAAAGGAGTGTAAATAAATAACTATCATGTTCAGAGGCTAATGTACTAGAACCTCAAAATAAACTAAAATTAAACATCAAAATAGAAAAAATATAATTTATAACAAAAAAAAATCCCTCATAAATCAATCCTTGAGATAGTGATCCATAATTATATACATTGAGAGGCACGATAGAGGGATGATAAAATAGAGATGAAAAAATATAAGCCACTACTATTAATAAAAATTAGATATGTGTTCTGAAAAAAACATATACTACCTGTTGGTATGACTAAACTCATTAAAAACAATGATATATTTAAATCCACTAAAATTAATTTTATATGATCCCACATTAAGTAAAATATACACTAAACAAAACATAAATATATAAATACATATAATTAATATTAATTATACAAAATAAATAAAATACAATTTAATATTATCGATTTTTGAAAGTTATAAACACATTTATTCTAACAAGAAAGGAATTTTTGGATTCCATCATTCCATAGTATTTTGATGATGGAATGTCATGGGATTTGATCATTGAAATTTAAATCAAATGATATTTTCCTAAGAGAGTAAAAATGGAAGAATCCATTAAAATCAAGAATCTATTATATGTTGAGAAGAAAAATAAGGAATATATTGACATTTTTCCTATTCAAGTGTTCTTCTATATAAATATAGATACTAATGAATCTATTAAATAATAGTTTTTTAAATGATTTCTCTACTCTGACTACATAATGGATATGATTAAATCTATATTGACTTGCTATATAGGTGTAACAAAAATTATTATGATGATGGAATCGAATAATATAGACAATTATGTAATTTGTGAATATTTTATACTATTTTCCCTGGTCGAGTGTACCCAAACATGAAAAATGTAGAAAAAGGATGAACTTATGTAGGAATGTGGGGATGATGTGGGCCACTCAACAAAGTCTCCTATTATTTCCAATATGAATTTATGATATCACTTGTGATTCCAATGTTGTAAAAAAAGGTACTTTAACCCCATTTTCCCTAACGTTTTAAATACCAATATTCTTTTTTTGGTCTATGAAATCCTAAAAAAATGTTGTAAACTAAAATTTAGTTTAAACATGATGAAAACTCTAACACATACAAAATTATAGTAGAAACCACTTTTGAGTTTTATATCAACATGTCTATTATATATAATATATTATTAAGGGAGTATCTTGTTAGGTGGGTACTTCTTGAAATCAGTAAATTTTTTATTTTGTATGTTGTTGTTAACTGAAAAATATTGTCTCATGGTATATTGAATATTTCTATATCATGTGACCCTTTCATTGGTTCATAAATTAATTTTTATGTGATTTCATATATTTTAATAACAAGGGTTTCCTAGTTTTATTTTTCTTCATCAATACATAACTCATATTTATATATTTTCACTAGTATATCATTAATAGAATAATTATAAAAATTAGGGAAAATTATAAATATTTTTATCCTACTAAATGTTGAAAAAAAGATATAGTGGATGAATCATACTTGAATTTAAAAATAATTTAATGGACAACCTATAATATTGGCGGAATTTTTTTGTTATCATTTTTTATTTCATGATAAATGATATTAATTCATGTTTTATAGGAATTATAATCTCTATAATAGTTGGGCTAATTATATATAATGTTGAACTTCATCATTATAGTACTTCCATGAGTTTTTTTATCATATAACCAATTGATGGATGAATGTGTAAACTATTATCCAATATTATCTAATTATTTTCAGTGGGACTAAGAATTTATTTTATTGAATTAACCATCTATTTTTGAATTATTACATTGATTCTTAAATAAAATAGTTGAATTAAAACATTAGTAAGATGATTCTCATTCCAAAAACAGGTTTACATTAAAGAAAAATTTATAGTAGTATAAATTGAAATTGTGGAGATAATTATAAATAATCCAGTTAAATTTAAATTAATATTTGATTAATTATGGGTTAAAATTAATTAAATATGGTTTTAACGAGATATGTTTTAATTTTATCTAGAAAATTAGGTCAAACTATTATGATTAATCATGAATATTAACTGTTATTAGTATATATATCACGACTAGTGCAATTGTAATAGTTAGATCATGGTTTAGAAAATTATGCATACCATGTAAATAATATAGTACCAGTTCATAGTTAGTTTCATTCTTAGGAAATGTATTTTTAAACACTCAAATCATATATGCTTCCAAAAAATAAAAAAAAATTAATTATATTTTTTTCCTATGGTCTAATGTTTTTTAGTTTAATTTTCTCCTCATAGTGGTCCAACTAGCCTAGAGAGTGCCATGTGTGTTCTCATCCCTTTTTGTTGATCCCAAGACCTTATATATATCATTATGTATATTATCATTGTAGTCTTAAATATCCTCCCCTTTTCAACTTGTTGTATTCTTATTCCGTTGATTTATTATATTTTATCTATCATCTTGGAACCCTAATGGTTATGCTAGATAAACCTAATGTTTATGTGGGTGTAATATTACAACAATGACTATCTAGGCCTCTTAAAGGCCATATTATTATATGATATTTTATTTTCCATCCAATGTGAGATTATTATATCATCATTAGTTTGGTATTTTTCTAAACATCATTTTTAAATGGATTATTATGGGTTCTTTTGTATACGAAACATTTTATCCTTATATTTTATATATGTGTGTGTTACACAGGAATGGATTATAAATTTGTTCTATGTTATCAATGTCTTTCCACTTCGTTGAAAGGTGGTTTCCAAGGGTCCACTATTTAATTATTGTTTTAAAATAAATTAAATCCCATAAAAAGATTTTTAGTAATTCAAATTTAGTATAATGAAGTTGTTATGATTATGAATGTTTGGTTTGGAGTTCCAAGATAACAACTCTATAATTATTTGAATATTTTTTCTCAAATAAATGTAAATTTATGGATATTTTCTGTTACATAAAACATTAATTTCATATTTTATTATAGAAACACTATGTTTATTTTCCTTTACATGAAAATCTATGTGTCTCATATGAATCCCGATACACTGTGATTAAACGAAATATAACATAATATTAGAAAATTGTTATTTATTATAATAATTATCACCAATACATTAGAATAGTGGGATTGAATAGGATTAAATAAATTATTATAATATATTTTCTACACAATTATATAAATATATATATTTTCTGATTAATTAATTAGAAATGAAAATAAATAATCATTGAAAATAAACAGAATCTAATTTTGGAAAACTATTTTCACTCAGAATAACATTTTTTTACCTCAATAAATTCAAAATTTTTATTCTGTTAAATAAATTGAATTAAATTTATTTATTATAAATTTTTCAATGGTTTATAATTAATATTATCAGTTTTATTGGCAATAGTTAATAATTATTCCAATGTTTTGTTTGAAATTATTATTTTTTTGAAAGTAGTTATTTCTATTTCTAAATACTTTTTTTGAAATTACTTTTCCACCTTATATTAAATTATTTTCAGAATTTATTAATTATTTTTGGAATCATCATTTAAGAATTATATTTTTTTTGAATTTTTAATAATTTTTGTGAATGATAAATTATTCAATAAATAATGAATAATTATTTTTTTAACAAGAATTTTAATTTCATTTAATGAATTTAGAAACCTAAACATACATTAATATATTTATAAAACTAAAATAATATGAATTATATATTAGTTAATAATATTTTTTTCATTTAAATCAATTTCATATTGATGTTTTATTTAAATACATTTTAGATATCATATGATTTTTTCTTTGAAAATCTTGTTTCTCATCACTTCTATAAGTTAAATTTTTAATTAAATTTCACACTTTTCTGAATGGAATTTGAAAATTAAGATTCAATATTTATAATAAGAAAAATGTATTTTCTATTTAGGTGATATTAATTTTTTCAACATTTTTAATATTAAAATAAATAAAAATTAATTTCATTGATAAAGGTGGAAATGGGTTTACTGTGGGTTTAAATAATAAAATATTTTAAAAACGACATAGAAATGTTTCCGAACCATTTTTATGTACATATTTCAATTTTATAATGTACTGTTTTATATAATCAACCACTTTTATCCTTTCTTCATGTGAAAAATGTGCATACACCTTTTCTTTTGAAACATTACATGTTTGAAACTCAACTCACAAATAAAAAATACTCCCCTCTATTATCCTATTCAAACAGCCAAAACCCAATAGTATGGACTATAAATATCTCTTTAGCGTTATTAAAACCAAAATATCTTAATATATGAAATTTTTTGGTAATAAATATTTCCTAGGAATTATTTTGGTACAAACCAAAATGGTTTTCCATATATGAGGTAACATCCCAACCAAGTGTTTCATTTTAATTATTCATCCACCTCCCCTAATTATTATTTAACAATGACGGTATAATAACCTCAGTATATTAATTTTAATTATATGATTTTTTAATTTTTTAATTCCCTATAACCATATACACTTCCATAAAATGGGATATGGAACTGTTGATCTTGTGTACAGTAGACAACCACCTCACGAAAAATCCTAGTTCAGGTTCCATAACTATTTATCAAATATTTTTATGATGATATATTTTCTGAGTTATTATTTTAATTGTAAAAAAATCTTACTAATTTATAATTTAAATCACATATAAATATTTTACTTTCCATTCTGTGAGAGATATGATAACATCAATTGTTTGTACGAAGAACTGCTGCCTTGTAAAGTGATGTGATTTGTTCTTCATTTAATATTTTCATAGATGTAAATGATGATAAATTAAATAAATATATGTTTTATTTATAACATAAAAATAAATTTAAAAATTTAATATCACATATATAATTTTACCTTCCAATTCATAGAAACATAATATCCCGTCTCATGTGAATTGGTGACTACCGCCTCACAAATAGATGTGATGTGTTATTCATTTTTGTTTTATGTGGATGGTAATAAGAATATATTATATTAATATGCATGATATATATATATACTATATATATGA
This sequence comes from Viscum album, assembly GCA_963277665.1. Classification (NCBI taxonomy): domain Eukaryota; kingdom Viridiplantae; phylum Streptophyta; class Magnoliopsida; order Santalales; family Viscaceae; genus Viscum; species Viscum album. The sequence goes on along the minus strand of OY728133.1, from coordinate 2,062,392,604 downwards.
AATTATAATCATTATGAAATCATGGTATATTCATTATCTCACTTTTATTTTGTCCATCGAGGAAATTTAAATAGTGGTCAAGGGAATGTATGGCTTACCGTCTACAAGAATAGTGTAATTCATTTACAATATTTTACAATAATGGATTAATTTAAATTTATATATAATTTATATATATATTATTTACATCATGGAAAAAATTATTTAAATTTTATAACCATGAACAATGTAACCAGAACCAAAATAAAAAAAATCTACAGATTTATGAAAAAAGTAGTTAGTGCCTGAAATGTGACTTTAACATGGAATTACTAATAAAATTGTAATAAAAGGTCATATATAGATAATATATATATATATATGTTTATATTATAAAAATATAATAAACTTATATTTATTATACAATAGGTTTTAATGTGAATAAAGGAATTTGATTCTTATGGTAATGGATTTATAGTCCTTATTTTATTTTAGAGAGAAATATAAAAATTCATCACTGGTTTACTTTGGGAGGTGTATGTAATAAAAAATAGAAATTTTATACCATTAATCTATACATTATGGTTATATTTAATGTTTAATGTTAATGTATTGTTTTTTGGCCTTTATGACCCAAAGAAATTACAAATTCAATAAGGGATTTTCTTCTTACTTTTATCTTCTATGAGAGATGTTCCATATTTTACACCTATTTAATTTCTGTGGTTTACATAATTCCCATGAATTTATCATATTATTTTACACTTAGTAATTAATATAATTTACATATAAATTTTGGGATACCTCTTATGTGGGGTTTATGATCCAAGATATTATCAATACAAAATGGGATTTTTCCTCAATTTTTATTTTCTGGGGCATACATTATGTTATGAAAATATATACTTTTATATGTTGTATATAAATCAAATATCAGATTTAATATCATTATATTATTTATTATCACTAAATTAGAAGATTAAATTAATGTTATTCTATCATGGGGATTTTGATTCATGGTTACCAAAGTGGTAATGGTTTGGTTATATGATCTCATCATTTATTTGGATGGTTTATGATTGTTAATCCAATGATTCTATATTATGATCAATATCTTAATAAATTCATTATAATTTTTATCTTTTTTTTATCTTAATAAAATACATGTTTTAAATACATTTTCCAATCTTTATTTACCCATGAGTTCAAAATAATTTCATTAAGAAAAATCATCGTCCATTCTCACATTAATAAAAACTTGTTTTTCTTCCCAAAACATTATTTAAAAAAAATAAAAATGTTTTAAAAATTAATAAAAGTGTTTATTAAAAAATATTTACTCTTGTATAAATTTTTTACAAATGTATTGAAAGGAATCTTCTTTCCATTTTCCAAACAATTCATTTTTGGGTTTTTCCAATGTTATGAAATAGGGAATTTCTTTATGGTGTTTGACATGAATGTAACTTTACACTATTTTGCAAAATAATTTTTTTCAAATAATTCATTATATGTATAAATGGTTATTTTCATAAAATTGTATTTTAAAAGGGTTTGTGTTTTAAAACGTTTTTTCCAAATTGAAAAGATTTTTTCCTCAAGAAATTTTTTATTGATTTATAAGGATCCCATATATGATTTGAAGGTTATATTAATGTAAAAGTATTTTCAAAATTTTTATGAATCATAATTTTTTATATAAAACTTATTTTAAGTTAGAAATATTAAATGTGATATCGAAAAAATATTTTCAATCTTTCATGACATCCTTAGATACTACTAATGATTTACTATGAATATGATCCTAGGATACCATTTTTGTTATTTATTGGGATGTTTTATGTTTACTTTGATTTTTTTTTACAAATATCATTTTACATTCATGGGATACATGAAAATAAATTCTTTATGAAATCCACATATTTTTGTAATTTTTATTCTTTGATGAAATGAGTATGAAAACTGTTTTTATAATTTTTATTTTATAATGTAATGTTTATAAAACCCATTTATTTTAAATTTATTGATTCCAATGATTTCATGAAGGCCATATCCTATGTGTTATAGTTTGCGGGCATTCTTTTTACCCTACATTCCTACTTTCCATATGCTATTGTCTTCTATCACTTTCAGTGATGATGTATAATCCATGATTGAAATTGGATGATTGGATGTTGTTTCCTCCTTCAATGGATTCATCCTTGGAACTTGTCTCCTAGTCTAGTTCTCCCATTTAGCATTATGTCATGTCTGTAGAACTCATTCCCTATGTTATCTATTTCTAAACTTGGTTCAATTACACTACATTTGTCTATAAATTCTAGTGGGTCTTCAAAGGGAAACAATTATTGGTAAGAAAAATAGTCACGCTCAGCTTCGCTAGAATTTCTAAATGCTGGGAACATCAGTATCTTGTATTATTCCTCGCATGATAGAATCTCATGGAGGCATCATATGTTTGGAACCCAAGGAATACTATTTAGATCAAGAGGTATCTAACACTAGAGGAGTATATCTTCTTTGTAATTCACCAAAGGCATATCATGTTTCGCATGAGGTAGATAAATACATGGGATCATATCATCCAAGTATTTAATCTCAGTGACTCCATGCTTTACATGATGTATGTATCTAGGTTCTATTCATAAGATTACCATCATTTCTATATAGATTTATGAAGGAGTTTAACTTCTTGTCAAGAAATAGTTGATTGAGAAACATTCACCATAGACGTAGAGCTAACACGTTTTTCCATAGGAAGGAAGATTTCACACATAGGAGTATATCGATTAATGGATTATAATTCCCATAGAGGTGGATCAAAGAGTTATTTCCCATAAAGGTAAGATATCACATCATTAAAATGGAATACGCCCCATGGGGTGGATCCTTGAGTTGATCAGAATTCACATTTGAGGTGGATCAGTGTGGTGTATCCCTAGTATGAAAATTTGTGATTACTATTGGTCAACATTGAACCTCAATAAGGCATCCTATGTTCCTTATATATAATGAAGGGATAAAAACCCATATTGTTTGATGCCCAAGTTTTTGGTCGTGTGATAGGACCAGTCAATGTAGGTTAAAATCAAGCGGAAAGGACACATGTGTAATGAAGGGAGTGTCGATGAGTGATGGAATGGTTTCTATTCATGTAATCTCCCATTCACATGAGTATTTATATTAGATAATGTTGTTCAGGGGAGTATGAATTTTTCCCTCTAAGGGAACAAGATGAGACATCATTTCGGAGGTGGGGGAATGATCTTGTAGTGGGTGTGACCTAGTGAAACCCTTAATGGATGTAGATGTTGTGTTTGGGTCTCAAAGATTCATCCTACATATTCGATTTAAATGGGAATAAAATACCACATAGTTCATAACTAGAAGAGTCTTATAACTCATGAGGTTCCCAATAGAGCATGATGTGGGGGATTATTCATGAAATCATCCAATATGATTGGTAGTGTTGTTGGGATACACACTTAAGAGCATGCACATTTTAACGGTGGTTGAGGCAAATGTGTGAAAGAAGAAAATATCAATTTTTATGAGGGTTTCATGATCACAACATAAATATAATCCCATGTGACTCATGATAGGTGTGAGAAAAAATAGGAAGTGGTATATTTGAAGCTCATGTCATGGAGGAATAATCAACAGGAAACTGTGAGGGGCTTACATTTGGAAACTACCCTATAAGGATCTCATTCCATTTCAAAAGGATTTCATTCCACATGAGATTATATCATTCCATGTGGGGGTAGGAGGTGTGGAGACCATCCAATTACACTCACACAAAGAGTATCATTTTCTTATTACACAATGTAAGGATATTTTTTAACGTCATGTGTTTAGTGATATGGGACATGACCGTTTTATGTCATGAAAATCAGACATGGGGGACTAACTCATTAGAAAATGGAATTAAATAAGCATAAATAATTCACTTATGAGGGGGGCATGGATTTTGAAATTCAATGTTGTAACTATTGGGTGGTTAGTCCAATATTGGGTCCATGTTAGCATGCCTATTCTGAGAAGCAACATGCATTATCATACCTACAATGATAAGAATAGGTAATGAAAATGTATGTACTAGAGTTATATGTGAATTCATGAATGGGACCATGAAACTATTTTACACAAGCATAGAGGGGTGAGTTCAAGTGGTGTGCACAATTTATGGGTATTTCATAGAATGTTTTCACAAGAATAGTGTATTAATAGAGGTTAATTCTAGGAATCCTGAAATAAGTGGTGCACGCAAGATTGGGTGTATGTATGCATGGTCATGGTAGAGTGCTGAATGAGACATGGCACACACCCAACATGGGATGAAACATGTTTGGTACGGATTACATAATTTAGGGGCCAGTCAGTTGTGGAAACACAGGGAACCAATCACGAATGTTTTTATACCTTGATTCATCCATTCATTGATGATGTCATGGAACATTGGAAGTATGTTCAGAAGATCGATGGTACATCTTCCAGAGAGTCACCATAGATAAATGCATGAGCTTCTATTTGTAGATGGAATCATCAGTGATGGGAACCGAATATTATAATCATTGAATTGGGTTTGACTTCTTATTTTTATTTCATCATGGTGAACATCCCTAAAAAGATATGATTATATTTCACATTTGGTGTTGAAGGGGTTTCCACACTAATTGGTAATCTCGCGGTCCAAACATCTATCTTATGCATCGTTTCCATGACTATTTGAGTATTTTTAGGGAAGGAATGATTAATTTCATCATATATTCCATGAAATAGATTTTCTCTTGGAAAATAATCCTGTTCACATGGGATGGAAGTTGTACGAGCCACACTTATAATTTCCCAAGTGACCCTTCAGGTTAGATGGTTTATTTTGTTCACCTAATGATTGTAGTGTGTGGAGTCTTGTGTAAGATTGGGGGCACAAAATTCCAACATCAGAATATGAGCTGAAAGATGACCCAATGGTTTTGTTTGGAGATAATATTTAATAATGGTAAATCCTGCCACGGTTACATGAAACATCATGGTTTGGCATGTTAAGTGCTTACAAAGTCATGTATGCATGTATCAAACAGCTATAAATAGGTGAAAATGGGATTTTTTTGGGTATATATATTTTTAATAAAAATACTATTATTGATATCATGAACATACGACTACATTTTTTAAGATATTACAATACTTAACACTTCATTCATATAGGATCCAGATTTAACACAATAAATTCCCTAAAATTATATTGATCTTGTATAGCAGTTACTAAACATGTGCACACAACAATTTCTTCTACAATAATGCCTCATTCTTATGCAAACATTCTTTGAATTTTTTAGGGTCACCGTAAATCAAAATCAAACAGAACCGTGATAATATTGAAGTTGATGTCCCTTCTCAAAGTGCTAATATGAGACGAAATAATTATATCCCTCAATCTAGGAGGATCATCTTATAATATCAATTGCATGATTCCATGCTAATATAGGTGAAACATAGCTATCCACTGAGTGGATATCACCCTATATGGAATTTCAAATTGTTGGATGAGGAATTATGCCCATCTACCAAGGTCAATATTAGAAGATCATAGTTCAAATGCGAAGATCGTCTCAATCTCTAGAACAAAACATTTCACGGCCATCCTTCCAGGGAACATGATAATATTTTAATCTTTACATTGAAAGAGCTGACCATGACGATCATGGTGGATCATCCATATCCATAATATTTCCCCACACACCACACCACCCTTTTCTAAAGAATCATGATAATAATCTAGAATAGAAAGTGGTACATGCAATCCTGTAGCAACCACATCAGTGAATGGGCGTCTTTACTAGGTACATTACTCAGGCTTGGAGTAAAGATATAATCTGTACCACATTGTAATATATGAGAATGTGTGGACATAATAGTTCAACTTTTAAGGACAATTGGGGCTAATTTATGGTCTCCTTATCCATTTGTTTCTGGATATGAACATGTTTGGTCTTTATCACGGGGATGTTATCATTATTCCGTAGGAAATCCACCACATCCGTGGAATTCTGCTATAACTGTTTTTGAATGAATAGTTCATTCCATCAGAGAACACTATGAACAGTAGGCAGTGCACTCCTATTTCATTATAACACCATCTATAGGAGCTCAATCGGATGCTAGTTTATGATCCAATTATATATAGGGAAAATTTGTTCGAGGCATCATTCTACATGTTTTGGAAGAAGGAACCAAACATCAGGATGTCAAGCTTTGGAAAATACTTTCCATTTGTGGCATTAAAGAGGATGTCATGATCATTATTTTTAATCCTAGAAGGAATGTTTCATAAATGGTGGTACCAAATTGTGGGAGGTTTCTCTCCACTGGTCCTCTAGAACACATCTATTTAAACATTCCCAAGTAGATTCCTTCTACCAATCAGGGACATATGGATGAGACTGTATTAAGGGAGGCTTCCAATGGAAATGATTATGGAGGTTATAAATAGATTCAACTTGGTGGTGCGTATGTTATTCAGGATCAATATCCTACTAGACTATGTATAGAGGGGAATCAAATAAAGGTGGATCTACTGACCATTTAAGATAAAACATGGATGGATCTTGGTTCACATTGGGGTTATGAATTCCAAAACACCATCAAACATTTAAGAGTCAATTATCAGAAGTATATGTAAAATATTTCTATAGTTAGTACAATGATAGACGATGATTCTAGGATGACTATTAGGATTGGAAACCACATTAAATGCAAATTCCATCCCTTATCGACTCTTGTTGGTCTAATAGTGGACAACCAATAAGGGTCTTCATAATCAAAGGAGTACCAGTAATGTATTAAAGGTTTAGTGTTGGTTTTCATGATTAATGGTCATGTCTAAAATGTTATGTACCTGCTATCCCCATATTTTACAAATTTTCAGTTTTTCCTTGACTAACTAATAGAGTATATAAGGGGGTTGATGAAAAGTGTAACCTATATATTATTTATTAAATATGGTTTATACTGGGGAATGTTGGATCATGGGAACAATTTTGTGGCCCCCAAAAATATGTTGACACTGGTCTATTGACGAACTATTCTAGATTCTAGGTGGAATCATATATGGAGTAATCTTGTGAAATAGTACCCAGGTGTTCGAGTGGGATAGAGAGGAGCTGGTGAAGTGAGGATGCTGGTTGGGTTACTCTCGAGGGGATGTGTCAATAGCTAGGTATCCTCCATAAACTTCTTTAGATAAATTTCCTGTGATGAATCCAGTCTAATCTAAAGCTTCATTGAGACCCTCTGAACCATATAACACTAATAAAATGTTTCCTGGTGTGATGTATACACCAAAGAAAATGTAGGATGGTTGACTATGAAATTATGAATACTTGAAAACTATCAGAAGACTTGAACATAAAATTCTAGTTATTGGAGTTTTAGGAGAAAAATAGTGGGTGATATTGTTGGTTTCTTGTAAAAACATTCAATTAATTAAATAATTAATCCTCGTAATCCATTACAAATGAAAATATAATAATAACAACGAGAAATATTATGATAAAGAAGGAAGCATAAAACTTCGGGACAAAGAAGATAAAGAAGATATCTAATTAGCACACAGAAAATGCTAAATAGAATCTGTTCAAATTCAGGAAAAGGTATTATGTCCCAAAATTTCGAAAGATTCTGATCAAGAATCCTAAACATGAAATCAGAAGGAATGTATAAAACTTTGAGACAAAGAAGATATAAATGAAGAAAAAATAAGAGGACATGATGAGAACTACATGCAGCTTAGTCCCAATGTTTTAGATCTGAAAACTACAAAAAAAATACTCATAATCAAGAGATCCAAACCGAAAAATTTCATCTGCAAGGAGTTACTAACAACCAACAATCAAAGAAGATCCAGAATTATTAAAATGAAGTCCAGATATCAAAAAATGGAGAGAACCAGACTGAAAATACCCAAAGAATTCCAGAAATCCATGACAAATCCAAAATCCCTCAGTAAGAACACCAATAGTAGGAGAAGTAATGCCAACAAACAATAGAATGAAGAAAACCAATGTGACTTAAAATGCGATGGGAAAGGAACAACCATCAGAGATATAAAATAAATGTATGTGAAACAAAATTAATGAGACTCTTCTTTGTCATTTTCTTCGTGACAACCATTAGAGCTGTCAACTTCATAATTATTTTCCTCATCAACAAGTAAGAGTCGACTCGCAGATCCCGCCTACAAAAAAAATACAATGTGAAAAATTAAATTCCTCTACAAGAATTTGATATCCATGTTTTTCCATGGATGGGTCAAACCCACATGAATAGAAAATATATATATAAAAATATATTCCATGAAAAAAAATACACCTGAACGAAAACCTAGTGCGTTATAATAACTTCTAATAAATCTGAAAAATGTGATATTTGTCCAAAAACTTCATCAATTTTTTTCTCAATTTTTTGAACGTTTTCCTCACTCTTAATCCTTCTAGTTCGCTCTTCCTCTAATTCACATATCTTTGAAGGATCACATGGATAATTACAACCCAATCCAAAAGCTCTTAAATATCCATTTTTATCCTCTCCTACAATTCTTTTGAAAATATCATTTTTTTTTCAATAGTAGAGGTGTTCTTTGAATGAGAAGCTAATGCATTATCAATTGATATCTGTAAAAAAACATTAATCCTTGTCAAAAAAATCCAAGATTAAAAATACATAATATTTTTAAGGTGGTAACAGAATCCAAAAATGACCTCAACTAAGGTAGAAGTGTCATCATGTTTTGAAACTTTTTTAGGTTCATGGCATTTGATCGATATTTGACGATTATCTACCTCTTTACCTTATTTTTCCTAAAAAATATATATTATAAAATAAAAAAAATATAATAAAAGGAAACAATATCAAAGAGTGGATAAAAAAGTAATAATTTAATTTTCGTACGTGTACGTGCAAAACTATTTGTCCTTGCATAATGCGACATTTTAAAATGTGAATGTTTTTCTGCACCCTTGATAGTTCTTGCCTACAAAAGAATTCATATTATATTTGGATGAAAAATATTTTTTAATCTTAATTAATGATTAATCAAGACCTGAAATATATATCAGTAATTGAAAATGGATTAAATACATAAATTATGTAAAAAATATTACTTGTCCAGCTAATGATTCCCAAAACTCAACCAAATTATTCCTTGTGTCTTCATGAATGTGTTTTCTCCTTTTTTTTTCTTAACCTCATTGTGAGATCGACTATCAAAATAAGTTACCTTTAACTCAGATTTTTCAGATCTCCATGCAGCACCCATTTTTTCTATTCCTCAATGATATGGTTCATGCCCTTCGGGAAAGTAATATGATAACTAAAACATAAAAAAATGACATCATGTTTATAAAAAAAATATTATTATATTAACAATAACAATGACTACATATGTACATTAATTTCATCCCAGATACTGTTTTTTTTTATATCTACTAATCTCCAATAACGACTGTCTAATGGTAATCGCCCAGGGTCACGACCCAAACTTCTGATGAGTGAAGATAATTTTCATGCTGAATTTCTAAATGGTTGAAGAAAGTCATTGACGTCTACAAAAATACGCTCTGACAAAATTTTAGTCTTTCTCAATCAACGATCCTTTTCATTTATAACATGACATGACCAAGCTCTCCTTTTTCTCATAGTGGAATAATGAGGAAGACATGATTGTTTCATCAATTCAACTGATATTTCTTTAGCATTCAAAATTGATGACCAAATTATGACAGTATTTAATTATTTCCAACATTATGAGAATGTAACCCTTCAAATTAAATATAGATTTTAAAATATGTTTAAAAAAATTTAAACTGGTATAAGAAAATAAATATTTTGAATGAATAATGTCAAACCACTTACCAACAATATAAGTGTCTTCTCTTCGACAGTCTGCTATATGGAGAAAAACATTGGTTGTATATTTAAATTAATAATAAAATATATAAGGTCATAAATTTAATTAACATACCCATTCTTGTAAATAATATGATCCACTTATTCAAAGATATCTCTTCAATTTTTTTTATGTTTTATCCTTTCATACACTATTTAATACAATTACGAGAAATAAAAAATTATAATTTATCTAAAGATATCCTAAAACAATATCCTATACACCTTACTAGTAAATTTCACGAAACATAAAATTTCAATCATGCATTTCATCTTCAACTATCAATGACTGTAGACATTTTTTTTAGAGGCATTGGAAGGGTTTTCTTTCGAAAAAGAAGAATGTTTCTATGGTTTATTTGATGTCTCTTCTCCCTAATTGCTGACACGTGTGGCTAACATTTTATACAATGAAACAAGAAAAGGTTGTCAATACAAAACAACAACGAATGGAAGCAAAGGAGAAGGTGTAAATTTAGATAAAATTCATAAATTAATACACTTAATTGATCTCTGGAAACCACATTTCTCTTGATTAAAGAGTTCTTGACGGATGTCATCTCAAAGCTATATATGAAATACAATAACTAAAATACCAAATAAGCATATACAAGTGTCAAATATAAAGAAAAATTTTCTAACCAAAAACAAATAATAATATTTAAAAACCAAAACTAAATATATTATTAAGTGAAAAAAGAATATGTAATTATAAGAATCATTAAACATGTCATTATCATCATCATAGTCATAAACATCAAGTTTTGGGAGTTTCATTATCAATATACTCATGTATTCATGCCATCCTTCAATGAAATGAAGTGAATGATCATCAATTAAAACAACATCCTCATCCTAAATGTCATAATTTTCCGCATCGTCATCAGTTGACAAGATGGTATGTAAGCCATACACTTCCGGTATGAAATCTTCCTGAATTTCAAATAAGTATCTTGGTTTAGTGATGGTCTAAGAATGCAATATTTTCTCTTTAGATTCTATCGTATAAAACACTTGTATGGATTGAGATTCAAGTACAAAAGGCTCATCGGTTTTAATAATCCTTTTAAGGTTGATGAGAGTGAATCCAAAATTATCTTCTTTGATGCCTTCAATGGGATATTCCCAATCACAAAAAAAATAAAATAACACTCTTTCCAACTGGAAAAGTCAAATCAATAATTTCTGTCAACACGCCATAATATGATACATTGCTCGTATTTTTTGTTAAACTCACATGAACCCCACAATTTTGGGTCACACTCCTCTTATAAATAGATTTAATGCGCCACAGATAACCATTGCAAGTGACTTTGGTCATTGTTTTAATCCACGTGTTATGACACTGTCATAATTATGTCAAATCAGTTGCTATACAAGTGTCCTTTGGTAGATAATTCAATTCCTGAATAATTAAAGGAAATTAGAAATGCTAGAAACAAAAAGACACATAAAATTTTAAATTCAATGTATGATATAAAACACTCAGTAGAATCAAACCACTTATAAAATTCATATTTATGGATGTCATCAATTATTTTTGGTCTGTGATGATATTTTCTACGGTTAATTTCACAGTGCTCCCTGAAAATCAATAATAAGGTATGAAATTTAAAAACAATTCAAATATGAAAAAATTTATGGGTATGTATCATACCATACATATACTTGAACTTCGTCACAATTTCCCAAAACATAATTATGTTCTTCCTAAATCATTGAAATGTCAGGTAGAATATCTTTCTTTTTAAACATTGCATGACATTTTAAAGAGAATATGGACAACCCTTTACATGTTTCATCACATTCACCAACATTGTTTCTTGTAGGCCTATTTTCTCCGAGTTGAATGTCATGTAAATTTCTTGAAAAAAATTGCATACACTCTTCAACAATGTGTCCTTCAACGATTGATCCTTCTGGGTGACTTTTGTTACGAACAAACATTTTCAATCCTTTAAAAAACCATTAATCAATCGACATAAATAATTTATTCAAATGTATAAAAAAGTAGAAATATGAAAACGAAGTTTGCGTACCTCTCAATTGGATACATCCAATGATAATAAACAAGTCCAACAATCATGTCTTCATGTGCTAAATCAAAAACTAAGTGTACTATGATGTCAAAAAATGAATGTGGGAAGATGCACTCCAGATGAAAAAGCATGACAGCAACACGATGTTGTAACCTCTGAAAATATATATCTGTTTCCACTTTTGAACATAAATCCTTAAAAAAGATACTCAGATCAATCAACACACCACATACCTTATAATTTTTTATTTTTCTTTGAGCCAATGGTAACAGATTTTGCATTAAAAGATAGTGGTCATTACTTTTCAAACCAAAACATTTTCCATCAATAATTTTCCTCTTAATGTTTAATGAATACCCATATAGAACTTTGAATGAGGCTAGTACACATATCATTTATGGTTTTTCTTGATCCATCAATGTAAAGCATATTGTAGGTACATATGTTCGACCATGATCCTCGTATGGGTGAAGATCATGTCTTACATTTAAATCTACCAAGTCAAGGCGAGATTGCAAAGTATCTTTAGTTTTCCCCTCAATGTTAAAAAGTATGCCAACCAACCTTTCAGAGACATTTTTTCTACATGCATAACATTCAAATTGTGGTGTATAATAAGATTCTCCCAACATGGGAGTTGAATGAAAACACTCTTCTTTTTCCAAGGTACATCAACATCACTCTTCCATTTGTTATGTCATTGAGTCTCCATATTTTTTCCAAATATGACATCCAATCCTTTCATATGATCTAGAAACTCTAATCCATTATGATATTTAGATGGTATCCCTATTTCTATTTCCCCAATAAATGCCTTTTTATTTAGATGAAATTTGTGACTTCGATTGAAGAAGCGTCGATGGCCCATGTAACAAATTTTCTTACCTTATATCTAGTAAAATGAACATGTTTCAAAATTGAAGCGTGGACATGAATTTTAACCCTTGGTCTGCCAACCTGATAGATTACCATATGCAGGAAAGTCATTAATTTTACACATTAATTCTTCTTTTAATACAAATAACTCATTCTTTGATGCGTCAAATGTTTCAATACCAAACTCCCATTACACCTTCATCTCATCAATTAATGGTTCTAAAAATACATCGATATCATTGCCAGGTGACATAGGGATTGGAATCAATAATGAAATGATAAAAAATGGTGGATTCATACGTAACCATGGAGACAAATTATAAATCATCAAAACAACATTCCATATGCTATATTGACTAGACATCATTCCATATGGATTAAACCCATAACTTGCCAAGATTAGCCTAAAATTTCTTGGATCACTTGAAAACTTTGGTTACATATCATTAAAATAACTCCAAACAAACTAATCTTACGGGTGCCTTAATTTTTCAAATTTAACTCTCTCATGCTCATGCCATGTCATGAGAGGGGCCATTTTAGATGACATGAATAGCCTTTTCATCCTAGGTATTAATGAGAAGTGACAAAAAACCTTTATTGGTACTTTTTTACCATTTGTTTATTTCATAATACTTCCATCATCTGTAGTTTTCCACCCCAAAGTACTACAATTTGGACAACTATCATGGAAATGTTTTTCATTATGAAATAACACACAATCAGTTGGGCATGCATCAATCTTATTATAATCATTCCCAAGTTTCATGATAATCCCTTTCACCATCATAAATGAGTTAGGTAATGTTTAATCATTGGGAGGATCACTCTTAAACAATTTTATAATAGCATCAATTTCTATGTTATTGGTCCCATGTATACATATTAGACGATACATTTCAACTATAAAAGATAATTTAGTAAATTCTTCACATCCGGGTTATAAAGGTTTCCTAGAATCTTTAACCAATTTAAAAAATGTTTTCCCCTCATTAGAACGAAATTATTAGGTGTTTTATGGTTTCTCAAATTCGAAGGCATCCCCCATCTTGTCAAGCATATCAACTTCAGAAGAAATATCATGTTCAACACTAAAAAAATTATTATCACCGTCGAAAGTAAACTCCCCATGAAAATTCCAAATACATTTTCGAGAATCTGTGTCCATTTCATTGATAATGAGATGAGCTTTCACAACATATCGATGCCAAAAATGTTGGTTAGAACAACTTTGACATGGACACACAATCATGTAATCCCTTGCTGAAGATGCAAAAGCAATATCAAGGAATAAATCTACTCCATTTAAATAATCTTGGGATGTTCTCCTTAGCTTCACCCAACTCTTATCACCGAATATATTAATTATGAATGTTCCTGGATATTATTTGATTTTCAAGAAATTAAACACAACAAATAATCAATTTTTAGCTAAATCATATTACAATTTAATATAGATTATAAAATTGATTAACATGAAATCAAAAAACAATAATCCTCGAACCATAAAAGACAATAAAATAAAATTGAATAATGATTTTTCTTTTGTTTCATCAGTGTTTTTAGGTCATTGGAATAATATATTATCTTAAATTAAATTCACCAATGATGCAACAAAATATGAGACAGCTTGAGGGCAGTAGAGGAATATATACACAAATGAATAGGAGGAAATTAAATGAGTAAAAGACTCAATAAATCTTTGGATTTGGGTACCCCATACCTAGAAACATACATCAATGATTAATGTATTTCACAGTACCTTATATGCTGCCAAACTGGACTGTTGGGTGGGAAGTTCTGCCCTGAATATTTTGGAAAGAGGCATGTGCGGGGTGGATTTTGTGGCTGAATATTTCACGGGAAACCTGAAGGTATCGCACATAATATTTAAGGGGTGATAATAGCAGCTTGAAGGGGCGGTGGGTGTGATGTTTGCTGGGGTGAGGGCGGCGAGTGAGGCGTCTTCTGGGAGCTACAGTGGCTGTTGTGGCAACGAGGGTGGCGGCTGCGGCTACGGGTGTGGCTGCGGGGGGGGGGGGGGGTCATCGGGTTATCAGGGGGGTGACATAGGTTTTTTATATTTATATAAAACATATTTATATATAAAATTAGTATGTATATATAAAAATTAATAATTTTATAATATAAAATAAATATAATATATAATAATGTATTTCATAAAAAATTTAATCTCTAAATACCCATTACATAATTATTTAATTTATTGTTATTTAATGAATATAAAAAATAATAAAAGTTAATATTTTTTCATTATGATATAAAGTAAAAAAATTACTTCATTACTTAATTTATTGTTATATAATGAATATAAAATTTAATAAAATTTAATATTTTTTCTTTATGATATAAAAATTTTCAATATGTGAATATCAATTATTAATTAATTATATTTATATTATGTTTATTATATAATTATCAATTATCGTGTATTTATTTATTATGTTTATTAAATTAAAATTTTATATAGATTTAATTTTTTTTATGAAACGAATTCAAATGTTTATTATAATGAAAAACATTGGAAAATTTAAGTACAATATATATTCATATATATGAGATGTTTTTAATAAAACTTTTAAAAGTGGATGTTTACATTGGGCATAAAAATAATAATATATAAGAAAATTGGATTCTCTTGGTTATTATCATTGAATGGTTTATTGTATCATATTTTATTGATGATAAATTATTTTTTGGTAATGATTATTATTAATAATAGATACATGTGTTGGAAAAAATGTTGTAATTACTATGATAAAGCAATAGATTTTACTATTGGGAAAAGATCTGTTGGTGTTAAATGATCAATACCAGTAGATATATTTATTGGTAAAAACAAGTGTTGGTACTTAAAATTAAAATAGATAAAATTTAATATCTGTTTGAATTTTTCATTTTTACCCAAAGATATATTGTCTATCAATAAATTTCTGTTGGTATAAGTCATTTTTTTGTAGTGGAAGAACTTCCTAGAATTTTTGTACTGTATAGATTTTGTGTGTTTTCCAAGAAATGCATCCCTGTCTGGATATGATACGGTAGAGGTGGCTCTGGCACAGATGTACATATGGGTAAAACCCTAAAACACCACTTTGAGCTAGACTCGAATGGGAAGTGGTGCAGGACAATGGGCATTTCTACACTTTTGGTTATGACACTCCTGGGGGATATGCTTCGTATAATTCCCATCTTTGTTATAAACAACTATGAAGAGTTTATGAGTATATATATCCTCAAAGAAAACATTTTTGTTATTATGGATTATATCCATAAAATGTTCAATTTATGTTAGGTATTTTACATGTTTGGAATTATGAATTTTGATTCATAAATTGACCTAGCATAGGCAATTGTTAAGAAATGGCACCCAGTAGAAGGGATTAGAACTCCAGCAATACATGTGATCCAAACAGTAAGAAGGTCCATATCATTAATGATATTAAGCCCATATTTAGAAGGAAAATAGTCTCCCATGAATTCTAAACATGTGATGATATATTATCATGTGTTAATAAAATATGTAAACAATTATATGAGTCCTATGGTTTTGAAGGGAAGCAAGGGAATAGAAGGATGGAAGAGAGAAAGATAGATAAATGGATGATAGAAAATAAGGATTTTCACATATGTGATAACTGTGGAAACAATAACCTTTGTAAATTCTTGAAGGGAATGAGAGTTTTTTAAAGTGCAGAGAAAAAGGACATCAATTACGTGATTGCAAGGGTAATTTTTTTTTCAAATGTACAATGATTTTTCTGCAAAGAGTTGGGAAACTATAGGAATAAATGTCCAAATCATCAGAGTATACCCCGAATGCTGTTATTGGATAAGAATCATGTTATGATACTACCAAAGATGAAGAGTAATAATTAAGAGTTCATATTTTTTAATTAAATTATTATGTCATTTGAGTGTTGTATCATTGATGTACTGGTAATATGAATTATGGAAATAAATAAGGATTATACTGTAGTACTATTTCATTGGAAATTTAAAATTATATGGTCCTGATACTAATATTTTAATTTTGGAATAAGAGATTGTTGATTTGGATAAATTATATTTGATATTCATGACTTCCTTGGAATAGGTTAGTAGATTGTTTATTTCAACAATGTTCGAATATTATATATTTTTGGATATAAAGAATATATCTAGTATTCTATAAAGAATAAGGGAGAATAAGTGTAATCAATAAGGATTTGTGGTAATACATAGTGTTACCATGTTTTAAAGGAATAAATGATGAAGGTGTTCACATGTAATTATGTGGAAAAAAGAATATTCACTGTGTTTACCTTCATTATAAATTTTGGACTGTGAGTTTGTATAGAATTATTTTGGATAAATCTAAAGGTTGGAATGGATTATGATAGAAATTGGATACAATTGTTATGGTTATTTTGGGATTTTAATAAAAAGAAAAACATAGAGGTTGGGCGACAACCAGTCGTGTCCAGCAAGGCCATGATACTTGAACCCACAACCGAAGGGTGACAAGGGTGCATCACATACCATTGACCTACATGATGTCCTGGATTCTATAATGTAGTTTTTTAAGGTCTGATAGGTGAAATATAAATTCATTATTTTTAGAACCCTATATGATTAGGAAAAATAAAATATATATTTTGATATTTTTTGGAGTGAAATATGAGTTTGTGGTAGAAATTAGTTAAAGGATATAACTCTACTTGTCATGTATATATATATATATATATATATATTTCCCTCTTATTATATGATTAAATTAACTCTTAAACATTAGTTAAGGGACTTCGTGACAATCTCCTTTCATTGATTAATCTTTTGATTTTCAAATGACTTTCATTTATATGTTGTATAAAACCATTTGACTTTTCATTTCTGGGGGAATGATTTTCTATGAAGCATTTTACTAGAGTAAAAAAAGAATGTTTTTCTAACGTATGATGTGACAACGACCTTTCCACCTCCGAGAGTTTTATTTTATCTTTGGGTTCCTTAAAAATCCAAAATGTTTTTTAAATAAAAATAAAATAAATACCATATACAATGAGCAGAGTGATTATTATGTCAATATATTTAAATGATATATTGTGATTGATGACCTGAATCACACTATATAAATATTTATGTTTTCCCTCCAATTATGTGTCTCTAATTGCCACCAATATTCTCTTAATTGAGATCATAATTTGGTGGTAACTTTTTCATTTCCCCTTCCCTCTTATTAAGAATAAATTATATTAACCAAATTTTTTATCTGGGGTTTTCACAAAGTTATTTCCCTATTTTGAACGTTTTATTTTTGAAGAACAAATTCCAATTATGAGGATTCAATTTATTGATGGAGGGGAGAACGTAACCATCCTAGATTTTATAGTACAATATTTCTTCAATTTAATTCAATAACTTGTACTACACGCAACACCGAGTTCAAGCGCACCAAGACGTACCAAACTAGTCATTAAAAAGTGGTTATGAATAGTGTAAAGTGAATTTTTAACATTATATAATACTTATAATTTTATAATCCATATTATTAGTCTCATAGACATAATGTAAAAACAAATTCATTTTTTCAGATAAAAAATGAAATTTAAAAAAAATGCAATTTCACCACCTTTTAATGGAGAACCCTTTTTAAATCCAATATTTGAAACTTTTAAATATTTAGTTTGACAAAATAACCATATTTCTTATAATAAGGAAATAAAAATTTAGTTTTGATAATTTTTTTGTGTTTTTCTAATAACATTCATATTTGGGTCAATAGTGAAAAATACTAAATTTTATCTGAAAACAACATTTTTAATCGAAATAATTATTAGTGATAAATAATGAATTTGAGTGGTTTTAAAGTAAAATTAGATTATATTTTTACAATTTAATCCAATTTTATTCATTGGACATAATGTCACAATTAAAATGGACATAAGCAGGTGCCAATCTTTTGATAGTTATTATTTCTTAAAAACATGTTTTTTGTCTTGAATATGGGAATTTATTTTAAATTAATTTCTGCCACTTATAGATTATGAATTTAGAGAAATGGATAACATATTTATAATCAGGAGGTCCAAATTGTATAAATAGTTAACTTTTATTTTTATACACTTTGTATAATTAGTTCGGTAAATATTTTTTGTACCATGGTTAAAAGGTAAATCCTATAAATAAGGGTAAAAAATAATATTATAATAATATTAAATTACCCTAAAACGTGTCCTAACCCTATTGGATGAAAAATTTAAAACCATGGGAATTACTGGGTGGATTTTGGGACCCCATGGAGCCACTTGTAAGTGATAATGACAATTTAAATTTATTAAGTTAAAGTAAATACAAAAATGACATAAGCATGTATCATTTAGTAAAACAATTTTTACATAGAGTTATACATGTTATCTCTTCGACTATAAATATTAATTAGAAAGTTAAAAATATTTCCAACATAACGGTACATTCTTTATAATTTTTAGAAATTGAATAACTAAATTTATTTATGACACAATGATGATATAATATTTTCCTTATTAATGAAAGAATAAAATAAATGGCATTATAAATATAAAAATAATTATTCATTCAAAGTTTTAATGACATATACTAATTTTCTAGGTGAATGTTACATGTTAGGGATTATTTATTGTATCTTTTTCAATGTAATCAAGATGTGATGACTTTCACAAAAACAAAATACCAAATTCTTTCAAAATGGACAGAAATTAATATTTAAATAAATATTATATTATTGGTTGATATAATATTTCTAAAAATGTATGATTCATCCAAAAGGATTGAATAATATTATATATTCCATAAATTATCCACATGTGGTTCTCTTGAATGTTTAGAGTATGTTTTTTAACCATATAGTTTAAGAATACAAGAGGACACGGTAAAAGTTAAACTATTTAATTAAGAGTTAAATCTAAAAGATAAGGTCAAAATGGTAACATAAACTTGTATAAAACCTATTAGTTGAAATTAATTCGACCCATAACCACCAAAGTCTCGAAATAAATTCATTTGGAACCACTATAAACCTAATATGATGGTATAATAAATTAATACTTTAATAGTTTCTTAAAGTGACCCTCACCCCTCTTATAAAAGGGCACTTCCACTTCTCTCAAAAGCACACCTCAAAAGCCATTTGTCTCGGCCAAAACCTGCCCAAATATCCTACCAACATCCCTTACTTGATCCTATAGGCCTTAGTTTGATCTTAAATCCACCCTATGGATCCCTTTTGATCAAATCAAAACGAAGAACCCGAAGAAGATGTAAATATTTCATCACCTCTTTCATGTTCTTTTCTTCTTCCACTTCTTCTTTCATTGTTGTTTCCATTATAAAACAATAACTCTAGTATGTTCTATATAATTTTATTTTATTATAAATATTTTAAAACACCATTCATTATTTTATCCATTATATGAATGAATTGTCACCATACATGTGTACGTACGACTTACTGTCTCCACGTCATGGTGTAGTTGTTATTAAATACATTATTTTTTGGATGTGTATAATAATAATGTATAATTGATGTAAATAATAAATATAAAATGTTAATTATTCTTTATTTATGATATAACATATATTTACATACTATTTAAAATCAGAATAATGATATTGTCACTTGTGTGTACGTACGGATTATCGTCTCCAGACACAATGAGAGTCATTTCCATGTTCACCATTCAATGATGATTATAAAAACATATATTATTAATAAGTATGTAATAAATGACATAATATTGCTACTATATATATATATATATATATATCTGTGTGTGTGTGTGTGCTTATATAAATCATATTCACATACTTCCGTCCAATACAATATGAAAACGGAAACAACGCTTATGCGTATGTACGACCTACCGTATCCATAAACGGTGCCTTCCATTTCATATATACACCTAAAATAAATATTTTTATTCTTAATATATATGATATAAAAATAAAATATTATATTCTTGAATCATTTAAATCATTATATAAATGATACGATCAAGAATAACAAGTTAAAACACATACGATAAAGAAAGTGATTATTACACAAAAATGATAATTTAACATGAAAATTATTAATATATGAGTAGTAAAAAGTCATAAAAGAATATTTTATGATATAAAAAATATTAATATGGTTATGGTATTATTTAATATCATACTATGGTCATTATATAGGATGATAAACGTACCCTATACCAAAGGAAAGTTCATGGTAATGGTTTATTTCATAATGTCATTATTATCTGAGGTTGTTTTTACGTAAGTATATACTGGTAAATTTTTATTATCCATGCACATGTTTCATGAAAGAGTTTTCAAAGGGATTTTGTAAGGTAATTTTTTACTAAAACATCATTTCTTCTTTTATATATATTTATTCTTCTAAATAATTCTCATTAATGTCCATGTCTTCAAAATGGGGTTTTAAGGATTTATTTTTATGGAAATGAATTTTTTTAAAATGTTTATTCCATTAAAAATTTATAAAGTGGTATGGGACACTTTTATTCAAAAATGCCTATAAATGTGTTCCTTTCTAAATTGAGTGACTTTTAAATGTTTTTATGAAAAGGGATATTTCTCTCAATGAGTTTTACTAATCATTTTCATCTATGTCAAAATCCATTAATGGATTTTAAACTAGTTTTGAAGTTGATTTATCATAATACAAATCTTCTATATTGTACTAAAGGTTTTCTAATATGTTTGACTATCGATGTGTTATTTGTATACCATCCATGGTTTATGGTTAATGTATTGACATTTAATATAATAGTTTTAATACGAATGATTATGTTATGTTTAAACCATTTCATATGAGGAATTAATTGGACTTACTATGTGACTGGTGGATCCCACTATAGCAACTCGATGAATTGGTAGGTCTCATGAGACCAACTAGTGTCTTGGCACAAAGCCTTTTCAAAAACTTTTTTTTAGTCTTGGAATAATTCCTTGACTACGTGGTTATGACAGTCTGGCATTATGCATTCCATCATTTTGAAAGTTTCTATTCGTATTGCATGTGATTATTTGACTAGTAGAGTATCCATGTGAGCATGTAAATGGAATTATTTGATGTTATTTTTTCTATATTATGATGATGTTTATGTTGAAAAGGATTTTGTTTTAGTTTTATACATTTCCTTAAATGATTATTCTTATTTATAAAAGTTTCCGCTGTATTTCTTACCCTTGCTGAGAGTTTGAGCTCACCCCTTTCCATCATATTGAGTGTATTTATATTTTTCACAAAAAATTATGTCATTGATTTATCCTTAAACTAATTATATGGTATTTATAAAATATTACATCTCAATTTACATTCCATTTAGACTTATTTGTTGTTATACACCAAATCACTTTTATATGGTGCATATAATGTACTTTTATAGAGTATATCATGAATCCTTTTATTCTAATGATATTACAATGTTTTTATTACCTCAATTATTTGTATTCAAGTGTCTCTCATTTGGTTAGGAACTCTAACTAAAATATCATTTTAAATTGTTTAAATATTTATTATTCTAAATATTTCTCATTAATGTCCATGTTTAAAAAGAAGTTATATGTATTTATTTATATAGACATTAATGTTTTAAAATCAAAATTCCTTCTAAAAGATTCAATGTGGTATGGGACACATTGATTCAAAAATCTGTTTTTAAATGGATTCTTGAAAAATAATGTGACTTTTAAATGTTTTGAAAAAAGGGGGATATTTCACTCATATAGTTTTTATGATTTTATTCATCTATGTCAATATCATTCATTATTCTCTATTGAGGTTAATATATTACAATACAATCTTTCATATTGTATTGAATGAGTTATGTTGGACCGTGAATGTGCTCTTTTTATACCATTCATTGTTTGTGGATGAAGTATTGAAATATCATATGCTAGATTTAATACGAATGTTTATGTTATGTTTCAAAATTTTCATATGAGGAGTGCATTGGACTTAGTAAGTGACGGGTGGAGCCCGCTATTTCTCCTCAATGCATCGGTAGGTCACATAGGACAAACTAGTGTCTTGGAATAAGGCCTTCACAAAATCATATTTTTAGTCTTGGCACAAGGCCTTGGCTATGTTCTTATGATAGTCTGGCATTATGCATTCCTTCATTATGAAAGTGGCTATTGATATTTCTTCTGATTATTCTCCTATTAGAATATCCATGTGAGTAAGTAAATAGAATTATTTCCGCTTATATTTTCCATATTATGATGAGTTTTATGTTGAAATGGCTTTAGTTTTAGTTTTATACATTGCCTAAAATTTTTATGCTTATTTATGAATGTTTTTGATGTATTTCTTACCCTTACTGAGCATTTGATCTCACCCCTTTCTATGTTTTATTTTTCCCAAGATTCCGAGAAGTTTATTATGATTGATATGTAGGGTTAAGACAAGGTAATAATGGAATTCATAAAGGATTATTAATGTTGTTTTATATGTTATAAAGTGTAATGTAACATTCATGTATGTAATCTATTTTCCAGGACTGCTAAATTGATCGGTCCTTAGGGACTTGAATCATTTTAATCATGACAATGTATTAAAATAATGCACTGACTCTGGGTAACTGGGGTCGGGGCGTTACATTTCTTCTAATATGGGAGATGCTGGATTTCCCAACATGGAACTCCAGTTTCTAGCTGGTTTACCTACCATCATTCCCCATTTTCCATAATAATAAATGAATTTCAAATCTAATGCAACACATGAATGAACATGTCATCCTTTTTATTTTTTGCAAGAGATGAGGTGATGTTGGATAAGGCATTGGCTTGACCATTCTATGACCCGAAAACATGAGTCACCTCAAGATAAGAATGGAACAAAAGTATTAGGATGAAATTTTACTCTCATAGGGGAACAAGCTCTAGCTTCCACATGATATTTTCACCGTTAATCCATTTGATGGCTAACTCGAAGTCTACCTTTACATGAACAGGGGGAACACCAATCATAAGTGCCTGCTCAAGACAAGAAATGATAGTCTGATACACTTCCTTGTTTATGTTTCAACCTTTCATCAGAAATAATTAATATTGAACGATATACTTAATAGGAGCGATTGATACTATTTATAGGCTTACTCTATTGATATTGGGATCACTAATCCTTCTACCTATATGGAATCCAATGGAACTATCAAAATGAACTCCCCAACTCAAAAAATCATTATATACTGAGATGATGGATTTTCCTAGGAAATTAATATCCATATTTAATTATTTTGGAGCCTGATGGGAGTCTAAAAAGTTACCCAACACATAACCCTTGATTTATTTCTACACAACTAATCTGATATTGAACTTCTATAGGATCACTGCCTATAATTTCACTTGACCTATCAATGTGAGTTGATTTATGTTTTACTTTAATAGGTCAACATGGGACCCCAACATTATCTTTTTTTTCTTCAAATAATGCTGAAACATATTAAATATGAAATCCAAAAAAATGAATATCATCAATATAGAATAGTGTTAGGTCTATGAAATGAGAATAATGATATTTGGATAGTACAAACTATCATCACTTCCTTAATTAATAATTTTGGATAGAATGGAATTGAAGGATCATTCTTGGGTGGTCATGTAGAGGGCCAATGGATTCCCAAATATGTGTTACATCTAAACCATATGATGTAGTAGATAAACCTTGATTTCCATGAAGGTGGAATATAACACTTCATTCTTGTAGTATATGGTATATTTCTTCATTTTCCATGAAAATAGATTACACTTTTCAAAATGATTTGTGATAAATAGACATATGTAGGGTTATTGGTCTTGGAGTCCTTAGGGATCCATGATGATGTTAGATGTGGAATTTGGTAGATGGATTTTAGCTTCTCTAGATGGATCCCAAAGGCTCAATATATTATGATGATGTCAATATACATCATAGAGGAAACCCTTGAATATACATATAAAGGGGTTAATATTAAATTTCATAGAGACAAGGAATCCAAACACTTTCTCATGATTTTTGAGAGGGTTATAATGATAGGTCTATTTGTCTACCAAATCATCCATGTGGAATTCGACTAGATTCACGAGGATTGGATTAATTATGTAGTACATGGATCACTATATTTCATCCCATACATTCTTCATACAGAAATTCATTACCTATTAGAAATTTTTTTCTTGTGATGCACTAATGTCAGTAGAATCCTTATGTTCATGAGAAATGAAGTTCTAATTGTGGCTATTATTCTAATCCATGAATGAGAGATCATGGAAGCTAGCTATGGCTTCAATCAATAGATCCATCACATGATGTGTAAAATGAACCTTTGTATAGTGCAAGGTGAGTCCCTAAAATTCGATACAAACTCTAATTTTCTCCTTCTTCATTATGGATGTAATGATGTTGTAATGACACTTTGGGTACTGACATACCTTTTCATTTTTGGATTTGATAAGATTATCAACCTCAACCTGAACCATGGGTTCGTGATAGGGGTTCATCTTTTTAGGGGGTAGAATAAATATTTTGTGACATACTTGAGATCAATATAGTGGAAGGGGATTGATGTTCTAATACTAGTATAACATCATATCATTACAAAAATTCATCTCATTGTTGCTTCAGGGAATACACATACTATTGTAGCTACTACGGAGGCACAGTTTAACTACTAGGCATTGGTGACGGATTTGTCTCGGTACTATGGTTAAGAAAAGTCAACTCTCAATAGTGTTAGAGATGACCTCTTAAAATGCAGTGTGAGTTTTTTCCAAATCTTCATCGTTATATGATGTAGGGGAATTAGTGTAAAGAGAAGTATTATATATGACGATAATTTTTTGGGAAATGATGGTGTCTTCTTTAGTGAATACAAAATCCTTGTTGGGGGGCTCCAATTTTGTTTAGACCCTAGTAAGAAAGGATATTGATCCAGTCCAATCAATCCTTTTGATAGTGGTGTCCATATTTATTATCAAGGTAATGGTGGTGGGTCATTTTTAGTAGATTCAACGTCAACAATTCAAAAAGATGATAATGACGTACAATGAGGGTCATAAGGAAATCCTATAGATAATTTATGGTGGTTGGGTATTTTAGTATTACTCAGGCCTTACTAAAACATGATTACAATGTAATATTATGACGTTGCTTATGGAATCTAGATGGCAATTCAATTGAATTAAAGCATCATCTAAATCATCCCCTATGATGGCTCCAACAGTAGTGTGATCCAACTCAAGGGTCTGAGATTTCATCCCCTCCCTCTTGTAATAGTCATCATCCATCTATCAGGATCCACAGTAATTAAAGAAAGATGCATCACCCTGAAGCTCACCTACTCCATCGTTTATGGAGTACATGAGGAATTTTTTATTCTAGGAGGGGACTAATCATATATATGAATCCATGGAATACCCATCAATGAATTTTATGTAATTTCATATGATAAAACAATGAATTCATCATATTCTACCATACCAATAAATTTGTTCTTCATCTAGAACGTTATACGTGGTCTCTACTTGGTCCTATCATTAGCCTAATTATTCATGTTAGAGAGAATAAAATATACTTCAGAAATCCAAAATTTGCATAGTGTCTAGGTCAGGACGTGGGTGATCCCATAACCTATCACCACTTGAAAATGGCTGAAATATTCACTAATATACTGTCATTTATTGTACAATAGGTGAATTTCCACCTACATGAGATATCCTTTATCTTATCATGAGATAGAGACAATGTCTTGGAATTATTATTGAATAAAATCCCATGAATAGTATGATTATATGACATATACTTCTACATTGAATTATAGAGATATTTTCCAGGCCCCTATAAGGGCTTCACACATCTCTTCTAATAGTTGGATGGCCTTGTGGATCAAGATCATTTTAGGTATATTGGATCGTTCATTAAACATGTCATATTTTCTGTCCATACACACATTTTCTACCTATAGGGGGTGGTTCATTGGAAGGAGGCACCACAATAATTACTAGCTACAATACTGAGTTCTGTATGGTGTTGGAAACAACGTTCCACTCACTAGATAAACCTTGGAAAAAACTTTTGTGTAACTATAGCCTATGTGAGGTTATGATTTAGAAGACCAAAACTATTCATGATGCAGTTGTAGTTGTTATTCATGGTTAGTTTTCAGAGTCAGGTATACAGGTGTCTCTGACAGATTGGGTAGGGAGGAATGTTCTCATTGATCCTGATGCGAGATATGTTGCATGGTCTCAGTTGCATCCATTTCATGGATCAATGAAATAACTACATAATCCTATCAAATTTCAATTATTGTCTTTCATGTGGTGGGTATGAAAATGTACAAGAACTAATTGTGTCAATATTTAAAACCAATTAATTATTTAATAGGTAACTAGTTGTACCACATTAGCATGGATCCTTCTAAATCATGGATAAATCATCAGATCATGGAATCCTCCTTCTACTCTATTATATCCATCATGGGACTACACCTTGAGATGATGTGGGAAGAATGAATTAGTGAGTCATTCATCCCATTTAAAGAGGAAAACCTAGGGTTAATAAAATTTTGGCGGTTCTCGCATGTTATCCCCCTAGGATGGGTACAACATTATGTTAGTTGGTATTTACACATGTCATGTATGAAGGGTCTCGAGAAATGTTTTCGGGGAAACAATAAAATCAGCCTGGTGAGGGTCTCTATCTTGATAAGGATTCCTAAAATAAATGTGTTGATAGGATCATAAAATCAGTTAGTAGCCTTAGTGGATCTAAGAGAGGCATGATCAGGGTCCCGAGAAAGGTCATCAAACTTCTCAAGAAGATTCAGTGACTCTTATCGTGATCATTATCCATACACCCCACCTGTAATCTATTTTAATGGGTGGGACCACTATTCTTAACTAGGGATATGTGTCTTCGGAAGTCATAATGATTACTCAGTGGAGGAGATATGGTGTCCTATCGAGGAGGGCTATAATCTGGGTTCCTTTCAATAAGGAACACAATGATTATTCAATTATGATCTATTATTTTTTAGAGAAAGGTGGAAAATAAATGTTCAACCTCGTTCTTCTATGAAATGTTATACAGATTAGAGGGCTCATGATGTATCTTTCCCTTATTTCTATTCCAATCGGTGGGAAATAATATAGATGGATATATTAGGTGGAGTTTCATACTTTATAGGTGAGAAAAAACACCTCTATGATGGTCATTTTGATAATTTTGTATCTCATCGGGTGGGTCTTCCTCATCAAACCAAATATTAGTTCCCCATCCATGAATTATTTTGGAAAATCCATGTTAAACACAAATATACATGGAGGGAAACCCACAATATCACCTTGTAGGTTATGATATCATGGGATAGATATGAATTTGAGGAAATAATTCCATCCCTAACCCCATATTTTCACATATGAAGATGCCTCTTCCATGATTCTTTGATACACTATGAATCTCGTGATACCAATATATTGTTTGGTGTTTTTTAATTTGGATGGTACACGGTCCTCAGCCACTAGGATTGATAAAAAAGAAAAACTTATGCACTACTAATATATTTCTTCATTGTGATATAGGCTTCCTAGATATAATAATTGATGATCACAGTGGTAGTGAAGCCTCAACCAGATGTTCTAGATGAATCATACTACATGTCCCTAACTGAGGGACTCTAGAATGATGAAAATGGAAGTCACATTTTTGTAAAACTCTATCTACAAATAATCAGTAGCCAATGTCTCCCATAGGATTTCTTGATATGAGTAAGGTAAATTTTCTTAATCAACCATTATATTATTTTGTTCTATGAAAAAAGTTGTGGATGGAACTGATGTGTATTGGTGGAGGAACACTAGAACGTCTCTCAGGGGTATTTTTGGCTGCATCATCATGTCGTTAGGGGACCGAGTGTTCATCACTGTCTCATGTGCAAGGGTAGTGACACTCCATGGGGGATCCTCAAGATGCTCACCATCTGAAGGTGTCATCCCAGACAAAAATAAGTCTCTACGATATTTGTACAGTTGGAGAGGGAGACTAGTGATGATGGAGACAACAATTCCTTGATCCCCTAAAAGAGGGAAAAATCTATTTCGAGCTGCGTGTACCTAATAAGATATTTTGGGAACATGTGTTTTTAACTATTATTATTGTATAACCACACATATTTGGTTCATTGACTCAACTTTTATTACATCTTATGGGTTATATGTTCAATTTTTGATTTGCATTCCTCCTCAAAATAGGAGAGTTTAATGGGGTTGATGATGACTAAGCGCTTCCCATGACCTTTCCTTCCATGGTGGTGGTTTTCCCTACTTTCCCATGACAGTTTTTTTGGATTGGGTAATTATTTTAAATAATTGTTAATTCCCTGAATTATAGTGCTAATGTGTGGAGGAACACTTCCCATGGTATTTGGAATATGAGTTTGGACATCATATCGATCATTATCGAAACATGGAGGACCTCCACATTATCTAGTGAAGGAAGGCAGAGTAAATCCACATTGGATTTTGATGAAGCAAGGAGGACCTTTGCATTGGACTATATAAAAATGGGGAGAGAATCTATGATAACTGATAGTAATTTCATGGGGAGGAACTCAATACTGGAAGGTTGTGAATGTTGAGGACCTTCGCACTA
This sequence comes from Viscum album, assembly GCA_963277665.1. NCBI lineage: Eukaryota > Viridiplantae > Streptophyta > Magnoliopsida > Santalales > Viscaceae > Viscum > Viscum album. The sequence goes on along the minus strand of OY728133.1, from coordinate 2,062,363,084 downwards.
AATGAAATGGTCATGGAGAGGAACTCCAGGTTGAGGAGACTAAATTAAATTATGGAATATATAATGAATGTTTAAATCATGGTGAGGGACTATCCATAGATTTGTGGAAACATGGGGATACACCCCATATTGACTATTGAATGGATGTGTAGGACATCCAATCTAGTTGGTTGTGACATGGGGAGGGCCTCTGAGCTGTTTTTTAAGGAAGAAAGGAGGGGCTCTATTTTGATCATTGTGGGAGTGAAGAGGACCTCTTCTAGAGTAGGTAATAATACAAGGCGTATTTTACCTTTTATTGGATGTTACATAGGGAGGACCTTCATGTTTATAATAATATGGTGGGGAGGGAATTTGTACTAACTATTAATGAAGCGAGGAGGACCAACACATTGATCTGTGGGAAAATGAGGATGGAAACAATGATATTTGTGATAGTGGGTATGACCTGACTTTTGATTGGTTATGGCTCATAGAAGAGGTTCTATTGATCACTTTTAACCTGTAATACCTCATGACTCATGCTTATTTTGAGAAACAATAGGAATTAGTAAATATGTCGCTCATGTTATGGAAGAAGAATCAATGTAGGATGGTGTCTGGATTATGTTTGAAATTTCTCTAGAAGGATCTCATTATTTACGAGTAGGACATCATTCTATGTGAGGAGGATCTTTATCCCTTTGTTGGTAGGAATTGTGGAGACCATCCCATACCACAAACACAATGAGAATCCTAATATTATTGCATAGGGTAGCAACATAGTTTAACATAATGTGTTAATGATAATGAAACTAAGAATTTTTTCATCATGTATCTCAGATGATGATAACTCACTCATCACATTATGGGATTATATGACAAATGATCATTCAACTCTAGCTGGGGAATTGTAATGTAAATTCCATGGTTTCATGGCTGATAGGTATGTACAATGATAAGGACCATGTTAGCGTGCCTATAATGAGAAGAATCCTCTTTTAGCATACCTATGCTACGATGAAAACATCATGGAAAAATATATAAAAAATGTATAATGTAAATCACATGATCTACCATGAAATTGATTCACAAATTCATGGAGGGGTGCAGGCAGTTCACACATGCAATCTATGAGTGTTGTAAACAAAGGTTTCTTGAGCTCGATTATCTAATAGAAGCTTAGGTCATATATTTTCGAAGATGATGTGATAGAAAGTTTGAGGGTTTGAATAGAATTATAGGGTGGTCTATAGGAGGACCCTTTTTCAAAATTGACAAGGGATGAGAGAAGTTTGAAAATAATTAGTCAATTATAGGCCTAGTCAATTTTGGACCCACAGGGAACCTAACATGCAAGGTTTTCAAAATTTAATGTTCCATGATTACATGATATTTCAGAATATGATTCTGTCATATAATAGAGTAGCTCTTTGTATTTCAGAGATTTAGTCCAAGTAATGGGGTTTGAGTATCTTCTATTTATATAAAAAATCATAGATAATTGGAGTGCATGATTAATGTCAAGGAAGATTCCTTCCAAACCTCTTTATCTTTTTTCAAAGAGAATATATGTGTATGGTGATCGATTGATGTCACATTTACCATTGAAGAATATTTTGTTTTAATTGGATCTCTATTTCAAAAAACTGATATATTATGTGCGGTTACATTGGTTTTTTATAAAGATTTCCTGGAATGGAAAAAATATCATTTTATTTGGATTGTGTGTCTTATTAGCACAGATTCCAATATTTTATGACTTCGATGAAACTATCACACGCCACCCTTGTGGTTCCTGAAGTGGTCCATTGTGTTGGATGGTGTATTCGGTTCGCTTAAAGTAGGTTGTATGTCAATTCATATGGAATTTTGGATCCAACAAGGTTCTGATAGGATGAAGGTTTTTTGATCTTATATAAGACATATGTATGATATTCAATATGTGATGGTGGTTATTTTATAACTACGGATGGTAGATTTGTTATAACCAATGACGGGTGGAACCTATATATACCTAAAATGTGTTGGGTAAGGATTTATTTCACATGAAATTTTCCAGAGTGGAATTGGTAATGAACTAAGTTTCGTAAGGGACATTATCCATTAAGATGGTGTTGGAAGTGAAGATTGACTAGTACAATGATTTATGAAGTGAACAAATTCCACTATGACAGACTTGGCAGTGATCCATGACTAAATTGGTACTGATTATTTAGGCTTATCTATTTTTTATAATTACATGTCTTCTTCCATTATTATTCTCTCATTAATAATGTTCTTTGATTCCATTATGAATCATATCCGATGAACTACAATGTTTTATTACATGTGTTGTGATTATAAAATTTGATATGTAAGGTATGGGTTTCAAATGGTATTCTCATGTTCTAAAACAACTGTTCACATGTTATTCTTATATGATGATTGTTATTTCACTTTAAAATTATTACTGGAAATCTATGCTCACCATATCATGAGTTTCCTTTCCTAATGTTATGAATATTGATTTTAAGTTGTGTATGTTTCTGAATTATTCTAAAATGGATGATTGTTAAGGGATATGTTGAAAATCACTCACCAAATTAGATAATTGTGTACCAAGTCTCCAAATACACTATACTATTATCATCCTCAAGGGATATTTTGTGTAGTATATAGAATATTCACAAAAATTATGTAATATCTATGTATGAAAATCAAGGGTCTCTATAGTTGGAATTAATTACTTTTATTAGTTAACCTTTAGGAACTTTGATATGAAAACATTATTGATATCCCAACAATATGTATAAGGATAATTATAAGGGTGAATTGATGTATCAAAAAATGTTCTAGATTTTTGTTAATGGATAGAGTTAGAGGTTTCTAAGAAATTACATCTCAATATAGATACAAAAACAGGATATTTATTTAGAATAGAGGTACCTAGGGGTAATAACCCTGAAAATGGTTTTTTGAGATGGACATTATCTTCAAATTATGCACAAAAATGGGCCACGTGAATCACCTAGAGTGAAAATCCTTGGAGATATATTGGAAATTACCAAAACTTTAATGAATAATCATAAAGGATTTAAACAGATTATGGTTATGAATAACCTTGGATAAACATAATTTTTCATAGAACAAAATAATGTTTTCATTAAATAGACATATGTTACATGATTTTCCATGATTAAATGGGTTTCACTATAATTATAATTTCATAGTCTAGGATTTTTAGTTTTTACATATTGTATAGAACATAAATAAACCATGTTAATAATATTTGTAATGGTAAATGGAATGATTTGTCGGCTGAAAATCTAAATATAATGGGAGATTGAATGTAAAATCTCATTTTTATTAAGATAAATCATTATCAATCAATGAATCATGTTAAAAATACAAAATGGAAAAGGATAGAACTAAATTTTATTGTGTATTTCATGATGAAATGTTAACCTTTCATCACTATAAATTCTAATGAACTACATATTGAGCAATTAAACAACAATAATGAAAATACATTTTCCATTATCCTCTACTGGGAACATGAAATATTCATTTTGATGTTTTTCATTTGAAATGTATAGGAAATCAATTCTAGAATCTTATAATGAATAAAAAATAAAATGATTAAAATGAATCAATGGATTGGGACTAGTCCATGACATTATTTCTCAACATATTCTATAATTTTATTCCTTATATGAATGAAGAGAAGGGGGTTGTTGATTTGATGTAAAAGGATTATAAATCAATTAATTCCAATGATATAAATTTTACAATTCATTTGAGGTACGATTATATTCATACCATAAAAAATAAGTTTAAGGTTAGTTATTTATTTTTTATTTTAATACAAAATCTGAAATGGGAGATAGCCATAAGATAATTATTTATCATTTAAGAGATTTTTTTATATTATGTCAAGGTGGAAATGGTGGTTATAATTTCATATTAATCTCATGATTTTGATTAGGATGGAAAATTATATTTGAAATGAAAATGTAAAAACCTTGTAGAAAAGAAGATTAAAATTCCATTATTGTCAATGTGTTGGAAGAAACATGGTGTAAATTGTCTAAAGGGGACTGGTAAATGTATTATGTGTTGATAGGGAAGACGTTGAGTGTTTCAAATTTAAGTAGTATGGGAATTCTATTAACTATTTTCCAAATAAAATTGATAAATATAATGATCAATGTTAGAAACCTCTTAATCCAATATACAATGTAAATACAATCAAATCATTCATTTTGATGAGTGGTGTGAAAATGTTGTGCAGAATGGTTTTCATACCTTCAACTCTAGAACTACCAATTTACTATTTAAATAAAGATTTAAAAATTATTTTATATTTAAAAGATTTATAATCATTCCAACATATAAACTAAAATATTATATGTAGAATTAATACTGAAAATATATAATTCTCTAATGAATACATCTCATGTCTTTGGATCTCCTTTGGTTGATGTCTATATGAGTGTGCAATATATTATACTTTTCATTCTTTATATGGTTGAATTTGATGTTACCTCACGCATTTATTATATATATATATATATATATTAATAAATAGAACATAAATAATTAAGGATGTGATTATTCATTTCATATTCCAAGCAAAAATTTGATCATCTATCAGTTCCATAATAAATATACAATTCCTAAAGAAATAACATCCATTGTATTGCTTTCTATTCATATTCAATATGGGATTTTATCTCAAATAAATGAGCCGAAAAAATAAATAAAAAAATAACGGTAATGATTATTTATTTTTCATTATACAAGAATTTTGTAACACCCCGGGATTTCGTAGCACGCTATCTCTTTAATGCAATTCAATAGCTTCCACTACACAGAACACCATGCGCAAGCTCACCCCATCATACCAAACTAGCCGTTCAGAAATAGGTTATGAATATTATTAACATATATTGTAATTTTGTATACTCCATATATTTTTAACATCCTTATTATGTTTTTCTAAGACATAATATTAGAAAAAATCCCATTTCTCAGATAAAGGATGTAGTTTAAAAAAATATAATTTTACCGCCTTTTAAATAGAAACCCTTTTTAAATCTAATATTTGTCACGTATATATATTACAATTGAAAAAATAATCATCTTATTTAGAATATTGAAAGAAAAATTAGTTTCGATAATTTATTGGTTTTTTTCTTATAACTTCCATATTTTGATGAATAGTTAAAAATACTAATTTATAATTGAATTTTTTTAGTCAATACAATTTATATTATTAAATTCTATATTTGAATGGATTTGAAGTATTATTAGATTTAATTTTTATCAGTTAATCCAATGATGGTCGTTAGAAGTAATTTTACATTTAAATTCGACATAAATGCATGTCAATCTTAAGAAAGTTTTTACTTTTCAAAAACCCGCTTTCTGGTTCTGACAACGGGAATTAATTTTAAATAAATTAATGAAACTTCTATGTATTTAATTTGTTAAATTATAGTTTTATTTTGAATTTTGGAATATCAGAATTATAATTGTGTTAATTTTTGGTATTTTTCGAGAAACTTTCAATTTTTGATGAATAGTGAAAAACACTACGTTATGGTTTAAATACATTTTTCTGTTTAAATAATTATTTTTTATGTAAATTTATTTTAAAGTAGAAATAGATATATAATACCTATACTAGTCTATTTTAATTAACTAAATTCATTTTATAATAAGAATATATATATAATATTTTATAGAACTTTTACATTCTTTTGCACACCTTTTAGGCACATCTGCAAATTTTCATAAATCATAATTTTACTGCTTCTATGAATTGAATTTAAAAATTCTGAGAGACATTGTTGACATAATCAAGTAATATTTGTATCAATATAATGAAAATAAAATTTGGTGAATAGTAAATTTAGAGTTTTATTTATTATAGTTAAAAGTAAATAAGTGAATTAATTGTAAAAATGATATTATATTTACCCTAACAAATGTAATAATTCTATTGGATAAGTTTTTTTCTACCAAAATAAATCTTTGTAATAAAATATTATCCTCTTTGAGTCACTTGGATTAGATCAAGACATTTATTATAAATTTAAATTAATAATAGTTAAACATTTTAAATTCAAATTTTATTAACTAAAACATTTTTAGTATAGTGTTATACATAAGATAAATTAAACTATAAAAATTCATTTGAAAGGTAAAATTATTTCCTACATAATCGTATTTTATTTATCATTATTAGATATTAAATAATCAAATTTATCTGTGGCATAATGATGATGCAGTAATTTCCTTATTTATGAAAGATAAAAAAATTGATTTTATATTTTTTCAAAAAATGTAAATTAAGACTTTTGATGAATTACCCTAATTTTATAGGTTAATATGACTTTTTTGGATTGATTTACTTTTTTTTCTATGTAATAAAGTTATTTTGACTTTCACAAAATCCCACTACTAAATTGATTCAAAAATTTCATAAATGAGTTTTTAAAACAATACTATATTATTAGATGATATAATTTTTCTTAAAAATAATTTTTTTTTCCAAAGGACTTATATAATGATATATATGTCATCAGTTAACAACTTGGGGTTTCCTTGGTATGGACTCGTATGTTTATTAACCATGTTATATAATAGTATAAGAAGATATTGCGAATGAAAAACTATTTAACTAACTGTTTATCTAAAAGATAAGGTTATTATGATGACCTAATCCTATATAAAACGTATTGGTTGTGGGTTTTTAGACCAATCCCTACATTTTCCTCAAAACAAATTATTTTGGATCCCCTATAAACCAAATGTGATTGTATAATAAAATAATATTTCATTCTTTTCCAAAAGTGACCCTCACCTCTCTTATGAAAGTGTTCTTCCCCTTCTCTCAAAATCACATCTACCAATACTTTTGGGTCAGAAAACCCCGTACAATAATATCCTCCCAACCACACCAAATTAATCCTAGATTCCATACATTGATCTTAATGGCAACCAATAGATCCCTTTGATCAAATCAAAAGGAAGCACCCGAAGAAGAGTTAATAATTTCACCACCTCTTTAAATGTTCTTTTCTTCTTCCATGTCCTATTCTTTTTTTGTTTCCATAAAAAAATCCCATACCTTTTACATAATATGATGTTATTATAAATATGGGAAAAACATATTCTTTATTCTATCCATCCTATGAATGAAAAAGTCACCATATCGGCGTATGTACAGATTACCATCTTCATATCATGGTGTAGTTTGTTATTCAACACATCATTATTTGGAAGTGTAGAATAATGATTATAATTTTTGTAAATAATAAATATAAAATTTTAATAATTCTTTAAATATTATATAACATCTAATTTCATTCAATTTCACCATCAATTGAATTATATTATCGCTTGTTCCAACGTACAGATTAACATCTCCATGAATGCGATGAGATTCATTTCCCATCGTAACCATTCATGAATAATTTTTATTTTATGATTTAAAATAATGTTTATTAACTTAATATCAGTATGTGTATGAATAAAATAATTCATATCCATACCAAACATGACTTACGTAAGAAAACATATAAAGGAAAACAAATTAGTTTACATCCGAACAATGATACAATTGAAATATTATTAACCAAACAATATTATAAGAAAATATATGATATCATATTTATGTGTTTGGATCTTGTATAATTTTATAAAAATGATATAACTATTATACTAGTGGTTAACGTACCCTCAACTGAGGAAAAGTACAAGGAATGGGGTTTTCATCTCCCTTTTTATTCGCGTGAGATTCATGCTATATTGACACTATTTCATTTTGTGTTGTGTATTCACAAGGCCACATTGTATTCTTTGTGTAATATATATTAATTTATGGCTATTTACATGTTCATTTTATTATCATTTTTTCTTGGGGTGTATGTTTCATATGTTAACAAATCGGTAATGGAATATCTAATTTCTATTTCAACGGATTGGGTTTTAGGCAAACATCATTTCTTATTTTACTCCAAGATTATGTGTGAAATCACTATTTATTTATAAATTTAGTAATTACCACTCTCATTTGTGTGGATATAACTTTTAAACAATAATCACTCCATTGATAAATTCTCATTTCATTGATATGATCATGATAAGAGTAATCTTAACTCAATTACCATTCATTGTGTTAAATACCCATGTCATTGGTGATGTTTGTTACAATAATATGTGTTAATGTCCTATTAATGATTTACACTTAATATGAAATTATATTTAGTTTCTTTATATTTTTCACATATAATTATGTCATTTATTTATGCTTAAATTAAGGATATAGTCTTTATAAGGGATTTCATCTCAATTTACATTCCATTGAGACTTCTTTGTCATTATGCGTCAATTCAATTTTATATGGTGTACATACTATATGTTGACATAGAATATAATGGATCCCTTTATTATAATGATATTATAAAGTTTTTCTTCCATCAATTATATGTATTTAAGTGTCTCTAATTGGTCTATGAACTCTAACTAAAATATCACATTAAATGATTTAATGATTTATTCTTCATAATTATTCTAATTAATGGCATTGTTTTAAAAATGGTTTTAAGATTTTATATATATGGACTTGAATGTTTTTAAATTAAAATTCCTGTCAAAAATTTTAAATTGGTATGGGACACATTCATTCAAAAAACAATTTTAAATGAATTCTTTGATAAATAGTGAGCCTGATAAATGTTTTCATGTAAAATGGGATATTTCTCTCAAATAGTTTTACTAATTATTTTAATCTATGTCAATACACTTCATTGCCTTTTATTCATTATTGTGGTTGAATTATTATAATATAATATTCCATATTGTATTAAATGAGTTATTTTGGACTGTGGACGCGGTATTTTTTAACCATTCATGGTTTATGGTTAAATTATTTACATTTCATATGATAGTTTTAATACGAATGTATATGTTATGTTTCATTATTTTCATTTGAGGAATGAATTGGAAATAGTACGTGACAGGTGGTGTCTGGTATATATCCTCGATGCATCGGTAGGTCTCATGACGCAGACTAGTGTCTTGCCATATGGCCTTGAAAAAATATATACTTGTAATCTAAGCATGAGTCCTTTACTATGTGGATATGATGGATGACATTATGAATTCCGTCATTTGGAAATTATCTAATGATATTACATCTGATTAATTGACTAGTATAATATCCATTTGAATAAGTAAATGAATCTATTTGATTTATATTTTCCATATTATACTGTATTTTATGTTTAAAAGGCTTGTGTTTTAGTATTATACATTACCTTAAATGATTATGCTTATTTATTAATGATTACACTATATTTTTATCCTTATTGTGCATCTGATCTCAACCCTTTCTTATGTTTTCTTTTTCCCAGGATGTGAAGAAATATATTATATTTTAGTTGTAGGGATGGGATAAGGGATATGAGAGTGTTCAAATGAGAAAAATTGAAGTTTTTTCTTTATTTCATGATGTAATGTAAAACATTTGTATGTATCATGTATATCCAAGGATACTAAACTAATCAGTCTTTTGGGACATGAGCTCTTCTGATCATGAAAATTTTTGGTAACAATGCATTGACATTGTGTAACATGGTTTGAGGCATTATAGTTAGTATCTGAAGACGTTTAGTACAAACCATGGAAACCAGGATTAGAAAAAAAAATTGTTTTGAGAACATTACCATAAGATAAACAATGAGTATTAGAATTAAAGAAATTTCTAGAATTTTGGTAATGTATATTTTTTTGAGTTTTCCAAATAATACATCCATTTCTAGATACAAGTAGGTAGAGGAAGCTCTGGAACAGATGTACCTTGGAGTGAAAACTCCAAAAATGAGTTTCGGTCTTGGACTTAGGTATCCAGATACCCGAAAATGGGCCTTGCTAAACTATTGGATACAAAACTCATGAGGGATATGCATTGGAAAATTCATATTTTTATTATAAACCATTATGAATGATTTATGAGTAAATATGTCTGCAAAAAACTAATGTTATGATTTTGAGACTATATGTGTGTAAATATTCAATTAATGCTGATATGTTTTTCATTTTTTGGATTATGCATTATGATATGATCAAAACTTGTGTATATCGTCATTTCGAAATGACATTCAACATAAAGAATGTGAAAACTATCAATATTCATGATCCAAATTGTATGAAAGATCATATATTTCAGGGACTTAAGCCAACGTTCAGAAGAAAAATAGTCTCCGACATATTCTCAGCCTTCGAAAAAATTGAATCTTGTGTTACTAAGATAGGTAAAAAAAATTCTAAGCCATATGGATTTGAAGGGAGTCCATATAATAAGAGGATGGTAGAGAGGAATATGGATTAGGGGAACTAGGGAAAGAAAGAATCTTCTAAATGTTATAACTATGGAATGATTGACCATATAAAGTGATTGAAATGAATGGGAGTTTGTTATAAGTGGGGAGAAAACGGACACAATTTTTGTGATTACAACGGTATGAAAAAATATTTAAATATAAAATTCTTCATCTGTAAGGAGTTGGGATACTACGCGAATCAATTTCCCAATCATTTGAGTATATCCAAAATTATGCAATTCGATATTAATCAAGTAATGGTACTACCATATACGATGTGTAATGATTAGTGATATTATTTAATTATTAATGAATGGTGTTATTTGAGTATTGTATTAATGATGTATAAGTTATAATAATTATAGAGTATATAAGGATTGTATTGCAGTATTATTTCATTACGGTTTTGAGATTTTATGGTACCAAGTGAAGTGACACATTCTCATGTTAAACATTTTGTAAAATATATAGTTGGGAGAAATAAAACCCTTAATATGTTTCTAGAACTGAGATAATGATATCGGAATAAGATATGATTGATTAGAATAAATTATATTTGATACTCTTGACTGCAATGAAACTAATTAATATTTTGTATTCCATCATTTTGAAGTTTCAACATTTTTGGATATAAATATTATATCTAGTATTTTATAATGAAAAAGGGAGCATGAATGTAATAAATAAGGTTTTACGGTAATTTAGGGTGTTACCATGTCTTAAGAGAATACATTAGTAATTTATTAACATTTTATTATATGAAAAAATATATCATATTCTGTTTACCTTCCTTATAAATTTTGGAATGTGTGTTTAGAATGACGTATTTTAGTTAATTCTAAAATATAGAAAGAATTATGTTGGACAATGGATACTATTTTTTATGTTTAAAACATTTTTTAGATTATTTTTGGATTTTTATAAAAATCACCTCTTAGAGGTCGGGCAACAACATGTCGCTTCCGGAAAGGCCGCAAGACTTGAACCTGCAACTAAAGGGAGAAATGGGTGCATCACCTACCACTGGTCTACATGATGTCCAAATTTATATAATATAATATTACTTTTTTATGGTTAGGAAGATGAATTATAAATTCAATATTTTTGTAACCCTATACAATTGGGATAAATACAATATTTTTGAATTCTATTATCTTTTGATGGAAAAATGATTTTGTGGTAGAAGTTAGTTAAAGGAAAGAACTCTAATTTTCAGGTAATTTTTTTATTATTTCATGAAATTAATTCATAAAATTTAGTGAAGGGATCATAAAACTAGAAACGTGTTATCTTAATACCTATTGTTTTTTTTTTGAAATGATGATATATAAATCATCATAGATTTATGGACTTGAGTCCCTCGATTTCCCAATTATTGTTAACATGTTTGTGTTTGACGACCTCAATCACTATGTATAAATATTTTAATATTTACTCTAATTATGTGTATCTAACTTCCCCCAATGTTCCCCTATTCGGGATCATAATTTGGTGGTTAATTTTTCAATTCCCTTACCCTCCTATTAAACAAAATTTGATTAACCCTATTTCCAATGTGGGTTTTTCACAAGGGTATTTTTTATTTTATTCATTTTATTTTCGAAGAACAATTTCAAATTCCAATGATGCAATTTATTGTTAGAGGGTAGAATGTAACACCCTAGGAATTTATTCCATGTTATCTCATTATATTAATTTAATAGTGTCTGTTACACACAACACTGAGTTCGAGTGCACCATGACTTACAACACATACCATTAAAAAATTGTTTATGAATAGTATTAACAAAAATTTCAATTATATGTACTCCCTATAATTTTAAATCCACTTTATGTGTTTCATAGACATAATATAAGAACAAAATAAAATTTTCAGAAAAATGATGTATTTTTCAAAAATTATTATGTTACCGTATTTTAATAGAAAACCCTTTTTAAATTCAATATTTCACTCTTATATATATTCAATTTGAGAAAATAAACATCTTCCTTAGAAGATATATTTAAAAATTTAGTTTCAGTACATTTTTTTTGTTTTTATAATAAAATTTATATTTTGATGAATAATGAAAAATAGTAAATTTTAATTGAAAATACATTTTCCAATCAAAATAATTATTAGTTTTAAATTTAAATTTGGAATTGGTTTGAATTATAAATTGAATATATTTCTATCATTTAATCCACTCCTGGTCATTGGAATTTATTTTACATTTAAATTGAACATAAACACATATCAATATTTTGAGGGTTTTTACTTTTGAAAAACAATCATTCCATTATTGAAAATAGAAATTAATTTTAAATTAATTAATAAAAATTCTATGTTATAAATTTGGTAAAATATAAATAAATTTTGAATTTTTAATATATAAATTATATTTCGGTGAATTTATGGTATTTTTCTAAAAACATTAATATTTTTATGAATACTGAAAAACACTGCATTATTGTTTTATGACAAATTTTTTTTTAAATAATTATATTAAATTTATATTTTTTAAAGGAAAAATAGATACATAATACCTATATAAGTCCAGTTATTTTATTAAAGTCATTTTATTATAATATTAGATATATATAATTTTATTAAACATTTTACCTTATTTTACCCACCTTCTAGGCACATCTGCAAATTTGAAGAAGACATAATTTTACCGATTCTGTGTATTGAACTTAAAAATTATGAGAGACAGGGTTGACATCAGTATGTATAATGTGGTTCAATAGGATGAAATTTTTTTTGGCAATGAGTTTATTTTGAATTTATTTTACCAATGTTAAAAGTAAATGTGGTAATTCATGGTAAAGATGATATTATAATTATCCTAACACAAGTTATAATTCTATTGGATAAGTGTTTTTAGACCAAAATAAACATTAAAAATAAATTATGACCCTCTTTGATCCAGTTGGATTAGATTAGGACATTTATTTTTTTTATTTAAATAAGAGTAAAATGTTTTAAATTCAAATTTTCAAAACTAAGGCATTTTTTATATAAGGTTGTATAAAAGATAAATTAAACTATAAATTATCATTTTATAGATAAAAAGATTTCAAAAATAATGGTATTTTAGTTATTATTTTTATAAATTAAATAATTAAATTTATTTATGACACAATTAAGATGTAGTAATTACCTTATTATCAAATGATTAAATTAATTTATATTATTAACATAAAAATAAATGTAAATTAAAACTTTTGATTCATAAAACAAATTTTCTAGGATAATATCACATGTTGGTATGGATTTAATTTATTTTTTTGATGTAATAATGTTTTTTTAACATTCTAAAAATCCTAATAATAAATAGTTTAAAAATCGTCATAAACGAGTATTTAAAACCAATACAATATTATTTGATGATATAATATTTCTAAAAATATATGTTTCTACCAAATGACTTATATAATGATATAAAATTCATCAATAAAACACTTGGTTTTTTCTTGTCATGTTATAGTATGTTTATTAACTATGAAATATAAAAATAGATGAAGACATTGTAAAAGTTAAACTATTAAACTAAGAGTAAAATCTAAATGATAAGGTAAATATAGTGCCATAAACGTGTCTAAAACATATTGGTTTAATGGTTTTTGACCCAGCCCACCATATGATCAAAATAAATTCATTTGGATCGATTATATACATAATATTATTGTATAATAAAATAATATTTCAAGCTTTTCCAAAAGTGACCCTCACCTCTCTTATAAAATGATACTTCCCCTTCCCTAAATATGACTCATCCAAATCAATTTTGCTCATCCACAACCTACTAAAGTATCCTCCCAACAACTGTAACATCAATCTATATGAAGTAAATTGATTATAATTCCAGCCTAATGAGAACTTTTGATGAAATCAAAAGGAAGCACCCGGAGAAGAGGTAATAATTTCACCACCTCTGTCAAAGTTCATTTCTTCTTCCACTTCCTCTTGCATGGTTGTATGTATACCAAAATAATAACTCTCTTACCATATTCATAATGTGATTTTAATATAAATATGGTAATAAAATATTTACTATTCTCACTATCCTATGAATGACAAAGACCCCATATGTGTGTACGTACAGATTTCTGTCTCCACGTCGTGGTGTAGTTTTTTATTCAACACATCATTTTTTAGATTGGTTAAAAATGAGTATAATTTTAGTAAATCATAAATATAAATTTTTAATGATTCTTCAAATATGATATAACATCCATTTGAAATTAATTTCAATATTAGTAGAATTATATTATCTCTAATGCGTACGTACAGATTACTATCTCCTTGGACATGATGATATTCATTTCCCATCGTAACCATTCAAGAATAAATTTTTTCATAATTAAAAATATTTTTTATGAACTTAATACCATTCAGGATATGAATAAAAAAATACTATCCATAACAACCGTGACATATGTAACAAAAATATAAAGGAAAATGAATCAGTTAAAACCTCAAACAATGAGACTATTGAAAAATTATTAACAAAACAATATTAGATGATCATATATGATATAATATTTTTGTAAGTGGTTCATGTATCATTTAATTAAAATTATTTTACTATTATAAAAGAGGTTAACATACCATCGAATCAGGAGAAATACAAAGTAAGGGGTTCACAGCTATCTTCTTATTTCAATGAGATTCAAGCTATATTGACACTATTTTATTTTGTGTGGTGCATGTACAGCCCATGATTGTACTCTTTGTGAAATTTATTATAATTTATGGATATTTACATCTTCATTGTATGATAATTCTTTCATGGGGTACAATATTCATATGTTACCAAATCAACAGGGGAATTTCAAATTTTGATTTCCACTCATTATGTTTTTATGAAAACATCGTTGATTATTTTACTCCAAAATTCTATGTGAAGTAAATATTTATTTATTTATATAGAAATTTACACTCCCATTTTTTTATAATTTTTATAAAAATAATTAATCCATTTATAAAAAGTTAAACCATCCATATGAAATTGATTAGTGTAATCTTAACTCAATTTCTATTCATTGAGTTAAACATCCAATTATTTGATGTTGGTTTTTTAAAGAATATGTTTGAATGTCTTGTGATTGATTTAAACATAATATCCAATTATATTGAGATTATTTATATTTTTCACACATAATTATTTCATTGATTTATCCTTAACCTAATGATACAGTCTTTATAAAATATTTCATCTCAATTTACATTCCATCGAGACTTCATTTTCGTTATGCGCCAATTCACTGTTATATATTGTACATAATATACATTAACATATTATATCATGAATACCTTTATTCTAATGATATTATAATGATTTTATTACCTCAATTATATATATTCTATCATATCTCATTTGGGTAGGAACTCTAACTATAATGTCACTTTAAATGTCTTAATGATTTATTCTGCAAAATCATTCTCATTAATGTCCATGTTTAGAAAAATGGTTTTCAGTATTTATTTATATGAACATGAATGTTTTAAAATTATAATTCCTTCCAAATTTTTTAAATTTATATGAGAAAAATTGATTAAAAATATATATTAAATGACTTATTTGATAAATAATGTGACTTTTTAATATTTTCCTGAAAAAGGGGATATTTCTATCAAATAGTTTTACTGATTATTTTTATCTATGTCGATATCTTTTATTATATTTAATTCTTGATTGAGTTTGATTTATTATAATACAATCATACATATTGTATTGAATGAGTTATGTTTGACAGTGGATGTACTATTTTTATACCGTTCATGGTTTATGGTTATAATATTAACAATTTTTATGCTAGTTTTAATAAAAATTATTAGGTTATATTTAAACCTTTTCATATGAGGAATGAATTGAATTTTTTAATAGATGGGTGTAGCCTTCTATAGCTTCTCGATGTATTGGTAGGTCTCATGAGACAATCTAGTGTCTTGGCCCAAGGCCTTCGCAAAATATTTAATTTTTTTCCTTGGCACAAGGCCTTGAATTTGTGGTTATGATGTTTGGAATTATGCATTCCATCATCATGAAATTATCTATTGATATTAAATGTTATTATTCGACTATTATAATATATATGTGAATATGTAAATGATATTATTTGATTTATAATTTACAAGTTATACTGAAATTTATGTTTAAATGGCTTGTGATTTAGTCATATAAAATACCTTAAATGTTTCTACTTATTTATGAAGGATTCCACTATATTGTCATCCTTATTGAGAATCTGAGCTCACTCCTTTCATTTGTTTTATTTTTCATAGGATTTGAAGAAGTATATAATTTTTGAACTGTAGGTATAGGCTAAGGGATATAAATGTGTTCAAAGGGGACACAATGTTGTTGTTTTTAGGATGTAATGTCAGACATATATATGTATCTTGTACTTATAAGGTTACTAAACTAATAATCCTTTCATGACATGACATCTTGTGATCATTCCAATGTTATGTAATAATGCACGGACTCTGTGTAACTAGGTTCGGGGTTTTACAGTTAGTATCATAATAATTTTAGTAAAAACATTGAAAACTATATTTGGAAAAACTCTGATTAAAAAAAATTACACTAAGATAAAAATTGAGGATTAGTATAGAAGAACATTCTAGAATTTCGGTAATGTTTTGATTTTGTAATGTTTCTATAAAATAATCCTTGTCTACATACGATTAGGTAGAGTCTTCTCTAGCACAGATGTACCTAGGAGTAAAAACTCCAACCTTGAGTTTCGGGCATGACCCAGGATATTATGGTACCTGAAATCGGGCCTTTAATCACTCTTGGTTATGACACTCACGAGGGGTATTCATATGATAATTCACATTTTCATTACTAACCATTATTAATGGATATATGGATAAATATGTCGGTAAACGAACAAATGTTATGATTATGTGACTAGATTTGTGTAAATATTCAATTAATGATGAGAATTTTTATATTTTTTAGATTATACATTATGATATGATCTAACCTAGTGTACTTCGTCATTTAGAAATGGAACCTAGTAGAAGGAATGTGAACTCTAAAAATATACATGATATAAAGAGTACGAATGATCATATCTTTCACGGTCTTAAGCAAAAATTTAGAAGTGAAATAGTTTCCCATGTATTGTCATCATATAAAAAAATAATATCATTTTTTAATATGTTAATTACAGAAATATCTATAGCCTATGGATTTGAAGGGAAACCAGAGAAGAAGAGGGTGTTTTAGAGAATGATGGATAATGGGAAGAAGGAAAAGAATGATTTTTCATATATGTTATAACTGTGGAACAAATCTCCCTTTGAAGTTCATGAACTGAATGGGAGTTTATTATATGTGTGGAGAAAAAGGCCACCAAGATCATGATTGTAATGGTGAGATAAAGGATACAAATATATAAAGCTGCATCTGCAAGAAGTTGGGACACTACGCGAATCAATGTCCCAATCATTAAAGTATACCCCAAATGATGATATTGGATAATAGTAATGTAATGATACTACCATAGATGAAGTGGAATGATTAGTGTTCTTATATAATAAATAAAGAATTGTTTTATTTGAGTATTATATCAATGAGGTACAAGATATAATATTTATATAGTATATAATGAATGTACTATAGTACTATTTCATTAAGGATTTGAGATTGTATGGCACCATGTTAACAGAAACAGTTTCAAGTTTAACAGTTTGGAAAATATATGTTTGGGAGAAATAAAACCCTTAATATGTTTCTGGAACTATGATAACTATTTCAGAATATGATATTATTGATTTGGATAAATTATATTTGATATTCTTCAATACCTTACAACTAATTAATTGTTTTTTATTCCATCATTGTTGGGGTTTACAACATTATTGGATATAAAGAGTATATTTAGTATTCTATAATGAAAAAGGGAGAATTAATGTAATAAATAAGGTTTTATGGTAATTCAGGGTGTTACCACATTTTATGAGAGTACATTACGAAGGTATTCACATGTTATTACATTGAAAATGGGATCATCATTCGGTTTACCTTCCATACAAATTTTAGATTGTGAGTTTTGGAAAATATAATTTTGGATAAGTCTAAATGTTGGAATTAATTAAGTTATTCATTGGTTACAACTATTTATGTATAAAAAATTCTAAAGATTATTTTTTGATTATTATAAAAAGGACAACCCAGAGGTCGGCGGACAACTCGTTTCATCTTGCTAGGGCACAAGACATGAACCTGCAACCGAAGGGTGACAAGGGTGCATCACCTACCACTGGCCTATGTGCTATCATGGTTTGAATAATTTATTTTTTAATGTTATATATGAATAATTATCAATTCATTATGTATCGAACCCTATACTACCAGGATAAATAGAATATTTTTGAATTATATTATCTTTTGGAGCAAAGACGAGTTTCTGGTAGAAGATAGTTGAAGGATGGAACTCTACTTGTCACACATTTTTTAATTCATTGAATAAATTATTTCTTAAACATTAGGGAAGGGATCATAAAACAAAAAATGTGTTATCCAAAAACCATATATTTATTGAACCGATTATATTTAAATAATCATATATTTATGGATTTGAGGCCCCCAATATCCCATTATTTGGTCACTTGTTTTGTGATTGATGACCTCAATCACTCCCTATAAAAAATAACATTTTCCTCCAATTATGTTTCTCTAATTGACACCAATGTTCATCTTTTTGAGATCATAATTTTGTGGTGAAATTTTTATTTCTATTTCCCTCTTATTAAGACGATATTTTATTATCTATAATTTTTGAAGTGGGTTTCCCAAAAAGGAATTTTCTATTTTTAACCTTTTATTTTCAAAGAAAAATTTCAAATTGTGAGGAAGAAATTTATTTAAGTAGGGGAGGATATAGTACCACAGAATTTCATATCACATTATCTCTTTAATGTAATTCAATAGCTTCTACTATATGCTACACCGAGTATGAGTTCACCATGACTTACCAAACTAGCCGTTCAAAAAGTGGTTATGAATAGAATTAACAAAATTTTGGATTTTATATATTCTATATTTTTTTAACATCTATATTATGTGTTTCATAGAAATAATATAATAATAAATTCAATTTTTTAAATAAAGAAAGTATTCTTCGAAAATTACAATTTTATAGCCATTTAATAGTGAACCCTTTTTAAAAAAAACATTTGACATTTTTATATATACATTTTGACAAAATAAACTTCTTATTTATGTTATGGACATAAAAATTTAGTTTCGATAAATTTTTTGTGTTTTCTGATTACTTTATTATTTTGATGAATAGTAAAAATGCTAAATTATAATTGAAATCAATATTTTTAATAAAAATAATTTATAGTGTTAAATTATACATTTGAATAGTTATAATGTTATTTATATTATATTTTAATAATTTAATCCATTATTGGTCATTGTAAGTAATTTCACATTTAAATTGGACATAAACAAAAATCAATCTATTGATATTTTTTTCTTCTCAAAAACCCGCTGTCAGGTTTTCATAATGAGAATTAATTTTAAATTAATAATTTTATCCTATAAGTTTTTAATTTGGTGAAATAAAAATAATTTTTGAATTTTTAATATCAAAACTATCTTTGGATGAATTTTTTTTTATTTTTCAAAAAACATTCAATGGTTGATGAATAGTGAAAACACTACTTTATTGTTTAAAGCTGCGTTTTTATTTTAATAATTAGTTTTTAATTTAAATTTATTTTAAAGACAAAATAGATATATAATACCTATATTAGTCCAATTTAAATCATTGAAGTCATTTTAAAATATTATTATATATATATATAATTTTATTGAACATTTTACCGTCTTTAAATAACATTATAGGCACATATAAAAATTTTCATAAAACATAGTCTTCCAACTTCTATTAATTCAATTTTAAAAACATGAGACACATGGTGGTCATCATTATGTATAATTTGGTTCAATAGAAAAAAATATTTTTATGGTGAATAGTAACAATTAAATTTTATATACCATGATTAAAAGTAAATTGGGTATTTAAATGTAAAAATGATTTTATAATTACTGTAAAACATGTCCTAATTCTATTGGTTAGGTGTCTTATGTCCAAAATAATATTTATTAATAAAATATTATCTTAATTGATACCCTTGGATTAGATTATAACATTAATTATTATTTTATTTATAGAAGAGTTGAAAGTGTAAAATTCAATGTTTCATAACTGAAATATTTTAAATATAGTGTTATAAATAATATAAATTAAATAATAAATATTAATTATAAAGATATAACTATTTCCAATATAATGTAAGTTTATTTATAATTTTTAGAAAATAAATAATTAATTTTATTTTTGACACAATGATGAAGCAATAATTACCTTATTAATGAAGGATTAAAGTAATTGATAATATAAATTTCAAAATAGATGTAAATTGAGAATTTTATTGCATTATACTAATTTTAAAGGTTAAGAGGACATGTTATGATGGATTTAATTTATTTTTTCTGAATTAATCATTTTTTTAATTTCACAAAAACCAAATACTAAATAGTATCATAATTGACATAAATTAGTATATAAAACAAATACTATATTATTAGATGATATAATCTTCTTAAAAATATATGGATCTATCAAATGACTTATATAATAATATATATTTCATCATTGAAAAACTTGGTGTTTTCATAGAATGTTATAATATGCTTATTAACCATGTAATATTAAAAATACAATAATACATTATAAAAGTTAAACTATTTAACTAAGAGTTAATATAATGCCCCGACCTTAAACCTTACTTAATATTGAATTAAATGAATAATTCTCATTGAGGATCTTTTCAGGTTTAGAGTTTTAGAGAATTAGAACATAACTATTACATCTCAAAAGATTACAAAGTAGTCACTTCTACTAAGTTTCCATAATAAAAAAACTCTTAAAAGAAACATGTCTAGTTCCATGTTTTATATAGCATGACATTACCTTGATTCCATCCTTGACCTTATTCCACATTAAGTCATGTGAAAAAAATTTCAAAAAAAACTTGGGGTGAGCATAAAAAGCTCAGTAAGGGATACAGAAAGAATGAAAACTGTTAGTTTTTCAAACATCAAATAAACCATATATACTCTATCAAAGTAATACCTTCACCTTAATGAAGTAGTAAAAACTTTTCACTGAATAAAGTATCATTACTTACCTTTTTGTAACCAAAGGATTACCATAAAATCCATAAAAAGAACACATAACATATATAAAGGTAACTTGGGACATAAACATACTTAAGTGGAATAACCATACGGTCAACTTCCACACAAATCACTTAATGGAATAGCCATACGGCCAATTTCCATACATACTTAATGGAATAGCCATACAGCTGACTTCCATACCCAATGCATTGGAGGTTATAACGTAACCACCCGCCCTGGTATTCACGGCACCACCAGTCATATGGTTTATAACGTAACCACCCGTTAAAATGTCCAAGTACCAATATAAAATCATAAAACATAAAACCAATATAAAGGAATGATAACATTTCCACATTTCAATCACAATATATCATAAATATATTGACATAATAGAATCCTTTTTCAAAACCATTTTCAATACCAAAATATATAAAAGAGTATATGGTATTCATTTTATTCTAAAAACATTACGGCTTGTTGAGAAAGCCAAAGACCAAATAATACTCGCGGCGGCGGAAAAGGTCGTTGTCACCGCGTACGTTAAAAAACATTCCTTTTTTTCGTTTTGTAAAACGCTTCGTAGAAAAAGACTCCTTTTGTATAAAAGTAAAAGTCAAAGGGGTTTATACACCGTATAAAAGAAAGTTGTGTACAAAACGAAATATGCCTCAATGAAAGGAGATTGGGACGAAGTCCCTTACAAAGATAATTTTTAAAATAAAATAGATATATTATGTGTATTTACTATAAGTACACATAAATAATGTACAAATACAAGATACGACATAATAATATAATGACATAATTTGAAAGTAGGAGATTAACCCAAAGAATGGAAATTGGGTTAAGAAGTTCCCTTACCACGGGTCCGACTTGACTCGATCGTTCTTTAACGTCCTGAATAATAAACTTGAGTTAATTTATACTTTATTAAGAACCTTTTTAAAGTTCATTATTCCTTTTATATCACTTATTTCCATGTTATAAACATTATGTAACCATTTAAGTTAATAATGTTTGTTTTGTAAATATTTGGTTCTTAAGTCGAAAATGGACTTCTTACAATTACATGTTGTTCGTGTGGTCAAAGGTTCTTTATATCCAGAATGAAATTCCCGATTTGGATATAATATGTATCATATATATCCAGCATATACATGTATTTATAATATTACATAATAATTTAGAGTTAATAAATGAAATGCACCGTTCATGGAGACGGTAAGCCGTACGTACGCATGAACGCTACTTTAATTTCGTTGTCATATTAATGGAATTAAAACTAAATGAGAGGTATGTATATTTTAATTCCAGAATTATATTCATCATTTAGATATATCATTAATTATATATATCCATTATATACATGTACTTTTAATAGTACATTACATTTGGGGATAAGAAATGAAATGCACCGTTCATGGAGACGGTAAGCCGTACGTACGCATGAACGCTACTTTCATTTCTATCTCATACTATAATGGAAAGAAATAATAATGATATAGAGGTATATTATAATTCCAGTATAACATCATATATAATAACTTTAAATCCATCCTTTACACGTCCCACATATGGCATTAACGAATCATATCACTTTGAGGGGGCGGTAGTCCGCACTTCCTTAAATGAAGATATCGTGTTTACCCATAATGGAAACCATAAAGGTATGCCCAAAATGAAAAATACAGAAGCTTAAAGAAAAAAAATAATCATATTATATATCATATATAATAACAGTGACATCATAATGGCCACCTTTGAAGGTGTTAAATGAGTATTGAACAATCATCGTTTCGGGAGGCATAATTTCGCCATCCACGGAAACCGTATGTTTTTTAACCATTTGATATAGTTGTGTGCGAGTGTAGATCGAATAAATCATATAACAACATCCTAGTATATTGAATATACTGGTGTTGTTACAAAAGAAGTAAATAAAAAGAGTTTAGAGGATTGGAGAAGCAAAATAAAACAAATGAACAAGAGAGAATGAATTACCTTTAAAAGTGTAACTCCTTTTGATTTGAGCCTAAAGGCTTCCTTTGAAAGGATTATTCCCAAAAGGAATCCTCTAGGATGAGGAGAGGGATGTGGAGAGAGTAAATGGGCAGGGGTTGGCCGAGCCAAAGGCTTGAGGAGTGTGTGAAATGAGGTAGAGGTGGGGGCCTTTTATAAGAGGAGTGGAGGGGCACTTTTGGAAAGTAAAGAAATATTACTTTATTTGAAAATGTGTTTCAGTTTTAAAAGGTCTCACATTGATATAATTCGTGGATAAGGTGATAAGGGTTCGAAATCCACCCATACAATATGTTTTGGACATGTGTAGTTCATGGACTTTACATTATCTTTCTATTTTATTTAAATCGTTAAATAATGAGGTCATCGCTGCATCATCATGATGTCATAAATAATTTAATTTATTTAATGTCTAAAAATTATAAAAAAAATACTATGATTTAGGAAATCTTTTTATATTTCCAATGACTATTTATAATCAAAAATATGATCTTTATAACCCCATGTAAAAATTTTATTTGTAAAACATATTATGTTTGTGTCATTTTTACTTTTACATTAAATAAAAAGTTATTTATGTCATTTCCCAACCGAAGTGTCTCCATGGGGTCCCCAAGTTGACTCATGGCTTGTCTTGGTCGGCCATGACACAACCAATGAGGGTAGGACATGTGTCAAGCTCATATTATTTTATTAAAGAATTATTTTTACCTTAAACTACACTAATTACAACTAATCGCGATTAAGAACTTAATAAGTTACTATTCACCAAAAAACTGGTTATAATGTCATTGAACCACATTTTACTTCTTAATGACAACCATGTATGTCGGATTTTTGAAATTCAAAACACAATGATGACAAAAGTTCATTTAAACGGAAAATCAGTCTTTATAAGTACCACTTAGTGGTTTCACTTTTCATCAAAAATTGATTTTTTTCAGAAAATTACCAAAAATTCACCCTAAGCTATATTTGATATTACGAATTCAAAAATGAAGTCTATTTTAAAGAATTCAAAACATATAAGTCACATTAATTAATTTAATAATTAATTCCCGCTGTCAGAGAAAATAATGTGTTTTTATGAAACAATAAGTATCAAAAGATTGACACTAGTTTAAGTCCGATTTCAAAGTGAAATTAAATCCAACGACCACTATTGGATTTAATGGTAAAAATATTTTCTAATTTCACTTTAAAACCAATTATAAAGATAATCTAATCATATAAATAAATTTGATTAAAAAGAGGTTTTGAATTAAAATGCAACATTTTACACTATTCATTAAAAAAATGAACTTTATCACAAAGGTACCAAAAATTTACACAAAGTAAATTTTGATGTACCGATTCTAAAGAAGAGTTATATTTGTTCCAATAGAATTTATAAGATCGATCAAAACTATATTTAATGACGGTTCTCCGTCAAAAGGTGATAAGTGGACCTTTCGTGAAAATTAGGGTATAAATGCCTAAAATTGAACTCTTTCCAAATTTTAAGCCTTTATCTTTTATTAGGTAAATGTAAAAACATTTAAAAACATATATAATCATATTTTAGTTATTTATATCCATTCCTGCCATTCCAACAGCTACTCGTTAACTAACATTTAAAATAATATTATTTTATTACTTGTGTGCAACGTAAGTTTTCAAAGAAAATCATCGTTGCGTACCGAGTACGCTATCGAACGTAGAAACCCCTTTTAATTAAAATTAATATTTAATTCGTAAATATTAATAAATATGGAAATTCTTTATTCTTTATTTACCTGGGATGTTACATCCTTCCCCCCTTTTGAGAATTGCGTCCTCGCAATTTTATTCACTTATCAAAATAAGTGGGGGTATTTATCCCTCATAGAATTTTCAGATTCCCATGTTTCCTCTTCAATCACATGGTTTTTCCACAAAAACATTACCTGATAAATCACCCTATTCCATAACACCTGCTCCCTGTGGTCAAGAATCTGGACCGGTTGTTCCTCATAAGATAGGTTCTCTTCCAGCTGAACTACCTCTAGACTCAAAACATGAGATGGATCTGGCATATACTTTCTCAACATTGAAACATGAAAAACATTGTGTACCTGAGATAAACTCGGAGGTAAAGCCACCCGGTATGCAACTGATCCAACTTTCTCCAGAATTTCATATGGTCCAATGAACCTTGGACTCAGCTTTCCTTTCTTACCATATCACATCACACTTTTCCATGGTGAAACCTTGAGAAAAACATGATCACCTACCTCGAAAGATAGATCCTTCCTCCGATTATCCGCATAACTCTTCTGCCTGCTCTGAGCTGTTCTCATGTGTTTCTGAATCAACTGAACTTTTTCTTCCATCTCTTCTACCAATTCTGGTCCCATCAACATCCTTTCACCCACTTCATCCCAGAAAGCTGGAGTTCGACACCGCTTCCCATATAATGCCTCAAATGGTGCCATCTGTATACTGGAATGAAAACTGTTATTATAAGAAAACTCAACCAAAGAAAGATGTTGGTCAAAACTTCCCTAATAATCCATCGAACAAGCTCGTAGCATATCCTCCAATGTCTGGATTGTTCGTTCTGACTACCCATCTGGTTGAGGATGAAAAGATGTACTAAAATTTAATTCATTACCCAACGACTTCTGGAGGCCTTTCCAAAAGTTAGATGTGAACCTGGGATCACAATCAGATACAATGGAGAGAGGAACTCCATGTAACCTGACTATATCTTTAAGATACAAACGGGAAAGTTGATCAAGAGAGAAAGTATCTCGTATAGCAAGGAAATGAGCAGATTTGGTCAAGCGATCAACAGTAAACCAGATTTCATTATTACCTCGAGATGTCTTCGGTAATCCCACAACAAAGTCCATGGATATTTTTTCCCATTTCTACTCTGGCACTGGTAAAGGCTGAAGCATCCCTGCCGCTCTGCTTTAACCTGTTGACATGTCAAAAACTTCACAGTAAAATCAGCAATGTCTCTTTTCATTCCATCCCACCAGTAATACTCCCGCAGATCTCTATACATCTTAGTACTGCCCGGATGAACTGAAAACGGAGAATTATGAGCTTCACATAACAACTCTCTCTTCAACTATGAATCACAAGGCACACATAACCTCTTCCCAAACCTCAAAACACAAACTTATCCAAGAACTCGTGGAAAATTTTATTCATAAGGTCCATGAATACAACAGGTGCATTGGTTAACCCAAAAGGCATAACTACAAATTCATAATGGCCATATCTAGTACGGAACGCAGTCTTCGAAACGTCTGCTTATTTTACTTACAACTGATGGTACCCCGACCTCAAGTCAATCTTCGAAAAATACTGAGCTCCCTGGAGCTGATACCACTTCATTCGATGGCCCAACATCTGCTGAAGTTGTTGAAAAGGATTTTACAACCCCTTTCTTCTTGTAGTCTGGCTGCATTCCCCCAGTTGAGTTCTTCGTTGGACACTCGTTTGCATATTGACCCATTTCATTACACTTAAAACATCTTACCATTGGCTTTTCATTTCCTCCTTGATCATCTTCCTTACAGTTACGAGCAATATGACCAGACTTACCACACCGAAAGCACTTACCAGACTTGGATAAACATTCTCCAGGATGAATTTTACCACACTTCTCACAGGATGGATATTTTGTTTTCTTACCTCCTTGCTTCTTTGATGAATTCTTCCCCTTTTCCTGCCAACTAGACTTCTTATTCTGTTGTTTTTCATAGAACACCTGATCATCGGCAAACTCCATTTCCACCTTCTCCGCACATCGAACATGTTTTTCATAACTTTTGAACTCACGAGAAGCTAAAGCCCTTCGATACTTTGGCTTTAACCCTGAGTAAAAACGGTTTATTTTACTATCAATATCTCGTATGAAGTTTGGAGCATACCTTGCCAATCAAGTGATATTTTCTTCATAAGCAGCCACTGAATTGTCCTGTTGCCTCAATTCTAGGAACTGTTTTTCCATCCTAAGACGAACCACCTTAGGAAAATATTTCTCAAGAAACATACTTTTGAATTCATCCCAGTGAAGATCCTCAATCTCATCACTATCCCTTATATTTTTCACCATCGACCACCACAGATCAGCTTCACCTTCAAAACGGTAAACAGCAAGACTAACCTTTTGATGTTTTGAACACCCCATGACATCAAAAATCTTCTCCAGTTCTTTAATCCTCCCTTGAGATTGCACAGGGTCAGATGATCCTCTGAATGATGGGGGATGTTTCCTCATGAAATGTTCCACCACTGACATGTTCCTCTGCGGTTGATCTGGCTGATCTCGTGCATGGATACCACCACCATTTTTAGCCTGAGTCAACTGTGCCATCACTGCAACAAACTGTTCAGTTCCAATTCCGACCATCTCAGGTTTCTGATTTGGAAGGTTATCTTCCTCCTGATGTCATCCCAACATAGCTTCTTTGTTTCCTCTACGGAAAACCATTCTGAACACAGAAATATCTTAGGCAAAGCAACATGGTAATCCGTAAATGCTATATCATTTCAATCATATTATAATTTAACACTTTTCTAACTCCTAAAGTTGTCTAAACCGACCTCTGATACCAACTATAAGGCCCCGGCCTTAAACCTTACTTAATATTGAATTAAATGAATAATTCTCATTGAGGATCTTTTCAGGTTTAGAGTTTTAGAGAATTAGAACATAACTATTACATCTCAAAAGATTACAAAGTAGTCACTTCTACTAAGTTTCCATAATAATAAAAAACACTTAAAAGAAACATGTCTAGTTCCATGTTTTATATAGCATGACATTCCCTTGATTCCATCCTTGACCTTATTCCACATTATGTCCTGTGAAAAAAATATCAAAAAAAACTTGGGGTGAGCATAAAAAGCTCAGTAAGGGATACAGAAAGAATGAAAACTGATAGTTTTTCAAACATAAAATAAACCATATATACTCTATCAAAGTAATACCTTCACCTTCATGAAGTAGTAAAAACTCTTCACTGGATAAAGTATCATTACTTACCTTTTTGTTACCAAAGTATTACCATAAAATCCATAAAAAGAACACATAACATATATAAAGGTAACTTGGGACATAAACATACTTAAGTGGAATAACCATACGGTCGACTTCCACACATAACACTTAATGGAATAGCCATACGGCCAATTTCCATACATACTTAATGGAATATCCATACAGCCTACTTCCATACCCAATGCATTGGAGGTTATAACGTAACCACCCATCCTGGTATTCACGGCACCACCCATCTTATGGTTTATAACGTAACCACCCGTTAAAATGTCCAAGTAGCAATATTAAATCATAAAACATAAAACCAATATAAAGGAATGATAACATTTCGACATTTAAATCACAATATATCATAAATATATTGAAATAATAGAATCCTTTTTCAAAACCATTTTCAATACTAAAATACATAAAAGAGTATATGGTATTTATTTTATTCGAAAAACATTACGGCTTGTTGAGAAAGCCGAAGACCAAATAATACTCGCGGCGGCGGAAAAGGTCATTGTCACTGCGTACGTTAAAAAAACATTCCTTTTTGTCGTTTTGTAAAATGCTTCGTAGAAAAATATTCCTTTTGTATAAATGTAAAAGTAAAAGGGGTTTATACACCGTATAAAAGAATGTTGTGTATAAAACGAAATATGCCTCAATGAAAGGAGATTGAGACGAAGTCCCTTACAAAGATAATTTTTAAAATAAAATAGATATATTATATGTATTAACTATAAGTACAAATAAATAAAGTACAAATACAAGATACTACATAATAATATAATGACATAATTTGAAAGTAGGATATTAACCCAAAGAATGGAAATTGGGTTAAGAAGTTCCCTTACCTCGGGTCCGACTTGACTCGATCGTTCTTTAACGTCCTGAATAATAAACTTGAGTTAATTTATACTTGATTAAGAACCTTTTTAAAGTTCATTATTCTTTTTATATAACTTATTTCCAGGTTATAAACATTATGTAACCATTTAAGTTAATAATGTTTGTTTTGTAAATATTTGGTTCTTAAGTCGAAAGTGGACTTCTTACAATTACATATTGTTCGTGAGGTCAAAGGTTCTTTATATCCAGAATGAAATTCCTGATTTTGATATAATATGTATCATATATATCCAGCATATACATGTATTTATAATATTACATAATCATTTAGAGGTAAGAAATGAAATGCACTGTTCATGGAGACGGTAAGCCGTACGTACGCATGAACACCACTTTCATTTCTTTTTCATATTAATGGAATTAAAACTAAATGAGAGGTATGTATATTTTAATTACAGAATTATATTCATCATTTAGATATATCATTAATTATATATATCCATTATATACAATTACTTTTAATAGTACATTACATTTGGGGATAAGAAATGAAATGCACCATTCATGGAGACGGTAAGCCGTACGTATGCATGAACGCTACTTTCATTTCTATCTCATACTTTAATGGAAAGAAATAATAATGACATAGAGGTATATTATAATTCCAGTATAACATAATATATAATAACTTTAAATCCATCCTTTACACGGCCCACATATGTCATTAACGAATCACATCACTTTGAGGGGGCGGTAGTCCGCACATCCTTAAATGAAGATATCGTGTTTACCCATAATGGAAACCATAAAGGTATGCCCAAAATGAAAAATACAGAACCTTAAAGAAAAAAAATAAACATATTATATATCATATATAAAAATAGTGACATCATAATGGCCACCTTTGAAGGTGTTAAATGAGTATTGAACAATCATCGTTTCGGGAGGCATAATTTCGCCATCCACGGAAACCGTATGTTTTTTAACCATTTGATGTAGTTGTGTAAGAGTGTAGCTCGAATAAATATTATAACAACATCCTAGAATATTGAAGATACTGGTGTTGTTACAAAAGAAGTAAATAAAAAGAGTTTAGAGGATTGGAGAAGCAAAATAAAACAAATGAACCAGAGAGAATGAATTACCTTTAAAAGTGTAACTCCTTTTAATTTGAGCCTAAAGGCTTCCTTTGAAAAGATTCTGCCAAAAGGGAATCCTCTAGGATGAGGAGAGGGATGTGGAGAGAGTAAATGGGCAGGGTTTGGCCGAGCCAAAGGCTTGAGGAGTGTGTGAAATGAGGTAGAGGTGGGGGCCTTTTATAAGCGGAGAGGAGGGGCACTTTTGGAAAGTAAAGAAATATTACTTTATTTGAAAATGTGTTTCAGTTTTAAAAGGTCTCACATTGATATAATTCGTTGATAAAGTGATAAGGGTTCGAAATACACCCATTCAATAATTTTTGGACATGTGTAGTTCATATATTTTACATTATCTTTCCATTTTATTTAAATCGTTAAATAATGAGGTCATCGTTGTATCATCATGATGTCATAAATAATTTATTTTATTTAATGTCTAAAAATTATAAAAAAAACTAAGATGTAGGAAATATTTTTATATTTCCAATGATTATTTATAATCAAAAATATAATCTTTATAACCCCATGTAAAAATTTTATTTGTAAAACATATTATGTTTGTGTCATTTTTACTTTTACATTAAATAAAAAGTTATTTATGTCATTTCCCAACCAAAGTGTCTCCATGGGGTCCCCAAGTTGACCCATGGCTTGTCTTGGTCGGCCATGACACAACCAATGAGGGTAGGACATGTTTCAAGCTCATATTATTTTATTAAAGCATTATTTTTACCTTAAACTACACTAATTACCACTAATCCGATTAAGAACCTAATAAGTTACTATTCACCAAAAAACTTGTTATAATGTCATTGAACCAAATTTTACTTCTTAATGACAACCTGTATGTCAGATTTTTGAAATTCAAAACACAATGATGGCAAAAGTTCATTTAATCGGAAAATCAGTCTTTATAAGTACCACTTAGTGGTTTCACTTTTCATCAAAAATTTAAGTTTTTCAGAAAATTACCAAAAATTCACCCTAAGCTATATTTGATATTACGAATTCAAAAAAGAAGTCTATTTTACAAAATTCAAAACATATAAGTCACATTAATTAATTTAATAATTAATTCCCGCTGTCAGAGCATATATCATGTTTTTATGAAACAATAAGTATCAAAAGATTGACACTAGTTTAAGTCTGATTTCAAAGTGAAATTAATTTCAACGACCACTATTGGATTTAATGGTAAAAATATTTTCTAATTTCACTTTAAAACCAATTCAAAAGATAATCTATTCATATAAATAAATTAGATTAAAAAGAGGTTTTGAATTAAAATGCAACATTTTACACTATTCATTAAAAATGAACTTTATCTGAAAGGTACCAAAAATTTACACAAAGTAAATTTTGATGTCCCGATTCTAAAGAAGAGTTATATTTGGTCTAATATAGTTTATAAGATCGATCAAAACTATATTTAATGACGGTTCTCCGTCAAAAGGTGATAAGTGGACCGTTCGTGAAAATTATGGTATAAATGCCTAAAATTGAACTCTTTCCGTATTTTAAGCCTTTATCTTTTATTAGGTAAATTTAAAAACATTTAAAAACATATATAATCATATTTTAGTTATTTCTATCCATTCCCGCCAGTACAATGGCTACTCGTTAACTAACATTTAAAATAATATTATTTTATTACTTGTGTGCAATGTAAGTTTTCAAAGAAACTCATCGTTGCGTACCGGGTACGCTATCGAACGTAGAAACCCCTTTTAATTAAAATTAATATTTAATTAGTAAATATTAATAAATATGAAAATTATTTATTCTTTATTTACCTGGGATGTTACAGTTAAATATAAATGATAAGGTTAATATGGTGACCTGAACCTATCTAAACCATATTAGTTGATAGTTTTTCAACCCATTCCCACCATATACTAGAAATAAGTCATTTTAGATATATTATAAATAGAATATGATTGTATAATAAAATAATATTTCATGATTTTTCTAAAGTGACCCCCACCTCTCTTATAAATGGGTACTTCCCCTTCTCTCAAAATAAAAAATTCAAATCCAGTTGGCTCGGCCAAAACCAGCTCAAATATCCTCCCAACTACCTTCAATTAATCCCTTAGGCCTTATATTGATCATAAGGCAACCGATGGATCCCTCTTGATCAATTCAAATGGATTCACCCGAAGAGGAGTTAATAGTTCCACGACCTCTTTCAATGTTGTTTTCTTCTTCCACATCATATTTCTTTATTGTTTCCATACCAAAAAAATAAATTCAATACCTTATATATTCTGTGATGTTATTATAAATATGATAAAACCATATTCATTATTCTATCCATCATATTAATGAAAAAGTCCCCATACATGTGTACACACGGCTTACCATCTCCACATCATTGTGTAGTTTGGGGTTCAACACTTCATTATTTGGATGGGAATAGTAATGAGAAAATTTTATGTTAATAATAAATATAACATGTTAATGATTCCTAAAATATTATATAACATACATTATCATATTATTTCATCATCAATAGAATTATATTATCCCTCGTGCGCACGAACAGATTACCGTCTCCACGAACGCGATGAGATTAATTTTCCATCGTAACCATACAAGAATGATTTTCATTTTATGATTTAAAATAAATTTTAATAATGTATTATAATTCTAGATATTAATCAAATACATCCTATACATAAAAAACAGCACTTATGTAACAAAACATATAATGAAAAACAAATTAGTTAACATCCGAAAAAATCATACTATTGAAATATTATAAAAATCAATTTTAGAAGATCATATAAGATATAATATTTATGTATGTAGTTCTTGAATAATGTAATAACAATAATTTAACTACTATATAAGAGGTTAATGTACCATCTAAAAAGGAAATTTACAATGTAATGGGTTTTCATCTCACTTATTATTCTCGTGAGATTCTTGCAATATTGCCACTATTTCCTTTTGTGGGGAGTATGTACATCCCATGATTGTATTAATTTTTTAATGTAATTTAATTCATGGATATTTAAATGTTCATTTTATTATCCTTATTTATTAGGGTGTATTTTTTGTATGTTACAAAATAGGTAAGGGGATTTCTAATTTCGAGTTCCACTCATTGGGTTTTACGCAGACTTCGTTGATTATTTAACTCCATTATTATGTGTGAAATCACTATTTATTTTATTAGTTTGTAATTTCTACTCACCTATGTGTAGATATACATTTTATACACATAATCACTACATTTATAAATTCTCAATTCATCAATATTAACTTGATAATAGTAATCTTAACTCAATTTCCATTCATTGAGTTAAGTATCCAAGTCACTAGTGTTGTTTTTTTACAAAAATATGTGTAAATGTACTATGATAAATTTACACCGAATATCCCATAATAATAATTTTATTGATTATTGTCACACATAATTATGTCATTTATTTATCCTTATCCAAAGCATATGGTCTTTATATTGTATTTTATCTAAATTTACATTCTATTGAGAATTCTTTGTCATTATGCGCCAATTCTCTTTTATATGGTGTACATACTGTACTTTGAAATAGTATATCAGGAATCCATTTATTCTCATGATATTATAATTTTTTTATTACATATATTATCTGTAATAAATCATCTATCAATTTTTTAGAAACTCTAAATTAAATATCACATTAAATGTTTTATATACTTATTTTTCTAAATCATTATCATTAATGTCAATGTTCAAAGAATGGTTTCAGGATTTATTTATATAGACAAGAATATTGGGAAAATAAAATTCCATTAAAAAATTTTAAAGTTTTACAGGACAATTGGTATAAAAAATATCTGTTAAATGTCTTCTTTAATAAATTGTTCATCTTTTAAATGTTTTCAAGAGAAAGGGAATATTTCATTCAATTATTTATTATATTTTTTTCATCAATTTAAATATCCATCATTGTATTTTAATATTTATTGAGGCTGATTTATTATAATAAAATCATCCATATTGTATTGAATGAGTTATGATTGACTGTGGATGTTCTATTTCAATACCATACATTTTTATGGTTAAATAGTTAACTTTTTTTTCCTAGTTTTAATACGAATGTTTATGTTATGTTTCATACTTTTCTTATGAGGAATGCATTGGACATATTAACTGATGGGTGGAGCCTACTACAGCTCCTAGATGCATAGGTATGTTTAATGAGACAATCTAGTGTCAAGCCACAATGCCTTGAAAAAATCATTATATTTTTTCATGGCACGAGGCCTTGACTATATAGTTATGATGTATGACATTATACATTTCTTAATTATGAAATTAAAAGTCTTGAGTTTTTGTCTTAAAAATTATCTTAAATGTTTATTCTTATTTAGGATTGTTTCTACTGTATTATTATCCTTATTGGCTATCTGAACTCATCCATGTCTAATTTTTTCCTTTTCCTAGGATTTGAATAAGTATATTATGTTTGACCAACAAAGATATGCTAAGGGATATGAGTGTGTTCAAAGGGAACACAATATAGTTGTTCTTTTATTTCATGATGTAATGTAAAACTTATGTATGTATCTAGTACTTCCAAGGATACTAAACTAATCGGTCATTATAGTCTTGATCTCGTGTGATCATTACAATTTTATGTAATAATGTACCATCACACGGTAACTAGGTTCTGGGTGTTACAAGATTCATATCCTTCTAAAAAAATTTAGTTCTTTATAGTTTTCATATGTGGATCCACACAAATTTCAGACACACCCCATATAATGGCCCAAATGAAGATTCACATACTAAAAATGAAACACCATGAGAACCATAACATGGGATTAATTCATCTGTTTTTGTCACATGGTGGTTCAGCTATTCATTTTTTAAATAATTATTGATCTATGTTAATATAAATTTATTATCAGCTTTGGAAAAACTTCACTATAATGAGAAAGTATCACATACCCCATATTGAAGATTTATATGATCAACTTCATAAAGATCAATACACATCCATCACAAGAATTCATTCTGGATATAATAATTTGAGGTTTATGAAGTATGATATACCTATGACAACATTCTATACAACGTATGGGCATAATGAATATATGGTGATTACATTCTGTCTTACTAATTCCCCTTTGATATTTATTGTTCTAATAAATATTTTCATTAGACATTTAATTGATCATTTGTTGTAGTTTTTATTGATTATACTCTTTTCTATTCAATGTGAATGGAATTTAATCAATATTAAATGAAAATTGTAAAAAATACAGTATATATGGAGAAACAACATGAAAAAATTACAAAGTGTGAATTTTTTCTATGAATTGTTTCATTTTGGCCTTACATAATATCATGATAGGGTATATCGATAGATCCATCAGTGAAAGATGCTATTGAGTGTGGTACCAAACCAGAAAAAGTGATTGAGATTCAAAGTTTTCTTGGTTTCGCTACATATTATCGATGGTTTTTAGATAATTTATCATTACTATCTAATCTACTACACATGTTAACCTGAATGGAATCCATGTTCTTCTAGATAGATGATTATGATGGAAAATATCGAGGAACCTGATAGAATATTAGCCAACAAAATGTTTCATACCTTACATTGTTGTGGACAAGGGGTTTTAATCAATAGTAATACATTTCTAAAGGTATTGGTATGTGTCCTTTATGAAAAATAACATGGTGATATATTATTCCCACCAAAATTTAAGGCTCACGAGAAAAATTACCCTACACATTATTTGGAGTTCGCTATGTTAATTCCTTAATTAATGATTTAGAGGAATTATGTATATAGATAATGGTGTGATATATATAAAAATAATAAGAGATAAAATTATATATTCATATAGAAGTATTTGAATATGTATGAGAGAATATAGTTATATAAAATTAATTATTATTAGTTTTCAATATATTACCACCCAAGGAATGAAAACAATTTATCCAATTATTTAATTTAAATGTATATTCTAACCTTATCCATGATGAAAATATGAAGGATATAATATATATATTAGAAAATTATATATATATAAATACCAAATAAATGGGTGAAATAATATCTTTCTTAATTAAATATTCAACCATCAGTCCATGTAAAGGATAAAGAGGCGCAGAAGAATGATGTAGAGCCACAAAATAAGCATAGTGATGTTCCTGAGTTTAATATTTATTATAATATACTAATAAGATTCAAGAACTGATTATGTATTCAATATATACCATATTTGAAGAATGTGTTCTTAGAAGATGATCATTGTTTGTCATTCTCTATTCATCATGGATGAACAAAGATGTATGGGTACCTGAAAAAATATATGTATTTGATGGACTGAAAGACATTTCATATATGTTGTATCTCTATGATGGGTATATCTGTTATGATTTGGAATCAAAAAAAGGAGATGTTACATAAATTACTTATACAACAATTGAAATGGTAAAATATCACACATGATTTTGTTGTTCGAAACCCCAAAACATATATACAAAATAATGAAATATGGGTTTTAGTCTATTTCCATACAATGTATACAGACATCATTTCTATTAGGAAAGACATCCCTCTTGAAAATCATTCAAAAATATAAATTATGTATGTAGTATTCTACCATGGATACCATATTCCAATAAGACTAGTTTGGATATGAGGATTACCATAAGGATATAATGAATTATTCAACATGCTCTTGATAAAGAGTTACAATTCTTCACTACAAATCATCTTGATATAGACATTTAGTTGGAGAGAATAATTTAAACCCTATATTATATGTTGAGTTCTTTTTCAATGGATTTTAATGTTTTTTGGGACGAATAACTTCATCTTAGTTTTCAAAATATAAAATACCGTTCACATAAGAGTTTAGATATCTCTTTATAAATCCCAATATTATAATCATAGAAGAGATCCAACGTGAAGGAAAATTTTTGGTAAACAATTATATTGGGACTAGTGATATCTACTTTAAATGGAACATACAGTTAGAGCGATTTAAAAACTTATAAAGAAATTAATAATAAATTAAAATTTTACAATAATAATTTTTGGTTTTGTATATAATTCAATAATGGTGAAAAGGTGTTTCTATGAATTAATCAAAGCAAGAAGATAAAAATATTTAGAAATAAGGGAAAAATTATCACTATGTATACATTAAAATTCATAATCATATCATTAAGATGGCCTATCATTTGGTTCTTCCACTAATCCCCTATCAAATATAATATTTGTTCCATGTACCTCTCGTGATTATGTACATAACTGATCTGTAACATTTTCTAAACATAGAGGTGGTATCACTATAGCATGATCTATATTAAGAGGAACAATTGATGGAGATTTTGGATAATTTCATAAAAGAGCAGTGAACAAATAACACTCACCTGGAAAAATTTTAGTGGTAAAACCTCTATCTTCAGGAAAATATTTAGGACCATAATTATGTTATGTTGTATAAACGTTATGAGTTATTGGTACCAAATAGATTAATTTATATGGAAAAATTCATTTTACGGAATGAAGAATGATACACCCCTAGATTTTGTTATATATTTCCCCCAAATAAATATTTAATTGTCAACAATATATGTTAAAGAAATTATTTATTTTTTCTTGTGATTCATGTTACACTATGTCTAGGTTTTATTACATGAATTGCATTTTTTATTATTCCACACATTCAATATCATGTTCAAATGAAACGTTAAGTATTATTAAAATTTTACTTTTAAATATGATAATTGTCGCATATTTGATGGAATAGTGAGCATGAATAAAATTTACTAAATTATTACAGTATATGGTCAACACATATATGTAAAATGAATTATTTTGTGACAAGTAAATTAGAAATGTGCATATTAACTATTTGATATTAATGGAAATGCCATTATGAAAAATTGAATTTATACTCAACAAATAAATTTAATCACTAAATTAAAAAAATTCCTTTTGATGAATCATTTTCAATAAATTTATATATTTTATATTCAATAAATTTTTTAATATTCATATTATGTGTTTTTTAGGAAAGAGAATAGATTTAATCCAAATATTCAAGTAAAACTGTATTTTAATAATAAGAAGTTTTCTTCCTTTTGTGAAGCTATATTAAAATTAATAATTTCTAATTAAACAAAATTAAAAAATTC
The DNA here is from genome assembly GCA_963277665.1 of Viscum album. NCBI lineage: Eukaryota > Viridiplantae > Streptophyta > Magnoliopsida > Santalales > Viscaceae > Viscum > Viscum album. The sequence goes on along the minus strand of OY728133.1, from coordinate 2,062,324,343 downwards.
ATAACTTTCTCAGGATGAATTGTTTACAATGTTCTGAGAAGATAATTTTTTGATGTATAGTTAATAATAATAGCTTTTATTATGAATTTTCATTCATTTTAAAGAATTTGAGACATCCAAATTAGTTTTTATTTTTTTTAAAAGTAAAATTATTTCAATTATATATCTATTAAAATAATTTATTTTATTTGTATCAACATAATATATAACTTGGATAAGATTTTTTTAGTCTTTTTAAGATGTTCTCTTTGGTAAATGTTTTCTCATCACTATAGATGGTTTAATATTAGAATAATATTTACCATTTATATTAATGGAAATTTGAATAATGGATACCATAATTGTAATCATAAAAATTTATTTTTTATAATATGTCAAACATAATTTTGGACCATTTGTAATTGTAAAACAAGTAAAAAATTAATTAAATTGGTTAAGGTGAAAATGGGCATAAGATGTGGTTAAACAATAAATAAATGGGCTAAAAAAGTTGAGATACAATTAAACCCCATTGGTTACAGGTATGGTAGTAATAGAGATACTGTGGAAATGACAACATTTTAGCTGGGATGGGAACTATTGCAGGATCTGTAGGGGTGGTGACATTGTATTTCGGACTCTAGCAGTCGGGGTAATGTAGAATTAATATTCACTGTTGGGCCATTGGGCTAAAAATTGTGCATTTAAGACCATCTAATGGGATTTCATTCCCCCAAGGCTTACGAGCCAGGTAATGGGACTCCTCAACCAAGAAAAGAGGTCTTTGATTCAATAAAAAATGATGCTTCGACCCCAATATTTAAAAAACTAAAATCCACATTTTATACCCATATTTTTACCTTTACATGTCTAATCATATCTAATGTTACATTTTGGAGACATTTTTACTGTGAGAAAACGTGGATACAACTTTTTCCTTTCAAATATTACAGGTGTTTTACTCACCTCACTTATAAATGGTCACCCATCCAGTCTCTTCCTCTAACTATCAATCCCACTTTTAATATAAAATAATATTGAAATTAATTTATTAAATTCCCTCATATAATCCTGTAATAAATTTTTTGGTTAGAATGATATCTTAATAATTCTTTTGGTACAAACTAAAATACGTTTTCCAAAGATGATTTTACATCCCTAGCAGAATGTTTCACTTTATTTCTTCACAGACCTCCGTAAAAATTAATTTTAAAACAAGATAACATAATATCCTATGTATCTTAAATATAATGATATATTTTTTATATTATTGTAAAGACTGAAAGTAATCTCCAGTTCTGTCATATTTTATACAAAAGTATCGATCGTGTGTAATGAAGATTACTGTATCTCGAACAAATGTAGTTCATATTCCATCACTTGTTCACATAGATTTTTATGATGAAATATTCCAAGTATTTTTACTTTATATATACAATAATTGTACATATTTAATTATTATATCACATATACCTTTTTACTTTCTATTCTGTGATAGATATGATAACACCACTCCTGTGTATGGTGGACTACATTTTCATGGAATGATGTGACTCGTAATTCACATATGTTTTTCATGGATGGAAATAATAAAAACATTAATGAATATATGTGATATTTATTGCCAAAAAATAATTATTTTTATTTATTATTACATCTAAATTCTTTTTTCCTTTCCCATAAGGGAAAAATAATGACACATGTGTGTATAGTCAACTACCTCCCTACAAACCAATTTGATGTGTTTTTCATTTTCATTTATGTGGATAGAAATAAAGATAGATTAAATGAATATAAATCATATATATTATATATATATATTATATGAAATCATAATTATTCAATTTTTTCTTTTTTATTATTTTCCTCTATTATCTTATTCTCATCGAAGAAATTGAAACAATGTTCATTCGTAAATATGGCTTACCGGTTCCATGAATGGTGTAATTAATTTTCAATAGATATCCATAATGGATTAATATAAATACATCTATAAAAAATATATATGATAAATATTTCAAGGATAAAATTATGAAAATTATAGAACCCTGATCAATGTAATAGGACCAAAACTATGAAAATTAAAATATCCATGAAAAACAATAAAATTATTGCTTGAAATGTGAATTTAACATTAAATTAATAATAAATATGTAATAAAAGGTCACAATTAAAACATATGTGGTATTATATATATATACATATTTAATTGATGTATAATAAACTGATATTTTTAATGATGGATTTTTGAACATCTATGAAGGATGTGGAGAGTAAAGGTAAAGGATTTCTAGACTCTCTTTTATATCTATGATACATATAAAAATTTACCACTCATTACTTTTTTGTGTATATACTAAACCTTTTACATTGAATGTAATTAATCATCTTATTTTCATTATACTTAACAAAAAAAATTATTTTATTCATTATTAGGTCTTACGATAAAAATAACTACTATAGTAGAAATTGATATTCCTCTCCCTTTTTACATATATACAAGACTTTCAATATTCACCACCTATTTCATTAAAGTGGTGTATATAATTTCCAACAATGTGTTATATTAATATTCGTAGAAAAAAAATACTAATGTACATATCCATTTGAGGATCTATCTTCTATTGTGTTTATGATTCACGTGATTTTGAAAGATGTTAGGTATTGTTGTCTCAATTTTTTTTCATTGGGACATATGTTATTTTATGCACCAATTTTTTTTATGTGGTGTATATAAATATCTTATGAAATATTATTTAATGAATTCATTTATTCTCATGATATATTAGGTTTTATTTTATGTTATTATTTCATGGGGATTATATTTCAATTTCACCAAAGTGGTAATGGTTTTATAATACAATCCTATAATTTATAAGGATTTTTATGATTATTTTTCCAATAATGATATCTCTTGATCTTTATCTAAAAAACTCATTTATTATTATCTCATTTGGTTTTGTGTTGGGAATATATATTTTCCCTTTCATTTTTATCTACTTATATACAAAAAAATATCAATTTTTTTAAGAAAAATCATATTCAGTTGTCTCTTCTATTAAGAACCATTTTTCTTCAAGAAATATATATTTTTTTAAAATGATTTATATATTTTCATAAAACTATTAAAATGATTTGTTAAATAATTTTTTATTCTTGTTTTACTTTTAAATATTTTTTTTAATGTATTCATACTTTTTTCCCAAAACAATGCATATTTTCTATTTAAAAAATACAAAAGGAATATTTATTTAATGATTTATTACATGAATTCTATTCTTTTCCTCCATGAAAACTCATTATTTTAATTTATTTTTTTATTTTTCCAATTTTATTTTCAAATAAAATCAATTTGAGTTTTTTTAATACATAAAGATTTTCTCAAATAGAAATGGTTATTATTATTAGTAAATGTTTCAAATAATTTTAAATATTACTTTATACATTTCCAATGTTATTCTTAAAGAAAACAATTTCCAAAATTTTATATGATATATTAATTTTTTTAAAGGAATATTTAATTTCCATAAAAAATGTTCCAAGTGATCTTCATATATCATTTCTATCAAATATGACTTCCTTTCATGATACTTATTGTTTTTTGTGGATATGATCCAAGGATACCATTATTCAGCCATCTCGGTGTGGTTTATTTTGATTATAAAAATATTTTTACAGAACCCATTTATCTTCCATGGGTTATGAAATGTTAAAATGTTTATGGGCCCTCTTCTTTTTACATGTTATATGTCTTGATAAAATATTGATATGATTATGAGATGTGATTATTGTTTTATAGGATATGTTTTTAAGAAATGATTATAAAACACATTTATTTTCATAGTTTGTAAAACGATAAATTTTTTAGGATGTTTTTTCATACGTATGTATGATTTTAAATTGAATATATTCTTTATGTTATTACAAGTGAAGTTGGTTAAATTATTAAAAATTATTACAGGGACCAATATCCCCCTCTAATGAATTCAGAAAAAATATATATTGAGATATAAATGAAAAGAATGTTGAGAAAAACTATTTAACTGAGGGACATTTTCAACTATTTTGATCTTGGGAGTGATCATTGACTACTATGATTGTTTGGGGAGTGAACCTATTACAGTAGGATATCCTTGTAAATGTTCCTTTACTACTATGAAAATGATTCTATATACACATGTGTATGATAAAATTCTATGTCTTATTCTAATGTTATTCTTTTATGGATCATGTTCCTTCATTACATTGTGATTCATGTTTTATGAAATTTCATGGTTTACGAAATGTCTGAAAATTATGATCACTGATAGAAATAATATCATTTTAAAATGTAAGAATCATATTCTCATATTATTATTCTAATTTCATTCTAGTGTGATCATTTATATGTCACTTGCATACACATAATAAGCATCTGACCTCACCGTTTGTTATGTTTCATTTCCCTAGTTTGTGAATATAATATTTTGGTATGGTATGTATGTAAACATTTCAAAATGGGACAATAATTATAGGGGGTGTTGAAGATCATTTAACAAATTAAAACATAATGTACCAAGTCTTTATGGATGAAAATCTATTATAATTCTCTAGAGATTAATTATTTAAGGTAATAAATATTCATTGAAAAATATGTAATCTTTATGTATGAAAATTATAGGTTACTATATCCAATGATTATTATAATGGCATGATTTATATTTTCATAAAGGGGTTTTTAATCTAAAATTATTTCATTAAATTGGTAATGTTAAATTATGTACATTAATTTCATGCTAGTTTATTAGTAATATTTCTGTGTTGGTAAAATTCAATTTTGATGCATGATTTTTCAGTGGATGTTATATTTTCTTGATGAATTATTAATATTTTTATAATGTTTTGGTTTTAAAATGATGGTTTTATAACATAATTTTTTAAGGACACTCTAAAGGCCTATTTTCAACCCTACTGAAGGTTTTTAAAAAAAATTGTGTCAACTTAGGTTTGTAAACCTTTTGTGTTATTTTTTTAAACCCTTTGTGTCATGTTTTTTATAATAATATAGTTTATGTGATATGAAATCATTATTATATGTATATATAATTGGATTAATGTAATTATATACTATGCTAATAAAGTTATATGATAGGTTTTTTTATTTATATTATTAATATTTTTCTTGATTATATACCTTTCATCATTAATCGTCTATTGATATTTTATATCATTGGAAACCTAGGTATTTATGTTGGAGATAGATATTCATGGTATAACTGTTTATTTTATACACTCGTTGGTGCACCTTAAACATGGCCTCTGGTTATCTATGGGAGTACCATTAAAAATACTACATGTGATTAAATCCCATGGTAATATTCTAGGACCATAATAAAAATGGGATATTTAATCCACCCATGTATATATATGATAATATAAAATTTAAAAATATTGAGTTACATATGATTCTTATTATAATATTGTATGTTCATCTATTAATTATAATTATTTTTTTATTTATTATATTTTTATTTTTGTCTTGGTTTGTTTGTATCATGTTTTCATTTATTATTTTATCTATAATATGATTATATAGTTTTATGATTATATATTCAACTATCTGGTTTCCATTTTTCTGGTTTCGTTTATGTACTATTTATTTTCTAATTGGATTAAGAGGGAAAATGTGAAAAGTGTTGATAATTTTTTTTTTCATGAAATTGTATGCTTAAATTTTCCCGGTTTCTTAATATATTTTAATTTATGGGTGATTCGGCTTTTTTTAAAAGATGTATCAAGTATTTCTTCAAAGGATAAAGTCATTACATTTTTTTCTTCACTCATTTTTCTAAAAATAATATTTTTGAAGTATAGTTGAAACTATAATTCTTTAAGGGCCTTATTAATGGAATTTAAAAATCAATATAAGGATATTATACTAGGAATATTTATCTCACACCCTTCCTACAATCACTCATGTGTATGTATTCCATATTTTTCATATGTTTTCAGATTATAAAACTCTGTTAGTGGTGATCATTTTTCGTTTGGTTGTTTTTGTTTTTTGTATATGAATCTTACCTCATGTCGTAGAGAGGTGATTATACAATAGTAATAGTTTATCATACATTTATAATGAATTTATCAAATGCATTATTCGACCATTTATCTTAGTTATTTCATTTTCAGAACTTTATATATATCTATAAGACTTATATATATAAATATATATGTTGATGTGATAATTTATGTTTCTTATGCTTAAAATGGTCAGTGGTACATTTGAATTTTTATCTTCCATATCATACTATTGAATTGATGTCCCATGAGAAATTATTTGTAAGATTACATTGATGATTTATTGTTATTTTATAGAGAAATCATCCCCACATAGTTATATTTAATACCTTATTCTCTTGTCACAATAACCAAGAGTAATATCCCATCTGTTTTAGGTAAATTTTTTCCTATGTTTTTTAGATCCATAGTCGCTCATTTTTGTTCTGATATGGAAAGCCTCTGTGGGATAAACTGACCTAATATTTTTGGGATGTAATTTTCTTTTTGAATTAATGGAGTCTGACTATAAATTGTTTAAGTGTTAAAATGGGTTCATGTTGAGTTGAGAAAAAATTAAGGGAAAATGGAATTAAAATCAACTCTAAAATATTTACATGTCGTGTAGTGGGTTAAATAATTGTTTAATTATTAATGGGTTTTAATAAAATAAATATTAGGATTTGGATTTTTTGGTGAATACCACTAAAAATAATTACATGCTGTTTAATTGAATTACAAGCGTTTTAAATTCTGGATCAATTGTTTTAATGTGGTTTTATAGAAGACATTTTGGATACCCACTAAAACCCTTCTCCTATCAACCTATGAAGACCCTCAATGAAATTTTGGATGGAAAACTCTTTTTTGGACATCCCATTCATGTCATAAATCCTTATTAAGACTTTTTGGTTGGATTTCATCCTTCCCTTTCTTATTCTCTATCCCATTGCGGTGAAATCCCTTTGCAATTAGCATTATTCCTTTTGATTGTGATCACTCTTGATATCAAAATCTCTTTGAAACCATATGCATCTGTCCTAATGGGACTTTTCCATTAGTAAATTTTTTGTATCTTTGGTTAATTGTAGGTGGTCTATTATTCAAATACTTAAGTCTTATTATCAATTACATGAATGTGATAGTAGAATTCATTGAGTATGTTTGGTTATTAGATTCACAAAATTAATTATTTAAAATTTTCAATTAATTAACTAAGGAATTGTGTATCTGATTTAATAATGGAAATTTGGGAATATTGATAATTAATTGGTTGATTAATTATCGAAGTATTTATTGAGAAATTGGGGACAATTAAATGTTGAGTTAAATAATAAATTCTTGAAATGTAAATTTTTAATAGATAATTGGTGAAATAATTACTAGATGTTATTGTTGGGAAATGGTTAATTGGTTCCTAAATTGATAATCAGAAAATGATATTAATATTTAATAATTGAATTAGCTAGTGTAATTGAATTAATTAATTTATTACTTATTTAATGGAATTATTAGTGGTTAATATTGATAATAGGATTAATGTTTATTAATCATAGTTGATAAATTCAGTATTAGACGAGGATATCTAATTCAAGAATAATGATCGAAATTCAAGGTTTATAAATGGGTTGTTTGGCACAAGGATCAATGTCACTAATGAATATGCAAAGTTGATCAATGGGGTTCTAGACATGAGTATCTACACTAATTATAGATCTATCTGTATTGTGGAAAAATGGGGTGTTATATATGATGATCTTAACCAATGATTTATGTGCATTATTGTGAATGGGGTGCACGACATGAGGTTCTATACCCATGACATATATGCGTGATTTTTAATATGGGTTCTAGACAAAAAAATTCACTTCCTGGGATATATATGCATCATTTATACGTTGGGTGCTAGACCTAGCATTCTATACCCAAAAAATCACCCTTAGTATATAGATCTAATTGGATATAATAATGAAATTAAAAAAATGGATAATAAAACAACTTTTGATGAAAATATTTATGAATTGAATTTATAACATGTTTCATACCGCATGATGGATGAAGTAGGTATTGAGGTACATGATTTCTATGGAAGAGGGTAGTCTATGTTTTTTTGATAATTATTAATTAAAAAATGATAACTTGTTACTAGTTCGATATATTTAATTATTTATAAAACGGTGTATACTTGTTATTCACTGAAATTCCATTAGACACCATTGGTGGTGGCCTGCTATGATTTAATCACACCCTAGTCAAATTGCTGGATCAACACTCGAATTGAATTTATTATTGTAGGACTTGTTAAAGGAAGATTCCATGTGCTAGAAGCGTGATTTGGGGATGGATATTGGATGAGGTAACCCAGAATGGGTTGTGACCCTATTGGGATTTTTTCTTTTTTTTCTTTTTTAGTTTTCATTTAAAACACTTGATGCCTACATTACCTTATCACATTATGTACTGTAGTCTAGAAATTGTATTTACTTCTTTGATTTCCATGAAATGTGGAATTGTTTATAGTTATATATTCTTTCAATATTTTTTATTATTTATGCTTGTGTATTATTATAATTAAAGAAGTAATATTCTCATCATGATTGACTTTTTAGACACTCACTACAAGTAGGTAGCATTTGGCATATGGGAAGGTGTACATGAGGTCAGTTTACTGACCAGCTCAGGGCACCAATATGTGGTACCTGTGTTGTGATGTTACAATGTGATATCAGAGCTATTTTTTGTATTATTGTTTAGGAAAGGAATAATAAAGTCTAGGATTATTTGGGCTATATAAATGAGCTTTTTCATGGGAGATACAGACAAATGTATGGGGGACACCCAATATATGGGGTGGGATGGTGGTTATTGCTGTTTTTTATTATAGTTTAATGTAATTTCACTTTGGGTGACACACTTGTTGTGTAATGTGATATTTGTTTTGAATGTCTCTAATATTAGACTTGTGGCACAAGATGTAATGAAAGATTAGATGGAATGCATTATTATATGAACTCAAGGCTTTTTTTGACATACATCAGTTTAGGAACACCTCAAAAAATTGGTTTTGGGTATGTTTTTTTACAGTAACTTTTTTATTGGCTAGAGAATTTGAATTTAAAATAGTTCCTAGTACAAAATAAAAAGTGGTAAAATAGTATAATAATGTGAAAAAATGGGTGGATACATTTTAATCATGAACTATGAAATGGAAAATATTCTTTTATAACCAATACATTGGGGTAGGATGGTTTAAGGTAGTGTTAACAGCACATGTACTGACAACATTGATAAGTTTTTGGAAAAGAATTTTCAGACTTCGTGTTATTTTTCCACTTATGTAAATCTGATAAAGATGTGTTATGAGTATTATGAGGTGTTTTTTGAATTTGAGAGATATTCCACTCTGATAGAGCCTATTTAAAAAAAGATATGGGGATATGGTTAGAGATGGTTTTCAAGTAGTAGAACTTGAGTCAACAATAGTGTTGGATGATGAAGTAGGGGAGATGTTCTGAGATTAAAATTTTCAGTTCCTATAATTTATAGAAAGGGAACTACTGTGGGTTGTAAAGAGCATGTATGATGTGACAAGGGTGTTTTAGTCTTAGCACCATATGTATTTTATAAGAGTGTCTGGGACTGAGCCAACAAAGTTCTGGATTGAATACATTGAGAGTGTACTTGACCATTTATAGATCCCTATGGAAGGTAGGGTCGTGTTTCTACATATTTAATATAAGTATCAAAAATGAAATAGTGGGACATCGATTATAAAAATTAAGACGTAAATGATATGTTATGAAGGAACTTTGTAAGGAGGTAATTTGATAACTTCTAACTAGATACGCTCCTGAAGGAGGGATTTAACAAGTTTATGAGGTTGACATAGGGGAGTATTTCTATGATGCACTATGAGGGAGGATTTATATATTTTTAGTGCTTTATTAAAATGATATAATTATGTTTTAAATTAATTCAATTATGAATATCTTCAGGATACTGATGTTTTATAAAGTGGTAAATAAATCTCTCATGACTAAGGGTAATTTGAAGAAGGATTCTAGTGGAAAACATGTGGTTTCTTTAGGACGATCTAGAGTTATGTCATCTGAGAATAAGATGTTTCTTTATGAGAAATTTAGCTGAGGCGGTAGGAATTAGTGTTCCTTGAATGGGGGATTAGTTACTTATGATCCTAAAAATGTTATTTTCCTCCAGTTTGGTAATACAAAACACATTCATAAGCACTGTCCCTATCCACCATTAAAATACCAATCTTGTGACATGATGGGACATCTACAGAGCTTCTTCTGGAACCTACACCATATAGTTAGTGATAGAAGATATAGATATAACAAGGGTGTGGGAAGAGAATATTCCACCATATAATTCTAGAAGAAGGAGTTCCACTGACTGAGGCGGTAGAGGTAGAGGAGGAGGTTTTTCAGGAAAACAGGTCCCATAAAAACCGTGTGGTGAAACTAAAGGGATTCATATGGTATTATAAGGAAGAGTGGAAAGAATGTTCCATAAAATGAGGCCAACAATTTTTCATAGAGAGGTCAGACCATAAACAGTGAGAGGTACCATTATTATAGATTTAACTTTATCTACAAATATTATTTTATATTAGGTCCTCTTGTTCCATTATATAGGAAAAACATGTTAGTGGTTAGACCTGGTGGTTGAGTTTGTAAACGGGTTAATGAATATAGATGCATAGTTGGTAATTTGGTCTAAGGTCATCTATTTATGTAATTGATGTTATCTTGAGATTGGAGAATACCAATTTTTGTGTGAGATCTATGTTTTAGAATTATCTACCTTTGATCTAATTTTGGTTATGGACTGCCTTCTCGCATACAGATCCCACATAGGTTATTAGTGAATGAGAGTGACTTTTAAATCTATTAAGGGTTACATGTATCTTCAAAATTTATTGTGAGATATCATTGAAGGAAATAGATAACAAATTACTAAAAACTGGGATATGTCATAGACCACATGTCTTGATTGTTTCAAAATTATAGAGGTATAAATAATGATGTCTATCAACTATGAGAGGAACTATTTCAGGATTTGTTTCATCAATACATATCAAGAATTCCACCTAAGAGATATGTGAAATTCACCATTGACATATGTTCAGCGGATATTACATGTTGACTCCCCTTTCTGTCACAGAGTCTAACAAATGAAAAGGGAAATACCTTAAGCAAAATGAGATTCATCCTTTGACGAAACATCAAAAATTGACAAAGGCGTGAACAAGGATTTGTTTAAGCATGGACCGTGCATGTTTTAATATGGTCGCACAAGTATAATTGTGTGCCACATATTGGTCACGCAGGTGACTTGCGCGCCCTATTCTATTTTCTACCAAGGTCATCAATGGCCTATAAATAACCCTTCTTGGCTCACAATTTCTAGGATAAAAAAAAAATCCAAAAGTCAAATTTATTCTCTCGACGCCCTACTCTTTACATGAAGTCTTACTAACACTTCTAAAGTAATTTCATAACTTTAATGGAAGATCTAAATAGGGGTAATATGGCCAAAGTTTTGAAATTCATCAACACTTGTGCACGTAAGTGTCTAACCCTTAAGGGAAAGGAAGACACTTGTGCACCACCTTATCCCTTCCACATAACTTTTTCCCCACCCTTTTGGAATCCTTTAGGGATAATACTATGGGCATGAGCCAAGTCTCACCCATGTATTAACCCATTGGTTAACCGGTGCGTAAGTACACCCGTGTCGCGCAAGTATACTTGTGTGACCAGAACATGCATGCCTACCACTTTTTAGGTGCCCCTCCTACCAATTCAAATATTTTCATCAAATCCACCTCTCCTCTTCATGATTTAGCCTTCAAACCCCTCTTCAAAGTCATTTATGGCATGGTTATTTTTTTGGATTCCTAATATGAACGGAATTCTATGGAAAATATCTCAAAACCTAGTGATTGACATATCATTATGTCAATATGGTTAGAGATTTAATTCACTAAACCTCATACATTAAGATGTGAAAATCATTAATCTGGCCATCATCCTTAGGAGAAATCCCCAATAACAATTTTCCTCTAACCTGGGCCTCCATCTCAGGAGTAAGCCCCATGTTTCAGGTTTCGTAACCTAGGCCTCCTATTTAAGACTAAGACCTAGTCACAATATCATTAATGTGGGAATACTCCTTGGGAGTAAGCCTCAAGTTCCCAAATCTGGGCATCCTCCTTAGGAGCTAGCCCCAAATTCTAAATTCCCTTAATCTGAGCCTCCTTTTCAAGAGTAATCCCTAGTCTTAATTTCTATTGATCTGGGCTTCCTTCTCATGAATTCAACCCAATGATATATCACTGCTAATTTGGGCATCCTTTTTAGGAGCAAGACCTATGTTAAGTATCCAATCTCCATAAAATAACATATACCTTTATGGACCATGTTCTCATGTTTCTTCCGAAATGTAGATCCCAATCCTCATCTATCTGGGTAGTCATACCTACGCAATCCCAACATCATTTATGGTGATTGTATCTTTCATGGCACAATCATTAGGTTTTATGGATACCTCTTGTTTCTCACACTGAGTATGACTCACGTGAGCTTAGAGTGTAAAAGAAATTATGAAATCTTTCTTTGGGCCATAAATCATTCCAAAAACCTCATACTTCTTCACTCGAACAACTTGGGTTCTAATTCCTTTTCTAAACAAGGATACATAGGTAGCCCATCTGTAGGTACGATCCCAACTTTGAAATAATCCATGTCCTTCGGAATTACAATAAAGTTCAAGTGCCCCCACTAAGTGGCTTTAAAACCAGTATGGTTATCATAATGTCCAAGATATTTCTCTATAATGTGTTGAAGGATACCATTGTCTAAGAATATATAGTAAATACAGATGATTATATATTGATGAAGAACCTCAAATACATATAAAATATTCTCTAAATCTCATATTTATCAATCATTGATTTCCAAATCTAAAGAAAATATCATTTTCATACTAGGTAAATTAATAAAGACACATGAAAATAAATCAAATCTATAAAGAGTGTCCCAGAGTAGACAATAATTCCCCCCCAAAAGGTGTGATGATTCTGACCTCCGATCCTCACGACCAGTGAAAATTTTTATGCCTCATCTGTAAACAACTAATGAGCACTTACCTTTAGAAAGTAGGTCCAAATGGATATAGAATCATTGTATGTTTCTGGTTCTACGAATAAAACTATTAGAAACCAATTGGAATGTCTGAACCTTAAACAAACAAGGTTATCCCCATTTCCAGAAGAAACAAAATTTTTTGAACCCAACGTAAATCTTTAACCAAGTTAAAATGATGTTTTACTAATTAGTTAGGACCTTATTTAATTCAATGTGAGGGCCAACAAAGAAAACAATAAATTATGTTCTCATCCAAAAGTTGTAGTGGCCGATCTTATCTTGATTATGTCTGTTATATCATACATGCACTCTTTTCAAAGATATTTTGTGTTACAGAAATGGCTTCTCTAACGTTTACACCTATAAATACCTCTGCACCTACTCCTGCTGGATCCTCATTCGCTCTGAGGACGACATCACCTACTCAGCGTCTTCAACGATCGTTCTCAAATTCACTGGTTAAGGAATACCATCAACTTGATACCATTCCAACTCTAGAAGTCGCTCGACAAGCCCTCCAAGTCATTAATTAACTGTGGTTGTCAGGACAACGATGATCATTGATCAAGAAGTAGGTGGTTCCAACCACCGTATCCAACAGTTTTAGGTTGTTATCCCCAGAACGCAATCACCAGTCCCTCCCATATTATGGGGAGGTGAATTAGAAGGTCACTCAATGCCTTAATTCAAGGAAAAAGTATTATTTACCAAGGGATACTATCAACAATCGCTTCCAGACATGTGTGGCAGTGCACCCTCAACATGATGAGGGTATCTTCTGTAGGGGTTCAGTTCAGGTTCCTCCGACCCAAGAATGCAAGAAAAAATGCCAGAGGCAAAATCCTATCAACATAGAGCAGGTTCTTACTTCTTCCCCCTCTGGATAAATCCATCAAGCCAACTTGATGGAAAACAACAAGCGGGCATATACACCCATTCATCCTGATGGTACTACCTAGAAGACACGTCTGGTAATAACACGCCAATCCCGCCAGGCAATTCTGGTGGAGTATTATATGCAGGCATACACACCGGTTTATAAATAATCATCTAGTAAGCATGCTTATCTGACTATAACCAATGAAGCACACCAATCTAATATGGTGGAAACTGATAAGAAGGGATGTACACGTGTTTATAATCAACAATTCTGTCAGCATTCTCATCTTCCAGTATTGAAGGAAATTCTTCATCCATGCTTGACGAATAATAGACAGCAGGAACATACCCCGACCAATGTTCATCAAGCCTTCCAATGGTCTCATTTGGTAGCACCCCGAGAAGTCAGTCGGAAAGCTCCCACGAGAAATTTTGAGGAGACTCAACTCTCTGCCCCCATGCATGAGTACAGTCAGAATTCACTGACAGGAAAAAGAAGACAGTAGTAGGAATAAACACTTACTCCAAGCACAGAATGGATGTAATTCCCATTTTGGTAGCTGAAGTCACCAATCACATTCTAACAATGGTGAATGATCAGAAGCAAATCCCTTCCCATATTATGGATGCTTGTCAGAATATTATAACAGCTTCAGTAGCAACACAGGGTAAAGAATGCAAATCTGTCCCTACTAGTGGAGTGACACATCAACATATCACTCTGGAACAGATACTCACATTGGTTCTAGTCTAAGAGGGTTGCGGGGAATACTCCCCCATATCATACGGGAAATCAATTCTGGCACATACACCTGATTTGAGTGGAGATAATCAGCCTAACCCTGACTATTTCTCTTGAGCAGGAACATACACCTGCCCATAATGACAAATTTCGTCAACAAGTGGTTCTTAATGTGAGTAAGAAGGTGTATAAGAAAAGTCCTTGTCCATCACAGTCAATAAATCAAGATCCAATCTGTAATAAATCCTTGCTCGATGCTGGAGTTCTCGATGCCCTCAGACAATTATCTGTTGCAACTCAAGATTCTACTCTCTCATTTACGAATATTGGGAACAATAATTCTGAAGGCCTTTATTAGACTCTTCCTCATTAAGGATTGTTTCATGACAGTTCAGTCGATCTTGAATTATCATCTTCAGATGAAAACCACGATAACCCTCTACGTGGCAAGAAGATCAAGGAGAAAAAGGTTTCATCTTTTGCTGTAACCCACCATGGTGGTCCTCCCCATGATGATGAATTTATCTGCGAAAATCCTCTCCACTGTAGTAATTTGCATTGCCTGGAAAATTCATCAAAGGACAATGCATTAATGAGAATGCCCTCTTATCTTGAGGCACATTCAAATTTGAAGATAGTCATGTCTGATGCTTTACCATTAGTAGGTGAAATACCTTCTCAATCAGAAGATAGTCTGGGGTGTAGGTCATTCTCCGAACCACCCCTGGGTCATTCATCTTCTAGTTTGATAACTTTATTCACTACCAATCTTGTTGAATCTGATTAAGCCACAAAGAAGCACCGGATTTGGTCTAATCAGGTAGAAGAATCTTCACCGAATGATAAATTGGAAGTGCTGAATATGAAAAAACAATTTGCGAAAGGTGACGTACCATTCATGTTTTGTCCTTTAGCAGACTCTCATTATGAAATTCAATAAATTTTGACATAAGATTGTATTTAATATATTCATCTAAACATGTGGAAAACTATTTTTAACTTGAAAAATATAATATTATCTTATGATGATTATAAAAATAATTTCAAGATAATAAAAGGGTTATAATGCCAAATTGATTTGGCATCTCTCTCAGTTTCCCAACATCCAAAGGCTAAACAGCTGCAGAGATCCCTTCAGCGTTCATGTCTTGGGACATTAAAAATATTTCTCCAGTTAATTACCACTTCCCCATACGGTATTCACATCAGGGGATGGGGTGTTCATGGAGCACTGCATTTCATTGTACATTCCAGTTAACAATGCTCTCCAAAGGTGGTCTCATGCAATGTTATTTCCTAGAACTGGACACATCTAGCTTGTTTTGTGCATAATCAAAGGCTTTCTCAAGAACATACCCCAACATGTTCTTCCCAAAGTCAGGAATACAAAGAACAAGTTGTCAAATTACTATTGCATCATGAATATGAGAATATCGAACATGCCTCTCATTTAGAGAATGCACATCATCAGGTGAGAAAAGTGTTAGAAATCATCCAATGGTCATTTAAGCCAGGTTATTTGAGTGGATGTAGGTTGATGCATCCAGCCAATTTCCGGACTAATGACCACAAGATCAAGAGAGCTTTTAATAATGTCTCAGATTTAGCATCTCATGAACCACCCAGCTTACTAGATTGGGGACTCTTTTAAATCAACCATCGGAATCAACAAATCGGATTCGAGGAGTTAAGTATGAACATTAGGAACAACCCGAGTCCACCGGACTAGGTACTTTTTCAAATCCTCAATCTCTTCCTCAGAAAAAGTTAGTCTTCTCTAGATTAGGGAAGAATCCACAAAAGGAACAAAGAGCCAAATTATCAGGATATTCCCTCCAATTTATGGTTCACCAAGAAGTTCTTATGGGATCAAATAAAAAAAAGGCAATGTCTCACCAAGGAAATGCAAGAAGAAAGTATCACATAAATGTCGATAAAAGGGATTCAATGAATTATTCATCCATAAATGTCATGATTTCCATTGTATCTGATCCTCCAAAACATGAGGCTCACTCATAGGGATCAGATGAAGAATTTCCTACTCAATTGGATATACAATCAAATGTAATTTAAGAGGGTGTGCCTACATGAAATCAAATGCGTACCTAGAATCTAGGCATTCCTTCAAATAACCAAAATCCCCCTCTCTGAAAGGCATCCAACAAGGGGAAAGGAAATAATTAGTTCAAATTCCACCCCTACTCTGGAGAAGGCCAATAACTCTCACTAGAGAATAGGTTTGCACAACAAGAGGAAGAAATGAAGCAATTAAGGAGGTTGAATGCAGAACTACTTCAAGGTAGCCTTCCTCCTAAGTGTGATGGAGTCAGTCAGCTAAGGAAATTTGTTTCATCTACTGATATGGATCAAGAATATCCTACATTACCAGTACAACCTATTAGGTATAATCTTATGGGTCTTGCTCAAAAAAATTGGTGGTGCTACCATTAGTTGTAGTACCAGCCATCAAACTTTTCGAATCTCCAGTTATTGCACCTGCTCAGATCCAATCCCAACCAGATGTTTCTCAATAGTTAATAACTACCATTGAGTCATTAATAGCTTAGTTGGAAGATATGGAAGGAATGAATGCACAAATTCAAACAGAAAAGAGATCTTACCCTAAATGGGTTGATTGAACCCCCCCCCCCCCCCCGTCAAAATTTTCAAGTACCACATTCTCAATCATTAATGGTTCGGGAGACCCAGATCAACCATTAACACATGTTGTTTCTCATTGGGATCATTTCATAGGAACTCCTCAACAACAATAAGTAGTTAAGAGAAAGTTTTTTGTAAAGTCATTACAAGGACCTACTTTTGTTTGGTACACAAGCTTTCAATCCCGGTCAATTACCGGTTGGGAAGATCTCTATCAACGATTCCATCTTCAATTCAGCTCAACGTTTCCAAAGACAACAGTATTTTATCTTACAAATTGTTTGAAAAGGGAGAATGAAAGAGTTTTAAATTTCATTGCTCGATGGATGGGATTAACATATTCCCTATGTTTATCACTACCTTAATAAGAGTTATTTCCAATCTGTGTGGAAAATTTGAGTAATGAATTATGCACACCATTAATCACTGTGAAATACACAGGAGAGTTTCGAGACCTTACATCAATCACTCAACAGATTGAATACATTCTTATAAATTCTAAGGAAAAAACACGTGTAATTCCATCAGCTCCAGGAAGGTGAATGGGTGGTGTGGAGACAGCTAAAATTACTCTTAAACAAGCACTTAGACCTTCTTCTACTTTAAAACCTTCATCTTATCAAACGGATCAACCTCTTGATCATCAACAATAGAGGCCATTTCATTAATATGATCAAATAGATCATATACAGAAACAATTTAAGGAGTTAAGGAACAAAGTTTATTCTTTCAGAAATGAACAAGTTCCAGGTTAGTTCATTTCAGCTCTGGAAAATAATTTGGTTCAGTTGAAAAGGCCTAAAAGGCCAAACAAGGAAGGAGATGAAGACCATCCCAACAATTGCCCATTTCATCAGATGTTGGGGCATCCCATTGATGAGTGTTGGGTCTTCAAAGACCTCATGCAAAATATGGTTGATTCGGGAAAAGTCAAATTGAATGGTTCTTCAGCCCAGGTAGAAAGTGTTACTACTACAGATTTAGAGGAAGAAGGTGAGTGTCAAGATGTCAAAAGAAGAAATGCACAAAAACATGATAATTGGACGGTCAAAATAACGATCAACCGAACTCATTCAATTTTATGAATGAAATTGATGAAACTAATTGTGTCTTATGCTATGAATGGAACAAAAAAACCACCTTCATTAGAAGGAAAATCCTCAAAGAAACTGCATTATTCAAAGAAAGAAGAGAAGTCAGAAGAAGATGAGATCATGTCAAATCCCAAGCTATCATTGACTCTGGAATATTTTATTCCATCTACATCAAATCTACGAGAACCACCCCACCAAACGGGACAACCTAAATTGGATATTTATCAGAGTATTCATCATATGAAGAGTTGATCATGGGTTCGGTTAACATGATTCACTTAAAAGATCCTAATGCCAGTCACAGTTTCTATCATGATGAGACTTAGTTCCCTATATCAAACAGAGGAATTAGAGGGAGTTCCAGAGGTCTAGGATACAGAGTAAAACATGGATTTCCAGAAGCCACTATTACAATTATACCCCTGCTAAAACATTACATACAGTAGAATCTCGTGGCAGAGCCCTTCAGCGGGATCAACAGAAACATGAAATTTTTTCCATGCATGGTGGATTCAGTCCAGCACAATTATTCTAGAGGATCGGTTAGAGGTTACACCTTCTCCTTCTCAGCATGTAAATAGACCTATTCGGTCTAATTTTCCAATGCTAGGAGTATTTCCAACTCCTACCCCGATACAAGATGCATCTACTTACAAAGCAACAACTTCAAAGGCACCTGCGAAACCACTTATTCCTGTTGGAAAACGCAGACCTTTGGATAAAAAATATGATGTCTAGAAACATTCGGCCTAAGTACCAGCCATGTTATCATTTCTTGATACCTTAAATCTATCAAAGGATCTTCAGGAGGCACTCATTGCGGTTTTTTCATGTCCTCAGGAATTCGAAACTGAAATTTCTGTAGCTGAAGTGTACCATGTAGAGAATGATCCTGTAGAATGCCATGCAGTGATATCTTTTACAGATAAAGATGAAAATGATATTGTGCATGGAAATATTAGACTGTTGTATTTATTAGGCATGTTCAGTGATGTAGACATCTTAAGATCATTCATTGATAATGGTTCAAAAGTCAACCCCATCCCCATTCACAAACTTCGTCGATTAGGTATCAACAAATCTGATTTATCTCTTTCTACATTGATTTTGCAAGGATATGATAAAAATTAACGAGAACCTCTGGGTGAGATCACACTCAGAACTGAGTTTGGAGACCATTTATCCAATTTAGATTTCATGGTTGTTCTTCATGACACAACCTTCAACATTTTTCTTGGAAGACCTTAGCTACATCAATATGCGGCCATCCCTTCATCATACCATCAACGTCTCAAGTATTTCTTCAATGGTCAAAGTGGGAAGATTTATGGTGATAAAGCCCCATTCAAAACATTTGAATCTCAGTACATTGAGGTGGAATTCTATAACATGGAGGGAAAGGATAAATCCACAACAAGGTATGTTACCAATGTTAATGATCTATATGGTTTGGAAAATATTCGAGTAAATCCATTTATACATGTCAGTAAAGATTATATGTTGCCTATTAGTCAAATTGAAAGGATGAAACCAAATTCAAATACAATTATAGAAACTTCCATAATGTCAATGACGACAATCAAGCCAAACAGAAGGGGAGAAATTGGCGATTTACCAAGCAATGCAGAAAGCTCAAATGGAGATGTCTTCATTTCATCCGCTGAAACCCAAAAATTATATACTTCATCACCATGCCATGAGATGTTATAGAAATGTCAGAGATGAATGATGATTTCAATTCTCAATCCACCATCTCCTTTTTATTACCCATGGAATACCCTTCATCATCAATAGGGTCAGAAGTGGTGGGCTCTTCTTCAAGATGTTCAAATTTTAACATCTCTCCGGATCATGGGAATTCTGTTTCATCATCTACTATGCAATTAAAAGCATAAGAGATAACACGTGTTGAAGAAGAAGATGAATATCTCAGGGTTGCTCCTCTATATTTTGAAGAGGGTATCTCTACCATTGTGGATGAACTCAGAGAAATAAATTTTGGTACATAAGAACATCCATTCCCCACTTTAAATAGTGAGTCTATGACTCTTGGAGAGAAATAAATGTATATTTAATTTTTATAGTAAAATAGAGATATATTTAATTGGAACTATACAAAAATTGCATGGACTGATCCTAATGTTGCTACTCATCGTTTGGGTTTTCCAGAAGAACATCGAGGATTTAAGCAAGCTGAAAGAGGAACACACCAAACTTATGCATCCAAAATTGAAGCTGAAGTTGATAATCTTATCAAAGCTAACTTTTTCAGAGAAGGTCAATATCCCAAATTGTTGGCTAATATTGTCCATGTGAAAAAGAATAATGGAAAAATTAGAGTTTTCATATATTTCAGAGATCTTAATCGGCATTGTCCCAAGGATGATTTTCCATTTCCAATTATTGAACTCTTAATTGGTGAAACAAGTGGCTATGAAACACTTTCCATCACATATGGATATTCTGGGTATAATCAAATCTGAATGGCTCCAGAAGTTGATGAATCTATAGCCTTTTGAGCCCCTCGGGGTATGTTTTTCTATCAGGTAATTCCCTTTGGCTAAAGAATGTATGTGAAACATATCAGCGTGCCATGCACCATATCTACAAACCCTTTTTAGGGAAATTTTTTGAATGTTATGCGGATGATTTGGTGGTTAAATCCATAAAATGTTCTAATTAGTTGGCTGATTAGGAAATTGTATAACACAATCTTTGGAAACAAAATTTTAAGATAATCCCCTTAAAATGTGCTTTTGATGTAACCTTAGGAAAATTTCTAGGAATTATTATATGCCATTATGGTATCTAAGTCGATACTGAGAGAACATAGTCAATCCTTGGTACGTAACCTCCTCAAAATTTGAATGAATTAAGAGGTATTACTGGACAGTTGGCCTATATTAGGAATTTCATCACCAATTTGGCTGGAAAATGTTTACCATTCACCAAACTAATGAAGAAGGGAGTCACTTACCAGTGGATGAAGAATGTCAGGAAGCATTAAATATTCTCAAGAAATGTCTCTTTATTCCACTGTTATTAATTTTTATATGTTCTAGGAATAAAACTTATTCACTATGTGAATGCTTTAGAAAGATCATTGGGTGTTTTCCTTTCCCAGATGATTGATGCTCAGAATGAAAACAACCTTACTATCTTAGTCGGACTATGGTTGAAGCAGAAACCCGATATTCATGTATTGAAAATTGATGCCTAACATTAATCTTTGCAGTTCAGAAATTTTGACACTACCTACAACATCATGAGGTCCAATTGGTATCTCACAATTACCTGCTCAAATTTATCCTTAGTCTTGCAATGCTTATAGGACGTCTATCATGGTGGGCAGTTATTCTGTAGCAATTGGATATCTAATATGTGAATCAAAAGGAAATAAAGGACCATGCTCTGGCTGATTTCCTAGATTAACACCCTTCAGTAGTAGATACATCCTTAGATATTGAACATCCTGATGAAGAAGTCTTTTCTATTCAATATAATCATCAAACATGGGAAATGTACTTTTATGGTGTTTCCAGAAGTACAACTGGGAAGAAAATAGATGATCACAAATTCAAAAATGTTGGGTTAGGAATTGTGCTTATTTCATCAGAAAAGGCAGTGTTGCCCCATTCCTTCTTATTGTGGGAAGGCGGTACCAATAATGTAGTAGAATATCAAACTCTCATCGTAGGATTGGAGTTGGCACTTCAGGAACAGGTGAATCACTTAAAGGTGAAAGGTGATTCAGACCTACTAGTCAAACATGTCAATTGGGATTATGCCATCATTGAAGAAGAGGTAATCTGTTTGAATGATTACGTCAGAGAGTTAATGGAATAATTTCCTTCGGAACCAACATTTTCTTATGTCCCGCGATCAAAAAATTCTCAAGCAGATGCATTGTCTAAAATAGCCACAACTCTGGCTGATCCAAATCGGGATGAGGCAATCATTAGTATTTCCCACCGTCATACAATTTCACCATTTGTTCAAACCAGAACAGAGGAAATCCTTGAAGTTATTCCCATTACTGAACCATATGATCATTCTATGGGATGGATGACACCTCTCAAAGAATACCTTCAAAATGGAACACTCCTACTGGATAGAGCTGAGAAAGAACAAGTTTGGTGACGTGCGCTCAATTTTACATTTTATGATAGCCATGATCACCTGGAGAAATTTCTCTAAAAAAGAGTTTTTGATGGAATTCTCTTCAGATGTATTGATGGTGAAAGAACAATGGCTGTCATTAATGAAGTACATGCAGGAGTCTGTGGTGCCCACCAGTCTGGACATAGACTTTCTGATCAAATTCGAAGGCTTGGATACTTTTGGCATTCAATGATATAAGATTGTGTTGATTTCACTAAGAAGTTTAATTCATTCCTTATATATGCCAATTTCATTCATCTACCCCCTGAGTTGCTTCATACAGCTAAATACTCATGGGATTTTCAACATGTGGAATGAATGTAGTAGGACCTTATCCTTCAGCTACATCCAAGCAGTTTAAGTATATTCTTACTACTACTAACTTCTTTTACAAATGGGAAGGCACAATAAATCTAAAAGCAGTTAGCTCTAAAAGTATTGTTATCTTCATCAAGTCTAAGATCATTACCAGATTTGGTGTCCCTGATTCCATATTGATATACAATGGCACTAACTTCTGTTCATCTGAGGTAAGGTTGTTGAATCAAGAATTAAAAATCAAATCCAACCATTCATCTCAGTATCATGCAGTGGACAATGGCCAAATAGAAGCCTTCAATAATACTATTTCAGACATACTGCAAAAGATGGTGGATAAAGATAAGAAATCATGGCCTGATAAACTTTTTCATGCTTCACGGGCTTATCAGACCACCACCGGCACTACTTGCGGTGAACTCCATATTCAATGGTATATGGAACCGAAGCAGTCTTGCCCATTTAGGTTCAATTACCGTAGATCAGAGTATACATTTGTGATAAGTCATCTACAGATGAACAATCTCAAAAGGGATTGGATAAATTGGAATGATTAGTGGAAAAACGATTTTGCACCATGCACCGCATGGAAGTCTATCTGAATTGAATAGCACGATCATTCAACAAAAAAGTTCATCTTCATTAATTCATTCAAGGAGAATTGGTATTGGTCCTCCAAACTCCAATGAGACTAGGAATGAAACCTTCTAATCTTGATCCAAAGTGGGAAGGACCTTACTCAATACATAAGGTCTACTCCAACGGAGCTTATTCTTTAATCTCAATGGATGGATAACTCATCACGACACTAACCAATGCATGATTCTTGAAGAAGTATTTTCTATAACACAAATACCCTTTAAACCAACTTGATGTTAAACTATATTGTCCACCTGTCATCCAACATGATGTTAAACTGTGTTGTCCTAGCTATATGACGTTAAACTATACAGCCCCTATTTTATCCTTACTGCATGACAGTAATCTGCACAGTACCCCCTTAGACCTTATTGTAAAATCCATCCATTGTCCAACATGACGTTAAACTGTGTTCAATCTCTTATATTTCCTACAGGACATTAAACTATGAATCATTAGGGTTGTTAGCAACTCTTGTTTCTCACACCAAGTATGAATCAAGTGAGCTTAGAGTAAACATCAACTATAACATCCTCTTTGGGCCGCTAAACATGCATATGTACCAACACAATTTTTTTTAGGCTGGTGTCATCAAGAACAACTTGATCACCAATTTATTCTTTAATCGAACTACACAGACATTGATCATTTCCTTCTATGCTGGGTACGTAGGCATCCCCCTGAGGTCCAGGCCCAAAACTAATATCTTCACATCGGTTCACCTACATATCATACAATGTTGATTCGTGAAGCCACCCCCAGAACCAATATTTTTTACATTGGTTCACCACCGTCCTTGCTATATGACGTTAAACTATTTGAACTTTTGTCCTGTATGAAAATAAACTAAAACATTCTTTGATACCCTCACCTGAGTGGGAATCATTATTTACATAGATGTCCAATGATTTTATATTACAAAGACTATGTGAATACATGGAAATACTCAAACCTTTAATCTTCACTCAAACCATCATTGCACTAAATTCCCCTTTCTCCCTTCACTTGTACGAACCGAATCTATACAGAGGGTATTTCAAGAAATACTGAAAGACTGAAAATTATACTTTTATTATAAAATAGTTTGAGGAAAAAGTAAGAAACCACATACAACCAAAGAAATCAATTGAACCTCACCATCCAATCATGTCAGCCAACAACAAGCCTTCGCCAACACATGACCCATCGACAAGCAGTCCCGTGAAAAAGCGTGGGCATAGAACCGATGACTAAGCCATACCCTCTCAATCATCCAATTATGATAGACCTACATCAATGAAGACTAATGCTCTGATACCCTTCCGGAGCAAGTCCAAGAAGCATGCTGAAGACAAGTGAAAACAAAACTACATATAAAAACAAAAGGAGACCCAGAGAAACCACCGCTCACACAACAGATTCGCTCACAACCGATTCGAGCATTCCTCGAATCCAGCCCCAACTCTTTGGGCCTAACACCAAATTCCACTTTCAGTCCCGTAGTTGAGAAGTCCCCCCTAGTAAAAAATGAATGTGGTATGAAAACCCTGGTCTTCATTCACATCATGTTTATAACAAAAACACTATGTGTATTCTTTATTATTGTCTGAGCACTATGACCCTAAACTAAGATCTCATACACTCTCATCCAACATGACGTTAAACTGTATTTCAAGAACTACATTTGGCTTGATTCTCATCCTAAAGTGATATGTAGTGAAGTCCAGTATTTCAATTAAACACCCAACCACATCATGATTATGGTCAGAATTGGTCTATGTATCTCTTTCATGCATTTGACAATACCAATTTTGATGTGTCATAATCCTAACCATAAATACTTTCATATCTCCATAACCATTTTCTTGACTTCTGGTCACAAAATGTATGATACCCGAGAGTTCTTTTGCATGACTATGCAACATGTTCCCTTAGAAGGCCTTGTATAAACATTCTACATAATGGACCTGACATCCAAAAGATACTATTATTTGATGATGTATCCAATTCCCTTAAGTAGCCCTGCATTATTCAACCCCCTAACAGGTTTTTCAAAGAGTGGTAACATCATTCTTTGGAGGAAAACGTCTTTTTTCCTTATTTGTCTTAACGACAATATGTAGGTATCCACAAAAAATTTTCATCCTTAACATATTTGTCCCATACAATTTTCATGATCTGAATGTATTACATTCTATGGTTTATATTTCCCTTCCCTACGTTTGGGTCAGACCTTCGCAGGAGTGACATTCATCCAATTCTTAGTCAATCCTGATTGGAATTATCCTCTCCATATTCAAGTACCTCTCTCCATACAGCAGACTCTATGCATTGGAAAATTTGAATCTCCATAAACTTTCACTGGTTTTTTAGCAATAGAAAAGTAAAATTTCTGAGAGTTCTTTTGCCTGTCAATATAGCACGTTCCCTTAGGCAGCCTTGAATAAGTAGTCTACATAACAGACCTGTTAGCCAAAAGATGCTATTATTTGACTATGCAGCCAATGCCCATATGTGGCCCTTCATAATTCAACCCCCTAACGAGTTTGTTAAATATTGGTAAGTTCATTCTTGGGAAATACTTCCTTTAATGCCTTTTTCCCTTTTTCATATCATTCCTCAGATTCAAAATTTGTTAAGTCATAGTTTACATGTTATCTCCCATACTTGAATCTGGTAATATGTTTTCAGATAAATTATCATGTAATTGAGTCAATTTTAATCCATTCGTTCAAAGCTATTTGACCTTAAACATTATCATTTTTTGGTCTGAGAAGCATGACTTTAAACATCCTAGAAAAGACAAGGGTACAATGAAAAAAGTAGTGTTCCAGCTCGCTAAATGTAAATTTTGTATGATTTAGGTAATATTGAGAAATAAAAAGATTCTATGTTTTTAGGGTTATTTTTATTATCCTATAAAAATAATGTTATGATTGCTAGGCCCATTGGCTTAGGTTATAATTTAATGTAGGTAGACAAAGAATGCAGGAACAAATGATTGAAGATGATAGTATTTTTCATTGATGCACAAGATTTAGAAGGAAATCTATAGACTGGATTATCTTCTCTTTTTCAGGGATTACAAGAGACATTCAACATAACTCTTCATTTGATTTACGGCATCCCGAGCATCATTAGCAGCCACTTGAAGTTCATGCACTCGACCATCTTCATTCTTTTCATCATGATGGAGTGCTTTCATGGATTCAACCATGTCTTTCATACCATTTGTTTGAACTCCTTCCAATTAATTTTTAAGCTGGCCAAGTTCCCCAGTAACAGCAACTACCTGTTGCTGAAGTTGCATCTGATGGAAAACTTTCTCCTTGATCTTATGCTTCATCTCCTTCAACCTGGAAGCATGATCAGCCTCATCTCGGGACACCGTAGCCTCAAATTCGCTGATATTGGCCAACAACCTTGCATTGGATATGTCTTGACGGTACCTTTGCCCATGCTACCTCCTTAAAATGAATTGTTTCACTGCAGGATAGATCTCTTGATATCCAAAATCTCCAAGTCCCAACATGATGAAATGGGATGATAGTTGCGGGATCATCGAAGATAGCTCTTCAAGAGGCACTTTAGATATGATCTTTCATATGTTCTGCCATTCCATGGGACATGAAAATTAGAGAACTTTTTGTACCTCAGGGTCTGACTTAGCATTACTGTCACATGGGGGAATATAATCTGGGATTAATGCACTTAGAGAAGTTCCCTGTTCTGCTCCCTCCCCCCTGACCCTTGTAACATCACTTTGTATTCCTGTTGGGGAGGAGGATGAGGCTTCTCCTCCCGAACTAGCCACTTAAATTGATGGCCCTACATAGTCAATGGAAAGTTATGGTTACTTCCAAAGGATAAAAAAATTTGATTAAGCTATCTTGAAAATTAAGTGAAGCCACACATATTAATATCTCTTAACCAATGGTAGATTAGCAACATGAGAAGGCTCCTCCCCGTCTTTCTTAGCTTCAACAGGATTTTTAGGATGTGTTTCAAGAAGCTCTACCAGGTTCAGCTCCACTTGAGCTTGTGTCTCTACAATAGTAGGGTTTTCTATACCCCCTTTAGGAATTGGCAGTTCAGCATCTTTCTCAAATGGAACTTCACATTTCAACTAATCATGGAAAGAGATGTAATAAGAAATTTTTTACAGGATGAAGGATAACAATCACATATAAAATATTCTAAATTACATGGTAATTAAACATAATCTAAAAAATATTCAAAAGATGCACCATGTTTCATCATTTCATCCAGTGATATCTCGGATTCATATTTAGTCTCACTAGTGGGAGTATTCGATGTGCATTCTTGGCATCCCTCATCCTGCGGCCTCTGAACCCGGACAGTTTCTTCAGAGAAAAATTATGGAATCAATTTCATTGGCCACCAATTGTTCTAGTGAAGGTGTTAAACCTAAAGTATCCTAGAATGTAAGTCAGCTTATGTTTTCACTCAACATCTTATGAATCATTTTTAATTTACCAAAAGAAAGAACTTCTCTCCTTGTAGCAGCAGCAGGAGCAGTACTGGGAACAGACGCTGGATTTTCTTTAGGTGAATCCAAGTCAACATGAACTTGTGATTGTTCACCAGCACCCTCTATCATTCTTAGAGGATGTTCAGTCCTCTCCCTCAAAGGGGGAATTGAAGAAGCCCCTACAATTCCATGAATAATGAGCAATCTTTTCATGGGTTAAGATTCATGACTATATGAAAGACATACCACTACTGATGAATAATTTAACTATGGACTTCTTCATTTTATGCCTTTTCTTCGTTGGATTTCTGGGAGTGTTGACATAACCATCTCCAAATATAGGAATTGGAGAATTAAAATCCATGTCTAACTCTTCCTACATGGCATGTCGGCTTGGAGATAACTTACCTGGCTCGCGAGGAGATTCAGTAGCTCTGATCGCAGTACCACCAGGGCTATACTGTGGTGATGGAACCTCAGTAGTTCCTTTCATTTCAAGCTGCAGGATAAGGAAATTAATTTCCTTGAGTAACAATTCTTTAACTGAAATCATGTTGCAAAGAAAATAAGGAAAGAGACTTATATCTTTAGGAGACACTTAATCGTGCCACTCCTCGTCTCTGAATCCACCATTCCCCTCAGTGGTACCATGATTCATCATTTCCTTCACCCACTTGGAGATTGGAATTGAATCATAGGTGGCATATATGAGCATCTCCAGCACTCTGAGGTTATCCCACACTTCATCGGGGTTATCCTCAAAATAGATATCAGTAGAAGCCCAAAGATTCTCTACTCCATGGATGTGTAGCCCTTCTCATAGGTCCAGCCATGCGGTTTCAGAATCGTAATATAAACTCTACCATGTCTGGATAGCCTATGGATATAGATATTCAGCATGTGTACCAGAAGGCTACTAGGAGGGTCCAACAATCTTGGATGTCAACTTCTTCCCAGCTCCTGCAATCACAGATAGAGAATAAGAAAATAAAACATGTTGCTCTATAAAATAATGTACATTAAATTACCCAAATGAAGTAACTCAACATGAGTCGATGGAGTGGGTCTCATGATTCTGACCGGAGGACAATATATGGCACGAAGTCCGCTTTGATGCGTGTCGTGCCTCATCATCCCTATACAGAGAATCTGGCGAGTCATCCCATGGTGTGGAACCCAGTGAATCAGCTCTGGGTGTAGAGGAGTCACCTTCTAGATGATGGGTTTCATTCTCAACAGTTCTTTTTTCCCCACCTAATGAACCAGATGATTCAGTACCCCCTCAGGGTTTGATTCTACCCAGTTCTCATCATACCATGTAGTCAAGTTACTCACCGCTCCAGCACCTGGTAGATCAAACACTACCCCAATCCTCTCCATAGATGTCAGCAACCATAGTTGCCAAGCAACCATCAGATGATGCTCTGACCTGACATGTACAATAGGGGATACAACAGTCTGCAACATACACTTGAATTGGTGTGAAAATCTGTATGGAGCATAGGCCTCGCATATAATCTCGTCGTCAATCCTGGTGGCCAACACACCATCTCTGCATGCCAGCATATATGAACTCAATTTCAAGCCAGATATTCCATCATCAAAAAAAAACACCCGGTTGGAAGGATTCTATAAGGAATGTAGTATAATTCCAAGAACATGCTCAACCTCACCTTCATATTATATGAGTTGAGGGATAATGGTGAATTTCCAAAAAATGCATGCACTGATGGCCTGAAAAAATTCCAGGAACCTGTACTCTGTTCTGTACAACATATGTCCTGAAATGAGTGGCGATCCATCCCCACAAAACCTGGAATGATCCCACTATTCTCAAAGGAGACTTACCCATAAAGACATAGAGTATGCTCCTATGAATCTTCGCCAAAATTGGGTTGTCCAACCCAACCATTTTTCTCTTGGCCGACTTGGCTACAACAACTATGGTCCCTGGCCTGACTCCTACATTCGAATCCCTAACTTGAAAAAGATAAACACTAAGCCACAAGGCTAATAATCCCGCCAGACAGGTCTTTTCTGGGATTCTCTGATCCACTTCGTACCCGCACATCTCAAATTCTCCCTCTTCTAGAGTCGTCCAGAATGTGCCAAAATAACCCCTCTTCTCTGTTCTGGGTAAGGTGGTAGGATAGGTATAGGTGGTCCCCTACTCATTATTCTTGGTAGGAAACATATCCATCCAGTCCTCTGGATGAAAATCCTTTCTAGAATGTGTTTTGGAGGTCTTTCAGTTCTTGAGATTATAGAATGTTTTCAATAATTACTGAGCCAAAGCCAGAGTATTCTCTGAATCATTCCATGTCACCTAGGGAGGGATGAATTCATCATGCATATCACCCAAAATTTGAGCCCTGAGATCTTGTAGACATCCCACAAACTGATACCTACTTATCCAGGAGTCAGATGAACATAATAAGTTTCTTGGCTCCAGTGGCTGATTAGCTCTGGAACAATGTCATCATTCCTATAGACATATGTCTGCCCAGCGCAGATAGCATCATATATTGCAACTCCATTCAGATTCTCAAAAAAATATGCACAGGTTTTTCATACCCAGTATGCCCACATCCATGTCGGCTTCACACCTCATCCAGGACGGTAGTCCCAACTCTTCGTCCAGCCTTTGGATTGATCCATCTGATAGTTTTGGATGATTGAGGGATGACAATGTGGTTGCAGCTCAGACTAGTGACATTTTAGATATGGGGAACATGGGCTATGATGCATTATGTTGGCCTTCTCCACTATTCCATAATTTACAAACGATCCTCCAATTGAGACATTTGGTGAAGAAAAATTGGTGTATGCATGAAACCAAGAATGAAAAAGATAGTTCTTTGGCTCTAGAAAGTTGACTCCTAGAAGATGACCTGGCCATACAAAGGCATGTAGATTGTCTGTGGGAAATTAAGATGATACTTCTTCAAATAATGGAAAAATCTGGGAGAGTGTTGTGGAAAATATTATAGTAATCATGGCCAACAATGTTCATCATATTATCAATCCTCTTGCTGGCCATCTCATCAGTCGTTCCAATTCTTCAGCGAGCCATTGAATCTGTAAAAAAGTTCGAATAATTAACTCTTATGTAAGTTCATTTGTCATTAAATTTGTGTAGGAAAGTGATAAAATGGATAAGGAATTAAGGCGCGCGAGTCCCATGTGGGTGCGCAAGTCTAACTGTGTTGCACATGTATGGGCGCACATGTATCACCGCGCAAGTCCAAATACCTCTGCAGAAGAGCAACAAAAAGAATCAATGAACCGAGGACAGCAGAACCTAGACGGGCGAGAGACAACTTTCATGATGAGAGTGATGATCATTGAAAGCCGGGTTCTTTGCGTGAGAGTGGCACTCATATTTATAGGCAAGGCCAATCCTCTGCGTGCCGAATCCTGCGCGTCTTGCACCAGGGTTCCACAACCTGGGCGCCCAAGATTCCATGGGTTTCCTCCTATACATCAGAGTCGAATCCTCCTTCCTTTTTTAGATCCAACTCTGAGGGGAGAAATTTGTTGATGCTCCTTTCCATCACAGAGTCTAACAAAGGAAAAGGGGAATACCTCATGCCCAAGGAGATTCATCCTTTGAATAAACAAAAAAAATTATAAAGGCATGAACAAGGATTTGTTTAAGCATGGTTCGTGCAACATTTACTATGGTCGCGCAAGTATACGTGCACTCCACATATTGGTCACACAGGTGACTTGCACACACTATTCTATTTTCTCCCAAGGTCTTCAATAGCCTATAAATACCCCTTTTGGGCCCCCCATTTCGAGGACGAAAAAAAAATCAAAAAGTCATATTTAATCTCTCGGTGCCCTAGTATCTACTTGAAGTCTTCTGAACAATTCTATGGTAATTTCTTACTTAGAATGGAATATCTAAAGAGGGGGAATAAGGCCTAAGTGTTGAAGTTCATCAACACTTGCGCGCCTAAGTTTCTATGCATTATGTGAAATGAATACACCTACGAGACACCTTATCCCTTGAATAGAACTTGCGCTCCACCCTTTTGGAAGCCTTTAGGAATAATTCTAAGGGCTTGAGCCATGTATCACCCATCTATTACCCTATTGGTTTACCGGTATGCAAGTACACCCATGTCGCATAAGTATACTTGTGCAACCAGGACTTGCACGCCCAAACAAGACTTGGGAACCTGCCTTTTTTGGGTGCCCCTCCTACCTATTCAACTCTTTTCTTCAAATCCAACTCTCTCATTCAAGATTTATCCTTCAAAACCCTCTTCAAATTCATTAATGGCATGATTCCTTTGTTGGATTCCTTCTCTGAAAGGAATTATCTGGATCATCTCTCAAAACCTAGTGATTAAAATATATTTATGTCACTATGGTTAGATATTTCATTCATTCAATCTCATCATTTAAGATGAGATGATATTTAATCTGGTCATCCTTATTTGGAGTAAGCCCCAATAAAACTTTTCCCCTAAAATGGGCCTCCTTCTCATGAGTAAGCCCAGATTTTCATGTTCCCTATCATGGGCCTCCTTTTCAAGAGTAATCCCTAGTCACAAGATCTTTAATCTGGGCATCCTACTTTGGAGTAAGCCCGATGTTCCCAAATATGGGCATCCTCTTTAGGAGTAAGCCCCAAATTCTTAATTCCATTAACCTGGGCCTCCTTTTTAAGAGTAAGCCCCTGTAATAATTTCTTTTATCTGGGTTTTCTTCTAAGGAATAAAATACAATCATAAGTCCCCTATAATTTGAGCATCCTTCTCAAGAGTAAGCCCTATGTTAAGTATCCAAATCTCCATAAAGCACAATTAACATTATGGACATTGTTCCCTGTTTTCATCCCTGATGTAAATTCCAATCCCTATCTATCGTGGCATCCATACAAACATAAGACCTACATCCTTTTTTATGGTTTCATATTTCATGGAAAAATCATCCGGTTTTACTAATACCTCTTATTTCTCACACAAACCATGACTCACGTGAGCTTAGAGTGTAAAAGTAATTATGACATCTTTTTTGGCCATCAGCCATGAATAAAACCTCATACTTCTTCACTCGAACTACATGGGTTCTGATTCATTTTCTAAATAAGTATATGTATGCTTCCCATCTGTGGGTAAGATCCCAACTCTAAAATAATCCATGTCCTTCTGAACGACAATAAAATTCAAGTGCCCCACTTAGTGGATTTAAAACTATTATGGTTATCATAATGACCAATAAATTTCTATATAATGTGTTGAAGGATACCATTGACTAAGAATCTGTAGTAAATACAGATGATTATCTATCTAAGAAGAACCTCAAATACTTATAAAAGATTCTCTAAATCTCATACATATCAATCATTGATTGTCAAATCTAAAGGAAAGATCATTTTCATACTTGGAAAATTAATAAGTATTCAAGAACATAACTCAAATCTATAAAGAGAGTCACAGAGTAGACAATAATTCCCTACAAAATGGTTTGATGTGTTTGACCCCCAATCCTCTCGACCAATGCAAATTCTTAAGCCTCATCAGTCCACAAATAATGACCACCTACCTATGAAATGTAGGAACAAATGGATATAGAATCATTGGATTTTTCTGGTTCTACAAATAAACCCATTAGAAACCGATTGGAATGTTTTAACCTTAAACAAACTAGGTCATCCAAATTTGTAGAAGAAATAATACAGCTTCAATTTCGCTATACAGAATGTCACTAACATTGATTCATGAACATTATAATCAGTATGAGGAGTTTGAGGATAATGGATTTATCCATCTGATCATGTCATCATGGGGATCGCCAATGTTGTTTACATAGATGGCTGATTTGATTTTTCACTTGTTCATTAATTACTATAAGTTGAACCACAAGAATTTTAAGAAGCAATACCCCATTATACATATCAATAATCTATTTCACGAGTTGAGGGGATATGGTGTGTTCTCTAAGATCAACATGGTATCCAGGTGTTGGTCGGAGTGGATACGCAAGAGGGGGTGAATTGAGTTCCAATTAAAAATTCTGTTAAAAATAATTTCTCATAAAATCCCCCAATTTATAAACCAAGTTAAACTGTAGTGAATTTGAAATACTATAAAGGTTCAATTAGGTTCTCAAAGATTGATTACGTCTTAGTCAATTTAATCATAAGATTAAATTGTCTTTTGAAACTAATATACTGATTTACAATAGATACAAACACTTTCTATATTAACTATCAAAGTAACTTTAAAATAGTTTTGAAATTCCAAGTAATAGCAGAGGAATATAAATTAGATATTGTATACTTTAAACATAAACTAAAATTCACAGCAGATGTAACCAATAGGTTCAGTCTCAAGCCGAGACATAGACCTCTCAAATTTATATATAAATTAGACCCACACCCTGGATCGGGGTTAACAACATTTTACAAACTCTCCAGGTACTCATACCTCTACCACATTTATTCAGGGGAAAATAAATCAACAACACACATGTTTCCCAAGTCCTACTTGACCTCTACCACTATCCTCAGTGGGAAACACAGGAGATAAAACAGATTTGAGTGAGGATTTAGAGATCCTCTAATTCAGCACATGAGACAGTGTGTGTGTAAAATAAACAGGGTACACACACTGCTCGAAAGTAAATAATGAATCACTTAGAGTAAGTATGTATGTGCTTAGAAAAATTCTAGTGATTTGTAGTGCAGATCTAGACTACTTGGATTCAACAGAAATGCTTCTGAGTCCTTCTATGGTTTTGTGTGAAAAAACAGAGTGATGTGTTTCACCTTGTGTTCTTCACGAGTAAGAATGTTCCCTTGATTTCAGTTCCTCCAGTTTTGTCAGATTTCATACTTGTGAGTTCTTGAAAGATCCTGCATTCCCATCATCATGCTAAGGATTGTTCTTCTATTCAGTACAGATCTCACGTGTATTGTATGTAGATTTGCGTATGTTCTAGTATGTGTATCTGTGTGTATATCCTCTATTGCAGCTCAATCATCCTTATATTCCTCGAGCTCCAGAAATAGGAATTATTTCCTTTCCATAGGTACGAGGTAGGGTTTTCTGACATGCCAAAAACTATCATTATATATCATTAATTGCATTAAATACATCAAATATGAGTATTATAATATTTAAATAATATTGAAAAAAGTTTAAGAAATGTTGTCAGAGTAGTTATGCAAACGGTGTCTCCTTCACGGCGTGTCCTTCACGGTATGACCTTCACTGTATGGGGATCACGGTGTGTCCTTCACGGTGTCTCCATGTCACGGTGTCTGACTCATGGTTTGTCCATCACGATGTCTGGTTCACGGTGTCAGACTTGTGGTTTCGGGATTTCGGTGCATTTCTCATAATATTTTGCTTCACGGTGTTAGGATTACTGTCACGGGGTGTTGAGGTCACAGTTTCTCACAGGTCACGGTGTTTGAGACTTAGAATTCATGGTGTCAGGCTTACTGTGTATGTCTTACACTTCATAGTGTCTGTGTCTTGCAAACAACCTGTCATACCATGTCAAACTTCACGGTGTCTTGATACATAGAAAAATAATTGTATTCAAACAGAAACAGTAGTATGCTTAATAAGAATTAAGCTTAACCATTACAAGGTAAGATAACTAGAAACATAAATACATAGGTTTGATAAGATAAGTAATATTTGTGATCATTCATAAGATTTGTAAATAATAATTATATTCATTAATAGTAATAATATTTGAGATAATTAAAACATGATTAATACCCGAAGAGTCCAACAATCTCCCCCTTTTTGATGATCACAATGCATGTATAGTTAAAGTATAAATGAAATACAACTTTAGAGAAAATAAAATATAGAATAATAACAAATAAAATACTAAGAGATAACTCTTTTCACTTTTTGTCCCCCTTTTGGGATTATCAAAAGGTAGAGAGAATGGAGTGAAACAATGAATTTGTAATTAAAAATGTTTAGAATACATCATATAATAGAAATAAAGAAATCAAAGACATAACATCAAAAATTAAGATTCGTTGGTTGGCATCACGGACTAGATTTCTCTTTGCCTTTATCAGTAGAAGGAGTTGGAGCTGATGTAGGAGAAGGCATGGAGGTAGTAGACAAAGATGGTAAAGGTAGACCTTTAAAAATAGTTGGAGCCAAAGAAAGATTTGTAGAAGATCTAGTCTGTGGTGGATCAAGAATAACTTTTATGATCTGAGATAGGGCTTGGTTGACTAAAATGGTAGTGGAGGCTAGGGCAGGTAGACCAGGTCTATGGGGTGCAGTAGTTGGAGCAACGATAGTACTCTGAACATGAATATAATTCTTCAAAAGATTGATGAAATCAGTAATGATTTCTACCCCATATTGCACAACCTTTTCAAAATCATCCTTATTCTTCTTGAATTTGTCCAACAATCTGGTGAAATCTATAAACTTATGAACTTGAGTTTTGAAAGCCTGAGTCACTGGAGGGATATTCAGATTCTCCACAAGATAATTAAAGTGATTTGTCATATCATTTTTTGAGTAAATACGATTGAGATACAAATCTATCTTCTTGGTGATATCCTATTGAGAATCATTGGAAATCATGGAATGATTCTGAACAAGATCAAGTTCTCTATTACTATTCGTAACTACTTCTTACAAAGGAGACAGATCTGATCCACTGAAAGCATTCTGAATTTCTTCCTTGATTATGGATTTGAATAGAGAATCATCCAAAGAAGGAAAAGAAGGTTGACCAGATGGAGGAGAATCCATTATAGCTATAGTTACATCTTTGAGCTATTTCAACACTTTTTGAAGGAATCCATTGTACTCAATTGCGAGCTTATTCATATTTTCTACAAGCACTATCATGCATTGCAGCATCTTTGTGTGAATTTCTCCAATATTTTCATCAAAATATAACAGATAGAGATGCATTTGGGACACAATATCTCGAGAAATGTTGGAAACATTTGGTTCTGGAGAAGTAACAATAGGTGCAGGAGCAGTAACAATAGGAGAAGGCTCTGATCTTGAAGACAGTTCATTCTGCATGTCTGCTACCATACTTTTCAAAGATGCAACATCATCACTAAGAAACATACTTTCAACTTTTACTTCTTGAATTTCATAGATCATCCTTGGTTGAATATGAATAATGATGTTCTCCACATGAAACGAGGTATCTTCTTGAATTACATGAGTCATAGGACGAGGTTGGGAGGACATAATGTTCTCCACTCCAGCTAAAATAGTCTCTCAAAATACTTTCAAATATTTTTTACATACAACATATTTATGACCACGTAAGGATTCAGGTGAAGAAAGTGGTCTCTGGGCAAGATCCGGATCTGGTTGCGGATCTGAGTCATTCTCAGTTTCAGATTCTGCTTCAGGTTGAGGTTGAGGTTGAGGTCCAGGGTGTGTGTCTAACGTCAGTTGAAATAGAGAAGAGAGATATATACCAGTTGCATTCACTTTCTGTGATTCAATCACATCATAAAATCTTGGAAATTATTTCTGAGTGTACACAGAAAAAGAGAAAGTTTGTTGAGAGGCATCTGCAAATCCAGCTTCATCAATTTTAGCTTCACCAGTCTCAAGGATTTGAGGTTCCTCCCCCTCAAACTGTGCTTTCATTTCAGAAACTATAGGCTCAGTAGCACGATTAAGATCCATATGACCAACTCTATTCTCCTCATCCATTACTTTCCTTTCCAACAGAAAGGAAATTTCCATCCTTTCTTCAGTGGAGGGTATGTACTCTAGAACCAAATTTTCTATAGGCTGTGCTTCCAAACTTGCTTCTTTTTCAACATGGATTTCTTCTAGACTACCTTCCAGCATTGTAGGGAGGTTTTCTGCACCACCAGACTCTTCCATGGATTTCTTCTCTAAATCAGGGATAATAAAATCTCATGCAGCCTCATGTTGGGTTTCTGGATCAACACCCTCTCTAGAAGCAATAGTTATTTCCTCTCCAAGAACAGCAAGAGATTATTCTTCTCTAAAAACAACATATGGTTCTTCTTCTATATGAACAGCAGCAACTTCCACTCTAATAAGTATTTCAGCCGGAACATCATCATGGACAACATTCCTTTCTTTATTAACATGACCTGCTTCCTTTTGAGGTACTTCAGCCTCTTCTCTAGGTGGTACTTAGGCTGCCACTTCATCATCGTCTTCATCTCCTGAAAACTGAGCCACTTCATCTGGTTCCAAACCAGGATCAGTAATATTGTTTTCCCTTCTTGGATAATCAATAGGATAATACTTCTTATAAAGTTACTCATTATCCTCAACCAACTTCTTCTTCCAAGGGTTCCAATTAATTTTCATCCTTCTAATGGTAGGATTGGACAAATTAAAATTAAAATACATGATTACTTCCTCATTTGGTCAAACCACTCCTTTGGAAACTCGCATAGTTGAGATCATCCTTGAGTAAAACAAGGAGGTGGATTTGGAAGTTACCTTTATTAGTTCACAGATGTGGTGAATGATATATTTGAAATGATTAATCTGATGGCCATTCTTCATCAGATGAATCAGGAACACATCATGATACTTCAACATAGAAGAACATCCTCTCCTCGGACTAATCAAATTCTGAAAAACTTAAACAGGAGCCTCGTCTCCCTATCCAAATAATTTTTTATGGACTTTCTCTTGGTGCCATATCCAGTTAAGATTTCCAAGGCATTATCCATATCAAATATGTCAGTTGAAAGAGGAGGGTCTCTTTGGTAATCATCACAAATCCCTTCATGAGGGATCCTCAGGCTTGCAGCCCATAGCCTCGAAGAGAATGATCATTTTGGTCCCTTGATCCATCTTATTACCATAAAAATTTATCCATAATGAATGGAAAAGATTACATACATGTAAAACTGACATTCCATCCTTGGATAAACAGGTCTATCTCTTTGAGAGAACCATTCGAGCCATCCTTGTTCTTATAAGAATTTTAGATCCAATGACTTTCCAGATAGTACCCACTCAGGGTAGATCTCTTTCTCAAGAACTATAGTACAGTTTACTAGGCTAGGATTCAGGGGTCCTTCGGGTGAAATCATCATTTTCCTCTTCTGTTTCTTAGAGCGATGCTTCTCAGATGAGGTGAATATGGACGGTTCATCCTTGGAATTTGCTGAAGGTTCATGTGAGAGAGATAGAGAGAAGGTTTGTAAGGAAAAGAGGGTTCGAGCGAGTGAGAATAAGAGTGCTCTGGTGAGGAATCGAATGAAAAACCTTTTGTTTTATCATTTTGGAATGTCAAAATTCATAAAAACAAAAACACTAGAAAGTAAATAGCGGTGAAATAAAAATAACTGTGATACAGATTAAAATAAATTCATAAACAATCTTCATGGTGAGACCGTGAGTAGGCAATATGGTGCGATGAAAAGTAGTCGTCATGTTGAGATAGTTGGTGGTCATCACTAAGAGACAGTGACTATTCTGTGCAGTCACTGTGAGATAGTGAGTTAACTATTCCATCATGGTGAGACAGTTATATGACAGACCGTGAACATAAGGTGTTAACTGTGAGGCCATTAGAATAAAACAGTAACTGAGAAACAGTGAGCATGAAACCGTAAAGTAAAATATGGCATGATTTTAAATAGTAAGACCGGTAAGATATCTATTTATGATTAATCATACCAAGATCATGTATGATGTAGTCAAATCTCTCAGAATTTAATGTTTTAGTGAATATATCAGCATGTTGATATTCATTTCCAATGAATTCTAAAATGATATCACCTTTTTTTATAATGATCCCTCAAAAAGT
Source organism: Viscum album (assembly GCA_963277665.1). Classification (NCBI taxonomy): domain Eukaryota; kingdom Viridiplantae; phylum Streptophyta; class Magnoliopsida; order Santalales; family Viscaceae; genus Viscum; species Viscum album. The sequence continues at coordinate 2,062,284,413 of OY728133.1, read as the reverse complement.
GATGTCTTACATCAATATGATTTGTCCTAGAATGTCAAACATGATTCATTGAAATGTTAACAGCACTTGATTTGTCACAATTTAGTGGTACGTGTCTGAATTTATATCCATAGTCTAGTAAAGTGTCTTTCATCCAAAACATTTGTGCACAACAACTGCCAGCAGCTATTTATTCAGCTTCTATAGTAGATAATGGAATAGAATTTTGTTTCTTACTACACCATGATACTAGTGACTGGCCTCAAAAGTGACATGTTCCATAGGTTCCTTTTCAATCTAAATTACAGCCAGCAAAATCAGCATTAGAATAACTAACTAATTAAATGATTTTCCTTTAGGGTAGAAAAATCCTAAATTGGATTTATGCTTGACATTTTTTAAAATTATTTTTACCGCATTGAAATGTGATTCTTTATGATTTTATCGAAAAGGAGAACACATACACACAGAAAACATAATATCAGGATGACTAGTAGTCAAGTTGAGTGGGTTTCTAATCATTCCTGTAGAAGTGGGTTGATCAATAGATTTTTCATCTTCATCAATATCCAAATTACAGGTGGTACTCATGGCAGTGTCACTACTTTTTGAGCAATCTAATCCAAAATGCTTGAAAATATCTCTAGTATATTTAATTTGATTTAAAATAATTTCATCATTATTTTGAATGATTTTAAATCCTAGAAATAATTTTAGTTCACCCATTAAACTCAATTCAAATTCTTTTTGCATCATTTTAGAAAAATTAGTACATAGTGAATTTTTTGAAGATCGAAAAAAAAATCCTCTACATAAATTTGTAAAACGAAAAAATGTTAATAAATTAGTTTTATAAAAAGGGTAGGATCATCTATACCTTTTTTAAAACATTTAGAAATTAAAAAACTACTTAATATATCATACCATTCTCTTGGAGCTTGTTTTAAACCATATAATTCTTTTGATAATTTGAAAATATGATTTGGAAAATGTGGGTTTCTAAATCTAGGTGGTTGTTCAATAGAAACATCCTCAGCTATATACCCATTTAAGAATTCACTCTTGATATCCATTTGATATAGTTTAAAATGTAGATGTGCAACATAAGCAAGTAGAATTCCAAAGGATTCAAGTCTGGATACTGGAGAAAAAGTCACCTCATAGTCAATTCCTTCTTCTTGATTATAGCCTTGTGCTACTAATCTAGCCTTGTTTCTAACTATGTTTCCAGATTCATCTACTTTATTCCAAAAAACCCATTTTGTTCCTATGGTGAAATTGTCCTTAGGTCTTTCAACAAGTTTCTGAACTTTACTTATTTCAAACTCGTTGAGTTATTCTTTCATATAAATTACCCAAAATTCATCATTAATATCATCATCAATGTTTTTAGGTTCAAATTGTAACAAGAACGCTTGATGTTCAACCCGATTTCTAAGAGAAGCTCTAGTATATGTCCCTCTATCCAGGTTTCCAACAAAAAAATATAAAGGTTGATTCTTTAGAATCCTAGTTGATCTAGTAAAAGTTGGACTAGAAATTTCAGGTTCTTCTCTAGGTTCGGGTTCATTAGGAGAAAATTCTGAAATATTTCCAGAACTGGTTGTCTTTACAATAGGTTCATTGATTTTATCATTAAGGTTCGGAATAGATAAATCTTCTTCAAGATTTTCAAAAGATGACATAGGTTCATGTGGATTAGTTTCATCAAATTTGATGTGAACAGATTCTTTCACAAACATGGTTCTCTTATTGGAAACATTATAGGCTTAGCTAGTTATAAAATATCCTAAAAAGATTCCTTCATCACTCTTAGAAGAAAACATGTCCAGATTATCCTTGGTACTTAGAATAATGACTTTGAAACCCTAGACTCTAAAGTAGATAACTTTAGGTTTATTATTGTTCCATAGTTCATAAGGGGTCTTTTTTAGAATAGGGCTAACTAAGACTCTATTAATTATATAACAAGCTATATTTACAGCTTCAGTCCAAAAATAAACAGGTAAGTCATACTCATTGAGCATTGTTCTTGGAATTTCTTGCAGGGTTCTATTTCTTATTTCTACTACACCATTATGTTGAGGTTTTCTGGGGCAGAGAAATTGTGATTATAACCATTTTTTGAGAAATAAGATTCAAACTCATGATATTCAAACTCACGGCCATGATCACATCTTAGGGTCTTAATATTAAGTCCACGATGGTTTTATACAGACATGGAGTATTTGACAAAATATGAACAAGTATCACTTTTGTGGGATATGAAATATACCCAAGTATATCTATAAAAGTCATCTACTAGAACATAGACATAGTGCTTCCCATTTATACTAGAAACTCTAGAAGGTACAGAAAAGTTCATGTGAACCAACTAGAGAGGTTGAGAAGTTGACACTTCTTTCATTGGATTGAAAGAGATTTTGTGTTGATTTCCCTTTTGACAGGGATTACAAAAAATGTAATTTAGAAACTCTAGTTTGGGTAAGTCTCTAACTAAGTTCTTCCTAGTCAGTTTTCTAAGTGAGTGTACATTACGGTGTCCTAATCTTCTCTCCCAAAGACAAGATTCTTTCTGAGAATCATTTAAACAAGTAAAGTTTTGTTCAGATAAAGAATTCAAATCGAATGCATAAACATTTTCATTTATCAATGAATAAAATAATAAAACATTATTAGAATTAAAAACATTACAAGAAACATTATCAAATTTAACATTAAAGACATCTTCACATAACTAAGAAATACGTAACATATTATATTTAAGTCCATCAACAAATAAAACATTAGATATTAAAACTGAGTCAGTGTTACCAATTTTCCCTAGGCTGATGATGATTCCTTTAGAATTATCACCAATGGTGGAATGGCCTCCATAAACCTTTATTAATCTCTTGAAACATTAATAATCCCCAGAGATATGACTTGAACATCCATTATCCAAGTACCATATCTTATTATGGGAAATCTTTAAACAGGTTTCCTACAAAACTGTTTTAAACAGAGAATGATTTTGGTACCAAGATTCTATTGGGTCAAGACAGGTTAGAGATCAATAATTTTGGTACCCAAATTTGTCATATGGGTCTCATATATTTTACAGAATCAAAATATTTTGAAATATAAACTCTATTTGATCTATAAATATGTGAATAACTAGTTTAGGCATATGAATTTACAAAACATGAACTAGCTGTATTCTGTCACGATTTATGAATAAATCGTGTTTTACTGATCTATCTTTTTCCAGGTTGGTAACCTATTCCAATAGTGTACTTTGGTGCCACTTGATATCCTTACATTTGAGTTAGAGTGTCTTTTCCATTTATGAACGTTTCTATGTCTATTCTAAGTTTCTCATTAGAAATTTTCAGTTCAGTATTTTTCTTTAATAGTTGAGAATTCTTTCCGTTTTCTATATCAATAGAATATTTAACATTTGTAGTGAGAGCATGTTGTTTCTTTAATGGCTTATATTTGTCCTTAATTTAATTACAGGTTTCCTCAAAAATATTGCAGTATTCAAATAGTTCCTCACTAGTCATATTTTTATATTCAGAATTAGAATTAGAATTATTTTTAGAATAATAATCATTTAGCATAGGGGAAATAGGTACGTCAGAATTGTTGGTCATGAATCCCATGTTGGCACGATTCATTTTAGAGTCAAAAGCTTCATACTCACTTGTTATATCTTCTGAAGCACTCCAAGTAGCTTTCATAGATTTCTTGTACATACTGTCCTTGTAGTCATGTTTCATCTTGATCTTCAGTTTCAGACAGTCAACTTTTATATGTCCTTTCATTTTTCATTCATAGAAAACAACCCCATCACTCTTATCAGCTTTCTTCCAGTCCTTTGGCCAATTACCTTTGTTGTCATACTTTCCTTTGTAGATTGATTTTCTGAATAATTTATTCTTCCTGTAGATTTTCTTAAATTACTTGGCCATCTGTTCCATTTCTGCATCACTGTCATATTCTGAACATTCACTTATTGAGCTTTCAGTTTTTATGTGAAATATTTCATTTTCCTTCCTCTTTGAAGCATTAGACATAAATGCCACTGACTTCATTTTAGATTCATCATCTTCCTTCTTATTCACTTTGAGTTCTTCCTTATACATCATACTCTTTCAAATTAGCGCTTTAACAGGTAGAGCACCAATGTCACATGATTCTATGATTGAAATAGAACTCCCTCTCCCTCGGTCTGGTAGACATGTCAATATTCTCATAATTTGTTCGTTTGCTGGTACAGCTTTACCAAGTGAACTCATTATATTGACTATCTCATTGAACCTGAGATACATATTAGAAATAGGTTCATCAGTCTTCATTTTAAAATTGTGATATTTAATAGTATATGTATTCAATCTCATTTCTTTTACATTAGTTGTTCCTTCATGAGAAACACCTAAATAATCCAATATTTCATATGTTGTTTTACAGGTAGATAATCTATTGAATTCCTCATATCCAAATGCACAATACATGGCATTAATATATTTATAGTTATTATTGTAACCTACTTTATTAGGTTCATCCCATGTAGTTCTTTCAGTTTCAGGAATTTTATATTGAGATTTTATTGCAGTCCAGATATCAAAACCCATACTTTCTAAATGTACTTTCATTTTCAAATTCCGCTGAGCATAGTTGGTACCATTGAATTAAGGTGGACGGTTAGTAGAATCGCCTTCTATTCTATTTTCCATATCTAGATTTTAGAAAATAGATTTAAAGAGATAAAATTTAGATCTAACAAAAATTTAAGACCATTAAAGAATAAACTCAAATCGTAGTTGAAAAATAGAGTGTTTTGAAATTAATTAACAAAAACAAACCTTTGATACCAAATGTTGGTCATAGTGGATACTCAAGTGGGGGGTGCATTGTTTTCCAATTAAAATTTCTTTTAAAAATAATTTCTATTAAAATCCCTCAATTTATAAAACATGTTATACATTAGTGAATTTTTAAAACTATAAAGGTTGAATTAGGTTCTCAAAGAATGATTAGGTGTTAGTGAATTTAATCATAAGATTAAATTGGCTTTTAAAACTAATCTAGTGATTAAAAATAGTTACAAACACATGCTAGATTAACTATCAATGTATCTTTAAAATAGTTTTGTATTTGAAAGTAACAGTAGCGGAATATAAATTATATATTGTATACTATAAACAAAATTTAAAATGCACAGCAGATATAACCAAGATGTTCAGTCTCATGCCAAGACTTAGTCCTCATTAACATATATATAAATTTGATCCACACCCTGTATCGGGGTTAACAAAAGTTTACAAACTGCCCAGGTACTCAGACCTCTACCACAGTTAGTCGTGGGAAAAAAACTCAACAACACATAGGCTAGCCAGGTCCTACTTGGCCTCTACCACTATCCTCAATGGGAAACACAAGAGATAAAACAGATGTTATTGATGATTTAGAGATCCCCCCATTCATCACAGAAGACAGTGTGTGTGTAAAATAATCAGGGTACACACAATGCTCGAAAGTAAATAAATAATCACATAGAGTAAGTATGAATGAATTTAGAAAAGCTCTAGTGATTAGAAGTGCAGCTCTAGACTCCTTGGATTCAGCAGAAATGATTCTGAGTCCTTCTCTGGTTTTGTGTGGAAAAACATAGTGTCATGGTTCAGATTGTGTTATTCATGAGTGAGAATGTTCTCTTGATTTCAGTTCTTCCAGTATTGTTGGATTTCATGCATGTGAATTCTTGAAAGATCTTGCAATCTCTTCTTCATGCTCAGGATTTTTCTTCTTTTTAGTACAGAGCTCGTGCATACTGTCTGTAGCATCGCGTATGTTCTAGTATTTGTATCTGTGTGTATATCCTCTATTACATTTCAATCCTCCGTATATCCCTCGAGCTCCGATAATAGGAATTATTACCTTTTCATAGGTATGAGGTATGTTTTCTTGACATGCCAAAAACTATCATTAAATATCATTAATTGCATTAAACACTTCAAATATGACCATTAACAATATTTAAATAATATTCACAAAAGGTTAAGAAATGATGTCACAGTAGTTATGCTAATGGTGTCTCTGTCACGGTGTGTCCTTCACGGTATGACCTTCACATTCTGTGGCTCACGATGTGTCCTTCAAGGTGTCTCCATGTCACGGTGTCTGACTCACGGTGTGTCCTTCACAGTGTCTAGGTCACGGTTTCTAACTAATGGTTTCTGGCTTCCAGTGCCTAGATCATAGTATTTTTCATCACGGTGTCGGGGTTACTGGCACGGTGTGTTGAGGTCACGGTGTCTCACTGGTCACGGTGTCTGAGACATAGAATTCAGAGTGTTAGAATTATCGTGTCTGTCTTACACTTCACGGTGTCTGTGTCTTTCACACAGTTTGTCTTACTGTGTCAATCATCATGGTGTCTTGAAACATAGAAAAATAACTGTATTCAAAATTAAACAGTAGTATGCATAATATGAATTAAGCTTAACCATTATAAGGTAAGATAACATGAAACATAAATACAGAGTTTTGATAAGATAAGTAAGATTTGTGATTATGCATAAGATTTGTAAATAATAATGAGATTAATTAACAGTAATAAGAATTGTGATCATTAAAACATGATTAATACATGAAGAGTCCTACACAATGTAACATAAAATGAGATTTTGAACATCAAATATAATGAGGAATACATTCAGAATATGGTATCACCTTTATGAGTTTTTCGTAATTCTATTTGGGTTAAAAATGTAACATTTGTTTTTATGTCCTTGATGAAAAAATATCCAATCTGTAACTGGATCATTTTTTGTGGTCCTTTTAGATTAAATATTGGGGTACTCCAAGGGACATGATGATTATAACCAAAATCAGGATATCATTTTGAGTACACTGTGAGATAATTGGTCATTCCACAAGCAATATAAGTGTCAATTTTTTGATCCATCATGTACACTTCCTAGGACACATTTTTTTAGTGGAATCCTTGTTTGTGAACCGAGAGAAGTTCTAGGTAGTGGTTACACGGGAGAATCTCAAGAATGTATATAATATTTATAGATTTCTTTTGTTAGATATATGTTATGAGATATTCTTCTAGGACATTTAGTGTTTGGCAGTGCCACTTTTAGACTTGACCAAAAATGGGATAATGATTGATTAGTAAGATACATTTGAGAAGGCCTTCTGGATGTCGAATAAGCACATGACCATGGAACCAAAAATGATATTACCATAGTAATGTGAAGAGTATTTGTAACACCCGAGACTTTTATGTTATATAAATCATCAAAGGAATCTTTTTCTACACAACGCTTGCTTGGCTTTCTTTACACGCAATCGCGACTTTCCTCGATAGCTTGCGTCGTACGCAATACCGAGTTTCACTAAACAACAATATGCTATTAAAACTAGCCGTTATGAATAGTAATAACCACTTTTTGAAATTTTATAAATTTTATTTTTCAAAATGGACTTCATTTTTGGACTCAGAATATTGAAATTAGCCTAGGGTGAAATTTTGGTATTTTTCTGAAAACTTTCAATTTTTGATGAATAGTGAAACCACTAAGTGGTAGGTTAAAAACTGAATTTTGCATAAAACTTAATTTTACCGCTTCTGTGAATGTAATTTCGAAAATCCGACAGACACGGTTGATATCAGTAAGTAAAATGTGGTTCAATGAGATAAAAATAATTTTTTGGTGAATAGTAACTTTTTACGATTTTTACCGTAGTTAATAGTAAATAGGGTAACTAAGGGTAAATATGATATTAAAATTTCCCTAACACATGTACTAATTCTATTGGACAAGTGTAATTCGACCAAAAACAAACTTAGGAATAAAATATGACCATTTAGGCCCACATGGATTAGATTAGGACATTTATTATTAATTTATTTAAAGAAGGGTTAAAGTAGTTAAAATCAAAGTTTAATAAGTAAATCATTTTTAATATGGGGTTATATATAAGATAAATTCAATTGTAAATATTCATTCGAAATATAAAAAGATTTAATACATGATGGTATTTTATTTGTAATTTTTAGACATCAAATAATTTAATTTATTTATGACACAAAGATGATGCAGTAATTATCTTATTAATGAAATATTGACAAAATTGATAATATAAATACCAAAATAAATGTAATTTAAGACTTTTTATGAATTAAACTAATTTTCTAGGTTACTATGATATATTAATGTTGATTTAATCAACTTGGTTCGAACATATAATTCTGTTATGACTTTCACAAAAATCATATATCAAATAGTGTCAAAATTGACACAAAATAGTTTTTAAATCAAATATTATATTATTAATTGTTATTTTATTCCTAAAAATCTAAGGTTCGGCAAAATGACTTAGATAAGGATATATATATTAATAATAAACAATTTGGGGTTCGTTTGGCATGTTATAGTATGTGTATTAACCATATAGTGAAAGAAAACAAAAAGACACGGTAAAAGTTAAATTAATTAACTTAGAGTTAAATCTAATTGATAAGGTTAAAATAATACCCTAAACATGTCTAAATCCTATTGGTTGATAGGATTTAGACCCATCCTCACTTTAGCTTCGAAATAAGACCCTTTGGAACAATTATAAACCGATTTTGTCTTTAATATAAAATAATATTTTGAGATATTCTTAAGGTGCCCCTCTCCTCCCTTATAAAAGGGCACCTCCTCCCCCTCCTCCTCACACCAATTTGAGCACTCAAGCTCGGCCAACCCCTGCCATTTTCTCCTCTCCACTTCCCTAGAATAATCCTAGTGGTCCTGGTCTTCTCCAAAGACCAATCTTAGTTCCTTAAGTGGAGGATTCAAAGAGGCGTTCCAAAGAAGAGGTAATATCCATTACCGATCTTTTCAATTTCTTACTTCTTCAACTTCTTCTTCTTTAGTTGTTTCATGATAAAGTAATAACATCAGTATTACTTACATACTGATGTATTATTATAAATATGAAACAACCCTAATTCAACTTCTATCCATCCTACAGAAAAATGAAATCACCGCGCGTGCGTACGTACGGAATACCGTCTCCACGCCGTGGTGTAATCTATTTTCCACCATCACCTTACAAGGATGGGTATAATGGTGTAATGAGTAACTATATATGATTATTATTAAGTAATATTGATACTGAAATAATATATATATATATACTCCAATACAATTCCACGATCATAGGAACGATATCATCACTCGTGCGTACGTACGGAATACCGTCTCCACGATGTGATGCGACTCGTTCTACATGATCTTCATTTCATAATGATTATATAAATGGATTGAATGAATGAATATGGTATATACTACACTAATACCATTCTGGAAATGAATTATCTATAACCTAAAGATAAGAATAAGAATTTATTCAACAAAACACGCATAAGAACAAAAAGTTATAAAGACCCGAGTAACAAGTAACAATGAAATATTACTAACAAGAAGCTAATAATATGACCATATATGATATCATATCAATATGTATGATTCTGGAATAAGTCAATAACATTATTTAAACCATTATACAGGAGCTTCGGACATGAACAATGCAAATCGGACCTAAGTTATGGGAAATATCACAATCTCATTTTTATCCGAGATTGTTTATTCGTAAGTATTTACTGGGGTGTATTTTATCATCCACATCCATGTTTACTAAATATGTAATATTATTTCCATCCATCTAAAATTGATTAAATCAATTTTTACCCTTCAGTGAGTTTTTAGTAACACGTATGAAAGGAATCTTTTGTCGTTTTTCGTACGAGGTACTTTTTGACTTTTCCGACAAAAGTACGAAGAATGTTTTTTTTAACTTATACGGCACGAACGGATTTCTACTGTTTTATAAAGCCTTATTTTCATGAAGCTTCCTCTAAAAGATTTCATGATGATTTTCAATAAAATCTCTTTCTTTTAAAATTTCATGATGTTTTGTGAAAAGAAATTGATTTTGAAGAAGAAAGGATACTTTCCTCAAGAATTCAATTCAAGTGTTTTATCAAAATTATTTTCCATATAAGATAATAAAGGGTTCTGTTTCTATCCATATTTTTACATTGATTTGACTACGTTGTGATGGAATTATGTTTATGAATTCCTTTATCTTATATGAATTGATTTATGATGTCATGATGTTTCAAGAATCCCATTTTTGTTACATGTGTTATGCGATGATGTATGTTGATTATGTGGCACACATAAGAAAGGATTCATTATAAGATGGGTGGGACTTATATCTCCCTCAAATGCATTGGGTAATGATTTTATATCTCATGAGATAGACATGGCTGGAACGGAAGGTTATTTCGGTTCAGTGATACAGGACTGAAATGAGGAGTGAACTCGGTTCAGAAAGGGACTTTGTCCACTAAGATAGTCTTGGCAATGAGTCATGACTAACAAGAAATGATTTTCCATGATTATGTGTGCATGCCACAAAGTTTCAAGTTTTATGGGGATCTCATTTTCACTTCTATGATTTATTCCATGTTATGTTATTATGATCTCTTTTGCAGGTTTTGATTTTCAAAAAGATATGATATGATTTTTATTTCTTTTATTTGCCCTTGCTGAGCATTTGAGCTCACCCTTTTATGTTTTATTTTCCCCAGGTCAGGAAGATGGATATTAAGTAGAATATGCTAAAAGGGACCCTAGATATGATGAAATGAATTGAAGACACTGTAGAAGATTTATGAACCAGTTGTTTATGTTTCCCAGTTTCTAAAGACACTATACCTATATGGTCCTTTGTGGTTTTATCATATGTTGTAATAAGTGTGCTTCAATTTTTGAAGTATTAAAAATTTATGTAAAGTATGGGTCGTTATAGTTGGTATCAGAGGAAAGGTATAGTCAACCTTTGGAAACTAGGATGTGAAAGCCTTAGTAAGAACCCTAAGGATAAGTCTAAGCATAGAACACAATCTTAGAAATGGCCATGAATAACCTAGGATAAGACCATAAGCATGAACTTTTTTTTCTTGAATTATGTGGTTTCCTATTATAATTAGTGTTGCTCACACTATTCTTCTTGGTTTTAGTCAATGGCTGGAACCCGAAGGAACCGTGTTAATGTGGAATGCGATGGGCAATGAAATGATTGTCCCCCTGAGCAACCAAACGATATGGGAGCTGGAATGCAAAATCTTGTAGCCATGCTCACACAACTTTCTCAAGCTATGAATCATGCAGGATTTCCAAACGAGCAAAGGAGGGAGCAACATTCTGTTGAATCCTTCATGAGGCAGCGTCCACCTTCTTTCAGCGGGTCTATTGATCCATTAGTTGCTGAACAATGGATTAGTACTACTAAAAAGATATTTTCAGTTCTTCAATGTTCTGAGCATGATAAAGTCATCCTAGCAGTGTATCGTTTGGAAGGAGATGTGGATCAATGGTGGAATCTTGTTAAGAATACGAGGCAAAGGGATGAAATTGAGTCTATGGAATGGGGCGAGTTCAAGAACTTATTTTTCAATAAGTACTTCCCTCGTATTCTTCGAACAAAGATGGAGAAAGAGTTCCTTGAACTGAAGCAAAGGGATGATGAATCTGTTAGTACCTATGAAGCAAATTTTACAAGACTTGCATGGTACGCTTCTGGTATTATTATCCAACCTGAGAGTAAGATCGATCGATTCTTTAGTGGCTTAAAACCAAGTCTTCGAAGGGCGTTAGCCATAAGGGTCTTCAATAGCTACGAGGAAATCGTTCGATGTGCTCTCAAAGTCGAGATGGAGATTGGAGTAACCCATCAGTCACATGGGTTTGATAAGAAGAGGAAGATGGAATTCAAAGAAAAATCTAAAGAGCACATGGAAAAGAAGATGAGATTTTCCTTATGCTCAATGTGTGGAAAGAAACATGGAGGAAGTTGTCTTAAAGGGAAAAGTAAATGTTTTAAATGTAGAAAAGAAGGTCATCGGACATTTGAATGCCGTGATAATGGGAAGAAGATGTATAATGATGCAAACAAAGGAAGTGATACACAGAATGAACCTACTACACTTCAATGTTTCAAGTGCAAGGAGATGGGGCATTATGCCAATCAATGCATAAATCCAAGGGTTGATGATGATGGTCGACGTCAACAAAATCTTATGGCAAAAGACAAAGGAAAGTCACATGCAATTTCTATCAGCGATGTGGAGTACGATAACGATGTGGTGAAAGGTACACTTACCATCCACTCTAAAGTAGCAAATGTTTTATTTGATTCTGGATCCACCCACTCTTTTATTTCTGAAAAATTTTCTAAGGGTATCACCGTATTACCTCAATAATTAGATGTTTAGTTAGCTGTGACAACACCTAATGGCACATCAATCGCATCAAAAGTTTATAATTATTCTCCGATCGAAGTTTGTGGGAAAGTGCTTCCTGCAAATCTTGTGATCCTTCCTTTAGTGGAATTTGATGCGATTCTTGGCATGGATTGGCTTTCTCTACATGGAGCTCATATCAATTGCAAAAGAAGGGAAGTCACATTTCATATTCCAGATCAATCTACGATCGTCTATCAATGCAAGGATGAACATAACCTTCCAGTGGAAATTTATTCCATCTTATGGGTATTGATTCCACTAAATGAAGGTTATTTATCTCAAATGGTTGGTGAGAAACTCACGATTAAGAATATGCCCATTGTACGAGAGTTTGATGATGTCTTTCCGGAGGAATTGCCGGGTCTTCCACCAAATCGTGAAGTTGAGTTTTCAATAGAACTTGTACCGGGTGCTTTGCCTATTTCAAAGACACCTTATATAATGGCCACAATTGAGTTGCAGGAATTGAAGAAGCAACTCAAAGAGAATCTTGATAAGGGATTCATACGCCCTAGTGCGTCACCTTGGGGAGCACCTGTTCTATTTGTTAAGAAGAAAGATGGATCAATGAGACTCTACATTGATTATAGAGACCTTAACAAGAACACTATCAAGAACAAATATCCTCTCCTACGCATTGATGACTTATTTGACCAACTACGCCGAGCTCAATACTTTTCCAAGATTGATCTTCGTTCAGGGTATCATCAATTAAGGGTTAAAAGGGAGGATGTACCAAAGACGGCTTTCCGTACAAGGTATGGACACTATGAATTTATAGTGATGCCATTTGGTCTTACTAATGCCCCTGCTATCTTCATGGATCTAATGAATAGAGTCTTTAGAGACTATCTTGATCAATTTGTGGTAGTCTTTATAGACGATATTCTTGTCTATTCAAAGAGCAAGGAAGAGCATGAAGATCACTTGAGAATTATATTGAAGACCCTGAGAAAAGAGAAGCTTTATGCCAAATTTACCAAGTGTGAATTTTGGCTTCAAAAAGTTGCATTTTTGGGTAATATAATCTCAAAAGTGGGGATATCTGTGGATCCAGAAAAAACAGAGGTTATTGAAAGATGGTCAAGACCAACAACAGTAACTGAGATCCGAAGTTTTCTTGGTTTGGCTGGATATTATCGACGTTTTGTAAAATATTTTTCACGATTATCTAATCCAATCACCAAGTTGACTCGGAAGGGAGTTAAGTTTGTCTGGACAGAGGAATGTGAAGAGAATTTCAAGGAGTTGAAAAGAAGGTTATCCAGTGCACCTGTGCTCACATTGCCTTGTAGTGGAGAAAGGTTTGTGATCTACAGTGATGCATCCAAGAAGGGATTGGGGTGTGTTCTTATGAAAAATGATATGTTGATAGCTTATGCCTCACGACAGTTGAAAATCCATGAGCAAAATTACCCAACACATGATTTGGAGTTGGTTGTGGTAATATTTTCATTAAAGATTTGGAGGCATTACCTTTATGGTGAAAGGTGTGATATTTATACTGATCATAAAAGTTTAAAGTATATTTTCACACAAATGGAGTTGAATATGCATCAAAGAAGATGGTTGGAGCTGATTAAGGATTATGACTGCTCAATCCATTACCACCCTGGGAAAGCAAACAAGGTGGCAGATGCATTAAGTCGACAAGACCATGCTAGTTTATCCATGATGAGGATCACAAAAGATCCAATATTTATGGATTTACAAAGGATGGATCTTGGAATTATAATGGAAGGGGAAAAATCTTATCTTTCTCAAATGAATGTTCAACCATCTATACATGTGAAGATTAAAGAGGCACGGAAAGAAGATTTCGAGTTACAAAAGAAGGTGAGAAATGTTCCTAAATTCAACCTTGATTGTGATGGGATAATAAAGTTCAGGAATCGGGTTTGCGTTCCTCCCATCCCCGAATTAAAGAATGAGTTGCTGGATGAGGCTCATAGTTCATCATTCTCTATTCATCCTGGAAGCACGAAGATGTATAGGGACCTGAAAGAGTACTTCTGGTGGGATGGCATGAAAAGAGATGTTGCTGAATATGTCTCTCGATGCTTGGTTTGTCAACATGTTAAAGCTGAGAGACAGAAGTCTAAGGGGATGTTACAACCATTACCCATACCCGAATGGAAATGGGAAAACATCACTATGGACTTTGTCACAGGACTTCCTAAAACATCCAAAGGAAATAATGCTATCTGGGTCATAGTTGATCGTATTACAAAGTCCGCACACTTCATTGCTATTAGAGAGGATTTCTCTCTAGAACAGCTTGTCAGGATATATGTAAAGGAAGTGGTAAGATTGCATGGAGTACCACTTTCTATTATATCTGATCGGGATCCGAGATTTACCTCGAAGTTCTGGCGAAGTCTTCAGCATACTCTGGATAAAGAGTTGAGTTTCAGCACTGCTTATCATCCCCAGACAGACGGTTAGTCTGAGAGAAAAATTCAAACCCTAGAAGATATGTTGAGAGCTTGCTCTATGGATTTCAAAGGAGGTTGGTATCAACACCTACCTTTGGTGGAATTTTCTTATAATAATAGCTTTCACTCCAGTATTCAGATGGCTACTTATGAAGCTCTCTATGGAAAGAAATGCAGGACTCCAACTTGCTGGGATGAAGTTGGGGAAAGAAAGCTATTAGGACCTGATCTCGTTGATGAAATGGCAGAAAAGGTCAGATCTATTCAACAACACATAAGAGCAGCTCAGAGTCGACAGAAAAGTTATGCCGACAACCGAAGAAAAGACCTAGAGTTTGAAGTGGGTGATAAAGTGTTCTTACGAATATCTCCCTGGAAGAGGGTTATGAGATTTGGAAAGAAGGGGAAGTTGAGCCCTAGATATATCGGTCCTTTCGAAATACTGGATCGTGTTGGGAAGGTAGCTTACCGATTGGCGCTTCCACCGAATCTCTCTCAAGTTCACGATGTGTTCCATGTATCTCTCCTGAGAAAGTACATACCAGATCCTTCACATGTACTCAGCTCAGAAGTTGTACCGCTGGAGCAAGATCTTTCTTATGAAGAACAGCCGATAGAGATTCTGGATCGTAGCGAAAAATTCCTACGAAACAAGACCACTCGCTTGGTGAATGTTTTATGGAGGAACCACCAACTTGAAGAATCTACATGGGATCTTGAGGATATGATGAGGGAGAATTATCCTCATCTGTTTGTTACAAAGTGACGAATTTCGAGGGCGAAATTCTTTTTATGGGGGGTAGAATGTAACACCCGAGACTTTTATGTTATATAAATCATCAAAGGAATCTTTTTCTACACAACACTTGCTTGGCTTGCTTTACACGCAATCGCAACCTTCCTCGATAGCTTGCGTCGTACGCAATACCGAGTTTCACTAAACAACAATATGCTATTAAAACTAGCCGTTATGAATAGTAATAACCACTTTTTGAAATTTTATAAATTTTATTTTTCAAAATGGACTTCATTTTTGGACTCAGAATATCGAAATTAGCCTAGGGTGAAATTTTGGTATTTTTCTGAAAACTTTCAATTTTTGATGAATAGTGAAACCACTAAGTGGTAGGTTAAAAACTGAATTTTGCATAAAACTTAATTTTACCGCTTCTGTGAATGGAATTTCGAAAATCCAACAGACACGGTTGATATCAGTAAGTAAAATGTGGTTCAATGAGATAAAAATAATTTTATGGTGAATAGTAACTTTTTACGATTTTTACCGTGGTTAATAGTAAATAGGGTAACTAAGGGTAAATATGATATTAATATTACCCTAAAACATGTCCTAATTCTATTGGACAAGTTTAATTCGACCAAAAACAAACTTAGGAATAAAATATGACCATTTAGGCCCACTTGGATTAGATTAGGACATTTATTATTAATTTATTTAAAGAAGGGTTAAAGTAGTTAAAATCAAAGTTTAATAAGTAAATCATTTTTAATATGGGGTTATATATAAGATAAATTCGATTGTAAATATTAATTAGAAAGATAAAAAGATTTAATACATGATGGTATTTTATTTTTAATTTTTAGACATCAAATAATTTAATTTATTTATGACACAAAGATGATGCAGTAATTATCTTATTAATGAAATATTGACAAAATTGATAATATAAATACCAAAATAAATGTAATTTAAGACTTTTTATGAATTCCACTAATTTTCTAGGTTACTAAGATATATTAATGTTGATTTAATCAACTTGGTTCGAACATATAATTCTGTTATGACTTTCACAAAAATCATATATCAAATAGTGTCAAAATTGACACAAAATAGTTTTTAAAACAAATATTATATTATTAATTGTTATTTTATTCCTAAAAATCTAAGGTTCGTCCAAATGACTTAGATAAAGATATATTTATTAATAATAAAAAATTTGGGGTTCGTTTGGCATGTTATAGTATGTGTATTAACCATATAGTGAAAGAAAACAAAAAGACACGGTAAAAGTTAAATTAATTAACTTAGAGTAAAATCTAATTGATAAGGTTAAAATAATACCCTAAACTTGTCTAAATCCTATTGGTTGATAGGATTCCGACAAATCCTCACTTTATCTTCGAAATAAGACCCTTTGGAACCATTATAAACCGATTTTGACTTTAATATAAAATAATATTTTGAGATATTCCTAAGGTGCCCCTCTCCTCCCTTATAAAAGGGCACCTCCTCCCCCTCCTCCTCACACCAATTTGAGCACTCAAGATCGGCCAACCCCTGCCCTTTTCTCCTCTCCACTTCCCTAGAATAATCCTAGAGGTCCTGGTCTTCTCCAAAGACCAATCTTAGTTCCTTAAGTGGAGGATTCAAAGAGGCGTTCCAAAGAAGAGGTAATATCCATTACCGATCTTTTCAATTTCTTTCTTCTTCAACTTATTCTTCTTTAGTTGTTTCATGATAAAGTAATAACATCAGTATTACTTAAATACTGATATGTTATTATAAATATGAAAAAACCCTAATTCACCTTCTATCCATCCTACGGAAAAATGAAATCACCGCGCGTGCGTACGTACGGAATACCGTCTCCACGCCGTGGTGTAATCTATTTTCCACCATCACCTTACAAGGATGGGTATAATGGTGTAATGAGTAACTATATATGATTATTATTATGTAATATTGATACTGAAATAATATATATATATATATACTCCAATACAATTCCACGATCATAGGAATGATATCATCACTCGTGCGTACGTACAGAATACCGTCTCCACGATGTGATGCGACTCGTTCTACATGATCTTCATTTCATAATGATTATATAAATGAATTGAATGAATGAATATGGTATATACTACACTAATACCATTATGTAAATGAATTATCTATAACCTAAATATAAGAATAAGAATTTATTCAACAAAACACGCATAAGAACAAAAAGTTATAAAGACCCGAGTAACAAGTAACAATGAAATATTACTAACAAGAAGCTAATAATATGACCATATATGATATCATATCAATATGTATAATTATTGAATAAGTCAATAACATTATTTAAACCATTATACAGGAGCTTCGGACACGAACAAAGCAAATCGGACCTAAGGTAAGGGAAATATCACAATCTCATTTTTATCCGAGATTGTTTATTCGTAAGTATTTACTGGGGTGTATATTATCATCCACATCCATGTTTACTCAATATGTAATATTATTTCCATCCACCTAAAATTGTTTAAATCCATTTTTACCCTTCGGTGAGTTTTTAGTAACACGTATGAAAGGAATCTTTTGTCGTTTTTCGTACGAGGTACTTTTTGACTTTTCCGACAAAAGTACGAAGAATGTTTTTTTAAGTTATACGGAACGAACGGATTTCTACTGTTTTATAAAGCCTTATTTTCATGAAGCTTCCTCTAAAAGATTTCATGACTATTTTCAATAAAATCTCTTTCTTTTAAAATTGCATGATGTTTTGTGAAAAGAAATTGATTTTGAAGAAGAAAGGATATTTTCCTCAAGAATTCAATTCAAGTGTTTTATCAAAATTATTTTTCATCTAAGATAATAAAGGGTTCTGTTTCTATCCATATTTTTACATTGATTTTACTATGTTGTGATGGAATTATGTTTATGAATTCCTTTATCTTATATGAATTGATTTATGATGTCATGATGTTTCAAGAATCCCATTTTTGTTACATGTGTTATGCAATGATGTATGTTGATTATGTGGCACACATAAGAAATGATTCATTATAAGATGGGTGGGACCTATATCTCCCTCCAATTCATTGGGTAATGATTTTATATCTCATGAGATAGACATGGCTGGAACGGAAGGTTATTTCGGTTCAGTGATACAGGACTGAAACGAGGAGTGAACTCGGTTCAGAAAGGGACTTTGTCCACTAAGATAGTCTTGGCAATGAGTCATGACTAACAAGAAATGATTTTCCATGATTATGTGTGCATGCCACAAATTTTCAAGTTTTATGGGGATCTCATTTTCACTTCTATGATTTATTCCATGTTATGTTATTATGATCTCTTTTGCAGGTTTTGATTTTCAAAAAGATATGATATGATTTTTATTTCCATTATTTGCCCTTGCTGAGCATTTGAGATCACCCTTTTATGTTTTCTTTTCCCCAGGTCAAGAAGATGGATATTAAGTAGAATATGCTAAAAGGGACCCTATATATGATGAAATAAATGGGAGACATTGTAGAAGATTTATGAACCAGTTTTTTATGTTTCCCAGTTTCTAAAGACACTATACCTATACGGTCCTTTGTGGTTTTATCATATGTTGTAATAAGTGTGCTTCAATTTTTGAAGTATTAAAAATGTATGTAAAGTATGGGTCGTTATAGTATTAATTTTATTATGACCCATCTGGGATCCTAATTAAAGTTGGGTTAATGCATGGAGATTAGGTTGTGTTTTATGGGTCATAGAAGCTCAGGCCACATGAATATAACTACACTCTTCATAATCATGAGCTAGCAGTATCAAGTTACGCTTTAATGTGTCGAGAAAAATTACCATTCTGGGGAAATATTTACTATCTATATGGAACATAAGAGCTGATGTTATATCTCTTCAGTGATATATTTGAGTATTTGAAAATGGAGATGGGTTGAGTACAAGCATTCATTTGATCTTTAACTAGCATAAATTCTTATGGAATGAAATAGTGTTGGAGAATCATTATGAAATAAAAAATAAACTCATATAGTTCAAGAGTCTAGTACTGGGTGGAAGATGATGGAATTATTGTCTGACATTTATGTGGTTGTTTTGGATAACCATGGATAGATGGATCTAGTGCCTATTTCTGTGGAGAATAAATTTTTGAGATGGATCCCAGACAAGTTGAATTATTATATAGAATGTTTATAATTGAGGGAAAACCATTATGGTTGAGTGTCACCTTTAGATTGGAGCATAGATTATGATGATGATATCATCTCTATTTGTAATCGTGTTGTGGTTATATAAGCACGAGAGATGAAATCAAGTGGGAATATTATTCCATGAATTGGGTGGTATATCTAGGTGTGAGAAAAATGTTCTACAACCTATGATTATAGTTTTTTTAGTTGGGTATGAATAAGTAACTTCTATGTTCATGGAATGATGGTACACCTTTCTACATGTGATGGCTAAGATTCAATGACATGGAGTTTTACATCAATCGTTCGCCATTCCTTGGTGGAAGAGGGACGATGTGACAATAGACATTCTGGTGGATCTTCTAATGAAATCAATGATGAATGATTCTATCTCGGTTTTTGTAGATCAGTTGATGAGATAAGAATATTTCATAACTATAAAAGATAATTTCTCATTGTGGAAGCTGGATGATTTCAATATTTTCGAGATGGGTCAGCTGCACGGGGTTCCATAAACTATAGTTTCATATTGGGAATCACATTTCACTTCGCGCTTCTAGAAGGTGTTGTATAAAGCACATGGTACAAGAGTATTATTGTGTATGTACTTTCTTCCATTGATAGACAACCAATTAAAACTTACTATATAAGTTCTTGGTGTCATAATGCAGGCACGTGTGCTTGACATTGGAGGGTCTTGAGAGAAACATTTGGCTTTTGTGGAGTTCTCATATAACAAAAATTATCATGAAACTATAAATATTTAATTATATGTGACTCTTTATGGTTCTCCATGTATGTCCCTACTATTCTAGATATTGGATGGTGAGTCAGAGTTATTGTGACCAAGTTATGTGAATGAAAATTGAGAGAAGGTTCAACTAATTAATAAGGGTATTGAAATGAGTTAGAGTATACAGAATTCATACAAAGATAGAATTTGATGATCTATAGTGTTTATAAAGGGATATCGTGTATTAATTTTTGGTAATACAAAAATTGGATCAACATAGGACAACAAGTATGGAAATTTGGCACCATAGTTTGTTGGACCATTTGAGGTTGTGGAGAAAATTGGGCTAGTGTCCAACTGATTAACGCATTCGTAGAGATATAGTGTTATGCCTAATGTTTTTTATATGCCAATAATATGGCAGCCTCACCCCGACCATTCATATTTGATCGATGTGGATGATGTTGATATGAGTTATATGTGCCTTTGAGGAGAATTTGATAGTTGTATTGTATCATAGTGAGAATGTCTTATGGGGAAATACAATACCAATAGTTCACGTGTTGTGGATTCTTGGGTGTATATAAGAGGAAACATGGGACATGAAAGAAGATACGAGGGATCGGTGCCCCTATATTTTTTACTCAGAATAATATTGATTATTGGAAGAATAGCTTGAGGACAAGATATTATAATGTGGGAAGATTGTAAGATCATGTCTTTTGAGGTACTTTTCCCTATAAGATTTTTGTTAGTTGATCCTTATTATCCTAGTATTCATTAGGGATGGGGAGAATTTGTTAGATAAAATCACTTAATTCTTATATATGTGCATTTAATTGAATAAATTTATTCTGGGTATATATGGGTTTAGTTTTAAAATTGATTCATGGTTTGTTGAGAGGCCTTAAAAGAAAAATGGGATTTGAAGCAGAACTGAAAAACATTTACACATCGTGTAATGGGATTACACATCATGTAACTGTATGAGGGTTTTAAAAATATAAATATTAGGGGAAATATTATTCTGGAAAAACCATTAAAATGAATTACATGATGTGTAAATAAAGTATAGGTCGTATAAATACTCTATCTATAGATTTGTTGTGAATGTGCAACTGATTTTTGTTGGAACCCACTCCAACCCTACTCCTATTAACCTATGATGACCCTCTATAATATTTTGGGTTTCCAAAACCCTTTCCAGATGTCCTATTCATGGGATCAACCCCTGTTATGTTTTCGTGGTTGGATTTCATCTTTATCTTCCTTCTTCTCTAACCCGTTGTGGTGAAATCCCTTGGAAATATTTATTATTGGTTTTGATCAAAATATATATTTATCTATGCTCCTATTTTAAACCATCTCCATCTTTCCTCATGGGAATTTTCTATAACCAATGTTTTGTGATATTTAGTTAAATGTTGAATGACTATTATTAAAATCCCATAGTATTATTATCAATTATGTGTATGTGATTGAAGAATTTCGTGATTTCATTTGGAGAATGGAATTATAAAATGAATTAACTAACAAGGTCAAATAATTAAGTGATGAATTTGGGATTTTCATAATAATGAAAATGGAAGGATATGGATATTTAATTTCTGAATTAATGTTTATGTTATTGACTTGGTACTTGGGGATAATTAATTGTTGAATTAATTTAAAAAAAATCTAATTGTATATTTTTAATTGTAAATTTGTGAATTAATTATTGGATCTTATGGTTGTGAAATTTATAATTTACTGATAATATTATTATCATAAATTTATATTTTTAATTAAATGTTGAATTTATTAATGGAATTCGATAAATTAATTTATCAAATAATTAATTCAATATTTGGTTGTTATTTTTTACAAGTGGATTAATTTTTATTTATTGTGGTTGATAAATGGGTCATCAGACATAGTGATCTTATCCTAAAATAATGATTTAAATGCTCGGTGGATAAATTGGTTTTAGACATGATGATCTATTCCAAAGATGTATATTCATAGTTGTTAAATAGTGTGATGCACATGGAGAACTCCCCGAATGATATATCTAACTACATGTTTGGTAAATGGGGTGTTTGAAGTGATGATCTATATCAATGATTAATGTGCATGATTGAGAATTGGGGTGTTATAAATGATTTGTGATTACAATAATATATAATCATAGTTGTGAATTAGGGTGTTGTTAAGTGAATAATCTTATTTTCAAATTTTTATTCATTTTTATTTTGGAAATCAAAACACTATTTTCAAAAAAATAATTTTTTATTTTATACAGCTTACATTAAAGATTTTTATTTTACATTTTATCATTAAAATTTCCCTTATACATATGATTGTTTACATACCAATTATTATCATACCTATTATTATCAAACCCATTATTATCATACCGTTTATTATCATCAATAACACATATACGCTTTAAATCAGACTCACTGATTATGATTTTCAACGGAATCTCCGATTATGATTTTCATCATATAGACCATTTAGTATCATAATGAAATGATAAATTATACACATTCTCTTAACAAAAATCAACATAGTCAAATATTGTTGACATTTTATTCTATCAGAAGATACTAATTATCTTTGGTTCCACATTATCGTATCAAACTAATATTTCTTTATGTAATGGAAAAGCATTTAGTAAAAAAATGTTCGTGTATTATATATTGATATTAAATATAAAAAAATGTTTTTGTTTCTAGTACAAGATGGTTTTTGGAGTTCCAGGTGTCCATGCCCCTCCAATGTTTTTGTATAAAGTCTGATAGTTAGATGAAAATATAACTATTGGATCCAATTCCTATGAATACCATGTCATTTTAATGAGATCATATCTTTTTTAAGAACTAATACCCTGTGAGAGCTCTGCCAAAAATTTCTTTGTGTTAATGCTTTAAAGGATCAAGATATAACCATCTTTTTCAAAATAATTGTAATCTTCAATAGATTTGTTTTTCCATCATATGATGTCGATGATTGGTGATTACAATAGAGGTCTTCTAGTAATATGAATAATTTTTTCCCTATCAATTGATGATAGGGGGCTTCTAAGGAAAGTAAGATAGAGGTACCACATAGCTTATTAATAAAGGTCTTCTAGGGATAACAATACAAATGTCGATCATTGTAAAAAGTTATTACCATTGTGTGGATAAAACGGAATATATTGAATATATAAATCAAGAGACCTATATCCATTTTTATTAGATACCCTCATCTTTGGGTTAAAAGTATTTTATCCATTTTACATTTCTACAGTATTGTAATAGAATGTGATTTGTTTTCTATATTCATTTTTAAATTTATTATTTATCTATTGTATCTAATCTGATTGTGATAAGTTTTTAATATACTATAATTATGATATTTGAAATTGCAATTGAAGTGATTGAGATCATTTGAATTACAAAACACTATTCAATGCGCTTTATTATTGAATCGTTGTATTGTTTTACTCTGATCATCGTAAAAATTGTGATTGAGATATTTTACATGCTTACCCTTCTTATATCATTTCAAATGTGAATTCTGTTAATTTCTTTTATGACCTATATATTAAATTATCACAATAAAACATGATTATTATAATTTTTTTATCTGACCTAGGGACCTTTATGATTGTTGATTTTATACATTAAGTGGTATTTTTAATTGAATTAGTTTAAATTCCTTCAGACGAAATTCTTTAATGGATAAAAATGATTTTTTTAATCCTATAATTCTCCCCACCCTATTGTATTGTTCCATCTTCATTTAAATTATGATCATAAAATTTATTTTATAGAAGGAGTCCACATATTATATATTTTTATTCTTTTATATTTATTTTAATTTATATATATTTTATAAACTTTTGTTTATAGATATTTGTGTTAAAAATTTGGACTGTAGAAAAATAAATTTTGTATTGTTTAAAATATGGAGTGAATTAATATCGGTTCAATTGAAAATATCAATCCCACAAGTCCTTTAATTTTTATGGAAAAAATTATGAATATTGGAGAGACAAAATGAGGAATTATGTAATTAACTCTAGAGTTGAAAATTTTTTAGACATACTAGACAGTATAAAATTCCTAACTAGAATGATAGAATCTTTAAAGAATGATAAAATAAATAATTATAAATTAGATACTTGGTAAGAAATTATTTACATTCTCAAATGACTAGATACATATATATATTTTTATATATAACTAGATTTTATGTTGTGAAGTATCCAATAGTATTTGGATGAAACTGGAAATTTCTCATTTTGGTGTGTCAAAAGTGGTAGAGACTAGAAGATCTAGGATAAGAGTATACTGTAAATATTTTTAATTCTCTTATAGAGAACCATTTTAGATGTAAAAAACAATGATTTATGATAATTTTGAATAGTTTACAATCCATGGGAGATAAATGGCTAGATGATGAAACCATTGTTGAAAATATCATAGACATTATGGCCAAAGAGTGGGAATCAAAAATAATTATTGTTGATGAATCAATAATGGATAAAATTGTTTCTATTGATGAGATGATTCGAACACTTTTTCGACATGAAATTAGATCAAAATATATGTAGAAAATGCCAAAAAAAAATTATAGATTTTATTTTTCTATTACTACAAATTAGATCAAAGACAAGATACATAAGAAAATATTTAAATCTCCAAATCCAATGAATGTTGTGATTCAACCAGATTCATGTGAATAAAAACATTAAAATAATGATATATCCAATATTTATTTAATGATGGAAACAATTGTTTTAAAGATGGAATTTCAGTACATATATATAAAAATAAATTAATATAATAAAGATAAAAAATGTATTCAATATGAATTCTAGAAATATGTACACATTAAACCTGATTCCCAAAGATAAAAATAATTTAGAGGAATGAAATTCAGTAACAAAGGTATCAAAAAAGTAATATAAGTAAAAATAAAATAAATCCATAAAGGAAAACCTTTCTTGTGGTGAATGTGGTGGATATTCATCTGATTAATCTTTAGGAAAAGATAAATATTGATTAATGAATATATTCTTTCTGGGGAAAAACCAATTGAAAATCTATATTTCATGGAAGATGTACAAACTACTGAATAATTGACTAAAATGTCTTTAAATTAAAATTATCCTGATATGAATAATTCAACTTATTTAGATTAAGAAACATCATCTTCCTGTTATAATAATATATTACCCTCATATGAATAGGTTTCTATATTTGATAAATTACGTGAAAATGAAAACATCCATGTTAGTAAGAAAATTGAAAAATAAAATGGAAGAATAAATGTTTTCAAAAAAGAAGGGTCGGTTCATTCTAAATATCACGATAAGAAATGTTTTGAATTTATTATATTTCTAAAAAACATTATTAATCAAATTATTTGAAGGATAAAATTTTATAAGAGTTTGAAACATTAATTTCTGAGAAAAATGTTTTAGAATCAAAACTCAATTTTGAATATAATAATATTATGGATATGAATTTTTTTATAATTATATTGTTAGAAATATTTTATTTAAGGAATTTTGGAAGAAATTTACCACTAGTAAATAATGTTTTGAAAAAATTTATATAAAAGTTCATCCATAAGGTAATAGTTCAGGAATGTTATATACTCTTTCACATCCATTTTTAGTATCAATTATATTTTCCTTTAAAATTACCCCCTTTGAAGCAAATTTTAATGTGGATTCCACTGGAATAATGTTTTCCCTTAAATAAAATTCAATATTTTGGGGTTCCATAAAGACTATTTAAAAAAATGTGGATTCAAGAAATTATTCTTTTTAATAGTTCTGGATCATTGAAATTTTATATTCAAAAACATCTCATAGATTTATTCTCCGGAAGACAAAATAATTACCAACTATAATCATTTATGGTTCATGGATAGTGAATGTTCTAGTCAAATGATTGGTAACAAATAATTATTTGAAAGGATTACTGAAATTAGAGGTATAAGAGTTACCTTAAGAGACAATTATCGTTGTATGGTTGTTAGTATAGGTCTTATTGTTCTTCTCATAAAATATTTTATTTCAAATGTTTTATTATTTAATGGAATTCTAAAAAACCTTATAAGTATAATTAAATTATGCAATGAATGTTACATTTTCAATTTTTGTAATGATAAATGTATAGTAAACAATTCCAAGGATGAATTCATCATTTCTGCTCATCGGAAAGATAATGTTTACACACTAAACATTGAATAACTTATGGCCCCCTACATACCTTGCCTTAGTGCAAAGGATAAAAATTCATGGTTATGGAATAAAATTTTATTACACTATATTATTATGAGAAAAAATATATATATTCTAAGAAATGTGATTTTAAGGGTCTATCAGAACTAATATTTGATTCATCAAAAGTTTGTGACCCTTTTCAATATCATAAGAAACATAAGTCAAGCTTTAAATCAATTTGTGATGTTTCAACTTTTGATGTATTATAGTTGGTGCACAATGATCTATTTCATCCCATACAAACAGGATTTATTGGAGGCATATATTTTATATTGGTTTAATTTGATGATAAACATGATATACTTGATTTTATTTTCTAGAAAATATATATAAAGCCTATTTTTATTTCAATATTATTGTTGCACAATTAAAAAATGAAAAAAAGCATTCATTTCCAACTGTTTATACTAATATTGGTTTAAAATTGGAAAATTATGATTTTGAAACATTTTTTAGAATTAATGTAATTACATGTTTCTTTTCATAACCCTGAAATACTCTTAGAAAATGGTGATTTTGAAAGAAAATATCATGTTCTTCATGAAATACCACGATCCATGTTGAGAGAATATTCTACTGAAGATCATTTTTTGGGATGAATCTGTGAGTAAATCTTTCTATACTACAAATCAAGATTCAATTAAACTATTTATTAATAAAACACCTTATGAATTGTGGACTGACCCAAAAAAATTTTATTCATAAGTGAATGTATCTTGATGCAAAGTATTCATTTTGAATACAATATATAATTTACATATATTCACGCCAAAATCATATGAAGGTATTTTATTAGGTTATTCCTCTACTTCTATGTATTATATTGTTTTCAATAAAAATTCATGTACTATTGAGGAGAGATTACATGTTAAATTTAATGACATATTCCATTTATTTTTAAAAAACCACATCCTATATCTTAGGATTATTTTTATAAAACTAATTTTCAATCTTTGATATAAGAGTATTATAATATGTAAATTCTCAAGAAATATTTTCTAAATAATTCAATCTTGAATCAGTTTTATCTAATTTTATTGAAAATGTTTAAAATCTAAAAATAAGTTATTTCTTATGAATCATGCATGTGATAATATCATTGGTGATGTAAATCAACCTGTAAGGGCGTAATGTTCATTATGATAAGAAGTGAAACATTTATAATTTCTTTCTCAATTAGAACCTAGTAGTCCTGATGTTGTATTAGGTGATCATTATTGGATCAATTCTTTACAATAGTAAAAAGTGAATTTGAATGGAAAAAATATTGGACCTTATATGAATGAACCAAAGAAATATATGCAATTAGAGTAAATTATATATTTCAAATCAAATTTGATAAAAATGGAATATTTATTAGAAATAAATAAAGACTAGTTTTATAAAATCTATAATAAACATGAAGGAATTGATTACGAAGAACCTTATTCATGGGTAGATATACATGAATATATTCATTTTCTATTATCCATTGTAGCATTCCTTAATTTCAATATCTTTCAAATGAATGAAAAATGTGGTTTTCTTAAAGGATATGATCAAGATCATTTTCATAAAAAACCACATTGTTTTAAATATAGAAAACATCATGAATATATTTTTAAACATATTAAATAATTATTTAAAATATAAAATACCTTGGAGAATGGTAAGTTATATTATTAGGATTTTTATTACAAATTTTTTTTGTTAAGTGAATTTCTAATCAATATGTTTTTATAAATAAATAAAATAAAAATGTTTTTATCATTCAAATTTTTGTTGAGGAAATCATATTTGTATCAACTCGGTAATCTATAATAGATTCCATTACAAATAGTATAAAATATGAGATTGCGATGAGTATGATTGGGGAGTTAACATTCATTCTCAGTTTTCAAATTAATCAAAAAACAGAAGTAACATATATATCCCAAAATAAGTATTGTAAATATCTTCTGAAAAGAATGTATATGAAAATACTAAAAGTATTAGATAGCCAATCAGTACCAAAAATACTATTGAAAATGATGAAGCAGTATAACTATTAAGTCAAACAGCTTTTAGAGGGATGACATAAAGTCATTTATACATAACTACTAGTCATCTAGACATAATGTTTTTAATATTCTTATATAAAAAGGTATCAATAAAATCCAATATAAACCCATTTATAAGATTTAAAATGAATTGTTTTCATTATTAAAAGTGAACTATGAATTTAGAACATTTTTACTCATCTAAAAATGATTTTAAATTATAAATTATTTTTAGACGGTTACATTGGTGGTTTTATAATTGATACGAAATGTACATTCAAAAAATTTTATTTATTAGGTGATTCATTAGTTTCTTGGTCTTTTAAAAACACACACATTAGTACTTTCCACTCTTTAAGATAAATATGTGGCATCATGAAGTTGTTGTGGTTATGTTTTTTGGATGCAAAACAAACTCACTGAATTTGGAATGAGTATTAAAAAAAATAAAATACTCTTTTATAACACTAGTTCCATATCTTTATGTAAAAACCATTTTCATTACTCTCGTCGAAAACACAATGATTTTATGAATTACTTTTTTATGATCACACACATAAAAGAGATATCATTTTCCAATTCATCATAACGAATGAACAACATGATGATATTATTACAAATCTATTACCTTCAAATATATTTGAATATATCAAAAAAATCATGGTTTGATCACTATAATGTAATCACTAATATCTACATATTTTTTAAACCACCGCTTTAAATTACGTTACTCCTTCTAATTGGTTGGAACATGTGTTATTCTCATGGATAATTTTTTTAAAAAATTATAGTATCAAAACGTGTTTTTGATAGTATAAAATATTTCATCACCAATATTTATTTCATCACAATTTTGTTCAACACCATAAATTTTTGCAGCACTAAAAGATTTCTTGGCACCATAAGCATAATTTGAATCGTTGATTTTTCTGTGTTATCATTTTTTATTTTTATGAATAATATATTAATACTAATAAATCTATCTTCATATTTCAAAAGGTATAATTTATTTTACAAGTAACATTATTTTATATACATTTAAATTTTTTGTATTAATATATGAATTTCATCAGATCCATTTACAATATGATAAGGTTTTTAATTTTTTTAAAAACCCTTAAATAATTTATCAAATATTTTTGATCTCCTTGATCATATATAAACTTTTTATGTTCTACAATCAAATTTTCTTGCCCGATATAAAGGTAACCCTTCCTAGACCTACCTAAATTTTAATATAATATTTTTCTAAGCCCTAATGCACCTAAAATAGCCATGTTCGATAGACATCTTACTCTGAGTATTCCATTATAATCAAACATAAGTCAACATTAACTTATCCAAAGAAATTATCAAAGAAAAATTTCTCAAATATGATGTTATTCTCTGAATAATAACACACAATATACTTCAATGATAAGTATGATTCATCTATGAGAAGTATCATTAAATTCCAAGGGATTGAAATTTTGTGTGTAGAGAAACCTAAATATCTATATCCAATTATCATGGATGAAATAATACAGTTGTACAAAACTATGAAGGATGATGATGAAAACATGAAGGTATAGTTTACTATTTATGATAATGAAATTATTATGTCAACTACCAAAGAATTTCTTTTGATAATGTTCCCTTAAAAGAATATGTGTTTTTTCGATTACATATGTTTCCAAAGAAAAAGGGATCATATGAAAAGGAAATGGCCGAGTATTATCATTTTGAGATTCGTGAAGTAAAAATAAAAAACACATCTCTTAAACAATAATAAAACTATCACACTCTAGATGCAAGGTTTCTTAATCCCCAATAGTGGTGATAGAGAAAAACGTAATTTTTTAGATATTTTTACACTTTATTGTATCATTATTATTAGAAAGATCAACTTTGTGGGATATATTTTTGTAACCATCAACAATATCAAGCCTAGTGGAATGATCTCCCAATAGATCATGTTTCTTGCAATCCTTAGTAATTCAGTCTCAAATTTTTTATGTTTTGATACATTCATCATCTATAAAAGCCCAAAAATCTGAGAGTTACTTGGATTAGTTATTATACAATTAAGAAGATGAAAAATAATTTTGATTTTGAATCTAATAAACTTTTTATGTATGTTTATGTTTAATCAAAAATACAATTATCTATTAAGATTCATATTTTTTATAAACAACCAGTGTAGATAGTTACAGAGAATCCAAATAATGAAAAGTATTCTTTTTTTTAAAAAAAATAATTAAATTGTTTATCCTGATAGAATTACTGTACCATGGAAAAATGAATATGATGAAATAATAAAAGGTGATCCCAAAATCGGTCTCAATCCTATTGTAGCCATTCTAGAAGTGATTCAGTCCAATTAAACCCTCAAACAAAAACAATAGGAAAAAACATAAAAAAATAAAAGATAGAATCTTTGATATTGATACCTTGATGAAATTTGTAGAAAAAGAAATTTTGAGAAGTACTATAAGGGAGTCAATCCTAAAATAATCCACCAGTACCTTTGTACATGACAGGGGAATGAAGAAACAAATAGTTGGAGAATAATCAACACCACTAAAAGTATTTCAGGAACATGTTTCATGAGAATTTACCGATATGCATCAGATTGTAAAATATATCGATAAAGAAGAATAAGAGTGTGAAGAGAAAAGTGAATATTATGAAAATTAAGTAAAGGTGGAAGGTGAAAATGAAGCTGGTCCAGAAAAAAATTATGAATCTGATACAACCGCAGTCTGATCATATCCAAAAAAATCATGATAATTTTGATCAACAGGAGTTTAACTATTGAAGAACGTTATTTAGGGAACTAAATCTAAAAATGATATACAAATTTTAGACAACTAGGAATGTACTAAAACCTATAAATATTCGATTCAAAAATTAGATGATTATAAAACCTCAATTCACAATGTGGAGCTTCCAGATTATGGGGAAGACACTAATTCAAACCTGAAAAAATATTTCAATATAGTACAATATGTTTATTAATAACATATAATAATTGAAAATTAAATCCTTTATTTACCAATAATTTAAGGTAAGGTTGGTTTTGTTGCAGTCAATCAAACCAAGTAATCAGACTTTATTATGATTTAATGAAAATGAGTGATGAGACTCGGGGCCAATTTTAAAATAATGGATGAAAGGGCCAAGGAACGTAGAAAATAATGAAATATAGTTGTGAAGTGGTATCACAATCATGAATAATGTTTTAATATTCATGAAGAAAAATGATGTGATATCATAAATCTCAAGAATGAACTCTCATATGCATTCAAAATTTCACAATGTGATTTTGCTAAAAATTTGAAAATGGTCAGAGGTACATATGAAAGAATGTATGAAGATTTCAAAATGACTGAAAAGATGCTGGAAACAAATAAATTAGTGATATTTTTTTGTATGGAAGATAATTTTTATTTGGATAAAAATTTTGTATGAATAAAATATAATATTTTATATAAGATAACTCAAAAATATATCTAGAGGAAAAGATTCAGGCTTAGGAAGATCATATTAATTCAATTAAAGGGAAGATGAAATCCAAGGAAGAATATATTCGTAGAAAGAACTAGTTAATTGAAGATCACGAAAAATAATTCAAGTCTCAATAAAAATATTTGGACAAGGTGATGGATGACATAATTGTTTTTAAAAAAATGAAGATGACAATTTTGGAACTCATAAAGAAGGTTAAGAAGAATGAAAAAGAGGTGTCATGAATTATTTGGATTGTAATTGTGTTTTTTTAACTTTAGTGAATGTTTGTTTCATCTATATTATTTTTATTGAATGTTTTCCATTTTTTTATGAATGTTCTTACACAACATGTCGATGATCAAATACATTTTTTATCATCATTCTTTGTGAATCTAAAAATTTATTGGGTATAACAGTGTCTTCACTATTTCTTTTTTACATAATAATGGGGGAGAATGTGTTATAAATTTGTAGAATGTTTTATATGGGAAGAATATAATAAAAATTTAAATAATTCTAAAATGAACTATTGTTTAACTGAGGGGAAACATTTTACATTGAATATGATCCTTAGGGAATTTTTTACCTAAGGGAGAAGTTAATAAAATACAAATATTAATCATAAGTGTTTTTAATATCAATGGGTTATATGTATTTATATTCACATTTAAATATTAATACTATTTAATTTTCCAATTCTATATATGTTTTAATTTGTAATTTATTCATTATAAGAAGGGGAGATTGTTGAGTCAAAATAATTATTTTGAGCTTTCTATTTTTTTGTTTTGGAAATCACAAACTCACATTTAAATCGAATTCATATGTTCTTTTATCATCATTACATTAAGCAGTTCATGTTTTACATTTTTTCATTACAATTTTCCATATTCAAATTTTTATTCTCATACCCATTATTATCAAACACATTATTATTGTGCCTTGGATAATCATTGTATCCCCATATATGATTTACATCATACCCACTTACTAAATTTTCAGTAGACTCTCTGATTACGATTTTAATCATTAACACCATTCTGTATCATACTAACAAGATAAATCATACTAACTCTCTTAATAAGAATCATATTACTAATTTCCAATTCTCATATTACATTATCATAAGAAATAATTTATTTTTGGTCCCATATTATCATATCCTGAAAATATTATTGTATCAAAAGGAAAACCAATTTTAAAAATGGTATCATGTATTTAATTTTGATATTTATTATATAAAAATGTATTTGATTCAGTTACAAGATGACCGTTGGAGTGACATGTGTCCATGTCCCTATGAGTTTTCAAGAGAAAATATGACCATTGGGTGAAAATAAGACTTTTGGATCCAAAAACTATACATAGAATGTCATTTGGAAGAACAGATACTCTATGAGATCTCTTCCAAGAATTTCATTCTATGAATTCCTTTAAGAGATGAATTTATGAATAACTTGTTTGATACACATGTAATCTTAAATAACATTGTTTTTTTCATGTGACACTAAACATTGATGATTATAGTTAATGTAATCCAACAATAAGAATATAGAGTGACCAATCTGTTGTAGATTGATGAATTCTAAGGCTAGAAAGATATAGGTGTCGATTACCTTCTTAGTCGAGGGTCTGCGGTGATAACCAGAAATTTGTAGATCATTGTATTGAGGGCATACACTAGTGTGGGTAAGAAATATTTTCTGGATTGTATAAATCAAGGTATCTCTATCAAATATTATTTGATACCATTTTTTGGGTAAAATGGATTGAATTCGTTTATATTTATGATGAATTGTAATAGAAAGTGAATTTTTTCGGTAATATTTTTTCTAGTTTATAATTTTTATTGTAACTAATCATATTACAATAATTGGGTAATATAATCTGATTATAATATTTTTAATTACGATTGATGTGATTACAATATTTTCAATGACTCAATATGATTAGGTAATCTTCCTAAATTAATCCTTTTATTTTTTTTACTCTGATGATCATAACCATGGTGATTATAAGGCGCCAACATTAAACATTGGATAATCTAGAATGGTGTTCATAATTCACATTGAGGATGTTTTTAGGTATTATTTTTAGAGAATTAGGGCATAACTATTACATTACATCCCAAAAAATATCTAAGTATAAACTACTACTTTGTTTCTATTTTTTCATAAAATAAAAACACTAAAAAAGTAACTTTTCTAGTTATATGTTTTAGATAGCATGACTTTTCCTTGATCCCATCCTGACCATATTCATCTTTATGTCCTATGAGAAACAAATCAAAAACATGGGATGGGCATAAAAATCTCAGTAAAGGGTATAAAATGAAGGAAAACTATTAGTTTTTTCAAATAACAAGTAAACCATTAATATTTAATAAAATGTAATACATTTCACTGTTATGAAGTAGTAAATACTATTAACAGAAAAAGAGATCAGTGATTACCATTTTGTAACCAAAAGATTACAATATAACCCATATAATGAACACATAACACATAAAGGAAACTGAGGACATAAACATAATTAATGTTAATAACCATATGGTCATCTTCCACACATATCAATAAATGTAATATCCATACGGTTGACTTCCATACCCAATGCATTGGAGGTAAAAACGTAACCACCCATCCTTGTTTATCACGACACCACCGGTCATTTGGATTATCACATAACCCCCCGTCAAATGTCCTAGAACATTTCTATTAGCATAACACATTAAATATTGAAATTATAAACATTTCACTAATAACATTTCATTTAATATCACAAGAAATCATTTCAAGATAATAAATTAATCAATCCATTTCAAAATCCATTTTCAATACCATTTAAAACATTCAATAAAGGGATTTTTGAATCAATGTGTCTCATACCACATTGACTGTTTTATAAAGGAATTAATATTTTCAAAAATAAATGTCTATATAAAAAATTCCTTAAAATCTTATTGAAAACATGGTTATTAATGATAATGATTTAGATGAATAAATATTTATTACTTTTAAAATAATATTATAGTTATAGATTCTCTTACAACTCGAGGAAATACTAGAATAAACATAATTACCAAAAAAATTCAAAAATGATTATAATATCATGAGAGTAAGGATATTAATGATATCATATGTCTTAATGCATTATATACACCATATAAATTCCATGTTTTGGATAACAAAAAATAAGCCTCAATGGTATGTAAATTGAGACAACGTACCTAGCAAATTTCATATCATTAGATTAAGGAAGAATCAATGACATAATTATGTGTGACAAGTACGTATACACCCAAAATATGTGGATATAAAGTGTAAAAAAATCATAGGTAATTAACACATATTCATAGTAAGACGTAATCAAGAAGTATATGTTTAACCCCCAATAATTGAAATTCTGTTAACAAGTTATCCTACTGAAATTAGACAGCCTAACGACGTCTTATTAAATTTAAGAAAATGATTTGATGAGAAGGAGAATGGTGAATCAACACATGGTCATAAAATTCAAATCATTAAAGATATAGAAGAACATATCCCAACATAATAAATTGAATTTAAAATACACAAGATAAAAGAAGTATTTTACTAAAAGAGGAGGTTGAAAGGATCCCTTACAGGTTTGGTAAATTATGAAAAATACACCCCATGATGGAAGGTGTATAAAATTAATATGTAAATACCCATAAATTGATTTATATTACACAATTAATTCAATCATGGGAAGTAAATACAAAACACAAAAGTAAATATTTGAAAATATAGCATGAATCTCATGGGAATAAAAAGTGAGATGAAAACCAATTACCATGTTGTAATCAATCGAGTCGTATAATAAAAAGTTAATAACCAACAAATTAATCACAATATAAAATGAATATAAAGATAATAAGGATAATATATATCAAACTTCACTACAAAATACACCACATTCAATAAATATGTGTCAACAAGGGAAATATAATGGAATAAAAAGTGAGAAAATAAACCCCTAACCTCCTATCCGACTTGAAATGTTCATTCCTTAATTTCATAAAAAAATAAACATTAGATAATTTATACTTGATTAAGGACCATTTTGGTGTTTATTATTTAATTTATATCACTTTTTACCTTGATATAACAACCAGTTAATTATTTGAGTTCCTATCAGACATTTTGTCGATTTTTGAACTTCAGTAAAAAATGAACTTGTTATACATATAACTTGTCCATGTGGAAGAAATTCTATTATCTGTAAAATTATATTAAGGATTTATATATCATATAAATCATATATATCGAGTATTTATGTATTTATAATAGTCCATATCATTTTGATATATCAAAATGTAATGCATTTTTCATGGAGATGGAAAGCCAATAATAAGCATGAATGTTGCTTCCTTTTCATTTTTTTTTCATTTTAAAAGGAATAAAAACCATATTATACCAAGTTATATTATTATTCCAGTATAATATCATATTTTATATAAATTTTTTATTTTCATTAACATCATCCTTTATACATTCCATGTATGGTATAAAAGAGGCATATCACTTTGAGGGGGCGATAGTTCAAACTTCCTCAAATGAAATTATCATATTTACCAATTATACAAACAATAAAGGTATTATATAAATAAAAAATACAAAATAATAGAAAAATATAAATATAATATATATCAAATATAAATATAGATACATCATAATATCCACCATTAGAGGCGGTATGAGATAATTGAACAATCATCATTTCGTGGGGCAATAGTTCTCCATCCACAGTTACTGTATGTTGGTATCCATTAGATGGAGCTGTGTAGATGTGTATTTTAAATAATTTTCATAAAAAATTATTATATTTTGGATACTAGTTTTTTATAAAAGAATGTAATAATGAGACATTAGGTTGATGGAGATGTAATATAAAATAAAAGAACATAGGATAAGATGTTACCTTTAGATATGGTAACTCTCTTTGGTTTGAACCAAAAGGCTTCCTTGAATTGTGATTTGAATAAAGTGAGGATTATAGGAGCAATAGAGTGATGTAGGGAGATTAATTGGGAATGGGTTTGATGAGCCATGGGGATTGAGACGTGTGATTAATGGGTTATTGATGATAGATATTTATAAGGGAGAGGAGGGGCTCTTTAGGAATGTTTGAAAATATTATTTTATTATAAACTGATTTTCACTTTCAAAAGGTCCAAAAATCCTTAACATAGAATAAAAGAAGACTATTGTTCGATATAAAATCATTCAATAATAATTGGAAAGGATTTGGATAGGTTATTATATTTTATAATATTATTTATTTAAATCATTCATTTATAAGGTAATCACTACATCATCATTTTTCCATAAATTATTTCATTTATATGATGTATAAAAATTAGAAACAAAATACCATGATGTAGGAAATATTATTATATTTTTAATAAATATTTATAGTTGACAAGATAACTTACATAACCCATGTAAATATTGATTTACTAAAATATAAATGTATATGTCATCTTTTTATTTACTTTAAATTAATCAATATAAAGTGCCATTATCACTCCCATGTGGCTACATATGGTCCATAAATCAACCCAAGGATGCCCATGGATGGAAATGTATCACCCAATAAGAATTAGACACATTTTAGGGTAATTTTATATTATTACAATAATATTTGTTTACCCTTATCTACTAGATTTTACCTTTAACCATGGTAAATATAATATTTACTGAAGTAAATATCCATAACATCTAAAAAGATGTTACATATTTAAAAAATATGAACCTCTTGATTCCAAATATTGAAACCATTTTTTCGAATTCAAAACATAGAATAATAATAAAATAATTTAAAAATAATTAAATCCGTCAAATCAAAAAGCGTGTTTTTATGGAATAATAACTATCAAAAGATTGACAATTGTTTATGTCCAATTTCATAGTAAAATTATTTATAGTGACCAATAGTAAATTAAATGATAAAATATAATCTATTAACATCTTAAAACCTTTTAAAATGATAATATAACGATATAAAAATATTTTTAAAAACTGTTTTGAATTAAATATATATATTTTTAACAATTCATTGAAAAATGAACAATATTTGAAAATTACTAAAATTTTTAATCCAAAGTAAATTTTTATGTCCCGATTATAAAGAATAATTTTATTTTTTCAAATGAAGCATATAAATTTGACAAAAACTATATTTAAAATGGGTTCACCATCAAAAGGCGGTAAATCTCCCATTTAAATATCATTAGAGTATTTGTGATTAAAATAAGATTCATTTACATTTTATTCCACTAAAATTTATTGGATTAATGTAAAAACATTTAAAAAATAGGTATAATTATATTTTATTTAGTTCTATTAATTCGCACCATCGTAATGTCTATGCATTATCTACCATTTAAAATAATAATATTATGTTATTATTTTTCAGTATAAATCAACATTGTGTGAAATGTATGATTTCATTGAAACATGTTGTTATGTATCAGGTACACCATCGAACATAGAATCCCAGTTAAAGTATAATTAATATTTCATTCAAACAATATTATTATATATGAAAATGTAATATTCTTTAATTACATGGGATGTTACATACTTCTCACGTTTTGGAAATAGAATACCCAAAATTTTAAAATTAGGATTAGAAACTTCATTGAATGATTATCATTGGAAAAGGAGTCGATAAAACAATCACTTTTAAAGAAAGAATGTGATGAACAAAGGTCAACCGAGATAACCCATACATGGTCTCTATGAAAAAAATCAATATGAAAGAGAATATAAGTGTCATGTTTTGACAGAGTGTGATAGAAAACACGATCATGACAATGTTATCCACCAGAAAACCACAAACTTGTAATAGTTTTAATTGTATTTGGTTTCCAGATTGGAAGAGTAAATTGGATTTTTTTTTTGTTTTATTTTCCATTTTGTTATGCGGGAGAATTTATTTATTATATTGAAGAAAAACAAAAGTAAATATACGATACTTTCAAGAAGAGTTTCAACCTTTAATAAGTATCTACCAAAAATAAATCTTTTCTCCAAATAATGAGTATTTAGGATGACTTGGTCAGACCTGATGTTCTAGAATCAAATTCTATAGAATCACAAAATCCATGATATATGAACTATACATTTCCCTTTTATTTAGAAATTAACCAAATCCAAAATTGTTAGTACAAGATACGATAAACCCCAAAAAAGATAATAATTTATAAAACAAATACTACTAATAATCTCCAAAATTCAACTATCAATACCCAATGATCAAAAAATACCATTCAATAGGATATTGTCCTTAAAATTCTTCCATATAATCCAATCTATGATTGAAACCCAAAATTCATATTTATTTGATCACATAGTCTTCCCCAAAAATCATAGAATTTGTCTCTAAATAACACAGGTTACTCTTAAAGTCGTATATTGAAAGAAAATTAACCTAGTAAAATATTCTCAAAGACAGTTTAATCATTTCAATAAATATCATGAATATCCATATATCCCCAAAAAAACATAATGTAATCCAAAATAATATTTCATCCATTAGTGTTTCCCCAAAAGAAAGAACGTCTTCCAAAATAACCTTTATCACTGAATTACCAAACAATTTTCCAATAAAAATAACATTTATTTGATATAACATAAGTTTCCAAATTTAACTTATTCTTGATCCATAAAATTATTTAACTAATAATAATAAGTCTTACATAATATGTGCATCACGTAGTCATGTGGTAGGTGACAAATACCAATCACAATTTGGTTGTGTGTTTGATTCCCACAGCTTTGTCTGACGCGACGTGTTGTCACAAGGTATGTGTTTTGTCCTTTTTCTAAAACTATATAATTTTATAAAATTTCCAAAATTTATATAAATACCTCAATAAATAACCATAACATATTTTAACAACAAATGTTATATCATACATTCCATTACATCTGAAAAAGTAATAACTTGTAATTCCCTCAAATTCAAGGATCATAGAAACCCAAATGGTTCTTTATAACTATATACTCAAAAGAAAAGATATTTCTTCCATAAATATCGTTTTTCATATATCAATATTTAGTTTTAGGCATACTAGAATTAGTCTTCCAATATAATCATATTATTAAATCATTTTAAAAATCATCATCTATAGATCCCACATAACTAATCTATTCCATAAATGTAGACATATTAATCAAGGAACATTCTTTATAATCCTATATCCAGGTTTTTTTAATCATATTATTTTATAATTATTTCCTACAAAAAAAATATTTCATAATGTCTTATGATTTCAGTAATTTAAAAACATGATATAATAAATTATCCAATTCTTTCATTGGTCAATGTGAATTTCCTAATCTTCTATTGGAAAGACATTAGACATTGGTAAAAATATATTTTTATGATCTTTCTGATCCCATTCCAGAATCTTCTTCATAGGACATCGATGATTATAATGACCATGAACACCTCAGTTAAAACATTCAATTGATCCTTCATTGAGAACATTATTCCCCTTCCTAGAGTCAACTGGATGCTTCTATTTACTAAGACTGGTTTTTGCGTTATGGCATTTTTTACCACATCTAAAAAATCTTCTTGAACCTTTGAAGAATTTTCCTAAGAGTTTCATTCCCCACCCTAAACACATTAGTTTAGGAATATACATTACTATATGATTATTATCTGAACATCTGTTGGGATTTTTTTATCACATATACGATGCCTTATAAAAATAACCATGGTTTAGGTGGTCAATCATGACTTTATATTGTTGGTTGAGAATAAAAAAAATTGTTCTCATTGTATCTCCCACTTCTTTCTCTTGATCATTTAGAAAAAAGTCACATTTTTCGTCACATCCATCAATACTTTGGTTCCTTCTAGATCCAGCCATTCACTAAAACAAACAAAATCTGTGTGAGTATATCAATAAAATCATCATATAATATATTATTGGGGGGTAAATATTTAGATAGACATATTAATTTAATCTTAAACTCCTCCAATTTATCTAAAATAACTATGAAGCTTTATAAAATTCTAACCATTATGGTTATGTCACTTATACTTAAATAACACCCTCACCACTAAAGTTATCTAAACCAACCACTAATACAAACTGTAATGCCCCATAAATAAACATTATTTAATCATGAATGATGTTATTAATTCCCATTAAAGACCTTTTCAGGTTTAGCATTTAGAGAATTTGGCTATAACTATTACATTACATTTAAAAATTTACAAAGTAGACACTTCTACTTAGTTTATATTTTTTTATAAAATTAAATACCTAAAAATAGAAACATGTCAAGTTCAATGTTTTAGATAGCATGAATTTTCTTTGAAACCATTATTGACCCTATTCATCATTAATTCTTATGAAAAACATTTCAAAAACATGGGATGAGCATAAAAATCTCAGTAAAGGATACAAAAAGAAATAAAAGTTTTATTTTTTACAAAAAAACAATTATATCAACAATATATTATCATAAGTGATAATTTTTCCCATTATGAAGTTGTAAATACTCTTCACTTAAAAAATTTCTCTTCTTACCCTTTTGTGACCAGATGATTAACATAAAACCCATAAAATGAACATATAACATATTAAGGTATCATGGGACATAAACATACTTAAATGTAATAAACATACGGTTGACTTCAACACATATCACTAAATTAAATGACCAAACAATTGAATTTTATACACAATGCATTGGATGATATAACGTAACCACCCATCATAGTTTATAATAGCACCACCCATCAATTAGTATATCATGTAACCACCCATCAAATGTCCAAGTAAAATTATTTAATCATAACATAGAAGATATTTCAAATATAATAATTTCACCAATAAAATTTCATTTTCAATCATAAGAAATCATTTGAAGATATTTAAATAATAAATCTATTTCAAAAACCATTTTTTATACCATCTAAACATTAAATAGAGAGATTTTTAAATCAATGTGTCCCATACTACATTGATAAATTTAATAGAATTATCATTTTAAAAAAAAATTTATTCATATAAATAATTCCTTAAAATAATTTTTAGAATAAATACATTCTTTAAAAATAGTTATAAGAATAAATATTTATAAAATTTAAAACAATGTTTTAGTTAAAGAGTCCTTAACCCATC
This sequence comes from Viscum album, assembly GCA_963277665.1. Lineage (NCBI taxonomy): Eukaryota > Viridiplantae > Streptophyta > Magnoliopsida > Santalales > Viscaceae > Viscum > Viscum album. The sequence goes on along the minus strand of OY728133.1, from coordinate 2,062,242,036 downwards.
GAGAATATTATTGAATAAAAATAAATAGAAAATAAAAGTAAACAAAGATTATAAAATCATGACAGTAAGGATATTCATGATATAATAAGTCAAATGTATTTATATAAACCATATAAACATGAATGTATGTATAAAAACAAATAAGACTCATTGGAATATTAATTGATACAATGTACCTTGAAAAGGTCATATCCTTAGATTAAAGGCAAATCAATGACATAATTATATTTGAAAAAATATTAATACACCCAATATAAGAAGATATAATGTTTAAAACAATAATAGGCCATTAACCCATATTCATAGAGTGACATAATCAAGAAGTAGATGTTTAACCCCAATGAATTGAAATTAGCTTTAGAAGTTCTCTTACAAAAATGTGATAACCTAACAGCATCGCATTAAAATTCATAGAATGAGTTTCTAAGAGAGAAAAGGGTCTCTCATCACAATTACATAAAAATTACGTCAATAATGATATATAATAACATAACCAACATAATAAATATAATTTTTAAGACATAACATAAAAGAAGACGTTTACTAATATAGGAGGGTGAAAGGTTCCCTTAACGATTCGGTAAGTTACCAAACATACACCCCATGAAGGAAGGAGTATAAAATAAAGATATAAATACACATAAATTAATGTATATTACACTAAGTATACAATCATGGTAAGTTCATACACAACACAAAATGAAATATTTTCAAATATAGCAATAATATCACGAGAATAGAAAGTTAGATGAAAACCCATTTCCACGTTGAAATAAAATGATTCATATGAAAAAAAGTTAGTAACCAAAAAATAATTCACAGAATACCATGAATATATATAGAATCATGATAATATATATCAAATTTTTTTACCCAATACACCACATGCAATAAATATGAGGCAAATAATAGAAATCTCACACAATTAAAAGAGTGATTAGAAACCCCTTACATCTTGTCCAACATGTCCCTTTCGTTCTTTATTTTCCAAAATAATATACTTAAGTAAATTTATACCTGACTTAATACCTCTTTATTTTTTATTATTCCTATTATATAACTTTTAACCTTTCTAAAAAAAATTCTTAATTTTTTTAGTTCATATCAGACATTTTGTCATTGTTCGGAACTTCTGTTAAAAATGAGCTTGTTATAATTATAAGTTTTCATTGCGGTCAAAATTCCATTATATATAGAATTATATTAGTGATTTATACATAATATATATTATAAATATCTTGTGAATATGTATTTATAATATTCCATATCATTTGGATATATGAAAATGAAATGCATCGTTCATGGAGATGGTAATATGTACGTACTCATGAATGCTACTTCCAAAAAATTTTTCATTTTAAAATGAATGAAAACCATTTGATACATAGTTATATTTTTAAAAAAGTATTATATAATATTTTAGATACATTACCTATATTCATTAACATTATCCATTATATGTTCAATGTAGGTTTGAACGAGTCATATCACTTTGAGGGGGCAGTAGTCAATACCTGTCAAATGAAATAATCATATTTACCCATTATGGAAACCATAAAGGTATTATGTAAATGAAATATTAATAATCATAGAGACAACATAAATATAATATATATCAAATATAAATACATTTCTATCATAATGGCCACCATGAGAGACGGTAGGACATAATTTAACAATCATCATTTCATGAGGCAGTAGTGCGTCTTCCAGAAAAACAGTATGTTTGTATCCATTAGATGGAGTTGTGTAGAAATTTAGTTCAAATAATTCTCCTTAAAACAACCTAGTATATTTAGTATAATGGTATTGTTATAAAATTAATGTCTAAAGTGATTTTATATTGTTGTATAAGTAAAATAAAAGAAAAGAACTTAAAAGACGACATTACATTTAAATAGGGTAACTCCTTTTGGTTTAAACCAACAGGCTTCTTTTATGTTCCTTATGCCTATGGTTAGGCCTCTATGTGGAATAGAGGGATGTATGGAGCTTAATGGTTCAGATTTTTGACTATCCAAGGGGCAAAATAGGTGTTAGTAATGGGTTAGATGTGATGTATTTTTATAAGATATAGTAGGGGCTCTTTAAGAATGCTTGAAAATTTTATTTTATTATAAACTGATTTTCTATTTCAAAATGTCCATATATAATTTAATTAGAATTTACGATGACTATATTTCGAAATAAAATCATCTAGTAAAAATCAGATAGGTATTTGATTGTCTTTTAAATTTTATAATCTCATTTATTAAAATAATTTATAAAAAAGGTAATCACAACATCATCATTGTGTCCTAAATAATTTTATTTATTTTATATCTAAAAATTATAAAATAAATACCATGATTTATGAAATATTTTTATTTTTCTGATGAATATTTATTTCGTAAGATATATCTTATATATCCCCAGGTAAAAATTTATTTACTAAAATATGTATTTTTATGTCATCTTTGCGTTTACATTAAATTAATTAATATAAGTGTCATTATCAAATCCAAGTAGCTTCATGGGGTCCCAAAATAGACCCAAGGATTCCCATGGTCAGACAAATATCAAACAATAGGAATAGGACACATGTTCGGGTAACATATTATTATTATAATAATATTTTTAACCCTTAATTACAAGATTGACCCATTAACCCATTGTAAATAAATTTTTTACTGAAGAAAATATTGCTAATGTATAAAAATAAAAGTTTTCTCTATACACAATTTGAACCTTCTAATGAAAAATATTGAATCAATTTTTCCAAATTCAAAACACGGAAGTGGAAGAAGTTAATTTAATATTAATTTCTATTTAAAAAAAAAGATTGTTTTTAAAAAATAATAACTATCAAATGATTGACACTTATTTATATCCAATTTCAAAGTAAAATTACTTCAAGTTACCAACATTAAATTATATATTAAAAATATAATCTAATTACAATTTAAAATCATTTAAATGATATTCTATCCATATAAATAAAATATATTAAAAGGTAGTTTTGAATTAAAATAGATTTTGTTTAAATAGTCATTATAAATGACCATTATCAGAAAAATACCCAAATTTCATCTAACGGAATGTTTGATTTCACGATTCTAATGAATAATTTTTATCTTTTCAAATTTAAAATATAAAAGTGAACAAAACCAGATTTAAAAAATTTTCTCTATCAAAATGTTGTAAATCATCATTTTAAAGAATATTAGAGTATTTATTCTTATAATTGGATTCATTTACTTTTTTAGCCTCTAAATTTTATTGGATTAATTTAAAAACATTTAAAAAACATTAATAATTATATTATTGTTAATTCTATTAATTCCATCCAGTAAAATTTCTAGGCGTTAACTACCATTTAAATTAATAATATTATTTATTATTTTTCAGTATAACTCAACATTGTGGGAAACATAATCTTTCAAATAAGCCCATTGTTTTATATCAGGTACTCCATAAAACATATACTCCCCCTTAATGTAATATTAATATTTAATTAAAAATTGTTAATAAATTTAAAAATATCATATTGTTTATTTACCTGGGATGTTACAGTGATTATGATTTTTTACCCACTTAGTCAATTTAAATAGTTTCAACCATGAATTTGATTAATTTCATTTAGAAACTATGTAATACATTATTTAAATCAACCATGATTACAATACATTTATAATCGGAGCCAGGTGCATGTCTAATTAATTTTTCAATAGATTAAAATGTATTTTGAATTGAATAAGTTTAAATTATTTTAATCTAATTTTTATTAGGGATAAAAATGAAGGTTTTTAATCCTAAAATTCACCCCTATTGTATTATTCCATCTCCATATACATTATGATCAAATAGGTGCTCGTAATAACATTCTTTACCAATGTAATATATTCTATATTAATAAATTATGTTCTAGACCTGACATTCTATACCCAAAACATTTACACTAGATTATGGTTCTAAGTGGCTATAATAAATAAACTAAAAAATGGAAATTGATATCCATTTTTATGAAATTATTTATGAATTAAATACGCAAAATCGTTCAGACGCAATTTGGATTGAATCAGGTATTGAGTTACAAGTGTCCTTGGGAACCCCAGGGTCTAGGTTGTTTTGTATTGATTAATAGATAATGTGATAACTGGTTAGTTATTAATTGTAATTAATTTATTATACAATTGGATACACATGTTATTTAATTTTTTTTGAGAAACTATTAATGGTGTTCAATTGAGTTTTACACACACCCAACTCGTAATGAATGATCGGTACCAAAATAGACTTTATTTATTCATGAAATGTTGTGGGAAAATGCCATGTTCTATATGGGTGATTTTTGTATAGATATTGGATGAGGGAACTATATGTAGTTTGGGACCCACAATGTATTTGTGGTGTCTTTATTTTTATCGTTTCCTTCATGACACATGATATGTATCTTAGCATGTCATTTTAAGGCTTTAGTCCGGATGTTGTACTTCATTCCATGATTTCCTTGAGACGAAGAATTTTTAATATTTAAATAGTATTTATCTATTTTTTTACGTCCGTTGTAGTATTACTCAGAGAAAAGAGGGTATAGTCATCCCATGATTGAATTATTAGGCTCCTGATCTAGTCTGCAACCTCTGGTGTATGGGGAGGGACACTTGAGTTCATGTTACTGAATTAATTAGGGCATCGAAATATGGCACCATGTTTAGGAAATTTTACATGGTACTTGGAAACATGCATTGAAGCATGTCAGATATACATTAAGGTTACATAGAAAGTTGAATCAATCACCTTTGTGACATAATACATAGTTCAATAAATTTCAATATAATCATTCTTTTATAAATATGTAGATAACATGAATGGAATATCTAAACACCTCAATATAGAACACACGATACTTGGTTTATAATGACCACCATAGTCTCAATTCCAATCCATGGATCACACAAAGGAACATGAAACCAAAGTATATATTGTAAGATAACCCAATGTATAAAATGATACATACACACCAAAGTGTGTATATAGGGAATGAGCTAATTCTCTATAGGATTTTATAGAGATTATAATAGAATTATTTTATAAGACATAAATATAGTTCATGCTTGATGAAATTTTGAGATAAAAACAATAATTATTTATTTCCCAAGTGGACTACACAATAAAATTTGCTTTCACATTCAAAAATAATCTTCCTATTAAATTGGAATAAAAATTATTTTAAAATAAACAAATGATAATCTTAATGAATCAAATGAATAAGTATCAAAATTTGAAGAATAAATAAAAGAACCATTATAAAAAAAATTATTAATATAGATAACTATCCTACATAAAAAAAGAATAGTGATAGATATAAACATTCTTCCAATATAGATTATCATGGAGCTCCCTCATGAATCCACTAGTATGCCTACAGTTCAATGAAATTATCATAGATCTATTCTTACCATTTTGGGCCTTTCATGGTGGTAACCCTAAACCAATATAAAATAATAAATATAGGACCTTTTGAGAAGAATAATCGTAAATAAGAAATCAATCATCCTATACATCCAACATTGCTTCCAAAGGAACCTGTATAACCTTACAAACATACACTCTGGCCCAATTTTTTTTTAAAACTTTAAATTATGCACAAATAAATTTCAAATAATTGAAATCACGATATGAGTATAAGAATTATCCATATATAATATCATAATATATGATGAAATAAATTATGAAGGTAAATTTTTTATAGTGCATAACATGTAATTATTCGAAACTAAATTCGTTTTATAAATCTAAACAAAAATATAAAATCACGTTTCTATTTATTTTAATCAAATATTTAATGAATCATGTAATCAAACACTTTTATTGTTGGAAATAAACCATTTTGAAACCAATACATCAAATCATTTATAATAATAGTTTATAAAAGTAATAAATTATTTAAATTTACCATTATAAATTTATTTAGAGTAAAAATTAGTCTCAATTGAACTTTTACAGTCAACTTACATCCATGAAAAGGTATTTAAAAAATGAAACAACAATTTAAAATGGATATAATTCAACATAATGTTTCTGAAAAACAATAAAACTATAGGGAAAAAATTATAAATATATAAAAAACATTATATATTATATCGTTTTTAGATGAAATAATACATTGACAACCCATGAACCATGTCATTTTTAAATTTATAGAAGTTACATAGATAATGATACTCCAATGTTAATGAAACCATTATTCCATTAAAATTTATATATAAATAATGTTTATAAAAGACCATTGGAACTCTCTCACATGAAACCCCCTAAATATATATGGTTTCTTTTTGGAAATGGAAAATAAAACCCTTATATAGGACTTGTATTAAAGAAAATGATATTAATATATGTCAATTAATATGATGAAGATAAGTAGACTGAGAAATATAAGTAAAATTACTCCTTATGGACCACCAATGATGATTAGAAAATAATGGAGGAGTAGAGAAATGGTAAATTACCCCCTCAAGGTATTTTAAACGCACAAGAAGGGAGAAATGATGGAATTACTCTATTATGATTTTCCCATTAATTGTATTATTTCTAATACTATCATTATTATTATAAGATAAATTTGTTTTCTAGAGGAATCTACTATTTTTCAATGATTCTCAAAATACATATATTTTAAATACAACTTTTCTAGAAATAAAAGTACAGCCACCGAAAATATAGGTATAATAAAAAACAACTTTTTATAATAGTGATAATAAATAATCAAAGTATATATGACATGTAAAATACAATTAATTTTTATAGAATCATAATGTTAGATTACTGAAACGCACCTCAAAAAAATTGTAACCATGAACAAAATTCATTTATATAAATTTAATACTTTAAAAAAGATAAAATGAACAATATCGTGGATTCTATACATAAAAATTGATGTTTAAAGGTAAATTATGGGGGTGAATATTTACATTTCATGGATCCCAAAACTATGCAAGAGTTTCAGAAAACTCAGTACGTTAACATTAAAATAATCAATGTTACTATCCATAGATACCATAACAATAATTTTTTTCATCATTGTTAAATTATAATTTCTATTTATTATTCATTAAAATTTATTATTATAATATGATATAACCCATATAGAATAATTTTGGTGTCATAGTGTTTATGAGAGAAACTGACATCAATAGAAATATTTTATGACATAAATTGAGTACAACCAAAATATATGTGAATAATAAAAAAAATTGACTTTCTATATATAATTAATAACAATTATGTTAAAAGATATATTCCCATCAATAATTTAAATCCATGAAAAATTTAATAATCTTTATATGAATATCCAAGGTGGTACATTAAACCAGGTGACTATGAAGCCTCTAAACATTATGTTAAAATTAAAAATTTAATAATTGATAAATAATGGAATTTTATATTAATATATCTCAATGTAAATAAAAAAATAATAAATATAGATTTTCCCTCATATAACAAAAGGTTCTTAAATGGAAGGTAAATCTACTATATAAACTTTACCAAGAAAATGTCATTTATATATGTAACCATAATATATACCACAACTATTTCCTTCCACTTCTCGACATCCCAATGGAAAGTAAGATCCCTTAGATATCCTTCCCATAAAATACAGTATTCATATGTTTTGTTGGATACAACAATGGGGGAAAATATCATCACTTAGGTTTTTATAACCAAATAAAGACTATTAACTATCTTACCACTAGCACCTTAGTAATTATAAAAATTAAAAAATATGAATATTTTATTTCTATACCTACTAAAATTGATGAATATCATATCTAAACATTCACTCTATGGTTAAGAGTAGAAAAACCATAACCAAATGGGATAAAAATGGTTTTTGGAATCTATTTGTATGTAATAGGGTAGAATATTATATTAAATATGAAATCAAATCCTTCGTACCACTTATTGGAGTACAGTAATGATTCTTATCTTCATCCTATCTATCATAGATAGGGTGAAATCAATTTTTTTCATAACATCTAAAAGATACATAAAAGAAAAGGGACAAACTAGATTTTATTATCAATATTTAAGGCCCATCTAATATTTCATTCCCTCATATATTTTTCAAATAAAAAATATGGGGAATATTTATCATGATTATATAAAAATATATTGTTACAAGCTTGACTATATAAATATAATAATTAAAAAATTATATTATTTCTCCACCTCGATGTTTTATAAAACGATTACCCTCATAAAAAACACTTAGAACTAATCAAATTTTACCATATAGGAATATTGTTTAGTAGTTTAATGAATCTTCATCTATCTAGATTATCTATTCTATGATATCCTATAAAATTTTCTTCTTATGATTCATTACATTTTTAAATATATCAACTGTCATGGAAGAAATGTTTTATATATCATATCACAAATGGTTATGGTTATTTATTGGGTGTATTTCTTATTGAAATAGATTTTGGAACTACAAAACAATTCCTAGACTATACCTCTAATTAATATAACAAATGGGATGTTTCTTTTACAAAATGGATACCTCTTTACGGTTCACATCAACTAATTTTCTATAATATTAAATAAATAATATTTTTTTAATATCATAATAAATATTTATTATTTCACATAAATCAGTCATCTTAGAATATAATAAACACTACCCTTACCTTAAAATTCAATCTGCATTAATTGTTTTTCAATTTAATCTATATATACAAGCCATGGTGTTGACACTTTTATGGAATCTACATTAATCTCTCTCATAACATGAAATTTGAATCTTTATCCTTTTTAATGATATTATGAATATCATCGATTTGGTTTATCATCAACGAGTATGGTTAATACATTCTTATGAATTTTTTTAATAGTATATCCCATGTACTGATAGATCTAGTTGGTATGAAATTAAATAAATCATTTAATTAAAATTAATTAAAAAATTTGAATGACAATAACCACATAAAAATAATCAATACTACCTTATTCATGAATATAAATAAATTAACATAATATTTCAAAATTATCAATAAATATCTTCATGCTGAAATTTACTAAATTTCTGTATGATTTTAACATTTATAGAACAATTATATTATCCTCAAAACTATTATCCAAACTTATTGAATCTCAATTACAATTGGAGAAACATCATGGTATTAAATGAAATAATCATTGATTTTAATATCAATTTTAAGAGATTTAAAATATTGTTAGACAATTTGATTACTCTTTTACCCTATCCAATTTTGATTTACCTTAAGAAATATCAACATCACACATACTATTAGTGGTATCGAAGGTAGATATTAATGTTTGGGTTTGTGTTCCATGGTTCATCTATATAAATTATACATGACCAAGTGGTTAATGTATCTAAGATTCACCAGTTACCTAATATTGAAATGAATATATACCACAAGTGAAACGATTAGCATTTATTAAAAATAGAAAATAAGAATTTATTTGCTCAACAAGGAATTAAAAAGAAGTTAATTTCTTTCGTCACTAAAAATAAAACAATAAAAAATTATGACATCAATATGATAATATTTATATGTTCAATGATATCATATTTTATGTTTTTATATATTTTAATTGTTAACAACTTTCTAACAGAATATAGAAAATTAATTAATATTAAGAATATACCCTAATAAAAAAATTAAATTTCAGGAATATAATTTATTAATATCAAAATAAATTATTTTTTATGAGGGTAAAATTTATCTTCAAAATAATTATAATATTATTTATTAGAAAATTATGAAATAGAATTATTAGAAAGAAATTTTGAATATAAGTTTGGAAAAATATTTAAATTTAATTAACTTACTTATTGTATTGGTGAAATTATTTTCAATAATAAAAATCTATTAGAATTAATTTAGATCTCATAAAAAATTATTTAATTAGTTATTTCAATTCAATTGAATTAAGAACCAAATTCAAATAATATATGTTATAATTATACATTATTTTTGAAAAATAAAATTCATAACAATCCTGAAATGTTTAATTTTATTTTTATGTTAGTTTTTTTCTATTGATTAATATTTTATCCCAATGATACATAATGAATATGATAAATTATTATCTATTGGGATAAAATAAATTAAACTAATTACTCAGAAAAATTATTAAAACTTATATAATTATTTCTAATTAAATTAGTCTAAAAGAGGTACGTGATCCAATTGTTTCGTTTTTCGAAATGCAGTATTTTCTTATGAGTATACTTTCTTCAACATGAATAATAATTTTCAAATGGAATTTGTAAAAATATATTTTTGTATTTAGGTTCATTTCATTAGGATCAAGGATCCATAGGGCAGATTAATCTTTGAAGATTGAGGATCAATTATGAATAAATTTACTAATCCCTATCATTATTAATTCATTTAAGAGTAAAATATTGATATAGTTATTGTTATAGTAATACGATTAATTTTCATTGTAATTTTCATATATTTTTATATTTAAGATTAATGTGGTATATATGGGTATTCCACCAATTTCATGACATGGGATGATCTCCCTAAACCAATGAGTGGTATCAGATCATTGATCATTAATGGGTCAATTTTTTATTATTCTAGTTTCTCAAAGAACATCCCCATATTAATGTCTATTAAAAATTCCATAACATATTATATATTGTATTTTCTTATGTTTGGAAATAAAATAGAATACAATAGTCATATATTGTGATTTATTATATATAAATTATAATGGGATTTTTCTATTTCTTAGGTTTTCCTTATTAATTCATTATGTCTTCCTCGAACCTCTTTTACTTGTTGTGGTAAAATAGATGGTATATTATTAGTGGAAATTTTTAATAATCCATTAGATTTTCAATAATTTATGGAAGCACAAATTTTGGTTGGAATACATTGTTTAATCCTTCACAATATAGGTTCTTTGAAACAGACATAGATTCAATAAAATTGAATTTAATCCAATATTTATATAGATAAAAAAAATATGTTTTTTGAGGAAGTGTGTTTGTGCACATATTTTTAGTTATTTTTCATTTTTTCTTATAATAGAGAAATTAATTTTCTTAATTCATACAATTTTTGTGGGTTTGTTAAATTGGAATCCATTGTGAAATAGTAAATTATGTTGGTGGGCGATGTCAATTTTGGGTGATTTATGATAGTTTTGTAGTGAGATCATGTCAGATTTGTTTATATTAGGGTTAAGTGATGAATAAATTTGGGAAACATATCAGTGATATATAGATACAGGATCATTGTGATGGAATTTATTTTTTGCGATGGTTTGGGTTCTAGGTTTGAGATTTCATTGTATTTTTGAGGTTGGTTATACAATGTTTTATATTTAGGTTGTTTTTTATTTTAAATTATCATATAATTTAAGGATTTTATTTGATTTAACGATAGATTATTTAATTATGTTCCCACATATCATTTTAGTTTTATTAACAAAATTAAAAATTAAATGTTTTATGGAATTATGCTAACAAATTTCATAGTAAAATATATAAATTGTATTTTACAGTTAAAAAAGAGACATTATCTAATGTAAAATATAATTCAAAAATGATAAAATTTTAAAAAAAATCATGAAATTCATATAGTTTATAACATTTTAATAAATATTAAGGGTTATTTATTTTAAATTTATATTTTTCATGCCTATATTCATTTAATAGAACTATATTTGTATCTCTTTTTTGGAAAATAAAAAATGTGACTATATTTTTTCCTTTATAATATTTATGATTATGAATTTTTATTTATATATATATATATATTGTTTATAATATCAGTGATAAGTTGAATATATAATATTTATATAAATTGAATAAAATTCAATGTATTATTACTTTGGAATTACTTTTCATCAAACATGACCTTTATTTGTAATTAATTTTGTTAGTTTGAATTTACATTTCAAAATTAGTTTTTCTGTAGTACATTTTACTTTGACGATGAGATTTAGGGATTTAAGTAATGTCAAAAAAATAATGGGGAATTTTATTTGGACATTATAAAGCATGAAATCCAATTATTAGTTCATGAAATGTTGATTTTTTATATATATTATTATAGGTGTTCTGAAGCAGAAATGGAAAATAGCATTTAGATCTAAACATTTCTAGGAATATCTCATTTAACATATATATGGATTGCATGATGATTTGTATTAATATGTTTAGATTATATATTAGGGTGAGTATCATGATCATATGTGTTGTGTAAAGTGTTATACATTAATATGGTTGGAACATATTTATTCAGAGCTTGTATGATGGATTACCAAGCTAAATCATTAGATTCTTCAAAATTAAATGAATAGAATTAGTGGATAGTAAAAGATGGATTATATGATGTTATTTCTTAATATTCATATGATTTATAATAAACTTGTGATAATATAAGGACATCTCATCAAATACTATGTATCTATTCCTTCTAAATAAAATTAATTTCAACACCTCAATCACCAAACCTGGTAGTTTATTGCAAATATTAGGTTCCAAGGGAACATATTTCATATGTAGTGATGGATATGGTTAATCCAAAGGGTTATCTAATGACATCACATTGATATTTGATCCTTAAAAAATTCTAGGATTCCTTAAGAGTTAAAATACCATCGATATTTATATTAGTATTACACAAATGATGGATAAATAAAATGAGTTATTCACCCAATTGTCCAGTTATTACAACTATCATGATTTTCATTCATTCCTAAATAAATATATATTTTTATGAGTTTCACTAAAATGTGGCGTAATTTCTTGGTGAAATATGGATCTTACTCTTATATGTGGAAATGATGAATTGGTTCATAGTTTTTAGTGTGCAATCAATCATTAAAAATCATGGATGAGAGGATATATAATTTGATAATAACATATTGATATAAATTTGTTTTATAATTTTTCAAATATCATGTTTAACATTTTGGAATATGATAAAGGTATGACCTATATAAAATTATATATTTTTATCAAAATTTTACATGTTCTTGAAAGGTGATGAATTTTGAGCACATGAAATTTAAATTTATAGTTATCATCTTCATCAACTATTACTCAATGATATTGGATATTTGATATACATCATATTTTTTTATATTAAACAATGACTCCAAAATAATGTGGAATTGAAAAAGGTTATCATCGATCTACCAATAATTAATAGACAAAGGGTTATATCTTTACATGTCTACAAAAATGATATATGTTTAGTTAGTGGATTATAACTCGAATTGGAGAACTGTTACATTGATACCAACATAGAAATATATTTATTTCAATATTTTGTTTCGATAGTATGTTATTTTCTGTAATTATTAAGAAGAATATATTTTCTATATAACATAATAAATTTCATTATATAATTGCGGGTATATTTAATTGATTATATATTATTGATAGGGATAGTCATATTTATCAAATTCAAAATAAGAAGGTATATGTTAATATTAATCCAACCTAACATTATCAATTAAACCATAGATATAAATATTAAAAACAAATCCAAAGAATATATTGAGATTAATTATTCAATATAATGTATTTTGAATCATTTCAGAAAAGTATATTTTTTTATTTTTTAAAATAACCAAAGACTCATATAAGGGAATGGTTAATGTTATATTGCATTGTTCCATCTCATATATAGTTATTTATGATGTCCAAATAAAATTTAATAATATAGTGGGTTTATGTACGTCAAAATATTTTTTTGAGGAATTTAGTTGATATGGTTACGGGTGTCTAATGAGACAAAATTTTTGATAAATTTGGAAAGTCCAATGAGTTTCATAAAACATTATGTAATAAAATAAGAAAAATTATTATCATTCACAAATCATATTATAATGCTTAATACATGGTCTATATTTCATATCACATTTTTATTATATAAATTTTCTTACCATTTTACAAATCCAAGACCATTTAAAATATATTATCTTGAAAATATGGTACATAATACAATAAAGTATAAAATATTATTTTAAACCAATTGAATGAATTATTAATTGTATCATCATATATATTGTTACCGAATATCATAACCTAAGGAAATATATCCATTGAAATGGTTAGCCTATGTCCCAGAAAGGGAAAATAAGGGAAACCGTTTACATGTGATCATGTGGTAAAACAATAAGAACATAATGAATTAAATAATGTCATGATAAAGAGAAAAATATTCATATAATAATAAAAATAATATGATTCATATAATGTAAATGTTTCTAAATAATTTTATCGAATCCTTCGTAAGAATATCATTGAGGTTTATCACTGAGGTGTCATAAATATTACAAAAGATATTCACTAAGGAATCATAAAACATGACATATTTATAGATTAAATTCATTACCCAATGCATTGGAGAGATAACAGGGTACACCCTTCATATGTATAAATTAATTTTATCAACATATATCATAATAAATCATTTCATAAATAACTCATGAAAAATAATAGAAATGGGATTCACATCAAAATCACTGCATTTTTTAATGTTCTTAAAAGGGCCCTTATGTGATTTTAATCCCACGAAAAAGAAATGTGGGATTCATGTATGTTAATCCCAAAATAAAATCAATAAAATTGGAAATATATTTGAATACCCCTAGATAATAAATAATTTTGGTAATTACAATAATAAAATAAAATAATTTTATTAGAAAATTATAAATGTTTGGAGAAGTATAAGTATTAGCATAACGCGTACAAAACATGGCTTTAGAAAACATTACAAAGAGAACAGAAAGGGTTCTAAAATTCATGAATTAATCTTAAAAACATAATAAATATAACATAAAGGAAAAAAAACATTTTATGCATATTTGAAATAAATACAACCTAAAAACTAAAATTGAATGGAAAAGAGAGGTTCAGATTACCCTTATGAAATTTCGGTATCCTAAAGGAATCACCTAAAAATACATAAAATGTTATGATGAAAAATGTTCTATAATAATTTTTATGTAATATTTAATATAAGGTTTATATTAAATAACATATCAAAACATAAAAAAATTATAATAAAATGGTTTAACAAAAAAAGTTCTTCTTGATCAAAAGAGGATGGTCGTAGATTCATGTACCATGAAGAGTTTTACTAAAACATGAGGATTGTGACCTTGGAGGATTGAGGAAACCTTTGGAGTCCGAATTGGGCAGTACAACTATTATATCATTGTCGGGGATGATTTTGTAAATAATGGAAATGAAGGAATGGGTTTTTATTTTTATAAAAATTTATGGAGTTTTAATTTAATTTATCTCGATAACTCATTGGTGGTATCAGCAAAACCAAGGCATTTCCCATGATATTTTATCATTGTATTGGCCACATGAGACACATATTAGTTTACTTTAATTCATAAAAATTGAAAATATTATTAATTTAATCATTATATCATTATGACTTAACTATGATGTAATTAAACATACCAAAAAACTCCAACTATATTTATACTATTCACACAAAACTAACGTATTTTATAAAATTCAAATAAATTAACCCAATACTAATATATATATTATGACATCAAAATAGATATTTATTTTTTCATAATATGTATATAAATATGATAAATATATCTTTTAAATATAAAAATACTTTTTATTTAAAATTATAGCAGACAACAAATTCATAGTAAAATTGCATAGTGAAATTTATGATTCATGAAGAACTAAATATATTTTATCATTTATAATTAAAATGAGTATTTTTATTACACTATATTATTCCCATAAACATATTAATAATACTCTAGTTTATTTTAATAATTACATACTCAAAAAAATGTACATTTCATTTCTGAAAAATAAATTTACCAAAATCCATTTCAATTTAATTAATCAAACTATTCATAAAACATAATAGTTAGAAAATAATTTAATAATACAAAGGTTTTACTCATTATGTAAATATTTCCTTGAAACACAGACCATTATAATACCAATGTACAACCTACAGTTAATGTTATATATGATAATCAAATCATTGGGTGGAACAGATAACATCACTCGAGTGGTAATTTCCACAAACTCAAACATCTCTCCTAGGCGATTTCATTCAAGATTCACTTGTTGAAGCATATCATGGGATATTTTTATAAATAATCCAATTGATTCTACCTCATGCCCATGTTATGTAAAATGTGCTTCCTAAGGAATAAATTAACTGTATGAAGCCATAAACTATTCATTATTCCATGATTTCCCTTTTTCATTTCAATTTATAACCGCTAATATAAAGTTAAAATTAATATAAGTAGTATAGTTTCAAACAGTCATATTAACCAATGGTCATATTGATCAATGGAAATATAATGGTCAATAATTTACGGTTACATTTCAATATATCCTCACATATTTAATATAAACAATAGGATTTATTATGTACAATAATCAAAAAAACAAATATTTTAAGGAAAAAATTATCATTGAAATAGTTCAGGTTGTTACATTCATCCACCTAAAGAAATATCATCCAAAAAATTTCAACTCATGATTTTAGAAAATGAATGGTGTGGGTAATTCTGCCACATTATCTCCCCTATTTCCCAAGTCCCTTGTTCATACTTGTGGTTCCTCCAAAACACATTGACAAGGTGGGTAGTCTTGTTGCGTAGAACTATATCCCTATGGTCCAAGCTCACCACAGGCTTCCCCTTATAAGAGATAAAATGTTATATTTGTACAAACTATAGATTCAGTACATGTGAAGGGTCAAATATGTACATCCTCATGAGAGTAACATAGAAAAAATCATGAATTTGAGATTGATATGTTAAATTTTCTAGTAGATTTGCCATTTCTCCTATGTAATCAAGGTTTTCATTGGGGATAGTGTATCTGGGGATAAACATCCATTTCCTCTGAAATTTAATGACTCTATTCCATGGTGAAATGTTAAGTGAGACTTGTTCTCCAACATCAAACCTCTAGTCTTTTTAACGGTAGTCAACATATTCTTTTTGGTGACTTTGAGCCGCATCAATGTGTTGTTTGATGGCATTAAAGTTTTCAAACATCTATTATACATGATCCAGTCCAAGAAGACTTATATCACTATGTTCATTAGAAAAAGTATTATTTCTACCTCTCTATCCATATAGATATTCATAGGGAGACATTTGAATACTAGAATTGATGGTTTTGTTGTATGAGAACTGAACTAGTGGGTGGTGTTGATACCTTCCTTTAAATTCCAAAGAGAATACTATCATCATGTACTCGAGTATTTGAATATTCTATTCATATTTTCCATTATTTTGAGGGATATAGGTTGTACTAGAAATCAGTTTGATAGTCATACCATGTTGAAGACTTTAATATAATTATTATGTGAAAATGTGATCATTATTAGAATTGATATAAAGTGGTTATTCATGAATCCTCATGACTTCCATTACATATATCATGGAAATTGGGTAAATATATATATTCTATAATAGTGATAAATTTTTTTCCGGGTCATATTGCATACTAACACCCATATCACATTATTTACCATATCTGTTTTCACGATACTGGTGACATAATACATTGTGATATTTTCCCACGTCCATGATGGTATGGTTAGGGGTTATAATACCCCTTTAATAATTTGTTGCTCTACCTTCACTTGTTAACACACCATGCACCTTGTGTTGTAGTAAAAAATCTCCCTTTTCATGTTATCCCGCGTATAATGATCATGAAGGTGGCTATACATTTTTGAGCATCCAGGATGTATAGAGAATACCTAGATATGTTCTTCATCCATCAACTTATTCTTAATTTCTGGAATAGATGTATCACATATCCTTTTACAATGTTTTATTACAAATTCATGGTAAATATTGAACTCGGGAGACCTCCCATCTATGACAACACCAAACATCTTCTAAAACAAAGGATATTCTCTTTGATATTTATCGATCTTCTCTAGAAATGTAGGTTCATAACAAATTTGTGATACAACTTATGATATTCTTTTTCATTAAATTCCCAAATCTAGTTTTACTAGGTATTTGATAAAAGGATCTCCTAAATTCCTCATCGCTGGCAGAAATATTGGGTCCTTCAATATTAATGCATCGACCTCTTTTTTTTCTCTTCTAGCGTGATAATGAACTGAATAATCATAGTCATTAATATGTTCCAACCATCTCATTTGTATCATGATAAATTTTTTTTTGTGAAACTATAATTTTAACATTTTTGGTATATGTATATATTACATTTATCTCAAAAATGATAGTTTCTAAATATCATCCGAGAAAAAAACTGTAATCTAGATCTGATTAATCCGTTGGAAGATTCTACTCATGAGATTTTAACTATCGAGATGCATAAACAATCATTTTGTCAATTTCCATTAGGACAAAATGAACCCCTTTTAAAGACGAGTCACTAAAAAATGAATAATTGTAACATCACAGGTAAATAAAGAATATTAATTTTTCATATTTATCATTTTTTGTGAATAAATATGTTAATATTAATTTATAGGGAATGCTATGATCGATGGCGTACCCAATACGCAACAACGGGTTTCTTTGAAATCTTACGTTGCACTCTAATAATAAAATAATATTATCTTAAATAGTAGTTAACGTCTAGCTGTTGTAATGGTGGGAATGAACGGAACTAACTACAAAATGATTATATATGTTTGTCAAATATTTTTACTTTTATCCAATAAATGTTAGAGGCTTAAAATGCAAATGAATCCAATTTTAACCATAAATCTTCTAATATTATTTAAAAGGTCGATTAACATCCTTTTGATGGAGAACCCTTTTTAAATATACTTTTGACAATTTTATATGTTTTATTTGACAAAATAAAATCTTTCTTTATAATCAGGACATCAAAATTTACTTTTTGTAAATTGTTTTTATTTTTCCAATGAAGATAATTTATAGTGAAAATATTTCATTTTAATTCAAAACCTCCTTTTAATATGATTTATTTATATGGATAGATTATATTTTTAATTGAGATTAATGTGTATTTAAAATATATTTTTACAATTTAATCCAATTGTGGTCATTGGAATTAATTTCACCATGAAATTGGACTTAAGCTAGTGTCAATCTTTTAATAGATATTGTTTCTTAAAATCACACTATTTGTTTTGACAACAGGAATTAATTATTAATTTAATTAATGAAACATATATTTTTGGAATTTAGTAAAAAAGGCATCATTTTTGTATTAGTAATATCAAATATATCTTTGGGTGAATTTTTGGTATTTTTCTGAAAAACATGAATTTTTGATGAATAGTGAAACCACTAAGTGGTAGTTAAAGAAATTGATTTTTTGTTTAAATGAAACATTAAAAATTCTGTGATTTGATTTTCTAAAATCCGACATACATTGTTGTCACTAAGAAGTAAAATGTTGATCAATGAGATTAAAATAATTTTTTGGTGAATAGTAACTTTTATGTTTTATTAATCGCGATTAAAGGTAATTTGTGTAATTTAAGTTAAAGATAATGTCATAATAATATGAGATGACCTTTAAAAATTTCCTACACTTATTGGATGAGTCATGGCCGAAAAATAAAATCCATGGGTCAACTTGGGGACCCCATGGAGCCACTTTGGTTGGAAAATGACATTAATAACTTTTTATTTAAAGTTAAAATTAAAATGACACAAACATGTATGGATTTACTAAAACAATTTTTACATGGGCTTATACAAGTCATATTTTTAACTATAAATATTCATTAGAAATTGAAAAATATTTCCTACATCATAATTTTATTTATAATTTTTAAATATTATATAAATTAATTTATTTATGACACCATGATGATGCAGCGATTAACTCATTATTTAACGATTTAAATAAATTGAAAAGATAATGTAAAATCTAAAACCTACACTTTTCAAAAGCCTATTGCATGGGTGGATTTAAAACTCTTATAACCTTATCCTAGAAATATATAATTTTGGGTCCTTTAATATCTGAAAATAATTTTATAATAAAGTAAAAGTTTAAAACATTCCAAGAGTGCCCCTCCTCACCTCTTATAAAAGGCCCCCACCTCTACCACCTTACCCACACCTCTCAAGACTTTGGCATAGCCAAAACCTTCCCATTTCATCTTTCCACATCCCTCTATTCATCATTTAAGCCTCAGCTTTGGTAGAATACTCTTCAAGAAACCCTTTTGGTTCAAACCAAGAGGAGTTACCCGATTTTAAGGCAATGTCTTTACTTGTGTTCTTTCGATTTATTTTGCTTCTCCAACCCCATAAACTCTTTTTATTACATTTTTGTAACAAAACCAGTATCTTAAATATTCTAGGATGTTGTTATAAGACGGTTTCTAGCTACACATTCACACACCTCCGTCTAATGGTTAAAGAATATACTGTTTCTGTGGATGGCGAATTACTGCCTCATGAAATGATGATTGTTCAATATTATTTTAACACCTTCAAAGGTGGCCATTAAGATGTCAAAATTTTTGTATATGATATATAATATGTTTATGTTTTCTTTAATCTTCTGTATTTTTCATTTATGGCATACCTTTATGGTTTCCATTATGGGTAAACGTGATATCTTCATTTTAGGAAGTGTGGACTACCGCCCCCTCAAAGTGAGTTGATTCGTTAATACCATATGTGGGACGTATAAAGGATGGAATTAATGGTATTACATATTATATACTTCTGAAATTATAATATACCTTTATATAATTATTTTTTCATTCCATTGAATACAAAAAAAAATGAAAGTAGCGTTCATGCGTACGTACGGCTTACCGTCTCCATGAACGGTACATTTCATTTCTTATCTCCAAATGTTATGTACTATTATAAGTACATATATATAATGGATATATATGTAATATTATACATATAAATTATGGATTTCATTCTATAATTATAATATATATATATATATATATCTCATTTAGTTTAAATTCTATTAATATCACAAGGAAATGAATGTAGCGTTCATGCGTGCGTACGGCCTACCGTCTCCATGAACGGTGCATTTCATTTTTTATCTCCAAATGCTATGGAATAGTATAAACTGAATATATACTGGATATATATGATATTTAAATCATTGATAATATTCTGGAGATGATGTACCTATAACTTCATGGAAAATTCTTTTCCAACAAGCTCAATTTTGACTCATGTACCGAACATCGACAAAAATGTTTGATATGAACTCACATTATTAACCCATTATTATAACATTTTAATATGTGATATTAACTGAATAATAATCTTTAATGTATTTCCTTAAGAAATTATAAATTGAAAAAAGTTTATTATTCAGGAATATAAATAAATGAACAAGACAAGTCGGACTAGGGGTGAGGGATCCTACCTCGCTTTTTCTTTTTAAGTACTCCATTTTATGTCATTTATTTTAAGATCTTATTTATTATGTTTGGGTATGTTCTATTATATTCATCAATCTGTAATTTTTATATCCATATTATGAGAGACCCTATTTTATCTCATAAATCCATTTTTGGATGTTTTAAGTGGCACGGTTAGGCTGCCGAGTTTTCGTAAGGGATTTCGCATCTCACATTTATTCCCATGAGATTTATGCTACATTTTCCACCATTTCTTTTGAGTGGTGTATTTACTTCCCATTATTCTACTCTTTATGTAATATAATTTCTTTTATGGTTATTTACATCAACGTTGTATAGTCCTTCTTTCATGGGGTGTACGATTCGAATGTTACCCAAATCGGTAAGGGAACATTTCACCCTCCTCTTTTTAAAAGACTTCTTTTGTTATTTATTTTAATTCACATAAAATTATGTTGGTATATGTTCTTATATATCCATATTGATGTATATTTTATGTCCAAGTGATGAGATACCATTTTCTCTCTCATCAACTCATTTTCTGAATTTTAAAGTGACGCCATTAGGCTGTTGGATTTCTGTAAAGGAACTTCTTAACCCACTTTCAATTCTTTGGGTTAAAACTATACTTCTTGATTTCATTATTCCAAGATTATGTGTGGAATATCTATGTTGTAATTTCCACAAAACCGTTGTGTGGATATACTATTTATATACATAATCATCTCATTGATAAATTCTTACGTCATTTAGATGAACATGTGTCAGAAATCATAACTCAATCTCATTTCATTGAGTTAAATATCTATGTCATTTGTTTTGTTTTTTCAAGATTATGTGTGAATGACCTATGATTGTTTTTCACATAATATCCACTTATATTTGGTATATTCATATTTTTCACACATAATCATGTAATTGATTAGTCCTTAATCTAAGGATACTGACTTGGTAAGGTACTTCGTCTCAATCTCCTTCCATTGAGGCTTATATTGTTTTATACACAACTTTCTTTTATATGGTGTATAAATCCTTCTGACTTCTACTTTTATTCAAAAGGAATCTTTTCTATACAAAGTGTTTTACTAAATGACAAAAATTATGTTTCATTTTAACGTACGCGGTGAAAATGACCTTTCCGCCACCGCGAGTATTATTTAATCATTGGCTTCCTCAACATGTCGTTATATTTTTACAAGTAAATAAATACTATATACTATTTTTTGGTATTGAAAATGATTTTGATAATTTATTAGTTATGTCAATATATTTATGTGATATATTGTGCTTGAAATGTAGAAATGTTTTCATTCCTTTATAATTGTTGTATGTGTTATGATTTTATTATGGTACTTGGACATTTGACGGGTGGTTATGTTATAAACCATATCACGGGTGGTGCCGTAAATACGAGGATGGGTGGTTACGTTATAACCCCCAATGCATTGGGAATGGAAGTCGACCATATGGCTATTCCATTAAGTGATATGTGTGGAAGTCGACCGTATAGTTATTCCATTTAAGTATGTTTATGTCCCAATTTACCTTTATATGTTATGTGTTTGTTATATGTGTTTTATGGTCATATTTTGGTTACAAAAGGGTATGTAATGATCTTTTATTCAGTGAAGAGTTTTTTTTACTACTACATAAAGGTGAAAAGTATTACTTTGATAAAGTCTTCTTGGTTTACTTGTTGTTTTGAAAAACTAACAGGTCTCCTTCTTTGTGTATCCTTTACTGGGATTTTTATGCTCATCCATAGTTTTTGAAATGTTTTCCATATGACTTAAAGATGAATAGGGTCAAGGATGGGATCAAGGAATGACATGCTATCTAAAACATGGAACTATACATGATTCTTTTTAAGAGTTTTTATTTTATGGAAACATAGTAGAAGTGTATACTTTGTAGTCTTTGAGATGTAATATTTATGTCCTAATTCTCTAAAACTCTATTCCAAAAAAGATCCTCAATGTAAATTATTCATTTAATTCAATAATAAGTAATTTTTAAGGATGTTCCCTTATAGTTGGAATCAGAGGTCGGTTTAGATAACTTTAGAGGTTAGGGTATTCTTTATGCATAAGTGAAATTACCATAATGGAAAGGATTTCATAAAGTGTCATAGTTTTTAGATAAAGTGAATGAGTACATATATGTTAGTGTTTATCTTCCTCATTAGTACATGATGATTTTGTTGATATACTCACACTGACATTTTTGTTTCTAGTAAATGGATGGATCTAGAAGGCACCAAAGTGAAAATGGTTTTGAGGGAAACTGTGGTGGTTCTCTTATTAAGAGAATGGATGAAATGGGGGATTCAATGATAAATCTCGTGGTTATTTTAAACCAACTATCAAGAGTCATGTTCAACCACTTGAACCTTGGTGAGTTCTCTAATGCATCATGTACGAGGGAACCAACTCGACGTGGAATTTCAGGTAATAATTATACAGGTAACCGTTAGTGTTTATATGATCCTTACTTTTGAGGTAATTAATGTGTTACTATATGTTATGATGGAATATGAATGACATGAGATAAAATTTAGGTTAAATTATGTTATGGTTATTTTTGAATATTTTATTTCTTTTGGGGAATGTTTTATGAATTATGTAGTTTTGGAAAAATGAAAAACACGTAGACCGTGTGACAACTTGTCGCGTCTAACGAAGCTATGGTAATCGAACCCACAACCAATGTGCGACTGGTATTTATCGCCTACCACTGGACTATGTGAAATCCCTGGTTAGTTTGACTCGTTCTTTTTAGTTGGATGATCTTATGAATCTAGAATAAGTTTTTTTGGGTTTTCAATGAAATTATTAACCTATCATGGATGATATTTGATTAGGATAATTAATTTTCAGTATGAGAATTTAAGTGTAACTGATGTTATTTGGAGATAAATGTTAAGATTTATCTTGGAAGACTATGTGATAAAATCATTCAGAGATTTGGGTTTCAGTCTTAGTTTTTTTTACATTGATGAATTTTATGGATAGATTTTTATTGAATGGTCTTTGTTGAACATTGGGTATTGTTTGACAAATTTTGGAGATTAAGAATAGATTTTTTTCTAAAGGATTAACCTTTTTGGGTATTATATGATCTCATACTAACCTTTTTTGTTAGAGTTTTGGTTGAGGTCTAAAGACATGGGAAGTACATAGTTCTCTTTTGTGGATTAGGTGATTCTCTACAAGTTGATTAAAGCTCACTTAATGTGAACAAGTCATCCTAAATACTCATCTTTTGGAGAAAATATGAGTTCGTGTAAGAAGTCTAGTAAAAGGAGAAAGTCAACATCACAAGTATGTATGTTTCTTTATGTTTTATTTAAGCTCATAAATAAATTCCACAATGAAAAGTAACTGAAAAAATAAATGTTTTCTGTTAATTTTTCCTACCGTGGAATCAAATACCTTTTAACCCATCACAAGTTTGTGATTTTCTTGTGGTTAAATTTCTCCCAAACATGTTTTCTATCACTCTCCATCAGAACATGACACTTTGTTTTCCCCTCCATTTCCATGTTTTCCTACATGGAATACTATTATGGGTTAACTCGGGTGTCCTTTGTACATCTATTTCTTTATTTTAAACTGATAGTTTTTCTGAATCTTGTACTGATGTGGGACATTCAATAAAGTTTCCAAGCCCAATTATAAAATTCCAAGGACGAAATTCCCAAAAGGGGGGAAGGATGTAACATACCAGGTAAATAAAGAATATTACTTTTTCATATTTATCCTTTTTTGTGAATAAAAATGTTAATATTAATTTAAAGGGAATGCTATGCTCGATGGTGTATCCAATACACAACAACGAGTTTATTTGAAATCTTACGTTGCACTCTAATAATAAAATAATATTATCGTATATGGTAGTTAACACCTAGAAATTTTAATGGTGGGAATTAACAGAACTAACTAAAAAATGATTATAAATATTTGTCAAATATTTTTACTTTTATCTAATAAATGTTAGAGGCTTAAAATGAAAATGAATCCAATTTTAAGCATAAATCTTCTAATATTATTTAAAAGGTCGATTAACCGCCTTTTGGTGGAGAACCCTTTTTAAATATACTTTTTACAATTTTATATGTTTTATTTGACAAAATAAAATCCTTCTTTAGAATCAGGACATCAAAATTTACTTTGTGTAAATTTTTGTTATTTTTCCGATAAATATCATTTTTAGTGAAAACGTTGCATTTTAATTAAAAACCTACTTTTAATCTGATTTATTTGTATTGATAGATTATATTTTCAATTGAGATTAATGTTTATTTTGAATATATTTTTACCATTCAATTCAATTGTGGTAATTGGAATTAATTTCACTTTGAAATTGGACTTAAACTAGTGTCAATCTTTTAATAGATATTGTTTCTTAAAAACACGCTATTTGTTTTGACAATGGGAATTAATTATTAAATTACCAAATGAAACTTATATATATTTAATTTTTTCAAATAGACATCATTTTTGAATTCGGAATATTAAATGTAGCTTTGGGTGAATTTTGGGTATTTTTCAGAAAAACTTCAATTTTTGATGAATAGTGAAACCACTAAGTGGTAGTTAATGAAACTGATTTTTCGTTTAAATGAAACTTTACCACTTCTGTGATTTTATTTTCAAAAATCCAACATACATGGTTGTAATTATGAAGTAAAATGTGCTACGATGAGATTAAAATAATTTTTTGGTGAATAGTAACTTTTAAGTTTTATTAATCGCGATTAAAGGTAATTAGTGTAATTTAAGATAAAGATAATGTCATAATAATATGAAATGACCTTGAAACATGACATACCCTTATTTTATGAGTCATGGCCGACCATGAAAATCCATGGGTCAACTTGGGGACCCCATAGAGCCACTTTGGTTGGAAGATAACATTAATAACTTTTTATTTAAGGTTAAAATTAAAATGTCACAAACATGTATTGTTTTACTAAAACAATTTTTTCATGAGAATATACAAGTCATGTTTTTTACTATAAATATTAATTAGAAAGATAAAAATATTTCCTACATAATTATGTTTTTTTATAGTTTTTATACATTAAATAAATTAATTTATTTATGACACCTTGATGATTCATCGATAACTCATTATTTAATGATTTAAATAAATTGAAAAGATAATGTAAAATCTAAGAACTAAAATTTTCAAAAACCTGTTGGATGGGTGGATTTAGAACTCTTATCACCTTATACTCGAAATATATAATTTTGGGACCTTTAAAATCGGAAATGATTTATATAATAAAGTAAATGTTTATAACTTTCCAAGTGTGCCCCTCCTCTCCTCTTATAAAAGGCCCCCACCTCTACCACCTTACCCACACTTATCAAGCGTTTGGCTTGGACAAACCCTTCTTATTTCATCTCTCCACATCCCTCTATTCATCATTGAAGCCTCACCTTTGGCATAATGCTGCTCTAGCAACCCTTTTTGTTCAAACCAAGAGGAGTTACCCGATTTTAAGGTAAGGCCTTTACTTGTGTTCTTTTGATTTATTTTGATTCTCCATCCCCCTAAACTCTTTTTATTACTTTTTTTTGTAACAACACCAGTATATTAAATATACTAGGATGTTTTTATAATAAGTATTCGAGCCAAACTTTCACACACCTCCGTCTAATGGTTAAAGAACATATTGTTTCTGTGAATGGTGAATTACTACCTCACGAAACGATGATTGTTCAATATTCTATTAACACCTTCAATGGTGTCCATTAATATGTAACTATATTTATATATGATATATAATATTTTTATGTTTTCTTTAATCTTCTTTATTTTTCATTTATGGAATACTTTTATGGTTCCCATTATGGGTAAATGCGATATCTTCATTTTAGGAAGTGTGGACTACCTCCCCCTCAAGGTGAATTTATTCGTTAATTCCATATGTGGGACGTATAAAGGATGGAATTAATGGTATTACATATGATATACTACTGGAATTTTAATATACCTTTATATAAATATTATTTCATTCCATTTAATACAAAAAAAAAAGAAATGAAAGTAGCCTTCATGCGTACGTACGGCTTACCGTCTCCATGAACGGTACATTCCATTTCTTATCTCCAAATGTTATGTACTATTATAAGTACATATATTTAATTGATATATATATAATATATTACATCTAAATGATGGATATAATTATGTAATTATAATATATATTTCTCCTATTTAGTTTTAATTCCAATAATATGACAAAGAAATGAAAGTAGTGTTCATGCGTACGTACGGCCTACTGTCTCCATGAACGGTGCATTTAATTTTTTATCTCCAAATGTTATGTAATAGTATAAAATTAATATATAATGGATATATATTATATTTAAATCCTTGATATCATTCTGTAGATGATGTACGTATAACATTATGGAAAATTCATTTCCAACAAGCTCAATTTTGACTCATGTACCGAACATCGACAAAAACGTTTGATATGAACTCACATTATTAACCCATTATTATAACAATTTAATTTGTGCTTTGAACTGAATAATAATCTTTAAAGGTGTTCCTTAAGAAATTATAAATTGACCAAAGTTTATCATTCAGGAATATAAAGAAACGGACAAGACAAGTCAGACTAAAGGTATGGGATCCAACCTCTCTATTTCTTTTTAAGTACTCCCTTTTATGTCATTTATTTTGAGCACATATTTATTATGTTTGGGGATGTCATTTTATATTCATAATTCTGTACTTTTTATGTCCATATTACTAGAGACCCTATTTGATCTCATAAATTCATTTTTGATGTTTTAAGTGATGTCGTTAGGCTGCTGAGTTTTCGTAAGGGATTTTGCATCTCTCTTTTATTCCCGTGAGATTTAGGATACATTTTCCACCATTTCTTTTGAGTGGTGTATGTACTACCCATTATTCTACTCTTTGTGTAATATAATTTCTTTTATGGGTATTTACATCAATGTTTTATATACTTTCTTTCATTGGGTGTACGATTTGAATGTTACCCAAATCGGTAAGGGAACATTTCACCCTCCTCTTTTTAAAAGACTTATTTTGTTTTGTCTTTTAATTCACATACTATTATGTTGGGATATGTTCTTCTATATCCTTATTGATTTAAATTTTATTTCCATGTTATGAGATACCATTTTCTCCCGCATCAACTCATTTTCTGAATTTTAAAGTGACGTAGTTAGGTTGTCGGATTTCAATAATGGAACTTCTTAACCCAATTTCAATTCATTGGGTTAAACCTATACTTCTTGATTTTATTATTCCAAGTTTATGTGTGGATTCTCTATGTTGTAATTTCCACAAACCTTTGTTTGTATATACTATTTCTTTACATAATCATCTCATTGAAAAATTCTTACGTCATTTTGATGAACTTGTATCGAAAATCATAACTCAATATCATTTCATTGAGTTAAATATCTATGTCATTGATATTTTTTTCAATGATTATGTGTGAATGACCTATGATGGTTTTGCACTTAATATCCACTTATATTTGGTGTATTCATATTTTTCACACATAATCATGTAATTGATTTATCTTTAATCTAAGGATACCAACATTGTAAGGGACTTCATCTCAATCTCCTTTCATTGAGGTATATTTTGTTTTATACACAACTTTCTTTTATATGGTGTATAAACACCTTTGACTTCTACTTTTATTCGAAAAGACTATTTTCTATACGAAGCATTTTACTAAATGACAAATAGTATGTTTCTTTTTAACGTAAGTAGTGACAATGACCTTTTCGCCGCCGCCAGTATTATTTAATCTTTGGCATCCTCAATAAGCCGTTATATTTTTAAAAGTAAATAAATACCATATACTCATTTTTGGTATTGAAAATTGTTTTGAAAATGGATTTTTTATGTCAATATATTTAAGTGATATATTGTTCTTTAAATGTGGAAATGGTTTCATTCATTAATAATTGTTTTATGTGTTTTGATTTTATAATTGTACTTGGACATTTTACGGGTGGTTATGTGATAAACCATATGAAGGTTGGTGCTGTGAATACCAAGATGGGTGGTTACATTATAACCTCCATTGCACTGGGTATATAAGTCGGTGGTATGGCTATTACATTAAGTGATATGTGTGGAAGTTGACCGTATGGTTATTACATTTAAGTATGTTTATGTCCCTAGTTACCTTTATTTGTTATGTGTTTTTATATGGGTTTTATAGTGATCTTTTGGTTATAAAAGGGTAAGTAATTATCTTTTATTCAGTGAAGATTTTTTTAATACTTCATAAAGGTGAAAATTATTACTTTGATAAAGTATTCTTGGCTTACCTTTTGTTTTGAAAAACAAACAGTTTTCCTTCTTTGTGTATAATTTACTGGGCTTTTTATGCTCATCCCATGTTTTTGAAATGTTTTTTACATGACATAATGATGAATAGGGTCAAGTATGGGATCACAGAAAGACATGTTATCTAAATCATGGAACTAGACATGTTTCTTTTTAAGATTTTTTATTTTATGGAAACTTATTATAAGTGTTTACTTTGTAATCGTTGAGATGTAATAGTTATGTCCTAACACTCTAAAAATCTAAACCTGAAAAGATCCTCATTTTAAATTATTCATTTAATTCAATAAAAAATTTTTAGGGTCGAGGCCTTATAATAATTCTATAATAAATGATAGTGTTAACACAGGTGGAGTAAAAAAATATTTTCTTCATCTATTAGAATATTCCTCACAATCCATTTTCTAGTGAACTTAACAGCTATTAGATTTAAATTTGTTAGAGGATTATAATTTCATTAAATGTTTTTCAGTAACCACATATAATATAATGATATCCAAAGTAAACAATGAATCTCAATCACAGTGGTAGGTTGAGACCACTCCCCCACAAAAGTTTTCTTTTCATGGTTAACTGAGATTCCTTCACTAGTTATAATTTTCTCTATGAATGTAAATTTTTGTTTCAAAAACATGTACTTACTGAAAATTCCAAATAACCTATCATTCCTATGAGTTTTTAGTATCACCCTTAGATTAACCTCATTCCCAGTACGACATTTTAAATGTACCAGATTATTGTGTATGAAAACTATGAAAAAATTATCAAGGTATTCCTTAAGTATTCTATTCATCAAATCCATAAAAATAGCGTGTGCATTAGTCATTCTAAAGGGTATGACAACAAACTCATAATTACCATGTATTGATCAGAGGGAGGTATTTAGAAAATCTTCTCTTTTCTCCCAAAATTTATGATAACTATATCAAAGATCAATCGTGGTGTATAATTGAGCCCCACGAAGCTGGTAAAATAAATCATTAGTTCTGGGAAGAGGGGACGTTTTCAGCACCGTGATCTCATTATGATCACGGTTAGAAATGAATAGTTGAATTTATCTGTATCTATTCTTCACAAAAGGAAATGGATCTACACATGGAGACATACTTAGTCAGATAAACCACTTCTTTATAAAAATCTTAGATTGGATTCTATAATTCCCCCAACTCCACATTTTTTATTATATAGATAGTTTCTGACATCAGGTTGGAACCAGGAATGGGTTCAATGAATAACTCTACCTATATTTTTGGGCGATTTCTAGGAAACTCCTTAGGAAATAGATCTATGTATAATTTAATTATTTGAAAATTTTATATATTTATACATTCATCCTGTTTTTTAGATTCACCAAATAACTCTCTAAAGAAGGCAACACGTGGTTCTTCTATAAAATTATCAATTTGAGATATCTCTCTTATGAAGATTAATATTAGGTTTATACTTAAGAAAATTAAAATTTCCTTATTTTTTTATTTGATGTTAACATTATAGATTGAAATCTAGTTGATCCATAGTATATTGAAAAATTCTATTATGGAATGACTTCTAGTTTTGTTATAAGACTGTGTTCTCCAATGTAAATACAGGATTCTCGTTATAGTGATGATTCTTGGATAATCCCACAAGGTGTATTTAATTATATATCTACTTATATATGTTCATGAATTTATTCTATATTCTTATCAAATATTGAGAAAAAAAATGAATACATAGATGTAGAATCAAATAAGGTACATTAAAGGACTGATAGAACACCTATATTACCTAAAGCCACATCATTTGGAGCTAAAAATTACATGGTCATGATTGAAAAATCATGAACTTCATCTATTGGCCTACACTAATGTTGATGGTGATTTTTCTCCACAAACATAAGATTTGGATATTTATTGAAAAAGTTCCCAATCTATCCACATTTAAAGCATTGGACGTCAGGGACGGCCTACACCATCTTCCATTTTTTTCATTTTTGATGTGAAGTTAATAATTCACCTCACTTTGATATTTTTGAGTGATATGGTTGTCTATTCCACACATATATCATTTCACACTCCTATGGAAGAAATTATATGAATTTTTCTTCTTATACTTATTACACATGGAATGTTTCACTTGATTTACTCCCCTCCAGTGATCAATGTTCCTCTAATAGTTTTTATATCGAGTTCGCTTCATCTTAGTTGGTTTGTGGGACTACGTCATTTCAACAAATTCTTGTTCGTCTTTCATATAACTTCTTATGATTTCCTCGTAACATTCATAGTCCCAGTTGGCTAAATTCTTCCTTAGACAAGGTCATAGTCCACAAAAGAATCTATCAAAATTGTAATTATGATCCATGAAAATGCTAAAGGTGTAATGGAAATGTATTGTAAATTTCATCATATATATTCCAACATATTCATTCTTATTCAGCTTCAGTTCAAGGAACTACTTATCCATTTTATTTCTCATATAATGATGGAAATACTTATTGATGAATATTATTACTAACTCATTACCACTCCATAGAATCAATACCTCCTCTAGGAACTATTTTTTTAATTAGTTCCCACCAATCATCAGATTCTCCATCTAAATGGTGCACAACCTGACTATGATTCCCTTTTTATGAATGTTTATATATTGAAAATAACATTTCTATAGAGCTCATCCAATATTCCTCAATCAATGGGTTGATAGATACATTGAACTATGGTGGCCATTGATGCTAATAGGACTCCTAAAGAATTTATTCCCTTCATAGTGAAACTATTACCTCATACCGATTCATGTTATTCCCCATAACATTAGTTTGTTGATCCATCATTCATAGGAATGTTTCCATTGTAGCTTCTATTGGATGGGTGTCAGCACATGGTCTATTGCGCTCATTATTTACATCATTTATCTTATTTATCAATATTTTATAAAAGTTGAAAAACATAGTTCCAAACATGTTTATTTTAATAATATTATAACACTAATCTAATTTTATATCTTAAATCATCATTCATAAATTTTTTATTCATTAAAAATAATTAAAATTTCAATAAATAATTTATAATAGATCATAAAAATATTGTGATTAACCAAATATATCCCCACTGACTATCAATCCAGGAGTGAAGAAAGACCCATTGGCATGTCTTGCATCCATTACAGGTCTATCTCAATGTGGGGATTTTAGGTATTACCCCTAGACATGTTGGTGTCACAGGGACATCCACCTCTTCACATCCTAATGGGAAATTATTTACTCAGAAACCAATTACTTAATACATCACCAAAATAAAAATAAGTATTCCTATATTTAAACATTTCTCTATGTTTTTTCTTTGAGTTTTCCATCTTTAATTTCCACAAATAACAAAACCATACTCTGAATCCTACTACTGAATCATGCCATTATTTTACATAACTTTTTAAATAATATTACAAACAGAGGAACTTTTAAATTTTAGTGTCTTTAAAATAAGGTATATAATACATGAAAACATAAAAAACTCTTCAAAGACACTTAAAAGACTTTTTCATTGGTTAATCATAGGTTAATTTTTTTTAACATTACCAAAGGACACTAATCAAATGAAAGTGTGAGCGTAAATCCATTTAAATAAAAGTAATGGAAACAGTTTTCATGTTATAATGAGGTATGACAATACGAACATGAGGAATTATAATAAGGAATAAAAAATAGTAAAAAGGAATATAATAATAAAAACAAAAATTTTTATTGAATGAAAATGTGGGTACCAAATTTAATTGAATATTTCATAGGAATATAATAATGGTTTATCCTTGAGGTTTCAAAAAAAATACAATTGTTAATCACCATGGTATCATAAAACTTTTCATCTCAAGAGATTAAATTCATTAACCAACTCATTAGAGTTCTATTAGTGAACACACTTCAAATTTATTAATCAATTTTAAAAAAATATAATAATAAAACTTTTTATAAATTTCCCATGGAGAATTAATTAAACAAATTCATATCAAAATAAAGATGTTTTTGAAAATGCTTAAAAACTAGATCCTTATGTCATTTATTACCCATGAAAAATATAAGGACAAATTCATGTTTGTTATACCCAGAATAAAATTAATTGTGTTTGCATCTATTTGAGTATAACTAGAGTAGAAATTTTTTATCTTATTTACAAAATAAAATAATACTATTTCTTTAAAAAAAGATAAATTTTTAGAAGTAAAATCATGAGCATAACCAGTGTAAAATAGGGGTTTAAAAAACCATAAAATGAGAGAGAAAATAGTATCTCATTCCTAAAATAATATTAATATTGTAATTGAATAGAATAAAATAGATAGAATAATGTGGCATGTATATTTGAAAGACATTGCACATAAAAATAGAACTTTAAAGTGAAAGAGAAGAAGATACTTTCTTTAAGAAATTTTGGCATCCTATTGGCATCACATAAAAATTCATAAAATCTGTTTGTGAGAATAAAAATTATATCATAACTGGTACATTATATTTAATGTACGAAAAAAATGTAATAAAACATCTGATATAATAAAATGAAAATTAAAATTCATTACATAAAAAAGGAGTGTTGATTAAATTAATAGTGTTGTAGATTCACTTTCTTTGTATAGTGTCCCTCAAACATGAGGAATGGAACCTTGGGTGCTTAAAGACACATTAGGAGGACTCCATGGGATGTAAAACTATAATATAATCAGTTATAATAATTTTTTATGAAATTAATTGAATGAGATGGTGGGCATTTATATTAAAATTGAGGGGGTTTTTATTAATTTCCTTGGACACCTTATTGGTGGTATTTGCAAAACCATAGGCTTTACCAGGGTATTTTCCTGTGGTATTGGCCACTTGTGACACCAAATGGTTTAATTTAACATATAAGAGTCTATAATAATTTTAAATCAATCATTACATCAATATGACTTTTCTATTATGTCATTAAACTTACCGAAAACCCAAACTGTGTTTTTACTATTCATGGAAAACTAAATCCATTTATAAAATTATCATAAATTCACCCTAATCCAATATCAATATTATGAATTCAAAAATGAAATTCATTTTAAAATAATAATATATAAATATGATAAATTAACTTTTAACTATAAAAATAATAATTTATTAAAAATAATAGCAGACAGAAAAGGCATAGTAAAATTGCGAAGTGAGATTTCTGATACATAAAAAAACATATTTAATCATTTATAATTAAAAATTAAATTTTTTTTGACACTATATAAATAACATAATCATTTTTTATTTACCCTAATTTAATTAAATAATTATACGTATCATGAAATTTACAATTTCTTTCAGAAAAAAAAATTTATCAACATCAATCATATTTTATTAAGAAAATATATTCATAAAATAGAAAATATGGAACAATATTTTTATTAATAAAAATGGTTTAAAATTCATTTAAATAAGGCCTTGAAACATAACTCATAATAAAAACTGTGTAAAACCTAAGGGTATGGTGACCGATGGTGATAAAATCAATGGGTGGCTTGTATAACATCGCCCGAGCGGTAATTTGGACTAACATGAAATTCTCCCATAGATGATTTATTTAAATATTATCATGCTAAATTTCAGTATGGTACTGCTCTAGAGAAAAGAAAAATGGCAGTACCTCCATCCCATTCTTTGAAAAATATGCTTCATATGGAACAAACCTACTGGATGAGGCCATCAACTCTTCTTTATGCGTTAATTTTCCATTTTAATTTTTTTAAACACTTTTTATAATGTTAAAATTATTATATAGATTATAGTTTCCAATGTTCATATTAGTGAATTTTTTATATTTACCGATGGTAATTATTGACCAATGTTAATATAACGTTCGAAAATAAATGTTTAATTTTAAATTTATACTCACTTAATTAACAAAGGGATATGATTTTGTTGTGTACAATAAAAATAAAACACAAATTTTAAGGAAAAATTTAACATTTACAAATTTTGGGTAGTTATAATATAGTGATTTACTTTTCATATAAAATTATATTGAATTACTCCCTAAATAATATACAGATGAACAATATAGTTGATGGTGTGTTTTAGGGGATGAATCATACCCTGTTAGAAATGACTGAATTGGTAAAGAATTAGTGTGACAATCCTATTAAATATATTTTTTATAATATATGGGATTATACATTCCTATATAACATTATATTACATAAATAATTCATGATTAAACTATGTGAAATATATGTATCAGAAAACACCCCTTAGATTTTTAAAAGGATTTGGAAATATGAAGAACTCATTCAATGATAGGATTATGAAAACCATGGGTCCAACATAGAAAAGTTCTCATTTACTTGTTATCCAAATGAATCAAAGGAATATAATTTATATAACACAATATAATAATAAAAATATTCTCCATGATTGTGTGTTATATTAGATATAACATGATATGTAAGGAACATAGAGTATTTGAAGACCAAAAAATTAGTATTGTTGCTGAGATACAATTTGTTTCCATTCCACAAAGAGTTGTGTAAGAAGAACAAAATAAATATTTATATATCTATATAGTTGTAGTTATATTCGTTATGAGACCATTATATATGGATTTATTATGGAAAATTATGATGCTTGAATTTTCATAGCTATTAAACCTACTACCTAATAATGGTCCATTGGGTGTTCTTATTCTATGAGATTGCTAAAATCCTTAGAATCTAAAATGGAATTCATGTATAAAAATAATGTTTGGAATGGGGTGTATGTATCTTAAGGGGGGAATTCCATAAGTGTATGTTGGTATTTCAATTATAAAACATAAATAGATAGTAGAGTGTCTCCCTATAAATAAATTTTGGTGTGGAAGGGTTACATGAAAATTCATGGTATTGACTCTAAAAATAAATTTAAAATCCATATCAATGATTACATATAATTTGATATTTATTACCATGGATTCTCAATTTGATTATGATTTATAAAAATGGAATCATTTAAAAAAAATATGAGGTTTAATCCCCTTTTTATAAAGAAAACAAAGACTATTTTCTATTAATGAAGAGGGAGACCCATTACATAGCTCGTAGGCACAATTCCAAGTAGCCTATAAATATAGCTCGAAAGATAAGTTTATTTTCATGCCTCTATCAACTTGATGACTTCAATAGCCCTACGTCACCACCCACACACATAATGAATTAATCACCACATTTTCCACTATCAATATGAGTATATAGAGATTCATTACATAGCTCATAGGCACATGGCCATGTTTCCAAAGAATATGACTCGAAGGCCATGTGTAGTTTCATTCTTACATCATCCTTAATGTGTCACCAGGACTTCATCTTACCTATATCTCCACCAACCCACATCATTCCTGAATCACATCCTATACTATCCACCACCTAAAGGTATTTCTAGTATTTCAACACTGGTCTTTTGGAAGCATGATTACATGGTTTACCACTAAGTCTCCACCCCAACTGTAATGTTAAAACTTATTTATTTAATGGGAATTTATTTAACTACATTTGTATTATTTAATCCATAGGTTTTTATGTAACAACTATGTTTTTTATGGTTTTAATGTTACAATATTCCATTTCTCGATTCAAAAAATATTCTTGTAGTTAGAATGTTTAATTTGATAATGCAATCATTGATTTTGGTTTCATCAAAAATATGGTTGGCTCTTGTGTATACTAGAGGATTAGTGGGAGTGTTTTTGTAATTATGTTATTATATGTATATGAAATTATTTATAACATAAATGATATACTATCTTACTAATTTGTAAATATCTGGTTGGGAAAGTTATTTTCCATGAATAAAATGGGTAAAATATCCAACATATGAGGTTAGATGAACTATATTGATGTACCTAAGAGTATTCTTGGACTGGTTCAGAATATATAAAATATTAATGTGTTAAATTGGATTAATGTTTTTGTATCCAAATGTGGTAATTAATAGATTTTTCATGATATGGATTTTAGGATGATTCACATTCATTTATAGGAGATAGAAGGATAAATAAAATTCCACGTGAATTTTCCAAAAGATTCATCATGTATATTATGTTTTGTGCATGACATAATTTAACATATGATCTTATCAAAACAAGTTGATACTAATCCAATCCTACATAGAGTCACTATATTTTAATTATATATATCATTAAGTAATTATTACAATATAAGGATATGTTTCTGATATTTTTATAAAATGATAAGATCGATGTAAAGGGATAAACTAATTATTGTTTCTAAAATATAAAGAAGGAAAATGGATTAAATATGGTTTTATGTTCTGATTAAATAGTAACCTATAAATTAGGTAAATTCCAAATAGGCTAGATTGAATAATTAACAATATAATTGGATTCATTACTAAAATAGATTCTATAATTTATTTTTTTGGATCAACAACGTTATTTTAAAACATGTGGTGGTTTGATCTTAACGGGAGATTTATCTTTAATTTGAATACAATAGATCCATTACTCAGGAAAACAAACCCTAGTCTAAAAAAGTGATGAATCAAATCCTTTATAACTACCATACCATTTTATAGTTCTCTTAGATGGTTGATTCTGTGTTCTATTGGGTGATTATATATTATAAGGTTGAGGAAAATTTATAAAAACATTATTACATAATAATATTAATAGTCATGTTGAACCAAATATATTTAATTCATCGAAAATTGAATGTAATGGATCTAATTATATCATGGTTATATAAAAAATGGAAATCCTTAATTATCATTCATTAATTTGTACTATAATTTTATAAAATGAAAATTTAAGTATAATATCCCCTTAATGTATGACTACGAGTAGACCATAATTGATCATCATAAGGGAGTATTATTGGTTTTTATTATATGTTTGGGTTATAATGATTAGATTCATGTATTCCATTAAAATATTGGAATATGAAATATAAAGGATAAAAAAATTATGTAATAAGTAGAGAATTATTACTTGGGTTAACCCACCCAATCATATCTCATGGAATATCATGTAGTCATTAATATACTTATGGTTTTATGATTATTATGAATCAAATTTCTTTATGTTGGAATTATACCTAGCATGAGAAAAAATAAAAATAGATAAATTTCTTATGAAAACCATTAGGATTAGCTAATCATGTGGTGTTTTAGAATTTTATTAATCATGTTGTTGGATTGATTTCATCTACGAATGAATTTTTTATATAGTTTGATGATAATGGACCTATGGCCCAGGATTGGATTAGACTGACGGAATATATGGCCATGTGTTTTTATGTGACATGTGATGTTATCAAAAACATGGTTGTCGAACATGGTATGTGAATATCTTCATGATAAATGTCTTAACAAGAATTTATTTACCGAGCCATTATTTCATAGAGATTCAAGAATGTTTGAGGGGGACTATACTAGATTAGCATTGTTTAATGCCTAATGGTAACACTTT
Source organism: Viscum album (assembly GCA_963277665.1). NCBI lineage: Eukaryota > Viridiplantae > Streptophyta > Magnoliopsida > Santalales > Viscaceae > Viscum > Viscum album. The sequence goes on along the minus strand of OY728133.1, from coordinate 2,062,202,873 downwards.
TTCAAAGAATATGGATAATTTATTTATACATTTTATTTATATGATATAACTTGTTATGGAAACATTTATATAGATATTTTTGTATGTATGATTGAGATCGCATATGACGCCATTATACATTGAGTAACATTGACGCTTTTCTAGAGGTTTTACATTACTAATATCAACAAAATAAGGATTCTATTTTTATTTTCATAAATAAAAAATACAATAGGTTCAGAGAAATAAGTCTTTGGAAAAGGGTTAATTCATGGAAAATTTATTTGTTCCAAAATATATATATATTGATAAATTATATACAATAGGGTTCTGGATGTATTCACAAATATTTTTTAATTTTTTCATCATATACATATGGGATTTTATTATATGATGTAGGGTTATATAAATTAAATAAAATATTGTATTATATTGTACAATATAGCCTATATCATAACCACTAGTACCCATCAGATTCATATCATGTGATACAATGTTTTCATATCATAAGATAATTGGGATGCTTTTATTTGTTTCTATAATTTAATAAAATAAGGCATATCATATGGGATGTGTGGGATGTGATTTCCATAAAAATATTCCAAAATGATCACTTCAATTATGATTTAGTGTAATTGATTCATATAAGGAAGTCTATTTCATCAAATGTGTTTTTAATTTATAAACCTCCAATGAGCCATGTTATACTATAATTTATGAGGAGTACCATGATATGATAGTAAGTGTTTCTACACAAAAAATATAATAAATATGTTATATTAAAGGGATATAATATCTAATATTGGTCATAATTGATACAGAAAAACTATAAGCCAGAAATATATAATACCTAAATAATAATTTGACACAAATATGATTATAAAATCTCTTCAGTGATTGAGGGTACACTTTTTCGGAATAAAGATCAAAATTCTAGTATAATCCACATGAATGAATGATGGTTTTCACCATTTCACCAATAATATCTATCAATAATAAACCATAGACTATTAACAGATAGATTTATTTTATATTGTTATTTATGTTCATATTCTTTCTTATTTATCATATTCTAATATTAAAGATAGATTTTGTATATATGGTTTTTCATTTATTGATTAGATAATGTGATGATATCCCAAAATTCATCATTTTCCACTTCTATGTATTCCATGAAAAATCATTATTTTCAAAAAACATACCATGAATCTTCATGAAATTGAATTATTCATGACATTTTATCATTATTTTTTCATATTTTGTAGTTGTTATTTTTTTTTTCTCATTTATTAAAAAAAACCAGTTCATGAGGAATGATCTTCAACAACATAGTTTTTAGTGTTTCGTTTGAATTTATCTCATCATGTCCATTAAGAAAATATCTAAGTAAATTGATCAAGCAAACATATAATATTTATGTTGTATAAAAATAATTTATCATATTAATGATTATTAAAATAAATCATTGGAATCTAGTTATCAATAATGGATATATTTTTCTATTTAAATAATAATGAAATTGGATTAATTAAAATTACAATCAATGTTTAGTAAAATATAGATATTTTTACACCGTTAAATATTCCATAAGGTGTGAACATTTTTGACATATTATATTTATTAATAGTAATTTTGAAATTATATTAAAATTTGATAATCATTTCAAAAAAATTAACTATTCTAGTTTAATATGAAAATAAATACAACATTTAATTTTTATTTGAGACATTTAATATGTATTTTTGATAATAATGGAGAAATAATCTTATTCCATTGCTATAATGTATTATATTTATATTATTAAATGATTATTATTTACAAGGATCATGAATTATAAAATAAATATGGTAATAGTGTGGAATATGGAATGATCGATAGCCTAAATAGTTTATTTTAAGAATATGAATGTATGTAAAGGTATAAATATTCAACGTAATTATTTCACTCTAAATTATGATATAGTGCATCTATTTCAACTAATTATATTAATATTATTATGTTATTAAATTAAAGTGAATGGTATGACTAACTGGCGTATAAATATCTAGAAATAAAAATATATTTTTATCTCTATTTGAGAAATTATATCCATTACTTACTGATTATAAAATGAATGAATTTAATAAGGCATTCAATATCTATATTAACTTGTTGATGGGTTTTTATATCAAATTATATAGGTAAAGGGCCATTTTATGTAATGATGAATATGGTTAAAATACATTTCCATAATAATAATGATTAATGAATATGTAATATCACAAATTTGGTTTTCTTATTTAAATATTAAATATGATATCAAATTAGAAGGTACATTTTACCCCCATGTATAAATAGTAAATTTAAATTTGTAATTTCCTTGAGTAACTAAAATTAATTTTTATATTAAATATACATATACATTATTATATTCATGATATATAAATTAATTGCTATATGATAATTTTTGGGAATGAGAACATGTTATACAATAGAAAATTTTGAACAAGAATAATAATACAAAGTAAAGTGTAATTTAGAAATATAGTTCCATATATTTCTCAAGATATTAATGATATATTTTTTTCCTTACATGATTGAATGCATTACATAATTTATCTTGGTATATTTTATTATTCTTTTAAAAAATTAAGATATTTTTTATATTTAACTATCTTCATTGAAAAGTTAACATATATGCAACATAGATTTTTAAAAAATAAATGTATTCAATTTAGTATCATGTTCATGGTTTATGTATTGATAATACAATATATAACATAATAAAATATATATGAAAGTATACCACGATGATATGATTTAAAAATAAATTATTATTTTCTAGAATATTTTAAAATAAAAATTATTCTATATTTAATAAATAGTATATTATCTAATTAATTAAACAATCATATAATTTGAAGTACGAAAAAAATAAAATAACATATTATCATTGGATTAATTTTTTTGGTAGTCTTATGAAAATAATAGTTTATTTTCACTAGTGAAAAAAATTTATGTGTCTTTGAATTGTCTATTTGTGAACATTATTTTCTAAGACACCAGTGTTCGGAGAATTGAATTTAATAATGTAAAAAATTTACAAGTAAATGAAATAAAATATTATAAGATACTAGAATGACCCATGCAAACTCTAGTACATGATATATAATTCCATTGGTTGTGTCATGAGAAACATAATACTACACACATGATACCACTATATAATTTATCATTAATGTTTTTCACATTCACCGATCTAATTTTTATATGAATATTCCATTGTTTGTATTGAATTAACAAATTCCAACTTTTCATACAAAGGTGACCTTTGGGATTTTATCAGTAGAACATTGGGTTATACATTGGTTAAATGGACAAGTGTTCAGGATCATAACAGCCTTTATGGTATTTTTTTTACTATGAGACTCTCTTATATATTTATTATAAGATTATTAAACCCTCTAAAATAAAATTATGATCTTGGTTTCAATTGTATAAGTTGTTAATTTAGAATTTTTTTTCTTTGTAAACATATATATAAATATATATATATATATGAGGTTTAACATATTTATCATATAATAAAATTTTAGTTTTGTTTGACACCATATATAAATATATATATATATATTCTTAGGATCTTATCTCATTCCATAGAGATTGTATGTACTATGGTATTGGGATAGGGTTCATTATAGGTTCTGTACACATATCATTATTAAGTGAATCATAACGTAGATAGTTATATGTATCCTAAAATGAATCATCATAGAATTTAATTTTGTGTTTTAAGGACCAATGCAGTGCCATTTCATGTTCTCCATCCTTGATAAGATGAATTTAATTTTATGTTAATACTCCCAAGACCTATAGTGGTATTGGAATTGATCCTAATGGAAGAATATTATGTATCATAGTTAATATGAATCATAGACCATATATTTAAGGTTTCATAGTTTGAGGATTTGTGATAGGACCAATATATTCAATTTAACATCTTGTGGTATGGATAGATGTTATGTAGTTTAAATTTATATATATCCTTTTTCTAGGTAAAAGATTCCTAGAAATGGTTATTGGGTGAATTAAAAATGAGTGTTCATTTCTAATTTTTCATTTTTTATCAAATAGTAAAGTGTATGATTTTTTCATTGAGAATATATACATTTATAGTAGGTTGTCCCGTAGGTAATATGGATTATTATGGAATAAATTATCTTACAAAATATATAACATTGAGGATGGTAGACTCAAAGAGATTATATACAACTATGAAAATGGATAACATGGGGTATAACCCATTAAGTAAGGATTCATAAAGAATATTTCCATGTGATATTGATTTATGACTTATTCATGGGTTTCTCATATGTTCCAACATTGGTCAGTGAATAAGGCGAGGGAAGAGTGAGTTAGGGAAATCACGTAGAAAGGATGCTTGACATGTTCTTGGGAGATATAGACATGGATGTTTCCATGATATTCTAAACAATGTAGTTATAAGGCTCGTCCTTAAAAAATACATAATCTTGAATTAAATGAATAATTCACATTGAGGATCTTTTCATGTTTAGAGGTTTAGAGAATTATTCCATTACTATTTCAGATAAAATTTGATAATTACATGTAAACACTACTATTCAGACAACATTTTTTCATAAAATAAAAACTCGTAAAAACATGTGTATATCCATGTTTTAGACAACATGAATTTTCTTTGATCCCATCCTTGACCCTATTCATCTTTAGATCCTGTGGAAAACAATTCAAAAACTTGGGAGAGGCATAAAAATCTCAGTAAGGGTTATAATACATGTAAGTAAAAAATTATCCTATAATTAAAAATAAATCAATGAAACCATACTTTTCAATCATAACAGACCTTATGAAGTCATATGATTTATGAATAACACACACAAATCATAAATCATAAAGGTATCATATGGCATTCAAAACATACTTAAATTGTAGATATCACATCTACATAGTGTTTCATATTGGAAATAACCATCACAGTATATTCCCTATATCTCTTATGAGAAACATTCACTTTTACCTCCATCATGTTACCCAATGCATTGGAGAGCTATCTCGGGCACCCCGCCATCGGTTTGTCAAGGAACATCCATTATACATAATAAATTCCCAACAACCATAACATATTTATAACAAATAACATAAGAATAAATAAAATATAAAATTTCCACATTCCAATCATAATATATCAAATCATGATATTGAAATAAACAATGCTTTATCAAATCATTTTCAAAAACAATTTTAAAAATTTAATAAAGAGATTATTAAATTAGAGTGTCACATTCTACATTGATGTTTTTAAATAAATTAACATTTTAAAAAATTATTTTCCATATAAATAAATCATTAAAACCATTTTTAAATCATATAATTTAAAGATAATGATTTACACAAATAAATCATTAAAACATTTATAACGATATTTTAGTTAAATAGTTCTTAACAAAATGAGAAATTCTTTTATACCAATATTGGAGGAATAACATTTAATCAAAATGTTATAATATCATGAGAGTAAAGGGATTCATGATATAATATTTCAAAGGACATTATATAAATCGTATAATAGTGAATTGGTGCATAATGATAACGAAGACTCAATGGGATGTATATTGAGACGAAATCCCATAAAAATGGTATCCATATATTAAGGATAAATAAATTTAAAAATAATGTGTGAAAAATATAAATACACTCAATATGATTGGATATTCAGTGTAAATCGATAATAGTAAATTCACACATTTTCTTTTTAATACAAAACTAGTGACTTGGATTTTTAACTCAATGAATGGAAATTGAGTTAAAATTACACTTATCAAGTTCATATCGATGACTTTATAATTTATAAATGGAGTTATTATGTGTTGAAAAAGTATATCCACCCAAATGGGAGTGTAAATTAAAACATAAGTAAATAAATAGTGATTCCACACATAATCAGATCATTACATAATTATGAATAATTAGATTAACCCAAGTAATGGAAATTGGGTTAAAAGGTAAATGTACCGATTTGGTAACTTACAAAACATAAAACCCATGAAAGAAGGATAAAAAATGAAGATGTAAATACCCATAAATTAATGAATATTACACAATGAATACAATCGTGGTCAGTACATACACCACACAAAAGAAAATAGTGGCAAATATAGCATGAATCTCGCGTAAATAAAAAATGAGATGAAAATCCCTTACCACGTTGTAATCAATCAATTCATATGAACAAAATTTAATAACCACCAAATGATTAAAATAATAAAATTAATATAAATAGAATTGTGATAATATATATCAAATGTAAGTACAGAATTCATCACATGCAATAATTTTGTGGCGTACAATAGAAATCTCACAGAATTAAATATGAGATAAGAAATCTCTTACCATGTTGTAATCAATAGGGTCAGGTGAAAAAATGTTAATAACCACCAAATGAATCTCATAATACCAAGAATGTAATTTAAATCATGTTTATATATATAAATAACATTATACAATACCCCCCATGTAATAAATTAGTGGAGAACAATAGAAATATCAAGGAATTAAAAGTGAGATAAGAAACCCCTTACCATGTTGTAATCAATTGAGTCATATGAAAAAAAAGTTAATTAAAAACAAATGAATCATAAAATACCACGAATTTAAGGATAATCATAATAATATATATCAAAAGGTATTATACAACACACCACATGCATTAAATAAGTTGTTAACAATGGAAATCTCACGGAATTAAAAGTGAGATAAGAAACCCCTTACCTCGTGTCCGACATGACTCGTTTGTTACTTGTTATTATTCAATAATAAACTAATGTTAATTTATACTTTATTAAGATAATTTCTAAGGTTTATTATCCCTTTTATATCACTTATTATGATGTTATAAACATTATATAATCATTTAAGTCAATAACGCTTGTTTTGCTGATATTTGGTGCTTTAGTCAAAAATGGACTTATTATAATTACAAGTTGTTCACATAGTCAAATGATCATTATATCCAGAATGATATTCATGATTTAGATATCATATATATCATATATATCTAGTATATACACGTATTTATAATAGTACATAACATTTGGAAGTAAGAAATGAAAAGTACCGTTCATGGAGACGGTAACCCGTACGTACGCATGAACGCTACTTTCATTTCTATTTTATAGTTTAATGGGATTAAAACATAATGATACATATTTCTATTCTAATTCCATTATAATATCATATATAAAATCATTAACACAATCCTTTATACTTTCCACATATGGCATTAACGAGTCGTATCATTTTTAGGGGGTGATAGTCCGCACTTCCTCAAATGAAATTATCGCATTTACCCGTAATGGAAATCAAAAAAGAATTCTATAAAATAAAAGTACAGAAGAATAAATAAAAAAACATAATATATATCATATATAAATATATTTTCATCTTAATTTCCACCATTAGAGGTGGTAGAAGATAATCAAACAATAATTGTTTTGTAGGGCGTTTGTTTTCCACTCACTAAAACAGTATGTTATTCACCCATTAGATAAAGGTGTCTGTAAGTTTAGTTTGAATCATTCTCATAACAACATACTAGTATATTGAGGAATCTGGTTTTGTTTTAAAAGAATGTAATAAAAAGCGTTTAGGGTTGTAGAAGTAAAATAAAAGAAAAAAGATAAGAGAAACTATTACCTTTAATTTGGGTAACTTCCTTTGGATAGAACCAAAAGGACATCATGAAGTGCCTTTTGACTAAGTTAAGGCTTATAGGAAGAGGATATGGATCTTTGGACATTATTGTGGCATAGTTTGGATGATACAAGGGGCTTGAGAGGTGTGAGGAATGATTTAGAAGTGAGGATTTTTATAAGGGGGGGAGGGGTTATTTTGGAAAGTGTGAAAATATGAATTTATTATATAATTATATTCAACTTATAAAGTTAAAAAACTAATTACAGTAAAATATAATATGACTAATGGTCAAAATAAAATCATCCAAAAATAATTGGACTGGTTTTTTATGTTATTTTAAAATTTATAATCTTATTTATTTAAATGATTTATTATGAGGTAAACACTACATCTTTTTTGTGCCATAAAAAATTTAATTTATTTGATGTCAAAAAATAATAAAAAATCAACATGATGTAGGAAATTTTTTTATCTTTCCAATAAATATTTATAGTCAAAAATATAACTTATACAACCCCATGTAAAAATAAATTTACTAAAATATATTTTTTATGTCATTTTTTCCATTACTTTATGTTAATTAAAATAATGTGACATTATCACTCCCAAGTGGCTTTATGTGGTCCCAAAATCGACCAAAAAATGATCAGCCTCATCCATGACTCATCAAATAAGGTTATGACAAGTTTTAAGGTAATTTTTTATTATTATAACATGCTTTTTTCCTTGTATTACCATATTTACCTTTAACTGCGGTAAATAAAAGTCAAAAGTTAATATTCAGCAAAACTTATTTTCATATTATTGGACAATATTTAACTTTATAATAATAACCATGTATGTCATTTTTTCGATATCAAATTCATAGAAGTAGTAAAATTTCATTGAAATGACAAAGTTTGTTTTTTAACTACTACTTAGTGGTTTCACTATTCATCTAAAATTGATATGTTTCAGAAAACTACAAAACATTCATCCTAAGTTATATTTGATATTCTGAGTGAAAAAAAGATGTATATTTCACCAAAATAAATACATATAAGTTTCATTAATTAATTTAAAATTAATTCTCGTTATCAAAATAGATAACATGTATTTAAGAGACAATTACTATCAAAAGATTGATACTTGTTTATGTCCAATTTAAAAGTGAAATAAATTCAATGAACAAAATTAGATTAAATGGTACAAAAATAATATTATTAAACTTTAAAACAAATTAAAAATATAATATAGCCATATAATTAAATTATTTTTAAAGGCACTTTTGAATTAAAATACAATATTTTTCATGGTTCATAAAAAAATAAATTTTGTCAGAAATATACCAAAAATTTACTGTAAGTATATATTGAAATCTCGATTATAAAGAAGATTTTTATTTTGTCAAATGGAACATATAAATGTGAAGAAAATAAGGTTTAATGAGGGTTCACCTTTAAAAAGCAGAAAATCAACCTTTTGAAGTAAATTATGTTTAAAATTAGATTCATTCACATTTTAAGCCTCTAACTTTTAATGGATAAATGTAAAAACATTTAACAATCAAATAGAATCATTTTTTATTTAGTTATTATCATTCCTACAATTATAAAGGCCAGGTTTTAACTAACATTTAAAATAATGGTATTATATTATTACTGTGCGACGTAATATTTCAAATAAACCCATTGTTGCGTATCTGGTACGCCCTCAAACGTAGCATCCCCTTTAAAATATAATTAATATTTAGTTCAAAAATATTAATAAATATGAAAAATTCCATGTTCTTTATTTAGCTTGGATGTTACATCATTCCCGTATTTAGGGAATTGTGTCTCCGTAAATTTAAAATTGGGCTTGGAAATATCATAAAAAGTCCCACATCGGAAAAGAGTCAGTAAAATAATCACAATAAAGGAAAGAAAGAGAATTTCAAAGGTCACTTGAGACAAACCATACTAGGTTTCCATGAAGGAATACATGGATATAGAAGAGTGAACATACGGTCAAGTTCTGATGGAGAGTGTTAGGAAACATTAATAGGATAATGTTAACAACTAGAAAATCACAAACTTATGATGTGTTAAACGGTCTTTTATTAACCAGTAGAAAATGTAAACCAATAATGTTTTTGTTTTACATACCTTTTCATAATGTTGAGTAATTCATTTACTACATAGAATATGAACATAAATAAATATATTTAACTTCAAGTAGAGTTTTATCCTTTAATAATTTTCAACCAAAAATTATTCTTTTCTTCAAATAATGAGAATTAAAAAAACATGGTCACATCAAAAGCACAAGAAACGTCTTCTAAAGAATCACATAATACACAAATAAAGATATATATATTTCCCATTTCATTATACATCTTCTTAAACCAAAATGGTTTTTGTGTGATTAGATAATACCCAGAGGTAAATATTTTATAAAAAGAAAAACTAATCTTAATCGCCAAAAATTTTCAAACAAAACCCAAAGTTCCACAAAGACCATTCAACAAACAACTGTCCATAAAATTTATCAAAATTAATCCAATCTAAGATTAAATCCCGAATCTTATAAGGATATAATTACATAGTCTTCTATAATAAATCTTAACCTTTATCTTCAAATAACATCCATTACTCATAATTTCTCATATTGAAAAATAACTAACAAAATCACATGTTCTCGAAGATAGGTTAATCATTTTAATAAATAAAACAATTATTCATATGTCTATAATAAAATATAGATTTTTCCAAACTAAAATTTCAACCATTATTCAACAATTTAAATCCCATAGTATTATATCATCCTTACTCATATAGTGTTTTCCTTAAAAAATATAATGTCTTCCAAAACAACCATTATCACTTATTCAGTAAATCATTTTCTTATACTAATTTTATCCATTTGATAAAACATAAGTTCCAATAATCAACATATTATTATTCCATAAAATCATTTTACAAAAAAAAATAAGTTACACTAATAAGGGGCATCTAGTTGGCTAGTGGTATGTGATGCGCCCTTTCCGCCCATCAGTTGTTGTAACGAACCATTTTTTTAGAGCGGATAAAATGCGAAGGTTTTTGAACTTCTTTTATCAGTGGGTCGGTTTTAAAAACTGAGCTTCGGAACGAGGTCCCGAGTTCTGGAGCCGTTTTAAACGGCGATATCGGACCACGCGCGGTAGGTTTAACCGTGCAGGTTAGCCGTGCGGGGTACCCCGGGCATCCGGTAGCAGGCGCGCGGGCTGCACGCGGTGTTTCAGGCGGTGCGGGTAAAACCGTTCCGGTGGGTGCATTTTAGTTTTTGTTTAAAATTAAAATAAATGGAAATAAAATAAATTATAAAGAAAAAAAACCTAAAACCTATCTCTCCCTCACCCCCCGCTCGGCAGAACCCCGCGACACCCCCTCCCTTCTTCCCCGGCGAGCCGTGCGCGACCCCCCCTCCACGACGCCGCCTCCTTCCCCAGTTTTCTCCCGGTTTTTGGCGATTTCACTTGCCGAATCACCATGGTGAGTCCGTCCCTCCCTTCTCCTCCCTATTTCCGGCTTCTTTTCGACCTAATCGGCGCCCGGTGAGGTTTGGCCGAACCCTAGGTTGGGGTTAGTTTTTGATTTTGTTCCTTTTTCTTGTTTCTCCTGCTCTAGGTTATGCGGAAGGTCTCTGGGGACATCGTGGGTGCGCGTTTGGTGTCCGCCGCCGAAGGCGAGGCGGTTTGCGGTGATTTCGGTCCGCCGGTTGGTTTCCGAGGTAATGTTTCTACCGGTTTTTGGTTTTCGCAGCCTCTGAATTAATTTATCAGGTTGTTTTAGAGGTTCCTGATGGTTTGGTTTAGTCCGTTCGAGTTTTGGAATGGTTTCGGGGTGAGGTTTTCACCTTTCCCCTTGTTTTTCACTTGTTAAATTTGGGGCTTTTGATGTTTATGAGTCCCTGGTTTGTTTTTGGCAGTGCGTTGAGCTTGCAGTGTGGGTTCGCCTTCGTTTTGGTTTGTCGCCAACACCCGAGGTAAGGATTTAATAGTGTTGGTTGGTCTTGCCTCACTTAAATTGGTTTATATTTGTGTCTTATGGTTCGTAGTGGTTGTCTTATAGTGCGTTGGAGGTTTCAGTATGTTTTCGGGTTGCCGGAGTTTAAGAGACTCACCTGCACAGGCATAGGTATCTATTTATATGTACGTGGGTTCCCTCAGCGTGCGTATATTTGTCCATGGCAGCGAATATACACACGTACGGGGCTAGTTGTCCCCATTACATATATAAAAAGTGTCTGTGCAGGTGAGTGGAGACAGGCTTATGTGTATAAGCATATGTGTAAGGATCCTCTTGCGCACGCTCATGGCCATGCAGAGCGTGTGCATAGAGGCTAGGTGTCCTTATACGTATGTGAAATCACATATGCCTCGTGGGGGAGCAGCTGCGATAGCTCTTGTTAGAAAGCGCCAAGAGCCGGAGTGGACGGATGGATCCACCTTGAGGTAGGGTCCCTCTCCTTGCCCTATTAAATTTAAGTAAAGTAATAGTGAGTTTAATATTGCACTTAGTATTTTAATTATGCAAGTTTAGTTCCGATTAAATGCTTCTGTGGAAATCATGTGAATTGCAGGAATAAGATAAAATAGGTTGTTTGGTCACTAAACTAACGATTTAATAATAAAACCCCTCTTTCGAGGTGCGCTGCCTTCAATCTAAAAATGTAGCAATAGAACTCCATGATTTCCTTCCTTATTGTGTGGCTTCTTAACATTGCTAAGTGTTGAATGAGTTTTAAAGTAAATGCTAAATATCACTAAATGAATTGTTTGATAAAGTAATGACATGTTTTCTAATAAAACTCCTCCAATGGAGGTGAGCTGCCTTCAAAATAAACGTGTAGTAGCAGATTTCTTTTTTTTTTGTGATTGCTTGCTTAAAAGTCTTATGACACTTTATGCTTGACATTATACTTGATCAATGGCATGCTTGTACTTGTACCATCTAATGTCATTAATCACCTAACATAGAGGCATGTTGGTGCCATATGCTTTTGTTTACCTTCCATTGCTCGTGCAAGTCCCAGAATGTTGAACAAGGATAGTTAATTATGAGAATTGATTATAAAAAGTTGAGATCTGATTTGGATAACTGAACGTGAAGGATTAATCATGAAATGATAATTGCGTCGATTGATTAATTAAGAGATAAATGAATGAGATTTTGGGTCCTAGACATGGCGTTCTAGATTGACTTAAAAATCTAGGTTTGGACATGGCATTCCTCCCCAATGGTTATCCAAGCTTGTGATGTAGGGTGTTAAGCATGACGATCTACACTGAATGAGATTTTGGGCCCTAGACATGGCGTTCTAGATTGACTTATAAATATGGGTTTGGACATGGCGTTCCTTCCCAATGGTTATCCAATCTTGTGATATAAGGTGTTAGACATGGCGATCTACACCAAATGTGATACGGGGTGTTAGACATGACGATCTACACCGAATGATTATTGAGGTTTTAGACATGGCGATCTACACCAAATGTGATACGGGGTGTTAGACCTGACGATCTACACCGAACGAATGATAATGATGATTTATGAAAAGAACGAGAGAGGTGGGTAAAACCGAGTGAATTGTGATCAAATAAAGAATGGTAAGAATGAGTGGATTTCCAGTCTGAGTTGAAATGATAAGTGAATAAATAGAGTAAGTGAGAAAAATGATAAAAAGTGTTTTTATACTTGAACCAAATTTACTTGTGTTTTTTTAAACAGGTTTTCATCCCGGCTATGGGCCGAAGCATGTAGTGCCGACAGGTGTCCTTTCTGGAATCTGGACGGGCGTTCATTGTTTGCATTGTGTCGTTATTGTTCGAAAATACCAGCACATTGTTTAATTATATTTTCATGGTCTAGAGTGGGCTAGACCCCGGTGGTTCCGGCCTACTGAGAAATATATCTCACACCCTACTCGGGCCGCCATTGCACTGGGGTACCCGAGTAGATTCCATTTGGTTGCAGGACCTTGTTGTTGCTGTTTCTTGTACTTGGAGTTAGGAGAAAAGGACCGAGTTGGGGCTCGAGATGCTCATGGAGATCGCCCTCGGGGCTTGAGACTTTTGTTCATTTATTTCTGCATTGATGTGTAAGTATGTCGCGTGATTTAATGCTTTCATTGTATCATTATCATGTCATGCATGCATCTCTTATATAAATTGTCGTTCACCAAATTTATTCAAACCTTATAAATGAAAAATGTTTTCTGCTATTTTCTTATTATTATTTACACTACTTCTGTTGCTGTATTTTTGGTCCCTTTGTTCCACTTTGATAAGAGGGTATAGTCTCCCCCCTGACTTACCTTACACCCTCGCCGCTAGTCGGCAACCTCTGGCGTAAGGGGAGACGCGCTTGAGGCCATGTCGCGGGCCAGCTCAGGTGACCTAGGTGTCCGGTTCAGGGTCGACCTGGGTTGGTTCGTGACAAAATGGTATCAGAGGAAGGTTTCTTTCTTTTCATTGTCTTACTGTTTCGGGATTGGTAGACAGGAGACTAGGAATGTGTCGGCGCTTGGGTTAATAGCCGTGCTTGGGACTGATCACCCCATGTACAGGAAATGAACAAGTGGCCAGGGGGTGGGAATTGATGTTCATGTTGTTTGCTGTTACAGTTGATGTGATTTCATCTTGGGTGAATGTTGTACTTTCCACTGTTTATTTGTTTATGAAGAGGTTTTAAAAAATTTTCTTGGCCCGATATGCCCATAAAATTGCATTTGCATGCATCATATTAGACACTTATAGATTCACATGTCATGCATATGTGCCATGCCATGTAGTTGCATTAGTAGGATGCCTGCTGATTTTGATTGTGTGCCTTGGAAATATGTCATGTCTGGATTTATTTAGCATGTCTCTTTAGAAAGCATATTTCGGTGATAATTAACATGTTTGGGTGATAACATGTCATGTTTTCTATCTTGCTTGTGTGTTATGCTCTGTGTTATAGCATGTTTTAGTGATTTCATCTTGTTAGCTTGTTGCCTTGTGTTAGCTGTTTGTAGTGGCCTGTTAGCTTGCTAGTAAAAGCTTGGTTGCTTTGGCTGAATTTGTTGGTTGCGATTACGACGGATCCAGTTTTCCATTGTAAGGTGTATGGGCGCTTTATAATTGGGAAAAAGGGTAAACTGTGGTTTCAAACCTTTAAAATAGGGATTCTAAGTTAAAATGTTAAATGAAAAACAAAAATTGATTTGATAACTGGGAGCCAAATGCCAACGGTAAGGTGTATGGGCGCCTTATTGATTGGTAGGTGGCCACCCATGGGACTGAATCTTGTTAGACCATAGTGTGTTTGAAAATGATTATTAATGTAAAACTATTTCGTTTTGATTGAGATAGTTTGGTGTGCTTTTAAACATGCTCAACTAGACCCGAGGAGGCCAGTTGGGGCACGTCCATATGGAATGAACTGATATGTGGTTGCTTTTGAAGAACCCGAATTGAATAAATGGGACCCTCGGGGTCGCCTCTTTGTTAAAAAGGAATTTAGATGCTAAATTACCTGTTTATGCTTGGATAACATTATGTGTTAATTTTTTTTAGAGGAAGTTGGTTATAGCTTGTCTGTTTTTCCATGGGGCATTGTCTGAAAACCAAGTAATTAGTTTTGAAATAGTAATTGTGGGTTGATTAAAATTCGTTAAATGTTTTAAAGGTTGAAAAGAAGTAATGAAGTGGATAAAATGGAAAGGGGTTTTCGAGCCTAGTAATCCTTGTTTTGCGTGACCAAGAGTTAGGGTCGATGTGTGTGCTTCGTAAGGGACTAGCCCGTGCTAGGTAGTACCCTTAGAGCTTGAGTTGCCTTGTTTTCGGTGTGAGCTTGTGATGTGGTGATCGTAGTTCGAGGAATGCCACCCGTGCGTTAAAGTGTTTCAAAAATAGCGCGCCGGTGAGCGGCTAGTTCTTACGACGACATGGACACTCCTAAGGTGGGTAGTGCCGCATCTGTTTCGATTTACATGTCGGTGCTTGTTTGCCAGCACGACTGTGATGAGGTTGGCTGTATGCACAACACTTTAGAAACTCCGTTAGTGCGGGAAGCGTTTCAGTGGTTAAGCTTGGACAAATACGAATGCCTCGGGTGGTATAGGCATCAGAGTTTGGTCCGATTGATCTTCTCAGTGACCTTGGTTTAATCTTAGTGTACTCTGCTGGATGAGACGTGCATGTTCCCCATATTGACGCCGTCTTGGATACACTAAGATAGTGTCGGTTATACGCCGCGCTAAAGTTTAAAAGTTGTTGGTTTGTTTCGTAATCTCTCTCTGGTTGTGTGCGGGATGCACAGTTTCTTGGAGTTATGCTTCGTGCTGAGGCATGATAGTTTTATAATAGTCTTGTGATGGCTTGACTTGCGAATGTCACCAAAGGTCGTGTAAGGACTTCGGTGTACGCGTAGTTGATAACGGAACAGTTTTAAAATCATGTCGTCGGTTTAAGGGCGAGTGTGAATCTCGGGTCGGCGATTTCTTTCGAGGAAATCTTGTGTGACCAATTTTAGTTGGTCGATCGTGATTCAACCGTTTTCATGGGATTAGGTCCCTATAATGGCCTCGGATGTAAGATCTGCTTTGATGTTTCAGTTGTCACGTGAGCGTTGACTCGAGTTGTAAAGGCTTAAGTGCAGTTTTCTTAGAAAGTGCTTAAAGGTGCATTGGGCGTTGGAAATGCAATGCGACCGGTTGAATGCAACTTCACGACCCTTGTAGGTCGGGTGATGTTTTCGTTGTTTTCCGATGTCTTCTCGGGGACGAGAAGTTTTTTTTTGGTGGGTAGTTTGTAACGAACCGTTTTTTTAGAGCGGATAAAATGCCAAGGTTTTTTAACTTCATTTATCAGCGGGTCGGTTTTCAAAACTGAGCTTCGGAAAGAGGTCCCGAGTTCTGGAGCCGTTTTAAGCGGCGATATCGGACCACGCGCGGTATCTTTAACCGTGAGGGTTAGCCGTGCGGGGTACCCCAGGCATCCGGTAGCAGGCGCGCGGGCTGCACGCGTTGTTTCAGGCGGTGCGGGTAAAACCGTTCAGGTGGGTGCGTTTTAGTTTTTGTTTAAAATTAAAATAAATGGAAATAAAAGAAATTAAAAAAAAAAAAACCTAAAACCTATCTCTCCCTCACCCCCCCGCTTGGCAGAACCCCGCGACACCCCCTCCCTTCTTCCCCGGCGAGCCGCGCGCGACCCCCCCTCCACGACGCTGCCTCCCTCCCCCGTTTTCTCCCGGTTTTTGGCGATTTCACTCGCCGAATCACCATGGTGAGTCTATCCCTCCCTTATCCTCCCTGTTTCCGGCTTATTATTGACCTAATCGGCGCCCAGTGAGGTTCGGCCGAACCCTAGGTTGGGGTTAGTTTTTGATTTTGTTCCTTTTTCTTGTTTCGCCTGCTCTAGGGTTATGCGGAAGGTCTCTCGAGACATCGTGGGTGCGCGTTTGGTGTCTGCCGCCGAAGGCGAGGCGGTTTGCGGTGATTTAGGTCCGCCAGTTGGTTTCCGAGGTAATGTTTCTACAGGTTTTTGGTTTTCGCTGCCTCTGAATTTATTTATCAGGTTGTTTTAGAGGTTCCTGGTTGGTTTGGTTTAGTCCGTTCGAGTTTTGGAATGGTTTCGGGGTGAGGTTTTCACCTTTCCCCTTGTTTTTCACTTGTTAAATTTGGGGCTTTTGATGTTTATGAGTCCCTGGTTTGTTTTTGGCAGTACGTTGAGCTTGCAGTGTGGGTTCGCCTTCGTTTTGGTTTGTCGCCAACACCCGAGGTAAGGATTTAATACCGTTGGTTGGTCTTGCCTCACTTAAATTGGTTTATCTTTGTGTCTTAAGGTTCATAGTGGTTGTCTTATAGTGCGTTGGAGGTTTCAGTATGTTTTTGGGTTGCCGGAGTTTAGGCGACTCACCTGCGCAGGCATAGGTACGTATTTATATGTACGTGGGTTCCCTCGGCGTGCGTATATTTGTCCATGGAAGCGAATATACACACGTACGGGGCTAGTTGTCCCCCTTACATATATAAAAAGTGCCTGTGCGGGTGAGTGGAGACTGGCTTATGTGTATAAGAATATGTGTATGGATCCTCTTGCGCACGCTCATGGCCATGCAGAGCATGTGCATAGAGGCTAGGTGTCCTTATACGTATGTGAAATCACATATGCCTCGTGGGGGAGCAGCTGCGATAGATCTAGTTAGAAAGCGCCAAGAGCCGGAGTGGACGGATGGATCCACCTTGAGGTAGGGTCCCTCTCCTTGCCCTTTTAAATTTAAGTAAAGTAATAGTGAGTTTAATATTGCACTTAGTATTTTAATTATGCAAGTTTAGTTCTGATTAAATGCTTCTGTGAAAATCGTGTGAATTGCAGGAATAAGATAAAATAGGTTGTTTGGACACTAAACTAACAATTTAATAATAAAACCCCTCTTTCGAGGTGCGCTGCCTTCAATCTAAAAATGTAGCAATAGAATTCCATGATTTCCTTCCTTATTGTGTGGCTTCTTAACTTTGCTAAGTGTTGAATGAGTTTTAATGTAAATGATAAGTATAACTAAATGAATTGTTTGATAAAGTAATGACATGTTTTCTAATAAAACTCCTCCAATTGAGGTGAGCTGCCTTCAAAATAAACGTGTAGTAGCAGATTTCTTTTTTTTGTGATTGCTTGCTTAAAAGTCTTATGACACTTTATGCTTGACATTATACTTGATCAATGGCATGCTTGTACTTGTACCATCTAATGTCATTAATCACCTAACATAGAGGCATGTTGGTGCCATATTCTTTTGTTTACCATCCATTGCTCGTGCAAGTCCCAGAATGTTGAACAAGGATAGTTAATTATGAGAATTGATTATAAAAAGTTGAGATCTGATTTGGATAACTGAACGTGAAGGATTAATCATAAAATGAGAATTGCGTCGATTGATTAATTAAGTGATAAATGAATGAGATTTTGGGTCCTAGACATGGCGTTCTAGATCGACTTAAAAATCTGGGTTTGGACATGGCGTTCCTTCCCAATGGTTATCCAAGCTTGTGATATAGGGTGTTAGACATGACGATCTACACTGAATGAGATTTTGGGTCCTAGACATGGCGTTCTAGATCGACTTAAAAATCTGGGTTTGGACATGGCGTTCCTTCCCAATGGTTATCCAATCTTGTGATATAAGGTGTTAGACATGGCGATCTACACCAAATGTGATATGGGGTGTTAGACAAGGCGATCTACACCGAACGATTATTGAGGTGTTAGACAAGACTATCTACACCGAACGATTATTGAGGTGTTAGACATGGCGATCTACACCAAATGTGATACGGGGTGTTAGACCTGACGATCTTCACCGAACGAATGATAATGATGATTTATGAAAAGAACGAGAGAGGTGGGTAAAACCGAGTGAATTGTGATCAAATAAAGAAAGGTAAGAATGAGTGGATTTCCAGTCTGAGTTGAAATGATAAGTGAATAAATAGAGTAAGTGAGCAAAATGATAAAAAGTGTTTTTATAATTGAACCAAATTTACTTGTGTTGTTTTAAACAGGTTTTCATCCCGGCTATGGGCCGAAGCAGGTAGTGCCGCCAGGTGTCCTTTCTGTAATCTGGACGGGCGTTCATTGTTTGCATTGTGTCGTTATTGTTCGAAAATACCAGCACTTTGTTTAATTATATTTTCACGGTCTAGAGTGGGCTAGACCCCGGTGGTTCCGTCCTACTGAGATATATATCTCACACCCTACTCGGGCCGCCATAGCACTGGGGTACCCGAGTAGATTCCATTTGGTTGCAGGAGCTTGTTGTTGCTGTTTCTTGTACTTGGAGTTAGGAGCAAAGGACCGAGTTGGGGCTCGGGATGCTCATGGAGATCGCCCTCGGGGCTTGAGACTTTTGTTCATTTATTTATGCATTGATGTGTAAGTATGTCGCGTGATTTAATGCTTTCATTGTATCATTAGCATGTCATGCATGCATCTCTTATATAAACTGTCGTTCGCCAAAATAATTCAAACCTTATAAATGAAAAATGTTTTCCACTGTTTTCTTATTATTATTTACACAACTTCCGTTGCTGTATTTTTGGTCCCTTTGTTCCACTTTGATAAGAGGGTATAGTCTCCCCCCCTGACTTACCTTACACCCTCGCCGCTAGTCAGCAACCTCTGGCATAATGGGAGACGCGCTTGAGGCCATGTCGCGGGCCGGCTCAGGTGACCTAGGTGTCCGGTTCAGGGTCGACCTGGGTTGGTTCGTGACAGTTGTGGGATCGATTCCTACAGCAATGATAGACACGACGGTTGTCACTCATCATATGGGTCATCCTTTTCTAAAAATCAAAAATAACCCTAACGTGTTTTAACCTAAATGGTTTCCTTTCATCCCAATTCATTATAATCTAAAAATATTAATTCTGTAAGTCTTATATATGATGTCATTTTTTAATTTTAGCACAATATGATAAAATAAAATGATCCCAAAAATGATGAAAATCATATCTTGATCATGGTGTCCATTTGGCTTCATCGTCATCTTTTCACATAGATATAAGGTTCATGCTTTTAAACAATGATTTAAAGATCCTTCAAAATCATTATATTCCATCATTCAAATTCACCATGAATAACATGGGTCATATGGGTGTTCACAGAATTTTTTTTTGGAAAATAATCATTTATGACATATAATTTCAAGACATGTGATAAATCATGATTTCCATAAAACAGTCAGAACAATTTGAGTTGAAACATTCAATTAATGGTCCTATTAAAATACCATAGGTATGTTCCAAGAGAATATTGTGTAAAATCCAATATAAATAGGTTGTGAAAGGGTATCCGTCTTCAGCACCTTTTTCAAAATCATAATATGCCTCAAAATCTTGTGATAATGTAAAAAATTAGAAGATTCCTTGATAATATTTACTATTCTTGAAAATATGATAACATTGTTAGAAAATGATTTTTTTAAACACAACCCATAATCCACGATGAAAATGATCTATATTTGAGGTGTTTGATAGCTCAAAAAACTACTTGAATATGAGTTGTATGTTAGAAGAAATTTAACAATCCTCCAAACATGACTTTGCAATAATTATTGCAAGCAAGTTATTATGAAGAGATAAAAATATAGATTGAGATCCTCCTCCATACATTTGTAATTGAAATTCTTTGATCTGAAAAGTAATAATACAAGGATTTAATAGAAATAATTGACATATGTACTAACCATGTGTCTAACAAAAACTCATAATCCATAAAGTGGTCTAAACCGACCTGTGATACCCACTATAAGGAATCGGGCTTAAACATTACATAATCATGAATTAAATTAATAATTCACATTGAGTATATTTTCAGGTTTATAGTTTTAGAGAATTAGGCCTTAAATATTACATGATGTCTTGAAAATTACATGTAGACAGTACTACTCAGTATCCATTTTTTTCATAAAATAAAAACTCTTAAAAAGAAACATGTCTAGCTCCATGTTTTATAGAGAAAGACTTTTCTTTGATCCCATCCTTGACAATATTAATCATTATGTCATGTGGAAAACTTTTCACAAACATTGGATGATCATAAAAATCTCAGTAAGGGTTATAAAATAATGATGGAAAACATTATCCTATCATTAAATACAAATCAATGAAACCATACTTTTCAATAATATCATACCTTACAAAATAATAAGATTTATGAATAACACAAAAATCATAAATCATAAAGGAATATAATGTAATTCATAACATAATTACATTGTATATATCACCACCACATATGGTGTCACATTTAGAATACCCATCGAAATATATTTCCTAAATCTCTTAGGAGAAAAAGTCATGTTTACCTCTTTCATGTTATCCAATGCATTGGAGATCTATCTCTGGATCACCCACCCTAGGATTATAATTTAACCACCCGTATACATAAACAATTCACAATAACAATAATATATTCATAACACATAATACTAGCATAAAATAATGATATCATTTACACATTCCAATAAAAAATATATCAAATCAATATATTGAAATAAATAATACTTTATGAAATCAATTTCAAAAACCATTTAAAACATTTAATAAAGAGATTTCTAAATCAAAGTGTATCATACCACATTGATGTTTTTAAATGAATTAAAATTTTAAAACATTAATTTATATATAATTAAATCCTGAAAACTATTTTTAAAACATGGACATTATGGATAAAGATTTAGAAAAATAAATCATTAAAACATTTAAAATGATATATTAGTTAAAGAGTTTTTAACTAAATAAGTGACACTTGATTACAAATAATTGAGGAATAAAATTTAATCATAACATTATAATATAATGAGAATAAAGTGATTCAAGATATAAAATTCCAATGGACAGTATATAAACCGTATAAATGTTAATTGGTGCACAATGATACTGAAGTATCAATAGAATGTAAATTGAGAACAAATCACTTTTAAAAAATGTATCCTTAGATTAAGGAAAAATATATTTAATAATAAAGTGTGAAAAATATTAATTCACCAAATATTATTGGATATTTAGTGTAAACTAGTCATAGGAAATTCACACATGTTATTTTTAATACAAAACCAATGACTTGGATGTTTAACTCAATGAAGGGAAATTGACTTAAAATTATTCTGATCAAGATCATATTGATTACATGATAATTTATAAATAGAGTGATAATGTGTATCAAGAGTATATTCACACAGTTGTGTGTAGAAATTACAACATATATAAATAAATAGTGATTCTACACATAATCATAGCATGACATAATTTAGAATTAGAAGATTAACCCAAGGAATGGAAATTGGGTTAAAAGGATTCTTTACCGATTTGGTATCTTATGAAACATAAATCCCATGAAATAATGATCAAAAATGAATATCTAAATACCCATAAATTGAATTATAATACACAATGAATAAAATAATGGTTAGTACGTACACCACACAAAAGGTAATAGTTGAAAATATATCATGAATCTCACGGGAATAAAAAGTGATATGAAAATCCTTTACCACATTATAATAAATAAAATAATATGACCACAATTTAATAAAAACCAATTGATTTACAGAATAACATTAATATAATGTGAATTATAATAATATATATCAAATGGATGTGTAAAATAGACCACATGTAATAAATTAGTGGCGAAAAATGGAAATCTCACAGAATTAAAAGTGAGATAAGAAATCTATTTCCCCGTTGTAATCAATCACGTAATATGAAAAAAAGTTAATTACCACTAAATGAATCACATAATAACATTAATGTAAATAGAATCATGTTATTATATATCAAATCTCAGTATAAAATACTCCACATGCAATAAATAAGTGGCGAACAATTGAGATATCATGAAATTAAATGTGAGATAATAAACCCCTTACCACGTTGTAATCAATCGAGTCGTATGAACAAATGTTAATAACAAAAAAATGAATAACATAATACCCTGAATGTAAATAGAATCATGAAAATATATATCAAATAGAAGTATAAAATACACCACTAGAAATAAATAAGTGATGAACAATAGAAATCTCAAAGAATTAAAAGTGAGATAAAAAACCCCTTACCTTGTGTCTGACGTGACTCGTTTGTTCCTTGTTCTTCGTAAATAATAATCTAAATTTAATTTTTACTTTCTTAAGGACATTTTTCATTTTTATTATTCCTTTTATATAACTTATTTACATTTTATAAACATTATGCAATCATATACGTTAATAAAATTAATTTTGTTGATATTTGGTACTTGAGTCAAAAATGGACTTCTTAAAATTAATAGTTGTTCACATAGTCAAAATTTCATTATATCCAGAATTATATTAATGATATAGATATCATATATATCATATATATCCTATATATACATGTATTTATAATAGTACATAACATTTGGAGTTACGAAATGAAATACATCGTTCATGGAGACGGTAATTCGTATGTACGGATGAAGGCTACATTAATTTCTATTTCTAATTTTAATGGAATTAAAATATATTAATACATATTTATATTATAATTACATTATAATATAATATTTAATATCAATGACTCAATCCTTTATACATCCTACATATGTCTTTAACGAGTCATATCACTTTGAGGGGGCGGTTGTCGACACTTTCTAAAATTAAATTATCGTGTTTAACAATAATGGAAACCATAAAGGTATGATATAATAGAAAAATACAGAAGAATTAATAAAACATAAAAATTATATATTTCATATTAAAATATATTGTCATCTTAATGGTAACCATGATAGGCAGTAGGAGATAATCGAACAATTATCATTTCCTGAGTCGTTAGTTTCCATTTGCAAAAACAGTAAGTTCTTCACCCATAAAATAGAGGTGTGTGTAAGTTTAGTTCTAATATAACTCATAAAAACATACTATTATATTGATATTACTGGTTTTGTAATGAAACAAAGGAATAAAAATAGTTTAGATGTTTTATAAGGAAAAAAAAGAAAATAAGTTAAGAGAAACAGTTACCTTTAATTTGGGTAACTCCTTTTGGTTTAAACCAAAAAGACTTCTCTAAGTGCCTTCTACATAAGTTAAGTCTTATAGAATGATGATAGGGATAATTATAGGTTATTTGGGAAGGGTTATGATGAATCAAGTGGTTTGATATGTGTAAGTAATGAGTTATAAGAGAGGACTTTTTATCAGGGGGAGGAGGGGCTCTTTAAGAAAGTGTGAAAATATTGTTTTATTATATAATTATATTCGGTTTCTAAAGGTCCAAAACTAATTAAGGTATAATATATAATGCCTGATGGTTGAAATAAAATCATAAATTAATAATTTTACAGGTTTTGGATTTTATTTTAATATTTATAATCTTATTTATTTAAATGATTTATTAATGAGGTAAAATATACAACAATTTTCTGTCATAATTAATTTTATATATTTGATGTCTAAAAATTATAAAAAAAGCACCTTGATTTAGGGAATATTTTTATATATACAATGAATATTTATAGTCAAAAAATCGATTATATAACCCCATGTAAAAATTATTTTAGTAAATATATTTGTTTATGTCATTTTTGTCTCTACATTAAGTTAATTAACATTAAGTCTCCCTGTCATTCCCAGGTGGCTCCATGGGGTCACAAAATCGATCCAAGGATTCCAATGGTCTCCCATGACTCATATAATAAGGTTAGTAAAAGTGTTAATGTAATTTTGTATTATTATAATATTCTTTTTACCTTGAATGACCCTATTTACCATTAACCAGTGTAAATAAAATTCATAAGTTACTATTCACCAATAATTATTTTCATCATATGGAACCAAATTTTACATGCTAATAGAAACCACCTATGTCAGATTATTGGAAAAAAATTCATAGAAGTAGTAAAATTTCATTCAAATGAAAAATTTAGTTTTTTAACTACTACTTAGTGGTTTCACTATTAATCAAAAATTGAAGTTTTTCAGAAAACTACTTAAAATTCATCATAAATATATATTTGATATTACGAATTCAAAAATAATGTATATTCTTCCAAATTAATAAACACAGATTATGAATTAATTAATTTAAAATTAATTCATGTTATCAAAACAAATAACGTGTTTTTAAGAAAAAATAACTATGAAACGATTGATACTTGTTTATGTCAAATGTATAAGTGAAGTTAAGTCCAATGACCAAAATTAGATTAAATGTAAAAAAATAATATAATTACACTTTAAAACCAATTAAAACGTTAATCTTACCATATAATTATATTATATTAAAATCCACTTTTGAATTAAAATATATTATTTTTCACTATTCGTAAAAAAATGAATTTTATTAGATAAATACCAATAATTTGCCCAAATTATATTTTGATGTCCCAAATCTAAAAAAGAATTTTATTTTTTCAAATAGAACATATAAAAGTGAACAAAACAAAATTTAATGAGGTTCCTCCAGTAAAAGGAGGTAAAACATCCTTTAAAAGTAAATCATGTTTAAAATTTAATTCATTCACATTGTAAGCCTCTAATT
Source organism: Viscum album (assembly GCA_963277665.1). Taxonomy (NCBI): domain Eukaryota; kingdom Viridiplantae; phylum Streptophyta; class Magnoliopsida; order Santalales; family Viscaceae; genus Viscum; species Viscum album. The sequence continues at coordinate 2,062,177,130 of OY728133.1, read as the reverse complement.
AATTGGACAAATGTAAAAAAATCACAAACATAAAAAATATTTTTGTAGTTAGTTCTATTAATTCCTACCATTACACCAGATATATATTAAATACTATTTAAAATAATATTATTATATTATTATTGTTCAACGTAATATTTCAAAGAAACCCATTGTTGCGTATCGGGTACCCCATTGATGATAAAATCCCCGTTAAAATAGAATTAATATTTAGAACACAAATATTAATAAATATGATAAATGTAAAGTTCTTTATTTACCTGGGATGATACAATAGGGGAGTAAGATGAATGATGGTTTTGGGGGACTACATACAATAGGATTCCCAGGGCATATCCCTAGGTCATTATGTTGGAAAAATCCCCATAGGTGACCAGGCTGATCTGATGATAGGCCTGAGTTATCCTGGAAGATCATGTTAGGATAATATATGTTTCAATAGTACACTCACTATATGGACCCACATTATAATGTTAATAAATGATCATGATTATCCTTAGTGTCCAATTTTTTTGGGATTACTTCTTCAGTTTGGCCAATTACCAATGGAATGCATGATCGACATGGTTTGTGCAGTTACATAGAGTCCACCAAATCATGCTAGTAGGTCATTGATATTTCCTTACATGAGTGGGAGATTTGGGTCTTTTACACAACCAAAAGAAGGCCAATGAGGTAATTTATTTGATCTCAATTCAGTTAGGAGACAAGGGTGGATGAAATGACATGAGAGATTCATGGTGCATATTTGAATGGATACATTATGAACTTAACATGGATGGTCCAAATGATTCAAAACATGGAACAATTAATAAGAATCATAGAAACACCCACTGAAGACACTGAATTATATATTTTTTGGATGGAATGTGAAGGGTCATGGATCATGTAGGACCTCATATAATGGTGTATCTTAAAAAGATTTATGATAGATCACTTATGAATATTGTTCACAAGTCTCTCTTCAAGAATTATGTATCCAAAAGAGTCCCTCATGATGGATATATTCATTGAATCCCATCACAAACGAAGTATTCAATGGAAAACTTGATCAAGGGGTTCATAAAATACCACACTCTATAGTTGTAAATTTGGGAACCACTTTTTATGAAAGAATTTTTAAATTACCAATAGAAATTGGATATTCATATAAATTCCTCAAAAAATAGGATTTTCATCATAAACCTTGGAAAATTTATTTATATTTCTTTAGAGTAGTTTGTGAAATATAATATTGATGATAAATTCATTTCTTCTCTACTAGTCCTCGATTCTATGTTTTGTCTATAAATATAGAAAGGTACTTTTCTTTATTGATGTTCATTTTTCAATTTTAGAAATAATATTCTGAAAATGAAAAAAATTTGTTTTGTGGGAAGTATGAGTCAAGGAATTATATGGAACTAGTGTATTCAAGTTACCTTTTTACATGAATTACACATGACATCATGATGGTACCTAATTTACCTAATGCTTATGATATATGATCAGGAATGGAGAACACAGACATACAAGAGTCCCTTCACAACATATAAAATGTCTTCAGGTCCCAAAAATAGGACATGATCACATATAAACCACATCATCATATTAAAATATAATAATTGTTCAATTAGAAACTATACATCGACAATCAAGAAACCATTATGAAAATGAGTCATATTTTTATAAAGCAAGTGACCCCATTAATGTGATATTTTATGATTATTTATTAGTTTTGTTAAATTTCTTCGTTATATAAAATTTCAATAGATTATAAGTATATTATAGTCATAAAAATACCTCCTTATATTAAGTGGTTATAATTATCATGTAGATTATATTATTATTATTAAATAAGGTAGCTTGTGTAATTTACATGTTGAGGGTGGAGGTACTCCCTATATAAAATTCAAATAGGGTATTTTCTGGTATTTTTTTATTGATCATTAAAAGGATTTATATCATAATTATCTTCCGAAAATGACCTCTTATAAAATACAACCAATAATAAAATTTTGTTTTTTGCAGTAACAGACTTGATGAATGAATTGAGAAAACATCCTACATACTACATGAACTACATCATTAATAAATACATCATTCCATAAAAAATTGGTCATGTAGAGATAATCCAATGCACCATTAATTTATGTTTTATTTGATAATATGGAATTTAAAATATTTAATTTATTTCTTCCATATGATCATATTTTCTATTATCTTATATTGATATAAAACTGAAATTACATTTTCATGAAAACTCTACAAGGCTTAAATAAATAATAAATTATACGATGTTCCTCTAAATATAATGTTTCTATATAAATCATAGTCATTTTCATATCTCAGGGGTGTATATATCCATGACTACCAATAATTATAGATATTTCTATTATGTGTGTTTAGTATACTAATAAGAACTCCCATCCTCACATCATGACTATAAAATAAATCGATCAACTGATTCTACTATTAGTGAGAGCTAACAGTAGCCAATATTTCATTAATAGTTTGTCAAACAATAGAAGTATTTCAAAAGGATTTATTTTTAAGTGGTATATTCCCATTAATATAGAAAATGAAATTGTATACCTAAGAAAATTGGTCAAGTGTTATGAACCAATCATAAAGTAATAAATGGTTGAATAGAGGCTTGGTTGGGTATCATGTTTGGATTACCACATTGAAGTGACCTTTATTATATAAATCATCTAGACCATTCTTTTTTTGATATAGCTACACATTTTATGAATATGATTTCAATGTAGTGGGTATTATAGATCCATCTTAGTCTTGAAAAGATTGATTGATCATAATAAGAAAATAAACAATGCAATTGTTACTATATAGGGATATGATACAGATATATTCCATAATGTGCATGAAAAAGGTATGTATATTTCTCTAGGATGTGTAGATAACCAAGGGAACTTCAATTCTCTGTTACATGTATAATTTATTCATTCCCCCAATATTTATATGGGATGAAATAGAGAACAACCCTCCACATCCATGGAAATTATTGCATATGGTGGGAAATTATACAAATAAGGATCTCATATCATTAATAAAAATATTATTTTAATTAGGGAATATGTATATATATTTTTAACTTTTTGGAATACACAAAAAGTAAGGACATAGAACTACCCAAATCACAATACCAATGTAATTTACAACACATACTGGACAAAATGGGAGCAACGTTACTACAATGATTGTGGTTAGGATGTCACTCCTAGGATCAATAAAGTGGTATACCTAGAACCCTTCCTATAAATGTACATTATTAGGTAACTCCTCTTATTGATAGAGTCACACTAAGAGGAATGGTTAGGTATTTTCCTCATTATTACCCAATTATGAAGAAACATGTGTATTTTTTGGGTGGTGCTAGTTTTGGTCATATTTTACCACCAAATTAAGAACATCAATAAGTTAAGGACAAATTTCACATCATTGATGATATATATGTGCTGGTGGATCAATTGTGGAATATAATGTTTGATATGATGTTATCTATAGCATGAAAATCCCAATTTCATGATTATGTCACCATGTCTAAAAAATAAGTAGAGTTAGAACATCCCCACTAAATAACATGGACATGGTCATCAGGATAAATTAGCACTAGAATTTCATATTTTCATTTCATAAATTATAAAATTGTACCATCATAGATTAACCCACTAGATACCATATTGACCCTAAAAATCTATAATCCTTGATATATGGTGTACTAGTGTCAAATTTCATTTTTTAGACAAACAATGATGGTTATTCACCTCAAAAACTCGGTAGAAAAATTTACTTTATAAAATAGAAGTGTATTTCCCAATATTGTAGTTCATGATCCAAGTGAAATACTATATTTTTGGACACTTTTAAATGATAAAAACATGGGATTATATGAATATATAATTTACTCTTTTTTCAGTTGATTCTAATATCAAGCGCACAAATTAATTTTTCTAAAAAATGATTTTTTATTCAACGATATAAAACTAGTATATTGTGGATCTCGGTTCATAGATCTTCTAGTGACTTAGGAAAAATATGAATAGAGTAAGAATGTAGTTCAATGAATAACGATTACAAAATTTTCTAAAATAAACACTCCAATGGCAGAAATTCCAAGGAATAAAGTGGTTATTTATATTCTATACCTTTGGTAAGAGACGTGGTTTCACTTATATTGTTCCCGGTTACACTATATATTTATAGGGTAAGATACAATGTCACATATGAATTTAGAAAATATTAATCAAGGTGGTCCAGAATGTACTACAGGTTGTGGAGATTAGTGCGATGTGGTTCATATATGTAACGACATCCACTAACCTATTATATTTGTAACACCCTAACTAAATAAAATCATAGAGTATATATTTAGTTTCTATAATACACTATTTAAAAACATATAATTCTACTTGAGTTGTCTATCCATGTTTTTGGGGCTTAATCAAAATGGCAAAAAAGATGATAACGATCAAATATCCTCCCTAAAGAGGAAATATATATTCATTTTTGAAATTGTCATTATATCATTGATGTTTCTATATACATCATCCTAAACCATTTTGGTATATAAATAGTTCCTAGTATTCCACTATATCTTAAATATATATTTTCTAGGGATGCATTATAGTCAAAATCATTATCATTTACACTATGGTCAAGGAATAAGTTACCATGATCAAAAAAAATTGATGATGGTGATGACCTGAAATCTTGTATCGGTATTCAAAATACCACAGCCAATGGTTCCAGTTATATAGTTATTTTATGTGGAAATAAAAAGTAGAAATGGTTTATAAATATATCAATTTATCTTCCTCAAAAACTGGATAGTAAACATTATATTTTCTCTCTCATCCTCTAATCTACACTTATTACATTAATATAGTTTATTATCTTTTCCAGATGTTGGTCATAGATTTATTGTTTTAGAAGTATTAGCTACATAAAATCATATACCCCATATTATCCACAAATCCCTTATACTTTTTGACATGACATCTACAGAAGAAGTATCTTGTGAATCCTAATAAAGGCATGATCCCATCCTTTGTTTGGAAAAAAATATCCCATAATATCTAATATTAGTTGACCCCATAGATATAAATAACCTATTTAACCCTCCATAATAATTGATTTTTATTTTATAACATTGATGCATATATTTTTGACATTCTTATTCTTTCAACCAATAACTCTTATAATTACATGCATTGGTGTTGGGAATCCAACCTCTGTAACCCAGAGTAAATGACATCATTATTACAGTGGATATAACTATAAGTTATCATATCCCAAAGGAATGAATATTTTAGTAGTATTTGGAAAAAATATATATCCATGAAATTATTATTACCATTGGAAAAATAAAATTCACAAAATTTCTTCATTATGAACACCACTATTCTTTATAGTCTGTACCATCATATGAATCATGAATCACATCTTTTAATCCTATTAAAAATAATACATAAGATTGGGTTGAGCTCAGATGCTCAGTAATTGAATGATTATTAAATTATAATTTAATAAATGGAATAATAAATATGGATGGTTAAATAACTAAAGGAAATGATTTTTAATAAATATCATGAGCATAATATGGAAGGAATAAAAGATGATAAAATAATTCTTTATAAATTATCCATTGATAATGAAAACGTACCCATGTGTATTATAACTAATTTATTGACAACATGTAATTTGAATCACTGAATTCATTATTATGGAATGTATAATGTCATACATTTGAATCATATTATTGTTACCTTGTTGCCGGACATATAAATAAATTGGTAAGGACTTATCTATAACCCAATCTAGTTTTCCTTATATGACTAACTAATGAATTGAGTGGTTAAAACATACCATATCCATCACTTAAAAAATCCAATCAATTTATTATATAAAATTGGTGGAACCTAATAATTATAAATATTCGTATTTTAAAATTACCATATAAAATGTTAATGCATACCCCTTCAATAAATATAATCATAAGACATCATTAGTAAAATTGTGGATGGTAATATAATTATATTTCACCATTTAAAATGATCATAAAAAATTTAGATAATTAATAATGATGTAATAAAAAAAAATAAACAGTGAATCATATGTAAAAAAATTGGGTTACTGTCGTTGAGTAATATAAATACTTTGTAATCATCCTCAAAACATTGTAAAAAATCCAATTTACTTTAAAAATAAAATTTCAAAATAGTAGTTTAGAAATTACTTTTCATTTAATAATATTTATATACATTATAAGATAATCACTAAAAAACTATTGGTCAATACCATGAAATATTCAATTCATTTCATACACATAAAATAAATTATTCTTTTCACATTTTTTGGTAAATCCAAAATTCGCTTTATTTTGAATATAACATGTAGATTAATTTATTAAAAATTTCTAAAAAATAAAAATTGCTACAAATTTATTAAATAAATCATCTTTAAATCGTTAAAAATATTTGAAAATTTTTAGAGAACATGAGTTTTTGATAAAAAGGGTCCCCAGCTAATGTGAGAAATAAAGTCAGATTTTTTAAAAAACATTATCTCTATCATTTTATGTACCAAGGATTTGGAATATAAAAATATAAATTTAAAAATTTTATTTAATAATGATAAAGGAATAAAATATATTGATTTTAATATGGAAATATCGAATTATTCAACCATGGTAGATGTAAACATATACAATCAGGATTAATGATGATATTGTAAAATAAACCCTTACCGCATTGGAATATTTTTAATCATAATCCCCCTAAAATAAATGACATAGAATAAAATATTTAACACCATAAAGATAAAATATATTAATTGTATAACATAAGAATTTCATAGTATATATACCACATAATAAAAATATTTGGTTTATATAGAATATGTATCATTGAAATAAAAGTGAGACTAGAATCCGTTACCTTAGATTTGACTACATTTGTATATGTCTAAATATCCTGTATAAAAAATATAGGTTTATTATAAATTATAAAAAGAACCATGTTCATATATATAATACCATATAGTAACCTAATATAACATTTTACACACTATTTGTTCTTAATATTTCATTATTGTCATTGTTTTCAGTGTTATTTTTTTGTATTCTCATGCATGTGTTGTCATGAATGATGCTGTTATTATACATGGGATATAGTTCAATCATATATTAAATTATGTTAAATTTATAAAAATTATTATTTTCACTATATATATTTTTAGAAACATTTACTTAATTTGTATGTGGAAAATGAAACACATTGTTTAATGAAGATGGTAGGCCCTAGATACGCATTAGCGACGATATCACTCACTTAATAAGTAAATGGATATATATATATGGGTTATATAATAATATCTTAGAATAAACATAGAAAAATTTTATATCACATTTATTCTATATTTATATCCATATTACATTCAATCTAAAGAATATGTGAAAAAAAACACATTTCTTCATGAAGTGGTATTATGTTGTACACCTGAGTGATGTTATATTATTTCAAATGGTATTGAATATAAATAATTTATATGTGATGTTAAAAATAATGTAGTATATTTATATAATAAATAATATATATATATATGTGTGTGTTATATACATCATTTTATCCAACACTGAATGGATGAAATTTAAAATGAACTACATCGGTTCGTGAAACGATAGTCCACTTTACAAAGGATTAGTGATTTGATATATTGTTTGAAGAATGTGGAGAGGGATAAATATTATTTTGTAAATATAATAACATATAAGTATATGTGAGACAATTATATTTTGTTTTAATTTTTTATATATAATATTATCTTAAAAACAAAAATTAATATAAACATATGTGTTTTGATAATTTCCACACCTATTAGAAACCTCCTTTGGATATCCTCTTAAGGACCCAAAGGATTGTCTTTGGGGGGGAACCGAAGACATTAAATATTTATAAATATATTTGGAATATAATTTTTAAGTTTTTTTATATCCAATGCATTTTAGGGGTGTGATTATGTGAGGGTATGGAGTTCAATTTTATATGTGGAAAAAGGGTACCCTCTTGGAAATTACTTGGAAATTTCTTAACGGAATCCAAAATTATAAAGCCATTTAAAAGAAATAATATTCCAAATAATCTTTTGTTAGATATTTAGAGAGCATAATGTGAATATATTTCCATATAAACATATTTTTTACATGTTTTAGGTTATATAACAGTTATATTCTTAATTTAAAGCCACGATATACCCACTTTTACTTTAACCGTGATAATTAATTTTTAAAATTTTTACTATTCATTTTGGAAAAAAATTTTGTTAACAATTTTAGATAGAATAAATTACTCTGAAAAAAATTTGTTATAAACATTTTCAAATTCAATTATATAAGTTACAAATTTTCATTACAAAATTTCACCCACAGCCGCGGTAAAAAAAAGATGTTTTCAAATATTTAATTTATAGAAGTGGAAAATGTTTTAATGTAAATATTAAATTAGTTATTAATTCTATTATCTTTAGTTATTTAAATAATAATATAATATAACTAATATTTATTATAATAAAAATTAAAATTATAGTTTATATTTGTAAAATTAAATCAAAAAAGCATTTCTTAGTAATAATAATTGTTTTCCACTATTCATTGAAAAATGAATCATATCAGAAAAATACCAGAAATTACACTAAGATAGATTTTTTAAGATTATTTCCTAATTTATATTTATATTTCAAAACAAATTTTATTAAATTAATAAATATTATTTATAAAATGTGTGTTCAATAAATGACTAAACGACCTTTTAGAATAATACATTTTTTTTTGAAAACATTTATTTTAAATTCTAATGATTTTTATTTTATTTCCTATTAATATATTACTATTGAATATATTATATACTTGTTTAAATAATAAAATTTTTCTAATTTAGTTATTAATCATCATATCCACCAACTAATCTACTATGTTATAATTTTCATGTTAAAAAATTATTTTTCAACAATGTATCATGTTTTATTTAAACAGGTGTGATGTGAATCATAGGATATCAATAATATTGAATTTAATTTAAAATAAAAGTAAAAAAAGTACCACAATTCTATATTCAATTCTAGGGTTTTAGTTTTCTGTCATGAATTCTCCAGAACATGATATTCCTACATTAAATATATATCAGTTTGATATTGTTCAATATTAAATTAATTGTGTCCTTATTATATAAAGTTAATCTCAATAATAAAGGGTTTGAAATTTAAAATACATTAATTGAAAACCCAAATTGTAAAATAGGTTAGAAAATCATCCTTATAATAAGATATATGGTGAACCCGGATATCATGATTAACATATTACTAGATTTACATGTAGATTGAAATTGGTCAGAAATTAATACATTGATATGGGAGAAAGTTATAACGCCTAAGTGTGAGATGGAGTGTGAGTTGATATACACTATAATACCTAATGTAGGATCTAATATATAAGTATGAGATGCTCAAATACAAGAGTGGGGTGAATTGTATTCTTTAAAAAAAATTAAGGAAATTTTGTATAGCCAAAATTCACAACACCTCTAAGTTCTAAAAACATTCTTGATTCTGGAAAAGTGATTCCGGAAATAAAACATAATAAAAGTATACAACAAATTAGATTCTACCTTAAAGAGTATAGAATCTAACTAAAACAGAGTACAGGTATGAGGAAGTATAATAAATTTATACTTTCCTTAACAATACAAAATTTAGTGGAAAAATTCAAACAAATCTAGTAACAAGTAGTAAATCTTTTAACCCACAGAGAAGGGTATCCAATAAACTTGGATAAAGGTACCTTGATTTATACATTCAAGAATGTCTAACTTACCCACACTAGGGTAAGCCATCAATAAGAAGATCGAATTATGGCATGATATCCTCGCAATCCCCAAACTATCAGGTAGTCGTCACCTCTTTCAATCTATCCCCGGATGCCCTCGATTATACACAGAAACAATCGGAGTCGCACGAGGCCAATCTGCACAATGAAATGTTTGAACAAGATGTTCAAAAATTATGCAGGAAGCGTGAGAGTTTATAAGAGCCTCTATCTCTAGAAATCACTTCAACATCATATAAGAAAAAATGCCAAATATTTTGTCATGTGTTTTCAAATGAGATCCTATTTATATGCACTGTTCCAATGGTCGGCTCCCTCCTCCAACAATTGTATTTTTCCTTGAATTTCAGAGGGACTTGTACACGTGTCACTCAATCAATGGTTAGTTGATAAATGAACGAAAACCATCATTTTATAATAGAAAAACTGAAATCATAACCAAAAATTAATATTCAAAATGTAAGTAAATGAATTCGGAGTCTATAATATAGGAATCGTCATATTCTGTTTTTCTAAGGAATTCGTAATGAGAATTAGTAATCATAATTCTTCATCAGAATTCATAATGAGAATTTGTAATCATAATTGTTCATCAGAATTCTTAATGGGAATTCATAATCAGAATTCATCATCATAATTCGTAATGTGAATTCATAATGAGAATTCGTAATCATAATTCATCATTAGAATTCATAATTGGAATTTGTAATCAAAATTTGTCATCATAATTATTAATGAGAATTCATAATCAGAATTCTTCTTCCAAATTATTAATTAGAATTCGTAATCAGAATTCTTCATCAGAATTTGTAATGAGAATTCGTAATCATAATTCTTTATCATAATTCGTAATAAACTTTATTTAAGTTCATAATTAGAATTAAGAGTATAACTTCATAAAAGTTTGTAACAGGGAATTCATAGTAGTACTTCATAAAAGATTTAATAGGAATTCGAATCCTAAAACAGAATGATTCATAACTAAGTATTATATGATTTCATGTTTTTGATTTCAATCTGTGTTTTACACTTAGAAAATTTATCATATGAACAATGAGATATAGGTTAGGATAAATTTCCTTGCGAAATAATTTTTCCTTATAGAAGTAAAACATGGGTAAAATGAGTTTGTTCGAGAAATAAGATGTTTGTAATTTTCAAAACAATGAGGAATGGTAAATTCATAAGGATACCTTAATGACATAACAATCTCCCCCATTTTATTAAGTATTTTAAAAGACATAATTAAAACCTTATTGAATCAACAATCTCCCCCTTTTTGGAATGCACAAACATCCTTACTAAAAGGAATACAAGGATTTGGAAAACTTTATATAGACATTGAAATTAAATCTTATCTTCCTTTGTTCAGGGACATTGGTGAATATAACTAATCCCCCCATTGGCTTTGCAACTCTGAGGATCATATTCAAGATTTCTGGAATGGGATTTTCATTATCTTGAGAATGGAAATCTTCGTAATGAGAAACCCCACCTTAAATAATCTCCACATTACATATGGAAATTTCGTCCTTAGATATCTTTTTCTTCTCCCTTTTAAATTTTTCTTCACCCTTTTCAGTTCTTTTTCCTTCTCCCCTGTGTGATTTTCATAATTATTTTATGGGAATAGAAAAGAAATATGGTACCTGAAATATTAGTAAATACATACATGAAAAAAAATCCAACCATAATTCCATTACGATTGAAAGTATTAGTAGAGGGAAAAACATATACAACAAAATATCAGAGTGGGATTTATTTTTTTTCTTTTTCCTGGGGAATTAGCATCTCCACAATGGGCTTCAGATTTTTTAAAATCTTTTTGATCCTCCTCAGCTTTCTTTTATAATGCCTTAATTCTCTCTTCATATGCCTTCATTACCTCTTCCGGAGCAATCAGCTATCCATCTTGTTTCAAAAGCTTTTCCTCCTTCTTTCTCTGGAGATCCATCTCTCTTTTCAGGCTTTGAACAATATAACTCATCTTCCCATTCAGATACTTCACCTATTGAATTCGAGTATTTTTTTCAAGGGTTATATTTTCCTGAAAGATGTCTGAATGATTTTTTTATTTTGGAATCCTCAGTACCAAAGGCCTCATTAACATCTTCTCGGAACAGATCAATCTCTTCCATATCTTCAACAATCTTCTTAGACCATTTGGTCATTTTCTTGCATGAAATTTGGTAAGCTTCATAATTGATCATGAAATTTTTGAAATCTGCCTCATTATTCACAGATCTATCCATTACCATAGATACAGAGTCTGATTTCTGATTTATACTGTTCTGAAGCATCTGGCATCTAGACGCTATTTCTGGAAAGATCGTAATGTTATCCAACAGCTTCTTCAGGGATTGGACAACAAAATCATGTCCTAATGCAGATGTCATTGAATCATACAACTTACTAGGAGATGTTTCTTCCTCTATCTCTAACAACGTCCTCTTTTAGGTTCCTCCAGCTTTATTCTTTCTGATAATATCTTCTGTTGCGGTTTCAACAACCACTAGTTTACCCTTATCAACCTTTGTAATGTCTTCCTCTGTTGGAGAATCAAGCTAACATCCACATTATTGTACAATCTTGTCTTCATCAAATTTTTTCCTTCTCAACTACAGCTTCAATATCCTCAGGAAAAATAAAGTCATGATTGTGATTGTCTTCCTCAGATGGCTTGTTGACTTCCTCTTAACCCTTTTCATCATCTATATGTGTAACAAACATTGAAGATCTGACTTGAGAAGTCCAGAGTGAAAAAAATTGATGCACTATCCTTGTCATTATAGTCTTCAACTTTCTTGATTATATCATCAGAGCCACCACTACTCTCACCTTTGCACTTCTTTTTCTGCTTTATTCTCTTCCACAGTTATTTCTTTTTTCTTTTCTGGTGACATAAACCTCTTTCCTGGTGTCTTGGGAAATTTTTCCACAAGGAAATATTTTGGAACATGAATATTTTCTGAATTAACCTCAGTGTCCTTCAAGATAGATTGAACAATATCGGCCTCGGAGATTCTCTTCATGAGATTCTTCTCCTTGTCCTACATTTCTATCTCATCAAAAACATTTTCTTTGAAGGCCATAGCCTTATAAAGATCCAAACCGAACTGTGGCTCCCATAATTTTTTATTCTTCTTATCCTCCCTCAACTTTTCTACCACCTTATCTGAGTAGGCTTTTTTCTTTTTGGGTTTAGGATATGCGGATTGGTCTTCCTTGGATTTGGGATTTTTATCTTCAACTTCCACTTCATTCAAATTTCTTTTATTTTCAACCTTCTTCGATGGATCTGCTTTTTCAACATTTTCCAGAATTTCATTTGCCTTATCCTTAGGCAGATCATAAAATTCTCCAGTCTCCTTGGAGAAACCAACCTTTATCCTCTTTAAGGTATCATCACTGATTATCATTACCTTACTATTCTCAGGCTTTGAACTACATGGGATATTGGAAGATTCAAGACACCGAAATTGAAACTTATAAATAAAGGACCGATACATAATGATCTACGATATAATATTGACATTCTTGATTTTTTTCATCATGATGGGGGTGTGTTTCATGAGATTCACACTCCTTATATTTACCAAAAAAACACAGATATACATGTCACTTTTTATGAGGGTATCCTTATCACCCTTTCTCTATATGATGATACCTTTAACCCATAACTTTAGAATCTGATTGTTGGTATATTTATGGGAAATATTTTTTGCAGTCTTGATATCAGAATGGGCTAGACACTCCATAGCCATGGACTAAACAAAACTTCCCTGAACCTCTGCAAACATGTGAGAGAAAAATTTGGCTTCTCCTTCATAAGGTATGCCTACCAAGCTGGACTCCTTAGTATAAGAGATTTAATATGTCTTTCTATATCTTTTGAAAGAAAAAATTTCCCTACCATCATTCTTGAAGAAACAAACCGATTCATAAAAATCTATAAGAAGATCTTGATACACCACATCTTGAGCTACTGTCTTTGAAATAGCTACACTTTCCCATCCATTGAGCCTGGTGTTCTTAGAAATAATAGAATCATACTTATTGAAGATGTTTACGTGAACAAACCTCTCCCTATATATCTGCCACTCTGAGATTGGCTTGAATGAAGAAATATCATGAGAAATAACTTTTGTAGACATTCAGACATAACACATCTGAAGAATTTGGAATGGGATTAAGAACTGAGGTAGAGCTTTGAGACGCAAATGATTTGAAAACTGATATGGTACAACCATTCAGTGTTGTTTTATATAGCTTATGGAAGTGACCTTTCATCTTCTAAACCCAATCTAACTATTGAAAAACTCTCTGATCTGAACTCACGGCTGAAAACATACATGCAAGGAGATCTTGAATCCGATCTTTTGAGGTTTTAAGAAAAACATTCTGATTTAATGAGAAACAAATCCGAAAATACCAGTATGTAAAAATGATTACGAAAATATAAGTAAGGAAATCATACCTTTCATATTGGATAGGAACATTATTCTTAATATGTGATATTATTCTTGAATAAAATTTGACTACGAAAAACTCACTACAAAATACTCACTAGAAAAAAATCACTATGAAAAACATAACATGAAAAACTTACTACCAAAAAACTGACTACGAAAAACTTACTACGAAAATATTACTACGAATAACTTACTACGAAAAAATTACTACGAAAAACTAACAACAAAAAACATACTACGAAAAACGTTCTTACGAAAAACTTACTTACAAAATTTATGAGTAAGAAAATTCCCATTACGAATAATATCCACTACAAAAATTTTAATTATGAAAATTTCCATTAAAAAAATTCCAGTACAAAAATTTCCATTAAAAAAATTTCCATTACAAAAATTTCTATTACAATTTTTTTTTTAAAAAACTAACTATGAAAATTTTCATTAGAAACATTTTGAAATAATTCAATAACAGATGTACTCCCCCTATAAAAAAGAATTTATCTTTCGAAGGAGATTGGTTCAACATAATGTTAATAGAGGAATATTACCTCACGGTTATCATTCCTAACTTCTATTTAATGTGCTCAAATATATCGGAGGGTATAGATTTTGTGAAAATATAAGAAGTTAATCTTGTGTTCCGATAAATTGAATAATGATATCTTTTTTTTGTAAGTGATCCCTATGAAAGTGATGCCAAATATCTATATGTTTTGCATGAGAGTGATGTGAAGAGTTTTTACTAAGGGAAATGGAACCTTTGTTATTACACAAAATTTGAGTCTTAGTAAAACTCAAGCCATAGTCTGTGATTGTGTGTTGCATCAACAATACTTGAGCCCAACTACATCCAACTGATACATATTTGTCTTCAGTAGTGGAATGTGCTACTGAGTGTTGCTTCTTTCATGAACAAGAAACTAATGAATATCTTAAGAAATGAAATGTTCTGGATGTAATCTTTCTATCCATTCTACATCCACCAAAGTCAACATCTGAAAATAATTCATAGGCAAAATCATTTCCAGATGTATAAAATAGTCCCATTTCCATGATTCCGTTTAAATAGCGAAAAATTATTTTCACTTCCTTTAAATGAGATTCCTTGGGATTAGATTGATATCTTGCGTATAAGCATACTGAAAACAATAAGTCTAGATGACTAGCTGTCAAGTAATGTAGACTTCCTCTCATACCTCTAAAAGTTGATTGATCTACTCGTTTCCCAGCTTCATCAAGATCTAGTGTGTTTGAGGTACCGATAGGAGTAATTGTACTCTTAGTGTTATCATATCCAGATTTTTTAAGAAGATATTTAATATAATTATGTTGGGATATATAGATTTATTTGGGTTTTTGAGAGATTTTAAATCCAAGGAAAATGTTAACTCACCCATCACACTCATTTCAAACTCATATTTCATTAGATCCGCAAAGGAATCAGTTCAATATTGATGAGTTGAACCAAATATATTTTTATCAATATAAATTTGAACAATCAAATCATTTTTCTTATCATTATTTATAAAAAGACTTGGATCTTAATTTCCCTTAGCATAGTTATTTTGATGCAAAAATCTTTTAATTCTATCATACCAAGATCGACAGGTTTGTTTAAGGCCATACAAAGCTTTGCTAAGTCTAAAAACATGATCATAATGATTTTTATCTTCAAATCCATGAGGTTGTTCAAAAAAACATCCTATTGAACATAACCGTTAAGAAAAGAACATTTCACATCCATTTGGAAAAGTATGAATTTGAATAATTCAGCAAAGGCAAGTATAATATGAATTGATTTAATTCTAGCTACTGGAGAATAGGTATCGTCATAGTCTATTCATTCTTGTTTATTATAGCCTTTAGCAACTAATCTAGATTTATTTGTAACAATGATTCCATTTTCATCACACTTATTTCTGAAGACCCATTTTACTCCAATAATAGAATATTCCTTAGGTCATTCAACCATGGTCCAGACATTATTCCTCTCAAATTCATTTATTTCATCTTGCATGGCATTAATCCAATCATTATCACCTAAAGTTTAATCAGTGATTTTTGGTTCTAATTGGGAAAGGAATATTGGATTCTCTACTTAATTTATTAAGAAACATCTAGTCCTTACATGTTGATTGTCATCACCAATGATACTATCATTGGGATGATTCTTCAGAAACAGCTGATTTGGGTTTTGTAAAACTTGTTCATCAACTTATGGTAGGAAATCATCTGGGGTAAATGTTTTAGAAGTATCTTCTTCAACATTTTCTTTATCAGAAGGATTTTCTATTAAAGGTTGATAATTTATTTTTTAAAAAACATCAGTGGATGTAGGTTGGGGTTGTTTAAAAAAAGGACCAGTTTCGTCAAATTTAACATGTACTATCTCTTGAACAGTACAAGTGTTTTTATTGAAAACTCTATATGCCTTAGAAGTTGTGGCGTAGCCTAAGAAAATTCCTTCATCAGATTTTGGTGCAAAATTGTGAAGATTATCATTAGTATTAAGAATTAATACCTTGCAGCCAAAAACCATAAAGTAGGAAAGTATAGGTTTTCTACCATTCCATAACTCATAAAGAGTTTTATTCAGAAATGGTCTAATGAAAACATGATTTACTATAAAACAAGCAGTACTTACAGCTTCAACCCAAATATGATTTGCTACTGAATACTCACTGAACATGGTTCTAGTTACCTCTTGAAAAATTCTATTTCTCCATTCAACAACACCATTCTGTTGAGGTTTTCTGGGTGTAGAGACGTTGTGGGTAATACCTTTTCAACTACAAAATGTTTCAAAATCATAATTTTTAAATTCTTTACCATGATCACTATGAAATGTTTTCAATGGGATGATTTTCTCATTTTTCACATGATCTCTATATATTTTGAAATAATAGATGGATTCAGACTTCTTTTATAGAAAATAGAACCACATATGTCTAGTGTAATCATCAACCAAAAAATATATAGTACATTACCCCAATGCTTCCAGTTTGTGTTGGACCAAAAAGATCCTTATGCACTAGCTGTAATTCATCGGTAGTTGAGACTTCTCCTTCAGATTTAAAAGATGATTTATGTTTCTTTCCATATTGAAAAGGGTCAAAAACTTTTTAATAATCAAATATAAGCTCTGGTAGATCTTTAACTAGTCCATTCATAGAGAGTTTCCATATGTTACTAAGGTTACAGTGACCTCACCTTCTATTCCATAACCATGAATGATCTTCCATTTCACTAAGTCAAGGTAAGTCTTGGATCCTCTGGTCTTCTAAGTTTAGTGTGTAAAAATTATCTTTCCTATTTGCAGAATGAGTAAATTATTCCTTGGAATTGTGTACTAAGTACTTATCATTCCTAATATTCACAAGGTATCCTTCATCACATAATTTTCTTATACTAATGAGGTTGTCCTTAAGACCCTTAACAAATAAAACATTGGAAATCAATGTTTTTCCAAGAAGGCAAATGATACATATACCAATAATTTCTCCCTGAGAATTATCACCGAATGTGAATTTTCATCCTTTATTTTTTATAATATTTTAAAAATACCTTTTTACCAGTCATATTCTGGGATCAGTCACTATCCATGTACCACGTATTTCTATTGGTAGTTTCCATATTTTTTTGAAAAAAAGAGAAAAATTAGACTTTCGGGATGCAATGTTTCTTGGATCCAGAATCCTTAGAAAATAAAATGTGGGGTATCCTCATTTTTTGGAAAATTAAGCTATATGAAACCCAAGAGATTGAACTCTATTTAATGAGCAATTTTTATTCCAGTGCCCACCACTTTGACAGTTAGTACAAAAAGGGTCTCTAGAAGGAACACAATAGTAATTTTTGAAAACCGGTTTTTGGTGAGTATAACCAACTCCAGTAGCGTTTCCTTGATGTTTTATTTGAGAGTACAACTTGTCAAATTTTTCCTTCCTAGATGAAAATTTTTCATGTAGCTTCTTAAGAGAAAATATTTCGTATTTTTTTCTGATGACTAAATTCCTATCCTCATGAATCATTTTGTTAGAGTAAGATATTTCCTCAAAAACTTTTATCTCTAAAATAACATTCTTAAAAACATTAGAAGGTTCTTCTTTATCATAATTTTCATTCTCAAGGTATTTAGATATTTTTTATATAATATCTTCTTTATCTACATGATCTCTTCAAAGATATGATATCTTTTATGTTAGAATTTCTTCCCTGGTATTTTCCTAGTCTAAATTCTTAAAAATTTTAAAATTTCTTGCTTCATGTAACCTGGAAAATATAAAAACTTCTTCATATGAATGTAATTATTAATTTTCCAATGATGAAGTATCTTTATTAGAAGTACTAATTTTGGAATAGTAATTCTTATCAAGAGATAAATTTGGTAATGCCTTGTCAGAGCATACCTTGGCCATAAGACATGTATTTGGGAATGTAGTAGTAGCAATAAAACCCATATTCTTTTTTTTTCTGATGAATAATATTCAGATGATTCACTTTCTGATGAGTCTCCACAACTAGCACTCTATGTATCATTATCTTTAAGACTTTTCTTGTGCTTTGATCTATATAATTTCTTCTTATTCCTTTCTGAATTCCTTTCCTTCTATTCGGTATTCTCCAAAAAAAGGACAATCAGGTATGATATGACCTATTCTTTTACATTAATAACACGTAACATCACCATCATTCTTATCTATGTATTCTTTCTTCTTGTATTTATTCTTATGGTTCTTTTGAGCTACAATCTTGTTCATTCTTCGAGCAAGATTAGCTAATTCATTCTCAGAATTTTCTGTGTCACTAGATTCTGACTGAATAATTAGTTTCTTTGTCATTGATCTAGTTACTCTTTATGGGGGTCTTGGATTTCATATGTTTATAAGTGGTTATAAAGGAAACTCCTCCATTTCCATTATTATTATTAAAATTTTAAGCATCTCTCTTCATTCTTCTTTCATGTTGAAGAAGAGTTCCAAACAACTCATCTAAGAAAATCTGAGTGACATTCCTGTTCTCATCAATAGGTGTCCTCTTGTACTCCTATTCATTTGGCATGATATCTATGATCTTATCCATAAGAGCCTCATCATCCAAACCATTTTCTACAATAGATTGCAAGCTATTCAAGATAGTCATAATCCTTTGTTTTACATTACTAACAGTATCTCCAAAGAGAAATTAAAACCATGGTATTTGGCTCTCAACATAGCTCATCTGCTCTCCATGACTTTAGATGTTTCAAAATTTGTGACATCTCATTTCTTCCTGAAATTGTTTGCATCTTCACATGAAGATATTTGACTATATATTTTCCTAGTCATGGAACATAACAAATTATTTCTGACTCTAATGTTTGTTTGATATACTGATATCTCTTGATTCGTAAAGTTTCTCAATTCCTTATCCAGAATCATATAATCTCCAGTCAGCATTAGATAGTTATCAAATCCAGTATTGATTACAAAAGTCTTCATCCTATATCTCCAGTACTCATTATCATTTCCATAAAAAAGGAGGTCTGATAGGATTTATATAATCTATAGAACCAACATTTAATCTTTCCATTCTTAAAAAAATATTTGGCACAAAATTTTGTTAGTAGTACAAGTCTGTAAACAAGAGAATATATCCTAAGCAAGGAAAAATATAGAGCAAGAGTATCACTAAGAAAAACTGAATCCTAACTATATGAGTCTGAAAAATATTAATCTGAAAAATGAAATTCTAAGAATTTCTTTCTGAATGTAATCGTGAGATTAATTCATATTGAACCAATGCTCTAATACTAATTTATAGATGGTATGTGAGTATGATATACTCCATAATACAATGTTTAGGATCAAATATATAATTATGAGATGCTAAAATACAAGAGGGGTTGGAGGGTGAATTTTATTCTTTAAAAAATCACTAGGGAAATTTTGTATAACAAAAATCCACAACACCTCTATGTTCAAAAAATGTTATTGATTCCAGAAAACTGATTTCATAAATTAATCTTAATAAATGTTTACAAAAAATGAGATTCTACCTTAAAGAGTATAGAATCTAACGAAAATACAACACAAGTATGAGGAAGTATAAGAAATTTATACATTCCTTAATAATACAAAATGCAGCAGAAAATTTGAATCAAATATAGTAACAATTAATAAATCTTTTTACCAAAAGAGAAAGGTATCCAACAACTTTCGATAAACCTCCCTTGATTTATACTTTCAAGAATGTTTGTCTTACACGCACCATGGTAAGACCTCGATACAAAGATCAGAGTCTGTCTTTCTATCCCGGTAATCCCTCAACTATCAGGTAGTGGTAACCTCAATCTTCCTATACCCAGAAGCCCTTGAATGTACAGAGCAACAATCGGAGTTGCACGAAGCCAATCTGCACAAAGAAAAGTTTTAACAAGCTGTACAAACATTCTGAACGAATCTTGATTGTTTATAAGACAATATCTCTCTAGAAATCACTTCAACAACATGTAAGCACAAATGTCAAAGATATTGTCAAGTGTGTTCAAATGAGATCCTATTTATAGGAAAGGTTCCAACAGTCAGTTCCCTCCTCCAATGGTCATATATTTTTCATGAATTTTGGAGGGACTTGTACATGTGTCACTCAAACAATGGTTAGTTGATAGCTGAAGGCACGACATCGTTTTATAATAGAACAAGTGAAAGGATAAATAAAAATTAATATTCGGAATGTAATAGAATATGAATGTTTGGAATGTATGTAATTGAAATCAGAGTCTATAGTACAGGAATATTCAGATTCTATTTTTCTAAGGAATTTGTAATGAGAATTTTTAATGAGAATTCTTCATCAGAATTCGTAATGAGAACTTGTAATCAGAAATCTTCATCAGAATTCATAATAAAAATTTGTAATCAAAATTTATCATCATAATTTTAAATGACAATTCGTAATCATAATTCATCCTCATATTTCATAATGAGAATTCGTAATCAGAATTCATCATCAGAATTCATAATGAGAATTCGTAATCAGAATTCGTCATCAGAATTAATAATGAGAATTCGTAATTAGAATTATTCATCTGAATTCGTAATGATAATTTGTAATAAAAATTCATCATCAGAATTTGTAATGATCTTTATATATGTTCATAATCAGAATTCAGAGTTGAACTTCATAAAAGTTATTAACATGTAATTCATAGTAGAACTTCATAAAAGTTCGTAATAGGAATTTGGATCCTAAAACAGAGTTCTTCATATCTATGTATTATATGATTCCAAGGTTATGGTTTCAATCCGAGTTTTACACATAGAAAATTTATTATATGAACAATGAGATCTATGTAAGGGAAAATTTCTTGGGGAAGGAATTTTTTCTTATGGAAGTAAAATAGGGGTAAAATGAGTTTTTTCTAGAAATAAGGTGTTTGTGATTTTCAAAATAATGAGGAATGGTAAAGTTATAAGGATAACTTAATAACCTAAGAATCTCCCCATTTTTATGAAGTAATGGAAAAGTCACAAGGAAAACCTTATTGAATCAACACTAAGGATTAATAGTGAGATATTATTTATCACAAGAAATTAGGTGATCGTAAAATATATAATGATAAAAAACAATAAATATATAAGGAGTTAAGGGAATATCTAGTTCATCAGAAATTAATGTACATGAATAATATTTTTTCAAGATATTTTCCATATATTTGAGGAATTACATTACCATAGAGACTAATAAAATGATAAAATATAGCAACATTAAATTATTCTATAAGAAAAATCTCATTAATTGGGTGTTCATTGATCAATTCTTACATCATCTATTCTTCCAAGAAATGAATATCAAATATGAATCTTCTTGCATGAGGCACCAAAATAAGAAATTATCAGATAATTTCAATAATAAAATAAATATTAGTCATTCATAATATCTCTAGATATCTTCCATTGAGATAAGTTTTTTCAAAATTTATCCAACAACACAAAAAACTTAACTTAATACAATCCCAACGTAGTTTTCCCAAACTGTCATCCAACATTTTTCTATCCAATTTCGATGTATATACATATTGAAGGAATATCAATAAATAAACATTATATTTCCTAATTAATGTTATTTATCTCTTAATTCCTCATTCCAAATATGTGAATACCATTAGCACAATAAAAACAAAATGAATAAAATAATTCTTCCTATTAAATTTCAGGTTTTCAAATATATTCCATAAATCAATACTGGAACAAACTCCAATAAAGAAAAGACAAACCATAAAACATGTGACCAATTTCATTATCCCCAACATTACCCCATAAAAATCTAAATATTCTCTCAATATTTGGAAGATATTAATGGTTATCCACCCATATTCCTATTTTTTCAAGAATGTTAATCATGTCACTAAATAATTTTTCATGTTCATCTGCACCATTCATCATATTCTTTCAAATAAATTATGAAATATCATTTGAATGAAATCCTTCCACATTTCATGATTCTTAATAACAAAATATTATTAATAAAATACTCTTAAAATCATATTTTTTAATCCAAACATATGAATAATAATCATTCCACTCCATCTGTAGTAATATGATAAACCAGACGATGATCCCTTAGCCTCTTTAAGTTATATTCCCTTCAATAATGTGGATTTCATTTTTATAGTGTCTCATGTCCTTATAGTTTAATAATTTAATTTTTTTAATTTTCCTTATTTCATATGAAATCAAGAGAATGGTTGCCTTTTTCCCCACACATTATGGAAACTATTACACTTTTTAAAAATTTACTATGATTTTTCCTTCCATGAGTATCGCATGCAGGAAAACATGCCTTCCACTTCTCCTCATATGAAATTTTCTATCTACCATCGAATTATACTTCATCATATCATCAAACAATGTATACTTAGAAAATTGTTTATTTATCTTTATATAACATGATATTATGTCTTCTTATGATGAAAAATTTTGGGAGAATGGTTTCTTTTAAAATATTGGCATAATCTCATTAATGAAACAATCATTATTATTATTTGGATTACGAGAATTGATAAGGTCAAAATTAATTATTCTAGGAACCATATAAATATGATTACATAAACTATATTAGATCATATTATTATAAAAAATAATGTAAAATCTAAAAACTGATTGATTAATTAACATTAATTGGAATTTTAATATATAGTTAATCTCATAGTCATAAACATGGTCTCATTGGAGATATCATTATTTTCAAATCCTTTATAATGAAATGTAATGAACATATTATTTATTCTATACATAACTCTTAGGACTGTCAAACGAGGTGCATAGTAAGGCCTCTAACTGTCCCAAGGAGAAGATCAAATCAATCCCAATGCCCCCTTATTAGAGTTATTACCCATAAATACATCAATTATTGAACCACATATACTTGTATAATATTTATAAAAATGTATTTCTATGAAAAAACCAATATTATATTGCCTACCAAAATATTTGGATGTTATTCTATACATATCCTTTATGTGTATCATAGGGTTATGTTCCCTAATATATGTTTTCCTAAATCATATTGAAAACATTTCTACTAAACATACATTAATACCAACATTAGTGACCCTAGACATAGTAGCCCAAAATAGGTGTATAATAAAATATATTATCTCTATATACATGTAATCACATCTCGAATGACCGAATAGTTCCTAGTCTTGGTAATCAATATGCATGCTTGAAATTATTTTTATAATAGAAAAAATAAATTGAGAACATATTTTCATTAATAAAACAATTATATCTCATATAATATCCCTATATATTAATCATAAAACACATATTGGTGTTATATAAAAAATAAATAATAATAAATGGGTTCCCTTAGATGATTATTAAGGGAAATAAAATAGATGAAGTATTGAATAATAAAACAATAAAATATACTTTATGATAAATAACATAAAATTATATAATTTAATAAATAGCATGAAAATAATATTAGAAGAAAAAAATATGATAAAATCTTTTCAACTAAATAATTATATGAGAGAAAAAATAAAACTATGGATATTCTAACTAATAAAATAACCATAAAGAATGTCAATAACATAATTCCTAATGAAATAATTTATAATACCGATGTCAATAACTGAATTTTGAATGATGTAATTTATAATACCATACTTATAAAATATATTATCAAGACCTTTTTCATGTGTATCTAAATAACTGGATAAGGCATTACTCAAAATGTAATCTTGTTTTTAGAGACCTACAATTACATCAAGTGGATATAACATTCCCCATCGGTCAGTTACATACTGCACCACATTCCAATATATTAAGGGGTTGAAGCATAATAAGCATAAACTTTATAATTAAAAATTTACTTATGAAATGTTAATACTTTCCCTAATCAATATACATAATC
Organism: Viscum album; assembly: GCA_963277665.1. NCBI lineage: Eukaryota > Viridiplantae > Streptophyta > Magnoliopsida > Santalales > Viscaceae > Viscum > Viscum album. Next base: position 2,062,152,374 of record OY728133.1, on the reverse strand, counting down.
AAAAACTATAAATAGTACAATTTTGAATGGTAGTAAAATTGTGCATCCCTTTTAAAATTATTCATATACCATAAATAAAAATAAAAATCATGGTATCAATAGAACACATCCCCTATGTATCGTAGGTAAAATATTGTTTTTATGTATTTGATCAAAAGAAAAACCTTGAAAATATCCATAAAAACATTATCTTGAAATATAATATCTTAATTTTCTGTATCAAATTTTAATGTTATTCCCAAAATATTTTGTAAAAAATCATTTTAAATAAAATCAAAAAAATTGAAAAATAATCATTAAAAATTGATTTTTCATTCTAGTGACTAATTCTATGTAGGATGTACACGTTACAAAAATATTCCTACCACATTATCAGTATTATACAAAAGGCATTATTTTGAAAATGATATTAATATTCAATTAAAAATATTATAAAATTAAAAATGTTTAAAGATATATTTAATTAATAATTTCTAAAATCCAATAAATAATTGAAACCATTTTTCGATGACATGGGTTTTTATGAATGTTAATTTTCGATCGAAGAGGTAAATAAGGTTAGATTTTCATAAAAACATTTTCTCAATTGTTTTATATACCAAAGAGTGGGAATACGATAGTATTACATGAAAATGACCATGATTAACAATATTTTATAAACATATACCAATTCTAATATATAAATATTAAACAATTCCCGCATGATTTATGTAAACATAAATAATCCCATTTTACGATGATATTATGAAATAATCCCATATCACTTTAGTAACATCTGAATCATAATACATATAAAAGAAATGAAATCAAATTAAACTCACAATACCATGAAGATAAATTTATTCATGATATAACATATAAAAGGGTAAATATATTCACTACATAAAGAAATTAAGTGGTGAATATGACATGTATCATGGAAGTAAAATTGAGATGAGAAACCACATCTTTTGGTTAGACACCTTTTTTATATTTTATAACCATCCGTAGAATAAATATGGGTTAATTATAAATCTAATATGGAACCATATTAATATATATAAAACATTATAAGAACCTCTTATAACATTTTACAACCCATTTATTAATAATATTTCATTATTTTCACTAATTTCTATGTTAATTTTATCATTTTATCATCCAATTTCCATGAATCATCCGGTGTTTATCAATATGATATAGTAGCATCATAAAAATAATTATATTAACTTTATAAATATCATATTTACTTCATTTAAATATTTTTATAACTACTGGTGAATGTTGGAAGAGACAAAAGAACCGCATAACTTTTTGGAGACAATAGACCTTACGTACTCTTGAATTATTATATCATTCCCTTAAAATTTTAAAATGTATTAAAGTGAGTGATATAATAATTTTAAATAATCAATTTCATATCATGTATATAAAATATATTCCTTAATTTTATCATTTCCACATACCATGTATATCATAAGGGAAAAATGTATCAAATCGATTCATAAGGCCATAGTCTGTCACACACATGATAGACATTCTCATATTTGTAATGTAATGGGACGTAAAATTTTGTATGATATATTAAAATTATATATTTTTATTAATATAATTTATATAATATAAATTTGGTATATACATAATTATAACCAACATTTTAAGGTTGTGATTGATAGTGAAGTACATCGGTTCATGAGGCATTATTCTTCCATTCACACAATCGATGATTTCATTTAGCATATAATGGTAGTAGATATTGATAAATATTAGGTAATATAACAACATCACATTATATTTTGATTATTTTTTAATTGAATTTTAATTTTTAATCCTTAATTAAGGTTGTGAAAAACAAATAATTTGTAAAAGATTCATTAAGATAATTACATTTTCTAAGATAAACCTCATTTGGATATCCTCTTAAGGACACAAGGGTCGGTCATATAGGAGGAAGAAAAAACATAGAGTATTCTTAAGGATTATGGATAGATATTTCGGTATGATTAGGTCAATTAAAATGTCTTCATAGGTTAATATTAATTAAAGGATGGAGTTACCTTGTATAAGTGGTGAAATGAAACCCTCCTGTAAAATAAAACGAAATTTCCTAAGTGTCAAAAATGTTAACGGCTTTAATTTTTCCAAATATTCAAAATAAGCATTGATTATAATTTATTATAGGATATGGTTTATATATTTCTAGAAAATAATATTTTGATATGTTGGTATGTCATTTTAACCTTTGTCATCATAGTCTAACACCATAGTAAACCCATTTTTACATTCACCCTGATAATTACATTTTATTGTTTTCATTATTACATTTTGTCAACAAATTAACTTAACATTATTATATAATATAAATTATTATAATTCCAAATATTTAAAACATTTTACCAAATTCAAGCTACATAATATGATAAATTTTATTTAAAATTATACCCACCGAGGTGGCCAAAAAATGATGTTTCAAAAAGGTCATTTAGATAACTATATAAGGATTTAATATAATAATTCATTAGTGAGTTGATTAAAGTGAAATAAATTTTTAAAATAATAATATAATTGATATTAATTTACTTAAAAAATTATATATAATTTATCATTGTAAATAACATAAACAAAAAAATATTTTTTTGTAAAAATATTTATTTTCTAATATTAATCGAAAAATGAAAACTTTTATAAAATTATTAAAAATAAAAATAAGACAATCTTGAAAGATAAAATTACTAAATTAAATTTATTTTTTGAAAATAAATATTCTAAGACTATTATAGATTAATTATAAATTATTTGTGAAAAGTGTGACTAATTAACCTATTAGAAAAATAGAGTTTTTTAGAAAATATTTCTTTTAATTCTAATAATTATTATTTTATTATAAATCCATATATTATCATTAAATTTATTTTATAAATGCGTTAAAAATAAATTTTTCATATATTTTATTAGTATTTATACTCACCAACTAAACATCTAGGTTATATAGGTCCTGTTTAAATAATAATATTTTATTTAAGTATCAGGTTTTGTTTTGAACCAGTGTTTCCTGCATCAAATGCAATCAAAATTGTTGAATTGATTTAAATATAATTTTTTCAAAAAATCATGGAATGTTATATTCTTTTATATGATTGATTTTTTGTGACATAGACGTATTGAATATGATTTTTATATTTTAAAAATATTTTTTTGTTACAACTAGGATCGATGTATAGTAATATATAGAGATTCCTTTGATACATATGGATGGAAAATGTATTATTAGAATATGGTTGGTTTTTAGGGTGTACTACCGTCTAAATATCCACTAATTTCAACGTCTTAAAAGTCTTACAAATCTATTGGAAATTAGGATCCATCATGATAAGGTGAATACACACACCTCCTATTTCATTATTTATCATTATTTCCCCCAACTAATCTAGTATGAATATTGATTTCATTATCCCAACCATATGTAATAGTGACTCAAAATATCTATACATTTATTCCATAATTGAAAAAAGACATAGAGGCACAAAATTATTTTGTATCAGTTCTTCTTGGAGGTATTGAAACCAGACCCTCAAGTGATGCCAACCACGATTATGTTTTAGTTCCTATGGTATACTCTGATTCATACCTAGAGAGTTCCTTATTACAATAAAAATATTGGTAGTTAGTATGAATAATGATCTCAAATACATATTTTCAAATTCCATCAGTGAAATTATTTGTCATAGATATCACATTTAACACATTTCCATCACTCTAGTATTTAATGAGTTTCATTACAACACAATCCATTCAAAAGTTATGGATTTTATTACAAATCATAATAAAATAAGTTTTATCCAAACAATTCTCACGAAAACATCCATTTAATACTTTATTAAAATCGATAAAAAAATACTTAGTAATGGAGTCCATAATACATGGGTATTATAGAGATGAATGTAACATTATTTGAAGAAGTGGAATTTGGTGGACGAAATAAACAAATATTTCGTTCGACACCTTATAGATTTTTGTATCACCAAAAATTAATCTAACGATGAGAAATAACATATTAATAATGATAAATTTGTAAGAATAGAAACTTCCATAGTGTAGGATGTGTTGTGAATTTATGTACTGAATTAAAAAATTGTGTTGGATATGTTTTGTCATTCTATAAATAATTCCGAGAAACAAGTAACACAAATTCATGTGTCCATTGATAATTCATTGTTGAATAATTCAGATTATGGATTCCACTTGTGTAAAATGTATAGGAAAATAAATATTGATTATTTTATTCTTATTCTAATAATTTATATTAATAATTTTACATTGATAAATTATTGATATTATATATAATCTCATTCATTGATCAATAAAAATTTGGGAAACTAACAGTGTGTAATATCAATAATTACCCAATAAGAATTATTATATTATAAATATGACATAACTAAATCATAAACACTCCAAGATTGAGTAAATGATAAAGTACTACTAAACCCATTATCTGTTGAACATATTACATTGGGCAGATCTATGAGATATAGATACAACATTATTTATACAATAATCTTAAGCTTGGGTGAGACTATGATGCATGGGGTTATTGGATTTGGTCAACTCCATAGTGTGTACACATGGAAAGATATAGAAAGGCTGGACAAAGTGGCATATAAAATTTTATTGTATTACAAGGATAGTTCACATGGATATGATATTTTTCTTGATCTAAGTTGGGTTCTCTAGTATATTTATATGTGGTAGGGATATAGATCATTATGTAACATCACAATACACAATGCTTAATAAATTTATATATAATATATGAGTAACTCAATATGATTAAAATAATGAATCGGAACAAAGTGAGAAGATTATAAATTTCAAGACTGCTCAAGTTCCTCTGACGTACACCATAGTGTATTTTTCATGGATTTTTTAAAACCAAAAATGAGACCAAAATATGGGTGAACTAATTTTTTTCATGTTCAAGGGACCTAATATGAAAGGATTCAAATTAGAAAGGATCATATGTTGTTCCAAACAACCATTGTGTCTTTTCATTTACCCATATCTATTATTAATTCATTGATGGGGTACAAAATTTTAGAAATAAGTTGACCATTTATCTGACCACCCATTGTGATTTTTATACATGAGATTTTTTAATCATTTTTACCATATGATTTTAAGCCTTGAAAATGTCATGCAAGGTTCTCATGTTTTAATAAATGACCAAATAATAGCATAGAATTACATTGTGGGCGGTTTTAAATAACTGTGTGTTGTGCCTATTCCCTTGGGAAATTTAAGATTTTCCATTTAAGACCAATGTATCTTGAATTTAAGGTCATGTAGAATTACAAAAAAAAGAGATCAAATATATATTTAATAACATCAAAATAAATCATTATGTGAACTACAAAATAATGTAACTGTGGAAGATAAACTTAATTGAGATTTTATAGAGTTTTAATCCATAATTATTATTAAAAACCTTATTGACACTTATGTTGATACATATTTGGCCATGTGGTGATATATTATTTCTAACAGATGAATGATAACCCATTGTGATTAATAATACCATTTATTGTATATAAAATACTATTGATTGCTAAATGGTATTTAAGGTCACAACACATAAGAAACTATGTAATTTGATTTAGGGTCACATGACAAATACCATATAATGTTTATGAATATAGCATAATATTCTCACAGTGAAAATAGTCATTATTAATGAACGTGTAACACTATGGTAATTTTTTTCAACATTAATAGTTAGGGTATGATATTTGTGTAAATCCTAACTCAAAAACAAATAATCATGAATTATTGGTCAGAATCCTATGTCACGACCCGTCCTTGGGGCCCGTGTCGTGACTACCCCAAGCCCGCCTTCCATAGGCCAGGGGCTGGCGACTAGCACCAAAGGCGTAAATCCCAATAACGGGGAAGGAATTGCCTTTATAAAAGTAAACAAAACACCACAGAGTACAAGAAGAAGTAATACACTATATACAAAATAAAGTGCTGAAAAGTAAGTGTGCCAGAATACAAACCCAACTAAAAGCACAGCTACAACTGAACGAAAGGACAACAGAAAAGACAAACAGCTGGAAGAAAAGGAGGAGCTCCTGGGTCGTCCACCTCGGATCCTACCTGAATGGTAGGTACAGATAGCACAGCTCCTGGATCATCCACCACAGATCCTACCTGAAGGGTAGGTACAGATAGAGCAGCTCATGGATTGTCCACCATGGATCCTACCAAGAGGGAAGGTACAAATATCCTGCACAACGTATCCTCCCGTCTACCTCCTCCGAGTATCGTCACGCCATGAAGTCCACCTCTGGATACTGACTCATTGTGAGGTCCACCTAAGGGTACCATCCAGTCCTCGAAAACATGGCCTCTGTCAGCGCTGCACGTCTTCTACAAACAACACCATGAGGTGCGGGCATCACCCGTGTAGGGGTGAGTATACGATACTCAGTAGGGACCCCGAGACCCTCAAGGTCTCACTAAATCCAATAGGGATAACCACAATGAAGGATCTCAACAGATAACCCTTACTTAGGTATAAGACCATACTTATGCCTATGTTATAAAGTAACCCATCTCAATCATTAGGAAACACACTGGTTATGAAATCAATGGATAACCACTACCTAGGTATATGCCCATACATATACCTATGTTATTGAGTGACCCATCTCAATCATGAGGTAAACACAAAGGTCATAAACTCATCTCAAACTAGGATTTTCATTATCAAAACCGTAACTACTGAAGAGCTCCGTCTCTGTAGATTACAGTGATCCTGTCATGACTCCGAGGTACTGCTCACTAACCTAAGACTACTGAGGTACTTCTACTGTCGAATACCGTGGGTCCTCCAACTCACAAAGTAGTGCTCATCCGCCATGGGTATGCCACCTCACACAGTGGAGATCCCCCTCATAGCCTACATAGGTACTCCTACTGTCGAGTACAGTAGGTCTGCCACCTCACAATGTTTTTCTACTCCACCATGGGTCTGCCACCTCACAAGTTAGTGCTCCCCACTGGGCTACGGATGTCACTCCGAATCGAATCTGACAAGTAGTAATTAGGTCTCAGCCAGCTACACGGTCTCCATACTCCAAACGCTCATCTCAGGGAGGGTCCGCTCCATGAGCTACAGGTCAATACTCCAAGTATCTCCAAGTCCCAAGACGAAGTATCTCAAAGGACTGCCTCGTCATAGGGGTCTCAATGCAACAGATGGTGCGTCAATTGGACGCGCGGTCTGTGAGTTATTAGCCCTTTTGTCCCAGGGGCCCGGTTGGTATTGTGTACAAACTAGCCCGACCATATCTCTATTGTACCCCAAACTCTCATAGGGTATACTCATAGTAACCATTTCTCAACGTGATCAGCAACGCTGCTGACGGTTCGTCAAACAGACGTCCGGTCCGAAAGTTATCAGCTTTTCCGTTCTAGGGGCCCGATTGGATTTCGAGTTCAATCCAACCTGGCCACTATCCATATATGTCCAAATATTAGGCTAAGTAGTCCAAAAGGTCCATCTAACCAAGATTTATCCAACAAGGTCGACGACACATCAATCAGAAGTCTGGTGCTCAAGTTATAAGCGTTTCTGCTCTGAGGGCCCTGTTGGTTGCGTGTTCGAACCAACCTGTCCATACACAATGTTCTCTGAAACCTTGATTGTAATATACGGAAACGACGGTCTCGATTCAAGGATCTCATCACAACTGATGGTGCGTTTATCAGAGGTCCTTATCCCATGTTATGGGCAATTGAACAGACCTATATGAAAATAGGGGGTTTAGGGCCCGTACCGACCCGGCCCGAGACCCCCTGGGTCGGCCCGAACCGGTTCGACCCAACCTTGGTCTGGGTCCGGCCAATTTGGGAGCGGCCCGGCCCGGCTGGCGAGGCCCGGCTTGGGTGGCCAGTTGTCCCGGCGCGAGTGCGCCCCGAACGGACAGCTTGGTCGTGTCGTTGCGAAAAAAGTGGGGCTGCTGCCCCCCTTAATTGATCTGCGGCCCCCACGTGGGGGCCGCTCCCTTTGAAAGCCAGGGGTTACCACCCCCAGTCTTCCCCTAGTCCCGCGTGGCCATGGGACCGGTGGCCTGACGCCGCAGCAGTCCCTCCTGGCACCGCGCTGGAACGCCACCGCCTCCGGCCACCAGCGCCACCGTGCCGGCACGGCCCGCCGGCAGGTTCTTCCGCGGACCACCGAACACGCTCCGGTGGTCCGTTTTGCCTGTGGTCTTTGCCAGTGGTCCTCTCGGGACCTTCTCTTCACTGCAAAGTCTTCAATTCAACTCTGCGGCCTCTTCTGTCATCTCTCGTCGATCCGCATGTCAAATAAACAATCTGTGGAGTCTTCGAATCGTCTCTACGGCCCCGACTCCGGTCGTGGTTTCGTTAGGCCTCAACGGGATGGCGCTACGGCACCGGGCTTCTTTGCCCTGATTCTCCATGTTCCCGTGCGGTGCCGTTTCACCGCACTGCCTTTGCTCGTGCTGCAACAGGAACAACAACAAAGAGGGAGGAGGGTCGGCTGTGATCCTGCGGTCTGACCTCCTCTCGTTATAACGATAACAGGCGGCCCAATAGAAAATAAACCCTCGTCAAGAAAACACAAGAATTAAAGCATAATATTTTAACTCAAACCCCTACCTGAATATTTGACGTTGCACATCGGGTGTCGCGGAGAATGGTGTCTCGGAACAAGGTTCTGTAAGCGTCGTCTCCGTCACGGAGAAGGGAATCGTCGGTGTCGCGGTACACGACTTTGCGTTGTCAATCTCTGAGGATTCGGCGTTCTTCGTCGTCCTTCGTCTGAGGCCGGCGTTCTTCGTCAGGGACGGTGTGTTCTTCACGTTTTTCTAGGTGGAAGAAGAGGATTCCAAGTCTTGATAAATTCCTCTCCAATCCCTCTCGCACAACGAACCATCCCTTAATTAAATAAGACATGTCTTATTTAATTAACACACAAGCCAACACCTAAATTTGAAACTCAAAATTGAATTCTCGAATTAAATATATTGAACAACTAAAAAAGTTAATTAATTAAGAGAATTGACTTTTCATTAAAGGGGGGGTACGGGTGTGTTACACAATTAATGGGGGGTTTGGGGAAGGTTAGTGAATTTGAATAGGTGTGGACTAATGTGGGCCCCACCTCACAAATATCCTCTCATGGGAGGGTATGTGGGTGTGGGACCCACCAACACCCTCCCCCTTGTAGGATATAACCAACTCAAATAAAAATGTGTTCAATACAATTTTTATTTAATTTAATGTTAAACTCCAAAATATAACTTCAAACACGAATAAATCGCAACTGCAGAAAAGGTCCCCCTAAGAGAAAACCGGCGATGCGAGTTCATCGGTGCCCTCAGATTTTGATTCTGAGCACTGGTTCATGAGATAGAAAAACCCACTCGTTCATTCCCTGAATGTACCCAAGATAAACTTTAGAAAATGATTCTGGGCACACCGGGCCTCAGAATCAGGCGCCGTCCGAAACTGCATACTCAAAAAATTACAAAAAAATTATGAAAAAATATTTCATGAAATTTCCGGGTCTTTACATTACTCCCACCTTGGGGAGTTATGTCCCCATAAAGCTTAAACACAATCTAGGGATATAAAAGTGGTATTGAGCACTCATCCGATCCTTCCGCTCCCATGTGCTCTCTTGGAGGTTCCCGTGCTACCAACGAAATCACACAAGAGGAATCAACCATTCTCATAGGACCTATTCATGTTGATCCTAAACCTCTACTGGAACCCCACAAAATTCAAACAATCGCCAAAGTCCAGCTCCCCATGGTCAAAGATATGTGTTGGGTCAAGCATGTATCTCCTCAACTGAGATACGTGGTAGTCGTCGTGCCCATGTTGCAACTGAGGTGGATGGGTCAAATGGTAAGCCTCCTCCCCTACCCTACAGAGGACTTAAAAAGGTCCGATGAACCTCGGAGATTACATGCCGTCTCGACCACATCTCCATAGACCTCGTCGAGGTGAGACCCGTAAGAAAACATGGTCGCCATCCTCAAATTATAGTGGTCTTGTCTCCTATCAACATATGATATATGCCTGCTCTGTGTAGTCTTCATCTACTCTTGGATGACCTGGAACTTCTCTATCATGTCCTGGACCATCTCTGGTCCCACAAGAGCTGCTAATATTTCATCTTTGTCGATTAGAGAAATCTAGTCTCATCTCCTGGATGAACCACGTTATTTGCCTAATACAGTCAATCCGGACATGAATGATGCATTCATTCCATAGACGACGTCGTAAGGCCTCAACGTTACTACGAAGAGATATAACCATCACTCTCTCCTCTAAGGGTCGAGTCACACTGTCAGCATCAGTGTGAGTTAACTGGGTCTCATCCAGTAGGAATCTTGAAATTTAGGGTCATGTCAAAAGTTTAGACTGGATCCTCTTAGTACACAAAAAGTAAAGAAGAAAATGACACAAGGAAAAGTGTCTTTTATTACTGCAACTCAAAGTACAAAGACAAAAAACAATGACAACAAGGAAACTAAAAGCACCAATATCAAAGGTCCCATGCCTGGAACTAGTCCCGCTCTTCTTCGCCAACTTCCGGAGCTCCGTAGTCATATGCTTCTACTTCCTGAAGCTGATCTCTCCCATGTCCACATATTCCCTGCGGTCGGGGTGGACCTCCTAGTGGTGCTGGAGGGAACACCTCGAAGTTTCGTCCACCTCCAACTGCATGGCCAGCTCCCTTGCCTCAGTCTTCTGGTCTTTGCAATCTGCCTCAACCGAACCACTACCCTTCCGTAGGAGGTCCTTTATTTATCTGTTGATCATCTAAGCGATGGGTCAGACAGTCATGATCCAGGTGACCCTGTCCGCCGCACGTGTAACACAACATGGAAGGTATGGCTATGTCATTCCCCTTGCTGCCTTGCACTACCGACCCTGAGTCATGCGGTCAACCACCTGTAGGTCAGGTCCTCTTAGACCTCTGCATCATCTGTCTACTGCCCGCTGTAGAAGACTCTTCTGCATGCCAGCTAGTGGGGGGTTCTGCTGTTGTAGACTGCTCAGCAAGGAAACTCTCCGCTAAGAGGGCTCTCTCCAACACCCATGTCTTCATCGGGATATTGTGAGAAACAACAGAAGCTCTAATCTCTCACCTGAGCCCCTACTCGAAGGTTTGGGCCCGGAAGAACGGGTCTCATACCATATTTGTGGTGTAGCGCGAGAGGTCTGTGAACCTCGTTGACTACTCCTCCACCATCATGCTATCATACTGTAGATATTGTAGCTCCTGTATAATCACCGCTCGAAGGGTGGCTGGTACAAACTCTTCCCGGAACAGGCTCTCGATGTCTGCCCATAGAAGTGTCGCCTCGTCATGCACCTGGAGCATCAGGCTCCACCATCTGCCTGCTATTTCCTGAAGAAGGCTGGCATCAAGGGTTACCATGAATTCTGCTGGCGACCCTACTAGCCTGAAGACTCTCACCAAACCCTCCTGCCAATCCTTAGCCGCATACTGGTCCATCTCTCCCCTGAACCTGGGTGGCCTCTGGAGCTGGAATCATATAGTGTGATCAAGCGACGTGTACTCTCTACTGTTGGGGCTGGTGGCATCGGTGGCCTAATGGGTGGTAGTACCGCTGGTGCCTCCGCTGGTTCCTCAACTAGAAGAGGTCCATGTACTGAGGCCTTGTCGCTCGGTGGGCTGTCGGTACGTACAACTCTTGGGACTCTAGCTGGTCATTTGCGGGGAGGCATCCTGAAATAAACAAATGTGACGTGGTAAAAATATTATACCTAGTGATCTGACCTGTTTTGAGATGACATTTCTAAAAAAACTTTTGGTAACACACACGCAATCAGTGTTTTTGTTCACTACGTCGGAAATCAGAAGTCAGGGGCCTGGTGTATGGATAGGTTGGCCGCCCACACCAAAACTGGACTCCCTGAACTGAAAACCACACTTGGAACCCTTAACACTATTTCTTCACAGAAAGAAAAAAATCAGAGTTATAAGTTCTGCGGTAGATTTGACTCCTTTGATACCAATTTGTCACGACCCATCCTCGGGGCCCGTGTCGTGACTACCCCAAGCCCACCTTCCATAGGCCAGGGGCTGGCGACTAGCACCAAAGACATAAATCCCGATAACGGGTAAGGAATTGCCTTTATAAAAGTAAACAAAAAACCAAAGAGTACAAGCAGAAGTAATACACTAAGTACAAAATAAAGTGATGAAAAGTAAGTGGGCCAGAATACAAACTCAACTGAAAGTACAGCTAGAACTGAACGAAAGTACAACAGAAAAGGAAAACAGCTGGAAGAAAAGAAGCAACTCTTGGGTCGTCCACCTCGGATCCTACCTGAAGTGTAGGTACAGATAGCGCAGCTCCTGGATCGTGCACTACGAATCCTACCTGAAGGGTATGTACAGATAGCGCAGCTCCTGGATCGTCCCCCACGGATCCAACCTGAAGGTTAGGAACAGATAGCCTCTAAAATGCCCTCGCCAGTCGACCTCCTCCGAGTATCGTCTCGCCGTGAAGTCCACCTCCGGATACTGACTCGTCATGAGGTCCACCTCCGGGTACCGTCCAGTCCTCGAACACTCGGCCTCTTTTAGCACTGCTCGTCGTCTGCAACCAACACAACGAGGTGAGGGAATAGCCCGTGCAGGGGTGAGTATACTATACTCAGTAGGGACCCCGAGACCCTCAAGGTCTCACTAAATCCAACAAGGATAACCACAAATAAGGATCTCAACAGATAACCCTTAATTAGGTATAAGCCCATACTTATACCTAAGTTATCAAGTAACCAATATCAATCATGAGGAAACACAGAGGTTATGAAATCAACGGATTACCACTACCTAGGTATATGCCCATACATATACCTAAGTTATCGAGTGACCCATCTCAATCATGAGGTAAACACAAAGGTCATAGACTCAGCTCAAACAGGGATTTTCATTATTGAAACTGTAACTGATGAAGAGCTCCGTTTTTGAAGAGTACAGTGATCCTATCACGAATCCAAGGTATTTATCACTAACCTAAGACTGTTGAGGTACTCCTCCTGTCGAGTACCATGGGTCTTCCATCTCACAAAGTAGTGCTCATTTAATATGGGTCTGCAGCCTCACACAGTAGTGCTCCCCCTAAAAGACTACAGAGGTACTCCTCATGTCGAGTATCGTGGGTATGCCACCTCAAAAAGGTGTGCTCCTCCTCCATGGGTATGCCACCTCACAAAGTAGTACTCCCCACTAGGATACGCTAGTCAGTCCGAATCGAATCAGACAAGCAGTCATCAAGTCTCAGCCAGCTACATGGTCTTTGTACTCTGTACGCTCGTCTCCGGGAGGATCTGCGCCATGAGCCACAGGTCGATACTCCATGTATCTTAAAGTCCCACTAAGAAGTATCTCAAAGTACTGCCTCATCATAGGGGTCTCAATGCAACAAACGACACGTCAATCAGACGCCTGGTCTATGAGTTATTACTCTTTTCGTCCCAGGGGCCCAGTTTGTTTCGTGTACGAACCAACCCGACCATATCTCAACTATACCCTGAACTCTCATAGAGTATACTCATAGGGACCATTTCTCAACGTGATCACCAACGCTGCTGACGGTTCGTCAAACGGTTGTCCGGTCTGAATGTTATAAACATTTCCATTCCAGGGGCCCGGTTGGATTTCAGGTTCAATCCAACCCGGCCACTATCCAATTGCGTCCAAATAATAGGTGAATTAATCCAAAAGGTCCGTATCACTAAAATGAATTGATCAAGGTTGACGGCACATCAATCAGACGTCCGGAGCTCAAGTTATAATCATTTCCGCTCTGAGGGCCCGATTTGTTTTTTGTTCGAACCAACCTGTCCATACACAAAGTTTTTCGAAACCTTGAGTGTAATATACTGAAACGACGGACTCAATTCAAGGATCGCATCTCAACTGACGGTGCATAGATCGAAGGTCCATAGCCCATGTTATGGGAATTTGAACAGACCTGTCCGAAAATAGGGGGTCTTGGGCCCGGACCGACCCGACTCGAGACCCCCTGGGTCAGCCTGGCGTGAGTGCACCCTGCATGGCCATCTTGGTCGTCCCGTCGCGAAAAAGGTTGGGCGGCTGCCACCCTTAATTGATGTGTAGCCCCCACGTGGGGGCCGCTCCCTTTGGAAGCCGGGGGTTATGACCCCTGGTCTCCCCCAGGTCCGGCACAGCTGTGGGACCGGTCGCTTGCCGCTGCGGCCTTAGCCGCGGTGGTCCCTACTGGTGGCGCGCCGGAACACCGCCGCCTCCGGGCGGCCGACCGGTGTCGGCCGCTGGTGCCGCCGTGCCGGCGTGGCGCGCCGGGAGGGTCTTCTGTGGACCACCGGATGCGCTCCGGTGATCCTTTTTGTCTGCGGTCTTCACCAGCGGTCCTCCTAGGACCTGCTCTTCACTGCGAAGTCTTCAAATCGCCTCTACGGCCCGTCCCAACATCGCCCGTCGATCCTCACGTAAAATAAACAATCTGTGGAGTCTTCGAATCGCTTCACTGGCCCCGACTCCGACCGCGGTTTCGTTTGGCCTCAACGGTGTGGCACGAAGGCGCCGCGCTACTTCGTCGTGATTCTCCATGTTCCCATGCGGTTCTGTTGCACCGCGCTGCCATTTCTCATGCCGCAACAAGAATAACAACAAAGAGGGAGGAGGGTCGGCCGTGTTCATGCGGTCCGACCTCCTCCCATTATAACGATAACAGGCGGCCCCAAAAGAATAAAAACCCTTGTCAAGTAAACACAAGAATTGAACCATAATATTTGAACTCAAACCCCTACCTGGATATTTGGCGTCGCACGTCGGGTGTCGCGGAGAACAACATTGCGGAACAAGGTTCCGTAAGCGTCATCGGCATCACGGAGAAGGGAATCGTCGGTGTCACGGTACACGGCATCGCGTCATCGATCTCCAAGGATTTAGCGTTCTTCGTCAGCCTTCGTCGGAGGCTGGCGTTCTTCGTCGGCGACAGTGCGTTCTTAGCGTTATTCAAGGAGGAAGAAGAGGATTTCAAGGCTTGAGCAATTCCTCTCCAATCCCTCTCGCACAACGAACCAACCCTCACTTAAATAAGACTTGTCTTATTTAATTGACCCACAAGCCAACACCTCAATTTGAAATTCAAAATTGAATTCTTGATTTAATTATATTGAACAACTAATACAGTTAATTAATTAAGAGAGTTGAATTTTCATTAAAGGGGGGGGGGTGCGGGAATGTTACGCAATTAATGGGGGGTTTGGGGAAGTTTAGAGAATTTGAATAGGTGGGGACTCGTGTGGGCCCACCTTACAAATATCCTCTCATGGGAGGTTATGTGGGTGTGGGTCCCACCAACAACCTCCCCCTTGTAAGATATAACCAACTCAAATAAAAATGTGTGCAACACAATTTTTATTTAATTTAAGGTTAAACTCCAAAATATAACTTCAAACCTACATAAATCGCAACTGTGGAAAAGGTCCCCCTAAGCGAAAACTGGCGCTGCGAGTTCATCGGTGCCCTCAGATTTCGATTCCGAGCATCGGTTCAAGAGATAGAAAAACCCGCACGTTCGTTCACTGAACGTACCTGTGCTAAACTTCGTAAAATGATTCCGGGAACACCGGGCCATGTAATCAGGCACCGTCAGAAACTGCATACTCGAAAAATTCCTAATAAATTAAGAAAAAATTTCCTTCAAATTTCAGAATCTTTACATCCTACACACAGGAGATCGTCACAAACAAAATTCATATAATGGGTTCCACTATGTAATTATTGTTTTCAATAATCATGGATTTTGGGACATTAAATTCTAAGTAAAAACATGCCATAAATTGAACTTTTTATATATGAAAGTATGAATATCATTAACATGTTAAGGAATTATATTAAGTAAAATTATCTCATTACGAATAGACATAAAATGGTTATGATGGTTAAAATACATTTGAAATTAATTTGGAATAAGGATTATAGGTCACCTAAGTGGGTTTTAGAACCCTATAGGTTACTCGAAAATATATTCAACACCTTGTCATTAAAAAGTGATATAACATGAGGTCTATTGAAAATGCATGTAATAGATTGGGGAAATGTTATTTTCTAATTTTCTCATGGTCCAATAGGTGTCACTAATGAAAATTTATTTTTTCAAGATATTTATGGTGGTACGAACTAGATTTACACCTTTTCCTTTTTAGTTAATAACTTTTTCCTAATTCAGAAAATGTAATTACATATAAAATTCAATCACAACATTTCATAAGTCCTTGATTTAGGGGTCAAAAAACAAAAAAAAATCCATTAATATTTTTTCTAATTAAATTTAATTTCATTAAACATTTATCAATGCCATCTATAGATTAAGGTAATAAAAATTTGGTAAACAATTATTTATGTTTAATGGTATACACCTGTGACAAAAGTGTGATATGGTCTATCAATGTTGGATGAAGAAAACATATCATGATTAGAGAGACTATTTCAAATATTTATTATATCATGGAACAGTACACAGAGTTTATGTTTTCAGAACATGTTATGAATCTATGTGACATCATATATAGATATAGAAAGGTAAAAAACTGATGTGAATTAATATCCTAATACTAATATAGACCGTATTGGGGATATTATTATAGAATTTAATGTTATAGATTTTAGAACTATAGAATTATATGATTTGAATGAAATTGGGCCCAACATACCTGAGTTACCAACTCCAATTAAATATGAAATTATATAGATGTAAATCATAACCATGTGTAATTTTAACCAAGATGTGATGGAAAAAGTAAATTATGTCAGTTATGGACACTAAAAGTTATTGAAATGATGATTTATATGGAAATATTTTTAGGGTGTATCAATATTGGAGGACCTTCTTTATATGAATAAAATAAGACTCTAGTTGGGAGTGTACATTATTATTGAATAAATATTATAACTCATATGTTGTGTCCCATTGACTTGAATTCATTCATTACATAAAACAATGAGAGAAATATAGTGACATAATAAATACATTATGAATGATTTGTTGTTTTTGATAATATTATATCAAATTGGCGATTGAAAAATTATATTATTGAACATTCCATAGTGTGGTTATTATTAAATATGAGGGGGAATAATGGTTTGTGGACATTTTATATAAGGTTATAAAATATATGGTTCATATTTCAACATTTTTCATTAAATAATAGAAACCATGACACATGTAGTTCTTTAATAATCCATATAATCCAATTGTGGAATATATTATAGAAATACAATATGTTTATATATATATCTTATAGTATGAGGGGTTTGATTATGATAGAAGTTATGGTATGGTCCAAAATTATTGATTCATAGAACACTATGTATCTTAAAATAAAATGAATCAATACATATAAAGTAATTATTAGATAGACCTTGTATACATATAGGTTATATGAAATGGATACCTATATTATTCATGTATAAAATTAGGACAAGATGAATCTGACTATCTTACATATATGATAAAAAATCAAAGTTTTCCTCATAAATGGAGAATTTTATCCTTGCATTGGTATGAGGGTTAAAACTATATTTCAGGTACCTATATATGGATATATATCCTATTTATTAAATGTTAATCCATATATAATTGAAAATTTATACATATTAAGGTCTTATAGAATTGAATTTGTATTTTATAATTTAACATCAAGTGAGAAGGATTCATATTCCATGTAGTGTATGGTCATATGAAAAGGACTCATTTAAAATTGTATAGATTCATGTGAAGTAGAATTTAGTGTTGTCTATATTTTAGTCACAAAATTTAAACATAACTATAGGTGGATCAAATAAAATTTTCTCATGTATAAAATGAAATTGACTCATTTTGGTAGAAGACATGTGATGAAAAACCTATTTTAAATTAGAGGGATCAAACATTTGGATGATGACCTGTATTATAAGAATCAATGACTAGGCCATGATATATGATCTAGTAATCATGATGTATCTTGAACATAAAAAAATCTTGAAAAATATTGTTCTCAGATATATAATCTCTCTATATAAATATAATTGATGTACTATATAGAAAAGGTGTGATGTATATGATCCATAGAGTGAAAAATATGAATACCCTTCATGAATTGGGAAATGAATTAACACAAGAATATAACCTAATATTTAATTGGGATCGACAACTATCTATACGTAAAAGTATATATGCATCACTATATATTCCGAGATATAAAAATTAAAACCACATGTATTTTTTATTTAAATTGGGTTATTATGGTGTTAATCGGTTTGGTGAACTATGACATTTGAGAAAGAAAATGTAACCATAATAATAAAATAACTGAGTAAACTGAGCTCCTAGATAGATCAATCACTAACATATGAGGGAAATGTTTATCACATGTATCAATCTCTTTTATATGTTTATATTTTAGATCATGGGATCTCATATTATAGGTCAATTAGATTAATTTTACATTCTATATTTAATAAAATCCCATATACTTTAAATTGATGTGGGTGGAAACTTTGTAATGAAGTTTTATGTAATTTGAAAAGGAATCAATGGATTCTATTTTAGTATTATACGAGGATGATTTAGTATTAGGAATTTTTTCAAATATCGTGCTCATTGGAAAAATTAGGCAACCATTTCTTCGTACAAATTAAATATGTTAAGGTAGAGACCCTAATAAATAGTATTGTTTTATTTTTAATTTTTAATTGGGCCTATTATAGGAGAAATATGTGTCACTGCATATATCATGACTTTAATAATCAATCCAAAGATATTTATAAAAAGTTTTATGTGTAGTGGTTATTGATGAAGACTTGATGTGATTAGGGAGGATCCAAAAACTATGATTGGAATGAGTGCGTTAGATTATAGATTATGTAAATAATGACAACAGGGTTGGTTATTATGGCCATAACCACCAAATACCAATTTAAATAAAATGGATCCACGTTTATGTTTGGTTATAACATAGGTGTGGGTGACTTCTTCTTCATGTTCCTTCATATACATAAAACCATACTTTGGGGGATATTCTATTCCAACGAGCTAGTACCCTAGTGGTATTGGCTCTTGTTTGGAATCTAAAAGCCCAAGGATCTAATTCGGTCACGGACTAATTTCCGGTACTATAGCAGCACTGTAGCAGTGCCAGAACTGTAGCAGCGGCGACACTGTAGCAGTGGAAGCACTGTATCAGGAACTATAGGGGTGGCTCTACTGTTTCAGGCACTGTAGAAAACCGGGTATAGTAGTAGTACTATTCACCAAGGGGACCTTCGGGCCAAAAAATAGGGCTTTCATGCATAGTATTTAGACGACATGGCCTTGGCCCTTCAGGCTATGTAATGGGACTCCCTCTACCCAGTCTAAAGAGGCCTTATATTTAAATAATAAAATCAGGGTTCACAGATCTTATATACACCAAGAACATACATAATTAAACTAGTCCCAATAATAAATATATATATAAATAATATAAGTCAATACAGTAATGAACATAATTCATGCAGTTTAAGATCACTTGACTAAGGATTCATGTTCCATGAAATTTAAGGTCATATGATGTGTAATTTTTTTCTAATATTTTTAAAGACAGAAACAGTGTACATGAGGTCTAGACTAGTTTATCACCAGATGGATAGGTTGAAATAGTCAATAGTTTAGCTTCATAATACTAGGATCGTGAATCCAATTTTTTGTAGTGTGAAATAATTCAAGCAAACCCTTTCCTTTCTAAATTGAATTATCTTCCCTTAATTCTTTATAATAAATGTGTAGGATTAATTGGAGTATAATTTTTTTATAGTGTATGTTCCATCATATTTAATTATATTTTGATTTAATTTTCTAATGAATCAGGATATTCCTTGAAGATAACAAAAATTTTCACTTTAATGATTAGCTAAGTCCACCCCACATGTTTAGATCTCACATGACATGATTCAATTTTGACATCTATCATATACATTATTTATTTCCTTCGATCATTGAGTAATTCAAATTCATTTATTCTGATATGTGACCATTGATCTTCAGAAAGTAGATTTAAAATAGATATACTATGGGTGGTAAATTAATCATTAAGTAGAAATATTTCCAGTGTCCCCTATACAAGAAAATATGGGTTCACTTATGTGGTAGTACAGGATGTGTTGTGATATGACCAAAAAATATGATTTATTTTATCTGTCTAAAAATTCATTCCTTTATTAACAATCTTTTGAATGATATTATATAAAATCATTTTCAGGGAATCATATTGTCCTTTTAATGTTTTATGGTGGATAGATGAGTGGTTTTATTGAATATTATACTCTTGGTATAACATCGTTAACATAGAAGGTAGAAATTATTATTTTTTCCTTAAAATGTTTTTGAGAGACACCACATTTTTGGGTGATATTAGACTTCTAAATGTTGAAAATAAACATTGTTCTAACATATTTAAGAGTTAAACCCTCAACACACATAGAGAGGATGTCAGTTTAATTAAGGATAAACATTAACCATCTAGTTGTAGAATATGTATATAGTCCCGTGACTTATATTTCCCATACAAAAAATGAAAACGAGGTATTTGTGGTATGGAATAGTTTTGGGGATATTGAATGATGATGGAATGAATTTCAACATAATTATAATTTATTGTTAATGCAACATCGTATTGCATCATTTTTCGATTAAAGTCTGCAATTATGACTATTTAATAAATGATTTTATATATTAAATGGTGAGAATCATAGGTACATTCATGGACTTCTTGGATATCATTGACTATATCTCCTCCATAAATTCATATATGGACAAATCTATCATAACATATATTATTGTAGAATAAAGTTTATTTTAGGTCATTATAAAAGATAAAATTAACTAGAAACCCCTCATACAATCTTTCACATTTCAATATAGTATGAAAATATTTTCTATGGATATTCAACTATTGGTGAAATCTATTTAACAAAAGCATCTATCACCGAGGATATGATATATCCTTACTTAGGTTAGTCTTGTATTTATTAATGTTGTCAATTTTATTATTAATTAATGGTGAAAAAAATATGTGATGGATGATATGAATAACCATTTTTTTAGTACATGACACCCATGATTGTTGTGTCATTTATAAATTCACCGAATTTTGTATTTTATGATTAAGGGTTGTGAGGTCTTATTGGATCTAAGGGAAACTTTTAATTCAACACATATACATTATCAAGATTAGTAATCAATTTTATTTTATTAAAATAATACCCACCATATATATAAATGATTAACAACACTGATTCATAGTTGATATTTATTTGAGAAATCAATATAAACAGGGGAAATTTCATCCTATAAAGAGGTTTTTGGATTTCCATGTCATTATTTGAGAATAAATTTGAGATAAGAAATTAGTAACATAAGATTTCAATTACATGGATGAAGAAGAAAATCACCTATTTTAATATGATATTATTCATGTCATATATCATTCTTCCAGTTTGGATTCTAGGGGTTCCATAAAAAAATATCTCCTCTAGTTATCTAATTTTTTGGAAAAGAAACATTATTTATTAGAAATACATATTTTTAGACATATCTTCATTTTGATAAAATGAATAGAATAGAAATTGTTCATCTCCTTCCATTTTATATAATTTTAATATATTAACTTAATGGTGAATTTCAATAGAATTCCAACCCAAAATTCCAAATGTGTTGTTAAAATTGGGTAACTAATAATATATTTGTGTGGATCAACATGAGATATTAGATAAATATTAATGTGATTCAAATAATTACATGATTTTTTCATTATGGATATTATTTAGGGGAAATTATCCTTGATATCTAAATAATATGCCTCAATATAAAACATTTTCTTGAGTATGTAATATATTTTTTTATTTCTAATATTAGTTCTTTTTGTATGGAGAGTGCTATGATATTAGTCATTATGTTCTGCATATTAGATGAGAATCTGTAGTTAAGTATGTGTAATCCAAACTGTAAAATGTATAATAAATTTCATGGGATAAATAATTTATTTTTTATTATATTAAACCCACTTTTAAAAATAAAATTTTCATTATGTTTATTAAGGGAAACATTTTCTGAATAGGTTGACTATGAAATTCATAATATAGGATAGATTTCACTAGAAGATTGTAAAATAATTGTGGTTTTGAATATATATTATAAGAAGTAACAACTTTGTTTTTAATGGGGTTACATTGATACTAATATAGTTTATCATGAAGCTTATAAATTTTCCAATTGTTAACATTAAATTAAATTTCAAGGGATCTATATTCAATTTGAACCTTCATACATTGTTAGAAATAGTTTTTGTATTGGCAAGTAGATCACAAGGTTTTTAAGACATTACAACAATATCATCCATATATTATTATATGATATTACCATATGGGAATGAATATATGGTTCGTGACACATTTTTATGGGTTCATATATGTATTCAACAAAATGTAATTATTTCATTGAAATATATCCCTTGAGGCGACCTTATTGTAGTTACATCATCACCTCCAATGGATGTTAGATTTGTTATGGGATAAAAAATTGATCATAAATGAGAGGTCTTGAAACCATTCAATTTAATAAATGTATAGTTCCATGAATGGTTCATGTAAGTAGTCTTATAGGAAGTACTTTTTGATATCACTATAGTCAACAAAAACTCAGATTTTACAATTTTTATTCATTGATAGAATGATTTTTTCCACATATGATATTAAAAAGAATACATGAACTTGGATATGTTTATTTTAAATAAATTCTATTCTTATTTGGATCTAAGGGTTTGATGAATTCCCACGGATGCCTTGATATTGACATAATTGTAATCTGGAATGCCAATATAATGTGTATCCCTATGAGGTCCCAATAAAATCATTTTTCTATAGGTTCAAGAAATTACATCTTATTGTTAGTTGTGGAATTAGATATATTTTTAATGTTATTTTAGGATTATGGTGGTATTAATATATGTAGGTCATAAATTATTTTATATACCCAAATTAACATTTATTTGTTCATTGATTGTGTGTTAAAATCTTCCTCAGATACTACTTTGAAATCCCTACGATATTATTCTCTTTATTCTTCTTCTACCTCAGTATTATTGAGGGTAAAAGATAAATGATAAATTTTGGTTTGGAAAATAACATGGAAGAATTCCTATATGCGTATGTCATTTTTGGAACATTATTATTATTAGTTTCATTATGGATTCCTTACTCATGAATAGTTGGGATCACATGATTCCATTGATACCCTAAGGATGAGAGAGAATGTTTGATGACATCATTCTATTAATATTTTTTCATTATTCATCAAAACATTCAATGATAGCCTTTTTTCATTGAATAATATAGAAGATCCTTTAATCATTCAATAAAAAACCCTAATAATTTAATATGAATTTCCATTTTAATAAAAATTATATTGACTAAATTTTTACAAGAATCACTTATCTAAAATGAATCAGGATATATTTTATTCAGATAATATATTTTATAAAAATATAAAAATAATTCTATACTATATTACATAATGGAACTTCATTAAGCACAATATATGTTGAAAAAATATAATATTGATTAAATTACAATGGAAGTGTAAATTTTATTTCCTTTATTCTCCAAAAAGATCATATCCCTTGTTATATATATAATAAAAATGAGAATATTTTGAAAAATAATGGACACGCTGATAGAGAAATAAATAAATAGAATAACTGATTCCATGGATGTATTTAATGGTATATATAGGAATAAAATATGAAATATATATATATATATATGATCATTGGAAATATAGTTATTGAATATTTGATCATTGTGTATGAATTTATATAATTTCTATATTGAATATGTGTAACAGTTATTAACTAATATAAAACAATATAATTAAAAAATGATAAATAATAAAACCAAAATATAAAGATTAATTAGAAAATTATATTTAAGTATGTATTTTTTATTATTTAACATTATTATTCTTATTTTTATTATTTTAACTATTAATATTAATGACTCATTCAAATAAAATTAAATGAATAAAATGTATTATTATTTATGTAAATAAATATCATCAATGAAATAATTCATGAACTAAAAATTATAAAAACGTAATTTTTAAGGGTGTATTAGACAATATTTATTTAGAAGCATTAATCCATTATATATGATAATTATTTAACTAAATTTCATATTTTTCTCTAATTTTATAAATTTAGTGAAATTAATTTCATATATATATATATATTAATATTCATGGAATTATTTTAAAAATGTTAGAACTAATAACATATTCATTAAAAGTTAATATAATATATTTCTTGATTAATTTTTTATGTGCTATGTTTTTAATTTTTACAAATTTATTTGGGAACATTTAATGTATTGTAATAGTTAAAGAATTTATTACAAAAAACTAAAATATTATTCACCCTTTGTTATAATTTTTTATTGAAAAATATTTATGAAGAAATAATGTTTAAAAAAATTACAAATATATTGTAAAAATATATTTTCTGTTTTAATAATAAAGAAAATTTATCATATTTAGAAAATAAATTAGATAAAATGGAGTCCAAAAATTTAATCATCATTTTGAAAATTTGAAATCAGATCAATTTTTTTAGTCATAAAAATATGTTAACAATGTAAACAATCCAAGTAGTGTTGGTAAAGCTAAAATTATTTAAAAAATTGGGATTAAATAGATGATAAAGAAATAAAATATCCCAAAAAAAATTTCAAAAAATTTGTGGATGATAAAATTCCTAAACTATCATCATTACTATTGAATTATTGATCCAATTTTCATGAAAATGACATTTCATTCAACATAATGAATTCCTATTTAAAAAACAGCTACCCTTCTCAACTATAAAAGGACACTTCATACACCAATTATTAACTACTAAAAAGAGTATTTTACATATTTATTATCATATAATTTTACTTCAAAAAATAGTTTTTATGTTTTTTTCATCTTATTTTGTTAAGGAATCTTAAATCATTCATTCTGATGAAACACATGTTGGGATGGAGTAAACTCATAAATGTAAGTATCACAATCTTCAAAATATTTTTCAATTATATTCTATATAAAAATTTTATATATGTTATTCTAAAATATAATAATTTTATATTAAATTCATTATTCTTTTGTGAAAATGATATTGCAATTATTTGAAATTATTCTCTTTCTTATTCACTAGTGTATAATGTTCTTATTTGGATCGGTTAATCTTCCTATAAGAACAATGTTGTAATATCTTCACTATTTCCCTAATGAATGAGAATTTATAAAATAATTCCATTAATTCGTGATATTAATGTGTAATAAATTCCCTGATAATGTTTTTATCGGGATGAAAATAATTGAATGATCATTATAATGATATTATGTTTTTTAAAATAATTACATGAATCATCCTTTACATAGACTTTTTATCTCACAATATAAACCCATAAATTTTTTAAAATATAAAAAGGAATAAATAGTAGAAATAAAATCATTACACTAACATTACTAATATTGGAATAATGGTCTTCATATAATGGCATGAAGGCCAACATCGCCATTTTAAAACTTCTTCCAAACATTCAATGTTTAAAATAGTTTACAGGAAAATAAATAATAAATAAATAACATATATTAGATGAATGATTATATTAGAGGTTTATTATTGGTGATATATATTAATATAGATACTAAATCACTAATTAATATGATTATCAAAATTATTTTTTGTGGTTAATGTTCTTTCATGGAAGTCATGAGGGAATGGTAGGGTTTTCCCAACAAAAGTTTCAATAAATTTATATATGTTACATATTCACCACACATATTAATTTCTATAGAGTAAATAAAACCCACATATTTTTTAATCATATTTTTAATGAAATTAAATTATTTTTGAATACTTATAATTTCCACCATTTAAATGTAATTATATTAATGTTTTTCAATGGCATAAGTGTTAATAAAACAACTTCATTTTATAAATCATGAATTTTTATGTTTCAAATACCATATGGAGAAATTATTTCTTCTTCTCTTTATAAAACATATATTTTTCTTTAAATATTAATATTCATGCTATTTTCATTTATTTATTTATTTTACCCTTCATTTGGTTCAAAATTCGACAAAAAGAATAATTTTATGTGGGGTTAACCCTATTTCTTATTTTCAGTTTGGAATATTTATCCCGAATGTCTATATAATTTATATTGTTTTATGAATTTAATTATATTTTATACTACAATTAATTATGGTCATTTTAAATGTAACATAACTTATTTGGAAAAAAGGGAATTCCTTGTAATGTATTTGGTATGGTGGTTTTCTTTCATCTTTGAATCGCTTTACGAAAATGAGAAACAATATTTTATTTTACCACTCTCCAAATGAAATAATTTTCATTATTTTATAAAAAATTATCTAAATAAATATTAATTTGATGTTTTTAATAGATTTAATATTTTATTCACATTCACAATGTTTTGTGAATTTTTCACATTGAAAAAACATTAAACAAAAAAATAAGAGGTCATTTTTTCTTATATTTTAAATTAATTTCATAATAATATAAAAAAAGTTGTTTTCATTTATATCAACATCCATTAATGTTTCTTATGATTCAGTAGTTTTATGATAAATTGATAACATCAACCATTTTCCTATATATGACTTTTGATCAGATTTTGTTGAAGACCACACGATACCCACTTCTTTCTCATTGGTAAAAATGGTATCATATAATTATGAAAATATTTTGGCTAAGTGGAATAAATAATTTAGTTTTTTTATTATAATATGGGTGGGTTAATTATACCTCTCTAATTAATTGGGTAGATCTTTGGGACATTTGTGATAAGGATTTATAGCATTGAACTTATTAAATTTTGACTATATTTATTACATACCTTTTTGAGATATACACAATTTTAAGAATATATAGTTTTTAAATATTTATAATTTTTTGAATAAACCATTTTTATATTTTTAAAATGTTATGCGTCATAATTATTGAAGTGTTTAAAATATTAAATGTCCATTTAATTAATATGTTTACATTGTCATGTTTAAATCATATTGAAATGATGGAAATGTTAATTGTGGGTATTATTAGTATTATAATGATTTAAATAATTATTATTGATTATAATTGGTCTATATGCCTATTTTATTCAACATCGATCAAGGATCCATCCCCATGTTACCAAATTATTATTCTTTTGTTACTGAAAGTGAATTTTGATTCATGAATCCACTTTTTAAATAAAATTTATGATGTTATGAAAATATATTTATTATAAGACAAGTGATTTATTATCTAGATCATATTCTAGGTCATTAACTTATCTTAAGACCTTAAATTCTCATATTCAACTATTTTCAAATATATTTACCCTTATGGTGAATCTACTATAACAATATTATTATGTTTCCATTCCAAAAGATATGAAGAATATTGTTATATCATATATTTCAAAAATTGTATCACATAATAAGAATATTCTAATGAAATATTAATAAATTATTGAATTATAAATTAATCATGAATTTAATATAAAATTATACTAAACGTTTGGTTACTAGGATTATATGATTATTTAAGACAAAATGATCAAATTATGGAAATAATATAAAATATATGTGTGTAATGTTTAAGTTTTCTAAAAAAATATCTATGGAAATGTTAAAATCATGTATTTCTATCTTTTAATCATAGACTATGGGTCCAGGTAAATTTATTTTCTATCAGTGTGGTGTTATTTTAATCATCGAAGTAGGTTATAAATAATAGGTAGATATAAACAAAAATAAAATATGATAAAACAAAAGTAAACAAGAAAGATCCCAAAAAATTATAGGTGGAAATAATGGTGTCATAGTTTAATAAATATTATGATTGATTGTCCTTGAAATATGAGTTCGTAGTTATATATTTAATTCTTGACACATAAATTTCCATCTGTTTTATTAAATATATATAACATTGAGGAATTGAGTTAACAACCGTGACAATTTAAAAAACCAAAACACATAAAATTTGAAAAAATAGTGTTTTGTGAATGTTTATGTGATACATACCCAAGAGGAAAGAATTTTACTCTTTATACATTTTGAAAATGTGGGAAAAATCACTCAATTAAATACCAATATGTATTTTAAGGATGTTTCATTTTTGATAAATTATAAAATGTAGAAGAAAATAATATATGAAGTAAGGAAGTTTTTAATTAACATGATAGAGGAAAATAACATTTTTAAAATTTCAATAATATCAATTCAATATTTTATATATTATGATTTTTGGATGTCCAAAAATATGTTAAAAAATCAAAGTGTTAATGAAGACATTCAATTTCATCAAACTGTTAATCCAATGAAAAATGGGAAATTATATTGCATCACAACTCTGAAATTGGGCCGCAAAAATTTTGTGATGTATGTTACACTCATCATTCACTATTGAATTGAAAATGTATTTCTTAATACAACATCATTCAAAACCAATATATTTTGGAAGTTCTCTATGACCATCATATCCTAACACAAATTATTAGAGGTTGAATTATTATTAAAAAATGTTAGTGGTGTTATTATTTCACCTCAAGGGTATAATTATTCTCTTTGTGATTTTTTTGGGGATATAATTCTATAAAATCATATTATTTTCATTTAGAAGAATTGTTGTAATTTTTTTCAACGTTTGGTTCTCTCTAGAAATATCCAATATCAATTTATTAAATAAGTAAAACACATATAATATCACAAATAATCCAATTAGTAAAAAATGAACTGTGAACTACCATTTTCAATTACATAAATTATATATATCTTAATACCCAATCATGATTGTTTTTTAATTGTTTCGGATTATTTCAATATTACTGAAATTTTTTCTATTCTAGATAAAAAGATATTTCTAGTAATACCTATGATAGTGATGTTGAGATCCCAAGAGAAATTAAATCATGAGCCTTTTTTATCTAGTTGTTACCATTAAATATTCTCTTCTACTAGTGGTAATTAAAATTAAAATAAGAAAATTTATTTATTAAGGTAGAATAAAACACCAACTGATTTTAATATGAATTTTACTTCACATAAATAATGTGTTGAATAATATATTTCACAAAAAAACACTAAAAAAAATTAAATTCCTATTCATTTTATAGGAATAAATTTTTTACACGGAATGATAAAACAAAACAATTTATAGAATATGGTATGAAACATCATCATGAAAAGTATATATGGAATAAATCTCCAAGTAAAAAATACCAAAAACTAATTATATTTATCATCATGGCTTTCTAGGATGACCATTAATCAATTTGAAACTATGGAAGAAAGTAAAAGCATCAAAAATCATATAGACATGTTGAAGGACATATAATGAATAAGATGAATGATTCTTGGATTATATATAACCATTTATATAACAATGAATTGTAACCTTTATAAATATTTCCATTGAATATATAGTCATTTGCAATATGGTTTTTGATATAAGGATATTGATAATTCATCTATCCTTTGGGTATATTAATTGTTTATAATTGTTAGTAACGAATTGAAAATAATATTATTCCTACATGATAAACAATATAATAAGAGGTAAATTTTAATTGATTTACTTTATTATGAAAAATATATATTTCATAATTAATTATTATTATTAAAATTATTATATTTTTAAAAATTATTTTAATACATAAAATTGGTAAGAATGAATTATTTTAATATAAATAAATATCATCTCGGAAATAATTAATTATCTATAAAAAATACTAATTAAAATTTTCATGGCTAATTAAGTATGTTTCAAAAATATTTTATTATTATATATTATATCCTTTTATATCGTAGTCAAATTTCAATTATTAATTTTTTTTTTATTAAAAATAGCTTTATATATATAAAAATGAATTAAAATTCAATGAATTATATTCATTTGGATATAAATAAAAATAATATATTTTAATGTTTAAAAGTGATATTATTATGGAATTGTATGTTAGTTATGTGTATTTTTATCATATTAAATTAAATATATCACATCGAAATAATTATTATAGTAAAATGTCTATATGTATAAAATAATTGGTTGAAATATAATTTATTAATAATTGACATGAAATATAATTGAAAACACATGTAGAGAAAACATTCATTTTTATATAAAAATCAATACATTTAAAATTATTATTTAAATAATAAATATTCTATACATATAAATTTAATTATATTAATTTTTTTCAATTTTTAATCATAATATTAATATTAGTTACTGGGATATATTTAATTTATTTTCGAAAAAAATAAATTTCTGAGGTCCAAATTTTGTTACCATGGTATGTTAAAATAATGTAAAAGAGATTTATCTATGTATTAAATAAATAAATTATAAAAAAATTAATTACAATAAATAGATGATATAGTATAAATCATATAATACAATATTGAAAAATAGTAATCCACTTTACTTGAATATGACATTATATTTATATTGAAGAATTGTTTTCTTAAATACGGATACCGTCATGACATATATAAGGACCCCCACCCAGCACTTTACACAACACTCAAAAAAATTATATATATCAAATATATACCATTTTATATCCCTTAAATACTTATCAGACATTTGTAGACATTATTTCCAATGTTAATCTCTCGATCGTTTATTCTGAAGGACCTTGTTCCAAGAAGGGGAAAATTAATCAAAGGATGTATTTGGTTTTTCATCATCTTTTTCAGTTATATTATTTTATCCACTAATTGTAAATAATATTATAAACTACTAGAATGAAATAAAAGTATAATTACTATTATAATAAATCGATATTTCTATTAAATAACACTATATTATTAGTCCTTAACTATTATATCATTTTTTGTTTTGGTAACATATACCAACAATATTAAGGATCATAAAGTATCTTCTTTATTAAAAAAATATGTTCATTTATTCATTAATAAAATAAATATAGGATATTAATATGTAATATATTTCATAAATATATTATTGGATAGACGAAAAAAAATTATCATTGTACTATAATATGTTTTTTTTGTAAATTACTCAAATAAATCCCATCATGGATTTTGTTATCGCAAACCATACAACTAACATTGATCAAATATGTGAATAAACAAATAATTTAAATAGAATGATTTCACTATATTAAATAAACATAAAATGGTGAATAAGGTATTATAGAATGGGGATTGACTTCACTATTGTGAACCTTTTACAAAATAATAACATATATTGATCAAAATGTAATATAATTAATTATCACATGTGTAATGAATGATAATAAATGTTGAGTATAGAAGTTAATATATCTAAATTTATTTTTATATACTATGATTAGTATTTTAGTGTTTATTGTAATAGTTGTTAATGATATTAAATGGAATTCAAGAACAATAAAATGGGTTTTCTCATCCAAATATTCAATTAATTTAGATATTTTTCCTTTTAACTTCAAATATACTTTTTTGTAGTGTATATGATACCCATGGATATCTTTCTTATTAAAATTCAATATATTTAGGGTATTTTTACATCCATATAAATTATACTCTATCAATGTATTTTTATTCGAATGTTTCCCAAGCCTTAAGTGTTTCTTTTGAAATCTTATTTTAAATTTGATATTATTTTCCATTGAACATCCATTAAATAAATTATAAGTTATTCTATAAAACCCCAAATATTTTATTATAGTATATTAATACATGATATATATCAATATTCATGAAATTAACCTCTCGTTGTTTAACAATTTTACTAAAAGGATAATCGTATGCGGAGTCAACCTTATATCTTCTTTTCAGTGGGGAATATACCTACTCTATATATATAATCATTATAATTTTTTATGCATGTTATTATCTCTTATTATATTAATATATAAAGTCATTTTCATTTAACATTACATTATTTTAAGAAATAATAAATCCAATTTTAATGATTCTAGTATGATAATTTTCAACCGACATTGATATTCTATACAAAAGTGGGATTAGAATATATTTTTAATGCTTTTTATATGATTTAATTTTTCCATTTCTACAGACATTATATTTAAAAATTATTCCTTTTAATGTTTTTTGGGTTTAACATATTAATTTTTACTCTCATTAATTTTTAATTTTTCAAATCAACATAAATGTTAGTAAAAACATTAAATTGATTTTATTCTATTATTTCAAATTAATTTATTAATGATCTTATAAATGTTTTTTTTGTTTATTCTGACATATATTAATTTTTCATATGATTCACTATGGATTTTATTGAATGATATAATACAAATTATTTTAATTGATATATTATTATTATATTTTATGAATATTTTATTGAAACCTATATCGTTCTCATAGTTAAAAATGCTACAAAGGACCTATATTGGTTTTTATATTCATGTGTCCCACATATATAAATATTATCACTAAGAGGTAAATATTGTAGTACATGGATCATATTAAAATGTTCATAATGATATACATGGACCTTATTGAAAGGTTGACAATGATAATTACAGGCTATATTAAAATGATGTTATTATTATGTTTGGAACGTAATGAAATGTAAATATTTTTTTCATGAACCATATTGTAATTTTTAAAATGTTAAGTATGAAAAATATTGAAATTTTTACTTTTTTAAGCCGATACTATATTGAAATGCTTATAGTGGTTTTAATTATGGACCTTATTTATATGATATAAATGTTAATAATTGCCTATATTTATTATTATTACCTAACCATGTGTTATTACCCATGGATCATGGTTATTTCTACATGTTAACACATTCGTATGCCAATGTTAAGGAATAGTAATATTTAAAATTGGGACAACTTTCATAGATATTATTTCTAATGTTATGTTAAAAGTATTGTTCCATGAGTCATGATTTATTATCTATGTCTTATTATGTATGGTTAAATTAGTCTATGACCACACGAAATGAATTTTTTATATTATCTACATACTCATATTTTTATCATTCGTGATCTTTTATTTTTATCTCTTATGTTTACCCTTATAGAGCACATGAGCCCACCCCTTTCAAAAAATTTCCATTCCCAATGGGTTTTTTGAATATTATTATGAATGATGTAAATAAAAAAGTATCATTTTGGATTTTTTTTGAAATATTAAAACCTCATTGAAAAATTAGTATGTCATGTAGCTAATATCCGATGACACTAAACTATTGTATCCTGGGATTGTGTGATTTTTAACGTGTATTTTTTTATGTAAATCATGTAAATTTTATTTTTTTATACATTATTTTCTTCACATACTGTCAAAAAAATATTTTAAAATATTATTTTTCTAGAATGATGTCTAGGAGTGTTCGTCTAGTTTTATTCATGAAATGTGGAAAATACTCATATGAGGTATGATAATACACGTGGATAGTACATTTATCATCTCATTACTTAGTAGTAGTTAATACATATAGAACTCAAAATAATTAGAATATGAATAATGTTTATTGGATGAGATATTTTATTTAATAATGGAACAAACAAGTCCCAATTTACACCAACGTTTGGATTTTATACATGAATTCTATTTATAGGAAATAAAATTTTTACTTAATTTATACTACGGATTGACATAGGCCTTTTTGGAACCTTGAGATAAGTGATCAAAATGAATTTATCAACTATAATCGACATCTCATCCCTCATTTAATGACATAAATTTATATATTGGGATTCAGAATACTCAATGGTATAATTATCTTCCAGAAACACACCAACTTTTCCATTTACTGTGTACTTACGACATAATTGAAATGATTAGGGAACAACCTTATACATATGAAGCCACAACGTCTCTAATAGTTAATTTAAGGATGGATGTTGACTATCTATACTAAATTCAATGTCATATATGTGATCACTAATTGTGACACTGATTTTGAAATTCCAAGGTAAATATTGATCAAAATTATCATGCCAACGAATGATTAAATTTTATGTATGATAATTACCTTCACTATTACCTAAACATCATAGGTCCCATGCTAGTGTGATGTTATTCCCAAAACCATTATCAACTAAAAAATTATGGAAATAAATGATAACTATAATTCTAGATATATAAAAGGATATAATGTTCACCTGAATGGGAACTTCACATTCATGTTTCAGTGAAGAGATGATTGTGAGACATTTTGTGAAAAATGTACTTACGAAATAAGTCTGAGTTATAGTGACTTTTGGATAATAATTTTGAAGGTTTTTATGGTACTATATGGTTGATTACCAAATGTCTATGCATACATAAGGAGAATAAAATATTGGTATTTTGTTTATAGTAATTGTGATTTGTGTCAATATGTAAAAATATATAGAAAAAATGCCTCCTATTTAAATCATGATGTAGTTCAATAGACTAATTTTTATAAGAATATTTAACTAATTATGTTAATTCTATAGAAACTACATAGAATCCCATATCAATTATTAATTTTTTTATTAGGGTGGACATGAATTATCATTCCTTGATAAGGAATATATAATTTATCATTTTGTAGTCGTTCTTCCTATTTGTTTTGATATAAATGAGAACTAGAGGATTTTATGATAGAACAATATTTTTATACATCACTTTAGTGTCCATGTATTCATATTTATATTATTATATATATTCATAAGAAATTGTGACTAATATATTATTTTTATTCAAACCTTTTTAACCTTGAAATCCATTGATTTTGTGACTGCTTTTTCAATAACGGATGGGTAACACTAGTACATATGTTTCTTCTTCATTAAAGAAGTGGACTTCTAATTTAATTAAATTAATCGATCCATATTATGACTCTTCATTTGATGAGGATAAAAGTTTATATGGAAGTGACTATTTATTTCTGTCTTGGGATGGTTCTATTCCTTCTAATAATGGTGGGTAATATTTTTGAATGGATCTGAATTATTATGTGTATAATTGTGTGCTCGTCCTCCCATTCATTTTTTCTTCAGTTATAATTGATAGAAATTTTTTAATGTTTTTATGTTGTTGTTAACTTTTTCAATACCATATAGAGACTTTGGGTAACACATTTGTTTCATTATTGATCCATATATATATAGTGTCTTTCCAGAGGAATAATTTTATATCCATTTATTTTTAAAATATACACACATTAATATTAATCAATTTCATCAAAACCTTTATATTTTGTTAGAGAAGTTGAAATATGTTTCACGTGGGATAATTGCGTCAAATTTAACATAATCAAATTAAAAAATAAAATGATGTATATCATTGATGATGACTTAGACTAAAAAATTGTGTCTGATTATTCATTGGAAAAAAATTTAATAGTAAGGATTATTTAGCCAGACTATGTTAGGATTCCTGTCATTTGGAATGATGAGTATGTTGTTATCTATACATGTGATGAAATATCCAAAAAAACATATCCCAATATCAATAATATAATTTTTTTCATTATGTATTAGAAAATTGTTTAGGGATGATACAATATTAATCCAAAAAAGGGAAAATCTATTTCTACTAACATTCAAAAGGGATAACCTCGTTATAATTCATTAACGTAGTATCTTGAGTTAATGTTGGGGAACTATATGCTTGAAAGCTATGGAATCCACTAAAAATATTTCATCACTATAATAATTGGTGTAATATAATATTTACCTTTATAATGATGGCCGAAAATTTTTCGATGTATTTCTATGATAAAAAACCTTAGAGAACCACCTAGTTAAATCATTAGAATAAGTAGTGATTATCATTCAACATGAGTATTTTTAATACATATCTATAATATATTCTCTTACATGTTTATTGTGTTATTAGAGTAGTTAAGTACCTAATTCCATGAGTTAATGTGTATGAACATATCAATTTCATACCATTTGTAGTTTGATAAATAAAATATTATCATCTTTATTATCATATAGACATAATTTTAAGTGAATTATTGATATATATCATCCTTGTTTATGAAATACCCTTCTAGTAGCTAATATAAAAAAATTTCTTAATCCAGAGTCTGAAATAATCATATGTTATTTAATATATTTTATGATTGGATGATTCCCATAATTGGGATACATGACGAAAGAAATTTTTTCAATTTTATGGTTTTATAACATCATTGAATGGTGGGATCATATTAATCATTATGATTGGAAGAGGAGAATCCATCTTAAGAAACTCATGTTATGGATACCTCTTCATCTACATGGGTGAGATATTCCATGCCATAACATACATATATGTAATAAAGGATTAAATGGAAGGGAAGAAGCTCTGGTGGAGGCAAGGGGAAGAGACAAATATTAAAATCCTACCCACACTTCTGTTGATATACCTATTTCATAATACAATTGTAGATCCTGTGATAATATTGCTTATTGTCCTAGCGTATATAATCCTTAATAATCATCTGCCACTATGTTTATATAGATTGGTTATCTAGATCCAAATCCATATAGAAAAAGTATGTTATTATTATATTTGAACATTATTCTCATTTGATATGTACTAGAAGAGATTTCTTTCCACTTCCATGGAGTTTTACTATAAAAAGATGACATCTCTATGTAATTTATCTTTCAGTTTACATATCACCATATTCTTTCATTCATATCATGTTAACTATTATTCAATATATATTGGTACAACTTCATATGGTGCTGGATGGGATGTTGTTGTAGTGACACCATCCCCATTATCATTGGGTGAAGCTGTCACAAACTAAAAAATTTTACAAAAACATTTTCCTTATTATAATTCTTTTATATAACACATAAATTGAATATAAGTAAAAATAATAAAATCATTCCCATAAATTATAAATGAAATTTTTTTTTTAAATAATATAAGAAACCTATACTAATAGAATAGTAACCTGACCTTTGGAATAGAAATTTTTCCATTAACAATAGTAATCTTACCAATTAAATTATAAACTCGCTTATAAAAGAATTAATAATATATTGGGATCATATAAATGAAAATATTAGATACATATATCCTATATTATGTAAATTAATGTTTTAAAAATGATAGATTAATTATTGATATTTTGTTAGACCATAAATTTTTATTTATAATTTTATGATGATATAATCATTTAAAATAAAATTTAATTACAAAAAAATTTATTCATGGATTAATATTTTATTCATATGACAATATGATAATTTTACGAGTCCTTAATTATTTTTTCAACGTGTCATCAAACAACTTAAAATTTTCAAATCAGTATTTTTCTAGTAAATGATTTTATTAAATAATAATTAAATGTATTGAATTTTGAAAATTCTTTTCGATAAAGGGATTAGATTTTTTAATTTTAAATGTCTATTAATAGTCAGGGTGATTTGATTTTTTATTTTTATAATATAGTTGATTTTTTGGTGAATAATGAGATATGATAATTTACGATATTATCTAAATTCAGGAATTATGGAGTCAAGGATGATTCGTTGATATTCTAAACCCAATATCTCAAAATATTCTTTATGTTCTTAATATATTTAGTAATAAGCTTCAAAATATTGATAGTACAGATCCAAAGTAATATAACAATGTATAAATTATTTAAACCCCCCTCACTTCCCCAATAAATACAACTCCTCACCACCCATTCTCCTCACAGATTCCAAGCCTAGAATATTTTCAAACATATTTCAATCCAATTACCATGACTCCTTTCAACATATTGGATCCCTTGGTCTAAAAAATACCAAAACCATTCCCTATGGAGGTTATTAATGAGGATAAATTAAAGTGTTAAAATATTCTTTTTTTAAAGTATCATTTGTATTCATTTCCACTTCAAAATATCTTTTATACTCCCTTTATACAAGTTTAAAAATATATATATTATATTATATATAGTTTACTTTTATTATTTTAATGGAATAATTCATAATCCAACCTCTTCTTCACTTCCTTTTATTACAAAAAATTGAAAACATAATCTGTGAGGTGTCGATTCACCACCATCGTAGATGAAAAGATTTAATTTTTCATTACATAAATCGAGAATGTTCATAAAACCATTATAATTATTGAAATATATTTTTAAATTTAGTTTAAAAAATATTTTTTTGAATAAATAGATACATGTAATAATAAATAATAAAATAAAACTAGTTCATGATGATCAAAGAACCGCCTAGAAAATCTAAATTATTATCATTAAATTTGTTATCTTATTATTCATACTCATACCATAAAACCAAATGATATATCAGACCAATTATTCACTTCTAATTCCATTAATAATATATAACTTCAATTATGAATATATGTCTTAATTTTAGATGAACTACCATACTCATATTCAAGATAACCGACCATGAAAACCATGAAATCAAACTCTCATAAACGATGAAATTGAACACAATAACCCATCATAATGACTATAAATAAACATAATAATAAATAATAAATCTTCTAAATGTAGAATTGGTTATTGAATTATTAATTAATTTTTTTATTTAGGACATTAATTACATGTGTCGTACCATTTTAGACATAAGGTAATGGATTCTCGTAGAACCTCTATTTCTCCATCGGGTTATGCATTATCTATATTTTCCATGATGTAATTATAAATTAATATTATGAAATATTCATATGTTATTTAATTATGTTCCAAAAATATTTATGTAACCCAATTATTCTTTCTCTGCTGGGGAAATACCTATTTAATTAGATACCACATCATATCATCCAAATATAAAAATCTGATAAAAGGGAACTTCAAAATTTCATACCCATGTTCAAGAACCAATCTTAATATATTTTAATTCATAATTTTTATAAAAATTCCACTTTTTATATGGAAAAAAAACATTTATTCATTTAGGGTTTTATACAATTGATTATTCCTCTTCCCTTTTTAAATAATTTTTAATATTCATCCTTAATCATCATTGGTGTAGTTAATATATATTTCTCTTAAACACATTTATTACGTAATTTCACAATAGTTTGACATCACATATCATGATATATGACTATATTCCCTTATAAATTTCCATTTGTTTAAATCCCGTTATTGTGGAAAATTTTATGAAATGATCATTTTTATGCCTTGTAACATGATTATAATACCCATTTCATTCCTTGGGAAACCCTCATGTTTATGTTTTATTATTCATGCTGAAAAATTATGCATGAATATGTTATGATGGGAATACCCTGATAATGTTCCAATGAATTCAGTAATTTTTAGTCTCATGAGATGTCATGCTGAGACAGGGAGTAAACCTAATACTTTTATGATACTTTGTATATCATGTTATATAATCTTGGACTTTATCTTTGATACAAGTTTATATTATGTTATATATTTTTTTCATGTTCCTATGATGACATGATTATACGTTACAATGTTATACATGTTATTCTTATTTATATTCATTAATGTTCTATTCCATTTATATAATAATGGTATTAGTTCTAACCCTTGTGATATGTTTTATTCCATTGCTTATTCCCTTACAAGGAATTGTACGTCACCAAATTTTTCATGTATTCCACTGGTTATCCAATACATATGAAAAATATCAATTGATGTTAGGTGCTCATTATAAAGATTAAATAAAAAAATTATATTCATTCCATGTTTTCTAATTAAGTACATAATAGTCCAAAGACAATAGATATGACAATATATTGTCTTATTTTATGGTTAATGATTTTTATAATCATGTTATAATATTTTTTGAAAGAATAAGGTCATTATAGTTCGTATCAATGAAATTTATTGTAAATTTTGGATTTTTGGACTTGAAAACGTTAGTAAAATCCCTACGGATTATTCTATCACCATTAATAACCTAGACTAAAACTTATGTGGTCACAATTTGGGATATTAATTTCATTTACATGTTTATATTTATATTTATAAATTATTTTTTAATATAATATTATAAATGTATTTAGGAACACCTAATTTTATTTTTTTATAATGGATGGATATATGAGAACCCATGAATAAAATATCTATTATTGGAAACTGATTGTATTATTTTGTTTATACATTTTAAGGTTTTTCAATCTTGGGATTTTTGTACTTAATTTACTAATCTTGAAAATATTATAAACGTTTATCTTTTTGAATGTTTTATGGAAGACTTAAGGTAAAATCATGATTTTTTCTAATTTAATGAAATTCAAGCGATTGCATGATGTGAATGTACATTACATGTCATGACGATGGGATGCAACAAAAAAATAAATGATATGTGGATGAGTTATTAACAATATTTTTTCTAAATAAAAACCTATACCACACCTTGAAAATAATCACAGACCATATGAAAAAATTCAATGTCACATTGATGAGATGCATGAAAAGAGTGATGATCTGGAGCCCAAAATCACCATTATTCTTCCCCAGGTGTCCATGTTGCTCATTCTCAACCTTTCTAGCTTGAGTTAGTAATTTTCATTATTCTGTGGGCTGTGACGTTAATGAGAGTTATTTATCGATATTATTACCATTTCTTATTATTGTTTTTAAATTTTTAACTTCATTTTATCAATTCCAATTTTCGTTGTTTTGCAATTTCGTGACCATTATATTTTAATTTAAAGAGGTTTAATTGATTGCGTAATTTAATTTTTATTTTTTGTATGAAAATTGTGAAATCTATTATATTAATGTTTTAAAAGGGTAATTTTTTTCCTAGTTTTGTGATTTCACCTAGTATATGAACATTCTAATGTTTAAATAATTGTATTAGTGAATTCTACATAGACCACAGCTCCTTGTTTAGTTAATTCTTCTACCAAACATAAATAAATAAATTAACAATATAATTCATTAAACACAAACATGATGTTACAAAACCCAGTATACCAATTTCTTGAAATGAAACCCAACCATTTCTATTCTTTTATCCATTTCTCCAACCAATCAATAAATTTCCCTTTTTATATAATAAATTAATTTAGAAAATAATGATCATCCTTATTGGTTAGAAAATCATACATTTCGATTACTATATATTTACTTGTTTTTTATTAAGTATAAATTATTATATTTTTTTATCCCCAAATGAATTCATGAACAACCTACAAGCATTACAAAATGTGATGATATGCCTAAAAATGCTAAATTTAATGGAAAATAGTGCTCAAAATTTCATATCGTTAACATCAAAGCATTATCAAGTTTTCATTAATGAAATAAACAATGTAGAATATACTACTTATCCTAAGAATGAAATTTTTTTCATATGAATCGATTATGCAACATAGTCATCCCATATTTAGTGGATCATTAATCCCCTTATCGTAGAGTATTGGATTAACTCCATTGATATTATATTCTCTGTCCACCAGAGATAAATAGAAGAGAATGTTGTTTTGAATGTCTATCTCATTGATGTAGAAGACGAGAAGTGGTAGAAAAAAATCATGAAAATCAATTACAAGGAGAAAATTAATTCCTTGTTTGATGAATATTTCAAGATAAACCTTCAATAAAATATTTCCCCGAACAATATTTTTTATTATTTAAAGGGTGTTACTCAGATTAACTAAAAATGATGATGATTATATTGGGTTTTATAAAGAAGATATCAAAAGATATTTTGGATAGTTATTTGGAATTGTCATGGACACCAAAATCAAGGTGGATCACTTCTTTAAAGGGATTAATTTGAGTCTATGAAAACCATTAATTATTCCAGACTTTTCCAACTACGAGGAGGTTTTTCATTGTGACTATAATGATGAAATAGATATTAGATTCCATAAGCGGTCTCATAGTCCGTGAGATAAAAAATGAATGTGGAGTTTAATATTGAAGGACGAGCAGAAAGATCCTATTATAGAGTGAAACCCCAACATTACACATGTCAAAATTGTGGGAAAAAGCATCCAGTAAATGACCTCGGGGGGACCAATAGATTATTAAAATGAATATTAGGGGGTATATGAATAATAAATGATTAATGGATATGAAGAATCCCACTATCATGAAATAATAATGGATTGTTTAGATCGGAACTCAGTTTGTAATGAAAAATTTCAACTACATGGAACATGGGAATTATACAATCAATTTATTTTTGACATGGGTTTTTGAAGCCAATCAACAAAAAACCCTATATGTAAATATGTAGGGGATTATGAAATCTCTACTACTGAGGTGGAACATGAAAATGATGTGTTGAGTAGTACATGGGTAATTTATCCATGAATAAAAAATTTACTATTTGAATCTGGTTCTATGGATTCAATCACATCATCAATGTTTAGTAGAACTATTTAACCATTACCTCAAAATATTAAGGTTGATTTATTTATGAGAACAATTAATGGGGAAATTATTTCATCCAAATTTAATAAATAATCCCAATGTAAATATTGAGAAATTAATCTCCCCTAAATTATTTTCTTGTATCCTTTTTCAGAGTTTGATTCTATATTTGGCATGGATTGGAAATATTTATAATATTCCAACATCAGCTATCGTGAAAGGGAGATCACGCTCCATATCCCAAAAAATCATCTAATTATATATAAGTGTAATGAGGAATATGAATCTCCTTCAGAATCATCATCTCATTTGTGGGTATCATTGACATATGAGAAAGTATATGTAGCTCAGATGATTGAGACAAAGGATTGAATCATGCTTGAATATATTCCCATTGAGAGGGACTCATCTAATGTGTTCCCAAATGAATTTTCGGGTCTTCATCAATATTGAGATGTTGATTTACCAGTTGAACTTATTCATGGATCCCTACCTTATGAAAGAATATGTATAGAATGGCCATTACTTGGCTAGAAGAACTAAATTATCCCTTAAAATATAATTTATTCCTGGGTTTTATATGTCGGATTGCTACACCATGGGGTGTGGAAGTCCTCTCTATCTAGAAGAATGATGTAAAATGCACCTATGCATATATTTTATTGAGGTCAACAATATCATGATAAAAAAACTATAGCACTCCTTGGTTAGTCTAATTTATTGGTCAATGACATGGGTCTAAGTATTTCTCTCAGTTGGATCTTTAGATGGGATATCACCACTTATAGTTGATGAAATAACCAATTACCGAGTCATTCATTTGAATGAGGAATAGACAATGTGAGTTCATAGTAATTCCATTTATATTCACAATTTATCCAGAAATTTTCTTGTTTTTAATTTATTGGTCCTTTATATACTACTTCAAAAAAATCTATCGTATTACTAAACATTGATATTATGATGTCCCCCAAATGTAAGGAGTTTATCAATAAGAATTTCCATTCTATGAAAATTAATTTGTGATTTGAAAAAGTATGTGAAAATTAAATTCAATATAAGTTCTGGATTAATGAAGTATCATTATTTTTTACTATTATAACATCTCGTTCCCTTTCTGTCTGGTATATTTTAAAACAAGTCATTGTTTTACATTATAATTATCTATATAGGGAAGATATGGAATGGGAGGATACATAAAATGGTAAAGCCATGGACTTTTTGTATTCTTTGTATAAAATATTCTTGTTCTGTAGTCTACTATGGATTTACATTTTGAATAATATTGTTAAACTACTTTTAAATCCTTAATTAAATATAAATTCAACATTAATCCAAAGGTGATAGGTTTTTTGGTGATTTTTCTATTTATCAAGTACACAAAATGTTATTTGGTTACACATCTTTTAATGTCTTTTTGGTTGTTTTTAAATGGATTTTTTTACTAGTCTTTTCTTGCTATTCAGTTTTCATTTCCCCCAACCTAAGATCTATTCCAAGGGGATTTTTTAGCCCTCAAACCCTTCTTGGTTGTTTTGATATGTGAATGATAACCGTTGGGGTTATGGTGTGCCTCACTGGGTAAACATTCTCTATTTATATTCGTCTACTTATTCTTCCATATTTGGTGATTGATATATCATCTAGAGATTGATGGTTCTCCACTCTATGTTGTCAAATATTGATTCTAGGATGACTTCCTAGATCATCTGTTCCTTTTATTCATTATGGCAGGTTTTATTTTG
The DNA here is from genome assembly GCA_963277665.1 of Viscum album. Classification (NCBI taxonomy): domain Eukaryota; kingdom Viridiplantae; phylum Streptophyta; class Magnoliopsida; order Santalales; family Viscaceae; genus Viscum; species Viscum album. The sequence goes on along the minus strand of OY728133.1, from coordinate 2,062,108,227 downwards.
GGCTTTGAGTCTCTATAATAATGGTAGGTGGTTCTGTTACTATGCCAAATTTTTATTAACACAAAATTGATTTATTTAATTTTAATTGATTTAATTAAATTCAATTTATTTTTTTGTAAAATCATAATTTCATTGAATTGGAGTTTAAAAGGGGGGTTTTGGGATGATATTTGGAAAACCCCAAATTCAATTTAATTAAGGTGTGTTTATAGAAATTTATTAAATTTAAAATGTTTAATTTAAACTATCTATTTGATGGAAATTGGTTTGAATAAGTTTTTTAATTTAATAATATAAATTTATTTGTGGAAAAATTGTGTAAAACACAAATTCCATGGAATTGTGGGTTAATTGTGAAAGTGATGGAATTTTATGAAAATGAAATTGTTTAATTAAATTGATAAAATAGAATGTGATATTGAATATTGAATTGATTTCATGTTATTTTATTTTGAATATGGATTTAAATGGTTTTGTTAAGAACCATTGGAATTTACCATGAAAAAGCCATGTTTTTTATTAAAAAATTATGTTTTTATTTTGAAATAGAAATTAGTTTATATGAAATAAGTAATGAGATTAATTTTAATTTAAGGATTCTTGAAAAAAAATTATCATCAATTTTTTGACCTACATCACATTGAAGTCATTGTTAGTTAGTGATTTATTTGGATGAACATTTCTTATTTACAACATACCAAACTTTTTTTTAAATAGCGATATTTTTTAGAAAGGAACCAAAATGCCATGTTATGCTCAAATTAACTACTAAATACTATGTGAAATTTATAACCTAGCCAATAAAAATAATTTTTCCACATTTGTGTTTTGAATTTTAAAAATTTGACACATGTTCACGATCAGTATGATGTTTGGTGTCCGATATGAAAAACATATTTTTGATGAATAGTGACATACCCTTATGAATAGTAATATGACATTTATTAATAGTGAATTGTCCAGAATAATATCAACCTCACCCATTAATTTATAAACAAAAGTTTGACATATTATAAGTAATAATATGACCACAAAAAAGTATTGTTATTTTTATATGTTATAAATAAATAAGATTAATTTATTAATTTATTGTAAAGAAACTTTATTTTCATTAAATGTGTTCAAATGTTAATAATTATATTCATTAGAGTTTTATGAAAATTATATAAGACCTTCTGTATTTTTGAAATCATTATAAAATCAGTTTTCATTTTAAAATCTTTATTTTTCATGTTAATTTTAAAGCTTAATTAAAAATAAATTATTCAGATTTAGAAAATAATTTTCCAAAAATGGAGATAATTTTTGGATTCTACACATTAAAAAATGGTTAGGTGGATTTTTGGGAATTTCTAAGAAATTCTTGAATTTTTATGAATAGTGAAATACAATAAATTACAAAATAAGCTAAATACATTAATTATAAACTCATCAATGATATTATGCTGATTTAAGCTGAATTGGTTCAAACTTACAAGAACATATTACTATTATTGGTAATGAAATCATTAATCATTCTTGTCCTGTGTATTAATATTAAATTAATGAATATAATATTAAAAAACCCCTTCTCTCCTCCACTATAAATACCACCCCTCGTACTCTCATTTTTTCACATCCATCAAGCTTCAATCCTTATAAAACGTATTCCCATAGATATTCCATTGAACCTTACCACATCCATGAGATATTTGTCCCATAAAAATACCAAGCCTAGGATATTTATGGAGTAACTCGAGATGAGGATTCAAGAGGTAATTCCTCTCTCTCTATTCTTTCTATTTCCTTACAAATTTCTATTCTATTCTTCTATTATACACAAATTCTCTCATCCAATTTTCATGATAACTCCGGTATGATACATATACTAGTATTATATAATGTTAATTTAAAATTATTCATTATTCTCCTCCCTATAACTCTTTATTTATAAAAATGTAATCGTTTCTCGTGAGGTTGTAATTTACCAACATCATAGATGATGCACTTGCATTTTTATTGAACTCCTTTAAATATGTAAATGAAAAATTAAATGACTGAAACCATATTTTATTATTTATTATTTATCCCCTTTTATTTAATAAAATAACATTTATTCTTAATAAAAATTCATAAAACAAAACATGTCTACTGTGATCCAAATACCACCTGAATTTACCCAAAACGACCATGTTTAAAATGTTTCAACCACGAAGTATATTAAATAATTAATTATAAATTATTTTAATCATCTTGATGCTATCTAATAACATGTAATATTAGTTCTGGATGTTTATCCATGTTCTATACAAACATAAATTCAAGTGTACAGGTGAACCATTCATGAAAACTAAAAAAACACTCCTAAACAATGGATTTATCTACTATTACTCATTAAATGGCCTATTAAGTAGCATAATGAAACCATAATGAAAAATATCCATGTATAAAAGTTTCATTAATTTCTAATTAATTAATATAATTTTATTATACATGACATTGATGTGAATAAATTGTTCATATACAAGGTAATGGGAAATTCCCGATCCTAACTCTTTTTCAGGGGGTTTCCCCCCATTAACCCATTTCCATATGGATATCCCATAAAATCATTTATTCATCATTATCTTACCTTTTCTGAGATATACATGTTCTATAATTTATTTCATGAAAAACCAAATATTTTCAAAAAGAGCACTTCTTTCAAATAAAAATACCATTTTTACTTCTCAATGATTGTTTTACTCCTCACTCAATGTTAATGGTTCTAGGTCAAGAATGACATTCCCTTTTTATTTTGGGAATAGAATGTTTATGAATGTATGATGTGAAACCCATTTCATTCCATGGGTCATTTATTCTGTTCAATCTTGATATTTTTTCAATTTGGTATGCATGATATTATAAAAGATATGAGGAGATGGGTGCACCCAGAATTATATATCTCAATATGAATGTTTGAATGTGAAGAGTGTGCCATGATTTATATAATGCTCCAATGAACTGTGTAAAGTGATGAATATGATGAGTTAATATGAAATTATGAGTGAACATGAGTCTATATTTTTCACAAGTATGTTTGGTAGTTGACAACTGTGACATGATGTTTCATTTTTATGCATTGCCAAAATCTATGCATTTACCTAATGTGTCTTCTCATGGTTAGGATGATAATGTTATGCTCACCCCATGTTACATTGATTCATGTTCTTAACTATCATCTTATTGGGATTTTTTCTCACACCTTTTGATTTATATCCTCAGGTAACTACTTGATCTATGGAGAAGTTGGGAGCTAAAAAATCTAGAGAAGATGGAATTAAATAAATGTTTATGTTTTATTATGTAAATGTTATGTACGGTTTATCTAATCCTCAAAAACGTAGATGAGTAAAATGTATTCAAATTTATTAAATTTTGTTTATTTTTTAAATTCCTCTATATAAATAAATACAACACATTTATATGTAATAAACTCGGATGAGTAGGTTCAGGGCTTTATAGTTGGTGTTATAGAAACTTTGTAGACAACATTAGAAATTAGACATTATCATTTTTTAAACAATTTGCGATTTATTTTTCTTTTTAACATTAAGTGAAATAATAACACATAATATAATAGTTTTCTGAATTATAAATATATAACTTCATAGTTAAAACTACAATTAACAAATTGTGAGAGAACAATTCATTTTAAAATATGGATAGAGTAATATCGAGAGATTTTTTTAAAAGGAAAAAAAATTCCACATCATGCTAAAAGAAACTACTAAATACTATGTGAACATTATAACCTATCCATTAATCCTATTTTTTCCACATATGTGTTTTAAATCACGAAAATTTGACATAAATAGTAGCGATCAGTATGTTGTTTGGAGTCTAATAGGACAAACCTAATTTTTTGTGTATAATAACCAACTCTTATGAATGTTTATATGAAACTTATGAAAATTAAATCATGTAAAATAATAACAACCTCACCAATTAATGTATAAATAAAAGTTAGACATATTATAAGTGATAATATGACAACAGTAAAAGTTTTGGTATTTATATAAGTTATAAATAAATAAAAATAATTAATTAATTAAATTAAATGATTTTTTTCTTAAAATATGTTCATAAATTTATTATTCTTTGTCTTATAGTTTTATGATAATTTTATAAGACCTTATATAATTTTTTAGTGCATTATAAAATTATTTTTCATTTAAGAATCAGTATTTTTCATGTAAATAATGAATTTATTTAAAAATAATTTAATTATATTTCTAAAATTAATTTTTTAAAAAGGAGTTCATTTTTTGAATCCATACATCGAAAAATGGTAGGGGTGAATATTTAGTATTTTTCAGAAATACTGGAATTTTTTCTGAAGAGTGAAATACTAAAATTTAAAAAATAATCTAAATAAATTATTTATATAGTCATGGATAATATTATATTGATGTAATACTAATTGGTTTGAACTCACATGAACTTATTACTATTAATGGTCATGGTATCAATACTATTTCATTTCTTCTGGTGAAATAATAAATTAATGAATATAATATTGGGAAATGCCATCTCCCCTCCACTATAAATATCACCCCTCATACCGTCATTTCATCAAAACACTCAAGCATCAAGAATTGTTCAAATTATTTCCAATGATCTTCCATATCCAATCCACACATCTATAAGATCTTGTTATCATCAAAAGACCAAACCTAGTTTACATATGGAGGATCTCATGAGTAGGATTCAATAGCTAATTCCACTCTATATCTTCTTTCAATTTCCTTTAAAATATAATTTTTTTATTCTATAATATTCATATTCTCGTATATAAATGTCATGATAACTCCAGTATGATTGATATTCTGGTATGATATAATGTTAATGGAATATTATTCATCATACTCCTCCCTCTCTCTATCTCTGTTTTAGAAATGAAATTATTGCTTGTGATGTGTTAATTTATATACATCACGGGTGATGCACTTCTATTTTCCTTCAAATACTCCATGGTTGGAAATGAAACTATAAAATGATTGAAACTACAATTTATTATAGATTTTAAAAACCCATTTTATGTTCTCTAAAAAACAATTATTCATAATTCTAATAGATAAAACAAATCATGTATGTAGTGATCTAAAAACCGCCTAAATTAACCTAAACAGATCATCTTTAAAATGATTCATCCACATGGTATATAACATAATTCATTAAAATATCATTTAAACTCATATAATATAATTAATAACACATTATATCCATTATGTATGTTTATCCATGTTCTACATGAACATCCATTCATGTGTACAAGTGAACCGTTCACGAAAACTATGAAAAAACACTCTCGAAGAATAGATTCAAACTCCTTTACTCATCCAAATCCCTATAAAATGAAATAATGAAACCATAATGAATCTTATTAATTTAATAAAAGGTTACAAAATTTATAATTAATTAATATATGGTTATTATACATGACATTAATTTGAATAAATCATTCGGATACAAGAATATATGAAATTCTCGATCCCAACTCACTTTCTTATGGGTTTCCCTCTTCAACCCATTATCAATATGGATGTGACTTAAAACCATTTATTAATCAATATATTACATTTTACAGGATATACATTTTCGCTAAATTATTTTATAACAAATCCCATGTTTTCTAAAAGAACTATTCTTTCAAATTTAACCAACCCTTTTTACTTCTCAATGATTTTTTCACTCCTAATTCATGATTAATGGTTATATTTCATGCTTGATAATCCCTCATTATTTTTTAACAGAATGATTATGAATTTATGATATGAATTACATTTCATTCTATGTGTTATATTTTTTTTCATGTTTGATATATTTACAATCTGGCATTCATGATAATGTAAACGTTTTGGGGTGACAGGAGCACCCGAATGTAAATAGCGCAATATGAATGTTTGAAGGTGACAGGTGTGCTTGGAATTATATAGCGCTCCAATGAATTGGGTAATGTGATGAATCTGATTATTTAATGTGAAATTATATGTGAAATTAACGCTAAATTTTTTCACAATTATGTCTGGTAGTTGACCACTAAGACATGATGTTTCATTTTTATACATTTCCACATTCCATGCTATTATCTAATGCTTCTTCTAATGCTTATGATGATGATGTTATGCTCACCCCAGGTTACATTGTTTCGTGTCATTATATATCTTCTTACTGGGTATTTATCTCACACCTTTTAGATGTATATCTTCACAAAACCACTTTTACTAAGAATAATTCAAGAGACAACAAGAAGATTTAAAATGTAATTAAATAAATGTTTATTAATTATTATGTAAAAGATATGTATGGTTTGTCAAATCCTCCAAAACCTATAAAAATAAATGTTATGAGAATGCTTGAAATGGTTTTAATTTGTACAATTGTCTATTATAAATATATATAAAACATTTATTTGAGCTGATCCAGGAAGAGGAGGTTCAGGGAAATAGAGTTCATATCAAAGAAAGGGTTCAGACAAATATTGAGATTAGATATTGTCGTTTTCTAAAACATTTAGTGATAGAATTTTCTTTTTAACATATATTTAATAAAGTAAACATATGAAAATATTTTTCTTGATTATAAATAAAAAAATTCAGATTTACATGTACGAAGAATGAATTGTGAGGGCACAATTAAGTATAAGGGAGGGATGATGTAAAATCCTGAAATTTTTTCAAAAGGAAATAAAATTCCAATTCGTACTCAAATGAACTAATATATACTATGTCAACTTTATAACCGAGAAATTAAATTAAATTTTTCTACATCAATGATTTGAATTTTGAAAATCTGACAAACATGGTTGTGATCAGTGTGATATCTGGAGTCCGATAAGACACACATAATTTTAACTGAATAGTAACATTCCCTTATGAATTCTAATATGACCCTTAAGAATATTATTTCATCCAAAACAATAACAACCTCACCCATGAATGTATAAAAAAATGTTAGACATATAATAACTGACAATATGACCACATAAAATGTATTGGTATTTTCATATGTTACAAATAATAAACTATAATTTATTAAATAATTTAAAAGAAATTTATTTTACTAAAATGTTTTCATAATTTATAAATTATATATCTTCTTGTTTTAAGATAATTTTATAAGACCTTAAGTAATTTTAGAAATCATTATAAAATTATTTTTCATTTTGGAACATATTTTTATAAAAAAAATTATGAATTTAATTAAAATTAAATTCATCATATTTATAAAATTAGTTTTTAAAAATAGAGTTCATTTTTGTATTCAACACATCAAAAAAATTGTTTGGATAATGTTTTTTTATTTTTCTGAAATACTAATTTTTTTAAGAATAGTTATATACTATAATTAAAAAAATAAACAAAATACATTAATTATAGAGTCATGGATCATAACCTTCTAATGTAAGCCCAGTTGGACGGAACTCAAAATCAATTATTTTTATTCATGGTCAGGGAAACATTACTATTTCTTATCTTGGGAAGAAATAATAAATTAATGAATATAATATTAAGAAAACCCCTCTCTACTCCACAATAAATACCACCCCTCATAAAATCATTTTTTACACCTCTCAAACTTTATGACATTTCCTAATACTAGCCAAATATCATCCCTTTCCCCTAACCACATCCATCTTATCTTGGTGATATGAAAATTTAAATCCTAGGATCATTAAGGAGGATCATGGGAGGAGGATTCAAGATCTAATTCCTCTCTCTCTCTTCTTTCAATTTCCTTTCAAATTTCATTTCATTTCTTTTATTATACTCAAATTATCTTATCCAAATGTCAATATAACTACAGTATGATTAATATATGTATATGATTTCATGAAAATGGAATGTTATTCCTTATAATACTCTCTCTCTCTCCCTTTTTTATAAACATGAAATATGTTCCCGCGATGTGTTAAGTTACTTGCATCATGGGCAATACACTTATATTTAATTTAAACTCTATCCAGGTTCGAAATGAAAACATTAACTGAATAAAATATGATTTTATTATTTATTTTTAACCCCTTTTATGTTCTGGAAACATCTTTTATTCATAATTATAATTGATATAATATAACATGTTTACTGTGATCCAAAAACCTCCCAAATAAACCTAAAATGACCATCATTGAAATTATTCATCCACATGATTAATAAAATAATTCAGTATAAGGTCATTTAAAATCCTCCAATAACATACATAACAAATAATATCCATTAATTATTTCTATCCATGTTATACTTGAACATAAATTCCTATGTACAAGATAAACGTTCAAGAAAACTAATGAAAAGAACACTCCTGGAGAATGAAATTAAAATCTATAACTCATCCAAAGGTATTTAAAAAATTAAGGAAACAATAATGAACCATATTCATGTATAAAAGGTTTTTTAATTTCAAATAAATTAATATAATGTTTTTATACAGAACATTAAACTAAAGAAATCATTTGGATACAATATAAGGGGAAATTCTCGATCCCAACCCTCTTTCTTAGGGTTTTCCCTCTTCAACACAGTTTTAGTATGGATATGAATTAAAAATCATTTATTCAAAATTATTATTCCTTTTTTTGGATATATGTGTTATCCAATTGATTTTATGAAAAAACCCAATGTTTTCCAAATAACACATCTTTTAGATAAACACACCCTTTTTACTTCTCGACAATTATCTCACTCCTCGCTCATGGCTTATGGTTCTATGTCAAATTTGATATTCCATATTTATTTTTGGATCCAAATGATTATGAATGTATGATGTGAAACCCATTTCATTCCAAGGGTTATTGTTTTGTTCAATTTTGACATATTTTCAATGTTTCATGTATGGTAATGTAAATGTTATGAAGAGATGGGTGACATCAGAATTATATAGCTCAATATGGATTTTTGAATGCGATGACTATGATCATAATTTTATAGTTCTCTAATGCATTTGTTAATGTGATGATTGTGGTTAGTTAATGTGAACTGATTTTTGGACATGATTATATCATTACTCAAATATTTGTGTTGTAGTTTACCTCTAAGACATTATTTTTCATTTTTATGTATTTCCACCATTCATGATATTATCTACTACGTCTTGTCATTGTTATGATGCTGATTTTATTCTCACCCCATGTTACATTTTTTAATGTTCTTATAAATCCTTATATTGGGATTTTAGATTAAACCATTTTGATTTATATCTTTAAGTAAATTCTTGTACTATGTAGAAGTCAAAAGCCATTAATATGCTAGATAAGAAGGAATTAAATAAATTTTATTTCTTATTTTCAAAAAGTTATGTATGGTTTGTTTAATCCTGCAAAACCAAGATCGGAAAATGTTCAATTAATTTATTAAATGATGTGTATTTTTTTAATTGACATTTATAAATAAATACAAAACATTTATATGTGTGTAACCTAGAAAAGTATGTTAGGATATTTGCATAAATACAGCCAGTCACATCACTTAATCGATGAGGATGCATCCTCTGTAGCCCGATTTCAAATGGAATATATGTACATATTGTCATGTCACAATGAGGTTGGAATCCCAGTAGCCTATAATTATAATATCTTCTTCAGAATATAACCATTTTTTGTTCATAAATGTTTTTAAAATGAATATATTCTAATGTTTTAAACTTTTTTACATGACATATAATTTATATAAATTTTTTTATATAAAATTTATTATTTAATCCATTTTTTAATAGTGATATTGTTTTAAAAATAATTCCTTCAATTTAAATGTAATGATTTCGTGTAAAACTATTTCCATTGATAGAAAAATTATTTTATCATTTGAAATGTAAAGCATCATTTTTTTTATTTACGCTCTAAGAAAATCCAAAACAATTTTGTAAAATTGAATGATATCATTGGATAAAAAAAATCCCTCTATTATTGAGTCTTTTGTGAGATCCTACATGGATTTTAGCTGACACCATTAATGTTCGATTAGGGGTTATAGATTGTCTTATTCCAGGTTTGAGTAGGGGTAATATACCTCTTGGATGATGTTCTAACTAGTGACCTGTGGAATTTAAGAGTTCATCCATTATAAAATTGGATTTTTTAATACATTTTTTTAAACATTGTTGTTGTACATTGACTTATTCATGCCTACATTACTTCTAGTACACTTCTCATAGTTGAGTTCATTTTGTATGCACATTGTCATGTTTTTTTTTCTTCACTGCCCGTTGAAAAAAACCTTCCAACACCCATTTGGTATAATTTCATGTGACAATCATTGAGCCATTGGGATCATGAATTCCCTTAAGTATATTCCAAGGATGTCTCAGATATCATGTCAGTATGGTTCCCTGTAAATTTCATGACCAAGTGCTATAAAATGAAGGTTGAGATATTTTTTCAGGAAGTCGGTATATATTAATGTAATCTTGATGGGGATTATAATGTATATTTGATTGAGCACCTGACCAGTTCTCACTGTAATGATCCTTAAGTCACCACGGGTGGTTTGGGAAAGCCATATTGAGGATATGTTCTACTCTTTTCCCAAATTTTTATTTGTATAGATTGAAATACAAGTCATGTTGTTTTATTTTTTGGTATTGATTTATATATTTATCTATTTTAGTATTAAAATGATGTCATCCTTGTTGTATGATGGTGTTTAATAGCATCATGAAACTTAGAATACATGAAAATCTGATCCAAGAGGAAGATACTGTTGATCATTGGTGAGAGAATCCACTAGTGAACCTGAGTCTGGTTGAGATGATTATGCCCACCATACAAGATCTGAGATTGTAACTACCACTAGTTCCCATTCATTATCAATTTGTGCGACCCTATAGGGTAATTATAATTATTTATTCTAAGGACTTTCATCCCTAGAAAAAATCACTATTAAATGGACTAAATGATCCTCGGGAGATTGGTGAATAGTAGAGCATTATGGAATGATTGTTTGGGGTTCTGGACACACCCGATTAAATCATCGTGATGTTTTCTAGATTTGTACTAGAAGGACTAAGACAGAGATGAGAGGACCTGATAGTGACAATGATATAACATATGGGATTAGAGTATTATGGATTCAAGGTTATTTTAACAGACTAGTTCTATCCAGATTTGATGCTGTTTTCCACAGACCCTAATTTCTTAAAACAAAAGATGGCTTGCAGAACCATGAGTTATTAGGAAAAATATTTTTCTGAGCATGATATGTTTTCACCTAAGACAATATCGAAAGATAATATGAAGACATTATTCCTAGAGATGGAACTATGATCAGATATTTATTCTCAATTTATCTTATTAAATATGTATTCTTATATTAATGTGATTGATAGAGCATTGATGGTCAAAATGGACCTGGATGGTAATTTAGGGTTATCAGAAGTATCTTTTTCTCCTAGTTATAATGTGAATTCCTATAATTGAATGTATATGCGTGGTGATTTTCATGATGGTTCTAAATATTCGAGTTCTAAAAAACATCTTGCAGTGCCTAGAAAAGGTCCTCCTGTTTGTTACCTGTGTGGAAAGCCCTAAGATACAAATATGGATTTCACTGAGTAATCCATGAACTGTGGCTCTTTCGGACATGTGGGTCACTTATAGATGTTCTTCCATGTATATTCTACTCATTTTAGTGGAAAAAATATCATCATAACCTTATAAAACTATATCTTTATTTGATACATTATGCTAAAATGGGTTCCACACACAAGCATCTAGAATGAAACTTCTTCAATCATTGGAATAATCCCTATATTAGGTTTATTAGGGTACAAAAACCCTAAGAGGTTCCATTAAGATAGATTTATCAATAATGAATGCTATATTTGATTCTTGTGAACCTCATTCTATTGTTTCAACCCGTATTTTTAATTTGATTAATCTTTCTATAGATAATTTATCTTCTTCAATGGATAATACTACACCTAATTGAACAAATAGAGAGTCTATTCTACGTCATCTCTCATATGTTTTATCTCTATCAGATGTTCATATTTCATGGATTTTTCTAATTCTTGACATGATATTTCTTGATTTCATTTTGGGTATGTATATAATCATTTCCCGTAATGCCCAGATTTATTATTATCTTCTAAGGGTATACATCACTACACCAGATGGTGTGTGCCTTTTTGTCTAAGTAGAATGGAAGAGAGGGTTGAGAAAAGATAGAAATTCATATCCAGAGTTTTGTAAAGTGATATTTTTATTTTCATTTGATCTAGTGTGAGAATAATTGTGTGGTGATCTTCTTCTAGTTGTCATCATGTTTCTCGATGAGTACCCTTATGAATTCTCCTTTTTTCCACTATTATAAGAGTTAGCGTTTTTCATCCAGTTATTATATGTTAATAAATCATTTTCCATGACCACTGAGGACATACCACCATCTGAAATTGAAGAGTTTAATATCAATTTAGATGATCTTATAGGGAATGTATTTTTAAAACCACGTGGGTCACCATGGGATGAAAAAATTATCTTCTTTAAAAAAGTTGATGGTTCCCTTCACCATTGTGCTAATTATCGAAATGTAAATCATGTTAAAAGGAATAAAAATTATATTTTCCATTAATTACATATTATTTTGATCATTTTAAAGTTAAAATGTTATTATCGAAGATAGATCTTTTATTTCATTACCAACTATTTAGAATAAAAGAATATGATATTCATAAAACCACATTTCAGAGAAGGTATGTCCATTTCAAGTACCCTATCATTCCCTTTGGTATAATAAATGCCCCTGTATATTTCATGGATTTAATGAATAGTATTTTACAAAAATATTTTGATACCATCAGGGTAGTATTTTTATATGAAATGCTAATTTACTCTAATTTCAATGTGGATCTTGTGCATCATATAGTAACAATGTTGAGTTGGTTGAGAAATCACCATCGTTATGCCATGATTTTAAAATGTCATTTGTTGATTTATGAAGTGATTTTCTTGTAGAACATTGTGTAATAAAATTGTATTTTAGATGATCATAAATTGGTGAAGGTTTTTGGGACATTAGAAAACCCAGAAATGTTTTTGAGATTTAGATCCTCCTATGTTTAGCTAGGAATTATCATCGGTTCATCATTTAATTCTCATATTTTTCTTCTCTAATGAAAACTCTAACTATAATCAGAGTAACGTATTCTAGGGATGAAAATTTTCATAATTATCTTATTGAGTTATAATAAATTTTTACTACTACACCAATGTTGACACTTACATTGGTCTGGTATGGTTATGTGGTCTTCAATGTTACAATGGGTGTAGGCTTGGGATGAATTCTTATAAAGGGTGAAAATTTAATTACATATGGCTCTCATCTGCATAGACCACATGAGAATAATTATCTGACCAATGACATCGAAGTTGAATATGAGATGAATTCACTTATGAGTTGGTTTAATTTCTTTTATAGATAATGGTTTTCCATATTTTTAGACCATAAGTGATTGAGTTGTGTATTTTATAAAAATCATTTTTAACTCTTCAAGAGGAATTGGGTGGAATATATGCAATCATCTAATTTCTAAATCACATGTATGTTGGGGGAAGGAAATTTTTTTGTAGATTCATTGATCAAGAAACACCCGACATGAATAGAAAAAGATTAGTCAAAAGAGTGAAACTTGATTGATTAAATTGAAAATTTTCATATAGGATTTTAAAAATAAGGTGTCATGGATGCCATGTCTATTGTTCAGTTGACATATTCACTACTATAATTTATTTGTGAAGAACCAAAGCCTGATAATGTGTTCCATAAAATTTGAGACTATCTTAATTGTGGAGAGACTGGTATTGATTTTTCATTCTACAAATAGTTAATTATATGATTTTGTACCCGTTTTTGGTACCTTATTTGGTAAAGAATGCTTCGATGTGGGATTTCCAAGGTTCCTAGTGGGCAGAAGTCCAAATAACGATAATCATGTTTTATGACATGTGTTGAAGTTTTGGTGGTCTTGTATGATATGGGGAATTCCTGAGTCTATTTCTCATTGTTATAACAGCCAAAGGTTATGTTCGAGAAATAGAAACCTTTTTGTTTGCTTCATCCACCTCCAATCTCTACATGAATGTGGGTTGATATCAAAATAGACATTTTGGATGGATTTTCGCATACCCATAAAATAATAATGTGATATGGTTGTGATCGATTTGATAACTATTTCAATAATCTTTATACCCAATAGTGATAAAAAATAATTTTTATGAGTAGGGAAGTATCTATATGAAATAGATTATTCGTTTTCACAGAGCTCCCTCTTCTTTGTTTCTCATAAGGATCCTTGGTTCGCATCACATTTTTGGAGAGGCATTTAGCAGTCATAGGGTTGTCACTTCTATTTGAGTAGGGAATAATATCTTGGGTTGGATGTAATGATAGATAGATTTATAATGATTCCTAATAATATGATTTCTTATTGTCTTCTTAGATTTCATGGATCTTGGGATGACAAATTTTGGCTGGTTGAGTTTTATTATACTAATAGTTTCTAGTATACGATAAAAATAGAAATGTTTGAGGCCTTGTATAGCTGGAATTGCTAATATCTACTGTGAAGGCCAGAGTTTGATGAAAATTTATTTATTGGAAAGAGTTTTGTTCAAGCAAAAAAATCCAATATTCAATTGATTCATCAGATAATATTGAGGGAACATATTTGTTATAAGTATTATGATGATCATCACTATTGGTCATTAGATTACTAAATTGGCGACATAGTGTTCTTGAATGTTTCACCTCAGATGGGTCATCAACATCTTGTGGGGCAAGGAAACCATTCCCCTCCTTTTTTGGAAACTCTTTTGGTTTTGGAGTAAGTTGGGAATGTTTAATATTGTTGATCACTTCCACCTCATCTGGAGACAAAACATAACATGTTCCATGTCTTTCTTATATGAAATTATCTTTCATATTCTTATCATGCTTTTATCTAGATTGTTATATAGATTAAACCTGATTTATCAGTGAATAAATGTGATGTCAAGACAGTAGATTCAAAAACCAAGCTACATCATGTGTGGTTGATACCTTTGTTATGAGTTCTATAGTAGTATAGTTCAGACTTTCATGAGACATGTGGGCATGAGGAAATTAGGATGGAGCAATTACCTCATCAATTTTCAGGAAATATTCTATGTCTGATTTCTATGGATATAAAATTTGAATATTGGGGAAGTTTCAACATTCCATTAACTATCTATCATATATTTTATTAAATATTTTTATATACTTCTATTTGAATTATCTATGTAGGCCAATATAGAATTAAGAGGAAACTGATATGGGTGACTTCATAGATATTTTATATTATCCATATAAAACAATCTTGGCCTATAGTTTCCAAGGGATTTACATGTAGTTTTGATTTGTTACAGTATATATAAATCCTTTAATAATAATAAATCTGACTTTTAATCAATGGGGATGAGTTTTGTCAAGGATACATGGATTTTTCATTTACAAGTTATTTAATTGGGTTACACGTTATGTAATATCCTAAAGGTTGTTTTTAAAATATGAATATTTTATTATTTTTCATTTCACTCTCCTTTTTCACTATTCATAGCACAATATCCATTCACAGGCTCTGTTTGAGCCCTCAAACATTTATGGATTATTTTGATTGGTCATTTACAAACGTTTTGGCTTCTACATGACTTACTAGGTAAGTGTTCCCTCTATATCATCATCTCCTTCCCTTTTATTCCTTGGAGTTTTATAGATAATCCTCATATTAAAGGATCCATCCTCCATGTTTTTAAATTTTTTTAATATAGAGTTTGAATAACATATTTTCCTTCATTCATTTTGGCAGATTTCATTTTGGGTTGAGAGTGTCTGTGAGAAAGGTAGGTGGTTTTCTTATGATGGAAAATTTATGTTAACCCTATATTTCATTATTTAATTTAAATTACTTCATTTAAAATGAATAAATTTGTTTTAAATAAATATACTTCAATTGGTGTTTTGGAAAAACCGAATTCTATTGAATTGGGTTTTTTGTAATTGTTTTTTGACATTATATTGGAAAACCCCAAAATTCCATTGAATTGTGCCATGTTTATGGAAATTTTTTAAATTTATGTTGTGTATTTTATGGAAATTTTATCAAATAAATTGTTGAATTTAATTGTGGAAGTTTTTTTGATGTAAATTTTTAAAAACACCAATTCCATTGCATTTGGGTATTATTTTGAAATTCAGTGATTTTTTAAAAAATAAATTGCAGAATTTAATTGTAAAAAAGATTCATGAAATTTAATTATTAATTTACCACAAATTATTATATTTTGATAATGGATTAAAACAGATATGATAATTTCCATTGGGTTTATCTTGGAAAAAGTATGTTTTTGATTAAAATCTCATGTTATTGGTTTTAAATGGAAATTCGTATATTTGAAATAGACAATAGGATTAATTGACTTTTAAGGTTTCTAGAAAAAAATTACTCATCATTTTTTTGTAATAGAGAACATGACAACATTGGGAAATTTGTAAGTTAATTAGATGATACATTATGATATACAATTTTAAATAATATAAATGTAGCAAGTCACTTCCCTTATGGTGATGGTGATGGGTTCAATTTGAACTACGTTCAAAGGGACTTAAGTATTTTTTATCATATTAGCTTCCGTGTGGAGTCCATATATCCGGGAAAAATTGTAACTTCCTAGTCATATAACCATGTTATTCCCTTATTTTATTTTTAATGAAAATATGCCATTTTTATAATCTGTTTTTCATGCCTTAAGATCTATAAAAACTATTTTATGTAAATGTGTTTATATAATCCATTTGAGAAAAGTTATATTGTTTTAGCAATATTTCTTCTAGTTGAAATGTGATCTTATGTTTAAAATAAATTTCATCATTAGAAAATAATTTCCATCATTTGAAATGCATACAATTAATTGTATCATTTATTCTATTAGAAATTCCAATCCAATTTATTTAACATTTAAATAACTTTTTTATTATTTAATTATTGGTATATATTATGTAATATTTCGTGCGACCATGATGGAATTTTTTCTCATATCCAACCTATTCCTTTTGGTGTTTATATATTATAACCTACATGTTTTGAGCAGGGGTAATGATCCTATGAAAGGAGATTCTATAAATTGTCCTGTGGAAATGGAGAGTTTATCCATTGGGACTTTTTATTTTTTGTATTTATATTTTATAGTAATTTTTTGTGGAAATTTTGATTGTTTAAACATGTTTCAATTCCGGTAATATTCTTCATGTAGAGTTCATTTTTTATGCATATTATCTTGTTATATTTATTTTGCAATAATGGTTTAAAAATTTCTCCCAAGTTAATTTAGTATTATTCTAGGATCTAGTCATAAATCCATGAGGATCTAGAACTCCCTTCAAGCTATGTTGTTTCATGATTAGTTATCGAGTTACCAGGATACCTGGGCTGATTCCTAAAACATGCAATCACCAACAGAGGAATATTTTTGGACCCTTATATGAAAATGATAATTAATGTGTGTCCAACCGTGAAATATAATTTAGACCCATTATTTCTATAGTATAGCTGGGTAATAAAAAATTTGTTTAATGAATTTCTCATGATAGTAAAGCCTACTGTACATGCTGTCTCATATGGGATTTTTTCATGGACAATTGAATGAAATGACTAGCTCAAAGAGTTGAAAAACAGGATTGTCACTACACCGATACTCACATTTCCAACAAGTGGTTAACTCATTGTGGTATAAAAAAAATGATACAAACAAACTATTACGTTTTTTTATGATTAAAATGATAATTTGATAGCCTATTACACAAGGAAGTTGAAAATTCTTTCCAAAAACATGATAAATATTTTATGCTGTTAGAGGCTAGGATCTTCACATTGAAAATATGGATGTATTATCTCTATGGGTAATGTGTGAGATATATAATGATTATAAAATCATCAAATATATATTCACACAAATGTATAAAAATATACGCCTATGAATGTGGTTAGATATCATCTAGGATTATGACGGGTCAATCCACTACCATCTAGGAAAATTGATTTAAGTGTTGTATACTCTAAGTAGAAAAGATCCTGAAACATTATCAATGATAAGAATTGATATGGATCCAATATTCTATTATTTTAAAAGGATGGACATGGGAATCATTATGGAAGGTATATCATCAATCCTTTCTCAAATTATTGGTCACCTATCAATTACGAAGAGAATAACGACTTCTTAAAAAAATAGGTGTAAATTATGATGAAGGTGGATGTTTTGAGAAAGGAGAAATCCTCAGAGTTAAAATTTTTTGAGGGAGGATTAATAATATTTGGGTCATCAATATTTGAAGTATATAATCAAGGGATAATGAATTTTCTTCATAATGGTGCACATAACTCTACTTTTTCTATATAGCCATGAAGCACAAAGATGTATCGAGATATCCGAAAGAATTATTAGTTGGACGATATAAAGATGGAGATCGATGAATATACATCAATGTTACTGGTATGTCAATATTGAAAGATTTAAAGTAAAAAAATAAAATTTTTTATGAGATAATTCACCTTAAAAACATATAATTTGAAAACATCACCATGGAAATTGACACTAGACATACCAAGATATCTAAAGGAAATAATTCTGCAAAGGTCCTTATGGATCCTCATAAAAAGATAGCTCACTTTATCTCAATTCAAGAGGACCTCTATAGCAATCAATGTACATGATTATACATTAGTCAAGTTGTAAATCTGAATGAAGTACCAATATTAATTATATACAATTACGAAATATGATTTACCTCAAATTTGAAAAAACAATTATACAACATTATCTAAACAACGAGAAAATGTTCAGTATGGAATATCATCATCAAACTAATGTCCAGTCCATGTGGACTATTTAGGCATTGAGAGACATGGTTATATTATAATCTAGGGATGTTAAGGTGGGATGGGAAAACTTTTACTAATGGTTATGTTCTCCTACAACAACAGTTTCCACTTTATAATTCAAATATCTCCATATGAAAACTGTTATGGGAAAAAATGTAGAATGATGGCATGATGTGATGATATCTCTGAACATAAGATGGTGTGATATTAAAAGGTTGAATAAATTTAAGAAAAGGTGTAAGCAATTCAGAATCATTTCAAGGCAGCCTAATGTTGATAGAATATATATACAAAAAACTTTCGTTATTACTTGGAGTTTAAAGTTGGAGACATGGTATTTCTTACATATCTTTATGGAAGAGGATCATTATATTTTTAAAGAAGGGAAAGTTGTTTCCCAGGTAGATTGATCCTCTAGATATTCATGGTAAATTTAGTGTTTTATCCATCAGAATATAACTTCCACCTACCATGACTTGTGTACAAAATGTATTTTGCATATCCCTCTTGAAGAAGTATATATTAGATCCCTCAGTTGTACTAAATCCATAGGTGGTACAACTAGAAAATGACCTCACATATGATGAGTATTAAGTGGAGATCAAGGAAACTATATATAATGTTATATGAAACCATTATACTCACATTTTAAAAGTAATATTGTCGAACCATACAAATAAAGACATGACATGAGAACCGGATGAAGCACTAAAGGAGAAATACCCTCAACTATATTCACCATAGTATGAAAAAAAATCATGGATGATATTTCATAATTGGAGGGTTAGAGAAGAATGTAATGGCCCAAATATTTATAAATGGAAATTAAAATTATTAAAATTATGTTATATATCACATATATATCCTATAAATCCTAAAGAGAACATCATTTTGAAAAATTAGCCATTAAATAATAGATATTTAGCGATATTAAGAAACCTATTCTAATAGAATAGTAAAATGGCATTTTGAATATTAATTTTACCATTAGGAATTGTAATCCTACATATAGAATTGTAACCTCACCTATGAAATTAAAAAAATTTGGTATATTATAAATGAATATATGATATATTTATATATTGGATTATGTAAATAAATTATTTAAAAATAATAAATTATTTTTTGGTTTTTTTTAAAAACGTAAATGTTAATTTATAATTTCATAATAAATGTAATTGTTTGAAAGAGAAATTATATTTATAAAATAAATTCATAAATTAATAATTTTTTTTCTTAGGATTATGAAATAATTTAAGGACACCTTAATCAAATTTTCAAATTGTCATAAAATCAGTTATAATATTAAAATCTGTATTTTTCTAATAAATGACGACTTATTTAAAAATTAAATTCATCATATTTATACAATTATTTTAATAAAATAAAGTTATTTTTTTAATTCTAAATGTTGAATAAAATATGGGGTGATTTTTTTGGTGTTTCTAAAATTGTTGAGTATTTTATGAATAGTCAAAATTGATAATTTGCAATATTATCAATATACATAAATTATGGAGTCATGGATGATGTATTGTTGATTTAATCCAAAAATATCAAACTCCCCTTCATTTATTAAATATTTTATGTTTTAAGGTTCAATATAATGATATTCTTGAGCCCAAATAATATAATAATGAAAAAAACCCCCATTATAAATATAAATACCACCATCACCACCTCTTCTCCTCACACCTTCCAAGCCTTATTGTTTTCCCAGATTCTCCCCAATAATATTTCCAAGTCTCTTACCCAAATATAAAATCTGTTTTCTTAACAAAATATATATCCTTTTATCTATGGAGGATCTAAAGGAGTATAAATTCAAGGGATACAATCCTCTTTACTTTACATTTAATTAGTTTTGTATTTCAATTTTTTTATTATTACATTCTAAACTAAACTTATCCAAGTTGAATTAAAACTCCATTCGCTTATATATACTAATTTTTTGTCATTATAATGGAACAATTCATCAACAAAAAACTTCTCCACTCACTTTTATTCTATAAAATTGAAAACATCATCCGTGAGGTGTTGATTGACCACCTTCATGGATGACTTGTTTTTATATTTCATGAGCACCATCATGAATGGTCTAAAAAACATATAAGGGTGTAAATAAACTGTAAAATGTATGTCAGAACCTTTTTTAATTATTTTAACTAATAAGTGCACATAATACTAAATAATAAAATGAAACTAGTTTGTGATGATAAAAGAGCCAACAAAATAATCAAAATGTTTATCATTATAATTTTACCTAATGAATTATCCTCATACCATATAAAAAAGGATATATAAGACCAATTAATCTAATATAATTTTGTTAATAACATATAACTTCAATTCTATATAACTATCCCCAATTTTCAAGAACTTCCATTCTCATATTCATGTGAGCTGGTCTTGCTAACCAGGAAAACAATGACTCCCGAACGAGAAATTTAACATTATATCCCATCAAAATGACCATACAGGAACATAATAAACTATAATAAACCATTTAAATGTATAATATGTTCTGGAATAATTAATTTATTGATCTAATATGATTATTCAGGACATTTATTACATGTAAAGAATTGTTTCAGACATATGGTTTGTGATTCACATTGAACCACCACTTCTCCTTCGGGTAACATTTACTTTCTAATTACAATCATATAATTCTTAATTATTCAAAATTACTATACATATTTTCTACATATATGTTCCAAATAGATTTCACTATCATAATTATTTGTAATTTTATGGGTAAATACAATAATTATATGATTCCTTTTCAATTCCACATGATAAAAAAACCCAATTAATGGGAAGACTCGAATTTCTTACACATTTTCAAACACCATACAATATATTTTTATGCCACATTTATTTTTCATAAATCATGAATTTTAATAAGATAAATTTTTTTGATCCATTTATATTTATTTATACAAACTATTATTCAATTTTCTTCCTTGAAGACTCTTTGATATTCCTCCTTAAACCTCATTACAGTGTCTCAATTAAAATGTTTCTTAGACACATTTTTTACATATTTACAATTCTGTTTGACATCAATTATCATGATATATGACTATTTTCCCTTATCAATTTCCTTGTATGTTTTAATTCCATTCTTCCCTAGAAAAATTTATGATAGGCCAATTTATAATGACTTCTATCATGATAATGATTCTAATTTATTTTGATGGGTAACATGTATGTTTATGTTTGGTTATTCATGTTAGAAAAAACTCATGACAATGTTCTGATGGGTCTACTAAGATATTACTCCAATGAATTTAAAAATACATTATGTCATGAGATGCCTTGTTTGGATAGAGTTTGAACCTGATTCAATTATGTGACATTTTCCACTATGTGATACAGTCTTGGAAGTTATCCTTGAATAATGTTCATTTCATGTTATATTTTGTTTCCAAATTATTACGATTCCATGATTATATGTTCTCATGTTATTCATGTTATTCATCCTTATATTTATTCATTTTATATTTCCTTTATGCAATCTTGTTATTCCTTATAAGACATATTATATGTTATATTCTTATGCTTATTCCATTACATTTCATTTTATCTCAACCGTTGTTTCATGTATTCCCGAGGTTATCGTATATAGATGTTGTAGATTAATGGATATTAGGATATCATTATGGATATTATATATGCAATTTTTAATTTTGGTTTCAAGTTTTCTTTTTAGGTACTTAATCATCCAATGACACCAAATTTTATGATCCATGGATATATATGATTGTTCATAATGTTTAAAACAACGTAATAATATTTGTAATTGGATAAGGTTGTTATGAAGGGTCTTTAGATAGGAAACAACTACTTATTTTGAGGGGCTCCAATTTCATGTCCATTCTTTGTATTATAGATATACATACCTCCTATATGAACTTTGATGAGGGCTTTGTTTTAAGTATATATATATTAATAAAATTCATATACACCCTGAGCGTTCTCTATGTTATACAAGATGCATGTTTAAAAAAATATTACATGCATGGATTGGGATGAAAGGATCATAAATTATTATCCATGGATTAGTGGTGGAGGGATTTATCATTTTTTTGATATCTATAAAGATAAATTACATAATCATCCATACCATTTTTCTTATTAGTGGACCATTTCTAATTATATAGGATGATTGTCCTCATCATACAGTCTTGATTGATTGTAACATTGAAGGAGTATCTAGTGGATCATAGTCGCTAATAAATATTGATGGTTAATCAAGTGGATGACCTTCATTCCTATAGTTCCTTATACTACAATGAAGACATTCCAACATTTCAACATTGATAGTACATGTATGATATACCATCGTACTACCATGAGTTAAACCTTAATAGTGGGTTCCCAATTTTAGATCAATTGAGATATTGACCATGGGGCCATGAGAAGGGCATTTGTGGATATTGCTAATTTATCTTATTAGTTAGGAGAATGTGGATTCTTTGAACAATATTGAGATTCACAGAAGTTCTTAAATATTAAGAGTACTAAAATAATATTAATATTAATATTCTACTAGAATATTAGATTCTATTTAAGATAACATTTAGATTTTCATGGTTGGATGATCAGGGCCAATACAGTTATCATTATTTAATTCACACATTGTGGGGAAAACATTTTTTATGTAAAAACACTCAAATTTGATCGATCCCTTTCATTATAATATATTTACAAACCCCTTGGGTGGTTTTTATAATTTATTAGTTTTATTATATGATTCATTAGGAATCTATATATGAGCTCACTTAGGGTGTTCCTACATTTGATCACACTTATGGTGTGTGACATTTTCTTATCACACTGACACGATTCTAGGTAATAAAAAATAAAATAGGCCTAATAAAAAATTGTTCTAGTTGGATATGTTGATGGGCATAAAATAGGTGAGTAGGGATACTATTATAACCCGAATAAATAAATATAATATGTTTTCAATATTCTTATGTGGGTTTATGTCTATGAGCTAGTCTCTTGGTGACTGTTAGGAAGTACTGGGGAACTACAATAAAATGATGATATAATCATATCATGGTTTATTATTTACCACTCGAATATTCCATTGATCCCCATGAATGGGATTTGGAATGTGGTCATACTTATGAGTATCTATTAATATCTACAAAAGATATTCCATGATTTTATCAGAATTAATAATATCTACCTTCCTCAAGTGAATGATAGAATATTATGTTTGGGTTATTATAATAATCAAGGTAATAATTATTTTATTTGGATGTACAATAGGTCATATAATCCTATCATTTGATCACTTCTATGGTGTGATGGTACAATAATTAAGTGGTAACGTGAATGTAATCCTATTTCATTGATAAAATAGATGTATTTATACCTTATCTTTTTGGATGTTATTAGAGTATGATTGAATTCTTGTTGAATACAAGAAAAATAGGGGATTTTTATTCATTATCCTTGAGTATGTACTAATGGTATTACTCAATGGAAAATATTATACTAGATTGTTTTTTATTTTCATTCATAGAAATCTCAGTGAATCCTCTAACTATGTTCCTTTGTCTATGTCTCTTTAGTTGGAATCTCTCAGGAAACATCCATAATATACTATTGAGGGGTTGGGGACGTGTGACATTGGTGTTAGAAATTCCATATGGATACCAAAAAGGTCAACAATGGGTAAACACATTATTTTTTGGTGAAATATTCTTCCAAAACACTTTTTAAGGGAGATGATAATTTGGACTCTCTATTAAAAGGATCTAGAAATTATTTTTGTGGAAATATTATCTATTTTATTGTTTACATCTTATTTTTTACCTAATAATTATTTAGGGTTTATGTCCAATTGGATTTATGAAAAATCATACGTATTTGGCATGTAACTACTCATATGGTGCTCACGAATCAATGTGATATTTATTTTAAATTGGAGGTGGTGAGAAAGTGTAAATTTATACCATGGTAGTAGGTTCATACCCTTCATCATGTTTAAGGCATACTTATGCACTGGGAATCAATCATTTGTTAGGTTATGTGGTTATACTTAAATTTTGATAAAATCTTTCTCAGGTAGAGTTCTATTGATTAATGGAAGATAAAAAACCATAAAAATTAATCCTATTAATGTATCATCATAATCTCTTTCATGGCTGACCAATAATCCTCTCAGGTAAATGATTCACAAATGGTTCCATTTTTTTCTAACATGAAACACCAATTATTTATGTAAAAAAAATTTAATTTTAAATTAATGATATGAACAAATAATATGTTTTCAATGTATTACACAACATTCATTTGATGTTATATGTTTGATGTGAATATGTTTTACTGTATTCAACATGAACAACATTCTAATGGTATTCATTAATAATGAATTTACTAGAGTGTCTTTGAGTTTTTAATTGCCCAACATGACTGGAGGTTAGGATCCCCACACCGTTTGATGGGGGATTATTATATACTAAATTAATATATTACAGATTTATTATGTGTACAAGGATTATTCCCATATTATATTATGGGACTAGTTACCATCATGTAAGTTATAAATAGAGTAAATTTTTCTATGTAAACATTAGTATATATCATAATTTTTATATCATTCTATAACTACAATCATTTGTAATTTTTTATATATTGGGATATGGGGTCTATATAATTTACAGTCATACTGGGTGTTTGAGTGTGTCAGAATTAGGATTTGACCTATTTTTACTAATTACATTAATTTTTTTATAAGGGAATCAATTTTTAGTGTTTCATAATATAATTTTTACTATATGTGTTAATTAGTAGTGTGTTCTATTTAAGGATACGAATCCATGACCATTTGAAATTATTTTTAAGGAAATCAATCAATGACCTATAGTGGTGGTGGGGATAAATATCAATGAGTTTTATGATATAAAAATTTAAATAAGAATAAATATATTTTAATTCATAGTTTTTTTGTATGAGGTCATGTGATGGGACCTATTTAAGAAATTTAATGTCTTTTGGGAAAGAAATATTCTATAGAGTTTAAATTCATATAACTATGACATCATAACGGTGGGTGCTAAGGTGTGAAACATATATATGAGTAACAATTTCTAGTTCAACCTACATTTTGGTAAATAAAAATCATTCAATATTATGTAACATATTGAATATGGAAATTTTTGGTAGAGAAAATATATGGAATATATACCATTTAAAAAATGGATCACAAATAAAAAGCCTCATTTAGGATTTCTTGATCACATGGAATATGGATAGTAAACGGTGGCTTCTCTAGGAATATAAACCCTTTAGAATATGTCTTATATTATAATTTTTATGATTTTATATACATGACTTGGTCAGTTAATTTGTTAAATTAATGAATATGTGTGTATTAAACATAAGGGTTGGGCACATGCTGTGCCAAGGGAAATAGTGATGGATGCTGCTCGAAGATGCATGACCTGGTAGCTGAGTTGGGTTAGTGTTTTTTTCATGTCTTATTCCTAGTAATGGGGAATGTACATATACCATATATGTAAATAAGATTTTATATTTTAACACCCCATTATTCCATGGTACACTTCTCTTTGAATAATACAGTAGCGTGTGTTGTACGCAACTTCGAGTTCTAACACACACCACAACCAATCAAACTAGCCGTTATGAATAGTAATACCCAATTTTTGAAATTTTTTACATTTTATCTTTCAAAATGGACTTCATTTTTGGATTTGGAATTTCAAAATTTGATTAGGGTAAATTTTTTGTACTTTTTGGTAAACTTACATATTTCGATGAATAGTGAAAATTACTGAATTTTAATTAAAAACATCTTTTTTAATCGAAATAATTAATAGTGATAAATTATGAATGTGACTGATTTTATAGTATAATTATATTATATTTTTACCATTTAATCTAATTTTGGTCATTGGACATAATTTCACATTTAAACTAAACATAAGCAAGTGCCAATCTTTTGATAGTTATTATATCTTAAAAACACGCTTTAAGTTTTAACAACGGGAATTAATTGTAAATTAATTTTTGCCACATTAGTGTTTTGAATTTAGTAAAATGGATTCCATATTTATAATTAGGTGTTAAAAATTGTGTAAATAGGAAACTTTTATTTTTATACATTTTGAATAATTACTTTGGTAAATATTGGTTCAGGGGTAAATCCGGTAAATAAGGGTAAAAAATAATATTATAATAATATTAAATTTTCCTAAAACGTGACCTAAAACTATTTGTTGATACATTTCCGACCATGGGTAACTTTTGGTCGATTTTGGGACCCCATGGATCCACTTTTAAGTGATAATGACACTTTATATTAATTATGTTAATGTAAATACAAAAATGACACAAGCATATATCTTTTAGAAAACAAAAATTTACATAGGGTTATTTATGTTATATTTTAGAGTATAGATATTAATAAGAAAGATTAAAATATTTCCTACATAATGTTATTTTATTTATAATTTTTAGACATTGAATAATTAAATTTATTTATGACAAAATAATGATGCATTATTTTCATTATTAATGAAAGAATGAAATAATTAGTATTATAAATGTTAAAATAAATATAATTTGAACGTTTTTATGACATCAAAAATATTTATTGGATAATAATACATGTTATGATTTATTAAATAAATTTTTTTCGAATTAATAATGTCGTTAAGACTTTAACAAAAATCAATTATTAAATAGTGTCAAAATGCATATAAAAGAATTTTCAAAACAAATATTGTATTATTAATTGATATTCTATTATTAAACATATAAGGTTTGAAAAAAGGGATTAAATAATGATATTTGTATTGTTAATGGACCACTTGGGGGTCTTTTGGAAGTTTATTGTATGTTTATTGACTATATAATATAAAAATACATAGAGACATGGTAAATGTCAAAATATTTAACTAAGAGTTAAATCAAAATGATAAAGTTAATATAGTGACTCAAACCTGTCTAAAACCGATTGTTTGGTTTTTTTTCGACCTATCCCCACCTTAAAATTTAAATAATCCACTTTCGGTTCATTATAAAATTAATATAAATTTATTATAAAATAATATTTCTACCTTTTCCTAAGGTTCCCCTCACCGCTCTTATATAAGGGCACTTCCCCTTCTCTCTAATTCACACCTTCAATGCCTTTTTCCTAGGCCAAACCCTTCCCAAATATTCACTCAACTTCCCTCAAATCATCATAGAGGCATTATTTTGATCAGAAATCCCACCTAAGGTGCCCTTTTGATTAAATCAAAAGGAACAACCCGAAGAAGAGGTAATGTTTTCACCACCCTCATTCAAGTTCCTTTCTTCTTCGACTTCTTCTTTATTTGTTATTTACATTCTAAAATAACAAATCCAGTATCTTCTATATACTATGATGTTATTATAAATATGGTGCAACCATATTCTGTATTCTATCCACCCTTTGAATGACATGTCACCATATTTGCATACGTACGGCTTAAAGTCTCCACGTCATCATGTAATTATTATTCCAAACATTATTATTTGGATGGGTTTGATAATGATGTGTAACTGATGAAAATAATAAATATAACATGATAATGATTCTGTATATATGATATACCATTCAATTATATACTATTTTAATATCAAAAGAATTATATTTTTTCTCGTGCGTACGTACATACTACAATCTCCACGAACACGATGAGATTCATTCCCCATCGTATACATTCAAAACTAATTACCATTTGATAATTAAAAATAATGTTTAAGATATCATTCTGGATATGAATAAGATACAACCTATTCATAACAGACATGGCTTATATATAAACATATGTAAAATAAAAGGAGTAAGTTAACACCTGAAACGACGATAATTTTAAGATATTATTAACAATGCAAAGTTAAAAGATCATATATGATATCATATTAATATATATGATTCTGGTATAATATAATAACAATTATATCACCATTATACATGAGTTTAACCTACCCTCAACCAAGGAAAAGTACATGGTAACGTTTTATTTCACAATCTCTTCATTTTACGAGGTTGTTTATTCGTAATTATCAATTAGGCCCTCTTTATCATCCACATCCATGTTTCTTAAAAATGTATTTCAAATAATTTTTACTATTTTACAGACTTTGGTTTAAATTCATTTATACCCTTGTTTGAATTTTTATAAGAAGTTTATAAAGGAATCATTCTGTCGCTTTCCAAACAATGTCCTTTTTATCGTTTTTGACACAATTAAGGTAAGAATGTAATTTTAACTTATAAAGCTTGTGCGACTATTCTCTGCTGGTATAAAATCATCGAAGCTTACCTTACAGGATTATAAGAATATCTTCAAAGTAAATTTTTTCTTTTATAATTATGTTACTTTTAAATGATTTCAAAAAAAGAGATATTTCTCTCAAATAGTTTTTATTTCATCTATGTCAATATCCATTGATGGATTTTAAGATTATTTGAAGTTGATTTATTACGATACAAGACATCAATATTTTTTTCATGATTTTTTGATATGTTTGACTTTGGATGTGTAATTTTTATACCATTCGTGGTTTATAGAGAAAGTATTTACATTTCGTATGATAGTTTTAATACGAATGATTATGTTATGTCTAAACCGGTTCATATGAGGAATGCATTGGACTTAATAAGTGATGTGAGGAGCCCACTATAGCTCATCAATGCATCAGTAGGTCTCATGATACAAACTAGTGTATTGGAACAAGGCCTTGACAAAATATTATTTGTATTATTATCACAAGGCATTGACTATGTGGCTATGATAGTCTGGAATTATGAATTCCATCATTATAAATGTGGTTATTGATATTGCTTGTGATTATTAGACTAGTAGAATATCAATGTGAAAAAGTAAATGGCATTATTTCATTTTATTTATTCCATATTATGCTGAAGTTCAAGTTTAAAAGGCTTTTGTTTTAGTTAAACATTGCATTAAATGTTTATGTGTATTTATGAATGTTTCTGCTATATTGTTATCCTTACTGGGCATTTGAGCTCACCCCTTTCTATGTTTTATTTTTCCCAGGATGTGAAGAATTATTTTATGAATGAACTGCAGGGATAGTATAATGGGATATGAGTGTGGAGATAATATGTTGTTTTAGTTTTCACATTATGATGTAATGTAAAATTTATGAATGTATCTAGTGATTCCAAGGCTACTATACTAATAGGTCTTTCAAGACGATATCTTTTTTTATCATGCCAATGTTATATAATAATGCACTGACACTGGGTAACTGGGGTTAGGAAATTAAATTTGGTATCAGAGGAAGTTTAATACAATCCTTGGAAACTAGATTTAGGTAAACTCCAATTAGAGAACATAGCCCTAAGATAGACTTTGAGGATTAGTAAATAAGAACTTCCTATAATTTTGGTACTATAGATATTTTGTGTGTTTTCTATGAAAAACATCCCTATTTGGATAGGAGGAGGTAAAGGAGGCTCTAGAACAGATGTATCTTGGGGTAAAACCCAAAAACACTACTTTCAGCTAGACTCGAATGGGAAATGGTTCACGACAATGGGCCTTGCTTCACTCTTGGTTACGACACTCCCATGGGATATGCTTAGGATAATTTTCATTTTCTTTACAACCCATTATGAATGGTTTATGAGAATATAAATTATCAAAGAAAACATTTTTATGATTATGGATTATATCCATAAACTGTTCAATTTATGTTATGTGTTTTACAAGTTTGGATTTATGTATTTTGATTCATAAACTAATCGAGTTTATGATATTTTTTAGAAATGGATCCTAGAAGAAGAAATGGAAATAGTATCAATTCACACACTCCATGTAGGTATTTCCCTCCTCCTCAATATATTTATAGTGGAGTTGGTGATACAACTGGTGCCGATCAGCTAATCAACATACTGGGACAACTCAATCGGGTTAGGAATAATAACCTTACCTGTATAGAGGACCCTGATCCACAGCATGGAGGATCAATGTTTGATCACTTCATTATGCAACAGCCACCAACATTCAATGGGAGTAAAAATACTATAGTATCTGAGCAATGAATAAATTTATTAGAGAAAACATTCCATTCCTTGGGGAGTAGTAAAAGGGAAAAAGGTATCATGGTAGTTTACCGCCTCACTGGAGATGCTGGCCAATGGTGGTCATAGATTCAAAACAAAAAAGAAGATGATGGAGTATCGAATATGGAATGTAGGGAGATAAAAGAAATTTTCATAGAATGATACTTTCCATGTGACCATTGAGTGGATATGGAAAGACCATTTATGAGTCTGAGGCAAAAGGAGGATGAGAATGTCGCAAAGTATGAGGCTAACATTACAAGGATAGCGAGGAATGTTGTAGATTATATACGTAACCCAATAAGTATGATTGATCATTTCATTGATGGGTTAAAACCATTTCTCTGTCAAGCATTAGTATCACAATCCTTCTCATCATATGAAAATATTGTCTCATGTGCTATCAAGACAGAAAAATAATTCTCTAAGTATTACGACTTTTAAAAGCAAGAGAAGAAGAGATCTACTGATCACTCTAGAAATGGTTATAAGAAGAAGAAGGGAAATGTTGATTATCCATCATCTAGTAAATGTGGGAAGAAACACCCCGGTACATTCTTGATGGGAATGGGATTCTTTTACAAGTGTGGTGAAAAAGTCCACCATGATTTTGATTGTAAGGGGAAGAACGAATCTACTGATGTTCAATGCTGCAACTACAGGGAGATAGGACATCATGCAAATGAATGTTCTAATTGTCAAGGGAACATAACTCAGAAAAGGACAAGGGATCATGTCCAAGCATATGATATCACTACTGCTGAGGTAGAAGCTCTGAAAGATGTGGTGGAAGGTAATTTAATGGTTTCCTCATGTTTAATAAATGCATTATTTGATTTTGGATAATCACATTGTTTCATATCTTCCCAGTTTTCTATGAAAATTAGATATTTCCAAATTTATTAACCAATAGAGTTATCAATCAAAACTCATATGGGAAGTATCATTGCAACAAATTTTTGTGAATCAATCCCCATTAGAGCACATAAATGTTCTTTATCTTGTGATCTCATCGTCATACCCATGATTGAATTTGATATAATCCTCAGTATGGATTTTATTTCAGACCATGATGTGAAGATTTATTGTAAGAAGAAATAGGTTATGATTTTTTATAATGATGATAAGGAACACCTTATCTTCAGAGCAGAATTGTCACCACCTAATTCTTATCTAGATCCACCCCCAGTAGCTCAACTAAAATCAATTATCGGGGAGGAAGATAATGAAATTACTATGGGTGTGGAAATTAATGTTCAAATAGAGGATGTACCAATTGTGAAAGAATATGTAGATGTATTTCCGGAAGATTTACCTTGACATCCTCTAGAATGAGATATTGAGTTTTCCATTGATTTAATTCCGGGTTCGAGGCCCATATCGAGGACCCCTTGTAGAATGGCCAATGTGGAATTAGTTGAACTAAAGAATCAACTAGTGGAATTGAGTAATAAGGGATTTATTCCCCCTCATGTTTCTCTATGGGGATCCCATGTCCTTTTTGTTAAGAAGAAAGATGTATCTATGAGGTTATGTATAGACTACAGGGAAATCAATGCTATAACAATAATGAACAAGTATCCCATACCTCACATTGGTGATTTATTTTACTAACTGCATTGAGCTCAAAAATTTTATAAGATTGAACTTCGATCTAGATAACATCAGATGTGTGTGAAGAAGGAAGAAAATCCGAAAACATCATTTTGAACTAGGTACGGCCATTATGAGTTTACAGTAATGCCTTTTCAGCTGACTAATGCAACCTCTGCTTTCATGGATCTAATGAATAGTGTTTTCAAGGAATATCTCTATGATTTTGGCGTGGTATTTGTTTTTGATATCTTGGTATATTACAAAATCTATGAAGATCATGAAAATCACATTCAAATTATCCCAAATACCCTTAGAAGACATGAATTATATTAGATGTTTACCAAGTGTCAATTATGGCTTCATGAGATCTCTTTTCTTGGCCATATTGTCTCTACGGATGGAATCTATGTTGATCCATCTAAGACCAATGAAATCCAAGAATGGTCATCACCGAAGAGTATAACTGATGTATGTAGTTTTATTTGTTTAGTAGGTTATTATCGATGTTTCGTCCAGAATTTTTCTCGGTTGGCTAACCCATCAACAAAGCTCACACGTAAAGGCGATAATTTTTTTTGGACAAAAGAGTGTGAAGAAATTTTGAAGAAATGAAGAGAATATTAGTCAATGCTCATATATTGACTCTACCATCGAGTAATTATGGGTTTATTATTTATAGTGATGCATCAATGAAAGGACTTGGTTTTGTCCTTATGCATAATGATAGAGTTATTGCCTACGCATCACGACAACTCAAAATTCATGAGAAAAACTATCCTACTCATGATCTTGTGTTAGATACTGTAATCATTGCTTTGAAGATATGGATACATTATCACTATGGTGAAAAATTTGAGATCTATACCAATCAAAAAAGATTGAAGTATATTTTATCACAGAAAGAACTCAACATGAGGCAAAGGCGATGGCTTGAACTACTCAAGGATTATGATTGCATGATACACTACAACCCGAGAAAGGAAAATAAGGTGGCATATGATTTAAGTAGAATGGATCATGGGGTTTTGAACAATATGTGAGTCGAAAAAGATCCTATATACATGGATCTAGTAAATATGGATACAGGAATCACCATGGATGGTGAAACATCAGTACTTTTTCAAACGGTTTCCAAACCATATTTACTAGAAAGGATAATGAGTTCTCAGACCGATGATGAAGAGTTTAACAATAGAATAAATATATAAATGATGGGAGATTGAGAGACTTTATGTTTGAAGATGGAATTTTGCACTTTGGGAGGAGACATTGTGTTCCCGATATACCTGATCTAAAAAGGGAATTGTTGGACGATTCTCATAGTTCCATTTTCGCTATATAGCCAGGGAGAACCAAAATGTATAGGTATTTAAAGGAACATTTTTGGTGGGACAACATGAAGAGGGATATTTATGATTTTGTGAAAAGATGTATGGTTTTTCAACAAGTGAATGCTGGAAGGCAATAGCCTGGAGGAGTCATGAAGACTCTTCCCATACATTAGTGGAAATGGGATAATATCACAATGGACTTTTTCATGGGACTACCAAAGACTCCTAGAAGGAATAATGAAATATGGGTCATTATTGATCATCCTACCAAGTCAGTGAATTTTCATGATATAAGCGAAGATTTAACACTTGAACGTCTAGCAAGACTATATATTAATGAAGTTGGGACAATTCCTAGAGTACACCCCATCAATTTTTTTATATCGTGATCCTCGTTTTACGTCAAGATTCTAGAAAAGTCATCAGAAGGCCTTGGATATTGAACGTCATTTGAGCACTACCTACCACCGTCAAACTGATGGACAATTAGAACGGACTATTAAACCTTAGAATACATGTTGGGATCATGCTCACCTGACGTTCAGGGTATGTGGGATCAATATTTACATCTGGTGGAATTTTCCTATAACAATAGCTTCCATACAAGTATTCATATGGAACCATATGAAGAGTTATATGGAAAGAGATGTCACACACCTACTTGTTGAGATGATGATGGTGAAAGAAAACTCATAGGCCCAGAACTAGTGGAGGAAACGATGGAAAAGGTGAAGGTAATCCAAAACCACATCAAAGAAGCTCAAAGTAGGCATAAGAGCAATGTTGACAACCGAAGGAAGGATTTGGAATTTCAGGTAAGGAATCATGTTTTCTTGAAGGTATCTCCATGTAAGGGTGTTATAAGTTTCGTTAAGAAGGGAAAATTGAGTCCCTTTTACATCGGACCATTAAAATTATAAAACCAATTGGGGCTATAGCTTATCGTTTGGAAATGCCACTAAATCTCTCCAAAGATCACGATGTGTTCCACATATCACTATTAAGAAAATACATGCCTGACCCTACACATGTACTCACCTATGAGGAATTAGACATGGAACCCGATCTGTCTTATTTTGAAGAGCCTGTCATGATTCTTGATACCAGATAAAAAGTGCTGTGAAACCAGATGACTCATCCCGTAAAAGTTCTATGGAGAAACCATAAGATGGAAGAGGCAATGTGGGATCCCGAGGAACTAATAATGAAGAACCACCCGATTAATTTCATGCAGTATTATTCTAGATATTTCTAGGATGAAATTATTTGAATTAGGGGAGAATGTAACACCCAATGCTTCCACAGTACGCTTCTCTTTGAATAATACAGTAGCGTGTGTTGTACGCAACATCGAGTATTAACACACACCACAAGTAATCAAACAAGCCGTTATGAATAGTAATACCCACATTTTGAAATTTTATAAATTTTTTATTTCAAAATGGAATTAATTTTTGGATTTGGAATATCAAAATTAGCTTAGAGTGATTTTTTGTACTTTGCAGTTGACTTTCATAATTTGATGAATAGTGAAAATTACTAAATTTTTATTAAAAACAACTTTGTTAATAGAAATAAATAATAATGATAAATTATGAATTTGAGTGATTTTAGCATATAATTAGATTATATTTTTACTATTTAATCCAATTTTGTTCATTGGGCATAATTTAACATTTAAACTGGACATAAGCAAGTGCCAATCTTTTGATAATTATTATCTCTTAAAAACATGTTTTTTGTTTTAACAATGGGAATTAATTTTAATAAATTTATGCCACTTCTGTGTTTTGAATTTAGAAAAATAGATTCTATATATAGAATCAGGAGGTCCAAATTGTGTTAATATGTAAATTCTAGTTTTAGACATTTTGAATAATTACTTCGGTAAATATTTTATTTACCATGGTTAAAGGGTATATCCCTTAAATAAGGGTACAAAATAATATTATAATAATAATAAATTACCCTAAAACGTGTCCTAACCCTATTGGTTGATACATGTCTTACCATGGACATATTTGGATCTATTTTGGGACCCCATGGATTCACATGTAAGTGATAATGACACTTTATATTAATTAAGTTAAAGTAAATACCAAAATGACAAAAACATCTATCTTTTAGAAAAACAATTTGTAGATAGGGTTTTATATGTTATGTTTTCGAATATAAATATTCATTAGTAAGATAAATATATTTCCTACATAATGGTATTTTATTTATAATTATTTAGACATGGAATCATTAAATTCATTTATGACACAATAATTATGCAGTATTTTCCATATTAATGAAAGAATCAAATAATTCGTATTATAAATGTTAAAATAAATATAATTTGAATGTTTTGATGAAATCCAAAAATTTTATTGGTTAATATGAAATTTCAGTATTTCATAAATGAATTTTTTTCTAATTAATAATGTTGTTATGACTTTAACAAAAATCAATTATTAAATAGTGCCAAAATTGACATAAATGAGTTTTTAAAACAAATATTATATTATTAATTGATATTATTTTCCTAAACATATAATTATGGAGAAAGGACTTATATAATTTTAGGTGTATTATTAATGGACCAATTGGTCGTCGCGTCGAACTTTAGAGTACGTTTACGGACTATATAATATAAAAATACAAAGTGACCTGGTAATGTCAAACTATTTAACTAATAGTTAAATCAAAAAGATAAAGTTAATATAGTATCCCAACCCTATATAAAACCTATTTGTTGAGTGGTTATTGACCTATCCCCACCTTAAAATTTACATAATTCTATTTGAAGCCATTAGAAACCTAATAGGAATTTATTATAAAATAATATTTCTAGCTTTTCTTAAGGTGCCCTCACCCCTCTTATAAAAGGGTACATCCCCTTCTCTCTAATTCAAACCTTAAAAGCCTTTTGGATCGGCCAAAACCTGCCCAAATATTCTCCAAACATCCTTTAATTAAACCCAGATTCCTTATTTTTATCATAAATCTATTCTATGGAGCCCTTTTGATCATATAAAAAGGAAGTACCCAAAGAAGAGGTAATTTTTCACCACCCTCTTTCATGTTTCTTTCTTCTTCAACATCTTCTTTCTTTGTTATTTCCATTATAAAATAATAACTCTACTATCATATATATATTGTGATTTTATTATAAATATGGTACAACCATATTCAGTATTCTATCCATCCTTTGAATGACATGTCACCATACGTGCGTACGTACAGCTTACCGTCTCCCTGTCATGGTGTAATTGTTATTCAAAACATTATTTTTTGGATGGGTATGATAATGATGTGTAATTGAGGTAAATAATAAATATAACATGATAAATATTATGTATATATGATATAATATCCAATTATATACAATTTTATTATAAAAAAAATGATATTGTCGCTCGTGTGTATGTACTGACTACCGTCTCCACGAACGCGATGAGATTTATTCCCCATAATATCCATTCAAGACTAATTCTCATATGATAATTAAATATAATTTTTAAGATATCATTCTAGATATGAATAAGATACAACCTATCCATAAAAAATATCTATTATGTAACAAAACATATAAAATATATTGAATATGTTAACACCCGAAATGACGATAATACTAATATATTATTAACAAAGCAATGTTAAGAAGATCATATATGATATAATATTAATATATATGATTCTTTTATAATTTAATAACAATTATTTCACTATTATACAGGAGGTTAACCTACCCTCGACCAAGGAAAAGTACAAAGTAAGGGATTATTTCACAATCTCTTCATTATCTGAGGTTGTTTATACGTAATTATCTACTAGGCCCTCATTATCATCCACATCCATGTTTCTTAAAAATTTATTTCAAATAATTCTTACTATTTTATAGAATGTGAGTTAAAGTCATTTATACTATTTTTTTACTTTTTATAAGAAGTTTATAAATGAATTTTTCTGTCACTTTCCAAAAAAGGACCTTTTTAACCTTTTTGACAGAATTAAGGTAAGAATGTCTTTTTAATTTATATGGTGTGTGAGACTATTTTCCGCTATTATAAAATATTCAATGTTTCCATTACAATATTATAAGAATATTTTCAATGTAAATGTTGTCTTTTATCATTATGTGACTTTAAAATGATTTAAAAAAAGATATATTTCTCTCAAATAGTGTTGATTTCATCTATGTCAACATCCTTTGATGGATTTCAAGCTTATTTGAAGTTGATTTATTATGATACAAAACATCCGTATTTTATTCAAGGTATTGTGATATGATTGAATGTGGATGTGTTATTTTTATACCATTGATTTTTTATGGATAAAGTATTGACATTTTGTATTCTCGTTTTAATACAAATGTTTATGTTATGTTTAGAAATGTTCATATAAGGAATTTACTGGACTTAATAAGTGACGGGTGGAGCCCGCTATAGCTTCTCGATGAATCGGTAGGTCTCATGAGACAAACTAGTGTCTTGGAACAAGGCCTTGACAAAATCTTATTTGTAGTCTTGGCACAAGGCCTTGACTATGTTGCTATGATAGTCTGTCATCATGCATTCCATCATTATGAAAGTGAATATTGATATTTCATTTGATTATTTGACAAGTAGAATAACCATGTGAATAATTAAGTGGAATTATATCCTTTTATTTATTCCATATTATGGTGAGGTTCAAGTTTATATGTATTTTGTTTTAGTTATAAATTCCCTTAAATGTTTATGCTTATTTATGAATGTTTCCACTATATTGTTATCCTTACTGGGAATTTGAGCTCACCCATTTCTATGTTTTATTTTTTCTAGGATGTGAAGAAGTATTTTATGAATGACCTGTATGGATAGTATAAGGGGATATGAGTGTGGAGACAAGATGTTGTTGTAGTTTTCACTTTATGATATAATGTAAACCTTATGAATGTATCTAGTGATTCCAAGGATACTAAACTAATTGGTCTTTCAATACATAATCTTTTGTGATCATGAAAATGTTATGTAATAATGCATGGACTCTGATTAACTGAGGTCGGGGCATTACATATATTCTCATTGAGTTTCCATTATGATCAGATATTGATAATGGTCCAACCAAGATAAGCATGTTAAGTTATAT
Source organism: Viscum album (assembly GCA_963277665.1). Taxonomy (NCBI): domain Eukaryota; kingdom Viridiplantae; phylum Streptophyta; class Magnoliopsida; order Santalales; family Viscaceae; genus Viscum; species Viscum album. Next base: position 2,062,069,167 of record OY728133.1, on the reverse strand, counting down.
AAGTTTAATATGTATCTATACAATAATATCCCACAATAACATTTCAATACGTGATCCATTTTATTTATTGGGTCTTACCAGTTGTGGAGAATTTATCAAGGTATGTTAATTATTAATGGAATACATGATTGGAAGGGTGAAAAATGATATACATATCCTATTCATGCATCTCGTGATTCTTTAAAGATGGACTTACTAGAGAGGAACTATGTAGGTTTTTAAAAAAGCGAAATGAGTCCAACAGTGTCATTTGGATTAATATGACCAAATTAATTGAAATATTTGATATGAATATAATGATATAGGCCAAAATATTTATATTTATATTTTATCATACGATGTCCATTTATGGAACAAATGCTTTTAGACCAAGATCTAGTAAATAGTAATGTAATAACACACCAAGAATCACATAATTTGTAAATCAAGTGGATGTTATGTGAATTGTAAAGGTTCATGTGGGTAATGTTTTAACGGAAAATAGTGAAGGAATTTCCATGATTTCTTAAAATGAATAGTGTTCATGGGAGTTCAATTAAAGGGGCGATTCAAGGAATTTCCACAAAAAAGGATTCAGTAGAATATATTTGATAAATTTCACTTTATGGTATCCCCTTATGAAGGAGATACTTCTATAGAAAACTAATGAAGAGAATCATTTTGAAAATCCATATTTAATTTAGTTTTTTCTCTTTCTACCACTGGGTGTATTATATCAGTTTGGTTTGAAGTTGTTAATAAAGGATGTGGTTTATAGATAATGTACCCTTCAACAACATTTCCTGATTTTGAACTTGTTTCTAATAACTAGTAACGTCCTTATGTTTATCAATGTATGTTTTAGTATTTGTATAAAATTCATCCCAAAAATAAATAGGTAAAGTATGTAATGTTAGAATATGGTGTTTTAAAGGATTATTTGCACATATAAATAAATGATGTTGGTCTAGTATGAATGAAATTGATAATATAGTGCACCTATGTTATCAATTATAACAATGATTGACCACATATGGATAATGTAACCATATTTAAATGCCTTTTTCACATAAAAAATTACTTTATGAATTTTATATAATTTAAATCATCATAGAAATATCAGTAACACTCCAAAAATTAATTCTTACTATCTAATGAACTACATAGGCCCAAATGTACTACAATCTCGTAGAAGTGGAATGGGAGTTTACAATAAGTAAAAAAATTATTTTGATAATCCATCTAGGGGGATTCATTTTAACAATTTCTTTGAATCACCATTATCCTAGTTAATGATCGATAATTTAGGTTTCAAAAATTGTATTAAGAATATAATTATAATGATTTGTATTTTTTCTTATTGCCATAATATTTGACTGAAATTAAGTATTATCATTTAAATTTCAAAAAAATAAACATAAACATGTTTTAATTAATTATTATTTTATATATTATAATATATGTAATGACATAACATTAAATATAACACAAAATGTTCATTTGGTAGTCAGTTCAATTTTTGATTAATATGATTGAATATTCTAGTATCTTCAGAATTCAATCAAATTGTTTTTAGTATTCCAAATCATAAAATATATTAGTGGGTAGATTAATTTTTTGATTGTTTAGAAAATTTTATATTTCTATTCATAGAATTACATGTTTGTAGAAGTGTTATATATTGATATAACTTGTTTTGATAAGATCTAAAAAAGTAAAAAAACATTGGATTTTTAGGACCTTTTTTTAGGATGTGTTAGAGTTCAATTTTGTGTACATGGTTTTATATGTGAAATATAGTCATATAAAAAATAATATAATATAAATAAAAATTATGATGTTATATTTAATGAAATTTTAACATTATAATTCATTCTTATTTTCTACATTTTAACATGGGAGCTGAATAACAGTTAACCTTATATAGGTAACTCTCATGATTATCACAAATAAAAAACAATAGTGGAAAGATAAGGGAAAGAAAAAATATGTCAAAATTGATCTGATTAATGTCTCATATAGTGATACAATGGAAACTCGTGAGATAGAATTTGGAATTTGTATAGATATTGATTTTATTGGATATATCATAGAGATTATCATACAAAATATCAATGGTATAATTGGTTTGTATATATCATAGTAAATAAAATTGCCTAATTTTAACATGGTTCATATCCGGATAACCATGATACTTTGTTTCACTTATATTATATCATTGAGGCTAAGGTAATGTAGGGGATTTTGTGTAATATTTTCATCATGTCGTTGAGTTTCTTAAAAATGTTCGCATTTATCCTATGATATGAGGGAATAGGAAAATGGAGACATGATAGATTTAGGTAGATAATGTTTATATATATACTTAGTTTAGTTACGTGTTATATTTTCTCTATTTATTGAATGAAATGTGATATATTCAGCCATCATTGACTATTTATACCTATAAAATCCATTATTAGTGGTTTTCACTATAAAATATATACATGATTCATGTCTTCTGGTTATATTAAATGTCCGTTAGAAAGTATTTTTAATATTATTATAGATGTATTTGGATAAGATAATTTACTCATGTTAATTTGTAAGGTTGTTTCATGGAGATCATTCTTCATCAAAGTACATCTTTTGAAGAAGTTATTATTTCCTAGAGGTGTCTCTTTTCATTAGGAGTAGAAATATTAATTCATAATTATTATTAATGCTACAATGACCCATAGGCTCATACATAATATCAATATAAATAATCATTTAATTTTGGTAAAAACAAATTGTCTGACATTAATATAGTTTATATGATATCATATGGAAAATACATTGGATTTTTGAGAAGTATATTGGGGTATAGATTTAGAAATTAAAATATATGATAATATAGATATTTAAATTTTCATAATGTATAATAGGTTCTAGAAAATTTTTGATATAGAATGTTATTTTTTCAATATATCCAATATCGTATGTAGTAATATGGGTTATGTTTATTTACAAGATATAGTGAGTAATGTCTTATAATTTATGATATTTCATTATTATATTTGATATAATATATACTAATTCCATTTCAACTTCCCCATAATAAATCATAGAAGTATTAACAACATCTATGGTGTATAAGAGGGGTTATTTATTGTATTATTGGTTATTTTAAAAGAAAAAAATCAAGTTCCTTTATAATGTGATTACTAATTGTAGTCAAAAAAGTGAAAATATATTCTTACACAGTTGTACTTTTTTAAAAAATACTAAAAATAAAATTCAAGTGATCCGAGTCTCCCATGTTTTATAAATAACCATATTAAATGACTTTATAACTTATAATGATGCAACTAGCTAAAAATCCATTATTAATGTACTCTATTTTTATTCTTTTCTAATTATAATGTACGTGTAATGAATAATGGAAGGTATGTTCTTTAAATTTAGACTATGAATTAAATAATTACTGGATAACCTATAAAGGAAATATTTGTTTTGAAATATTAGAAGTATGTTTTTAATAGATATGAAACTGGAAGAATAATTCACTGGAGAACATGAATATATCTATATGTTTATTTATTAATGTCCTTCCTTATGTAGTACATGAATCCCGAGGTTTATATTTTCCATATCATTTAGTAAAATTATAAGTCAGAAAAACCCATGTTCTATGGGAGAGATATAGTTATACTTTTTTTTAGATGATTAATTATCTAAATTGGTGATAGAGAATTTAATAGTTATCCACATAAATATTTATAAAGAAGAAGATTGTTCATATTTGATATTGGTATCCAATTAATCCATAATATATTTATTTATATAATAAATTAGGATTTATTAGTGGTGATTTAAATTGTGATAATATATTATTAGGTGATTATCCTAATTAAGATTCCAAATGTGAAAATTATAAAATCATCTTTATATTTTGGGGGTTTTGGTGAAATATTATATTTTCTGTAATGATCATATATATAGGATTTTTTTGGAAATATCAGGAGAACAATTAATATTATTGGTGGAAAGAGATAAATTTGAAAATTATTGAGTTAATAAATTAATGATTTACATAAAATGAAATTAATGGTTTAGAATTAGGTTAAAAATTCTAGATTCTGATGTTTTAGGTTCTAATGTTGATGTGGGATTATATATTGAAGGGGTCGATAAAAACTGTTTAATTTTAATGAATATTCATGATATTTTAGGGGTTATGAATTATAATATTATGTATTCAAATTATGGAATACCTAGTACTTTTTATGTTATGAATTTATTTAAATTTTTAATCAAACCATATTCCATTAATGGATTTCCAATAATGGGTGTATAGGTGGGGTCATGGGTGGTAGATTCAAGGATATATCCATAAGTTCCTTATAAGAACATACAACATGTGTGTGATAGAACTACAACCCAAATGTTTCATTGTGAAGTCCTTCTTAATGTGGTATGAAATATTTCATAGTGACCATGTTTTAAAAAAAATAATTAATATATTGAGGAATTTGGTTGTGACGGGGAGGATAATAATGAAGAATACAAGTATTTTGTTGAGGTTGAAATTTTATTTAATTACTTATTAAAACGAAATTTCAGTGAGTTATTTTCAATTTTATGATTGTAAAATTAGTCTTATGTTCGGATGATATGTGACTTTGGTTTAATTGAATTACAACATTTTTTTAAACCATTTTAAGAATATTCCAGGAAAAATGATTAATTTTTTATGAATTGTTTTTGATGTAGTTGGAGTTGGTTGGATATGATTTTTTGGAATTTGGTTTACCTTTATTAATGGTTTTTATGTAAAAAACATTCAACATACTAGCCATGAGGGACCTACACCACTAATTATGTGGTAAGGTGCTACCTAACGGTGTACACAGTATGATTCATAGTGTGCATAAAGGGTCCCCTTCACACGACTTATTGTAAGACACTATTTAGGGTGGAATGATAGCAGAGGTAGGTAGTGATATGTGATGGTGCCAACAATTCACATATGTGGTTCTAGTAACTATTTATTAATGTGTGATGCCACTTATTCTATTATATGGGAGTTTAAATATGAATGTTTTTTGGATGTGGGGAAAATTTTAGCATGTTAGTGTAACTATAAATTAAATATACCCATTTGATCAAATTGTTTGAGCTTTTCGATGTTTATCTTATATTTTATTCTACCTCAAGCAATGTGGGAATTATATATATCAGAAACATCATGCATCCACATCACATGATGATCGAACATAGACTTATGATCAATATTTAATCATCCTAAATGTTTGAAGATGATTTTAATATCATGCAATAATTTTTTCATGATTCTATGAAGAAAAAATGATGATTCAAAGCAATGTATAAAATAAATTTTATGATGATGATGACTGTTAGAGTCATGGAATAGTGGTAGTTCCCATGTTCTGAGTTTTTGGTTCTTTTCCTATAAATACATTGGATTTTACCCATGATAAGTTGTTTAGTGTGAGACAACATCATTCATAGGAGAAATTATACCACCATGAACATCTATTTCGCATAATTGATGTTCCACACAAATTATGATTTGCTTGAAGTTGATCTGGTTTTGTGATCCCTTGAAAAGTGTGTAGAAATATCAAAGTGATACATAGAGGATATATTTTTAGAATCCATTTTGTTGAATAGAGTTTATAATGTCCATCAATTGTGAAAATATCTTTAATAACCTATTAAAAATAACATTATCATTTTGACTATTGCATGAATGATTTGAAAATCTTGAGATAGTGAAGGCATATTTCATATCCTGATGAAGTCATTGAACACATATATATTACATAAAACATTGTTTGTGAGTATGAAGGAATATGGTTTTGAGGCTTCCAAAAATAATTTTACACATTAACATTGTGTCTTCGGATTAATGAATTATAGGCATTAACAGATAACACCCACTAATGTTATCATGTAAGATTAAGAGGAGAAATTATATTTGTGGGCTTAAAAGAGTATTTTTCGTGATATACGTGGAGGATGAATTAAAAGTAATTGGACAATGTTTTCGCATTAATTAATTCAAAAAAATCATGTATGCATTCATTCATAACCATTTATATGTGGGTTCACAAGCATGACCCACAAACATTCTACCGAAACTAAATAAACATTATACCATATATGTCTATACAATGTGTACAGAAGGAAATAATGATGAAAATATAGGAGATTTAAAATTTATGTTATTTCACAATGTAATAATACCATGTATTATACATTATACATGAATGGAGATTAAAGATAAGGATATGCAATATAAATTTCGAAATTAGTGTGATGTTAGTTGAGAATGAATCCAAAATAGAATTTTCTATAGTGATATAGAAGAAATTCATATTATATTTTCAGTCTCCAGTGAGGATGGGTCTTTAGAAGAAGAAGGAAAATATGCTCTAGTAGTTTTGTACTGATCCAACTACTAATTTATAGGTAATCATTTTAATTTTAGCATGAAATATCTGGGGTAATAGTTCCGGAATCATACATAGGACAATTTGATCATGAAATATCATGGAGTCAAATTATAATATCATCCTATCAATAAATCAGATATTTTGTAAGGAATGATTTTTATATCATTATTGGGACTCTGAAGAAGTGAAAGTCTCTAGTAGGACTCTAATAATGTTGGGGGGTTCTAGTAACACTATGGGATTTAGTATAAACATGATCTTATGGGACACATTAGTCACTTGTGTAGGTGTGAAATTTAATCTCTAGTGGTATTCTAGATTAGAACACTATGGGACTCAGTTGTGAAGGTAATTTTACTTTCCTAATTATAACCATCCACATAGAGTGAATAATACATAACCATGGGTGGGGGTATGACTTCTTTCATAAAGGACACAAGTATTAGTTCAAAACCATGTAAAACAACAATGTTCTACGTTTTCATTTACATTCTACATTTCATGAATTATCCACTCATCCTAACATGTGATGAAAACATAATGGGTTCTAAGAGAAGAAAATAATTTAGTAAAAACTAGTCACACATGATTCACCTCCCCCCACCTCAGTGGGATAGTACGATCCATTTGAGAATTCAATGGGTATCAGAGAAAAAGGAAACATATAATTGGATCTATTACACTGTAACAGTTTTCTTATTCTAAGAATATGATGTTTAGATTTCTATTTTATGAAAATTTATAAGTTATTTATATGGAAATTCCATTATCTAATTCATGAAATATAGAAGTTTCAGTCAATATATAGAAAAATTGGAAGAAATCTCTGTCAAACAATATGAAGAAGAATTTAAAGGTAAATTATGATAATATTAAAGTTGAAGGAACATAGGTTCGTAATTATTCAGTGAAATCATTTAGTTATAATTATTATGCATCAGGATCAATCTTTGATAAATATGTGATCAATTATTAAATTAGAGAACATCCGAAAAAATTCCCAATGATTTGGTCACATGTATTAGAAATGATTTCAATATACATTAGAATGAAAAATTACCACTAGAATTAATTTTATGGATATACAAGAATAATTCAACAAAAAATTTTACATAGGAAACAATCTCACAAAACATGTGAAAGAAAGGGGTAAAACAATATCCCTCTGAAAGGAAAGATCTAAGAGAACTATTGATTAATTTCAAAGTAATGTATTGGAAAAATATGGGTTAGAAATGTTTTTCATATAGCTTTTCCATGTTCATGAATATATGCATATTAAATATATGAATGTTAAAGAGACTCAAATGAAATATATATCAGAATGAATCAAGGAGTTTGAAATTTTTTTACTAAATAAAAATCAGATAAATTGTGATGATATTTATAAATTGAATACATTGGGGGGAAACAGCATGAAGTCATTTGAACATGATTATAATTATCTCAAAATAAAATATTTTGAACTTGAAATATTACAGACATATTTGGATGAGACCTAAGCTAATACATTCCATATTATTGAGAAAAGATGTACTTCCATTAATTCATTTAATAAGTGTTATTCTTCTAAAAATACTGATTGCTGTTTTGTAAGATCAAGAGATTATTCAAGGACAAATATAGTGCATATTTTTTAAACAAGGTAACACTTCGTCATGATAATACATTTCGTATTATATTTTATTTAATGACTAGTTCAGATACAAATATAAAATATGTAAAAACATGGGAAAAGAAAAATTCTTCTTCCATAGATAATGTACTGAAGAATAAATATGATACTCAAATTAAAAAAAATTTAAAGATATTCAGAATGTGACACAAAAGAAGAAATCAAGATTTTTTTTTCTACTTTTGTTGTTGTTAGAGGTTCGGCCATTAAGAAATTAATTGTTGAAACAATATTTCATTGTATAAAAAATTAAAAAAATCTACATTTAGGGGGGAAATATGAAGTGTATTTGAATCATCTACAAAAAAAGAATAACTCACATTCAGATAAGTAGTTCATCAAGAAATGATATTCTATCATTGAAAAATAATGTGTTTATTGAAAAAAATTTTGTTCATTGTTATGATAAGTGGGGGTGTCTACCAATCATGCCTAAGTCATATTTTTATGTTAATAGAAGACCAAGATATGATGTGATGTAGGTTATAAATGAAGATGAGAAGTAAAACATGGTATTTTAACAAGATAATATGGTAGTTAAACATACCAATCATATGTATATTTCGAAGAAATAATTGATGAGTATCAAAAAAAAGAAAAACTACTTCTATTGTGGTAGAAAAAAAACCCATCATGGAACATAGTAAATTGGCCAAAAAATTAATTTAAAATTAATATTGAATCAATGTGAGAATCTAAACAAAATAGTTAAAAATGATTTATTTTTTGAACGAAATGTCTAATGAAGTTTATAAAAATATTAATAGAAGAGAATTCTTGAAGAAGAAGAAATTGAAAGCATTTGTGACATCTATTGTTGGGAAACTTATACCTACACACTACATGACAACTTATCATGTACTCAAATAAGGTTTGAACTTATTTCTAGAATTGGTGGATGATGAAATAAAATAGGATTGCACAGTGTAAAATAAAACTACCTGTGAAGAAATTTTTTTCACCGATGAATATTATTTGGATGAGATGAAACTATCATTCCTATTTCTCTAACTAAGGAGAATTTATGATCCACATAATTATTATATATATATATATATATTATGTTTTCTTTTTCATGTATGTAATTTAATGTAATATATTTATTCAAGGGGATAGATTAATAAATTTAATGTTGTGAAAATTCTACAGCTAAAAGAAACCCATGGTGGAAGACTATTGGAATCATGTTGTCCCTTTGAAACATCTCAAATAATATCAAATGATACATGAAGTGTATTCTTGATGAATTTAAATATTTATATATATTCTTGGAGAGAATATCTTATTGAAGTGGGGGGAATATCAACCACATGTTATTTCTAATTCATTTCATATCTTATTAATATATTAATTTCTTATTTTGTATGCATATTATTATAAAATTTGTTTTATGAAATATAATTATTGGGGATTCTCATTATTGATGTATATTAGTTTTTTAATCTTATTTTGATTATCAAAATTCATTAATTCTAAAAGATTTATTCCATTATAATAATGGTAAATACATTCTTTCACTTGACTGTTTTTAATCTTTTTATTGAGAAGAATGCATGAGATTGGTTGAAAATATTATCAAAACATCAAATAAGATGTTTTAGTGTTTTTTTTCTAATGGTGAAATTTTATTTACATCATTGATGTAAAATATGATAACTCTTGTTTTAGACATACATAATTTCTCACAAAGACATAGAAATTATAAATTCTATCTCTTTTCCATGAAAGTTGTGATTCTCTCCTTCTCTGGAGTAAAAAATTTTCTATGTATTAAAAGAGAATATTATTTTCATAAATTTTGAATTTTTAATATAATAATTCGTTGCAATATATATAATCATTTTATTTATTTCAAATACTAGGGATTAGATTCCATTGAATTTTAAAATAATGTGGGTATTAAAAAATCTAATTGAAAATATTGGTGTATCCAAGTTGTTATTTGAGGATAAAATTATTAGAAATTACATAAGAAGATGAAAATTCCCTGGGTTCTTTTAATGGAAAAGATTCTAGAACAAATCGTATGTTTTGAAGACTTGTTTCCTAGGGTAAATTTAATTAGAACTTTTTTTAAAACATTTTAAAAAGATTACATGAAAAAAGATGCATTCTATATGAAGATGTTACTATGTTGTTTCAATTTGTTTCCTATGATTTTATCAAATTTTGATTACCATATTTAATGGTGCTTATATAAAAGATAAACAACATACTAAAAATGGGGGGGTCCACACAACTAATATTGAAGGAATATGCTACCTCTCATCCTAGAAAAAAAGTAGAATAATGTGCCCAAGGAGTGCCTATATGAGTCACATGAGAGATGGTGAGCCACTATATGGGCTGGCATAATGGGAGAGGTAGTCAATCGAACAATACTATGCCAGGGAGTCATCTATGTGTTACCATTAACCATTTTTTGGATGTATATATTAGTTAATTGTATTATAAAAGAGTACAAATATGAATTTTGTTTTGATGTGGGAAAAATTTTAACATGTTACTATAGATCGAAAAGTTATATATCAATTCGATCAAATCATCCAGGACATCTGATCTTCATCTGATCTTGACTTCCACCTCAAGCCATCGGGGAGCTATGTAAATTGGTATCCTCATTTGGAAACATGTTCTGATGATTGAAACTAGGAATATGAAAAATATTAGTTCATCTGAAAGGATTGAAGATGATTGTAATAACGTGAAATGATGTTTTAATGATTATAAAAATAACAAACTAAGGATTAACAAAATTGTATAAAATACATTTTAGGATGACGATGATTCTCATATACATATGATAGAGGTTTTCCACATGTTCAATGTCACTAATTGGTATCCTATAAAGATGGATGGCTACACCCATGTTACATTACTAAGTGTGTGATAACTTCATTCCTAGAATAAATTACACAACTATTAAAATATTTTTTGAGGAAAATATGTTTTGTGTATATTGTTTTTTATATGAGATTCAATTAGTTCATCAATCCTTAAAAATATGCAGAGATCCATAAGAGCTTCATGAAGGATCAATTTTGCGATTCCATGTAGGTACAATGCATTAAGAACCTCCCTAACTTGTGAAAATATCATCGAGAATCCATGGATAAAAAATGTTCCAATCTCTCTATTATAGGAAGGATTTTAGAATTGTGAGATAGGGAAAACACATTGCCTCTATTGAAGATAAAATTGTGTGTACGAGTCACACATCTCTATTGGTTTCTTTAAATGACGGAAGAATATTTTGAGGCTTCTCCATGTAAGTTTAAAAATTCACATTTTTTCATGTGAAAAAATTACTTGAGGTCATTAACAGCTAACACCAACTCTAGTTATCATTCAAGAATAAGATGAATATTTATTATGGTGTTCTTGAAGGAATCATGTCATGATACATGTGGTGGATGGATTAAATGAAATTGAACAGTCTGTTATTATCCAATAAGAAAAATGTCACAAGCATGAATTCATTAAAAACCTTGAATATATGGGTTCACATGCATGAAGCACGTACATTTCACCCAAAAATAATAATAATGGGATATCCTTTTCTTTTTTGTGTGTGTATACTATATGAGTAGAAATAAAATAAGAAGAAATTATAAGAGATTCTGCATGTGTTTTATTAATCAAATAAAACAATAAATTATTATACTTCATAGATTTAGGAAGAATAAATACGTTCCTATGGAATATAAATTGAAAAATAAAAGTGATTTTATTTGAGTTTTAATCCAACATTGAATTTCCATGAGTGATATTAAATATATTTATATATTAATTTTTAGTGTTATGTGAGGTTAGGACTTCAATAGAGGAAAACAAATTCTTGAGTTGGGTTATTGTGAGGAAACTGACAATTTATTGGTGATCAATTTTATTTGAGATAGACCAGTATTGGTGTAAATGTTCTTGAATTTTACAGGGTTGGTTTGATCCATCATGATCATAGAGGTAGATTATAAGATCATACTATCTGTCGATAAAATAATATGTGACTCAATATTATGGAGGCCTCAAGGGGACTCTGAGTAGTTTAAGTCTCTAGTGGGACAGTATAGATGGCTGGTGGGATGCTGGTAACACTATGGGATGCAATATAAAGATTCTCCTATAAGAATTAATATTCCCTGGTGTAGTTGGGAACATGTTATCAGTAGTGGGATTCCAGAGCCGATCATTTTGGTACTCAATTATAAATGGAATATGATTGTCTATATTGTAACTATATATATATTGTGAATAATATTTTAGTTATGGGAATAACTAATTGAAATATGGATATAGGTCATAGTAATGAACCTTGTAAAAATATTTTCTGATATGTTTTCATTTAAATTTTTCATTACATACAGGATCCACTCATTCGGACATGTGGTTTAGGTTTTAAGTTATTTATGGGAATTAATGAAAATTGTAATAACATGTCACACACAATTCACCTTCTCTCTTAGTCTGACTGTGGAAACATCATATACCATAGTTTGACATGTAATTGGTTGACCGATTTACCTAGGTCCACCCTAGAGTGGTTCACTACAACATAGAACATATTTCGAATGTTATAACTTCATATGGAGAATATATTTTAAAAATTAGTTAGAAAATATACTATAAAACCTTAAAAAATAGGTATCTAATTTCTTTCCTCCAATATGCCACACCTCATTACCATATTCATCAATTCGACCTTAATTATCATTTATTTCTTCCATATTTGGGACCATATCTTTATTTCATCCCTCTAATAATATCATTAAGGCTTACTATATCACTCTCCGTACATTATTTATTTGATTCTTTTGTATTAATAGTTTTTTAAAAATATAACTCCCAAATTTTGGGAACTATTATGGTATATTTTATTTATTAAAATAGACATCATTTATTCTAGAAAATTTATTTGATATTTAACTTATCATAATAAGATATTTATTTCACTTTTATTTCACATCGAATTACGTGTGTTGAATGTATTTTGTGATATATATGATTCATGAATAATTTTTGAATGAAATAATCTCTAACCACATGAAAATTCCACATATCCCATAATTAAATGGATTTATAGGATGGTCATTAACGTTATTATTTAGAGTGGTATTTGACACCATGGTCCTTGATATGAATTTTTATGACCAAAATAACATTGACGTTGAATAATGGAACCATATAGGTGTGCCTTGATTAATTTTTAACCATGTGGAACTTGGTAGGATCCCAAATTAATTCTTGATATTGAACTGTGGAATCATATAATGCATATATGGTGGTGGTCATAAATGATAATGGGATGTGAAAATATTTTATGTGGGAGTAAACAACAATTAATAAATTGTATAATGGTGTTCGGTAAGTTTTCATCGCAAGATAAAATTTCTAATATTTTATTTTTATATTGAATTTTTTCTTTTATTAAACTTGGAATATTGAATTATTTAAATGCACTATGCAATTGATAATGCTTGGATTTTTTAAATGGTTACTATTTCTATATGATGATGGGTGTACTTTTGACCATCGACCCCACTAGGATAAAATAGGCCACACTGTCAACAAAGGGTACTTATGTGGTGAGATTTGGGTGTACTTCCAAACAATCAATACTTGGTTCCACATTTGGGAGTGTTTCTATCTAGTACTACAGATCTTATTAGATGATATTATAGGTAGACGTATTATCCAATCATGGTATTTTTAACTGTAATGTTCAAAATAAACCTTGAATATAGCATATGTACACATAGTTTATCTCAAGAGTAATGGTGGAACCTGAGTAGTAGACATTTATTTACTATTGATTTTAATTTTTTTATTACTATATCACACTTTAGTGAAATTTTATTTCCTGGATATAGTTAATGACACCATTTCTTGTCACATTCTATGTTGTACTCAAACCATAATCGGGCACACTAGTACCCAATAATTTATTGATTTTGAGGTTGGATGGAGGTAATAAAATTTCTATAATATTTATCCATAATCGCCTATTGTTAAAGCATCTAAGAAGGAATAAGAAATCAGTGTAGGGTGAGGAGTACCAAATTAGTGATGTATCTCGGGGTTCCTATTCCATTTCATTTAGGAAGTAGGTAACGTTACGCAAGGGCAGGGTTAACAACATTAGTAAGGGGATTCTGTGTAGGGGTTTTGGGATAAATGATAATATAGTCCAGTATTAATATATTTTAAAACAGTGGATAAGGCTATTTTGTATCTTGACATAAAAGAATCAATGGTTTTAGGTATAATTTTATAGAAATATAGAAAAAAAATCTTTTTTATTTGATATAATTTCGTCAAACTCATTCATATCTTCTCACATTATAAGTGATTTTTAGTATATCATATAGTATTTATATGAAATTTTTCTAATTAATGGACTCATGGGGGTATAATTAGAGGGATTTTTTAAATATTCTAAGTGGTAAATAATGATTTGTGGATTTTTTTTAATTTAATCATTTTATTAAATAAAAATTTCAATGTTAACTTTAGTATGTTGCAGTAGAATCAGAATAGAGAATACATATAATGTAAAGACCCGGAAATTTCAAGGAAATTGTTTTGAAATTTCTTTGGAAATTTACAAGAACACAGTTTTTGAAGGCGCCTGATTCCAAGGCCCGGTGTGCCGGGAATCATTTTCCGATGATTAGCTCGGGTACCTTCAGTGAACGAACGAGTGGGTTTTTCTAACTTTTGAACCGGTGCTCGGAATTTAAATCTGAGGGCACAGATAAAACCGCAACACCAGTAATTGCTTAAGAAGACCCTTTCTGGAGTTGCATTTTCTCAAGATGAGTTGTTAAAATAAAGTGACGGATAAAAATATAATTGTTTTACAATTATATTTTCATTTGTTGTTAAGTGGATTAAGTGTTGTGTCACAACACTTTTCCACTCTCTTATGTGGTTATAACCTAAGTAAGGGAGTTATGGGTGGGACCCACTTTTTTTTAACTACCATTGAGAGGATTAATGTGGGGTGGGGCCCACACGAGCCCAACCCCTCTACTTCCCCTAATGTTCATAAATTTTCCCCTCTTAATTTTGTAACTCTCAAAAAGAAATCCCCCCTTTAAATGAAATTCTACTCTTACGTTTAACTAAATATTAAACGCATCTTTAATTGGGCGGTTAAAACTCTTCAATTAATTCAATTAATTGAATTATTCAATTTTGAATTTCAAAAACCATTGGAATGAGTAATAAAATAAGGAAACACTTATTTTATTAGGGTGGTTTTGTTGGGATAGAGGATTTTGGGAGAGGAATGCTCTAAGTTCCGAAGAACTTTCTTGTTCCTCATTGAAGAACACGAAGAACACCGAGCCTTAGACGAAGAACTTCGTCACCGCGAAGGAAAGTTCATCGTACCATCTTCCTCCCTCCTCGCAGCTGGTGAGAGAAGCCATCCTCGGAGATCGACGACGCGACGCTGACGATCCTCCTTCTGTGACGCTTACGGAGTCTCCTTCCATGCCGTCCCTTTCCGCTGCAAACCTCACTCGATGACAACACTTGAGGTAGGGGATTATTTTTTTTTGTGATTACTTTAATTGCCTATCATCGTCTCTGATTGAGCCACCGGACATCGCAATAACGGGAGGAGGTTGGACCGCACGAACATGGCCGAACCTCCTCCCCCCTTGATTACATGATTTTGTTGTGGCACGAGCAAGGCAGCGCGGTGCCGTTGCACCGCGCGGAAACAATGACGTATGGGCGGAGAAGCGCGGCGCCGTCATGCCACACCGTTGAAGTCGAACAAAGCCGTGGCACCGTCGCGCCGTGTCGGAGAACTTCGAAGAGGCCGCGGCCGGAGCGGGGCCGTGGCGGAGGGGCGCGGCGCCGTCGCGCCGTGCCGATCGGACAAGGCCGCGGTGGTGCGGGGGAGCGGCGGATGGCTTCCAACCACTAGAGAAAACAGGCGGGACCCACAGGGGGGTCCCGTGTTGACCCACCGGCCGGCCAAGCCGGCCGGTTTCCGAGAAGGCCGGGGGTCTTAACCCCCGGCTGGCCGATGGAGCGACCCCCACTTGGGGACCTCATTTGTCAATCAGGGGGGTAGCGCGCCCCCCTGTTTCGCTCAGCGCAGACAACTAAGCAGGCCACGTGGGCCGCGTAGGCGTGGCAGGCCAACCGTCCAACCGGCCGTCGGGCCGGGCCGGGCCACCCAGGGGGGGTGGGTCGTGCCCAGGCCGCGCAGGGCCGTGCCCAGGCCTCGCCGGTCCGCGCCCAGGCCGCGCTGGGCCGCGCAGGTCGGGCCGGGCCGCACCCAAATGGACCGGACCCAGACCCGGTTCAAGTCGACCTGGTTCGGGCCGACCCGGGGGGGGGGGGGGTATCGGGTCGGGTCAGACCGGGCCCGAACCCCCTATTTTCGAACCATTTTCAGTCATTTGCCTATATCTTGGGCTACAGACCTCCGATCAATGCACCGTCAGTTGGGATGAGATCCTTGAATCGAGAAAGTTGTTTCAATATATTACACCCATGGTTTAGGAGAAAATTGGGTATGCCCGGGTTGGTTCGAACACGAAACCAACCGGGCCCTCGGAGCGGAAACGCTTATAACTTGACCTCTGGATGTCCGATTGACGTGCCATCGACTTTGATGGATTTTCTTGTCGAGACGGAACTTTTGTCATAATTAGACTGAGTTTTGGATACAGTTGGATAGTGTCTGGGTTGGATTGAACTTGAAATCCAACCGGGCCCCTGGAACGGAAATGCTGATAACTTTCAGACCGAACGTATGTTTGACAAACCGTCGGCGGCGTTGGTGATCACGTTGAGAAATGGTCCCTATGAGTAGACCCTATGAGAGTTTAGGGTATAGTTGAGATACGGCCGGGTTGGTTTTCACACGAAACCAGCCGGGCCCCTGGGACGAAATGGGTAAAAACTCACAGACCGGGCATCCGATTGACGCGCCGTCTATTGCATTGAGACCCCTTTGACGAGGCGGTCCATTGAGATACTTCTTAGTGGGACATTGTGATACTTGTAGTATCGACCTATAGCTCTTGGAGCAGACCCTCCTAGAGACGAGCATACGGAGTACGAAGACCGTGTAGCTAGCTGAGACCTGATGACTGCTTGACTGACTCGACTTGGAGTGAGTCGACTAGCCCAGTGGATGGAGCACTACTAGGTTTGGGTGCAGACCCACGGCGGATTGAGTGCCTGGTAGTAGGCCACAGACCCACGGTACTCAACAGAAGGAGTACCTATGCAGGCTATTAGGGGGGTGCACTACTCTGTTCGGGTGGCAGACCCCGTCGGGAAGCACTACTGTGTTTGGGTGGCTGACCCGCGGTATTCGACAGGAGGAGTACCTCAGGAGTCTTAAGTTAGTGAGCAGTACCTCAGAGTTGTGACAGGATCACTGTAATCTCCAGATACAGGGCTCTTCCGGAGTTACGGTTTTGAAAATGAAAATCCTGGTTTGAGCTGAGTCTATGACCTTTGTGTTTCCTCATGATTGAGATGGGTCACATGATAACTTAGGTATATGTATGGGCATATACCTCGTTAGTGGTTATCCATTGATATCGTATCCTTTGTGTTTCCTAATGATTGAGATGTGATACTTGATAACTTAGGTATAAGTACGGGCTTATACCTAAGTAAGGGTTATCGGTTGAGATCCTCCTTTGTGGTTATCCTTGTTGGTTTTAGTGAGACCATGAGGGTATCAGGGTCCCTAGTGAGTATTGTATACTCACCCCTACACGGGATATGCCCACAATTCGTTGTGTTGGTTGCAGATGACGGGCAGCGTTGATAGAGGCCGATTGTTCGAGGACTGGACGGTACCCAGATGTGGAACACACGACGAGTCAGTATCTGAAGGTGAACTTCACGACAAGATGACACTCATAGGAGGTTGATGGGCGAGAGTGTTGTGGAGGATATATGTACCTACCCTTCAGGTAGGATCCATGGTGGACTATTCAGGTGCTACACTATCTATACCTTCCCTTCAGGTAGGATCCGAGGAAGATAACCCAGGAGCCGCTTCTATTCTTCCAACTGCTTGTCTCTTCTATTGTACTTTCATTCATCTGTAGTTGTACTTTCTGTTGGGTTTGTATTATGGCCCATTTACTTTTCATCACTTCCTTCATGTACTTGGTGTATTACTTCTGCTTGTACTCTGTGGTGTTTTATTTACTTTTATAAGGAAATTATTTCCCAATTATCGGGATTTACGCCTTTGGTTCTAGTCGCCAGCCCCTGGCCTATGGAAGGAGGGCTTGGGGTAGTCACGGCACGGGCCCCGAGGACGGGTCATGACAAATTGGTATCACAGGAGTCGGTTCTACCGTAGAACTTATAACTCTGATATTTTCTTTCTATGAAGAGACAATGTTAATTGTACCGAGTGTGGTTTTCTGTTTAGGGAGTCCAGTGTTGGTGCAGGCAGCCGACGTATCCATACAGCAGGACCCTGACAACAGATTTCCAACTTTGTGCACGAAAACACTGATTGCGAGTGTGTTTCTAGAAGTTGTTTTTTTAAAAAAAATTCAGCTCAAACCTGGTCAGCTCACCAAGAATAATCGTTTGACCATGTCACGTAGTTTTTTCAGGATTCCATTCCACGAACGACCAGCTAGAATCCAAAGGGATGTGGGTACTGACATCCTGAAGAGTGACGAGGCTTCGGTACAGGGCCCTCTTACAGTTGATGCACCAGCGGAGGCATCAACGGTACTACCATACGTTGGGCCACCAATGCCACTAGCCCCAGTAGTAGGTGATGCACGCCGCTTGAGCGCGCTGCACGTGTTCCATTGCCAGAGGCTACCCAGGTTTTGGGGAGAGACGGAATCACAGGCTGCAGAGGATTGGATGGAGGCTGTGGTGAGATTTTTCAGGATAGTGGGTACACCAGCAGACATCATGGTGATCTTTGCTGCCAGCCTCCTTCAGGAAGAAGCAGGCAGGTGGTGGAGCCACTTGTTCCAGTTTTTCGATGAGATGACCTTCACTTGAGAAGACATTGAGACCTTTTTCAGGGTGGAGTTTATACCTGCAGCTCTACACCCAGAGCGTGTTCAGGAGCTGCTGCCTCTGCCATGTGATTTTCCATTAGTAGACGAGTCATCTGTTGGCAGTAGAAATATGATGCGGAGGTCCAAGAGGAGCAGACCCGACCGTACGAGGAGCAGGAAGTGTTATGAATGCGGCAGGAAGGGTCACCTAGGACGTGACTATCCGACCCCCCGCACAGTTGATCCATAGGCATTAGAGGAGCCACTGAGACAGAATTAGCAGACGTGGATGCAGATCTAGGAGAGCAGCATGAGGTGGTGTAAAATTTAACATGCTACAACCTCCCACCTTAGTTGTCCCCGCCAGGCTCATGGAGCTGGAGAGAAGGGGAAGAGTATGGCTGCAAGTGGTCAAGTAGTGTGACCGAATGGCTCTAAAATGATTCAAGGGACAGTCTGTTTCCACTACTAGTTGCCGTAGTAACAGACATTGGAATGAATCATTCCTTCCTTCCACAAATCTAGTCCCAGACCTATAGTTTACAGTAAGCCGTAGACTTGACCCTCACCTCTAGAGATACCTTGGGAGGAGACTCCATAATCACACTTATGCCGATAGTGTGGTCTGATCCTCGTGGCGAGTGTTTCGGTTGGAATCTCTTGGTGGAAGCGTCGAGGCCTTACGGTGTTGGTCTCGGTATGGATTGGATTCACAGTTCATGCTCAGATTGACTATTTTAGGCAAAAAGGTCATGGTTTAACTACGACGTCAGGATGGGTTTTCCTTGGTCGGCGAAAAGGAAAACCCAGGCCGCATCGGATAAACTCATGCATAGGAGGGTGCGGCTGATCACTCTTAAGTCGGTCAACCTTACCCTCGTGGAAGAAGGATTTTTAAGTTTCAGTTCTAAATAGGAATTGGAGACCTCTAGAGTTCGGGGATAACAATCACATCCTTATACAGGTCTCACCTTGATAAGGATTATGGAGATGTGGTCGAGGCGACAAGTTATCTCTGAGGATCAACAGACTTTTCTAGGTCCTCATAAGGGTAGGTGAGGTGGTTTACCGCTTGACCCATCCACCTCAGTTGCACCAGATGCACGACGAATTCCATGTATCTCAACTAAGGAGATACGAACATGACCCTTTGCACATCATCGACAATGAGGAGCTGTATGTTAGCGATGGGGTGACTTTTGCGGGGTTCTAGTAGAGGTTATGGATCGACAGGAGTGGGTCCTAGGTGGACGGTCGATTCCTCTTATGCACTTTTGTAGGCATCACATGAACCTTAAGGTGAGCACATGGGAGCAGAATGGTCACATGCGTGCTCAGTACTTCCTTTGTATCCCTAGTTTGTGTTAAATCTTTACGAGGATGTAAAGCCCTGATGTGGGAGTAATTTAAAGACTCGGAAATTTCAAGGAAATTTTTTTGAAATTACTTTGGAATTTTACAAGAAGGCAGTTTTCGACGGCGCCTGATTCCAAGGCCTAGTGTGCCCGGAATCATTTTCCGAAGTTTAGCTCGGCTACGTTCAGTGAACGAATGAGCAGGTTTTTCTAACTATTGAACCGGTGCTCGGAATTGAAATACGAGGGCACAGATGAAACTGCAACGCAAGTAATTGCTTAAGAAGACCCTTTCTGGAGTTGCGTTTTCTCGGGTTGAGTTGTTAAAATAATGTGAGGGTTAAAAATATAATGGTTTTACCATTATATTATCATTTCTTGTTATGTGGATTAAGTGTTGTGTCACAACACTTTTCCCCTCTCTTATGTGGTTATAACCAAAGGGAGTTAGAGGTGGGACCCACTTATTGTTAACTACCATTGAGAGGATTATGGTGGGATGGGGCCCACACAATCGCAAACCCTCACCTTCCCCTAATGTTCATAACATTTCCCCTCTTAATTTTGTAACTCTCAAAAAGAAAACCCCCCTTTAAATGAAAGTCAACTCTTGCGTTTAACTAAATATTAAATTCCTATTTAATTATGCAGTTAAAACTCATCAATTAATTCAATTAATTTAATGATTCAATTTTGAATTTCAAAAACCTTTGTCTTGAGTAATAAAATAAGGCAACGCTTATTTTATTAGGGTGGTTTTGTTGTGCGAGAGGATTTTGGGAGAGGAAAGCTCTATGTTCCGAAGAACGTTCTTGTTCCTCGTCAAAGAACCCGAAGAACACCGATCCTTCAACGAAGAACTCTTTCACCGCAAAGGGGAGTTCGTTGTACCATCTTCCTCCCTCCTCGCAGCTAGGGAGAGACTGCATCCTCAGCGATCGACGACGCGACGCCGATGATCCTCCTTCTGTGATTCTTACGGAGTCTCCTTCTACGACGTCCCTTTCCGCAGCAAACCACGCTCGATGACAATGCATGAGGTAGGGGATTATTTGTTTTTGTTTGTGATTACCTTCATTTCCGATCATCGTCTCTAATTGAGCCACCTAATATAGGAATAACGGGAGGATGTTGGACCCCACGAACACGTCCGACCCTCCTCCCCCCTTGATTTCTTGATTTTTTTGCGGCACGAGCAAGGTAGCGCGGGTTCGTTGCACCATGCGGAAATAATGAAGTATGGGAGGAGAAGCGCGGCGCCGTTGCACCGTGTCGTTGAAGTCAAACATAGCCATGGCGTAATCACTCCGCGTCGGAGAACCTCGAAGAGGCCGCGGCCGGAGCGGGGACATGGCCGATGGGCGTGGCGCCGTCACGTCGCGCCGATCGGACAAGGCCGCGACCTACGACCGTGGTGGTGCGGGGGAGCGGCGGTCGGCTTCTGGCCACCGGAGCAAAAAGGCAGGACCCGTAGGGGGGTCCCGCGGTGACCCACCATCCGGCCAAGCCGACTGGTTACCGAGAAGGCCGGGGGTCGTAACCCCCTGCTGGCCGATCAAGCGACCCCCACGTGGGGGTCGCGTTTGTCAATCAGGGGGGTAGCACGCCCCCCTGTTTCGCTCAGCTCGGACAACCGAGCAGGCCACGCTGGTCATGCCTGTGTGGCAGGCCAACCGGCCAACCGGCCGCCGGGCCAGGTGGGGCCACGCCCAAACGGACCGGACTCGGACCCTGTTCCGGTCGACCCGGTTCCGGTCGACCCGGTTCGAGCTAACCCGGGGGGGGGGGGGGTATCGGGTCAGGACGGCCCAGGCCCAAACCCCCTATATTCGGTCCGTTTTCAGTCATTTTCCTAAATCTTGGGCTACGGACCTCTGATCGATGCACCGTTAGTTGCGATGCGATCCTTGGATCGAGTCGGGTGTCTCAGTATATTACACCCAAGGTTTTGGAGAACTTTGCGAACGGCCGGGTTTGTTCGAACACGAAACCAACCGGGCCCTCGGAGCGGAAACACTTATAACTTGAGCTCCAGACGTCCGATTGACGTGCCGTCAACATTGTTGGATTTCTCTTGTCGAGACGGAACTTTTTGAATACTTTGCCTGAGTTTTGAATGCATTTGGATAGTGTTCGGGTTGGATTGAACATGAAATCCAACTGGGACCTTGGAATGGAAAAGGTGACAACTTTTAGACCGGGCGTCGGTTTGACGAACCGTCAGAGAAATTGGTGATCACATTGAGAAAAGGTACCTATGAGTAGACCCTATGAGATTTCGGGGAAATGTTGAGATACAACAGGGTTGGTTCGACAACGAAACCAACTGGGCCCCTAGGATGAAATGGCTAATAACTCACTGACTGGGCGTCCAATTGACGCGTCGTCTGTTGCATTCAGACCCCTTTGACGGGGTGGTCCTTTGAGATACTTCTTCTGGGACTTTGAGATAATTGGAGTATCGACCTGTAGCTCGTGGAGCAGACCCTCCTGGAGATAAGCGTACGGAGTACGGAGACCGTGTAGCTGGATGAGACCTAACGACTGCTTGACCGACTCGACTTAGAGTGAGTCGACTAGCCCAGTGGACAGAGCACTACTATGTTTGGGTGCAGACCCATGGAGGACAGATTTCCTAGTAGCAGGTTGCAGACCCGCGGTAATCAACAGAAGGAGTAACTATGCAGGCTATTAGAGGGGGGGTGCACTACTTTGTTTGGGTGGCAGACCCCGGTGGGAAGCACTACTGTGTTTGGGTGGCTGACCCGTGGTACTCGACAGGAGGAGTACCTCAGCAGTCTTAGGTTAGTGATCAGTACCTCTGAGTTGTGACAGGATCACTGTACTCTCCAGAAATGGGGCTCTTCAGCAGTTATGGTTTCGATAATGAAAATACGTGTTTGGTCTGAGTCTATGACCTTTGTGTTTCCTCATGATTGAGATGGTTCACATGATAACTTAGGTATAGGTATGGGCATATAATTTAGTATTGGTTATCCATTAATATCGTAACCTTTTTGTTTCCTCATGATTGTGATGGGTTACATGATTACTTAGGTATAAGTATGGGCTTTTACCTATGTAAGGGTTATCTGTTGAGATCCTCGTTTGTGGTTATCCTTTTTGGTTTTAGTGAGACCTTGAGGGTCTCGGGGTCCCTAATGAGTATCATATACTCACCCTTGCTCGGGCTATGCCAGCACCTCGTTGTGTTGGTTGCAGACGACAGGCAGCGCTGACAGAGGACAAGTGTTCGAGGACTGGACGGTACCTGGAGGTGGAACACACGATGAGTCAGTATCTGAATGTGGACTTCACGATGAGGCGACACTCGGAGGAGGTTAACAGGCAAGATCGTTGTGGAGGCTATCTGTACCTACCCTTTAGGTAGGATCCATGGTGGACGATTCAGGAGCTCTACTATTTGTACCTACCCTTCATGCAGGATCCGAGGAGGACGACCCAGGAGCTGCTTCTATTCTTCTAGCTACTTATCTCTTCTATTGTACTTTCGTTCAGTTGTAGATATACATTCGGTTGGGTTTTTATTCTGGACCATTTACTTTTCAGCGCTTCCTTTTGTACTTGGTGTATTACTTCCGCTTGTACTCTGTGGTGTTTTATTTACTTTAATAAGGCAATGCCTTCCCAGTTATCGGGATTTTGGCCTTTGGTGCTAGTCTCCATCCCCTGGCCTATGGAAGGGG
Organism: Viscum album; assembly: GCA_963277665.1. NCBI lineage: Eukaryota > Viridiplantae > Streptophyta > Magnoliopsida > Santalales > Viscaceae > Viscum > Viscum album. The sequence goes on along the minus strand of OY728133.1, from coordinate 2,062,044,993 downwards.
GCTTGGGGTAGTCACGGCACGGGCCCCGAGGACGGGTCGTGACATATATTGTAATAACTGGTAGTTATCTTCCACTTATATTGATGATAAATTTTACATAAAATTTTTAGAGTGGTAATTATTGAAAATACATTTTTGATCTTATCAAATTTAGATAGGAGTGGTTTCTATCATGGTTATTATCACTATTATGGGAGAAGAATAATTTTAATATATCAATTATTCAATTACAATTTTTTAGTTATATGACATCATTAATGTGAGATTTTTGGGGTTTCGACTAATAATAATGGTATATTTCGTGCTCAATATTATTCAATGTATGGATCTCATAACCTTTCCTCATTAAATGATGGCTGAAAATTTGTATATAGATGTCAAGGATCATCATGAGTACATAATATATATGGAATTTATTAAAACATGAATTTCGCCTTTGGTTTCTCCAATGTTATATGATTATACATTGGATAGTACATTAGGATTAGGTGTTGATTACTGGTGGTTAAACTAGGAAGTGGTCATGAGCCATTATCCTCTTCCTCATATAGACAACATGTTTTAATACATTAGTGGATATTAGTGGTTCTCTAATATTGAATTGAATTTGAGTTATTATCAATTGTGGGTTAGGATTTTTTGTATTCCTTTTATTTATTTTAGAGGTATTGATGTACTAATTTACTATATTTTCATTCCTTTCCAATATAAAACTGTACTTTCTATGTTTATGGACCTCATAAATTATGAATTCCATCTATATTTCATTTCATTCATTCTAGTTTTCTTTAAATTATATTATTATATATTTTTAGTCATTATATGATCACTTTAGTAATTTAAAAAATATTCTAGAGTACATTGAGGGAGAAGAAAAATTATGTGTATTTCATGATGTATACATTTTTAGAACATGATATCAACAGTTGAAATTTCATTAGACCATTGGACTATGATCATTGTTGTTCCTAGTTGAACCTTAAGAATTTATTTTTGATTTATATATTCATGATAATGATGGTTATTAAGTAATATTTATACATGACTTATCTCAATTATATGTTTTTTGATGGATACAGAACAAATGTGGTGAATTTTAGTTCACAGAACATTATGAGAGTTCCTTCAAAAATATTTAGTGAAGTATAAAATTTATTCTAATTATTACCATACTTGATCTTTGAAAGGAGGCTACAATGTAATATTACACATTCGGTTTTTTTGTTAGATTCATTATGACAAAAAATTTATATACATTAAATTATAGATCCATGTAGTTATGGACACATGATCAAAATTGTCCAACTCATGATTTTCATATTGTGGAATTAGTGAATGCATTGAGATGTTGGACTAAATATTTTTCAGAAATAGATTCATTTTATATATAGATTAAAATATACAGATGCATATCATGTCATATGCTAACATGAAATATTTTATATTATATTCATTCTTTTATTAATTCATATTGTATGTATCTCATGTTATGGGGATTTAACATTTAATGTGTTGTCTAGGAAGTCTTTTTCTTAGGTGGTGTGGGAGTAGAGTAATTAGTAGAGGTTGATGCGCCTCTTCACAAAAATTCATGTTTACTTTTTGGAGTATCTATGTGATGTTTATAAGGCCCTGGCCATAAACATTTCTTAATATTGAATTAAATGAATAATTCAAATTGAGGATATTTTCAGGTTCAGAGTTTTAGAGAATTAGGACATAACTATTACATCTCAAAAGATTACAAAGTAGACACTTCTACTAAGTTTCCATAGAATAAAAAACTCTTAAAGAGAAACATGTCTAGTTCCATGATTTAGATAGCATGACATTCCCTTGATCCCATCATTGACACTATTCCACATTACGTCCTGTAAGAAACATTTCAAAAAAAACTTGGGGTGAGCATAAAAAGATCAGTAAGGGATACACAGAGAATGAAAACTGTTAGTTTTTCAAACATCAAGTAAACCATGTATACTTTATCAAAGTAATACCTTCACCTTTATGAAGTAGTTAAAACTCTTCACTGAATAAAATGTCATTACATACCCTTTTGTAACCAAAGGATTACCCTAAAACCCATAAAAATGACACATAACATATAAAGGTAACTTGGGACATAAACATACTTATGTGGAATAACCATACGGTCGACTTCCACACATATCACTTCATGGAATAGCCATACGGACAACTTCCATACTTACTTAATAGAATATCCATACGACCGACTTCCATACCCAATGCATTGGAGGTTATAACATAAACACCCATCCTGGTATTCACGGAACCACCCGTTATATGGTTTATCACGTAACCACCCGTCAAATGTCCAAGTACCATTATAAAAATCATATGACATAAAAAAATATAATGGAAAGAAAACATTTCCACACTTTGATATCAATATATCACTTAAATATATTGACATAAAAAATCCATTATAAAACCCATTTTCAATACAAAAATACATAAAATAGTATATGGTATTTATTTCATTTCAAAAACATGTTACGGTATATTCAGGAAGCCAAAGACCAAATAATACTTGCGGAGTCAGAAAAGGTCGTTGTCACCGCGTACGTTAAAAGAAACATTCCTTTTTGTCATTTTGTAAAATGCTTTGTAGAAAAAGATTCCTTTCTTATAAAAGTAATAGTCAAAGGGTTTTATAAACCATATAAAATATAGTTGTGTATAAAACGAAATATGCCCCAATGAAAGGAGATTGAGCTGAAGTCCCTTACCTCAGGTCCGACTTGACTCGATCGTTCATTAACGTCCTTAAAATCGGGTAACTCTCTTAGATTTGAGCTCAAAGGCTTCCTTGGGAACACTTCTACCCAAAGTGAGGCTTCAAGGAGTAATATAGGGATGCATAGAGACAAAATGGGAAGGGGTTACCCGAGCCAAAGTCTTTGGAAGTGTGGGTAAGGTGGTAGAGGTGGGGGCCTTTTATAAGAGGGGAGGAGGGGCACTCTTGGAATGTAAGGAAATGATACTTTATTTTAGAATGAGTTTCGGATTTTAATGGTCCCACATTGATGTGTTTCGAGGATAAAGTGATAAGGGTTCGAAATCCTCCCATCCAATAGGTTTTTGACATGTTTAGGTCTTAGATTTTACATTATCTTTCCATTTTATTTAAATCATTAAATAATGTGGTAATCGCTGCATCATCATGGTGTCATAAATAATTTAATTTATTTAATTTCTAAAAATTATAAAGCAAATACTATGATGTATTAAATCTTTTTACCTTTCCAATGAATATGTATAGTCAAAAATATGATTTGAATAACCCCTTGTAAAAATTGTTTTAATAAAACAACTCATGTTTGTGACATTTTTATTTTAAAATTAAATAAAAAGATATTAATGTCATTTTCCAACTAAAGTGGCTCCATGGGGTCCCAAAGTTGACCCATGTATTTTATTGGTCGGACATGACACATCCAATGAGGTTAGGACATGTGTCAAGTTCATTTCATTATATTAAAACATTATTTTTACCTTAAATTACACTAATTACCTCTAATCGCGATTAAAAACTTAATAAGTTAATATTCACCCAAAAAATTATTTTAATCCCATTGAACCAAATTTTACTTCTTAATGACAACCATGTATGTAGGATTTTTGAAATTCAAAACATAGAGGTGGTAAAATTTTATTTAAAGGAAAAATCACTTTTTTTATGTACCACTTAGTGGTTTCACTATATATTCATCAAAAATTGAAGTTTTTCAGAAAAATACCAAAACGTCACTCTAAGCTATATTTGATATTCCGAATTCAAAAATGAAGTCCATTTTACAAAATTCTAAACATATAAGTTGCATTAATTAATTTATTAAATAATTCCCGTTGTCAGAGCAAATAGCGTGTTTTTATGAAACAATAAGTATCAAAAGATTGACACTAGTTTAAGTCTGATTTCAAAGTGAAATTAATTCCAACGACCACTATTGGATTTAATGGTAAAAATATATTCTAATTTCACTATAAAACCAATTCAAAAGATAATCTAATAATATAAATAAATTATATTAAAAAGAGGTTTTGAATTAAAATAAAACATTTTTCACTATTCATTAAAAAATGACCTTTATCTGAAAAATACCAAAAATTTACACAAAGTAAATTTTTATGTCCCGATTCTAAAGAAGAGTTTTATTTGGTCCAATTGAATGTATAAGAGTGAACAAAACTATATTTAATGATGGTTCGTCATCAAAAGGAGATAAGTGAACCATTAGTGAAAACTAGGGCATATACGCCTAAAATTGAATTCTTTCCGAATTCTAAGCCTTTATCTTTTATTAGATAAAAGTATAAACATTTAAAAAACATTTATAATCATATTTTAGTTATTTCTATCCCTTCCCACCAATATAACGGTTATGTGTTAACTACCATTTAAAATAATATTATTTTATTACTAGTGTGCAACGTAAGGTTTCAAAGAAACTCTTTGTTGCGTATCGGGTACGCTATCGAACATAGAAACCTCTTTAAAGTAAAATTAATATTAAATTCGTAAATATTAATAAATATGAAAAATTTTTATTCATTATTTACCTGGGATGTTACATCCTTCCCCCCATTTTGGGAATTGCGTTCTCGCAATTTTATTCACTTATCAAAATAAGTGGGGGTATTTATCCCTCATATCATTTTCAGATTCCCATGTTGCCTCTTCAACCATATGATTTTTCCACAAAACCTTTACCTAATGAATTACCTTATTTCGGAACAATTTCTCTCTTTGGTCAAGAATATGGACTGGTTGTTCTTCATAAGATAGGTTCTCCTCCAGCTGAACTAGCTCTGGACTCAAAACATGAGATAGATCTGGCATATACTTCCTCAACATCGAAACATGAAAAACATTGTGTACTTGAGATAAACTCGGAGGTAAAGCCACTCGGTAAGAAACTGATCCAACTTTCTCCATAATTTAATCTGGTCCAATGAACCTTGGACTCATCTTTCCTTTCTTACCAAATCTCATCACACTTTTCCATGGAGAACCCTTGAGAAAAACACAATCACCTACCTCGAATGATATATCCTTCCTCCGGTTATCCGCATAAATCTTCTGCCTGCTCTTAGCTGTTCTCTTGTGTTTCTTAATCAACTGATCTTTTTCTGCCATCTCTTCTACCAATTCTGGTCCCATCAGCTTCCTTTCACCCACTTTATCCCAAAATGTTGGAGTTCGACACCGCTTCCCATAAAATGCATCAAATGGTGCCATCTGTATACTGGAATGAAAACTGTTATTATATAAAAACTCAACCAAAGAATGTTGTTGGTCCGAACATCCCTAATAATCCATCGAACAAGCTCGTAGCATATCCTCCAGGGTATGAATTATTCATTCTGACTGCCCATTGGATTGCGGATGAAAAACTGTTCTAAAATTTAATTCAGTACCCAACGACATCTAAAGGCCTTTCAAAAAGATAGAAGTAAAACTGGGATCATGATCGGACACAATGGAGAGAGGAACTCCATGTAACATGACTATCTCTTTAAGATACAAACGGGAAAGTTGATCTAGGGAAAAAGAATCTCGTATAGCAAGGAAATGAGCAGATTTAGTCAATCGATCAACAATAACCCAGATTTGATTATTACCTCGAGATGTACTCAGTAATCCTACAACAAAGTCCATGGATATATTACCCCATTTCCACTCTGGCACTAGTAAAGGCTGAAGCATCCCTTTCGGTAACTGCCACTATGCCTTAACCTGCTAACAAGTCAAACACTTCACAGTAAAATCAGTAATATCCCTTTTCATTCCATCCCACCAGTAATACTCCCGAAGATCTCTATACATCATAGTACTTCCAGGATGAACTGAAAACGAGGAACTATGAGCCTCACATAACAGCTCATTCTTCAACTGTGAATCACAAGGCACACATAATCTCTTCCCAAACCTCAAAACACAATCATTATCAATGTTGAATTCAGGCAACATACCCTTCTGAACCAGCTCTACATTTTTCTGCAACTCACTGTCTTCCCTCTGCGCTTGCTTAATTCTATCTGATAGTGATGATCCCACTGATTCCTGAAAAAAAAAACAGAAGAACTTCTTGCACCAACAACTTCTATGCCAAAGTTCATCAAATCAAAAACCAATGGATCTCGTTCCAAACGTATCATGGTTAATGAATCATTACTTTTTAGACTCAAAGCATCAGCCACTTTATTTGCTTTTCCCGGATGGTAATAAATTGTACAATTATAATCCCTGATTAAAACCAGCCATCTTTTCTGTCTCATGTTCAATTATTTCTGAGTGAATATATACTTTAAACTTTTGTGATCAGTATATATTTTACACTTTACTCCATACAAATGATGCCTCAAAATTTCTTTTCTGTCTCATGTTCAATTATTTCTGAGTGAATATATACTTTAAACTTTTCTGATCAGTATATATTTTACACTTTACTCCATACAAATGATGCCTCAAAATTTTTAAAGCAAAAACAACATCAGCTAATTCCAAATGATGTGTAGGTTAATTTACCTCATGAGTTTTCAACTGACGTGAAGCATAAGCAATTACCTGATCATTCTGCATAAGGATACATCCAAGTCCCTTCAACGAAGCATCACTGTAGATAACAAACTCACCATTTCTGGAAGGAAGTGCCAAAACTGGAGCATTCACCAATCTTCTTTTCAACTCCTGAAAAAAATCATCACATTCTTTTGTCCATATAAACCTAACACCCTTCTGAGTTAGCTTTGTCATTGGACTAGATAATCGTGAAAAAATTTCAACAAACATTCGGTAGTAACCTGACAAACAAAGAAAACTACGGATCTTAGTTACATTTGTGGGTCTTGGACATTCTACAACAACTCTTGTTTTTGCAGGATCAACAGTTATGCCATCTTTTGAAACAATGTGACCAAGGAAGGAAATTTGTTGTAACCAAAACTCACACTTTCTGAATTTTCCATACAGTTTCTTTTCTTTTATGGTTTGAAAAATAACCCTTAAATGACTTTCATTATCCTATTTACTTTTAGAAAACACCAAAATATCATCAATAAAAACAACCAACATTTTTCACCTGATTCAACTGAGCCATCACTGCATCAAACAGTTTAGTTCTGATTCTGACCATCTCAGGATACTGATTTGAATGGTAATTTCACTCTGTATGCCTTCCCAGAAAATTTGTTTTGTTTCCTCTATTAAAAACCATTCTTAAAAAACATGTCTCAGATGAAGCAACATGGTAATCTTAAAATTCTATATCATTTCAAAAAAATATTTTTGGTTAATCATTTAATAGAATTATCACTCCTAAAGTTATCTAAACTGACCTCTGATACCAACTATAAGGCCCCATCCTTAAAAATTTCTTAATATTTAATTAAATGAATAATTCACATTGAGGATCTTTTCAGGTTTAGAGTTTTAGAGAATTAGGACATAACTATTACATCCCAAAAGATTACAAAGTAGACACTTCTACTATGTTTCCATAGAATAAAAAACTCTTAAAAGAAACATGTCTAGTTCCATGTTTTAGATAGCATGGATTTCCCTTGATCCCATCCTTGACCATATTCCAAATTAAGTCCTGTGAAAAACATTTCAAAAAAATTTGGGGTGAGAATAAAAAGCTCAGTAAGGGATACACAATGAATGAAAACTGTTAGTTTTTCAAATATCAAGTAAACCATGTATAATTTATCAAAGAAATACCTTCACCTTCATGAAGTAGTAAAAACTCATCACTGAATAAAAAATCATTACTTGCCCTTTTGTAACCAAAGGATTACCATAAAACCCATCTAAAGAACACATAACATATAAAGGTAACTTGGGACATAAATATACTTAAGTGGAATAACTATACGGTCAACTTCCACACATATCACTTAATGGAATAGCCATATGGACAACTTCCATACATACTTAATGGAATAGCCATACGGACGACTTCCATACCCAATGCATTGGATGTTATAACGTAACCACTCGTCCTGGTATTCACGACACCACCTGTCATATGGTTTATCACATAACCACCCGTCAAATGTCCAAGTACAATTATAAAAATCATAAGACATAAAACAAATATAATGGAAAGAAAACATTTCCACACTTTTATCACAATATATCACTTAAATATCTTGACATAACAAATCCATTATAAAAACCATTTTCAATAACAAAATACATAAAAGTGTATATGGTATTTATTTCATTTTAAAAACACATTATGGCTTGTTCAGGAAGCCAAAGAAAAAATAATACTCACGGCGTCGGAAAAGGTCATTGTCACCGCGTATGTTAAAAGAAACATTCCTTTTTGTCGTTTTGTAAAATGCTTCGTAGAAAAAGATTCCTTCTGTATAAAAGTCAAAGTTAAAGGGGATTATAAACCGTATAAACGATAGTTGTGTATAAAACGAAATATGCTTCAATGAAAGGAGATTGAGATGAAGTCCCTTACCTCGGGTCCGACTTGACTCGGTCGTTCTTTAACATCCTTAAAATCGGGTAACTCTCTTAGATTTGAGCTCAAAGGCTTCCTTGGGAAGACTTATGCCCAATGTCAGGCTTCAAGGAGTAATAGAGGGATGTGGAGAGACAAAATGGGCAGGGTTTGGGTGAGCCAAAGGCTTTGGAAATGTGGGAAAAGTGTTAGAGGTGGGGGCCTTTTATAAGAGGAGAGGAGGGGCACTCTTGGAATGTAAGGAAATGATACGTTATTTTAGAATGAGTTTCGGATTTTAATGGTCCCACATTGATGTGTTTCGAGGATAAGGTGATAAGGGTTCTAAATACACCCATAAAATAGGTTTTGGACATGTGTAGGTCTTAGATTTTACATTATCTTTCCATTTTATTAAATCGTTAAATAATGAGGTAATTGCTGCATCATCATGGTGTCATAAATAATTTAATTTATTTAATTCTCTAAATTATAAAAAAATACTATGATGTAGGAAATATTTTTACCTTTAAAATTAATATTTATAGTCAAAAATATAATTTTTATAACCCCATTTAAAAATTGTTTTTGTAAAACAACTCATGTTTGTGACATTTTTATTTTAACATTAAATAAAAAGATATTAATGTCATTTTCCAAATAAAGTGGCTCCATGGGGTCCCCAAAGTTGACCCATGGATTGTCTTGGACGGACATGAATCATCCAATGAGGTTAGGACATGGGTCATGTTCATTTCATATAATTACAACATTATTTTTACCTTAAATTACACTAATTACCTCTAATCGCGATTAAAAACTTAATAAGTTACTATTCACCAAAAAATTATTTTAATCCCATTGAACAAAATTTTAATTCTTAATGAAAACCATGTATGTCGTATTTTTGAAATTCAAAACACATAGGTGGTAAATTTTCATTTAAACGAAATATCAGTTTTTTTAAATACCACTTAGTGGTTTCACTATTCATCAAAAATTGAAGTTTTTCAGAAAAATACCACAAATTCACCCTAAGCTATATATGATATTCCGAATTTAAAAATGAAGCCCATTTTAAAATATTCAAAACATATATGTTTCATTAATTAATTTAATAATTAATTCCCACTGTCAGAGCAAATAGCGAGTTTTTATGAAACAATAAGTATCAAAAGATTGAAACTAGTTTAAGTCCGATTTCAAAGTGAAATTAATTCTAACGATCACTATTGGATTTAATAGTAAAAATATATTCTAATTTCACTTTAAAACCAATTCAAATGATAATCTATTCATATAACTAAATTAGATTAAAAAGGGGTTTTGAATTAAAATACAACAATTTTCACTATTCATTAAAAAATGAACTTTATCGGAAAAATACCAAAAATTTACACAAAGTAAATTTTGATTTCCCGATTATAAAGAAGAGTTTTATTGGGCCAATAGAATGTATAAGAGTGGACAAAACTATATTTAATGACGGTTCACCATCATAAGGCGATAAGTGAACCTTTAGTGAAAATTAGGGCATATACGCCTAAAATTGAATTCTTTCCGTATTTTAAGCCTTTATATTTTATTATATAAAAGTAAAAAACATTTAAAAAACATATATAATCATATTTTAGTTATTTCTATCCCTTCCCGCCAATACAATGGCTATGTGTTAACTACCATTTAAAATAATATTATTTTATTAATAGTGTGCAACGTAAGACTTCAAAGAAACTCTTTATTGCGTATCGTGAATGCTATCGAACATAGAAACCCCTTTAAAGTAAAATTTAAATTTAATTCATAAATATTAATAAGTATGAAAATTTTTTATTCATTATTTACCTTGGATGCTACAATGTTAACCTCCCATCATCGAGTATTTACACCTATATTCTCATGATGACGAACAACATATTTCTATATTAATTACATTTTCTTGTTATAAGGGATAATATATATATGTGGGCTCCACTACTATATTAGTTTGTTGGATAATGATGGGATTCAGTATATTTGGAAATGTGGATGAGTTGGTGAATATGTGTAATGATTTTATATGGGATTCACATGCCTCGAGATGGTTAGTTTAACTATGGAGTAATGTGATGTATCACATTATACAAATGAATTATTGGTGTATCATGGTGAAGTAGGAAATTGTAGTGTTAATCGTGTGATACTTTAAGTATTAGCGTGTGGGGGATATACATCAGTGGCCCATAGATCTACAAAGGCCTCTACTTATTTATAGTAGAAATGAGATGATGTCATGATGTATTTTATAATTGGGTTCATGGGTTCACATGAGAAATAATTATTGTATATCTTCCCTATATAATATTTGAAAGTTCTTATTTTATACTATATCATATGAAATGAAATGTGTATATTATAGGGTATATTATTAGAAAACATTATCATATCATCATATTTATTCATATGATTAGGTATAATTTATTATATCCACATCCATTGAATATTATTCAAATATTTATTTCATAATGTGTGAAATAATTCCCTTAGTTATCATTAAGTAGTGTTTTTTAGTTTGAATTAAAGGGAAAATTAGATATTCCAATTTATCATAGGGTGTTGTTAACATTTTTAATTTCATGTGTATTTGTTAATACACATGAAAGACATGCATGGATCCTTGCATAGTCCCATGGATTATATTATGTCTAGAGACAGTATACATTTTGTAGTTGATACTTATAAAACATCATTATCAATCCCCCTTAATCTAATTACCTCTTCTTTTTTAGTCCTTTTATTTTGAGAAACCGAAATATTATAGAGAGTTGTTGACTCTAGTATAATCATAAGGTGATTCACATTATCCCTTCGAACCATAATTTAGGAAGTATATTATTTTCTAAAATAGTGTTCAATTCTTTAGGTATGGTGAATAAAGGCGAAATATAATTTTGATGATGCAAGGAACACACATTAATTATCACCATTTACATTCCACATGGTTTTGTGACATCTATTGTGGTTCTCCTAAGATAATTTTTTCTTATTAATTTTCACTAATGTATTAAATATTAAAAATATCCATTGAATCATTTGTAATTATAAATACCAAACAATGTACTTGTAATCAGGAAATAATTATTCAAGTGGATTTATAAAAAAAATTAAAAAATTGATCTATAAGCCATTGTTAATGGTTTAGTATGTTTTTAAATACATCTAGAAGCTATTGGATTTATCATATGAAATAACAAAATAAATATTATTTGTGTTTAATCTAGTGACATGTGATGTTTATAATATACCATGGCTCACTCACTGGGTTATGTTCATCTAGAAATCAATTAATTTCATTTGACTTATTATGAAATAATCCAACATAGTTTTCATCTTATTATTGTCATCATGCCTTTTAGACAGTCCAATATTTTACCATATCATATGACATGATTTCTTATTCTACACTAAATTACTGAATTTATTCCTACAGAATTCATAATAATAAGATGGTAATATTTTATTTTATATGATTTATGAATGATTTATTACAACAAAGTCATAAGAAAATACAATATGATTGGCATGTAATATACTAAACCATTCTCTCCCACCCAGTGAACGTCCCCACACAACATATTAATCCTACATATTCTATCTATAAAGTTCTAATCTAATTAAATATTTCACCACATGAATTAATAATACAAATGAGTCTATGATTTGAGTTGATATTTCACAACACTTTTCTTATCTCAAACATATCAACAAGAAGTCCTTAAATATTACATAAAAGTAAAAAAACAATTTTTTACGAAATTGAAATATAAATTAACTTGAATAATCTAAAAAATTATACTAAGATATTGGTAGGTTTACTATTAATTTATAGAAATTTTTATAAAATAATAATTTATAACATATGTATTATAAATTTTTTAAGTTTCTATTATTTATTTTATAAATAAATATCTGTAATAATAAATTTTAAAATTAAAATAAAAATTAATTTTTTTTACCATGAACTATAAAAAAAAATACACTATTAACCATAAATTATGTAATGATTTTATTATTATTTATAATTTACAAAATAATGAAAAATATAAAAGAAACTATTTTTAAATTATCATAAGATTGTAACATTCAATATGAAGAATTGAAATTAATTGGTCATATTTAATAAATTAGATAAACTATGTAAAAAAGTAATTATGATTATTTATATTAAGAAATTATTAAATATTTGGTAATATGTAATGTTAAATTATATAAATTGTTTCTATAGTAAAATTAGAATGTAATACGTTTGTATTTCATTAAAAAACTTATATTTAATTGAAATTCCATATAACATGTAATATGTAAGGCTGTATGTTAGTAATAAATATAAAAATTTAATATTTATTTTAATAATGTATTGTCCAAAATAAAATTATTATAAATTATTTTTTCCTATTTTTTTAATTTATTTTTCTATTTTATTTCATGTTTTATTCATAATTATAATTATTTACATAATAATGGGTAAATGCATTATATTTTTTAGACTACATATATGTTATCATACTTCTATATTAGGAGTCACATTCTAGTTATGATAATTGGAATTGACTTCTTTTACCAAAAATATTTCATATGCATGGTTATAAACATGAATTAATAAGTTAATTAAGATTTATACATATCATGATTGGGTTTAATGTATATTATTTCTATGATGCAACTGGGTATGTGTTAATATAATAGGATTTTAATTTTAGATTGTAACATAAGACATGGGTTGTGTAAAGAGTTAAACACCAATATGAATATAAAATAGTGGTTTTCAAGAAGGAATGTTGTTCAAACTAAATAATTTTAATCATGCCTAATTGTAAAAGAAATACATTTGATAGGATAGTTCAATTAAATATCATTAAAAATATTACGGTTTATATTTTTTTATATGTAAGACACATGAAAAGAAATTGATCATCCAAATATTTAGTTTCATGAAAAATATTTTTTCCCACAGATTATCATGTGTAAGATAAAGAATAGATTGATATTACAAAGAGTTATGTAACCAAATACATCTATGATATTTGTGTTAAACATACCCAAAAACCCTTTAGGAAGGATTATAATGTAATTTTGTTGAGCTTTTGCCCATATGCTGGACTATGGAAAAGGATTTCAAAGTTAACAATCTAACATTTATATATGACATAATTAAAATGTTATTCTATAATGATATGTGGTAATATGGAATCTAAAATTGACTTAGTTATTAAATAAATATATTTAAATCTTGGCCGAATAATATATATAATGGTTTTAAAAGTGGTCCATCATTTTAGAGTGTCACGTTTTAGAAAATTTCTTATAAAATTAATATAAAATATGGTATACATTTCACAAAATCATTTATTATATTATATATCATCATCCTATTCAATATTGAAAATAAAATAAAACTCTATCAAATATACAAAATTAATTTATGAAAATATTAAGGATGGTAGCCTAAGAAAATATCTTTTGCTTTTGAAATTATACGTGTTACTGAAATAATTTCATGAGTAACCAATTGTTGATGTCTTTCATGAAATCGGTCAAGATTATTATGAATATCATATAATGATTCACTTAAAGTTTTAAAGTCCTTTGATGTTATATAGAAAAAGAACACTAGTAAATGTTCAAATTTTTTATGTTATTTAGTATGTTAGTGGCTAGATAACACAAAAGTTATCCTTTAAGTATTTTTCTTGTAATAGAATTCATTCTATTATAAGTATTTTAAAAATGGGAATGTGATCAAAAAAATTATTATTTTCAATAAGGGTTTATAATTTATTAAATATGGAATGTAATTCCAAGGTTATCATTTTTACAATACAATAAAAGTAGGTAAATGTTGAAAATAAATGATGAAATATTAGTAGGATTGTATAATAATGAATTTTTCATACGTACAGTCTATGTCATTAATACGTGACGATGAAATAATGAAATAAGGAATATATTTCAATAGTATTGGATTATCCGAGATAATTAAAGGTGATTTAGAGTCTACATGGTGTTTCCATGTTAATTATCAGTGTCATAGAAAGTAATTCATTAATTTTTAATGTTATACAACACTTTTTCTCGAAATTAAAAATGATGAAAATACAAGAGTCTTAAATAAATAATGGAACTAAAAATTATTTTACATTTCAATAAATGATTGTAAAAAAGGGTTTTTTAATCTTATATTTTAATTTAAATGTATTTTTCAATATTTGATTGGTTTATGTCCAGGATGTGAACATTTATCTAATTTACCTTGTGTGATATGATAATATGGTTTATAACAAACTTTTATTATGAATAATAAGACATGATACATATTTTTAATGATTCAATGAGATCTATATCATATTTTATGATAAATATAATGATAAATGATTTTAGTCTCAAATAATGTAGTATAGTTTAAAATTTTATAAAATATTTGGAATGTATATTCAGCCAATATCATTAGAATATTTTTGAGAATAAAGTATTATTTTATTAAAATGTTCCAATCACAATTAATACTTGATTTGATATGGATAAAATTATTTATTTAGTTAATTTTATTTCTTATAAGTAATATTAATAATATCCAACAATAATAGAGTTTGTGTATCAATATTAAAATTTTCAAATGAGAATATTGTGTCAAAGTGATTAGTGGGAGTAGTTTTTTACCTAGTAAATGTTAAAATTAACTAATGAAATTATTATTTAAGCCATAATTTATTTTTAATATCAGATAAATAATCTAAAAGGATATCAATATAGTGGTAAAATAATATTTACATTCTTTACATTCTTTACAAAAAAAACAAGGAAATTGTTTAATGAAATAGTTTCCATAAAGGATGATGATATAATCTGAAATAATTCTATGTAGAAGGCAAATGTTTTTAACATCTATGCATTTATTATTGTGAATTTATGAAGTTTTAATAATTTATTCATTGATTTGAGTATTAGAAATTTTATGTTTACATTTTCTACATTATCCAATCAATAGATATATTTAAATTTTAATTATATAATGGTTTATTTGGAGAAATTTTCTATATGATCACATAGAGGTGAGGAAGAAATTGCATAGAGTTTTATTTATAAAATAATACACCTAAAAGAGTTGGAATCATAAGGATGGTCTATTAGTCTATCATATGTTATATATTTAGTTTTGTTTTATTGGATCATCTTCTTTTATATGCATAAATGAGTTTAAGAATATATAAATACCATGTACTACTAAAAGTAAATCTATAATTTATCATTACTTCACATTGAATTCATATATATATATATATATTTAAGTTTTATGAATTTAATTTATAATTTAAATATAAAATTATGATTTTGATTTATCCCAAACCTATTTTTGGCTTGGTGTATTATAGGTTATGTTGAAATGTTAAGGTTTTATTGAGTAAGATTATTATTCCTAGATATAGAGTATGCTCAGGATATAAAAAATTTGTTTTTTTCAATGAATAACTCAAAATTCATACAACATAATGTTTCATTTTCTATGTATTTTTTATACTATGGGTGAATGGTTAATATGTTGATTCCCAAATAACTATGGTTGGTGAGAAACTGCGAATGATAAACAAAAAACATTACTAAATTTATTATAGAATCCTAGAAAATTATACAATCATGGGAGGTTGGGTATGTTACTCATTATTTGATCATTGGAATTAAGACAAAGATTAGATTTTTCAATAGGACACTCATTCCATAGAATTGTTGATATTAGAATTCATATTTTCTACAAATTATATATTGTTTAATGGGGAAACAATTTTTGGAATACTAAATGAGAACTGATTTGACTTGGAGATATTCCCCATAATATTTTTTAATAGATTCAAATAATTTTTCTGGATAGTGATTTGACAATGTGTTTCATATGATGTGATACATGGTGGTGTTAATGAGAATTTCCCAAAAAAAATTTGGATGATTTCCAAAAAGAGTGAATAATATTATTTAACATTTTATTATATACGGTAAAATATATGCTGAACTGAAACATATTAGGATTTAGTTATTTTGGGACATTGTAGGATATATTACTTAAATAATATATGCATTTTTTTCTTTTAGGATTATCATATGAAAAATATCGTAATATCTTGTGAAATTTTTTATGATAACATTAAACTTCCTTAATCTATCCATATAGTGTAATTAATGAATGTTTATATCTATAATATATTATAGAAATTATATTGTAATTAAAGTTTACTATATGGTGTTAATATTTAAAACTCTTAACCTAGATATCATTAATAGGTATGAAATTACATTAAATACACAGGAGATTAGGATACAGTTTTTGGTATTAACTCGATATGACCACATTTATTTACATACAGATTTACTAATACGTTAGTATGTGTTTCATACAGAATGGGGCAATCATATGGATTATAATATAGACCACCACCATGGAAATGTTTTATATGATGTTTAAACAAGTTCATTGATGATTCTTGCTTCAATCAAAGAGTTCAACTCTTTATATTATTAGATAATAGATACAATATATCATTTAGAAATGATGATTTATACTGAAGTGACAGGTGATTTACACCATCCTCTATAGAGGTGGGATTATAATTTCCTACATTAATGTGATCCTATTTAACCATAGTGCATGAATATAAAATTACATCTCAGTGTTGATAGAAAAAAATTCAAGTAATCTTCAATTAAAATTTACATGGTTTAGAATAATCTCATATAATTATACTTTTTTAACTTTTCTAACTCACTTTCACTACATTGTTTAATCATTAAACAATTTGTAGAAACTATTCTGTAACGTGTTGTGGCTTAGCATGGGTTGGTTCAATAATTTCTAAACATGTACTACTAATTAAGGATACCTATATAGATGATGTTGTGAGTGAGTTATATACATATGATATGGATCATATTTATTATGTTATTAGGAAGATCATAATTTACAATGAAACCCCTATTACATAATGATTTTGGAAGGTTCTGTAGAATTTTAATGATAGTTATTTTATTTTTCTTACTTTCTACCACCCATAGATGGAAGATAAATCATTTCATATTATATAATATTAATAGGATAATATTTAGGATGTGTCCTTGATTTTTGTGAGTCATGAAAGAAACGTTTTAATCTTATATAGTTATCTTATAATAGTAATTATTAGACATTTATTCAAAAAAATCAATTTAATTAATTGTACGATTATCCATATGAATAACCGATGTGATTGTTAGAGGAGGTGGATTCAATGATTTTTGTGACGATTATATTGCTAGTGACATCAAATAATATATATTTTATCAATGAGATTTTGGAGACAACCTATTGTAGTAATTGATTATATATAGTTTATAGAAACTACCTCTCAAGCTTGAGATAGGAAACCTAATTTTATTCATAGTATCACCACAATTGATACAACATCACATTTAGTGGGTGGGTAAATTGATTCGAATTTATACGCTTCCCATAGGATTTTCTCAACAATATTGTTATTTTTTTTAAAATATAGTGTATATTAGGTTCCATGAATGATGTCTTTTATGTATATCATGCTAAGAAATACCACATCAACCCTTCTCCTATGATCAGTGGGGATGAAATCAAGTTAGAGGTTGATGCATACATTATGGAATTACTAGTTCATATTATAGATCATTGTGGAATTATATTTTATTTGAAAATATTACCATTTTTATGTGTTTAGTAGTTGCACAATCTGATCATGGATGTGGATTTAGTGTAGTGGGTGATATGTGAGTGTAGTCACCAATTATTTTTACTGATGGCACTTGGTGAGGATATCATGGATGATTTTACTTATAGTTTAGTGGTTATAACAACACATCATTTATGATATATGAACTTATTTTAAAATAATCCTAAACCTCCTGTGTTTTATTGTTTTTAGTAAACAATTTTTCTATTAATGGAACCAGAGGTCAGTTTCAGGGTGATTGCCAAGGGTTTATGAAAAAAAGAAAAAGGAATTTTCAGATCAAATAAAATCATATTGGTGATGCAGTTTTCTCAGTATTACATAGATAGTTATATTGTTTAGTGATTTATATGGACATGTAGAAAAATCGGCCTAGGCAAAGGTATTATTCCATGTCATATGTGGCCATTAAACAATTATCTATAGATCATTTTTTAAAATTTATTTAAATGAATTAAAGTATAAGTTCAAAAATAAATGAGTATCCCATTTCATTCACCCATAATGTCACATATTCAATCAATTGATGATGGAATATATTTCAGATAAATTATTTTTAATTAAAAAAATTAATCCATTTAAATTTAATAATTTTAGTATAGTTATATTATATTTAGTTATTAGGAGATGATTGGAGTTTTTATAAATAAAATATTTTAATTCAAAGTATTTTAAAATTTTATTTATATTTAAAATTTAATTTCTCTTTGAGTTCTATTTTATATTGAGTTTTAGTGATATTGAAAAAGGATAAGTGACTATAATTTGGGAATGGAGGCTATACAATGAATTAATGATATTTTGGGTATCAATATACGATTAAATGAGAAATATTATATCTAATTTGGAAGAATCTGATTTTGTTTAAGTTACATAAGAATAATTTCATGAGGATAAATTCTCATGTATGAATAATCATCCATGAATAAATGGAACACCAGATTAAATGATCCTCCAATCACAATGCATCATAATAATAAATCTAGATTATATATAGAATTAACCATCATCAAATGAAAGAAATGATAGATTAATTTGAACTTGAATATGAATAACACAAAAACCCAAAAGTTTTATTAAAATTAACATATTATGTTATGATAGATCATGTGATATTGAATGTTGGTTACTAAAACCCAAGACCAAAACATCCAAATCCAATAAAAAATCATTCACTATACACAACGGATTGATACCAAATAAAATGGAACTATTGTAACCCTCCATAATAAAAATTCCAAATCCAACATTGAGTGACCAAAAAATCAAGGAAATATTGTCTTTAGAGTGGTATATAATTGGGGGAAGACCTTGAATTCATAAAAATCAGGTATTTCTCAACAAATAAATGGTATCCACATTTTTCCCAGATTTTATTATCTTATAAGAAGTGTTCGACATCTCCCAAGAAATTCTCCAAAAATAATACCTTTCTAGACATATCATACATAATATAATTCTACATAACATGGTAAAATGAAAATATAAAAGTGGTTCATCATATATGCTTCGCATATGTAAATATAGTGTATATCAATTGGTGACCACATATACGTATATGATAGGTATAAATGTGAAAAAAATCGGTAATGATTATAATATATCATTTTTATTCCTTATCATTATCATTTAATTATATTTAATTGTTCCAAATTAAGTATATGACTAGTATGTCATTTATTAGACAAAAATAAAATAATTTTATTTTATAAGAATTTTTTTTGCATTATAAATTTTTATTCAAAACATTAATTTCAACAATTAATGAATTTTAATTCTAAAAATGATATAATTATTAAAATCATTATTGAATTAAGGATTGATTCAATGAAACTAATTAATTCATTTTTATTAAAAATAATTTAATTAATATAACTGGAATCATCATTATAAATAATTTGGTTGCAAAAACAATTTTTATTTTAAACATGTATTTTTCACAATATTATTTTCATTACATTACGTCTTCTAATTTTAAAAGAAAATTTTACAACATTTGAGGTTTTATCATGAAAAACAGATATCATATTTGGAATTAGGAGGAAAAATTTTTGTATATAATTTAACCACGTTTTCTAATTAGGAACAGTTATAATAGAAAATATTCAGTTTCTATAGTATGAGTTAAGATCGATTGAATGTGTTAAAAATAAAATTAAAAGGGTTAAAATGTAATAAGATATGTATAAATTCTATTCCATTGTCATACATTAAAAAAATATTAATTGAAAAAGTGCTATTTTTTAACCTCAAGGATTGTGTATGATATTAATAAATTTTAATATCCTCAAAAATTATAAATGTCTCTGCTCACTCCCCTAGAAAATTACACCACCTATCATTTCATATCCTATCATTAATGAAATATTTTTTCGGAATATTCCTTGTGAAATAATTTTATAAATTCCCTTCCCATATTATAGTTATATTGGTTGATAATAATTCAATCCTATGAATGCTTTATGTATAATCCAAAGGAGGTTGTTTGAAGAAGAAGTGTAGTTCTTAACTAATTATTTTATTATATGTATTTTTTTAACTCCTTTGGTCCACTATGAACTAGTAAGGTATAATAAAGTTGGTATATTACATAAATTTTTTTAAATGTTGTTGTTTTACCCATTTTTATTCTACTTCATCATTTGATAATAATATCGCTCATGTGTATATGAAGACAACTGGCTTATGAGATGATTTATTTAATTTTTTTCTTCACTGACTATATTTACTTTTCAAATTGGTGAATATATATTAAATAAATTTAAATATATAATATAAATTTCATTGAGCGTTGAAAAATATATATTCTAATTATGTCTTGATTATTCAATGAAAAATAAATACGTCACCCATGTATACATGTAGACTAATCCCTTGTGAACCGATGTCATTTATTTTTACTTATGACCTCATATGGATATCATATATTGGTCAAGATAAAGAGTTAATATGAAATTTATGATATAATTATAATTATGGGTGTTAAAATGATACTTACCATATTTTTCTCATAGTTATTTAAAAATGAGACATTATGAATGTGTATTTATAGACTCCCAACTATCTGTTGTAAAGTAAATCATTTTTCATAACCATTATTCATTGTTGGTTGTAAGAGTGTACTATATTTATAAATATGTTAATTATACAATTATTTTGATTCAATAAATTATATAATCATGTTTTATTTTACCATATTCAACCAAATAAATTAATTTTATACATATGAACCAAAAAACCTCAAAACATTGAAAGTAAACATAATCAACAATGCGAAGAAGTATGAAATGAAATGATGTTAAATAAAAGGAAAAATAAAAATTGAAATAAAAATAAATTTATTCATAAAAAATAAATAATTGACATAATATTAATATTAAATAATGGAAATAATGCATATAACATTTCATACTCTAGGAAATGGGTATTATATCATAAAATATGGTTTTATTATATTTTGAATATTTCATTTGAATATATTCATTAAAGTTTCATATTGTTTGATGTATTAACCTATATTTATATAAATGACATATAAAATTGATTTTTACAATAATTAAAACTACTTATAAATTTGTTTGAAATGCATGTTTTTTCATAATTTATAAAAAATATTTTTCATTATTTACAGTTTACATAAGGAATGGTTTTTAACAAATATGATGTAAATGAATTTTCCTTCAAATAAAACTGATATTATATATTTGAATTACTGTAAAAGAATCAATTTTTTCTTGAAATATAAACCCATATTGAGTTTCTAATTATATTTTAATTTTTTTTAAATGTGTTTTAATAGAATGGGATATATAAATATAAAAAAATTACTTATGGATTCAAAAGTATATTTATTTTATTATGATGTTGTAAATAAAATATTTTATTTTTATCTTGTATTTTAGTGTCCTTGAATATCTTCTATTTTTATGTGGATTTTGATATAGCTCTCCAATTAATTAGGTACTAATTATTTTAGCTGTATAATTGTTTTTTAATTATCCAAGTACGAAATTCCATTTCTAATGGCTATTATAATGGTTATTAGTAGGGTTCTTAGTAGATTATTGCCCAAATATCATATATGACTTTTATATTCTTCGTAATTATTTTTCACTGAAATATTTTGATTTCATAGGTATTTTAATGATCTTTTGTTAAAATTAAAGATTATTCCCCTTTCTGTGTTATAGGGATTGTTTTTTAGGAATTAATTTTCACTACTTCTCTAGTTTTCTGAGAGAAAATCAGGATTATTAATTTTTTTAGATTTATTATCATTATTTTTATAAAACATTTTGGGAATTAAATTAAATAATTTGTAGGTAAATTATTTTTTGAGATCAATGTATAATTTGATAATTAAAAAATCACATATATGAACTCTGGTTTTGGATTGGACTAACAAGTTTCTTTTCATCTTTATTTAGGTCCCTTACAATTTTTTTTCAATACCATGTTTTCAAATTAATTTCATATAGTTTATGGAAAATTATAAACAAGTATGATTAAAAGATAAAATTCACAAAGCTATTTATTGAATATTTTAATTTCTTCATTTTGAAATAATTATATATAATGAACAATAAGCACATTCTTAAACTGAACACTTTCTACTGCATGTGTTTTATATTAAATAGTTATGAACAAATTCATTAAATTTTTAATCCATTAAATATATTCATAAATGAAATAAAATTAATTATTGCTTAAAAATTTCATCACGGTATAAATAGGGATTCTGTCATTATAATAAGGGTATGATAGAATAGTCAATTATTATGTGCCTTTCACAAGAGAATCTATATCCATAAAAACATAGATCACACAGATTTTTCATGTAACAAATATTTAACATAAGATAAAAGATATATGATTCAATAATAATGAACCATATTAAAATAAACCTTATTTAATGAATAAAATTAACCTAATAAAAGAATATAGAAATTGTTTTTGTCTATTATGACACCATACATTCATCATGGAATCACCTAAACATGATAATTACCACATTATATAAGGTGTAATGACCATCCTTATAACTATATGTTTTTATATGATTTAATTATATTATGTAAATTCTATCATCTCTTATGGTAAAAATTCAACCACTTAACTCCACCACATTACCAAATGCATTGGATAAATATATTGGATGCACCCATAATCAAAATCTACATCATGATAACCTATCATCATATGCTATATCAAGATCAACCACAAATATCAAAGATATTCATATACCATAACCTACATAATTCATATTAAGATTTTATTTTCATTATTAATATCACAAAATCATCCATAATTTCATTCATAACATGATTAACCCATGGAAAAGAAACACGTTTCTTAATGATTTCCTTATAAAATATTAATATGTGGTAAAGTAATGGGATTCCTATAATAATACTCAAAACACCATAATAAGAATTCTAACAAATATAGAAAATAGATTTTATTATAATATCATATCCTATTTTATGTGTAATAACCATTAAAGAATGATAAAAATGGAATTTATCTTTAGAAGATAATTTCAACACATATTAAAAAATGGAAAATATATTTTTCTCATAGTATCATAAAAAAAACTAAATATTAATAACAATATTGAGAAAATTTTTTATTTTAAAATGATCATTGATGTCTATAATGGAACCATATTATGAAATAATAGAAAAGGTAGTGGTAACATATTTTCCTTTTATATATGATAATAGATAACATTATTTTCTATATTTTCAAAAAAGTGAATAATAAATTTTTTAAGAAACATATTATGACATTTATTTTATTAAAATTTCAATAAATTAAAATGAAAAAAATAAATTTTTTAAAACATATAAAATTATGTAAAAAACATACAGAAATCATTTTGATGAACCTAGATGTGAAATTAAAATGTTATCGACTAAAAAAGAAATATGTTCCTCATTTATATAATAACATTTTCTCATTAATTTTAAGTACCCAGGAGATGTGATAAATATTAAATCATTAATACCCAATATATTAAAAATTTATAATAAAAAATTGGTTTCTAAATTATTCGAATAATATAACTTAACCAAATGTGAATTTATTGAGGCAGTCTCAAAATGAAATAAGATTATAACGTAAAATCATGCTACATTAGTTACTTTTGAATCATTAACCACTTAAAAGATATAATTTTAAATTTATGTTCCTTTAGTGAGTATATATACATGATGTATTATATAAAACAGTTAGTATTTAAACAATATATGCACAAATAGGTGTATAACATGAAACATTCCATAGTGAAACTATATTGAGATAAAGAACCCTTTTATATTTTGTAATCCTTGTATAAAAATAATATAATGAAACATAGGAGGATTATTATAAAATATAAATTTTCATGATAATAATTATAAACTAAATTCAGGGGTTGTATATTCTTCAGTAAAATAAAATAACTTGTTAATATAGAATATTTATCACTACATACAAGTGAATGGGAAACCCTTAACTCGAGTCCTAACATACATCATGTCTGTTTTCAAACTCATTTAAAAATAATTTATATATATTATAAATAAAAATATAACTATATTCATAAATATCATTCAATATATGCTTCACTAATAAAATAATATCATATGTTTATTAATTGTTCTTAATAAAAATCATTATTTTGGTTGTTAACCGTTCTATTTTTCTTTCATGTTTTTGAATGATGGTTACAGTTCTTCCTACTTTATCATGGTTTCAATATAAAAAGGATATTAATCTCATTATATGTGTCATATATATTGATTATACACCCTTCTATTTCCATTATTATTATGTGGTCATGAAAAATTAATTACATCACTTCACGGAGGAAACAATCTATATATTTATATACATATGATGTTTTCATATTATGTTTATTGAAAAAAATAAATCTAAATAATAATTATACATTTCAGATTGATAATAATAAGATCGTATATATAATTTACATTTAGTAAACCAATCTTTATAACTATATATATATATATGGATGAAATGGAAATCAATTTGTATCACTTCATAGTGGTGATAATAATCAACTACGTATAAGGATCATTATAATATTATAACAGATAGGTGGTTTGAAAGCAGTATTATATTTTTTCACTAAATAAGAAAATTAATTTTTTAAATAACATATTATATTTAAATATATATATAAACCAATCCATGAGAGGAAATGATGTAAGATAAAATTCATATGTCACAGAGATGGTAGTTTGTACGAACACATGATGGTGTTTTAGTTTAAAATTTGGATGGATGATAAATATATAAATGTTATAATATTGAAATAATAAAATTTTAATATGATAATATTATATATTTAACTAGTATAAAATGGTTAAATAATATTATTATGAATTACAATAATAAATGACCATAAAATTATTCGGTGATGATGATCCACTCTTCATTGAAAAACCTCTTTTTGATAACTTGTTCTAGACCATTGGATTGATATTTTAAGATGAAATTAACCTATATTGAATATCTAAGGATGATGATAAAACAATAAGTTTGTTATTGTTGAGTTATTTAACCAGGAAGGTGTTTATAAGAGAGGATATGAGATTAAATTTTCTAATTGAGGTGGGTGGAAATATTGAAAATACATGGGTTGAGTAGAAACATAAACTTTAATATTTTTCTTTCCATGGTTTTAGAAATCACAACCACTTTCATAAAACAATATTTTCCTACAATTTCATATACAATGTGTTTTCGGATGTTTTTTTAGAAAAAATATTTTTATTCCAAAAGTAGAAATAGGTTTAATATAAAATTAATATAGTATTTTATTATTTAATCTAATCCACTTGATTGAAGGTGAGTATGGTATATTAGGAAAACTATTGTAATTACCAGTGGTTAGACATATGTATTGCATATTAATCTAATAAAATTGATGTACATAAGACTGACATTATTACCATTACATCAAACTTACCTCTATTCAATTTATCAGATTAAAAATGAATAGTGAATTACCTCAAACTCTCCAAATTTCATAATAAGAGTGATTGTAATTATACTTATTTTATGGAGGCCAATGTTGAATTATTTTGGTGATAAAATTTCAAGTCACACAAATAAAATATAATCCATGATTACCTATCAAGATCACGACCAAAATCATTATGAGCTATCAATGTTAAATTTTTTAGAGGTCATCATAACCAACTCAAAAATAAGACGGCTGAAGGATTTTCTATATATTTGAGTATAGTTAAATAGATGGGAGATTATTCATTTGTAAATAGATTCATCTCAGTTTTTTTCATCTTGATCATATTGTTCTAAATGCTCTATAATTGTATAGAGAGTTTATGTTATAATGAATCTATTTGATGTTTTATAATTCCTTAAAACACTTTTTCTATTGTATTAACTATTTCAAAAAAAATATTATATTAAGATATTATCGGGATATGAGGATGGCTGAATTAGATCCATAGGATTGAGGCCTTTCAGGGATATGGATTTCTATTAAAGTAAATATTGTTCTGAATCTGATCATTGAATCTAGGGATTCTAGGGTATTGGAAGTTCGAGAAATTTGAATAATTGTATTTATGATATTTTTTGTAAGTATTGATAGACCATTATAGTAAGTACCTATGTAGTGGATAAATTTTGTCAGGATTTCAGACATCCAAAACTCTTAAAGTTATTGAGTAATATATAATATAAAAAATTTAAATCATTATACTATTATATTATTTTTATTTAATTTTTGTTATATGTTTATTTTTTATTGTTCATACTCATTAGAAATTTGGTATTTTTTAAATTCATTCAAATAATACATTTATTGGAATTTTTTGAGAACGGAAAGTCATAAGATATATCATTATATTATTAGATCTTTTTTTTACTATATTCATCATAAATTTTTTTAGTATGATATTTTTTTATCATAATTGGATATAAATTTTTTCCTAGTAGTTTTTTTTTTCAAAACTACAATTCCCCACCACCCCTCTTATAGTCATTATAAACTCTTTTTCTCTAGAAACATGAATATTTAATATATAATATGTGTTTGAATCAATTATAATGTGTCCAAAGCTCCATTTCCAATAATATTTGTTGTATTAGGTAAATATAAATTTTAAAAATTAATTTTAAATTTTTATTGAGAAATGTTTAGCCTTATATCATTGTTTAATATCCACGTTAAAACTTTCATCCTTAACTATGGAAAAAAATACATACTCATTAAGGATAAATAATAAAATTCTAAAAGGATACGTGGATCATAAGTGGTCAATACATGATATAATACACCATTTCACATTCACTTTTTAAGATATAATATTATGAATATTTTTAAATAAATTATTTAAATATTTTTTATTAGGAAATATTTCTAAATTATTTTTTAGAAATATTCTTATTATTTGTCTATAAAAAATATTACCATGTTGTTTAAAATTGACTATATAAAATATTAAAAAGATTTTTTATCTATAATAACTATAATAAACTAAATAATCAAAAACACATCACATTGAATATTTTTAAACCATTTTCATTGTTTTCCACCCACTTGCACTAGCATTGCATAAGCGATCTGTATGTTTTATACGAAATTATACAGTTACCGAAAATTGAAAATTAAAAAATATCCAGAGAATAATATATTCATCTTAAGAAAAAAAAATTATAATCATTAATAAAAAAAATATTATGAAAACATATTAATGTTATTAAAAGAAAGAGAGTGACATTTTTTATTTATTATATACCTAAAATAATATGAGGCATATAATCAAGATAACATGAAAACCAGTTAACATATATTATAATTTATGTTGTTTATAGATGTAAAACACATATACAATTATATTAATATAATTTTTTTTTTATTTTAAATCCTTATCGCATAGTTTTAAACATAGCTAACCAATATTACTCTTTACTTTGGTGTTGAAATTTTATCATGGTTACTATTGATTATGGAAAAAATAAAGTTGACAGAATTTGATAATAATAACTATTTTGATTCCAAGTATAAAATATATTTTAAATTATTAAATTCTTATAATTTTTAAAAATTATTTCAAATATCAATATTTAAAATGCGTAAAATTGGTTTTTTAAAAATTCTACCATTAAGAATAAAATTAATTTCTTCTCACTCCATGACTAATATAATCCATTATTTAATTGTAAATATAAATAATAATTTAGATATTGTTTTTGAAAAATTTGATGCCTTGTCCATATGACACTATTCCATGTAAAATAATCTAATTACAACTGTATAAAGGATGGTATATGAAATTTGTCTCCTAGAAAGGGAGGCATTAGCTCAATAAGGATTGTGATAGAAAACATATACCCACCATAACACACCAATTTGTTTTTAAAGGAATCATAAATAGAGTTATATTATTTAAACACATATTTTATGATGTAATTCATTAATTATAGCATTTTTACTCACTTGATCTATTGAGCAATAATCTTCTTGGAAGGGTGAATATTTTCAGTTCTAAGAGCATTCAAAACAATTGTGGAGTCTCACTCAAACCATAAATTTTTCAATCCCAATTGACCATAAAGGTCCTTTAAAATGGCCGACCTATGAATTATGGCCCCCAAATAGAAGGAAAAATCAAATGGTTCATAAAGGATACCCATGATATCAACATCATGATCTCTATAAATAGCTCAAAAGGTTGTAAGGCCAGGATTTCCTCTCATGGATCCATAATAAATGCATTTAATCCATCCAAAAAATTATAAGATACATATAACATAAAAGGATAATAAATAGGTGAAATAAAATTTAATATTATGAAGTATAAGAGCTTAAAAATTTGAACTAAATTTTTTCAATGGCCATATTGATTAGAATTTTTGTTTTGAATAAACACTATGATTAAATCAATGGATGAGAGAGAACTAAAAGAAGAAAATTGATGAGTCATCAATTTTCTTCCATTCTAAATAGTGTAATATAGATCCACGTGGATCACATTGAATATATTCAAAAAAAATGAGAAAATAAGAGTATGTATCGCTCCATGAGATGATCGATGTTCTAGTTGACATGTATATGAGGGAGATAAAATAAATAAAATATTGTATTTCATAGTGACGAGGCTATAACAAACCCATAATTTATTAAAATTTAATATAAGATTTATTAAATAATATTAAACATAACATATCCCATTATATCAAGAAGTATGGTTTCTTTAGCAAAAAGGTATATTACATAACAATGTAAAATATGAAATACCTCATCTTTATTTATAGAATCCTTAACATGCACACAATTAAAACTACATGGGATAACCTATGTTGATACATAATAATGAGGTGTTCTATAAAACTAAATAAGTTAATAATCATATTATTAAGTAACACATGTAATAAAATGTCAATATCAATTGGTTATAAAAAGAACATGTATAATAAGGCTTCATATATCATGATAATAGTAACATGGTAAATATAGAAACAACATAATACATTGCCTCGTAAACAAAGGTAAAGGATAACTGGAAAGACATCATGGTTGAAAAATTACCAAAAAGTAATTCTTTCCAATCCCTATCCCAAAATTATGTCTTGTGATTGTAAGCATTACACAATTTATTATAGCACTACATAATTTTTAGCACACCAATTTCATTCATTTATTTCTTGGGATTTAGTGTTCCACATAGATCATACAATATGGTTTCATTCACCATTATATTTTATTACATTATAAAGGATTTTATTATACATACATATAAACACCATGTAAAGAAATTTATATGTTCATAAAGGTGAATACATTTGAAAGTAAATGGGTATGGAATTCACTAAATATTTTTTTGGTAGTGAAATTGTTGTGAAATTTAGGAAGCCTAAGGACATCACCAAAAATTCATAAAATGGTTTTATGGGAGATAAAGGGATATCTCATAATTTTGAAATAAATTGGGATGTATTTAAGACATGTACAGACATGTCCCAAAAATATTAGTTCGAAATAGATGGACTAATATAGTAAAGAAACATGAATAAAGAAGAAAAGGTGTGAACCCCATACACGGGTGTCTGACTCCATATGTATTAGAGGTGCATCTTGAGAGAATTGGGGAACATTGGGAGGCTTCTAAAAAGGGGAGGTCATATTTATGACCATTTAAATGTTTTTTGAGTGAATTGAAATGGTATTTTGGGTTTTTTTATATAGGAAATGATTATGTGGTTCATTATTATTTCTCAAACTCAGGTTTTGGACTCTATATAATAAAATAACCATAACCAGCAACCTTACCATGTCTTTTTGGCATGATTTCATCCAAATGGGAGATAATTTCATTATTTTATAACTCTACGGTTCTAGATTAAAAATATAATGCTATTTCATATGTGTAGGTGAGTCATACACTTAATGATATTATTTTAAAATCTTAAAATATATTATTGGTTTTAAAAGATTCAAAAAATCATTATAAAATTTATCAAATATATATATGAAATTTGATAATTTGTAAAGGTAAATCACATATTTATTTCATGTGAACCTTTTTTAGTATTTCTATATGTTTTATGGGTCACTATGTTGTCATAATACACAAAGAACATTTATACGATATTAAATTTTTAACAAAAAATTAGATTATCTCATAAAATTATGAGAAATTAAACATTGTTTTGTTTTGATTTTATGATACAAAATATATTAGTCATTTTATATATATAATTTTATAAATATTTCACCATATTTTTAAAAATAAAATCTACATTTATTAACAAATATTGGTTGTTTTTACAATAACCGGTTTCGAACAATTATAAAAGTTACATTTGATTGCATAAAATTAATTGATAATTATAATATATATTATTTAATAACAATATATTATTAAGTTATTATTAATTTTAAAAAACCAATATTTCATTAAAATAAATTCATTAATTGAATTTTAATATTTACTAAAAAATAGTTTTTGTTTTATAATTTCAAAATAAAAAAACATTTATAATGTAATAATAATAGTATGAATATATATTCAAAATAATACACGTAATTATATTTCTAGAGTGTTGATATATAACAATTTAATACACCAAAAATATCCCTAAGAGTATGGTTCATTCTAATGGTTTTTTATAAGGGGTTTGGGGAAGATGGTTTGAGTCATGATCTCGATGAGCTTGCACTTCCCCCATAAACAGTTTATTTAATGCTTATTCTTTTAGATCTCAACATGTGAATGGTTAAGGGAAATTTCCAATGGTTATATCTACCTAATCATCTCCTTTAAATTGGATTCATAGGGTATGATTTTACTCATTTATGACATCACGTCCTTTGCCTTTGTCCATTGGATTTGTTAAAACACTATATAAATACTAATCATGTGATCAATATTCGACTACTATATTATAAATGGTAATATTTATTAATATTATTTTAAAATATATATAATATAATAAATACAAAGGATTGTATGTATTTTCTATAAATATAATACATGATAATACATTTTAATTAAAAAAAGAGGAATTTTATTTATAACACTAGATGTCGTTACAATAATTAAACTTTAGAAAATTTTTCCTCATAATTTCCATTTCTCAAAATAAAATATTTTTTTTGTAACGTTATTTCAATATATCCTTTAGTTCCCACCTTTCATTTTCAAAATTATATTTTCTCTACAATACATTTACAATGTGCATTGTCTTATTTTTTATAACTATATCTATCCAATATAAGACATTCATCAGCTGATCTTTATAGAAAATATCATCTTCCAATGGTATCAACTATAGATTATGTATATGTTAGATTTATAATATGTACATAAACAATATGGATACATGGAATACACCATGTACATGATATATCTTAGTAGGGAGTCTTATATGCTAAGCCACCACTCCAATTTCATCACGGATATCATAGGGGCTGATGTATCATGAACTATGATTCCCCATATTCCCAAATATCACAATATTATTCTATGGAGATATGTGGAGGAAAACTATTTATCCAATATAAAATTCTAGGTCCCATCTATGATTATAATCATATATTTTCTATTGAATCGGATCAGCCTTGTTGTGTTGCTAAATGGTCATAACCTTTTGTACCATTTCAGGACCAAGCAGCTTGTATTCAGCATATTTGCGGAAAAATTCAAGTGATATGAACCTATTATCATACAAAAATCATATGTATACTTTTATATTTTTGGGTAGAAACTAGTTTGGTAATATAACTCTACATGAGGAAGATTTTATTCCCATAATTGTTTGAAGTCAATTGAGAATGCTATCAACATGTCTTTGAGTTTCTAAATAGTTTTCTTATATTGGACATAATTTTTTTGATGATATGACATACTGAAGTTCATATTAGTTTTTATATATTGTTTGGAAAATTTCTATAAATTTTAGAATAATATCACATCTCAGTCAGATACAATCAATAGTGGTACTCCATGAAGCCTCGCATCTTCTTTGATTTATATCAATGCATGTAGATCCAGTAAAAAGTTATCTCGAATAAAAATGAAGTGTTCATTATATTTATTTTTATTTACCATATCCACTATGGCATTTGTTCCCCTATATTTATTTGGTTGTATAGTAACAATTCCCATAGTGATTATTCAAATTGTTATGTAGGTATGTGTAATGGTTTCATTCTCTTATTGGATTTTTTCTGTTTTGATTTCACTTGCTGATAGAAAAGAAATATTGATTTATATTCCATGATCTATATCTTTGTAATGACCCTATAAAATGTTTCTAAAATATATTAATACATCATTATGATTCTTGAGTGGGTGTAGAATGTTGATTTATGTGTATCGTCCAACAGCTCCATCAAGATCTCAAGATTTTATTTTACACATAGTCTTGATCAAAATCTGACAATACCTAGTTTATTAACATTAAACTCAAATTATTTTTCCATTATTATATATACCATTTTATTCAAAATTCAAACTTTTATCATTGAGCATACAATATCTTCTCCTGAAGAAAGGACTGAGAATTCATCTTATAATGGATTGATCAGGTTCTATCTTTTATTATTCTTATGTCCATCATATTCAGGTATTAGAAGATAATATCCTTGTGAATTCTTATAAATGATATAATTGATGGATCCTTTCTATATATATCTTATGATAACATATTTTCATTTCCATGATATTAGTGGATTGACCAGTCATATTCCTTGATCAACTCTAACCATATTTGTTGGACCATAATCAGTTCAATTTTATGTATATATACTTGAGGAATTTATAATTTGTATATATTTTATAAATAAAATCCCAAAGATATAATTCTTCAATATATCAATATATAATATCAATACATTCATCTCCATATCTTTGTTTGGTGAGTATAATTCTGGAAATTTCAACTTCCACATAGCATGGTATATGAATTTTTTATTCTTTATCAACCCACAACCCAATCTCTTCATCTAATAATAACTGAATACTATTAAATGTTCTTCACTTGTGAGTAGTGTGAGCACATGAGAACCTATAAGCCTATTTTTTAACTCCATAAATCAATCTTCTCAATCATTATTCAAAAAAATCATGACCCCCTTTAGTTTTATCTTGGTAATAGGGTTTTTAAATCAAAATAAATTTCCCAAAACATTACGATGGTACAATGATTATCCAAGGAAACAATGTACATCTACCACAGCTGTTGGCATTAGACATCCTTCAATTTCTATTTCCATTGAAGTGGTCTTATATATAATATTTCAAGCCATGATAGTCCCCATGATTCAGAATTACTTTGATAAGAACTCAGATTTGTTTTACAGGACAAAAATCTTCTCCTTCCATAAGGTCTTTAGCAATGTCCTCAGATTCTCTTAATAATCCTCCTTGGTTTTGGAGAATATTAGAATATCAACTATAAAGACTAGGAAAAATATGTTCAATTAATCTCTAAAGACTCTATTAATCATTTCTATAAATATTTAATTAGTAATAGTGATCCCTAAAGTCATCACTATGAACTCATAGTTCCCATACCTCATACAAAAATTCTATTTGGAATATCCTGCTTCATTACCTTAATTATTTAATATCCCCACCACATATCCACATTGGAGAAGTAATATTCTTCACATTTCTTATATAACAAGTCATAAATATGTGAAAAAATTTAATTATTCAATATTTTGATCTTGTTGAGCTCACATTAATCAATACAAAGGCACATTGACTTGTACATCTTCTAGATGATGAAAAATGGTTCACCGCATGCAGAATAACATGGCCATATGATTCCTTTATAAATATTATTTAATATTTTTTTCATCATATCTTTATGTTCCCCAATAGATATTCTCTACATATTCTTGGATAATGGTCTCTCCCAAGGTATATTCTCAATTTAAAATCCATCTTCATGGCTAGGAGGAAGACTGGGAAATACCATGAGAAACACATTAGTCTATTCTACCACAATAGGAATGGTTTTGAGTATTTTTTTTTCCTTAGAGTAAATAATTTGAGCTAGCTATGAATTCTCCTTGAGAAATAATAAACATTTATGATATGTTTTTGCTAATGATGATTCATCCACATTTTTTTACTGGAATTGATTTAGTGGTTGATTCATTGTACAAAGAGTGATTTCTTTCCCATAAAAAATTATGATGACTCTATATAGGGAATTCCAATCCATTCCAATAATTTTTTGATATTCTACCTGAGGTATATTTAAAATGTTAGTTGGGATGTTAAACACAAAAATTATTATATGGAAAGAGTTATATACTTGGGATTCAATAGCTTTCCCATTTTCTATTTTCAAAAAAGCTCTACATTCCTATTTTTTGGTGTTGTTCAAATATTTCTACAAAACATTAATGATATGATGGAATTTGTAGAATGAGAATAAATGGTATATTTTATATTCATAAATTAATTACTAGTGTACCAATCCCATCTTATTTATTGGGATCCACTTTAGTGGTTGTGATGAAAAAACTCACCCTTTCTAACGTTGATGTTGTTGGTTGTCTCTAAAAACCCATGGCTTAGTGAAATGGTGTCTAAAGATCCCTTGTTCCTTATAGTTTAAGAAATGAAATATGCATTGAGGGTTTACTAGATCATTCATTACCCCTATCACAGTATAGGGTTTATCATACAATAAATTTTTATCTAGGAGTCCATCTTTCCCACACCAAAATCATTTCCTGGTTCCCCTGGGTCAATTTTCAGGGTTCCTCTTTCCGAACCATTGATAAGTTAGGTGTAGAAATATATTTGAACCATTTTATTTCACTATCTTATTTCTATAATTAAAATACACTTTTTTATTATTCACCCATGATACCCTTTAGATTCATCGATCTCCATTTTGACATTGAAGGAACACTGAAAAATATCTTCTTTGCTATAAATTTCATAGATTTCCCCAGATATTAATAGAATTTTTATTATCCCACCAATAAATTATTAAGCATTACATTCATGGGTAATGACAATGTTGATGGAACATCGTACAAGTCTAGCGATGTATTCCTCACATACCAATATATATGCATCATATTTTTTAATGAGCCATAGAAAGTCCCATTCCATTTAATATCAGAGAGTGATAGGAAAATATTTATCGACAAAAGTGTTTGGAATCCATTCCACCCCATCACTTCGGCCTCTTCCTTAAGATTCATATTATTGATCAATTTCCACCACTAATATGATTCTCCCTCTAACTAAAAAACAATGATTATAACATTATACTTTACTGAACTCTGAAGGATGAATACGATATTCTTAATGGATATGATCTATCGTTACACAATTAATGGATCACATGATTCATTCAATGTCAGAGGAAATTGTTTCATAATGGCCCAAATTCATTATTGTTATTTTAATATCGGATTTTGATGATCATCCTGATATTCGTTTCTATTCAGAACCTGATTCAGTTGTGAGAGTTTCATTATATGGTTTATGAATCCCGCTCACATCGGGTAGGGAATCTTGTTGGGGAATTCATCACATTTCCCATCAGAGTGATTTCATTCTTGATTCTTCCTATTTTCATCCATTGGAATGAATAATATAAAAATTACAAATTATTATTTTTAAACTTTTAATCACTAAAATAGTAATTCAATGACATTAATGGGATAATTTTTAACATTCAATTATTTCCATAAAATATGATAATATAGACATCAATTTTTGTTATCCATGGTATATTTAATTAAATATATTCTTATATACTTTTTTTCTCTTAATATTGAATCGTATTGAGCATGTGAGTTTACTAAAGAATATCCCCTTGGAAATTCAAACAAGGTACAATCTGATTCCCATTATTATAAATAAGGTTATTTCACGATAGGCCTGATGCATCTTATCGGAGTTACTACCGCAAGTTACTTCTCTTCTATAACCACATCAACATATAGTGTACATGCATGGATTTATTTTTTTTATTCACAACATAATCGATGCTTACAACAAATATTGATGTTTTCATATACTTATACTCATTCTCATGGATTTCACATGAGTTTTCAAATCCTAATCCCTATATAAAATAAAATATTCTTTTAATATCAACTATAATAAATTTATTCTTTATTACACATTAATATATGATTTGTTACATTATATAATCCTAATACAAACTAAAAGATCAAAAAATAATTTTTCATGGAGAATAAGGTACATTACATAACATCTTAAAATAGGAAATACATCATCTATGTTTAAAACATCATTTACATGTTCTCACATTAAACTGTTTAAGAAAACCTGGGGATATACAATAGAAACATGTGAGATATAAATACAAGCGAGGGAATAAAAATGGAATATGGTAATACATATTATAAAATAGTCATATCAATGGGTAATAAAAGGAACAAGGATTACAAGGAATCACATAGAATATCAAAACATGGGAAATGTGGAAACCTCATAAAACACCTCATCATAAATATAGGTTAAGGAAAACTCCCAAGATATCATGAAGGAAAAGTCCCAAAAAGAAATTAGGATCACTCTCTATACAAATATTAAGTCTCATTAGTTAAAACATTACCCAATACATTACATTGTTGAATAATTCTGGGTTCACCCATCACATTCATTTCATTATCATGTTGAAGTCTGCCACATACATCGTACAATATGGTTTAATTCATCATAATATCT
Source organism: Viscum album (assembly GCA_963277665.1). NCBI lineage: Eukaryota > Viridiplantae > Streptophyta > Magnoliopsida > Santalales > Viscaceae > Viscum > Viscum album. Next base: position 2,062,007,538 of record OY728133.1, on the reverse strand, counting down.
TTTTAAATGATCAAGGACAATAAAATAAATAAATTTAAGTCCCATGAAAACCTTTTATACTTTTTTTAAGGTGAATATAATTAATATTAAATGGGTATAATATTCAATACATAATTGTTTTTGAATGAAAAATCATTGTTAAATCATTGTATCATAAAAAAATCAGATAAAAAAAATATTAAAATGAGTTTATAATGAAAAAATGATCAATAATCAATTAAGAAAACAATGGAATGTATTGGGGACATGTAAATACATATCCCAACAATTTTAATTGGAAATATATGCCTAATATAATAAATAATTTTTACAAATAAAAGATGGTGTAGATCCCTAATTTGAGTGTGTGACTCCAAATTCATGGGAGGAGCTTCTTGAGGGCCTGGGTGAACATTGGGGCACTATATTGAGATTAGTGAAGATTAAAATTGTATTAATAATAGTTTTAGTGATGTTAAATTATATATTATGTGGGTTTATATTAGAAATGTTTGTGTTTTTCTTTATTATTTCTAAAACTATTGTTTTGGAGTCCATATAAAAAAATATCGATACCACAAACCTGCCAATGGGTTTTAACGATGTTTTCTACCAATGGGTGTGGTTTTCATTATTTTACATCTCTCGAGACAGAGAAAATAGAATAATTCCCATGATTATGTGTAGGTGAGTCATAATCATAAAGAAATGATTATAAAAAAATTAAATATGTTAAGGTATTTGGAGGAGTCAAAGAAGAATTATAAATTTAATCAAATAAAAATAAAATACATTAGTTTTATAAGTAAATGTTGATTTATTTTTTGATACATTTTATATTATTTATTATATAAATCATGGGTCATTGTGATCTGATAATAAAAAATTTATATTTATATGGTATTAATGTTTTATTAAAGAATTTGATATTCTCAAAATATTTTGAAAAAATCACCCCTGATATTTTTTTTAATTCAATAAACAATATTAATTTTATCTAAATATTTTTCTATTTTTTTGAATTTCCACTTTTAAAATAAAATCTACATTGATTATGGAATGTTTGTTTTCTTAACAATTTTTTTGAAACCTTATAAAAAATACATATGATTTCATAAAACTTATATGATAATTTTTATTAATGTCATTTAATCATTATATTTTATTAAAATATTATATATTTACAAATTACATTAATCCTTCAAAATAAATTCATTATTTTAATTTGAATATTACCCTTGAATATTGTTTTTATTTTATTTTATCGAAATAAAAATAATATATTGATTAATAATAATCGGTTGGAAATGTATTCAAAATAATGTATATAATCATATTGTTGAAATCATGATACATATAACTATAATACACTATAATACTTCCTATCAATAATGTGTGTGAAATTAAAATTTGTATGGTGTATTTCGAAAACAAGGCTTGGGGCATGATCTCCATGAACATAAAATTCTCCCACAAACAATATCACTCATGCTTCAATTGTTTGATATCAGATTAGGCTTGGTTATGGTAAAAGCATAAAGATGGTTTCTCCCTTGAGAGCTCCGATAAAGTGGCTTCATAGGGTATGATCATACTGGTTGATGTCATCACATCCTTTATCTTTGTCAATTGGATTTGATAAAACCTTATAATTATACAAATCAAGTGATAAAAGTAAAATGAATATTTATCAAAGGGAATGATTCTTAAAATGATTTTATATTTTATCGAATATAATAAAACTAATGGAGTTCATTAATGTTTTATAACCATAATTAAAAAAAATACAATTTATTTAATGAAATGGGGGAGTTTTATTTATAATAGTTCATTTCATTACATATGACATTTGAATAATTAAGAAATGATGATCTGTGTCCAACAATTGTTGGAGAAAATAACACAAGTTGTGTTGTGACAGATACCCACAATTTGGTTGATGAAATCCATATGGATGTTCATGAATGATGATATTAATAATATTGTATATATAGTGAGATAATAGCATTTAGTATTTCAGTACTTGATCCAGCTAGGAAATCCTTATATTTCAATCCTGTAAAATAATTTAGATTTTATAAATCCATCCGCAACAAGTACCCAAATCATCAAATCATCCTGGTTTATAAAAATTGAATTAAAAACTGTTGACCAGACATCAATATCGAGGGAGTCTAGAAAATCCATTTAGACACTAATGTTGTTTCTGTTATCCCAAAACAATGAAGTGTCATCAATCATATTCAAAAATGGTATCCAGAAATAATTATATAACTAGATGCTAAGAGAGAGATAATTATTAGATAATCTAAGTGATTGTGATGAAATTAGGAAAAAATATATTTTAATCTCTGCTAAATGTATTATTAAACATAATTTAAGATTCAAATTTTCAGTCTTCCCAAGAACATATATCTAATATGGCCTAAAGTATCTAATTTTTCATTTTTAGTATATCCAAATAAATTGATCATGAAATTATTGATTGAAGTGATATATATTTTAGTTTCCTAAACATCTATAAACATGAAATATAAATCATTTCATTCTTGAAACCTTTATGATATTCCATTAAATAATAAATACACTCCAATAAAATCTTCTTCATTGTGGTTTTGAAGATCGTGATCAATAGGGATAACCATTTATATACCATAAAAGAATAAACCAGTATGGAATCAATGATGTGTTTCACAAGGAAAATTCTTTTATCCACTGAGAGAAACTATCCTTTCTAGGAGGTCAATAGTCTTTGAACGTGGATGAAAATATGAAAAAGTAAATTCCATGGAGTCTTCCCCAAAACATTGGAACCCCTATGTAGTTGAAAATACAATCTCTTACTAGGATTCGTGGTTTCAAAAAACTGTTTTATTTCCTAGAAGTGAACATGTTTTTTCTAAAATAAATGATATATTTTTTATTTATTATCTCATAACCCAATGATTTTTCATAATTTTGGTGTGCCTTTTTTTATTTCTCGTGTTTCTAAAATCACCCATGGTAAAAATAAAAACATAAATTGTATGAAACAAATTTAATAGAGTAGATAAACCATTGGAATCACAGATAATCTAGATATCACCCTTATTAATCATATTATGGTGAACTCTGATCAAATAATCATCAATACATTGTGAAAATAATTGTAGTTATGAGGCCACCATCCTTAAACCCTATGGAGAAATTAAAATGATTATGTAGAACATAGATTAAAATTATTATTCTATAGTAATAAATTTAATTAACAAAATATTACTAATGTGTTCACATAAAATAAGTTTTCTAGAAATACATTTCTTTTTTACCTTCACATTATTTTATTTTTATTTATAACGAATTGATAAACAAGAGATTCATTTTCTAAATATGTAAATAATAATTTTTTATATTTTTAACACTCTGAATAAATTTTTAAATAAAAAATATATGATGAATATTTCTCATACTAAAAAATATCGAAAATGATCTTTATACTCAAAATTATTTCCCACATGAATAAGAAATAATTTTTTACAATATATATTTCATTTAAATAATATATAATGTTCTCTATTTAGTAATTTATAATTTTCATTAACATAATTCAATGGTATAATTATAAATAATATATCCCACACATCAAATTTATTATAAAAAATATATATTCTAAAATCACAGAGTGTTACATTCTACCCCCTTAATTAATTAGGACCAACTCAAATTTGTCTTTTCTATAACAAAAATGTATAAATATTATAAAAAATAAATTCAAAGGATTGTAATATAAATATACATAGATTTAATTAAATTTATTTTAATCCATATATTTATAGTTTTTTTAAATGAAATTTTTATCTATGTTTACACAAAAAAACACATTATATTAAAAAACATCATAAACTATTCATTACCCATTTTTAGACTCTAATATTACAATTTTCATCAAAAGTCACACGATCATAGATTAGAAAAAGTTTCTGCATATCAAATAAAAGATTCAAATTCCTATTTCGTGATATTGAAGAGAAATTTTACAATAAATATAGATAATGTTATAGAATATAAATACATTATTTCTTCATGAAATATCATCTTTTGGTTATGTTCTATGTATTTTCATACCTCTTCTAAATGTCAATAATTAATTACTATGATACATTTTTCACTCCTCAAACATTAAAATTATATTTTAACAACTAAATTGATCCAATAATGGTTGAAAAACTATTTATTCTTTATTACACATTACCAAAACCAAAATGGTTAACATTTGTGAATATAATATGAATAAAACATTATACAACAATCTCTAAAATATCAACAATAACACACCAATTTCGACAAAATTAATTTCTTTTAAACCTATCAATAATAAAAATACAAGAACCATAAAATAAATAAATTACATAGAACATTAAAGTCCTCAAAAACTAATAAACATTATTACTCTATTCATATCATGAATAACCCACAAAAAATAATCAAATTCCTTAATCATTTCATCATAAAATAACTAGCTCTTTGGAAAGGAACAAGCTTAATATAGTCATAGAAAAACATAATATGCATAATCCATATAGAAATACAATATAGTTCATATAATAATATCATATCCCCAATGAAGTATAAAAATCCTCAATGGATGTTAACTTAGATAAAAATACCTTTAAATTTTCATTTTAGTGTCACTCTAAAAATATAAAAAATATCAATTTCATGAAGTTAGTTTAATAAAAATCCAATAATAATGAGAAAAATATTTTACTTTAAAATAAAAATTTATATATGTAATGAAAACATAATGGAGAATTATAATTAATACACTAGGAAAATTAATTAATATTTTATACATTATAAATTAAAAATCTCTTTTCAAATTTATATTAAGAAAAAACTCCTTGTTTGAAAAAACTTTCATCAAATTCCATTTAAAACAATGTAAATAAAATAATATTTAATTAAAATGTAATGTTTAAACCATTATATTTATTCTTAAAAACTTCTATATATCATTTTTAATAACATGGAGATTTAAGAAAAATATTATTGATCAATGATAAAATATGGCTCCCATTTCAAAAAATATCCTTGGACAATTTATGATCAAAGGGGAGTATAATTAAATGAATAAAAAACCCTATAAATTTATATAGGACAATAAAATAGATTTATTTTAAATGATATGTATCATATCATTTTCTTTAATTGAAATTTAGCATATTTAGTCCTGAAATGAATTTGGTTTGCATCATAAACCCATATTTATTTGATAAATTTTGATTTAGAAACCCCAAAAATGAAAAAACAATTAAATAGGAAATTTAATATGATTAATATGAATTCATTATTTATATAATATATAAAATTATTATTATATAAAACCTAATATAAAAATGTGTTTATAACATGAAACATATCTCAATAAAGTTATATTAAGTCATATAACCCATTCATTTTTAAAAATACCTAAATGAATCCCTCATAAATTCATAACAATTATAAGTATTTTGATATACCCACTATATTCCAAATAAAAATAATAAATTAAATTCATGGGTATTATATACACCATATAAAATAAATATTTTATGAATATAGAATATTTCTCAAGGAAATAAAATTGATATGTGGAATACATACCTCAAATCCAAACATGCGTAATACAGGATCATAAAATAATATATCATAAAATTATATTTAATTTTAATGTTTAATAATATAATATTCATATTTATTGTACTATTATTTAGTCTATTATAATAGTTTATCATCTTCTTATTAAAAATTCGTAAGTAATTTTTTTCTAGGTCTCAATTATTCCACTTCTCATGCATGTTTTCTACTATTTTTCTAGTCCTTATATGTTGTTCATTTTAATATAATCTCAAAAAGAAGATTAATACCATATTTATAAATTTAATTCAATATATTCGCATTTATAATCACTTATTTAGGTTGGTGGTTGGTGATGAAAAATTAATTACATAAATTTTTGGAGAAAATATTTTGTAGGTACGAACATGCCATGATTTTACCTTTCAATGGTTGGATTAAAATAACATTAAATTTTAATTCACAATTACTTGTTGAAATTATATCATATATATAATAAATATTAATTAAATATATCGTTTTTACCATCTGTATGGTCCCTAAAAATAAAAAATATCCATTTCTCTTTGATTTGGAAATTTAATGGTATCCCAAGTGTCCTTATTATCATTCAATAGATGTGAGGTTTAGAAATTTGATTTAATTTTATCATTAATGAATAATTATAATGTTAATAAAATGTAATATAATCATGAAATTATTATATTAACTAACCATGATTAGTAGTGATGACAAAAAATATATATTGTCTATGTGGATGTTAGTCATTATAAACGCATGAAAATGTTTTCATTTTCTATTAAGACGGATAATAAATATATAAAATTGATTCTATTAATGAAATAACATTTTAGTAATCTATTTTTTATTCTCAATATGTTAATATGCTTAATAAAAACATTTAGGTAGAAAACTAAAATATCTTAAATGGATTCAATGATTATGATAACATCTTCATTGAAAAACATCTATTAGATCTCTTTTACGGACCCTTGGGATTTAATTTTAAGAAGAAAAGAACATATAAAATTTAAAATGAAAGATAATAAGAGTATTTGTATGTTTTGGTTGGGACAATTTTGTCTTGAATTATCATTAAAGAGAGGATATGATATTCCATTTTATAATCTATGATGGTGGAAATCATGATTATATATTCAATATATGTATTTAATATGTGTATGCATCATGATAAATGGATCCAAAGTTCAATAAATTTAATTATAATGACTCTAAGATCTAAATAAATTCAAAATTTAAGAGTTACTTGCTCTTTTTTTTTCATACCCCAAGTCACTTGTCTCTCTCTGATCCTTAGTGTAACCCATCATATATTTATATTTATCCTTAATTTTACATAAGTTATTCATGTAATTTATCCCTTGTAATCTACACATGTATATTTATCACTTACTGTTTTCCCTTCTATTAATTATTTTTATGTTAAACTGGTTTACTCTAGGTACCCTTGAATTTATGGGATTATGCTAGTATATTAAATTTCTTCCATGAATGTTCATTCCTTCTAAAAAAATCTCTACGGAAGCCTTATATGGTTATGTGATAGGTGTTAATGACACATTCCTATCAAGTGATTTATGTGTATGATATGTTATGATATGTGTGATTCACCATGAATTGGAATTGGTGGTGGAAAATAAAACCCCCAAGGGGTTTTCATTAAATTAAATCAAAATATTAATATGTAATGATTACATATGTGTTCTTTTTCTATGATGTGTACAGAATTTTTTCATTGATGGACACCAATTTTCTTTTAATGACCACGAAGTATATTAAGGTAACCAACATGGATTTCATTCCTTATTATATAACCTAATAGACTATGGTCAGTTCATGAATTACCTATTGATAATGGAAGCTATAACAATATAATGAAAACGGTGGGGCCCTAGAATGGAAATGAAAAGTGGAAAACGGTTTTATGGGAGTAAAAAGCGTACCATAATTAATGTGATTTATTTGGGTGAGATTACAACCCATGTGGACCATAGTAATAAATTTTTATTTATCGGAAATGTATCCTTTATTATTCTTGTTATTTTGAAAATGTTTATAAAAATATAATGTTGACTATTCTTTATTTGTGAAATAGTTATGATCTTTTATATGATCTTAGGCATAATGAAATCCTTATAAAAAAAATTTATATGGGATCTGTGCATTAATATCCTAGGCTATTTCAAATAGATATTCCAAGGATTTTAAGACAATATTATGGGTGGATGTAATTCCAACCCTTTGTATAGTTACGTAACAAATGATGACCAAGGACAAGGAATAGTTAATGTAATTAATGATTATCATTGGTGTCATAATATAAGATAAGGATATTCGGGGTATTTATTAATGATATTATATTATGCCTATTTTCATATCACATCTATCTAAAATTTCATTCTCAAGATATGGTTAAAAACACTATTTTTTGGGGCTTACTAAGTTGTATAAACACATTTCTCAAATTTCTTTGTAATAGAGAGTATTTCATGGTTTATAATGTATGTAAGGTAATGAAAACTTTTTTGGATTGTTAAGCTATATATATGTGATTTGATAATGGATATTAGACAGGGTTAAGACACATGACACGTTTTTTTGGATGTCCACAATTTTTTAGACTATTGTTAAAATTATCATCCCATCGGAGATCTTGTGTATATATTTTTGACACATGTGAAATTACAGTATCTCATCTCAGTAGTAATATGTATACTGTAATTTATTAATTTTTGGATCATATATATATTGTATATATTCCAAATTTTAATTTTTTAACAATGTTTTTGTTATTATTTCCATTATGATTTGTATAATTGTATACTAGAGTGGGTAGAGTCTCAATATTTACTAATTAAACCATAACAAATTTTCAAAATACACTAGAATATGGGGTGGAATGTTTGAGTTATATAGAACATTGGTTTGGTAATAGTGTAGGTGAACCAAACAAGGGATGTTTGGAACCAATTATTTAACATAGTCATAGTAGTTTATTTAGAGTTAGTAAAATTTTATTATAATGAGTTATATTAATGATCATTTATATTAATTATGAAGGATTAATTTCCTAGTTATGATAGATTTTATATAATTTTTATAGGATGCAGTTTTTTTATTTTACACTACACCCTTAATCATTCAACAAAACTAGTCAAGATACTCATTCGATTAAGAGTAAGATTGATTCAAGTGGTTATGTTTTCTAGTCTTATTATTTAATTATTTCTTCCTTCAAATTGTAATAATGAGTAAGATGATACTATATGAATTCAATAAACTAGTATGATAATATGTGAAAATTTTAAGGTATTCCTAGAATTTGAAAATATATTATTTGTGAGTTATTTTTAATACTAATCTAAGATGATTTTTTTCTTAATAAGTTTTCATTTGGAAACTAAAATAGAAGAATTATAGTTTTGGAATTTTAATATAGAAAATGATGAAGTTCAAATAATCAAATTATAAAATCCTAGATATGTTCCAACATTAAAAGTAATTGATAAAATTCAATGAGGATATCATTTGTTCCATTTTTGTAATGATAATCCTCAATAATGTTGATTTATAAATTATTTCATAATTTAATTAATTATATAATATCATACAATCATCATATATAGAACATCTGTCTAAGAGAAGGATGAATATCTTTGAGTACTGTTGATTGTTTAAAAACATAGAGGAAATAGAATTTGAATATAGATATTAAAAAAGAACATAATTCTTTCAAGATCAAGGAATTCAGTTAAACGAAACTAAGATAAGGGCTAATAAGAATATAACAATATTATATTTTAGGCTTTAAGAAATTTTTTTCCAGTTCATATATTATTCACATCAATCATTAAAATTTGAATAACTTAAATAGGTGGGAATATTCATATATATATTTACTTTGATGTCTTTTTTGGATGATCCTTATCTATTACTATAGAAACCAAAATACTCAAAAGACATTTCCAATTATTTTTTTTGTTACTATAAAAAATGGGGAGATTTTTAATTTCACTAATGCGATGATTTAGAATATGTAATGGATGATACATGCATATACACATATAATTTGCATTGCATCATATTTATAAAATTATTGTACTTAGAAAGTAACTATATAGAACAAAAATTATGATTAGACATTGAGGATAATAATTTTATAAACCCTTTTTCTTTTATTCATTAATTTTTTTCATTCATTCATGTGAGGAAGTTTTTTTAATTTAGAGAGGATAAAATAGAAACCAATTATTAAGGATTATTTCAAGTTGATGATATTTCAATAAATGACAACAATTGATTTAACTCCCATGTAGTTACAATATAACTATGACATATCATGTGGTATTATAGTAATTAGGATACATAATTTATATAATTTATTAATAAAACAATGGTTAATATAAATTCATTTAATATTAATGGCCTACCTACCACAGATGAATATATTTTATCAGGATGGAAAAATATATTTTGGTAACATATTTTTTCACTTCGTCTTGATGTGTCCAATTGAGATATTGTTGTATTTCTAGTGAAACAAGGGGTAAGCATTTCCATTTTTTGATGAAATTGATCATGATGTGGATGGAAATTAAATATATTTCATTCTCCAATCACATTTTTAAATTGTTTTCAAAATATTAATGTGGGATCCAACAGCTAGAATAATTTGATAAACATAAAACATTTATGAAGGAGGTGTAAAATTTATAGAATAACGGATACCTATATCATGAAGAAAATTGAATGATATTAAATTTTTTTGAAGTGTAAATAATTTTGGAATATTTTACTAAAGTCAATGGAGTTATGGGAAACATTCTATGATATAGAGAAAATAAAAAATATTCCACTATTTTGAATAATCTTATGAGAAATACGGCAAATAATTTTGAACCAAGAATAGAATAATTGACGAATATTGAAGATATTTCCTTGGATTTTATATATTTAATTTTCATTCCATATAAAATGATCAAGATGTCTACAATTAAAAATAAATTGATAGAAGAGATTGATTTTGATGGCATGAGTAATCTCAAGTGAAATGAAAAATGTGTTATGGAATCTAGTGAGGTACATTATGATATGGATGATGAAGGCAATATAATATTACTTCTTCTATCCAAAAATATAATAAATGAAATTATATATATATATATATATGGAAACATACTAAAAAATTATTCATATTTTTTGACACTATACAAATTTTTGTAATGATTAATATTATGAAATAATTGGAGATAGAGAGTGATGAACATAATTAAAACATAGAAAATAAGAAATGGTGGAAAATTATAAATGATTAAAAAATCATGGTGACATAAAAAAAATATTGCTACAAAAAATGAAGTATTTTTGTATGGGTTAAATCCTTGTATCCCATACATTAGTGTGTTGTATGTACTATGTGTATCAAAAGGAGGATCAGATAATGAAGTAGGGGATTTATGATTAAATTTCAATTGTAGAGAAACATTTTAGTGTGGAGGATTGGGTAATATCATTAGGTATTATATAGAGATGTGTACAAAACATATATTAAGGGATACAGAATAGATTCTTAATAAGGGTGATTTTGGTTGTTCTCTCTTTCTTAGTCACAATGTTGTAAAGATAGGTTGTGGTGTGGCCATATTTTTTGGAAATTAAAATAATATAACATATTGGTTCCTTGGTGTCAAGGTCCTTTTCATAAATTATAAAATCTAAAGAATTGACTTATTATTGTTTCACATATGTGTATTTGACTATGATTTATGTGGTATAACCTCTAACCTTATGACTTCATTTTTTCGAATGTTATCATCTTTTCACTATGGTCATCAAGAATCCATTTTTCATAAAAAATTAAAATCCACCTTTGAAATTTTAATTCTATTAAAAATATCACCTGAACCCAAGGCACCCATGACATCCTAATTTAATTCCTTTGTATCCACTTCAATTTGAATAAATCCCCACCACTATGAATTGGTATGTGAAGGTACAGAGTGATTTCTCCTCATTTCATGTAGTTTCATCGTCCATCCATATTATTCCTCCAATTATATATTTCCATAAAACGTTAGTTGATTTCCTTCATTTCCATGGAATTATTTTCATTTTCATATAAATTTTGTTATCTAGTATCTATTGGGATCTTCGTCTCTTTGTGGGAGAGTTTATCAGAGATATATGTTTATTATTCAGTTCTCATTGAAAGAATGTTGAAATCCTTGATGAAGAGGGTTTTATTTTTGTATATTTTTACATGTAAAATAAAATATTTATATTTATTTAACTCATTGTGCAATGGTGGAATAAACCATACTGAATACCAAACCATAAATAATGAAATCAATTTTTTTAGGTTTTAGATATCACATATGTTTATGTCATCTTAACTATTTGCCTCTTAATTTTATATATTGCATTTACTCATTTAACTATCTTATAGTATTGTCTTCTTTTTGTGATTGGAATATTGTTAAATAATATAAATTTGGTAATAATTATTCTCTAAATAACAAATATGAGTGCTTATAAGGATTTTTCATCTTAATGGCTGATAAAAATATAGTTTATGTTTAAATAATGTTTAAATAACATATTAATTTTCACATTTGGTGCCATAGTTTACCCTCGGTTATGGATTTTGATAAATAAATCAGTTAATTTAATATGATAATAAATTGGTTATTTTAAAAGGATAATGGTTTTGGGATACGTATGCTCATTTTCTTATGAAGTTACAATACCATTGATCTTAGGTCGAGATTCCTAGTTAGTAGTTTTTTTTCATTCTACTGTCTGTGAGTTTTCTTTATGAGGTGCCTTGTAAGGAAACATGATGTGTTCCTAGAATGGTTTACCGTTGGGAGAGGCATAGGATGTGATTATAGAGTATGAATTAATAGTTGGGTCATGGAAATACATTTTAGATATGGGAAATAAACAGTGGTGTCATGGATGGAACCATGTTTGATATTGAGGATTAATATTGACTTTCTCGTAATTTTTTTGATGAACGATATGATACCTTCTGGTTAATTAATCATATTTAATTTTTTATTGGAAGGGATACTTCTAACTATAATTTTTCCCCACTACATTGTGATAATTTTTGTGTTTTGTTATTATTCATTTATGTCATCTTAGGATGAGTTATAGAGTACCTTGAATTATGGAATTTAAATATCACATGATTTTAACCAATGGTGTTAGAGGAATAATGGAATGTTGAAATGATGATAATTATAGGTTATTATTGTATGAGGATATTTTATTTCTTGTGAACATGGAAATGAGAAAATAATTAATGTAATTATGGAATGTTTAATAGAAAAAATTGATTACAAATATGTTGAATGGTTTGTGTTTTTATAGGATATCTACTAATTTATTGTGGTAGATAGGTGTCTGGTAGATGATAGTTGATGTTGAGTTTAATTATTAATAGTATCCCTTAGTGTGGTTAGGATATATATATATATAGTCCTTATATTATGTGATTTCATACACTGTCCAAACTAGGTTAGTAGGGAAACTGACTCCTACTGGATGTTGGAGGGCATTTTCATCAATATAATGGTAGGAAAAGAATATATGGTTTATTAACCCCTATTTCCAAACTATATTATCTAAATAGTAATTTTTTGGTACGTGTGGTGGCTACCTTTCCCACATACGTGTGTAGAGGGTTGTAGTGGATTGGGGCTATTTCACACCCATGTGTCTCTGGATATTGTATCATGAGGATTATTATAGGTATGTTGTGTGTGTGTGATGTGATTGATTTGTGTATAATATAAGACATAAAAGACATGGTGTATCCTTTAAAATATATGTTAAAATATGGAGATTCATTTATTGATGTAGATATTATGATACATGTGAGGTGTGGGTTATTATACATTTTTCATTGATGCATATAGATTTTTTGGAGAGGTTTGTCTAAGGAATAATGGAATTTGTGTAGAGTAGAAAAAATGGGGATCAGTCACTTTTATATTATTCTGGATATAATATATGACATAAAAGTGATACTTAGTATGACATTTATGGTTAGGTTATGAAAATTATGAATCGGATTTGGCGAAGAGAGAGTTTTTCCTTCTTATTCGTTTATATTTGGCATTCACCAATAACATTTTTCATAAGAGTCTCTATGTAGGATATAAAAACCAAGATATTATAAAATAATAACATTTTATTCGATTTCATATGAAACACATAATAGTAAACTTAAATAACCCAGAAAATATATTTCATTAAATTTGATCTCCTTGATAGCTTATGGAATACACAATACCGAGTCTAAATGAACAATAATATTGTATACCATTGTAAATTAGTTTTTAAAATTATATAGGGTTAATAATAATAAGTAACATATTCAAATTATTTTTATCAATTTACTAGAGTGAAAATTATAATCATAAAAAATTTAAAATTTGGATTTCTAAAAAAATAGTATTTTTCTAACAGATATATTAGACACTATTTTCACGCATAATTTAAAATTATATACAACCAAATTTATAAAATATATTTTAGAAATTTTATTAGTTTTATATAAAATACCAAAATTATGGTATATTGAATTTTTGGTATTTAATAAAATATTTGATTTTTTATGAATAGTGAAAATTACAATATTTTAATAGAAAAAAGTATTTTCATTTAAATGTTTAATAAATTTAAAATATTTTTAAAATTGGGTTTAAGGTGAAATTAAGTCAATTATATATCAATTAATCAAATTTGTTTCATTGTAACTATAATCATTATTTATTTTAAAATAACAACATTGTAATCTTTTGGTCATTTTCTCTTTAAAAACATGTGTTCCTGACATGTCTACAAGATTAAGTCTAAATTAAAAAATTTCACTTTTATAAATGGAATAGGTAAAAGTAGATACCATATTTGGAACTATAATAATTTATATTTTATAGTATATTTTATATAAATTTTTACCTAAATGAATTGTGAAATTATAAACATAAATAAATGTGGTTAAAGTATAAATGGATATACCGGGGGATAAAATAAAAAAAGTGAGGTAAAAAAACATAAAAACATTTACATAATGAATTTTATTTTCATATTTAAAATACATAATGTATAATGATGTAGAATACCTAATTTTCTATTATTATGGAATGTGAAAAAACATTGTTAAGCCATTTCCTTCTCAAACATTAAATGTGTGCCACTGACCTCACTTATAAAATGCAATGCCATCTCCCCCTTTCTTGACATTGTCACCACATTTTTTTAGACAATAACATCCCAAAAAATTTCCAAAAAATTTATTTTCTTTCTTCCTCCATACCCTTCATTTTTTATTAATAAAAAATTTATAATATCATTTTATCTAAAATATATTGAGTTTTATACAAAATTTAATGAACCAAACCCATATCCACATCCATAAAATCTATTATTAAATCATCATTCATATATACATCAGAGTACAACCACGTGAACTGATTTTATTCATTTTCACATTACCACATGTTAAATATTGGTATGATGATGGATATAAAATATATATAAATATATATGATAGTTATAGCATCATTATACCTTGTATTAATTAAATAATATATATACCTTTTTAAATGTAATGCCTTGACCTTTATCTACGGTACTGACTGTTTGTGTTTTTCCTACTTCCTTTAAGAGTCCAAAATAAAATTGTCTAATCTAGTTGAGGGGGTCCCCAGTTTTACCAAGAATCATTCAGAGCCCGAACCTCTTCAATGTGAAGAAAAGAATAGGTCGCATAGTTTTAAAAAACCATGCACCCAGCATCCAAGGTTTATCTAGATAGTGCAGTTGCATATAGTAGGGCTTTATATTTTGTATACAATTTTGTGACCCTCGAGGCATGGTTATAAAACCTTTCTATAATATTTGGATAGTTTGATTAATATTTTTTGCATGCAATTTGGAAAACCCTGTGACAACAATTTGAGAAATTGTAAATGTTGGGGAAATTACAATTTTAACCCTCTAAAATAATTTAGGCTTATTTATTTATTCCTCGCCAAATTCTTCTAGAGAATGATCTACATCCTCCCTATTATGATGAATTCTACCACATCTTCCTTGTTTTTTATAAAACTCATCCATATGATCTTTGATTCATTATCGTTCTGATCCAATGAGAATCTAGATGTATGATCTAGAATCATATAAAATATTTTTCATGCTCTCTATCCCATATGTTGTGCTATTTTGGTGAAATATCATTTTACCCATTTTTACTTAATTTGAATGTTTATTCAATTTCTTCTAACCAAGCTCAAATTAGTGATTTAAATTGGATGAAAAAATATATTTAATGATAAGGTAGGTGGTCCCTAATCATTTCCTTTGTTTCATCCCTTTCTATAATATAAGTCATTGTCTCGTGGTCCAAACACTTCCAATTTTGGACCAATATTTTTAATATAATTTAATTGATTGTTTCTCATGTCATTACCACCCATGATGGTGGTTTAACATCCCCTTAGATTGATTTCCTTGAGTTATGTGTTCTATATGGGTGTGGCATACCTTATGGTCCAAATTTTTGTAGTTCTAGCTACTTCTTGACACCCCTTGAGGGTTGTTATTTTTATCTAAATCATGGAATTTTTGTTCCATACAAATTCAATAGATATATCTGTGTAAACCTCCTCTCCCATGAAATGTGAAATGTTTTAATTATGTGGATTCACCTAATTCCTTGTACCTATTTTCAGTAGAGGATCAACCCAATAGAAATATTTTACCATTCTGTCTAATAAGATAAAAATAATTCAACTAAATCTAATAGATTGTCATTGGAACATGTTATAATTTAGAATCTTGTTTATTGCACTCTATAGTGCTAAAGGTAAAATTAGTGGTTCCAACATAAGGACCCTGTTAAGGGACTCCCATACCTTTCTATTAGAATCGTTAATGTTTTGTAAACACATACGGGGGTGATTTCAGCTATACATATGAAGTGATTTCTATGTCCTATCTATTTTTAACTCAAGAAAAGTTACACTAGTTACCTAGGGTATAATTCATTGATGGTCTATATGGAATTATTGGTCATACAATAATAGGAGGGAGACTCAGGCCCCTAAATCTGACATAGTTTATGAATGTGGAGGACTCTTTATCTATGAATCTGATTACACCATATCAGGAGTGAAAACGGGACATCACCTTCAAGTCAACATGTCTAGACTACTTGGAATTGTAATTTTCTAAACCCTTAGAGAGATACTAGGAATGTCTCCATGATTTCCATAGATTAGATCAAGAAGTCTCGATATATTTTATAATGGCATAAACAAAATATATATCCAATGTTGATAAATTTTATCAAACGGGAATGTAATATTTTGATTAGATAAATGATGGAAAGTGTCTCATAAAACCAATCACATGATTGGGGAAAGTCCAACCGATAGAAAATTCTTCTACTTACTTTACCATTGCAATATCTCTTGGTTCAAACACACCAACTGAAGATGATGCAGGTAATTGGGTCACTGTCAATGTGGGTCAATTCCCATGAATTTATTTATTATTTCTGATATGAATTAATGTACTATTGATAATTGTTCATTTTAAAATTTACGTTATGGAATCTCTAATGCTTTTCGGGTCACCAAATACTGATATTTCATATCATACCCTTCTTAGGCATCGTTGGTACCCGAGTAGACTTTTTGGTTGTAGGTATGAAAAGATGGAATGTATATACCTTCATATTCATTATTGAGTTACATTATAATTATTTTGTTTTGGAAAATAGGACTGAGTCTTTGCTATAGAAACTATTAGAAGTAGTTTTTTTCTTTTAGTATATTTTTTTATGTTTTATATTATTTAATACCCTGACTGTAACATCCCAGGTAAATAATGAATAAAAAATTTCATATTTATTAATATTTACGAATTAAATATTAATTTTACTTTAAATGGGTTTCTATGTTCGATAGCATACCCGATACGCAACAAAGAGTTTCTTTGAAATCACACGTTGCACACTATTAATAAAATAATATTATTTTAAATGGTAGTTAACACATAGAGGTTTTATTGGCCGGAATGGATAGAAATAACTAAAATATGATTATATATTTTTTTAAATGTTTCTACTTATATCTAATAATAGATAAAGGCTTAAAATATGGAAAGAATTCAATTTTAGGTGTATATGCCCTAGTTTTCACTAACGGTTCACTTATCACCTTTTGAAGGCGAACGATAATTAAATATAGTTTTGTTCACTCTTATACATTATATTGGACCGAATAAAACTCTTCTTTAGAATTGGGACATCAAAATTTACTTTGTGTAAATTTTTGGTATTTTTCCGATAAAGTTCATTTTTTTAATGAATAGTGAAAAATGTTGTATTTTAATTCAAAACCTCCTTTTAATATAATTTATTTATATGATTAGATTATCTTTTTAATTGGTTTTAAAGTGAAATTAGAATATATTTTTACCATTAAATCCAATAGTGGTCGTTGGAATTTAATTCACTTTGAAATCGGACTTAAACTAGTCACAGTCTTTTGAAACTTATTATTTCATAAAAACACGCTATTTGCTATGACAGCGGGAATTAATTATTAAATTGATTAATGAAACTTATATGTTTTGAATTTTTTAAAATGGACTTCATTTTTGAATTCGGAATATCAAATATAGCTTAGGGTGATGTTTTGGTATTTTTCTGAAAAACATCAATTTTTGATGAATAGTGAAACCACTAAGTGGTACTTAAAAAACTGATTTTTCATTTAAATGAAATTTTAACACCTATATGTTTTGAATTTAAAAAATACAAAATACATGGTTGAAATTAATAAGTAAAATGTGGTTCAATGGGATTAAAATAATGTTTTGGTGAATGGTAACTTATTAAGTTTTTAATCGCGATTAGAGGTAATTAGTGTAATTTAAGGTAAAAATATTGTTGTAATAATATGAAATGAACTTGACACATGTCCTAATCTCATTGTATGTGTCATAGACGACCAATACAATCAATGTGTCAACTTGGGGACCCCATGGAGCCACATTAGTTGGAAAATGACATTAATATCTTTTTATTTAATGTTAAAATAAAAATGTCACAAACATTAGTTGTTTTATTAAAACAATTTTTACATGGGGTTATACAAATCGTATTTTTGACTATAAATATTATTTGTAAAGGTAAAACGATTTCCTACATCATATTATTTGTTTATAATTTTTAGACAGTAAATAAATTAAATTATTTATGACACCATGATGATACAGCGATTACCTCATTATTTAACTATTTAAATCAAATGGAAAGATATTGTAAAATCTAAGATCTAAACATGTCAAAAACCTATTATATGGGTGTACTTATATCCCTTATCACCTTATCCTCGAAACAAATCAATGTGGGACCATTAAAATCCTAAACTCATTCTAAAATAAAGTAACATTTCCTTACATTCCAAGAGTACCCCTCCTCTCCTCTTATAAAAGGCCCCCACCTCTACCACCTTACCCACAATTACAAAGCCTTTGGCTCGTCCAAACCCTGACAATTTTGTCTATCCACATCCCTCTCTTACTAATTGAATCCTCACTTTGGGCAGAAGTCTTCCCAAGGAAGCCTTTGAGCTCAAATCTAAGAGAGTTACCCGATTTTAAGGTGATGTCTTCACTTGTGTTCTTTTGTTTTATTTTGATTCTCCAACCCCCTAAACTCTTTTTATTCATTTCTTTTGTAACAACTAAAGTATCGTAAATATACTAGGATTTTTTTATAAGAAGCTTTCAAGCTACACTTACACACATCTACATCTAATTGTTTAATAACATACTGTTTCTATGGTTGGCGAATTTCTGCGTCACGAAATGATGATTATTCAATATTCTTTTAAACACCTTTAATGGTGTACATTAAGATGTCACTCTATTTATATATGATATATATTATGTTTATATTTTCTTATGATTCTTTATTTTTCATTTTTGGTATACCTTTATGGTTTCTATTGTGGGGAAACATGATAATATCATTTTAGGAAGTGCGGACTACCGCCCCCTCAAAGTGATGTGATTCGTTAAGGCCATATGTGGGATGTATAAAGGATGGATTTAATGTTATTATATATGATGTTATACTGGAATTATAATATACCTCTATATAATTATTATTTCTTTCCATTAATGTATTAGATAGAAATTAAAGTAGCGTGCATGAGTACGTACGGCTTACCGTCTCCATGAACGGTGCATTTCATTTCTTATCTCCAAATGTAATGTACTATTATATGTACATATATATAATGGATATATATGATTTATGTTACATCTAAATGATTAATATAATATTTGAATTAAAATATACAAACCTCTCATTTAGTTTTAATTCCATTAATATGACATAGAAATGAAAGTAGCGTTCATGCGTACGTACGGTTTACCGTCTCAATGAACGGTGCATTTCATTTCTTACCTCTAAATGAATATGTGATATTTTAAATAAATGTATATTCTAGATATATATGATATATATGATATCCAAACCAGGAATGTCATTCTGGATATAAAGAACCCTTGACCACATGAACAACATGTAATTGTAAGAAGTCCACATTCGACTTAAGAACAAAATATCGACAAAACAAACATTATTAACTTAAATGATTACATAATGTTTATAACATGGAAATAAGTGATATAAAAGGAATAATGAACGTGAAAAAGGTTCTTAAGAAAACAGAAATTAACTCAAGTTTATTATTCAGGTCATTAAAGAACGATCGAGTCATGTCGGACCCGAGGTAAGGGACTTCATCTCAATCTCCTTTCATTGAGGCATATTTCGTTTTATTCACAAATTTATTTTATACGGTGTATAAAACCCTTTGAATTTTAATTTTATTCAAAATGAATCTTTTTATACGAAGCATTTTACTAAATGAAAAAAAGGAATGTTTGTTTTAACGTACGCGGTGACAACGACCTTTTCTGCCTCCTTGAGTATTATTTGGTCTTTGGCTTCCTCAACAAGCCGTAATGTTTTTAAAATGAAATAAATACCATATACTCATTTATGTATTTTGGTATTGAAAATGGTTTTTATAATGGATTTTTTATATCAATATATTTATGTGATATATTTTGATCAAAGTGTGGAAATGTTTTCTTTTCATTATATTTGTTTTATGTCTTATTATTTTTATAATGGTACTTGGACATTTGACGGGTGGTTATGTGACAAACCATATGATGGGTGGTACCGTGAATACCAGGACGGGTGGTTACGTTATAACCTCCAATGCATTGGGTATGGAAGTCGGCCGTATGGTTATTCCATTAAGTATGTATGGAAGTTGGTCGTATGGATATTCCATTAATTGATATGTGTGGAAGTCGAGCGTATGGTTATTCCACTTAAGTATGTTTATGTCCCAAGATACCTTTATATGTTATGTGTTATTTATATGGGTTTTATGGTAATCCATTTGTTAAAAAAGGGTAATTAATGATATTTTATTCAGTGAAGAGTTTTTACTACTTCATGAAGTTGAAGGTATTACTTTGATAAAGTATACATGGTTTACTTGATGTTTGAAAAACTAACAGTTTTCATTCTATGTGTATCCCTTACCGAGATTTTTATGCTCACCCCAAGTTTTTTGAAATGTTTTTCACAGTACTTAATGTGGAATAGGGTCATGGATGGGATCAAGGGAAAGTCATGATATATAAAACATGGAACTAGACATGTTTCTTTTTAAGAGTTTTTTTATTCTATGGAAACTTAGTAGAAGTGTCTACTTTGTAATCTTTTGAGATTTAACAGTTATGTACTAATTCTCTAAAACTCTAAACCTGAAAAGATCCTTTATGTGAAATATTCATTTAATTCAATATTAAGAAATGTTTAAGGTCGGGGCCTTATAGTGGGTATCAGAGGTCGGTTTAGACAACTTTAAGAGTTAGAAAATTGTTAAATTATAAATTAATTTATGGTATGATTGAAATGATATAGATTTTAAAGATTACCATGTTGCTTCACCTAAGATATTTCTTTGTTAAGATTGGTTTTTCATAGAGGAAATAGAACAACTTTTCTGGGAAGGCATACAGAGGGAAATGACCATTCAAATCTGTATCCTGAGATGGTCAGAATCAGAACTAAACAGTTTGTTGTAGTGATGGCTCAGTTGACTCAGGTGAAAAATGTTGGTTGTTTTTATTGATGATATTTTGGTTTTTTCTAAAAGTAAAGAGGATCATGAAAGTCATTTAAGGGTTATCTTGCAAACCATAAAAGAAAAGAAACTATATGGAAAATTCAGCAAGTGTGAGTTTTGGTTACAACAAATTTCTTTCCTGGGTCACATTGTTTCAAAAGATGGCATAACTGTTGATCCTTCTAAAACAAAAGTTTTTGAAGAATGGACAAGACCCAAAAATGTAACCGAGATCCGTAGTTTTCTTGGTTTGGCAGGTTACTACCGAAGTTTTGTTGAAATTTTTTCACGGTTATTTAGTCTAATGACTAATCTAACTTGTAAGGGTGTTAAGTTCATCCGGACAAACGAATGTGATGATTGTTTTCCGGAGTTGAAAAGAAGATTGGTGAATGCTCTAGTTTTGGAACTTCTTTCCAGGAATGGTGTGTTTGTTATATACAGTGATGCTTCGTTGAAGGGACTTGGTTGTTTCCTTATGCATAATGATCTGGTAATTTCATATGCTTCACGTCAGTTGAAAACTCATGAGGTAAATTACCCTACACATGATTCGGAATTATCTGCAGTTGTTTTTTCTTTAAAAATTTGGAGGCATCATTTTCATGGAGTAAAGTGTGAAATATACACTGATCACAAAAGTTTAAAGTATATATTCACTCAAAAAGAATTTAACATGAGACAGAGGAGATGGCTGGAATTAATCAAGGATTATGATTGTACAATTCATTACCGTCCGGGAAAAGAAAATAAAGTGGTTGATTCTTTGAGTAGAAAAAGAATCAGTGAAATCTTCTCTATCAGACAGAATCAAGCAAGCACAGAAGCAAGACAGTGAGTTGCAGAAAAAGGTAGAGCTAGTTCAGAAAGGTAAGTTACATGAATTCAACATTGATAATGATTGTGTTTTGAGGTTTGGGAAGAGATTATGTGTACCTGGGGATTCATAGTTGAATAATGAGTTGTTATGTGAGGCTCATAGTTCCCCGTTTTCAGTTCATCCTGGCAGTACTATGATGTATAGAGATCTTCGGGAGTATTACTGGTGGGATGGAATAAAAAGGTATATTTCTGATTTTACTGTGAAGTGTTTGACTTGTCAGCAGGTTAAAGCAGATCAGCAGTTACCGAAAGGGATGCTTGAGCCTTTACCAGTGCCAGAGTGGAAATGGGAAAACATATCCATGGACTTTTTTGTGTGATTACAGAGGACATCTCGAGGTAATAATGCAATCTGGGTTATTATTGATCTCTTGACTAAATCTGCTCATTTCCTTTCTATACTAGATATATTTTCCCTAGATCAACTTTCCCGTTTGTATCTTAAAAAGATAGTCAGGTTACATGGAGTTCCTCTCTCTATTGTGTCTGATCGTGATCGCAGGTTTACTTTTAACTTTTGGAAAGGCCTCCAGAAGTCGTTGGGTACTGAATTAAATTTTAGTACAGCTTTTCATCTGCAATCCAATGGGCTGTCAGAATGAACAATTCAGACCATGGAGGATATGCTACGAGATTGTTCGATGGATTATCAGGGATGTTGGGACCAACATCTTTCTTTGGTTCAGTTTTCTTATAATAACAATTTTCATTCCAGTATACAGATGGAACCATTTGAGGCATTATATGGGAAGCGGTGTCGAACTCCAGCATTTTGGGATGAAGTTGGTGAATGGAAGCTGATGGGACCAGAATTGGTAGAAGAGATATGAGAAAAAGTTCGGTTGATTCAGAAACACATGAGAACAGCTCAGAGCAGGCAGAAGAGTTATGCGGATAACCGGAGGAAGGATCTATCTTTCGAGGTAGGTGATCATGTTTTTCTCAAGGTTTCTCCATGGAAAAGTGTGATGAGATTTGGTAAGAAAGGAAAGCTGAGTCCAATGTTCATTGGACCATATGAAATTCTGGAGAAAGTTGGATCAGTTGCTTACCGAGTGGCTTTACCTCCGAGTTTATCACAGGTATACAATGTTTTTCATGTTTTGATGATAAGCAAGTATATTTAGATCCATCTCATGTTTTGAGTCCAGAGGTAGTTTAGCTGGAGGAGAACCTATCTTATTAAGAACAACCAGTCCAAAATTCATGACCGAAGAGAGAAAGTGTTGCGAAATAAGGTAATTCACCAGGTAAAGGTTTCGTGGAAAAACTATATGGTTGAAGAGGCAACATGGGAATCTGAAAATGCTATGAGGGATAAATACCCCCACTTATTTTGATAAGTGAATAAAATTGCGAGGACGCAAATCCCAAAAGGGGGGAAGGATGTAACATCCTAGGTAAATAATGAATAAAACATTTTAATATTTATTAATATTTACGAATTAAATATTAATTTTACATTAAAGGTGTTTCTATGTTCGATAGCGTACCTGATACGCAACAAAGAGTTTCTTTGAAATCTTACGTTGCACACTAGTAATAAAATAATATTATTTTAAATGGTAGTTAACACATAGCCGTTGTATTGGCAGGAATGGATAGAAATAAATAAAATGTGATTATATATGTTTTTAAATGTTTTTACTTTTATCTAATAAAAGATAAAGTCTTAAAATATGGAATGAATTCAATTTTAGGCGTATATGCCCTAGTTTTCACGAAAGGTTCAGTTATCACCTTTTGATGGCGAACCGTCATTAAATATAGTTTTGTTTACTCTTATACATTCTATTGGACCAAATAAAACTCTTCTTTAGAATTGGGACATCAAAATTTACTTTGTGTATATTTTTGGTATTTTTCCGATAAAGTTCATTTTTTTAATGAATAGTGAAAAATGTTGTATTTTAATTCAATACCTATTTTTAATGTAATTTATTTATATGATTATATTATCTTTTGAATTTGTTTTAAATTGAAATTAGAATATATTTTTACCATTAAATCCAATATCGGTCGTTGTAATTAATTTCACTTTGATATCGGACTTAAACGAGTGTCAATCTTTTGATACTTATTGTTTCATAAAAACACACTATTTGCTCTAACAGTGGGAATTAATTATTAAATTAATTAATGCAACTTATATGTTTAGATTTTTGTAAAATTTACTTCAATTTTGAATTCTGAATATCAAATGTAGCTTAGGGTGATGTTTTGGTATTTTTCTGAAAAACGACAATTTTTGATGAATAGTGAAACCACTAAGTGGTACTTAAAAAAACTGATTTTTCATTTAAATGAAATTTTACCACCTCTGTGTTTTCAATTTCAAAAATCTGACATACATGGTTGTCATTAAGAAGTGACATGTTGTTCAATGGGATTAAAATAATTTTTTGGTGAATAGTATCTTATTAAGTTTTTAATCGCGATTAGAGGTAATTAGTGTAATTTAAGGTAAAAATAATGTTGTAATAATATGAAATGAACTTGAAACATGTCCTAACCTCAATGGATGTGTCGTGGCCGAAAAATAAAATCCATTGGTAAACATGGGGTCCCCATGGAGCCACTTTAGTTGGAAAATGACATTAATATCTTTTTATTTAATGTTAAAATAAAAATGTCACAAACATGAGTTGTTTTACTAAAACAATTTTTACATGGGGTTATACAAATTA
Organism: Viscum album; assembly: GCA_963277665.1. Lineage (NCBI taxonomy): Eukaryota > Viridiplantae > Streptophyta > Magnoliopsida > Santalales > Viscaceae > Viscum > Viscum album. Next base: position 2,061,982,133 of record OY728133.1, on the reverse strand, counting down.
TATTTTTGACTATAAATATTCATTTGAAAGGTAAAAAGATTTCCTACATAATAGTATTTTGTTTATAAATTTTATACATTAAATAAATTAAATTATTTATTACACCATGATGATGCATCGATTACCTCATTATTTAACGATTTAAATAAAATGGAAGGATAATGTAAAATATAAGACCTAAAAATTTAAAATACCTATTTGATGGTTTGATTTATAACCCTTATCACCTTATCATAGAAACAAATCAATGTGGTACCATTATAATCCGAAACTCATTCGAAAATAAAGTAACATTTTCTTACTTTCCAAGAGTGCATCTCCTCTCCTCTTATAAAAGGCCCTCACCTCTACCACCTTACCCACACTTCCAAAGCTATTGGATGGTCCAAACCCTACCCATTTCGTCTCTGCACATCCCTATCTTACTCCTTGAAGCCTCACATTGGGCAGAAGTCTTCCCAAGGAAGCCTTTGAGCTCAAATCTAAGAGAGTTACCCGATTTTAAGGTGATGTCTTCACTTGTGTTCTTTTGTTTTATTTTGCTTCTCCAACCCCCTAAACTCTTTTTATTCATTTCTTTTTTAATAAATACAATATCTTAAATATACTAGGATGTTTTTATAAGAATATTTCGAGCTAAACCTACACACATCTCCATCTAATGGTTATAGAACATACTGTTTCTGTGGTTGGCGAATTTCTCCCTCACGAAACAATGATTGTTCATTCTTCTTTAAAACACCTATAATGGTGGCCATTAAGATGTAAATCTATTTATATATGATATATATTATGTTTATGTTTTCCTTATGTTTATTTATTTTTCATTTTTGGTATACCTTTATGGTTTCCATTGTGGGTAAACACGATAATTTCATTTTAGGAAGTGCGGACTACCGCCCCCTCAAAGTGATGTGATTCGTTAATGCCATATGTGGGACGTATAAAGGATGGATTTAAAGATATTATATATGATGTTATACTAGAATTATAATATAAATCTATATCATTATTATTTCTTTCCATTAATTTATGAGATAGAAATGAAAGTAGCGTTCATGCGTACGTACGGCTTACCGTCTCCATGAACGGTGCATTTCATTTCTTATCCCCAAATGTAATGTAATATTATAAGTACTTATATATAATGGATATATATGATGTATGTTACATCTAAATGATTAATATAATTCTGGAAGAAAAATATACATAGATTTCATTTAGTTTTAATTCCATTAATATGACATAGAAATGAAAGTAGTGTTCATGCGTACGTACGGATTACTGTCTCCATGAACGGTGCATTTCATTTCTTACCTCTAAATGATTATATGATATTATAAATACATGTATATTTTATATATATATGATATATATTATATCCAAATCAAGAATGTCATTCTGGATATAATGAACAATTGACCACACGAACAACATGTAATTGTAAGAAGCCCACTTTCGACTTAAGAACCAAATATCGACAAAACAAAAATTATTAACTTAAATGATTACATAATGTTTATAAGATGGAAATAAGTGATATAAAAGGAATAATGAACTTGAAAAAGGTTCTAAATCAAATAGAAATTAAATCAAGTTTATTATTCCAGACATTGAAGAACGATCGAGTCAAGTCAGACCCGAGGTAAGGGACTTCGTCTCAATCTCCTTTCATTGACGCATATTTCGTTTTATACACAACATTGTTTTATACGGTGTATAAAACCCTTTGAATTTTAATTTTATTCAAAAGGAATATTTTTATACGAAGAGTTTTACTAAATGACAAAAAGGAATGGTTCTTTTAACGTACGCGGTGATAATGACATTTTCTGCCGCCACAAGTATTATTTGGTCTTTGGCTTCCTCAACTAGCCGAAATGATTTTAAAATGAAATAAATACCATATACTCTTTATGTATTTTGGTATTGAAAATGGTTTTTATAATGGATTTTTTATGTCAATATATTTAAGTGATATATTTTCATCAATGTTTGGAAATGTTTTCTTTCCATTATATTTGTTTTATGTCTAATGATTTTTATAATGGTACTTGGACATTTGACGGGTGGTTATGTGATAAACCATATGACAGGTGGTGTCGTGAATACCAGGACGAGTGGTTATATTATAACCTCCAATGCATTGGGTATGGAAGTCGTCCGTATGGCTATTCCATTATGTATGTATGGAAGTTGGCCGTATGGCTATTCCATTAAGTGATATGTGTGGAAGTTGACCGTATAGTTATTCCACTTAAGTATATTTATGTCCCAAGTTACCTTTATATGTTATGTGTTCTTTATATGGGTTTTATGTTAATCCTTTGGTTACAAAAGGGTAAGTAATGATATTTTATTCAGTGAAGAGTTTTTACTACTTCATGAAGGTGAAGTTATTACATTGATAAAGTATACATGGTTTACGTGAGGTTTGAAAAACTAACAGTTTTCAATCTTTGTGTATCCCTTAATGAGATTTTTATGCTCACCCCATGTTTTTTTGAAATGTTTTTCATAGGACTTAATGTGGAATAGGGTCAAGGATGGGATCAAGATAAATTCATGCTATATAAAACATGGAACTTAACATGTTTCTTTTTAATAGTTTTTTTATTCTATGGAAACTTAGTAGAAGTGTCTACTTTGTAATATTTTGAGATGTAACAGTTATGTCCTAATTCTATAAAACTCTAAACCTGAAAAGATCCTCAATGTGAATTATTCATTTAATTCAATATTATGAAATTTTAAGGCCGGGGCCTTATACTGACCCTTTCTCACATTTATATAGGTACATTCTCCTAAAATGATAAAAATTTCTAGTATCATATTTATATTTTTATACACATTCTGGTTACTATATTTATTTATCTTGCTTGTTAGTTATTATCATTTCCACTTTCATCTATTTTTATTTCTGTTATTTTCTGTTATATATGAAATGTTGTTCTCTATTCCAATATGTGAGGGCATTGTCTCCACACGTACTTAACAATGGCCCTCACTGATAGTCGTTATCCATTAGAATTTGGGAAATCACTATTGTGGTCTTGTAGCCAACTCTCATGGGTCACTTTTGAGTGGAATCTATGAAATGATTCTAAAAATTGGTATTAGAGCATTTTTTTCTCCGTTATTAGGTTTATACCAGAGAATAGAATGTAATAATATGGTTGGGATTTATTCCAGGGAGTAACTACCCCACATACAGTGGAAACCTAAATTACATGGTATGGGTAAATGTTGTTATTTCTTGTTTCTATTTCAGTTTCATGGATTCCACCATTTTTTAATGCACATGTGTTTTATTTTTATCAATTTGATTATATATTTATTTATTTCCCTTAATGAAATGTGGTAATCATAGAATTTTTTATCAACTAGGAACTATAAGATAAAAAATTCAAAGTGTTATTCCAGGCCATATATAATCTCGAGGTACATTGGAACTTTTATAGGTGATTTCTATTTGTTCCTTGTCTGTTATTCTTTATATTTCCCATTTTAATGATTTCATAATTGGTTTAATTGATGAATAATTCCACATAAGTAGTTTTTATTGGTTATTTACATCATCATCTCAATTGATCAAACAATACACATGGCATGTTACACCTATTGATTGGTGTCATGGTAAGAATATACTTACTTGACAAGCCAATTTAAATTTATAATATGTATGTACTTTTATGAATTGGAATTTATATAAAGATTAGATGGATTATTATTATAATAACCAATTAAATAATAATGATACTAAATAAATTAAAATTAGTATACTCATAAAATGTAATAGTTACCTTCTAAGGATAATATGAGACATTGTCCTGACTTGAAGTTAGTAGTTGGTTGAATGCCATGTATCCTTTGATCCTCCTGTTTCTAGTTCTTTAAACCAATACCTAACTCTTTGAGTAGGAAGAGGGGTTTATTTCTATTATTGTAATCCTTAGTATGCGATCTATCTTTATCATTTTTCTATTCTCTAATAATTTTGTGAGGGTTGAAAATGAAAATTATCGAGCTATTCCATAGTTCAAAACCCAATGTTTTATGGTAGGAACGTGGTGAGGATCCTACTCTAGAGGTGGTGGTACATGATCTCCCAATGGTACCTCCTATAGAGAATATTAATGCACTACTTGAATATCATACCCTAAAATTAATTATTAGTTCTATGATTTCATTTTCTAGTTCATGAAATCAATTCCAAGTTATCCTTGACTTGAACCTTCTATGGAAAGGCTTCCCCATGAGTTTCAACAGTAGAATAATCCCAATATCTCAGTTGATGGTGGAACTCAGGCTTATAAATTTTGGTTGGAGGCTATGGTGTCTATATTAAATCATATTGAAACACCTCTGAAGTAGCGGGTCAATCTCGTAGCCTTTCTAATATGTGACATATCCATGCGTTGAGGGACGTTCTCAGACAAGCTGGTCGGCACAAGGGTATGGCAGTGGAGAACATCTAGATATCATTATTTGACTACTTCATCCAGCCGACCTTGAGAACTAATTGTGTTGGAGAATTTATTCACCATGATAAAGGTGATATCTTAGTGATTGTATATTGGGCACAATTCATGGAATTATAGTGTTTCATACAAATTTTTAAAAGTGAAAAGTAGACTACTATTAATAAGATTCAGGATGGTCTTGGTTGGGATATTCAATCATAATTAAATGTCTTTTGGAGGATCATCATTTCAAAAAGTGTGAAAAAGGATCTCATCACTGTGTAGAACATGAGGGAATCAGGTGACGTTAAACAGGGTTACTGATCATCCAGGTAGACTAGTGGGTCAGCTAATTTTAGTAATTGACATTATGAGGGTACTCACGGGGGAAGTACTAGCCTTCTAGAATGAACTGACAACATTGTGGTGTTTCACCAGTGTGGACGGACATGGAGAACATTCAATTAGGTACAAGGAACCTTATTGAGTGTCGGGCTTGCATTAGGGTGGGTCACCTCCTTCATTTTTTTTAATCATTTCCTTCAATACCAAGAAAGTGATGTTTTACACCAACACCACCTTCAGGTGAAGGATCGGTAACACCAAATCAGATCGAATGATTATCTTCATTAAGTAGTTAAGGCCAAGCCTATTTTCATGGTCAGGGTAGTCAGGCTTCAGAGTTCCATCATCTGTAGGGTTGGTCTAGTCAGGCTATTCAGTTAGAATCTTAGGTTTAATGTTCATTACATATATATGTTATATAGTTTAATATAGAGGAGAAGAGTCCATGTCCACGTATAGTTAGAGGAACTATTTTGTTATACTCTACTTTAGAATGTACCCTATTTTATATAGGTGAATCACATTCATTTCTATATGTTATGACCATGGGATTATTGGACATAGAAATAGAGCACCCTAGTGGTGTTATAATGCTTAACAAGTTATAATGAGATTAAGTATAGGGTATACGTAAGTTCAAGGTCTTCCCCTTGAAATATTTGGGTACTATTACCTATGGAGAATAATCGTCCTTGATATGTCTAGTTTCAATGTCATTCTAAGTATGGATTGTGTTGTTCCTTGTAGATCCTAGGTGGATTCTTATCACCATGAAGTGTCACTCTCATCAACTGATGGAAACAACTTTATCATTAAGGGATAATGTGTTCTCTAGGATAGTTGAGGTAGAATCATGTGTTCTAGGCATGGCGGGATGATAGACCGCATGGGTAGTCTCATTATGATAAATTGAGGAATGTAGATTATATATTTCCCTCTAGTAAATGATTCTTTCTAGTAAACATTTCCAAATGATTTATATGTATTGCCTTTAGAGACAGGTTGAGTTTACCAGTGAGCTAGTTATAGGTGTAGAACCAGTGACCATTACTCTATATATAATGGCACCTTCAATCCTCTAAGAACATAGGAAACAACTTGAACACTTAGAGAATAAGGGTTTTATTAGGTTTATCACATCACCATGGGGTTCACCGGACCTTTTCACTAATACAATCGATGGTTCCCTTAGATTTTCCAAGGGTTATTATTGATTAAACCAACATTCATTGATGGAATGGCACCCATTGACTCGGTTATAATAGATTTTCAACCATCTTCGAGGAGATTCTATTTTATCTAAGATAGATTTCACACTGAGATACAATCATGATTATTTATGTCTAGATCTCATACCACGTACAATGATCTTGATGATGTATGACTTGTACGAGTATTTGGTTGTGTGTTTTGGTATTACAAATCTAGTTTTAGTCTTCATGGATTTTATATAACCCAGGTTTTCCATCAGTATCTTGATTTTTATATGGATGTATTCATTTAAAGAATCTTAGTGTACTCACAAACTTTAAAATATTATGAAAATCACCTTGATGTCGGGATGAGTACACAATGAGAGAACTAACTATATGTGAATCTCTGTAAATGGAACATTTGGATCAATATGGTAAACTTCATATGATACATCATTTCGAGAGATGGCATATCGGTTGACCTAAAAAAGGTGGGAATCATGGTTTCCTACAAGAATCCTATGAATTTTGTTCATATATGAAGCTTATTAGGGTTAACTGGTTTTTAAATGTGATTTACCTAGGACTTCTCACACCTAGAATCACCTCTAATGGAATTTTCCATAAATGGATTGAAATTCTAATGGTATGAAGATAATGAGGTAAATATTCATATGTTAAATGGGTGTATCATAATAATTTTTATCTTGATTTTTCTAGAGCTAGAAAAATTTTATATAGTCCAATATGACACTCTAGTAATCGAACTGGGTGTAGTTATTATGAAGGAATATAGAGTCTTGGTATACATATTTTACGTGTGGAGGCCTCATGAGTAAAAATATCCCTAAATAAACCTCAATTCAGAATATGTTCTTCATGATCTTCACTTTTGGAGACAATACATTTTGGTTGAGTGATTAGTTGTTTACAAGGATCATAACAGTCTTAAATGCATCTCTATTCAGTGGGACTTGAACATGAAGTGACAAAAGTATGTGTAATACTTGAAATCATTTTACTTTGACATTTATCACACACTAGTAATAGTTACTATAGTGGTAGACATCTAAAGATATTTTAAATATATGTAAGTCATCCTGGAGGCTGGTAGTGAGTTGCATTCAATGGCTCTATTCTATGAGATGCATCTTCAGGTTCAGGAAATACATGGGTTACTAGTTCTAGTAGCTATTATAGTGACAAACTTATTTATAGAGAGGGTTTTGATGAGGATTTTATTAGACTATGAGAAACACATTTTCACGGAGATCTCTATAAGATAGAACCTACCTCCTAGTTATGATGTTGATGGAAGTGAAACCATACTCTTCTACGGTCATGTATAGGTTTCTACAGATATATAGAAAGAGATGAATATGTAATCACATTCCTTTTTGGGAATATTATCATGGTATATCCAATATATATAGAGATATGAGTTGATGATATTAGTGGCTAGATGTGAAGAGGAAGATAGAAAGCTTTATCACTCGATGCTCCACATATCGGTAAGTGAAGGTAGAGCACCGACATCCTGTTGGACTTATACATCCCCATTACATTCTTAAATTGAAATGGAAATATGTATCCATTGATTTTGTAAAAAGATTTTTGATAACCCCATGAAGAATTATTATAAAATTGGTGATCATATACATTATATCCTTGATGTTGCAATTCCTACTGACCCGAGACACCTCGTCTATTGACTTGTTAGGAAGTATTTTTATTTGGGAGATAGTGTGAAATCATGGATTATATGATTCTATCATTTAGAACTGATACTCCAAGTTCACATTATGTTACTATAATTGGTTTTAATATTCACTTTGTTAATAGTTTCTTTAGATTATTTCATGTCTCCCTCAAACTGAAAGGAAATTTGAGAAGACAATTCCGATGTTAGAGGATATGATATGATAATGTATAATTGATTTTAGTGGTTTTGGGGAAATGAATATATCGTTGATTGATATTTCCAACAATAACATCATTCGAGAAACAATTCAGATGGATTCTTATGTGTACCTTTAGGTTATGACATTTTGCGAACCTCTATGATGTCTTGAGGCATGTGAGGTAGCACTTCTAGGTCCACATCTATTCTAGAGTCATTAAAGAAACTATAGATAGTTTATAGACATATGGATATAGCTCTGTCTTGGATGATGACATAATTTGATCATCTCTTTATTCATCTTGATTTGGGGGTTTTATATATAGTTTTCCTGTGTGTATCATCTATATTGTGTCATAGATGATTTGGGTTATAGTGATTTTTATTGGCTAGGTATGTTTTTCCTTCAGAGTTTATGGAGAGATTTTTTATGGTAGCCTCTCATTTATAATTACCTTAGAGGTTTTTAGTTATTCATAATGTCTTCTGAGTATCTCAACTTAAACGGTATCCCCATGACTTGTTTAATTAGTTTGAAATTTAGGATATTTAGTTGTAGGTGGATACATGATTTGAAGAGAATCAGATATGAATCGTTGATCATATCATGAAATCTCTCTGAGGTAGGTCAGTTCCTATGGTTCTGGTGCAATGAAATAAAATGAATTTAAAATAGGAGATGTGGTAGTGGGATGAATATGTTTCTTCTTTTTTGTTGGAACTATTATTATAGGACATTCTATTACCACCATAAGGAAAACTCATGGATGAGTTTTCTAATAGAGGGGTGTTTTTAATGTCTCTGATTTTCTCCAATGTACATGCTATTTTGTTTTTTTTCTTATTCCATTAAACATACATCATAATATTTCCTTATAGGGTTATGGATGTCCCATGTGTGTTCAAGATTCGTTTATATCCTGAATTTCAAAAATTTGTACTGAAGACCATGTCACACAGTTTATAGAAATCGTACCACACAACTTAGACGATTTACAAAAAATATGTGGCTGCATACAGTGGGAACCTAAGGGACAATCAATTGTGTAAAATAGTGAAAACCCAATGTGCACAACCAATAAAATGAGCTATATTTTTTGGATTGTGGGTTTCTCACTTTTTTCTCACTTTTAGATAATCTATTAACATTATATTTTGATTCACCCCATACTATTATTGAATGGATCATAGTTGGTGCATGTTGTGGCTAACCGTGTGCCCAAACTATATGAATGGGTAAATATGAGTGAAATTACCATGATCATCCTATTAAATGATTTAATTGTTTTTATTTCTTCCATCCCACATTACAATAGGGGATCGACTCCTTTCTCCCTCTTAAGATATTTTTCTCCTCTTCTTCCTAAGATTTCATACAACTCCTCCAAATGAATCTTATTCATTCTCTGTCAGATCCAATAGGAAGCAAGAGGAATGATATAGAATCCTATTATAGAATTTTCATCTTCGTCATTTAATTTGTTTAACTATTTGGGTGAAATATCCCTTTTCCGTTTCTTATTGAATATTACAGTTTCATCGACTTCTTCAATCCTCGCTCGAATCAGATATTGACACTGTATGAGGGATGATATAGGAAGATTAGGTAGGTGTTATAGGATATTATTAGTCATTTCATCATTTTTATAAAATAAACTAATGTTCAGTGGGATTGACCTTTTTTGTTCATGTCAACATTTTCTGTAAAATTTATTTGATGGTTTCTCATTATGTTGTGATTCGCGTTAGTTTTCATTCTACCCCTCAGATTGAACTCCTTGATTTATGACTTCCATGTGGGTGTTCTATACTTTCTTGGTTAAATGACACTAGTTCTAGTTATTTCATAACAGCTATTGAGGAGTTTTATTTTTTATTGAAATCACGAATTGGTTGTTTTTTTAAAATGCTTAGTAATCTATGACATAAATTCTATGCCCATGTTAAAGGAAATGATATAATTTTATGAATTTTACTATTTTCATGTACCCTTATTTAATATAGGATAATTCTAAGGACATTACTTGATGATTATGTAAAAAAATCATCAAAAAAAATTTATTATATTATATTATATATCATTTAAAATTTTAAATTTTTTTAATCTTGTTTAATGCTCGCCATAGTTATGAGGGTGAAATGAGGGGTACCGACTTAAAAAACCGTTTGAGAGACTCTTATTACTTTCTATTAGAATTTTTAATGTTTCTTAAAAACACCAAGGGGGATATTTCAGCTATTCCTATGATGGTATCTTTTTGGGTTATCTTTTTTTAACTCCTAACGAGTGACACAAGTTCCTTGAGGAGACACCTTGGACAATCTTGATGGCACGATTGGGTATACCATTGCATGAGTGAGACTTGAGCCCCTACATGTTATTATAGGTATGGAATGAGAGATTTTTTAGTCATTGAATCTGATTACACCATCCATAGATTGATACACGATACTTCACCATAGGGTCACCTTGGATTGAATCCTTCACATTTGACTATTATTGATCCCTTCAAAAGATATTTTGCAAGTATTCTTGATTACCATATACTACCTCAAGGAGACTTTATATATTTTATAATGGGATTATAAAAATAATTACTAGAAAAAATAAATATTCAAATGAAAATGGACCGATTGTATTATTGAAAAGACATGATGTGTCTTCAGAGAGAAATCACAATTTGGGGATATTCCAACATAAAAATCATTACCCTACTCACTTTCCCATTGTAGGATAACTAAGTCCAGACATAAAAGCATAAGTCTAATGAGGTAATTATGTTGGATTCCAATGGGTGACCGGTCCATTGTATTTATTTATTTATTTGTTCATCGCATTTATGTACTATGGAACACTATTAATTTTACAATGCACATTATGGAATGGACTTGACATTGCGTTATCCATCCATCTCATATTATATCTCACACCATGTTTGAGAGGATTTTATACCCAGATATAATAAATTTTTGTTTGTATGTAAGAAGGAAAAAAGCCATCTTCCAATGCTTGATTGAGTTACATTATTAGGATACTTTTTGGAAGAAAAGTACCAAGACAATGATCAAGATTCTAGTAATAATGTATTTCCCATTTTACAATATTTTTTCACCATGATGTATATGATTTTATAACATGACCCTCTCTCACTTTTCTGTAGATACCTTGCCATTACATGATCATAATTATAAAATCATAATTCTATTGTTATTCCGGTTTCTGTTAATATTGTTATTTATCATTATTGTCAGTTGTTTTCATTTATTCTACCATATATGTATAATGATTTTATGTCATTTTATATATCAACTATTCCAATTTAATATCATTTTGGAAGTTGTAGTCTCCCCACAGTCTTACCCAAGTTCCTCACTACTAGTTGGAAGCATCTATAGTTTGGGGAGGTACTCTTGAGATCTTTCGGAAAACCATCTTGGGGTACCGGTGAGCTGAATCTATAGTGGGATGGCATGATATATTCCATTTCATAGAGGATACAAAAACGTCTCTCTTTGTATGGTGGAAATCCACTTCATGAAGTGATGTGATTACTTTTTAACTAACTCTTTACATGGAGGTAAATAATGATAATTTTATTTATTATATGTTATATAAATGAAAATTTTTAGATGTTAAATACATATTTATAATAACTAAATTATAATACATCCTTTTTTTACCTTTTCACTCATTGAATGATGATAAAATTGTTTTATAACAAATAGACTATCGCGTTCAAGTAGTGGTGTATATATTTTTTCATCACCAAACACACATTGATTATATATATAAGTATATTCAAATAATAAATATGATACAATGTTATTTTCGGAAATTATAATTATTACTTACCTCTTTTATATAATGATCATTGGAAATTAGAAACATTACACATGTATTTGTAAACCCTACCATCTCAATGATCGTAACTTAATTTAATTGTCAAAAAATCATTAAATATTGTTTTCAAAATTATAATTGATTTAGAAATATGATTATTAGGTCATGAGTATTATTCTAGATAATATATATCTAAATAATATGAAAAATAATTTGAACACTCTTCAAATAAACGAATGAGAAAACTATGTAGTCAACGCATGAAACAAATGGGGATAATGAATCATTATTAACTAATTGGTAATAGAATGTTTAAAAAATATCATATATGATATTAGAAATATTATTATGTGTTCTATAAGTTATTAACATGTTTAAAACCACTATACAATTGACTAAATCACATTCATCCACAAGGAATCATGGGGTAATGTATTTTATCTCAATTTCATTTCATTGATGCATAATATAATGTTATGTATATAATTTATTTTATATTGTGAATATACTAACCCATTAAATTTTAGATAGTGATTTATTAATATTTCATTGTATTAAATGTTTTGATTTGAATTATTTTTTCAATAGGTGTTTGACAAGAATATATCCCAATTGTATTGAATTTCATAGATTATTATATTTTCAATGGGTTATACTACTTCTTAGTTCTTGTTCATATTCTAAAAATATGGTTAATGAATTATAATTATATTAAATTTTGTTTCCAATTTTTTGGGTATATTTATGATACACATAATTGATTCATTGACTATTTCTCACTTTAACATTATGATCATCATAAGTGTTTATTTCACAATCTCATTCTATTTGAGATTTTTTTATCGTTAGTTTTAAAAGATTTAAATTGTTTGAAATTGTTCTATTAATACCATTTCATTTTATTATACTCTATTACTCCAATAATGTTCAACAAATACTTGAATATTTATACTATTTGGTATAAACGTTGAATTATAAAAAAATTAAGATAATATATATTTATTTCTCACTTTGGTTTTAAATAATTTTCCTTCCAAAACCATATTTTCAAAAATGGTATTCTATAATGTTTTTCTCCATTTAAAAATTATTTATTTAAATAACATATACAATTTTATACAAAAACATTCAAAGGAATATTCTACTTTTTTCTTAATTGGTAACCATTTTATCCTTTTCATATTGAAAATTGAAATTCTTTTTTAACATGCTTGGAATGTATGAAATTATCCATCAACAAGACCATACTTTTTTTAAGGAAACTTTTTCATGTTAATAAGGATATTTTTAAAATAAAATATTTTCCAAAAATTTGGAATCTTATAGTATTTTATGGTTATTTTCAGAAAAAACAATTATTCAATCAATTTATGTTTTAAAAATTTATTTTTAAAATGAAAAGGATATATTCATAAATTATGTTTTCAAATATTTTTGTAGAATATCTATCAATAAATGAAAAAATAATAATTATCTTACTTATAAAACATTAGGAATATGTTGTGTTGATACCATCCTTATTCTCACTCTGGATAGTTTAGGATTATTTAGTACATGTATCGTATGGACATTCAATTATTTAATTCATATTTTATTCAATAAATTTTCCTTGAAATGATTACTTACTTGTGATAATTAGAAATTAAATTGTTCATAATTTTACATATAAATTATCATGTATACATATTTATATAAAACAAAATAGTTTTTCTTCAAACATTGTTCTAGAGTGAAATTAATTTTATTGTATATTAATAAGTTTGTATTCATTAATCAATATGGATATTTAATGGTATGGAACATTGTTTATGATCTAAATACATTACTAGATAAATGAGGACTGATTTGGACATGATAGACACTAGTGGAGTCCAATTATGGATAGTCTATCAATGTATTGTTAGTATCGTGAAACGAATCAGTTTCCCAACCTTAAATTTATTTTTTTAATCCATTAGTTTTAAATAATATTAAGGATATCCCTTTTTAGAAGATACATATTTTTTCTCAAAAACATGGCATAGAAATATTTAGAAATATATTAATTTATATTTTATATATTATTATCCACAAGATTTATTTTATGATATTATCTCATTATAAATCTCATTATATGATTATTGATTAAATGAATGTTTTTTATGTTTTTAAATTTTCATATATATTATTCGTTATCTAGGAATGAAATTGATATTAGTGATTAAATTGTTTTTTAGTTATTTACCATTACATATTTTTTATGCATTTAAAATTAGTTTAATGTAATGTGGGTTATTTTATGTACCTTAGTTTGTTAAATATGATTATTTACTCGCGATAACATCAGTTGTACTTAACCATTAGTCATCATTTAAGATGAACCTTATTTTTTTCCAATATGAGTACTTCATGATGTGTAATGTGAATAATATGCAAGAATATGATATAGGGAATAATTATTTTATCAGAAATTTCTTTACTTTTTTTATTATAATACAATTTTAATATAATATATGTATATAGTTATCCTTGACTACTAAACTATTCATTCCACCAGAATTTGATTCCTTATCTCTTATGCGACTGTAATAATGAAGACACCAACTTCATGATACATGTCCCATTATATCTACAGTTGGTATCAAAGTAATTATATAAGAAACCATTGGAACTAGATGAAAGAAAAAATATATTTTGGAACATTTTTCTATGATAAAATTTGTGGATAATTGTATAAGGACATCATAAACTTTTATTAAGTGGAATATTATGTTGTTTTTCTAGTAATAAATCTTCATATGGATACTAAATATAGACATGGATCTAGCACAAATGTTTCTAGGGGTAATAAATCAATAAAGGGCACATTGGGCATGACCTAATAATCACTAGGGTAACAATATGGGGCCTTACTATAAATCTATTTTGGCACTCATTATTTATATTAATAAGATAATTAAAATTTTATTTACAAACAATGATTAAAATTATTACATTATTATAAAAATGAATTATCTAGGATAATCCTAAGGTTTCATAGATTGAAATAATTGGCATAATCATTTAAACATCTTATAAATGATTATATGTTTTTCCACTATGATTTTTGTTTCCTACATAATGATTTTTGGTTTTTCTCAAAACATGGAATCCAAATGAATAATGTTTACAATGAATATATAGGAAAATGTGGTGTCTATGGGAAGCCAATGGGATTATGATTGGAATAAATTATATTTTGATTATACCAAATAATGTTTTACAAAATTGGATTAACATTATATGCCTTAACAATCTCTTAGACTCCAAAATGTTGATAAGGATGGATTTTTCCAAGAGCTCGTAGGATGGAGGCTATAGTGGAATTAATGATGGATTTACATCATGTAATAAATGTGGAAGGAGACACCAAAAAAGTGACTTAATAGAACGAAAAAATCATTATGTGCGGAAAAGATTTTCTTAATGAAAATAATTTCCAATTTAAAATGAAGTGTATGATTGAAGATAATAAATATCATCCTATGGTCCAATTTATAGATCATGTTTATAAATTTGGGGAAACCATGGATTATCTAAGCTAATGACCTCTTCTACAGAAAAACCCATGCACCAAGGATGGCACTGTGTGGAATTAAAATGAATGATTTATTTAATAAATGTTTTCTAGAATTAATTTGTAGAATTAATTTTTTTACTGATGATTTTTTGTGATTCGAACTATGAATCATATAATAAATATGTTAAAATATAGAAAAATATTTCTATATATTATCATATAAGATATTTATACTGTAACGAGTGTACGGTTTTATTATTGATCATAACATAAAATCTTTAAAACCTAATTTTTTCCATGTGATGAGATCCTGGCAAGATGAATGACATTTTGGGAGAAATTTTTTGAAATAATACCCATTGGTTTATTATATATTTTATTTAAGATATTATTTGAGGAAGAATTCATTTAAAATTAATATAAAAAATTTGATGTGTATTGATAAACATTAGGGATAATTTTATTTTTTATGACATTTTAATAATTGTAAAATAATATTGATGCACATTGTAAAAAACATGGTTGTATTTAAAACCTTAGTAAAAAGGATATTTAATGATAATTTTAGTTTAGGGATGTCCACCATAATTTTTAGGGAAAATTAGAAGAATTATATTAATATAGTATATAATAATAACAACAAGCATGATGGGTGAAAACATACAGCATCCCGAAAGGTCATGGGGATTGAACCCATGATAAATGGACGATAATGGTTTAGGGCCTACCACATGACTATGTGAGGTCCATGTTAATTTATAATTACTGTAGTTAAAATAATTTAAAAAATTAATATTATTGTTGAAGTAGTGGTGTCACATTAGAGTTTTAGAGATTAATTTAGTATATTGGATATCTTTTTCTAAATATTTTGTTTTTGGAAACTATTTAAAGGCATATGAAAAGAAATTTTATTCTTTCATGGATATTAGGATATTTTCAATGTAAATTTTACAGATTCATGGTTATAAAATATTTTTTTGGATACTCATTTCAATTAGTAAGGTATGATTTGGAGATTTATTGAATCACACCTAAATTATGATATTTTTCTTACAGAATAGAAACATATCAACTATTAATATTTCCTTATTTTCATATACTGTAAAATAATAACTCAAAATTATGAAAATGATCATGACAAAATTTCCACCTATTATATTCATTTTAGAAAAATTATAATTTCTTTTAAATTATCACATATTTATGGTTTTTCAGCCCCTAGCATTCTATTGATCATTCACTTGCTTGTAATTCATGACCTCGATAACTATCTATAGTTATATATACCTTCTTTCTTCGAAAATATCATCACATTCCATGAATGTAATTATACAAAGAGATCTAATTTTAAGGTATTCCATTTCTCATTATTTATTACCTTCCTACCTTATTAATAGGATGCTTTATTTACTCTTCTTATTAAGTGGGTTCTCATTAAAATAATTTTTAAATATCAAACCCTTAATAAATATGATAAAGTATAAATTATAAGGATGAAATTTATTTAATCACGGGAGAACGAAACCCTACAAACATTTAAAATAGGAATAATTTATTAGTTATCCTATGTGACATGAAACAACAAGCTTAAATATCCAGTAAAATCAATTGTGTAAAATTTAATATCTTCAATAGACTACCGAACATGAAACCCCAAGTCAAAATAAATCGTAGTATAGTATAATATTATAACCACATGGATAATTTTTATAATATGATTATTACTAACTTAAATTTTTATATATTAATTTTCTATTTGTTGGAAACAAAATTAGAATAATTTAAATGAAAAATAAATGATCATTGATAATTGTATATTTTTAAATATTGACTAGTTGTTATTTTTTCACATAATTTAAAATTTATTTTTTCCACTTTTAGAAATTTTATTTTATAAAATTAACATAAGTTTTGAAATAATAATTTCAAAATTATCATAGGTTAAATATTTTGTATTTGGTTGAAATATTTCATTTTTCACTAAATAGTGAAAAATACGAAATCTTAACTAAAAGCTATATATTATTTTAAATTACATATATAGATGACTTATATTTTTAGTTTTTATTAATGTATAATTACATAAATTATATATCAAATTATCTAATTTTTCTCATTATAATAGTTTTCATTTTCAATTTTGATATTCAATAACAGCATCATTTTGAACATTTTCACTTTAAAAACCTGTTTTATCATCATGTCTAGAGGATTCATTTTAAATTTAAATTTTCCACTTCAATAAATGGAATTTAGGAAAATGGTTTAGTTGTTTAGATTTAGAATAAATTATAATATCTAGTAATATAAAAATTTTATTTGACCAATATGAATATTGAAAGTAATAAAATATAATTACCCTGATTAATAAGGAAATTGAATTACAGTGGGATAAACTAAAAAGACAATGGTTAAAATAAAAAAAGCATGTCTACAATAGATTTATCGGATATATATCAATGATAAAATGTATAATTATTGATAATACACTTTTTTTTAATCAGTTTTTTATTTTAAAAAAGTGGTTACACATTTTTCGTCAAACAAATTACAGTTGTGCCACTCACCTCACTTATAAAAGGACACCTCCTCCCTTCTATTCTTCACATATTTAGACCCATTTAGATCTAAAAATACATACCCAAGACACTTTTTTACATCCCAAACATCTTCCCATATGTATTATTATGAGAAAAATACAACATAGGATGACTTTTGGGGTAATCATAATGTGGATACCTGAAGAAGAGGTAACATTTTTCAATGGCGTTTTTTATTTTGTTTATTCCTCTACCTCCTCAAATTATTTTTACGCCATAATGAGACAAAAAAAGTACCATCCAAAACATATTATTTAGTTACAATATTTTCATGATATAGAACTATATTCCCTTCAATAAAATGGGATACAAAATCATTATATGTGTGTATAGGTAACTGCCATATCCTGAAATGATGTCATTCGTTTTTCCATTAAAACCACTCATGGTTGTGTTTTGTGATTTTTAAAGTATATATAAGATATTTATAACATAATAATACCTATATATATATATATTATTTCAAATATTTATTTCTTACATTTCATTTCATATGGGATATAATAATGTCACTCGTGTGTATGGCGGACTACGGCACCACGAACAGATGTGGTTAGTTTTTCAATAATTAATTGACCTGAAGGTATTATGGATAATTTATATTAAAATATTTAATATTAACAGATAATTATTATCTTCATTAAATATTTATAATTTTAAAAATATAATACAGTATTTTCATTTTTACAGTTTCCTCCAATAAAATATGATCACATCATTCATGAACGTGTGAACTAACGCCTTCATAAACCTATGTGACTCTACTATAATCATCATACCACATGGATTAAATATATATATATATATAGTATGATATTATTATCATTATGAAATCATAAAATATTACATACCTTATTTCTAAAATGATCATTGGAAAATGTGACTGTTACTCATTTCTACATATGATCTACTGTCTACGTGATTATATCATACTTAATTTCTAAAAACCACCTATAAAATATTGGTTTTGAATATATAATTGATGTAAAAACATTATGATTATTTCATTATATAAAATATTTGGATTATATAAATATAAAATATTCACAATAATTAGAACATTCATGATTTGGAATAAAAGAAAAAAAATTGCAATAAACACTGAAAAATGGGAATAATTAAATGGTTTTTACAAATGAGTAATAAGATTTTTTAAAAGGATTATATATGAAATTATAAATTTTATTATGGTTTTTTATAAGATAATAACATGTTAAAAAATATTATACATGTGTTCTAATTAAATTCAACAAAAATTAACCCTCAGGTAAAAGATTTATTGACTCTTTCATTTCATTAAGGGATATTATAATGTTATAAGACTAATTTATTTTTCTGGTGTATATACTTACCCAATATTTTATCTATCATGATTTATTTATAATTAATACCATTTTATGTTTTTATTTTAATTATTCGATCCAAGGGGATTTTACTTGAATTTTACCAACTTGTAAAGAAAATCATAACACAATGTATTTTCATTTTGTTATAAAATTTCTTGGTTATAGGTGATATTAAATGATTATGTGTATAATGATATTTGAATATATTATTTTATATTTAATTTTAATTATTATTTAATATTTATAACAATAATTTATTCATTAATTAATTATCACTTCAATGTTTTGATCATTATAATGGTTTAATTCACAACATCTTTCAAATCAAGCTTATTTACTCTTGAATTTTAGTTAAAGGAATTAATTTAATAATTTTAAAATAAAACAATTTTTTTTACCATCTGGTAATTTATGATACTTTGATGTAATATAATTTTCTTCCCTCTCTTTGGTACACAATATTTTAAAAAAAATCAACATTATATTTCTCTTCGACAGGAAGTATTTTTTTTCAAAACCATGTTTTCAATTAAAATTGAAAAACATATAACCATTTGAAATCATTTTTAATGAAAATTTTACCCATTTATCCCTTTTAATTATATTTTCCTAGGTAACATATTTTATTTTTCATGAAAATGAAATTTTTTATCACTTTAATTGTGAAAATATAATGTTCTTTTTAACTTATACAACTTTGATGGAATTACGCACTAACAAGACAAAAATTTATTTATATTATAATTTGAATGATTTCAAATATACTTTCTAAATAATATTTTTCTACATACTATAGAAATTAATCATTTTTAAAATTCATTTTTAATGTCATGTATTTTTATTCAAAAAATGTGTTTTAGAAATTTATTTTAAAAAAGAAATGGATATTTTACCCAGTAATTTGTTTAAATATATTTTTATTTTATTTTTATTTGTATAAAATATATTTTTATTTATAATATATTCCACTAGGGATATGTGTTGTTTATTCCATTTTAAATCTCCCTAGATGGATTATGAAAATTTTGACCAAGTAAAATATTCACATTCACTGCCTTGATTTATTTTTTATATTAATAACATTCCATTCAAATATTCACATTACAGTTTCCACTAATCATTAATTTTATTCTAAAAAATATCAATATTATATATCATTGATATGTATAATATTTAAACCATATATCATTTCTACATTAAATTCTCTACTTTGAAATTCATTTTTTTTGGAAAATTTTGATACATTGGGATTCATTACTAAATAACGATATTTGATAAAAAAGTACATTTTTTATTTATTAAACCAATTAATAGTTATATGAATAATTATTTTTATATTAAATACATGGATGTGGATTAGTTATAGATATCTCCTCTATGTATAAGTATTCTAATGAGATGGAACGATTGGGTTTTCTTTGTTTAATTGGTTTCTACCCATATGTTTTAAAATGACATGAGGATACTTATAGATAGTAAAAGTATGATCTTCCTGGGAAACATGACATCTAAAAATTAAGAATTTAATTCATTAAGAATCCAGTTTTTATTATCCATGACATCTCCTTAATGAAATTCTATTTGGATGCATTTAATTCAAAAATTATTGATTAAATGTAATGGGTTTTCAGTTATATACATTAAAATATTGATTATGCTTTATCCAATTATAAAAATCAAGTTAATGATTAAATTGAGATCATTATTATTTATTTACCTTTTCATATTTATTATTCCTATAAAATTATTTATATTCCATGTGTTTTTGGTTATTTACATTTTCATTTTGATTATTCTCATTCATTTATGGTAGAATCAACTGTAATAAAAAATACTGATCATTTGAGATCCATCTTATTTGGTTTCATTTTTCATGAATTGATGATTTGTACTAAGAATTATATTAAAGAATATACTATGGGTAATAATTATTATCTTGAAAAAAAATTATGAAGAAATATTTCTGTTAAAATTTAATTTGGGAATCATGTGTATATCAGGTTTACTGATACTAATAAAATATTTGGTCGAGCAGAATTTGATTCCATGTATCTTATGCCAATATAATAAATAAGATATTATCTTCAGAATAATTGTTTATGTGTTAATAAAAGGATCTATATGAATATACAATTTATCTTCACTCTACCACTATCTGTTCATTTTTGTATTCTACATGATCTGGTTAGTAATTTGGTTGGACATTTCATGATCTTGGGGTTTTATGGAGTCATTTGGATTTGAGCACAGTATTGAGTAATTTTTTTGTAGGTTTAGTTTACGTTGCATTTGTCAAAATTTTATTATTTTACATGTTGTATTGTGATCTCTCAATATTTTCATTATGATAGGATTGGTTTTGGATGAATTATCTTGTTTTGTATTCTATATTAATCATAGAGTTGATTCCTCCCATCTATGTGTAAGATATACCCTCAGTGTTATTCAGTAACTTGTGACATGTAAGTAGTGATAATTATAAATTCTTATATCTATTCTCTCATCATTTGCATAAGAGTGTTACCTCTTGGGAAATAGGGTCATGGTTTAGAGGTATCATTGTATTAATATGGTATGGGATGGAGTTTATTGAGATGTACTGGTGAGGAAGGAATATATTAGTATGAAAATGGTTCTAGGTTAACCTTGTATGTGGTGGAAACATGGAGTATTATCTAGTATGTGGGTACTATGGTCGCCTTTGTGATATTATTCATGTATAATTATGTTTACTGAGCATACAAATTAATGTAATACATGTAGTTGCACAGAAAAAAACCAAGGATCATCTATGATTGATGATTAAAACATTATTTTGAAGTATATACTTTTGTATATTATTGAACCTTAATTACTTATTCATTGGTATTCTATATTTTTTTATTGGGATTCTCTCACCATTTTTCATTTTTCTTATCGGTTTAGGTTGACCTCTTCAATATGTTCCTGAAAATAATGTTTAGTAGGATGTTACAATAGGAAACCATAGGTTTAAGTTCAATGATGATGATACATGGAAGTGAAAAAACTGGTAGTTTCAATTCCATATAATGTTGAATAATGAGGGATTTGATTTGGATTAATGGATGGATGACTTGTTGGAAGAGGTGGAGATAGCCTTCAGTATGATCCAAGCATGATTGGTGTACTGGGTGTTAATAGTGGTTAAAACTCTATGTGGGAGATTATATATGATCTAGATCATGTTATATATGGATCAATAGGGGTTATTTGTTTCATGGTAGGTGATTCGAGATCAGTTTTGATATGAATTTATTTCTTCAATAGTGAAGTCATCTAGATGTTAGTAGATGTTTAAAATTTGATATAGAGAATCCAACATAAGATAGTTTTGGATTTGTTTCAAGAAAATTGTCTAAAATATGATTAACTAGAATCATGATGAATAGGATAGAGTGAGGAATTCTGAGGACACATAGCATTTAGAGATCCAGTGCCATGTCAACAAATTTATGTTTCTAATAAATATTGGTGTACTAGGAGAGTATTGGATATTTATAGGTGCCATGGATAAGACCAGGTCATTATGAGAGGGGAGAAATTATAATTAAACATGTAGAAGAAATTTAGTATTGGTTCCTTATTGGTTCAATAGAATGCTTTTCAGATAGTAGGTAATAGGTATTGTCCCTCTTCATCTCATTTCAAGGATTTTGACAAATCTCAATACCACTCTAAAGTAATGTACTTTTTTATGTGGAGGCCATAGTCCTATATGAAGGGATTTACAACACTTATTGAGTAATTATCATATGGATTTTGTTCTTATTCAACTTCTTGAATTATTGCAGTTTTAGCCAAGGTAGTTTTGGATGGTTGCTGAAGAAGATGATTAGAAAAGGGGAGATATGGAGGGAAAGGGAAAACCCAGTGATTGTTCTTATCCTCAATGATCATAGCACAATTTTGGTGCTATTAATCATCATGTTCATAGACATTATAAATATTATCACTTTAAGATACATGATTTTGAGTATTTACCACTATGTAAGACAAACTACATTCGATGCCACAATTTTCGATTTCTACATGTGAATATTCTTTGATTGATTTAGGAGGTCAACACTCCTTCATTTTACCTTTTCTAGTTTGTTCATTGGAAACTATTTTTGATAGCAATCTACTTCCCTTAGAATATACTATTCTTGTTGGAGGTCAATCTAATTTGATGAAATATTGTGGGAATGCGAGCTAGCACTAGGGTATCACTGATCATGGTTTGATTTCTTTTACTTAATGATTTAACCACCAAAAATCATTCTAAGCATGGAATAGAAGTATTTTGGGTACTAGAACATGAGGTTTTTCCAGAAAAATATTGTTTCACCTGATTCTAATAGAATTTAGTGTTATTTTAATAGAGATAAAGACCCTACAATGAGAAAATGGAATGTTTCAACTTTGTATATCATGATGGATGAGTTGGTTTTATATTTTCCATTGGTTTTTATGGAAGTGTTTCCTAGAGTTTTAGATGATTAACCTGAATCCTTTCATGATGAGGTTGTGGTGTTACCCCATGATCAGAGACCATTATTGGGGTAGATATATAATATTTCACTTCTATAACCTCGATGTATCCATATAGGATGAAGCCTTCATAGTTTTCTGAGCTACAAATATAGATCAATTATTTCTTATTGTTTGTTTTTTTCTAAGACTGTCACATTATGGTGTTCTATTTTTTTTATGAATGTGGTTGATAGTATTATAATTCAATGCATCAAGAGTTAATGTATCAATCAGGTAATGTTGAAGAATTTATATCACACTCCTTAGAGTGATGTTTATTCAATTATCTAAAATTATCTATTTGGTCTTCGAATATCTATAAATGGTTAGAATATCGTTAGATGAAGGTAAATGATGAGGATATTCTAGAGACGTATTCTAATATGGTTGTGGGAATTATGAGTTCATTTTGATTTCATCATTTCTGATGTACACACCAACTATATTCATAGAGTTGATGAATATAATGTTCTGATAGTTTCTATACCATTTCAGGGTTGTTTTGATCAATGAAATCATTAAATAATATGTGTCCTTTGAGGTGCATGATAAGTATCTACCGTAAATTTTAGGAGTTCATAATTTCCCAATGTTGATCAAGAAGGTGTCCACGATTGAGTTCAAAGATTGTAAATTTCATTTCATATGGAATTTAATGACAATCATGGTGTATTAGTGGATCCTACTAAGATGATAAAGGTTGATTCATTGTCATACACTATAAAAGGTGTAGATTTGTGGAGTGTGCTCAGTCTTACTAGCTTTTATATGGGGTATGTACCTAAATATTATTATATTTTTACTTATTTGATATACTTGAATAGAAATGATTGGAAATTCTTGTAGAATAACCCATGTTAAGATACATTCAAGTATCTATGGAGATAATGAACAACTTTCTATTTTATTGTTTTTGAGAATCTGGAGATCAACATGAAGTATTAGCTGATACTTTTCATCTTTTCAGGGGTAGTGTTTTAGTATAGTATAGAGAGTTTATTTATTATGGATCATGATTGTTATGATCCATGGAACCTAACTATTTCGTCCACAGTCTTAATTTGGTAGTTCATTTTTTTATATTATTTTGTGGTGATACAATCTGATCGATGAACCCTTTTTTGTTATCACTAACAATATAATCCCTAGGATTTTATTCTCCCAACATTACATGATCTTGAAACATTGATTTTGGATAGAATTCATCTAGGAATACAACTTAAATATTTTTTATACACACTTGAAATGGAATTTTATGTCTAATTTGATGTGATTAACACCACTCGGTGATGTTTTTCATGATTCTAGAAATTATTGTACAATTATATAATATCTATCTAAGATGAATATCAATATTATATAGGTTGGTGACCGCAAATTCCTTTTTCAAATGATGGTTTATTAATTATTTCTTCCATTGGAGAAAAAATTCTAACTATGGGATTGCAAGGTGAATGTCTGGTGAGATCAGGTTGTTTGTCTTGATTCTACAGATTACTGTAATCAGGATTACAAATATGGTTTTTATTTCAATGAATAATTTTTTTTGATTGGTTATATGTGAGATTTTTCCCTATGAGTTATGTAGATTACTCTTAAAAATAAACTGAGGCACGAAAAGGATGTATTGTTAATAGTTATTTTAGTTTTAGCGGCCTAAGTTTAATTATATAGTTATATATTTCATGTTATTAGGTTCAGTCTTTTAGAAGTTGATGTCTTAACACCATGATGCAAGTGGTATTCTCTAGACATCATAGTTACCTTCATTAAATTTGGAGGACATTTATCTAGACTTCATCACATGGACATTATAATGTCATATATATAATTGTTGAATTATTTTGACAAATAGATAACTTTATAGTGACATGGGATATGAGTTATGTGGAGTTTTTTTCAATGTAGTACCTAGTATAGATGGTGATTCTTTATAGATTCCAAAGGATGATCATCTCTTATCATGATTCTCATTTCACCTACAAGCTGTATAGATCCCCCCAATATTTTTTTGGCTCTCATATGTTCCAAATAACTAATTTTTAACCATATATTAGTGTTCATATTTTTTGGACTATCCAAACTCTGGAATACATGTTGTGTGTCAGCGATATGTATTTTTTCATTTAATGGGAGGGGCACCAACATATTGTCACGATTTAAATAAAAAATATTTTCCACTCGTCAATTGGTATAGAACCATTTGATGTTTTAAATGATTAGACGATCTGTTCTCCATTATACTTGATTTGACACTAAGAATCAATAATTATTTGGCAATAATAAGTGAAAATGAATATAGTGGTGGGGGTAGGTGATTCATGAGATAAAAAAGGTTATGAAGTATCGTTAAAATTCATATTATTACCACTAGACAAGGACTATAATTTTCTTAGTTAGATATTACTTACTATTGAAGGTGTAATAATTCCAATTTCAATGATGTTTTTGTTATGGGATAAGGATTTCTACTTGGGTTTCGGCCCATTGGAGATGTTGGTGTGTGTTTTAGTCATTTTTTATATGATAGAAAATCCCCATTAGAAAACATGGATTCAAGATATCTTTGTTGTGTATCAAAATTTTTTCTATCTTCAAGATGGTACTCATATCAATGATTGTGGATAGTTCAATGGTGATTATTATGTGACCATTAATGATATTTATGTGAAAATTTTATAATTAAATCATAATTTATTTCAAGACCATGTTATTCCCTTAGTTTGACATAATATTTGAATGGTGGCATAGAGAAGTTCACCTAGGAATAAGATTCACATATTCTCACTCAATAAACTTATTTTTTTTATGTGTAGTTATTTTATTAAAAATGTTTTATTATAAAAATTTATCAACCCTATGATATAGTACTCTCTACTTTGATGCTTTGTTTATGGAAATGTACTAATATGAGAGGTATCTAAATCCATTATTTTTGGGAGATGGTTATTAGTGCTGTGTCATTTTGTTCTATATTTCTCTTAGTGATGTGTTTTTTATCCTTTGATGGGGGTGGGGGTTCATTAGATTTATCTCATAGGTTGGTTGTTCGGAAAACACTATTTATGTCTCTTCTCTTCAGGATTTAATTTAAATTATTACGGGATAGTAGTTTTTCAGTGTTATTTGATGTTATGGATCATATCATAATAGATTGTTTAAATATGTGTTTTATGTTTTTGAGAATCATAGAGGTGACACATAGGATGAAGGAAAGGAATTGTAATGAAATTTTATATACAAATAAAGATTATGGGGTGGAGGATTGTGTCATTCTATATGGTCAAGTGGTGAGATGATTTTTTATTTTCGATTTGGAGGCGCAATTCTGAGGCTTGAGAGGGGTGGTTTTTTCCATTCTGACATTTTCATATCATTATTCACTGGATCTAGGTTTCAGTAGATCTATTTTGATTGAAAATTTTAATTGTACATTTTAGTGGTTCCATTGAAGGAATATAACGCACTATGTTTCTCAGATTCTTATTTGACTAGGATTGCTATGATTGAACCACTTTCCTTATGCTATAGATTTTTCAGGTTTTAGTATCATTGTTTAATTGGGTTTTGTGTTGTTCCATGGTCTTCAAATTTCTTTTTTCTTATAAATTATGGTACTCTATTAGAATATGTATTTATACTAAAATTTTCTCTTGAACTCTTAGAGTCTAGAAGAGACTTTTCAATTACATTTGGACTCCCATCAATTTTAGTCAATAGAAGCTTCCAGAGATCTACTTGGGAAGATCTGAGGATAATTTTTCAAATTATCCTATGTTTTATTATATGATCGGACTCATTTCCACTTGTTCTATAGATTAAAAATATGTAGGATGAAATTATTCATAACCAAGAAGTTATTTTTATGTTTAGAAGAATGTTAATGTCTTAACGTCCATAGATACCATAATTTAATTTTGGGAGAGGTGATCAGAGTGTAAATCTTTTATTTATATTCTCATTTGAATAATTTTGATATCTATGAGGTGGGTTATTCATTGCTTCTCCTTATTATTTAAATCTATTAAGAATTTTATTATGCATTTTCTCATTAAATAATGGTGGCATTAACATTAATTAAGAGTTGAATTTAAATAATGATTAAATTGGGTTTAGATTATATTGATCATTTGTATTTTTATAGTGCTAATATGTTTCCTCCTAATTTTCATAATTATGGATTACATTTTGTTTATTCTATCGTTAACATGTTTTTTATGTACATAAAATTGATAATGAGTGTAAATTTAATAATAATTGTTGGATAAATAACACTATGGAATGTTAAATTGATATCATTCTTCCTTATAGTTGATGGAAATGAAATTTACACATAAATAGTAATTATATAACATATATCTTTTGACATCTTAAGAATTATATTTCCCATGGTAAATGAATTAGTTAATTCCAAATGGTTAAAAATGGTTTTTGGATAAATATTATTTTTGTGATCGATAAAGAAATATTTCTTTTAAATTTTTGATGAATTGGTTTATGGGCCTAAATTAATTATTAAATATTTTATGATTATTTATTTCATGTAAGAATTATCTATATGTTGAGCCTGAATGTATGATTATATATGGTCCAGTAATGGTTGATGGTTCAGAGAGATATGGGAGGGCATGCCCAGATTGAGCACAGTCATTGGTTATTGTGATGGCGAGATGGCTGCAGATATTATTGTAGTGTCGGATATAGAACTCAGAATGATTGATTGGGTAGAATAAAGTGTTTCCTATTTGGTTTTTTATGAATACTGAGATATTTTCTTATTAAGGAATCATGATTAAAAATTGCATAATCATTTTTTCCTTTATTTCATTCCCTACTACATAGATTAGCTAGTTGTTTGTGGTTATGATTCCTTTATGGTGAATATTGAAAAATCATTATGTAATTAGAATTATTTAATGTAAATGTAAAAATATTTTAACTCATGGGTTTATTAGATTAATCAAATTATGAAATAATGATAATTTTCGATGAATATTTTAAGGTTTTGGTTTATACCTTGAGGACTTGAAAATATTTTTGTGGTAAATATTATTATGAAATTTATTATAATATATATATAAATTTAATTAATCATAAAAAATATTATATGTATATATGATATTTAGTATGTAGCATTGGTAGAACCATTCATAAGAGATGATAATTTTAGTTTATCTTATGGCTATATATTTTTTCTTACTATTATGGTTAGATATATGAGTTCATTATTTCATGTAATTTTATATTCTATCCCATCTATATATGGATGGAAACCAATAACCATGGGGTAATAGAGGGTGTTTTTCCCAACATCAATTTTATCGAGGAATAGATTGTTGAATAATTCTTCTCCCCAAATCATTTATCTTATTAGTATTATGTGAAGGTATGTTAGGTGGTTAGTTTTCCAATATATTTGTATACAAGGATGTAATGGATTTTGTATATGTAATATTCAAGTATCTCTTGATATAGTATCTTAAAGATTATTATTTCTATGTTGTTTTTTGGTTATGATGGCCTCAAAAATAGTAAAAATTTATAGGATATGGTGTCTCACCAAAAAAACCTTGTTACAATATATATATATGTGGATGTTAATGATGATATTATGAGACAAAAAATGTGTTGGTTATTATATTGTTCATATTATAATTTTTTTTTATTATAAATGATGTGGATATGGATGTAATCCATTGGGGAAAATAGATAAATTTGTAGGGATGTGGTAGCTGGGTACCATCTGATTTTTGTAATACTATATATTATACCTTAAGTTTATAAGATACTAGGTGAGAGATCTAGAGTATGGTAGAGAACATCCTATTTTATTGGATTAAAATTTATTGACAAAACAAACTAGGGGGTTTAATAGAATTTATAAAACCGTTTAAATTTTTTTAATATAATTTATAGATTTATTATTAAATAAAAGATAGTTTAATTACATTATCATGAATAAATGCAGCGAAAATTAAAATATTAACCCATTATTTTTTATAATTGATCAGATATCTAAGATCAAAGTGCACTATAGAATCTTCTCTACTCAATGAGAAGATTGATACCCAATAAAATGAACTCCCTTTTAGAGGTTTGATAACATGTTAGTAAAATTTTCCCTTTAATATATATGGAGGCACAACCACGTCCTTCTATAGGTGTCACAACGTAGAATTACCCTGAATTTTATTTGAGTTACACATCCCAACAACATCCTATTTGGTGGTATAATATCTAATACTGAATTTATTTATATGAAAAATAATAAGTTGACACTGAAGATTAGAAACGGATTAATAAAAATTATATGATGAAGAAATTAAAAAATTAATCTAGTAGAGATTAGAATATATTTACTAATAAGTAGATCTATTATTTTTTTTTATCTCAATGGATGTAAAGAGTGCAATATAGAACATAATTTGTGATCATAGTAATGGAATTGTAGTCAGTGAATTACAGTGTCGTGTATCATAAAAATCAATCTCATCTTCATGTATTTCAAAATTCAAATAGTATTAAAATATTTAGTAACTATTCTAAAATCACTACATGCCTTGGTCTCTATATATCAACTAATCATAAACATTAATATTTTTTACCATCCTATGGGAGATTTATAAACTCATCACTATCATACAATGGTTTTAAATATATAGAATATTTCTCAATGTCATCAACTATTTACACAATGAATGTATTAAAAATTTATATTGACTCTCTTTAATTACAACATTATACTCATTAATAAAATATAATGTGACCGTCATATTAAAATTGAGTTTTTAAAATAGTTAAAAATAAATAAATTTTCACATGAACTTGTAGTAATTTCATAACTCAAAAACTATGAAAACATATCATAGAAGAAATAATATGGAACCTACTATTTACAATGTATTTTTCTATTCAATAATTTATAATGCATTTTATATTATAAATAATTATACTAATAATAAATATATTTCTTAAAATAGCTTAAAGAGTCACATAGTTAATAAATTTTTAAAAGTACTGCTAAAACAGATCATGCTTGAAAATATATTTTTTTCGAAAAATTAAAAAATTAAACAACTAACTGAGTGAGGAGTAATCCTTTTTTTTATTATACTTATAATTTTATCATTTTTGGTTGAAATAGTTGATATTTTAAAAAATAGCATATTACCTCATAAAAAATTACCAATCATGATAACATGGATAAAATATTACTTATTGTATGTTAAAATACATGTATGGTTTGTTAGTGCAATGTATCAAAGTTATAATAAAAATATCATTATGGGGTAATATGATTTTTTCAAGTATGAGAATATAAATCATAGTAGTAAACTAAGTATGGTACTCATAAAGTCACATTATATAGTCACAATCACTTAAATCATTCATCATAATCACTTCACAATAGCATTTGTGGAAGGTTCAAAAAAACACATGATTGGTACCAAACTCATCAAGGTTACTCAAATAGAATTCATGGTCATTTGTTATTGTTGCTTCACGGTTTATTGATACATGTTAGTTTAAACTAACATGGTAATTTATAGACCACCATGGTAAAAAATATGTTGTTACATGGTGGGTATTTATTAAATTTTTTTCAATGTTGAAAGATCTACCATCATTGTATGAGCTTACTGAACTAGTGGAGTAAGATAGGTGGTTAATGATGATTTTATTTTGGGAGGGCTGTGAATGCTCAGGTAGTACTACAATTACTTGAATGATGGAGAAATGTAATGTGAATCTATGTTTTTTGTTCTTATGTTGAAGTGTGTCTAGGTGAAGAGTAGTGTTGGCTACTTTCGGAGGTGGTCAAACCTGGAGGATCTCACCAAAGCCACTGGTGCAGTACTGTGCAAAGTCATGTGACTGGGGAGATGTGGTAGTTCTATAACTATATTTATACATATTATAATATATATATATAGACATATATATATGTGTGTGTGTTGAAATATATATATATATATCACTATGCGATTGTGTAAAAAACCATTTAAAAAAATCCCAACTATATTCCAAACTATTTAAACTCTAAAATTATAATATAATCGTGACACATTATTTTAATATAATGATAGAAATCAAACATTATCCAAAATAAAAACAAAATTAATTAAATTTTAAAATTAAATGAATATATTGTTCAATGATATAAAATAATCAATTATCATAATAAAAATATAAAATTTTAATTAATTTTTATTTAATTATAGGTGATGTAATTATAAGTTGAAAAAAATATTGAAACATAAATCCTCTATTTGAAAAACATTGCTTATCCCTTTTTTTAAATTGAAAAATAAAAAATTTAATTAATCTATGAAAAAAATTCTCTCCCTTCATAACAATTAAATAAGTTATAAAAAAATTATCTAAAACATTCGTCCTCATAAATAGTAGTAAATTCCAAGTATTAACAGAATCTGATTTTGTGTGAAATATTGCATTTAATTATAGTACATATATAATAATTTGTAACACATTAGTTATAAAAAAACATACATCAATAACTCTGAGTTCAAATTCCATTTTCTATAATTTATATGAATATAATGGTTATGTGAATATTCCATCCAATCGAATTTTAGTAGGAAAATTCACAACAAACATAAAATTTCTTCCCATTATCCCATAGAAAGTGAAATATATAATCTATATTTATTTTCTAGAGTTTTGTTAATTATTTTTATAAATTTATATTTCACTATACTAATAATAAAAAATTATAATTTTATTAAATTTATTATTAATATCACATATTTATTTTTAATACATATACCATTAAAATATGAAAACTTTGTAGTGACATACTAATCCTTATATACTGATAGTGAAACTAATAGTTTTTATTTTAATGCATTTAAATTAAATTTTTACCCATAAAATGAAACATTACTATTTTCCATTTTTGGTCAATCCTACAACCTCTGATGTCATAGTCAGAATAAGATAATAAATAAAAAATCATATTTGAATAAAATAAATTATTAACAAAAATTCCTACAATACTTATAAAAATATCATAGTTAATATAATATTAATTCCCATGGGATTCGATAGAAATCTAGCACATAAAGAGACTGAATAAATAATAACTCATCTAGGTGCAGTCAAATACATAAAATTTTCAATGATGAATCTATACAGTTTAACATCCAGAATATCTCCAGATTAGTGAAAAATTTATCTGTAATATTTACTAATAGGTTTCTAATAGACTAACATAACTCATGGATAAAACAATTAACTTTTTCTTTACCATATCAAGACTAGTTTAATAAAATACCATCTTTTCTATAATTAGTTAGAAATCAATGAAAAGTGATTCAATTCTCTCACTAATCTCATATCAAACATATTTTTAATTAACTTATAAAAAATTCAATCTTTAAATCATTTTTTCACACATATATTATATAACACATATAAATAAATACAATGCAAATATCATTTTAAACACTGCTTATAAACATGTAAGGATAAACCATTCTATTAAAAAATAAATTTTAAATAAAAATTAAATAAGATCCTCATATCAAGTGATTGGATCCATTTGAAAAACATATAATTCATTATTAATTTTAAAAAATGATTTTAAAATAATTCCATTTCAAATCCATGGGGATTTTTAACTTTTACTTCATTGAAAATTATATAATTTAAAAAGGATGTTTTGATATTAAAGTGATATAATTTGGTATTTATAATATAAGAAAATTCCAATAAACTTAAAATTAGTTTTTTCTATGATAAAATAGAACAATAATCATAAATGCAAATTATCTCTTCCAGAAAGTAACCTTGAGTAACTAGTCTTGTATAATTTTTGACAGTGCTTCTAGCTTCGTGGATATTTTTATAAAAAATCCTATTAATTCATATTATTTATAACTATTTTTTTAACTAAACTAGATAACTTGATTTTTTTTATTAAAAAATATTTAATTAATTGTTCGTAGCATTATTCTTGTTTAATAAATTAAATAATACTTAATTTTAATAGGTACAATATCAATAAAAAAATCAAAACTATCACTGGAACATAAATTATATTTCTGGGTTTGTATTTCAGATTATCGATTTCAATATACTTTTTAATGGAATGATCAGTAATAAGATTCACATATTTCATATTAGTTTAAGTAAATATTTTATCCCCATAGATTATTCATTTTTTTTTATGTTCATTTTCTTCACCATAGTTAAATTACCTGAATTCATCATTATCATTATTATAATTAGAATTATTCTTGATATGAATATTCCATTAAATTTAACATGAATAGACTCATCAAAAAATAGTTTTCTCTTTTTAAAAACACTATATGACATTCTAGTACTAAAATGACCTAAAAACTTCTAGAATTAAATTTGTCAAATTTTTTTATTTAGGATAAATAGATTCCATCCAAATAATATAAATTAAGTAATTTTGGGTTTAAATGATTTAAAAAATTTGAAATTAGAATTTTTTAGTAATTGAATAAAATACAATATATTTAATAAAATATAATATGTATTGATAACATTAACCAAAAAAATATCATGGTACATTGAATTCCATAGTCATTTATCTAGTTGTTTCTTGTAATGAATTATTGTTTCTATAAACCACACCATTTGTTCTTATTACCATGGGGATATAATATAATGCTCATATCCATGTCTTCACAATAATTATCAAACTCCAAATTGAATAATTAAACACCACCATCACTTCAGATATATATGATTGATTGAGTTTTTTTTGTTTTGAATAAGTTTAGAAAATTCTTATAATATGGATAAGTGACCATTTATATTTTTTGAGAAATAAATCTAGATGGATATTTCATAATAATATATTATTAAAATACATATTTCATTCCACCTAGACTTATACATTGTATTGTATTAAATAAAAAATTATTAAATAATTAAAAACTTATAGTAATTCAAACACCATTCACTAATTTAAATTTTTATTAATTTTACAAAACATTTAAATAGGAATCACATATAAGGTACATACTTATATGTAACATTGAAAATTCTGAAAATAGATAATGATTTTATTAATTATTATATAGTTTAAATCTTTCATTTTCAAGCCTATAATTACATAGATTATCATTAAAATATACATTATTTCCACACATAGATGTTTTTTGGTTATATAATAGTAATCAATATTGTAGACATTCTATTTTTATTATGAAAAAAATAATATATTTATTTTTAAAAAAACTAAATTTATCACTTTCAAAAAAAATACATTCAATCCATCATCACAGAGTTGTGATGTAGTAATTAAATTATTTTTAAGTTATCAACAAATAATGATTCTGAAAAAATAATTAATTTATGAAAAGTAACATTTCCAATATTTGTAATATGTTCTTTAGAGTATTCACTAAATGTGACTACACCTCTAAAATATGAATTGATTGTTAGAAATTGGGAAAATCATATTTCATGTCCTTGGGTGACCTACTATCAAAATACCTGGAATATTTAAAACTTCTACCAAATATTTCTATAAATTAGTCAAATATGTTGATTTTTTTTCTAATAATAACTTTTGGCAAAATAGATTAACAAAAAAAATTATAATCTAAATATATTTAAATCTTTAATTTTCATGATTTTCAATAAATGAATTTTTATCAATACATGTATTTTTATTCACAAAAGATTGGGTAAATCTATCAGAATAGTAGTTGGAATATTTCCAATGAATTTTACATATAAAAGTGTTTACACATTAAATTATTCCTATTGTGATTTTTAAAAAGTAGTCTTATTTATCCATGGTGTTAAACTATTGTATCCGAAATCATTATTGATTGGGATTGGTATAATATTATACATACTTTTTTCAAATCATTATTTTCCTTTAAAAATCCTAGTAACGTTTTCTCTTTTATTCATAACATCATTTTTTAATCCATTTTTATTTTTTAATATCTTTTTAATCTATATAAACATTTTCATTGAAACCAATGACCATATTTATTATTTTGTTATTTTCTTGATTATGTTTTTATAATCAATTTCAATATTAGTTAAGATATCCTAAATATAATTATACTTTTTTTCTAGACCATTAATTTTCACCACAAGAAATTATTTTTATCTTTAATTTTCTTCATTTTAATTTTAATATCATATAATCGTAATTCATTTTTGATTCCTCATCATGAATTACCAATTTTTAATCTATCAAATTCCCATTTCTATTTCCCATATTTCTTATCCAAATTATTATTTATAATTTTTTTCATTTTACTTTTCAATAATACAAAACCAGTCATTCATTAATTATTCATTAGCATTAATAATTTTTTCATATTTTTAATTTACAGAATTAGGATAAAAACGTGAATTTTGAATTAAATTAATTTTCACCTTTATATAAAACCTTATGATAAATATTATAATGAATAATTATTTGAGAGAAGTTTAATCTGTTACCTCATAGCTTTTATCCATGAATGCAATGATTCTTAACTCATGTACCCTTCCATATTCACTACTTGAGTAATAACTATTTTAATAGTCCCACCCTCTACTCATAAGATTCATTTCTATTCTCTTTTTTCATTTCCTTTCATTTTAACAATTATTTTTTGAAATTATTTATCGATGTGACTTATCATACTATACTCAGGAATTTTTTCAACATCCTCTTGAAAATATTCGTTCCAAATTTTTTTCCTAAATCTAATAATATTCATTCCATTTTGTGCGACCACCTTTCCAACTTCCTATAAATATGATTTATATGAGTTAGAGGAATAATTATCATTTTATTTGAAATAAATTAAATTTATTTCTGTAGTATCCTTACCAACAATATTTGAATTTCACGATGATACTAGAAAAAGGAATCTATTAGATAATCTAAATTTTATTCCATAAAATTAATATTTTCATCAATTTTTACATTCTTGGCATGAAATAGTTTTGGTAGATCTACCTATAATATTTCAAGTAAGATTTTGATTTCTATTATTTCTTTATGTACACTCATACTATTATAAATGATTGTAAATTGGTAGAATATCTAGATTACCAACCCAACTTATCCAATTTTGAAAACATTATATTCATCTCATAAATTTCCTAGATATCTTATTTTGAGCCTGTATGTCCCATGGAATGTGACTTTATGGATTCTATAAAAGTCATAGGCTGTCCTATAGGGTAAAAGTTGGAAATATAAAATTCTGGAAATAGGATAGTATACAATATTTTTCACTATATAATTGAAATCACAAATTAACATGTAATTACATTCTAATATCTCTACATCTTATTTGGATATCTAATAAGGATTCTAAATGATTTTTCAATGATCCAAACCTAACTACTTCATGTAATCATTTTTTTTATTCATTCTAATTATAAATTTCACTTCTATAAATAAAATGGGTGCTTTGTGTTATCCATCTATCATTATAGTGTATACCTCTCATTTTAAAGAACTAATATTTATTACATAGACTATTAATTTCATGATATACATATTATAACAACAGTTAAAAACAGATAATATACCTATACTAAATTTAAGGAGGTCCTCTACCCTGAAATCAATTGTTTAGTATTTGATTAAAACAATCACAGTTTCTAACCATCCTCCAAGAAACAAATGATGTAAACCCTAATATTTTGTTAATATTGACAGAAAAAAATATTATAGGGTCTGTGAATTTTCATTTACAACCCATTTAAATTTATAAAATATACATTCTATAATATAATTGAAAATTAATAATCAATAATGAATTGGGGTTTTGGAATTTTTTATAACATAAATTATAGAAAAAACACATAATTTTTATAGTCGTTTGAAATACCATGATTCTATTCCACCCTTAAATATTCACTATTATTTGATAAGATAAGTTCCCACAATGAGGAACTCGCTTTTAGATGTGTGAGAACGTAATTATATACTCTACTATTTGAAATACCAAGAGGCAGCATCCTTAATTTTATTAGAGTCCCAACACAGAATTATCCAAAATATTATTAATGATATGTAACCTAATAACATCTTTATAGGTGATATGATAACATATATTATTCTTATTCCTCCTCTTACCCCCCTCATTATACCTTTCCCTGCACATTATACCTCAATTTTGGGTCATTATGCAGGTTCTTCCGGTGACTTCGGTCTGCGCTAATGTTGGTGTTTGAGGTTCTTCTCCTACTCTTCTCATGTTGTTCAACCATCATGCTTGACCCCATATAGGTCATTACTGATTTGGGTTTTGGGATGTGTTGGGATTGTGTTGGAGGGGACTGGTAGTGGTCTCAGTGCATTTCTATTACCGGAGTTGGTTTTATTCTCTTCTGTTTATTTTCCTTATTATTTGGTTGTAGTGATGTTTCATCCGAAATTTTCATCCTAAATTGATTTATCTTGTTCTTAGTTTCTAGGTTTCTGTCAGATATATTTTTTTATGTTTCGTTTATCAGTTTTACTATGGTGTGGTGTTCGATTTTGGTTCTTGGAAGCAATGAAGTCGGTGTTTGGATTATGACGGTACAAATGAATATGATGTTAATAAATATAGTGGTTGTCATTGAAGACAATAGTTGTTTCAGATCTATGAAAGCTGTTGTGACAATGGCGAGATGGTATAATATTTTTTTAGGGCTCTGATGTTGTGGAGGGGCTTTTGTCGGTGGGTGCTCGCAGGTAGTGGAGTTTCCAAGGATGTGGTCTACAGTCAGGGAGAGTGGCTCGATGTGATAATACTCATCTTTTTGTATCCCAAGAATATTTTATGGTGTTAGGTTTGATATGTAATTTTAGGATTTTCAATTTTTCATGATGCGGTTTGGGTGTCCAAACCGAGGCAGTTAGGTGGTATGATAGATTTTATTTGAAATTTTAATTTTAATGATTGTATTTTCAGTTCTCAAGGGATGATGATTTTGGATGTGAATGACCGTGGTGTGTGAAAGATGGTTTTTATGGTTTGGAGGAAGATGACTCTTGGGTGGCTTAAGGTTGTTTGAATTTATGAATTATTGTTTATGTATGATGTTGTTTTCGATCTTAATGTTTGGAGATTTTGTATTTTGGAATTATGAATTGTGTAGTTACCACTAACAAAAAAGTAAGTTATTGATAATTTAAAAAGATATATATACATATATAATGTGGAATAGCTTCATCGATTATCAAGGTAATTTTTCTTATCTTTGAGTATTCAAAAATTCGTCCAGAATTTAAACATTCATTAACCATTATTCACACTATATTATTTTGTCCCTTTTTATATACTAATCAACAGTGGTTATATTCATTCTCTTCACTTGAGATTTTCCTAAAGTCATCATCACTGTACAATATATTGAAATATTTAAAATATTTAAACACATAAGTACATGTTAACAACTCAAACATATTCAATAATAACATTGAATATATTTAATTCAAATTATAAACTCAATAAATCAAAATTTTATTTTATCATCAGAATTGCATTTCAAATACTTAAAATAATTAAAATCATTCCCCTAGACTTATAGTAATTTTAGATATCAAAAAAAGAGAAAATATAGCATAACATAAATATTATGAAAAATATTATTTTGATGATGTGTTTCAATTGACTAATTTATAAAATAATTTTTATAGTATATAATTATATTAAAAATAATAT
Source organism: Viscum album (assembly GCA_963277665.1). Taxonomy (NCBI): domain Eukaryota; kingdom Viridiplantae; phylum Streptophyta; class Magnoliopsida; order Santalales; family Viscaceae; genus Viscum; species Viscum album. The sequence goes on along the minus strand of OY728133.1, from coordinate 2,061,942,697 downwards.
AAAATTTAAAAAATATTAAATAATTACATAATTAATAAATTTATTATAATAAATCAAGGGAATATTATTCTGGAAGAAAAATGTAATTAAAAAACAATATAAAAATGTTATCATGTGAGGTATAGGCCTTTTAGTTGATATAAATATGGTTTCATCATGATTGGTGGGTATACTTATAATGGAAAAAAAATATCATATGGTCACTTTGAAGATTTCAACTCATGGTAACATGAAAAAAGAAATTACTTTTGTAAAATAAATAACTACATTATAGGTTTATGTAATACCTCACAATTGGTAGAAAATATCATCATATATTTACAAGAATGTTTCTTCTGGTAATTCAAATAACTCATGTTATATACCCATGGAAGGTACTCTTAAACTCATTGTAGGTGGTTATGGTTACATTTGATACTCACGGTAAAAAAACATTTAATTATGTTCACATCAAAATATCATCCATGTTAGGTTCTAAAAACCCATGTTTGGTAACCATATCAGAGTATTAGTCATAAATAATTCATGGATGGTAGTATTTTTGGCTTCAATTTAAGTAAAAACATGAGAGGATTAATTTCCTTGGTAATTTCAAAAAAAAACTCATGGTAATAGGGAATCATTTGCATGGAGGTACATTCTGTAAAGATATTTGACACTAAATATGACATAGAACCAATGGATTATTGTGTCATTGTATGATTGATATCATGTATACATCAATATGAATCTATAGGTGAGGTGTTGGTATTGAAGAAGGTGTTACTGTCACTATATGAGCTCACTGAACCAGTTGAGTTGGATATGAGGATGAATATATTCATTCTACTTGAAGACTATAAAGACTCAACTGGTCGCCCCTACCTTTAATGAAAGACCAACACAAAAATAATTTTTTATTGATGTTTTTTAAGTGAAGAATGACCCAGTAAAGAGAAGTGGTATCTACTAACTGAATAGTTCTTAAATGGAGGATCACACTAAAGCATCTACTGAAGCATTGTGCGATGTCGAGAAATGGTGGAGATGTTAAAATATAACATTTGTATATAAATATGTACAAAAACACACACACACACACATATATATTATCGTACATATATACATAACAATTTTAACAATGCACTCAAATATTTATAAAATATTATACAATGAAATTTGGATAAATACATGATTATATATTTACATAAAAAATATAAATTCCTCCATTATCATATATAAAAAATAATAAAATTGAAAATAAAATGAAAATTTTGTTCCAAAAAACATTTTAATAAATTAAAATTATAAAAATATAAATATTTAGACATATTCAATTTAATTATTGGGTGGTACTAATAATTTAACCAAACACTAATAGTTAAACATTTTCACACAAGTTCAAAAATTGAAATATACGATATTAGGTGAATAATTAGATCCACGTTATTTACCACTAGGATTTGAATGAATTCATTTTTTTCAAGAGAGGATTTACGGAGGGTCATGCTGAGTATAATTTTTATACTCACCTTGTATCAATATATACTATTTTTAAGTCCATATGAGTTGGTCTGTGGTTAGGTTGGAAATTAGCAGGTTGTGTTATTTTTCAGTATTTATTTTACTTCAAGGTCACAATTGAGGTTTTTCAATTATATATACTAGGTTGATTGCATATTCCACCACAGAACACAACAAAAAGAATAAAACTGCAGTAAAACTAAAGCCAAGGGACATGACCACAAAACCTACCCCTCACATCACCCAAACACTTACTACCTCACCACCAATGGTGTGATGAGGTATTTCATTTAGAATATAAATTTACATCCATTTTTATATAAATTTTATGACATTAAATGATAGTATTGATAATTATATTTACTTTCAATGAGATGAATATTTGATTAGAAATATTATTTTATCTCTCATTACTAATTCTTATTAGAGGTTAAAGCCTCAAATATATCTATATGAAATTCCTTTCATTCTAGTCACCAACCAATATTCTATTGGTGGTTGGATTTAGGCATCATTATCACCCTTCTTTTATTTTCCTTCCAAGAGGAATACCTCTTGGTGGAGGGAGAAATGGAATGTTTAATGTGTAAATATGATGAATAATATACATCCCTTAATATATATTATGAGGATAATGAACATGAATAATTTTTATTTTCAGAAAATAGGATGTGTTAGATGCAATTTAATCAATAAGTTATAAACTATAAGGATAAATAACAATAATATAACACAAGTGGGAATATAAATTTGAAACATGTCATTAATATGATAAAAATATCAATAAGAGATTATGTTTTTGAAAATGTTAGATGAACATAAATTTTATCAAATATATGTGTTTTAAAAAAAAGAAATATAGGTAATTAAAAAAATTATTAAATTTAAGATGAAATATACTAAGAATTAGAATATCATTAAAGATATTGAAGTATAATTTGTTGTGAAATGAGTTTAATTGTAAATCTAGAAGAATTGTATCTTTCAAAAAAACTCCATTGAATAAAATTAATGAGTAATTGAAAATTACTAACGCAAAAGAGTAATATTATAGTTTTCATAAGGCATATAACATAATAAATAAGTTTAAATATATACCTAAAAATATAATTTTATATATATTTTGTCTAAAACTATTAGAATTAATTCAATATTAGAAATGTTATGGACTATAAACACGAGTAAGATAACTCCTGCCACATCTAAAGAATAATGATGTATTTAAAATGTTCATCATCCCCTAAATAAAAAAATATTAATAGAAAAAATTTACATCCAAATATGAATTATGGAATACAGGTTTCCATAGAAAATATCAATTATTTTATATGACACATGTTCAGTTGGAATTTCAAATGTTATGGCATGTTTGGTCACAATGTTTATTCTTGATGTTCTATTATTTCTTTAGATGTATGAAGGTATGAATCATAGGGGAAAACATTTAACATTATTTGATAAGAAAAAACAAATAATAAATAAATGAGACTTAAAAAACAATTTATATCCACAAAAAATAGATTTTAATGAATATAAATAAATTTGGGAAGATGTGAGAAATCGAATAATTTTGATGATAAATGTATTATTAATTTATTTTATTAGTAATAAAAAATTTGAAATTTCATTTAATGTATAAAATAATTAGAAGGATCTTATTTAGTTGGTGTGGAAATTAATTCAAATAAGAAAATATATATATAGATCCTTGATAATGTATTTTCCACACACATGACATGAGACATTAAATTTTTGGTGAACATAGAGTAAAATTTAGGATAATTAGTTACATTTGAAAATGATATCTCCTTGAATAACAGAGGGGATATAAAAACTAAAATCGAACCATAAAAACTCTGATGAAAGGATTTGTTTCTTGTATATGGGTTAAAACCTACCCTACACAGTGTAAAATAATTTTTTGATGATATAGATATGCTTATATTATAAAACTATTCATGAATACTCAATATTTCCAAATAAATAAGAGCTATCTCTAAATGTGAAATAGAAAGTGTAATGTTATTTCAAATTACTAACACAACCAATTTTACATACGTAAGTAAAAAAGATGATAAATATTTATTAAATAATATACATGGACACCATATGGGAAAAATAGTGATAAACATAATAGTATAAAGTGGTGTGAGAAATTCATCATCATAGAATATAAAGATATGATGCATTTTAAAATAAAAAAATTTGGATGATAGTATAAGTAACACGTAAAATAGTATATATTCAATATACTAGACCTTAAGAACACATTCTATAATATTTTTTATGGTATTTTGAAGATTTAGTAATCTTGTATTGATTAAACATTTATTACATTCATATATTATATCAGACATATTAATAATGTTTTTCTCATGAACATTATTTTTGTTGTTATTTACATGTTAAAACCCATTCAATGTTATATTTATAACGACATGGGAGTTTACATATTGAATATGTGAGTAGAATATGAAAGGTAATATATTGGAAAACATTTATTATTATTTTTTAATGTAGGAGATTTACTAAAAATTAATTACACTATAAACTCCTTATTAGAATGGAGTATAAAATTTAAAAAAGAGAACCATTTTTATGATGGAAAGTACAATGGTATGGGGGCATAAAATCCATGATTTTTTGGATTTAATATATTTAATTTGTTTTCAACATATAGAACTAGTTTTTATTGATACTTCAGAGAAAAATGAAAGTTTTTTGAGACATGGATTAAAATAGGAGCAACTATGAATTATATTTATTTATTTGGAATCAGTTATTTCTTGAAGATTAAAAACACTAATTGGATAATGGTCTAACAAAAAATATAGAAAATTGTTAATTTATGGGGTTTCTCTCTAATGTATGTGCTCATATGTTCTAGAATAAATGGGCTAGAATTTTGTTGGTTTTTTTCAAAATTATTGTAAAGTAGTTGAAGACATGTGTTATAACAATAGTTATATATCAGATTATTGAAGTTAGTTTTGATAATTTTTTAGAAATATATATTGAATAAAAATATATTAATTATTATAATTCCACTAATATTTATTAAAAAAATCCATTGATTCATATAAGACTAATTATATTCAAATATGATTTACTGAAAATTGAACATTTAAGGTTATACTAGGAATATTATTTGAAATGAAGAATACCTAGTCCAAACTAAAAGGATTTTGAGACATGAAAAAAATACATTAAATAATCTAATTGAACCTTAATATATTTAATAGGGATATGATCATTAATAATAGATCGCTGGGATTAATTAATAGATTGATTAAATTGAAAACAATACTACTGGTTAAGGATTGATTAGATTTGAACATATAAAATATAATTGGACTATTTGGGGGTATAGAAAAAAATGGAATGAAACTTTTCTATGTGATAATGAGAAAATATAGAGTTGTTTGAAAAGGATATTAAAAATGGAAGGAATATATTTTTAAAAATAATTTAATCAAGTATAATATATGTAATCCATCATAACGCTTAAGGAAGTTATAATAAACTAACTTCTCAAGTACAAAAAAATAGAAGTGAAGTCTTCCTTGCTCAATGTTAAATTCTAAGAATAATCATTCATTTAGAAAAATTCTATTCTCATATTATAAAAATATTTCACCATTTTGGGAATAAGAAAAAATGACTTGTATGGATTAAAATTTTCCACTAGAGATTGCTATTATAAGCATGATGGTTGTTTAAGAGATTTGTAAATGACAAAAGGAAACACCAATAGTAACCAATAAATGGAAGAGTTGTAAAGAAGTAATCATATTTAAATTTTATATTTTGATGATATTAAATTTATAAGTAAAACTTATTATCTCATAGGATAATTTAAAAATAAGATGGACACACATTTTCTGATGCCTGTATTGGATGAGGTGAGAAACTTCATAGGAATGTAGATCACATAAAATAATGACATTAATTTATTATTTACAGAAAAATATTCCAATGAATTGTTAATGAAGATTTGAAAGAAATATTTTAAATGGGAGTATATACCCATTACATTAGGTGTGATATTGGGAAAAGATAATGCATGAATTAGTTTCATTTATAATAACATTAGAAGAATAATTTCCAATATGATCAATCTAACTACATCAAGGATAGAAATGTATTATGTTGTTAATTTTTTTAAATCGTTTAATACTGATTATAAATTTTCTCATTAAATTAATTATTTGATAATACTATGAAATTTAAATGTGACTTTGATTTGTGGTCTACAATATAGAAAATCATATTCCAATTTTATGGATACACAGCTGTAGATTATATCATATAATGTGTGGACATGAAAACATATTCTGGTGGACAATTGTGTTCTCGTGGGGGGGGGTGTATATGTGTTTTCATATTAAATAATAATAATTCAATTAGTTGAGTAAAGTTGATTTAAAATGAATTTAGGGAATTCATCTATGTACAAAGATACGAATGATAAATGTGAAGCTTATAGATCTAAAATATAATGTTGGGAATCCACTCAAAATTACATGTAATATTCCTACTGCTATTGATCTCCCATGGAATTCAATTAGGAAATAATGATAAAAAAATATTGATTTTATATTTTATTTTATTAAGTGTGCAACAAAAAATGATGATGTAAATCTATAATATCATTCCACCAAAGAACAGATCTTAGATGCTTTTTCCATGTAAACTCTAAGAGAGTGAGTGTAATTATTACGGGTGATATTTAATATTTTACCATTCCCTCAATCATGATGAAGTGTAAAACACCACCCATATAAGAATTTTGATTCAAAATTAAAGGGGGTAGAAATAGTTTCAATAAACATCATAATAGGGGAAGTTATATCTTATCAAATATGGAGTGTGAAATAATTATTATTTTGTAGATGTAGTCATTGAAAAGGGGGGAGTTTGTGATTAGTTTACGGATAAGTTAACATTCTCAAATGGACCCGATTTATTCACACCAATGAATTTAATTCTCCCAAAATCATTGATATATCTGTAAGTTTGGAAAAAAATTATTTCTAATTATATAATGAATATGATTTTAATGAAACTCATAAACATTCAATTTTCAAAAAAAAATTATTAGTGGAGATAAAAATATTTGAATAGAGTTTCCAAAAAATAAAATTAGGATGTAGTAGTTCCTTGTAAAATTTATTAGGTATTTATTTTTTAAAACACTAAATGGTAGATTTTTATGGAAAATGAGATGTTATAAGAATTTTTGGGAAAGATTCTGAGAAGGCTTGGAAAAGTATGAATTGATTTTATGAAGTACTATGATAGTTTTGTATATTCATGATTTATATTTTTGAAACATATAAATTGATAAGTCTTATATCATAATACTTCTAATGTCATTTTCAAGTCCTTTGGATGCTTCTATTGATTTAGTGACAAATCATAATGATTTTTATTTGGGTCTAGTTATTTATTTTATTAAACTTTTGATATGAATTACATAAAATGGATTTGAAACAACTTTATAATTACTTACTAAATTTGAATATTTCATCAATTATATCATAATACATTGTTGGTACAATATTAATACATTCTCTAAACATAATTCCTCGTATACCTCGAAATTTAATGATGTTTTGAAGTCACCCTTTGAATATACTAAATTTGAGTATGAATTTAAAGATATTTGAGTTCCTATGTTTGAATGATAGTCTATATAATTGACATTAAAAATATGTTCAACTCTTGATCAACATAATATATCATATATTACAACAAACGTAGAAACATGATAATTTTCAAAAACAATTATGAATGAAATGTAATATAATAACTCTATAATTGACCTTCAATGATTAAAATATCCTAATATATTTTTATTCAAACAGAATGATGAGATTTTGTCTAAAAATCAAAAATAAAAAGATCACCCATTATAATAAAAAAAATTAGTAATATTAAACGTAATGTTGTGTATGTTTCTGAAGAAACACAATAAATTAATTTTGGATTGACGGTGTGAAAATGTTCTATTATTTTTAGTTCATAAATCACCTATAAAGTTGAATGTTATGATTGAAGAATGTTTTTATGGAGTTATATTGATTAATGTTCTTCAAATTTCGTGTACTCTAGTATCTTAATAACGTCATCCACGACACATGATGGTTTAATAATATATTAGATAATTATGATTCCTTATAATGTGATGTAAAAATCTATATAGTGTATTTCTGAAATTAAAAAAAAATACATTAATTTATGAATTATTTTTATATAGTTGTTGATGTGGAGGTTTTTTCTCGACTATTATTATTTTAAAAATATATATAATAAGTGATGTATTAAAATTTCACTATTGATTGTGGTTAAATTTGGAAAATAATATTCATATATCATGGTTATATGACCACATCATAAATGATCGAGTAAATGCACTAAGGATATTATTTGTAAAAATTTTCTTATATGAATAATCTATAATGATGAGATATAAATAGTATCATAATTAAATTAAAAAAAATTATAATACCTATATGATGATAGATTCTTGAGAGAGCAACTAAGATCAAAGAGTATATTTGAGTATTTAAAAAAAGGTAGAAATAGAGGCTAAATATGGTTATCCCAAAGAATATAAAAAATAAAATATCATATGAATTAAATTCACTATGATTAAGAATAATACTAAGAAGAAAATACCAAAATTATACTACACATTTTTGGAAAGTTTGAATAGTTAATTTATTATTCAAAATTCTTATAAGAGATTAAATACCGTAAATAGTATAGTATATTAAGATAGATTTATCATTAAAGATAAATGGATAAATCTTCATCCCCACTTTGATAATCATAGTTTCTCTATCAATATTTCTTCTTATAGTTCATTTATATAGTTACCAATAGGATTAAGTATAATTCAAACAATATGTTAATTTATAATACATTGAGGATTAAAAATCCCTACCCAATTGTAATCTATGATTCATGATTATTATAAAACATATAGATTAGCATAAATACATGATGTAGAAATGAGTGGGTTTCCAAACTGGGGTCAAACCCTAAAAAATAATGCTTACCTTCTTGATTTCCTTTATGAATTTTTCAAGTGAGGACACAATTTTATTTTTGGGAATATTGAATCCTAACATGGTTCATTAGGGTACTTATAGTGTAAACCATTTTAGATAATAGATATAATAATTTACACCCCCAAAAGTTCTGTATGTATTCCTAGTTCACCTCAATACTGAGACCCAACACTATAGAACAATTACATCCTCGTATTTAAGGATGATAATCATTATCTCTTAGTTAGTTCATATATCATGGTGATCATTTTAAGAATGTGTTCCCTCGAAAAAAATTTGTGTACTTTATGATAACCTATAGTCATTGTTTTGAATATTAATAAACTATTTATCACATAATGATTGTTCTTCTATATGAACTTGTATGTGGTAATTTCATAAGAGAATATTTTGTAATAAATGTATATAGTATTCCCTCACTAGTATTATTCAATATATATATATGATTGAAATCAATTGAGTAAAAAAATATATATATATCCTAACAATGATGGAGACTCAAAGGTATATGATTCACCTTGTCTTCAGGTACACCCATGACAATTTCATGTGTCAGAAATTATGATAACAACAACCAATACTTGGAAATCAACATCAATATCAATTATAAGATGTTATTTTCTACAAATATGTATATTGGTACTTGGAAATATGGTTGATTATTAATTGATGTTTTAAGTCATATATTTTGATGTGTAGATAAAAATCCTAACAACATATGTTTGTGGAGATATAGGATATGTTCGGTGTGTTAGGAGTATTATTTCATTAATACGTATTGTGAGAAATTGTATTTCTCCTTTATTCATTAATGAAATCTTATATCTTAGTAACATTCATGGAATTGATATATCATAAACAAATCCATGGGAATGGTGTTCTATAGAGAATTTAAATTTTATTAATGTCTATGAAATATACATCTATCAGATGGGATGATGGTACCATCATACAACATTATTTATATGATATATCATGAAAAATAGATTATATTACAGAGTAAGCATATGTATTTTGTTTTATATCATTGCAAGAAAGACATCTTTCTTTATGGTATCATTGTCAGGTCTCATGATTCAAACCACAAACTCTGGGATGATTCACATAGTTTCACTAAGAATAATCCCTAGAGGTTCATGCACTGCGTGTATCTAAAACCTCAATTAATTAATATTTCTATTTATTTTTTTACAATTAGAATAAATATTTTTAACAAACCTTTTTTAAGTATTATTAATTTTTTTATGATCGCAAATATTTTATCTCAAATTATTTGGGTGAATATTTTGTGAGCATAATATTTAATAAATACTTTTTTTCAACTGAGAAAATATATTATTTATTTATTTAATGGAAATTAGGAAATAATTTGTATTTATTAAATAAAATTTTATTGTTCAATTATTAATAAATATTGTGGAGGAATTTTGGACTGAAATTAATGTTATAATGATAAATAATATATATTGAATACTTATGAAATATATAATTTCAAAATTAATTCAAAAGTATTGTTTTTGGTTATGAAATAGTATTATAATTTTTTTTATTGATATAGTGTTCCTAATGAATTAATAAAAATTTTAATGGAACATAAAAAATTATTTTTTTCTAACTCTGTAAATTTATGAATAAAATTTTATTATTTTCATTATTAGTTTCAAATTTAATTTTGGATATTCACAACAACATATAGATTTAATAGTCTTAATTCCTTAAAGGGATACCTCTCCAAGAAAACTCTTAACAATAAATTGAAATCATAATACCCCACCACTCTCAAATCTAGATAGATCAGTGTTAATCCTTCATCAAGGTATTCTTAGGTAGATTAAAGGATAATGATGTAATAATCATGATCTACCATGCTAACACAATTTTATTCCTATGGTGGTGTTGGGTGGTTTATATAATACTTTTGGATCACCGTTAGATGTAATATTTTCTTAATTTATACAACTAAAAGAAATAAATACATTGATAAATTTTCATATCCTTCATTGATGAAAGAATTTATTTCAAGGAAATTTTTATTTTATTTTTATATTAATTATATATAATATATGATAATCATCTGTATTGGTACCTACATTGAATCATCAATTATTCATTGATCCATTTACATTGAAAATAGTTTTTTAATCATTTTAATTTTATATTAATCATTGATTACAATATGAAAACCATATTGATCATACCCCATCCAGAGCTTCTGTTGTTTCCAAAACCAGTAAGTGGAATCAGAGGGGTCATTTAATTACTAATAATTATTTAAAGGTCATTGATTATAATAATCATTAATCATTAGTATTTAATTATACTTTATATATTCTTTAATCAAAATATGGATATCTTAAATTCTTATTCATGATTCATGAAACTATAACTAAATAAATCTATTTTAGGAATAAAATACATTCAAAAAACCCATCGAGAGGTTTCATGTATTCTGGTCGGATTGAACTAGAGTAAACACAATTCATCCTAATGGTACACAACATATTCCCATGTTCAATGAGTCACAATTTTTTTCAGAATTAATTCGATTAATGAGAATTTATTATATGTGGTTTGTTTTTAAAAATATCACTTGTTGACCTGGCCATCCTGACACAAATATAACCAGACTACAAGTCATGTTACATCCATACACATAGTTTATTACATTAGTTAAATACATACCATGTATTTTTAAAAATGGAATATGTCATTTTAGACCATGTAACTCGAATACCACAGGTCATGTATGTCATGTACTCACTATGTACTCTATAATTTATGATTTTAGGGTTTTATATTAATCCCTATTTATGTTCCACTGATAGATGTCAAGATATATAAATGTTTTGTAACTATATTGTACTTGAAATGCATATTACCAAATTGTGAAGAAATAAAAATAATTTTTTATAATTGTTCGAAATTATAATCATTTGTTTCTAGATGTCATTAGGAGGATATTACATTCCATGTAATAGGATATATATATATATATACAATATATTTCTAATTTATATATATATAATGTTTGAAGCTGGATATTATGTATAATTATTAATACATTCATTACTCTATGTGCACTGAAAAATAACATCAATGTAAATATGATGTGTTTTGTTTTCTCATTATGTTGGTAGTAAAATACATGAAATTATGTGTTAACACATGTATTCCAAATGACACAAGATTAAACTCTATATGAATATAATACACATGAGGTAGTTCTGATGGTTACTCACCATGGTACCACCATTTAATATTTTTTAGCAATGTTATATTGAATAAATTTCATAAATTTGTATAAAATTACGATGGATAAGAATCTCATGAATCATTTTGTCAAGAATTAAGATAAAATAATGGAGTAACTAATGAAGATAATTAATTTTTTTTGAGAAAGATTTATCTTAAATAATAATTATTATAATTTTATTTTTTATATTATTAAATGCATAATTTGTTGCATGTGTGTGGATTATCATGATAATTGAAAATAACTTTTTATTTATTTTTTCCATTTATTTAATTATAAATTAAACTGATTTTGTATGTTTAATCAGTTTCCTCATTATATAAGGTAGTTTGAGCCAATGATTTCTTTAATGTATACCCCTTAGAAAATCCATCGGTTCCCCTCACTTTTGAGTGAGTAATATCTTATGTAACAGATTGATCACCCAATCTAGTTGAGGTGGTTCAAGGTTGTATCTGAGGATACATCAATCCATGTGGTACATTGGTGGATATGTGGAATACTATACCATGAGCGATGAAATAACTCGAGGTGTTTTCCAGGAGATTGAGGGTTAGTTTACATCTTCGTGACACTCCAATGATTAGTAAATGACAGTGATGATAAAAATTTTATATGATACTTATATCAAATTACATGTTTATTTCATTTCAGATGTTTTTTCATTATCACATAAATTAATTAATTAAAATCCTTGAAATATAAAACTAAAATAAATAGGATTATACTTAAATTCATTCATTGAAATTACTATTTTATTATAAGAATCTACTTCATATTAAAAATAATTAAATAAATGAAATATGTTAAATTAACTCATAAAGATATAATCCATCAATTAAATATATATTATAATTGAATTTCCTTTTACAACATAAGTTAAAATCAAACTGTAGATAAAAGTTCATAACTCGAATAAGTCATTGTTATTTCTATTTCCATGGAATTATGACTTCAAAAATATCATTGTGTTTTATACTTGTAAAGGATATCTTAATCACATACAAAAACATCCAAGTGTTGAAAAGGTATTTAGGAGTTTTTCCTACACCGTGAGAGGAAATTGTATATTATTGAAGAACATATTCTAGAAGAACCTTTTAAATAATCTAGTAAGTATTATTTATCACTGTATAGGAAATACTTCAACTATTCCAAATATGTTTACTGTTTCCTTATATCATTGTTAAAAATGATCATTTGAAGAAATGTATGGAAATTGATCGATATATAAGGATGTAAAAACATTGTGATCTCCATCATGAGAAGGAATGAGAAGAGATATATAATATCTCAAGTTTTATGTTTACAATTAATATTGTAGGTTTAATTTATTTGGGGGATAATTTATTAATTATTATTAGATATGGTGAGTGATTATAAATCGTAGTGATTGAATTCCCAGATGAGTTTCCTATAATTCTCAATCATTCTACACTACCCAATTACATATCATGTTATATTTTCAATTAAAATATGATTAAAATGAGAATTTTATTTTATAAATTCTCCCTTAAATTTTCTATGGGCACAAGGAAATGGTTTTCCAAAAACTCATATTCATTATGTTTAATACAGAATGGAAGAAAATTGAAAAGGGTCTCAAGACTCATTGAAAGTCCAAAGCTACCAAGAACTGTGCTTCCAAGAATAGAAAAATCATAACTCATGGAAAAAAATTAAATACTATTTTTGATGTGGAAAGAAATGACATTAGATGAGGCACTGCATATATATGAAATATGAAGCTATAGGTTTCTTTTTGATTGAGTGTAATATTTCTAAATCGACATATTGGATATTAAATATAGCCAGTGGTTCTCACATCTTTATTTGAATATTTGAAGCATCTAAATACAAAAATATTTAAGAAGTATATGTAGATTTTGGAGGTTCATATAGTGAAAAGAAAGATGGTTCATCCATTTGATATTCATCTTTTCTCTACTAACAACAATGATAATGTTTTTAAGTGATTTTTATTATCTATAAAAATTTACCAAAAACAATATTTCTCTATCCTTCCAACATTTAGTTTGTTCTGTATTAAAATAATTAAATAAATGTTATTTTCCAAAATGATGTCATATCTTATAGTTTGAAACATTTAAATAACAACATTTATGTTTAAAATTATGAAAACCATGTGTTGGTAACTAATAAAAAATCATGTTTCACAAATCATATAACTCCCAGCTATAGAATCATTATCGTATAGATGTAAAATACGATCATTTAAAAAATATCTATCAAGATGGTTATTTAGAATCATTTGATCTAAAACTAGTTGAAATATTATAGGCTAGTTTAAAAGGGAAAAATTACCAACCATCATTTGTTTGACAAGGTGAATGGGGAATTGAGTATCCAAGGTTAGTACACACTAATGTGTTTGGACCATTTATAGTTGAAAATGAGTTGGGTATTCTTACATCATAAAATTTTATGATTACATTAGTATATATGGATATGAAAAATTGATGTGGTATAAGTCTGATTTCATTGAAGATGTAAAATAAATAAATAATTTAGTGGGGAATCAATATGGAAAGAAGGCAAAGATATACCGATTGGACTGAGTTATTAAATATCATAAATATGAGTTGATTAATATTCCATGTGGGTGTGGGATTCTATCTCAAATCACTCTACCTTACACACCAAATTTTAGTTTTTTACAGAAAGGAGGAAACATACCTTGATAAAAATGGTAAGGTATGTGAAAATTAATCTATATTTTTATGTATGATTTGGGGATATAAAATAAAAAATTTGACAGAAACCTTATACTAAGTACCAGGTAAAGTAAAAAATGGAATTACATATGAGTTATAGAGTGGAAATAAACTTGTTCAATTATATACTCATTAATAGGGTTTTTAGGTATTTTTAAAGCCTTATCAAGAAAAAAACATGCTCTCTATGTGACAATGTTTATCTTTATAGGATATCCTAAGGAAATAAATTGATATTAAATAAAAACCCACATATAAAAGAATTTAAATATCACCAAAATTCCAATTTTATTAAAGGGAGAACATCCCTAAAATGCTTAGTGGTAGAAAGATTTATTTTGATGAAGTTTACACTCCATGTACACAAAACATAGTACAAGAATATATTCAACATGTCCCTATGAATATTTAATTCCTTAAACACAGGTATTTTATTAAAGAACAATATTGGGAAGAGAGTTATAGAGATGTTTTTTCCTAGTAATTGAATATAGTGACTCATTGTTTGTTGAAAATAATGAACATAACTCTTACAAAGAGTGTTTAGAGGGCTCATAAGTTGTAACGTGTAAAGATACCTTAAAACTAAAATGGGATCCATGTATCAAAAATATTTTTGTGTTCTATAAATTTCCCTAATTTATGGAAAACATATTGGGTGAAAATGGGTATTAAACATAATAATAGTTATTTAATCTAGGTTATGTACGTATAAATAATGGATATTGTCTAAAGGGTTTATATAATTTCATTGCAGTGAATATGATGATTCCTTTTCATGAGTATTAATTTTTAAATAGATCAAATTATACTTGCTATAGAATCATAACATGACTATATAATATGAATATATATACATATAGATTTACTAAATTTGATTTTTTGGATAATGTATATATGAAACATCGTGATTTTTTTGTTACTCTTGGTGATTCCTAATGATATGAGATTTTTTTAGATCCATTTTTGGATTGATGAATTTATCCACATTAGGAAATAATAAATTTTATTAAGCTATAAAATATTTCTTTTACATTAGTAACGAATGTGATCTATGTTTTTAAAATCATTTTAGTGGTAATTTTTTCATTATCATAATAGTACATGTTAATGAAACATTGCCTATTGAAAACCAAAAACTAGTCTTATAGTCTGTTAAAGACTTGTTAAAAAACTATTACTCCCAATATGACATAGATCATGTAGCATACATTATAGGGATAATGATAAATCATGATATATTAAATGTGGACTTTGGACTATGTTATAGTACATAAATTGAAAATAATCAATATATTTATTATAGATCAATGAAAGAGTGGATGTTTTATAATGTCAAATGGTATTCATCATTCTATGAAAATGTGTCCACCGAAACAACCGGAGAGAGATAGAATGACTAAGATCTCATATAATTCATTGATAGGATCAATCATTTAACTCATGTTGTGTACTAATATTGATTTGGACTACACATAGAAGTTGGGATGAAAATATAAATATGGTTTATCGGAACAATTTTTTTATGTAGTTAATGATATATAAATGTGTCTGAGAATAACTACGGATATGTTCCTAATGTGTGGAGATGTTGAAGAGCTATTCAGTAGGGGATATTATAATTCTATTTTCCAAATATATAATAAATATTTGAAGTCAGATTCAGGATATTATTTATATCACAACATATAATCTATGAGTTGAATGAGTACAAAGAACCCGGTAATAGCTGATTCAAAAATAGTGTCCCAATATACACCGTCTTTTTCGTCATTTAAAAAATTAATTTGACATGAATAATTTTTTTGGATAATGATTTATTACCTAGAAGTAAATATTGTATAAAATTTTATTCTGATAAAATAATAGTGATGGATCCTATAAAAGTGTTATTGTCACACCACTAGAGAAACCATACACTCACTAAGTATCACATAATGAGGAATTTTTCATAGAAGGGTGAAGTTATAGAAAAAATATTTTATATTAAATAAAACATGAAATTTCCATAGAATAAAGGCATACCTTATTGTAATAATAATTAGAATGTGATAGATATAAAATTGAATTTTTTTAGTATGAGGATCTAGTCAGAGTGGGTGTATTTTGGATTTGGTTCTCTATAATAATTTTATGTGTACTTTATAATAACATTTAAATAATATTTTGAATATTAATAAACTAGTTATAAAATCATGACTAATCTTATACATTACATAGTATGCAATAATGTTCTATGAGTATTTTTAACTCAAAAATGCCATAGCATATCCCCGCAATTATGTGAACCCATCATTTTCATGAAACAAATCTTAAATATTTGTTCTATAGATTGTTGCAATAATTTTACAAAAACAAATGATATAGAATATCAATGTTGAAGAATCATTGGGATTTTATTATTTTTCTCATGGTGTACAACCTTGAGAATTTCTAGTGTTAAAAATATTATGAAGAGGACCTTCCAGTAAGAAATCTAAATTTATATGTGTCATTGGACTTTCCTATTTATTAGAATTTGTATTGGTCCATTGAAATTTAAATTAATTTCAATGAATGTTATGATTCACATACATTTATGTAGTTATGAAAACCATGATTCCATATGATCATCAAGAAGTAGGATATATTATGTGTAGAATGATTATTATTTTATTAAGGAATAATATCATAAAGGATTTTTTTTCAAATTGTATTTAATTCAGGTTTGATATCTCAATCAGTTTATTGAAAATTATATATCCTAAAAAATCTATTTCTATTATTTTGTAGAAGAAATTTCAATTTCCATAAACTCAATAAATGTGACATCACGCATATATGCTTTTGGCACCCGCATTGAACCAACATGATTAGAGATATCATTATAAGGGGATTATATTATAAAGAAAGTGTGTGTATGTGTTTTTATGTTTTTTTGACATTAAATACATTATATATGGGTTACATGACATATTTCTAGAAACTAACCATTGAATTTGGATTTCATTTCCTAAATCCACTGATAAAGTGTATTAGAGGGCCACAGACTAAGTGTATCCAAGACCTCATTTAAATTATTATATTATTTAATATTTAAAATTTTGAATAAATATTATTATTGCATGTTTTTAGTAATTATTCATGATTTCATGATCAAAAATTTTTTATCACCGGTTATTGAAGAGAATATTTTGTCACAATAATATTTAATATACTATTATTTTCTATTGAGTTAATATAATATTTATTTTTTATTAATAAATAATTAAGTGATGTTTATTAATTAAATAACTATTCATAGTTCAATGTTAAATAAATAATATTGAGGAATTGAAGACCAATATTAATAGTCTGATGAGAAATTATACATATAGAATATTATTTTAATAAAAATTATTATTTTATTTCATGGGTCTAGACAATGTCATGAAATAATTATATTATTATTATTATTATTAGCATAGAGTTCTACAGTAATTAGTAAAAATGAAAGGTCACATATGAAATTATTATTTTATAATCCATTATATTTGAAAACCCAAATGTATTATTTTCTTTATTGTTTTCTAATTTTAATTTGGTTGTTCACAACATGATCTAGAGATAATTATATTAAGTATCTGGAGAGATCCCTCTCTAAAAATGATCTTAAGAATGGAACGATCTCCTCCTCTATAATGACCCAATGATTAATCAGTGTAAATTCCCTTCTTATAATTATTTGATATAGTATTAATAAAATTAAATAACACAAGTAACACAATATAAACTTAATAAATGAATACTATGTGAAATGTGATGAATTTGTAGATGTTAGGAAACATATACCATGGAAATAGTAACTAATCCATTCATATATTAATATGACCCTTATGAATTGTTAACACGAAAATAGAATAGTAACCTCACCCTTGAGATTATAAATAAAATTTAATGATATTATAAATGATAAAATGATATAATTATATCATATCCAAGGAAATAAATGTTTCAAAAATAAGTAATTAATTGTTGATATTTTTATAAAACATAAGTATTTATTTTCAATTGTATAAATAAAATATTATTTTTATATAATGTTTATTTCAATAATATATTATATAAAATTAATATTCTATATATTTTTACTAAATTATAATTTTATGAGACCCTATTTTATTTTTTAATGTGTTATAAAATATATTATAATTTTATAATCTGTATATTATATGTAAATTGTGATTTTAATTAATAAATAATGTTCTTGTTGTTATAAAATTATTTTCTTAAAATGGAGTTCATTTTTTAATTTTAAATAATGAAAAATTGTTGCTGTGAATTTTTGGAATTTTTTTTAAATTACATGATTATTTTGTGAATAGTAAAATTTAGTAATTTATGATAAATGCTAAATACATGAAATGTGGAGTTATATACGATGCATGTTTAATGTCAATAAAAAATCTTAAACCATATACCATTATATTATTACATATTATTATATTGAAAAATCTATTAAAAGTCATTATCCAATATAATAAACTAATTAACAAAATAATGAGACCCCCCCCCACGCTACACCACGATAAATACCACACATCCCCACATCTTCTCCTCACACCTATAAATCCTTTAGAATTTTCCAAATTTTTAGAAATACTCATACCAAACCGCACCCCAATTATAGGTACTTTTGGTTTAAATAAAATCAAAAAAGAACCCTCTAAGGTGGTTCATAAAATGAAGGAATCAAGAGGTAAAACCATATTCCTGTTCATTCAGTTTCATTTCAAGTTCCTACCATTAATATATCACTCATCACCTCCCATAATACAAATGGCATGATAACTCCATTAACATAAATATAATATAATTTTATTATTCTAAATAAATAATTCATCATCAGCACTCTTTCCCCGACCTTTTAAAGTAAAAATGTAAACAACATCTGTGATGTGTAAATTTATCACAATTAAGGATGAAGAAGTTTTTAGTTTCCATTACTGTATTCACATATGGTCATGAAAACATTTTTATTGTTGAACTAGATTATAATATATTTATTATACCTTATTTAGTGTATTTATTCAATATTATTTATATTACATTAAATAATAGAAGAAAATTAATTCATTATTGTTTAAAAACAAAAAAAATTAATGTAAACTATTATCATTGACATGTTATCTAGTGATTCAACATCACCAAAAATAAAAAAATGACTTATATAATTATTTAATATTACAGATATTAAATAAAAAATTATAAAATAATTTCTATACATCCATTCTCATGTTACATGATTATCTATTGATGTATATAAGTAAACTAATCATGAAAACCAAGGAAACTAACGCTCCCAAACGATGAAATTTAATCTCATGACCCATAAAAAACAAAAATGAACATAAAAATTATAATAAAGAAAATAAATATATATCAAGAATTTTTAATTAATTATTATATTTAAATTAATTATTTAGGACATTATGAACTAGTGAAAAACCATTTCGAACATAATATAAGGAATTCTACACAAACCACCATTATTATTTTAGGTTACTCTTCCAATCATTTTACCCAAATTTAATTCTCTATTATATTTATTTATATATTTTAATGTTTTATATATGTTCCAAAATAATTTTCAAGATCAATTCAATCATTTTTTCTGGGATATACATATTTTTAAAATGGTTTTCTACTCAATTTCTCTTAATAATAAGTTCTTATTTAAGTGAACATCAAAAAATTTACCCCTATTCCAGTGCACTATAGAACATATTTTATCTGAAAACATTTTTTATAAAACAACACATTTTTGTAATTATAACTTTATTTTTTTACATATTTCTTTATTAAAACAATAATTCAATTTATAGATTAATTTCCCTATAATATTTTCCTTAAATATCACCAAAATGTTTCAATTATAATGTTTCTTGAATAATGTTTTTACATGTTATCACATCCAATCAACATCACTTATTATTATATTTGCCTATTTTTATTTATGAAATTCTGTTTATTATTTAATTTTTTAATTTTATGGACACACTTATGATATACCCATTAATTATTCTTTATGACATGATTATCATACCCATTTCATTCCATTGAAAACCCTTATGTTCATTTTTTCTGTGGAATAAATATTCTTTAACATATAATTATGGGTGTGAAAAAATATGTTTCCAATGAATTTATGAATATTCATTCTCATGATACATCGTGTGAAACATCCTTAGTGGTTATCCTTGACACATTCTCCTTGAGAAATAATATTAGTGGTTATCCCTAACGGATGCTCCAATATCTACAATGACCTTTCACTCATTCTATATTCATTTTTCATTTTGCTTTCATATTATATTTATTACATGATTATATGATCCAATTTTAAATATGTTATTATTAAATATGTTTAATTGTATTTCATTCCTTTTTATATCATTATTTTATTCCTTATAACACATGTGATAATATTTATTTTAATGTCTATTCCTTTAATATGAATTTTAGGCTGTCCTTTTTTTCATGTTATCCCCTTGTTATCATTTGTATATTTATGGGATAAAGGGGATGTTTGGATATATTTATGAAGTTTAAATGAAGGATATTCTTTTTATGGAATAATTATTTTTAATTATGTACATATTCTCTAAGATAGCGGGATTTATGATCCATTGATTTTAATTTGATGTTTAAATATGATTGTAATCTTGTAGAGATATGTGTTAAAGGACAGGGTATCTTTAGTAAATATCAAATGAAAATTTTATTTACATTTTGGAGATTATGAATAGAATACTTTAGTAAGAACCATAGGGATAAGACTATGTATGAGAGAACATCCATGAATTTTGGTCCGTAAATATTAAGTGGATTATGTTGAAAATACAATCATTTATGGATACTACAAGTGGAAATGGTTCTAGAATAGAGGTACCATAGTGTAAGAACAATAAAAAGGTGTTCCATGTCAGACTCGGGGTAACCTCCTACACGAAAATGGGACTTACAATGCACCTGGTTTTACACTCCTATGGATAATGCCTTATCAAATTCATAAACTTATTAAGAACCATTATTAATGGAACAGAAAAAATTACAATAAAAAATATATGATAGAAAAATAGATCATGGATAAAAAAGATTGAATCTGAGGGAATCACATGATAGGATATACATTTCTACTATAACTTTATCCCTTAAAATTTTCTATTTATTTTAATTATTAGTTAAGTATTCAATCCCTCTAATTATACATCTTTTTTTATAGTTAATGGTCGGAAACAGATAAACTCATTCCAATAATCAATGTGATAGAAAAAGTGTTGATTTCTCTAAGGATATGCCAAATATGATGGAAATAGGTGCTCAAAACATCTTGAAATTACATTATAAACTATCTATTGTTATGAATAATAACATGAATCATGTAGATTCCCTCCACCTACCATGATAGAGAATGTTTTTTTAATGTCCCGACCTCAGGTACCCAGAGTAGGTGCATTATTACAAAACATTTTCAGGATACAAGGAATCCTATCTCGAAAGGCCAATCAGTTATGTAGCCTTAGAAGTACTAGATACATTCGTAATTTTACATTAAATCATGAAATAAAAACATCAACATCATTTTATTCAAATTGACCACAATTTTATTCTTATCCTATCGTTGTAGGTCGACCATAAAATATTTCTTCATCTCTTGGAAAAAATAAAACATATAAAGGGGGGTTATGAGATTCTTAGTAAGGATAACAATATAGCAGAAACATTCTAAAATAAGTATAAACATTTAAGGCAATGTATAAGACTAACAGAAAATATTTTTAAACTAAAATGTTAGCATAATATAGAAAATATAAATTCCAATAATGTCATTTACTTATTCACATGGATATTCTACTAGTCCAATAATCAAATTCAATATCAATACAAACATTCATAATGATGGAATGGATAATGCCAAACTTCATAACCACATATTCAAAGCCTTGTTCCATGACTACAAGTAATATTTTTTAAAGGCATTGTTCCAAGACAGATGATTATCTCATGAGACCTACCAATGCCTCGAGGAGATATAGTGGGTTCTAACCATCACATACTAAGTCCAATGCATTCCTCATATGAAAAGGTTTAAACATAACATAAACATTTGTATTAATGATTACATAAGAAATGTCAATAATTTATCTATAAACTATGAATGATGTAATAATAACAAATCCATTTTCGATCATAACACACAACATTCAATACAATATGGATGATTTGTATCAAAATAAATCAACTTCAAACAAGTTTAAAATTCGTCTAAGGATGTTAATAGAGTTGAAATCAAATCATTTTGTAGAGAAATATCAATTTCTATTTTGAATTAATTTGAAAGACAAATAATTATAAATGAAAACATATATTTTGAAATTATTCTTATAAGATTGTATGGGAAGCGTCAACGATGTTATAACAGATGAAAATAGCCACTCCTGCAATATAAGTTAAAAAGGACATTCAAACCTAAATTTTTTCGAAAAGGTCATAAAATAACTTGTTTGGAAAACGAAGGAAATATTTATTTCAATGAAATTACTAAAAACTCAAATATTGGTATAAATTACATTAACCAATACTATATTAGATATTTAAAATGTTTTGAAATACATTTTTAAGAAAAATGGATGTTGATGACAACGATGTCCCAGATGATACTTACTTAAAAACTACCTCAGATAATATAAATATTGTCAAATTAACCCTTACCTTGTACATTTCAATAGTAAATGGTATTTTAAACTCTTTTATAATAGTTAAAACATTTTTAATAAATCACACAAGAATAATATACAAAAAAATGATATCATATATGATCTTATAATATTGATTTGTTAAAATTATTTTAGAGGTATCATTGTTTTGGGTGTTAAATGATCAATTTTTCTTTATATGATGGGTTACGTAAGCCATATTTGTTATAGATAAGATGTCTTTTATTCATATTTATAATCATATTATGATCTTAAGCATTATTCCTATTCATAAAATGAAAATTAATCATTAAGAATTATGATTGGAAATGAATCTCATCGCGTTCGTGGAGATGGTAATCCGTACGTACGCACGAGTGAAAATATCATTATATTGGTGCTGAAATATAATGTAATTTGATAGTATATCATACATACATAATCATTAACATGTTATATTTATTATTTACATTATTTATCCTCATTATTATACCCATACAAATAATTAAGTGTTTGAATAAAAAACTACAGCACAGCGTGGAGACTGCAAGTTCTGCGTACACATGTATGGAGACTTTGTCATTCATATGATGGTTATAATAATTAATATGGTTGTACCATTTTTATTATAACATCACAGTATATTAAATATACTGAAGATATTATTTTATAATGGGAACAACAAAGAAAATATAAGTGGAAGAAGAAAATAACTTGAAAGAGGTGATGCAATTTTTACCTCTTCTTTAGGTTCTTCTTTTTGATTTGATCAAAAGGGCTCCATAAGTTGGCTTTCGGTCCAATGAATGTCCTATAAGATGAAATTATTACACTTGGGATGATATTTCGGAAGGGGTTGTCCGAGCCAAATGAATTTGGAGTAGTGAAATAAAGTGTAGGGGAAGTGACCTTTTACAAGAGAGGTGAGGGTCACTATAGGAAAAGCTTGACATATTATTTTATAATAAAATATTTTTCTTTTTGAAATCGCTCAAAAATAATTTATTTTCAGTCTACGGTGGTTATGGGTCAAAATAAATTCAATAAATAGGTTTTGGACAGGTTTAGGTCACCATATTAACATTATCTTTTAGATTTAACTCTTAGTTAAATAGTTTGACATTTACCATTTCACTTTGTGTTTTTATATCATATGGTTATTAAACATAGTATAACAAGCCAGTCTAACCCAATGTGGTTCATTATTAATATATATAACCTTATCTATGTCCTTTGGAAAAAGAAAACATTTTTTGGAATATTATATCAATTAATAATATAGTATTTGTCTTAAAAACACAATTTTGTCAATTTTCACACAATTTAGTATTTGGTGTTTTTGAATGCAATTAATACTTTATCACATCTAATAAAATTTATTTAACCAACCCTAACATGTCATATTAACCTATAAAATTAATTTAATTTAACGGAAGTATTAATTTACATTTATACGGATATTTATAATATCAATTATTTTAATATTTCATTATTAAGGTAATTACTGCATCATCATTGTGTCATTAATAAATATATTACTTAATGTCAAAAAAATACCATGATTTAAGAAATATTTTTAGATTTCTAATTAATATTTATAGTTAACTTAACATTGTGTGTAACCCAATATTACAAATGGTTTAGTTATTAAACATTGAATTTAACTATTATAACTCTTCTTTAAATAAAATAATAATAAATTTCATAATCTATTCCATGTGGACTAAAGGGGGTCATATTTTATTCATAATGTTTTTTTGGTCGAATTATACTTATCCAACTGAATTACGACATCTGTTAGGTTAATTATGATATCATTTATACCCTTAATTACCCTATTTACATCTAACCATGGTAAATAAAAGTCAAAAGATACAATTCACGAAAAATTATTTTCATTTTATTAAACCAAATTTTACATACAGATATTAACCATGTCTCTTGTATTTTTTAATTTCAACTTAATGATGCGGTAAAATTATGTTTTATGAAAATTTGCAAATGCATATAGGAGGTGGGTAAAAGACGTTAAAAAGTTAAATAAAATTTTTATATATCTAATCATATTAAAAAAATATTCCAATGAATTAAATAGAACATATATGGGTTTTAATGAATCTATTTTTACCTAAAATAAATTTAAATAAAATAAATAATTATTTGAATAAAAAGTCAGTTTTAACCAATGACATAGTGTTTTTCACTATTCATCACAAGTTGAATGTTTTCAGAAAAATACCAAATATTCACCCTAAACTAATTTTTTTATTCTGAATTCAAAAATAAATTCCATTTAGAAAAATTAAATTTATTAAATTTCAAAAAATGGGTATTACAATTCATTATTGCTAGTTTTATTAGTTGGGGTGTGTTAGAATCACGAAGATGTGTACAATGCAAGCTACTAAATTATTCAAAGGGAACATATCATGGAATATTTGGGTGTTACATTATTCCCCCCTTTAAATAATTTCATCCTCAAAATTTTTATAATACTACTACATAAAAATATTCGGGTGGTTCTTCCTCATATGTTCCATTGGTTCCCATGTTGCCTGCTCCATCTTGTGGTTTCTGTATAGAACTTTTACCAGCCGAGTCATCCAATTTCTCAACACGTGTTCTCTGGTTTCAAGAATCATGACAGGCACTTCACAATAAGTAATATCAGGTTTTGGTTCAATTTCCTCATAGGTGAGTACATGCGTTAGGTCATGCATGTATTTTCACAACAGTGATATGTGGAACGCATAATGAACTTTGGAGAGACTTGGTGTTATTACCAAACGGTAAGCTATATCGCGAATTCATTCAAGAATTTCGAATGGTCTCATGTACATGGGACTTAATATACCATAATTATTGAATCATATAACTTTATTCCATGGTGATACCTTCATGAAAACATGACTTCCTACCTAAAATTCCAAATCCTTTCATCATTTATTGGAATATCGTTTTTTTTGTTGAATAAAAGCATATAACATTAATTACAAAGATCAGCAGAAGAAAATGTGAAAATCCATGAAGGGAAATTGTCCAACATGAGCTGGGTAGTATTGAATGGGCCTGAGGCCGCTAGCTGTGGGTTTGGATTACCATCACCATTTCAATCGTTTACTCAATAAGTTTTGTGCCTACTATTTTTCTTTCACAAATATCATCCCTACAAGTTGGTGTGTGACATATCTTTCCATATAACGCTTTATATGGTGCCATATGAATACTTTAATGGAAGCTATTGTTATAGAAAAATTCAACCAGATGTAAATATAGAACCCATATACCTTTGAAGTCAAGTGAAGAAGATCTCAACATGTCTTATACTATTTCAATAGTTCATTCTGATTGTCCATCGGTTTGAGGGTGGTAGGCAGTGCTCAAACAATGTTCAGTATCTGAGGCCTTCTAAATAATTTTCCAAAATCTTGATGTAAAATGGGTTTCATGATCAGAAACAATCGATAAGGGTACACCATGTATTTTAAAAACATCATTAATATGTATTGTTTCTGGACATTCAAGTAGTAAATCTTCTATTATATAATGAAAATGTACTGACTTTTTAAGAAGATCAATAATGACCCACATTGAATCATTCCTTATATGAGTCTTCGGTAACCCCATGTAATAGTATATAGAAATATTATACCATTTCCACTCAGGTATGGGAAGATGTTGCATGACTCCTCCTGGTTGTTTCCTTCCAACTTTAACTTGTTGAAAAAACATACATCTTTCCATAAAATCAGCAATCTCCCTCTTCATGTTTCCCACCAAAAATGTTCCTTTAAATCACTATACATCTTGTTTATCCAAATAAATATAATGAAATTGGAGCTATGAGCATCATCAAGAAATTCTCTTTTTAGATCTGTTATATCCAGAACACAAAGTCTCTTCCCAAATTTTAAAATTTTATCTTTACATTCGATGTCACTCAATCTCCCATCATTTAAAACATTCATCTTCTTTAGAAACTCCTCATCATTTGTCTGATAAATTTTTATCCTTTCATGTAATGCTGTTTTGGAAACCATTTTAAAAAGTATTGATGTTTTACCTTTCATGGTTATTTCTATTTGCATCTTTACTAGATCGATGAAAATAGGATCCCTTTAAAATCTCATCTTGTTCAAAATTCCATGTTCCATTCTACTCAAAGCATCTCACACCTTATTTTCCTTCCCCGGGTGCTAGTGTATTGTGAAATCATAATCCTTGAGTAGTTCAAGCCATCTCCTTTTCCTCGTGTTAAGATCTTTTTGTGAGAAAATATACATCAAACTCTTGTGATCCGTATAAATCTCACATTTTCACCATAGAGATAGTGTCTCCATATCATCAAGGAAAAGACTACAGCTGCAAATTCAAGATCATGAGTGGGATAGTTTTTCTCATGAATTTTTAGTTGTCTTGATGCATAGGCAATAACACTATCATTATACATAATGACACAACCAAGTCCTTTCTTTGAAGCATCACCATAAATAACAAACCCATCGTTCCCGGATGGTAGTGTCATGATAGAATAAATGAATAATCTTCTCTTAAGTTCTTAAAAACATTCTTCACACACTTTTTTCCAAACAAATTTAACCCCTTTACATGTGAGCATGGTTAATGGTTAATCCAACCATGAAAATTTATGGACTAAATGCAAATAATAACCTACTAAACCAATAAAACTATGTACATCATTTATACTCATCGTTGCAGCCCATAATTGGATTTCTTGGGTATTTGAAAGATCTACATAGATTCCATCCTTAGAGACAATGTGTAAAAGAAAATAAATTTATTGAATCCAAAATTCATTCTTTCTATACATCCAATATAATTCATTTCATCTAAAAGTCTTTAGAATAATGAGCAAGTGATTCTCTTGATCTTCGTATCTTTTGGAGTATAATAAGATATCATCAATAAATATCATTTAAAATACATCAATATATTCCTTGAAAACTCTATTCATTATATTCATGAAGATATAAGGTTCATTAGTCAATCAAAAAGGCATTTTTGTAAACTCATAATGCCAGTACCTGGTTCGAAATGCTGTTTTCGGAATGTCTTCCTTCTTCACACACAACTAATGATATCTAGATCAATGGTCAATCTTTGATAAATATTGATCTCCATGAAGTTGGTTAAATAAATAATCAATGCAAGGTAGGGGATACATGTTATTTATTGTTATAGCATTGATCTCCCAGTATTAAATTCACATCCCCATAAATCCATCTTTCATCATAACAAAAATGATAGTGGCTCCCCATGGAAAAACCCTAGGGAGAATAAATCCCATATTACACAATTACTATAGTTGTTTATTTAGTTCCACTAATTCCATAGTGGCCATTCAAAAAGGGGTCTTAGATATGGGCATTGAACCAGGAATTAAATCAATGGAAAACTCAATTTCTCGATCTAGAGGATGTTCAATTAAATCCTTTAGAAACACATCAATATATTCTTTCATAATAGGTATGTCTTTTATTCGAAAATTATTTTACTCTTCCATAATTACATCATAATCTTCCTCCCCAATAATTTAATTTAGTAGATCTTTTGGGGGTCGATCTAGATAAGAATCTGGTGGTGATTTTTCCACTCTAAAGATAAGGTACTCTTTTTAATCATCGAAAATTGTAACCTCCTTCTTCTTAAAATGTATTGTCACATCATGGTCTGAAATCCAATCCATTCCAAATATTATATCAAATTCAATCATGGTTATACTGACGAGATCAGTAGATAAAGAACATTTATATTCCCTAATGGGAACTGATTCAAAAAACATTGTTGCGATGATATATTCCTTAGGATTTTTGATTGATAACTCCCTGGTTAAGTCAAATTGAATATATCTAATTTTCATAGAAAACTAGGAAGATTTGAAACAATTTGATGATCTATAATGAAATAAATCATAGGATAAACTTGATGAAATCATTATATTACCTACCACCATGTCTTTCGGAGCATTAACCTCATCATCAGTGATCTCATAAGCTTGGCCATGCTCCTTTGGCCTTTTATAAGTTAATTTCCCTTGTTGCATAGGATGTTCATATGCCTAATTTCCATTTTCTCTAAAATTTTAGCATTCATCATTGACATCTTATTTCTTTCCCTTCAAGAAATTACCGGGGTGTTTCTTCCCACATTTACCACAGGATGGATACAATACTTTTTTATTCTTCCCATATTTCCATTTTTAGAGTGATTAGAATATATCTTCTTCTCTTGCATTGCATTGAAGTCAAATTACATAGATAATTCTTTTTCTTGTATTGATTGTGTATGAGAAAATATCTTCATACAATGAGATGGATTATGAGAATAATTATTGATAAAAAATGGTTTTAACCCATAAAATAATCGATCAATCTTAACCATTAGGTTATGTATATAATTTGCTGCATGCCTGGCTATCCTTCTAATGTTAGCCTCATTATTTGCAACATTTTCATCCTCCTTTTGTCTCAGACCTAGAAATTTCCTTTCCATATCTGCTAGATGGTCAGGAGGAAATTATATTTCTATGAAAATATCATTAAACACTCCCCATTCCATGTTCAATAATTCTTCATCTTATATTGTGTTTTGGATTAATGACCACCATTGATCTGCATATACCATGAGATGATAAATTTCTATGATAACATTTTCCCTTTAGCTACTCTGCAATGCTTGAAATATGTTCTGTAATGAATTTGTACATTGCTCAGCTACTTATGTATTTTTACTCCCATTGAACGTTGGTGGTTATTTCCTAATTAATCGGTCTAACATTGATCCTCTGCATTGTGGATAAAGGTTCTCCATACAGAAAAGGTTATTATTAATAACCAGAGTGATTTTATCCAGTATGGTGATAAGTTGATTAGCACCAGTTGTATCACTAGCTCCACTATAATTATCTTGGGTCGGAGGGAAATCCTTAAATGGATTACGTGATTTGGTACAGTTTCTATTCTTTTCACTGGGTTCCATTTATAAATAATGGCATACACTAGATTATCTTAGGAATCACAATACATAATACCAAACATGTAAAACAATTAACATAAATTGAGAAATCATTGTATATAATACATAATCATAAAAATATTCTTTCTTTGAGGAGGTATATACTCATAAATTTTTCATAATGGTATGTAAAGAAAATGTGAATTATCCGAGGAATAACCCTCAGGAGTTCCATAACCATGAGTGCATCAATGACCATTGGCATGTACCAGGATACCTCGGGTCAATCCTAAAACCCCATGTCAGAGTTTTCACTCCTTGGTACATCTGTTCCAGAGCCGCTTCTACCTTCTCATATCCAAATAGGGATGAATTGTGTGGAATATAAACAAAATCACTACATTACCAAATTCTATGAAGTTATTCTATACATATCCACATAGTCTATCTTAGGGAAATTTTCTTCAATAATAGTTTATATACATATAGTATTCATGGATTGTTATAAACATCTTACAGTACCAACTCTAAACCCCAGACCCCAATTACCTAGATTCGGTGCATTATTACATAACATTGGCAAGATACAAGGAATCATGTCCAGAATGACTGATTAGTTTAGTATCCTTGGAAGTACTAGATACATTCATAAGATTTATTTTACATCATGAAATAAAAATATCAACACGATTTTTTCCCCATTGACCACACATGTATCCTTAGACTATCTCTTCAAGTCTGCTATAAAATTTTTCTTTACCTCCTGGGAAAAATAATTCATAGAATGGTGTGAGCTCAAATACTCTATAAGGAGAACAATATAGTAGAAACATTCATAAATTATCATAAACATTTATGTCAATGTATTAGACTAAAACAAAATCCTTTTAAACATAACCATCATCATAATATGGTGATTATAAAATCAAATACTTCCATTTACATATTCACATGTATATTATACTACTAGAATAACCACATTCAATATCAATAGCCACATTCACAATGATGGTATGCATAATGCCAGACTTCAAAACCACATTTCAAGGCCCTGTGCTAAGACTACAAATAATATTTTTTCAAGGCCTTTTGGCAACACACTAGTTTGTCTCATGAGACCTACCGATGCATCGAGGAACAATGGCGGGCTCCACCCATCACATACTATGTCCAACGCATTCCTCATATCAATATGTTTATATATAACATAAACATTCATATTAAAACTTTCATACGATATTTCATTACTTTATCCATAAACCATGAATGGAAAAAAAATAACACATCCACAGTCAAATTTATCACAAAAAATTCAATAAAATAAGAATGATTTGTATCATAATAAATGGAATTCAAACAACCTTAAAATCCATCAAAGGATGCTGACATAGATGAAATCAAAACTCTTTGTAGATAAATATCCCATTCTATTTTGAAATCATTTAAATGACTATTAAAAAAGAAAAAAATTATTTTGAAATTATTCTTCAAATATTTTAATGGAATCTTCAATGATTTTATAATGGAAGAAAATATAAATACCCACTGTATAAGATAAATAAAGACATTCTTACCTTAATTTTGTCAGAAAGGTCATTATGTACCTTGTTTAGAAAATGTCGGAAAGATTCGTTTCCAACCATTTTATAAAAAGTCAAACAAGTGTATAAATGACTTTAACCAATATACTAGTAAATAGTAAAAAAAATTAAATAAATTTTTATGATACATGGAAGTGGATGATAAAGAGGTCATAGTAGATACTTAGGTAAAAACAACCTTAGATAAAAAAGATATTGTGAAATTAACCCTTACCATGTAAATTTCCTTAGTAAATGGTATATTAACCTATTATATAATAGTTAAAACATTTATATTAAATTATAAAATAATAATATAAATAAATATGATATCATATAATATCTTTTAATATTTCATTGTTAATAATATTTTAGTAGTATCAACGTTTCTAGTGTTAACTGATCTGTTTTACTTTTTATGCACGGTTATGTAAACCATGTTTGTTATGTATAGGATGTATTTTATACATATTCAGAATACAATTAAGTTCTTAAAAATCATTTTTAATCATAATATTAATACAATTTGTGAATGATTGTGATGGGTAATTAATTTCACTGTGTTCGTGGAGACGGTAATCTGAACGTACACATGAGCTACAATATAAATATATTGATGGTGAAATCATATGTAATTTTATTTTATATCATATATACAGAATTATTAACAGGTTATATTTATTATTTAAATTATTTATAATCATTTTTATACCCATCCATACGATGAAGTGTATGAATAAAATACTACACCATGACGTGGAGATGGTAATCGGTACGTACGCGTGTATGGTGACATTATCAATCATATGATGGATAGAATAATGGATATGGTTATACAATTTTTATAATAACATCACAGTATATATAATACAATGAAGTTGTTATTTTATTATGGAAACAACAAATAAAGAGAAGGAGGAAGAAGAAAAGAACTGGAAAGATGTGATGAAATATTTACCTCTTCTTCGGGTTCTTCTGTTAGATTTTGTAAAACGGGACCCATTGGTAGGATTTCTGACCAAAGGAAGGCCTCTAGGATGAATTTAAGAAATTTGGGAGGATATTTGGGTACATTTTGGCTCATCCAAAAGGCTTTGCATGAGTGAAATTAAGAGAAGGGGAAGTACCCTTTTATAAGAGAGGAGATGGTCAATTTAGGAAATGCTTGAAATATTATTTTATAATAAATTTATTTTTGGTTTCGAAGGGCACCAAAATAATTTATTTCAAGGATAATGTGGGTATGGGTCGAAAACATCTCATCCAATGGGTTTTGGACTGGTTTAGGTCACCATATTAACCTTATTCGTTAGACATAACTCTTAGTTAAATAGTTTGACATTTACCACGTCTCTTTATATTTTTATATTATATGGTTAATAAACATACTATAACATACCAAGATAACCCCATGTGGTTAACTATATATTTTTATAATCTTATATATGTACTTTGGAGTAGCCTTAGATTTTTAGGAATATTATATCAAATAATAATATACTATTGGTTTTAAAAACTCAAATATGTCAATTTTGACACTATTTAGTATTTGATTTTTTTGAAAACCATTAAAAATTTCTAACTTAAAATAAAATTTATTTAACCAACTTTAACATGTTATATTAACCTTTAAAATTAGTTTAATTTATTAGAATCCTCAATTTACATTTAGTTGGATATTTATAATATCAATTATTTTAATATTTATTTATTAAGGTAATTACTGCATCATCATTGTGTCAATAAAAATTAACTTATTTAAATTCTAAAAATTATAAATAAAATTCCATTATGTAGGGAAAATTTTTAACTATATAATGAATAATTATAGTCGAGTTTATATTGTGTAAACCCCTATATTTAAAATGGTTTAGTTATTAAAAATTGAATTTAACTCTTTAAACTCTTCTTTAAATAAAATAATAATAATTGTCCAAATCTTATCCAAGTTGGCCAAATAGGGGTCATATTTTATTTCTATGGTTGTTTTTGGTCAAATTATTCTAATCCATTTTAATTATAACATGTGTATGGATAATAATGATATCATTTTTACACTTAATTACCCTATTTACTTTTAACCGTGGTAAATAAAAGTCAAAAGCTTCAATTCACCAAACATTATTTTCATCTTATTGAACAAAATTTTAATTACTAATCATAACCATGTATCTTTGATTTTTTAAATTCAACTCACAAAAGCGTTAAAATTATGTTTTATTCAAATTTGTAAATGATCCAAGGAGGTGGATAAAATATGGTTAAATTTTCAATATAATTTATATATATATAAATATATTATAAAATGAATAAAATTAATAACATTGAACTTTTATAGGAATTATGTATCTATTTTATCTAAATTATATTTAAATAAAAAAATATTTATTTAAATGAAATTTTATATTTATCCAATAAGACAATGTTTTCCACTATTCAACAAAAATATAATGTTTGTAAAAAATACCTAAATTTCATCCTAAGCTAATTTGGATATTTTTAATTCAAAAATAATGTCCATTTTTTAAAATAAAATCTCTATAATTTCTAAAATAGGGTATTACTATTCATAACGGCTAGTTTTATTGGTCATGGTGTGTTAGAATATCGAAGTTGTGCACAATGAAAGATACTACATTATTCAAAGGGAAACATAATGTGGATGCTTGGGGTGTTACAATTTCGATAAAATTCTTCATGAAGAAATGACCTCCAATGTTTAGTGGATCATATGATCTTATCGGTGGTGAATAATAGACTAACTCCATTGAAAAGATATTCATTTACCTCCATTGTAAATAATAATAGTATGTTGTGCTAGAAATCTATGGATTTGATTGGTAATTTGATATGTGGTAGACACTGATTAAATACTTAAAGTTCAAGGATGAAATTTATTCCATAGATTGGGAGGAAATCACAAAAATGTTTTTCAGTAAATATTTTCTCTAAAATAATCATTTCAATATGGACGAAGAGTTTTTTAGATATAGGAAAAAGGATGATGAGTCTATAGGGGCATTTGAAACAAACATTACACGGATTTAAAGATACTTATCCATATTTTCAGGAACATCAAATGTAAGGTGGATGATTTCTTTATCATACTAAAGTTTATTCTATGAAAAGCATTAGAGTTTCAAGATTCTAGTATATATTAAAAGATTTACCTTTACTCCATTAAGGATGAAAAAGAGTTCGAAGCCTCTATGTATTATCGTGGGATGGGTAAAAAAATGAAAAATGGTATTTAATTTTCGTGGATCAAGAAAATAGATCCCATAATAAAAATATGAACAAATATCACACGTCTCAAAATAGTGGGAACATGAATCCTAGGAACAACCTATGGGTATTAGGAAATGCTTACAATTGGGAAGAATGGGGCATCATGCCATAAATTTCTTGAGGGTTATTAAGAATCACGCTAACATGGAATAAAAAATGATGTTGTATTTGAATGCTCTACGAGTAATGTAGTTTTTCAACTACATGGGACATTAGTGTTTTTTGTACATGTTACCTAATAAAAAATTTATTTGAGGAAACGAATAAAAAACTCCAAGGTATTAAGTAAGATCATTTGATATCACTACTGCTGAGGTAGAAAATGAATATGAGTTGGTGACAGGTATTCTAGCCATATATTCAAGAGTAGAGAATGTATTATTTGATTATTTTTCTTCAAATACTTTAATATCATGCACATTTTTTTGAAATATTCTATAAACTCTTCAAAATATGGGGGTTGAATTATTTTTAAGAATAGAATAATGGGAAATTATTGCATCCAATGTATATAAATTCTACTCGATTAATTCTTGTGGACCAAACCACCCAGTAAATTTTGTCAAACTCCCTTTAGTATAGTTTAACTCTATATTGGGAATGAATTTGAAATAATTATACAAATCCAAAATCAAATATGTGGAAAGGTTGATAGAACTACATATTCCAAAGAATCCTCTAATTATTTACATGTAAAAAGAGGATGATAAATCCCCTTCACAATCATCATCCCATGTATGGAAATTACTACCTTATGAGGAATCATATCTTGTTGGAATGATTGAGATATAGGAAATGATCATTCTTGAATACATGATCATCATGAGGTGTTACACTGATGTATTTCCTAAAGACTTTCATGGTCATCCTCCTAGTTCAGAGGTTTAGTTCTCTATTAAACATATTCCTAGATCTCTAACTCTATCAAAAAAAATTATAAAATGGACACCGTTGAGTTGGAGGAAATAAAGAAGCAGTTAAAAGAGAATCCATACAAGGGTATTATAATCCATGGTGCTTCACTGTGGGTTTCACAGGTCCTCTTTGTTATGAAATATTATGGATCAATGCTCCTCTACATTAACTGTCACGAATCAAATAAAATAATGATAAAGAGAAATTATCCCTTGAAATAGATATATGTCTTGTTTAATCACCTATGTGGGGGAAGTTATTTCTCTAAAGTGGACCTCCAGTTGGGATATCATCAATTAAAGGTGAGAATGGGAGAAATTTTTAAGTCAACTTTTTGTACAAGGAATAAAAATTTTGACTTCATAGTGATTCCTTTTAAACTCACTAAATCCCCAAAAATATTCACGAACTTAATGAATTTTGTTTTTATATATTACCTCAACATATTTGTACGTGTCTTTATTTTTGATATTATGATATAATAAATGATTAAGGGGGAACTTGAGGATCATTTGAATACTTTTCTAAAAAAATTACGAAGGGAGAAACTATATAAAAAGTATAGTAAATGTGAGTTCTGGACGAAGGAATTATCATTCAAGGGGTATGTTATCACCATCAATTGAATATTTTTGGACCATTACATGACAAAGAAAATTGATGTGTGGCCCCTTCCAATACCTATAATTGAGATCTGCTTCATTCATGGTCTAGTGGTGTATTACCGACAAATTTTGAATAACTTATCACAATTTTGAAACCCAATAACCAAGATGACATGGAAGGGTGTGTAGTTTTTATAGGCACACAAATGTGAGAAAGGATTTAAAGAGATTAAAAAGAGGATCATCACTTACAATACACACACTCCCAACTTTTGGATAACACATTATTCTGTAGAATTATGCTTTAAAAAATCAATTAGGCCGGTTACTAATGGACAATGATAAATCCTTAGCTTATTACTCAATTCAATTGAAAATATGTGAGAAAACCTATCCTATGCATGATCTGAAATTGGCAGTTGAGATATTTCTGTTGAATATCTAAAGGAATTATCTCTATTGGTGGAAGTGTGAGATATATGTTGATTAAATAAATATCAAGTATATATTAACAAATAAAGAGCTTAATATTCCCCTCTGAAGATGGTTGAATCTCATCAATGAATATGAAAACTCAATTCACTACCACCCTCATATAAATGTTTTTTGTGGATTCTCTATGTAGAATGTATTATGGTTATTTATCAATGATGAGAATTGAGAAGTATCCAATATTCTAATACCTAAAAAGGATGGCCATGGTAATCTTTAAGGAATGAATATCATAAATACTTTATCAAATTATTTCTCAACCATCCATTGTGGAAAAAATAATGGATTCTGAAAAAAAAAATGTGAAAATTGAGAAATTGGTGGAAGCTATCGGAAATGGGATATCCTTACAGTTCTAAATGGATGAGGAATGAGTTGTGACATTTGGGTTACAAAAAAGTGTACAATCCAATACTTATATAAGGAGGATATTCTGAATGATGTGTATAGATTAACATTCTTTTTTCTCCTAGGTAGAAAAAATATGTGTTTAGATCTCTGAGAGAACTATTATTGCGAAAATATGAAAAGGTAGATCACTAAATGTACATGAATGTTCATGTCATTTCAGATAATGTTAGGCTGAGAGAAAAATTTATAAGGGTA
Source organism: Viscum album (assembly GCA_963277665.1). NCBI lineage: Eukaryota > Viridiplantae > Streptophyta > Magnoliopsida > Santalales > Viscaceae > Viscum > Viscum album. Next base: position 2,061,904,952 of record OY728133.1, on the reverse strand, counting down.
TGATATAGTAATTATCTAAACCGACATGGAAATGGGAAAACATCACAATGGACATTATCACTGGACTTCTAAATACATCGAGATTCAAAAATTATATATGGGTTGTTTTGAATCGTCTTACAAAGACACCTCAATTTATCTCAATTTGAGTGTAATTATCAGTGGATCAACATGAATAGATATACATCAATGAAGTGGTATGGATTCATGGAGTAGGACTATCGATTATATTCGATAGAGATATGAGATTCACATACATGTTTTTGAAATGTCTCCAACATGCTCTGAGCACCTAGTTGAAATTCATCAGGGAAAATTATCCTCAAACTGATGGTAAATATAAACAGACTATTCTCAATCTGGAAGACATTTTTAGATCATGTTTCATTGACTTCAAAGGATTGTGGGACAAATATATTCCTCTGGTTGAGTTCTCTTAAAATAATATTTTCCACTCAAGAATCCAAATGGATCCATATGAATCCCTTTAGTGAAATAGATGGAGGGCACTGAAATGATGGGATGATGTCAGTGAACGTAAGGTGTATGGACCATAATTGGTTGAAGAAATGGTAGAGATGGTGAAAACCATTCAATATCACATCAAAAAATCCCAATTTTTTCAAGATATCTTTTCAAACAATCATCGATGAGACCTTGAATTCAAAGTTTGAGACATGGTATTTTTTTGTATATCTCCAAGGAATATGATCATTAGATATGGGTAGAATGGGGAGTTATGTCCATGGCACATCATCCTGTTAGTGATTATTGATCATGTTGGAGTAATGGCATATCGACTAGAACATCCACAAGTAATGTCCCGAGTTCATAATGTATTCTATGAATTCTTATTGAGGAAGTAAATACCAAATCCTTCACAACTATAGAATTCAGAGGTGGTATAGTAAGAAAATGATATCTCATACAAGGAGAAGGAAGTTAAGATCTTTGATCATAGAGATAAATTTATAAGCCCAAGTACCGCTCTCTTAGTCAATGAAAACTAGAATATCCATAAGTAAGATGAGAAAATATGGGATCCAGAGAAAGCAATGAAATACAAGTATCCCCATCTATTTTCACATTAGTATTTGAAACGAAATTTGTACACAAGAAATATATTCAGGCGGATGAATGTGAAAAGGAAAACATTTAGAAATGGAAATAACCCTCTTAAAATTATTCCATATATTAAAAATGAAATTAAATCTCATAAATAACACAATATAAACATTATAAATGATGAATGAATGAAATAAGTGGTATTTCAAAAATGTAAGAAACCTATACCAATGAAATAGTAACATCACCCCTGGAATAGTAAAAAACATTTGTATAGTAAACCATCCAATAGAATAATAACATCACCCATGAGAGTCTAAATAAAAATTACGTACAAAGAGGGAATATGTGAACCTGAGAAAACAATTAAATAAATGTACCAGCGTTTGTTTTCCCCAAAGTGACTGAAACAAAATTTAAAGGGAGAATTTTTTATGGGGGAAGAATGTAACAACCCATTGATTTATCAATGGAAATTCCCTTCTTAAAATTATTTCATTTATTAAAAATCACATTAAATCACATAAATAACACAATATAAACCATAAAAATAAATAATGAATGAAATAAAAAGAATTTCTAGAGGTTATGAAACATATATCATGCAAATAGTAACTTGATCTTTGGAATAGTAATATAACCCTTAAGATTAGTAAAATAGAAAATAAAATATATATTTTCACCCCATTTGAATATATTTAAAAATTAAGGATATGGTAATTGATAATATGAGATAATTATATCATAGAATAAGTAAATAAATATTTTGGATATTATTAATTAAGTGCTAATATTTTTAAAAAACATAAATATTTATTTTCAATTTGTTAATTAATATAAATTTTTTTAAAAAAATTTATTTCCATAAAATATATTCATAAAATAATTTTTTTATATCTTAATATTGTAGGAAAATTTAATGGGGCCTCTGTTACATTTGGAATGTGTTGTAAATTTAGTAACAACTTTCAAATCTATATTTATCTTGTAAATGATTATTTTAATTACAAATAATATTTATTATATTTGGAAAACTATTTTTATAAAATGGAGTTAATTTTTTAATTATACATATCTAGGAATGGTTTGGGTTTATTTTTGATATTTTTCTAAATTATTAAACTTTTTGTTGAAAAGTAAAATATGATAATTTTTGAAAAATGCTAACTACCTGAATTACGGAGTCACAGATGATATATGTCATTTGAATGCCTAAATATCAAACCATAATTCAATATTTTATTTTATTTGTAATTAATTTTCAAACTATTCAATTTCCTAATCCAAAATAATAAACTAATGATTAAAATAATTAGAAAAAATCCCCTATTTTGCTATAAATACCACCGCTCACAAATTTACCTCCTCATTCCTCTCAAGCATTAATCCATATCAAAATTATTGTCAATAATATTCCCAAGACACTACCCCTTGCCCAAGGAATTATTATCATAACAACATTCAAAAATCAATCTCATAAGGTTGTTCTCGAGAATAAGGAATTGAGAGGTAAACCCCTCTTTCTTATCATTTAATTTCATTTCACGTTCCTTTATTTTATTTTTCTCTCCACAAATCCCCACATACAAATTGTATGATATCTCTATAGACATAAATATACTAATGTTTTTTTATTCTAAAGAAAAAAACTTCTTCTTCACAATTTCATCATCATTTTATACCACAAATGAAAACATCATCTTGGATGTGTTAATTTATCACATTCATGGATGAAGATGTTTTCAAATTCCATTACAGTCTTCATGTAAGGTCAAGAAACCTTTTTTGGTAGAAAAATATTATAATATATGTATTGTATTATATTTAATGTTTTTTAACAATAATATTTATATTATATTAAATAATAAAACAAAACTAGTTCATTGTGATAAAAAACTACTAAAATTTATCCAAATGATTATCATTAACATGTTATCTAATAATTCATCCTCACTTAAAATAACAATATGAATTATTTGATAATCATATAATATATATTTTTATTAATAATTTATATCCTCAATTCTTTACAACCATTCTCATCTTACATCATTATTCATATGTTTATATAAGTAAATCTATCATGAATACCAAGGAAATTAACGCTCTTTATTGATGAAATTGAATCCCATAGCCCCTCAAAAGGGGACATAAAAGAAAATAATAAAATTTATATAAATAAAATAAATTAAATTTATAAAATTTTCATCAATAATTAATTAATGGATTTAATTTTATTTTTTAGAATATTAATATTAAGTGTATAACCATTTCATACATAAGGCCAAGGATTCAAACTAAACGTACATTATTCCTTCAAGTTACTCTACCTCTATTCTCCTCATAAAAAATATTTTATTTTTATGTAAATCATCTAAAATTTGATTATATGGTTAAAACTCATGTATTTAGATCTATTAAACCTTCTTTTCTGGGATATACAGGTTTTTAAAAGGTTCCGTAGTCAATTCTTCTCAATAAGAAAACTTGATTTAAAATAATTTCGTGAATTCATTCCCATTTTCATGTGTACTCTATAATCTTTTTTAATCCACCATTATTTGTTCTAAAACAAGTAATTTTTTTAAAATCATTATTTCTTCACTTATGGGTTTATATTAAATATTATTCCCATTTAATATTTAAATTATTTTTAATATTTTCCTTAAACTGCACAAATATTTTTAATTATAACGTTTCATAAATACTCTATTTGAAAGTTATCACATAATTTTGACAAGAATAATCATGATGTATGATTTTCTATTTTGTCAATATCCATGGATTAATTAATTACTTTATTTCATGGAAACGTTTTTTATATTCTTATTAATTATGTTTTATAACGTGATTGTGATACACATTTCATTCCATGGGTTACCCTTATGATAAATTTTTAATGTGGTACAAATATTCAACAAAATGATATGATGGGATCATCCAGATAGTGCTCTAATTCATTGGGTAATTTTTAGTATCATGAGATATCAATTGTAGCATTCTTATTGGTTATCCCTCACTCATAATCCATGTGAAACGGTCATGGGGGTTAGCCTTGACTCATGCTCCCCTTTGTGAAATGAGCCCTGACTCATGCTAAAGACATGGTTTATGTTGCTACCACATTATTACGATTCCATTATTATATGATCTTATGTAAAATATGTTAGGATTATATATGTTTAATCATGATCCTTGAATTTTTAAATCCTTATGTAATGCCTTCTAACCCATGTTTTTATCATTATTTTATTGATTATTCCCTTTTGGTATTTTTAGTTCATCTCATTGTTCCCATAGGTTATCCTATGTAGATGTAAGGGTTTAAGGGGGTTTTAGGAGATATATACAATGATTAAATAATATAAGTTTTTTTGGAATCATGATGATTAATTTTGTACCTTATCTCCAAGACACTAGACATTACAATCCTATTATTTTAATTTCATGCATATTTTTTTAAACTTATGTAAAAATATGTGTAAAAGGATAGGGTTTCGATATCCTCCACCACCACTATCATGTATACATAGACCAAAGAGAATCCTTATTTAAATTATTCTCCTGGAATTCAATGTCGAATGACCCAAGAATTCGGTTATATTGTGCTAGCACCTGGATATTCCAACAATGAAGTTCAGAGTTTCATAGAACACATGTGGATCATCACTTTAGGGAATATACTATTGTTTCTTACTATAAAACAGAGGTACGATGTATAAATATTATCATATCCATCAATAAAGAAATAATTAATATCAATGAATTTTATTAATAGTTTTAATTAATTATCAATAATATTTGCTGATCATGCATCTTTGTTCTATTATTAAATAATCAATTATTCTTTGATTCATTTATATTGATCGTGACATTTATCATTTTGTAAATATGATATTATTAAATGGCTATGAAAAAAATATGAGTTGGTGATGCCGAATCTGGTACTGCTACTATACTTGTAACCATAAAACATATAGGTACATTGAGGGTTCAATAAAACCCCTGGTACATATTATTTGTATATTAAGTGAGAAATGAATCATAAAATACTCTATTAACACACTTGGGTATAAAAAACCCAAGAATTTTACAAATAATTACTAAAATATAATTAATTCATGTTTTGATAATGAGCTTCATGTTTATGAATAACAATGATGAGTTGTTCATTGTTAGACAAATGTATGAGGAAATGATGAAATTTATTCTTAAGTATTTTCATAGATTCATATGGTGTTAGTATGAAAATTTTATTCTTTTTCTACTTTCATTATAGGGTATTTTTCATGGATTCGAGTCTAATATAAAAAATATATTATTATCCCCTTTCTTAGGACATGGATGATTTTTTAAACCTATGGATAATGTTTTTATATTGGTCGTCTTGTAGGCTTGTTGTTAACCTTTATAGATTCCCATTATGGGTTAATTTCTCTTTGAGAAAATAAAAATAAAAAAGGGATAACATATTTTTTTTATTTTTCTTATTATTTAATTGGTAATGAGGTAATTTTCATTCACATTAAGATTATATTCTAGAGACGCTTACAAAAGTATTAATTTTCTAGTGTTCAAAAACAAAGACTATATTCTCATGTAATTTAATATTTCATCTACCTGACATTTAATCTTGGAATTAAGTTATACAATATCAACTGATATGTTTTTTTATATAACCCTTCATTGAAAACATTTATTTCTATTGTGTGATCATATATTATTAAGGTTATATAATTTCTTAAATTAATAGTATACTAATATGTGTGTGTTCCCCTAAATTTTATTAATTATTTTATAAGATATAAGGTTATATTTAGTGTACCATTATTTTATCATTCATATCAATGAAATTATTTTAATTTTAGAGTAATGAATATGAAAATATTCATTATGGTTATTCCCTACAAAATTTTATACTCCTATAATATTTCTATATTAAATATATCTTTTTTGGTATCTGTGATTTGATCAATGTAATTTTTTCATTGTTTCATTGGCCATGTTATTATCTATAAAATAGCTAGGATATATCATTTATTTTTAATTTTTATGTCTTACTATGTATTGTTGGAATCACATTTCATTGGTACTTGGGTGTCGGTGAATATGTTCTTGTGTATTTGAGAAACATTTTTGAATGATATCATAGAGTATATGATGTCAATGGAATTGATCCCAAATACTGGTATGTTTGTGATTTTAATAGAATAAATTTATTTTTATTTTACATTAATTTTATGTGATTTATTTATTTAATCATTTTATTATCAACAACCTTTAATCTAAGATTCTAACATTAATGGATTCATACAGATGATATTCCATGTATAAATAAATATTATAATATAACATTAAATATGATTACTTTTTAAAATTTGAGTTGTGTATTTTTATTGTATTTTAATATGGTTTTAATCATAGAATACCTTATATTTTTTATTATAATCCCTCTCAATGCTCATCACCATGCCCAATTCTACTGTTGGTGGTATTGTAAAATCTCTCTTAGCCCATTCATAAATAAAATATATGTCTCAATGAAAAAAGTTTGAATGTTCCAAAATATTTAAAGAATATGGAATTCATGAAATTTTAAAATATAATGAATATATAAGGTTTATTTGAATATTATTCATATTCATATAATTAATGTTGAACATGTTTTCAATTATATATTATACATGATTTTAGAGTGACCCAAATGAGTCACATTGGAATATTTTAAAAATACAAATTGATATATTAATGTCACAATTAATTACAATATATGTTATATAAGAGAATAAAATATTATTCATTATAGTTTAACTAGTGTAGGCTAGTATATAAATATTAATTATATAAAATTGAATATAATTATAAATTGTTTCTTATAAATAGATGATTTAGTTATCAATTGATCAAGTAAACTTTTTTCTTACTAATCAGTATAAATCATGATAATATAGTATCCAATAATTAATATACAAAAAAAATTATAAAGATATAACCAAACAATCTGAAGGTGTAAGATTACTTATCATTGATTACTGGTTGTTATAATAAAATATTTGCATTGAAAAAAAATGTTATTGTACAAATGTTTTTGGATATGGAATTTACAAGCATGGGTATTTAAAATAATAAGACCTTGTTAATAATATTTCTACATGGGAACTATGGAAGGAGATATTTGATTATTTTGGGTTGAAAATGAATATTTATCCTTCCAACATATAGTATTTAATATGTGAATACTATTCTCTCTAAATCATGATTGATCATTTTGTAAATGAAATTAATCCTATCATAATGTTACTTCTCTCCATTATTGTTTATCCTATTTTCGTGTATATAGATATGTTATATACTTGGTTAATCATAAATCAATTGCCCATACCCATCTCTTCCATGCTAATAGGTAGATGATATGATCTCGATCATTGGGTGTATGGTAAAGCTATATGTTAAGGAAACAAACATTATTTAGATGGTTATTGAATAAATATAATTATTTACATTGTAGATATTATTAAAAATAAGCATTGTTATATATTTATGTACTTATCATTCTTCTTTCAGGTGAAAAAATATCTTTTATAATAAGATCATGATATATTAATTGTTTTCTCTCTCTTCTCTTAGCATAACATTAATCAATAAATTGTTGAATCTATTTATTCATTTCTATTTAGGTCCAGATTAGTGATCACTCTTTTTTAAAATAGTATATTATCCATCAATAGATCGGGTAGAAATAAATTCCACAAGAGTGTTGAGGTTTTACCCGCATGGTTTGAGGGGATTATAATGCCTGATATTTTAGTATTTAAATTTGTCTATGACGTGAAACTAATTTCATAATTGAGAATTCCAACATTAACAGATGATTATATATGAATATTGGATGTCAGGATAATTTAAGTCTCAATCACCTCATACCTCCCTAGTTATTTTTTTGATTCATAAAAAAATATCAAAATTTTCAATCAATGTAACAAATAGAAAAAAATATAAGTTTACCTTAGCATATAAATATATTAAAAATGTGTTTTTATAAGTTTATTGAATATATGAAAAAATATATAAGACCTCATAATATAATAAAACTTAATACATAGGGCGTAAGATTCAATAAAAATACAACTCAATTTAGTGGTTTTTCATTGACTCTAGTTTTGATGGATTTTTCCTTTTATAACTACACTTTATATATCTAGATTTATCCAGTCTGTCAGGGAGGTGTTTGGGTGACTGAGGACCCTAGAATTAGTATTTCTAAAATATTATTCTATATTAATGAATAGTATCACATCTAATTTCATTTCAAATGGTTTTCCTATTTTCAGAACTCATTATAGGAAATCAAAGACCATAATTAAATTTAGATCATGCGGTTTAACCTATGTACGACATCTGGTTAGTAGGCTTTGTCACAACCCGCCCTCGGGGTCCGTGCCGTGACTACCCCAAGCCCGCCTTCCATAGGCCAGGGGCTGGCGACTAGCACCAAGGCGTAAATCCCAGAAAAAGGGAAGGCATTGCCTTTGTAAAGTAAACAAACACCACAGAGTAAGCAAGCGGAAGAAAAACAATAAGTACAAAAAGAAGAGCTGAAAAGTAAAAAGGGGCCGGAAATACAAGCCCAACTGTAAAGTACAACTCGAAAGGGAAAACAGCGACTGAAAAGTAAAGCTGCTACGCTGAGATGTCCACTGGAAATCCCACCTGAAGGGTGGGTACAGATAGCTCCTCTGCTCCTCGGGTCCCGCCATCCGCTCCGAGTATGTCCCGCCCAGTGGTCCACCTCCGGGTACCGCCTCGTCGTATAGTCCACCTCCAGGTACCGTCAAGTCCTCGAACCTTCGGCTTCTGTCAGCACTGTCCGTCGTCTGCAACCAACACAACGAGGTGCGGGCATAGCCCGTGCAGGGGTGAGTATAACGATACTCAGTAGGGACCCCGAGACCCTCAAGGTCTCACTAAAACCAAGAAGGATAAACACAAGAAGATCTCAACATATAAACTCTACTTAGGTATATGCCCATACATATACCTAAGTTATCATGTAACCCATCTCAATCATTAGGAAACACAAGAATTGTGAAAACGACGGATAACCACTACCCGGGTATATGCCCATACATATACCAAAGTTAGCAAATGACCCATCTCAATCATAAAGTAACATAAGGTCAAAAGTCTCAGCTCAAACCAGGATTTTCATTATCGAAACCGTAACTGCTGAAGAGCTCCGTCTCTAGAGTGTACAGTGGTCCTGTCACGACTCCGAGGTACTTCTCACTAACCTAAGACTTCTGAAGTACTCCTCCTGTCGAGTACTGCGGGCCAGCCACCCAAACACAGTAGTGCTTCCCGCCGAGGTATGTCACCCAAACTCCGTAGTGCACACCCCCTAGTAGCCTGCTGAGGTACTCTCCGGACGAGCACCGCGGGTCTGCACTGTCACACAGGTAGTGCTCCGTCCGCCATGGGTCTGCACCTCAGAAAGTAGTGCTCCGTCCACTGGGCTAGTCGACTCACTCCAAGTCGAGTCGGTCAAGCAGTCGTCAGGTCTCAGCCAGCTACACGTTCTCCGTACATCGCATGCTCGTCACTGAGAGGGTCCGCTCCACGAGCTACAGGTCGATACTCCAAGTATCTCAAATTCCCACGAAGAAGTATCTCAAAAGTCCGTCTCGTCACAGGTGTCTCAACGCAACAGACGGCGCGTCGATCGGACGCCCGGTCTGTGAGTTATTAGCCTTTTCGTCCCAGGGGCCCGGTTGGTTTCGAGTGCGAACCAATCCCGGCCATATCTCAACTGTACCCCGAACTCCCATAGGGTACACTCAAAGGGACCGATACTCAACGTAAACACCAACGCTGCTGACGGCTCGTCAAGCGGACGCCCTGTCTGTAAGATATCAGCTTTCCCGTTCCAGGGGCCCGGTTGGATTTCGGGTACAATCCAACCCGGCCATACTCCGACTGCATCCAAAACTCGGGCGGAGTATGTCAAAAGTTCCGTCTCATCAAGAGGAAGTCAACGAAACAGACGGCGCGTCAATCGAACGCCCGGTCTGTGAGTTATTGGCTTTTTCGTCTCCGGGGCCCGGTTGGTTTTTAAGGCAAAACCAACCCGACCGTACGCCACCTGCGTCCAAACCTCGGGCGGAGTATGCCAAAAGATCCGTCTCACTAAAAGGAACACAACGCGACTGACGGTGCGTCAATCGGACGTTCGTAGCTCAAGATATGAGCGTTTCCGCTCCGAAGGCCCGGTTGGTTTCGTGAACGAACCAACCCGGCCGAACTCAGAGTAACCCGAAACCTTGAGTGCAATATACCGAAACGACCGTCTCGATCCAAGGATCGCGTTTCCGCTGACGGTTCGTCGATCGGAGGTCCGAGGCTCATGTTATTGGCCAAAAACCAAATCTGGTTCGAAACGGGGGGTCCAGGTCCGGGCCGACCCGGCCCGACCCCCCCCCCCCCCCCCGGGGCGGCGGCGGGCGGTGGCCGGCGGCGGTGGCGGGCGGCGGCGGCGGCGGCGGGCTGCGGCGGCGGCGGGCCGCGGCGGCGGCGGCGGCGGGCTGCGGCGGCGGCGGGCCGCGGCGGCGGCGGCGGCGGGCTGCGGCGGCGGCGGGCGGCGGCCAGCCGCCGCGAGGGGGCGGCACGCGGTGCTAAGCCCCGCGGTTCTAGAAAAACGGCGCGGCAATAGCCGCGCCCTTGAAATGAAACCGCCCCCACGTGGGGGCCGGTTTATTTAATAGAACCAGGGGGCCGGCTGCCCCCCCCCCCCCCCCCCTTCCTTCAAGAACCGCCCCCCTCTCTTAAAGAGGGGGGTTTTTATTGAACCGGCCGGGGGATTTAATCCCCCGGTTTTATGTCATCCGGCCGGCCAGCTGGCCGGCCGGTTTTTACCAACGGGACCGGAAATTCCGGTCCCGCCTTCGACTTCCGACGCCGGCGGCCCGGCCGCCGGTCTTCTCTTCCGTCGCGGCCCGGAACCGGCCGCGGTCTCCTCGTCCCGCCGCGGCCCGGAACCGGCCGCGGCGTTCGTCATCCGGCGCGGTGCGACGGCACCGCGCCCCTTCGCCGTGCTTTGATATTCATTCAACGCGGCGCGACGGCGTCGCGTTCTTTTTGTTTCTTCCATGGTGCGTGCGACGGCATCGCGTAAGATATTCGCACGTTCATCCGCGTGGTGCGACGGCACCACGCCACTTGCTTTCCTCCGCAAAAGCAAACAAGATCGTTGGAGGGGGTTCGGCCGTGTTCGTGCGGTCCGGCCCCCTCACGTTAAAATAATAACGCAACTTTTAAAAAATCAACATCCTCACGTTAGTCATACGAACCACGAGCAAGAATGAGATAATTAAATATTAAATCAACATCCCCTACCTTGGTATAAGGTTCGTAGATCGTTCTACGTTCCGCGGAAGACGACGTTGCGGAGGTCGGGCGACGCGGTCGTCGTTCGTCAAATTCAACGACGAAGAGGCGCGTCCGAAGAGGTACGTCGTTGGCGAATCCTTGTACGCCGACGAAGGTTGTCCGAGGAAGGTGCGGTGTTCTCTCTCGTTGACACCGAAGACGAAGAAGAGCAGAGCGGCGTTCTTCGTCGGAACATGAGCATTCTACGTCAAGTCTTGAGGAAAGTCAAATAAAAAGGAAACAACGAACTCAAGAACCCTTACCTCGATAGTCGCACGTTGACGGAGTCGTGGAATATCGGTGTCGATTCCTTTGACGTCGGAGGAAGAGTCATTGTCGATGGCGTTCGTCGCGAAAAACCGTCGCGGAAGAGATGACGCAGAAAAAGTACGTCGCGTCGCGGATACGGCGTCGCGGACGGATCGTGTTCTTCGGCGGAGAAGTTCTTCGTTGAAGAACGACGTTCTTCGCGTTCTTCGTTGAGTTTGAAGAAGAAGAAGAGGAGCTCTCTACCTCTCAAGAAGACAAACGATCAACCCAAAATAAAATAAGCTACACCTTATTTTATTTTCACTTTGCCAACCTTTCAAAAATTCAAAAGTTGAATTCAATTCATTAATTAAATCTAGAGTTGACAAAATTAAATGAAGAGATAGGTTGGTAAGAAATAAAGTAGGGAAGAGTTACGTAATTAAGAGGGGGTTTAGAGGGGTTAGGGATTTTGAAAAGAACTAGGGGTTCGTGTGGGCCCCACCACACTTAATCCTCCCACGGGAGGTTAAGTGGGTGTGGGTCCCACTTCCAACCTCCTTTGGTAGGTTTTTAATAAGTTAAAATAAAATTTGTCTTACACAAATTTTTATTTAACTCAACTGAAAACCCCAAAACTAATTTTCAACTCGCAACAAACGCAACTCCTGAAAAGGTCTCTTTAAGCGAATATCGGCGCTGCGAGTTCATCGGTGCCCTCAGATTTCAATTCCGAGCACCGGATCAAAAGTTAGGAATTCCCGCTCGTTCGTTCACTGAACGTACCCGAGCCAAACTTCAGAAATTAATTCCGGGCACTCCGGGCCTCGGAATCAGGTGCCGTCTGAAACCGCGTTCTTGTAAAATTCTAAAGAAAATTAAGAAAAAAATTCCCTTGAATTTTACGGGTCTTTACATTACTCCCACCTCAGGGCTTTACGTCCCCGTAAAGATACAACAAAAACTAGGGAAACAAATGAGGGTACTGAGCACGCATCTGAGCCTCCCGCTCCCATGTGCTCTCCTGGAGATTCCCGTGCCGCCATCTGTTGCGCACAAGAGGAATCGATTTCCCAAGTAGGACCCGCTCCTTTCGATTCTCTATCTCCACCGGGACCTCCGTAAAAGTCGCCCCATCGTCAACGTCAAGCTCCCCATGGTCAAAGATGTGCGTCGGGTCGTGCACGTATCTCCTCAGCTGAGACACGTGGAAGTCGTCGTGCACCCGGTGTAACTAAGGTGGTAGAGCCAGGCGATAAGCCACCTCACCAACCCTGCTGAGGACCTGGAAGGGTCCGATGAAGCGCGGAGATAACTTGTCGCCTCGGCCAAATCTCCGAATACCACGTCGAGGTGAGACCCGCAAGAAGACGTGGTCACCATCCTCGAACTCTAGTGGCCTCCGCCTCCTGTCAGCGTATGACTTCTGCCGGCTCTGTGTTTTCCTCATCCGCTCCTGGATGACATGGACCTCTTCTGACGTGGCCCGGACCATCTCTGGTCCCACAAGAGCTGCGAGATTTCTTCTTTGCCGATAAGAGAAACCTGGTCTCATCCCCTGGATGGACCACATTCTTTGCCTAAAACAGTCAATCCTAACATGGATGATACTAATCCATACCAAGGATGACGTCGTAAGGCCTCGACGCTACTACTAAGAGATCCAACCGTTACTCTCGCCTCCAAGGGTTGAGTCACACTGTCGGCATCAGTGTGTGGTAACTGGTCTCCTCCAGTAGATGTCTCACAAGTGAGGGTCAAGTCAACAGTCAACTGGAACCTCTTAGTAACATCACAAAAGAGGACAGGAAAGAAAACATCACAAAGGCATGCGTCTTTTATTAATGCAGCTCATATTACAAGACGCTACACAAAAGCAACATCAACATGGAACTAGAAGTACAAAAGACATATCCACTAGTTCCTCCCCTGTCCACCTGCTCCCAGAGCTCCAGCATTTGTCGCTGCCTCAACCTCGGTGGCTCCCTCCAAGCCTACGGATCGAGGAGTCGGACAGTCACGTGCCAGGTGACCCTTTCCGCCACAGGAGTAACATTGTCTGTTTCTGGCACGCCTGGCTCTGACCCCACCTCGGGTGCCCCGCACCACCGGTCCTAAAACCCGAGATCGCCCAACTGCTGGTCTGGTCCTCCTGGACCTCTGCATCATCTGTCTACTGCCCACAGATGACTCGGCTTCTGATCTAAAAACACGCGGCAAAGGCAGAATCTCCTGTACACGCTCGGGGTGTAGAGATACTGGCACAAACTCCACCCTGAAGAAGGTCTCGAAGTCTTCCCATGCGAAGTTCATCTCATCGCAAAACTGAAACAAGTGGATCCACCACCTACCTGCTGCTGCCTGAAGGAGGCTGGTAGCAAAGATCACCATGAAGCCTGCCGGAGTCCCCACTAGCCTGAAGACTCTCACCGCAGCCTCCAGCCAAACCTCAGCCGCCTGCGGGTCCGTCTCTCCCCGGAACCTGGGTGGCCTTTGGCGCTGGAACTCGTGCAGCGCGCTCAAGCGTCATGCATCGCCTACTGCTGGGGCTGGTGGCATCGGTGGCCCAACGTATGGTAGTACCGCTGGTGCCTCCGCTGGTGCCTCAACTGCAAGAGGGCCCTGTACCGAAGCCTCATCGCTCGACAGACTGTCAGCACGCTCATCCCTCCGGGCTCTAGCTGGTCGTCTGAGAAAATACATCCTGAAAGAAACAACGTAACATGATCAAACGATTATACCTGGTGAGATGACCTGGTTTGAGATGTTTTAAGGGGAAAAACCTTTGAAAACACACACGCAATCAGTGTTTTCGTGCACAAAGTCGGAAATCAGTTTTCAGGGTCCTGGTGTATGGATACGTCGGCCGCCCGCACCAACACTGGACTCCCTGAACTGAAAACCACACACGGTACTCTCAACACTATTGCTTCACAGAAAGAAACATCAGAGTTATAAGTTCTGCGGTAGAACCGAACTCCTTTGATACCAATTTGTCACGACCCGCCCTCGGGGTCCGTGCCGTGACTACCCCAAGCCCGCCTTCCATAGGCCAGGGGCTGGCGACTAGCACCAAGGCGTAAATCCCAGAAAAAGGGAAGGCATTGCCTTTGTAAAGTAAACAAACACCACAGAGTAAGCAAGCGGAAGTAAAACACTAAGTACAAAAAGAAGAGCTGAAAAGTAAAAAGGGGCCGGAAATACAAGCCCAACTGTAAAGTACAACTCGAAAGGGAAAACAGCGACTGAAAAGTAAAGCTGCTACGCTGAGATGTCCACTGGAAATCCCACCTGAAGGGTGGGTACAGATAGATCCTCTGCTCCTCGGGTCCCGCCATCCGCTCCGAGTATGTCCCGCCCAGTGGTCCACCTCCGGGTACCGCCTCGTCGTATAGTCCACCTCCAGGTACCGTCAAGTCCTCGAACCTTCGGCTTCTGTCAGCACTGTCCGTCGTCTGCAACCAACACAACGAGGTGCGGGCATAGCCCGTGCAGGGGTGAGTATAACGATACTCAGTAGGGACCCCGAGACCCTCAAGGTCTCACTAAAACCAACAAGGATAAACACAAGAAGATCTCAACAGATAAACTCTACATAGGTATATGCCCATACATATACCTAAGTTATCAAGTAACCCATCTCAATCATGAGGAAACACAAGAATTGTGAAAACGACGGATAACCACTACCCGGGTATATGCCCATACATATACCAAAGTTAGCAAGAGACCCATCTCAATCATAAAGTAACATAAGGTCAAAAGTCTCAGCTCAAACCAGGATTTTCATTATCGAAACCGTAACTGCTGAAGAGCTCCGTCTCTAGAGTGTACAGTGGTCCTGTCACGACTCCGAGGTACTGCTCACTAACCTAAGACTGCTGAAGTACTCCTCCTGTCGAGTACTGCGGGCCAGCCACCCAAACACAGTAGTGCTTCCCGCCGAGGTATGTCACCCAAACTCCGTAGTGCACACCCCCTAGTAGCCTGCTGAGGTACTCTCCGGACAAGCACTGTGGGTCTGCACTGTCACACAGGTAGTGCTCCGTCCGCCATGGGTCTGCACCTCAGAAAGTAGTGCTCCGTCCACTGGGCTAGTCGACTCACTCCAAGTCGAGTCGGTCAAGCAGTCGTCAGGTCTCAGCCAGCTACACGGTCTCCGTACATCGCATGCTCGTCACTGGGAGGGTCCGCTCCACGAGCTACAGGTCGATACTCCAAGTATCTCAAAGTCCCACGAAGAAGTATCTCAAAAGTCCGTCTCGTCACAGGTGTCTCAACGCAACAGACGGCGCGTCGATTGGACGCCTGGTCTGTGAGTTATTAGCCTTTTCGTCCCAGGGGCCCGGTTGGTTTCGAGTGCGAACCAATCCCGACCATATCTCAACTGTACCCCGAACTCCCATAGGGTACACTCAAAGGGACCGATACTCAACGTAACCACCAACGCTGCTGACGGCTCGTCAAGCGGACGTCCTGTCTGTAAGATATCAGCTTTCCCGTTCCAGGGGCCCGGTTGGATTTCGGGTACAATCCAACCCGGCCATACTCCGACTGCATCCAAAACTCGGGCGGAGTATGTCAAAAGTTCCGTCTCATCAAGAGGAAGTCAACGAAACAAACGGCGCGTCAATCGAACGCCCGGCCTGTGAGTTATTGGCTTTTTCGTCTCAGGGGCCCGGTTGGTTTTTAAGGCAAAACCAACCCGACCGTACGCCACCTGCGTCCAAACCTCGGGCGGAGTATGCCAAAAGATCCGTCTCACTAAAAGGAACACAACGCGACTGACGGTGCGTCAATCGGACGTTCGTAGCTCAAGATATGAGCGTTTCCGCTCCGAAGGCCCGGTTGGTTTCGTGAACGAACCTACCCGGCCGAACTCAGAGTAACCCGAAACCTTGAGTGCAATATACCGAAACGACCGTCTCGATCCAAGGATCGCGTTTCCGCTGACGGTTCGTCGATCGGAGGTCCGAGGCTCAAGTTATGGGCCAAAAACCAAATCTGGTTCGAAACGGGGGGTCCGGGTCCGGGCCGACCCGGCCCGACCCCCCCCCCCCCCCCCCCGGGGCGGCGGGCGGCGGCCGGCGGCGGCGGAGGGCGGCGGCGGCGGCGGCGGGCGGCGGCGGCAGCGGGCCGCGGCGGCGGCGGCGGCGGGCTGCGGCGGCGGCGGGCGGCGGCCCGCCGCCGCGAGGCGGCGGCACGCGGGGCTAAGCCCCGCGGTTCTGGAAAAACGGCGCGGCAATAGCCGCGCCCTTGAAATGAAACCGTCCCCACGTGGGGGCCGGTTTATTTAATAGAACCAGGGGGGCCGGCTGCCCCCCCCCCCCCCCCTTCCTTCAAGAACCGCCCCCCTCTCTTAAAGAGGGGGGTTTTTATTGAACCGGCCGGGGGATTTAATCCCCCGGTTTTATGTCATCCGGCCGGCCAGCTGGCCGGCCGGTTTTTACCAACGGGACCGGAAATTCCGGTCCCGCCTTCGACTTCCGACGCCGGCGGCCGGTCTTCTCTTCCGTCGCGGCCCGGAACCGGCTGCGGTCTCCTCGTCCCGCCGCGGCCCGGAACCGGCCGCGGCGTTCGTCATCCGGCGCGGTGCGACGACACCGCTCCCCTTCGCCGTGCTTTGATATTCATTCAACGCGGCGCGACGGCGTCGCGTTCTTATTGTTTCTTCCATGGTGTGTGCGACGGCATCGCGTAAGATATTCGCACGTTCATCCGCGTGGTGCGACGGCACCACGCCACTTGCTTTCCTCCGCAAAAGAAAACAAGATCGTTGGAGGGGGTTCGGCCGTGTTCGTGCGGTCCGGCCCCCTCACGTTAAAATAATAACGCAACTTTTAAAAAATCAACATCCTCACGTTAGTCATACGAACCACGAGCAAGAATGAGATAATTAAATATTAAATCAACATCCCCTACCTTGGTATAAGGTTCGAAGATCGTTCTACGTTCCGCGGAAGACGACGTCGCGGAGGTCGGGCGACGCGGTCGTCGTTCGTCAAATTCAACGACGAAGAGGCGCGTCCGAAGAGGTACGTCGTTGGCGAATCCTTGTACGCCGACGAAGGTTGTCCGAGGAAGGTGCGGTGTTCTCTCTCGTTGACACCGAAGATGAAGAAGAGCGGAGCGGCGTTCTTCGTCGGAACTTGAGCGTTCTACGTCAAGTCTTGAGGAAAGTCAAATAAAAAGGAAACAACGAACTCAAGAACCCTTACCTCGATAGTCGCACGTTGACGGAGTCGTGGAATATCGGTGTCGATTCCTTTGACGTCGGAGGAAGAGTCATTGTCGATGGCGTTCGTCGCGGAAAACCGTCGCGGAAGAGATGACGCAGAAAAAGTACGTCGCGTCGCGGATACGGCGTCGCGGACGGATCGTGTTCTTCGGCGGAGAAGTTCTTCGTTGAAAAACGACGTTCTTCGCGTTCTTCGTTGAGTTTGAAGAAGAAGAAGAGGAGCTCTCTACCTCTCAAGAAGACAAACGATCAACCCAAAATAAAATAAGCTACACCTTATTTTATTTTCACTTTGCCAACCTTTCAAAAATTCAAAAGTTGAATTCAATTCATTAATTAAATCTAGAGTTGACAAAATTAAATGAAGAGATAGGTTGGTAAGAAATAAAGTAGGGAAGATTTACGTAATTAAGAGGGGGTTTAGAGGGGTTAGGGAATTTGAAAAGAACTAGGGGTTCGTGTGGGCCCCACCACACTTAATCCTCCCAAGGGAGGTTAAGTGGGTGTGGGTCCCACTTCCAACCTCCTTTGGTAGGTTTTTAATAAGTTAAAATAAAATTTGTCTTACACAAATTTTTATTTAACTCAACTGAAAACCTTAAAACTAATTTTCAACTCGCAACAAACGCAACTCCCGAAAAGGTCTCTTTAAGAGAATATCGGCGCTGCGAGTTCATCGGTGCCCTCGGATTTCAATTCCGAGCACCGGATCAAAAGTTAGGAATTCCCGCTCGTTCGTTCACTGAACGTACCCGAGCCAAACTTCGGATATTAATTCCGGGCACTCTGGGCCTCGGAATCAGGTGCCGTCTGAAACCGCGTTCTTGTAAAATTCTAAAGAAAATTAAGAAAAAAATTTCCTTGAATTTTACGGGTCATTACAGGCTTCAAATGTTCCTAGGGAGGAGTTAACTGGTGGGATCATTTAATAAAATAAATAATTTACTTATTTATTTATATTAAACAAACTAATTCCAATAGACTATAAATATTCTATTATAGAAAATTACTTAGCCTAGTTTTATATCCATAGGTGGATTTAATAGCTAGAAATCCATTCTTCTTGGGAAATCATGTTCGATGAACAACATGTGATTAGATTAAGATGTACTGAGATGTCAAAAATATAGGGGGTCATCTTCATCATCGGGTAATGCACTTCTCAATATAAATCGATCTATAATTTATGGATGGAATGTTATTTATGGATTTCTTCTATTTTTTATTCATCTAATATAGATTGAATTATCTTATTTTTTTATCTATGATTATTTTAACTCTACTTGACCCATACCATAATGAAATTTCCAAAATATCATTATATTACCTCATTGACCATGATATCATCCCAAAATATTCCTATTAATCTGATCATATTTCCATAGAATATGGAATGGGAATGATTTACTAATTTATTATGCATATCTGTAACATCCCAAGTAATTAATGAATAATAGATATTTTTATCTATGTCTATTAATGATTAAGATAGTGTTATAGAGGCTTAAAATGAAAATAAATACAATCTTATGCATGGAATACAATAATATTCTTAAAAGATTGTTTTATTGCTTTTTGATGGCAAACCATTTTTGAATCTATTTTTTGACAATTTTATAAACTATTTTTGTCAAAATAAACTTATTCTTTATGATTGGGACATCACAATTTACCTTGTGTGAATTTTTGGTATTTTTCTGACATTGTTCATTTTTTAATGAATAGTGAAAAATACTGCATTTTACTTCAAAACTACTTTTTAATCTAATTTATTTATATGATTAGATTATGTTTTTAATTGGTTTTGAAGTGAAATTAGAATATATTTTTACCATTTTATCCAATGGTGGTCATTGGAATGAATTTCACTTTGAAATTAGACTTAAACTGGTGTCAATCTTTTGATACTTATTATTTTGTAAAAACACGCTTTTTGCTCTGGCAGTGGGAATTAATTATTAAATTAATTAATGTGACTTATATGATTTGAATTTTGTAAAATTGACTTCATTTTTGAATTCGGAATATCAAATATAGCTTAGGGTGAATTTTTGGTAATTTTCTGAAAAACTTCAATTTTTGATGAATAGTGAAACCACTAAGTGGTAATCAAGAAAATTGATTTTTCAGTTAAATGAAAGTTTACCACTAATGTGTATTGAATTTTGAAAATCCGACATACATGGTTGTCATTAAGAAGTAAAATGTGGTTCAATGAGATTAAAATAATTTTATGGTGAATAGTAACTTATTAAGTTTTTAATCACGATTAGTGGTAATTAGTGTAGTTTAAGGTATAAATAATGCTTTAATAATATGAAATGACCTAGACACATGTCCCAAACTTATTGGTTGTGTCTTGACCGACCAAGATAAGCCATGGGTCAACTTGGGGACCCCATGGGGACATTTTGGTTGGGAAATGACATAAATAACTTTTTATTTAATGTAAAGGTAAAAATGACACAAACATAATACGTTTTACGAAAACAATTTTTACATGGGGTTATAAAGATCAGATATTTGATTATAAATAGTCATTGGAAATCTAAAAAGATTTCCTACATCATAGTATTTTTTTATGATTTATAGACATTAAATAAATGAAATTATTTATGAAATAATCATGATGGAGCGATGACATCATTATTTGACGATTTAAATAGAATGGAAAGATAATGTAAAATCTATGATCTAAACATGGCCAAAACCAATTGGATGAGTGGATTTCGAACCCTTATCACCTTATCCACGAATTATATCAATGTGGGACCTTTTAAAACCGAAACTCATTTTCAAATAAAGTAATATTTCTTTACTTTCCAAAAGTGCCCCTCCTCTCCTCTTATAAAAGGCCCCCACCTCTACCTCATTTCACACACTCCTCAAGCCTTTGGCTCGGCCAACCCCTGCCCATTTACTCTCTCCACATCCCTATCCTCATCCTAGAGGATTCCCTTTGGGCATAATCCTTTCAAAGGAAGCCTTTAGGCTCAAATAAAAAGGAGTTACACTTTTAATGGTAATTCATTCTCTCATGTTCATTTGTTTTATTTTGCTTCTCCAACCCCCTAAACTCTTTTTATTTACTTCTTTTGTAACAACACCAGTATCTTAAATATACTAGGATGTTGTTATAAGATTTATTTGAGCTACACTCTCACACAACTACATCAAATGGTGAAAGAACATACGGTTTCCGTGGATGGCGAAATTCTGCCTCCCGAAATGATGATTGTTCAATACTCATTTAACACCTTCAAAGATGGCCATTATGATGTCACTATTTTTATATATTATATAAAATATGTTTATTTTTTCCTTAAGCTTCTGTTTTTATTCATTTTGGGCATACCTTTATGGTTTCCATTATGGGTAAACACGATATCATCATTTTAGGAAGTGCGGACTAGTGCCTCCTGAAAGTGATTTGATTCGTTAATACCATATGTGGGATGTGTAAAGGATAAAGTTAATGATATTATATATGTTATTATACTGGAATTATAATATACACTTATATCATTATGATTACATTCCAGAAAATATGAAATAGAAATGGAAGTAGCATTCATGCGTACGTACGGCTTACCGTCTCCATGAACGGTGCATTTCATTTCTTACCTCTAAATGTGATGTAATATTATAAATACATGTATATGATGAATATATATGACATATATGTTATCCAAATAATTAATATCATTCTGGATATAACGAACCTATGACCAAATTAACAACATGTAAGTGTAAGAAGTCTATTTTTGACTTATGAACCAAATACCGACAAAATGAACATTATTAACTTAACTGATTACATGATGTTCATAACATGGTATAAAACGAATAATGAACTTGAAAAAGATTCATAAGAAAGTAGATATTAACTCAAGTATATTATTCAGGAGATTAAATAACGGTCGGGTCAAGTCGGATACGAGGTATGGGACTTCGTCTCAAACTCCTTTCATTGAGGCATATTTTATTTTATACACAACTTTCTTTTATACGGTGTATAAACCCCTTTGACATATACGTTTATTCAAAAGGAATATTTTTATACGAAACATTTACTAAATGACAAAAGGGAATGTTTTTGTCGTACGTATGCGGCGACAACGACTTCTCCGCCGTCGTGACCGTTATTTGAGCTTCGGTTTCCTCTACAAGCCATACCTTTTTTTAAAAAATTAAAAATAAATACCATGTTTTACTTTGGTATTGAAAATGGCTTTCATAATGTTTTTATTATATCAATGTGTTGTATTGATATCTCGTGATTGAAATGTGGAAATGTTATGTTTCCTTTATGCATGTTTTATGTGATATGATTATGTTATGGTTCTTGGGCATTATAATGAAGATGGGTGGTTCCGTGATAAACTAAGGGTGGGTGAGCCCGTTATAGCTCTCCAATGCATTGGGTAACGCGAAGGAGTGAAACGTTAAGGTTTCTCCGAAGAGATTTTAGGGAATATACTGTGATGGGTATTCCAAACGTAACTAAGAGGGTTACTCCCTACGTAAGAATGTTATGAATGCCTCAAGTTACCTTTATGTCTTATGATTTCTATGATTTATTCATGATTTTATGAGGTATGTTAAAGTGCCTATGTTTTATGGGTAAAGTATGATTTCATTCTTATGTATATATGAACTCATGTTTCCTTTTCCATGTTTTTTTATAACCCATACTGAGTTTTTATGCTCATCCCACGTTTTTGAAATGTTTTTCACAGGTCAAGGGAAAGGTACATGATAAGATGATAGAGTCAAGGATGTGTCAAGAAATAATCCATGTTTTATTTTAAATGTGTTTCCATTGATGGAAATGAAGAATACTATCTTTCTGTAACCACTTTGTTTATATGTGGAATGTAATGAAAGTTTTATGATCAAATTCTCTAAAACTCTAAACCTGAAAAGATCCTCAATGTGAAATCTTGTAATAACTCACAATTAAGTAAGGTTTATGGCTGGGGCCTTATAGTTGGTATCAAAGGTCGGTTTAGATAACTTTAAGAGTTAGAATTCTATTAAATGATTATCCAAAAATAATTTTTTTTGAAATGATATAGCATTTAAAGATTACCATGTTGCTTCATCTAAGACATGTTTGTTCAGAATGGTTTTCCGTAGAGGAAACAGGGAAGCAGTGCTAGGAAGGCATAAAGAAGGAAATAACCTTCCGAATCAGCATCCAGAAATGGTCAGAATTGGAACTGAACAGTTTTTTGCAGTAATGGCGTAGTTGACTCAAGCGATAAATGGCGGTGGTATCCATACACGAGATCAGCCAGACCAACCGCGGAGGAACATGTCAGTGGTGGAACATTTCATGAGGCAACATCCACCATCATTCAGAGGATCATATGACCCTGTGCTAGCTGAAGGGTGGATTAAAGCACTGGAGAAGATTTTTTATGTCATGGGGTGTTCAGACAATCAAAAGGTTAGTCTTGCTATTTACCGTTTGGAGGGTGAAGCAGATCAGTGGTGGTCTATGGTTAAAAATATCAGGGACACCGATGAGATTGATGCTCTTGACTGGGATGAATTAAAAGGTATGTTTCTTGAGAAGTATTTTCCTATGGTTGTTCGACTTAGGATGGAAAATAAATTCTTGGAATTGATGCAAGAGGAAGACTCAGTGGCTGCCTATGAAGAAAGGTTCACTCGATTGGCAAGGTATGCTCCAAATTTTATCCGGGACCTTGATAGTAAAATCAATCGTTTTTACTCAGGATTAAAGCCGAAGTATCGAAGGGCATTAGCTTCTCGTGAGTTTAAAAGTTATGAAAAGCTTTTTCAATGTGCTGAGAAGGTGGAAATGGATTTTTTCGATGACCAAGTTTTCTATAACAACCAGTAGAAGAAGAGACCGAGGTGGCAGGAGAAAGGTAAGAATTCTTCAAAAAAGTCTGATGGTAAGAGAACTACGTTTCCAGTTTGTGATAAATGTGGAAAAAGGCATGCTGGAGAATGTCTTCTGAATTCTGGGAAGTGCTACCGATGTTGTAAGATGGGACATAAGGCTCGTGATTGTACTGAAAAGGATCAAGGTGAAGGTAAGAACAAATTTGATTTACAGTTAGTGAAATGTTATAAGTGAAATGAGATGGGTCACTATGCAAACGAGTGTCCGACAAAGAGCTTGAGTGATGGGAAGCAGTTAGACTACAAGCAGAAAGGGGTGGTGAAATCCTTTGCAACTACTTCAGCAGATGTCGGGCCATCAAATGAAGTTGTATCAGGTACTTTGTTTGTTTTTTCAGATTATGCCAGTGTGTTTTTTGATTCGGGGTCTACACATTCTTTCATCTCTGAAACCTTTTCTAGTAAAATAGGAATACCATCTCAAGAAATGACTCCTGAACTTTTGGTAAAAACACCTGGGGGAAATGTCGAGGCAAAAAGAATTTATAAGAATCTTCCTATCCTTATATGTGGAAAGAAACTGCTTGCAATCCTTATTGTTCTACCTCTAGTAGAGTTTGATGTTATCCTGGGTATGGATTGGCTCTCTATTTACCATGATAAGAATGACTGTAGAGCTAAAGAAGTTTCTTTTCAGAAAGACTTTCAGTTTGTTTACAAGAATGAACCCTTAATTTTGATAACATATCAAGAGGCCGAGAAACTTGTAAATGATGGAAATGAATGTTACCTTGCACACGTTGTTGAAAATAAAGGAACTGTTCAGATTAATGATGTGCCAGTGGTAAATGAGTATCCTGATGTTTTTCCTGATGAGTTTCCTGGAATAATACCAGATCGGGAAGTTGAGTTTACTATTGACTTAGTTCCTGATGCTAATCCAATTTCAAAACCCCCTTATCGAATGGCACAAATTGAACTTTTAGAGTTGAAGAAGAAATTGCAAGATTTATTAGAGAAAGGTTTCATTAGACCTAGCACATCACCATGGGGTGATCCTGTTTTATTTGTTAAAAAGAAAGATGGTTATATGAGACTTTACATTGATTATAGAGCCTTGAATAATATCATTGTAACGAACAAATATCCTTTTCCTCATATCGATGTTTTGATTGATCAGCTCCAGGGAGCTCAGTTTTTTTCAAAGATTGACTTGAGATCGGGGTACCATCGGCTGAAGGTAAAGGAGGCAGATATTCCGAAGACCGCGTTCCGTACGAGATATGGCCATTATGAATTTGTATTAATGCCTTTTGGGCTAACCAATGCACCTGCTGTATTCATGGAATTAATGAATAGAATTTTCCATGAGTTCTTGGATAAGTTTGTGGTGGTTTTCATTGATGATATTTTGGTGTTTTCTAAAAGTAAAGAAGAGCATGAAAAACATTTAAGGGTTATCTTGAAAACCTTAAAAGAAAATAAACTGTATGGTAAATTCTGGAAGTGTGAGTTTTGGTTGTAACAAATTTCTTTCATTGGTCACATTGTTTCTAAAGATGGAATAACTGTTGATCCTGCAAAAACAAAAGTTGTGGAAGAATAGACAAGACCCACAAATGTAACCGAGATTCATAGATTCCTCGGTTTGGAGGGCTATTACCAAAGGTTTGTTAGAAATTTTTCACGGTTATCTAGTCCAATGACTAAGATAACTCGGAAGGGTGTTAAGTTTATCTGGAAAAGAGAATCTGATGATTGTTTTCAGGAATTAAGGAGAAGATTGGTGAATGCTCCAGTTTTGGCACTACCTTCCAGGAATGGTGAGTATGTTATATACAGTGATGCTTCATTGAAAGGACTTGGTTGCGTCCTAATGCAGAATGATCAGGTAATTGCTTATGCTTCACGACAGTTGAAAACTAATGAGGTAAATTACCCTACACATGATTTGGAACTAGCTGCTATTGTTTTTGCTTTAAAAATTTGGAGGCATCATTTGTATGGAGTAAAGTGTGAAATATATACCGATCACAAAATTTTAAAGTATATATTCACTCAGAAAGAGTTAAACATGAGACAGAGGAGATGGCTAGAGTTAATCAAGGATTATGATTGTACAATTCATTACCATCCGGGAAAAGAAAATAAAGTGGCTGATGCTTTGAGTCGAAAAATTAATGCTTCATTAACAATGTTGCGGTTGGAACGTGATCCTTTGGTTAACGATTTGATGAACTTTGGCATAGAAGTTGTTGGTGCAGGAAGTCCTTCTGTTTTGTTTCAGGTATCAGTGAGATCATCTCTATCAGATAGAATCAAGAAAGCACAGAAGAAAGATAGTGAGTTGCAGAAAAAGGTAGAGCTGGTTCAGAAAGGTAAGTTGCCTGAATTCAACATTGATAATGATTGCGTTTTGAGATTTGGGAAGAGATTGTGTGTGCCTTGTGATTCACAGTTGAAGAGAGAGTTGTTATGTGAAGCTCATAGTTCTCTGTTTTCAGTTCATCCGGGCAGTACTAAGATGTATAGAGATCTGCGGGAGTATTACTGGTGGGATGGAATGAAAAGAGATATTGCTGATTTTACTGTGAAGTGTTTGACTTGTCAGCAGGTTAAAGCAGAGCGGCAGTTACCGAAAGGGATGCTTCAGCCATTACCAATTCCAGAGTGGAAATGGGAGAATATATCCATGGACTTTGTTGTTGGATTACCGAAGACATCTCGAGATAATAATGCAATCTGGGTTATTGTTGATCGCTTGACCAAATCTGCTCATTTCCTTGCTATACGAGATACTTTCTCTCTTGATCAACTTTCCCGTTTGTATCTTAAAGAGATAGTCAGGTTACATGGAGTTCCTCTCTCCATTGTATCGGATCGTGATCCCAGGTTTACATCTAACTTTTGGAAAGGCCTTCAGAAGTCATTGGGTACTGAATTAAATTTTAGTACAGCTTTTCATCCTCAATCAGATGGGCTGTCAGAACGAACAATTCAGACATTGGGGGATATGCTACGAGCTTGTTCTATGGATTATCAGGGAAGTTGGGACCAACATCTTTCTTTGGTTGATTTTTCATATAATAACAGTTTTCATTCCAGTATACAGATGGAACCATTTGAGGCATTATATGGGAGGCGGTGTCGAACTCCAGCTTTCTGGGATAAAGTGGGTGAAAGGAAGTTGATGGGACCAGAATTGGTAGAAGAGATGGCAGAAAAAGTTCATTTCATTCAGAAACACATGAGAACAGCTCAGAGCAGGCAGAAGAGTTATGCGGATAACTGGAGGAAGGATCTATCTTTCGAGGTAGGTGATCATGTTTTTCTCAAGGTTTCTCCTTGGAAAAGTGTGATGAGATTTGGTAAGAAAGGAAAGCTGAGTCCAAGTTTTATTGGACCATACGAAATTCTGGAGAGAGTTGGATCAGTTGCATACCGAGTGGCTTTACTTCCGAGTTTATCTCAGGTACACAATGTTTTTCACGTTTCGATGTTGAGAAAGTATATGCCAGATCCATCTCATGTTTTGAGTCCATAGGTAGTTCAGCTGGAAGAGAACCTATCTTATGAGGAACAACCGGTCCAGATTCTTGACCACAGGGAGCAAGTGTTACGGAATAAGGTGATTAAGCAGGTAAAGGTTTTGTGGAAAAACCACATGATTGAAGAGGCAACATGGGAATCTGAAAATACAATGAGAGATAAGTACCCCCATTTATTCGATATGTAAATAAATTGCGGGGACGCAATTTTCTAAAGGGGGGAAGGATGTAACATCCCAAGTAAGTAATGAATAATAGATATTTTTATCTATGTCTATTAATGATTAAGATAGTGTTATAGAGGCTTAAAATGAAAATAAATACAATCTTATGCATGGAATACAATAATATTCTTAAAAGATTGTTTTACTACTTTTTGATGGAAAACCATTTTTGAATCTATCTTTTGACAATTTTATAAACTATGTTTGCCAAAATAAACTTATTCTTTATGATTGGGACATCAAAATTTACCTTGTGTGAATTTTTGGTATTTTTCTGACAATGTTCATCTTTTAATGAATAGTGAAAAATACTGCATTTTACATCAAAACTACTTTTTAATCTAATTTATTTATATGATTAGATTATGTTTTGAATTGGTTTTGAAGTGAAATTAGAATATATTTTTACCATTTTATCCAATGGTGGTCATTGGAATCAATTTCACTTTGAAAGTAGACTTAAACTGGTGTCAATCTTTTGATACTTATTGTTTTGTAAAAACACGCTTTTTGCTCTGGCAGCGGGAATTAATTATTAAATTAATTAATGTGACTTATATGATTTTAATTTTGTAAAATAGACTTCATTTTTGAATTCGGAATATAAAATATAGCTTAGGGTGAAGTTTTGGTAATTTTCTGAAAAACTTCAATTTTTGATGAATAGTGAAACCACTAAGTGGTAATCAAGCAAACTGATTTTTCAGTTAAATGAAATTTTACCACTAATGTGTATTGAATTTTGAAAATACGACATAAATGGTTTTCATTAAGAAGTAAAATGTGGTTCAATGAGATTAAAATAATTTTTTGGTGAATAGTAACTTATTAAGTTTTTAATCGCGATTAGTGGTAATTAGTGTAGTTTAAGGTATAAATAATGCTTTAATAATATGAAATGAACTAGACACATGTCCCAACCTTATTTTTTGTGTCATGTCAGACCAATAAAAGCCATGGGTCAACTTGGGGACCCCATGGGGACATTTTGGTTGGGAAATGACATAAATAACTTTTTATTTAATGTAAAGGTAAAAATGACACAAACATAATACGTTTTACGAAAACAATTTTTACATGGGGTTATAAAGATCAGATATTTGATTATAAATATTCATTGGAAAGCTAAAAAGATTTCCTAAATCATAGTATTTTTTTTATAATTTTTAGACATTATATAAATTAAATTATTTATGACATAATCATGATGCAGCGATGACATCATTATTTGACGATTTAAATAAAATGGAAAGATAATGTAAAATATATGAACTACACATGGACAAAACCAATTGGATGAGTGGATTTCGAACCCTTATCACCTTATACACGAATTATATCAATTTGGGACCTTTTAAAACAGAAACACATTTTCAAATAAAGTAATATTTCTTTACTTTCCAAAAGTGCCCCTCCTCTCCTCTAATAAAATGCCTCCACCTCTACCTCATTTCACACAATCCTCAAGCCCTTGGCTCGGCCAACCCCTTCCCATTTAATCTCTCCACATCCCTCTCCTCATCCTAGAGGATTCCCTTTGGGTATAATCCTTTCAAAGTAAGCCTTTAGGCTCAAATAAAAAGGAGTTACACTTTTAAAGGTAATTCATTCTCCCATGTTCATTTGTTTTATTTTGCTTCTCCAACCCCCTAAACACTTTTTATTTACTTCTTTTGTAAAAACACCAGTATATTCAATATACTAGGATGTTTTTATAAGATTTATTTGAGCTACACTCTCACAAAACTACATCAAATGGTTAAAGAACACACGGTTTCCGTGGATGGCGAAATTCTACCTCCCGAAATGATGATTGTTCAATACTCATTTAACACCTTCAAAGGTGGCCATTATGATGTCACTATTTTTATATATGATATATAATATGTTTATTTTTTCCTTAAGATTCTGTTTTTTTCATTTTGGGCATACCTTTATGGTTTCCATTATGGGTAAACACGATATCTTCATTTTAGGAAGTGCGGACTACTGCCCCCTGAAAGTGATTTGATTCGTTAATACCATATGTGGGATGTGTAAAGGATAAAGTTAATGATATTATATATGTTATTATACTGGAATTATAATATACTCTTATATCATTATGATTACATTCCAGAAAATATGAAATAGAAATGGAAGTAGCGTTCAAGCGTACGTACGGCTTACCGTCTCCATGAACGGTGCATTTCATTTCTTACCTCTAAATGTGATGTAATATTATAAATAAATGTATATGATGAATATATATGATATATATGTTATCCAAATCATTAATATCATTCTGGATATGACGAACCTATGACTAAATTAACAACATGTAAGTGTAAGAAGTCTATTTTTGACTTAAGAACCAAATACCGACAAAATGAACATTATTAACTTAACTGATTACATGATGTTAATAACATGGTATAAAAGGAATAATGAACTTGAAAAAGATTCATAAGAAAGTATAGATTAACTCAAGTTTATTATTCAGGAGATTAAAGAACGGTCGGGTCAAGTCGGATACGAGGTATGGGACTTCTTCTCAATCTCCTTTCATTGAGGCATATTTTATTTTATACACAACTTTCTTTTATACGGTGTATAAACCCCTTTGACTTTTACGTTTATTCAAAAGGAATCTTTTTTTATACGAAGCGTTTACTAAACAACAAAAGGGAATTTTTTTGTCGTACGTATGCGGCGACAACAACTTCTACGCCGTCGTGACCGTTATTTGAGTTTCGGCTTCCTCTACAAGCCATACCTTTTTTTTAACGAAAAATAAATACCATGTTTTACTTTGGTATTGAAAATGGCTTTCATAATGTTTTTATTATATCAATGTGTTGTATTGATATCTCGTGATTGAAATGTGGAAATGTTATGTTTCCTTTATGCATGTTTTATGTGATATGATTATGTTATGGTTCTTGGGCATTATTATGACGACGGGTGGTTCCGTGATAAACTAAGGGCGGGTGAGCCCGTTATAGCTCTCCAATTCATTGGGTAACGCGAAGGAGTGAAACGTTAAGGTTTCTCCGAAGATATTTTAGGGAATATACTGTGATGGGTATTCCAAACGTAACCAAGAGGGTTACTCCCTACGTAAGAATGTTATGAATGTCTCAAGTTACCTTTATGTCTTATGATTTCTATGATTTATTCATGATTTTATGAGGTATGTTAATGTGCCTATGTTTTATGGGTAAAGTATGATTTCATTATTATGTATATATGAACTCATGTTTCCATTCCATGTTTTTTTTATAACCCATGCTGAGTTTTTATGCTCATCCCAAATTTTTGAAATGTTTTTCACAGGTCAAGGGAAAGGTACATGATAAGATGATAGAGTCAAGGATGTGTCAAGAAATAATCCATGTTTTATTTTAAATGTGTTTCCATTGATGGGAATAAAGAATACTATCTTTCTGTAACCACTTTGTTTATATGTGGAATGTAATGCAAGTTTTATGATCTAATTCTCTAAAACTCTAAACCCGAATAGATCCTCAATGTGAAATCTTGTAATAACTCAAGATTAAGTAAGGTTTAAGGCTGGGGCCTTATAATATCTCTCAACTTTTATTCATGTTATTTTATTTTGGGACATGGATTCATAGTTCGACATTACTGAAGTTGGTTTGAGAATGTTAAAACCATGTAAATTCCTAGAGGGTGGGTGAATGGTGTATTAGTTGGTGATTTTTGAATGGATAATGATTGATCTAGGAGATTCATTGTGTATCATGGTTCTGTATTAGAGACGGGTGGAGGGAAGTGCGACTAGATGCTCAGGGACTCATATAGATGAGGATGAAAATCCTACATTCAGCCACAAGTGATTGGGAATCAATAGAAAAAGGTTCTAACCTTCAATTTGTGGTAGTTAAATAGAATATTTCTTGGTGGTGATGGAATATATAGATCAATGTAATGAAACTAATTTTTATCTGTGTCCTTTGATGATCCCAAAACATGTAGCCTCCTTGATTTAGAAGTTATAGTTTTAGGTGGAGATATATATCACATGTTGTGTGGAGCCTACAATAGGTTTTGTAACACATATTGGTGGATAAGCATGTAATCCAATAGTACAAAAGAATATACATAGACATGAACCCGAAAATAGATAATGTATTCCATCCTAGTCAGGTTCTCAAACACGACCAACATACTCAAACATGACCATATACATGGGAATGAGCTAATGAACATGGGAAAGAGTAAAAGGGCATGGGTTTTCCATTGGTGGCCAGTAAACACTATTCTCATCTAGTATATTCCATGTAGTAATATATATATATTTAAGATCCATTTCATGGGGAAAAAACCCGGTACACACCATGTACAACTCATAATATCACTTTTTTATGCATCTCCTTCTTCAGGACTCATATTTTTGTTGTTCAATACTAATTAATGTGTCTTTTTATAAAATGTGATTCTGTAATTTTTTATGGCATATGACAAATGATGTGAGGTGTTCCAAGCATGATTCTTCACCATGAGATTCTAGAAAATTTCCTTGATTAGGGAGGGATCATGGAATTTATTCTATGGTTGGTACCCCAATGTCAATCTAGGCAACTCATACTTATACTCTTTGGATAGGTATAGTTGGTACTCCTCCACAATAGGGAATGAGTCTTTTGTCGAAAGTGTTGTATTACCTTGTCATCGGGATTCAGTTCTAAGTGGTTTCACCATAAGTGTTGTAACTCCCTTAGCCATTGAGAACTATAATATGGGCTTTGTCCCTCCACACAGATTCTTTTGAGGGTGCATGTGATTATGGGTATTGAATATGGAGTTCTAGAGATACCGGACTACTCATCGACATTGTCTAGGCTATAATATTAAGGTATCATTTCTATCTAATGAGTTTATTTATGACAATATATGTGTTGGTTTTTTTCCATCTTGTAACTGATTGATTAGAAATATATAGTGTATTTATAATTCTCCAAATTTGGTTTTAAGGAATCCTACTGTTTATTTTTATACTCTCCCATACAATGTATTTTCCCACAAGTGTTTCATCTAATTCTGAAGACAAGAATATGAACAACATCATTGGTGGATCTTAGTTATGCTTTGGTGTATAGGCCACGTATTGTTGTAGGTAATAGAGTTTAAGAGATAGAATATATCTTTTTTCCCTTATTCTAGTTGATTCATGGTTGGAAATTCATTTCAAAGTTGGCATTAATTTGTCAAATTTAATGGTTTGTTATACGAAAATATTAGGATATATTCTTTATACATTATTGGATAAACACTTTTAGTCTAGGAATTACTTAATTTTATTTATATTTCTCTTTGATTTTGAATAGGTATAGTGTTCTTTGTGTGTATATAGGTAAATTAATATAATGACCCAAATATTAGTAAATACTCCTTAGTTCTTGTTTCCGACCCCTAAAATATTCGATTCAATCTTGGGGTGTCTCACCTAGCCTTCTGCTAGCCAGGTGTTCCCCACATGATTCGGTAGTCATAAGTATAGATCCTAGTGTCTCTAAATAAGATAATAACATGCTCCAAAGTCGTTTTGTATTAGTGATGTAGAGTTTCTTAATAATTTAAATCATTAAAAGGGGTAAGCTAGTGTTCTAATGGTATTGTAAACATCTATTCATTCATTTAACATTATTATTTATATCACTTTACTGGTTACAATTGATATTAAAACACTTTTATCATTTATAAAAAATATATTTTAATTCAAATAATAAAACTATTGATGAATATTCCTATATTTCTAATAGGCATGGCTCTAAATATGTGTGTCACATCCTTGAGGTTGAGTTTGTAATATTCAACTACACATGTTATTCATTTTTTTATACAAAAAATATATAATAATGAACATGGTAGTCAGAATCCCTTTAGTATTGATATATTTGGAAATCACCTATTTTTTTCAAGAATAATTTATATTTTAAAAAAATAAAAATAAAAATATGAGACAAAATGAAACAATTTATTCCACTTATATGTAATTTGATTTTATTCAAATGTGAATGAACATATAAAATTTTAAAGGAGACATATTCCATAAAAAAATTATCAATACTCTAATATTATTATAAGTGAAGGAGTTATGATGAATACTGAGTCTTCAAAATTATATTTTCTTACATTATCATCTATATTTTATAATTACAAATATAGAGTGTTTTTAAATGAAACATCAATGATGTCACTGACATCAAAAAATATATATACAATTATTGACAACAATTTTAGTGTTTAAATAATATCCTTGAGTAAATCACACATATATGTAGTTTCAATATGTATTCATACATGGATCTATAATTCGTTAATAAAGTATAAAAGGTCATCATTAATGGTCTAATAAATTTTTTAATCCAAACATGTTTTTTGGAGTATATATTTTTTAAATTGTATCCAAATAATCTCTCAATATTCCTTGATTTTATCTTAATTCCTTAAAAATTTATATCAATAATCACATCTAAATATTTAGTAGTAAACTTAAAAACTCTTGAGAAAATTACATACATGAAAACTGCATATAACACTTCCTTATTTTATTAAAAAATATATCATTCAAAAATGATATTATCTTCCTAAAAATCATATTTTCCTTCCCTAAAACTAAATTCTATTATATTGACAAATTTTTTTTTGAAAACAATGTTATCAATGTAAAATATTATGTTCCAACACCCAAAAACTTATGAATAATATTATTTTAAACACAAATTGTTTTAACAACATTATTTATGAATTATAATTTTTTATTACATTTTGTGGTTTTTTTATGTTCAAAATGGAGGTCAAAAAAATCTGTGGCAACCCAAAATCGAATGGATATTTATTTAATCACCACCATTTAAAATAATAAGAATTGAGTTAAAATTATTCCCAAAAAAATCAAACATATATATAGAACATTATTTGTTACATAACTCAAAAAATATTAAACCAATTGAGGTAATTATAATTGTTTTAGAAACATTATTTAATTTAATAAATTAAACTATTTTAATTAAAAAATAATATTATATTCATTCATGGTCTAAATATTAATTTTTTATAAATCATGTAAATTCAATTTTATTATTATCTATTACAAATAGTAAATTATTGAAGTCACTAATATTTATAATCACCATTGATTTAGAAGATTTCAAATGAGTTAGAATATAATCTATCTATATATAGTTATTTATTTTTAATGGGAATCTAATTTAATCATTTTGATTTTTAATAAGGATAGGTACAATTTTATTACATTGTTGAACTATTTTTTAATTTCGTTCTACTAGGTCTATAACATATTATATATAATAGTGGTTATAATAATGAAACTAATGTTTAAAATATAATATATGTAGATTAATTCAAATTTTTTGATTACAAATTGGGTTATAAAATTTGGTTGGTCAATAAGAAAATATAAAATATATCTTTTACCCAATAGTATATTGAACGCATATTATTTATTATTTTATATTTATCCAATGAACCCTCATGTATCCTTAAAAAGATAAAACATAAAATAATCATTTTAAACATCTTTTTTTTCCTCATTACCTCTACTTAAAATTGATATCCATCAATAATCTAGTTTTTATCTTATATAATGTCCTCTATGTTTGAAGAAACATAATTTTATTTCATTCCCTTCAGAAATTTTATCATATATTTAATGAACTTCAAAACAACTCTATTTGATTTAAAAAATTTCTAAAATAAACCAATCATGTAATATTCATTATATATATCTCTCTATTATATTTTAAAATTGACATTAAGAGTGTTATAATGGGTTGAAGGTATATTTTGTCCATGCATGGATAGGATATGTTGTGTTCTCTTTTTCATTTAAATAATAACATCTCATGAATTAAAATCACTCAAAATATTACTCCAATAGATCTAAAATGTCCCCAAAACCATTTTATTGATTAATTTTCATGATATTCTTCCTTATTATTTTACCAAAATTGGTTATTAGGGAATTATAATGGGATGAACATCTATTCAATGCATGTGTAGATAAACAAAATCTGTGTTCTATGTTCAAGGATAATGAAAATGGTGTTTGTGAAAATTAAAATTACCTAAAAATTATTAGATAACTAATATATTTTAATTCTAAATTATTTCAAACATATTGATAAAAAAATTTATAACCTGAGGTATATTTTTTGAGTCTTGGATTTGAATAAAATATTTTCTCCTTATAAGCTTGATAAAACAATTGTTCTATCATAGTAATTTGATAGAATACATATTTTTTCAGCTTTTTACACATGTGAATAAATATAAATTTCTCCACATATGATTTATTTCACCATATAAGAAATCAAATTTAAAATTGAGATTTTATTTTCTAGAATTTTTTTTGATAATATCCTATATAAACTTGCACACATATAGTGACATATGTAATTCTGGAATAATATCTTCTTAATTCTACTTGTGATCCTATTATCATAAACATCATCATCAGTATAGTTACTCGAAAGAAATCCAAACTCATATAAAATTATGTATTTAAATTTCCATTATTGTTTATTATCCTCATTTAAATGTGATCTCTCCACGATAAGAAAAACTTTTCATCCGCATTGGAATGTAAATTTCTTCTAATTAGTACCTATAAAATTTTTAATATATTCCTAAATATATATATATGAAAATGGTCATTATGTTGCATAACCTTTATAATAGGAGTTGGTCTTTATATAACCTAATTAAGGATGTACTTCCCACCACATCACCAAATAAAATGATTTTTTTGAATAATATATATTGTAAGGTTAATAAGAAATCACATATACTATGGAAGAAAATTATTTGGGAGATTGATACTATAATTTTAATGTCATAGAATTTATGTGTAATTTTATTAAATTAAATGGAATAATTTAGAGACTACATTCTCTAACAGCATGTAATTTTGTGGGCCAATGAGCCCAGAATGTAATTTTGAACTTTCATATATTCACCTAAGTAAACATGGGAGAATGTATTTTTAAATATTGAACTGGTGCATGGATCTAAAATTTGAGGGCACCATTGAATTAAAAATGACAGGATTCTCTTAGAAATTAAATAAAATTTCGTGAGCAACGAGTGAATTGAATAGGTAAATTTTGGACCTTTTAGAAAAAAAAATAAATAAATGAACTTTAAAAAGATATTTTATTTTTTTTCATCAAATGACGAGTAGTGACATGGTGATGCTAAAAATAAATGATGAGGAAGATTAATGGAACTCATTAATGGATTGAAACCACATATAATAATAATTCATTAAATTACACGCAACAACTATACTATTTCATAAATTAAATAGTATAACGATGTGGCGTTGCAGTCCAACTAAAATGATGTGACGTGTTTTTTTACATGTAGTAAAGAGGGAAATTAATATCTGGATGATTCTTTGATGAACCACTCGAGAATTTATTCTCCAATTAATAATGATGTATTCCATTGACAAATGACACCATAATCTATCAACTAATTGTGAAAATATGCTAACAGATTAAGGATTGATGACGACTTAGAGATTTTCCACTCATTAGCGACAGATCTCCAATCCAGGAATGGGTTTTGTTAAAGGTTGTTCTTCCCCATTCATAAATTTCATGATGAATGTGGATCAAACCACAAATGGTTTTATCTGTGGATGAATAATTCTTGTGGGATGGTGGATTTTTGTGATTTCTTTATCTGAGATTAAACAATAATTCTTTTGATTGAATTGAAATCCCCAGACAGTCCAAATCATTAATCATCTAACACGGAGGGTGTAGGCCTGCACGAGGATGGCCCAAGCACTTATTCATTGCGTATTATTTGTTTCTACATCCTCGAATTGGTGAAAAGATGGATTTAGGTCCATTATAGTGATCACAGTGATCAGAGAGGCCAGAAGGCATAGACTGATCAGAGATAAAACCACCAGAAAAGACGAGGTGGCCCACAAAAGGGGCCGCTAGTACAAAAACTCCTAAGCGGCGGTTCCAGTGACTGAAGAAGGGGGGGGGGGGGTCATCACTCATATGCCCCATGGAGGAGGCGGTGCCACCCCAATCAACTTGTTTTGAATGAGGAGGTCGGCCCATGTCGGCCACATTGATCGAGCCAATGTGCCCATGAACTTCGCTATGGAAGAGACTACGGCCCATCAGGCACCGCAGAGGAGGATGTGGCTCTAGCCTTGCACTGCGTGGAGACAGAAGCCCACTTCTGGGATAGATGGATGATCTGGAGAGCCATGTTTTCTCGACCATGATTGGAGTGAGGTCCTGCATCTGTGGGGTATTGGATGAGCCGGTCTCGGCATCTGACTAGGCGCACCACCGGTCTGACCCGGTAGGACCGAACCTCAGCTGGAAGGCCACACCCCAAGCTAGCAGACTGGGCAGAACATGCTCCGGAGGGACAAAACCATGCCCTGTATCCCAGACCCACATCATCAATCTAGAACCGAGACATTTTGGGCTGAGATGGACAAGACTAGGTTGACAGGCTACCCGGAGGGGTAGACACTCAGCCAAACTAGCCTAGGACTCGCCAAGCCAGACAAGACTATCCCAGACCTAAACCAGGTTATGTCATGACAGTATAATTAAACATTGGTATGTGGAAACCATGGGTCAGGTTGGTCGGGTCGATCTGATTGGTTCAGACTGGGCCCAGATGAAACTGACCCCTGTTTACTAAAACACTAATAAGATGCTAACTCGGCCTCTGATTGATTAGATGTTTTTAGTGTTGGGGACCCTCCCTATAAGGTGGATCTTTTGTTATTATATATGGAGTCATTAATGGTTGTTTAGATGCACTGAATGGGGTAATGAGTGGTTCTCTGAAGCACGTTATGTATGGAACCCTACAATCGGCCTAGACATGAAGAGTACTGACAAGAGACTATGGGTGACTCGACTATGGACTTGGTGAAGATCATATGTGTGACTTTGAAAGCCTAAAGGGGGAGGGAGACTATGTGACTAATCATACCCACGATTCACGATGGAGAGGAGTACCTCAGTTGTCCACGTTTGGAAGCACCTATGTGTGAATAAAGAGGCCCATGGTGGGAGCGAGATAGTGTGACTTTGCATACCCATGGTACTAATCATGGTTGAGTACCAAAATAGTCAAAGGATTGTGGGAAGTGGCTTCTGTGTGACTCATCAAGACTAATGTACTCTTAGTGGAGGATTTCTCTAGAATTAGAGGTATTTGATGATGTGACAGATGATTCTTCCATCACTACCCTAGATTTATACCTGGTGTGAGATGACTTGTGCTTCATGCTTGTGCTTTATGATTATGATTTGTGCTATGATTTGAGGGTTTTTTTGGTTGGTCCATTGTTTTTAGGGGTCCCCTACTAATTATTTTGTTACTCACCCATGCACTTGATTTTCTTGGAAGTTTTGTGTCTGGTGGAGACGATCGACACTTCGATAGAGGACATGGTTTCCTAGGACCAAGCATGGAACAGTAGGATCAGGCATACAAGATATAAAACTTCTTCTTCTAGAGGCCACACAACTATTACCATCATGTGATTTTCAAGAGGATAGCTACAAAAATCCCTATAAAATATTCTGTTTTTAATTCTTTTTGTTGGGATTGTATTCTGTCCCACTTTTTTCATTTGTACATATAATCATCACTTCTTTCAGTATACTCATTTTCCCATTTTAATATATGGTACGTGTTTGGGGGGTGTGTTTCGGCATTCAGTTACTCAGGAATATGCCTCCCACATTAATATTGTTTCCTTCAGTGCCAGTTAATAGACCCTGGCCTTCAAGAGGTGGGCTTACAGTAGTCACAACATGAACCCCAGGGGATGCGTTAGGACAAAGTGGTATCAGAAGGTAGTTGGTTCCACCTATATGACCGGAACTCTATTGTTTTGTTTTTTCGGAAATAGTTTTATGTGTTTTGAGTATTACCTATAGATTTGTGGTGTCTGGTATTGGTGAAGAAGTTGACATATCAATACACTAGGGCATTTAAGTCTACATTTAGCTCTAAACATGAAAACATGATTTTCATATGTGTCTCCTTATGTTATTTTTTAATAAGAGTAATCTTTCTAGGTATAATCTTCAGGTCATGATACATCTTGATATATTTCATGAAGCCTCCATGCATTCTACTAGCTAGGATCCTGATACATGATCATTTAAACATATCATGTAGCAATGATGTGTCGATTTAGGGACCAGTAATAGAGATGGACCCATAGGGTGGTGCACTGATGTGTCCACCACCCATTGAATATTAATTACTTGCGACTTTACTCGTAGAGTACACACGTTGGCTCAGCACCTTCAAGATTTCCAGATATAGATACCTCCCAGGTTCAGGGGAGAGACATATCCATAGGTCACTGGGGACTGGCTGGATGTAGTGACCTTGGTCTTTTTCTTAGTGAGGAAACTTATCGACTAGATGAAGATATTGGTTGTGAGCCTTCTACATAGATCAATAGGGATATGTTGGTATTTTTCCATCTAGACACATAATGAGGTGTCCCTCACCTTTTCTGACATCGAGAGACATATTAAGAAGGCATTTTTTCCAGTGACCATGCACTTTGTTAAAATCTAGGAGCTGACTTACCTTTACTAGGGAAGCATGATTGTATATGATTACTCATCAAGGTTCAAGGTGATTTCTCACTACTCCACATACATTGTTTGAGACACATTCTTCTGAACACGATCATTTGAGTAGGGACTCATGTTTGATTTCAGGGCATCAATTTTGTATCTAAGCATCCCTATATAGGTCATGGTTCTAGATCAATCCCATTTTGTGATGAAATTCTTTGAAGAGTATGTGTCGACAGCTAGATCCACCAGCAGACCCAAGGTAGAGAAGTCATCAGCAGGCATCAAATAGCTGACATAAGGGCCCAAGCGGGACAATACATTCAATGGTTGACCCTACGAATTAGGGTCGACAATGTGGGGCTCATAGACTAGAGGGAGTCATCAAAGAGATAGGATATGATTTGCATGAATTGGGAAGGGACACGTGGCACGTGACTGCCTGACATGCATTACAGATGACCATCACACGGTCGAAGGACCATTGAGATAGAGGAAGTGGTTCAAGTAAGGAGATCTAAAGGGAATCATATGTCGTAGGGAGCATACTGAGAAGCAGGTGCTGGGTGACAGTTTGAGGTACTACCGCCACCACAACCAGGTGGTTTACCCCGACCTTAGAGAGAAATTGGACATGGGTGAGATCCGCTTCAGTCATTAAAGGCTAATAACCATTGTACTCTGGATATGATCCAAGGAACAATATGTGACTTCTCCACCCTTGATACAGTTCATATAGATAAGGTTTATAGTCAATCTTTCATTTCCACGACTCACGTTCATAGCATGGAGAATCTAGTGGAGCTGTTGGACAGATCCTTACAGCTAGAGACCCTTACAGGAGGGTATTCGATGATTATTCACTAGTTTTGGAACTGTGAGCTTACTCTAGAAGGTGAGATATTGGGCTGGGATCTCCTAGTAGTAGTGTCGAGGCCTTACAATGTCATCTTGGGCATGGACTATTATTCACATTCCATGATCAG
The DNA here is from genome assembly GCA_963277665.1 of Viscum album. Taxonomy (NCBI): domain Eukaryota; kingdom Viridiplantae; phylum Streptophyta; class Magnoliopsida; order Santalales; family Viscaceae; genus Viscum; species Viscum album. The sequence continues at coordinate 2,061,863,723 of OY728133.1, read as the reverse complement.
TTTGACAATTTTAGGTGTACAATGTGGTGTGTCCATAGAGATGTGTCCAGGTTTTCCTTTACTGGTGACATGTAAATCTTTACAACTTGGGATGGTCTTTCTGGGAGGTGTGTGCAGCCAATCACTCACCAGCTGGCCTTCCTCACCCTGGTGCAGTGGATGAGAGGAGTCTATGAATTCTTATGCTGGTGAACAAGTATTGGGATGATTTTCCTATGGTTCTTCTAGGACTACCTCCTCACATACAAGAATACTTTTATATAGACCTGTGCCTTGGGATGACACCGATATCCACACCAGAATATCGAATGGATCCAAGGGAGCATCACGAGAAGAGGGAAAAACTAGAAGACATGTACGATAAGGGGTTTGTAAGAACTAGAATCCCTCTATGGGTATCCTTGGTGCTATTTTACAAGTAGTAATATAGGGGTTTGAGGTCATCAGTGGACTTCAAGATCCTGAACCAGGTGACTATATGAATAATTATCCTCTATCGAGAATTGATGACCTCTTAAGTTATTAGAAGTGAGCTATATGGTTCTCCAAAATTGTAATTAGATCAGGTTACTGTAACACCCCGATATTTTTTGAAAGTATTCTTTTTAATTTCATTAATGTCTTGTGTTGTACGCTACACCAAAAGGAGCTTGCACAACACGCATCCTTGACTTCCCTTGTATTACACGCAATCGCGACCTTCCTCGATAGCGTGTGTAGTACGCAATAACGAGTTTCACTAAACAACAATATTCTATTAAAATATTATTAAAACTAGCCTTTATGAATAGTAATAACCACCTTTTGAAATTTTGTAAATTTTATTTTTAAAAATTGACTTCATTTTTTTATTCGGAATATCGAAATTATCTTTGGGTGAAATTTTGGTAATTTTCGGATAATTTTCATATTTTGATGAATAGTGAAAATTACTAAATTTTAATTAAAAAAAACTTTTTCAATCGAAATAATTAATAGTGATAAATTATTAATTTCAGTGGTTTTAAATTATATTTAGAATATATTTTTACAATTTAATACAATGTTGGTCATTGGATGTAATTTCACATTTAAACGAGACATAAACAATTGTCAATCTTTTGATAGCTACTATCTCTTAAGAACACGCTATTTGTTTTGACGAGGGGAATTAATTGTTAAATTATTTAATGAAACTGATATGTTTTGAATTTGGTAAAATAGACATCATTTTGGAGTTCATAATATCAAAAATAGCTTAGGCCTAATTTCTGGTATTTTTCTGGAAACTTTCATTTTTTGATGAATAGTGAAACCACTAAGTGGTAGTTAAAAAAACTGAATCTTTCATAAAACATAATTTTACCACTTCTGTGAGTGGAATTTCAAAAATCCGAGAGACATGGTTGATGTCAGTAAGCAAAATTTGGTTTAATGAGATGAAAATAATTTTTTGCTGAATAGTGGCTTTTTACTTTTTTTTACCACGGTTAAAAGTAAATAGGGTAATTAAGGGTAAAAATGATATTATTATTACCCTAAAACATGTCCTAATTCTATTGGACAAGTGTAATTCGACCACAAACAACCTTAGGAATAAAATATGACCAATTATGCCCACATGGATTAGATTAGGACATTTATTAATAATTTATTTAAAGAAGGGTTAAAATAGTTAAAATCAAAGTTTAATAAGTATATAATTTTTAATATAGGGTTATACATTAGATAAATTAGACTATAAATATTCATTAGAAATCTAAAACGATTTCCTACATAATGGTATTTTATTTGTAATTTTTAGACATTAAATAATTTAATTTATTTATGACACAATGAAGATGCACTAATTATCTTATTAATGATATATTTACATAATTGATGTTATAAATACCAAAATAAATGTAATTTGAGGCTTTTTATGAATTACAATAATTTTCTAGGTTAATATGACATGTTAGTATTAATTTAATTAACCCTTTTCGACCTAATCATTCTGTTATGATTTTAACAAAAATCAATTACTAAATAGTTTCAAAATCGACATAAAATAGTTTTTAAAACAAATATTATATTATTAATTGTTGTTTTATTCAAAAAAAGCTAAAGCTCTTCCAAATGACTTAGATAAGGTTATATATATTAATAATAAACAACTTGGTGTTCGTTTGGATTGTTATAGTAAGTTTATTAACCTAATAGTATAAGAACACAAGAAGACACGGTAAAAGTAAAATTATTTAACTTAATGTTAAATCTAAATGATAGGGTTAAAATAGGAACCTAAACTTGTCTAAATTATATTGGATGAGAGTATTTCGACCCATCCCCACCTTATATTAAAAATAAATCAAATTTTATCTATTTAAAACCTTACGTTACTTTATAATAAAATAATATTTTTAGTTATTCCAAAGGTGCCCCTCTCCTCCCTTATAAAAGGGAACCTCCTCCCTCTCTTCCTCACACCACATTGAGCCTTCAACCTCGGAAAACCCCTACCAAATTCTCTTCTACACTTCCCTAGAAACATGATAGAGGTTCTGGTATTCCTCAAAGAACAATTTTAGAGCCCTAAAAGGATATCTCAAAGAGGCGCTTCAAAGAAGAGGTAATGTCTGTTACCGATTCATTCAACTTTATTTCTTCTTCCACTTCTTCTTCTTATGTTTTTTCATTATGAAGTAATAACATCAGTATCACTAATATACTTATATGTTATTATAAGTTTGAAACAACCCGATTTCACAATCTATCTATCCTACGGAAAATGAAATCACCGCGCGTGCGTACGTACGGAATACCGTCTCCACGCCGTGGTGAAATCTATTTTCCACCACCACCTAACTTGGATGGGTATAATGGTGTAAATAATAACTATATATGATTATTTTAAAGTTATATTGATTCTGAAATAGTATACATACACTCTAATATAGTCCCACGATCATGAGAACGATATCATCGCTCGTGCGTACGTACGGACTACCGTCTCCACGACGCGATGAGATTCATTCTCCACTTTAACCATTAATGAATGATTATAAAGTATATATAATAAGTAATCATGAAATATATGAAATAATAATGATACTGGATTTATGTTTATATATATGTATGTCATCTACTTAATTACATTCAACTCAACAAGGAAACAAAAACGACGTTCATGCGTACGTACGACCTACCGTCTCCATGAACGGTGTATTTCTTTCCATTTACTGATTTATTATATATATGTATATTCTGAATATATATTATATATAAATCATGTTTTATATTCTGTAATTATGTAATTCTGATCTATGTAATCATATTAATAATTACAAGTTAAAACACAAACGACAAATGAGACGATTTTACCCAAAACGCTCTTTAACATGGAATTTACAAAAGAATGGGTTATATAAAGTCATAAGTAAACCATATATGATATCATAAAAATGATTATGATTCTGGAATAAGTCAATGACATTATTTAAATCATTATACAGGAGGTTCGGACATTTACGAAGCAAATCGGACCTAAGGTAAGGGATAATTTTGAAAATCTCATTTTTATCCGAGATTGCATATTTGTAAGTATTTACTGGGGTTATTTCTATCATCCATTTCCATGTTTTATAAAAGTGTTTTCATGTATGTTTAATGTCATTTTTACCCATTTTTTACTTTTACTACATGGTATGTAAGGAATATTTCTTTTTCTACGTTACGAGGTACTTTTTAACGTATCCGACAAAAGTACGAAAAGAATATTTTTTTAACTTATACGGCACGGACGGATTTTTACGGTTTTATAAAGCCTTATTTTCATGAGGATTCCTCCAAAATATTTCATGACTATTTTCAACAAAATATATTTCTTTTAAAATTTCATGACGTTTTGTGGAAAGAAATTGATTTGGATGAAGAAAGGATATTTTCCCCAAGAATTCATTTCAAGTGTTTTATCAAAACCATTTTCCATCTAAGATGAAATTATTTCATATGTGTATGTTTCAAGTATAATGTCTCTATTATTTACATGGTTTAAATTTTCTTATGATTAAATATCCATTTGTTTTATATGGATTATGTGATGATGGGATGATGTTTATGAAACCCATTTTATTCATTTGGTAATTATGAATGTTTTATATTTATTTTGTGGCACAAGTAAGAATTATTTCACTATGAGATGGGTGGGACCTATATCTCCCTCCAATTCATTGGGTAAAGATATTATATCTCATGAGATAGACGTGGCTCGAATGGCAGGTTAAACCGGTTCAGTGAAACAGGAATGAAATGAGGGTGACTCGGCTTAGAAATGGACTTTGTCCACTATGATAGTCTTGGCAATGAGTCTTGACTACTAAGAAATGATTCTCTATGATGATGTGGGTATTCCACTAAGTCTCATGTTTTATGTTATGATTATTGGGATTACATTTCACTACTATGATTTATCCCATGTTATGATATTATGATCTCTTTTGCATGTTAAGATTTCCAAAATGTTATGTTCTTATGAATATGATGTGATTGATTTTTCTTTTTTTACCCTTACTAAGCATTTGAGCTCCCCCTTTTATGTTTTATATTCCCCAGGATATATAGATAGGTTTTAGGTATGAAAAAAAAGGGAAGATCTTTATGGGAGATGTTGAAGATCTTTCACCATGATTTGAAGATTACGTTCCATGTTTCCAAAGACACTAAACTATTACGGTCCTTGTGTGTGTGTTTTTGTTATGTAATAAGTATTCTGCATAAGTAATGTAATTTCCTTGTACGTCAAGCTTCAGGTATCTACAGTTGGTATCAGAGGAAAGGTTTAGTCAACCTTTGGAAACTAGGATGTGAAAACGTTAGTGATATCCCTAGAGATATTTCTAAGGTATGTATAGGTATGTCCCTAAGGATAAGTATATGTATAGGATATAATCCTAGAACTATGGTAACGATCATATAATTTAACCTAAGATGTTAGATATTGAATGTACTCTCCCTTTATTATATTGTTTTCCGTAGCGTTATTTTTTTCTCTGACACTATTTTTATTGGGTTTTAGACGATGGCTGGAACCCGAAGGAACCGTGTTGATCAATTTAATGTAAAATGCAATGACTGTCCTCCTGCACAAACCAATGTTATGGGAGGTAGAGTGAAAAATCTTATTTCTATACTTACACAAGCTATGAACCATTCTGGACTTCCAAATGAGCAGATAAGGGAACAATATTCTATTGAGTCCTTCATGAGGCAACGTCCACCTTCTTTCAGTGGGTCTTCTGATCCACTTGTTGCTGAACAAATGATTATTACCACTAAAAAGATATTTTCAGTTCTTCAATGTTCTGAACATGATAACTTCATCTTAGCAGTATATCATTTGGAAGGTGATGCTGAATAATTGTGGACTATTATCAAGAATACAAGGCCAAGAGATGAAATTGAGTCCATGGAATGGGACGATTTCAAGAACTTATTTTTCAATAAGTACTTCCCTTTTATTCTTCGAACAAATATGGAGAATGAGTTTCTTGAACTAAAGAAAAAGGATGATGAATCTTTTGGTATATATGAAGCGAATTTTACAAGGCTTGCAAGGTATGCATCTGGCTTTATCATCCAACCTGAATGTAAAGTTGATCGATTCTTCAGTGGATTAAAACCAAGTCTTCGAAGGGCATTAGCTATAAGAGGCTTCAGTAGCTATGAAGAAATTGTGTGTTGTGCTATCAAGGTAGAAATGGAATTTGGTGTTACTTATCCTTCTCATAGTGTTGACAAGAAACGAAAGATGGAGTTCAAGGAGAAATCACATAATAATGGGGGAAAGAAGATGAATGTTTCCTTATGCTCAAAGTGTGGAAAGAACAATGGTGGAGATTGCCTTAAAGGTACTAGAAAATGTTTTAAGTGTGGAAAAGATGGTCATCGAGCAGCAGAGTGTCGAAGTAATGGAAAAAAGGTTTCTAATGATGTGAATAAAGAAAAGACTGCAGAGAACGCACCACCAACACTTCAATGCTTCAAGTGCAAGGAAATGGGGAATTATGCTAATAAATTCCCTAATCCAAGGGTTAGTGATGATCAACATGAGCAACCACTTAAGGAAAAGGACAAAGGGAAGTCCCATGGGATCACTATTGGAGATGTTGAATTTGACATCAATGTGGTGGAATTATTAAGTGTTTATGTAATGGGATTCCAAAATAATGTTGTATATAGTATCGTGGAATATTGGAATATTTATGTATTGGTCTATTGTGGTTTTCAATAATTTTATGGTACCCGTAACCATGGAAAGTGATTGAGATATTTTTTGTAAGAAGATGATATGCGCATAATGAAGGGATAATAAGATAGTGAGATGTTTGATTGTATTCATGAGCTCATGATTGATATAAGGACTAAGTGATATCATGGTTTGAGTATAAATAATTTTGAGGATTTTGGTTTGTGGAAAGTGTTATCTTTTAACTGCATTCATGTTTTCACTAAGGTTCAATGGGTATACATGATTAAGGTATTCACATGTTTGTAATTTGACCAACAAGATATATCTTATTGTATATGGGGGATAAATGATGGCATTCACGTGATTGTTATGTGACATTTGAAGTAATCATTTTTATACTATGATCTTGGACCGAAGTATTTTGGATAAGACTAAAGATTGGGATGGATTATGTTGGACATAAGTTAGTATTGTTTAAGGATAAGAAGTTTTTTTGATATTATTTATGGGATGTTATAGTAATTTAGTTTTAGAAAAAGGACAACCTGCAGGATGGGCGACAGCCCATCGCGTCGCACAAGGGTGTGGGAATCAAACCCACAACCGAAGTGTGACTGGCCTTTATCTCCTACCACTAGCCTACAGGAAGTCCCTGTTTAGTAGAAACTAGTTTTATTATATTAAGAAATATAATAAAAGAAGTATAAGTCCATTTTAGGAACCATATATGATTAATCTCACTATAGATGGACTTACGCATTTTGTTGATAACTTTTCTAAACTTTGGTTTGAGACAGATGGAATGACCCCTCATTCTATCACATGATCTGCTAACACATCACGAATGACAAATTCAACTTCATTTCTTTAAGAGATGAAGTGGAAATTGTCAAAAAGAACGACTAACGGTGAGACTATACCAAAATCATTAAATTATTTCTTCTAATTCCAATTTCATCAACTTTAGGGAAATAATCTTGAAAACCATAAATGTTGTCCTAGTGCTCTTATATCTAATGAATCAGATAGTACCTTAGATCGTCACAAATTTATGGCTTTGTGATTGCAGGCTTTTCCATATCCATGTTCCCTACAACTCTCCATCAGAACATAATGGTTAGATTTTTCTTCCATATCCATATTTTCACCTATGTTCTCCTACGTGGAAACCCAGTGATTAGTTTACTTGGGTAACTGTTATGTTTCATACTTTTGATTTTAAAGATTGGTTTTGGTATTCCTTTTAACGATGTGGGTTTCTATTAAAGAAACTTTCGAGTAGTCAACCATTTATAACCCTGGGAAATTTCGAGGGCGAAATTCATTTTAAGGGGGGTAGAATGTAACACCCCGAGATTTTTTAAAAAGTATTCTTTTTAATTTCATTAATGTATTGTGTTGTACGCTTCACCAAAAAGAGCTTGCACAACACGCATCCTTGAATTTCCTTGTATTACACACAATCGCGACCTTCCTCGATAGCGTGTGTAGTACGCAATAACGAGTTTCAGTAAACAACAATATGCTATTAAAATATTATTAAAACTAGCCGTTATGAATAGTAATAACCACTGTTTGAAATTTTGAAAATTTTATATTTCAAAATGGACTTCATTTTTGGATTCAGAATATCGAAATTCTCTTTGGGTGAAATATTGGTAATTTTCGGATAACTTTCATATTTTGATGAATAGTGAAAATTACTAAATTTTAATTAAAAACAACTTTTTTCAATCGAAATAATTAATAGTGATAAATTATTAATTTGAGTGGTTTTAAAGTATATTTAGAATATATTTTTACAATTTAATACAATGTTGGTCATTGGATGTAATTTCACATTTAATCCAGACATAAACAATTGTCAATCTTTTGATAGTTATTATCTCTTAAGAACACGCTATTTGTTTTGACGGCGGGAATTAATTTCTAAATTAATTAATGAAACTCATATGTTATGAATTTGGTAAAATAGACATCATTTTTGAGTTATAATATCAAAAATAGCTTAGGCCTAATTTCTGGTATTTTTCTGGAAACTTTCATTTTTTGATTAATAGTGAAACCACTAACAGGTAGTTAAAAAAACTGAATCTTTCATAAAACATAATTTTACCGCTTCTGTGAGTACATTTTCAAAAATCCGAGAGACACGGTTGATTTCAGTAAGTAAAATGTGGTTTAATGAGAAGAAAATACTTTTTTGGTGAATAGTGACTTTTTACTTTTTTTACCACGGTTAAAAGTAAATAGGGTATTTAAGGGTAAAAATGATATTATTATTACCCTAAAACATGTCCTAATTCTATTTTACAAGTTTAATTCGACCAAAAACAACCTTAGGAATAAAATATGACCATTTGGCTCACTTGGATTAGATTAGTACATTTATTATTAATTTATTTAAAGAAGGGTTAAAATAGTTAAAATCTAAGTTTAATAAGTATATCATTTTTAATATAGGGTTATACATAAGATAAATTAGACTAAAAATATTCATTAGAAAGATAAAAAGATTTCCTACATAATTGTTTTCTATTTGTAATTTTTAGACATCAAATAATTTAATTTTTTTTATGACACAAAGAAGATGCACTAATTATCTTATTAATGAACTATTGACATAATTGATGTTATAAATACCACAATAAATGTAATTTGATACTTTTTATGAATTCCAATAATTTTATAGGTTAATATGAAATGTTTTTATTGATTGAATTAACTTTTTTTGAACTAATCATTCTGTTATGATTTTCAAAAAAATCAACTACTAAATAGTGTCAAAATCGACAAAAATAGTTTTTAAAACAAATATTATATTATTAATTGTTTTTTTATTCCTAAAAATCTATGGTTCTGAAAAATGACTTAGATAAGGTTATATATATTAATAATAAAAAAATTGAGGTTCTTTTGGCTTGTTATAGTAAGTTTATTAACCTTATTGTATAAGAACAGAAGAAGACACGGTAAAAGTGAAATTATTTAACTGAATGTTAAATGAAAATGATAAGGTTAAAATAGGAACCTAAACTTGTCTAAATTCAATTGGATGAGAGTATTTAGACCCATACCCACCTTATCTTCGAAATAAATCAATTTGGAGCAATTTAAAACCGAAATTGACTTTATAAGAAAATAATATTTTTAGTTATTCCAAAGGTGCCCCTCTCCCCCCTTATAAAAGGGCACCTCCTCCCTCTCTTCCTCACACCACTTTGAGCCTTCAAGCTCTTCCAAACCCTTCCAAATTCTCTTCTACACTTCACTAGAAATATCCTAGAGGTTCTGGTCTTCCTAAAAGTCCAATTTTAGTTCCCTAAAAGGAGATCTCAAAGAGGCGCTTCAAAGAAGAGGTAATGTCCGTTACCTATTCTTTCAACTTTATTTCTTCTTCCAATTATTCTTATTAGGTTGTTTCATTATGAAGTAATAACATCAGAATCACTCATATAATGATATGTTATTATAAGTATGAAACAACCCTATTTCACCATCTATACGTCCTACAGAAAAATGAAATCACCGCGCGTGCGTACGTACGGAATACCGTCTCCACGCCGTGGTGAAATCAATTTTCCACCACCACCTTACTTAGATGGGTATAATGGTGTAAATAATAACTATATATGATTATTTTAAAGTGATATTGTTTCTTAAATAGTATAAATACACTCCAATACAGTCCCACGATCATGAGAACGATATCATCGCTAGTGGGTACGTACGGACTACTGTCTCCACGACGCGATGAGATTCATTCTCCACTTTAACCATTCATGAATGATTATAAAGTATATATAATAAGTAATCATGAAATATATGACATAATAATTAGACAGGATTTATGTGTATATATATGTATGTAATCTACTTAAGTCCATTCAACTCAACAAGGAAACGAAAACAACGTTCATGCGTACGTACGACCTACCGTCTCCATGAACGGTGTATTTATTTCCATTTATTGATTTATTATATATATGGATATTCTGAATATATATTATATATAAATCATGTTTTATATTCTAGAATTAAGTAATCATGATCTATGTAATCATATGAATAATTACATGTTAAAACACAACCGACAAATGAGACGATTTTACCCAAAACGCTCTTTAACATGGAATTTACAAAAGAACGGGTAATATAAAGTCATACGTAAACCATATATGATATCATAACAATGATTATGATTCTGGAATAAGTCAATGACATTATATAAATCATTATACAGGAGGTTCGGACACTTATGAAGCAAATCAGACCTAAGGTAAGGGATAATTTTTCAAATCTCATTTTTATCCAAGATTGCATATTTGTAAGTATTTGCTGGGGTTATTTCTATCATCCATGTACATGTTTTATAAAAGTGTTTTCATGTATTTTTAATGTCCTTTTTACCCATTTTTTACTTTTACTACAAGGTATGTAAGGAATCTTTATTTTGTTTACGTTACGAGGTACTTTTTGACTTATCCGGAAAAAGTATGAAAAGAATGTTTTTTTAACTTATACGGAACGAACGAATTTTTACGGTTTTATAAATCCTTATTTTCAGGAAGCTTCCTCCAAAATATTTCATGACCATTTTCAACAAAATATCTTTCTTTTAAAATTGCATGACGTTTTGTGGAATGAAATTGATTTTGAATAAGAAAGGATATTTTCCTAAAGAATTCATTTCAAGTGTTTTATCAAAAACATTTTCCATATAAGATGAAATTATTTCATATCTGTATGCTTAAAGTATAATGTCTCTATGACTTACATGGTTTCAATTTTCTTATGATGAAATATCCATTTGTTTTATATGGATTATGTGATGATGGGATGATGTTTATGAAACCCATTTTATTCTTTGGGTTATTATTAATGTTTTATGTTTATTTTGTGGCACAAGTAAGAATGATATGACTATGAGATGGGTGTGACCTATATCTCCCTCTAATGCATTGGGTAAAGATTTTATATCTCATGAGATAGACATGGCTGGAACGACAGGTTAAACCGGTTCAGTGAAACAGGACTGAAACGAGGGTGACTTAGCTCAGAAATGGACTTTGTCCACTAAGATAGTTTTGGGAATGAGTCTTGACTACTAAGAAATGATTATCTATAATTATGTGTGTATTCCAATAAGTTTCATGTTTTATTTTATGATTATTGGGATTACATTTCACTACTATGATTTATCCCATGTTATGATATTATGTTCTCTTTTGCAGGTTAAGATTTCCAAAATGTTATGTTCTTGTGAATATGATGTGAATGATTTTTCTTTTTTTTACCCTTACTGAGCATTTGAGGTCACCCTGTTATGTTTTATTTTCCACAGGATATAAAGAAAGGTTTTAGGTATGAAAAAAGGGAAGATATTTATGGGAGATGTTGAAGATCTTTCACCATGATTAGAATATTACGTTCCAAGTTTCCAAAGACACTAAAATATTACGGTCCTTGTGTGTGTGTTTGTGTTATGTAATAAGTATTCTGCAAAAGTAATGTAATGTCCTTGTACGTCATGCTTTGGGTCTCTACAGTTATCACCAGCATTGGGTACGATATGAGGATGTACCAAAGACGTCTTTCAGGTGCATGTATTCCCAATACGAGTTCTCGGTGATGCCTTTAGGTGTGACCAATGCCTCAGTATTATTCATGGGACTCATGAACCTGATTTTCCAAACATACCTAGGCTGGTTTTTCGTGGTCATTAAATACATTTTGGTGTACTCGGCGTCAGATGAGGTGCACTCTACACAACTACTGATAGTCCTATATACAATCTGAGACCACCAGCTATATGGTAAGCTCTCGATGTTCCATTTCTGGATTCTAAGAGGTCCACATTCTGGGACACATCATCTCAGAGGATGGATTTTCAAAGGGTCCATATAAGATAATGGTAGTCTTTTGTTGGTAGCCATCCTGGAGCATGACTGAGGTACGAAGATTATTAGGGTTGGCTTGTTACAATCATAGGTTAGTGCTTGAATTTTACAGAGTGGAAGCACCCTTATAGGCAGTGACATGGAAGTGAAATATCGTCATGTCCATGTAAAAACAGCACAAGATTTTCCAAGTGTTGTGGAGGATACTGACTAACACCCCCATCATGAGACTACCATATGATGTAGTAGAGTACATAGTCTTTTATAATACATCAGAGACTATACTAGGTTGTGTCATGAAGATGGTGTGAGTATTTATTGGCATAGATCATGCCAGTTGATGTTTCATGAGCATAACTGTGTGAACCATCACCTGGAGTTAGCATTTTTGGTCATTTCCCTAAAGATTTGGGGGCACTACATTATGGTTGAGTGGTTTATAGTTTACTCCGACCACAATAGTCAAAATTATATCTTCTCGTAGAAATACCTGGACCTAAGACAACGACGATGGAAGTATTTCCTCTGTTACTATGACATTGAGATAGTCTATACTCTTTGGAAAGGGAACATGGTTGAAGACATGCTTAGCAGGAGGACCGATTTGTAGCTTTTGAGTGAGGCGACATTGTATCTAGCCACAATGCTGATATCCTTCATGGATGTTGATAGAGAATCATACCTTCATTCAATGAATTTTACTCCCCAACTCATATAGAGAGTTAGGGAGGAAAAACATGTAGATGAAGACTAGGAGGCTCGACGTGCTCAATTATCCTCAGGACATGCTCCTAGTGGATTTTTGATAGGTTGGTAGCATGACATCATTTTCAATGGGTGCACCAAAATACAAGTGGAGTTGCAGGAGAAGGTATTGAGGTATTTTTATACATCCCCTTTGGTGGTACATCCTGGAGTGGCGAAGATGTACTTGCACCTCTGATGTCATTACTGGTGGTCGTGAATGATGAAATAATTGGCTGAGTTCATCTGATGATGCCTCACATGTCCAAAAGTGAAGACCGAGCATCAGATTCTAGTTGGATTGGCTCAACCACTTGAGGTAATAAATTTGAAGGGGTTGGTATCTCAATTGACATCGTGATGGGGTTACCATTTACATTCGTAGTCCATGAATCTGTCTAGGTGATTATTGACCAAATCATCATGTCAACTTACTTCATACCAATCCGAGAGAGGGTACTGATAGAGGTATTAGGACTCTTATACATCTAGGTGATAGTGCAGCTCCACTCGGTGCCTTCGATAATCATCTCAGATCACGATGAACAATTTATTTCACAATTTTGGAATGGAATCCATGAGGTATTTGGGACGTAGCTGCACATGAGAAGATCACTTCATACCTAGATTTATGCTAATATTTAGAGGTCCATAAAACCCATGGAGGACATGATTTGTGCTTGTTTCCTAGATTTTGTTCGTAGTTGGGAGGACCACCTTCCAATGGTAGATTTTTCAGAAATAAATAGCTATGAATCCATCATTGGCATTGAACCATTCGAGGACATGTACAGAAGGCCTTTCAAATCACCCCTTTTATGGAAAGACCCGCCGGTTTCAGAACTCAAGGGTCCAGAGATTCTACGAGATACCAATGTGAAGGTGTAGATCAAACAAGAGAAGATGATTACTGAACAATGTAGGAAAAAATAGTATGCTGATAAGAGGTGAAGACCCTTGGATTTTAAGGAGGGGGACCATGTCTTCCTTAGTGTCTCACCCCGACAGAGATTGCAAATAATTGTCTGGTGTGACTAGTTATCTCTACGGTTTATTAGACCTTTTCGTACCCTAAGAAGAGTTGGTGAGGTTGCATACCACCTTGATCATCCACCATAGATGCAATGGGTAAATTTTAATTTCCATGTGTCCCAACAGAGGAGATATGTGCATGATTCATCACATGTCATCGACTGGGGAGAGCTAGACATTTCTGATGGGGTGACACATGCAGAATTCCAGGTGGAGATAAGGGATCGGTTGGAGCAGGTCAAGCATTGGTAGACAATTCCTTTTTTTCACGTTCAGTTCCAGAATATGAGTTTTTAGAAGGGCATATGGTAGTGGGAGGATCAAATTTGTGCTCAGTAACCCCATTTTTTTGATTAGACATTGTTTTTGATTTTGGGGAAATAAATCCCTATTGTGGGGAGAATATAATATCTCTTAATTTCTGTGAAATATTTTAAAATTATATGGAATTATTTTGAGACTACACATTTTGAAAGAATTTCATTACAAGGCCCGGTGATCCCAAAATGGAATTTTGAACATTTTTGAGTTCAATTAAGTAAACATGCAATAGGACTTTTCTAACTTCTGAATCGGTGCTCAGATCGAAATATCTGAGGGCACCGTTGAACATAGACAGCTGGGATTCACCTAAAAAGAACATAACATTTTCCAAAAGGGGCTGAATGGAATGGTTAAATTTCATAACATTCAGAAATATATAAAATAACTTTAAAAATATATTTTATTTATTTTCTGCAACTGATGATTGGCAACACACCAATGCTGAAATGGCACGATGAGGAACATTAATCGAAGTAATTAATTTCTCAAAAATGAATAGTGTAACGATGCATTAAATGATGCATAACAGCTATGTTGTTTAATTAATGAAATAGTGTTACGACGCGGTGGAACAACATAACTAAAATGTTGCAACATGTTTTCTTTTATTTGTTTGACGCATTGGTGAGACAAGAATTAATTGGCAGATTATTATCTAATGAACCACCAGTGTATTTCCTCTCCAACAAAGAATGAATAATTCCATCGATGAATGGCGATGAACGCCACCGACTAATGGTGTCTGATTCTAACAGATTGGGGATCAAAGATAGCTCAGAGCTTAACCCCTCGTTAGTGATAGATCCTCAATATAGATATGGTTTGTGTTTAAGATTCTTTTTACATGTTCATAAATAAAATTATGAACGTAGATCCACACACAAATGGTATTATCCTCGGATCATTATTTTTTTAGGGAAGGATTATTTTTGGATTTCTTTATCTGGGTTTAAACTATAACTTGTTTGATTGAACTCAAATCACCAAACCTTCCCATGATTTAATCCTCTAACACAGAGGGCGCTAGTCTATATGAAAATATTTTGAGAATATTATACTTGTTTGATCATTGTTTTTGTATCCTCAAATCAGTGGAAATATGAATATATGGACAAGGCAGGGATGACGATGAACGAAGAGGCCTGAATGTGTAGACAGATCAAAGATCAGACCACTAGAGAAAACCATGTGCCCATAAAATGTGTCGTCGGCGTAGTAGTGCCAGTGACTGGTTGCGGTAGCCGGCCCTCTCCCACCATGAGGAAGTGGCGGCGCCACCCCATGTGTTATGGGATGGAAGAGGCGACCTTCCATCACCAGCCACACTAATGGAGGCATCATGCCCGTGCATGCTATCATGGGGGAGGTTGTGGCCAGTCGGCTATGGTAGAGGTGGACATGACACCTGCCTAGTGTCGCGTGGAAGAAGTGGCCCACATCTGGCTTCCTGAGAGATCTGGTGAGCCACAATCACTTGAACATTGCAAGAGATGGTCCTCACGTTTGTGGGGTAGGGTAGGATCCTAATGCGACATCCGAACTCATCTAGACCAGGCGTACCACTGGTCATTCCCTGGCGCACCACTCGTCCACCCCTAGCGGACTGGGCCATTGCTGGCGGGCTACCCCCCAACTAGTGGGATGGGCTAGACTCACTTTGGTGGGTCGAACCCATGCCCATCGGTCGAGACCCACTTCGACAGGGTGGGATCGTACCCTTCGAGTCAGGTCAGAACAGATCGGGTCATCAGGTGAACTGGGGGGTTGGACCCTTGGCCAAACAAGGTCGGGTCCATCGAGTCCTATTTGGTTGGGCCCACTAGCCAGGCCGGACCGGACTGACCCAGAACAGAACCAAGTCAGGTAGATTCACTCAAATTAATTCAGGGTATATGGTACCCTTGGGACGGTTTGGTCGCGTCAGTTTGATCAGGTTTTAATGATACTAGATGCAACTAGCCCCTATTTACTAAAATGCTAATAAATAGAAAACAATGTGTCTGATTTATGATCTGTTTGCAGCATTGGGACCCGCTTGATGAGGAATATCTTTTGGTATGATATAATGGGACTTTCATATAATTTGTGATGTGATGAAGGACATGTGGAGTAGTTATACCAAGCGTGCTACGTATGGAACCCTACGGTGGGCTGATACCTGATGAATGCTAACATGAGACTCTATGTGACTCGATTGTGGCCCAATGGGATGCCCCTCTGTGTGAAATTACAGGCCCATGGTGGGAGTGAGACTGTATGACTCAGCATGCCCATGGTATGCGATGGGGAGGTGTTTGTCAGTTTTCTAAGGTGGGTAGCACCTCTGTGTGACCCGGTAGTCCCACGGTGGGAGCCGTACTTGTGACTTAGCATAACCATGGTACTCATCAGGGATGAGTACCACAATAGTCCAAGGTTAGTGAAATGTGGCTTCTATGTGACCCGGTAGGCCCAATGTACTCATAGAGTTGGAGTCCATCAACTGCTAAGGTTTTCAAAGATGTGACTGGTGATTCATGTATTACTACACAAGATTTATACCAAGTGTGAGCAGTCTTGTGCTTCATGCATGTGATTTAGAGTATAATATTATACTTTAGATAATATAAATTTTTAAATTTCAGAATATATTATTAAATTACAGATAATATGGTTTCCATAAAAATGTCTTTTATAATTGTTCTCATGATAGGTTCACAATTCTACAACCACAGTTGGGATAACTATAGTAATAGGTCAACAAAATACATGTGATAATGAATCCAATTAGTTTATAGGGCTATATAACCTATGGTAATGGGTCCCCATGGTGATATAACACCATAGGAGTAGTTGATTTCAATTTCTTAACCCATCTCACCCTATTATAACATCTTTACACTATTCATATTTGACAGGATACCAACTCTTATAGATTGTAACATATATAATATTAGGGAGACTACAATATCATATGAAAGAGTAATATATAGTGCAAATATCATATATTCAGTCATCTCAATATCGTAAAAAATAATAGTAACAATATATCCATATATAGATGAAGATAAATAATATTTTATAAGTTACACTATAACAATGTAACCTATAACATTACAAAAGTCAGGAAAACACCAAAAAGATATCCCATATGAATAAAATAAATAACACTATCCTAATTATATACATTAATCCACCACCAAATCCTAATTCTTATCTTGTTTCCATCTTCATACATTGACAATGATTACCATCTCAACCACCCCACACCAGGCCACTACCGTACCTATACATATAATCATGTGGACTTCTAGAGTACGGATGTTTCAGGTATATAAAAATATTGTGTGAGAATAACTCCATAGGTCACGACTATCCACTTCAATAACAAAACTTTTAAACACAATGCATGTAAGATGTGATATGATAAGAACTAACAATTGACAAATAGAAATATAAATAAAATAAAAACCATGAACATGGGTGCTATCAAGTTTACTCAGGGGTGACATTTCCGAATTTGGCTAGTGTTGACATCTCTAAGAATATATAATATAATTAAACTAGGGGTTACATAATGTCCCAATCTTAACACTATATTATATAATCATTAATACTATTAGGGATATAATCCCACATAGTATACCACTATATATCACACATCATTATGATTTATATCCAAAACTAGACACCTCTATATCATCATTGTCGTCATGTTAATAGATGTATATCATGAATGCAAGATCGAATAATCATCATGGGGATAAAAACCCACATTGTATACCACTAAATTTTCATCAATATATGGACACAATTGGGCACTACAAATTCCACTATATCACATGATCATATAGGAAAATCACCCACCCCAAAAACCACTATATGCTCATTATTTGGGGGGGGCACCAACACTAGATACCACTATATATTGGTAATCATTTGGAGAACAAATACCCACATAGATACCACAATAAATTATCAATCATCGGGGGGGATAAGTACCCAACCTCAATACCACCCTATATCATAATGTGTATGTTTGTTATTCATTATCATGAACATTATATATATTTCTAGGTTTGTCCCTTCAAGCACACATCATATACCTGTCACCAAATTTATACTAGGAGATAAAATATTCTTCCCTTTTAATATAATACTCTCTGAATTAATAAAATGTGGATCACCAACTATGGTCCCCTAGATCTCGTAATAGCCTTGTATCTCCATATATACATTGTTATATTTTATTAAAAAGATCAAGAACAATGCTCAATGTTAATTGCTTCCCAAAACATATCATTGATTTATTCATATCCTTATTAGCCTAAAATAATATATAATGAATTATAACACAAACAAGAGAGAATAAAATCCATCCTACCTCAATAGTCAAGATAGATTTTTCCTCGCACTCCTGTCTGACACCAAATTACTTCTAATGATATACCCTTATGTGAAATATTACAAAACCGCCACACTATCTTAACTTGTGGAAGAAAAAGGAAAATATTCCTAGGTTTTTTATTATCATTCAATGAATTTATACCTTTCTAGGTACCCTATATCTCATATGAAATATTTATGGTAAATCCCACATTAATAAGAGACTGAGCTATCAAGATATTATTTAATGGTATATTTTTTTATGAGGACACCATCTTTATCCTCATAGAGATTAAAGGAAAATTATTATTTTTTAAACCAAGGATGATTAAACACAAATTGTGAGAACGGATATCACGTCAATCATAAAAAAGAATAACATTGGGATGACATTTAGGGATCACCTAGACCACTTGTATTTACATATCTTTAATAAAATATCGACCTCCATTGATGACCCAACTATAGAATACAATACCCATCAACAATGGGATTAATAAATCTCATGTAACCTAGTTCATGATCAAAGAGTTTTGAATCACCCCCAGTATCAACCAAGGTCTCTAAAACACTAAATCATCAAAATTTTATCTTCGATGAAACATTACTTTTATCTCACCCAATCTAAATCTCTAAATAATTCCTTGTTATGATATTACATTTGTAATATGACATAATTAATGGTCCATTAATAACCCAACATTCACATATATCCTGAAAAAATTAAAGCAATATTTTATTATCTTGACTTTAATATTCTTTATTGGAATTACAATGAAACCATATACTATAGAAACCATGGTTAGAAACTAACCAAATATGATATTGACTAATGAATAAGAATAAAAACCATACCATAAATGATAAATAGACCCATAATTTATATAAATATACCAATTAATTTAAAATAATAATATGAAGGGTTGAGGTTCTCAATGTCCCTTAATTTATTAAAAGAGATACATGAATATTAATAAAATTATACAAATTTTTGTTTTGTTTCTCTCTCTTGATATTTATGACTTTTATAGCGTCTTTGAATTTTTCAAAAATGATCAATCACAGTCAAGTAGTTGGTTATCATGTGGAAATACTTCTGTATAATATTTATTTAATCCCAAATATTTTGTATCATTGATATTTATAGATTGAAAGTGTTCAATACATTCATTGATTTTTAAATTTTAAAAAAGGATGTAAATAACTTATTTGGCCAACCCAAATCAAATTGGGTTTTAAGATATCACAACTTATTATATTAATGAAAATGTTGTTAATGATATTACCAATCATTTCAAAAGTATATATAAACAATTATTTAAACTATATATATCAATATATATAAAAAATATAGATAATTAATAATTATTAAGAACCATTATTTAATGTATCAAATTAAATTATTATTTTATAAATATTTTATCTTCTTTTGTAATCGTCACAAACTTATCTAAACTCAAATTTGTTGATTCTATGTTGCTAACAAGTAAAATATATAATTCACTACTATTTTTAAACATTGATTAAAATGATATTAATTGAGTTAAAAATTTAAAATATCTGGCCCCAATTTTTTTGTTTAATGATTAATATATTTAAATAATTTTGATTGTTAATATGGCTATATAAAAATTATATTACTTTATTGAATTATTTTTTTAGTCAAAATCTATTGGTTCTATAACATATTATATATACCAAGGGTTATAACAATTAAAATATTGTAAAAAATATAAAATATATAGATAAATTGAAATAAATTTATGGTAAATTAGTGTAATTATTTTGTTAGGTCAATATGACCAAAAGAATAAATAACTTGTACTCTATAGTTGATAGAACATATGTTCTGTTCTATTTTATACTTATATAGAGAACCATCGGTTATACATAATAATGTGATAAAACATCACCTATAAATTTTATATATATTGTTATTCCTAATTACACTTAAATAATGATTAATATATCTTGATACTATAGTTTTTGACGTATATTTTATTCTAAGTGTTGGAAAATAATTTTTTGGAATCCATCAATTTTAAATAAACATTTATCTTTTCTTTAATTCACTTCACGGAATCTATATTGTATATAAAAATTCAATAAAATTAAATTATCATATAGTCTTCATTAATTAAGTATCTTTTATTCTAGGAAAAATAAATTTTAAATTGTTATATGGGGTAGAATGTATGTTTATTAAATTGGTTGATAGAATATGTTATGTTCTCTATTTCAATAAATGATTAAAAATAATAAATTTAAAGAACTCAAAATATAACTCAAACGAATATAAAATGTCCAAAAAATAATTTTATTATGTAATATTCGATATATAATTTTCTATTATTTAATAAAAAAGGATGGCTATGGAGTTCTAATGGAAAAAACATATGTTTTATCCAAAGATAGTCCAAATGTTTTTTTTTCATTTTTTTATTTACATGGAAGATGACATTGCCTTATAGTAAATTTAAAGTTATATAAAATTATTATACAATTAGACTTACTTCATTTTAACTTATTATAAACACTTTGATCATAATTTTTATATCATTTAGTGTATTCTGTGAGTTTAAATTTGAATAATGTATTTTCTAAATATAATTGAGATAAAATATATATTATATTGATGGTAGTGGATAGAACATATCATCCACCGAACTTTTTACACCCATAAATTAATTAAAATTTATCCTTATATGAATTTTTTAGTCTCATAGGAAATAAAATTTAATTTTGATATTATATTTTCCATAAAATTTTAACTGATTTGAGTCTTTTAATATGCATAAAATCAAAGTTTATTATTAAAATGTGGAATGAAATATTTTAATTATACTTGTGCATTAATTTTATTTTACTTTTTCATCATTTTAATTACTTAAAACATATCCTAAATTAAATAAATTATATATTTAAATTTTCAATATCATTTTTTCATCCTCATTTAAACGTGTTCTCTCTATGATAATTATCTTCTCTCATCCACATTAGCATGTGAATTTCTTATCATGGGTTCCTATAATAATATAATATGTATTTTTATATATGTTTTTGGTTTTTCTCATCACCTTTATTATGGGTGATAATCAATATAAATCTTTATTTTTGAGTATCCTCCTACAACAACAAAAAATATGGAAATTTTTTGGAACAATATAAATTCATAGGTGAATACTAAAAGATGTATCATATGGATAATTTTTGTGCTTCTCACTAGGATGTGAATAATATATTATTCCTTTTCTGATTCTATATTATAGATGGTTACTTTAATTATATTCATAAAAATTCATAGTCCATGGTAATCTGGATTTGGGATTAACTTTTCTATCATGTTCTTTATTAATTACATAATCTAAAACTTCTTGTTCACCATATATACAATGATGATAATACACTATGAACCATATTTATAATTTTATTATTCTTTAAGTGGATAGTATTCTTTATCAAATTACTCAAAAATTTAACATGAAATTATAATATCATAAATCAATTCCTTTTTATTTTTTATCAATACATAATAATTATAATCACAACCAATACTGTGTAAAGAATTGTGAAATTATTTGAAACATGAAAAAGTTCACAATGTGTTTAACTATAATTAAATATACTCACCCCATTTATAAAATAATGTGAAATTAACTCTTTTGAAATTTGAATTCATCGTTCGACTTATGTATATTAGTTCTGACCTCATTGAATACATAATCAAAAGATAAAATATAGGTAATGGTGTCTATGTTCACACCTTATTTCCAAGAATGTATTCAATGAGAAACAAATATTTCCATACTTTCCTTTACATGTGTAATAAAAAAAAATATTTCTTCTTGATATTAATTAATCACCAAAAAAATCCTCTAGTTCATTTATTTTGAAACCAAAAATGTAAATTTAGAAATGTCATATTATATTATTAAATTTTAGATACAATTGTTTCAACGAACACATATTTCATAGTTTTTTTCATTATAGAGTCATGGTTTTACATCTATAGTTAGAAGAAATATGGTTAGAGGTCAGTATAAAGTTATTGAAAAATGACACTAATCACTTTATCGCTCTATAGGACCAATGGTAATGGGTCCCCAAAGTAACTGATCATGACGGTAGTATCCTACTGTAATGTCTTAACCCGTCTCCCAAAATTGAAATGTATTGGTCCTACTACTCTTGTCAAATATGATATGACCTAATAATTGGAGTCTAGAATGGAAATATATGGAGAATATATATGACTTCCCTAATATTTTTTAAAAATTAATTCATAGTTTATTATATATGATTACACATAATAAAACCTATAAAATTGATAAGTCTAGTATCGTTTGGAATTAGATACACTACATAAAAATATAAAAAATGAAAATAAGTAATATTTATTGAAACTTCCATAATATTATTTTATTGAAAACTAAATGGGATAACCTAGGAAATTACATAATCAATGGGGTAAAATATAAATCATAGAAAGGGAATAAATATGGAATAACATGATGAAATTAATACATGTTAGATAACAGAAATAACAATGGGGAATAAAATGGGAGAGAATAAAAAAAAGAATAGTTATCCATGATAAAACATGATAACAGAAATAAAACATGGAAAATGGGGAAACATCATCAAACACAACATTGTAATAATAGGTCATGAATAACTACAAATACATAATGATTGAAAAAGTCCCATAAAGGAATCATGTTTACTCCCCTTCCAAACATGATGTAACATGAGACTAAAAATTACACAATGCATATTAGTGATATATAATTCTAGGTTCTCCTATCACTTTCATTTCACAAAACCATGAATCTAGTTTATATCCATGGCATTTGAAAACTGTGTCTACAACAATTTAAACAATGTCTACAATAACATTTTTTTTCTAAACTGGGGTTATAGCTTCTAATTATAACCACACCTTCTTAAAATATGAATATATAGTGTTTCCTCAATGGATATATACAAGGTTCTCTAAAACCATGGATATAGCCTATACCTATTTCTACGCTTTTCTTAAATCTTGTCTATTGGTTTCCCAGTGTTGCGTTAACTTGTTTTTCTCACAGGAATGTTGTGGGAAGTCCTATTTCCATTACTTTTTTTTAATTTACATGATTTATAACAGATATAAATATATATAAGATATCGACATCATTGTGGTAATTCTTCTTGTCTTGGATAGTGGAGGTATGAAGATCAAATTTGGATTGTGGTAGTTTATTTTAAATACATCACCACAACTTACAAGGGTTATAGCCATAATTTTCCAACATGGGACTAATCCCAACATTCATGTTTTAAAATGTGTATATTGACCTATATACATGGTGGAATGATGTGAGATATGTTTCTATGGTTTCCAAAATCATGGATATAGGTACTACATCTAGGGTGGAAACTTTGTAAATAGCCTCTTAAAACTATGGCTATATCTTTTTTTACAGTGATTCATATACCAGTTGCAGCCAGTTTTAACAGTTCTCATAGCTTATATCAATATTTTTGACCTCTATTTCTATGTTTTTTTACCGTTTCTATAGTCAAGTTATTTACTTATGTCATTCTCATGATTAAGTGTGGCACATAGATCAAAAAAAATTGAATCATTTATCATCAAATTTTATTCCACAATTAGGAAGTGTGAAATAAATACATACAAGACCCCAGTCAATAATTATATGTTCAAAAAGGTTAACAACCTTGATTATAAATGTGTATGGGTATTCAATATACAATTGTTTGGCCTTGAAAATACTTGTGGAATTTTGGCAATATAGAATTGTTAATTAAAAATTAATAAAATGGGTAGATGAGGGAGAAATGTGTGTCTCATCATTTGGAATGAAAATGGAATATAATAGGTACATTGAAAAATATATCCCAATAGTATTAATTTGAAATATAAATCATAAGTTAATAAATAAACATTAATAAAGTTGAGAAGGAAAATACCTCTTACTAAAATATGGCATAGTAACAGGGGTAAATAATTGTTTATGGGATGTATAAATGATTGGAAAGGGGTTTATCATCACATTGAACTAAAATTTATTGTGTGTGTGTAATATGAGAACATACCCAAACACCCATAAATTGAATCTAAAAATCATATTGTAAAAGAGGATATTGAATACAAATGTGAGTGGGAGATCCCACACAAAATTTCAGTATGGTAATGGATCATGTAACGATTAAAATGATTGTTAATAAATGATCTCATGATCAAATAACATCAATTAAAAATTAAGTTAGTGTTTATAAAAAAATGAGGATATAACCAATTGAAATTAAAATGACTAATTTTAAGGAAGTTTCTTGAGTTGAATGGAGGAGAGTAATGTCCCTTACCATGAGATTGTGATTCCAAAATCTAGAGAGGAGATTATTATGAATTTAAGGAAATATTTAGAGGACTGTATATATTTTTGGGAATATTAATGAAATCACCCATGGATTTTGAGTGAACATTAATGGGATATTGGGTGGTTTTATATCGAAATGAGGGGGGAATTAATTAAAATTTCTCAAATATAAGTTTTGGAATCTATATAATAATACAAGAAAAACCCAAAACTAACCAATGGTTTTTTCAATGTTTAATTCCGAAGTTGATTGGTTTTCATCATTTTATGTTGAAATGGTTCGAATATAATAAAATAATACCTTTTTGGTAGTATAGGTGATTCATACTCATAATGAAATTATTTTAAAACCTTAACATTTATTAATAGTTTTTAGAGGATTAATAAGGGCCTTATAAAATTAATCAGATAAACATGAAATGACATTAATTTAAATATAAATTATAGATTTTTTCCATGGATAACTTTTATAGTATTTATTATATCACTTTTGGGTTATTATGATGTCATAATACTAACCGTATATTTATAAAATATTAAATGTTTTCATTAACATATGTGTCTCAAAAAAATATGTTAAATTCCCCATTGGATAACATTGATGTTCTAATTCAAAAATTATATTCGTTTTATTCAAATTATTTATTATGTATATAAATTTCAACTTTTAAAAGAGAATTGACATTTATTGTTAAATGTTGGGTTTTTTCGACGACAACAGTTTTTGAAACATTATAAAAATTACATATAACTTCATAAATATTTTACAAAAATTAATATTTTAAAAATATAGATATAATATTAAAATAAATTATCAATTAATTATACAATCAATTAAATAATCAAAAATAAATGTCTTCATTGAAATTTCATATTACTTAAAAACATAATTTTTGTTTTATCGTATAATTCTTACCAAAGTTATTATGTATTAATTTATAAACTAAAACCAATAAGGAATAAATAAAATAATATTTTTTATAAAAATAAAATATAAATATTTAAAGACTCTGTTGAAGTTTTTTCTACAGTTTTTTTAATTTATTTTTACCCTTCATTAACCTCTTTTCTATTTAAAGTGGTAATTAATAATAAATACAGTTTTGATTCATATTTTTTTAAAATAATGTTGATCTAATTGCATAATATATATTACAATTAATCAAATTATGGAACCAATTTTATCAAAAACAATTAAAACAGGTGGAATAATTTATTTTATTATAAAACCCGCTTTCATAATGGAAAGTGGTTATTCTGAAAAATGCATTTTTAAATAAGGAATAATTTTACATTAAAAATATAACTAGTAATATTCATTATAGAAACTAAAATAAATATTAATATATACAATCTAATTAAATTATCATTAGAGTTTATTTAAATAAATTATGATGGAGAAACATTATGTAATTTAAACCACTTTTCAGAAAAAATGTGTTTTGAAGCCTAAAATTTAGCTTATAATAAAATCTAATACAATGATGATTTAAATGTAATTATTTGAATTTAATATAACTGTATAATAGTAATGTCAACTTCGAATTAAATTAAAATAATAATTTTAATTTTAAATTTATTAAATTTTTTAAAAATGATAATTTTTATAAAAATATTATTTTGATTATTGACTAATAAAACAGCATTATCTAAAAAATAACAAATCATCCCCATATGTTAATTTTTATATGGTTATAAAAAAAATGGATATAATTTTGTCAAATATATTTTCAAAATATTCTATAAAAAATATAATATTTATTCATAAAAAATCATCTTTGAACTAAAAATATTTTGATGAATAAAAAGATATTTTCAAAAATTGAATCACTATTTACTAAGAATTTATCAATATATTTAGAAAATATATATATGAAAATATATTTAATCAAACTCATATTCTAAAATTTTGTGGAAATATAAAATATTCATAGATTAATTATCATTTTAAGTAAACATTATTTTGTATTGTATAAGCCATTAAACACAGTTTTCAATTTTAAAAACATACAGTGTTGCATTCTTACCACTTTAATTAATAAAATCCTTCAATATTGATCTTTAATGAGGTAATAATTTTTTTAATCATGAAAATATATTTATTGTAAACCCACCTTTTAAAAATGGATAATAAAACATCCAATTGAAAACAGGGAAAGTTAAGTAAGAAAGTCATCACATAAATATATTTCCTTTTATGAGACTTTTTAAGGGATGCATAAACATTGACATGGAATAGAAAAATAGAACCAATTAATTGATAGAGTGTGATTTAAAACATACTAAATAGTAAGTCCATGACAATAATACCATAAATCATTGATAGATTAAATAAAAAAAATTATTCAAAAATGATCATAATTTGAAAACATTTTTGTTTTAATATTATTTTCATAGTATTAGGGAATTATATTACAATCCAAAATATGTTCATAAAAAT
The DNA here is from genome assembly GCA_963277665.1 of Viscum album. NCBI lineage: Eukaryota > Viridiplantae > Streptophyta > Magnoliopsida > Santalales > Viscaceae > Viscum > Viscum album. Next base: position 2,061,836,327 of record OY728133.1, on the reverse strand, counting down.
ATATAGATTATTTAAAATTAAACATTTATCTTTTAATAAATTTCATTTACAATCCCATATTTTCTAGAATCAAAGAAATTTCAATGGATAATTATGCATAAAAACTCCAATAAACATATAATATATCACATAATCTCCCTAAGAATAAAAGGTTTTACCCCAAGTATTTACTAACTCTAAAATTATTATAATAAATTAATATAATACTGAAAATTAATAAACCGTAATACATTAGTCTAAAAAATTCCATTAATACTCCCAAATGTTTAACAAAGGTAATTTCATAAATAAATACTCATATATAACACTAATAAACTATAAATTATTTGACATTAATTAACTCAAATCTTGTAGCATAACATTCTCCTTAAAACTCTACAAACATAATATATTTATTCTAAAATAATCATAATTTTTATATATATCATTACCAAATAAAATGTCTCCCGAAATATCATTAATAACCTCAAAATAAAAAATATTGGATCTAGTAATATGTTTCCCAAAATATCATACTAAACATCCATCAAAGAAATTATCCAAAGTTAAATTAAATTTTTTAAACATAATTTATTCCAAAAAAACATCACTGCATGAATATTTATGTTTCTCCTAACATCAATTACTTATTAGGGTTTGATAATCCCATAATCATGTGTTTTTTGAAAAATGAATTTATAACTATATAACCATTATTGGTTGTGATTTCCGTTCAAAATAAATTTAAATTCCATAATGAAAAACAAATGTGGAAAATTCTTTAGACGATTCATGATTATTACATATATAATTTGAATAATATACAAATTTTACATCATAAATATCAAATATCTAAAAATAAACACTTTAATCATTACACTGCGACTACTTCCATAAAAAAGGTAAAAACATAGTCCAACATATTTAAGATAGAATGATTTTATTATACTAAAATAATATCAATAATGAAGAAAATTATTCCACCTCCTTTGAAATTTTTATAATCGAAGTCAGATGAATGGTATAGATCATGAATTCCTCCTCTCAAAAATTTATATTGGCTTTATATGATGACAACCATAACAAGGATAACATCAAATTACACTAAATTAAGACTAACAATATTTTCAATAATGAAATTCCCACAAAGATAAACATGTTATACCAAATCATAGATGTTTTTTATGATTTCAAATAATTTTGGATGGGGAATCGATATTCATAGAAAATATTCAGGAATTCTAATCGATCATGAATTGAAATAAAAAATGACATAAACTACTCTGGATAATGGTAACATGTACATCATTCATCATGATCTATCACACCATTGGACATGAGTTGATTTATTATTCATCGACATTTTTTATTATCATCATGCTTCTTATCCCTTGGAAAATATCATTGGCGTGGATAATTCCCATCCTATTTTAATTTATATAATATAATTTTACAATGAGAATTATATTGAACATTATTTATATCCATTATTTTAACCATTTTCTAACGAACTTTGATATAATATGCCCTATAATACCATAAATAAAAAATTTCACAAACCCTATATTATATTTTCCTTGGTTCCACTTTCCACACTAGTTGTATAATAAAATTGGGGATTTTTACCCTATTACCATTTATTAGATGATCTACTTTGAGAATTAAAATTAATATTCATTGACTTATATAGGAATTAAACTATGTTCCAATTGTTAACTGTGATTTTTTATAGATAGATTGATGTAATAAAAAGATATACTACTTGAGATCCCATCAAATTGGACATCTCATTAAAGCAGTCATCATAATGTCTTTCACAATGGTTGTATACATAGTAACTTTTATTTCAGACATTTTTCTATAATAAATTGGTGAAATTTATATATGATTATTTTTATATTCATAAATTAGAATCCAATTACATTAAATTTATAACTTATAAATTATATTTATTTATTTAATTTATTAATTTTTATAATTCTATTATATGTTATCCATGATCTATTTTTTAACGTAGAAACATTTATGAATTATTATTACCTTAAAATGGATTTTAATAATATTTTTAATATAAAAATACATGTCCCATTTGTGTTTAAATATAGGTGTGAAGAATAGCCTTTTGTTGTGCACCAGTTCATGATCGATTCAATCCAAATGTGGTGTTTTTGGGTTTCCCCCTAGGTAAATCATTGGAATAGCCACATCCACTTATAGTATTCATATTTGGATATATTTTCACTTAATATAATTTTAATGTACATTACAAAAATTTAGGAATATTTTTTTTCAGATTAGTTTGAATCATAAGGATTTCACAATAGTTTAATTATAATACCTCAACCATAAAAATTAAATAAAATTTAGTTAAGTCCATATTTTGACTTTAATTCCCTTCAAAAATATTTTAAGGTTTATATTTTTTAAAAATTTGTTCATAAATCATACATTGAAACATATATATTACAAGTAAACACTTCTAATCACTATCCATTTTTTCATAAAATTACAACTCTTTAAAAAAATTATGGTATCATTTTCTATTTTAAAAACATAACTTTTCCAAGATCACATCCATGACTCTATTCTTCTTTAAGTAATGTGAAAAACATTTCAGAACATGGGATGAGAATAAAAATAAAATTAAGGGATACACAAAAAAAACTGTCAGTCTTGGGAAAACATAAAAACCATGACTACTATATAATAATTTAATTATTTTCACCATTAAGAAGTAGTAAATATATGCCCCTAAATATAAGATCATTTATTACCCATTTTGTAACTTAAATATTACAATAGAGCACATAGAAAGAAACATATAACATATATAGTTATCCTGGGACATAATCATACTAAAAAGGATTCACCAATCTTGAACATCCAAACATACCACTAAATAGAATATCCATTTGGCCGATTTCCAAAACCAATGCAGTAAAGGTTATAACGTAACAACCCATCCATGGATTATCATGGATCCACCCATCTTTGGTTTACCATGTAACCACCCATATTTGACTTATCACGTAAGGTCCAATAAAATGTTGATGTTCTATTATATGATCATAACACATAAAAGGTTTCAATTATCAATATTTCACTCATAAGAAATCATTAAAAATCTGAAAAAATCATTTCAATGTATTGAAATAGTAAATAAAATTTTGAAACCATATTCAATATTTAATCACTAAAAACGATAATAATGGATTTGTTTTTCATTTAAAAAACATTATAAATTTTAGAGGAAGCTAAATATTAAATAACGGTTATTGTGGAGAATATGTCTTTTCTTCCACCGACATAAAAAATAATATATTTTGTCATTTAGTAAAACACGTCATAGAAAAAAAATATTCCATTTAAAAAAATTAAAATGGTTTTATTATACACCATATATAATAAGGTCATGTATAAATTAAATTATTCCTCAATGAAAGGAAATTGTGATGAAGTCCCTTTCAAAGATCATATCATTAGATTAAGGATAAACCAATGACATAATTTTGTGTGAAAAATAAAATTACACTCAATATAAGTGGATATTATGTGTAAAAAAATCCAATGTCATTCAAACATATTCTTGGAAAAAAATACAATTACATGGATATTTAACTTGATGAATTGATATTGAGATATGATTTCCCTTCCCTTGATCCAGACTTGTCACATTCTATCATTATGATCCAAAATAATAAACATTTATTAATTTATAATTTATTAACATAAATATTTCGGATTATTAGTTAGTTTATATCACTTATTACCATGTCCTAAAATTTATATAATTACATATGTTTTTATTGGTCATTTTGATGACATTTATTACACGAGTCAAAAATCGACATGTTTTGATGTAACTTGTCAATGTGGTCAAAATTTGATCATCCCTAGAATATTATTAATCATGATTTAAATATCACACAAACATATATATATATATATATAGGATATATGTATTATTTATGTCCATAATATTTGGAGATAATAAATGAAAAGCACCGTTCATGGATACGGTAGACCATACATACGCATGAACACTAATTTCATTTCATAGTCCTATTAAATGAAAGAAAAATTAATGATACAAATTTTTATTGTAATTAAACAATAATATATATGTAATATATGTTGCATTATTTCATTAACACCAACATTATACATTCCATTTATGGAATTAATGAGCCACGTCACTTTGAGGGGGCAGTAGTTGGCACTTCCTCAAAAGAAATTATCATATTTACACATTATAGAAAGAAAAAAGGATTGATGTAAATAAAAATTATATAAGAATAGAAATAATAAATAAATAATATATATATATATATATTATAAATAAATGTACATCTAAATGGAATCCATAAGAGGTGGTAAGATAAAAATTGAACAATCATCATTTCGTGTGACAATACTTCACCGTATAAAGAAACAGTATGTTCATATCCATTAGATAGAGATGTGTGTAGGTGTAGTTAATATCCTTATAATAAAAAAAATCCTTCAATATTGAGGATACTATTTTTGTTAAATAATATAATAATAACAATATAATAGGGAGTGGGTAAGGAAAATAAAGGAAATGAGCTTAAGATAAGACACTACCTCTAAATTAGGTAACACTTTTTGATTTGATCCAAAGGGTTTCTTTAATTCCATTATACCAAAGTTAGGGATTCCAGACGGAATTTAGGTATGCAGGGAGATTATATGAGCATAATTTGGACTAGAAAATGGGTTTGATATATGTGAGAAAGTAGGTAGATGTGGTGGCCTATTATAAGAGGGACGACAGACACTTTGGTAATGTTTTGAAATATTATTTAATTGAAAATTGATATTCGAATTATAATTTATCAAAAGTGATATGATTATAGTATATGATAAGTATGGGTATGTATCCTATCAATCAATAGGTTTTATAAAATTTATGTCATAAAATTATCTTTATATTTTAGCTTTAACCCTTGTTTAAATACATTAACTCTTACCATGTCTTCCTGTATTTTCAAAATATATGGATGTTATAATTACTATAAATTGAAAATAGAAGCAAAAGTGGATCATTAATGACATTTTTAACATTATATGTGTTATTTTTCCAAATCTTGTATTTTATTCTATTTTATAATTTATTAAAATAATATTTGTTTTAAAAACAAAATATGTCTGTTTTAACACTATTTATAAATTATTTTTAAAGTCATAAAACAATTATTCATCCAAAATAATTAAATCATCCATCAAAAGTCAAATTCATTCCAAAAATTATTGTATTGCATAAGAAAGTAAAAATTACATTTATTTTAATGCTTATAATATCATTTATTTGAATCTTTTATTAATACGGTAATCGATGCTTCAACAGTGTGTCATAAAAATATTTATTTATCTAATGACTAAAATTTATAAATAAAATAACATGATATAAGAGAAAATTATAACTTTATAAATAGTATTTATAGTTTAATAGATCAATTATATAACGCCACTTTAAAAAAAATTTAATAAAAAGATTCATGTTTGTGTTATATTTCTCTTTAAATTAAATTAAATATTTTAACATGCCATTTTTATACACACATGGTATCCAAATTCCATAAGTTCAAAATATGGATAGTTTTGTTTTTACAATAATCATACTGTAATATTAGAAAATGTGTTAGGTTGTTTTTATATAACTATAATATTATTTTTACCCTTATTAGTCAAAATTTCCCTTTAACTGGTGTAAAAAAGAATAATTACTGATGTTACTATTCATAATGTCCAAAAATTAAAAGGTACATATTTACACTATTTGGAATTTGTGATTAGAAATTTGGAATTCTTATTTCCAAATTAAATTCCCAAAAATTTTAGTAACTAATTAAAATTTAATTCTTGTTGCCAAAACCAGAGAGCAGGTTTAAAATAAGTAAAAACTATCAAAAGCTTGACATGTGTTTAATTCCAATTTAAATGTGAAATTACATAAAAAAACTATAAAATTAAAGAAAATTAATCCAATTACACATTAAAAAAATTAAAATTACAATATATCTATATAAATAAATTACATGAAAGTGCTATTTTTAATTAAAATGCAGTATTTTTCACTTTTAATTAAAAGATAGGTTTTATCAAAAATATACCAAAACATCAACAAGAGTAAATTTTTAAGGCCCTCTTATAAGTAATGAAGATAATTCGTTCATATAGAACATATAAAACTAAAATGAACTATATTTAAAAGGGGTTTCCATCGTAAGGCATTAAAAGTAGCTTTTAAAAAGATTCGAGTATTTTGTTCTTAAATATGGATACATTATCATTTTATTCCTCTAAAATTAATTGGATAAATGTAAAAAAAGTTAATAATAATTATTAATCATGTTTTAGTTGGTTCTATTAATTTCTTCAAATACAAAATCTAGGAGTTAATTACCAAATAAAATAATAGTATTAATATTGAATTAATTTTTATATAACTCAATGTTGTATGCAACATAATATTTTGGAGAAACTAATTGATTCAGGTTGAGTATTATATCATACATAGAGTCACCTTTAATCTAAAATTAATATTAAAATAAAAAGTATCCATATATATAAAAATTTATTATTATAAAAATTCAGGTAATTTTACATTATTACCCTATTTTGGAAATTGGAACCTCTAAATTTTTAAATTCGGCGGGGAAATTTTATCGAAAATCCCACATTAGATAAATAGTAAATAAAACTATCACTTTAAAAGAAATAAATAGAACAAATAAAGGTGGACTGAGATAACCCATACTAGTGTTCTTTTAAAAAAACATGGGTATGAAAGATAACCTAACCATCTTATTTTGATGGAAAGTTCTATAAAACAAGATCAAGAGAAAGTTATCGTCCAAAAACCATAAAATAGTGATGGGTTAAATGGTCTTTGATTTCCCAGTATGAAAATAAAATTAGTTTCTTTAATATCCCTTTAATAATGATGAGGTATTTATTTATAGGGATGACTAAGAACATATGGAAACAAACTTACTTGTCATGTACGGTTTCATAATTTAATTAATACCTAATATAATCTCACCTTTCTCCCAGCAATTAGTATTCATGTTTATTTGGTCACACCTAATGAGATAAAATTATCTTCTAGGGAATCACCCAATCCAAAAAAGATGAACTGTATATTTTCATTATGTTTAGTCATTAACCAAAACCAAAATTATTTGTAAAAGATTATATACTACCCCCGAAAAAAATACATTATAAAAATAACTAATAATCTTAATCTCTAAAATTCAACTAAAATAGCCTAATTTCAAGAAAGACATTTAAATAAAAAAATTTCCTCTAATTATTCTGAACTATGATTTGAAACCAAAACACAGAAGGTATTGATAACATAGTTTTAAAAATAAATTTTAACATTTATCTTCGAATAAGATCAAATACTTGTAATGACTAATAAAAAAAAGTAATTATCCTAATCACATTTTCACAAAGATTGATTAATAATTTCCATAAATAACCCAAATCACAATATATGCATGATAAAAACATATATTCATGAAAATTTAAATTCAATCATTACTCCTCAAATGAAATCCTAGTGTATTCTATTTTTAATTAGCCATATTGTGTTCCCAAAAGAGCGAAAGTCTTCCAAAATAATATTTATCACTAAATCAACAAAGCATTTTCTTATACTAAGGATATCCATTTAATAAATCATAAGTTCTAAAAATCAACGTTTTCTTGATCCATAAAATCTTTTAACTCAAAATAATAAGTCATACTAACCAGGGACTTCGCATGGTCTAGTGTTATGTGATAAATCCTAAGCACACAGTTGTGTGGGATCGATTCCCATAGCTTTGTCAAAGGTGATAGGTTATCCAATGGTAAACGTGTTTCCATTTTTTAAAAACTATATAATCAATATAACATTCACAAAATATTATAAATAACAAATAAATAACTATTACATGTTTAAACCACAATGATAATTTCATACAACATATTTCTCCTTCCAAAAGCTAATAATTTATTATTTCCTTAAAAATACTATCTCTCACCATAATATTTCAAATCATAAAGCCTAAAAATGGGTTTCTAATATATTGATCTTATGATCATACTTTAAATTAAAAACCCATTTTTATATCCCTAACTCTTGATAAAACATTATAATCTCAAATTTTGTCTAAATATAAGACAGATACAGACTACAAGGCCCCATCACTAGACATTACACAATCTTGAGTTAAGATAATAATTTATCTTTAATTTAATTTTAATGTATTTTTTAGGTATTGAATTTTAGAGAATAAGGCCATAACTCATACATAGATAGATAAATATTACATGAATATACTTCATTTCACATTACAATTTTTCATAAAAAAATAACTTTAAATATAAACATGACATCGTTTAAGGTTTTAATATCATAACAATTCCATGATCCCATACCAGACTCTATTATTCTTTATGTGCTGTGAAAAAAATATCAAAACATGGGATGAGCATAAAAAAATCTAAAAGGGATACACAATGAAGGAAAACAGTCAGTCTTGGGAAAAGATGACCACCATCAATACTTATTCATAATGTAATAAATATCACTTTTATGAATTGGAAAATATACTTCTCTAAATATAAGATCATAGCTTAACGTTTTTACAATAATATTACCATAACTCACATAGACAGCTACATATAAATTATAAAGGTATCTTGGGACATTAAAATACTTAAATGTAATTATCATATGATCGGCTTCCACACATATCACTAAATTGAATAGTTATACATCTGAATTCAAAACCAAATGCAATAGAGGTTATAACGTAACCACTCATCCTTGGTTTATCATGGAAACACCTATATTTAGATTACCACGTAACTAGCCATCCTTGCTTTATCACGTAAACACCTATCAAATGTCCAAGTAACATTATATTATCATAACATATAAAATATTTCAATTATCAATATTTCACTCAGAAAATTCTATTTTCGATCAAAAGAAATTGTTTAAAGATATTGATTTATTAAATCCAATTTAAAATACATTTTTAATTTTAGAACACCAAAAAATTGAAGAAGGTATTTATTTTATTTTTCAAAAAACATTATGTCTTATAGAGGAAGCTAAATATCCAATAACAGTTAATTCATCAGAGAAGTCGTTGTCGCCGCATAAGTTAGAAACATAAATTTTTTTCATTAAGTAAAACAACTCATTGAAAAAAATGATTCTCATTGAAAAAATTCAATATTTTTTGTTATACACCATATATGAGAATATCTTTTATAAATTCAAATAATACACAATGAAAGGATATTGAGACAATATCCCCTAAAAAGATAATATAATTAGATTATGGATAGATCAGGGACATAATTTTGTGTGAAAAATAAAAACACACCAAATATAATAGGATATTAAGTGTAAAACAATCAGAGTACATTAACACAAATTATTGAAAAAAACAATCACATGGATATTTACCTCAATAAATATAGATTTAGTTATGATTTCCCTTACCTTGAGCCCGAATCATCACATTTAATCACTAGGTTCCAGAATAGAAATATCTAGTTAATTTCTAATTAATTAAAAAAAAGTATCAAGTTTATTATCCCATTTATACGACTTATAACTATGAAATAATAATTACATAATTATTTATATTCATATACGTTGTTTTGTTGATATTTGGTACTTGAGTCAAAAATGATCTTATTTTGATTTTAATTTCCCATGTAGTCAAAGTTCAATTATCTCCATAATATAATTATTCATGATTTAAATAACAAATATATCATGTTTATATGTAATTATTATGCCTATAATATTTGGAGATAATAAATGAAATGCACCATTCATGGAGATTGTGGGCCCTATGTAAACATCAAATCTTCTATAATTTCTTTCTCATATTAATGAATATAAAACTAAATGATACAAAGGTATATTGTAATTAATGTATAATATATATATAATATATGTTATATAAGTTCATTAACTCCATTATTAATACATTTCATTAATATCTTTAATGAGTCATATCACATGGAGCGGTTGGTAATCCGCACTTCCTCGGATGAAATTATCATATTTACACATAATTGAAAGAATAATGGTATGTTATAAATTAATGTTATAGAAGAATAAAGAAATTAAAAATTAATATATATATCATATATTAATATAGTCCCATCATAATTGAAACCATATTATGTGGTCGATGAAAATTAAATAATAATCATTTCATGAGGCAATACTTCATCATACAGAGAAATAGAATGTTCATACCCACTAGATTGAGTTGTTTGTAATTATAGTTAAAATAATTATCATAAATACAAATTGGTATAAAGGGGAATATTTTTTAATGTAAGAATATAATAATAAGAGAATAGGGCGTAGAGATGTAAAATAATGGAAAGGAGTTTGAGAGAAGATGTAACATTGTAATCATGTAACTCCTTTTGATTTGTGAAAAAGGATTTCTGGAATTTTTTTCTCTCCATTTTAAGGCTTAAAAGAGGATGGGAGGGATTTTGGGAGATTATTTTTTCATAATTTGGATGATCCATGCTGCTTTAGTGGTGTGAGTAAGTGGGTAGAGGTGGTGGCCTTTTATAGGAGGGAGGAGGGTCACTTTATGAAGTGTTTGAAATATCATTTTATTAAAAATTGATTTTAGAATTATAATATATAAAAATTGATATAATTAAAGGATACGATACGTATGGGTCTAAATACTCTCATCCAATGGGTTTCAGAAAATTTAGGTATGAAAATTAACAATATCTTTTATCTTTAAACCGTAGTTAAAAATATCAACTAATACCTTGTATTCATGTATTTTCAATATATATGGTTATTATAGTTGTAATAATATTACATTAGAACCACAAGTGGATCATTAATGAAATTTTTAACATTATATATGTCATTTGGATAAATATTATAGTTTTAGGACTATTATATTACATAATAAAAAAAGTATTTGTTTTTAAAACTCATTTATGTCAATTATGACACTATTAAGAAATGGATTTTTTTAAAGTTGTAACATCATGATTCCATAAAAAAAGTAATTAAATAATTCCTCACATGTAAATTTCATCCAAATAATCATGTATGGCATAAAAATGTTCAAATTAAATCAATTTTATCCTTTACAATTTCATTTAATTGAATCATTCATTAATAAGGTTATCACTGCATCATTTTTGGGTCATATATATATTTATTTTTTGTCTAATAATTATAAATAATATACCATGATATATGAAATATTTTTATCTTTCCAATGACTATTTATAGTCTAATGTATCAATTTTATAACCCCACCTTCAAATTGTATTTGTAAAATGATACATGTTTATATTATATTTCTCCTTACATTAAATTAATTATTATAAGATATCATTTTCAAACACTTGTGGCTCCCAAATGCCAAAAATATTTTATTAAGGATAATTTTAGTCACCCATGACTAATCCAATAATATTAGTACATATTTTATGGTAGTTTTATATTATTATAATATTATTTACAACTTTGTTAAATTAATTTTCCCTTTAACCGTGTAAATAAAAATAATTATTGAAGTCACTTTCCATAATCCCCAAAAAATAAAAGGTTCCTATTTAAACAATTTTGAAATTATAATTCCAAATATGGAATAAAATTTTCCAAATTAAAAACCCAAAAATTGTAGTAATTAATTTTTATTCAATTTTCTTTGTTAAAACTAGAAAGTGGGTTTTCAGTATATAAAAAATATCAAAATATTGACTTGTTTTTCTATCCAATTTAAATCTTAAATTAAAAAAATAGACAAAATAGGATTAAATGTTAAAAAATAATCTAGTTACAATTTAAAACCAATTAAAAATACAATCAATATATATAAATAAATTAGATGAAAAGGTAGATTTGAATAAAATGTACTATTTTTTCAATATTCATTAAAAATGGATTTTATCAGAAAAATACCGAAATTTTATCCAAATTAAAAATTGATGAAGTGATTTTAAATAAAAAGTTATTTTTCTAAATATAACATATAAAATTCACCAAAATTTATTTAAAAAGGAGTCACAATCAAAAGGAGGCAAAATGAGCTTTTAAAAAATATTATCGTATTTTATGATTAAAATTGGATTCATTCTCATTTAAGCCAATAACATTTATTAGATAAATTTGAAAACATTTAAAAACATGTTTAATTATATTATAGTTAGTTTTTTTCATTCATTCTAACACAATGGCTTGGGATTAACTACCATTTAAAATAATAATATTTGTATTGTAATATTTTTCGGTATTATTAAATGTTTTGTGCAATGTATGATTTCAGAGAAACACGTTGTTGCATAGTGGGTACTCTATCCAACAAAAATTCCCCTTTAAACTAAAATTAATATCAAATTCTATATTACTAAGGGCTATTAAAATGTATTATTCCATGACTACATGGGGTGTTACCTTAATAATCCAAATCTCAAAAATAATTAATGACTTCCTTTTATACCAACCATGAAAACCACTCTCCTTATTCCACAATAATTCATGGTTTATACAAAATTATTAGATATTATAATACCATGATTATTGATAATTATATTTTATATTTTAATTAAGTACATTACATAAAAACATTATGCATTAAATAGAATATCTTTATTAGAAACATCATTGACATGCTCGTATATACAACATCATGGGATAACATGGGGACATTACTAAGAAAGGGGTGACCTATAAATGCCAGAATGGGATTAAACATGGAATAACATAGAGAAAATAATACATGTAGGAAAATATTTATAACAGTGGGGAATCAAATGGATGGGAATATTATACCTGAAAATGTAGAATGATATAACATTATCACATAAAGGCAATATGGGACATGTTGTAACATCAAAAAACACGTCATCAAAAACATATATCAAAAAAGACTTCAAGGAAATCATAAATAAATCTTACCATAAATGAATTATGTTTACACAATATCCCAACATGAAATCCCATGACGCTAAACATTATCCAATGAATTAGAGTGCTATATAATATTGGTCGCAACTGTCACTTTCATTTCATTCTCATGCTTATGTGTGACACATACATCATAAAACATGGAAGAATTTATCATCACATTTTTTTAAAATATCATATAGTGTTGAATAAATAATTTATTTCATAAATAAATAAGTATATGTTAATAACGTTGAACACCATGGATAGGAAATGGGTACGGGTATTCACTACACAATTGTTTTGCATGGAAAATTGCTGCAACATTTTGACACCATAATGACATCACATAAAATTTTATAAAATGTTTTGTAAAGAGTGAAATGTGTCTATCATAATTTTGATAAAAAATTGAAGTAATAGGGATATGAAAAAATATATCCCTTAAATAATAATTGGAAATTGTAGGTATAATATAATGTATAAACTAAAATAATTAGGAGAATCAAAATATCCCTTACAAAAAAAATTTATGGTAACCGGTGAAAATAATGGTTCATGGGATGGATTAATGACAATTAAATAGGTATATCATCATTAATAAATCAAATCGATAGTATTGTATTTTTAGGAAAACGTAAACAAACAAACAAAAAGTGCATCTAATAAGCATAAAATAAAATGGGTGGCTAAGTAAAAAAGAAGATTAGCAAATCCCTTGCTAAATTTTTACATGGTAACAACTTCAATAACGGACAAAATGAGAGAGGATAAATGGTATCACATTAAAAAACAACAATTAGAAATTAAGGTAGTTTTTATTAATGAATTCCAATATAACTAGTTGAAATTAAAAATATTTCTTTCAAATATGGTTCTTGAATTGAAAGGTTGAGAGGAAGGTCCCTTACCATGAGAGTGTGATTTCAAATGCTTCGGATGAGCTTATTGGGATTTTGGGAGTACTATGATAGACTCTAAATAGAATAGGGAAGATTAAGGATGTGATAAAATGTTTATTTAGTAAAGATAAATTGTACCTTGGCTGGGTTTATATAGTAAATGAATGGGGAATTCGTTAAAATTTATCAAAATGGGTTTTGGGCTTTATACAATAAAATATAAGAAAACCTCAAACATTCCCATTATTTTCCCATGGATTAATCCTTCATGGAGTTTTAATAATTGGTTTATAATTCGTAGGGATGTACATAAAAAAATAAAACCCTGACAGATATGGAAGTGAGTCATACTCTTAATGATATGATTTTAAAACATCAAAATATATTAATGGGTATTAAATGATTCAAAAATATTTATTATATTAATAAAATAAAAATAAAAATGACATTATATTAATTCTATGAAAATATATTTTCTAGTTTATACCCTTTATTGTATTTTTTTAAATCACGTTTGGGTTATTATGATGTCATAATGAACATCATATATTTATACCATGTTTAATTTCTTCAGGAAAATGTGATTATCTTTGAAAATTATAAAAAATTAAATGTTGGATAATTTTGTTTTTCTAATTCAAAAAATAATTATATATATATCAAAATATTTTTTGTAAATATATAATTTTTAATATTTACAATTGAATCGCCATGTATTGATAAATGTCGTGTTTTTCCAATAACAATTTATAACCCATAGAAAAATTACTTTTGACGCCTTAAAAATTATATTTTCCTTTATATTAAATAACCATTTATTAATAATAATATTTTATTAAAATAATATTTTTATTAAATCCATTAGTTCATCAAAAATGATTTATTAATTGAAATTTTTTATTACATAAAAATACAACTTGTATTTTATCATATAATTTTTATCCAACCAATTACATAATCATTTATAAAGTAATAATATAATGAATATATTTACCCCTCATTTTAAGTAAAATAATATTTTTTTGTTAAGGGTTCCATTGAATTTTGTCTTTATAAAAAAATTTCCCTTAATTAACATACTTTCCTTTTACCATGGTAATTAATATTTACAACAGGTTCTATTCATATTTGCCAAAAATTATTTGACATTATTAACTAATATTATTTAATATAATTACAAATAATTAATCCATTTTATTAATGTCAATTCATAGAGGTTGAATAATTTAATTTATTATAAACCCCAAAGGCATGATGGAAGGTTATTTTCAAGAGAAAATGGCATTTTTTAATTAACAAATTCTTCTACATTGACTAAAAAATATTAATATTCATTATATTAACAAAAATAACTTATTATATGGGTTATTTTAATTAGGTTGGTTGAATAATTATTGTGTATATTAACACATTTTTCAAAAAAACACAATGTGTTTGGAAGCCTAAAAATTAATTTATAACAAAATGTTGTAAAAAGTGTTTTACATGTAATTAATTAAATTAAACATAACTAATGAATAAATATGATACCTTTAAATAAAATTATGATAATTATTACACTTTTAAACTTATTAATTAATTTAGAAAAATTATACTTTTAAAAAATGGTATTTTAATTCTTCACCGAAAAATAAAAATTTTCTGAAAAATCA
The DNA here is from genome assembly GCA_963277665.1 of Viscum album. NCBI lineage: Eukaryota > Viridiplantae > Streptophyta > Magnoliopsida > Santalales > Viscaceae > Viscum > Viscum album. The sequence continues at coordinate 2,061,820,815 of OY728133.1, read as the reverse complement.
TAAATATTCTCTTTAAGATAATTTACTTAATATGAAATCAAAAATGATGTTTGTCTAATCAAATAAATTTTCTATATGTTTTAAAAATATTCTTATATTTTTTCATAAAAATAAAAAAAATTAAAGGAAACATATTTTGAAGATCAGAAAGACATTACTGAATATTGACTGATTATTTCATAAGAATTTACCAAATATTTATAAAATATATATATTTCATAAATTAGTTAATCCTAATAATATCATCAATTTAATGAGAAAATGATAAGACCTTTACATTGAAATGATCATTGTTTTCCAGATATTGGGGTTGGGTTATCGTATTATTATTGGAAATTGATATATCTTTTAAAAATTGGGATGTTATACTATACCTTCCAATCAGAGTGAATTTGTTTTGGATAATATCATAAATTCTTCCATTTGAATATCATTACAAATAATAGTAACACTACAACTAAATATATCCCTGGATAAATAATATTCTATATGATATATAATAACAACTTATCCTGAAACATAACACAAGTAATAAAAAAATAATAAGATCTCCCATGGATGGATCATCCAAAAAATTTAAACCAACACCTAGTCCTAATTCCTTATCGGTTACCATCTCCCTTATTTTTCTATGGTGTCCCCCACAACCAACTTATAATATGAGTCTTCGCAACATATATATATAATAATGAATCCTTCTTGAATACTGATGTTTTAGGTCTACCTGATTGGTGTGTGAGTTTAACTCTATAAGACACTACACACAGTTTTAATAACATAACATGAGGAAAAAATTCATGTAAAATATGATATGTTCAGAAAAAACTATTGAAAAAATGTCAAAAATATTTTTCACAGCCTTGAATACTATCATAGTCACTCAAGGGTGACCATTCCTACTTTGTATTGTGTTGATGTCTCTTGGAATGTGTTATATAACTAAAACTAGGGTGTGATAAGAACCAACACTAAACACTATCATATAAAATCATATCCCAGTGTGTGGATTTAATCCCATATAAGATAACACTATATACCACCAATCATTAGGTTATTATCTCTCGAACATAATACCTCTATATCATCATCATCATCATTATCTGGGTAATAGGAGCATATCTTGAATACCATGATAACATCATCATCATAAGGATAAACACGAACCCTGATTCCCACTAAATTCTCATCATTATAAGGGGTATAAGTATCCAAAATAAATACAACTATATCTTCATTATCTTAGAGGATAATATCCAACCCCAGATATCAATATATCATCCTCATCTTGGGGATAAACAACCACCATAGTTACCACGATATATCACAAATCAGTGGGTGAGTAACTAACCACACTATTAATAATTATATTATCAATCATCTAGGGGATAATAACCCATCCTAGAAACCATTATATATCATAACATTCAGATGGGTAGGTCATTGTCACATACATGTTATATAATCTATGGTTTGGTGCCTTAAAGACGCATCATATTTCCATTACTGCATTAATAATAAAAAAAGTGTTATCCCCTTTTTATGAAACTCTCAATAGTAAAAAAACATTGAAGCACCCCGGCTGGTCCCCAAATCCTCATGATAGTCTGGTCTCACTATATATAATCCCTTATATCATTTCCATAAAAAATTTAATATTTTATATCAATTGGAATGTCATCCTGTAAAATTTCATTGATTTCATCACAGCATAATCAATCACATAAAAAATATAATTTATGAATCACACCAAAGGAATGGAATAAAACACATCTAACATACAATATCTAGCTATGTTGGTCCTCCCACACCCAACCAATACATAACTCCTCCTAATGAAGTTCCCCTAAGTGAACTATTCTGAATCCACCAAAGTCTCCAACATAGAGGAATATAAAGCCACATATTCGAAGGTTGTATATATTCATTCATTAAATTTAATCCATTCCAGGTTTTATATCTCTCATATCAAAATTTTATGACTAATACCATTTTCATATATGAGGGATCATTAATCTAGTGTTAAAATGTATATTTTGTCCTGAATATTCTTTCATTCTAAACATAGAAATTAATAGAAAATAACTAATTAATAAATCATGGTTTATTAGACCCTTGTGGTTAGAATACATGTAACCTAAAACATAGAAAAAATAATAACCATGGTTATAATTTTAGGGATCTCCAATAGAACATGTAGTTATATCTCTCTACGAAAATCAAAACCTCCATTAACGACCCACTCCAAGCATCCATTACCCATAGACATGAGGATCAAGAAATCTCATGTAGCTTATTTTTTAAGAAAAGTGGAGCGCATCACTCCAAGTATAAAATTCGGTCTCTAGCACACTAAATCCACAAAATACTATATCACTTGAATGATTTATTACATAATACCCAATGAAAATCTCTAAATAAATCCTTTTAATGAAAATACTATAGTACAATGACATAATATATAGTTCATTAGCTTCCAAGGACCACCACTATCATGTAAAAATGAACCCCATATCATATTTTTATGAATATATTGTGCTATAGTAAAACTGGAATCAAACCCTATCCCAGACACAACATGGATATGGACTAAAAATTTGGAAAAGAACTAATCATTAAGAATAAATACATACCCTTATTGTTAAGTAAATATTTCATTAATCACCGTAGAAAAAGGAGGTTAAAAAGGAGAAGATAATGGAAAGTGATTCTCAAAATCCTCATTTAGAAATCTAAAAAATAATAATATTGAAGTTTTATTACATTTTAATGTATTAAAAAGATATTACACCGATTTTATAACAATTTGGAAAAGAGATCATCATGACATGACCCTTATGGCTCATGGTGTGGTGCCTTACCTCTAGGAAAATAATAATAAATCATAGATAGATCTTCATTTTGTATGAATCATCCACACAATGTGGTCTCCCACCTGATCCACCTACCATGGACTAACCAAAAACCTAGAGAAAACTTATTCTTATATCTCTTGAGGAACCTCGATGGAATATCCTACACACTATGTAGTGAGCCTCCTCCCTCAAGAAAACCTCATGGTGTGCCCCAAGGTATGTTGTTTAACCATATTATCACCCTCAAATTAATGATGATTGGATCCTTTAAGCATATTAGGGAAACCCTTATGTATGAATGTATATCCCAACACATTTCTACATCCACTATTTCTACGTTCTATAGTACCATTACATAATTAATTTAGAAAATTTCATATACCATGTGTATCAAAGTAACCATTGTACATATTCCAAATTAGAACTTATATAAGGACCTTACTATTTAAAACTCATTATCAATATAATATTAAAAAATAAGAATAATTATATATATCAATATTTTATTATATACTATTGTAAAAAAATTACTCATCAATCAAAAAAAATTCTTATATATGAGAGGATTTTACATTTGTATTATTTAAATTGAAACACAAATAATTTTTTACACATGATCCAAAAATATAATGTATATATGAATGGTTTTTTAATTATATTAATTTTCATGATTCTGATTATTATAATATGCATTACATTCATCTTCATTCAGACTTCAAAAATTCTTCTGAATTATCTTTATACCTACAAATCATGCTTCCAACGAATTCAAAGAAGTAAAAAACAACGTTAAAATAATAAATTCCCTTCAAAACCCTTAAATGATTATAGTAAATTTCAATTCTCGATTAGAGATAATACTTTAAATTTCCAAAACAAAAATATGACACCCACAACACTTAGTAATCATATCATGCCCTACCCCCTGAAATTTAGATTCATAGTGAGGACACTATTACCATGATAAACACTAACCAAAGAACTAGATATACATAATACTCAATCAACCACATTAACATGAATCTATCAGAAATTTAATAACTCCTAAAATCCCATTCTATGCCCTAATTCTCAAAACATTCTTTACTATATGACCAATAAATCAATATTATATTGATTTTCATCAATAATTCTTAACGTGGATTGTAACAACAACCCCCATGAGAAACATATTTTATGGCCATATGATGAACTAAGAATTAATTAAACAATATATTACTTTCATGTAAACCTACTACATCATGTATTTATGTTTCCTATGGTTGTAAGATACTCTTGTGGTATCCTATGACTATATGATTCAAAAACAATGCTTGAACAACTTAGATTTGAATGTCCTTCAAGTATTATATGAAGGTCACATAGTCCATAATTTTTAGAATATGTTTTTTTTATAAAATCATGAACTAAAACCACAAGCACTACCCTTTGTTAAAGGAATGTCACTAAAAGAATTGTCCAATTACGCAACTGAGGTTATAGGTTCAAATCTTTTTTTAGATGTTTTTTTATTATAAAATAATGTGTCATGAAAATTTGAAATACTCAAGGATATAAAAATATATCGAAATGAAGTAATTATCATGGTCTTATTCTACCAATGTCCACACCTATATCACTAAGGGAAGGTGCCAGTCAAAATTAACTAATTTCTATTTATATTCTCATAAAAAATGGTTTGGAAGACAGTAGTTTTATTATGACAATATTTTTTGACCTATCGTATTTGTTGTTTCCCATATCCATATCACATTCATCAATTAATGAAATGTTTGAGAATAATAAAAAATTCATCATAACATAATTTTCATGAACATGTCACCTATAATTGTTTCTTATTCCTTAATTTGGATACTCTATTGACTTATTTACATTCTGGTTCACATTAGGTTGTATCCCACATGTTTCACATATTTTATTCTTCTTCAATTTTATTTTAAAACACCAATAATTTCTCAATTTTTTTCTTTGAAATTTACATCATGAAAAAATAATTTGGAATATTTTATCTTCCATAAAACATGAATTATGTACCAATTATTTTCATTATATTTTTTTCATTCCTTCAAGGGATTTTCCCAAAATTATTTAAAGATTTAAAATTAATGGGATATCCTTATTATTACTATTCTTTATAAAAACTATATGTGACATTTTATTAACCCATGCAATTTTCTAAATTCCATGACCATGAAAATATTAACTGTAAAAAACATTCATGAATTTTAGAAAATTCATCTTACTTTGTTGTTAGTAGAGTTAATTTTTGCATCAATTAGTAAAAAATTATTTTATTAAAATGATTATTTTCCCTCCTTTTATCATATATGATTGTATTCATGGAAATTTGATATATTTACACTAATTTGTTAACCAAATTATCTATGATTCAAAATTATATATGTGATAATCGTGTTAAAATACCCTGCCTTAATGAATATAATTTTACTCTGTGACTCTTATAAATTTTTGGAAGGATTTTAAAATAAAAAAACATTTATTTAATAATATGTTATTACATTGTGATGATAGTAAACCATTAATTTTTATTGATTACTAGAACAAGATATCTCTCATATTTTAAAAAATTCAACTATTGTTAACATTGTTCACCTTATTATGAAATTATCTGACGATAAATTCATGATCCAGATGTTTTGATTAGTGATTGAATTTATTTTTATTATTTTTATTTTACAATAGTGAATTATATAATAATAAATATTCTTTATCATTAGATAAATGATGCTTCAACTGATTTATCACTTTTTTCAATGTTTCTAACGTTTGATAAATAATCTTAGAAGTCTCTGATTTCTCATACTAATTATTTAGTTCGTTATATATGTTCGTTTCGAAAATTATATTGAATTATTTTGACAATCCATTTAATATTATTGCGTTCTCTTAATAATAATTCAGACATGTGTCAATATTTTTTTATGTGGATTCCATTTACACATGTGTCCAATAATATTTTGTTCATTTCATTTGTATTTTATTTTTTATTTTTAAGTATAATTTTATATTTTTTTGTTAATTATATTATTTATTAAATTTTGATTAAAATATTTTATTTATTATTTATCAGTAGTATAGAATATTTTTTCATTTATTTTCATTTCTAAATTTTTTATATACATGAAAAAGTTTATGCATCTAATATTTACTATATAAAATTTTGATTAATTTTTTTTATGATATTGTTTAAAAAAATGTCCCAATAGACTTATTACATATATGAGAGATGCATTAGGTTACATAAATTCATATTAAATGGATGAAATCATGAGATATTAGACCCACCTAAGATGTAAAGTTTCCCGGAATCCAATATTTTCAATGATTTGTTTTTTCCACCATCCACTATCCATGAACACACATCACCACCATCACCTGTACCAACAAAATTTGGGATCCCACTCCTTTAATTTCATTTACAACCCCATTGAGTGAAACTAAATTGAAATAGCACACTTATTTATTTTGAATGTAAACACCAAGCTATCGTCCACTGATACGTGGATCCAGTATTTTATCATCCCCACCAAAAACTATCAATGATCCTCATTATCAATGAAATCACATACATAAATTGTTACATTAATGTTTTTTTATCTCAACTCCTTGATTTCATTTGAATGAAATTTATATATTTTCTATGATTTTCATTATTTTTAAATTAAAAATAAGAAAAACTATTCATTTTAAATGTTATTTTAAATTTAACCAATTAAATTTATATTTCAACATATGAAATGGTTTCATAATTAATATCAATGATTTTATTGAATGTTTGTTTAAGATAAATAAATTATTACATGTTAATAAAGTTTGATCATGTCAAAAAAATCATTACTGTCAAGGAAGGTATTTGTGTGTGAGTTTTATTTTATTTTTTATTATATTATAGGTAAATATATATTTTATTTTTAATAAAAAAATTATTGAATATTTTATGTTCCCAAATATATTATTTGTTAATTTTATAAAAATAAACTGGGTTAAAAATTTTAGAATAAACAAGAAACGTTTTCCCATAGGTTTGATGTTGATTATACAGAACATGGAACCCTTTGAAACATTATTAGAAGTCATAATAATATGGAAAAATTCATTTCAAATTATATTAATAGGGGAATATTCTTGACCTGATTAGTGGATCAAAAAGAAACAAAATAATAATGAAAATTTACATCATATTTTTAATCATTTTCAAAAGATTAAATTCAAAAAATAGAAGAAAAAATAATATAAAAAATTTTATACTCTATTAGTGCCATTGAATGTATAAATTTATATGAATATGTGATGAAACCCTAATCAAGAGCATAATTAAATAGAAAAAATAAAGGCTTCAAAAATCTCGAGGCATAAAAATAGAAAAAAATTATATTAATTATGTTAATGATTATTCATAAATTATGTCTAATTTGGATAATGAGATTTCATTGATTAACCATTCTAAAAATTATATTTTAAAAAATTAATATATATAATAAAAGTTGAAAAGATTATATAAGATAAGATATATTTTATGAGAAAATTCATTTAACGTCCCTAATATTGAATTGAAATTTTATATTACCTTATTTAAAATGAATAAATAAATCAAATTTATAATATATTTTGATGTAGATGATAATATAGTTATGTCTGAGCATGATGTAATTGGTTTACATTCACTACACGATCTTATTTGAACAGAATTATCCATTAAAAATGAATTAAGGAATAAAGAATTAGTGGAAAATAATAAAAAATTAAAATTTATTGATTCATTCAAAAATAAAATGAGGTTATATATTAAATTTTTTGAAATTAATATTTCAAATAATTTTTTATTTCTATGGATTATTTTAGATAATTTCACAATGAACATGGTATTCTTTGATGAATTACAGAAAATAATTGAGAAACATGACATAATAATTATAACTCCTGAGATAATTAATTAGAATAATTCTCAAATTATATATGTAGTGGATAGTGATATTTTATTCTCTAAAAAGAGAAATTCAAAAATTATAATTTAGAAATTAGAATACACAAACTATTTCAAGAATCAAAATAAATAAATCATGATATTGTTTACTAATTTTTTAAGACAAACAAACATAAAGTGGCGTAAATTAAATTAATGAATCTATCATGATATTATAAAGTGTTTTTTGTATGATGTTTGATAGGGGAATTTAATCTAATCAATGACTTGGGGAAAACACGGGGTTTTCAAGGAGCTTTTTTCATTGAATATTTTATAAATGGGGTTTTCAAAATTAATTTCATTCCCATTATTGTAGTCATTTTCTTTTATCATGATCCATGTTTTTATGTGTTTGGGGAAATATATTAAGATCATAATAAAAAGTAGTTTGAGTCAGGTTTTTTTAAAATATTGACTTCATTTCAAGAAATGGAGCACATGGACATGTTTATAAGGGATGAATGATGGTTTATGTGGTGTAAGGATGTGATGGAAATACCCAATGTGGATTTTTAGTATCTGGTTAATTAAAAAAAATATAAATGTTATTTTTTAGTTCCATTGAAAAAATTGTTAAATAATGTTAGATATATATTTTAAAAACCAAGGGGTTTTATCCTATGGTATGCACGTCAGGTGGTAAGTGGTTTTCCACTATGTACCGTATAGATCATCGAGTGGCCAATGATTAGTCACCAAGAAACTAGTGGGACCGGTAATATTATTTTAAAAGGGGGAAAGTATATTATTCCATTTTATATTAAAACCCCAATTTGGATTTTTTGCCTAGGAGACTAAATGAATGGATGACCATCCCTCCCCCTTATTATTTATACATATATATGTGGTTTCTAAGAGGGATTCCATCAAAAAATATGGATAGATTATTTTTATATTTTCATCATCCCTTATCCCTCATAATATTAATTTAATTTTGGGTTATTTCATTTAGATACATATGATTTATTTCATCAGATTATGGCATAAGAACACTTCAACAATGGGGTTTTCATGTATAGAGGATATAGGATTCCAAATAAAGATAATTACACCTTATTAATTAGTATTTCATTTGAATTTATTTACTCCCTAAACATCCCTTTTGTTTGTTTTTCAATTTTGGTTAAAATTCATGGGTGAATTGGATTTATTATTTTTGTATTTTAATTACGTAATAGTAAATGTGTTTTAGATATTACATTCAGTCTATTGCATGGGTTTTAGATAGATTACATCACAGTGGCTAGTTTGTTGAATTATACAATCTATAGATTATTTATGAATATTGATTATAAATTGTTTATAATTAATTATATATTAATTTTGGTGAAATATTATCACATGGATTATTACAATGATCAAGGATGTATGCAGATAATGTCATTAAAGGGGTTAACTATATGTAAATATGTGGATTGTATTTATTATATTTTTTATTATTTGTAATTGTATATATCCTATGATATTCAATGAATGGTATAATGGTATGATTAATCTGAGTGATAGTTTTTGGGGATTAAGATATTATGGGAAATTAATTATAACCTAATAAGATTAATAAAAAACAACATAGAAGATGAGTTGTCTATGACTATAACTAAGTGATAATGTTTAGATTAAAAAGTAATGGACACTAAGGGGCTTTCCAACCTTATTCCATTTATTGAGTGACCTAATATGGACTCAAGTGATCATGTGAGATACATTGTAATGATTAGTGAGTTATACAGAGGTTGAGTCACATGTTCTCTCCAACCATCCTTGGTAAAGGGTTTATATCTCTAGGGGTGACCATTAAATATTGAAACAACCTTCTCTGGTTGGTTTTTTGGGATAAAATATATGTATTATTATTATTTTTTTGTAACCTATTATGGATTAAATATTTTATTTTAGTCTATGATTTCTTTATGGTAGGTGTACATTAATGTTTTTAATGTATATGTTATATTTTTTGTCCTAGAATGTGTTTTGGGGTGCATGAAGAGTTTAAGGTGAATGATTGTGGAAACCTGTGACCACTTATTACTTAATATAATATTACTTAAAACTCATTGTGTCTCATTGGGGATGAAGGTATAATACTTTGGAACATATGGTGGACAACACATTGTATTAATTACTAAGTGAGTGGTGCAGTAATTGAGAAAAATTTTCTTAGTACCTGGTTTTTCATAATGGTATTTTTCTAATAAATGTATTTTATACCTACTAGGGGTGTATTATTTTATTCCCCAATAATTTTTATTCTTACTCAATGATTTATTGATATGGGATACACCTCACATCTCAACCCACCCCCTTTTCTTCTTCTCCTTTAATGGGTCTGGGTTTGGTGGTTTTTTCTTACTCGATTGAGGTTGGTCTCTCCTCTCTTATTTATTTCCACTTCATTTATATTTCCTTCTATTTTTTGGACTTCTAATTCGGTATTTTAGATATATTCAATACGATCATAGTTTAATTTTATCATGAATAATAGAGATTTTATATATCTTGGAAAAATAATGTTCTAGATGTATAAACTCTTGAAGATTCGAGTGACTTTTATTTTGGTGTGTCATTTCTCATAATTATGAATGGTTGTAATTGATTTATATTAAATTGGTCCATATATATATATGGGAATTTGTGATATTTTGTGTTATAGTTATAGTGGTTTGTCAGAGTAGGTGTGGATCCTATTTCTCTTATATTTTTCATGATTAATATCCTCGTGTGTTATTCATTGATTATCATAGAAGAAAAAGTTATTGATTTTTATAATTTTCATTTCTAATTACAATTAACAAATGTGATTATAAATTTATATAGGGATTCATATTGTTGGTTGATGGCTATCAGACCTTGATATATTGTGTGGGATAAGATTTTCTATGGAAATTATATCTTTTTAAGGATTGTGGTCCCTAAATGTTCACCTTAAGATTTATACAACTAGTTATATGAAACGTGGTATTCAATGTTGTTGTCTTTATATAATAATCATTAAATTAAGAATTAATTTCAATTCATTGACTATATAAATTGTATAAAATTTCATGGGCCATTATGAACCCATTGACTATTAAGAATCGATTCTAGAGACACAAATAATTTTTTACATGAACTAAGTTGCGAGAAATATGATACGAAAACAAAAATGTGGTATATCATAATAAATTATAGGATGATAAACATTGGAAAAGATTCTATAATTTCCATTGAGTGTGAGAAGTGATTTATTGATGGTGAATAACCAAAGGTTTTACAATATTCATTAAATAATGTATTTATCTAGTCTATCAATGTCTTAGGCGATGGTTCCTCCCTAGGTTGTGTGTTGTATATGGATGGTCCTACATTGGAAAATATGTATTGGTCCATTTAATGTCCCTTGATGAGTGATATACCTAAGTGAAGAGAAAAAATTGAGGTTTACCCTAATTTATAATGTGTGTCTGTAATAGATGTAGCCCATAGGGGTGCTTTCGAAAGCGTTGGGATATAAAAAGATTTACGTGGATCACCTAGGATGAATTATCCTTACTAATGTTATTGTGGAATGTATAATAGTATATAGGTATCCTATGTTACTATGGGAATAGTTCCTTGGTTAGGTATGTGAATTAATCCATCCTAATGTGAAGGTGAACTCAGTTGGGTGAGTTAAAAATCTATAAATAACATTTTATCTGTCTTTAATTATTATACTAAAAAAATTATTCTCTATTGTGAATGTGATATTTTGTTTTTTATCGTACCTAAAATTTAAAAATAGATAATGGGCAATGGGTTATGTTTTTTATTCTTGTCATATATTTAGTTGTGGAGGATACTGGTTTTAACATACATACAACCAATAATTATGTTAGTTATAATAGTATAGTTGTTTTCATATGGGGTGAGAAATCATGTCAAAATGAATGAGATAAGGGAATAGATAGGAACTCTTGATGAATTTACTGTGATGAGTTATGGGTTAGTTATTCTTGATAACTAAATAAGAGATAATAGAAAATTTAGGAATTCATGGAAAATATTTCCTAATGTATTATACGTTTTTAATTAATTCAAACTAGGGATAGTATAAGGGGTGACTTGTGCATTCATTTTAATATTCTCCTAAGGATCATTAAATAAGTTTTTCATGACATTATTTCATTGGATAAGAGATGAGTTGGGAATTACAGAAAAATATATAAAAATTTTTATTTGGATTTTGAATTCATTAAAACTATGGGTGTGTGGTGACTAATGGTGTGAAATATTTTATTGGTTAGGTATTCAATAAAATCATGGAAGGATTGTGCTATTTTTGGTGATTATAATGTCATGGGATACATGTGATACCTCTCATGATATATGGTAGCATATATTCTGATAATTTATGTTATGAAATATGACTTGGGATGTATTTCCTACTTTGTAATATTTATTATTGTTCAATGAGAATACGAAATTAGTAGATGTTGGTATAAAAACACTTTTGTGGCTTCATTTGTACATATGGTCATGTCATGTAGTTATGTTTGAATTTTTTATTGTTTTTTATAAAATATAAAATTATCTAATGAATTATATATATATTATATGATAGGGTATATAATCTGTGGATTAACAATGAGTTCTATTTATACCAATCCGTGTTGTCTTAAGCAATCTGATACTAGAGACAAACCATTATTTTTTCCACATGTAAGGTAGATACTTGAGGCTAGATGTCCAGCTAGATAGCTTACTCAGATTTAGGGGATATGGTAAAAATGGGATTTTGACCATATTTTGGTTATTTTATGTTATTAACATTCACTAGTTAATATATGATCTCTATGGGAGATCTAGTTGATGATTTAATGATTATGTGATCTCTATTTATAAATTATGTTATATACTAGTGAAGTTATTTTCTATGGTTGTCCTTTAATTGTGTTTAATTTTTATATCATGAAATTATTCATGTTACAATTGATTCAACTATATATGTGTTATTGATGTGATGTAAAAATATGGTGTATTTTACTTCTGAGATTACCTTTTACCCTAAATGATTGTTCTAAGCTTTTGGAATAATGGGAGGTGAATATTATGTCAAATGGTTTTCTTTTCATGTTTATATTGAGTGAGATAGGCTATAAAGTCACAAAGTGGTATAAAAAGTTTGCTTATTTGTCATAAAATTTATGATTTGAATTATATAATATATGATAGGTCAAGATAGTGTAGGATGAAATTTATTTTTCTAGGCCTGCACTAGTATGAGTAAAAACATAGTTACCATAGAGTGGTGGTTTTTTTGGGTTGTAATTATTATATATGGGTTGTTTTATTATTTAAATTACATTGATTGATTTATTGATTTAATTATTATTTTGAATGTCCTAGTATAGTAAGTGGAATGATTTCATGAATCATATCATGAACATATGTTTACAAGACATGTACCTGTCTGTATGTGAATATGGTTTTGGTTTCTGGAACGAAAATAGTTTGGGTTTTTTAAAGTGTCCACAATAAAATGTTTATAATTTTCCAATATATCTTATTTTTGGAACTCTTATAAACCAATCCACATGGTTATGATTTACTTAAATATAGTCCTCATATTGAGATCTATTCATTATAAACATGGATGTGACATTCATACTCATAGGGTAGTCTAGTATACAAATTCTTAGTTGGGATTGAAACCATAGAGTCGGTGGTATTGTTCGGTTAAGTAATTAATATATTGTAAATATAAATACCTACAGTGGGTTTTTTGGCCTCATACATTTTTCATAGTTTTTGAGATGAGACTATGTATGATGCTCTTTTATTTGTGAACTATATCGGATGTCTTGTCACATTACATTTTTTATTTTCTTCTTTTATTTTATTTTATCATTTTTTTCATTGGATTATCCTTTTAGTTTAAAGTGTTCTAGATTAAAATATTGAATTTTTGAATTTTTTATTCAATTTCATTTATTTGGTTCACAGATTAGGAGAAATAGTGAGTCTTATTATGTATAAGTCACTTATGTAGTTTCTTTTGAACTTTAATGGTTTGAGTTGCACAAGTTGTGTACAGTTTTCTCTAAACCATAAATCCACAAGGGGAAAAACTATGGGACAATGGGTGTCTCTAGGTAAGGTTTCAAGACCTAAGCATGATTAGAAAAAACCCATAGAAGGAATTCGCATGGTTTGATAGTTTTCTACTGAACCATGTTGCATGGTTGTCACACAGCCTACCCACACGTGTGGCTAAACCACACATATTCTCAATGCATCCATTAAGGGGTTCGTGGTTGGTGCATGTTTTGGGAAACCATGTAGCCAAATTGTGCTCAATTCCTAGTTGTCACAAAATATAAAAATCAACTTCAACCCCCTAGGAATTTCAATTCGAAAACACCCTAATCGTTCCCCATTTGGTTATACTAGCACAAGGAGGCTTCTCCACTCTTCCTCAAGCCTCCCACATACATCAATAGTAATTATATGGTGATTTATTCATGTTTTGGTGAGTCGATCGTCAAGGTAATCTCTTCCATTCATATTCATCTTCTTTATTCTTCTATTTTATTTTCATTTCCCCTTCTCCCTTGTTCATTTGATTCTTGGGATATTGTTTCCATTAGTTTAAATTAGAGTTTTTTAGTTATTAATTTTCCACTTGGATGATATTTCCTTCTTTAACCCTAGTGGAGTTCATTCAGATTATCATTGTTGAAGTGCTTGTGGTTTCAGATAGGTTTCCCTTGTTATATGTCGTTGAAATTTATGAATCAATGATTTAATTATTTTCTTACCTTCCAAAAATATTAATTATTTATGTATGTTTTTTATAATAGTTTTTTAATATTAATTGATTTAATTTCATTCTTTTTTGAAGTATTTTGAATCGTTTTAATATGCTACACACAACAGGTGTTCGATAACATGAATATTTGGATCTTTTAAATGATTAATGGTTTCTAATGTGTGGTTTTTGTTTTGGTAATGTGTTGTTATTATAGATTTTTTTTGGTTTATAAAAATAACATTTAAGTGGTTTTTTATTTTCAATGGATGTGTTGGTTTTCCATTGAAATGGATGGTTTCTTGAATATTAATTGAGGCCTATTAGCATCTTTTACAAGATTGGTTCCCTTGAAAACAATCCATGGTTAATCCTCATTCCCTGGATGTTTTGAAAGGATTGGGGTCTTTATTAAGGGACTCCTTTATGATCTATCGACTTAAATGAAATAGATTTTTTATAAGGGTGATTTGGTGTGATGCTTGTATGTGATGTTTGTGTTAGTGAGGCATGTATGTATGGTTCATTTCATGTTTGATTATGTTGTACCACTCATAATTATTATTTATATTTGATCCAAGAATTGTTAGAGGATTTTTGGTTAATTTTACGTTACTATTTGAGGTTATGAACTAGCTATTGTCCTTTTGTATGAACTTTTCTCTTCATTGTGATTGTTCCCTAGGTTAGGATTTTTAGGGTAAAAACTAAGCATCTGGTTGAATTGATGTCATCAAGTGAGGTGTTACTACATCATTAGACTAGTGTATGTATGATTTATATTATCAACTAAGCACCTAGGTACTCACATGTTCTTTGGATCTTATTTGACTATAGTGGATTATTGAGATGCCTTGTTTGGTTGGCTACGCATGTGTGGTACATTCCATTTTCATTATCACATGAACATTTATTCCACTCTTAGATATGCTGAAATTAATTATTTAATGTGATTTTTTTTGTTTGAACATGTTTATGGAAAAAACATTGAAAATGTTTTACATGTCATTTCTTCCTTTTTATGTAAAAACAACATTGTTCACCTCTAAAACTCTAAAGTCTCAATTTTGGAAAAGAATCTATTTTTAAATAAAAATTGAACATTTATTGTTCTATGCTATACATATAAAATGTGTGAGATCCAATTTTTTTATATTATATTATAATATAAAATTCGTGTATCATTGATTTAAATGAAATGCATTGGGAATATATTATTCATGCACAAATAATAAATTTCTATTCTTACACCTATAGTTCATTTATAATCTATAATTATATGTACGATCAATATTTCTTTAGATCATGGTGGGAGATAGTTAGTTTCGTAATAGTTGAGTGAAATGTGGTGTCACGTGGATGTTTAGTGGTCTGTAGGTTTGGTTTGTGATTTGATATTTATATTTTTTTGTAATTATTTGTTTTGTATAAAAAATTAGTTTTTTGTTTTGTTGTCTGAGGCAGCTCTATTGATTTTTCATTTATTCAGTTTATTAATAGATTTTAGACATCATCATTCTATTTATTTATTTTAGTTTTTATGGCCCTTTTCCCTAGCTCATGAGGATTGAGAACACCACTCGGGCCATGTCATGGGCTGACTCATGTGACTATTTTGGGGTCAACTCTGGTTGGTTTAGGGTAATATTGTATCAGATCCTAGGTTCATTAGAAGAACAAGAATTAGAGCGAACTTTTACATTTTTTATGTCAAGGTGGGTGGAGTAGTATTTCCAGACCATGGGGTGTAGGTATGAAGGAGTTTCTGTCCAACACATTCTATGTCAAATGTTGGGTTACCATGTGGATTCAATTTTTCCTAATATAGTTTGGTTTTTGTGGGTTGTTTTTTGTAAAAGTAAAATTAGTGTCAATCTAGTGGTCTTAGTGAGATCATAGGGCTTGTAAAGACATGTGGATCCAGCAAAATAGTCCTGAATGACACCCTATAATGGTTTTATGATGTGTATATGGTCATAAACCATATCGAAAAATCAACCATCGACACTACTTTCGCCTTGTGAGTGGTTTTGGTTCCATCATGATTTTGAAATTGTTCTGAAAAAACCCCTTATTTTGAAATTGAGAAATTTAAATATAATGTGGTTATTTCATTATTTTTTAAACTAATAAATAAATTTTCATATTTATTTTAATGAATGTTTTAGAAAATGGATTTTTTTATAGAGTTTGAAAATGGTTTTTGATTTTGTAGTTGGTTGGATTTTAAAAATTATTGTGATATATGAAATTGGAATTTGATTATCAAAATTGGATTAATATAATTAAAACCAATGGATTTCAGAAATATTTTTATAAAATAAAAAACATTTTTAAATAAAATTGTTTTGGAAAACAATTGGGGTAATTTTTAAATGTTTTGGGAAATTTGATGTGGGAATTAGATTGAGAACATGAAAAATGGGTTGAAAATTTTGTTTCATAACTGTCAATTACTTTTTTGACCATTGGTCTTATTTTCTGTGATAACTTTCATAGATGTGTGTGTAGAAAGGGATGATTGATTTCATGGGAAGATGAGTTATTGGATTGGAATGGGAATATTTTCTTGTGAGGATCTATGGCATATCATTGGTGAGTGTGTGATTTGAAAATATTATTTTATATTTAAAGATGATTTTAAGAGTAAACTTATGTTTGTTTTTTGTTTAGAACTGATGGATGTGCATAATGCTTTCTTATGATTTGGGGATGTTGTTTATGTGGATTTTTGAGTTTGATTTATTATTGGTGAATTGATTTTGATTAAGATTTTTGTTTTCCTATTTCTTAGTGTATGCCCCCCAAGGATTGATGGATATTTAATATGTGGTTATTGGTGGTTCATCATTAGTTTCTTTAATGCCCCGTCCCCAGTTACCCAGATTCAATGCATTATTACATTACATTGTCATAATACCAAGGGATCAAAATCCCGAAATTCCGATCACTTTTATAGCATTGGAAGTACTAGATACATTCATAAGTTTTACATTACATTATAAAATGAAAAACCACAAATACATTTTCTCCATTGACAACATTCATCCCTTAGACTATCCCAGTAGGTCAGTCAAAATATACATCTTCGTATCCTGTGAAAAATAATACATTGAAAGGGTTGAGATCATATGCTCAATAAGTATAAAAATATATTGAAAAATTCAATAACAACCATTAACATTTAATGCAATGTATAAGACTAAAAAAATCCTTTTAATCTCAAACATCATCAAAATTTGGAAAAGATAAATCAATGAATTCCATTTACTTTTTCACATAGATATTCTACTAGTCGAATAATCACAAGTAATATCAATAGCCAATTTCATAATGTTGGAATGCATAATGTCAGAAATCATAACTACATAATCAAGGCCTTGTGCCAAGCCTACAAATAATATTTTTTCAAGGCCATGGACCAAGACACTACTTTATCTATTGAGACCTACCGATGCATCGAGGAGCTATAGTGGGATGCACCCATCCCTTACTAAGTCCAATGCATTCCTTGTATCAAAAGGTTTAATAATAACAGATACATTTTTATTAAATGTAGCATAAAAAATCTAAATAATTTATCAATAAACCATGAATACTGTAAATATAACACATCCTTAGTAAAAAATATCACAAACCCTTCAATATAATATGGAATATTTATATCATAATAAATCAACTTCAAAGAACATAAAATTCATCAAAGGATGTTGACATAGATGCTATCAAAACCTTTTGTACAGAAATATATCATTTTATTTTGAAATCATTTAAAAGTCATATAATTATTAACAAAAACATCTATTTTGAAAATATTATTATAAGCTTTTATGGGATTCTTTGAAGATGTTATAATGGAAGAAAATAGACACAGCTGCCATATATGTTAAAAAAGACATTCTTACATTAATTTTTTCTAAAAGGCCAAAAATTACCTTATTTGGAAAACCACAACAACATTAATTTCAAAAAATATGTGGTCAAATAAGGATATGAATTAATTTAACTCATAGTCTAGTAAATATTAAAAATGGTTTTAATTTCATTTTTAAGAAAACACAGATGTGGATGATAAAGAGGTCCCAGTTGATTCTTACGTATTAACAACCTTAGGTAAGTAAATCGATTGTAGAATTATCTATTACCTTGTTCTTATCCTTAGTTGATGGTATGTTAACCACATGTATAATAGTTAATAAAATTTTATTAAATTATAAAATAACTATATACATAAATATGATATCATATATTATCATATAATATTTCATTGTTAATAATATTTCAGTAGTATCATCATTTAGGGTGTTACATGATTCATTTCCTCTATATGATTGGTTACGTAAGACGTCTTTTTTGTGGATAAGATTTTTTGTATTCATATAAATAATGATATTTATGTTCAAAAACATTATTTTTAATCGTAAAATGTATATTATTCTTGAATTATTACGATGGGGAATGAATCTCATCGTGTTCGTGGATACGATAATCCATACATACGCACGAGCGACAATATCATTATATTTATGTTGAAATAATATTTCATTGGATGGTATATCATATATAAAGAATCATTAACATGTTATATTTATTATTTACATTAGTTATACTCATTTCTATACACATCCAAATAATGATGTTTTAGAATAATAAACTACACCACGATAAGGAAACGGTAAGCGGTACATACACACTTTTGGAGACATTGTCTTTTAAATGATGTATATAATAATGAATATGGTTTTAACATATTTATAATAACATAAAAGTATGTATAAGGTAAATTATTTATTATTTTTTGAATGGAAACAACAAAGAAAGAGGAAGTGGATGATGAAAATAACATGAATGACGGTGGTGAAATTATTACCTCTTCTTCGGGTGATTCCTTTTAAGTTGATCAAAATGGATCCTTCGGTTGGAATTATGATCCATGTAAGTCCTATAGGATTAAGGGGGGAAGATTAGTGGATATTTTGGTATGGTATGGCCAATCCAAATGGATTTGGATGTGTGAAATTAAGAGAAGGGGAAGTACCCTTTTATTAGAGAGGTGAGGGTCACTATTGGAAACGAATTAAATAATATTTTATTCTAAATTTTTTTCATTGTCTAACGGCTCATAAATGATTTATTTTGAGTCTTAGGTGGGTATGGGTCTAAAACGTCTCATTTAATAGGTTTTATACTCGTTTCGGTCACCATATTAACATTATATTTTAGATTTAACTCTTAGATAAATAGTTTGACATTTACCTTGTCTCTTTGTATTTTTATTATATATTGTTAATAAACATACTATAACAAGCCAAGAGAACAACGAGAGGTTTTGAATTAATATATATGAAATTATCTATGTCCCTCGTCTAAAACATATAGTTTGAGGAATATTATATCAATTAATAATATAGTATTTATTTTAAAAACTCAATTATGTCAATATTGACACTATTTTGTATTTGATTTTTTTATGAAAGCCATAAAAACATTATCACATCAAATAAAATTTATTTAATCAACCCTAAAATGTTATATTAACCAATAAAATTATTGCAATTCATCATAAGTCTCAATTTACATTTATTTTTATATTTATAATATCAATTATTTTAATATTTCATAATTAAAGTATTTAGTTCAGCATCATTGTGACATAATTAAATTATATTATTTAATTTCTGAAAATTATAAATTAAATACCGTTATGTGGGAAATCTTTTTAGCTATCTAATGAATATTTATAGTCGAATTTATATTCTTTTTAACCCTATATGAAAACCGGTTTAGTTATTAAACATTAAATTTAACTCGTTTAACTCTTCTATAAATAAAATAATAATAAATTCCCTAATCTAATCCATGTGGACCAAAGTGGATCATATAATATTTATAAGGTTTTATTTGGTCGAATTACACTTATAAAATAGATTTAGGCCATGTCTTACGGTAATTATAATATCATTTTTACCCTTAATTACCCAATTTACTTTGAATCGTGGTAAATAAAAGTCAAAAGTTACTATTCACCAAAAAATATTTTCACCTTATTGAATCACATTTTACTTACTGATGTCAACCGTCTTTATCATATTTTTTAAATTCAACTCACAGAAGTGGTAAAATTATTTTTTATGCAAATTTTCAAATACTCGTAGAAGGTGGGTAAAGACTGTAAAAAGTTCAATAAATTTTTTTATCTAATCTTATTATAAAATGATTCCAATAAATTAAATTGAACATATATAAGTATTATGTATCTATTTTAAACTAAAATAAATTAGAATAAAATAACTAATAACTTAATTAAAAGATGGTTTAAAACAATAACGAATTGTTTTTCAATATTCATCGAAAATTTAATGTATTCAGAAAAATACAAAAAAAAATAACCTATGCTAATATCGATATTCCAAATTCCAAAATGAAGTCCATTTTGAATAATTAAATTTATAAAATTTCAAAAAGTGGGTATTATGATTCATAATGGCTAGTTTCATTGGTTGTGGTGTGTTATAACTCCAAGTTGAGTACAATGCATACTAGTACATTATTCAAAAGGAAACATACTGTGGAAGATTGGGGTGTTACATTCTCCCCACTTTAAAATAATTTCTCCCTTAAATTTTTTAAAATATTACTTCATCAAATAAATCAGGTGATTCTTCATCATATGTTTCTCGGGATCCCATGTTGCCTCTTCCATCTTATGGTTTCTCCATCGAACTTTTACCAGATGAGTTTTCTGGTTTCTCAACACATGTTCTCTGGTATCAAGAATTCTGATAGTCTCATTGTTATAAGATAGATCGGGTTCCAGTTCTATTTCTTCATAGGTGCATACATGTGTTGGGTCAGGCATGTATTTTCTCAACTGTGATATGTGGAATATATGATGAACTTTTTAGAGACTTGGAATCATTGCCATACGTTAAGCTATAACTCATATTCATTCTAGAATTTCAAAAGGTTGATGTACATGGGACTCAAATTACCCTTCATACTGAATCGTATAACACCCTTCCATGGATACACCTTCATGAAAACATGATCTCCAACATGAAATTCCAAATCCATCCTCCGATTATCACTACTTATCTTTTTCCTATTATTAGCTGACTTGATGTGGATTTGGATAGTATTCACCTATTTCATTGTTTCGTCAACACGTTCTAGGCCAATGAGTTTTTTTTCACCAACATCATCTCAACAAGTTGGTGTGTTCCATCTCGTTTTATATAACACTTCATATGGTGACATCTGAATACTTTAATGGAAGCTATTGTTATAGAAAAATTCTACCAGAGGTAAATATTAATCCCACATACCTTGAATGTCATGTGAGTAAGATATCAACATGTCTTCTGAGGTTTTAATTTCTCGTTCTGATCGTCCATCAGTTTGAGGGAGGTAGGCAGTGCTCAAATGAAGTTTAGTATCCAAGTCCTTCTGAATTCTTTTCCAAAATCTTTATGTAAAACGGGGATCACGATCAGAAACAATAGTTAGGGGTACACCATGGACTCTTACATCTTCAGTAATATATAGTCTTTCTAGACGTTCTAGTGGTAAATATTATCTTACAACATTAAAATGTGGTGACTTGGAAAAACAATCAATATTTCCCTATATTGATGATTCCTTCTAGGAGTTTTGGTATCCCCATGAAAAAGTCCATCGTAATATTATCCCATTTACACTCAGGTATGGGAAGAGGTTAAATGAATCTTGTAGGCTATTTCCATCCATCTTCCACTTGTTGACAAACCATACATCATGACACAAAATAATAAAACTCTCTCTTCATGTTTTCCCACAAAAAAATGTTTCTTCAAAAATCTATACTTGTTGGGGATCAAATAGAGTACTGTGAAATTGGAGCCACGAGCATCATCCAACAATTCCCTTTTTTGATCAGGTATATCAGGAAAACAATGTATCTTCCCAAAGTTCAAAATTACATCTTTATATAAGAAGTCACAAAATCACTCAGGATTTACGACTTTAATATTCTTTTGAAACTCCACATCAGTAGTCTGAGAAAATTTATCCTTTCTAGTAAAGATTTTTTTTCAACCATTTGAATAAGTATTGATGTTTCACCTTCCATGGTTATTCCCATATCTATATTTACAAGATCCATGAAAATAGGATCCCTTTCAACTCTCATCTTTTTCAAAACTCCATGATCATTTCTACTCAAAGAATCTGTAACTTTATTTTCCTTTATTGGGTGGTACATTATTGTGAAATTATAATCCTTCAGTAGTTCACTTCATCTACATTTCCTCATGTTGAGTTCTTTTTGTGAGAAAATATACTTCAAACTCTTGTGATCGGTATAAATATCACATTTTCTACCATAGAGATAGTATCTCAATATCTTCATAGAAAAGATTGCAGCTACTAACTAAAGATCATGAGTGGAATAGTCTTGATCATGAATTTTTAGTTACTGTGATGTATAGGCAATAACTATGTCATTCTGCATAAGGACACAACCTAGTCCATTCTTTGAAGCATCACTATAAATAACAATCCCATCGTTCCCTGATGGTAGATTCTAGATATGATCTTTGAATAATATTCTATTCATTTATTCAAAACATTCTTCACTCTCTTTTGTCCAAAAAAAATTTAACCCCTTTACGTGTGAGCTTTTTTAATGGATTAGCCAACCAGGAAATATTATGGATGAAATGTCGATAATAACCTTCTAAACCAATAAAACTGCGTACCTCAGTTATACTCATCATTGCTGGGAATTCTTGGATTGTTTTTGTATTTTAAGGATAAACATGGATTCCATCCTTAGAGAAAATATGGACAAGAAAATAAATCTCTTGAAACCAGAATTCACACTTTCTAAACATCCCATATAATTAATTTCTTCTAAGGGTTTTATGAATAGTGTGCAAGTGATATTCCTGATCATTGTAGAATTTTTAGTATACCAAGATATGATCAATAAATACCTCTCAAAATTCATAAATATAATCCTTGAAAACTCTATTAATTAAATCCATGAAGGTAGAGGGTGAATTAGTCAATTCAAAATGCATTATTGTAAACTCATAATTCACGTACCTCGTTCAAATGGATTTTTTAGAAATGTCTTCCTTCTTCCCACACAACTGATGATATCCATATATTAGGTCAATCATTGAAAAATATTGAGCTCCATGAAGTTGGTCGAATAAACCATCAATGCGAGGTAGTGGATACTTATTCTTTTATTGTTATAGCAATGATCTCACTGTAGTAAATGCACAACCTCATAGATCAGTCTTTCTTCTTAACAAATAGAAAAGGGGCTCCCCATAGAGAAACAGTAGGGATAATAAATCCTTTATTACTCAATTCCACTTGTTGTTTATTATTTCCCCTAATTCCACTATGTCCATTCTATAAGGGGACTTCAATATGGGCCTTGAACCAGAAATTAAATCAATGGAAAACTCAATTTCACATTCTAGTGGATGTCTTGGTAAATCCTCTGGATATACATAAACATATTCTTGAACAATAGGTATGTCCTCTATTCGAACATTATTTTCCTCCACCATAATTATATCATTCTCTTCATCCCCACTAATTGAATTTAGTAGAGCTACTAGGGGTGGATCTAGATAAGAATCAGGTGGTGACGTTTCTGCTCTAATGATACGGTACTTATTATCATCATAAAAAATTGTAACCTCCTTCTTCTTACAATATATTTTTGCATCATGGTCTGAAAGCCAATACATTTCATGGATTTTATAAAATTCAATCATGGTTATGATGATGAGATCAATAGATATAGAAAATTTATTTTCCTTAAAGGGAACTGATTCACAAAACAATGTTGTGATGATACTTCCCTTAAGAGTTTTTACAGAAAAGTCCCTTATTATGTCAAATTTTAAATATCTAATTTTCTTAGAAAACTTGGAACATATAAAAAAATGACATCATCTACAATCTAATAATTCTTTTCCTAAACTTGAGGAAACCATTAAATTACCTACCACAATATCTTTTGGAGAATCAACCTCCACAGAAGTGATCACATAAGAATGGACTTTCTCCCTTGGCATTTTTTGAGGTAATATCCCTTAGCTCTTCGAATAGTCATTATCATATATTCTCCTTTCTCTAAAATTGTAGCATTCAACGTTGACAGCTGCTTTCATTCCCTTGCAATCACGAGCTTGTTTTCCTTTTTCACCAAACTTGTAACAGACTCTCATTCCCTTCAGGAAAGTACTAGGGTATTTATTCCCACATTTACTGTAGGATGGATATTCAAATTTTCAATTCTTCCCTATATTTACATTTCTAGAGTGATTAGTAGATCTCTTATTCTCTTTCTTTTCATTGATGTCATAAGAATTAGAGATTTTTTTTTCTGTCTTGATAGCACATTAGACAATATCTTTGTACGATGAGAAGGATTGTGAGGCTAATGCTCAAAGGAGAAATGGTTTTTAACCATAAAATAATTGATCAATATTACTTCTTGGGTTATTTAAATTATTTTATGAAAGCATTTATATCTTTGTAAAGTTAGCCACATATTTTATGACATTCTCAACCTCCTTTTTCCTCAAATTCAAAAATTGTCATTCCATATCCGCTTGATGGTCACGAGGAAATTATTTTCCTATGAAAATATCATTAAACTCCCTCCATTCCTTGTTATATACTTCTACATCTTCCTTTGTGTTTTAGATTAATGGCCACCAATGATCTGTATCTCTCATGGGGTGATAAACTTCCATGAAAATTTTGTCCCTTTCGCTACTCCCCAAAGAATTAAATATTTTATCTAAGAAACTTATTCATTGTTTAGATACTAATGTATTTTTACTCCCATTTAATGTTGGTGGTTTTTGCCTCATGAAGTGATCTAACGTTGGTCCTCTGTGTTGTGCATCAACATGCTCTATACACATAAGGTTATTATTCATAACCTGAGTGAATTGTCCAAGTATGGTGATAAGCTGATCAACACAAGTTGCATGATTAGATCAACTATAATTATCTTGATTAGGAGGGAAATCCCAACTTGGATTATATGCATCGCTATGGTTTCAATTCCTTCCACTAGGAACAATTTCTAAACAATGGAATTCACTAGATTAGTTTATGAATCGCAATATATAATTCCAAACTTGAAAACACATAACATAAATTGAAAAATTTATTGTATAATCCATAATCATTAAAAACAGTTTTTTATGTAGATATATACTCATAAATATTTCATAATGGTTTTTAAAGAAAATGTGAATTATCCTAAGCACATCCCCCGAGATTGTCGTAACCAAGAGTACAACAAGGCCCGTTATCGTGTACCAAGATACTCTGGGTCAATCCTGAAACACGTTGTTGGAGATTTCCCTCTTTCATACATCTGTGATAGAGCCCCTCTACCTACCCATATCCAGACATAGATGTTTTTAATGGAAAATACAAAAAATATCTACATTTCCAAAATTTTAGGTAGTTCTTCTATACCAATCCTCAATGTTTATATTAGGTTAATGTACTCTAATTAGAGTTTATCTAAATCAAGTTTCCATGGTTTGTACTAAATTACCATTGTTATCAATGGTAATTCCCCAGCCCCAGTTACCCAGAGTCGATGCATTATTACATAACATTGGCATTATCACAAGGGATCAAAACCTTGAAAGTCCGATCTATTTAGTATCCTTGGAAGTACTAGATAAATTGATAAGTTTTAAATTACAGTATAAAAGAGAAAACAACAACAACATTGTCTCCATTGACAATATTCTTCCCTTAGTCTATCCCTACAGGTTAGGCATAATATACTTCATCACATTCTGGGAAAAATAAAACATAGAAAGGGGTGAGCATAGATGCTCAGTTAGGAAAACAATATAGCAGAAACTTTTATGAATAAGAATAATCATTTATGTAATTTCATAAAACTAAAACATAAGTCTTATAAACATAAAATTCCTCATAATTTTCCAATGAAAAATTAAATAATTCCATTTATTTATTCAAATGGTTATTCTTCTCGTAGAATAATTACATGTAATATCAATTTCCATTTTTATAATGATGGGATGGATCGTGACAAAATTCATAACTACATAGTCAAGGCCTAGTGCCAATACTACAAAAAATATTTTGTCAAGGCCTTGTGCCAAGACACGAGTTTATCTCATGATATCTACTGATGCATCGTGGAGCAATAGCGGGCTCCGCCAGTCACTTACTATGTCCAATGCATTCCTCATATGAAATGGTTTAAACATAACATATACATTCATATTAAAACTAGAATACGAAATTCCAATACTTTATCCATAAAAAATGAACGGTGTAAAAATAACATATGCATAGTCTAACATATCACAAAACCATCAATACAATTTAGATGATTTATATCAAAATAAATTAACATCAAACAAGATTAAAATCCATAAAAGGATGTTGACATAGATGAAATCAAAACTTTTTGGGAAGAAATATCTCATTATATTTTGAAATAATTAAAAATTCATTTAATTATAAAAGAAAACATTTGTTTTTAAAAAATTCTTATAAGCTTGTGTGGGAATCTTCTAAGATGTTATAATGGAATAAAATATCTGCACCCGACATATAAGTTAAATAAGACATACTTACCTTAATTTTGTCATGAAGGTCATAAAGTATCTTGTTTGGAAAACGATAGGAATATTCATTTCAAAACATAAATTGTCAAATAATGGTTTAAATTTCTTTCAACCATAGACTTATAAATAGAAAAAATGTTTTGAATTACATTTTTATTAAAACATGGATGAGGATGATAATGAGTTCCCCATAGATATTTACGTAGTAACAACCTTATATAAGTAAATAGATTGTAGAATTAAACCTTACCTTGTACATTATCTTAGTCAATGGTGTGTTAAAATCTTTTATAATAGTTAATAAATTGTTATTAAATAATAAAATATCTATATATATAAATTTTATATCATATATGATCCTATAATATTTCTTTTTTAATTATATTTCTTAGTTAATAATATTTCAGTAGTATCATCGTTTCGGGTGTCAACTGATTCATTTTCCACTATATGCTTGCTTAAGTACGCCTTGTGTGTTATGGATAGGATGTATTTTCTTTATATACATAATGATATTATCTTCATAAAAATTATTTTTAATCATATAATTAAAATTATTATTTAATGATTTTGATGGGGAATGAATCACATCGCGTTCGTGGAGACGGTAATTCATACGTATGGAAGAGCAACAATATCATTATATTGATGGTGAAATCATATGTAATTGTATGTTATATCACATATAAATAATAATTTATCTTTTATATTTATTATTTACATTATTTATACACATTATTATATCCATCAAAATAATGATGTTTTTGAATAACAAACAACACCACGTCGTAGAGACAGTAAGTTGTACGAATGCACACATGGTGAATTTGTCATTTATAGGATGAATAAAATAATGGATATGGTTGTACCATATTTATAATAACATCATAGTATGTAGAAGTTAATGGAGTAATTATTTTGTTATGAAAACAACACAAAAGTGAAAGTGGAAGATGAAAAGAACTTGAAAGAGGGTGGTGAAATTGTTACCTCTTCTTCAGGTGTTTACATTTGAGTTGATCAAAATGGATTCTTGATTTGGAATTATGATAAACTTAAGGACTCTAGGATTAATGGGGTATAGTTTAGAGGATATTAGGTCAGGGGTTGGATGATCTGAATGACGTTGGAGGTGTTAAATTGAGAGAAGGGGAAATACCCTTTTATAGGAGAGGTGAGTGTGTCTTTAGAAAAAGCATGATATATTATTTTATAATAAAATAATATTCGTTTTTAATGGATCCAAAATTATTGATTTGGAGGATAAGTTGGGGATAGGTTGAAAATTCTCAACTAATATCATTTAGATAGGTGATTTCTCCATATTAACCTTTTCTTTTAGATTTAACTCTTATTTAAATAAATTGTCATTTACCATGTCTCTTTGTATTTTTATATCATATGGTTAATAAACTTTATATAACAAGAATAGATAATCCCAAGTAGTTTAGTATTAATATATATAACCTTATCTAAGTCCTTTTTATGATCATTATAATTTTAGGAATATTATATAAATTAATAATATAGTATCTGTTTTAAAAACTCGGTTAGGTCAATTTTGACAATATTTAGTATTTGATTTTATTTGAAAGCCATAAAAAATTTATAACTTGAAATAAAATTTATTTAATCATCCCTAAAATGTATTATTAACCTATAAAATTATGTTAATTAATCAAAAGTATCAATTAACATTTATTTAGATATTTATAATATCGATTATTTTAATATTTCATTATTAAGGTCATTACTATATAATCATTATGTCATAAATAAATTAAAATATTTAATGTCTAAAATTTATAAGTAAAATATCATTATGTAGGAAATTTTTTTATCTTTCTAATTAATATTAATAGTATATTTTATATTGTGTTTAACCCTATATTAAAAATGGATTGGTTATTAGACATTGAATTTATCTCTTTTAACTCTTATTTAAATAAAATAATTATAAATGAACTAATCTAATTGTAGTGGACCAAAAAAGATCATATTTTATTCCTAATATTTTTTTGGTATAATTTCATTCATCCAATAAAAATAAAAGATGTGTTAGTGTAATTATAATATCATTTTTCACTTAATTATCCTATTTTCTTTTAACTGTGGTAAATAAAAGTAAAAATTTACTTTTCACCAAAAATTATTTTCATCTTATTGAACCACTTTATACTTACTGATGTAAACTATGTCTCTCTGTGTTTTTACATTCTAATCACAATAGCGGTAAAATTAGGTGTTATGAAAATTAGAAAATTCTTTTTGAAGGTGGGTAAAAGACGGTAAAAAGTTCAATAAAATTATATATATCTAATCTTATTATAAAAGGACTCCAATTAATTATATTGATCATGTATGAGTATTATGTATCTGTTTTAACTATAAATAAATTAAAAATAAAATTACTGATTACTTATATAAAAACTCGGTTTTAAACAATAAAGTAGTGTATTTTACTATTCGTCAAAAATTGAATGTTTTCAGAAAATAACCAAAAATTCATCCTAAGAAAATTTTTATATTCAAAATTTAAAAATGAAGTCCAATTTTAAAAATAAAATTAAAAAATTTAAAAAAGTGGGTATTCATAATGACTCGTTTGATTGGTCGTGGTGTGTTAAAACTAGAAGTCATATACAATGAAACCTACAACATTATTCAAAGGGAAACATACTGTGTGAGCTTGGTGTGTTAAATTTTTCCCTCTAATAGATCAATTTTTTGAATTCCTTCTTGTGTTTCATAAATTGAACCAACATCCATTTTATGGTCAAGAGTGTCCTTTAGACGATCGTGAGGGGATGTGGAAAATTGAATGGTTCTTTATATTCTTTGAGTTTTTGAGTCTCTAAAGGTTATGTTTTATAAATTTATATATTAAGTAATAATTAATACGTTGTGGAAGTAATTAATTTATATCAGGTATCTAATAGATCATACCTAGGAATTTTTTTAGGCATCATTTGTTTGGTAGAAATTCTTTGAGGACATAATGTTGAAGAAGACGATGGAGATGTGTTGCCACCAGCAAGGTGATAGATTGTTGTTGGAGTTCATTCATCATTTTGAGGATCTAGTTCCTTATATTGTGGGTTGTGATGTGGATGATTCTCAAAAGGGTCATCATTTTGATATTTGGATTTATCCTCGTATATATTATATGGTGACATAGATCATTCTATCCTCCTTTACTGATGTGGTGAGTCTATTTTTATGCGATGAAGCCCTATTAAATGGATTTAATGAAGAAAATAACCTTCCCTATTTTGTATCCATATGTGGTGAATTAAATTCCAAAGAAATTTCTAGGAAGTGGTAAAAATATAGTTGTGTTGGTCATGGAATCAAGAATCCATTAGAGCATGTGTTGGCTTCTTTTAGGCTTAGGGGTCTGGTATATCATCAATGTGAAAATTCGGGTCACAATAAGAATCAATGTTCTAGTGATATAATTACATATTGTGTATTTGGATTCATATTTTACATGAAATTGGTTTTTTGGGTGTTGAAACGGAGAAACCTGGAGCTAGATCCGCTTCTTCTAAAGACACCACATCTCACTTGTAAGAGTGAGGTTCTAGATTTGATCATGTTTGAAGACCCATTCCACTTGAGTTTTCATTCCCCTATATTTGTTTTGTTTGTATTTTTTTATTCATAGTGATACAGAATTTTTAATCATTTAGAGAGCCACTATTTTAATGTATATGTGTCTTTGGAGAAACTCTGAAACATTTCTATCATGAGTGGTAGTGTGCCTCATTCTCTTTCTTGTTCCTACAGCTTCATGTTTACGTTGAAATAGGATATTGTATTTGAATATTCTAAATCCCTATTTTGGTGGAAGATCCTTATTAATGTAAGGAGATTCTTGTGGTGTATTAGGTCTGTTTGGATCCTTTTGGAGTTGTTTGTGGTCATTCTGGTTTAGAGTATCAATGTTGGGTAGGTGATGTTGGTTGGGATCATAGATAAAATTTTAATGGTGGGGAGTCCACTCGGGCCTCTCATGTTGAATCATGTGAGTGAATGTTTTAGTTCGGGTCAATATTATCTACTCCATTCTCTAGATACTGTTTGTCCCTCTATGTAGGCCCCATGGGATTGGTTGTGGTATTGTTCCTGACATATAGTTTGGGACACTTTTTTTGTCTCTCGAGGAATATGTTGAATTGATAGATCGTTTTGGGTTAGTAGTATGAGTTCTGTTTTTATGGTGGTTGAGGTTTTCATGGCTTGAGATGTTGAGTCATGTGAGCAGGTGAACCATATCAGTACTTTGATCAATTGAAAATTTTCTTGATTTTTGGGGGAAGAAATGTTATTTTTGTGGATAAATTTCACACCGTAGATTTTATTTTCTTATTTTATTATGCTTATCATTTTTCATTGGTTTCTCCCTTCATTTTTTGATATTCTATATTAATATTTTGAGTTTGGATATGATTTTATTTAGTTTCACAATTAAGGGGGTAACCATGTGACCCTTTATTCCTGAGCCTCTTTTTATTTCCTTTTGAAATTTAATTATTAGTGTTTCATGGGCTGTGACCAGTTTGATCAGAACTATGTGACCCTGAGGAGAAACGTTGAGGGCCTTTTGGGTCTGTAGTCAAGGTCACATAGCCTATGAATCGTTAGGAAAGGTGTACTGAAGTCATACACATGGTTCTAAATTATTTTAAAAAATCCTATTACATGATTAGAGCATAGTTTACCAATCATTGTGGATACCAAGTGTGTCTAGTAAGGGGTCAACGGTTGGCGCACGGTTTGGAAAACAGTGTTTCTTAAACATTCTCTTTGCAAAATTGTTTTAAAAATGTGAAACTCATCTTCTATCCTCTTCTAATTTTAACCCCAAAACACACTAATTATTCCCAATTCACATTTTACAACCATAATATGATACTTCTCTCTTCCTAAATCCTCCCACATACTTCCATTGTGATTCTATTAAGATATATTCATGTTTTTTGGTAGATAATTATGGTAAGCTTGTACTTTATTCTTAATCTTCCTTATTTTTCCAATTCATATTGATTTCCTACTATCCATTGGTCTTTTGTATCATGGTTTATTTTCTACCTATATTTCCATTTTGTGTTTTTGTTGATATGGTTCCTCTTAGATTATATTTCCTTCTTGAACAATCATGATAATGATTTGGGTAATCATCATTGAAGAACTTGTGGTTTTTGGTAGGATTCCCATTGCACTAATCCTTTAAATTTAATAAGCACTTATTTATTGATTTTTTCACCTTCCATGGAAATTAATTAGTGATCTGTGAGTTTAATAATAATTTTTGGATATGAAATGTGGTTATTTACTTCTTGTTTTTAATTATATATAATTATTTTGTTAGCTTTTACATGCCAACTGTTTAATAAAATGTTTTTTGGTAATTCTAAATGATTCATTTTTCATAACGTTTGGTTTTTGTTTAATGAATGTGTTGGGATTATAAAATTGTGATTTAGGTTTTTTATATGAATTTATTAGTATTTTTTGATATTCAAATGATGGTTTTGATATCTTTGTAGATTTTTGGATTCTCATTTGTTTCTTGACGCCCAATTGTCACTCTTGCAAAATTGGTTCTCATTGAAAAATATAAATGTATAATTCTCCTTCTATTTCATTGTTGAATTTTTTGGATGGTCCATGGTATGTGAATACCTTATGATATATTGGTTGAAAGGAATGTGATTGTTCCTTTAGGTGATTTAGGGTGATTCTGGTTTTGATGTGTATGTGTATGATTCATATAGATGTGACTGGTTTCCTATTTGGTTTTAATTTGATCACCCCACTTTATTATTAACATTATAAATTATAATAGGTAGATAATTTCTTGTTAATAGTTGTTACAGTAGTTCTAGTTACACACTGGCTAGTGGCCCTTAATATTTACCTTTCTATTCTTTGGGGTTGTGCCCCTCAATTAGGCCAGGTTGTTATAGAACTAAGAATGTGGCAAAATTGATGTCATAGGGTGATACATTCCATGGGGAAGATTTAGTTGTATGTATGTTCTATTTCATCCAAAAATCTCATAACTACTCCAATTTTATATGGTATTTAGTTTTATATGGAAGATGTTTTAGATGAATAGTTTGGTTGGTTTCACATATATTCTATATTCCCTTTATCTTATCAAGTGAATTTTATTTCTATTATCTTTTATAGTGTAATTCATTGTTAAAGGTGATGTGTTGGTTTTAAAATGTTTATTCAAATTTTTTTTGAAATCTTTTAACAATCTATTTCTCCTTTTTTAAGTAAAAACATCATTTTTTCACATAAAATGATAATGTATCCTTTTTGGAAAATAATATGTTTCAAATGAAAAGGGAAAATTAAAAATGATTATTTTAATTAAATCTGTAAGAAAACCTAAATTGTATATATTGTATTTCAAACATGAAATCTATGGAACATTGATTTAAATAAAATGAATTGAGAATATATTCAATAGGAATGCCTACTAATTTTTATTACTCATGCCTATAATTCCATATACTTATTAAAATATGGTGTATGATTCATCTTGGTTTTACTGACGGTGTGTAGTGATTTGTGTTTGGATCATATAGTGACTTGCAGATTAATATAGAGGATAAGTGGTCAGCATGTTTAGTTTGGGAATTTTGGTTAAAAATTGTTTTATTTTTTAGTTTAATATATATGTTCATTAGTTGTTTGTATTACAATATAGTGTGTATCTATTTATTTTCAACTACATCAGTTTAATTAATTATTTTGGATAAAATAATTCCCTTTTAATCTAGTTGGTTCCCTCATAACTTGTTTCTAGCCCAGGACAATCAAGAAATCCTCTCGAGCCTTATCACAAGAAGACGTGGGTGTCCGGTTTGGGGCCCGCCCAGTGTTTTTTGTGACACATTACGTATGGGATAAGTATAAGAGCATAATGACAATGAGATATGACTCAAGATATTTTGGAATTGTGTTTAGTATTTTAGTATTAGGGATACTTAATATTATTATTTTAGATTTGTTGGTATATACAAGGGTAACCTAATAGAATATTTCATATATGACTGTAAGTACCTTTAAATATGGAAATAATTGGAAGATGTATCATGTTATGGAGTTATCGCCCATGATTTTTATGATTGTTTGTTTGGTTACTCAAGGGGATGTTTTTTTATTAATGTGAAAGATCAAGTACTATCTTATTTTCTGTGAATGGGATATGTTGTAGTTATATATGGTTGTTGATTGCGCATATGGTCCAATGAAATTTTTCTTAAACTCAGTGTGTTATAAGTTGATATTAATGGTCATGTTTCACTATGTTTTATACCTACATGATTATGAGTTTGATCTATGGTGAAGGTATTTAGGCCAAATTTCGAGAATGATTATAATGGTAAATTTAAAATTTTGGAAAAAATGATGGTTTTTTTCTTGACTTTTGTTGAATGGGAATTGGAGAAACCCAAATTTATCCTGGAGAAGGAGATATTTTAGTTTGGTTATTCATGATCAGATGTGGAATAAATGTATGAAATTTATGTTTGGGGGATTTGGGAAATATCTAGGATATGGAGATTTATTGGGTTAGGACATGTTACTCCTGTTGTGTGACCATGAAAAAAATAATATTTCATTATGATTGAATTCGGTTCCATTTAGCTATGTGGATAGGTTAGTTTAAGGAATGTTTGGTCCTTTTAGACCCATATGGATTATAGCATCGTGAAATGTTTCTCCTGGGTTTTATGAAACATTTTTTTCAACAGATATGTGAGATGATGTAACTTTATATTAGAAAAGATTGTAGACACATTGAGTTGATCAACTCATATGATAAATTAGTGGCACATTTTTTTTTCAAAATTTATAATATATTATGATGACAATTGAGACTGGTGATAATTTAAGGGGCCTCATAGAGAAAAGTG
This sequence comes from Viscum album, assembly GCA_963277665.1. Classification (NCBI taxonomy): domain Eukaryota; kingdom Viridiplantae; phylum Streptophyta; class Magnoliopsida; order Santalales; family Viscaceae; genus Viscum; species Viscum album. The sequence goes on along the minus strand of OY728133.1, from coordinate 2,061,785,635 downwards.
ATATTAATGTAATTAAGGTAGTTCCTATAACAAAAATAGTGGGCTATCATATAGGTTATGTGTTTCTAGTGGTATTAGGTGGAGTCCACAATGGATTGTAATGTGATAGTCAATTGATGTTGATAAATTACATAGACCTTGAGATACATTCATTGATACAAGTATATAGTGGAATATTATTCAGATAATTAAACTATAATTTTGTAAATAATCACGATATGATTAGACCATATAGCGGGGCCCAAGATTTAGATTTATTTGAGAAATAAAAAAATGAATCATTGGTTTCATTATTTCGATGTATGTAAATTTTAGATTGATTTGTGCATATTGATTAGTGTTAAGGGAGTAGATATGGTGGAAAGAATGATTTTTGGGTGGTCATCTGTGAGATACAAGTTTAAGGTATAATTTTGGTGGATATTAGAGGAGTATTTTTTATTAAAAACCTTGTAAGTGGTTGTATTTTTATGTTGGTGATTAGGTAGAGGTACACATGTTCTATTTATTTATAGAAAATAATGATATTTGGGTATTTATTGATAATGATTGAGTAAATTTAATGTGTTTTGTAATTTAAATATGTATACTTATTTTGGTCGTCATGTTTAAAATTGTGTATTAGTGTAGTAAATGAAATGGTAGTGAGATTATTCAAGGTAATTATTTGTACACTTAAGAACGTATGATTGTTTATGCAATAGAGAAAGGCTTCATGTTATGAATGTGGTAGCATGTATTAGATAATGACTTTAGAAAAAATTAAAAGGATGTCCTAAATAGTGGTATAGAGTTGGTGATGGTCGAATATACCCTAGTTGAATTGATTGATGGTATATAACACCATAAAATTATAAATTCACAAATATCACTTTCATTAAGGAATCTTCATCTAGTAGTGGTATTACTCAACACTGTAATGGTCATATTAATTGGTAGTTGGTGGTAATTGATGTGGTTTGGTTATAACTATTGTCTTGTATATATGAACGAGAATTATAATTACTATGAGGAACAATACATGTTATTTTTGGAATCACCACTATTATGATGTGATAGTGGAAAAACGAATCTATGATATTATCAGTTCTTCTGGTTTGGGCATGCTTTCAGCATGACCAATAGTAATTAGACTCATGTAATTGCATCCTATGGTGTTATTTGTTTACTAGTATAATGATTGGAAGATTATTTTGGATCTTTTCTAGGATATGATATGTTATGGTTAGTATTTTTAATGACCTACCATAGTTTTGGGTATTGTCTTCATAGAATGATTGTGTTGTGGAAAGGTTTTAATTACATATGGATTAAATTTTCAATTTTGGATTGAAATTTAAAAATAGAATATTTGGTGAATATTCTTTTTATATTTTTTGTAGGAGGTATCCTAGGTGGTAGAGGCCTGGAATGGGTTTTGGGATACAAGGGGAGTAGAGGATGTAGCTTGGTTGTTGCAGAGGGCCACAGTGGGGTTCCTATGGATGAATTTTTATTGGAAATGACCATTGAGTTACTAGTTCATTGAACAAGGTTGCTATTATGGGTTGATGAAGTACCCAGTAGGGACCAATCGTGTTTTTAACTATCTATGTTTTATTCTATAATGGGTTTTATTTTAATTCATAAACATGTTTCTTTTCATCGATTGTAGAAATAAGTTGGTTACATCCTTCTTCTCCCATATTCAATCTATATATTCTCACTTTATATGCCTTTTTTTTCTAGGCATTTTATAATTTTATTGATGTTACTTTTTCCCCACCAGCACATTTCTGCAATTGTTGTTATATTTCCCTTTATTTTTTGTGATTCAGATTAATTATTTATGAATAATTTTTTCATTTAATTTTTCAATTGGGTCCATAATTAAATGGGATTTATTTCTTGGTTATATGTGATTCTAGAAAGAATAACACATGAGTGTCCATCCCATTTTCATAAGGTATGTATCTACATATAGTTATTATTGTATTGAATCAATTTGAATGAAATTTGTGGATGGCTGAGATGAGAATTTTGGTATATTTTGTGATATATGTCCAGGTGGATTTCTTGGGGGTGTATTACCTATTTCAAAATTATTAGACCATTTATGTTACCTATAATTTATTTTAATTGATTATTCTAAAATAATTAATTATGAAATCCATTATTTATTAAATATGTTAATTTATTATCAATTTTTATTGTTAATTATGTTGATTGATAATATATTTAGTGTAAAAACCTTGAATCCTATAATCCAGAGCCAGTGGTAACATTATTACTTTGGCATAGATAAAATTTTTCCAATCCCGAAGGATTATTAATTTTTTTAGTTATAGAGAGAGATATACATACATGATAAACATTTTACATTGGGAAAAATATAAAACATAATAAAAGTGAGCATTTCCATCCTTAAAACTCATTCAAATATTTATTCGTCATTACATAGGGAAATGAAACAAAATAAATAAGAGATTAGATGTTCATTATGTCTTTTATATAGAATATTATATCATTATTAAATAATTCATAATCAATATAGAATGGTAAATAACACTAAAAACATTCCATTTAATCAATAAATTATCACTAAATAAATCCATTGATTATATGAATAAAATTATATCTTGGGTAATAATAATAAATGAGTTCCGAATGAAGTAAATGAATATTATTGGATTCCATGATCTCCAAAATCTTTATATCTCCCTAATCAAGAACATTCACTAAGACATTTTAAAACTTTTCTTAATGACCCTTTTATTTTTTTCAAATAATTTTTCTCAATTGGCATGTTGATGGATCGAGGGGATATATAACGTTATCCCCCACATATCACTACATGTAAAATGAAATCCTCATATATAAAATCATATATTTTAGTCATTAACAGTATTTATTATAAAAAAATATCAAATTAGAGTAAATAATACAAATAATATATCATTTCCCAAGCAATCACATAACATTCAATGTAAAACACCATATGTAGAAATAGTAAATGATCATGTAAATATTCATATACCATATTCAATAAAAATAGATAAAAATTGCAATGTAATTTTAATGAACGTTTTGAAATTTAATTTTTCAATATATAGATAATGAGAAAAATAAGAATAATAATTATAATATAACCTTTAAATTCACTAAAAATATAGGTTTTTAAATAAATTCATGTATTATGGTGAATAAAATAAAATGGATGATAAATATTAAAAAAAATTATCAACATATTTATAATTTTAGAACATTTAAAAATATTCAGAAAAATCTAGATATCATAGAATGATATTTGCAACTGGGATTTCCATGTGTGATTTATACCTTAAAAAATCTTCTGAATTTTAGTAAAAAAATTTTAATTAACCACATTCAATATAAAACTAAAAATATTCCATTAATACAATTATAAAATTAAATTATAATGTAAAATATAATTTATAAATTATTTATTTAAATAAAAAATAATTTTGTAATTCAATTTTTTTTAAAGGACATGGAAGAAAACTATACCTGGTCAAGAAGAGAAATAAGACATGATTTTATTTTTAACATTTATCTTGGAAAGGTAACTTTAATTGAATCAATAATCATCATAAGTAAATTTATTTTAATTTTTAATACATAAAAGGTGTAGTATGTACCCAACATATGAGTCATTTGGTTATTATTAACATATATGTCTCAACGGATTGGAAATTAAGGTGAAATCTTTTATCTCATGTATCATTCTTTCTTAAATATTTGAAAATACTATATAATAAGTATAAATTTATTATCAATATAATATACATAAATATTAATATATATCATACCATATTTTTTCACATATAACCATTTCCCATGTGTATTAATACGTTTTTTAAATCACTGATCTGCGTTATAACTACTTCATTCTTCATGTATATTTTAGTTCGGTAGATTTGATTCATTTAATTTGATCATGGTTATATCATATAAAAAATGATAATAACCATATAAATTTTATATATATTCATTAGATTCATATATATAGACATCAATAATCGTAGATATAGAAAAATTAATTGCACCATTAATAGAGATTGTATGCCATATGTATGCATCAAACATGATTCTATTTTTTCAGATAGAAAAAAATAAAGATAAATAATTAATAAAAATTATAGGATATTTTTTATATCATATATATAATATATATATATTAAATTTATCTTAATTACCATCCATTAATTAAATGAATAATGTGTCATATCATATCATGAATACAGTAGTCCCCACATATACACATGCGACATAATCATTTTCCAAAAGATAGTTAAGAAAGAAGATAGATGTGATAATATAATACAATAAGTATAATTATTTCAAAAATATAATATATATATATATATCTATTCACTAAATCTATTTTTGTATCTACCTATGAGAGTCGGTGATAAAAAATAAATTGTGTCGGTTCATGAGGCGGTAGTCCTCTACCCACGCATTCAATGATTTCATTTCCCATTTTAGGTATGATAATATGTATTCAGGTTATGATATTAAAATTATAACAAAATATTATATATAATATAGTATATAAATTATTTTATCACGGTTGAAGAAGATTTTATGGAGGTGGAAGAAAAAGTGATAGAAAAATGCACTGTTATGATCGACGCCTCTTCATCAGAAAACCTCTTTAGCATTGTACCAAATTCATTCCGATGATGGTTTTCTTTATCAAAAAATTACTCTAAGACAAGATTATGGATGTAAGGACGGTATTGTTTAAGGTATTTTCTTATCAAATGTGATTCTTGAAGGGAGAAGTGGAGAGTAGAGAAGGTTTATTTTAATAAGTTGGGGAGGGAACCCAAATGTAATTTTTATTAAAGAATACTAAAATGATGTACTCATTTTAATTAAAAAAAATTCAATAGGACATATATTTTAAGGAGTTTTATTAAATGGTAAAAATATGGCAATAATTTCGAATTTAAAAATGTTTTATTTGAAAACACAACCTTGTCGTTTACATTAACACACTGGTAAACCCATTTTAACCACAACTATGGTGATTAATGTTTTATTTTTTTCACATATAATTATGAAAAATATTAAGATAAAATTATTACATAATTTTATTCATGAAGAATAAAAATTTAAAATCCATTTTATCAAATTCTATTCCTAGAAGTGGAAAAAAATAATTAAATTTTAGACCAATAATCATGTTAAAATTTTATTTTCATAAAATTGGTTTCTTATAAATAAAACATTTTATAAAAAAAATTAACATAAAATTGATTAAAATTACCTAAATTTGATTAATAATAAAATATTTAAATGAATTTTAATTTTAAAATAAAATTATAAAAAATTGGTACCTTGAAAATTATTGAAATTAAATGATAGTTTTCAACAAATATCGTTGTTTTCACTAATAATTCAATAATCAATCATTATAAAAAAAATAAAAAATTTCAACAAAATATAATTTTTAATTTATTATATCAAAAATAATTATCATTTTATAAAATAAATTTTCAAAATTTAGAAAAAAAAAATTTATTTATTTACAGCAAAATAAATTTAATATATTTTTAAAGAAAACATATTTATTAATGAATAAGATTACACTACAATGAATTGATTTTTTTTTCTAAATATAAATTAATTTATATATTTAATAAAACATTTACATTCATTTCATATTTTTTAGATTAAAATTCATATCTTGTAATTCCAACCCAAGTTTCAAACAATTATATTTTAATAATATTTGGTTATTTGTTCATGCTTGGTGTTATGTGTCTTATATACTGTGGAAAAAATGTTATTTTTAAAAGATGGGGTAATATAATTTTTTTCTCCATAAAATATTAAATCCTAATTTTTTTATTTAATATTATCTCTTATAATAATGGGGGTAGTTCTTCTTTATAACATCCTCAAGTTCTTTTATTTTATCCTGTTATTTATGATTTCTCCAATGTATCATTAAATGACTACTCATTTGATTCCACGACAATTTCTCTCCTATTTTAAGAATATAGAAAAAAAATTCACAATATGAAAGATTAGGTTCATGTTCTATTTCATCATTGATGGTAAAAAAAATTTGTTCTGGCATATACATTTTTAACAAATATATATGGAACACATAAAGTACTTTAGAAAGAATTGTGTGTATTACCTACAAACAATCCCCTACTCTAATTATATCTATAAAATTAAAATGAAATGTGTCACTTGGAATAAGTTTTTTCTTCTTTAAAGATATTATAATTCCTTTCCATGGAGATACATATATGAAAACATGATCTTCAATATAAAATTCCAAATATTTCTATCAATTATTAGAAACTATTTTCATGATTTGACCCTATTTAATATGATTCTAACAAGTAATTAAATTTTCATTAACCTCCTCAACATGATATAGAATAAAAATAATCCATTCACTAAATTCATACTATCATTTTGTATTATGAGATCACTTTATACACAGTACTTCATATTGTTCCATTTGAATACGTGAATATAATATATTTTCATAGGAAAATTCTACCATGGGTAATTACTAATCCCACATGAATTTAAATTAATGTGATAATAGCATAAAAATTTATTATATTGTTTTAATGGCCCTTTTAGACATTCCATTTTCATGAGGATGGTATGGAGTGCCCAATGAAATTCAGCATCAAGAGTCGTCTAAAAAATTTTCTAGTATTCAGGTGCAAATAGTGGATCGTGATCAAACATAACTGAATAGGGTTCTCAATGATGTATTAAAAATTTATTTATATTGATCCTTGGTATATTCTTAATAGGTAAATCCTCTCTTATAGTGAGGAAATGCGTAGATTTTTTATGGTGGAAAATAATAAACTAAATCTTATCTTTCCATCTATGATCCTTTGGCTATCCAATGACTATGTCTATAGTAATGTCATATCATTACAACAGATGACACATAAGAGATTGAATAAATATTATATATTTTTTTCCTCACCCATAACTTTTTGAAAAACCAAACATCTAGACACATAATCTAGAATTCCCCATGGTATATCTTCAGGTAAAAAAATTTCCTCCAAATATCGATACAACATGGTTCCATTAGGTTGTATAGAAAATTTAATTTTATGATAACCATCTAATAATTACATTTTTAGATCTGGTATATATAGAATACATAAAAAGATTCTAAATTTCATAATTTCAACTTTATAATTGAATACTATCAATTTACCATCATATTTGTCTTTAATTTTCTTTTGAATATTCTCATCACTAAGAAGAGAACATTTTATCATTTACTATAGGTATTTTTTTAAACTTTTCTCAAAATATAAATTCTGTTTCCCCTTCACTAATAATTTTCATTTCATTATTGACTAAATCTATAGACATCAAATCCACATAAATTATAAAATTGATTATGATACCATGATTCTTCCTAGTCAATGCATCTTCTACCTTATCTTTTGTTCAAGATCCTAATCCTTTTGTATCTCAATCCATCTCATTCTCTTTATATTGATATATTTATATAATAATATGTATTTTATTATTTTATAGTCTATGTATATCTTATATATTTTACCAAAAAGATGACGCATATATTTTTTTAATGGAAATATTATAAATATCAACTGAATATCATAATTTGGATGGATATGTTCACCATTAGATAAAAACCTTGATGAATATGAAATAACATTACAATTATTCATAATCACACATCTAAGTCACATCATTTATGAATCACTATATATAATAAATCCATTAGTTTTTAATACAATATTAAAAACAATATCAATGTTCAATCTAATCTTCAATTCATGAAAATAATTATCACATTATTTTTACATTATTATATTAACCCCATTTTGTTTATTCTTGTTCATTGGGTTAGTCAATCATGAATTTTTTTTAAAAATTCACCAATAGTAACCTATGAAACATATGAAAATACATTCCTTAGTAAATTTTTATATGTTTACCATTCTTTGAAGTAATTTTTCTTGGTGTGACTAACTCAAATTGAATCATTAGAGAAAATATGGTCGAAAAAAGAAACTTCCTGAAGCCAAAATTAACACTTGATTAATTTTCGATGAAACATTATTCCTCTATGATTATCAATATTCATTTGTGAGTGATTATCATGATATCCAAAAATTATATAGTTCACAATGAAATAATTAATAAATTCTATAGAATAATTATCAATATATTCAATAAATTCACTATTCATATTATGCTTAAAAATTGTGGGTTTATTTTTCAATCCATATGGAAGAGTTTTAAACTCTTAATTTCCATACCTCATTTTAAAAAAAATCATCAAAATAACATCATTTTTTACTCAAAAATGATAATACCTATAATGATGTTAAATTATTGAAAAATATTGAGCTCTGTGATGTTAATCAAATAAGTCATCAATGTATTTCAATGAATAGAATTTATGTATCATAATAGTGTATATTTCAATAAAATCAATTCATATTCTCATATATCAATTTTTCTTCTTTATGAAAATCTCATTTTCTCCTAAAGGTTATCGACTAGGTCATATAATCCCCATAATAAAAACAATCATCTAATTGTTTCATTAACTCCCCAAATTCTATAGTTTCTATTTCATTGGTATTATTTAATATAGGTCTTGTATAAGGTATTAAATTAAAATAAAATTTAACATCACAATCCAGTTGATGTTAAGGTAGTTAGTCATAAAATACAACAATTTATTCATATACTCTATATACATAATACAATTTATTATTTTATTTACATTTATTTGTTTTTTCTACTCATATTCTATGATCATGTTATTTAGAAGAGTTATTGGTGTGTTTCTTGAAATGGATCATATGATTAAATATCACCAATAACGATATAGAATTTCACATCTTCATCATGAATCAAAATTTATTTCTCTTTGTTATAATTTTTAATCATATTTTTAAATCCAAAACATACCACGAATTATATCAAAATAAACTATGTGTATAAAAATAATCTATATAAATATTTCATGTTTATGTATCATAAGTGGTTTTGGATGACATATTCATGTTTCATTGAGACTTCAAATATTTTCTTTTTGACTAACACTCACTTCTTATGGTTCTAGTCAAATATTTACTTTTCATGGAAAACATGGAACCTAAAAAATGTTTTGGTATCATAAATAAAATAAATAATTGGATAAATTTAAGGGTATTGATAAAGTACATGTGACCACATAATTTTTAACCTCAACCATTAACGTAGTAATTACACAATATTTGTCTTCTCCCCTCATCCTCTTTTAGATATGTTCTATTGGTGCCCATCAAATTTGTTTGAATAATTCCTCATTACTCTCTAGTTTAGAAACTAAAAATCATTGATTTTTTTTCATTACCTATATTTCATTATAGAGATAACCATTACCAATGAATTTTTTAACCAATATTAAACACTTAATTAATTTTTCACGACCGTTCATTCCAAATTTTTCACATGATGTGAATTTCTTTGTTCCATTTATCTTCGTTGACTCCTTACCTTTTCCACAGTTCACATTAAACTTCTTATTCTGTTGAATTACCTTTATGATATAGGAAATATATAATTCCTTCTACATATTTATTAAAAATTACTTTATGTTTTTATATGATGAAAAAATTGGGAATCTAGTTCCCTTTAATGTTTATTCTTAAGGCCTTCAAATAATTGGTTAATATTTCTCTCTCTGTTACATATATAATATGAAATATAAATAGATTGTATAATAATGTTATAACCATGCTCTAATAAAATTTCTTCCACAATTTTAATTATGATAAGAATCTTTAAACTCATTTTAATTTGATTCTCATGAGAGAAACATTTACTGAAGAATATTATTGTGTCATTTATCCACTACATATTTTCTAAATCTTATTTTACCAAAGTATTTTGACCAAAACCCCAATTGATCAAAATAATCTCTAATAAAATACACAACCATCCTAATATTTTCACTATTATTTAATCCCATTGTTGTGTATAACGTTTCAAGAGACTAGGTCCATTGATCTGCTACCACTGGATCGGTAGTTCCATTGAAATTTGGAGGTATCTATCAAATGAAATAGTCCAATCTAGCTATATCATGTCTTGTAACATCATGTTTCCCCTTATGTTCTAGGTTATTAGAAATAACAATGGTCTACTTCCCTAATATGTTCATGTTCATCTCGAATCCAACATAAACTATATTGGTTTGATCAGTGGGTAAATGCATATATTGATATTGATTGTTGATTCCCATTCATCTCTTAGGAACCGTCATTAAATAATGACACTCAATGGGTTAGATAATAATTATAAAAAATTGAGCGAAAAAAATAAATAACCCTATAATGTTAAATTCATTTCAAAAAAAACAAAAATATTATAATAATTCACATGTTTTTTATGTTTATTTAATATCTTGTTTCAAATGGTTCTAAAAACTGTTATGATGTTAACAATAACAATGATGTCTCTAGTAACCCAAATATGGTGTTTACATTATTATATTGGAATAGATAAAAGGGTTTTATGCTTGATGGACTGATCAGTATTGTAGTCTTGGAGTGTTTTATGCATACATGATAATCATTTAAAATGGGAATAAAACATAAATCATTGAATTATTATCCATTCTTCACCCTTAAGAACTAATTCAACGATTAATTTTCTATAACATGGGGATATGAAAAAAATAAGGGTGATATGAAATATTTAGTTAACTTTATGTATATTTGAATATCTAATGCATAAATAATTAATAATCAATAAGGAAGGGTAAATAACAAGAAATACATATCTTTTATTCAATAACCAGTGAACAAAAAGGCTTCATTGGTAATATCCAAGAAAATAATTTCATGGAAATTTTTTTTAACTATATTATAAATTAAAAATATTATAACTACTAGATGTTATGATATCAAATATCCTAACATATCTACTATCACGAAATTTCACAATGATTATTTCAAATAATGGGTAAATACACATTTAAATTTTCAAACACATTTGTCCCATTAAATATGTAAGTTCATTAATGATATGTATAATTGATGGAAACACCAATAAATAAATTTTTAATTCATTCTTCATATATATAATGATAAATTTAATTCATGACAAATATTTATTATTTATATATATATATATTAAAGAATATGGATTCTAAATAATTACCCATTTAATCAAATAACATTTAAATTAATACACTATATGTAGAAATGGTATATGGTTTAAGAAATAATCATATCTAAAATATAAACAATATGGATAAATATTGTAAATGTAATTTTTAAAAATCATAACAAATTAAATGTTTCAAGAGAGGATTAATGACACCTAAATTAACAAGACATAAAGGTAACTATAACATTCATTACAAATATTATTTTTAAAATAAATTATTTTATTTTAATGAAAATATTAAAATTAATGAAAATTATAAAAAAAATCATAATATTATATTATTCATAAGAATTTTTAAAACGTATAGATGAATATAAATATCATAAAATAGTTATGGTAGTGTAGCCACATATTAGCGTTGTATTCATTAAAAGAAATCCATGATAATTTTTGTAAGAAAATTGAAAATTAGCCCTTAAGGAGGAAATTATAAATGTTCCTTTAATACCATGCTAAAATTCAAGGATAATATATAATTATCTTTTATGAATTATATTCTTCAATTAAATGGACTTTCATATATCAATTTTGAAAAAAATGGAAATTAAATGAAAAATATAACTCATCATTGTGAGAAATAAAACTATTTTTTCTTATAAAAATTACATATGAAAGATTAAATATTATTTAATAATTAATAAACTTGAATTAGTGTATATTAACTTAAAATACCTCAAAATTTTAGTATATACAATGCATAAAATTAAGTAAGTGTATTTTACCAAATATTCTTCAACGGAGTGAAAATTGAGATAAAATCCCATATCTGAGGTCTAAATTCGTTCAAACGTTCTTGAAACACTTTTATAATAAATAAAATAAATAAAATAAATATATTTAATAAAACAAATAAATATATACATATATATATCGTGCAATTTATTATTTAATTGTATCATTTTATCAGATTTTTACATATAATTATGTATTAATGTCATTATTTTGAGTGAGACATGCTTTGTTCTTCATGTATAATATGGTTTATTAGTTTTCATACATGTTCTTTGATCAGGGTTCCATCATGTAAATACTTTCTGTCAAATTATACATATCATATATATTTATTATTTTCATATTTATAGTCATCCATAATATTATATATATAAAACTAATTTACGTAGTTCATAGAGAGTGTTGGTCGTACATATGAAAAAATGTTGTTTCTATTTTTGTAAAATTATAATAAAGAAGATGTAGTTATTAAATCACATTTATTGGATAATACATTTATAATATATATCATATATATAAATTAAATTTACCCACTTTACCATCCACTACAAAATACATCAAATAATGTATCACATTACTTTATAGATGGGATAATCCACACATACGAACAATAAATGTTATCATTTTCCAACAGAATGGAATGTAATAAAGTTTATGTGATATTTTAATTCCTAAATTATAAATAATTCTTAAATATATTATTTATATAAATATTAAATATATATTTTTACATTTCCATTATTAGTGGTGAAAGAAAAAAATTACACCTATTCATGTGGTGATAGACTGCCATACACATGATCGACGATTTCATTTCCCATTTGATGGATGATAAGTGTGATTTAGGTTTTTATATTAATATAATAACATCTTATTATATATAATAAACTTATGTTAATATTTCTTCATGTCTTATAAAGATTTTGTGAAGGTGGAGTATGAAATAAAACAAAATCACTTAATTAAAAATGATACCTCTTCTTTGGAGAACCTCATTCATTATTCACCAAATTTTATCATATGTTCAATTTAAGATAAATAAAATGTATCTAAAATTTTTATAGGGATTTAAATCATGTATAATTTTAATTATTTTTTCTCTATAAGAAATCTTGAGGTGTGGATAAGAGAAGGTATGATGTGTCCTTTAATAAATGGGTGAGGGAATTGACTTTGAAATTTTCTAAATGAATATAAAATTATTAATCCACTATCGATAAACCATGATTCAAAATGAAAATATATTATATATTGGGGTATTATAATATCTAAATATCTCTATTAAACTAGAATTTGAAAATCATTATAGGAAAAATTACTCGTATCTTTGGGTTTAACCCACAAACTAATTAGTCTTAACCTTAATCGCAATAATTAATATTTTTTTGTCTCCACAATTCATTACGGCCAAAAAATTAAGTTGAAAATATTAAATAATATTAATTATAATGATTCAAAATATTCAATACATTTTATTAAATTAAATTTACATATGTTACATATGTTAATTTAATGTCAATTCCCAAATCCTGTTAGAGAATGGGATTTCAAAAAATAGTTTTCTTACGTACAAAAAGTTTTTATTTCCTAATATAATAGAAAGTTTATTAAAATTATCTTATGATATTAATAATATAATTGATCTAATATTTATTTTAAAATTACATATAACAAAATATATCTATTTAAATTCTTAAAATGAGATTATTGTTTTAAAAAAAATTAGTATCTTCACTAATCATTGAAAAATAAACAATTTAGAAAATTCCAAAAAATTAACTCTACTAATATTTTGATATTATGATTTAAAAATAAAGATAAATTTTTTAGATAAATTTTTTAAATGTTGAGAATTTTTATTATATTGTTTTATCACAAAAATATTAAAAATAATTTTTAAAGAAGATGTATTTTCTGAATATTTATCTGACTTTATAATAAACTAAGTTTTTATTTTTTAAGAATTAATAAAAAAAATTATTGAATCTTAACTTCCTATATATTGCAATATTTTTTTATTCTTATTTATACTTACCAATTCAATGAATAAGTTATTATAGTCATATTTAAATAATATCTCATTACTATTTAATGATCTTGGTTGTATGTTTTATGCGCTATCATTAATACTGACAGTAAAAATGGGATATTATATTTTAGATGTGTTATAAATCAATGATTTATAGTATAACTTGATCAATATTGTTCATCTATATTTTCTATGGAAATTAATTTAGTTTTCCTAGTTGTTGAAAAAATACAAAATTTATTGATTTCTTATCTTATTCAATGAATATATCTCCAAAAAGTCTTTAATAATGGAATTGTTTCATAGTATATATATTTTTGTATAAAAATAGAAAACAAATTTGATATATCATAATAAAATTATTTTATTATTTATATTAATTTTTATTTTAATTGAGATGTTTTAATATATTATATTTTAATATTAGAATTTTATCTGATCATTTGAATCTCACAACACATTACGCCCCGTTAAATTTTTTTACAACATCACATTGGCCCATCAATAACCAAGTCTTGTTCGGATCAGTCATGGAATACTTCCATGACCCACTCAGAAACCTCTCACGAAGAAAAACTAATTGAAGATCCTTTCAATTGAAGACCTACATTGTCTTAAAACCTCTTTATCCAAGGAATTTTAGATACACTAGACCTATTTATGTTCACACATCATTATAATGAAATCAACAAGGAACAATCTGATAGTTGTTAGGATGAGTATTCACTATCTCATGAACCTAGTTATTTGGTTTCTTTATTTTCATTTATTTGTATTTCATTTTTTTCATTTCATTTTCATAAATTTTATCATTCTCTATTTTTGGGTTGAGATAAATTTTTTGATCCATTAATTCATAACTTGTTACCAATATCACTTCCAATTAAAAGTGTTGATGATCTCATTTCCATCATGAAATAATTTCATAGAAATTATGGTACAATTAAACCATACAACACGCAACAGTAATAGAAAGGAAGTGAGATAAGATCATGCTATTGGGTGGAGAAATGATTACATCAATTGATTCAAAAATACTTTATCTAGGGAGGAAGACATCAATAAGATGTCCCTAATAGTGAAATACTACTAATATCCTATAACTTTTCTAAGCTTAATAAATACCCCTCCCCTAGTATAGGATGGAGAAAAATAATCTTAAGGTATCTATATTTATGGAATCTAACATGAGGCCCCACACTAAAATAATAACCCTGATAAACCAATTTTTTTTAAAACAAACTACTTAATCAATTTTTTATTTAATAATCACTTGGGGATGTAGTATATATATTTGTAAACCAACTCTCTAACATCACTACATTTAGAAAGTAAATTCTAACACCCAATATTATTTAGATGATGTTTTGGGGGTGGAAAATTGGACCTTGTGGAATATTGGGTAGATTATACATATAAGGAATCAAAAATGGTTCCACCTATATTCTATATAAAAGACTCTATAAAAATTTACTATTACATAATAATAAATATGGTATCATACTTGAAATTTTTGGATTTGAATAAAAGCTATAGGACACAATACATATCTATATAGGAATTCTTTTCAACAATAGTGCATTGATAAAAGGAGGGGAATACTAATATAATAGAGGTATATGATAATATTTTTAATTCTTTTTATGAATTTGACCATTATTTATTAATAATGGATGTCCCTTGTTTTGAAATTCAATATTCAGAACCCAATATTATAGAACTTGATGATCCTAATGAAATGGATTGTTTCTATTGTGTTGAAAACATTGACGATACTTAGCTTCAATGAATTATGGAGGATTTTAAATGGGTATTCCACAAAGAAAAAATGAACTGGACTAATCAATTATATGGATTTTAGAATTAAATTAATCGATATTACTTTTATCATTAATTATATAAATAATGTTCTCGATTCCTTTTTATTTTTTGAAATTTTCTCAGTTAACCCAAATGAAGCCCTAGAGGGTTACGATGATGAATATATATCAACCATGGTTAAAAAAGTTGTCAAAGAAATTGAACAAAATTATACACATTTGAATATTAATATGATAAAATTTAGTAGTATTTTTACTATTTACTATTGGATACACGTGTTTAATTTTAAGAGTATGAATCTAAATTAGAAGAACTATATTTTTTTTATAATGCACTTGAATATGAGGCTAGAATACTTGTGGATGATAAGACGCCAAATTTTATCCTTTAACTAGTCATTTACCAGTTAAATCATATAAAATAAGGGGTGGACTTGAAAAACTCAATAAAAGGGGTCCACCAAGTATAAAACCAATCGATCTTCATTAGAAGGAATAATATTTAGTAGGTTTGTAATTGAATCAACATTATATAGAATATAGGGAATAATCCAAGGTATTATTGCTATGTTCTAGAAAATTTACAATAAAGATTTGTGGTTTTAACTAATATTTATATTACCCATTCTTTACATATCATTTAATTCCATTTTTTTAATTTATTTTGAATAAAATTTTTATTTATACATAATTTTAATATAAAAAATATCCACGAGCTACTCAACCTCCTTTGTGATATGAATCGAAATAAATGGAAAATGACTTATTCCAAATTCCATCAACATACATTGAATAAATGAAGATAGATTATTTTTTTAAATTACTCTCTATTTCACTACCATATAATTTTCTTAAATAACCTAAACTAGAAATATGCACAGTAAATGTCATTTTACATTGAGGGTGTAATAAAAATGAATTGTGGTGGATGGTTAACTGGTGGTTGTTTTATATCTTTTATTTTATATTCTTTATTTAGTTTTATTGTTCTCAAAAAAAGTAAACTAAATCACATAATGTATCATGATGTTTTGAATAGTATTTTGTGGGTTTTACAAACATTTTTTGGGATGAATATAAAACTCAAAGAATGTTTTCAATATATGTTGATTTTTTAGGAACATAGAAATATTATTGTACATAAAAATATCAAATGATTTTTGAGTGGGTTATTACTTTGTGTTTTATTGAAATTCTGTATTATAACTAGTTAAATGAGTTTAATTACAAATATTTTTGATTAATTAGAATTTTAACATGAGAGAATTTTGTGTTTTATTATTAACCATGGTAAAATGTGATTTTTTAAATAGAAAACATGAGGGTTAGAACTTATAATATAGTTATATAATTCCTTTGAAACATTATTAAAATATTAATTTGGGATCCCACAGTTATGTTTTCGTAAGATTAGGAATCAGGTATGTGATTAATAAATTCCTTTTTATATCTAAAAATATATTTATAAGTTACATGGATAGAAAAAATACAATAAGTTTTTATATTTTAAAAAAATTGATTCATATTAGAGGAATACTAAAACCAAATTAATTATGGGAAATTTTAATTATAAATATATCATTTTAGATAGATCAAGGATGTATAAAATGGAATTAAATTATCATAAATTTAGCATAGAGTGCTAATTTAATTTTCTACTTTTTAAAATATTGATTCCACTTTAATAAAAAAAAGTCTACTATAAAACTAGATCATTTTCAAAAATTTATTTGTGGTAGTAGGATTGAATTCATATATGAAAAAAGATTTAATTTTTATGTTAAATAATTATAAAATTTCACTTATTGTTTCATGGATGTTATAATTTTATATTAGTATGTATTATCTTATTCATTGACAGATTTTTTATGAATAAATTATATTTAAAATGATTTTATATGTATTATTTTGCATCTAATTTAATTGAAAATATGGTTATTGAGACTACAGTAATTTGATTTTTAGTTTTCCCTATATTCATTGTTCTATAATTATCTATTTCCATAAAATTTAAAAGAATCGATGAAATTGACAGGTAAAAATAAAAAAACAAATGGTTCATTTGGAATGTTATCCTAACTATGTCATTATTTTTTCATTCCAATATTTTTCTATGATTTATAATGTTTCACATTAAACCTTTTAAAACATAAATTTTCGTTGAACTACGAAGATGAGTAAAAGATAGGAATTGATGTGAATTATAATAAATTATGAAGATTCATGTACTCATATTGAATTTAAAACGTTCATGGTTATTTATATTATGTAAATATTTCGTTTAACATGATTTTATTTTCAATTACTCACTCTATAAAGAATGGTCAAATGTAATGTTATGTCACGCATGTTATTTTTGGAATCATAAA
This sequence comes from Viscum album, assembly GCA_963277665.1. Taxonomy (NCBI): domain Eukaryota; kingdom Viridiplantae; phylum Streptophyta; class Magnoliopsida; order Santalales; family Viscaceae; genus Viscum; species Viscum album. Next base: position 2,061,767,483 of record OY728133.1, on the reverse strand, counting down.
TTGATTGTAACTATTTACATGATTTGAATTGAAACATCATTGAATTTATTATATGTAATTTTAATTCCATATAATGATATATTTTAATAATGTTGTATGATTAAGTGATATTTTATTTTTTTTAAACATTAAAATTGAAATGTGTTTTTAGAGTCTCCTGTTAAATGATTATGTCACTTCTTGTTCATGTCTTAGTTCCTTTTGATTCTATAATATGTTGTTTGGTAATCAAAAAAATATTTTTAAATGACTTTCTGTCATCATAATATTTAATTTGGGAATTCTACTGTTGATAATTTCCCAAGAGTGTTGTAATTCATGTTTGGCAGCATGGTGAAACATGTATTTTCATGATTTTTTTTAATTTTATATCGCCACTAAAAATCATTGATTATGGGGTAGTTTTGATATTTTTATTTATTGTGTGATTATTAAATTACAAGTTTAACAAAAATATAATTTTTTTTGATTATTTTAATTATTTTATTTTTAATTTGTTTCATTAATTATTTTATATGTGAATATGGAAATTTGTACTAGTCATTTAGAGTGCACTGCAAATCAAGACCCATTCAAATTAAGGATAACATAAAACCGACCCATCCCAGTTCAAGATGTGATGTTATCTATCCTAGTATATATCCATACCCAATATAGTGTCCTTATAAAAACTAAGACAACCAAATACCAACACTAACTATCACCAAAACATTTGAAATTCTACTCCATCACAACATTTTCTTGTACAACAAATTGGATCCAATTACCGTGAAATATTCACATGATTAGTTTCCCCTAAAAAGTCCCTCAATTATTTTATTCATGTTTTCATATGATATTTGATATGTAATATTTCTATATTTGTATGATATATATTTAATCAGTAATGAATGGTTATTCGTGGACCTATATTAGTGGTATAAACTGTCTAACTAATTGCTGAACCCTTTAATTTTTTTTCATTTATACCTCATTCTATAATGATCAAGGGATAGACCTATGTTGTGTCATGTATGGATTGAAAACCATATAAGTTCCAGAAATTTATGAATTATAAGACCATTAATTCAATATCATAATATCCTTTGAGTGGATGTTGTTATTTTATGAGGGATAAAATATGATGGTTTTCTTGTATGGGTTACCTAATGGATTTGATATTTTACTACTATATAAGGTATGTTTTTTAACCTTAGAAACATGTGATGTATGGATTTTTATACGTAGGAAAATCATGATCTAGCCATGGGAGTTCTATTTATGAGTTATGTCTAAGAGAGAGTCATGAAGTGAGGCATACCTCAATTTAGTTAGTGGAAACCTGTTGGAGGCAACCCATATGGCTTTCATGATTCACTTGTTATCTAGATAGATTTATATTGAATCCCTATGATAAATTCCCATTATCAAAGTGATTTTATCATTTTGGCTATCATGGAGGTATCCTAGATTAGAGGGTGAATCAAACCATGGTTTAATGTGGGAGTGTACCGAACTAATTGGAAATTTTAGCAAGGGTTGGGAAAGTTTTAAATATATAAAAACCATTGACTGGAATGTGATATTTTTATACAATATTTATTTTAATTATTTAATGTAAATGTGATCAATGGTTTATTTTTTAGCCAACAATTTAAATTGATAAATTGAATAGTATCATTTATTACGTATTCAGGGACATTATTGGGTTATTAAAGTTATTTGGATGGAACATCAATACAACCGTGGTTTTTTATATTTTACTAACCTACACTATGTGAAATGGGTTGGGTGAGAATTCCAAACCTTGATGGGATATAATATGGGTTTTTAATTCTACCAACTATTACTTGTTGTGTTATAGGATGTGAGTTCTTGTACGTCTGGGGTGTGATAAGGAAAATATTCAGAATTCATGCCCATTAAATCGTAATGTTCTCAAGATTGGTTATTCATTCCAATTAGGGATGGGATAAGGGACAAGTGGAGTATTATTCCAATTTTTCCCATGATGTGTTTTCAATTGGGTTTCCATGTCATACCAGGAGAAGATGGACTGATTGTTTTGAATTCTAACCAACTATCTCTTAATGTTTATCTCGGCGGGGAAATCATAAAAATCATGTGATGATAGTTAATTTTGGAACAACATGTTTTTGGTTTTTTTGGTCATTCCATCTGATGATGCATCGAGATATGATCCGTGATAATAATTTTATTGTATGTATGTGATTCCTCACAGGGTTAATGATTTCATATGATCTCAGATGTCACCCTAATTTATAGGATTCATGAATAATTTACTAATAAATATTTTGTTTTTATATTCATATTCAGCCTAAAAAGGATGATGTGGGTATGGTAAAACCTATGTTGCAGGAGACTAACTAATTGTCATGATTGGTTTTCTATTTTTGAAATTTATAATTTATACAAATAATATAAAATATATTTATACTGGATATTTTTCTAAAATCATTAATGGTGGACTACTAAATTTTACTCATCACCTATTTGGTTCATCCTAAAATTTTCGTACTCGAGAAGACCTAATGATTGTTGTCAATAGTAATACAGAATCCTTTCCCTTCATGTTTATATGGATAAACTTTTTTAAGTTAAGTGATGTCTCTAAGTCAGGACGTCGTAAAAGGATGTGGTTGTTTTTTAGTCTTATTTCCCTAGTTTTAGTTTTTTTATTCCAATTAGATATCAAGTTTATTTCAATGTGACTTTTTTATCTATATTTTAATATTTCATTATATTATGATTATGGTATATTCTAATGTTTTCTCTATATTGGGTTTTATGTTTATATATTTATTTTTTTCATTTAATTGATCATTCCATTTCATATATTTTATTGAAGCACTGATAATTGAGGGTGAATTCTCCCCCTGATAATACCTTATACACTCACTAATATCTAAAATCCTATGGTATGTAGGGAGGAATTCCGAACATCACATAGTGCTACTATCCAATTACTAGTGAGTGAGTAAGGTTTGGATGTTAAAAATTAGAATGAATAATTTTCAAGAGAGGTCTTTTAGGTTTATGTAAGTTCATTAAGTTTCTTTTACTAAGGGTTCATTAGTTAAATATACTATTATAGTTGATTTTATTTTTTATCATTTGTGATAATATTACTATTTGAACTATAGGAGATAAGAAACTACCTAAGTAGTGACTCATGAGGTTAATGTGGATTGGTGGAATCTACAAAGGGTGGAATATAATCAATGTGAATGATGTGCCAAGGGTGGGGTATCATATTGTATAATAAAAGATATGTTCATACAAAGACCCTTGATGTTTGTATTTATGGGTAATATACTATTTGACTACATTACTAGTATGGGCATCACTGAGAGTAGGGTTGAGATTTGATGAAAAACTCATACCCAGGGTATGGGTGTAATCAACACATGTAATACAATAGATGTTATTTTAGAAGAAATAAGTCAAAAGTCTTAAAATTCATGATTCATTATATATGATGTGTGATTATCCAACTACTAGGGTTATGTAAGATTTAATATTGGATAGTAATTATTTTTATGATATTATTTTATAGGTTTTATTATACAAATTAATCATTGATATAGATAATTATTTTAAGGGAATTATTTAGGATATCACCATATGATTTGTGAATTCATGTAGCAATTATTTTAAGTATGTGTTGCGGAAGTGTAATTCTATCACTAAACATATTATGAGATGAATGTTCCATCAAATGTATCTATAATAATTTTTATATTAAAATGATATATAATTTCATTGATCTTCCATATGGAATGATTGAAATATATTTATTTGATGGGTTTCTAAGAATTGAAAAAATAATCTAGGTAGAGTAATACATTAGAAACATTATATCCAATATCACTATGCATTGAAACTTAAAACTAACATAGTATAAATTATGATCATCATTATATCATGTAATAAATATTATTTTATCACAATTATTATATAACATAGATTGATGAAAATAAATTATGTGAAACTAATGTGTCCCTCCCTACATGGTGTATCCGTGGGCCTAATAAATCTCCCAACACATGTGAAAGACCCTCCAAACTTCTATGAAATTTTAATAAATCGTGTAAAATTTAAAGAAGGGGGAATTGAGCAGTTGAAGAATCGGTTTTTGTCTTATGAAATCTTCTATAACTATCTCTATGATGTTTTGTCCTTATATAGGCATAATATATTCTCCCCAGGCCTCTGTACCATTTTTGATAAGTTATAAAATGTATGAGTAAACTCATTTTTCATTAATACATATACATATAAATTTATCATCGATTCATTATATATTACATAATATGATACTTTTGATAAATTATTATTGTTGGTGGAGGATTATCATAGATTAAAAACATAATATTTAACTACCATTTCAAATTAGATACTTTTTTTAATTAAAAAAGGTGATCATGCTCTCAACACTACCATAGAACATGGAACAATTATAATTTATTATTTTCCATGAAAATGTTATATGGTATCTTTATATCATTTATAATGATATTCCAAAATATGTATATTATATTCTACTCATAACATGATATAATAATATAAATAATCCATATATCATCTCACATGTTATAGCCAATGCATATTGACTTTTCAGAATAACACAGTGAATCAAATACATAAACTAAAGGATCATATACATACCATAATTTCAATATATATTAAATTCTACACAACAACTTCTATAACAATATCTGCAACACACTTTTCATATTTACAGAAAACTTTTGGAAAGTAATCAAAAACACTACATTATATCACTTGATTTGAAATATGTTGTTAATATCCATCCAAATATAATTTTTTTTTGAACAAAAAAAAACCATTTAGAGGATCTATGCAATTTTTTTAGAATAGATTACCCATTTAGTTAAGAACAATTATTCACTTAATCAGTTGTGGTATAATTTATAACAAATAAGAATTCCTAAATATATCAATGTAATCAAGGGGTGGACTCAAGAAATTCAACAGTGCTACTCAATCTTTAATTTGATCTACATTAATCTTCATCAAACACATGTTTCTCTATAAATATTTGAACCAATTTTTTCTAACACAGTCATTCATTTTCATATCACCCCCTTATCGAAGATAATGATAAAACAAAGGACATTGAGTTTGCATTGCTTCTCATAAATTTCATATATATAAATTTCATATAAATGGATGAATATTTTATAGGTAAAATTATGACCCATTCTAGAACAATAATGGTTAAGTATCTTTGTAAACATACATACATAAAGAAGTGGTTCGTAAAATATCAGTATCATATACCACATTATTCTTTATTACATTAACTCTTCTTAGACACGTCATATATAAATTTTTTATGTGGAAACTAGGAATTCATGGGAATCCACAATCGGGTGGGTTTTTAATAAATTTCCACTGATGGACGAAGTGAAATTGTCGATGAAAGAGAAAATCTGTCTGATCAAGGCCAAGGATCTCGCATGAAGGGGTTTAATCACAAAAAATAAGCCATAAAATACTTGTTTTAAATTTGATTATATGCATGACAACTACTCTTCATTGGAACTTTATTCTATAATAATCTGACAATGAACTCCTCTATATTATCCACATGTGCTTCATGAAACAGTGGGAACATCATTCGTCGAAATCCTACTACAAGTGTGGAATTTTGACAAAGCCTTCGATGCTCAACGATCACTGCATCACTTCTCTAGTGATGCCTGAGAGAGTGACTGATCCAAGATCCATGGATATGTACCATCCCTTTCTTGATCATTGGAGAGTGGAAAAGAGATAGAAGCCACATGGTATGTATTTTATAAAATCTCATCCTCTCTTATTTATAGTGTCTAATTAAAATACCCAGTATATCATTGTTGGATCTGAATACATAACTCACTATCAACAACATTTTATGACTACTAATCTGAGCCCTAAATATTATTATCACTCTCTAGTAATATATTAAAATATATTACATGATAATATTAGTGTCCAAAACAAGAATAGTCATTCCCATAAATATTAATAGAACCATGAAAAATTTATATTCGTCAATTAATATATATAATCAATTTAGTTAAAACTCTTATATATATTTAATAAATAAATTCAATGAACTTTACTCTAAACTCAAATAGTATGAATTTAATTATTTTATTGGTGATCATTTTTCCTTGGACAAATCCCAGACCCCAGTAGGGGGCCACCATGTCCAAAACTAATATTCCACAAAATATGGAATAATCATAGATATTCTATTTGTTTGTGACCCTATAGGACCTTCTCTCAATAGTATTGAATAGTGTTTAAAGACCAAGAGAATGTTTTAGCAACCCATCATGGCCCCAAACAGATAAGAATTGTCATAGTAGCGACAAAAAACCTAAGAACATGCACTGTGTAAAATAATTTATTTATCTTTTATATCTCATAAAGAAGGACACACTCAGGTTTCACCACCCTTTATATTCATTGTTGATTATTGAATTAACTAGATTTATTTACACCCAACTTTCATGCACATGGTCTTGTAAATGTACTTTCATTCATATCAACATGACCTAAGATATATTACTTCCATAACCCAGAAGTGACAAATCATTTCTTGAAAATTCAACCAATACCATGCCCCCAATGAGACACCCATTGTAAACTACCGCTCTAAAACTTCATTGACATGTTTTTCATTTTTCATTAATCTACCCAATCAAATTATATACATATGTAATGATCTCATGTTAAGAGACCATTACATGTGATTGTAGATATGAACATCCAATGACACCTAAAACATGTGGTGTTCCTATTGGTGGGTCTGTCTTCGTGATCTCAGTACTAGAGATCACCATGTTTGAATATCATTAGAAGTTGTCTCAATGATTATGATCACCCAACACCTGATAGTCAAATATCTATAGTGTCCAGTCGATACGATTTATCTAGACCATAGAATATATATTTAAGATTAATTTCATGTTATATCAAGGTTCACATTATATATGTAACACCCCAGGTAAATAAAGAATATGACATTTTCATATTTATCGATATTTGTGAATAAAATATTAATATTACTTTAAAGGGGACGTTATGCATGATGGTGTAACCAATACGCAACAATGAGTTTCTTGGGAATCTTGCGTTGCACTCTAATAATAAAATAATATTATTTTAAATGGTAGTTAACGCCTAGTCGTGGTAATGGCGGGAATGAACAGAACTAACTAAAAAATGATTATATATGTTTGTCAAATATTTTTACTCATTACAATAAATGTTATAGGATTAAAAATGCGAATTAATCCAATTTTAAGCGTAAACATTCCAATATTCTTTAAAAGGTCGATTAACCGCCTTTTGATGGAGAACCTCTTTTAAATCCACATTTTGGAACTTTTATGTGTTATATTTGAAAAAATAAAATTCTTCTTTAGAATAGGGACATCAAAATTTACTTTGTGTAAATTTTTGGTATTTTTCCGAAAAAGTTCAATTTTTAATGAATAGTGAAAAATGTTGTATTTTAATTCAAAACCTATGTTTAATCTAATTTATTTATATGATTAGATTATCTTGTGAATTGGTTTTAAAGTGAAATTATAATATATTTTTACCATTTAATCTAATAGTGGTTTATGGAATTAATTTAACTTTGAAATCGGACTTAAACTAGTGTCAATCTTTTGATACATTTTGTTTCATAAAAACACGCTATTTGTTTTGATAGCGGGAATTAATTATTAAATTAATTAATGAAAATTATATGTTTTGAATTTTTTTAAATATACATCATTTTTGAATTCGGAATATCAAATATAGATTTGGGTGAATTTTTGGTAATTTTCTGAAAACATCAATTTTTGATGAATAGTGAAACCACTATGTGGTACTTATAAAAACTGATTTTCCGTTTAAATGAAATTTTTCCACCTTTGTATTTTGAATTTCAAAAATCCAACATACATGGTTGTCATTAATAAGTAAAATGTGCTTCAATGGAATTAGAATAATTTTTTGGTGAATAGTAACTTATTAAGTTTTTAATCGTGATTAGAGGTAATTAGTGTAGTTTAAGGTAAGAATAATGTTTTAATAAAATGCAATGACCTAGACACATGTCTTACCATCATTTTATGTGTCATGGCTGACGAAGACAATCCATGGGTCAACATGGGGACCCCATGGAGCCACTTTGGTTGGAAAATGACATAAATACCTTTTCATTTAATGTTAAAATTAAAATGACACAAACAAGAGTTGTTTTACAAAAACAATTTTTAAATGGGGATATACAAGGTATATTTTTGACTATAAATAGTGATTGGAAAGATAAAAAAATTTACTACATCATAGTAGATTTTTTTATAATTTTTAGACATTAAATAAATTAAATTATTTATGACATCATGATGATGCAGCGATGACCTCATTATTTAACGATTTAAATAAAATGGAAAGATAATGTAAAATATAAGACCTACACTTGTCCAAAACCTATTGGATGGGTGGAGTTCGAACCCTTATCACATTATCCTCAAACCACATCAATGTTGGACCATTAAAATCCGAAACTCATTCTTAAATAAAGTAAAATTTCTTTACCTTCCAAGAGTGCCCCTCCTCTCCTCTTATAAAAGGCCCCCACCTCTACCTCCTTACCCACACATCTCATGCCTTTGGATCGGCCCAACCCTGATCCTTTTGCCTCTCCATATCCCTATCTTGCTCATAGAAGCCTCACATTGGGCAGAAGTCTTCCCAAGGAAGCATTTGAGCTCAAATCAAAAAGAGTTACTCGATTTTAAGGTAATGTCTTCACTTGTGTTCTTTTGTTTTATATTTCTTATCAAACACCCTAAACTCTTTTTATTCATTTAATCTGTAACAAATACAGTATCTTAAATATAGTAGGATGTTGTTATAAGAATCATTAGAGCTACACTTACAAACACCTACATCTAATGGTTAAAAAACATACTGTTTCTGTGGATGGCGAATAACTGCCTCACGAAACGATGATTGTTCAACACTCATATAACACATTCAAAGGTGGAAATTAAGATGTCACTATATTTATATATGATATATAATATGTTTATGTTTTACTTAAGATTCTGTATTTTTCTTTTGTGGCATACCTTTATGGTTTCCATTGTGGGTAAACAGGATAATTTGATTTTAGGAAGTGCGGACTACCGCCCGCTCAAAGTGATTTGATTCGTTAATGCCATATGTGGGATGTATAAAGGATGTCTTTAAAGTTATTATATATGATTTATGTTACATATAAATTATTAATATAATTATGGAATTGAAATATACATACCTCTCATTTAGTTTTAATTCCATTAATATGACATAGAAATGCAAGTAACGTTCATGCGTACGTACGACTTAACCTCTCCATGAAAGGTGTATTTCATTTCTTACCTATAAATAATTATGTAATATTATAAATACATTTATATTCTGGATATATATTATATATATGATATCCAAATCATTAATATCATTCTATATATAATTTACCTTTGACCACACGAACAACATGTAATTGTAAGAAGTCCACTTTCGACTTAAGAACCAAATATCGACAAAATAGTCATTATTAACTTAAATGATTAAATAATTTTTATAACATGACAATAAGTTATATAAAAGGAATAATGAACTTGAAAAATTTTCTTAAGCAATTTGAAATTAACTCAAGTTTATTATTCAGGACGTTAAAGAACGATCGAGTCAAGTCGGACCCGAGGTAAGGGATCCTACTCCTCTCTTTCTTTTTAAGTACACTCTTTTATGAAATTCCTTTTAATCTCATATTTCATGTGATTGGGATGTTCTTTTATATTAATCTTACTGTAATTTTTATGTTCATATTATGAGAGACCCTATTCTCTCTCATCAATCCATTTTTTATGTTTTCAGTGGTGCCGTTAGGCAGCCGAATTTTCGTAAGAGATCTGACCTCTCTCTTTCTTTTTAAGTACCCTCCTTTATGTCACTTCTATTAAGATCTACTTTGATATTATGGGGGATGTTATTTTATATTCCTCTTATTATAAATTTTATTGTAATATGATTAGAGACCCTATTTGATCTCATCAATCCATTTTTGGAAGTTTTATGTGGCGCTGTTAGGCTGCCGAGTTTTCATAAGGGATTTTTCATATCACTTTTATTCCCTTGAGATTTATGCTACATTTTCCACAATTTCCTTTGAGTGGTGTATGTAATACCCATTATTTTACTCACTGTGTAATATACTTTCATTTATGAGTATTTACATCAATGTTGTATTGTCCTTCTTTCACGGGGTGTATGTTTCGAAAGATACCCAAGTCAGTAAGGGAACCTTTCACCCTCCTCTTTTTAAAAGACCCATTTTGTTATGTCATTTAATTCACATAACATTATGTTGGGATATGTTCTTCTATATCCTTAGTGATTTAAATTTTATGTCCAAGTGATGAGACACCCTTTTTATCTCTCATCAACTCATTTTCTGAATTTTGTAGTGACGCTGTTAGGCTGTCAAATTTTTGCAAGGGAACTTCTTAACCCAATTTTGATTCTTTGGGATAAGCTTGTACTCCTTGAATATGTCGTTCTATGAATATGTGTGAATAACATCTGATTGTTTTACACTTAATATCCACTTATATTTGGGTTATTATTTTGTCACACATAATTATGTAATTGATTTATCCTTAATCCAAGGATACCGTCTTTGTATGGGACTTCGTCTCAATCTCCCTTCACTGAGGCATATTTTTGTTTTATACACAACCTTCTTTTATACGGTGTATAAACCCCTTTGAATTTTACGTTTATCCTAAAGGAATATTTTTTATACAAAGTGTTTTACTAAATGACAAAAGGGAATGTTTTTGTCGTACGTATGCGGCGACAACGACTTCTCTGCCGCCGTGACCATTATTTGAGTTTCGGCTTCCTCTACAAGCCATACCATTTTTTTAAAAACAAAAATAAATACCATGTTTTACTTTTCATTTATTTTGGTATTGAAAATGGTTTTCATAATGTTTTTATATCAATGTGTTGTATTAATATCTTGTGATTGAAAGGTGGAAATGTTATGTTTCCTTTATGCATGTTTTATGTGATACGATTATGTTATGGATCTTGGGCATTATTATGAAGATGGGTGGTTCAGTGATAAACTAAGGGCGGGTGATCCCGATATAGCTCTCCAATGAAATGGGTAACACCAAGGAGTGAAACATTACAGTTTCTCAGATGTGGTCTAGGGAATATAATGTGGTGGGTATTCCAAATGTAACCAAGAGGGTTACTCCCTACATAAGAATGTTATGAATGCCTCATGTTACCTTTTATGTCTTATGATTTCTATGATTTATTCATGATTTGAGGAGGTACGTTAATGTGCCTATGTTTTATGGGTAATGTGTGATTTCATTCTTATGTATATATGAACTCATGTTTCCTTTCCATATTTTTTTATAACCCTTACAGAGCTTTTTATGATCATCCCATGTTTTCTGAAATGTTTTTCACAGGTCAAGGGAAAGGTACATGATATGATGATAGTGTCAAGGAAGTGTCAAGAATGAATCCTTGTTTTATTTTAAATATGTTTCCATTGTTGGGAAAAAATTAATACTATCTTTATGTAACCACTTTGTTTAAATGTGGAATGTAATGCGTGTTTTATGATCTAATTCTCTCAAACTCTAAACTTGAAAAGATCCTCAATGTGTAATCTTGTAATAACTCAAGATTAAGTAAGGTTTAAGGCTGGGGACTTATAGTTGGTATCAAAGTTAGGTTTAGATAACTTTAGAGGTCAGGGTATTCTTTAATCATAAGTGACATTACCATAATGGTTAGGATTTAAGAAAGAGTCATATTTTTTAGATAAAGAGAATGAGTAAGTATATCTTCCTCATTAGTACATCATGGTTTTGTTGATATACTCACACTGACATTTCTGTTTTCAGTGAATGGATGGATCTAGCAGGAACCAAAGTGACAATAGGTTTAAAGGAAACTGTGGTGGTTCTCTGATTAAGACACTGGATGAAATGGGGTATTCAATGAGGAAACTCATGGTTGTTCTAATCCAACTATCAAGGAGTCATGATCATCCACTTGAACCTTGCTATGTTCTGTAATGCATCATGTACGAGATGACCAATCGTTGTGGATGTTCTGGTAATAATTATAAAGTTAACCATTAGGGATTATATGATCCTTACTTTTGAGGTAATTATGGGTTATTATATGTTATGATGGAAAATTAAAGGCATGAGATAAACATGAGGTTAAAATATGTAATGATTATTTTTGAAGATTTTATCTCGTTTTAGGGAATGTTTTATGAATTATATAGTTTTAGAAAAATGACAACATGCAGAACGTGTGACAACCTGTCGCGTCGGACAAAGCTGCGGGAATCGAACCCAAAACCAAAGTGCGACTGGTATTTATCGCCTACCACTAGACTACGTGAAATCCCTGGTTAGTTTGACTGATTATTTTTAGTTAGATGATTTTATGAATTAAGAGTAAGTTGATTTTGGGTTATCTATGGAAATTTATTAACCTATCATGGAGGATATGTGATTAGGTTGATTACTTTTCAATACGAGACATTAAAAGTAACTGATGTTGTTTGGAGATAAATGTTACAATTTAACTTGGAAGACTATGTGACTAAATCCTTCAAATATTAGGGTTTCAATCTTAGTTTGGTTTACTTTGAAGAATTTTATGGACAAATTTTTTATCGGGTGGTCCTCATTGAACTTTGGGTTTTGTTGGACAAATTTTGGAGATTAAGAATAGATTTTCTTTTTATAAAGGGTTATCCTTTTCTGGATTATATGATCTTGTACTAACCATTTTGGTTTTGGTTTTGGTTAAAGTCTAATGACATGGGAAGTATATAGTTCTCTTTTTTGGATTAAGTGATCCTCTCGAAGTTGATTATAGTACTCTTAATGTGAACAAGTCTTCCTAAATACTCGTCTTTTGGGGAAAGTATGAGTTTGTGTAAGAAATCTAGTAAAAGTTGAAATTCAACATGACAAGTAAGTATGTTTCCTTAAGATAAAAAATAAATTCCTCAATGAAGAGTAACTTAAAACAAAAATGTTGTCTGTTAAATTTTCCTACTGGGGAATCGAATACCGTTTAACCCATCACATTTTTGTGATTTTCTAATGGTTAACTTTCTCCTGGACATGTTTACTATCACTCTCCATCAGAACATGACCCTTTGTTTTTTCCTCCATGTCCATATTTTCATACTTGGAATCCTAGTATGGGTTAACTTGGGTGACCTTTGTACTTATCTTTCTTTATTTTGAAGTGATTTTTTTACTGACTCTTGTTCCGATGTGGGATTTTCAATGATGTTTCCATGTCCAATTTTAAAAATTGTGAGGACGCAACTCCCAAAAAGGGGGAAGGATGTAACACCCCAGGAAAATAAAGAATATGATATTTTCATATGTATCGATATTTGTGAATAAAATATTAATATTAATTTAAAGGGGATGCTATGCACGATGGCGTACCCAATACGCAATAATGAGTTTCTTGGGAATCTTGCGTTGCACTCTAATAATAAAATAATATTATTTTAAATGGTTGTTAACGCCTAGCCGTGGTAATGGCCGGAATGAACAGAACTAACTAAAAAATGATTATATATGTTTGTAAAATATTTTTACTCTTCACAATAAATGTTATAGGATTAAAAATGCGAATTAATCCAATTTTAAGCGTAAACATTCTAATATTCTCTAAAAGGTTGATTAATCGCCTTTTGATGGAGAACCTATTTTAAATCCACTTTTTGACAATTTTATGTTTCATATTTGACGAAATAAAATTCTTCTTTATAATCGGGACATCAAAATTTGTTTTGTGTAAATTTTTGGTATTTTTTCCGAAAAAGATCAATATTTAATGAATAGTGAAAAATGTTGTATTTTAATTCAAAAACTCTCTTTAATATAATATATTTATATGATTAGATTATCTTTTGAATTGGTTTTAAAGTTAAATTAGAATATATTTATACCATTTAATCTAATAGTGTCCGTTGGAATTAATTTCACTTTGAAATCGGACTTAAACTAGTGTTAATCTTTTGATACATTTTGTTTCATAAAAACACGCTATTTGATTTGACAGCGGGAATTAATTATTAAATTAATTAATTAATATTATATGTTTTGAATTTTTTAAAATAGTATCATTTTTTAATTAGGAATATAAAATATAGTTTCGGGTGATTTTTTGGAAATATTCTGAAAAACTTCAATTTTTGATGAATAGTGAAACCACTATGTGGTACTTATAAAAACGTATTTTCCGTTTAAATGAAATTTTGCCTCCTTTGTGTTTTGAATTTCAAAAATCCAACATACATGGTTTTAATTAAGAAGTAAAATTTGGTTCAATGGGATTAGAATAATTTTTTTTTGAATAGTAACTTCTTATGTTTTTAATCACGATTAGAGGTAATTAATGTAGTTTAAGGTAAGAATAATGTTTTAATAAACTGAAATGACCTAGACACATGTCCTACCCTCATTGGATGTGTCATGTCCGACCAAGACAATCCATGTGTCAACTTGGGGACCCCATGGAGCCACTTTGGTTGGAAAATGACATAAATACCTTTTTATTTAATGTTAATATTAAAATGACACAAACATGAGTTGTTTTACTAAAACAATTTTTAAATGGGGTTATACAATTCAGATTTTTGACTATAAATAGTAATTGGAAAGATAAAAATATTTATTGGATCATAGTATTTTTTTATAATTTTTAGATATTAAATAAATTATATTATTTATGAAATCATGATGATGCAGCGATGACCACATTATTTAACAATTTAAATAAAATGGAAAGATAATGTAAAATCTAAGACCTACACTTGTCTAAAACCTATTTTATTGGTGGATTTAGAACCCTTATCACCTTATCCTCTAAACACATTAATATGGGACCATTAATATCCGAAAATCATTCTAATATAAAGTAACATTTCTTTACATTCCAAGAGTGCCCCTCCTCTCCTCTTATAAAAGGCCCCCACCTCTACTTCCTTACCCACACATCATAAGCCTTTGGCTCGGCCAACACCTTATCCTTTTGCCTCTACACATCCCTCTATTACTCCTAGAAGCCTCACATTGAGAAGAAGTCTTACCAAGGAAGCCTTTTAGCTCAAATCAAAAAGAGTTACCCGATTTTAAGGTAATGTCTTCACTTGTGTTCTTTTGTTTTATTTTGCTTCTCCATCCCCCTAACCTCTTTTTATTCATTTCTTTTGTAACAAATCCAGTATATTAAATATAGTAGGATGTTTTTATAAGAATCATTCGAGCTACACTTACACACACCTATATATAATGGTTAAAGAACATACTGTTTCTGTGGATGGTGAATTTCTCCCTCACGAAACGATGATTGTTCAACACTCATATAACACCTTAAAAGGTGGCCATTAAGATGTAACTATATTTATATATGATATATAATATGTTTATGTTTTACTTAAGCTTCTGTATTTTTCTTTTGTGTCATACCTTTATGGTTTCCATTTTGTGTAAACACGATAATTTTATTTTAGGAAGTGCGGACTACCGCCCCCTCAAAGTGATTTGATTCGTCAATGCCATATGTGGGATGTATAAAGGATGTATTTAAAGTTATTATATAAGATTTATGTTACATATAAATGATGAATATAATTATTGAATTAAAATATACATACCTCTCATTTAGTTTTAATTCCATTAATATGACATAGAAATGAAAGTAGCGTTCATGCGTACGTACGGCTTATCGTCTCCATGAACGGTGCATTTAATTTCTTACCTCTAAATTATGATCTAATATTATAAATACATTTATATTCTGGAAATATATGATATATATGATATCCAAATCATGAATATCATTCTGGATATAATGAACCTTTGACCACATGAACAACATGTAATTGTATGAAGTCCACTTTCGACTTAAGAACCAAATATCGACAAAACAAACATTATTAACTTAAATGATTACATAATGTTTAAAACATGGAAATAAGTGATATAAAAGGAATAATGAACTTGAAAAAAGTTCTTAAGAAATTATAAATTAACTCAAGTTTATTATTCAGGACGTTAAAGAACGATCGAGTCAAGTCGGACCTGAGGTAAGGGATCCTACTCCTCTCTTTCTTTTTAAGTTCACTCTTTTATGTCATTCCTTTTAAGATAATATTTCTTGTTGTTGGGATGTTATTTTATATTACTCTTACTGTAACTTTTATGTTCATATGATTAGAGACCCTATTCTCTCTCATCAATCCATTTTGGATGTTTTGAGTGGCGCCGTTAGGCTGCCGAATTTTCATAAGAGATATGACCTCTCTCTTTTTTTAAGTACTCTCCTTTATGTCACTTATGTTAAGCTCCTCTTTGATATGATGGGGGATGTTATTTTATATTCCTATTGCTGTATATTTTATTTTAATATGATGAGAGACCGTATTTGGTCTCATCAATCCATTTTTGGATGTTTTAAGTGGCGTTGTTAGGCTGCCAAGTTTTCATAAGGGGTTTTTCATCTCACTTTTATTCCCGTGAGATTTATGTTATATTTGCCCCAATTTACATTGGGTAAAGTATGTACTGCCCATTATTTTACTCACTGTGAAATATAATTTCATTTATGAGTATTTACATCAATGTTTTATTGTCCTTCTTTCACGGGGTGTATGTTTCGAAACATACCCTTGTCGGTAAGGGAACCTTTCACCCTCCTCTTTTTAAAAGACTTCTTTTGTTATGTCTATTAATTCACATAACATTATGTTGGGATATGTTCTTATATATCCTTAGTGATTTAAATTTTATGTCCATGTGATGAGATACCCTTTTTATCTCTCATCAACTCATTTTCTGAATTTTGTTGTGACGTCGTTAGGCTGTCAAATTTTTGCAAGGGAACTTCTTAACCCAATTTTGATTCATTGGGATAATCTTGTACTCCTTGAATATGTCGTTCTATGAATATGTGTGAATAACCTCTGATTTTTTTACACTTAATATCCACATATATTAGGTGTATTAGTTTTTCAGAGATAATTATGTAATTGATTTATCCTTAATCCAAGGATACCGTCTTCGTATGGAACTTCGTCTCAATCTCCTTTTATTGAGGCATATTTTTGTTTTATACACAACCATCTTTTATATTGTGTATAAACTCCGTTGAATTTTACATTTATCCTAAATGAATATTTTTTATACAAAGTGTTTTACTGAACGACAAAAGAGAATGTTTTTATCGTACGTAAGCAGCGACAATGACTTCTCCGCCGCCGTGACCATTATTTAAGTTTCGGCTTCCTCTAGAAGCCATACATTTTTTTTAAAGAAAAATAAATACCATGATTTACTTTTCTTTTATTTTGGTATTGAAAATGGTTTTCATAATGATTTTATATCAATGTGTTGTATTGATATCTTGTGATTGAAAGGTAGAAATGTTATGTTTTCTTTTATGCATGTTTTATGTGATATGATCTTGTTATGGTTCTTGAGCATTATTATGAAGACAGGTGGTTCCATGATAAACCAAGGGATGGTGAGCCCGATATAGCTCCCCAATTCATTGGGTAACGCGAAGGAGTGAAACATTAAGGTTTCTCCGAAGAGATTTAGGGAATATACTGTGGTGGGTATTCCAAACGTAACCAAGAGGGTTACTCCCTACATAAGAATGTTATGTATGCCTCATGTTACCTTTTATGTATTATGATTTCTATGATTTATTCATGATTTGATGAGGTATGTTAAAGTTCCCATGTTTTATGGGTAAAGTATGATTTCATTCTTATGTATATATGAACTCATGTTTCCTTTCAATATTTTTTTATAACCCTTACTGATCTTTTTATGATCATCCCAAGTTTTTTGAAATGTTTTTCACAGGTAAAGGGAAAGGTACATGATATGATGATAGTGTCAAGGATGTGTCAAGAAATAATCCATGTTTTATTTTAAATATATTTCCGTTGATGGGAAAAAATGAATACTATCTTTATGTAACCACTTTGTTTAAATGTGGAATGTAATGCAAGTTTTATGATCTAATTCTCTAAAAATCTAAACCTGAAAAGATCCTCAATGTGTAATATTGTAATAACTCAATGTTATGTAAGGTTTAAGGTAGGGGCCTTATAATATATGTGGATCTTCTATACCCATTCGATACAAGAATTAATCAGTGGACCTTACCGTTTCAGTAGTGAATGCAAAAAAAGTATACAAAATAATTGTAATATGACTTCATGTTTAGCTAACTGTATAAATAATATGGAAATAAAAATCACTAAATAGTTGGTTTATTGGAACCCAAAATTTTAACTTTATCACCCCAAGCATCCATGGTACGCTTCTCTTTGAATAATACAGTAGCGTGTGTTGTACGCAACTTCGAGATTCTAACACGCCGCGACCAATCAAAGTAGCCGTTATGAATAGTAATACCCACTTTTTGAAATTTTTTACATTTTATCATTCAAAATTGACTTCATTTTTGGATTCATAATATCAAAATTATTCTAGGATGAAATTTTGGTACATTTCGGATAACTTTTATATTTTGATGAATAGTGAAAATTACAAAATTTTTATTAAAAACAAATTTTTAAATCGAAATAATTAATAGAGATAAATTATGAATTTGAGTGGTTTAAAAGTATATTTTTAATATATTTTTACCAATTAAAGAAATTTTGGTCATTGGACATAATTTCACAATTAAACATGACATAAACAATTGTCAATCTTTTGATAGTTATTATCTCTTAAAAACACGCTTTTTGTATTGATAGAGG
This sequence comes from Viscum album, assembly GCA_963277665.1. Lineage (NCBI taxonomy): Eukaryota > Viridiplantae > Streptophyta > Magnoliopsida > Santalales > Viscaceae > Viscum > Viscum album. The sequence goes on along the minus strand of OY728133.1, from coordinate 2,061,748,567 downwards.
GAATTAATTTTAAATTAATTTCGGCCACTTCTGAGTTTTGAATTTGGAAAAATATACTCCATATTTGGAATCAGTATGTACAAATTGAGTAAATAGGTACCATTTATTTTTAGACATTTTGAATAATTATTTCGGTAAATATTTTATTTACCATGGTTAAAGGGTAAATCCGGTAAAAAAGTGTAAAAATGAAATTATAATAATAATAAATTACCCTAAAACGTGTCTTAACCCTATTGGTGGATACTTTTCAGACCATGGGCATATTTGGGTCGATTTTGGGACCCCATGGATCCATATGTATTTGATAATGACACTTTATATTAATTAAGTTAAAGTAAATACCAAAATGACATAAGCCTATATCTTTTAGCAAAACAATTTTTACATAGCATTATATTTGTTATATATTCGTCTATAAATATTAATTAGAAATATAAAATGATTTCCTACATAATAGTATTTTATTTATAATTTTTATACATTAAATAAGATAATTTATTTATGACACAATGATGATGTAGTAATTACATTATTAGTGAAATATTAATATAATTGATATAATAAATACCCAAATAAATATAATTTTAGACTTTTAATGAAATAAACGAATTTTATAATTTAATATGCCATGTTAGGATTGATTTAATTAACTTTTTTCAAAGTAATCATGCTGTTAAAATTTTCACAAAAGTCAAATACAAAATAGTGTCAAAATTGACATAAAAGTGTTTTTAAAACCAATATTATATTATTAATTGATATAAAATTCATAAAAATCTAAGGATCGGCCAAAGGACTTGTATCACGATATTTTTATCATTAATTTACCACTTAGAGGTATCTTTGAGGTATATAGTTAGGTTATTAACTATATAATATAAAAATAAAAAGTGACATGGTAAGTGTCAAACTAATTAACCAAGAGTTAAAACTAAAAGATAAGGTTAATATAATGACACAAACCTATCTAAAATCTATAAGTTGAAATTATTTCAACCCATACCCACCTTAGGATTTTAATAATTCACTTTGGAGCCATTAGAAATCGAATATTAATTTATTATAAAATAATACTTTATGTTTTTTCTAAAGAGCCCCTCCTCCCCCTTATAAAAGGACACCACTTATAACCAATTCCTCACACCTATCAAGCCTTTTTTATCTTCCAAAATCTTCCCAATTAATCTCCCTATATCCCTCTCCTCCTCCTAGATGCCTTACCTTAGGTAGAAGGCACCTCCAGAGTCCTTTTTGGTTCAACTCAAAGGGAGTTACCCAAATTAAAGGTAACGATTTCTCTTAGCTTTTTTCTTTATTTTAATTCTCCAACCCCAAAACTATTTTTATTATTTTATTTTGTAACAAAACCAGTATCCTAAATATACTAAGATATTTATATGATATGTATTAGAACTACACTTACACACACCTCCATCTAATGGGTGATGAACATAATGTTTCTGTCGATGGAAACAAAATGCCTCACGAAGCGATGATTGTTCAATTATCTCCAACCACCTCTCATGGTGTCCATTATTATGGAACTATAATTAAATATGATATTTATGATATTTATTTTATATATAAGCTTCTTTAATTCCATTTTATATCATACCATTATTCATTTCATGTTGTATATATATACGATAATTTCATTTGAAGAAGTGCGGACTACCACCCCCTCAAAGTGATATGACTCGTTCATACCACACATGGACAGTATAAAGGATGGTGTTAATGAACATAAGTATCACATATAAGATATTATATTATACTGGATTAATAATATATCTATTTATCATTTGGTTTTGATTCCTTTTAAAATGAAATGGAAGTATCGTTCGTGCGTACATACAGGTTACCATCTCCACGAACACGATGAGATTCTTTTCCCCATCATATCCATTCAAGACTAATTATCGTTTGAAGATTAAATGTAATTTTAAAAATACTTTATATCATTCTTAATATGAATATGATATAACCTATCCATAAAAAACATTGCTTACGTAACGAAGCATATAAAGGAAAACGAATCAGTTAACACCGAAACGACGATAATACTAAAATATTATTAACAAAGAAATATTAAAAGACAAATATGATATCATATTTTTGTATATGATTCTGGTATAATTTAATAACAATGATTTAACTATTATACATGATTTTAACCTACACTCTATCAAGGAAAAGTACAAGGTAAATGGTTTTCATCTCACTCTTTATTCCCTTGAGATTCGTACCTTATTTCCACTATTACCTTTTGTGTGGTGTATGTACTGCCCAAAATAGTATTAATTGCGTAATAAACTTTAATTTATGTGTATTTACATATTCATTGTATGATACCTCTTTCATGGGGTGTATGTTTTGTAATTTACCGAATTGGTAAGGTTTATTTCACGATCTCTTCATTATCTAAGGTTGTTTATACATAATTTTCTATTGGGACATCTTTATCATCCACATCCATGTTTCATAAAAATAATTTTCAAATTATTTTTACTATTTACTAGAAATTGGGTTAAAGTAATTTATACCCTTATGTGTTTTGAAAGGAATATTTCCGTCGTTTTCCCAACAAGGTACTTTTTGACCTTTTCGACAAATTTAAGGTAAGAATGTTTTTTTAACTTATACGGAGGGTGCGGCTATTTTTGAACATTATAAACTCGTTGATGAATCCCTTAAGAGCATATAAGAATATTTTGAATGTAAATTTTATAATGATTTCAAAATGAATATTTTAAGAATTTTTGAAATGTACTCTTTATCAAGATCAAAAAATTTAATGTTTTAAACATTTATCGTTCTAAATATTTTTAATTAATGTCCATGATTTCAAAATGATTTTATGAATTTATTTATATGGATTTGAATGTTTTGAAATGATATTTATTTTGAAATGATTCAATGTGGTAGGGGAAACTTTTATTAAAAAATATCTTATAAATTACTTCCATAATAAATGTGTGACTTTCAAATGATTTCAAAAACAAAGATATTTCTCTCAAATAGTCTTGATTTCATCTATGTCAACATATTTTGATGGATTTTAAGCTTATTTGAAGTTTATTTATTATGATACAAAACAACCATATTGTATTGAAGGTTTTATGATATGTTTGACTATGAATGTGTTATTTTTATACCATTTATGGTTTATGGAGAAATTATTGACATTTCGTATGCTAGTTTTAATACAAATGTTTATGTTATGTTTAAACCTGTTCATATGAGGAACGCATTAGACTTAGTAAGTGAAGGGTGGATCCCGCTATAGCTCCTCGATGCATCGGTATGTCTCATGAGAAAAACTAGTGTCTTGGCACGAGGCCATGCCAAAATCTTATTTTTAGTCTGGGCACGAGCCCTTGGCTACGTGGTTATGATAGTCTCACATTATGTATTCCATCGTTATGAAAGTGTTTATTGATACTGCATGTTATTATTCAACTAGTAGAATATCCATGTGAATATGTAAATGGAATTATTTCATTTTATCTTTCCCATATTATGCTGATGTTCAAGTTTTAAAGGCTTTTGTTTTAGTTATACATTACCTTAAATGTTTATGTTTATTTATGAAAGTTTTTGCTATATTGTTATCCTTACTGAGCATATGATCTCATTCCTTTTAATGTTTTATTTTCCCAGGATTCCAAGATGTGTATTGTGATTGATATGAATGGTTAAGCCAAGGGAATAATGGTGTTCATAAAGGATTTTTTATGTTGTTTTGTATGTCATAAGTGTTATGTAACATTCATGTATGTAATATATTTTCCAAGATTGCTAAACCGATAGGTCCTTCGGGACTTGATTCTTTTTAATCATGCCATTGTTTTAAAATAATGCACCGACTATAGGTAACTGGGGTCGGGGCCTTATAGTTGGTATCATAGGAAGTTTAGAAATAACCATTGAAGTTAGATTTAGATAAACTTTGATTAGAGAACATACACCTAAGATAGGCTTTGAGGATTAGTATAGAAGAATGTCCTAGAATTTTTGTAATGTAGAGAATTTGTGTGTTTTCCAAGAAAATACACCCCTCTATGGATACGAGCAGGTAGAGGTGGCTCTGGCACATATTTACCTAGGGGTAAAACACCAAATCACCGCTTTGAGCTACACTCGAATGAGAACTGGTGCATGACAATGGGCCTTGCTGCACTCTTGGTTACGACACTCCCAAGGGATATGCTTAGGATAATTCTCATTTTCTTTACAAATCATTATGAAGGGTTTATGAGTATATACTTTTTCACTGAATTTTTTTTTATGATTATGGATTATATCCATAAACTATTCAATTTACGTTATCTATTTTATAATTTTGTAATTATTTTAATTCATAAACTGACATAGTTTATGCTATTGTATAGAAATGGAGCAGAGTAGAAGAAATTGGACTCCAGCAATACGTATGTTCCAAAGAGTAATAAGGATCATATCTTTCACAGTATTAAGCAAAAATTTAGAAGGGAAATAGGCTCCCATGTATTCTCAACATATGAATAAATAATATCATGTGTTAATCAGATAAGTAAAGAATTTTCTGAGTCCTATAGCAAATAAGGCAAGAAAGAGAAGAAAAATATGGAAGAGTGAAAAATTTATAAAAAGAATATGGAAATGAAAAATTTTTCCATATGTGATAACTGTGGGAAGAAACACCCTGGAACATTCCTAAAGGGATTGGGAGTTTGTTATAAGTGTGATGAAAAAGGACACCAAGTACATGACTGTAAGGGTAAAAACGGTTTCAAATGTACAATGTTTCATCTGCAAGGAGTTGGGACACTATGCGAACCAATGTCCAAATCATTAGAGTTTGCCCCCAAATGATGCTATTGGATAATAATCAAGATATGATACTGCCATAGATGAGGAGGAATGATTAGAGTTCTTATGTTGTTATTGATGAATTATGTCATTTGAGTGTTGTATCAACGATGTACTGGTTATAATAATTATGGAGTATATAAAGATTGTACTGTAGTAATATATTATAAAGGACATGAGATTGTGTGGAACCAAGAAAAGTGACTCAATAGAATGTTAACCTTTTGGAAAATATATGATTGAGAGAATGATAAACCATAGTATGGTTCTGATACTATGGTAGTGATTTTGGAATAATACACGATTGATTTGGATAAATTATATTGGATATTCTTGACTACCATGAAAGTGATTAATGATATTCCATCACTGTTTGAGTTTACAACATTTTTGGGAATAAGGAGTATATCCATTATTTTATAAGGAATAAGGGAGCATGAATGTAATCAATAAGGGTTTATGGTAATTCAGGATGTTTTAGTGTTTTAAAAGAATACATGATGAAGGTATTCACATGCTATTACGGGGTAAAAAGAATCTATATTATGTTTATCTTTCATATAAATTTTGTACTGGGAGTTCACAGAAGTATTTTGGATAAGTGTAATGGTTGGAAGGGATTATGTTTGAAAGTTTATTTTTGAATTTTTTATTAAAGGATGACACACAGACCATGTGACGGCCCGCCGCATCGGACAAATCTGCGGGAATCGAACCCACAACCATAGTGCAATTGGGATTTATCACCTAAAACTGGACTATGTGAAGTTCATGGATAGAATAATGTAGTTTTTTTAATGGTTCCGATATGTGAATTATAAATTCATTATATTTGGAACCCTATACGATTAGGATAAATATAGTATTTTTGAGTTGTATTATGTTTTGGGGTGAAAGATGAGTTTGTGGTAGAAATTTATTAATGTATAAAAATATAATTACAAAGTAAGTATATCACATAATAATTTTATCCAATCTCATAAATAAATTCCTCAACATTATGAAAAGGAACTTAGAACAAAAAAATTTGTCCTAGATGGTACCTTAGATCATCACAAGTTTATGGATTTGTGATTGTTGGCCTTTTTATAGCCATGTTCTCTACCACTCTTCATCAGATATTGATGGTCATATTTCTCTTCCATATCCATATTTTCCTATATGGAACCCTAGTATGTGTTATTTTCGGTAACCTTCATACATACCACTCTTTATTTTAAATAGAGGCCTCATTAATCATTTTTTTGATGTGGGATTTCAACTAAGATATTTTGAAATGTCAACCAAAAGTTTCCAATACTGAGCATAAATAGCGAGGATGCAATTTATTGAATTAGGGGAGAATGTAACACCCCATGATTCCATGGCACACTTCTCTTTTAATAATACAATAGCGTGTGTTGTACGCAACTTCGAGATTCTAACCCACCACGACCAATCAAAGTAGCCGTTATGAATAGTAATACCCACTTTATAAAATTTTATACATTTTATCATTCAAAATGGACTTCATTTTTGGTTTCAGAATATCAAAATTATTCTAGTATGAGATTTTGATACTTTTCGGATAACTTTTATATTTTGATGAATAGTGAAATTTACTAAATTTTTATTAAAAACAACTTTATTAATCAAAATAATTAATAGTGATAAATTATGAATTTGGGTGGTTTTAAAGAATATATTGAATATATTTTTACCACATAATACAATTTTGTTCATTGGACATAATTTCACATTTAAATCGTACATAAACATGTGTCAATCTTTTGATAGTTATTATCTCTTAAAAACGCGCTTTTTATTTTGACAGCAGAAATTAATTTTAAATTAATTTCTGCCACTTTTGTGTTATGAATTTGGAAAAATGGACTCTTTATTTTGAATCAGGATGTCCAAATTGAGTAAATCGGTAACCATTATTTTTAGACATTTTGAATAATTATTTCGGTAAATATTTTATTTACCATGGTTAAAGGGTAAATCCGGTAAATGAGTGTAAAAAAATAACATTATAATAATAAAAAAATATCCTAAAATGTGTCTTAACCCTATTGGATGATACAATTTCGACCATGGGAATATTTGGGTCAATTTTGGGACCCCATGGATCCACTTGTAAGTTATAATGACACTTTATATTAATTAAGTTAAAGTAAATACAAAAATAAAATAAGCCTATATCTTTTAAAAAACTATAGTTACATAGAGTTATATATGTTATATTTTCGACTATAAATATTCATTAGAATGTTAAAATGATTTCTTACATAATTTTATTTTATTTATAATTTTTAGATATTAAATAGTTTATGTTATTTATGACACAATGATGATGTAGTAATTCCATTATTAGTGACATATTTAAATAATTGATATTAAAAATACCCAAATAAATATAATTTTCGACTTTTAATTATTTAAACGAATTTTATAGGTTAATTTGACATGTTATGATTGATTTAATTAACCTTTTTTTAAGTAATCATGTTGTTATAGGTTTCACAAAAATCAAATACCAAATAGTGTCAAAATTGACAAAAAAGTGTTTTTAAAGAAACTATTATATTATTAATTGATATTTAATTCATAAAAATCTAAGGTTTTTCCAAAAGACTTGTATCATGATAGGTGTATCATTAATTGACCACTTGGGGGGGTCACTTGAAGGTATGTTGTATGTTTATTAACTATATAATATAAAAATACAAAGTGACTTGGTAAGTGTCAAACTAATTAACCAAGAGTTAAAACTACATGATAAGGTTAATATAATAACCCAAATCTATATAAAATATATTTTTTGAAAGAATTTATACCCATACCCACCTTAGGACTTTAAATATCCACTTTTGATCCATAAAAACTGAATATGTATTTATTATAAAATAATACGTTATGTTTTTCCTAAAGAGCCCCTCCTCCTCCTTATAAAAAGACACCACTTATAACCAATTCCCCACACCTCTAAAGCCTTTTGGCTCGTCCAAACTATGCCCAATTTAGCTTCCTCTATCCCTATCCTCCTCCTAGATGCCTTACCTTATGCATAAGGAACTTTAAAAGTACTTTTTGGTTCAAACAAAAGGGAGTTACCCAAATTAAAGGTATGAATTTCTCTTAGCTTCTTTTCTTTTATTTTACATCTCAAACCCCTAAACGCTTCTTATTATTTTCTTTTGTAACAAAACTCATATCCCAAATATAAAAGGATATTTTTATGAGATGTATTAGAACTACACTTACACACAGATCCATCTAATGGGTGAAGAACATAATGTTTAAGTGGATGACAACCAGACGCCTCATGAAGCGATGATTGTTCAATTATCTCCTACCACCTCTCATGGTGGCCATTATGATGGAACTATAATTAAATATGATATTAATGATATTTATTTTATATATAATCTTCTTTAATTCCATTTTATATCATACCATTATTCGTTTCATGTTGTATATATATACGATAATTTCATTTGAGGAAGTGCAGACTACAGCCCCCTTAAAGTGATATGACTCGTTCATACCATACATGGAACGTATAAAGGATGGTGTTAATGAAAATAATTAACACATATAAGATATTATATTATACTGGAATAATAATATACCTACGTATCATTTTTTTTGATTCCTTTTAAAATGAAAAATGAAATAGAAGTAGCATTCGTGCATACGTACAGATTACTGTCTCCACGAACAAGATAAGATTCATATCCCCATCATATCCATTCAAGAATAATTATCGTTTGATGATTAAAAGTAATTTTTAAGGACATTATATCATTCTTAATATGAATATGGTACAACCTACCCATAAAAAACATGGTTTATGTAACGAAGCATATAAAGGAAAATGAATCAGTTAACACCTGAAACGACGATAATACTAAAATATTATTAACAAAGTAATATTAAAAGATCATATATGATATCATATTTATGTATATGATTATTTTATAATTTAATAAAAATTATTTAACTATTATACAGGAGGTTAACTTAAACTCTATCAAGGAAAATTACAAGGTAAGGGGTATTTATCTCACTCCTTATTCCCGTGAGATTCGTACCTTATTGCCACTATTAACTTTTGTGTTGTGTATGTACTGCCCATAATTGTATTAATTGTGTAATACACTTTAATTTATGTTTATTTACATATTCATTGTATGATACCTCTTTCATGGGGTGTATGTTTTGTAAGTTACCAAATTGGTAAGGTTTATTTCACAATCTCTTTATTATCTGAGGTTGTTTATACATAATTATCTACTGGGACCTCTTTATCATCCACATCCATGTTTCATAAAAATAAATTTCAAAATATTTGTACTATTTACTAGAAAATGGGTTAAAGTCATTTATACTCTTATGTGTTTTGAAAGGAATATTCGTGTCGTTTTCCAAACAAGGTTCTATTTTACATTTTCGACAAATTTAAGGTAAGAATTTTTTTTAACTTTTACGGAGGGTGTGGATATTTTCTATCATTGTAAACTCGTCGAAGCATCCCTTACACGCTTATAAAAATATTTTGAATGTAAATTTTATAAATATTTAAAAATGAATATTTTAAGAATTTGTTAATGGTACTCTTTATCAAGATTAGAATTTTAAATGTTTTAAAAATTTATCATTCTAAATATTTTTAATTATTTCCCATGATTTCAAAATGATTTTAAGGATTTATTTATATGGGCATAAATTTTTTGAAATGATATTTATTTTCAAATGTTTAAATGTGGTTTGGGAAACGTTGATTCAAAAATATCTTTTAAATTACTTCCTTAATAAATGTGTGACTTTTAAATGATTTCAAAAAAAGAGATATTTCTCTCAAATAGTTTTGATATCATCTATGTCAACATAATTTGATGGATTTTAAGCTTATTTGAAGTTTATTTATTATGATACAAAACTTCGATATTGTATTGAATGTTTTGTGATATGTATGACTATAGATGTGTTATTTTTATACCATTCATGGTTTATGGAGAAAGTATTGACATTTCGTATGCTAGTTCTAATACGAATGTTTATGTTATTTTTAAACCTGTTCATATGAGGAATGCATTGGACTTAGTAAGTGACGGGTGGAGCCCGCTATAGCTCTTCAATGCATCGGTAGGTCTCATGAGAAAAACTAGTGTCTTGGCACGAGGCCTTGAAAAAATATTATTTGTAGTCTTGGCACAAGGCCTAGGCTACGTGGTTATGATAGTCTGGCATTATGAATTCCGTCATTATGAAAGTGGTTGTTGATATTTCATGTTATTATTCGACTAGTAAAATATCCATGTTAATAAGTAAATGGCATTATTTCATTTTATCTTTGTCATATTATGTTGATGTTCAAGTTTTAAAGGATTTTGTTCTAGTTATACATTGCCTTAAATGTTTATGTTTATTTATGAATGTTTCCACTATATTGTTATCCTTACTGAGCATCTGATCTCACCCCTTTCAATGTTTTATTTTCCCAGGATTCCATGAAGTGTATTGTGATTGATATGCAGGGTTAAACGAAGGGAATAATGGCATTCATAAAGGATTATTTATGTTTTTTGTATGTTATACGTGTAATGTAACATTCATGTATGTAATCTACTTTCCAATAGTGCTAAACTGATCGGTCCTTCAGGACTTGATTCCTTGTAATCATTCCAATATATTAAAATAATGTACTGACTCTGGGTAATTAGGGTTAGGGCGATACAATTGGTATCAGAGGAAGTTTATCAATAACCTTGGAGGCTATATTTAGATAAACTCTGATTAGAGCACATACACCTAAGATAGAATTTGAGGATTAGTATAGAATAAATTCCAATAATTTTGATAATGTAGAGAATTTGTGAGTTTTCCAAGAAAATACATCCATGTCTGGATACGAGCGGGTAGAGGTGGCACTGGAACAGATTTACATAGGGGTAAAACCCAAAAACACCGCTTTGAGCTAGACTTGAACGGGAACTGGTGCACGACAACGGGCATTGCTGAACTCTTGGTTACGACACTCCTAGGGGATATTATTAGGATAATTCTCATTTTCTTTACAAATCATTATGAAGGGTTTATGAGTATATACTTCCTCAATGAAAACATCATTATGATTATGGATTATATTGATAAACTGTTCAATTTACATTAGGTATTTTACAAGTTTGGAATTATTGTAATTCATAAACTGACCTAGTTTATGCTACTGTATAGAAATGGTGCCCAGTAGAAGGAATGTGAACTCCAACAATACGTATGATCCAAATAGTAAGAAGGAACATATCTTTCACAGTATTAAGACAACATTTAGAAGGGAAATAGTCTCCCATGAATTCTCAACATATTAAGAAATAATATCATGTGTTAATAAGATAAGTAAGGAACTCTCTGAGTACTATGGCATTGAAGGCAAGAAAGAGAATAATATGATGGAAGAGAGAAAGATTGATAAAGGGAATAGGGAAAAGAATAATTTTCTGATATGTAATAATTGTGGGAAGAAACACCATGGGACTTTCCTGATGGAAATGAGAGTTTGTTATAAGTGTGAAAAAAAATAACACCATGTACGTAACTTTAAGGGTAAGAAAAAGATTTCAAATATACAATGCTTCATCTAAAAGGAGTTGGGACACTATGAGAACCAATGTCCAAATCATCAGAGTATGCCCCAAATGATGCTATTAGATAATAATCACGTTACGATGCTTCCACAGATGAGTAGGAATGATTAGATTTATTATTTTATTTTTAAAGAATTATGTCGTTTGAGTGTTGTATCAACTATGTACTAGTTATAATAATTATGGAGGATATAAGGATTGTACTTCAGTACTATATTATTAAGGACTTGAGATTGTTTGGAACCAAGAAAAGTGATTCAATAATGAGTTCAAATTTTGGAAAATATATGGTTGAGAGAAGGATACACCATAACATGGTTCTGATACCGAGGTAGATATTTTGGAATAATACATGATTGATTTGGATAAATTATATTGGATATTATTGACTACCATGAAAGTGATTAATGATAATCCATCATTTTTTGAGTTTACAACATTTTTGGATAGAAGGAGTATATCCAGTATTCTATAATGAATAAGGGAGCATGAATATAATCAATGAGGTTTTATGGTAATTCTGGATGTTTCAGTGTTTTAAAAGAATACATGATGAAGGTATTCACATGCTATTACGGGGTAAAAAGGATCTACATTATGTTTATCTTATATATAAATTTTGTACTGAGATTTTACAGAAGTATTTTGGAAAAGTCTAAAGGTTGGAAGGGATTATGTTTGAAATTTTATTTTTGGATATTTATAAAAGGACAACACAAAGACCGTGTGACAGCCCGCCGCGTCGGACAAAGATGCTGGAATCAAACCCACAACCATAGTGCAATTGGGATTTATCACCTACCACTGGACTACGTGAAGTTCTTGGATGGTATATTGTAGTTTTTTTTGAAGGGTCTAATATGTGAATTATAAATTCATAATATTGGGAACCCTATAAGATCAGGATAAATAGATTATTTCTGAGTTGTATTATATTTTGGGGTGAAAGATGAGTTTCTGGTAGAAATTTATTAATAGATAAAACTCTAATTATAAAGTAATTATATCTCCTTATGATCTTATCCAATCTTATAAATAAATTCCTCAAAATTATGAAAAGTAACTTATAACAAATATTTTTTCCAAGATGGTACGTTAGATCATCATAAATTTATGGCTTTACGATTGTTGGCCTTTTCATAGCCATGTTCTCTACCACTCTCCATCAGATATTGATGGTTATATTTCTCTTCCATATCAATATTTTCATACATGGAACCCCAGTATGTGTTATTTTCGGTAACCTTCATACTTAACACTCTTTATTTTAATTAGAGGCATCATTAATCCATTTTCGATGTGGGATTTCAACTAAGATATTTTGAAATGTCAACCTAAAGATTCTAATACCGAGCATAAATTACGAGGATGAAATTTATTGAAGGAGTGGATAATGTTACACCCCAAGCTTCTATGGTACGCTTCTCTTTAAATAATACAGTACTGTGTGTTGTACGCAACATCGAGATTCTAACACGCCGCGACCAATCAATGTAGTTGTTATGAATAGTAATACCCACTTTTTAAAATATTATACATTTTTCCTTTCAAAATAGACTTCATTTTGGGATTCATAATATCTAAATTATCTTAGGATGATATTATGGTACTTTTCGGATAACTTTTATATTTTGATGAATAGTGAAAATTACTAAATATTTATTAAAAACAACTTTTTTAATCGAAATAATTATTACCGATAAATTATGAATTTTAGTTTTTTTAAATTATATTTTAAATATATTTTCACCACTTAATAAAATTTTGGTCACTGGACATAATTTCACATTTAAACCGGACATAAACAAGTGTCAATCTTTTGATATTTATTATCTCTTAAAAACACGCTTTTTGTTTTGATAGCCGGAATTAATTTTAAATTAATTTATGCCACTTCTGTGTTTTGAATTTTTAAAAATAGACTTCGTATTTAGAATCATGATGTACAAATTGCGTAAAAATGTTACTTTTATTTTTATACATTTTGAATAATTATTTCGGTAAATATTTTATTTACCATGGTTAAAGGGTAAATCCGGTAAATAAGTGTAAACAAATAACATTATAATAATAATAAATTACCTTAAAACGTGTCGTAACCCTATTGGGTGATAAATTTCAGACCATGGGAATCTTTGGGTCTATTTTGGGACCCCATGGATCAACTTGTAAGTGATCATGACACTTTATACTAATTAAGTTAAAGTAAATACAAAATTGACATAAGCCTATATCTTTTATAAAATAAATTTTTACATAGGGTTATATATGTTATATTTTAGACTATAAATATTCATTATAAAGATAAAAGTATTTCCTACATAATGGTATTTTATTTATAAATTTTAGACATTATATAATTTAATTTATATATGACACAATGATGATACAATAATCACATTATTCATAAAATATTAAAATAATTGATATTATAAATACCCAAATAAATATAATTTGACGCTTTTAATAAATTAAATGAATTTTATAGGATAATATGACATGTTATGATTGATTTAATTAACTTTTTTAGAACTAAATATTCTGTTATTATTTTCACAAAAATCAAATACCAAATAATGTCAAAATTGACATAAAAGAGTTTTTAAAAAAATATTATATTATTAATTGATATTAAATTCATAAAAATGTAATTTTTGGCCAAAAGACTTTTATCATGATAGGGGTATCATTAATGGACCACTTTGGGGTCTCTTGGAGGTATATAGTACGTTTATTAACTATATAATATAAAAATACCAAGTGACATGGTAAGTGTCAAACTAATTAACCAAGAGTTACAACTAAAATATAAGGTTAATATAATGACCCAAACCTGTCTAAAATATATTGGTTGAATGTCTGTAGACCCACCCCACCTTAGTATTTGAATAATCCACTTTTGATCCATTAGAACCCGAATATGAATTTATTATAAAATAATACTTCATGTTTTTCCTAAAGAGCCCCTCCTCCCCCGTATAAAAGGACACCACTTATAACCAACTCCTCACACCTCTCAAGCCTTTTAGCTCGTCCAACCTCTTCCCAATTAAGATCCATATATCCCTATCCACATACTTGATGCCTTAACTTAGGCTGAAGGAACTTCAAGTGTCCTTTTTGGTTCAAACCAAAGGAAGTTACCCAAATGAAAGGTAACGATTTCTCTTAGCTTCTTTTCTTATTATTTTACTTCATCAACCCCTAAACTCTTCTTATTATTTTATTTTGTAACAAAAACAGTATCATAAATATACTAGGATATTTTTATGAGAATTATTAGAACTACACTTACACACATATCCATCCAATGGGTGAAGAACATAATGTTTTTGTGGATGACAACCAAACGCATCACGAAGCAATGATTGTTCAATTATCTCCTACCACCTCTCATGGCAGACATTATGATGGAACTATAATTAAATATGATATTTATGATATTTATTTTATATATAAGCTTATATAATTCCATTTTATATCATATCATTATTTTTTTCATGTTGTATATACATACAATAATTTCATTTGAGGAAGTGCGGACTACCGCCCCCTCAAAGTTATATGACTCGTTCATAAAATACATGGAATGTATAAAGGATGGTGTTAATGAACATAAGTAACACATATAAAATAATATATTATAATGGAATAATAATATACCTATGTATCATTTGGTTTTGATTCCTTTTAAAATGAAAAATGAAATGGAAGTAGCGTTTGTGTGTACGCACGGATTACCGTCTCCACGAATGCGATGAGATAAATTTCTACATAATATCCATTCAAGACTATTTATCATTTTATGATTAAAATTATTGTTTAAGGAATTGATATAATTATTAATATGAATAAGATACAACCTATTTATAACAAACATGGCTTACGTAACAAAGCATATAAAGGAAAACGAATCATTTAACACCCGAAACGACGATAATTCTAAAATATTATTAACAATGAAATATTAAAAGATCATATATGATATAATATATAGCTATATGATTCTTTTATAATTTAATAAAAATTATTTAACTATTATACAGGAGGTTAACCTACACTCTATCATGGAAAAGTACAAGGTAAGGGGTTTTCATCTCACTCCTTATTCTCGTGAGATTCGTACCTTATTGTCACTATTACCTTTTGTGTGGTGTATGTACTACCCATAATTGTATTAATTGAGTAATACACATTAATTTATGTGTGTTTACATATTTATTGTATGATACCTCTTTCATGGGGTGTATGTTCCGTATGTTACAAAATTGGTAAGGTTTATTTCATAATCTCTTCATTATCTGAGGTTGTTTATACTTAATTATCTACTGAGACCTCTTTATCATTCACTTCCATGTTTCATAAAAATAAATTTCAAAACATTTTTACTATTTACTAGACAATGTGTCAATGTCATTTATAACCTTATGTGATTTGGAAGGAATTATTCCGTCATTTTCCAAACAAGGTACTTTTTGACCTTTTCGACAAATTTAAGGTAAGAATGTTTTTTTAACTTATACGGCGGGTGCGGCAATTTTCTACCATTATAAACTCGTCGAAGCATCCCATACAAGAATATAAGATTATTTTGAAAGTAAATTTTATAATGATTTCAAAATTAATAATTTATGAATTTTTGAAAGGTTCTCTTTATCAAGATCATAATTTTAAATGTTTTAAATATTTATCATTCTAAATATTTTTAATAAATGTCCATGATTTCAAAATGATTTTAAGGATTTATTTATATGGGCATGAATGTTTTGAAATGATATTTATTTTCAAATGTTTCAAAGTTCTATAAGACACTTTGATTCAAAAATATCTTATAAATTACGTCCTTGATAAATGTGTAACTTTTAAATGATTTCAAAAAAAGAGATATTTCTCTCAAATAGTTTTGATTTCATCTATGTCAACATACTTTGATGGATTTTAAGCTTATTTGAAGTTGATTTATTATGATAGAAAACTTCCACATTGTATTGAAGTTTTTGTGATATGTTTGACTATGGATGTGTTATTTTTATACCATCCATGATTTATGGAGAAAGTATTGACATTTCGTATGCTAGATCTAATACGAATGTTTATGTTATGCTAAAACCTGTTCATATAAGGAATGCATTGGACTTAGTAAGTGATGGGTGGTGCCCGCTATAGATCCTCAATGCATCGGTAGGTCTCATGAGACAAACTAGTGACCTGGCACGAGGCCTAGACAAGATTTTATTTGTTGTCTTGGCACGAGGCCTTGGATACGTGGTTATGATAGTCTGGCATTATGCATTCCATCATTATGAAAATGTTTTTTGATATTTCATGTTATTATTCGACTAGTAGAATATCCATGTGAATAAGTAAATGGAATTATTTCATTTTATCATTGCCATATTATGTTGATGTTCAAGTTTGAAAGGCTTTTGTTTTAGTTATACATTTCCTTAAATGTTTATGTTTATTTATGAAGGTTTCCGCTATATTGCTATCCTTACTAAGGATCTGAGCTCACCCCTTTCGAATTTTTATTTTCCTAGGATTCCAAGAAGTGTACTGTGATTGATATGTAGGGTTAAGACAAGGGAATAACGGCGTTCATAAACGATTATTTATGATGGTTTGTATGTTATAAGTGTAATGTAACATTCATGTATGTAATCTATTTTCCAAGACTGCAAAACCGATCAGTCCATCGGGACTTGATTTCTTGTAATCATGCCAATGTATTAAAATAATGCACCGACTCTGGGTAATTGGGGTTTAGGAGTTACATTAACACTACCAATTCCACTAGAGGCAAATTTTAAACCAATTTTGTTAGCTGCTGACATGATGATCATCATGTTTCTACTGAGTAATGACTATAGATAATTGGTTCTACATAGTTATGTCGTATGGATATTCTACTATTGTGACCTCATATCTTAGAGTACAACTTCTCAAGAGATGGTATCCTGATTATATCCCACTTTTCCAATTTCAAAACATGACATCTTGACTAATAAGAATATCAAAATCTACATTATGATAATATTTTTCTTACAATGTGTGATTCCAGGATCTGGAACAAATTGTTGCATTTATCTGCTTCAGAGCTACCTTATAAGATGTAACATACTCGGTCATTGTAGGTATAAATACCACCATGATTTATGATCTTTTCTAACTCATCACCATAGCCTAACTATGATAGTAGACCAAATTAATCTATGAAGGACTAGTTTGTAACACCAAATACTATTTATAACAACCTTACTCTTTATTACACACATAAACTTGATTTATTACATAAAATTTCATTTAATACAACATTAAGGATTGAGAGGTCTATTGGCTTGGGAAATTAGGAAAATTTAATAACAAATTATACCATAAAACCCAACATCTTAATTTAATACTTCTTTTACTTGAACATAACATTCCTTCATACTTAGCAATGTGTGGGATAACCTTAGGACATGTATAAGAAATGGGTGAGCTATAAAGCCCGGTAAGGGAGTAAAAAGGCATAACATGAATAATATAGTACATGTTATGAAATAGGCATATAAATTGAGAACAAAAAAACATGAACAAAAATGAATTACATAGCATGATTATCATAACATTGAAATGAGGCAGCAACATTTAACATGATATTAGCATGATCCTAGTCTCATTGCAACTGGAACTTGAGTAAACCATCATTTCACCTTAATTAGCCTGATAAAACCCTTATTTCACATGAATTATCATGATTAACCCCTTATTGCAATTGAAATATCATTATACTAATCTCTACCCAATGCATTGGAACATAATGAGGGAATTCCCTTTATAAACATTCCATTTCATGCATAAATGTGCCACATAGATCGTATAACATGGAATCATTCAACATAATATGTTATTAAAAAACTAAGAAATGTGTAATACCTAAATATAAGTACCATTATATATATATATGTTCGTTAAACTGAATACCAATGATAGATAATGGGTATTTTATTCACTACATAATGATTTTGGCTTGGAAAATTCATATTGCTATTTCAGAAGCATAACGGCGTGACAAAAAAATCATAAAAATGCTTGATTAGAGGGAAATGACATCTCATCATATGAACATAAAATTAAATGTAAGGGGTAATATTTATACAATTCCCACCTTATGGAATTTGGAAATATAAGGCATAACATAATTACGAAACTTGAAGAAAGAGGATAAATTAAATAACTCTTACGAAATTCGAGCATGGTAAGGGGTGTACATGAAATGCATTAATAAAAGATAAAGTGGTATGTAATCATTAAAAAAAATAAGGAGAGAAGTATGAGGGAGGTTAGAAATCATACCCCAACATTTTTTATTGAAAATAAAATGTTATAAAAATAAAAAACTTGTACAAAATGATAAAGGAAGAGATCCCTTACGGAATTTTGGCATGGTAATAGGTGTACATGGGAGGCATTAACCAGATAAAACGGGGTATCACATCATTCAATTAAAATTAGGGCTATATATTGGAGGTTATAAATCCTACCCTGACATTTTTAATTGAAAATACAAGTCCATAAATCTATAAGGAAATATGTACATTAATAAGAAATGTAGGAAAGTGAGGATCCCTTACAGAATTTCGGCATGGTATTAGGTGTATATGAAAGTCATTAATGAGAGATAAAGAGGTCTATAATCATTAAATCTTATGGAGGGATGTATGGGTATGTTCTAAATCATACCCAAACATTTGTAATTGAAAATAAAAGGGCATAAATTTATAATGAAATATGGAAAAAATGATAAGACAAGAAATTCCTTACTTGGAAGTGTGATCCCAAAGGCTTTGGAGAGGCTTCGTAGGCTTCTTGGGAGCTTGGGGTTCCTTGGAAAGAATGATAGACAGATTAGGTCCTATTTTTTTCTATCTCTAATGGTTTTTTATTAAAAGGATGTGGGAGCTTGGTTGGGTTTATATAGGAAAGGAGAGAAAATGATTTAATATTTATGTTTTGGACACTACACATTAAACTAATCAAAACCACAATCAATACCATTGTTCAAGCCCATGTTTTTTTCAAATGTGGACGGAAAAAAAATATTTTATAAGGAAAATTTCTGAACTTTTCAAAATATTAGGTCTTCTCATGTAGAGGTGATACACACTTACAAGGAAATAATTTTAAAAAGTTAAACTAGTTTATAAGTTTTGGAGGGTCCACTAAGGCCCCATAAAATTAATCAAACAAATATAAAATCACATTATTTTAGATGTAAAACATATATTGGAAGAAAATTACGTTTATATTATTTTATTACATCACTATTGTGTCATTATGATGTTATAAAACACATTATATATTTAAATGGTATTTAATTTTTACACAAAAATTTTATTGTCTCAGAAAATTATAAAAAATATACCATTAGATAATTTCGATGTCCTGAATCCAAAAATAATATTTAAATTATCTAAACAATTTTCTAACTATTTTTATTTTATCATTTGAATTAATTACCAAAATTTATCGAAAATTCATGTGTTTTGAGAAAAACAGATTTCAAACCATTATACAAATTACAATTGTAATAAAAATTTATAAGATCATTTATATTTAATAAAAATTAATTTAGTAATAATATTTTATTAAAATATTTTTTAGTTCATAAATACATTAATTCATCAAAATATAATTCTTAATTGAAAATTAACTAAAAATCTTATTTATGACTTACAACCCATTTACAGAGTAACAATAATAAACTGAATTTATATTATTTATTCTATACAAAAATAATTCAAATAATCATAGATCTAGTTTCTTGTTAAACAACCACTTAAAAACCATGTATATGACCTAAGGGTAATATGTGTTATGGTGACAGACTCATTGGGTGGCTCGAATAACATCGCCTGATTGGTAATCTATTCAAACATCCACTTCACTTGTAGGGAGTTCCTTTAAAGATTAACATGTTGAATCATGGCATGGGATTATTACAGAGTGAAGACTAGAGATTCAACCTACATTATGAGCTCTAACAAATGTAATTCTTATGGATCAATTCTATTGGATGAGGCTATCGCTTCCTTTGGTTGAGTAAATTTGATTTGTTAAAGACATGTATTAATACTAATCATGTGATAACTATTCAATGATTATATTAGCAATTATTATAGTTATTAATTGTATTTTGAAATCAAACAACATAAAACCATGTACATTAATATGTTTTAAAGAACCATTTTAGATAATAAGACATTTAATTATATCAATACGAATTTTCATTGATAAAAGTTTGGGTTGTTACAATCTTCCCCATTATGAAGTTTCACCCTCAAAATTTCTTTCTCCCACAATAAAAAAGGTGAGGTTATCTATTCTTCATTACTGGATTTGATTCTCACATTGCTACTTTGAACTTATGGTTGCACCAGAACACCTTGACGATGGGAATTGTCTTTTTTCTTAGAACTTTTTCCCTATGATCTATGATCTTCGTTGGCTTCTCTTCATAAGAGAGGTAATTCTCTAATGGTACCACCATTGAATTGAGTATATGTGATGGGTCAGGTGTGTTCTTCTTCAAGGGTGATACATGGAATACATCATGTACTGTAGATAGGTTTTTTTGGGAGTTCTAGTCGATATGCCACTACTCTAATGCGATCAATGATCTCAAAAGGGATGATTTACCTTCAAGTATTCTTTACCAACTTCCCAAGTCTCAAATATCTCTTCCATGATGATATGTGGTGGAATACCATGTCTCTGACATCAAACTATTGGTATCATCAATGATTATCAGCATAGCCCTTTCGTTGAATCTAAGTATCTTCAATATGCTGATTGATGGTCTAAACCTTCTACACCATTTTTTGACAATTTCGAGAATAAGGTGTTTCCTCTCCCATCATCATCCCAACATGCTGGTGTTCTACACCTCTTCCCATAAAATGCATCATAAAGAGCCATTTGGAATCTTGAGTTGAAATTGTTATTGAAAGAGAGCTCAACAAGAGGAAGATATTGATCTCATCCTATTTTCAAGTCCATTGAGCATTCTCTCAACATGTCCTCAGGTATTTGGATAGTCTGCTCAGATTGGCCTTCAGTTTGAGGATGATAAGCCGTATTAAAGATATTTTCAGTATTTATAGTATGTTGAAGATTCTTCCAGAACATAGAGGATAATATTAGAACACAATCAGATACAATCTGTTGTGGTACTCCATCCATCCTTACCACAACAATGATGTATATTCGTGCTTGTTGATCCAATAAAAAAAATTCACAAATTTAATTGATGTTTGCAGTCTTTGTAAGACGATCAACAACAATGCAGATATAATTTTTTCCTTTGGATCTCTTCGGATTTCCGGTGACAATGTCCATGGTGATTCTTTCCCATATACATGTGGGTATGGTTAATGGTTACATCATCCCCTTATAATTTTGACTCTTAGCCTTCACTTGCTGACATACCAGGCACATTGATGTATAATAAGTGATATCCTTCTTCACGTTATCCCACCAATAAAGCAATCAGATATCTTTATACACCTTTTTGTTTCATGGTTGAGTGGGGAAATTCATGCTATACGCATCATCCAAAAGGTCAGTCTTTAGCTCTATATTTTATGGAACACGAATTCTTATCCCAAATCTCACAATTCCTTCATCATTATCATTGAACTCTAAGTATTTACTTTTTCTGATAGTTTCCTCTTTCTTCTAAAATCCAACATTATCCTTTGGACTATCCTTTATCCTTTCCAAAAGATATGGTTGAGATATCATTTGTGAAAGGATTGATTATGTTCTGTTCTTTTTGATTCTCATGTACATGTTTATCAAATATAAGAATATTAGATCATTTTGAGTTCTCATCAATGATTTAATTCTGGGTCATTTCTAATTAGAGCATATTCCAACTTGTTTTCTTTCCTAGGGTGGTAATGGATTGAGTAGTCATAACATTGCTCACCTCTATCCATATTTTTGGCTCATAATCAACTCTTTCTTTGTGAATATATACTTGAGGCTTTTGTGATCAGTGTATATTTCACACTTCTCCCCGTAGAGAAAACACTGCTAAAATTTTAAGGTGAATATTACTGCAGAAAACTCCAGATCATGTGTAGGATAGTTTTTCACATTAACATTCAATTGCCTTGAAGCATAGGCAATGACTTTTTCATTTTGCATCCAATAAATGCCCAAACCATTCTTCTAACCATCATTGAATACCACAAAATGTTATCTAATTGTGGTTAGAGTGAGCACATGCACAGTTATAAGACTAATTTTTAAGTCTTTGGAGCAATGTTCACATTAATCACTCCTAAAAAACATTATTCCCATATAATTTATCATTTTAATAAAGGCTGAACAATCATGAGAAACTTCTCAATAATCAGCGATAATATCCAGCTAACCCCAAGAAGCTACAGATATATGTCACCAATGTAAGCCTCTTCCATCCCTCAACTGGAGCTATCATAGAGGGATCCGTAGATATCCCATTTCATGTGCTGATATGACCCAAGTTTGAGACCTCCTTCAACCATAAAACACACTCGATGTGCTTTACATATAGGTTATCCTTTCACAAGGTCTCTAGGATAGTGGTCAAATTCTCCCCATGCTTCTTCTTGGTTTTGGATTTTATTAGAATATCCTCTATAATGAATACCAAAAATTTGTTGAGGTAATCTCTAAATATTCTACTCTTAATTTCCCTAAATATTTCTGGCAAATTAGTGAGTCTGAAAGGCATTACTAGGAATTTATAATACCCATATCTTGTAAAAAAAGTAGTATGGGGGATATAAACATTCTTCACCCATAATTGGTAATATCCTGACCATAGATATACCTTGGATAAGTATTGTTCTCCACATATCTGATTGAAAAAAATCAACAATTCGGGCCAGAGGTTAGTTGTTCTTTATCATGATTTTTTTGAGTTTACGATAATCAATGTGAAGGTGCATTGACCCATCCTTCTTCATGACAAAGAGGACTAGTGTACCCCATGGTGAAGCATTTGGGAGTATAAACCCTTTATCTAGATTTTCTGGTAATTTTTTATTCATCTCCACAAGCTCCATAACAACCATTCTATTTAGAGTCTTTGATATTTCCAACTCCCTAGGTATACGATAAATTGAGAATTAAACATGTCATCTAGGATGAAGACCATGAAATTCCTCGGGTAACACTTTAGTAAATTCAATCATAATATTAATTTATTAAAGAATGGTTGCTTCCTAAGTCTCAATAATATGATCAGGATACACATTCCCATAGGGAAGTAATATCCCCGCATGAGATTATGGTGTTAAAAGAGATTTATCCTACACCTTGTACTTGTATAGAATCAATGTTTGATTTCACATATGGAGAGTGATTTACCTCTCATGGAAATTTATGTTGCCTTTATATATGAGAAGCCAATTTGTGCCATGAATTGCATCAAATTCCACCAAATGGAGTACGATGAGGTTCACCTAGAAGTTCAATACACAAATTATGATAGGGGAGGAGTTTTATTCATTGAATGCAATGATTTACCCATTTTATGTTCTCAATGATATCTTTACATATATTATTTTTGGTGGTGATAGTATTTTTCTAAAAAACATTCGGGGTATAAAATAATTCTTAGAACTAGAATCATAAATAATTTTCACTATTCGTGAAATAATAACTAGCGTACCTATCAAAACTACTTTTTCGGGGTTCACTTCAGTGGTAGTGATGGAAAAAGCTTACCCTTTCTACCTAGGAGGTTTATGGTTTCCTTTTAAAACCCTTAGTTTAGGGAAATAGTTACTTAAGTTCCCTAGTTCATTGCAGTTGAAGAAAAAAACAATGCATTGAGGGTCGAATGAAGCATTCCTCTCTTCTGTTGTAGCCATGGGTTTTTATTGTTGGTATTTAATGGCCAAGTTCCTATATCTTCCACAAAAAAAAGTATTTCTATGTCCCTTTCATGAAATATTTTGGGGTTTTTTCCCCACCTTTGGCAAGTGGGGTGTTGGATTTTTTTACACAGATGGATTTATCCATCGGATCGAAAGAATTAATGTTCACATTATTCTTCATATTCACATGTTACACTTAGTATTCTCTAATATCTATTTCTACCTTGAGGGAACATTGGAAACTTTCCCCATATCTATTAATGTCGCGGATCACTAGATATTTCCTTTATGCTAGGTTTTATACCACCAAATAATTCGTCATCTTTGAATTTAGGGGTAATGAAAAAGCCGGAGCCATATCATGAAACCCTTGTGATGTTTTCATTGTACACTCTTATGGATTCTTTGTCATTTTTCATGAGGGAAATAAAGTACCTTTCTATATAATTTTATAGAGTGTGAGGAAAATATTTGTTGAAAAACATTTTCTATAAATCCTTACATTTCAATGCCAATATATCCTTCTCAAGCTTCATATTTTAGATCAGTGTCCCCCATTTATCAGCTTCACCCTCCATATGATAAGCAACAAGTACCTTCTCTTGTTCAGAACATTAAATGATGGAGAAGATCTTCTCAACAGAGTTTATCTATTTTTCAACGATTCAGGGATTAGATGACCAATTAAAATTATGAGGCCACTATCTCATGAAGCACTTGATTGTGACTTTTTCATTCTTAAGGAGGTTGAATGTTCCTAATGAACTATGTATCGATTCAAAACTTGAGTTAACTAAGAGAGTATCATGACAAAGTTAGAAATTTTTACATTTATCAGATTGGGAATCTCATTAGAACAGTCATCACATTGATCTTCACATTGGTTGTTATTATGATTCATCATATTATTAGCCATGGGATGGAATAAAAGGAATGTTAGTGGTAACACATAATGGGTAATCTAAATACAAAAATTTATGAAATATAAATTACTTTTATTTTTTAAACATATGAATTTATAAGCTTCAATCTGTTCTATCCATGAACTAATTCTGAACATATATCCATTGTTGTAATTTTTATTCCCATAACAATGGTACATAATAAGCTTATGAATTTACCAAATCATATCCCCCAGGAGTGTTATAACAATGATTTTGTCCAGTCATGTTGTCATGCACCAGTTCTCATTTGATTCTATCTTAAAGATTTTTTGTTGGGTATTACCCATAGATACATCTATGCTAGAGATGCCTCTACCTTCTCCATTCGAGACATGGATATATTTTCTAGATAAACCAATTACTCAAAACAAACCAAATATTATGGATTATTTTATTACAATCAATCTTATTAATAATGATTTAACTATGTTTTCTCTTATCATAATCCCAAAAATAACTAGACATATCCCCTGATAACAACTATAACAATATATCTCCTTATTACACACTTAAACATGATTTATTACATAAACATGCACATAAGATAACTCTAAGGATAGAGAGGTCTAGTGTCTCAGGAAACTAGGAACGTTATATAAAAATTAGAACATAAATCACAACATCTTTATTGAAATCTTTTTTTACATGACCATAATATTTTTTTATACATAGTATTGTGTGGGATAACCAGAGGGCATGCTTAAGAAAATTGGGAGCTATAAAGGCCATTAAGGGAGTAAAAGAGGAATTATAAAAAAATATAGTCCTTGTTAGAAAATATAAATATAAATGGATCACAAGAGAAACATGAACATAAAATAATGATATATCATTATTATCATAACATGTAAATGTGGTAGAAACATTTAACATGATATTAGCATGATGTAATTATCATTAAACATGGAGCATGAGTAAGACCTCATTTTAAATGATTTAACACAAATTAACCCACATAAAACATTAATTAGAATGAGTAAACCATCTTTTTACTTTATTTATCATCATACCAATCTTTACCCAATGCATTAGAGTGATATCAGGGAACACCCTTTATAAACTTTGAATTTCATGCATAAGTGTGCTGGATGGTTCATATAAAATGGAATCATTCAACATAATAATTTATTACACAAATAAGGAATGTGGAATACATATGTGAATGTTCTATTAAATATATATATGTTCATAAAGGCGAATACCCATGACAGATAACGGGTATAGTATTCACTTCACAATGATTTTGGCTTGGAAAATCCACGATGCAATTTGGGTAGCATAATGGTGTGATATAAAATTTCAAAAAAAATGGTTGATGAGAGAGAAAGGTGTATATCGTCGCATGTACATGAATAGGACAGTAATTTATCATATAAATACATTTCCTAACACGTGTAATTTTAAAATAGAATGTAAAACAAAATAATTAAACTTGAAGAAAGAAGAGAAGTGAAAGAACTCTTACGATATTTGGTCATGGTAATAGGTGTACAAAAATGGAATTAGAGAGAGAGAAAGTGGTATATCATCATTCAAACATAAGGAGGAAAATATTTCGGTGGTTAAAAATCATACCCCCATCATTTTTAATTGAATATAAAATGGTATAGCAACACAAATAAACTTGGACAAAAATGAGAAAAGAATAAGTCCCTTGCTAAATTTCAGCATGGTAACAGGTGTACATGGGGGGAATTGATGAAATAAAAAGGGGGATTTCATCTTTCAATCATAAGGGGGCAGTATAGGGGAGGTGATAAATCATACCTCAACATTTGTAATTTAAAATACATGTTAATAACAATATATGTAAACATGGACATAAATAAAGATAGAAAGTGATGATTCCTTATAGAATTTTGGCATGGTAACAGGTGTACATGAGAGGAATTAATGAGAGAGAAAATGGTCTCTAATTATGAAACAATAAGGAGGGAAATATGGGGGTGGGAAAAACATACCCCAAAATTTGTAATGGAAAATAAAAGTTCATAACAACATAATGAAATTTGGACAAAACTGAGAATGAATGAAATATCATAAAGATAAGTGTGATCTAAAAGTCTTGGTAGAGGCTTGATTGAGGAATTGTTAGACCTTGTGGAGCCTTGGGAGGATTCTATATAGGAGACGGTATAGCATTGTCGATCTCCAAATTTTTTAGTGAAGAGGAAGTGGGATATTGGGTGGGATTATAGAGTAAAATCAACGGAATTCTTTATTATTTTGGCTTTGGATAGTACACATTAAACTAATGAAAACCACAAACCATACCATAGTTTTTCCGATGAATTTTGACAATTATGAGTGGAAAAAATATATTTTTTAAGTAAAATATCCATGATTATTAAAATATTATGCTTGATTAAGTGGAGGTGAGTCACACTCTCAATGAAATCATTTTAAAAAGTTAAAATATTTTATAAGTATTGGAGGGTCCACTAAGGCACCATAAAATTAATAAAACAAATAGAAAATTACTTTATTTTAAATTTAAAATATATTTTTCGGAAAATACCTTTTATAGTATTTTATTACATCACTATTTGGTCATTATAATATCATAAAACACATTATATATTTAAACAACATTTAATTTATCCCAAAAATTCAACTCTCCAAAAATTTTGAAAATTTTATCATAATATAATTTTGACATCATGAATCAAAAAAATATTCATTTTATATAAATAATTTTCTAAATATGTTAATTTTAACTTTTAAATTAAAAACATACATTTATAAAAAATTCAAGGGTTTTGATAAAAATATATTTCAAACCTTAGTACAAATTACAAGTGTATTTATGAAATTTATACCATCATTTATATATAATAAAATTCAATTTATTAATAATATTACGATTAAACAATTATTTAATTAAAAATTCCCTTAATTTATCAAAATAGATTTCTTAATTGAATATTAACTAAAAATACTACTTGTGCTTTAAAAAATATTTACAAAGTAAAAGTAATAAAATGATTGTATATTCATTATTCTATACAAAATCAATGCACATAATCATAGTTCTACGGTCTTGTTATGTAACCCATTGTAACACTAGCAGAAGACTTAAGGGTACAGTGTGAGATGGTGACAGACTTTTGTGGTGGATTGGATAACATCAATCAGGTGGTAATCTCTATTAACATACCCTTCTCTATAAGGTTGTTCCATTAAAGCTTAGCGTATTTTCGCTTAGTATGGGATTTGTCAAGAGATAAGCCCAATGATTCCACCCCCTTTCTGAGATCCTACAAATGCACTTTGGATGGATCAATTATACTAGATTTGGTCATAACTTCCTTTGTCTGAGTAAATTGTATTTTTTAAAGCCCAATATTTATACTAATCATGTGATCACTATTAAATGACTATTTTAGCAACAATAATAATTCGTAATGGATCTTTTAAATCCAAAAAACATAAATCTAGGGAAGTGAATATGTTTTATATAACCATTTTACATAATTATACATTTTTTTAGATCAATTGGAATTTTCATTGATAAATGTTTGGGTCATTACACTAGTATCCATCCATATCCACTTACTAGGTAGATATCATTTTTAGTTGTCGAAGTACTATTAGATTGTTCTGACTGCACCCCTTGCAGTGCTCCTATATATAACTTATATTAGCTTCTAATAAATCATTTGTTTACAATATCATTTTTTTGCATATTATGGCATGAGTGGTGGATCCATCTCTTTGATGCATGCATTTAAAATCCCCATGTATTATATCTTAACATGTCTCAAACATGTCATCCTAAACAGATTATACCCCATGACCTAGGAAACATTTCATCTCTAGAATTGATCTACCAAGTATTTTTCATTACAATGTTACCATATGTAAGATTGAATAGGACCAAAACACATATAGATCTACATCCTTATATCCTTTTCCCAAGAATAAAGGTTACTACATTAATTAAATAACTATATAATGTACTTCATCTTAGTCTTATCTAACTTGAATACCAATGTCTATTTTCCATTTGTTTCGGAACATTTTTTTTTGGAAAACTTCATCGCAACCATTAACCTCTCGTAGACACATAGAAATTATTTGTTTCAAATGTATATTCTATGATCATGTTTTTTAAATTAATCATAAATTATATTTTATTAAATTAAAACCATTATTATTTTTTAGTGAAGTGACCACCCCTTTTTTTGTTTCATTGTACAGAAACCTTCCTCGAATTATGGTCATGACATCCAATGATAAATAACATGTTCATAGACATTATCTATGATAAGTTAAATTCTAATAGATTTAGGCGTAACGAATTGGTGAAATCAATTTAGGCTATTGGTACTACACTTGTACCATCCATGTATCAACTCACTTTAATATCAACCATAGTATTTAAAATTATAAACCCTTTTCTATTTGATACATGGAACCAATTAATTGAATTTATGTTGGTATTATCAATTTTAGATTATTTCTATATACTACTTACTTGTAGGAAATATCATCAACTGTGGTGAATATAAAAAACATCACTTTGGTTTTATCCTTCCAATGCATTATGTGTGTCTAGAACATACTGTATTACCCATACGCTTGGGGAAGCAGTACATATGGCAACTATTTCTGTATCTAGAGCATTAACTAAAACAAATTCAATCTTGCTCCCACTATCTCAAAAGAGATATAGAACCTATTATTGAATTTGGTCTATCAAATGCTTCCAACATTTCTATCGTAGGGATTTCTGTAATATCATATGAAATTTTAAGGAAACGTAACTTAGATGGACATTGTGTTTATCTTGATACATGTTTTTTTGTATTCGAACAAACTATTTGCATCTAACCACATGTCCTTATAACATAATGAATTTAAATCATACTGTGACTCATATTATTTCTATTTTTCATCATATTTGGAATCTGGTTTTGGGATATCTCTATTATTTTCAAAGAATTTCATGATATATAATGGAAATTTCTTCAAGCTGCAATATTGATACTCTTTACATCAGGACTCTGATGTATAAAACATTCTTTTAGGAATTACTCAATGCTACATTTTTATGATCAATTTTAATATATAAGACTTCATCATAGATCCTATTTATTAACAATAAATCTGTGATATGGATAAGGTAATGTGTGTTTAGGAATTACTCCCCACTACATTTTCATGATAAATTATTCCATAGTCAAGATATTCATCAATATAGTGGCACGATGTAGTTCATATCATCTAACCATGTACTTACTTCATATTACCATTCCTTAATTACATAAACGAATCATATGAAGTATATATACCTCTATATTTTCCTTGGAATATTTCATGTTCACTTGTTAAACTATTTCCAAAATCTTTGTGACATACCTTTACTATACAGGTTCTTTTGTACAAACTAATGTTGTCGATAATACCAAAAGTATTTCGCTATGACGAGCCTAAATACCATACTTCGTATATTCATGACAAACACTTTGATTATTATTGGACAAATAATTATCCTGTCACAACTGGGTATAATTCATACATTATATTTATAACTAATTTCCTATGATTAATGTATCACTGAACTAGTGATTGTGTTTACCAAAAATATTCATTTAAACCTCAAAGAAGTCCTCCTTGTGTCCAAGGACACATGATATTAGTGTTTGTGGTTATACTCAATAATATTTCTTAATAAATCATTCACTTGTAAATCATGAAGTCGTGTACTTCTCTCAATTGGACTAGGTATCACCCTTTTATTTCCATGGGGAGAATACACTTGAATTCTAGTGGGGTCTATATACTATCTTGGTTACTGTATTGGAATGCACATATTTCACAATCATTCTGTATTTATTACCCATGTAGTAAAACTGAAACATTAAAATTGATGAATTTGAATGATGTAGAGGTTATCACTTGCTTATTTAAATTAGGTCATTTCAAATAAAAATCCATAATATTATTTCATAATATGATGTAAATTTTTTTTTTAATGCATCATTATTTGAAGGACACTGTGAATGTTCCATTAACATTACTTTCCTTTTGACATTTTTACATTGTCTTTTAATTTATTCACCCTAATAATTAATGAAACAAATTTTCATTGATATTATTATTCACGTGGAGAACATTACCTTAATAGGTAATGAAGCATTTAATTAATATCAATCCATTTCATAAAAAAAAAGGAAACTTCAGTAAAGGGTTGAAAATAAAATAAGAAAGAGATCCATTAAAATATCATGATCAGTATTTCAACATATACATGCCACTTTAAAATTTTCTTATTCATAACGTTTCTCTTCTTTCTCCATGGAAAATTCATAGTGATGAGACTTCATGATATATCATCTATGTCCAGGAGTATCAACAAAAAATTAAATTAGGCATTGATAAAATAATAATGATACAGAAGTCATCTGATTTGTACATTAGTCTCATGTAAGTAGTTTCACCCCTTCTTCTTGTGGTAATTTAACATGGTTGGGGTCACTGAAATAGTGAGTTTCCTATATCATAGTATGATGTGTATGTGCCTATACAGTCCACGGATACTTGTGTCAATGAGGAAATTTACTTTTTCAAATATATATCATAGTTTTTGTATTTTTGTACAATTTTCCAATTTTCTACCAAAAATTAACTATAACATATTAGTTCTTTTACATTGATTACCAATAAATACATTTTGATTAAATACATTAATCATTTAAATATATCCCAATATTTTATCAAATTCTAGGAACCCACTTGGATAGAATTGGAATACTCTGTCTATTGAGTATTCTAGAGGAAATGATCCCAGATCCACCCCTCATAGTCTACAAGATATGGATATACAACTAATTGGAGGGTTCAAAGTGGGTTTTGGCTGGGTGAAAATGTTAACTTGTGGTTCCATGATCTAATGATTGAAGAACCAACATCTAATATCAGAACATCATTTACTCAATGATTTCCTCTAAAACTAATAAACACTATATATAGCTATTTATTTTCTGAAATTTTAGCTAAGTCACCCCATTATTATTATAAGGAATCCCTGTTAGTATGAGGCACCCTTAGCTATGGCATGACCGAAACCTCAAACAGCAAGTTTTGTCTAAGTTTGAATGGCGGAAGGCTGTTATGACTGTACATATCTTTAAGGGTTTTATTATTTTTAATGTCATGAAATAAAATAAATTCCTATTTTTATAATCACGTACTATGTGATCCTACTCACATCTGATCATGCCGAGAATATAAATTTCATCATGTAACATTTTCATTTTAACTCGCAGGCTTGTTTATTTTTATTCTATGTGATTGTGCACTAACTGGAAATTCACAAAATAATAAACCATGCAAAATAAAATGAAAACCCATATCCTTATCCAGTAACAATGGTTGATTTGTTGAGTGAATAATGGGCCAAAAAGGCCCTACAGACAATACCTTTAGTCGCGAGACTTGGAATATAATTATCAACATCTGCTCACCCAATGTAACCATCTCTTATATGGTGTGTCGTCACCATTAGGCGTGATGTGCATCATACCTCAGCTCGTCATTATACAATTATACCCGCAGGCAGGCGAGGAGGTATTGGGGTATAAAATACAACACTGAAAAAGGGTGTGCATTCCCTTATACTTATAATTACACTTGATAAAACATGCATATCATCTTTCATTTAATTAAAATATTTATAATAAAACAACATGAAATAATTCAATAAAAAAAATTGTTAAATAAAATGCACTAGAAAAACATTGGTTGGTCTAAGTCTCATGATTAGTCATATATGCATTACACTCGCATATATTAAGTAAATTCAAAATAAATGTTAAACATTCATTAAATAAATTATGAGGTCATTATTTGTTGAATTATAATTTCACTAAAATTTAAATTTAACAAATGATATCATTCGGTTCCAATTAATTAATTTAATGTTAAAACTAAAAATTAAATTTATTTATTTATTTAATTAATCACCAAATAAAATAAATCATTTCACAATAGAGTTTAATAACCATGAATTTATTTTTAATTAATATAATTCTCAACTAAAATTAAATTAATTATTTTAATTATTTTTTTTATTACAATAATGTTACTGAGCCCAAAAAACCCTATGGAGGGCCTGGTCTAGTTGGGAAGAACCTGTGATGGCCTAGTCCTAGCTGTTCTAACCCAATGTAGAGGTTTATCGATATGGGAATGTTCACCAAATCCAGTTTTGTCCTTGGCTGACTCACACGGGCATGTTTCATGGCAGCACATGTTACATGCCCGTTAAGAGAACCAGGTAGAGGCCGAGGATTGAATCCACCGGCTACTTTCATAGGAAGGACATATGATAGTGTGAGCAGTCTAGAGGTCATTATCCAGTTCATGGTTCCACAATTGTGAGAACAAAAGGAGGTTGGTAATGTGGATGATACTAGAGGTTGAAGTCGGTCTAGTTGGAAGTGGTGTTCATGGCTTCACCCTAGCCCAAGGGTGGTCTGATGTTGCCCCTGTGGTTGTCTCGTAGTTTGTGGGAGTCCTTGATCTGGAAGTGGAAACCTGCCACACTAGGTAGGATTTATGAAAGGCAACAGCAGGGTGTGGGAGGTCTTCAGACGAGGTCTCTGACCGCATCAGCAGCTGGAGGCGGAAGGCTTGACCGAGGGTGGAGGGGCTGGTTGCCTGTGTGCGGCTCTACGATAGGAGGAGATTCGGTTCAAAGATGGGTGAATCCAGACATGTGTGTCATGGTTCATTAGGGAAGTTTCGAGGGCCTGTTTCATGATTTATTGATGAGGTCGGTGGCAGTGGAGCAGGGAGGAAGTGATCGACACTTGCTGTAGGAGGTTGGTACCTATGACATGGGGAGGTGCGACATACCGTGGGTGGTGGCCTGAGGTAGGGCCGGGTGTGGAGACCTACGCGGGGTTCCTGCAATAGGGATGAGGGGATGGAAGGCCTGACATCGCTCGCCTAGTGATCTGCAATGCAATATGGAGGAAGGGGGAGGTAGACTTAGAAGGGTCATATCACTCTATATGAGGGATACTCGTAGGGCGGTTCTGTGGGAGGGACATCAACCGGTAAGGGGTTCATGGCCCCCAAAAACTCAATATATTATTATTATTTTCTAAACATGACATGCTTTTCAGGACCCCTTTTTGACTATTGACCTTCTCTATAGGTCTCCCTCCATACTTTAAGGACATGCTTTGTAGGACACCCCCTCACCCCTTTAATTTTCATTCTTATGACTATAAATAAACAAGAAATTATAAAAAACTTATAACAATAAAATAATATTATAATAGAATATTAAAATAATAAAATTATAATTGTAATAAAAATATTATTATAATAATTATATTATTATAATAACAGTAATCATTAAGCATCACCATAAAATACTATTCCGATAATCAATTGTCTATCTGTCAAGAGTTTGTGGGATTTTAAAACATTATATGGCTGCAGATTGGCATTTCAATATCTAATTCACAATTTGTATGCGGTGTTGGAACCGTAATGATTCCCTCTTGTAAAATTAATTTTAATTTTTTTTATTTGGATTACAATCAACGTGAGTTTCTCTGATACCACTTGTAGGAACCGAGCGTGCAGAAAAAGCCCCAAAAAACTTGGTTTTAAAAACATTTCCACTCACAATTGACGTAAACACGTTGACATCGGTGAACAACTGCCTGGTCAATGTCAAGGATCTCACATGAAGGGTTTTAAGAAAAATAATAAACCCTTAAATTCCTAGTTTAAATTCAAATACACACAAGACATTTCCTCATCGTTAGGGATCGCTGCTTGAAGAATATGACATCGAACTCCATTAGATTGTCCACACGCACATTATGAAACTGTGGGAACATCGTTCGTTGAAATCTATGTGCTAGCACAAAATTCTGATGTAGCCTTCGATGCTCCAATGATCACCACTTCGCTTCATTATTGATGTCTAAGAGAGTTCTTGATCATAGCTCTTTGGATCCCATGAATCTCTCTCTAGATCAGGGGAGAGAGCAGAAGAGAGAGAATCCCCTCGAATAGTAGTTCAAAAAATCTCATCCTCCACTATTTATAGTGTTTAATTAAAATAGTTAATATATCATCACTGACCATGAATACTTAACTCACTATCAATAATATTTTTTGATGACTAATTTGAGTCATAAATATTATTATCACTCGCTTGTAATATATTATAACATATTACATGACAATAATTGAGTCCAAAACAAGACTCATAATTCCCATAAATATAAATTAAACCTTGAATAATTTATATTTTTCAACTAATATTTTCCATTAATTTACTTAAAACTCGTAAATACATTTAATAAATAGATTCAATGCTCATTATTCTAAACATGAATAATTTGACTTTATTTATAGAACTGTTGATCATTTTTCCATAAATAGATACTGGACCCCGATAGTGGGACCCACTATGTCCAAAAAATCTTATTCAACTAAATAGGGAAAATTCTTGGATACATTGTTTTGTTTTATCCTCTAGAACCATATCTCATCGGTAGTGAATGATATTCACAAACCAGTAGTGGGATCTAGCAACCCAACATGGCCCCAAAAAGTTAAGAAATTTCATAATAGTGACAACCAACCTATGAACACACAATGTGTAATATAATCTCATTGTCAGTTATATCTCATAAATAAAGATGTGCTCATGTGTCATCACCCATTTCTATATTTATTGATTTTTTATTTTACTAGGTCGATTTTCCCTTGAATACTATGGTTGTGGTCTTATAAATGTACCTCCAAACATATCAATATGGCATGAGACATATTACTTCCATAACTCGGAAGTAATAATACCTTTATTGACCATTCAACCATGGCAATGCCACCATTGACACACCCAACACAAACTACCTCACCGTGACGTCATTGTCATGGTGTTCAACTTACATCACAGTACCCAATAAAATGAATAACATTGGTAAGGATATTTTAGTACCCCTGATTTCTTATATGTAACCCTTTCTAGGTGCTTTTCATGGTTTTAATGTTAAGGGTATTGAATGGGAGAGTCGGGAGACTTTCAATGATGTTTGGAGGCAAATGGGAAGTCACACGTTCATCACACGGTTTGTCTAACCGTGCAGCCAAACCTTGCATGAAGGTTGGCCAAGGCAGAAGCTAACGCAGGGTTAGCACACAGTTTGTCAAATCGTGTGGACTAACTGTGCGGTCACATAAAGTTAGATCATAAAATTGTGTGTCTAACATGTTTTTCCTTTAATTTCCTTGTTTAAACCACCAAAGTGTCCCTAACTTGGTATTACTCTCCCT
This sequence comes from Viscum album, assembly GCA_963277665.1. Classification (NCBI taxonomy): domain Eukaryota; kingdom Viridiplantae; phylum Streptophyta; class Magnoliopsida; order Santalales; family Viscaceae; genus Viscum; species Viscum album. The sequence continues at coordinate 2,061,711,916 of OY728133.1, read as the reverse complement.
TGAAGGTTGGAAGACTTCTCCCAAGCGTTCTGGAGGCGATCTGAAGGCTTCTCTGGGAAAATCGAAGTCGGATTCTTAATGTATGTTATCGTTCTTGATCGGTTTCTTAGATCTACTTAGATCTACTTATCCTCTTCTCTCATTTTCTTAGATCTACGCCCATTATGTGTAGATCTAAGGGTGTGGATGCCAAATATGACAAGATTTGGTCCTGGTTGTGTTAGGAGAAGAGATCTAAGGAGGGTTTTGGAGTTTTGACCCGAAGTTCCTGAGCATTCTTCGTCCGTGGCTTGGTTTCACCCATTTTGTCAATGTAGTTGGATTCACTCTTGATTCCTCTTTCATATAACTTTATGCCTTAGTTTCAAATTGTTTCCATTATTGGAAATGGTTTGTTTATTTGTTATGGAAGAATGGTTGAAACCCCTTTTTAGTAACGAGTGATGAAATTTGGGTTTTTTGGAAAGTGTTTGTTGAAGTAAATTTAAAATGATGATTTTAAATTGGCTATGGTTTTTCTGCTTGAATGAAATGGTTTTCAATAAAAGGGTTATGCTTTGTTTAATAGTTTTGATCGCACATGGATTTGGGCGTGGACTTGCATGGGATGTGGTGTGTGCTCTTATGAATTAGGATGGATAAGGGTGAGAAGTCCCCCAATCGAAAGGTTGGGATGGATAAGGGCGAGAAGTCCCCCCATCACTAAGTTAGGATGGATAAGGTCGTGAAGTACTCCCATCAAGGTAGTCTACTATGTGATGGCTTAGTGGAAGGATAACTCACCACTCTCGAGTATAGGGAGGTCCAGGTTGCATGCAAGGTTGGTTGTGTGGATTGGTGGAAGGGAAAGAATGTGCCAAATGGAAATGTGAATGGAATTGGGAACTTTTCATAGATTTTTTCTTAAGAAAGACGAGTTGGGTTGGAAAATGGTTTTTACATGGAACTTTTTTATTGTGAACTATTTTGGAATTGTTTTATATACATTTTTTTATATAAATGTGCTAGGATTTTTTATTCTAGAGGCATGGGTTGGGAAGTCATCGGGGAAGACCTGCTGAGTTTCATTACTCACCCCTTGCTTTGGCACGTTGGTGCTTTTGTAGATGTCATATATTGGTATGTTGTCAAAGGTAAAGTGTCAATGTTTAGAGCACTTCTTCATGATACTTGGGATGGTTCGTGATGTTGGGGCTGGGAGCTTGTAGAGCCTGGAGTTGGGTTGTTGTCTAGTCATCTTTGAGTTGTCCTTCCATTGTTTACTCTGATTTTTATAATTGGTATTCACTGTGGTACTTTTGGTTGGATTTTGATAAAATTAATGGTTCAGTTGTTTTGGTTTTAAATCATGAATCATATGGTGGTTCCTTGGAGGTGTTTTTCTAGTTTTATCTGTTTGTTGGTTGTTTTCAGTTAAAGGGTAAATCATCCCCCATGTATTTTGATACCCTTCGGAATTTATTTCCAGCCATGGCACTTTGGGGATGTCGCCTAAGGCCATGTAATGACTTGTTGAGCTCTAACACCAATGAGAATTGGCAGAACATTACAAATGGTATCTTCTTGTTCGGTCCTTTCCTAACAAGTGGTCATCGATGTTCTTAGTCCTGGATTTGAAATTCCTTCTTGTATATTCCTTGGGTGATCATCATAGATAGGAGTAGGATTGTCGAAACCAGAATTGTATACCATAAAAGGACATAGCTAACATTTTTATGTTGAACTTCAAGTTACCAGGGTGTTGGGTACATAAGTGTTTTGGATACACTTCTATAATGATACACATCTCATTGTCATGGGTTTAGCCAATGAGATGATCATGACATGCAGTAGAGGAATGACTTCCCACTAGGATGGCATATCTCATTGCGAAGAATGATTTATGATTTTGGGAAAGGTGAATTTTTTTGAAAAATGAATAAATTGATTTTCAAATGAAAGATTTTGAAAACTGGATATTTAGTATATTTTGAAAACTGGTTGATTTTCAAAACATATGTGGGATGTTTTCAAAAATGGATAAACATTTGGATAAGTTGGATGGTTGGAAAACAATTTTGTGATAGGGGTGTGATAGAAATTGATATTCTAAGCCTTCAGTTTCTAGGTAGTGAGTCTAATGGCGTGCGTTGTTTGTATAGAAAATGGCAACCGTTAGGCATAGTAGAAACCAAACAAAAGAAGATGCGGAGAATGTGGTTTCACCTGAACCACATGTGAACCAGAAGCTGGTTCAGAGTATCGTTCAAGCATTCCAGGCTATGGACACAGGGGATCAGAGGGATGAGTCAAGGCATGTAGGCCATTTAGTCCAGTTCCAGAAGCAGAATCCACCCATCATTCGGGGTGATGATGAACCCGAGAAGGCGGTGGTGTGGCTAAACAGGATGAATCGTATATTCAATTTCATCGGCACAACAGTATAACTGAATGTAAAGCTGGCGATGTATATGGTTGAGGATCTTGCACATCAGTGGTGGGATTTATCGGTGCATGCTAAATTGGATGAAGGCCTTACATGGGAGGATTTGGAGGAATTGTTTAACAAACAATTCTATCCTCACACGTTCATGATCTAGAAACGATGGACTTCTTCAGCTTGAAACAAGAGAGCCTCTCTGTCACAGAGTATGCAGCTATGTTCATGAATCTAGTTTGTTTTGCACCAGAGGTTGTGGCAAGTGCTTCTTTGAAGGCACGCATCTTCGAATCAGGGATAAGGCAGGATATTCGATCGAAGATTGTGGTGCTCTGTATTATGGATTATACAGAGATGGTGAACAGAGCAACGGTAGCTGAACGTGATATCTCGTGATCGATAGGAGGATGCATGATGATACCCACAGGAACGGGTGGGAACATTAATTCTAGAAATAATAGGAATAGGGACACCTACTTCCAAGGTGGGAGTGTGAATCAAAACCAGACAGCGGGATCAGTCAACCTTCCTCCACGACCCCAGAGAAAAGCAGGTTTCTTTCAATGTGGTTCGACTGATCACATCAAACAAGAATGTACAGCACCACAGAGATCATGCCACAATTGCAAGCAGATAGGGCATCTTCAGCGATATTGTCACAGTGCTCTCAGGTCGGATGCACATGACAATTCAAAGGTGCCGCAAGTATCTTATGCTTCGACAGGGTGAGGAAAGAAAAATCAGTCTCGCCAGCAGAACAAAGTTAGTTATGGTGATTTCAGGAGTACCATGACACCTCAGGCATGACAATCTCAACAAGGCAATAAGGAGAAAAGTGCAGAAACAAAGCAATTTTAAGGAGCGTAACTGGTGATTTTGGATGATCAGGCTGGACCATCAACAGTAAGAGGTACAATTCTTTTGAATTCTACCTTTGTGCAAGTGTTGTTTGATATTGGTGTATCACATTCCTTCATTGCTTCTAATGTTGTTGACTTGCAATGTTTAAAACATGAAATGATGCCTTCTGTGTTAAAACTGCAAACTCCTCTGGGTGAAAGGGAATGTCAAGCCTTCTTGTGTAGAACATGTGCTATAATTGTTGATGGATCTGAGCTGAAATGGGACTTCTCCATGTTGGATATGGATGTCTATGATATAATCTTGGGTATGGATTGGTTGCAAACGTTTAAGGCACGCATCGACTACTATAGGGGAATAGTTAGTTTCACAACTGAGGACGACATGGAGAACCTCTTCAGAGGAGAGAGGATAGTAAAGAAAGGCGCAAATATCTTGTTGGCACCAATGTTGTGAATGATTTCTCACCAATTGGCAGCGTTGACTTTGGCATCATTACAAGAGATTGAGGAAAATAGTTTTCCAGCTATGGTGGATCATTTTCCAGATGTCTTTCCCAATAACTTCTTAGGGCTACCACGTGTAAGAGAAGTGGAGTTTGTGATTGATTTCCTTACGGGGACTAGTCCTATATCACTTCCATCTTATAGGTTGTCACCAACAGAGTTAAAGGAATTGAATGTGCAGTTAGAGGAGCTGGAAAGAAAGGGTTTCATTCGACCAAGCGTGTCTCCGTGGGCAGCGCCAATTTTGTTTTTATAGAAAGAAGATGTAACTTTGAGGCTATGTGTGAATTATCATAAACTTAACCAAGTTACGATAAAGAATAGATATCCACTTCCACATATTGATGACCTGTTTGATCAATTAAGGGGAGATCAGTGGTTCTTCAAAATTAACTTACGGCCAGGATATCACCAATTGCGAGTTCGGAAGGAGGATATTCTGAAGACAGCCTTCAGAAGCAGATATGGCCACTATGAATATGTAGTCATGCCTTTTGGTCTTACAAATTCACCAGTGGACTTCATGGATTTGATGAATAAAATATTTCATCCATATCTAGAATCTTTTGATGTAGTGTTTGTGGATGACATATTGGTGTATTCATGAAAATGGGTTGAGCCTGAGAAACACTTAGAGATAGTGTTGGAAATCATGAGGAACCATCAATTGTATGAAAAATTAACAATGTGCGATTTTTTGATACAAGAGGTACATTTTCTGGGCCATTTTGTTTCTTAGAAATGGGTTTCAGTGGAACCAGAAAAGATAGAATATGTTCTTTATTGGCAACCGCCGAAGAATGTCTTTGAAATATGATGTTTTCTTGGTCTAGCTGGTTATTGCCGATGCTTTTTGTGTGACTTCTCATGACTAGTTTTTCCTATGACTCCATTGAAAAATTAAAAAAATGCATTTCAATGGACTGAGGAATGTCAGTGATCCTTTCAAGAGTTGAATGTTTGCCTTACATCACCACCTATCATAATCTTCGCAGAATTAGGGCAAGGATACGTGGTGTATTGTGATGCTTGGGGAACATGGTTGGGTTGTGTTCTCATGAAAGGAGACCGTGTTGTTTCTTATGGCTCAAGTTAGTTGAGAGTGAATGATAAAAATTACCCAACACATGATTTGGAGTTAGTTGTAGTCATCCATGCTTTGAAAACATGGAGACATTATCTCTTTGGTGAGAACTTTACTGTTTTTACGGATCACAAAAGCTTGAAATACATTTTATCATAGAGATATTTGAATCTAAGGCAGAGGAGATGGATGGATTATCATCAAATGTTCGACTATGAATTAATGTATACACTAGGTAAGGGAAATTCGGTGGCTGATGCATTAAGAAGGAAGTCGTATGTTCATTTGGAAAAGGAAGCTTCAGATGAATGGAAGTTGATGTCGGTCTTAGCTGACATGCATGTGGAATGTAAAAACTGAGGTGATGGTGCTATTTTCTTTTTAGCTACACTAGTTCTTGATTTGGTGGAGATAGTAAAGGAGGTGCATGAATCTGATGTAGACTATGTTGCAATGAGTTCAAAACTCAATGGTGGGGACACCATTAAGGGATGTAAGTTGGATGGGAGTTCAATTTTGTGTTTCAGAGATCGTATGGTTGTACCAATGGTTTTTCAAGAACAACTCCTTCACGCTTACCACCATTTGATATGGGTTGTACATCCAGGTACATAGAAGATGTATAAGGCGCTAAAGGTGCAGTTTTGGTGGAGCGGCATGAAAAAGACGGTGGTCGAGTTCGTCTCGCAATGCTTAACTTGTCCGCAGGTTAAAGCAGATCATCAGAGACCAGCGGGTATGTTATAGTCTTTACCTATCCTAGTGTGGAAATGGGAGCAGATAGAAATTGATTTTGTTATATTTCTTCCAATAATGGTCCAAAAACACGACTCCATTTCGGTGAGAGTAGATCGTCTAACCAAGTCGGCCCATTTCATCCCGATTCGTGAAACTCATATGGTGGATGATATTTCAAAAATATATATCTGAGAAGTGGTAATGAGGCATGGGGTCCCAATGTCTATCATCATAGATAGAGATCCAAGGTTCACATCTCGTTTCTGGATATCATTACAGCAGGACCTGAGGACTCAATTGACGATGACTACGGCGTATCATCCTCAGACAGATGGGAAATCTGAGCGGACGATAAAAACATTGGAAGACATGTTGTGGGCTTGTGTAATGGACTTTTGTGGATAATGGGAGGAGAATATACCCTTAGTGGAGTTCTTATACAATAATAGTTATCAGGCCTCGATACACATGGCTCTGTTTCAAGCATTTTATGGGCATCCTTGTCGTTCTCCACTATGCTGTGTGGAAACTGGTGAAACATCACTAGTTGGGCCGAGCCTCATCCAGGAAACAACGGAAATGATTCAGTTGATTAGAAAGAGGATGGAGACGGCTCAGAGTCATCAAAAATCTTATGCAGATCATTGTCGAGGACCATTGTCGTTCGTTGTGGGTGATCATGACATTTTGAGAATCTCTCCATGGCTTGGACAACATCATTTTGGAAAGTAAGGAAAATTATCTTCTTGATATATATCCCCTTTTGAGATACTGGAACGGGTTGTAGAGGTGGCATATCGTTTGGATTTACCACCACGGTTCATTTAGGTGCACAATGTGTTCCATGTATCTCAGTTAAAGAAATATCAGCCCAATCTTGACCACCTGGTCAGATGGGATCACGTTGACCTAGAGACAGATTCTTAATTGGTACATATCCCAGTGCGGATTTTGGATAGGCAAGATAATGTCTTGTGTGGAAGAAACATAAGCCTAGTGTGGGTTTTGTGGAAACATGGTCAGATTCATGAAGTGACTTGCGAACACGAGAAAGAAATGAGAGATCAGTGGCCAGAACTCTTTCAGTCAAGAGATGGTTTTATAATTTCCTAGGACGGAAAGGCCAATGGTGGGGAGAATTTAGTACCCCTGGTTTCTTTTATGTATCCATTTCTTGATTCTTTTCATTGTTTTAATGTTAATGGTGTTGAATGGGAGAGTCGGGAGAACTTGGAATGATGTTTGGAGGCAAAGGGGAAGTCGCACGGTCAGCGCACAGTTTGTCTAACCGTGCGGCCAAACCGTGCACAGTGGGTCTTGGAGGAAGTGGATTCCGGATGGTCGGTGCACGATTTGTTTAATCATGCGACCAAATTTTCTGTGAAGGTTGGCCAAGGAAGAATCTAACGCACAGTTAGTTCACGGTTTGTCATACCGTGCAGACTAACCGTGTGGTCACATAAATTTAGATCCTAAAATTGGGGATCTGACTCGTTTTGCCTTTAATTTTCTTTTTTAAACCTCCGAAGAGGCCCTAACTCAGTATTACTCTCCTTTTAAGGTTGAAAGAATTCTCCCAAGTGTTCTGGAGGCGATCTGAAGGCTTCTCTTGGCGAATCGAAGATGGATTCTTAAGGTATATTATCGATCTTGATCGGTTTCTTAGATCTACATAGATCTACTTATCCTCTTCTCTCGTTTTCTTAGATCTACTACCTTTATGGGTAGATCTAAGGGAGTGGAATCCAAATATGACATTATTTGGTCATGGTTGTGTTAGGAGAAGAGATCTATGGAGGGTTTTGGAGTTTTGACCCGATGTTCTTGAGCGTTCTTCATCCGTGGCTTGGTTTCACCCATTTTGTTGAGGTAGGTGGATTCACTCTCGATTCCTCTTTATTAGAACTAGAAGGATTACTTTCAAATTGTTTTCCTTGTTTGAAATGGTTTGTTTACATGTTATGAAAGAATGGATGAAACCCCTTTTTAATAACTGTTGATGAAATTTGTGTGTTTTGGAAAGTGTTTGTTGTAGTAAATTTATAATGGTAATTTTTAATTGCCTATGATTTTGCTGCTTGAGAGAAATGGTTTTCAGTAAAAGGGTTATTATTTATTGAAAGGTTTTGAACACACTTGGTTTGGGCATGGACTTTCGTGTGTTGTGGTGTGTGTTTATATGCATTAGGATGGATAAGGACAAGAAGTCCCCCCATCAAATGGTTGGGATGGATAAGGGTGAGAAGTAACCCCATCACTAGGTTGGGATGGATACGGTTGTGAAGTACCCCCATCAAGGTATTCCACTAAGTGACAGCTTAGTGGATGTATAACTCACCTCCTGTGAGTATTGGGAGGTCCAGGTTTCATGCATGGTTTTTTGTGTGGATTGATGGAAGGGACCAAATGTGCCAAATGGAAATCTGAATGGAATTGGGAACTTTTCTTGGTTGATTTTCTTAAGAAAGATGAGTTGTGTTGGAAAATGGTTTTGACATGGAACTTTTTTATTGTGAACTGTTTTGAATGGTTTTATATAAATTGTTTTATAAAAATGTGATAAAATGTTTTATCCTATAGGAATGGGTTGGGAAGTCATCGGGGAAAACCTACTATGTTTCATTACTCACCCACTGTATTGGCACGTTGGTGCTTTTGCAGATGTCATATACCGGGACGTTGGAAAAGGTAATGTGTCAAATTTTTAGAGAACCGCTTCGTGATAATTGGTCTGGTTCATGATGTTGGAGCTGGGAGCTTGTGGAGCATGAAGTTGGGTTGTTTTCTTATCATAATTGAGTTTTCTTTCCACTTTTTACACTGATGTTTAGCATTGGTTTTCACTTTGGTACTTTTGGTTGCTTTTTGATAAAATTAATGGTTGAGTTGTTTTGGTATTAAATCATGCATCATATAGTGGTTTCTGGGAGTTGTTTTTCTAGTTTTTTCTATTTATTGGTTGTTTTCAGTTAAAGGGTAAATTGTCCTCCTTGTATTTTGAAACCCTTCGGAATTTATTGCCTTCCTTGGCGCCTTAGGGATGTTTCTTAAGGCCAAGTAATGACTCGTTGAGCTCTCAAGCCCATGAGAATTGGCGGGTCATCAAAGATATCAATTCTATAGACCAGTACACATGATCATAGATAGAAACATACAATGACACTTGAAACATGTGGTGTTCTTATTAGAGGGTCTATCTTCATGATATCACTACTAGATATCACCATGTATGAACTTCATGAGAAGAGGTCACATTGCTGATGAGCCCCCAGCAACTAATAGTCAAACATTTACTATTTCCAATCAATAAAATGTATCTAGGCCAAATAACATTTATTTAAGATCAATGTAATAGAATCATGGGGTAGTTATTAAAGAATGGTATCTTTTATAAACTTTCGATACAATAATTAATCATTCGACACTGCCATTTCAATAGATGACGCAGAAAACTCTATCCTATAATTGTATGATGACATCATATATAGCATACTGTATATACAATATGGTAATCCAATGCAATGAATAGATGAGTCTAGGGAACAAACTATTTCAACATTTTATTCATAAACATGAGAAAGGAAAACAAAATAAATGGTGATGATTGATTATCAATTAGGGTAAACAAAAGAGATACCATAATAACACGAGCATAAGAGTTTTATTACCCGAGTTTAACATTTTAAACAATACCATCCATATCATGAATCATAACATTGTGTAATTTTATAATGAATGGAAGTTCATAATACATTAATCATAAATTAATTCAATTAAAATGATCTACGAGAGAATAACTTTGATGTAGTAGTGTGCCAAGAATAAAATATTATAACATTTGAAACAAGTATAAATATCAATATGTTGATTAAATAAATTATTAACATGATATCAGTCCCTTGAATGAACATATGGACATAAAAACCAGGTCCACACATAATCATATAGACATAGAATAATGTATATACATAAAATATAGATATCAAATCCTCGTATATTTTTAATATTATTAACATGAAATACAGGTCCACGCTTAATCTAATGGAAATGAAATCTATGACCTTAATTAATCTTATTATCATGAAAACCATGTCTGTGTATTAAATTTTGAATATGATATATAGTTCACTCAAAACATATTTACCTTGTGATTTATATACCATCACCCATTGTGTTAGATGGATGTATGATATTAGTCCCACTTATCACGTAATGAAATTGATAATTATGTGTTCCACGAGATCATAAATCATTCATGATCTCGTAAAATGAGAAAAATAAATGTGTTTCATAACCATTTCATCACAACATAGCTCATATAAACGAAATAGGTTTAATAGAAATACTTTCTTTATAATCATAAACCATCTAAAGAAATAATACATTTGGTATCATTGGAACATATTCCAAATAGAGCATAAATAACATCAAAGAGTTTCATCTTCGATGAAAATTCATTTCAATGATCACTTGGTTTATTTTTTGAATGAAATTTCTTTTTCACATTGATTTCACTTATTTAAAATCTAACAATTTCTAAAATAAATATTAAAGAAACCCATTTATTTGAATATAATATTGAAAAATTAAAATGTAGGTTCAAAAATATTGATGGTTTGTGATGGTGATAAATTTTATTCATTATCTATAATTTAAAATAAATCATTACATTAACATTATTTAAATAATTCAAAAATTAAAAAAATTAAAAAAACAAGATTATTCTTTCACAACCATTATGTAAAAATGTAAATCGTGGGTAAAAATTACTTTAACACATCATATTATAGTATAAAATAATTCAATATTTTTTTAAATCATGTATATTGAAGAAAAATATATCTCAACCAAAGTGAAATTTAAATTCTGAATTCCTTAAAATATTATTTTTGTCTCTTGAGTAATTAAACTATAGAAAATGAAAGGAAATCATATATTCTCAATGTATAACTATAGGAAAATAAAATAAATTAGTTTATTATTAATTATATCATAATATTTGATCAATTAAACATAATAATAAACAATCATAATAAATAAACATATTTTATCATAAATCCCTTACCACTTTGGTAACTTTTGAATCATAATACCCATGAAAGAAAGAACCATGGATAGATACACACACTCACATAATTTTCATAAAAAGATCCTAAAATATATTAATGATAATTATATATAAAAAATAACGTAAAATATTGGTTAATATGAAATGTTCAACACACAAATAGAATTGAAATGAAAATCACATACCTATTGTATGGCATCCTTCATACGTGTTTGAACCATAGATTCATGGTAATAACTCATTTATATCTCCACTTAAGGATCATAGGTTTGTACTATTATTGAATAAAATAACCTTTATGATGATTCTATGGATTTATATAATGTATTTTTTATGTTAATTCATTATCTAGAAGGATCAAAGTGTTGTCAATAAGATATTGGTGGCTTACCCTTTTATATTCGAGGTAGGGGCACTTTGCGACTTTTTGAAATATTTAATTATAATAAATTAATTTAGTAGAAAAATACATAAAATAACAATTTATTATATAATAAGTTATTAATTGTTGGTAATACGTTTGAACAACAAAATTTGGATAGTTTTATGTGGTCCTTTAGGCCATATTATTTTGGTTTTACACCTTCATTAACAAATTTTAACCTTAACCACAAAAAATGGTTTTTTCAATCTTAAAGGGTTATAATTATAATTTTAAAGTCACTATTTACTTATAAATTGACATGTTATGACTTTTTAGTCCATTTATTTTACAATTTTCCTCATTTAAATGTTTTATAATTTTTAAATAATTTAATAAAATATCATTTTTGGTGAAATATCATTTATGTCAACTTTGACAAAGTTCATTTAATTTTACATATTATAAAATGAATAAAATTATAGAATTTGAATATAATCCTTTTAAATGTCACTAATAGGTTATATTTATTTAAATATTTCATAGAACACTATAAATAATTCAAATTATATCAGTTTTAATATTTTTAAAAACACTTGTTTTATTTCTATTTTTATTAGATAAATGTTTTATTACCCCTATGAATTAGTAGAATATAATTATATTATTATATAATTTAACATAATGAAGATAAATTAATTTTTTTAATAATAATTAATAATATTTAGTAAACACTTGATTTTGTGTCTATGTGAACACATACGTGTTATTTTAAACTAGAAGAGTGGAATTTTGTAACATTATTTTATTTAAATATTATATAGGTCATTTTCAAAAAAAAGTTTACATTAAACAAATAAACTTCAACAATAAGATGAAAAATGAATAACAATAATCATCCAATAAAAATTACTATAAACATTGTGACCTAATAACGAATTTTTGACATTGATTAATCTGTTGTACCATTTTCTGAGGTGATAAAATTTACCACAATTACTATTCATATTTACTGAAAATAAAAGAAAACAATTTAAAAAATATTAAATTCATGATTCCAACTATGGAGTCTAATTTTAATTATTCAATGTATGTAATTGTTTTATATTGATTTATTATTAATTCATAAAATGTAATTAAAATGTTTTTTCTGAAAAAATCATTGTTTGTACAGAACGTTTCTTACACTAATTCATATAAAACATCATAATAAAAATATATATAATATTTTTTAATAAATGAGATAATTAAATTTTACATCTAATCCAAAATAAATGAAAAACGTTTTTAAGAAATATTATTTTTTAAATTTTAAATAACTTTTAACAAAAATTTATTTATTATATATAATGTATTTATCCATACTTTTATATTATGTATGATATATATATATATATATATTAAAATAGATAATCTTGTACATAACAATCAATTTTTATTTCTAGGTTTTATTGGTTATATAAAAATAATAATATTTAAAGGATCGTTTAGCATTAGTGTTGCGTGTAACGTGGGATATCAATGAAAATACATATATTTATATATCATAAAATATAACTGTGTTATAGTATAATAATTATATATATACTCAAATTGTTATTATTTTTCAGGTATAGATTAATCATTCTATGAATACATCACATGTCCCTCATCTTATAGATAATCACATCATATTCCAATCACACTAATGTATTAGAACATCACATGTCTTATCTATGTACAATCATAAACTCCATTAGCTAATCTCAATCAAGGTCCCATATGTCATACTCATCTTAGGAGTGGAAAAACATTATCTTGGTTAATATCTAATTGAGAACCTGAAAATTTATATACCCATCCCACTTAATTAACTATGCATCAAGGATTATATAATAAATGTATAATTGTATTTTGGTTATCATTATAGTTGTCTCTCCATAATAATATAATTTTGTAAACCAATTTTGAACCATGTATATCTATTATACTAAAGAAATAGTTTATGAAACTGTATCTGGTATACTTAGAATGTCATCTAGTGTACAAAAAACATTTTTTATTAATATTTATTACATTTAAGAAAATCATACTCATGATAACTTTAATATTTCATCACCAACTATAATACACCATGAAGAACATTGGTAATGGATAACTCAAATTCATACTTCTGGGGAAGGTATATAATGTTGAAGATATCAAGGATAATTGTCTTCTTTATCATAGAGATGAATTGGTATTTGAATTATTTAATGATATATTCTTGGATTGAAAAATCCATTGATTTGATGTTATTTTAAAATGAAATAGTTGGACAATCTAGTGTCTCTAAAATAAAATAAATTTCGTATCATTTTATTATTATGTTGTTCCAAAAATTGTATGTCACCAAGAATATAAATGGGTGAGATACTAATTTTAATCAACCATTATTCCAAATATTGTGTTTTTATATCATCGATGTTGGATAGAGGATTTAAATCATTCTACTCAAGAACCATGTCCCTCTATATATGTAGAAGTTCACACTAACATTAAAGGGAATCCATTCATGAACGCAGAGAATCCAATAATTTTTTAGATTCAAAATGTTATATTATTCATAGGTGTCTTTGGTAACAGATTTACCTCCTCATGGGTTCGAACCATTTATTATAAATCATTTGAATAGTTGAATTATAATATTGTTATAATATGAAGTTGATGGGATGACTCAATTCTAGTTTTTTTCTATACGATCAATATCCTCCAATTGAAGAGGGTCATTTGAAAGATACTTGGTGGATTGAACATTTTGAAATCACTCAGTCGGTATGTTTACCTTGAGAAACATAGCATTGGTCAAATGAAGATACATTTTAATCATATAAAATGACTGGGTTTCCCTTTTACCAAGGTAGATTAACCATTTTTATGTTCTGAGTGGGATTTTAATGTCCCAAAACCTATTTCATCATCAGAGGTAATCTGGTTTACAACATATATTATATCATCATTTATGAAATTTACAAATGTGACACATGTGGTAGGAATCATGGATTTCATTTGATATGTTTTATCCAAAAAATAGATATATTTTTTAATGGATGATCTAAGATATAACCATGGAAGTAAAAATTCCCCCAGACAAATGTATAGGGTTTTAATAGGATATTACAGTTACAGGGATATTGATATAGTTATAAGTTTTAGCGGTTGTATTCCACTAGTGGGATCTCTTTTTGGGTGTTTTAGTCTAGTTAAATGAGATAAATATAACATCATCTGAAACATTTCTTGAATATTTTGTAACATGTTAGTGATAGTAACCATGGGGAATAGTATCCCTATAAAGAAACTCCTAGGTTTTTTCATTGACTACCTTGAAAATGTATTGGGGTGTGGGTTCCTGCAATTTGGTGGTACTATCTCAAAGGGTTTAATGTGAAAACATGGTATACCTTTTTCTCAATGGAATATTATGTATAAGATTAATTTTATGGTTTACTTTTAAAGATGATTCATTAGATTCCATTGGTTGTTTTATAGATCCATTTGTTTAATATTTTCAAAGAAATGTATTCACTAACATAAATAAATGGAAATATGGTTTTTGATAGTCTGTGAAAAAGAATTGACATTATGGTTTGTATAGAATTGGAGGTGTAAAATTGAAATACATGATTTTTACTTTCAATGGCTTACATCACCCTACTATTACACTTAGTTTTTTCAATATTTTTATACTTCAATGGTTCATTTGGTCATTAAATTTTGATTGGATTTATTTTTTAATTAATTTTAATGGTAACAAAAATATGAAACCCATTTTTTTCAATTCCACTTATCATTTTACATCATAACTTTTAAATTAATGAGATAAGAGTGACCATGTAATCTTTTAACATCATGAAACAATGTATCCTTTCATGTATTCTACTATCTTTTGGAATGTATCACTATTAAAAAGGCTCCTAAAAATGGTTGGTGTGAGGATAATGTATGAGTTTCCCATTATGGATTATCCTTTTTTAAAACAAAACAAAAGAATGTATGATTGGGGATTGGTCCTAGTAGGAGGCCAAGGTTATCATTGACATGTAAGGTGGAATCTAATTTAATGCTTGTCACATTATAAAATATGGATCGTCCATGGATCATCCCCAGAAGAATCACTAAAATTTTATTAGATTCATCCCTAGATTTTCAAAATATAATTGTGATTCAACTTACGCTCTAAAAAAAGGAATTCATTTTCTCATCACATAGAGTGTCATAGGATCATCACAGATGGTATGTTTTTTATGACCACCTCAGGTTCATTACATAAGGATGTTCTGGGTTTTCCCATGCACATCCCAAGGATTTCTGATACTAGACACATAAGTGGAAGTTGTATTATATTGGGGATTACAAAATATAAGATTTATATATTTCAGTAAACCTATAGGATAATCTCAAAATATGTTTTATATAGTGATAATAAGTGTAGTATCTCAAATCAAGGTATTTAGGGAGAGTGGGTCATATTTTATTTTTCATGAAAGGGAAAATTTATGTATAAGAAGATTAGGATTAAACCTCATGGAGGTGCATTATTTTTACTGGTTACTGGGGATCAAATCCCACATTGTTTTATGTTCCAAATTTAATGTCATATGATAGGAAATATCCATGAAATTTAAAGTCATTTGTTATGGATGTTTTCTATATTGTTTGGAGTAATGCAGTTATGAATAATATGGGTATGAGAAACAAGATAAATTAAAGTATTTATTTTATTTTATGATATAACCTAACATGGGATTGAGTTGGGATAATTTATTTGGCTTCCCATTCTAGTTAAACATATCAATTGGTAAGTATATATGTTATGTTTTGATTGGGGAGCACACATGGAATGTGGCCCATGTGAAAAAATATCTCATAAATGGGGTGAAAATAAGAGTCTGAGTGAGTGAATATGAATTAGGGATTCAATGTGAATCCTAACATAAAAGTTGATATATGGGGATCTATTTTTTAGATATTACATGTAATAGGAACACCATATGGTATTTGTTACTCATATATGTAGGTGTATGGTTGACACCATCAATGTGGTAGCTCGTAAGAGTTTATATAATCAATGAACATTATATTACTAACAAAAAACAGTATCTTTACTCAAGGAATAAGTGGGAAATAATTGAACTATCTTGACTCAAGTAATATATAAACCATGATGAGTAAATCAAAAAAAGGTGAATATGTCAAAAAATTTGAGTATCTCAACTCATGTTTTATGTTAACCAAATGGATTATCTCAACATAAGGAGAATATGTGAAAATAGCCAGTTATCTCTACAGAAGATGGCATTGGGTTGGAGGTTAGTTTTGTAAATATTCAAACCAAAATGTGTTCTAAACATTATCAAATAGTTTATTTTTTGGATCCCTCATTTTAATGGGTTTAGTGAGGTAAATTAGTATATAAACACCATTATATGGGAATGCAACACGAAAAACAATGTACTAATGCATAGTGAAAAATCCCATTCACGACATTCATTACAGAGAAACCTATATGGTTGTCCCTTTATGAAGAACTATAAAGTGTCTCTTTTGTTGGTGATCATATGCAAGACCTCTTTGTAGACGCACAAATTGTCATAAAGGATACAAAAAATTATATTCCTTTACCCATAAGTTTATATTTTGGGGGATCAACCGTTGCACCTCTAGTTCCGATCGTTAAGGTGTTCTAGTCTTTGGTTAATGAATCTGTCCCTTTTCTTCAAACACTAACCCCCTGAAAAATTATGATTCATGCAATTAAATTTTTGGCCCATGTCTTAATTCATTTAGGTTGAAATATCTTCAACCCAATCATCCACCCCAAGAAAACATAATTCATTATACTTCTATCAGTTCACATATTCAATCTTATTTAAGATACTCCACTTTGTTCAAAAATAACATGATTTAAGATATTTACCTTTGTTTATATACTCAACTTGAGTTAAAATACTATTAATGGTTCAAGTATTCCTTTAATTTAGATACTCATATTGGTTCCTTTATATGAATAATGTCGAGATACTTCCCTTGGTTAAATAATTATCCTTGATTTGAGATACATATATTGGTTTCTTTATGGATGGTATCAACCCTCTTCATACATAAATGAGTCATAAATACCTTGTGGAATTCCTCTTAGTTGTAAACCCAAAAACCACCCTTATTTTAACTTGAATACTCGGTTAGGAATCTTAGGTTATTCCAATTACATAATCCCTGCCTATTATATTTTTTCACCCCTTTTACAACACATACATCCAACTAGGTCCTTCTACATAGTGTACTACTAAATCTTATCTTCCTCTATCTAGACATCAAGAAGATAGTTTAATCTCGAATTGGAATCCAAATGAAGAAGTCACTCTCAATAACTTAATATACGATCTTATACGATATAATAAATCTTATAATATCTTTTGTTCCATAATGTTCATGAATCATGTGGGAATATAGATTTTATATAATCATTTTGATAATATAATTGAAATGTATCCTAGCTATAATATAGGAGCACCAGGAATCATAGTTGTATAAAACTAAATATCATATTAAACATCCATGTATCACACTATTAAACTGCATGTAATGGTCCTATCATATATCATTAACGTTGTACTTCGATCTATGCAGGCTATTATTCTAGTTAACATGATACATATTAATCCTTTTTGAGTATGAATCTCAACATCCTTAATGATACACTTTTATATTTTGTTATGAGTATAATATGACCCAGTATTCATAAATATCTGGATTTGAGATACTTCTCTTAGTTTCCTTATATGCACCTTGAGTCAGAAAACATCTCTTAAAATCCTAAAATTTTGACATCCGACAAGGTGTAATCCCCAACATAATATAGTTTCATATAATGGGAAAACTATACGAAATCCATCTGATGAGAATGGGATTACCCAAAATATCCACATGTGAGGACCCTAGTTTCATTTTTATTATCCTCTCCAATATGATGGTCCTAGGCCCCATATGCGATGTTCGAAAAACATTTTTTATTTTGAATAGAATAAGTCAAATCATCATTACTTAGTGATATACAAGGTATGCCTCATGTAATGAGATGACAATTCCTCTATTCATGAGATGGAAATACCTCTAGTAATGATTCAGGTAAGATCTATCATCTATCATTTTAGGTGTATACGATTCCTTCATGTTTTTGTGTGTATAATATAACAAAGTTCTCTTACTAGGTGTAATATATAATTATGAATTCATCAGTTTAGATTCGAATAAATTATAATCTAGAAAGGGGTTCTCATGGATTTTAATCACACCGGCCTTTTGAGGTAAACATTTAACATGTAATTGATTCTAAATGAAGTTATATAGAAAGGAATAAGTCTTGGTTGTATGAAATTAAAGGCCCAACGATGGTCCTTTTCATAGGATTTCAAAAGGTGTGACATGTTCTGATATGTGGCACTGAAAAATTTGGGATTTGATTCCCTTCATAGGGGTATTTATGAATCTCATTTAGCAGGTCTGATCCCCACAACATGCACCTACCTCATCACAAAAAGGTGATAAACACCATTTTTCCCAACTATGTCATTAGAGAAAAAACATCTTCATCTAGTAAGGGAATTATCTATAACCATTAAGTCACATTCATGTTCACTTAGAAGCATAGTTTTAATCAAATTTTTGGAACAATGGTAAATAGTCCCATATTGGTATTTGGTAATGGTTCATGAAATACATCTTAACTATATAAATGATTCCAAGAGTGGTAAATAATAGCCTCTAAAAAGGATATGATGATCATGAACTCCCACCCTCTTTTTTAATTCTTGTTTCGAAAAATCACTAGTAAGAATCTATGTGATCATTTTCTATTGGAAGGTGGACCGTAATTATGTGTAGTAAAAAATGTCATATAAGAGTGATCTATTTGAATTTTAATTGGAAAAAACTATATTTATAAATTTGATCTTAAGGAATTAAATTCCAAAATATCACCATTAATATATCATTATTACATTATATATGTTTTTAAATAATGTTATTTAGTGTCTGGATTTAATTAGATGGTCTCCTAAGGATATAGTGGGTAATACATAAAGATGTAGTGGGTTAAAAAAATCTAAAATGTCTGGCGTACGTAAGGGTGATACGGTAATATATAAAATAAGATATGATTATATAGGTGGTTATGTATACTATTTATTATTCTAGAAATTGGTTATGAATATAAAATATATCATGTTATAAAGGAGACATCCACATTATCATTCTTTCATGTTGTCTACATACATACTCATGATGTGAAATAATAATTGACCTATCAATGTATGAAATTGATTTATCCCTGACTGGAGTTCCTAATTGGGTTATATAGTTTGTGATTAAATATTAATGTTATCATGGGAATTATATTTTATACAGTATTAAATATTATTATAAAGAAAAAATTTATTTTCTATGCAAAATGACTTACCATGTATACCAGATGGAGTATCAGACACTATGTCTTTGGTATAATAGATATGACTGGTTCGTAATTTTATTACCCAAACATATGATGATGAGTTAATATATATAGTGATAACCATAATACAGTTATATCATTTTTATATAATCCTTCAGTCTTAGTTAATTAGGGGTGATGGGTATATTAGTGGTCATGTTTTCAATTATAAATTAACTAAGCTGATATTTGTTTCCACTCTTATGATATGTATGACATATGTTAACTTGAATTAGATTCACCAATGGATTTTATTATTGTACTAATCTAATACATGTGATGTGCTAATATATTTTGGTTATGGGCATATGATGTGCTCATACATAAGATAGGTGACATGTGATGTATTCATCAAATGGTTAATTTATACATTAATAATATTGATAATATGAGTATCTATATATAATTATTTTACTTTAACACCCTAATATTTTATGATATATATATAATTTCATTGATAGATTTTGATACATGTAACACCAATGCTAAATGACCCATTCAAATTTATTATTAATGGTGGACATTAAAACATACACATAAAAATTTCTAGGAATGAATATGATTATCTATTTTAATATATATATATATATATATATATTTCCTTTTAAATATACCTATATTGATAAATAATTTAAAAATAATGAATCAATATTTATTAATGTTATTTAAAATTTCTAAAATATATGTTTCCAAAAAAATATTGTTTTTGTAAGATGATATTAAAATAATTTTTTGTTTTTTAGAAATTATTTTTTATAAAAAGGATATAATTTTTCAAATTATAAGATAAAAAGTGTCATATTTTTTTCAATAATTTTTTAATTTTTTTAATGAATAGTGAAAAATAATGATTTATATAGAAAACCGTATTTTCCTTAAAAGTATTTGCAAATTGAAAATATATTTTAGATTAGATTCGAAATTTTATTATATCCTTTTTAATAAAAATATTAAAAATACTATATTTATAATGAAATATATGTGATAACCGGGTCCCGGTGACAGCACAGACACCCCGCCTTAACAAGGCCGTCGGGTTCTTGCCCACCAGGTACCACCAGTTGCCCCCGCAGACATGTGAGGCCCACCCTAGGGTCCACCCACATGCCTGAACGGGTCATCTGACTAATGATAGTCCCCACAGCCCAACACATGTCCTTTTCAGTGTGCTTTGTCCTCACTCACACACACCCTGGAAACTTCCTAGGAGTTCACCCATCCTGATCACTACTTCAGGCCAAGCACGCTTAACTATGGAGTTGTAATCAGACAGGCTCCCGAAAAGGAATGCACACCATTTTGACATGAGTCTTATCATTTAGTCATTTAACCCTCTATCATTTGGGGATGTTACAATCACCCCCCCCCCCTTAGAGCACAACGCCCTCGTTGTGGGCCCTACATCTCAACCCAGGCAGTGCACCGCACTTAAGGCTGGGTTCCACCTCTAATACCAAATGTGACAACCGGGTCCCGGTGACAGCACAGACACCCCGCCTTAACATGGTCGTCGGGTCCTGGCCCACCAGGTACCAACAGTTGCCCCCGCAGTACCGTGGGGCCCACCCTAGGGTCCACCCACATGCCTACACGGGTCATATAACTAATGATAGTCCCCAGAGGCCAACACATGTCCTTTTCAGTGTGCTTTTTCCTCGCTCACACACACCCTGATAAACTTTCCAGGAGGTCACCCATCATGATCACTACTCTAGGCCAAGCACGCTTAACTATGGAGTTGTAATCAGACAGGCTCCCAAAAAGGAAGGTGCACCTTGTTGACATGAGTCTTATCATTTAGTCATTTAACCCTTTATCATTTGGGGATGTTACAATATATATATGAATTTAGTTAAGATCATTTTTGTACACACAATTCCACTTTCTAAAAAACAATTTTTCGTTGCATTTTGTGGATTAATCATAAATTATTTTATGAAAATTAAATTAATTAAATCATACAAAATGGATTCCAAATTAAGAATAAGTAATTTCAAATATGGTTATTAGTTCCCATTTATTTTTTTCAATATGAATTATAATCGTGGAAAATTTATCACTTCAAAAATAGAGAGAACCAATTAATATATGTTATAAATTTGTGATTTGGTCATAATGTTTCATAGAAATTATTATTAAATTAATGTTTTTATAACATTATTATACTAGGATTGAACATTATTTTTTTAATGGACAATATTTCAAAAAAATGAACAACATAGTATTTAAATAATATAATTTTACAAAATTTCAATATCTTAGTTTAAAATATAACTTATTTGTTCAAATAGACACTACATTATGAGTTTAATAAATATGTTTGGTAATTTTTTTAGAAATAAAATATCTTAATTAAGGAAATTTTTAAATTTTTAAATTTTGTTAAATAAATGCATAATGTTGATTCTAAAATCGTTAATTAATTTAAAAAAATGTTCTTATAAATATTAAATATGATATCATTTGAATTATTTAGAGTGTTCCGTGAATTATTTAAATAAATATAACATATTAGTGATATTTAAATGTCTTATATTCTAATTTGGAAAATTTATTTTTTTAATATGTATAATCAAATGAATTTTGTCAAAATTTAAATAAATGATATTTCACCGAAGATGATATTTAATTAAATTATTTAAAAATTATAAAAAATACATGAATAAAAATACGAAAATATATGGTCTAAAATTTCATATAAATTCCATTTATATGTCCTTATTTAACTTAAAATTATATTTACATCCTGTTAAGGGTGAAAAAATATTATTGTGGTTATGGTTAAAGTGTGTTAATGAAGGGCTTAAACCAAAACATAAGACCTAAAACACCACAGAAAACTATCCAAATTCTACTGGATGAATGTATTACAACATAATAATACATTATCATAAAATAAGTAGTATGTTTTAAGTATTTTTCTTTAAAATAAATTAATTAGAAGTAAATAAATTAAAAATCTAAAATTTCCCCCACCTCAATTATTAAAAGGCACCCCACTAATCAATTCATGACACCACATTGAGCCTTCTAGATCATCCATAACCTTAAAAAAATGCAATATGTAAATCCTATGAAACATTTTAGAGGTTATATTATTCTTTAAATTCCTGATCCTAAGATCAATAAGTTTTGATTTGGATGATTTCCATCAACGAATATGTGTTTTGTACATGTATGAAGGAAGTTAGATATGAGGTAAGTGGTTTTCATTTCCCTTTTATATTTGTGATCCAAAGTCCATATAGACAACTATTATCATTTATTTTATGTATATACTTCCTATTAATACATTTTATGGTTCATATTATGAAAATTATTTGTGTTGGTGTTTATATCCATCTGATATTTTTTCTTTCATATGTCCTATGATTGAAAAGTTTCCAAAGTGGCCAAATTATTTTTTTCAAATATCATAATTTATCATGATTTTTTATGATTAAATTATATTGAAAAAATATTATGATATAACTCCCATGAAAATAATATCTTTTAATTTCTTATATTCATATCTACATTATAATTTTATTCCTTTCATTTACCTCACTTAATTTACATAAGAGACCAAACGAATTTTTTAAAGAAATCCATCATATCCTTTTCCCTTTAGTTTAAAAATAGTTTTCTTAAGTATCATGTTTTTTTAAATATTTTTATTAATGATTTAATAATATTATATAATTTTTAATGTTTCTTTTACACATGATTTAAGTTATACAAAACTATTATTAAATAATATTCTTTTTGTTTTATGAATGAGGTAATTTTTTAATTTTTATAAAAATGTTAAACTAATGATTTATTTTAAATTAAATATAATGATTAAAATTTATCATCATCATGAAACAAAAAAAAATTAATCATAACTTACAATTTTCCAGTGTTTTATTCAAATAAATTGTTTTCTATGATATATTTTGGGAAATTTTGATATTTTTAAAAACTAATTTCAATGTGAAAAATAATTCATTCAAAAAATACACCATGTAATCATTGAAAGGAATTTTCATATACTATGAAATAATTTGGGAATATATGTTCCTTATTGGAGATCTCATCTAATGATACAATTCATATTCTTTATTTGGAGTCTTGATATTTATGATGAATAGATGTTTATGAATCATATTTATTTTCTATGGTTTATGTTGTGATGAAATTTTTATGAAACCCATTTATTTTTTTATGGGTTATGAGATCATGAATGAATTATAATCTTGTGGAAAAATTATATATGGTTTTCATTTTGTGATTAGTGGGATTAAAATCATATATCCCTCTAATTCATTATGTAGTGATGGATAAATCTTGAGGAAAATATGTTTTGAATGAAATAGATTTCATATACACAATTTCATACATATTAGTGGTTTTCTTGTCAAAAATATTAATCTTGGGCTTATCTTTTATCTCTATAAGATTAATCATGGACCTCTATTTCATGTCAATATGATTAAAAAATTATTTATCTTTCATGTATATATTATTATGCATGGATATATATTTAATTTCAATAATATTATTCATGGACCTAGATTTTATGTCCATAAATTTATTCAAAGGCATTATTTCATGTCTATAATTTAATGAGTTTTCATGTTTCAATTATTACTTGTTCATAATGTAATAGTCTTTTGTCCTTGAAAATTTACTACATCGATGATATTGTCTCATATATCATGTTCATTGGATTATTCTTATGATTAATGTATTATGAAACTTGATTCCTTATACCATGACTCGGGATTATGATTTATAATTTAGAGGGAATTGTTTTCAAATTTAATGCTCATGTTATAAATACCTTGCGCTCATGTGATACTGTTATCTCTTATATTTACCCTTACTAATCATCTAACATCATAAATTATTGTGTTATTATTTTCCTAGTATATAAATAAAAGTTTTATATATAATGTGTCTAATAAGGGTGGTAGTGATGGAGAAAAAGTGGTAGATGATATAGAAATTTTATGAACATTTTTTTATGGATCTATGTTTTCAGTAACACTTAACCATTTTAGTTCTTGAATGGATCATAATATTTTTTATTTATAATTCATCCATTTATATTTCATTTTTAAATGTGAAATTTATGAGACTCTATACTTATTACATGTCATTTAGTTTATTTTTTTCATGGATAAAGGGATCATATGAAAATGAATGATTGTATCAGATAAAATATATTGATATATTTATAGAGATACATGAGTTTGATAAAGGTCACTCAAGATCAAATTGTATTGGGAGTAGCACTATTGATTTTATAGAATACACTACTTGATTACCTTGATGGATTTACAAATTCGTATTTGTTGTAATTTATTAAAATAATAACTAAGTGAAAAATTGTCCTTGTATGAATGGGTAATCAGTGAAAAAAACATAGGTCCTCTAAATGGTTTTTTTAGAGTTTATCTGAAAGTATATTTAAATGGATATTTAAAAGGTATTTCAAATTATGTGATACAATATATAGTTTATGATTTCATTCGAAATTTTTTTTTTTTTGAAATATGAAAAGGGTTTTTTGGATATGCTTATAGAAGTTATTGTATAGGATTTAATATATAGTTAAATTAAACTATGTAAAATATCCTTGTGTGAAATTAGGATATTAATAGAGATATTCCTAAAATTCATTATGCATTGGCTATAACATATGAGATGACATACAGATTCCATATATTATGATACTGACTAATGCAAACCTTATAATATACTTATTTTTTAATATAATTATAAATGAAATAGGGTTACCATATTCTATTTTCCTAGAAAAACATAAATTATATTTGATCCATGTTATATGGTAGTGTTGAGAGTCTGATAAATTTTTTTTATTTAAATTGAAGCCCTATGATTTGAAACTGTAGTCAAATATTAAGGTGATACTTTATGATAATTTACCACCAACCACAATCATTGATCAAAATTTTATTCATAAGTAACAAATAAGGAATCAATGATGAAGTTATATATATATGAATGAATGACCGATGAGTTTACATATACATTTTATAACTTATGAAATACGGTATATAGTCCTTGGGAGAATCTTATATTCCTATATAAGGATAAAACATCATTGATATAGTTATACAAGATTTCATAAGCCAAATACTGGTTCTCCTACTCCTTAATTCCTCCATCTTAAATTTCCTTATGAGATATTAACATATCATAGATGTGAGGAGGGTCCTTCACGTATTATGGGTGATTTATTATTTCTCTGGATACACCATGTAGGAAGGGACTCATTGTTTTCTCATAATTTATCTTCATTAGACATTGTTATAAAATAACTATGATACTATAATCTTTCGTACATGATACATGGATGATCATAATTTATACTATTTGTGGTTTTAGTTTCAATGAATGGTGACACTGGATTTAGGGTTTCTAATTCCATAATCAACATTGAGAAAGATTCTTCAATTCATAGAATCCCATAACATCAATATATTCCAATTGTTCCATGTTGAAGATCAACTAAAATATATGTCATCTAACTCTATATATGATAACAGAAATATTTGATGGAAAATTATTTTCATAATATGTTTAGTGGCAGACTAACAATTCCCGAAAACATACATACAATTATAGCAGCATGGATGTCTCAAATCATTTGGTGATCTCCTAAATAATGGTCTTGAAATCAAAATCCATATCAATGGTTAATTATTGTACCCAAAACCTACAAAATAAAAGAATAAAAATCATAACTATCACAGTTTAAATCATACTTAACCATTTTCATATGGTAATCACACATCTTATCCCATGTATCATGAATTTTAATATAACCTTGGATTATTACTTTTAGAACACTAACTCTTTCATTAAATGTGTTCAGTACACCCATTCACATCATATGGATTTTCTATCACATCTCTACCCTACTCATAGTTATCATTCTACTGGTGATATAGGAACCTAATATATTACCCCATAAATTCAACAATAGTGGGTCTTAGTATAAAAATAACTTCTATTAAATATTATGATACTACACTTTCGGTACATCACTCACGGTGGTTCTATACCACCCTTGTTCGATTGCACCAATCCACATTCACCCAATGAATCGTCACTCAGGAAATTTATAATACTTTATAGTTATACTAAAAAAAATTATGATATATCCCAAATAAAATAAGTTCTAATATTATATATAAAAAATATACCCTTAGAAAAAGACACTTAATGATCATACATGGCCTCAAAATAAAAACAGTTTTTTCCAAAACATATTTTTTTAATTATAAACAACATGAATAAAAATTTATTTCTTATTTACAATTTATTTGTCAATACATGTATATTGTCTTGGAAATTTAAATATATATATATATTAAAATATTTTATCATATTCATACCTATCAATTTTTATAGCTAGGTTTTAATTGTCATATTCAAATAATAATATTTATGTTTCGTTTAGCCTTAGTGTTGCGTGTAATGCACGCTATCAATGAAATTATATATATTTATATGTTGTAAAATATTAGGGTTCTATAGTATATTAATATTATATAGATACTCATATTATCTTGATTCTTAAGGTATAAATTAACAATTCTATGAACACATCACATGTCACTCATTTCTGGGATGACCACATCGTATGCCCTTCACCGCAATATATTAGAACATTCCATGTATTATATAGGTAATTTCTTAACTCTTTTATTGAGTCCCATTCAAGGTCACATATTTCATACTCATAATAATAGTGTAAAAATCTCATCTTAGATAATATCCATTTAATAACATGACAATAAACATAGCCATCACCTATAATTAACTTAGCTCAAGGATTGTATATTAAATGTATAATTGTATTAGGGTTATAATTATAGATATCTATAAATCCTCATATATTTGAGTTATGAAATTATGAACCATTAATATCTATTATAAGAATATATTTAGTGTATGACACTCCAAGTGGTATACGTAGAAATTCATTTATCGCAAAAACTCAATTTTCCTTATAAGAATATTTATTTCGTTTATAAAAAATCCTACCAATGTTAACCTTAATATTTCATAAAGAATTCTATAATACCCTATTAATAACATCTATTATATATAACTCATCTTCTAACATTTAGAGTTGAATTATTATTTCACATTATGAGTTTGTATATAGACAACATTAAAGAATAATAATGTAGATGTTTTCTTTAAAAAATGGTATATTTTCTATTCTTAAACTATATTATGAATAATAAAAACAATATATATGAACCCATATAATCATATCCAATTTTACATACTACCATATCAACCATATGTAACCCTACATTTTGATTTTTTTTAAACCCACAACATCTCTATGTAATACATATCACATTAATTTGTGAACATATAATATAGTCGTACCCACTTAATACCTTTGATTAGAAACATATATAATGTTAATATGGTAGATAAATATTGATATTTATGAATAATATTTCTAAATTTTAACTCTCTGAATGTAGTTCTTCTCAATTCAAAGTCTTATGTCACCCCCTTCTGGGACATTTTGACATGAACATCGTTATGGTCCAACGATCAATTGGAAAACCATCTCATGGATTCTTTCTAGTGATTCTTTAAAACATAAATTCTTTGAGAGGGTGGGAGTTTGCTCTCATATTCATCTTTTTGGGAGAGGTTATTTCATAATCTTGAAATCACATATTTATTTAATAAGTATTTCATTAACCCTTCCAAAATCCCAATGTGTTACTATTTACCATTGTTATATTGATTTGATTGAATCTATGCATCTATGTGGACATTAATTCATCTTAATGGTTCTACATGTTTCTATTATTATTTCATAATGATTTTTTCTAATGACATAATTAAGAAATATGGAGTGTATCACATCTCCGGTAGTTGGTTGGTTTCATGTTATTGGGATAAAACGTACAAAATGACGTTCTTATATACCCCTATGAAGGGAATAAAATCTCTCATAGTTCAGTGCAACTAATCATAACATGTCATGCATTTTTAAATTCTTTTAAAAGGACATTCATAGTGGCTTTAATGTCGTAAAAAGATGAATTATTTCAAGTTATTTAACATCATTTAGAGTCAATGACTAAGTAAAAGCGTTCCTTCAATGTCTAGTGTGATTATTATCCATGATCATCCCATTCACGTAAATCTAGTTTTAGTATTAACTATATTGAAGATTTTATGATTAGATATTAACCCTAGTATGAGAATCGTGATATATAATACACACCAAAATATGATGGAATCATATTCTCATAATATGAAATAAGGTAGATCATCCCAAGATCATCACTAGAGGTATCACTATCTCATCACAAGAGGCATTCTCATCTCATCACAAGAGGCATACCATTTTTATCACTTGGGAATGATGATTTTACTTATTCTATTAAACATAAAAATGTATTTTGATCATCACATATGGGTCCCTAATCCCATAACATATGGGATGATATAAAAATAACCCTAGGATCCTAACATGGGTAAGGTTTGGGAAATTCCATTCTCATAGCATTGGATTCTTATGGTTTTCTCATAGGATGCAGCTAGATTATGTTGGGGATTATACCTTGTTGGAAGTCCATTTTTTAAGAAACCAATAGAATTATTTAAACTGAAGTGGAATATAATGAAACTAATAGGAGTATCTCAAATAAGTATATTTAATAATGTTGGGTCATATTATACTCATCACATAAGTGAAAAATGTATCACTAAGGATGTTTTGATTAAACCTCTAAAAGGATTTATATGTATCCTGTTAACAATTATAAATGTCCACATAGATTGAAGTATATATTTAAGGTTGTATGATAGGTCCACTCTATGAATTTTAATTGTGTGTGATATGGATGTGTAATATGTGTATTTTTTTGTTTCTTGGATTCTTGGTGATCACTTATTTTAACTATGATACATTTCAATTATGTTAACAAAATGATTAACTAAAATCTCAAATACAACACGATCCATGATCATTGTGTGAATCAAGAGATATTACATGATAAATTATATTTTATAAGATCATATAGAAATATATTTAGTTGGTCTTATAAATTATGATTACCATTAATGTTTAATCTGTCTATTAGAAACTAGATTGAGGAATATCATATTCGGGATTACACTTTGTTAGAAGACCTAGTTGGATGCATGTGTCTTAAAAGTGGTGGAAATAAGATACTAGGTAGAGATAATGTGTTAGGGATTTCCTAAGATACCTAACTATGTATGTGAGTTGAGATAAGGGTTTTTTTTGGGATTACACATTTGAAGAAGCCCATATGGTTTTATGACTCATTAAAAGATGCATAGGGTTTAGACCATCCATATGAAAACCAATATGTGTATCTCAAGTTATTGATAATTATATAACAACGGGAAGTCTCCTGACATACATCATATGATGGAACAAATATAATTATCTCAATTCAAGGAATATGTGAACCAAGAGAAGTATCTCAACTTAATGTAAATATATGGACCAATATGAGAATCAAAACACTAGTTGTTTGTGATCCAATGGGATCATATAGAATCATACAAAATATTTTAACCAATATAAAAATGTAGAATTATGTTATTTTTGTGTTCGATGTTGGGATTGAAGGTATTGCAACCAAAATGCATTATGACATTGGCGAAAAAGTAAATGGTGTGAATATTGATTTTTTCGGGGGTGAGTCATAAAAGCAAAGGGATTGTATCGTTACCCATAGAATACAACACTATAACGATCATAACTTGGGATTTGAGTGAGTATCCATAAAAATAAAGACTTATGGGTTAAGGAATATATTTTTGGAATCCTTCTAGAAGATGATGTTGTAAACATAGGGGCCTTGCATATTAGCCTCATCATTTAGGCCTCTGTATTATGAATCAAGAAGGGGAGTCTATATAGAGTTTTTTTTGTAAAAAAATTATGAAGGGGGTTTTTCATTGTTCTTCAGTACATGGTTTTTGTGTAGAATTCATGTACATGTGTTTATATAGAATTTTTCCACACTAACCCCGTTAATATTTTTTATTCACAAAATAAAATATTCAATCATGTTTAGACTACACTTTGGTTAAAATAACTACATCCCAAAACTCTAACCCTACAACACCTTTAGTAGAGATAATTGTCTATTTTCACATATTCTCATTATGTTGAGATACCCTTTTTGGTTAACATAAAACATGTGTCGAGATAAATATATTTGTTGATATATAATCTTTGAGTTGATTTACTCTTATTGGTGTATATAATCCTTTTGTCAAGATAAATAAATTATTTCCCTCATATTCCATGAGTAGATATATTTTTCTTAGTTCTATAATGTTCACTGTGAATATATACTCTTATTAGCTTCCTCATATACAGTGTCAATTGTACACCTCCATCGATGAATTATAAGTACTATATGGGATTCCTCCTACATGAAATACTTAAAACCTAGCATCACCTAACTCACCTTTTAGGTTATGAATCTCATGAAATCCCCAATGAATATTCCCCACTCTGAATCTCATGAAATCCCCAATGAATATTCCCCACTCATACTCTTATTGTCATCCAATTTATTGCCTAGATGGTCCACATTATCTTCATTCAATGTGTGTTTGTTAATAAAAACTTCTCATATCCACTGACCAATAGAGAGGTTAAACAAGAATGTGAAGCCTAATACAAAATACCAACTCAATCCCATGTAATTTAACCTCATGAAACATACTAAATCATTTATTTTAACATGATTCTCATAACCATATAAGCCATAAAAACCTTACTCAAAACTACATAGAAAACATCCTTCCCTCATGAAATTAAATTTCATAGATATACCATTCCATATGAACTTAAAATGTACACATAAAACTATGTGGGAATTGATTCCCACTAACCAGTAAATATAATACACCTTAAAAATAAATTTTCACATAAATGGACAAAAAAGATGACTCACTCTCCATAAATACCATGAGTTAAGATACTCCTCTTAGTATAACCATATCTATCCTATGTTGAGATAATCACATTTGTTTAATAAATTACAGTACTCTTGTAAAGTGTAATCCCCAATATAATCTTACATTTACATATGTGTCTAGAATCAGAAACCCATTTAATTTAAATGGGATTGCCTAGACCTTCCTTAGGTAATGAATATGAGGTGATCGTGAACAATTTTCCATTTGCGATGAGCCTATGAATACTGATGGGATGAGAAAAATATTTCTTTTTTTGGGAGAGCATAAGGTGAATCAATATTTATTAGTGAAAATCTAGGTATTCCAATTTAGAAAATATCATGATACATCTTTTGATGAGCCAATAATTATACATCTTTTATGATGTAATGAGAATTATATTCCTCCCTATCCATAGATGTCGAAGATAACATGGTCCTCCTACTTTGTTCAATCCCAAATAATACATTATTTTTATTTATTTATATACAAAAAGGGTAAACCATAAAGGGCCACTGATATATTATAATCAAATCAACCAATTTTTTGATCTTTTATCTTAGTCATACAATCCACATGAAGCTGTACTACTTACAAGAATACATTGTTCCATGAACCTAAATTTTACTTAGATTCCCCTTGTCACTTGACTTTAAATGGTATAACATTCCTTGTTATGTTGAATCAAGCAACGTGGGTTATGATTCCATTCATAGGGAAATTTTGGAAGCTCATTTCAGGAGAATAATACCGTGTCCATGAAAAATAACCCCTATATATATTGTGATTAACTCATGAGTACCGATATATGGATTTAAACTCTATCACCCCAAAATAAAAAAAATATCTATATAGAAAGCCTCTAAGGAAAAATAATTTTTCAATTCAACTTATAGTTCTAATCATTTGGTCGGAATAAGGATAATCACTCCCTCACAAGGATTTTGGGAAGTATTCGTAAAATACAACATAAATCTATAATATACTATATGATTTTGAGATATTTCCCCATTAAAACTTTTTATGTCAAAAGCCACCTACCCTCTCGACCAATTATCATCCTAAATAATCTTTTGGTAAAAATCTCAAACGTCTCTTTCCTTTGAAAATATGTTCTTAAATGACGTTCATATCAAAACATAATGCTACAAATCATATTTTTAATTTCTCAAATATGGTTTAAGAAAAACCGGTAACCATGCAAACTCTCAAAATCAAACTTACACATTCAAATTTCAAATTTCATCTCCACCTCCATCATCACCTTGAGCCACGAGCCCTAACACATCAAGCGCACCTCGAAATGCAGCACCTCGGGCCATGACAAATGCACCATCCAACCAAAACAAATCAAATCAGATCGTCGGTGAGCAACACCGGTGACCGCCGTCGCCATCATCAACCTGCAAATCGCCATCAAGCAATATTGACATCCTTCATCACCATCACCATCGGAGGAAACCCGACACCGGATCATCACCGGTCCAAACCAAAAACCACGAGCAAACACAATCTTATCCGCTTGAGATACAATCACAAATCCAAAAAATCAAAAGAAAAAGGTGTGCATCACAAACCAGATCAACCAGAAAATAAGAACATAACAATGATTCAGCAACATCGTAGAAAAACCATGAACGAAACCAAACAGATCTCAGAAACACCATCCAACCGCGCAAGCAACGCCCTGTTTCTAAAGCACCCATCGCCACTAACCAAATCGGCCGCTTCACACACAATGAAACCCCACTGCACTCACCTGAGAAAAGAAAGGACCCCACGAATAGTCGACGCATGAGCGCGACCATCAGACACTGAGAAGCTCACCGCAAGACAACAGTGAGCTACCGAGAACGAACCCAGGAGCGCTCCGAAGAGTATTCCATCAACGGGGACCGGTCCTACACCCACAGGTCTAAACCAGCAACCATCAAAGCCCAAAGAGAAACTCCACAGTAAGGGAAGACCACAAAACTGCACGACTCCACAGAGATCCTGAATGACTCACCGAGCTTGAGGGGAATGTCGCACCGTCTGCAGCGAAGGGGCAGCGGCAGCGAGACGAGAGAACCCGAGACCAAGAGCATATCAAAACATAATAGATGAGAAATTTGTTAGAGTTTCCATTAGAAATATAACTGTAATACTGATGTGATTCTGTTAACATTTGATTTGATAAATTTTCCATGAACTCTTAATTTTTAAACATCATTTATGGGCTTCTTGTTTTTGGTACCTTTAAACGTAATTCCAAAATAAATTCAATTGGAATAGAATCACAAAATGAACCATTTAATTACACTATTATTCTAAAAACAAAGAGTACAATTAGGGAACAGTAAGGAATTTCACGTAACCATACATTATTTCAAACATAAACATTCACTTCCATAATGACCATCGACTCAATTATTTTTCATAAACTATCACAAACCATGTTCCCGTATATACAGTTAGTGAATAATTTTTAGTAATAATATTATCTCAATGGATCTATCATATCGCTTGATAAATATTCGGAAAGTCTCCATATAATAAAGCCCAAAAATTCATTCTATAGACATTATTCTATTTATAAAAATATATCTCTTGTTTTCACATTCATCCCATTGAGATTATACCACTAGAGTGATAAAACCCATACCTCTTATACCATTGGGAGGTAGTTAAATGCATATCCTAAAAGATACCTTATAGGGCTCCTATTCACTATGGTTACTATCATTAATATGTTACCCATGTTTTAAAAGTAGTTTTAGATGAAGCTATACATATCTTGACTATCAATACTAAAACCCCAAATAAGAGGTCTCACAAGGGGAATCTATATCATAAAACTTATAAGTATATAAATATCCATGAAGCTGTAATATCATATGGGAAATCCTAAACCTAGGGTTGTGGGAATTTTTACTACCATGGTCATCTTCAATATCATCCATTGGAATAATAAAAACATACTTGTGATTTAGATATAACTTTTCTGAATAAATCCATGTTTCTTATGAAATGTATCACATCATTAAATGTCATCAATTTAGACCCAAAAAAGGATGAAAACCATCTTACCTCTGATGTTGAAATAGGTTATGTGACATTTAAATCCCACCTACATCTTGAAAATGGTGAATCCACCTTTGTAAAAGTGAATCTCACTCATTTTAGTTCTAATGAAAATAGAACTTCAGAATACCAATGGTATGTTTCTCAATGGAAAAAAACCCACTGAGTGATCTCATAATGTTAAGTCCACCATGCCTCCATTAGATGACGCTCTCCAATGGTAGGATATTTCTAAAACCAAAAAAATCATAATTGAGTCACCCCATCCACATCATAATATAAAAATGAATCAATATACTATTAATATGATTGATTATAAAGGGATTCAAACCATGAGGAGGTAAATTAATAACCAATGACACCCAAGAATAGAATATAATTTTGAATTATTGAAATTATTGGATCCTCTATGTTCTTGAATGTACTCCCATGAAGGATGAAGTGAATTTGAACAAGAATAGAGGGGAAGGTATCCTGATTAGGATGGTGTGGATCCTCTATCCACCATCGATGATCCGAAAATCACAAAAATTGTTATAATGAGTGATTGAAATTAGTTTATCACCCATTTATATTCTTGTTGACATCAAATTTTGGAACCATATTATAATTCGATGCTTCTAAACATATTTTCATTCTGAAGATCTTATATAGTCCAAAAGTTTCATTTACCAATATTCTTGAATTAATTTATATGTCAATATAAGAATAATTCATTCATTAATTCAGCTACCAATTAAGAATTTCCTGAGGAAGACAACTATCTCTTTAATCTTCAACATTAATAAGAAATAGAATGACAGATTCTAGGATTTCATTCCATAATGTAAGGGATTTAAATATTTCTTGAAAAAAGAGCTTTCTCATGAAACATTACAATAGATATGTGTATGGAACCTATATAATGGGTTGTAGATAACACTCATATCCCATAATTATACTATATGATTTAAATAATTCAGGAATAAAGAAAAATGTTTGGAGGATTTTATTCAGAGGAAAATTGGTAGATTTAGTCAAACACCACCATTACTGACCATGAATTGAAAGAATGGTGATATAACTATTTCCACCCTCAATACGAAAACATTTTAGTGATGTGAAATTAAAGGTACTATGCATAATGTTTATTATTTACAAATTTATCATCTTATAAATTATTTTATCAATTATTTGGAGTATAATCTATTTATCTTTATAGAAATCAGGAACTTATATATTGAAGGGAAAAATAATCACCCATATGATTTAACTTATAATGATATATTGGGTCAAATGATCCATGAATTAGTTTTTTCAAATATATTCTAAAATGTATGGTAAATTATATTTTACTTCCATTAGAAGTATTGAGGTGTATATAGATTATATATAATCAATTCTATTTAATGATGAAGAAAAATTGTAAAATGAAAATATGGGAATTTACAAGAGTTTTATTAAGGTACGATCTTGATATTGATGGATCTTAAAGATTATAAAACTATGGAACAACTGAATAAATTTTTGGTGACCCCCATTCTTTCTATAACCTATATAATATCACCTTTTACCTTTTATCTCAAAAAAACTAATATAATCATTATATGTGACATAAGGTGTCTGATGTTTCCACATCGATTTTTTAACTTGTATATAATATCATGAACTCTATACAAATAATATTGGGAGAATTGGAATATTCCAACAAAACATTATAGTGGAAAGAATCATACTAAATGGTACAATGAGAATAATCTCACTATAGAGTCCAATGGAAACAATCTAACCAAATAAAATTCACATTTTATGTGGATCACCCACAAGCCTCTACCTTTTTCAATATGATACCAGCTATGTTTGAGGAATCGTTACCTACATATATTTTGTTCTTTCTCAAAATATTATCAAACACTCATACAATCTTAAGATGATCAAAATGTTCTTCCATCAACTATTTATAAGATGGGTATATATGAACAAGATTATTATCCTACCATCCTCTAATGTATGAATCTCAAAGATAATTGATTCATCTTAATGAAATGTTGATAAAGAATTTTTTAGATTCAATTAAAAATCCAGTCACTAGATTCCACATTGAGACACCCATCACAATCCACCAATCATTCAATTATAAAAGGTATGTGTGGAAATAATTAATCTTCCCTTCAACCCATTAATAATTATAAGGCCATCTCTACACAAGAATAGATCACTTAGTTTTACAAATAAAATTAAAAACCCCAAACAAATAATGAAAATTTGAATCATGCATTTTATTCCCTATTGTGATATATAATCATCCTACAGTAGAGATCCTATTTGTAGTAAATAATACTAACCCATAGGTCTTGGGGGATTTTAATGTTTCCATCCACATAGTTAGTGAATTTTGAATATTACTCATCCTTAGTGATCACCACATTTCCATAATAATGTTAGAGTTCCCTAATATATGGGTGATAAGATTAATGAAAATTTATCAATGAATTCAAAATCTAATCCCTAATTTAATGATTTTATTGAAACACAAAATAAATCCAAAATTCATCCATGTTCCAATATTGATAGAGGTATGTGAACCATATAAGGGAAGAAAAATTATTATATGTATCCCAATGAATGATGAAGAAGGAATTATTCCTTTTAATGGTATGAAATTTCAATGTATAAAACCGTTATTGGGGAAGATAATTTTATTGAGCGTATAAGATTCAAAAAAATATAATATGTCATTTTTTAGATACCTTTCCAATTTTTTCCCCTACCACTTATTTTTAGGGAATGAAATATATTATTTCATTTTCATTGTGGATTTTTTCTAAATACATATATATGATGGGATATTTGAACCCACAATACTCAAGTCTTAGATTTGATCACATGAATACCATAAGAATAAATGATAATGTTTGTGAGGGACTTAGTGATTCTCATATAATTAAAATTGGAAAATCTAATTCTATTTTATTAGACCAATGTATATGCTTTCTGAATTTATTTTTTTAATGAATCTTAATTTTCTTTTGATTCAGAGGATTAAGATACCACAGGAGGTAGTTATGGGAGGCCTTCTTGATTATTTTCCTTAAAACACAATTTTTTTATATATGACTGATTAATGTTTTTATATAATTATTGGATGAAAAATAATAAAGATGAATGATGAATTGAGTATGAAAATATCATGACTCATGTGACAATAATTTGAACAATTCTCACTCAAGCATACAATCCTCCCTTGTGATGTTTTATTTAAGACATCAACATCCTTTCTAAATTATTTTAAACAATATAATATCAATGACCGTTTTATATGAATATAAAATACATAGCACAACATCAATGAATCATGAAATCAAAATCTAATACATTAAAGTCAATATTTCATGACTATAAAATGAAAAACTCAATATACATAACCTATCTATCAAAAATTATGACAAAATATTCATGACTATATAATTATAAAATGAATAGAAAAAATTCTATTTCATGTGATGTAAAAAAATATGAAATATACGCCCTTACTATGTGACAATAAACTACCAAACATAACATCCTTTTAATGCAATGTCAAATTATTTGAAGTCATAATGTTAACTAAATGAATCTAAACTATATATTATATCATCTTAAAAACGTGATGTTATGTTACATGGACCAAGTTAATTCTCAATGACTATAACCTACTAGTATTTTTGTTCTTA
This sequence comes from Viscum album, assembly GCA_963277665.1. Taxonomy (NCBI): domain Eukaryota; kingdom Viridiplantae; phylum Streptophyta; class Magnoliopsida; order Santalales; family Viscaceae; genus Viscum; species Viscum album. Next base: position 2,061,673,633 of record OY728133.1, on the reverse strand, counting down.
TTATATAGAATTAAATTTCATTATATGTGGTCATTCTGTATAAACACCCATACCATTTATATATGAATCAAATCAACATAATACATTTTTAGTATATGGGTTTTTGATCTCATGGAATGTTTTCTTCAAAAAAACTATAATAGGGAAAATCTATAAAATATCATCTTATAATTAAGACCTCATCCACATCAGGATTCTGTATAATGAAAAAAATCTATATAATTCATTATAAATTCACCAAATATGAGCTACATATGTGAAAAAAATGAAATTTTCCACTCCAAATATTTTAAAAACATCATATGGATTGATTCTTATTCATACAGAATATGTAATTAATTTTGAACAACTTATAATGAGCCCAACCTGACATTTCAATTTCCTCTTAATTCATCATTCTATAATATAACAACATAGAACTATACTTATTTTTATCTTCCTTAATAATAATAAAATTGCATATCCTTGTATAAAATTTAGATCTATATGGGGGACCATTATTTCATTAAATAAGTGTGGAATGATTCATGTATTTCTAGGATATATGGTAGATATATGTGGGGTATTATTTTATAAAGATCTATTCCTTGGTTGATTCATGTATAATATGGATCCATAAAGAAATATATTTCTTTTGAACCTCAAAATAGGAAAATCTACTCTCATTTTATACAAGCCATATATATTTAGGGGACAACTTTACCAAGAATTATGTGTGGATTTATTCTTGTATTTATTGGATATGTTGTTACACCATGAATTTCTAAATTGGTTCCATATACAAAAATAAAAATATTGCTACTATATCATAATGAATAACACTTCACTCATTCATAGAGGTAAATTTTCCTTACACAGAACAAAATAATGCCTCTTAAATTTCACGTGTGAATTAGAACTGTGTAAAACCAATAAAAAATCCAAACAGAATCACTCTAAACTGCACAAGACATCATTTTTAATGCATGATTCAAAACTGCATGGTAAACTTAAAATACCTTTTATGAAATGTTATGTGGTTAAACTAATTTTCATATATCTCCAGGTTTCTCACATGGATAATAAGTGTATAGGTATTTGAGGGTTTCTTTGATTACATTTATTAGAACACATGCGATTTACTGTACATAAATGTGGGTATATAAATTCTTCTCTGAATGACTTTAAAATTCTTGGAAATTTTACTCATTATATGGAGATAATGTATAGGGAAGCCAAAACATAATCAAATTATAATAAACTACACAACATATTTTCCAACCTATAATAACAAAATCATTTTATAGAGGTCCATTCAGTGATTCCCAACATTCATAAGTAAGTGCTAGATTTATGAAAGGACCCCAAATATATAGCTTCATTTATTTAATAAAATGTTAATTTATACTGCCACCATTTTAAATAATAAAATCTTATCATTTAGTCCTTTCAGTCATAGTATAAAATTTATTAGTATGTTCAATGTGTATAAAAATTCCCCATAATGAATTTTTCAATTCATGTTTTTGGATTTGACATCATCCATGTTGATTCAAATAATAAACTAGTATATATATTATGCCACAATTTCTATTCCATAAGATATAGGAATTAATTAGTCCCTTCTAATATTACTCCTACACATAGAATTTAAATTTCTTCATACTTATATCATTGTTACATGAAAGTACACATCACAACATTGGGTCCTAGTTTTATGACCCTATGTTGATTGAAACAAGGCTCTTTCCACATGACCTTAAACTTTTTCTTGTATGATATATCCTTCAAAACCTTAATCAACAATGAAAATTTAATCATATGTGAATTAAAATAGAAACCATGATACCCCCCTCATTAAATATTGATTACTCAATAATTTATTTGTGAGTGTTATCTTAACCTCATCTTCAATAATGGTTTATTCCTTCTTTCCAATTATTTTTAATCGAATATGATAATATAGAAATATAATACTACAAAACAACTGGGACATCCAATATCCCATCCACCAACTATATTTACTTGATATCTAAGTCAAAAACGGTGGTAATTTTATATTCTTTTCATGAAAACATGGAACCTTTATCATATATTACCTTTATTTCCCCTCACTTAGTAATTGGTAATAGGAATTGATTTACCTGAAGATACACCATATTGAAATTTAAACAGAACATTTACATTTGTGTCTATGATGTAAACCCTAAGAGATTTTTTTGTTCAAGGGTAATGGTCCCCCTTAACCCTATATGATATTTACTTAAAACATGGCACTAGTTTATTTCATGCGAGTGGTTGATCTACTACCACCAGTTATCATTCAATCATCTCCAATTTGGAAATTATTGGGGAGGAAATAATTTCATTATCTTTTCCCATGTATAGATAGATCAGAAGTATATCAATTATTAATTATCTTATGAGTTACAAACATTATTTATGAGTCACTATGTTATTTGAGACGAAACTCTGTAAAAAATTTAGTCTAATATTTAGGAACATAAATTATAAAACTAAAGTTTATTACTGTGTGACCATAAATCACAATACAGATAGTTCATCCAACATAACATCAATGAGTTTAAATAAAAATATATTGCATGATATTAAATTTCATTTATTTTTTCACATCACCCAGATTAAAAAATTCACCTCCCCTTTGTATGATTTCAATATATATAAGGGTCATTTTTCATTACATAAGGAAAAATGGTTATATCTATAATATCCAAAAAAAATCATTGATCACCTAAACTATGTAAAAAGCAACCCATAGATTGAACAATGTGTTATGTGCATCATATTAAATGGGATATGTATTGATTCCTAGATAACTTATCTTTGTCCTGGATATAAGTTTATTCAATGTATAACCCCTCTAAGAGTATTGTATATTTACTCATGTTGGGACTTCCTATGTTAGAATATATACTATTATAATATATTATTATTTTAATAACTATGTGGTGTTTGATTCTTACTATCTCTACATACATTTTCACACAATGATCACATATCACAGACCCAACTGAAAACATTAATCAAACACATCATTTATTATTGATTTGTGATACTGCATTCATGTACAGTTTACCTCCACGGGTCCATCAGTTTGATGAATCCATTTCAATATTCACATGATACATATTGGTGAAACATAGCCTATATTCACATCATTATTGCATGGCTATAAACATTAGATCATCTATGTCCTTATTGAATGATGTTAATATTCATGATATATTGACTTTCCTTAAATACCTTGAATAGCTAGGAAGGGTTCAGATTATACGACCCAAATTCAATACATGATATTCATATCTATGTAATGGTATGTAATGTATGCTCTATATACATAAATATGGAATATTATTGAATGTTCTATTTTTAAGGATGTTCAGATACTCTAGTGGGCGTATATCTTGCAATTCTTCTTCTATTTTCAATCCCATATTCTAATAATAAAAATCCCCCTCCCAAAATATAAGATATTTTCTTGACTATATTGTATGAGATATATCTTTCTGGATTCATGTCATATTAACATATATAGTTTCATTTGGATAAATTATTATAGGCTTAGTCGCAAGTATAAATCCCATTATTCAGTCCAATCACCATGAACATAAAATATGTGCATCACTTATTAAGAAGTTATATTGTTATAATAACTTGAAATCACATCAATGGATTTATCTTCAAAAAATATAATTGTCTCAGATTTAGTAAAAATATAATATAAATCACATACACAACATTATAAAACAAGAAACATTTTATAAATTTTTTGATTGCATTTAGAGAAAAAATGGGCACAATAATTAAAAATAGTATAGGGGTAAGGAATAGAAAATTACCTAATAAAAATATTTGAATTTATATATTCATGGACCAATTGAATAACTACACTCTTGAATAACACTTTATACATACAGCAGAATATTAGTAATGCAATATTCATTATGGAATTTATAATATATATAACATTGAGTTAAAATATAATTTAATAAAGAATTAATGAAACATGATATACTTATATAAATTATGGAACCCGTATTTCCATTACAGATTTGAGCAGTGGAATTTTAATCTGATCATTGGAATAGTAACCAAACCATTGCAATTGTAATATCATAATTAGTAATAGAAACCTTACAATTTAAATAGTATCATTACATATGTATGTGTAAATTAATATTTAGGTATCATCTGAAATGAAAATATGATATATTGAAAACATGGTATGAGAAATTATATTTTAAAAAAATAATTAATTATTAGTTCATATTTTTAAAATATAGAAATGTTTTAATTAAATTTGTATAGAATATATAGTGAGTTAAAATTAAGAATATTTTACCAAAATATATTTATAAATTAATATTTTATTATTATAATGATGAGAAAAATTTTGAGAGTAAATGCAATTATTGAAAGGATCAAAAAATAATTTATAATATTAAAATTGATATTTTTCAAATAAATGATGATTTTATATAAAAAATAAAAATATGATATTTCTAAAATTAATTTGTTAAAATGAATTTCATTTTTGGAATATAAAAATCAGAAAATGTATGTGGTTAATTTTTTATGATTTTTTTAAAATAGTTTAGTTTTATTGAGAATGCTAAAATATTATAAATTAAAATATTTAACATTATAATCTAAATACATGAATTTTTTAGTCATGGAGGATGTATGAAACCATTAATTTATGATAAAATGCATTTATTATGTTAGATAGTCAAAATAATTTTTACTACTGATAGTCCAGAGAAGAAATAACTAACTCATGAATATAATAATTAATAAAAATTCCATATCCCCTATATAAAAACCACCTCTCACAACCCCTTATCATCACACATTCTAAGATATAAATATTTCCTAATTTCTACCCAACTCTGATTTGAAAAATCTACTTCATTTCCTAGTTCAACTATCCTCTTCCAAATACTGTTTCATTGATCCTTGAGGGGTAACATAATACTTAGTGACTAAATGAAGAGGTAAGATCCTCACCTAATCATTTTCATTTTATTCATTTTATAGAACCCCTATATGATCCCCATCCACCAATACATAGTAAATGTAGTACCCTCGTAATATTGATATGCTATTATTATGGATTAATATTCATATTCGTCATTCCCTTATTTATTTCATAAACTAACGCGTTTCTTACAATATGGTTAGTTCACCACATCCATGAACAACATAATTACATTTTTTCTACCATCATCAAGGAAGGTCATAAAACTAATATTATGGTAAAATAATAAGATTATAAGTATATAATAACATACATAACATTATCTAAGAAACTTTTATCTGTAATATTAAATAAAAGTAAACTAGTTCTTGATGGTTGGTAAAACAAACTAAATAGACTAACCATTTAATGGAAACATTCTTATTAAAAGATTAATTCATATGACATAATACATATGGGTATTTAAATAAATTATAATTTAGAAAAATATATGAATTCAATTTCATTTCAATTTTTCTTATTTTGGAAACATTTTACTGGAGCGTCAGTAATTATCCACAAGTGATCTACGACAAAACCATGAAATGTACACCCTAAGAAATGTTAATGTAAACATTATATATCATATAAATGATTAAAAACAAACATAATAAATAAAATAAAATAATAATAATAATAATTTTTTTTTAAATTATGTAATTAATGAATCAAATTTTATTATCCATGTCATTAAATTCAAGCGTAGAATGATTTTAGAACATACGGCATGGGATCTCTCTAAAACCCTTTTCCCTGAGATTATGACCTTTATTTCTCTAAATCACGTCCCATTTTACATAAATATTATGGAAATCTTATAAATAATGTGTATATTTCTCTCAAATATATATCAATATTATTTCTCTATCCTTTAATAGGGTTATACATGCTTTATTTTTATTTCTCAAATTTAAACATTATGAAATCTCAGTTAATTATGTTATGTGTAATGATAATATGACCCATTTCATTCAATGGTAATTCCTATATTTATGCATTAATATTTAATTACATTGTGGAACAAAGAAGGATGTAAATGATATCATTACTATGCGAAGATATTGTTCCAATTTATTGGTTAACTTTTTCATCATGAGGCATTATATATGGGGTTACATAGTGAACCTAATCTATTATGGGACTCGGTACACAATGTGATGTCGAACTAGAAGCTATATGTGACTTAGGATTATGTCATGTTTTATATTGCAACTACATTCCTATGTTTCTGTAGTATTCTAATATATTTTTTATTATATTATTCCCTCATGTGATTATTTAGGATCCTTCTATATTAAGATATAAATTTATGTAATTTGAATCACATCATATGATTAGCTATCATGATTCATCCCTCACATGAATTTTCAGATCTCCCCTTTCATTATGTATTCCACAAGTAATACAATTCCATTTTTAAAGATCATAGGGATTAGAAAAACATTATAAAGACAAAAAATAATACATTTTATTTTTAGTTTTTATTTGATGTGTTATGAACCTATTATTACAATGAAACTAATATTTCGTATCCTTTGGTTGTATTTAATGAATATTTATTATGAAATTAATTTAATAATTAGCATAGAAGGATTAGATTAATGTAGTTTGTATTAGAGGATTATCTACATATTTTTGAGGATTGGACCTAGAATATTATAGTAGAAACCATAAGGATATTTATAAATATAGGATAATATCCTATAATTTTGGTGAAGTATAGAGTGGGTGGTTTCCATGAAATTACATCTCTATATGGATACTACAAGTTGATGTGGCTTTGAAACACTTACACCTAGACGTAATAACCCAGAATAGTATGCATTGGGAATAGAATTGATTATCTCCTAATGAAATAAAAGGAGTCATTTCTACTTCCCTAGTTTTACACACAAAGATATATGATTTTGAAAATTCATAATCGATTTATGAATCGCAATTTAAGACATGAATAATATTCTTAGGTTAGGAAGAATAATTTTGAAATTTAAATAGATGACCTTTATTGAAACATGGAGACTCGTAATTAAAGATATATATTTTATTTCTATTTTATTACCTCCATTTTAATATTTTACCTTTTTATATGATTTTTATTTTTAGTATTATCATCATTTTATATTTTATTTAATTGATTGAAAATGGAGCACCCATTAAAAAAAATTGGAAGGAAATGTGTTGATTTTCCTAATTATATACCAAACCATATGATGGAAAGGACTTGAAACACCACTGTAGTAGTGCCTCAATTGATTCATTTTATGATTAATATCATGAATCATTTGGAATTTCCTCCATAACCTAAGAAATATCATTTTTCTGTTGAGTTAACTATGCGACAAAGGCCTCATTCCATGAATAGATCTTATGATTCCCTATTCAGGGAATAATGGATTAACACAATTGAGAATATATTCTCTATGCTCCATTTCTCAGAATAAGAGAATTACATGATATATTTATGTCATCTTAAAGTATAAGCCAGTCTGCGGTAGAAACAAATCAAGAACATGAATTACAAAGTGGGAATTGATTAATTGGATTGGGAAGAATTCACGAAAATATTTTCCAAATGAACGAAATATTAAAATGGAGGGTAGTTCCTTAGGAAGTGGAAAAGGGAATATGTTTCTATAGTGGTGTATGAGTACGAATAGAAAGTATTCTATGATAACCATCCAATATTTTCATTGACACTAAATGTATGGTGGTATGTTTAATTAGTTTTTCTTAATAAGAGTCTAAAAAAATCGTTAGTGATTTGAAACATTGAAATCTATGAAGAAATTGTTTTTTGTTCACATAAGGTTGAGATGGAGATAGGTGACTCAAGGTAGTATGATGGTCCTAGAGATAAAATTCAATAAATGGATTTTTGAAAAAAAATTATTCAAATAAGTATCATAGTGGGAAGGAAACTCAATTTCCCATGTTTCACAAATGTGGGAAGAATATTTATAGAAATTTTATCAATAAAATAGGGGTATTCATCAATAGTGGAAAATAGGGGCATCATGGCAATAAATCCTAAAGGGAAATGAATAAACCCACTAATACCAAAAGTTAAAGAGGTTCAAATCAATACTCATCCTATGGAATAATGTTTCAACTATAAGTAATAGGAGTTTTGTGTGAACCAATTCTCTAATCCAAGGGTTATTAGATAAAATTAATGTAAAACCTCTATGTCCAATAGAGTAATTAAGGGAATTTTATATCAAAACTACTAAGTTGGATCCTAAATAATATGTGGTCCTTGGTACACTACTTATTCATTCAAAAATAGAGAATTCACTTTTTGATTCTATGTGTATTCATTCTTTCATATCTTTCAGGTTTATGAGAACTATTAAAAACCCATGTCAATACATGGGGGTTGAGTTATATGTGAGAAAAAAATAAAAAAAATATTATATCCTATGTATATAACTCCTCTCGGGTAAATTGTTTGGGGATTAAACTCACAAAAAAATCCATTACATCCTTTAGTGGTGATTGGTAATCTATTTGGAATGTATTTAACGTCCCTATATAAATAAAATATCACCTATCAAGAGATAGATCCCTCTCCACTTATCAATTCATCCTTTAATTATATATAAAATTGATGATGGGGATGAATTTACATTTTATTAGTATCCTAATGTCTGAGGATTATTACCTTATGTTAAATCATATATTTCTTAAATGATTGAGATAAATGATAGAATCATGTTCAAGGGCATTCCCACTATGAGGGGGAACCCTGATGTATTCCTTGCTGAATTTTCATGTTTTCCTCGTAACACAGTGGATGAGTTCTCAATTGAACATACACCTAAATATTTGTCCATATAAAAGGTTCCATATATAATGGTCACCATTTAGATAGAAAAACTAAAGAAGAAGTTATAGGAATATATAAAAAAGGGTGTTATACACACCAGTTCTTCACCTTGGGTTATGCCAATCCTCTTTATTAAATGAACTATTATAGATTTCTCCTCTATATTTATTCTCCTGAACTTAAAAAAGTCATGTTAAATAAAAAATTCCCCCTTAAATGTATAGATGAATTATTAGACCTATTATGGGGTCCATTATTTCTATACATCATTACTTTCTTCATGATTTCACTAATTATATTTCAAGAATGAAGATATTTTACAGAATGGATTTTGAACAAGGTTTAGAGCATTTATGTTATTCTGATTCCCCTTGCAATCACCATGTTTTTTGAAATAATTATGAAAAAAATTAAGAGATTCTTTAGAAATTTCATCAAAATAATATTGGTAGTATTTAGATATTTTATTTTGATATGGTCTCAATGATAGGTGGAGAATGAGGTGCATTTTAATACCATAAAAATGTTTTTTGGAAAGGATATTATTTATTGAAAATATAGTAAATGTGAGTTCTATATGGATTATGTATCTTCTTAGGTTCATGTTATCATAAGGAATGAGATATTTGTAGACCCATCTAATATAATAGAAATTAATGAGTGTTACGGGATATTATTTTTAATAGATATCCACAGTTTCCATGTATTTGATGGGTATTACTAACATTAATGAGAAATGTTTCATGTTTATCAAACAAGATAACCAATATTATTTTAAAAGGATTAAAATATATCAGTATTGATGAATGTGAAGAGAGAATCATGGAGTTAAAAAAGAGTCTTACGTCTATATAAGTACTCACACTTCTATCAAATGTGGAACATTTCATGGTATTTGGTGATTCTAAGAATAAGTTCATAGGTTTTTACTAACAAAAGATTATAAATTAATAGACTACTCCTCAATATAGAAGAATTTTTATGAGTATAGAATAAAATTCAAGAACCAGAATGAGATATACTGATATTCATGCTGAAAACCTAGTAGAAATATCTCTATGGGGAGAAGTGTGATATATATATATATATCCTAAGATCCTAAAATATATATTCACAAAGAATGAGATTAATAATTCCTATTAATGAGGTTTAATCTTCTCATCGATTATGACTACTCAATCCAGTAGCATATGGAGAATGTAAATAAAATGAAAGATTCCCTATGTACAATGATTCTGGAAAACTTATCAATGATGAGAATAGAGATGAATACAATCTTCTTAAATGTGTAATGGTTGGACATGGGTTTCCAAAAGTAAGGAAAATCATCACTCCAATCTCAAATAATATGTTGACTATACCTAATGAAAAGTATATAGGATTCTCTAAGAGATGATGAGGAAATATAGTAGAAGGTGGATGCTATAATAAAATTGAAATCCTAAATGATAATAGTTGATGAACATTGAATCGTAATATATGGGTCATCACTTTTTGTAAAATAAAATCTGGATTAAAAGAAGGAGTTATTGAAAATTTTAAAAAACTCAACATTCTTTATCTGTAAAGGGAGAAATAAGATATATTGAGTTCTATAAGAGAACTATTAGGATCATTATATAACAACATAAAACAATAAATACAACATATTTAATGAAAACATCATTTACATGACAACTACAATTCCTCGTACTTAGCATTGCATGGGATAACCTAAGGACATGCATAAGAAAAGGGTGAGTTATAAAGCCCGGTAAGGGAATAAACATGGAATACATGAGGAGTAAAATACATGTTAGACAATAGGAATATCAATATATCAAAATAGAAACATGGACTTAAAGTCATGATAAAGCATGATAATCATAACATGGAAATGTGGAAACAACACATAACATGGAATTAGCATGAGCCAAGGCCCATTGCACATGAAGAATGCGTAAATCCCCATAGAACATAAATAATGAGTAAACCCTCATTTTACTTGAATTTTCATGAGTCAAAAATCATTTCACATGACGTTTCATGATACTATTCTTACGCAATGCATTGGAGCGCTATAAGGGGGCACCTTTCATAAACATTTCATTTCATGCATAAGTGTGCCACATTGATCATAAAACATAGATTCATAAAACATAATCATTTATTACAAAACAATGGAATGTGGAATGAAAAATTATAATTAATAAGTAAATGTGCATGAAGGTGAATACCCTTGATGGAGAAATGGGAATGGTATTCACTACACAATGGCATTGGCTTAGAAAATTGGTGCAATTTCGGCAGTGTAACGGCGTGATAAAAGAATTCATAAAAATGGTTGATGAGAGAGAAAGGGGTGTCTCATCATATATATGAGAAATTTAAAGTAATAGGGTTATATACATACATGTCCCAACAATTGTAATGAAATTTAGATTCATGATACCAAAGTACTGTTTGAATGTAAATGATGAGAGAGAAGTTCCATTCGGAATTCCAGCATAGTAACGGGTGTACATGGGAGGAATTTAAATAGAGAGAAAGGGGTATCCCATAATTCAAAAAATAATAGGGAAGTATGGGGTAGGTTTGAAACCATACCTCACCATTTATAATTTAAATTAAAATTGAATGACAATATTAATAAAATTGGTCAAAAAGTGAAAGGAAGAAAAACCCTTACATGGAAGTGTGATTCCAAAGTCATGAGAGAGGATTCTTGGGAGATTAGGGCACCTTGGGAGGATTCTATAGATAGTAGGGTAGAGTTTGGACAAACTCCAAAGGCTTTGAGAGAGGAGAAAGTGGGAACATGGGTAGGTTTACATAGGAAAGGTGAATGAATTCTTTATTATTTAGGTTTGGGACCCCTTACATTAAACTAATCCAAACTACAAATCAGCTCATGGTTTTCTCCCATGGTATTTGGTAAAGGGAAAAGTAAAACAATATTTTATATGTCCAAAGTCCGAACTTCTTAAAATAATTGGGTTTCTTATGTGGAGGTGAGTCACACTCCAATGGAAAATAATTTAAAAATACAAGATGTTTAATAAGTCTTCAGGGGTCTATTAATGCTTTGTAAAATAAGTCAAAAAAACCAAAATTCACATTATTTTAATGCTAAAACATATATTGGACGAACATAAAGATTATAATATTTTATTACATCACTATTGGGTCATTATGATGTCATAAAACACATTATATATTTAAACGGTATTTAATTTTTACCTAAAAATTTGACTGTCTCGGAAAAATATGAAAATTTTACCGTTTGATAATTTCGACATCCTGATTTTAGAAATAACTTTTATTTCATATAAATAATTTTCTAAATATGTTATTTTTATGTTTTAAAATAAAAACCGATATTTATCCAAAATTCACGGGTTTTGACAAAAATTGCTTTCAAACCATAACAAAAATTACAATTGCATTCATAAAATTATAAGATCATTTATATTAAAAAAAATAATTTAATAATAATAATAATACTTTATTAAAATATTATTTAAACCAAAAATCCATTAATTCATCAAAATATATTTCTTATCTTAATATTAACAAAAAAATTACTATTTGTGCTTTAAAAATAACTATTTACAAAGTGTCAATAATGACAAGAAGGTATATTAATTATTATGTACAAAAAAAATATACCTAAAAATAGTACTAAAGATTTGTTACATAACCCCATAAAATATCCGCATAAGACCTAAGGGTAAGGTGTGCGATGGTGACAGACTCTTAGGGTGGCTCAGATAACATTGCTCGAGTGGTAATATCTATAAACTTCCACTTTTCCCATAGATGATCCCATTCGTGATTTACATGATGAAACTCAGCTTGGTCTTGGTCAAGAGTGAAACCCAAGGATGCCACCTCTTTTCTGAGTTCCGAAAATTGGGCTTCGTATGGATCAATTCTACTGGATGAGGCCATCGCTTCTTTTGTCTGAGTAAATTGGATTTTTTAAAGCCCTATATTTATACTAATCATGTTATCAATGTTCAACGACTATATTATAAATTGTCAAAATTATTTACATAAAACCAAAGAAGTTGACATTTTATATAAACCTTTTACATAAAGTGACATTTAATTAGATCAAGTGGGATTTCCATTAATGAAACTTTGGGTCGTTTCAATATTCCCCCCTTAAGAAATTTATCCCTTGAAATTTCTTTTTCCCACACTAAAACAGATGTGGGAAACTCATATTCATCATTTCATTTGATTCCCATTTCGCTTCTTTAAACTTGTGGTTTCTCCACAACTCCTTAACGAGGGGAATTGTCTTATTTCGTAGAACTTTTTCTCTATGATTTAAGATCGTCACTGGTTTCTCCTCATAAGAAAGATCATCCTCAAACTATACCACCTCATAAGAGAGTACATGTGAAGGGTCTGGTATGTACTTTTTTAAGAGGGATACATGAAATACATCATCTACTTTGGTCATGGTTGGTTGAAGTGCTATTCGATAGGCCACAGCCACGACACGATCAAAAATCTTTCCCTTTATTTCCAATCCTCATGACCTTCTTCCATGGAGATATGCGTAGAAAAACCATGTCTCCAACTTTAAAATCAAGGTCTCATCGACGATTATCTGCATAACTCTTCTATCAACTCTAGGATGCCTTGATATGCTACTGAATGGGTTTCACCATCTCCACCATTTCCTCGACCATTTCCGGTCCAAGAAACATACGTTCACAGACCTCATCCCAACACACCGGTGTTCTGCACCTTTTCTCATAAAGGGCTTCATATGGTGCCATTTGGATGATAATGTGGAAAACTATTATTATATGATAAGTCAACCAGTGTAAGATGTTGATCCCATCCTCATTAAAAGTCCATTGAGCACGCTCTCAACATGTCCTCAAGTTTTTGGATAGTCTGCTCGGATTGGCCATTAGTTTCGGGATGATAGGTTGTACTGAAGTTCAGTTCAGTATCCAAAGCATGTTGAAGAATCTTCCAAAACATAGAGGTGAATCTTGGATCTCGGTCAGACACAATAGATAGTGGTACTCCATGCAGCCTTACCAATTCCCTGATATATATCGGTGCCAGTTGTTCCAATAAGAAATCCTCCCGAATAGAAATGAATTGAGTATTCTTTTCAAGATGATCCAACACAACCCAGATTTCATTGTTTCCTTTGGATGTCCTCAAAAATCCAGTGACAAAGTCCATGGTGATGTTATCCCATTTCCATTCTGGTATGGGCAATATTTTCATCATCCCCTTAGACTTCTGCCCCTCTGCCTTCACTTAATGGAACACTAGGAACATTGATGTATAAACAGGGATCCCCTTCTTCATATTATCCCACAAAAAGTTTTCTTGGAGATCTTGATACATCATTATTCTCCCTGGGTGAATTGTGAAATTTGAACTATATGCATCATCCAAAAGTTCCTTCTTCAGCTCTGGACTTGATGGAACACATTTCCATTTACCAAATCGCACAATTCCTTCTTCATTAACATTAAATTCTGAGGATTTCCCTTTTTTAATAGCTTCTACTTTTTTCTGAACTCCCACATCCTCCTTTTGAGCATCCGTTAACCTTTCCCAAAGATACGGTTGAGTAACCATTTGTGAAAGGATTGGTGATGTTCCCTTCTTGATGATTCCCATGTCCATCTTCATCATGTCTAGGAAGATTAGATCCTTCTCAATTCTCATCATTGGTAAAATCGTTGGTTCCTTTCTACTTAGGGCATGTGCCACCTTGTTCGCTTTCCCAGGGTGGTAATGTATTGAACAGTCGTAATCCTTGATGAGCTCTATCCATCTTCTCTAGCACATATTAAGTTCTTTTTGTGTGAATATATATTTTTGACTCTTGTGATCAGTATATATCTCACATTACTCTCCATAGAGATAATGCCGCCCTATTTTCAAAGGAAAGATCACCATCGCCAACTCCAGATCAGGTGTTGGATAGTTTCGCTCATGGATTTTCAACTGTCTTGAGGCATTGGATATCACATTATTATTCTGAATCAGCACACAACCTAAGCCTTTCTTCAAAGTTTCACGAAATACCACAAAAGGTTCCCCACTTGTGGGTAAAGTGAGCAGGGGCGCAGTGATAAGCCTCCTATTCAACTCCTTGAAGCATTATTCTCATTCATCACTCTAAGAAAACATTACTCCCTTTAGAGTTATCTTGGTAAGAGGGTTGGAAAATTGTGAGAAATTTCTCACAAATCGTCGATAATATATAGCTAACCCTAAGAAGCTACGGATATCTGTTACCGATGATGGCCTCGACCATCCCTCAACTGCATCTGTTTTGTAGGGATCTGGAGATATCCTGTTGCTTGTGATGATATGGCCCATGAATGAGACCTCCTTCAACCAGAACCCACACTGGTTGTACTTTGCATAAAACTTCTCCTTGCACAACATCTCCAGTACAGTTCTTAAATGCTCCTCCTGATCCTCCTGGGTTTTAGAGAATATTAGAATATCTTCTATAAATACTACCGCAAATTTGTCAATGTAATCTATAAAGACTTTATTCATCAAGTACATGAAGATTACTAGAGCATTAGTGAGTCCAAATGGAATTACTATGAATTCATAGTGCATGTATCTTGTGCGAAAAGCAGTCTTGGGGATATCTTCATTCTTCAACCTTACTTTATAATATCCTGACCAAAAGTCCTCCTTAGAGAGGTATTGTGCTCGACACTTCTGATCGAACAAGAAATCAATTCGTGGGAGATGATACTTTTTCTTTATCGTGATTTTGTTGAGCTCACGATAATTGATGTAAAGGCGCATTTACGGATCCTTCTTCTTGACGAAGAGGACTGGTGCACCACATGGTGAAGCACTTGGGCGAATAAACCCTTTATCCAGATTCTCCTGTGGTTTTTTCTTCATATCTTTATGATCCACGACCTCCATTCTATACGAAGTCTTGGATATTGGTAGAGCCCCTGGTATAAGTTCAATTGAGAATTCAACATCTCTTCTAGGAGGAAGACCAGGAAGTTCCTTGGGAAACACTTCAGCAAATTCTCTCACAATATGAATTTCTTCAAGGATGGTTTCTTCCTTGGACTCAATCAACTGGACTAGATATGTGTTCTCATAGGGTATTAATATCCATGCTTGTGATGATATAGCTAAAGTAGATTCATCTTCCTCCTTGCACTTATAAATAATCGGGGGTCGATTCTCCATATGGAGTGTGATTTCCATTTCCCAACAATTTATGTTGGCTCTATATAAAGAAATCCTAACCATGCAAAGAATTGCATCAAATTCCACTAGAGGGAGTATGATGAGGTTTTTCGGGAAATTCAATCTACATATTATAATAGGGGAGGACTTATATTCATTGGATGCAATTATATCATCATTTGTCATACTCACCGACATCGTCACTTCCATGATTTGTAGTGGTGCTGGGATTGTTATACTAAACTTTCTAGATATAAAAGAATGTGTAGAACCCGAATTAAAAATTACTTTCTCTTTTCTTGAATGAATAAATAGCGTACCTATCACCACTTAGTTTTTGGGGTTCACTTTGGCAGAAGTGATGGCAAAAGCTCTTCCTTGCTTCCTTGGAGGTTGTTGGTTGCCTCTGAAAACCCTTAGATTAGGGCACTGATTTACAAAATGCCCCAGTTCTTTGCAGCTATAGAAATGAACAATGTCGTGAGGTTAGAACGGAGTGTTACTCTCCTCTTTCACTGCCGCTAGTCTTTCTGTCCAACTTTTAATAGCTATGTGCCCTTCTCTGCACACCTAAACCATTTCCTTATCCCCTTGAGGCAATTTCCAGGGTGCTTCTTTCCACACTTTTGGAAAGTTGGGTGCTGGATCTTCTTAGCACCATTGGATTTATCCATTAGACCACCAGAATTGAATTCCACCTTGCGCTTCTTATCCCCATGATACCCATGTGATTCCCCGATCTCCATTTTGAACTTGAGGGCACATCAGACAAGTTCCTCACAGCTGTCGAAGTCCCGAATTTCTAATGATTTATGTAGGCTGGGATTCAGCCCACCAAAGAAGCGGTCAACATTGCATTCGGGGGTAACGAAAAAGCCGAAAGCGTATCGTGAAAGCCTTGTGAAGTTTGAATTGTATGCTCCAACAGATTCGTCATCTTTTTTCTTGAAGGAATGGAATTCCCTTTTCATCTTAAGCCCGAGGGTGCTCGGAAAATATTTATCAAAAAACATCTTACGGAAATCCTTCCATTCCAACACTTATATCTCCTCCTCAGGCTTCGTTATTTTATCAACGTCCACTATTTGTCTACTTCACCCTCCATACGATAAGCCTCCAGGAGAACCTTCTCTTTTTTAGAACATTGAAGGATGGATAAGATCTTTTCAATGGAGTTGATCCATTGTTCAGCTATCGTGGGATTAAATGATCCACTAAAATTAGGAGGCCTTTCTCTCATGAAGCTCCTGTTAGCGACTTGTTCATTCTTAGGGGGGTTGAATGTTCCTCTTGACCCGTGTTTCTTTTCAAATATTGAGTTAGATGAGAGAGAAGCGTGACAATGTTCATGATTCCCGCTCCCATT
The DNA here is from genome assembly GCA_963277665.1 of Viscum album. Lineage (NCBI taxonomy): Eukaryota > Viridiplantae > Streptophyta > Magnoliopsida > Santalales > Viscaceae > Viscum > Viscum album. Next base: position 2,061,656,224 of record OY728133.1, on the reverse strand, counting down.
GGATTGGGATTCTCATTTGTAAAATCATCACACTGATCTTCACATCGGTTGTTAGCCCGAGTCCTCCTATTACTGGCCATTGGATTGAATAAAAGGAAAGTTAGGGGTAACATATAAAGGGTCATCTAAATGCAAAAGTTGATGACTTATAAATTAAATTTCATTTCCTTAACTTATGAATCTATAGGATTCAATCTAGTCTTTTCGTGATCTACTTTCTAACATATATTATTTTGGGTTTTTTCTATTCCCTTAATAAGGGTTCATACTAAGCTTGTGAACTTACCAAAGCATATCCCTCGGGAGCTTCATAACCAAGAGTGCAGCAAGGCCCGTTGTCATGAACCTATTCTCGCTCGACTCTAGCTCAAAGCAGTGTTTTCAGGTTTTAGCCATATGATACATCTCTGCTAGAGCTGCCTCTACCTACTCATATCCAGACAAGGATGTATCTACTTGATAACCCACTTACTCAATACTCACCAAAACATGGGGAAGTTTTTATTGTAGTTAGTCTTTTATCTATGGTTTTACTAGTGTTTTCTAATCCTAATCCCAAAAATAACTAAACATGTCCTCTAATACCAACTATGGCAACCCTACTTTTATTAAAAACATAAACATGATTTATTACATAACCTACTCACTTGATACATCATGGAAGATCGAGAGGACTAGTGTCTTTGGGGCCTAGGATCATTACATAACAACTTAAAACATTAAATACAACATCTTTATTTAAAACTTCCTTTACATGACCACTACATTCCCCCGTACTTAGCATTTCATGGGATAACCTGAGGACATGCATAAGAAAAGGGTGAGCTATAAAGCCCATTAAGGGAATAAACCTGGAATTCATGAGGAGTAAGATACATGTTAGACAATAGGCATATCAGTAGAGCACAAGAGAAACATGGACATAAAGGCATGATAAAGCATGATAATCATAACATGGAAATGTTGCAACAACACTTAACATGGAATTAGCATGAGCTAAGGCCCATTGCACATGAATCATAACGAAATCTCCATTGCACAAGAAGTACGAATAAACCCTCGTTTCACTTGAATTATCATGAGTTAACACTCATTGAACATGACTTATAATGATACTATACATTACCCAATGAATTGGAGAGTTATAAGGGCCCACCCTTCTTAAACATTTCATTTCATGCATAAGTGTGCCACATGGATCATAAAACATGGATTCATAGAACATAATCATTTATTCCACAAAAAAGGAATGTGGAATGGAACTTTATAATTAAAAATTAAATGTGCATGAAGGTGAATACCCTTGATGGAGAAATGGGCATGGTATTCACTACACAATGGCATTGGCTTAGAAAATTTGTACAATTTCCGCAGCGTAACAGCATGATATAAGAATTCATAAAAATGGTTGATGAGAGGGAAAGGGTTGTCTCATCATATCTACATGAAATATAACGTAAGGTGGTCATATAGATACATGTCCCAGAAATTTTAATGGAATTTATATTCATGATACAAAAGTATTGCTTGAGTGTAAATGAGGAGAGAGAAGTTCCTTTCGGAATTTCAGCATAGTAATGGGTGTACATGGGAGGCATTTAATGCGAGATAAAGGGATCTCCCATCATTAAAAAAATAATAGGGAAATATGGGGGAGGTGAGAAACCATACCCCATCATTTATAATTGAAATTAAAATGGAATAACAATATTAAGAAAATTGGACAAAAAACTAAAAGGAGGAGAAACCCTTATTTGGAAGTGTGCATCCAAAGGCTTGAGAGAGTCTTGAGAGAGGCTTCTTGGGAGATTGGGGGACTTTGGCAGGATTCTAGATAGAGTAGGGAAAAGGTTGGATGAACTCCAAAGGCTTTGAGTGAGGAGGAAGTGGGAGCTTGTGTGGGCTTATATAGGAAAGGTGAGTGAATTCTTTATTATTAGGTTAGGGACTCCTTACATTAAACTAATCCAAACCACAAATCAGCTCATGTTTTTTGGCAAAGGGAAGAGTAAAATAATATTTTATAAGTCCAAATTCCAAACTTCATAAAATAATGGGTTTGCTTATGTGGAGGTGAGTCACACTCCCATGGAAAATAATTTAAAAAGACAAGATGTTTAATAAGTCTTGAGGGGTCCATTAATGCTTTGTAAAATAATTTAAACAAACCCATAATCACATTATTTTAATTTTAAAACATATATTGGCCGAATATAAAGCTTATAGTATTTTATTACATCACTATTGGTTCATTATGATGTCATAAAACACATTATATAATTAAACAGTATTTAGTTTTTACCCAAAAATTTGACTGTCTTAGAAAATTATGAAAAATTTACCGTTGGATAATTTCGGCATCCAGATTCCAGAAATAATATTTATTTTATCTAAATAATTTTTTAAATATGTTAATTTTCACTTTTAAAATAAAAACCGACATTTATAGAAAATTCACGGGTTTTGACAAAAAATGGATTTCAAACCTTAATAAAAATTACAATTGCATTCATAAAATTATAAGATCATTTATATTTAATAAAAATTAATTTCATAATAATAATAATAATTTATTGAAATATTATTTAATTCAAAAATAAATTAATTCCTCAAAATATATTTCTTATCTGAATATTAAATAAAAAAATACTATTTATGCTTTAAAAAAACTAATTAAAAAGTGTCAATAATGATAAGAAGGTATATTAATTATTATATAAAAATAATAATATACATGAACATCGTACTAGATATTTGTTACATAACCCCTTAAAACACATGCATAAGACCTATGGGTAAGGTGTGCGATGTTGACAGACTCTTGGGGTGGCTCGACTAACATCGCTCGAGTTGTAATCTCTATTAACTTCCACTTTTCCCGTAGACGATCCCATTCGAGCCTGACATGATGAAGCTCAACTTGGGCTTAGTAAGGATCGAAACACAAGGATTCCACCACTTTTTCGAGCTCTGACAAATGGGCTTCGTGTTGATCAATTCTACTGGAGGAGGCCATCGCTTCTTTTGTCTGAGTAAATTGGATTTGTTAAAGACCTATATTTATACAAATCAAATGATCACTATTCAACGACAATATTAGAAACGGTCAAAATTCGTAACATAAAACCAAAGAAGTTGACATTTTATATAAACATTTTACATAAAGAGACATTTAATTAGATTAAGTGGGATTTCCATTAATGAAACTTTGGGTCGTTACAATGTTCGTAGGGTTTTACTAACAAAAAATTATAAATTAACAGACTACTCCTCAATATAGATGAATTTTTATGAGCATAGAATATAATTCAAGAACCGGAGTGGGATATAATGATATTAATGCTAAAAACCTTGTATAAATATCTCTATGTGAAGAATAGTGAAATATATATATATCCTAAGATCCTCAAATATATATTCACAAAGAATGAGATTAATGATTACTATGAATAAGGTTTTATCTTCTCAATGATTATGACTATTCAATCCAACAGCATATAGAGAATGTAAATAAAATGAAAGATGCTCTATGTTGAAAGAATTTTTAAAAACTTATCAATGATGATAATATATATGAATACAATTTTCTTAAATGTGTAATGGTTGGATATGGGGATCCAAAAGGAGGGAAAATCATCATTCTAATCTCAAATAATTTCATGACTATTCCTAATGAAATGTATATAGGATTTTCTAAGAGATGATGAGAAAATATAGAGGAAGGTGTATTCTATAATAAAATTGAAATCCTAAATGTTAATAGTTGATAAAGAATGAATCATAATATTTAGGTCCTGACTTTTTGTAAAATAAAATCTGGATTAAAAGGAGTTATTGAAAAATTTAAAAAACTCAACATTCATCACCCATAAAGGGAGAAATAAGATATATTGAGTTCTATAAGAGAACAATTAGTAGGATACACTACTAGAAAAGGGGATCATTCACCACACATCTTTCCCCATGGTTTTTCTAAACCATGGGGATATTTCATTTTAAATTATCCATTCCCATGATTTTAATTAAAATATGGGTAACCAATACCCATTTCCCTGAATACCATCATTCTCTTCCACCCTCTACCATCGTGCTCCTCCACATTTCCATTGCGCTACTCCTTTCCCACACTTTCATCTCTCTCTTCCATCTCACTCTTCCTCACTTCTCTGTCTCCTGGCCCTCTCCTCCCCTCTCTGACCACCGCCTCCCAGCCACCCGACCTCCACCGCTCAGCCCTCTCCTCCCCTCACTGACCTCCATCTCTTGGCCATCCAACCACAGCGTCGTGGACATCTCTACCCTTCCCCTGTCTCCGCCCCCTCTCTCGAACTCCCCCAAACATTGCCTTAGCCTCTACGTCTCAGACTCTGCCTCCCTGCCCCTAGTTCCAGCGATGCCCCCCTCTCGACTCCCAGTCCTCTCAGCCATGGCCTTCGCCTCAACATCCCACAACGCTGGCAATCTCCCATTATGGTTTCCACCACCCTGCCCCCCATCTCTGGAATCTAGTTATGAAATTTTGTCTCCTTTTTTCTAGTGGTTGAGATATATTCCATTGAGTTGGTTTTTTGAGATATCATCTCTCAAAATTATCATGCTTTCTATATGAAGCTTATGACAGACTTATACATATGTGTTTGATCAACAAGTGAACCTAGAGTGGGGTTTGGAGTAATAATGTGATGATAGGGAGAATTATGCCCCATTCTTTTCTATTAGATGAGTGGATGAAAATGAATTTGGGGTTGTTTGGTCTCATATAATTCATGCTTTTCCACCTCTATATTAATTACTGATGTGTTGGAATCTGCTGATTCATGCATTTAAATATATATTTTTTTGAATTTTATTTATTTTGATCCATATAATTCATCTCTACTCCAGGAATTTTGTTGTTCTTATGCATTTTGGTGATGCATTCAGGGTGTTCTTATAGACTAATTAGTTGGAAATGAAAAGGAAGCAACCCATTCAAGATTGATTATGTATCTAATCAGGACTATATCAAACTCACCAAGATTTCCTTCAGTTTAGTTTGGATTATTGTACAATTCTTATCCCTAAGATTGATTATGAAATTAATACTATGTATTTTCATCACTTTGACCTTTTGAGGAATTACATGGATTGATGTCTCAAAATTCATATAGTGGATTGATATATACTTCCGTTTTATTTTTCAATGAATGTTGATGGTCCTATAGAGACTATTACTAATTTGATGCTTTAATTAGAATTATATGTTGTGGATCCTAAGCTACGGATGGAGGTTCTTCCACAACTTCATGAGTTGGGTGGTGGCTTGGGCTTGAGAGAATGGGGTGGAAAGGAGCCCCCTTGAATCTGTTTACTAGTGTTGTATCGAATTCAACAAATAATTATGGTGTAGTGAGTATAGGACTCTCATTTGGGATTGAGGCCCTATTAATTCTCCATCATATGTACTATAGGAGTTAATATAGAAAGGAAATTCAATATTTTTTGTAAATCCCATGATGGAATAGAGTAATGAAGGATCCTTTAGGAAATCCTAGGTAAAATATTTCCTCAATCCGGGGGGGAGGAGGATCTTTTGGAAGTAGTTCTCCCTCATGGGGTGGTGGGAGGGGAGAGATAATCTCACTAGCCTCTTATGTAATGTGTTTTTCACAGTATTAATGATTCAACTCTTTTTAATGGGAGGGGTGTGCAAGTAATTCAAAAAATAGGGTCGTAATTTTTTCATGAGTTTTTAGAATTACTGTTATAGTGTGACCCATCTCTTTATTGGAATCCATTCTAACAGACACTAAGATAGGAGTTTGATATGAATGTAGTGGTACCAATACGGAGGAGTATTGACTTATGTTTTCATTAGATTATACATAGATAATTTGTTTGTTTAAAAAAAGTATTAAGACATTATTAGGGTTAAAAAATAATTTTACTATAGTATGAAACATCTTAATTTTATTGAAGGTTTATTTGGTTCCATTTTATGATATTTACCCAAAGTCTTCATTTTCATATAAAATAGAGTGTCAAGGATATTCATAGATAATATAAAAATATACAATATTATTTTTAGTCCATGCATTGTATATTTTATAATGTTTCATAAATATATTATATAGAGTCTCATATTAGGAAACCAAGATAGAGATTGAATTGGAAATGTAAATTTTAACATTTTAATGGTTTAGATTCATTTTAATTAGGAATCTTTGTTGTTTTTGTTCAAGAGATGATTAATTAAATAATTTAAGTTTTTAATTAATTGGTTATTATACAGAAAACTCAATAATTTATTTATTTAATCCATAATATGAAATCTCCATAGGGATAGTTGTTCTATGACCACATGAACCCTAGAGGGAGAGAAAGAAGAAGATAGATTAAGGGCTTAGTGGTGATGACCAATCAAGGATGAAATATCAGTTTTTTTGGATGTCTATAAAAAGTACCTAGGTTGTGAAGTAGAATCAAATCAACACCATTTCACCATCATGGTTGGGAATTTAAATATATGGATTTATCCCCATATTTCTCTTGAATTGGACATGGAATGCTTGTCTTTAAATTAAATCCATATAGAGGTATCAGATGGTCTTTTTAACTTATGATATTTGGTTGAAATTATGATATTGGGACTAGAATTTACCACTTATTTAATTTATTGTATTCAAATGTAGAAGATTCATGATCATACAAGATCATCATTTCCATTGTGGTTTCTTCTATTTCTCCCACCGTTCTTTACATGTTCATCACTAACTGTATATTTTGGCTGATTATTCAACTAATATCATAGATTGATATTATTTGTCAATTAAAATAGGTTCCATATATTTACATTGTGTGTTCTCAAAGTAGTATCATAGCATAGGGATAGATTATAGGATAAGATAAAATGGAATAGGGGAGTTTGGATTTGGGGTTTCTTTATAGATAATAATATGCACATCGACAAGATTGTGATACGAATCATCAATCCATGTACCAAAGGATAGAAAGAAACATACATAGGTGGAATTATCAGGTTTAGCATGCCAAAAGAAATTTATGTGAAATATGAAGAAAAATAAGTGAAAGTTGAAATTAATCTAGGAATACAATAATTTTTAGATATTAGAACCCAACTACATGGAATATAGTTCGATAGAAAACACATCATGTACTTTTAGAGGAACAATAGATATAGATTCTAGGATATGTTAAATACCACACATTGTGTTGTTAAATCATACAATATGTTACCCTTATCTAGATATTTATTTGTGTATAGGGAATACACACCACATGATGCCCGAGTAGCCTCACAAAACCATGATGTTTAATTCCACATTCCACTATTCATTGATAGAACATGACCTGTGAATATGGAGAACCTTCCAACTATCCCTATGGATCCTACACACCATGTTCACCTCTACATACATATTATATTAATTTTTATACTTCCCATTTTTTAGGATTTGTACATGGGCTATCAATTTCCTACGTGATATATGATGTTTACCTTGGGAACACATCGTATAACAATACCAAGACTATATGGTGACCTCGAATATTTATTTAGGATTATATTTTCACATATAAATAGTAGCTTAAAAGTGACCTTACACACTGGACATGATGGTGGAGCTACTTCTGAAGATAAATATGTGGAATGTGTTAAATATAGCATGATCTATCATATATTCATTATAGTAAACACTCTTATCTATTAATAATTATGGGTAAATAGAATCCCTCCATGATAATAAAGTTACATTAGGGAATAATTACATCTCACCATTCCTAGGAAGGGTTAAACATTTACCCCATGTGTTTAGGGAATAAGATTATCTACCTATAGATCAGATAGATATGGTATTCCCCCAACCATTATGAGGTGTGATATCCTCAATATATTTATTTTGTATTACCCTTGTCTAAAGAGCAAGGGTAGGGAGTGGGACCCCCCACCGGAGTCAGTATTCCCACGTAACTACAAGGTGTATGAGATCCTGTAATATGGGTACAAATATATTACATGTGTTTATTTTTTAGATATAGGATTGATGGTTTAGTATTGATGTTACATAGGCTTGGTTTGTCCCACTCTTTATGAGAATAATTTAAATATGAGTGACCTCCTCTTCATGGGGTTTGAAAGTGAAATGGTTATTTAGAATCTATGATTTATAAACCCTTATGAGACTCATTATTCCTTGATACACTAAGGGTTTCTTTTGATATGTGGTATAAAACAATATAATTAACTTAAACTTCATGGAACCTTCAGTGTTCTGAGAACATCATGTTTCTCATGTGTAGTTCCATTCAAGAATTATAGTTTCTATCACCAGGAATACACTATATCTCTGAGACATCTAGTGTTTAGTCCTATTTCTATTATTATTTATTGACCACATTTAAACTACAAATTGGTAATGAAATCTATGAGATTATTTGGTGTTATGGGTTTCCAATTCATCCACATATTAAAAAACTCTCATTCTAGAAGTTGAGCTGAATTATTAATGTACGTTTATTTTACCGTTTTTGGGGAATCCTACTAATTATGTGTATAGTAACCAATATATGATCCTTATTCCCAAATGTGGTGTGTCTGTGAATATGGATCACAGGTTTATATATGGTTTGGGTGGTATAGAGTAGGTGCGGATTGCTCAAGGATGATGCCTGTTGATGCTTATCAATTTTTTATAGAGCATTATTTGTTTGTGATTGTGGAAGTAAAAAATACAATTTGAGTGTGATCCACAAGTTCATATAAAATGGTGGATATTTTTAGATACTTTCATTTTAGTGGATTTTTAGATATAATGTTTCCATTGTTTTTTTAATGGTTGTGGCCGAAGACTCATTTATTATTAAATAAAAGAAAAACCACTTTTAACTGGGTAGAGAGAGACCAATTACATAGCCCTATGACCCAGTGGGAATTTGGCCAATTACATGGCCTGTAGGCCCAAATATTTGGCCCAAATCCCATTCTGTGAATAGAGCTACTACAGTACATGTTCTTCTATAGTACGACATAGTACCCTGCTGCTGCTACAGTACCCCCCCCCCCACTACTATAGTGCCATGTTGCCGTTATAGTGCCCTACTGCTGCTACAGTGCCCTATCGCCGCTATAGTGCCTGTCGTAGCAACATTGTCTCTTCTAATACAGTATGATACTGTACCTGCACTAAATGGGGTTTGAACCCATGTTTTTCATGTAGGATTATAGGTTGCTTACCACTAATCCAAACCCCAACTACTACTATTTCCATTTTATTTACCTTGTGGATTTTTCTTTCACTTTTGTCTCATGTATGTTATATTTATTTTTCAGTTGATCATTTATGTATATCCTACTATTGTTTTGATGATATGATATTATTACAGGTTTCATAGTATTTATAGTCCCATATTTGGATATATTCCTAATCCGTTATAATAATTATCCCCTTGCCTATTTCAATCAGGAATGTGGTGAAACTACCGATTAACTAACAGATTGGGAAGGGACTTGATGGGTCATGTCATGTCTGGAGGCCTTGATCATAGGAAACAATCCTATGTATTGTATGATGACTATTTGGATAATGATAAGGAATGCTTTAAAGTGGTAGAATATAGAACGAATAAGAAAAATAAATGGGTAGAAGGCACAGTTCATGATCATGTTTGGGTGGGGAAGCAAGATATTAAAGGATTTTCATTCCCATGAGGATCACTTAGGTGATGAAAACACTTCACTGATGTTGTTTTATTATGAAGAAGAAATGTATTTGAATAAAAAACATCCAATGAAAAAAATGTAAAAATAATGGAAGAATTTATGGAGGTGTATGGATTATTATCTTTACCAAAACATATAGTAATAATATTAATGGGGACATTTACTAGAATTAAGGGGATGGAGAAATAATCCCTTGAGCCTAGACACCCTATTCTAAGTGATATTTCTAAGGAAGATTTAGTGGCCTATGATTATCAAATCTTAACTGAGAATGAAGGGAGAATATGTAGTTAGTATGATAAATTAGTTTACCTAACTCCAATTGACTAAGACAATAACATAAAAAGAACCAAAACCTGAAATCTTTTCTAAGGGAAAGCATTATACTACAGTAAACACATTTAAGGGTTTTTAGTTTTACCACAGATGAACTGATGGAACTAATCCAAAATATAATTTGGATATTATTATATACTCTATGGAATAGATAGAGACATTGACCATCAATCCTTGACTAGAGGATATTGATTGAATATAAAATCAAATGATATAATTTGATATATATGAGCAATAAATAAAGTGAATCAAGAAACAATGTCAAATGTTTTCCTTGAGTATTAAATGAATGGAATATTAACATGTAATATTTTATCAAGACCTAGGACAAGATGGTCTATTTATTTGAGGACCTCATTAATGATGATCCAATAAATCAGGTAATTTATATTAAATATATATTATATATGGTGAAAGACTTATGATCCAATAAATCGGGTAATTTATATTACAGATAGATTATATATGGTGAAAGAATCAAATATTTTAATTTTTTAGACATGTCTAATGATGCCCTATATAATTTAATATCATGTCTAGATTTATCTTTTTATGTGTGTTAACACAAAACCCACACTTGTGGTCATCCAAAATATAAAAAATATATTTAATTGATGGGTGAATTAAGGGGAATAATATGATTAAATAAATATTAGAGAATTGTGAAATTATTTTATTTATAATTTTTTTGTTTTATGAAATTAATATAAAAATGAAAATTTAAGATTTCAAAGAGGTTTATAAACTAATATTATTTTTTTAAGATGTTCATTATTTATTAAATTATTTTTGTTGATTTACGATGTTAATTTTTTACTATAATATTAATTTAACTGTATAAAATTTGAAAAAAAATACATTTTAGAAAAAATATATTTTTAAGCATAAAATGGGGTTTATGGTTTTTTGCTAGAAAAAAAAAGATTTGTTTGATTTTAAAAAAATTTGAAAAATGAAAAAAAATAAATAATAATTTCTTATAAACCATTCATTAGATGTTTTTAATTTAATTTTTAAATATAAAATAAATTTCTCATATAAAAACATTTTTTCAGAAAATAAATGCATGACTTTATTTTATATTTTTTTAAATTAATATCATTTTATAACAAATGAATTTATTTTATAAGTGTGTAGAGTTTAAATATTTCATAATTTAATTATTAAAACTCAAAACCAGCAATACAATAGTAAGGAGATACTGGAAACAAAATATTTTAATGATGTTTTGCAGTTTTTTTAAACAAGGTGTTTTGTTTAACACAACCCATCAATGAAATAAAATTATTTGATGATAAATATTTACTAAAAATATCATATTTGTAAATTCTATAACTGTGATTCATTTAGAGCACATAATTTTTTTCCAAAATTTATATCACCTTATTTTGAATATTAAACATCATGAACTTACCATTCATAACAAAATTTTTCTTTTCTTAAAACCCATTATCTTTCATCGAAGCGTGATGATTTATTTATAACAAAGGTTACTATTCTAACATATAAAAAAATAAAAGATGATTCTATAAATAAAAACTCAAGAAAAATGTTCCATAATTGTATAACAAATGAATAATTTTCCAAATGTAATATAGGTAACAATGCATTATCTTTCTGAAACAAGCCATAAAATTCTTTCTCGTATTTATGTAGATGATAGTGAATCTTGTAAAAATAATATTTTATTAGTTCCAACTGTTTTAAGTGAATCATTTTTAACTTTTTTAGTGTATATACACTTCAACATTTTATGATAAATATATATTTTCCATTTCTAAAAAAAAGATATTTGACATCCCTAGATTTATAATGTAAAATAAAACTACATGGAACTCAAGATCATTAATTGGATAATTATTCTCAAGGGTGTTTAAATTGATGTGATTCAAATTCAGTTTACTAGTTAGTCTGTATTTAAATACATCCATGTACCTTCAATAATTTATCACTATAAATAAAACGTTATATGTTTCTTGATGGAAAATGTAAAAATTTATCATTAATAAATAATCTTTTTATTTAAAATTAATCTCCAATAAAATCTATTGTTATAAATTAATTTAACACCCATATGAGTTTATATAATTAGTGTTATTAATAACCAAGAAAATATTTCAATATACTATTGGTAGTAACCTGATAATACATGAAACGATCAAATCTCAATTACATTGGTTGGTATTTTTATTATTTAGAAACAATTATTTTAGTAGTATCAATTGGTATGAAATATTTAGAAACAATATTCCCAAGGAATGATATATTTTTTGACCAAAATTAAAATTTTCTAAATTTAACATAAAATATATTTTCATTTAATGTCTGTAAAACAACTTGTAGATATTTCTCATTATCTCCATAGCATTTAGAATATACTAAATGTTAACAATGAATACCCCAAAATATTTATCCAAAAACTCAAGAAAAAATGAATTCATAAGTCCCCTAAATATAGTAGGTACAATTATTAACCTAGAAGGCACAACTGAAAACTAGTAATTTATATTTCTAGTATGAATCTGTATCCTTGGAATGTACTCAATCATGAATTTTAAGGTTTGGTATCAATATTTGAGGTCAATTTTTCAAAAAAATGGATCACCCTAGATCTGATCAAACCATTTATTGATATTATTAAATAGATATATTTTTTAAACTATAATGTTATTAATAACACTACAATCAATAAAAAGACTCATATAACCATTCTTAGTTTTATCAAAAAGAACTAGGTAACTCAAAGGTGAGGTCTTGGGGAATGAGATTAACTTATAAAGAAAATATTGTAACTTATTTTTCAACTCTAATAATTCTAATAAATCCATTTGAAAAGGTGGTTGTGAAATTTTCATATCATCATGTTTCAAGTCAACAACAAACTCCACCTTTTAATTTAGGATAACACTAATAAAAACATCAAGAATTACATTCATATATTTAGTTTCCATATGGAAATTATTTATTTAAATAGTCCCATTATATTCAATAATATGTGCTAGAAATATTTTACAATCATATTTGATCAATTATGGAGTTTCCTAAAACGATATCAATGGTATGAACTCATTAATATATTCATATAATGAATAATTCTAAAAATTGAATAATATTTAATTACCTTAGATATATATTTTATCATTAATAATGTTATATCAATTTATACACAGAATAAAATAAAACTTCTCAAAAATTAAGGCAATATTTTCAAGAAAATATATTCCAAAATATGAAAATAATATGGTTCAAATAATTTTTTTAGCTTTAACACTTCCATCAAGAGTTTTTTAAAAAACATTTTTTTTATTTCAAAAGGCAATATATCAATTTTATAAAAACATTTCTCACATTAAATGATTGAATTGACCATGAATCAAATAATAACTTTTCATAATCATATTAAAAATGTAATTTTCCAATAATTAATCAATTTAATTATTCAATATTCACTAAGTTAGTTCAAATGACCTTTCCACACCCGTCAAATTATAATCTTGATCATTTCTATCTGTTATTGATTTATTCAGATACATGTTTTACTTGTGACTCATCTCATTGAAATTGAAACATTTTACTAATCATTTATCTTTTTTTTATATGAAGTATTATTATTCCTATCTTCATGATAGTCATAATCCAAATGTCAAAACATACTACATCGGTAACACTTCCATGATCCTTTTAAACATTCCTTAAAAATTATTTTAACACATTTAAAAAATGATTGGAGGATTTCATCTTGATATTATTATTGAATAATTATCTATTATTTCACTATGATGACTTTTTACTTGTGTTTTAATAAGGTATATAAGTGTTTTCAAAATCCAACTCAACTTTCTATACACATCTATCAACAAAAACAAATATTTTAAATTTATGTGAGTCTAGATAACATTGTAAAAATCAATTTAAGACTATGTATAATATATCAGTTTTAATATCATGCTTATGAATGAAATCCAATTCATGTTTATATATTCATAGGAAATTTTCCTCACATGTAATACCTAATTCCATTTCCCTTATCTTCAACTCAAAAAAATCGTTAAATTATATGTTGTGGAACATCTATGATATATTTTTCAATAAAAATATAACTTCAGGCCATACACTCCATGATATTAATTTTTTTTTGAATCATTCATATTATTAATTAACGACCAGCAGTGATCTGGTTCAACTTCGAAATGGTGAATAACATAAGATACCTTATGATTATCTGAACATCACAAAAAATTGAATTTATTTTCTAAAACTTTAATCAATAATTTATATTTTAAGTTGTTTGAATATCAAAATAATATATGTTTTCATTTCATTAAATAATTTACTATATATACACTCATGTTTATAGAATTAATTTATTCTCATATATGGTATACTCCAATTTTAACCTATTTCAATTGACTTAACATATCAATAATCTAATAATATCTTAAACTAATCATTTCTTATTACTATATTGGAAGGAAATTATACTCTAGATTCCTTCCTACCTCAATATCTATATTGCCTCTACAGAAAACCATTGTAATTATACATGGATTATATAAAGTGTCTTTAAAAAACACAAAAAATGCCTATTGTTAATGATAAAATTGAAACTCTTAAACTGACGGTTAACATAATCCTAACCTCTTAATTTCTCTAAAAACATGATCTGTTCTGACTATAATAAAATAATCATAACAAGATTGTAATTATGAATTTCATTGTAATTAATGAAAATTTTTACATCGCCCTGATGTATTAGGTTTTTAGTATTAGATAATTATATAAATCATTGCATGAAAAGATAAAATTTCCATAAAGTGTACATTGTATCCAAAAAATAGGTTCTTAAACATTCAACCATGTTTCATTTATGATAACTTCTATTAATTTAATATGTTTCATCATAGTAATAAAATTATTTTCTAAATTTAATGTATATCCTTAAGTCCTGTGAAAAACTTTTGAAAACATGGGATTAGAAAAATAATTCCATTAGAGGCTATTAAAGAAAAAAAATTAAATCTTGTTAAAATTCATGAAACCTTTAAAAATGTTTTCCTTTTTCACAATAAATATTAAGTGTATAAAATAAGTCATAAAAAATGTAAAAAATACTTTTTTCCAAATTAAAACCATTAAACCCATATCAATTAAAAAATACTATGATGTTTTGTTTGGAAAACCACAGAACTCATGAAAAATATGTTTATTGGAAAAATTAATTTATCTTCTAAATGATCATATATATACTTAAATAAAACATAATAGTACCATTTAAAAAATATTTTATGTAGATAAAACAATATAGGTATCTTGTAACATTATATTCTTCACCCTATTTCTCTGTTGCTTCACCTTAATGTAATAATTAATAATCAAATAATTCCAATCACCATTCTACTATATAATAATTCCATACTCCATGAATTAAGGTGATATATAATAGACCCACAAATCATAATCTATAATTTATAATTCCTATTACATGAACTAAAATAATAGTATCTATCATTATTTCAACATAACACTCATTTTTACCCCTGATTAAAAGGACATTTAATCACGTCATAAAAATTAAAATAGATATAATTTAATTTTAAAAAAATAAATCAATAATGGGGGAGGATCATCTCTAAAATATATTTAATATTTTTATGAAATATTGATATAAAATAATTTCTATGATGCTGGTATAAGGTATTCATGTGCTATACATTAAAAACATTATTTTCGTACAAGCCAAAAATACTCAAAATTTACCCTATGGAACGTGATAGGTAGATTATTCATTCAAAATTTATAGATAATGTAAAATATTATTTTGAAATTTTATTTATGTATGAAAATATAAAATGTAAATAATTTTAAAAATATAGGCAATTAATGCCAAGTGTGGAAAATAATACATTAACTCATTTGGAATGAGGATTTAAAGAAAAATGAATTACCTTCAGTCTCATCTTTCTTAATATTTTCACTAAGTGCTAAATAATAACATCTATTAATAATTTATATTATAATGAAATTTATTCTTTTTAATTCATTGATTATTTTTCCTTTTATTTCATTTATTACCATGTTCTATTTAGTATCTAAATAAGATAAAATTAAGTTGAATGTTTTAAGGATGTTCAGTCCAAAAAAAATTCAGTTTTTCACCATGTTCAAAGAGCTTATGGTTATATAATCTCAAAAATAGTAAATTTTATATAAGTATTATATATTTAAATAAAATATAAATTTAAAATCATCCATGTATTGTTTTCATGGAAATTTAAATACAATTTTAGATGGTTGTAGTAATATGCACGTAAACATGAGTTATTTTTTCCCATTTCTAATAGATATAAAATAAATAAATTATATAAATAATTAACTCTAAATAATAATTATAATGTTATAAATATTATATTTATTCATTAAATTCATCTTTACGAAAATCCTGGTCGGTCAGTTTTGAAAACCAAATTGCATTACTTCGTAAAGGTGGTAATCTGCATGTAGACAAGAGTGGAATTTCTATTTTCTAACGGCTATGACGGTATGAAGGTATATAATATTTTATTATTATAGAATAATAATTATGTAAAAATAATATTAAAATTATATTGATCCAATATTAATAACCATAAAATATAGGGTGGTGATGAAAATTAAAACATACATTTTCCTGGAAGTATTGTTTGTACATACACATGAGACACATTTTCCATTACTAAAAGATGGAATGGCGGTGTAAAATAGTTTTTACATCATCATAATAAAATTTATGAATACTAAATATTGTGATTTAATTATATATTTAATTTTAATAAGTATATTAATTAGGTAAATGAAGAAACAATCTTGAAGTAATTCCTTAAATACTTATACCTCCTCCATGGAAATCATCCATCGACATAAATATTATGAATTCAAGGATTGTTTTTAATAAAATGACAAATAGGCCATGTGAAGTTCATTTTTTTAGGTATTTAGGTATATATTATTTGATCTAGTGACAATAATTTGTGTGGATAATTTCTTATAAGTTGTTTCCTTTCATGAATGAGAGGATAAAAAACCTCATAAATATATGGAACATAAAAACATAATAAATGTTCATATCATTGAATGTTTCCCCAATTTAGTAAAACATCGAATAAAAGAAAATATATGGTTAAAATAGAATCATTAAATCTTATTTAGACAAATTTTAGAGATACATCAATATTTATCACTTAGTTTAACCCCCCCCCCCCCACACCTTTTAATCATTAAAATTATGGAAACTATTTAACATGGTAACTATTTATTATGACTATAAATGAAATGGAACTCATAAAAAATTTAAGTGTTCTAGTTCGAAATATTGAATCAATTTTATAATATTGACCTTCCATGTGTGCTAAAAATCACATTAAATAAAATTTCTCAAAACATAATGACAAATTCATTTTCTTGAAAAATGAATTTTTGAATAATTAAGACACATTACACAAAAATATTATAATTCATATTACCAACGAATTATTTGAACCTTTTTACATAAAATTATACATATTGAACTTTGAAAACAAACCAAAACCAAAATTGACATTGTGAAAGCTTGATTAAAAGATAAGAAACAAATATTTTTTTATTTGAATAAAATAGTACATGCATTTGAAAAATATTGAACATAGATTCATTTGTTCAAAATTATATTATTAAATAAGATAAATATATTATAAAAATATATTTACTCAAAAAAATTAATTAACTATTAATATATTCTAATGTAATGATAATTTATTAAAAAATTATTGTATTTTTAATATCTAAATTATCATTATTCATCCAAAAATAAACTATTTGTAAAAAATTCCAAAAATTAATATTTTGATTATTTTGTTATCATAAATTAAGAAATAATTTCCATTTTATCATTTTCTTAAAATAAAACTAATAAATTTAACTTTTAAATAAAACCATGGAAAAATAATTTATTGAAATATTTCTATTAATTTTTCAATTGAAATAATATATAAAATTAATTATTAAAATTTGATGAATATTTTTCCTTAAAATGATTTTTTTATATGTAATAATATTTATTTTTTTCTATGATTACTTTGTAATTCATTGTTCTTAAACAATATTTATAATTAAATATTATTAAATTGTTAACAAATTATCCTTATTCCTTGAATTAATTTAAATTCATTCCAATTTAATGAATTTGTATTATATTACATTATTATTATCATTAAATTATAAATAAAGATATTATAGTTTTTGTGACAAACGCAATGAATAAAAAGGTTTCTTATAAAAAATATAAACATTATAATTGATATTTTTTAATTTAATACATTGATATCATCCTTAATCATTTAAAAAACAAGAGACCAGATTTTAACTTTACTTTTTAATTGAAGGAATGATAATATTCTTTCAATTTACTAGATTATATAGTGGTATTATATGTTTTCAAATTACTCTTATTTTTGAAAGTTATATTAATTTTATATTTTACTTTTACAATTAAAAAATATGAATTGTAATGTCGGGGTGTGGTTTTGACCATTAATACATTTAATTAATCTAAAAAAATAATATTTCTATTTAATTAATGAATTAATTCTGTGAAATTTTATGTTTCTATAAATTACTTATGTATCACATTTTTTTATTTCATTTAAATGGTATTATTTATCTTCATTTTCTCTTATAATACTAAACTATTTTAATTTATAAATTATTTTTAAAATTTTAGTTTTTTAAATTTTTTATAGTATAAAATATCATTTTTTGTATTATTCATTTTTAAATTTATTATTATTTTGAATTATTTTATTTATTTTATATTTCATTTTAAAGTATTTCATTTTATATTTAACATTATTTCTTTCCTTTTTATTTGAAATATATTTAATATGTGTGTGCCTGTGAAATTCATTATTGATTGTTTTTAATTAAATTATACATTTTATATTATAATTTCAATTTGGTGATCCATATATTGTTAAGGGTATTCATTAGTGTATAATAAAAATATTTTAATTATAATATAATATTTCATATTTTATTTTAACCCGAGATTTATCCTTCCAAGTTCTCACTTATTTGGAGGGTTTTACATTAAAAATTTCCAACTATCATATCTCCCATGAAATCAGGTTTACAGTTGTTCTTAGTGTGAAGTCTCAATATGAAGAGTCTCAGATCAGTGGACCAATGGTTTATGTAAATATACATTTATATGGACATGTGGTTAATAAAATTTAATCACTTTCATGTTAAATAATTTGAGATCATCTATTTTCTTGACATCTAATTTAGATGTTACTCATTCCCTACTTCTTTAAAGAGGAAAAATGTCTTCATAGATGACATTTTTGTGACCTTACACTTGATATGGTAAATAAAAAAATTATAATGAATAATAATTAAGAAGTTACTATCCAATTTTACATGAAAAATAATCTTTTTATTGTTCATCAAGATATCTAAATATAGTATGGATTTATATGGTAACTCTGAATAGGAACTCTTTTTCTACAGTAGGTTGGGTGTGAAAAAAATTAAAAGTGTGTTGGCTCCATCCCAATCCTTATACCTCATCCTTGTATTATGTAGAAGAAGGTCAATTTTTATTTTGTTTTGAAGGGGTGGTTAAGAATTGCAGGATACAGTTGTATTTGTAGGGACATACAATGTTTAGCTCTCTCATGTTTTTTTAGAAAATGTGGTGTTGAAGTTGTAATTTAAGTGGGGGATAGAAGAGAAATATTTTCTACTCGTATTTCTATATATAAAAACTAGAACAATTTTTTCTTGAAGTAGACCGCATCCTGAACATTAAAGCTATTAGGACAAAATAAAATTTTTCGTCATGGTGTCTCACTACTATATTGGAATACAACTTGGTGTATTATAAGGGTAATGATTTTATTATCTCTTATATCTTTAAGGAGGGAAATAAAATTGTTGAAATCCTTTAAAACATGATTGTGGTTTTCAGGGTTTCTTATCTATCATATATAATTCTTAAATAAATTATGGAATTATTATTTCATAAAGTATCAAAACTCATTATTTTTTTATTTTATAAAACTATTACCTTGGGGTGTTTATAAAAGGTCAAGATATTTAATAATATCAATATGTAATAATTAAGAATATAATAACTCCCCCCAAATGATAAAGGGAAAAATAAATAAATGATATGACACATGTCAATAGGGTGCACCTTCCTTTTCGAAGGCCTGGTTGATTAGAACTGCACAGTTAAGGGTGCTTGGCCTGGATTAGTGATCAGGATGGCTGACATTCTGGAAGTTTCCCAGGGTGTGTGTGAGTGAGGAAAAAGCACACAATAAAGGGAATGTTTTGTCCTATGGGGACTATTAATAGTCAGATGACCCATTCAGGAATGTGGGTGGGCCCAAGGGTGGGGACCACATGTCTGTGGGGCATCTAGTGGTAACTGCTGGGTCAGGACCCGACGACCATGTAAAGGTTGGGTGTATGTTCTTTCATCGAGGCCTAGCTGTTACATTTGTTATCAGAGGTGTTACCCAGCCTTATGTGTGGTGCACTACATTGGTCTAGATTTAGGGCCCACAAAGATTACGTTGTGCTCTAGGTGGGTGAATGAAACACCCCAAAATGATAAAGGGTTAAATGACTAAATTATATGACTCATGTCAACAAGGTGAAACATTCTTTTTCAGGAGCCTACCTAATTAGAACTCCACAATTAAGCGTATTTTTCTTGGAGTAGTGACCATTATGGGTGGACTTCTGGTATGTTTCACAGGGTGTGTGTAAGTGATGAAAAAGCACACTAGAAAGTACACGTGTTCTCCTATGGGTACTATCAATAGCCAGATGACCCATTCAGGAATGTGGGTGGGCCCTATGTTGGGGACCACGTGTCTGCGGGGAAACCGGTGGTACCTAGCGGGTCATGACCTGATGGCCATGTAAAGACAATGTGTATGTGCTATCACCAGGGCCCAGTTGTTACATTCAGTTTCTCTAGTAGTATTGATGATTGCAACACAAACTAAACTTATGTTTACTAAGGGTCTTGGTTTCAAAGACACATTTTCTAAGGGTCATGGTTTCTATGACACGTTTCACTAACACACGATTTTATAGGGTCCCAATCATTACTAGTACCCACAGGGCCTCTTCAATTTTCTGGTGCTCTCAGTTACATGCGCACACTGATGATACATGATGTTACACATGAGTTGCTACACAAACTTGTGTTTTCTTTATACTGTTTCTCATTAAGGTTATTTCATGAAATTTTTTTTTATTAACATTATTAAGCATTTCATACATTCCTCTATTTATCATTGCAAATGTATTTTTGTTTTAATGATCATTCATGGAATATTTTCTTGGCAGCATCCTACTGTGCATTTTCTCCCACCCTACTTACACCTTTCGGTGTAAGTAGATTTGTTGATGTCTGTTACAGGTAAGGGTCCTGTGTTTGGGGGTGGTGGTTCAGGTTGTCAACACACCTATTTAAGTGGAATTGCGGTGATGGGTTGATGGTGGTGTCCTCTTTTTTGACGGCAGTTTTTAGGAAGGTTTTTGGTCACCATACTTTTAGTGTTGTTTGGGTTTTGGTTTCACATGTAACTCATTTTTTTTTGTTAAAGGCTTGTTTGGCTGTGACTTATACATTTTTTAATTTATTTTTTGATTTATTTTATTTCATTTATTCAGGTAATTCATTCCCAAGATTTATTGTGATTCCCGGTCACCCGTACCTTCCAATGGGGATCGGTAACACCATTTGGGCCTTGCCACAGACTGCGTCAGGCATCTGTTCAGATGGAAACTCGACATGGTTCATCAAAAATTAGTTTCAAAGGAAGGTTTTTTTGTATGAGTAATTTTATTTGGGGTGAGTCTAGTTTGACAGAAGCTAGTATTGTCGGGGATTAGAATTCATGATGTGAGTAGGGTTCCTTGCCAGCATACCTTGTTACAGACCATGAGTCGCCTTGGGGTGTCAGGATGCTTTCATGAATTCTCTTCCAAGTGGGACGTTCATGGTTCATACTGTACGTGCATATCGGATGGGGAAGAAGTGGTTTGGGAATGATGTTAATTTTGCATATTTGGTTTACTGATGATTTTTTTCCTTCCTAAAAATTCAATTTTTCATAGATATGATATATTAATGATTATCTTTTATGATTGTTGCTCCTTGAAGCAATTTGCCTCCTTGGAGAGATTATACGCAACCATAGGAGGAAGCAGGAGAGATTTTTCCCTCGCCGCTTGATCAACGATTTGTAGAAGTCGTGGTTTGAGTTTTTCAGGCTTTAGGACAAAGGGAGACTCCTGCCACCCTGCCTTTATTCCATCCATCGGATATGAGTCTATCTCCCAGAAGGATAAATATATGGAATTTCTGAATAATTTACCTCATTAATTATGAGGTAGCTCAGAACCTCGAGAGGCAGAGGAATGGATTGAAATGATATAGTGTATGTTCGGGATCTTTGACAATCCAGAGGTGGTCAGGGTAATGTGTGCCTCATTTCATCTAGAGGGCTTCAGTCAAAAGTGGTGGGAATTGGTGGTTTAGGATGGGAATCATTAGCAGATGAGTTGGAAGGATTTTGAATCAATATTTAACTTTCAGTATTGTCCCATGTTCCTGAATTATGTCAGCTCCCGGGAGATCATGTGTCTTTTAAAAGGGGATCAGATAGTGATGGAGTATGACAACCGAATTTCTGAACTAGTGTGGTATGTGCATGAGATTGTTTCAAATAAATATTTGAATTTTCGGAGGGTCGAGATGGGACTTCGACCATAAATTTACTCTCAGGTTATCTTCTTCAAGCTCGACACTTATGTTGAGGTGGTAGATCATGCTTGCATGGTCAAGAAAGACCAAAGAAAAAATTTGGTGTTTTTTGGATAAATGCCTAGGTTGGGCAATGGTAGTTCATCCGAGGAGAAGATGAATCATGATGATCAATATAAGAAGAGTTGTGGCAACTCATATAATCCTCCCAGGAAGACTTCATCTGGGGATTCTAGTGTAGGTTCTGTGGTGTTCCATCTATTCAGAAGGGTAAGGAACATCTGACATGAATGTACACACCCTCACAGATCGTGCTATGGGTGATGAGTTGTGGGACATCTATAGTGCTTCTGTTGGATTGTACGCCCATACCGATGTGGGACAAGATATGTGACTTTAATAGGGGTAACAGTTCAGTCTGAGCCGACTAGGAAGACGAGATCTCTGCTTAGTGGTCATAGTGGGAGGACCATATCATCATCGGGGTAGATCCAATCATGGCAGAGCCTCAGGCGAGCGGTAATTCTCAAGAAGGGGTCAGGCATCTTCATGTTGTGGATCAGGCACCAGCAGGATCTGACATAGGACATTCTACTGTTCAAGGTACCATTCTGATTACATATTAAATATCTAATGTTTTATTTCATACGAGTGCTTTTGTTTCCATTATATCTGCCCATCTTCTAATCTAGATGAACCTACCAACCAAACTATTATCTTTTTCCATGTCGTTGGTAACACCATTGGGGGAAAATAGGGATCAAGGCCTTAGTTGTGCATTTTTTGTTCTCTCTGTGTCAGGAGTCACGATGGAGTGGGATTTTATGTCCTTTGATATAGACCTGTTTGATGTGATCCTCTGCATGGATTCGCTGGTGAACTTTCAAGTGCATATTGACTACTATCGGCAATGGGTTAGTTTCACAGAACCTGATGGGTGCCCCCTGGTATTTCTTGAGGATTGGGATCCTCAGTCAAGTCATGCAGGACCTCCACTTCCAATGTTGGGGAATTATAATTATCAGTTATCTTCCCTCAAACTAGACAACGATAATGGAACTTCATAGAGTGGGTATCCTCTTGTAGTGGATGAGTTTCCAAAGGTATTTCCATATGATTTTTCAGGCTTACCCTCAGAGTAGGATGTGGAGTTTTTTATTGAGTTTGTGTCAGGAACACATCCTATATATCGTCCCTCATATCGCACGACCCACATCAAATAGAGAGAATTAAAGATTGAGCTAGATGATTTGGAATCCAAAGGATTCATTTGCCCGAGCGACTCTCCTTGGACCATCCCAATTTTATTCATGAAGAAGGCCGATGGAACCCTTTAGTTGTGAATTGATTACCAGAAATTGAATAATGTGACCATAAAGAATAAATAACCTTTTCCCCAGATTTATTATTTGTTCGACCAGATGAAGGGGGAAAAGTAGTTCACCAAAATCGAATTGCAATTGGGATACAACCAGATCAGGGTGAGATAAGAATACATTATGAAGATGTCCTTCCAAAGCATGTATTGCCACATCGAGTACTTGTTCATTCCTTTTTGATTGATGAATTCTCTAGAAGTTTTCTTGTCACTCATGAATAGGGTGTTCCACCCATATCTAGACTCATTTTTCATGGTTATGCTGGACGAAATCCTAGTTTATTATGGATCTGAGTAGGATCATAAGAATCACACGCAGATCATTTTGGTCACTTTACAGAATCACTACTTGTGTGCCAAACATTCTAATTGCATATTCTAGATAATGTAAGTGAATATTCTATGGAATTTCGTCTCATAAAAATTGGTTTAAGTGGATCTTGAGAATATTTTTTGCAGTTATGTCGTATGAGAAGCCTAATAATGTGTTTGAGACTAGTATTTTTCTTGGATGGGTAGGCTATTAAAGTCATATTTCTCAGTGTTTCCCATGGATTTCCTCCTCAAGGACCACACTCACCTGAAAAGGGGTGATGTTTGAATGGATCCACAATGCTAGGAATCCATTGAGGAGTTGAAGCGGCAGTTGACCAAAGCACCTATGTTGATATTTCCAGAGTCTGTGAAGGGCTATGTGGTTTAATTTGATGATTTAGGTATATGCCTTGGGTTTATACTCATTCAGGATAATCACGTGGTGGCTTATGGTTCTCAGCAACTCCGTCCACCTGAGAAGAAGTATCTAACTCATGAATTGGAGTTGGCCATAGTGATTCATGCTCTAAAGACATGGCATCACTACCTCTTTGTAGAGAAATTTGTGATCAATTATTACCATAAGAGCCTAGCCTACATTTTCCCTCAAGGGGATCTCAATCTGATGCAGCGCCACTGGATCGAGTATCTTCTAGGATTTGACTTGGACAGTGTCTATACTCCGGGTAAGGTTAATGTGGTGGATGATGCTTTGAGAAGCAAATAACCAGTTCATGTGTTGAGGAAGTCCAGCGACGAGTGGACATTAATGGGGATTTTTACCTAGATGCACTTGGAGATCATGGAACGCAATAAAGGTAATTTCTTGGCTAGAATTTATTTAAATCCTTCTCTTCTGGAGTTAATTCAGCGATATAAGCCCTATGATGAGTTGTGCCAGTGATCTATTAATTTTATTCATGGTGGAGAGACACCTTCTAATTCATCTTTGTCTTCCGAGAGGATCTAGTGCTTCATGGTCCGTGCAGTCGTGTCGTTGTCTCTACGGAAGGTGGTGATTCATGATAGCCACCAGTCTGAGTAGTCCATCCATCCTCATACAACAAAGATGTATTACTATGTAAATTTATAGTTATGGTGGCCAGGTATGAGACGGAACATATCCGACATTGTATCGAGATGCTACACTGGTTAGTAGGTCATAGCAGAGCATTAGAGACCATCTGGCCTGCGTCATCCATAACCCATTACTACATGGAATTGTGATGAGGTTGCCATGGACATTATTGTTGGCTTTCCTTGTACACCTCGGGGAAGGAATTCTATTTGGGTAGTGATTGATCATTTGACCATGTCATCCCACTTTATCCCGGTCATAGATACATTGAAGATGGATAAGCTGGGCTGTTTGTATGTTTAGGAAGTGGTCAGACTTCATGGTGTGTCTTTGGCAGTTGTTTCTGATAGCGACCCACACTTTACCTCTCAGTTTTGGGGAGGCCTCAAAAAGTCTTTGGGGTCACATATTAATATGATCATGACGTACTATCATCATACGGATGGCCATACGGAGCGATCGAATCACAATCGTAGGTTATGCATCATGCATGTGTGTCCGATTTCAAAGGATCATAGGATAACCATTTTGGATTGGTTGAGTTTGATTATTATAATTTCAACCAATAATCTTTTATAATGGCACCCATTGAAGCTCTCTACGGTCGTCCATGTTTTTCTACATAGTGTTAGGCTGAGGAAGGCGAGACCTCACTTTTGGGACTAAACCTAGTTCTGGAGACGTCTGAGATGGTCAAATAGATTAGACAACTTTTTTTGATTGCTCAGAGTCACTAGAAATCTTATGAAGATTAGAGGAATAAGGATTTTGATTTTTTAGAGGAGTATAGAGTGTTCTTGAGGGTGGCCCCTCACTTAGGTCACCCCCATTGGGGAAAGTATGGTAAAATGACATCGCGGTATGTTGGGCCTTTCGAGATTACTGAACAGATTTGAAATGTGGCATATAGGATATCATTACCAGCTCAGTTGATATCAATTCAAGACGTATTCAATGTCTGCTAGCTGAAAAAATATTATCCTCATCTCTCTCATGTGTTAAATTGGGAGGAGTTGGAGATAGAGCCCGACTTATCATTGTTTGAGCGACCAGTGTCAATAGTGGGCTCTTAAGAGAAGGTTCTTCGTGGAATGTCCATTCCATTGGTTCGTATTCATTGGAAGCATAGAAATGAAAAGCATAAGACATGGGAGTGGAAGTCATGGTTTGAGTAGGAGTACCCATTCCTATTCACTGATGAGGCTTCGAATTGACTTTCTGAGGGAGGAATGTTTCCCTGGTGGGGAGAATTGTCAATCAATAACATCACATCAAGGTATGTTTTTAATTTCATGTTTTATCTCATAATATTAATTTCCTATTTAATAATTTCTTGATAGAATGTGGGATGATCTCGACTTGAGTCATGGTATTTTTTCACAGATAAATGATGTTGAGGCGACATGTGTGGTGCACTTTTTGTGCTAGTAAATGTTCTTTTGGAAGATAATGCCTGACGCACGGGTAGGGCATGAAAGAAGCCATGCCGCCTATCTGGCCCATGGGCAGACCTTTTTATTACTATGTTTTAATTACATAATACTTTTTTTCTAACATCAATAGTATTATTATTATTTTTAATCCCATTATTAACATAAATTTTCAATTTTATTTATCATTTTATTTTAGATTGCTATAGTTTTTTAAATTTCGTTTTCCACCCTCCTTCTATTTTTCTTATTTTTATTTCTATTTATTTTTTATATCCCTTTAATTCTATTTTTTTCTTTATTTTATTTTTCCCCCTAACTATCAATCATTTTTTAGTACTGTTCACCCTTCCCACCTGGTCAGCACAACCTCAAGGAACCCTAGATGTTTCTCCTTGTCGCATGGCACCCAACCAGAATTGTGACCCTACCCTCACTACTTCCTCCAGTAACTAGAACACCCACCATGTTTCCTTGTGCCGAGCCGCACCCTCCTCCGACTTTGCCCAGCTGACACCACCCACCTCTCCTACAATTTTGGATAGCCATGCCACACACCTCCCCATCCTCCTCGTACCTCGCACCGAGCCGTAAACCTCCTCCTTTCCTTGGACAGCCACTTCACACTACACCCTCTTCTATCCAGCAGCTGTGACATGCCATATTGCCCTACCCTTTTGCCCCGTGCCGAACTGTGCCACCCTATTTCCTTTGTACACTTTTCTCAGTAGAAAATCACACCAGCATTCTACCCCACCATTTTCCAGCTACGCGTGCCTCCTACGGGTTCGACTGAAGCTTCAGTAGCCCCCCTTCCTTGGATACGCCTTTTCCTGCAGCTCGCCCATTGTTTTTCGGACATAATTCAATCCCAGACAGCCTCTGTCAACCTTTGGAAAGCCTTTAAAAACACTTATCATATGTGAAAAGCCTCTCATTTTTCATCCTTTTATTTATGGTGATGTTTCGGTAGTGATTTAACTATGATTGATTAAATCCTGATGATTATTTTTTAGAATGATTTTTTTAATGTGTATTTGAGTTTTTTTTGGCCGCATTGGAATGTGGGGGTCCTTGCACACCAATTTTGTAAAGCTTGAAACACACAAGAAGGTGATTCCGCACACAATTATTATCTAATGGTCAATTTCATGTTTGTTTACTTAATTTAACAACTTCTCAATTAGTTCTCACACTGCAAAATTATTTTTGACTAAGTTTTAATTTTGCATTTAATTTGTTGGAAGTGCGTCTAATGGATTTAGTCCATTTTTATTTTGAAATCCTACATTGATATTTTTATCATTATTTTGTAAATTGTGTAGTGTGTTTGTTAGGAAGTGTATATGATGTGGTTTTTGTTTTTCCATGGTGTCAGAATATGTTTGGTTTTTTAAAAGGGTTTTTATTTACCTTTTTCCCAATAAAATTTTTTCTACATTTATTGAAACTCTTTAATAATTCTTCTTAGAGGTTTTCCAAATTATAAAAAGTGTATTTATAAAACTATGATGCTATTTTAATTTAATGTGCAAGCAGGTCATGTTATGTTTTAAATAGTTATTGTGGTGTATATCGATTTAAAAGAGGGTATGAGTGTGAGAATGACCTGTTTTTGTGTGAAAGAACTTTGTTCTTCTCTTAAGTGTAAAGGTTACATGTGATGTGAACATATATTTTAGATGATAACCAAGAGGGATGATTGGGGAGTTAGGTTGGGGACAAGGACTAGTGATCTAGTGTTTCGGAGACTACATGGTCCGGTTTTACTAGAAGGATTGACGATTACAACCCTATTAAAAATATTTTGACTGAGGGTTGTGGTTTCTAATCCACGTTTTCTTAGGTCCACGGTTTATAAGCCACATTTTCTAAGGTTTTTGGTTTCTAGGACACATTTCACCAAGACACGACATTCTAGGGTCCCAATCGTTACTAGTACCCACAAGGCCTCTCCGATCATCTGGTACTCTAAGTTAATTGCGCACACCGATGATACATGATGTGTCACATGAGTTGCAACAAAAACATGTGTTTGCATTAAATATTTTTTCATTAAGGTCGTTTCATAAAAACTATTTTCATTAACATTGTTAAGAATTTATTAAATTCCATTATTTATCAATGAAAAAGTATTTCTATTTCAATGCTTGTGTGTAGAATCATTTCATAGTGGTATCCTACTGGGCATTTTCTCACACCCTACTAACACCTTTGGGTGTAAGTAGATTTTTTTTATGTATGATACAGGTAAGGATCCAATGTTTGGGAGTGGTCGTTCAAGTTGATAGAACATCTATTGATGTGGTGTTGTGGTGATGGATTGAGGGTGGTCTCCTCTCACTGGGTGGAAGTTTTTTGGATGGTTTTTGGTCACCATAATTTTAGTGTTGTTTGGGTTTTGGTTTTACATGTGACTAAAAATCATGTTTTGGTTAATGGCTTGTTTGGATTCAACTTTTAAGTATTGTGGTTTATTTTGTTGATTTCTTTATATTTTTTTCATGTGAATTGATCCCATGTTTTATTGTGATACTCGGGCACTTATGAAAGCCTGTGTGGATCAGGAACTCCCTTCTGGACTTGTCGTGGACTGGGTGGGGCATTTGTTCGGATGGTCACCCAACTTGTTTTTTGATAAATATTATTCAATATGACAAATTATTAATGTTTATAGAGTTTTTTTTTTATTATTATATTAGTATAATATAAAATATTACTATTTTTAATTTATATAAATATATTATAATTTATATAATATATATATATTTAAAATTTGGTCATTTTCATTGTTGTATATCAATAATTTATGTTATTTTATTATTAAATATTAATGTGGTTGATATGTAGGAAACTCTATAGTAACAATCCATAACACATAGTCGAAAGTGAGGATCTATATAGATTTTATAATGATAATCTTGTCACTAATAAATATAATGAAGGTTGAAAAAGGAAATTCATTCTTAATAAAAAGGATTATAAAACACTCTCTTACACACCACCGTTTATCTCTATTGAATATCTATAGGTTATCTACCTAATACAAGTTTCTCTATATCTCTAAAGGTGAATTTTGGAAGTATCTAAATAGCCTCATTAAATAGTAAAAGTTAGAGGTGTCGATATTTGACATAATACTTGGTAATCACCACCTCCACCCACCAATACTAAAATAATTTAACCATGTAATACTAAATAAAAATTCATAGAATCATCCTATGTTGTAGTCATGCGGTTGGAAGGTTCTGTATGGCCTCTTTTTCAAGTGGTTGTAATGATTACATCATCTTCAATTCTCCCCTGTAACTATATTATTATTTATTGTTTTCTAAAAGCTGTAACTTCTCTATAAAAACACATATTTTAATATATCTACCATTTTCTCCATCATGTTAATATTCAATATTCTCATTTTTTTATCCATCTCCTAACATAAACGGTGGTAGAGAATGCTAATGTGCATTGTCTGAGAATGGTACATAGAGATCATACTCAAGTACAATGAAATTTGGTAATATAAATGAACCATGTTCTTACTCTGGATTAATCTAAAGTCTATGAGAATGTTATATATTGAAAACATAACTATTACATCATTCAAAAAAAATAACTCCTCTTATATTATCCAGAAAGCGATAGATTATACTACCTTAAATACATTGATATAGATCCTTCATTAAAATTATAGGTATTTCTTAATGAAGGAATCATTCTATTATGATTTATATATATATATATTCATATTTACATCCATCCAAGAGTTTCTATTTTCATATATAGTGGAAAAAATATTTTATTTACCTTTAAGATATCATGTATCCCAATTGACTACATCCTAGTTATACTTCTTATGTTAAGAGAGAAATATAATCATGGTCTCCATTGAATGTGATATGTATGATTACAAACACACCATAACATATAGAAAACATCTAACAACAAATATCCATGATATAATCTCTATGAATTCAATTTATTCCTTGGAAAATATTCTTAAAATCATGATTAATATCATATGGTTTTTTGGAGAAATTATCTCTAGTTTTTATCTTTAATTGATGAGATGTTTTATAAAATGTTTAATATACTTATATAAAGATTCCTATAAAATCTTCATTTTCATTTCATCAAGGATATACATCTCGAAAATCACTTAATCCACTCCCAAGTCTTTGATATCAACAAAAACCAATAGCCGCATTTTCAAATAGTTGATATTCCTACATCCTTCATAGTGATAAATAATTCATAAATATAATGGGGTTGAGAAACAAAGATTATATCTTAAAATATTTATATGTAAACACTCATGTCTATTGATTTCAACTTGTATTTGTACTCACCATGAATGGGTCAAAAATGGTTTACCACTATCTGGGAGCCTGTATCACTTTATACAAGCTATGATTCACTTTTGACCTAATATTTTCTTATCCAAAGAAGTTAGATTCGGTTAGATCTCTTTAGTGTGGTCTAAAAAAAGAAAATATATCATAATTTTAATATATTGATGTTTCTCATCCATGATAACAACCAATCCAAAAACAATATGGATTGAATCTATCATTGCTTTGGGTGAACACAAATATCATCAAAGTGAATGATATTCTCCTGAAGGAATCCTTTGACAATTAATCGATATTTTTTCTTAACCACCTTTCTAAAACCGCCCTTATTCATTCTGATAACCCATGCTTTTGATGATATATTCTTACCATTTGTATGTTCCACTATATCATATATTGGTTACTGATTAAGGACTCCATATTATCCATTATTTCATAGACCCACTTGTTTTTTTATGGTGAGACACTTGTTTTTGGAATCCATTTTCCTACTCCTAATTATTATGATATAGCGACATTAATTATTAATATTTTTTAAATGTAAACCTTCCTCACATAAATATTAAAATTTTTGTAATGTTGGTTTGAAGAATTATTCCATCACATAGTTACTTTTATAGTTCTAAAACATATAGTAGGGTTGATTAAGTCCCTCTTTCTCAATATAATCCTCTTTTATCAAATTTTCTATTACATATGGGTAAACATACATATCTTTTTTTCAAGTGGAGAGTTGTTTTAGTTTAGGTTTTGGGCAGGAAAAGAATCTTGAAAACTTCTCTTTATGAAATAGTATTTTTTTTAATTTCTCAATTATATAGTTCTCATGGAACATTATGTCTCTCATTTTGATCACCTTAAACTCCTTTGGGCACCTTGGCTTATATATAAACACCTATATCACAATAATCAATTATGATTCACAAATTATATTGTGCATCTTTATTCTACTTGGGATGTAGGGTACATACTAAAATTTAAAAGATAAAAACATTTATAAATACATGTAAATTTAATGTATACTAGACCGTCATTTTTTCTTAATCATTAAATTTTTTGGTGTTATTATGATATATTAATAATTATATTTATCCATTTTATTAATTGTTCTATTGTGGGGTGTGTGCAGAATTCCCCTCCTAATAGATTCAACAACATGTGAAATATTCAATAAACTTTTTGGATGTGTATTATTCATATTTATATGAAAATATACACTTCAGATTCTTTATAGTCTTAGGATTTTCCCTAGAATGTAACATCTTTAAGTAATTTACCACGTAGTCCTTAGTTCATAAGAAAAAAATCCATACCTTCCAATCTGCATCATCAATAATTTTTTGGAATTATTTATTACCATTCAACCATTTAAACTGCATAAGACAACATAAATCCAATTTCACCACAAAATATTAATATGATATCTATGACAAAGTCATAATTAATATGACCACATATTAATTCTCAAAAAATCAATAATTATAGAAATATAGTGATTCATCCATTTCAACATTGATGTGTTTATTCATTGTCTGTATGGAAAACACTTTTTCCTCATTTACATGAGTCTAATTTACATAGATTTTATAGTGGAATTCCATCCACATTATTTTTCTTCCATCACACACTTCTGTCTAATATTTTAATAAAATGACACAAATATATCCTTTAATAATGATTATATATCATTTTATTATATTCTATGATTCATTTTAGATGTTTTTTCATCACATTGCCTATATTTGTTTTGATATTATTTATGAGGAAAATAAATATAAAATTCTAATAATACTTCTAGAATATTGAGTAACAAAATTTCATCATGTCTTGAATATCAAAAATGATAATTATCACAATTGAACTAGTATTCACAATCATTACTACAAAAAATTCCTCAGCTTTATAAATCGTGAAATACATTTGATGTAGAGTGATGTGGTGTGATACTGTAACGACCCAAAGTTTTTCAATGGAAAATTCTCTTCTTATATATATGTCATAAAAACACAAAATAATGAACTACTAAGTGATAAGTGACCTTTAAACATAATTTTTTCACCCCTATGTTTGGAATTTTAAAAATCTAACATTCACAGTTGTGTTCAAGATAGTTTTTGGAGTCCAATGAAACAAAAATAATTTTTGGTGAATAGTAACCTACCCTTATGAATAGTAACCTACCCTTATGAACAGTAATATGAACCTTATAAATAGTAAATAAGAGTAACATTACCTATGAATAATAAAATAAAATTTAGACATCTTAGAAAGTGAAAATTTGACCTTAGAAAATATTTCTGGTATTTTATAAGTCATAAATAATTAATTATAATTAATTAATTAATTTAAAAGAATATTTATTTTCATGAAATATATTCATAAATTATTTAATCAATGTCTAATAGTTTTTAGATAATTTTATAAGACCCTAAGTAATTTGTGAAAGAACTGCAAAATCAGTTTTAATTTTAAAAACTATTTTTTAAGTAAATTATGATTTTAATTAAATATTAAATTAATAATAATTAGAAAATTATTTTTGAAAAATGGAATTCATTTTTGGATTCTACACGTCGAAAAATGGTTGGGGTAATGTTTTGGTATTTTTATGAGATACAAGAATTTTGATTAATAGTAGAATACATTAATTTATCATATAAATACATTTTAATTAAAACCCACTATTCCTGACATCACAAGTGATGTAAGCTCCCAAATCCCGAATTAAAAAGTCTAATTTACTATTCTTAGTCATCCAAAACTCACTATTCCTTGTATTAGGTTAAATTAATAAACTAATCAATTTTATATTAAGGAAACCCCTCTCCCCTCCACTATAAAAGCCACCCTTCACTCCCTGTATTCCTCACACCTCTCAAGCTCCAAGCCTTCTCTAAATTCTGCCCAAAAACCTTCCCTAGATCATCCCCAACTTCCAAAAGCATCTGGTATCATCAAAAGACCAAGCCTAGCTTCCTTAAAGAGGATCTCAAGAGGAGGATTCTAAAGGTAATTTCTCTCTCTCTTCTCCTTTAATTTCCTTTCAAGCTCAAGTTCCTTTCTTGATATCTCTCTATCTATCTTCATACAAATTGTTCTGTAAATCCAGTATTTTATATATAATGTAATATTATGATTCTAATGTTATATTATATCACCCCACACCCTTTCCCCCTTCCTTTTATTTTATTAAAGAAAACGTTGTTCATGTGGTGATAATTTATCACCTTCAAAAACAACATGCTCTCTTCATCCATTTATACCTCCAATCTGGTCATGAAACCATTTTTATGGTTGAACCAGAATGTTTTATATGTATAATGTTCTATTTTATGTTTTGGAAATAACCTATGTCCATACTACTAAGTGAAAAGTTAAAATGAGTTGCTTGTGGTCCAAAAACCGCTCAAATTATCCCAAATAATCTTCATTTAATTCTTATCTAATGATTCGGCCACATGGATCTAATATAACTCATTATAAAATCATTCAAGCTTCTGTAATATAATTAATTACATTTAATATCCGTTCTGGATGTTTACCCATGATCTACCCGAACATCAAATTAAGAATACAAGTGGACCGCTCAAGAAAACCATGAAAACGAACATCCCCGATCAATGTTTTTAAACTCTATAAGTCATCCAAAGGAACATAATATGAAATAATGAAACCAGAATGAATCCTATTAATGTATAAAAGGTTCTGGAATTTCTAATTAATGAATATAATGTCATTATACAGGACATTAAAGAGAAGGAGTCATTCGAGTACAAGGTAAGGGGAAATCTCAAACCCAATTTTCTTCCTTCGGGTTCACCCTCTTTCACTCCATTTTTGATGTAGTTACTCTTCAAAGAACATTTTTTCATCATTTACTTGACTTTTCTGGGATATACATGTTTTTCACTGGTTTTAATGTCCATCAAAATGTTTTCCAAAAGAACTCTTCTTTCAAGATCTCACCTTTTACCTCTCATTCAAGGTTGACGGTTTTTATATCAAGTATGTTGTTCCCTATTTATTTTGGGAACCCAAAGATTATGAATGTGTTATTATGAAATGAAACCCATTCCTTTCCATGGGTTGTTTATGTACATGTTTGATATGTGTTTTATGTGGCAAGCATGATAATGATAATGTTATGATGTGACAGGTGCGCCCGGAATTATATAGCGCAATATGAATGTTTAAATGTGACGGGTGCGCCAGGAATTATATAGCGCTCCAATGCATTGGGTAAAGTGATGAATCTCATGATTAAATTTGAAATGATGTGTGAACATGATGCTAGCTTTGTTCAAATGTATGTGTGATAGTTAACCACTAAGACATGATGTTTCATTTTTATGATTTGCCACATTTCAAGTTTATTGTTTATGCTCCTCTCATGTTCAAGATCTTCTTCATGATTCTGCTCACCCCATGCTATATTGTTCTTATCTATCCTCTTACTGGGCATTTAGCTCACCCCTTTTGATGTATATCCTTAGGTGGCTACATGTACTAAGGAGAAGACAAGTGCTACTAAGAAGCTATAGAAGAAGAGATTAAATGAATTTTTATTCTTGATGTTGTACTTGTTATGTGTATTCCTAGTTTGCCCAAGACACAAAACCTCCGGATCCTCCATGTGTAATACTATCTTTGAAATGATGTAATAGTAATTTAAGAAAAGGTCGGGTCACTATAGTTGGTATCAAAGGATAGTTTTAGTTAATTTGGGAATTAGGATTAGTGAACCCTAAAGAAAACCTCTAGCATGAGACTAAGTACAAATATGCACACAAGGATATTTACCTAGGGATCCCATATGTTATGTTTTATTATAATTGTTTAAAAGGATATGTTATTAATGACTTGTTTACTTATGTTTTGTTCTAACCTTTTCTATTTTAGAAAATGGTGGGAACCAGGAGTAATCAGGCCAACAACTCTTGCGAAGGCCAATGCAACGATTGCCTGAACGACTTCCCTAATGATTTTGGAGGTGGAGTTCAAAACTTCATGGAGATGCTTACCCAATTATCCCGGGTTATGAATAATAACCATAATAATGGGGAACATCCTCCTTCACCAAAGAGGGAGCAGTTAGCTATCGAATGTTTTATGCGGCAACGACCACCGACGTTTTGTGGATCTTCTGATCCACTAGTTGCGGAACAGTGGGTCATCTCCATAGAGAAGATATTTTATGTTCTTCACTGTTCCGAGACAGAGAAGGTGACTCTATCCATTTATCGTCTAGATGGAGAAGCTGATCAATGGTGGGCTTTGATTAGGAACACCAAGCCAAGGGAGGAAATTGAAGATATGGAATGGGAAGACTTTAAGATAATGTTTCTTAATAAGTACTTCCAACGAACTCTTTGCATGAAGATGGAGAGAGAATTCATAGAGCTCAAGAAAAAAGAAGGAGAATCTTTCACAACCTATGAAGCAAATTTCACAAGGCTCGCAAGGTATGCTTCGGGTTTTGTTATAAAAAATGATAGCAAAATTGATAGATTCTTTAGTGGATTAAAACCACATCTTCGAGAGGATCTTGCAATTCGAGACTTTGGGAGTTATGAAGAAGTTGTTCGGTGTGCTCTCAAAGTGGAGATGGAGTTTGGAGAATGGTCCCATGGCTATGGTGATAAGAAAAGAAAGATGGAGTTTCAAGATGGTGGATCTAGTGATAAAGATGGGAATAAAACACAACGACCCACATGCCAAAAATGTGGGAAGTTGCACAATGGGAACTGCCTCAAAGGGACTGGGAAATGCTTCAAGTGTGGGAAAGAAGGACACCTAGCTCACGAGTGTCAAAGAGACATGAAAAGGAAGGATAATGTAGCTGATGAAAGGAGAGAACCACTTGTGGTTCAATGCTACAACTGTAATGAGCTAAGGCAGTATTCAAACCAGTGCACTAAACCTCGAGCTCTCGAGGGTAATCAGCGCCAACAACCACCATAGCCAAAGGAACAAGGGAAGGATTATGCCATCACTACTGTAGAGGTGGAACATGATAATGAAGTCATACAAGGTACACTTACTATTCACTCAAGAATGGCAACAGTATTATTTGATTCTGGTTCTACGCATTCCTTTATATCTTGCAAGTTTTCTAGAACTATAGAATCGAAGCCCCGAAACCTTGAAGTAGAGATATCTGTAAAAACACCAAGTGGTGCAATCATTGCAACCCAAGTGTTTGATTCTTCTCCTGTTGACGTATGTGGGAAGATTCTTCTGGAAAATCTCATAATACTTCCCTTGGTGGAATTCGACGCTATAATGGGAATGGATTGGCTCTCGTTATATAGAGCACATATCAACTGTCGGGAAAAGGAAATATATTTTCATATGCCGAACCATCCCATGCTCCAATACAAATGAAAGAATGATCATGAATCTCCTTTGAGAAATCCTTCAATGGTGTGGGTGATGATTCCCTATGAAGAAGCATACCTCACCCAAATGTTTGAGTCGAAGGAAAGTTCCAACCTTGAGGAAATGCCCATCGTAAGGGAATACGGCGATGTATTTCCCGAAGAGTTACCCAAAATTCTCCCGGATCGTGAGGTAGAGATCTCAATTGAACTCATACCCGGAGCTACTCCTATCTGGAAGTGCCCCTATAGGATGGCTCCTATCGAACTGGAGGAGTTAATGAAGTAGCCGCAAGAGAATCTGGACAAAGGGTTCATATGCCCTAGTGCATCACCTTGGGGTGCTCCAAAGCTCTTTGTGAAGAAGAAGGATGGTACCATGCGGCTGTGTATCAATTATCGGGAACTCAACAAGATCACCATAAAGAACAAGTATCCTCTCCCAATGATTGATGACTTTTTTGACCATTTAAGAGGAGCTCAATACTTCTCAAAGGTGGATCTTCGTTCTGGATATCATCATGTAAAGGTGAGGAAGGATGATATTCAGAAGACTGCCTTCCGTACAAGGTATGGGCACTATGAGTTTTTGGTGATTCCCTTCGGACTTACTAATGCCCCTGCAATCTTCATGGATTTGATGAATAGAGTCCTTAGACATTACCTTGACAAATTTGTGGTAGTCTTTATTGATGATGTTCTCATTTACTCCAAGAGTAAGGAGGAACATGAAGAACATCTAAGACTTGTGTTGGCGGCATTGAGAAAGGAGAAGTTGTACGCCAAGTTCAGCAAGTGTGACTTTTGGATGAATCAAGTCACGTTCTTGGGACATGTGATCACAAGTGAGGGAATTTCTGTGGACCCTTCAAAGACAAAGGCGATTGAGGAATGGCCCATGCCCTCTAGTGTTACAGAAATCTGTAGTTTTCTAGGATTAGCTGGGTATTATCGATGTTTTGTGAGAAACTTCTCACGATTGTCAAGCCTGCTAACTAAGTTAACAAGGAAAGGGGTAAAGTATGTCTGGACGGATGAATGTGAGGGAAGATTCAAGGAGCTAAAGAGAATGCTAATCACTGCACCTGTACTCACACTACCAAAAAGTGGAGAATGTTTTGTGATATACAGTGATGCATCAAAGAACGTCTTGGGTTGTGTACTCATGCAAAATGATAATGTGATAGCCTACGCCTCACGACAGTTGAAGTTCCATGAGCAGAACTACCCGACGCATGATCTAGAGCAAGTAGCCATGATTTTTTCCTTGAAAATCTGGAGGCACTACCTTTATGGTGAGAAGTGTGACATATACACCGACCACAAGGGCCTAAAGTATATATTCACACAAAAGGAGCTCAACATGCATCAAAGGGGGTGGTTAGAGCTAATCAAGGATTACGATTGCTCTATTCACTATCATCCTGGAAAGGCGAACAAGGTAGCTGATTCTCTATGTAGGAAAGAACCTGCTACTCTATCCATGTTGAGGATTGAGAAAGACCCTATCTTCTTGGATATGCAAAGGATGGATTTGGGAATCATAAGGGCAGGGGATACATCCTACCTTGCCCAAATGATTGCGCAACCATCCATCCAACAGACGATTAAGGAAGCACAAAGGGATGATATGGAGATACAAAAGAGGGTGAATGCAGTAAAGGAAGGGAAGCTTCAAGAGTTCCATATCGACGATGATGGTGTGATTTGGTTTGGAATGCGGCTTTGTGTGCCTTCATCACCCGGAATAATGAAGGAACTATTGGATAATGCACATAGCTCAACATCCTCTATTCATCCTGGAAGTACCAAGATGTATCGTGATCTCCGAGAACACTTCTGGTGGGATAACATGAAGAAGGAGATTGCGGAATATATATCAAGGTGCTTGGTATGTCAGCAAGTTAAAGCTGAGTGGAAAAAGTACAATGGTATGATGCAGCCATTGCCTATACCCATGTGGAAATGGGAAAATGTTACTATGGACTTTGTCACAGGTCTCCCGAAGACGTCAAGAGGAAATAATGCGATATGGGTTGTGGTTGATCGACTCACCAAGACTACCCATTTTATCGCTATTCGGGAAGACCTCTCACTTGAACAACTTGCAAGGATATATGTGAAGGAAGTAGTGAGATTTTACGGCGTTCCACTCTCGATTGTCTATGACCGTGATCCAAGGTTCACTTCTAAATTCTGGAGGAGCCTTCAACATGATTTGAGTACTGAATTAAATTTCAGCACGGCCTATCACCCCCAAACTGATGGCCAGCCTGAAAGGACTATTCAGACACTTGAAGATATGCTAAGATCCTGCTCTCTTGAATTCAAAGGTGGATGTGATCAGCACCTTCCATTGGTTATGTTCTCATACAACAATGGCTTCCACTCGAGTATTCAGATGGCTCCGTATGAAGCTCTTTATGGGAATCGATGTAGAACTCCAACCTGTTGGGATGAAGTTGGAAAACGAAAACTACTTGGTCCCGATCTTGTTCAAGAGATGATAGAGAAGGTTCAAGTCATCCAGAAACACATCAAAGCTGCTCAAAATCGGCAAAAGAGCTATGCTGACAATCGTCGAAGGGAATTGGAGTTCGACGTTGGAGATAAAGTCTTCCTTCAAATATCTCCATGGAAGAGAGTCATGCGATTCGGGAAGAAAGGGAAGCTAAGCCCAAGGTACATTGGCCCCTTTGAGATCCATGATCGTATAGGAGCCGTGGCCTATCGTCTGGCACTTCCACCGAATATGGCTCAAGTTCATGATGTGTTTCACGTATCACTACTGTGGAAGTACATTCCAGACCCCTCACATGTACTAAACTCAGAGGTGGTACAGTTGGGGGATGATCTGTCATATGAGGAGAAGCCGGTAAAAATTCTGGACCGAAGTGATAAGGTTCTACGCAACAAGACAACCCGCCTTTTCAAAGTGTTGTGGAGGAACCAAAAGTTTGAGGAAGCAACATGGGAACCGGAAGAGGCAATGAAGGAGAAGTACCCTCACCTATTTGTGTAAAGTGAAATTTCGGGGGAAAATTTCTTAAGGGGGGAAGAAAGTAACGACCCAAAGTTTTTCAATGGAAAATTCTCTTCTAATATCTATGTCATAAAAACACAAAATAATGAGCTACTAATTGATAAGTGACCTTTAAACATAATTTTTTCACCCCTATGTTTGTAATTTTAAAAATCCAATATTCACAGTTGTGTTCAATATAGTTTTTGGAGTCCAATGAAACAAAAATAATTATTGATGAATAGTAACCTACCCTTATGAATAGTAACCTACCCTTATGAATAGTAATATGACCCTTATAAATAGTAAATAAGAGTAACATTACCTATGAATAATAAAATAAAATTTAGACATCTTAGAAAGTGACAATTTTACCTTAGTAAACATTTTTGGTATTTTATAAGTCATAAATAAAATTATTATAATTAATTAATTAATTTAAAAGAATATTTCTTTTCCTGAAATATATTCATAAATTATTGAATCAATTTTTAATAGTTTTTAGAAAATTTTATAAGACACTAAGTAATTTTTGAATGAACTGCAAAATCAGTTTTAATTTTAAAAACTGTTTTTTATGTAAATTATGATTTTAATTAAATATTAAATTAATAATTTTTAGAAAATTATTTTTGAAAAATGGACTTCATTTTTGGATTCTACACATCGAAAAATGGTTGGGGTAAAATTTTGGGATTTTTCTGAGATACATGAATTTTGATGAATAGTAGAATACATTTATTTATCATATAAACACATTTTAATTAAAACCCACTATTCCTGACATCACAAGTGATGTAAGCACCCAAATCCAGAATTCACAAGTCTAATTCACTATTCTTAGTCATAAAAGACTCACTATTCCTTGTCTTAGGTGAAATTAATAAACTAATCAATTTTATATTAAGGAAACCCCTCTCCCCTCCACTATAAAAACCACCCTTCACTCCCTCTTTTCCTCACACCTCTCAAGCTCCAAGACTTCTCTAAATTCTTCCCAAACATCTTCCCTAGCTCATCCCCCACGTCCAAAAGCTTCTGGTCTCATAAAAAGTGCAAGCCTAGATTCCTTAAAGAGGATCTCAAGAGGAGGATTCTAAAGGTAATTTCTCTCTCTCTTCTCCTTTAATTTCCTTTCAAGCTCAAGTTCCTTTCTTGATCTCTCTCTATCTATCTTCATCCAAATTGTTCTGTAAATCCAGTATTTTATATATACTGTAATATTATAATTCTAATGTTATATTATATCACCCCACACCCTTTCCCCCTTCCTTTTAATTTATTAAAGAGAACGTTGTTCATGTGGTGATAATTTATCACCTTCAAAAACAACATGCTCTCTTCTTCCATTTATACCTTAAATCTGGTCATGAAACCATTTTTATGGTTGAACCAGAATGTTTTATATGTATTATGTTCTATTTTAAGTTCTTTAAATAA
The DNA here is from genome assembly GCA_963277665.1 of Viscum album. NCBI lineage: Eukaryota > Viridiplantae > Streptophyta > Magnoliopsida > Santalales > Viscaceae > Viscum > Viscum album. The sequence goes on along the minus strand of OY728133.1, from coordinate 2,061,613,979 downwards.
CCTATGGCCATACTACTAAGTGAAAAGTAAAAATGAGTTGGTTGTGATCCAAAAACCGCTCAAATTAGCCCAAATAATCTTCATTTAATTCTTATCTAATGATTCGGTCACATGGATCTAATATAACTCATTATAAAATCATTTATGCTTCTGTAATATCATTAATTACATTTAATATCAGTTCTGGATGTTTACCCATGATCTACCCAAACATCAAATTATGAATACAGGTTGACCGCTCAAGAAAACCATGAAAACGAACAACCCCAATCAATGTTTTTAAACTCTATAAGTCATCCAAAGGAACATAATATGAAATAATGAAACCAGAATGAACCCTATTAATGTATAAAAGGTTATGGAATTTCTAATTAATGAATATAATGTCATTATACAGGACATTAAAGAGAAGGAGGCATTCGAGTACAAGGAAAGGGGAAATCTCGAACCCAATTTTATTCCTTCGGGTTCTCCCTCTTTCACTCCATTTTTGATGTGGTTACTCTTCAAAGAACATTTTTTCATCATTTACATGAATTTTCTGGGATATAAATGTTTGTCACTGGTTTTTATGTCCATCAAAATGTTTTCCAAAAGAACTCTTCTTTCAAGATCTCACCTTTTACCTCTCATTCAAGGTTGATGGTTTTTATATCAAGTATGGTGTTCCCTCTTTCTTTTGGGAACCCAAAGCTTATGAATGTGTTATTATGAGATTAAAACCATTCCTTTCCATGGGTTATTTATGTATATGTTTGATATGTGTTCTATGTGGCATTCATGATAATGATAATGTTATGATGTGACGTGTGCGCCCGGAATTATATAGCGCAATATGAATGTTTAAATGTGACGGGTGCGCCCGGAATTATATAGCGCTCCAATGCATTGGGTAAAGTGATGAATCTCACGAGTAAATGTGAAATGATGTGTGAACATGATCCTAGATTTGTTCACAATTATGTGTGGTAGTTAACCACTAAGACATGATATTTCATTTTTATGCTTTGCCACATTTCACGTTTATTGTTTATGCTCCTCTCATGTTCAAGATCTTCGTCATGATTATGCTCACCCCATGCAATATTGTTCTTATCTATCCTCTTACTGGGTATTTAGCTCACCCCTTTTGATGTATATCCTCAGGTGGCTACATGTACTAAGGAGAGGACAAGTGATACTAAGAAGCTATAGAAGAAGAGATTAAATGAATTTTTATGCTTGATGTTGTACTTGTTATGTGTAGTCCTAGTTTTCCCAAGACACTTAACCTCTGGATCCTCCATGTGTAATACTATCTTTGAAATGATGTAATAGTAATGTAAGAAAAGGTCGGGTCGCTATAGATACTATCATATCAACCTCCAAATATATGTCATTTTCTAATGTATGAAGTCATTAGAAATATTACTCTTTATAGAAAATAATAACTACTCCAGTAATTATCACATGCACATCTCAATTTCTTCTTTTTAATTTACTACATTATCCATTTTCTAGTAATAAGAGTAAAAATATTTTCATAGTATGTAAATCAATGTAATAATCCTATAATTTGTATGTTTCCCTCCTTCCAACAATGGAATTTCTTCTAATATTACATCAAGCTATTTTTCATTCTTCTCTACATCCTCTTTGTTGTTTCTCTTAATTATCCCTAGAAATAACTTTTATTTGGGTGTAATTTAATTTTTTCACTTGTAATGCCTCCTTAAAAGATGAACCCCCTATCATTTCGATGGTAGTATTTCCTATGGGTGTTGAATTTTCATCATATACTAGTAGTTAATCCCAACATTCAAGAATTGATCATTGTAGTATGTTTTATTATTTTTCAGAAATTATAATTTTACATGAAAACAACAATGGATTTACTATAATTGAAAACCCATTATTGTGTCTGGATACATATTTTCCACTTTATAGTCATAATTTTATCAATTAAGTTAACAAGAAAAACTTGTTTTGGTAAGCCTATATTATTACACATTCTCAAAATTAATCTATAATTTTTATGTGATCATATCTTAAAAACATGTTGGTAGAAATTTTGTTCATACCTTTTTAAAATATGATATGTTATCTTCTTATTTATCTTATTCCACTCTGATTCCATGGTAGAATTGAGTCAGTTAACTCATTCTCAATGGGGTCAAATATATTCTTACCATTTGTATATATTCTATCAATGAATTAAATATGTTATTTTTAATGAAATAAATATGAACTTCCTTCCCATATAAAATCCACCCATTTAATTTATATTCTGTAAAAATTTAAATATAATTTGAAAACATACAGTGCACTTTTGTATTTGGAAAAAATTAAAATGGGTGAATAAACTTATGAATTGTCAAAAGGGAATCTTATATATGAAGATATGATCCAAATATTATCAATGATCCGGATTTACCGATGATATAACATTGATGCAGTGTTGTAATCATACTTACATGACACACCAGAGTAACCACAAGATTGGTCTCCATAAGAGTAATCATCCATGTGAATAAAATATATTAATCTTATAAGGGGGTATTATAGAGTACTATGTTGATCCAAAAAATTAACACCATTTTTGATCTCTTTTTATCTTCTTTTTCATGAAATTTCCACTCTATAAATCATCCTAAAATGATATTTTAGAATCTTTCTTTAGAAAATGAATGTGGCCAACATGAATTTTTAATCCATCAAAAAACCTACAATACTCCTTTTTGTTTCAATGCCACTATATTTTATATGACATTTTTTGATTTTTTTGATCACTCATAAATGAAAAAATGGAATAAAAATAATCATTATTTTTGTAAGACAATGTTTTACAAAACTATCTCTCACACACTACCCATTCTCTTTATCAGATCTCTAAATTCATTCTCTTTAATACCTGGATGTACTTATCTCTAATTATTAATGAGGGAAGGATATACAAGGTTCATTAAATTGAAAATATTTGATTGAATGTTTTGAAAAAAACTCAAAATAATTCTCACCTAAAATTAAATATGTTTGATATGGTATCATTAAATATATTCAATTCATTTAACATCCATAGTGGCCATGCATGAAAAATAATTAGGTTTGGTGGGGTTGGTGAATCCTTCATTTGTAAGAGTTTGTAGAAGATTAAAGATCATAAACTTTGACTATTTACGGATAATTTCATTGAGTGACTATGTGACTTCTTTAAAAATATTCCCATCAATAATAGTTGAGATTTAAAAATGAAAATATAATACTGAATGAACTTGTTTCTTACAAACTTGATCCACTAAAAAACTATACCAAATTTAAGAAACAAAATTAATTAGGAAACATTAAGTAGGATTTAATTCTAAAAAACCTCTATATATGACCCCAACTGATAACAAAACTTGTGTGCTGATCAATTTTTCTATGAAGTCATGCTCATCAACCATCCATGATGTTGATAACAATACACTTTGGGATGAATATTAAGTATCAATTGGTGTAAATGGATTGGTTAGTGTATATACTTAGTGTACATGGGGAGATTTCAGAATCCATAGGCGTCTTGATCATATTACGATTAAAATATGGTTTTAGTCTTGTATGATTCATTGGAATAAAAGGGAATAGTTTTTTGAAATAATAGACCAATTCTAGTCAATTTCTATCTAGGTGAGTAGTATAATAGATAGAAACTGAACTGGACAAAATATAGATTAAAATTCATTTATCGGGAGGTATTCATGAAAATAGGCTTATGGGAAGAGGATAAGGATAATTTTAATTAAAATATATATTATAAAATTCATAGATTGATACACCGAATATAGAGATGACTGGGAAAAAATAATGGCGATAAGAGGAGGGATTTATATATAGATAGACTGAAAAATATAAAAATTAAAATAGTGGAGTTATTTCAATAGGTATATTTAATTCATAATAGTTACTAGAGAGAGATAGAGAAGTGAAACTATGATCATAAGATAGAGATGGCCTAGTGAAATAAAGATTCTCAACATATAATCTCACAATAATATGGAAGGTTTACTCACTTTATTTTCATTTACATTCTTATAATGAATTAATTATTTCACATTAATCATTCAAATCATTAAATATATTTTGATAATTAAAATTTATATAGATTAAGAAATTCAAGAGTAAGAATAATGTAGATTGAATAATTTTTTCAACATTTTATAATATAAAACACTAAATCTCTCCCTAAAACATCATCATGAGAATGAAAAACATTCTATAAAAATAGGTATCTCATGTTGACCTAATTAGATCTCAAGATAAAAATATTTATATTTTCTTCTATTTGTTTATGATAAATTATTTTTATGATTTATTTTCTGTTTTATTAGGAGATTAAATTATTCCTTTTTTCTAATAAGAATTGATTTATGTAATAAAAAAAGAAGATCTTTTAAAATTCATATTCTCTAAAATAACAAATTTAATTATATTATAATAATTTAATTGATTATTTTATTATAATAATTAATATAATATTAATTTATGAAAGGAGTGATGGTTTTATCTTTTGATGACTTATGTTTTATTGTTTCATTGTTGACGGAATTCCCTATCATAAATGAGTGTGTGAGTTGATACAATAATATTTTATTAATTATCATTGTATATTAATACCACATATTCTTTTCATTATTTTATCAATTATTTAATAATGTATTTCCTTTAATGATAATTACATATTTCAAATTTTATATATTAATTATCCCCTTCTTCATTTATTCTTTGTATTTATATTATCATTATATTCACTCATTCATATATTGTTTTCATCCAATTTGATTATTTTATAGAGAAGTATCATAATACTATCATTAAAAATAAAACCCTTCAGTTATGATAAATGATTTTTTACTATTTTCTTTTTTTTAATTTTATTTAATCTAAAGAATACACTATCTTTCCCAATGGTTAAAATTTTTACTAAAATGTATATAATATATTATGTTATCATATGATGTCATTTTTCATTATTTACAATAACATACCATTTTCAAAATATTATAATATATCATTATTTTATTGAACTTAAATAATCCATCAAACTCATGTTACTACATGAAAATTTTCCTTCATCTTTTGATTATATCAATCTAACAATCATCGTCTCCTCATGAGCCATATACAACCAATTTTATTTTATTTTTCATGTTACTTGTTTCATTATGGAATATTGGTGTCATGGATTCATATTATTATGTAAATATTTTTTTGTCACGACCCGTCCCCCGGGGCCTGTGTCATGACTTCTCCAAGACTGTCTTCCACAGACCAGGGGCTGGTGACTAGAACCGAAAGGCATATTCCGAAAAACTATATGGTATTGCCTTTAAAATTTTACAACACATGGTCCGAGAACACAATAAGAAGAAATTGTGAAGTAACTACTGTAGTAAGAAGAGTTCTGAAAGCAAAGGGGCTCGGAATACAAGCCCAAATGTAAATGTTAAAGTACAACTGAAAGGAACAATATAACTGAAAATGAGTAAATTGCTATAGGGTTGTCCTCTAAGGATCCTACCTGAAGGGAAGGTACAAATCGCCTCCTCAGATCTCCACACCCACCTATCTCCTCCACGTACCACCTAGTCCTGGATCCCTCAAACCTCATCCCAGCAACTTGTCATCTGCACAATACACAATGTTGTGTGGTGAATCTCATGCAGGGGTGAGTATAACAATACCTAGTAGGTACCCCGAGACCCCAGAAGGTCTCCCAGAATTCCACAATGGAAAACCACAAATCATGATCTCAATCACAATGCACAAAGCAATAGAAACATCTTATAACGAGTCTCGGCTCAAACCAGGTTTTCAATGAAGTATAGAAGTACATATGATTAGTCTTGAAACTAGTTCATCTTATACTGTCATGAGGCACTGCTGCTGACCATACGGAGTCTGACCCACATAGGATTCGATCCGCCTATTATCATTATATCGCTGAACAATGACGGGTCGCTCTATGGACGGTCCTTGCTGGGGTGCGAGGTGCAGATCCACACAATACCACTAGGTACTAATCCACACAGGAACGCTAGGTGCTGATCTATAGAGGACTTCTAGGTGATGATCCACACATGTCCACTAGGTTTTAATCCACACAAGACTATTAGGTTTTTACCCACAAAATATTTCTCTGTACTAACCTCCATATGATTTGTCTCCAACCTCTACCTCATTACAAGACACTGGATTCCTCACACCCGATGTACTCGAGTTCTGTAGAATATTTCCCAGAGAATATTGGTTGTTCCTTGACCTCTAATGAGCTCAAAAAAAGAGTAACCCATTGGACTAACAAGTCATAAGGGTTCCAACGTGATAGACGGTGCGTCAATCGGACTTCCGATCTGTGAGTTATAAACATTTTAGCACCGGTGGAATCTTTAGATTTTGGTTCGATCCGACCAAGAAGTACTCCAAATATATCCAAAACTCAAGTGGAATATGTCAAAAAGTATTGTCCTGATCCAGGGTTCACATCTCCATAGACAGTTCATCAAACGGACGACCGGTTCCAATGTTATGGCCCTTTATGTTTTTCTAGGCCTGGGTCCTGTCCGACCCAGTGGGAATGTCCCGGCCCTACCCGATTTGGGCTGGGCTATGGCGTACTCGACCGCCGGGCCTGGGGTCCTGCCCGGACCATAGGGGGTGGCATGAAAATATGGGGCTTACAAGGGAGGCCCGGCCCATATCGGGCCACCCGGAATGGCGCCGCTACGTGGCACGCATGACCCATTGGAGTGGGTCCTTTCGACTCCATTGTGGTCGGCGTCCATGCCAACTTACTTATCATATGGCTCGTGATGACATGCCACTCGTCCACCTACGGCCGGCTGGTGCATCGGCCTCCTTCCTCTGGTCATCATGGCTGATGAGTCGCGTCCCCCCTTTGTTCATCTGAGGCGTGCGATGGCATGCCGCTACTCCTCCACGGTCGGCCGATGTCATCTTCTCCAATGACTGTTGTGGATTTGTGATGTGGTCTCTTCTTGTGGCATGCATCAACGTGTTATCACCATTGTAGCCAGTCGATATCGCCGTGTTTCCAGTCTTCCATGGAGGGCGTAAAATTATCAATGTGGTGGGGGGATCGGACCGTGATCATTGGGTCTATTCCCTCCATGTTATATCATTAAATATATGGGTGGATAAAAAGGGGTTCCATAAATACACTTGAATTCAAAACAAGAAAACAATCCCCTACCTCGTAACCCATTTAAGAATTTTCATGCTTGATGGTGGGTTGTATTCTGCATTCCCGCAATAGGTTCCCAACGATATCTCCAATACGTCGTCCCATGGTTCATGGTTCGATGTAACTTGTCACCTCCCGCAAGGATCAGCTCCGTCCTCCATGGTCACGGTGTCACAGTGCTCCTTTAGCACTTCGTTTCTTGTTAAATTTGTGCCAATACCCCTCCCCATGCTCCATATATATAAGAGAGGGTGAGGGTATGTAACGACATGGGGAATTGATGGGGGCTCATAAATTAGGAACCTTCCTAATTCCCCAATGACTTAATTTGATAGGATTGGTAGGTCAAACCATTTATTGTCTTGACACATCGCCGACACCACCCATTGCTTGCCCGTTGAAGGATATGAAATAAAATAATAAAATTATTTTACTTCATTTATTTTAAAATGTCACAAAACAAATCTTTTTCTCCGGACCTACTATGGTCAAAGTAAAACCTCCCTTAAGTTAATCCTAGCACTGAGGATTCAACTATGCCCTCATATTTTTAATCTAAGAAATGGTTCAAAATATAGAAAACGCCACTCACACATTTACAGAAATTACCTTAAAAAGAGTTCATAAATTTATTTCTCGCACTCCAGGCCTTAGAATCAGCCACCATCAATTTTTGCAGACACGTAATAATTCCATATAATTTAAAAAATAACACGAAAAAATCTTGGTCATTACATTCTCCCCAACTTTGGGCTATTCGTCCATTAAATCCACAACATTGACAAAGAAAACAAATGGGGATACTGAGTACGAATCTGAGCCTCCTTCTCCCAAGTGCTCTCCGGGAGGCTCACGCGCTGCCACAAACGCACACTAGAGGTATTGACCGCCCATGGAGGAATCGCTCCTATTGATCCTCAATCTCTACTGGAACCTCCGTAAATGTCTCCCCAACGTCCAAATCTAATTCACCATGGTCGATGATGTGAGATAGGTCGTGCACATTCTCCTCAGCTAGAATACATGGAAGACGTCATGCACCTTCTCCAGTTGGGGTGGAAGTGCCAAGTGGCTTGCCACCTCACGTATCCTCTGATGTGTCATGAATGGTCCAATAATCCTTGGTGATAACATGCCACCTAGACCAAATATATGTAGTACATGTTTAGGGGAGACTCATAAAAATACATGGTCCCCCTCCTGGAACACCAAAGGTCTCCATTTTTTATCGGCATAAGACTTCTGTCTACTCTATGTAGTCTTCATCTGCTCCTGGATGATCTGCACCTTCTCAGTGGTAGCCTGTACAAACTATGGACCCATAAGTGCTGACTCCCCTAGGTATGTCTAGAAAAATGTTGATCTACAACTTCGACTGTATGGGGCCTTGAATGGTTCCATACTAATGGTGGAGCGGTAAGTGTTGTTGTAAGAAAATGCCACCAAAGGAAATTTATCATCCCAACAATGGAAAAAATTTAGGACGCATTCACAAAGAATGTCCTCCAGCGTCTGAATGGTGCACTCCATCTGATCATCCATCTGAGGATGAAAGGAGGATCTCAAATGTAGCTGAGTCCCAAATGCCTCCTGCAATCCCTTCCACAACTGGGATGTAAAACATGTTTCACGATCAGAGAATATTGTTGATGACACCACATTTGTCACACAATATCCTACTCATCAAGGAATCTCATGCCATCTACTGGACCCTGTACTCAGGTATGTAGGAAGTGGGCCAACATAGTGAGTCGGTCAATGATCATCTAGTTAGAATCATGTCCCATGGATGTATGTGGAATCCTTGTCACAATGTCCATAGAGGCCCCATCCCACTATCACTACAGTGCCTCTAGTGGCTAAGCTAAGCCTACTAAAACAAAATTCTTGGCCTTTACTTGCTAGAAAGTGAGGCATCGTGAAACAAACTTTTCCACTACCATCTTCATCCTGGGGCACCAGTGCAATCACTAGAGGTCCTGGCACATCATCACCACACCAGTATAGTAACACCCCGAGATTTTATGAGCTTTATTCTTTTTAATTTCTTTCATATCTTATATTTTATGCTACACCAAGATTATCTTGCATTATACACAAGACTGTATTATCTTGCAGTATACGCAACACTATTCTTGGATCGTGTTACACAAAATTTCAAGTTCGTTTGATAGTAGTTATTCTACGCAACATTAAGTGTATATATATATATATATTCAATTTATAAATGAAATATGGTTGTATTATATTATACGCAACAACAAAGGAGTCTTTCACTACACGCAACCCTGACTTGGATTGCATTACATGCAATCGTGACCTTCCTCGATAGCGTGTGTTGAACGCAATAACGAGTTTCACTAAACAACGATATATGGTTATAATATTATTATGAACTAGCCATTATGAATAGTATTAACTAAAATTTTAATTTTATAACATCATCATTAATCTTAAACATTTTCTAGAACATGGTATGAGGACAAAATAATTTTTTCGGGTAAAATAAATATTTTAAAAAAAATGCATTTTTGCCGCCTATTGATGGCACACCCATTTTAAATATAATTTTTGGAAAGTTTATGAGTAAAATTTGACAAAATAAAATTCTTATTTGGAATATGTATATAAAAATTTTCTTTCGGTACATTTTCTATATTTTTCTGATAACTTTCATATTTTAATTAATAATAAAAACATGCTATATTTTAATTAAAAAAAATCATCGTAATAATTTATATGGTTAAATTATAATATTGAATGGTTTTAAAGTATAAATATAATATGTTTTTACCATTTAATATAATTTATGTCATTACCATTAATTTTACATTGAATTCATTGGTAAAAACATTCCAATCTCGTGCAATGTTATAACTTTTAAAACTCATTTTCTTAACAACGTGATTAATTTTAAATTAATTTCTGCACATTTTGTGATTTAAATTAGGAAAAATTGATTCCATTTTTTTGAATAATTATAACCAAATTATGTTAATAGGTTACTTTTTATTTTTTGGCACTATAAATAGTAACTACGGTAAATTTGTTTTACCACAGTTAAAGGTAAATCAGGTAATTGAGGGTAAATATAATATAATAAAATTCCCCTAACACTTGTATTAATATAATTGGAAGATTATATTTCTTCCTATGGAATATTTTGGTCGAACTGGAATATATTATAACCCACCTGGATTGATTAAGACCGTTAATTTATTTTATTAATAACATAGTGAAATATGTATCACTCAAACTTTAATAATTAAACTATTTTAATATAACGGTATAAAAAATATAAATTCAATTATAAATATTCATTTGAAATCTAAAAGTTTTTTCTTTATCATGGTAATTTAGTTGTAATTTTTAAGATTTATTTATTTACCTTATTATCTTATACATTAATGATTCCGAAATTATTTATTTATTGAAAAATCAATAATATAGTTTTTATTGAAATAATAATATACATAAAAAGGCTCAAAAACCTGACCAAGACTTATTTTTAGAGTATATATAAACCCTAAGAATCCAATGGCCAAATTGGTGACCATTTGGATCCATATAAATAAGATTATGACACTTATATTATTTTATTTTAAATGTATCCAATGTTGTCACCTTCATAATTTAATAAATATAACAATTTACATGTTGTGATTTTAAGATGTAAAATTCGAGTAGAAGTATTATTATGAAATATATTAGATTTATCTTCATCATAGGATTTTATTTTTAATTTTTATGGGACAAATAAGTATATTAAATAATTATACAAAAATGTTGTACTAATTATTTTATTAAGAGATATACCAAATAAATGGATTTAAAAATATTAAAATAAATATTATATTAACTATGTAATGTTCCCCACGAATTTTCGTGACAAATTTGACATTTTAAGAATATATTAAATATTCTGGGTAGAATATATCCTCTATATGGAGTTTATTTAAATTAAAATAAATGTATAGTGTCAAAATTGACACTATTGTTATTTTATAAAAATAACATATTCTAAAATTGATTTAAAAACAAAAAAAATATTTAAAAATAATAAATTGAAATTTATATGGTCTAAATTGTCATAAATTATCCAATTATGGACAATTTACAACACATAAGTAATTATTTATAAAAATTTAAAAATTAGAATATTATTACCACTAATGAAATTAAATAGATTAATTAATGATAAATCAAGTTTATAATGTTTAAAATAAATTCCCAACATATCTAAATTTTATTTTTTGATGAGATTACAACCCTATGTCATCTAATATTCGGATTTGAGTCATTTTTGGAGGTTTCTATGTGAGGTTCAATTTATTATAAATTAATATTTCTTATGTTACTAAAGGTGCCCCTCTCCTCCCTTATAAAAAGGGAACCCCTTCCCTCTTCTCTTCACACCCTTTTGATCCTGAAGCTCGGACAACCCATGCCAATTCCACTTCTCAACCACTCTAGTTATATCATAGTGGTTTTGGTCCTCTCAAAAGACCAACTCTAGTGCCCTAAGAAAAAGTTTAAAGGAGGTGCGTTGAGGAAGAGGTAATCTCTTCTACTGACTCTTTCAAGTTTATTTCTTCTTCTACTTCCTCTTATTTAGATGTTTCATTATAAAGTAATAACATCAGTATTACATATATACAGATATGTTATTATAAATATAATACTACCTTATTTCACCCTCTATCTATCCTATGGAAAATGAAATCACCGCGCGTGCGTACGTACAGAATACCGTCTCCATGCCGTGGTGTAATCAGTTTTTCCACCACCACCTTATATGGATGGGTATGATGGTGTAAATAATAACTATATATGGTTATTATAACATCATATTGATTCTGAGATATTATATCATCAAATACAACTCAATTCAATAATTATGGAAATGATATCATCGCTCGTGCGTACGTACGGATTACCGTCTCCTCAATGTGATGAGATTCATTGTCCATGTTAACTATTAAAGATTGATTATAAATTATATATAATAAATAATAATTAAATATATGACTTGATAAAGCTACTGTATTTATGTATATATATATTTCATCTACTTACATCAATTCAAGTCAATAAGGAAACAAAAACCGCATTCATTTGTACGTATGGCCTACCGTCTGCATGAACAGTGTATTTCATTTCATTTATCTATATTATATATATATATATGTATACTGAATATATATGATATATAAATCATTATTTACTTTATGGAAGTAATTAAACCATGATATAAGTAATAATAATATCAAGAACAACAAGTCCAAACATGTACGACAAATAAAATGATTTTACACAAAACGTTACTTTAACATATAATTTACAAAATAACAAGTAATATAAAGTAATAAGTGAACCATATATGATATCGTAATAATGAATATTATTCTGTAATAAGTCAATTACATTATTTAATTCATTATAAAAGATTTTCGGATGCGTACAAATCATATCAGACATAAGGTGAGGGATAACTTTTCCAATCTCATTTTTATCCTAGATTGTTTATTCGTAAGTATTTACTAGGGTTATATTTATCATCCATGTCCTTGTTTTTTAAAAATGGTTTCATGTATTTTTAAACACCTTTTTCCCCATTTTTTACTTTCAGTACATGGTGTATAAGGAATCTTTCTTTTTTTCACCATACAATGTACTTTTTGACTTTTCCAGCAAAAGTACGAGATGATTGTTTTTTTAACTTATACGGCATGAACGGATTTTTACGGTTTTATAACGCCATATTTTCATGAAGCTTATTCTACAAGATAACATGAATATTTTCAACAAAATTATTTTCTTTTAAAATTTCATGACAATTTTTGAAAAGAAAATGATTTTGAAGATGAAAGGATATTTTCATGAAGAATTCAATTCAAGAGTTTTATCAAAACCATTTTCCATATAAGATGAGATTATTTCATATGTGTATGTTTCAAGTATACATTCTAAATTATTTAAATGGTTTCACTTTTCTTTTGATTAAATGATATTTATTTTTTTTATATGGATTATGTTATGATGTGATGATGTTTATGAAACCCATTTTATTCTTTTTGTTATGATGAATGATTATGTTAATGTTGTGGAACACATAAGAATGATTAAATTATGAGAGGGGTGGGACTTATATCACCCTCTAATGAATTGGGAAAAGATTTATATCTCATTATATAGACATGGGTGGATCGGTATGTTAATATGGTTCAGTGATACAAGACTGGAACTTGGAGTGAACTCGATTCAGAAAGGGACTTCATCCACTAAGATGGTCTTGGCAACAATGCCTTGGCTACTATGGAAATAATATCAAGTGATTAATGGTTTTCCACAATTACATGTTGTATTCCCCTGACATTTTATCATGATTATTGTTTCCTTATGATCTATGCCTTACGTACTATCATGTTTTATGTCATTGCTCAAGATTTTGTTGTTTAAACATTATGTTCATGTTTTTTTAGTTGAAATTCATATGATTTGTTTTATTTCCTCCATGCATACCCTTACTGAGCATTTGAGCTCACCCTTTATATGATTTTTTTTCCCCAGGATTTAATGAAATGTTTTAGGTAAGAAAACAAAAGGGGATGATCTTTATGGGAGATGTTGAAGATCATTCACCACGATTAGAGGATTATGTTTCATGTTTCCAAAGACACTAAACTATTACGGTCCTTGTGTGTCTGTTTTTGTTATGTATTAATTATTCCACAAAAGTAATGTAATGTTCATGTACGTCACGCTTTGGTTCTCTACAGTTGGTATCAGAGGAAAGGTTTAGTTAACCTTTGGATACTATGATGTGAAAACTTTAGTGAGATCCCTAGAGATATTTCTAAGGTATGTCTACAGATGTCCCTATAAGGACCCGACCTTAAACATTACATAATATAGAATTAAATGAATAATTCACATTGAGGATCTTTTCAGGTTTAGAGTTTTAGAGAATTAGGCCATAACTATTACATTACAACTTGAATATTATAAGTAGACACTAATACTCAGTATGCGTTCTTTTCATAAAATAAAAACTCTTAAAAAGAAACATGTCTAGTTCCATGTTTTATATAGCATGACTTTTCCTTGATCCCATCCTTGACCCTATTAATATTTAAGTCCTATGGAAAAAATTTCAAAAACATGGGATGATTATAAAAAGCTCAGTAAGGGTTATAACATAAGGAAGAAAAACATTATCCCATCAATAATTACAAATAAATGAAACCATACTTTTCAATCATAACATACCTTATGAAATCATGAGATTTATGAATAACACACACAAATCATAAATCATAAAGGTTACTTATGGAATTCATATAAGACTTAAATTATAGCTATCATAGATACATAGGTAGTTACACTAGGAATACCCATCACGGTATATTCCCTAAATCTCTTAGAAGAAACATCATGTTTACCTCTGTCACGTTATCCAATGCATTGGAGAGCTATCTCGGCTCATCCGCCCTAGGTTTATCATGGAACCACCCATATACGTAAATAATGCCCAATAACCATAACATAATCATAAAACATAACACAAGTATAAAGGAAAGATAAAATTTCCACTTTCCACTATATCAAATAAAGATATTTAAGTAAATAATGCTTTATCAAACCATTTTCAAAAACCATTTAAAAAGAGATTTTTGAATCAATGTGTCCCATACCAATTTGTATCTTTTAAAGGAATTATCATTTGAAAACATTAATGTCCATATAAATAAATCCTAAAACCCATTTTTAAAACATGGACTTTAATGAGAAATATATAGAAGAATAAATCTTTAAAACATTTAAAATGCTATTTTAGTAACAGAGTTTTTAACAAAAAGAGAGACGCTTGAATACATATAAATAAGAAATAACATGTAATCATAACATTATAATATCATGAGAATAAATGGATTCATGATATAATATTTCAAAGGACAGTATATACACCATATAAGAGGGAATTGGTGCATAACAACAATGAAGTCTCAATGAAAATGTAAATTGAGATGAAATCCCTTATAAAGATGGTATCCTTAAATTAAGGATAAATAAATCTCATAATTATGTGTGAAAAATATAAATACACCCAATACAAGTGGATATTAAGTTTAAAACAATCAGAGTTCATTCACACATATTCATAGGATGACATCAATAAAAAAGAGAAGATCATCCCAAAGAATGGGAATTGGGTTAAGGAGTTCCCTTACTGACTTGGTAACTTACAAAACATATGCCACATGAAATAAGGATCATCCAATAATGATGTAAATACTAATAAATGAAATTATATTATATAAATAGTACAATAATGTGCGGTAGATACACCACACAAAAGTAGATAGTGGAAAATATAGCGTGAATCTCACGGGAATAAAAACAAGTGAGATGATGACCCCTTACCACGTTGTAATTCAATCGAGTCATATGATCAAAAGTTATTAACCACCAATATAATCACAGAATACCATGAATATAAAGATAATAATGATAGTATATATAAAATTTCAGTACACAATACACCACATGAAATAAATATGTGGTGAATAATAAAAATCTCACGGAATTAAAAGTGAGATGAGAAATCCCTTACAAAAATTCAGCAGCCTAACGGCGCCACTTAAAAATTCTTAAAATGAATTGATGAGAGTAAGAGGGGGTCCCTCATAATATTAAAATACAAATTCAAGTATGGTGAATATAAAAGAACAACCTCCAACATAAGAACATGGAGAATAAAAGAAATGACATAAAATAGAGTACTTGAAAAGAAAGAGAGAGGTCGGATCCCTTACCTCGTGTCCGACTGGACTCAATCATTCATTAATCTTCTGAATAATAAACTAAAGTTAATTTATACTTTCTTAGGAACCTTTTTCATGTTTACTATTCCATTTATATCACTTATTACCATGTTATAAACATTATGTAATCATTTATGTTAATAATGCTCGTTTTGTCAATATTTGGTACTTGAGTCAAAAATGGACTTCTTATAATTACATGTTGTTCATGAGGTCAAAGTTTACTTAAATACAGAATTATATTAATGATTTATATATAATATATATAAAATATATCTAGTATATACATGTATTTATAATAGTATATAACATTTAGAGGTAAGAAATGAAATGCACCGTTCATTGAGACGGTAAGTCGTTCGTACGCATCAACGCTACTTTAATTTATATTTCTTATTTTAATGGAATTAAAATATAATAATACATAGGTATAATATAAATCCAGTATAATAACATATATAATACAATTAAATCTATCCAATATACATTCTACATAAGGCATTAATGAGTCACATCACTTTGAGGGGGCGGTAGTCCGCGCTTCCTCAAATGAGATTATCGTATTTACCCACTATGAAAAACAAAAAGGCGTGATATAAAAGGAAAAAAAAGAAGCATAAAGAAAAAATAAAAATAATATATATCATACATAAATATATTTCCATCGTAATGGAAACCATGAAAAGTGATTGGAGATATTTGAACAATCATAGTTTCGTGAGTCGTTAGTTTTCCATCAACAGAAACATTATGTTCTTCATCCATTAGATAGAGGTGTGTGTAAGTGTAGTTAATATACTTCTCATAACAACATCCTAGAATATTTATTATATTGTTTTTGTTACAAAAGAAATGAATAAAAAGAATTTAGTGGTTGGAGAAGTAAAATAAAAGAAAACAATTTAAGAGAAACTGTTACCTTTAATTTGGGTAATCCCTTTGGTTTGAACCAAAAGACTTATTGAAGTGTCGTATTCCTAAGGTAAGGCTTCTAAGGGGAGGAGAGGAATGTAGGTTGCTTAATTTTTTAGAGTTTGGATGAGCCAAATGGCTTGAATGGTGTGAGTAATTTGATATAAATGGTCTCTTTTTATAAGTAAAAGGAGGGGCTCTTTAGGAATGTGTGAAAATATTATTTTATTATATAATTATATTCGGTTTCAAAAGGACCAGAAATCTTTAAAGATTAATATAAGATAACTCATTGCCTAAATAAAATCATCCAATCAGAATTTTACATGTTTTGGACAATATTTTACTCATTAGAATCTTATTTATTTAAATCATTTATTAATGAGGTAACTACTACATCACTATTGTGTCATGAATAATTTAATTTATTTGATGACTAAAAATTATAAAAAAAATACCATGATGTAGGAAATAATTTTATATTTCCAATTAATGTTCATAGTCTAAAATAGGACTTATATAACACCATATAAAAATTAATTACTAAACGATTTTTGTTAATGTCATTTTTGTCTTTACATTATATTAATTAATCTAAATTGTCATTATCACTCCCAAGTGGCTCAATGGGGTCCCAAAATCGACCAAAATATTCCCATGGTCATTAATGACTCAACAAATAAGTTTTTGACAAGTGTTAAGATAATTTTGAATTATTATAATATTCTTTTAACCTTGAATTACCCTATATAACTTTAACTATGGTAAATAAAAGTCAAAAGATACTATTCACCAATAATTATTTTCATCATAATGAACAACATTTTACTTCTTGATGACAACCATGTATGTCAAATTTTTGAAATTCAATTCAAAAAAGTGGTAATATTTCATTTAAACGAAAAATGCAGTTTTTTTAAGTACCACAAAGTGGTTTCACTGTTCATCAAAAATTGATGTTTTTCAGAAAAATACCAAAAATTCAGCCTAAGATATATTTTATATCCAGAATTAAAAATGATGTATACTATTCCAAATTCAAAATATATATTTTTCATTAATTAACTTTAAAATTAATTTCTGTTATCAAAACAAATAGAGTGTTTTTAAGAAACAATAACTATCAGAAGATTGATACTTGTTTATGCCCAATTTCAAAGTGAAATTAATTATAATGACCCACATTGGATTAAAGGGTAAAAATATATTTTAATTTCTCTTTAAAAACAATTAAAAATATAAACCAACCATAAAAATAATTTAGATTAAAAGGCACTTTCGAATTAAAATACAATATTTTTCACTAATCAATAAAAAATGAACTTTATCGGAAAAATTCCAAAAATTTAAACAAAGTAAATTTTGATGTCCTCATTTTAAATAAAGTTTTCATTTGGGCATATAGAGTGCATTAAAGTTACCAAAACTATATTTAAAAAGGGTTCACCATTGAAAGGCTATAAATCGGCCTTTTAATGTAAATATTCTTTAAAATTAGATTCATTCACATTTTATGCCCCTATCTTTTATTGGATAAATGTAAATAGATTTAACAAAAATGTATAATCATATTGTATTAAATTTTGTTCATTCTTGTCACCAAAACGGCTCAGAGTTGACTACCATTTAAAATAATAACATTATATTATTAATGTGCAACATAAGATTTCAAAGAAACCCGTTGTTGCGTATCGGGTATGCTATCGAACATAGCAACCATTTTAAAGTAAAATTAATATTTAATTAAAAAGTTAATAAATATGAAAAAGGAATATTCTTTATCTACCTGGGATGTTACAGTCCCTAAGGTTACATATAAGTATAGGTTATAGTTCTAGAATTATGGTAATGATCGTAGAATTAAACCTAAGATGTTATTGATTGAATGTACTTCCCATTGATTATGTTTTTTTTCTAGTATGAGTTTTTCCTCTCAGACTATTCTTTATAGGTTTTATGAAATGGAAGGAAATAAGAGGATTCATGTTAATGGAGAATATGACGGACAATGGAATGATTTTCTTTGTGAGCAACCAAATGAAACGGGATTTGGATGCCCAAACATCGTTATTATGCCTAATCAGCAATCTCATAATATGATCAATAATATCAAATTTGGTAAGATTATTAACTCGGCCAATAAGAGAAAGATAGAGTTTCATGATGATCATAGAAGAAAGAAAGTTAAATTTCTCTCACGTAAATCATGTTGGAAGATGAATCAAGGAGAATGTTTCAAAGGAACTAGAAGATGCTTTGGGTAAGGAAAAGAAGGACACAAAGCCAGTAATTGTAATGGAAAAGGTTCATTTAACACCATGTACAAGGATAATGGTATTTCTAAGACATCAACAATAGTTAAATGATTTAAATGTTGAATGTACGGGCATTACAAAAACCAATTCCCTAAGGGAAAATCTCGTGAAGAGAATCAGAATGGTCATATGGGTAGTATTTATGTGGATGATGATGAAAAGACTAAAAATGATATATGAGATGAAATAAATGATGAATATCAGTCAGTGGTTTAAGAAGGTAGTGGAATTATTGTATGATTATCAAGAATAATGTATGATACTATGGAATAATGAAAAATATCAGGATTGTTACACTGTTGTCTTTCCTTGAGTTTTTGAAAGTATATAATGAATGGTACCGGTAAGGTTATTAAAATATTTTTGGATGGTAGATGATATGTTCATAATTAATGGATAAGGATATAATGAAATGTTTGATAGTATTAATGATCTCATGACTGGTATAAGGAAAAAGTGATATCATAGTTTGATAATATAGAAATTTTGGGATTTTGGTATGTGGAAAGAGTTAAATTTTGACAGAATTTATGTTTAAACTAAGCTTCAATGGGTATTAATTTTTCAATAGAATACATGATTAAGGTATTCACATGTTTGGAATGTTACCAACAAGATATATCCTATGATATATGGGGGATAAATTATGGTATTTAATTGCTTGGTAGATGACCTCTATAGTAATATTTTTCTTTATACTTTTGGATAGACGTATTTTGGATAAGTCTAAAGATTGGAATGGATTATGTTAGGAATCATATATTATTGTTTAAGGCTACAAATGTTTTATATTATTTCTAGAATGTTATGATAGTATTGTTTTAGAAAAAGTACAACCCATAGGATGGGCGACAATACATCGCGTCGGTCATGGCTGTGGGAATCGAACCCACAACCAAAGTATGTCAGGACTTTATCACCTACCAATGGCCTACAGGAATTCCTTAGTTAGTAGAAAGTAGTTTTATTATATTAAGTGGTATGATAGATGACGTATAAGTCCGTTTTTTCAATCATATAAGTTTAACCTCACCGTAGATAGAATAATGTATATTTGATAACTTTTGCTAACCATATGTTTGAGACAGATGGAATAACCTATCATTCTATCACATGATCTGCTAACACTTCACGGAAGACAAATTCAACTTCATTTCTTTAAGAGATGAAGTGGAAATTGTTCAAGGAACAAACAACAGTGAGATTGTACCAAAATCAATAAATATTTCTTTTAATTCAAAAAATATTCAACATTAGGGAAATGATCATGAAAACAAAAAATGTTGTCCTAGTGCCCTCATATATGATGAATCAGATGGTACCTTGAATCATCACAAAATTATGGCTTTGTGACTGTTGGCTTTATCATATCCATGTCCTCTACCACTCTCTATCAGAACATGATGGTTATATTTCTCTTCTATATCCATATTTTCACCTATGTTATCCTATGTGGAAAACCAATGATTAGTTAATTTGGGTAACTGTTACATTTCATACTTTAGTTTTTAAAGATAAGTTTTGGTATTCCTTTTTACGATGTGGGATTCTATAAAAGAAACTCTCATGTAATAAACCATTTCTAACCCCAACGAATTTCGAGGGAGAAATTCATTTTAAGGGTGGTAGAATGTAACAACCCGATATTTTATGAGACTTCTTCTTTTTAATTTCTTTCATATCTTCTGTTGTATGCTACACCAAGATTATTGTGTGTTATATACAAGACCGTATTAGCTTGCAGTATATACAACACTATTCTTGGATTGTGATACACAAAATTTCATGTTCGTTTGATAGTAGTTATTCTACAAAACAATGAGTGTGTGTATATATATATATATTCAATGTATAAATAAAATATGTTTGTGTTCTGTTATACGCAACAAAAAAGGAGTTTGGCACTACACGCAACCCTGACTTGGCTTGCATTACACGCAATCGCGACCTTCCTCGATAGCGTGTGTTGTACGCAATACCGGGTTTCACTAAATAACAATATATGGTTATAATATTATTATGAACTAGCCATTTTCAATATTATTCACTACATTTTTAATTTCATAACATTATCATTCATCTTAATCATTTTCTAGAACATGGTATGAGTACAAAATAAATTTTTCGGGTAAAATAAGTATTTTTCAAAAAATGCAGTTTTGTCGCCTTTTGATGGAACACCCATTTTAAAGACAATATATGACAAGTTTATGAGTTCAATTTGACAAAATAAAATTCTTCTTTGGAATTAGGGTATAATAATTCACTTTGGATAAATTTTTCATATTATTATGATAACTTTAATATTTTAATGAATAGTAAAAACACGCTATATTTTTATTAAAAACAACATTTTTTCATCGCAATAATTTATATGGTTAAATTATAATATTTAATGGTTTTAATGTATTAATAGAATATTTTTTACCATTTAATATAATTTATTTCATTACCATTAATTTTACATTGAATTCATTGGTAAAAATATTTCAATTTTTTGCAATTTTTTAACTTTTAAAACTCATTTTATTAACAACGTGATTAATGTTAAATTAGATTCTTCATCTTCTGTGAATTGAATTAGGAAAAACGGATTATATATTTTGAATCAGTAGGCCCAAATTATGTTAATCGGCTATTTTTTATTTTTGGGCAATATGAATAGTAACTATGATAAATTTAATTTACCATAGTTAAAGGTAAATCGGGTAATTGAGGGTAAATATAATTTTATAAAATTACCCTCATACTTTTATTAATATAATTGGAAGATTATATTTTGTCCTATGGAATATTTTGGTCGAAATGGAATCCATTAGAACCCACTTGGATTGATAAAGACCTTTAATTTATTTTATTTAAAAGAAAGTGAAATAAGTCTCACTCAAACTATAATAATTAAAATATTTTAATATCGGGTTATACAGAATATAAATTCAATTGTAAATACTCATTTGAAATCTAAAATGTTTTTCTTTATCATGGTAATTTTTTTGTAATTTTTAATAATTATTTATTTACCTTATTGGCTTATACATTAATGATGCAGAAATTATTTATTTAGTGAAAAATCAATAATATATTTTTTATTGAAATAATAATACACATCAAAAGGCTCAAAAACCCGACCAAGATTTATTTTTAGTGTATATATAAACCCTTAGAATCAAATGGCCGAATTGGTGACTATATAGATCCTTATAAAGATGATTATGACACTTATAGTATTTTATTTTAAATGAATCCAAAGTTGTCACCTTCATAATTTAATAAATATAACTATTTAGATGTTGTTATTTTGAGATGATAAATTAGAGTAAAGGTATTATTATGAAATCTATGGTATTTATCTTCATCATATGATTTTATTTTTAATTTTTATGTGACAAATAAGTATATTAAATAATTATACATAAATTATGTACTAATTATTTTATTAAGAGATATACAAAATAAATAGTTTTAAAAATATTAAAATAAATAATATATGAACTATTTAATGTGCCCCAATAATTTTCTAGACATATTTGAATTGTTATTAGTCTATTAAATATTTTTTTTAGAATATAACTTCTGTATGGAGTTTATTTAAATTAAAATAAATGAATAGTGTTAAAATTGACAATATAGTTATTTTAAAAAAATAACATATTATAAAATTGATTAAAAATCCCCAAAATACTTAAAAATTATTAATTGAAATTTATATGGTCTACAATTTCATAAATTACCCAAATATGGACAATTCACAACACTTAAATTATTATTTATAAAGATTTAAAAATTCGAATTTTATTACCACAAATAAAATTAAATAGATTAAATAAGGATAAATCAAGTTGATAATGTTTAAAATAAATTCCCAACATGTCTAAATTTTATTGGTTTATGAGATTACAACCCTATGTCATATAATTTTTGTATTTGAGTCATTTTTGGAGGTTTTTAAGTGAGGTTAAATTTATTATAAATTAATATTTCTTATGTTACCAAAGGTGCCCCTCTCCTCCCTTATAAAAAGGGCACCCCTTCCCTCTTCTCTTCAGACCCTTTTGATCCCTGAAGCTCGGAAAACCCTACCAATTCCTCTTCTAAATCACTCTAGTTATATCATAGAGGTTCTTCTCTTTTCAAAAGACAAACTCTAGTGCCCTAAGAAGAAGTTTAAAGGAGGTGCGTCGAGGAAGAGGTAATCTCTTCTACCGACTCTTTCAAGTTTATTTCTTCTTCTACATCCTCTTATTTAGATGTTTCATTATAAAGTAATAATATCAGCATTAATTATATACTAATATGTTATTATAAATATTAAACTACCCTATTTTAACTTATATCCATCCTACGGAAAACGAAATCACCGCACGTGCGTACGTACGGAATACCGTCTCCACGTCGTGGTGTAATCAGTTTTTCCACAACCACCTTACTTGGATGGGTATAATGTTGTAAAGAATAACTATATATGGTTATTATAAGATCATACTGATTCCAATATAATATATCATCCATTATAATTCAATTCAATAATTATGGGAACGATATAATCGTTTTTTCGTACAAACGGATTACCGTCTCCACAACATGATGAGATTCATTCCCCATATTAACCACTCAAGAATGATTATAAAGTATTTATAATGAATAATAATGAAATATATGAAATTATAAAGCTACTTTATTTATGTATATATATATATCATCTACTTACTTTAATTCAAGTCAACAAGGAGAGAAAAATAGTGTTCATTCGTATGTACGGCCTACTGTCTCCATGACCGGTGTATTTCATTTCATTTATCTATCTATTATATATATATATATACTGAATATATATGATATATAAATCATTATTTACATTCTGGAAGTAAGTAAAAAAATTATATAACTAATAATAACATCAAGAACAATAAGTCCAAACAGGTACGACAAATAAAACGATTTTACCCAAAATACTGCTTTAACATAGAATTTACAAAAGAACGGGTACTATAAAGTAATAAGTGAACCATATATGATATCATAACAATGAATATTATTCAGTAATAAGTCAATGACATTATTTAAACCATTATACAGGAGGTTCAGATACGTACGAAGCATATCAGACCTAAGGCAAGGGATAACATTTCCAATCTCGTCTTTATCCGAGATTGTTTATTCGTAAGTATGTACTGGGGTTGTATTTATCATTCATGTCCCTATTTTCTAAAAATTGTTTCATGTATGTTTAAATTCCTTTTACCCATGTTTCACTTTTACTACATGTTGTGTAAGGAATATTTATTTATTTCACCATACGAGGTACTTTTTGAGTTTTCCTGCAAAAGTACGAGATGGATATTTTTTTAACTTATAAAGAATGAATGGATTTTTACATTTTTATAACTCCTTATTTTCATGAATCTTACTCTACAAGATTTCATGACTATTTTCAACAAAATCCTTTTCTTTTAAAATTGCATGACATTTTTTGAAAAGAAAATGATTTTGAAGAAGAAAAAATATTTTCCTCAAGAAATCATTTCAAGTGTTTTATCAAAACCATTTTCCATTTAAGATGACATTATTTCATATGTGTATGTTTCAAGTATAAGTTTTCTATGATTTAAATGGTTTCACATTTCTTATGATGAAATGATATCCATTTGTTTTATATAGATTATGCTATTATGGGATGATGTTTGTGAAACCCATTTTATTCGTTGGGTTATGATGAATGATTATGTTTATGTTGTACCACATGTAAGAATGATTTCATTATGATATGGGAGGGACTTATATCTCCCTCAAATGCATTGGGTAATGATTTATATCTCATGAGATAGACATGGTGGGAACGGTAAGTTAATTCGGTTCAGTGATACAGGATTGGAACAAGGAGTGAACTTGATTTAGAAATAGACTTTGTCCACTAAGATGGTCTTGGAAGCAATGCCTTGGCTACTATGCAAATCATATAATGTTCTTAATGGTTTTCCACAATTACATGTTTTATTCCCATGACATTGTATCATGATTATTGTTTTTTTATGATATATTCCTTACGTACTGCCATGTTTTATGTCATTGCTCATGATTTTGATGTTTAAAAATTATGTTCATGTTTTTTTAGTTCAAATGTATATGATTTGTTTTATTTCCTCCATGTTTACCCTTACTGAGTATTTGAGCTCACCCTTTATATGTTTTCTTTTCCGTGGGTTTTAAAGAAAGGTTTTAGGAAAGAAAACAAAATGGGAATATCTTTATGGGGGATTTTGAAGATATTTCACCACAATTAGAGGATTATGTTCCATATTTCCAATGACACTAAACTATTACGGTCCTTGTGTGTCTGTTTTTGTTATGTATAAAGTATTCCGCAAATGTAATGTAATGTCCATGTACGTCAAGCATTGGGTCTCTACAACGATTTACTACTAGATGAGACTTATGGAACAATCTCAATACCTCCTCTTGTAGCACCACAGGTACCATGGTACGCCCTGAGAAGGGGATGACATGCTCCCCACCTTCATTAAATATATCTAGTGATTTTCCTGGGGATATCTGAGCACATAAATCCTCACGGTCAAAGTCCCAAAGTTTCACCACCTTGACTCGTTGAAGGAGTGGGTGAGTGAATATCATAGACTGTAGGTATGCTGATACATCTCTATCTACTGAGGATATCTGCAATGCGGCTAGCTTCTCTATCGTCCCACTCAGAAACTATAGACTAGACCATTGACTGAGTGCATATGCTACAATGTTCCCCATACCAAGAATATAGACTATCTCAATGTCATATTCCTCGAGGAACTCTATCCATCGCCATTGTCTCATGTTCAGGTTCTTCTAAGAGAAGATATACTTGAGAAAATTGTGATCAGAGTAGATAGTAAAACATTCGCCCATCAAGTAATGTCTCCACATCTTTAAGGCAAAGACCACGGCTACTAACTCCAGGTTATGGGTAGCATAGTTTTTCTCATGTTGTCTTAGCTGTCGTGAGCCATAGATGATCACTACTCACTCATGCATCTGGACACACCCATGTTTGGTCCTTATGCATTGCAGTAGACTACATACCCAACTCCCTCTTCTGGTAGCCTCATGATGGGGGAACTCGTCAATATCTACCTCAACTCTAGAAAACTCTATTGGCATCTCTTCGTCAAAAAAGGGATTCCCCTTTTTCGTCAACACTAACAATAGTGTCACACCTCTAGAAACGTTAGGCATGAATCTATGGTAGTATCCAACATACCCTAGGAAACTCCACACCTCTGTTACACTACGTCCTGGATAAAAAGAAAGCACAACCTCTATATTTTATATATCCACTAAAACTCCAACCTCTGAGATAATGATTCCCAAAAATTGGACCTCTCATATCCAGAACTAGAACTTCGAAATATTACTACAAATCCTGTGCTCTTGGAGTTTATCCAGAACAATCAGCAGATTATAGGCATGCTCCTCCTCCATCACTGATTTTATCAAGATGTCATCAATGAACACCTCCACTAAGTGATCGATGTATGGCTGAAAG
This sequence comes from Viscum album, assembly GCA_963277665.1. Lineage (NCBI taxonomy): Eukaryota > Viridiplantae > Streptophyta > Magnoliopsida > Santalales > Viscaceae > Viscum > Viscum album. Next base: position 2,061,587,174 of record OY728133.1, on the reverse strand, counting down.
ATCATGATCATGAGTCCCATGAACACTGATGGTGATTTGGACACACTGAATAACATAACCTAGAACTCATAGTGGCCATACCAACACCTAAAAGTCATATTATACACTACCCCAACTCGTATCCTGAGATGATGATAGCCTGATCTAAGGTATATTGTTGAAAACCAATGAGCACCCATCAGCAGATCAAAAAAGATCAACAATCCGTGGAAGGGGGTACTTGTTTTTAATTGTCACATGGTTCAGGAGCCGATAGTCCACATAGAGTCTCAAAATCTCATCTACCTTCTTGGAAAAAATAATCAGGGATACCCATGGAGAAACATTGGGCCTTTTGAACCCCATTACCTATAATTCTTCCAACAATAACCATATCTCACGATGCTCCGCGAGAGCCATCTGATATGCTGGTGAAGATATCAGTGTTGACTTGGGGTATAAGTTGATGTAAATGTATACTTCTCTGCATGGTGGTAGACCCAAAATATCATCAGGAATGATATCAACAATCTATTCCACTACTACAGGATAGCTCGGACTCTCATCATCAACTGCTATGAGTGTAAGGCCAGACAACTCATGAGTAATTAGTTGCACCCTCCTCTGAGTAAGTCATTATTATGGTGAAAATGTTCCCTTCTCATCGGTGAATGAAAAACCTGGTCCTATACATGCAAACACATCGCAATTTTTACCTAATATAGTAGATCTGAGTACGGACTGTGGATAACTAGTACATACCCAAGATGATGTCATAAGGATTCAACGGCACAACTAGGATATCACAGCTGAATCTATTGGCTCCTAGAGTAAGATCACACAGCCTACACCAGTGTGTAATCATCAAATCTGATCTCGTATGAGTCTATCCGTAAAGATCAATCCAACGGTTCCACTAGAAACTCTATGCTAAGAATGAGGGTAGTGGAAATAAATGAGTGACTGACACATATGGCTATAAGTACTGCAACTAAGGTGGATTGGACATATATCATACCACTAATCATCTCTAGAGAACCATGTTCATAGGCCTCAGCTTCCTGGAGATTATCTTGTCACTTTCCTCCTGCTCCATATGGTTAGGGTGGACCACCTGTGATGGTGGCGGTAGACCCTCATATCTCTACACACTGCCTAATGCATGGCTAGATCCTCTACCACATCTGCCACCCTGTGGACCTCCTCGCTCGATCCTCTCCCTCTGCGATGGTGATCACTCTACCATCTTCTAGTCTTCTGTACGGTGGTTTGGGTAGTCACGAGACATGTGACCCTGCCAGCCGCATGTGTAACATTATTTTCCTCTCACCTAACATCCTCTTCCTCACGATCCCCACAAGTCCGACCCTGCATCCTATGGTCTTCCACCAAAATGCCTGGTTCGCTTTGACTTCTGTGTCATCGGCCTATTTCCTACCGTAGAAGACTATACTCCCTGACGTTCGGTGGTGGCTCTCGTTGTGGTTTCCTACTCCTCTAGGAAGCTCTCCATCAATAGTTCTCTCTCTAGAACCCCAACCTGAGTCGGTATGCTGATCGATACAATCGATGCTCTGATCTCATGTCAGAGACCTTGATCAATCGTCCGGGCCCTGAAGAAAGAGTCTCATACCATGTCAGTGGTGTAGCGAGAGAGATCAGTGAACCTCGCTGAGTACTTGGCCACTGTCATGCTGCCCAGTTGTATGTGTAGCAGCTTCTTTATATGCACAGAGTGTATGGTTGCTGGGAAAAACACTACCCTTATAAGTCTCTCTAAGTGCGCCTATATAAGGGTCACCTCATTGTGTATCTAGAGCATCAAGCTCCACCATCTCCCTACTGCTACCTAGAAGATACTGGATTCTAGGTTCATTATATGGATAACAGCTGTCCCAAATAAGAATAATATTATAACTACAGCCTCCATCCAGTCATATGCCACCTGTGGGGTCCGTCTCACCACAGAACCTCAGAGGCCTCTGTAGCTGGAATTCGTGCAATGCACCTGGTCAACGTTCACCCTCTACTAGTGTGTTCGGTGGGAATAACTCCCTAATGGGAAGTGGGGCCTCTATTATATCCTCTAAAGGATATAATTCCATAAGAGGGCCCTGCACTGAGGCCTCGAAGCTCGGTTGGCTATCATCGGATACTCTCTTAGGAATCAGGGATGGTTGTATACAAGGCGGCATCCTGAATGAAGATAGGTGTGCCACGGTCAATAAGATATACCTTGTTAGTAGACTCGAACTGATCACATGAAAAACTCTTCAAAAACACACACAATCAGTGCTTCCATGTACTGAGTCGGAAATCAAAATTTAGGGTCCTGGTGTATAGATATGTCAGCTGTCACACCAACACTCACAACTAGAAATGAGACAATTATCAACCCCCATTGGTGGTCTTTATTAGTATATAGAGACCACTTAGAGACCACCAATGGCTGTCACATTAGTCATGTCTCTATAAGGAAACAACGACAACTATTGGTGGGTGTAGTAGGTGAACTAAGGCTCGGAAAAAATAGCATTCTCTATTGGGCTGAGCTATAGTGACTGCCAATGGAGGTCACTATAGATAAAGTGAATCAAGTCATATAGTGACCGTTAATGGATATCTCTAGGTACCATTAAAAACAGACCATGTAGCGACCGCCAATGGAGGTCACTAACGTGGGAATTTTTTTTCAAAAAATTACAGTGAAAATTCTCAAATAGAAGAAAATAGTAGAAATATTTCAAAAATCCGAAAAAAATATCAATTTGAAATAGTAAAAATATCAGGATACTCAAAAACAAAAAATGTGCGATATACCCCTTCATATCTAGTAATCCAAATATATCCAATCCATTCTAATATTATTCTTCAATAAACCTACAATAAGATAGAAAAAAAAACTAATCAAAGAAAATAAAAATTAGATATATTTATTCAGTTGGAAAATATATATAATAATAAAATTGGGCCGTTAGGCCATTAATGCATTTGAGAATTTTTCCAATTGTTCGGTCTCCATTTTCCCAATTTTCCATTTATCCAATTGGTAATGAGGCCAATATAATAATATGCCACTTGTCCACTGGGCCAATACACTAATATTACATTAGGGAAATTTCCTAATAGGTCCATTGGACAATAGATCATTAGGTAATTTGGATAGTAGTCTACTAGTTCGTACGTCTGTTGTGCTGTTGTTTGGTTGTTGGGATATTGTTAGGTCCTTGGTCCATTTTTAGGTTGTTGTTAAGCCGTTTTTAGGCCTTTGGGCCATTGTTAGTCTGTTGGGCCGTTGGGCCGTTGTTCGGCAGCTGGGACGTTGTTTGGCCATTGGGACGTTGGGAAATTTTTGAGTCGTTGGGCCGTTGAGACGTAGTTGTGTTGTTGGGCCGTTAGGTAGTTAGGCCATTAAGGAGTTAGGGAATTAGTGTGTTAGGGGATAAGGATGTTTGGGAAATTGGGAATTTGTGAATTTGGCCAACTGGCCAAGTATCCATTTAGCCAAGTGTCCATTAGGCCAATAGTCTAATATGGCATTAGGCTACGTGGTCATTTGGCCAATTTTCTAATATGTCATTAGGACAATAGGAAATTAGGTAATTAGGAAAGTAGTCCATTTGACAAATTTTACCTTCAGTCATGAAGCCGTTAGGTTGTTTGGACGATAGTCCATTTTGGAATTAATCCATTTGACTAATTGGAAAACACTCAATTTTACAAATTATCCATTAGTCTAATTTTTACATCATGTCAATTTTGACATTAGGACATTAGACTCAATACTCTACTCGAGTAGAGACCTGTTCTGTTTCTCGTACACAATGTGGGGTTTGAAAAGTTGTTTGGACAAACATTCGGGGGTGTTCGCTAGACATTGAACTATATAGAGTAATGTTTAGTACTGAATAGCCCCCAAGGACAGCCCCTCCCAACCCCCTACATCCCCCACAATCCCCCTGGAAACACCCCCCACTCACCCCGGAAAGCCCCACCCAAGCCCCCCCCCCCAAACTCTCCTCAGACAAACACCCCCCACCCCCCCCCCCCCCCCTTCAACCTCCCCGACAGCCCCTCATGTACCCCCCCACCCCCAACTCCATCTGGACATCCCCCCACACTCGGAGTTCCCCCACTACACCGCCCCGGACAGCCCCCCCCCCACACACACAAAAAAACTCCCTCGAGACAGCTCCCCCACCCACTGACAACCCCTATTCTCCCCCCTCGGACAGCCCCCACCATGAACACTGTTGAGTCAATAATGTTTCCTTATGAATTTTCCATTCCTTTATTTTTGGGGGAGATTATTGAGTCAATAAGGTTTCCTTGTTACATCTACATTCCTTCATGTTTTTTAAATCTCAAACACCCTATCATAAAGAAAATTTCATTTTCCCTAAGATTTTACTTAAAAAGGCAAATTTTCATCCCCTTGGAAAATTACCCTTACCATGTTTTCATTGTTCAAATTGTAGTTCCTTTAAACCTAACTAATTTATTTCAAAGTGTAAAAATCAATTCCCATATTAAACCTCAGAATCTTATAAATACTTATATCTAGAGAATTTTGTTTTCAGTATCTGAATTCAGGTTTCTAATTCTATGAATTTAGACTCCGAACATTCTAAGTTCAGACTCCGAAGTTTTATGAATTCAGACTCCAAATTCTTCAAAAATTCCAGTTCCAAATTATTCAAAATTCAGAATCTGAATCCCTCATAATTCAGACTCCAAATTCAATAGAATTCTAATTCTAAATACATAATAAATATAATCCAAATATCCTTTCAATATAGTCTGGCAAGGTTAACTTACTTAGATTCAGAATTCTATTTTCCTTAGACTCCAAAAATTAGATCTGGTTAATTAACCATATTTTTATTTACCTTTTTTATAAGTATAAAGTGATGTTGTTCATTATGATATTTACTAAACATTGGTTGAGTGACATGTATACAGGTCCCTCCGAAATTCAAGGAAAAATATGACCATTGGAGGAGGGAGTCGATAGTTGAAGATATACCTATAAATAGGATCTCATTTGAACGACCTCAGAACATTTTTGTATGACATTTTATAATTATATGACTCTATAGATTATATGTTGTTGAAGTGTTTTCTAGGGAGAGGGGCTATTTCAACTCTCAGTGCTTCGTGCGGATGTTTTGAACAACTGGTTCGGGTATGAGCAACCTATTCAGACATGCTTTGTGGAGACTCTGATCATTCTGATCATGGGATTTCGGGATTGGAAGATATAGGTTCTTATTTCCTTCTTAATAGAGGGATTATAGGAATAGAAAGTGTGATATTGATCTTCGGATTGAGGGCTTACCTGGGTTTTGGTAAGACATGCTTTCTTGAAAATATAAATCAAGGGAACTTTATCCTAGGTTGTTGAATACCCAACAGTTTGGGTTAAAATATTCTTATACTTGTTAGTTGTACTATTTCATGTTTTATTTTTCCGTTGTATTTTGGCTGTTGAGGAAAGTATAATTATCTTATACTTTATTATACATGTACTCTGATTAAATAGGATTTTATACGCTTTAAGGTAGAATCCTTGTTGTTGTAAAATTTTGTTAAGTTTCATTTCTGGAACCACATTTCTGGAATCTCATTTTTGGAACTACATTTTTTGAATGAAGCATGTTTATAGAACATAGAGGTTTTGTGAATTTACCTTGTTTATCTTTCTTAAACAATAGGATGGTTTCTGACCAACATTAAAAGTTCCAAAAGAAATTTTTAAAAGTATACAATTCACAAACCTCCCCTCTTGTATATTGAGCATCTACATATTTATTTCGATACTACAATCAGTATCATTTTGATACTACAAACACTCCCCCTCCACACCCTGAATAGCACCCCCATCCCCCACCAACGGATAGACCCCCCCCCCCCCAACCCACCCCCAACCCACCCCAGACAGCCCCCCCCCGGACAGCCACTTATATGCTCCCCAGTCAGCCACCACCCCCCAAACTTCCCCAGGATGACCCCCTCACACCCAGACAACCACCACTCTCCCTTGACAGCCCCAACCATGAACACCCCCCCACACACACACACAATTCACAACCCCCCATCCCCCCACTTCTAGATTGCCCACGTTAGCAACATCCGGACAGCCCCCACCCTACTAACCCCAGACACCCCCACCCCAAGGAACCCCCCCCCCTCCAGAAATCCCCTCACGTGCCCCCCGTCAACCGCCCTCTCCCCCCAAACTACCAGGGACAACCCCCACCCCATCCCACCCACCTCCAGACCCCCCCCTAAAACAACATCTCCTGGACCCCCCCCCCCCCCACAAACAGACACACTCACCCCGGACAGCCACTCATATGCCCCCCCCCAATTTACATCGGGGTAGCCCTCCCCCCACCCCTAGACAGCCCCCACTCCCCCAGATATCCCCCCACCCCCACTAACCCAGGACTGCCCCCACCCTCGGATAGCACACCCCCCCATACAGTGCCCCCCCACCCCCAGTCACCCCGGAAAACCCCACCCCACCGCCCCCCAGTAGAATAACACTAACATAGAAAAAATCACTAAGAGGATGGACACCAAAACACATCACATGCCACCACTAAAACAACGATAAATCATATCATAGAACTAGACCAACAGATTTTCACCATATATAATGAATTTATCCACCAACACCCTCAAATAAACCACCAAAAAATCATTAATACCAAACTTATATGGGGTCTAGAGTAACATGATAGGTAGTAAGTGAAGTAGAGGGAGAACATGCCGACCACAAATCATTATAAATAGATGTAAATAAACACTTTGGTGTTTTTAAAAACAAATGTTGTTCTAATCTCAAATAATTCTATATTTAGTGTTTAAATCAATATATAACATTGATTCAATAATAAATATAAAATAAACTCACCTTATGGATATGATGTGTCATGTTTGGTTAGGCCCGCTACCTACTTTCAGTATGCCAGGGACCTATAACAAAAAATAATTATAAAGATTTTAATAAAGAAAATAATAGAAATCAAATAAACAAATTAAGTATAGACCTGCATCATATGGTCCCCTTCACCATCACTCGGATGCACATATTCCCACAGTGTTCTAACTTTCGCGATCAATAGTGCATTTACCTCCTTAGAAGCATGAAACCATGCCTCAAAATCTAACAGTTATTGTGTCATCCGAGAAATAGTAGGACCAAAAACATTAGCATGTGATACTACAAAATGAGGAATCCCCCTTTTATTGGTCAAACTATATCCATGCCTATCACGACCAATAATGCGATGGAATATCTCATTACTTTGCATGGATGATGTCGTTAGTCCTCTGGCAGTTGTTCTAACTCAGCTTCAAATTGAGCCCATGCAATATTTAAATATATTTACATATATATGATTATATATAGATGCATGTAAGTATTAGTAATTATTATAAGAACATACTGTCATAGCTATAGCCTCTAGATCATTTTGATTGCGATTTCTCATCCACACCGACATTTTATCAGTCGGTGCACCTTTCTCCTGTAACTATATACAAATAAAATATAAAAATATAACACAAAACCATATTAAATAATAAATTAAATAATAAATAATAAATACATCATGTAGGATCAGAGACACGTGATGAGTCCCAAGCCTCTGTGGTGGTCCCTGCAACACTCGATTCACGAATTGTTGTGATGAAAACTCTTACATTAAATTAATTCAAATTGCAAACAAATGTATTGTCACACATTCTTGAAACAATATATACCAAAATAAATATACTAACTGTAATGTCCTCAATAGATCAATATGTAACTAATTCACACCACTGAGACGTGAGAACACATCTCGGGACTTTTTCCAGAAAGTATGGGGCACCCACATTTGGTACCCATTTCTCCCTCTTAATTTGGCCATTAAAATATTTCCACATCTTACAAAATTTTCCCATACACACCCGCCAAAACTCATCAGGTCACAATTTTAGATTATTCTATTTAATAAAAAAATCAGACAAGTAAATATTTTTTAAACATAAGAATGAAACTAAAATGATTTTCTTACCATTACATCCATCCAAAGTTGATCTAATGTATCCTGATGGATTAAATCCCAGTCATGTTTGGTCTATGGAAAATGAGGTAGGTCACATATGATATGACTTAGCTGACGGATAAATGTTGGTGAATATAGTCCCACAAGATGAAATCTCTCGTCAAATGAAACATATGTAGACGTGTTGAAATTTCATGACGAAATGCCACAACGAGGGCCTCCCTTGTGAGAGGAAGAAGCGGTCGAGTCTGATCCCATTGAAAACAATTTTATACATAATTTGACATATGTGCATATATATATATATATTACATAAAAATTAAACACAGTTGCATTCAATCATACCTCTACTCTCAGACGAATATGGCTCAAATAGATGATGTGGATGTGCTGCTTGTTCCCCAAACATGTCTGCAGTAATTGAAAACATTGGTAAGGGGACCATACAAAGTGTCAAAAAGATAAAATGTATTGTTTTTTAAAAAATAAAACTTGTACATTTTTCAATAAAACAAAAAAGAATATGATTTCAAAAAACCAGATACATAACAGAAAAGAAAAAAAACTGTACAAAAATGGATTGTTTTTATACTGTTCTTTTAACATGAAGTGATTTGGGGGGTTGGATGTCCTAGAGGGGGGTTGGGAGTGGTGAGGGGCTGGGGGTGTGGTGGGGATATCCATGGGTTTTCTAGGGGGATTATAGGTGGTGGGTTTTCCGGGAGGGGGTTGGGAGTGGGGAGGGGATGGGGTTTTGGTGGGATTGTCTGAGAGGAAGTGTGGTGGGGCTGTCGAGGGGTTCGGGGTGGGGGCTGTCCTAGGGGGAGTGGGGTTAGACCAGGTGGGGGGGGGGTTGTCACAGGTGGGTGACTTTCAAGATAGGGATAGGGGTGGGCCATCCCGGGGGAGTGGGATGGGGGAGTGGTAGGGCGGTCTTGGTGGGAGTGCGGTGGGGATGTCGAGTTGCTAGGGGTGGGGGTGTTCGAGGGGTGTGGGTGTTTTCCGGGTGTGGGGGGAGCTATGTAGGGGGAGGGGGTGTCCAGGTAGGCGTGGGGCTGTCCGAGGGGAGTTCGGTGGTGGTGGGATAGCTGGTGTAGGGAATGGGTAGTGGAGGGGCTCATACCGTATAGGTGGGAGGGGGATTTTAAGGGGGGTGTTCAAAAGGGGGGGATATTTGGGAGGGGGATGGGGGTTGTCCTGGGGGAGTGGGGAGGGGCTATCCAGGGGGAGTGGGGGGGGGGGGGCTAGGTGGTGTATGGAAGGTGGTAGGGGGAAAGTGCAGTGTAAGAGGGAGGGGGCTGTCCAAAGGGGGTGGGCTATTTGGGAGGGGTGGGGGATACTCAGGGGGTGTGGGGTGGGGATATCCCGGGGTGCGGGGTTGGGTGGCTCTGTTAGAGGGGAGTTTGGGGGGTGGTCAATTTGGGAGAGGGAGCTGTCTAAAGAGGGGTTGTCTAAGGGGGGCTATCCAGGTGGAGGGGTAATGCAGGTGGGGGTGGGGTTGTCCAGAAGGAGTGTGGTGGGGCTGTCTAGGGAGATATTATTTCTCTATAAACACATATATGTTTGAAATATGGATCTTTCAAGCTCAATGTAGAATCATCATCCTATAAACAATTATCAATCTGATTAAAAATTTCAACAAGTATTGAATGGATATATAATGGAATAGGGGGACCTTAAAATTTAATCCACAACTTCACAAAACATTTCAATACATTGAAAATATCGTCTCTTTTCTATTACCCATAACTTGGGTGAAGTCAACTTATTTAAAAAATTCTTACACTCAAATCCATTAACTTATTCAATATATTCTTGAAAAAACCTTATAGAACCAAAGAAATATAGTTCATCCAATGAATGCTTGAGAAAGAACCAAATACTAGAATCTTAGTTCACACATGCTCATAGGGGAATCCATAAAAAAGGATCGAACATAAGGTAAATTATGACTAATAACAAATAAAAATGCATATGTACAAAAGTATTTTTCGGTTGTTTTAATCAATTTAAAAAATGATTTTAACTAAAGAGTGAGAAAATAAGTATACCTTTCAATAAACCTAAAAATAATCCATTTCTCATTCAACATCCACTCTAACCAAATAAATATATTCTTCATGATGAACTAAGGTATGTTGATCAAGTTGTTGGGCAAAAAAGGGAATAGTATCGGGTTCATCTACTTGAAATAAAAACACTCCTCACTGGGAAATTTTCACAACAACATGCCAACTAGGATTCAATGCAAAAGTAACAAGGATTACTTGTTCTGCTTATGATGTCAAAATGAATGGTTCATTATCCACTCGTTCATTTCTATATAACATATAGTTAAAATTCACCAATTTCAACTGATGTTGATCGACTTTACTTCCACGCACTGGATCAACCCAATTACACATTAACAATATGTCCTTCAACTCGTGTGTGTATATAACTTCAATGATCTCTGTCAATTGACCATATTAATAACCAGAATCAACAAATGGACAACTGGTGCCACTGTATTTTGTTTTTCATTTGTCTTCAACATCTTTAATGTGAAATCGAAAACAATTAGCTTCTATATATTTATAATGACGAGCTTTTATATATGGACCCTCTTCTAGTTGGATAAATTCTTTAGTTAGCGTGGGGTAACCTAACCCCCTCATGATATGAAACTACCTAATTAAAAGAATTAAATAATGATTTCTACGTACATAAATTATTATAATACTTCACTCATAATGAAAGTCAATTTATATGTACAAAATCCTTGAACCAGTCATTAAATAATGCATAATGAGATGTTTGAATCTGATACTCAATTTCACGAGACATCTCTTATTTTAGCTCATTAATGTGTTTCATGAAAATTATAACGTGATGTATAAATGAACCAATTATGAATAAAAAACATATAAATGTTAAAAAAAATTGGACTGATAAGACATTTACTTCATTAATGGTGAAACTGATGGAGTATTATACAATAAATTTCGATGTGATTGTATCCACTTGATGTTGTCCATATCAAATATGGTTCCTTCTCCAACTAGACCATCATGAATTTGAGATGTCTTATCAAATTTTGTTTCAACATCAATAAGATATTCCGCAAAAAATGTATTACTCTCATCCATCAAATAACTATTTGATATTGATTCCTCTGGACGAGATATTTTGAGAACAAGTCGTTTCAATGTATTCAAATATCAATCAACAGGATACATCCACATGAATTTCACTGGACCAGTAGCCATTACTTCATCGGTTAGGTGCACTGCCCAGTGAACCAAAACATTGAAAATGAGGGGGGAAATAGTTTCCTTAAGTGAAAACTCATAATTACAATTCGGTCCTACAAACTTTCTAAATCACTCATTTTTTGATTTCATAAACAATGTTGTCTAAAAAATTAATCCTCTCAATCAACGGTTGAACAACATTAGAGGATAAAAAAATCAAAAATTACAATTGGAATGAACTACTTAACTGGTATGTGATATTCATGACTTTTCAACCCTTGAAATGTCTTTCTAATAAGATTCGCACACTTTGAAATATTTGAATAGTAACCATTAGAAACCATGAGCATCTTCAAAATGGAAAGAAGTGTATCATTCTCCTTTATAGTCATTGTATACTTTGCAGTAGGAATATATTCCTTGTTTACCAATGAAAAATGTAAATGAAATTGCTTCCTTAAAAAATTTTCTTCCAAATCATAACGTGCATTAACTTGGTCCATTGATTTTCCACTGAAACCAGAAATGGTCCACAATATATAATCACAAACATTTATTTCAATTTGTATGAAATCCAAATTATGCCTTAGCATGTTAGTTTTCTCATAAAGAGGATTGTAAAAAATAATTTCCTTTCTCCAATTGTGATTGAGATGCCTACCCGCACCATGAATTTTAGGTAATGGATGAGCCACAAAATCCTAAAATTCATATACCGTGTTGATGTTTTCATCCTCAATCTACGATAACATTTCAACTCATTTCATGATCTTTGGTGCTGGGAAAAAAAATCATGAACCATCAAATGTCACTCTATTCTTTCAGAACCTGTGCTGAGTGCGGAGAAAACATATGTGACCCATGTATTCCAATTTTCTGTAATGTTTAAGCCATACATATTTTATACATTTATTGTAAAAAGTGCAAGAAAATTCCCCATTTGTACTCCATCCATATAAATTTACAAATGTTGGGAACTCATTGATTGTCCACAATAATGAATCTTTTAGTTTGAACATTTTTTTCATTTCCCAATCATAAGTCATCACACAATCCCCTAAAAATCATTCAACATATCAAGCATTGTCTGAAGGTAAACATCAATCTTATCCCTCAGACATCTATGTCCATCAATTAGAGTGGAAAGTAATATAAAATTTTGCTTCATACAAAGCCGCTGAGGAAGATTATATCGAACCAACACCATAGGCCATGTTCTATGAGTAGAACCAACCATAGACATGAATGGATTTAAACCATCTATTTCCAACCCCAATCAGACATTATTAACATCATTATCATTGTCAGGGAGTCTCATATCGAAATCCTTCCATGAACGAGAGTCTGCTGGGTGGGTTAACATATCAGTTTCCTAATTTCATTTTGTATGCCATCTCATTAAATTAGAAACATTATATGACATTAAATATCTTTTCAACCTCGCCTTTAGGGGAAAGTAACACATTTATTTACAGCAATCAGTTTTATTGTTTCACCGTATTAATTTCATGAGTCTGATTTCCCATGTTCTCTTATCACTTCGAAGCGTCCCAGACCGTACAAATATCCAAATGGGAATTTTATTTTCGAAACAACATAGGGTTGTTTTTCACATTAATATATGGTCTCATAGGTAAAATCTATGTTCTCTATCAACTTATGAGCATGGTAATATGAGTCAGGAATCTTAGGGTCACTAAGAAGAACCATATACAATAACACCAACCACATGTATAATGATGTGTCTGACCACTAATTCAAAGTCATCAAATGAAAAAACACCATGATAAACCTAAATTCGTTGCATGCAGTACATACAGGATATAAATCTGTATTTGCATCATCAAGTACTTAATAAAACATCCTCTAATCACGATCTGCACCAAAGCGCAAATTTATCTCACCGGTCTCAATATTATAGATGTCAATCCCTTCAGGTTAGTACCCACATACCATTTCAGTATACATTTTAGGCATTGGATCATTCATCCTTGCATCAACATCCATCTGAACTGAAACTGTATTTTGATGAAGAATATATTTTCCCCAAGATGAGCCCAACTCTTATAATTTTTTAGAAATGAGTTCAGGATTATGTGCTCACTCATGGTATCTCATGTGAATTGATAACTGTTATCACATTTTCTACATAAAAACTAATAAAGTCACTTTGAAATCCTCCAGGGAACTCAATAAACTACAAAATGACCATGAAATATTCTCTAGACATTCAATTTGGAAGACCAATCCAACTCGTATCCATAATAATAAAAGTATAATAATCATTTACACAAGACATCATATTACATTCATTTTTCATATAAAATTAATTTGAAATAAATATTGTCCAGTTGCATATGGACCATAGATAAAATAAACAATTTATATCTCTATATAATAAACAAGAGAATAAATAATTCGATGGAAGTGAAATCCCATTTCATCGCCACCATGTTGTTATGGTAAATCTAATAATGATTCTATATTCAAGAAACTATATAATGAATTAATTTGGTGTATAATTCCATAGAGTAATCATTTTCAAGAAATGAATATTATAACTTTCAAGCATATGTGGTACATGAGAAAATTCATCAAATACCAATATTGAACTATCATCCTTAGAAACTAATTTAATGCTTACCAATAAATCAAAAAATATAAATTGTAATGAAAGTGCCCAAAATCAATTAGTGAAGAACAATCTTCTCAAACTCTGAGAAACTCTATCTTTGTAAACATAATTTCTCACTTCCACATGTATTATCAATGCCTTTGTGCCATCATATACAGTAAAGATTAACCACAAAATATATTAATCAATATCTATTTAATTAAAAACAATCTAATCTATAACAATGATAACATCAAACATATACAATTCCAGAAAAAAATACCAATCTATCTTCACTTATGTTATCAATATAGAATATGTGGGAAAAGGCATGTGATACCACATGCTATATCACAAGGTCTAATACAGTGTTCCTCATGGCCTCCAGTAGGTACTCTTTTATATAATAAGTTTGTTCCAAGCAGTAAAGGTCTAGATGTCATCAGTGTAGAAAATAAATCCTTGGAATAAATAAATAAAAGTATAAACAATAACATAATTGAGTCAATAAACAATGATAAATCATAATCCACGGTTGGTATCTCAAGTCATATTGTAAAAACTCAGATACCCCTAATGTGTTAGGTTAATAAATTTGTGGGAAATAACAGGAATGTGGAAAAAAATTGATACATCACTCTAAATTTCATCTCAAGTCAACCTCTAAAATATACACAGTAAGTCAGATTGAAACATGGATTAATATCATATAATGGAACATCATATAAAATTAATAATAACCTATAGTATCAATACACATGCGATTAAACTCAAACATGGGTCTTATGGGATATGCAAGCACACACATGTGGTCAAACCTCAAACAATATCTCATGGGATACACACACATAGAGAGACATGTGATAAACTCAAGAATGGTATAAATCAAAAAACAAAACAACTTATAATATCTTTCCAATCAACATATACATGGACTCTTCAATATATGTAACATCCAACTTCAATTGAAGTGTGGATTATTCTCATTCACACATTGTTAACACACATTGTTTCATAATTCATTATGCACACAAACCCGCATACACATGAAATTAAATTTTGACCCTTTTTATTCACAAAAAATATTTATATAATCATAATTCATGTCAAATTTATTTTTTAAATTTCCCAAAATTAAAACCTCAAAATAGAAACTTAGTCATACTTTATAGCACGAGAAATTCAGAACTGAGGGGAGCCAAAGGTGGGTGTGTGAGGGAGAGGAGGGGAAACGGAGGGGAGCCAGAGTCGGAGGTGGTGAGGTGGCACCTATGCAGTGAGGGAGGGGATGGGTGGTCCAGCGAGGGAGGGGATGGGTGATGACGTTGGCAGAAACTAGAGGTGGAGCCATTGCAGCATCTGCGGTGTAGTGTCTCCTATGCAACGAGGGAGGATAGGTGGTGCGGGAGATCCAGAGTTGGTGCTACAAGGGAGGGGTCGGTGGTTGTAGGGTTGTGTGGGGTTGGGGTAGGGTTCGGGTTTAGGATCTAGGGGGAATATAATTTTTTTAGAGTATTTATTCCACCATTGGCGGTCTCTATAGGGAACTGATAGCGACCGCCATTGGCGGTTTCCCATGTAAGGGGTCTCCAAAATCCCATTTTCTAGTAGTGACTGGACTACCCGAACTGAAAACCACACTCATTATGCTAAAAACTACTGGCTCATTGAAGGATCATAGTCCAAGTTCTTTGGTAGAACTGACTCCTTTGATACAAATTTTTCACGACTCATCCCCTAGGGCCCATTCCATGACTACCCCAAGCTCTTCTTCTATTGGTCATGGGATGGTGACTAGCACCAAAAGGCATGTTCCCAAAAACGGGAAAGAATTGCCTTTAACCCTGTATAACACATGGTCTAGGAACACAAAAAGAAGCCACTGTTAAGTAAACTACTATAATAAAATAGTTCTGAATGTTAAGAGTGTCAAAATACAACCCCAACTGTAAAAGTACAATTAAAACTGAAAGGAAAAAATAAAACTAAAAAATGGAACACAACTACTATTTCTTCCTCTAAGTATCATACCTGAAGGGTAGGTACATATTTCCTTCTCAACACTCCACGTTTCCCTGTCTCCTCAAGTAACCTCATAGTCCTGGCTCCCTCAAACCTTTGCCCAGCTTCTCTTTGTCTCCACAAGACACAAGAATTTGTGGGAGAATCCTGTGTAGGAGTGATTATAACCATAACCATTAGGGACCCTGAGACCCTCGAAGGTCTCCTAGGATTCCAAAAAGGAAAACCAAAAATCATGATCTCAATCACAAAGCATAAAGAAATAGAAACATCTCAAAAAGTGTCTCTTCTCAAATCATGCTTTTTGTGACGTATAGAAGTGCAGATAATTATTCATGAGGATATATCATCTTATTTTGTCAAGAGGCACTATTGTTGACCATACAGAGTCTGAACCACAAGGATAGAAAGGTACTAACCACTGAAATTTCCCACACAAGATCGGATCTTCCCAGGAACGATAGGTAACTAACCCCTGCAGGGACCCACATAGGATCTGATCTTCCCAGGATGGGTATATCACTAAACCATGAAGGTCTGCTCTAAGGTTGGTCCTCGCTAGGTCACAAGGTGTTAATCCACATAGGACCTCTATGTATTGATCCACCAGGACCGCAAGGTGATGATCCACATTGGAAATCTAGGTTCCTATCCTCACAGGCCCGCTAGGTGTGGACCCACATTGGATTGCTCGATACTAACCTCCGTATGATCTATCTCCATCCTCTGCCTCACTGTCGGCCACTAGATTTTTTGCACCTAGTGCACTTGAGTTCTCTATAATCTACCCTCAAGATATGAGTCGTACCTCATCCAACACTAATCTCAAAAAATGAGAAACCCAATGGACTGCCATGTTATAGGGGTTCCAACGTGATAGAAGGTGCTTCAATCGGATTCCCGGTCTGTGAGTTACAAGAATTTTACCTCCGGGGCCCCAATTGGATTTGGGTTCGATCCCACATGGAAGCACTACAATTGTATTCAAAACAAAAGTGGAGTATTCCAAAATGATCATCTTGGTTAAATGGTCTCAATTCTATAGACGGTTCATCTAACGGATGCTTGTTTCCCATATTATGTCCCTTTATGTTTTTCTCATGCCAGTTGACTTGGCCCGACCCGCAAGGGGTCGGCCTGCAAAAGGGCCAGCCAACCCCTTATACAGCAGCCCAAAAATGGACAGCCCTATAGGGTGGCAGCCCAGTAGGGCACTGGTAGGTGACATGCAGGACCCACTAGAGCAGGTCATTCCGACTCCATCACAGACGGCTAGTGTGTCGGCCACCTTCCTCCTGTCACTGCGGCGGACGAACCATGGACCCCTTTTGTTCATTGGCGGTGTGCGACAACATTCCACACCTCCTCTATGACTGACTGGTTCTAGCATCTTTGATGACCACCGTGGCTTTGTGCCATGGCCTCCCCTTGCGGCATGCATCGACATGTTATCCCCAATGTAGCCATTTCGTATCTTCGTGATGTCGGTCTTCCATGGAGGGTATTAAATTAGCAACGTGGTGGGGGCTCAGGCCATGTTCATTGGGCCTGCTCCCCCACGTTAGCTCGTTAAACAATGGAGAGGATATAAAGTTCGTCAATAAATTCACTTGAATTAAAATCAAGAAAAAAATTCCTACCTCGTATCCCATTGGAGAACGTCTACGCTTGAATGTGGATTGTGTTACTAGTTCTCACAATAGGTTCCCAAAGACGTCTCTTGTACATCACCCTATGATTTGTGGTTCTATGTCACCCATCATTTCCCACTGGGATCAGCTCCATCCTCCATGTGTCAAGAATCACGGTGCTCCATCAGCACTTCATTTCATGGCGAAGCTGTGTTGATACCCCTCCCCAAGCTCTATATTTATAATAGAGGGGGAGGGTAAGTAAAGATGTGGGAAATTGATGGGGGCTCATAAATTAGGAACCTTTCTAATTCCCCAATGATGTCATTACTTTTGATTAGCTGGTTAAGCCATTTATTAAATTGACTCATCATTGGCCCCACCCTTTTCATGTCCTTTGGGGGATATGAAATAAAAAAAATTATTTTATTTCATTTATTTTAAAAAGTCACAAAAAATAACTATTTCTCCGGACCTACTACGGTCCATGTAAATCATCCCTTAAATGAATCTCGGCACTTTGGATTCAACGGTGCCCTCATATTTTTAATCCGTGAAAAAGATCAAAATATAGAAAAAACTATTCACGTGTTTACTAAACATACTGTAAAAAATGTTGATAAATTCATTTCGGTCACACCAGGCCTCAAAATCAGGCACCATCAATTTTCATAGACTTGTAATAATTCCATATAATTAAAAACAATTATATTGAAAAATCCAATTCTTTATATTTTTCTTTGGTATTTAAAATTTTCATGATTGTGTAAGATCATTCCCATTGATGTATATTTTCTGGGAAGTGAATTACTAATACATGAATAACTTCTAAATTACATTGATAAATTATATTTTTTTTCTTTTACTCATCTCCACTTGTAGGAAATAATCAGAATTGGTTCTATTCATATCTACATATTGAGTATAAATGAACCATCTGTGATAATAAGGCTATCAATATCAATTTAAAATAATAATTTATTATCTAATTTACATAAATCCTTGTAAATATATAAATACTTTCATCCATAAACTTATATATTCAGTCTTAAGATTATTTATTTCCTTGAAATTTATCCTTCATTTAATAATTCATCTTCATTTTATTTATCCTTCTCATCATAGAGTTAATCTCTAAATTATCTATATATATTTTTCTCGTATTAAATTTTGGAGACCACCTTAAATTATCACAACATTTTCCTACAAATATGAATATAAAAAATTATTAAAAATTAAATAATTCATTAAACAATTTTGGGAAAAAATAGAATCATCCCAAATAAATTTAATAATTATGGAAAAATTTTGAGAAATAAATTTATAGAGAGATTTTAAACCATATAAATTGAATTAAAATTTAAAAAATTTCATACATTAGGTAATGTACTTACAAATGATTAATAAAGATCTAATAACAACTATAAATCCTCCTGATAATAAGGAGCACTAAATTTGGTAAATTTTTATTTTAATAAAAATTAAAACATAACACCAAAAATAAATTTCTTTCATTATCATTTAATTTTAGTTAATATTGATATGTAATCATCATTATTTTTTAAAACATCATATATAAGAATAGAATTAAAAATAAATGACTTATAACTCATGTAATAACATCATATTTTATTAAATAGTTTTCAAAAAGTATTTTGAATTTCATTCATATCTTTCATTACATTTAACACTAACAGTAAATGTACTACAATATACTAATATAATATTATAAATTAATGTGATTGTAATAGCCTAGTGGTTTGATTAGTAGGAACGAATATTAATTAATAAATTTTTAATAATTTATTGTTAAAACATTTATAAAATGAAATTATTTTTTATCAATTTATTTGAAATCAAAATAAAAAAAATTTGAATGTAATAGAAATACTTTTCTAAAAAATATTTGTATGCAAGAAATGTGTTTTTATCATTATAAAATTAATTAACCACTATTTTTATAAAAAATTAAAAATTTTATATTATACATTTAATAAAATATTTTTCATTATTATAATATTTTTCTAGGCATGGAATAAAATAAAATCTAGTTTTATGCTTTAAAATAGTTTTTTTTCAAAAATGATAATTTTTCATGTTTTGAAAACCTATTTTAAAATTAATTTTTTCTAATTGAAGGAAAAAATATATAAAAAATTAACTTAATTAATGAAATAAACATATAAAATTTATTTTATAGTTAATTTTTTTTAAATATTAATTTTTCAGTAAATTGTGAAATATAATTATTTTTATAAAAATATCTATTTTGGTTAATGAAATTAGAAAGATGTATTTTTTAAAAAATATTTTAAAAGTATAATTAGTTAAAATATATTATTTATAATACAATTTAGGTAATTTTAATAAATATTTTGTTTAATTTTGATATAAAAACTTTTTATAATTAAAAAAATGCTTTCTTTGGAAACCTACTTTTTCATCACCTTTTCATGTTTAATTATAAATTAAAATTTATTTACTTATATGAATTTAATTTGGTAAAATATATTACATATTTTGAATATGAATCATTTATATGATGTATTAATTTTAACATAATTTTTATCCATAATGAATAGTTCAAATAGTAAAAATTGGTTACTATGGTCGAGGTTAAAACAGATTTAATAGTGGTTGAACAAAATAGAAAAGAGTTAAAATGACCTAAAAACATATCAAATTTGGATTTTATTGAAATAATTTGTCCTTATATATTATTATATTTTATACTTACTTATTTTGGATCCATTTTATAAACAAATTTAGAAGACATTATTGCTAAATGTTGAAAAATTACAAGTCTTCGACTAACCACAATTATAAAAAGTCACCCATTCTTCTTTCCTATTAAAACATAAATTCAATTTTTCATATAATAACCTCCCAAATAAATTACATAAATCCATAAATATTAAATATATAACCATATTTTATAATAAAACCATTCTATTATTTATTTTCATATAATCATAAAGAGGTTTTCCGAAGAAGAGGTTTAGTTATTAAACACCTGTTTTTGTTTTATTTATTCTTATACCTCATTAAAATATTATTAAAATATTATGAAAAAATATTAAAATTATATTCCATATTTTTATTTTATTATTTAATTGAAATAACATTTTCCCATCTCCTCTCCCATCAAATGGTAAACATAATCCTCGATCAGGTGTTCTATGAACAACTGACTCCCAAATCGATGCAATTCATTTTCCACAACCTTCTCTCATGGATGGATGTATTGATGGATTTAATTTATATATATTATTTTCCATAGATTATTTTAATTATAAAATTATAAAATCAAATCTACCTTTTAACCATCTAATCCTCTTTAAACTGATAACGTCGCTCTTGTGTATAAGTGGACTACCACCTCCATAATGAAATTTTATTTGCTTCTCATTTTTTTTCTATAAATCTTATTAATGATTTATTTGATGAATATATAATATTTATATGACTTAAAATTAATTATTTGAATTTAAATTCTTATTCACCTTTCTTTATTTCTATCCATCTAAAAAATAATATAGTGTTCATGTGAAAGTACGACCAACAATACCCTTAAACTATATAAATAATTTTTCTATATCTAGATTTTATAATTAAATATTACTTTTTATATAATTAATATATAATATATTTAAATAATAAATATAATTAAAGAGGTTGTGAAATAAAAAAAATTAAGGACCAAAACTACCAAATCAAAACACACATGAAAAAATGAAGTAGTTATCGCCTTGAATAGTGATTTTAATATATAATTGATAATAAAAATGACATAAATGTTTATAAGTACACAATATATTGATTTATATATGAAATTATAGTACTGTATTATATTTATAATAAATAAATATTAATATTTTGAAAATTTAAAAAGGAATCTCAACATGGGGTGAGGGATTTTTGACTCACTTTTATTTCTTTGAGGCACACGGCATATTCACCACTTGTTTATATTATGTGGTGTATATACATACCATGAATTTATTTTAGAATTAATATTTTCTAAATTACGGGGATTTACATATCTATAAAATTTTATTCCTAAATTGGGATTTCAATTCAAAAATAACTAGTGTTTTATTTGTTTTATGATACAATCTCATTGTATAATTGGATTGTTTATAATTGTGATTCACAAGATAAATATTTATGATATACTACTCAATAATCTAATAAATATTCATTTCCACTAGTTATTTATATATATTACTTATTTTCTTATCATTTTCTAATTTTTTTGTTCTCAAGAATAAAAATTAATTTTTATACAGAAAACTGAATTTATCACTTTTTATATTGAAAATACATTCTCTTACAGGTAAAAATTTTCAAACAATGATTTAAATAATGTTTTTTCTTAATTATCCAATTACTGTTTAAATAAATTTATAAACATTATTTCACTTTTATGAAATCGATTAAATTTAATCTTCTTTTAATATTCTAAATTATTTTCTTTTTACATTTTATGTAAAATGTTATTGGAATATTTATTTTGAAATAAATGTAATGAAAAAAATTTCCCCCATCATAAACAGTCAATAATTATATTATTAACTATTATGTTTCCAATTTAATTTAAAATAATTGATAATATTTGTGAAATTTTTATATTTTATATAATTTATTTTAATGTTAAAAATGAATTTTCTATAAGAAGAGTTCAATGTGATATTTTAAAATTATTTTCCATCTATGATGGAAAACATAGTTGATTATTTTATTTTAATGGTGATATGATCAAATGAATCAATTTTTTTCTTTCCCAACATGGATTATGATTATGATGAAAATATTTTTATAAAACCCATTCATTTTTCAACAATTTATGTTTTGGTGTATTGATGTCATGATTATGAAACTCATTTATTTTCCATAGGTTATTCAATGATGAAATGTCTATGAAACATATATCTATTTAATGTTTTATGATATTGTACCACAGGTGGATTTAATTATCATTATGCTGTTGGTGGGCCCAATATTATATAGTTATCCAATGCATTGCATAAAGAAAGATATGTTAAGAGGTAAACAAGACTAGAATGGGGAGTGAACCCAATATTGTGGGATTGAACCCAATACCATAAGGGACAATGTCCACTATGATAGTATTTAAAGTGATCTTTATCTACTATAATGTTTTGGGAAGTGAACTCTCTTGACTATGATTGTCTTTCCAAGGAGCCTTGACTAATAATGAAGTAGTTCTCTATTATAATGTGTATTCTAAGATTCTGAGTCTAATGAAAATGTTTATCTCTAGTGGAACATGTTATTGGATTCATTTATGATTCAAGTCTTCTAAATTATAAAGTATTGTGTCATGAATCAAGATTATAATATTCGATATGAAGGGTATTGCTTTCTAATATTTTTCTCAAGTTCTCATACACTTATAATCACGTTAAATTTTAGGGATCAATTATGTCCCCCTTATTAACCATTACTATACATTTGAGCTCTCCATTTTTTTATTGCATTCCCTATGTTATAAAGAAATATATGATGTATGATATGTATAATAGGGGTTCTATTTATGATTAAATTAGAGGTACATGATTTAGTTCAATAATGAACCACTTTTTATTATTTATCTATACATGTTTCCAATGTTCCTAGACATGTATGATTCAAGTATGGATAATTATGTTTTGTAATGAATATTAATCTATTAAGATGTGATATATATGTATGAATAGTGTGGGTGGATATAGTTGGTATTATAGAAAGGTTTAGTCAACATTAGAAACTATGATGAGAAATTTTTTGTAAGAACCCTAGGGATATGTCTATGTATAGGACAAAATCCTACAATTTTGGTATTAAACCTGTATGACATAGCGTAAACCTAAGGTTTCATTGATTTAAAATAAGGTGTATTGAATTATACATCCTTTAAATTAATTTTCATTATTATGTGTTTTGTTAAAACTATTATTTTTTATTATTTTAGTCGATGACTAGAACCCAAAGGAATCATGTAAACACTAAATACGATTTATAATGTAATTATTATCCTCCCAAAAATGAAATTTTATATAATTTTCAATGAAAAATATTGTTTTTATGCACACACAACTTTCTTATGATTTGAATCGTATTGCTCTTCCAAATAAGAAAAGAAAGTAAAAATGTATTGTTGAGTCCTTCATGATGAAACATCTATGTACACCCACTTTTAGTGGTTCCATTGACCCACATGTTTCTATGACATGGGTCAAAACCATTGAAAATATTTTTTTTTTCTCTATTGTTTAGAGGGTGAAAAAATCATTTTGGTTTTCTATCATTTGGATGGTGAATTAGATCAATGGTATAATATTATCCGGAATATGATCCTATAGACTAAATCAACTCCATAGAGTGGGATGGGATTAGGAGATTATTATTCAATAAGTTGTCTCCTCATATTATTTATATAAAACTAGATATGGAATTACTTGAGATAAATTAGAATAATGATGAATCTATTAGTACCGTTGTGGTAAATTTTACAATACTTTTGAGTTTCACTTCTAGTGTTATCATCCAACTTGAGTATAAGGATGACCAATTTTTCACTGTCTTAAAACCAAATATATGATTTTTATTATCCATACAGGATTTAATAGCTATGAATAAATCCTTATATTTTCTCTAAATGGATAAATGGTGATTGGTGTTACCAATAAATAACATTTTTTTATAATAAAAGAAATATGGGATATAAAAGAAATGTATAAAACCATGGAGAAGATTTTATAAACCTTTATTTATACACTAATTGTGGAAAAAAACATGGAGGCCATTTTTTACAAGAATATTATGTGTTTTATGTGTGAAAAAGGAAGGTCAATAAGTAATTGAGTTTTGTTGTGATGGGAAGAAGTTAGTTAATAATATGTATACATAGAAATATACTAATAATGAAACACCCACACTCTAGTGTTTCAAAAGAAATGATTATGGAAATTATGATTCCCAGTTCACAAATATGTTTTTTCAATGATAATGAAAAACATTAAAACCCTCTTATAAGGAGAGACAAAAGGAAATATCAAGTGATCACTATTTCTAATGAGGTTTATGATAATGATGTATTGAATTGTAGACATTCCATTAACTCTAGAAAAATATTGACTAATTTGACTCTAGATCTACCCATTATTTTGTATTTGATGAATTTTTTATGTGTATAAATATCACACACGCATAATTAAATGTTGAATTAGAAGAGAAAACCCTTAATCCTGTGATGATATTATATCATGTATATGATTCTTCTTAGATTTTTTTTAGTATGTCATTCAGAGAAATCTTTTTAGTCTCTCTATGGTTAAATTTTATGTTATTCTATCAATGTATTGTATTTACCTCCACAAATAACATTTAAATTATATAGGAAGGGATTTTTTATATGATATTCTAAACTAAATGATGGTTATTGTTGGGCACAAATCCCTCAAGGTATCATTGAAGCATTTTTTAGGTGATTGTGTTTGTTGACAAAGTGGACATCTGAGTAGTGATTGTTGAAAAAGCAATACAATGACATACAAATTTGTTGACAAAGAGGATTTCATGGTGGAATGTCGAGTTCAAGAGTTGAGGTCAACGATCCATGTTTGATTCAAGAACATCGATAAAAGGAATGGATGATCTAGAGGCGGTACAAAAGAACAGATACAAGGTGGCGCCGTTTTCCAGTGTTTGCCAAATTTTAGGGCCTGAAAATCGGCAAATGAAGAAAAGTGTTTTTGGAAAAAGGACTTGCGCGCTGAGGACTTGGAGTATAGGAAAATTGTGCACCATATGTTTTTCAAGATCATAAGATCAGAATATGGAAAAGTAAAGAGGTTCGTGCAAGTTTGGGAGTGGGTCGCGAAAGTGTCTAAAATGACAGGGGACTTGCGCGCCGAAACTGGGTCATGCAGGTGACTTGCGTGCCGTCGTGCAGGGTGGTCAGATTGCCTATAAATACTGGACCACACCTCCTCATTTTTAACGGAGTTCAACACTTTGAGAAATTAGATATCCTGTCGCATAGGTGTGGTGGTCGCGCAAGTGGTGAGTGTGGGTTGCGCAGGTGAATTTGCGCGCCAGTAGTTGAAGTTGTGCGTCAGTGTTAGAAGTTGCACGCCGGTTGGAAATTGCGCGCCAATATTGGTTTGGGCGTAAAAGGAAGAGAGTCACGCAAGTTTGGAGTTGAGGACGTTTGAGTCGCGCAAGTGTCTGAGGAGGACTTGCGCGCCCGTTGTGACTTGTGCGCCGATACTTGCGCGCCGAGATTGACTTGCACGCCATGTAAGGTTTTGTTCCAGTGGTGCTTCTCGGACTGTGTGGAAGCTGGTACGTTGCTTGATACCTTCGGTGCAAAGAGATATTCATATACGGGTGAAAGTTGTACTTCAACAGAGCATCTACACACAGAGGAAGATGCATTCATTCATGCAAATGAAGAGACCTACAGGTCTATAAACTGTGAGTGGATTCCTTCCAAGAGCAGTGAGCTTAGGAAGAGGAAGAAGGTGATCCTCTCCATCGGCAGTGTTCCAGAGAGAGGGAGAAACAGGGAGTTACCCTTGGGAAAGCAGTGAGCTAACCCTAAACCTTGTAAAGGCAATGAGCCTGGGCATAGAAGTCATCTAGCCCGAACTTTGTATCCACACTTAGTGAAGATTAGTGTAATTTGGTACGACCGGAAACCTGTCGGCGTATTCTCCTTGGACGTAGCCCAGTGAGGGTGAACCATGTAAAAATCTCTGCGTATGCCTGCTAATTTACCTACATTGAATTTAAAGCATCATCATCAGATAAAGAAAAAAGTAAGTTATCATAACATACACACAAGTGAAATCAAAGTGACCCTTGTAAAAAGAGGTCAAGATCCAGTGGGGTAGGAAGAAATTTGAGATATAGTATCTATACCCTGATTCACCCCCCCTATCAGGGTATATAGGCCCCTATTGGACCTAACAGTTATCTATGTCTGTGATGATAAATTGTAAATTTCAAAGGATATTGAATCTATTATATGTGTCTTGATTCATTTTCAAAAGCGGTGTTTATCAAAAATGGTTGGAATGAATCACAACATAATAGATATTAGAATTGTGTGGGATTTTGTTAATGAATCATCATAATATTTTCCTAATATTAAACCAAATCATAATTAAGGATTATCAACAGAACTCATATCATGTGTTATTCTAATTTTAAAGTATCTATATAAAATGAACCAAATTATGTTGCTGAAATTAAAGAATAAAATCCAAGAGAATCATTATAATGGATTTATTTGGACAAGTGTTCCACCTTTGGGTGAACATATTCTTTTTGTTAATATTAAATATGGATCAATGCTACTCTACATTGATTATCAATAATTGAACAAGGTCATGATCAGGAACAAATATTTCAAACGCTATATTGATTAATTGTTTGATCAATTCCATAGATATCACTACATTTTCATTACTGAAAATCATTCTGGATATCACTGATTTAGTGTTAATAACGATGATATACTCAATGATGAATTATTTACAAGTTATGGAAACTATGAATATATATGGATTCCATTTTCCTCACAAATTACCCCTTTATATTCATCGATTTAATAAATAGTGTCTTCAGAGATTAACATGATCTGTTTGTGGTATTCTATATCAACATTAATAATATATATTAAATGATAATTTCAGATCATGAATATTGATTGGTAATATTTCTATAAACCCTACTGAGTGAAAGGTAGTATAAAAAATTTATTCTGTGTGAATTATTTCAACAAAAGGTTTCATTTTTTGTTCATATAATCTTAATAGAGGGTAAATCTCTAGATCTATCAATGATCAGTTTAATTGAACATTGTCCCATACCAACATCTATTACTGGGTTCTTTATTTTTCTTGGATTAAATGGACATTATCGGAACTTAATAGAGATGTTTTCATGATTTTCTAATCAACTATCCATGTTAACATAGAAGGAATCCATGTTCCTTGGGAAAAATAATGTGATTATGAATTTAATGATCTAAAGAGAATGTAAGTTAGTGATCCTATTCATACATTATATTATAGTGTGTAATTGTTGGTAATATATAGTTATGAATTAATGGATTGAATGATATCAACATTCTTGAAAAATGACATGGTTATATCTTTTATCTCATCATAATTCATGGTTCATGAGAAAAATTACCCAACTCCTAATTTGGAGTTAGTTGTGGTAAATTTTTCATTAAAGATAAAGATTAATTATATGTATAGAATAATTTATGTCCCCAACCATAAAACATTACATAATATTGAGATCATTGAATAATTTGTCTTTAATTCTCATTAAGGATCTTTTCATGTTTATAATTTTGGTGAATTATGCCATTATTATTACATTATATCTCAAATTTTACAATGTAGACACTTATACTCTATCCTATTATTCCCAAAAATAATCCACATATATAAAACAAGAATTTTAGATTGATAAAAAACTTCTTCAATTATTCCTTTATCTTACCCTTCCTTATACCTTGTTAAAAAAAATTTCAAAAAACATGTGATGATCATAAAAAATTAAAGGGATATATAATAAAGAAAACATTAGAGAATGAATACATACAAATAAATGAAACCATATTTTTACTAGAAAAATATAATATCATTAAGATACATCATTAAATCATATGATTTATAAATAGCACATAGAAATCATAAATAATAAAGTTAACTTGTGGAATAAATAACATACTTTCATTAAAGAATTCACAGCTATATAGGGAGTAACCTGCATTGTTACGTTTTGAATATCCATCACAATATATTCTCTGAATCTTTTAAGAGAAACCATAACGTTAACCTCTTTCATGTTACCAAATGCATTGGAGATCTATCTCAAGCTCACTCACCATTAGTTTATCTCAGAACGACCTATATACCTAAACAATTCCCAATAACCATAACATAACCATAACTCGAAAAACAATCATAAAAGAAAAGTTAACATTTCCACATTGAAATCACAATAAATAAGTTCAATGTGTTGATATAATCAATCCATTATCAATACCATTTTCAATACCAAAATACCTTAAAATTTAATATGGTATTTAATTTTCTTTTTAAAGACTCTACGTCTTGTAGAGGAATTAAAATATTAAATAATTCTTATGACGGAGGAAATTCATTGTCAATGTGTACGTTAAAAGAAATCATTTTTATCATTTAGTATAACGCTACATAGAAAAAGATTCCTTTGGAATGAAATTGAATTAAATTAAAATAAAATGGTATTATTATAAACCATATAATATAAGACAGTTTATAATATCAAAATATCCTTCAATAAATGAATGTTGAGGGAAAGTCACTTAGAAGGATCATATCCTTAGATTAAGGATAAATTAAAGACAATAATATGTGTGAAAATAAAAATACACACAATATAAGTGTATATTCAGTGTAAAACAATCTGTGATCAAACACACATATTCTTTGAAAAAAACTATTTAAAAAGGATATTTAACTCAATTAATGGAAGTTGATTTAATATTTCCCATATAATATTCATATAAATGATGTAATAGTTTATAATATAATAATAATTAGTTAATTAAATCTGGTCAAATCGGATGTTTTGTCGGAGTTAGGTACATGGGTCAAAAATTTACTTATCTTGATGAAAATTATTCGAGATTTCATTATTAGATAATATTTTTAATTATATTAATTATTTATATATCATATATATCCAGTATTTATGTTTTTATAAGAGTCCATAATATTTGGAGAAAATAAATGAAATTCTCCATTCGTAAAGACGGTAGGACATACATATGCATGAACACTACTTTAATTTTGTTGACATATTAAAATAATGAAAATGTAAATGATAAATTGTTATATTATAAAATATGTTATATTTTTACTTAGGTTCATTAACTACATATTTTATACGTTCCATGAATGGCATTAACGAGTCATATCACTTTGAGGGGCGGCAACCAATAATTCCTCCAATCAAATTATCGTATTTATACATTATGGAAATTATAAAGGTATGATGTCAAAAATAATGAAGCATATATTTAATATAAATATAATATATATAATATATAAATAAAATTATATTATAATTTTCACCATGAGAGGTGGTAGGATAAAATTGAACAATCATCGTTTTGAGAGGCAGATGTTTTCCATACACAGAAATAGTGTGTTCATGTCCATTAGATTTAGGTGTGTGTGAGTGTAGTTTGAATCATTCTCATTTAACATCCTATTATATTGAGTATATTTTTTTGTTATGAAATCATAGAATAATAATTGTATAGGGGGTGAAGAAGGAAAATAAAATAGTGTAACTTTAGAGAAGATATTAACTTTTAATCAAATATCTTCTTTTGATTTGTGACAAAAAAATCTAGAATTTCCATCATCCCATGTTAATTCTTATAAAACGAAGGGAGGGATATTTGGATATTATTTGAGAATAATTTGGATGAGAAAAGGGGCTTGATATTTATGAGTAAGGGGGTAGAGGATGTGGCTTTTATAAGTGGGAGGTGGTGAACATTATGAAAGTATTGAAATAATATTTTTAATAAATTTATTTTTGAATTATAATAGTTTCAAAGTGATATTTTAGAGGGTAAAATCCCATGTGGATCATTAATTAAATTTTTTACATTATATAAGTTTGTTTTTTTGTATATTATATTTTTAGAAATATAATATCATTTAATAAAATAGTATTTTATTTAAACACATTTTGGTCAATTTTGACACTATTAAGTAATTGATTGTTGATTAATTCATAAATTTTTTTTCCATTTAAGAAAAGGCACTAAATCAAAGATAATATAGCATAATATTCTTGAAAATTCATGGATGGAATAAAAAGTTTCAAATTACATTTATTTTAATATTTATAATATCATTTATTTGAATTAATAAAAATTATAAATAAAATATAAGGATGTAAGAAATATTTTTAGATATTGAATAAAGTTTTATTGTCTAAGATCTAATTTATATATACCAATTTAAAATTTCTTTTAACTAGAAGATATATTTTTATGTTATATTTCCCTTTTCTTTAAATTAAACATTTTAGAAGGTCATTATCACATCCAAGTAGATCAATGGTGTCATAAATTCAAACCAAATATGCTCATGGTAGGACATATGTCATTCAATAGGATTAAGACATGTTTTAGAGTAGTTTTATGTTATTATAATATAATTTTTTACCCTTATTTACATGATTTACACTTTAACCATGGTAAGTAAAAATAAATACTTAAATTACTATTAATAATGTACCAAATTAAAAGGTACCTATTTACTAAAATTGGACTTTATGATTCCAAATATGGAATAAAATTTTACAAATTCAAAACAATGAATTTTTAAAAATTTATTTAAAATTAATTTCCATTGTCAAAACCAAAAATAGGGGTTTTAAGAAGTAAAACTATGAAAATATTGACATGTGTTTGTCCACAATTTAAAAGTGAAATTACATCCAACAACCAAAACTGTATTAAATCATGAAAACATAAAAAATTAAACTTTAAAAGAAAATAAAATGAAAACATAACTAAATAAATAAATTAGATGACAATGCAGTTTTGAATTAAAATGCAGTATTTTTCACTATTCATTTAAAAAATGAACTTTATCAGAAAATTACCAAATATTTAACTAAAGTGTATTCTGATCTCCCGCATCAATATAATTAGTTTATCTATTCAAATAGAACATATAAAAGTTAAAATAACTATATTTAAAAAATGTTTCTCCCTCAAAAGGTAGTAAAATGAAATTTTTAAAATATTAGAGTATTTAAAATGTAAAATTGGATTAATTAGCATTTTAGGAATCTAAAATTAATTGGAAAAAGGTAAACAAATTTAAAAAAAATATAAAATTATAATATAGATAATTATATTCATTCCTGCAAATAAAACAGCTAAACATTAAGCTCCATTTAAAATAATATTATTATTGGGAAATTATTTTTCTGTATAACTCAATGTTGTGTGCAACGTAACATTTCATAGAAACCCATTGTTCTATGTCAAGTAGGCAATCAGAAAAAGCATCCCCTTTAACGTAAAATTAATATTAAAATAAAAACTACTAATAGATATGAATTTGTATTATTCTATAAATACTTGGGATGTTACATCATTCACCCTTTTTGAAATTACATCCCTACAATTTTAAAATTAGACTCAAAAATATAAATAAAAATACATCATCAAAAACATATTAATAAAAATTCACCTTTTAAATGATAGAAAGTGATGTACAAAGGTCACCTGAAATAAGTCAAACTAGGGTTTCGTGTATGAAAACATTGATATAGAAAATAAAACTAACCATCTAGTTATGAGGGGGAGTTATCGAAAAAATGATCAGAAGAAAATTAACTACCAGAAAATCAAAAACATGTGATGGGTTAAAAATACATTCATTTATCAGTAGGAAAAGTAAATGAAAAACATTTTTGTTTTAATATCCATTTATTAGTGTTGAGGAATTAATTTATGAGCATGACTATGAACATAATGAAACATACTTAATTGTCAAGTAGAGTTTCATCCTTCAATAAATAAGTATTAAAAACTCATAATTTTTTTTTCAAATAATGAGTATTCAAGATGACTTGGTCAAACCTGAAGAACTAGAATCATGTTACAGATAATCACATAATCCAAATAAGATGAACTGTATATTTCCCCTATATTTAGACATTAACCAATATCAAAATTGATTGTACAAGATCAGATAAACACCAAAAATAATAATCCTTTAAAGAATTACTACTCCTAATCTCCAAAGATCAACAAACAATACCCCAAGATCAGCAATTAACATTGAATAAACAATTGTCCTTAAAATTCTTCAAAATAATCCATTCCAATAATGATAGCCATAATTCAAAAGTATTTGATCACATAATCATCCAAGATAAATCTTAAAATTTATATCCAAATAAAATCAACTACTCTTAAAGTCTACAACATTAAATTAATTAACCTAATCACATGTTCTCCATTATATGTTTATCATTTTAATAAATAACCCAAATATCCATATATCTACAATAAAAACACATATTCATTCAAAATAAAATGCAACCATTACTCCTCAAATGATATCCCATAGTATTCTACATTCCTTAGGCATATAGTCTTCCAAAAAGAATGAATGTATTCCAAATTAATATTTATCTCCAAATAATTTTCCTATACAAATGATATGCATTTTATAAATAATAAGTTCCCAAAATCAATCATATAATTGATAAAAAATCATTTAACTAAAAATAAGAAGTCATACCATGATTCTAGTGACCTTACAGGACATGACGGGTTGTCATCCCTCTTGCGTGTTGTCCCTTAATAAAATTCAAAAATTACACTAACATGTTTAAACCTCAATGGTTTTATTATACATCTCATTTTCATCCCAACTCATAATGACCATAATATCGAAATTCATTAAGTATTATGTATATAATATTTTTTTATTTCACCAATATTTGATAAAATAAAACTATTCTTATAATAAAGAACATCTTCCCTTAGTCATGGTGTCCACCTAGTTTAATTTTCATTTTGTTCACATAGATATAAGGTACATGCATTAAAACAATGATTTAAATATCCTTCAAAATCATATTCTTACACTATCCAAATACACCTTGTACAACTTGTTTCATATAGGTCATCACAAAAAAAATAGTTTCTGAAAATAATACCTTGTTACATATAATTTCAAATAGTTGGAAAAAACATGATTTTTATAAAACAGTCAGATCGATTTGGAGTTGAAACATTCAATCAATAATCATTTTAAAATTACATAAGTATGTTATGAAATTCTATATATTAAAATAAAATATAATTAGGTTGTGTAAGTGTCTCATTACTCATCACCTTTTTCTAAATCATAACATGCTTTAAAATATTGTAATATGGTTAAATATTTGAAAATTCCTTGATAAAATTTAAATTTTCTTTAAAATATGTGAATATTGAGAAAATAGTATTTGATTAAATACAACCCATGATCTATGATGGTATCGATGTATTGTGTAGTTTTTTGATATCTCAAACCACTGCTTACAAATGAGTTGTATGTAAGAAAATGATTCAAAATATTATGAACATGACAGTGTAATACTTATAACAAGAAAGATATCTATAACTAATAAGAATATTGTTTGAGATCCACCACCTTCCATTTGTAACCTTAATTAATTGATCACAAAATTTTATTTAACAAGGATTTAACCAAAACAAAAGGCATAGAAAGTTACTATATGTTTAACCAAAACTCATAATCAATAAATTTATCTAATAATTTCCTATGATAACAACTATAAGGCCTCAACCTTAAACATTACATAATATTGAATTTTTATCATAAATTTACTTTCATTCACATTGAGGATCTTTTCAGGTTTAATTTTGTTTGAGAATCAGGGCATAACTATTATATTACATCTCAAAAATTACAAAGTATACACTTCTACTCTATCCAAATCATCATAAAAATAAAACTCATTAAATAAAAGGATAATTATTTTCATGATAAAAATATTCACTAATTATTCCATTATTTTACCCTTCCATATAACCTATGAAAAAATAATTTCCAAAACCATCAGATGAGCAAAAAAATCTCATTAAGGGATATAAAATAAGGAATGAAAACATTATTCCATGAATACATACAAATAAATGGAATCAAACTTTCCACTCATAACAAAAGATCATTAGGATACCTTGTGAAATCATAGGATTTATGAATAACTTATATAACTCATATATAAAAAAGGTAACATGTTTAATCCATAGAAAATTTATATTGTATCTTTCATGGCTGTATAGGGAGTAAACTACATGGTTACGTTTGGAATACCCATCACAAAATATTCCCAACATCTCTTTGGAGAAATCTTATCTTTTACTTATTTAGCATTACCTAATGAATTAGAGAGCTATTTCAGGCTCACCCACCGTCAGTTTGTCACAAAACCACACGTATATGTAAAAAATTCCCTAAAACCATAACATAATCATAACACATAAAACATGCAAAAATGAAAGATACCATTTCCGAATTTCAATCACAAGATATTAATTCATGATATTTACATAATAAATCAATTCTCAAAAACATTTTCAATACAAACATACCATAAAAGGAATATGGTATTTAATTTATTTTTTATAAAAATTATCGATTTTAAGGGAATCCTAGTATCCAATAATGCTCGCGGTGGTGGAAAGGTCATTGTCGCCACATATATTAAAAACATTCCTTTTTATCATTTAGTAAAACACTTCAATGAAAAATATTCCATTTTAAAACCATGGAATTAATTTAAAATAAATGGGTGTAATTATACACCGTATAATAGAAGGAGGTGTATATTATTAGAATATGCCTTAATAAAAGGAGGCAGAGAGGAAGTCCCATATAAAGATCGTATCATTAGATTAAGGAAAATTCAATGACATTAATATGTGTAAAAATAATAATACCTCCATTATAAGTCTATATTCATTATAAAACATTCAAAGGTAATTCAATTATATTTTTTTAAAAACAAAACCAATGACATGGATATTTACGTCAATGAATGGAGGTTGAGTTATGATTTCCCTTACAATGTGAATATTAATGATGTAAAAATTTATCAATGGGGTGATTATGTGTTGAAACATTATATCCATACAAAGATTAGTGGAAATTAATACATACAGTAATAAATAGTGATTCCACACAAAATCATCATATAATATAATCAATATGTTAGCATAAAACCCAATGAGTGTAAATTGAGTTTTGAGATTCCCTAACCTCGAGTACGACTTCTCACGCTCATTCCTTAATTTCCTAAAAAACATAGGGTAATTTATATTTGATTTTGGAACCTTTTTAATGGTTATTATTCATTTAATATCATATAATACCATATTATAACAATAAGTTAATTATTTGAGTCCATATTGAATGATTTGATAATGTTAGGTACTTGAGTGAAAATGAACTTTTCATGAACAAAATTATCCATGTTTTCATAAGACCACAATCTCTTGAATGATATTCATGAATTAAATATCATATATATCTATTATATTTATTTATAATAGTCCATAATATTTAGAGATATGAAATTAAATTCACTATTCAAGGAGAGAGTTTGTCGTACGTATGCATAAACGATATTTCATTTTTTTGTCATATTAAAATAATGAAAACTAAATGATTCATCGGTATAGTATAATCTATGTTTTATATGTTACATAATTTAATTAACACCGTCCTTTATACATTCCATGTATGGAATTAATGAGTCATATCACTTTTAAGGGGCGACAGTCCATACTTTCTATAATGAAATTATCATATTTTTACATTATAGAAGGCATAATGGTATGCTTTAATAAAATGAAGAAGCATAGAGATAATAAAAATATAATATATATAATATATAAGTATACTTATATCATAATTTCCACCATGGTAGTTGTTAAGATAAAATTGAACAATTATTGCTTCGTGATGCAGAAGTTCAACATACACAAAAATAGAATATACATATCCATTAGATGGGGGTGTTTGTAAGTGTAGTTTAAATACAAATCATAACAACATCCCAGTACATTTAGGATACTAGTGTTGTTATTTAACGATAGAATAATATGATCATACGGAGTGAATAATAAAAATAAAATAAAATAACTTGAGAGAAGACGTTAGCTCTAAATTGGGTAACCTTTTATGATTTGATACCAAAAAGATTTCTTAAATTGCATTCATCTAAAGTTAAGTATTATTTAAGTAAGGGAATAATTTTTGGTGATTATTTTATCATATTATTGATGATATGATGGGATTGAGAGGTGAGATTAAGTCTGAAGAGGTGGAAGTGATTTATAAGTGGAAGGGGGCACTTTTGGAATATCTGGAAATATAATTTTACTATAAATTTATATTCAAATTCTAATAGTTCCAATGTGATATATTTAGAGGATAAGATGATAATGGGTCTAAATCCTCTCAAAAAAATTGTTTTAGTCATGTTTAAGTCAAAAAATTAACCATATCATTTATCTTTAACCCTTTGTTATAAACATTAACTACTATCATGTATTTATGTATTTTCATAATATATGGCTACTATAGTTACAATAAAATGCTAGGAGAAAAAAAATTGATCATTAATGATAGTTTTAAAATCATATTTGTCAGTTTTTTGAACCGTATATTTTTAAAACAATTATTTCATTTAATAAAATATTATTTGTTTTATAAACTCATTTATGTCTGTTTTGACACTATTTAGTAATTTATTTTTGTTAAATTCATAAAAACATGATTCCTAGAATGAAAAGAATTTAATAAATAATAAAATTTCATAATCATCAATAAATGTTTTGGATGTACTAAAAATATTAAAATAACAATTATTTTAATATTTATAATATCATTTATTACAATCTTTCATTAATAAGGTAATCACTGCATCATCATTATGTCATAAAAAATTATTTATTTAATGTATAAAAATTATTAATAAAATACCATTATGTAGGAAATAATTATCATCTAATGAATATCTATAGTCTAAGAGATAATTTATATAAACCAAAATAAAATTCTTTTAGTTAGGAGATATATGTTAATGTTATATTTCCCATTTAATTAAATTAAAAATTATTAAAGTTCACTATCACACCATAGTGGATCAATGGGGTCCTAAAATTGACCAAAGGATGACCATGGTCGGCCTTATATTTTTAAATTAGAGTAGAACGCATGTTATTGTATTCTTATATGATTATAATATTTTATTATACTTATTTACTTGATGTACAATTTAATCATGGTAAATAAAAATCATTATTGATGTTAATATTCATAATGTCCACAAATAAAATGTTCATATTTTAATAATTTGGGCCTTCTAATTCCAAAAATGTAATTAATTTTTTGAAATTCAAAAAACAAAATTTGTAGAAATTAATTTAAAATTAAACCTCATTGTTAGAACCAAAAACTGGGGTTTTAAGAAGTAAAAAAACAAAATATTTGCATGTGTTTATATCCAATTTAAAAGGGAGATTATATTTAATTAGAAAAATTGAATTAAATTGTAAAAAAATAATCCAATTACACTTTAAAACAAATTAAAATGACAGTATATCTATAAAATAAATTATATGAAATGGTATAATTGAATTAAAATGCATTATTTTTTACTATTCATTAAAAATAAACTTTATCAAAAAATTTCCAAACAAAATCAAGAGTATATTTTGATGTCCTGATTTAATAGAAAGTATTAGTCTTGTCAAATAAAACATATATAAGTGAAAAAACTAGATTTAAAATGTTTCTCTATCAAAAGGTGGTAAAATGACCATTTAAAAATATTTTATTACTTTATTCTTAAAATTGGATTCATTCTCATTTTAAGCCTCTAAAATTATTTAGATAAATGTAAAAAAAACATTTAAAGTATATGTAAAATAATAATATAGTTAATTCTGTTCATTCACTCCAATACAATGGCTAAGCATTAAATTTCATTTAAAATAATATTATTATTTTTCTTGTATTTTTTTGTATAACTCCGTGTTCTATAAAAATTATGATTTAGAAGAAACCTGTTGTTACATGTCTAGTATCCTACTGGACAAGGCATCCCCTTTAATGTAAAAGTATTATTAAATTCAAATATATTAATTGGAATGAAAATGTATTATTCTATAAATACCTTGGTTGATACAATTAACATCTGATATATATATATATAATAAAAAACACATTTAATTTATATATGCACATTGAAAGTGTTGAATATGATTCCATGGAAGATGTTTGGACCATATTAAAGATTATAAATTCCAAATTAGTAACCAACCATGGAAATAAAAAAATGTATAAAATGTTATGAGTCTAAAAGATCATGCAATATAATTTATGATTAGGACAAAAAAAGATCAAATATTTCAATATTTTTAAATTATAGATCATGAAATCATTGTTTAATGTGGGAAATATTATCGTATTGAAATGAATTTTCAACAATGTATCCATGTGAGTATTAAAGAGGTCCATAAGGAAGAAATGGAACTATATAAGAAGTATAAAAATATTACATATTATAATATTGATTATGATAGAATTATGTGGTATAAAACCCGTGTATATCTTGCTTTCACAATATATTTAAAGGATTTTTTTGAAAGGGGATCATATTTAATCATACTTTATTCATCCTAGAAGAAAAAAAATGATATATAAGGATCTAAAAGAGTATTCTAGGTAGAAAAACATAACAATATATATTAAAGTGCATGTATACAGGTGCTGGGTATGTCATCATGTTAAGGCTGAGTAATAGTAGTCTAAGGGGATTTTACAACCATTACCTGTAGTAGAATGGAAATGAGAAAATCATAAAAAATGATTTTTTCTCCAAACTCCACAAAACGTATAGGGGTCATAATGTAATTTTGGTTTTTTTACCACCTAATGAATCCAAAATAGCTCATTTTGATTAGAGATTGGTTTTCTATCGATCATGTTTCCAGAATATTCATTATGTATTACTGTTTCATAGAGTACGACATTTTATTGAATCTAAATTTCATCTGA
This sequence comes from Viscum album, assembly GCA_963277665.1. Classification (NCBI taxonomy): domain Eukaryota; kingdom Viridiplantae; phylum Streptophyta; class Magnoliopsida; order Santalales; family Viscaceae; genus Viscum; species Viscum album. Next base: position 2,061,547,946 of record OY728133.1, on the reverse strand, counting down.
GATTTACCTCAATGTTTTAGACAAGTCTTCATCAAGATGTTAGCGCATTTTTGAGTTTCATCACATATTTCCATCCCTAGATAGATGGTCAACATAAGATAACAATTAAAAACCTAAAGAATTTATTGAGATCATGTCCTACAAATGTAAAAGGTGTTTAGATCAATATAGTTTTGTAGTCTAGTTTTCTTACAACAATAACTATCACTTGATAATTCATATTTTTGCCTTAAAACACCAGTAGCCTATATGTAGTTTCTAATTTATTACATAGTTATAATATATAAGTAATTTCATCCCTAAAAAGTAAAGAGTTTATTAGTTTTGTTAAATAAGATACATAATTGAAATTTCCATTATATTATATAACATAAAAACACATAATATTTTATTTTATAATTCCATTATTCTCCTTAGTGTATCCCAACATGTTAAATAAAATATTTCATATTATTTTATAGAAAACAATACCTAATTAATGGTGTGATCAAATGCTCAATAAGGGTAGGAATACTGTGGAAGACAGAAATAAAAAGGCATAATCAATATTGAAAGTAGATTAATTTAAAATATTCAATTTATTCAATAACATTAGAATAAAATAGAAGCATTATATGATAATAAAATAATTTGACACAAATAATCACAATATCTTGAGACCTAACAATGCATATTGTATGTAATCTAATAATCACGTGTAATATCAATAACAGAATTCATGACGATGGAATGCATAATCTTGTACATCTAAAACTTATATTTAATGCATGTTCCAAGACAACTAATACCATCAAGTTTTGTTCCAATACATCTTATATCATTTTCTGTTGTGATGATACATATTTATAAATGGTTATGTCCGTAGCAAACATAAAATATTTTTCTCTCATGAGACCCACCGATACATTGAGGGGAAATAGCTAGCCCTACCTGTAACTTAATGATTCCAATTAATTCCACATATGGAAGGGGTGAAACATAATGTATAGAAATTTTTAAAATAAAATATAATATGAAATGTAAATACATTCTCAAGTCAATAAATATTATCATAAACCATCCATAGTAAAATGAATTGTATCAATATAATAAATTCCCAGTCAAACAGATCATACACCAAATGTATACAGAATAAAGATGGATTCATTTGATTATATCTCTATTAAAAAATATGTAACATCAAATAATGTATTCATAGATGAAAAATTTTATCTAAGGATCACTATGAACATTTTCTAAGGAAAATAATCTTTTATTTAAATTAACAATTTCATTTTAAAACTATAATTTAGTAAAATATTGTCAATATCATTTTCATTGAAAATAACTTATAAAAAATAAAAGCTACTGCAATATTAAGAAAAATATTTTTCATAAATATAACATTATAAATAAGAAATGTAATATTAAAATAAACGACATTTATGAGAAGGATTACTTTCATACAAGTTATATAAATTAAAAAAACATTCATTTCACTATAAAAATGTTGGAAAAGTTCCACATTAATAAAATGACAGGAATATTTCTTTCAAACAATTTTATAAAAAAATAAAACATGGGAACAATTGTATTTAATAAATCATATTAATAATTAAAAATAATAATTTTTTTTAAAAAAATCATGGTTTTCTAAAAAAAGTATTTTCTACTGAAGAGATAAATAAAGTTGGATTTCCAAAAAAATGATTGTTAATAATTTTAAGTAATAAAGTGGAGAAAAAATGGTACTATTACTTGAAAAGGTAAAGGAATAACTTAAATAGAATAAAATATGCTGGTTTTTAGAGAGAAATATCAAATAATTCCACCAAGGAAGACTTAAATAAAATCAATACCAAATAATGATGAAATTGTAAAATTAACTCTTAGCACTTTGGTAACATTTAAATCATAAGCTCCATGAAATAAATAACAGTAAATGAATCATTACATACCATGAAGATAAATTAATTCATCATATAACATAAAAAAGGTTATTACATACTCCCTGGATGAAATTTTTTTGGTCAATAGGGCTTATGCTTCACCGAAGTAAATATGACATGATAACCCCTTACATTGAGCCTGAATCATCATGTACATTCTTTATCTTCATAAATTATAAACTTATGTTAATTATTTAAATTATTAGTAACATTTTTAATTTTTATTATTCATTTTATTTATCTTATTACAATGTTTTATATGATTACAAAATAAATTATGTTTACATTACATGTTTTGACATTATTTGGATTATTTTCCAAAAATCATGCTATTAGGTTGAATATGGTCAAATAGAAAAATCTTTAAAAATATCCAAAATAATAATCTTGAATAAATATCCATATTTATAAAAAAAAATATAATAGTAAAACCAATTATTAAAAAATATTATGAAAAATTAATTATGTTACAATCATAGATAAGGTAGTTTATAGGTATGCATGAATAACATTTCCAATTTTCACTAATAATTTAGGAAAGAATTTATGTAATATATCATATTTCAGAAAATAAAATATATATATACCATTATATTTCTTTTAATATACTTATATATGTAATCTGTTGAAATAGCAGGTTCCCTAGACCTAACTATGTTGTACTTTTGATTAAAATATCAGGTAAACAGTTAGTTATACATGATGTGATCTTACAATTATAGTGTATAATATTATCTATCTACTATTGAAATAATAATTTAGAAATATTAATTGTTGTATCGAAGGGTTATATCAGATTTCATTCTATAATGAGAACTTTGAGATACTATGACATTATTCATAAATATATGTTCTATATTATAGATTCATCTTACTAACTGAATATAGTAGATGTTAGACTATCAGGTGATGGGATCTCCAATGCATTGAGAATTCTAATCATGAAGATTACACTAGATGACCTATAGTTGTGAGATTATAACGAAAACCCCACTAATAGGAACACCAAATGTTTTGGGGGTCATTGGTCATTCCAATCTAAGGACGTGTAATAGTCTCAGGACTTGAGAACATTACTAATGTATATCATTTTATTTTGTTCTTTGATGCAAGTAAAAAACCATGATTTTGAAATTGTGGTGAGGAATATTGTGTTGGGTGCGTCGTAGGTGGTATGACATTGGTTGAATGTTCTAGAAATAATTTGTAGCTTCCAAGTTATCGAAGTTTTATATCTCAGGTCGGGTTGATTAGGATAGTGCTACCTTCATAATTTATTGTCCAAAAAATTACAAAGGAAAATCCATCCCGAAAGATCAATAAATAGTAATGAAAGGAGTGGATGATGAAATAATTGTGTGTCCTTCTTTATGATATATTTAATGAAAAATAGATTATAGTACATAGTAAGTGTTTTTAGGTTGGCAGTCATTGCTATGAAAATACTTATATATTTAGGGGCCATGATGGGTCACTAGACTCTGCTCAAGGTCTATGGATTTTATTCACTACAATCGAGGTAAGGGCTTAGAGGGCCACACAAAATATCATATTCAAAAATCTTCCCTACATAGATGAATAGGTATATGGATATAATTGACCCCACCACGGTGTTCGAGGGTTTTCCATGTTTTTTTTCACAAAAAAAATTAATTTATTTCATAAATATTCATGTTATAAATATTTGGGATTGACTTTATTTAATTTATTTACAAGTTTTGTAAATACAAGATAATATTAATTGAATGAATATTAGTTTAATATTAAAGGTTAAATTAATATTAAGTTGGATCATGGGTCGAGTCAAATGGCTCTATTTTTATCCCATAATATTATATATATATATATATATATATATATATTACAATTATTTGATAAAATAATAAATAATATTGATGTAGTTTAGTTAGTCCAAATTATTTATTTATGGGATGTTGAAATAAATGGGGTCGAGGAACCCAACCAGGTATTTACAAACTCCTCTATAAATAAAGAAGGAGGATCTATCTCATGTGTGGGCATTATCACTATTCATTCACTTTCATGGAAAGAATTTGAGAGCCTCTCTCCTCCCGCTTCCTAGGGAAAGAATCTCTTGATCCAAGATGTTCAGATCCAGATATCTCTAAAGCATCAAAGGCATCTCGATGTAGTGATCATTGGGAAATCGAAATCATCGTTAGGTCTCTACACTACAACCTAGAATTAGATGATCTACACACCCATTGATTTGTGAAGCACGTGTATATGATCTAGATGGTTCCTTATTGGGATCATTCGAGAAACAATCTCCATCGACGTGTTTCAGTCAACCACGGATTTTGTTCTCGACAGGTATGTATTTTGTTTATGTTTTTATGCTCTTTACAATTTAGGTGAGATCCTCAGACCTTTCCGGGGCTTTGATCATCAATGTCGACAAGTCCCGTCAACACGTCGATGAGAAAATTTAAAATCCCTACCCCTCTGGCTTCGACTATTTTCCCCAGAACCTTTCAGTGGTATTAGAGTGATCACGTAGATAATCTAAGCCAATAAAATTAATTTTTCATTAAAATTAATTAGAGGATTCAGGAAGGGTTACATCGGTTCAAACTGTGCTTCGATCCGATCATGAACGGAAATTCTATGTCGATTTTAAATTTTTTACATTCAATCGAATTTTCGATTTTTACTACATGTATTCATTTTATTCATTCTAAGTAATTGATCAAGTTTAGATCAGTTCATCAGATATAATTTAAATTGTGAAAATTCTAATTGTATAATATAATTATTTTCCTCCTAATTTTATTATTTTAAAAATATTTATTTTATTATTATTATAATATATTAATAATAAATTATTATTTTACTATAATAACTTTATTATTATTAAATTATAAGGCTATTATTTAGCCTTTAGATATTTTGGATATAGAAAATGGGGAGGAATTTACTTAAAAATAAATCATAATTTGAATTCAATAATGTGTGTGGATTTTGTTTTTGAAAATGGGAGGAGACTTCCTTTTTAAAATAAATGAGAAGTAATTTTATTTTTTTAAAAAAGGAATGGTGGAAGAGACATCAAAATAAGTATTAAAATAAATAAATAAAAATTAGTGGGGGTGGAGCATAGGAAAGAAGCAACAAAAAAAGGAACTTCTATAGGGGGTCCATGTGAACCCCCTCTACTCCCTCTGTGCACCCCTAGGCACTGGCACCGGACCGCCCGGTGCCACAAAAGCAACCCCCCCTCTTTTCTGCTTGGTTACTCCCCTCTGAACTGAGGCGCCACACCACAACAAGGCGTCGCCGGATCCTTATCCCATTGGGATCCCTCTTCCGCATGGGGCTCCAAGCAACAGGTCATCGAGCTGCACCAGACCCTGGTCATCACCCTCCATCAAATGACCACACCGCCTATCGGAGTCAGCCACCACCTCCAACTAGAATGGACAGATCATTATGGTCGTGCCACCCTCCTCCATCCCAATTCCGCTGAACCACTCATGAAACAACAAACCACAACCACCGAACACCTGTGCCCCTGACTAGATCTCGGCTTCCGCCTACTAGCCGGCTGCCGTAAGTGCAGCTCCTCCTTTAGACCTCCAACTATGACCGAGACGCCCCCACAGAAAGACTGGGTTTTCTCCTTCAACCAACCTGCATCACTTCCTTGGACCACCATATTTCCACAGGCATGCCACCCGGTATTCTCCCTGCTACCTAAATGAACACCACCAGGCACGACCAACTCCCCATCGACTACCGCCTAGACTCCCTCACCTTTCTTCTAATAAAACTACGCTTCAGACAGCCTTGTTTCTTCATTGATACCACTCTGGAGAGACCCTAGGATAACTAGTTCCATGTTGTCATCTTGAGCATGGAAAACACTGAATTTCCCCATCCTAGTAACAGCAACTCCTTTGAGTAGTAGTGTTGTCATCAGCCCATCCAGATTTTATAACACCCGGGAGATTCAATTATTTTGTCAGCATGTTTCTAACGCAGAAAAAAATTGTCCCCGAAATAGTTCGGAGGATCTTCCTAACCTGGAATGGGTTTGGGTGGATCTGTCTGGCCTACTTTATCCATGCACTGCTTGGTAGGGCCATGCGCAGGTTAGGCCCGAGCCGCACAGGCCCTATAGTGACGTTTCAGGGGCCCAACAATTTAAATTAATAAAAAAATAATTAATTTAATTAATTTAATTTTAGTATCTAAATTAAATTAATTTAAAATACATTTGGTAATTTATTTTTATACCTGGAGATGTAATTTAATTTAATTTTCTAATGAAATTAAATTAATTAATTTAATTTTGGAATAAAAAATAAATTAATTAGTGGAGAGGTATATAAATAAATTATTTGAATTATTTAATTCATTAAATTTAATTATATAAACTTCTTACTTATTTAATGCATTTTAATTTTGTTGTGGATTATTTAACTCTATTATGGTCTTAAGCACCAACCCTTGTATGTTTATATTTTTTCATTCATTTAATTAATTATTTAACTGCATTTGATGATTATAATTTATTAAATATACGATTTACGAATCATCATTATCATTAGGTTAAAATGTATAAGGGAATAGACACCCAATATTTACATGATGTACATTTATACCTGAGTCCCCCTCACCTGTGTGAATGTAATTTTTTATTTCGGATGAATATGATGTTAAACGAGGCGGTAATCCAAGACGACGTGTGGATCCCTCCAAGATAAGGTTGTACTCCATGATGTGATGTTGACCCTGCCAAGACGAGGTGATACTCCAGATTACAAGAAGAAGAAAAAAAGTGGAAAGCTACATCAAGACTCTAGCCTCGACTCAGGTATGGTTCCCTTAGGTCCATGGGTGCACAAGACCAGTCGGGTAGTACTTTAAACATTATGCATTTATTTATTATTTTAGGTATTTTAGAATATAAAGAAAATACAAAAAATAATATATAATAAAATGAATAAAGAAGAAGTTTATGTTTTTCTATTAAAGTTCAATATTGAGCTTGACAACACAGATGAACAACTTTAATTGAAATGGATTACATTTGTCGAGTGAAAAATAAAAGAAACTCAAAGTAATATTAAGTCATTACGGACTACCATCATTCTTGTTTGAATGAATCCGGGTGTTTGTGGTTCCCTTAATGCCATAAATGAGGGTGCCTCTTACTATAGAGTAGTTCTTATTAGGGTGGTGGGTTGACTTAACTAAAAATTCATCAAATAAATATCCATATCTATCTAGTTATAATTTTAGAGGCAAGTGTTCAGTAAAACAAATAAGGATTTTTGAAGCAGGCACTTCACTCAATTGATCTGGGAACCGCGATTTAATGTGGTTGGCCAACCAAAACCCTACCTTGAACCCTCAAAGGATTGGCGTATCCATATCTTGTAGACTGTACGGGAGGTTCAGGGATCCTTTCCACTTGAATACTCAAGATTATTCTGATTCTAGTACTTAGGGTTCCTAGAATTATGAATATTTGTGGGAGACATTTAATGAATAAATTAATAAGCCATGTCATGTTTGTTAATTAACATTAAAAGTACAATTTTCTAAAGTTTATTTTTGTATCAAAATTTAAAATAATACTAAAATAAAACTGTGATAATTATTGGATGCAGTTAATGTAAAAAATAGAAAGAATTTCTAAAATGTAGTATATGTGCTCACACACAATATTACTATATCCAAAATTCAAGGTGTTAGTGTCCCAACCTATTAATCCACCTTAGGAAGTGAAGGTGAAAATTTTCTTACAGTAGACTCGCGAATTAATCATATGACGGTTCTTTCATAATTCTATCATTAATGTCTGATTTTAGATGGTGTCTCTACATCATGAAATGAATGATGATACTTGTAGTATCATCTCCAAAAAGTTTCGAAGGATAAAATGAAGCAATATTTGAATGAGATGATTGCACTCGGTTTGTCTGAAGTGAAAGATAGTTCACAATATTTTATGGAATCTTATTCTTATTCCTTTTAAACAAAAATACTGTAATTTAATTTAAGATACAATCAAACCATATATATTAAGTGCTTCATTTCCTTTAAGGTAAAATTATCCAAGTAATATGAATATTAATGATAGCATTGTATTTTTTATCTTATGGAGAATATATTGAAAGACAAGATAAAAAGGTCTATGGAAACTTACGTCCAATTCAAATTCTTTATGTCATTCAATGAAAAATTGGTTGGTTACTTAACAGGAGGTTATTTTCATCACATATTGAATCAAATTTATAGAAGTTCAAAAAAAAATGAATTAAAATACAAGAAGTAAGTGCCCTCTTCGTGTTTAATTTATATTCCTCAAATAAATAAATGTTCCAAACCTAATTCTTGGGTATTCAATACAATATTCCTATAACATATGTGTATTTAAATACCGTAACCACGAATTTATAAGAACATTATAATAATTAAGGGTTCTTTTACATGAAACTAAGAAAGGGTGATTCCAAAGTCAATAGTGAGAAATACATAACATAGAAATGCCAAGTGAATGATTCAAATTGAACAAGTTTTTTAGTATATCCAAAACATTTATCCCATGGGCCAATTTTGTCATGATGAGATATTATTCTTGGATTTGGAATGAATGTTGTTTATAGAGTCTCATACTGAACAAATAAGTATGATATACTTGAATCAATGAAAATTCATGATGAATATAAAATGTAATACCTACCCAGTTATAGAAATTTGATTCTTTATCAAGTAAACCTAAAATTAGACATAAAAAATATAACTAGACTATTTTTTAGGCTCAACATAGCTAAACAACTTTGGTATTATTGACATCTTTAGTTTCGACAATGAGACATTTAGAAATAATGGTTTGGCACAAAGCATCTGGGGTTAGTTCAACAAGAGAGTATAAACTATTCCCATGAAAATATATAGATAAAAATACATCATAAGATTCCATTAAGTTAATATGAAATTTAATAGTGAAGTATATTCTTGGGCAGAAGATATCAGTTGCTTCGGATTGGCATGAAAAATAATATCATGACCAAGCATTCATCGATAATGATAATGTTGCATGGAGTAATTCCTAAATGCACATTACCTTATAGGAATCATGACATTGATGTTCATTAGGAGGATTTATGAAGTGTAATAAATGTGAACATTGAATAAAAAAATTTGCATGGAAAATTTCCTAAATGTACATTTTATACAACAATGTTATGGTTTATTGAGTATCAATTATTCAACTTGCAGAAACATCCATTATATTTCATGACATAATTTACAAATAATGGTGTAATCCCATAACCAATATGCCAACTAAAATGACAAATGGATATCATACTAGTCATAGTATGATGATCATCCATTATGTAAAAGGACATGTGTTAAAGATTAAAAGCCTTTGTTAAGATGTAAACAAACATGCATCAAGTTAAACACATGGTGCATCAAGGTAATTATCATAATAGCCAATTAGGATATTACATAAACAATAACATAGAAATGTTTCAGCCAACTATTAGTCTACATTTCTATATAATGGTGCACCTATCTATTAGAGATAGTGGTAGCATGATTGACTTGGGTTTAGTCAATTGTTTATATGCACAAATGGTTTCTATATGAATAAAGCTCCACATGTACATGTTAAATAGGAATGTTATAGTGACACATTCTGTATAGGAAGGATGAAACCATGGTGATGATTTTATATTCACCACTACGGGTGATACATTATTTTTTAATAATAATAAATTATACATATAATAAGTATATGGAAATTAGATAATATTCACAAGACAATTAAGAATTCAAAAATTGATTTAATGTATAAAATTTCTAATGGGATTATAAATTAAATACTACATTGGGCATTGAAATAAGATGATACATGGATGTTACAAGGATGGTACCAATAAGGATCGATTTGTTATACCAAGTTAATATGCCTAAATATTATATAATTTTACTTTTCATAGCTAAACATCTATGATCATTCTACTAGTTATTGGATGTTAAGATCATCTTTCATGGAAGGTTTTTATACAGTGCAACCAGAATGGGATGATGACACCATCGAATGCCAATGAACCTTATATGTTACTGAATTCCAGTTTTGGATTGAAAAAAAAACAACACTATCTTATATCATTCATTTCAAGAGAATATTTTCCATGTGTTTACCAAAGGATAGTGGGAGCACCAATTTTTTCCAATAGAAATATGTTTGGAAACATTTGGAAAATAGATCATGGTCTTACTGTTATATAAGATCTGGATAAAAGTAATTCTCTTGTGATTTACTTAAGGTACCAACCTAAGTTTAAGATAATAGTATATACTGAGGTAGATCCATAGGTTTCTTGGTCGTAGTCAATTGTACATATAGTGGCATTGTACTGAAAAATACAAGTTGGAACAATTCATGGTTAAATTTTTTTTCAATGTCGCATGGGATAATCTCTTCAGGATGACATGTTCAGAAGATGGGAGGAGATTGAAAATGTCAATTCAGTTTCATACGCTTCAACAATGGATCAATAACCTATGCCATACTGTGTGAAATAATTGATATAGAAAAAATAAAATTTATAATATGAAGATTTCAATTATATCCAAGAGCATTGCACATGATGCAGTTAGAACTATCATCTTGTACTTCGGAAAGTACAAATGATATGTACCTGATATGTGGAGATGAAGGTATACTCGTTATGGTGGGACATAAACTAGTAATCCTTAGATCAATTTAATCTAGTATCACAGTTAGGAAAAGGTGATGGGTGATTCATGCTCATAAAAGCCAGTGGTAGCCATATCTAAAAAAATTTTGTATGTCGCAGCTTCTAAGGCAGCTATGAAGCAGTCATCAATCACAATGATTTTCTCCTATTCATGGATTCGGACATTGTGAAAAAAGTATTATCATTTTTTAAATTATGATAATTTTACTAACCAAGTTTTCAAGTTATGAAAATGGAAAAACTAATATACTCAGGGATATCTTATCATGAAAACATTTACTCTTGGAAATGATGTCACATACATTAGATATGCCACGCGGAGAAAACGTGGCTGACCTAACAGTTAAATCCATAACTCAGCAGAAGCGTGATCTTTATCATGTCAATATATAACAAGATTGGTTAATAATTTGTCTCTACTTCAAGTGGGAGTGTTGAAATAGTGGGTCCCTTAGACCCAACTATTTTGTACATTTGATTACCATATCATGTATATAGTTAGTTATACATGATGTCATATTACAATTATAGTTTAGACTTTTATGCTTCCTCAATTAAAATGGTAATGTCCAAAGATTAATTTTTGAATCAAAGGATTATAGAAAATCCAAGGCTATAATGAGAACCTATAGATACTATGGAATTAATTTAAATATATGTTCTATATTCTAGTTACATCATACAGACTAGACATAGTAGATGTTTGACTATTTGGTGAGGGGGATCACAAGTATTGAGACTTATTCTCATGAAGTTTGCACTTGGTGATCTATAGTAGTGAGATCATGAGGATAGACCTGCTAATTGGAACACCACGTGTATTGGGTGTCCTTGGTCATTTCTATGTATGGATATGTTTTTTGGTCTCCTAACTTGATACGGTTACCAGTGTATATCATTTGATTATGTGCTTTTATTTAAGGAAAAAACCATGATATTGAAATTGTGGTGAGGTATCTCTTGTTGGGTGGGTCATTGGTGGTATGAAATTGGTTTAATTGTCAAGAAAGGATTCGTTGCTTCCATGTTTATGAAGTTGTGTATCTCAAGCCAGGTTGATTAAGGTGGTGATACCTTCATATGTCTTTGGCCATAGAATTATAGAGGTAAATCCAACAGGAAAGATCAACAAATAAAAATGTTATTAAATAATGATGAAACATGTGTGCATCCTGCTTTATTAGATATGCAATGACAAAAATATTATAGTAGACAGTTTGTGTTAGTAGGTTGGTTGTCGTTGCTATGACAATCCTTATCTCTTTATGAGCCACGATGTGTTTCTAGACTCCGCTCTTGGTTTGTGGATTTTATTGACTACTATTGATGTAAGGGCATAGAGGGTCACACACAACCATGTATTCAAGAATCTCCCCTATTCATTTGAATAAGTATAAGGACATAGTGGGCCCCAATACGGTGTCCGACTGTTGTCCATATTTTCGATCAACAATAGAATTAAATAAATTCATTAATATTCAAGTTATGAATATTTGGGTGTTAATCTATTTAAATTATTTATAAGTGTATTCAATATCAGATAATATTAAATGAGCGAATATTATTTTAATATTAAATGTTCATTGAATATTAAGAGGGATAGTGAGTGGTGTTAAATGGAATGTTTTTTATCGTGTAAAATAGTTTATATATATTACAAGAATGTGGTAATATTATAAATAAAATTTACGTATTTTAGTTCATCAAAATTATTTACTTAATGGACATTTAAATAAACAGGGGCCAGTGAACCCAACTAAGTATTTACCAACTCCACTATAAATAAAGGAGGATACTCTCTCTCATGTGTGACCATTATCACTATTAATTTACTTTCATGGAATGATGTTGAGAGCCTATCTCTCCTCCTACTTCATAGAGAGAGAATCTCTCAATCCAAGAAGCTCATATCAAGATATCTGTCACGCATCGAAGGCATATCAATGCAGTGATCTTTGGGATGTCAATAGCATCATCATATCTCCACTCCAGAAATCATTATTTGATGATTGACGCTCCCATGAGTTTTTGAAGTGCGTGTGGATGATCTATATGGTTCCTATTTGGATCCTTCGAGAAAAGATCTCCATCGATGATTTGCAGTCGACCGCTGCTTCATATCACAACATGTATGTATTCTGTTTAATTTTTTTCTCTTTACAATTTATGCCAGATCATCGTACCTTTACAAGGCTCAACTAATCAGCGTAAACAAGTCTCGTCGACCCGTTAATGAAAATTATAAAATTCCCGACCCATCGACTTCCAGTGTAGGACCCATAACCATTCAATTGAATCTGAGTGATCACAAATATTTTCTGAGAATAGAAAATTGAAATTTCATTAAAATTAAATAGAGGGTTCAAAAACAGTCTCATCATTTCAAACCATGCTTCGAACTAATCTTGAATATCCATGTTATGGCCATTTTAAATTTTCAGATTGGATCGAATTTGCATTTTTGGACCATGGTATTATTTTTATTCATTCCAAAGAATTGATAATGTTTAGATTGGTTCAATAGATATAATTAAAATTGTGAAAATTAATGTTTCTTAATTTTATAATATTTATAATAATTTTATTATTATCATAAAATTTATTTTATATTTATAATAATATAATAATAATTAATTGTTATTTTACAATAATAATTTTATTATTATTAATGTAAATGGTTATTATTTTTCCTTTATAATTTTGGGGTGTAGAAAATGGGAAGACATGACATTAAAATAAAACATAATTTGAAAAAAAAATGGGTGTGGATTTTTTTATAAAATGGGTGGAGACAACCTATTAAAAAAAATGAAGAAGTTTTTTTATTTTAAAAAATTGATGGGTGAAAGACACTTAGAAATAAGTCATAAAAACATTTAGTGGGGGTGGTGCTTTGGGAAGAAGAAACAAAAACAGACACTTCTACAGGGGGTCCGTGTGGACCCCCTCTTCTCCCTAGGTGCAACCCTAGGAGCCCAGCACCGATCCTTGGTCGCCACCCTCCCTCAGAACACATGCCGCCGGTTAGATCCACCTCCACCTCCCACCTGGAATGTACATATTGTTGATGCCTCGCCTCCCACCTTTATCCTGATTCTACCAGCTCGCTCAGGAAGCACTAGTCGCGGCCGCAAACCGCCTCCGCAGCCCTGGCTAGAACCATTCCTCCTGGTCGCCACCTCTTAGTCGGTTGTCATAGGAGAACCTCCTCCCTGCACCTTCCTTCTACGACCCAGGAGTCACCTTACCAAGACACGGTCATTGCCTATAACCAGAATGCATCCCCTCTTAGGACTGTCAGATTTCTACAGGTGTGACACCTGGTCACCGACCTGCTACCCAATGGATAACCACGAGGTTTATCCAACTCCACCTTGGCCACCTCCTAGCCTCCCTCCCCTTGTTGACAGTAACACAACGCTCCAGATAGCCCTGCTGCCTTGCCGCTTCGGCTCCAAACAGACCCAACTAGAACTGCATCCTTATTGTTGTCATGAGTTTGGACTCTATCGCATTGCCTCGTACCAGAAAAAGTACCTCCTTTCGATAACAGTTCTAGCGTCGACCCAACCAGATTTCATAACACCTCGGAGGTGCAATTATTTTGGCAAGACATTTCTTAAGCAGCACAAAATTGGCCTCGAAACAGTTCTGGTGGATCTTCCCAACCCGGAATGGGTTTGGGCGGATCGGTCCAGCCTAGTTTGGCACTACACAGCCTAGTAGGGCCCTGCACGGGTTTGGCACGATCCGCACAGTGCTTCTAGTGATGATTCAGGGATAGGTCATTTAAAATTAATTAAAAATAATAATTTTATTAATTTTATTTTATTATCTAAATTAAATTATTTAAAATTAGTTTTGGTTTCATTATTTTCACACCCGTAGATGTAAATTAATTTAATTTTTTAATGGAATGAAATTAATTAATTAATATAATATTGGAATAAAAAATAAATTAATTAGTGGACAGATAATTAATTAGATTATTTGAATTATTTAATTCATTTAATTTAATTGTATAACCATCATTATTATTTAATTCTTTTTAATTTTATCATTCATTATTTACCCATATTTTGGTCTTGTTCACCAACCCTTGTATGTCTACATATATTCATTTATTTAATAATTTATTTAACTGCGTGCGATGATTGTAATTAATTTAATATACACCATGCACATCGTCTTTATCTTTCGGTTAAAATGTATAAGGGTAAGTGCGCCTGATATTTATTTGATGTACATTTATACACAAGTCCCCCTCGCCTACGCATGAGAAATTTTGTACCTCGGATGAAGATGATGAAAGACGATTTGGTACTCCAAGACGACCTGTGGATCCCGCCAAAAAATGAAGTGGTAATCCAAGATATGACGTGGACCTCACCAAGACATGGTGATACTTCAGATTACAACTAGACATACAAGATGGGGGCAGGCTGCAACAAGATTCAATCCTCGACTCAGGTATGATTCTCTTAGGTCATTTAGATGCACAAGACCAGTTAGGTGGTAGCTTAAACTTATTATGTTAGTTATTATTTTATTCATTTTATAATAGCGAGAAAATATATAAATTAATAAATAATAAAATGCATAATGAATTGGTAAATTTTTTTCTATTAAATTTTAGTTGGGGGTGAAACAACATAGATAAACAAGTTTAATAGAAATGTATTACATTAGTTGAGTGAGAAAAACCCTCAATATAATATTAAGTCATTACAGACATTCGCCATTCATGTTTGAACAAAACTGGGTGTTTGGTGTGCCCGTCATTCCATAGTTGAGGGTGCCTCTTACTCCCAAAGATCTCTTATAAGGGTGGTGGGATGACTTAACTAAAATTAATGAAAATAAATAGCATAACTGTATTTTTCTAATTTTAGAGGCAAGCATTCAGTATATAAATTTAAGATTTTTAAAGTAGGGACTTCACTCAAAAGATATTGGAACTTCAAGTTCATGTGGCTGATCAGCCAATAGCCTACCTTTAACCCCCTTGTAGGGGCGTAGCCATAACCTGTAGACTATGATGGAGGTTTTGGTATCTGTGCCACTAGAATACTCAAGAGTATTCCAATTCTAGAAAAAAGGGTTCCTAGAATTCAAAAAATTAGTGTGAGACATTTGATGATTAAATTAATCAGTAATGTTACATTTGGTGATTATCAATAAAAGTACAATATTCTATAGTTATTTTTGTAGAAAAATGGAAAATAATACAACAACAATACTGTGTTAAATATTAGACATATCTAATGTCCAAAATAGAAAGAATTTATAAAAATTTAGTATAGGTGATCTCACACAATAATAATATATCAGAAATTGAAGGAGTTAGTGTCTAAACCTATTAATCCACCTTAGTAAGAGAATGTGTTAAATCGCTTATAGTAGACTTGTGAATTAATAATATGATGTTTCATTCATAGTTCTATCATCGACGTCTAATGTTTTTTGTGGTCGCTACATTAATAGATGGATGATGTTACATATAGTCTCATCTCCATGAAGTTTCCAAGGATAAAATGAAGAATGATTTTAATGCGATGATTGCACTCTGTTTGTGTAAAGTGAAAGATAGTTTACAATAATTCATGACATCCCATTATTATTCCTTTTACACCCTATTACCCTAGTTTCATTTAAGGATACAAATGTACCATATAGAGTAAGAGCTTCATTACCTTTAAGCTAACATTCGCCAAGTAATAATAATATTAATGATACAACCATATTTTTGATCTTATGGAGAATATAATGAAGAAAAGGAAAAAAGGCCTATGGAATGTTACGCCAATGTAAAATTCTTCACATCCTTCAATGAAAAATTGTTTGGTTATTTAACAAGTGGTTATTTACGTCACATATTGAAACTATTTTTTGGAATTTTACAAAATTAATGAACTAAAATAAAAGAAGTACGTAACAACATATTATTCAGTTTATATTCATCAAATACACTTTAAAACAAATTAAAAGGAAAATTTATCAATATAAGTAAATTAGAAAAAGTGGTAGCATTGAATTAAAATGAAGTATTGTTTACTATTCATTACAATTAAAAATTTACCAAAAAATTAACCAAAGTAAATTTTGATTCCCTTATTCTATAGAAGATATTTATTTTGTTAAATAGAACATCTTAAAGTGACAAAATCTAAATTTAAATAAAGGTTCCCTATCAAAAAGTGTTAAAAAAGCTGTTTAAAAATATTATAGTTTTTTATACTTAAAATTGGGTTCATTCTCATTTTAATCCACTAATATTTATTATAGAAATGTAAAAATTATTAAATAATTTTTTAAAATAATAATATAGTTAATTTTATTCATTCCATCCAATACAATGGATAGGTGTTAACTACTATTTAAAATAAAAAAATTATTGTTGTATTATTTTTTTGTATAACTCGGTGTTGTGTATAACGTAGGATTTTAGAGAAACCAATTATTGTGTGTCAAGTGAGGTACCAGACAAGGAATCCCCTTTAACGTAAAATTAATAATAAATTACAAATTATTAATAAATATGAAAATGTATTATTCTATAAATACCTTGTATGTTATAATAAACATGTTTAATATATATAATGATCAACAACATTTATTGTATTTATGAACATTGAAGAGTTGAATATGTTCCAGATAAGATGTTTGGACCAAATTAAAGATTATAAATTCCAAATATGTTACCACCCATGGAAAGAAAACAAGGTAGAAAATGCTATTAGTCAAAAATATCATGATATATAATTTATGATTAGGAAAAAAATAACAAATATTTCAATAATTTTAAATTATTGATCATGAAATCATCATTGAATGGGAGAAATATTATCTTATTGAAATGACATTTTAACAATGTATCCATGTGAGAATTAAAGGGGCGCATAAAGAATAAATGGAACAATAAAAGAAGATAAGAAATATTACATATTTTAATATTGATTATGATAGAATTATATGGTATAAGAACCATGTATATCTTGCTTAAATAATAAATTAAAATTAATTTTTGGATGGGGCTCATAGATAATCACTCTTTATTTATCCTAGAAGAGAAATATATGTATAGAGATCTAAAAGTCTCTTCCTGGTTTGAAAATGTGAATTAAAATATTATAGAGTATAAACCTTGGTGCTTGGTATGTCAACAAGTTAAGGGTGAGTAACATTAGTCTAAGGGGATGTTACAACCATTACCCATAGTAGAATGGAAATGGTAAAAACATTAAAATTGATTTTTTCTTCTTCCTACCACCCCAAAACATATGGGGGTTATATTGTTATTTGTATTTTTTTAAACCTTATGAATAAAAAATAGTTCATTGTGATTAGATATTTCTTATCTACTGATCATGTTTCCATAATATTCATTAATGAAGTATTAAGGTTTCTTAGAGTAGCATATTTTATAGAATCTAATTTGGATTAGAGATTTACCTCAATGTTTGAGAAAAGTCTTCAACAAGATATTGACACATTTTTGAGATTCATCTCATATTTTCATACGTAGATAGATATTCAATCTATGATAAAAATTCAAAACCTGACATATATTTTTTGATAATTTCTTATAAATTTCAATAGTGATGGGATCAACATCTTCATGTAGTCTAATTTTCATACAGGAATAACTATCAATCGATCATTCAAATTATTTCCATCATACCCATGTAAACTATAGGTAGTTTTTAATTTATTATATATTCAGAAGATATAAGGTATTCAATCTCTAAGAACCTAATAGTTTAATAGTATTGTTAAACAAGATACATAATTGAAATTCTCATTATATATTATAACATAAAAAAAATGTATAATTTTATTTGAGAAATACATTATTCACCTTATTTTATTCTTGTATATCAATAAAAAATACTTCATATTATCCTAGGAAAAAAACCTAATAAATGGGTGATCTCAAATGCTCAATAAGGGTAAGCGTACAGTGGAAGAGATGAATAAAAAAGATATAATTAATATTGAAAGGAAATTAATTGAAAATATTAAATTTATTCAATAAAATTAGAATAATATAGTTGGATTAAAAGATAATCAAATAATTCCATATAAATAATTTCAATATCTAGAAACATAACCATGTATATTTTAACTAATCGAATAATCACATGGAAAATCAATAATAGAATTTAAAATGATGGAATTCATAATGTTGTACATCTAAAACTTATAGTCAATGCTTTTTCCAAGACATATAATACCTTCAAGTATTTTTCCAATACATCTTATACCATATTGTCATGTGATAATAAATCTTTTTAAATGTTTAAGTCCTTAGCAGAAATAATATCTTTGTTGTCTAATGAGACCTATCGATAAATCGAGGGGCTATATGTGGCCCTACCTATCACTTACTAATTCCAATTCATTCCACATATGAAAGGGGTGAAACATAATTTATATAAAATATTTACATAATCTATCATATGAAATGTAAATACCTTCTCTATTCAATAATTATTATCATAAACTATCCATAGTAAAATGAATTGTAACAACACAGTTCATCCCCAGTCAAACTGATCATAATCGATATGGAGAAATAATATTGATGGTATCATTGGATTATATCCCAATTAAAGAATAAGTAACATCAAATAATATATTCATATATGTAAAGTTATTTCAAAGGGTCACTTAGAATATTTGTTGAGGATAATAATCTTTCATTGAAAATCACCATTTTATTTTAAAACTATAAAATTCGTAAAATATTGTCAACATCATTTTCATTGAAAATAACCTATAAAAAGTAATAATTTCTACATTATTAAGGAAAATATTTTTCTTATAATTTTTATTAGAAAAATACATTGTAATCTTAAATTAAATGACTTTCATGACAATCATTAATTATGTACTAGTTGTATGAGTTAAAATAACTTTTATTTCTCTAAAAAATGAATATACAAGTAATTCTATAGGAAAACAATAAGAATATTACATTAAAATCATTTTATAAAAAATTAAAACATTGTAACAAATGTACTTAATAAATCATTTCAATAATTAAAAATAAAATCAAAAATATTTTTAGAAAACATGGTTTTCTAATAAAAAGGATTTTCTACTAAAGTGTTAAATAAAGTGGGTTTTCCTTAAAAATAATTATTAATAATTATATGTACTAAATAGAAGGAAAAATATACTATAATATGAAAAATTACATGAATAACCTGAAGAGAATAAATTATACTTGTTTCAAGTAAAAAATATAGAATAATTCACCCAATGAAGACATAAAAAACAATGTCGAATAATGATGAAATTGGTAAATAAACCCTTTGCACATTGGTAACTTTTGAATCATAAGCCCCATGAAATAAATATAGTTAATTAAAACTTCAAAAACCACGAAGATAAATTAATTAATCATATTACATAAAAAATCGGTAGTACAAACACCATGAAATAAAAATAAGTGATCAATATGGAAGATGTCTCGTGAATGTAAATGTGACATGATAACCCCTAGCTTTGTTTCTGAATCATCATGTACATTTCTTATCTTCATGAGTAATAAACTTATGTGAATTTTTTACGTTATTATTAAAAAAATTAATTTTTATTATTCTTTTTATTTAACTCAATACCATGTTATATATGATTTCTTAATCAATTATGTTTATATAAGATGTTTTGACATTATTTGGATTATTTGTCAAAAATAACTTTGTTAGGTTCACTATGGTAAAAGAGGATACTATTTAAAAATATAAAAAATAATAATATTGATATAATTACCATATTTATAAAGAATATATAATTTTAAAAACCATAATTAAAAATTCACATGAAAAATTAATTATGTTACAATAATAGAGAATGTAGTTTGTATGTACGCATTAATAAAATTTCCATTTTTAAAGGATCACTAATGAAATAAAGAAGGTAATATTTCATATTTATGAAAATACATAATATATATACCATTTAATTTATTTTAATATACTTATTTATGCAATCCATGTTTCATGGTGATGAAAATAAAGTCGCATCTCTTCATAAAGGCGGTAATATACCGGTACATGAGAGTTGTTTTCATTTTTCAGTGTATGAAATAAAATTATAAATTTTCATTCATAGTGATAAATATGTCCTGAATATCATAATAATTGCATTAATATGGCATATATTCATTAAATGTATCCTTGTCACCGAAGATGTAAATTGTTATTCGAAGACGAATTACATCACTTCGTGAGATGGTAGTCTGTCGCACAAACGAGTGACGTTATCAAATCCCAAAAAAAATTGGAAAGAAAAAAAATTTTCTATGACAATATGGATCAAGGGCAATAATTATTTTATAAATATTGTATTTATACGTCATATCCATAATCAAACCAAATATTGCAATGTGCTAATGAAAAAATGAATATCGTCGATTCAAGATGTGGTAGTCAGTTGTACACATGAATAATGATTTTGTTAAACATTCTATAGAACTATGGACGTTTTTAGTTAATTAACTAAAAATAAAAACAAATAATTATATTAAATATATTTATTTTTTTATACCAACATGGTTTAACGAAAATTATTATATGTTGAGGAAGAAATAAAATAAAAACACTCGTTGAATAACTTTGCCTCTTCTTCAAGTATCCTCTTTTAATATAACCCAAAACCAACCTAGGATAACATTATCCTCAAAATAAGGCTTCTAGTATAAGATATGGGATAATTGAGAGTTATTTTGAAGGTCCTGGTCAATCAAAAATGGCATCAATTTGTGAAAAAATAGGATAGGTGGGGGCCATTTAAAAGTAAGGTGAGTGGTATACATGTAATATTTCTAGAGAAAATGGTGTACCTTTGTTTTATACATTATATAATGGTACAAAAGAGGGTATTAACGAGGATTATTCATTATAAGGTCGAATTATTTCTATAAATATGATTTTATACATGTTTTTAGGACATTTTAATTCACCAATTTTTAGTTTAACCCCTTGTAAACCAATTTTTAAATTAACCACGGTAAATAATTTTCTCAATTTTCTATATTACTTTTGGTAAAAAATATTGTTTAACATTTTAGAAAATATAATTTAATTTTATTCCAAAATAATTAATCCAATTTTTAAAATTCCATTTGTAGAATTATAAAATATTAAATTAAAATTAATCCCACAAACACGATAAAAATGTGTGTTTTCAAAGAGAAAATGTTCAAAAGATTACATTGGTTTCATATACAAATCCAGTATGAAAATTATTCCAATGTTCTAAACTGGATTAATTAATAATAAATTTAACTATTTTTACATTAAACCTAATTCAGTATATAATTTATCATTTTAAATAATTTAACTGAAAAAATTGTTTTTAATTAATATTCTGAATTTATAACTATTAATTAAGCAACAATATATTTTAGAAAAAAAATAATACATTGAAAATTTTTATATGATTTTATCATAAATTAAGATGATTCAATCAAATAAATTTTATAAATTTGGAAAAATTAATTTTTAATTATGTGTTAATGGTGGGACTAATCCACCTTTTAGAAAAATACAATTTTTTAGAAATAATATATTTTTCTTCTAAATGATTATAATTTTTTTATAATCTATAGAAAGAATTAATTTTAATAATTTATTTTTTATTAGTTTTACCCACAAAAGTGACTATTATGTTATAATTTTATTTTATTTTTTTTCAATTGGACGTAGGGTGTCCTGATCTACATGCTATCGAAGAGATTAAGTTGAAAAAAATATATTTCATGGGTTCTCTAGGATTAGGGTTTCGTGTCAAAAAGTCAATAAAATATGTTCTTTTAAATTTTTAGGTTGTTAAATTATCCCCGCATTAAATAAACTTCATCCTTTCAATTCATTCAATATCTAAACAATCAAGGGTGCGACATTCTGAAATAAAATTGTTGAAAACCACACATCGTAAAAGGGTTGAAATAATATCATCTCAATTAGAGGGAAAGGGAAGAAAAAAATTTCATATGAAAAAACACATAAATATTTTTATAAATAGAGTAAAATTATTATAATTTTATTGTATCACATGGATATTTTTATGAACTATTTATTTTTAAATATTTATAATTCTTCAACAGCTTATGTTGAACCCAATTGTTACTTTAAACAAACCAATAGATAATGTAAGTGTACAATAATAATTATAACCAACCCATTAATTTAGTGGTAATAAATATTAATTTATATTTTATGAAATAAATATTACTCAATACAGATATATTACGTGCTTAAAAAATGATCTCATAATTTTTAGTGAAATATTTTTTTCTTCAAAAATAGATTTTATTCAAAAATACCATTGTTATTATTTTTATCAGTGAATATAAAGTTCTATAAGTAGTATAAAATTTATTTTAAAAAAAATTATTTTATAAAATTAATCATGTAAAAAATATGTTAATTTATTATCTATTTTTGAAAACATTTCATGAATAGTGAAAATACTATATTTTACTGAAAAATATATATTTTTTAAGTATTTTTAATGTAAAATTATTTTTTTCACTTGTTTAAAATTTAAATTAGTTAATTTCTATTCAAAATTATATAATTATGGTTTTTAAAAAGATTTTAGTGAATACTTTTTTATGTAAAAATTTTTTTTAAAAGGGATTTTTTTGAAAAATTGTTTTTCATGGAATTTTATAGATTTTATATAAAAATGACTTCTGAATATTTTTTACAATGAATTTTGAAAAATGGATGTAAAATTTGGACTCATAAGCTCTCATTTTATTAAATAATATTCTTTTAATTTTTTTCCAATGTGAATACTAATCTTTGTAAATTTTGATAGCATAGTAAAGGTCATATTGAGTAATTTAGGTTAAAAGTTAACTTTTAAATAATATAAAATGACTCTAACACATGAAAAAAATATTCAATGAATAAAATAATTCATTTAACAACTATGTATCTAAATAATGTATTTTTATTTACAATTTTCCATGTAAATGACTTATATAATATTTAAATAAAAAAAGTCACAAATGTCGGTTTCAGTATGTTCAATGTCCCTTATGTATCCATTTTGGGAAACCATATGTTATGAATGAATATAACTATTATTTTTCATTTTATAAACATTTTTTCATTATATAAATTTATTGTTTACTTTTTGGGTTACTTTGATGAAATAATTGTATTTATAATATTTTATTTGTTAAAAAGTTAAATATGTCAAATTCTTATTTTAAATAGTATATTATTTTTTATATAGGGTCAATAAATAGATATATTCTTCCATAAATATTCATATGAAATAAAAAATATTTATATTCTTCATGATATTTTATTTTAAATTTTCAATGAAAAAATAAGTACATTAATCAATTACACAGCCCTGATTTAGTAATTATTTTATTATTTTAAATATAAATTAAATGTTACCTAAAATATTAAAAATAAATATAATTTGATGTAATTAATGTGATTAATTAATTTCATAGATTAAATTTGACTCTTACAGATATAATTATACATTTTTTTATCTGTTAACTTTTTATCTTGATATTTTAAAAGTCCAAGTAATAAATAATGTCAAAATTGACACCAATGATATTTTTTCAAGATAACATTTCCATAAATTATTTAAAGATCATAAAACATATTTAAAAATTAAAAACTATATAATATGATCTAAAATTTTATAAATGTTTAATTTATTATTTAATTTACATAAAATAATTAAAATTTATAACCTTTTAAAATTTAAAAAATTGTTACCTTAGTTAAAATGAAATAGTTTAACTATTGGTTAACTAAAAAAATAATGATTAATATAATATAAAATCCATTATAAAATATATTGGTTGAGTATATTGAAACATTAACTCATTAATTATTTTAAAAAATGGCATTTTTTAGGTATTTATATTGATATTGAATTTCATATAAATTAATATTTCAGACAATTCAAAAAGATCCCCTTGCCTCAATAATTAAAGGAAACCTCCTTGCTCAC
The DNA here is from genome assembly GCA_963277665.1 of Viscum album. Lineage (NCBI taxonomy): Eukaryota > Viridiplantae > Streptophyta > Magnoliopsida > Santalales > Viscaceae > Viscum > Viscum album. The sequence continues at coordinate 2,061,523,273 of OY728133.1, read as the reverse complement.
TTTTTCACATCTCAATGATCCTCAAAGATATACCATCCCCTAAAAATTTCCATTATAAAAATACCTATCCACATTATGCAGGTTTTCTTATTATCGAAATACCAACCGAAGTGTCTCTAAGAGGATATCTAAAGGAAGTTCTCCAAAGAAGAGGTGATCATGTTTACCGACTCATTCAAGATTATTTCATCTTAAAATTCCTCTTTATGTGTTATTTCATTTATAAATAAATTACCAAAGTATAAAATATATTTTTGGATTTTATTATTATGGATAAACCATATTCAACCTTTTATCCATCATCAAAAATCAAAAGAATCAAGTGTGCGTACATACAAAAAACCATCTCCAGGACATGGTGTAATCTATTTTTCCTCACAAATTTACCTAGATAGGTATAATGATGGAAATAAATGATATTTATAATAATTATAAAATGTTACTGATTATGAAAAAAATATCTTCCACTTTTATACCCATTTACTATTAAGGGAATGATACCATGCATACGTATGGCCTACTATCTCCATGACGCAATGCGATTCATTCTCCATATTCACCATTCAATAATGGTTATATAAATGTATATAATAAATACATATTATATATGATAACATAATTTACTTATTTATGTGATGAACCATATCCTATGGATAATAATTTGGATTTATAAGATAAAACATGCAAAAGAAAATGAAGTAGTTAACAACTAAAAGGAAAATAATAATGAAATGTTGTTAATGGGTGATAATAGGATCATATATGATATCATAAAAATAAATATGGTTCTAAAATAGGGTAATTTAATTATTTAATCTATTTTAATTTATCTTAATATATGATTGGAGGATATCAAACCAAATATAGGAGTTACATTTACAATCTAATTATTATATGAGACTGTTTATATGTTAGTATTTACTAGGGTTTATTTATCTTCCATGTCCATGTTTATTAAATTTGTATTCAAAAATATTCATTATATTTTTCTATAATTGATTAATGTTATTTTTACCCATGTGATAATTTTTTCTAAATGGATTGAAATAAATCTTTTTTTCATTTTCCTAACGAGCTGCTTTTTAAATTTTTCAGGATTAAAATGATATTACATACAGAGCATGCTTCTAGAATTATCATTCAGCTTGAGAGTTATGTGGATTGATTTATCATAGGATTAAAAACTAAACTCTCAATGGAATAATTCATATGTGATTTTAGTATCTATGATAAAATCATTCTATGTGATCTCAAGGTTGAGATGGAGATTGGATTCACCCATCAAATTTATGGGTTTGATAAGAAGAGAAAAATGGAATTAAAGGGAAAATCGAAAAACAATACTGAGAATTTTATAAGAGTTCTTTTTTGCTCAAAGTGTAGAAATAAACATGGAAGAAAATATCATAAGTGGAATAGTAAATTTTTTAATTTTGTGAAATAATTTTATCCATAAATTGTATTCATAAGTGATGGGGAAATTATATCCAATGATATAGATAGATAAAAGGGTATACATAATGCACATAACTTATTTCAATGAAACAAGTGAAAAGAAACTTGGAATTATTTTAATAAATTAATTATTCTAAGGGTAATTGATGGTTATCAATGTTAGTAACATTTCAAGGACAATGAATAAGGAAAATAACATGCAATCACTACTAAAAATTTAGAGTTAGAAAATTAAGTGGAGAAAGGTAAAATTTATATCCACTCTAATGCATCTAATGAATTATTTGATTTTATATATGGGAACTATTTTATTTCAATATAATCATATCAATATGTCTCTCTATTTCTTCAACAATAAGATGTTGAGTTAGAACTGAAAACATTTAATGTTACAATGGTTACATCACAAGTTTATTGTTATTCTCTGGTTAAAGTTTGTGGGAAAGTGGTTCAGGAAATCTTTTCATCAATCCTTTAGTTAAATTAAATGTAATTATTTTAATGGATTGGAATTCTTTATATGGAGCAGCAATAAATTTCTAATTAAGGGAATTTACATTTAAAATTATTAATTAATATAAGATCGTATATCATTACAAGGATGAATATGAACATATAGTGTAAATTATAGTCATATTGTGGATTTTAATTCATATAAATGAAGGTAATATATCTCTGATGGTTTGGGATAAACCAAAACTTAAGGATACACCTACTGTACATGAGTTTTTGTATGTCTTTCCAATTTAATTTGTATGTCATCTACTGAATAATAAAGTTTATTTTTCAATAAAACTCATAATAGGATATATATACATTTTTCAAAGACTCCTTATAAATACCCCAACTTGAGTTGTTGTAATTAATTAATCAAATTCATAATAATATTGAAAAGTGATTCATACAACGTAGTGTGTCACATTGGGGCACACCTGTTTTGTGTTCTAAGAAGAAATATGGATCAATGAGACATTTCATTAATTATAGATAACATGAAAATATAAATATCAAGAACAAATATACTCTCCCCACATTGATGACTTATTTTACCAACCATGTGGACCACAACACTCTTCCAGGATTTGTATTTATTCTAGATATCATCAATTAAGGTTTAAAAATAATGATATATCCAAGATGACATTTCGTACAAATTTTGGTCACCATTAATTTGTATTTATGCCTTTCAGTATTATTAATTCCCCCACAATCTTCACATATTTAATAAATAAAGTATTTAGAGACAATATTGATTATTTTTGGGTAGTCTTCATAGATGATATTATATTATATTTGAAGAGAATATACGGACATGTAGATAACTAGAGGATTATAATAAAGACCCTGATAAAAGAAATGATTTATAAAAAATTTACCTATTGTGAAATTTGGTTTTAGAAAGATTCATATTTGGGTCACATAATCACAAAGGAGGCAATATCTATGGATCCAACAAATGTGAAAGTTACCAACAACGGTAACTGATATCCAGTGTTTTCTTGGTTTGGATTGATATTTTCCATTTTTTCTGAATGATTTATCAAAACAATTTAAACAACTCATCATGTTGACGTAGAAGAAATATAAGTTCATAAGAATAGATTAATTATTGGAAATATCAAAGAGCTAAATAGATGTATATTCAATGAACTAGTTCTCACACTACCCTATAGTGGAGATAGGTTTCTGATTTTCAGTGATGGCTTTAAGAAGGGGTTTTTATGTGTTCTCATGAAAAATGATATCCCCACAACTTATTACTCACAAAAATTTAAAATCCCGGAGAAAAATTTCCCAAATCATGATTTGGAGTTATCTATAATAAGTTTTTGCATTAAATATATAGAATAATTGTATTTATGGACAAATGTCTTATATTTATATTGATCATAAAATTTTATTGTACATTTTCACTAAAAACGATATGAATACACACACAAAAAGACAGTTGGAGTTGATTAATGATTACGAAAACTCAGTACATTACCCCCTAGTAATGCGAACAGGGTGGGATACGCTTTTAGTCAAAAGGATCATGTTATCTAATCCATGATAAAGATCATAAAAGATTTAATAATTATGGGTTTTTAATGGAAGGATCTTGAAATCATAAAGGAAGTGGAGATATATTATCTACATCGAATGAATTTTCAACGATATATAAAATTGATGATTATGGTGGTGTAGAATAAAGATGTAGATATATGAAATATGGTGAGAAATGTTCCTGAGTTCAACATTGACATTGATGGAATAATCAGGATCAAGAACCAGGTTTGTGTCTGTCATATTCCAGATTCAATCGAGCAATTGGAAGAGGTCTAATGTTCATCATTCTTTATTCATCGTGGAATCACAAAGATGTATAGAGATATAAAAGAGTATTTTTTTAGGGATGGAATAAAAAAATTATATTGTAGAACATGTTTCTCAATGATTTGGTTTGTTGACAAGTTATGGTTGGCAGACAGAATTCTAAGGGGATGTTAGAACCATTACCCATACAAGAATGGAAATGGGAAAGCATCACCTTGGAATTTTTCTTTAGACTTCCCAAAATATATAAAGTCCTTAATGTTATATGAAATATATTTGATCACCTTACAAAGTCAACAAACATAAATTCTATCAGATAATACTTATCTCTTGATCATGAATCTAGAATATATTTTAAGGAAGTGGTAAGATTTCATTGAGTACCACTTTCCATTATTTCTAATCGAGATGTGAGGTTTACATCTATGTTCCTGAGAATTCATTAATGTGTTATGGATATATATTTATGTTTTAGTGTAGCTTAAAATTCTCATATATATTTTCATTGTGAGAGTAAAATTTAAATTCTAGAAGTAATATTGGAATTTTTCTCTATGGATTTAAAAGAGGTTTGGTGTCATCACATTCCTTTAGAATAATTTTCTTACAATAATTGATTCCACTCCATTATTCAGATGTTTCCTTATAAACGTCTATATGATAATAATCGTAGAGAGTTAACAAGATTTAATGATGTTTAGCAATGAAGTCTATTATAACCATATTTTGATGGGTATATGTTAGAGAAAGTTAGACCAATTCAACAGAATATAAGGGAAGCTCAGTATAAACAAATTGTTTTTGAAGATAATCAATAAAAAATAAACAATTTGAAGTGGGTGACAATGTATTTTTATAAATATATCCCTATAATATAGTAATGAGATTTTTAAATAAGGGTATGCTAATACCTATGTTTAATGGTCCTTTTGAAATTGTAGTTTTCAATGGGAATGCATCTTATTGATTGTCTCTTCCACAAAAACACTCTCATGATCAAGATGTGTCTCATATATCTCTCCTAATAATTAATTACATTATCCTATACATGTAGTAAACTAATAAGATGCACTAATAGAGAATGATATTTCTTAGGAAGAGAAACCATGGTAGATTTTGGTTCATAAATATAATGTTAAATGAAAAAAGTTTACTTTTTTGTTAACGTTTTATGGGGGAACCATAAATTTAATAAAGATGTGTGGGAACCTGAAGATGTGATGAAGTATAGTTATCCAAAACTATTTGTATCCATATGAAAAAATGGGAGGGATAAATACATTCTATGGGGGGTAGAATTTACCACTATGATATGTTTTATGAAATGTTTCTCTTTAAAAAATTTAATTCTTCAACAGCTTTTATTGCATGAAATTGTGAGTTTAAAAGAACCATGAGACACTTTAAGAATACAATGGACATTATAACATAGAAATTAATTTTAAGATATTAAATATTAATGACTAATTTATGAAATAAATATTACTCAATATGGATATGTTATTTTCTTAAAAAATGATCGCACAATGTTTAGTAAAATCTATTTATTCTTTAAAAATATGTTTTCTTCATAAATGAGATTTTTTCTATGAGTAAATATTAGAATCTATATGTTATATAGAATTTATTTGACAAAGTGAATAAATTTTTTTAAATACAAAATTTCAAAATATTCATAAAATTAGGTTTTTGTTTTTTAAAACATTTAATGAATTATGAAATACTTAATTTTATTAAAACCTAAATTTTCATTTTAAAGTCTTTACAAGGTAAAATTTTGTTTTGGATTGGTTTTAAATTATAATTAGTTTTTTATAATACATATATAAAGGATTTTAAAAAATATATTATAAACTATATTATTATGAAAACATTTGATGTTCTAAATGGTAATTTTTCTGAAAAACCAATTCCATGGAATTTTAACAATTTTATATTAAAATTAAAATTTGAAACTTCTATAAATAGAATTTTGAAAAATTGATTCTAAATTTGGATTCATATGGTTTAAGTTTCTTAAATATTTTACATTTATTTTTGTCCAATATGAATTGTAATGTTACAAAATTTTGTAACCACTATAAAGGGTCAATTGGGTAATTTATGTGAAAAAAATAAACAGACTACAAAATTACTCTCACTTGTGAAATAAATTTATTGAATGAATAAAACTTAACCCTTAACAAATATGTATCCAACTGAATTTGATTAATAGGAAATTTTCCCTAAAAATGATTGATATAATATATAAATAAAAAAATGTCCCAAAATGACACTTTCTCTTTTTTAAATGTTCCTTATATGTCCACAAGTGGAAAATAATATTTTATGAATCAATATAACTGAAAATTTTTTATTTTATAAACATTTGTTTCGGATATAAATTTAATTTTACACATTATGGTTCACTTATATGAAATTATGGTATTTATAATATTTTAATTAATAAAATTTTAATGATGTTCCATTCATGTTTTAAAGAGAATACTATTTTCATATGGGGTTAAAAATATATATATTCTCTTATAAATATTCTTCTAAAAAATATAATATTTATATTCTTCATGGTTTATTAATTTTAATTTTTATTGGATAAATAATAATATTAAATAATTACACAACAGTCATTTAGTAGTTATATTATTAATGTAAATATCAAATAGATGTTACAAAAATTAATAAAACAAATAAAATTTTAGATAATTAATATGATTGAAAAATTATATAGATAAACTTTACCTCTTATTAATATCATAAAATATTGGGTTTGAAGCCATTTTTTATCTTTATATTTTTAAAAGTCCATGTAATGAATAGTGTCAAAAATGACTCTAATTTTATTTTTTTTAAATAATTTCTTAAATTATTTTAAAATAATAAAACATTTTTAAAAAATAAAAAATTTATAATAATGTATAAAATTTTATTAAGTAATCATTTATGATTCACGTTACATCACATAAGTATAATTTACAACCATTTAATATTGAAAATTTATTACATTTGTTAAAATTTAAATACGTTATAGGATAACCAAAATGACATGGTTTAAATTAATATCAAAACATGACTAAAATATATTTTATGATCGTATTAAAAACATATCTCATATTATATTCAAATAAATGGAATTTATTAGGAACTTGGATTGATATTTAAATTTTTAGAAATTAATATTTGGAGAAAATTCCAAAAAATGACCCTCTACTCAATTATAAAAGGGAACATCCCTCTCACTTATTCAAATACTTTAGAGCATTTAATCTCTACCAAACCCTGAAAATTTATCTTATAAGATTCATTATATACATTTTAGTGGTTTTTCTTCTCAAAATACCAACACTAGTGTCCCTAAATATATATTTATACTAAGTTCTCCATAGAATAGGTAATCATTTTTACAGACTCATTAAAGATTATTTCTTCTTATGCATCCAATGAATGTGTTATTTAAATTACTAATAAATATAGTTTCACAAATATTATGAGATTTTATTATTATCGTACAACCATATTCCATTTTTTACTAATCCAATGAATAACAAGTGTCATGTATGCTTAAATACGTCTTACCCTCTCTATGTCATAGTGTAATATGTTTTTCATCAATACCTTACCCAAATGTGTATAATGATGGAAATAATAGATATTTATAATAATTATAAAATGATATTTTTTTGTATCAAAATATATAGCATTCACTTCCTAACCCTTTTACAATTAACCAAATGATATCGTTTCCAATGGGTACCTATGTCCTATCATCTCCACAACACGGTGGGAATCATTTTTCATATTTACCAACAAATAATTATTATATAAATGTATCTAATGGATAAATATGATATATATTATATTAATATTTTTTTTAAAATTAGGTAACTATATCGTATTAACATGAATTGAGACTTATACGACAAAACATGCATAAGGAAATCAATTAGTTAACAATCTAAGGAAGAATAATAATGATCTATTATTAATGGGTTATTATCAGATCATATATGATATCATAAATATAAATATAGTTTTGGAATAAGTTAATAATAATTTTAAATCCATTATATTGGATTTTGTGATTTGTGCGAATAAAATTAGACCTAAGGTAAGGGTTAATTTCACAATATCATTATTATCTAAGATTGTTTATATGTTCGTATTTAATGAGGAATATGTATCTTCTATTGACATGTTTCATAAAAATTTATTCCAATGAAATCAATTATTATTATAAAATTATTTAAAAATATTTTAACCCGTGTGTTAATTTTTTCTAAATGGGTTGAAAGGAATATTTTATTTATTTTCTTGAGGGTTAATTTTATAACTTTTTTAAAAAATGTTTGAGAAGAATATTTTTTATCTTACAAAACAAGAATAGTTTTTTTTTCAAATTCAGTATGACTTAATGCCTTGAAACTTCCATTATATTATTACATGGTTATTTTCAAAGAAATTATTTTCAATTAATATTCCATGTCATTTTAATAAATTAATATGTTTTCTAAGTAAACAGATATTTTCCTCAAGAATTATTTTGAACTGATATCTGAAAATTATTTTCCATTTACGATAACATTATTAGATGTTAATTAAGATTTATTGGAGATAATATTCAAGGATATGTTCCATATTCTTTATAGTGTTATTTTATGTATATTATGAAATGATATTTATGAAACCCGTTTATTTTTATAGGTTTTGATATTATGAATGAACTATGTTAGTGAGGCACAAGAAATATATATAGATCTAATTATGTTAATTGTGGGACATATTTCTCCCTACAAATCATTGGGTAATGTTTTATATTTCATGAGACAGATAGGATTGGAAAGGGAAATTATTTTAGTTTAGTAATACAGGGTTGTAACAACAAATAAACACGTTTCTGTAACATAGGGCTGGAACAGGGAGCGAAATTGGTGGATGTTATTAATATCTTCATAAATTTTTATAAACTCCCTTTACTAAGTTTATATGAAATGTGCATATTTTGTTTGAAATATTAATGTATAAATATTAAATATAATTTTTGAGCACTATTTGAATTCAACCGGATTCATTTCTATTAACTATTTTAATATAACTATCACCCTAATGATAAAATTTTAATTGTTCTTATTTTTTATGATTCCACATTAAATATAAAACATTTCAACACAATGAATCATGTGAAAATTGTTCCATATTAAGGGTCATATGGTCCACACAAGAAAACCCAGAGAAACTGTGAAGAAACTGGACCAACTATGAAGATTGATGTACTAGGATCAATCCTGAATTAAAAATTTATTTATTCTTCTAAAATGATTTGTGTCAATGTAAGGAATCATGGATAAAACTTTCAAGGCCCAAATCCAAATAAAAGTGGCCCAACTGATTCTTTTAAACTCATCCCACCATTCTGGAAAGGAATTTAATTCAGTACAGTATTAATGACATGTTTCCTGATATATTAATCAAATAAATTTTATATTTTTCACTATTTAAGAGGATATATATTCAGAAAAATTTCTTGAAGAAATAATTCATATTTGAAGGCATTTTTTTTTTGAAAAACCCATTCACACTTTATCCATCTAAAAAGTCTCGATTGAAATGGACAGATTAACATTGTTTATTCAAATGGTCATAAAATTGTCACATAAGTCCAAATGAATCCAAATTTTGATCATAGTGGGAAACATTATTATATAAAACATTTATGATAGAAATATATTTATATTCATTTGTCTGAAGTAACAAAGTAGGGATGCAAATGGAGGGGCAAATTGGGAATGCAAACAGTCCACTTACATGGGAAATAAGTACATCCCCCTCCCCTCCTTCAAAAAATATGTAATTTTAGAATAGTGGAGAATCTTTTCGAAAAACCAAAGCCTTTCCAAAGTCTTGGGATGACCTGATATACTCAAGTTTTTACTTGAGATACCCTTCCTCTAATTTTTGTTTCCTTTTATTTTTGTGTTCTTCATTATTGTAATCTTATAAGTTTCTCTTTGTAATTCGGTTTTATTGAATGTTTCTTCTTAATTATCTATTATTCTCATCCACCTTTTGTAGTTTAATATTAATGTTATTAAAATAGTTTAAATACTTTTGAATTCCCTTCCTTTCATTTTCTTTCTCATTCAATATAATGATCGTTTTCATTTATCATCGTCGTTTTTGTGTGTGTTCGTCGCACAAATATTTTCTTTTACAATTATTTTTGTTATATTCTTAATTTATCATAAAAATAATTATAACCGGATTAATAATCATTTAAATAGAGGTGAAAATATATCAGTGGGGTGAGTCAATATTTATGGATGTTAAATTATTTAGAGTATTTTCTTGATGAGTATTCATTAATTTAACATCATGTTTGTTGGACTTAACATATCATGGATTAATGAAATATTTTGTTTAATGTCTGGTTTCCATGGATTATTGGAACCCTAAATAAACTACCATAAACAATATATAATTCAGATTATCACCCTATGATAGGTTAGGGAATGGATTAAAGCCTTAACTCTTAAGAATTCCAATCACCGTTATCTGGTAATGTGTGTGTTAATTTAAATGTTATATAAAGAAAAGCTCAAGGATATCACAATCTTAACTCCCTAATAATAAACTCACCCAAATATATTTCATTTTTTTAAATCAATACATATAAATCAATAATTTCATAAGCACTGAAAAAACCCCAATCATGGTACAATCAACTAAAAACAATCAACTATTTAAAAGTACCATCGCTGATGATTTGACCCGAGTGCTACTATACACATTAGCAGAGCACCGGATCCTTGACCGGTCAATTGGAGACAATTGACCATGATTTAAAATGGTTTCATTGTTGGGGATGGTGATTTATGTAGTCATTAGTTTATGTTTATTGTAAAAAACATAAAAAAACAAAATTTAATGAAATTGAAAAAAACACAATGAAAAACCCACCTTCACATTAAAATCATAAATTGAAAAAACACAAAAAAAACCCATCTTATTCTTTCTTCTTATATCTCTATGAATTTCCTATAGCCTCCCAAAAAATCTCTCATATTTTTTTGACCCCAAAAATGAGCGACCTCTTTTCCATCTTAGGAGGAACATTAGGGATAATCAAATAATTCAAGAACCAGTCCTTATCCAACCAATTCAATTAGAAATGGCCAATCCTAGAGAAAAAACACTAAAAGAACTTGCTTCCCATGATATGAATTACCAACCTCATTGTATTCAACATCCAAACATTGAACATGACTTCGAACTCAAATTGGGTTTGATTCATCTTCTTCCACAATCCCATGTGCTAGCTTGTGAGGATCCACATCACCACCTCAAAGAGTTCCAACGGGTGTGCTCTACCATGAAGCCTCAAGGGGGTTCTAATGAGCAAATAAAACTCCTAGAATTCCATTTCTCCATATAAAAACATGTTATGTCATGGATCTACAACCTTTTTCCTGGTTTTATAACCACATGAAATGACAAGAAGTGACTCTTCTTTGAGAAGTTCTTTCCTGCTTCTCATACCAATTCTATCAAAAAGGAAATAAGTGGTATCTGTTAGTTCCCAATTGAATCACTCCATGAATACTAGGAGATGTTCATAAATATTCTTACAACCTTCCCACACCACCAAATACTTGACCAAATCTTGATCCAATAGTTCTATGAGGGGTTATTGGATCTGGAAAAAACTTTCATTGATACCGCAAGTGGTGGTGCTCTTGTTGATAAAACTTCTGCATCTACAAGAGATCTTATAAGAAACGTGGAGGAAAAAATACATAAATTCCATAATCAAGAACATTATTAAGTTATAAAGATCCAAGATAATCATTCAATAGATCCGAACAAGATGAACGAGTGTAGGAGTGAACTTATAGGTCTTGTGCGACAAGTAGTTGTAGATACCAATGCTACAACATCATCTTCTCCATAGTCAATATTTCCTAGAACTATCAAAAACTATCAAATAAGAAATTCTCCATCTCATCCAAATAACACATGTCCAAGAGGATCAATCTGATTCATCCAGACCAATGGAGCTCAATGCAGCCTATGCCCAGCAGAACACCAACCCTTAACAATCAGTTCAGTTCATTAGAAACATCAACCAACCCTAATCTGAGCCCTTCTCTTCTACATATAACCCTAAAGTGATATTTTTGAATCAAATTTCTCTTCCCCATCAATACCCTTATAAAAACCCAAACCAGTTCTAATATAGTCAATGTGTTGGTAACTTCTAAAATCCTTACAATTTTGTTCCTCAACCTCAAATGAGAAATCATCCTCTTGCTCCTACTAGATTCAACTATTCAAATGAGCCTTCCCATTTCCAAAACCAATACAATCTCATTCATAAGAACCAAAATCAAGGAAATCCCAATTTGAGAAAGGGCTCTTCTTCCAAGAGACCATGGGAGTGTGTAGTTGAAGATCTTGCCTCCTTCACCCATTCTTGCCTTAAGAATATTGAAACCCAAATTGGTCAACCTTCATCACACCTAAGCCAGCCACAACAATCAAATTATTCCCAACATATAGCTCAATAATTAACCAACCCCCAGGGTAATTTAAATTCTATTGAAATTAGATTATAAAATCAAATTTCTATGCCTCAAGATAATTCCTCCAACCCTCCATTGAATGTTGACCTTGAAAATGAAATCTAAATGAAAAATGAAAAGGAACCTGAAGCCATTACCTCACCTCCATCCATTTCACATTGGAATCCAATTCCTTTTCTTTTATCTTTTTCTAAGTCAAATAAGTCATTTGAACCCAATACTAAAATGCTTGACATGTTTAGATGTGTTGAAGTCAACATTCCACTCTTATATGCCATAAAAACCCTAAATATTCCTGGTTTCTTAAGGAATTATGAACCCCTAAGAGGCAATATAGGACCTTTGGAAATTTTTACACCCAATAGTCTATTCCCATAAATTGAAAATATCAAGAGACCATTACAGTTCTATTCCAAATTGGAAGTTCCAACTTTGATGATGCCCTCATATACCTAAGAGCCTCAATTAATGTCATGAACAAATCCATCTTCTCCAACTTTGTTCATGGTCCCTTACATCTAATAGGTTTTGTGATTTAGTTAGCCAATCGAAGCACAATAGGTCCAGAGGGAATAATTGAGGATTTACTTGTCTGTGTCAATGATCTTATCTTCCCAGCCGACTTCTATGTCCTTGACATGGAAGGTGAGACAACTTGTTGCCAATCTACTATAATTTTAGGAAGACCTTTTCTTATGACATCTAAAACCAAAATTGATGTCCATATTGGCATCGTATCCATGGAATTTGGTGACCAATTGGTCAAGTTAAGTATTTTTCAATTCATGAAATACCCATTAGAGAATCAATATGTGTTCTCTATCCATGCTTCCAAAAGTTTCACTAAGAGTTTGTTGAATCCTAATCCAAGATGTTATTCCTGTTATACTGATAAAGAATCTTGTGAAATCTGCACCATGATTAACAATGTCATAAATGGAGAAGTTAATGATGACATTACAAATGAAAATTCGATTGATCTAAATAAACATGAAAACTCTTTGGAATCCCATCTCACTTATGGCCTTTATTGCTCTAACATGGATTTTAATGGAGAAAAAGAACAAGCATGTTCATTTTTTATTCAAATTTGATAATACAACATTCATCATTTCCAATCCAAGATTTTGAAAATTCGGTTATTTGTGACATGAACCTTGAAACAATGTATTTATGATGTCCTAATGGTAGTCATTTTCGTGATATTTGTTCCTTAATTAATAATGTGATCACTGGGGAGGTTGAAATTGACCATTCTTTGGAGAACAACATTGATATAATGGTTATTGAAAAATTTATTCAGTCTTATCACTCAACTGATCCTCATTACTCTATATTGGTAAGTGATGAAATAAATGAGTCAAAAACAATTCGGATCTCATATTCTGGTTTTGTGTTATTTGAACCTTACATTAATGAGCAATCATAATTGATACATCTTCCAAAATTTCCAAGAATAGGAAACCAGATCTTTGTGGATAACACCTTTACCCAATTTGAAGACCAAAGAGAGGGTAAAAATATTATCTTTCCACCCCCATTGAATTGAAAACACATTAAAATGTATGGGAAATCATTATATAATGAACCATCAGGAACCCCAAAGGATCATTTTTTCTATAATCACACAGAAGTATAGAAAATACAGTTGCCACAATCGGACTATGGGTAGTCTAAAGAAACTTTCCAGATATAGTCAAAATAAATGTTGCACTTCTTGGGAGGAAACCCATGTTTTCTTTTACTTATATGAAATACTAATTTATTTTTCGTTTTTTCAATAAATAAATAATGATTTTTGATTTTGTTTCTATTTTAGGTAATGGTAATTTTATAAAAGTATCACCATAAGAGGATACACAATACTAGAACTAAATCGACTTCCATCAAATCCCCTACTTCTGTAGTTGACCCACCACTTGATGGAGATTTCATCCCATCAAATCCAAACTAGGGGAACCTATTTTCCTATAACACTTCTCTCACACACTCTCTCTCTCTTCTTATTCCTCCCTCATTCTCATTTTTTACCACTTTACTCATCACATTTTTTTATTTTTTATTTACTCTTTCTCTTTTTTGTGGGTGTGTAATTTAAAAACACTAAAAAACTAATAATAAATGAAAAAAACCCAAAGGTGTCATACTTTCTCACCATCCTGTTTTGACATTTTGTCCAACCAGTTTGGGAAGTCAAAAGACATGGTTTTATCTAAAAAGTCATGTGTTTTCATCATATATTTTTTTAAATAATATTGTGTCAAACACAACAAATTTTAAATGCTCAATTTTTTATTTGGAAAATTATTTTCCCAACCTGTGAGGAACACAATTTGATTTCATGACACTGTCACATATGGCCGTCTTTTCAAAATGTGTGTTTTCTCACCCCCATTTGTCAGTCTTGAGTTTGGGGACCTACGAGCTGAATTTCCTACTATACTGTGCATTAATATGATAATGGAATTTTCTGAACCACATGAGAATTACAATATCCTAATAGCCTTCCATTTCTCTTACATTAATCCTCCTTTTGAATGCCCATTTGAGCCTATGAAAACCTTTTCATTGATAGCCATATTACTTTCCCAATACCTTATCTCACACAATATCTACATATATTTACATTGCATTATTTATTTGAATTTAAGTGTGGGAGGAATGGATTTCATTTATTTGGTTCCCTTTTATGTATTTTCAACGACTTATCATATGTTTGAGGGAAAGAATCCATTTTATTGAGGGGGAGATGTTTTCAATCAGTGAGTTTTGGGGTGATTTTGAAGGTTGGGTTAAAAGAGTCCCTAGTCTGGAAAGCTGGGGTGATTCTTGAGTTTCTATATCTGAGACCTTCTTAAAATCTCTCCTGATCTTATGGACAATAGTACGAAAATATGTTGGATTCATTAACCTGCATCCACTCTTATCACCCAGCTCAAAAGACCATTGGATGATTTCTTACACTTCTGTCACTTGATGATGTGCAAGCTCTAAATGAGAAGATTTTTCAATGTCCTCGTTTTCCTGATGCAAAAGTAATTCGAAAAATTGTTCTTTGTATTCTTGATTTTGAGAAGAACTATTTGAGTCATGTTCTTGAGAGAGCCTTTGATTTCAAACAAATCCAATTGGCTGTTGCCAGCTATGGGCAATAACATTTCATGAGACCATTTTCGGCGGGCTTTGCAGACTAGAGACTATAGTGAAATGTAGTGCTCCATGAACACCCCATCCCCTGATATGAATACCAGATGGGGAACTGGAAATTAACTGGCACAATCTTTTTAGTGCACCAAGTCATGAACATTGAAGGGCACACTGCTTCTTTTCAACCTTCAGATGTCGAAAAACTGAGAGAGTTTCCAAATCAATTTTGCATTGTAACCCTTCTATTATCTTGACAAGCTTTTTAGATTCATAATAATGTAATATATTCTTTTTCAACTGACAAAGAGTTTTCCATATGTTGTGAAGAATATAATGAATTCCGTCTTCCGTCAAAATATCTGGAATGTCATACTAAGAGTCAGTCAAAGGCCAAAACATGACTAGCACTTCACCTTTCACCAGCAGTTTTCTCATATTCATCACTTCCTCTTTATCATTTGATGAAGATTCATCTACCTTATGAGACCAAATTTGGTTCTCCCTTATTGCTTCATCCGATTAACAAGGTCGGTAGAGAATTCACTTATCAAACTAGAAGATGCATGACTTAGGGGTGGTTCGGAGAATGACCTACACCCCGGGCTATCTTATGATTGATAAAGTATTTCACCTGCTATTGCTAAATCATCAGACATGACTGGCTTCATATTTTCAAGTGTCTCAAGATAAGGAGTCTTTTTCGTCACTACATTTTCCATTAGATAATTTTCCAGGAAATGTGAACTACTACTGCGGAGAGGTCTTTCATAGATAAATTCATCATCATGTAGAGGACCACCATGATGGGTTACAAAAAAAAGATGAAACATTTGTCTTCTTGATCTTCTGGCCACATAGAGGGTTCTTATGGCTCTCATCTGAACGTGAAATGTCAAGATCGACCGAACTGTCCTGAAGCAAGCCTTCATGAGGAAGTGTCTGATGCGGACCTTTAGAATTAATGGTCCCACTATTGGTAACTGAGAGAGTAGAATCTTGAGTTGCAACAGATAATTGTCTGAGAGCATCAAGAACTCCAACATCAAGAAAGGCCTTATTACAGATTGTCCCTTGATTTATTGACTGTGTTGGGTGGGATTTATTCTTAGACACCTTCTTAATCACTTTAGGAACCACTTGTTGATGAAAGTGGTCATTATGGGTAGGTGTATGTGCCTGCTTAGTATAATGATCAGGTTAGGCTGATTATCTCCACTCAAATCCGGTGTATGTGCCTGACATGGTTATCCCTATGATATGGGGGAGTATGCCCCACAACCCTCATGGACTGGAACAGAGGTGTGTGTCTATTATGGAGTGAACTATCGATGTGTCACTCCACTGGTAGGGATATATTTATGTTTCTTTCCCTGAGATGCTGCTGAAGCTGTTATAATATCCTAACAAGAATCCAGAATATGAACAGGGATTTGCTTCTGCTCTTTCACCATAGATAGAATATGCTTGGTGATTCAACTGCTATAATGGGTATATACGTCCATCATGTGCTTGGAGTAGGTGTGGATTCCTCCTCCTGACCTCCTTTTCCTATCAGTGAATTTTGGCAGTACTCATGTGTGGTGGAAGAGAGTTGAGTATGCCTCTTATTAGTTGCTGAAGCTTTCTGACTGACTTCTCTGAATGCTACAAAAATGAGGATGTTGGTAGGCTTGATCAATACTAGCACATGTATGTTCCTGCTTATTGAACTCCACCGAATGTGGTTGATGATCTTCTTTCAATACTGATAGATGAGGCTATTGGAAGGATTGATGAGTGTAAGCAGGTGTATGTGCATGTTTACTAGTTGTCAACACATTAGGTTGGAGGGCTCCATCTTATGTAGTCAGATGAGCCTGCTGACTAGCTGATGATTTATAAACAGGTGTATGTTCCAATCTATAGTACTCCACTGTAATTTCTTGGCGGGATTGGCATGCTGCTGCCAGACAATTCTGTTGGAAAGTGGAATTAAAACGGACGGGTGTGCATGCCCCCTCGTTTCCTGCCATCAAGTTAGGTTGGTGGACTTCTCCAGAGATGACAGAGATGAGAACCTGCTCACTATTGACTGGATTTCGCCTATTCCGGTTCGTCTTGTCTGTTTGAGTTTGAAAAACCTGATCCGGATTCCTGGAGACGATACCCTCATCATGTTAAGGGTGCACTGTCGCACGAGTCTGGTGGTGATTGTTGATGGGAGCCCTCGGGAAGGACTCCTGTCTCCTTGAATTAAGTCATTGAGTAACCTACTCATTCACCTCCCCAGAATATGGGAGTGAATGGTGATTGTGTTCTGGGGATAACAACCCGAAACGGTTAAAGAAGGTGGTTGGAACCACCTGCTTCTTGATCGCTGGTCATCGCTGTCCGGACAACCAAGGTGAATTATTGACTTGGAGGGCTTGTCGAGCGGCCTCCAGAGTCGGAATAGTACCATTTTGATGGTACTGCTTAACCAGCGCATTTGATACCCAGTGTTGAAGACGCTGAGTAGATGATGTCATCCTCAGAGCGGACGATGATCTAGCAGGAGTAGCAGTATAGGCATTTACAGTAGAGGTATTCACAGGAGTGAACTTTAGGGAAGCCATTTCTTTAATGAAAAATATCTTGGAAAAGAGTTACTATTTGATATAACAGACATAATCAAGACATGTTCAGCCATTACATCTTTTGGATGAGCACATATGTTATTTATTGTTTGGTTGGACCTATCATTGAGTTTAAATAGGGGCCTAAAAAATAAGTAAAACATCATTTTAACATGGTTAATGATTGACGTTGGGTTCACCATTTTTTGTTACATCTGAAATTGGGGATGACCTCATTAATTTAAGCTTCAAACATTACATGTGGTTTCTAACGGGCTTGTTCGTAGAACTGGAAACATCCAATGATTCCATATCCATTTGGACCTACTTTCCAATGGTAGGTACTCACTAGTTATGAACTAATGAGGCTTAATAATTTGAATTGGTCGAGAGGATGGGTGGTCGGACTCATCACACCCTTTTGGGGGGAATTATTGTCTACTCCAGGACTCTCTTTATAGATTTATGTTATGTTCTTGAATCCTTATTACATTAAAATGTATAAAATGATCTTTCCTTTAGATCTGACAATCAATTATTAGTATGTATGAGATTTAGAGAATCTTTTATATGTATTCAAGTTTCTTCATCAATAGGGAATCATGTGTATTTATTAGAGATTCTTGGTCAATGGTATCCTTCGACACATTATATAGAAATCTCTTGGTCATTATGATAACCATACTGGTTTTAAAGCCACTCAACGGGGCACTTAATGTTTATTGTCTTTCAAAAGGACATGGATTATTTCAAAGTTGGGATCGTACCCGCAGATGGGCTACCTACGTATCCTTAATTAAATAAAAATAAAAAACCACATTGTTCGAGTAAAGTAGAATGATGTTTATGCATGATTGATGTATCAAATAATGATTTTATGATTACTTTTACTCTTTAAGCTCATGTGAGTCATTCTCAGTGTGAGAAACAAGAGGTATTTGTGAAACCAGAAAATTGTGCCACGAAAGATGCAATCATAAGAAATGATGTGGGGCTTATATATGGATGATTGCCCAAAAATAGATGGAGATTGGGATTTAATTCAGGGAAGAAACCCAAGAACAAGGTCCATAAAGGTATATGTGCTTTATTGAGATTTGGATACTTTACTTAGGACTTAATCCTGAGAAGGATGCCCAAATTAGAGAAGAAGTATGATTACGTTTTATTTCTGAGAAGGATTCCCAAATAAAAAGTAAATTAAGACTGGTTAAGGGGAATTATGATTGGGCCTTACAATTAAAGAGGAGGCCTATGTTAAAGGATTTTGGAATTCAGGGCTTACACTTGAGGAGGATGCCCGGATTTGAGAAATTATGACTGGGGCTTCCTCCTAAAGAGGATACCCATTGTTAAGGGAATTTGGGAACTTGGGGCTTACTCCAGAGGAGGATGCCCAAATTAAGAGAACATGGACTGGGACTTGCTCCTAAAAAGGAGGCCCAAATTAAGGATTCTTTAATCTTAAAGGATGAGGTTGAATAAATGAAATCTATAACCTTAGTGACATAAATATATGTAAGTCACAAGGTTTTGAGAGATGCTCTACATAATTCCTTTCAGATAAGGATGCCAACGAAAAAACCATGCCATAAATGGATTTGAAGAGGGTTCTGAAGGCTAAATAATTGAATAGGAGAGGTGAATTTGAATAATAGAGGTAAATAGGCAGGAGGGGAACCCAAATAGAGAGAAGCGTGCATGTCCTATGTAGGCGCGCAAGTTCTGGTCGCGCAAGTATACTTGCGCGACATAGGGGTACTTGCGCAACGGTCAACCCTTATAGTAAAACATGGGCGAGACTTGGCTCAAGCCCTTAGTATTATCCCATGGGGCTTCCAGAAGAGTGGCGCACAAGTTCTGTTAAAGGGGTAAGGTGGTGCACAAGTGTGGACATTTCCCTTAAGGGCTGGCCACTTAGGCGCACAAGTGTGGATGAGTTTCAACACTTAGTACTTACTCCCCCTCTTTAGATCTTCCGTTCTAGGTAAGAAATTACCTTAGAAGTGTTCGAAAGCTTCCAAAAGAGACTAGGGCACTTGGAGCTCAAATATAAGTTTCTATAATTTTTCGTCCTCGAAATGGGGGGCCCACTGGGGGTATTTATAGGCTGGTGAAGACCCTGGGTGAAAATCATAGAGGTCACACAATTCACCTGCATGACCATTGGGCGGCGCGCAAGTATACATGCGTGACCTTGGTGGAACTTGCACGACCCAAGTGCAAATGAATCTTTGTTCATGGATTTGTCTATTTTTTATGTTTCTTCAAAGGAATAATCACTTTGGGTTCAAAGTATTTTCCATTTTTATTCGTTTAGACCCTATGACAGAAAGGAGAGTCAACAGATTCATAACATTCCCTTTCAAAATCATAATATACCATTAAATGGTACTATAATGGTCTATGACCTCTCGGTCTATTTCCTTTCTAGTTTTTGTTGTAGGAGGTGTTCATAGGAGGATCAGATGAGTTTGGAGTAGTTTGGTTACATAAATATGGAAGAAGGGATATTACATGTCATGTAACTAGATTACAGGATGTGATGTTTGGTTTCTTCACTTTACCTAGGTGGTCCATGGTAGGAAATGTTTTGAAATTTGAAAAATAAAATAAATCTAAAGGTGATGGTTTTTCGGTGTATGGTGATCGTGGGGCATTACAAGGTGTTAAAGGGTATTATACATCATGTAATACCTCACTACTATAATTTATAAGTGTTTTTAGCCACTTCAGTTGCCTAACCCTATGTCTTTAGTGACCATTCTTTGACCCTAAGTGTCTTAGTGACCCCTCCTCATCGTATTGAAGATTCATTCATAATGTATTAATTCCATGCTTCCCTCTTTTGATCTATAGTGCTCCATTTTCAATATAATGTGTGTTATTCTCAGTTAGTGTAGTTTCTTCTGGTTTGGTATATTTCCCCTCCCATTTCATCTTTCCATATGATGTAGGATGATCTCCCATGGTTATAATTGGGATTATCTTTTGTTTTTTGTTGGTTTTGGGTGCCACAATATCAATAGATGGATGTAGATCTTGTACGAGAGGTAATCGTAAATTTTTTGTCTGGCTCATCCTTGTATGGGGACAGTTGACACTCTTATGATGTAGTATTTACTTTTTCTCTCCAGTTTTTCATCATGTAGGATGGATATAATTTATTTCACATATGGATCATGTTTGTTCCAAAAATACCAAAGATAATAATCGGTTAAATTAAATTGAAATGTTTAGGGGGATTTGATTTTCATGCATTTTTAGTTTCGATATTATGATTTTGATACTGTGAATTGTATAGGCTTGATTCCCCACTAAAAATTAAGGTTGTTGGGGGCCCTTTTTTTCAATTAATGGTTTTCATGTTGTTTTCCCTTATTTGACACTTACATACAGAAATTGGTTAATCACATAAATCCATCTAATGAATAGATTCCCCCAGATTTTTTTGTATGATAATGCCCTTAAATAATGGCGTTGAATTAGATAATTATCCCCTATGATAAATCTGAAAATTTGTTACATTTTGGTATGATGTGATGTGTGGAATGGTTGTGTATTCATGTGTTGGACTGAGGTAATGTGAAAGATCTATGTTCTAATGTGTGGGTTTTCTATGGTTTGTGATGTGGTATATTTGTGAGAACGGTTGTCTATTGTTGGTTGGCCTGGGTGGTGTTATGGATGAACATATAGATGTTACATCAAATTGGAAATTTAATATAATATTAGGATGAGAGATTTACTGAATTTGGAATGGATTAGAAGTGTTGTGAAGTAGGGCTGCGAAACTAGTTGTGTGGTAATGTGTTATGAGTTGGGGTTGTGAGTTAGGGGTTGGTTTTGTTGGTATGTTAACTGATTGGGATGAGTTTTAAGAAGGAATGAAGATATTGGTTTCGGAAAACTTTTTTATGATTCTCCATGGGTAACATGCAAAAATATTCACCCCATATCTTGATCTCGATATATTATATACCATGAATGAGTGTTGAATGTGGAGGAAATGTGAAATCCCATTAGATTTTCAGGGATCTTGACCTTCTGATTACTTTTTACCTTATTGTGTGTTGTTCTTATAATATTCTAATGTATTGGTGGAATAGATAAATGATTAGTTAATAAGGAATGAAATTGGTTAAAAAAGTTGGTTTCGAATGCAAATCAAGTTATGTCACATGTTTTGGGGAATTGTACATTTATATGTCAAAGAAAATATGGAAGTACGGTGAGTTGGTGGTTTGTCTAAGAACCCATAGGATGGGATTTATTGGTTGGAATTATATATGTATACACATTTATTTTACTTGTTATTTCTATATGTACGCCACCCTTGTTGAGAATATGTGTTGTAGACCCCCATCAACATGGGGGAGGGTGTCTATTTTAGACCTCAGGATGGGAGGATGGATAACTGACCCCTCGATCATTACTACTCACTATTCCAGGTGGTGATAACCCAATATTCCTCAGGTAGGTTGTGGTTTTTGAGGCCCAGGTGTGTTTGGTTGAGTTGTGCTTTCCCTAGTGTCTTTGTGATGAGATGTGTTGTGATTTCTTAGGATTCTTTGAAATGTGATGTAATCTGTTTCCCAGGTGTGTACGAGCAGGATGAGGTGTAGTTTTCATCCTAGATGTCTACAAGTGGGATGTGCTATGGTTTTTGGCCTAGGTGTCTGGGTGTAGGGTGTGATATGTTGTGAGGCTTAGGTGTGTGCAGGAGGGATGTGACCTGGTACTTTGGATTAGGTGGGAGTGTGAGGAAATTTTCCTTTCAGAAATATAAACTAATTAATATAAATTTGGGGTTGGTTAACCAATAATTGATGTGTTTTATATTATATTACATGAAATGTGTTATTTGGTGAGCGTTCCATGGTGAGGATGGGAAGATTGAATAATTTTTAGTTGATGTTTTATCATGTTCTTTTCTCATAGGGTCAATCGTATGCTTCGTCAATATGTGCACAAATGACTTTGGTTTTCCTACATAGTAAACCTATATTATCACCCAATATATATAAAACTATTTTTAGGTTTCTATGAGGATTGCACAAATTGGTATGAACACTAGTACCTTAGATCTTGACAGTTTTTCTGATGCTACTAAGCTGTAATTTTTGTATTTACATTGGATACCTTTTTTACTTTGAATAGTTCTACATTATGCATGCATGTTGGATGTTTTTGGATTTCTTTTACATATATTTCTTTGAGTTATTTTTTGGATGATTCATCATATCATTGGATTTTTTTTCTTAAAAGGTAAGTCCTCCCATATTGTGAGATCTGTAAAAACGTGGTTCTATTCACCATCCTGGGGCCTTCTGGGGGCAATACATGAGGGTTATTATATCCCTTTATCTCTCACTATCCACTAAAGAGTATCTTTATGGGGATGGGTCAAGAAGGAATTGTATTAGGGGTGATGGTTGAGAGATAGGATGGATTTTGGTGTTAGTCACAGTGAGGATTACATTTGTTTGTAGGTAAAGAGTGATAGATGATCTCGACGCATGGCATATGTCAGGGAATACTAGATAGTACACATGATTGTAGGGATCCCTATGATCTAATGAAAGGACTCTAATCCTATCTATCATCAATGTGAGGATACCCCATTCTCATATAAGAGACCCTACGAAAGGTACATGCATCATAATGAATTGTTATCTTGTTTGAATTGGGTAGTTTTTTGGATGGTTGAAATGATTAAAAAATGATTTAATGAGTTAAAATGGATCATAAATAAAAATTCCATACTAATCGGGGTTATGATCTATTTGTTTACTTTTCATATATGGATATGGATCATTGTCTGAAGGTGGCACATATATTTTAGGGTCAAGAGGATAATTTGATTGATCGATAGAGGGTTGGTCTAGGTGAGGAGGATGACTAGTGGAAACGAACATTTATTTATATCCAGTGGATGGCATTGGGAATATATGAGGGAAGTGTTTCAAACATATAGAAAAAAAATATGGATCAATGAGATTGAGATAAACATCAGTTTTATCTGGTCCTTGATGGAGTACTGGGTTCATTTGGCCATCATCTAGATGAGGGGACCTTCTTGTCAGTGGTGGACACCTTATCAGGGGGAGAGGGAGGAAGCATACATTGTGTGGGTCAACTTTAAGAAGGAGTTATGAGCAGAGTTCATTTTATTGACCATGAAGGTTGAGAAGAGGTAGAAGTTACTCAACCTTCAACATGGGAATATGTTTGTGTAGGGGATGGAGATCAATTTCATGGATCTCCTCCATTTTTTCTTAGATTTATTTCCTGATGAGGAGTCTCGCATGAGACATCTTGATGATGCAGTTCATCCCTCTATCAATTACATGGTTACTACATTTACATTTCCAATATACTGAAAGGTTCAAAATAAGGAAAATGTGATTGAGAGGATTCACTTGCGAGGAGTTCTACCTAGAATGTGAATCCAGCATAGTTCTTTGAGTGTCCTAGTTACTAGTAAAATGTCTCAGGTGCCAGGACCTTCAAGGTTTTGTCCAACAGGGATTTGATCTAAGTAGATTTCATTCAAGCTATATGGTGCTAGTAGTTCCCATTCTTTTCATGCGGTATTGGGGATGTGGTGATTCTTCATTAGAGTTTGAGACCATATTTAGAACTAGTGTGCATAATCAATTCAGGATTAGCATGGTGTAGGTGGATAGGTTCAGTGAAATCCCCAATAGTAGTATCGAATAAGTCCATTTTTGTAGCAAGGGTAGTAGGATTATTCAATACTGAGGGGAGATTAAGATGGTAGAGGCTGAACATAAAATGTTTTCCATGTTCAAGGGACTGGACATGGGTGTGATCAAGGAGGAATTAATCAGAAATAAAGTATAGGTTTTGGTCATGGTTAGTTTCACATATTGTATGTAGCAGTTCCAGTGGGGCCAGATATCATCAGACATACGATCAGTTTGTTTAGTAGTCTTGTTTTTTCATTATTGATTTAGGATCTTTGCACTCCTTTGTTTCACCTTCTCTACCTAATTTTCTAGGACTAGAAATACAGAGTCTTTGCGTGTCCCTGGTGTTGAGTACGCCATTCGGATTCCATACTAACTTGTTTGATGTGTGTCGGGGATGTATACTGGTGATGGCCCCACATCAGTCCCATGAGAATATTTTCATGCCATATATGCCTATATATAATGTCATTCTCAAAATCAACTAGTTTTATTGCATTCATTCCATTATCAACTATTTTTAGAAGAGTGTCATGTTTTTAGGTGTGGCTGGCCTGCATGCCTTTTTCATTGGATAGTGGATTTTTTATATTGTTAGTCAACATGTGGAACCCCTTATATCCTTATTGGAAGCTCTTTTAGTGTAATCAGTACACATTGGGATGGTGGAGGTTCCTAGGGTCATTTGGGAGAACCTAGATTTTTTCCCGAGGAGGTTATGATGCTACCACCTCGATGTGATGTTGTCTTTGGGAAAGACTGTACGCCCTGTGCTTCTCAGATTTTGACAACCCCGTATCAAATAGAACCTTATGAGTTGTGGGAGATGAGGATTCTGATAGAATACTTGACGAAGAAGTGGTGTATCTTTCCCAAAGTGTTGTCATGGTGTGCTCTGGTTTTGTTCACCAATAATACAGATGGTAGTCTAAGGTTGTTTATGGACAACTAGAGTTTGAATCCGGTAAAGGTTAAGAATTGAGACCCTCTTCCAATGGTAGATGTCCTTTTAAACATTCTGAGAGTGGAAAGTTAGTTTCCTAATATAAATCAACGGTTTGTATATCACCAGTTTATAGTGAAGGTGGTAAATGTCCCAAAGACTTCTTTGTGATGCAAGTATGGTCACTTTGTGTAACATCATAGGTAAATAAAGAACATAGAATTTTCATATTTATTAATATTTTTGAATTATATATTAATTTTACTTTAAAGGGGACTCTATGTCTAATATCATATTCAATAAGCAACAATGTGTTTCCCTAAAATCTTACGTTGCACAGAACGTTGAGTTATACCAAAAATTAATATAATTGTTATTTTAAATAGTAGTTAACGCATAGTCGTTTCATTGGTGGGAACGAACATAACTAACTAATATATTATTATACGTGTTTTTTAAATGTCTTTACATTTATCCAATAACTTTTATAGTATTAAAATAATAATGAATCTGATTTTAAGCCTGAAATACTCTAATATTTTTAAATGGTCATTTTACCACCTTTTGATATATAACCCTTTTTAAATATACTTTTTTGCACTTTTATATATTATATTTCACAAAATAAACATCTTCTATAAAATTGGGACATCAAAATTTACTTCGGATAAATTTTTGTTAATTTTCTAATAAAGTTACATTTTTAATGAATAGTTACAAAAACTTCATCTTATGTCAAAACTGCATTTTCATCTAATTTATTTATATAGTTATATTTTATATTTAATTATTTTCAAAGTGTAATTGAATTCTATTTTTATCAGTTAAAAATTTCATTGAAAGTAGTTTCACATTTTAATTTGACCTAAACATATGTCATTCTTTTGATAATTATTGCTTCATAAAAACGAGTTTTCTGTTTTGATAAAGTGATTTAATTTTAAATAAATTTATGACAATTATATGTTTTGAATTTGGAAAAATTTATACCATATTTGAAATTCGGTGTTCAAAATATTTAAAATAGATAAATTTTATTTTTAAACATTATGAATAGTAACTTTAGTAATTATTTTATTTATTATGGATAAAGGGTAAATATGGTAAATAAGGGTAAAAAATAATATCATATTAATATTGAACTACCCTAAAATGTGTCCTAATCCAATTAAATGAGATATTTCCAACCATGGGTATATTTTCATCGATTTAGGGACCCCACGGAGCCACATAGATGTGAAAATTACATTTTATAAAAATTAACTTATTGTAAATAAAAATGTAACAAAAACAAGAATCTTTTAGTAAAATTATTTTTATATGGGATTATATAAATTATATTTTCGACTATAAATAGAAATTATAAAGATAAAAATATCTCCTACATCATTATATTTTAATTATAGTTTTTATACATCAAATAATCAAATTTATGTTTGACACAATGATGATGTAGTGATTACCTTGTTAATGAATGATTTAAATAAATGAGATTAAAAATATGAAAATAAATTTATTTTGAAACTTTTTATGCCATCCACTAATTTTAGTGATTGTTATAAATCTTTTTCTTTGAATTAATTATGTTTTTTAATGAATAATGTTTAATTGGATTTTTAAAAAGTTTTGATATTAAGAGAATGAAAATTGACATAAATGAGTATTTAAAACAAATTCTATTTTATTAAATGATATAATAGTCCTTAAAAGCTAATATTTAAAAAAATTACATTGATGATATTTAAAATTTCATAAATTAACCTTGTGATATTATATTGGATTTTTATAGTTATTATATTAACCATATAAAATCAATATACAAGAAGACATGGTAAGAGTTAAATTAGTTAACTAAGGGTTAAGGCTAAATGATAAGGTTATATTTGTGACCTAGACTTATCTAAAACCTATTGGGTGAGGTTTTTACATCCCAAAGGTATCTTATCATTGAAATAAATTACTTTGGGACCATTTGAAACATAAAATAAGTTAATATTAAAATAATATTTCTATACCTTCCTAAAGTGCCCCTCCTCCCTCTTATAAAAGAGAATCAACAATACCCATCTAATCACACCTCTCGAGCCCCAAGGCTCATCCAAAATCTACCCAAATAAGATCATTTCATCTTTATCTTCCTACTAGAATTAATACCTTATCCATAAAAAAATTAAAGAATGCCTTTTGGCTCAAATCAACGGGTGTTACTCGTTTTAGTGGTAGTGTCTTCTCTAAAGATCCTTTCCATTATTTTAATTATTCAATCTCTATTATATACTTATTCTTTTATTAAATAACAAAAAAAAGTATCCTAAAAATATTATTATTATGATATGGGAATTATTATAACTACATCTACACACACCTCCATCTAATGGATTTGAATATATTGTTTCTATGTACAGCGAACTTCTACCTCACGAAATGATGATTTTTAAATTTTCTCCTACCACCTATCATGGGGGGCCATTATGATGGAACTATATTTATATGTCATTTATATTATATTTATATTATCTTTGTTATTTTTTATCTTTCATTTACATCATTATTTTAAGGTTTCCATAATGGCTAAATATGATAATTTCATCTGAGGAAGTGCCGAATACCGCACCCTCAAACTGATATGACTCGTTCATACCATATAAGGAACGTATAATAGATGGATTTAATTAACTTGTGTAACATATATGAAATATTATATTATACTGTAATTATAATATAAATGTGTTTCATTTAGTTTAAGTTAATTTAAATATTAAAAATAAATGAAAGCATCGTTCGTGCGTACGTACGACTTACCGTCTGATTGAATGGTGCATTTCAATTCATATCTCAAAATGTTATGTACAATAATAAATACATATATAAACTAGATATATATTATATATATGATATCTAAATCATGAATATCATTCTGGAGATAATATATTTTTTACCACATGGACAATTAGTAATTATAACAGGTTCATTTTTTACTAAAGTTCTAAAAATCGACAAAATGACCGATATTAAATAAAATAATTATGTAATTTTTATAACATGGTACTAAGTTACATAAAAGGAATACTAAACATGAAAAGGATCTTATTTAAGTAGAAATTACTTAATATTATTATTCAGGAAGAACAAGAAAAATAAGTGACGAATCAGACTCAAGGTAATGGACTACGTCTCAATATCCATTCACTGAGGCACGTTTAGATAATATACACCACCTTATTTTACACGAGGTATAATAAACTCCATTTAAATTTAATTTAATTAAATGGGAATATTTTTTCTAAGAATCATTTTACAAAATGGCAAAAAGAATATTTTTAAAGTAGGTGGTGACAATGACCTCTCCACCGCCATAATTGTTATTTGGATTCCTCTATAAGCCTTAAATTTTTTAAAAGGAAATGAAATCCCTTATTCTATTTTAGGGTGTTTTGGTATTGAAAATGATGTTTTAAATGTATTGAGTATTTCAATATATTGAAACCATTTATTTTTATTACAAATGATATATTATTAGTGAAATGTGGATATTTTCAATATTTTATGTGTTATGATTATATAATGGAACTAGGACATTTGAAGATTGGTTACATGATAAACTAATGATAGGTGGTTATGTGTTAAACAAAATTAAGAGTGGTTCTGTGATAAAACAAGGATAGGTGGTTACTTTATAACTTCCAATTCATAGTCTATGGAAGTAAGCCGTATATCTATTTATTTTAATGATATGTCTGGAAGTTGACCTTATGGTTATTTAATTTAAGTATTTTTATATCCCAAGATACCATTATATTTTATGTGTTGATTTCTATAGTCTTGTGGTAGTATTTTTATTATAGAATGTGTATACAAGGAAATTATACTCAGTGAAATATATTTACCTCTTATTAAAGGTGAAAAGTATTACTTTAAAATAATGTATTCATGGTTTTCATGTTATCCCAAGACTAATAGTTTTATTTATTTATGTATCCCTTAATGAGATTTTTATTCTCATACCATGTTTTGAAAAGTTTTTCACAGGGCAAAAAAAAAAGAATAGAGTAAAATATTGGATTAGGTAAAATTTATGCAGTTAAAAAATGAAATAATGTCATCTTTCCTTATAAAGAGTTTTTGTTTTATCAAAAAAATGACAGTGAGTAGAAGTGTCTACCTATAATATTTAAGACGTTATTTATAAGTTATGACCTAATTCTTTAAAACTCTAAACCTGAAAATATCCTCATTATGAATTAAAGTCAAATTATCGACTTATCTCAAGATTAAGTAATGTTTAAGGCCAGGGCCTTTTAGTTGGTACCATAGGTCGGTTTAGAAAACATTAGGAGTTAGAATATTATTTATATAATATCCATAAAAATATGTTTAATTAATGGTCATATTGAAATGCTATATAATTTTAAGATAACCACATTTATTCATCAAAGATATGTTTGTTCACAATGGATTTCCATAGAGGAAACATGTAATCTATGTTGTGAGGGCATACAGAGTGAAATAAACATCCAAATCAACAACTTGAGGTGATTAGAATCAGAACTGAATAGTTTGTTGCAGTAATGGATTAGTTGAATCATGTAGTAAATGATGGTGGTGTCTATGAACGAGATCAACTATACCAACCGACAAGCCATGTGTCAATCGTAGAGCATTTAATGAGGCTACGTCCCCCATAATTCAAAATATAATCTGACCATATGCAAGCTGAAGAGTGTATTAAATCATTGGAAATGGTTTTTTAATGGTTTTTTTGGACAATCAAAAGGTTAGTATTGTTGTTTATCATTTTGAAGGTGTAGCTGATCGGTTGTGGTAAATGCTTAAAAATATTAGAGAAAGTGAAGATATTAATTCCATGGATTGGGATGAATATAAGAATATATTCAATGGGAAATATTTTCCTAAGGATATTCAACTTAGGATGGAAAATAAATTCTTGGAATTGAGAAAAAATGAGGAAGATTCAATGACGACATATGAATGAAATTTCACCTATTGGTCAAGGTACAACTCAAATTTTATCTGGGATATTGATAGTAGGATAAAATAGTTTTACTCAGTATTTATGCCAAAATATCGAAGGGTGTTAGAATCTTATGAGTTATAAAGATATGAGAAACTTGTTTGATGTTCTAAGAAGGTAGAAATTGAGTTTTTTGATGAGCATGTGTTCCGAGAGAGATAACAAAAGAAGACATCCAGTTAGAAGGAAATGGTAATGAATTCATCAAAGAAGCATAGATGTAAGAAAACCAAATTTACAAATTGTGAGAAGTGTGGTAAAATGAATCCTAGAGAATTTTTATCAATGTCTCAGTCATGTTTCTGATGTGGTATGACAGGTCATATTTCGTGTAATTGTAAGGAAGATGATAAGGCAGGCAATGAAAAACCAGTGGTAATATTCTTTAGTTGCAATCAATTAGGAAATTATTCCAATGTGTGTCCAAAGTTGATTTACTAGGGTGGAAACTAGTATTATTGAAATCATAAGGTAATGGAAAAATAATTTTCATCTAATTTGGCTGATGAGGTACCATCAAAAGAAGTGGTGACATGTACATTACATATTTCTTCAAAATATTCAAATACTCTATTTGACTCTGGATCTTCACATTATTTCATTTTTGAGAGCATTGAAAGTAAATTGGATATAGAACCTCCTGAAAGAGGTATAAAAATTTTGGTAATAAATCTGGGTGGATGTATTAAAAAATCCAAGATTTATAGGAATCTTCATATTATCAATAGTGGGATAGTCTTTCCTATAAATCAAGTTGAACTTTCCATAGTGGAATATGATATCATTTTGGGTATTGATTGGATTTCATTTTATCATACTAAAATACATTGTAAATACAATAATGTTTTATTTAAGGATTTCATAACATTATAACATATCAATAAGCTGAAAGATTGATTAATGATGGGAGTGAAGGTTATCTAGCTCAGGTTGTCGAAAATAATGAATCTATTATTATTGGTGACATTCCAATAGTGAATGAATTCATAGATGTTTTTTCTAATGAATTGCCTGGTATTATTCCCAATCAGAAGGTTGAATTTACTATTGATTTGGTTCCTATTGAAAAACCATTTTCAAAACCCCCTTATCAAATGGCTCAAATTTAACATTTAGAGTCAGAGAAGAAATTGTAGGAGTTACTTGATAAATGTTTCATTCAACCTAGAACATCACCATGGGGTTCTCCATTTTTATTTATCAAAATGAAATATGGTTCTATGAGATGTTGTATTGATTATAGGGCTTTGAATAAAATCACTATTATGAACATGTATCTGTTGCCTCATATTGATGATTTGTTTGATCAGCTCTAGGGAGCCCAATAGTTTTCATAAATTTAATTGAGGTTTGGGTACTATTATCTATTGGTGAAGGAGAATGATATTCCCCAAACATCTTGCTAAAAGAGATATAGGAATTATGTGTTTTTGGTTATATAGTTTTGGTTAACTATTATACTTTATATATTTATAAATATTATTAATGGATTCTTTCATCTATTTATGGATCAGTTTGTGGTTGTATTTATAGATTATTTAAAGGTTTATTCTAAAAGGTGAGAGGAATATGGAAGTAACTTATGTATTGTTTTGAAAACCTTACGGGAAAAGATACTATATGGAAAGTTTAGTAAGAGTTAATTTTGGTAGCAAAATGTTTTTCTAGGTCATATTGTTTCTAAAGATGGAATAACTGTTGATACTTCTAAAAAACGTTGTTGAAGAGTAGCCAAGACCTACCAATATCATAGTGATTAATAGTTTTCTTGATATAGTGGGTTATTACAGAAGGTTTTTTGAAATATTTTCTCACTTATGTAGCCCCCTAACTAAGCTAACACATAAGAGAGTTATGTTCATTTTGGAAAAAAATATGATTACTGTTTTCGTGAATGGAAAAATGATTGGTGAATTCTCCAATTTTGGAACTACCTTCATGAAATGGTGATTTTGTAATATATAGTGATGCTTCATTGAAAAGATTTTGTTTTTCCCTTACAGAAAATGATTAGGAAATCACATATTCTTCACATCAGTTGAAATCTCATGAGCTAAATTACCCTACATGTGATTTGGTGTTTGATTTTATTATTTTTGCATTAAATAATTGGAGGAATCATTTTATGGAGTAAAGTGTGAAATTTATACTGATAACAAATTTCTGATATATATATTTACATAGATAAAAATAAATATATGATAGAGTAGATAGCTAGAATTAATAATGGATTCTGATTTCTTGATCTATTACCATACTGTAAAGGCAAATAAAGTGGCCATTGCTTTGAGTTGAAAGAGTAATGTGACATTAAAAATGCTACATTTGGAATGAGATCCATTTAATTATAATTAAATGAATTTTGGATTGAATGTTATTGGTGAAAGGAAGTGATCTTTTTTATTTTAGGTGGTAGTTAAATCATCTCTATCAGATAGAACGAAGAAAGCACAGAAATAAGATAGTGTGTTCTAGAAAATGGTAGAATTGGTTCAGAAGGGTAATTTAACTGAATTTAACATTGATAAAGATTGTGTTAGGATATTTGGAAAGAGATTATGTGTGCCTTGTGATTCCAAGTTGAATAAAGAATTACTATTTAAAGATTAAAGTTCACTATTTCCATTTCATCCTTGCAGTTTTAAGATATAAAGAGATCATCATAAGTATTTTGGGTCTGATGGGATGAAAAGAGATATTACTAAAATTATTGTGAAGGGTCTGATTTTTTAATAGGTTAAAAGAGAGGAATAGTTACCAAATGGTATGCTTTATCCTTTTCTAGTGCCTGAGTGGAAATGGGAAAAAGTGTCCACGGATTTTATAGTGGGATTACCAAAGACATGTCGAGTTAATAATGAAATTTCGATTATTGTTGATTGATTGACTAAATCTTCCCGTTTTCCTCCTATTTGAGATACTCTACCTCTATATCAGCTTTATTGATTGTATATTAATGATATAGTAACATTATATGGAGTACCCAACTCTATTTTATCTGATCGTGATCCCAGGTTCACATCTATGTTTTGAAATGTCTTCAAAATTCATTGGTAGTAGAACTAAATTCTAGTACCACTTTTCATCCTTAATTAGACGGACAGTTAGAATGAACAATTTAAGAATTGAAAGATATGTTATGTGACTCTTCAGCGGATTACCAGGGAAGTTGATATCAAAATCTTTTTTTGGTTGTTTTTTCCTATAATAACAGTTTTAATTCAAATATATAGATGGAACCTTTTGAGAAATTATATAGAAAGTGGTGTTGAACTCTAGCTTTCTGAGATAAAGTGGGAGAAATAAGTTGATGGGACCAGAATTGGTAGAAGATATGGTTAGAAAAGTTTAGTTCATTGAGAATAAAATGAGGACAACACAGAGTTGGGAGAAACGTTCTGCAGATAACTAAAGGAAGGATTTTTCGAGGTAGGTCATTATGTCTTTCTCAAAGTTTCTCTAGGAAAAAGTGTGATGTTTTTTTAGTAAAAAGGGAAAGATGAGTCTGAGGATCATTGGACCCTATGAAATCCTAAATAAATTTAGATCAGTTTCCTATAGGGTGAATTTCCCTCATTGTTTATCCAATGTACACAATTTTTTTCATGTGTCAATGTTGAGAATGCATATGCCAGATTTATCTCATGTAGTGAGTCCAAAGGTAGTTAAGTTAGAAGAGAATATTTCTTATGAGGAATAACCAGTCCTGATTATTTATTGAAGAGAGAATGTTTTGATGAATAAGGTAATTTATCAGGTAAAAGCTTTGTGAAAAACCATATGGTTGAAGTGGAAACATGGGAATCTAAAAATTATATTATGGGAAAATACCACCACTTATTTGATAAGTGAATAAAATTATGGGGATATAATTCCCAAAAGGGGGGAAGGATGTAACATCCCATGTAAATATAGAATATGAAATTATCTTATTTATTAATATTTGTGAATTAAATATTATTTTTAATTTAAAGAGGATGTTATGTCTGATATCATACTCAACATGAAAAATTGGGTTTCTCGGAAATTTTATGTTGCACACAACATTGAGTTATACCAAAAAATAGTATAATTATTAATATAACTGGTAGTTAACGCATAACCATTTTTTTGGATGAAATGAACAGAACTAAGTAAAACATGATTATATATGTTTTTTAAATATCTTTACATTTATCCAATAAATTTTAGAGGCTTTAAATAATAATGAATCTGATTTTAAGAATCAAATGCTCTAATATTTTTAAAAATTCATTTTATCACCTTTTAATGGAGAACACTTTTAAAAAAAAAATCACTCTAATATATTCTATTTGATAAAAATAAACTTATTCTATCGTATTGTGACATCACAATTTACATTGGATAATTTTTTTGTAATTATTTGATAAAGATCATTTTTAATGAATAGTTAAAAATATAGCATTTTAAGTCAAAACAAACTTTTAATTGAGTTTATTTATAGAGATACATTGTACTTTTAATTTGTTTTAAAGTGTAATTGGATTATATTTTTATCATTTAATCCATTTTTAGTCATTATAAGTAATTTCACATTTTAATTTGACCAAAACTCAAGTCAATCATTGGATAGTTATTACTTCATAAAAACCACTTTTTGGTTTTGAGAACGAGAATTAATTTTATATTAATTTCTACCAATTCAGTGTTTTTAATTTATAAAAATAGATTACATATTAGGAATCATAAGTTCCATACTTTTTAAATATGTACATTTTATTTTTTGAAATTATGAATAGTAGCTTTAGGAATTATTTTATTTACTATGGTTAAAGGGTAAAATTGGGTAAATAAGGGTAAAAAATAATGCCATAATAATAGTATATTTCCCTAAAATGAGTCATAATTTTGTTGGATGAGATATTACCAACCTTGTTCATCCTTGGGTCTATTTGTGGACACCATGGAGCAACATAGATGTTAAAATGACATTTTATAAGAATTAATTTAAAGTAATGAAAAATGTAACATAAACATGTATGTTTTAGTAAAAAACACTTTTTATGGGGTTATATAAGTGATAATTTCGACTATAAATCGTTATTAAAAATATAAAATTATTTCCTTCCTCCTAGTATTTTATTTATAATTTTTAGACATCTTATAAAGAAATTTATTTATGACACAATGATGATGTAGTGATTATTTTGTTAAGAGATGATTTAAATAAATGATATTAGAAATACTAAAATAAATTTATGTTGAATCTTTTTATGAAATACATGAATTTAATGGATGACTATGACTTTTTTCATTTTAATTAATGAATTGTTGTCGAAATATTCAAGTTTTTATAGATTTTTTAGAAGCCATGATATGAATTGTATAAAAATTTACATAAATGAACTTTTAAAACAAATACTATTTTATTAAATGATATAAATGTCATAAAAATATATCGTTAAGAAAAACGACTTAGAAAATGTTTATAACTTCATTAATGAACCACTTGAGGTTCTATTGGAAATTTATAGTGACTATATTAACCATATAGTATGCATATACAAGAAGGCATGATATGAGTCAAATTAGTTAACTAATGGTTAAAGCTAAAGGAGAGGGTTTAATATGTGACCTAGACTTATCTAAAAACAATTGGTTGAGGTTTTTTCGACCCAAAATAATCTTTTCTTTGAATTAAATGACATTGGTACCATTTGAAGTAGAAAATCATTATATTATAAAATAAAATTTCAATACCTTTTCAAGTGTCCCTTCTCCATCTTATAAAAGGGAATAATCTCTACCCATATAATCACAACTATAAATCCCATTGTCTCGTCAAACCTCTGCTCAAATAATATCCCATAATCCATATATTCTTCCTAGAAGCATTACCATAGGTAGAAGAGAATTCAATTAATCCTTTTGGCTCAAATCAAAGGGTTTTACACGTTTTTGAGGTACCATATTCTCTAAAGTTTTATTCCATTGATTTACTTCTTCACTCTATATTATATTCTTATTATTTTATTACATTAGATACCAGTATCCTAAATATACTAGGTTTTTATGATAATTATTCTATCTACACGAACACACACGTCCTTCTAATGGATACTAACATATTGTTTCTATGTACGGTGAACTGATGCCTCACGAAATAATGATTGTTCGATTTTCCCCTACCACCTCTCACAGGGGATATCATGATGGCACTATATTTATATGTGATATATATTATATTTTATATTGTCTCTGTGATTATGTATTTTTCATTTTCATCATACCATTATATTTTCCAATATAGGTAAATACGATAATTTCATTTGAGGAAGTGCGGACTACAGCTGCCTCAAAGTGATATGAACCATTCATACCATACATGGAAAGTATAGAGTATGAATTTAATGAACTTATGTAACATATATAAAATATTATATTATTATGAAATTATAATATACTTATGTTTCATTTAGTTTTTGTTCCTTTAAATACGAAAAGGGAATGAGAGTAGCGTTCTTGCATATGTATGGCTTACCGTCTCCATGAACAATGCTTTTCATATCTTATCACCAAATATTGTGTACTATTATAAGTACATATATATAATTTATATATATTATATATATGATTTATAAATAAATAATATCATTCAAGAGATAATGTACTTTTGACCACAGGGACAACTTGTAATTATAACACGTTGATTTTTTACTCAAGTACCCAATATTGACAAAATGATGGATATTTACTTAAATAATTATGTAATTTTTATAATGTGGTAATATGTTATATAAATGTTATAATAAACATTAAAAAGGTTCTTAATCTGTTGGAAATTAACTTAAGCTTATTATTTAGGGAGAACAAGGAACATTTGTGACGAATCAGACTCAAGGTTAGGGACTTCCTCTCAATCCGCATTCAATGATGCATGTTTTGATAATATACACCTCTTTCTTTTAAACAGTGTATAATAAATCCGTTTGAAATTTACTTTTATTCAATGGGATTCCTTTTTCTAAGAATCATTTTACTATATGACAAATGTAATTTTTTTCACATATTCGTCAACAATGACATCGCATCCACCGTAAACGTTATTTGGGATCCTCTATTAGCCTTAATGTTTTTAAAAGGAAAATAAATACATTATTCCATATTTGGGTGTTTTGATATTTAAAAATATTTTTTAAATGGATTGAGTATTTCAAAATATTGAAATTATTTCATGTGATTTCAAATGAAATATTATTAGTGAAATTTTGATATTTTCAACAAATTTTGTGTTATGATAATATCATGGTACTTGGACATTTTACAGGTGGTGATGTGATAAACCAATAATGGGTGGTTACATGTAAATAAATTTATGGGTGGTTTTTTGATAAACCAAGGATGGGTGGTTACGTTATAGAATCCAATGCATTGGGTGTGGAATTTTTCCATATAGTTATTCCATTTAGTTGTATGTGTGGAAGTTGATTGTATGGGTATTCTATTTAAGTATGTTTATGTACCAAGATACCCTTATATGTTATATATTTTTTTATATGGGATTTTGGAAATCATTTGATTACATAAATGGTAAGCAATGTACTTATACTCATTGAATTATATTTACCTCTTCTTAAATATAAAATGTTTTACTTTATAATAAAGTATTCATGGTTTTCATGTCATCCCAAGACTAACAGTTTTCTTTCTTTATGTATCTCTTAATGATAATTTTATGATCATTCCATGTTTTTAAATGTTTTTCATATGACTTAAAAACAATAGAGTCAAGGATGGGATCAAGGAAAAGTTATGCTGGTAATACATGAAACAATGTCATATTTCATTTTAAAAAGTTTTTGTTTCATAAAAAAAGTATATTGAGTAGAAGTTTCTACTTGTAATATTCAAGATTTTTTGTATAAGTTATGACCTAATTATCTAAATCTCTAAAACTAAAAAAGATCCTAAATGTGAATTAAATTCAAATTATGGAATTATCTCAAGATTAAGTAATGCTTGAGGAAGGGGCCTTATACTTCTAGTTTTGGGTCATGAATTTCGGTGTTATGAATGCACCAACTATATTCATTGGGATTATGAACTCTGTTATCTATGAGTTCCTAAATCTGTCATCGCTGATATCTTAAAATACTCAAAGTTAGATGAGGAGCACGTTGAGCATCTCTGGACTATCTTGCAGGTACTTCGACTCCAGCAACATAATGGGATGTTGTCCAAGAGTAATTTTTGGACAATAGAGGTGAATTTTCGTAGGCATGTGGTGTCTTAGTAGGTTGTGGTTGTAGACCCATTGAGGGATGAATCAGTTATTTCATGGGAAACACTCTAAAATGTGGAAGAACGTCATACTTTTCTTAGTCTTTCTAGGTATTATTGGAGGTTTGTACCTATTTTATCTCAAATTACAACCCTTTTGATGTCTTTGACCAAAAAGTAACAAGATTTTGGGTGAGGGGTTAGTGTTAGAAAGAATTCAGTTTCATGAAGTGTAAGTTATTTAGTGGTCCATTTCCCTAATTTTTTTATTAAGGGGTGATGTTTGAGGGGGTTTTATGATTTACTTTTTGGATTTGGATACTTCTTGATGATGAAGAAGGACGTTATCTCTTATGGGTCTAGGAATTTACACCCCCACAAGAATAACCATTCCACCAATTACTTTAATCTAGGATAAGTTTTCTTTACACTAAATTTTTGTAACATTGCCTCATTTGGTAGCAATTTGTGGTCTTCACAGATCACACAAGTTTTAGGTATATATTTTCCATATGATATATGAACTTGTAGATGTGGAGGTGGATGAATTTTCTTTAGGAATATGATTTTTGACATCTCTTACACATTAGGAATGGTGAATATCATGGAAAATATCTTATGTATAAAATCATATAAGGATGTTTTTTTGGGAATATGTGAATGCTTAGAGAGTGATAGAGAAGATGGTACCATTTCACTTTGATGCAGAATTGGATGGCGACAATGGTTGTTTATTTCGGATGATAGTGCAGTATTCCCAGATATAGTAGGTGGAAGAGTCTCAGTGGAGAGAGTCATAGGGAGAGGTGTTGTACGATCACATGGGCCATGGTGATGATCTTGAGGGATGTTTAGAGGTTAGCCTAAACTGCTTATTGTTATGTGGTTTTTTATCATTCCATATAAAATTTGTTAGGGATTCCTTCAAGAGTTTCTTATATCACCTTGAAAGTTACACTTAGGAGTCTTTAAGATGTTCCATGGATTTATAATGCATTTTTGGTGGCCTAAAAGCAATTAAAGGTTGAGCATCGTGTAACCTGTGGTTTTTTATAGCCCTTGGATGTTCCCAAGTGTAATTGCGATGAAAAAATGAGGGATTTAATCATAGGGTTACCTAGAAAATGGAGAGGATATGACGATATCTATGTTATAGTGGATCGACAAACGAGATCAGCTCACTTATTAGCGATCATGTAGTCTGGATCAGTGGATGACTTGGAAAAAAGGTATCTAGATGAGGTGGTGTGTCTACATGGTGTTCTGAAATCCATTGTATCATATTAGGAAACATGTTTTACCTTAAGAGTCTGGAGTGTATTTCAACATGCTTTTGGCACCCAGTTATGCCTTAGTACTGATTTCCACCATCAGACAGGTAGGAAGATAGAACAAAATAACATGGCATTGAATTATATGTTTCAAGCATGCATCTTGTACTTAATCAGATCATGGTGATGACACATTCCCTTGGTAAAGTTTTCCTATAATAATAGATATCACGCTTCTATTGGAATGTATCAGTTTGAATCATTGTATGGAAGATCATTTTGTTCTTTATTTTTCATGATGGTGGTTGGTTAGAAAATTTTCCATGGTCCTGAGGTAGTTCATATCACAATAAAGAAGGTTCATCTTGTTCATAATAAGGTAAAAGTAGCACTGAACCGGAAAAAGTCTTTTATCGATCGCTGGAGGAGACCCATGGTGTTTGAGGTTTGGTACCACATGTTATTTATGGTTTCCCCTTGACATTTGTGAACCGGAGGTTTGTAATAGTGAGTAATATTTCACCTAGGTTTTTTGCACAATTTGAGGTGTTTTGATGAGTTGGTGAGTTAGAATACATGTGGACATTTCCACCATAGTTGGGTAAAATCGATGGAATCTACCACGTCTCTCGGTTTCCTTAGTATCTTCATGATGAATCCCATTTCATTGACTGGGGAGAGTTTGATATCGAGGATGAAGTTATGTGTGTGGAATATCTAGTATATATCCAGGTTCATCATGATAAGTTGTTAGTGGACTGTAACATTCCATTGGTTCATGTTTTTTAGATTCATGGTGGCATGTTGGATAGTACTTGGGCATGAGAAATACAGATTCATACCTAGTTCCCAATGTTATTCTATGTTATTCTGTGTTTTATTTTATTTTGAAATGTAATGTTTGAAATTTTTTTAATGAAATGAGACATTTCTTCTTTGGTTCGATGTGTGTGGTCTAGTATGTGATAAATTTTTGACATAGAAATAATAGAGGACGTTATTCTTAATTAAGATGCATTAACTGTGATATTATTAAACCCATGTGAGTAAGTTAGTGCTTCCCAGAGCGAATAGTATCTTGACATGGAGGATGTAATTTTCTAAATCATGTGTTCAGGATGGTGTCATTCCTTCAATGTAGTGGTTTTTGGTTTGGATTATGTTGAGGGTGAGATGGTTTCGCGGTGGTCATGTGTAGTGTGTTTGTGGTTGTTTTGTGTGGTGCATTTGGCACGTAGTAACACTAGAGGTATTATGAGATCCTTGAGGGGTATCTCATTGGTTGGTTTTCTAGACCCCTTTTTATTATAGTGTTTGTTTTGGAATATTTAGGGTGAAAATAATTTGAGAGGTATTTGATGTAAGAGTTTGTTCCCTCTCAGAATGTTACATTTCTAGTTTTTTTTGTTGGTGGTGTTTGGATGAGGTTTGGAGAAGTTTAGATAATTTTGGTTACAAAAATATGGAAGAAGGGGGATTACATGCCTTGTAACTGGATTACATGAAGTGCAGTTTAGTTTCATGGATTTCCCTGGGTGGTTCACGGTGTGAATTTTTATTGGTCTAAAAAAACAAAATATATAGGTGATGGTTTACTTGGTAGATATTGACCATGGGGAATTAAATGGAATTAAAACACTTTACACGTCATGTAATACCCCAATACTATATCTTTTTTGTTATTTTCCAGCCACTCAGGTTGTCAAACCCTATGGCTATAGCAACCCTTCCACAACCCCAGTTGACCCTGCAACCCCAATTCAGCGTTTTGAGGGTTCCACCATCATGGATTGATTCCTAGATTCCCTCCATCGATCTGTAGAGATCCATATTCAATCTAAAGATTGTTCATACTCCATTATTGTAGTTTCTTCTAGTTTTGTCTCTTTATCCATATGTTTCTTCTTGACATGTGCCATGCATTTTTGGATGATCTCACGCTATTATAAATTATATTCTCTTCAGTTTTTTGGGGCTTGGTGGTGTTTTGGTATCCTCATATGGATTCATATCTTATAGGAGAGGCGATCAGAGATACGTTGCATGGTGAATTCATCTCCGAGAATGGTTAACACCATTTTGAGGTAAGATTTCCTTTATTTCTCTCCATTTCTACCTCACGTGGGAGGGATATTCTTTTTTTAACTTATGGATCATGATTTTTCCAGGAAAATCAATGATAAGAATCTGTTAAATGAAATTCAAAGGTGTAGGGTATTTGATTTACCTACCTTTTTAGTTCTGATATTCTAATAGTGATATTTTGAATTATATGAGCTTGAAGCCCCAATTAAAATCATGGCATTGGGGGCCCTTTCTTGTACACTAACCGGATTTCATGTTTTTTGGTTCCTATTGAACACTTACATATTGAAATTGGATAATCGTGTAAATCTCACTAATGAATGTATTCCCCATTATTTGGTTTGAGTGATAACGCCCTTAAATAATTAAGTGGGATATAATATGTGTCCCATTTTAACTATACTAAAATTTGTTACATTGTCTTCTGTGATGTGATTAGTGGAATTTTTGTGGATGCATTCTTTGGAATAATGTCGTGTGAAGTGTCTATATTGTGATGTGTGGGTATGCTCCAATTTGTGATGTGGTGTGTCTATGAAACAGTTT
The DNA here is from genome assembly GCA_963277665.1 of Viscum album. Lineage (NCBI taxonomy): Eukaryota > Viridiplantae > Streptophyta > Magnoliopsida > Santalales > Viscaceae > Viscum > Viscum album. The sequence continues at coordinate 2,061,480,357 of OY728133.1, read as the reverse complement.
TGTGATGTGGGTTTACTAGTGTGATGTTATGGATGATCCTGTAGATGATATATCAACCTTGATATGTAATTGAATATAAGGTTTAGATATAGATTGATTGTTTAATGGATTATAAGTGTTTTACAACGAGGTTGTCAAACTGGTTGTGTATTAATGTGTTATCAGTTTGGTTTGTGATTTGGGGGTTGGTTCTATTGGTACGTGAGCTAAGTGAGATGAGTTTGAAGGTAAATAGTAGTTATAGGTTTGGGTAATTCACCAGGACTTTAACCATGAGTAACATGTCAAAATATTCACCCCGTATCAGTAGATTAATATATGATATACCATGAGTGGATGTTAAGCATTGAGGAAATGTAAAGTCCCATTAGTTTATCATGGCTCTTCATATTTAAAAAAATTATCAACCTTTTGTGTGTTGTGCTTAGTAGTTTCGGGAGTTGTGGTGGAATGGATAAATGTCTTGTTAATAAAGAGTAAATTTGGTTAAATAAGTTTGTTGATAATGTGAATCGTATTTTGTGTCTTTTTGTGTGGTATTGTTCATTAAGAGGTAGCACCAAAGTTGACAGTGTTTTGGGTTGGTGGTTTTTCTGAGAACCAATTGGTTAGTCTTGAGTGGTTGGTATCATATATGTATATACTTGTATTTTCCATCTGATTTCTATATGCACCCCACCCTAGTTGAGAACTATGTGCTGAACACCCCCATCATCATGGGGGAGGGTGTCTTTCCCAAACACCGCGGTGGGTGGATGGAAAGTTGGCCATCGGATTTTTCCTACTCCCTCTTCTAGGTAGTGATAGCCCAAGATTCCTCAAGAAGGTTGTGTTTTGTGAGGCACATGTGTGTGTGGCCATGTTTTTCTTTCTCATGTTACTTCAGGATGAGATATTTGTGTTTTCTCAGGTGTCTTCGAAATATTATTTGGTTTGTGGACAAGGTATCTGCAGGAAAGATGTGGTGTGGTTTTTCCCCAGGTATTTATTGGAGGTATGTGGTGTGTTTTGTGGCCGAGGTGTTTGTAGGTGGGATGTGATGTGTTGTGAGGACTGGGTCTGTGGGGGAGGGATGTGACGTGGTAATTTCTGAATGTGTGGGAGCGTGAGGAAATTTTTTGTTAGGAAGTGTGGTAAATTAGTGGGAAATTGGTGAGGGGTGACCTAAAATTGATGTGTATTATACTAAATTACTTGACTTTCATTATTTGGTGAGGGTGCCTTGGTGAGGATGGGATGGTTAGTATACTTGTTTGGTGTTGTTTGGCCATGTTTGTTTCTCATAGGGGAATTAGTATTTGTCTTTAACATGTGAATTATTGACATTGGTTATCTTACATAGTATACATATATGCTCACCATATGTATATAAAACAATTTTCATGTTTCTAGGAGGATATTGTGAACCATGCTTGACCCTAATAGCTCAGATCTTGATAGTTCTTATGTCGCTGCTTTCCTTTAAATTTGGTACTTACTTTAGATAAATTTTCACTTCTAATAGTTCTAATTTATGCATTCATGTGGGATCATTTTGGGAATTATTTTATTTATATCTCAGTATGTTGAATTTTGGATGATCTATGATATCTCCTAATGTTATTTTAATAATATGGGTTATGCCACCCAAATTATGAGATATGTATACCCTTGGTGATTGTCATCAACTTGGGGCCTACTAATGGTGGGACTCTATGATCATTATCTACATTTCTCCATTTTCAGTATAGGAGGGGCATATTTCGATAGAGGGATCCTGATAGGGAGACACCCATTAATATTGTATATCACTACATTTTTTAACCTCTCTTACAAAGTGAACCATCCAGTGAACCATTATTTTAATGAATGGTGGTGGGAAGAAAATCTCTAATTCACCTATTATGATTTTAACATTCTTATTCATGATTGTAATCACTGTTGGTTCTATTAATTTATAGTATATGTATTTGAAAAATATGCAGTGTCTGGTTAATTTACAGTATACATTATTAGGATGAATTAAATGGAACGAAACAAACATAAAATCATGCATCCAAACATGATGGCTATGTAATTATAATACATGTGGAAACAAAGTATTCATTGAAATGAAATTCTTAATATTTTATGAATAACCCTCTATAACCTTTACTCTATTAAGGATTATGAAATTTTTTTAATTTTCTTGTCTGGATAGGGTGTAAGCAGCTGGAGGAAGAACATTAGGCCATTTACCATTCACTGGTGGTAAATCTTCCCTTATTTTCTTGTCAATCATGTCCAACTTATCCTTGATTCTATCAATTATTTATTTAGGAAAATTTATTATTGTTCCAATTAAACTATCAAATACATTTATATCTACATGAATAATATCAATATAATTTCTAAAATACAAAAAATATCAATATAGTAATGCAAATAAAATTTATCCCTTATTCAAACCTTATTTTATATGTTTTTTCAAAAAAACAATTTATCAAAAATAGCATTAATATCTTTTAAGTTATTGAGTTGTTGGTAACCCATTAGGGGAGACGGTGTGGTACCAATTCTGATATTCCCATTGAATATTTTCATCCAGTATTAGTATTTATGTTGTCAAGGATAAAATTTTGGATGTCCTAAAAACAAATTCTTTATGTAATGTATCAACTAAACTGAGTGTGTTCATTCTTCACAAATGTGAAACCCAAACATTCTTTTAATGTTATATCATGAAAATTTTCAACAATCATGAAAGTCATTTATCATCCCAAACAATGTGGACATCAATGGGAATTCATCACTTATATTAGAATAATATAATTTAAAACTTATATCCCACATCAAATTTAAATCATTGATCAATGGATCCAAATATACATCATTTCATTACCATGCTTCTTTTCTCTAGATATAAGAAGATACTACTTAATGTCTTTTTTCTTCATCCATAACCATGGGAAAATGTTTTAATTTACAAATATAATGGGTCATGTACTATTACAATTACTCTATACACGAAATGGATTAATACCAACTATATATTACTCAAGAAGAATGTTTCTCATAACATTTCCAAATTCAGGATACTCATAATCAATTTCATTCATTGCAAATAATCTTCTGGATGAGATAGTTTCCCATTTTCAATTATTGAATCGAAATTCCATTTAATTTTTCTCACAGTATCTATACATCCATATATTATTATATAATTTGTAATTATATAAATGTATCATACAACTTTCAAAATACATTATTCATTTTCTTTGTATCGATACGCACCACACATAGGGAATTTTAGGGGTGATTCATGGTCCCTGCAAAAAAATTATGAAATTATTTGAAGAATAGTGAATTTTTTATAGATCATGAACATTGAACAATGATTTATTTAAACATCATATGTTCAACATGGAAGTTCATTTTATTCTTGAATAATATTATTTAAGAGACCAAGTAGTTTTGTAAAGTTGTTGCCTATCCATTTGATAAAAAATTTCAAATTATATAACGTCAATTTAGATTACAATGTTTGTTATTTAGAATAACTAGTATACAATGGTCTCTTAGCATATAACTTTAACTAGTTAAAAAACATTGGAAAATCATGAATCTAATATTCAATTTCCATTTTCATTTCTTCCATACAATATCCAACAGAATTTACAATTTTATTCATATTAAATGATCCATAAACTGTAGTATCATTCCAATCAGTGTGCATGTTCAGTTTTCCTTCGTGTTCAGTCCATCATTTATAGATCAGTTTTATTCTATGACAAATCAAATGTTCTTCAAACTCTTATTGACTAATTTTTAATGAATAAAAACAACTTAAACATGGAAATAGGATTTGATAGGGTCATATGCATGCTCTATTAAAAATTTGATGAACTCTTTTACTAAATATTCATACTATTTTTTCAAACTATTAGCACACATCAATTTTCAATTCATACCCAATATATTGTTTTCATAAAATAATCATTTTTAAAAAAAATATATATATACCCAAAATATATTCATTAACAATAGTGAAAGATATAGATAATTATAATAAGTGGAACCCAACATTTGATTTTTTCAAATAATTTGAGTATGCTTTGATGGAAATGGGTAACTGAGTTAAAGAAAATAATTAGTACACTATGGTAGGTGTTATCCTATGAATTCATCCAATGATGACTGTTATAGAATAATTCCATCCTTATTAACTTCATCTCCTAAATTTTTATTATTGAATCTTATTTCTGGGGGCTCATCCTCCATATCTTGTGGAAATTCACCCCTGTTTCTTGAACTACACTGATAAGTATTCATCCATGGGATAACTACTGGTCAGTGTTGTTTAAGCAATATAAAAGAGAGGGGGGATGAGTCTCCAGAAAAAAAAATTCAATAATGATTAACCAAGAGATGAAGTTGATAAATATTGAAGTTATACTCCATTGTGTTCTCTAAAAGGCGATATGCCTCCAATTTGTGTGAATTATATAATTGGCATTAGCTATTAACGTGTGACCATTTGAAGGTGAGATTTGGGAGCCATACACATTGTTATCTATGATTCAATGGGTCCCAGTGAGGACATGTTATGATATATGAATCTGTGGGGCCAAAATTAAGTCTATATTAATAGTCGAATTCCCACTTTTAATACTATCAATCCTTTAACTATTTCTAGTCATACCTCTACTAAAATAGTCCATCAAGTTTATCTTAAATCCCCTAGACAAATGGAAATATAATAAAGGAAATACAAGATTAATAAGAAACCAAAATATGATAAAGAAGAATAATAAAATCTTATTCCCTAAACTAGAATATCTACAAACGCGTGGATGAAAAAATTAAATAAATAATAATTTGTTACATATACATGGTTGGTAATCATATATTTCTAGGGGTGGAACTAATACATGTAGACCTAAAATGATGAATACCTAAAAATAGCTTCTAATAATTATTCCAACATATATAGAATTTGATGACCTCCATTCTATTTTATGGAATATTTTGTGTAACAACCTATGGAATTATTACATTTCATATAAATGGCATATAAAATATCATTAATCTCCATAACTTATCTTAATAATTATTTTCACCTTAATAAAAGTTATTTTATCAAATAAAGATAAATTTAAACTTTTTAAATATTCAAGGGGTTCTAGAATGTGCCTATTTATAACCATAATCATGAAGAATAATATATAATAATATAATGAAACATTATTAATAAAAATAAATAAATCAATACCACCAAAAAACATTTTTAAAAATAGGTCACAATATAATGGACAAATATTAAATGTGGAGTAATTCAAAAAAAATACATGTAAACAGAAGTAAATGAATCATATTTAATATTAAGAAATTCCCAAACATATCGTGTGGTGACTCTGGACTTACATTGGTTAGAACCACCTATAATAATGAAGATAAGTTTCTATGTTTAAAACATACATGATACTCACAACTATCCTACCATGTTGAACTCCCTTGTAGACAGTGATACAAGTAGTGACTAATAGACTCTAATAAGGACTACATTGTAATTATATCTCATCCCATACTAAGATGAATATATTACAAACTAATATCATAAGTATAGGAATGGTTGCATAAACACAAAATGTATTTATCGACAATCAACAAAACCAAAACATGTCTATTAAAACATCCTCCCAACACTAATCAATACTGTATCTTTATTTAAAATAGAAAAAATACCTCATCAAAACTAACATATGTAACATCCATAAATGGGTACAAATGTTTATAATAACCATTTAATGGTACCAAAAGGCACATAACACTTGATACTACTACTAATTTTCACCGAAAATCTTCATTCATTAAATATTATACCAAATAACAAGGTGAGAATAATTGTAATTTTAAAAATATCCAATAATTCCTCAAATTCATAAGTTTAAAAAACACATATTAATAAAATCCCATGGAAATAATGTTTTAAGAAATGAAAAAATTTATTTTATGCACTATTTAATGAATCATATATATATTTCATATTACTACGTACTAACATATATGCTTGAAATAATGTGTTCATATACATATACGTGTATATATATCTATATATTTCAAAATTAATATATATATATATATATATATATGGATTTCCATATAGGATATGAAGAAAAAAATAAAGAGATAAAATTTAGGACACTTATAATAAAATAAAAATCTTTATGTAATACCATTGAATCTTCAAAATAGAAAAAACCCAATAAAATGGAACTTCAAATTAAAGAAATCATTACATGAAATCCATTTCAATTTATTAAATAAAATAAATTGGTGTAATTTTAACAAAAAAATTGTGTGTATTAATTATTTTGAGGGAAGATCAAAACATTTATTCTTAATATGCTATAATGATTGTATTGGTGTGCTGAAACTCAAAGGAAGCAAGAAAATCACATAAAGGGTCAATACAAACCAAAAACCTTGGAAACCCCTAGTTATATATTAATTATAATGGGAATGATGTTAGGGACAATTAAGAACAAGATATAATGAACAGAAATAGAAAATGATATCTCCAAACATGAAATCAATGAGTGAGGAGGAGGAGAATATAACATAACTTAGATTAATGATTCGAATTATCTAAGTGAAATTAGAGATATCAAAAAACCAGGGATTCATTTAATATTTATATTAATTCAACCCTTAAATAATTTGAGCCTTGGATGTGAGCCTTGGAAGTTTTAGAACATTAATTCAATCCTTGATTCTTGTTTCGATTTGACAAGGCAAAGCACCGGCAGCAGGTGATATCCACAACAAGATTTGGTTATCATGACTAGTTCATGACTGGTTAGGGTTATTTAAATATATCGGGGATACTTTTATGAGTGATACAAAAAAATCATTCATAAAATTAATCATTATCATCTCTAAAACATTAGCATTGATAAACCATTTATATGAGTAATTTTAAATTAAAAAATAATAATTTTATTTATGTCCATGTATATATATTTTTCAATATATATATATATAATATTGATTGTTTAAATATATTTATTATAATTTTATATTTATTTAGATATATAATTATGTATTTATAATTATACAAATATTTTTTTAAAAATATTTATAGATTTATATATTTACATATTTATATATTTATATATTTATATCATTAGGTATATTAGTATATTTTTACCATTATATATATATATATATATTTAATAAATATTTATAAATAAAAAAATATATATTTATATTTCAAATATATTCATTATTTAAACAAATTTGTTATAATATTATAATTATATAAATATATATATAATTATTTATTTATAAATACATAAATACATATAAATAACTATTATTCATTAATTTAAAATTATAAATATATATGTAAAAATATAGTAAATTTAAATTTATAAATATATTTATTTTGAAATATTTATTTACAAATATTTTTTTATTATTAATGAATATATAATCTTAAATGCATGAAAGATATAAATTAGTGACGTGTAATAATTATAAATGAGAACACTTTACCAATATTGAAAAATTGTATAAGTTTTATTAAATAAATAGAATTTATTAGAAAAATATGGATATATATTTAAATAAATATGAAACAAAATATTGAAAAAATTAAAACATGGTAAATAAATAATATAAAATGATTAAATTCCAAAAAATATAATAAAAAAATTAAAATGAGTAAATATCTAACTATTATAATATTAAAATTAAATCAATATAATTTACTACATAAAAAAAATAATATATTAAATGTATAATTTTATAATGAAATTGTCAAATTAATACTAAAATTTGACTAAAATATATAAATATTAGGTGTATGTGTTTCTATCTGAGATTTCATTTAATTACGTAAATATTTGTCTGTATTAAATGCATTAGTTATTTATGTGTTTGTAAAATAAATTTGAAATTTTTTTGATATATGATAAATTTAAAATTCAACAGGCAGTCAGTTATGTCCATTACTCAATGAAATCAGTTAATATTTTAAATTAATGTTAATATTTATTTATAAGCTATTATTCACAAAATAAATGAGATATTAAATGAAAAGAATAAATATTTTATATTATATAAATAATATTTTAAGGAATATATATGAATATATTTCTATAATAATTTTATTAATGAATAATTATATATAAAAACCAATAAAAATTAATAAGACATTAATATGTTTTTAATTATACCATTTGATTCATTATATATATATAAATATATATAAATATATATTATATAATATTATTTATAATATATATATATATATTTATTTATAACATATACATTTTTTATTAATAATTGTTTCATTAATATTTATTTTAAAATTTTTAATTTATTTATATTAAATTTTATTGTTTAATTATTACAATTTATTTATTTCTACCTTATTTGTTTAATTTTTAAAAATATATTTATTTTAATTTTTTTGATTAATTATAAATATTTTAACATTTTATATAACTTTATTTAATATATTATTTATTAATATTTATAATCGATATATATGTATAAAATTTATTCATTTTTATCAAAAATTATATAATTAATAAAATAATTAATAATTCTCATATTTTATAGATGTTTAATTTCTATTTTTCATTATTTAATTTTATTCATTTTATATATATATATTTAATATATACAATTTATTAGAATTTTTTAATTTATATACATGTAAATTAAATTAATTCAGTTTTATAATTAATTATTTCATTAATAAAATGTTAATAATTTATAAATATACTAATATATAATTTTTTGGTTTAATTATTTAACTTTATTCGGGTCATTTATCAGCACTAAAAATGATGATAAATGATATCCTTTATCAGTTCAAAAAAATAAAGCATTGATAAAAGTTACTCGTTATCAGTACTAAAAACAAAGCACTGATAATGGGAAGCATTTATCAGCAATAAAATATTGCTGATGAAAGGTCCCCTTTATCAGCGATTTTTTCAAGCACTCATAATGATCGGAACTATTAATGGAATTTTTGTAGATAGTGCATCCCTAAAATTATAGACAACTAGATTGAAATTTTCGAGATGTGATCCTTGATCATCCAGATATAAGGTAGTAATATAGGTTGTCATCCCTCTAAGCCCATGCTTATTGGATCTAGCTCGGCTCACATGGACATCCCATTCAACCTTGTAAAAAATACTCAACCCTCTAGTGATGTTAATGGAACCCTTTTTCAATACCAGTCAACATAATCATGATAGGGAAGTAACCAGTTCATCCTGAGGATGATATCAAACCCTATAATTTTCTAGACAATGAGTTTCCATACTAATAGTCACCAATCATTCTCACGGGATCACTCCATGCACTGGCATGATCTCTCTTATCTACTCCCCAATGGATTATCGAGTTTCATCGTCCCACAAAAAAATTGATCATCAAGCCCAAGACTCTCCACAAAATGAAAAAATATGATTTAATGAGAAGCACATATATCAAAAAAGACAAGGTACTAGTGTAAAGGCTGTCAGAATATTACCTCTAGCTTTAGAAGTTCTAGAACTCCACTCCTTGGGCATCAATTGCAATACATACATCTTGCATGATTTGTGGCCCTAAGATATAGACAGGTTACCCTGAGTTGCTCTGCTCTTCTAGAGCTGTAATTCTGGTGTTAGGTTGCCTCAACCATGAAAACCACCTCACTTTGATCGGTTAATCACACTCTAGCTCCATGTATGATGATATGTTGTTGTCCTTCATACTGAACATGCAGCTGGTGCAGACCCTCTCTCACTGTCTTTTGGAGAGAAGTCCCTAAAAACCATTTTTGATGGGTCATCCTTCAGTATTCTTTCCACTCTATTATGTTTCTATCACACTGGATCCCCATATGTCCCATCCTCCCACACTAGTGATAGAAAACAAAACTATGAGAACTCATTATATGGATTCAATTTCCCTCACAAGAGAACTCAAATATTCTCTCCCATCCACTTGACACTGCTCTACTGGGTCAAGAACCCGAACTACCCTACAACTTACACCCAACATCCTTCATATTATTTTATGTAATAAGCTTAAATAAATTCACTTGTCATCAGATTTCAAACCTAATACCATCATCAATTATCCAAGATATTCATAACTAGTCACCTAATATAATATTTTGAAACACTATAGATCCAAGAAATTGGTAGAATAATCCATGAATGATAATTTTTACTTCTCCAAGTGAACAAACTCTCTAGATCTTTCATCCCTCAATGTCTGAGGAAAGAAAATAATCAATGAATTTCATCTTAAAATCCCTTCAAGTCATGTCCTTTTGATGATGCGTCTAATTAATAACATCCCACCATTTCTTGGAAAAATCATGAATCATATACATAGTGAGCTTCACTCTCCGTTCAGGAGGAGTCTCAAGATTCTAAAAAATTGATAGCATGGCCTCTATCCATGACTCTATAGCCTATGGTTGACCATCCCTTGAATACATGGGTGGATGCTGCTGCTGAAACTCATATTTCAACTCTTACATAGTCAATAAATCCCATGGGGATACTTTAATAGTATTTATAAAGAATAGAAAACCCTCTCAAATCTAGGAATCATCACCCATTTTAGTTATAATACCATTTTTTACATGGGGCACTACTGGAGGTTCAACATGTAACCCATGACCTACAACCTCTAGAGTATGGACATTTCCACCCTCCTATTGCACAACTGGTGGCCTTCTTGGTGGATTGTATCTTTAAATTCCAAGAACATGCCTCAGACAATATTTTATATTGAAAAGATCATAGAAATATGAATAGGTCAGGTATATTCCATCCAATATATAAGTCACACCCACTTCCTACTTCTAACATCAGGGCTGGGTGAAATGTAGATAATATGAATTCAAGAGGTAATACCTACTACCCACTACAAATGTTAGCCTAGTATAATCCTTTAGTATTCAGTGTTCTAATTTCATGTGATAGTGTAAATTACCATTTAAGTTACAATTGGAACATCAATTTAATGAAAAAAATTTCCTTTCAAATTTTAAAGTCATTAAATTTTTATTTATTTATATGAGATATATTCTAAAATTGTTGAACTATATATGTTATCATTTCCAATTTATAGAGGGACATATATTTATAAATTCAAATGTGGAATCCATTTAAAAAAACTATGGCCACATTCCACCCCCTACAATCAATAGTCCATGACTCAACTTTCCATAATTGATTTCTTAAGATGTATTCATCAGTATATGTTGGAGAACACTGTTAGGCTGAAGTAAAAACATTAAGTTAATAATTTTGTTTCTCACTTTCTTGAAAAAATGTTAGTTTAATAACAATTATATCTGACAATGAACATATAAATAATGTAATGATATTAACTAATGCATCCTAGATAATATGGAATGTTCATGGAATGTTAATTTTATACTTACCTTAAATGATGCAAGAGGAAAATATCACCTTTCCTTACTTCCAAAGGGAAAAATATAGATCCCAATCAACACCACATATCATGTTCATCACCCAACTACGAAATTATATCAAATGTAATAAGATCAACTAGAACACAAAGTTTCATTACCAGGTAATTTTTTTCCCTGTATGTGGGTTATCTACTCCCAAGAACCACTCATTCCCAAATCCCAACTCTTTCATAGTAGGTCATCTATCGATTCCAAATAAAGAAAAAATAATTAAAACTTTTCTAATACCATTTCTTAATGTCCCAAATGAGAGCCACTAAACGGTTCCCCATGTTGAAGAGTCACAAGTCCCCAAATGTGCCTCCCCATATACCAAAGGTTGTCCACTTGCGGCAAGAGTCTATGATGGGATGATATGGTGATAATTATTTCATTATTAGAGTAACATACATAAATGATTAAAAATTAAGAAGCATAATATCGACAAAAAATATAACGTAAATAAACTAGACATAATTAATAATAATTAATGCTATGGGAAGTGTCTTATGCAAAATTATGATTAGGTTAGGTAGTTATAAAAATGATATGCAATACATGGAAATAAGAATCATATAAAACAGATGTATCAAATGTACAAAAAGACCAAAACGATACCTTTAAATAGCATCAGGGTCCATGGATCTATCCTAGTCTCCCTTTCTCTAATGCAATAATAAATCGAGAACTATCAATGGGGAAATTTCCCTTATCCCTCCCTAAATCGATGAAATTTTTATGGGTACTAAACAATGGCAAAAGTAGGACGTGAGATAACACTGATTAAGACACCACAAAGGGTGAATATTACAAGTCCAGTATATGTATATAATTTGAAGCAGAATCCTTATTTAATAATAATAAAAGTGCTAAATATATAAATAATATTTTTCATTCTACCAAATCACACTATGTTGAAACCAAAAATTAGGGCTAACTATAAATCATGAATATGTATCATGAGTGGTCTATTCATAGTAATCATGTATCAGACCTACATGTTCCAGGACCCAAGGATAAAGACCATGGCTTACACATTGATTCCATAGGTCACATCTATAAAAAACTCAGTAATGACTTTGGTGGAGCCCAAGGAGCATGTTCATGTATGTCCAAATAAGCAGAATCAATGTTGTGAAAAAAATGGAATCCAATTGGGACATTTTTTTCATACCATTCACCCCTATTCTGCATCATACAATGATTCCCCACACCAGTGAACATCTAGGTGTCCGATATTGATTACATACCATTTATCTTGTATCGGTTCCATATCATTCCATCCATCATCAACATGATTTATTTAAGGTAACAATGGAACATATCAATGCCAATTCACTTATCAATTTTACTCATTAAAAACCCTTTAATTATCTATTTAATAATCATACACATGAAAAATGATTCTCTATTTCATTCCATTCATATACCAGTGACAAGGTGCTTTATGGTTCTTAAAATCTTTAACAAACCACCTTATTCTCATATTAATTTTCTGGAAAATAAATGAAAGTTCAACTCACCTCAAGGGTGACATTTCCATAGAAAAAGAAAAGAACCCACCCCATGTGAGATTTGGATTGAGTTAACCAACCTCTAACATTATATAAGGATGTAATGACATATATTAAACTAGAATTTAATATTTTATTTAATGGTTTATTAATTTGGGAAGCAGCGACCAAAATTTCGGGCATGCAGCACAACAGCAATAATGTATATACAACTAGACTGTGTAGAATGGGTATAGAAACCCTAACTTATTCCAAGAGTTTATGATTCATCCATTTTTTCCATTATATTATCTGGGATCCGAATATAATGGAACAATTTAATAACACAGTCAAAATAGTGAATATGAGCTCATAATAATATAACATTATCGATGGCAAGACAAACCAAAGGAAAAGGGTAAAAGGCTTGAGATCATATGGATGGAGATGTAATGAGATGAATGGAACTAGAATAACAGTATGGATGGTGAATTTAATTCAAATCCTAAGGAATTTTGTGGATTGATCTCTCATGCATGATAGGGGTCTACTAGAGAAATGAAAATGAAATAAGGGTGAATCCTTTTAATGAAATAATGGGGAAATGATAAAAATGGAACAAAAAAATTAAAAATATGTATGGTTAGACTGCATGGTTGGTCAAAATTTGTTCCAACCCTACACATACCACTATATATTTATAGTGGAAGTTCATGGATTAATATAATAGTTTTTTTAAATATGCTCAGTATGTGTGCTCCCCTCTGTGGAGCCCTCCACCATCCTGCATGGATTGTCCAAATCATTCGGCCTCCACTGCACGGTTTAGTCAAATAATTAACCTTACACATTCCTCCAAAATTCCATGTTCTAGGATATTAATAATCCTTAGACACTCTTATATCCTTTTATAGTTTATTATATATGTTTATTCAAATAAAAAATAGGATTCAAATGAAAATTTAAAAGGTCTACACCTCATAAAAAATGGGATCTTACATTGGGTAAAGTAGTTATTATTTAAACATATACAGAATAATAATCATTAAATAATTATAATATATATACAAAAAATATACATTAAAAATCAACAATGAATTAGGTTTATAAAAAATTAAATATGTTTCAATCATAGAGATGGTAGGACGCACTTACGCATGAGTAACACTTCCATTTTTCAGTGATCATTATCGAAAGAAGAGATGTAATGTCTTATCATTCAATAAATATAATTATATAATATATATACCATATTATACCATTAAATAGTATTATATATAATATAGGTGATCTGGTTATGAAATGAGAGTCACATCACTTCTTGAAGGTGGTAGTCCACAGATATGATTACAACGTTTCCATTTTTCAATGTAAGAAAGAAAATGATATATTATATGTCATAATGAAAAGTATTTCATAAATATCATAAATATTTAATTCATATAAAATAAATTCCCTAAAATTTAATTATCAACATCCATTTAAATCATTAGTGAAATTCTAATAACATCACTTTGTAAAGTAGTAGTCTAACGTAGACATGAGGGAAATTATTGTATCCCCTACGAAATAAAAATTAAAAAAACAATGAATATTTCATGATGAATATTGAGATAAAATTAGGTTATAAATATAAAAAATATACATTATACACAACATCATAACCAACCATGATAGGTGGTAATGGAATAAAATGAAATCGATTTGCAAGGCGGTAGTTTATTGTACACACGAATGATGATTTTGTAACCCATTTGATGGAAGTGGTTATTGATGTGGGTCATGAACCTAAAATAAAAACATATAAGTATAAGTATACTCTGTTTTTATTTTATCATATTGTTTTAATAAATATTATGGTTTTGGAGGAATAAATAAAATATAAACTCTTATTGAAGAACATTACCTCTTCTTCGGGTATCTTTCATAGGTTTTCACAAAATTCATCTTAGGTTTTATTAATTTATAAATTAAGGATTTTAGTAATATAAGAGGTAATTTTTGTTGTTATTTGGGTAGGTATTGTCCTAAAAAAATTTTATGGTGTGAAAAATAGAGGAGGGTGGTTGGCCTTTTATAAGTTAGGTGAGTGGCATATTTAAAATTTTCAGAAAAAGAACGGTGTGTCCACATTATACACATGAAAAAAGGAGCCTAAATGGATTATTTTAAAGTATAATAAATGTAAGGATTAAAATATGGATATGAAATATATTTTAGATTATTTTTTCGGAAATTTGATCCCTTATAATTTTAGTTCTACCACCGGGTAAATCTATGTTTAGCTTAACAATGATAAATAATTTTTATTGTTTCCACTATTTATTTTGGTAAAAAACTTAATTTAAACTTATTATATAATATATATTATGATGATTATAAATATGAAATAAATTTTTTAAAATTGAATTCAAATGTGTGGAAAAGTTTAATTTAAAATAAGTCTCATGGATGTCAAGAGAAAACGGGTTTTCAAAAATAAAATGTTTAAATGTTTAAATAGAATTTATATCAAAATTCAATATGAAAATGATTCCAATGACCTGAATTGAATTAATTTGTAGAAAATTGATCTAATGATACTTTAAAATAAATTCAAAATGTTTTTTATCATTATAAATAAAATAAATGAAAATGTATTTTTAATTAAAATTTAGTATTTACCATTATTCATCCAGAATAGAAATTTGTGAGAGGAAGCCCACAAATTAATCATTAGATAATTTTGATATTATTATTTCAAATATGAAGTTAATTTTTTCTAATAAGTTTTATATAATGTGTAAAAAAATTAAATTATTTGTTCAAATCATGACTAATACTTTTTAAAAAATACGGGTTTTCAGAAAATAATTATTCTTTCTATTAAATTATTCTTATTTTATTTGTAATCAATATATATACGTAATTTTAATAATGTATTTACATAACCACCAATTTACCTATTAGTTTATAATACTATATTACATGATGGTTCATTTCCACTCAGTTTTGTTTGTTCCATAATCTATCAAATAGATTAAATATAACGAAATATATTTCTTGATTTTTAAGATCGATGTTCTAGGTCACATACACTTTAAAAAACAATGATATTATCTTAAAATCTCTAGGTGATACATAAATGATTCCTTATTAATCCCTCTATATAAATTATTGTATATCTCTAACATGCATGGATAAATTTGTAGAAAGAAATCTATTGAGACCTAAGACTATTGAGGGAATTGTAAAAAAAGTGTGAATTATTCAACAACACATCATGGAATCTCAGAGGAATGGGAAACATTATGTTGATAATAATTAGAATGTTCTATAATTTGATGTCAGTGAGATGTTTTTTATTTTAAAATATCCATGGAATAATGTGAAGGGATTCGTAATTGTGGGATATTTGAGCCCTAGGAATGTTGGACCTTTTAAAATTACTGATCAATTGAGGATGGTATATTATTACATAGAACCTCTACCTAAACTATCTCAAGTACACAATGTGTTCCATGTATCTCTTGTGGGGAATGTGACCCCTCATATGTACTGAAATCATAGGTTATAAAATTGGAGAAATAACTCTGTTATGAAGAAAAAATTTGATGTTATTATTGATAATAGAGAGAGAGTAAAATTAAACAATACCACCAACTTGGTTTAAGTTTTGTGGTGAAGCCACTAATTTGAGGAAGCCATATGGGAACCTAAGGATATGATAAGGAAAAAGTATCCTCAATTTTTTATCAGGGTAATGGAATTTCAATGGTGAAATTTCTTTTAAGGGGATAGAAACACCCCTATATTTAAATAATTTTTTTATTTAATTAAATTTAATTTCTTCGATAGATATTATTACACAACAAAATTCAGTTTAAATGAACTATGATAAACTATGAAATTTTTTTGTTTTAATGTGAAAGATATCACCTAGACATTGAATTCATGGGTACAAATAATAATAACTAATTTATGAAAAACAAATCATGTACCCACACAAATATATATATATATATATATATATAATTTATTGGATATTAATTTATTATAAATGAAAAGAAAAAAAATTTGAATTTATAAGAAATATTTTTCAAAAAAACTATTTTTATGACATCAATAGGTTTTTATCATAATAAATTAAATTATTCAGTATTCTTGAATACTTTTAATGAAATTTATATATTATATATTCAATCAAACATTTTACCATTCATTTAATAATTTTTAAGGAATTGTATAAGAATAAATCCAATTTTATCCCTAAAAGATACTTTTTTCAACAAACAAGTTCCATAATATTGTTACCATTTATATTAAAATTAATTTCACCATGTTTAAACAAATTTTTATTAAAAAAAATTTCTTCTTTTTTTAAATCAACAAGTAATTTTTTTTCATTTTATTTTTGAAAATGTTATAGAATGATTAATTTTTCGATGAATAGTGAAAATACTGATTGTATTTAAGTATTTCTCGTATGAAGAATTTATAAACATCCATTATATTTTAATGTAGTTTTTAATGAAAAATAAGGATGAATTATATTATTAATAATTTCATTTATTTAATTGGAATAAATTTAATTATAAAAAATTATATAAAAACATTTTACACTTATGAAAAAAATCTATTAGAAATCCTCTTTATCACTGCATTTTTATGTTTAATTATAAATTAAATTCTTCCACATATATGAATTTAGTTTGATAAAATAGAATATATATTTTTAATAAACATAATTAATATTCTTTAATAATTTCAACTTATTTTTTGGTTATAATTAATGTTAAAATAGTAAAAATCTGTTAGCAGGGATAAGGTTCAAGAAGATTTATCGGGGCTAAACTAAAAATTAGAAGGGTAAAAAAGACCTAAAAACATGTATAATTTAATTTTTTTGGGAATTTTAAAACCATATCACATATAATATTTTAAATGGAAATTTTTTATCCATTTCACTAGAAATATTTCTTGATATTAATTTACAACACCGAAACAATACTAGTGTACCACTCACCTCAATTATAAAATGGAACACACTCTCCCTTCTAATTCACAATTCAAGATATTTTTGGATCATCCAATCCCTAAAAAACCATTAATTATCTAACTAAAAATTATTTATATTCCATATGTCATCAAAAAAATCCTACGATTGGTTTATGTATAACCTAAAGAGGTTATCTGTATGAGAGGTATAATTCGTAACCTTGTGTTTTTTTGTTTTATTTGTTCTTCTACCAGTTTAACATATTCTTAAAATATAATAAAAATATAAAACTAGTATCATAAGTATACTAATATTTTATAATATTAATGTGAAAACCTATATCTATATCCACTTCGATCAAATGGTAAATAAAATCATTGATCGTTTGTACACCAAACTACTGCCTCGCGAACTGATATAATACATTTCCCATCACTGCATCTCATGGATGGATATAATGATGGATTTAATGAATATATATTATATTCATGAAATTATTATAATTATTTAATTATACTATTACATATAACTTCTTACATGTCAATCTGTTTAAAAATTATAATGTCACTCATTCGTACGTGTAGGCTGCCTCCTCCACAATGCGATTTGATTTTTTTCTCACATTTTTTTTACATGGATGGTAATACGGATTGATTTTTTAGATATATATCATTTATTTTATATAATAATCATTTTCTATTGATAAATTATTATTTACCTTTCCTTTATTCCATTCAACAAAAAATGGAAAAAAACATTCATGCATATGTACATCGTACCGTCTCCATGAACGATGTAATTAATTATTCTATATATAAATTTTATGGATAAATATAACTATTTATTTGATAAATATATAGGATATTTATATATTGACTGAAATTTCTATGATTATAGAAAAATAAAAAATTTATAAGGACAAAACCCATCAAACAAAAACATACACGAAAAAACGAAGAAGTTATCTCCCAAAATAATGATTTTAATAAATAATTGTTAATAAATAGGTGATAAATGTTTATAATTAAATAATATATACAATTAAATATATTATTATGTATTTTAATAGACTTATAATTATTCTATATTTATTATAAATGAGTTATGAACATGTGTAGTGGAATTTGGACCATAGCTAAGGGATTTTCGTCTCACTTTTATTTTTGTGAGAGACATATCATATTCACCATTTGTTTATTTCATGTGGTGTATGTATTTACTATATGATTTATTGGACATAGATTCCACTGAAAGGTTCCCAAATTTTAGTGGGTCACATGGCCTCAAGATAATCTCCCCAATTTCTAGAGGTTTCCAACAAGCAGTGGGGGCCTAGGGTTTGTCTATGAGGAGACAATGCCCTTATTACAAAAGTGTAACACAAGAAAATAAAAATGTAAGTCAATATATGGAGAAATGTATGATAATTAGATAGTGGATAATTAATCAATAAAGTAATGTATGATAATTCTCAGTTAATTCTCATATCTATAATGATGATGATACATGTCTCTAGAAAATATCCAATGATGATAAACAATAGTAAAATATAATACATGTATCCAAAATACCAGAAAGGCATAACAGTGCTATCCTCAAATAGCATCATGAGAATCACCCAAGTCCTTGGATCCCTGAATCGTAAGTATAGAAGAAAATCAGGCATTGAACTTTGGGTGCCTCCTCAGTCCCTACCTACATTCATGAAGCCTGTTTGGGAACAAAACGGATTCCTAAATAGGGTGTGAGATACAATCCTAGAAGGTAACCACCCAAAGATCTATATAATTCTAGGGTATTCAATATAACTAGATAATCAGTGTGTATGTAAATTAGGTATGCATAAAATAAAATGAATTCCCATGGAAATTATATATTACATGTGATACTACACAACCTCAAGAGGCACCCTGAAAAAATAGTTTCAAATCCAATAGCAACGTAGCTATAATAAATAGAAGAAACCGACAAGGCCTCATCGTACACCCATTTATAACTTGTAAACCATATCCTTACAATATAACCATAAAATTCATAACATTGATGATCAATCTTTATAATCAAGAGTACCACATCTTACAAGATAGTTTCATCTAATGAAGATTCAGAGTAACCATGATCGATACATTCAACCAAACATACCATATTACGAATGGTCGTGCTATATAATCTATGTGTCAGACCATAAAGGGATATATCCATGGTATAGAAGATCAAGGTATCCTCAATGATCCCCAGCCACATCTCTATGGAAGCTCAATGAGGAACTGGTTGGATTTCTAGTAGCATGTCATACCAAACATGTTATGTGCGAGTCCAAGAAAGTATGGTCCAAGGGGTAGCAAGGTCTAAGGCATCCAAGGTAATCAAGACCCAAGGAACAAACTCTTTCCAAGGTTCCCACTACCATGTTCAATATCTATATATTAACATCATGGAATCTAAATGGAATCATGACCATTGGTATACCTAGCCATGCATACACTACTATTTAAAATACATCTGATTATATTCTTCAATCAATTACATTAGATTTCACACCCTATGTATACCCACTCATCACTTTCAATTCACATTCAAGGAATCTAATGAGTATATCCACACATTCAACTATTCCAATTTAATCCATTTAAGAAATTAAAAAATATAAATAGATTATCACATGGAACAAAGATGAAACCCATATCCTAAAAGTATCATTAAATTTAATTTATTTATTAATATGTTTCCACCAATAAAGAAAAGCATCTACACACACAAGGGTGGGTCAACAAGACATATGCATGTGAAATTCACCTAAATCATCCCATGGGTCACCTTGGTTGGGGAAAACACCACAAAATCATATCAAGGGTACCTAAAAGATTCCCTAATAGGTCCCTATTCATTTAATTGAATTTTTCAATTTAAATACTAAGTTGCACCAGAATTTCCTTTGGGAGGCACAATAGAAGATTTCATAATAAAGAACCTAAACCAATGGTAAAAGTATAGACCACCTATATTGTTCATGAATGACTCTCTTTATCTTGTATCATACATTAGTTTGGCCAGGATCAGAAGAAATGTGATGAATTGAACAAATCCCATAAATTAGGGAAAGAAATATTTCACCTAAATACAGCATTGGATTCCACTAATAATGAATAACAACAATTAAGAAATCTAGATCATACTGGTGGAGATCTAATGTGACCAATGGAAAAAAGAAATGGGGTCTGGATCTGTAAATGGGATAAAATAATACATTTTTTCTCTCTTAGATTCTACTTCATGTGATAATGGGGGTGAGGGATTCTGTCTAAAATAATAGAGGCCCCATCCTTTTAAAAAAACTACTCGGTTATTTACATCATGTGTAAATAACATACACATTGTGTAAATAACATGTTCTTACTCCCTGAAAAAAACCCTTTACACAACGTGAATGATTCTGACCACACAATTACACAATATGTAATTGATACACAATGTGTATCCCAATTATAGTGTGTGTAATTGGTCTACTGCCAAAATACATCCCTTGAGCCTCTTCCTTCCTAATAGCTAACCAATCGACTCATGGCCCACCTAAGGGTCTAATCCAAAAAGGAAACAATTAAATAAGAGTTTAACTAAAAAACGATCCATACCTCATGAAAACCAATAATATTACAGTCTTACAACCCCTAAAGAAAATTTCCCATGAATTTTCTCCTCATGGGTGGTCATAATTCATCTGAGAAAAACGTCAGCCACTAACCACATATATTGACCTAATTCTCCCAAGTCTTTTCCTATAAACAACTGTGTTTCTATTGCAACCATACTAGAGGAACTAACCGGCCTCATAGAACCTTCATGCTCCTATCAATAATATGAATCAGATTATCCACAAATGATGCATAAACCGATTACTCAAACTCCTATGGTTGAAAATCAGGATATGGGTTTGAGATATAGAGACATAACTGAGATATGTGGATGAATTCATGCATGGATTGATAACTCTGAGGTAATATAAATAGATAGGTCTTCATCTTGACTCTACCCATAATCTTGAATGGCCAGAAATTACGTGGTGCAAGCTTACCTTGTCTTCTAATCTACCCGTGTCCCAAACTCAATAAACCACATAAGAAAACATGATCCATGACCTCAAAATCTAGATGTAATCTACAATGTTCATCATATTATTTTCAAAGATATTGTGCAGTATCCATCCACTTCTGAATTAACTAAATATATTTTGAAATATCATGCATGATACATGGTCCCATTAAAGAAGAATTTCCTACCTCTAACTGGTACAAGGGAGATCAAAATGACCTACCATAAAAAGCCTCATAGGGTTCCATATGTATAGTCATCTAAAAAAATTATTGTAGGGAAACTAAAATTGGGTTGTATGCTTCTCTCAATAGCCCCCAAAATCCAAGATGCATGGTTGCATCATGTCCTCAAGCACCTACATCATTTTTTCTAACCTGATATATGTTTGGGGTGGTATGTTGTGCTCATAATCACATGTGTACCTAATTCCCTATACAAACTCTACATGAAACAATGCCTAACCCATGAATACCTATTTGAAAAAAATATTACATTGGACATTGAAAAGTCATACTATCTCATGGATATACAACCTCCCAAGCTCATTCACACTAAAGGCCTCATTAATTAGAATGAAATGTGTAACATTAATGATCCTATCAATAACTACCCACAAGACATCGTTACCTCAAGGTGACCTCGGTAAACTAGTAACAATATTCTTCATGAAATCATTCCATTTCCACTTGGGAATAGGTAATTGTAATAAAAGTATGGATAGTCATCGATATTAGAGATTCAAATTCTAATAGGTGGAACACCTCATAATGAAACCATCTACATAGTTATTCATACCCAGCTACCAGTACTAATAGTATATATTACGGTTTATCTTGGTGACTCTGGGATGCACTGCCTATGATAAGGTATAAAACACCCACATTGGGTTCTCATGTATATACAAGATAACCCAAAACAACCATGGATAAGTTGGATCTCATCCATGTCTATGGTCTAACCAGGATGTGGACCATCACCTACCACACTCTCACATAGCACTAAGCCATCTGAATCTGATAGCTACCGCATACAACCCCTATATAGTATGGTAGAGGTCACAACTATTGATGATAGATAAGTCTACTCCTGACTATCATGCACCAACTATTTCATATTAGATAAAAGAATCCATAAGCATCCACTAACTATTTTCCTATTGTCCTTATTATATATAATTCCTCCGGATTTGTGAATTTTCCAATGTAATTCCTTTACCAGGCGTATAGGAAAGCTCAATGTAGAAATATTTTAGGTATTAACCCCACCTTTACTTTCACATATTGAAATCACGCTGTATGAATGTGTACATGAGGATTTTTTGGAATGTGTACACCACAAAATTCTCTCCCAATAATTAATGTCTCCAAAAGTGAAATATGTGACTAAATGAAAAAAACATGAGATCATGTGTTAGGTAGTTCCTCTCATGAGGCCTCAACTATTAAGACCCACATTATAAGACTCTATCTCTTTAACTAAGAACTGATCATAGATCGATACCTAAATCATCATAATAAATAGTATATTTCCCTCTTTTCATTGGTAATATAAAAACTGGTGCGGAAGTTGATATCTCTTTCATTTCCAGAAAGGTTATCTAATATGAATTTTCCATGAAACATCACATCATTCATATCCCAGCCCATCACTGGTGCTGATAAACATGAAAAGTCCCATGTGAAATGCTTTTAATTTTCAGGTAGCCCTAAAAAACTCTAAATTTCAATGATTTTTTGGGATTCTTTGAACAAACTATATCTTTTTCCTTCTCTAAGACTATTGACACTTCTATCTCTAAGATAATGTGACACGATAAATAAATTTTATCCATCTAGAAGTTCCACAATGTGAGATTATCTTATAATATATTCTCTCTCAGTTTATTGAAAATTATCTCAATATGTTTCCCATTGTCATGTTGATTGTGACAATACATGAATATATCATCCATGAAAACCACCAAAAATAAATCCTCATAAGGATGGAAGAATTGGTTCATTAGGCCCATGAAAACTTTTGGTGTGTTTTTGAGACCAAATGGAATAACCATATATTCATATAGACCATATCTTCTATGAAAAGTAATACAAGTTATGTCTATAGATCAATCATGTACCTGGAGATATCTCTTCATCAAATCAATTTTAAAAAAAACTCGATCAACTCAAAGATTATCAAACAGTTCATCTATATATGGAAAATTATATATATTCTTGATAGTCATTGGGTTCAATTTATAGTAATCCATGCGTACTCTAAGAGTTCAGTATGGAATTTTCACAAAAAAAGAATAGAAATTCCCACAGAGAAGTACTGGGTTGAATAAACACCTTCACATAAAAATCTTCAAGGTGCCTCTTGAGCTTCTACAACTCCATCATGGATATAATATAAGGAGGAATGGATAATGGTATAGCTCCTATCATTATCTCAATAGAGAACTCAAAATTTATCTCATGAGGTAAACTAGAAAATTCATCAAGGAATATTTTCTTAAAGTGATCAACTACTAGACTAAAGTCTATATGATGTGATCTCTAGTCATCTAGATACAAACTACTGATCTAGGATGTCATCTCGCCTAGACAACGATGATGTGGTCTATCTCAGCTCGCCTAGACATCCCATTCACCCTTGTGAGTATAAACTGTATTTTCTAGTGATGTGAAATTCCCCATACAGTGATACCAATCAATGTAATCTTGATAAGCTACTTGATAGTCTATCATGAGTATGATGTCAAACCTTGTCATCTGGAGGACATAAGGATTCAAGATGAAGTGAAATCCACCAACAACCTTGTGGAACTCCCTAGAATATCATACACCTTCTTTTCTGATTCCCAATATAGTTTCTAGCATCATAACTCTAACAAAAATATTGTATAATAATACAATGGTTTTTCACCATAGCCACAAATATAAAATATGTGATGCATTTATATCAGAAAAAGGAATATTAAATAATAGAGCCTATTAATATTGAACCTCTCCTCGTAGATGGTTCGGAACCATGCTCATCATGGGTAGGATGTAATGAATAGATATGTCTTGAACCATGGCCCTGTGAAATAACCTCACTACCAATAGTAGTCCCTCTCTTATCTATCGGTGTAACTGGTGCCCACCTTCCTAAACTACATCCACCACTGCCTCATCCTAACCAACTATAATTTCTCCAACTCGCTTTCAGATGTGAATCTAATAATCCTTCTTCTGAACCTAGTTTCAAAGATGACCCATACAACACAATACTATAGGGAAGTACCAACTAAAACATTATACATAGATCATCCAATCGAAATCTCATCACTAAACTAGGTCATGATCATATTGATTCTTCATGTGACTAAATTTTCCGCGATGATGATAGAAAATTGAGATACCATTAATCATTGTATAACTTGTGCCCATCTCATGAGAATCCTTGAAACGCTGCTTCCTCCATTGGAAGTCAAACTACATGGTTGAGAGATGATACTACCTTGCTCTACGCCCAAATATTCACTTATTTTCTGCTCTGAAATTAGTTTCTGGTACAAAATTTCAGTGATATAGGTTAGTCTAAACATGTTGAACAAAGATCTGATAGCATGTCAAAGACCATCCTCATAGCATCTAGCTCTTGATAGCACATCAGTAAGGTATGTTGGAGCGAATGCTGGAACTCAATAAAGCATGTTGATTACAACATAGTAGTCATAGTTCCCTTCTCTAGAAGCATGAATTTATATGCCCTCAATTTCTTGGGGTAGGAATAGTCATTGAATCAGGCTTGGAAATCATCACAACCATTATCTCACAGTCTCTCATCCAAGTTCAGTACGTCCCACCAGTAGTTTTCACCCCTATGTAGCATGTAATTTAGAAGATTAACTCCCCTATCATGAGGTGTCTCTAGATTCTCAGAGATCACAAGTATGGAATCAAGTCATAGTTCAGAGGACTGTATACTACCATCCCCTAAAATGGTGTGAGGATTCTACTATTGGAACACACGTGTCAGCTCAACCATAGACAAAAAATGTTTTAATTATCCCTGAAAAGTATGCATGAAGTGATAAAACACATCATGGAACTATACCTCATCATCTGTACCCAAAATAACTACTATTTACATAGTTATCAATAAAGGAGGATATGATAGTAGTCCATGGACCACCACCTCTGGATCATGGTCGTCACCACACTCCTGGTGTACAACTGGAGTTCGTCATGGTGGCATGCCTTTACAATGCCAACCATATTCCTCATAATGATTTGATATATAATCTCATAGATCAAAAGTGTAGGATTGGTCAAAATACTCCTAAGATAGGGTCATACCACACAGTATTCTCTTAAATCTATGTCTATAAATAAACAAGTCAAAAAAATCTCATGAGACATAACCTATTTCCCACTAAAAAGCTGGTTCTAGTTCATGTTCTCTAGAGATCATTTATATTTTCCATTTCAATTCAAACTCATTTCATTATATAATGTTTAAGATTAAAAGTTCAAACCAATGGTTAACTATGTTATAATCCACGAGGGCTAATAACACCTCAAGACCAAAATTAGATACCCTTATAATCCATACCACGTCACATTCCATTTTAAATGTGGAAAAAAAGTTGCATCATATACCATTATATATGGGCACATACTCCTTATGAACAAAAAGATGGCATCACTTTCCCTATACACTACACAAAATCTGTTACAATACAAGGAACATCTATCATAGCACCTATTACGACAACATGAATATTTTCAATGCATCCTATATGGTATGGCATAATGCATGGCATATGATTTCTATCATATAACTAAAATGATGCATGAGATATCATACACTCATCTCATCGGGTTGTAGAGAAATAGAACCCATATAATGATCAATAATAGTATAAAAATTCAAGTTCCTTACATAATGGTGGAATCAAATAAACTATAATTTTCAATATACAAAAACAGAAAAATAAATTGAGGAAATTTGGGTTTTCCCCATATATGGGTTGACTACGCTTGGGTATACCTCATTAACAAATTCCATTTACTTCCTATCACATTCTATTATTGTCAAATAGTAAAAGAAATAACCTCCTATGATACCTCTGGTAACATCTCGCACCTGGATTCCACTAATAGGTTCTCCATGACCAATGGGTCACATGGCCTCAAGCACATCTGATTAAATTCTAGAGGATGTCTACAAGAATCAAGGGCCTAGGGTGTATATGTGGGGAGACTATGCCCTTAATAATAGACTGTAACACAATGAAATAGAAATAATAGTCAATAGTTGAAGAAATATAGAAAAATCCAAAAAAATAGACAAGTAATCAAGAAAGTAATTTAAAATAATGCTTATAATAATCTCATATGTATGATGATGATGAAACTTGTCCCTACAAATAATAAAAAATTGGTACACGATAGTAAAATACAATATAAGGACCCAAAATACCAAAAAAACATAAGGTTTTATCCTTGAATAGAATCATGAGCCACAACACAGTCCCATGATCCCTTTCTCCTAAACATGGCACAAAATCAAGCATCTAACT
The DNA here is from genome assembly GCA_963277665.1 of Viscum album. Classification (NCBI taxonomy): domain Eukaryota; kingdom Viridiplantae; phylum Streptophyta; class Magnoliopsida; order Santalales; family Viscaceae; genus Viscum; species Viscum album. Next base: position 2,061,452,785 of record OY728133.1, on the reverse strand, counting down.
GCGAGCACTTTCCCTAGTCCCTACCTGCTTCTGTGATGTCTGTCCAAGTACCCAATGGTGGCCTGGACAGGGTGTGAGATACAATCCCAATATGTAACCACCCAAATATATATACAATTCCATTCTATTCAATATAACAAGATATGAAGTGTTAATTTAATATAGGTATGAAGAAAATAAAACATGTTCTGAGGGAATGTATGTACAACAGATGATACTACATCGCCTCTGGAGGATCCCTATAAGTTTAAGATCCTATAAAAAGGAAGCAATAAAAAAGAAAATTAAACTACATGGCCTCAATGTACACTCATATATAACCTATCAACCATGAAATTTCCTTATAACTATAAAATTCATAACATACACACCTATGACATATTATCAAGTGTACACAATTACCATGGTCGTGTTGTCTAATGAAGTGTCAGTGTAACCATGGTCGAGATTTTCAACAAAGAATACCATATTACCAATGGTCATGCAATATAATCATTGATTTAGACAACGAAGGGTGGTATCCAAGGTATAGAAGACCATGTCATAATCATTGATTCCCAATACAATATTAATGGAAACTCGGTTATGAACAGTTTGGATTCCTCATAGCATGTCATACCAAACATATACTATGTGAGTCTAAGCATGTCAGATCCAAGGAGTTGCAAGTCCCATGGAATCCAAAGTAATAAATATCCAAGTAGAATACTCTTTACAGTGTTTCCACTACTCCATTCGTGATCTAAGGGGTAGCATTGAATGAATCTAAATGTAATCAAAAACATTTTTATACCAACCCATGCGTTGACTGCCATTTAAAAAACATCTCATTCCATTATTTAATCATTTATTTTACCATTTCACATCCTGAGTAAACCCATTCATCATTTTTAATTGACATTCAATGAAACCAATGATTATAACCACTCATTCATCTATTTCCATTTATTCTACTTAAGAAACTACAGACAAACAACAACATGTTATCACCCGACACAAGGAGGCCACCCATCTTCTTAACATATCATTACATTAAAATTATTTATTAACAATATTTATCTATATAGGTGAGCATCAACTCACCCAAGGGTGGTTTAATAAGGCATTAGCATGGGATATTCACCCGGAACACCCCATTGGTGGAATTGGTTGGGGAAACAACCACCAGTGTATCTGAAGGGTACCTAAGGGCTTCCCTAACAGTTTCCCACTAATTTAATTTAGTTGTTCAATTAAAATTCTGTTACATGTTAAAAATTCTAGTGGGAAGTATAATTAAATGTAGACAAATTAATCACCAAAAAACCTGAAAAATTGTAGACCCCTTAGCTTTTAATCATGAATCTACTCAACCAGTATTATCCTTTAAATTGGACTGGAATTGATGAAATATGAGGAAAAAATATTCCCTTAAAATTGGGAATAGTGAATTCACCTAAATAGTTCATTCAATACCATGAATCACAAATAATGTGTAAAAAGTAATCAATACCTTATAAGAGTTGATCTAACATGTCTTATGGAGAAGGAAACAGATTCTATATCTAAAAATAGGGCCAAATTATAACATTATGATCTGTTGGATTCTCATATGTGTGATGATGTGGTTTGAGGGATTTTTTATGAAAAATAGAGTCCCTAAATATTTTTTAAATAACTGATCAGATTTTCATGTGACATATAAATACCTTTCACACCATGTGAATCATAGCGTATTCCTCCCAAGAAAACCCCTTTACATGATGTGGTTGATCTTATCTACAGCATTATACATCATGTAATTAATACACATTTTGTATCCCAATTACATGGTCTGTAATTGGCTTACAACCAAAATATATCCCTCTTTTATATTCCTTCTCAACAACTACCCAACTAGACCATGTCTTGGTTTATGGTATAATCCTAAAAAACATGAACAAGAGATTAAATAGAAACAAAAAGGATTTTTACCTCAAGGAAAAGTAAAGAGAATATATATAATAAATATATTTTATGAATTGAAATATGATGTTTATGTGGAATTACATACCTATAAAATCTTATTTCCTTTTTGGGTCTTATGACTCAGTACTTACCAAAGTGGTAAGGGTTTTATGTAACAATCCGATTGCTTTTGTGAATTTTTTATGATTATACTTATGATGACGAAATTTCATGATCTAATCACAATAATCTCAATAATATTATTATCCTCAATTTATGTTGAGAAATTACCAGTTTTTTTCTTTTTTTTCTATTTATAAAATCGAGAGTCTAAATTTTATTAATGAATAGTAAATTTATCTCACACTTCAGTGGAAAATCCTCTCCCCTCTATGTAAATATTTTCTAAAAAGAGTTTAAATAATTTTTTTATTATTCTAAAAATATTTCTTAATGTTATTTTATTGCATGTTCCAATTTTTAAAAATATTTTAAAATAAATCATCTTTTTTTAAAATGAGGTACGTTTTACTTTTTATCCGAAAAAGTGAAATGTGTTTTCATTTTAACTTGTATGAGAGGAAAATAATTTATCATCATCATAAACACTCAATACATTTATGTTAACCTTACAATAATATAATTTTCTCTTCAAATAAAATGTTTTTATTAAATTTTGGTATGTTTATAGATATTAAAAAATTGATTTCAATGTTGAAAGTGTATTTCTCTCAAGAAATGTTGCTTGTTATATTTTAAAATCATTTTCCATCTAAGATGATATATTTTGATGCTTCCTTTACTTTATCTAGGATATGATCCGATGATACCTACCATATTATTTCTATGAATTTTTTAACATTATTACAAAAAAAATTATGATGATTATTCCTTTTTTACATGGGTTTTGTTATGGTGATTTGATGTAATGATTACAAATCTCGTTTCTTTTCCATGGTTTATTTCATGAAAAAATGTTTATAAAACCAATTTCAATTTCATGGGTTATAATACGATGATTATTTTATGATCTTATAGAACACATTTTTTTGGTTTTTATTATGTGAGGGTTGGATTGAAATTATATGTCCCTATAATTCATTAATTAACTATGAATATCTCATGAGATAAATATATATGGAATGTTGAGTGAACCCAATTCATTATGAGGATCTTTCCACTTTGATAGTCTTGGGATTAAACCTCAACTACTATAATGGTTTTAGAGTGAAACCATTCCACTATGATAGTCTTGGAAATGATCTTATTCTGATAAGGAAATAATTTTATATAATTTTATATATTCTTCTAATCTATGTGTTCTTATAATGTTAAAATCTCATAGATCACATCCTTTGATTCCTTTATGATTCATGTATTATCAAAATCCAAGATTTATTTCATGACTCTATATTATGATCTATGATAACAATTATATGGTTTTCAAATTTTATTCTCATGTTATGCTCGAGTGATCAATGATATATCCATATTTTACCCTTTTTGAGCATCTGAACTCACCTTTTCTTATGATTTATTTAACATGGTTATGAATAATGGTGCTAAGAATGATATGTCTAAAGGGTTTCTAGTTACTAAGAACATAGTTGGAGATGATGTGGTTCACATATGAATTAGTTTTTTTCTATATATGCTCCTAAAAGAACTAGAACAATACTATTATAAAATAGATCATTATGTTATGTAATTAATATTCCTCTATTATAATGTGAAATCTATTTATGAATATTATTTATCAGTGGAACTCTCATTATACATCTTTCAAATTTTTAATTACAAAAATGCATAAAATAATGAAACTAAAAAAAGTAAATTCAGGAATATCACTAAAACATCAATATCTTCTTATTCAATGGTGAATGAAATTAAAAATATTAAATAATTGATATATACTCTATAAAAATTATCATTTAATATCTTCATGAGTTCTATACTTGTGGAAAAAACTCATTCTTATCAATGCCTCTTGGATATCTTCTCATCATTGAATATTAATTTATCACATGAGAGAGAATTCAAATTAAACCACAATACAATAATTATAATCATTCCATAGAAATAGAATTATTACCTTGATTTAGAGTTGTGAAATTATATTAAAGAATAAATCAATATTACCACAAGATTTTATATTTATAAATATTTGGATCCTGATTTTTTCATCATTATATAATATTTTGGATCAATTGTTCATTAAAATTTAGTTATCCAAACATTATATATTGAGTAAATATAGGATTTTAATTTTTGAGTAATATTCTTACCAAGATTCTTTTATTGTATAATTATTTATCAATATTGAAAAACACCAATCTCTTTCTAAATTAGGGTAGAAAAGTAAATAGATCATGAAAAAATTACTTACTTAATAAATATGTTATTCACTTCCAAAATTGAGTGTACATGGATCGCCAATAAAGATTACCATCTTCCTTGTAGAGTATAGGCACTCAACATCATATTTATTGTTATTTCATGACATATTTATTCTAAATATCATTATCTAAAGGCTAAACACTAGGTGAACAACCAAAAATTTATGAATATAATATTAATTAATATCTGTGGGTTTTTTAAAACATTACCTCTATCCCAAATTATTAATCTATATTTTCTATAATATTTTATCACATAAAATGAATTTTATTTTTTTAATGTTTAACTAAATGATGATAATATTAAAATAACACATGACATTAAATTTAACCATGTTGGCTAAAGGATCAAACATAATGTTTTCAGGTTCTATAAAATCAAATATTTTATACATAACACTTCAAATAAATCACTGATTAGAAATCAAAAATGATTTGATTTTTTTAATTTAAAAACATTAATTAGTTTTAATATAATCTCATATTGACCTTGTTTACAGTCCAAAGTAAATATTTTTCAACAAATGAAATTTATAATTTTTTATTTCACTATTAATTAATATTAACTTATATTATAAATTAATTTCACTAAATACCTTCTATTATATTGATTGAAATTTCTTTATAAATATAATATTAATTGATAAATTTATATAGTTTAAGGTAAATATTATTCTAAAATTTAGTTTTTAATAGGGATATAAATCATTTTTTTATTCCCTCATTTTCTTATGATGCATTATTTTCTAAACAAAATATTATAGGAGACATAATATTTTCAATACCTCAGATTAGACTACTTCAACATGATTTCAAAATATAAAATCCATTTTTTTGTTAAATCTAATTATTTTATTTTGATGGTTCATAAGGATAGATGATATATGTTTTATACTCTATGGTATATATAATAGTTCTCATGTCCTCTTTTATACTAAACCAAAAAAATTCTAAAATATGCTCTAATATGCTAAAATTTCATAAAAAAAATATAGGATTTTTCAACCATATTAATCACTCCTTTATTATTCAACATGAATGATATTTTTTTTATAAACACATATTATATAATTGATGTTGGACTAAAAATTTTATGTTTTCATACTATTAAAATAAGCAACACCTCAAGAGTTTAAAGAACTCGATGACTACTCTAATGGATCTTTATATTCTATAGAATCATTTAATTATGTTATATTTATTATATAAATTCTCCTTATTTATCTAAATATGATGGTTAAGCAGTTATAAGGGTTAGAACATATGTTATGTTAATGTGTGTTTTTAACTTGTTTTGTCCTTATATTCATTAAATAGAAGAATTCTCATTATTTAAAATAATTTAAAGAATAATAAAATGGATATAAAAAATAAAAAATTTTATCTAATCATGGAATAATTTCATTATAAATTCTTATTCAATGAAAAACTGATTATGGGTGAATTATAATGGGCTGAAAAAATGTTCTATTTGTTGGTGGGTATAATACATTATATCCTCCTTTTCTTCTCAAGGACAATTTCAATATAATCCAAACTTATTCAAATGCAATTAAATGATGTCAAAAATCCTACAAAATCTATTTAATATATCATATAAAGTATTTTTATCAGTTTTATTCAGAAAATTAGTTATTGTGAGTCTTTAAATTGAAAATTATATATGTTTTATAAAAGCTGGAAAACATATGTGTTATTCTATGTGTTGGATAGAATATGTGGTATTTACATTTTATAAACTCAAAAATAAATATACTTTTATCAATTAATTCTTATACTTATTAATAATTTTATGGAAATTATATATTCAAAATGATATTAACTTTTTTTTAAAAAAATATTTATTATAATGTAATTTTATATACCCTTACACACATTATTCTTTATTTAAATTTTTAATAACATTTTTTTCCTTATTTCTATTAAAAAATCACCATGTAGCTCATAATAAATTATACATAATCAACTCAATTTTTGTATTTAATAAATATTTCATAAAAATATGTGAAACAATCTATTCATGATCATTTTTAATTTATCTCTTCATAGAGAAATTTTTTTTTATCCTCGTCAACATGTTAATTCCATCTCATGGGTACATATAAAAACAAGCAGAATATTTGTGTTTGTGTGTGTGAGAGGGAGACAGAGAGGTAGAGGTAATGTCATACATTTCATTTACTCTTAATCATATTATATTATTCCCATCTAACTCCCTTTTGGATTCTCTTTCCACCAAGTCACCACATAGGGTGATGTTTTTAAGGACTTTATTACATGGTGAACAAGATATAATGAACCTTATATAAAATTCATATGATTTTCTATTATATATGGTTATATAACTCATCCTAATTCTCTTAGACATTATATTTGGATACTACACTCATCATTATCCATATAAATAGTCCATGGTACAAATTCAACTTGATTAACCTTCCATCACGTCACCATTATTGATGTCTTTATCCCAAATTTTATTTTCCCCTAACCTAATTATTAGGATCGTACATGATAAATCATTTTCTTCACTCTATCATGATTTAGGTGGTATCGATTCTTAATCATATTTATAAAAAATCTGACCATAAACTTTTGGTGTAATCATATGTATATGTCGATATGATAGTCAAATCTAATAATTAAAATTTTATCATTATTGAAAATTCAAAATAGGATATTGAAAAACAACTTAAATAATAATTTTTTCTTTATATTCAATAATATTATTGAAATTATCTATTTTATTTATCAATAACTAATTGTTTTTGAGACATTACTAAAGAATAAAATAATCTTAGATTTTATATATTACATTTTTTCTTGCATAGAATATATATGTGTGTGAAACATATGCTTAGACACTAAAAATTTGGAAGAGTACATAATATATGGTCAATATCATAACATTTACTTTAGAATAATAAATTTTCTAGGACATTGATTATTTGAAAAACCAAATTCAAAAAGCATTATGTGACCATGAAATATTTGATCATGTATGAAAAATTTTACAAGAATTTCTAAAAACTGCACATGGATGAAAAGAATTTTTTAAATCATTGAATTTTTCCATATATAAAGCATTTTATGATACACATGAAATTTATTAAAATAAAAAATAAGTTCAGAGTTATATAATATTAAATATAAAATATTATATATGATATAACACATAAAATATTATTTGCATAAAACCTTTTTTAGAGAATAGATTATTTTAAAAATTGGGGAATTAATGAAATACGGGCAATCAAAAAAATTATTATAATGTCTCTAACTGATTACCAAATCTCCATCCGGATTCAAATATCTAGTTTAAGTCAAGAATACCTCTTTATATTTAAGAGGTTGTTGATAAGAAATAAGGGGTAGATAATATTTCATGGGGAGACTACATCCATTATATGATAATAATATAATATTAAATAATTATTCTAAACATCTATTAAAAGATATTAACATCAATAAAATACATATTCATGAAAAAACGTACAATCCTGAAAAATAATAAGAACCACGATATAATAAATGTATACATGTAATATCATACAACTATTAAATCCAAATAATATTTTCATGTGGGTTGATAATAATAATGGTCTAAATAAAGTGACTAAAATATTTAAAAAGGTGGTATTAATTAATAGTACCTCATCCAAAATATTAAAATTTCCTAACATCCCCATTATTTTAGTGTATAATAACCGCTTTTACTTTGTCCTTCACGCTAACCCACATGTAAAAAATATATATTCACATCTAACAATCCACATGTACAATATGATAGTACAATATTCTGTTGGGAACCTCTAATAGGACCTTAATATAATATATAATATATTTCTATATGTTTAAATTATGAAATTAAATTATGAAACAATCACATTCAATAAATTATTTCAATCATTAGGTGATTAAAGAGACACATTGATGATTCCCATTACATTCTTCGTCCTATGTTGATATGTTGAAAATCTTTTCTAAATCAATTATGAGACTTAATTCTATTGGTTTTATAGGAATTGGCTCAAACTAGGTTAGTCTAAAATATCCATAACATATATCTAGATTATAGGCAGTTTGATTAAACAAGCATTAAGAAATGATTCATACTGAATCACTTGTTAGAAAAGTGACCAACATAGGATTAATATATTAGTAACATAGACTAGTAGAGTTTTCAAACCTAATGATAATGTCACACTATTATGGATTGGTAAATTGTTTATTTATGAAAATAATACGTGTAGAATTTTTATTATAGCATTCAACATGGAAATAATATGACAATATCATAGGCTGATAGAGCATCCAGTACTAGAAAATCATATAACAGTATCCCTAGATTTAATAGAATCATATTCTATAAATTACTTATCAACTTCATAGACTAAAAAACAATACATCCATACAAATGATATAACAATACAATATGTTATAGGATTACTTATTATTTGAAATTATATTTTTAAATTTAGTGGTTGGATTTTCTGATAAAACAAATAGAAAAAAATAATGTTATAATTGCATGTTTTTAGACTCTAAAACTCACGAAACCATTCTCATAACTATATTTTTCTTGAATATATTCAATATTTATCCATATTTGTGAAATAGAAAACCTGGTATATTCATATCCATCCCTAATAGAACAACTAGTGTATCAAAATAAAAACTAAATTTTTTTTTGGTATAATAATAATGTTCATATAGTATCATTTTTACTTTATCCTGGACAAAGGATAATATCCCATCACACCTCATTAATTACATATCATTATATTTTAATATCCTATCCATCAACTATTAGAAATGATCACATTCCATGTTTGTCATTTCACCACACCCATGATTTGTAAAATAATCCATTAGATGCATATACCAATATTAACACATCATTTCTTAAATATAATATAACCATGGTCCATAACTCATAATTTTCATTATGAAGGTATTAATACAACTCATCTCTAACTAATAAATTTGATACTCTAACTTTGGTGGGATACAAACTCTCTATGATGTAAAATAAAAATTGTTTTGATTAATAAAATTTTAATATTTAAAGAGTAAATATTCAAGTTATAATATGTCATGTATGTATTATCCTTAACTCATCCTCTCCTTGAACCCCTAATGTTAAAAATATAGTGGGTAGTTAAAAAAATATTTTATTCACAAGATTAAAATATATATATCTCTCTCAATTTAAATGGGCCCTACAAGGCCTCTCATAATTATTCCAATCCAATTTCATAGGCCACCCCTTATAGAAAAACTAAGACCAAAGGAAATGATCATGTTCACCTATCACATAGATTATACATTTCACTCCACTCATAGATGAAAATTTTACCCCGCCGTTCTAGTCCTCCCTATGTCACTCGAGTCAACTCCCAGGAATGGGAACTCTCTAAGAAATCCTTTATCAATTCAATCCTTAATTCCCCTAGTTTGGTAGTCATTCATATGACAGGAGAAACATTGAGAAATACCTCATATGATCCCCCCGATATAGCATTGGTTTCCAACTAGAAACAAGGTTTTCATTCTTTGATGTGGGAATAATGAACCCTCTATACCATAAAATAAAATAACAAATAAATGAATAATCATAATATAAATTGAACATCATATTACTACATGGTATTACAGAATTATTACACCATTGATTTTAAAAACATACAAAAATGAATGTTTAGGAAGAAAACATAAAACATATAACTTTGTGGATTGTTCCATATATTCTAACCAAACCACTAAAGAAATGATTATAACATTCATGGGGAAATGGGACTATGAACTACTGTCAACGAACCACCTTTCCCATCCCATAGGAAAGGGATGAGTATGAACAAGAGTCAAGACACCTTAGTTCCCATTATATACTAAGTCAAGGAACCATTGTACCCATTCCATTATATATATATATATATATATCTTTTTGTGTGTGTGTAACCATGGGTGATTACATTACACATATTGTTGTACATCTGTTGTGTACTTTCCAACCGCTGTCACTATTGCCAAAAACGTGTTCAAAAAATAAATACATAAACAATTAATTACAATATATATTATAATAAATACCTTTATAATAATACAAAAACATATATATATATATATATATATCAATTACATCATATACAACAATAATATCAATAAAAGGTCGTACGAACCATCCTCATGGGAAACTAATACTTGAATAATCACTATTTAATCGAATCTACATTCAATAATCCACATTTAAATAATTTTAAAACTGACGTATAAAGAGAATAACAATGTGTGTGTGTGTCAATATTATAAATTTAATTAGACATTATTAACTCAAAAAACATATCATAGGATTATACGATGCATACCATGGATTATAAACTATATAGTACACTAAAATTAAATATCAATTAATTTATTTCGTCAAAAAATAGGTTTAAAAACTTATGTTTAAAATATAAACACATTTTTAATTTATTCCACATGGTATCTCATTTCATGATCTATATAAGAAATGGATAGTATACAAGATGGAAGGGATCCCTCACCCTCAATAGATTACCTTACATGAACCCAAAAAAAAATATGACTAATTCTAGTAATATAATCATTTAACATCTCCCACATCACCATTTAAATGTTGATAAATCCTTTAATATTTATTTCCAACCATTCAATAACCAAAACAACTTTTAATGTCCCTTACTTAAAAACTATCATCTTTAAATACTCTCTCATGGGTGGAAATCATTTATGAACTTGGAGATGCAATACCTCTTACTCACTTTCTCACAAAATGTGGAAATATACATAATAATATAATCAATTAAAATAAAATCAAAAAAACTATACATGTTTCGTAAAAATAAATCATCATGGTTGATGGAATTTTGATCCATGCTCTCCCATACCACATAGGGATTTATAAGACTCAAAAAGGTCAAAAACCCATTGTGGGTTCTACTTTTGACTAAATTCAACCCTCCCAAATTGACATAATTGATTATTATATCTAAAACACAATACATGAACATGGGTATGTCATTAATTGTTTCCATAATCCTCCCTCATCCTCAAAAAAACACCTAATTCCTTAGTGAGATGGTAGTTGGTTTTTAGCATCTATTTTCTCAAATATACACAAGATCTTGATCCTTACACTAAATCTCCTATTATTTTGATCTAGGATGGTTTCCATGTATTACAACTTCACCTATTTAAACAAGATTACTTATTTTTAATTTTCATTTTTATTATAAATCCATTAAAATTATAATTTTTATTGAGGAATATTTAAAGACCCTCAGTTTCATTGATAGGTTATGATATTGAGATTTCCCAAATTCCCCCATCCCAGATATTGATTCAAAATAGAAACTCTACGTTCTTTCAAGATGTTGGTTATGAAAATATAACAATTTTTTGTGATAGCCATAATCGTGAAAAATTCATGAATGATGTTTATATTAATGTAACATTCCCTCTTTCATGTAAACTAACAAGGGTTGAAAAGGGTACACAAAAGATAGACCAATAATAAAATACCAATGACCATTCTGGTTTTAATAATTATTTTTACTTCGCAATATGTCACACCACTAACCCCCCACCCATGTGGGGGCCTATAAAGACCACACTGAACCTCATAATACCTTTTAAGAGAAGGATAAAGGTGTCCACTCTAATTCTATTGAGTCTTTCCAGGATTACTATGATAAATAATGTCATATAGAAGATGCTAACCAAAAATAAAGTTCTAAAAAGGGTAAAGAACCAATTAATGATTTGGATGTCTTTGTTACTCAAAAACCCCAAGAAGAAATAGAAATGTATAGATTACTATAATATCAATAGAACAATCATTATTGGATATTTGTAGGTTCTGAGGAAGTTGAAAACTCTCTTCCCACATAGATTGATGTTTCTAAAAATTCTAGTAAATCCTCTTGTAAAAATAACTTGACTGACATTAGTTAGAATGAAATATATGACCCTTATATGAAGTATGCATATCATTTTTATGAGGATGTGATTAAATAACCCGAATATTTTATGGATGAGTAAGAGTCAATATTATTCTAAAGATACAAGAATAGTGAAATTAGTGTGGAAATATACCTTTATATCAAAAAGAGAATTTTCCTCATGTCAGTAGAAGAATTTGTACAAAACAATGAAGTTATTTGAGAGAAATTCCAAGTAAATGACTATTTTTATTTCCCTACATTTGAGGTATGAATTCTTGGTTTTCAATACTGATAAAAGACCACTCATTTTGGTTTCATGGACTTGGTAGGATATTAAATAATGTATTATTTCATGATTTTTTTGTCTTTGGAGAGATATTTTTTCCTTTTTAATGTTGTTGTTGAAATCTTGTATCTTTTACTTTGAGGTATTTAAGGACATATTATTTTCTATTTTATCTAGTCACATGATCATGTTTGAATATTACTGTATCTTCCATTATCGGTGCCTCATTTTAGGTGCATCACGGTGTATTTTCTTGTTGTGATGATTTGTGTTTTCCCATGAATGTTTTACAAACTATGTTACAAAATGTTGTACTATAGATAATATTGATATTTAGTGAGAGTTATGATTCAATCTATTTTTTCCTTCCCATTTTCATGAGATCATTGTATAAGATATTTTGGACTGGTATGTGAAGCATGTCTCTATTTTTGAAGATTCTTCTCTTGGACATGACATTTTGTTGATATTTTTATTTTCATAAACCTTCCATTTTATCTCTATGGTGTTTTTTTCATTTCCATGGAATATTTTCTGGAATAATATCTCATATTCTACAGTATGGATTTTTTTTGTTAAAGACATCGGATCTTAGTTTTTATTATACATATGTATTTTGGGAAGTATTTTGTAACATCCCGAATAAATATAGAAAAATAAATTTTCATAATTTTTAATATTTTTGAATTAAATATTATTTTTACTTTAAAGGGGTTGATATGCTCGATGGCGTACCTGATAAGCAATAACATGTTTCTTTCAAATCTTACATTGCACAATAATAATATAATATTATTATTTTAAAAGGTAGTTAACGCATAACCATTGTATTATAGGGAATAAACATAACTAATACAATATGGTTATACATTTTTGATAAAAAATTTTACATTTATCCATTAAAATATAGAGGATTCAAATGTGAATGAATCTAATTTACTTTAGAAGGTTGATTTTCCACCTTTTAAGGGGGGACCCTCTTTAATATAAATTTATTCACTTTTATATGTAATTTTTTAAAAAATAAAATTCTTTTTTAGAATCGGAACATCAAAATTCACTTTGTATAAAATTTTGATATTTTTCTGATAAAATGTAATTTTTGATGAATAGTGGAGAATACTGTATTTTAATTCAAAATAGCCTTTTAATCAAATTTATTTATATGGTACGATTATCTTTATAATTGTTTTTAAAGTTTAATTAGAATATAATTTTACCACTGAATTCAATTTTTTCCATTGGAATTTATTTCACTTTGAAATTGAACAAAAAATAAGTGTCAATATTTTGATATTTAATATTTCTTAAAACCCCTCTTTTAGTTTTTAAAACAAGAATTAATTTCAAATTATTTAATTCGACTTATATGTTTTCGATTTTTTAAAATAGTCATAATTTTTTAATTTGGAATATCAAATATACCTTAGTCTGAATTTTAAGTAGTTTTCTGAAAAACATCAATTTTTGATGAATAGTGAAACCACTAAGTAATAGTTAAAAACTGACTTTTTCATTTAAATGAATTTTTACCACTAATGTGAATTTATTTTCAAAAATATTACATTCATGGTTTTTTTTGTAAGTAAAATTTGGTTCCAAAAGATGAAAATAATTTTTGTTTAATAGTATGTTTTGACTTTTATTTAATGCGGTTAAAGGTAAATAGGTTAATTCAAGGTAAAAAGAAAATCACAATAATAAAAAATTATCATAAAACATTCCCTAAACTTATTGGATTAGTCATGTACAACCATTGGAATCCTAGGATATATTTTAGGATCCCATGGATCCACATAAGGGTGATAATGATACTTTATATTTATTAATTTAAAGAAAAGATAAAATGACATAAACAAATAGCTTTTATTAACATAATTTTTACATATGGTTGTATAAGTTATAATTTTGACAATAAATATTATTTCGAAAGATTAAAATATTTCCTACATCATTATGTTTTTTTATAATTTTTTGACATCAAGTAAATAAAATTATTTATGACACAACAATGATGCAGTATTTACCTCATTAATAAATGTTTTAATTAAATAATATTATAAATATTAAAACAATATCCAAAACCTATACAATTATTATTGTATAATTTTATTTCAACCACAAGTCAACTTATGTTCAACTGTATTATGTTTTGGACATTTAGAAATCGATAATAATTATATAATAAAATAATATTTTCACACTTTCTTAAAGAGCCCCTCCCCCCTTATAAAAATCCCTCACCTCTAACCCATTATTAACTCCTCTCAAGCCCCTTGGATAATAAAAACCCTGATAAATAGGCTCTCAATATCTCCCTCTTCCACCTAGAATCCTTAACATAGGCATAAGGGACTTCAATATTTCCTTTTGGTTCAATCCAAAGAGAGTTACCAGAATTAAAGAAAATGATTTCTCTTAAATTATTTTATTTCATTATACTTCTCCAACCCCTAAACTCTTTTATTATTTTATTTTACAACATCACAATTATCCTCAATATACTAGTATGTTGTTATGATATGTATTATAACCACACATAGACACACCTCAATCTAATGGGTAAAGAACATATTGTTTATGTGGAGGGAAAACTAACGCCTCATGAAACAATGATTATTAAATTATCTCCTACCACTTCTCATGGTGACCATTAAGATAGAACTTTTTATATATATGATATATATTATATTTTTGTTTTCTTTATTTCTTTAATTTTTTATTTATAATATACCTTTATGGTTTCTGTTATGGGTAAACGCGATAATTTCAATTGAGGAAGTGCGGACTACCGCCCCCTCAGAGTGACATGACTCGTGAAAGCCATATTTGGGATGTATAAAAAATGGAGTTAATAATATTATATATGATAATATAATGGATTTATAATATAAATGTTTATCATTATGTTTTAATTCTATTAAAATAATAAATATAAATGAAAGTAGCGTTTATGCGTACGTACGGCTTACCGTCTCCATGAACGGTGCATTTCATTTCATACCTCCAAATGTTATGTATTGTTATAAGTACATATATATACTGAATATATAAGATATATATTATATCTAAATCATTAATATCATTCTAGTGATAATGTACTTTTGATCGCATGAACAACTTGTAATTATAAGAAGTCCGTTTTTGACTCAAGTACCAAATATCGACAAAATGGTCGTTATTTACTTAAATGGTTACATAATGTTCATAACATTATAATAAGTGATATAAAAGTAATAATAAACTTGATAATGGATCATAATCAAGTAGAAATAAACGATAGTTCATAATTCCATAGATTAAGATTGGACGGGTCAAGACGGACACAAGGTAAGGGAACTTCATAACCTGATTTCCATTATTTGGGTTAATCTTAAAATTTTAAATTATGTTGTGATGTGATTATATAATAAATAAATTTTTATGTACTATATTTTATTTATACACTATGTATGTGTACTTATAATAAATACACATAATTGATCTATTTTATTTACAAAATGATCTCTGTAAGGGACTTTGACTCAATCTCCTTTCATTGAGGTATATTTTGTTTTAATACATGAATTTCTTTTATACGCAGTATAAACCCATTTTAATTTTCATTTCATTCAAATAGAATATTTTTCTATGAAGAATTTTAATAAACAACAAAAAATAATGTTTTTTAACATAAGCGGTGAAAATGACCTTTCCTCTACCACGATTATTATATGATCATTGGCTTCCTTAACAAGCCATAATGTTTTTAAAAGGAAATTAAATACCATATAGTCTTTTTACGTATATTGGTATTGAAAATGGTTTTGATAATTGATTTATTATTTCAATATATTTAAATGATATATTGTGATTTAAATGTGGAAATTTTATCTTTCCATTATATTTGTTTAATGTGTTATGAATATGTTATAGTTCTTAGGAATTGTTACTTATATGCTTGGTTCTGTGATAACCCTAGGGTGGGTGATCTTGAGATAGATCTCCAATGCATCGGGTAATGTGATGGATGTAAAGGTGAATTTTTCTACTAATATATTTAGGGAATATAGTGTTATGAGTATTATAAATGTAACAACCTATGTAGTTGTGATAGCTAAAATGTATTTATGATATGGATGCCACAAGTTACCTTTATGATTTATTTTTTCTATATGTTATTCATAAATCTTATGATTTTGTGAGGTATGTTAAAGAATATATGTTATTTATGCAATGATGAACTATTGTTTTCTTTCTTTGTTTTATAACCCTTACTAATATTTTTATGATCATCCCAAGTTTTGAAATGTTTTTCACATGACATAAAGATGAATAGGGTCAAGGATGGGATCAAGGAAATGTCATGCTGTATAAAACATGGGACTAGACATGACAATTTTTTTAAGAGTTTTTATTTTATCAAAAAATGGAAAATGAGTAGAAGTGTCTACCCTGTAATTTTTGAGATATAATGTAATAGTTATTCCCTAATTCCCAAAAACTCTAAACCTAAAAATATCCTCAATATGAATTATTCATTTAATTCAAGATTATGTAATGTTTAAGGTCGTGTCCCTATATTTGGTATCAGAGGTTAGTTTAGATAACTTTAGGAGTGGGGGTATTGTCAAATTAATAACCATAAATTAATTTTACTTTAATATTGAAATGATATAGCATTTACAGATTACCATGTTTCTTCACCTAAGATATCTATATATTTATAATGGTTTTCTATAGAGGGAATAGGGCAGCTATGATGGGACAATATCAGGAGGAAGACAACCTTCTAAATAAGAAACCTGAGATAGTCAGAATTCGAACTGAACCGTTTTTTGTAGTGATGGCACAATTGATTTAGGATATAAATGGTGGTGGTATCCATGCCTGATATCAGCTAGATCAACTACATATGAACATTTCATTAGTAGAGCATTTTATGAAGCAATATCTCCCATCTTTTAGAGGATCATCCGACCCTATGCTAGAAGAAGGCTGGATTAAAGCACTGTAGAAATTTTTTTATGATATGTGGTGTTTAGAACATCAAAAAGTTAGTCTCTTTGTTTTCCATTTTGATAGTGAAGCTGATGAACAGTGGTCGATGGTGAAAGAATATCAGGGATAATGAGTAGATTGATACTCTTGATTAGGATAGATTCAAAGGTATGTTTCTTGAGAAAAATTTTCCTATGGTGGTTCGTTTTAGGATGGAAAAGAAATTACTGGAATTGAGGCAGTGGGATGACTCAGTGGCTGCTTATGAAGAAGAATTCACTCGACTGGAAAGGTATGCTCTGAATATCATTTGAGATCTTGATAGTAAAATCAACATTTTTACTCAGGATTAAAGACAAAGTATCTAAGGGATTTAGCTTCTTCTGAGTTCAAAAGTTATGAAAAACTTGTTTGATGTACGGAGAAGGTGGAAATGGACTTTACCGATGATCATATGTTCTTAGAAAAATAATATAATAAGAGGTAAAGGTGGCAGGAGAAAGGGAAAAACTTTTCAAAAAGTCTGATGGTAAGAA
This sequence comes from Viscum album, assembly GCA_963277665.1. Taxonomy (NCBI): domain Eukaryota; kingdom Viridiplantae; phylum Streptophyta; class Magnoliopsida; order Santalales; family Viscaceae; genus Viscum; species Viscum album. The sequence continues at coordinate 2,061,434,694 of OY728133.1, read as the reverse complement.
ACTTAAGTTACAGTTTGAGAAAATTGTTGTAAAAATCATGATGGGGAATTTCTTTTGAATTTTGGTATGGGCTACCGATCTGATAAAATGGGACATAAGGAACACAATTGTCCTGAAATGGGATCAGGGTAAAGGTAAGAAAAATATGATTTACAATCAGTAAAATGTTTTAAGTGCAATAAAATGGGTCATTATGAAAATGAGGTTTCAATGAAAAACTAAACTGAGGAAAGGAAACTGGAATACAAGCAGAAAGGTCTGGTGAAGTCCATCGCAACTACTTTAGTAGATGTTTGGCCATCAAATTAAGTAGTATCAGGTATACTATTTGTTTTTTATGAATATGAAAATGTGTTGTTTGATTCAGAGTCTGCACATTCATTCATTTTTGAGATGTTTTCTAGTATATTGGGAATTCCATATCAAGATATGAAACCTAAATATATGGTAAAATCACCTAGAGGAAATATTGAAAAAAAATTATAAGATCCTTCGTGTCCTTGTGTGCGGAAAGAATCTACCAACCAACCTTAATGTTTTTCCTCTAATAGAGTTTGATATTATTTTGGGTATGGTATGGATTTCTATTTATCATGATAAGATTCACTGCAGAGCTAAAGAGATTTATTTTTAGAATGATTTTTAGTTTTTTTATAGAAATTAACCCTTACTTATGATAACATATTAGGAAGATGAGAAACTAGTAAACTATGGAAATGAATGATACCTTGCACATATTGTTTAAAACAAAATTATTTTTCAGATTAATGATGTGCCAGTGGTAAATGAGTAGCTTGATGTTTTTTTGATGATTTTACTGGTATTATATCTTATCATGATGTTGAATATATTTTTGACTCAGTTCCCGATTATAAGCCAATTACAAAACCCCCTTATCAAATGGATCACATGGAACTTTTAGAGTTAAAGAATCAATTACATGAGTTATTAGATAATGCTTTCATTCGACCTATCACATCACCATTGGGTGCTCCGATCTTGTTTGTTAAAAAGAAATATTGTTCAATTAGACTTTACATTGATTATAGAGCATTGAATAACATAATTGTTATGAATAAGTTTAATTTTCCTTATATCGATGATTTTTTTGATCAGCTCTTGGGAGATTAGTATTTTCCAAAGATTGAATTGTGGTTGGGGTACCATCATGTGAAAGTAAAGGAAGAAGACATTTTGAAGACCACATTTCATACTATATATGGTCATTATGAATTTTTAGTTATGCCTTTTGGTTTAACTAATGAACCTATAGTATTTATGGATCTTATGAATAGAATTTTATATGATTTCTTGGATATGTTTTTGGTTGTATTCATTGATTATATTTTGGTTTAATCTAAAATTAAAGAGTAGCATGAATGTCATTTAAGGGTTGTCTTGCATACATTAAGTGAAAAGAAACTATTTGGGAAATTTAGCAAGTGTGAGTTTTGGTTACAACAAATTTATTTACTTGGTCGCATTGTTTTAAAAAAATGGCATAACTATTGATCCTGCTAAAAAAAGTTATTGAAAAATGGCCAAGACCCACAAATATAACTGAGATCTGTAGTTTTCTTGTTTTGGAAGGTTATTACCAGAGATTTTTTGAAAATATTTCACAATTATCTACTCCAATGACAAATTTAACTCGAAAAGGTGTTAAGCTCGTTTGGACAAAAGAATTTGATGATTGTTTTCAGGAATTGAAAATAATATTGGTGAATGCTCCAGTTTTGGCACTACCCTCTTGAAATGGTGAGTTTGTTATCTATAGTGATTCTTCATTGAATGGACATAGTTGTGTCCTTATGCAGAAGGATCAGGTAATTACTTATGCTTCACGTCAGTTAAAACCTCATGAGTTATATTACCCTACACATGATTTTGAATTAGATTTTATTGTTTTTTATTTAAAATTTTACAGGTAGCATTTGTATGGAGTAAAATGTGAAATATTTACAAACCAAATATGTTTAAAGTATATATTCACTCGGAATGCATTGAGAATGAGTCAAAGGAGATGGTTGGAATTAATCAAGGATTATTATTTCACGATCCATTACAATCTGAGAAAATAAAATTAATTGGTTGATGCTTTGAGTTGAAAGATTAATGCTTCATTAACCATGCTAAATTTGGAATGATATCCTTTGGTTTTTGATTTGATGAACTTTGGAATAAAATTTCTTAGTGCAAGAAATTATCCTGTTTTGTTTCAGGTGTTAGTGAAATCATCTCTATTAAACAAAATAAAGCAAGTGCAGAAGGAAGATATTTAGTTGTAGAAAAAGGTAGAGGTGGTTCAGAAGGGTAAGATGCCTGATTTTAACATTGCTAAGGATTGTGATTTGAGGTTTGGGAGGAGATTATGTGTGCCTTGTGATTCATAGTTGAAGAAAGATTTATTATGTAAATCTCATAATTCTCTATTTTTAGTTCATCCTGGCTGTACTAATATATACAATTATCATTGGTAGTATTACTGGTAGGATGGAATGAAAAGTGATATTGCTGATTTTACTGTGAAGTGTGTGACTTTTCAGTAGGATAAAGTAGAGTGGTAGTTACCAAATGGGATGCTTCAGTCGTTACCAGTGCCAGAGTGGAAATGGGAAAATATATCTATGGACTTTATTGTGGGATTATAGAATAAATATCGAGTTAATATGATTATACATGTTTGTTAAATGTTTTTACATTTATCCAATAAAATTTAGAGGCTTAAAATGTGAATGAATCTAATTTACATTAAAAGGTTGATTTACCACCTTTTAATGGAGAATCCACTATAAATATAGTTTTTTTTAACTTTTATATTTTCTTTTTGGAAAAATAAAATTCTTTTTCAGAATTGGGACATCAAAATTCACATTTTGTAAAATTTTAGTATTTTTCTGATATAATTAAATTTTTGATGGATAGTGGAAAATAATCTATTTTAATTCAAAACAGCCTTTTAATCTAATTTATTTATATGGTTATACTATCTTTATAATTTTTTTTAAAGTGTAATTAGATTATATTTTTACGATTTAATCCAATTTTGACCATTGGAATTTATTTCAATTTGAAATTGGACATAAACATGTGTTAATCATTTAAAAGTTAATATTTCTGAAAAACATGCTTTTTTGACAATAGGAATTAATTTTAAATTAATTAATCAAAATTCTATATTTTTAATTTGATAAAATATACATAATTTTTTAATTTGGAATATCAAATATAACTTAGGTAGAATTTTTGGTTGTTTTCTGAAAAAAATCAATTTTTTATGAATAGTCAAACCACTAAGTAGAAGTTAAAAACATATTTTTTCATTTAAATAAAATTTTACCACTTCTATGAATTTAATTTTGAAAATTCAACAAAAATGGCTATTATTATTAAGTAAAATTTTTTTCAATATGATGAAAATAAATTTTGGTGAATAATAACTTTTGCCTTTTATTTACCACGGTTAAAGGTAAATAGGCTAATTCAAGGCAAAAAGATTATCATAATAATAAAAATTACCATAACACTTGTACTATACTTATTCTATGAGTCATTTATAACTATGGGAATCCTGGGGTATATTTTCGGACTGCATGGAGCCACTTAAGAGTGATAAATACACATTATATTAATTAATTTAAAATAAAGACAAAAATGACATAAACAAATATATTTTAAAAAATTAATTTTCAGATAGGGTTATATTAGTTATATTTTTGACTATAAATATTATATAGAAATATAAAACGATTTCCCACATTATGATATTTTTTATAATTTTTAGACATCATATAAATAGATATATTTATGGTACAATAATGATGCAGTGTTTACATCATTAATAAATAATTTAAATAAATAATACTGTAAAGATTAAAAAAACATCCAAAACCTGTCTAATATTTGTTGGATAATTTTATTTAGACCACAAGTCATATTATCTTCTACTTTAGTAATTTTGGGACCTTTACAGATCGAAAATCATTATATAAAAAAATAATATTTTCACATATTCCTAAAGAGCCACACTTCCCCCCTTATAAAATGTTATCACATCTAACCCATTTCCCACACCTCTCAAGCCGCATGGATTATCCAAACCCTTCCCAAATAATCTCTCAAGATACCTTTCTACCACTTATAAGGCTTAACATAGACAGAAGTCACTTCAAGAAGTCCGTTTGGTTAAAACGAAAGGGAGTTAGACAAATTAAAGGTAATGATTCCTCTAAATTATTTTCTTTTATTTTACTTCTACAACCCTAAAATTTTTTTATTCTTTTCTTTTATAATATCCCTAGTATCCTAAATTTACTAGGATGTTTTTATGATATGTATTAGAATTACACTTTCACAAAACTCTATCTAATGGGTAAATAACATATTGTTTATGTAGAGAGAAAACTAACTCCTCACGAAACGATGATCGTTAAATTATCTCCTACCGCCTCTCATGGTGTCGATTAAGATGGATATATATTTATATATGATAATTATTATGTTTAATTTTTTTTATGCTTCTGTTTTTTCATTTATATCATAGCTTTATGGTTTCTATTATGGGTAAACACGACAATTTCATTTGAGGAAGTGTGGACTACTGCCCCCTCAATGTTATATGACTCGTTAATGCCATATGTGGAACATATAAAGGATGGAGTTAATGATATTATTTATGATATTATACTGGAATTATAAAATTCATATGTATCAGTATGTTTTAATTCCATTAAAATAAGAAATAGAAATGAAAGTAGTGTTAATACGTACGTACGACTTACTGTCTCCATTAATGGTGCATTTCATTTCATACATCCAAATGTTATGAACTGTTATCAATACATATATATAGAGGATATATAAGATATATATTATATCTAAATCATTAATATCATTTTGGAGATAATGAAATTTTGACCAAGAAAACAACTTGTAATTATAAGAAGTCTATTTTTTGACCCAGGTACCAAATATCGACAAAACGACTGTTATTAACATAAATTATTACATAATGTTTATAACATGGTAATAATGTATTAGATATATATGATATCTAAATAATTAATATAATTCTGGGCATAATGTAATTTTTACCATGTGAACAACTTGTAATTATAAGAAGTCTATTTTTGACTCAAGTACCAAATATAGACAAAACAACCATTATTAACATAAATGATTACATAATGTCTATAACATGATAATAAGTGATATAAAATGAATAATAAACTTTAAAAGGGTTATTAAGCAAGTAGAAATTAACATAATTTTATTATTCATGAGATTAAACAATGAACGGGTCAAGTCGGGCACAAGGTAAGGGAACTTCTTAACCCAATTTCCATTCTTTGGGTTAATCATCTAATTTTAAATTGTGTTCTGCTATGATTATTTATGAAATAAATTTTGATGTCTTATCTTGTATTTATACATTATCTATGTTTACATATAGTAAATACACAATATTGATCTATGTTATTTACAAAATGATCTTTGTAAGGGACTTCATATCAATCTCCTTTAAATGAGGAATATTTTGTTTTAATACACAACTTTATTTTATATGCTCTATAAACACCTTTTCCTTTTAATTTCATTCAAAGTGAATATTTTTCAATGAATTGTTTTAATAAATGAAAAAATAATGTTTCTTTTTAATGTAATTGGTGACAATGAATTTTCCGCAGCCGTAAGTTATATTTGATCTTTGGCTTCCTTAACAAGACGTACTGTTTTTAAAAGGTAAGTAAATACCATTTAATCATTTTACGTATATTGGTATTGGAAATGGTTTTGATAATGGATTGATTATTTCAATATATTTAAATGATATATTGTGATTGAAATGTGGAATTTTTATTTTTCCTTTATGATTGTTTTATGTGTTATGAATATGATATGGTTCTTGGGAATTGTTACGTATACGGGTGGTTCTGTGATAAAACTAGGGTGGGTGAGCCCGGGATAGCTCTCTAATGCCTTGGTTAATGTGATGGAGGTAAATGTTAATGTTTCTATAAAACGATTTAGAGAATATATTGGTATGGGTATTCCAAATGTATCTCCCTACGTTGCTGTGATAGCTACAATGTAAGTGTTATATGGATGCCACAAGTTACCTTTATGATTTATATAATCTATGTATTATTCATAAATCTTATGATTTCATGAGGTATGTTAAAGAGAATATGTTATGAATGTAATGATGAACTAATGTTTTCGTTCTTTGTTTTATAACCCTTTCTCAGCTTTTTATGCTCCTCCCATGATTTGAAATTTTTTTCACAGGACTTAAAGATGAATAGGGTCAAGGATGGAATCAAGGAAAAGTCATGTTATCTAAAACATGGGACTAAAAAATGTCTATTTTTTAAGATTTTTTATTTTATTAAAAAATTTAAACTTAGTAGAAGGGTCTACCTTGTAATTTTTTACATATAATTTAATAGTTATAGCCCCATTCTCTAAAACTCTAAACCTCAAAATATCCTCAATGTGAATTACTCATTTAATTCAAGATTAAGAAATGTTTAAGATTTGGTCCTTATACAGTTAATTTCTTGAATCCTATAGGTACATAAAGGATTTTGTTGACTAAGTAATACAGTTATTAATATAAAATTAGGGGATGAAGAAATTTATTATTCATGTTTTATTTTTCATAGTCTTGCTGCGATACTTGGCATAAAGAGTGAATTTTCTTCCTCAATGATTGATGTTTCAATAGAAAAGTTTTTTAGTTCTTATTTAAAGAAATAGTATACCTATCTTGGTTGATTCATATAACCCTATTTTTCTGTCTCCAAGAGGATTCATTTTCTTCTTTCAAGGAGTTCATTTATATTTATAGAGGCTATATTCATGGTATTCTATGATTTATATGTTGATAGAAGGAATTTTTCTAATAGGTGTGATGTAATGTGAACTTACACATAGGATGTTTTTCAACATTCACATGTATCCCTCTCAATTCCATGATTTTTTAATCTCTTTAAACCTCATGCATGTATTTTTACCTTGTTCTTGTATAATAAATTTCATTAGGGTGTGTCATGGGTGATCAATTCATGAATCGGTTTTTTTTTAAAAAAAATTATATAAACAACTCTATATATTATATATATTTAATAGAATTTTCAATGAAGGGATGAAAAAGGCCATGTGGACTCAGTCTCATCATAATGATAATGATATCATATATATATATATATATAATATCTAATAATACAATTAATGAAGGATATTAAGAATGAGTAAGTAGAGGAGGAATGTATTTCTCGACCTCCCTGGATGGGCTGAATAAAATGAATAATTATGGTGGATTAATGTTTTATTATATTAAAAAATTATTAAATTAGATGAAAATAATTCAAAAAATCAGTTTGGGAATATTTGTTTCCTATTAGACACCACCATGTATCTGATGAACTCCCCTTGAATACAATTCTCTAATACCCTCAAATGGTTAACAAGTGAGCCCATGTTCAGTACCAGGTGGCTATTATAGTCCTTTATTATAAAATTCGTACATTTCCTTGGGTTTTCCTAAAATTTAAAAAACTTTATAGAGCTCTATAATTCTATCAAACCTCCATATAATCATTATAAATTCAAAAACAATTAATCCAAAAAGCAGAAATTATAAAAATTCCTTCAACTCTATTTCATTAAAATCACAGTTCTATTCATCTCCACCAACACATAGGGGTTTGGGTTATTACCAAATCCTCACCATCTGACTTCTCATCCTAGAGAAGTATCTATATAAATTACTTAAACATTAATCTAGATTTCACTTATTCACATGAATCAAATAAAAAATCTCACCCTTAGCCTCTATGGGAAATTAGAATACAACACACATGATCCTGAAAACTATAATTTCTCTAAAGTCACTCACTTTGATCATCAATACACATCAAATATCACACAAATTATTCATCTATGTACAAACTCATTTTATCATGGCTACAAAAAATGATAAAATGGTAACTAAAAAAACACCCCATTAGTTTCTTCTAAATTAATTTGTTTAATAAACTCCACATTTAAATTGAAATCTGTATGAAAGTATCAATTATTCTATAATTTCATGATATAAAAAATACATAATTAACAACATCAAACTTATTCCAGCTCATGTCACAATTCTAATATAGAGTACTGATTATTTTGAATTATAATAGTGCATCTCCTATTTATCTTCACTCAATTCTCAAATTTATCTCGAGATTCAAAGGATTTAATAATTCATAAATTTAAATGAAATCTTCATATCATTCACTCATTTAGAATAAAAATTCTCCATCCAAATATTTATACAAGAACATTCCTTGACATCAATGTTAGTTGAGTTTCAATGGTGTAAACATCTCTCTTGAACTCCATAATAATACCCAAATTAAATTATTATCAATGAATTACATATTAATCCAACAAAAAATTACCACATAATTCTATAAAAATTTTCTTTCCTAGTTATTATCACATGATCTGGATACAACTAAATGTATCCAATATAAAATGTAATTCAATATTCCTCTTCTTGTGTATCTTATATTCTCACACTAGGGAGTTAATGTCAAATTCCAAACACTACTAGAATGGTTTTTCCTGAAATGGAATTTTTCTTATTCACCACAATTAACCCTTGATAAATATCACATTTTCAAACAATATATGGTGTTCCCCTTAACATTGTATTTTTCTGGTCTCATACTCCCGGAACACTAGTGTCATTAGCTTTAACTTTCTCTTATTCATTATTTTCAATGATCCATGATTTTGATAAACAAATTATTATTTATTATTATCCATTACCTATTAATAAGGTATTGAATACTTTCACACCACTATTGACCATGATAGAGATAACTTATCATCATGATTTTCGGGTTCAAATAATCCTTTCGACCTAATTTTTACGAGATTCGAAGGTATCGTAAACCACAGTCTACTTCCCGGAAAAACCTATTAGAGTTACATAATGATTATTAATATTGAATACATTTATTTACTAAATACACAAGGTTTTATATATCTTATAGTTATATATTAAAATTAATTCAAATGAAGCCTAATCTACTTTCAAGATGATTGTACTCACCTCAGTGGTCAGCAGAACCTCAAACTTCCCAAATATCATTATCATTAATATTCCACCATATATTAAATCAACATGTACACCACATTTATCTCTAAAATTAATGATATGAGTACAACTATACATTTTTTAAACACATTCTCTTGTCATCTTTAGAGTATGTATTGAGAAAAAATATAATTTTCCTCACCTATAATGGCTCCTCAAACTCATTTTCAAATTAGCAACTTTCAAGAATCCATTTCCTTGAATTAATATTAAAATTATAATATAATTTAATTGAATAATATAATATTTCAATAATTATATTATATATTAGAGTTCCACAAATCACCAAAACATTTATAGGTATGCCCTTTATATAAATAAAGTCCCATGAAAGAGAGATTACAAATTCGTCATATATTATTATCCAATGCCTCTTTCAACATCATGATTATATTTTATTTACATATTTCACCATCTATTTTAAACAATAATAAATATACTTGTACTGGTTTAGGTGAAATATCTCATTAAAAAATGAATTAGTTAACCTAAATCTAAATTTTCAACTTAAGATCTTCCAATCCATTTATAAAAGTTGTCTATAATTACTTATCAAAATTATAGATAACCCTAGTTTCTATATTTTCTCAATTTATGAATCACATATTAATGTATGTTAAGACATAAAAAATAATTTTAAAGGTACATCATTATATTGTCTAATATTAATTACCAAATGTTTTATTGTTACCAAATCATAATAAATTGACTCCATGTATATCCTTCTAGATATTTCAAGCTATAATCTCATTCTTGAGGTTTAATTAACTAAAAACTCATTAACAAGAATATATTCTTGTAGTATATTTTTGAAAATGTCCCATTGTTTTACTTAATGTTTGTGTTTATCTACCAAAATATTAAGTAGAATTTCAAAATGCCTTAAAATTTAATGAATAATATTGAAGTAATTTTTGAATGATATGGGATAAGATAAACAATTCCATATATATGATAGAAATCACATTGTGTAATCCTAAAACATTTCATGAAGGATGTTCTCAAAGAAATTAAAATCGAATGTATTTATTAGTATACATAATATCTTTTGATATAATACCTAAGTGTTTCCATAACACATTAGTTGTATACATTTCCACTTGTAGAAATATAATATTTTATTCAGGGGAATATAGTGTCAAATCGTATTTAGAGTTTTAGGTTTTTTGGAAATTGGAAAATTCAAATACGTAAGGGTACCCCCATCAATAAAAATTGGTTTCACCATTACATATATGTTAGGAAATGAGAATAATATAATGGTATGGTAATCCACATCATTATAGGGATTAATTATAATTTAATAGTTCATTTAATTTGTGGATGTTCAAGTCTTGAAGGAGTATCACATAATGAATACATGGTTTGATAGAGTAAATATTCTTAACCATTTTGATAGTATTCCATGATGATTAGTGTTTTATCCTGGCCATATATTCAATGAGAACCACCTTATTTTTATCTATGTCATGTTTTACTAGTACATGTCGTGAAATATGAAAGATTTAGTATATAGGCTTCCAGGGATGGTATAATTTCATCGAGGAGACTATGAAGGTAGCATGATTAATTCAAGGTTTTATAATGCAATGAGGAATATGCTATAGCAATGACTCTAATTTCATAAGAAGTTAAATTTATTAGATATCCATATTCAAATATCATAACTTTTAGTTGATATATTTTTGAATTAAATGGTAATTTGTTTCTTAGTTTTGATTGATGTGGATATATTAATTTACCCATTTTAATTAAGGCTGATTGATGATCAAACATATGAGGAACATAGAAAATCTCTCAAGATTATAGAGATTTGTTTCACATTAAATGAAGAATATGGATTTCTGTTAAACATAATCAAATGGATAAATAAACTAATATTTTGTAGACATATCCTGGAATGTCTAAGTATGAATGGTAGGATGGTGTGGGAGGATATCTTTCAAGGGGTTACTGTATTTCATCACATTGATGAAGGTGGCGAATATTTACACATAGTTTTTTAACATCATTAATTGTTAATGATGACTAAATATAGAATAAAAATCGACATTTCATAGAAATTTTTGTTAGTTATTTATCTATATTATGAGGGTTATAAAAATTAAGGTCTAGTGTGGACACATTTAATAATAAGAAATCAAAAGTGAGCTTAGAGATTTTGGTACATTATCACGTTGATGTGTTGAGACTTATTGGTGATGATGATGAATTTATATTCAATACATATCATATGTTATGATTGATACATTTATCATCATGTTAATTATTAGTGATAATTATTTATATGTTTCTTATACAACATTAAATAAAATCCAAATAATCTATCTATTTATAGGATTACAGAATTAAGATTAAGGAAAAAGAGGCTATCTAATATTGTGAAAAAACTTGAGTGAGTTATGAGTTAGAATTTGAGAACATGATTGATTAGATTGGTACTAAATAGAGTGTAAAATGTAATGATTAATCTATGTAATCTTAATTTTGAAAAAAACCACCGGATTATGATTTAGAAAAGATTTCATAAGGATGATACATGTGCTGCAAGTCATCATAAAGAAAATTAAAGTCTATCATAAGGTTTTGTTGGATACATTTTAGGTTAATATATCTGGTCATGAGGATAATATAGTTGTATAATAAGGGTTATAGAATACCTTTTATAGTTATGAAAAACTGTGAATTTGGGGAATTTGGTAGAAGGGTGAAATCTAGAGAATTTTGTTACTCTGGATCTGCATATGGGTAATCCATTAAAGAGTTCTCATGTATGGAGATACATTAGTTTTTGAAACCCAATAAGTGGAATCACTACATCTCTACTGCTTAAAGGGATCCAAATATGGACATTACTTCAAAGAGATCCATGTACAGATATCCAGAGAATGGGGTCAATATAACGGCAAACACATAAAGAGACTCATCATTGAATCATAAATATAGGGGGATCCATAACGAATATCAACATAAGGGGATATTTCATATGTGTAATTTATGTAAGGGGATCCACGCATAAAGAGATTCAAATTTAATGATTTAGTTATTGTGATTCACATAATATGATTTTTATCCTATTTTTAATATTATGTTTCAAGAACATTAATTATTTTTACGAATTAATGATCATTGGATGTTATGACTTGATTTAAAGTCAATATATGATGATTTTTTTACTCATTGTTCATGTTGAAATTAAGAAGGTGGATGTGGGATAAATATTAACTACAACATAAGATACAATGACCAATATAGGTTCATCATATGTCCCCATGTGATTATTAAATTTCAAATGCATGTCAATTCCATAGAAGAAAGTAGTAAAAGGTCATGTTATTTTATATATTTCATGAAATATATAACATCATGTTATCATGTTGATCCATCATAATATTTAATGTTCCACTAACTAAAAAAATTATATTCACATTTTTTAGTGAATATATTGGTAAAGAAAGAGGAAAAAATAAGTTTTCATGAATTGTTTTATCATTTTGTGTGGAATGAATTTTGAGTATTCAAAAAATTCATATATGAATATTATAATAAGAATATGAATATTTGAATGTATAGATTCTAAAGAATATCTTAATTTCAATCACTGATATATGTTAAAGAAACTATCATTATTTATTCTCCAAAAGAATATTATTTTCTTTACAGTTGATTTCATCATTTTCTAGTAGGTATAATATAATACCCTTTCATATAAATATCAAGACAGAAAAACATAGTCTTGTTTGATTGGGATAAAACTCACCATATAATGGATATATAGTTATCTTTTTTGAGTAAAAACTCATTTAATAAGAACCATTTTACTCCATATTCTATTATTTATTTCGTTTTTTGATGAGGCACCTTCTGAATCAGAAAAATGGGGACCTTTTTTTGAAAAACAATATAAAAAGAGATTCATCCCCCCCCCCCATTCTTCACCTTGTCCTACTTGATCATTTTTAATTTAAATAAGAGATGGGATGTTCTTCATTACTTTCTTCATGGATTCATAGTGGAAATGAAGGATTATGAATGATCTCTATCTAATAAGAAGAATATTTAGACTGATGGAAAATTTAGGAATTCATGACTCATTTCACTATAAAAATAAGAATTAGAAAAATTTAGGGGTTGACATGTTTTCAATGAAATTTGGATTAAAATGTGTAACATCTATAAAGGAAATAAAAAATGTGAATAGTGAAAACCATTAAAGTTATAGAAAACTGTTTGAGGATATAATAATATAAGAATATGGTTTTATCAATGATTTTTTTCACCAGAGTTAATGTTATTGAATGTTTTATAAGATTTTTGTGGAGAAAATCAGTGATTCAGATATGATTAATATGATCATGAGAATACTTTCTGAAAAACATTATTTTTATATGTTATACATGGAAGATATAGATCGTGATGAATTCAATATTGGAAAAAATTATTAGTACTCACATTAATTATGATATGAAAAGAAGAACAACTCATAAAATTAATGTAATGATGGAAAAGTAAAATTCAATCAAATCATTCAAGGAAGTAAACATATAAAATGAAAAAATATATTCAAATGTAGAATAAGTTATGGAATATTATTCAATGAACCTTTTATTAATATCAATAAATTTCATGATATGGATATATGATATGTTCAATGTAAAATTTCTAATTAAATTAGTCATTTGTGGGAAAGTTGGTCATTTCTCTAACAAAAACCCCAATTTTAAAATTGATAAAGTTTAGAAATGTCACACCCATGTTCTTCATTAAAGGTAATTATATTTCTTATATTTTTATCTTACCATTCCCCACTGTGTCCCCTAAATCCCCCATAAAATTTGGATTCTTTTGAAAATGTATTGAGGGGAGAATGGAGGGTGCACGATTTAGGAACACGGTTTATCAAAACCGTGCAAAAAAACTATGTGCCTATGTTCAGGCCATTATAAATGTGTAAAAATTACTTCTTTTCCCTCCCATGATTTCCCCAAACATGGCCCTTTCCTCCCCCATTTGACCCTTACAGCCTTTGCAGCCTCCCAAGCACATAAATACTCTTTTAGATCTTCATTTTTAAGGGGGATTTGGTATAGAAACATCAAACCATCTAAAGTATGTTCCTTCCCATCATATTTCCTCCCCTTTCCATGATGTTTCGTCAAATTATTCATGAAGTTACCAATTAAAAGAGGTTAGGGTTTCTAACCTAGGGTTTAACCTTGGGTTGTTTTGGTCCAATCTTCTGTTTTTAGGCATGATCTACCTTCCTTGAGGTGTAGCGGTTGTCCATTTGAGTTTTTTCACAAAGGATTCAAGGTTTTAACAAATTTGGTAGGTGATTCCATTGTCTGTGCAATTATTTTTGACTTATCTTGCTGTTTTAATGGTATTTGAATGATTTTTTCATTTAAATGTTTCTATGATAATTGGTTTTATTGGTATTTATAATTCAAATTTTTTTTGGTATCATTTTTATGTGAAATTGGGGGTTTACAATGAAATATCATGTTGGTTCATTTGGGGATACCCTATAATTACTTTTTTGATTTAATTGGGGTGTATTAGTGTTCAAAATACTATTTTGAAGGATTAAATCTTTTGGTTTTTGAAGAAAAAATCTGTTTTAATGGTGTTTTTGAAACACATGAATTTTAAAGTGCCACGTTTGTATGGAAATGAAATTTTTATAAAGATAACACTTCCTAGTTCATATAGGGCTTCCCAAACACTGATTTTTTTATTCAAACATATTGGGCTGAAATATCTATTATTTGACTTGTAATTATGCACATGTTGTGTAATGTGGTTATTTTAAAGATTTTTGGGTGCAGAACAAGGAAATATTTTTGGAAAGTTGTTAATTAAAAATCAAAATGCTTTATTGTGTGTTTCCAGTGTTATAAAGTGTTTATTTCTACTGTATTGTTTTTCTATGACCATTAGTGTTGTTTTTTTTATGAAAATAGAGGTTTTTATCATGCTGAAATAGTTTGAGCACAATGGGGGAAGCCTGGGTACCTAGGTTGGTGGATATGTACTTGTACGGCTTGTGAACTAGATGTGTCTATCCCGGTTTCACTGAGCAAATGGATTACAGCTACTCCAACTAAAATATGTGGATGATGTTTTAGGACCACTAGGTTAGGGGTATGTTCCCTACTAGTGTCTCATGCACAAGAATGTATTGTGACTTTGATACTTTACAGCGAGTTATGCAGTACATAGGGCCCGAGACTATCTAGTTTCCTAGGGGTGTTCCTGATTTTGGTTCTCATTGGATTTGGGGTATTTACACTTTTATTAGGGTGTTTTTGGATATAAATTATTTTAGAAAACTTATCTTATTTAAATTTCTTAACATTCTGAATGTTTTTGTTTGAAGACATTTTTTATTTGAAAGATGTATTCTTTTGGAATTTAACACCGCTTTTCATTACATATGAAAATTGCTTGATTTTTCACCTTGTGTTGAATTCTCTTTGGAATCACTAGGTGGTATCCTATTGGGATTAGGATAAAACATTACTTACACCACATTGGTGTATTTATACTTGGTTATGTTTGAGTCAAGTAAATGAAAAGCCTCGGGTGAAGGAGGTTCGAGTTGTTAGTCCCCTCTTAGTGTGGTGTTGTGGAGGCAACTCGGGGGTGATGACCCCATGTTGGTGGAGTATTATAGGCTAATTTACTAATTTTTTTATTTATTTTTGTACATATTGTATATTATTTAGAACCATGTATTCAGTTTTGGGTTTTTTCTAAGTCTTTTTGGCATTGGAATTTCATATTCTTATTATTGATTGTTTTTAATGTTTTATGATTTCATACTCTGGTAAATAATTTCATAACCTAATTAATTAATTCACATGAACGTGTGCCATTCCATCGGGATAGGGAACACCCATAGGTCTATTTCATGGGATGGATTTGCTTCTGGTATTAGTGGTGACCAGATTTGGTTCGTGACAAAATTGTATTAGAGGAGGAAAATATTTTTAGGTTATATTCCTATTTTGGGATAATTCGGGATAGAAATGATCTAGGACTATCGAGGATCAGGGTTTTGGTTCCAAGTATGGTGCATGGCCTTTAACTCTCATGGCATACCTTGAGTCACCCGGGGACATTAAAATTGTCTGATTGACATAACTTTAAGGTGAGACGTGTGGGATGTAGACCACACTTGGACATCAGTCGGGGGTGGAGTAGTTCTTTCTTTTATTAATATAATGTGTTTAGATTATCAATATTTTAATTATTAGATTAAAATTCTATGAATTGGGGTATTGACAATTATTTTTGTGAATGTTCCATTTTGTAGCAACATGCCTCCCCGGAAAGCTCTCATGCGTCCATAAGGGGAAGTCAGGGATAGTTCTCCCACACCAATTGATCAGAGACTAGTCAATGACATGGTCTGGGCTGTCCAGGTTCTATTAAATGTACCATCTCCTATTCTATCTCTAGTTAGAGAGGATGATACCAGTCCTAGAAAGGACAAGACCTAGGATTTCTTGAGAAATAACCCTCCCACCATCCAAGGTTTCATAGAACCCCAGAAAGTAGAGGAATGGCTCAAGAAGGTCGATTACATGTTCGAGTATCTGGATACACCTGAGGAGCGTAGGGTGAAATGGGCCTCTTTTCTGTTGGAGGGTCATAGTTTCATGTGGTGGGAATCGGTTCTTTAGACTGGGAAGAATGAGAAGATGCATTTGGGATACTTCAAGACTATCTTCAAAAGTAAATACTTCCCTGTGGGTTGGGTATATGTTATGTCACAAGAGTTCAAGGATCTTCTTTAAGGTAATCTTTCTATCATAGTGCATTCCAAATATTTTTTTTGAACTGGTTCAGTATTCCCCTGAAAATATCTCCAATGAGAAAGAGAAGGCCCATATGTTTGAGAAAGGGATGAGACTAGAGACATAATCCCAGGTGTACTTGTTTAAGATGAGGACCTATGCTGAGGTGGTTTATCGGGCATTCATGGTGATGATTGACTGGAAAAGAGAGGCTGGTTTCTCTGGGTAAGTATCGTTAGTGGGTAGTGGAAGATCTTCAGAAAAGAAAAGGAAGCGCTAGGAACATGTGAAGAAGAGAGGTGGTAGTTCAGGCCACTCCTCCAGGAATTATTAGTCTACGGATTCTAATGCAAGATCAGTCGTATGCCATGTTTGTGGGGAGACAAGGAACATATGACCAGCATGCCCAATTCCTCGAATGACTAGTTACCAGTGTGGAGGTATGTGGTATTTGCACTGCTTCTGCGGGGTGGCACATCCACTTCCGAGTGGGCAGGGTTAGTGGATTAAAGAGGATTTCTAGAACATTCTAAGTCGTCGAGGACTGGGGGGTGTCAATTTGGTGTCTATAGTGGTAAGGTAGGGTCATATTCTAGGCAGAGCTTGTTTAGGGCACAACCACAGACTAGAAGTCATGCACTAGAAGAGTCCAAACATCTCCATGTAGTGGATGAGGCACCTACAGGAACAATGGTGGGACTGTCAACAATTTGTGGAACTGTTTTGATCACATATTCTATAGCTCCTGCTCTTTTGGATACTGGAGCCTCTATTTCATTCATTTCAATCCATATTTTCGACACACTTAATTTTCCAACCAAGTGGTTGTCTTTTGTGATGGACTTGTTTACGCGGTTGGGAAAAAAGAAGGAGAGGGGTCTTACGTGCACGTCATGTGCAATCTCTATGTCAGGGATTGAGATGGAGCAGGACCTCATAGTCATAGATATGTTTTTTTCGATGTGATACATAGCATGGATTGTCTGGTACACTTCCAGGAACACATTAATTTCTATAGGCGGTGACTGAGTTTCACGGGAACTGATGGGAGTCATCCAGTTTTTCATGGAGAATGGGATCCTAGGTCAGGTCACTCAGGACCTCCAATCCCAGATTTGGGAAGTATTATCTTCCATTAATCAACACTCACACTACATGATGATGGTATTTCCCTTGAAGGTTCACTATTTCATATAGTAAATGAGTTTCTAGAGGTATTCCCAGATGATTTTACAGGTTTTCCCCCCGGAATGAGATGTGGAGTTCTCGATTGATCTGGCATTGGAAGCACAACCAATATTTCTTCTCTCATATCACATGGACCTTACTGAACTGAGGGAATTAAAGATACAACTGGATGACTTGGAATCCAAAGGATTCATTCACCTGAGAATCTCTCCTTGGTCTTCTCTTGTGTTATTTGAAAAAAAAGGATACCATATCCCTCATGTTGTGTATTGAATACCATATTCTGAATAAGGTAAAAATTAAGAACAATTACCCTTTTCCCGGAAAAGATAATTTGTTCAATCATTTTAAGGAGTAAAAGTGGTTATCAAAAATATTCATGCATTCGGGATACCATCAAATCAGTGTGAAAGATGCAGATATCTGGAAGACGACCTTCTGAAGAAGGTTCGACCACTTTGAGTATTTTTTTCATGCCCTTCGGATTGACCAATGATCCAATGGTCATTATGGAACTCATTAATAGGGTGTTCCACTAGTATCTTGATTCCTTTGTTGTAGTGTTTTTGGATATCATTCTAGTATACTCTGGCTCTGATGAGCAACACGAACATCACTTAAGAGTTGTTTTGGGCACTTTGCGGGATCACCACCTTTATGTAAAGTTGTCTAAGTGCACATTCTGGATCAGGGAGGTGAATTTTCTGGGGCACGTGATCTTAGAGCGTGGGGGTTTTAGTGGAACCTGAGATTATTAGTGTAGTTATGTCATGGGAGCATCTGAAAAATGTGTTCGAGATTAGGAGTTTTGTTGGCTTGGCAGGTTATTACAGGTGATTTGTTCGAGATTTCTATCATCTTTCTTCACTGATGACCACGCTCGCTCAGAAAGGGGTGATGTTTGTATGGGACCTAGAATGTCATGAATCCTTCAAGGAGATGTAGCGATGGTTGACTACAACCCTCATTCCGATTATTTAAAAGGATGTAAATGGGTACGTGGTGTATTGTAATGCTTCAGGTATGGGTCTGGGGTGTGTGCTTATGTAGGACGATCATGTGGTGGCCTATGGATGTCACCAAATCTTACCACACGAAAAGATTTACCAGACCTATGACAAGGATTTGGAAGCAGTGATGCATTCTTTGAATACTTTCATTCACTATCCCTTTTGGGAGATGTTTTTGGTCTAAAATGATAACAAAATTTTTGCCTATATTTTCTCACCGAAGGACCTCAACTTAAGGAAGTGTCATTGGATCGAGTACTTTTAGCGGTTTGACATTGAAATTTTCTATACCCCAGGAAAGGGTAATGTGTTGGCTGACACCTTGAGAAGAATATTTCCATTTTAGGCTTTGAGGATGTCTAGTGATGAGTGGACATTGTTGAGGCTCTTTGCTCAGATGCATGTGGAGACCGAGGAGCAAAATTGGGGGCATTCTTGGAAAGAATCTAGTTGACTCTTTCACTATTGGATTTGGTTCAGTGAGAAAAACCTAGTGATTACTTTTTTAGCAGTCAAGGTAGTTTCTTCAGGGTGTGTATACGTCCTCTGATTGGTCATCATCTCCCAATGGCATTATGTGATTCAAGGGACATCCAGTAGTGATTTTATCCATATGGTAGGTAGTGCTGCAATATAGACACCAATCTCAGTGGGTTGTCGATTGGGGTGCCACCAAGATTTATTATGATGTGTAATAGTACTCCTGGTTGTCAAGTATGCAATAGGACATAGCAGACACTGTGTCGAAGTGCTACATATGCCAGCAGTTGAATTCAGAGCATCACATGACCACCATTTTTCTCCAGACATTACCCATTCCTACCTAAAATCAAGATGAGGTCTCCATAGACTTTATTTTGGTCATTCCTCGTACACCTCAGGCTAAATATTCCGTTTTGGTGGTGATTTATCGTTTGACAATATCATACCACAACATTCTGATCAAAGATACTACTAAAGTGGATGAGTTGGGCTGTTTGTATCATCAAGAGGTGGTGAGAACCCAGGGTGTGTTGTCAGCAGTTGTCTTAGATGGAGGCCCCCTCTTCATATCTCGGTTTTAGGGAGTACATCATAAGTTGTTGGGGTCTCATATTAGGATGAGTATGGCATACCTTCCTCAAATAGATGGTCAGATAGAGCGGGCAAATCATATTTTGGAGGACATGATTCATGCATGTGTTCTGAACTTTGGAGGTTCATGGGATGGAAATTTGGGATTGAATGACTTTACATATAATAAAAATTTCCAATAATCTATTATAAAGGATCCTTTTGAGGTGATATATGGTCGTCCTTGTTGGTCCCCCTTTGTTGGGCTGAGGTAGGTGAGACCTCAATGCTAGGGCTGAGTCTTGTGTAGGAGACTTCTGAGAAGGTCAAAATGATCAGGAAAAAATTATTGATATCTCAAATATTCAAAAAATCTTATTCTAACTAGAGGTGTTAAGACATATAGTTTTCTGTGGGTAATAGGATATTCTTGAAAGTGGCCCCTTTTCTGGGTCATTGTCGATTTGGTAAGCTAGGGAAGCTGGCGTCGCGATATGTCATCCCTTTTGAGATCAACGAGCATATTGGAAGGGTGGAATACATGTTTGATTTACCCTATAAATTTAATTTCATCCATGATGTCTTCTGTGTATCCCAGTTGTAGAAATACTACCCAAATTCATCCCATGTGTTATATTGAGAAGAACTGGAGATAGAGCCTGACTTGTTGGTTTTTTAGTGGCCAGTGCAAACAGTGGAATCCCAAGAGAATGTTCTTCATTTAAAGTGTATTACACTAATTTAGGTTTTTTTGAAGAATGGTATTGATAGACATGAGAAATGGGAGTGGAATTCAAGGGTTTAGGCTGAATACCAATTCATGTTTTCTGATCAAGCCTCTAGTCGACTTTCCGGGACAGAAAGTTTTCATGTTGGGGAGAAATTTCACCACCATGTTCTTTATTAAAGGAACTAATATTTATTATATTTTTATAATAAAATTACCCCCTATTTCCCCTTTAATCACACACAAAATTTGGTGGCTTTTGAAGATGTTTTGATTGGTGAATGGAGGATGCACAATTTAGGTGCATAGTTTAACAAACCCTGCACACAAACTCTGCGCCTATGTCAAGGATATTAAAAATGTGTAATAATTACTTCATTTCACTCCAAGGATTTATCCAATATCCACCTTTTCCACCCCCATTCGTCCCTCACATATCTTTTATCCTCCCAAGAACCTAATTACTCCCTTGTATCTTCATTTTGAAGGGGGGTTTGGTAGAGAAACATCAAACAATCTCAAGTAAGTTATGTCCCCTATTTGTCCATCCCCTTTACATGATGTTTCTTAAAATTTTTTCTTGATCTTCCAGATGACTCGAGGTTAGGTTTTTGAACCAATGGATTAACCTTGGGGTTTCTTGGACCAATCATAAATTTTTAGGCTTTATCTACCTTCGTTGAGGTGTGGTGGTGGTGCATTTGAGTTTTCTCACAAAGGATTCATGGTTTTTCCAAATTTGATCGGTGATTCCATTGTATGTGAAATTTTTTTGAATTATATTTCTGTTTTTGTGGTATTTTCATGTTTATTTCATTTTAATTTTGTTTCAAAAATTGGGTTTAATGGTATTTATAATGAAAATGAATTTTTGGAGTCATTTTTATGAGAAATTGGGGGGTTTTCATCGAAATATCTTGTTTTTTCATTTTGGGATACCCTATAATTACTTTTTGGATTATATTGGGATGTATTAGTGATGGAAATATAGTTTTATGGTTTATATCCTTTATTTTTTGCTGCAAAGATCTATTTTAATGGTGTTTGTGAAACACATGAATTTTTAAGTTCCATGTTTGTGGGAAATGAATTTTTTATAATGATATCACATCATGGTTCATATAGGGATGACCAAACACTTATTTTTTTGTTTTATTCAAAGTAATTGGGCTTCAATTTCTATTTTTATGACTTGTAAATATGCACAAGTTATGCATTGTGGATATTTCAAAGAGTTTTGGGTGCAGAACAAGTAATGATTCTGAGAAGTTGTATATTGAAAATCACAATGCTTGGTTGTGTGTTTAATTGGTATAAGGTGTGTATAGATATTGTATTGTTTGTGTGCGACCATTAGTGGTTTTTTATGAAAACTGATGTTTGTAGCATGCTGAAATTTTTTGAACACAAAGGGGGAATCCAAGGTATATAGAAGGGCGGATATGAACTAGTACGACTAGTGAACCAGATGGGTTTTGTCCCTGTTTCCCTGAGAAAAGGGATAACGACAACTCTAACTAAAAATTTGGATGATGTTTGGGGAACACAATGTTATGGTTATGTTCCCAACTAGTTCCTCATGTTAGGGAAAACATTACAACTTAGATACTTTACACTGAGGTATGAGGTACATAGGTCCTGATACTATCAAGTTTCCTAGAGGTGTTCCCGGTTTTGGTGCTCAGTGGATTTGTGGAATTTACCCTAGAATTAGGGTGTGTTTTTTTGTACATTAATGTAGGTGGATTGTCATATTTAAATGTTTTAAAATTCTTAATTGTTTTTTTGAAATTTTTTTTCTTTTGAAAGTTGTATTCTTTTGTAATTTAACACCGCTTTTCTTTACATATGAAAACTGATTTCTTTTTCACCTTTTATTTCATTATATTTGTAATATATGGGTGGTATATTATTGAGATTAGGTTCACACAATACTTACACCCCATGGGTGTAATTATAATTGGTTATGTTTGACTCAGGTAAAGGGAAATCCTCGGGTGAAGACGGTTCGATTGTTTGTCCCCTCTTGGTGCGGTGTTCCAGAGGCGACTCGAGGGTGATGACCTCTTATCGTGTGGAGTCTTAGTGGATGCTTTTCTAATATTTTTATTTATGTTTGGACATATTATACCTTATTTAGAACCATTTTTTCAGTTCTTGTTATTTCAAAAGTTTTGTTTGGCATTGACATTTTAGATTATTATTATTTATAGTTTTTAATGTTTTATGCTTTCACACTCGGGTAAATTGGTCCCAAAACTAATTCATTGATACTTGGGAACATGGTCCATCTTGTGGGGGTATGGAACACCCTTAGGTAATTTTCATGGTCTGAATTTTTTGTCAGTATTAGTGGAAACCAGATTAGGTTCGTGATAATGAAACTGATTATGTTACGTCCAGTAATGATATTTTATCTTAGAGAAGTCCTTGATATTTTAAAGGGGAAAATAAAATATCACCCTAATTTTTTAGAAGATATTTATTATTAGTGTAATAAAGGGTTTATAATAATGATAATGGATGAAATGATGAAGAGACACAAATAAAATATTATCATATGGTCATAATGGATCATAATATAAATAATATCGTTTAATTATATGATTATTCATAGGTTAATAATGAGCATACAACCAATGAAGGTGAATAAAACAAATAATACACCTTAGTGATTCAAGTAAAAATGTTCTTAAATGAAATTAGAAAGATTAGATATGATAATTAACATCTTTATAATAATTTTAAAATCCATTAAATAATAGATTAATTAATTAGATATTATTAATGATTTAAAAATGTTGAAACCTAAAAAATAAAAAACATATTATAATTATTGATCATATGAGCTCAACTATTAGCCTTAAGGATTAATATATGGATGGATTCAAGTAAAAAAATTATATGATAGAAAGCCAAAATAAAAAATATAGATGAAACTTCAAAAAAGAAGTTCAAGGTACTTTTAAATACCCCACACTAGAATTATCTAATTTAATTGATGCTAAAAATGATGAACATGAGAGAAGTTAAATATCCTTAAACCGACCTCATAAGGTATATATGTCTTCACAAGAATTTTTTGATAACAAAAAATATACTTTTACCAAATGGTATAAATAAAACTCAAATATAATAATAAATATAAAGATAAGAATTGTGATAAATTGACCAAAGTGACCCCAAGCATTAAATTAAGTAACTTATAAGAGGATTTAGTGAAAACTACTCAATACATGATGAATAATTAATATAGTCATACTCATATAGAAACACATACTTATAATAAAATGATACAAATAAAATAATTTTTTTTCATGGAGTGATAGGCCACATGTTATATAATTTATGGTATAATATTTCTATTAGTTCACTAAAGAGATATTATACATGAAGTGGGTTAAAATAAGAAATTGAATAATTGTTATAGGCATAAGAAACCTTAAATGAATATTATGAGGAATTTTTTTTAGTTTTCTAAATAACCCAGTAGGTGATTTGGTTAAGAGTGATTAATTTCATATTATTGTGTTTTATTTATTCCAACTCTATATAATAACCATTAAAAATAAAGAGTTACCCAATATCAAAAACAAAAAGCTTATGTTTTGGAAGTTTCATTCAAAATCATGAAAATATTAGAATCCATGGATAATAGATTATGGGTGATCATATTATATTAATTTATCCTAGAGAAATATAAATTAATAAAAGAAAAATAAAGGAGGGTGGTTATAGTTTGGAATGTAAGATCTCTTAAAATTATATGTATTTGTATGGGAAAACATAGGAACAATAATATCAGTCATTCTTATTTATTATTTATATATGGCATAAAGTATAACATATTAAGTATTTCATAACTTTGTGATGATTTAAGAAGGAAATATTCATAAAAATGTATTTATAGTAAAAAAATAAACATTAGTGATTTTATCTTAAAATAAGTAAGTATTTATGTGAAATTTTATAAGTTGGAGAAGTTATATTTAACTTTTCCCTAATCATGAAAGATGAAAATATATTTTGGTATAGAATTTTTAGACACCATGAACAAAAAGAATAGGAATCTTATAAAATTATAAGTAGAGGTAAATATTACTACCTTGAAAGTATACACTTATTATATTTTTAAAACCTAAAATAATGGATAGATGGTGAAAAACCCCCATAAAAGAGATTATATTTGGATAAGGAAACCATTAGGGATTATAAACTTAGATGTGTGTAGTCCAGTGAAATATAATTCATGAATTGGAAATTAGTAATTCATTACATTCATTGATGAATTCATTATAATTACATTAATCACGTTCATATCTCACATGTATCAACCTCTATAAATAATGAAAAAAATTAGTATGCTTGATGAAAATATAAATAAAAATATCATAAACATTTTGATATATATATATATATTATGATATATACAATTTTAATAGATAGTTCTTAAATTATTTAGATAATGATAGGATTTATCATTAGTCAAATCCTCCTTCCACTCCTTATTAAAATGGACTGCCTGAAATAAAAACATGAGTCTTATTGATATATACTGATCTATGATTATTGAACATAATAATTTAGGGTTATTAAACCTATTTTACATTACATAAGTAGGGAATACTCAAAATAGATGAGATTTAAGAAACAACTTTGACATTTCTCCATATGAAATGTTGTTCATAAATAAGCTAATTGTAAAACACAGTATAGAGTTTGGTAGTTCATGGTTAATCAAAATAAAGGGATGAACTAGAATCAACATTGATTATACAAAATAAATGGTTGTTCATTAGATACACACCAAATAGAATTACTATACATGTTACAAATTAATTCAGAGATGATTGTTTACTATGATGATGTTATTATATTTTAAAATGAATAATATGTCATGAATAGTATTATATTAAATGCACAGAATGATAGTATTAAAATTAGATCAAAATATTAAAAATAAATACAACAAATCTAGAGAAATATTATGTATATTCTATATATATTAGTTATTAATGAGGAATTCAAAATTTTATAGGTGTTTATTTAAGGTGGATAAAACATTTTCATGCCACAAATATAATTAGTGATAAAATAATGATGTTTATACCTTGGGAGGAGTTATATGAACAAGTTACACTAGACCAATTTCTAATATAGATCCCAAATATTTTGAATAATTAATTAAACTACAGAATTGGATCAGATCTAGGAATGAGGAAAATTATAAAATAAAGAACAATGAGATGTGGGATCTTGTTCCGTGATCACTGGAGAAAAATATTATTGGGAAAAATGATTATTTTGGAATAAACTAAATAAGTATTGTAGTGTACCTTCAAATAATTTCATGATTGTATGTAAGGTATATTCACATATATTGGGGATTGATTTTCATGAGTCATTTTCTCTGTTTTCCGTGCTTAAAAACATAAAAATGTTTTATTAAATTTCTTCTCAAAAAATTTAAAAAATTTCAAATTGATGTAAATTGAGGTTTTCTTAATGGTGAGATCAATAAATAAATCTATATAGAATATATTATGGTATTTCTACTATATAATTATGATATTATATTTTTTAAATTAAAAAATTCATTCATATGCTGAAGCATGGTCCTAGAGCATAGTACGTTGAATTGGATGAGAAATCGGGAATCTTAATTCTTAAGAAGGTATAGATTTACAATAATCAAAAAATAATGAACACCAAGACCCCATCACATATTACGATTGTTTTGGTTGATGATATCATTTTTTAAAGAGATGAATAAAATGCGTGGGAATATTTTTCTTCTTAAATGAAGAAAAAAATTTGATTTCACTACGTTGTGAAATGAAATTATATTTGGTATTATTAATTACCCAAGATATTGGTCTTGTTTTCTGTATCACCCCAAGCTTCCACGGTACGTTTCCCTTTGAATAAAGCAATATCTTGCGTTGTACGCAACTTCGAGACTCTAACACACCACGACTAATAAAAGCAATTGTTATGAATAGCACTACCCACTTTTTGGAATTTTATAAATTTTATTATTAAAAATGGACGTGATATTTGGATTCTGAATATCGAAATTATCCTAGGGTGAATTTTTGGAATTTTTCGGAAAACGTTCAATTTTTGATAAATAGTGAAAAACACTGAGTTATGGTTTAAAAACAAATTTTTATATAAATAATTATTTATTTTATTTAAATTTAATTAAGGTCAAAATAGATACATAATACCTATATAAGTTCAATGTAGTTTGTTGAAGTTAGTTTAGAATAATTTTAGATATATAAAAAGTTTATTAAACTTTTCACCGTCTTTTACCCACCTCCTTGGTGAATTTGGGAATTAACGTAAAACATAATTTTACCGATTCTGTGAGTGGAATTTTGAAAATCCAAGAGACTTGGTTAATATCAAGGAGTAAAATGTGGTTCAATAAGATAAAATTAATTTTTTCCGAATAGTAACTTTTTACTTTTATTTACAACGGTTAAAAGTAAATAGGGTTATTATGGGTAAAAATGATATTAATATTACACTAACACATGTCTGAATTCTATTGGACAAGTGTATCTCGACCAAAAACATCCTTACGAATAAAATATTATCATTTAGGTCCACTTGTATTAGATTAGGATATTTATTATTATTTAATTCAAAGAAGAGTTAAAAGAGTTAAAATCATGGTTTAATTACTAAAACATTTTTAATATAGGGTTATAAAAAATATAGATTCTTTTCTAAATATTAATTAGAAATATAAACCAATTTCCTACATAATGGTATTTTATATATAATTTTTAGACATTAAATAATTTAATTTATTTATGACATAATGGTGATGCAGTAATTACTTAATTAATGACATATTAAAATAATTGATATTATAAATATCCAAATAAATTTAATTTGAGACTTTTTATGAATTCTAATAATTTTATAGGTTAATATGACGGTTATTATTAATTTAATTATGTTTTTTATAAGTAATAATGCTATTATGATTTTCACAAAAATCAAATACAAAATAGTGTCAAAATTGACATAAAAGAGTTTTTAAAACAAATATTATATTACTAATTGATATTCACTTCCTACAAATATAAGGTTCGGTGAAGATACTAATATAATGGTAGGTTTATCATTAATGGACCACTTGGGGGACTCTTGGATGTATATGGTTAGTTTATTTACTATATAATATAAAAATACAAAGTGACATGGTAAATGTCAATCCAATTAACTAAGAGTTAAAACTAAAAGATAAGGTTAATATAATGACCCAAACCTGTATAAAATCTATTGGTCGAAAGGGTTTAGACCCATACCCACATTAGACTTTGAATATTCCACTTTATAGCCATTATAAACTGAATATGAATTTATTATAAATTAATACTTTATGTTTTTCCTAAATAGCCCCTCCTCCCCCTTACAAAAGGACACCATTTTTAACCAATTCTTCACACCTTCAAAGCCTTTTTTCTCGGCCAACCTCCACCCAAATATTCTATAAACTTACCTCAATTCAACCTAGAGGCCTTATCTTGATCCGAAAGACAACCTAAAGAGCCCTTTTGATCAAATCAAAAGGAAGAACCCGTAGAAGAGGTAATGTTTTCACCACCCTCTTTCAAGTTCCATTCTTCTTCAACTTCTTCTTTATTTGTTATTCCCATTTTAAAATAATAAATACATTATCTTCTATATAATGTGATGTTATTATAAATATTGTACAACCATATTCTGTATTCTATCCATCCTTTGAATGACATGTCACCATACATGCATACATACAGCCTACCGTTCCCACATCGTGGTGTAATTGTTATTCAATACATTATTATTTGGATGGGTATAATAATGATTTGTTATTAATTTGAATAAGAAATAAAACATGATAATGATTCTATATATATGATATACACATCCAATTATATGTTATTTTAATATCAGAAGAGTTATATTATCGCTCGTGCGTACGTTCGGACTACCGTCTCCACGAACGCGATGAGATTCATTCCCCATCATATCCATGCAATTATAATTCTCATTTTATGATTAAAAATAATGTTTAAGGACTTGATATAATTCTGTATAGTAATAATATACATCCCATCAATAACAAATCTAGCTCACATAACAAATAATATAAAGAAAAATGATTCCATTAACACCCTAAATGATGTTAATACTAAGATATTATTAACAAATAAATGTTAAAATATCATATATGATATCATATTAATATAAATGAATATTTTATAATTTATTAACAATTATTTCACCATTATACAGGAGGTTAAAATACCCTCAACCAAGTAAAAGTACAAGGTAAGGGGTATTCATCTCACTCCTTATTCACGTGAGATTCATGCCATATTGACACTATTATCTTTTGTGTGGTGTATGTACTTCCCATAATTGTATTATTTGTGTAATACACTTTAATTTATGTATATTTACATATTCATTATATGATACCTCTTTCATGGGGTGTATGTTTTGTATGTTACCAAATTAGTAAGGGTTAATTTCACAATCTCTTTATTATCCGAGGTTGTTTTTATGTAAGTATCTACTAAGACAAATTTATGATCCATGTTCATGTTTTATGAAAGAGTTTTCAAAGGGATTATTTTAAGGGAATTTTTACTAAAACATCATTTCAAATGTTTTAAATATTTATTCTTCTAAATATTTTTCATTAATGAACATGTCTTCAAAATGGTTTTTAAGGGTTTATTTATATGGACATGAATGTTTTTAAAATGTTAATTCCATCCAAAAGTTTCAAAGTGGTATGGGACATTTTGATTCCTAAATGTCATTAAATGACTCCTTTTCCATATTGTGTGACTTTTAAATGGTTCCATAAAAAAAGGTTATTTCTTTCAAAGAGTTTTACAAATCATTTTCATCAATGTCAAAATCCTTGAATGGATTTTGAACTTGTTTTGAAGTTGATTTATCATGATACAAATCATCTATATTGTGTTTAAGGTTTTGTGATATGTTTGACTATGGATGTGTTATTTATATACCATTCATGGTTTATGGATAAAGTATTAACATTTCATATGCTAGTTTTAATAAGAATGTTTATGTTATATTTCATCATCTTCTTAAGATGAATGTGTTGGACTAGTATGTTTCGGGTTGGGGACCGGTAAAAGTAAGCCCTCTGGGTTGGTGTCCAGTAATTAGAGGCACTCCAAATTGGTGTCTACTTATTAGAGGCACTCCGGGATGGTGTCCGGTTATTAGAGGCACTCCGGGTTGGTGTCCGGTTATTAGAGGCACTCCGAGTTGGAGTTTGGTTGCGGAGGATCTCCGGGATGGACTCTGGTTACAGAGGCTCTCCAGGTTGGGTTCTTGTTACTATTATCCCTTAGGTCATCGCACGAGGCCTTGACATATAAATTAATGTTCGGCCTTATGCATTCCCTTGTTATGAAAGTGGTTATTTATATTGCATGTGATTATTCTATTAGTAGAATATCCTTGTGAATAATTAAATTGAATTATTTCATTTTATATTTTCCATATTATGATGAATTTCATGTTTAAAAGGCTTTTGTTTTAGTTATACATTTCCTTAAATGTTGATGTTTGTATATTCAAGTTTCTGCTACATTTTTATCCTTATTAAGCATCTGAGCTCACCCCATTCAATGTTTTATTTTTTCCAGGATGTGAAGAAGTATTTTATGAATGACCTGGAAGGATAGTATGAGAGGATATGAAGAAAATAGGTTGTTGTAGTTTCTTTTTTATGATGTAATATATGACTTATGAATATATCTAGTGTTTCCAAATCTACTAAACTGATCAGTCATTCAGGATTTGATCCCTTGTGATCATGCCAATATTATGTAATAATGCATCGACTCCGGTTAACTGGGGTCGGGGTGTTACAGTTGGTATCAGTGGATGTTTTGTACAATCTTTGGAAGCTATAATTAGATAAACTCTGATTAGAGAACATAGCCCTAAGATAGAATTTGAGGATTAGTATATAATAACTTCCTAGAATTTTTGTATTATAGAGATTTTGTGAGTTTTCTGAGAAATACATCCCTGTATGGATACGAGCAGGTAGAGGTGGCTCTGGCACAGATGTACCTATGGGTATAACCCGAAAACACCTCTTTGAGCTAGACTCAAATGGGAACTGGTGCACGACAACTGTCCTTGCTACACACCTAGATACGACACTCCCGGTGTATAAGATTAGGATAATTATCATTTTCTGTACAAATCATTATGAAGGTTTTATGAGTATACACTTCCTCAAAGAAAACATCTTTTTATGATTATGGTTTATATCCATAAATAGTTCAATTTATGTAATGTGTTTTACAAGTATGGAATTATGTATTTTGATTCATAAACTGATATAGTTTTTTCCATTGTTTAGAAATGGAACCTAGTAGAATAAATGGAAACTGTATCAATGCATGCACTCCTTGTAGGGATTTCCCTCCCACTCAAGATAATTATAGTGGAGCTGGTGATGAAACTGGTGCTGATCAGCTAATCACCATACTGGGACAACTCACTCATGTTCTGAATAATAACCTTACCCGTATGGAGCACCCTTATCTGTAGCATGGAGGATCAATGTTAGATCGCTTCATGTGGAAAAAACCACCAACATTCAATGGGAGTACAAATCCCTTAGTAGTTGAGCAATTGATAAATTCCATAGAGAAAATATTCCACACCTTGGGGAGTAGAAAAAGTGAAAAGGTTGTCATGGCAGTTTACCGCCTTACTGGAGATGCTGATCAATGGTAGTCGTTGATTCAAAACATGAAGGAATATGATTAATTATAAAATAAGGAGTAGAGCGAGTTAGAAGATATTTTCTTCGAAAAAACATTCCTCATGACCATCGAGCAGTTATGGAAAGACAATTTCTTAGTCTACAAAAAAAGGAGGATGAAAATGACACAAAGTATGAGGATAACATTACAAGGTTAGTGAGCCATGATGCAGATTATATATGTAACCCATGAAGAAAGATTGATCAATTCATTGTTGGGTTAAAACCATTTCTTCATCGAGCATTAGACTCACAATATTTTTCAACGTACGAAGATATAGTCTCATGTGCTATCAAGACAGAAAATGAATTGTCTAAATCTTATGACAATAAAGTAAAGCAAGAGAAAATATAATGATGGATCAAGAGACGTATAAGTGAAAAACGGAAATAATGATTTTCCATTTTTTGAAAATTGTGGGAAGAAACACCCCAGTGCATTCTTAAACGGAATGGGAGTTTGTTACAAATGTGGATAAAAAGGTCACCATACACGTGATTGCAAGGGAAAGAAGGAGGCTGTCAATGTTGAATGCGACAATTTTTGAGAAATGGGGCATTATGCTAATGAATTTCCTAAGTGTCAGTGAAACATACCTCAGAAAAGGACAAGGGATCACGGCCAAGAATATGTTGTTACTACATTTGAAGAGGAATAATTAATGTATTTGTGCTTTTGGACTCAAGGATTATATTATGGTTATGAGAATAAGGTGATATATATAAGGATTGTACTGTAGTACTTATTGTTTTCATTAAGGATTTAATATGACTAAGGTAATCATATTTTCAGAATGTGACAATAAGAGAAACATTACTCGGTTTGCAGAATCTGATGTTGTGATTGATTTTAGAATTTAGATACCTTTTACAGAGAGTCTAGACAGAGGTACTTTGGATAACTATAATGTTTTTGAATGGATTAAGTTGAACTTTGGATATTATTGTTCAAGGTTAAAACATTTCTTATGATTATTTTTGGAATATTATGATACTATAGTTTTAGGAAAAGGACAACCTACAGGTCAGGTGATAACCCATCGCGTCGAACAATGCCGCATGAATCGAACCGACAACCATAGTGAGATAGGCATTTATTACCTACCACTAGCCAACAGGAAGTCCCTAGTTATTACAAAATACTTTTTCATTATAATGGTATGTGTTAATGACTGGAACCTTATACTATGGGAATAAATATAATATTTTTTAGTTCTATTACCTTTTGGAGTGAAAGACGAGTTTGTGGTAGAAATTATTTGAAGGACGAAAAATATACTAGTGAAGATGTGTGTATATATATATATTTATCTTATTCTAAGAAGAAATTAATTCTTGAACTTTAGTGGAGGGATATTAGGACCAAAAATTTGATATCCTAATACCTTGTGTTTTGTTGAACTAATGATATATTAAATCACCATAGATTGATGGCTTTGAGGCCCTCAATTCTACACTTGTTTTTGATTAATTACCTGAATCACTCCCTATAAATATTTACATTTTTCCTCTAACTACATGTCTATAATTTCCACCAATGTTCTTCTATTCGAAACCCTAAATTGGTCGTTACATTCTCATTTCCCTTTCCCTCTTTTTAAAACTAAATTGTATAAACCCTATTTCCGATATGGGTTTTCCACAAAGGTATTCTCTATTTTCAACCATTTATTTTCAAAGAACAATTTCCAATTGTGAGGACATAATTATTTTAATGAGGGAGAATGTAACACCCCAAGCTTCCATGGTACGTTTCCCTTTGAATAATGTAATATCTTGCATTGTACGCAACTTCGAGACTCTAACACACCGCGACTAATCAAAGCAGCCATTATTAATAGTAATAATGACTTTTTGAAATTTTATAAATTTTATCTTTCAAAATGGACTTCATATTTGGATTCGAAAAATCTAAATTATCCTAGGGTGAATTTTTGGTATTTTTCTGAAAACTTTCAATTTTTATGAATAGTGAAAAAACACTAAGTTATGGTTTAAAAACGATTTTTTGTTTAAATAATTATTTATTTTATTTAAATTTAATTAAGGTCAAATAGATACATAATACCAATATAATTTCAATGTAATTCATTCAATTTATTTTATAATAATTTTAGACATATAAAAAGTTTATTGAACTTTTCACCGTCTTTTACCCACCTCCTTGGAGAATTTGGAAATTCACGTAAAACATAATTTTACCGCTTCTATGAGTGAAATTTAAAAAATCCAAGAGACACAGTTAATATCAAGGAGTAAAATGTGGTTCAATAAGATAAAAACAATTTTTGGTGAATAGTAACTTTTTACTTTTATTTACCACGGTTAAATGTAAATAGGATAATTAAGGGTAAAAATGATATTAATATTACCCTAACACATGTCCTAATTCTATTGGAAAAGTTTATCTCGACCAAAAACAACCTTAGAAATAAAATATTATCATTTAGGTCCACTTTCATTAGATTAGGATATTTATTATTATTTAATTCAAAGAAGAGTTAAAAGAGTTAAAATCAAGGTTTAATTAATAAAACATTTTTAATATAGGGTTATACATAAGATAAATTTTATTGTAAATATTCATTAGAAATATAATAAGATTTCCTACATAATGGTAATTTATTTATAATTTTTAGACATTAAATAATTTAATTTATTTATGACACAATGGCGATTCCCTAATTATCTAATTAATGAAATATTAAAATAATTGATATTATAAATATCAAAATAAATGTAATTTGGGACTTTTTATGAATTAAAATAATTTTATAGGTTAATATGACATGTTAGTATTCATTTAATAATGTGTTTTAGAAGTAATTATGCTGTTATGATTTTCACAAAAATCAAAAACAAAATAGTGTCAAAATTGACATAATAGAGTTTTTAAAAGAAATATTATATTATTAATTGAAATTCTATTCATAAAAATCTAAGGTTCGGCAGGAGACTTATATAATGATAGTTTTATCATTAATGGACCACTTTAGAGGTATTTTTGATGTATATGGTATGTTTATTAACTATATAATATAAAAATACAAAGTGACATGTTAAATGTCAGTTTAATTAACTAAGAGTTAAAACTAAATGATAAGGTTAATATAATGACCCAAACCTGTCTAAAATATATTCGTTGAAAGGATTTCGACCCATACCCATAGTATAATTTGAATAACCCACTTTTGAGCCATTATAAACCGAATATAAATTTATTATAAATTAATACTTTATGTTTTTTTAAAGATCCCCTCCTCCCCCTTATAAAAGGACACCACTTCTAACCAATTATTCACACCTTCAAAGCCTTTTGTCTCGGACAAACCCTGCCCAAATATTCTCTCAACTTCCCTCACTTAAAACTATAGGCCTTAGTTTTATCATAAATCCAACCTAAAGATCCTTTTTGATCAAATCAAAAGGAAGAACCCGAAGAAGAGGTAATGTTTTCACCACCCTTTTTCAAGTTCCTTTCTTCTTAAAATTATTATTTATTTGTTATTCCAATTTTAAAATAATAAATTTAGTATCTTCTATATACTGTGATGTTATTATAAATATGGTACAACCATATTCATTATTATATCCATCATTTGAATGACATGTCACCATACGTGCATATGTACAACCTACCGTCTCCACGTCGTGGTGTAATTGTTATTCAATACATTATTATTTTTATGGGTATAATAATGAGGTTTTATTCATGTAAATAATAAATATAACATGATAATGATTCTGTATATATGATATACCATCCATTTATATATTATTTTAATATCAAATGAGTGATATTGTCGCTCGTGCGTACGTACGGACTACTGTCTCTATGAACGTGATGAGATTCATTCCCCATCATATCCATGAAATTATAATTCTAATTTTATGACTAAAAATAATGTTTCAGGACTTGATATAATTCTAGATATGAATAATATACATCCCATCCATAACAAATATGGCTCACATAACAAATAATATAACGAAAAACGATTCTGTTGACACCCTAAACGATGATAATACTAAGATATTATTAACAAATCAATGTTAAATGATCATATATGATATCATATTAATATATATGATTCTTGTATAATTTAGTAACAATTATTTCACAATTATAAAGGAGGTTAAACTACCCTCAACCAAGGAAAAGTACAAGGTAAGGGGTTTTCATCTCACTCCTTATTCCCATGAGATTCATGCCATATTTCCACTATTACCTTTTGTGTGGTGTATGTACAGCCCATAATTGTATTATTTGTGTAATAAACATTAATTTATGTGTATTTATATATTAATTGTATGATACCTATTTCATGGGGTGTATGTTTCGTAAGTTACCAAATTGGTAAGGGTTAATTTCACAATATCTTTATTATCCGAGGTTGTTTTTACGTAAGTATCTCCTGGGACACATTTATTATCAATGTCCATTTTTTATGAAATAGTTTTCAAAGGGATTATTTAAAGGGAATTTTTACTAAAACATCATTTCAAATGTTTTATATATTTATTCTTCTAAATCATTCTCATTAATTTCCATGTCTTCAAAATGGGTTTTAAGGATTTATTTATATGGACATGAATGTTTTTTAAATGTTAATTCCTTCCAAAAGTTTCAAAGTGGTATGGGACACTTTGATTCAAAAATTTATTTAAATGAATTCTTTTCCATATTGTGTGACTTTTTAATGTTTTCATGAAAAAGAGGTATTTCTCTCAAAGATTTTTACAAATCATATTAATCAACATCAAAATCCTTTAATGGATTTTAAACTTTTATTGAAGTTGATTTATCATGATACAAATCTTCCAAATTGTGTTAAAGATTTTGAGATATGTTTGACTGTGGATGTGTTATTTATATACCATTCAAGGTTTATGGATAAAGTATTGACATTTTATATACTAGTTTTAATATGAATTTTTATGTTATATTTCATTCTCTTCTTAAGATGAATGTGTTGGACTAGTATGTTCTGGGTTGGGGACTGGTAAAAGTAAGCCCTCCAGGTTGGTGTCTGGTTATTACAGGCACTCCGGTTTGTTGTCCAGTTGTTAGAGGTACTCCGGGTTGGAGTTCGGTTATTAGAGGCACTCCAGTTTTGTGTCTGGTTATTAGAGGCACTCCGGGTTGGAGTCTGGTTACAAAGGCTCTCTGGGATGGAGTCCGGTTACAGAGGCTCTCTGGGTTGGGTTCCGGTTACAGTTATCCCTTAGGACTTGGCATAAGGCCTTGACACAGAAATTAAAGTTCGACATTATGAATTCCCTTGTTATGAAAGTGTTTATTGATATTTCATGTGATTATTCGATTAGTAGAATATCCATGTGACTAATTAAATTTCATTATTTTATTTTATCTTTTCCATATTATGATGAAGTTAATGTTTAAAAGGATTTTGTTTTAGTTATACATTGCCTTAAATGTTTATGATTATTTATGCAAGTTTCTTCAATATTGTTATCCTTACTGAGCATCTGAGCTCACCCATTTCAATGTTTTATTTTTCCCAGGATTTGAAGAAGTATTTTATGAATGACTAGCAAGGATAGAATGAGAGGATATGAACAAAATATGTTGTTGTAGATTTTTATTTATCATGTAATATATGACTTATGAATATATCTAGTGTTTCCAAGGCTACTAAACTGATCGGTCTTTCGGTATTTGATCCCTTGTGATCATGCCAATATTATGTAATAATGCACCTACTCTGGGTAACTGGGTTCAGGGCGTTACATTTTTATCTCATAAGTTATATATTATAAAAATATATTGAAATTTTTTAAAATGGTGGAATAAAGATAAGTATCTACTCTTATATCAGTGGGAATAATGCTAAAAAATTATGAATGAGAAGTAGTAAATAAATATGAATTTAGTCAACTAATTGGAATGATTTTGTATAAAACATATTAATGGATTGATAAAATTTATTATATCAAACATTGTACCTGGGTTCAATAAAATCTAACTGAATTACAACTAATTTCATCCAATATAATTCTATAATATATTTCAATTCCTTACAAGTATGGTTTTATGTACAAAACTATAAGAAAATTAAATATCAAGGGATTTTCTGATGAAGATTTTAATGGGGTTATGGATGACATAAAATCCACTTCAGGCGGAGTTTTATTTTTTGGTGCCAATGTGTCACTTGGAACTAAAAGAATACAACATTTTTAATAAAAAGATATATTGAGTTAAAATTGTTTCTATATCATATTCATCAACTCAATTTATGTTCATGAATAGTCATCTTAAGGATATGTATTTCTAAATTGGTTGTACACTGATAACAAACTATGATAAAAAAGGATCCATCAATCTATGTAAGAAACAATTTCATCATTCCTAGTCAAAACACATTGACATTAAATATTATTTTATAATGAATAAGGTGATAGATATTACAATGATGCTATAATCTATTCCATTTAAGGAAAATTTTGATGATATCTTAATAAAGTAACTCACAACTTAGTTATTTGAGAATTTAATGCTACAAATACGTGTAAAACCTGAAATCAAGCAGTTTGGTAAGAAACGTCATGGGTTTTCTTCTATATCTAATAATTTTTAATTTTTATGGTAATTTATATTCATGGTAAATGGTTTTTATTTCTGGTTCTGAAATATTTTAATTTTTTACAACATGTTCTTAATAATAGAATTTTTCTAATCTATTTCATATTTCAATATTTGAATAAAGTTGTTGGATTTGAGGTTCTCACATGAATTGGTTTAAGGAAAAAATTGACGATAATTTTATCACACATGTTTTCATCATTTATCCATCCCATTTAAACTTAGGGATTAGTAATTCATGACACTCTTAATTGATAAATTTGATTCACTCCATTTGTTTCTCACATTGGTTTTATTACCAATAAGGGGGGTTAGAAATGAGTAATTTTGTTAATAAATCCAATGTGGGATACTCTTTAACCCTCTTGGTGAAAATATTTTATTTTATGCCAATAGTTATCATATGTGGTGAATAATTTAATTTTCTTCATGCTAAATACTATTAACGATTACGTAGAATTTGTTTCTAAAAAGTCTCACAGATGTCAAAGAAGCCAGTTATTGAGAGGATTAAAGAATTAAAAACAAGGTCAAATAGGATTTTTAATTTTATGAAAGACTATATGTGTGATGGATGATATTTAATTAGATTTAATGGAAGATAAAATAGTTTTTAAATAATGTGGAAGATATTTTAACTAATTCTTTTCATCACAAAGTGGAGACATGCATTAGATTAGGGTTTAGAAAAGGTTTTTTTTATTATTGAGACATGTGTTGAAAGACATCATAAGTTCAAGGAAGGTCTCTCATCAGTTTGTTATAGCTAATAAAAAGGTTGAGGAAACTATTCATGAAGATGATATAGTATTCTCATAATGTTGATACAATCCCTTGTATGGATAATAAAAACCATGAATTTTAGAAATTTTGTGGATGGTGAAAATCTAGTCAATTATCTTATTCAATCTCCATGTGTGGGCAATACATGTAAGTGTTCTCATGTGAGGAGATCAAAAAGTTTTTGGAACTAGGTAAGGGGATTCAATAATGATTCACCATGTAAACTGATCCACATATGGAGAATCATGAAGAGATGTTAACATATGTCAATCTAGAGTAGGGGAATAATGTAGAGGTGAACACGTACATGGATTCAATATAGATTTATAAATTTTTGGGAATCCATTGATAAAATAAGGTTAAGGATATATATTATTAGTCTCGTAGACATAAGGGAATCCAATCTTAAGGCAATACATGTACATGTATTCACATATAGTGATTTATATAAGAAGATTGTTTATAATTTCATCAATATGGAGCTTCCAGAATTTTAATTATTATGAATATTTAAATATCAGTAAATAATATAAAAATACTTTAATTAAAAGTATAATTTTTTTACTCATGATTCAAGCATGAATGAAGGATGTGGTTGCATGAAAACTTTTCACTGTAAAATGAGATACCACAACCACAGATGGATCACTACATATCCTCATGCAACAACAAAATATTAACTCTGTGTAGAATCTATTAAAGTAATAAATTAATGGACGTGGTGTTTCATATACTGTTTAAAAGTTATGAAATCTTTTAATCATTACAATTTATCATCATATTAAGTATTGAGAATTAAATATATTATATTCATGTGTTTTAGTAAATATATGAGTTTGTAAAAAGAACAAAGAGGCATTCAAGAATTATAATATCATTTTTAATGGAATACAGTATATGTATTGTGAAAAATAATAGGTGACTATTATCCGAATAAGAATAAAATAATGATCTACAATGTCTAAATAATCATTTAATTTCGATTTTATTAGTATTTGTTGATATTCTGTTCATTATTTTCAACGAAAAAGTGTTTTTCTTCGATGGATATTGCCAGTATTTATAATATGGCTCAAAGCCATACCATTTTCTATAGCTATCATGACAATAAAAGAATAGTTTTGGGTGACTGGGATAAAAAATACCATTAATTGGAAACATATTCATCCTTATAGAGTTAATCTTATTAACAATCATTTTGGGATCGATATTCATTCTAAGATTTCATTGTTAAAAGATATATATTAAAAATATGAATAAGGGTATATGGTTATTTTGTGAAAAAATATAATTACTGATTCAACCCCCCCCCCCAAACCTATTATTTTTTTCATAATCAACTTAATCGATTTTTCACTAGTTTATCCTCTATAGATTGTCCCTGTTGGGATGAACCAACTAAAAAAATTTGTGTCCCCTTATTCATGCTCTATCACTTTGTGTTTATTGTATGGGAGAAAAGTGTTTTTAAAAATATTGGTACATGATTGTTGGAAATGTTCATTTTGAGAAATAAAATATACCCTAATTAACCCCCTCATGATATTTACCTTTCTTAGGCCTAATAAGTGGTGTCAAATATAATTTTTCTAGGTGGATTATTCTTTCTTTAATGAAATGGTAGTGGTTTTAATCTATCAGATTATTCTAATATTTGATGAAAATAATTTATAGTTATGGATGAATCAAATGAAACCCACTTTTTAATTATTAATAATGGATGTCCACACAATTTTTATAGATGGGATTTTGGACAACATAGAGATTATAATATTATAATAAAAATATATAATATTACATTATATTGATTCTAAATAATTAAATAGGTTAAGTTAATGCTTTTTCTATGAAATATACATACAAGTAACACTGTGTAAATCCTTAAATTATATGTGGTAAAAACTTTTAAAAATTTATAACCAATATTCCAAGGTATATGAAACTAAATTTCATTATTAGTATAAAACTTATTTGGATTTTTGAATACACCTAAATTAGTTTTTTATGAAATATTTGATCAGGTTAAAATTATTATAGAGGAAATGTGTGGACTAAAAGAAATACTATAAAATATTAAAATATTAAATATGATCCTTAGATGAATTAATTTGTGTTTAAATATGTAGGTAATAGTTCATGAAGACAAATACCCAAATATAGTGATATTAGATAGTCTTCATATAACTCTCATTGAATAAGAGATGAGAAATAATTACAACAACTCATTGGAGGAAGATAATTTTCAATAATTGGCATTCATATTAATGAAAAAACTCACTTTGATGCTGACACTGGAGATAGGGACGTTGATGATGTGATATCTTTCTTTTCCTAAAATATAAGAAAGGAGAAATTAAAAATTTGTTTGAAAAGTTAAATATTATTTCTTTCTATGTGAAAATATTTTTCATCTAACATCCTGATGTTCATAGAAATTGGAAGTTAATATTGTAGATGAAGAACCCTTAAAAAATATTATAATGGGGTAAAAGTAATAGGAATTCACAATATAAGTTATTTTGAATAAAAATTTTTTAATAAGAATATATTAGCTTAGAAGAAATAGAAGTGGAAAAAATTGATGATTTCAAGGACCATAGTGATTAAGTTCTTTTAATAATAATAAATAAGGAAGACATATTTAATAATTATTATGAATTTTATAGAATAGGGGGAAGAATAAACCTATAGATAAACTAGAGGATACAATTTAATAGATAGATGTTTATAGTGTAAAACAAGAAAATCCAATGGGGTTTTACATAATTTTAAATTTGATTCACAATATAAATAAGAATAAAAACTAAAGAGGATGGTAAAAATTTTATAAAACAGATGTAATAATTCTAGAAACTCAAATAATTAATTTCAAACTAGAAAAATATCATTTGATTATATATTTTTTGATTTATTAGAATAAATATTATTCTAAAATTTTGAGGATCTCAAAGATGGTGTTTTGAATATGAGATGAATACTTTATTATCAATAAATACTTCTACCAACATGAATTACATTGGGTAGTTAGAGTGAATGGTTTTATCAAGAATGTAACATGAATAAGAGGAAAAAATATAAATTTGTCTATAATTTAATCATATTAAGATTGGAAAAACTATTGAGGTTCTTGATCATAAGAAAAAAAATTAAATGATGATGTGAAAATAAAAACACCCAAATTATGGAAACATTATTTCAGAAGAACTATGAAACACAAGTTAATATAGAAGTGGAGTAGATAATAAAAATTATAATAAAATATTAATTCAGTTTTATTGTTATGTAATTATTAAAATTAAAAAATATTAATGTTCTCTATAAAAACCCATTTCAAGGATCGATTGAAATAAAAATATATGAACTGAAATTGTAAAGGTCAGTATTTTTTAACAATTTTTTTTTAATTTTATTAACACAAACCTATGAATTTTTAATCAAGGTTAAAAATAAATGTATCAAAAGCAAGCCAGATTAGGATATTTCAATTGCTAAAAGCAACACCGATAGTGAAAAAAACTCTTAATTAGTTTACTACTTTCCCAGATAAGGATAATTCAATTTTGTTAAATATAGACTTATTTTACTTCCCAATAATGAATGGAGATAAAATAAAATGAATGTAAAAAATAAGTAGATGAGAATGTGAATATACCACATAAGGATTTAAAATTAATAATTTACAATGGAGTGTGGACCCTTGATAATGGATTTAGTTCCAAAAATATTGGAAATAAAAAATCATATATTTTGGATCAATTACAATAAAGAATATTTTGTTCAATTTGCAAATGATAAAATTTGAATTATCATTAGATCCTAAAATTTATACATTATTGGAATAGACATAAATATCACCAAAGTATTAATTATTCAAATACTTGGTCACAATTAACTAATTTTAAGAATATAAATGACTTGTGGAATTTAATAAATATGAACAATAAGTTAGCATTCTAAAAGTAATATATATTACAATGGTGATGCAAGGGAAATAGAAAAGGGGAATCGATACCTCATTAGTGAAGATGGATACATGGGTTTTATATCCAGGGAGTAATATATCATGTTATGGTTAGGCACTTGAGCCAAAAAAATTAGATTATTTGTTCAATAATTAATGATCTCTTGATATCCCTAAACACTCATGTGATTTCACACACAAGTCGATATCTTCCAAAAATGAAATATTAATTGAAATACATACAAGACAAAGGATAAGAACACAATGATATTTTTTATTTTAGTATGTGTTGATATATATGGGTAAATATAACTAAAATAATCAAATAGAAATATGTATTTTACTATATTTATCAATCATTATGGTATTCTAAATTTTTTGATTGTGATCTCTCACAAATCAAAAGTATTCAAGTATATTACAAATTATCCTAGTTTCATGGATATATTTATTAGTTTTGAAATTAAAAATTTCTATACTGATAATGGTATAGAATTCACTAAAAACTAGTGGAAGAATATCCCAAAAATTATGGGATTAGGAACCAGGTTTCAATAGTAAGGGCTCCTAAAAAAATAGAATTTTTAGGAGGGGGAATTGATTAATTAACAACATAGACCAAAAAAATATAATTGAGAAAAAAATAATATATATATATTATAATTCAGATACTATTTCATTTTTATATCTATTATATTATGAATTGTTTTATTCGATTCAAAATAATACCCCTAAGAGTCTGTGTATGATAAGATTATAACACTGGAGTAATTTCCAATTTATGGAAGTGTTTTATTTTCAATATAGAGAGGAAATACGAGTTTAAAGACCATAGGTATGATGTTATATTTAATTTTTATTTATCCAAATGGAAGGGATAATAATTTCATAGTGAAATATATGGAAAATTAGACATTGAAATTTAAAAAAAATGTGTATAATTTTCAATATAGTGAGTTTTTTTCATAGAAATGCATAGATAAAAGATTATAGAATAGTGATTTTGAAGTGATTATACATAGGGGAGAATATATAGTTGAATTAAAATAAAAATAATAGACTAATAAAGTGGAAATAAAATCATGTTTTTAAGTTGTAAGGAATGAAAGTATAAGAGAAATAATTAATAAGCAAAATGTAATTGGTGATTAGGATAGTCAAA
Organism: Viscum album; assembly: GCA_963277665.1. Classification (NCBI taxonomy): domain Eukaryota; kingdom Viridiplantae; phylum Streptophyta; class Magnoliopsida; order Santalales; family Viscaceae; genus Viscum; species Viscum album. The sequence goes on along the minus strand of OY728133.1, from coordinate 2,061,390,425 downwards.
AACAAACACAGAGGATAAATAGTATATAACTAACCACTCTGTTATACCATGTAGAACCTAATTGTTTTTAGGTGGAAGAAAAAATTGGAAAAGGGTGAAGGATATGCATAAATCTATTGACCAAATTGAAAAAAATCAAATGTGGGAAATTTTTCTATGTTCAGAAGACAAAAATTTCATCATATCCAAGTAGTTGTTTCATAAAAAATCAAAGAATACAGTATTATGACTTTAAATAAATTACTTATGGTTTTCAAGGGATATTATAAAATTTAATGGATTTATGTTGATGAAACTTTATCTATTTCTATCTGGTTGGAATATAATTTAATATTCATGGATTTATTGGTGAAAATAATGTTCATGATGTTCAAAATACATGTTAGTCCATATTTATTTAATGGATTCATTGAAGTGAATGTTTATATTGAATAACTATATGATTTTATTATGCATTAATATGACAAAAATGTATTTTAATTGAAGAGTGTGTTGTACAGGATAAAGTAATCATTAATGGACTATTATTCTAGGCCTAATCAATACTTGATAAATCTTCTATACATAAATAAAGCGAGTGGTCAAAGGATTTTGGTTTTCATTTATATTTATAGAATAATTTTTTTAAGATCAAACAAATTATAATTTAATATATATTTAGAACATATAAGGTTTTAGTTTCAAATTTCCTAATTTTAGAGTTATAAATTTTCATTAATTTATAGTTGAATCAATGAAATCATGGAACATTTATTTCACAATAATAATACAAGAAAAATATACTCAATAGGTTTTTAATGGAGGATTATATACTATTGAAAACTCTTATTTCTATGAAAAATATATTTTCCAGATATGATGTTGGAAAAAAGTATGATAAAATCTTATATAGGCATATCATTAGAAGAGTACAATACTAAATACTATTTTGAACCAACATTGTGTTTAACATTTTACAATATGAATGGCACCAAATTTGCCCCAGGAAAATCCAATTGTGTTCAATGATGGTTATTCATCATTATATCAATTTCATGGTGGGTTTCAAACATCATTATCTGGAATCACTATAGAAAAATTAACTATCATACATAAATGTTGGTTGGGATATTTTCGTGGATAATTGAAAAAAAAACATTGTGTAGTGCATTTTATCTTTTATATTTGTGCATTTAATGGATGGATGAGAAGAAATAATGTTTTTCACTAAGAAATATATAATTTGAATATAGGTTTTCCATTAAAGAGTGTACATGATTGTTAAATATGAATCAAATGGTTCAGGATGTTGGAGGTTATGAAAAATATCATATTGCAATAAGGTGTGATAACTATATTGTTATTAATCCTATAAAAACATATCCAGAACTCAAGTAAAAATTATATAAAGATTAAATGTCATTTTATTTAAGTGTAGGTTGAATAATTTCTTGTACATTTGTACTACATTTCATCACAACATCATGTTACAATTATCAATAAAAAGGAAACACCTAAGGAAGATTTTGAGAGGCATCGATTGGATCTTAGAGACTATCCATCACTCTCAAGATATATGGTTTTGAAGAGGGAATCACACTAACTTATGATATTTTATATCCCTAAAATGTTATGGTAACTCCTTTTATTTAATTTTTTTAATTTATATACATCTCTTATAACCCATCAGAGAAGTGTTGTTAGGGTTAATTGAAGGAAAGAGATAATTTCTCCATGAATTTGTTGGGATTAATTTTCCATAAATTTAAATTATGGTTTGATGATATTTTTCATAGTAACATTGGTTGATCTATCACGTTTTAATGTTTTGGAAAGAAGAAGAGTTCTTGAATTTATATTCATGGGGATCATATTGATTTTGAATTTATAATGGGGATTCAGATAAATGATTTTTTTAATGAAGATGATTTCATTTTAACTATTATATCCCAAAAGGGGTGTTCCTTCTAAGAGATTATAATTATTATATTAAATCATTGATCAAATATCTTCATGAAATAGGGTTCAATTCTATATCTAGTTAGTTCTGTTGTTTTTTTATAAAACTTTGGTTAATCAATTGGATATGAGGTTTTAGAAATCCCAATAAAGAAAATTTTGAAAAAAATCATTTGGAAATGTTTTTTGTTTTATTTGATGAAAATTATATTGAATATACTTCCAATGTATCATATAAAGTCCTAAAGTAACCTGAAGGAGTTTTGTAAGATGATGATAATAGAAGTAGAAGTTATGTTTTTATAACAGAAACACACATTGTTATCCTAGTTCATGTTTGGAGGGAAGATCCAAGGAAAATAGATAAGTGTAAGAGTTTCATGTACATGTAATATCCTTTGAGATAATATATAATAGTTCCCATCATACGTTATGTTTTATATTATGTCTCTTGGAGGAGAAAAAGACTCCACAAAGTGCATGATAGTCTAATGCCATGAGTATAGTGGTATGCTACTGGGAAATTAGAAGAGTATAATATTTAAAGGTACCCAATCAATACATATGGATATTTTAATAACATCAGCACCATTTTGTGGGAGTGATGTATTGGGAATGAAAACCACGTCATAAATAAAATTAGGAAGATTTTAGTGGTTCTACCTAATTGAGGATGTCCATGCCATTGTAGAAAATAACACCACAGAGATGTGATATGAAATAGTAAATAATCATGGATATACAGATGTTAGGATTTGATTATAAGGGTTACATTATTGAATAGGAGAAAAATTGAAATTTTAGACTTTTCACAATACTGTATTTTATGAGTGCACACCATAAAATATATAGGATTTTTGGTATATTTTTCAAGGGATAGTATCACACCGTGGAGGTTCCAATGAATATATCAACGAGATTTTGAATTTATATTATGTAATTGGGATCATTTCTTAATAGTGATTTTAATTCCAAGAAACTTTCAAGTCATAAGTGTTCTATATTCAAATTCATAAATTTAATATAGGATATGAGGAAATTAAATGGTCATTGTGGCTATATTTTTCGAGGTGGAAGGTTGAATTTTACCATCCTAATGTATTTGGAGTAATGATCAATAAAAGGGGATAATTAGAGACTCTCTCATAATTAGATAATAATAATTATCATTAAATAAAAAATATGAAGGATCATTGGTCAATTGAGACATAAATGGAAATGGAACAAAGGAGTTTTATAATTACGATAGAAATTTGAAGAATGAATCAGAGTAAGGTCCGAGAGGTTTTCTCACTATTAGTTCGTATATTTTATATTGTTGATTATGGTTGATATGAAAAATATCATTCATGGATCTTGAATATTACACATGGAGGTGAAGTGGGCCTTTCTGTGTGATTGAGATGGGTGAGTTCTTAGTATTATGAGCGTTAAAAACATGGAGGGTTAGTGTGATTTCTCAAAATTGTAAGGAACAATTAGTTGACTTATTTATTTTGATATAGTGACACATTTTGATTTTATACTCCTTGGATTCGCAATGTTTGGGAGATCCAAGTTAATTTTCATATATCCCTCTTTACATTTATTTGTACTTTATATGAGTTATGAGGGAGAAGGTGTTCCTTCTAACAGTGAAATCATATTTTCATAATGGTTTTTTAAGACATATGTATACATGAATCCCCCACCCTGGGTTTTTTAGCTTGATTGGAACTAACAATATCACTACCACCATAACTTATATCATAATTATTCTGAACTTATATATCATAGATTTATATACCCAATAACAATGTTTAATGTCTCACAATTAAAACATTCAAACAAAAACCTTAACATTATATTTTCATCCACTCTCTCGACCATCAACCATTCGAGGAAATTCCAACACCTAGGTTAAACCTATTAAGATAACATGAACCTATAGAAATCACAACACTAACACTAAACCCAAGATACTCAATTTATATCAAATAAACTCACACCTCCCTAACATATATCTCAAGGATAATTTGTTTTCTTTATACCAAGTGCTTTGACCCATTTAATATATCAAAAATAATATTATTAAGTGATAATTATTTCCATGTATTCTAAATTGGGTCTGATTGATAAACATACTAATATTAAATTATTATAGAAACATAGACTATTTCATTTTTTGATGATTTAATTAAATGATACTATTTAATTTTATTAACAAAATCCCTTTTCCAAATTTTTCTAGGTTGTTTTTTTAAAAAATTAATTAAATAAGCCTCCCAAAATAATATATAAATATATATATATTATTTGTTATGGACACATTAAATAACCAAATTCTAGTTTAAAAAGGTTTTTCAAAAAAACATTTCTAAATTTTTTTAGGACAATATTTTCAAAAAACATTTTAAAAAACACACACAAACATGCACATTACATGTGAACTAATTTTCCAAGTATGAATTATATGAAAAAATATATTTTCAACTTCATGGATGAGATAATAAACCTAAATTCATAACATTATATTTCTTATAATAACAAAACTATAATACTAAAAAACTAATAATCACAATCTCATTCTCTCAATTGATATACATTCGCTATAAAGGTGTTCTCAAATCACAAGGTTCGTATTATCTACATTTACAAACAAATCCTATCTTGTTATATCGTATTAAAAATAATTAAAATAATTAAAATAATTAATTAAAATATAAAGTGTAATTTTTTTAACATTTTTAACCTGATAACCATATGTATGGCCTAATCCAAGTAATTACATACTTTAGGAACACCTCCTAGTATGCTGGAGGCTATTGACTATAAGTCAGGTTTTTAGGATATAATTTGGGTATATTATCTTGTATATATCATGGAATATAATATTCAATAATTAACCAAATTTCTTAATATAAATAACATATTAGAGTATTTTATGGCATTACTGTAAAGGTCATATCATGATATAATTAAAGTCATGGTGAAATATCATATTAAACAAAAACAATTATTGTCATTCATTAAAATATATGAATTGCTAATATATTATCCATAGAGGATATATATATATAATATTAGGAAATTAAATAGATTATTCATCTATAAATGACATCATCAAAACTTTGATATCATCTCTTAATCCTTTTCATGTTATCTAATATATAACTCTACATATATTGTTACCCTAACCTACAGTATAAACGTAGATTATGTGAATCCACTAAGATAAAAATGTACGGTGTGATTACATAACTCAGTAGGCCATGATCAACATTATTTGAAACATAATCCATTATATATGAGTGTATTTATAAGATGAAAATACGCATCCTTTATATATATATTTGTTTGAGTGTGTAAGCATGAAATAATCCTGATCATTAAATTCTATGATTTAGAAACACTTTACTTAGTTACTTGAATGAAAACTACAATCATTTTCAATGAAATCAATAATTTGTGAACTCTTGGATATTTACAACATAATTAAAATTTACATTTGGTATTGTATACCCTTAAAATTCAAACAAGTATTTTATATAATATTAGTACTTGATGGGGAAAATCAATGTAGTTTCTCAAACCCCTTCATGTACATTAGATATTTATTTATAGATTCATTTTTCCTCTTTCTTAACTCCCCCTTTAGATTTTAGTAACCAAGTATTACTATTTCATGGTTCAATATTTTCTTTCTAGCTTAAAAATTTACCCTCTTGTATTTTTTAAATGACACCAGCCTAGACATCTCATGTATTTATAAGCTATTCTCATTACTTTTATGGTATCTAAAATCAATAATTTAATTCATTCAAATTATTAAAATGTTTATAAGAAAAATATTTCCATATCCACAACCTTTATATAATCCTTCCACCTCTATAAGTAATTAAAATACTAAATCATACTATGTACATTATTTTATAATAAATTTCATTAAGATATTTTTAATATAATACTTTTGAACATTTATATGAATAATTTTTTACTTCTCATAAACATCTATATAAATTTTTTAAACAACAGTAATATTTATTTGTTTAGGAAGTGTTTTCTTTGACATAGAGAAATTTTCATCTTTCATTCGAAAAAATTTCATTCTACTATGCCAGTCTAAGATGCTTCTTCCACTAAACTTATCCATTTCTAAATAAATCTCAAAATCATGTTTTTAGGTAGTGATGTCATTTTTCTATAAAATGTTCTTTTATTATATTAGTATCATATATTAAATTTATTAAATAGGTATTTTAATAAATGTTCTCCAATTAAAATGGTGAATAATTTTTTAAATACATCATACCCATTAGTGGAGAAAGATCTATATTCTACTATGACTTATGTCACATTTTTTTCTTTCATTAGGAAGTTGTTTAAGTGAGCCATCATGAAAATCACATCGTATATTTCTTTTATATATTTAAGTAAAGAAACACTATTCTCAATCAATCATATGGATAAACTCAACACTCTTTTTCATGTATCCTAACCTTCAGGGATTCTCATAAAAGTGTAACACAAATCATATGTCAAATATGGTCACCTAATACTCTTAGAATCTCCAATAACTTACTTTCCTTACATAATAAAATACATGGAAACCCTAGTATAGAAAAACGTACGTATCTGGATGATGGATGCCTTAAAATTTTTTTCCTTCGATTGAATATAATACTTAGTATTTAATGGGATTAAAATATAATCATCTTATCACTTATATTCCATTTTCATGTGGTCATGATTTTGATTAGTTATGTTTTTAATTCATATTTCTTCAACAATATCAATATGTTCAACCCATATTTGTTTCTAAATAATTACCCTACTCATATGTTATATTATTATCCCAAATTAAATCTCATCAATATTTACACATATCCAAATACACCACATGTATAAGGTACATGAAACACTTTCATGTAATGGATTATAATGAAATTAAATCAATAATCTCCCTATGAGTAAGCATAATGTGATCTATAGGTAGCCCCCACTTTTATTCGAAGTTGAAGAGGCCCCCATGTTAGTGAGTAGTCCAAATACCCATGGTTTGGTAACAAATAGAGACTTTAATTACATCAAAATTATAATAGATAATATTTAAAATATATAATTAACCATTAAATCCAAGCTCGTACCTCTTCAAAAATACTAAATTCAAGATAATAGTAGACTGAATCAATTATCATACCTATCATGAAACTCATTGAATACATGTGTGTTAATTTAAATTATAAATTTAAACATGTTTAAACTAAATCCTAAATCAATTCACAACATTTAAAATTTATATCATTGATTAAATAAAAAATGAACTGAATAAATGATCAATTAATAAATTTATACGTATGATAATCAAATACTAACAATTTATACAAAAAAATATTCAAACACCATATAATTTTGGTATTCTCCAATTTAAATTCCTTATAATCATTAAAAATGAACATTTAGTATTTATTTTAATATTAACTCTTTCATACCCATAATCCACATGGATTTTATTATGAATTCTCTAATATTATAACATATGTGTTACTCATAAATAATATTTTAATAACCATATATAAATTTCATATTTTATATAATTTTTTTTCATAATTTAAATAAAATGAAATTTATTTTATTTAAACCATTGATATAATCATCAAAAACTATTTTAATGGTTTAAATAACTTATAAATAATTTGAACCAATTTAAAAATATTGTATTTTCATTTACAAAAAAAATAATAAATTAATTTAAACAAATGCATTTATTGGATTTGAAGGCTATTACACTACATTTTGTGGGATATTCTCTCCCTCTATACTAGGGTTAACATCTCCCATATAGATAACACCTATGGATGTGCTCGGTCATATCCTATTTAATCTAACCTTGGGTTTCCATTTGGGTAGGAGAGATATCATCAAGTGTGGTTTTGGGTTTCTTGATCTGGAGTCGTGGTACTCTTTCCAATGTGATGGGTTCTCATGGCTTATGTTTCATTTGTTGACTGATGTTTATTTGAAGGGTTGTGTCACTTTATATTTTTTCAAGGGAGGTGGGAATGGAAGATATGGTTTGGGTCCAACACTACACGACCTTCTAGTGGCAGAAGTGAAGTACGGGATGGAAGAGGCTTATAAAAGGAGGATCCCCCCCCCCCTCAAGAAGACTATCCCATTAATTAGATTCTCTGGTATTCTTAACACCAGTTATCCCATTTTATTGATGTATTTTCTGAGGTGGTTTCCCAATTATTCAGGAGATATTTCAAGTGGTTTCTTCTAAATTATAGTGAAGGAGTGTGTACCCACACTTACATTTAGTGATCCTTCTATTTGCTATTGGTTTTTAACCGCTTTCATTTTACGGTTTTCTTATATTACGTCTACTATCCATTATTTTACACATTTTTTCACAATATTTTATGTTATTATTATCACTACACCGATGGGAAAATTATTTATAGTCTCAACAAGAGGTATCAAAGGGAAGAATCTGACCCGAATCTATTCACTTTTTTTGGTTATTAATAATTCTCCAAAATCTGAGTATTCTCTAGGATTGAGAATCTGTTCGATCATTCACATTAGAAAAAATTTATTGAAAATTTTAAATTCCACATTGTGAAATTTTGGATTTTATAGACTGGCGATGTGTCTAGATGGTGGAGAAATTAAATATCAAAAAATGAAATGGGAATAATTTTCCATTTTGTGACAAGAAGATGTAGGTAGTGTTGTAGAATGATAATTATCAACTAAAAACTGGTGAATGACCAGCAAATGTGATGATGGATATTTGATCCAATGGGATCCAAAATCATGAAATGGAAGGGAATATGGAATGTACATCTGGAAAAGGAGATATACTAGTTAGAAATGTAGCGATAACTGTTGGAAGCAGGAATCATCTCAACGATGCATGGATAGTCTACTTAGGAGCAACATGGCACATGACGTATCAATGGGAAATGTTTGACTTATATGAAACTATATCTAAATGAATTAAATACATGGGGAATGATTACAACTTGATGATCATTGGATTTGGTACCATCAAAATGAATATTTATGATTGTATTGTTTGAACCATCCAAGGAGTATTCCATGTGAAGGGAATGAATAAGAACATGTTATCTTTGAGATAATTTTATGATATATGACGTAAAAATGTAACCAATAATAATTGATGATATTTTTTAATTGTGATTTTATGGTAATTAAGGTGAAGAAGATATCAAAGTACATTTATATACTTATGGGTGAAACATACAGGGAGGAAGAAATAGTTGTCAAAAAAACTAAATTAATTGAAGCATTGACAACGTTATGGCATTAGAAGCTTGGTCGTATGTCAGAAAACGGCTGAAATATTCTTATGGATTGGAAGTTACTACTTAGTTTAAAAAAGGTAAGCATACAATTTTTTGTTCATTGGGTTTTGATCAATCTCCACAGGTTAAGGTTTTGGATGTCAATAGATAGAAGTCAGAAGATCATGGAGTTGATCCACTCTGATGTTTTTCAAGAATCGTTTATATATATTGGATGATAAAGATACTTTATATACTTCATGGATGATTTTTTAAGAAGATATTTGGTTTACCCAATTAAGCGGAAATAGGATGTTTTTTAAATCCTGAAAATATCCAATGGGAGGAAAGAAATTGAATCTGTAAAGAAACTAAAATGTATGAGGACTGATAATGGTGGGAAATATACAGGTGACGTGTTTAATACTATTTATCAATGATAAGTCATAAATAGATATTTTATCCTATTATACACTCCTTAGTGGAATGGATTGACAGATTAGATTAATAGAACCCTATTGGAGAGAACAAGGGCAATGTTCAAGGCTGCCGGAATTACCAAAATATTACGGGAAAAAGCAGTGAATACCACCTCTTATGTGATCAATGGATCTCTATTAATGGATATTGATCTGAAGACACCAATGGATATGTGGACTAGTAAACCAAATGTTTATTCTTAGTAACATACTTTTGTATATCCGTTATATTATTTGATAAATTAACAAGAAAAATAAAAGTTGGATTCTAGATCTAGGAAATGTCTCTTATTAGGATATATTGATGGTGTGAAGGGGTATCATTTGTGGGACCCCACTTCTGTAAACTTATCATCAGAAATAGATTTAATTTTTGTAGAAGATAGGGTAAAAATGATAATTTATGGAGACATAGATAAGGAGAATACAGAAGATACAACAGTTTAGGTGGAGGAAAAATACAAGGAAGAACTAGTTTCCTCTTATGCATTACGAGATCATGAAGATCAAGTATCTTTTGAGTTAGGACTAAAATGGTAATCTTGGGAGAAAATAGAACTAGTATAGAATTCAGAATATGTCAGTGAGAGAAATACTGAGAACTTCTTGTTGGTGGATGATGCAGAGCCATCTTATTTTGTGGAGGAGACACAGAGTCCAAATGTATCATCATGGATAGTGGTGATTCATGAGGAAATCAAAGCCCAAAACAATAACATGACTTGGGATCCTGTTACATTACATCATGGAAGTAAGGATATTGGCAAAAAATGGGTATTTAAGATAAATCGGGATGCAAAGAACAAAATATGACGATATTGTTCATGAAAAGTAGTCAGCGAATATTGTTAGAAAGAAGGAATTGATTTTAATGAAATATTGTCTTCTATTGTTAGACTGAAAAATATTCAAATTGTTATGGAGATGTGTGCTATATAAAATTTACATCTAGAGTAAATGGATGTGAATAATTCTTTTCTATATGGTGATCATGATGGAGAGATATATATACTCCAGCTGTAATGTTGTATAGAAGAAGGCAAAGAGAACTTGGTTTTCTATTTGAAAAAATATTTGTACGGTCTTAAGCAGACACCAAGGTGTTGTTATATGATATTTCATTCCTTTATCATGAACCATAGATACAATAGACTTCATTCAAATCCTTATGCATATTTTAGTGGTTTGGATAGTAATTATTTCCTCATTATTATATTTTATGTGGATGACATGTTGGTTATAGGCCCCAATAATGATCAGATCTAGAAGACAAAGGCATAGTTATCTAAGGAGTATGATATGAAGGACTTGGGCCAGAAAACAATATTCTCGAGATATAGATTTACCGAGACCAAAATAATTGGAATACTTGGATATCAAAGAATAATTACATAAAGAATGTATTGAAACACTTAAACATGAAATACTTAATCTATTATCTAATAATATTACAATTAATTTCAATTTTTCCTCTATGATGAGTCCTAGAAGAGAAGAAGAGTGGATAGAGACGTCTTAGGTACCATATTCATCAGTGGTGGGGAGTCTCATGTTTGCTACGGTTTTTACTAAACCAGAAATTACACATGCAGTGGGAGCAGTTAATTGGTACATAGTGAATATAGGATGGGATCATTTGAGAATAGGGAAGAGGATCCTGAGATACATCATGGAGACTTCAAATGATGCATTATGTTGTGGATGATTAGATTTAAATATTGGATGCAATGTTGATTCCGATTTTACAGGTGAATATGACCTGAGGAAATCCACTACATGTTATGCGATTACTCTTGCAGGAGGATCTATGAGCTTAATTTCAAAGTTACTATCAATTGCGTCTTTATCCATGATGGAGGATGAGTTCATGGTATTTATAAAGGCTTACCAATAGCATATTTGGATGAGAAGTTTGTTGGAGGATCTTAGGCATAGACTAGATCATATTCCATTTTTTGTGATAGTTAGGGTGCCTCAAAAAATACAGATAAGCTATCTTTTCATTCGATTACCAAGCATAATGGGGTAAAATATAAATTTTTCTAACATGTGGTTGAGGAAGTAAGTGTATACATGCATAAATTCACACTAAATAAATTGTGGAAGATATCCTAATGAAGGAAGTTGACTCTGATTAGTTGTGAGGGTGTAGATCCTTGAATGGATTTACAGATTCATGTGCGGCATGTTTTGGAGATTGAAAGGTTGTTTGAAGATATAATTAGTTATAAATAATATATTCTAGTGGGAGATGTGTTGGCTGATCCTTATTTGGAGGTTTTCATTGCCCCTATTTTTTAAGTTATGTGGTCGTGGAATATGTGGTTGGTGGCCGACATCACCCAACTCTCAAGTAGAGGAAGAGAAACATGGGATAGAAGAGTCCAATAAAAGGAGGACCTCCCCTCTATAGGATTATCCATTCAACCAGCTTCATTGGTAATATCATCATCAGTTATCCCATTTGAGTATAGAATTTTGTGAGGTGGTTTCACCAATATTCAAGAGATATTTTTTACCGATTTTCTCAATATAATTTTTGGGGAGTGTGTACCCACTTTTACTGATAGCGATCCTTCAATTTTTACATGTTTTTACCCCTTTCATTGGGGGGGGGTTTCACGTTACATCTAGTGTCATTTTTTTCTACATTTTTTTCATTATTTTATTTTTTGATTATCGATGCACTTGTGGGACAATTATTTTTTATCCTAACACCAGATCTTAGGAACTCTATTGGTGAATATCATTTGTTCGGTGGCATTCCCCTCATTTGAAATTACTTCTAATCGTGCTATTAGATGCCCTTCCAGGGGTATTGTTTGAAAATATGACTGAAGTTCATCCCTATGTCTCGCTATTAAGATTTCTGGTTTTGTGTGCCTCAGTTCATTCCCATGAAATCTGTCTCGGCACCTTCCAGGTTCTGACAGTCAGTGTGTTCACCTCATTCTTTCCCGGTGGTTTTTTCTTACTAGTAATGGTGATCAATGATGGAGGTAGTGGGTTAATATGGTGGGTATATTTTTCACTATCATCATTATCATATGGCTTTATTGGCTGTTCTTGAGGCTAGTTGCCTTTGGTATTTCAGAATTATGGGTTTTTTGCTATTTGTTTTGTGGGACTTATAGCCAATGTTTTGGGTATTTTGGACACTAATATGTCCTTTGCTCAAACAGTACATTGATTCACCACTAGTGAGTATAAGTATGCATGACAGGGATAGTAAAACAACTCAGTGAAGTAGGGTGTCAGTGTGTTCATGAACTATCAGGAGGGTGGCCTCAATTAAGTGATAATAATTTTGAATATTATCATCCATTATTCATTCAGATTAATCTAATAATGTGAGATGGTGGAGAATCCTTTCATGTGAATATATGTACTTGGGAACAATCTAAGGATGAAGAGCAATGGGAAGGTGGTTTAAGAAAGGGCCATGTGGGCATTACCTAGTTGGTTCCTCGAAAGGGAGATGATTGAACTAAAACCCATCATTTGTCCCTCCACCTAAATAATTGTTTCTCCCTTCCTGGAACATGTGTTCTTATTAGGAATCAATACCTCTAAAGAGTTTCCATTTGACTTATTTATGGAACAAGAAACATGAAATGGTTCATTATCTAAAGGGACAATCTTTCTAAAGGTAGGAATTCGTTAGGTTTGGACCTACGATACTTAAGCACATATATCAGTCGAGAGTATTAGAGGTCAGACTCATCACACACTTTTGCAGAGAATAATTTCCTACTCTCTGACTCTCTTATAGAATTAAGATATTTCTATGAATCCTTATTAATTTACAAAGTATAACATTGGTTTACCTTGAAATTTTCAATCAATTATTATCATGTGTGAATTTTAGAACCATTCGTATGTATTTGATAATCTTAATTAATGGAGACATAAGTATGTATTTGAGATTATATATTAATGGTATCCTCTCATATAATATTTTGATATTCTTTTAACAATTTTTATTATAATACTATCTTTCAAGACACTAATTGGGTCACTCTGGAATTTATTGTCATAGCAGGAGATGCAATTTTATTTTGATGTTGGAATCATACCCATAAATTTGATGCCAACGTATCATTGTGAAGGGAATCAAAACCCTAATAGTTTGGTTCCACTTAATGGGACACATCATAGGTTTTAGGGTTGTGTGGTATGGACCTAGCCATATAGTTTAATGTCACATAGTAAGGACTTCTAAGTATAAGGTTCTTAGTCAATGCATGGTGTGGGACTTCCGCCTAAGAAGCCCAAGGAACTGAGAAAAGACTTGGGTTTACTATTTGGATTAAACCCTATTGGGAATATGGAAATAAAGAGAATGTTTTTTTGGAGAGTTGGGTCTGAACCTCAGGAAGGTTTCCTATATATCCCATTCAGATAGAAATCAAATACCACGCAATTTTGTGAATCTCATCGGAGAGTGTAGCGCTGTGAGAGAGATGTTCTTGGGATTACTTCCTAAAAATGATGCATTGGTTATTTTACGGTTTAATTAAGGACATTTTATTTATAATAATTCTCATTAAAGGATTAAATGTGATGGAGCTCAGGACTTAGGAATTATCCCAACATATCCAGGTTTTGAAAGGAATCATTGTTCTCATATTTCAATCAATGAGATGATGCTCGGGCCTTAGGAAGGATTCCTACATATCCCAGTTTTTATGGGTGTCAGAATTCTCGTATTTCATTCAATGAGTTGGATATCGGCCCTTAAAAAGGACTTATACATATCCCAGTTTTTATGGGAATAATAATTCTCATAGTTCATTCATTGAGATAGAGCTCAAGCTTTAGGATGGATTCATATGTATCCCAGTTTTGATGGGAATTAGAGTTCACATTGTTCATTAAATGAGATGGAGCTCGATCCTTTGGAAGTATTCCTACATTTCCCAATTTTGATGGGAATCATAGTTCTTGTAGTTCATTCAATGAGATGGATCTCATGACTTAGGAAGGCTTTATATGTATCCCAGTTTTGATGAGAATCAGATTTCTCATAGTTTGTTCAATGAGTTGTAGAACGGGCCTTAGTAAGGCTTCTTACATATACCAGTTTGGATGGGAATTAGAGTTCTTTTAGTTCATTCAATGAGATCGATCTCAGGCCTTATGAAGTATTCCTTCATATCCCAGTTTTGTTGGGAATCAAAGTTCTCATAGTTCATTCAATGATACAGATATTGGGCCTTAAGAAGGCTTCCTAGATATCCCAGTTTTTTTAATTAGAGTTATCACAGTTCATTCAATGAGATGGAACATGGGCCTTATGAAGGATTCTTACCTATCCTATTTTTCATGGGAATCAAAGTACTCATAGTTCATTAAATCAGATGGATCTCGAGCCTTATTAAGTCTTCCTATATATCCTAGTATTGATGGGAATCATATTTCACATTGGTCATTCAATGATATAGAGCTCGGGAAGTAGGAAGGATTCCAATGTATCCCAGTTTGACAGGAATCATAGTACTCGTAGTTCATTCAATGGGGGTGTTTGTGGCTTTTTTGGGATCATCAAAAAACACTATGGCTATGTGATTCATTCTTGGTGTGAGAAACAAGAGGAAGTTGAAGATTAAACAAAGGCACACACACTTTTCTTCCTCCACTAGTGGAAGTGGACGGTTCTATCGTAAAAATGGTGGATGAGAGAGTTGAGTAATGCACCTTTCAATGTAGAATGAAAGGTGATGATCATTGGATCCGGCCCAAAAGGGTATAGGATTAATCTAGGTGGGATTCCCAAAGTGGATCCCAAGAGAAGAGGGAAAATTTTTCTTTTTTTGAATGTAAAATAAAGTGTGACCCTCACACTTCCAATTAGAATCCAAAGGCTCTGGGTCATAGAGATAAAAAGGGGATGATAGTGTCCCATTCCTAGAATCCAATATTGGGAACTTTGCAACACTCTCTCTAGGGTAAGCATCCATGTGAATGTAGATATACTAACTTACAAATGAAACATGATCCTTAATCCCTTAGAAGATGAATTTGGTAAACCTATAACTTTATATATATAACTAAATAAGATACAATTTGATGTCCCTTTACCATAGGTTTGATAATCAAGAGGTTATAGAAGAGTCTTCAACTTAATCCCTTTCATACAATGGATACAATGAGGAGGAAACGTTTCCATGAATTACTTTGAATAAGTGTTGATGAAAGGCTTGTATAGGCTGAAGGGATAATGTGAATCAATTAGGGGCACCCACGAAGGTATTTGGAGTGCTGGTATGGGCATGAAAGTAGGATTTGGAGACCTGACATTTACATAAGTGATGAACAACTTGGATGTTAAAATGTGGGTGAGACATGACACAATCCTTCAAGAGTAGTCACAGGTATTCCTTAAAGTATGGTTCTCATGTTTCGAGGGATGGGTGGGGTGCAAGTGTTTCTTATTTAGGGAGGTTGGGTGTTATAGGCATGCAAGTTTTATGGATTTAAAACACTTAATGGACTTTAATTCATATGTCCCCCCTTTAATTCATCATTCCTAGCTATCGAAGATCTACCTTTATTGTGTTTGAATACTTGGGAGAAGCACTAGAGAGACCAGTGTAGAAATTAATCTTTAAGGATATTTGTCATAAAAATGAGGACCCCATGGGTCTATTTAAATGTTAAATTAGGTACCTGGGAAAAAGAGACTTTTCACACAATTGTGGTGCACAAGTGTTTGGCGTGCAAGTGTATGGCACACAACTGTGTCATGTGCAAGCTTATGCATGAAAGTTGTATGTGCAAGCTGATGCATGGAAGCTGTCCATGAAAGATGATGCACAAATGTTTCAAGGACTTCATATTAATTTTTGGTTCTTTAAATTGGGTGGCCAAGGATCATATTTATAGGATAATATGTAATTCGAGGTGTATTTGACTTGGAAAGCTAGTATGGCATGACAGTATGGCATGAAAGGTGATGAAGATCCCTTTACAACATGTTTCCAAATTCTAATAGACATAACTTTGGATCTGTGAGTCTATTTTGGATCCACAACATGTCAAATCAAATATCTCAAAGAGATATACACATATAATTTTGATATGTTGACACTTTCATTCATCGATCTTGGAAATCCATGGCCTACTCTTATGGTGGTACCTTCTGAACTTATCCCCCTTTGTAGAGCAGTATCACGGAAAATGGAAATCCATCCATGAATTTGGAAGAAATGTGCATGAAACACATTCTATGTTGTCAAAAAATTCCCCCTTAGAATAATATTCCTTTGTAATAAAAATAATCTATTTCTAGGGTAAAATATAGGCCACATTGATGAATTCCAAGATCATTTTGTGGGTTTGGAGCTACGACATATTTGGAAAGATTATTTAATTTTTACCTAATAAAATGGACCGAGTGATCACAGTTTTACTTTTTCTAGGTTCATGAAAGAAACCCCATTAAATTTTTATATTTTGACTTTTTTTTATTTCTAAATATTGCATAAACTATACAAAATATAGTTATAGAGAGGAGAGACTTCAACTATTGTCCAGGGTGCTCTTTGTGGGATTTCAATCTTGTGAGTTCTATGTATTTTCTTATGGGAAGTTTAGTATCATTCATATTGGACTAATAATTCTAGTGTTTAAGGTCGAATATATTTGACCATAAATTTAGAAATTAGTTCCCAAACAATTTTATTGTCTAAGAATTTCTCCAATATTCTTTGGAGACATCCAATGGGAATATTGAGTCATTATTGTTTTATAGTCACCAAATATAAAACAAGAATTATAAACATAGAGGAGGTATTTTCCAAGAATAAAGTTATCATTTCTGGAAGAACCCATTTTGGGGGTCGTATTATATAGTGTCGACTTGGGAATATGTTTCATATCCAAACAATGACATCTTTTAACTGAAAGACTTATTATGTAGGCGATTTCATGAAAGGCCACCTAAGGAAATGTACTGCAAAGTCAAACAAAAGAGATCTAAAAAATTTGAAATTTTATTAATGATAAAAAAGGTAAATTAAGACTTCGTAGAATTAAGACCACAATGGGTGGTTTTTTCAAGGAAATAGATTTAAGAATAAAGGGCCATTTGTGACAACCTAGGCTGTGAATGGGGAAACCACTCCTACACAAATTTGGTGTATGAAGAATGGTTTAAATTGATCAGAAAGGGGATTTATAACATTATGTTGTGTAGTTTAAATTAATGTAGTAAGGATATTATGTTGTAAAGATTCATGTCATGTAGCAAGGACATTAGGTTGTGCAGTTTCAAGTCATGCTGTGAGGAAATTAGGTTGTGCAATTTCAATTCATGCTACAAAAACATTAGGAGGCTTTAATTTAAGGTCTTCATCTTTGAACAAACGTTTATGAGTCTCTAATTTTTTGAAAAATTTTATAGAAACAAACCACAATGTTTATTTATGGAATGTAAGAATTGTAAACTATGATTTGGGAATTTATGGAACCTGAGAATGGTATGGGAAAGGGATAAAGGCATTAGAGGAAGTATTTTCAAACAACGAAGTTACCATTATTTGATTAACCTATAATGAGTGTTGTATTATATAGTTCCAACTAGGGCATATGCTGCATACACAAAAAGTGGATTTTTTTACTGATATGCCTATTATGTAGGAGGCTTATGCAAGGTCACCTAGGAGAATGTACTACATAGTTAATCAAAAGATATATTGGGTATCAAAAATTATATTTATAAAAACCAATGAATTGTTAAAGAGATTCTGATTTCCCAAAGCACAGAGATTGGTTTATTGATAAATGTACCTAAATACAGACAGAGTATTTCAAGTCATGATATTTAGATAATCAGAAAAATATGATTTCTACGAAGGTATGACCCAAATGTACGAATTATGATGTATGTAGTTTTAGGCCATATGACTATGAACAAAATATTATGGAAATAATGGATGATATGTGGTTAAATGATCCAAGGTTATTTCAATATACATTGAACACATGGAGAGGTAAAATGTGTAAAAAATAGTCTTAGGGAATTTCAGATCAAGAGAAAGGTAATGGGACAAATATACACATATGAACTCTTTAAGATACATATTCTTGTATATTGTCATAACATTCTGTACGGGACGGAAGATGATTTTACCAATAATGAAGATGCCATTATTTGAAAAAAAAATGTTATAGGGGTTGTATTATAAAGGGTCAACTGGGGAATATGCTACATAGCACATAGTTGTATCTTATAATAGACAATACTGTTATATAGAATAATTATGCAAGGCCACCTAGGGGAACACACTGCATATTTAGGAAAAAGAGTTTTCAAATATCAGAAATTGTGCCTCAAAAAAACATAGAAATGATTATGAAGATTTGAATGTATTCAAAATTTTGAGATTGAAATAAGATAGGGGGAATGCTCAATGCATAGTAGAAATATTTGAATCAATATTGTCCATGAGTATGGAGTCCCTTATACAGATCTGAATCATATATAAAAAGGAGACATTTTTTCATAGTGGGGTCTCTAAGAAGAGGACCCAAAATGAAGACTATGGTATAGATCGTTAATTATATGCAGAAGAGAGATAAAAATTATCCCATGGATGATACTAGGATATAAGGTCTAGTTTTCACTGCATATCTCAATGGGATGTGAATCAATCCATATGTAGATTTTTGGGTACTTTTTTATTTAATTTCATGTAGCAAGAACATTATGTTGTGCAGTTTAGAGTCATGCAGCAAGGATATGAAGTGATTATGACGTGAAAAGAAATAATGTTGCTGGATAAGAGAATTGAACACAGATGGGACGACATATCACATATTAATCAGTATCAAGCCACACGTAGTTCATGAAACATTCCCATTGCATTTTTGATTCATACACATATGGAATAACGTGTTTTTTATTATTGTTGGGACTAGGATTTTAGATATAGGCATTTATATGTATCCCATTGAAATGATAATCAATCCAAGTGTAGTTATAGATAAAATTAATCCCCACACAAATTGAGTTTGATGTGAGAGGGGGTAATTTTAACACTTTCTGAAATAATGGTTAAACATAAGACACAAGATGTTATGAAGATCAAACCACATATATTGGAAGATTACTATACATATATTTGGTTAATACAAAGGAATGAAAAGGTTAATAATTTTCATTATGGTTGTAGATGATCCTAATATTGGATATCCATGCATCTCTAGGTATCCAATGAAAGTGAGAATCAATACATACATAGTTCATGGAAGATTCCCTATAAATGTATGATTCACACACATAGTGAATAAAGAGGGAATTTCCTCTATCATGTCTTGGCCCAAGATTTGGGATCTACGAATCTCAACATATCTCATTGAAATGGGAATTGAGAAATACATAGTTCTTTTAATTAGGTCTCTTTACAGATCTGATTCACAAATACGGTGAAATGGAACTCAAGTTCCACTAAGGAGTATCAATTATGTGAGTAATGCATGCATATATAAGATACTCATTTTATTAAGAACCACAAGGAATAACAATTTTTTGTATCTTATAAAACTTCTTAACATCAAATGAAGATGAGCTTAATAGTACAGTTTAATGTTTTATAGAGAGGAAAAATTATGTCATGCAGTTTAATGTCATGTGATAGTGAAAAAGATGCTACACAATTTAACATCATATAACATAAACACATATAGATGTTTTTCAGTTTAATGTTTTGAAAATAAGACATTGTGTTGTGAAGTTTAGAGTCCTGTAGTGAGGAAATGTGATTTGTATTTACACAAAGTACTTATTCAAGAATCTTGAATTGGTTGGAGTTTTAATAAGTTCTCCATCAATTTAGATTAGGTAATAATCTCTATTGGAGTAGAACTTATGTATATATTAAGGTCATTCCCACTTTGGATCAAGCATTGGAGGCTCGTTTCATGGTATCATCAGAGTCCTGAGAACTCATACCAATTCTCCTTGACGAAATGTGTAGAGACAAACTTTCTTGTTAAAAGATCATGCTATTCTATTCTGATAGACATCCAAATGATGAATAGTATTCAATATTTTTTTGTCTAATCATTCCATCTCATCAAATCCCTCTTGGGACTATTCATCTATAGATAACTTATCGCATATTTCAACTCGTAGTTAAGGAAATTTAATTTCATTAGAAAAAAAACATCTTTTGTTCCATATACCAACAAATATGGAATATCTTGATTGGTATTATGGGTAGTTGTTGAATGATCCCATAAATAATGAAAATTTTTATCAGGCCATGATTTATTTTCTTTATACACTATTTTCTAATGTATATTTGATATAGTATTATTGAAATCCCTTATATATCCATTGGTTGTTGCATGATAGTGAGACGAGTTTTTGGATTTGATATTATGCTTCTGATATTAGTTCCATAACTCAACAAAAAATAAATTGGTGTTGTTTTATGTCAATATGGTATAAAGGACACCAAATATGGTAATGATATTAGATTTCACAGATCTAAAAATGATTTTATCCCTGAATTCCATGTGAGGTATTTCCTTAGCCCTTCTGGAGAATATCAGCATCAGTAAGAATATACTTGAATTTCATAGATGTAGCTGAAGGATAAGGTCCTACTACATCCATTCCACATCTTGAAAATATAAAAGAGTATTCATTTTTATGTATAAACTCTGTAGGTTGATGAATGAAGTTGGAATGCACATTTTAGGGATGACATTCTGTGGTGAAATTTGTGAAATCCAATATAATTAAAGTCTCAAAGCATCTAAGCCTTCAGATTTGATGAGAAATCATATGCCCCAATTGGTGAGCACTATAAGCTCCTTCTTTTACTTATTTTAGGATAGTTGTAGTATCATATCCATCAATAGACCTAAAGAGGATTCCATCAAAGCCTCATTTTTAGAGGATCATCTGGTGATCTAGGCTATCATAAGGAGTGAAATTGTCCACTTGTCGTCAGATCTGTTCTTTTTCAATTATATCTTGTGGATGTACTCCATTTTGAAGGTATTCAATGATAGGTGTCATTCATCCCATAGTATGACTATATGGATTGGAAATAGTTCTGATTTAATTAATTTCATACATTCATGTTTGAATGATTTGTGAGACCACATGACAATGGGAAATACTAATGATTGTCTCATCATGATTTGGATCTTTCAGGGTTGTGGTTGCATTAACCATTGCATCAGCTTGGACATTTTGTGATCATGGGACATAATACTATGTTGGATCTGAGGGAAATTCATCCCTTAAACCTCTAAAATAATCGTAGAAAGGGATTAACACTTCTTTTCTGATAGCATAATCCCCATTTATCTGTTTGACTACCAATTTTGAATTACCTTTCACATTCAGGTGGTTCACTTGTATATGGAGTGCCAATTCTAGGCATCCAATGAGGGTTTTATATTCTACTTCATTATTGGTACAACCTTCTAATAGAATAATGGAATATTGAAACACTATCGTTTCAGGGGACTTAATTATAATTCATATCCCTAATTTATTGAGTTTAGGGTTTTCCATTCTCTTCCCCATTGGACATCTAGAATAACCCTCAAATTACATTTCCCATTTTTTGGTATAATCTTGAATAGAGAAGATTTAATCATCAAGAAGTTTAGTACTCAATGATGTATCTTCTATAGAGGGGTATTCGACAAGGAATTCTTCCATGTCTTGTCCTTTTATTTCTTTATGAGGCATAAACTGGATATCAAACTATTGAAAAATGAATTCCCAATATGCCAAACATCCATTAAGAATAGGATGACAGAGGATAATGTTGAGCGGTTTATTACAAGATACCAAGTGGAACTCATGATTTTGGAGGAAGTGCAAAACCTTTTGAACTACAATGATTAATGGCATGAAGCACTTCTCGAAACATTGATATGTATTCTTTATGTCAAATATGGTATGACAGTGATAGTAAATAATATTCTAATTCCCAACACCATTCTTTTATGTAGTGAAGGAACCCAGTGATTTCTCTAAAGTTACCACATAGATAATGAGAGGAGTTCCTTCAATAGGTGGCATGAATATTGGTGGACACAAGATATATTTCTTGAGCGTATCAAATGCCTCATGGAATTATTCGTTCCATTGATAAGTAAATATCTTCTTCATTAATCTGGTGAAGGGTAATCAATTTCCACTCAAATTGGCGATAATGTGCTGAATATAGGCCAAGTGCCTTTGAATCCCTCTAAATTAATTCATATTTTTAAGAGGTAACATGCCAATGATATCTTTTTTCTTCCCAGGATCAACTTCGATTCCGTGATAGCATACAACAAAGTTGAGGAATTTTCTTGAGGTTACCCCAAAAGCACATTTCAAGGGATTAATCATCAGATTGTGTTTTCAATTTTTATTGAATATGGACTCTAGATCATCCAAGTGATCAAAGCATTTTCTGTAATTTACAACAAAATCATCTACATAACATTTGACATTTTTTACAGGAAGGTTTTGAAGATATGGTGCATGGATTGTTGATGTGTTGCACTATTATTCATTATGTTAAAGGGCATTACTCAATAGAAAAACATACCTTCAGAGGATCTAAAGGCTATAGATTCCTTATATTCTAGGGCCATATGGATATTATTATATCCATATTAGTCTTCCATGAATGATAGATCTTTGTGGCCAGTTGTTGTATCAATCAAATGTACTGTTATAGGAAATGGGAATTTATCCTTGGAACAATGTCATTTATGATCTCTGAAATCAATGTAAAATTTAATTTTCCCTTTATTATTTTTAACTAGGACAACATTGGACAACCATTTGCGATATTTCACCTCCCTGAAAAAGATATCTTTGATATGATTGTCGACATTAACGTTAATTTTAGAGGTGTGATTTGGGTGCTTTTTTCTTCCTACCTACATAAATCCTCGATGCTCTTCTGGAAAACCCAAATGATGAGTGAAAAATCAGGATTAAGGCATAAAATTTCTATATATTTCACATAAAATATATTTCAAGGTTTATTTATAAATTATTTATACATCTATTTCCCTTCATACGTCATGGAATCGCTAATTAGAGTAGGGTGTGGATCTTCTTTTGTACCATGATTTATTTCTCTGAGCTTATCCACGGTGGTGGAGACACCTTCCTCAAATGCTGGAGGGGGATCCTTGAGATCTTATTCTTCTTCCTCACATGCCACCCCTTTTTTTATAGAAGTTTATATGATGAAGCAATACTTTTAGGGATAGAGGAGGAGTTAGTATTTGGACCTCATGAAGAAGAGGAAATGATTTTTTCCCCTACTAATGATGCAGGGTCTTCCTGGAGTATTTAAGGAAGAATAATGGGTTGGGAATCAAAATCATTGTCTTCCTTTATTAATGAAACAAATTCTTCTATCTTGATTGATGAAAAAAATACTTGCATAAGTTTGGTGGATGAGATTAAGAATTATCCATTTATGCTTTCACTATCAACAATTTCATTGATGCTATCAAGATCGATTGCCACAACTGACATTATGAAAATCCCAGGAAAAGTGATTGGATCTAGGTCTATCCACTCAATTTTATTGATAGGAAAAACATAATCTATACTCAGATGTTTTAATGGGTTATTCGGGATTTTTTCCAGACCATTTGAAGCATTGATTACTATTACATATTTTTATGTAGACCCCATTCTTATTGTGTGATAGAATTCTAACTCAATATACTGATATTAACATTTCTTGAATGGGTCCTTATCACCATACAATTCCCCTATTTGACCATTGAAGTATTACTTGAGACATTGGGGTATGATGAATGAATGGACACAAGTTGATGTTGCTAAGGCCTTCCAAGAATAATGTTGAAGGCTATGTCCTTTTGGACAAACCTAAAATTTTAATAAGATACAATATCCCCAAACTGATTTCTAATTGTAATATCTCATAGAGATTATTTTTCATTCTTATCATAACCTTGAAACATTATAGTGTAAGGAAACTAGTCAGATTCAGTGAGACCCAATCGAGGAGGTGTATAGATTGGAATGAGGTTGACTCTGGAGCCATTATCAATGATGGCTCATTGGATTTATGTATCAGTAAACATTCCAGATAGATACAAGGTATTGATGTTCCCATATACTTTATAATCTTCATCTTCATATGTGAAAGATACAACTGCATGAAATTCTGTAGAATCGTTTTCTGTATGGTAATCCTCAGCAACAGAAACCTTAGTTTCAAACACATGAGGACTTGAAAAAGACTTAATAACTACTTCTCAAAGATCTTTTGATAGATTCAAAGCATCCAAGAATGATAAAATGTCAGGTACTTGGTTATTTTTATTCCAAACATCATACTTTTTGTCTAAAGGTTTGTTTTTTCTAGTGTGAATTTGTAGTTTTGTGGGTACCTTGGTAGTTGATGCTCTTGATGTGGATGTATCATAAGTTGAGGCAGAAGCTTGAAATTATTCTATTCTCGGTAGATTATACAGACTATTTCTATATGCATTCTAAGAGAGTGATGGTGTAACCTCTAATTGGTTTTCCAAGATGATCATTTCAATGATGATCCAGTCATATGTGGGAGAATTTCCTTATTCTTGTTGAGCCCACTGATGGTCTCTCCCAAGAGTTTCTTTGGCATAAATGGTTCGAGAAGGGTTATAGTTAAAATAGTGGTTTCTAGAATATCCATGTTTTCCCATGTATCATCTAACTTGACTTCTTCAAATAGTTCCCCAATTAGGTGTAGGTAATTGTAGTTCATAAATGGAATTATGATTTTTATAAGGGTCTGTTAAGTGGAAAATGTTAATGGAAACAATGATCATTTCCTCATTTGATGAAGATATAGCATGATAGGTCAGTTCTTATTATGTTTTTTGGTAGGAAGGTTCCCAATCATTGGAGACTGATGCTATAAATATTCCAAAGTCAAGGAAAAAATTGTCTTTGACACGAACACGTCTTCTTTTGACTACTCTTTATCTTTAGGATCATGTCTCTTCTTTGAAGATTGTCCATCAGAGAACTAATCTTTTGACAAATATGTATTTACTAAAGTTAGTGTTAAAGGAGAAATATTTGGTTGTTTCAACTATGTTTATGGAATGTAATGATTTCTATTGATCATTTTCTTGACCATCCAATTATCATTCTTCTATGCGTTTTTTTGACTTCTTTTAATTTGCCTTCTTTCACTAGATCAGTAGCAGTAACATGCGATATGTGGGATAATAAACTTTTTAGTTTCACTTTTCCAGTGTCTACTATTTTTTGTAGGAGTTCTTTGAAAACAAAACACTCCTTAATGTGATTCCACAACATTTGATTAAAGTAGAAATAATTCATTAGATATTCATCTCAGTTGTTTTTTTCTTCGACCTTGGAAACTGATCTAAATTGTTTACCAAAGCTAAAATGAAGTAACCAAGAACCAGTTTATTCTGAAAAGAATATACTTTGTTCTTTAACTCCTAAAATTGTCTCCTCCTTTGATCTTTTTGATCATATTGATGAGTTGTTCATTACTGCTGATGTTTGGGATGTGTAACCCTTTGGTATGATGATGATTTTTAAGTAGAAGCGGGTATATGTGGTTGTTTGAGTCCGACTATATCATCCTATGCTTCAATATTCTCCATCCCATAGTTGATGGGAATACATGAGATTTATATTTGGTTCCCACAATGGTATCCTCCACTTGTTGGGTGATTAATGAAAAGTCTTGAAACCCTCCAGTGTACTTCACAGGGATTAGTTGTGTGCATAACTCATCACATAGATTTTCCACACAATTTGGAATCAACTCTTCTTAAAGGAATAGTATATTTAAGGAATATGATAATAATTTCCATAGAGTAATGAAATCTTAAACTCTTTTATTCTCTATTTGTTTGAAATTTTTATGATAAAATTTGTGTCTTTGGTAGTGCTGAGCTGAATTAGATAAGGAATTTCAGACATAGGTCCTCCCATCCAGTTAATGATTGAGACTGAAAACTTTTATATCTGACAAAGGAAGAACATAGTAATTATTGTAAAAAACATCTAAGATTTAATAGTTCTTATTGTTGAGGGTTACCAATCATGGGATCACAGTTTAAAACAAAATGTGTCATGTGTAACACCGGATAGTCTAAATCATTAAAGATTGGAAATGTGGTATTAACAAATTTTGGTGGGGGAGGAATCAGATCTACCCATTTAGGGTAAGCTTTATTTTCGAGTTGTACTAGTTAAATCCACCATTCTATATATTCTAATCGAGTTTTTGATGCATAAATTGTATTCATAAGAAATGGGAGAATGTATGAATGAGTTGGGACTTGTATAGGCACATCAATTGGGGTTTGAACTATTGCTGCGACAGGTAAAACAACTGGTGGTGGTGTTGCATGTATTTTTATTGGATAAACCAAGGGTATAGGCCTGTAAGGATGTCTTTGATCCTATCCTGGATATGTAACCAATGGAGGGAATTAATTATTCTCATTTGTAGTTGCAACAAACATTCATTATTGAGGAGTTCCAACAGGATGTGCAATCTGAGGATCTACTTATGAAATAGGTCTGGTAGAAATGATGCTTCAAGGTTACTCTAAATTGAATTTTTCACCTCCTTCATCTCTTCCTATTATTGGTAAAATATTTCATCATGTGAAAGATTTTGACATTATCCAGTGGAAGAGTGAGATATGATCTTACCATTTCCATTCCCATTGTTAGACGCCTTTTTAAGAGGTGGGAGTTGGTTAATTGATTGATTACATATATTCTGGGTAAGCCTCTGATTTCAGGTACACACTCATCCTTCATTTGCTTAAATGTGTACGATATTACGAATATGAACTTCATCATCTGTCTCCCCTGAACATGAATCATTTTTCTTATGATCATACAAAATTGTATTAATGACATTTACTAATGCATAATGCAAAGATGGTATTCTGTCAGTATATTTGTAATATCATATCCTACTATGTTCTCTATAAGAAATTGTCTGTAACGTCCCAAATCTTTTAAATGGAAATTTCCTTCTTATAAATTATGTCATAAAATCACATGAAAACACAACATAATGAACTAATAAGTGCTAAGTGACATCTAAACATAAGTTTTTCACTCCTGTATTGGGAATTTTGAGAATCTAACATACACAGTTGTGTTCAAGATGATTTTTCTGAGTCTAATGAAACAAATATAATTTTCAAGGAATAGTAATGTACCCTTATGAATAGTAACATGCCCTTATGAATATTAATATGACCCTTATGAATATTAAATAATCCATATAAGAGTAACCTTACCCTTGAATAATTAAATAAAATTTAGACATCATAGAAAGTGACAATTTGACCTTAGAAAATATTTTGGTATTTTGTAAGTCATAAATAATGAATTATAATTAAATAATTAATTTAAAAGAATTTTTTTTGCTTAAACTGTGTTCATTAATTATCAAATCAATGTATAATAGTTTTTAGATAATTTTATATGACCCTACGTAATTTTTGAAAGCACTATAAAATCAGTTTTAATTTTGAAAAATGTTTTTTTAAAGAAAATTATGATTTTAATTAAATATTAAATTAATAATATTTATAAAATTATTTATGAAAAATAAACATCATTTTTGGATTCTACACATCGAAAAAAATTTGGGGTAAATTTTTGGGATTTTTCTGAAATACTTGAATTTTTTTGAATATTGAAATACCGTAATTTACAAAAATAAGCTAAATAAGCTAATTATAATGTCATGTGTGATGTTGTGATGATGTAAGACAACTTAGTTTGGTATTACATGATAAAATTACTATTATTGGTCATTCAAGACTCACTATTCCTTGTCTTATGGGAAATTAATAAACTAATGAATTTTATGTTAAGGAAACCCCTCTCCCCTCCACTATAAAAACCACCCTTCACTTCATCATTTACTCACACCTCTCAAGCTCCAAGCCTTCTCTAAACTCTGCACAAACACCTTTCATATCCCCTCCATCACTTATAAGAGATTTTGGTCTCATAAAAATACCAATATTAGGCCCTTAAGGAGGATCTCAAGAGGAGGATTCAAGAGATTATTTCTCTCCCTCTTCTCCTTTAATTTCCTTTCAATTTCAAGTTCATTTCTTGATCTTTACCCACCTATCATCATCCAAATGGTATTTTAAATCCAGTATTATAAATATAATGGAATTTTATGATTCTAATAGGTTATTATATCATCCAACCCACTTTCCCTCTTCATGTTATTTTATTTAAGAGAACGTTGTTCATGAGGTGTTAATTTATCACCTTCAAGAATAACATGCATTCTTCTTCCATTTCTACCTTCATATCTAGTCATAAATCCATTTTTATGGTTTAACCAGACTTTTTTATATGTATTATTTCATATTTAATGTTCTTGAAATAACTTATGTCAATATTACTGAGTGATAAATTAAAACAACTTCGTTGTGATGGAAAAACTGCCCAAATTATCCCAAATAATCATTATTTAATTCTTATCTAATGATTCACCCACAAGGATATAAAATGATTCATTATAAGATCATTAAAAATCTTGTAATACAATTAATAATAGGTAATATCAGTTCTGGATGTTTACCCAAGTTATACCCGAACATCAATTTAAGAACACAAGTGAACCACTAAAGAAAACCATAAAAACAAACATTCCCGAACAATGTTTTTTAAACTCTATAACTCATCCAAAGGCACATAAAATCACATAATAAATCCATAATGAACCATATTAATATACACAAGGTTCTGTATTTCTAATTATTTAATATAATTTCATTATACAGGACATTAAAGAGAAGCAAGAATTCGGGTACAAGGTAAGGGGAAATTCTCAAACTCAACTTTCATCCTTCGGGTTCTCCCTCTTCCACTCCCTTTTTGATATGTTTACTCCTATGAAATCATTGTTTCATCATTTTTGTTCCTTTTTTGGGATATACATTTTTTAAAATATTTTTTATGTCAAACAATATGTTTTCCAAAAGAACTCTTCTTTTAAGAACACTCCTTTTACTTATCACTCAAAGTGGATTGTTCTTGTAACATGTATTTTATTACCACTTTCATTTGGGAACCCAAAGTTTATGAATGTGTTCTTCTGAGATAAAACCCATTCATTTACATGGCTTATTTATGTTCATTTTTTGATATGTGTTCTATGTGTAAATCATGATAATGATAATGTTATGATGTGACGGGTGCGCCCAGAATTATATAGCGGAATATGAATGTTTCAAGGTGACGGGTGCGCCCGGAATTATACAGCGCTACAATGCATTGGGTAAAGTTATGAATCTCATGACTAAATGTGAAATGATGTGTGAAAAATATTCTAGAATGGTTCATAAGTATGTGTGGTAGTTAACCACTAAGACATGAAGTTTCATTTTTATGCATTTCCACATTTCAAGTCTTATATTTATGGTTCCTCTCGTGTTCATGATCTTTTTTCCATGTTATGAGTATGCTCACCCCTTGCTATATTTTCCTTTTCTATCCTATTACTGGGCTTTTATCTCAACCCTTTTTATGTATATCCTCAGGTGGCTACATGTACTAAGGATAGGACAAGTTCCAATTATAAGCTAGAGAAGAAGAAATTAAATAAATGTTTATGCTTGATGTTGTAATTGTTATGTATGGTCCTAGTTTTTCCAAGATACTAAACCTTTGGATCCTATATTTGTAATAATATTATGTTATTTATCTTAAAATAATGTAATAGTATTTTAAGAAAAGGATGGGTCTCTATAGTTGGTATCAGATGAAAGGATTGGTTAATTTGAGAATTAGGATTAGTGAACCCTAGATAAAACCTATAGCATGAGACTAAGTACAAAATTGCAAAAAATAATATTTTCATAGGGATACCATATGTTATGTTTTTCGTAAAAAAAATTAAATGAATAAGTTATTCATGATTTGTTTGCTTATATGTTGTTCTAACAATTTCTATTTTAGACGATTGTGGGAACCAGGAGAAATTAGGCCAACAACTCGTGCGAGAGGCAATGCAACGATTGCCCGAAAGACATCCCCAATGATTTGGGAGGCAGAGTTCAAAACTTTATGGCGATGATTACCCAATTATCTCAGGTTATGAAGAATAACCATAATAATGGGGAACTCCCTCCTTCACCAAAGAGAGATCAACTGGCTATCGAATGTTTTAGGAGGCAACGACCAGCGACGTTTGATGGATCTTCTGATCCACTAGCTGCGGAATAGTGGGTCAACTCCATGAAGAAGATCTTTTCTATTTCTCATTGTTCTGAGATGGAGATGGTGACCCCAGCCATTTATCATCTATATGGAGAACACGATCAATGGTGGGCTTTGATTAAGAACACCAAGCCAAGGGGGGAAATTGAAGAGATGGAATGGGAATAATTTGAGATAATGTTTCTTAACAAGTATTTCCCAAGAACTCTTCGCACAGAGATAGAGAGAGAATTCATAGAGCTCAAGAAAAAAGAAAGAGAATCTGTCAAAACCTATGAATTGAATTTTACAAGGCTTGAAAGGTACGCTTCGAGTTTTTTTATCAACAATGATATCAAAATTGATATATTCTTTAGTTGATTAAAAGCACACCTTCGAAAGGATCTTACAATTAGAGACTTTGAGAGTTATGAAGAAGTTTTTTACTGTGCTCTTAAAGTGGTGATGGGGTTTAAAGAATGGTCTCTTGGAAATGGGGATAAGAAATGAAAGAAGGAGTTTCAAGTTGGAGGATCTAATGAAAAAAGTGGAGAAAGTTTTGTGATATATAGTGTTGCTTCAAAGAAAAGCTCGGGTTGTGTACTCATGAAAAATGATAATGTGATAAACTACACCTCATGACAGATGAAGATCCATGAGAAGAACTACCCGAAGCATGATCTAGAGCTGGCAGCCTTGATTTTTGCCTTGAAAATATGTCGGCACTACCTTTATGGTGAGAAGTGTGACATATACACCGACCACAAGGGCCTAAAGTATATATTCACACAAAAGGAGCTCAACATGCGTCAAAGGAGATGGTTAGAGCTAATCAAGGATTATGATTGCTCTATTGACTATCATCTTGGAAAGGCAAACAATGTCGCTGATGCTCTATGAAGAAAAAAACCTTCTACTCTATCCATGTTATAGATGGAGAAGGACCCTATCTTCTTATATATGCAAAGGATGGATTTTTAAATCATTAGGGTAGGGGATAAATCCTACCTTGCCCAAATGATTGTCCCACCATACATCCAAGAGAATATTAAGGAGCACAAAGGGATAATGTGGAGATACCAATGAGGGTGAATATAGTAAAGGAAGGTAAGCTGCAAGAGTTCCATATCGATGATGATGGTGTGATTCGGTTTGGAATGCAGCTTTGTGTGCCTTCATCACCCGGGATAAAGAATGGTATATTGGACAATGCACATAGCTTACCTTTTTCTATCCATCCTGGGAGTACCAAGATGTACAGTGATCTCCGAGAACACTTATGGTGGGATAACATGAATAAGAAGATTGCAGAATATATATCCAGGTGCTTGGTATGTCAGCATGTTAAAGTTGAGCGACAAAAGTCCAAAGGTATGATCCAGCCATTTCCTATACCCATGTGTAAATGGGAAAATATTACTATAGACTTTGTCAGGGGTCTCCCAAAAACGTCAAAGGAAAATAATGTGATATGGGTTGTGGTTGACCGACTCAACAAGACTGCCCATTTTATCGTTATTCAAGAAGATCTCTCACTTGAACAACTTGCAATGATATATGTGAAATAAGTGGTGAGACTACATGGTGTTCCACTCTCAATAGACTCTAGCCATGATCCAAGGTTCACATCTAAATTCTGGAGGAGCCTTCAACATGCTTTGAGTACTGAATTAAATTTCAACACGGCCTATCACCCCAAACTGATGGCCAATCTGGAAGGACTATTTAGACGCTTGAAGATATGCTAAGAGCTTGCTCTCAAGAATTCAAAGGTGGATGGGAAAAACATCTCCCATTGGATGAGTTATCATATAACAACAGCTTCCAATCGAGTATTCAGATGGCTCTATATGAAGCTCTGTATGGAAAGTTATGTAGAACTCCAACCTGTTGGGATGTAGTTGGAGATAGAAAGCTACTTGGTCCCGATCTTGTTCAAGAGATGATAGAGAAGGTTCAAGTTATCCAGAAACACATCAAAGCTGCTGAAAGTCAGAAAAACAGCTATGCTAACAACTGTAGAAGGGACTTGGAGTTCGAAGTTGGAGATAAAGTCTTCTTGCGAATATCTCCATGGAAGAGAATCATGTGATTTGGGATGAAATGGAATCTAATCCCAAGGTACATTGGCCCCTTTGAGATCCTTGACCGCATAGGAGCCATGGCCTATCGGCTTGCACTTCCATTGAATATGGCTCAAGTGCATGATGTTTTTCACATATCACTCATGAGGAAGTACATACTAGACCCCTCACATGTACTAAACTCAGAGGTGGTACAGTTGGAAGATGATCTCTCTTATGGGGAACAACCAGTAGAGTTTCTGAATCAGAGAGATAAGGTACTACGCAACTAGACAACCCACCATGTCAAAGTGTTGTGGAGGAACCATAAGTTTGAAGAAGATACTTGGGAACCTGAGGAGGTGATGATGGAGAAGTACCCTCACCTATTTGTGTAAAGTGAAATTTCGAGGGCGAAATTTCTTAAGGGGGGAAGAATGTAACGACCTAATGTTTTTCAATGGAAATTCCCTTCTGATAAATTATGTCATAAAATCACATGAAAACACAACATAATGAACTTCTAAGTGCTAAGTGACCTCTAAACATATGTTTGTCCCTTATTTATTGGTAATTTTAAGAATCTGACATACACAGTTGCATTTAAGATGATTTTTTTTTCAGTCTAATGAAACAAAAATAATTATCGGGGAATAGTAACATACCCTTATGAATAGTAATATACCATTATGAATAGTAATATAACCTTTTTGAATAGTAAATCATCCAACATAAGAGTAACATTACACATTAATAATTATATAAAATTTAGACATCTTAGAGAGTGACAATTTCACCGTAGTAAACGTTTTGGTATTTTTTAAGTCATAAATAATTAATTATAATTGTATAATTAATTTAAAAGAAAATGTGTTTTCTTAAAAAAAATTCATTAATTATAAAATAAATGTCTTATAGTTTTTAGAGAATTTTATAAGACCCTACGTAATTTTTTAAAGCACTATAAAATCAGTTTTAATTTTAAGAACTGTTTTTTAAAGTAAATTTTGTTTTTAATTAAGTATTAAATTTATAATATTTAGAATTATATTTTTTTAAAAATGAACGTCATTTTTAGATTTTACACGTAAAAAATGGCTAGGGTAAATTTTTCGTATTTTTCTGAAATACTTGAATTTTTGATGAATAGTTAAATTCAGTAATTTACAAAAATAAGCTAAATAAGCTAATCATAATGTCATGTGTGATGTTATGCTGATGTAATCCGACTTGGTTCAGGATCACATTATAAAATTAATATTCTTGGTCATTCAAGGATCTTTATTTCTTGTCTTATGGGAAATTAATAAACTAATGAATTTTATAATAAGGAAACCCCTCTCCCCTACACTATAAAAACCTCCCTTCACTCCCTCATTTCCTCACACCTCTCAAGCTCCAAGGCTTCTCTAAACTCTACCAAAACATCTTCCCTAGCCCCTGCTTCACGTCCAAGAGCTTCTGGTATGATCAAAAGACAAAACTTAGGCCCTTATATAGGATCTCTATAGGATGATTCAAGAGGTAGTTTCTCTCCCTCTTCTCCTTTAATTTCATTTCAATTTCAAGTTCATTTCTTGATCTTTACCCCAAAATATTCATCCAAATGTTATTTTAACTCTAGTATTATACATATATTGGAATTGTATGTTGATAATAGGATATTATATCATCAAACCCCCTTTCCCTCTTCCTTCTATTTTATTAAAGAGAACGTTGTTCGTGAGGTACTAATTTATCACCTTCAAGAATGACATGCTTTCTTCTTCCATTTCTACCTTCATATCTAGTCATGAAACCATTTTTATGGTTGAACCAGAATTTTGTATATGTATTATTTTCTATTTAATTTTTTGGAAATAACTTATGTCCATATTACTAAGTGATAAATTAAAACAAGTTCGTTGTCATCAAAAAACCACCCAAATTATCCCAAATAATCATCATTTAATTATTATCTAATTATTCACCCACAAGGATCTAATATGATTCATTATAAGATCATTAAAACTCTAGTAATATTATTAATAACATGTAATATCAGTTCTTTATTTTTACCCATGTTCTACCCGAACTTCAATTTAAGAATACAAGTGAACCACTCAAGAAAACCATAAAAACAAACATTCCTGAACAATGTTTTTTAAACTCTATAACTAATCCAAAGGCACATAAAATAACATAATAAAACCATAATGAACCATATTAGTTTAAAAAAGTTTATGGATTTCTAATTAATTAATATAATTTCATTATACAAGACATTAAGGAGATAAGAAGCATTCGAGTACTATTTAAGGGGAAATTCTCAAACCCATCTTTCATCCTTCGGGTTCTCCCTCTTACACTCCCTTTTTGATATGTTTAATCCTATAAAATCATTTTTTCATCATTTTTTTCGTTTCTGGGATATACATGTTTTCCAATATTTTTTTATGTCAAACAAAATGCTTTCCAAAAGAACTTTTCTTTTAGGAACCCACCTTTTACTCTCACTCAATGTGGACGGTTCTTGTAACATGAATTCTATTACCTCTTTACTTTGGGAACCCAATGTTTATGAATGTGTTCTTATGAGATTAAACCCATTCCATTCCATGGGTTATTTATAATCATTTTTTGATATTTTTTCTATGTGGAAATCATGATAATGATAATGTTATGATGTGACGGTTGTGCTCGGAATTATATAGCGCAATATGAATGTTTCAAAGTGACGGGTGTGCCCGGAATTATACAACACTCCAATGCATTGGGTAATGTGATGAATCTCATGAGTAAATATGAAATGTTGTGTGAGCATGATTCTATCTTGGTTCACAAGTATGTGTGGTAGTTTACCACTAAGACATGATGTTTCATTTTTATGCAATGCCACATTTCCAGTCTTATATTTATGCTTCCTCTCATGTTCATTTTCTTTTAACCATGTTATGATTATGATCAACTCATGATATATTGTCCTTTTCTATCCTCTTACTGGGATTTTAGCTCCCCTTTTTTATGTATATCTTCAGGTGTCTACATTTACTAAGGAGAGGAAAAGTTCCAATAAGAAGCTAGAGAAGATGAAATTAAATAAATGTTTATTCTTGATGTTGTAATTGTTATGTATGGTCCACGTTTCCCAAGACGCTAAACCTTTGGATCCTTTATTTGTAATACTATTATGATTTTTATCTTAAAATATTGTAATAATAATGTATGAAAAGGTTGGGTTGCTATATTGTTCCCCTATATACTAAATTCCCAACAACAGTTTGACAGACAGTAACCTTATGGGAATTCATAGATAGTTCATTTCTGTATTCAATTTGTGACTTGTTCTATAATCAAGAGAAAAATTAATTCCATTGAGGTTGGGATTCCATATGTAAAAAATACTCAAGCCCTATAGGTTTAGGTTATTCCTATTCTTCTTCTTCAAACAGTCAAGAAAATTGTTGACTTCGGGGATTGAGTTAAAAATCCCCCTTTCCTGCAAGCTGGGGTGGCTCCTGAATATCTATGGATGATATTAGCATAGCTTCTATTCTGATTTTGTGAATCATTATTTGAACATTGTTTGGATCTATAATCCGAAAACCACATAAATTTCCAGTTTTGGAATATCGTTATGATATTTTAGACATTTTCACAATCTGATGGCGGAAATCCTCTATGTGGGAGGTCTGGTTAATATTCTCAAGTTCTTGATGAAAAAGTATCTCAATAGATTTCCCTCTTTGGGCCTGAATTTGATGATATCTAGTTGAGGACTGTTCTTGAGCATATCTTTTATTACACACAAAATATATTGATTGTATCCAGTCATCAGAAATAACATCACATGAGACCACTTTTAGAAGGCTTAGATAATTTTGGAACGCAATGAAATGCAATGCTCTGTGTGCACCCCATCCTCTAATATGAAGACTAGATGGGGCATCGATAATTTACTATTGTAGCCACTTTAGTGCATCGATTAATGCATGCCTAAGGGCTCCCTACTACTTCTTGACCTTTAAATGTTGGTAATGGGGGAGACATGCCAAGTCAATTTTTCATTACAACCCTTATATTACCATTATATGACTTTGATATTCATAATATGGTAATACATTATCATTCAAATGACGATGGGTTTTCTATATGTTGAGGCAGATATCATGAATGGAATATTCTACCATTAATTCTAGAATGATATATTTATAGGTTTCTAAAGGCAAGAACAGGACTAGTATTTCATCTTTTGATAGTTGTTTTCTCATACTAAACATATACTCATCATCTCTTTTTAATGGTATCTCAACATAGTCTAACTAGAGTGGACGCTTATCGATTTTTTTATTTCATTTAATAGAATCAGTTTCTTTTTATATCATTCATATTAGAAGTAAAATAACCCAATGTATGTTTTGAGAATGACCATCTCCTTGGGATGTATTATGGTTGAGGAAGTATTTCACCTATTAATAACAAGGCATAAGACATGACTAGCCTTATGTTGTATTGTTCCTTGAGATAAGAGGGCTTTATCATCACTATGCTATCAATTGGAGAATTATTTTGACAATGAAAAAGACTACTATAGAGATAAAATTCTAAGAGAACAACATCTTGGAGAGGAACACCATGGACGATTACATAAAGGGATAAATCCTCTTGCTCCTTGGTCATCTGGACACATTGAGGGTTTATGTGGCTCTCATCCAGAGATAGGTTCCCTAGATTGACCAAATATTATTGAACCAAGCCTTAATAATGAATTATATGTTGAAGAACTTCTTAATTACTATTATTACTCCCATAATTTGGAAATGTGATGGTAGGTTCTTGAGTTGAAACAGATAAATTTTTGAGGGACTCATTAACTCTAGATTTAAGATGATCCAAATCACATATTGACTCTTGATTTCCTAACTTTTCTTGAAGATACTACTTCTGAGATTCTATTTTACATGTATTTGGGGTCACATTATGGGAGAATTGGTTATCATGGGTAGGTTTATGTGATTGCATTGGAGTGGTCATTAGAATGGGATGCTTATCTACAATTGTAAAGGGTGTATATTCTCGATCTGGTTGTCTGTAAGATATGAAAAAGTATGTTCAATAACCCTACTAGATTGAAACAGATGTATGTATCTTCTCAGGGATGGAATGTGTATGATTCGTCCTAGGAATGGGGGAAAAATTATTTGTGTGTACCTCTGGTACTGTTGAAGTTCCTATTATAATATTTTGGCCGGCTTCTAGAATATGGGAAGGAATTTGTGTTTTCCTTTTCAACATTGCTGAAATGTTTTTGATGATTTCAGTGGTTGGAATAGGAATATATATACATTATGTATCTGTAGTATGTGTTTTTTTTACTCCTTTCCTACCTTTCATGTTAGTGGATACTAACAATACTCATGTGCGTGGGTAGAGAGTTGAGTCTTCCCCAGGTTTGTCGTCATAGCATTCTAACTAAATTCTTCGGGTACAGACAAACAAGACTGATTGAAGGAATTATGGATGTTGGTAGGTTTATGTTTCTAATATTGTTGTTCCGCTAAGCATGGTCGATGGAATTCATTCATTGCTGACAGATGATATTTCTGGAAAGATTTTTGAGTGAAGGCATGTATATGTTCATGCTTACAGGTTTCCACATTATTTGATTGGAGGTCTTCCTTGAATGGAGCTAGATGATTATTCTGACAGGATAATAGTTTATATGAAAATGTATTTTCTGGGTCATGGTACTAAATGATGTTTAAATGGTGGTATTTATTGGGAACCTCCAAACGAATCTACTAGCTGGTATCATTAGGTTGGATGGGTGTATGTGATCGTTTGTTGTTTTCCACCAAGTTAGGTTGATGGACTTATCTGGAGGGGGAAAAGAAAGATCTTGGTCCCTGTTGGCTAGATTCTTTTTCTAGTGGTTCGTATTTCATGCCTGAGTCTAAGGTACCTAGGCCAAACAACTAAAGTAAACACCCCTGTAATGTTGGGGGTTCACTGCCACACGATTCTGTAGGCAGATATTGTTGGTGGGATCCCTCAGGAAGGATCCTTATTTCATAAATTTGAGGACATGAGTGTCCTTTATATCCATATACCTATAGTATGTGAGGGGATGGTTATTTTGTTATGGGGATAAGGACTTGAAATAGTTGAAGACGGTGTTTGGAACTATCTGCTTCTTGACCACCGTTCGTTGCTGACCGGACGATCATGGGTTGTTGTTAACTTGGAGAGATTTTCGGGCTACCTCAAGGTTTTGGATCTTACCATGTAGATGGTATTCCAGAACCAATACATTGGAGACCCACCATTGAAGATTCTCATTTGGTGATATTGTCCTTTCTATGGATGAGGATCCATCTTGTTCTGCAGTCATGGAATTCGTGGATGAAATTTTAATGGAAGCCATTTAGAGTGAATAGAGTTATAAAAAAACTGATAAATTAAAAAATTGAAGCCCATTGAATAATTTTATTTTATATGGACACATGTGTGATTGGTTCTATTGTCTGGCCTTCCTTTATCAATTGATAGGGGCCTGACAGATGGGTAACACTATTCATTTGGTTAGGGAATCATGTTGGGTTCACCATTTTTTTCACCCGTCCTGGAATTTGTATTTTGGTTAGAAATTACTAATTCCAAGAGGTGTCCATTGGATTTATTTATAGAACCCGAAACATCCAATAGTTCACTATCCAAAGGGACCTACTTTCCAACGGAAATCATTCGTTATGTTTGGTCCTACGATACTTAAGAACATACATTGGTTGAAGGAATGCGAGGTTAGACTCATCAAACCCATTTGGGGGGAATTATTGCCTACTCCAGCACTATCTTATAGATTTAAGGTATTTTAGTGAATCCTTATTAATTTACCAAGTATAACATAGTTTTAAAATGAAATTTTCAATCAATTAATTTCATGTGTGAATTTAAGAATCATCCATATGTATTCTAGGTTCTTCTTTAATGCAGACATCTATATGTATTCTAGATTATTCATCAACAGTTTCCTCTCATATAATATTTATAGATAATTTTAACCGTTGTAATGATAATATTGGATTTTAAGCCACTCAGTGGGTCACTAATGAATTTATTATTGTCCATAGAGAAGAAATTTTTTTTGGATGTTGGGATAGTATCCCTAAAAGGGATACCTATGTAACCTCTTGAAAGGGATTAGAACCAGTGTAGTATAGTGCCTCTTAATGGGAAACATCATACATTTTTGGTTTGTGTGGTAAGTACATAACTATAAATATTAATGTCATGTGGTAATTAAATTTAAGTGGATGGTTCTTAGTCAAAACATGGTGTTGGACTTGTGCCTAAGAAGCCCCAGGAATCTGGAAAAGATATGAGTTTCCAAGTTGTATTAGACCTAATGGGGAATATGGGCCCGAAAGATCAGGGTTGTTATAGAGTGTTGGGTTTGAACCTTAGGATGGATTCTTATGTATCCCATTAGGATCGGAATCAATTCCCTCATAGTGCGGTTAGTCTCATAGGAGAGTATAGTCTATTGAGAAAAACAAGTTTGGGCTTACATCCAGAAAAGGATACCATGGTAATTTGGGGATTTAATTTAGGATTTACTTCTTATAGGGGATTCCCATTTAAGGATGAAATGATATGGGTCTTAGGCATTACGAAGGCTATCTACGTATCCCAATTTTGATAGGAATCAGAGTTCTTGTAGTTCATTCAATGAGATAGACCTCTAGCCTTATGAAGGCTTCCTATATATCCCAGTTTTGATGGTATTCCAATTTATTGTAGTTTATTCGATGAGATGGAGCTCATGACTTAGGAAGGCTTCCTATATATCCCAGATTTGATGGGAATAAAATTTATCATAGTTCATTTAATTATATGCCATAGGAAGGATTCCAACATATAAGAGATTTGATTGGAATTGGAGTTCTTGTAGTTCATTCATGAGATGGTTCTCGAGCCTTAGGAAGGATTCCTACGAATCCATGTTTTGATGGTAATTAGAGTTCTTATTGTACATTCAATGTGAAAGAGCTCATACCATAGGAAGAATTTCTATGTATCCTAGTTTTTATGGGATGTAGAGTTCATGTATATCAATCAATGAGATAGATCTCATGCCTTAGTAAGGCATCCTACGTATCCTAATTTAAATTGGAATCAGTGTTCCCATAGTTCATTCAATGAGATGGATCTTGGGCCTTAATAAGGCTTCTAATCAATCCTAGTTTTGATGGGAATCTATGTTCTCATAGTTCATCCAATGAGATGGAGCTCAGGCCTTTGGATGGATTCCTACATATCCCAATTTTGATGGGAGTCTGAGTTCTCGTAGTTCATTCAATAAGATAGAGCTCGGGCCTTATGAAGGATTTATATGTATCCCAGTTTTGATGGGAATTA
This sequence comes from Viscum album, assembly GCA_963277665.1. NCBI lineage: Eukaryota > Viridiplantae > Streptophyta > Magnoliopsida > Santalales > Viscaceae > Viscum > Viscum album. The sequence continues at coordinate 2,061,349,024 of OY728133.1, read as the reverse complement.
GAGTTATCATATTTCATTCATTATGATGGATCTTGGTACCTAGTAAGTCATCCTACATATCCTAGTTTTGATTTGAATCATATTTCTCATAGTTCATTCAATGAGATAGTAATCTGGCCTTAGGAAGGCTTCCTACTTATCCCAGTTTTGATTGGAATCAGAGTTCTTGTAGTCCATTCAATGAGGTGTTTGTGCCAATGTTGTGATCATCAAAAATATCTAAGCCAACTTGTGTCATGCCCATTTTTAGATTAAATAGGATGAGAAATATTCAACAAAATCACACACTCTTTTCCTCCTCTGCAAGTGGAATAGGACTGGTCTATGGTGGCAACAGTAGACAAGGGAGCAGTGTAACTAACCATTCAATGTGAAATGAAAAGTGATGATCATTGGATCTGGCCTAGATGGATATTGGATTACACCATGAGGGACGTACTAAGTGGATCACAGGAGAGGAGGGATACATTTCCTTTTTTGAATAAAAAAGCAAGTGTGACCCTCACTCTTTCTATTGGAAACCAGAGGCTCTAGGACATAGAGAGGAAAAGGATAGGACAGAGTCCCATTCTCAAAATCCAGGAACGGGGACTTCCCAACCCTATCTCTAGGGTAAGGATCCATATGACTATAGATATAAAAAATATAAAAACACCACATGGATCCTTAATACCTTAGAATGTGAATTCAGGAAGCCTTTTACTGTATATATACAACCTTAAATAAGTGGGAAGTTGATGTGCCTCTCCCAAAGGTTTGATTAGTCAAGAGGTTTTCGTGGAGGGTTCAACTTAATCCCATTCATACAAGGGATCCAGTGATGAAGAATACTTTCCATAAATGACATTGAAGAAGGTTGGATTAAATGATTGTATAGGCTAAAGGGATAATGTGAATCCAATATGGGCACCCATGTACGTATCTAGTTTGGAGGTATGGGTGTGCAAGTAGGCTAGGGTGACATGTTATTTAAATAAGTGATGAATAACCTGGATGTTAAAACATGGCCAAGACTTAAATCAATCATTCAAGTGTATTCACATGTACCCCAGAAGTGGGGTGCTCAAGTTCCTTTGAGAGGAATGGGTGGTGTTCAAGTGCTTTTGAATTTTGGAGGTTAGGTGCTTTTGGTGTGCAAGTGTATGGATTTCAGACACTGATGGGAATTTAAGTCCTCTGATCCTCCTTTAATTCCTCTAACCTATGTGTTAAAAAAATAACACGAAGGTTATTGAAGACTCTATAAAGGAACTAGGGTGAGTATAGTAGTAATTAGGCTTCAGGGAAATTTTTCATACAAATGAATGCCCCATGGGTCTATTTATAGTCAAAAATAGGACCATGGGAAAAGGAAACATCACATAAAAGTATGGTGCACATGTATCTGGAACATAACTATTTAGTATGAAAGTGGGTGGTGTGAATGTTCTGTCCACAAAATCTTATGCATGCAAGCTTTCCGTGAAAGATGATGCATGAATGTTATTTGTGAAAGTTGATGCACACAAGCTGTCTGTCCAAGCTGATGCATGCAAGCTGTTCGTGCATGCTGATGTACCCAAGTTTTAGGGGATTCTTCTGAACTTTTGGTTCATCAAATTAGTTTCTCAAAGGGGACTATTTATAATAAAATATAGTACCCATGGAGAAGCTAACTTGGTGCGCAAGTGTGGCACGCATATGTGGATCCCAAGATGATTATAATCCCTTAACAAAAAAATTCCAACTTTTAAGAGCCATAACATTTAATCTACGCGTCCTTTTGGGATTTGTAACTAGTAAAATGGAATCTATTGAAGAGATATATCCATCTTGACAGGGTTAATAAACCAACTCTTCCTAGAAGAGAATCATAAATCTCATTTTGATACGTTGACATCTTTTTTTCACTGATCTTGGAAATCCATGGCCTACTCTACTGGGGGTATCTTTCAACCTTATCCCCCCTTGTGGATAAGTATCATTGAAAATGGAAATCCAACCATGAATTTTGTGGAAAAGTGAACTAAATAATTTCTACATTGTCTACAATAATTGAAGGAGGGTTTCTCTACCTTGATTCCTCATCCTGACTATGATGTAGCAATTACTGGGATGGGGTGTTGCATATTTCAGACATGTATCATGGTGAAATGATTACTAATATGTGGCATTATATAATATCTCTAGAAACATGGCATGATGCAGCTTCCTTACACAGGGATTTGGTACATGATTAGGCCTTCATGCCACTTGGACATCGGTCCATGTAACATTGGGCCTATTTGATACGAGGGTCTTTGGGTCATGTAATGGTTACCTCTCAACCCGATTAAAAGGATATGTTTCTTTCTTAGTAAAGAGGGGTCTCAGTCCCAGTAAATCTAAAAAATCTATTAGATTATTTTTAGTATTTATAAACACATCCTAAATTATTATATCATGTAAATATATATTAAATATATATTATATCAACCAAAAAATTGTATAACTTAAATAACATAAACCTAAATAATATTACCATGACACAGAACCTGAAGCAGGCTGGGATAATGCATGAAGGGCGTTATAGATCCCCATGGGTTGGAAACTAGCGCCTCTTCAATATAGAATATTCATTTGGTAATTTTTTCTTAAGGAATAATAATAAACTACAACAAAATATGCCTTTAATAGCACAAAAAACTGTCATTATAAGCATTAGAGAAGCACTGACTACCAAAGCCAAATTAAATTCTAAAACCTTTTTTAGTGATAAAAATAACTAATAAAGGTGTCCATTATTAGTTTTAAAAAATTTCCAATCAAGGGATCCTTTATTGAAACATTTATTTAGCATCATTAAATGGGACCTTTATTAGCGCTTATAGAAGCATTGATAAAGGAGAATAGTGTAGTGTTTTGTAACTGCACAATGTAGCATTAGTGAAATGTGATGTAATAGAACATCGATGCACCAGAAAAATTACCAAATATTACCAAAATAATGTAACAATATAGAATTTAAATGAAATTAAATTTACAAAAGAAATATTTGAATAAAACAGTTTATTATATACATTTCAAACATTGTTTTATATAATTTAATAAGTAACAATTATTACATCCATTCTAAAACATCAATGTTGCTTTATCATTTGATCCGGACCCCAACTAATTCTAATTTCGACAAACCACTGCTGCTCAAGAAAAATAATTCAACTATATAATTAAAAAAATTATTATGTTCGTAATAATAAGAAGAAATAAATTAACAAAATGTGTTCATTTTAAACTAAACATTGATTCATACCAAGAAAGCATTGTATCAGGTTGAATTGTGGTTGATTCATACACATCACATAATTTATTTTCAATATTCAAGAATTATATATATATAAATTAATTAAATAAGTATAGCATATATCCCCATGGGCACAGCCAAGTGGTTGTATCTTGTGGTGGTGATTAGGAGGTCTTTGTTTTGATCCTCTCCATGCTCATTTTGGTAGTTTTTTGTTTGTTTATTCCCCCTACCCTGACCGATGTAAAATAAATAAGTATAACATAAAAATAATAAGGAAATCACTTCATTAATAGAAGATAAAATGATGATAAAACAATCGAGGCTCATTTTCTCAGTTTTGGAGATGTGATGCGCGTTTTAAACTAAAATGACACATATATATTGAAAATATGCACTTGGAGTCTACTAGTCACACTGTGTAGTAGATTGAGATGAATATTATTTATAAACATCTCAAATTAAAAAAAGATAGTTTCCTAACGTTTCAAAAAAAATCTGAATGTCATTTCTCAGTTTTAAGTACATGACTTGGATTTTTTTACTAAAATGTCATTTTAAACTCGAAACACATACTTTGAATCAAACCGGTCACATAATGTGTTAGTTTTATGTGATACAAATTCATACAGATCTAAAATGACAGTCGATTAATTTTCCTAAATTATTAAGAAATTCAGAGTGTTCTTACTCTATTTTCATTGAGTGACACTTTTTTGTACTAAAATGTCGATTTTAAACCGATAACGAACACTTTGAGTCATAATGGGAACATCGTGTATCAGGATAAGGTGTGGATGATTCCTAAAAATCAAAAATGTATCATAGATTGGTTTCATATAGTATCAATACTAAAAGAATGTTTTTTCTTGATTTTGAGTAGGTTAGTGATCCTTTTTACAAAATTTGAGGTCAATCTTAAATAAAAATTTCACATAGAGTCACACTGGTCACATTGTGAATCAGAATGAGGTGTGGCTAATTCCTACATTTTAAATATTATATATGGATTTCATTCCTAAAGTATACAAATAATCCTAATCTTTTTCCTTATTTTTGGGTACATCACATTCCTTTTTTACTAAAATGTCATTTTAAATAGGAAACATGCACTTTGACTCAAACCGATCACATCATGTACCAGTTTCACGTGAGACCAATTCCTACACATAAAAAGGCCTATAGAATCGTGTTCTTAAATTATAATTAAAATATGCGTGTATTTTATTGGGTTTTAGCGTGTGATTATTTTTTGAACTAAATAGTCAATTTTAAGCCGATAACAACCACTTTGACTTATACTTGGAAAATTGTCTATCAGATTGAGGTGAAGTTGATTCTTAAACATAAAAAATGACTTATGTATCATTTTACTAATGTATAAATATAATACAAATTCATTTTATCATTTTTGAGTAGGTAATTTGTCCTTTTTACTGAAATTGATGTCAATTTTAAAAAAAATACACACATAGAGTTATACAAGTCAGACTATGCTTCAGATTGAGGTGGGGATAACCCCTACATGTCCCAAATGACTTATGTATTGTTTTATTAATATATAGAAACAATCATAATGTGTTTTATTAGTTTTTATTATGTCACATGCATTTTTACTAAAATTTATTTTTAAACTAGAAACATGAACTTTGACTAATACCTAAAATATGATATATTAGTTTGACTATAGTCTAATTCCAACACTTCAAAAATAACTTATGAATCATTTTCAAAATGATTATGAAAGTCAAACCTTGTTTTCTATGTTTTTAGTGAGTGGAAATTTTTAACTAAAATGAAAATTTAAACTAACAATGAATACATTGAGTCATAACAGGAATATTGTATACCAAATTAAGTTGAGACTAATTCCTAAAAATCAAAAATGAATTCTGGGTTATTTTCCTAAAATATCATAACAATCCAAATCTTTTTTTCTTGTTTTGAGTAGGTCAATTATCCTTTTTACAAAAATTGATGTTAATTATAAATAAGAAGATACACTTAGAGTCATAACAATCACAACGTGCATCGGATTGAGGTGTGTCTGATTCTAACACATCCCAAATGACTAATGGATATTTTTCTTAAAGTATCAATATAATATGAATGTTTTTTCCTAGTTTTGAGTATTCGACTTCTCTTTTTCACTAAAATGTTATTTAAAACTGAAAACCACACTTTGACTCATATCAATCACATCATGTATCGGTTTGATGAGAGACCAATTATTACTCTTTAAAATTTACTTATGAATTATTTTCCGAAATTATAAATAAAATATGATATTGTTTTCCAAATTTTTTGAGCGTGAATATTTTTTGAACTAAAATGTCGATTTTCAATTGACAACGGATTGTTTGAGGTATAACAGGAACATTGTGCATTGGATTTAATTGAGGATGATTCCAACATGTAAAAAATGACTTATGGATCATTTTAAAAACATATGAAAACAATATGAATGCATTTTCTTGGTTTTGAGTAGGTCAATTTTCCATTTTACAAAAATTGATTTCAATTTTAAATATAAACACGTACACAGAGTCATACCAGTTACACCATGAATTGGATTGAGGTGATACTAATTTCTACACGTCCCAAATGAATTCTATATCACTTTAATAAATTGTCAAAACAATCTGAATGTTTTTTAATAGCTCTAAGTACCTTACTTATTTAATTACTAAAATTCCTTTTAAATTGGAAACACGCACTTTGATTTATATCTATCTTATCATGTATCAGTTTGATGTGAGACCAATTCCTATAAATTAAAATTTACTAATGAATCATTTAACTTAATCATTAATAAAATATAAGCACATTTTCTTGATTTTCAGTGTGTGACAATTTTGGAACTGAAATGTCGATTTTAAACTAATTAGGGACACTTTCAGTCAAACTGGGAACATCATATATCGAATTGTGGTTCCTTATATTCCTAAACATCAAAAATGAAATTTGGATCATTTTACTAATGTATAAAATCAAAAAAAATGTGTTTCATTAGTTTTGAGTAGGTTAGTTGTCCTTTTTTCTAAAATTGATTCCAATTTTAAATAAAAAGACATACTTAGAACCATGCATCAGATTGAGGAACATCTGATTACTACATATCCCAAAAGACTCATGGATCCTTTTTATAATGTATCAAAACAATCCAAATGAATTTTTTAAATTTTGAGGATGTCACTTTCTTTTTTACTAAAATGTTATGTTAATATAGAAACACTCACTTTGACACATACAGATCACATCATGTATCATTTTGATGTGAGACTAATTCATACACGTCACAAATGACATAAGAATCATTTTCCTAAATTATTAATAAAATTCAATCATGTTTTATCGGTTTTCATTGAATGTAACATTTTGAATGAAAATGTCTTTTTTAAATTGATAACAGAACATTTGAGTCTTACCGGGAACATCGTGTGTTAGATTGAGGTATACCTAATTAATACACCAAAAAAATCACTAATGGTTCATTTTTTGGAAGTGTCAAAAAAATTGGAAACTTTTTAATGGTTTTGAGTATGTCAGCTGTCTTTTTTACAAAAATTAATGTCAATTATAAATAGATGAAGAACATGGGGTCATACCAGTCACATTGTGTGTCAGAATGAGGTCTGGCTGATTCCTACACATCACAAAGTCTCAGTTGAGGAAGTCTATGTGCCCATTATATAATAATAAGTTTCTACAATTGGCACATCAGATTCCATTACTCTTGTGGATTTCATAGACAAATTTTTTTGGTTAAGAATATCAACTCGATTTATAGTGTTTGATGTTTGAAAAAGAATGGCAATAGAAACAATTGTATCATTTGAAAAAACGAACACATTATGATTTTTCTAGAATGTTGTAGATTATAGAAAAAATAATATGACTTATCAACAGATATTTGAAAAAAACTAAGTATTAGTTATAAATTATAATGTAGATATTTTAAAAATATTATATAAAATGATGAAAATTTTAATTAAATATTTATTTGGAGTTAAACTTTTCATCATGATTTTATGAATTCTTGAAACATTTCCTCATTGTCGTTATCTCAGTTACAGTCTTGAAATCCAATATCTCTTGAGCATAAGCATCTTCGAACAAAGCACCCCAACTCAAACAAAATATTCACTTATTTGAAAACAATTATTATTTGAGTAATACTAAAAATAAATAAATTAAACCTAAATATAAAAAATTACATTAATTCTATGGATAATGATTTTATTATGAAAAAATCAAGATTGCCTCTATGATTGAGTAGTAGGGGTAACTAAATGTAAAGTGATAAATTCCAACAATTCAGGGGTGAAAAGATTTTGAGGGAGAATATGTATGTGAATGTTTTGGTGTAAAATGGCATGAATAATGAACAGACCACCCCAACATGAACAAAATAATCCCCCAATATTAGAAAACAATTCTTATATCCATAATACTAAAGAAAAATAAATTATAAATAAATATGAATAATACAATATTTCAATAGACAATTATTTTACTATGAAAAATTAATTTTAGATCTATGATTGGGCATAGGTAGCACTGTTTCTCTTATTACAAAGGTTGTTGAGGGAACTTCATGAAATGTGATAAATGAAACACTGTATGGGTGAAAAGGTTTAATGGATAAGAAGTCTATGGAAGTGTTGTTGGATAAAGTCGTGAAAGATAGACAATAATCTTCTAAAATAAATGGACTCAGTAAGGAATAATTAAATCTAAATCAATGTTTCATAATATAATTTTTCATTAAAATAGAGAAGGTATATCATGACATTACATTTACATATTCCCAGAGGTTTTTCTTCATTATAGTTTGTTCTTTTTAGGGATTAGTGACATCATCATGTGCAGAATACCCTCTTTTCATAATTAATCAAACATTTAATTTATATTATATTAATGTAGTAGAGAACATATAATAAGATGAAGAAAAATATAGTATATTAAAAAATATATTTCCTTCTCATTGAACTCTCTTTATTTTTTTACAGGATTTAGGGATTTGGTTCCTCTATCGAGAATATATATCTTCTATTTATGGTATCCTCTAATGTACAATACCTTATCTATATTGAGACCAACATGAACGGATTCTGATCTCCCAATGATGGGGTCATTCCTGATTGAATTTTCATCTAACCTAAAATTTGTTTTAGTCACTGGTAGGAAAATGGACCAATTATTATATACTAGATCTGAACCATAAAATACTTGTACTATTTTTTATTCTTTTATGAATGGAACGTCTTTTTTCCTCCAATAGAGAAATTCACCTTCATGAATCCCATTTCATCGGCTTTCACTACAATAATATTTTCCTCCCATTTGTAATGGAAAATATTCACATGAAATTTTTTTTATATAAATCATGTGTCTGTTCAATAATTCCAAAATATATAATCTTTACATAGATTGGATTTCTATCCATGGAACCGGATATGTGAATTGATTTCTCCACAAGTGTTGAACCATTGTTTTTGTATTGTACTATAGTCATAGCGTATTTTGTATAGTATTTATAATAATTGATTACAAAACTAGTTTAACATATTACCTTTTGAATTCATTTTGCAATTGAATTTTGATTTTTAGATGACTCATAATATATTTGATCCCAGAACCTTCCTATAAATTTTTGATTATGTGTATTTTATATCTATCCTTTATCCCTCGATGGATTCAAATATCTGTGAATTTATTTGTGGGATTCAATATATGGATCATCATATTCACTATTATGAAAAATGAAAAGGCGTGATTTTTCCCACTATATTAAGGTAATTGTGGAAACATCCCTTCTGAAAATCCCTTTGCTCATAAGGTGCCTATTGTGAAGAGACTTTTGGAGACTGATGCTATCAACGTCTGATAGGTAGTCAGTACAGAACTCAATATCTTCTTTAACTATATATCATTCTACAATATAACATCTAGATGATTTGAATTCATTGAATATCCTTTCAAAATATTAATATACATTTCAAGGGGTACATCCATTTATAATGATCATGACCACATAGTTGACCCTCAATAACTAAGTGAACCATCTTGGGTACCATTATATTAAATAATGATGGTGGGAAAAACATCTCTAATTAAAATAATATAACTGAAAATACTTATTCGTTGTTGTAAACATCATCAGGTATATAACATTACTACATATGGCTTTGAGAACGAATTATAGTCTGGCTAATGTATGTCACACATTTTGATGCAGAATGTAGCAGAAAGCAACAGGCATCAAATATTGTATCAAAACATGAGAGTTTAGATATTTTATTACTTGTAACTTCAAATTTTTCATTGAAATGAAATTATTTATATTTGATGAATGCCCCTATAGAACTTTTACACTATTAAGGAGAAGAAAAATTGATGTTTTTCTTATACATATAGAGATTAAGATTCTAGAGGAAGAAAATTCCTCCCTTCACCATTAACTGGTGCTAACTCTTCCTTTCTCCCCATGTATATCATGTCGAACCTAGCCTTGATTTCATATTTTATTTTTTCAGAAACATTTATTAACATGATAATAAAACTATCAAATATATTTTTTATATATTCATGACATCAAGTTAATTTAAGAAATAAAAAAAATTCAAATATGGTAATTAAAATAAAATTTATCTCTTATTCCAACGTGATTTCGTATGTTTTTTTTAAAAATAATTACCTAAAATAGTGCCAATATATTTTACTTTATCAATCTTTTTATGAACCTTTATCATAAATGGTGTTGTTCCATTATCGATATTCCCATTAGATGTTGTCATCCAAGATCAGTATTTATGTCATCAAGGTTAAAAAATAATGCCCTAAAAATGCATTTTTTTAAGAATGTTTCAACCAATCTGAGTGTGTGAGTTTTTATAAAATGGGACACCCCAATATTCCATTAATGTTATAGCCAAATAAATTTTTATAAGTGGGGAATTCATTTATAATCAAATAAAACATGGGCCTCCATTTGAATTTTTTACATCTATGAGAATCTTATAGTATAACACTTGTATCCAACATCAATTTCATATCTTCGATCTATAATGACAAATAGACATCAATATCCTTACCGGGATTCTTTAGTCCATATATATGGATAGACAACAGAATTTGTTTTTTAATCATGCATAACTATGGTGAAAAGTAATAATTTACCAACATGATAGTCCAATCACTATAAGTACTACTCAATATACCAAAATAAATTATTACATATTTAGATAACACAAGATGAATGTGTATCGACTCATTTTCAAATTCTGGACACTCATATTCAATTTTCATCCATTTAAGGGAATCATATGGGTGGTTTAGGTTCCCATAATTAATTATTATATAAGAGTTCCTTATCAATTGTCTCACTATTTCCTAAAATCCATATAATTTTATAAAGCATGGAATGGTTGGAAAGTACAATATATATTTCAAAGGACTTGATTAATTTTTCTTGTATCCATCTATGCCACACTTATGGAATTTTATGATTGATTCCTGGTCCTTGAAAAACAACATGAAATCATTTGGACAAGAAGGTATTTTTTTAGAGATCATTACCATTGAACATTAAATTAATTTAGCATCATATGTTCAACATGGTAGTTCATTTTATTCTTGTATCTTATCATTTAGGAAATCATGTAGTTCTGTAAAGTTGGTGTCACTCCATCCACTATCGGCTTTCGAATTATATAACTACAATGTAACTAGAAATGTTGTGTATTTTGTAAAACTGATATACAATTGTATCTAATCATAGATATTTAACTTCTCAAACAACTTTGGAAAAACATTAAGGTCATATTTAGTTTATAATTTCATTTCTTCTAGGTGATATCCATCATGATTTACATTGGTATTCATATCAAATGATCCATAAACTATATTATCATCCCAATAATCCTGCATGTTCAATTTTTCCCATGTTTAGTCTAAAATATATATCTATGATCTAGTCATTGATAAATCAAATATTCTTCCATTTTTTCTTGACTAACAACAACATAAACACAAAAAACAGATTTGAGAAGGGTTTTATGTATGCTCTTTTGAAAAAATTATGAACTATTTTACTCAATCTTCATACTATTTTGTCTACTGATTAGAGAGCACACATTTTTGAATCTTATCCATCCTATTTTTATTATAAAATATTAAGTTTATATAATAAATAAATAAATACACCCAATATATTCATTATCAATAGTGAAACTTATAGATAATTCTAATAAAGGGAACCCAATATTCCATTTTTTCAAAGAATTTTACAATTCATTGAAGAAAATGGGTGGTTGAATTTAAGAAAAGAATTATTCCGCTATGGTAGGTGTTATCCTATGTATTCATAAATAGTTGATTGTTATAGGCATCTGCCATCCTCATAAACTAATCTCCCAAACAATTATCATTGATTTTTTTTGAAACTCATCATTAATTTCATCTATAAATGCACATTTGTTTCTTGAAATATGCTCAGCAATAGTCATACATGGTATGACTACTTATCATAGTATCACAAGAAACATAAAATTGATGAGGGATCAATCTCAAGTAAAAAATTGAAAAAATAACTGTTTGAGAGATGAATTTGATGATCATGATAGTTGTACTTTATTGTGTTCTCTAAAAGGGGTAATGCCTCCCGTTAGTGTTAATTACACCATTGGCACTAGTTATTTACTTGTGGCATATTGAAGGTGATATTTTGGCGTATAAATGATCTTGTCTGTGATTAAGGGGTCTCGATAGGGACATGTTATGATATATGAATCCATGGGGCCCTTATAAATTCTATATTTATAGGAGAAATTCCACTTTTAATACTTTTAATTTTTTAACTATGTATAGTCCTACCTCTATAAAAATTATTCTACAAGTATTTACTTAATCAAAAAATGAAATGAAAATATAATACAAGAAATTAAGGAAAAATAAGAACCCCAATATGATGAACAAGAATAATAAACACTCATTCCATCCACTAAAAGATATAAAAATGTATTGAGAAAACATTTTAATAAAAATTAGTTATTTCATATAAATGGATGGTAATCAGATATTCATAGGGGTGGAACAAATACATGTTTACCTAAAAAGACGAATACCTATAAATAATTTATAATAATTTTTCCAACATATATAGAATTTGATAACCTCCATTCCTTTTTTTGAACATGTTACGTAACAACCTAAGATATTAATTCATTTAATATTATTGGTATATTAAATATTTGAAAACTTCTCAAAATTTTAATTTCAATTAATAATTGATAAGGAATGGAAAAAATAATTTTTGGAAAATAATATACCTATTAATTGTAAAGGTATGAAACATCTAAAAAATCTTTGTTGATAAATTATTTCTAGAATTATGTCTAGACATGTTGAAAACAATTATTATTTTCAGGCAGATGAAGGGTAGGCTTCATAATAAAATTTTATTTTCATGGCCATTATGGGTTTTATGGTGATTTTGGGCACATAATATATAATTTTAGTCATAATGAAATAAATAATAGTAATTATGGAAAATAAAGAGGTTTTATGTTAAATGGTAGATGGCCCACTCTTATAAAAATAGTTTCGAAGTGAGATGAATCTTCAAATGTACAACTAGATGATGAATTTCAACCATTGAATGAACTAAATTAAAATATATTTAAATACTACATTTGTGTAATATACTTCTATAATATACTTGTGTAATATATATTTGTTTATTGTATATTATTTATTTATTTATTTATTTATTTTTATTTTTGTAATATATATTTTTATTTTTATAATATATATTTTTATTATATATACTTTTTGTAATATAATATATATTTGTGTTTGTATAATACTAATTTGTTTAAAATATTTGTATCATATATAAATATTTAATATTTAATATATATTTTTTTACATATAAAGAGAATATAGATGAATGTATAAATATTGTTATTTTTTAATTGTGTACATATAAATCTGTGTAATATATTTGTAAAACTTATTTGTATAATATATATTATTATGAAATAGTTATATAATATCATAATATAGTAAATTTTCATAATATATTGGTATAAAATACATTCATAATATATCTATAAAGTATATATTTGTATAGTAAAATATATATTTTTATTTGCATAATATATATATTTTCATAATGTATTTGAATAATATATATCTACCTTATATATATCTATATATTAATATAAATATGTATTTTGAAAATATACCTATGTGTGGGACTGTTTGTGTATGTAAATATAATTATATTATAAGTTTTCCATTATATTTATACATATACTTATATTCATACGTGTTGGGTGAAGTGGGAATGACCCTAGATTTCATTCTATAGACCATATGCAAGAGTTTAATTGTAAGATAATTTCTTGTCTGATGTTGTTTGTGTGTAGAATGGTGGAGACGGTAACTTGTGTTGGAATGAATGACCACTTGAGGGGAGAGGCAGTCATGTGCATAATGAGGTAATAGTTAAGATGATATTTATTTTATTTTTATGTCATGAAAATTTACAAGGGATTAGTTATCACATGAAGCAGGAGTCAGTTGCGTTGTGGTGGGCGGTTTGCATTCAATCGACACACATTGAGGGTGGGGGAGATCAAGGAATGGTATCCCTATATCTATTTAACCAAACATCCCCAAAAAAATTTTGACCACATGTATTCCAATAATAATGATAGAATAATGATAAAAAAACACAAATTCATATCATCAAACAAGAAATCAACGACCGGGGAGGAGGAGAAAATAAGAAACCTTTAATTGAAGCTTTGAATCATCTGAGAGAATGTAGAGATATCAAAAACTGTAAAAATGTTCAAACCTTAGATTCATTTTGGCCTTAAATCATTTGAGCCTTGGGTTAGGTCATTGAAATTGTTTGATTCTTTATTCAATCCATCATTCGAGCTTCGATTCCTTGAGGAGGAGCACCGATAGAGGGTTGCTTCCTTAGAAACCATCTGATATCACGACGTGTTTGCAATGGGTTAGGTCTACATAAATATATTGTGACACTTTTATCAGCGCTTCCAAAAAATTGATAATAAATATAGAGTTTTATTAGTGCTGAAAAGCGCTTATAAATATTTTTTTTATCAGTGCTTTTTACTCAAGCGCTAATAAATGACTCATAATAATAATTTTAAATAAACAATGTTGTAAGTATATTTATATAATTATATATATTTAATAAATATATATAAATATTGATATAGTAAATATATTATTTATTTAAATATATTTATAACAATTTTATAATTATTTAAATGTATAATTATTTAGGTATAATTATAGAAATACATTTTCAAAAAAATAATATTTATATCATTATATGTATTTATATATATATACATATAATAAATATATATAAATATAAATATAGTGCATATATCCATTATTTAAAAAATTATTATAATTTCATAATAATTTAAATATATATAATTATGTATTTATAATAATATAAATATTGAAAAAATATTATAATTTATTTATTTATATTTATATACGTTTTTAACAAACCTCAATATTTATTTATTTATAATTATAAATATATAAATGTATTTAAATAGTAAATATATATATTTTTAGATATATTTATCTATAAATATTTTTTTACAAATATATTTTTAACATTATTAATTAATATATAATCTAATGTGCATTCATGTTAAAAAGGAGTGAAATTGAATAATAAAAAATGAGTACACAATAACAATACTGAAAAAATGGATAAGTTTTATTAATAAAATATAAATTATTAACAAATATGGATATATATAGAAATAAATATGAATACAGATTGAAAATATTAAAACATAGAAAATAAATAAATAAATAATAAATAATAGATATTGATTAAATTAAAAAATATATAATTTTGGGTGTCCTTTGTATATAAAATTTGATTAAATATATATATGTGAAATAACTTACATTTGATCAATGATAAATTGAAAAATAAAACAAAATTCAATTATATACATTAATAGATGTAATAAGTCTGTATTTTTAATTGATATTAATTTTTAATTATAAATCATTATTCTGTAAATATATTACTATTTAATGTGAAGCATGAATATTTTGTATTGTATTTATAATACATATATACATTCATATATATATATATATATTTAATATATAATATTTATTAACATTATAAATAATTATTTAATTTATAAAATGTTTAATACTTTTTCACAATTTTCTTATTTTTTTTATATTTTATTTTTCATTTTACATATATGTACATATTTAGTATATCCTATCTATTAGTGTTTGTAATTTATATATAGTATTATCAGTTTATTCCTTTTTATCAATAATTATTTAATTAATAAAATTGTTAATATTGTTTTTAATAAAATCATTTTTATTTTGTATTTATTTAATTATTTTAGTTTATTCGAACCATTATTATAACTAAAAACATTGATCAAAGATCCGTTTATGGGCACTAGAAATAAAGCGTTGATAAAGGGTATACTTTATCATTGCTAAAAAACACTAATAAAGGGCACCCATTATCAGTGTTACAAAATAATCCTTGATAAAGGGTGCCCTTTATCAGTTCGTTTTTCTAGTGATGATAAAGGTCAGTGCTATTAAAGGCATGTTTTTTAGTAGTAAAGCCTCAATATTTCTGACTAAGAACCGAATATGACCTCTTCATATATTGGTGATTCAGTAACCCATTTATATAGCTTAAATAATAAAATCAATCACATGGTGTAATAACAATAAAAATAAATAGAAAATTAACACTAAACTTGTTTACATCAAAATAAACAACACACGAAACAATATATATCCAAATAATTAAATAGGGATGGAACTGGAAGCCAAATAGGTGATACAACATCTAGTATCAAAATTATGTACCAGAAAGGTAAAAATCTATCTATTACCTATCACAATGTGACACAAGGGATAACATCCCACCAAATCACCATTATAATTCAAATTAGATATCATGAATACCTCTTCCTCTATTCAATGCCCTGCGCTTACCTAGTTATGATAAAAAAAGGTTTTCATACACCCGTTTTTGTATCTAGGGTGAGAGAATAACATGCCTAGTATGATCCTACCAGGATATCCATATACAATCCTTATTAGAAATACTGATGCATGCTAATTTGAAATTAAAGGTAAAAAATTAATCATTAAGCATTTTTAAGAAAATATGGATCACGATACATTTCATTAATCAAATAAAGGTTGGTAATATAATAATAAAAACATGTCTTCATAAAACTCTGCATGGTAGTGTGCGCTAACGTCACTATGGACATGACAACCGATTAAAATGACATCATTAGTTGTGGTAACAAACTTTACTTGAGGAATATAGGTAAAATAATTTCATTGGCCAGTGGATTTATATCTTACAAACCTTGACACCTCAATTTTAAAACCAAAATTATTAAGAAGGTATATTCACATGTTCAAGGATTTATAATTGGTGCACTTTGGTTTCCCATGAAGTTTAGCTAAATTTAATTATCATCATTTAATATGTAATGTTATTAATCATTTTACAATATATTCCTAATTCACTCATAAAAATTATTTAAATAAATTTAAATATCATGACACAAAGAGAATAATAAAAATAATTATATTTTATATAATTTAATCCAGATAACAATTCATAATATATAATTATCACATATCTAAAATTTAGTTTTGAGAAAAAAGATTCAATGATTAAAGTAAAAAAATGAGAATATAGATCTCCCTAATTTAATACTTTTTAAAAACTTAAAAAGTGTTAGAATCCATTTATGGGTGAGATAAAAATACTTAATGGATATAATGAACCCTAAACACTATAATATTGGACATAAATTTTGAGAAACATTAATCTTTTTTCTTTGTGACTTTCAAGGAAGAGAGAAAATAATGAATAAGATGGGAAAATACAAAATAAATAGAGAGGTGGAAATTAGTTGTTGTTTTCAAAAAGAATATTTTGGAATAATCATAAAAACCTATAAATATAAGAGGGGTAGTTGTAAGTTCAATCATGAGAGAGAAATGGGATTTCATTGGGTAAGTAATGGGAAATATGGGATTTAGAGAAATTGTAGTTTAGAAATTTACATTTAAAATATTTTGTAGACCACATTGATTAGTGGGAAGAAAGATATAGGTGGGATGAATTATCAAACTGATGATGGTTTTTCAAGTATAAAAGGTATTATTTATTGGGTTTTAGTCCATACCTATCATTTCTATGATATTTTATTTGAAAATGATAAAAAAGTGGACATATGGATTGTCGCCTGGTCGGCGCATTATTATATAAAACCATACTGAAAATGTGAAAACATACATTTTTATATTACTGTTGACTTTTAGGGTCAACATGTGATTTTCTAAACCATTTCTTTAAACCTTTTGACTTTTCCAATTGAAATCTACACCATCCACATAGTCTTCGCAACGTTTTGTAAAAACATACGGCAAAACTTGACGGTCTTACTTAATATTTAAAAGTGAGTTATTCTAAAACCATCCCAAAAAGATATAAAACTAATAAACCTCATTTCTTCCGCACTTTAATCAAATGCCACTCTTATGATAAATACACCCACTCTCCAACTCATATGGATTTATTTTGAAGATTCATCATCATGTTTTTCATTAAAACAACTAATAAGTATTTCCCCTCTCCGTCCATGGCTATTTACCACTTCTATTCATGTTTTTAAATCATCCCATTTTGTCATAGGAACCTAAACCTCTTGTTTCTCAAAATTTATTTCATGGTTTTTATTTTTAAGGGATAATTATTTCGTGTAAGACCCCCCCCCCCCCCCCCCCCCGCTCTCTCTAAGGTAGTTATAACCTATTGAATGTGTTCAAAAAGTATTAAGTTAGATGGATCCGTATTTTGCAATTGTTTATTTATTCTTGGTTTCATGGTTTTCTAGACTAAATTTTTTAAATTTGTCAATAATATTTGATGAATTATTTATAGAATTACTTATTTGAAATAAAATTATTTTGATTAAACCCTTTGATTTATTAATTGAAAATGTATTGAAGTAAAATTTTATGAGAGAATTGGTAATTTATTGTAAAATATTTAATAAAATTCATTATTAAATTATGATTGTTTGGTTTATCTAAACATCACAGAAAACCCAAATTCATTATTAATAAATCCAAGAATGGTCAAACTTATTCTTCCACTATATATAGGTTGGGCCCTAACAAGTGGAGTTCTGTGAGATATAATACCACTATCTAGTGAAGTCATTTTACCTCCATACCACTAGATAATGAGATTTCCCTAACTACTGGTAACAATTTACAAGGTTCCCGTAACCATAGTGACGTTTGGGTTCAATCCCCTAATGTGTGATAAAATGTATTTTTTTATTATTACATCGCAACATTTATTTTTTATAGAATTGCATCACACCCTTTTTTAATTTAAAATGATAAAATATTAGTTGTGTGCACTTACTTTCAATATTTCATTATTTTCTCATTCTAAAAAATGGTGTATATGGTACACTTTTTGGGGTCATACTGGGGTTGTTATTCTCACACTATGATTACAGCAATGGATATTTTCATACCTTTTTTATCTGAAACATGATAGGGTAAGGTTATATTTATTGGTGGTGGGTATTCATTCAAGATAATTAAGGATATGGATGTAACATGGTGAAATGTTCTCCTTTTTCCACACAATGATGGGTATAAAAATATTTTTTTTGTTTTTTGTCTAGTATGTTTTTTCAAGACCTTATATCACTTATCTTCTTCCCATACCATCTATTTCTATGTTTTTTGAAATATGTTGTACCATCTGTAGTTCATTTTTTTGTTAGCATGTTATGTGTTGTTTCTCTATTTATTTTATTATTGTTACTTCATGTGATTGGGTTTTTTGTTCATGTCATGTAAATGCGTGAATGACTCACCAATGTATGGTGAGGTCAAGTTGGGTTCCCTATCCAGACCCCTAAGAAATTATTATACATTGGGAGAAACCATTCCAAAATGAATATTCTCATATTCACAATCACTAGTTTCTGTTGTGTGGGTATAGATAACAAAATTTGGGTCATATCATAGATTATTCTTTTATTTCTGGGGTAAAGCAATCTATGGTCAGTCATTAACATTAAATCCCCCCTAAGATTCAGCAAGGCCCAACTCTGCTTATTTTTTTCGAGAATTTTTTTTTAAAAATATTTTCATTAAAATTATCTTAACCATTCAAGATTTAGATATGTACAAATAAATGGTGTTATTTCGAATGAAAACTATTTACATGGTACCGCCATGGAATTTTTCATCCAAGAAAGATGTTTTAGTTTAATGGTAATACATAGACTATAAGTATTTTAGGAATACCATGTTTTGATGTCGTGGCCTATTATTTAGTTGTATTATAAAATCATATTCTCGAAAAAAAACCGAGTCTGTTTACACTAGATTCAATCCATTTTGGATCTTTAATTTTTTACATCTACTATGACATGGTCTTTCCAAATAGTAAAGATCACCATGACAATGTTTTCAGATGACCACATCGTGGTGATATCAAAATATTATACTACATTTTTTGTGTTATTTTATAAAACTATTTTACATAAACTATGTCAGGGTATTACATTATCTATAATAAGATGTACATTTTAAATAGATTTTATTTCGTTGTTTATAGAAATTAAATAACCACAACCATTATCAACTTGGTTTTTCCATGGTTTTGTAAAAAATTATTTTTTAGTTTTCATCATTCATTTAAATATTAAATCTAAACAAGATAAAATATTCTTTCATATTAATAACCGATTTTTTTTTAAAACAAATATTCCAAATTTTATGAAAATACATTAAGAAAAACCAATTTTTCTAAAACATCATTCCATTTCTTTTATTAAAATAAATAAAATTAAGAACCGTATTCCATTTCTCTATTGATCCCAAATATTCTCATTTTCATTACCATGATATTGATATTGATCATTGATAATCATCCAACATGATCCATTATTAAAGGGTTTAAATTGGATATATGAATACCTCAATTCTTTATAAGGGGTTTACCATCCTCGTGATTTAATCAAACAATGGATTTTAGTGAGAAAGAGTGTGAGAGAAAGAGTGAGTAAGATAGAAAGGGATTAATAGTATAGAGTTTATTAGAATTAAAATACACCCAAATCAAAACTATAAGCCCCCTTAATTATTCCATCCAAGAAAACTAAACATTTAATCATTTAAGGACAAAAATTTAATGAATTACAACTCTATGTAACTCGTGATTATTAAATTTTTAATTAATTATTTTACATATAAACAAATAAGTTGGACATTGAAATAACTCATATTCTAATAATATAGTGAACCAAGAATAATATTATTAATTATAATTAGGATTTTGATCCATAAAATATCACATATCTCATAAAATTATCATCCCTAAAACTATAGAATAGTGACATTAATCATGACATATTTTGTCCTTATATAGACCCTGAATCGGTCTAAACCCTCATGAATTTGTATATAATTTATTATGAATTCTTATCACCCCCATATAAGTGATGGTAATATGACATATACCTTTCATATGAATTCCCTACTTGTTTACCATTACCCTAAGAGAACCAACCAAACCTACATTGACCATAACTCAAAATCCAAAATATAATAATACATCATAGAGGTCAAATCAATTGCGAAAAGGAACAATCATAGGGAAAGGAAACTTTTAAAAACATCATGGAACCATAGTTCCCATCCCATTGGAAAGTGTAATTTTACACTAGGATTTACGAAACCTCATTTTTATTCAATAACCTCATTTATAAATGAGGGTATGGTGTCCTAAGACATTAAAGAAAAATGGTAAGGAAAAAACCACAAACTAAATATTCTAGAAAATAAAAACCTAAAATATGAGTGAGACAAGAAAAAATAACTATCTCGATTTGATATCAAGATATCTTACTAAAGGATTCATAGTGGCATGATTATATAATCATTAATTAATAAGGAAAAATATTCTAATAGCTCCAACAATGGTAAATTTTTTCAAACTCCATCAAAGAAACAATAAATCATTCTTTCTCTTGAATCCATTTATGTTATTCCAAAGAAAACATCATTTTATAAATATGAGATTTGATCAATTTTTCATTGTCCTTAGTTCGTAAAGTCACATTAATTTGGCTAGATTTTTTACACTCTTTTTAGGAATATTTCTAAAAAATTTATAAACTTCCAACATGTTGGTAAAAAATACCCTTTCTTTTTAAACATGTGGTAATAGTTATCACAAGTATGGAGATATTTTCATTATTGGACTCTCTTTCGTTAATAATCATTAATGAATTCATTATTGATAGTAAAAAATTTTAATTTTGAATTTATTAAAGTACATTTAATTAATTTTTAATATAATAAATGATCTATTGAGGGGAGTTTAATGGACTTATCCATTTCCATTATATTATATTATAAACATTATCTATTAATTTACACAACACTATTGACAGCAAAATAAACATACACCCAATTCCTCGCATTAAAAAGTTTGTATCAAAAGATGAATTCCCTCCAATACATGGATAGCATGAACAAATGACAAATTTCCAGATATGCTTGTTGATAAATATAGAAAAAATAAATTTTGTGGACCACTAATTGAGATTAAGGCAATGCATTGAGTCCACTTCATGAGAAAGACCACCTCATTGATTAAGGGATGTACGAGACCTCTAGTTCCAGCAATGTGTATCTCCTACTAAGGATGCTTAGTAAATGAGTCATTTTTTATAGAAATATTATGTTGATAGGAGAAAATACACCAATATTCTAAATGGGCTAGTAGTAAGATATGTGTGTCACCCAAATTCCTCCTTCAATAGTTTAACAGTTAGTTTCTAGCACCATGAAGTCAAAACTCACAAGGATTGAATTATTCAAATGAAAACATATAAAAATACATATATCTAAGGATTAATAAATAATAATATAATACTAAATAAATAATATTTTGTTATATAATAGTCTTATGATACCTATTAAGCATCATTAAAATTTATGTAAATAAAAAAATAAAAATTATAAGGAAAATAAAAGTACACAATATACCAACATAAAAAATACATCATTAATAATTAGAAAGGGGAACTCGATATCACACAAACTATTTTTCACATCTAATATCAACCATAATATTTATAGATTCTATTGTGAAACACTAATCTCTAACTCCACCAGCTCATTTTCTATGGATGTTGCCATATAACTATTTTTCATCTACACATATATGACATGTGCTGACACAAATCCCATATAGGGGTGAGTACAAAAATACATAGTAGTATTAAATAAAAAATAGAGATATTAAAAATCAGGAAAACTATAATTAATAGAAACCTATATATTCATTAAAGAATAATTCAATCGAGAATAAAGTTTAATCCCATGGTTCCATAACACGCTAATGTGTGCACATTAGCTCTTGGGTTACCAACCACTATAGAAGAAATTTACCTCATCATATGGGATGTGAATAGGCTGAGGGGTTTCAAAATTTATATGTGGAGAACCAACACCCCATCATAAAGAGGGGTCAACTACTCCCCTAAGTGTATGCAGGTCCCATTACCAAATATCAATGAGTCTCTAGAGAGATTACCTATAACTTCCCAGGTAAATTAAGAATAAAACCTTTTCATATTTATTAATATTTACTAATTAAATATTAATTTTACTTTAAAGGGGTTGCTATGTTCGATAGCGTACCTGATACGTAATAAAGAGTTTCATTGAAATCTTACATTTCACACTAGTAATAAAATAATATTATTTTAAATGTTATTTATCACATAGTCATTGTATTGGTTGGAATGGATAGAAATAACTAAAATAGGATTATATCTGTTTTTTAAATGTTTTACATTTATCCAATAAAAGATAAAGGCTTAAAATACAGAAAGAGTTCAATTTTAGGCATATATACCCTAATTTTCACTAAAGGTTCACTTATCGCCTTTTGATGGCGAAATATCATTAGAAATACTTTTTTTAACTCTTATACATTGTATTGGACCAAATAAAACTCTTCTTTAGAATCGGAAAATCAAATTTTACTTTGTGTAATTTTTTGGTATTTTTCCGATAAAGTTCATTTTTTAATGAATAGTGAAAATGTTGTATTTTAATTCAAAATCTCTGTTTAATCTAATTTACGTATAAGATTATATTATATTTTAATTTGGGTTTAGAGTTGAATTAGAAATTATTTTTACCATTTAATCAAATAGTGGTCTTTGGAATTAATTTCACTTTGAAATTGGACTTAAACTAGCGTCAATCTTTTGATAATTATTGTTTCATAAAAACACGCTATTTTTATCTGACAGTGGGAATTAATTATTAAATTAATTAATACAACTTATATGTTTGGAATTTTGTAAAATAGACATCATTTTTGAATTCGTAAAATCAAATATAGCTTAGGGTGATGTTTTGTTATTTTTCTGAAAAACATCAATTTTTGATGAATAGTGAAACCACTAAGTGGTACTTAAAAAAATGATTTTTCATTTAAATGAAATTTTACCACCTCTGTGTTTTGAATTTCAAAAATCGGACATACATGGTTGTAAATAATAAGTAACATGTGGTTCAATGGGATTAAAATAATTTTTTGGTGAATAGTAACTTATAAGTTTTTAATCGCGATTAGAGGTAATTAGTTTAATTTAAGGTAAGAATAATGTTTTAATAAAATGAAATGAACATGAAACGTGTACTAACCTTTTTGGATGTGTCATGGCCGACCAATAAATTCCATGGGTCAACTTGGGGACCCCATGGAGCCACTGTGGAACAAAAATGACATTAATATCTTTTTATTTAATGTTGAAGTAAAAATGTCACAAACATGAGTTCTTTTACTAAAACAACATTTAAGTGGGGTTATACAAGTCATATTTTTGACTATAAATATTAATTAGAAATATAAAAATATTTCAAACATCAAGATAGTTTTTTATAATTTTTAGACATTAAATAAATTAAATTATTTATGACACC
The DNA here is from genome assembly GCA_963277665.1 of Viscum album. NCBI lineage: Eukaryota > Viridiplantae > Streptophyta > Magnoliopsida > Santalales > Viscaceae > Viscum > Viscum album. The sequence goes on along the minus strand of OY728133.1, from coordinate 2,061,324,636 downwards.
ATGATGATGCAGCGATTACCTCATTATTTAACGATTTAAATAAAATGAAATGATAATGTAAAATCTAAGACCTACACTTGTAAAAAACCTATTTTATGGGTATATTTCGAACCCTTATCACCTTATGCTCAAATTATAACAATGTGGGACTTTTTATATCCGATAATCATTTTAAAAAAAAGTAACATTTCTTTACTTTCCAAGAGGCCCCCTCCTCTCCTCTTATAAAAGGCCCCCACCTCTACCACCTTACCCACACTTCCAAAGCCTTTTCCTCGGCCAAAACCTTCCCATTTTGTCTCTCCACATCCCTATATTACTCCTATAAGCCTCACTTTGGGCATAAGTCTTCCCAAGAAAGATTTTGAGCTCAAATCTAAGAGAGTTACCCGATTTTAAGGTAATGTCTTCACTTGTGTTCTTTTGTTTTATTTTTCTTCTCCAACCCCATAAACACTTTTTATTCATTTATTTTGTGAAAAATCCAGTATATTCAATATACTAGTATGTTTTTATAGAAATAATTCGAGCTACACTTACACACACATACATCTAATGGTTTAGGAACATACTGTTTCTGTGGATGGTGAATTTTTGCCTCACGAAACGATGATTGTTCAATATTCTTATAACACCTTCAAAGGTGTCCATTAATATTTCACTATATTTATATATGATATATAATATTTTTATGTTTTCCTTAAGCTTCTGTATTTTTCATTTATGGCATACCTTTATGGCTTCCATTATGGGTATACGCGATATTTTCATTTTAGGAAGTGCGGACTACCGCCCCCTCAAAGTGATTTGATTCGTTAATGCCATATGTGGGACATATAAAGGATTGATTTAAAGTTATTATATATGGTGTTATACTGGAATTATAATATACTTTTATATAATTATTATTTCTTTCCATTAAATTATGATATAGAAATGAAAGTACTGTTCATGCGTACATACGGCTTACCGTCTCCATAAACGGTGCATTTCATTTCTTATCCCCAAATTTAATGTACTGTTATAAGTACATGTATATAATGGATATATATGATGTATGATACATCTAAATGATGAATATAATTCTGGAATTAAAATATACATACCTCTCATTTAGTTTTAATTCCATTAATATGACATAGAAATGAAAGTAGTGTTCATGCGTACGTACGGCTTACCGTCTCCATGAATGGTGTGTTTCATTTCTTACCTCTAAATGATTATGTAATATTATAAATACATGTATATGCTGAATATATATGATATATATGATATCCAAATAATTAATATCATTCTGGATATAATGAACCTCTAACCACACGAACAACATGTAATTGTATGAAGTCCACTTTGGACTTAAGAACCAAATATCGACAAAACAAACATTATTAACATAAATAATTACATAGTGTTCATAACATGGTAATAATTGATATAAAAGGAATAATGAACTTGAAAAAATTTTCTTAAGAAAGTAGAAATTAACTCAAGTTTATTATTCAGGACATTAATGAACGATCGAGTCAGTTTGGACTCGAGGTAAGGGGCATCGTCTCAATCTCCTTTCATTGATGCACATTTTGTTTTATACACAACTTTATTTTATACGGTGTATAAACCCCTTTAAATTTTAATTTTATTCAAAAGGAATCTTTTTATACCAAGCGTTTTACTAAACGAAAAAAAAGTAATGTTTCTTTTAACATGCGCGGTGACAATGACCTTTTCCGCCACTGCGAGTATTATTTGGTCTTTGGCTTCCTCAGCAATACGTAATGTCTTTTAAAATGAAATAAATACCATATAATCTTTTATGTATTTTGGTATTGAAAATGGTTTTTTATAATGGATTTTTTATGTCAATATATTTAAGTGATATATTGTGATCAAATTGTGGAAATGTTTTCTTTCTATTATATTTGTTTTATGTCTTCTGATTTTATAATGGTACATGGACATTTGATTGGTGGTTACGTTATAAACCATATGACGGGTGGTGCCGTGAATACCAGGATGGGTGGTTACGTTATAACCTCCAATGTATTGGGTATGGAAGTTGACTGTATGGCTATTCCATTAAGTGATATGTGTGGAAGTCGGCCATATGGTTATTCCATTTAAGTATGTTTATGTCCCAAGTTACCTTCATATGTTATGTGATCTTTATATGGGTTTTATGGTAATATTTTGGTTACAAAAGGGGTAAGTATTGATCTTTTATTCAGTGAAGAGTTTTTACTACTTCATAAATGTGAAAAGTATTACTTTGATAAAGTATAAATGGTTTACATGTTGTTTTGATAAACTAACAGTTTTCATTCTTTGTGTATCTCTTACTGAGATTTTTATGCTCACCCCAAGCTTTTTTGAAATATTTTTCATTGGAATTACTTTGGAATAGGGTTAAGGATGGGATCAAGGGAATGTCATTCTATATAAAACAAGGAACTAGACAAGTTTCTTTTTAAGAGTTTTTATTCTATGGAAACTTAGTAGAAGTGTCTACTTTCTAATCTTTTGAGATGTAAAAGTTATGTCTTAATTCTATAAAACTCTAAACCTGAAAAGATCCTCCATGATAATTATTCATTTAATTCAATATTAAGTAAGGTTTAAGGCTGGGGCCTTGTAGTTGGTATCAAAGGTCGGTTTAGACAACTTTAGGAGTTAGAGAATTGTTAAATTATAAATTAATTTATGGTATGATTGAAATGATATAGCATTTAAAGATTACCATGTTGCTTCGCCTAAGATATTTCTATGTTAAAAATGGAATTTTCATAGAGGAAACAAAACATCTTTTTTGGGAAGGCATATAGGGGGAAATGACCTTTTAAAACCATATCCTGAGATGGTCAGAATCAGAACTAAACAGTTTATTGGAGTGATGGTTCAGTTGAATCATGTTATTACTGGAGGTCTATTGAATATTTTTCACGGTCATCTAGTCCAATGACTAAGCTAACTTGTAAGGGTGTTAAGTTTATCTGGACAAAATAATGTGATGATTTTTTTTCAGGAGTTGAAAAGAAGATTGGTGAATGCTCCAGTTTTGGAACTTCCTTCTAGGAATGGTGAGTTTGTTATTGACAGTGATGATTCATTTAAAGGACTTGGTTGTGTCCTTATGCAGAATGATCAGTTAATTGTGTATTCTTCACGTTAGTTGAAAACTCATGAGCTAAATTACCCTACACATGACTTGGAATTAGCTGATGTTGTTTTTGCTCTAAAAATTTGGGGGCATCATTTGTATGGAGTAAAGTGTGAAATATATACTCATCACAAATGTTCAAAGTATATATTCACTCAAAAATAATTAAATATGAGACAGAGGAGATGGCTGAAATTAATCAAAGATTATGTTTGTACAATTCATTACCATCCGGGAAAAGCAAATAAAGTGGTTGAGGCTTTGAGTCGAAAATGTAATGCTTTATAAACCATGCTACGTTTGTAATGAGATCCTTTGGTTTTTGATTTGAGAAACTTAGGAATAGAAGTTGTTGGTGCAGGAAGTTCTTCTGTTTTGTTTCGGGTATCAGTGAGATCATCCCTATCAGACAGAATTAAGAAATCACAGAGGGAAGACAGTGAGTTGCAGAAAAAGGTAGAGCTGGTTCAGAAGGGTAATTTGCCTGATTTCAACATTGATAATGATTGTGTTTTGAGGTTTAATAATAGATTATGTGTGCCTGGTGATTCACAGTTGAAGAATGAGTTTTTATGTGAGGCTCATAGTTCCCCGTTTTTAATTCATCCTGTTAGTACTAAGATGTACATAGATCTGCGGGAGTATTACTGGTGGGATGGAATGAAAAGAGATATTTCTGATTTTACTGTGAAGTGTTTGACTTGTTAGTAGGTTAAATCAGAGTGACAGTTACCAAAAGGGATGCTTCAGCCTTTACCAGTGCCATAGTGGAATTGGGAAAACATATCCATGGACTTTTTTGTGGGATTACTGAAGACATCTCGGGGTAATAATGCAATGTGGGTTATTGTTGATCGCTTGACTAAATCTTCTAATTTCCTTCCTATTCGGGATACTTTCTCTCTAGATAAACTTTCTAGATTATATATTAAAGAAATAGTTAGGTTGCATGGAGTTACCCTCTCCATTGTATCTGATCGTAATCCTAGGTTTACTTCTAACTTTTGTAAAGGCCTTCAAAAGTCGTTGGGTACTGAATTAAATTTTAGTACATCTTTTCATCCACAATCAGATGGGAAGTCAGAACGAAAAATTCAGACCTTGGAAGATATTCTATGACCTTGTTCTATAGTTTATTAGGGAATTTGGGACCAACATCCTTCTTTGGTTGAGTTTTCTTATAATAACAGTTTTCATTCCAGTATACAGATGGCACCATTTGAGGCATTATATGAGAAGCGGTGTCGAACTCCAGCTTTTTGGGATAAAGTGGGTGAAAGGAAGATAATGGGACCAGAATTGGTAGAAGATATGGCAGAAAAAGTTCAGTTGATTCAGAAACACATGAGAACAGCTCAGAGCATACAGAAAGGTTATACAGATAAACGGATGAAGGATCTATCTTTCGAGGTAAGTGATCATGTTTTTCTCAAGTTTTCTCCATGAAAAGTGTGATACGGTTTGGTAACAAAGGAAAGCTGAGTCCAAGGTTCATTGGGCCATATGAAATTCTGGAAAGAGTTGGATCAGTTGCATGCAGAGTGTCATTACCTCCGATTTTATCTCAGGTACACAATGTTTTTCATGGTTCGATGTTGAGAAAGTATATTCCATATCCATCTCATGTTTTGAGCCTGGAGGTAGTTCAGTTGGAAGAGAATCTCTCTCATGATGAACAACCAGTCCAGATTCTTGATAGAAGAGAGAAGGTGTTGCGAAATAAAGTAATTCACCAGGTAATGGTTTTGTGGAAAAACCATATGGTTGAAGAGGCAACGTGAGAATCTGAAAATACTATGAGGGATAAATACCCCCCACTAGTTTTGATAAGTGAATAAAATTGCGAGGACGTAATTTCCAAAAGGGGAGAAGGATGTAACATCCCATGTAAATAAAGAATAAATCCTTTTCATATTTATTAATATTTACAAATTAAATATTAATTCTTCTTTAAAGGGGTTTCCATGTTTGATAGTGTACCTGATATGCAACAAAGAGTTTCATTGAAATCTTACGTTGCACACTAGTAATAAAATAATATTATTTTAAATGGTATTTAACACATAGTCGTTGTATTGGCGGGAATGGATAGAAATAACTAAAATATGATTATATATGTTTTTTAAATGTTTTACATTTATCCAATAAAAGATAAAGTCTTAAAATACGGAAAGAATTCAATTTTAGGCATATATACCCTAATTTTCACTAAAGGTTCACTTATCGACTTTTGATGGAGAACCATCATTAAATATAGTTATGGTCACTATTATAAATTCTATTGTACCAAATAAAACTCTTCTTTAGATTTGGGACATCAAAATTTACTTTGTGTAAATTTTTTGGTATTTTTCCGATAAAGTTCATTTTTTAATGAATATTGAAAAATGTTGTCTTTTAATTCAAAACATATTTTTAATATAATTTATGAATATTATTAGATTATATTTTAATTTGGTTTTAGAGTTTAATTTGAATATATTTTTACCATTTAATCAAATAGTGGTCTTTGGAATTAATTTCACTTTGAAATTGGACTTAAACTAATGTCAATCTTGTGATACTTATTGTTTCATAAAAACACGCTATTTGCTCTGACAGCAGGAATTAATTATTAAATTAATTAATACTAATTATATGTTTTGAATTTTTAAAATAGAAATCATTTTTCAATTCGGAATATCAAATATAGCTTAGGGTGAAGTTTTGGTATTTTTCTGAAAAACTTCAATTTTTGATGAATAGTGAAACCACTAAGTGGTACTTAAAAAAACTGATTTTTCGTTTAAATGAAATTTTACCACCTCTATGTTTTGAATTTCAAAAATCCGACATACATGGTTGTCAATAAGAAATAAAATTTGGTTCAATGTGATTAAAATAATTTTTGGTGAATAGTAACTTTTATGTTTTTAATTGCGATTAGAGGTAATTAGTGTAATTTAATGTAAGAATAATGTTTTAATAATATGAAATGAACTTTACACATGTACTACCCTTATTGGATGTGTCATGGCCGACCAAGAAAATCCATGGGTCAACTTGGGGACCCCATGGAGCCACTTTGGAAGGAAAATGACATTAATATCTTTCTATTTAATGTTAAAGTAAAAATGTCACAAACATGAGTTGTTTTACTAAAACAATTTTTAACTGGGGTTATACAAGTCATATTTTTTACTATAAATATTCATTAGAAAGATAAAAATATTTCCTACATCCGGATAGTTTTTTTATAATTTTTATACATTAAATTAATTAAATTATTTATGACACCATGATGATGCAGCGATTACCTCATTATTAAACGATTTAAATAAAATGAAATGATAATGTAAAATCTAAGGCCTAAACTTGTCAAAACCCTATTGTATGGGTATATTTCGAACCCTTATCACCTTATACTCGAATTATATCAATGTGGGTCCTTTTAAATACGAAACTCATTTTAAAAAAAAGTAACATTTCTTTACTTTCCAAGAGTGCCCCTCCTCTCCTCTTATAAAAGACCCCCACCTCTACCACCTTACCCACACATCCAAAGACTTTTACTCGGCCAAACTCTGCCCATTTTGTCTCTCCACATCCCTCTATTACTCATAGAATCCTCACTTTGGATAGAAGTCTTCCCAAGGAAGCTTTTGAGCTCAAATCTAAGAGAGTTACCCAATTTTGAGGTAATGTCTTCACTTGTGTTATTTTGTTTTATTTTCCTTCTCCAACCCCATAAACACCTTTTATACATTTCCTTTGTAACAACTCAAGTATATTAAATATAATAGGATTTTTTTATATGAATAATTCTAGCTACACTTATACACACCTACCTCTAATGGTTAAAGAACATACTGTTTCTGAGGATGGTGAATTTCTGCCTCACGAAACGATGATTGTTCATTATTCTTATAACACCTTCAAAGGTAGCCATTAAGATGTCACTATATTTATATATGATATGTAATATTTTTATGTTTTCATTAAGCTTCTGTATTTTTCATTTATCGCATACCTTTATGGCTTTCATTATGGGTATACGCGATATCTTCATTTTAGGAAGTGCGGACTACCGCCCCCTCAAAGTGATTTGATTCGTTAATTCCATATGTGGGACGTATAAAGGATGGATTTAAAGTTATTATATATGATGTTATACTGGAATTACAATATACCTTTATATCATTATTATTTCTTTCCATTAAAGTCTGAGATAGAAATTAAAGTAGCATTCATGCGTATGCACGGCTTACCGTCTCCATGAACGGTGCATTTCATTTCTTATCCCCAAATGTAATGTACTATTATAAGTACGTGTATATAATGGATAAATATGATGTATTATACATCTAAAATATGAATATAATTATGGAATTAAAATATACATACCTCTCATTTAGTTTTAATTCCATTAATATTACATAGAAATGAAAGTAGTGTTCATGCGTACGTACGGCTTACCCTCTCCATGAACGGTGCGTTTCATTTATTACCTCTAAATGATTATGAAATATTATAAATAAATGTATATGCTAGATATATATGATATATATGATATTCAAATCATGAATATCATTCTGGATATAAAGAACCTCTGACCACACGAACAACATGTAATTGTAAAAAGTCCACTTTCGACTTAAGTACCAAATATCGACAAAAAACATTATTAACATAAATAATTTCATAGTGTTCATAACATGGTAATAAGTGATATAAAAGGAATAATGAACTTGAAAAAATGTTCTTAAGTAAGTATAAATTAACTCAAGTTTATTATTCCGTACATTAATAAACGATCGAGTCAAGTCGGACTTAAGGTAAGGGACTTCGTCTCAATCTCCTTTCATTGAGGCATATTTTGTTTTATACACAACTTTCTTTTATAAGGTGTATAAACCCCTTTGAATTTTAATTTTATTCAAAAGGAATCTTTTTATACCATGCGTTTTACTAAATGAAAAAAAGGAATGTTTCTTTTAACGTACGCGGTGACAAAGACCTTTTCTGCCGCCGTGAGTATTATTTGGTCTTTGGCTTCCTGAACAAGCCGTAATGTTTTTTAAAATCAAATAAATACCATATACTCTTTTATGTATTTTGGTATTGAAAATGGTTTTTTATAATGGATTTATTATGTCAATATATTTAAGTGATATATTGTGATCAAAGTGAGGAAATCTTTTCTTTCCATTATATTTGTTTTATGTCTTATGATTTTATAATGGTACTTGGACATTTGATGGGTGTTTATGTGATAAACCATATGACGGGTGGTGCCATGAATACCAGGATGGGTGGTTACATTATAACCTCCAATGCATTGGGTATGGAATTCGGCCGTATGGTTATTCCATTGAGTGATATGTGTGGAAGTTGACCGTATGGTTATTCCATTTATGCATGTTTATGTCCCAAGTTACCTTCATATGTTATGTGATCTTTATATGGGTTTTATGGTAATATTTTGGTTACAAAAGGGGTATGTATTGATATTTTATTCAGTGAAGAGTTTTTACTACTTCATAAAGGATAAAAGTATTTCTTTGATAATGTTTAAATGGTTTACTTATTGTTTTGATAAACTAACAGTTTTCATTCTTTGTGTATCCCTTACAGATCTTTTTATGCTCACCCCAAGTTTTTTTGAAATATTTTTCGCAGGACTTACTGTGGAATATGGTCAAGGATGGGATCAAGGGAAAGTCATGCTATATAAAACAAGGAACTAGACTTGTTTCTTTTTAAGAGTTTTTATTCTATGGAAACTTATTAGAAGTGTCTACTTTGTAATCTTTTGAGATGTAATAGTTATGTCCTAATTATCTAAAACTCTAAACCTGAAAAGATCCTCAATGTGAATTATTCATTTAATTCAATATTAAGTAAGGTTTAAGGCTGGGGCCTTATATTACCAATCCTATTTCAACTTCAAACATTTTGTTAACACCTAGTAGATATATATACAAATATAAGGAACAAAAAAAACCCTAAAATATTGGGAAACAAATTTTTATAATGTATAGATACATTACATTATTATTTTTATCAAAAAATATTTATAATAGACCACTCAACACCCTATTTATGATATCTTGGTGAGCTGATAAAGAAAACACTAGAAAATTCACACTACAAATAATGTACTTCTATATGCATGGAATGTGAGCTTTGGGAAGTATCCAATAATGTTCCATTATTTTTCATACATGTTGGATCAATATATATTAGTGTATTAGTAAGGTACATGGAATGAGGAACCTTTGGTCTAGTCAGGCGTATAATATTATGGGAGCCTAACTCATTTCATTTTATTACATGGTGTGTATTGTATCCCACACAACATATAGTTTTGTGGGGTTATTCAGGAATCTACCTTATTAAAATAATGGTCTTGTGGTCTAATAAACACATGTTGTGAGCCATAGCCACACAATGTATATAATTTATTTTCACATGTATACCCTAGAAAATCTAAAATACAACATACATGAAGTCTTTTTTTGAAATCACATTTCATGTGATCACTAGACCCAAATGCAGAAACCCTAACACCCTATGATTTCTACTATCATCATTACTATTTTATTTTCCTTTATTCATGTTTTTGTGGTTTACCAAGAATAACAACAATTGGATGTTCTCACCAGAACATTATGGATCATTTTTTCCACTTTCCATCATATTCATCACTCTTGGACCCAATATCATTATCAGGCATCAATTCCCCTATTTATTCCATGCATGATCCCCACTAGACCCAATCTTCACTATCTATACCTTTTTCAAATCTTTATAACTATTCACCACTAATTTTTTTCCACTGAAAACCATATTTTCCTTCATTACATCTTTCTCAAGTCTCTCACCCTTATAGTCATCTATTGTTAAACCACGATAAATTTTGATGGTTGGTAGTGATTTTTATTTTTGTGGGGGAATGATTAAGGGATGGAGGTGAGAGGAAAGAGATAAATAGTGAAAAAATATTGAGTGGTCACCCATTATTATATATTCCCCAAATTTCAAATTCAATTCAATAAAATAAAAAAATAATGAAATAACATAAATAAAATAAGGTGATATTAAAAATATTATTCTAGAATAACTGAATTTTAAAAAAATAAATCATTTATGCCATAACAATCTATTGTTTTCATGATTACAACCAACAAGACATGACGAACGTGGATTATTAACTCAAGAACATCAATAATTATGAAGATTAAATTCATGATATTATTATAGAGATATTATAAACATAAAATATGGAAACCATATATTTATTTATGCCATGAATGGTGTGATGATAAAAAATCTAATTCATGCAATTTATTCCAAATATCCAAGAATATGGATTTGATCCATGAATGTTTAAATGGCACCATGAAAAATAATTATCCAAAATTAACCTCTTGGTTAAGGTTTGGTGAATATGGATAATATTCTAAAACAATGATCAGTGACATACTTATAATAACTATTTATTTTATCCTAGGATTCAAAAAAAAACTCAATATTTCAATTCCAATGTATGAAGACCAAACACAAAAATAATACCTCTTCTAGGTAAAACACCTCTTTATAAACTAGAATATAGTGATGGATTTTTCTATATTGGTATTGTTTAAGAGATATCAATTTTTAATTCATGTAAAGGTTAAAAATAATAATTTTTAGAAATTAAATATATTTTGAAATCCCAAGAAAATAATAAAAAATAACCACACATGTTCTAATTTAATTAATAATATTAAAACTATTTTAAAAGGCTCAATAAAAAATTCCAGTCATTGATTCAACCCCACCTTTGAGAATTTTTATCCTTAAAACAAAATATCACACAAATATGTGAGGGCACTATAATTATATTAGATTTCAATTATCCCAATATCTAGATACAATAATATAGTGAATCCATGAGTTTTATACTAATGGGATCATATTACCATGAATAATATTTTCATATTTATCTTTGATCATCATGGAGTACTCTATTAAAGTGGTTTCTTCCTTGATATCTAGCTCGACCTAGTTAATAATGTGTGATAGATCACATAAATACCACCTAAATTAAAACATGTAAAATAAATTGTGCACATTGACCATATTTGGGGTAACATAAAATGATATGGAACCACACCAACCATTCACATAATTTGTAACATCGTGTTGAATCTCAACGATATAATTCATCTCTAACTAAATCTCACAAGTCCATTCTGTGAATAAAACATTAGTAACACACAAAATTCCTCCTCAACCTCCAAATGCCTTCATCTTTGGTCTATAAAGGTATTTTGGTATCTTTGGGTTATTTTCACAAGCTCCTGGGTCACTTTCACCATCCTCATCATCATACTCAAAAAATAAAGCACAATAAATGGTGAGTCATCAATCTATGTCCAATAATTGGGTGACCAGTATGGTATCTCATATACAACCTTGAGTGGTATCATGATTATAGTGGATTAGTAGCTATTATATTATGAAAACTCTGTTAATGGAAGCTAATAAATCTAATCCCTTCCAAAAATAATCATGCAATCCTGTAACAAGTCTGTAAGAACCTGAATAGTTCTCTCGGTCTGACTATCTATATGAGGTAGAATGTCATATGCCGTCATAACTGGGTCAAAATGACTCATGGAGTCTCATAGGTAATCAATTCATAAATATAGTATCAAGTTCATAAAAATCATGGAGGGAACCAAATGAAATTTCATTACCTCATATGTGAGTATGTTTCCAAAGCTCAACACTTAACTGTTATCATGAATCATGAGTAAGAGTGGTAACATTTTAAGTCAGTAATAAATAACCAATATAACATCATGAAACTTCACCATAATGTGTGTATTGTAATGGAATCTATCAGTATATTTCCCCAAATTAGAAACTTTAGAGGAATGCTCAAAATAGAGGGAACTTGGTTCTCATCCTTCAGCTGATAATAGGTGTGGCAATGTGATATGAACTAAAAAAATTCGTTTATTTCTGCCCACCATAACTAGAACTTGGGATCTTAGCACATATTTTTCAGACCACGACATGACACTAATGAGTAGGTATAAAACAATCTAAATACATCACTATGAAACACCATTGAACCCATTATATACCCATGGACGAGAATAAAATTACCCATTACTACATATAATCCATTGATTTCATCACCCAAGAATATTTGGGTATAAAATATTTTCAAATCTACATCACTTGGATAAGAATCATTCAATGGGTGATGAATTTTGGGGGCGTCCACCATTGATCAAATATAATAAATGTCTCCTACTTCAACCAAAACATATTACATCAAGGATAACTATTAATATTCCACCTATATTAGTTGAGAAAATAATATTCTATTAAGGGAATTATGAATCATATTTACCATCCATAGAGTATAGTCTATATTATATTTTTAATCTTGTATAAAATTTATCTAATGCCTAAGCCTATGGTTAATATCTCTCCGAGTTAATATATACCTATGAATCTTATGACTGGTGAAGACTAAAAATCACTCACTATAAAGATAGTGCACCACACCATTTTGGAAAATACTGTCACTACAATCTACATATCTTGGGACACATAATTTCTCTCATTTTTTTAACTTCCTGTAAATATAATCAATACTATATTACATCTTCATCATAATACAAATAATAAAATATCTAAAATCATTGTAAAAACCCACATATACAACCCCTTCCTCTAGAAACCATAAATGTTAATTGCAAGAAACATCTTCTTTTTCTAATCAAAATATTCAAAAAAATGTTAATACTAATTAAAAGATATCTTTGGGTACCGTATACCATAAGATATGTAATCATCGAGAAATATTTCATGAATATCGTATAATATTTTATTAAACTAAGAAAATTCTACACCTCAAACATTATATTGGGTTGATCCTAGAAAATTATATCCCCAATATTTAGAGGATAAATTGAAATATCCCCCTATATTATGATATACCCTAAGAAATAAACTTCCCAAATCCAAAACATTCACTTTTATAGCTTTCCATATAGGGGGAGATCGTGAAGTGAGTCAAGTGAAATACTCTAATTCCTATTTTACTAATCATTTTCCAAATAGTAGATAGAATTTTCATTTAGGAAAACTACCCTGAACTAGTGTAATAATGGATAGAATATCTAGTTCATTATTTTTATGATCATATCCTTAATAACCCATAATTTTAGTAAATAATAATCGTATAAATTTATAGCATTCTTATTAACTTATCTTTTACAAAATAAAAAAAATTGGGAATACATTAAAAATTTAAATTATGGTATTTGAATTATATATTATAGATGTAATATTATATTGAATAAATATAAATATCCTCTTTATGAAAACTAGGTAAACAAGGTACACTAATAAAATAGTCATTTCTTATACATAAAAATACATTTTTTCCACATGTGAATTTTTATATTATTATTAATTCCTATCACATTTAAAACTCAAATTTTTTAAAATTAAGTTGTTTCTGAATTAAACATATCACAATTATCTTAATAATATATGTTTTGAATTCATCTAAAATAATTTTTTTAGGTGAATAATGAAAAATGATGTTTATACTAAAACCATAGTGTTTATGGATATATCAAGAATTAATTATAAATTAAAAACATATAAATCATAATTAATACAATAATAAATTATGTATTGAATTATTCATTTAATAAAATTGTTATTGAATTTAAAAATCCGATGTTTAACATTTTTGGAAAATGACTAATATTATTCTAATAAATTATTTCTGTTTTAACTAAGTTTTTTATATATAAAATTAAGTTCATATATAAATTAAAACAAAATAACTCACCTTTAATTAATGTTAAACTAATTCATTTCATTAAAATAAAAATTAATTATAATTTTATCCTACAAAAATTATTTAAGAATAAAAATACACTTTTTACAAATGGGGTTTTAAGTGTTATGATATGTTATTGTTAAAATTTATTTTTATAAAAAATAAAAAATTAAATAAATTTAATTTAATTTAATATCATAAATCACTAGTTCCAAATTTATAATAATTCTAATATTATTTTTAGGCATTAAAATAAAATTACATAGGTGGAAATTAATCACTATAATAAAAACCCAAAATTGTAAAAGTGAAAAATCACACTATAAACACCTAAAACCATGTTTAAAACATGATTGAAATTATATGGTTGATGGATAATTGACTGTACCCCTTTCCAATCTCCATTATTTTCTATTATTGGATCCATTTGACTTGTGAATAGTGACTTTAGATTTTAATATATTATAAAAATGTCTCCCCTCCACTTATAAAAGGTGTCGTTACCACCCAACATTTCCGAAAATAAAAACCCACATAGATTTAAGAAAATATATAAAAATTTCCCAAAACAACTAGCCACTTCCTGGATGTTCAGTTCTTCTCAAAATACCATATATCAAATATTTAATCCTTTTTTAAAGGATCTCTTCCAAGGAGTAAGGTAAAATTATAAATTACTCCATTAATATTTCTTTTTTTCCTTTATTTATTCTACTACATCCTATGAATATAATTTACTAATATTTAAATTTTATTATATTTCTAGGATAACCACATTCTATCCTCTCTCCAACCATATATGAAAATCTAATATTTTGTTGTTGTTACATTTAGAATACTACCTCCAAAAGTGTCATCATCTTTTTTTCATAATCGTTATACATGGTTAGAAAAATGGGGTATTTAATGAATAAATATGAATATTATTTAGAATTAGGAAATATAACAGAATTAAATCCTTCATTACATTCTATCTAAAATGAGGGTGACACGTGTGTTTACGTTCAGACCACCACCTCTACGAAGGTGGCATATTTTGTTTTTCATATTATATTTTATTATTTATCATGGACATTTAAAATATGATTTAACGCCATAAAAAATATAAATAATATATTTACGATTCTATAATAATGATATAATTCCAAAAAATAATTGTATTGATCATACTCACCCTATATTTATAGTTTTCTGTTATTTTGGTGAGTTTAACCACCAATATATAAAATGATATAAATATATATCATGGAATAAAACGAAAACATAAATATTGTTATTATTGTAAACTAATGATAAAATATGAATTTTTAAATTTTTCCTTAAATTTTATATAATTTTATAAATCTTTTTTAATATATCATCCTTGTTTACAAAAAAATACTAAAAATAGGCTTGTCACTCTTTTTTTTGAATTGAAAATAAAAATATTATTAAATGAAATTAAAACAATATAAATAAAACTTATATTGTAGTACATATAATTATCTTTTAATTATGAACACGTAATTTATAAATATGAATTGATTCCCCAATTATGAAACTAGTACCAAACAAATAATCAAATCTAACCTCATGAGTTAATGAAAATAAAGTATAAATAACTAATATACTTTTATAAATTCTTGTAAATGACATTTATTAAATGTTATATATATAAATAAACTTATTAAATAAGTTATATAGATAATTATTTTATATAGAGGAGGTGAGAGAGTATTACGACTAAATAGGAACTCAATTTCCTCCCTCTATGTTATAATGAATATTCATGAGAACCATAACTTTAGGATGATTTATTTTATCCTATGGTTTTATAAAACGTATGTTTAACTTTATATTAACTGGATTTAATATTCTTTTTCATCATATCCTCTTCTAAATATTTTTAATTCAATTATTAAGATATTTTTAAGTGTTTTTTAATCTGAATTTTAATTCATTGAGATATATTCACCACTGGTTTAATTTTTAAGTTGTATATGTAGGTGAGGGTATTTTTATCCTAAATTTTCAATAAGTCTAATGTATTTAAAAATACATATCATTTTATAACTTTCATGAGTTATCAATTTGAGATACCACAATGAAGGAAGGGTGTTTCATCTCAATTTCCATTCATTATGATATGTTTAGTTTTATGAACCTAATTTCAATTAAATAGTGTGTATATAACGTATTTGATATATAATATCATGTATTATCATTTAGTAATTGTTTTTAAAGTTAAATTTAAATACATATCTTTTAATGGGTTTTTATTAAAATGTTTCCCAAGTCCTAAAGAATATTAGATATTAAAAGAGTATTTATTTTTGTTGTGATATTTTTTTAAAACATTGATCTTCCTTACTTGGGTTATTCCACAATATAATTGTACTATATTTGTATTTTGACTTCCAATATAGGGGGAAATGATTTTTTAATTTAAATATATTTCCATTAGGAATTTATTTAAAATAAAATTATAATGTTGTAATGAATAATTCATATACTGAAAATTAATCTCTTTGTCTTAAATATCTAACTTTTTATTCCCAATAATGTTATACTTTATATTTAGAAGCCAAATTATGTTTCATAAGTTTTGATCATTACATTTACCATTTCCTATTTTTAGAAGGATGTTTTATTAACCCTTATTATGATATGGGTTTTCAACTAAGTAATTTTAAAATATTTAAATTGTTTTCCATTCAATATTTTATGACTTGTATTCTACTCAAAATTTCATCGAAACCCCTTTATATTTCATTAATGTTTCCATTAATTAATATATTTTTTAAAATTAAATGTTTTCAAAAAAAATCCTTTCAAATTCTTGAAAATGAATTTTTAATGTAACTTTTCACATCATCTTTTATAAGTATAGAAAAAAAAATTAAAAACACTTTTATGTTTTTTATATATGTATGTGAGTTATTATTTACATAGATGATTTTAAAAATTAAAAATAATTATTATCATGTTTCCTAAAAAGTAAATGTTTTATATTGTAAAGTTAATTCTTTATTTACTTAAATATTTTAAAAGCATCTAATTTTACAAAATAATTCTCTTGTAATTTTAGGACTTCTCAAATATTTTTTTTCAAAATATGTTTCTCTTAATAAGATGTTGAAATTAATTATTTTAAAATTCAAAGGATAATTTAAAAAAAACAATTTCAAAATTTTTTCATTTTAAATGAGAATTTTTTAAGGATATTTCTAGACATTCAAAAATTTGGCTTATTTCTTTTTATTTTTCTAGTGATTTATCTAATGATCTTGAATAGAAATTTGAAATCTATTTCAACATCCTTATTGATCCTTATGTTACATTGGTGATAATTTTAATCTACCCTTCATATTATTTCTCTAGATTCATTATAGAATGTTATCTGAATTATTTTCATAAAACTCAACTCTTTTTCTTGGGTTAAATATGTGATGTATAAAGGCTTAATTTTTTCATGTTCTAATGTGACATATTTGTATGGATGCTTATTATGGGACGAATGTTTTATATTTAATCCTCCAATTCAATGGGTAAAACATTAAATCTCACGAGAAAATTGGCCATAGGTTTTGATACTTCATCTTAGAAGGAAAATATGTATGTGAAACTTGGTACACTAAGGGAAATAGGTAAGTGGATCATGATCTACTAAGTGGAATAGTTAAATGAATCCCGATCCATTGAGGGAAATATGTAAATTAAGAATTATCTATCATGAAAAATATATATTGATACCTAATTCACTATGTGTAAGATGTTATAATGTTGGATCCAATATGTTATGATTCATATGATTATGTTTATGCCCTATTATATTGTTCTTATAAAAATAATGTTTTATTGGATCATTTATTATGCTCCATGCTTTATCAAGGTATGTTTTTCTAATGTTACATTTATATATCTTGATTATTCTATCATACCCACATGTTTAATGTTTCCTCACTTATGGTCATCATTGGTTATCTATTTTGTTTCCCTTAGTGGTAATTTTATCTCACATCTATTTCATGTTTCCATTCCCTAGGTTATGATGTTGAGAATGAATTATGAGAAGTCAAAAATAGAGTTTCGTGTGCGTTAATTATGTAAAAATGTTCATGAGTATCAAAAAATAAGTTTTTATTGCAGGTGATCCTCGAAGACATTGATCCTTCCATACATGAGATCATGTGTTTTTTTGTGAGATGTAATTTTTTTAATTATAGAAGTGGTGTAAAATATTGATATGTTTGTATCACATTCTCTCAAATCTACTGTTAAAAATTTGGTTTTATCAGAAAATATTGGATTTTAGGTCTGGATTTCATAAGTTAATATTAGATTATAGTTTATTTATCTGGGATATTAGACTATTTATTTTGGATATTATAATGAGATAACATTATTTAAACCTCATGGGATCAGTATAAGTAGAGGAAACATGTATAAATTTTCATTATGTTTATAGTATTTGGTTTTCCAAAAAACTTTATTCCCTATAGGGATACTAGAAAGTGGAGGGAATATGGCACAGACACAGCTAGGGGTAATTATCATAAGAAGGCTTGTTGAGTATCAATTAGATCTTCACTCAATGCATGATGAGTGATCCAAATCATATACTTCTATTTAGACACTCTTAATGAATATTATTTTTTTATTCAAATTATCTTAGTGACCATTATAAAGGGTCTGAATATGATTCGGTAAAAGAACGAAAATTAAAATTAACATGTATAACCTAGTATATTTCCATATGTATATTTATTAATTTAAGTTTGTACACATTATTTATTGATGTAATGGATTGAATAAGTAGAAACTTGGTTTACAAATGAAAAAAGTAAAAAAGTGGTGATTGTCATAAGGAGATAAAAATGGGGTATGAGTTGGTATACAAAACCTGTTAGAAATTCACACCAAACATCCAAAATTTATGGATAATAAAATGAAAAATGTTGAGCTCTTGAACTCACTAATGAAGGAGAAACTTTCTATTGAATAATTCATTCATTAAATCTACCAACTTTCAATGTATCTTCTAAACCACATTTATTTTAGAAAATCATTAATGCAATGGAATGATATTTATTTTTATATAGTGCTCTGATCATTAGAATGATATTTGGTAATCTGTCATTTGTAATGATAGGTTAACCTACACTGGACTATCTTTAATATTACTATGGAAAAGGTGGGTGTGTACTATAAAGAATGGGATTAGTTCAACAAATTTTTATCCATCATGATCATTCCTCAAACTATTCACAAGAAAATGGTTTGATAACTACTAGATTGGAAATGAATAGATGAATAATCCATTATTACATATAATTCAAACATGAAAAGACCTGTGAGGTACTCTTTTTCTTATATCATTATCTTTAAAATCAATATTATTTATTTTTTTTCTTATTTTAGACCATGTAGTTAAATATAATTATCCATAAGGTAAATTTGAAGCTATGAATAAATACTTTAATGTGTGATAATGGAAATAATAGAAATAAGGGACTTTAATTATTTCAAGGATATTATAATGAAATTGGATTATCATGCAATAAATTAAGATAATATGTGTGGGAGAAGAAAAATAAATAAAAAATATAAAAAAACTATTGGAGGAAGAATAATTTAAATAACATGAAATGTACTTATAAGTGATTTAAGTATAGAATTACTTATTATTAATATTCTCATTGTCAAATTGGGATGAAGAGGATGGTCAGTACCACATAAGAGAAGAAGGCCCCAAAAAATAAACCACCCAAAATTTATTTATTCAAGTTCAAAGTGTTTGTACATTATGTAAATAAATAAAATAACCTCGGGTTAATAGATAAAATAAGAACTATAAGCCTCCCAATCCAAAAAAATAAGGGAGACATATATGGGTCCAGCCATAAAACATTACATAAAATTGAATTAAATTAATAATTCACATTGAGTATCCTTTCAATTTTAGAGTTTTAGAGAATTAGTCATAACAATTACATTACATCTCAAAAATTTCAAATTAGTCACTTCTACTTAGTTTCCATTTTTTGCATAAAATAAAAACTCTTGAATAAAGGATACATGCCTAGTTCCATGTTTTAGACAACATTAT
Organism: Viscum album; assembly: GCA_963277665.1. Classification (NCBI taxonomy): domain Eukaryota; kingdom Viridiplantae; phylum Streptophyta; class Magnoliopsida; order Santalales; family Viscaceae; genus Viscum; species Viscum album. The sequence continues at coordinate 2,061,304,557 of OY728133.1, read as the reverse complement.
ATTTCCTTGATCCAATCCTTGACCCTATTCCACTTTATGTCATGTGAAAAACACTTCAAAAACCTGGGATGAGCATAAAAAGCTTAGTAAGGGATACATAATGCAGAAAAACTGTTAGATTTTCAAAACAAAAAGTAAGTCATGAATACTTTATCATAAGTAATATTTTCCCCCTTTATGAAGTAGTAAATACTCTTCACTAAACAAAAGATCATTACTTACCCTTTTGTAAACAAACTATTTCCATGAAACCCATATAAAGTACAAATAACAAATAAAGGTAACTTGGGACATAAACATACTTAAATGGAATAACCATAAGGTCGAATTCCCCACATATCACTAAATGGAATAGCCATATGGACGACTTCCATACCCAATTCATTGGATGTTATAACATAACCACATGTCCAAGTTTATAATGGAACCACCCGTCATTAGGTATATCATGTAACCACATGTCAAATATCCAAGTACCATTATAAAATAATAATACATAAAATATTGAAAATATATAAATTTCACTAATAACATTTAATTTGAAATAAAAAGAAATAATTTCAAGATATTGAAATAATCAGTCCATTTCAAAAACCATTTTCAATACCAAAACACCCAAATATATAATAAGGAATTTCCTTTTTATTTTAGAAAACATTAAGGCTTATAGATGATGCCAAATAACGATTATGGTGGGGGAGAAGTCATTGTCGCCGAAAAAGTTAAAAACACTCTATTTGTTATTTAGTAAAACGCTTTGTGGAAAAATATTCCCTAGGAATGAAATTAAAATTCAAAGGGTTTTACAATACACCATTTAAAAGAATAATGAGTATATATTATCGAAATATGCCTCAATGAAAAGAGATTGAGACAAAGTCCCTTACAAATATGATATCCTTAAATTAAGGACAAACCAATCACATAATTACGTGTGAAAAATATAAATACACCCAATATAAGTGGATATTAAGTGTAAAACAATAATATTTCATTCGTACATATTCATAGGATGACATATTCAAGAAGTATAAGTTTAACCCAAAGAATTGAAATTGGGTTAAGAAGTTCCCTTGCAAAAATTTGAAAAGACTAATGGCGTAACATTAGAATTAAGAAAATGAGTAGAAGAGATAAAAGGGAATCTCATCACTTGGACATAAAATTTACATCAACAAGGATATAGGATAACATATCCCAACATAATAAGATGTAAATTAAATTAGATAACAAAATGAATCCTTTTAAAAAGAGTAGGGTGAAAGGTTCCTCTACAGATTAGGTAACTTACAAAACATATGCCACATGAAATAAGGGTCACAAAATGAAGATATAAATACTCATAAATGAAATTATATTACAAAAAATTACAATCATGGGCAGTACATACACCCCACAAAAATAAATAGTGGAAAATCTAGCATGAATCTCACGGGAATAAAAAGTGAGATGAAACCCTTTAACTCGTTGTAATCAACTGAGTCATTTGATAAAAAGTTAATAACCATCAAGTAAATCACAGAATACCATGAATATAAAAATTATAATGATAATATATATCAAATGGAAGTACATAATACACCACATTCAATAAATAAGTGGCGAACAATGGAAATCTCATGGAATTAAAAGTGAGATACGAAATCTCTTTACCTCATGTCCGACATGACTCAATCATTCTTTAATATCCTAGATAATAAACTAAAATTAATATATAAATTCTTAATAAGATTTTTCAAGTTTATTATTCCTTTTATATCAATTATTACCATGTTTTAAACATTATGTAATCATTCAAGTTAATGATGATCGTTTTGTCGATATTTGGTACTTGAGTAAAAAATGAACACCTTATATTTACATGTTTTCCATGTGGTCAATAGTCCATTATATCCCGGATTATATTCATGATTTAGATATTATATATATCATATATATCCAGTATATACATGAATTTATAATAGTACATAACATTTAGAGGTAAGAAATGAAATACGTCATTCATGGAGACGGTAAGCTGTACGTACGCATGAACGCTACTATCATTTCAATTTCTTATTTAAATGGAATTAAAAAATAATGATACACAGGTATATTATAATTCCATTATAATATAATATATAATATCATTAACTATATCCTTTATACATCCCACATATGGCATTAATGAGTCATATCACTTTAAGAGGGTGGTAGTCCGCACTTCCTCAAATGAAATTATCATGTTTACCCAAAATAGAAACCATAAGGGTTTGCTATAAAAGAAAAAATATATAGAATAATAAAGAAAACATAAAAATAATATATATCATATATAAATATATTTACATATTAATGTCCACCATGAGAGGTAGTAGGAGATTATTGAACAATCATCATTTCGTGAGGCGTTAGTTTTCCATCCACAGAAACATTGTGTTCTTCACCAATTAGATGGAGGTGTCAGTATGTGTAGTTAGAATACATCTCATAAAAACATCCTACTATATTAAGGATATTGGTTTTTCTATAAAAGATATGAAGAAAAAGATTTTATGGGTTGGAGAAGTAAAATAAAATAAAAGAAGTTAAGAGAATCCATTACCTTTAATTGGGGTAACTTTCTTTGGATTGAACCAAAATGGTTTGTTGAAGTGCCTTCAGCATAAGGTAATGTTTCTAGGTGGAATAGAGGGATTTAGGGAGCTTAATTGGGAAGATTTTGGATGATCCAAAAGTCTTGAGAGGTGTGAGGAATTGGTTAGTATTGGTCTCCTTTTATAAGGGGGAGGGGTGCTCTTTAGGAAAGCGTGAAAATATTATTTTATTATATAATGATATACGGTTTATAATGGTCCAAAAATCATTTGGGTCAAATATAAGATGACTATTAGTAGAAATAAAATCATAAAATAAGAATTGGATAGGTTTAGGATAATATTTTAGTCATTATAATCTTATTTATTTAAATTATTTTTTAATGAGGTAAATACTGCATCATTATGGTGTCATAAATAATTTAATTTATTAGATGTCTAAATTTATAAAAAAATAATATGATGTGGGAAATATTGGTATCTTGCCAAATAATATTTATGGTCAAAACTATTACTTATATAACACCATAAAAAATTATTTTACAGACATATTTTTGTTTGTGTCATTTTTGCTTTTACTTTAAATTAATTAATCTAAAGTGTCATTATCATTAATAAGTGGCTTCATGGAGTCCAAAAATATACCCCAAGATGACCATTGTCAGAAATGACTCATAAAATAGGGTTAGTACAAGTGTTAATGTAATTTTAAATTATTATAATATTCTTTTTACCTTTAATTACCCTATTTACCTTTAACTGCGGTAAATAAATGCCAAACATTAATATTCACCAAAAATTATTTTCATATTATTTAACCACATATAACTTACTAATAACAACCTTGTATGTCATATTTTATAAATTCAATTCACAAAACTGGTAAAATTATATTAAAATGAAAAATTCGATTTTTTAACTTCTACAAAGTTGCTTCACTATTCAAAAAAAAATTAATGGTTTTTAGAAAAATACCAAAAATTATGCCGAAGATATATTTTATATTATGAATTCAAAAATGATGTTTATTTTTCCAAATTCAAAACATAAAAGAGTCATTAATTAATTTTAAAATTAATTCCCATTGTTAAAACAAATAGCGTGTTTTTAAAAAAACAATAACTATCAAAAGATTGACACTTTTTTATGTCCAATTTCAAAGTGAAATTTATTCCAATGACCAAAATTGGATTAAATGGTAAAAATATATTCTAATTTCACTTTAAAACTAATTAAAAAGATAATCTAAATATATAAATAAATTAGATTAAAACAATGTTTTGAATTAAAATACAATATTTTTCATTATTCATTAAAAAATGAACTTTATTAGAAATATTCCAAAAAATTTACACAAAGTAAATTTTGATGTTCCCATTCTAAAGGAAGATTTTATTTGGTCAAATATAATGTATTAAAGTGACCAAAACTATATTTAAAGAGGGTTAATCATTAAAAGGCGGTAAATCGACCTTTTAATGTAAATTATGCTTAAAATTTGATACATTCACATTTTAAGCCTCTAACTTTAGTTGGATAAATGTAAATACATTTAACAAACATGTATAATAATATTGTAGTTAGTTTTGTTCATTACCTCCAATAAAACGGAAATAATTAACTACCATTTAAATTAATAATATTTTATTAAGTGTGTAACGTAACATTTAAAAGAAACCCATTGTTGCGTATTAGGTACACTATCGAACATAGATACCCATTTAAATTAAATCTAAAATTTAATACACAAATATTAATAAATATGAACATTTCTTATTCATTATTTACCTGGGATGTTACATCCTTCCCCCCTCTTGGAAATTGTGTCCTCGTAATTTTATAACTGGGCTTGGAAACTTAATTGAAAGTCTCACATCAGAAAAAGAGTCATTAAATATATCACCTTAAAAGAAAGAAAGATAATTACAAAGGTCACCCGAGATAATCTCATACTAGGATTCCATGTAAGAAAACATGGATATGGAAGAGAAAATAATCATGTTCTGATGGAGCGTGATAGAAAACATGGTTAAGAAATTGTTAACCACCATAAAGTCACAAACTTGTACTGGGTTAAAAAGTCTTTGATTCCCCAGTAGGAAAAGTTAACCGTTAATGTTTTTGTTTTAAATTAATATTCATAAGGTTGAGGAATTTATTTATGATCTTAACTAAAAACATAAGGAAACATACATAGTTGTCATGTAGACTTTCATCTTTTACTATCTTTCTATAACAAACTCATATTTTCTCCAAATGATGAGTATTCAGGATGAATTTTTTCACATTAAAAGCACTATAATCAACTTCGAGAGAATCACATAATCTACAAAATATGAACTATATATATCCCATGTATTTAGACGTTAACCAAAACCAAAAAGGATAGTACAAGATCCAATAATCCCCAAAATGATAATTATTTATAAAAAGATATACTATTCCAAATATCCAAAATTCAACAAAAAGTACCCTAAGTTCAACAAAGACCATTCAATAAACAAAATTCCAAAAAATTATTCAATATAATCCATACAAACATTGAGAACCAAAACTCATAAGAATTTAATCCCATAGTCTTCCCCAGTAAATCTTAACATTTATTTACAAATAACATCGACTACTTTTAAAGTCTCATAATGAAGTGTAATTAACCTAATCACATATTCTCTATGATAGGTTAATAATTTCCATAAATAACCCAAAATAAACTTAATCATATGATCATATAACTAAAAATAATTACTCATACTAATTAGAGACTTCACATAGTCCAACATTAAGTGATAAATCTTAGTTGCACATTGGTTGTGGGTTCGATTCCCACTGCTTTGTCCTATGCGACGTGTTGTCACGCGGTCTGCATGTTGTCCTTTTTCAAAAAACTATATAATTTAATAACATTCCAAAAATATATAATTTAATCAAAAATAACCATAACATATTTTAACCACAAAGGTTATCTAATAACGTTTATTTTTTCATCCCAAAAATTATTAACCTTTAATTGCCTCAAATTCAAGGGTCATATAAACCCAAATGGTTATTTATAAATACATCCACAAAAGTAAATATAATTATACCATGAATAAAATTTTCATATATCAAACATCAGGGTAACACATACTATAAAATCTCTTCCAATTTAATCTCATCATCAAAAGAGCCTTAATAATTTTAAGAATTTCACCATCCTAAAATCTACCATAACTCTTGAATCCATTATAAGATAACTTCTTACTCATTAAAAGTTATTCATGATTCATTAAAAATTATTTACCAACTTATAATGAAATACTTCTTTCCTAAAAACAAAATCATGAATCAAATCCTTATATTTTGAACATGTCTAAACATCAGTTAAGAAATAATCCATACCTTTCATTTTTCATTTTCAGTTTCTTCATCCTCAATTGGAATGACATTAGGTTTTGGTAAACATATATTTTTATGATATTTTTGGTCCCATTACTGAAACATATTCATAGGACAACAATTTTCAGAATGACCATGCACACAACATTTAAAACATTCAATTGATCCCTCATAAAGAACTTCTTTCCCTTTCATAGAGTCAACTGGATGCTTCCTTTTTCTATTGAAGGTTCTTTCTTTATGACCATTACATACACATATATAGCATCTTCCCATCCCTTTGACACATTTTTCTATGTGTTTCTTTCCAAATCCTTGAAATTTAGGTTTTTGAATATACATACCTTTATAATTATTACCTGAACTTTTGTGGGGATTTGTTTCTCGGATATATGATTCCTTATAAAAATCAACAAGGTTCAAGTGTCCAATCATGACACCAGATAGTTGGTTGAGAATAACCACAAGAGTTATCATTTCAGCTCCCATTTCATTCAGTTGCTCATTCAGAAAACCATCATAGTTATCTTCACATCCACTGTTACTTTGGTTCCTACTAGATCCATCCATTTACTAAAACCAAAAAGTTTAGTGTGAGTATATCAGTAAAATCATCATATAATATCTTATGAGGAGGTTAAATACTTACTCATGTTATCTTAAACTCATTAAAAAAATTCGACTCTTTCTAATATGCTAACCATTTTGGTTATCTCACTTATGCTTAGATAACACCCTAACCTCTAAAGTTATCTAAACCAACCTCTGATACAAACTATAAATACTCAGCCTTAAAACATTTCATAATATTAAATTAAATGAATAATTCACATTGACGATCTTTTCAGGTTTAGATTTTTATAGAATTAGGCATAACAATTACATTACATCTCAAAAATTTCAAAGTAGATACTTATACTCAGTTTCAATTTTTTTCATAAAATAAAAACTCTTGAATAAAGGAGTCATGTCTATTTACATGTTTTAGACAGAATGAATGTTCCTTAATCCCATCCTTGACCCTATTCCACTTTAAGTACTATGAAAAACATTTCAAAAACTTGGGATGAGTATAAAAAGCTCAGTAATGGATGCACTAAGAAGTAAAACTGTTAGATTTTCAAAACAACAAATAAGCCCTGAATACTTTATCATAAGTAATATTTTTACCCTATAGGAAGTAGTAAATACTCTTCCCTAAATAAAATATCATTGTTTACCATTTTGTAACCAAAATATTTCCATAAAACACATATAAGGAACATATAACATATAAAGGTAGCTTGCGACAAAAACATTACTTAAATGGAATAACGATACAGTCGACTTCCACACATATCACTAAATGGAATAGCCATATGGCTAACTTTAATACCCAATGCATTGTAGATTATAATGTAACAACCTATCCTAGTTTATCATGGCACCACCCGTCATTTGGTTTATCACATAACCACCTGCCAAATGTCTATGGACAATTATAAAATCATAACACATAAAATATTTCAAATATTAACATTAAACTAAAAACATTTAATTTGAAATCACAAGAAATAATTTCAAGATATTGAAATAATTAATCCATTTGAAAAACCATTTTCAATACCAAAACACCCAAAAGCAGAATAAGGGATTTTCTTTTCATTTTAGAAAAGATTAAGGCATATAGAGGAATCCAAATAACGATTATAGTGGCGGAGAGGTCATTATCGCTGCAAACGTTAAAAACATTTCGTTTATCATTTATTAAAACACTTTGTAGAAAAATAATCCCATTGAATGAAAGTAAAATTCAATGGGTTTTACTATAAACCGTGAAAAATAATAAGGTATATATATTATTGAAATATTTATCAATCAATGGATATTGAGACGAAGTCCCTTACAAAGATGGTATCCTTAAATTAAGGATAAATAGATCACATTATTAGGTATGAAAAATATAAATACACCTAATATAAGTGGATATTATGTGAAAAAAAATCAGAGTCCATTCACACATATTCATAGGATGACATATTCACGAAGTGCAATTTTAACCCAAATAATTGAAATTGGGTTAAGATGTTCCCTTGCTAAAATTTGAAAAACCTAACGGCGTCACTTTAGAATTCAGAAAATGATTTGATGATATAAAAAGGATATCTCATAACTTGGACATAAAATTTACATCAATAAGGATATATAATAACATATCCCAAAATAATAATATGTGAATTAAAAGACATAACAAAAAAGAAGTCTTTTAAAAAGAGGAGGGTGAAAGGTTCCCTTACCGATTTGGTAACTTAAAAAAATACGCCACCTGAAAGAAGGATCATAAAATTAAGATGTAAATACTCATAAATGAAAGTATATTACACAAAATAACAATCATGGGCAGTATATACACCACACAAAAAGGAAATGGTGGTAAATATTGCATGAATCTCACCGGAATTAAAAGTGATATGAAACCCTTTACCTTGTTTTAATCAACTGATTCGTTTGATAAAAAGTTAATTAACATAAAATAAATCACATAATACCATGAATATAAATATAATCATGATAATATATATCAAATTTCATTACATAATACACCACATTCAATAAATAAGTGGTGAAAAATGTAAATCTCGCAGAATTAAAAGTGAGATAAGAAATCTTCTTACCTCGTGCCTGACTTGACTCGATCATTATTTAATATCCTGAATAATAAACTAAATTTAATTTATACTTTCTTAAGAACATTTTTTAAGTTTATTATTCCATTTATATCACTTATCACCATGTTATAAATACTATGTAATCATCAAAGTTAATAATGTTTTTTTTGTCGATATTTGGTACTTGATTCAAAAATGAACACCTTATATTTACAAGTTGTCAATGAGGTCAATAGTCCATTATATACAGAATGATATTCATGATTTAGATATCATATATGTCCAGTATATAAATGTATTTATAATAGTACATAACATTTGGAGGTAAGAAATGAAATGCACCATTCATGGAGACGGTAAGCCGTACGTACGCATGAACACTACTTTCATTTCAATTTATTATTTTAATGGAATTAAAACATAATTATACATAGGTATATTATAATTCCCATATAATAAAATATATAATACCATTAAATCTATCCTTTATACATCCCACATATGGCATTAACGAGTCATATCACTTTGAGGGGGTGGTAGTCCGCACTTCCTCAAATGAAATTATCGTGTTTACCCATAATGGAAACCATAAGGGTATGCTATAAAAGAAAAAAGTACAGAATCATAAAAAAACATAAACATAATATATATCATATATAAATATAGTGTCATATTAATGGCCACCATGATAGGCGGTAGGAGGTATTTGAACAATCATCATTTCATGAGGCGTTAGTTTTTCATCCACTAAAACATTATGTTCTTCTCCCATTAGATGAAGGTGTGAGTAAGCTTCGTTCGAATCCTTCTAATAAAAAATCATAGAATATTGAGTATACTATTGTTGCTATAAAAGAAAGGAATAATATTATTTTATGGGTTGGGGAAGTGAATTAAAAGAAAAGAAGTTATGAGAAACCATTACCTTAAATTTGGGTAACTACCAATGGTTTGAACCAAAATGGTCTGTTGATGTGACTTATGCATAAGGTAAGGCTTATAGGTGGAAGATAGAAATGTAGGGAGCTTAATTGGGAAGATTTTGGATGATCCAAAATGATTGAGAGGTGTGATGAATTGGTTAGAAGTGGTCTCCTTTTGTAAGGGAGAGGAGGGGCTCTTTAGGAATGTGGGAAAATATTATTTTATTATATAATGATATTCGGTTTCTAAACATCCAAAAATAATTAGAGTCGAATATAAGATGACTCATAGTCTAAATAAAATCATACAATAAGAATTGGACAGGTTTTGGATAATATTTTAATAATTAATTTTATTTAATTAAATAATTTATTAATGAGGTAAATACTGCATCATTATTGTGTCATAAATAATTTAATTTGTTCGATGTCTAAAAATTATAAAAAAATTACTATGATGTTTGAAATCATTTTATCTTCCCAAATAATATTTATAGACAAAAATATTACTTATATAACACCATAAAAAATTAAATTGTTTAAAGATTATTTTTATATCATTTTTGCCTTTACTTTAAATTAATTAATCTAAAGTGTCATTATCATTCATAAGTGGCTCCATGTGGTCCCCAAATCGACCCAAAGATTCCCATGGTCGGCCATGACACATAAAATAATGTTAGGACAAGTGTTAAGGTAATTTTAAAATATTATAATATTCTTTTTACCATGAATTACCCTATTTACCTTTAACCTCGGTAAATAAAAGTCAAAAGTTACTATTCACCAAAAAAATATTTTCATCTTATTGAACAAAATTTTATTTAATAATAACAACCATATATTTCATATTTTCAAAATTCAATTCACATAAGTGGTAAAATTTCCTTTAAATGAAAATGTCGGTTTTTTAACTACTACTAAGTGGTTTCACTATTCATTGAAAATTGAAGTTTTTTAGAAAAATTCCAAAAATTCAGCCCAAGGTATATTTGATATTCTGAATTAAAAAATGAATTCTATTTTTACAATTTTAAAACATAAATGTGGCATTAATTAATTTTAAAATTAATTCCCGTGGTTAAAACAAATATCGTGTTTTTAAGAAACAATAACTATCAAATGATTGACACTTGTTTATGTCCAATTTCAAAGTGAAATTAATTTCAATGACCAAAATTGAATTAAATAGTAAAAATATATTCAAATTAAACTTTAGAAACATTTAATTATATAATCTTTCTATATAAATAAATTATATTAAAACATGGTTTTGAATTAAAATACAATATTTTTCATTATTCATTAAATAATAAACTTTATCCGAAAAATTCCAAAAATTTACACAAAGTAAATTTTGATGTAACTATTCTAAAGAAGGATTTTATTTGTTCAAATATAATGTATTAAAGGGACCAAAACTATATTTAAATTGTGTTCTCCATTAAAAGGCAGTAAATCGTCATTTTAATGTAAATTATGCTTAAATTTAGATTCATTCACATTTTAAGCCTTTAACTTTTATTGGATAAATGTAAATACATTTAACAAACATTTATAATCATATTGTTTTTATTTTTGTTCATTCTCTCCAATACAAAAACTAGGAGTTAACAACCATTTAAAATAATAATATTATATTATTATTGTGCAACGTAAGATTTCAGAGAAACCCGTTGTTGCGTATCGGGTACGCTATCAAACATAGAAACCCTTTTAATATAAAATTAATATTTAATTCCAAAATATTAATAAATATGAAAATGTATTACACATTATTGACCTGGGATATTACATCCTTCCCCTCTTTTGGAAATTGTGTCCTCGCAATTTTAAAACTGGGCTTGGAAGCTTAATTGAAAGTCCCACATCAGAAAAAGAGTCAATAAAAATATAACTTTAAAAGAAAGAAAGAGAATTAAAAAGGTCACACAAGATAATTTCATACTAGGATACCATGTAGGAAAATATGGATATGGAAGAGAAAAAAACCATCAAGTTCTAATAGACTGTGATAGAAAATATTGTTAGGAGAAAGTTAACTGCCAGAAAAGCACAAACTAGTAATGGTTTAAATAGTCTTTCATTCCCCATTAGGAAAAGTTATTGGTTAATGTTTTGATTTTAAATTAATATTCATAATGTTGAGGAATTTATTTATGAGATTAACTAAAAACATAAGGAAACATTCATACTTTTCTTGTAGCCTTTCATCCATTAATAGCTTTCTAACACAAACTCATATTTTCTCTAAATAATGAGTATTCATGATGAATTTTTTTCACATTAAAAGCACTATAATAAACTTTGAGAGAATCACATAATCCACAAATGATGAAGTACATATTTCACATGTATTTAGACCTTAACCCAAACTAAAATGGTTAGTACAATATCAAATAATCCCCAAAAGTATAATTCTTTATAAAGATAAATACTATTACTAGTCTTTAAATTTCAACAAACAGTACCTGAAGTTCAACAAAGACCATTCAATAAACAACATTACTTTAAATTATTCAATATAATCCAAACTAACATTGAGAACCAAAAAACAAGAGAATTTAATCCCATAGTCTTCCAGAGTAAATATTTACATTTATCTCTAAATAACATCGACTACTTTTAAAGTCTCATACTGATGTGTAATTAAAATAATCACATATTCTCTATGATAGGTTAATAATTTCCATAAATAACCCAAAATAAACTTATTCATAAGATCATATAACTAAAAATAATTACTCATACTAACCAGGGACTTCACGTAGTCCAGTGGTAGGCATTAAATCTTAGTTTCACTTTGGTTGTTGGTTTGATTCCCACAGCTTTGACTGACGCGACGGGTTTCACACAGTCTCTGTGTTCTCCTTATTCAAAAAAACTATATAATTTTATAACATTATCAAAAACAGATAATTTCATCAAAAATAACCATAACATATTTTAACCACAATTTTTATCTAATAACATTCATTTTTTCATCCCAAAATGTATTAACCTATAATTTCCTCATATTCAAGGATCATATAAACTGAAATGGTTCTTTATAACTATATCCACAAAAGAAAATATAATTATTCCTTGAATAACATTTTCATATATCAAACATCAGGGTTACACAAACTATAAACAATATTCCAATGTAATCCCATCATCAAAAGAGCCTTAATACTTATAAACATTTCACCATCCTAAAATCTACCATTACTCGTGAATCCCATATAAGTTTACTTCTTACTAATTCAACGTTCTTCAGGATACATTAACCATTATTTACCAAATTATTCTGAAATACTTCTTTCCTACAAACAAAATCATGAATCATATCCTTAGATTTCAAAAATGACTAAACATCAGTTAAGAAATAATCCATAACTTTCATTAGTCATTTTCAGTTTCTTCATCCTCAATTGGGATGGAATTAGGTATTGGTAAACATATATTTGTATGATCATGGTGATCACATTCCCAAAACTTCTTCATAGGAAAACTGTTCGCATAATGACCATGCACACCACATTTAAAACATTTAATTGATCCCTCAGAAAGAACTTCTTTTCATTTCATAGAGTCAACTGGATGCTTCCTTTTTCCATTGTAAGTTCTTTCTTTATGTCCTTTACTTTCACATCTATAGCATCTTCCTATCCCTTTGAAAAATTGTCCTATGGGTTTCTTTCCACATCCTTGAAACATAGGTTTTTGAATATACATACCTTTATAATTATTACTTCAACTTCCATGGGGATTTGTTTCTCGTATATATGATGCCTTATAAAAATCAAAAAGATTCTGGTGGTCAATAATGACTCCATATAGTTGGTTGAGAATAAACACAAGAGTTCTTATTGCATCTCCCATTTTATTCAGTTTCTTATTCAAAAAATCATCAAAGTTTTCTTCACATCCACTATTATTTGGTGCCTGCTAGATCCAGCTATTTACTAAAACCAAAAAGGTCAATGTGAGTATATAAGAAAAATCATCATATAATATCTTATGAGGAGAGTAAATACTTATTCATGTTATCTTAAACTCATTCAAAATAACTATGACTCTTTCTAATATGCTAACCATTGTGGTTATGTCACTTATGCTTAGATAACACCCTAACCTCTAAAGTTATCTAAACCAACCTCTAATACCAACTATAAGGACCCAGCCTTAAAACATTACATAATATTGAATTAAATGAATAATTAACATTAGAGATATTTTCAGGTTTAGAGTTTTATAGAATTAGGCATAACAATTACATTACATCTCAAAAATTTCAAAGTAGACACTTTTACTCAGTTTCCATTTTTTCATAAAATAAAAACTATTGAATAAAGGAGACATGTCTAGTTCCATGTTTTAGATATCATGAATTTTCCTTGATCCCATCCATGACCCAGTTCCACTTTATGTCCTCTAAAAAACCTTTCAAAAACTTGGGATGAGCATTAAAAGCTCAGTAAGGGATACACAAAGAATGAAAACTGTTAGATTTTCAAAACAACAAGTAAGACATGAGTACTTTATCATAAGTAATATTTTCCCCTTTATAAAGTAGTAACACTACTCACTAAATAAAATATAATTTCTTACCCTTTTATAACCAAACGATTTCCCTAAAACCCATATAAATAACACATCACATATTAAGGTAACCTGGGATGTAACCATACTTAAATGGAATAACCATACAGTCGACTTCCACACGTATCACTTAATAGAATAGCCATATGGCCGACTTCCATACCCAATGAATTGGAGTTTATTACATAACTACCCATCCTGGTTTATCATGACACCACCCGTCATTTGGTTTATCACATAACCACCCGTCAAATGTCCAAGTTCCATTATAAAATAATAAGACATAAAATATTACAAATATAAACATTTCACTAATAACATTTAATTAGCAATCACAAGTAATAATTTCATTATATTAAAATAATTAATCCATTTCAAAAACCATTTCAATACCAAAACATCCAAAAACATAATAAGGGATTTCATATTCATTTTAGAAAACATTAAGGCTTATAGAGGATGTCAAATAACGATTACGACAGTGGAGAGGTCATTGTCGCTGCAAACGTTAAAAACATTCCTTTTTTTCATTTAGTAAAATGATTTGTAGAAAAATATTCCATTTTAATTAAATTAAAATTAAAAGGGTTTTACTATACATATTTTAAAAGAAGAAGGTATATATGTTATCAAAATATCCCTCAATAAAAGGATATTGAGACGAAGTCCCTTACAAAGAAGGTATCCTTAAATTAAGGATAAATCAATCACATAATTATGTGTGACAGATACAAATACACCCAATATAAGTGGATATTAAGTGTAAAACAATAATAGGTCATTCAGACATATTCATAGGACGACATATTCAAGAAGTACTAGTTTAACCCAAAGAATTGAAATCAGGTTAAGAAGTTCCCTTTCAAAAATTCGAAAAGACTAACGGCGTCACATTAGAATTCAAAAAATTATTTGATGAGATTAAAAAGGTATCTCATCACTTGAAATAAAATTTAAATCAATAATGATATGGAATAACATATCCCAACCTAATAAGATGTAAATTAAAAGAGATAACAAAAAAAGTCTTTTAAAAAGAGGAGGGTGAAAGTTTCCCTTACCGATTAGGTAACTTACAAAACTTATTCCAAATGAATGAAGGATCATAAAATGAAGATTTAAATACACATAAATGAAATTATATTACCCAAAAGTACAATCAAGGGTAGTACATACACCACACAAAAGGAAATAGTGGAAAGTATAGCATGAATCTCACCAGAATAAAAAGTTGGATGAAACTCTTTACCTAGTTGTAATCAACTGAGTCATTTGATCAAAAGTTATTAACCATAAAATGATTCACAGAATACCATGAATATAAATTTTATCATGATAATATATATCAAATTTCAGTACATAATACACCACATGCAATAAACAAGTGGCAAACAATGGAAATCTCATGGAACTAAATGGGAGATAAGAAATCTCCTTACCTCGTGTCCGATTTGACTTGATCGTTCTTTAATATCCTGAACAATAAACTAAAGATAATTTATACATTATTAGGAACCTTTTTCAAGTTTATTATTCTTTTTATATCACTTATTACCATTTTATAATCATTATGTATTCATTCAAGTTAATAATGTTCGTTTTGTTGATATTTGGTACTTGAGTAAAAAATGAACACCTTATATTTACAAGTTGTCCATGTGGTCAATAGTCCATTATATCCAGAATTATATTCAAGATTTAAATATTATATATATCATTTATATCCAGTATATACTTTTATTTATAATAGTACATAACATTTGGATGTAAGAAATGAAATGCACCATTCATGGAGACAGTACGTTATACGTACGCGTGAACGCTACTTTCATTTCAATTTCTTATTTTAATGGAATTAAAACATAATGATACATAGGTGTATTATAATTACAGTATAATATAATATTTAATATCATTAACTCAATCATTTATATATCACACATATGGCATTAACAAGTCATATCACTTTGAGGGGGCGGTAGTTCGCACTTCCTCAAATGAAATTATAGCATTTAACCATAATGGAATCCATAAGGGTATGCTATAAAAGAAAAAACATACAGGAGGATAAGAACATAAAAATAATATATTTCATACATAAATATAGTTTCATCTTAATGGACATCATGATAGGGGGTAGGAGGTAATTGAACAATCATCATTTCGTGAGGTGTTAGTTTTCCATCCACATAAACAATATTTTCTTCACCTATTAGATGGAGGTGTGAGTAAGTGTAGTTAGAATACTTCTCATAACAGCATCATAGTATATTGAGGTTACTGTTTTCACTTTAAAATAATGTAATAAAAAGATTTTATATGTTGGAGAAGTAAAATAAAAGAAAATAAGTCAAGAGAAACCATTACCTTTAATTTGGGTAACTTTCTTTGGTTTGAACCAAAATGGTTTGTTGATGTGCCTTATGCCTAAGGTAAGGCTTCTATGTGATAGATACGAATGTAATGAGCTTAATTGGGAAGAGTTTGGATGATCCAAAAGGCTTGAGAGGTGTAAGTAATTGGTTATAAGTGGTCTTCTTCTATAAGGGAGAGGAGGGGCTCTTTAGGAAAATGTGAAAATATTATTTTATTATATAATGATATTCGGTTTCTAAAGGTCAAAAAATCATTAGAGTCGAATATAAGACTACTCATGGTAGAAATAAAATCATTCAATAAGAATTTGATAGGTTTAGTATAATAATATAATCATTATAATCTTATTTATTTATATCATTTAATAATGAGGTAAATACTGCTTCATTATTGTGTCATAAATAATTTAATTTATTCGATGTCTAAAAATAATTAAAAAAAAATACTATGATGTATGAAATATTTTTATCATTCCAAGGAATATTTATAGTCAAAAATAAAAATAATATAAGAGCATAAAAAATTAATTTACAAAAAGATTTTTGTTTATGTCATTTTTGCCTTTACATTAAATTAACTAATCTAATGTTGCATTATCATTAATAAGTAGCTCCATGGGGTCCCAAAATCGACCAAAAGATTACCTGGGTTGTCCATGACTCATCAAATAAGGTTAGGACAAGTGTTAAGGTAATTTTAAATTATTATAATATTCGTTTTACCTTGATTTACCCTATTTACCTTTAACTCCGGTAAATAAAAGTCAAAAATTACTATTCACCAAAAATTATTTTTATCTTATTGAACCACATTTTACTTAAAATTAAATACCATTTATGTCTTATTTTCAAAATTCAATTCACATAAGTGTTAAAAATTCATTTAAATGAAAAATTCAGTTTTTTAACTACTACTAAGTGGTTTCACTATTCATCAAATTTTGAAGTTTTTCTGAAAAATACCAAAAATTCATCCTAAGCGATATTTGAAATTCTGAATTCAAACATGAGTTTTATTTTTCAAAATTCAGAACATAAAAGTTGAATTAATTAATTTTAATATTAATTCTCATTGTTAAAACAAATAGCGTGTTTTTAAGAAACATTAACTATCAAAAGATTGACACTTGTTTATGTCCAATTTCAAAGTAAAATTAATTCCAAGGACCAAAATTTGATTCAATGGTAAAAATATATTCTAATTAAATTTTAAAACCAATTAAAAATATATCCTAACTATTTAAATAAAGTATATTAAAACATAGTTTTGAATTAAAATACAATATTTTTCATTATTCATTATAAAATATACTTTATCGTAAAAATTTCAATAAAATTACACAAAGAAAATATTAATGTCCCCATTATATAGAAGGATATTATTTGGTAAAATATAATTTATTAAGGTGACCAAAACTATATTTAAGGATGGTTCTTCATTAAAAGGCGGTAAATATACCTTTTAATGTAAATTATGCTTAAAAATAGATTCATTCACATTTTAAGCATCTAACATTTATTGGATAAATGTAAATAATTTTAACTAACATGTATAATCATATTGTAGTTAGTTTTGTTCATTATCTCAAATAAAATGGATAGGAGTTAACTACCATTTAAAATCATAATATTATATTATTAGTGTGTAACGTATGATTTCAATGAAACCCGTTGTTGTGTATCGGGTACGCTATCGAACCTAGAAACCCATTTAAAGTAAAATTAATATTTAATTCATAAATATTAATAAATATGAAAATTTCTTACCCATTATTTCCCTAAGATGTTACAAGACTATATTTCCACACTAACATTTAGGTGAATCACAATATTAAATTTATTAAAGGTATAATTATTTTCTAGTCTAGAACAGTAAATTATTTACTTGATTATGGTTATTCACATTATTTCATATCAGATATTTTTTATAAGAATATATTTTTACCACCTTAAAAATTTTATATTGAAATATCTATGAAAACCACTGGTGGAGTGATGATTTCATCTAAGATATATAACTCTTATCAAATAAAAATTTATGGGGAGATATTTTATAAAAATATAGTTCTTATACTGTTGGTTGAATATAAAGTAATATTGGGTATGGATTAACTTTCCTTACATTGAGAACATATCAATTATTTTGATAAATAGATCTCAATTAATATTCATAATCATCCTATGATCAAATGTCTCAGAAAGGTTGATCATGGGATCCGTTAAAAAGAATATTATATTTTATAGGTCATAAAATATAGAAATGAAGTAATTATAGCTCAAATTATTGTGAAATAATTCAGTATTGATGATATTCCCATTGCACAAGAATATGTTTATGTAATTATGGACGAACAACCTAGCATTTACCTAGAGCATAAGGTTGGTTTTTCAATCGAAATCATAACTGGATCCTTGACTATATCAAAGATTACATATACAATTACCCCCTTTGAATAGGAATAATTAAATAAGAATTTATAATAGAATCTGGAAAATAGTTTTATACACCAGAGTGCTTCATCGTGGGGTGACCCAAAATACTTTTTCCATAATAATGATGGATCAATGCATCTTTCCATCGATTATCATGATATTAAGAAAATAATTATCTATAATAATTACCCTCTACTTTGTATTGATGAAATTTTTGATCAAATAAAATGGGATCAATACTATTCAATAATTGATCTTTTATCAAAATATCCACAATTAAGTGTTAAAATTAAGGGTATTTCTAAGATAAATTTAAATACATGGTATGGATACTATTAATTTTTAGTGATGCAATTTGGAATTAAAAATTATTATAATATTTTTATGAATTTAATAAATAGTGACTATAGATATTAACTTGGCCAATTTAGGGTTGTGTTTATAAATGATGTTCTTGTATATTCAAAGAGAAAGGAATAATAAGAAAATCATTTATAATTTTTATAAAGGATACTGAGAAAGGAGAAACAATATATGAAAATTTTAGAAAGTGTTAATTTTTTATACATTAAATACCATTCTAAGGTCATGTAATCTCAATAAAGGAAATATCAATTAATCCATTAAAGATGGAAGTTATTTAGAAATGTCCCAGACTAACCATAGAAACTGAAATCCATATTTTTCATAGGTTAAAAGTATATTAACAACAATTTATGAGAATTTTTACATATTTATCGATTCCAAAACCGAAATTACATGAAACGGTGTGATGTTCCTTTCGATATAGGGATATTAAGAAAGTTTCATGGAACTAAAGAATATTCTGGCCACTTTTCCTATATTTATATTACTATATAGTGGGGAAGTGTTGATAATATATATTGATTCTTAAAAACGTTCTTGGGTTAAATCATCATGAATAATGATAAATTTTTTTTTTATACATAATATTAATTAAATACTAATGATAAAAATTACTCGGCATGTGATTTGGAGATAGTGGTAGTGAGATTTCTATTAAATATTTATTATAATATTATTTTTTTGAAAAGTGTGATATATACACTAATCACAATAGAGTGAAATATATATTAAAACATAAGTGTCTGAATATGTTCCAATTTATTTGGTAGGAATTGATAAAATATTATTAATACTTAATAAATTACCACTCTAAGAAGGAAAATGATGTGGTTGATGCTCTAAGTTGAAAAAATCATTCTACCCTAACAATGAAGTGGATTGAAAATTACCTAAAACTCATTGATTTATAGAGGATGAATCTTGATGTCATAAGAGTATTGGAGAAAAATTATCTTTCCCAAATTACTAGACAACCATTCATTAATGAAAAGATAAAATAATCCCAAAAAAATATGGATCTACCAAAAATTGTATTGAGTATTATAGAGTTCAACTTTGATATATGTGGAATTATAATATTTAAAACACAACTATGTGACACATCAAAACATTAATTAAAGAAGGAAATTTTTTATGATTCTCATATAACATCATTCTCTATTTATACATAAAGAAAATAGATGTATAGAGATTTAATATAAAACTTCTTTTGAGATATACTAAAGTGGGAGATCGCACAATACACATCTCGATTATTGATATTCTATTTAGTTAAGACTGAATAAAAAAATTTAATGGTATTTTGAAACCATTAACCATAAATGTATAGAAATGAGAAAACATTGCAGTGGTTTTTTTTTTGGGAATACCCGGGACAACTAAGGGTTGTAATTCAATATGGTTGCTTTTTAGTATCCTTATAAAGTAATTTAATTTAATTTCCCACAAAATATATTTATATCATGAAAATATTTCTATGATATATATGAAGGAAACGTTAATGTTGAATAGAGTACCACTCTCTATTACATCTGATCAAGATTTTTGGTTTAGTATCTGGTTTTTGAGAATTAGTTTTCATGAATTAGAGAAAAATATGTGTTTCAACACTACTTATCATCATCGGATGGATGTTCCACCTAATGTGACCACTAAAACTCTAGAGGATATATTTATATCTTTTTATATAGATTCCCATGGATGTTAGAATAAAAAAAATTTCTTGTGGTGTTATAATATAACAATATTTTACATTAAATAATTCATATGGAAACATATGAGGCTCTCTGTTGGAAGAGATGTAGTACTCTGGAATCATAGGATAATGTTAGCGATAGGAAACTAATAAGATCAAACCTTGTCTATGAAATGATATTGGAGGTTCAAACCAATTAGTGGAACATGAAAACTGATCAAAATCAACAAAATATATATACATATAATCATCAATAATATTTATTGTATCACGTTTTTGAAATGTTTTTCATCTTTATATCTCCTTGGAAGTGTGTTATGTTATTTAGAAGGATGGGAAAATATATCCCTTTGTTAATCGGTCTCCTCGAGATTGTTAATCATGTCGGGTTCATAGCATATCAATTATCACTTCCATTAAAATTCTACAAATTACAATATGTGTTATGCATGTCACTTTTGAGGATGAGTATACCAGATCATTCATATGAAATAAACATTAAATTGATGTAATTTTAACATGGTCAATTATTTCAAGTAAAATCATTGAATATATTGGATCAAATAGATAAAGGGTTACATAATAATAAAATTGTAAAATTCCATTACTACATTTTATGTATATAAAATTTCGTGTTTTGATATTCCTTCATTTGGGTCTTGTACTAGGTTTATTATAATACTTTTAGATATTTTTTAGTGTATTTGGGGTAATTCATGGTTGGACAAATGTTTTGTAAAACTATGTGTGTCAGCCCAAAAATATGTTTCATGTGTTTGAGTTTTTGATGAGGTACATAGATTTTTCAAACCATGTTTTATCCTCCTAAAACTAGGTGGATAGGGGAAATGGGGAGTTCCAAGCCGGTGCATATTCTCTAAACCATGAAGAAAAACTATACAGCCTATTTCTTGTTTCCTAAGAGTGAGTTCACAATTGGTTCATGGTTTTTCGAACCATTCGACCAAAAAATGTGACACTCTCCTAAATCCCAATAATCGTTCATGGTCAACTAAATAGTAAAATATAATCATGTGTCCTATCTCATTAGACCATGTGATTGTGTTTTTAATTAAACAAAATTGTAATTAAGGCCCTAAAACCCCTATTATAAATTCTAAACACCTCAAAATAAAACCCAATTTGACACATTATATTTTATAGGCTCTCTAGAGAGGATTTTGGTTCATTTAACCATTTTTTTATCAAATCAATGTTTCAGTACATATGTTTGAACCCTCTATGGTAACTAAAACCTATTTAATTAGGTAATAATTATATCTTCTTATCTATCCCTATTTTGAGAGTGGTAAATACATATATTTTTAGGTATTGGAAAATTTATTTTATGAATTTTAATTCTATGTATTACTACAAGATCTTCTTCACCTTCATCTCTAAATTAGTGGTTCCTACTATGGGTGATTGATTGATTGTATCAATAAAGTTAGGTGGTTCTTTATGTATTTTATCTGAACATGAAACATTGATTAAATTATTGATTTGAAATTTATTTTTAATTTATTTCCATGAACAAGTAATATTGGATGTTTTATTTCAAAAAGGCATGGAATTTAGAAATAGAACTGTTTTCAAATAAATTGAAAATATTGAGTTGTTTTTTAGAAAATATGGCTTGAAATGTATAGTGATTAGATAAAATTATTTGGTGATGTTTCTTGAGAAAATGGATTGGAATTAAAGATTATTTTGAAATGCATTAACTTGATAAAAATACATGATTTAGTTTAGATATTTAAATGTATTGCTGAATCTTGAAATTGGGAATTCAAACTGTGATTGGTGAATTGAATTAAAAAATTCATGATTGATTTATTGGTCTATTAAAATCAAATGATATCCTGAGTTATGTTTGGGTGATTATGGAAAGAACATTAGGATTCGGAAACCCTATTAATGGATTTAGGATGAAATGTTTGACTAAACCATGTTCAACCTAATTTTCCTTAATGATGTGATGATTTATTTTACCATGATATCCATAGCCATTAGAGAGTGTTCTCACATTGATACATGATTTATTGACTAAGTAGTAAGACGATAATTGGTCTAGGAACTAACATTCCTCATGTAGTACAACCAAGGTGTTTTTATTTGTATGGATTTAATAATAACATGACAGTGTTTACTGAACTGTTGTATCCATGTCCTTGTATTTAATGAAAATATTCCTTTTAGATTTTTTACTTGTGATTTCCATATTTTTTTTTAATAATGTTTGAATGTAAATTTGGATTGATATTGTCATTAACCAACCCAGATAACCTAACTAAATATTACCCATGCTGATCTTCACATGAATTGAAGGGCATTCTCGATCCCCATGGGTTGGAAAAAAGAAACATGGCATCAAGAAATGTAAATTGGGGATGATTGATCCAAAATATATACATGTAAAAGAAAAATAATGGATATAATGGCCGATATGAGAAAACTCCATAAGGCATAAAGGTTTCAATAACACCCCCATACATGTCTGAAAAATAATAAGAAAACTCAACACAATAGGTGGATTCAAATATTCATCATGTGCTCCAAATATCATCGTTACTTTTACTCAAGTATACCCTCCAAATATCAATGGTTCATTCCATTTAACTATACATGGAATAAGAAAATCTATAAATTCTTGAAATAGAAGGAAAAGTGTGATCCTTCAGTCCTATTAGGATTTCATCAATAATTTGAAATGAATTCTATATTAGATAAACCATTTATGATTAATGTATATAAAACATTGCATGGAAATCATTTCACATTTCATATGAAAACATGTTTTATAAAATAGTTTTGGGGACTATTATATAATATTTATAACATATTTTCCAACATAGAATGCATAAACACATATCATTTTCAAAAATGGCATTTATAAAACATTTGTCAAAATATTGCATGAATAATCATTTACATACATAATAACATGAGTAAACAATTTATATCATGAGGAATAAAAATTCATTTTCAATCATATCACCAGGTTTAAGTGACCAAGGGGTAGGATATACAATTATTATCAAACTTATTGTTGATTTAAATATTATAATGTACACAAGGAACATCTGTCAGGATGAAAAGGAGAATATCCCTAATGAGTAATCTCCCTTCCCTTAAGAAGTTTTGTTACGTTATCATTGTCAATCCATTCCAAGTAGAGGTAATACATGCCTATCATGTGTTCTTATTAATAAAGTATCATATATCCCATGTTCTTAAAGGTAAATCAAACATTTTCAAGGGAATTTGATTTGTATAAAAACCATTTCAATAATTATATCACCCTTCACCAATTCATGTTTCAACAAATGAACTTCATTTAAAAAACTAACCTCAAATTGTTTTTATCAAAATTCAAGAATTTTTTTCAAAAACCAATATCAGTTTTTTTAGAATCATTAAAATAATACAATTTCAAACCAAAAATATCATATTCCTTTTATTTTCAATAAAATACTTTCCATTGTCACAATTTAAATTCATGAAAACGTTTCCTGAAAACCAACAATTAATTTCCTTCAAGAACATTTCATCACAAACCATTCCTTTTCAAAGTCCATTTATTAAAAACCCAACTCAAACAACAGAAATTTATTTTACAATAAATTTATACCATAATAATTAAATGTTTCAAATTATAGGATTATATTCTAAAACCACCTAAATTTATATAAAAATCACATTTCCCTGATGAGAGGTTCCGAGTGAAAAAACAATGTATGACACAATAAATATAGGAGGCTCTTCAGAGTAATTATGTAGTAATGAAAAAAAAGAAACCACCATGACATAGGGTGGAACACCATGTCATAGTGGTGCACCTGGAAAAGATCAACACAGTGAATGATGGTTTTTCATGGTATAGGAAGCACATCTTCAGTGAAAAAAGGAGGAATTCATATTGGGGTCACTGGAACAAGACCTTGACATGTAATGAGTGTGACTATAGTGTAGAAGAAATTATATAGATGTTATTAAAGTATTTGAGAAACCCTCTAGTGAAGTTAATGGAAGGGATATAAATTGGGGTTCAATGTTTATTAAACCCCACCAAAGAAAATAAGATGAACAATCCAATTTAATATAATAAACATCCCCTAAATCAAAAATGAAATTTCCTAATAAAAGTAGAAACCCCTAATCATTATAATTTTTTATAACAGATGTTAAATCTATACTGCATTTTTTTCTAAGTCACCACAATACATATCCTCCCAAATGAACCTCCATAGTAAACGATACATCAAGAGGTCCCCATTTTTTGGGTCACTATGGAATAGCCGTGCGTATTTTAGTGTGGCCTCAACTACCATAGTACCACTAAGGTACAACCACTGACTCCATAGAGTAACCACCTCCTCTATGGTGTGGTCTTGAGTGTTATAGATGGAATAGACTGATTTAATAGAAATTTTCCAAAAAACCATTTATGATTCCCTAAACAATTTAATACCTATAATTCCTTATAAAAACTTGTATTAACTCAAAAAAATGAGTCAAAGAAGTAGAAAATTAGGAATTATATAAAATTCCTAAATAAAAATATTATGATTTAATAATTCTCACAACTATAAAATATTTCTTCCCCTAGAGATCATGTCAAAAAGACATCACATCAAATTGATAATGACAAAGTTCCTGTATCAATTCTTTACACTTCCAAGTGTCGAACCAAATGGAACCACGCCACCATAATACTAGTATCAAGAGTGTTCATATTATATGAAGAAATTTAGTCTAATAATCAATAATTAGAACCATTTTCTCAATCATTGATAAAACATTTTACATTTAAATGTTCTCCCAACATAACACCTAAGATGGATCAGAGAAATATTCCCCCAGTTGTGACATAAGGAAAATATTGTAAATTGATGTACGTTGTGGGGGAAAATATTAATTTTAATTCACTTTACCAATCCTCTCAACAACCTCAGATGGTCCCACATATCTTGCTGTTAACTTCACCTTCTTCCTGGACTATTGGTGACCTAAACATTGTTAAACTCTGATAATCACCATATCACCAACACCAAACTCCAACGGACCTCGATGATAATCAACATAATATTTGTAACAGTTTTGTGTTGTCACTATTCCCTATATAATTAAATAAATCTTAAAAACCATCTCTTATACCAAAATAGGATAACTAATAATGATTCAACAACCTTATATAAAAAACTGAGGATTTTCATGGTCATCCATACAAATACTCAAGGGGTTCCATCTTGATGGATTTCTAGTAGCTGTTATTAAATGATAATTCAACCATCAACAAATGGTAATCCAAATATCCTCTAAATTCAAGGACACAGACTCATATAATATCCTCAAGAATCGTGATTTCCTATTATTATTTTCCATATATTTGAGGATGGTATGTCATAACAAACTTCCCATAGGATCCCATCACCTCTTAGAGGCCAATAAAAAATTGAAAACTAAATTGAGGATCCCTATCAAAAATTATCATAGGTAGAACTCAATTAAATCTAACAAATTCTAATATATAAAATTTTTCATGGCCTCAACTATGGTGGTATCAGAAATTAGACTGAAGTATTCCTATTGGGTCAATGGTTCAATCACCACCCATATTTCATTCTTACTACAATGTGTATTTAGAAATCCAACTATAAAGTGTGTAGATATATCATAACACATCCAATTAATCACTATAAGTGGATGAATCCATCTTGAGGTCTTCTGATATTTTCCCATAACCTAAAGATAGGTATAAAAATAGGAAACAAAAAAATTAATGTACCATTTCATATATGGCCGCCAGAATCATTTAAAATATCATAAAACTTATTTTTGGTTCCAAGGTGTACTTATCACTAGGAATAAATTAAATATCACATCAGAAGCTTCCTCGATGGTAATGGAGTGAAGAACTAATTCCATAAGAATAGAATTACCTATAGATATGGAGACCAATTGTCGATGGTCTCCATAAAATATAAAAAATCCCTAATTCCCTATAACATATCATTGTGATATTATCATGAATAATCAACTCATGTAATGTAGAATTAAAATTAACACTCACCCAATAAATCTGAGACTCATAATCCTGGACTCCTAGATGCATAAGAGAAAATAGGGCCATCAACTTTCGCTTCTCAAAAGATTACATAATGTCCTCTGATTGATGTTTCCTACATAAATCACCAGGTATAACATCTCCCTTATAGAAAATGTAGGAAATTTATTAATCAAAATAATGTAATTAATCCTCCCATCATCTCTTTCAAAGGTTCAAATATTTTTGAGATAATATATAACACAATATATTATTATTGGAGTCGATGGTAAACCATTCAACAAAAAAAATAATTCTTCAAAATCATTAGACCATGCATCACATCTATGAGTAAATGATTATGCATGGGATTGTTCTTTTCATAAATCTAAATGTGATGAGAACCATACATCACCATATGATCTCTGTACATAAAATCATTTTCCAAACCCAAACATGATGCATCACAAAAATCAAAATATCCTTCACTGACTTCTAGAAGTCTCAAAAAGGGAGTTGAAATCAACCGATGCTTCAAAACATTGAAATAAGCTTGACATTTAGATTCCTAAAAAAACATTACACCTTTTTAAGTAAGAGTGGTCATTGGAGGAGCCAACTTTGGGAAATCCTTCATAAAATTGAGATAATATCTATCCAAACATACTAAACTCAAAATCTCAAAGGCATTTCACAGATCCACTCATGTCATAACAACTTTTACCATTATAGGATCACCTGAAACACCACGCTCAAAACACACATATCCCCACGAATTTTACTTCTCATATAAATAATCCTCATTTATAATTCTTGGAATATATTTTATGGTTTATTAAGATATCCAAAAATTATCTCAAATGATTCATGTGGTCCTCCATAGTCATAGAGAAAACTATGATTTCATACATGAAGACCATAATAAAGGATTTTAGGAACTCCTTAAAAATATTGTAGATAAATTCCAAAAAAAAATATAGGATGACGGGTTACATGAAATTTTATAATAACAAACTCATAATGGATATATATTCTTTTGGATATTGTCTTGTGAGTTTCAGACTCCTTAATCCTAATCTAGTTATAACCATAACAAAGATAATTCTTAGAGAAATACTTTTCTCCTTTAAGTTATTCAATCAATTCATAAATACAAGAAAATATATTTCATTGTGACCTAATATAGATTTCAATGGTCAAAAAAACATAGATGGTATCATTGGATTTATTAGAAATAAATAGGGGTGTTACCAAGGTGAATCACTGGTTAGGTTGAAGCCTTTAGTTAATAGATCTTCTGACTAAGATTTCAACAACTTCAGTTCCACAAGTTCCATATGGTAAGAGGGAGTAGATAGAGGCCACGTACCTTTTACTAATTTGATAGAAAATTATACCTCCCACACTAGTGGGAAACCAAAAAATTCATATGGGAAAACAATTGGAAATATAATAACTATTATAGTATGTTCACCATAAGAAGGGTTGTGATTTAGTTTAAAGGAAATCATGGATGTCACCATACCCAAATTTAGAAGAGGAGGACCAAATCGACTCAACATCAGGTCCCATATACCCTAAAATACATTACCTTTGCCATGTATACCATAGATGGAAACTTGTTAATGATTTAATTTGATATGATTTTTTGGGGTGATCAAAAAATCTATACATATGACGAAATCTAGAGGATTCATATATTGAACTAAAAAGTCCCAATCATTCTCGACTTCTAAAAAGGTGAAAGTACATGAAGGGAAACAATAACCCAACTCTAACTTCAAATCGAGAGGTATAATAGTCTCCCTAACATAAAGCATGATCTCTATATGAAGATTTAGCAATTCCATGATACTGGTTGAAATAATGGAATGAGATGAACATGTGTCAAAAAAGTAGACACACATGACAAATTAATAGTAATCGTACCTCTCACTATCAAGGAACACATAATATATTCCATTAGATATATGTTTATTATGTGAAGAATCTATATTCCATATGTTTTTGATTGTTACCCCCTTTTTAAAACACCTGATTGTGCCACAGTTTCTATTGGTACTTTTGATCCCAAACATCTATACTGAGATGTAAAAACATGGTAAAACATATATAAATTTCTTGGCCATCCAAAAGTGATGTAATTATTCGTTTCCACAGACCAAGAACACATCACATGTCCAACTTTACCACACTGGTAGTAGGTAACATGACCTCTACTAAATAATGATGAGTATTTGGAGAAGGAGTTTTGGTGAGATACACCTCCCTGATTTCTTTTATGAGACTATCAATGATTAATCTTCCATTTACAGGGTCCACAAAAACTACCACTATGATTAAAAGAAACTCCCATCCGCCTTTAATTTCAATCCATGTCAAGATCCACCATAAAATAACTATTCAAATTATCAATATAAGAGGTAATTATTAATAAAAAAACATTGGATCAAATATCTAGTCAGAAAACCACCTCAGATATTCTAGCTTTCAACTTCTCAATATATACCACCATAGGTGAGAAGTGAACAAGTGAAAAAGTGATTTTCATACTGAGTCACAGTTTAGTTACCTTTAACAAGTTTAAAAACTCCATCAATTTAGACAAAAATCTCAACTCTCGATATAACTACTCTATAAAAATGGACCTAAAGTGTTTGCACACCAATACCACATTATTATTTTTCTCAACCATAGAGTCTCACCACCTTATTCTAGTCCCTTAAATATTGAATGTATCATATTTTCCCTTAAAATAATCAATCACCTCCAAGAACCAATATACCTTCTCTATATTCTTCGACCACTACATTTCCTCTTAAGGATTGTTAGTACCCTAAAAATTTGTAGGTTTGAGAAGAAGAAACTCTTTTTATGATATCTTCTATTTCCCCATGAGGAATAACCTCTACATCCTAATCAGATGTTCCACTATCAGACCCAAAACCTGGACAACACACAAGTCGTACCCTATATGGTTCTATTCATCTGTTGGGTTTACATGTTGTAGTTCATAAGAAACTCCCTCCATGGGTCTATTAAAATATCATATTAGGGGAATGCTAGTACGCAACAGTAAGTAAAACATTATTCAGAAGACATGAGATTTATTTACTATAATCTAATGAAATCAACAGGTTTATACAAAAAACAAAATATATCCTTGGAAAATTTTAGACTTGAAACATCAAGATCTATCTATGTATATTTCTCCAACAACTTGTGGTAACTTAAGGCTCATTCAAATTATATATATTAAGGCATTAACTCATTTCATAGTACTTATGTTTTATAAATATGATCTAAACTGTTATATAGATATCAAAATCAGTCTCAACCTCCTATTGATACAGGTTTTACAAGAACCGACCTTGAAAACTTTCCTGAACAGTACCTGAACTGATCCTGACTTGACATGAAGGGCATTCATAACCCCCAAGGTTAGTTACCAATAATAATTTTAGTAAAAAATTAATAAGGAAACTATTATTCCAAAAAAAATACATGATACAGTAAAATAGTCAATTAACAATTCAGTCTGATGAACAATCCACAATTTTCAAAGGTTTAACAACAACCTAATATAAGTCTCAAAAAGAAAACAAAACCAAGAAAAATAGTAGGATCATAATCTACATAAAGTGTTTCCACTCATAAAGGCCCCACTAGATTGTTCTACCCTCCTTCTACAAATGGTTTATTCCCTTTACCAAGATATGGCATAATGAAATCTCTAAACTGTCAATGGAAAGTAGAGTGTGATCTTACATACTGATTTATATTCCAAAAATCATTTCATATGAATTCCATATTAGATAAACAACTTATTATTAATTTAAATAAAACTTGAACTATAAACGTTTTCAAAGTTAATTTCAAAACATACTTTAAAAAAAATTTAAATGGATATTAGAAAGTTGGTAAAAAAAATTTCCATAAAAGCAGGCATGAACAATTATCTTGATCAAAAAGGGAATGCTTAAAAAATTTATTAAAAATATTACATGAATAATATTTTACATCCAAATTGACATGAGTAAAACTTTTATATCATGGGCTATGAAAATTTATTTTCAATAATATCACCTTGGTTAACAGAATTATGGGTAGAATATACAAGAATTCTCAAACATATTGGTGAAGTGTGACTTCCAAGTCCATAAGGAACATACATAAAGGAGAAAAGGATAAGATCAATAAGGATTAAGCTATCTTACCATAATTATTTTTGTTATAATGTCATCATTAATCAATTTCCATGTAGAACTAATTCATTCCCAACATTTATTCATTCCTCTCAACTTCTTAGACTGCAATGGTTTTTAAGGTAAATAAAATAATTTACAAGGGATATCATTGGTTGAAAATACATTTCAATCATCATTTTATCCATCTTAAATTAATGTCTCTTTACATTCCATTCATTTCAAAAACCAACAACAAATGTTTTTTTATAATTGAAATGATTCATTATATCAAAAACCTACATCAAATTGTTTTTATCAAAATTCATTCCTTTTGTTTAAAAAAATAATATCAAATCATGGTTATTGATATACAGAGAATATTCAAAATTCAACCAAAAAATAAAACATGCATCTAATTTCTTAAAAAAAATTCATAGTCATTATCTCAATTCTATAACACTTTTTTTGAAACCCTTCCATTAATTTCCATCAATAATTTCCCATCACACACCATTCTATTTCAAATTACATTTATTAAAAACCCAACCCCATATTTAGTAATTGATTTGAAAATAAATTTATAATGTGGGTGTAAATGGTTTTAAATAAAAGGACTTTATTTTTAAACCACCTACCATGATAGAAATGTCACAAGACCCTCAAAAGTGGTTCTCAAAGAAAAATAGGGAATTTCACTAGAAATATGGGAGTCTCCATGGTAAAATCCATTTTTTGTGTCATTAAAGAACATTTTATGTTTTAGGGTGGAACACAATGACATACTAGTGCACCAGGATGAGATCATTGTGGTGAAATAAGTGTTGTTTTAGCCTGGGAAACACCTCTAATGTGAAAATTATGGGGATTATGGCTTGGCAGTCACTAGAACAAGAACCATGTATATAAACTGTGTGAGTACAACATGGGATTGGAACTATATAACTTCATATTATAATTGTAATTACTTTTAGTGAAGATAATTAAAGGGGTGTAAATAAGAGTTTTATGTCTATTAAAACCCACTATATTAACCAAAACAAACACCCTAAAGTAAAAAAAATGTTTCCCAAGTAAAAAAATCATAATAAAAGGAGAAAAACTTGATAATTATATGTTTATATAACTGAAGCTCATTGAGTCTTGTTGTGTGGTCTAAGACACCATGATACATCCATTCCAATATATTTCTCCCTATTGAAGGCTACGACACAGGGTCACGATTTTTTGGGTCACTGCGGAATAGCCAAACATATTGTCATTTTTACACAACTACCATATTACCACTATAACACATCCACTAACTACATGAGATAAACTCCTCATTTATGATGTGGTCCTTATTTATTTGGAATGGTACCTCTTAATTTGAAATAAAGATTCAAAAAAACCATTTAGGATTTCCCATGATTTTCAAAGACCATAATCCCTTACACGAACACGTCTCAAATAAAAAAATGAGGTGAAAAGGGGGAAACATAAATAATTACATAATATACTTAAAAGAAAATTTTTGGATGTTATAGATATTCCATGACATTTTTATTTAAATTTATGATTGAATGGTTCATTTTGTATATAATTTCTTATTGAAAATCTTGTGAAAACATACTATATTATTTTTTCTCACACCCATCCATTATCTTTGGGAGTTTTTAGATTATGTTATACCATGTTTAGGGAATGGTAATGCACCACATGGAGTTGGAATCGTTTATTTAAAAGATGAAACTTGGTAGATGGTGGTGAATTGTGGATCCATGACCCACTTATTAAATAGATATTATTGGAAGTTTCCATGGAGGATTATGACATTTTACTGGATGATGTTTAATTTTGATGTATATTTGTCTAATTGTGGTGTTTTTCTCCATGAGGGGTTTTTGGAATACTTATTGTGCATTGATTTATCTTCCACTGTTCTATATTGATTGATTATTCTTATGGAAGAGATAATCACTCATATCATTTTCTAATGCATTAGCACTATTATCTTTCCTAAGGATATTGGGAATATACTTTGTGT
Organism: Viscum album; assembly: GCA_963277665.1. Taxonomy (NCBI): domain Eukaryota; kingdom Viridiplantae; phylum Streptophyta; class Magnoliopsida; order Santalales; family Viscaceae; genus Viscum; species Viscum album. The sequence continues at coordinate 2,061,271,325 of OY728133.1, read as the reverse complement.
CCTCTCAAGGAAATTTTTTGTACTACTATTTTAGGGTATTCAGGTTTGTTTAAAAAAACAATAGTATCATATTAGGTTGATAAACATCCATTTATGTTAGTATTTAATCAAGTATTTCTTGTTATATTGGAGGTAATATTTTCGGAACATAACAGGTTATTTATAAGAAATTTCCTAACCATCTCTCATCACAACGAGCCTTGAGTCACCATGGGTGTTTATGAAAATTTATTTTCATAAATAAATTGATCGGATTTTGGTCATTTCCAAAATTTTATATATGAATTTTTAAAATCAAAAAAATGTTATTCGATCTAATTGAATTTGTTTTACTATATATCATGATTGAGTTCAATATATTAGTATTTTTATAAATGATTTTAAAGAGACAGAAAATTTTCAGATATGAATATTAAATATTTTTTTATGAATATTATATACATTTCAAAAATACATTCCTGATCAATGTTAATGTTTAGTTTCTTTGTATATTAGATATAAAATCATCTTATTTCATGAATAAACTTCCTATATATCCCATAATTGTATTCTCCTTAGAAATACACTACTTAAAACCATTCTTCATGACCTGGGGAAAGGAAATTTAATAATGGGTGAGATTAGATACTCACTATGGGTAAGAAAGTGAGAAACCATTTATCATATAACAATTACATAAAAAAAGGGTATGAGACCATGATCTTACCACTTGAAATCCATACCTTCTATAACATAGATCCTAAAGCTGAATTATTGAATATATATTGATAGTTCATAAAACACAAATCATTAAGGAATATAATCCATGAGAGAATAACATATACATTTGAATATATCAAAAATTTAAGCTTATAAAATTATTAACATGTATAAATAGATATAGGTTCACTCATTAAATTAATGACATGAAACCTAGACCTCACCTAATCTAATGAACAAGAAAATAGGTCTAAAAATAACATTATAAACTTGTAACCAAGTCTACACGTACCCTTTTTGAAATGAAACTAGGTCCACACATAACCTTATGGATATCAATTAGGGGTAACAAATACCATTTTCAACATGAAATCATGTTCACTCATAACATAATTAACTCATGAGTTATATATATTTACCCAATTTATTTGAGGTATATATAATTTGAATCCCACCCATGTCCTAATTAAAACCATATATATTTGTTATAAAAACTCGTTAAACATTCATCATATTATTATATCATAACCCATGCAAAAAAACAAGGTTTTATAAACATTTTTTTGATCCATCATAGAATAACCCATAAAAAATAAATGGGGTTCATAAACATCTCTTCATCCAAATAATAAATAATAATGTGAATTAAAGAGTATGGTACCATTTAATCACATCCCTAGTAAAACATTAGAAAAACCAGAGGGTGTTGTCATTGATGAATTGAAATTCCATAAATAGATCATTAAAATATTATAGATTACATTAACCTTTCTATTTTGACATCACTAATTCAAAATATAAAAAATTACAAAATATTAAAAACAATATTTGAAAATAACCATAAAATGGGATATTTATATCAATTATTGGTCATGATAGCTTGAAATTTTTTTTGTGACGTACAAATTAAAACAAGATTCCTTTCTCATTTTCAGTAAAAATTCAAAAATACCTCATTCGGAAATTGATATGAAGATAAATTATAAACCATTTTGTAAAAAGTAACACTTCAGTAAAAAAATATTTTATAAATCTTGGATAATGTTAAATTTTTCCTTTAAAAATATAAAAATTAGATCCTAAAAGGAAAGTGATTTTGAATCGATGAGAGAAATAAATTCTATTTTTATTAAAAACATTATTTTCATCACCCGAGTATTTAAGATATGAAAATTAAAGGGAAAACATATGCATCAAAAATTAATATATTACAATAAAATTTAGGAGTTTCATAAGATAAATATCACAATATTTAATCATCTAAAACATAATCATATATAATCCTGATAAACAATGAGATTGTAACATATAACCTTTAACAGTTTGGTATCTTTTCAATAATAATACCCATGAATTAAATAACCATATATATATATCCAATAATTTTCATTAGATAAATCATAAAATAAATTTATTTTAATTATATACACTACAAAAAAATAAACTAGTGTTGAATATGGCATGTGTCCTTCGAGAATAAAAGTGAGATAAAAATTACTTACCTCATGTCTCAACTTTATTCATAAATGTTAAAAACTTTTTTATAATATATATAGATTTATTATAAATATATTATATTACTAAACTCATATAAAATATACCATATATTATTTGCTGATAAATACTTACCACCCATTCATTAATAATTCTTTATTTAAATCATTATTCCTGGTGAAAATCACTTTATTTTTCATATATATTCTGTTTTGGTAGTTTTGGTCCTTATACTTTGATTATAGTAAAATAATTAAAATATTTTTAATCATTATATTAAATCATATATATTCATAATATACTTATTTATTTTCATTCATAAAATTTAGATATGGAAAAATAAATTACACTATTCATGGAGATGGTGGGTCGTTTGTACGCATGAATGTTGTTTTTAGTTTTTGACAAATGGAACAGAGAATAATAAATATGAATTAAACATTATAGAATAATTTTCTATCATATATATCATATATATTCCTTAAATATATCCTCATTACCAACCATGTCAAACTAAAATTAATAACATATAACATTTCTTCATGGAGGCAGTAATCTACATATACGCATTAGTGGTGTTTTAATTTCCAATGGAGTGGAAGGTAGTAAGTTAAATGTGATATTATAATTATATAAGAATAATTATTTCATAAATATCATATACATATATATATATATATACCTTAAATCAGTAATTACATCCACCCATGAGAGGCAGTGATGGAAAACAAATTACATTGGTTTACGAGGCGGTTGTCTTCCTTATAGGGGATCCATCGTTTCATTTCCCATTTCATGGAAGAAGATATGGATTTAGGTTATCATATAAAAATATTATATATCAGTATAATAAAGATAAGTATTTTATTATACAATCATATATTAAGAATATTTTAAGGAGGTGTAAGAAGGAATAAAATGAAAACATTCAATTGAGAACAATACCTCTTCTTCGGACAACCTCTTTAGGATTTCACAAAAAGACTTATTAGGAGGGTTTCCTAAACAAATAAGGCATATAAAATTGAGGTAAGAATTAAGGAATATATTTTTGTAGTTATTTTCAAAACCAAATGGGTTTTTAAGAGTAAATATGAGTGGACAAGGTATTCCATTTATAAGTGAGGGTGGGGTCACACTTCAATGTTTTGAAAAGGAAAAGATATAGACACATTTTAAACATTCCATGAAATTATAAAATAGCTCAATATCATAATTTACTTGATATAATATGAAATTATGTCCTTAAAATTTGAAATGAATAATTTTTAGGCAATTTTAACCCTTATATTTTTAGTTTATCGACTGTTAAACCCGTTTTAAACATAACTGTGGTAATTAATTTTTACTATTTTTACTACTTATTATTAATAAAATTTTAGTTTAACATATTATATAATATTAATAATTATGATTATAATTTTTAAATTCATTTTTACATATTAAATTCTATAATATTTACAATTTATTTTAAAAAAACCCATAGAAATGATGAAAACATAGTCTTTCAATGAAAACATTTTCAAAAGTATAAGATGTTTTAAAATAAAAATTCAACACGAAATTGAATACAGTGATTAAATTGTGTTAATAATAATATAATTGAAGTAATATTACCATAAAAACAATTTAATAAAACATTTAACAATGTAAATTATTGAAATTAAATGGGGTTTTTTAATAAAAATAGTATTTTTAAAATTAATTGAATAATTAATCTTTTTAAAAAATTCTAAAAAATTCGCACCAAGATAATTTTGAAATTTTGATTCAAAAAAGCAATTTCAATTTTTAAAATAAATATTCTAAATTTTTTAAATTTTAATTTTATTATTTTTTTACAAAAATCAATGAAAATAATTTTTTCGTACAAATGTATTTTCAAATTATATAAAGTCTTTACTAAAAATTATGTACTCATTTATCAATATATTTTATCTATGTAAAACCATTATAAATAATTTTAAAAAAATAATTCATATTAATACCATATATTACAACATCTAGGTTAATATGATCATGTTTAAATAATAATATTAATATTATATTGTGGTTTTTTTAAAACTCAATGCTGCATGTAATAGAAACTACCAACAAAATTAAATTTATTGAAAAAAATATATTTTTATAAAAATATGAGGGTGTTACATACTAACACCCTTAAAATAAATTTCACCATTAAAATTAATCACTCTAATATAAGAAATGAGGATAATTTTTCGTTATCATATCTTCTAGTTCCCTAGTTTCTTTTTTAAATTAGTGGTTTCACCACAAAACATTGACCGGGTGAGTGGTCTTGTTTCAAAACACTTTCTCTATATGATAAAAATATCAAACCATTATTCCTAATAATAAATATATTCCTCTAGTGCTATGACCTTTTAGTTTAGTACACGTGAAGGGTAATTTATTTACTTCCTCAAGACAGATATATGGAACACATCATGATTTTTAGAGATTATTCGTGGAAACTCTGAGTGGTAAAATATCATCCTTACTCGATCAGTAATATAAAAATTGAAAATATAACTAGAAATAATATTTATATTTTTCCCAAATCACATAACCATATTTAATGGATAAATTCATAGTAATACCTTCTCACGAACATCAAATTCTAGATCACACCAATGATTTTCAACATAACTTTTTTATCGACTCTAAATAGCCTTGATGTGTGGCTGAATGGATTTAACATTCTCTACCACATCCTCATATAGGTTATGTACCAATAGCTTTATTTCACCAACTTCATCCTCGAAAATTAGATTTCTAAACATAATTCTATATAGGAATTCCTAAAGAGAAATCAGAATGCTCATGTGAAAGTTTCTGTTGTAAGAAAACTCAACTAGAAGAAGGTGTAGACCCCAACCACCTATAAAACAAGTGAATATACTCAAGGGATTGGATATTTCTCCTAGACTAACCACATTTCTAAGTATGATATGTATTTTTGAAACTCAACTCTATATCAGGGGCCTTTTGATAAATTTCCTGAATGTTTGAGGTAAACCTCAAATACCAATTAGATATAAGAAAATGTGACACTCTATAAAACTTTACCACTTTCATAATTTATATCCTAGAATTATAATACATGGAGAAGTATTCTAAGATTATAATAAAGGGTAATTAATTTTTAAGGGTATCAACTACATCCCAAATAGAATTGTGGACATTATTAGTTTTTGGGATTCCAATGAAACAATATATGTGTTGTTTTCCCATTTCCATTCTAGTATGGGTAGTGGAAGTAACACCACATTAGAATTTTGTCTCTCAACCTTATCGTGTTGACATACAAATCACTAAGATAAAAACTCTTCAATATCTCTCTTCATGTAATCCAATAATAAATACTATCTCAGATTTATATTCATCTTTACACTTATAGGATGAATAAATAATTAAGAACTATGATCGTACTCAGACTTACCCTTCTTCTAATATTTTAGGGATATAACATAAACAAGGTTATTGAACCTTTTCATACCATCATAATTAAGGATAATCTTATGATCATTTCTAACCTTCTTCAACAGTTCAATGCCATCAATGTATTCCCCTTTAATATTTACTTGGATTGATGGTGAAAAACTCAAATGAGAAAGATAAGATTTATCCCCTTCCTTTAATATTTCAATATCCAACCTATAAATATTCAAAAATATTAGATCTTTTTTATACTCATAATAGATAATCAAAGATGATCCTTTTGACTCAAAGAATCGGCCCCCCTTTTCCCCTTCCTTATGTCATAATATATTGAGCAGTCATAATCATTAATCATCTCCAACCATCATTATCAGAACATATTCAACTCATTATCTAGGAATATATACATTAAAATTTTATGATCTATATTTATGTCACATCACTCTCTTTAAATATTATACCTCCACATATTTAATTTAAAAATTACCAAATCTAACTCCAAATCATGATTTCTATAATTTTTCTCATGGAACTATAATTGTCGTGAGGCATAAGTTATCACCATATAATTATTTGTGATAAATCATATTAATACCTTATTTTATTCATCACTATAGATTAAAAACCCTTATCCACTATAGGGTAATGTAAGAAAAACTATCTAAACTAACCTTCTCTTCAATTCCTTGAAATTTTATTCACATTCATTTATCCAAAGGAACTTTTCTCCCTTATGATTTAACTTGGTGAGTGTATTATATAGTTTTTAGAATATCTCCAAAACCCATAGAAATTATTTAGAAAAACTAAGAAAAATTTGGATTTCATTCACAGTGGTTTGTATACTCTAATGCTCAATAACATCTATCTTTTATGGATCCATGGTATTCCCTATCATGAGATAATATTATCTAATAAGGGAAAAAATTTAGCCAAAATTCACACATTATAAATTTTTCGAATAGTTTCCCCTTCATTAAGGTCTTCAATAAAATCCTCAACTGATCTTCAGGCCCTTCTTTTCTATTTGAAGATATAATAATATCATCTATAATGATGACCACAAACTGATCAATGTAATCTATAATGATTTTATCTATTAAATCCATATTGATAGAGGGGACTTAGTAATTCTAAATGGAATCACTATACATTCATAGTGTCCATACCTTTTATATAATTCCATATTGGGTATATCCTCCTTATTTACCCTCTAATAATTATTCCCATAATAGTTTCCGATCTTGGAAAAAGTATTGAGATAATCCCAATTGATCAAATAGGTAATTGATATGGGGTAGATGATACTTTTAATTTATTGTGATATTGTTTAGTTTAAGATAATCAATGCATATTTATTCTAAAAAAAATAATTGTTTTTTCCCAATGTGAAGCCCTTGTATGAATAAATCACTTATCAATATTCTGTTATATTTTCTTCTTAAATTAGAGAATCTCAATCTGGGTTATTCTATAGTGAGTCTTTAAAATAACATTACCATCATGTATGAGTTCTATTGAGAACTCAACATCATGATTTTGTGCAAAACTGGGAAACTCATTTGAAAATACATCAAAAAACTCCAACACAACAGTTATATCATTAATTTTTGGAGTTTATACTCCAAAAAAATGAGTTACACACCCCTTTTTAAATGAAATTAATACTCATAGAGTAGATATAATTTCAATTGGATTTTTTATTAATCCTCATATAGATAAATGAGTATGGGTTCTTTTAGAATAAAAAATTTTACTTCCCTCCCATGTAAATTGTTAAATTATCTATATAAATAAATCCATTCTATTCAAGAAATCATATAAAATTCAACAGGAAGGAGAATCAAAGGATTTACAAGAAGTACATTCTAACAAACTTCAATCTGAGAGGATCTATTAACATGAGATGTGACCATCGTACCATTAAGAGTTTTCAATTTTAACAAAAAATATAATAATTTAGATGTTAATTAATTTCCCTTGAAAAATATATTAGATATAAAATATTGGTAGATTTGGAACATAGTAAGACATTAACATCTCTAGAGTGGATAAAAATTGAAACTTTCACCATGTTAATCTTGTAACCCACATCGATAATCATGATCTCATGATATTTTCCTTTGTTATTTGATCATGATAAGTTATATCTTACAACCATCATTACAAATATTCATATTTAATAACCAATTAGAATGATTACCATACTATTTACATTTAAATAATTAGATCATGGGTCATGCACTAGTAGGTATATTACTCTATTCCATTGCGTTAATTGTTCCATTCATTTCCTTATATCATTCACAAGATTTGTGAACCTATTTTACAAATTTAAATTCACCTCATAGTTCCATTCAAACAATTACTTTCATTCTTATTCCCACTTATTTTTAGGTAGATGGCTGGAATTTCATTCCACAAAGTTATTTATTTGAGTTTTCATGAGACATTATCTTCTTCTTGTTGTCAAAACCATGGTAATAGTGTGAATTTCAAATTTCCAATTCCATCTTGACTACACCTAAAATGATTTAATAAAATATATATAATTTTAAATTCATGGTTTCTCAACCGAAAAGAATCAATAAATTTTATTTTCAGTGTTAATTGATAAACTACAATTATACCATGAGAGTATTGTACAATTTACCTCATAAGTTCCAATGGATTCATTATTTTTTCTTAGGAAAACTAATTAACTCCTCTATATTTTTATGTATAATTATAGGAAAGTAAATATTGAAAAATATCCTGTTAAACTGATCCCATTCCATATATTCAATTATTCTTCTAGTTTGGTATACTTAAAAATGTTCCACTATTGATCTATTTCACCTCCAAAAAGGTAAATAGCTAATAAAACCATTTAATGTTCCAACCACTAGTGAAAAAATATATCTTATGAATGGTTCTTATCCATAATTTTTCTACTAGTGTATTAAATGACCCACTATAAGAAGGTGGATGTTTCCATATTAAAGACTCAACATTATGTTGTCCCCTCGTTTGACCATTTGGATGCTTAGTATGATTCATGGACTGATAATGTTGTGTTAGCATTGAAACACGATTTTGTATTCTGGCACCCCCAACTGGTTACTAATGAGAAAAATCATTTCATTTTCCATCAAATTAATCATTAGCATGATTTCTTCTAGTTCCAATCATTCATTAAAACTAAAGGAAATTGGTGAGAAATGATAATAATAGAGGGAAACCACATAATCATGAAAAATTGTATAGAATATATAAATCATGAAACAAAATTCATCAAAGGAACCTTATGTTTATACAAAGTTATTCATGGTCATTATATATTCAAATCCTTAATGACGGGTTGTAAAGAGTGTGAATTTCCAAAATATATCTCCTAGGAGTGTCAAACTAGTTGTGCAGCATAGCCCATCATCATGCATCGGGTAATGATCAAGTCAAATCTCAATGCACCAAATTTAGAGTTATTTCCCATTGGTAAAAATGTGTCAGATCCATATCCACTTGTTGTATCTAGGAAGGTATTTAATTTCACGGACACCACCCACTCTATCTTTTATCAAAATTCTAGGACATTTTATAGTACTCTTACTTATCCTTAGTGTTCACACTAATGTTTTATAAATATAGTCTCCAAATATTTACTAAAACTTACTATTGATACCAAATATAGGGACCTTGGATTTTCAAACATGACTATTATATCTTTTTATTTGTATATTGAATACATTTTAAAAATACACACCCGATAACAATATAGGATTACTATATTTATAGACTAGATACACAGTATTATAATTTCATAAATGATCATCAACATCTCCCATAAATATCATCTCTTTTGATATACCATACTTAAAAAATTTATTTATGACCTGGGGAAAGTAAACATAGGTAATAGTGAGATTATATGCTTGATGAGGGTATGAATGGGAGATATCATTATTCACTTAAACCTAACATGAACATAAGGGTATCCGAACATGAGAATAAAATTTGAAAACCATTCCCTCAATAACATAGACCATAACCCTGATTCATGGCATAAATATTCATAGTTCACAAGACATTAATCATCAATTAATATAATCCATGGGAGCATAACATAAACATAGGAATGTGTAAAAATTAACCTTATAGCATGTGAACACGTATAAATAGAAACACGTTAACTAATTAATTTAAGGACATGAAATCAAGACCTCACATAAACTTATATACCTGAATCCTAGTCCATGCATAAAATTGTAGACATGAAACAAGGTTATCAAAGAGATTTATGGACATGAAATTAGGTACATGAATAACCTTATAGAAAAAAAACCATATTTACCCAAAAATAGGAACAAGAAATCATGTTCTTGCATAACATATGGGTTATACATCTTTACCCAATGCATTAGAGGTCAATATTATTCTAGTCCCACCAATGAAATAATTAAAACCATTAATATGTGTTACACAAACTTATTTAATATTCATCATATCATCACATCATATCCCCTACAAATAAAAATGGTTTTAAAAACATTTCCTCTATCCATCATAGCGTAACCCATGTAAAATAAATGGGTTTCATAAACATCTAAACATTTGAATAATAAAACTTCTTGAGAAAAAATATTGATGGTACCATTAGATCATATCCCTAGTAAAACATAAGTGACCCCAAAGGTTATTTATATTGATCAATATAAATTCCAAACAAATTGATACATAAAACATTTTTTAAGAAAATATCCTTTCTATTTTAAAATAACTTCTTTAAAATAGGTAATTTAACCAACTATTAATAATATATTTTATTTGAAAAAAACCTTGGAAATTTTTATGGGAACATTTAAATAATTTCCTATTCATGATGGTGGTAAATTTCATTCATATTGTACATGTTAAAAAAATATTCCTTTCACATTTTTAGTACAATGTTGAAGTTACCTCATTCCTAAAATAATATGAAAACTACTTTTAAAAAAATTGTAGAAGGTAAAAAAAAGTTAAAAAAAACTCTTTAAGAATAATTTTATAATAATACACACTTTCTTTGAAACATATTCAAAAAACATGGTCATGTAATAAGACATGATTTTTGACCAAAGAGAGAAGTAAATTCAATTTTTATTAAAAACCATCTTTTAGTATCGTGAGTAATTGAAAGGATGAATATAAAATTGAAACATGTATCATATAGAAATAACCATAGGATAAAAAAATCATGAGTTTCTTGACAGATAGATTATAATATTTCATAATTATAAACATTATCATAAATATTCCAGATAAACAGTGAGATTTCAATATAAACCCCTCTCCACTTTGATAAATTTTTAATCATAATCCCTATGAAAGAAAAAAAATTAAAAGTATATTTATATACCATAATATTAATGATAATAATAATACAAATTCATAGGTAGTATATAAAACAAACAAATTAAACAAGTGATGAATATGGCATGTGTCCCACAAAAATAAAAGTGAGAAGAAAATATCTTACATCAAGTATTGACTTTTATCATACACATAAAACCTTGTGTATTGTAAATATAGATTTATTATACATATATTATAGAAAAATAATCATATATATCATACCATATATGATTTACTTATAACCTTTTACCACCCTTCCATTAACAATTCATTATTGAAATAAGTATTCCCGGTGATAACATGTTCTTTTTCATATATTTTCTAGTTTGATAGTTTTAGTCCTTGTAACTTGATTATGGTTCAATAATTTATAGAATTTTAATCATGATATAATAAAATATATATAAATTAAATACATATTTATATACATTCATAAATGTTAGATATGGAAAAATTAATTACACATGAACATTGAACGTTGGACATTGTTTCCTTTTTTTACTGGTGTAATGAAAGAATGATAAATATGAACTACCTTTTATTAGATAATTTCTATATAAAATATGTAATAAATATTAAATAAATATACCTTTATTACTATCCATAACAAAATAAAATGAAAAATGTATCACATTGCTTTGTGGAGGTGGTAGTCCATACGTAAGCACAAGAGACATAATTGTTTTCAAAAGGATAGAAAGGTAAGCAGGTAGATGTAATATTATAATTCTAGAAGTATAATTTTTTTGAAAATATGATATATAAACCATAATACATCTATGCTATGAGTTTATGGAAAACTAATTGCATTAGTTCATGAGCTGGAAGTCTTCCATACACACGATTGACGGTTTTGTGTTCAATTTTATAGAAGGGGAGATGGATATTGGTTATTCCTTTGACACGATAACATCATAGTATATGATAGATACATATGTTATTAAGCCATCATATTGGAATAATATTATAAATATTTATATGAATAAATGACATTGAAGTACTCTTTTAAGAACGATATCACTTATTCAGACAACTTATTTAGGTTTGTAACAATTTCCTTAATAGGATTGTTTCCATATTCAAATAAGGCCTCCAGGATGTGATGGGGGAAGTAAGGAAGATATCTGGGTATGTACATGCTGAACCAAAATGATTTGTATATAACCTACTATTACCAATCTATTTGGTATGTTCTTGACCACATCATGGATCTCTGTTTTCCTATTTTTTGTAATGAATTGAGAAGGAATTGGGATGATACCTATAAGGGTGAAGTCAAGGATTTTTTGGAATTTCAAATTTAACCATATTTTTTGCATACTGAAGGTGTATTTCACGCCATGAAACTGGGTTACATGATGTTTAATGGTTTTTGAGTTCAGGTTGTGAAAGGGTTCACACTGTGAAAGGTTACACAACATGAATGTCGGTTTCTCTCCATGTATGATTTAAATAATGTATTTTTAATCTGAGGTTATGGGTTATTATGTGTACTTAAACAACATGTAATTAACAACATGAATATGAGTTTCATGTCTTTTATTTCCCAAAGTAAGGATGTTTTAGAGATCCTTTTGGTATTTTGGTTCCCATTCAACCACTTTTTACCCTTTTATCTTGAACCAAGGCTCTTATCCAACAATTGTTAGAGCCACATTTTCTTCTATATAGATTTTCTTGGCATTCCATCTTCATTGTAGTTTCACTGTGCCTCTCCAGGTATGTTATATTTCTACTTGTTAATTTTTAGGGATCATGGTATCACCTTTTGGTTTCATTATCAAATCTATCAATCTAAGTTTGTTTTCTCTCTTATCCTCTTCTAATATCCATTGTGTGATCTCATTTTGGAGGATGTTACTTTATTGGTCGGGGTGTGGTGGTCATTAGTTTTTGAGGTATATGGTTTCCTCTTCTCCTCTAACCCTTTTCTTTTATAATTGGATATATCTTATGAAGAGGATTGGACTCTAGGACTTGTACGGGTGTTTTTGGGTTTTGTTTTTGGTGGATTCCATTGTAAGCGTGTGTGACCCGGGCATTAAGGTAGGTGGTTCCACCTCTATCCTATCATAATATGCTTCTTTTTATCATTATTTATAAAATGATGTATTGAATTTTCAAGACTTCTTGTGCGTGCTAAAAAGGGGTGTTGAAGAGAAATGGGATTTCCCTAGTTTTTGATAAATTAAAAGAAAATGGGTACTTTTGAAAACATTAAATCGATTTGGGAAAATGAGAACATGGGTTACCTAGTATACTTATGTGGAATGTTTAGCTTGAGGCCATCGTCTATGTTTTGTGATTATTTGGAGTTACTACCGTGGGGATTTCAACTGTTTCCTTGTACTGTTATTCTAGGGGTCACATATTGACATTGTCAGGGGTATTTCTTTACTTCCTAGGCAAGTGTTCTAGGAACTAGATTTTTCAATTGATTTATTATGGTACAAGTACTCTGCTAGTCTGACCAATAGTGATACTTGATACAAATACATGTGGTACAACTTCTGTTTTGTAATGACTCTCCTTTTAAGTTATCCCTGATATGCATATTGTACCTTCTTTTTTATAAAACTATTAAAAATAAAAATGATTTCCATGTGTTTTTTTTTTGTTTTCATTCTATCTTGTTTATTTTTTGATGCTCAGGTTCTTGTTTCCAGTCCATGGGGATCATAAATTCCCTTCAGGTATGTGGAAAAGCAGGTCGAGTGCAAAGTTTGAGGGTAACCTGGGTTGGTTCGTTATATTTTAAGTGTGACTAGGATAAGATAAGGGGAGCATTTTTATAAGTGGAGGAGAGGATACACCAAGAATTTTGAAAAGAAAAAAATATACCTATATTTTACACATGCCACTATGATCTAAAATATATCATTATAAAACCTTATATGAGATAAGGTCAAATTAGGTCCATAAAATAAGAATTTGACAATTTTTAAAGTCATTTTTCCCTGATCTATTTAGTTTAACATCTCGGAAGACTCGTTTTATCCTAAACCATTGTAATTAATTATTTTTATTTTACTATTCATTGTATCCAAAGTGAATGTTGTATTATTAAATAATATTAGTTATAATTATTTGAAATATTAAATCTACTTTTATAATGTCAATCAATAAAATTATAAGTATTTAATTTAAAATTAAACCCACACACGTGATGAGAAAATTATTTTCCAAAGAAAAATATTTCAAAATTATAAAAAGTAATTATATTAAAATTCAACATTTTTTTTTAAAATGACCCAAATATTATTAAAAAAAATATAATTTACTACATCAGAAATCTAATTAGAGCCTTTATAAAATGTCTCAAACTCATTTACTAAAATTTATTAAAGATGTTTGTCAATGCGATGTCATTAATTTAGAAATGTTTATAAGTATATGTTTTAGTAACACCTCATTTACCAATAACTTCTAGAAATGACCATAAATAAACATTTCAAAATTACTGACATTTATAATTGTATCTCTTTAGCGACACCTCATTTTATGAAATTTCTATAAAACATCAGTAACTAGATGTTGTTATTCAGTGACCCCTCATTTAGTGATTTTTTTTCAAAAATGTTGGTAAATGTATTTTTTTTTGAATTTATATTTGTTTCAAAATTTAAAAAAACTAAAAGAAAACTTATAATATATACACATCGTCCTCCTCCACTCTCTATGTTGCGCCCCACTACCATCTCGCCCACCTTACACACCCCACCCATCCCTCACTTCATGAGCCTACAATCCTACCCTCCCACCCTACACACCGCTACCCACCCATCCCTTGCTCAACGAACCAACCATCTCACCGTCCTACCTAGCACACCCAATACCACTCTCCACCCACCACGGCCTTACCATCCCACCCGCCCACCCAGCACACCCAGCCCCATGTTTTTCCAAATCTCCATGACCACAGCGCACCCCCACACAACAATCTAAGCTCCACTGTAGAATAAAATCCCCCCCCCCCAGAGTTTGAACTAAAAACCTGTAGGGTTATACCCAAAGGTCTTACCAACTCACCTATGATAATAATAAATATAAAATAATAATATGTTATATTTATATATATAAATAGATTTTAGTATTCGAAAATTTCATATTATAAATATATATATTAATATACATATATTAATATATATATATATATGTTTATATGTTATAATATATATTTATTTATTTATGTTTATAATTTATCTTAATATATAGTTCTTTATTATATGTATTTACATATTTATATTTTATATATATGTGTACACACACACACACACATATATATATATATATATGTTTATATGTGTGTGTGTCTGTTTATTTATGCATGATTGTTTCTATGTGTGTAAATATATATTTGTATATATACATATTTATAAAATGAAAAATATTTTAAAATACGTCTTACAATTTCACTAAAATAACCATTTTTTCTTTAAAATGTGACTAAATTTAAAATATATGTGCGTGTTTATATATATATATGTGTGTGTGTGTGTGTGTGTGTGTGTGTTTATATATCTTTTCATATATGTGTCATTATTTAAAAAATTTAATATTATATATATATATATATAATTTAATGTATTAATATACATATATATATTTGTGTGTGTTTATATTTTATATTTTATATTTTATATTTTATGTTTATATATATATAATTTTATATTATATTATATTATATATGTTTATATGTTTATAGTTTACATATATGTTTATATTATAGATTAAATATGTGTGTGAGTGCTCATATTTTTTATATATTTTTATATTATATTATATATATATATATATATATTTGTGTGTATGAGTGTCTGTTTATATTTTATTTTTATATGTGTGTGTGTGTGTTTGTATTGTATATTATATATACATATGTTTATATTTAATATATATATATCTGTGTGTGTGTGTGTGTTTATATTTTATATTATATATGTACGTATATATGTTTATATTTTATGTGTATATATATATATATATGTTTATATTTTATATTATATATATATATATATATTTGTTTATATTTTATGTTTATATTATATATGTGTGTGTGTTTATATTTTATATACATTATATATTTATATTTTATATATCTCATATGTTTATATTAAAAAAATATATGTGTGTGTGTGTGTGTGTTTGTGGGTAAATATATATGTGTAGGTATACATATATATAATTCTGATAATAATTATATATATAATTAGTTACATTTTAAAATATTTATAAAAATGTTACTAAAATAATCGCACTTTCATAAAAATGGGAAAAAAAATTAAATATATATGTGTTTATATATATATATATGTTTATAAGTTTATATATATGTGTATTTATTTATATATATTAATATATATATGTATATGTACATTGATGTGTGGAAATGAGCTATATAAATATATATATATTTAGGGATGTTTTTCTGGAAATGTTGCTAATTTAGCTATGTTTTTTCAGGAAACTGTAATAATATAGAGACATTTTTCATGAAAACATCACTATATTAGTGATGTTTTTTAATATAATGTCACTAAATTAGCAATTTTTTAATGAAACGTCAAAAAATTAGTGATGTTTCTTTGCAACAGTGATGAATTAAAAAATTAATGACGTTTTTTTACAAAATCGCTAAAAATGTTGCTAAATTATGGTTTTTTGTAGTGATTGAACTAAATTCCCTTTTAAAACATTTTAAAATGAGATTTAGCTTTGTAAATACATTAATTAAAAATCATGTTTTTAATAAAAATTTGTATTTCCACTATTCACCAAAAATTTGATATTTTTAAAAAAATCTAAAAAATTCATCATAAGCTAATTTTTTCATAGTGATTTCAAAAAAGAAGTTAATTTTTCAAAATAAATTTTAAATGGTTGGAATTTTTATTATCACTTGTTCATAATAATAAATGAAAATAATTTGTTAAGAAAAAATGTATTTTCAAAGTATGTAAATACTTTACCAAAAATTAACAATCAATTTATAAATATATTTTCATTATCTAAAAATATTGTACTAAATTTTAAAAATTTGGTTATTCCAATTAATACCACCAAGTTTAATGCTTAGGTTATAATGTAAATGTTTAAATAGTAATATTCATTGTATATATTCAGGTTCGTTATAATTAGAAATTTCGTAAAATGCAATCTATCAATGAAATTAAATTTATATAGACAAATATATTTCATAAAACCTCACTGTATTATAGTTTTTGTGTTTGTTATTGAAATTATATGGTATCATTCCCCCAAAAAATACGTTTTATCTTATATAGAGAGGGAGAAATAGATGAACCAGTGAAAGAAAATACTCTTGTAGATTACAACCTTATTGATATAGGGATATGTGTGGCCTGGTCCTTGGGAATGTTATTTCACCCTTTCTCATTTATGCTCCAATATTAGAACCTCTAAGCTATGAAATTATATATTGTGCTCATTTGTTTGTTCAATAAAATTTATCATCTCTATATCGATCAAATGATCCTCAAGTGTAACAGGATTGATTTCAAAATATTAATCTTCTTTTTCAATTCTTGAAAAAACCAAATTAAATATAGGTGAAATATGAAACCTTAAAGCTTGAATTTCAAGGAAGGATATGGTGGGAATCTATGGTTATGGTGTATAAAATTATTTTTTTTGTGTTAAAAGACCTCATTGCTTTATTCACAGAGCGGTTCTATTGACAATCAATTTTCATGGAAAAGTCTATGGTGTTTCTCAGCCTCCATTAGGGTGATAAAATCATGATTCAATATGAAAAATGCTTCAGTAAACTTGTTATGTTTTCTTCTAAGGTGGTATAAAATAATAATATAGAGGCCCAAAAATTCAATATGGTTTTTTATTCTGACATTTGATATCAGGTTTTCATGGTTAATCTCACCATTTATGTCGATGTGCTATATAAAGATTTGATAGATCAGTTTGACCTAACTAGTATGTCAAGGATTTTGGGAGTTCCTCCTACTCCCAATAGTAGTTCTATTAGTTATTTTAAATGAAAAAGTAATTTTGATGAAACTCATGGATGATCTCAAAATTGGGAATTATCAAAACCTTATATGGTTCCAAGTAAAGTCCCATTAACTTTCCTTCATGTTATAAATATCAAGCACTCGAAGAATGTTAGTACGGATGCACAGAATGTTTTTGTCATGTATGGTCACTCAGTCCACCTGAAATAGTTATGTCATGTTTTTTCAACCTCATATTGTTTCATAGATTCATCAGTACCTAAATGTATTATGGTGCATTCATATGCTTCCTGAACTAAGTGGTTCTATCCCCAAGAATCCTAAATAAAGCTTCTTCATGCATTAGAGGATCCTCCAGAAGAAGCTGATGTAGGTCCAACAATAGTGAGCGGTGCCCTCACACTAACATTGTCTTTATTTATAGTTTTATTTGATATCGATGCATCTCATTCTTTCTTATTAACTCTCACTATGAATATGTTAAACCTTCCTATGGAGAGACTATGTATTATGTAATGGATATTAATTATCCCCTCATAATTTAGAGAGATTAGGGTCTAAGATTCCATTCTTATTTCTTCTCATTATCAAATATAGAGATCATAGGGGATTTTCTTATTCACAATATGAAACCAATCAAGGTCATTTTCATAATTGATTGGACAATTTCCCATGAATCCAGTATGTACTACTATCTTCAGTGACCCTGTTTTTCTACCCCCAATGGGGTGTGTGATGTTTTCCATGGAAAATGGGACTCATGGTTTAGATGGACCACATATTCTGAAGTTGTTCTAGATTATTTCAATGATTTATTTTGACAAGGAATATGAATCTTTGAGAGGAAATCTGGAACATGTGGTTTTTGAGGTTCTCAACTTGTTTCCATCTGACTTTTCTATATTTCCACTAGTGAGGGAGAGAGTTTTTTATATTAACTTGTTTCCAAGTACCCTTCCAATCTACATACCATCCTACATATGGAACCATCTGAATTGAAGGAATTAATGACCGGGTTAGATGATTTTTTTGGATATTGGATATGTTTGGCCGAGTGTGTCTTCTTGATCTGCGTCTGTACATTTTGTAATGAAATTTTATAGAACCCTTCACCTTTTCATTAATTACCAAAAACTCAAATGATTTATTCTATATCATAGGTATGTACTACCTTGGAATGATGATTTATTTGACCATTTTAAATGGGTGAATTGGTTCTAGGTTATTAATATTTGGTCTAGTTATCACCAGCTAGGAATAAAGGGTTCTGTTATCCTGAAGAATAAATTTTGGAGTAGGTATATCCATTATATGTTCCTTGTTATTCATTTTAGTATAACCAAATCTCTTATGTTTTTATATAACCGATGAAAAAGATATTCTGTGAGTATCCCAACTATTTTTAAGTTGTATTTATGGTTAAAATCATTATTTACTCTAAAACTAATGAAGATTACGGGTGTCAACTAAGAGTAGTTCTAGAAATTTTGAGATATCATTGACACTATACTAAACTTTTGAAAGGTAATTTTTGGATTCTGGAAGTAAATTTATTGAGTCACTTGGTCTCAAAAAATGGTATTTCAGTCTATCTTAAAATGTGAAGAACATTATGACTTTGGAACAACCATGAAATTTTTTTAGATTTGGATATTCTTGGGTTTAGTGGGGTATTACCCCTACTTTGCTAAATATTTATCTGGGATAGATTCTTTATTGACTACACTCACTCAAAAAAGATTCATTTTTATCTAGACATGAAATTTCAAAACTCTTTTGATGAACTGTAATTCCTTTTGCCTTTAGTGCCAATGTTGACTCTTTGAGAGGCTCGATATGGCTATGTGGTCTTTTTTTAGGTTTCTAGTTTAGTTTTTTCCTGTATTCTCATGCAGGGTGATCATGTGGTGTTGTAGGGTTACTAAAATTTGATGCCACATGATAATAACTATCCTAATTATTATCTTGAACTCTCATTTATCATCATTCTCTTAAGAGTTGGAAGAATTTATTTTTTGTAGAAAGTTTTACCATTTATTCTAATCAAAAAATTATGAATTATATATTCACATAAAAATATTTGAAGCTTCATCATATGCAATGGGTGGAGTACATATAATATTTTTATTTTAATATTGTCTACACCGAAAATAAGGGGAAGTTAATTACTTACGTTTTGAGAAGGAATGATTCATCTTATGGAGTAAAATAATCATCAAAAGAGTGGAATTAGAGGGCTCAATTTTCTCATATCCATTTGTGTGTTTGAAAGGATATATTTGATATTGTTATATCAATTATTTTATTGACCTCGTCTATTGTTGTGATGATTTTTTGAATAAAAAACTAGCTGATAAGTTTCATGGATTTAGAGATTTTCACTACGGGGGGGAGACCAACAATGAGTGATCGTTATCATTTAAGGGTATACATTTCCTATGGATCTTCTATTTGATAACATTTTCTATGAAAATTATTGTGATGTGGGATTAATAATAATGTTCATGGTTATTAAACCCTGGAATCATAATTAGGTTCTATGATAGGCTGTTGAAATTATAGTAGCCAAGTATGAGATGAGATATTGCTAAATTTTTACTCATTGTTTTACCTACCAGAAGGTCAATGATGATCACTAAAGACCTTCAGGTTTTATTCATACCCTTCCTATACTAAATTAGAAGTAGAATGATATTTGTATGGAATTTATGGTTTGGTTTTCAATTACCCATCAAAAGAAGAATACAATATGGGTCGTGAACAATTGGTTGACCAGGCTAGCTCACATTATCCCCCTACTCAATATATCCAAGGATGAGAAATTGAGAAGTTTGTTTTTTTATAATATCACCAAATTTCGTGGAGTTCCATAAAATATAGTTTCTAATAGAGTTATATGATTCAATTATCATTTTTTTGTGGGGCCTTGAGGAGGTGATGTCATAGCATGTTATATTGAGAACATCATATCATCCACCAATAGGTGTCCAGACATAAAAAAGCTATACAAAATCATGGAAGAAATGATTCATGATTTAATTCTTGAATTTATGGGAGCATAATATTTCCACATTAGACATGTCCAATTTTTCTATAACAACACATACCATTTTTTCATCGAGATGGCACTATTTCAGACCTTTCATGGATGACTTTGTAAATCATCATTATTTTGGTAGGAGATTGTAAAATCTTTCCTAGTATGTAAAAATTTCTTCCTAGAGATGATGAATTGGATTTATTTGAATCATAAGTGAACACTGATAACTCGAATCTAGTATAAATCATATGTTGATAACTGAGGATTCCTTTTGGAGTTTTTGGTCGGTGTCCTAGTTTTTTTTAGAGTTTCACCCAAGTTAGTTCACTGATGTCATAAAAAAATGGAATTCTTTTATTGAAATATGTGGTGTTTTTTAGGCCATTTAGAATATTGGAAAAGTGGATTAGCATTTGGATTTACCAGCTCAGTTTATTTTGATAAGTAAGTTTTCTCATGTGTCATGTATTAGGATATATCTCTCTGGCTGAAATCATGTTTTGAAATGAAAGGACCTTGATGTGGAACCAAATTTATATATGAATAAGCATCTTGTTTAAATCATTAATTCTATTATAGTGTTATTTATATAAATTACATACCTCTAGTTTTATTTCATTGGAATAATGGTTCTAATTCACATGATACATGGGATAATGAGGCACTAAGGAATGATAGGTGGCCTTATCTGTTTGGTGTAGAGTCTTCTTAATAGGCTTTCTATGGGTAAAATGAATTTATAATAGGGATATTTTAACATATTGTTAAAAGATTTAAGGAGATTTAAATACCATGTTTTTTATCATCTTTTTTATCGTTATTTTTTGAGTTCTTTTAAGAGACTTTTAGACATTTTTGGAGTTTCTAGGGTTTTGTACAGTTGGCACAGAGTTAGAAAAGACTGTGTCTGTCATCCCAAAAAAACTATGTTTTATGTGATATTGTTTTAGAGGAGGATGTGTGATTACATAAAATTCTAAACACTCCCCCTAAAACTATGTGGCATGGGACACTAGGGAGTGCATCTTTGGTTTGATATCTCCAAATCATGCAGTCATACCATGAACCCTTTTTCTAGTAACCCAAGAGGGAGTGCATGGTCGGTTTATGATTAATCAAACCATGCGGCCAAACCATGTGTGTCTATCTAGAATCTCAGTAAAGCAACACTTTTAGGCATACAGTTAAATCTATGTATGAATCGTAACCAAGGAAACCATGTGTATAGGTTTTTAATTCTCTGAGAATTATAATGAAAGACTTGAAACTCCCATTATAAATTCTTAAAACCTTTTAATAAAACCATATTTGGTTAATTAGATTTTGGAGGCTCTCAAAAGAGGAATTTTTCTCCTTCAAACTATTATATTTCTTGATCAAAGTATTTATAGATAAGTTTTATCCCACTCTGGTAAGTGTCAACTATAATATTTGTCAATTGATTGATCATCTTCTTTTACAATATTTTAGAGTGTAGAATGGACATGTATTTCACAAAAAAAATCCTTGATTTGATGAATTGTAATTCTAGGGATTGTACTTTTATCTTCCTTGCCTTTGGATACATATAGGTGGATCCCAATATGGGTAGTTGATTGACCATTTGACCAATGATAGGTGGTTCAGTAAGGGATTTTCCTACACTAGAAAGCTTTATTGATTTAATGATTTTAAATTTATTATAAATTTATTTAATTAAACAAGGAATATTTGATGCTTAATTTTCAAAGTACATGTAATTGATAAATAAAACACCTTTTCATAGAATTTTTAAATATGGGGTTTTTTCATGAAAATATGGCTTGAAATAAAGAGTTATTTAATGAAATGATTTGATAATGTTTCTTAAGAAACACGTCATCAAATAAAAATTTATTTTTAATGGAGTGAACATGAATTAATATCATGATTTGGTTATAATATTGAAATGGGATTTTAGTACTTGAAATTGTGCATTCGAATTCTGATTGATCAATTTCATTAAAATGTATGGTTTTCCTGTTATTGATTGATTGATTTATTAAAATAACATGTCCTCATGAGTAGTTATTAGATTATTATGATAAGAATTCAAGGACTCAAACTCCCTAGCAATGAATTGATGATGGGAACTCTGAAAAAACCGAATTCAACATAATTTTCCCCAATGGGGGTATTAGCTGATTTTCTCCTAATGGCTCAAACATTAGGGGAATGTGAAAACCTTGAGATATGATTTATTGACTAAGAAGTATAATGATTTTAGATATATGAACATATGAACCTTAAGGAATATGATAATGGTTCTTTTAATTGTTTTTATTTGATCATTACGTACCAATTTATATTGAACTGATCTATCCATGTCCTTTTCTATTATAAAAATAATCATGTAATCCTATATTCAATCGGATTTCCATCTATTTGATTAGAAATAATGTTTGAATATAAATTTAAAAGTGATATTACATGCATTGTTTTTATTTAAATTGAGGAATGAATGGTTTCTTTGTTATAGAATTTCTTATGGAACATTTGGTGACATTTAACTGGGCTATTTTTTCGCATATCCTACATTTACCTTTTGTAATTTGTATATTATGTAATACTAGTTACAGGGAAAGGTAATGTGACACTAGGATGTGGTGGGTGTGCTTACCTAGTAAGGCCATATCAGATTGTAGTGACTGGGGGAGTTATGACATAGTCATTACATGGATATTATGAGACCTTCCACTAATTTATTATTTCATTTTATTAGATGATGTATTCTTTTGATCATTATTTGTCTTTTTATGGTTCTTTTCTAATTTAGGAGTGTTTTGAATATTGATTATGCATTGATTTGTCTTTTTTATTCTATATTTATTCATTATTTTTACATTGAAATCATTCACTCAGATCATTTATTTCATTCTAGGTAGTAGACACCAACCCATGAGGATTGATAATGCCCTTTGGGCCATGTTAGAACATATTTTTGTACTACTTTACTAAGGTATTTAGGTTGGTTCATCAAAAAAATCATTTGGTTAATGTTTAACAGAGGAATGATATATTAATAAAGCTATGTGGGAACCTAAATATGTAATGAGGAAAAATTACACACAATTTTTTATCTTCCTATTAATAAAATTTTGAGTTTGAATGTGTTTTTATAGCCGTAGAATGTGATGACCCTTGATTTTTTAAATTATTCCATAAATAAATATTATATTGATTTTTTTGTATTACACACAATACTAGAATAAAATAAAAACCATGATAATTAAATAAAATAAAATAATTCAATAAACCAATATATTATAGTTTTCATATTATTAGATATCAATAGCTATAAAATCTTTATGATAACTATATGAAAAAGTATATTAATATAATAGTCTTTTCTTTTTCATAAGAATATAATTTTTCCCAAAAGTTCATTTTTATATTAAAATTAATTCCTTAAACATTTATAAATTTAATTTTATGAAAATAACTTAATATTTAAATTCCAGTATCCAAAATTATAATAATAATATTATTTGGTTTATTTCAAATAATTCACTTTTAGGTAAATATTAAAAAATTATGTTTTAATAAAATCATTGTGTTTATGACAATTTCAATTAGTTATTACAAAATATAAATTTATAAAAAAAGCATGAGAAAAATATTCATCTATGGTGTGAAATAATTTATTTAAAAAATAATTTTTTATGACTGAAACCCCATTTTTAACATTTAGGAAATTAAGTAATGTCATTATAATAATAACTATATTTAGAATTCCTCTTTATATTATGTTTTTAATGGATAAAATTATTTTTTGGATTTATTTTAATGTCAAATAACTCTCTTTTGGTTAAAAACCCAATTTATGTCATTAAAATCAATAAAATTGATAACTGTTTTCTCAACATAATATTTACGCATAAAAATACGCTTTTTTTTAACACGAGTTTTTACTCATTAGTTGTGATAATGTACAAATTAATTTTTATTAAACATAGAAATATTATTTCATAAAATAGATTTAATATTTGGAATATATATGTCCAAATTAATAAATAAGGCCCATTTTATTTTGAGAAATTATAATTAAATTAATTTGGTTATAATTAATTACCATGATAAAAACCAAAAATGGTAAAAGTGAAAAAAAACTAAGTGTAAATCACTTCAAAAAAAGTTTAAACATATATGTGACAATTGGTGTCTTATATATTATTAACATAAAAAATTTATCCGCTCACTTATTATGAATTATTGGATCCATTTGACCCTTTAATAATGACTTTAATTTTTTTTATATTTCAAGAAATAAAACTACTTTCACTTATAAAATGAATCTTAACCACCCCACTTCTCCTCATAACAAAATCTACATAAATTTTTCCAAAATCACCCCAAATTACTCCTCAATACTAATATTAACTTTATAGTGGTTACTGTCTTCTTATAAGACCTCATATTGATAGAGTAGACCTTTTTTCAAAGGATCTCCTCCAAGGAGTAATGAAAAAATTAACAATTACTCCTTTTCTATTTCCTTATACATTAATTATTATTTTACCTCCTCTAAAAATAATCTAACCATGATAACATAATTAAATCATTATCATAATTTTCTTATAATGTGAATATATTAATAGGACACTAATTTTTTACCCTCAACAAACCATCTGAGAAACAAAAAGGCCGCATGTGTTTTCTACGGACTAGTTCCTATATAAGTGAAGTGATCTTTTTTCATCAAAAACATAAATTTATAGTTAATTGGGGTGTTTACTGAAAAAATTGTAAGGCCCATGTTGTGTTTTCGTTGAATTTTTTGTTAGGTGATAAATATTTTGATTATTTTGAATAAAGAAACTATTATTGTAAAGGTAATGGAAATATGAATTAAAGAAAGGTATGTATGTGAATTTTTAAATAAAAACCCAAATATTGGAATAAAAACTTGATCTATAACATCAACAATACTCAATATGACCCATCATTTTGGGATGTTGCTAAAAATTCAGAAGCTTTTGGAAATCGTATTGAGTCTGGAATGAAAGGTTTGATCATAATGAGAAGTCAGAGAATACTGGAGAAATTGTATCAGGAATAATCAGCCTCAGAATATGTTGAGTGATATTGCAATGTTGATAATTAGTATAAATTACATGTATTATGTCTAATGAGGAATTACTATTTTTTAATTCCCAAAAATCATAAGTATTCCGTAGAAATTATTATGCCAACTTTATGAAATAAAGGGGTAATAGATGCTTCCAAACTTATTCAGGATTGGTTGGAATGAAAGTAGTTTCTTGAGGAATTAAAAGTTACAATACTTCACAATGTAAGCCAGATGATGATGAAACCTATCTTCATGTATTCAAAGTCTCGATGAATCCATGATATGAAATGATGTTTAATAATGAATGAAGTTATTATAGACAAAGTTTTCCTACCTCAGATTATCAGTATGAGATCGATGGATGCACAATTGATTTAATGTAAGAAGGTTGATTGGAAAGTTAGAAACCCAAGGTATTGGTTTTCATTTAGACCAATAATCCACAAGAAAAACATTTTTTGGATAATTAAATTTTAGGGCTGCAATTTCATTGGTATTAAAATTAGAAGATTAAATAAGTTGTTGGAGCCGGTCTATTAGACGTGGTGTTCCACCAAACATTAGAGGTAGAATTGTTGGGATTTTATGTGAAAAATAAAAAAAAAGTTGGATGTTTTTTTGACCGATGCTGGTGAAGAAAGTCAGTGACCAATCAATAATGAAGTTAAAAATTTTCATCAAGATAAATTTCTAGTAGTTTATAAATTGGGTCAAGAGAAAGAATAACATTGATCAATGTTTATCAATTTGGTCAATACTATGGGAAATAAGGTGAGATCGATGACTTCATCAGAAATAATATCATCAATCTGGGAAAAGAAGAAAAGGAGAACTAATTGAATAATTTCAAAGTGTTATCAAGGTACCATATAATCGATTAAAGAATATTAAAAAATTGTTTCCATATGTTTTATTTTGTATAGTTTAATGTAATGAAGGATCTGTTTTCTCCATCATAATGAAGAAATAAGAATGATCAGTTGGTTCTGATAATTATAATGAGAAGAAATCTGTTTTTTTCAATTGGTTCAGAACAACAAAATGAGGAATCTGTTTTCTTCATTGTAATGAGTAAATCATAAGGGGGAATCAGAATCAGAATCATATTGAATTTTTTTATGAAAGTATGAATCATGATAAAGATGTGTAAAAAATAAAGAAGGTTTGAGAAGTGATTAGAAGCATCGAAATAGTAAAATATTCATCTTAGATTAAAGGGGTATTGATGTTTTGGGAAATTTGGTTTAGTGGGAAAAGTTTTTAGAATCCTCCAAAACCATATTTGGATCACCTATAAAGGGAGGAGGTAATTTTTACTTTCTGACATGGGTGTATTGTTTACGGGAGAATGTGTATCACTAAAGAATTATAGAGGGAATAAGTTTAAAAATAGATCATTCCTAAGGATTTTTATAAGATAGAATAAGAAAAAGAATATCATCTTTAGCTAATTATCATATCTTAATGGGTCATCAGATAAGGAAATCAGATTGGGATTTCCGAGATCTGGTAGAAGAAGTTTGGAATAGATTCAGTGGTATTTTGGTAGAATAATATTTCTATACTGATCAATCATATATGGGGATCATGCTAAGTATCATTATGAAGACCATATATATTCTTTCATACTACTGGGTATGAAAGTGAAGAACTATTTAAAAATATAATATTTGTGAAAGTAAACAAATTAGAATATTAACATGTTGGGAAGATCCTTATGGATGTTTCTTAACTTGTCACAAAACTTTTGTTACATCATTTTTGTTAAAATAAGCACAAACACTATCTTATTAAACTTCATGGTACATGAATTTAAGGGAATATCCTACTCATTTTATTCTACACAAAAATTATTTTTTTATAGTTTATTGTGTGGAATTGGATTATTTATATGTTATAGCAAGTATGAATCTACTCTTTTTGAGTAGTGAACCTTTTAAATACTTGTGTTCATGTGGATGTGTTATTGTTTTGTTTACTATAATATAACAACTTATAAATAGGAGGAAAATTTTGTTTCAATAGAAATGAAAATTAAAAGAAAACAATATCACCTATTCACTCCCTCTACCTCTAAATGATACAGAGATCTCTGCTGGGCAATAACAATTTTTATCATAGCCAAAGTTTCCCTTCATTTACTCTTTACTAAAGTTCTTGAAGAAGAAATTGTGATGGATAATCTATGTTGTGTGAATAGTAATGGGATCCTGGTCTTAATTGATAGGAATTATCATATCTGGAAAGGTATAATTTTTTATATCTTATTTCCCTGGGGTATGATGTTTTAAAAGTTTCTACAGATGGTTTTCCCCCTCATGTTGAGAAATATCCTATTACAAATGCTGATAAGGAAAACCCTGAGAATGATGAAAGATATAAGAATTATTTACTATCATCACTCATTGAAAGTTAGTTTCTAAGAGTAAAAGGATTTTACACTACTAATTCTTTTTGGGATAAGTTAAATAATGTGTATGAAGTCAATAAAAAAGTGGAGGAGGAAATGTATAAGTCTAGAGATTTAATTGTGGAGATCTCTAAATTAGTGATTAAGAATAAGTTGGTTACATCATTACTAGGTTAAATATTATTTTTATCATTATTATATGTCTTGGTGAAGAGTGGTAAGATTCAACTATTGTTGAAAATATATTGAGATTTCTTCCAGATAAGTTTTATGCTAGGTCATCCTCATTGGAAGATAGAGATCCTAAAAATTTATCTCATGATTAATTGCTTAGTATTTTCATTACATTTGAAATGAGAAGCGATAAATTTATAGAAGGGGAAAATTTTTATCATGAAATTTTTTTCATGGCTATCAAAAAAGAAAATCCCAAGAAGACTCTCGAAGGAGAATTTGGAGATTATGATTCTAAAGACGCGTTATTTAAAAACATGATGAAATATTAATTTTTTGGTCTAAAAATGGGAAAAATAGGTACATGTATATATAAATTTAAACTTTTCTTCAACTATTTTGGGTTTCTATCCACTGCAAACTTCATAACCATTTTTCCTTTAAGATGTACTAATGGTGAAAGTGATGAAGAAGAAATAATGCCAAGAATAGTTTGGAAGAAAAATTGGTGATAAGGAAAAATAATATTCCAAGCGGAAAGATAAGAAGATATCTAAATCCAAAAAGATAATATTTTTTTATAATGATGATGATAGCGAAGAATTTAAAAATAAGGCTGATAAAATCATGTTTGATTCATTAATTAATGATTAGAGTTTTTCTAGTTGTGGAAGATGTAATTCTAAAAAAGGAAATAGTGAAGATGAAATTAAAAATTCTACAAAAAGTACTAGAAAAAATAATTTAATTACAATAGTTAACAATGAATAATTTAGAATCAGTAGTTCTTAATAAAAATAAACTCAATTATAATTTCATATAAAATAAGAATTGAATTATTATATTATAAGGATTGGATGTCATGATAAATAATTTAGAAAATTGAAAATTGAAAATTATACAACAAACAATCAATGATGTTTTGCTGATGAAAATGTTAAAATATGGTAAGATATTGATTTTTTTAAGAAATATCTTTTTAAAGAAAAAACATTTAATGAACATCTAGAATACAAGATGAAGATAAAAAGAAGAAGAGTTGAAACTTATCAAAAAAAATTTGTAAAGATAAATAAAGGTCCCATGGTTTCAATAATTCTATCTCTAAAGTTGGTGAATATTATACAATGGATAAACCTAATGAGGATAAAAATTTACATTAAACTATTCAGAATAATGTTAAAATTGTTTATCAAATGAAGAAATCTAGGAAATTAATGTATGTGGACAAGAACCACAAAGTGGATAAGTCAGAAGTTTCTAAAAATTATTATTTCGAAAAATATTTTCCCACTAGTTTTGATAAGGATATAAATAAAACCATGTTGGAGAAGTATAATTCATGTGATTTCAGATAGGTTTGTATTCATAAAAGTCCTAATCTGAATGTTACTAAAGTTACAGAGAAACATGTCAACAATTCGGAATAGGATGGACGTTATAGAGGAAGGTATTCCTTCTATGGGTAATTCTGGTATTGTGGTGGATTTAGGAATATGAATAATATGTATTGGCTCAAAAAATAAAATTATAAATATTCCATGAGTTATAGAAGGCATAGTTTGAGGGGGTGCCAATCCACTGAAAATAATAAGGATAAGTATTTTTTTAGAACTTGATTAAAATAAACCTACTGAGTGAAAAATAAAGTGTAGTTAGTTATTTGGATATAAAATTTAAAAATTGATAGAAAAACTAAAGAATAAAAAAATCAACTAAATCAAATATAATTAAAGAGGTTTTTGAAAATGATAACAAAATTGACAAAAACATATTAATATATTGTTAATTTAAGAATCATAAAAGATGTAAGATATGTGAGAAATATGGATATATTGCTTAAAAATGACTATATTATTAGCCCAAGAAGAATACATGGAGAAGATGTTACAAACTAATTGTAATAAAGATGTTACTAAATTTATGAACAAGTCTACATCGTTATTATAAGATTCTAAAGATGAGAAGAAAATTCCCAAAAAATGAAATAAGGGTGAACCAAAGGAAGAAAACACAACCAATGATAAATAAAATCAAAAATAGGAAAAATGGAAAGATTGAGATAATATACTGTGTATAAATGTTTCTTCTAAGAAAAAACTCATTTTCATCATTATTCCCAAATTTTTTGTATATTTGTACTAACTTTCATGGAATTTAAGGGGTCAAAATATGGAATCTAGTGTTGCTGAGTCTCTTACTATTCTTCCAAAAAAATAATGAGGTTACAAATTTTATTTTTTTGAACGATGGGTTTATACACATGAACTTTATCTTATGTTTGTTGATATGGGTGTAGGTTAGTTTTATCTTACATAAATACATTTAATATTTCCATAGAATTGAGAGTGTTGAAAGAAGCATGAAAATGTATTATATGAAATTTTTGTTATGGAAATCATTGATAAACATGATTATACACTCTGTTTTTCTATATAGGGCTCTCCAACATAGACTTAGATTTGTTTAGTTAAAGGATCATTATTAATAAACTCATGTGATACTTATTTTCTCTTAAATAATAATTTCATGATTTTGAGATAAAATTTTACAACCTTTTGATTTTGATTGTCAATAAGGGAGGAAACTTGTCATGATGTGCCCTTTGAATTTTCTTTTCAAAATGTGGGGAAATGAATATGGGTCAAGAAATAAATGGGGTAATAAAATGTGAGAAAATAAAACCAGTGGTATTGATTTGCATTGATTTAATGGGGTATTGAAAACAAAAACAATGAATATATTATTAGGCCCATGTTGTGTTTTGGTTGTATTTTTTGTTAATATAACAATATAATGATTATGTTAATGAAAGAATGTAAGATTGAGAAGAAAATAAAAATCAGGATTGAATAAAGTTTTGTATATGAATATTTCAATTAGATCTCGGACATTAGCATAAAAATATGATCCATTACATCGACATGAGTCAATATGATCTATCAGATTGGGATGTTGATAAAAAGTGAGTAGTTGCTAGAAATTTTATTGATTCAAGAATGAAATATTTTATTGTAATGAGGATTCAATTACTTCTAGGGAATTGGTCTTAAGAAGAATCGGCCTCTAAAGATGCTGAGTGAGACTAAAAGGTTGAGAAGTAATATAACTTCCATGTATTAAATCTGAAGATAATTTTTTGTTTTGTAATTAAAAAAAATAATAAGTATTTTTTTTAAATGTAATCTAAGCATGAAAAAATAAAGGGGTGAATCGGTTCTTCAAATCATATTCAGGATTGGTGGGAATGAATTTAGTTATTGTATGAATGGAAATTTTTGATACTTCTTAATACAAGTCATATGATGATGATCCTAATCATAAACATATTTAATGTCATTAGTAATTCATGATTCGAGATGAAGTTTATGATATAATAATGTTGTTGAAGTAAATGTTTTTGGGTCTCAGATCATCAATGCGACATCATTGGCCACATGATTGTTTGGGGGCTAATAAGGTTGATCATAATAAAAGAAATAGAAGGTGTCAGTTTTTAGTCAGACCAATAATCCATGAGAATGAAATCCTTATATAAAGTGGTTAAGTGCTATATGTTCATTGGTATCATAATCATAGGAATAAATAAACTAATAGAACTAGTATATCAGACATGGTGTTCTATCAAACATCAGAGGCATAATTGTTGGTAGATTTTGGGACTAAAATAAAGTAAAATAAAAAATATATTTTTTATCCCAATGCTAGTGAATAAATTCAAAGATCAATCAACAATGTTTTCAACTATTTTCATCACGATAAATTGATGGTTGTTCCTCAATTTTTCAATAGGATGAAGAAATATAATATGATTTTATCAATTGGGTTAAGACTATCATACTACAGATGAAATCGATGAATTTATCAGAAACGAAATAATTAGTCCGGAAAAAAAGAAAAGTAGAACTAGTTGAAGCTTTTCAAAGTGTTATCAAGGGATTATATAAGCAATTGAATAATTCTAGAGAATTGTTTTCAAATATTTATTTTGGTGTAGATAAATTTAATAAATATTATACTATCCTCATAATAATGAATAAATCAGAATGAGAATTTGGTCATGAGATTCATAATGAGAAGACATATGTTTATTATTCAATTGGTGAGGAGAAACATAACAAAGAATCTGTTGTATTCATCATATATAGTATATCAGAAAAGTTAAACATAATCATGATAAATATTTTTATTAAACAATGAATCAATCTAAAATTTTGAGAAGATTTGGGATGATTTGAGAAGAGTTGGTAAGAATTTAAAGATTCAAATATGTATCTGAGAATCAAGGGGAATTGAAGTTTTAGGAAATTTGCTTGAGCACGAAATGTTTTTATAATCCCACCCAAAATATATTTGGCTCACCTATAAAAGGAGGTGGTACTTTATACATTATGAAATATATGTACTATTTAATAAGGAAGGTGTATCACTGATTATTTTTATATGGAAGGATTTTTGGTATTGATAATTACTGATGAAATTTTACAAATAGAAGAAGAAGAAGATCGTATTCATCTTATTATATTATCAGGATGGACAGCCAAACCAAGAAATCATATTGGGATTTTCAAAGTGAGGTAGAAGTAGTATAGAATTGATTAAATGATATTCTGGTAGAATTATATTTTGGTACTGAGTAGTCATACGTGGGGATCTAACTTGGGAATCCGACTAAGTATCATTACAAAGACCAGTGAAGTTCCTGACTACTACTAGGTCAGAAAGTGAAGAATTTTTTAAAACATTACATTTGGGAAAGTTGAAAAATTATTATAATAACATGTTTGTAAGAACCTAGTTAATGTTTCTTAACATGTTACATAAATTGTGTTACTTAATTTGTGAACTAATGATTACACTCATTGTAGTATTATACATAGTTCTACATGAGTGAAAGGGAATATCCTACTCATTGTATTCCACAAAAAAGGATTTTTTTCTCTAGTGTAATAGGTTGTATTTGATTGTTTCTATACCATACCAAGGACATGAAGAATCATGTTGAGTAGTTATCATTTTATAAACTTGTGTTCCTGTGGATGTGTGATTGTTTGTTTTCCAATAAAGTAACATCTCTTTAACAGGAGGCAAATGTTGTTTCAAAATAATAGAAACATAAAATAACAAGATATCACTAATTCAATCCCTCCACATATTAGTGATACATATATCATATCTAGGAACAAACATATATATGTTATTAAAACATTATTGAGATCATGAAAATATAATCCAATTCTGTCCTTATTTATATTCTACGTAAATTGATAATGATGCCCAATTGTTTGTGAGGACTACTATCTCTATGAAATTGATGTGATTAATTCTTTATATAGTGTTTTATTGTTTATTAAAATATCCTGAAATATGATCCACCACCATAAAACATATATTATTTTTTTCTTCTATAATTATATTGTTCTAGTGGAATCACATTATTAACCTTACTCATCCTAAGAATATAACATGTTCTTGTTTATGTTGGTTTAACTACCTATATGAAAAAAACTATAAAGTTCCAAAATGGACAACTACAGAAATTAAATATGAGTTTTATTTGACATTAATTACCCACAAAAATTCTTGAATTTTATATGAGTATTATATCAATTTTAACTGGTTATTAATATATCAACTTTTTTCATAAACCATTACTGAAAAAAAGCATGTCACTAGTTGTATTTTCACAAATTGTAACAAACAATATTTTGGAATAAAATTATAAAATTATAAATCATTATAAAAAATATATTATAGTATATATAATTGTCTTTATTTAATGAAATTTTAATTTATAAACAAGAATATACAATGTTATTACAATACTAGTTTTAAACAAAAAAATCAAGGGAATTAACATCTGATGATGAATATAATTTACAACAGACTAATATGTTTTTTAATAAATTATCTTGAATTGAGTTTATAAAATTTTATAGGTATGAATAAGGTTCATAAATATGGAATTAATATAGTTACTTTTTTTATACAGGAAGTTTCATCGCCTTTCTACTAAGAGGGATTTAATGTAAGGTTTCTTTTGTAACTCATTTTCCTTTCGTTAAGTTATAATGATTATTCTTGAACTCCATTATTATGAGTTATTTTATTTTATCCTATTATTTTAAATACATAAACATAAAATTTATTTTATATGGATTTATAATACTTTCAAATAATTTCTTTTCTAAAGGATTATTTCTTAAGTAATTATGATATTCATAGGGGTGTTTGCAATTCAATTTTTCTTCCATAATATATGTATTGAATTCACCACTTATTTATTTTTTGTGGTGTATATAATGGATCTATATTTATTTTAATATAAATTTTAAATAAAAATATGGTATTTAAAAACCCATCTAATGGTATACAAACCATGGGTTATCAATTCGAGAAATAATGACGATGTAGGGTTGTTTCATCATGATTTAATTTCTTTGATATATTTTCTGTCTTATCAACCTAATTTTATTTAAATAATTTCTATGCATTCTGTTGGATATATAATATTATAAATAATAATTTATTTATCATGACTTAATTTAAATTTCCAGGCCCCTATTTCAATGTATTTTTATTAAACATTTTGTATTCTATAAATGATATTGATAACTAAAAATATAATTCATTGAGTTATAATACTTTTAAATAAAACTTCTTTATTCCTTGCATGGATTTTTCCACCATAAAATTATATTATATTATATTGTATCATATTATCATTGAAAAATTAATTTTTAATTCCAATATACTTCCATGATTATATTCTCTCTCATAAAATTATAATGTTAGAAATAATTAAACTCATCCTTGTCGAGTATAATATTTTTCTTCCATATACATATTTTCTATTCCTATTTATGTTCACATTTATATTTTAAAACCCGATTATGTATTATATCTTGTGATATTCAATTTTACATTTCCCCTTTTTAAAAGGATGTTTTATAATCCATTTTTATGGTGTATGTTTTCAATGAAGGTATTTTAAAATATTCAAAAAGTATTTTTTTAATGATCAAGTGTTTTATCTTCCACGCCACGTATCCTTTAAAAATATTTATATACTTTTAAAATTTAAAATATTTAATACCATTTTTAAAGGAATTTTTTTTTATAATTTTCCCTTCCATTTTTTAAAAATGGATTTTTAATGTAACCCTAAACATCATCTTTTATGATTATGTTAAAAAATTATAAAACATTTTTCATGGTTTCTCTTACCATATGAGAGTTTTTATTTATAATGATTCCATTAATTTTTTTAAAATGGTTTTTAAATAATTTTCACTAATTATAATATTAAAAAATAAATAATATAAACATATATTTTCAAAAAATAGATATTTTTTTGAAAACAATTTTTATTTCTAAAAAGTATTTTAGTGGATTTCGTTTTTATGAATGAAATCTCAACTGCTTCTATGTCTTCTCAAAGAATGATTTTGATAAAATATTTCGGTTATAAAATTTATTTTCTAGAAGTTAATTTTTTAGTTCAAAGGATAATATTTAAAAATATTTATCATGCTCAAATATATTTTGTTTTAAAGGAGATATTTTTTAAGAATTTTAAAGTCTTTAAAAAGGTTGGTATTTTCCATAAATTTTCAAGTGATTTATCCAGTGGTTAAAAAATATTTTTTAATTTATGTTGAAATCATTAACGATACATATGTTATACTAGGAATATTTTTAATCCACTATCTGATGTTTTTTTAATGATTTTTTATATAATTATCTGGGATAGTTTTTCATGAAACCTATCTCTTTTCCATGGGTAAATTAAATAAAATTTGAACTATGATGGTTTTTCAGATCTAATTGAACATGTTTGTATGAATGATTATTTTGTGAATGGAGGATCCTATATAACCCTCCAATTCATTGGATAAAGATCTATATCTCATGATTAATGGGAAATGTGTTGTGATGATTGATCCAAAAAGGAAAATAAGTTTGTGATGTCTGGTCCACCTAGGGAAAGAGGTTAGTGAATCTTGATCAATAAAGGGAAATAGGTAATTGAAGCCTAATCTACCAAGTAAGATAGGTAAGTTGGGGGATCATCTATAAGGACCCATCCATAAGCATTACCTAATATTTAATTAAATGAATAATTCATATTAAGGATCTTTTCAGGTTTAGTGTTTTATAGAATTAGTAGATAACTATTACATTACATCCCAAAAATTACAAGGTAGACACTTCTACTCCGCTTCCATATTTTCATAAAATAAAAACTCTTGAAAAAAAGTGTCATGTCCAGATCCATGTTTCATACATCATGAATTTTCCTTGTTCCTATCCTTGACCATATTCTACTTTATTTCCTGTGAAAAACATTCCAAAAACACGGGATGAGCATAAAAAATCTCATTAAGGGATACATAAAGAAGGAAAACTGATAGTTTTTTAAAACAATAAGTAAACCATGAATACTTTATCAGAAGTAATAAATTTCACCTTTATGAAGTAGTAAATACTATTCATTTAAAGAAAGATCATTTTTTACACTTTTGTAACCAAAATATTACCATAAAACCCATATAAAGAACACATAACATATAAAGATAACTTGGTACATAAACATAATTAAATGGAATAACCATACAGTCGACTTCCACACATATCACTAAATGGAATAGCCATGTGGCCAACTTCCATACCCAATGAATTGGAGCTTATAACATAACCACCCATCCTGGTTTATCTCGGCACCACCCATCATTTATTTTATCACGTAACCACCCATCAAATGTCCATGTAGGATTATAAATTCATAACACATAAAATATTGAAAATATAAACATTTCACTAATAAAATTTAATTTTCAATCAAAGGGAATAATTTCAAGATATATACATAATCAATCCATTTAAAAACCCATTTTCAATACCAAAACATCCAAAAATAGAATAAGAGATTTCTTTCTCATTTTGAAAAACATTAAGGCTTATAGAGGAATCCAAATAACAATTACAGTGGTAGGGAGGTCATTTTCACCGCAAACTTTAAAACACTTCGTTTTTCATTTAGTAAAACGCTTCATAAAAAAAGATTCCATTTAAATGAAATTAAAAGTCAAAAGATTTTATTATACACCATATAATAGAAGAAGGTATATATTATCGAAATATGTCTCAATGAAAGGAGATTGAGACGAAATCCCTTACAAAGATCATTTTGTAAATAAAATAGATTGATTATGTGTATTAAATATAATCACACATAAACAAAGTATAAATACATGATAAGATATAAATATTCATTTCTCATGTAATCAAATAATTACATAAACAAGAAAGAGGAGATCAACCCAGAGAACGGAAATTGGGTTAAGAAGTTCTCTTACCTCATGTCCGACTTGACCCGTTCATTATGTAATCTCTTGAATTATAAACTAAAGATAATTTCTACTTGGTTAATAACATTTTTAAAGTTTATTTTTTTACATCACATATTACCATGTTATAAACATTATGTAATCATTTAAGTTAATAACGTTTTTTTGTCGATATTTGGTACTTGAGTCAAAAATTGACTTCTTATAATTACTAGTTGTTCACATGGTCAAAAGTTAATTATATAAAGAATTATATTCATTATTTATATATCATATATATCATATATATCCTTTATATACATGTATTTATAATATTACATTACATTTCGAGGTAATAAATGAAATGCACCATTCATGGATACGGTAAGTCGTGTGTACGCATGAACACTACTTTCATTTCTATTTATTCTTTTAATTGAATTAAAACATTATTATATGTAGGTATATTATAATTCCTTTATAATATAATATAAATATTATTAACTTCATCCTTTATACGTCCCACATATGGTATTAACGATTCATATCACTTTGAGTGGGTGGTAGTCCGCACTTCCTCAAATTAAATTATCGCGTTTACCCATAATGGAAACCTTAAAGGTATGATATAAATGAAAAATACAGAAGCATAAAAAACATAAACATAATATATATCATATATAAATATAGTTTCATCTTAATGGCCACCATGAGATGTGTTAGGAGATAAATGAACAATCATCATTTCCTGAGGCGTTAGTTTTCCATCCACAGAAACAGAATGTTCATCACCCATTATATGGAGGTGTGTGTAAGTGTATTTCAAATAAATATCATAAAAATATAATATTATATAAAGGATACCGTTTGGGTTATAAAAGAAATGAATAAAATGAGTTTAGGCCTCAGAGAAGTAAAATAAACGAAAAGAAGTTAGGAGGAATCGTTACCCTTAATTTGGGTAACACCCTATAGTTTGAACCAAAAGGTCTTCCTAAAGTACCTTATTCCTAAAGTAATGATTTTAGGAAAATAAGTGGGATATAAGGATCTTAATCAGTAAGATTTTGGATGAGACAAAAGGCTGGAGAGGTGTGAGGAATCGGTTAGAAATGGTGTCCATTAATAAGGGGGGAGGTGCTCTTTTGAAAGGTTTGCAAATATTATTTTATTATAAACCTATTTTCAGATTCTAAAGATCCAAAACTCATTAAATATGAAGATAATATTACTCATGGACAAAATAAAATCATCCAATAAATATTGGACTGGTTTTTTATATTGTTTTAATATATATAATCTTATTTATTTAAATATTTTATTAATGAGGTAAATACTGCATCATTATAATGTCATAAATAATTTAATTTTTTGGATGTCAAAAAATTATAAAAAAATAAAATTATGTAGTAAATATATTTATCTATCTAATGAATATTTATAGTTTAAAAGATGACTTATATAACACAATGTTAAAATTAATTTACTAAAAGATATTTTTTATGCCATTTTTGCCTTTACTTTAATTTAATTAATCTAAAGTGTCATTATCTCTCCCAACTGGCTCAATGGGGTCGTAAAATTGACCCAATGATTTCCATGGTCATAATTTACTCTACCAATAAGGTTAAGACAAGTGTTAAGGAAATTTTTTATTATTATAATATTATTTTTACCTAGAATTACCCTATTTACCTTTAACCGTGGTAAATAAAGATCAAAAGTTACTATTCATAAAAAATTATATTCATCTTATTGATCCCCATTTTACTTACTAATAATAACCATGTCTGATATATTTTTGAAATTCAATTCACAGAAGTCGTAAAATTTCATTTAAATGAAAATTGCAGTTTTTGAACTACTACTAAGTGGTTTCACTACTCATAAAAAATTGATGTTTTTAGAAAAATACCAAAAAATAAGCCTTAGATATATTCGATATTATGAATTCAAAAATGATGTATATTTTACCAAATTAAAAACATTGAATATGAATTAATTAATTTAAAATTAATTCTCGTTGTCAAAACAAATAGCATGTTTTTAAGAAACAATAACTATCAAAAGATTAACACTTGTTTATGTCCAATAAAAAACTAAAATTAATTACAATGACCAAAATTGGATAAAATGGTAAAAATATAAATTAATGATACTTTAAAACCAGTTTAAAAGATAATATAACTATATGAATAAATTATATTAAAAGGTAGTTTGAATTAAAATACAGTATTTTTCACTATTCATCAAAAAATAAACCTTATTAGAAAAATACAAAAAAATTACCCAAAGTAAATTTTTATAACCCCAATATGAAGAAGAGTTTTATTTTGTCAAATATAACATATAAAAGTGACCAAAACTAGATTTAAATAGTTTTCAAAATTAAAAGGTCGTAAATCGAACTTTTAAGGTAAATTATACTTAAAATTAGATTCATTCACATTTTATGATTCTAAATTTTATTTGACAAACATGTATAATCATATTGTAGTTAGTTTTTTCATTCCCGTCAATATATCATCTAGGAGTTAACTACCATTTAAAATAATAATATTATATTATTAGTGTGCAATGTAAGATTTCAGAGAAACTCGTTGTTGTGTATCGGGTATACCATCGAACATAGAAACCCTTTTAAATATAAATTTATATTTATTTCACAAAATATTAATAAAAAAGAGAGTTTACTATTCCTTTATTTATATGGGATGTTACATCATCTATCAAGGGAATCTAGTAGTGATGCCTGATCTAGTAAGAGAAACATGATGTGATGTGGAATCCATTATTTTATGATTCTTACTCTAATTTTTGTTCCACATTCTTTTGTTTTTATATAAACAGATTTCATGATGTCTCATGTTTCACACACCTAGAATTATCTAATTATGTTTTCTTAATGTTATTTTCCTAGATCTCAATTATTCTCTTTTACCCACATGATCATCTTTTTATCACCTATGATAGTTATGGGTTATCTATTATGTTTTCTTAACTAGACTGGGGTCAACCCTTTATTATATTTCCAATCCTTTGGTTATTAAGATGAGTTTTATTTATGGTATGTGTATAAGGGATTCAAGTTGGTTTAATTATGGAGAAATTTCAATTGGTATCATAAAATAAGATTGTATTGAAACTCATCCACAAACACACTAAATATTTCTTACCTGGGATTGTCTGTTTTTTTTTGTGAGACCTAATGCCTAACTTGTAGAAGTAATGAAATATAAATATAGTTTAATATCAGTTTATTTGAAATCCAGTGTTTAAAATATGTTTTTTTAGCACCATATCCATGAATGTTGGTTTGGTTCACCTCAAGGGTAGTGGAATTTGTCACATCAAACAATATCACCCGCAAATCCTGGTGAAAAGGTTCATAAAAATTACATATTATGGATATCCTCTTCATTATCCTAATTAATATGATATCCAAACCTAAGATAAATCTTTGAGAATAACATTTGTCATTTCTTATAGTAAAATAGATCATTGATCCTCAAAATAGGGTATATTCACATAACTTTCTCTTTAATTAGATGGTGATATTAAACATGAATTAATAAGACTATATCTTCATTATTAGAGAACAAAATAAGAGTTTTGTTGGGGGTTAAAAATAGTATGATAAAACATTTCATTTTAAGGGCCTCTAACATCATATTTATCTCTCTAAGCTCCATCAAGGTGAATTGATATGCTATCAATAATATTAGTGTGGTCATTGGGGGTAAATAAATGTGAAAATTAACATCTTAATGTGTGGTTAACCATGTAAAATTTTATATATAAATTTTCTTGTAATTAGCCACCCCTATTGGTAACCTCTCTTTGAAATAATCCATAGTACATAAGGGTATGCTTGTTAACTATATCATAATTGACTTTAATCTCCTGAGGGTTGTTAACAATTGATCTACATAATGAATTAACTAAACATTGAATTTGAATCTCAACCCCTATATATAATAGAATATCACCCTACAATAATATAAATATACACAATATTTTACTATGAATAGAAAATTTGAATGAAGTATACTATCATTTGGTCTCATCATTTTTATGATGAGATTCAAAGAATGGCCATCTCTATCAATATTAAGTATAAAATGAAGATAGATATAATTTAATTCGTGGTCACCATTAGTATAATCCTTTTACCAAAGAGGTCTTTTTATGGATCTATTGTGTTCTTTAACTCTTGAACCAATTATGGAACCAAAAAAGAATATCTCAAGACAGTGTTTACATATACATGTGTTAAAGTATATAAAGAACATATCATATCTTTAACCATGTTGGTGATGTATGATCAAAACTATTCATTTCATTCGTCCTAACTCAACCCCAACCTTTAGTATTCTATATCCGACATGGACCATCAAAGGGTAGTGGTGGTGGAATTGGATGAAAGTGCAATCCACCCATATCATCCATTTTCCTACCAGCTCCAATGTTGTAATTACCATTAGGTGGGACACCCTATCCACATTAGGGAGGCCCCTAATATTTTTTTATATATAATTTATAGAGGACCATAAATAGTTATACTAAGGATATAACCCATTTCCAATCTTTTAGAAAAACATGAAACATGTTTCTTATGCCACCGTAATTATATCACATTCTATATCACTAGATCTTTGAGCCCAAATTGGAACCCTCAATCACTGGTCCCCTAGAGTGGGAACAAGAATTTTGAGGTATCTGATGGTGATTATTATATTTATTCTAATAAATTACTTCCATTGATGGCTCTATTAAGATAAAACTTATAGTTATCCCAACATCAGCTTCCAAATCTATGTGAAAACTGTTGATCGAAAATTGATTCTCTAAAACTATAATATAGGT
This sequence comes from Viscum album, assembly GCA_963277665.1. Taxonomy (NCBI): domain Eukaryota; kingdom Viridiplantae; phylum Streptophyta; class Magnoliopsida; order Santalales; family Viscaceae; genus Viscum; species Viscum album. Next base: position 2,061,228,424 of record OY728133.1, on the reverse strand, counting down.
GTGGATTCACAAGGATGTGATCACAAATTTTTTTTTATAATCCATTCTCAAAAGTGTGATCTTGTTGAAATATTTTATATATCATGTCTTATGAAAACCTCATCAGTTCTATGAACATTGAAGTGTATTAGAATATGATCATATCATCATGTAGACAAAAAAACATTCTTTTAAACTCACTCAGTCTTCAGTGTCACTAGATAGTAATAACTGAATAAAAAAACTAAAACTTTTACCAGGGTAGAGTTTCCTATTCATGAGTCTAAGTGATTAGTTTATACTAATAACTAGCTCTGTAATAATGAATACTCAAATAAAAAACCACAATTTTGAAAGTGAGTGCTCAAACCAAACATAAAACAAGGCTTAATAACTCCAATACAATATCACCTCATGATTCAACTCACCTAGGATCCTTGGATCCCTCTTCTAGTAAAACTTTGGAAGTATATAAAATTCATTGGTAGTCTTATCCTGCTCAATAGTGACTACCATATTCTTGGTGTGTGGGTCATCAACAATACAACTGGTGGTGTACCTTTCCACCACCTATGGAAGGATATACCTCTGGATAATGTCCCTATACTAAATCCACGTTGCATAACAGGTCAATGAATGAGGGATGAATCACTAACTTAGGATAATATCCACCCAACATCTATAACTAGGTTGGTTATCTCTAAGGTGGAATCCTGAATTTAGATAAGAATAACCCAATATTATTCAAGAATATCTATGTGATATAACATAGAATGAACATTAAATAGAAAAAATAATCACTAAATGATTCATGTACCATTACATTGTACCCCATAACAAATCTCTTGGAGTTTAGAGTTAATTCCTACATTTTTAAAATATCAGTGAAATGGTGTTTTGATTGATTTAACCAATAATAATTTTCCTTGTTCTGTAAAGTGAATAAAATACCTCTAAACACCATTTTACATTGTTTCCAAACCAAACCTAATAATAATAGTAACTCAAAACTCCATCCATAGAACTGAAACTACTATAATACAATTTCTACATTACCTGGCCCATTTGGACCCCACCTAGACAAAAAGTTAGATTAGTGTTCCACACCAATCCCACCCTCAAAAGTACAAGGGATGGTGATTGTCCCTAAGAAGGAATATCTCACAAGGGGAACCCTATCCTAATAAAAAAATAAAGACAAGAACATATCTTCATGATAATAAATTATAATGTGATACTAGAAAAATATTCAACTATAACATAGTATACATATGACATCTATAAATAATACATAACAATATGATAAACGGAACACTCAATGGGTGGGGAAAAAATAAAATTTCCTAATTTCCTAAAATAAAATAGTCCAAATAAAATAGGAATTGGGAAGTCTGTTTCATTTTAACTTCACATCATGTAGACTCTAAACATAGACACTAATAGATACCATATTTTATCATTATTCTTCGACTATTCTAGTTCCTCTTCCATGGAAGTCACCAATAAACTATGTGTTATCTAAATATATATAACATTTGTTATATAAAAATCACTTACTGAGGTGACTATAAACATAACTTGTAGGTTACCCAAAAAATAAAAAGGGAAATATGAAATAGTAACTCATCTCAAAACAATATAAACCGATATATAATTTAGGGAATATGTCAGTTGAGAATAAATTTGAATCATAGTATTCACATATTAGCTCCATAGATATTGTATACTGAAGGGAACATAGAATACTCAAAGTATCATATGACTCAAAGTACCAAATGTAATCACATTACCTTACTCTAGTATTCTCAATAACAACTCTCTATAATAATAGTTGTGGACTAATTCTTTTATGTGTTGTTCACGTAAATCCCAGGGGTTGACCCCAATAAAGGGCTTAAAACTCATTGTAGGGTTTGTGAATCCAGTAAGGGGGTTACCTACTCCAAAATTAGATGACCCATAACTCATCATAAATGGGGGGTTACATGATCCCCTAGGTGTACTATGGAACCACACTATGACATCAATGAGTATCCATGGGGTCTCAAAACCAATGTATACCCAAGAAATATTACCTAAACCTCATCCACATCTCTATGAAACTCATGAATTCAAACTACCCCATTAACCATATAAATATCTATTTATAATGGATACAAATGTGGAATTTCATTACAACCAAATAAAATTCCCATAATTGACTACTTGAATTCATGATTTTGACACATATGAATGATGATGTGGAAAACATTAAAAAATTCCCAATACATGACGTGTACTTATAAGGACATGGCATGTAAGAATAATGACACGCTATGACAATTTATTTATTCCTACATGTTGTTAAAGTATAGAATTCATAATTACCAGACATATACTAACTTCAAAAACATGTTGTACTGGTAATATGGGGTTGATTTCATGAACAGAATGATTATGACATTAAACAGTGTTGACTTTCAAGATTTAGTAAACAAAAAGTACCTAAACTTTCTTAACCTATGTAGTGGACTTACTCAAACATAAAATAAGGATTAAGATATGAGATTTGAATCTTGGACTGATTAGTGCTCTGAATGCAAGAGGTTGGGCCACTCAAAGGAGGATTTCTGTAGTAATTCCAAGAGGAATGCCTTGAAATTGAGTTATAACAGTGACAGAGAAGCTTTGATTCATCCTGAAGGAGATATGAAACTCTCTAGGTCGACGGACCGACAAGGATGTTCAGTCAGCCCTCCAAGAGAGTGCGATGGGTCAAGGGAGTTCGAACCTGAGCGGACTCCCCGAGTTTGTTCACCAGTGAAAAAAAATCGTAAAGAATCATGGGAATCCGATAGTGGCGAATGTGTTTAATAGGCTGAGGAATGATTTGGCTAATCCATCCTCTAGTAATAATTCGCTACTCAAGGTCACTGGGAGGGAGGAAGAGATGGTTCACCTGACTAAAACTCATGTGGGGCTAAGTGTGTCTGGGAATTCTCACATTCCAAATCAGCGGGGGGGTTATGGGGAGGAGGTTACAATGGGAGTGGATGGTTTTGGATAAGACGACCTGAGGAAGGGAAGGTAGGGGATGGATATGAAGGTGGTCCCTCCAAAGAGTGCAGTAATACCAGGGATTGAGAATGTTTGTGGTGCCTCCTATGAGGAAGTGGTCAGGGGGGAATTCACTACTCCATAGGGTTGGGAAATCAATTTGATGGCCTCTCTATGGAAGGGCGGAACAATGACCATAAAGAATCAGAATTTACAAATGGGGAACGAGTTGAGCACTCCATGAGAGACATTAAGAGTATCTCTGCTGAAGAAATAAGCCTGAGGGCTAGCAGAAGTACCAGAATGTTGAAAGGTAGGAAGGATTACTCCTCCTTGCCAACTCCTTTGAAGACTCAGTTTGCAAAAAAGAGAGTGGATGAGAGGGTGGCCAGAGAGACTTTATATCAACCGGAACACCTAGATCAACCTGATTCCTGGGGTCTAATTATGAGTTCGGGAGATGAGGTTAAAGAACAGGTGTTGTATCTCAATGCATCTGATGTGGAAGCAGCCTAGATGATGGGCTGGAATATTTAAGTGAACCTTAATGAGTTACAGTATTCTTGGGTTGACAAACAATACTTGATTTTGGTTTGGGGGTTCAATCAGGGGTTGTTAAATCTCGAGGAATACATACTACTATAGGATAAGATATCTTCTGGTTTAGATGTCCTGGTAAGTGAAGATCCTCACACTCAAGTAACAGATATATCATGGATGTTTTTTAGGGATATAGACTCTGTAAGGCTTAAATTTTATTTCAATGATTCTATTATACAATTTTCTAAATAATGTTTGGTCAATCACTTGATTAATTGTTTGATTATGAGGAATTATTTTCCGTTAGTGGGTCTCAAGGTGAATTTCGGGTCAATTTTTCGGTGCTCATCTAGTTTTGCATCAGATGGGGTTCAGAGCATTATGTTATCACTTCGGCATGGGACTTGAATTCTAAGAGGGTATAGTCTGGCCATCAGTTTTTTGCATGTGCATCTTTGCACGGGAATTTCTGAGTTCCCGTTCCATAGTGGAGGACCTTAACAGGATGCAAGTACTGGGGAGGGGTGTAATTTTAATTCTCTTGGTAGTTATCTATAATTTTATTTGGTTTTTATTCTGGATGTTGCGGTTTCTCACTTTCCTTACAAAGTGATTTGATAATCCAATAAAATATAATTTTCAGTATAGATTTGATATCAAAGAATTGTTTTTCATGATGTAAAACAATTAAATAATTACTTATGATATTATATAAAATTAATAGTCATAGTAATTCTTGGAGTATCTAACATATCCTTATAGAATTATCTAGAACAACCTAGGATAATAAACTATTCTCTAAATGTATATCTATAACCAGATTATGTGAATTATGATTAATCTTTAAATTAAAGGAGAAATAAATTCATCTCTCTCTCTCCCCACTTAACTCTATAACATTGAGTTCCCTCAAATTATTACCATCACTCTCACTAGTTAATTTCAGATATAATTAAAATTATTCTCAATATAATATAAATTCATATGGATAATTTATAAGCTATAAAGAATTAAATAACTATTACACAATCCTTATCATCAACTCTTCACTCTCCAAATAAACCTATCAACTCATAATGCAAAGAGCATGTATTTTAATACAAAGATATCACATCTGTTTAGATGAATATTCATTACATAATAAAGACACACACTTCAGGATTGCAAATTTATAGTGCCTTTGGAAACTAAGAAATAAAAACAATTGTTTCATAAGGGTCCTACATAGTCTCCCACTTAGTTCCTCCTAATTATAACCATTCTTAGATAAATCACACTTAATACATTTCATCAAAACCTGGGGAAATAAAACATAAGAAAGGGTGATCTCATGTAATCAATAGGGTTAAACAAAATAAATATGTAAACATCAAATAAGAATAAGTGTATTATAATATGATCATAATATATGAAAACCATACCTTGCATATCATTGTTCAAAATATTGAGTCATGGACTAAATTTTGGTAGTTTATAAGACATGATGAAAAAGGAAATAAAATAATGCAATCCTTAATATCATAACATTAACATATAAAAAGTAATTTTGGTAAAAATATAATCATTTAAAATAACTTTAATTGAAGCAAAAAAGTCATTTCTAAGGATATCATTGAGGAAGGGGTTCACTCCCCAAACCATCATAGTAGTCAAGGGTTACTCTAATGAAAATAATAGAAGAAAAATTCCCTCGTTAAAATTGTTTCACTCCCAATTTTAGTCTTATTTATATCATGATATATCAATCTATACCCAATGCATTAGAGTGAGTTATAAGACCCACCCATCACATAATTAAAATAATCCATATGTGTGCAACTAGATCATAAAACATTCATTGTATCATAATTCCTTAAAATAATTGGGTTTCATAAATATTTCATCATAGAATAACTTATTGAAAAAAAATAGTTTTCATAATCATTTCATCATATCACAACCCATGGAAAAATAAGTAGGTTTCATAAGAATTTTATCATGGTATAACTAGTGGAAGAGAAATAGGTTTCACAAACATATTGTCATCATGGGGATAAATCATTCAGATAAAGAATAATAATGGTATCCTTTGATCATATACCTAGAAAAGAATAAGTTACATCAAAGGATGTCATATTATATCGATAATCATTTTGAAATATCCCTTGGTATAATTCTTGAGGAAATTAGCATTTCCAAATTTAAAAATATATTTTAAAATGTAAAGAATTTTTGAAATACTTTTGTTTGAAAATAAACATGGAATCTTATAAATGAATACTTAAAGGTCTTTTATGACATTTATTAATGAAAATATATTTTCAACTTTTATAAAACAATTTAATGAATAAAAAATTCTCAAAAAAATATATGTTAAAAATAACTTTGAAATTAAATAAAGGAATATTTATATATTATTCAAAACATTTCTTGATTAAAATATCATTTCCAATTTGAAAAAAAAATTAAAACAACAAAAACTTTAAAATAATTTTCATTTAAAATAACCTTTTAATAATATAAATTAATATTTAAAAAAATTATTGTTTATGGTGGTAATAAATTTCATACATTCCATATAAAAAAATAAATATTTCTTTCGCATTTATTGTTAAAAGAGAAGGAATAACAGTTTCAAAAATGACATGAAGATTCATTTTAAAAAAAATTGAAAAATAAATCATGGGAGGACATTTATTTAATAAATAATTTGGATAATGTTAAAACTCTTGTCAAAACATATTTATAAAACATTCATATTTAAGATATAGTGTTTTTTACCGAAGAGATAAATAATTTTTTTTTACTTTAAAAACATTATTTTTGATTAATGAATACCCAAAGAGAATAAAATGAGTGGAAACAAGTACTATAAATTAATAATCAAAGGATTATAAAATTCATGAAGTTATTGATAATTAGATCATAATAATTCAACATTTAAATCATAACCATAAACAATTAAAATAAATAATGAAATTGTAACATCAAACACTTACGCCTTTGGTAACTTTTGATTCATTTAACTTATTAAAGAATAACATAAAATGAAATTTTCAATATAATTAAAAAATTATATTCATAGTATTAAAAAATAAAAGGGGATGTATATACACCTCTTAAAATAATATAGGTTCATAACATAACATAAGTCTCAAACAAGGTAAATTGAGAAAAAAATATAATAACATAAGTCACAATTTACGTTGTACATATTAGAACATCATTTATAATAAATTAAATATCTTATAGAAACATAATCATATTTACCATACCATATAGGATTTATATTTGAATATTATTACCCATTTATCAATAATACCTTATTAAAATCATGCTTTGGGGAGAAACTACTATGTTTTTCAGGATTGTTATGTTTTTTTAGGTTTGATCCTTTTAATTTGACAATGCTTCCATCATCTAAATATTTTTCGTCATAATAAAAATATAATATTTATTCCTTGTATATATATTTTTATTTATTTTTTCAATTAAATTTATATATAAAAAATGAGTTACACCATTCATGGATATGGTAAGTCATATAAACACGAGATCATTGTTTCCATTTTCTTGACGGATCAAAAGAAATGAATGTAAATAATATATCACATTTAAAGAGTCAATATTTGTTCATATAAATCATATATATTGATTAAATTTATCCTTTATTACATTCTATCTATAGTGTTTGGGAAAAAATGAATCACATCGCTTTGTTAGGTGACAGTCCAACGTATACTCGAACAATGTTATAATTTCTTCAATGGATGGAGCGTTAAGAAATTATATGATATTTTTGTTTTAAAAAAATTATTAATATATCATGAATATAATATGTAAATTTGAAATTAATCATTATTACCTTCCACATAAAGCCTATGTAAAAAAATAATCATATTGTTTCATGAGGTGGTAGTCTTCCGTAGAGACAAGCGATGTCATCATATTCCCTTTGAAATTGAAATTCATAAGGTATATGTGATATTATAATTAAATAATTATAATAATATCAAAAATATTATATATAATCATTATATAAATCATTATATCTATACATACAGGTGGTCATAGAAAATGAATTACATCGATTCATGAGGCGGTAGTCTGTCATTCACACAATCAACAAATTTGTTTCCCATTTGAGTGAAGAATAGATCATTTTAGTTTATTAAATTAATATAAAAAATATAATTATATGGAATATATTTATTTTATAATATTATCAAGATTAAATATTATATAAAAGAGGTGGAAGGATAAATAAAATACATTTCCCACATAATGATGTTACCTCTTCTTCAGATAATTTCTTTAGGTTTTCACCAAAATCATTTAAACGATGGATTTATGATCAAAATAATGATTCAAGTGTGATACTTAGTAATTAATAAAAATAATACTTCATTTATTTTTTCCACAAAATGGTTTGGGAAGTGTGATGGGGAGAGGATAGGGGGAAACCTTTTATAAGTGGGGAAGAAGAAACACATGAAATTTTTGAAATGAATAAACCGTACCAACATTTTTCACATGGTGAATTGTAAAATGTGTATTTATAAAACCTTATAGGTTATAGGGTTGAAATAGTTCCATAAAATTGTAATTTTAAAATTTTATTGGTCATTTTACCCTTTATATTTTTAGTTTAACCCCCAGTAAACCTGTTTTAACCTTAACTATAGTAAATAATATTTAATGTTCTAAATATTATGGTCCAAAATTATTTTGACCATATTATATAATATTATGTATAATAATTAATTATGGAATTAATTTTTTAAAATTCAGTTAAACAAATTTGAATAATATAACTTAGATTTAAAATTACAAACGTGACAAAAAAGGTTTTTCAAAGAGAAAAGTTACAAAAGTTTAAACTTTTTTGTCTCAAAATTAAATAATAAATTTATTATATTGACCTATATTGGTATATTTAAATTATAATTTAACTAATGTAACATTCTAAACAATTATAAAAAATATATTCTTATAAATTATATAAATGAATGGGTTTATTTTATATAAACACCAGTATTTACACTATTCATAAAAAAATTAATCTTTTTCGAAAAATAAAAAAACAACCCTAAAATAATTTTATATGTTGATTTAAAAATTTATTATTATTCATTAAAATAAATATTCTAATATTTTATAAAATTAATTTTAAAATAAAAAAAATGTGACAAAACAATTTTTTAGAATAAATACATTTTTTAAGCATAAAATTTGATTTATTGTTATCTCATATATAGAAAACACGTATGATGAATGTTAAAATTTTTATTGAATATATAATATATCAATTTAATTGAAATCATTCAAAAATATTTAATTTCTTAATTTATTGGGGAAAATGTAATTGTGCATAGAAAAAAAAATTTATGAGAATGATTTACATTATTTTCATGTGGTTATTATTTTCATTTATAATAAATTAATCACTAAACGATTCATTTAATATAAATTCTTAAACCATATATTTTCACAGTTTATTTTATCTTATTCATGATCATTATTTATACAACTAAGAAATAACTCTATTATTAAGTAATAATATTTTAATATTGTGTTGTGTGTTGTTAAGAATTGGTGTTGCATGTAACACGAACTTCATAAGAATTTTAAATTCATTGGAAAAATATATAAAATATTATGTAGTTTCATTATACCCCATATAAAATTAATTTCTCCCTATAAAATCTTTAAAAATGTTATTAAATACCACGATTTATAGCGATTTTTTTAGTGATCGAAAGGTAGTTTTTAATATCACTTTTAGCTAGCACCGTTAAATCCCTACCACGGGATAAACTTAGTTTTATAGGAGTTTTTTATGTGATGGGTGGAGCCCCCAATTTCCCCTCGATGAATTGGTAGGATCGTGAGACAAACTAGATTTTTTTATCTGAGGCCTTACACATTTACATAGGTGTCTTTATATAAGGCATCAACGATATTAGATATCTTAAAACAAGGCCTCGACGGTTTTTTTTTGATGTCCATAATCATGAATTATTATATTGATATTCCATGTGATTATCCAATTAGTTAGAATATCCATAGGTAACATTCATGCTCAAGTGATTATTTATAAGGAATTTTTTTATCATTATTAATTACTTCCATATTTTTCTCAAGTTATTAATTAAATGTCATGTGTTTTAGTTATTTACCTTTCCATATTGATTATTCCTTATTTGCTCATAGATTCCATTGTACACTTACCCTTACTAAGAATCTGATCACACACCTTTATTATGTTTAATTTTCCCACGGATATAAGGAAGTTTTTTTGATTGATATGTAGCGATACTCTAAGGGGAATAATGAAATTCTCATAGAAAACCCTTTGTTTATTTTATTTTATTTAAATGTAATGTGAATTTCAGTTATGTATCTAGTTTTTCAAGAGTATTAAATTAATAATTCCTTAAGGATGTGATTCCTTTTATCTTATTCCAATGTAATAAAGTATACATAGTTTCCTGACTATTAGGTTAGTGGTCATTACAGTTGGTATCATAAAAATTTTAGTAGAAACTTTAGGAACTAGATTTTGGAAAACATAGATTAGGGAAAATATCCATATGATAGAATTTGTACATCAGTGTAGAAGAAAATACTAAAGATTTGGTATGAAATATATTATGTGGTTCTTCATAGAAAATGAATCTCTATATAGATAATACATGTAGAAATATTTCTATCACGGATGTGCCTAGTGGTAGTAACTTTGAAAAGAGCACATTGGGTTTGACCCGATCGTCAACTAGTGCATGATAATAGGCATTACTATGAACCTTGTTTGACACACCCACAAGATATTCTTAAGATAATTTAAATTTTCATTTCAAATGAATATAATTGATTAAAAAAAGGATATTCCCAAAAAAATCCATATTTATGATTATGATATTAGATATGCATAAATTTTTAAATTTCAACAAATTATTTAACTAGTTTTGGGATTATACAATAAGTTTAATAATGATATGATATAATATTTTGAATTGCATCATTTATAAATGGATCCTAGTATAAGGAATGGGAACAAAACCCATGCATGTAATCCATATAGTAAGAATGATTGTTTCTTTGATAGGTTTAATCTAATCTTTCAAATGGAAGTAATATCCTAAACATTATCATAATATAAGGACATATTATCATGTGCTAAAAATATATAAAAATAATTCTCTAAATATTATTTTATAAAGGAAGGAAACATATTAGAGGATGATAAAGAAAAATATGAATAAATGGTTTAAGGGAAATAAGGATTTTCCTACAAGTGATAAAATTAGAATAAAACACCTTGGTAAATTCATAAAGGAGAAAGAGATTGATTTAAGTTTGGTGAAAAAAATATTTTATGCTCATGATTTATAGGGAATGAAAATAATCTTCTAATGTGAAATTCTTCCACTGTAAGAATACAGGTAACTGCATTAATTAATTAACTAATCATCAAGGTAATATACCTCAATGGTCTCTAATGAATCATGGTCACGCTTATGTTATTACCATGAAAGAGTTTTAATGATTAATGTTCATATATTTAGATTCAAGAATTATTTTATTTGAGTATTTTATCAATTATATCATGATTATAATAATTATGAAATGTATAAAGATTTTACTGAAGTTATTTTTAATTAGGTATTTGAAAGATTATTTTGAACGGTACTGATGACCAAGAAAAATAATTCATTAGTAAGTTGAAATTCTTTAAAAAATATAATTAAAGGAAATATAACCCGCAATATGTTCTTAACATTGAGATAATAAGGTTTAAATAATGAAATGATTGATATTGATAATGTAAATTAGATTAAATAGACTACCATGGAACTGATTAATGGTTTATTGAAAAGTGGTTTATGCTCTCATTAATGGAGTTAAAAAAAATTTGGATTTAAGGAATATATCCAATAATCTATGTTTTATTTAATAAATATGGTCTCATTAATGTTTTCAAAAAGTTTTTATGGTAATTTAGGTTATTTACATGATTCAAGAGAATACATATTGAAGGTATTCACATTATTTGTGTGTGTCGATTAGGATATACTACATGTTGTTTGTGGGATTGATGATAAGTTAATTTTGGAAATCTAGTGACCTTATTTCTAATGTTTTGGATCTCAATATTATGAATGGGTTAAAATTAAAACTATTTATGAAATGGTTTAAGTTTAACTTTGGATGAGGATTTAGATATTTATGTATTAATTTATTGTTTACATATTAATTCATATTGGATAACCCATACTAACCATTATTTCAAAATAATAATTAGATATCAAAAGAATGACTTAACATTCTATTATAGATATTAATATCTCTTAAACATTATTTTAGTGCTTTAGGAATAAAAAATCATCTTAGATATTCATTTCATAAGGTATGAAATTAAGTGGAAAATGATCAATGAAAACCAAAAAATATGAATTTGTGCTTATGAAATAGAGGTATATCATGTATATTTTTATATATTCTCTATTTATATGTTAATGAAATTATTTATCTCTAGGAAATAGATATTGAAACAATATTCTATCCTTGTTGAACTGATTATCTTTTAAATAATCATAGATTTATGGTATATATGCCCTTAACATTCCACTGATCATTCACTTTCTTATGATTAATCAACTTTATCACTCTCTATAATTATTTATTCATTTATTCTAATACTATATACTCACTTTATACCAATGTTACCCATCATAGAAACATAGTTATATATTACACCTTAAGACCTTTTTATTTAAATACTGTTTTATCAATAGAATGTCTGATTAACTCTTCCCGTGATTTGGGATTTCAAGAAGTGTATTTTTAAATGAGATCCCTTTGATTTTAGAGATCATGATTAAATTTCAAGGAAATAATATATTTAATGGGGGTAGAATGTAACACATCGTGGATTTAAAATGAGAACATAGTATTTGATAGTGTGCATGACATCAATCAAAAAGAATCAAAGAGAATAAAATATCCTTAAAATTTATGATATATTTTGTAACATCCCGGACCCAGGTGCCACACAATGAGTGCCCCGAGCCCGGTACGCCACAAGACCTCAAGAGAATTTCCCCAAACTCCAGAGGCTGCCGACTAGAAGCGAGGGCCCAGGTCTGATAGTGGGGAAACTATGCCCTCATTTGTCAAAGTGTAGAGCAGTGGAATTTAAATAAAACATACAATGACAGTGGAAGCAGTAAACATACACAACTGAAATAAACTACAACAGTGGATATAACCAATAGTATATAAATGATGATGCTACATGTTTCATGTTCTAAGAAAGCAGCCAGAACATGTTATACATCAATACATTACAACAAAATACAGAGTACAGCAAACAAGAAAAATAGATGGCAGCGGCATCACGAGCCTAGGCTCGGTCCCATGCCCTCCTACTCCTCAGCAAAATGAAAGTACCTGTATTGGGACTCTTTCCCCTATATACACCTGTAGCAACGTAATCTGCTTTGGCTGAAAATCATGACCCAAACAAGGTGTGAGAAATATATATCAGTAGGCACCCACCAAAGGCATGTGCCCAACTGCGTGTAGGCATGCAACAACGGCATGAAATAGTAAAATGCCATAAAGTAAGCAGTATTGACAAGTAACTAACTTAACGATTAAATTTCCATTTTATTATTAATTTAATTCATTTAACTTAGTAACATTATTGTGCTCAACAGCACCAAGCCCTCAGGCCAACCAGAAGCTTTCCCTCAAGCTAATATAGTAAAACCACGCCCTCAGGCATACCCTCAGGCTATCCAGAATCCAACCCACAGGTATTGCCCTCAGGCGTAATAGAAATTTCCCTCACGCATAGTAAGTTTCACCCTCAGGCATAGAAGTCAAGCCCTCGGGTACGAATGGTTGCCCTCAGGTGAAATACGACAGCCCTTGGGCTAAACAGTGCAGTGCCCTCACGCTAATCACAACAACGCCCTCAGGCTAAATACAACAATTCCCTCAGGAAAACCAGGACATGCCCAACAGGTAAATAAGCAGTAACAAGCAATTCCTCTCAAGGAAATTCTACAATTACTACTTTGAAGGCATACCCTCGAGTATCCTGGCCAAACGGCTAAATAGTGGGCCACACCCCAGGGGTGGTTCCGGATCCAAGCAACGATCCCAACCAGCATATTATTATCAAAATTAAATACCTAATCAATTATAGGTATTAAATATAGCAACGGCCTCAGCCACACGACACCCCAACGAGGGTTCGTGGCACGAAAACGCACAAAAACGCACGACATTTGGAGAATAAACACTAATCCACATATCTTATACGCCAATGAACGTTATACCCGAACGCTGACTCCAGAAACGCCCAAGAACGGCGTAGATCTGACGAAGAACAAAACCCATTCAAACGTAAATAACTTTCCCTCAAGAAAGAATTGGTAAGAACGGTACCAGGAGAGGATAGGGCTTACCCATGCAGTTCCAACGAGGTCGTCCAACACTGAATCGGATTCCAGAAGAACTCCCTGCGGATCTTCAAAGGGTCGTTCGTCCTCCTTGGCTCCAAAATGGCTCAAATACCTCCTCTTCCAAATGAGGAGGCTACTGCCTGTTTTAAGCTGAAAAAACAAATTGCACAGTGTGTACTTTTGAGTACACGGTGTGTATTTCATTCATTATACTGTTCATTTGGCGGCACTGCCACATTGTTCATTCGACGACATGAGTATATGGCATGTACTCCCAAGTACACGGCGTGTACTGTCGCACATCTGGCGGCGACTCCACTGCCTTACTGTTTAAGCCTGCTGACTGACTACATGTCATGTAAGGTACCACTACACGGCATGTAGTCTGTTCCTACATGCCTCGTCGCCGACAAGGCTACACGCCCTGTATACTCATCCCAACACGGAAAAAAGTACATCGCATGTGGAAAAGTACAAGGCGTGTAGTTCCAAAATTTAGGATTCTTCCCCATCATCCATATTTTCTCAAAAACACTTAAGGAAAAGGAAAAAGAAGAAGCTCGTACCACAAAACTAAGAACCAGGTTCTTACAAACTTCCCCACTTATAGCAATTCATCCCTGAATTTCCCTTCCAAGGGTGGAGAAGATAAATCTCAATACAACTCTGGCCACTGAGGACGTACGTCGGCCTCCCACTCCCAGGTCTCGTCCTGCACTCGGCCATGCTGCCATAGCACTTGTACGAGAGGAACTGACCAGGCTCGGATAACCTTCATGCTCCTGTCAAAGATACAGATTAGATGATCCTCAAAGGACGCATCATGCTGAAGCTCAACCTCCTCAGGTAGAAAGGTGTGATATGGGTCTGAAAGGTAGCGACGCAAATGAGACACATTGAAGATGTTGTGCATGGCTCGGTACCGCTGCGGTAACTACAATCGATAGGCAACCAGCCCGACTCTCTCTAGAATCTCAATTGGTCCCACATAGCTCAGTGAAAGCATACCCTATCTCCTGATCCGCTTGTGTCCCAGCCTCGAAAAAACACGCAAGAAAACCTGATCCCCGACCACGAACTCCAAAGGTTGTCAGCGGCAATCAGCATAAGACTTCTGTTGAGACTGCGCGGTAGCCATCCACTTCCGGATCAACTGGACCTGCTCAGATGTCTCTTGCATGAGTTGTGGCCCTAGTAAAGCTGTCTCACCTTCCTCTAACCAGCACAAAGGTGATCAGCATGGCCTACCATAAGAAGCCTCGTATGGTGCCATCTCAATAGTTGCCTGAAACTATAGTTATAGGAAAATTAGACTAAGGGTATATGCTTCTCCAAAGAGCCCCCAAAGTCTAGGAGGCATGCGCACAGCATGTCCTCTAGCACCAGTATCTTCTGATCTGACTGGCCATCTATCTAAGGGTGGTATGTTGTGCTCAGAAGCACCTGTGTACCCAGCGCCCTCTTAAAACTCTACCAGAAACAAGACGTAAAGATGGTGTCCCTATCTGAAATGATAGAACGAGGGACCCCATGAAGATGTACGATCTCTCGGATATATAGCCTTATGATATCGTTCACACTGAAGGCCTCGTTGATCAGCAAGAAGTGAGATACCTTCGTGAGTCTGTCCACAACAACCCACATGGCGTCATTGCCTCAAGGTGACCTCGGCAATCTCGTCACGAAATCCATCGCGACATAATCCCATTTCCACCCTGGAATGGGTAACTGGTGTAACATCCCAGCTGGCCTCTGCTGCTCTGCCTTCACTTGTTGACAGGTGGAACACCTCGTAACAAAACCAACTATCATTCTCTTCATACCTGGCCACCAGTACTGATTCCTCAAGTCACAGTACATCTTGGTAACCCCGGGATGAACTGCCCAAGCTGAAGCATAAAACTCCCGCATCACCTCCTCGCGTATATCCCCTAGATTCCATACTCATCCATGGAAACACAAAACCTCATCATCACCTATCGTCCAACCAGGAGGACGTTCCTCACTTGACACCGACTCCCGTCGAACTAGGCCTTCTGAATCAGATAGTTTTCTCATCCTCACTCTATCCAGGAGGGTAGATGTCACAGCAAAAGATGAAAGATAAGCCTTCCCCTGACTGTCGTGCACCTCCAGATGCATTTCAGAGAACAAATCCATGAGCTACCACTCACCACTGGCCTCTTATATTGCATGTATCTGAGTCTTCCGGCTCAGTGCATCAACTACTGCATTACTTTTTCCAGGTGTATAGGCAAGCTCAAAATCTAAGGACTATAGCTACTCAACCCACCTTCTCTGCCTCAGATTCAGGTCACGCTGAGTAAAGATATACTTGAGAATTTTGTGGTCGGTGAAGACCACAAAATTCTCTCCCAACATATAGTGTCTCCAATAGCGCAACGCATGAACAACTATAGCCAACTCGAGATCATGTGTCGGGTAATTCCTCTCATGTGGCATCAACTACCGAGACCCATATGCAATGACTTGATCGCCTTGCATCAACACTACTCCCAGCCCAATACCTGATGCATCACATTAAACTGTATAGATCTTTCCCTGCTCTAGGAGTATCAGGATTGGTGCTGATGTCAACCTTCCCTTCAGGTCATGAAAATATATCTCGCAAGCTTCTGACCAAACGAACTTCACACCCTTCTTATCCAGACCTGTCAACAGTGCTGCTAAGAGGGAGAAGTTCGGTATGAAGCGTCTGTAGTAACCAGCCATCCCTAAGAAACTCCGTATCTCAAACACATTCTTAGGCTGCTCCCAGGAAACTACTGCACTCACCTTCCCTGGGTCTACTGCAACTCCTGCCTCTGAGATAATGTGACCCAGGAAGTGAATTCGGTCTATCCAAAAGTGGCACTTTGAGAGCTTAGCATATAGCCGATGCTCTCTCATTGTACTCAATTTGATCTCAAGATGGGTGGAATGGTCATATCGAGTGTTAGAGTACACCAAGATTTCTTCCATGAATACTACCACAAATGAATCAAGATACGGATGGAACAGACAATTCATCAGAGCCACGAAAACTGCTAGCGTGTTCTTGAGTCCGAACGGCATAACCAATTACTCATACAGACCATATCTGCTCAGAAAAGACGTAAGCGGTATATTCGATGGTCTCATGTGCAGCTAATGATATCTGGATCTCAAGTCAATCTTTGAGAACACTTGTGCTCCACGAAGCTGATCAAACAGATCATCAATCCTTGGCAAGGAATATCGATTCTTAATCATCAACTGGTTCAGCTTCCGATAATCCATGCAAAGTCTAAGGGTACCATCCGCCTTCTTCGCAAAAAGGACCGGAGAATACCATGGAGAAGTAATGGGTTGGATAAAACCATCCGCCTGTAGCTCCTCTAACTACCTCTTGAGCTCCTGCAACTTAGGCGTGGCCATCATATAAGGAGGAATGGACACTGGTGCTGCTCCTGGCACAAGATCGATAGAGAAATCCACCTCACGCACTGGAGGTAGACCCAAAAAGTCATCTGGGAAGACATACCTGAAACGATTGACAACTAGATGGAAATCCGTCTGACAAGTCCCCTAATTATCCAAATATAATCTCGAAATCTGGGTTGTGACTCCACCTCGCCCATGATGATCCGGTCCAGCTCGAATCACCTGAACGTCCCACTCGCCCTTGTATAGAAACTCTCTGCCCTCTGGTGACGTGAAACTCACCCTGCGATGATAGAAGTCTACAAAGGATCAAAAGGGAACCAACCAGTCCATCCAAAGAATGACATCATAGCTCGTTATCTCTAAGACATAGAGGTCCCAAAGGAAGTGACACCCTCCGACCTCAAGGGGGAACTCCTTGCACTAACGCACACTAGTCGTCCTAATCCCCAACGAAGTGTCTAGATCATGATATCAGAAGAAGTAGAAACACAGAGCCCAAGGCCCTCCACAATTGGTACAGATATGAAACTATGTGTAGCACCTGTATCAAAAAATACTGAAGATAAGGAATAAGCTACTAGAATAGTATCTCTGACTGTAGAAGGTTCAGGATCCTGCTCTGCATATGCCTACCCAGTGTCGCGGCCCTGCGACACAGCCTGGCTACCCTTAGTTGTCCCGCCCTGCTGCCTCTACGATCCTGGTGTCTGGCTGCCACGACCATGACCACCATCTCTGCCTGCACACCCTAACATATTCTAGTTTCCCGACTGGTAAGAAGCCATTGGTCCAGCTCCCTCATGCGGAGTATGCACAGAACCCCTCTCACTAGCTGGTAGAAACGCCCTGTAAAAGCGCTGCAGATGACCCATCTTGCCGCAAGCTCGGCACGCCATTGGGTCTCGTGGACACTGCGGTCTCTTGTGCCCCTCTCTGCCACACTGGTAGCACCTGACCGGACCACCGGAAGAAGCTTCCTAGATGGTACTTCCACCCTTAGAGAAATCCATCTGTCTCTTCCTCTTGACAATATAAATAATACCAGTAACTGGTGCTAAACCACCCTGGCCCACACCACTCGATTCCCGCAGGATCGTCTCAATAATCAATGCCTGGTTCACAATCACGTGTATAGTAGGAAACCTGAAAACATTTACCAGCGCTTGGATGTCATAATGAAGACCATCCTCAAAACGTCCGGCTCTCAACGTCTCATCACCCACCAGCAAGGGTGCAAAACGCTGAAGCTCCGTAAAATGAGAAGAATAGTCCATCACCGACATAGCGCCCTGCTGCAGATTCATGATCTCCCGAGCTATATCTTCCCTCAGCATCTCGGGAAAGAAGAAGTCATAAAAGAGTGCCTAAAAATATTCCCACGCCATGTCCCTGTGATGCTCTGACTGGGTGGTAACATCGCACAACCTCTTGGAGGAATCATGGAGCATGTAAGTCGCGAGCTTGACCCTCCGCCCTAGAGGCGTCTCAAGATGCTCGAAAATAGTCTGCATCGATCCTAGCCAAGACTCTGCAGCCTGTGGTCCGCCATCCCCTAAAAACATAGGAGGATGCTGCTGCTAAAAGATATTTGTCAGCTCATCCATAGATGTAGCAGCCTGCGGTGCTCCCTGAAGGGTCTACATGAACCGCATAAAGCCTTCACGAAACTGTTCCTCTGCGCCTGTGCCCGGTATAACATTTGGCTCTGCATATGGCTCTGCTGGTGGATCAACTGGTAGCCCATGTCCCACCATCTCCAGAGTATAATCATCGCCGCTCTCCTGGCAAACAATTTGCGGTCATTTAAGCGGCATGACACTACAAGGTCAAAAGCACGCCTCAGATTCAAGATTATTATGACCGAAAATCAAAGGAACCACAAAAGAAACAAGAAGAAGAAGGCATTCAAAATTGGAAAAACAAGACTACACGACGTGTACAATGACTACAAGGTGGGTACTTGACTTCCCTTACCATGCCCGGGTCCTTCTACACGGCTAAGCCACACGGCTTCTGTTGAAAAAAACCACACGGGGTGTATAATATCTACACGGCATGTATGGTGTTATTTTCCAACTGCCCGTTTCATCTGTGACATAGCTGAATAATTGGAGTGACACTACACGGCGTGTTGCACCCGCACACGGCGTGTTCACCACCCCATTTTCTAGCCACACGGCTAACTCCACACGGTTTTTCCTCAGACCAGACTACACGGCATGTCCCACAGGTACACAGCATGTTCAGGGAGAGGTGACACCGGCCCGTGTAGTTAGTTACATGGCTGAGTCCCCCGGTCACACTACACAGCATGTCTATAATTGAAACGACGTGTTCTGTCAAGGAGTTCACCAACCCGTGTTGTTAGTTACATGGCCGGACTTCAGGTCACACTACATGACGTGTCCACTCGGTACGCGACGTGTTTTACCCAAGCCCTTCCCTACCCCGTGTCTCCGCCCACACGGTTTGTGACACGGGAAGAGACTACACGGCGTGTACTTAGGTTACATGGCATGTACTCAACAAGTTCATTTTTCATCCTGAACAGAAGATCATACACGACGGGTATAAAAAAACTACATGGCATTTATATTGGGTTTCTGGACAGTATGCCTCAAGAAACATCCCCGGAACCCAGAAAATACCAAAACTAACACCTAAGTGTCAAATTCCGACCCGTGGGGGCCCATACTCCCCACAAATAAAATTTTGACATCTTATATGTGTTATAACCAATAAACAGTCAATGATCCACCAAATTCTGGTCAATGGGGGTCCATACTCCCCAAAAATCAAAGTTTGGCATTCATGCCATAAACAAGATCAAACAAGGAAATACTCTATCACAAAGCAGGTATTTATCAAGCAGCTCTCACAACAGCATGTTTTATTAGCATAACAACTATCACAAAAACATGCGAAATTCTAATGCACCTACATGGCATAGAACTATGCATGGCATTTGATTTCTAGCATGTGCCTATATGATGCATGAGATGGCATACCCTCATCTCATTGGGTTGCAACAAAAAAGAACCCATAGATAAAATATAAACTGCACAATCTCAAAGTGCATCACCCAATGGTGAAAACATATCAACTGTAAATTTGAAAAATAAGTATAATTGAAATACGAGGTAGACTGGCTTTTCCCTCTACACGGGTTAGCTACCCCCGGGAACAGCTTATTACTAACTATCGTTCGTCCTACACCTGACTACGGCTCCAAATATTAAGTCCAAGAAAAGAACCCCTCTGATACCACTTTGTAACGTCCCGGACCCGAGTTCCACACAAAGGGTGCCCCGATCCCGGTTCTCCAGAAGACCTCAAGCGCATTTCTCCAAACCCCAGAGGCTGCCGACTAGCAGCGAGGGCTCAGGTCTGATAGTGGGGAAAATATTCCCTCATTTGTCAAAGTGTAGCATAGAAAAATTTGAATAAAACATACAACAACATTGGATGTAGTAAACATACACATCTGAAATAAACTACATCAGTGGATATAACCAACAGTATATAAATGATTATGATACATGTTTCATGTTCTAAGAAAGTAGCCAGAACATGTTATACATCAATACAGTACAACAAAATATTAGAGTACGACAAACAAGCAAAACAGCTGGCAGCGGCATCGCAAGCCTAGGCTCGGTCTCATGCCCTCATACTCCTCAGCAATAGTCAAGTACATGTATAAGGACTATGTCACCCATCTACACCTACAGCAACGTAATCTGTTTGGGTCGAAAAGTGTGACCCAAATAGTGTGTGAGAAATATATCTCAGTAGGCACCCACCAAAGGCCCGTTCCCAACTGTGTGTAAGCATGAAACAACAGTGTGAAATAGTAAAATGCAATAAAGTAAGCAGTACTAAAAAGTAACTATCTTAACAATTAAATTCCCATTTTATTATTCATTTAATTCATTTAACTTAGTAAAATTCTTGTGCTCAATAGTACCAAGCCCTCAGTCTAACCATATGCTTTCCCTAAAGCTAAAATAGTAAAACCACGCCCTCAGGAATTCCCTCAGGCTATCCAGAATCCAACCCTCAGGTATTCCCCTCAGGCGTAACAGAAATTTCTCTCAGGCGTAGGATGTGTCTCCCTCAGGCACAGGAGTCAAGCCCTCAGGGACGAAAGGTTGCCCTCAGGAGAAATATGAAAGCCCTCAGGCTAAACAGTGTGGTGCCCTTAGGCTAATCACAACAGTTCCCTCAGGCTAAATACAACAATTCCCTCAGGAAAACCGGGCCATGCCCAATAGGTAAACAAGTAGTAACAAGAAATTCCTCTCAAGGAAATTCTACAATTACTACTTTGAAGGCATACCCTCGGGTATCCTGGCCAAACGACTAAACAGTGGAACACACCCCCGGGGTGGTTCCGGATCCAAGAAACGATCCCAACCAGTATTTTATCATCATAATTAAATACCTAAACAATTCTAGGTATTAAATATATCAACATCCTCAGCCACACGACACCCCAACATGGGTTCATGGCACGAAAACGCACAAAAATGCATGACAGTTGTAGAATAAACACTAAGCCACCTACCTTATATGCCAACGAACATTATACCTGAATGCCGACTCCAAAAACTCCCAAGAACGGCGTAGATATGACGAAGAACAAAACCCATTCAAACGTAAATAACTTTCCCTTGGGAAAGAATTGGTAAGAATGGTACCAGGAGTGGAGAGGGCTTACCCGTGCGGTTCCAACGAGGTCTTCCGACACTGAATTGGATTTTGGACGAACTCTCGGCGGATTATCAGAGGGTCGGTCGTCCTCCTCGGCTCCAAAATGGTTCAAACGCCTCCTCTGCCAAATGAGGAGGCTACTACCTGTTTTAAGCCAAAAAAACAAGGTACACGACGTGTACTTCTGAGTACATGGTGTGTACTTATTTCATTTAACTGTTCATTTGGCAGCACCGCCACACTGTTCATCTGTCGACATGAGTACACGGCATGTACTCCCAAGTACACGGCGGGTACTGTCGCCCAGCTGGCGGTGACTCCACCGCCTTACTGTTTAAGCCTGCCGACTAACTACACAGCGTTTAAGGTACCACTACATGGCGTGTAGTCATTTCCTACACCCCTCGTCGCTGAAAAGGATACACGCCCCGTGTACTCATCCCAACACGGCCAAAAGTACAAGGCGTGTAGAAATGTACATAGCGTGTAGTTCCAAAATTTAGTATTTTTCCCCATTTTACATATTTTCTCAAAAACACTTAAGGAAAAGAAAAAATAAGAAGCTCTTACCTCAAAACTAAGAACCATGTTCTTATATATTTATTTTTAAAAAATTCATTCTCTTTGATTGCTTACAGTTCATACAACACCGGGTTCAAATGATATGCAATACTCTATTAAAATATTATTATACAAACATTACTATTATAACATAGTTGGTCAATTGGGGTGTATGAAGAGTAATTACTAAATTAACAAAATTATATGTTATGAATATCTATAAAGTTAATAAAATGGAAATCATTTAATATAGATAAATCTCAAACCATTTGAAATAAAATAAATGTTTTCTGTAAAACTATATTTTTTAAAAAGGCCGTATAGTCATCCTTTGTGAAATTAATTTATAATATCTTTTTAACACTTTTATAAAATTCATTTAAAAAACTAAAAATCTTTTTTTAAATCTAAATATTAAAATTATGTTAATTATAATTGTGTTGGATGTTTATGAAAAGTTTCATTTTTTATGAATAGTGAAAATACTGAATTTTGATTGAAATTTGTTGTTTTGTATAAATTATTTATAAATTTAAATATTATTTTAAATTGGTTATAAAGTATAATTAGTTCAATAATATATATATTAATAAAATTAATGTCATTTAAATCATTTTTATATTGAATTTTTATATAAAAACATTGTAATATTTTGAACATTTTCTCTTTGAAAGCTCACTTTCTCATCGCTTATACAGGAATAATTTTTAAACAAATTCTGATAATTATGTGGATTTAATTAGTAAAAATGGATTCCATATTATAAATAACTATAATTAATATTATCTAATAATTTAAATTTACTTTGTTACCATAATTAAATATAATAATAGTAATAATTATTTACCATGTGTTATGTTAAAATGGGTTTAACAAGGGGTTAAACTATGATTATTAGGGTTAAAATGACCCAAATCTTCTCCAAAACCCATTATATAGACATATTTAGAACCTATAATGTATAATTATTGATATTACTGCATTTTAGACCCCTTTTCATATGAAAAACATTGGTACAAATTTTCCTTTGGAAAATTTACAAGTGTGCCCCTCACCTCACTTATAAAACGCCACCACCTCTCATCTCTTATACACACCTTAAAACATTTTATTATATAAAATACTTATCCAAATAAATTACCAAATTTCATTAAATAATAATATAATTATTCATTTTTTCATAAATCTGACCTTTAAATTATTTTTGTTCAAACCTAAAGAGGTTTCTTCAAAAAGAGTTAACCTTCTTCAATGATCATTTTTATTTTATTTATTCCTCAACTTCCTTAAATTATTATTAAACCATGTTGATATAATAAAATAATTATATTCAATATAATTATATTTTTTATGTTAATTTTATGACATGCAATAATCCCCACATCCATCAAATGGGTTATGAAATCATCATTCATGTGTACAACAAACTACCGCCTCGTGAACAGATGTCATTCATTTTTCCATTACCACCTCTCACAGTTTGGTATAATGATGGATATAAAGTATATATATGATATTTATAAAATTATGATATCTTTTTAGTCATTATATAATAAACACCTTTTTTATATTCCAATCCATGGGGGTATGATAATGTCACTCGTGTGTACGATAGACTACCACCTCACAAAGAGATATGATTCATCCTTCGTTAACTCTTTACATGGAAGGTGATAAAGACAAATTTAATTAATATAAGTTACATAAAGGAAATAATATTAATATAAATGACATATTTACCATTCTAAAAAATAATATATCATTTCTTTTGTATTTTTTGAGTCACTAAAAGATGATAACATCTTTCATGTACGTTTGGACTACTGTCATCATTAAGTGGCGTGACAATGATTTCATCCCCACATAGCATGGATGATATATATATTTTTATATTTAATGAAATAGTATTATAATTATAATAATATAATAATTGTTTAAGGAAAAAATATTTCTAACCATTTTTCTATAGTGATCATTGGAAAATGGACATGTTACTCATGTGCATATACGACCTGCCGTCTCCATGATTGTAACAAAGTTCACTTTTCGTAACAATATTTCCTAATTGATTTTAAAATTATAATTGATTTATAAATTTTATAATTATGTCATGATTATTATTCTAGATATGTTTAAATAATGACCTCTTTGGCCATAGTCAACCTATCTAAGTCGTTTTTGACACATAAGAAAAATATCATCGAAACATCTGACAAAAACATAATTGATTATGTAATAATATATAAAATGGAAATAAGGAAAATAAAATGAATATTAATATTTAGAAATATTCTTCATCAGGTAAATAATTAACTGAAGTTTATTATCTAGTAAGATAAAGAAAGCATGGGATGAGTCAGACTCAATGTAAGGGTTCCTTATCTCACTTTTACTTTCGTGAGACATAGGCCATATTAACCACATATTTCATTTCTGTAGGGTATATAATAGTTTTTTTATATTTTATATCATGAATTAATTTACCATCATGGTATTTAATTTTTCATTTAAATTTATTTCTTTCATGGTGCTTATGATACAAAAGTCACCAAAGTGGTCAGGGTTTATTTTCACAATCTCAAGATTATTCATGATTGTTTTTATTTAAGTGCCATTTGGTGGAATTATTGGGTATTTATATGTTAAATTAAATCTATTTTATTATACCCTAGTTATTGTTGATATTTTCAAATTAATATTATAATTTATCCTATATTTATTTAATTAAAATGATTATGAATATTTTTTTAAGAAAATATGACTTTATTTCTCCCTTCAGTCGAGAATCCTCTTTCATCAATACCCATGTTTTCAAAAATTGTTTTATAAAATGTTTATAATTTTTAAAAATGGTTTATTAAATATATTTTTACCCATTTTTAATTTTTAAAAAATGGTTTAAAATATATCCTCATGTCATTTTCAAAAGCAATTCTCTTTATCTTTTAACAAAAATGTGAAAGTAATATTGTTTTTAAGATGTATGACATAAATTAAAATTTCCACCTTAATGACCAATCAATTATTTAAATATTATTGGATAATTTTTAAAATTTTATTTTCAAATAACTTTTTTTAAAATATTTTGTGAACATTTAGTTTTATAAATATTTTCAAAGTGAAAATTTTATTTTTCTAGAAAATGTTTTTAATGATATTTTTATGGTAATTCTACTCATAAAAAACATTAAACCTTTAATGAACTAAAGATATAATGGGTATATTTTGTATTGATATCATCTTTATTCTTTATTATGTATGGTTTATGATTAGTTTGAATAATTATGTGCAATTTTATTACCATTCACTATATTACTCTAGATGGTTTAAGATTTTGTTTATTGATTGGGAAAATAATTAATATTTCGTATGATAGTTTTTCAATATGAATGTTTAAATTGATTGTGTCGATCCCTTTTTATATAGTTAATTTATTTAATGTTTTATGTTTTGGATAGGGCCTATTATATCCCTTAAATACATGGTAGGTTTCATGATACGAACTAGATTAGGTTTTCACCGAGGCCTTACCCATATATATTGATGTCTTATCATATGGCCTCCATAGTATTATTTGTATTGGAAAAATTCCTTCATGGAATGTTTTATATGTCTATAATTATATATTTCATATTTATGAATTCAGTTATTTATATTCCATGTTATTATTTAATTAGTTGTAATATTCATGGCTATGATTCATGATCATGTTATTATTTATATGCAATTATTTTATCATCATTTATTCCTATGATATTATTCTCTTGTTATTGATTGATGTTACTATATTTTAGTTGTTTACCTTTCCATATTTATTGAACCTTGTTTATTAATAGTTTATTATGTAATATTACCCTTACATAGAATCTGAGTGCAAATATTTCTTATTTTTATTTTCCACTGGATACTAAGATGTGTTTTTGTGATTAATATGCAGGGATACACTATAGGGAATAATGGAAATATCAAAAAAACTCTTAGTATATATTTGGTTTTAAAATGTATTGTGAATTTAATGTATGTATCTAGTTGACCATGATTACTAAAATATATTTCCCTTATAATATAATTACTTGTATCATATGCCAATGTAATAATATAGATATTGCATCTGGGATACTGGGTATGGGGTCGTTGCACTTGTAGATTCTTGAAGCATGTATGGATGATCTCGAGGGGTTCAAATTCAGATCCATCATGAAATGGTCACCATTGAGTTGTTTTGTTTCAAAAAAACATAAATACAAATAAAGTAATCATTAATTCAATTATTATGCATAAATTAATTCATGCAAGAACCTCAGACCAATACTGGGGCTCAGATCACTAGAGAAAATAAATTTTATCCCTATGGCCATGAAAATTTTAAAATCGCCATTTCATTGGCTTACATTACATTACCTAATACCAAAAAATGTTATCATGTGGATATAATGAAATTTATAACCTAATAATATTATAATTTTATTTATATTTAGTAGAGGACTGTATTTAGATCCAAATGGAGCCGACTTAACATTGATCTAATCTAGAACGTTCATGTTATGGTCATCCAAATATAATAATTAAAATCAAAAATGGTTTTGAAAGGTATGAATATTTTATGAACATATATTTTATATATGTTATTTTTTTCTTAAAACAATGGATGGAATCCATTTTAGATAGCTTAATCTATCCAGCCAGTATCTGGTTGGATATCAGTCACTAGATTGGTACTAGCATGTGGTAGTAATTTCACATGGTTTTGGAATTATCAAAAATATTTTAGAGTATTCAATAGTATATAGAAAAAATAAACAAATATAATTAAAATGGGTTGGTTTGTCTTGTGATTCAACAAACGAAAAAGAAAAACATAGGATAATTTAAAAAAATGGGGAAGGTGCTTCCTATGTAAGATTTTATTTGATATATATGTATATATATATATATATTATATTAAACATAAGAGATTCTCCACATACCCCCTCCATGTAGTCCCTCTTGGCTGCCGCCCTTATGGGGGCACCACCGTCTCTTGCCTACAGGCCTCCCCTACCTAGTCATTGCACCACCCTCTTACATGTAACACATATAGCTGCTGATGCCACCCATTGCTCTCATCCTTTCTAGAACCACCTCCATCTCATTCTACAGTCGTGCCCTATGCATCTACCACCCATGCCTTATATCGGCTATCCAAACCCATGCATGTTATTTCGTTCTGGTCAGTTGTATCTCCAAATTCATATTCCCCATCTGATTCACCGTTGTCACCCACAGTCGCACTCCAAGACCATATTTTCTAGAGTGTTCACCCCAATCCCCATGCTTCCCCAACACTGTTCATCCTCCCAAACACCCACTTCCTTGGTCAACCCTCTAAAAGGGGTTCTACCAACCTCATCCACCCTCACATGAGGTGTTGTTCCCTTTGGTGGCACGCTCTCTCATCCCCTTCGCTTTCATGACCCATTAAAGGTTAGGTGAGTCCTTCTCAGCCTGTAATGGCTCTGGGTGAGTTATTCTTGACCTACAATGGGCTTTGCTGGATTTATCGCGGCCCTCTCAGTATTATTTGGGTATAAAAACTAAAACCCCTTTTGAGGTATTTTTTAGGACGAGGTAAATTTTTTATATTCAAAAATTAATTTAATTTTTTTGAATTTTAAAAATAATCATTAATTTAATATTAGAAAATTAATTTAATTTTAAGTAAAATTAAATTAATTATTGGAACCAAAAAACAGAGCTATGGGAATTAAAATAATTTATTTAATTCATTTAATTTATCTTGACTTGAATTTATTTCATTTTAATTTTTACCATGAATTTATATATTTTATCAACTTATCTGGAGTATTGATTGTTCTTTTTTCGAGGATTTTTAATTAATTTATTAATACGACTACGTACAAGGATTTTAATAATTTTTTTGATAGTATGTACATTTTTATTCTTTGTTTAATATGTCTAAGGGATTGTACATTCATCATTATAGTTATTTATGTATTTTTTTTATTTCCATTTCATATGTGAAAGTATTTATATAATATTCATAATGATACTATAAGTTGTGGATCATGACAAGAAGTGGTTGTATCCTATCTCAATCATGGAAACATTGGACTGGGGTGCGAGAATCAGTATGATTCATGACCCAACTCAAGTATTATACCCCTACGACATAGTTAATCTATTGATTTTAAATGGATCAACCAATATTAGATACTAAAGAATAGTCATGTAGTTTAATTAATTTTTTCAATGTTTATTATTTTAATAATATTCATGTGTTCATAAACACATAAAATAATAAACAAATAAGGAATAAATATTTAGTGAATGTTCTCTACGGATGTATTGTTCATTTTTGATCATGATAACATGGAATGAACATATTTAATATAAAATTATTATACTTATTGAAAAATAATAAAACCCTCGAATTAATATTATGTCGTAATGCTTTCTGACTCATTCATTTAAAGAAAATTGGGTGTATGAGGTGAGAATAATCCCTATTTTACGGTTCCTCCTACTACTATGGAGTTCTTATATGAGTGATTAGTTAACATAACAAAATATGGTTGAAAATATGTAGCCATAGTTATCTTGATTAAACTTTAGAGGTGAAATTATGAGGTAATCAAGGTTATGATTCTGAGAAGTTGGGACTTTTCTTAATAGTTAAAGGGGTCACAAGTAAATTTGGATGGATAGTATAGTACCTATCTTGAAACTCTCCATGTATTGTATTATCCATAGCTTGGTCTATTATTATAGGTTTGAAGGAATCTTTCCACTAGAATACTGAAGAAACCAGGTATTCTGAATCAACTAGTGAAGGATATTTGGGTTCAATAAAATAGTGGGTGACATTTAATGAATTAATAAGAAATTTATTATTGGTAATAAAGATAAAGTAAAAATTTATAAAGTTCATTTGTTTTTGATAAAATTGAAATCTGTACCACAAGTTCATTATCACTATAACAAATTCTAGAAAATAAAATATCACGATCGTCCATAACTTCTATAAGAGGTATAGGTGCCTATGCATAGTACTATTCCATGAGAGTAATATTTATGTCATGGAGTCTTCACTTTATTCTAGTCCCCCTTTGGGAGAAATAAAAGTAGATAAATACAAGTATAATAATTATATAGATGGTCCACTATATGTATAGTGTATCATGATGTCATCAATGTCGAGTCAACTATAAAAATTGCCTGAGGAAAAGATTCCTACAAGACTCTACCGCATCTCCAATAGTTATATCAGGATAAATCATGTAAATAAAGGTATGATATATAAACTGTATTGTATAGGTACATTCTAATGGAATCAAGTAGGATCTAATGTACTTAAGATGATTATGTACATATAGAGACATGAAGACCTTGGCTTCTAATAGAATCTATAACTACAAAGTGATCTCATACATACTTCTTTAACACTAATATTATTTACTTTTGTTTTTAATTACAACATTAGTAACATGAAAAAGTCTATACCATGTATTTTGGCTTTAGTTTTCAAAACTGATAAGGATATGAAGAATAATAATTATGTAGTTCTTATTTTGAACAAAAGAAGTAAGGGAAAGGATAAGGGTTATAATGATACACCCATGGTGAAGATACCAATAAATCACCCCTATATAAAGAGAAATATATAGAGACATGGAAATGAGAATGAGGTTTTGATTCTTTATGTGTGTAAAGAAAGGACACTGTAAGAAAACTTTTAAGGCTCGGAAAAAGAAGCAAGGTGAAGCTTCTATTATGGATATATTTTCCATTGAATGCAATCTGTATTTATCTACAAGTTGGGTATTGGATATAACTAGTGGATCACACATTTTTAATCATATATATTAACCAAGTAGATTCTCCAAGATTCAAAATGGTGATGTTCATATCTAGGCTGAAAATGTTGTGAAATTGGAAGCCTCAGTAGTGGGAGATTATCATTTGACTTCACCTAATGGTTTGGTTCCTATATTACATAATTGTAATTATATTCTTTTACTTACTAGAAGCATAATATCAATGTCAATTAAGTTTAGACACTATGGGATTTTATTTAAATTTTTTAAATAAATGGTGTCTCTTTTATAAGTATATCCAGTGATATGGAATGGAACATATCAACAATGGCTTGTAAATAATTGTACTCAAAAACCTAATATTGGAATCAATGAAAGAACCAAGTTAAAATGATGTATATAACATCTTATAATATAACATCAGGATTATTCATGTAAATGATAATCATTTACATGAATTATATCAATTAGGATATTTAGACTCAAGTGATTTGAATCCCCTAGATGTATGTCACATTTGATTATAAGGAAAAATTATAAACTCTCCCTGTACTAGCAACGGAGTAAGAGCCACCAATTACTGTAATTAATTCATAATGATGTATGTGGTCTGTTTTTTATAGATTCAAGAGGTTGTTTTTCATAATTCATTACTTTTATTGATGAATATAGTATGTATGGTTATATCTATTTATTTAGTTACAGGTCAGAATCCTTTAAAAATTTCAAGGAATAACAATATGAAGATAGAACCATCTTGATCAAAAGATTAAGTGACTCCACTCACACTGAGGAGAAGAGAATCTTGAGAAATATTTCATTTATCACTTGAATTATTGGGCCATAGTATCATAACACACTCCACCTTGTACACCTTAGAGGAAATATGTTAGGGAATGGATAAACTGGACCTTTCTTGACATGAATGGATCAATGATGAGTTATGAAACTCATCCATTATCCTTTTAGTGATACGCATTGCTGAAAGTGACATATACTCTTAACTGGGTACCAACTATATAAATATATGGAATTATATATAATTTTTTATGGAAATAAAAATAGTATTTCATACATAAAATTTGGGGGATTTTATTATTTTTTCAAGATTATATCTATTGAAAAATTTGCATCTCAAAGCATGAAGTGCATCATTATAGGTTATATTAAGGATCCTAAAGGATATTAAATATATAAACCTTTATATATAAAAGTTATTAAGTAATTCCATGACATATTTATATAAAGGGAACACATTTCTCATTGAATTAGTTGGATAAAGATTAACTATTATGATTTTGATGCTCCTGATGAATGAGAGTTGGTACGGGAATAATCTACATAAGATATAGTATTTGGTGAAGAAGTTCCTTAGAAACAAGAACTACATATGTCAAATTAAGAGTTTAGAGAACCATAGGGTTCTATTTTTATTTTCACTATGTCAGTTTTCACATTACTTATACAAAATGATGAGCCACAATACTACAAAGAATTTTTAGAAGTAAAGGATGTTATAAAATGAAAATTTGACATACATTCTCAGATACATTTCATGTATCCAAATTATGGTTGTATTTTGGTATACCTCGAGCTAATGTAAATCCCATTGAGTGAAAATGAGAATTCATTAAAAATTTAGTCATGGATAGTAAATTCAATACATATAAAGCATGACTTCTAGAAAAGGTTTTCAGGAAACATCGATACATAGATTATGATGAATCCTTATAATTAGTAGCAATGTCGAAATCTGTCCAAATATTTTGTGCAATAGAATCCATCCATTATTATAAAATTCAATAAATTGCGGTCAAAATTTCTTTTCTAAATGTAAATTTGGTTTCATATCACTATGTGACTCAACCCAAAGGTTTCCTAAATTTAAATATTTCCAATTAAGTATGTAGGATTACAATGTACATTTATTGGTTGATATAGGCATCATGATCATGTAATGTTAATTTTGAAGAAGACATAAGATAATTTTGTTTCATATGGAGTGAAATAAATCCATGTGTCTATAAAAAGTATCATGGGAATTTCTTCATTTTCCTCATATTATATATTGATGAAATATTACTTATGGTAAAAAAATGAAAGTATTCCTATCAGTTAGGACTTTAATAAATTTATTCTTCTCAATAAAAGACTTGAGTGAAGAGTAATTAATCATAGGGATCAACATCTATCAATATAGATCTCAAAGACAATTTGGGATAGGTCAAACTATATATAATGATAATTTAACTAAAATGTATAATATGGAACAATCCAAAAGAGGGTTGTCTATAACTTCACAAGGTATCACTCTCTCATTGAAAATGTTTACACAAACATAGGAAGATATTGAAATAATATTTATAATCCCTTATTCTATATTAGTAGGATATATCATGTCTCATAATATATACAAGGTTTTATGTTTCCTTTCCTTTAACCATGGTGGGAATATATCAAGCTAATCTGAGAGAGTTTCACTGGGAAACTATAAAGACTATCCTAAAATAATTATGACAAAAAATGATATTTTCCTAGTGTATATATGATATTTGGAACTACTAGTGAGGTAATATATTGATATTAGTTTCCAAATATATCATAATTATCTGAAATTTTAGTCGGGCTATGTCTTTTTCCTGAATATCAGTGAAGTGTTTTGGAAAATATTGAATCAACCTATGTTCATCAACTATAAAAACTATAGGTCTATTGTGGCTTCTGGGGTATCTAGGGAGGTGTTTTTGATATATATATATTTCTCAGACATTGGTTTTTCATGTAGATTTGCAGACCCTTTCCTAGTTTATTGTGATAATGCTTCAATTAGGGTGCTTTCCAAGGATCCTAGGTAAAACTAGAGAACAACTAATAAACATGGGATGTTTCATATATTCATCTATTACACTTAGATAAGTGAAATCATAGTTACCAGAGTAGTTATAGAGGATAACATGGAAGAACTGCTGACTAAATCCATATCTCATCTGAAGCATGATTCTCCTCTGAAAGCTAGTAAGATTACACATGTTAGTAGTTGGATCTAGTGCAAGTGAGAGTGTTTTAAGTGTGTTCCCTCGACCCAAATCATGTATGTAATTTTATTACCATTACATGTATATAGTTATATATATGTGTTTGTTTACCTTACCATAATAGTGATGATACTTCTATGACCACTATATTTATGGTAAATTCCTTATATTACATGTCAGATCAAATGTTTATTGAAATTTCTAGGATTTAATGAGAACCCAGAGATACTAAGATAGTAATCTTAATGTTTTTTCTAATGTTCTAGATACATCATGCAGGCAAGACAAAGGTGATGAATGACTATCAGGTTCTAGGGGATCGTAAAAATTGATACATATTCTCATGAAGTTTCTACTTAGAGATATTAAGTATATGAGATCATGATGACAAACATCCCAATAGGAACACAAAATTTTTATAGTGTCATAGGTAGTTCCTACCTATGAACACAAGTAATGGTCTCCTAAATTGATATTGTAATCATTGTAAACTATTTGATTGTGTATTTTTATTAAGATAAAATATATGGAATTAAATTTATAGTGAGGTAATTTGCTTTGGGTGCATCATGGGAAATATTAAATTGATCAAATAATCAATAATATTTTTTCCCATACGAAAGTAAATAATATCTCAGGCCTAGTTGATAAGGATGATATTACATTTACTAAGTCCCTAATCATGGTAGATGTTGGTATGAACATATAGTTAGGTCCATGAATAATAAACCAACAAATAATCATGACACAAAGTTTGCATCCTTCTTTGGGGATATCATGATAAAAATAGATTATATTACACAACAAGATCACATAAGAATGAATATCATTGTTATGGATTTTCCTTATATAATTAAGGGCATTGATGGGTTACTAGAATCTACTCATAGTCTATGAATAATAATCATTGTTATCAAGATTAGGTCTTATGGGATCACACTGTTATCCATTTCAAATCCCCCCCCCCATTTAGATACATAAGAGTATAGGATATGGTGGCCCCACCATAGTGTATGAGACCTGTCTGAGAATAAATGATCACCAAAAATTAAATAAATTTAATATTAGTTGAGTATAAATTAATTGGACTTGTATTTATTTATTAAAATTATTAAAAATATATTAACTAAATACACATAAAATTATTATATGAATGATTAATAATTTAACATTAATTTTTTGATTAATATTGTGTGAATTATGTGTCATGTTAACGACTCGGTATTATCGGATGGTAAATTTATTATGTAGTACAAGTAGGTGGTATGATATAAATGAAATTTATGACAAAATTAGTTTTTCAAAATATATCACTCATGTATTATTTAATTGTTGTTTGTTATATGGGGGTCAAGGGAGCCTTTATGGGTATTTATTTTCCACTATATAAGTAATAAGGATCACTTTTCTGAGGGACTATTAATTACCCCGAATTTTAGAGTCCCCCCATCCTCCTCCTATTATCCTAGAGGGAGAAAGGAATATTTCAATAATTCAATCTTCGATCTATTTATTGTACTAAATGAACAATATCATGCTGATTTTAGATATATTGAAGGCATTGTCATACTTTTATTCTAACACCCATATTTTGATGACCAGTACTATCACAAAATCTTGAAGCATGTGTGGATTTTTTAGAGGGGTTCAACATTTGAGATTTCATGAAATGGACACCAGTATAGTGTGATAGTCACATTTTCAATCAATCCAAATGATATAATTATTCATTTAATTTTTTTTCTTAAATAAATTCATGAGAGATCATTGGACCTTTAGTGAGGCCTGGGTCACTAGAGGCACAAGAGATTCATCAATTTGGAAATAAATATTTTAAAATCCTCATCCCTCCATATTCTATTGTGTTCCCTAGTAAAAAAACACAACCAAATGAAATTTCACATTGACTTTTAAGAAACAAAATAAAAAGAGGGATATAATAGAACATGATGTTATTTTCTTCGCATGTGGGAAGATAGGTCACTAGAACACAAACTGCTATGAAATAAAGAAGAAGTATGAATGATATAATTCATTAGGTATATTCATCAATAAATTTAATTTTTAATTTATACTCCTTGGGTATTAGATATAATATTTCCATAAATATATGTTTCTAAATAATGGGACCATGTAAGTCAAGGAACATTACTAAAAGTCATGGTGTGTTCTCTAAGTGGATGAGAAAGGATAAAACCTACATCAGTGGTAATAATCACATGATTTTATTATCAAGTGAATTATTCATATACAACTATAATTATTTTTTTAATGATACCATATATGTTTTTAAGTAGTGTTTCTTATTTTATTTCATACACAACAAATAGTTAAATAATACATGAATCATTGGAAATAAATTATGAATATAAAATATAAGGCTCTAATACCCAATTATAGAAAGATAATTCTATTTCTAGTAAAAAAAATATTTTTCAAGGATATACACAATATGGTATTTAGACTCTCTAGAGATAAAGACCAAAGGTATTATCGATACATTGACATATCTAGTTTTGGACAATGAAACTATTAGAAATAAAGGTAATTCTCAACATTTTTGGAATTCGTTCAGCTATAGAGTGTGAACTATTATAATGAAAATATAGTGGTAAATATAGAATTCATAATATTCATTAAAGAGTATTAAGTAATGTAAAAGTGATGTAAAAAAAATTCTTGGTTAGAAGATATGAGTTTCTTTAGGCTCATGTGCTAAAGAATATCTTGACCATGAAAACATTGATCATTATAATATAGAATAGAGTAATTATTAAACACTCATTCTCTTATACACATCAAAACTATGATGTTGGTAAAGAGAATCGATTTTTATTTTTACATGAAAACATTGAAAATTAAAATGAAGTATAGATTAATTCTTAAAATCACATTTCATGATACACATTAGAGTAATGATGTAATTAAAAGGATAATACATGTTAAGACTCTTATGAATTGTATAAAACTTCATTATTTTAGAGACATGATTTGAAAATAGAAATGTAACCCCATAAAAATATGTCAACTATGATGAAAAATTGAACTCATATGGCTTATATTATGAAATAAACCCATAATTTCATAATATCATGTCTTTAAATTAAAAGGTTTTTTTATGATAATTTAAAAAACCTAGAATCCAGAATAACAAATTTTTCATCTATAATAATTATGATAATGGTTTATAAGAATATTATTGAAATAATTATGCTAGAAAATTGAGTGTAAAGTTATATACAATATTTCTATAAAACGGTGCACCACTCTATTTTAGATAGTGGGATAATGATTTACCTAGATTTTTTGAATTATATAGATGCACAATTTTTTGGAATATGAACATGTTTCATAAGATAATGTTGAAAAGGAATGTTTTGGAGACACATAATTTTTAATTATGATAAACCATTATAATGGTTTTACATTCACCATGGATGGTGATAAATTATTCATAGAGACTAATAAATCCTTCTAGTAAAAAGTAAATGGAAACAAGATAATATTCAATAATGGGTTCCTTGTATCAAAGTATAAGTGCTTATTAATTTTTACTATTTAAAATTCTGATATGTTGTGGTATTCAAGAGAAACATTTCATGGATGGTACAAGAGTTGTACTAGTAGGGCTTGATTTTTTATACCAAGTCATCATGAAAAAATACATTAGAATTTTATACATATAAATGATACTTTTTATGATCATTATATTTGTCATTGTATGTCAAGACCATCATTTTTAGAAATTTTATATATGATACAACAAAAAAATATAGGTACAGACAATAATTCTAATAAGGGGTGGAAGTTACTAAAATCTATTTTAGGATTGATATAAGAAGAAAGATCATTGAATATTTATTTGGACTGCGTTTTTTCCATGTTTCTACAATGAGTTAGTGGGAGAGTAACGATTTTCTAAGAAAAATATATTTATGAAATTTGTAAAATAATTGTTTTGAATTAAAATTATTTGAGACCAGTATGAAATTAACTCCCTATGGTTTTACTTAATATAGAAACATATGTTCTTGGTAATGAAAACTAGTAAGATATATCTAATGGTTTTCATAGACCAAGTAAAAGTACATATATAGACAACGAACTAAAAAATACATGTTTGAATAAATTGTGAGTAAATTTTAAGCAATGTCACGTGGTATACATCTATTCAAGAATATTTATATGGTTCATTGGAAGAGATTAATGTGGTTAGTATAATTACATTCGCTAATGTGATGGACCAATCACATATGAAATTATATATAATACATTTTATATTTACAATATATACACTATGGTATAAAAATATCAGTATAATCTTGGATAATGACATGAGAAGTAGTTAGAATTATCTAATTTTACTTGAGAGAGTACAAGAGACATGTTCCAGGTACATAGAGGGTAATTGAAACTAGTTTAAGGAGGAAAAAACTAGTCTTTCTTTGGATCAATATCATCTAATATCACATTCAGAAAAAGATAATGATCATGGGAAGCTCATTAGATATATTGGTTGCTATATCCACAAATAGTGAAGTTCATTATGGAATTTAATACACCTAAAAAAGAATTGTATAATATAAAATGAATTTTTTTTATTCATTGAATCATTCCTACTATGTAATGTTTTGTCATGATATAAATTATGATAATTATACCACTAGTAATATCCATTATATCATGTTCTAATAGTGGAAAAGGGAATATACTCTGAGATATCATCTTTAGGGGAGTATTACTCAAAGAGATGAAGTAGTATATTGCCTATTGGCCATGCAGGGGAGATGTGGAAAGACCAATGACTAAATCCATACTTAGTATAAAAATGATCTTTTCATGTGAGAGTTAAAAGGATAGTTAGAAAGTTGTATATTGTAAAAGTGAGAGTGTTGTAAAATATGGTTCCCTAGACTAAACATGAATAGTACTACTCATTTAGAATATCATGACTGTAGTGAGTTGTGCATGATGTACACTTACAATAACAGTGTTTATATTTCAATGTCTACTATATACATGGTAATTTCTTATTTTTTTTGTATCCAAAGGTTATAATAGTTCCCAGTTTATAATGTGAACCTTAATTTTATATGATATTGATCTTAATAATATGCCTTATAGTCTAAATACATCATACTTACAATAAAAATATTATGTCTAACCATCAGGTTTTGAGGGATCATAAGAATTTATACTTCTTCTCTAGATGTTCATAGATAGTGATCTTTAGTAGATGAGATCATGAGGACTGAATAGATAATAGTATCACTATATGTTTCATATGTCATTAGAATTTCTTATAAGTGAACGTGAGAAATGGTCTCTTGAATTGTGATTAATGTCAATGTATAATATTTTATCATATATAAGGATGCAAGGAAAAAATTGTTACATTAATGTCATGCAGTGGTATCTTGCATTTGGTATAGCATTGGTGGAATGGAATTGATTGAATAACCAAGATATAATTTTTCACTGCCAAAAGGAATTGATACTTCTAGTATAGTTGATCAATATGATAGTACCTACATTAAATTCATGTCCATTGTAGTGGAAGGTTTGCCCATCCAATTAGGTCAATGAATAGTAAATCAATAAAGGATGATGACACTAAGTGTGTATCCTTCTTTTTTAGATATCATGTGACAAATAGATTATATTACATGGCTTTTGTTTTTGGTAAATGTTTTCATTGATATAAATTTTATTTATCTCATTAGAGAATTTGATAGGTTTTTAGACTCTTCTCCTAGTCTGTGAGTAATATTAACAAATATTGAGATAAGGTCCTAGAGGGTGACAAACAAATAATATTGCAAAGTCTACTATATTCTAATGAATATGAGTTTTGGAAATGGTGGGAAAAACTAATGGGGTTGGGGATGTTTGAGAATACATGATCGCCTTGAAATAAATAAATTAATTATTATACAAGATTAGAATAATGGTTAGTACGTTTATTTATTATAATTATTAACAATATATTAAGTGAATATATGGAAAAATATTTAATGAACTAATATTCTTTTAATATTCAAGGTTCGTGTCATATGTGTATGAATGAAGAGTAAGTTAATGCCTCATTTTTTATCATATAATATATTTTATTATATTACAATGTGATTAATAATATGTGTGTTATTTATGATTTCTTATAACATTTATAAAATTCCATTTATAGATTATTTTGTGGTTAATCCATATCAGGGGGTTGGAGAGCCATTTAGGAGTTATTTTTACCTAGCTATATTATTGGTATATCATGTCGAATAATATTCACTACATGAATTTTAGAACCTCTCTATCGTCTCTCTTAATTCCTAAAGAGATAAGGATTTGATCTAGGCCTTTGATCCAACTTCTTATTCACAACCCGATGGATCAGTATTGTGCTGATCATTGGGATATCAAAGGAATCATCAAATCGACTCTATAGAACCTAAATATTGATGATTAATGTTACAAAAACAATAAAATCAAGTATATATGATCAAGAGGTATTCTAACATGGTTTG
Source organism: Viscum album (assembly GCA_963277665.1). Classification (NCBI taxonomy): domain Eukaryota; kingdom Viridiplantae; phylum Streptophyta; class Magnoliopsida; order Santalales; family Viscaceae; genus Viscum; species Viscum album. The sequence goes on along the minus strand of OY728133.1, from coordinate 2,061,188,348 downwards.
TTTTATGAACTTTCTCCTGTGAAGAGAGGTTGTTGAATGAACCTTCATATGGAAAGATGCATTTTTTTATTTAATTTTTATTATTAATTCATTCACAAGAGATATGTAGGTTTTAAATGGGATGTGTTTATATTGGAGGTGATGTTATGAAATTAATTGCAACATTCATATTGTAAGTTTCCTATTTTTCTGAATTCGATATGTTCTCGGTACCAACATATAGACCATATAAAATATTTATAGGGAAAAAAAATTATTTATAAATAACCTCTATATTTATAAGTATATGATAAAAATTATATATGTTAGGGGTATAAGTGATCTTTCAAGAGAAGCCCCCATGTCGTTATCCTTTGATGGAAAAGGGGAACTTGTGTTAGAATCGAGTTTAATCCATTTGGGAACTGATGGAGGATTTTCTAGCTACATCTCATTCATCCTTCCTTGGAAAATGTCCCATTTAAGAATAATTTATCCACAATACCACAAATACATCTCATAAATAGGTATTTCTTATCACAGGACAATATATAATTTCATCCCTCTAAAAAAAATGTTGATATTGTAATGATATATGAACGGGGTGAAATGTGAGTTAATGTGGTCTCACATACATTGGATATCATAATTACTATACATGAAATGATAATATAAAAAAATTGGAATTGTAAAATGGTAATTTATAATGAAATTATAATTTAAATGTAAATATAAATATGAAGTGAAAAGAGTGAGATAAAGGACCATTACTCTATCCAGGTAACAACATAAGAAAAGAGGCTTAATGAGAGGGAATGGAAAATATTTTATATAAAATATATAAAAACAAATAAAATATTGTATAAATAAAATAATATTTCCATTTTTAATATAATTTAAAATATATTTCAATAAAATAATTTCATTTAGAAATAAAAAGAGTTAAATAAAAAGCCCTTAATTCGGGATTTTAACAACGTATAAAAAATATAATATGAAAGGGAATAGATAAAATGACTTGGAGAAAATATCAAAGGTATAATATTATATGGGAAATATATTTATATTTTCAAATGAAAAAAATTAAAGAGTTAATTACCAAATTATTTTAGTAGGAATGTTAGATAAGGGGAATAAAAACACCTACCTCTCTTGAGATTATTAGAATAAATATGACTCTTCAAAAACAAAAAGAACTTTTTAATAAAAAACATAGCTGTCGGAGAGACTCCTTGGGAATTTATAAATATGAAAATTTTAATTTTGTGTGGGATATATGAGAAGAGGGGTTGTATTTATAGATTTGGTTAATGGAATTTCATGTAATAAAGTACTGAATATTTTATTTTTCAATTACTATAGGTGTTATATTACCCCCATAGATCACTATTTCCAGTCATAATGCTCAACTATAAAGGTTGTTCCAAAATTAAGAAGGGAGTGCTAAATTTTCAAAGTTGTGTTATTTTTACATATATAAAACGTTATATTGATCATATGTTACATTGTTTCACCATATTTTATGATATTAAATTATTTAAAAATTACTTAATTTCAATTATTACTTAATTTAAATTCACTAATTTAAAATATGTAATCTATTTTAACAAATTTATATTCCAAATATATGAATTTTTTTAAATTGATAATTCTAAAAATGTTTTATTTATTACAAATGTTTATCAAAATAGTTATATTATTATTCCAATGAAGAAATATTATTTCTAATTAATACCATATCTCAAATGATATACATTTTATTATAATAAGCTTATAAATTTTTGAAATTAATTTTCAAATGAATGTAATTAATTCATTAAAAATAATTTATCTATGTAAAATATTTTTCATAACCTTATAAAAGGACTTTTTAGTAAATCAATACATATGCAATGAATGTTGTTTTATAATAAAAATATGTAATCACGCTTTTATATATTATATTTTTTATAAATTACATAGAAAATACACATTTAGTTTTAAATAATATAATTAACATTTTAAGGAATATAATATTGTATCATCTAATGAACATAAAATAATATATGACATTAAAATGTATATAATGACTTATTACATTTTCTTCAAGGTTTACCTTGAATAGTTACTATGTAAATATTTAAAATACTCTAAAAATATTTATATTCTAATAAATACATTATGATTTCAATTCCCATATGATAATAAAATTGTAATTATGTGAAATTTAGTTATTAAGGAAACATTAATTTGGTAAAAGATATTTTATACAACCATTTTTTGAAATAATTATTATTCTGATATATATGAATATAGTTTTTATGAAATATGGAATTATAAACCTTATATATTATTATTACTTATTAACATTCCAACGGCGATATATAGATGCATTATAACTATAAAAATATAAGAAATATAATCTACAGGGCATTAAAAAATAATGATTTAAGGATGAATGTTATTTTCATTCCATTAATAGAATTTCATAAGATCGTGTATTTATGAATATTCAATATATAATTTATAATGATTTATAAATATATTAAATGATTATTCCTTATTGATATTACGAAATGAAAATGAATATACACACAATTGTCATGTAATAAATAATAAACCCATATACGTTCGTTATATAATTCTAGAATAATATTTTCATGAAACAAATATATATATATATATATATATAGTATAGTTCTATTTTTATTATAAACCATTATTCATATAGTTATAATTCTTATTAGAGTCTATAAGTTATGATGTATTTTTTATCTACATTTACTTATAATATTTATAAAAAATGTTTATTTCATGATTTTATGATTATAAATGAAAATTATATGGCTAATATGTTTCTATTTTTTTATGGAAGATCATGGTATTTATACTCTTTATTCCAGACATTTACTTTTACTAATTCATTAATTAATTTTAAATTAAAAATAGTTAGTGTATATTATTTATTTTATTTTTATTTAACTATATGTTTATCTTATCATATTCATTTATTTATTACTAACACTATCAAATAAGTTTTGTTTATTAAAAACAAATGAAAAATAAGTATATTAAAAACTAAAAAATAGGAATATATATATATATAATCTCGGGTGTCACATTCTCTCCAATTTAATAAACCACATCCTTTCAATTTTTACATAACATAATTACAATAGAAAATTATGATATGTTGGATTCATCTTATGATTCTCTATAATGGGATAAACCAATGTTCACGGACCAGAACCAATATCATTAAACTAATCATGATTAGGTAATAAATTGAATTAGTATAAATAGATATTAAAGGGGATGAAATCCTCTAAGTGGATTCACTTTTCCATATCCTTATGAAAGGGCTTCCATCCGGGGAGATTTAGAAGGGGAGGAATCTCCATCACTTCTCGAATCATCTATCCATACCCTCTTCCCTCCTCCTTCCCCTCCTTACTTTTCACTGGTCTCTGCATTCTCCCAGTGCTCCTGCATCCCCCTCTTCCACCCCTTATTCCTCAGGTTTTTGTGGTTCCTTTAGGAGGTGAAGGCTCTACTCACTTCTTTCCTCCTTGGTTTCTCTTCCCTTCTCCCAGTCCTACTCCCATTCTTTCCTAATTTAGTTCTCTATAGGGATAGTGTTCGCCTCTCTCCATGCCCTTTTCTACCTTTTCCAGTGCATCAGACCTCTATTTTGGGTCTATGTTGGGGGGATTCATGTGTTTTGGGTCAAATAAAGTGGTGTCATTTTTTGTTCTTCTTCTACTCTTCCATTGTTATCCAACCCATCATTCTTGAACCCATATTGGCCATGCTATATGAGGGTTTCAGGACATCATGGAATGGTGTTGGAGGGGTTCTGACAACAGTCTCAGTGCCTTTTCTATGCTCGATTTGGTTTCATTCTCATATGTTTGGTTCCATTCTTATTCATCCATTGTAGTGTTTTTTTGAATATTTCTTTCAGTTTTCAGTTGTCTTATTTTTAATTTTTTGGTCTCATTCAGATGGATCATTTGTGGTTAATTGTTTGGTTTTACTATGGTTACTTGTTCAGTTTTGGTTCCCAATGGTGATGATGCAGGATCTTCATTCATGCTGGTAATGACGACTACGATGTGGGGTCTTGTGACAGATGCAGTGGCCATCGACGACGTCACTTTTTGATTCATATCGTTACAATTTTATTGTCACATTAGGTATTTATTTTGAAAAAATATTCTGGTTAAGGTTTTGATCCTCTTTGAAGTTGTTATGATGATAGTGAGTTGGAAAGAGTTATGAGATACTGTTTTGATGCTCTGGTGGGTTCTCATTGGTAGGGAATACGATAATGGTGTGATCGGCTATTAAGGAGCATGGATTGAGGTGACTTTCCACTCAAGTTTTGATGTCCCAAGACGATTTTGTTGTGATTAGACTGATGTATGAACTTTTGAATTCTGAATTTTGGGTGTTTTAGTTTGGGTCATGGTGCATTATGTGAGGTGGTACGTCAATCAATGTGATGGTTGTGATGAGTAAATATTGGTGATGATGTTTTTAGAATGACTCTTATGTGGATTCTATATTTTTTAATCATTCCATTATGTTATATGAATTATGACTTTTTTTAACATTTTAATTTTTTGTATTTTAATCAGGAAGTATTCGATTACCAGTAAACAATAAAGTTGGTTTTAGAAAATTAAAATATATATTTAGAGGATAAATAGTGTTGAAGGGTTAACTCTATATTTTTATAGTAGTTTTTTTAGTATTTCTTCACAAACAAAATGTGTTTTTTATCTTAAGTATTTTTTTATTAATTCCAAAATAAAATCCTAATTCCAAAATATAAAATAAATAAACTTTGATACTGACATAAAATTTATTAAATTTTTTTATTATGATAATCCATATAATTTTTCCAAAAACATTTGAACAATTCACTTTCTTATATTATGTATCATTATTGAAAAATATATTATAATTTTTTACTATGAAAAATTGATTTATATTAATAAGGTAAAATACATAAAATCCTTGTTATTAATTTCCTATGTATTTCACATAGAATGAATATTACTTATTAAACCCATACCATATTTTTTTAGAATTTTCAAAGGATTCACTGTAAATTAAATGTTCTTATACCTTCTCCTGAATGTCCCAAAGGCCTTAATTTTATTTTATTATGGATAATCCCTCTTTTAAGGCTTGAAGATGAACCCTTACATGACCCGTAGGGCCATGGCACAACGCCTGACACGGCCTGAAGGCCAATACATGACTCGAAGGCCCAGAGGCATACTATGTCTATTACATGACACGTAGGCCCAACCCACAAGAACATCCCCTCCCCAGAAACTATAGCATTGATCGCCTATCTCCCCAACATGAATTGTTGATCAGCTAGAATTACCCCTACAAATCTGCATGGTTCTTAGTCCCGATAGCAGTGTCCATAACCTATTTTTCTTCCAATCTGGTTAGCTCTGCATCTGGTGACTACTACTCTTACTCTGATCCTATTTTGGGGCCTTCTCTTTGTGAACTGGGCTACTCCATGGTCTTTTTGTCCCAAAGGCCCTGAGGCTCGAAGGACTTTAATGACCCGAAGGCCCTAAGAACCGTAGGCCCAAACTGGTGGCCCGAAGGTCCAAATAGGATGAATAGTTATGGCTGCTACAGTACCAAACAGTTCCTTCTACAGTACTACTATAGTAACCCAGGCATTCACCTCCACTCAGTTTCGAACCTGGGTCTCTTGGATGCCAATCAGGAGCCCTTACCACTTGGGTACGGTTTTGTTGCCTTATCTAACTACGACTCTTTTGATCTAGTTCCTAATATTTTTACTAAACAATTATCTCATGAAAACTATATCACATTTTATCTTAATCACCCAGATTCAGGGGGTCAATTTATTATATAATAATAAAAATACATCAGATTATATACATAATATCAAGTTTATTAGTCCTCAAGATACTAGATACAGGAACATTACATTAATATATCACATGTTATATTATTAAACTGTAATCCATTATTCTTTAATATTATCCACATATCCATATATAAACAATATTACACTTCATTACCTGGTGAAATAGGAAGAAAAAGAATAGGCTAATCTTATATTCTTAATAGAGGATAACTTACAGTGGAAACGTATTAGTATAATAATGTAATAATCAATATAAAAGGAATAAATAAAAAATGCAGTCCATATGAATACATAATAATAACATAGTCCAAGGATCTTAAGAAATCAAAAATAAATATTCACAAAAATAACAATAATTGAATTCATAATGATGGTTTTAATAATTTCTAAAATCACTGACATACCATCAGGACCATGTTCCAAAACATCGTAAATAATGGGTATTCATGCCTCAAATACCCTGGCTGTTTTTTCCCATGAGACCACTGGTTCATTAAGGGGATATATAATTTTGGGTCCCACTTATCACTTAATATGTCCAATACATTAATCATATGAAAATAAATTATAAAATATATAATATATAATTTCTATAAAAGAACCACATACATAAATATAGTTCTATAATCACTAATTATATCTATAAAAATAATGGTTATATGGATTGACAAGATTAACCTAGTAAAATGAATAGAAACACTACCTCCTAGAATAATATTTAATTAGAATAATTAAGTATAAGGTATTCACACAATATAATATAAATGGATATATAGTTAATTTTTTACAATCTATTAGTTAATCTAATAATGTGTCTGCATTGTTGAATACCCTTTATTCAAAATAATTAAATACTAAGAACCCAAGCTAAATAGAATAAATTGTTATGTAGACTAGATAATCGATTCGATTGGAAAATGTAATTATTTATCAATATAGGTTATTTACATTGAAAATTATTAAGAATAAATATAGATTCATAAAGTTAAAATTAGTACCCTTATCAAGTGAATAATATATAATTGTAGTTATTGAGTACTTATAAGGATTCAGGTAATCAGTGTGTTAAGACCATAGAATGAAATTAATTATAATTTTAAAATACCAAATAAATTATGGATAAATCCCCTTTAAATGTTTGGATTATTTGATACAAACATATTTGATGTGTTTTAGGGATATAAAATTTCTTAATAAGAATCATGTATATCAATATAATTTAATGGAAAAGGTGAACAAGTTCCAAAATTTAGTTTCATCCACTTGAGACCTAATAAAGGAAACTATAGCTACATCTCAACTATCACTCCTAATAGTAGGTCCCTTTCAATAAATAATGTATCCATAATACAATAAATACTTGTTAAAAATAAGTATTTTTTATTAAGGGGAAATATATAATTTTATGAATCATAGGGAAATTTTTTCATTATATTAGATGATATGTAGAGTATAAAGAGAGTGAAATGAAATTTCACATCTATGGGATATCATAAGAATAAGACATGAAATTATATTACAATAATATTGTAATTTCATCAATGAATTGAAAAGGATGTTGCGATGGAAATGTAAATAAAAACTGAAAAGATATATATAATGATATCTTCGACAAGGTAACAGCTTCGGAAATGTGAATTAATGAGAGTGGATGAATAATATATAATTTAAAACACATAAAAGGGATGATAATATAATACATATATATATATACTGATGTATATTATCATATTAAATGTAATTTCAAAGTGATTAAAATAATACAATTATAATTGGAAATAAAGAGGGACTTATATCAACCCTTACTTCGGTTGAGTAATGACTTTTAAAAAGTGTAATATTATAGGTAATGAATAAACTATATAGTATAAAAGATCAAAGATATTATTTAACAATAATAATAAAATTATATCATTAAATTAAAATAATTTTTTAAATATCTTATTATAAAATTATGGTAAAAGGAATGTGAAATGAGGGGAACAAAAACCCTTACACCACTTGAGCTTCATATCCTAGAGTCTGACCATATAACTGAAAAATATTTTCAAGATTCAAGAGAGAGATATGGGATAGAATTCTTGAGAGGGTAAAAAATGAGAAATTTTAATTTTTTAGGAAGAAATAATAATATGGGGTAATTATAGTCACGGTGAGTGGTATTTCATGGAATAAATTATTGAATATTTTATTTTTATATTATCTGAAGAGTTCCACTACCCCACCCCCATAGCTTCTCATTTTCTACCATAATTATCAACTATAATGGTCAGTTATAAAACTTGGAAATGAGAACTACATTTTCTGAGTTCACTCAAGAATATATATATATATATATATATATATATATATGTGATTTCAAATTTACCATATATTACCATACACCACCATTTTTACAGTATTTTACAAATTTTATAAAAAATTACCAAATTTTACCCCTTAAATAATTTCAAAATCCTAGTTCTAAATAAGAAATATATTTTATCAAATTTATATTATAAAATTATAAATGTATTTTTTTAAAAATCTTTTGAAAATAGTTTGTGTGTGATAAATGTTGTTCAAAGCAACAACATTACTATTCCAATGCCCATATTATTATTCTAATAAATAGCCTATAAATTTGATATATGTTTAAAAATAATAAGATAATAAATATATTAATTTTATTTTTAAATAAAATTAGTAATTTTTTAAAATATATTTTTATGTGCAAAATATTTATTCTTACTATTTAAAAGTAATTTTTAACAATTCAAAACATGCTCATTAAATAATTTTTTAGTTTTAAATAATTCAACACTAATTTAATATTTTAATTAATTAAAAATTACTAATAAAATATTATTTAATTTTAAAATATATTTTTTTACCTTTAAGATAAATGTTAAATTGTTTCATCTAACAGATACGAAACAATATATGACATTAAGGTGTATATAGTGACTTATTAGATTTGATTCAAAGATCACATAAAAATTTAATATTAAAATATATAAAATACTATATTGAAAAATATATTACTATAAATAAATTACTTTTTCAACATCTATATGAAAATAAAACTATAAATTTTAAAAATATTGTTTTCAAGGAATCATGAATTTAGTAAAAGATATTTTATACAACTGTTTTGGGAGATTATTATTATTTTGAAATATCTGAATATAATTCCATTATCCCATATGGATTAATAAATATTACTTATTATTAATAATTATAAATTAACAAATGTTAATATAAAAATACATTATAAATATATAAAATTATAAATTAAATCTATAGTGTAATTTAAAATCATTATTTTAGGTTGAATGATATTTTTATACCACTAAAGAAATGTCATATGATTATATATTTATGTATATACAATATAAAATTTATAGTTATGTATAAATCTATATATATATATATAATGGTTTCACTCGATGATTATATAATGATAATGAATATATACTCAGTGGTCATGTAATGAATAATTGACCCATATACAAACATATTATAATTCTAAAATATTTTTTTTCATGAAATATATTTATTTTTAATGTTTTATTCTATTTTTATTTTAAACCTTAATTCTTATTAGTTCCATATATTCTAAAGAATATTAGTTAGGGTATAATAGTTATCTACCATTATGTCTAGTATTTATAAAACAGTGTTTATTTCATGATTTTATGAATATAAATAAATGGTTATTCCATGGAAAATAAGTTTTTTTAGGAAAGATAATGATATATGTATCCCATAGTCGTGAAATTTTTTTCAATAATTCTTTATTTAATTATAATAAATTAAATATGATTAGTGTATATTATTTATTTATATTTTACTTTAACAATATGTTTATCTTATAATATCCATTTATTTTTTATTAACATTTTTATATAAGTTTTTTACCTTAAAAAGAAATAAATATAAATATAATCATAGCTAAAATATATTAGAATATATATGTATATATGAAATTTTGTGTAGAATAAGAATATCTAAACAATTATTAACAACCAGAAACCTTACCTCTACTAAATCATCTATACAAGCATATAAAACAAAATCAACTAGACCTAACAAATACTATCTACTATTTATGCCCATGTGATTGAGAAACCACCATTAATTAAACAAGTATACATTCTCAGTCCACACAAGGATCTCCCTAACAAAACTAAGGACCTCTTATGGTTTTCTGATAGACTTCAATTAAGAGAATGAATTTATGGGTTTGGTGATGTTGTGCATGTTTCCATTTTTCAACAATTGGATCATATGTTGGGGTTTGTTAGTCTCAATCATGTAGTTTTTTCAATCCACACAGTTCCAACTCAATTTTTCAATGACTAGTCTACTTGTACCTAGTATAAATTTTAATAAGAATTACATCACCCATAATCTTTAATCATCAACCCACGAACATAATGGGTTTGTAATTAATGATTAATATAAGATATATCTATATAATAAATTTTAGGTAAAAAAAGTATATTCAATTTAAATCATAATCCATCACATATATCCTAATGATTTTCATAAACACATGGTAATCAATGTATGAAAATGAAGAATGAGGAAGAGAAAGTGTAGAATTAGAAAATGAGAGGTACCTATGATAACACCCCTTGATTTTAATATTTTACTTCCTTTAAATGATCCAAATGTGTTTTATTACATTCTCCACATAAAATACTGAACTAAAACAAAACCGTGATATTTTTAGACAAAAATATAAATATTTGGCTTGCATGTTAAAAACTAATCGTTTAATTAATAAGAATAAATTAGAGTAACATATTTACTAAATATATCTGTAAATAAAATAAATTATGTACTTAATATGAATTAAATTCAATCATTTTATTTAAAATGACTAATAAGATCATTTATCTTTTGGAAAGGTATTTTACTAAAAAATACCTTTTATACTATATGTATTTCTATTTCAAGAAACATATGATTAATGATGATAAATTATGATTTATATCAATAATTGTTTAATACAAAATTATTTGGTAAATGATATCTGTTATGACCCGCCTTCACCAAAAGGAGGGAAAGGTCATCAGATATCCAGGCCCCTCCTTCTTTAAGTTGAAGGAGAGATAATGACCCCTAAAACCCACCCTCAATAGGTCCCAGAGTGGCGACTAGAACCAAGGGTATAGAAACACACACTAAATAGAAGGCATTACCCTTTTTGTTTATAGGATCGGGAGATAAGATAGTAAATCCCAACAACACCAAAAGTGGAAAGTAAAGTAAATCCAAAAGTAAACCATTCCCAATGCATGTTACAAAAGTAAAAACCACAAAGTACAAAGTGACTACAAGGGTAAAGTACCAAAGAAAGAAAAACAGCAACTGCAATTGCCCCAAAGGTCCGAGCTAGTATGGTCACGCACGATCCCCGAAGTCCTCCTGGAAACCTGAAGGTAGTTTTATATGCGTAGGGTGAGCATACAAGTATACTCAGAAACGAAAACCAAATACTCTCATGCACAAGTGGGGGAACGTACTAAAGTTTCATGAGAAGAAGAAAACCAACACTATCAAGGAGTTCACCCATCCCACTCACCGGCTACACTCACCAAGTAACGCAAGTCAGGTAATATATATAATAAGATCATATCGATGTTTGGGTACCCCATGCCACTTTCCCACTGGTTATTGAAGACATCCTACGCATCGGACCAATCCCACCATTCTCACCATAGTCCCACTTCCACACCCGCCCGTACACACCTGGGCCACAACCGCACGCAGTCCCACTACCGAAACCCACCCACAAACACCTAGGCCACAACTGTCATACGTAACCACGCCTGCAAACACCTAGGCCAGAACAATCACCGCCACTCCCGAAGACACCTGGGCCTCATCCCGAAGAGACATGGGAAAGCACCTGCCTTCACACACCCGGGCCAACCACCACACAACCCTGCCCGAAGATTCTTGGGCTAATAATGGACTTCAGGTCATCACAGCCTGCCCAAAGATACTTGGGATATCCGGGAAAGGGAGCAGAAAAGGAGCTAATAACCAGCCACTAATAATAGTGTTGGGAAAAACAACCTCCCCCATGAAATGGGGGTTTTCGGCACTATGTTCTCAACTTGGGTGGGGCACGAATAAGAAACACAAAGTTACAAGTATATATATAGGTAACAAGAACTCTAACAAGCTTATGTTTTCCTTCAGCCAACTTAAAGAACACAACAGAATTCAAGTCCGAGTCACAACTCTCACCAACCAAACCCATTTGTCCCATTCACTTTCATGTTCAGTAATGATGTTTAATTAAGTTCTGCACCTACTTGAGCAGCTAATACCATAAGCATAACCAAGGAAAAGAATCTGGACAAACGTCAATTTAAACATTCACACCCGATTATCTTGTAAAGTAACAACAATAAGGGGACATGTGAGACCCCTCGAAGTACTGGAAGCAAATTAACCCCCGAGACACTACCCTGTGTCCCCCAAAATGGTTTCTCATCAACAGAGGATCCCACCCCAATTCGTGATATAAACAAGGTAACCACCCGGTCTTAAGACTCACGACCACTGAATCCTTAACAATAGGGGATCCCATCCCCAATTTCACAACCACCGAGAGTATAAAAATAGGGGATACCATCCCCTCCCACATCTCCAGCAATCGGCCCGTAAAAGAAAACAACCAAACCACTACCACCAACACAAATCAGGGCCATGCCAATATTTTCAGATTTATAAGATTTAACACACTCCATGATTTCAATTTCTGTGTGCTTTAGCCGGGGGTTATCACATAAGGTTTGATCCTGGTGCTTTCAATTTATTTAGCCCGGTGTACGTGATTAACTAATTTCCTTTTTACAGCAGAAGTTCATAACCACAAACAAGCCATTTAAAACATCACCAGGGGTTCATTAATGTATATATAAATACCACCAAAGTTCATGATTTTTAGTAGGCATAAGCCCGCACAATTTAGAAATATGATCATAACATAAAATAGCATCAACGATCACAACCCCCCTTCTTTCTTTATAGAATACATTCATTATCTTTATTTAGGTCTGGTTTATCCAATTCTACAGAATCAAAAGCACACCCACCCCACATGACACACAAAAGTGAGAGGCGAGGAAAAATTCACTACTATTTGATCAACGATCGACGCTAAGGCTGGGCGCGGAACTTAACGGATAGTGATGCGGCTCGCCTGAACGAAAAGTGTCTTGTTTGAACGAAGGGTACTCTAGCGCGCAGGGTGTATGAGAAAATAACCCTACGGCGAACCCTTTTGTTTATAAGGGCGGGGTACGGTTTAGATAAGAACGTGAAACCGCGTAAGGAGCGGGGGTCGTGGGTTGACTATGCGGCCCCACGTGTTATTAAAGGGTCCTCAACCGATGCACACACCAGGTAAATTCATTAAATATTTAATTAGAACATTTATGGGCATTACCTGGATTTAAAACAAGTTTTAAAGGGTCAAAATAGGGTTTAAAACTCAATTCCCCCAAAAACGAGCGCTAATGGAAAGACCCCGCGGGGGTAGGCGAGAGCCACCGGTAGCTGAGAGTTACCGGTGGGTGATAGCCACCGGTAGCCGGGAGCTACCAGTGGCTGATAGCCACCGGTAGCCAAGCTACCAGTGGGCTGCAGGGACCGGTAGACCGAGCTACCGGTAGACTTTAGCTACCGGTAGACTGAGCTACCGGTAGACAGAGCTACTGGTAGGCTGCAGCTACCAGTAGACAGAGCTACCGGTAGGTTGTGGCTACCTGTAGACAGAGCTACCGGTAGACTGAGATACGGTTAGAGAGAGCTACTGGTAGGTGGTGGCTACCGGTAGACTGAGCTACCGGTAGGCCTGCTATCGGTAGGCTAAGGCTACCAGTAGGCCTACAAATTTTGCCGAGATTCCCATACCTAAAAACCCAACATGGGATTTTCACAAAGTAATGGACCCTAAAAAACCTGAGCCATTACATCAGATACCTCATAAACGATTCTTGTCCTCGAGAATCAAAACAAACTAGAAGGAAAGAGAGGGTCCGAACAACCACCTCGAAAGATACATCTTAGGAGTGAACCTCATTGTTAACTAAGAATGTCACGACCCGTCCTCGGGGCCCGTGCCGTGACTACCCCAAGCCCGCCTTCCATAGGCCAGGGGCTGGCGACTAGCACCAAAGGCGTAAAATCCCGATAACTGGGAAGGCATTGCCTTTAAAAAAAAGAAAACAAGCACCACAGAGTACAAGCGGAAGTAAAAACACTAAGTACAAAATAAGAGCTGAAAAGTAAAAAGGGGCCGGAAATACAAGCCCAACTGTAAAGTACAACTCGAAAGGGAAAACAGCGACTGAAAAGTAAATCTGCTACGCTGAGATGTCCTCTGGAAATCCCACCTGAAGGGTGGGTACAGATAGCTCCTCTGCTCCTCGGGTCCTGCCGTCTGCTCCGAGTATGTCCTGTCCAGTGGTCTGCCTCCGGGTACCGCCTCGTCGTGTAGCCCACCTCCAGGTACTGTCTAGTCCTCGAACATTCGGCTTCTGCCAGCACTGTCCGTCGTCTGCAACCAACACAACGAGGTGCGGGCATAGCCCGTGCAGGGGTGAGCATAACGATACTCAGTAGGGACCCCGAGACCCTCAAGGTCTCACTAAACCAACAAGGATAACCACAAAGAAGATCTCAACAGATAACTTCTACTTAGGTATATGCCCATACATATACCTAAGTTATCGAGTAACCCATCTCAATCATGAGGAACACAAGAATTGTGAATTCGACGGATAACCACTACCCGGGTATATGTCCATACATATACCAAAGTTAGCAAGTGACCCATCTCAGTCATGAAGTAAACACAAGGTCAAAAGTCTCAGCTCAAACCAGGATTTTCATTATCGAAACCGTAACTGCTGAAGAGCTCCGTCTCTAGAGTGTACAGTGGTCCTGTCACGACTCCGAGGCTGCCGCTCACTAACCTAGGACTGCTGAGGTACTCCTCCTGTCGAGTACTGCGGGTTTGCGGCCAACTACCGGGCGCTCCGTCCGCTGAGGGTCTGTCGCCAAATACCGGGCGCTACCCAGATAGCCTGCTGAGGTACTCCTCCTGTCGAGTACCGCGGGTCTGCTGCCATCTACCTGGCGCTCCGTCCGCCGTGGGTCTGCAGCCAAATACCGGCGCTCCGTCCACTGGGCTAGTCGACTCACTCCAAGTCGAGTCGGTCAAGCAGTCGTCAGGTCTCAGCCGGCTACACGGTCTCCGTACTCCGCACGCACGTCTCCACCGTCGCGGGTCTGTCGCTACAACCAAGCGCACACACTCCGTAGAGTATCGCGGGTCCGCCGCTACAACCAAGCGCTCAACCGCCAAGGGTCTGCTGCTGCATCCAAGCGCACCACCACTGTCAAGTACCACGGGTCCGCTCCACGAGCTACTGGTCGATACTCCAAGTATCACAAGGTTCCGCGAAGAAGTGTCTCAAAGAACCGTCTCGTCACAGGGGTCTCAACGCAACAGACGGCGCGTCGATCGGACGCCCGGTCTGTGAGTTATTAGCCTTTTCGTCCCAGGGGCCCGGTTGGTTTCGTGAGCGAAACCAATCCCGGCCGTATCTCAACTGTACCCCGAACTCCCATAGGGTATACTCAAAGGGACCGTTACTCAACGTAACCACCAACGCCGCTGACGGCTCGTCAAGCGGTCGTCCAGTCTGAAAGATATCAGCTTTCCCGTTCCAGGGGCCCGGTTGGATTTCGGGTACAATCCAACCCGGCCATACTCCGACTGTATCCAAAACTCGGGCGGAGTATGTCAAAAGTTCCGTCTCATCAAGAGGAAGTCAACGAAACAGACGGCGCGTCAATCGGACGCCCGGTCTGTGAGTTATTGGCATATTCGTCTCCGGGGCCCGGTTGGTTTTTAAGGAAAAACCAACCCGACCGTACTCCACCTGCGTCCAAACCTCGGGCGGAGTATGCCAAAAGATCCGATTCACTAAGAGGAACACAACGCGACTGACGGCGCGTCAATCGGACGTTCGTGGCTCAAGATATGAGCGTTTCCGCTCCGAAGGCCCGGTTAGTCTCGTGAACGAACCAACCCGGCCGAACTCAAAGTAACCCGAAACCTTGAGTGCGATATACCGAAACGACCGTCTCGATCCGAGGATCGCGTTGCCGCTGACGGTTCGTCGATCGGAGGTCCGAGGCTCAAGTTATGAGCGAAAAACCAAAACTGATCCGAAACGGGGGGTCCGGGTCCGGAACGACCCGGCCCGACCCCCCCCCTTGGGTGGCGCGGCGGCCGGCGGCGGCGGCCGGCGGCGGCGGACGGCGGCGGCGGGCCACGTGGCGGCGGCGGGCCGCGTGGCGGCGGCGGCCGCGTGGCGCGGCGGCGGCGGGCCACGTGGCGGCGGCGGCTGGCGGGCCGCGTGGCGGCGGCGGCTGGCGGGCCGCGTGGCGGCGGCGGGCGGCGGGCCGCGTGGCGGCGGCGGCTGGCGGGCCGCGTGGCGGCGGCGGCTGGCGGGCCGCGTGGCGGCGGCGGGCGGCGGCGGGCCGCGGCGGCGGCGCTGGGCGCCGCACGTGGATCACGCGGGGGGCAATCAAGCCCCCCCCTGCTTTGTGAGGGCGGCACGGCTTTGAGCCGTGCCTTTGCCCAAAAACGGCCCCCGCAAATGGGGGCCGGCTGGTCAAACCGGGGGGCTGTTGCCCCCCCCTCCTTAAATGAACCGCCCCCCCTCTTTAAGAGGGGGGTTTGATTATCCAGCCGGGGGATTTATTCCCCCGGTTTTATGACATCCGGCCGGCCCGCTGGCCGGCCGGTTTTTACCAACGGGACCGGAATTTCCGGTCCCGCCCTTGACTTCCGACGCCGGCGGCCCGGCCGCCGGTCTTTCCTTCCGCCGCGGCCCGGAACCGGCCGCGGTCTCCTCGTCTCACCGCGGCCCGGAACCGGCCGCGGTGTTCGTCGTCCGGCGCGGTGCGACGGCACCGCGCCCCTTTCGTCGTGCCAAGAATCCTCCCAACGCGGCGTGTCGGCGTCGCGGTCTTGAAGTCTCTCCTCGGCGAAGCGCGACGGTATTGCGGAAATCATAAGCATGATCATCCGCGTGGTGCGACGGCACCACGCCTCTTGCTTCCACCCGCAAATCAACATGAACGAAGGAGGGGGTTTCGGCCGTGTTCGTGCGGTCCGACTCCCCTCGCGTTAACAAATAACATAACTAAAAAGTCTCACGTTTAGTCATGCTAAAATCCACGATTCAGGAATGGAAATAAATAATTAATAAAAACATCCCCTACCTCGGGTTTGAGATTCAAAGAAATCCTCTACGTTCCGCGGAAGACGGCGTCGCGGAAGTCAGGCGTCGCGGTCGCCGTTCGTCAAATCCGTTGACGAAGATTTACGTCCGATGCAACACGTTGTTGGCGGATCTTCGTTTGCCGACGAAGAAGGTCCGAAGAGGAAGCAGAGGTCCGAAGATACTAGGTCTCTGAGTCGATGATCCTTGACGAAGAGTTCTCGTTCTTCGTTGAGGATGAAGACGTTCTTCGTTCTTCGTCAGAGCTTGGAGATGAAGGAGCTCTCCCAAGACAAACAAAGAACCCCCAATAAAATAAGAATACCACTTATTTTATTAACACATAACTCAAAGGGTTTTCAAAAGTTTGAAATTCAAAAGAGACATAACTCCCATAATTAAATAAGAGTAACATAAGCCAACTAATTGGGGGGTTAAGAACGTTGAGAGAAAAAGAAAAGGAAAGGGGGTTCGTGTGGGCCCCACCACACTTAATCCTCCCAAGGGAGGTTAAGTGGGTGTGGGTCCCACTTTCAACCTCCTCTGATAGGTTTTAAAGAATAAGTTAAAATAAAAATTGTTTTACACAAATTTTATTCAACTTAACTGAAAAACCCCAAAACGTAACTTTCAACCCGCAACAAACGCAACTCCCGAAAAGGTCTCATTAAGCGAATATCGGCGCTGCGAGTTCAACGGTGCCCTCGGATTTCAATTCCGAGCACCGGATCAAAAGTTAGGAATTCCCGCTCGTTCGTTCACTGAACGTACCCGAGCCAAACTTCGGAAATTAATTCCGGGCACTCCGGGCCTCAGAATCAGGTGCCGTCTGAAACCGCATTCTTGTAAAATTCTAAAGAAAATTAAGAAAAAATTTCCCTTGAATTTTACGGGTCTTTACAAAGAACACCTTCCTATCAAGAACCAAGAAACATACCATGTCAAACTACCCAGCCATGTGGGTTGGGGAGTCTCCTTCCCCATGTCAAGATACTATCCGGTTTGGGCGGCACTGACTCGCCCGCATGGGTTTAATCGCATCCACCTTAATTCTTATTGATTAGGGGTTGGGTCCTCCTCCCCCTGTATCCAAGACTTTTCACACACATTCAGAGGAATGAAAAACAGTATTTCATAGCCAAAAAGGTAAAACGTTCTACCACACAACAGCTATAACCGAATAGTACAAAACTCCAAACAACTCTGGGTACTGGGCACTCATATGTGCTTCCCTCTCTCACGTACTCTCCTCAATCCCACCATGTCTCCATAACACACAAACCAAGGAAATGGTTTGCCCACGAAGCACCATCTCCTTGCGATCCTCGATCATCACTAGTCTCTCCACAAAAGTCACGTCATCCTCAATGTCCATCTCCCCCCAGCCGAGGACGTGTGAATCTTCGTGCACATACCAAAGGAGCTGGGACACATGGAATAAATCATATATCCTCAGTAGAGGAAGTGGTAACGCTAGATGATAAGCCACTTTGCCAACCCGCCGCAACACTTCGAAGGGCCCGATGAACCTGGTAGTACGTTTACTCCCCTTATCGAACCTCTGTTGTCCACGCTGAGGGGAGACCATCTAGAACACATGGTCCCCAACCTCAAACTCCAAGGGCCTCCTCCTAGTATCATCATACGACTTATGTCGGGCCTGGTCCGCCTTCTTCCTTTCCCATATGAGCTGAACCTTCTTTGTCATGCTCTGCACCACCTCCGGGCCAAGGATGCCCGCCTCTCCAACTTCGGTCCAACACACAGGTGAACGGCATGGCCTTCTGTACAAGGCTTCAAACGGGTCCATGCTAATGGTAGAGTGATGGATATTATTGTAGGTGAACTCTACCTGAGGCAAGTGTCACACCCATGATCCTCCTGAATACAGAACACATGCCCGCAACACATCCTCCATGGTCTGGATGGTGCGCTCTGTCTGTCCATCGGTCTGGGGGTGGAAAGCAGTGCTAAGTTGTAGATGGGTGCCAAAATAATGCTGAAAACCCCTCCAGACTCGTGAGGTAAAACGTAAATCCCTAACCAAGACTATAGACCTCGTAACTCCATGTAACCGCACCACCTCATCCATGTACTTTCATGCCAAAGCATCCACTGCACTCGACCCCTTGATCTCCAGAAAGTGAGCTGATTTCATCAACTGGTCCACTACCACACAGAGGGTGTCATATCCCCCTTGGACCTTGGGTAGTCTCGTGATGAAATCCATCGAGATGTCGTCTCACTTCTACTTGGAGACATCTAGAGGCTGCAGTAGGCCGATTGGAACTCGGTGTTCAGCCTTCACTTGCTGACACACTAAGCACTTGGCCACAAAATCTGCCACTTCTCGCTTCACTCTGGGCCAACAAAACTGTATCTTCAGTCCCCGGTACATCTTCGAAACTCTTGGGTGTACCTCTAGGGTTTATTTGTGGAACTCACTGAGAACCTTGCCGCACATCACTTTTGGAACAAACAACCGTCCCTGGAAAAGCATCTGGTTCTGACCATCCTCTGTCCAAAATTCCGGAGCATTGCCCTGGTCAACTCGGTCACGCATCACTTTGAACTTTGGGTCTCCCCACTGAGACTCCTACACTTGATGAAACAGAGAATACTGCACTTTCATATGATACAGGAAGCCTCTACTGTTATCCATCCTCGTGTCGAGGTTTAAGGAAGCCAACTCCTCCATTGCCTTCTAGGTGTCTGCTGACTCTCGAACCACATACTTTTTTGATCTCCTGCTCAAGGCATCATCCACTACATTCCCCTTCCCTGAAGTGTAGGAGATCTTGAAGTCGTAATCCTAGAGGAACTCCATCCACCTTCACTGCTGCAAGTTTACGTCCTGCTGGAAGAAGATATATCTCAAGATTTTGTGATCTGTGAAGACCACAAAGCGTTCTATGATGAGGTAGTTCCGCCATAACTTCAGTGCAAAAACGACCGCCGTGAGCTCAAGGTCGTGGGTGGCATAATTACACTCATGAGGGTGTAGCTTCCTAGACCCATAAGAGATCACCCCTTGTTGCTGCATTAACACACATCCTAGGCCTTTCCCTGAAGCATCACAGAACACTTTGTACGCCGCCCCTTCTTCCGGTAGCCTCAGAACTGGGGAACTAACCAACGTCTCCTTCAGATAGTTGATGGCTGCCTCGCACTGCTCACTCCACACAAAAACCTGATCCTTCTTTGTCAAGGCCATCAAAGGGGTTGCAACTTGGGATAAGTTGGGAACGAACCTCCGATAGTAACCCAGCAGCCCAAGGAAACTACGGATCTCTGTCACATTCTTGGGTGCTGCCCAAGAATCAACTGCCTCCACTTTTTATGGGTCCACATCTACCCCTTTCTCGGACACCACGTGCTCAAGGAAGTGCACTTCTCGTGTCCAGAACATGCATTTTGACAACTTCCCATAGAGTTGGTGTTATTGGAGGACCTCCAAAACTATCCTTAGGTGTTCCGCATGGTCCTCCTCTGATCTTGAATAGAACAAGATATCATCGATGAACACAACCACGAACTGATCCAAGTACTCCCGGAAGATGGAGTTCATAAGCCCCATGAACACAGCCGGGGCATTCGTAACACCGAAGGGCATGACCACGAACTCTAAGTGTCTATATCTGCACCTGAACACCATCTTCAGGATGTCACTCTCCTTCACTCTCAACTGGTGGTATCCAGACCGCATGTTGATCTTCGAGAACCATCCTTCCCCTTTCAGCTGGTCGAAAAGATCATCTATCCTCGGAAGAGGGTAGCGATTCTTGATCGTCATCTGATTCAGCCTCTTGTAGTCTATGAAAAACCTGAGACCACCATCTTCCTTCTTTGCGAACAATACTGGAGCACCCCACGGTGATGCACTCGGTCGAACATAACCCCTCTTCATCAGATTGTCAATCTGAATCTGCAACTCCCGTAGCTCTGAAGGTGCCATCCGGTAAGAAGCCATCGAGATCGGATGAGCGCCGAGCTGCAGGTCTATCCCGAACTCAATATCACGTCGAGGGGGTAGAGTCTTCACCACCTTAGGGAAGACGTCCCTAAACTCATGAATGATCTCTGGCACCTCCACCATTTCAGCATCTACTGACTCTACTGATATCTCATCTAACAAGGAGAGGAGGGTTTCCTCTTGCCTGCTTCCCTTCTGACTACTCCGCTCGCCAGTGAAGGTAACACGCCAGCCACCCAAGTCTGAGAACACAACCCTTCCTCAGAAACAGTCAATGATAGAAAATACAGAGAATATCTAGTCGATTCCTAGGATGAAATCGTATGGATGTATCTGAAGCAGAAGAAGATCCCTAACCGACTGATGTGGCCCTATCATCAGTCTGCATCCACGAAAAACAAATAACATGTCGGTCTGACCTCAGACTGGTGTGATCAGTACCAGGGTCACTGAAAGTCTCTCGACATCTAGAGCCAAAGCATAGGCTATACTGGGTGCAACAAAGGAGTGCAGATCTCTGGTATCGAACAAGGAATAAGCAAGGGTGCTAAACAAACTGATCGTACCTCGAACAACCTCCAGCCCTGCTGGAAATACTACCTCTGTGGCGTGTAACTATCCACGCCCAGCTCCTCTTCCCCTCGGTTGTCAGCCACCTCCCCGACCACGCCCCAGTCGAGGTCCCTGAGGAGCTCCTTGAGGTCGGCCTCCTCCTCCTATGTCTGCCCTCGGAGGAGCGGGATCTCGTTGTTCCTGCTGTTACTGATGGAAAAGCCTGGCTGGAAGCTGCTGCTGGGGAGGGTGTTGGGGCTATCAGCCACCACCGTACTGTACCCGGTCCAGGCACTAACTCAGGAGATGTCCATGGCTCCCACAGAAGAAGCATCGTGGTCCCGGGCCTAAAGTAAAAGGGAGATGACCAGGGGATCAAAACTGAAACTGTTGCGTCCTGCTCCCTGTTGGTCGGAACCTGGAGGGTCCTGACGCTGGAGGCCTGGTACTAACTGCCTTCCCCTTCGATGGTCCTAGATGGATCCCCTCTCTTGAAACTCCTCCTAGAGAATGCATCCTCTCTACCACTTCGGCCTTCTTCTATACCTCCAAGTACGTCGTCAGGGTAAAGGGGGTAACATCATACTGGATGGAGGGTCAGAGCGCCTCCTCTAAATGTCTTGCCAGAGACTCCTTGTCGGGAAAGAGGTCCAGAGAAAAACATAGGAGGTCCTTGAACTTGATTCCTAGCTCCCTCAGTGACATACTCCCCTACTAGAGGGAGAGTAGCTCATGTCTCTTTTCCGCCTTCATCGTCGAAGAGAGGAATTCCACCCGGAACTCCCTCTCGAAATCAGCCCATGCCACCTCAGCCTCTCTCCTCTCCCCCAGGTAAAGCGTCCACCACTGACGTGCCGCTCCCTGCATCTGGATGACGGCCAGAGGAACCCAGTACTCGGTCGGGGCCCGAATCAGGCCGAAACCTATCACTAGCTCCTCTAGCCAGCCTTCCGTCTTCATGTCAGAGGTGCTACCCTCATACATCTTGAGGGTCTGTTGCTGGAAGGCCTGAAGTGTCTTCTGCCACTGGTCGTCCTCCTCCTCCCAATCATCTCTCTACCGATCGGTCAAGGTAGTCTCTGGGGCCTCGATCGCCTGTACCACACATGGTCGCCTTCCAGGTGCCATAGCTGCAAGGTAAACAAGGAATACCTAATCCCAAGTAGTGTAGAATATTGTTCATAAAACTTATTAAACTTTTTATTTATTCTTAATTCCCAAAACACCCCAGAAACACTATAACACAAGTCATTATGATGCATGTACCTTTCCTAGGGTCTCAACCCTGCAATCAGTGTGGGCTCACTTGGTCGTTTGGTAGGTCCAAAGTACTTGCGTCGGATCACGGGGGGCCCTAAAATCCCGTGTCCTAACTGGTCTTCCCTGGCCTAATTCATGCACTAAGGTCACCCAATGCTGTTTCCCTACCATCCCATGCCATCCTCACTCTGCCTAACTCCAGACTCCATCCTATCTCTCAACCTCTCCTCT
This sequence comes from Viscum album, assembly GCA_963277665.1. NCBI lineage: Eukaryota > Viridiplantae > Streptophyta > Magnoliopsida > Santalales > Viscaceae > Viscum > Viscum album. The sequence continues at coordinate 2,061,165,142 of OY728133.1, read as the reverse complement.
GATACCATTCTGTCATGACCCACCTTCACCAAAAGGAGGGAATGGTCAGCAGATTGCCAGTCCCTTCCTTCTTTAAGTTGAAAGAGAGATAATGACCCCCGAAACCCGCCCTCAATAGGTCCGGGAGTGGAGACTAGCACCAAGTGTATAGAAACACACACTAAATGGAAGGAATTACCCTTTTTGTTTATAGGATCGAGAGATAAGATGGTAATTCCCAACAACACCAAAAGAGAAAAGTAAATTAAAGCCAAAAGTAAACCATTCCCAATGCATGTTACAAAAGTAAAAACCACAAATTACAAAGTGACTACAAGGGTAAAGTACCAAATAAAGAAAAACAGCAACTGCAACTGCCCCAAAGGTCCGAGCTAGTATGGTCTTGCGCGATCCCCGAAGTCCTCCTGGAAACCTGAAAGCAGTTTTATATATGTAGGGTGAGCATACAAGTATACTCAGTAGGGAAAACAAAATACTCTCGTGCACAAGTGGGGGAACGTACTAAAGTTCCATGAGAAGCAGACAACCCACACTATCAAGGAGTTCACCCATCCCACTCACCGGCTACCCTTACCAAATAACATAAGTCAAGTAATATATATAATAAGAGCACATCGATGTTTGGGTATCCCATACCACTTTCCCACTGGTTATTGAAGACATCCTATGCATTGGACCAATCCCGCCATTCTCACCGCAGTCCCACTACCACACCCGCTCGCACACACCTAGGCCACAGCCGCACGCAGTCCAACTGCCGAAACCCGCCCGCAAACACCTGGGCCACAACATTCACACGTAACCACGCCTACAAACACCTAGGCCATAACAATCACTGCCATTCCCGAAGACACCTGGGCTAGAAGATCCACTACCACGCCTGAAGACACATGGGCCTCATCCCGAAGACACATGGGAAACCAGCTGCCCGCACACACTCGGGCCAACCACCACACTACCCTACCTGAAGATTCTTGGGCTAATGATGGACTTCAGGCCATCTCAGCCTACCCAAAGATACTTCGGCTATCAGGTAAAGGGAGTAGAAAATGAGCTAATAACCATCCACTAATAATAGTGCTGTAAAAAACACCCTCCCCCATGAAATGGGGGTGTTCGGCACTAAGTACTCAACTTGGGTGGGGTGTGAATAAGAAACACAATGCTACAAGTATATAAATAGGTAACAAGCACTCTCCCAAGATTAGGTTTTTCTTCAGCCAACTTAAAGAACACAACAGCACTCATTTCCGAGTTACAACTCTCTCCATCCAAACCCATTTGTCCCATTCGCTTTCATGTTCAGTAATGATGTCTACTTAAGTTATGCACCTACTTGGGAAACTAATACAGTAAGCATAACCAAGGAAAAGAATCTGACCAAACGTCAATTTAAACATTAGCATCTAGTTCTCTTGTAAAGTCACAACAACAAGGGGATAAGTGACACCCCTCGAAGTACTGGAACCAAAGTAACCCGTGAGACACTACCCTGTGTCCCCCAAAATGGTTTCTCATCAACAGAGGATCCCACCACAATTCATGATATAAACAAGGAAACCACCTGGTCTTAAGACTCACAACCACTGAATCCTTAACAACAGGGGATCCCATCAACAATTTCACAACTACCGAGAGCATAAAAATAGGGGATCACATCCCCTCCCACATCTCCAACAATCGGCCCATAAAAGAAAACAACCAAACCACTACCACCATCACAAAATAGAACCATGCCAGTATTTTCAAATTTATAAGATTTAACACACACCATGATTTCAATTTCTGTGTGCTTTAACCGAGGGTTATCACAGAAGGGTTGATCCTGGTGGTTTCAATTTATTTAGCCAGGTGTACGTGATTAACCAATTTTCTTTTTACAGCAGGAGTTCACAACCACAAACAAGCCATTTAAAACATCACCAGGGTTCATTAATGCATAGAGAAAGACCATCGACGGTCATGATTTTCAGTAGGCATAAGCCGGCACATTTCAGAAAGATGATCATGGAATAAAAAAGCATCAACGATCACATCCCCCCTTGTTTCTTGATAGAATCCGTTCATTATATTTATTTAGGTCTAGTTTATCCAATTCTACAGAATCAAAAGCATTCCCACCCCACATGATAAACAAAATTGAGAGACGAGGAGAAATTCCCTACTTGTTGATCAACGATCAATGATAAGGCCGGGTGTGGAACTTCACGGATAGTGATGCGGCTCGCCTGAACGAAAAGTGGATCGTCTGAACGAAGGGTACTCTAGTGCGCATGGTGAACGAGAAAAGAACCTTAGGGCGAACCCTTTTGTTTATAAGGGCGGGGGATGGTTGAGATAAGAACGTGAAACCACGTAAGGAGTGGGGGTCGTGGGTTGACTACGCGGCCCTACACATTATTAAAGGGTTCTAAACCGACGCACACACCAGGTTAATTCATTAAATATTTAATTAGAACATTTTATGGGTGTTATCTGGATTTAAAACAAGCTTGAAGGGGTCAAAATATGGTTTAAAACCAAATTCGCGCAAAAAGGAGTGCTACTGGAAAGACCTCGCGGGGGTAGGCGAGAGCCACCGGTAGCCGAGCTACCGGTAGGCTACAGGGACCTGTAGACCGAGCTACCGGTAGACTTCAGCTACCAGTAGACTGAGCTACCAGTAGACTGAGCTACCGGTAGGCTGCGGCTACTGGTAGGATGCGACTACCGGTAGACTGAGCTACCGGTAGCTGCGGCTACCGATAGACCGAGCTACCGATAGACAGAGATACCGGTAGGTGGCGGCTACCAGTAGACCGAGATACCGGTAGGCCTGATACCGGTAGGCTAAGGCTACCAGTAGGCCTGATACCGGTAGGCTAAGGCTACCGGTAGGCCTACAAATTTCGACGAGATTCCCAGACCTGAAACCCCAACATGGGATTTTCACAAAGTAATGGATCCCAAAAAAACACGGGTTATTACAATATCAAATAAAAATAATAATGGTTATTGCATTAAAATGTCATTTTATAATAAAAAATCCTTATATTATATTTTTTTATTCAAAAGATAAATTTATAAATCATAAAATTTAATCTTTTAATGAAAACTAAAATGTTTTTTGGATTTATAATAAAAATAATTATCTTCAGATATATTTCTATTATTTTCTTAAAATAATAAGCTTCTATGTGAATTATAAAGAAATAAGGATTATCCCAACAATTATAACTATTATGAAATTATCATAATAAAAGAATGAATAAAATATTTTTAAAACCATTTTATAAAAATATATATATTTATTGGTGAAATAAATTATTTAACTTTACTATTTTATTTTCATAAAACCCATTTATATCATTTTGAAAACATAAGTTGTCTTTTATTGTAAAAATGATTTTTATTCACTTATATTAAAAATTAATTTTCATAACTTACAGAAATTAAATCTATAAAAATGGATTTAATATTTTTTAAAAGATGATCATATTATTTAATATGTTTGTTTTAAATTTTTTTACTAAAATTATGATTTCTATGATTAAATTTAATGACCACAATAATGGTAATATAGTTATTTTAAAATAATTATTTTATTAATAATTTTAATCATTATCTAATAAATTAAATTAAATTATTTTAAATGATTAATACAATAAAATTTTTATACACATATATAATTAAATTAACAAAAATTAAATTTGTAACGAATGAAAAATAATATTAAGCACACATAATGGTTAAAAAATAATTTTTATACAAAAAAATATTGTTTTTCTATATATAAAATGTTTTAATTTAAAATATAATTTTATATTATATAGAAATTGATTTTGACTAAATGGGGATTAAATTTTGTTTTAGAAAAATAAAATTCGTTAATATGGGTTATTTATAATTTTAGTAAAATAAAAAATACTTATTTAAAAACAAGTACCCAATGTAAAAAATGTAAAAGTAGATACCTAAGAACAAATGACTTCCAAAAAAATTTAAAACATGAATTGAAATTCCTTTTTAAGAATTTTTCAAACAAATTCACATCACACTACATTATTAATAACTTTTGGATTCTTTGAACCTTTAATAGTTTAATGATATCTTTGAAAATTAATGGGTGTTCTCAAAAGTGACTTTTTCTTCACATATAAAAGGAAACACTTCCACCCCTTCATACCATTCCCCTTAATTATATTTCCTTACTAAAAATATGACATTTTATAATAATATATTCAAATATTATTTTAATAAGACTCTGGTATAAATTAGTTATGTTATTCCCTTCATTTCCAAGGATATCATCAAGATAAATTTCAAGGTCCCAAAGTGAGTATTATATAATCTTTCACATTTTGTTCTTAATATTTCTATTCAAAACCTATACATACAATATATATATAAGATAACCTTAGTATAGTTATTATAATTAATTGCTATTATATTAATGGAACAAAAAAATATTCATTTCCAACCACTTATAATAATAAAAAGATGTCATTTTGCGTTGTGTGGACTACCGCCTCCATGATGTAACATTTTTCATTTTTCTAATTGATTTTATTTTTTTATAAAAACCACATTAAATATTAAAAAAAAGTTGAAAAATTATAAATAATATCATTATTATTATTTTATAATGATATTATACACTTCTTTAATCATACTCACCCATCGATATATAGTGTCTTCATATTTGGGTTGGTTTAACCTCCTACATGAATAATACTATAAAACACTATAATGGAAGAGTCTGCAAAAAGAAATAATATTGCTATTATATGTTAAAATTATGTTGCATACTTTTTTTGGTTCCTTAATAGTTATATTATCTATTTAAACTATTATTAATATATCATCTTTGATCAATAAAATTAACTAAATAATCCGGAACTGATTCATTTTTCACGCAAACCTAATCAAAAACTATAAATTAAATTAATAGTAATAAATGGTACATATTAAACTAAATATATAATAATAATTTTATTAATAATGTATCTAATAAACTTAATTTGATTATTCACGAAGTTTGTAATATGATTTGGATGAATCTAGAACATGGTATGGGTTTTGGTCTCAAATTCCACACTTTAAGACATGTATGATATTATGAACCTAATTTCATTTTTTGTGTATATAGTACCTATTTTAAATATAATATAAATAATAATACTTTAATCATGGAATTTTATGTTTAATTAAAATCCCTATCTTTTATATGGTTTTGATTAAAATGTTACTCAAGTTGCAAGAGTTAATTGTCTCAAACTTTAATTCCTCATACATATTTATGTTATGAACCATGTTTTCCTATAAATGGTGTATTAAATTATAATGGATTTATATTTACCATATTTTTTTAAATTAGTGCATAATATTAATAAAAATTAGTTCTTTTTTGTCAAATACCTTTTGACTCAGTTGTTTCTATAACATCTTGACCAATAAGCCACTAAGATGTGCCCTGTGCTGGTTGGCCAAATAACCTCAACCACACATCCCCATATTCCATAAGGTACTAAGTAGTATTGAGGGTTCATGGTGGTATATTGGGGATACTATACCCTCATAATCAGAGTATCATAGCTATGTAGTACATGAATAAAGGACATAATCATAATGTCAACTACCAGTGGTAAGTAAACCATCCCTATAAAATAAAAAGTCAATAATCAAAATAACCAGAACAATATAAAAATTATGTATTGCCATTTCTATAAACAAAAACAGTAATAAGACATGGTATAATCCACACATAAATATTCGTATATAAAAATAACCAAATACAACAAAAGACTATCTCTAGAGAATATCATGTGCCATAGCTTGGTCCATTTCTCCACATCTCACTTGCTAAAATCAATCCATCATTGATGACTGGGACCTTCCCTCTATCCCTACATGTATCCATGAAATCTATACAGGTACCAATCAGTGTCCGAAAAGGTTTTGAGATATAATAACTAGGACACCATCAATTACAACTATAAAAAATCCAGTCTATTCATATAAACTATAACCCTGTATAGATTTAACATTTAAGCTATAATGTATATAGAGTAAAAACAAGTCAATATCATAAGCTGTGATAAATAAGGATATAACATATTTTCATTGATGTATATAGTTATTTTTAGTATCATGTAGTAAATGGATGAACATATGCCACATAATAATAAATTATTAGACCTACATGGGACAGGCCCCAAAGTGATATCCAGGGAAACCTCAATGAGGACAAGGAACTCATCCAATAGAAACTCCGAATAATATCATACCAACATGGTCAAAGTAACTAGGCTATAATCTAGGAAACCTAAATTAGATAAATGAATTTATAAAACATTTATAAGTTCCACACCTCGATATCCCTCATTGAAGTCATACCATAAGTGATGATACCTAGGGGTCGTAGGTTTCATACCCCGATCCCCAAGTGAGTTCCATACTATTATGAAAAAGGTGTTATACCTATAAATGAATTTAGTACCATGATGATATGTAGCATGTTTCATACCTTCATAATAATTTAGTTTCATACTGATATGTAACATGTATTTTACCTTGCTATGAATTCAGTTCCATATCAATGTGTAATAAGTGTCATACCTTCAAAAGAAGTCAGTGCCAAACTGAGATGTCCAACATCAAGAAAGTAATAGAAAATTAAAAGGGATATGTTAGTGTCCATACCCAATTAAAATTATCAATATAAAATAGTAGAATCTATAATAATATAGATATTAAATTATATTTCATTTATTTTAAACATTTAACCATTTTAATGGCATTTAATAACTTGTAAATGTAGGCATGTACTTCCCCAATTATCTCATAAAATTTAAAATACAATCCCAATAAGAGATGGGTAGCTCCCAAAACCAAAGGTGTGTATTTAACATATGTATATAAAATAACCCCCTCAAAGGTGGTTTAGGTTTAGGTTGACAACATCCAACAACTTCTAGGTTTTATAAGGCTTCACATCTTAGGTGAAATAATTAGATTGGGACTTGTCATTTAATTTAGGAGAAACATTCAAGAAGTCTGGTGGGGGGAACTCAGATAGATTATTAAAATAAAACCCATAAATAAATTTATATACCACCTACCTTAACATTATTTAGGAACACTCATGTTGTATTGTCCCTTGGTTTGGCCCAAAATACAAGAAAATTAAAGATTAGACGAACAACCTAAAATAGGGTATAAGATCTCACACCAACATAACTCAATTTAAGGGAAGATAAATGAAGAAATAATATAAAGGAATAATTATCTTGATATTAGTGATCCAATATGATATAAAATGTCACAAATAGAGGCCATGTGAAGGAATTGAATTAAAGCCTAGTTTAGATATGGAGGATATCCTCCAAGGGAGAAGGTTTTCTATGCATTGGAGGAAAATAAAATTAGGTACAGATAAAACTAAAGTTGGGTAAAAATGGTCTCTTCACCCAAAATTTAAATGTATAAAGGTTTGGTTACACGATTGACCATATCGTTGACTAATAGTGTGCACACCACTGTCTAAGTGACACACCACACATGGCTTATAGTGATTCTTTAGACCAATCATGCACAACACATGCAAACCCTCTATATCAACCCTACATGAACCCCCCTCCATTTAATGGTTTTTAAAAATCACATGGCACCCTTATAGGTACAAAAAGAAATTTAATTCCACAGTTATCACTAATCATGTACTAACTATGCACATCCACTATCCATATCGTTGACCAATATTGTGCACCCTATTATCCAAGTGACACACCACACATGGGTTATAGTGAGTAGTTACACCAATCATGCACAACCCATGCACACCCTCTCTATCAACCCTACATGAACCCACCCCCATTTAATGGTTTTTAAAAATAACATGGCACCCTTATAGGTACACAAAATTTGAGTTCCACAGTAAGTAATAATCATGTACTAAATATTCACCTCTTATGACTTCTCCTAAAAAAGGAGCCTTAGGCTCTACGAAAGCCCCGTATGCTTTTGAACCCTTCCTAAAACCATAAAAAACATTTATAAGTATTAAATTAAGGGTTTAAAACATGAATTAAAGGGTCCATACTTCATATTAAAAACTATTATCTTATAGTTTCTCTAGTTATAAGGCTTTTTGGTAACTCAATTTTAATCTAGTGAGATATGATTGTTTCTCTTGTACTTATTTCATATCATTTACTTTAATTATTCCCTTTGATAATAATATGAGGTAAATTATTGATTCATATTTCTACCACATCAAATAGGTTTTTATAATAATTCTTATTTCTAGAAGTATGTTTCTCGTAAGAGATATTGATAACTCAAGTCTCCCTTCCTTGAGTTATATTGGTTTCTCATGAGCTTCTTTATTCGATTCTTGGATTCTTCCAACCTAATATTTTTTTAAACTATTATTTCTCTACATATATGGTTAATTAATATAAACATGTAAAAATTAATTTTTCCTTAATCTTATTACAATGTGATTTTTGAATAAAAGGTATTTTGAAACTATTAAAAAGTTATTTTTTTCACATTTATGTGTTTTTTCTTCCTCTTCTCATTTATACAAGATAAATTCTATTTCTTTTCTTATCTAATTTATGGGAAAATATTTTTTAAATTAATGTATTTAAAAATATTTCACTTCACTTTGTCAAAATGTTCCTTTGAATGTGGTGTGTAAATTTTGATTTTATGTCAGCATTAAAAAAAATCTAAAAGATATTTTATGTTTTAAATTCTATTTACCTTATCATTTTCAAAATAATTTACCTTAATAGGGATTATGTTTCATTATTTTTCTGATAATATATATATATATATATCATTGTGGGATTCGACTCATGGAATCAAATAATTAAATTTTTTGTCCCTTCTTTTGTGAAACTATTTGAAGTATTCTTTTGGTGTGTATTTTTTTTATTTATGTTAACACAATTATATGTTTTATTTTATACACATGGGGTATTTTCTTATCTATACATCCACCTTATTCTTTTAAATAGATTATGACCATTTAATTAAAGCATTTAATTAACCATATACTACTATTCCATATGATTTTTGGTTCAGGGATTCGAAAAAAGAAAGCTGTTTCATTTATTGATTAGGGAAGTATTGAAAAAATATATATTTGTTATTATGATATATAATTTTATTTATTACTTAGGAAACTTGACTATATCATTCTTAACTATCCAAATTCTTCCTCTGGATGGTTTATGATCATGTTGTCCCATTAATTGACATAAGAAAATGTATTGGAATTTTTTATTTTTTTTATTTGAATAAGGATGATTATTAGAAGTTTTATATGTATTTTTTGACCATCCACTATATTTATCTATATGTCTTGTGATTGTATTTTCACATTTATTGACATAGGGAAACACATTTTAACTTTTTATGTTATACTCAAGTAACGATGATTTTTGGAAAAAGTGATTATGAATTGTTTATTCATTTTCTTATATGATGAATGCATTGGAATTAAATAAGTTACATGTGGTACCAGAAATTATATTTATGCTAGATGCATATATAGGTCTCATGAGACAAAAGATCATGGATTTTATAGTATACTTCTTCCCATATCAGTATAGTGTCTTGGCACAAGGCCTTTATAACTTGTTTTAATTTATAAAAATATAAATTCCATCAATATATCATTTAGAAATTGGTCATTTAGGCCATGTATGTTTATACATTGAGGTTATAGGTTTTTATACCTTATCCTTTGGGAAATTTTTACATTAGTATTAATGTTATGTACGACGTTTGTATTTTCCCAGTATAAAGGGTCTCTACTTTATTTTCTTATTAAAGACTCTATACCCCACAATTTTTTTATTTATCACCATGTATATATAATGACCTAAATTTTAATTTATTTTGGAATTATGATGATTGGTTACTCTAACCATAACAGTTATTCATGGTTTATTACATGATTTCCTCATTTATCTATTTCCCCTTATTTGGAATTTGGTCTCACCCCCTTGTTTTTCTTCCATTTCCCTAAGTTTAAAAGAAAAGTGTTGAACATGATATGTATAATAGGATATATTGTTTGGATAATTTTTGTTAGATATTGGAGACTTATTAAAAATTAATTAATTATTATATAGTTTGAAAAATTATCCATTGTTTAGAAAGGCGGAGGAATTATTAGTTTATGATTTTTCATAATTCTAAAAATTTCTAAATAAAAAGTTATGGGGAATTTATATAATGTATTATTTTTTTTAATCCATGTAATTGTATGGTATTTATTCCTAGGGCATCATTGTAGGCATTGGAACAAATTTTAGATAACTTTGGATATTATAATGTGTGTTGAGGATAATTTAAGGGTTGATCGGTTATGGTTTTTCGTAATTTCAAAAGAATATATAAACCATTGAGATAGTTTATGACTTAATGTTAAGGTAATAATAATATTCTTATTTTTTTGTTGATATAATCGAACATTAGTAAAAATTCTTGGGATAAGTTTAAGCTATAATTCTACATATTGGACAAAAACATAAAGGTTTAGTAATATAGGGATTGGGTAGTTCTCTTTAAAATTTTATCTTTTTCTAGATATTAAAGTTGGATATAGGATATAGAACATATCTCCTAAGGGTTTATAAACTCTAATAGTTTGTATTGGGTATTACCTCAATTTTCACCTGCTGTTCGATAAAGAGGGATAACATTACACTTGGTTTGACACTCTTAGGGGATATACTTTTGATTATCACATTCTCTTTATAGACCAATATGATGAATTTAATTATAATGTTAATTATTTAGGTATTAGAAATTTATGGTAAAATAATGATAGACAATAATGAATGAACAAATAGGTTCATATTTTGAACTAAAAGTATCGTATATTAAAAATAATGGTTTCATTGGAGAAGAAATATTTGTATTGATGTTTTCAAATTGACATTTTGGTGTAATCATAACCATTATAGTTTTATTATTTGGTTGAAATGGGATCAAACAAATGAATCAGTGAAATATATATATCCACAAACAACTATTTCTCATAACTGAATAAGTGAGAATACTAAAATGGTTGAAAATTTTCATATATTCTTATTATGATGGAACGAAAATATGTTTCCTTATCTCAATTAAGGTGGTGAAGTTTCTATATGAACAGAAATAAAATATTGATAATTTTATATATATATTATTGATTGATATTTATCAATGATATTCAAGTATATTCTAATGGTTTGGAGGATTATGTAATATGTGTAATTATTTTTCTTTAGTAATTATGATTTAATGGTTTGAAAACATATATTAAATTATTTAAATCACCTTGAAATGTGATTTTATGATATGGTTATATTTTAGGGATAATTATTGATTATTACATTATTATGGAATGAATGACTCTTAGTTTTAGTATATGCTTGTTGTTGAGATAATAAAGTGTTGATTTTTTCTGAAAAAGTTAGTTAGACAGTGTTGGTGAACTTAGTTATGATAATTGATTCATGATATTTTTTGTGAAGTTAATTGAATATTTGGATTTTTATAATATATTTACAAGAGTCTGACCTTGTGAACTATTGGTTAATATTGTTTATGGTTTAAAGACAACATTATTTTCTAGTAGGATATATGGTTTTGTTATGGTTTAATGTCTTTGTGATTCAAATAGTTTTAGATAATGTATATTATGGATAATATATGATTACGTTATATTCATAGTTAGGTATATTATAGTAATAATTGATAATGATATGTATTGTGATATAACCAAAGAATGAAGGTATATTTCATATTAGAGGTTATACCATGAATTATGAATATTTTAAAAATACCATTACTTTCTTTCCTCAATGTGTGATAATTAAAATTGTGAGAATGTACTTTTTTATTTGGGGTAGAAACTAGCACCATGAGATTTTAAAATACGACATTCATCAAATGATCCAAATTTATTTTATTTCTTACTTCACATGAAACACCAAATCAAAATGATATTGGGATATATTTATAAAAAATATAAAAATTAAGTCTACCTATTATAACCTAAATATTGAATTAGAATTAATGGATATTAGTAAACAATTTATGAAATATAAGTATAGAAAAATTGAATTATATCTTTAATATAAATGAAATTCAACTTTTTTTACCTAAAATAACTCATAAGCACATTTATTTTTTTTAAATGCATTTTTCTAAAAAGTTCCCATTTGTACGATATGAATTCTTATTTAAGGAAATTTATGACTAATGATAAATTATATTCTATGTTAATTATTGGTGAAACCCATTTTTAGGTAAAATATACTAAATAAGATTAGTAATGGTTAATATTTTAAAATTTAATTTTCTAATTAAAATAGATTTCCATTATATTTTATGAATTTATTAAAACATTGAATTTATATATTTTATAATTATAATTTGAAATGAAAAATAACATCATTTTTTTGACTTATAAAAACAAAATTAACTGAATATTAATTTTTAGTATTTTTCTGAAATAATTGGTTTATATGTGGATAGTGAAGAATTATAAATTATGCTAAAAACTATCACTTTTTTGAAATTCTCATATTTAAAAAATGACTTAAATATTTTTTGAATCCTTTTTATATAAAGGATATATATTTTTAACTAAAAAAATAATTTAAAATGACTATTTTTTAAAAAAAACTTATGTATATTATTTTGAAAACATTAGTAATATTTTATTCTAAAAAATTATTTTATTGAATTTTATTAAAAAAATCATCACTTATAGAAATTAAATATATAAAAATGGATTTGATTTTTCAGAACAAAATTATCATCTTATTTAATAATGTTAATTGAAATTTTAGGAATGAAACTATGATTACTATTATTAAAACTAATGACCATAATAATGGTAAAAATATTATTTTCAAATAATTGTTTTATTAATATTATGTAATTTTTATCTAATGTATTAATTTTACTTATTTTAAATTATAAATCAAATATTGTTTTTAGAAAAATATAAAATTATATTAACATTCATTTAATTGGTATCCAAAACTAAATAATATTAATAACATGTGATGTTTAAACCACTATTTTTATGCTTAAAATGTTTTTCTATATATAAAATATTTTAGTTGAAAATATAATTTTATCTTGTTTAAATATTGAATTATATTAAATAGAGACTAATTTTTTTTCATAAAATGAAAATATATTAAGTGTTTATTTGTTATATTTTTAGTAAAACATAAATTACATAATTAAAAACTTATTACTAAGGTAAATACAAAAAAAATAAAAAAGTAATAACATAATAACAAATGACTTATATCATTTTTAAAACACATGTATAAATATTTGGTTGAAAATTTATTGACATTATTTCTCCCCAAATTCAATTATTTTTAAATTTTGGAGTCTATAACCCCTTGAATAGAGTAATTATATCATTTAAAATTAAATTGTTTTCTTAAGAGTTCCATTTTCTTCACTTATAATTAGGGAAACTTCCAACCATTCAAGCCACTCTCAGTAAATAAAATTATTTAATAAATAAAAACCATTTCTACCACACTATAATTATATCTATTTTTAATAATCATGTAGTCTCAATTATTTATCTTAATCCCATCATTTCCAAGGACACATTCAAAAGAAATTTTAAAATCATGATGTTTTTATTTACTTATACTTAACATTTTATTCTTTACCATTATCATAAAACCCTATACTTGAAATATTAATATGGAAAACCTAAGTATTCTAATTATAATTAATTAATTTTGTATTAATTTAACAATATTTATATATTAATTTTTATCCACTTAAAAAAATAAAATGATGTTAATCGTGTGTTATACAGATTACCACATTCACTAAGTTTCATTTTTCATTTTTCATCTTGATTTTGGTTAATTATAAAAACCGCATAAATTATGATTAAAAAAATTAAAATATATAAATAATTTAATAATTTTTATATTATAATGATATTATATACTTTGTTAATCATACTCACTCATTTAAATATAGTGTGTTCATGTTTGGATTGGTTTAACCACCTACTTAAAAATTTTATAAAACTATATCATGGATTAATATGGAAACCTAAATACAAATGTCATTATAATTTAATAAAAAGTTTAATATTGTATTTTTTTATTAATGGTTATATTATTTATTAAACATTATATTAAATTACTATATTTTATCAGTAAAATTTCCCAAATAAGCGGACACCAATTAAATTTCTAGGAAAACATTAAAAAAATATAATAGATAAATAGAATATAATAATAAATGGTCCGTATTAAAATAAATATACAAGAATATGTTTTTGAATAATGCATATAATAAACATAATTTTATTATTCATGGTGTTAGGCACATGCACATAATTAATCCGGAAAAGTAAAGGGTTTTCCTCTCAAATTCCTCCCCTTTACACATGTTTGGTATTATATACCTACTTTAATTTATGATGTGTATACACTCCCTATTTGAGATATCACATCATAAATTATATCTTATTCATTGTATTGGAATTTCAATTACAATACCACTCATTTAAGGAATTTTAATTAAAATGTTACTCAAGACACAAGGGTTTTTTCCTCAAACATTAATTCCTCAAGACATGTTAATGTTATGAAGAATGTTTTCCTATGAATAGTGTATTCACTAAACATGTATGCATTTTTATCAAAAATTGTTTTTTATTTCTGGTAAATACAAATAAAAATAAATTACTTTTCCTCAAAGGGGTTTTTATTGAGTTGTTTCCCCGATTATAAGGCTTTTTTGTAACATAATCTTCATTCATTGAGTTATGATTGTTTCTCTTATAATTATTTTATATTATTTCATTAAATTATATTATAGAAACACTGATATTTAAAAATGATAAATTATCTCCAGAAGAGGAAAAGGTAAAAACAAGAGAATGGGAATAAGATCATATGCATAGTGATTTACATGGTTTGTAAATTGATCCATATGCCCATGGAGAGGTAGAAATTTCACTATGATCAGAAGCATAATTATAGGAAAAGTTTAGAGTTTTAAACAAACACAGATTCCCTCTATCAAATGATCTAATAAATAATATGATGTAGCTACGCCACTAACCGCACAATAGGTCCCCTTTTCCACAATGACCGGTTGCTGGAAGTTCGTAGAGAAACAGTAATATAGTCTCCAATATATAAGATGTTATAGTAACATTGTAAAATTTATGCACTATTATAGTGCCCTATCAGTAATGTCTGGTCAACCATACTACAATGAGTCATAGTTTTGGTTTGGTGTGCATTCTCAGCTACTAGTATTCGGCCCAACTTCATCCAAACAGATTCGGATACCCTATTCCAACACATTCTACCCTTCGATTATATTATTTATTATTTTATTTATTAAAATTTCTATATCATAAGAACCCTTTTTTACATATTTATTACATTGAAGTATTTTTCTAATATGGGATATTGAAAACTCAAGTCTTATTTCCTTGCATTATATTGTTTCGTCATGAATTTCTTTAATTAATGCTTTGGTTTTTCCACCCTAACATTTTATAATATAGAAATTTATCAACCTATATGAGTAAAGATTATATTTTGATATAAATTAATATATTTTGACACTTATATTAATAGGATTTTTGAACAATTGTATTGTGAAAATAATTCAAATAAATTTTACTTTGACATTAATATATTTTATCTTTCTATCCTAATTTATCCATGATAATATTCTTGTATTTTAAAGTTTTAATTATTATATATTCTTTGTAAAATATAAGTATTTTGAAATCTTTTACATCTTCTTTTTTAAAGTCACCATTGAAATTGATGTGTAAATTATTATTGTACATCAATGTTAAAAATGGTTTTTAAAATTTCTTGTAATATTTTCTTCTATTTCCCTTATCATTTTCAAAATTATTTACCCTAAAAGGGTTTTTCTTTCATGATTTATCCTCTAATATTCAAATTTATTATTTTGTGGATTGAATTCATGGTATAAAACAATTTGATTCCTAATCACTTATTTTGTGATATTATTAAAAGAATTATTTTTTGAGGATGATTTTAATTTATATCAACACCCAACAATAGTTACTTTATTACACTAGGATTATGTTATTTGGTAATCATCCACCTTCTTACTATAAATGTATTATGATCATTTTCTTTTATTATTGACTTAACTTTATACAACTACTCCATACAGTTTTATATTTAGGGATTCTTACATATAAATTCATTAAATTTATTGATTAGGGAACTCTTGGAAATATATATATTTTTTATTTGTATATTAATTTGTATTGAATATAAGGATATTTGATTGTGTATTGTTTAACAATCTAAATTATTTCACAGAATGGGTTATGATCTTGTTATCCCTTTTATTAACAAGGGTAAAATTATTGTTATTCCTTATGTTGTTATTCCAATACTGATGATTGTTGGAAAGTTGACTATGTATTATCTAACAATCCACATTCTTTCTCTAGATGGGTAATGATCATGTTATCCATTTTATTAATAAGGGAAAATGTATTTTCATTTTTCATGTTATTCTTCCAATATATATGATTACTATAAAATGTTATTTAGAATTTTTTATTCATTTTATCATTTAAAAAATGCATTGGAATTAAATGGGTCACGGTTGGGGCCTGACATTTTATAGCCCATTAATGCATCGATAGGTATCCTAAGACAAAATAACTTGGTTTTTGGTGTATACCTATCCTTGTATCAATACGTTTTCTTATAATAAGTTCTTAACAACATGTTTTTATATATAATAGCATACATTCCCTTAGTTAATGATCAATAATTTTTATTATCCGTGTTTTCATTAATTATAATCGATATATAATTCTCTTAGATTTATTTGATTATGGAATTGTGATTATTAAATTCACCTACCATAATATTTATTTTATGTTTCTCCCATGGTTTCTTAAGTTGTATGTTTTCCCTTACTGAGTATTTGAGCCCACCCCTTATTTTGTTTATATTTCACTAGGTCATAAAGAAAATTATTTCACATGATATGTATTATAGTATATCATTTGTGTGGATTTTATGGGATATGTTGATGTATTATTGCGGATTATGATGTTATTATATAGTGGGAAAAAATGCATTGGATGGTAAAGACATGGGATTTAATAATTTATTATTTCATAAAATTATCTAAATCACTAAACCTAAAAGGTATTTGTAATGAATGTAATTTAATATTTTAATTAAGTAATTTAATTATGTATAGTTGTGTTTATAGAATCACATATATAATCCTTTTAATAACTATGCATTCCTCTACCATCAAGTCACCCTTTTGGATGTTTCCCATTACTGTGGGAGACTATCTATCCAAGTTGTATCACTCTAGTTACTATAATGACCAGCCTCATTTAGCACAAACATTTAATTATCTCATATAATTACTAAAAAAATTACTTGGTTCTAAATTATATGATATGAACATGTTGCAACATTACATCTTTAATGAAATCGATGTAGATTACAATGATGAAAATCATGGGTTTGAATACCAACATTTATCCCTTATTAATCAGTTCCCACATGTAATCATCACAAAAAAATCTTTATTTATGAAAAAATAAATTTATGAATATTTTTCAAATTTTACATGACAATCATGTTTATTTTAACTTATTTTAATGGCTAACATTTATCATGAGGGTCCCCAGTTGAATCAATTTTCATCACCTTATTTTCTGGTTCACTAAAATTTCTCAAGGAAAATATGTGCCCTAAGGATATGTTGTCAAGGGTTGAGGATAAGTTTTATCTTTAAAATATATTGGTTTTTTTGGGGGGGATACATCCTTGAATGAGAATATATTGCAAAACCATGACATTTATTTGAATTTTTGTATTTCTTTAGGGGTCTTGAGAATATGTTAGGGTCTAAATTGAGTTGAAAATGCTTGAGGATATATTTTACCATGATAGTGAATTAGAAAATATTGATAGTAATTGGAACTTGAGGTTATATTGAGATACATTAACAAGACCTTGGGGTTTGGGAATGAATTCAAAAGTTTTGAGAGAGTAATAGATCTTAAGAGTCTGTTGGTTAGGTTAAAGCTATATTGATGCTTAAGGTGTAATTAAATTGCTTTGACAATACCTTGGATAGGCCTGATGTTATTATTACATAATATTACCCCTCCTAGTTATTCTTATATAGCCTACTCAAAATCTAGAATCTCTATATTTGAATTATTTTTTAAGATAAATTCATTTTTCTGGTCCTCAAATTCATCTCAAAAATCATATTTTCCAGAAAATGAATGTTTTAATGATTTTAAGGTGTAAAATATAATAAAAAAATTTATAATTCCAAAATTATTAAATATTATAAAATATAATATAATTATTCAAAAAAATATGAATATTAAGATATATATATATATATATATTATTGAAAATTAATGAAAAAATGTGTAAACCAATAATCAATCATTATGGTGCCATTAGGTAACATATTTGATGTGGTGTGGAATTTATCTAGAAAACAAAACTCGAGGCCAAATTTAATAGTTAGCAGAATATATATATTTGTGTGTGTGTATAACATCCTAGGTAAATTAAAAATAAGATATTTTCATATTTATTAATATTTTTTAATTAAATATTAATTTTACATTAATGGTGATTATAGGTCGGATAGCGTATTGAACACGCAATAATGGATTTCTCTGAAATCTTACATTTCACAAAACATTGAGATATACTGAAAAAAATTAAAATTATTATTTTAAATGGTAGTTAACACATAGTAATTGTATTGGAGAGAATAAATAGAACTAACTAAAATATTATTATACATGTTTTTTAAATTTCCTTTCATTTATCCAATAAATTTAGTGGTTTAAATAAGAATGAATCTAATTTTAAGCATGAAATAATCTAATATTTTTAAAAGTATGTTTTACTGATTTTTGGTGGTGAACATTTTTAAATCTAGTTTTATTCACTTTTATATGTTCTATTTTACAAAATAAAATCTTCTATATAATAGGGACATCAAAATTTACTTTGGATTAATTTTGGGTAATTTACTGATAATGTTAATTTTTTTTAATGAATAGTGAAAAATACCACATTTTATGAGTACTTATATTGAATAAAAATAATCAATACATTTTAATTACAAAATGATCTTTGTATGGGACCTTGTCTCGATCTCCTTTCATTGAGGCATGTTTTGATAATATACACCTCCTTATTTTACACGGTGTATAATAACACCCTTTGACTTTTACTTTCATTTAAAAGGAATATTTTTTCTACAAAGTGTTTTAATAAATTCCAAAACGAATGTTGTTAAAATATGTGGTGAAAATGACATATCATCTACCATAATTGTTATTTGATATTTGGAATCCCCTATAAGACTTAATGTTTTCAGAAAGAAATGAAATACATTATTCCTTTTTGGGTTGTTTTGGTATAGATAATGGTTTTGGAAATGGATTGAGTATTTCAATATATTGAAATTATTTCTTGATATTTCAAATGAAAATTTATTAGTGAAATGTTGAAATTTTAACTATTTGATGTATTGTGATTATATAATAGTACTTTGTAATTTGACAAGTGGTTACATGATAAACCGATGATGGTTTTTTACGTGATAAACCAAATAACAGGTGGTTCTGTGATAAACCAAGGATGGGAGGTTACGTTATAACCTCTAATGCATTGGGTATATATGTCATCCGTATATCTATTCCATTTAGTGATATGTGTGGAAGTCAGCTGTATGGTTATGCCATTTAAGTATTTTTTATGTCCCAAGTTATCTTTATATGTTATATGTTTCTTTCTTATGGGCTTGTGGTAATATTTTTATTACAGAAATGGTAAGCAATTATCTTATACTCAGTGAAGTTTATTTACCTCTTCTTAAAGGTAAAAAGTATTACATTATAAAAAATTAATCATGGTTTTCATGTTATCATTTGACTAAAAATTTTATTTTTCTATGTATCTATTACTGAGCTTTTTATGATAATCCCTTGTTTTGAAATGTTTTTCACATGACATAAAGAATAATATTGTCAAGGATGGGATCAAGGAAAATTTATTTCATTAAAACATGAAACGATATCATATTTCGTTTTAAATAGTTTCTTTTATGTAAAAAAGGATATTGAGTATAATTGTCTACTTATAATATTCAAGATGTTATGTATAAGTTATGACATAATTCTTGAAATCTCTAAACCAAAAAATATCCTCAATGTGAATTAAATCCAAATTATCAACGTATCTCAAGATTAACTAATATTAATATTTGGGGCCTTATAGTTGGTATTATAGGTCAGTTATGAAAATATTAAGAGTTAAAATATTATTAATAGAATATCCATAAAATTTTTTTACTATATTGTCAAATTGAAATGATATAGAATTTTAAGATTACCACATTTCTTTTTCTAAGATATGTTTGTTCATAATTATTTTCTGCAGAGAAAATAGGGAAGTAGTGCTGGGAGGGAATACATAGGGAAATAACCTTCCAAATCAACATCCTGAGATGGTTATAATCAAAACGGAATAGTTTTCTGCAGTAATGGATCATTTGAATCAGGTGAAAATGGTGGTGGTGTACATGAAAGAGATCAACTAGGCCAACTGTAGAGGAATATATCGATCGTAGAACATTTCAAGTGGAAAAGTCCCCCATCATTTAGAGGATCATCTGGACTTATACAAACTAAAGGGTTTATTAAGTGTTGGAAAATATCTTTCATGTAATGGGATGTTCATAAAATCAAAAGGTTAGTCTTTATGTTTATTGTTTTGAAGGTAAATCTAATCAGTTGTGGATAATGATTAAAAATATTAGAGGAAGTGAAGAAATTAATATGAGGGAATGAGATGAATTTAAAAATATCTTCATTGAGAAATATTTTCCTAAGGCTATTCGACATAGGACGGAAAATAAATTCATGGAATTGAGAGAAAAAAGTGGAATATTTTGTGTCTTTATATGAATAAAATTTCACCGTTTGTCAAGGTACACCCAAAATAGTTTGATAAATAGGTTTTAATTAGGATTGAAGCCGAAATATCAAAATTTGTTATCTTCTCATGAGTTCAAAATCTATGAGAAACTTTTCTGATGTGATGAGAAGGTATAAATGGATTTTTCTAATGAGAACTTTTTCTATGAGAGAAAAGAAACAAATAAATCTAGTTGGCATGTGATGGGAAAGAATTCATCAAAGTCGGGGTGTAAGAAAACCAAATTTCCAACTTGTGATAAGAGTGGTAAAAATCATCTTAGAGAATGTCTCTCAAATTTCAGGATGTTCTTCTGATGTGGTAAGACGGGTCATATTGCTCATTACTGTAAGTAAGATGATCAAGTAGGCAATGTAAAACTAGCAGTAAAATGCTTTAGTTGTAATGAATTAGGACATTAAGTAAATGTCTGTCCAAAGTTGATTACCCCTGGTGGAAAAGAAAAAGATTGAATCTAGAAGGGAATGGAAAAGCCATTTTCAACTACTAATATTGATGTGGGACCATCAAATGAAGTGGTTAAAGGTATTTTATAAATTTATTCAAAATATTCTAATACTCTATTTGAATATGGATCTTCATATTCTTTCATTTCCAATAGCTTTGCATTTAAATTCGATTTAGAACCTCATGAAAGTGATATATAAATTTTGGTAAAAACTCTGAGTGGAAGTATTAAAGATACCAATATTTATAGGAATATTCTTATTATCATTAGTGGGATAGTCTTTCCTACAAACCTTTTTGAACTTTCCATAGATGAATTTGATATCATTTTGGGTATGGATTGGATTTTATTTTATCCTACTAAAATACAATTTAAATATGAAAAAAATTTATTCAATGATTTTATATCTTTGAAAACATATAAAGAAGCTAAAATATTGATTAAAGATGGTAGTGAAAGCTATTTGGCTCATTTTTTTAAAAAGAATGGAAAAGTTTTGATTGGTGACAATCTAGTAGTGAATGAATTCATAGATGTTTTTTCTTGATTAATTGTATGGTATTTCTCCCAATCAAGAGGTTGAATTTACTATTGATTTAGTGCTCTATAAAAAACCTATTTCTAAATCCTCTTATCAAATGGCTTAAATAGAACTTTTAGAGCTAAATAAGAAATTACAGGAGTTACTTAATAAAGGTTTCATTTGACCTATCACTTCATCATGGGGTAATCCAGTTTTATTTGTGAAAAATAAAGATGGTTCTCTAAGACTATATATTGATTACCAGTCCTTGAATAACATCACGATTAAGAAAAAGTATTTGTCGCCTCATATTTATAATTTCTTTGATCATCTCTAGGGAGCCCATTATTTTTCGAAGAATTATTTGAGGTCTGGGTACTATCAGCTAAAGGTGAAGGAGGGTGAGATTATAAAGATAGGTTTTTGAATGAGATATGGGAATTATGAGTTTTAACTTATTCACTTTTGGTAATCTAATTCACTTACTGTATTTATGAATCTCATTAATGAAGTCATTCATTAGTTTCTGGATCAGATAGTGGTTGTTTTTATAGATGATATCTTGGTATATTCTAAAAGTTAAGAGGAACATGAAATTAACTTAAGGATTTTTTTTCAAACCATAATGGAAAATAAAATATATTTGAAGCTTAGTAAGGGTGAATTTTTGATGAAAAATAATTCTTTCCTTGGTCATATTTTTTCTAAAGATGGAATAATTGTTGACTCTTCTATGAAAAGTTGTTGAAGAGTGGCCAAGACCTACCAATATCATAGAGATTCATAGTCTTCTTGGTTTAGCTAGTTTTTACCGAAGGTTTGTTGAAAACTTTTCTAGGTTATCTAGCGACTTAATTAACCTAACACATAAGGGAGTTAAGTTCATCTAGGAAAAATAATGTGATGATTCAATTCAAGAATTGAAAAGTAGATTGGTGAATGCTCCAATTTTGGCACTAACTTCCAGAAATGGTGAACTTGTTGTCTATAGAAATGCTTATTTTAAAGGACTTGGATATTTCGTTATGAAGAATGATCAGGTAATTTCTTATGCATTACATTATTTAAAACCTCAGGAGCTAAATTACCCTACACATGATTTGGAATTAACTACTATGGTTCTTTCATTAAAAATTTGGAGGCATCATTTCGATGGCGTAAAGTGTGAAATATATACTGATCAAAAAATTATGAAGTATATATTCACTCAGAAATAATTAAACCTGAGATAGAGGATATGGATAGAATTAGTCAAGGATTATGATTTCATGATCCATTTCTATCCTAGAAAGAAAAATAAAGTGTCTAATGCTTTGAGTCGAATGAGTAATGATAAATTAACCATGATACGTTTGGAATGAGATCCTTTGGTTTTTGATTTGATGAATTTTTATTGAAAGTTGTTGGTGCAGGAGATTTATCTATTTTGTTTTAGGTGGCAGTGAAATCCTCTCCATCAGACCGAATTAAGAAAGTTTCAAAAAAAGATAGTAAGTTACCGAAAAATGTAGAATTGGTTCATAAGGGTAAGTTACCTAAATTTAACATTGATAAAGATTGTGTTTTGATTTTTGGAAAGATGTTATGTGTGCCTTGTGATTCCTAGTTAAAGATAGTGTTATTATGTGAAGCTCTTAGTTCTTTGTTTATAGTTCATCTTGGCAGTACTAAGATATTCAGAGAACATCAAGAGTATTTATGGTGGGATGGAATGAAAAGAGATATTGTTTACTTTACTGTGAAGTGTTTGATTTGTTAGCATGTTAAAGTAGAGTGTTGATTACCAAAAGGGATGCTTCAGACTTTTTCAGTTCTAGTGTAGAAATGGGAAAATGTGCCCAAGGATTTCATAGTGGGGTTACCAAAAACATATTAAGGTAACAATGAAATTTGGGTTATTGTTTATCGACTGACTAAATCTGTTCAGTTTCATCCCGTTCGAGATCCTCTATATCTAGATAAACTTGATCATTTTTATATTAAAGAGATATTTAGGTTACAGTGAGTTCCCTTATTCATTGTATCTGATCATAATCCCACGTTCACATCTAACTTTTAGAAAGTCCTTTAGAAGTCATTGGGAACTGAATTAAATTTCAGTCCATATGTTCACCCTCAATCAGATGAGCAGTCAAAATGAACAATTACGAACATGTAGGATATGTTGTGTGCTTGTTCACTAGATTACTAGGGTAGTTGGGATCAACATATATCTTTTGTTTCATTTTCTTATAATAACATTTTTCATTCATGTATATAGATTTAACCATTTGTGGCATTATATGGAAAGCGTGTAAAACTCTAGATTTTTGGGATGATGTAGGTGAATGGAAGCTGATGGGACCTTAATGGGTAGAAGAGATGGAAGAAAAATTTCTATTGATTAATAAGAACATAATGATATCTCAGAGCAGGTAGAAAGTTTATTCGGATAAACGGAGGAAGGATATTTATTTCAAGGTAGGTGATCGTGTCTTTCTCAGAGTTTCTCTAGGGAAAAGTGTGATGTGTTTTGGTAAAAAATAAAATTTGATTCCAAGGTTCATTGGGCCCTATAAAATCCAAGATAATGTTGGATTAGTTTCCTAAAGGGTGGCTTTACCATTAATTTTATCCCAGGTACATAATGTTTTTCATGTGTTAATGTTGGGAATGTATATGTTGAATCCATCTCATCTTTTGAGTCCAGAGGTAGTTCAGTTGGAAGAGAATCTTTCTTATGAGAAACAACCAGTCCAGATTCTTGAATGAAGAGAGAAAGTGTTACGGAATAAATTAATTCATATGGTAAAAGTTTTTTGGAAAAAACATATGGTTGAATAGGAAACATGGGAATCTAAAAATGTTATGATGGATAAATACCACCACTTATTTGATAAGTGAATAGAATTGCATGGATGCAATTTCCAAAAGGAGGGGAAAGATGTAACATCCCAGGAAAATAAGGAATATGAAATTTTCATATTAATTTTTATTTGTGAATTAAATATTAATTTTACTTCTAAGGAGATGTTATTTCTGATAGCGTACTCAATAAGCAACAATGTGTTTCTCTGAAATCTTAGGTTGCACATAATGTTGAGTTATACTGAAAATTAATATAATTATTATTTTAAATAGTAGTTAATGCATGGTCTTTGTGTTGGCGGGAATAAATAGAAATAACTAAAAAATGATTATACATTTTTTTAAATGTCTTTAAATTTATCCATTAAATTTTATTGGTTTAAAATAAGAATGAATCTGATTTTAACCATGAAAAATTGTAATATTTTTAAAAGGTTCTTTAGCACTTTTTGATGGTGAACCCTTATTAAATCTAGATTTTGTCACTTTTATATGTTCTATTTGATAAAATAAAATTTCTTTATATAATCAGTACATAAAAATTTACTTTCGATAATTTTTTGGTTCTTTTCTAATAAAGTTAATTTTTTAATGAGTAGTGAAAAATACCGCATTTTATGTCAAAACTACATTTTCATCTAATATATTTATATTGTTATATTATAATTTTAATTGGTTTTAATGTGTAATTGGATTCTATTTTTATCTATTAATCCAATTTTGTTCATTAGATGTAATTTCACATTTTAATTGAACCTAAACACATGTCAATCTTTTGATAGTTATTACTTCGTAAAACCCGCTTCTTTGTTTTGACAACGGGAATTAATTTTAATTTAATTACTACCAATTCTGGGTTTTGAATTAGGAAAAAATGTATTCCTTATTTGTAATCATGAGGTCCAAATTGTGAAAATATGTACCTTTTATTTTTAGACATTATGAATAGTAACTTTAGTAATTATTTTATTTACCATGTTTAAAGGGTGAATCTATTAAATAAGGGTAAATAATAATATCATAATAATATTTAACTACCCTAAAACTTTTTCTAATCCTATTGGATGAGATATTTCTGACCAGGGTTATCTTTGGGTCAATTTGGGTACCCCATGGTTCCACTTAGATGTGAAAATGACATTTTATAAGAATTAATTTAAAGCAAAGAAAAATTTAACATAAACATGTATCTTTAAGTAACACAATTTAAATATGGTATGATATAAGTGATCATTTCAACTATAAATATTCATTATAGAGAAAAAAATATTTCATGCATCATGGTATTTTATTTATAATTTTTAGACATCAAATAAAGAAATTTATTTACGATACAATGATGACATAGTCATTACCTTATTATTGAATGATTTAAATAAATGAGATTATAAAAATTAAAATAAATTTATTTTTAAACTTTTTATACCATACAAAAATTTTAAGGATTGTTATGACTTGTTATATTTTAATTAAGGATGTTTTTTTTAAATAATAAAGTTATGGATATTTAAAAGATCATGATATGAATTGTATAAAAATTGACATAAATGAGTTTTTAAAACAAATAATATTTTAATAAATGATATAATAGTCCAAAAAATTATAAGGATCTTCCAAATGACTTATATAATGTTGAAAAATTCATTAGTTAACCACTTGAGGTTCTATCAGAATTTAATAGAAACTATATTAAGCATATAATATGAATATACAAGAAGGCATTAAAACAGTCAAATTAGTTAACTATGGGCTAAAGAGAAAAGATAAGGTTACATTTGTGATCCAAATATGTATAAAACCAATTTTTTGAGATATTTTGGACCCATTATAGTCTTATATTTTAAATAAATGACTTTTGGACCATTTGAAACCGTTAATCATTTTATAATAAAATAATATTTCAATACCTTCCTAAAGTGCCCATTCTCCCACTTATAAAGGGGAATCACCTCAACCCATTTAAACAGACCACTATAGCCCCTTTTATTATCAAACCTATGACATAATAAGCTCCCAACATCCCTCTATTTTTCCTTGAATCCTTACCTTAGGAAGAAGAAAATTTAAGAATGCCTTTTGGCCAAAATCAAAGGGTGTTACACATTTTAGAGGTAGTGTCTTCTCTAAAGTTCCTTTCCATTATTTTACTTCTTCGCTATCTATTATATTCTTATTATTTGATTAAATAAAATAACCACTATACTCAATATACTAGTATTTTTTTACCAGAAGGATTAAAACTACACTAACACACACCTCCATCTAATAGATACGAACATACTGTTTCTTTGTACGGCAAACTACTGCCTCACAAAATGGTGATTGTCTGATTTTCCCCTACCACTTGTCGTGGTGGACATTATGATGGGACAATATTTATATATGATATATATTATATTTTTAATGTCTCTATAATACTGAAATTTTTATATACGGACACACCTTTATTCTTTTCATGAAGTTTAAATATGATAATTTCATTTGAGGAAGTGTGGACTACCACCCTCTCAAAGTGTTATGAATAATTCATACCATACATGGAACCTATAAAGGATTGAGTTAATGACATTATGTAACATATATATATATATATATATTATTTTATTATTATGGAATTATAATATACCTATGTATCATTTAGTTTTTACTTCTTTAATATGATAGATAAATGAAAGTAGTGTTCATGCATACGTACGGCTTACCGTCTCCATGAACAATGTATTTCATTTATTATCTCCATATGTTATGAACTGTTATAAATACCTATATACTGGATATATATGATATTTAAATCATGAATACTATTCTTTATATAATATACTTTTGACCAAATGGACAATTTTTAATTATAACAAGATCATTTTTGACTCAAGTACCCAATATCGACAAAATCACCGATATTAAATTAAATAATTATAAAATTATTATAATTGTTGTAATAAGTAATATAAATGGTATAATAAAATTTAAAAAGGTTCTTAAGAAATTATAATCTAACTTGAGTTTATTATTCCGGAAGAACAAGGAACATATGTGATGAATCAGACTAAAGGTAAAGGAACTTCTTAACTCAATTTCTATTCTTTAGGTTAATCTTATACTTCTTGATTATTTTGTGCTATGATTATGTGATAATAACATTTTATGTCCTATCTTGTATTTATAAATTATTTATGCATAATTCTTTTGAATACACATAATCAATCTATTTTAATTACAAAATGATCTTTGTATGGTACTTTGTCTCGATCTCTTTTCATTGAGGCTTGTTTTGATAATATACACCTCCTTATTTTACATGGTTTATAATAGTCCACTTTGACTTTTACATTCATTCAAAGGGAATATTTTTTTATGAAACTTTTTACTAAATGAAAAAAGGAATTTATTTAACATATGTGGTGAAAAAGACCTCTCCACATCCATAATCATTATTTGATATTTGGATTCTTCTATAACCCTTAATGTTTTCAAACAAAAAAGAAATACCATATTCTCTTTTTGGGTGTTTTGGTATTGAATTTTTTTTTTGAAATGGATTTAGTATTTTAATGTCTTGAAATGATATCTTCTGATTTTAAATGAAATTTTATTAGTGAAATGATATATTTTTAATGTTTTAAGTGTTTTGATTATATAATGTTACTTAGAAATTTGACAGGTGGTTACGTGTTAAACCAATAACTGGTGGTTATGTGATAAACCAAATGACAGGTCGTTCCATGATAAAACAAGGAAAGGTGGTAACATTATAACCTCTAATGAATTGGGAATTGAAGTTTGTCGTTTGGCTATTCTATTTATTGATATGTGTGGAAGTCGACTGTATGGTTATTCCATTTAAGTATGTTTATGTCCCAAGATACCTTTATATGTTATATGTTGTTTTCTATGGGCTTGTGGTAAACTTTTGATTATAGACAGGGTAGTCAATGAGATTATACACAGTGAATTATATTTACCTCTTCTTAAAGGTGAAAAATATTACTTTATAGTAAAGTATTCATGGTTTTTAGGTTATCCCAAGACTAACAGATTTATTTCTTTATGTATCCCTTACTGAGAATTTTTTTGTGAATCCCAAGTTTGGAAATGTTATTCATAAGACATAAATAAGTTCGGATTAAAGGTTGGGATCATGGAAAAGTTATTCTGTTAAAAAATGAGACGATGTTATATTTTGTTTTAAAGAGATTTGTTTATGAAAAAAATAGTGAGTGGAATTGTCTACTTTTAATATTCATGATATTATGTATAAGTTATGACCTAATTCCCTAAATCTATAATCCTAAAAAGATACTCAATGTGAATTAAATTTAAATTTTTAACTTGTCTCCAGATTAAGTGATGTTTAAGGTTGGGGACTTTTAGTTGGTATTAAAGATTTATTTAGAAAACTTTAGGAGTTAAAATATTATTATTAGAATATACATAAAATATTTTTACTTTATGGTCAAATTTAAATGATATATTTTTTTAATATTACCACATTTCTTTAACTAATATATATTTGTTCATAATGGTTTTCCATAGAGAAAACAAGGAAGTTCTATTAGGAGGGAATACTGAGAGAAATAACCTTCCAAATCCACATCCTGAGATGGTTGAAATCTGAACTAAATAGTTTGTTTTAGTAATGGCTCAATTGACTCGAGAAAAAAATGGTGGTGGTGTCCATGCATGATATCAATTAGACTAATTGCAGAGTCATCTATTGATCCTAGATCATTTCATGAGGAAACATCCCCCATCATTCAAATGATCATCTGACCCTGTGAATGGTGAAGGGTGGATTAAATAATTGGAACATATTTTTGATGTAATTGGTTATTCATAAAATCAAAAGGTTAGTATTGATGTTTATTATTTTAAAAGTTAAGTTGATCAGTGGTGTTCAACAATTAAAAATATCATAATAAGTGAAGATATTGATGCCATGGAATGGAATGAATTTAAGAATATCTCCCTTAAGAAATATATTCCTAAAGACAATTGAATTAGGATGGAAAAACAATTCGTAAAATTGAGACAAAAAGGAGGAGTATTCAGTGGCCTCATATGAAGAAAATTTCACTTGTTTTTCAAGTACGTCCAAAATTTTATCCAGAATACCGATAGTAATATAATTCAGTTTTACTTAGGATTGAAGACGAAATATCAAAGGGTGTTAGTTTCTCATTAGTTAAAAAGATATGAGAAACTTTTTTTATCTAATGAGAAGGTATAAATGGAGTTTTGCGGTGATCATGTGTTCTATGAGAGAAAACAAAAGAAACAATCTAGTTGGTAGACAATGGGAAAGAATTTATTAAAGAAGCCTGAAGGTAAGAAAAAAAAATTCCCAAATTGTGAGAAGTGTGGAAAAAGCATCTTGTAGAATGTCTCTCAAATTATGGAAAGTTCATCTAATGTGGTAATAATGGTCATATTTCTCGTAAATGTAAGGAATATGATCAGGAAGGTAATGAAAAACCATCGGTAAGATTCTTTAGTTGCAATGATCTAGGAAATTATGCCAACATGTGTCCAAAGTTGATTACCCCAGGTGGAAATTAGAAATATCGAATGCATAAAGGCATAGATAAATCATTTGAAACTATAATTATTGATATGGGGTCACCAAATGAAGTGGTGACAATATGTTACATATTTCTTCAAAATATTTCAATACACTATTTGACTCTATACCTTCACATTCTTTCATTTCTGAGAATATTGTATGTAAAGTGGATATAGAACCTCAGGAAAGTAATATGTAACTTTTGGTAAAAACTCCAGGTGGGATAATTAAAGAAACCAACATTTATAGTAATCTTCCTATTATCATTAGTGGGATAGTCTTTCCTTAAAATCTTGATGAACTTTTCATAGTGGAATTTGATATCATTTTGGCTATGGATTGGCATTCATTTTATCATTCTAAAATATATTTTAAATACAATAAAGTTTAATTCATTGATTTCATACCTTTTATAACATATCAATAAGCTAAAATATTGATTAAATATGGTAGTGAAAATTATTTACCTCATGTTGTTGAGAAGAAATAAACTGTTTTGATTGTTGACATTCTAGTAGTAAATAAATTCATAGATGTTATTTCTGATTAATTTCCTGGTATTGTTCCCAATCAAGATATTGAATTTTCTAATGATTTAGTTCTAGATTCAAAACCTATTTATAAACCCCCTTATTAAATTTCTCAAATTAAAATTTCGAGTTAAAGAATCAATTATAGGGGTTACATGATAAAGTTTTACTATTGATGCTAATGTTGTGTAGGGAATTTCTAAGAAGGAAGGTCTTGTCCAGGGTTCGAGCAAGACTAATAATGCTAGGTTTGATCGGCCTCTGGAGACATAGATGTAGAGGGCCAATAATAAGGACCCATGGGTACTCCTAGCGCATTCGAGAGAATATATGACAGAGAAGGTCCTTGTTATCAAGGACACAGAAGAGGAAGCGAACAAAATGATGGGATGAGGGTGTCAAGTGGAGTCCAATACCGAGCAGACTGAATGGATTGATAAATAGGATATAATCTTGGTAAGATCTTTTAATGAAGGTATGATCAACTATGAAGATTACAATCAATCATGGGAGAAAATGGAGTACTGCTTTGAAGACATTATAAGGGAAGATCTAGAAACAAAGGTATGTAAATTATCTTGGAAATTATTTATGGATAATGTCTCTAATAGGATCAAATTATGTTTCAATGAATATGTTATGTCTTTTTATGGTGTCATTTCTGGTTGAACGTTATGGTTTCTCACTTTTCCCTCAAAAGTTATTTGATAATAAAAAAAAGTTAAGTTAGAGTGAGAATTAATTATAGTTCCTTGAATAACATCCCTATTATGAACAAGTATTCATTTCCTCATATTGATTATTTTTTTTTATCATCTTCAGGGAGCCCATTATTTCTGAAATATTGATTTGAGGTCCAGGTACTATCAGTTGAAGGTAAAGGAGGATGATATTCCAAAGACAGATTTTCTTATGAGATAAGGGAATTATGAGTTCTTATTTATTCCCTTTGGGTTATCTAATGCCCATAATGTATTTATGAATCTCATGAATGGAGTCTTTCATCAGTTTTTAGATCAGTTTTCTGTTGTTCTTATAGATGATATCTTGGTATATTCTAAAGTCCAATAGGAACATGAAATTCACTTAAGGATTATTTTTAAAACCTTAAGGTAAAAGAAACTATATAGATTCTTTAGTAAGAGTGATTTATTGTTGAAAAAAATTTCTTTCCTTGGTCATATTGTTTCTAAAGATGGCATAACTGTTGACCCTTCACTAACAAATGTTGTTGAAGAGTGTCCAATACCTACCAATATCACATAGATTTGTAGTTTTATTGGTTTTTTGGGTTATTACCGAAGGTTTGTTAAAAACCTTTCTCAGTTATATAGCACCTAACTAAGCTAACACTTAAGGGTGTTAAGATCATCTGGACAAAATAATGTGATGATTGTTTTCAAGAATTGAAAATAATATTGGTGAATTCTCCAGTTTGGGCACTACCTTCCAAAAAAGGTGAACTGGTTATCTATAATGATTCTTTGTTGAATGGACTTGGTTGTTTCCTTTTGAATAATTATCAGGTAATCTCTTATTCTTCACATCAGTTGAAACATCATGATCTAAATTTCCCTACATATGATTTGGAAATAGATTCTATTATTTTTTCATTAAAAATTTGGAGGCATCATTTGTATGTCGTAAAGTGTGAAATATATACTTATCACAAAAGTTTGAAGTATATATTCACTCATAAATAATTAAACTTGAGATAGAGGTGATGGATTGAATTAATCAAGGATTATGATTGCACATTCCATTACCATCCCAGAAAGGAAAATAATGTGTCTAATGCTTTTATTAAAAAGAGTAATGCTACATTAACCATGCTATTTTTGGAATGAGATCCTATGGTTTCTGATTTGATGAATTTTGGATTGGAAGTTTTCAGGGCAGGGAATTTCTCTATTTTGTTTCTGTTCATAGTGAAATCGTCTCTATTAGATAGAATTAATAAATTATAGAAAAAAGACTGTGAGTTGCAAAAAAGGTTGAATTTGATCATAAGGTTAAGTTACTTGAATTTAAAATTGATAAAGATTGAGTTTTGAGTTTTGGAAATAGATTATGTGTGCCTTGTGATTCCCAGTTGAAGTAAGAGTTATTATGTGAAGCTCATAGTTTTTTTTACAATTCATCTCGGTAGTAGTAAGATGTACTGGGGTATTCAAGAGTATTTCTGGTGGGATGGAATGAAAATAGATATTGTTGACTTTATTATGAAGTGTTTGATTTGTCAGCAGGTTAAATTAGAGCAGTAGTTACTGAAAGGGATTCTTCCAAATTTTCTAGTTATAGAGTGGAAATGGGAAAATGTATCCAAGGATTTTGTAGTGGGGTTACCAAAAACATCTTGAGGTAACAATGGAATCTAGATTAGTATTGATCGATTGACTAAATTTTCTCATTTTCTCCCTAATCAAAATACTCAGTCTCTATATCAACTTTCTCATTTTTATATTCAAGAGATAGTTAGGTTAAATGGAGTTCCCCTCTACATTTTATCTAATCGTAGTCCCAAGATCAAATCTAACTTTTAAAATGGACTTTAGAAGTCATTGGGAACTAAATTAAATTTATGTACAACTTTTCATCCCTAATCAAATGGGAAGTCAGAACGAACAATTATGAACTTGAATGATATGCTACCTTCTTGTTCACTATATTAACAAGGATGTTGGGATCAACATCATTCTTGGGTTGAGTTTTATTATAATAATAGTTTTAATTCTAATATAAAGATGGAACTATTTGATGAATTGTATGGAAAGTGGGGTCGAACTATGGCTTTTTGGGATGATGTAGTTGAAAGGAAGTTGATGGGACCAAAATTAGTAGAAGAGATGGTAGAAGAAGTTCAATTGATTTAGATGCATATGAGGATACCTCGGAGCAGGCTGAAACGTTATGCTGATAACTGGAGGAAGGATCTTTCCTTCAATGTATGTGATCATGTTTTTCTCAAAGTTTCTCCATGGAAAAGTGTGATTCATTTTGGTAAAAAGGGAAAGTTGAGTCTAAGGTTCATTGGACCCTATGAAATACTAGATAATGTTAGATTAGTTTCCTACATGGTGGCTTTACCTCAATGTGTATCCCAGGTATACAATGTTTTTTATGTGTTAATATTGAGAAATTATATGCTAGACCTATCTCATATTTTGTGTTCAGAGGTAGTTTAGTTGGAAGAGAATCTTTCTTATGAGGAATAACCAGTCCAGCTTCTTGACCGAAGAGAGAAATTAATGCGGAATAAGGTAATTCATCAAGTAAATGTTTGGTGGAAACCCCATATTTTTTAAGAGGCAACATGGGAATATGAAAATTCTATGAGGGATAAATTCCCCCACTTATTTTATAAGTAAATATAATTGCAAGGATGAAATTCCTAAAAGGGGGTAAGGATGTAACATCCCAGGTAAATGAAGAATATGAAATTTTCATATTTATTAATATTTTTTAATTAAATATTAATTTTACTTAAATGGGGGTGCTATGTCTGATAGAGTACTCAACACGCAACAATGGGTTTCTCTAAAATCTTATGTTGCACACAACGTTGAATTATACAGAAAAATAATATAATTATTATTTTAAATGGCAGTTAACAAATAGTAATTATATTGGTAAGAATGAACAGAACTTACTAAAATATGATTATACCAGTTTGTTAAATGTCTTTACATTTATCGAATAAATTTTAGAGGCTTAAAATAACAATGGATGCGATTTTAAGTATGAAATACTCTAATATTTTTAAAATGATGTTTCACCACCTTTTGATGGAAAAACCTTTTTAAAAATAGTTTTGTCACTTTTATATGTTCTATTTAACAAAATATACTTCTTATATAGAATAAGGACATCAAAATTTAATTTGGATAAATTTTTAGTAATTTTTTGATAAAGTTCATTTTTTAATGAATAGTGAGAAATACTGCATTTTAAGTCAAAACTGCCTTTTCATATAATTTTTTTATATTGTTAGATTATACATTGAATGGGTTTTAAAGTGTAATTAGATTTTATTTTTATAATTTAATCCAATTTTTTCATTGTAAGTAATTTTATATTTTAATTGGACCTAAACGAAAGCCAATAATTTGATATTTATTACTGATTAAAAACCCACTTTATGGTTTTGACAATGGGAATTAATTTTTAATTAATTTCTGCCAATTATGTATTTTTTATTTGGAAAAATGGATTCCATTTTTGAAATATAGAGGTCCAATTTTTTTAAATAGGTACCTATTAATTTTAGACATTATTAATAGTAACTTTAGTAATTATTTTATTTATCATGGTTAAAGGGTATAAATCGGGTAAATAAGGGTGAAAATAATATCATAATAATATTAAACTACCCTATAAAATGTCCTAATACTATTTTATGAGATATTTCCAAACATGGTAATCCTTGTCTCTATTTTGGGACCCCATGGAGCCACTTATATGTGAAAATGACATTTTATAATAATTAATTTAAAGTAAAGAAAAATGAAACACAAACAAGTATCTTTTAGTAAAAAAAATTTTATATAAGATTATATAAGTGATATTTTAGACTATAAATATTAATTAGAAAGATAAAATAATTTCATACATCATGGTATTTTATTTATAATTTTTAGACATCATATAAAGAAATTTATTTATACAACAATGATGATGTAGTGATTACCTTATTGATGAATGATTTAAATAAATGAGGTTACAAATATTAAAATAAATTTATTTTGAAACATTCAATGCCATCCACGAATTTTAGTGATGAATATGACTTATTATATTTGAATTAATAAAGTTTTTTTGAAAGAATCGTGTTTTACGGTTTTTTAAAAAATCAGGATATGAATAGTATAAAAATTGACATTAATGAGTTTTTAAAACAAATACTATTTTATTAAATAATATAATATTCCATAAAATCTGAGTTTCATCAAAATGACTTAAATAATTATGAAAATAACATTAATTAAATACTTGATATTCTATTGGCATTTTATAGTAACTATATTAACCATATATTATGAATATACAAGAAGACATGGAAAGAGTCGAATTAGTTAACTAATGGTAAAAGCTAAAAGATAAGGTTAAATTTGTGACCTAGACTTGTATAAAACCAATTATTTGAGAGATTTTAGAACAAAAATAATATTATATTTTAAATAAATAACATTTGGACCATTTTAAACCGAAAATCATTTTATAATAAAATAATATTTCAATACCTCCCTAAAGTTCCCATCCTCCCTCTTATAAAAGGGCATCACCTATACCCATTTAATCACACCTATAAAGCCCCTTGGATCATCCAAACTATGTTCAAATAATATCCCAACATCCCTATATTCCTATTAGAAGCCTTAACTTAGGAAGAAGGAAATTAATAAAGCCTTTTGGGTCAAATGAAAGGGTGTTACACGTTTTAGAGGTAGCGTCTTCTCTAAAGTTCCTTTCCATTATTTTCTTTATTTTCTTTATTCACTATCTATAATATTTTTATTATTTGATTAAAAAAACACCAATATATTTAATATACTAGGATGTTTTTATGAATAGGATTATATCTACACATACACACACCACCATTTAATGGATAGGAATATACTGTTTCTGTGTACGGTGAACTCCTGCCTCACGAAATGATGATTATTTGATTTTCCCCTACCGCCTCTCATGGTGGACCTTATGATGGCACTATATCTATATATTATATATATTATAATTATATTTTCTCTATGCAAATGTAATTTTTATTTACAAAAACACCTTTATACTTTACATGATATGTAAATATGATAATTTCATTTGAGGAAGTGTAGACTACCGCCCCCTCAAAGTGATATGACTGGTTCATGCCATACATGGAACGTATAAAGGATGGAGTTAATGAACATATGTAACATATATATAATATGATATTATACTGAAATTATAATATACCTATGTATCATTTTGTTTTCATTTCCTTAATATGACAGATAAATGAAAGTATCATTCATGCTTATGTACGGCTTACTATCTCCATGAATGGTGAATTCGATATCTTATATCAAAATGTTATGGAATATTATAAATACATTTATAATTGATATATATGATATTTAAATCATGCTTAATATTCTGGAGATAATTTACTTTTTACATAATGGAAAATTTGTAATTATAACAATATCGTTTTCGACTCATGTACCCAATATCTACAAAACGACCGATATTAACTTAAATAATTTTGTAATTTTTATAACGTGGTAATAAGTGATATAAAAGGAATAATAAACTTGAAAATTTTTCCTAATCAATTAGAAATTACCTTACGTTTATTATTTAATAAGAACAAGGAACATACGCGACGAATCAGACTCAAGGTAAAGGAACTTCTTATCCCAATTTCCATTATTTGGGTTAATATTATACTTATTGATTATGTTGTGTTATTATTATGTGAGAAATAAATTTTTATTTCCTATATTGTATTTATACTTAATTTATGTGTACTTATAGTGAATACACATAATCGATCTATTTTAATTACAAAATGATCTTTATGAGGGACTTTGTCTTAATCTCCTTTCATTGAGGCAAGTTTTGATAATATACACCTTTTTATTTTATATGGTGTATGATCAAACCATTTTAATTTTACTTTCATTCAAAGGTAATCTTTTTTCTATGAAGTTTTTTACTAAAAAACAAAATGAATTCTTTTAACATTTTCGGCAACAACAACCTCTCTTCCATCATAATCGTTTTTGATATTTGGATTACTCAATAAAACTTATTGCTTTCTAAAGGAAAATAAATACCTTATTCCCATTTTGGGTGTTTTGGAGTTGAAAATGGTTTTTGAAATAGATTGAGTATTTTAATATCTTGTGATTTAAAATGAAATTATTTTAGTGAAATATTGATATTTTCAATATTTTATGTTTTATGATTATATATTGTACTTGGAAATCTGATGGAGGGTTATATGATAAAACAATTATGGGTGGTTACATGATAAACCAAATTAAGGTTGGTTACATGATAAACCAAGGATTTTTGGTTACATTATAACCTCCATTACATTGGGTATGGAAGTTGGTCGTATGGCTATTCTATTTAGTGATATGTGTGGAAGTCGACTGTATGGATATTCCATTTTAATATGTTTATGTCCCAAGTTATCATTATATGTTATATGTTTCTTTCTATGGGCTTGTGGTAATATTTTTATTACAGAAAGGGTAAAAAATTATCTTATAATTAGATAAGTATATTTACCTCTTCATAAAGGTGATAATTATTACTTTATAATAAAGTATTCATGGTTTTCATGTTATCCCTAGACTAACTACTTTCTTTTTTTATATATACATTAATGATATTTTTATACTCATCCCAATTTTTGAAATGTTTTTCCTAGGAAATAAAGAAGAATAGATTCAAGGATGGGATCAAGGAAAATTTATGTTGTTAAAACATGAGATGATGTAATATTTCATTTTAAAGAGTATTTGTTTTATGAAAAAAATGATAGTGAGTCTAAGTTTCTACATGTAATATTAAAGATTGTATGTATAAGTTATGACCTAATTCTGTAAATATCTAAAACTGAAAAGATACTCAATGTCAACTAACATCAAATTTTCTACTTATCTCAAGATTCCGTAAGGTTTGTAGTTGGGGCCTTATAGTGTGTGTGTGTGTGTGTGTGTGTTTTTTGTGTGTGTGTGTCTTCCTATGTAGTTGGGGTATACATAACCATGTATAGATGGTATATACATGCCAACACACTATAACAATCACCGCTAACATGTTCATTAGTGACCTTCTTTAAAAATTAAAATAAATATACATACCTACTCAAAAAATACAAAGAACAAATGAATGAAAAATATAATAAAACTAGTGGACATACTTATATATGGTTATAATAACCATCATCATGGGAATGTGGTTCCTATATAAGTACTTTATAACTAAATTAGTATTATATATTACACTTTTTAACATTTTTATGGCCCATTTATATAAAATATGAGGATATATATAACATCCTGGCCCAGGTTCCACTAAAACGGTGCACCGATCTGGTCAGCCACATGGCCTTAAGAGTGTCATCCCATATGCCAAATGCAACTGACAAGAAACAACGGTCCAATAATGTTACAGTGGGGAGATTATACCCAAATGATCAGAGTATAAAATTTTAATAGTAATAGATACATCATTCAATAGAGTAAGTTGTATAAAATGAATTACATGGAATTGGAAGATAATAATGACTTATAAGATGGAAAATGTCAGAAATATATCCATGCATGCATGTCCCAATGAGGCTACGTAATATAAATCAGTAAACATATAGTAGGAGATGAAAAACAATTCAGGTATACATTAAAATAAAAAAAACCTAAAGGGATATCTTCTAGAGAATCATGAGACATGACCCAGTATTGTGGTGCTAAGATCCCATATACAAAATAATAATGTAATTATAATCCATAAACCTGATCCTACAACTATGAGGTCTGTTTAAGTACCCTAGTTCAATGGTGTCCCAAAAAGGCTGTAAGATAAACTCAGTAGTTCCCCCCACCCAATATTTTTTAATTCTATACAGTCAATGAATATAAAATATAGTATTGTGTAGGAACAATAAGAGAAACAGTGTATAAATAAATATATACAAATCATACATAGTTTTATCAAGGATACCTAGAAGACCATACATGCTTCAGCCTAAGATAGAATATCTCTAAACATTCCCGCATGAATATATAATCATGTGTGTGTGTTTGTGCTATCAAGGACCTAATGTATAAGGACAAAGAATCCACATAAAATTAACACAATGGTCATTTATTTAATTAAGGTAATTATCCAAGGAATCATAGCTAGGGAAACATAGCCAAGGTGATAAAATTATAACAGTGGTATTGGATCCAAGTTGAACCCAAGGCGGCCATGTTTCACTAGAGTCTCTAGACCATTTAGAAACTATGGGTAGTCACATGTATCTAAACATAAGATAATTAGTTGTTCAAGGACTCAAGGTACATAGACAAGGTGTCATGGTATAGTAATCATCATAAGGAGATACCACTATTCACATGAAATAAAAATTAACTATATAAGTTTGTTTTCCTATGATTCTATCCATTCCATTCTGTAAACAAGAATCCCAAGTATCACCCAATGAGTAACATGATTAGTTTTAACCTATGAGCCCATCCATGAAGTTCTATAATGCCAAAACCCATGTATTTCTCATAACATCCACATTACCTATGATCCCATCTAAGGAATTCTATAGAAAGGGAACCCAAGTATCAATTTGGGTGTGTGGAAATTTTCTTTCCAATGATCCCATATAAGGTGTTCCAAAAAGAGTAAACCAAAGTATTTCTCAAAGCATAACATAAGGGAAGTAACCTCTATGACAATTCAAGTAATTCCACATAAGGAACCCTGGTATCTCTCATGGAGCATGTAATCTCAATGACCCTATGATTTCATCTAAGTAATCTTGTAAATAAAAACACATGAATCGCTCAATGTGTAGTATAGTTCCTTTAATTATTTAAATGTACACAATAGGTAAGGTCGTGTTCAGTTGGATTCCATTTAATAATTTACATGTGAGGAATAAAGAGTGAATTGTAATTAAGAATTCTATCTCACAAACCAAGTATACATAAATAGTCCCATAACCATTTATCATTTAAATTCCTTTGATTCGAGTTAATTATACCATAACAGATTATTTATTCACCACACCTAAAAAGGTTATCAAGATTATTCTAGCCTTATAGTTATTATCATTTAATGAAGCACAATATAATTGTGGTTTAATTTCCTAAATAGACATAATTAACATGGTAATATAAGAAACATACCCAGGGGTTGGGTTGAGTCGAGGTGAGAAACCCTCGATGGAGAAATTTAATGTTCAAAGATTATTTAATTTAAATATTTAGGTTCTACATTTTTAATTTCACATTTTAAGGGTGATTTATCTAAATTTTGGTGTGTGACATAATGGCATAAATTATAAATGAGAAAGACTATGATTTTAAATCCTGATACTAACTACCATTTGGAACATTTAAACCAAATATAA
Organism: Viscum album; assembly: GCA_963277665.1. Lineage (NCBI taxonomy): Eukaryota > Viridiplantae > Streptophyta > Magnoliopsida > Santalales > Viscaceae > Viscum > Viscum album. Next base: position 2,061,124,055 of record OY728133.1, on the reverse strand, counting down.
ATATCCCTCTATAGCATCATCCAATCTAATTGACGTTTCATCCTAGCCACATTGGCATTCAAGATCTTATCTAACACCTGAAATGTCATGTATAGACCAAAAACATTAGTTATTACATTAATAATTTAATTTAAAAATATATCTCAAAAATCATAACAAGTGATATCTCATCGGACTCCCATCACTCGACGAAAATCCAATCGATCACTCGTAGAAGTTCTACCAAGTACCTCTAACACTGTTATTGAGAAAATTTCTAACCAGAATCATCAAAGAAACAACTCAAAAATTTTAATTATATATTTAATACATTAGGAATTCACTGTGGTGAAATGACTCAAATAATTGATACTTATAAAAGTAAATAAAATATCATAGGAAGACATATTCCTAAGAAGAGTAAAAAACCCATCAAAATGGTAAATTCCACCATGATATCATGAAACTAATGAATTGCCATAAATGGAAATTTATAAAATAATAAACAATGTAAGAATAATAACTTATAAGAAAAGTGGAAGAATATATTACCCACCAAATCCCTTAAAATGAACCCTATATTACCTTGCTTAATGAAAAAATTAGAGGGTGGGTTTCTTATAGAAAGTTGTTGTGAACCCTCCAATTGCATGATAAAAAAGAAATATGGGGTTGAACCCCCTACTGTCCCTTTTTAAGAAATTCAGCATGCATGATTAACGATGTGAACTCTTTCATGACATGATCTAGTTTTAAGACAAGAACCAAATTCAGGCCACGAACTAGATATGCATCATGAATTCCTTCGGGTAATCCCCTAGGATTTTACATATTGTATCTGTAAGCTACTCCCCATGAAGCCCATTCAATTTTTGAATGGGATTCATGACGTTAATGGCCTATAATAGTTGTTCCCAGAAGTATGGAACTTTCTTTCTTCCTTTAATGTTTGCTTGAACCCTTGGGACTTCCACTTAATCATAACATACATCTATGAACCTAATTTTTTTATGTTTAACCCTTTTTAAACACATATTGATTCATAAAATTAATATCTACCAATCCATAAAATAATGATTTCAAAATCCTTTGGAAATTTTGACATGGTTCGAAAACATGATACATTATAATATATATATATATATATAGAAAAATAATAATAAACCATATTATTAGCTCAATAAAACACATCATAGAATAATAAAATGCATAACATGTATAAGTATCTATATAATCTATACAAATTAATAAACCAATTAATTTATTTTAAGTGAAATAGTTTTAAACAATCTATGATTGAAATATAAATCCATTTTCTAAATATATTTCCCATTATCTCATGACATTATCTACATAATAACTTGTGAGTATAAAAGAAAACAGGGATTACCTCCCATCGATGGGTCACCTCTCATGTACCCAAAGGATTAATCCTAAATATATAAATAACCCTTTCTCATAACACACATCACATTATAGAAGGTGATATGGACTTCATAATCTAATTTTGTCATTTCCATTTCCAAAACTACCTTTTAAAATCCTTATTCTGAAACAATACACAAAAACTACACTCAACGTGGTACCACTGATGAAATAAAAATTCTATATGATACCACTTACTCACTTTCCCACTCAAAGAGTCAAGATGAATCACAAAATAATTACTCAAAAAACATAGTTCATCAACCTAACCTAACTAGTTTTTCATTGATAATTCTTCGCTCTTGCAAGAAGGATGAATGTTACTCCAACAAACCTAAAAATAATTTATAAGACTCAATCCTTGGATGAAAACCCTTCTTGATTTCTACTTCTAAATATATTTATCCATCATATAGTGAAATAATTTATGGGTAAATATAAAACATGATGTATCATGTGTGCTATGTAATATAAATTTATAATGATCCTTAATCAAACTCAAAAATATATTCTAAGCCATAACTAATCAATATGAGGTTACACACACACACATTCCCACATAATCAATCATTTCATTCATAAGAAACCTAAAAACTGGGGGAAAATAATGGGATAATCTACCATAGATTATCATAAGCAGTGTCATCTATTATTGTAGGATGAATCATCCTTGATTTCATTAAAACCCATAAATACATGGTATTTGAGGAAAATTCATGATAATTGAAAGAATAAATTAAAAATAAAGTACAAGAATGATTGGACTCACGGATATGAATTGGTTGTCACAGATAGATTTCCAATTAGAGAAGCAATGGAAAAGATTGAGCAATGAGAATGAGAGGAAAAAAGGGAGAGCTCATACACTATAGATTTAACCAAATAAAATGAATAATGGGGAAATTATGTTTTATTTTTTAATAAATCATTAATTTTATAAAAAATTGGCATGGTGGAATTATGTATCCACTAGACCATCAGATCCTCGGTTGGTCCATCTGATCTTGGGAAGACTCCCTAGTAAAATAACACCCATAAACCCCTTTCCAATTACCTGATGAGTCCCTAACTAGTAATTTTCATCTACTATAGTCCGTTAATACACATTCTAGATGTTCCTTTAATTTACCTATATATCTAAAAAACCTATTTGGTCTCTTGAGTCATATAAATCATCTAACAAATTAATCAAAAATCCTATAAATTATTTTTAAAACCCTGAATAAAAAACCATCGGATTTATTTCGAGTAGACCTAATATTCTAGAAATCATGTAACATGTACAGTTATAAATCATTAAGTAAACTATATCTCATAATTTTAAGGATTTACAATGTGTCTATATAACATTAGGGAATGCATGTGTAATATCCAACATGAACCTAATAGGTTACATCTATTTGTTTTTATTCATCTAAGCCTCATATCATTCGGGGTAGTCAAAACCTGTTATCCTTAATTGCATATAACACAGTAAATTTAATTATATATAAATAAGAAAAATAATAGGGACCATATACCCCATGATGTTCTCATATAGATCGATGCTTGTTCTATCCATCCATGATCATTGTTAGACAATATCTCAATAAAAGTCATAATTAATCAATTATAAAAAAATATTAATAATAATACACAAGTGTACCTAACTAAATAAACTCACTAAATAGTTCCATAATAATGTAATTTAGGGAAACTATATGAATAAATTTAGTAGATGACTCTCATTCTTTTTATAAGTCAAATCCCAAAAATCATATTGCGATTCATCATTGAATTTAATCAAAAATTTATGAAATTAAAATATTGAATCACTGGGTTACATTTTTAAAATTGGTAATAAATGAAGTAAAATCACCCTTCCTAATACCTGTATACCAATTATATATAAAATACACATCATATTGGGTAGGTTTCAATATAGTTTTGTGATATTATATATAAACCCATAACTGAACCAACTAAAAGTAAGGGTGGAAGGAAGAAAAATAAAAAAGGGAGATAGAGGTGATATAAATACCATAATAGGTAAACCAAAAATCCCCATATTACCTATATTATGTGAAAATTAAGAGAGGAAAAGGAGAAAATGAGGGTACTTCCTCACCTTATGTTTGGTAGCCGAGAGAGTGAACCCCTAGGGGGGTTTTAATTTTATACCCTTAAAATTCCCTTTCCCTATTATTTAATAAAAAGTTGTATGGATACTACAAGGTACCCAATTTATCTCCAATATCCACTTAGTGTCTTGATGAGTTCCTAGTGAAAGGATATTTTCTTCCTAGTTTCCAAAAAATTTGAAAAACCCCACTAGTTTCTCAATCAGTTCCCCAGTAGCATCATATCGGGTACCCAATGGTTAATTAATCCACTTCCTTAATTTATAAATTTTCCAAAAACTCTAAAATTATCTTTTTCTATACTTTTAAATAAAATACTTTATATATAACATTTCAATTTTAACTCCTGAGATATACTAAAATAATTTATTCAACAATTTGATTTGGAAAATTAAAATTCCTTATAGGTTCCACTCCACTAGAATCTAACATATTCCAATTACACTAATACAATATAATGTGAGTCATTAAAATATCACAACTATAATATTTATAATCTTTGAAATGTTTCATCATATATCATTAAAAAACCATGTTTTCTATTTTGATTTAGTTCACACTTCATAACCCTTATAATAATTACCATCACTATCACACCCAAACTAGTATAACTACCTTTTCATAAAAGATCTAATGCTAAGGTCCCTCACACATAGAATTCACTCCTCAAATGAAATGTTTTATGAAAATTATAAATCATTATTCTTTATGAGATGTGAAAATAACTAGTTGATACCCCATTGTACCAAATTTCTCCAAAAACATAATGTTTCATGTATTGTGGCACGAAAAAGTTCTATTTCTTTATCAATGATGTCCCAAATAGAAAAATATTTATAAATTACTCAATCACTAATATAAAACCCCAATTGAAATTTTCACTTGTATATGGTAGAACAAAACCTCTTAATAGCTACACCCAAATGTACCTTGATCATTTGTACCAAAAATTCATAGTCTCTCACATGGGACTCTTTCAATCATAACAAACTTACCTATGTTGGACTTGTTCACACACTATATGTGAGTAAAGTCACTCTTTAATCATGTACCATTACACACCAATCCAATCCTTGAATTATACATCTACTAGTTAAGAAACATATTGAATTTTCATAAACATCACTAATAAATGAATAAATAAAGATAGTTTCTTCCAACGAGATATGTCTTACTCAATTTCATTCAAGAAGTATTATGAAACCTCAATAACCTCAAGTGTTGGTCTTTAATGAATGTCACCTCTAATGTTTACCATAATTCATCCAAAAATGTGTCATACCCTTGAAAACATGATTGAAAAATCCTCACTATAGGATCTCCCTTATCATTATTATACAAGCACCAAACAACCCATATTTCATCATCCATGGAATACCATCACTTATAATACTCAATAGTTACATCCCAATAGAATCATCCCTCAATCATCACTCTAGATTCAATGAATGTCATGGTTATCTATGATACCACTCTCTAATATCCTAGAAGATCTATTTCCAAAACACCAAACTATCAATGAATAAACCTTGATATCAATTACTACAATTACATACATGCGAGCATCATATTTCATCAACTATAGACCCCACACCACCTAATAGTAAGTGTTATATTTCTAAAAATTCTCCAATTCACTACAATTGAAACATAAATTCAATTTAAAAATAAAATTTTGATCAACACAGCATGTCATCTCTCAAGAGATATCAGTAGTAGACTCACTTCACATCATGTTTCTAATAAGGAAAAATATCACATCTCATGAGCTAAATCGAATAGACTAATTATATCGTTCATTATTCCTTAGTCATTTAAAAGTAACACAATGTTAATTTTATCTCCCTCATTAGTCATATGTTATTCCTCTAGTCCTCTCTTCAATAGTAATACCTCTCACACAAGATCCAAGATCCATCATAAGAATGATGGGAAGATATATTATCCATATCAAGAAAAAAATCTGGTGCATCACACCATCCCTTGAGTAATCCTATACCATGAATAAGATCTTTATTTTATCATTCATTTAATCCACATAGGGAATCCTATGACTTAAGTCCTTGAATTCAAGTAAGCTAAAGAGTCTTAATCTCAATCATCATCTCACATGTACCTCTTCAGGTCCTATAACTATACATTTCTCACGATATCTTACACTCAATATGGAAAATAATAAATAATTCAATAGGAAAGGAATTACACATAATCTACATCTAGTTTTATTAACTATTACTACCTCACCTTAGAATTCATGTGTGTACTGATTCTGTTTCACCCCATAGAAAGAGAGAATACATAGAACCACTTTTACAGTGGTTCTCAACCATAATAACAATATATATCAGATTATAATTGTGAGTGGGTATACACTCATATAATACCCTATTGTACAACCTAAACCATCATGGGTAACATCTCATCAGTAAAATCACCACACTTTATTCTCTAAAAAATTATATTATGCATGTAAAAATTATTAAACACTATCTTTGTTTTCATTTTCATACATACTCAATTCTATACACAATCCAAAAACTAACCCCATTTATTATTATAATCAATAATATGAACATATCACTACATTAACCTGGTATTATATATTACAATCCACCTCATGATAAAATATGAAAACCTTTCTTTTACTCTCTTAACATACTAGACTCACGCAATCCTAAGTTATAACTCATTATCACTAGGCTCCTTGATTAATCTAAAATATATATTATTACGTTTTATATGAATCTAATAACAATTTTTATACATAGATAATGGAATTATAAACCAAATATAAGGATCTACCAATCAAAATAAATGAAACATGTGATAAATCTAAAATGAAGAACTGATTTAAATATGTGGACTTTACACAAAATAGCCATTTTAAGCTTGCTGAAATTCATATGGTGAGTTTGACAAATATCCCCAAAGTGGAAAACAAAATAATCCCACCTTCATAGTCTTCCATAATATTTTTTTAACATATTACATTCAAATGGGATTACTCTTCCATTCATGTTGTGCAAGAATCTCATATGGAAAGAGGGAATAAGAAAACAGATATGGATCTATGGGAGTTTTGGCCAAGATTTCAAGTAATAACGCATACCACTACTATAAAATGATAGTTTTTTATATGAACTCAATGATACTATTTAATCATTTTATCATTTATTCATGTGTTTAAATTCATGAATAATTACCTTGATTAGTATAAATGCATCATATACATTTAATCCAAAACATTTCATCAAATAAAAGGCTACATTAAATGATTTTTATGTGGATGATCTAATTGAAAAAATAATGAATGTTATCATTGGAATTATAAATCATAAACCCATAATGAATTAAAATCAAAATTTTCATATAAAATGATACATATATAAGTTATATGTATATGTATACATATTCGAGGTTTTAGGTCATATCTCCTTCAATCTCCCATGTGCACTAAATCCAAAGAGTTTATTTTTCATTTAATCTAATATTGTGTCTTTTAAAATAGCTTCTGAAACCATGTCCAAAAATCCCATTGGATATTTTTCAAAACACATTTTCAAATTTATCATTAACTTAACCTTGTATCACTTCATATAATATTCTTTTTGATTACCCATATAAAGAGAGTCCGCTAGAAAAGAGTTAATGATACTCAATATATGAAGCGATATGGAATTATATATATCAAATACATGTGTCTTTATACCTATTTCTACTATTCTGTATCATATGAAAATACATGTGCCTATTTTTTCCTTTTTCAAAGATAATGAGTGACCATGGTAGACAATTCATATCCATATAAAAAACTCATTTGTTCTCAAATCTCTGATTATAGACTAATCTGATCAATGAATACATCACAATTCATTCACCCTTATGTATAAGTAAATTATATTTACATTATACATATAGATATAAAATATATATATCCATCCACACACTCTCATAGTTTATCTCAATCGAGGTCCCATATGTCATACTCATCGTATGAGAGGGAAAATCCTATCTTTGTTAAACTATAACCATTGACATGATCAAAGACATACCCAACCACCATCATATTATCTAAATTATTATGTAGTCTTCTGTAAGTAGGATATCAAAGTATGAAGGTTCTAATTCCAGGTATCTTAGCATCCTCGGGTATTTGGGACTCAAACATGATCTATGAATACTTATTATACCAAATACATCTATGTATGACACTCTCTGTGGTATACTTAGTTGGTATTCAGTTCACACAAAACATTTTAATCTTCATTTTGTGCCTCATGAGAATATTATGTATCTCTATACAAGAATCCTACTCATGCTAACATCAACATTTACTTACAACCTATAATAATCCATGATGAACATTAGTTGGGGATAAACACAAATTCATAGTATGAGAGGTTAATTATCACTTGAATTTCACAAAATGTGCATTAATATATACATTGATGTATCCAATGTGAAATAATGATAAAATATTTGTTTAATTTAATATGATACTATTTAATATTCTTAACACTTTAAAAATATTTAATAAAATAAACATATTCACTAGTTTTCATATCATATATGATAAACACCTATATTATCCTTATTCTTTATACATTTTCTTGGTTTTTTTAAATCATAATATGTAATTTCCATAACATCTCTTTGTGACCATTTGATAAAACCCTACCACTAAACACTTTAGTGGGAAAAATCTATAAAGAAATCTAGTTTGAATAATGGGGATATTTGGGAATCATTTTCCTATCCATTCTTCATCTTGTACATATTTAAATATCTTGACATCACAGTATCAAATGCTAAAATTTCAACTCATGATGTCTACTTATTACACTTTCTATTTTAATAATCATTATCCTTGGAACCCCATCAAAAATGTTCCATGAAAAAATTTAATTATTTACTTATTTTTTTAGTAATACATCCAAAGTCACATAGTTATTATGTAAAAATCATTTTAAACATAAACTTGTGTAGTTATTTATTTTTTAACATTGAGATTCTTTAAGTCCAAGAATAAACCCACTAGCCTCTCAGACATTATATTCTCTTAAAAATATATTTCTATGATACAAAAACCCTTTTTTGTTAATAAATATAATTTATTTCATTTAATTAAGAATATTATAAAACTGAACTATAACATATATGGTATTATATGTGTTTGGAACATTTTAAGTCAAAAATAAGACTTTACTAAATTCTACCACTAATGGGGGGTATGAAACATTATCATATATTTTAATAACATGGATAAACATTTTTATCATGATAAAACACTTTTATTGGTATATTATTCTCAAAACATGTAATAGAATTGATGAATTATAAGCCACGTGTATACAATTAATCATCTCATACTTGTTGTCAACAACTCATTGTCCTTGAAACACATATCTTATCATGCAAGAGAAATGAGACGAATATGTGCATCTTTTACTTAAATTCATTTGAGCTTAATAAAATCCATTACATTCAAATCCTTGATATAGTAACAATTTCAATCATCTCATGAATATAAAAAAACAATATTAAATAATTCTTCTTTTGATATTTAACTCTTTTATGTTTACAAAAAGATTAAAATATACATTCAACATTATATAACTTTCAAAATCAATGAATTGATTTCAATAACATATTTCTTTAACTTGTACATTTTATGGAGTTTCAAAAACATCATTAGGTATATCTTGTATAATTTAATGATATTTAATTATAAATCTTCCTTCCTAAAAACACAATGTTTAAATGACCTTAATTGGATTCTTTAAAAACCTTTTTTAATATTACAACAAACCCTTTTAATTATGGTTTGAACTTTTACCTAATTATACTTTCTATTTAGTAATTTAGAACCTATAAATCATTTACCAGGTTCATATATATTCCCCAAACATTGAAAATATCTAGTAAACATTATTATAATTCAATCATATTTTTAGATCATCTCTATACAAGACAAAAAGGATTAATTTCTTAACCAGAACAATCCATTTTTAATTTTTCCTTAAATAATGTTATATAACTAAACAGATAATAAATTTGTGTTTCAAAAACACGTCATTTCATTTTATTAAAAAAACTATTTTCATGCTCTTACTTAGAGAAAAATGAGATAATAAACATCTTATGACATGTTCATCTAGGCAAGAAGTATCCATGTTGTCAATGTAGAAAATTATTTTCTCCACTACTTGAAAGCCAACATCATGCTCCAAACATAAATTATTTTATTGTTTTTCCTTTTATTTGTTTTTAAAATTGTTAAAACATAAAATTTATATCATATATTTGTTATAATAACATAATTTATTTCTATAACCAATAATTTTTTAAATAAACATTTAGTCTTACAGTGTCATTTAAAATATTCTACCATATAGATTATCATTTTATGTAAAAAATAAAATTTATTATATGAGAATAAGATCATTAATGTACCCAATAATATTCAGTACATGAGTGGAGACAAATATTTCTTTGTTCATTTTTCATTTAATTCCATTAAGACCTTAAATAATGCAATTTATGCTTCTATTATCATCTAGATTCACTTGTTGAATAACATCAACATATTTTTAATGAGGAAATAATTCTTCTAATACATATAATTTTTCTTAATAATTATTCTTAAATCACTAATACTATTTAAGAACTTCTATTAAGTTACCAGTAATATGAGTAAATTACATTAAAATTATCCTTACAATAATTAATTAGAAAGTTTAGCGTAACAGTGATGATGATATTTATCTACAACAAAATCATTTATCATATTAGTATCATGTATTGTTAACCATTTAATAATAAAATTTATTAAATAGGATCCCACTAAAATGATAACACCTATTTTAAAATTCATCATAACCCTTAGTTGGATAATATCTATACTTCACTAAATAATGAGTCTGCCTTAACATTCATCTCTCCACAAAATTATTTAGGTGAAGAATATTCATAATCATATCATATATGATTATTGAATAGATAATCATACAACCCTTTATCCAGTCCATCATATGGATAAACTCAACTATATTCCAATGTTATCTTAACTATTAGGCTTCCAAATTAAGTGTTACCCAAAGAAATTGCAAAAACATGCTAACCAAGGACAATACAGGGGAACCTGTATTTGGCCCAAAACTACTTGAAAAGACAACATAGAGTCACTTATTACTTTTTTTCCTTAAACAATATAATATAGGGGCCCATTATTTAGTATGAAACTACCTAGTTGAATGATCAAGGTCTTGACAAGTATCTTTTTGAAAGGAATCACTTACTTAATATTTCAAGGGAATTTTAATCTCACCATCTTATCTCATGTTATTCCCTTTATGTATGCATAAATCTAGTAATTTAGTTTGGATTCATTTTCCATATACCAAATAAGTATGTTAAAACAATATTAATTTGTAGCATAACCCACAGGTTTGTGTTTCCCATCCAAAATTAAAAGTCAAGTATATTTATCTATATTAGAATGCATCATATGCATAAGGTACATGAACACTTCATGTAAAATCCAATATTTATCGATAATAGAAAGACTATGGAGATAGATAAAAACCTATTTTACCATCATATAAAAAGAATAATCTTCTAGGTAAGTAGGTTTTTCAGATCCTGATCCCTCTACTGAGTGATACAATACTCAAGAGAGAAACTAATTCATCATAACACTAAAAAATAATTCATAAAAACTAAATTAAAAAACTAAATTTAACATAATAACTTAAATTACTAACTGTGTTCATGGTAGATGAAAAATTAAATTCATTATAGATATATTCTTAGTATATAATACAAGGATCTATCTAAAAGTAGCAGGATCATCTTATGTTTGGATGATTAGATTTAAAACTAGAAAACACCCATGTCTCTTAATTTTAACTTCCTTGCATACCATTTTTTAATAAATATTCCACTCAATGTTCTAAAAGATAAATCATTCATTAATGATTCAAGGGTGATTTATTATTCATAAAAAACATGTAGGATATAAATAAATGCATATATCCACAAGAAAAAATTGTATTAGTTAACTTTGAATGTATAATAAAACTTCCTTGAATCATATAATTTGGAGCTTTGACATTAAGTTATTTTATAGAAAAGGCACTACATTGATCAATCATCCTCTTTTATGGATTATTTACTCTAGAACTTATGGAATTTATTAGAGTATTTTACCATCTTCGTGTAGTTGAAGTATTGTATATTGGTTTCTTGTTTCTTGTTTTTCAACTCTTGAGCCAACTAATTTTTATGACAATATTTTAATAATATAGCCAATCCCTTTAAATATGTTCGTGGGTGTTTTTCCCACATTTATAACATATAGGAAACTATACTCTTCCTTTATTTTCTACCGTATCCATTATTTTCACATGTAAATCATCAATCCTATTATTTTTATAATTTCCATTACAAGAAAATTATTTAGATAACTCCTTTTTGATCTTGATAGAAATTGTTAAAATCTCATTATATCTTGATAAACTTTTTAGATACAAAGGATATTTGAAAGATAGTATTTAATCACTAAAATAAGTGAATAACTCTCCTTTATAGGTTGCATAGATAATCTAAAACAAACCTTGATAGTCTTGTAAAATTGTCATCGTACTCATCCACTGCCCCTTCTTCCTTTTGTAGGAGGTTCAATAATTTCCTTTCCATATCCACATTTTCTCTTGTTGAAAAATATTTTTCCATAAAAATCAACTTGATGGTATTCCATTACATGTTATTAATATCTCTTGCTTCATTAGTATTTTTAATTAAGGACCGCCATTGGTTAGTTTCATATATTAAATGATACACTACCATAATAATGGTTTCCCTATCAGATCATCTAAATGCCCAAATTATTTTCTCTATAGAATTTATCCAATGTTCCTCCTCCATGGAATTAGTAGTTCCACTAAATAGTGGAGGTTATTTCCATATAAAATGACCAAATATAGTTCATCCATATATAGGGGAAACTGGATTCTCCATACAATAGCATTTATTTTTCATAACATGAGTCAATTTACCTTATATAATCATGATTTTTTCATAACCAATGTTAACTCCATTTTCTAGATTATTATGATAGTCATCACATTATCAATTATTATTTTCCCAATTTTTGATTCTCTTAGAAGGTTCCATAACCTAAAAAAATGTTTTCAATTAATTATTAAACATCTAACATGACTTATAAAGTATACATTCAAATAATCCTAGAATAATTTATAGAATTTTTATTATAATAAAATCTATGTTATCTACCAATACTTTCATGAACCTAGTTTCTAAGGATTCTAATAATCGTTTTTCAAATACCAAATATAATTCCCCCAACCCTAGTTTCCTAGATCTGGTGGGTTATTTATTACATGGAAAATAGAGTACAAAATATTAATTTCTATGGATTAAGGTTTAGTAGTCCTAAGGAGACTATATACATAATAAATAAATTAAAACCTGATATTTTACCACATGCACATAAAAATAATTATTCAAAATTTTTATCCTTATATATGTTCAATCATAGTATTACACTTCACTACCTGGGGAAATGGGAAAACAGATTAATAGTTGTGAGATTAAATTCTTAGTATGGAAAATCATATAATAAATTCTAATAATAGGTAAATATGTCATCGGTAACATCATGAGTACAATTATATAAATAAGAAAGAATATGTAGGTATAATCCATAGAATAATGAGAAGTACACAATCACATGGATCACATAGTGATTTAAAAGATGGAATTTCATAATTTAGGACATCATAATCATATCATTAAGGGCTTTCTCCAAGGCATTATATATAAACTGTATGGATTCTCCAAATACAATGTCTTAGTTGTCCCATGATACCACCATTGGACTAACGGAATTCCAGGTCCCACCCTTCACATAAATTTAAAATGCATTCTATCACATACAAAATGATTATAGGACACACATGGCTTAATATTTAAGTATAAGAAACTTGGAAATATATGTCACATTATCCCAACATAACTTATCATAATGTATATTTACATATGGAATAATAGATTTGATAGGTCATTAATAGATTTACCCTACCAATTAATTAATATTAATTTATATATTAATTCCTTCAACATATATAAATAATGATTAGGGTTTTATAGTTTGGAAAAAGTACCCATATCAAGGGGTTTATAAAAAGTTATATCTAATAGGTACTTATAATGGTTAAAGATTTTCATTGACTTTAGAAAATTTAATTATTAATGGATGGAGAAAAAGGAAAAAATAAAATTATAAAAAGAATATATAAATTCTTTATTTTGTTTTATAATGAGTTTGATAATTATCCATAGCATATCCCTTAGGGAGTTTCAAACAGGTGCGCAGTAAAGTCACATTCATCATGCACCGTGATGATGATTGATAAATACCCAACAAACTCTTATCAAGATTATTAAAAAAATATTCAAATATTCTAAAACCACATCAATTTTTTTATCCATAATGGTATATATTATCATGGAAAATCACACACATTTTATTAAACCAATGTATAGAGTTTTTATGGATATGATGAGGTTTCGGCATAATAATGGATTATGAATTTGGAATAATTTGATTGAAAGGAATTATTACATGGGTGAGATATATTAATAATGTAACATAAAATGATTTTAATACAATAATGGAATTATAACTTGTGTATTAAAAAGGATGTGAAAACTGTAATGTAAATATGAATTGTGAAGGGAGATAAAATCAACACATTGTATAGTAACATTATACGAAAGGTTATAAAGTAATATTTTTGGGTATTGTATCCCTGATATTAGTTAATTGGGAAGATAATAACTTTGATATATATCAATTAATCATATAAAATGAAAATGAAAAAGTCATTACAATTAAGGAAATTCAAATATGAAATGAAGAGAGGGACGAATGATCCCTTACCCCTCTTGAGCTTCTTAGATTGAATCTTGACCATAGATTAAACAAAAAATTTAAATAATGATGGGAGATATGGGGGATAGACGCCTTTAGTGATATATAAATATAAAACATGGAGTTTTGGTGTAATAGTAAATGTAGTTCATGGGTATTTATAGATTTGTTAAGTGAAATTTCATGGAAGAATTTATTAATTATTTTACTTTTTTTACTTTCCTTTAGTGCCCCACTATTACCATTGTGCTCCACTACTACCATTAAATATACACCATAGTGTTTTGTGAGAAAAATATTGAAATAAAATTTCCATTTCATAAATGAGTCGTGATTGAAAAAATATGATTTCATACATAGAGCATTTACTGTATTTTACCATATTCCATCATGTTTAACATATTTTCCTATTTTAAGAAAAAATTACCAAATATCACCACTTAAATAATTTTTAAATCCCAATAACAAATATGTAATCCTTTTAATAAAATTAATTTTTCTAATAAATTTTTTTCCATTTAATTTTAGGTTTATATATTCATCAAAAATAAAGTATAAGAGTAACAATCCTTTTAATTCCTTAAATAATTTATATTATAACCCAACTAAACCCCTATATACATAACCTATAATCAAACTAGAATATTACCTAAGGATAAGGTGTGTTATTTTGTAACTTTAATGGTGTGGTTTTTATGACCACCTAGGATTTCTATTCATAAATTTCAGATATTTCAAGATGAATATTAAATAAATTTCACAAATACAAACCCAAGGACCATAATGATTTACTATATATAGAGACTAGGTAAATAATAATATTGTTTAATAAAATATCTTAAACATCTCCCATTAAGATCATACACTTTAGTACTCTTCATAAACATAAAAAATATAAAAATATTATTTATAACATGGGAAAAGGAATCATAAGAAATTGCGAGCTTAGATTTTCTATAAGGGTAAACATGGAAGATATAATTCTATAATCATATGAAATCATAAGTTAAGTAGAACTGTATGAGATCATGAACATTACATAAAATGTTCATACCTATCCTTTCATATATTATAAACATGTTTCAGGACAAATATACATTAAAATTATAAAAACATGAATCATAAATGTGTGAAATCATCATAATTAATAAACCATAAGATTATTTAATAAAATTATGGCACCAAAATAGGTGTAAAAACTATTTCATATTTCAAGGCTAACTACCAAGACCATCAAACATAGTGGATCAGGCCTCATCACATATTTCCCATTGTGGATCAAGCCCATAGACATGTTTCACATTGTAGATCAAGCCTGTTGACTTATTTTTTATTATTATCTCATGTGATATGAATATTTACCCAAATAATTGGAGGGATATATAGTTCCCACCTTTCACATAATTAAAATCATACGAATCTGGTCCATGAGATTATAAAACATTCATTGCATTATAACACATTAAGAAAAATGGATTTGAGAAAATATTTAGTCATAAAATAACCCATGGAAGAGAAACAGACTTCATAAACATATTCTCATCATAAATATAAACCATCCAGAGAAAGATTAAAGATGTCATAATTGGATCAAATCCCTAGTAAATATTAAGTAACATCAATGGATGTTATCTTAGATGGAAAATTTGTTTGAAAGAAAAATCAGTTAGAAATTTTCTTGAGGAAGATAATATTTTTTTAAAATAACATTATTAAAATTAGAGATTAATACAATATTTTGGAAATATGTTTCTTTAAAGATAATATGAAAAACTTATAAAGGATGATTCAATTAAAATAATGGTCATGAAGGTGTGAAATTGACTTCATGACATACATTTTAAACAAATGTTCCTTTCAAATTTTTAATATAATTAAAATGGACCTGGTTTATAAAAAATCCTTCAGAGAATTTCAAAAACAAATTGAAAACAATTTTAGAAAACATGGATATGGAAGAAAAGGGGGTTTCAACCGAAGGGAGAAATAAAGATGGTTTTTCTTGAAAACAAAATAATTCTATTTAATACATTAAGAGTGGTAAATAAATGGAAAGAATGTATCCTCTATAAATAACCAAATAAAAAGAAAATAATTGATTTTATTGATAATTAGATAATAATATCTTATAACGAAAAAATTAATCACAAAAAAATCTAATAAATAATGAGATTGTAACAAAAAAACATTACCACTTTCAGATCTATTGAATCATAAGCCTATTAAAGAGTAAAATCAAACAAAAAATTAAAAATAATTAAAATAATTATATTGTTTATAAAAAAATTGAAAGGGGTGTAATATACACCTCATAAAGATATAGGTTCATAACCTAACTTATGTCACAAAGAGGGAAATTTGAGACTAAAATCCCTTAAAATTTTAGAATGTTTCTAATCATAAGCCTTATTAAATAACATTAAATGAAATGTTAAATATCATGAAAATAATTTTTTTCATGATATAGAATTTCAAAGGTTTTATATATTCCCACACAAAATAATTTAGTGGAGAATATGGAATTTATCTCCCAAAAATAAAAGAGAGACTATAAATCCCCTACCTTATGTCTTGAATTCCTTTATACAAATTCAAAACTACTATATAATAGATATATTTTTATTATAAATATTTTGAAAGAAACATAATCGTATGTACAATATAATATATTATCTTCTTATGAACATTTACTACCATTTTATTAATAATTCCTAGTTAAAATAACATTTTGGGTAATAACTCGTTTTTTTTACTTTTCTTATATGTTTTTATTTGGTATCATTAGTACTTTAATTATGGTCATAGTTATATCATATCCATAATTTTTACAATAATATAAATATAATATATATTAATTATATAAGTATTTAAATTAATACATTAAATTTATAGATAGAAAATTAATTACATTATTCATGGAGATGGCTGGTCATACATACGCATGAACGTTTTTTACATTTTCTCAACAAATGAAAAAAAGGTAAATAATATATTAACATTAAAAAATAATTTTTATGTAATATATATCACATATATTTATTAAACTTACCCTTATTACCATCTATTCAAATCATTATTGAAAAATGAGTCACAACACTTTGTGAGGTGGTAGTCCATCATACATATGGACAACATTATTGAATATCCCAATAAATAGAAATTAATAAGGTATCTGTGATATCAAAATTAACAAAGTATATTTATGTTTAAAATATCATATAAACTCATTTAATCTATATATTTACCATCCATGTAAAACAGAAATGAAAAACACATCACATTGGTTCGAGAGGTGGTAGTCCATCATACACATGATTTATGGTGCCATTTCACATTTCATGAAAGAGGGAATAAGTATAGGTTATTACATTAACATAATAAAATATCATTATATGGGAGATAATGGTGTCATGAACCATGTTGGGTTTCCATCTGACTCAGCGCCCGACCCGGTCCACGATAAGGCCCAAGGGGCATTCGAGATCCCCATGGGATTTCACAAGTACTTGGGTATCAAATAAACATTTGGGAATGATTTAACTAATAAATTAAAGACAAATAAATAAATTTATTTATTTATTTAAACTGATAAGAACAAGTAAATTCTAGAAGCAGAAAATAAAACAAAAGCGCCCAGCTAAACATACCTCTAAGTGACCTCATGGGTCACCACCAAACATGAAAACATGCTCGCTGAAAGAGTGATCCAAAAATAGAACCTCAAATCTGAAAAGATAAATTAGGAATGAGCACCGAGATGCTTAGTCAGAATGTCAAAATACCAAAACTCCTTATAAACTTAATTTTTAAAAAAATCAAATCATGCTAGTTTGAAAATAATACATAATAAAATAATGTTCTTTATTTATTTTCAAATTCAATTCACAGGTTTAAATATTTAAGGAATGTTCTTATATTCCACTATATTATCAAAATACTTTCCAAACATGCATTAACATTTCAAAACGAAAGGCCAATAGTTCAAATTAAAAACATGGATTTTATAAAGTAGGATACAATCTTGAAGCAACAAAATGGAAATAATTTCACAAAAACCATGTCCTAAGAGAGAATTATGGCCAATCCATAAAGGTAACTAACACAAATGGGACCCCATGAACCTCATACCTCAGTGAAATTTGGTAAGAAAACCAAGACCAACTAATGTGGTATAGAAACCATGACCAAGTTTTTTTTCATTCATGAGCCACTGGGGGGAATCACATCCCAATGCCTAGTGGTATCAAATCATGTAACATGTTTAGTTAGTGTTGAAGCATCAATCCTGCTTGAAAAAACTAGGAAGAAGCACTTTTAAATAATCTAGCATATTCGTCCTAGTCTACCCACCTTGACACCTTAGAATTCCTTTTTTCTCTATTTCAAGTGGTGGTGAATTTTCATAAAACTAACATACATCAACATATCATTTTCTTTATTTAAAAATGAACTCACCCTCTCACCACCGATCACCCCCCTTGAGCACATCCACCACTTTTTTCATCACACAAAAATTCACAAGCCTATTTACTAGGCATGTACCAAAAACCACACATTCAAAAACATAGCATTTTCTAAAAAAATGGGGAATGCCTAAAGAGGGGTTTTACTTTTTCACAAACCATTATTAAAGTGCCAAACATGTTTAATTATTTTCAAGGAATAAAATTAATTTGAAACACATAATCACCCAACACTTTTATGTTTCAAAAAATCATTAACAAACTCAATTTAACAACTAATGTACTACACATTAAAATAAGATTCTTCAACCCATGCTTACAATGACACAATTAGTTCAAGAAAGTCAAACCACCATTTAACCTCAAATTCACACCAAAACCCATCTTTGGAAACCACATATAATATTAATGAAAACCAAATATGTCATTACACTTTTATAACTAAACCATATGAAAGGTAAAACTCATTTGCAAATATTCATTACCAATTCAAAACCACAAAGGAAATCACTTTTTAAGAAAAGTCATGTAAGCCCAAATAGATGATAGAAATTCATTTCATTTTCCAAAACAAAGGCTTGATCATTTATAACAACTGTAACTAGATTTCATAGCATATGTATATTGCATAAATATAAAAAAAATATTTTTAAAACAAGTAAGAAAACATGGGATTCAAATTAAAGGCATAGGAATAGGGGACCTACCATAGGGTCGAACCAAACCCAACATTCTTCTCTTGGCTCTTTATTACTAGAAGCTTTTATTGGCACACACATACCTATATATATATATATATCCTTGTCTCGATGCACATATTCCTCACTCCATGAGGGGAAAATGTACCTAGAGGATATATATATATATATATATATATATATATATATTCATACCTTTTTATATGCATATGTACTCCATTAAAGTTGACCAAACTAACTAGAGATGTGGCAGCAACCTGAAACCACATGGAACAGTACAACACACTATACAACAAGGGATTACATTAAGTACACACCAATTTTACAACTAAATCCCATTTTAAAATCACTTTAATATCAAATGTTTCTAAAAACTACATTCACAACACTTATATAATTTAATAAATCAATTAAACACTTTATAAAACATTTTTAAGATACAAAATAATCCTTTACCAAAAACATAATCTCAAATTATTCTCCTTAAAATCAAATTCAAACTAAAACCATTTCAAAATATTATTCACGCTAACAAATTAACTAAAGAACATGAAAAATTAATTAAACAAGAAAATTAATTCATCAAGAAATGTTTGTACACGAAACCACCTACCTTAGTGTAGAAAACCCAAAATTTTGGTGCGAAACTCCAATAGCATGCCAATCGCACCACAAAAAAACCCTAACAATACCATTTATAACCAAAAACTATAAAATACAACTCTAACTAATAATATTAAACCCTAAATTTAACATCATAACCATTGGAAACCTAAAACCCCAAATAAAAATGAACCAAAACTCTAGGGAATGAGGAAGAGTGGATTATTGGGGGAAGGAATGTGCACCGGAGGAGAGTGGGATGCCAGTGAGGGGGTTTATTAAAGGGGATATAAGATAACATAGGGGTCACCGATTGTGAGGTCACTGGAGAGGCTGGTCAGTTCGAATGATCACTGGAGAGGAGAAGGTGGGATATTGTGATGGTAGGGTGGTGTGCAGCAGAAGAGCAGGGTGCTAGGAGTTTTTCCGTTAGGTGGAGTGGCCAGTAGTGGGGGGCAGGAGAAGAACCTAGAAAGTGGGGGGGCATCATGACCCTAGCATGAGGGAGGGGTGGTGAGTGGTAGGGGAGGTGAGGAATATTGTTTCAAACCCTAAAAAATTAATTAGTTAAAATGAATGATATAATTATTATTATTATAATACTGATAATAAGATAATAATATAATCAATAACTTAATAAACATATAAATAAACTTAATATTATAGATAATAACAATATTTATAATAATAAATAAATTAATAATAGTACTACTGATAATAATAAAAATATTATTATTATTATTAAATCATATTATTTTTGTTTTTCTCGCATTTCCATTTTATTATTTATTTATTTCGAACTTCTGGCAGGCCGCATGGTAACCTAGGTGAATCCCTGAAGCTTCGAATGCACCCTATTATTGTGTTGGATGCTATCATGTCCAAAACATTCATTTATTAACAAAAAACAAAAAATAATTGATCTCGTCCCACACATCGATAGAATATTTCAAATCTAGATAAAATAAAAAAATAAAATTATTTTAGTAGACCATGTGTGCAAAATTGTGTTTTTATATCATTATAATTGAATAATATTTAAAGGAGTTGGAGGAATAAATAATATAAAGCACAGGGTTAATAATTTTGCCTCTCTTTTAGAGGGACTCTTTAAGTTTATTCCAAAATCCTTATTAAGAGGGATTAATAATAAAAATAAGGCCTTTATATTGTAAGGAGGTAATTATGGAAGATATTTTGGGAGTTATTTGGATGAAATAAATGGTTTTTTTAGTGTAAAGATGACAGGATAGGAGGTTTTGTTTTATTAGCGAGGGCAAAGATGCACAATGTCTTTTTTAAAATAATTTTAGTGTATCTACATTTTTAACATTCCACAAGGATCCAAAATGGGTTTTTCTCAAACATTATAGGTTAAAAGGTAATAATATGTCTATAAAATCTTTTTTTTAATAGTTTATATTTCATTTTATATCTTATATTTTTAGTTTAATCCCTTGCTACACACAATTTGACCTTAACTGCAGTAATTGATTTCTAATATTTTTACTATTTATTTTGACTAAAAATTTAGATTAACTTATTATATAATATTAATTTAATGGAATTAAAAATATATAATATATATTTCCAATCTCTATTCAAATAATTTGATAATTTAATTTAAAATTAAACCTATATATGCAATGAAAAATTTGTTTTCCAAAGATAAAATTTTCATAAATATAGAAGGTTTTTATAATGCCCCACAATTTTATGGTATGTATCCAATTAAATAATTTCAATTCATTTGATAGTTTAAATTGCACCCAAAATTATTTCATATAGTATAAATCAAATTAAATCATATATAGAACACAAACAAAACTTTATAAATAAAGGATGGATAGAGTATGAAGTATTTCTAGAAGTTAAGGGACCTATACCAATGAAATAGTTAATTGACTTTAGTATAGTAATATGTCCATTATGAATATTAAACTAGAAAATGAATAGTAACCACACCCATGAAATTATAAATAAAATTATAGGATCTTATAAATTAAATTTTGATATAATTATATCATATAATAAGTCAATAAATATTTTAAAAATTATTATTTAATTGTTTGTATTTTTATAATCCAAAAATATTTAATAAAAATTTAATAATTAATAAAAATATTTAAAATAAGATTTATTATCGTAAAATGTATTCATAAATTAATATTTTGTTGTCTAATTATTTAAGGATAGTTTGATGAGATTTTAGTTAATTTTTCAGAGTGTTATAAAATGGGTTATAAAATTAAAATCTGTATTTTTTTAGTAAATGATGGTTTTTAATTAGAAATTAAATTTTTCATATATTAAAAATTATTTTCATAAAATTGATTTCATTTTTTGATTCTAAAAATTGAAAAATGGTTAGAGGTATTTTTTTATTTTTTTATCATACTTGAATTTTGTGAATAGTAAAATATAATAATTTACGATAAATGTTAAATACTTGAATTATTGATTACTAGGTCATTTATTAATGATATAAAACCATAATCTAGAACTATACTTCATTATTTTAATATATATGGTGATATTTCTCAAAATATTCATATTCTGGATCAAAAATAATAAACAAATGAATAAAATATTCAAAAATCACCCATCCCCACCACTATAAATACCACCCCTCCCCACCACATATCCTCACACCTATAATATTTGTAACCTATCAAAATTCTACCCAAATCCTATTTATATGTATCTCCCCCATGTATAAGAGGTTTTTTCACAACAAAAGACCAAACCAAGGTCCCTTAAGGAGTTACTCAAAGAGTAGAATTCAAGAGGTAAATCCTCTTTCTTTTTCTTTTAATTTTCTTTCAATTTCCTTTTTCATTTCTTATCCTTTACTCTCCAACTCTATAAAAATTACCATGAAAAATATAGTATAATATATATACTATAATGATCTCATGTTAATGTAATATCCTTCATCAAACTCATTTTTTTCTATTTTATTCTAAAAATGAAATCATCGTTCGTGAAGTGTTGATATACAACCTTTGTGGAAAACAGATTTGTGTTCTTAAAATTCTCCTTCAGGTCAGATCATGAAACATTTTTTATGGTTTATAAATATTATAAAATATTTATTACAACCTATTTAATGTTTTGGATCCATTATATATATATATACTATTCATTAATTAAACAAAACTAGTGGCTGATGATCGAAAAAATTCCAAAATAATCTAAGCAGTTATCACTAAAATTTTATCTAATGATTTGTCCTCAAAACCATATAACAAAATGATATATATACCCATTTAAAATTATTTATATTCATTAATATCATATATTTTCAACCCTAGAGAATTATACCCATTTTACTTGAACATCATTACTTATAAATAATTGAACCAATCATGAAAACCAAGGAAGCGAGCACTCCCAAGTAATGAAAATGTATCTTTTAACTCATAAAAAATCATAAATGAACTTAATAAACTTATAATAAATCAAATAAATCTTTTAAATGTTCTTAATTAATTAATTAATGGATTTAATAAAATTATATAATTCATTTAGATCAAGTGAAGAAGACTTCCGTACATAAGGTAAGGGGTTTATCATCTCACTTTTCTTTTTTTGTTAGATTTCCATTATTCATCACTTATTTATTTTATGTGGTGTATATATTCTACAATTTGATGTATAATATAATGAATCTATATATATTCATGGTATTTAGTTATTCATTTCATGATTATTAATTTTTGGTCATACGATTCGATTTATTATAAATTGGAAAGGGACTTTATCTTAATTTCCTTTTCATTAAGACTTACATTGTATTGTGAACCTAATAATTTTTATGTGGTGTATATGCTTCCCTTTTGATATAATTTCCATTTTAAATTATATATTTATTAATTATCCAGATTCTTGTAACATGGATATGATTATGTTTTTAACCTTATAAAGTTTTTCATATGGTGTTTATTTTGAATATTATTTTAACTAGGGAAATATTAATGAATATGTATCCTCTACTCAATATGAATATTGATAAGTCATTTTATTCTTGAATTAAATATATGTATGAATAATTATTTAGACTTACAGTTATGGGTGGTCCTCCTATATCCCCTTGATACATTGACAGGTCTCATGAGACAAAACAGTTGGCGGAAAACCCTTTGTGTTGGTTTTAGAACATAATCAGATGGGTTTTAACCCATAGGATTAAACCATTTGATTGTATAATGGTTCATTTTCTAGATACATTATTTCTAATAATTAATAATTTCATTCATTTAGTAACCTATTATTATTATTTCAATGGTTTTCGTTATGAAAAAATATAGGGATGCATTTTTATTCTCAGTGTATTGATTGAATGTGATTTTAAAATTATTTACCTTACTATAATGTATAGGACATATTGAATTTAATTCACTTATTATTGTCTCATATAGCCCTAACTGGAAATTTTAGATCACCCTTATTTTGTTTCCATTCCCTATGTTATGAAGAAGAAAAAAATGAATAATCTTTAAAGGATATAGTTTATTTCATTTTATTACGTATCATATTGTATTTTCTATCATTATTAATGTGAAATGGGTATCATGTATGCAATATGGTCTTCCAAAACTGGTAAATTAAATGTTCTTTAAGGATTTTATTTCCCTATAATCATGCCAATGAAATAGAATAATGCACTGGCTATGGTTTTCTAGTCTTGGGCTGTTATAGTTTGTATCAGAATAATTTTTTCAGTAACCTTGGAAAATAGATTTAGAAAACATAGTTTAGGGAACATAACCCTAATATATAATTTGAGGATAATCATAAACGAACACGCTGTATGTTTGATAGAGTTTATGTGGGACTTCCTAGAAATACATCTCTGTCTTGATATTACATACGGATGTGGTTATGGAAAAGGTATACCTTAAAGTAATAACACTCACAAGGTCTTCTTAACATATCTTGGGGTAACTTGATACCTAAAAACAAGCCATACTGTGCACCTGTTTTGACACTCATGAGGTATATTCTTAGGATAATTCACATTTTTTACCAACAAATATGAATTTTTTAAAAGTAAATATGGTCTTAAAGAAACCATGATTATGATTATGAGATTATATATGAATAAAGTTTCAATTTATGTTAAGTATTTTTCTAGTTTGAAATTATGAATTATGATTCATAACCTAATTTATTGTATTTCAACGTTTTATTGATGGAGCCTAATCGAAGAAAGGGAATCAATACCTGTGGAAAATATTGGGATTTCCCCACTGATAAAGTTAACACATTTAGTGTTGTAGATGAGAATATCATGAATATATAATGAAAACTTACTCAGTTTATGATGAATAACCATACTACACCAGAATTGGATCATTTCATATTGCAGAAGCCCCCACAATTTAGTGGGACTACTAATCTATGGTAGCAGAGAAGTCGATCAATCCCCTTAAAAATATATTTCTATCATTGGGATGTATTGAAATGAATAGGTAGTACTTGCAGTATATTAAATCAAGGGATATGCTGATCAATGATGGCCATTGATCCAAAATACTAAGGAGGAAGATAAAATAGAATACATGGATTGGAGACCTTTTAAAGAAACATTCTTCAATAAATACTTTCCTCTTGAGAAACGGGCTAAAATGAAGAGAGAATTACTTAACTTAAAGAAAATGAAAGAAGATCATGTTACGGATTATGAGGCTACCTTCACAAGACTATCAAGGTATGTTATATATTATGTACAAGAATCATAATATGATATTGAACATTTCTTTTAAGGTCTTAAGCCAATTCTCTGAAGGGCACTATATTTTCAAATATTTTCATCATATTACAAAATGGTATTAAGTACCATTAAAATAGAGAACAACTTTTCTCGATCCAATTATATAAGATGAGGTCTTATGATAATCCTAGAAAATATGAAGTTAAAATGAATAATAAGGTAAGTAATCAATTCCTATTATGTGAAAACTATCGAAATAATCATCCTTTAAAATTCTTGAAAGGCATGGGAGTTTTTTACAAGTGTGGGGAAAAGGGTCATTAAGATAATGAATAAAAGGGAAAGAGACAAATCAATGATGTACAATTCTACAATATTAGGGATATGGGAAACTATGAAAATTATTATCTTAAGAGTCAAGAAAACTTACCTTAAAAAAAGAAAAATAGAGTGAGGCAAAGCTTATACGATCAAAACTATTGAGGTTGAAGTTCCTAATAATGTGATGGAAGGTACTTTAATTGTTTCCCCAAACTTACCCAATGCTTTATTTTATTCTGTATCATTTAATTATTTTATATCTTCTCGGTTTTCTATTAAAATTAGACATTTTACTTTCGATTTATTAAATGAGTTGTTAGTTAAAACTCATAAGGTATGTATCACTTCCACAAGATGAGTCGGGAATTAGCCTTTATGACATATAAATGTTATTTAGTTTTTGACCTTATCATCATACCTTTGATTAACTTTTATATAATCATTATTATGAATTAGCTTCTAAACTATGATGAAAATATATATTTCAAGATAAATGAAGTTAAAATTTTGCGAACGGTGTTGAATCCCTTATCTTTATAGCAGAAACATCATCATCTAACTCTTATCTAGACCCACCCTCAATAGCTATACTGAATGAAATTCTTGGGGATGAATATAAAAAAATACCTATGGATGATAAAGGAAGTCTTCAAATAGAAGATGTACATATTGTGCAAGAATACATTGATTTATTTCTAGTGGATTTTCCTAAACGTACTCCAATGTGGGATGTTGAGTTTTTGATTGATTTAATTCCTTTTGTAAAACCTATATCAAAGACTCTTTATAGAATGGACAATGTGGAATTTCTAGAGTTTAAGAAACAACTAAAGTAATTAAGTGATAAGGGTTTTATCTATCGTAGTGTTTCTTTATGGGGATCCCATGTTCTATTTTTCAAGAATAAAGATGGAACCATGAGTTTGTTCATTGACTATAGAAAAATCAATGCTATTGAAGTAAATAACTAGTATCTTATTCCTTGAATTGATGGTTTATTTGATTAACCCCATGGAGCTAAATATTTTCCTAAGATTGATCTTCGATCTGGATATCATCAATTATGTCTGAGGAAGGAAGATATTTTAAAGATAGCATTTTAAACTAGGTAAATACATTATGAGTTTACAGTAATACCATTTGGACTGACTAATGCACCCTCTATTTTCATGGATATAATTAAAATAGTTTTCAAGGAATACATTGACAATTTTGTTGGGGTATTTATTGATGAAATATTGATATTTTCCAAAAGCTATAAAGACCATGAGAACCACTTGAGGGTTATTCTAGAGACTCTTATAATAAAATAGTTATATGGGAAGTTTAGTAAGTGTGAATTATGAATTCAAAAAGTTTATTTTCATGGAAATATTCTCTCTAAGGATGTAATTTCAATTGATCCTCTAAATAAATAGTCAATCCAATAATAACCTATGCCAACAAACATAACTACGGTTCACAGTTTTAATGGATTAGTAGGATAGTATTGGAATTTCATTTAGAAGTTTTTTAATTGGAAAAACCACTAACCAAGATCACACATAAAGTGATAAATTTAGTATGGACAAAATAATGTGCATAATTCATTGATGAATTTTAGAAAATATTGGTCAATGCTCCAATTTTTACTCTTCCCTCTGGAAATTAAGGGTTTGTGATATACGGTGATCCATCAAAGAATCAATTGAGTTGTGTCCTTATGGAAAATGATAAAGTTATTGTTTATGTATCAATGATTTTGAAAGAATATGAACAAAACTATCTAACTCTTGATCTTGATTTACCATTCGTAATTTGTTTCATGAAAATATAGAGATTCTATCTCTATGGTGAAAGATGTGAGATATATATGGATCAAAATAGTTTGAAATACATTTGTATATAGAAATAACTCAACCTAAGGCAAATGTGATTTCTCAGGTTAGATAAATATTATGATTTTTCAATACACTACCACTTAGAAAATTCAAATAAGGTAGAAGATACATTAAGAAGGAATGATCATGTACCTCTAATCCAAATAATGATTGATAAAGTTCCTACGTTAATGGATCTACTAAATATTGATATGAAAATTGTTTAGTAAGGTGGAAATCATTCCTTTTTCAAATGATTGCAAAACCATATTTACTGGAGAAGATAAAAATCTCTCAATTTGATGATGAGAATATAAAAAGTAAAATTATAGTTATTAATGATAGAAGATTGGTAGACTTCACATATGAGGATAGAGTTCTGAAATTTGGAGAGAGGTTATGTGACCCATCAATACTCGTGTTAAAAAGGGAACTATTAGATGATTCTCATAGCTCAGATTTCTCTATACACCATTACAGTTCCAAGATGTATACAGATATGAAGGAAAATTATTTTTGGGATAATATAAAGTGGAAAATTTCTAACTATGTTGAAATGTGTCTTGTTTTTTAACAAGTGAAGGCCGAGAGACAATATCCTAGATGATTTATGCAACCTCTACCTATTCCTATGTGGAAGTAGGATTACATTATGATGGAAATTTTCATAAGACTACCAAGGAAACCTAGAAGGAATGATGCAATATGGGTAATTGTTGATCGTCATACAAAATTGACACATTTCCTTGTTATAAGAGAAAATTTACCACTTAAGTTCCTAGAAAAAGTCAACATTAATAAATTTGTAAGACTTCATAGTTCACCTCTATCAACTGTATCTGATCAATATCAAAGATTTACATCAAAATTATAGATTATTCTTAAGAAGGATTTGGATATTGAGCTTCATATGAGTATTGTTTCTCATCTTCAAACCAACAGACAGTCTGAAATGACTATTCAAATAGTGGAATACATGTTGAAATCATTCTCACTTGACTTTCAAGGTATGTGGGATCATTACATACATTTGGTGTATTTTCCTAAAATAATAGTATCCATTATAGTATTAAAATGGAACCATATGAATCATTATATGGTAAGAGATGAAGAAATCCAACTTGTTTGGATGAAGTTGGTGAGAGGAAACTAATAGGCCCATAAGATATTGAAGATAAAATTAAAAAGGTAAAGTCATTTTAGGATCATATTAAATCATGTAAAAGTAGGAAAAAGAGTTATTCTAACAACCATAGAAACTATTTGGATTTCCAAGTGGGATATCATGTCTTTCTAAAAGTGTCTCCATGGAAGGGTTTCTTAATGTTAAGTAAGAAAGTGAGATTAATCCCCAGGTACATTGGACCATTTGAAATTTTGGAAAGAATTGGATCTGTATATTACCATTTAGTAATGCCAAAAATTCTTTCCAAAGTTCATTATGTGTTCCATGTATCATTGTTAAATAAGTACATACTAGACCCAATGCTTGTACTCACCTATGAAGAAATAAAACTGGAACCTGATTTGTCTTAGTGTGAAGAGACTATCTAGATTCCTGACACAAGAAAGAATATATTGAGAAATCAGATGACTTGACTAGTAAGGGTTGTTTTTATAAACCATAAAATGGTGGAAGAAATGTGGGAAACAGTATCAAAGAGGAGAATTCAAGAGTTAAATCCTCTTTAATTTTCTTTTAATTTACTTTCAATTTAGTTTTTCATTTCTTATCCTCTGCTAAACTCCTTTTTCCAAATGATCATGATAACTCCAATATTATATATATACTATAATGATATCATGTTAATGTATTATCCTTCATAAAAATTCTTTCACTCTCTCTTTTATTTTAAAAACTAAATCAACATCCATGAAGTACTGATTTACAACCTTTGTGGATGACAGATTTTGTTCTTTAATTTCTCCTTCAAGGATAGTCATGAAACCATTTTTATGGTTGAATCAGATTATAAAATTTTTATTAACTCCAATTTATTGTTATTTAACCATTATATATATATATATATATATTATTAATTAATTAAACAAAACTAGTTTTTGATGATCAAAAAAATTCCAAAATAATCTAAGTAGTTATCACTAAAATTCTAACTAATCATTCATCTTAAATACCGTATAAACAAATAATATATATACCCATTTAAAATTATTTATATTTTTTAATATCATATAATTTTAATTCATGACAATTATACCCATTTTACTTGAACTTAATTACTTATAAATAAGCAAACTGATCATGAAAACTAACAAAGGGAGCACTCTCGAATGATGAAATTGTATATTTTATCTCCTCAAAAAAATGAACTTAATAAAATTATACTAAATAAAATACATGTATTAACGGTTATTAGTTAATAAATTAATTGATTTAATCTGATTATCTCTAACATTAAAATCAAGTGTAGAACACTTTCGATCAGTAGGTAAGGGTTTAATCATCTCACTTTTATTTCTGTGAGATTATCATTATTCACCACTAATTTATTGAATGTATTCTACATATACTTACATTTGATATCAAATATCATGAATCACTTAATATTCATGGTATTTATTTATTCATTTTATGATTATTAATTTATTTTCATATGATTTGATTGATTGAAATTTGGTAAGGGACTCTGTCTATAATGGCTCGGACCTCTCTGGTCCATTCCTTTGCAAAAATATGGTGTCTAAGGTGTTCCGGGAGGTCAAGGAGACTTATCACCAACACTTTTCCAATTTTCCAATTGGGAAAATAGTTCCATCAGTGAGACTAATGTGAATAGTTCGGTTGGTGAGACTGATGTGAACAGTCCCATGGGTGAGACTGATGTGAACAGTTCCATTGGTGAGACTGCTATGAACAGTTCCATCGGTGAGACAGATGTGAATAGTTCCATCAATGAGACTAATGTGAACAGTTCAATCGGTGAAAACGATGTGAAGAGTTCCATTGGTGAAACTGATATGAAGAGTTCTATTGGTGAGACTGATGTTAATAGTTCCATCAGAGAGACTGATATGAACAGTTCCATTGGTGAGACCAATGTGAACAATTCCATAGGATTGGTCTATCATTCTATGAACAGTACCATCAGATCAGTCTGTCGTTCTATGAATAGTTTAATTGGTGAGATCCCTATGAATAGTTCCATCGGTGAGACCGATGTGAATAGTTCCATTGTTGAGACCAATGTTAATAGTACAATCGGATGGTTCTATCATTTTGTGAACAGTACCATTAGATTAGTGAGTCGTTATGTGAACAGTACCATCTAATCAGTCTGTCATTCTGTGAATAGTACCATCGGATCGGTGAGTCTAGGATCACTGAGGCCAAGATCAGTGAGTCATTTTGTGAATAGTTTTTCCAAGATCGGTGAGTCCTGGATAGGTGAGTTTAGGATTGGTGAGTCATTCTATGAACAGGGTTTACAGGATCGGTGAGTCATTCCATGAACCATGTTTCCAGGATCAGTGAGTCTTTTGTGAAAAGTGATTCCAAGATCAGTGAGTCTAGGATCAGTGAGTCATTATGTGAATAGTGTTTCCAGGATTGGTGAGTCCATTATCAGTGAGTGTACAGTGTTTCCAAAATAATGTACAGTGTTTCTAAGATCGGTAGGTGTACAGTGTTTCCAGGATCATGAATAGTGTTTCCAGCTTCCTACAGTTTCTCCCCTTTTACATGTTCTTTGATGTAAAACACATTCAAGGCCTTATTTTAATGGATTTAAGGCTAAATAAAATATTATAGCTCCTATATTAATTTTCCTAATTCTCATGATGACTTTACTTGGTCAAACTGTGTTGTTTAATGCAATCCTCTTTTAATGGAAAATTCATCATATCTTAAACTACTGCTCTGTTAAATCTTATAAAGGGATGAGATATCTTCCTCTCGTGTTCTACCTTATTGTTCCATGGTTTGAGACACTCGAACCTTTCCTTCTTCCCATAGAAGTGGGGCTATTAGACCTTAATCCTCTGATCATTTCTCCTTGATGTTTCTTACTGCTGCATGCGCACCCCCTATTTTGGTGCAAGAAGTAAGTGTCGATCATTCATCGATATAAGTTATCTTTTTTATCATTGTTATTTTTGGTTCATCTCCTTCTGTTTCTCATTTCCCTTTTATGGAATTCTATCTCCATGTTCCTCATAGGATTTTCATGGGTGTTGACTGGTGTGGTGGTGTCTCTGCATCCTCAGGTGGATACAGTTGTCACGGGAGGAGGTGATCGTGATCCTTTATGTGGATCATTATCATATAAAGAATGAAAAGAACCATTTGAGGTATGGGAATCTTTTCTTCTCTTTTATTTTACATGAAACTGTATAGTTATCATGTTTTACCCACACGGTCATAATGGAATTTACATAATAAATATTTGAACCAAGTAAATAAAGTGATATCAATCGTATGTTATTGCCTCTTGTTTTTCTATATTGTGTGATATCTATGATTTATTTGTTTAGCCATTCCTTTTGATAGAAATTGGTAAAGAACATAAATCTGGAATTAATTGATAATTGTTTGGATAAATATAAAGAGGCATGTAAATGAATTTGGTGTTTCTTGTTGTAATTTGATGTTAATCAAATTGGTGTAGTAAAGATGTTTAATTATTTTTGATAGCTTACTAGTTAGGTTTTCCGAATTTGGAACCTACGAATAATAAATCGGGTAATCCAATATGGATTAAAGAACTGTTTGTTCAATAAAAGATAATTCCTTGTAAAGTTCTGAGTTACCCTCTTGATTGTTCAAGGTCCAAGATGTTTGTTTTCCTACTGATTGTGTTTTGATGTGAGCCTGGATGGCTGTTGTGATATGTGGGGCACGGAGGCCTATTGGTTATGGAAGTAGGTGATCCCTAGAGTTGCGAGATGCATCGGGTTATGCATGTGGGTGTCATGGAGGACACCAAGGATGATGAAATGGGTTAGATGTGAATGTTTGGATTCTTACAGATTCTTATTGGATGTTTTTCTGCTTCACCTCCCCCACTGCTCAAGGCAGCTGGTCTTTCTTACCCTTCTTCCGAAAGCAAAGATGATATGTGAGGCATGCCACGTGATTTATGTGTTTAGCTTCTCAATGGGAAGATGGGTCTATGCTCTTTCTATAGGTGGAAAAGACTTGATGGGTAGTTTATCTACTCACCCGATTGATCCCTGTGTGTTTAGTAGCATTGAATGTTTTTCTAGAATGCCTATATTATGGGAAAGTAATGTTGTAAATGAATAATTTAATAAATGATGTTAACCCATGGGTTGGAGCTTTCTCGGATGCAATGCTGAGGTTACAATTTAAACAGACAGTGGACTTTGGGTGTGATGCTAATGAAATAAAATGTGGAAATTGATAATGGTTAATCAGTTTTTAAAGAATTAATTAACATAAATTTCAACTGATAAAAGGGGAATGATGTATTGTCATTAAGCTCTTAAAATGGTTATGTCCTTATAGGATACCTAGTCTTAGAAGTGGCAGCCTGGAGTCTGAGAGACGGGAGTTGTAGTTGAATCTAAGACTAGGTTATGCCCATAGTGTGGTTGTGAGCTATATTATATTCTATACTTTTTTTTTGTTTTGATACGCTACTCCACTCTATCGGATAGGGAAACTAACACGCCAAGGATTCTGATCCTTGGAGTTTTTTCCCCAACATTCTGATGGGAGAATGGATAGCTTGTTAACCCCTTTGGCTCTGCTCTCTTCTCTTGGTAGTTACTTGTGCTGGTAGGCACAACAGTTAGTTTTCTCCATATTTGTGTATAGAGGGTTTTAATGGATTGTAGTTATTCACACAAATATATTCTGAATATAGTATCCTATGGACTATAGTAACACCCCAAGCTTCCACGGTACATTTCCTTTTGAATAATGCAGTAGCTTTCCCTGTAAACAACTTTGAGATTCTAACACACAGCGACCAATCAAACTAGCTGTTATGAATTGTAATACCCACTTTTTGAGATTTTATAAATTTTATTTTTCAAAATGGAATTTATTTTTGAATTCGGAATATCAAAATTAGCTTAGGGTGAATTTTTGGTATTTTTCTGAAAACAGTCATTTTTTGATGAATAGTGAAAAACAATGTGTTATTTGTTAAAACCGACTTTTTATTTAAATAATTATTTATTTTATTTAAATTTATTTTATGTAAAAAATAGACATATAATACCGATATAAGTTCAATGTAATTAATTGAGTCATTTTATAATAAATTAATATATATAAAAATTTTATTGAACTGTTTACCGTCTTTTACCCACCTCCTATGAGCATTTGCAAATTTGCATAAAACTTAATTTTATCACTTCTATGAGTTTAATTTCAAAAATACAAGAAACACAGTTAATATCAGTAAGTAAAATTTGGTTCAATAAAATGAAAATACTTTTTTGTTGAATAGTAACTTTTGACTTTTATTTACCACGGTTAAAAGTAAATAGGGTAATTAAGAGGAAAATGGTATCATAATTACCCTGACAGAAGTCCTAATTCTATTAGTTAAGTATAATTCGACCAAAAACAACCTTAGGAATAAAATATGACCCGATTTGGACCACTTGGATTAGATTAGGAGATTTATTATTATTTTATTTAAAGAAGAGTCACTACTAGAAAAGGGGGCATTGGAGCCCCCCAGACTCGGGCGACCGCCATTGGCGGTCGCTATAGCTAACCATTAGCGACCGCCAATGGCGGTCGCTGACCTACATAAAAAAAACGGGGGGCTTCTGCCCCCCCCCCCCCCCTGCGCCCTCGATCTCCCTCCGCCCTAACCCCCTCCCTCCCTCGCCGCCCTCCCTCGCCGCCCTCCCCTCCCCCGCCGCCCGCCCTCCCCCGCCGCCCGCCCTCCCCCGCCGCCCGCCCTCCCCCGCCGCCCGCCCTCCCCCGCCGCCTGCCATCCGGCCTCCGGCCGCCTCCCTCCGCCCTCGGGCCTCCGGCCGCCGCCCTCCGGCCTCTCGGCCCTCCCCCCCCACCCCGGACGGCACCCGCACCCCGGACAGCCCCCGACGCGCACTCCGGACCGCCCCCCGCACCCCGGACGCCTCCCTGCACCCCAGACAGCACCCCCCCCCCCCCCCCCCGTGCACTCCGGACCGCCCCCCGCACCCCGGACGCCTCCCCGCACCCCGGACAGCCCCCCCCCCCCCCCCCGTGCATTCCGGACCGCCCCTCGGACGCCTCCCCGCACCCCGGACAGCCCCCCCCCCTGCACTCGGACACCCCCCTCCTAACCCGGACAGCCCCCCCCCCCCCCCCCGCACCCCGGACAGCCCCCCCCCCCCCCCCCCCCGCACTCGGACACCCCCCTCCAAACCCGGACAGCCCCCTCGCACCCCAAACAGGCCCCCCACACCCCGGACACCCCACCCCGCACCCCCGACAGCCCCCCTGCACCCCAAACAGCCCCCCCCCCCTCCCCCCCCCCCCCCCCCCGCACCCCGGACACCCCCGCACCCCGAACACCCCTGCCCGCACCCCTGACAAGCCCCCGACACCCTAGACACCCCTCCCCGCACCTCGGACAGCCCCCCCCCCCCCCCGACCCCGGACACCCCCCCCCCCTCGCTGCCCGTCCCCCGTCCCCTCACCGCCTCCTCTCCTCCAGCTCCCCGCCGCCGCCGCCGCCCGTCCCCTCCCTTGCCGCACCGCCTTTGGCTCCGGCTCCCCTTCGTTGCCTCCTCTCCCTCACAGCACCGCCTTCGGCTCCCCTCCCTTTCAGGTTTGTAGCTCAATCAGGTAACATGAGCTTTCAGTTACATTATTATTTTATCAATGGTTCATAAACAAATGGTTAATATTTATTTTGAATATAGTTGATTTGAAAAATGTAAATGTAATAAGTATTGTGTAAATGTTTTTTATACAGATATTATTATGGATAAGAGTTGGATTGATCTTCAAAATTGAACGTCTAGAGAATATTTCAATGGCATTATGCAGTTTATTGACTTCACGAGAGGATTTGAAAGTGACTATATTAGTTGTCCATGTAGAAAATGTGCTAACAGATATCAATTCACACGAGATACTGTGAGGGAGCACCTTTTCTTTAATGGATTTCTGAAAAATTATAAGAGTTGGACTCGTCATGGAGAAGAATATGTTCATTGTCAAAATACAGATGCAGCTCAGATGGATGTTGATGCAAGGATGACTGATCCAATGCATGAAATGCTTACTGAAATGGTACGTGGGTTTGATCCTGAAGGCATTGACATCCAGAATCTTGAGACCGGTGAGATAAATCTTCACTCTGGTGCAGATCGTGATTCGAGGAGGTTTTATGAAGTACTTGATGATGCGAAAACAGAATTATATCCTGGATGTACATCTTACAATAAACTGTCGTTTATCGTGGAGTTGTTGCATTTGAAGACTTTGAATAATTGGTCAGACACATCATTCGACATGCTTTTGGTTTTACTGAAAAAAGTTCTTCCTGTCGACGCTAAGATTCCTGAGTCGTATTACTATGCTCGTAAGTTGACAGAGAACTTAGGTTTTACATATGAGACTATAGATGCATGTGAAAACAACTGTATGTTGTTTAGAAATGAAACTGCTCATTTGGATATTTGTACGGTTTGTGGCACTTCCAGGTGGAAAGAGAACAGGGGAAATAAGACTCATCAAAGTCAGATTGCGATACAGGGGAAACCGATTTCCATAAAGTAAATGCGTTACTTTCCCCTTAAACCAAGGTTGAAAAGATTTTTTATGTCATCTAAAGTTTCTAATTTAATGAGATGGCATGCAGAAAGAGTTCATGAAAGTGACATGTTAACCCACCCGGCAGACTCTCATGCATGGAATGATTTTGATAAGAGACATCCCGACTTTTCTAAAGATGTTCGTAATGTCCGATTGGGATTGGCAGCAGATGGTTTCAATCCATTCAAGTCTATGGTTGGTGCAACTCATAGCACATGGCCCGTGGTGTTGGTTCCATATAATCTTCCTCCGTGGCTTTGTATGAAGCAACAATTTATATTACTTTTCACTCTTATTGATGGACCTAAAAGTCCGGGGGATAAGATTGATGTTTACCTTCAGCCATTGATTGATGAGTTGAATGAATTTTGGGGAGATGGTGTGATGACTTATGACTGCGAAACGAATGAAATGTTCAAACTGCATGCTGCTTCATTGTGGACAATCAATGACTTCCCAGCTTATGCAAATTTATTAGGCTGGAGTACGAAAGGGGGATTTTCTTGCCCTTGTTGCAATAAAAGTAAAAAATCTGTATGGCTTAAACATTCCAAAAAATGGGCATACATGGGTCACAGGCGTTTTCTCCCTCCCCAGCACAGGTTCAGAAAGGACAGAGTGGCATTTGATGGTTCTAGAGAGTTCAGCCCAGCATCAAATATCATGACAGAAGTCGAAATGTTATCGCAGATTGAGGAAGAAAACATCCGCACGGTATATGAAATTCAGGATTTGGTGGCTCCTCCAGTACTTAATATTCGTGTTGCGGGTAGGCAGCGCAGTCACAATTGGAAAAAGAAAAGTATTTTTTATAGTCTTCCGTATTAAAAAACTAACATGTTGAGGCATAATTTGGATGTCATGCACATTGAAAAAAAAATTTGTGATAACATATTGTGGACCATTTTAGGTGTCAGTGGAATGTCAAAGGACCATGTTAATGCACGCCGTGATTTGGAAGAAATGGGTTTAAGGAAACAGTTGCATTTACAGTTAGCTGAGGGAAACAAGGCATATAAGCCTGCTGCACAGTGTTCGATGACTACAGAGGAGAAAGAGACATTTCTTTCCATTTTTAAGATGGTCAAGGTTCCTGATGGTTACTCTTCTAATATTTCAAAGTGTGTGAATCTGACGAGCAAGACATTGCAAGGGTTGAAAAGTCATGACAATCACATATTACTTCAGCAGTTGATTCCAATGGCAATTTGTGATTGTTTATCCCCCAATATTGTTCAGCCCTTGATTGAGATGAGTAATTTTTTTAGACAGCTTTGTTTAAGAAATCAACGAATGAGTGATTTAAAAAGTTTGCAGGACCGAATTGTACTTACGCTTTGTCACTTTGAGAAACTTCCCCCCCCCCCCTCATTTTTCGATGTTATGGTCCACTTGACAGTGCACCTAACTGATGAAGTAATGGCTGCTGGTCCAGTGCAATTCAGGTGGATGTATCCTATTGAACGGTATTTGAGTACATTGAAAAGATTTGTACGCAACAGAGCTCGTCCAGAGGCATCAATAGCCAATGCTTATTTGATGGATGAGTGTACTACCTTTTGTGCAGAATATCTTACGGATGTTGACACAAAATTAGATAAGCCCTCTCGGATTCATGATGGTTCAGTTGGAGAAGGAACCACATTTGATATGGACAACATCGAGTGGATACAAGCACATCGATATATCTTGTTCAATACTCCATCAGTTGCACCATTAATGCAGTAAGTATCTTATCAATGTGCTTGTATAACTTTTACATGTTTTCTTTGCATAAGTTGATCTTTTAAACATCACATAATCATTTGCAGGAAACACATTAATGAGATAAAAGAAGAGATGCATCGTGCGACTGAGTTGCAAATTCAACAATCTCATTATGCGGCATTTCATGATTGGTTCAAGGATTATGTATGTATAAATTGATTTTCATTATGAGTGAAGTATTAAACTAATTCTTTCTGCATATATCAGTATTGATTTTTATATATTATGTAGGTTCGTAAGCTGAGGGAGTTAGGGGACCCCACGCTACCTGAAGTATTTATCCAACTGGCCGAGGGTCCATCTATAACGGCTCGTCGTTATAAAGCTATTGATGCTAATGGTTTTTGATTTCGCATTAAAGATGTTGACGACAAACGAGCAACACAAAAAAGTGGCATCGGTTGTCCCTTTGTCGATTATGGTTATTACTATGGTCAATTGATAGACATCATTGAAGTTGTATACACACACGGTTTGAAGTACATATTGTTAAAGTGTAATTGGGTTGATCCAGTGCGTGGATGTAAAGTCGATCAATATCAGTTTTCATTGGTGAATTTTAACTATATGTTATACAGAAATAATGAACGAGTTGAGAATGAACCTTTCATTTTGACATCACAAGCGGAACAAGTATTCTTCGTTACTTTGCCTTCAGATCCAAGTTGGCAAGTTGTTGTCAAAATGTCTCGGCGAGGAGTGTTTTTATTTGAAGAAGATGAACTCGAGACTGTTCCGTTTGTTTACCAACAACTTGATCAACATACCGTAGTTCAACGTGAAGAAGATATTTATTGGGTCAGAGCAGCTGTTGAAGGAGAAACGGTCGATTTGCATGCTTAATGAAAGGTATAATTGTTTTCCCGCTATTCAGTAGAATGTTCTAGGATATCATAAATTATCTAATCATTTTATAAATCCTTATAAGTTTTAATCCTCACTTTTGTATGTTAATTCAGTCATAAATATTTAGGTTGATTAACTTTCTGATTTTTTAAAATTCATTCACAACTAATTATTCAATCCATTTTTTGTTTGATTAACAGTTGTACAAGTTTGATTTATTAAGAACAATCCAATTTATCTTTTAAACACTTTGGACTCATTACTGATATTTTGTATGACTGCAGACATGTCAGGGGAAGAGGCAGAAAATCCACATCATCCATCTGAGGCATCTACGTCTCAGGGTCGAGGTATGTTTGAATGTCATTGTCTATATTTTTTATGTAATTGACATATATATATATATATAACATTTGTCAATTTATATATAAAATTGTTTTCAACAGGATCAGACTCAGCTGCTTCTTCCTCTCGTAGGAGAGGCCCTGGTCGTGGCATATTATCATGGAATTCTGACACGACGATAGATGTTTCATTTGATGAGGTATTTCATCCCATGGGACCGAATGCCCCGGCATTTATTCGTCAGCTGGGTCATATCATACGTGACCCACATCGATTTCCATTGACCACGCGTGATTGGGCTTCTATCCCTCAGGACACATTAGATCGTCTATGGAGGGAGGTTCAGGTAAGAAAATAATTTTACTTTATTTTCTATTTATAAATAATACTAATATGTTTGATTATTTTCATTATAGCAAAATTTGAAAGTATTCCCTAAAGAGTTTCGGCCCGTGTGTATGAGTAAATGCCGGAAGCTGTGGAAAGATTATAAAGGCAAAGTGAAGAGGGACCACTGGGTACCAAATGTGGGTGCCCTTGACATTTTGGAAAAAGTCCTGAGAGGTGTCCTCCCGGCTCAGTGGCGTGACTTGGTTGCATATTGGTCTACTGAGGGTGTTGCAGTTTGTATATTAATTATTTTTCTGTATATATATTTTCAAGAATATGTGATTTTTGAAATTTGAATGAATTGAATGTAGGAGGTGTCAACACGCCATTCGGAGAATCGAGCGTTGCAGGGACCAGCTCACAGGCTCGGGACTCGTCACGTGTCTCAGATCCGACATGAGGTATATATTATTCATTTTTTGATTTATTAATTAATATGGTTTTGTGTTTATATTCTTTTAATATACAGTTGCGAGGGCAAGGTGCAGCAACTGATAAAATGTCTGTGTGGATAAGGACTCGTGATCGCAATGATCCAGAGGTTGCAGCATTGATAGTAAGTGTCTGTACTTACCAATAATTACATAAATCTATATATTAACATATATATATATTTAAATATATTTAAATATTTCACAGGATCAATTTGAAGCTGAGTTAGAACATCTGCC
Organism: Viscum album; assembly: GCA_963277665.1. NCBI lineage: Eukaryota > Viridiplantae > Streptophyta > Magnoliopsida > Santalales > Viscaceae > Viscum > Viscum album. The sequence goes on along the minus strand of OY728133.1, from coordinate 2,061,083,149 downwards.
AGAGGACCAACGACAGCTTCCCATGCGACGGGATGAGATCTTTCATCGCATTATTGGTCGGGACGGGCATGGCTATAGTTTGACCTATGGAGCAGGGATTCCTCGTTCTGTAGTGTCACGCGCTGCGGTTGTCGGTCCTGCTGTTGCTCATATGACACAGCAGATGTCAGATTTTGAGGCACGGTTGCGCGCTTCCGAGGAGACAAATGCGCAATTGACAGCTGAGGTTAGAGCACTGCGGGAATATGTGCGTCGAGCTGATGGTACAGGGGATCATACGACGCAGGTATATACTGTATTTATTTATTTAATTTAAATTATTTTTGTTATTAAAATATTTATAATGTTTATTTGTTGTAGGCACCTGGCCCACCAGAAGGAGGTAGCAGTGATGGCAACGCGTGACGCACCATATATTCACGAGATATGTTTTTTGTTTTTACTGTTAGGGTTGACATTGATGTACTATATTTATTCATTTAAGTAATGCATTATTACCATCCATGGTGGTCTTTTAAATATTGTATACACATATTGAGTTTTTGATCAGATAATCTTGAATGATTCTACATTTGAAAAAGTCGAACTAATTCCAACAGATCAATAAATCTGATATTATAGATTATGTATTATCCAATATATTTTTTATAAATTTCTGTATGGTATCGATAAAAGAAATATGTATTAATTAGATGTTATCACTTTTATTTTTCACTTTTGTAATCAATGGGATGGCCTTTGCACCCCCGGAGAGCCCCCTGCACCCCCGTACAGCCCCCCGCACCCCCGTACAGCCCCCCCGCACCCCCGTACAACCCCCCCGCACCCCCGTACAGCCCCCCGCCACCCCCGTATAGCCCCCCGCCACCCCCGTACAGCCCCCCGCAACCCCGTACAGCCCCCCGCACCCCCGTACAGCCCCCCCCCCCCCCCCCCCCCGCACCCCCGTACAGCCCTCTTCCACCCCCGTACAGCCCCCCTCACCCCCATAGAGCCCCCCGACACCACCGTACACCCCCCCCCCCCCCCCCGCACCCCCGTACAACCCCCTGCACCCCCGTACTGCCCCCCGCCACCCCCGTACAGCCCCCCGCACCCCCGAACAGCCCTCTGCCACCCCCGTACAGCCCCCCTCACCCCCGTACAGCCCCCCCCCCCCCCACACCCCCGTACAGCCCTCCTCCACCCCCGTACAGCCCCCCGACACCCCCGTACAGCCCCCCGATTGTGTCGTTTTCAACAGCGCGGCGCGCGCTGAAATGGCACGTTGGGGGGTCAAAACCACCCGAACGACCTCCGAATTCCACGAAACCGTACGAAAACATCCGGGGCGTGAATTTTGAAATGGTCGGCCAGAAGGCACCTCATTCGGAGGTGCCGTTTGACCGCGGCGGCCGGAAACGCGTTTCGGGCGCCCTAAAACACCAAAACGGCGTGCGGCGGTCCAATTCGGAGCAAACGTGCTCCGAACGACCTGAAACCACACGGAAACGATATAAATATTATTCCTGAGATGCAGGAGGAGGCCACACGTCCATCGGACGTGCGGTGCGCGCGGCACGTCCGATTGTGTCGTTTTCAGCAGCGCGGCACGCGCTGAAATGGCGCGTTGGGGGGTCAAAACCACCCGAACGACCTCCGAATGCCACGAAACCGTACGACAAGGTCCAGGGCGTGAATTTTAAAATGGTCGGCTAGACGGCACCTCATTCGGAGGTGTCGTTTGACCGCGGCGGCCGGAAACGCGTTTCCGGCGCCCTAAAACACCAAAACGGCGTGCGGCGGTCCATTTCGGAGCAAACGTGCTCCGAACGACCTGAAACCGCACGGTAACGATAGAAATATTATTCCTGAGATGCAGGAGGAGGCCGCACGTCCATCAGACGTGCGGTGCGTGCGGCACGTCCGATTGTGTCATTTTCAGCAGCGCGGCGCGCGCTGAAATGACGCGTTGGGGGGTCAAAACCACCCGAATGACCTCCGAATGCCACGAAACCGTACGACAACATCCGGGGCGTGAATTTTAAAATGGTCGGCTAGACGTCACCTCATTCAGAGGTGCCGTGTGACCGCGGCGGCCGGAAACGCGTTTCCGGCGCCCTAAAACACCAAAATGGCATGCGGCGGTCCAATTCGGAGCAAACGTGCTCCGAAAGACCTGAAACCGCACGAGAACGATAGAAATATTATTCCTGAGATGCAGGAGGAGACCGCACGTCCATCGGATGTGCGGTGCGCGCGGCACGTCCGATTGTGTCGTTTTCAGCAGCGCGGCGCGCGCTGAAATGGCGCGTTGGGGGGTCAAAACCACCCGAACGACCTCCGAATGCCACGAAACCGTACGAAAACATCCGAGGCGTGAATTGTGAAATGGTCGGCTAGACGACACCTCATTCGGAGGTTCCGTTTGACCGCGGCGGCCGGAAACGCGTTTCCGGCGCCCTAAAACACCAAAACGGCGTGCGGCGGTCCATTTCGGAGCAAACGTGCTCCGAACGACCTGAAACCGCACGAGAACGATAGAAATCTTATTCCTGAGATGCAGGAGGAGGCCGCACGTCCATCAGACGTGCGGTGCGCGCGGCACGTCCGATTGTGTCGTTTTCAGCAGCGCGGCGCGCGCTGAAATGGCGCGTTGGGGGGTCAAAACCACCCAAACGACCTCCGAATTCCACAAAACCGTACGAAAACATCCGGGGCGTGAATTGTGAAATGGTCGGCCAGACGGCACCTCATTCGGAGGTGTCGTTTGACCGCGGCGGCCGGAAACGCGTTTCCGGCGCCCTAAAACACCAAAACGGCGTGCGGCGGTCCAATTCGGAGAAAACGTGCTCCGAAAGACCTGAGACCGCACGGGAACGATAGAAATATTATTCCTGAGATCCAGAAGGAGGCCGCACGTCCATCGGAGGTGCGGTGCACGCGGCACGTCCGATTGTGTCATTTTCAGCAGCGCGGCGCGCGCTGAAATGGTGCGTTGGGGGGTCAAAACCACCCAAACGACCTCCGAATGCCACGAAACCGTACGAAAACATCCGGGGCGTGAATTGTGAAATGGTCGGCCAGACGGAACCTCATTCGGAGGTGCCGTTTGACCGCGGCGGCCAGAAAAGCGTTTTCGGCGCCCTAAAACACCAAAACGGCGTGCGGCGGTCCAATTCGGAGCAAACGTGCTCCGAACGACCTGAAACCGCACGGGAACGATAGAAATAATATTCCTGAGATGCAGGAGGAGGCCGCACGTCCATCGGACGTGCAGTGCGCGCGGCACGTCCGATTGTGTCGTTTTCAGCAGCGCGGCGCGCGCTGAAATGGCGCGTTGGGGGGTCAAAACCACCTGAACGACCTCCGAATGCCACGAAACCGTACGACAACATCCGGGCCGTGAATTGTGAAATGGTCGGCCAGACGGAACCTCATTCGGAGGTGCCGTGTGACCGCGGCGGCCGGAAACGCGTTTCCGGCGCCATAAAACACCAAAATGGCGTGCGGCGGTCCCATTCGGAGCAAACGTGCTCCGAAAGACCTGAAACCGCACGGGAACGATAAAAATATTATTCCTGAGATGCAGGAGGAGGCCGCACGTCCATCGGACGTGCGGTGCGCGCGGCACGTCCGATTGTGTCGTTTTCAGCAGCGTGGTGCGCGCTGAAATGGCGCGTTGGGGGGTCAAAACCACCCGAACGACCTCCGAATGCCACGAAACCGTACGACAACATCCGGGGCGTGAATTATGAAATGGTCGGTCAGACGGCACCTCATTCGGAGGTTCCGTTTGACCGCGGCGGCCAGAAACGTGTTTCCGGCGCCCTAAAACACCAAAACGGCGTGCGGCAGTTAAATTCGGAGCAAACGTGCTCCGAACGACCTGAAACCGCACGGGAACGATAGAAATATTATTCCTGAGATGCAGGAGAAGGCCGCACGTCCATCGGACGTGCGGTGCGCACGGCACGTCCGATTGTGTCGTTTTCAGCGGCGAGGCGCGCGCTGAAATGGCGCGTTGGGGGGTCAAAACCACCCGAACGACCTCCTAATGCCACGAAACCGTACGACAACATCCGGGCGTGAATTGTGAAATGGTAGGACAGACGGCACCTCATTCGGAGGTTCCGTTTGACCGCGGCGGCCGGAAACGCGTTTCTGGCGCCCTAAAACACCAAAACGGCGTGCGGCGGTCCAATTCGGAGAAAACGTGCTCTGAATGACCTGAAACCGCACGGGAACGATAGAAATATTATTTCTAAGATGCAGGAGGAGGCCGCACGTGCATCGGACGTGCGGTGCGCACGGCACGTCCCATTGTGTCGTTTTCAGCAGCGCGGCGCGCGCTGAAATGACGCGTTGGGGGGTCAAAACCACCCGAACGACCTCCGAATGCCACAAAACCGTACGACAACATCCGGGGAGTGAATTTTGAAATGGTCGACCAGACGGCACCTCATTCGGAGGTGTCGTTTGACCGCGGCGGCCGGAAACGCGTTTCTGGCGCCCTAAAACACCAAAACGGCGTGCGGCGGTCCAATTCGGAGCAAACGTGCTCTGAACGACCTGAAACCGCACGGGAATGATAGAAATATTATTCCTGCGATTAAGGAGGAGGCCGCACGTCCATCGGACGTGCGGTGCATGCGGCACGTCCGATTGTGTCGTTTTCAGCAGCGCGGCGCGCGCTGAAATGGCGCGTTGGGGGGTCAAAACCACCTGAACGACCTCTGAATGCCACAAAACCGTACGAAAACATCCGGGGCGTGAATTGTGAAATGGTCGGCCAGACGGCACCTCATTCGGAGGTGCCGTGTGACCGCGGCGGCCGGAAACGCGTTTCCAGTGCCATAAAACACCAAAACGGCGTGCGGCGGTCCCATTCGGTGCAAACGTGCTCCGAAAGACCTGAAATGAGATTATTTCTTGAATCGAAGTTCTTAAATTATTATAGCACAATGATTTGATATTATATATATATTAAATATATATTAAAACATTTAAAATATATTATATATATATATATATTTAAAATATTGTATTTAATAGTATATATATGAATATTTATATATATATATATATATTTATATTCAATTCAATAAAAAAAATTTAATTTTTTTTTTTAGAATAGAGACCGCCATAGGCGGTCGCTATAGGGTGCCCGGCAGAGGGCCTTCAGCGACCGCCAAGCGGTCGCTCAAGGCCTCTAGCGACGAGGCAACAGCGACCGCCAATGGCGGTCGCTAATGGCCTTATTTACAGTAGTGAGTTAAAAGAGTTAAATTCAAAGTTTAATAACTAAACCATATTTAAAATAGGGTTAAATACAATATAAATTCGACTATAAATATTCATTAGGAAGCTAAAAATATTTCTTATATAATAGTATTTTATTTATAATTTTTATACATTAGATAAATTAATTTATTTAGGACACAATGATGATACTGTAATTACCTTAATAATGAAATGTTAAAATAATTGATATTATAAATATCCAAATAAATGTAAATTGAGACTTCTAATAAATTACACTAATTTTATAGGTTAATATGACATCTTAGGGTTAGTGAAATAAATTTTATTCGAAGTGATAAAGTTTTAATGGCTTTCAAAAAAATCAAATACTAAATAGTATCAAAATTTACATAATTGTGTTTTTAAGACAAATACTATATTATTAATTGATATAATGTTCATAAAAATCTAAGGTTCTACCAAAGGACTTAGATAAGGTTATATAAATTAATAATTAACCACATGGGGTTTTATTGGCTTGTTATAGTAAGTTTATTAATTATATAGTATAAAAATACAAAGTGACTTAGTAAATGTCAAACTATTTAACTAAGAGTTAAATCTAAAAGATAAGGTTAAAATGGTGACCTAAACCTATCCAAAACCTATTAGTTGAAATGTTATCGACCCATCCCAACCTTATCCTTGAAATGAATTGTTTTGGAGACATTAATAACAGAAAAATATTTAATTATAAAATAATATTTAAATATTTTCCTAAAGTGACCCTCACATCTCTTATAAAAGGGTACTTCCCCTTCTCTTAATTTCACACCTCCAAAGCCATTTGGATCTGCCAACCCCTGCCAAAATATCCTCCCAACTTTCCTCCCTTTATCCTAGAGGCCTTACTTTGGTCGGAAATCCAACCTATGGATCCCTTTTGATCAAATCAAAAGGAAGATCCCGAAGAAGAGGTAAATATTTCATCACCTCTTTCAAGTTGTTTTCTTCTTCCACTTCCTCTTTCGTTGTTGTTTCCATTATAAAATAATAACTTCAGTATATTCTATATACTGTGATGTTATTATAAAAATGGAACAACCATATTCATTATTCTATCCATCATTTGAATGACAAAGTCACCATACATGCGTATGTACGGCTTATCGTCTCCATGTCGTGTTGTAGTTTGTTATTCAAACACTACATTATTTGGATGGATATAATAATGAGTATAACTAATGTAAATAATAAATATAACATGTTAATGATTCTGTATATATGATATACCATCCAATTACATATGATATCACCATCAATATAATGATATTGTCGCTCATGCGTACATACGGATTAGCGTCTCCACAAACGCGATGAGATTCATTCCCTATCATAATCATTCAAGAATAATTTTCATTTTATGAATAAAAATAATGTTTAAGAACATAATATCATTTTGAGTATGAATAAAATACATCCTATCCATAACAAACATGGCTTACTGTAGACGCCGGAAAAGTCCGTTGTTCCCAAACGAAGCTCCGGATGCGGAAAGCGAAGTGATATTTGGAGTCGGAAGAACGTTTCGGAGGGCCCGGAGGCCTTGCGCGGAATTTCAGAGGCCCGCGCGCAAAGGTGATGTTCCGCGCGCAAACCCCCCGGGATGCGCGCAATGCGCCGGTCCGGCGCGCAATTTTGCGCGCCGCGGGTCCGCGCGACTCCCCTGCGCGCCGCGCCCGATTCCGCGCCCGCGAGGAGAATTTCGCGCTCGCACCCTGGATTCCGCGCCCGGGGTTGCCTATAAATACAAGGCGACCCCCAACATTTTAAAGGTGGCTGGAAGTTGAAACGTCTCTCGTGCGCGCAATTCAACCCCTTCCGCGCGCAATGACGAACTTCAGGTAACCTCCTTTCTTTCGCGCAAGAAAGCCTCGGGGTCCGCCTTCGCGCGCAATCCCCGCTGGCTCCTTTCATTTGAATAAAAAATCACCCCAAGGCCTTTGCGCGCAAAAGCACCCGCTTGCGCGCAATTGCCCCCGGGGTGCGCGCAATCCGGCCTGATTGCGCGCACCCCCCCTTCTTTCAAGTGGCCATTCGTTAAAGAATGAGCCGTTGCCCCCGCGCGCTATCCGAAGCCCGGTGTGAGCAATCTCAAGCATCCGCGCGCAAGGCGCTGGCCCAATTGCGCGCCAGCCGCCCCGATTGCGCGCCGGCCCGCAGTATTGCGCGCAAAGCTTCCTTTTTGCGCGCAATCTGCCAGGGTCGTCCCCCTTGACCCCCTGAGGGTACCCGTCTGCGTGGCGCCCGATGATCCTCATCCTGGGCGCCCGAACCGTGCGCTGTCTTCCCGTGCAGCCTTCCAGGCTCGTGCGAAGTGACGCGGACCCATCGGCGGCAATCATCGTCCAGCATGACGTTAAACTGTGCATTCGTCCAGCATGACGTTAAACTGTGCATTCGTCCAGCATGACGTTAAACTGCCCATACGTCCTGCACGACGTTAAACTGTACATCGTCCGCGCTGCAAGACGTTAAACTGCCAAGTGCTTCGTCCGGCAACCTATGCCCAGCATGACGTTAAACTGCACATCCGTCCAAGCTGCACGACGTTAAACTGCCTAGCCCCCATCGTCCGTGCTGCAAGACGTTAAACTGCCAAGTGCCTCGTCCTCAACACATGACGTTAAACTGTACTTCGTCCGGCAAGACGTTAAACCGTCCGCTTCGTCCTCAGCACACGACGTTAAACTGTACTTCGTCTGGAAAGACGCTAAACCGTCCGCAACCTGATCCCGTGCTCCGCACGCAGGGTCCCCCCGGTTTGGATGTGGCCCCCACCCGCTCGTCTCTGCAGGGATGTCGGGATTGTCCCCCTTTTGGGACGATTTAATGGGAGTGGCTTTTCCCTACGGGGGCAGGGTATTACAAACCCCTAGTTCCTCGTGGGAGGCTGCACATGTGTATCTCCATTGCGCCTCCCCCCTGCCGAAGCCAGTAGAGGGTCTGACTGGGATCGAGGTGTCTTCCGCTTTCGGTCCAAGTCCCTTCCAACTGAGTTTTGCAGCATCCGGGCTGCCCCAAGTGCATAAGTCCTGACAGAATGAACTACGTGGACTTTGATCCCTGTCTTCTATACAGGGTACGTAGGAAGCCTCCCTGAGGTCCAAGCCCACCACCTGGTCGTCCCGGTCGTATTTACGTCGGTTCGTCCATCAGTGGACCCCTCCAGGGTTCACGCTTGCGTTGATTCACCTATGAATCCGCCCCTGTGGGAGACTGCCCGTGTGTATCTCCACGGTGCCTCCCCACAGCCCCCCTTTTCCATTCTCCTTTTATCGTCCAGCATGACGTGAAACTGTGATCCACCCGGCCGTTCCATCCCCCTCTGTGCGAGGTGGTTCGGTTCAATCCTCCGCCCGGCGGCCTCGACCTCTTCGTGAGTCGGCTTGCCGACGTCCAGCATGACGTTAAACTGTATGCCCGAACTACGTTGACTTTGATCCGTGTTAACGCGCGGTACGTAGGAAGCCCCTCTGGGGTCCAAGCTCTTTACTCCATCATCCATCCTGATCCTTACCCGGGCCGCCACATCCCGGTGGGGTCATGCCACTTCACTCCACTCCACGTTACTTGGGAAGCCGCCCATGTGCTGGCCCCAGCGTCGGAGGTTCCCCGCAAGGGGTTCTGTCATCTGATCCACTCTTCGTGTTGATCGGTCCGATGCCGTCCCCGCTGGACGTTAAACTCGCGGCATACCCCGTGTTAAACACAGGAAGCTGAGGAAAACCTCAGGTGACGCAGTTCCCCGCACCCAGTACGGGATGCCTCAGGCCATCATGCCTTCGAGAAGCCCTATTAGGGACGGAAGACAGATGTGCAGAGCCGCAGTGTTACGACACGCCCCCAGCACCCAGAGCCACCCGGCCTTCTCACCGCAGGTTGCTGCCCCGCCCAGACTCCTTGGAACGTCCGGGCGGAAGCAGCGTAATTAACCGGTGTCCATGAAGATATGGCGCCGGGAACGAGATTCACGAACATTCTTAAGTCTATGAGGGAGACCCGGATTAGGCGACAAGTTCCGAGGAGACGTCCAAGGAAGGAGGAGCCGACATCCCATCATCCCGGTTTAGATCAAGGAGCAGACGCCCCTGAATAAGGGACGGATGCCGCCCGCCCTTGGAAAGCGGGACTGCGGGACCACAAGCCGCGCGCCCATCCCCTCGGGTTGACGGGTGCACGCGCGAACGCGTCCTGGCGGAACAGCGTAACCCGACGCACATCCGCACCGAAACAGAAAAATGGTGAACCCGACGTGAATCTCTTCTCCTCGATACGAAGACCGATGGCTTTCAGAGGTGTTGGAAGACCGGCATGTTGCCCGGCCAAGCATTCAGTCTTACCCGCCAGGGGCTGGGGAAGTGAAATCGGGCACTCCGTCTCGCAACGTCGAGGGCCTGGGTTCCCCCCACGGAAGGCGTCGTGGCGCTAATGGTTGGTTGTCGATTCCTTTTTTCCTGTCAGTGTTAATGGGTCTTTCTCCCTGCTTTCAGAAATCAGGTCGCCCGATCCAGTGCCCGATCGCCACCCGCCCACTGGCGCAGGGACAGGGGAAACACCGACGCAGCTACTCCGCGCGGTCCCGCCCGTTCCGCAGCCGTCCCAGCAGCCGCAATTGCGGGACGACCACGCCCTCTCTCCCCCTCGGAGGTCATCCAGAGAAGGGTGATCAACACCCTGGTGCGGAGATACGAGGAAGAGGGAGTCATCCCCACTAGGGAAATGGCTCGCCTAGACCTCGAGGAGGCTGCGCCTCGCCACCACCGCCGCCCCCGAGGGCCGCGCAGGGAGGCACCGCTGCCTACCTCAACGTCCAACCGCTTCGGGAGCTTATCCCCGGAGCGCTCTGACAGTTCCCTTCCCTACGCGGATGAGGTGAGAGATGCCCAGGATCACCCTATCCGAGGTCCGCTCCAGGGATCCACGATAAGGGCTCCCGCCAGGCCACGACGACATCGCCGCCAGGCCCCTCAAGTCGAGGAACAGGCTCTCCACCTGCCCGCGCCGCTCATCCCGACTCGTCTGTCTCGACGCCAACGTCGGGCACGAGCGGAAGAGGATGCCCACCTTGGGGCTCTAGCAACAGCGGCCGCATTGGCCCGAGCCACCACTGGCTCCAGTCGCCAGGCCTCTGTGCATCCTGAGCGGGGGAACTCCTATGCCCGACCTGGATCGAGGCCCCGACCGCCCCAAAGGCAGGTTGGGTCGACTCTCCCGGTTGCTGGCACTGGCAGTAGCCACCGCGGACCACCTCGCGGTAGCGCTATTCACCGGCAGGATCTACTCTGTGTGGCCGATCCAGGAGGCATGGGTCATCCCACCTTCCGATCCCGGCCCGGAGGCCTACCCGGAATCATCTCTCCCCGCGTCCCCTTTGATATCTGTCCCGGTGCCCCTCGCACCTTGGTTCCCAGTCCTCTTGGCCCCAGCACCAGTGCGGCCGGAGGACGCCAGGACAGAGGTCAGCCCTGCCCCGAAGAACCACCCAGGGGCAGGAAGGCAAGGCGTCGACGCCGAGGGAAGAATGTTACGGAATTCCGGACAGAGATCCGACCGGTTTGCTTCTCTGACTCAGAGGCGGAGTACGATTCGGCGACAGAGCCCCTTCCCCAATCCCGCCAGTCAAGGGCAGGGGTAGGAATGTGGCACGTCAGCCTCGTGCTCCCCGAGAGCGAGATCGATGTGATCCCCGCTTCTCTCCGAAGGTATATCCGGAGTAACGAGGGCCTGGTAGACCCCCAAGGATCAAGCTTGCGGTTGGTACCGGCCCCTCCGGAAGTGCCTTCCGCCCCGATCAGAGAAGCCGGAGACTTTATCTGGGGATCGACGGTCGAACCACGATCTGGTGCACCCTCGGCGAGCACCGATGCTATGGCAGGATGTTCGCTCGCCGGCCCGTCCTATCGTGATGTGGTAGCTGGGGCACCGCCACCCTCAGGGGGAGGCCCGGGATATGGAGGCCAATCGGCCTGCTCGCCGTATTCGCCGCCGGCCAGCCCGTCGGCCCGACGGCCCGCCTCGGCACCACTACCAGTTCCCCGTCCGTTCCCAGCCATGGAAGAGGACCAAGGAGATCTGGGTCCCGAGTTTGAATCGTGGAGCTTCTGGACCGTCCTTGCAGAGGGCCACTTCCCTGAGAAGTTTTGGCCAGTCGCAGGACCAGGCTTTGATGCACCCGAATCGCTCACCCCGGATGAGTTCGAATGCTTCCGCCGAACTCTCCGGGAGACTCACTCCCGTCTTCACTGCCTACAAATGCCATACCCCGGGAGTCAAGCGCACCTGGAGGATATTGGTGAGCAGTGCCGTCAAATTGACCTGGCCATGCTCCCCGCGGTTCGGCACCCCGGGTCATTTGGGCACCACGAGGCCCTCCAACAACGATGCGTCGAGTGTTTTCAAGCACTCCGCAAAGTTATCGAGGAAGCCACTCCCCACGTGTATATCCGTGGATGGGGGCAGTACGCTGCCCTATGCTTCAGTGTGATCCGCCGACAGCCCGATTCGCTGGGTGGCCCTGAGGGTATATCCCCAGGGACAGGAACAGTCAATATGGCTGACCTGTCGGGAGAGGGGAACGACTTGGAACTTCTCGACGGGGGCTTCCCCCCCGAAGACAAGCCGTCGTCAGATCCATCGGTGAGAGTTACTCGTCATCAGAGGAACCTCCTGGGGCTCCCCGCGCCCACTGAAGCACTGACGTTGAGCCGAAACGTCAGCAAAGGAAAAGAGCACAGCGAGGCTATAAGGCCCGCCGACCCATCTGCCTCCATGCGGAGGGCAGAGGAGGATCCCGAGAAGGCTACGCTACGTCAGCAGCTCGCCGAACAGAAGAGGCTGGTTGACCAGCTCCTCGCCGAGCGCGCTGCAGAACGGCGGCCTGACTACGGTGATCCCAGGCCAGGACAGCAGGGACCGGAACAACCACCCCTCGATGAGACTCTCCCGGGCAACCGTGATTACGCCGTGTTCGCCGAAAGGAGAGAGGCCATTGCCTACGGCAAGAGGGCGTGGTATGTTTCGCCACACCCTCCCGAGCGGCGTGACTACCTGAGAGATCCCGCTCGGATTCCTCCCGCTGCCCCAAGGGCCGTTCCGCCCGCCATCCCACGAGCTGCCGAGTTCGACGACCCGGTCGACGACCCGATTGAAGGGCCATGCAATGCGCTCGTGGTTAGAGATCCTCGCCAGGACTGGAACCCATGTCCGGACGATCCGATGGCGGCACTCATTGCCCGCTTGGAAGCCTTGGAGACTCGGCAGGTGGCGATCCCACCGGACGGCAAGCCCTACCCAGCATGGGTGGATGATATGCCGGCGCCTCCGGGATTCGGGAATCCCACTTTCGCCCCCTTCAACGGGACTGGAGATCCGCCACAGCATTTAGCCCACTTCAACTCGAGGTGCGGGCCTATGTTGGGAACTCCGGCGCAGCAGGAGGCCGCTAAGCTTCGCTGCTTTGTTCAGACACTGGAAGGGCCAGCATTTGTCTGGTACAGCCAGCTCCCCGTCGGGTCGGTAACCAGCTGGGAGGACCTCCGTAGACAGTTCCTCTACCAGTTCAGTTCCACGACCCGGAAGACGAGTATCGCAGACCTCTTCAAGTGCAAGCAGAGGCCTGATGAGCGAGTCGCGGACTTCGTCGCCCGATGGAAGGGTCTCACGTATTCCCTTGACATGCCATTGACTCAGGAGCAGTTGCTGACAATGTGCGTCGGGAACGTCAAGACCGAGCTGGTCCCTTCCCTGATTACTCAGAACTACCCCGGAGGGTTCAGGGACTTCTCAGACAAAGCTCAACGTCTTGAGGAAGCCCTGCAACAGGCCAGCCAGGCACGCCCGCTGCCTCCTATGATTCCTGCAAGGAGAGCCAGCAGGGCTGAGCCCGCTGCTGTGGCCCAGATAGAGGCTCCCAGGCCGTTGGAGCTGCTGCCGGTGAGGCCAGCTCCGCAGCCTCACAGGAATCCGCCTCCACGGGCTCAGTTCCCGGCCCAGCAACGGCAGCCTCAGAACCGGCCGGCCCCTCCGCGTAATGTACCGCCACAACCTAGGCGAGATAATCAGGGTCCACCTCCTCGGCAGGCCCCTCCAGCCCCTCGTCAAGACCGCGCTCCCAGGGGCCCGCGACACCTGACGTACTCATTCCATGAGGATCAGGTCCCCGGTTATTTCCGGAGCGCCCTGGAGCAGAGGATTGTGCGACTGCCTGAGTGTTGGAAGCCAGAGGAGGCACATCTCACGGATAACCCCCGCTACTGCCCCTACCATCGAGCCCTGGGGCACACCATCCAGCGGTGCTATGTGTTCAAGGACTGGCTCCAAGACCAGATTAACAACAATGTAATCAGGTTGGGCCCAGCTCCAGCACAAGTGGCGGGCGTATTCGTGGGATCAGATGACGATAGTGGCAACGAGGACGAATGGCAGCTGGTCTCCAACCGCGGATCCCAGAAGTACAATAACTGGATGGCCCGCAAGACGACCATTCGCGCCCAGGGAATCATCCGTGCGCGCTCGAATCAGCCTGAGCCCCCAGAATCTGCGGGTGCTGCTTCGGCGTCGTCGTCCCAGCCTGCCTCTTCCAAGAAGAGCAAACGGCGGCAGCGCAAGAAGGAAGAACGCGCCCCGCCAGTTCCGCCACTATCCCGTACTCTCGGCGATTTCATGCCCCCGGAGATGGGGGTCCCTCCTCGGATCCGCCCGGTGATGGATGACTCGTCCGATGACGGTATTGGGTACGCTTCGGTTAACACCGTCGAGCTGGTAAATCCCTTTTCGGTTCCCGACGTTGAAGAACACCAGGTGGACCTTCCTAGTGTCCCCGGTCGTCGCCACCGTCGGAAGAACCGCAGCAGCAGGAGTCGCCGGGGCACAGTCGTTGGTACCTCCAGCCAGGCCGTGCACGCCACTGAGACTAGGCAGCAGGCTCAAGATCGAGCTCAACGTGCGCAGGCTCCCCATCCGGGGATGACGGATTCGCCTCCGCCACTGTTTGTGGTGTGGGACCAGGCAGAACCGCCTCAGCCACGTCGCGACCAGCTCCGCCCTGCCACAAGTCCATCCCGGCCTCCTGACTCCAGTACGGTGACCATTTCCCGGACTGCGACCAGTGAACAGCGAGATGCGCCAAGCACCAGTCGGCCGCCGATCCAACCGGCAAGGCCCGTCATGCCACCAACCGCAGAGCAACCTCCTGTAACCAGGAGCTCGCGCTTGGCCAAAAAGTATGATGTCCTGAAGCACTTGGCCGACATCCCAGCAAGGCTCTCCATCCTTGAGGCTCTGCGCATGTCATCTGAGATGCGCGAGGCACTCGCTGAAGCCCTGAAGAGCCCCCTCCAGTTTGAGACAGAGGTTGCGGCTGCAGAGGCCTTTCACGCCGAAACGATCGAGGACGCCGAATGTCAGGCAGTTATCTCGTTCTCTGGTAAGGATGAAGACCCTCCTATACAGGGACACATTCGTCCGCTGTATGTCACTGGCCAGTTCAATGGCCTTGAAGTCCGGCGTTGTCTTGTCGACACGGGGTCCGGGATTAACCTGATTCCAACTCGGACGCTCCGGAGATTGGGGTTGTCTGAGGATGACTTGATTCCCTCCGACCTCAGGATCCAGGGGTACGACCGCACCGAGCAAACCCCGGTCGGCAAGATACGTTTGAAGACCCAGTTCGGTGACTTGGTTTCCAACACCGAATTCATGGTAGTCTCTCAGGACACTGCGTATAACGCATTGATGGGCAGGCCATGGCTCCACCTTCATGCGGCGGTTCCCTCGTCATACCACCAATGCCTCAAATACTCCCTTAATGGTCGAGTAGGCGTGCTTCAAGGAGATGCCTCTCCTTTTGCCTCATGTGAAGCCCGTTATCTGGACGCGGACTATTACAAGAGCAAGGATAAGCAGATCCTGGCGGGTGAGGTTGAGCCTGTCGCTGTTGCGAGCGATCCCTGGGCAGGTCTGGATGACGCTTACGTCCTCCCGATTCACCGGTTGGACGTCGCCATGGTCTTGACGGTCCGCGAGTCTCCTGATGAGATGACCGCGACCGCCCGCGCCAGCACCAGTGGCCCAGCAGGACCTGGTAGCCCCAATGCAGTTTCCAACGCAGTCTCTCCCGTGGATGATCCCTCCCCGAGTGGAGAGGGTATGGAAGACGCACCCCCAGCCTTTGAGGAGGGCGTCCCCGCCACGGTCGATGAGTTAATACAGGTGAACCTTGGAACCGAGGCCGATCCAAGACCCACGTTGGTTAGTGCCGCCATGCCCTCTGAGGAGCAGCAGCAGTACGTGGACTTTCTCAGGCAGCACCGTGATGTGTTCGCTTGGGGTTATGACGAGATGCCGGGGCTAGATCCTCAGGTAGCCGTCCACCGCCTTGGTCTCCCGGCGAACCATCGCGGGTTCAAGCAGCCTCCCAGGAAGATGCACCCATCCCATGGTGCCATGGTTGAGGCCGAAGTTGACAAGCTTATCAAAGCCAACTTCGTGAGGGAAGTTCAGTACCCCAAATGGCTGGCCAACATTGTGCCGGTCAGGAAGAAGAACGGGCAGATTAGAGTCTGCATCGACTTCCGCGATCTCAACCGCCACTGTCCGAAGGATGATTTTCCCCTTCCAGTGACAGAGCTGTTGATTGATGCCACGGCAGGGTTCCAAGCCCTCTCCTTCATGGATGGATACTCCAGATACAACCAGATTCGGATGGCCCCTGAGGATGAGGAGTTCACTGCCTTCAGGGCCCCCCAAGGTACCTTTTGCTACCGGGTCATGCCTTTCGGCCTGAAGAATGCAGGTGCCACCTATCAACGGGCGATGCACCGCATATTCAAGCCAATCCTCGGCACACTGGTGGAATGCTACGTCGACGACTTGGTTGTCAAATCGCGCCAGCGTCAGGACCATCTCAAAGATCTTGAGAAAGTGTTCAGCTTCCTCCGGTCTCGCTGCCTGAAGATGAACCCGTTGAAGTGTGCCTTTGGGGTCACCTCCGGAAAGTTCCTTGGATTTGTGGTAAGATACCGGGGTATTGAGATCGACCCAGAGAAAATCAGGGCGATTAGCCAGATGCCTCCCCCGGGTACCGTCCGGGAACTGCAAGGGTTCCAAGGCCACTTAGCCTATATACGCCGATTCATCGCGAATCTGGCCGGCAAGTGTAAGCCCTTTTCTCGGCTTATGAAGAAAGGTGCCACCTATGTATGGGATAAAGAGTGTCAGACCGCTTTCGAGGAAATCAAGCAGTACCTGCTTCAACCTCCGGTCCTGATGCCGCCCGTATCCGGAAAGCCGCTGGTCCTTTATGTGACCGCCCTGGAACGGTCCCTGGGTGCCCTTCTCGCCCAGAAGAACAACGAGGGAACAGAGAATAGCCTCTATTACCTCAGTCGCATGCTCCTCGATGCGGAGGTTAGGTATTCCCCCATCGAGAAGAGCTGTCTGGCGCTCGTATTTGCCGTACAGAAATTACGGCACTACTTGCAGCACCATGAGGTACAGTTGGTTTCTCGGGTAGACCCGTTGAAATATATCCTGAGCCGACCTATGTTGACTGGCCGTCTAGCGCGGTGGGCTGTGATTCTCCAGCAGTTCGACATCAGGTATGTGTCTCAGAAGGCCATCAAAGGGCAAGCGTTGGCAGACTTTCTGGCCGCTCACCCGACCTCCGCGGATCAGCCGCTGGATCTAGGCTTTCCTGATGAGACCATTCTCTCGGTTGATCGAGCCGATCCATGCTGGCAGATGCACTTTGACGGTGCCTCCCGGAGCCCCACCGGTAGAAGACTCGATAATCCTAAGCTCAATAGAGTGGGCTTGGGCATCGTCTTCATTACCCCGGAGCGAGCCGTGCTGCCATACTCTTTCCTGTTGTCAGAGGGCTGTACCAACAATGAGGCGGAATACCATGCCCTCATCACCGGCCTCGAGTTGGCTCTCGAGATCGACGTGCCCCGTCTGTGCATGAAAGGGGACTCCGAGCTGGTCGTTAAGCAGATCAATGGCGACTACGTTGTCAGGAAGCCGGAACTTGTGCCATTGTTGGAGTGCACCCTTCTTCTGATGGCCCGGTTCCCTTCTCGGCCGGAAATTGTCCATATTCCCCGGTCGCAGAACGGTCGAGCAGATGCTTTGGCCAGCCTTGCTGCGTCACTTGCGGAGCCTGAACAGGACAACCTGATCGTCCGCGTGACGCGCCGCAGGCTCATCGCTCCCGTTATCCCGGAAGAAGATCGCGGCCCGTTGGTAAGTAATCTCACCACGGTTGCCCCTATGCCCGGAGCCCCGAGTACCCCAGATATAGCAGTCGGATCAGCCCCTGATTGGAGGACGCCTTTGGTTGAGTACCTCCAACATGGCATTCTTCCGTCAGATCGGGCCGAGCGCGAGCGAGTTCGACGCCGCGCATCGCAGTTTGTCCTCCAGAGCAGTCCCGGTCTGGAGCAGATCCTCTACAAGCGCGGGTTTGATGGTGTTCTCCTCCGTTGCCTTCAGGGAGTCGAGATCCCACGAGTCATGCAAGAGGTTCATGCTGGTTCATGTGGCTCCCACCAGACCGGGCCGAAGCTGTCCCACCAGATTCGGAGGTTGGGATACTTCTGGCCCTCTATGATCCATGACTGCATCGAGTACGCCAGGAGGTGCCATGCGTGCCAGGTTCATGCGAACTTTGTGCATCGGCCGCCGGAGCCTCTCCATACCACAAGGTATTCCTGGCCCTTTGCAGTCTGGGGACTGGACGTTGTGGGACCTTACCCGCCGGCGACAGCTCGCCAGTGCCGGTTCATTCTGACCGCCACGGACTTCTTCTCCAAATGGGCAGAAGCGATTCCGCTCAGAGAGGTCAAATCCTGTTCGATCGCTGACTTCGTGACCTCCAACATCATCTATCGATTTGGAGTGCCTCACGCTATCCTCACGGATAACGGAACCAATTTCCGAGCAGCCGAGTTGAAGAAGTTGTAGGCCAAGTATAACATTCGCTCGAACCATACATCTCGCTATCATGCGCAGGCGAATGGACAGATCGAGGCGTTTAACAAAACCCTCTCTAACATTCTGCAAAAGATGGTTGGTCAGAACAAGAAGAGTTGGCCGGACAAGCTCCCCAACGCCCTCTGGGCTTATCGGACGACGACTCGCAATTCCACCCAGATGACCCCTTATTCCCTGGTGTATGGAGCTGAGGCCGTCCTGCCCATCGAGATCCAGTTACCGTCCTTGCGCACTGCGGTCTACGACCAGCAAGCGCCGGACAGAGTTGCTGAAGCCCGTCTAGTCGAGTTGGAAGCACTGGATGAGAATAGACTTCGCGCTTTGCACAACTTGGAGAGGCATCAAAGCAGGATGGCTCGAGCTTTCAATAAGAAGGTTCGCCTCCGCTCCTTCCTGCAGGGTGATCTAGTGCTAGCCCTAAGAGCACCGATGATCCCCGGCAGGAAGCCGCCCAAGTTGGAGCCCAAGTGGGAGGGACCTTTTGTTGTCCACAAGGTCTATCCCAATGGCGCGTACTCCCTAGCGACTATGGATGGTGAGCGTGTCACTCCTCCCACCAACGCTAGGTTCCTCAAGCAATACTTTGCCTGAGTGTCACCACGTCCTGCACGACGTTAAACTGCATCCGTCCAGGCTACAAGACGTTAAACTGTTCAGCATTCGTCCGCGCTGCAAGACGTTAAACTGCCAAGTGCTTCGTCCTGCATGACGTTAAACTGCACTTCGTCCTGCATGACGCTAAACTGCACCACGTCCTGCACGACGTTAAACTGCATTCGTCCAGGCTACAAGACGTTAAAACTGTTCAGCATTTGTCCGCGCTGCAAGACGTTAAACTGCCAAGTGCTTCGTCCCGCATGACGCTAAACTGCACTACGTCCGAGCTACAAGACGTTAAATTGTTCAGCATTCGTCCTGCATGACGTAAAACTGCCACTTAAGAACTACGTGCGGCTTGATTCCCATCCTTATGGGATACGTAGGACCGCCTGAACCCTCGTGTTTCAGGCCCAGCCCCATCCTTCGGGAATTTTCATCCCATCTCGGGCCCTTGGCCCAGTTGCCCCCGGGTGTGCGGCGTATGGTGTGAGTGCGGGGCTATGCCCTCATTCACGTCGGTTTGCTCGTCACGCTGTACGCCCCCCTCCACGTTTGGGGATGCATTCTGCTCCCCCCTTCTTTTTTCCTCATCGTCCTGCATGACGTTAAACTGCACTTCAAGAACTACGTATGGCTTGATTCCCATCCTTATGGGATACGTAGGACCGCCTGGACATTATGTTTCAGGCCCAGCCCCATTTCCCGGGAATCCCTATCCCGCGTTGGGCCTCTGGCCCCAGTTCCCCTCCTTTTTGTGCGAGGCGTATCGCGTGAGCGGGGGATTATGTCCTCATTCACGTCGGTCTACTGGCCGCGCCGTACGCCTCCCCCGTGTGTGGGACTACCTCACACCCCTCATCGTCCTGCATGACGTTAAACTGCCTTTCCAGAACTACGTATGGCTTGATTCCCATCCTTATGGGATACGTAGGACCGCCTGGACGCTTGTGTCTCAGGTCCAGCCCCGTCTCTTGGTTGATCACGGGGATCTGCCCCCCTTCGGTTGCTCTCAGGGTGAGTCCTCCGACCCTTTCCGGAGATCTGTTAACATGTTTTGGGTGCTTCGGTCTATGACTCGTAGTGTCAGATTCAATCCCGACAAGTCCTGTGTTGCTTGTCAGGCCCCGCGCTTCCTCTTGTTCGAGCCCTCACTCGAAGGGATCCTCGTTAGCGGTTTGGGTACGATGCCTCAGTGCTCTCCCACCGCTCCGGGTCGATTTACCGGTGGGTCTTGGGCCGCAAATCGATATGAATCCTGCGATTGAGCGGTTGATGCTCGTTTGCTTGCCCCGTCTTAGGCTGACGCGATCGGATGTTGTGTTGCGAATGCGTCAGCAACGTCCTTGATCGCCATGTCAGCTCTCTCAGGCTCTGAACATTGGTTGCGCAGTCCTCATCACACTCCGCCTTTGTGCGTTGTAGTGGAATCTTGACACTCTCTTCATACTGACCTCCGGTACGCCTCTACACGTTAGGCAGACCAACCAGGGTAATGATGTCGTTCGAGGCTCCCATGATCTGAGCACCAAGGATATATGCAGATATCCTCCCTGAGGGCCATGCGTAGCTGGACCCTCGTCCCCATAAGGAGGAGGGAGTCGCCCGAACAATTGCGTTCTGGGCCCAGTATATCTGGAGGCTAGCATCTCTGCCCCTCGGGTGATGGACATATGCAGACCCCTATCCCAAGACTCTTCTCCTGGAATCGTGCGTGACCGCAGGGCTGGGTATGTTCCCACCCCCGCCGTGTCCGCCGTACCGCAATAAGCGGATTCCTCCATGGTCCGAACCACACGACCTTAAACTGTGTTGTCTGGTCCTACCACACGACCGTAAACTGTGATCGTCTTGGCCGCCCGACGAAAAAAACGGCACTGCATCGTGATGTCCTCCTCAGGGGACACTCATGTTGGGCGCTGGTTAATGACCACGCCATTCATCAATGCCTTCCGTGGCTTGATTATTGCGGCGACGCCAGAGATTTCTCAATCACAGGCATGTCGCCGCACAAAGAAAAACTATTCATCTTTAAGGACAAACAAGAAATATCAAATGCCGCTCCTTTTGTGTGCGAGGGTCAGACCCGCACTCTTCCCCGCGCTGGTGCCCGATTGTGTTGCACCGCGCTTCAAGAACTACGTGCGGCTTGATTCCCATCCTTATGGGATACGTAGGAACGCCCGGATGTTTGAAACTTCGGGTCCAGCCCCCCACCTCTTAGAGATTCCCCCTTCTCTGGGAAATCCGCCGCCTTCAGGTCACCCTCAAGGCGTGTTCCCCGACCCCTTGCCGTGGTCCACCGGTGTCAAGAGTACTCTGGTTTATTGCCAGGAGGGTCAGGATCCGCTTGGTCAGGTTTCCTCCACTTTTCAGGCTTCGTGCTCCCTTTCATTCGGACCCATCGTCTACGCCCTGGGTGGAGCCCCCGTGAACGGTTCGGACACAATGCCTCAGTGCTCTCCCACCGACTCGGGCCGGTACCCCCAATGGCCTCGGGCAGCAAATCGATATGAATCCTGCGATTGAGCGGTCGATGCTCGTTTGCTGCCTCATTCCACCAACGGTTAGTGCGATATTGATGCTGCTTTTCCGCCACGGTCGGCAGTACTCCCATATCGTTACACCGGTGCCCCCAGTCCTTGAGTGAATGGCCGCATGATTCACATTTTCCACCTCCCATTCTGACCAGGCGAAACCTCGACACTCTTGACACTATCTCTCAGTGCATCTTCGCATATCCAGGGGATATGACCACGATGTGGCGTGCTTTGAGCCCTTCTGGTCCGAGCTCTAAGACCTTAAACTATGATCTCTCCTTCTGGTCCGAGCTCTAAGACCTTAAACTAAGATCTCTCCTTATGGTCCGAGCTCTAAGACCTTAAACTAAGATCTCTCCTTATGGTCCGAGCTCTAAGACCTTAAACTAAGATCTCTCCTTCTGGTCCGAGCTCTAAGACCTTAAACTAAGATCTCTCCTTATGGTCCGAGCTCTAAGACCTTAAACTAAGATCTCTCCTTATGGTCCGAGCTCTAAGACCTTAAACTAAGATCTCTCCTTATGGTCCGAGCTCTAAGACCTTAAACTAAGATCCCCCCTTATGGTCCGAGCTCTAAGACCTTAAACTAAGATCTAGCCCTTATGGTCCGAGCTCTAAGACCTTAAACTAAGATCCTCTAGCCCTTATGGTCCGAGCTCTAAGACCTTAAACTAAGATCCTCTAGCCCTATGGTCCGAGCTCTAAGACCTTAAACTAAGATCCTCCACCTTTATGGTCCGAGCTCTAAGACCTTAAACTAAGATCCAGCCCTTATGGTCCGAGCTCTAAGACCCTAAACTAAGATCTACCCCAAATGGGGTCCTACGTCCTGCATGACGTTAAACTGCACTCACAGAACTACGTGTGGCTTGATCTCCAGCCTGATGGAGTACGTAGGAACGCCCGGGCATTTCGACTCGGGTCCAGCCTCAGGGATCGATAAGTCCCGCCCCTCCTCGTCGCCGGCCGTCTGGCCTGACTTCGGGTAGAGTGGTGCAGTTGTGATATTCTCCCCGATTCAGCTCGGGATGCCCCATCGCAAGGATGGGAAGCGACAGTTTCCTCGTCAGAGAGGTGCTGTCTGAGAATTGAGGTGACTCACGGCCAGATTAGTGCATCCACCTAATACGTTTTCCCCACGGTGGCGCAATTTTGAGAGCGTTGGATTCTGTCCGAACAAATCGTCACTTCGCCCCACGCTTCGCATGCCCTGTTGATCTGGATTTTCCACCCTTGTGTCTGAAGGAACCCCAAAGCGGTATTCATGATGACATGTGGTCCGCCTCCTGCAATATGAATGATGGCCTTTTTCGGTCCGTCTATTGCAGTTGTTATGGTCGATCCATTGTCCGCCTACCGTCTTGGGCATTTCCTGGAAGGCCGACCGTTGTGGATGTCTGGATTCGGGACACACGATTCACCTTTTCTCATTTCCCTATGTTCGGATAAAATCTCAACGCCCCTAGCATTGTCCCGCTCGTGTGTTGGAACAGGTTGGGGGGATGGTACATTGATTAGGTCTGAGGTCTCCTTTCTTAGGAATGACCTCCCTCTTTTCTCCAGAAACCCAGGCCCAATTGTGGATGCCTGATGCTCGGTTAACACTCCCGCAAGACAACGAATTGTGGTTGAGCATATTAAACCGAAAGACGCAGATAAATATATTGATTCATACAAATGGATCGAAATATTGAATAACGGAAGCAAAATGTTCTAGGAATGGCAAAAAACAAAGCCCCTAGGGATTAGCGTGCTGGATAAGTCTTTCTAATGCCGCTACCCTTTGGCTGGCGACCTCCAGGGCTGCTTCTCGTTCTCTGCGTGCCCTCTCCTCGTCGGCGGTCGCAGCACGCAGTTCGTCAATCCTGGCCTGTGCGCGCTCCCGCTCGACTTGGAGTGTGACCATCTGTTGGCCCGCCTCCGTCAGCTGTACCTGAGCGTCGATCAGTTGTGCCGATAGTTACTCCACAAGCTCGGTACATGCTGCGACGAAGGCCTCCTTCTCTGCCGCCTGCCCTTCGAGGTGCCGGACTTCCTGCTCTGCCGCGATGAGCGCCTGCGTGCTCTCCGACATGTCCCGACTTTGTGCGACGTCGGCACGCCGGCGGCTCTCGCGCATCTTCTCGGCCATGAAATCACGGACCGTCAGATGGAGGCGTTGAGCATCAGCTCCCCCGGCACACAGGAAGCGCAGCCAGGTCTGAAGTGATCCCATGCGCCCCAGCCATTCCGATGGGTCTCGCTTGAGGAAGCGCTGGATGCACTTCCACCCCCTGCGTCGCGTTACCCAGCTATCCTCGACCGCCTCCGCATCCGAGTCATCCATCTCCTCGGGGTCGGCAGGCCGGTAAGCAGGGAAGGCAGCCAGCAGGTCTGCTGCAGGGTCCGCCCCTGGGAGGTCCTCACGAGGGATAGGTTCCCCAACATCCGGGCAACCTTCTTCTCTCTCCCCAGCGGCGCCGACACCCTCGTCAGCCCCCAACCTCTCTCCGATGTCAGCACCGCCGGCGTCCGGAGCCCCCTGATCAGCAGTTGATGGGGCCGGCTCGGTTTGGAAGGTCTGTTCCGGAGCAGGCGGCATGTCCACCACTGGTCCACTCGTAGATGGCCCGGGTTCGGCAACCCGACGAGCCTCCAATGTTGAGATCACTGCGCGGGGCATGCCATGGTTAGTCACGGATCGTCAATGGAAAGCACCAGCAGTAAAGTAGGGAGACTTACGGGAGTTCGGAGCGTCATCTTCCGCTACCCCGGTCGCCGCAGGAACAGTTGCAGCAGGGGACCCCTTAGCGCTTGACAGTTCGATAATGGGTGCCTGGCCCCCGCCTTGTCCTGCTGGCGCCTCTCCTACTCCTGTTGAGGACGCCTGACCGACATCCGTGTGCTCCTAAGAAGGATGGAGAAACGGGTTAGAAGCTGCATAAGAGAATGGATGAAGCAAGTTGAGTAGGGATAGAAGCGGACCTCGAGGAGCTCAGTGACATCAACGTTGTCAGAGCCGGCCACCTCGCCACTCTCCCGTGGGCTCCCCCGATGGGACCTTCCCTCGGAGCCTTCATCCTCCCCCGTCTCCTCCTCCTCCTCGGAGTCGCTACTGTCATCTTCTCCCGGCGGCATCTGTTCTGGAGCGGGCTCGAGACCGAGCATCACCTTCACCAGAAGGGATGGCTCCGCACGCTGACCACGTTGGCGCGCGTACTCGTCCATGGCCGTCAGATATGCATATTGCCGGTTGAAGTCCACCCTGTCGGTGATCTGGAGGCGCCCGACCTCTGGCAGATAGATTCCTTCTCTGAGTATCTTTCGCCAGATGACGTCGGTCCCCAGTGACTGCCGCAGGGTCATCCAGGCCGACCACAGCGCCGGGAAGACCGCATCGTGGGAGGGTTCGAGCAGACGCCTCACCTGCTTCCCGGGCCGCTCCTCGACCGCCGCATGCGCCCCCTCTCTGGGCGCCGAGGTCGTGGCGGCAGCCTGCGATGCGCCCGCCGCCGAAGTCCCTGCTCGCGCCGGCCCCGCTGCTTGGCGCGCCTCCGTTCTCCCCCGTGTGGCGGCGCCTCGCCTCCTCCCTTGACGCCCGGTCTCCGCACGGGTGACCTCGAGCCGCCGAACTGGCTTCCGTAGAAGCCCCTCAGGGTACGCGATGGCCCAGTGTTCGGCATACTCGGTTGCCAAGCCTGCGTCGATCCCGGTAGGAGGGAGAGTGATGACGTCGCCAGAGCCGAAGGCGACGAACATCAGCCACATCTGGCGAAGGACGCAAGGGTTCGTCTCCTCCCGGACAGCGGTGAATACCCTCTTCGGCATCCGCTGAAGACACCCGAACTGCCTGGCGAACCGGGTCGGCACGTAAGGCTCGCAGATCACCTTCCTGTCGATCCGAGCCACGAGCACCCCGCCCCGCATGTTCAGGAAGTATTCATGCTGCTCCAGCGGGCCCTGTCCGTTGTCGATCATCTGGCCGACGGGAGTGGGGAACGGGCTGAAGTTGAAATTGGCATGATCGCCAATCCGAACCCTCACGCCCTCCTCACTGAGGGTCATCGGAGCGACCCCCGCAATGTTCAGCAGGGAGGGTCGCAGGCCGTTGCCCGGAGGACTAATGGCATTTGGGAACGTATACCCACCAAGGTGAGCAGCCACCCAGCCGTGGAAGAACTGAAAGGGCCCACAGATCCTTCGTGGCGACCCCCCTCGTGAGATGCGTCCCAGAATGGCATATAGCCTCGCCAATACTGGGACCCCGAGGTTGTACCTCTTATTGGCAGCCATGGCGCCCGCCATCGCCAGCGTCGCCGGGCGGACGCCCATCCTCGCATCCCGCACTGGCAGGAGCCACCCGCTCAGAAAGGCGGCCAGGAACGCCGCGTACCGGACGTTCGGGTCCCGGGCCTCGATGACGCGGTACCCCCATGAGCGGTAATCGCCCGTCTCCAGGACCCGCCAGTACGACCCGTTCCGGCTCCTCTGAGCTGCGGTCGGGCACCGCTTCCCCCTGCCTGGCATCTTGACCGCCGGGTCATGCTCCAGGAACTGGCCAAACCAATCCTTGTAGGCTATGTCCTTCTGGAAGTCTTGGATCCCGAGCCGCTGCGAAGCCAGGTCAAGAAGATGCCAGGTCAGAATGGGAGTCCGTGACCTGTCCTCCCAGATGTTCTTCGGTGGCAGGAACTCATCGTACTGGTAGCCCTCCAGCGGGATACCTCCGATGCAGTGGATGTCCCAGAGACCGATGCCGACCTCCCCATGGTGAAGATGGAAGGTGTTGGTATCCGGGGACCAGCGAGTGAACAGCTCCGGCCCGAGCTCAGACTGCTGGTAGAAGTGGAACTGCGACGTCCACACCGCCTCGAACAGGCCGATGTACCGCAGCTCCTCTGCGAAGTGATCGCAAGTGTGGCGTACCCAGAACGCCCAGGCCCATTCACTGGTAAAGTTGCCCCCAGATCGCAAGTCCCAGTCCTTCAGCCAGCCCTTGGTGTCGTCAGTGACACTCTGACGGTATGTGCTCGAGTAGAGGGCTGGAGAATTCTCCGCAGTAGGCTCACCCCCGTCAATGGTCCGCGTCCTCGGGTTCAGGACGTAGACATCCAAGTGCCTGGTTTCCCTGGCAGGATGCCCATTGTTGGTGATGTTATAGCGGTGAAGCTCGTCCTCCCGAGTCACCCAGGTTCGCGGCGCATCAACCTCGAACCCTGGCACCGGAACCTCATCGAGGATGCCGAAGTTCCAGAGCGGCAGGTTGTCCGACAGTGGATATGTCTTCTGGGCCGGCGTTAGTAAGTCGAACAAGGATTGATTGTTAGAAACAATCTCCTTGGCTCCGTAAACCTCCTCGTTCGTCGCCATCTCGGCTCTGCGGGTGGCGGCATCCCCTTCATTTCCTCTGTGCGCGGCCATCTCGGAAGATTCGGGAGTCGTGCGGGTTAAGGGATGAAGCGTGCGGGATCGGACGAGGCTGGTGGAAAAGTTTGAGAGGCGGCGCGCAATCCAAGTGGACGGCGCGCAATTGGGAAGACTGTCGCGCAAAGTTCCGGGTTTTCGCGCAAAAACAGGTGAAATCCGGACGGTTTTGCGCGCCGATCGGGCGAATTTCGCGACCGGAAGAGGCAATTTCGCGCACGAGAGCTTTGGAGCTTATCGCGCGGAAGGCCAGAGTACGGAACGCGGGACCCAGCGCCCCTATTTATAGGCGAGGCCGGGTCCGCGCTGCGCGGAAAGCGCTTTGCGCGACCGCAGCGGCGAATTTCGCGACCGGCGCCCCTTTTTTTGCGCGCCTAAGTCCCGCGCCGCCCAGGACTTCG
The DNA here is from genome assembly GCA_963277665.1 of Viscum album. NCBI lineage: Eukaryota > Viridiplantae > Streptophyta > Magnoliopsida > Santalales > Viscaceae > Viscum > Viscum album. Next base: position 2,061,055,932 of record OY728133.1, on the reverse strand, counting down.
GCATTCCGGCGTCTCCCTCGGAACCCGATCGTTGCGACCTCTCGCCGATCAGATTCCGAGGGGGGCTTTTGTAGACGCCGGAAAAGTCCGTTGTTCCCAAACGAAGCTCCGGATGCGGAAAGCGAAGTGATATTTGGAGTCGGAAGAACGTTTCGGAGGGCCCGGAGGCCTTGCGCGGAATTTCAGAGGCCCGCGCGCAAAGGTGATGTTCCGCGCGCAAACCCCCCGGGATGCGCGCAATGCGCCGGTCCGGCGCGCAATTTTGCGCGCCGCGGGTCCGCGCGACTCCCCTGCGCGCCGCGCCCGATTCCGCGCCCGCGAGGAGAATTTCGCGCTCGCACCCTGGATTCCGCGCCCGGGGTTGCCTATAAATACAAGGCGACCCCCAACATTTTAAAGGTGGCTGGAAGTTGAAACGTCTCTCGTGCGCGCAATTCAACCCCTTCCGCGCGCAATGACGAACTTCAGGTAACCTCCTTTCTTTCGCGCAAGAAAGCCTCGGGGTCCGCCTTCGCGCGCAATCCCCGCTGGCTCCTTTCATTTGAATAAAAAATCACCCCAAGGCCTTTGCGCACAAAAGCACCCGCTTGCGCGCAATTGCCCCCGGGGTGCGCGCAATCCGGCCTGATTACGCGCACCCCCCCTTCTTTCAAGTGGCCATTCGTTAAAGAATGAGCCGTTGCCCCCGCGCGCTATCCGAAGCCCGGTGTGAGCAATCTCAAGCATCCGCGCGCAAGGCGCTGGCCCAATTGCGCGCCAGCCGCCCCGATTGCGCGCCGGCCCGCAGTATTGCGCGCAAAGATTCCTTTTTGCGCGCAATCTGCCAGGGTCGTCCCCCTTGACCCCCTGAGGGTACCCGTCTGCGTGGCGCCCGATGATCCTCATCCTGGGCGCCCGAACCGTGCGCTGTCTTCCCGTGCAGCCTTCCAGGCTCGTGCGAAGTGACGCGGACCCATCGGCGGCAATCATCGTCCAGCATGACGTTAAACTGTGCATTCGTCCAGCATGACGTTAAACTGTGCATTCGTCCAGCATGACGTTAAACTGCCCATACGTCCTGCACGACGTTAAACTGTACATCGTCCGCGCTGCAAGACGTTAAACTGCCAAGTGCTTCGTCCGGCAACCTATGCCCAGCATGACGTTAAACTGCACATCCGTCCAAGCTGCACGACGTTAAACTGCCTAGCCCCCATCGTCCGTGCTGCAAGACGTTAAACTGCCAAGTGCCTCGTCCTCAACACATGACGTTAAACTGTACTTCGTCCGGCAAGACGTTAAACCGTCCGCTTCGTCCTCAACACACGATGTTAAACTGTACTTCGTCTGGCAAGACGCTAAACCGTCCGCAACCTGATCCCGTGCTCCGCACGCAGGGTCCCCCCGGTTTGGATGTGGCCCCCACCCGCTCGTCTCTGCAGGGATGTCGGGATTGTCCCCCTTTTGGGACGATTTAATGGGAGTGGCTTTTCCCTACGGGGGCAGGGTATTACAAACCCCTAGTTCCTCGTGGGAGGCTGCACATGTGTATCTCCATTGCGCCTCCCCCCTGCCGAAGCCAGTAGAGGGTCTGACTGGGATCGAGGTGTCTTCCGCTTTCGGTCCAAGTCCCTTCCAATTGAGTTTTGCAGCATCCGGGCTGCCCCAAGTGCGTAAGTCCTGACAGAATGAACTACGTGGACTTTGATCCCTGTCTTCTATACAGGGTACGTAGGAAGCCTCCCTGAGGTCCAAGCCCACCACCTGGTCGTCCCGGTCGTATTTACGTCGGTTCGTCCATCAGTGGACCCCTCCAGGGTTCACGCTTGCGTTGATTCACCTATGAATCCGCCCCTGTGGGAGACTGCCCGTGTGTATCTCCACGGTGCCTCCCCACAGCCCCCCTTTTCCATTCTCCTTTTATCGTCCAGCATGACGTGAAACTGTGATCCACCCGGCCGTTCCATCCCCCTCTGTGCGAGGTGGTTCGGTTCAATCCTCCGCCCGGCGGCCTCGACCTCTTCGTGAGTCGGCTTGCCGACGTCCAGCATGACGTTAAACTGTATGCCCGAACTACGTTGACTTTGATCCGTGTTAACGCGCGGTACGTAGGAAGCCCCTCTGGGGTCCAAGCTCTTTACTCCATCATCCATCCTGATCCTTACCCGGGCCGCCACATCCCGGTGGGGTCATGCCACTTCACTCCACTCCACGTTACTTGGGAAGCCGCCCATGTGCTGGCCCCAGCGTCGGAGGTTCCCCGCAAGGGGTTCTGTCATCTGATCCACTCTTCGTGTTGATCGGTCCGATGCCGTCCCCGCTGGACGTTAAACTCGCGGCATACCCCGTGTTAAACACGGGAAGCTGAGGAAAACCTCAGGTGACGCAGTTCCCCGCACCCAGTACGGGATGCCTCAGGCCATCATGCCTTCGAGAAGCCCTATTAGGGACGGAAGACAGATGTGCAGAGCCGCAGTGTTACGACACGCCCCCAGCACCCAGAGCCACCCGGCCTTCTCACCGCAGGTTGCTGCCCCGCCCAGACTCCTTGGAACGTCCGGGCGGAAGCAGCGTAATTAACCGGTGTCCATGAAGATATGGCGCCGGGAACGAGATTCACGAACATTCTTAAGTCTATGAGGGAGACCCGAATTAGGCGACAAGTTCCGAGGAGACGTCCAAGGAAGGAGGAGCTGACATCCCATCATCCCGGTTTCGATCAAGGAGCAGACGCCCCTGAATAAGGGACGGATGCCGCCCGCCCTTGGAAAGCGGGACTGCGGGACCACAAGCCGCGCGCCCATCCCCTCGGGTTGACGGGTGCACGCGCGAACGCGTCCTGGCGGAACAGCGTAACCCGACGCACATCCGCACCGAAACACTTACGTAACCGAGCATATAATGGAAAACGGATCAGTTAACACCCGAAATGATGATACCCTGTGGGAAAAACAGGCTTTTGCGACGGGCTATTTGCGACGGGATTAATTCTCGTCGTAAATAGTCCACCCCAGAGGTTATTTACAATGGGTTTCGGGGTCCCATCGCAAAAGGTAATGCACGGTTTGGCACGGGTTGCACGCCAAAGCACGATAAGGTTTATTGGGACGTGGGGATCCCCCTGTCGCAAATACCGGTGGCAGTAAATGGGTTTTTGCGACGGGATGTTGTCCCGTCGCAAAAGGTGTGTCGACAGGTCACTTTTAACAACGGGGCCCATCGTAAATACCCTTTTAACAACTGACAGTAATTAATGCGGGCAAAGGTATTTGTGACGGGCCCCATGGCAAAAGGTACCTTTTGCGATGGTAATCTCATCGCAAATAGTCCTATCTCAACTAATTTAACCTATATATACCCCCTCCGTTTTTTTCTCTACCTCTCATTTCTCATTTTCCCTCTCTCTATCTAAACTCTATTTTTTGAGTAAAAATTTTTCTGAGTTAGTTTTTTTTACGGAGATGTTGTAAAGTCTCTTACATCAATAGGAGATCAAGTTAAAAGCTATTTATATTTTATTTTATTTAGTATTTATTTTTTATGTTAATTTTAATTATTGTTGATTAGTTGTAACTAAAATAGATTTAAATTGTTTTGTTATCTGTATTTATTTGTAATAATAAATTGAAATTATTAATATTAATTCTTAATAATTATTAATTAGTAATAATTATTAATAAATATGAATAATTAAGAATAATTAGAAATAATTCGTAATTATTAGGAATAATTATTAATAATTAGAAATAATTATGAATAAATAGTAATAATTAGTAATAATTAGGAATAATAAGTAATAATTAGGAATAATTAGGAATAAATGGGAATATATATGAATAATTAGGAATAAATAGGAATAAATATGAATAATTAGTAATAAATAGGTCTAACATGAATAAGTAGGAATAAATATGAATAAGTAGGAATATATATAAATTAATATGAATAATTAGTGATAATGAGGAATAATTAGTAATAACTAGTAATAAATAGGAATAATTAGTAATAATTATGAATAATTACAAATATTTATTAATAATTATTAATAGTTATGAATAAGTAAGAATAATTTGTAGTAATTTGTAATAATTAGTAATAAATATGAATAAATAGGGATAAATAAGAATAATTAGGAATAAACAGGAATAAATTGGAATAAATTGGAATAATTAGCAATAAATTGGGATAATTAGGAATAATTAGTAATAATTAGGAATAATTAGGAATAATTAGGAATAAATAAGAATAAATAGGAATAAATAGTAATTATTAGGAACAAATAGGAATAATTAGGAATAAATATGAATAAATAGAAATAAATAGGAATAAATATGAATAAATAGTAATAATTAGCAATAAATAGAAATAAATAGGAATAAATAGGAATAATTAGTAATAAATAGGAATAAATAGAAATAAATAAGAATAATTAGGAATAAATATCAATAAATATAAATAATTAGGAATAAATATGAATAATTAGTAATAATTATGAATAATTAGTAATAATTATGAATAATTAGTAATAATTATGAATAATTAGTAATAATTATGAATAATTAGTAATAATTAGTAATAATTAGTAGTAATTAGTAATAGTTAGTAATAATTAGTAATAATTAGTAATAATTAGTAATAATTAGTAATAATTAGGAATAAATAAGAATAATTAGTAATAATTCTGAATAATTAGTAATAATTAGGAATAATTAGTAATAAATATAAATAATTGGGAATAATTAGTAATAATTAGGAATAATTAGTAAAAAAAGAAACAAATAATAATAAATTGGAATAAATATGTACAATTAGGAATAAATACAAATAATTAGTAATAAATAGGAATAAATAGGAATAAATAGAAATAAATAGGAATAATTTTTAATAAATAGAAATAATTAGCATTAAATAAGAATAATTAGCAATAAATAGGATTGAACAGGAATAAATATGAATAAATATGAATAAATAAAACTAAATAGAAATAAATATGAATAAATATGAATAATTAGGAATAATTAAGAATAAATATGAATTAATAATAATAATTAGGAATAATTTTTAATAATTAGTAATAATTTGGAATAAATAGGAATAATTATGAATAATTAGTAATAATTAGGAATAGGTAGAAATTAGTAGGAATAATTAGAAATAAGTAGGAATAATTAGAAATAATTAGGAATAAATATGAATAAATAGGACTAAATAGGACTAAATAGGAATAAATAAGAATAAATAGAAATAAATAAGAATAAATAGGAATAGATAAGAATAAATAGGAATAATTAGCAATAAATAGAAATAATTAAAAATAAATATGAATAAATATGAATAAATAGGAATAATTAGGAATGATTAGGAATAAATATGAATAATTAGGAATAAATAGGAATAAATAGTAATAATTAGGAATAAATAGTAATAATTAGAAATAAATAAGAATAATTAGGAACAATTGGTAATAAATTGGAATAATTAGGAATAAGTATGAATAATTAGCAATAATTAGGAATAAATATGAATAAATATCAATAAATTGGAATAAATTTGAATAAATATAAATAAATATGAATAATAAGAATAAATAGGAATAATTAGGAATAATTAGCAACAAATATGAATTATTAGCAATAAATAGGAATAAATAGAAATAAATATGAATAAATAAGAATAAATAGAAATAAATATGAATAATTAGGAATAATTAGGAATAAATATGAACAATTCAGAATAAATTTGAATAAATAGTAATATTTAGGAATAATTGGTAATAATTAGTAGTAATTAGTAATAATTAAGAATAATTAGTAATAATTACTAATAATTAGGAATAAATAGAAATAATTAGTAATAATTAGGAATAATTAGGAATAAGTATGAATAATTAGCAATAAATAGGAATAAATATGAATAAATAGGAATAAATATAAATAAATAAGAATAAATATGAATAAATATGAATAAATATGTATAATTAGGAATAATTAGGAATAATTAGTAATAATTAGTAAAAATAGTAAAAATTAGTAATATTTAGGAATAATTAAGAATAATTGGTAATAAATAGGAATAATTAGGAATAAATATGAATAATTAGAAATAATTAAGAATAGTTATGAATAATTTGGAATAATTTGGAATAATTAGGAATAATTAGTAATAAATAGTTATAAATAGTAATAATTAGGAATAATTAGGAAGAAAATCCATTGTAATAAATTGTAATAACTTGTAATAACATGGAAAAATTTCCAGTGGATTGACGGAACTCCTTTTGCTCGATCACTCTTCTCCTATCAACATTCACCGACTCAAAACATTATGAAAAGTTTGCTTCTACGTATGCATATCCAATCTCATATGCACGAGTTTGAATATGCATTTGTAGGACCACATTTTTTATAATGTGTTCAGGTAGTGACTATTTTAAGAAGATGATTCATCGATGAACAGGGGGCTCTTTTGTCTGACGGCTCATTTACTTACAACTTTCTCACACATAAATCACAACGAAGAATCTTCTTGGAGGTACGCATATTCATTCTCCTGAATACGAGAATGAATATGCGTATCTCCAAGTAGATTCTTTCTTCTGGTTTTTGTGTGAGAAATTTTCAAGTAAATTAGTCGTCGGAAAAAAGTGTAGCTATCGATCCACTGGAAATTGTGTCGCCCGTAAGTAATGGTAATTATAAAGAAGTATTTGTAATTATTTATCTTTTTTTAGAAAGTGTTTTTATAATTTCACATTATTCAAAAATAGTACTGATTTTATATTTTTTAGAAAAATATGGAACAACGAAGTCAACAAAAATCATTATTAGGTGATCAATCTTGGATAAATCAGCGTAGAAATCCAAACAGTTCTTGTTTAAATCCTGTTTATATTGAGGTTATTGAAGATTTCTTATCATTTGCATCATCAAAACCAGAATATGTTTTAGAAGGAACAATAAAGTGTCCTTGTAAAAATGTGCTCTGAGAACATTTGACACATTTGACGTGGTTGGGGGAAATCACTTGCGGTTTGTTTTTCAACCAAATTATGTTTTTTTGTATTAACATGGTGAACACAGTTCCAGATAAGATAATAATAACTTGATTCCAGATCCATCAAGGTTTTATAATTTAGTACATGATTTTGTAGGTCCATCAGTTCAAAAAACTGAAACAGGTCTATCTATTCAACAAATTAAAACTCAAGATGATATTGATTTAACTTCTGAGTTGGTACCATCCGAATTTTGTAAGTTGTTGAGGTCTGTTGTGGATGCATTATATCATGGTTGCAAGATAAGTAAATTATAAGCGGTTGCAAAATTTATGGCTATTAAATCAGATAATGCATTTTCAAACAATTGTTTTGTCATATATTTTCGTTGGTTAAAACACTGTTACCTGAAGGAATTGTATTTCCTGCAAATTACTATGAGATAAAGAGGTTGGTTTGTAATCTAGGCCATATTTATTAGAAGATTCATACATGTCCAAATGATCGCATCTTATATTCTGGTGAAAATGATTTGTTGGATAGTTGTCCCACACGTGGACAATCAAGGTATAAAGAAGCTCAACAAGGGAAGTCTGGATCGATTCCAACAAAATAGTTGAGATATTTCCCCCTTACACCCAGGTTGCAGCATTTATTTATGTCTCAGAACACAACGTCAATGATGTCATGGCACAAAACCAAGATTTCAACTGATAAAAGCTTGAATCATCCATATGATGGTAATTCATGGAAACATTTTGATCGTTAGAATCCGTCTTTTGCTTTAGAAGCCCAAAACATGTGATTGGGTCTTTCTACTAACAGTTTCTATCTGTTTGGTTCTTATGGTAGTCAGTATTCATGTTGGCTTGTCTTTATATATCTGTACAATTTTCCTCCATGGATGTTGATGAAGGTTACCTATATCTTTTTGACCTTATTAATCCTAGGACATCCGAAAAAGAATATTTATGTTTATTTGAAACCATTGATTCATGAGTTAAATGCATTATGGAGTGATGGTGTTAGTACATATGATGTTTCTATGAAACAAAATTTCATATTAAAAGTTGCATTGATGTGGATGATTAGTGACTTTCCGGCATATGGCATGTTATCTGGATGGAGTACACATGGTCTAAAATCATGTCCTTACTATATGAAAGACAACAAATCCTTTATTCTCATCAATGGAAAAAAACTTTCTATTTTGACTGTCACCACATATTTCTTCCAACCGATCATCCATTTTGGAGGAACAAATCTCATTTCAGAATAGGTATAATTTAAAGGGATGAACCTCCAAAAATGATCTCAGGTACAGAGTTAAAATTAGTTGTATTTTCATTACCTCCCATCACATTTGGTCCAACAGTAAACTAACAAAAAATTCATGGCTATGGAAAAGAACATAATTGGATAAAATAAAGAATTTTTTGGGATCTTCCATATCGGTCTGGTTTGTTGGTTTTCCACATATTGGATGTCATGCATATTGAGAATATCTATTTTGATAATTTATTTCATACAGTTTTGGATACACCAGGTAAGACCAAATATACCGTAAAGGCATGATTAGATTTTTCCCAAATTTGCAGGCGACCAGAACTTGAGCTATTTTAAAATTTCGGATCACAAAGGTTAATGAAGCCAAAAGTAGAATATAGACTTTCCAAAGAGACTAACTTACTATTTTTTACTAGATTATAGATTTGAGACTTCCAGATCACTATGCTTCCAATTTGGGAAAATGTGTTAAGAATTGTTATATTATCGGATTTCAAAGTCACGATTGTCATGTTATAATAGAAAGAAATATGCCGATTGGATTCATAGATTTGTTGAATTATATGATTTGGGATTCGATAACAGACATATCATATTTTTTTCAAGACATTTGTGTAGTGACAACAGACTACGATGCGCTATGAAAATAGGAAGAAGATGTTGCTGTAATTATATGTAAACTGGAAAAAATATTTCCACCGGCTTTCTTTGAATCAATGGATCATCTGATATTAAATTTACCAGATAAATCTAAATGTGGAGGTCCAATATAGTTTTTATGGATTTTCCCATTTGAGAGATACATATAGAAATTGAAAAAAAGTGTGTAACAATGCAGTAGTTGAAGGCTCAATTGCTGAAGCTTATTTGAAAAAGAAAATTTCTTTTTTCTGCTCTCATTATTTTTAATCTCAATATCCTTAAAAAAATCGCATGGGACAAAACAAGGGGAATTTTAATGATGAAATGAATAATCAATTATTAGTTTTTAATCAACCAAATATTGGTTTCAGTGGAGTTCATGAACGATGGCTTTCAGAAGATGAACATCACAGAGCTCATACATATGTTATGCTCAACTATGAATAAATGAAATCATTTGTAATGTAATTTCTTCAGTCACTTATTCTATAATTTATGTTGCAATATGTAAACTTATTTTATTTATAGAATATATGATAATCATATCAAGAAACGACTTCCACAAATTACAACAGCTGCTCTTGAAAAATGCAGACATAAAAAATTTCTCAATGTTTTCAAAAACTGGTAACATAAATTATTAATGATTTAATATCAATTCTGTTTATTATTTATCATATTGATAATTGTTTTCAAAAATTTCAGGTGTCTCAACATGCTGATAAAATTGATAAGCGGTTGTGTATATTGAGTAACCCACTATCCGAAATGGTTAAATCGTATAATACATATGTGGTGAATGGTTTTCAATTTCATACACGTGCATATGGGGAATCAAAAAAACAATGAACAACAGAGTTTTCTTGAGAGGATCACATCATAGAGAAACTGAAGTTTACTTTTATAGAATTATGGATAATATTATTGAGATGTGTTATCTAGGACAGAATTACATATTTATGTTTAAATGTTGGTGGTTGGATACTGAGAGTGGCTTGCATGTTCATCTGACCCATGGAATTGTCAATATTAAATATAAAAATCTTCTTACATTAAATGAACCATTTTTACTAGATCAACCGGCATAACAAATTTATTACTCAAAGTACTATGCTACATTAAGAGACTTGAGTGATTGGTGGAGCATAATAAAAATGAAATCTCGGGAAAATCAGTTTACACAAACTGAATGTGGTTCCGCTGAAGTGGAAGGAATTGAAATTTTTCAAGAGACTACTCAAAATCAATATTTTTTACAAAGAGACGTGAATATCGATGATGACACTCCACAATTAAGGATTGATGATGATGAATATGTTAATGATGTTACAAATGAATTTGAAATGACAAGAGATGAAGAAACTGAAACTCATATGAATATTGATGATGCTGAGGAGGAAGATGAAGACATTGATATTGATAGGTATGGAGATGAGGATGAATATGGACATTGACATAGTTAAATGATGGTTATAATCATAAATAATATATATATATAATATTTATTTTCAACTATCTACTAACAACAATCATTTTGTGTTACAGATGGATCCTGACCTCTTTCGTGAGTTTCAGGAGGCTGGTCTAACTTTGGATGAGGGGGATTGTGGACCATCTAACCCTCATCCTACTAATGGTTTAGGGGGTATGCAGAGGGGGCGCTGTCTAGCGCCACTGATGATTTCTGACCCTATCTCCGAGTGACATCCACATCTTGGCTTCGATCCATACACACAGAGGAATGGTAACCTGTGTATTTTAGTTAGCTTTCATTAATTTATTTATATATATATTAATTGTTTGATTAATTATTTCTTTTTCATAGTTTTTTACATGTAGCTATTGGATAGGGGAGTGTGATCTTGTGCAATTATTTTTCTCAGCCATGGATCACATGGGAACAAATTCTCAATGATTTGTGGCGCGACATGTTCGATCATTGGTTGGTTTGTAAATAAAGAATATTTATTTTGAAATTTATTTTATTAATAAATTGATATTATAAATTATTTTTAGGGATTATGGTATCCCATCAAAGATAGCATGTGTGATGCAATCCACGCGGCATAGAATGTGTCAATGTGTGATGGTTTCCATCAGTTTTATCAAAATTTAAGAAAAACAACTATTAAGAAAGCAGGAGTGACAGAATTCGATGAGTCGTGTAGATCCCACCGACGAGAGTACATTTCATCTCATGTTTGGTATGGATTATGTTTACACAGGTTGAGTGGTGGATTTTAAAAGAGATCATCATTGGGACGGAAGAACTAGGGGAGATAGGAGGTGACACATGGAGCTGGTGGTCGTACATTCAGTACGTATAGAGAGCATCTGGTAAGTATATTTTTTAAATATTTTATATAAATTTAAATATGAACAGTTTACTTTGTATTTCTGTAGGGATTTGAGCATCCTGAAAGTACGGAGTTCAATGTTTATCGGAGGATATATAGTGATCCATCCACTAGAGAGATTAGAGGTCATCGCCAGCGTCGGATTGTGGCTAATATTATTATTTTTTTCAGTTTCTCAATTAACTGCATATAATATTTTCACCATTTTAATTTCAAATTGGAATTGAAGGAGTCATATGAGGTTGTGACCTCTCAGACACAGGCTGAGAGTCAGGACGAGACGATTGAGTTGACCAGTGCCCACCATTTTGATGAGGTGGTATTGATTTTGGAGACTCAATATGGATTTGAGAAGTGTCGAGTAGTTGTTATAGGCTCTCATTTGACTCCTAGTATTATTTTGGTATTGTTATGATGTTGGCATTCAAATCAAGAGGAGATCGTGGAGAGAAATCTTATTCTGACTCACAGTATAAGGAGCAGTTGTGAACTCAGTCTAAGCTTATAGAGATTTTGAAGAAGTAGCACGAAGAGATGTGTCGGCGCCAGTAGCAGCAGCAACAGCAGCATGAGGAGGAGATGCGTCGATGGCAGCAGCAGCATCACAAGTAGATGGAGAACATGCACCATCTGACTCGTAGTTTAGGGATGGAGTTTCCTCTACCATCTCCTAAAGCTCCTCCACCTCCTCCAGAAGACGACCCCCAGTGATTTTTTTATGTAAAAAACATTTCAATTAAAGATTTATTGTAATATTAACAATTTACAGTTTATGTCTTTTATATTTGTGAAAATATTGTATATTTTTTTTAATATTTTATTATTTATTATTAGTATTAAACTTTTTAATATTTGTTTTTTGACTAATAATAAAAAAAATTATTTTTTTTGTAAATATTGAGAATTGTAATTATTTTTTATTTTTTTATTACTCTAATAAAATAAATATTAATTTTTTATTAATCATAATTTTATTAAATATATTTTTTTAGTATTATATTTTTTAATGTTTGTTTATTTTACTAATAATAATATTTATTATTTTTTTATTATTTTAATAATATTAATATAATTTTTTCAATAATCATAATTTTATTAAAAAAATTATTATGTTTAGTATTTGTAACGGGACCTTTTACGTTGGGTTCCCATCATAAATAACTTAAATATAATTTTTTATTAGTAGTATTTGCGACGGGATGATGGGCCCATCGCAAAAGGTTTATTTATATATAATTTATATAATCCGAAGCTTATTTGCAAAGGGCCCATCACAAAAAATAATAATTGCGACGCCGTTTTATACAATGGTCTATTTGAGATGGGGCCCCATTGCTAAAGCCTATTTGTGATAGGATCCCGTCGCAAATAACCCGTCACAAATACATCTAATTCCAGTAGTGATACTTCTAAAATATTATTAACAAAGAAATAATATAGGTTCATATATGATATCACATTTATGTATATTATTCATGTATAATTTAATAACAATGTTTTAACTATTATACAAAAGGTTAACATACCATCAACTAAAGAAAGGTATAGGGTACGTTTTAATTTCACAATATCTCTATTATCCGAGGTTGTTTTTACATAAGTATCTACGGGGACCTCTTTATTATCCACATCCATGTTTATTAAAAATATATTTCAAAACATTTTTACTATTTATTAGACTATGGGTTAAATTCATTTATACCCTTGTTTAACTTTTTATAAAATGGTTTGAAAGGTATCTTTCCGTCGTTTTCCAAACAAGGTAATTTATGAACTTTTGGAAAAATTATGGTAAGAATGTCTTTTTTTAACTTATATGATGGGAGTGGTTATTTTATACCATTATAACATCATCGAAGATTCCCATACATTATTATATGAATATTTTCAAAATAAATGTTTTCTTTTATAATTATATGTCTTTTAAATGATTTCAAAATAGAAAGAGATATTTCTCTACAAAAAGTTTTGATTTCATTTATTTCAACATCCTTTGATGGATTTTAATCTTGTTTGAAGTCAAATTATTATGATACAAATATTCCATATTGTATTTAAGGTTTTGTGATATGTTTTTCTGTGAATATGTTATTTTTACACAATTCATGGTTTATGGATAAAGTATTGCCATTTCATATGCAAGTTTCAATACGAATGTTTTTGTTTCATTTAAACCATTTCATATGAGGAATGCATTGGACTTAGTAAGTGACGGGTGGAGCCCACTACAACTCCTCGATGAATTGGTAGGTCTCATGAGACAATCAAGTGTCTTGGAACAAGGCATCGACCAAATTTTATTTTTATTCTTGGCACAAGGCCTTGACTTTGTGGTTATGAAGTCTGGCATTATGCATTCCATTATTATTAAAGTTGCTACTGATATTTAATGTGATTATTTAACTGGTAGAATATCCATGTGAATAATTAAATGGAATTATTTTATTTTATCTCTAACATATTACGCTGAATATTATGTTTAAAAGGATTTTGTTTTAGTCTTATACAATTCCTTAAATGTTTATTCTTATTTATGAATGTTTTTTCTATATAGTTATCCTTACTGAGCATCTGAGCTCACCCCTTTATATGTTTTATTTTTCCCAGGAGGAGAAGAAATATTTTATGTTTTACCTGTAGGGATAGGCTAAGGATAGAAGTGTGGTCAATGGGGACAAAATGTTATTGATTTTTTTATTTCATGATGTAATTTAAAACTTCTCAATGTATCTAGTACTTCCAAGGCTACTAAACTGATCGGTATTTCGGGACATTATTCCTTGTATCATGAAAATTTTATGTAACAATGAACTGACTCTGGGTAACTAGGGTTGGGGAATTATAGTTAGTATCAGAGGAAGTTTAGTACAGTCCTTGGAGACTAGATTTAGATAAACTCTGATTAGAGCACATTACCCTAATATAGTATTTGAGGATTTGTATAGAATAACTTCATAGAATTTGGGTAATGTATAAATTTTGTGTATTTTCCATGCAATATGTCCCTGTCTGGATATGAGCTGGTAGAGGCGGCTCTAGCACAGATGTACCTAGGAGTGAAAAATCCGACACTGAGTTTTGGGCTTGACCTAGGGTATCCTGGTACACGACAACGGGCCTTCATGCACTCTTGGTTACGACACTCAGGGGGATATTCTTAGTATATTTCACATTTTCTTTACAAACCATTATGAAAGATTTATGAGTATATACCTCCTCAAAGAAAACATTTTTTTATGATTTTGGATTATATCCATAAATTTCCCAATTTATGTTGACTGTTTTACAAGTTTGGAATTATGTATTGTGATTAATAAACTAATCTAGTGTATGTCACTGTTTAGAAATGGCGCATAGTGGAAGGAATGGAAACCGTATCAACACATGTGATCCATATAGGGATCACCCTCCTACTCAAGATAATTATAGTGGAGCTGGTGATTCAACTGGTGATGATCATCTTATCACTATACTGAGACAACTCACTCAAGTTATGAATAATAACCTTACCCATATAGAGCACCCTAATCCACAATGTCAAGGATCAATGTTAGACCGATTCATGAGGGAACAACCAACAACATTTAGTGGGAGTATAAATCCATTAGTAGCTGAGAAATGGATAAATTCCTTGGAGAAAATATTTCATGATTTGGGGAGTAGCGAAAGGGAAAAAGTTTTCAGGGCAATTTATAGGCTCACAGGAGATGCAGATCAATGGTGGCCATTAATCCAACACACAAAGGAAGATGAAGAAGTATCAAACATGTAATGGAGGGAGTTTAAAGATATTTTCTTATAAAAATACATTCATCATGACCATCGAGTGGATGTGGAAAGACAATTTCTGAGTCCCAGGAAAAAGGAGGATGAGAATGTCTTAAAGTATGAGGTTAACTTTACAAGGTTAGCAAGGCATGCATCATATTATATATGTAACCCATGGAGTGAGATTGATCGATTATTTGATGGGTTAAAACCATTTCTTCATTGACCATTAGTCTCACAATCCTTCTAATCGTATGAAGATATTATCTCATGCGTTGTCAAGATAGAAAAGGAATTCTCTAAGTCTTATGACATCAAAGTAAAGCAAGAGAAGAAGAGATCTTCTGATCACTCTGGAAATGGAAATAACAAGAAGAAGGGAAAAGTTGAATATCCATCCTATGGTAAATGTGTGAAGAAACACCCTAGTACTTTCTTGAAGGGAATGGGTATAAGTCCCCCACCTTAAACCTTACTTAATATTGAATTAAATGAGTAATTCACATTGAGGATATTTTCAGGTTTAGATTTTTAGAGAATTAGGACATAAATATTACACCTCAAAAGATTACAAAGTAGTCACTTCCACTAAATTTCCATAAAATAAAAACTCTTAAAAAGAAACATGTCTAGTTCAATGTATTAGATAGCATGACTTTCCCTTGATCCCATACTTGACCCTATTCCACATTAAGTCCTGTGAAAAACATTTCAAAAAAAACTTGTGGTGAGCATAAAAAGCTCCACAAGGGATACACAAAAGAATGAAAACTGTTAGTTTTTCAAAGAAACAAGTAAATCATGTATACTTTATCAAAGTAATACCTTTCATCTTTAGGAAGTAGTAAAAACTCTTATCAAAATAAAATATCATTACTTACCCTTTTGTAACCAAAAGATTACCATAAAACCCATAGAAAGAACACATAACATATAAAGGTGACTTGGGACATAAACATACTTAAATGGAATAACCATACAGTCGACTTCCACACATACTTAATGGAATATCCATACGGCCGACTTCCATACCCAATGCATTGGAGGTTATAACGTAACCACCCGTCTTGGTATTCATGGCACCACCCGTCATATGGTTTATCACGTAACCACCCGTAAAATGTCCAGTTACCATCATTACACATAAAATATTGAAAATATAAACATTTCAATAACAACATTTCATTTTCAATCAAAATAAGTAATTCCAAGATATTGAATTAATCAATCCATTTTCAAAAATCATTTAAAAGAGATTTTTGAATCAAAGTGTCCCATACCACTTCGAAGATTTTATTGGAATTATAATTTTAAAACTTTAATGTCCATATAAATAAATACTGAAAACCATTTTGATAACATGGAAATTAAAGATAATTATTTAGAATAATAAATCTTTAAAACAGTTAAAAAGATATTTTTGTTAAAGAGTTTTTAACAAAATGAGAGACTCTTGAATACAAATAATTGCGGAATAACATTTAATATGAACATTATAATATCATGAGAATAAAGGGATTCATGATATAATATGTCAAAGGACAGTATAAACACCATATAATAGTGAATTGGTGCATAACAACAATGAAGTATTAAAAGAAATGTAAAATGAGATGAAATCCATTATAAATAAGGTATCCTTAAATTAAGGATAAATCAATCTAATAATTATGTGTGACAAATATAAATACACCAAATATAATTGGATATTAAGTGTAAAACAATCAAAGGTCATTCACATATATTAAAAGGATGACATATTCAATAACTACATGTTGAACCCAAAGAAATCGAAATTGGGTGAAGAAGTTCCCTTGGTAACATTCGACAGCCTAACGGCGTCACATAAAATATTAAAAAAAGGGTTGATGAGAGAGATAAAGGGGATATCATCACTTGGACATTAAATTTACATAAATAAGGATATATAAGAACATATCCCAACATAATAGTATGTGAATTAAAAGACATAACAAAAGAAGTCTTTTAAAAAAAGGAGGGTGAAAGGTCCCCTTACTGAGTTGGGTAACTTTTGAAAAGTACACCCCATGGAAGAAGGGTCATAAAATGAAGATTTAAATACCCATAAATAAAATTATACTACACAAAGTGTATAATAATGGGTAGTACATACACCACTCAAAGGAAATAGTGGCAAACGTAACATAAATGTCACGGGAATAAAAGTGAGATGAAAAATCCCTTACGAAAACTCGGCAGCCTAACGGCGCCACTTAAAACATTCAAAAAATGGATTTATGAGATCAAATAGGGTCTCCCATAATATGAACATAAAAATTATAGTATGAGGAATATAAAATAACATCCCCAAACATAAGAAATATGGTCTTAAAAGAAATGACATAAAAGATAGTACTTAAAAAGAAAGAGAGAGGCTGGATCCCTTACCTCGGGTCCGACTTGACTCGATTGTTCTTTAACGTCCTGAATAATAAACTTGAGTTAATTTAAAATTGCTTAAGAACATTTTTCAAGTTCATTATTCCTTTTATATCACTTATTTCCATGTTATAAGAATTATTTAATCATTTAAGTTAATAATGTTTTTTTGTCGATATTTCGTTCTTAAGTCGAAAGTGGACTTCTTACAATTACATGTTGTTTGTGTGGTCAAAAGTTCATTATATCAAGAATTATATGTAGGATTTGGATATAATATATATCATATGTATCATATATATCCAGAATATACATGTATTTATAATATTACATAATCATTTAGAGGTAAGAAATGAAATGCACCGTTCATGGAGACGGTAAGGAGTACGTACGCATGAACGCTACTTTCATTTCTATGTCATATTAATGGAATTAAAACCAAATGAGAGGTATGTATATTTTAATTCCAGAATTATATTCATAATTTATAAGTAACATACATAATATATAATAACTTCAAATACATCATTTATACATCCCACATATGGAATTAATGAATCAAATCACTTTGAGGGGGCGGTAGTCCGCACTTCCTAAAATGAAATTATCGTGTTTACCCACAGTGGAAACCATAAAGGTATGACACAAAAGAAAAATACAGAAGATTAATTAAAACATAAACATATTATATATCATATATAAATATAGTGACATCTTAATGGCCACCTTTTAAGGTGTTATATGAGTGTTGAACAATCATCATTTCGT
Source organism: Viscum album (assembly GCA_963277665.1). Lineage (NCBI taxonomy): Eukaryota > Viridiplantae > Streptophyta > Magnoliopsida > Santalales > Viscaceae > Viscum > Viscum album. Next base: position 2,061,037,737 of record OY728133.1, on the reverse strand, counting down.
GAGGCAGAAATTCTCCATCCACAGAAACAGTATGTTCTTTAACCATTAGATGTAGGTGTGTGTAAGTGTATCTCTAATTATCCTTATAAAAACACCATAGTATATTGAAGATACTGTAGTTTTTACAAAAGAAAATTATGAAAAGAGTTTAGGGGGTTGGAGAAGCAAAATAAAACAAAAGAACACAAGAGAAGACACTACCTTTAAATCGGGTAACGCTTTTTGATTTGAGCTCAAAGGCTTCCTTGGGAATACTTCTGACCAAAGTTAGGCTTCTAGGAGTAATAGAGGGATGTGGAGAGACACAATGGGCAGGGGTTTTCCGAGACAAAGGCTTGAGAGGTGTGGGTAAGGAGGTAGAGGTGGGGGCCTTTTATAAGAGGAGAGGAGGGGCACTCTTGGAAAGTAAGGAAATGTTACTTTATTTTAGAATGAGTTTCGGATATTAAAGGTACCACATTGATGTGTTTCGAGGATAAGGTGATAAGGGTTCGAAATCCACTCATACAATAGGTTTTGGACATGTGTAGGTCTTATATTTTACATTATCTTTCCATTTTATTTAAATCGTTAAATAATGAGGTAATCGCTGCATCATCATGGTGTCATAAATAATTTAATTTAGTTAATGTCTAAAAATTATAAAAAAAAAACTATGATGTAGGAAATCTATTTATCTTTCCAATTAATATTTATAGTCCAAAATCTTACTTTTATAACCCCATATAAAAATAGTTTTAGTAAAACAACACATGTTTGTGACATTTTAATTTTAACATTAAATAAAAAGGTATTAATGTCATTTTCCTACCAAAGTGGGTCCATGGGGTCCCCAAGTTGACCCATGGATTTTATTGGTCGGCCATAACACATCCAATGAGGTTAGAACATGTGTCTAGGTCATTTCATTTTATTAAAACATTATTTTTATCTTAAATTACACTAATTACCTCTAATCGCGATTAATAAACTTAAAAGTTACTATTCACCAAAAATTATTTTAATCCCATTGAACCACATTTTACTTATTAATGACAACCATGTATGTCAGATTTTTGAAATTCAAATCACAGAAGTGGTAAAGTTTCATTTAAACGAAAAATCAGTTTCTTTAACTACCACTTATTGGTTTCACTATTCATCAAAAATTGAAGTTTTTCAGAAAATTACCAAACATTTACCCTAGGATATATTTGATATTCCAAATTCCAAAATGATTTCTATTTTACAAAATTCAAAACATATAAGTTAAATTAATTAATTTAATAATTAATTCTCGTTGTCAGAGAAAATAGCGTGTTTTTATGAAACAATAAGTCTCAAAAGATTGACACTAGTTTTTGTCCAATTTCAAGATGAAATTAATTCCAATGACCACTATTGGATTAAATGGTAAAAATATATTCTAATTTCACTTTGAAACCAATTCAAAAGATAATCTAATAAAATAAATAAATTATATTGAAAAGAGGTTTTGAATTAAAATACACCATTTTTTACTATTCATTAAAAAATGATCTTTATCGGAAAAATACCAAAAATTTACACAAAGTTAATTTTGATGTCCCAATTCTAAAGAGTTTTATTTGGTCCAATATAATGTATAAGAGTGACCAAAACTATATTTAATGACGGTTCGCCATCAAAAGTTGATAAGTGGACCTTTAGTGAAAATTAGAGTATATATGCCTAAAATTGAATTCTTTTCGTATTTTAATCCTTTATCCTTTATTGGATAAATGTAAAAACATTTAACAAACATATATAATCATATTTTAGTTATTTCTATTCATTACCGCCAATACAACGGCTACGTATTAACTAACATTTAAAATAATTTTATTTTATTATTAGAGTGCAACGTAAGATTTCAAAGGAACTCGTTGTTGCGTATTGGGTAATCCATCAAGCATAGAGTTCCCTTTAAATAAATATTAACATTTTATTAAAACAAAATGGATAAATATAAAAATGTCATATTCTTTATTTACCTGGGGTGTTACATCCTTCCCCCCTTTTGGGAATTGTGTCCTCGCAATTTTAAAATTGGGCTCAGAAACTTCATTGAAATTCCCACATCGGAACAAGAGTTGGTAAAACAATCACTTTAAAATAAAGAAAGAGAAGTATAGAGGTCACCTGAGTTAACCCACACTAGGATTCCATATAGGAAAACAAGGACATGGAGGAGAAAACATAGGGTCATGTTCTGATGGAGAGTGATAGAAAACTTGTTTAAGAGAATGTTAACCACAAGAAAATCACAAACTTGTGATGGGTTAAATGGTATTCGATTCCCCAGTAGGAAAAGTTAATAGAAAACATTTTTGTTTTAAGTTACTTTTTATTGAGGAATTTATTCATAAGGAAACATAATTACTTATCATGTTGACTTTAAACTTTTATTAGATTTCTTACACAAACTCATATTTTCTCCAAAAGACGATTATTTTGGAAGACTTGTTCACATTAATATTACTATAATAAACTTCTAGAGAATCACCTAATCCATCAAAGAGAACTATATACTTCCCATGTCTTTAGACTTTAACAAAAACCAAAACCAAAAAGGTTAGTACAAGATCAGATAATCCAGAAAAGGATAACCCTTTATAAAAAGAAAATCTATTCTTAATCTCCAAAATTTTTCCAACAAAACCTAAAGATCAACGAGGACCATTCGATAAACAATTTGTCCATAAAATTAATCAAAGTAAACCAAACTAATATTTAAACCCAATTATTTGAAGGATTTAGTCACATAGTCTTCCAAGTTAAATCGTAACATTTATCTCCAAACAACATCAGTTTCTCTTAAAGTCTCGTATTGAAAAGTAATTAACCTAATCACATATCCTCCATGATGGGTTAATAAATTTCCATAGATAACCCAAAATCAACTTACTCTTAATTAATAAAATCATCTAACTAAAAAGAGTCATTCAAACTAACCAGGGACTTCACGTAGTCCAGTGGTAGGCGATAAATACTAGTTGCACTTTGGTTGTGGGTTCGATTCCCGTAGCTTTGTCCGACGTGATGGGTTGTCACACGGTCTGCGTGTTGTCCTTTTTCCAAACTAAATAATTCTCAAATCATTCCCCAAAAAGAGATAAAATCATCAAAAATAACCATAACATAATTTAACCTCAATTTTATCTCATGAATTTCACTTTCCATCATAACATATAGTAACCCATAATTACCTCAAATGTAAGGATAATATAAACCCAAATGGTTCTTTATAACTATGTCCACAAAAGAACAAATTATTATTCCTTGAATAAAATTTTCATATATCAAACATCAGGGTTACACATACTATAAAAAGTCTTCTAATATAACCACATCATCAAAAGAGACTTAATACTCTTAAGAATTTCACCATAACTCTTGAAACCCTTATATGTTGACTTCTTACTCATTCAACATTCTTCATGATCCATTAACCATTCCTTTCCATCTTATTCTAAAATAATTATTTCCTACAAACTAAATCATGCATCATATCCTAAGATTCCAAAATAGGAAAAAAAATTATGAAATAATCCATACCTTTGACTGGTCATTGTCAGTTTCTTCATCCTCAATCGGAATGGCATTAGGTATTGGTAAATGAATATTTGTACGATCTTGGTGATCCCATTCCCGAAACTTCTTCATAGGACATGTGTTTGCATAATGACCATGCACAACACATTTAAAACATTCAATTGATCCCTCAGAAAGAATTTCTTTCCCTTTCCTCGAGTCAACTGGATACTTCCTCTTTCCATGGAAGGTTCTTGCTTTATGACCTTCATTTCCACATCTATAGCATATTTCTATCCCTCTGAAACATTCTCATAGGTGTTTCTTTCCACATCTTTGACACATAGTTTTTTTAACACACTTACCTTTATTATTATTACCTGTAGTTCAGTAGGGATTTGTTTCTCACATATATGATGCCTTATAGAAATGACCAAGGTTTAGGTGGTCAATCATGACTTTAGATAGTTGGTTGAGGATAAACACAAGAGTTATCCTTGCAGCTCCCATATCATTCAGTTTCACGCTCAGAAAACTGTCATAGTTTCCTTCACATCCACTATTACTTTGGTGCCTGCTAGATCCAGCCATTTACAAAAACCAAAAAGGTTAGTGTGAGTATATCAACAAAACCATCATGTACTAATGAGGAAGATAAACACTAAGATATGATTACTCATTCACTTTATCTAAAACTAGGACTCTTTCTAAAATCCTAACCATTATGTTAATGTCACTTATGCTTAGAGAATACCCTAACCTCTAAAGTTATCTAAACCGACCTCTGATACCAACTATAAGGCCCCGACCTTAAACATTACTTAATATTGAATTAAATGAGTAATTCACATTGAGGATATTTTCAGGTTTAGAGTTTTAGAGAATTAGGACATAACTATTACACCTCAAAAGATTACAATGTAGTAACTTCCGCTAAATTTCCATAAAATAAAAACTCTTAAAAAGAAACATGTCTAGTTCCATGTATTAGATATCATGAATTTCCCTTGATCCCATCCTTGACCCTAATCCAAATTAAGTCCTGTGAAAAACAGTTCAAAAAAAACTTAGGGTGAGCATAGAAAGCTCATCAAGGGATACACAAAGAATGAAAACTGTTAGTTTTTCAAAGCAACAAGTAAACCATGTATGCTTTAACAAAGTAATACCTTTCACCTTTAGGAAGTAGTAAAAACTCATCACTAAATACAATATCATTACTTACCCTTTTGTAACCAAAATATTACCATAAAACCCATATAAAGAACACATAACATATAAAGGTAACTTGGGACATAAACATACTTAAATGGAATAACCATACGGTCGAATTCCAAACATACTTAATGGAATAGTCATACGGCCGACTTCCATACCCAATGCATTGGAAGTTATAATGTAACCACCCGTCCTAGTATTCACGGCACCACCCATCATATGGTTTATCACGTAACCACCCGTAAAATGTCAAAGTACCATCATTACACATAAAATATTGAAAATATAAACATTTCAATAACAACATTTCATTTTAAATGAAAATAAGTAATTCCAAGATATTGAATTAATCAATCCATTTTCAAAAATCATTTAAAAGAGATTTTTGAATAAAAGTGTCCCATACCACTTTGAAGATTTTATTGGAATTATAATTTTAAAACATTAATGTCTATATAAATAAATACTGAAAACCATTTTGAAAACATGGATATTAAATATAAATATTTAGAATAATAAATCTTTAAAACATTTAAAAGGATATTTTTGTTAAAGAGTTTTTAACAAAACGAGAGACTCTTGAATACAAATAATTGCGGAATAACATTTAATCCGAACATTATAATATCATGAGAATAAAGGGATTAATGATATAATATGTCAAAGGATAGTATACACACCATATAATAGTGAATTGGTTCATAACAACAATGAATTCTTAAAAGAAATGTAAAATGAGATGAAATCCATTATAAAGAAGGTATCCTTAAATTAAGGATAAATCAATCTCATAATTATGTGTGACAAATATAAATACACCAAATATAAGTGGATATTAATTGTAAAACAATCAAAGGTCATTCACACATATTCAAAGGATGACATATTCAATAACTACATGTTGAACCCAAAGAAATCGAAATTGGGTGAAGAAGTTCCCTTGGTAAAATTCGACAGCCTAACGGCGTCACATAAAATTTTACAAAAAGGGTTGATGAGAGAGATAAAGGGGATCTCATCACTTGGACATAAAATTTACATAAATAAGGATATAGAAGAACATATCCCAACATAATATTATGTGAATTAAAAGACATAACAAAAGAAGTTTTTTAAAAAAAGGAGGGTGAAAGGTCCCCTTACCGAGTTGGGTAACTTTCGGAAAGTACACCCCATGGAAGAAGGATCATACAATGAAGATGTAAATACCCATAAAAAAATTATACTACACAAAGTGTATAATAATGGTCAGTACATACACCACTCAAAGGAAATAGTGGCAAACGTAGCATAAATGTCACGGGAATAAAAGTGAGATGAAAAATCCCGTACGAAAACTCGGCAGCCTAACGGCGCCACTTAAAACTTCCAAAAAATGGATTTATGAGATCAAATAGGGTCTCCCATAATATTAACATAAAAATTAAAGTATGAGGAATATAAAATAACATCCCCAAACATAAGAAATATGGTCTTAAAAGAAATGACATAAAAGAGAGTACTTAAAAAGAAAGAGAGAGGTTGGATCCCTTACCTCGGGTCTGACTTGACTCGGTCGTTCTTTAACGTCCTGAATAATAAACTTTAGTTAATTACCACTTGATTAAGAACCTTTTTCAAGTTCAATATTACTTTTATATCACTTATTTCCATGTGATAATCATTATGTAATCATTTAAGTTAATAATGTTTTTTTGTCGATATTTGGTTCTTAAGTCGAAAGTGGACTTCTTACAATTACATGTTGTTCGTGTGGTCAAAGGTTCTTTATATCCAAAAATATATACAGGATTTCTATATCATATATATCATATATATCCAGAATATAAATGTATTTATAATATTACATAATCATTTATAGGTAAGAAATGAAATGCACCATTCATGGAGATGGTAAGTCGTACGTACGCATGAACGCTACTTTCATTTCTATGTCATATTAATGGAATTAAAACCAAATGATAGGTATGTATATTTTAATTCCAGAATTATATTCATCATTTATAAGTAAAATAAAAAATATATAATAACTTTAAATCCATCCTTTATACATCCCACGTATGGCATTAACGAATCAAATCACTTTGAGGGGGCGGCAGTCCGCACTTCCAAAAATGAAATTATCGTGTTTAGCCACAATGGAAACCATAAAGGTATGCCACAAAAGAAAAATACAGAAGATTAAGTAAAACATAAACATATTATATATCATATATAAATATAGTAATATCTTAATTGCCACCTTTTAAGGTGTTATATGAGTGGTGAACAATCATCGTTTCGTGAGGCGGAAATTCGCAATCCACAGAAAGAGTATGTTCTTTAACCATTAGATTTAGGTGTGTGTAAGTGTAGCTAGAATGATCCTTATAAAAACATCATATTATTTTGAAGATACTGGTGTTGTTACAAAAGAAAATAATTAAAAGAGTTTAGGGGGTTGGAGAAGCAAAATAAAACAAAAGAACACAAGAGAAGACACTAACTTTAAATCGAGTAAATCTTTTTGATTTGAGCTCAAAGGCTTCCTTGGGAATACTTCTTCCCAAAGTAAGGCTTCTAGGAGTAATAGAGGGATGTGGAGAGACACAATGGGTAAGGTTTGGCCGAGCCAAAGGCTTGAGAGATGTGGGTAAGGAGGTATAGGTGGGGGCCTTTTATAAGAGGAGAGGAGGGGACTCTTGGAAAGTAAGGAAATGTTACTTTATTTTAGAATGCGTTTCGGATTTTAAAGGTCCCACATTGATTTTTTTCAAGGATAAGGTGATAAGGGTTCGAAATACACTCATCCAATAGGTTTTGGACATGTGTAGGTCTTATATTTTACATTATCTTTCCATTTTATTTAAAACGTTAAATAATGAGGTAATCGCTGCATCATCATGGTTTCAAAGATAATTTAATTTAGTTAATGTCTAAAAATTATAAAAAACACTATGATGTAGTAAATAGTTTTATATTTCCAATGAATATTTATAGTCAAAAATCGGACTTGTATAACCCCATATAAAAATTGTTTTAGTAAAACAACACATGTTTGTGACATTTTAATTTTAACATTAAATAAAAAGGTATTAATGTCCTTTTCCTACCAAAGTGGCTCCATGGGGTCCCCAAGTTGAACCATGGATTGTATTGGTCTGCCATGACACATCCAATGAGGGTAGTACATTTTTATAGGTCATTTCATTTTATTAAAACATTATTTTTACCTTAAATTACACTAATTACCTCTAATCGCGATTAATAAACTTAAAAGTTACTATTCACCAAATAATTCTTTTAATCCCATTAAACCACATTTTACTTCTTAATTAAAACCATGTATGTCTGAGTTTTGAAATTCAAATCACAGAAGTGGTAAATTTTCATTTAAACGAAAAATCAGTTTCTTTAACTACCACTTAGTGGTTTCACTATTCATCAAAAATTGAAGTTTTTCAGAAAATTACCAAAACTTTACCCTAGGATATATTTGATATTCCGAATTCCAAAATGATGTCTATTTAAAAAAATTCAAAACATATAAGTTACATTAATTAATTTAATAATTAATTCCCGATGTCAGAGCAAATAGCGTGTTTTTATGAAACAATAAGTATCAAAAGATTGACACTAGTTTAAGTCCAATTTCAAGATGAAATAAATTCCAACGACAACTATTGGATTAAATAGTAAAAATATATTCTAATTTCACTTTGAAACCAATTCAAAAGATAATCTAATTATATAAATAAATTATATTAAAAAGAGGTTTTGAATTAAAATACAACATTTTTCACTATTCATTAAAAAAATGATCTTTATCAGAAAAATACCAAAAAAATTACACAAAGTGAATTTTGATGTCCCGATTTTAAAGAAGAGTTTTATTTGGTCCAATAGAATGTATAAGAGTGACCAAAACTATATTTAATGACGGTTCTCCATCAAAATTTGATAAGTGGACCTTTAGTGAAAATTAGAGTATATATGCCTAAAATTGAATTCTTTTCGTATTTTAAGCCTTTATCCTTTATTGGATAAATGTAAAAACATTTAACAAACATATATAATCATATTTTAGTTATTTCTATTTATTCCCGCTAATACAACGGCTACGTGTTAACTAACATTTAAAATAATTTTATTTTATTATTAGAGTGCAACGTAAGATTTCAAAGGAACTCGTTGTTGCGTATTGGGTAATCCATCAAGCATAGTGTTCCCTTTAAATTAATATTAACATTTTATTAAAACAAAATGGATAAATATAAAAATGTCATATTCTTTATTTACCTGGGGTGTTACAATGGGAGTCTGTTAAAAGTTTGGTGAAAAAGGCCACCAAGATCCTGATTATAAGGGAAAGAAAGTGACTGTCAATTTTAAATGTCACAATTGTAGATAAAAGGGACATTATTCAAATGAATGTCCTATGAACCAAGGGAACATACCTCAGAAAAGTTAAAGGGGGCAAGGCCAAGCTTATGCGGTCACTACTACTAAGTTTGAAGCTCTGAAAGACGTGGTGGAAGGTAATTTAATGGTTTTCTCAAGTTTAGCCAATGATTTATTTTATTCTAGATCATTTCATTATTTAATATCATCCTAGTTTGCTAAGAAAATTAGATATTTTCAATTTGACTTAACAAGGGAGTTGTCAGTCAAAACTCCTAAGGGAAGTATCATCGCAACAATGTTTTGTGAATCAGTTCCCATTAAGGCATATAAATGTTCTTTATTTGCTGATATCATCTTCATATCCATGATTTAATTTGATATACCCCTCAGAACAGATTGGATTTCGGACCATGATGAAAAAATTTATTGTAAGAATAGGGATATTACAATTTTCGATGTTGATAAGAAGTACCTTATATTTAGAACAAAAACGTCACCACCTGATTCTTATCTAGATCCACCCCTATAGGCTCTACTAAATTCAATTATTGGGGAGGAAGATAATGAAATAATTATGGGTGAGGAAAAGAATGTTCGAATATAGGATGTACCTATTGTGTACGAATATATTGATGTGTTTTCAGAGGATTTACCTGGACATCCTCCAGAATGAGAAGTGGAGTTTTTCAATGATTTAATTCTTGGTTCAAGGACTATATCAAAGACCCCTTATAGAATGGCCACTATGGAATTAGTGGAACTAAATAAAATACTAGAGTAATTGTGTAATAAGGTATTTATTCTCCCTAGTGTTTCTCCATGGGGATCGTTTGTCCTTTTTGTTAAGAATAAAGACAGATCTATGAGGTTGTGCATTAACTACAGGGAGATCAATGTTATAACAATAAAGAAAAAGTATCCCCTACCTCTCATTGATGATTTATTCGACCACATTCATTTCTCTCAATATTTTTCAAATATTTACCTTCAATATAGATATCATCAATTGAGTTTGAAGAAGGAATACATTTTAAAAACATCATTTTGAACCCGGTACAGGAATTACGAGTTTACAATAATGCCTTTTGGATTGACTAATTCACCCTCTATCTTCATGGATATAATGAATAGAGTTTTCAAGGAATATCTTGATGGATTTTTTGTGGTATTTATTGATGATATCATGGTATAATAAAAAATATATTAATAGCATGAGAATCACTTGTGCATTATTCTAAAGACTCTTAGAAGAAATGAATTATATGGGAAGTTCAACAAGTTTGAATTTTGGCTTCAAGAGATTTCTTTTCTTGGTTATATTGTTTCTAAGGATGGAATATTTTTTGATCCTTCAAATACCAAAGAAATCCAAGAGTAGCCAGAAACGACAAGTATAACTGAGGTAGGCAGTTTTATTGGTTTAGCAGGTTATTATCGACGTTTCGACCAGAATTTTGCCTGGTTGCCTAACCCATTAACCAAACTCACATGTAAAGGGGTTCAATTGTTTTGGAAAAAATAGTGTGAAGAATGTTTTGAATAACTGAAGAGAAGATTATTCAATTATCCTATCTTGACTATACCACTAGGGAATGACAGGTTTGTCATTTATAGTGATACATCAAAGAAATGACTTAGTTTCATCCTTATGCAGAATGATTGAGTTATTTCCAATGCATCACAACAGATAAAAATTCATAAGAAAAACTATCCCACTCATGATCTTGAATTAGAAGATGTAATATTTGCTCTGAAGATATGAAGACACTATCTCTATGCTGAAAAATGTGAGATTTATACTGATCACAAGAGTTTGAAGTATATTTTCTCACAAAAAGAACTCATCATGAGGCAAAGGAGATGGCTTGAACTACTCAAGGATTATGATTTCACAATACACTACCACCCTAGGGAATAAAATAAGGTGGTATATTCTTTGAGAATTTAGGATCATGGAGTTTTGAACAAGATGAGATTTAAAAGGGATCCTATTTTCATGGATCTAGTAAAGATGGATATGGGAATAACCATAGAAGGTGAAACATAAATACCTTTTCAAATAGTTTCCAAACCTTATTTACTAAAAAGGATAAAAAGTTCTCAGACTAATGATGAGGAGTTTCAAAATAATATTAAAACTATAATGGATGGGATATTAAGTGACTTCGTATATGAAGATGGAATTTTGAAATTTGGGAAGACAATTTGTGTTCCCGATATACATAATCTAAAAATATTATTTTTGGATTATTCTCATAGCTCCAATTTCTCTATACACCCTAGGAGAACTAAGATGTATAGAGATTTGAAGGAACATTTTTGGTGGGACAACATGAAGAGGGAGATTGCTTATTTTTTGTCAAGATATATGGTTTTTCAATAAGTGAAAGCTAGAAGGCAATATCCTAGAGAAGTCATGAAACCTCTTCCCATACCTGAGTGTAAATGGGATAATATTATGATGGAATTTTTCATGGGGCTACCAAAGAATTCTAGAAGGAATGATGCAATATGGGTATTTATTGATCATTTTACCAAGTCATCACATTTTCTTTCTATAAGAGAAGATTTAAAACTTGAAAATCTAGCAAGAATATATATTAATGAAGTTGTAAGACTCCATGGTGTACCCAAATCAATTGTTTCTGATCGCGATCCCCATTTTATATCAAGATTTTAGGAAATTCTTCAGAAGGACTTGGATACTGAACTTTGTTTGAGCACTATCTACCACCCTCAAACTAATGGATAATCAGAACAGACTTTTCAAACCATTGAAGACATGTTGAGATCTTTCTCACTTGACTTTCACGGTATGTGGTATCAATATTTACCTCTGGTAGATTTTTCCTATAATAATAGCTTCCATTCAAGTATTCTGATGGCGCCATATGAAGTGTTATATGGAAATACATGTCGCACACCTACTTGTTGGGATGATGTTGGTGAAAAAAAAAACTTGTAGGCCCAGGACTTATTGAGGAAATGATGGAAAAGGTGAAGGTTATCCAAACCCACATCAAAGAAACTCAAAGTAGGCAGAAGAGTTATGCAGATAACCGAAGGAAGGATTTAAAATTCATGTAGAGATCAAGTTTTCTTAAAGGTATCTCCATGGAAGGGATTTATACGATTCGGTAAGAAGGGTAAATTATGTCCCAGGTACATCGAACCTTTCGAAATTCTAGAACGAAATGGTGTTGTAGCTTACCGTTTGGCAATGCCGCCAAGTCTCTCCAAAGTTCACAATGTGTTCCACGTATCACTGTTGAGAAAATAAATTCCTAAACCAATGCATGGACTCACCTATGAGGAAATTGAACTAGAACCTAATCTGTCTCATTGTGAAGATCCTATCAATATTCTTAATACTAGAGAAAAAGTTTTGAGAAACCGGATGACTCGCCTAGTAAAGGTTCTATGGAGAAACCATATGATGAAAGAGGAAACGTGGGAACCAGATTAACTTATAATGAAGAACCACCCAAATATTTTTGTGCGGTGGTATTCTAGAAATTCAGAGGATGAAATTATTTGATGGAGGGAAAAATGTAACACCCCAAGCTTCCACAGTATGTTTCCCTTTGAATAATGCAGTAGCTTGCGTTGTACGCAACTTCAAAATTCTAACACACCGTGACCAATCAAACTAGCCGTTATGAATAGTAATACCCACTTTTTAAAATTTTATAAATTTAATTTTTCAAAATGGACTTTATTTCTGAATTCGTAATATTGAATTTAGATTAGGGTGAATTTTTGGTATTTTTCTGAAAACTTTCAATTTTGGATGAATAGTGAAAAACACTACATTATTGGTTAAAACTGATTTTTTATTTAAATAATTATTTATTTTATTTAAATTTATTTTAGTTCAAAATAGATACATAATACATATATAAGTTCAATTTAATTCTTTGAAGTCATTTTATAATTAGTTTAGATATATAAAAATTGTATTGAACTTTTTGTCGTCTTTTACCCACCTCCTAAGAGCATTTGCACATTTGCATAAAACATAATTTTACCACTTCTGTGAGTTTAATTTTAAACATCTGAGAAACACGATTAATATAATTAAGTAAATTGTGTTTTAATAAGATGAAAATAATTTTTTTGTGAATAATGACCTTTGACTTTTATTTACCACAGTTAAACGTAAATTGGGTAATTAAGGGTAAAAATGATACCATAATTACCCTAACAAAAATCCTAATTCTATTAGATTAGTATAATTAGACCAAAAACAACCTTAATAATAAAATATGACCTCCTTTCATCCACTTGGATTATATTTGAACGTTTATTATAATTTTATTTAAAGAAGATTTAAAAGAGTTAAATTCAAAGTTTAATAACTAAACCATTTTTATTATAGGGTTACACACAATATAAAATTAACTATAAATATTAATTATAAAGATAAAAATATTTCCTAAATAATGGAATTTTATTTATAAATTTTATACATTAAATAATATAATTTATTTATGACACAATGATGATGATGTAATTACCTTAATAATGAAATATTAAAATAATTAATATTATAAATATCCAAATAAATGTAAATTGAAATTTATGATAAATCGAACTAATTATATAGGTTAATATTACATTTTAGGGTTTTCTAAATAAATTTTACTCGAATTTATAATGTTTTAATGGCTTTCAAAAAACTCAAATACTAAATAGTGTCAAAATTGACACAATTGAGTTTTTAAAACAAATACTATATTATTAATTGATATAATATTCCTAAAAATATAAGGTTTGTCCAAAAGACTTATATAAGGTTATATATATTAATATTTAACCACATGGGGTACTTATGTGATGTTATAGTAAGTTTATTAACCATGTAATATAAAAATACAAAGAGACATGTTAAATGTCAAACTATTTATCTAAGAGTTAAATATAAAAGATAAGGTAAATATGGTGCCCTAACCTTGTACAAAACCTATTTTTTGAGAGTTGGTTCACCCATACCTACCTTGTCCTCGAAATAAATAATTTTTTAGCCATTGGAGATCTAAAATAATTTTATTATAAAATAATATTTCAAGATTTTTCTAAAGTGACCCTCACCTCTCTTATAAAAGGGTACTTCTCCTTCTCTTAATTTCACACCTCCAAATCCATTTGGATCAGCTAAACCCTACCAAAATATTCTCCCAACATTCCTCCCTTAATCCTAGTTTCCTTACATTATTCATAAAGCCAACCTAAGGATCCCTTTTGATCAAATCAAAAGGAAGAACCTAAAGAAGAGGTAAATATTTCATCACCTCTTTCAAGTTATTTTCTTCTTCCACTTCCTCTTTCTTGGTTGTTTCCATTATAAAATAATAACTTCAGTATCTTATATATACTTTAATTTCATTATAAAAATGGTACAATCAAATTCATTATTCTATTCATCATATGAATGACAAATTCACCATAAGTGTGTACGTACGGATTACCGTCTCCATGTCGTGATGTAGTTTTTTATTCAAACACTTCATTATTTGGATCATTATAATAATTAGTATAACTAATTTAAATAATAAATATAACATGTTAATGATTCTATATATATTATATAATATCCAATTACATATGATTTCAGCATCAATATAATGATATTGTCTCTTGTGCATACTTACGGATTACCGTCTCTATGAACATGATGAGATTCATTCCTCATCATAATAATTCAAGAATAATTTTCATTTTATGATTAAAAATAATGTTTAAGAACTTAATATAATTTTGAATATGAAAAAAATAAATCATATCCATAACAAAAATGGCTTACATAACCGAGCATATAAAGGAAAATGGATCAGTTAACACCTGAAACGATGATACTACTACAATATTATTAACAATGCAATATTATAAGATCATATATGATATCATATTTATGTATATTATTTTTTTACAATTTATCAACAATTTTTTAACTATTATACTGGAGGTTAACACCCCATTTACTAAGGAAAAGTGTAAGGTAAGGGTTAATTTCATATTCTCTTTACTATCTGAGGTTGTTTTTACATAAGTATCTATTAGGAACTCTTTATCATCCACATCCACGTTTCTAAAAAATATATTTCAAAACCTTTTTACTATTTACTATACTATGGGTTAATATCATTTATACCCTTGTTTGACTTTTTATAATATGTCTTGAATGGAATCCTTCCGTCCTTTTCCAAACAATGTAGATTATGACCTTTCCGACAAAATTATGGTAAGAATGTCTTTTTTTTACTTATACGGCGGGTGAGGCTATTTTCTACCATTACAACATAATCAAAGCTTCTCATACAATCTTATAAGAATATTTCCAAAATAAATGTTTTCTTTTATAATTATATGTCTTTCAAAATATTTCAAAATAGAAAGAGATATTTCTCTACAAAAAGTTTTTATTTAATCTATGTCAACATCCTTTAATGGTTTTTAAGCTTGTTTGAAGTCGATTTATTATGATAAAAATATTCAATATTATATTGAAGGTTTTTTGATATGTTTTATTGTGGATGTGTTATTTTTACACCATTCAAGTTTTATGGATAATGTATTGACATTTCCTATACGAATTTTAATATGAATGTTTATGTTAGATTTAAACCTTTTCATATGCGGTATGCATTGGACTTAGTAAGTGATGGGTAGAGCCTGCTATAGCTCCTTGATGCATCAGTATCTCTCCTGAGACAAACTAGTGTCTCGGCACAAGGCCTTGACAAAATATTATTTGTAGTCTTGGCACAAGGCCTTGACTATGTGGTTATGAATTCTAGCATTATGAATTCCATCATTATGAAAGTGGTTATTGGTATTGCATATGATTATTAGACTAGTAGAATATCGATGCGAATAAGTAATTGGCATTATTTTATTTTATCTTTTCCATATTATGCTGATGTTTAAGTTTAAAAGGCTCTTGTTTTAGTCTTATATATTACCTTAATTGTTTATGCTTATTTATGAATGTTTCTTCTATATTGTTATCCTTACTGAGGATCTAAGATCACCCATTTCTATGTTTTATTTTTCCCTGGAGGGGAAAAAATATTTTATGGTTGACCTACATGGATAGGCTAAGGATATAAGTGTGGTCATTTGGGAAAAAATATTTTTGATGTTTTTATTTCATGATATAATGTAAAACTTATGAATGTATCTAGTACTTCCAAGGCTACCAAAATGATCGGTCTTTCAGGACATGATTCTTTGTATCATGCCAATGTTATGTAATAATTCACAGAATCTGGGTAATTGAGGTTGGGTCGTTACAAATACCACAGGCATAACATGTATAGGCTGTGAAGGCTTGAGGATTCTTACTCGGTGTGTGGGTTGTAAAGGCTTGGCATATCATGCCCGGCATATAATACATGTTATGAAAGCTGTGGTGGCTCCCATTAACTACCTGGTTACTTTCTTGTGTGTACATGGTGTGTTTTGGAATGACATTCATGTTGGGGTGCTTCACCTAGGTGTCTACGGGCAAGCCTTTTTGGAGAGAGATACTTAGGACGTGCGATGTTGGGGAAAAGTGGAAAACCAGTGGGGAAGTACTAGTGGGGTACCCTTGATATTATTTATTATATTATATACTCTTGTATGCCTTACTTTGTGAGAGTATCCGTGGTGATGCTGGGAACCTAGTATACATGTTTAGGTGATGAGTTAGTTTAACTTGTTGTTCATTGTGCTTTAGCATGATTTCTTTACATTTGCATGAGAGGCTTCAGGGAGGATCCTATAGAGTATAATGTTATAGTTTCCTGATGTATATATAAATTGTTTTTCAAGTCACTTGGAGCAGGTTGGAGATCAAGATAGTTTTTATGAGATTGGGGTTGCAGGAGCTGTTCGGGCTTGTGGTTCCTGCTGTTTTTTACTTTCTTTTTGGTATTTTACGTTTTTCCTCTTTCAGTTGTAGTAGTTTTCATGAAATTACATATTTGTAAATGGGATTTCTTTTATACTTTATCCTGAGTTGGAGTTGTTTGGTTTCTATCTTATCTCTCTCTTCCGCATGTGTTATCTTAGAGAGTAATGCCTCCCATTTGTATTTTTTCTATACCCTCAGTGCTAGTCGCTAACCTGGGGCCTACTGGAGTTGGTACTCAGGGGTCATTATCTCCCTTCTCACATTTCTGACCTAGGAGGGGTACACTTTGTGGGGAGGGGGTCACGACATAGTGGTATCAGAGGTCTGGTTGAGATATAGGAAGGATTTTGGAGTTAGGCACAGGTGAGGTTTCATGGGTTTGTAGGGAAACAATGTTAGTCAAGTTTGTCATGTGATGTAAACACATAATACCGGATAAGAAATAGGCATTTAGGGCCCCCTATGATCTGATGTACGGAACATTAAGTTTACAATGTCTACTAAATGAGGTGATACTAGTTGTAGGGTAGAGACGTAGGAAAGGATCATGCATCATTCTTATTTGTGTCTGTGTTTGAATGGGTAGACCTTGGGACAGGTTAACCAAAAATTAATAAAAGAAAACAATTAATTATTTAATGACGAGTCTTCTATATTCTCAGTTTAGGAGATCTAACTGTTTTTTATTTTATAGGTATGGCTTTAAGTCGACATCCTTGTCAGGATCACATTGAAGATGTTCAGCAGGTTGTGCCATAAGATCACCACCGGGTAGTGGTTGATGATGATGACACTTGTAGGAGGAAACTCCGAGAGTTTCAGTTCTAGAGTCTGCAAAAGTATGAGGGCTCTATTTCAGATGCAGTCACGGAAGATTGGTTGAGGATTTTGAGACAGGCTTTAGTTTGATCTGTGCTTATAAGGAGCACTTGGTGTACTTGGTTGTGACGATGTTTAGCGGAGCAGTGAGGCAGTGGTGGTTCTTGTTCCTCGAGGATCGTGAGGAGTGAGCGATCTCATGGAAGGAGTTCCGATACAAGTTTAGAGTCGAGTTTCTTTCTTCGACCGCAAAGGTGTCTAGTCACCTGGAGCCTCTTACACTTTGACAGGGGAGCTCCACTGTGTGAGAGTTTGGAATCTATTTCAGGAACCTTTTACGATATGATTCGGACCTGTTTCCAGATGAGGAGTCCAGGGAGAGGAATATCAAAGAGGCTTTGCATCCAGAGATCCAGTGCCAGGTCACCCCATTTATATTGAATACATATCTTGACATGATGGCGAGGGTAGAGGTTGTCGAGAGGACGTTGGCCAGAACCGGATCATCACGATAGGGGAGTCATCATGATTCCTCACAAAGTAGATCTGTGGTCTGGGGTTATTAGTTTTCAGGGAAAAAGTGTTTCCATTCAGCCAGAGGTAGGTCCCAGCCCTCAACATCTCATTTCTCTAGCAGAAGCAGCTCTCAGGACTATGCCAAGAGATCAGGTGCTTCTTTTTCTTGTGGTTGTCGAGGTCATCATCTGTGAGAGTGTCTAACCTTTCAGAGCAGTCATCATGCACTAGGTTTTCCGCTCTATGTTCCTCTGTTAAGGCAGTTCCAGCCGAGCCAGCAGCAACAAGTTTCACCAGCTTTAGATTTTTATGGTATATGGGGCAGGAAGAGGACAACCTCAGAACTCTCCCAATCCTCAAAGAGCAGAGTGCGACCATGGTGGTGGTCATCATTAGGGTCAGAGAGGTTGTGGGGGAGGTCATGGTCAGCTTCATGCTTTAGCGTTGTCATCACCAGGAGAGTTTGATGTCATTCAAGGTACCCTTTGCTGTTTTATACCATGGTGTATGCCTTGTTTGATTCATGAGTGACACATTCCTTCATATCATCTACCCTTGTCCATGATCTGGGACTTGAGGTAGAGAGGCTTCCAGTTCCCTTGGCATTGACTATGCCATTTGGAGGTCGAGCTGACTTGTTTGAAGTATGTAGATACTGAGATCTAGTGTTTGGGCAGCACCGCTCTTGGGGAGATTTCCTATTTTACAAATACAACCATATGATGTCATCCTAGGCATGGATTGGTTGAATTTGGTGTAGTATATCGTGGATTTCATCAGAAGGTAGGTTGTTTTCTTCGATGCTGATGGAAATCCAGTGATGTTCGTTGGAGAGAAAGACCCTCAGATGGGTCAGAGGTGTGCTATGTCCTCATCATCCATGATGGCTGATCTGATGCTGAGTTATTTAGAGGTTCAGCAGTTGGCATTTCCTAGGTTCGTAGAAGATTACAATGACGTCTTTCCAGAAGAGGTTGTAGAATTACCCCCTCGACAGGAGATCGATTTTACACTACTAGGAATTGAAGATATAGCCACACTTACATAGCCAAGGTTTAAAAAAACCATGGCTATAGAATAAGGTAACGCCACAGGTCATAAAATACACATGGATTTACCCCTATTCTTCCTATATGTTCGTGATCCCCACCTCCTTCCTCCTATGCGCTCACGATCCCCACCCCATTTCTGCCCTACTCCCCGCTCGCAATCCCAACCTCCCTCCCTTTCTTCCCTACTCCCTTCGATGCTCCTCGCCTGGTGCTGTTACCCAAAACCTCTATCATTCTACTCTGACGACGTGGCCACCCACCTTGGGATGATTCTCCTCCGATGATGCGATCACCCCACCTCCCCGCCGGCGTTCCTCTTCATCATTCAATGCTTCACCGTAGCCATCCCACCTCCCAGCCGACGTGGCTCCGATGCGGCCTCCCCACCTCCCTGCTGATGCAGTTCTGACGTTGTTGTGTGAGTTTGGCTGAACCCTAAGGTACTCATATGGTCCGATTTTTGTGGGTTCTCATTAAAATCTAGGCTTTATTCCATATTGAGGGCTTAGTTAGACCAGATTGAGGCTGGATTAGGTCTCACTTGGACCCACAGCAACAAGACATTTAACTTAACATGCTCTTATTGTGAATTAATACGCTAATTGTAATGGGTTATCTGCATTTCAGTTTTAGAAATAATATGATTCTAAGGTTTGTGCACTGTTTCTGTTCATTAAGATCATTTCCGACACTGTCTTTTTTATTCAACATTTCGCATCATATTCCTGTTAATAATCCATCTGATTATTTTTATTCTTCCATTCCTTTTGGCTGCTCTGGTGTCTAGTTTTTTCTGGGTTTCTATTTGATCCTTTCATTTGATATCATGATCTAATTGATCTTTTTGTAATTATGTTGCAGCTTTTATGAAGTGTTTTTAATATTCTTCGAGAAAATAATCCAGATCTTGCCAGATATAGACATCCGACCGTCATGAGGCCTCCACAAGTGCTCCACGAAGGAACAAAGAAAACTATTTTTGTCAATTTTATGGATCTTTGCAGGAAGTATGCTCTACTACCATTTGTTTCTTCTAATTTTCAAAACACATGCATTTGAATGTTGTGGTTCCTTTGGCCACATAATTTCATTTGAAATTTGCATTTTTCAGAATGCATAGACAACCAGAGCATGTCATGGCTTTCTTTCTTGCAGAGTTGGGGACAAGCGGTTCACTTGATGGGCAACAAAGATTAGTGGTGAAGGGTAGATTTGTGCACAAAAATTTTGAAGGGATTCTGCACCGATATGTCAGTAAGTATTCAGGATTTATTTCTGAAGTTCTTATATAGTATACGTACTTTTCAATGATTAGGATGTTTTTTGTTTTTAAAAGAAATTTATGTTTTCATTTTTAACATTGTTTTCAATAATATATTGGTGATGTCTTTTATTGTTAGCACATTGATCAAATTCAATCTCAAGTGAAGTCAAGTGATTCAAAAAATTCGGAAGTGTTTGGTGGCGCTATAAAAGTTTTGGGATTGTTTAGATGCGTTGGAGAAGTTTTTGATGATGTTTTTGGTTCTGCAGGAGAAATCTCGCTGTAATATATAGCGTTATGCTGCAATATTTTTTTGGGTGGTTGAAGAAATTGATCCGCCACAATCTATAAATAGTGTTTTGATTTGTTGGCTGGAAAGTGAAGATGCTTGAAATATTCTTCATGACATATGTGTCATGCTGCAGTGAAGGAGGCTGTGATTTTCATGTGTTTGTGCTGGTCATTATGAGGAGTTGGTTTCACTGTGAAGGAAGGTGGTTGTGAAACCTTGATTTTTTTGAGATGAAGTTTCTAGGAATTACAACATTGCATTATGCCGCAATACAAAGGGTGTAATAAAAGTGGTACTTTGATGGCCCCTACGGGCATGTGGTTGCACCGTGATACGAAGGCACAATAGTGGAGATGAAGACGTCATGCCGTAATGATCAATATTACGACACAATGAGTTTAAAGGTTCTATCGTTTTCAAAGGAAATGTATCGTAACTGTTTGATAACTATATACATTACGCTGTAATGGACACCATTTCACCATGATTTTTGAAAGTTGCTAGATTTGTGGTGGATTTTGATGATGTGGCTTGGTGAATTCCACATGGGTATAATCCATATCGACCCTCAACATATGTAGATCACATCTTAGGTGAAATTAAGGACTAATTAAGGCTGAAGTTGAAGTAAAGGTCAGTGGTGTTGGAAGTTTGTTGTTGAATTTGAATTTCAAATTCAAACTTGAATAGTGTGTTTTGATGCTGCTGGAGAATTTAGCACGAAATTTATTGGAGTAACGGGGCGGGTGTTGGTGGGTAGGGGGGCTAGAATAAAAGAAGTAAAATTCTCTACTTTATAAAATTGATAAACCTATATAAACTAAGAATAAAGGTGAATTCCAGAAGAAGAACATGCTAAAAACGAGGTTTCAATGTAGAAAATTAAGAAGGATATAGGCATGAAGATTTTTAGGTGTTTTATACATTCAAGGAATGGATTTTCTAGGTTAAGAACAATGTATAATCCCTATTTCTCGCTTTTAAGTGATGATGGAGGTTTACTTTATTCTCTTATTTTTGATATTTTTGATTTTTGAATAGGCAATTGAAGGTGATGTTTGAAAAATAAAGAGATTTATTAATGATCATGTTATTTTGTATTGGGATGTACATATCAATTTGAATATTATTTGTTCATTGTTGGTTATGGATTCACGTATCATTTATCATGTACAGTTGACACACTGATCACATATATATAAGAAGATGTTATATCACATTTATTTTCCCACTATTTTCTTATAGGTGGTTTCTTATGATAAGACCGGTTCTATCCACCACCATCGAAGATAATGAGATCAAGATTTGGGTAAGGTTTCTTCCATTTTTATTCTTTAGCCCAATTTTAATTAGGACTTTTTTTATTTTTGGGTTCCTTATATTTTTGTTGTGTGTTTTGGATTTCATTGAGGTGGATTCGAGTCGCTGTTGACAAAGGCTTACATGTGTATGCATAGGTAGGTATATGCATATATAAGTTCCCCCTTTATATATATTCACTCATGGAAGTATGAATATATACATTGGGGCTAGGTGTGCTTATATATAGATACGAAAGATGCATACGCGTGTAAGTGTAAAGGGGTATATTCAAGTATAAACATATATCTAAGGACCCCCTTGTGCATATTTGTCTATGAAAATAAGTACATAGGGGATAGGTGTCCTTATATATATGTTAAGTTGCATATGCGTGCAAGCGGAAAAAAGAAAGATTCGAGTTGTTGTTGTCAAAAGAAAACACGCCTTGAGGTTGAGGTAAGGTCCCTCTCCGAGCCTATTTAATTCAAGAATGTTTTAAATTTCATTTAGTTGCCTTCATAATTTTGAATGTTTATATTAAATTGCAATTCTTGAATAACTGTTAGTTAAGATAATTGTTTCGTTTGATAAATAAGTCATGGTTTTGTAATAAAACCCCTCCAAAAGAGGTGCGCTGTCTGCGAAAACTCACAGTGGTATACCTTGTTTAACATTATTCCATTGATGTTTTCCTTATACTTGATGTCATTGTTAGTCATAAAGCACACATTGTACTTGACCCTTTTTATACCCATGTAGGGGTTTCCCTCTTTTTATTAAAATGGTTGTTTGAACCAAGACACTCTTTAAGTTTCGTTAGACTTTTAAGATGGGTCCCATGTTGTGTGACCATGTCACATGCCATGTGATATATAAATCCAACTAAAAGCCCATTTCCACAGCCCAGGGGTCCCATAGTACCAGTAATGTCAGATTACATGTAATGTAACCTGTGATTTTTCTGATCCCATGGGGTATTCCTCTAGGTATTCCAACACATTGCTAGATCTCCAAACCTCACCGAATTAGGTATATCATGGGTCATCCAGTCCTCTAGTCATCACATATTAGCATTAATTTCTTTAAATCTTTTGAGAAAACATCCTCTCATGCCATCCATATCATCCTATTTGAAACTAAGTGGAAGATTCTGCCCCGCGGATGTTGTTGGACCGGGCCAACACGTTGCGGTCACACCGCGGTCACGCCGCGGTCACGTCACGATCATGCCGCGGTAATGCCATGATTTGGCTCTGCTCCAGCCACATCCAACCCACACCAGCCCCCTTCCACCTTTATTTCAGCCCGCTGCCACCAACATTCCAGCCCGCAACAGTCCCCCTGCCACCTTCAAATCATCCCTCATCACCCCCCCAGCACTTGCAACCAGCCCCCTTCCACCATCATTCTATCCCCCTTCCACCTGCATTCAAGCTCTCACAAAATTAGTTATATCAGGGGTCATCCAATCCTCTAGTCATCACAGATTAGCATTCATTTCTTTAAATCTTCTGAGAAAACATCCTCCCATGCCATCCATATCATCCTATTTGAAACTAAGTGGAAGATTCTGCCCCGCAAATGTCGCTGGAACGGGCCAAGACACTGTCGTCACGCCGCGGTCACGCCACGGTCACGCCGCGGTCACACCGCGGTCACGCCTCGGTCACTCCGTGGTCACGCCGCCGTCACGCTACAGTAATGTCGTGATTTGGACCTATTCCAGCCACATCCACCCCCTTCCACCTTCATTTCAGCCCACTGCCACAAGCATTCCAGCCCGCAACAACCCCCCTGCCACCTTCGAATCATCCCGCACCATCCCCCCCAGCACTTACAACCATCCCCCTTCCACCAGCATTCTAGCCCCCTTCCACCTACATTCGAGCCCTCACCGAATTAGGTATATCAGGGGTCATCCAGTCCTCTAGTTATTATAGATTAGCATTAATTTCATTAAATATTCTGAGAAAACATCCTCTCATTCCATCCATATCATCCTATTTGAAACTAAGTGCAAGATCTGCCCTGCGGATGTCGTTGGACTGGTCCAACATGATGCGGTCACGTCGCGGTCACGTCGCGGTCACGCCATGGTAATGTCGTGATTTGGCCCTGCTCCAGCCACATCCAGCCCACACCAGCCCCCTTCCACCTTCATTTCAGCCTACTTCCACCAGCATTCTAGCCCACAACAACCCCCCTACAACCTTCGAATCAGCCCGCACCATACCCCCATCACCTGAAACCAGCCCCCTTCCACCAGCATTCAAGCCCCCTTCCACCTGCAATCCATATCGCACCATTTAGGTCATGCCCTTTGGATTAAATAATGATGACACTACATACCAACACTACACACATTATATCATTAATACCTTCTTAGAAAGAATAGATGAATTATTTTGTTAATGACATGGTTATCAAATCTCAATAGAGATGTGATTATTTCAAAGATCATTAAACAATATTTTACAAGTTGCAGTAGCACAACCTAAACATGAATCTGGTAAAATGTGTTTTCAGGGTAACGCTAGGGAAATTCGATATATTTGTGGTGTGATACCATGAAATTGAGTTTGAATCTAAAAAAACAAGTTCAGTTTTATCAATTTCACTCCCTCATATTCTTAAACAGTTCTGTGTCTATGTAATCATTTATGATAGAAATTGATTGGATTTGGAGTATCATTTTAGTGTCAAAGACTACTAGTTGGTCTTGATGATTTTTTTTATCATTGTCTTTAACTTGTTCTTCAGTAAAATACCTTTGATTCTTATTTTAATCCCGATTGATAATAAAAGCCTCTTTCTATTCTCTATTTTATGGTTGAGTAATTTCACTAGATACTGAAACCACTATGTTTTCTGCAAGAACTGTAGTACCCTAAAATGTAGGTTTGTTCCTCTGACTATTCCATATTACAAGGGCCTCAAACTATGTTTACCCCAAATTTTATTCTATAGATTGAGGTAATATATTTCAGGTTCTATATTAGAGATGTTGTATCTAATTCTTTTTATCTTTTCTTGAACTTGACAATCTATTATGGACATTGAATTATATTATTCTTGAATATGCACTGAAGGTGCATATCCTAAAATCCCTCACCCCTCCCATGAAATATGACCCAATATTTGTTGGTATTGTTCACCAAAAGTTAATTATTTCAGAATCACATAATCCCTACCACAGACCACTCAACTCACCTACAATAATCACCATCAATCAAACCCACCTTCCTGTACCCTTAAAAAACCACAAACCATCCACCTACCACCCAACCACAACACCACTCCCCTAATCACCAATAATTGCATTCATCCCACCCAAAACCAAACAAAACCCAGCCCACCTAAGCCACTGACACGAGAATAGCTGCTAAAACCCAAAAGGCTGCTAGAAAGAACCCATCCAATAATGAAAACCTTCGTCTAGAAACAAAAGCACTAGTCCAGCAGGGGGGAGGGGTGTTCAGGAGGGAGGGGGCTGTCCAGGCAGGGGGGTGCTATCCAGGTAGGGGGGAGGGGTGTCCAGTAGGGGTGGTGCTATCTAGGCATGGGGGAGGGGTGTCCATGAGGGAGGGAGGGGGTGCTGTCCAGGCTGGGGGGGTGCTGTCTAGGGAGGGGGAGAGGTGTCTAGGAGGGAGGGGGTGATGTCCAGGTAGGGGGAGGGGTGTCCAGTAGGGGGGTGCTGTCCAGGAAGGGGGGAGAGGTGTCCAGCAGGGAGGGAGGGGGTTCTGTCCAGGAAGGGGGGTGTACAGGGGGAGAGGTGTCCAAGAGGGGGGGTGATGTCCAGGCAGAGGGAGAGGTGTCCAGGAGGGAGGGGGTTGTCCAGGCAGGGGGAGGAGTCCAGGAGGGGGGGTGTTATCCAGGAAGGGTGGAGGGGGGGTGCTGTCCAGGGAGGGGGAGAGGTGTCCAGGAGGGAGGGGTGTTGTCCAGGAAGGGGTGAGGGGTGTCCAGTAGGGTGGTGTTATCCAGGCAGGGGTGAGCGGTGTCCAACAGGGAGGGAGGGGGTGCTGTCCAGGAAGGGGGTGTTTAGGGGGAGAGGTATCCAGGAGGGGTGTGTTGTCCAGGCAGGGGGGAGAGGTGTCCATGAGGGAGGGGGTTGTCCAGGCAGGGGGGAGGGGTGTCCAGTAGGGGGTGCTGTATAGGAAGGGGGTAGAGGTGTTCAGCAGGGAGGGAGGGGTGTTGTCCAGGCGGGGGGGGAGGGGTGTCCAGTAGGGGGGTGTTGTCCAGGCAGGGGGGAGAGGTGTCCAGCAGTGATGGAGGGGGGTGATGTCCAAGAAGGGGGTGTCCAGGGGGGAGAGGAGTCCAGGAGGGGGGTGTTGTCCAGGCAGGGGGGAGAGGTGTCCAGGGTGGAGGGGGCTATCTAGGAAGGGGGGAGGTGTCTAGGAGGGAGGGGGTGCTATCCAATGATCCATTATGACTGTTGATGGAGGGAGGACACATGGATGCGAAAAGATCTCTATAGAGGGGAGGGATTCTTGTCATTCTTCCTTATACCAAAACTGTACTTACCTCTTATAAATTGGCTCTACAACGTTCGTCCCTCAATAACTTCCCAAGATAACTTACCTTGTAGGAAAAACATGGCCCCACTCAGGTTTCTCACATTAATACCATCATTCTCTAGAGGCCTCACTAGTTTTCTCCAAGAGGCCCACTTATATCTCCCCTTACCATGGACATCGCACAAGAAAGATTTCAGAATAGACTCATGTCAACAGATGATAGACTTGGGAACCATCCGGACATAAATAATGTGCATAAGTATTGAATACACCACACTATTTATGAGGTTGATCCTCCCACCAAAATAGATGAAGCGATTTTTTTAGTTGTTAATACAGTTCATGACTCTGTTGGAGAGGTCCTCGAAATAGTGAACCAGGAT
The DNA here is from genome assembly GCA_963277665.1 of Viscum album. Classification (NCBI taxonomy): domain Eukaryota; kingdom Viridiplantae; phylum Streptophyta; class Magnoliopsida; order Santalales; family Viscaceae; genus Viscum; species Viscum album. Next base: position 2,061,010,566 of record OY728133.1, on the reverse strand, counting down.
TCACCCAGGGGCAACAGGATCCCCTAGGTAGGTCATGGGGAAATTCTTTTCATGAATACTGAGGATGGTTTCAATGGAATCCTTATGTCTTCTTGGACATTTCAATGGAATAAATACCCCAATCTTCTCCTGGTTGATCACTTCACCAATCCTTTTGGCATACACATACACAATCGAAAAAAACATCCGATGGAGGAACTCCTCCCTTTAATGAAAAACAATAATTCATCCACAAAGAGTATGTGGTAAACACTCGGAATCCGGGAGCTGCAATGGAAGGGATGAGCATTGCCGTGTTGCATGGAAATAGAGAAGTGTCTGCTAAAAGAATTGTGGTCTAGGATAAAAAGATTTGCGGAAGGGGCTCCCTCTACCGTAATCCTCTTATAGACTTAATAAAACCAGACAGCTTCCCTACAAAAAGGATATAAAATCATGAAGATTTGTAGAATCATTAGAAAATGTCAATGGAATCCCTTAAGAATCCTTAGAACCTCATGGTATAAATGATTAAGATCCACTCCAAGAGATCATAAGCCTTATTCATGTCTTATTTGACCACCACATTCGAACCCACCACTTTTCTGTTGATATCCAAGACAATCTCCTGAGCCACCCCAATATCCCCTTAGATAGATTGGCCTCTAATAAAGGCATGCTTCTCATTTAAAACCCACTGGTGAGTGAAGCCATCATGTATACTATCGATGATGGAATCCAAGAAATTGTATGCGAAATTACACAAGCTAACAGGTCGATATTGAGAGATTGATAAATGATAATATACCTTGGGAATCAAAATAATGGTAGTATAAATAGACATTCAAGTGAGAGATCCTCCATGGAAGAATTCCAATATATCCTCACAAAGATTATATTTGATGATATTCCAATCACAGATATAGAAGGAGCTCAGAAATCTGTCATATCCAAGAACGTTGTCCTGGTTAAGGGAATGCACAGCCTCTCAAACATCCTTCTCATTGGGAACACAATAAAGGAGCTCATTAACATGTCTAAGAACACTGCAGGGGGGTTTTCTACTGAAAGGGGAGTGGGGGGGGGGGGCTTTATAGGGGGTGGGCTGTAGGGGGGAGGGGGCTGCAAGGTGAGTGGGGGTGGGGGTGTGTAGTGGGGTTGGGGGGGTATTTTTTATGGATTTTTAGACCCTATAACCATGGTTTTAAACCATGGATATTTGTGAATTGCCACGGTTTTTAACCATGGATAGTGGTCTAGTACCACGGTTTTAAACCGTGGCAATAAAATTTGTCTGCCCTCTTGTATAGCCACGGTTCGAAACCATGGATATAGGTCTAGGCCTATAGACACGCCAAACATATCCATAGTTTCAGTAACTGTGTCTATTACCTATAGCCACAGTTTGAGGTCCTATAGCAACGATTTTAAACCGTGGCTATAGCCCGAATTTCCAGTAGTGTTAGGATCGAGTTGCAACCAGGAGCATCTCTTATCTCTATGTATATATATAGTATGCCCCATTTTGAGTTATGAGTGCTACTTATATAGCTTGATGTTCTGTTACAGTGCGGTTTTGTTCATCCTATCGTGTCACCGTGGGGTGAACCAGTTTTGTTCGTGAATAAGGCTGACAACAGTTTGTGGTTGAGTGTTGATTATTGTTGCTTAAAAAAAGTGATAGTGAAGAATCTCTATCCTCTTCCATGTATTGGTGATTTATTCGATCAAATGAATGGTTCAAGTTGGTTCTCAAAGATCTACTTGTAGTCCAGATATCATCAGATGCGTTTGAAGGATGATGATATCCCGAAGACTACTTTCTGTTGTCGTCATGGGAATTATGAGTTTGTTGTAATGATTTTTGGTGTGACGAATTATCCAGAGGTGTTCATGGGATTTATGAACATTGTGTTCCATGAGTTCCTGGAAAATTTTGTGGTGGTTTTCATCTATGGAATTCTGGTGTACTCCACGTCTGAGGAGGGTCATGCAGAGCATCTACACACAATTTTGGGAGTTCTTCATCAATATCAGTTGTTTGGGAAGTTGTCGAAGTGTGATTTTTGGGCTCAAGAAGTTCATTTCTTGGGGAATTTTGTGTCCCAAAATAGAGTATCTATGGATCCATCAAAGATAGAAGTAGTTGTGTCATAGGAATCCCCCAAGACAATGTCAGAGGTGTGAAGTTTCCTTGGTCTCACAGGCTACTACAAAAGGTTTGTAGGTGATTTATCTCAAGTTACAACTCCTCTAATATCCTTGACTAAGAAGGATCAGGAATTCATATGTACTGATTAGTTTCATGAGGCTTTTGAGTATATAATGGAGAAGTTATTAAGTTCTCCATTTCTCTGTCTTCCTGCTGAAGGAGTTCAGTTTTACATTTTATAGCGATGCTTCACATCTGGAGTTAGGTTGTGTCCTAATGCAGCAAATATTAGTTTTTTCTTATGGGTCGCGGTAGTTGTGTCCTCATGAATGTAACTATGCCACCCATGATCTTTAGTTTGTAGCCGTGGTGTTTTCCCTAAAGTTGTAGAGACATTACCTCATTGGTTAGCGCTTTGTGGTTTTCATCAATCATAAGACCCTGAGGTATGTTTTCTCCCATCATTACTTGAACTTATGACAACATTGGTGGATGGAGTTATAGGAATATGACATAGAAATATTGTATACACCTGGAATGGGGAATTTTGTAGCTGATGCGCTGAGCAGGAAGTCATGTGGTGATGTAGTGTGTGAATCTGGTGATTCTGGGAGAGTAATGGAAGAACTATCAGCATTACATCTTGATATGGGAGAAGTTGGGGGTAGAGGTTGTCTTTTTAAGATGATGGTGCAGTCATCACTGGTGTAGTAGGTGGAAGAGTCCTAAGTAGGTGATCTAGAGGTGGAGGTTCGGAGAGACCGAGTTGTTTGTGGTGAGGCCCCTGAAAGTTGGTATGAAGATGAACAACACTGAGTGTTGTATCATGGAAGGATATTTGTTCCTTCAATGATCAGTGAGACAGTTCTCGGAGAGTTCCATATTTCTCCTTTAGTGGTACATCTTGGCATGAAAAATATGTACCGAGCCTTGAAGAGCCAGTTTTGGTGGTCTGGGATGAAGTGTTTGGTTGTGGAGTTTGTGTCTCAATGTTTAGTCTTCCAGAAGGTGAAGGCCGAACACCATGTTCCTAGTCATCTTCTCTATCCATTAGATATTACTCAGTGGAAGTGGGAGGACATCTCAATGGACTTTGTTACTGGTTTACCTTGTGCTCTGGGAGGACATGATTCTTTCTGGGTGGTAGTGGACCGTTTAACGAAATCATCCCAATTTATAGCAATCAAGTAGTCAAGCTTAGTGGATGTTATGTCGAGGTAGTACATGGTGGAGGTGGTGAGAATTCATGGAGTCCCAAGTTCAATCATTTTTGATTGAGATCCTTTTTACCTCCAGGGTGTCAAGAGGTCTTCAACATGCTTTTAGTTCTCAACTATTCCTTATCAATGCTTTTCATCTGCAAATGGACATTCAGAAAGAGCGAACCATCCAGACTTTTGAAAACATGTTATGCTCTTGTGTCCTGGATTTTGGAGGTCTGTGGATGGGTTACTTACCCTTGGTGGATTTCTCTTACAACAATAGTTTTCACTCAACCAATAGTATGGAACCATTTAAATCATTGTATGGTCGGCCTTGTCGTTCTTTGTTGTGTTGGACTGGGGTCGTAGATTCAGCAATTCTCTGACTGGAACTAGTGCAGAATATAACATATATGGTTCAGGTGATTCATTAGAGTATGAAGATAGTGTAGGATCGTCAAAAATCATATTCCAATCAAAGGACGAGACCCTTAGAGTTTGATATTGGGAATCACATGTTTTTGAAGGTGACTCCCCGCCATGGGAAACTATGGTTTGGTCATGGGAGTAAGATTTCTCCCTGATTTGTTGGGACTTTCGAGGTGTTAGCTCATGTTGGATCTGTGGCGTATCGAGTAGCAATTCCCCCATAGATGATCCAGATCTACAATGTTTTTCATGTATCACAGCTTCATCGTTATCTTCATGATGACTCTCATGTCATGGATTGGGGAGAGATCGATGTTGATGATGATGCAACATTTTAGGAGATACCTATAGGGATCCAAGACATTAAATAGATAGTGTTACATGGGAATTCTATCCCCTTGGTCCGTGTATTATGGTGATACGGTGGCATAGAGGAGAGTACCTAGGAACGTGAGTCACAGATACATGCACAGTAACCGGATTTGTTTGATTTTTAACTCTTTTAATGTAATGATGTATTCTTGGAATTTATAGACCTTTCGTGTTTATGAGATGGCTTTCTTTGATTGCTTCTTCTGGATTGTTATCTTTTGAGAGGTATCTCGATGGGTGGTTGTTCAAAATTCTTTTCTATTTCCTTTTAGGTGGGTTTTGAATTCTTGAGGACAAGAATGTTTTGAGAGGTATTTGATGTAATGGCCTGGACCTATCTGGTCCATTCCTCTGTGAAAATCTGGTGTTTATGGTGTTTGAGGAGGTTAAGGTGACTTATGCCCAAAACTTTTCCAGTTTTCCAATTTTGAAAATAGTTTCATCATTGAGACCGATGTGAACACTTCCATTGGTTAGACCGATGTGAACAGTTCTATCAGTGAGAGCGATGTGAACAGTTCCATCGGTGAGATCGATGTGAACTGTTCAATTGGTGAGACTAATGTGAAGAGTTCCATCGGGGAGACCGATGTGAATAGTTCTATCGGCAAGACTGATTTGAAAAGTTCCATCGGTGAGACCGATGTGAATAGTTCCATCGGATCGTTCTGTCATTCTATGAATAGTACCATCAGATCAGTCTGTCATTCTCTGAACAGTTCCATCGGTGCGACCGATGTGAACAGTACCATTGGATCAGTCTTTCGTTCTATGAATAGTGCCATCATATTGGTGTGTCATTATGTGAACATTACCATCTTATCGTTCTATCGTTCTGTGAACACTTCCATGGAATTGGTGTATCATTCTCTGAACAGTGCCATCGGATCAGTCTGTCCTTCTTTGAATAGTAAGATCAGATCGGCATTTCATTCTGTGAACTATACCATCAGATTGATGTTTTATTATTTTAAGAGTACCATCGGATCATTGAGTCTTGGATCAATGAGTCATTTTGTGAATAGTGTTTCCAGGATCGCTGAGTCTAGGATTGGTGGGTCATTCCAAGAATAGTGTTTCTGGGATCAGTGAGTCCAGGATCGGTGATTCTTTTTGTTAATAGTTTATCCAGGATTGGTGAGTTCAGGATCAATGGGTCATTCTGTGAACAGTGTTTCTAGGATCGGTGAGTCCAAGATCAATGAGTCTTTTTGTGAATAGTGTTTCCAGGATCTGTGAGTGTACAGTGTTTCAAGAATCATGTATAGTGTTTCCAGGATCAGTAGGTGTACACTACTTCTAAGATCATGAACAATGTTTCCAGCTTCCTAGAGTTTCAACCCTTTGAAATTTTCTGTGACGTAAAACGAATTCAAGGCCTTGTTTTAAGGGATTTAAGGCCAAATAAAATCTCATAACTATTATATTAATTTTCCTATGTCCCAGGATTCCTTTACTTGGTCAAACCATGTGGTTTATGCGATCCTCTTTTAATGGAAAATCCAGTGTATCTTAAACTACGACTCTATTAAATCTTTTAAAGGGATGAGATATCTTCCTCCCTTGTTCTACCTTCTTGTTCCCTGGTGAGAGATTCTCAAAACCATTCCTTCTTCCCATATGAGTGGTGTGATCGAACATTAATCCTCAAATCATTTCCCCTTGATGTTTCTTACTACTGCATGGACACCCCCTTTTCTGGTGCAAGAAGTAAGTGTTGATCCTTCATCGATATGAGGTATGTTTTATCATCGTTATTTTGGTTTCATCTCCTTTTGTTTTTCCTTTACCTTTTATGGAATGATATCTCTTTGTTCCTAATGGGCTTCTTGTGGGTGTTTACCAGTGTGGTGGTGTCTCTACATCCTCGAGTTGATATAGATGTCACAGGAGGAGGTAATCATGATCCTTTGTGTGGATTATTCTCATATAAATAACGACCAGAACCATTTGAGGTAGGGGATTCATTTCTTCTCTTTTATTTTACGTGAAATTTTATAGTTATCATGTATTATCCTATTGTATCACAATGCAATTGACATAATAAATATTTGAACCAGATAAATAAATTGATATCGATTGTATGTTATGGACTCTTGAATTTCTAAATAGTGTGATATCTATGCTTGATTTTTTTAGCCTTTCCTTCTTAATGGAAATTAGTAAACAACGTAAATCTAGAATTAATTGATGATAATTTGGATAAATATAAAAAGGCATGTAAATGAATCGGGTTCTTCTTGTTGTAATTTTTTGTTAATAAAATTAGTGTAGTAAGTATGTTTAATTATTTTTGATAGCTTACTTGTTAGTTTTTCCAAATTTGGAACCTATGAATAATAAATCAGTTAATCCAAGATGGATTAAAGATCTGGTTATTCGATAAAAGATAATTCCTTGTAGGGTTCTGAGTTACCCTCTTGTTTGTTCAAGGGCTAAGAGCCCAATTGATATGATGTTTTTTTTCCTACTGCTTGTGTTGTAACGTGAGCCTATATGGATGTTGTGATATGTGGGGGCCTAGAGGCCTATTGGTTTTTGCAGTTTTTTACACCTAAAGTAGAGAGATGCATCGAGTTATGCATGCGGGTTTTGGGGAGGACACTAGGGATTATGAATTGGGTTGGATGTGAATGTTTTCATTCTTTATGATTCTTATTGGTTGTTTATCTGCTTTACTTTCCCCACTGCTCAAGGAAGATGGTCTTTCTTACCATTCATCTGAAAGGGGAGAAGACGGGAAGGGTATGCCACATGCTTTCCGTGTTTATCTTCTCAAGGGAGGATGGGTCTACACTCTTGTTATAGGTGTAAAAGACTCAGTGGGTAGTTAATCTACTCACTAGGTTGATCCCAATCTATTTAGTAGCATAGATTTTTTTTCTAGAATGCTTGGGATTATGGGAACGTAATGTTGTAAATAAATAATTGAATAAATGATGTTAACCCATGGGGTTGGAGCCTGCTGGGATGCAATACTGATGTTACAATTTAAAGGGATAGTAGACTTTGGGTGTGATTCTAATGAAATATAATGTGGAAATTGATAATGGTTAATCGGTGTTTAAGGAATTAATTAACGTAAAGTGAAACAGATAAAATGGGAATGAAGTATTGTAATAAATCACTTAAAATGGTTGTGTGCTTATAGGATACCTAGACATAGAAATGGTAGTAGGGAGTTTGAGAGATGTTAGCTGCATTTGAGTCTAATATTAGGTTATACCAATAGTGTGGTTGTAAGAAATAGTATATTATATAATTTTTGTGTTTCTATATGGTACTCCACCCCGTCAGTTATGGAAATTGAAACCCTAGGTATTCTGAGCCCTGGGGGTGTTTTCCCTATATTCTGGTAAGAGGATGGATGGTTGAATACCCCCTTTGTCTCTACTCTCTTCTCTTGGTAGTTACATGTACTGGTAGGAAAAGTGGTTAGTTTTCCCCATATATGTGTATAGAGGGATATAATGGCTTATGGTTATTCACACACATATATTCTAGATATAGTATCCTATGGACTACTATAGGCGTAACGTGTATAGGTTCTTACAGCTTGAGGATTCTTACTTGGTGTGTGGACTATAATGGCCTGAGCTATAATTCCCAACATATGATACACGTTATGCGAGCTGTGGTGGCTCTCAGAAACAACCTAGTTACTTTCTTGTATGGACATGGTGGTTTTGTTGCATGAGGTTCATGTTGTGGTGTTTTGCCTAGGTGTCTGTGGGCAAGCCTTTTTGGAGAGGGATGATTCGGACGTGCGATGTTGGGGAAAAGTGGCAAACCAGTGGGGAATTAGAAGAAGGGTACCCTTGATATTCATTATTATATTATATACTCTTGTATGAGTTACTTAGTGAGAGTAACCATGGTGAGACTGGGTAGATAGTATACATGTTTAGGTGATGAGTTAGTTTTACTTGTTGTTAACTGTGCTTTAGCATGCATTATTTACTTTTTCACAAGAGGATTCGGGGAGGATCCTGCTGAGTATACTGTTATAGTAACACTATGTATTTATAAATTGTTTTTCAGGTCACTTGGAGTATGTTGGAGATCAAGATGGTTTCTACTAGCTTGGGGTTGTAGGAACTGTTTGGTATTGTGGTTTCTACTGTTTTTACATTCTTTTGGGTATTTGCAGTTTTTCCGATTTCAGTTGTAGTAATTTGCAGGACATTACATATTTGTACTTGGTATTTCTTTTATACTTTAGTCTGAGTTGGAGTTGGTTGGTGTTTATCTTATATCACTCTTCTGCATGAGCTTTCTTAGATGGTAATGCCTCCCATTTGTCTGTTTATTATACCCTCAGTGCTATTCACCATCCCAAGGCTTACTAGAGGAAGGACTCGGGGGGTCATTATCTCCCTTCTAACATTTTTGACCTTGGAGGGGTGCACTTTGTGGGGAGGGGGTCGTGACACACTCTCAATTTCCTTTTCATTGACACTTACATGGTAATATAAACCTAATAATTTTTATGTGGTGTATCAAATACCCTATTGATATCATTTTTCATTTGAAATTATATTAATATTGATTATTAATATTCTTGTAACATTAATATGATTATTTTCCTAGCTGTATAACATTTTATATATAATGTTTATTTTGAATATTGTTTTAATTGGAGAAATATTGATGAATATGTATCCTATACTCTATATGGATATTAATAAGGCATATTTTTCTTGAATTAAATATATTTATGAAAAAATATTTGGATTTTCACTGATGGGTGGGGCTTGATATAGCCCCTCGATGCATCAACATGTCTCATGAGACAAAATAGTTGGCAATAAACCATTTATGTTTGTTTTAAAATAGAATTAGATGGCCTTATACCCTCATATTTACACTATATTAATGTTATAATGGTTCATGTTCCATATAAATGAAATGCAATAGTAAATAATTTAAGTCATTCAGTAACCTATTATTATTATCCAGGGGATTTTTACTATGACAAAATCTAGGGATGAATTTTTATTCTTAGTATATTGATGGCATGTGTTTTTTAGATTATTTACTTTGTCATAATGTCTATGACTGATTGAATTTAATTCTCTTATTATTGTTTAATATATCCCTTAATAATACTTTTAGATCTCCCTTATTATGTTTTCATTCCCCATGTTATGAATAAGAAAACATTGAATAAGCTTTCCAAGATTAGATTTATTTAATTTCATTATGTATTATTTTTATTTTATATCATTTCCCAAAGATAAATGGGTATCATTTATGTAATTTTTTCTTGAAAAAAAACTAACTAATTGGTCTTTATGGATTTTAGTTCCTTGTAATCATGCCAATGAAAATGAATAATGCACTCGCTCTCGGTTTTTGGGGTTGGGGTGTTACAATTTTTATATAAAAATTCAATATGAAATTTATTACAAAATACTAAATTGGATTATTAAATATATAATTGAATTAATTTTACTTTTAAAACCAATTTAAACGAAAAAATAGATATATAACTTCTTTAAAAAATAAGGAATTTTTCAATAAACCCTAGTACATTCATTATTCCTTGAAAAAATTTAACTATTCATAAAAATACCAAAACATCACCCTAAAATAATTTAATTATTTTGCTTCTAAAAATAGTTTTCATTTTTTAAAATATATTTTATAAAAGATTCAAAAATTAATTTATTATTTTTTCACAAAAAGAAAAAAATTCAATATTTTTGAGAAAAATGTATTTTCAATGTATATAAATATTTTACCAAAAAACAAATACTTATTTATCAATATATTATATTTATCTAAAACCTTCATAATTATTTAATAAATATTCCAATTATTACCACTAATTTTAATGTCTAGGTTATTATAATATTAATAGTATATCACAATTTTTTAAAACATGGTGTTGTGTGTAACAGAAGTTATTAAAGAAATTAAATTTATTTGGAAAAAATATTTCATAGATTCGAGGTTTGTTACATTATACCCCCTTTAAATTTAATTTCCCCCTCAAAATTCATCAGTATGATAAAAAAAATGAGCATACTTCTTCCTCATCGCATCTTCATGTTCCAACAGAGCTTTCTCAAACTGGTGGTTTCACCACAAAAAATTTACCAGTTGAGTGGACATGCTTCCTAACACTTTCTATGTATGATCCATAATTCCCACTTGTTGATTCTCATAAGAAATATCATGATCCAGTGTTCTAATATCTAAATTCAGTACATTTTATGCATCAATTATGTACTTCATCAAGAGAGATTCATGGAACATGTCATAAATCTTAGATAGGTTTGGTGGGAGGACCAAGAGATAAGATATGACCCCGATACGATCAAGAATATCCAAGTAACTAATATACCTATATGTTAGTTTACACTATTTATTCCATGTAAAAATTCATTTAAACACCTTCTCACTAACTTTAAATTCCATGTTTCTTCGAGAATTATCAATATAACTTTTCTTTAGAATTTTTCCCACTATTATGTATTGTTGAATGGCTCTAACCTTCTCTACCATTTCTTCAGCTAGATATGGTCCCAATAGATTTTTCCCATATTTATCCTAATATGATTTAGTTCTATACTTATTTCTCTATAGGTCTTTATAATGATCCATCATAATTCTTTAGTGAAATCTATTGTTGTATGAAAATTCAACTAGAGGAAGTTGTTGATCCCAACCACCTTTGAAATCTATAGAAAAAGATCATAGTATATCGTATAGGGTTTAAATTGTTTCTAATACTAACCATCATTTTGAGGATGATACATAATGTTAAAACTTAATTTTTTATCATGGGATTTTGGAAGACTTTTCCAAAACTTTGAGGTAATTCTTAGGTCCTGATAATATACAATAGAATGTGGTACTCCTCTCAACCTTACGACTTTCTTAATATATATCTTAGAAAGATTATCCAAAGGTAAATATTCTCTGATAGTAATTAAGTGTGATGTTTTCATAATATGTTTTACTAAAACCCTTATAATATTATTCCCAATAGATTTTTTGGGGTGTTAGATGACAAAGCTCACGGTAATGTTTTCTCATTTCCATTCTTGTATGGATAATTGTTGTAACATACCCTTAAAAATTTTTCTCACCCCCAAAACTCATTATAATACAAATAACTAAAGTGTATTATTATAATTATCACTTCTTATGTTGTCCCACTATAAATATTATTTTATATGGGACGTTGGTGGGTGATATACCCTTGTCTCCCTTCAATTGGGGGGTCTAGTCCTATGTCCATTCCGGATGCGACAGATTATCACCCAAAAAGTGGGTTAGATTTTTCAAAAACTATATTAATATAGTTTTTAAAAATTATGAAATTAAAATAACCCATAATTACCTAAACATCAAATATAATATAAACCCTAAAGGTTTCCAATACCATTAATCATATTCTCATAAAATGTAAATGGGTTCCTAAACAAATAATTTCTCTACTATAACATATACAAACCAAAGGGTTTCATTTCCATAAACGTAACAAAAAATATTATTAATATTGATAAAATTCTTACACATAAAAACTCATAAGGAATGTCTAAGAATTTTAAGATATTATTAAAATTAAACTCATTAATCCATTTTGGTATCCATAACTCTTAAGATAATATTACAAGGATATTTATATACTTCTAAAAGAAAATTTACCCTTTATTCTTAAAATAATCATTAATATTATACAAAAACATTTTTATTGGAATCTTCGGTTTATCCTGGAACTAATATAATGTCTAATGTGATTTCATTATTCTAGAATCCATGTCGAGGGAGATAATCAATGCTTAATATCGTATTAGGTTCTACTAGAGGGTGAATAATAATATTTTCAAAAGGAACATTTATAAAAAATAAAACATGATATTGCCAACTAAGAGTGGAGGATCTGTGTTCCCTACTTATCATGATTCACTTCATTTATTGTTATTTCATAAGCTTTCCCTTTTAACTTTTTCTTAAAAAGTTTTCTACAATTTTTATTCTCATTATACCTTTGATTGGGGAATTGATTCACATAATTCCCATACTCCTTGAACATAAAGAACTATAATATGGGTGGTTTATTCAATTGAGCTTTATCTTTATTTTTTTATTAGATAATATCTTACCATCATTTTTTAATTTATCCACTTGATTGAATTATTTTCTATAATTAAAATATTTAGTATTCCCCTTAATAAAATTTCCTTCATGTTTCCAACCACATTATAATCATAAAGATGATCCCATATTCCTTTCTTTAATTTTTAGAGTTTACCATGAATTTTATATTTCATTTATAATCAAAACCATTTGACTGATGGGTAACTCCAATATCTATTTCAACATTTATAACACATCAAAAAATTTATTCACACTTGATGAGGTCCCTTATAGATAAAACACTTTAAAGACTTGGTTATAAGAAAAAAAATAATTTATCAACCTTAATATAAGGTTTTATAATAATACTAGAAGCATACCTCATAAGTGGAATACAATTTACCTAGGAGTTGGAAATATATTCATCATCCTTCTTCATTAACACAACGAATTCTTTATCCATTATCATAGAAAGAATATGAGGAATGTACTTATTAAAAAAATATCTCAAACTCATCCCACTCCATGGAGATGATTTCATATTATTTACTTGTATTCATGATAATATTCTTCTATTGATCCACTTTTCCTTTAAAAATATATACATCCAAATTGATTTTTTTCCAAACAATGGATAATGGAAAATATATTTTAAGTGGTACTAGGTTATTTCTCTATAACTAGCGGTTATGTGGAACCACTAAAAGAAGGTGTTTGTTTCCTCATAAAGGACTCAATATAATGTTGTTCAAACCTTTTCTTGTGTGTAGGTTAGTCATTATTAATATCTTGATAGATATTTTTGAGTATAGGAATAATATTTTTCTATTCCAACTCTCATTACATTTGGTTTATAAATAGGGAAATCATTTCATTATTCATCACACTCAGCATTAAGATGGTTCTTTCTAGTTCCAGAAATTGAATAAAACCAAAAAACATAGTGTATGCAACACTAATCATGATCCTGAAAATTAATTTATAGGATATATAAATCATGACACCTTATTTTAAATCTATGACACCTTAGGTTCAACCTAGGTCATACATTGTCATCATCAACTCAAATCATTCATGATGGTTCATAAAGAGTTTTTGAATTTCATATGAATATACCCTCATAGAGTAAAACTAGGTGTGTATCAAGGCTCGTTTTTATATACTAGGAAAAAAATGAGTCAATACCTATGTTCCTTTTTAGTATTTACTACCCCTATGTACATTTGTGCTAGATCCATGCCCACTTTTAGTATCCCGACATGGATGTAATTTCTTAGAAACCACTTTCTCTATCCTTCACCAATATTTTGTGATATTGTCCTAAACATAAAATTACCCTTATATTTATTCTTATACATATCCCTAGGTGTATAACTGGATTTTTCTCATCCATATTTCCAAATTTTGACTAATAATTTCATCTAATACCAACTATAACTACCTAGGCTTTTTATACATAAATATCACTTATTTTTAGATGAATATTCATTGAATTTCAAAAATACGCGACCAAGTATTTTAATGGTTTAGTGTATTTGGATACTATATATATATTAATATTTTTTAATAAAATATATCCAACAACTCTCATTAATATCTTCCCCTACTATACTCATCACAAACATACCCCACCAAAAACTTTTATTCATATGCATGGGAAAAGAAACATAAGAAATGGTGATATTATATTATTAGTAAGGGTAAACATGGGATATATAATTTTATATCCATATGGAAGCATAATATAAGAATAAGGGTATTATATCATGAATATAACTTAGAAATATCATACCCAACCTCTCCTGGAATAAAAAAACGAGTCATGGAATAAAGGTTTATCATTCCAAAAGACATGATTCATAAGAGTGAAATCATCATAATTCCTAAACCATAATCTCGTGTAATAATAGTGTGGAACCAACATAGGTGTAGAAACTATTTCATATGTCAAGGATAACTACCAATTCCATAAAACATGGTATATTGGGCCGCATTGCCTATTTTCCATTATGGGTTAAGCCCATAGAATTGTTTTTTATTGTTATCTCATGAGATATAAAGATTTTCCCTATTCATTGGAGAGAGATATGGTTTCCACCCATCACATGATGAAAATCATACATATGTTTTCGAAAAGATCATAAAATATTCATCCCATCAAAACCCATAAAAATAAATGGGTTCCATAATACATTTCATCATATCATAACTGTAACACCCCTAGATATTAACATATATTCATTTCTGAATAAATTTAATCTTTTTATTTCTTCCTATATTTTTATGCAATTACATTTTAATCTTATTCTACACACAACAATGAGTTGTCTTACGTTACACACAAGGCCCAGTTTTACCGAACAACAGTATATAGATAAAATATTGTTATATAATATGATATATAACATAGATGTTAAATTAGAGGTTATGAATAATATTAATAAACTTTTGAATTTTATATATTCCATATAATTTTAACATTAATTTTATGTGTTTATTATAAATAATATAATAACAAACTTAATTTTTTGGATAAAATAAGTTTTTTCAAAATAATGCAGTTTTTCCATCTTTTGATGGGGCACCATTTTATATCCAATATTTAATAATTTTATATATTAAATTTGAAAAAATAAAATTATCCTTTGGAATTGAGATATAAAAATTTATTTTGGATAAAGTTTTGTGTTTTTTTGATAACTTTCATATTTTGATGAATAGTGAAAAATACTAAATTTTAATTGAAAAAAACTTTTTTAATCGAAATAATTTATAGTGTTAAATTATAATTTTTGATGGTTTTATAGTATAATTAGATTATATTTTTATCATTTAATATAATTTATTTTATTAGAATTATTTTTACATTAAAATTATATATAAACACATGTCAATCTTATAAATAGTTTTTACTTTTGAAAAACATGTTTTCTCGTTTTGACAACAGGGGTTAATTTTAAATTAATTACTGAAACTTCAATGTTATATATTTTAAAAAATGGATTGAATATTTGGAATCATTGGTTAAAAATTATGTTAATAGGATAATTTTATATTTGGGCATTATGAATTGTAACTTTAGTAATTTGTTATTACCGCGGTTAAGGGTAAATCTTGTAATTAAAGGTAAAATTAATATTATAAATTACCTTAAAACCTATCAAAATCCTATTTTAGGACTAAATTAGACACTTATCATATGTGTTTAGAAATTTAATCACTTAATGGACACTTTCACATGAATATGACATGAGTATAATAAAACATAATGAATGTGACAAAATGTCACACTCATTTTATATATGTATATTAATTTTTATATATAGGTAAAGAGAAGATAACATCAATTATTAATAGTATCTGGAAATATAAAATAATTATCTACATAATATAAATTTATTTATAATTTTTATAGATTAAATAATTATTATTAATGAGGACACAATAGTGATGCATAAATTATTTTGTTAATATAAATATCAAATAAATGATATTAAAAATATTAAAAGAAATATTATTTGAATTAAGTAACGTGTTACACAAATTTTATATGTTACTATGAAATTTTACTATTTATTTAGTGTTTTTTACAAATGAATAAATTTTTTATGAATTTTTAAAAAATACAAGTGTGAATAGTGTCAAAATTGATATAATTCATAACTAAAAATATAAAATAATTTATTAAATATTATAAAATTCCTAAAATATATAATATTCAAAGAAATGATTATTATAAGTATTAATATGTCATAAATGACACGTTTTTGGTCTTTTTAAATGTTATGATAATTACATTAACACACAAAGTGTAAATAACAAGATATCATGGTAAGATTAAAAAGGGTAAAATAAGGGTTAAACCAAAATGTTAATGATTAAAAAATACTAAAAACTTATCTAATTTTAATTTGATAATTAGGATAGGTCCCAAAACCATATTATATTTTAAATAAATTCATTGGGACTATTATAACCCGAAAATCAATTTATAATAAATTAATATTTCAAGACATTTCTAAAGTGTCCCTCTCCTCTCCTATAAAAAGGTACCCTCTCTTCTTTAATAATAACACTTAAAAATCATTTTAGTTCATCAAAAACATTCCCATTTCATCTCCAACTTCACTCACTAGATCCTAGAGTCCATAATTTTAGTATAAATCAATTATAAGTAGTCCTTTTCTTCAAACCAAAAGGAGACACCCAAAAAGAGGTAATTGTTTTATCATCGCTTTCAAAGTTATTTTATTATTCTACTTAATATTTCAATGTTGTTTCCATATAAAAATAATAAATAATGTATCATTAATATAGTGATATGTTTTTATAATCATGGTACAACCATGTTACTCATTTTATCCATCATATAAATAATAATATCACCACGTGTGTATACGTATAGCTTATCGTCGCCACGCCATTGTGTAATATATTATTAAAAAATAATTTATTTGGATGAGTATAATGGATATAAATAATTAATATAACATGATAATGATTCTGTATAATTAATATACCATCCAATTCTATTTCATTTAACCATTAATGTTATAATACCATCGCTCATGCATACGTACGACCTATCATCTCCATGAGAAGGTGGGATTCATTCTTCATGTTAACAATTCAAGAATGATTATAAAATTTATATTATGAGTAAAAATAATAATTAGAATATTTTTTTCATTATTTTCATGAATAAAAAACATCATATTCATAGAAATCATGACTTACATGGAAAAATAAGAGTAGGAAAACAGAGCCGTTAACACCTGAAAACATGGTAATATTGAAATATTGTTAACAAAATGATAAAATAGAGTAATATATGATATCATAAATATATATACAATTTTTTTATAATTTAATAACATACCTTAACCATTATACAAGAGTTTAACAAACCCTCTACTAACATAAAGTAAAAGTTAAGGGCTAATTTTGCAATATCATTATTATATGAGATTGTTTATGTGTACATATTTACTGAGAAATATTTATCATACATGTCCATGTTTCATGAAAATGTTTTCAAAGGGAATATTTTTAAGGTCTTATATTAGGTAATATTTAACTAAAACATCATTTTAAATGTTTTAAAGATTTATTCTTCAAAATATTTCTCATTATTGTCCATGATTTCAAAATGGTTTTAAGGATTTATTTATATGGACATTTATGTATTAAAATGTTAATTCCTTTCAAAAGATTCAAAGTGGTTGGGACACTTTGATTTCAGAAATATATTTTCAATTATTTAATTTATAATTTTCATAACTTTTAAAGTTTTAAAATTAAAAAAGGTATAATTATCTCGAAGTAATTTAATGATTTTATTAGATTATTTTTCATAAATGTCAACATAATTAATTGGATTTCATGCTTAATTTAGGTTGTTTAATTATGATACAATATACTATATTTTATTTAATGGTTTATTATATGTGTTATTGTGAATTTTATATTTTGATACCATTCATTTATTATGGTTTAAGTATTAACATTTCGTATGCTAGTTTTAATATGAATTTTTATGTTATGTTTTACCAATTTCCTAAGAGGAATACACTGGAGTTAGTAAGTGAGAGGTGGGGACTACTATATCCCCTCGATGCGTCGAAAGGTCTCATGAGACAAAATAGTGTCTTTGCACAAGCCATTGACGGTATGGTAATGGTCTTGGATTGAGGCCCTGACATTATGGGTATAATGTACAGAATTATGCATTTCCTCATTATGAGATTAGTTATTGATTTTACATGTGACTATTCAACTAGTAGAATACCCATGTAAATTTTTAAATGGAATTATTTTATTTTTTCTTTCCTTATTATGCTGGAGATAATTTTTTAAAAGTATATTGTTTTAGTTTTATACATTTTCTTATGATTTTATTCTTATTTATCATCGCTTCTATTATATTTTTTATCCTTATTGAGCATCTGATATCACCCATTTCTTATGTTTTATTTTTCCTTGATTTCGAGAAGTGTATTATGATTTATATATTTGGTTAATCTAGGATAATAATGGAGTTCTAAATGAATTATCTATGTTTCATTTCATGTTTTTAATTATAATATAAATTTCATATATGTGATCTATTTTCCTAGACTTTTAAACTAATCAGTCCTTCCAGATTTGATTCCTTGTTATTGTGCCAATGTATTAAAATAATGCATTGGATCCGAGCTTCTAGGGTCAGGGGGTTACAGTTAGTATCATAGGCAGTTTAGTAACAACCATTGAAATTATATTTAGAAATAAAATATTAGAAAACATAATCATATGAATAATTTTGAGGATACGTTTAAGTATATGATATCATTATTTAGATTTGGTAATGGATAACCTTGGTTAGTCCTATGGACTTATGGATTCATAATAAGATTTAATCATTTAGAGATCCAATACATGATTCTTCATAACTATATAACTATTAATAGTTTTTCTCACTTTGTGCTTTGAGTTTTGGTCAATGGTAGGAATCAACAAGGTTATACAAGTAATGGTTATACTGAAGATAGTGAAGAGACTAAAAAAGTTAAATGAGATGAAGGAGGTATTAAAGAATAAAATGATGAGCATAGTTAATGGTTTATGAATGAAGTGGAATGATTAAGGTTAGTTTGTATTTGTATTCAATAATTATTACATTAATGGTTTTATGTTTATAAGATTCATGATATGTACAAGGATTGTAATATAGTGCTTTTTCTTTAAGGATTTAGAGGCAAAAGAGTTATCATTAAGGATTAAAATGTGATCAAATATTTGGTATGTGACAATAATAGCTACATTTCATTGTTTTTTGAATCCAATGTTTAGATTTATTTTTAAAATTTAGAGACCTTTTGGATAGTGAATTTGGATGGAAGTATTTTTTCCCAGTCTTAATGTTGCAATGGAGTAAGTTAAATAGTGAATATTATTATATGATGTTAAAGTATTATTTATTGGATACATTGTTCTCACCTTTATTATTTCAGTAAACATTTAGAGGATGAATTGAAAATATATCGAAGCACAACCAAAGGATAAAATTGATGGAATCAAGTTAGTTTTCTCAAGTACTTATCTATATAGTAAATTAATCCCTCAACACTAGGAAAAAGTATCCAAAAATGAGTTATCCTTAATATGTATATCAAGTTAAAAAATAATTTACCTGATGTTATTTTAAATCATCATAGATTTATGGATTTTACTCCCTCAATTTCTCATTGATTGTTCACTTTTTTATGATTAACGACCTCAATAACTCTTTATAAATATTTACATTTACCTTCTAAGTATATATCTCTACTTTCCACTAATGTTATTCTATTCAAAAGCCTAATTTATTGGTGACCTTCAGATTTCTATTTCCCTAATTTTAGGATTATATTTTTTTAACCCTATTTTTTATGTGGGTTTTCCACAAAAGTATTTTTCTAGAATTGAACTTTTATTTTCTAAGTGTAATTTCAAATTGTGAGGATGCAATTTATTAAAAGAGGGGAGAATGTAACACCCCAATATATTACAATATTTTCATTTCTGAATAAATTAAATTTTTTATTGCTTCCTTTCTTTTTATGAAACACCATTTTAAGATTATGCTACACATAACAATGAGTTGTCTTGCGTTACAATCAAGGCCCAGTTTTACTGAACAACAATATATTAATAAAATATTATTATTTAATATGATAGTGGAAACTTTCATAAATTAGAATAAACATTGAAGGCAAAGTATATGACTAAAACACAAGACTTTTAAAATAAAACTTATGAATAAAATGGAAAATACAAATCAAATAATTTCATTTAGTTATTCATATGGATATTCTAATTGTCGAATAATCACATGTAATATAAATAGTTGATTTCATAATGATGGAATGCATAATGTCGGACATCATAACCACCTAGTCAAGACCACGTTACAAGACTAAAAATAAGATTTTGTCAAGACCTTGTTCCAAGACACTAGTTTTTCTCATGAGACCTACTGATGTATCAAAGAGCTATAGCAAGTTCCACCCATCACTTACTAAGTCCAATGCATTCCTCATATCAAAATTTTGAAACATAAAATATACATTTTTATTAAAACTAACATATGAAATGCTAATACTTTAACAATAAAACATAAATGGTATAAAAACAACACAACCATAGTCAAACGTATCACAAAACATTCAATACAATATGGAAGATTTTATCCTAATAAATCAACTTCAAACAAGTGTAAAATCCATCAAAGAATTTTGAGGTAGATGAAATAAAAACTATTTGAGAGTAATATATATATTTCTATTTTGAAATAATTTAAAAGTCATGTAATTATAAAATAAAACATTTATTTTGTAAATATTCTTAAAATCATGTAAGGGATGCTTCGAAGGTGATATAATGGCAGAAAATACCCTCTCCTTTCCTATAAGTTAAAACAAATTCTTACATTAATTTGTTGAAAAGGTCATAAATTACCTTATTTGGAAAACGACAGAAATATTCCTTTAAAACATTTTATATAAAGTAAAAAAGGGTATAAATGACTTTAAACCATATTCTAGGAAATAGTAAAATTGTTTTGACATATATTTTTAAGGAACAAAGATTTGGATGATAAAGAGGTCCCAGTAAATACTCACGTATAAACAAACTTGGATAATAAAGAGATTGTATAATTAACCATTACCTTGTACTTTTCCTTGTTTGATGGTATGTTAACATCCTGTATAATAGTAAAAGTCATTGTTATTAAATAATAAAATAACCATATACATAAATAATATTTCATATATGATCTTCTAATATTGCTTTGATAATAATATTTCAGTAGTATCATTGTTTCGAGTGTTAACTGATTCATTTTCCTTTACATGTTTTGTTATGTAAGTCATGTTTATTATTGATATAATGTATTTTATTAATATATAGAATGATATTAAGTTATTAAACATTATTTTTAATCATAAAATGAAAATTATTCTTCAATGTTTATGGTGGGGAATGAATCTTATCGTGTTCATGGAGACGGTACTCTATACATACGCACGAGCGATAACACCATTCTCTTGATGGTGAAATAGTATATAATTGGATATTATATTATATATAAATAATAATTAACATTTTATATTTATTATTTACATCAAATAAACTCATTATTATACCCATCCAAATAATGAAGTGTTGAATAACAAACTACATCATGATGTGGAGACAGTAAGACGTAGGTACGCACGTATGGTGACTTTGTCATTCATAGGATGGATAGAATAATGAATATGGTTGTAACATATTTATAATAACATCATGGTATGTAGAAGGTACTGGATTAATTATTTTGGTATGGAAACAACAAGAAAAGAGGAAGTGGAAGAAGAAAATAACATTGAAAGAGGTGATGAAATTATTACTTCTACTTTGGGTGCTTCCTTTTGATTTGATCAAAAGGTCTCTTAAAGTCAGATTTATAGTCAAATTAAGGCCTATATTTTGAAGTGAGGGTAGTTTTAAGATATTATTGTAGGGGTTGGCTAAGCCAAATGGCTTTTTAGGTGTGATTTTGAGAGAAGGGGATGCACCCTTTTATAAGGGAGGTTAGGGTCACTTTAGGAAAAGCTTGAAATGTTATTTTATTATAAAATAATTTTTGGTTTATAATGGCTCTAAATAGATTTATTTTGAGTCTAAGGTGGGTTTGGGTCTAAATCCTCTCAACCAATAGGTTTTAGAAAAGTTTAGTTTACCATATTACCTTATCATTTAGATTTAACTCTCAGTTAAATAGTTTAACATTTACCATGTCTTCTTGTATTTTTATATTAAATGGTTAATATACTTACTATAAAATGACAAATTAACATCAAGTGGTTAATTAATGACATATATAACCTTATCTAAGTCCTTTGGCCAAAATTTATATTTTTAGGAATAATATCATTTAATAAAATAGTATTTTTTAAACTCATTTATGTCAATTTTGACACTATTTAGTATTTGGTTTTTGTGGATTCCATAAAAACTTGATTACATCAAAAAAATATTGAATAAATCCTAGTATTTAATATTAACCTAGAAAATTACTGGATGGAATCAAAACATTCAAATTATATTTATTTTAATATTTATAATATCATTTATTTGATTCGTTCATTAATAATGAAAATACTGGATCATTATTGGGTCATAAATAAATATATTTATTTTATTCCTAAAAATTATAAATAATATATCATAATTTATTAAATATTTTTATATTCATAATGACTATTTCTATTATAATAGATCAATTATATAAACCTGTATAAAAAAATTTACTAAAAGATACATGTTTATGTTATTTTTGTCTTTACTTTACATTAATTAATATAAAATGTCATTATCACTCCCAAGTGGCTCTATGGTATCCCAAAATGGACCCAATGATTCCCATGGTCGTGCATGTATCTTAAAATAGGGTTAGGAATTGTGTTAGGGTAATTTAATATTATTATAATATTATTTTTTACTCTTATTTACCTGATTTACCCTTTAACTACGGTAAATAAAATATTTTCTAAAGTAACTATTCATAATGTCTAAAAATAAAAATTACCTATTTACACAATTTTAACCTAATTATTCCAAATATGGAATAAATTTTTCTAAATCCAGAACCTAGAAGTTTCAGAAATTAATTTAAAATTAATTCTCTTTGTCAAAACCAATAAACGGGTTTTAAAGAAGTAAAAACTATCAAAAGATTGACATATGTTTATGTAAAATTTAAATGTGAAATTACATCCTATGACCTATATTATATTAATTGATAAAAATATAATATAATGATACTTTAAAACAACTCCAATGTATAATTTAAAACTATTAATTATTTCAATTAGAAAATTGTTTTTAAATAAAATTTAGAATTTTTCACTATTCATAAAAATATGAAAGTTATCAGAAAAGTACCAAAAAATCTCCCTAAGATAATTTTGATATTCCAAATCCAAAAATGATGTCCAATTTGAAAAATAAAATTTATAAAATTTCAAAAAGTGGATATTACTAATCATAACTACTTTTAAAACAGATAGTTTGATAGGTTGTGGTGCGCCTGAACTCGATGTTGCGTACATCGCACACATTTGTATTATACAAAGAGAACGTAATGTGGAAGCTTGGGGTGTAAAATTCTCCCCTCCTTCAAATAATTTCATCCTAAAAATTTCTAGAATATTACTACATAAAAAGATTCAACTTTTTCTTCATCATAAGTTCCTCGGGTTTCCACGTTGCCTCTTTTATCTTATGGTTTCTCCATAGAACTTTTACCAGAATATTTTTCTATTTTCTCTCAATTATTCTCTGGTATCAAGAATCTTGAAAAGATCTTCAAAATAAGATAGATTGGGTTCCAGTTCTATTTCTTCATAGGTGAGTGCATGTGTCGGGTCAGGCATGTATTTTCTCCATAGTGATATGTGGAACACATCATGAACTTTGGTGAGACTTGGAGGCATTTCCAATTGGTAAGCTAAAACTCCAATTTGTTCTAGAATTTCAAAAGGTTTTATGTACCTAAGACATAATTTACCCTTATTACAAAATCTTTTAACAACATTCTATGGAGATACCTTCCAGAAAACATGATCTCCTACTTGAAATTCCAAATCCTTCATTCAGTTATCGACATAGCTATTTTTTCTACTTTGAGCTATTTTGATGTGGGTTTGGATAATATTTACCTTTTACATTTTTTTCTCAACATGTTCGAGACCTATGAGTTTTCTTTCACCTACATCATCCCAAAAAGTTGGTGTGTGACATCTCTTTCCATATAACACTTCTTATAGCGCCATCTGAAAACTTGAATGGAAGCTATTGTTATAATAAAATTCTACCAGATGTAAATACTGATCCCACATACCTTGAAAGTCAAGTGAGAAGGATATCAACATTTCTTCTAATGTTTGAATAGTCTATTCTTATTTTACATCAGTTTGAGGGTGGTATCTAGTACTCAAACGAAGTTCAGTATCTAAGGATTTTTGAATAATTTTCCAAAATCTTAATGTAAAACAAGGATCACGATCAGAAACAATCGATAAGGGTAAACCATGAAATATTAAAACTTCATTAATATATAATCTAGCTAAACATTCAAGTGGTAAATCTTCTCTTATAGTGTGAAAATGTGATAACTTGTTAAGACGATCAACATTGACCTATATTTGCATAATTCCTTCTATGAGTCCCAGGTAGCCCCATGAAAAAATCCATCATAAGATCGTCCCATTTCTACTTAGGTATGGGAAAAGGTTACATGACTCTTCTAGGATGTTTTATTCTAGCCTTCACATGTTGAAAACCGATACATTTTAACACATAATCAGCAATCTGCCTCTTCATGTTGTCCCACCAAAAATGTTCTTTCAAATATCTATAAATCTTAGAGATACAAGGGTGTATAAAGAAATTAGAGCTATGAGAATCATCCAACAATTCCCTTTTTAGATCAGGTATGTCAAGAACACAGTTTCTCTTCCCAAATTTCAAAATTTCATATTCATATATGAATTCAATCAATCTTCTATCATTAACAACTTTAATTTTCTTTTGAATCTCCTCATCATCCATATAAGAAATTTTTATCCTTTCTAGTAAAGATGGTTTGCAAACCCTTTGAAAAAGTATTTATGTTTAACCTTCCATGATTATTATCATATTCAACTTTACAAGATCCATGAACATAAGATCCCTTTCAACTCTCATCTTGTTCAAGACTCCAGGATCCTTTCTACTCAAAGAATCTGCCACATTATATTCCTTCCTCGGGTGGTAGTGTATAGTGTAATCATAAATCATTGAGTAATTAAAGTCATCGTCTTTTCCACATGCTACGTTCTTTCTATGAGAAAATAAACTTCAGACTCTTGTGATCAGTATGTCATGACCCATCCCCAGGGGCCCGCATCGTGACTACCCCAAGCCCGCCTTCCGTAGGCAAGGGGCTGGCGACTAGAACCAAAGGCATAATTCCCTAGAACTGGGAAGGCATTTCCATTATAAAACGTAAACACACACAACCAGATAATAAGCGGAAGCAAACACTATGTAAAGAAGTATAAAAATTGTACTGAAAATATAAAGGGGTCATAAATACAAGACCAACAGAAAGGTATATCTACAACTAAAAGAAAGTACAACTGAAAAGACAACTAGCTGGAAGATGGAAGCAGATCCTGAATCGTCCTCTGGGTTCCTACCTGAAGGGTAGGTACATATGTACTCCTCATCACTCCACGTCTATCGGTTCGCTCCATGTGTCATCATGCCAAGTGTCCACCTCCGGGTACCGTCCAGTCCTCGTACACTCTACCTCAGTCAGCGTTGTCTGTCATCTGCATCCAACACAACGAGGTGCGGGCATAGCCTGTGTAGGGGTGAGTATAACGATACTCAGTTCGGACCACGATACCCTCAAGGTAACACTAAATCCAACAAGGATAAACCAAAAATAAATATCTCAACAGATAACCTTTACATAGGTATATGCCCATACATATACCTAAACTATCATGTAACCCATATCAATCATAAGGAAAACACAAAGGTCATTGACTCAGCTCAAACCAAGATTTTATGCATGATGTCGAAAACACGGCTGCTGGAGAACTCCTCCTCTGTCGAGTGTAGTAGTCCTGTCACGACTCCAAGGTGCTACTCACTAACCTTAGACTATTGAGGTACTTCTCCTGTCGAGTACTGCGGATCTACCGCCTCACACAGTAGTGCTCCCCGCCATGGGTATGCCACCTCACACAATAGTGCTCCCCCTGATAGCCTACAGAGTTACTCCTATCGAGTATAGCGGGTCTACTTCCTCACAAAGTAGCTCTCCTCCGCCATGGGTCTACCACCTTATACAGTAGTGCTCCCCACTTGGCTAGTCAAGTCACTTCGAAACATATCGGACAACCAGTCGTCAGGTCTCAGCCAGCTACTAGGACTTCGTACTCTTTATGCTCGTCTCCGAGAGGATTCACTCCATGAGCTATTGGCCAATATTCTAAGTGTCACGAAGTCCCATGAAGTAGTATCTCAAAGGTCTTCCACATCATAAGGGTATCAACGCAACAGACGGCGCTCCAATCGGACGCCCATTCTATGCGTTATAAGCGTTTTTGTCCTGGGGGCCTAGTTAGATTCGTATACGAACCAACCCAACCATATCTCAACTATACCCCAAACTCCCATGGGGTATACTCAAGGGACAGTTTCTTAAAGATATTACCAGAGTCGTTGATAGTTCGTCAAACGGACATCTGGTCTGAGAGTTATTAGATTTTCCGTTCCAAGGGCCCGGATAGTTTTTATGCTTAAACCAACCCGATCATACTCCAACTACATCCAAACCTCAAGTATATTATTCCAAAAGAACTGTCTCATCAAAAGGAAACCAACGTAGTTGACGACATGTCAATCAGACGTCTGGTCCTTAAGTTATTACTGTTTCCGCTCCGAGGGCCCGGTTGGTTTTGTGTTAGAACCAACGTGGCCGTACCCAAACTTCGCCAAAACCATGAGTGTAATATACTGAAATGACCGCCTCGATCCGAGAAATCCTACTCAATTGACGGTGCATCGATCAGAAGTCTGTAGCCCAAAATATGGGAGTTTGAACAAAAAAGGTCCCAAAAGGGGGGTCTGGCCCCGGTCCGACCCGGCCCAAACCACCCTAGGTCGGCCTGAACTACGTTGACCTGACCCGGGTATGGGTCTGGCCTGGTAGGGTGCGGCCCGGCCCACGGCCAGCCGCGGCTCAGCTAGGCTGACCGAGTGGGGGGCGCGACCCCTCGGTTTCGCGAAACGGTGGTGCCAGGCTGGCGCCGCCTTGTCACACAGGATCCCGTGCTGGCAGGATCTGCTTCACGCCTACGCAGCCGGCGCCGCAGCAGACTTCTACCGGTGGCATGCTCGAGTGCTGCCACATCTAGGCAGCTGGCCGGCACTGGCCGCTACCTCTGGTCGTCGGTGCCGCCGCAAACTTCTGCGGGCCACCAGAGTCGTTCTGGTAGCCCGTTTTGCCTCTCGTCTGCGTCTGCGGCCCTCTTGGGTTTTGATCTTCACTATGATGGCCTCAAAACATCATTTCCCTTCCATTAACTTATCGCCAAGAAATCCACGCATCAAGAACTATATGGAGGTGGGTCTGGACTTGTCCGTTAGCACTTACCCACCGCGTTAGTGGTTCAAATAATCATCCAACAATTAAACACCCATGCTCGAGGGTATAATTCAAATATATGAAAATATAAAAAATCCCCATAACTCGAAAAGACGTCGCACATCGTCAAACTATGAAAGACGAACGTCATGGTGGTCGGGCGTTCATTCGTCGTGGGGGAAGACAATATTGTCGTCGTTCGTCTTACGCTTCCACTTCTGAGCTCGGGCGTCGGTCCGTTGATGACGAAGAGAAAGATATAAGAGTCGTTGGTGAAGTCTCGTGTTAGAAGTGGGTTTTGAGGAAGAAACTGAGGAAGAAGCTTCTTCGCCGGCGTCTCCACGTTCTTCGTCGGAGTTGATATTCATTGAAGAATGGTGTTATTCATCGGAGAGGAACACCTTCTTCTAATTCTCCAGAGCCTCCCCCACCAAAAATATTTGTTGTGAAAATATTAAATTAGACTTCTCCAATTTTAAAGAAAATACAACCAATTCAAACTAATTAAAAAAGAAGAGTTGTGCCAATTAATTAATAGGGATATTAATTAATTTAGTTGGAAAATATAATGAGAGGGAGGTGGAGAGTTTAAATTTAAAAGAGAGGAGTTAAAAAATTTATTAAGGGGGGTGTTAATGGGGTTAAGGGGTCTTATGGTGAGATAAATGGTTTAGGGCACGTATGGGCCCCAACTCACAAATATCCTCGCATGCGTGGTTATATGGGTGTGGTCCCCACTTCCAACTCCCCTTGGGAGGAAATAACCACCACCCAAAAATAAAAATATCTAACACAAATTTTTATTTATTTTTAATAACAACCCGAAAAATTATCTTCTCCTCCTGAAAAAATGCAACTACAGTAAAGGTCCCCTTAGGCGAATACCGGCACTGCAAGTTAATCGGTGCCCTCAGATTTAGATTCTGAGCACTGGTTCAAAATATAGAAAAACCCAAACGTATGTTTATTGTACGTACCTGATCAAAACTTCAGAAATTGATTTTGGGCACACCCGGCCTTGGAATCAGGCGCCGTCAGAAACTGCAGACTCTTAAAATTCGAAATAAATTAAGAAACAAAATTCCTTGAAATTTTTGGGTCTTTACATTACCCCCACATCAGATCTTTACATCCCAATAAAGATACAACACACACTAGGGAAACAAAAGAGGGCTACTGAGCACGCATCTGAGCCTCCCGATCTCTTGTGCTCTCCTAGAGGTTTCCGTGATACCAGCGAATGCGCACCAGAGGAATCAAACATCCACATTGGACCCGCTCCTTTCGATCCTCAATCTCCAATGGAACCTCTGTGAAAGTCTCCCTGTCATTGATGTCCATCTCCCCATGGTCAATGTTGTGGGACGGGTTTTGCATGCATCTCCTTAGTTGAGATACGTGGAAGACGTCGTGCACTCGGTCCAACTGAGGTGGATGGTCCAGGTGGTAATCCACCTCTCCTACTCTGTTGAAGAATTGGAGGAGTGACTGTAAGAGACTGAAGATAGGTTGCATCAGCTCTATCCACAAAAAAATTATGTAAGGCAGCTAGTTGCTTTGTCGCCTCTCCTAGCAGTTGAATACCTGTCTTCCTGCTGAGTGCATCTGCTACTACGTTCCCCTTCCCAGGAGTATAGACTAGATCGAAGTCATAGTCCTGTAGGAACTCAAGCCAATTGTAATAATTCTTCTTCACCCTTCTTCTCCAATGTTTTACAAGAGCTGTTAAGATTTCTCCTTTGCTGAAAATGGAAATATAGTCTCATCCCCTTGATGAACCATGTCCTTTTCCTAATACAGGCAATCCTGACATGAACAGTACAATTCATGCCAAGGATGACGTCATAAGGCCTCGACGCTAATACCAAGAGATCCAACCGTTAACCCCTCATCCAAGGGTTGAGTCACACTATTGGCATCAATGTGTTGTTACTGGGTCTCCTCCAGTAGGAAATCAAAAGTTAGGGTCAGGTCAACAGTTATAAACCGGAACCTCTTACTATTAACCACATAAAACGAAGGAAATAAAAGGTCACAAAGAAAACTTTCTTTTATTACTGCAGCTAAAATTATAAAGACACATAACAACCACAAACAACAACAACAAGGAAGCTAGAAGCACCATGAACGAAGGCCTTCATGCCTAGAACTAGTCCCGCTCCTGTCCACCTGCTTTCAGAGCTCCATAGTCGTATGCTTCACCTGCCTGAATCTGTCCTCTCCTAGGTCCTCCTGCTCCATGTGGTTGGGTTTGACCTCCTGGTGGTGGTGGTGGAAACATCTCGAAGCGTCATCCACCACCAACTCCACGGCCATCTCCTCTGCCTCGGTCTCCTGCTCCTTGCAGTCTGCCTTGATCGAACCTATGCCTCTTCTTGGGAGGTCCTTCTTCTATCTACTGATTGTCTGCATGGTGGGTCGGATAGTCACGAGCCATGTTACCCTATCCGCTTCATGAGTAACATATCCTGGTAGGTCTGGCTCTGTCTCCACCCTGGGTGCCCTGCACTACCATCCTTGAGTCGTGCGGTCGACCACCTGTAGGTCTGGTCCTCTTGGACCTCTGGGTCATCTGTCTACTGCCAGCTGCAGAAGACTCTGCATCATGCCGTCTATTGGTGGGTCCCGCTGCTGTAGATTGCTCAGCAAGGAAACTCTCCACTAAGAGGGCTTTCTCCAAAACCCTTGTCTGCGTCAAGATGCTGTGGGAGACAAATGAATCTCTAATCTCTTTCCTGATTCCCTGCTCAAAGGTCTGGGCCCTGAAGAATGTGTCTCGTACCATATCAATGGACTAGCGCGAGAGGTCGGTGAACCTTGCTGAGTACTGCTCCACCATAATGCTACCCTGATGAAGATGCAGTAGCTCCTGTATATGCACCACTCGAAGGGTGGATGGTACAAATTCCGCTCGGAACAGGCTCTCGAAGTCTTCCCATAGAACTGTCCCCTCGTCATGCATCTGGAGCATCAAGCTCCACCATCTGCTCACTTCTTCCTGAAGGAGGCTGGCCGCAAGGATCACCACAAAGTCTACTGGCATCCCTACTAGCCTAAATACTCTCACCACAACCACTACCCAATCATCAACCATATGTGGGTCCGTCTCTCCTTGGAACCTGGGTGGCCTCTGGTGCTGAAACTCATGGTGCCCGCTCAAGCGGCGTGCATCTACTGCTGCTGGGGATGGTGGCATCGGTGGCCCAAGGGGTGGTAGTACCGTTGGTGCCTCCGCTAGTGCCTCAACTGGATGAGGGCCATGTACTGTGGCCTCATCGCTCAGCGGCTTGTCAGTACGTACAACTCTCGGGGCTCTAGATGGTCATCTGTGGGGAGGCATCCTGAATGAAATAGATGCGACATGGTCAAAGACTATACCTAGTAAGCTGAACTAGTTTGAGCTGACTTAAAGAAAACTTTTGAAAACACACACGCAATCATTGTTTTCGTGCACTAAGTCAAAAATCAGAAGTCAGGGTCCTGGTGTATGGATACGTCGGCTGCCCACACCAACACTGGACTCCCTGAACTGAAAACCACACTTAGTACCCTTAACGCTATTTCTTCACAGAAAAAAATCTCAGAGTCCTGAGTTCTGTGGTATAACGGACGTCCTCTGATACCAATTTGTCACGACTTGTCCCCCGGGGCCCGCATCGTGACTACTCCAAGCCCTCTTTCCATAGGCCAGGGGATAGTGACTAGCACCAAAGGCGTAATTCCCTATAAATGGGAAGGCATTGCCATTATAAAATGTAAACACACACAACCAGAGAATAAGCGGAAGAAAACACTAAGTAAATCAGTAAAAAAAGTGTCCTAAATATAAAAAGGGGCTGGAAATACAATCCCAATGAAAAGGTACAGCTACAACTGAAAGAAATTACAACTGAAATGACAAACAGTTGGAAGATTGAAGCAGCTCCTGGATCTTCCTCCGGGTTCCTACATAAAGGGTTGGTACAGATGTCCTCATCATCACTCTACATCTACCGGTCTGCTCTGTGTGTCGTCACACTGAGTGTCCACCTTCGGGTACTGTCCAGCCCTCATACACTCTACCTCGATCAACGCTGTCTGTCGTCTGCATCCAACACAACGAGGTGCAGGCATAGCCCGTGCAGGGGTGAGTATAACGATACTCAGTAGGGACCCCGAGACACTCAAGGTCTCACTAAATCCAACAAGGATAAACCACAAAGAAAGATCTCAATAGATAACCATTACTTAGGTATATGCCCATATATATACCTAAGTTATCAAGTAACCCATCTCAATCATGATGAAAACACAAAGGTCATTGACTCAACTCAAACCAGGATTTTTTTCATGATGTAGAAAACACGGCTACTGGAGAACTCCTCTTCTGTCGAGTGTAGTAGTCCTGTCACAACTCCGAGGTGCTACTCACTAACCTTAGACTGCTGAGTTACTTCTCCTGTTGAGTACCACAGGACTACCGCCTCACACATTAGCGCTCCCCACCATGGCCATGCCGCCTCACACAGTAGTGCTCCCCCTGATAACCTACAAAGTTACTCCTTCTGTCGAGTACCGCGGGTCTGCCACCTCAAAAAGTAGCACTCCTCCGCCATGGGTCTTCAACCTCACAGAGTAGTGCACCCCACTTGGCTAGTCAAGTCACTCCAAAACGTATCGGACAAGCAGTCATCAGGTCTCATCCATCTACTAGGTCTTCATACTTTGTATGCTCGTCTCCAGGAGGATTCGCTCCATGAGCTACTAGATGATACTCCAAGTGTCATGAGGTCCCATGAAGAAGTATCTCAAAGTTCCACCACATCATAGGGGTCTCAATGCAACAGATGGCGCGTCAATCGGACGATCGGTCAGTGAGTTATAAGCTTTTGTCCAGGGGGACTGGTTGGTTTCGTATACAAACCTACCCGACTGTATCTCAACTATACCCTAGACTCCCATGGGTTATACTCATGGGACCATTTCTCAAAGAGATTACCAGCGTCGCTGATGGTTCGTCAAACGAACGTCCAGTCTGAGAGTTATTAGCTTTTCTATTCCAGGGGCCCATATGGTTTTTAAGATAAAACCAACCCAACTATACTCCAACTACATCTGAACCTCAAGGGGATTATTCCAAAAGAACCGTCTCATCAAAAGGAAACCAACATAGTTGACGTCACGTCAATTGGACGTCTGGTCCTTAAGTTATTAGTGTTTCCGCTCGGAGGGCCCGGTTGGTTTCGGGTTCGAACCAAGCTGGCCATACCCAAAATTCTCCAAAAAATTGAGTGAAATATACTGAAATTACTGTCTCGATCCAAAGAATCCAACTCAACTGACGGTGCATCGATCTAAGGTCCGTAGCCCAAGATATGTGTGTTTGAACGAAAAAGGTCCCAAAAGGGGGGTCTGGGCCCGGTCCGACCTAGCCCAACCCACCCTGGGTCGTCCAGAACCGAGTCCACAAGACCCAGGTCTAGACCCGGCCCAGCTGGGTGTGGCCCAGTGCACGGCCAGCTACGGTTCAGCCAGGCTAACCGAGCGGGGGGGGGGGGGGGGCACGACCCCCCGGTTTCGCGAAATGGCGGCACCAGGCTGGCACCGCCTTGTCACCCCGGATCCCGCGCTGGTGGGATATGCTTCACGTCGCTGCAATCGGTGCCACGACGGACTTCTGCTGGCGGTGCGCAAGGGCACCTCCGTGCCGGCGACCCGCGCTGCCGCAAACTTCCGCGGGCCACCGGAGTCGTTACAGTGGTCTGTTTTGCCTCCCATCTATGCCTGCGGCCCTCTCGGGTTTTACTCTACACTACGACGGCCTCAAAACGTCATTTACCTTCCGTTCACCCGTCTCCAAGAAATCTGCGTATCAATAACAATATGGCGGTGGGTCCACACTTGTGCGTTAGCTCGTACCCACCGCGTTAGTGGTTCAAATAATCATCCACCAATTAAACGCCAATGCTAGAGGGTATAATTCACATATATAAAAATATATAAAATCCACCTACCTAAAAAAGACGTCACACTTCGTCAAACTGCAGAAGATGAACGTCATCGTGTTCAGGCATTCGTTCGTCGCGGGGGAAGACGATGTTGTCGTCGTTCTTCGTACGCTTCCACTGTTGAGATCGTGCGTCGATCTATTGATGACGAAGAGGAAGATAGAAGAGTCTTCGGTGAAGTACCACATCAGAAGGGGGTTCCAAGGAAAAAACTGAGGAAGAAGCATCATCGACGGTGTCTCCGCGTTCTTCATCAGAGTTGATCTTTGTTGAAGAACGGCGTTCTTCGTTGGAGAGGAACACCTTCTTCTAATTCTCCAGAGCCTCCCCCACAAAAATTATTTTCTATGCAAATATTAAATTAAACTACTCCAATTTTAAAGAAAAGAAAACCTATTCAAACTAATTCAAAAAGAAGAGTTGTTCCAATTAATTAATAGGGATAATAATTAATTGAGTTGGCAAACTTAATGAGAGGGAGGTGGAGAGTTTAAATTTAAAAGAGAGGAGTTAACAAATTAATGAAGGGGAGCGTTAATGGGGTTAAGGGGAGTTATGGGGAGATGAATGTTTTAGGGAACCTGTGGGACCCACCTCACAAATATCCTCTCTTGGGAGGTTATGTGGGTGTGGGACCCACTTCCAACTCCCCTTGGGAGGAAATAACCACCACCCATAAATAAAAATATTTAACACATATTTTTATTTATTTTTAATAACAACCCGAAAAAGTATCTTCTCCTCCTGACAAAACGCAACTATGGTAAAGGTCCCCTTAGGTGAATACCAGTGCTGCGAGTTCATTGGTGCCCTTGGATTTCAATTCTGAGGACCGGTTAAAAAGATAGAAAAACATGCACGTACGTTTATGGAATGTACCCGAAAAAAAATTCAGAAATTGATTCCGGGCACACCGGGCCTTGGAATCAAGCACCGTCAGAAACTGCGGACTCATAAAATTCCAAAGAAATTAAGAATAAAATTTCCATGAAATTTTCAGGTCTTTTCATTACCCCCACCTCAGATATTTACATCCCCATAAAGCTACAACACACACTAGGGAAACAAAAAAGGGTTACTGAGCACACATCTGAGCCTCCCGCTCCCATGTGCTCTCCTGGAGGTTTTCGTGCTACCAGTGAATGCGCACCAGAGGAATAGACCATCCACGCAGGACCCGCTCCTATTAATCCTCAATCTCCACTGGAACCTCTATGAAAGTCACCCTGTCATCAATGTCCAGCCCCCATGGATGATTTTGTGGGACGGGTTGTGCACGAATCTCCTCAGCTGAGAAACATGGAAGACGTCATGCAACCAGTGAAACTAGGGTGGAAGGGCCAGGTGGTAAGCCACCTCACCTACTCTACTGAATAATTGGAGGAGTGACTTTAAGATACTGAAGATAGCCTGCATCATCTCTATCCACAAAGGATTTCTGTAAGGAATCCAACTGCTCTGTTGCCTCTCTTAGCAGGTGAATACCAGTCCTCCTGCTGAGTTCATCTGCTAATACGTTCCCCTTACCAAGAGTATAGACTATATCGAAGTCATTGTCCTAGAGGAACTCAATCCAATTGTAAGAATTCGTCTTCACCCTTCTTCGCCAATGTTCTACAAGAGCTGCTAAGATTTCTCCTTTGCCGAAAATGGAAATCTTGTCTCATCCCCTGGATGAAAAACGTTTTTTGCCTAATACAGTCAATCCTGACATGAATAGTATAATTCATGTAATGGATGACGCCGTAAGGCGTCGACGCTACTACCAAGAGATCCAACCGTTACTCTTGCCTCCAAGGGTTGAGTCACACTGTCGGCATCAGTGTGTGGTTACTGGGTCTCCTCTAGTATAAATCTCAAACATGAGGGTCAAGTCATCAGTTTTAAACCGGAACCTCTTAGTATTAACCACACAAATGGCAGGAAAGAAAATGTCATAAAGAAAAGTGTCTTTTATTACTGGAGCTCAAAGTACAAAGACACATAAAAACCACGAACAAAAACAACAATGAAGCTAGAAGCACAAAGAACAAAGGACTCCATTCCTTGAAGTAGTCCTGATCATGTCCTCCAGCTTCCGGAGCTCCATAGTCATATGGTTCAGCTTCCTGAAGATGTCCTCTCCCATTTCCTCATGTTCCTTAGAGTCGGGGTGGACCTCCTGGGGGTGGTAGTGGAAACACCTTGAAGCGTCGTCCACCACCAGCTGCACGACCAGCTCCTTGGCCTCGGTCTCCTACTCCTTGCGGTCTACCTCGATTGAACCTTTGCCTATGCTTGGGAGGTCCTTCTTCTATTTTCTGATCGTCTGCACGGTGGGTCAGACAGTCACGCGCCATGTGACCCTCTCTGCCGCATGAGTAACATAGCCTGGAAGTTCTGGTTTTGTCTCCACCCTGGGTGCCCCGCACTATTGACCCTGAGTCATATGGTCGACCACCTGTAGGTCTGGTTCTCTTGGACCTCGGGGTCATCTGTCTACTTCCAACTGCATAAGACTCTGCTACATGCCGGCTAGTGGCGGGTCTCACTACTGCAGACCGCTCAGCAAAGAATCTCTCCACTAAGAGGGCTCGCTCTAACACCCCTGTCTGTGTCGGGATGCTATGGGAGACAACAGAAGCTATAATATCTTTCATGGGTCCCTGCTCAAAGGTACGGGCCCTGAAGAATGGGTCTCGTACCATATCAGTGGAGTAGCGCGAGATGTTGGTGAACCTAGCTGAGTACTGTGCCACCATCATGCAACCCTGCTGATGATGCAGTAGCTCCTATGTTCGCACCGCTCGAAGGGAGGGTGGTACAAACTCCACTCAGAATAGGCTCTCGAAGTCTGGATATGGAAGTGTCACCTCGTCATGCATCTGGGGCATCAGGCTCCACCATCTTCCAACTACTGCCTGAAGGAGGCTGGCAACAAGGATCACCAAAAAATCTGATGGCATCCAAACTAGCCTGAAGACTCTCCCCACAGCATCTAGCCAATCCTTATCCGCATGTGGGTCTGTCTCTCCCCAAAACCTGGGAATCCCCTAGCGCTGAAACTCGTGCAGCGCACTCAAGCGGCATACATCACTTGCTGCTGGGGCTGGTGGCATAGGTGGCCCAACGGGTGGTAGTACCGCTGGTGCCTCCACTAGTGCCTCAACTGGATGAGGGCCCTGTACTGAGGGCTCATCTCTAGGAGTCTTGTCAGTACGTACAACTCTTGGGGATCTAGCTGGTCATCCGCGGGGAGGCATCTTGAAAGAAACAGATGCAACACGGTCAAAGACTATAGCTGGTGAGCTGACCTAGTTTGATATGACTTAAAGAAAACTTTTGAAAACAAACACACAATCAGTGTTTTCGTGCACTGAGTTGAAAATCAGAAGTCGGGGTCCTGTTTTATGGATACGTCGGCCACCCGCACCAACACTGGACTCCTTGAACTGAAAACCACACTTAGTACCCCTAACACTATTGCTTCACAGAAAAGAAAGATTAGAGTCGTGAGTTCTGCGGTAGAACAGACGTCCTCTGATACCAATTTTTCACGACCCATCCCCCAGAGCCCGTGTCATGACTACCCCAAGCCTACCTTCCATAGGCCAGTGGCTGGCGACTAGCACCAAAGGCATAATTCCATAGAACTGGGAAGACATTGCCTTTATGAAATGTAAACACACACAACCAGAGAAAAAGTGTAATCAAACACTAAGTGAAGCAGTATAACAAGTGTACTGAAAATACAAAGGGTCCGAAAATAAAATCCCAACATAAAGGTACAGCTACAACTGAAAGAAAGTACAACTAAAAAGACCAACAGCTGGAAGATGGAAGCAGCTCCTGGATCATCCTCCGGGTTCCTACCTGAAGGGTAGGTACATATGTCCTCCTCTGCACTCTGCGTCTATCGGTCCGATCTGTGTGTTTTCACTCCGAGTGTCCACCTTCGGGTACCGTCCAATCCCCATTCACTCTGCCTTGGTCAGCTTTGTCCGTCGAATGCATCCAACACAACGAGGTGTGGGCATAGCCCGTGCAGGGGTGAGTATAACGATACTCAGTAGGGAACCCGAGACCATCAAGGTCTCACAAAATTCAACAAGGATAAACCACAAGGAAATATCTCAACAAATAAACTTTACTTAGGTATATGCCCATACATATACCTAAGTTATCAATTAACCCATCTCAATCATAATTAAAACACAAAGGTCATTGACTCAGCTCAAACCAGGATTTTATGCATAATGTCAAAAACACGGCTACTAGAGAACTCCTCCTCTGTCGAGCGCATTAGTCCTGTCATGACTCCGAGGTGCTACTCAATAACATTAGACTATTGAGGTACTCCTCCTGTCGAGTGTCGCGGGACTACCGCCTCACACAGTTGCACTCCCCACCATGGGTCTGCCGCCTCACATAGTAGCACTCCCCCTAATAGAATACAGAGGAACTCCTTTTGTCAAGTACCGCGGGTCTTCCACCTCACAAAGTAGCTCTCCTCCTCCATGGGTCTGCCACCTCACAAAGTAGTGCTCCCCATTGGTCTAGTCAAGTAACTCTGAAATGTATCGGACAAGCTGTCATTAGGTCTTAGCCAGCTACTAGGTCTTCGTACTTCGTATGCTCATATCCGGGAGGATCTTCTCCACGAGCTATTGTCCGATACTCAAAGTGTCACTAAGTCCAAAAAAGAAGTATCTCAAAGGTCCACCACATCATAGGGGTCTCAACGCAACAGACAACGTGTCAATCAGATGCCCAGTAAGTGAGTTATAAGCCTTTTTTTCCTGGGGGCCCATTTGGTTTTGTATACGAACCAACACGACCATATCTCAATTATAACCCGAACACCAATGGGGTATACTCAAGGGACCGTTTCTCAAAGAGATTATCAGTGCCACTGACAGTTCGTCAAACGGTCGTCCAGTCTGAGAGTTATTAGCTTTTCCGTTACAGGGGCCCAGATGGTTTTTAAGCTAAAACCAACCCTACTGTACTCCAACTGCGTCCAAACCTCAAGTGGAGTATTCCAAAAGAACTGTCTCATCAAAAGAAAATCAAATTAGTTAATGGCACGTCAATCGGACGTCCGGTCCTTAAGTTATTAGCATTTCCGCTCTGAGGGCCTGGTTGGTGTCGGGTTCGAACCAACCTGGCCATACCCAAAATTCACCAAAACCTTGAGTGTAATATACCAAAACGACCGTCTCGATCCAAGGAATACTACGCAACTGACAGTGCGTCGATTGGAGGTCTGTATCCCATGATATGGGTGTTTGAATAAAAAAGGACCCAAAAGGGGGGTCTTGGCCTGGTCCGACCCTGCCCAACCCACCCTGGGTCGGCCCAAACCGGGTCGACCCGACCTGGGTCCAGGTCCGGCCTGGCCAAGCTGGCAGAGCGGGGGGGTGCGGTTTCGCGAAACGGCGGCGCCAGGTTGGAGCCGCCTTGTCACCCCAGATCCCGCGTGGGCAGAATCTGCATCACGATGTCGCGTCAGACTTCTGTCGGTGGCGCGCTAGGGCGCCCCCACCTCCAGGTGGCTAACCGGCGCTCACCGCCACCTCCGGTCGTCGTCGACGCCGCGCTGACGACTAGCGCCACCGCAAAATTATGCGGTACACCGGAGTCGTTCTGGTGGTCCGTTTTGCCTCTCGTCTGCACTTGCAACCCTCTCATGTTTTTCTCTACTCTGCGATGGCCTCAAAACATCGTTTCCCTTCCGTTTACCCCTCGCCAAGAAATCTACGCACCAAGAATGATATGGAGGTGGGTCGGGACTTGTTCGTTAGCCCATACCCACCGCGTTATGGGTTCAAATAATCATCCAACAATCAAACGCCCATGCTCGTGGGTATAATTCACATATATGAAAATATAAAAAATCCCCCTACCTCGAAAATACACCGCACGTCATTGAACTGCGGAAGACGAACGTCGCTGTGGTTAGGCGTTCGTTCGTCGCAGGGGAAGGCAATGTTTTCATCGATCATCGTATGCTTCCACTTCTGAGATTGTGTGTCGGTTTGTTGATGATGAAGAGGACGATAGAAGAGTCGTCGGTGAAGTCCAGCATCGTAAGGGGGTTCCAAGGAAGAAACCGAGGAAGAAGAGTAATCGTCGGCATCTCCGCGTTCTTCGTCGGAGTTGATCTTCGTTGAAGAACAGTGTTCTTTTTCAGAGAGGAACACCTTCTTCTAATTCTATAGAGCCTGCACCACCAAAAATATTTTCTATGGAAATATTAAATTGTACTTCTCCAATTTTAAAGAAAATCCAACCAATTCAAACTAATTGAAAAAGAATAGTTGTGCCAGTTAATTTATAGGGGTATTAATTAATTGAGTTGGAAAACTTAATGAGAGGGAGGTGGAGAGTTTAAATATAAAAGAGAGGGGTGAACAAATTAATGAGGGGGAGTGTTAATGGGGTTAAGGGGAGTTATGGGGAGATGAATGGTTTAGGGCACCTGTGGGACCCACCTCACAAATATCCTCTCTTGGTAGGTTATGTGGGTGTGGGAACCACTTCCAACTCCCCTTGGGAGGAAATAACAACCACTCATAAATAAACATATCTAACACATATTTTTATTTATTTTTAATAACAACTTGAAAAATTATCTTCTCCTCCTGACAAAACGCAACTACGGTAAAGGTCCCCTTAGGCGAATATCAGCTCTGCGAGTTCATCGGTGCCCTCATATTTTGATTCTGAGCACCGGTTCAAAATATAGAAAAACCTGCATGTACGTTTACTGAACGTACCCGAACAAAACTTCAGAAATTGATTCCGGGCACACCGGGACTTGGAATCAGGCGTCGTCAGAAACTACGGACTCGTAAAATTCCAAAGAAATTAAGAAAAAAATTACTTGAAATTTTCGGGTCTTTACACAGTATATATCTCACATTTTGCACCATATAGATAGTGTCTCCATATCTTCATAGCAATGATTACAGCTGCTAACTCAAGATCATGAGTGGGGTAGTTTTTTTCATGAATTTGTAATTGTCATGATGCATAGGAAATAACTCTATCATTCTGTATACGGACACAACTAAGTCCTTTATTTGAATCATCACTATAAATAAAAAACCCATCATTCACTGATGGTAGACTCAGGATAAGAGAATTGACTAATCTTCTCTTCAATTCTTCAAAACATCCTTTACACTTTTTTGTAAAAACGAATTTAACCCCTTTATGTGTGAGTTTGGTTAATCGGTTAGCCAATCGGGAAACATTATGGACTAAATGTTGATAATAACCCACTAAACCAATAAAAATACATACCTTGTAACACCCCGACCCCAGCTACCAAGAGTCGGTGCATTACTTTGTAACATTGGCATGATCACAAAAGATCAAGTCTCGAAAGACCGATTAGTTTAGTAGCCTTGGAAACACTAGATACATTCATAAGTCTTACATTACATCATAATGTAAAACAAAACTACAACATCTTCTCTTCATATCCCCTTATATTATCCCTGCAGATCATTCATAATATACTTCTTCACATCCTGGAAAAATTAAAACATTGAAAGGGGTGAGCTCAGATGCTCAGTAAGGATAACAATATAGCGGAAGCTTTCATGAAAAAAACATTAACATTTAAGGCAATGTATAACGAAAACAAAAGCCTTTTAAACTTGAACTTTAGCATAATATGGCAAAAGTAAAATGAAATAATGTCATTTACTTACTCACATGGATATTCTATTGGTCGAATAATCACATGAAATATCAATAACCACTTTCATAATGATGGAATGCATAATGCCAGACTATCATAACCACGTAGCCAAGGCCTCGTGCCAAGACTACAAATAAGATTTTGTCAAGGCCTCGTGCGAAGACACTAGTTTGTCTAATGAGACCTACCGATGGAAATTTCTTTAGAAGATACTTATGTTTAAAATTTCTCAAATATACTCCAGTGTTTTTCTGAAAACATTATGCAAGCTTCTTTAAACAAAATAACTAATTCTGAGACTGCTCGACTAATTACAGGACATGATGGGTCCACACCCAATCCCTTCGTGTCTACCACACTCGAGAGTCGGGTTTTCTGAAAACATTTTTAAGCTTGCGTTATGTACGTATACATTTTCACTGGATTTTTATACATTTTAGAGAAATATCCCTCTCTTTTTTTTAATTAATTTTAAAAAAGTTATGGCTTGCAGAGGAAGAAGAAACTCAAATAATGGTCATGGCGGTGGAGAAGTCGTTGTCTCCGCATACGTAAGACAAAAACATTCCTTTTTTCGTTTAGTAAAACGCTTTGTAAAAAAAATTCCTTTTTGAATAAAAGTCAAAGTCAAAGGGGTTTATACACCGTATAAAAGAAAGTTGTGTATAAAACAAAATATGCCTCAATGAAAGGAGAATGAGACGAAGACCCTTACAAAGATCATTTTTTAAATAAAGTAGATCTATTATGTGTATTCACTATAAGTACACATAAATAAAGTACAAATATAAGATAGGACATAATAATATCATGACATAATTTGAAAGTAGAAGATTAACCCAAAGAATAGAAATTGGGTTAAGAAGTTCCCTTACCTCATGTCCGACTTGACTCGACCTCTCTTTAACCTCCTAAATAATAAACTAGAGTTAATTCCTACCTATTTAAGAAACTTTTTCAAGTTCATTATTCCTTTTATATCACTTATTACCATGTTATAAACATTATGTAATTATTTAAGTTAATAACGGTCGTTTTTTCGATCTTTGGTATCTGAGTCAAAAATAAACTTCTTATAATTACAAGTTGTTCATGTGGTGAAATATCCATTATATCCAGAATTATATTTATGATATAGATATCATATATCGCATATACACCGTATAAAAGAAAGTTGTGTATAAAACAAAATATACCTCAATGAAAGGAGATTGAGACGAAGACCCTTACAAAGATTATTTTTTTAAATAAAGTAGATCTATTATGTGTATTCACTATAAGTACACATAAATAAAGTACAAATACAAGATAGTACATAATAATATCATGACATAATTTGAAAGTAGGAGATTAACCCAAAGAATAGAAATTGGGTTAAGAAGTTCCCTTACCTCGTGTCCGACTTGACTCGACCGCTCTTTGACCTCCTGAATAATAAACTAGAGTTAATCTATACCTATTTAATAACCTTTTTCAAGTTCATTATTCCTTTTATATCACTTATTACCATGTAATAAACATTATGTAGTTATTTAAGTTAATAACAGTCGTTTTGTCGATCTTTGGTACTTGAGTCAAAAATAAACTTCTTATAATTACAATTTGTTCATGTGGTGAAATATACATTATATCCAAAATTATATTCATGATATAGATATCATATATCTCATATATATCCAGTATATACATGCATTTATAATATTCCATAACGTTTAGAGGTAAGAAATGAAATGCACCGTTCATGGAGATGGTAAGCCGTACGTACGCATGAACGCTACTTTCATTTCTATTTTATATTTAATTAAATCATAATGATATAAAGGTATATTATAATTCCAGTATAATATCATATATAATATCATTTACTCCATCCTTTATACATCTCACATATGGCATTAACGATTCAAATCACTTTGAGGGGGCGGTAGTCCGCACTTCCTAAAATGAAAATATCGCATTTACCCATAATGGAAATAATAAAGGTATGTGATAAATTAAAAATACAGAACATTAAGTAAAATATAAACATATTATATATCATATATAAATATATTTACATCTTAATGGCCACCTTTTAAGGTGTTATATGAGTGTTGAACAATCATCGTTTTGTGAGGCAGAAATTCGCCATCCACAGAAACAGTATGTTCTTTTACCATTAGATGTAGGTGTGTGTAAGTGTAGCTTGAATAATTCTTATAACAACATCATATAATATTTAGGATAATGGTGTTTTTACAAAAGAAATTAATAACAAGAGTTTAGGGGGTTGGAGAAGCAAAATAAAACAAAATAACATAAGAGAATACATTACCTTAAAATCGGGTAACTCTTTTTGATTTGAGCCAAAGGCTTCCTTGGGAAGAGTTATGCCCAAAGTGAGGCTTCTAGGAGTAAGTTAGGGAAGTTTTGAGAGTATTTGGGCAGAGTTTGGCTGAGCCAAAAGGCTTTGAAAGTGTGAGTAAGGTGGTAGTGGTGGGGGCCTTTTATTAGTGGAGAGGAGAGGCACTCTTGGAAAGTAATGAAATGTTACTTTATTATATAATGAGTTTCGGATTTTAAAGGTCCCACACTTATATAATTCAAGGATAAG
Organism: Viscum album; assembly: GCA_963277665.1. Lineage (NCBI taxonomy): Eukaryota > Viridiplantae > Streptophyta > Magnoliopsida > Santalales > Viscaceae > Viscum > Viscum album. The sequence continues at coordinate 2,060,966,863 of OY728133.1, read as the reverse complement.
GTGATAAGGGTTCGAAATATACTCATCCAATAGGTTTTTGACAAGTTTATGCCTTGGATTGTACATTATCGTTTCATTTTATTTAAATCGTTAATTAATGAGGTAATCGTTGCATCATCATGGTGTCATAAATAATTTAATTTATTTAATGTCTAAAAATTATAAAAAAAATATCATGATGTAGGAAATATTTTTATCTTTATAATTTATATTTATAGTCAAAAATATGACTTGTATAAACCCATTTAAAAATTGTTTTAGTAAAATAACTCTTGTTTGTGACCTTTTTATTTTAACATTCAATAAAAAGTTATTTATGTCCTTTTCCTACCATAGTGGCTCTATGGGGTCCCCAAGTTGACCCATGGATTGTCTTGGTAGGAAATGACACATCCAATAGTGTTTGGACAAGTTTAAAGGTCATTCCATATTTTTATAACATTATCTTTACCTTAAATTACACTAATTACCTTTAATCGTGATTAATTAAACTTAAAAGTTACTATTCACCAAAAATTATTTTAATCCCATTGAACCACATTTTACTTCCTAATGACAACCATGTATGTAGGATTTTTGAAAATCAAATCTCAGACATGGTAATGTTTCATTTAAATGAAAAATCATTTTTTTAACTACCACTTAGTGGTTTCACTATTCATCAAAAATTGAAGTTTTTTAGAATAATGCCAAAATTTCACCCTAAGATATAATTGATATTCCGAATTCAAAAATGATGTATATTTTACATAATTCCAAACATATAAGTTTCATTAATTAATTACATAATTAATTCCCGCGGTCACAACAAATTGCGTGTTTTTTAGAAACAATATATATCAAAAGATTGACAATTGTTTATGTCCAATTTCAAAGTAAAATTAATTATAATGACCAACATTGGATAAAATGGTAAAAATATATTCCAATTATACTTTAAAACCACTCAATAGTATAATTTATCACTATAAATTATTTTGATTAAAAAATTTGTTTTTAAGTATTTTTCACTATCCATAAAAAATTGGAAGTTCTCAGAAAAATACCAAAAATTCAACATAGGGTAATTTAGATATTTCAAATCCAAAAATGAAGTCCATTTTGAAATGTAAAATATATATAATTTTAAAAAGTGGTTATTACTATTAATAACTGCTACTTTTATTGGTCGCGTTGTGTTAGAACTCGAGGTTGCGTACAACACACGCTGCTCTATTATTCAAAGAGGGGCGTACCATGGAAGCTTGGGGTGTTTCATACCTCAGTTATACATGTTGGTGCTGGAAATTCTTGTACTGCTCTTGTATTAGAAGGATCAACAGATACTCCATCCTTAGAGACAATATGGCCAAGAAAAGATATCTCTTGAATCCATAATTCACACTTTCTAAAATTCCCATGTAATTCATTTATTCTAAAAGTCTTTAGAATAGTGCGCAAGTGATTTTCATGTCTTCACAGAATTTGGAGTAAAACATTATAACATCAATAAATACCACTACAAAGCCGTCAAGATATTCCTTGAAAACTCTATTCATTAGATCCATGAAGATAGGGGGTTCATTAGTCAGTCCAAAAGGCATTACTGTAAACTCGTAATGTCCATACTTGGTATGAAATGTTGTCTTAGAAATTTCTTCCTTCTTCATACACAACTGATGATATCTATATTGAAGGTCAATATTTGAAAAATATTGAGCTTCATTAATTTGATTGAATAAATCATCAATGTGAGGTAGGGGATACTTATTCTTTATTGTTATATCATTGATCTCCCTGTAGTCAATGCACAATCTCAAAGATCCATCTTTATTCTTAACAAAATGAATAGGGTATCCCAATGGAGAAACAATATGTAAAATAAATCCTTTATTACTTAATTACTCTTGTTGTTTATTTAGTTCCACTAATTCCAAAGTGGCCATTCTATAAATGGTCTTCGATATGGGCCTTCAACTAGGAATTAAATAAATGGAAAACTCAATTTCTTATTCTGGAGGATGTTCAGGTAAATCCTATGGAAACACATAAATGTATTTTAGCACAATAGTTATGTCCTCTGTTTGAACATTTCTTTTCTCACCCATTGTTATTTCACTATCTTCCTCCCCAATAATTTAATTTAGTATAGCTATTGGGGTGGATCTAGATGATAATCAGATGGTGACATTTCTACTCTAATGATAAGATACTTCTTATAATCATTGAATATTGTAACCTCCTTCTTCTTACAATAAATTTTCACATCATGATCTAAAATCCAATCCGTAATGAGGATTATATCTAATTCAATCATGGGTATGACGATGAGATTAGTAGATAAAGCATGTTTATATTACCTAATGGGAACTGATTCACAAAACTTTGTTGCAATGATACTTCACTTAGGAGTTTTCACAATAAACTTGTTAAATAAAATTGGAAATATCTAATTTTCATAGAAAACTGGGAAGATATAAAAGAATGAAATGATCCATAATCAAATAAAGCATTGGCCAAATTTTAGGAAACCATTAAATTACTTTCCACTGCATCATTCAGAGCTTTAACCTCAGCAGTAGTGATCGCATAAGGTTGTCCTTTCTCCCTTATACTTTTTTTAGGTGAGTTCCCCTGATTCTTAGGAAATTCATTTGCATAATTCCCCATTTCTATAAAATTGTAGCATTCAACATTGAGAGCCTCTTTCATTCCCTTGCAATCGCGATCTTGGTGACCTTTTTCACCACACTTGTAACCAACTCACATTCCCTTCAATCAAGTACCAAGTTTTTTCTTACCACATTTACTGTAGGATAGAAATTAAACTTTTCCCTTCTTCCCCTTATATCCATTTCTATAGTTTTCTTCATATCTCTTCTTCTCTTTCTTAACTTTAAAGCTGTAAGACTTATATAATTCATTTTCTACCTTAATAGCACATGAGACAATATCTTTGTACGATGAGAAGGATTGTGAGACTAATTCTCGATAGAGAAATGGTTTTAACCCAAAAAATAATTGATAAATCTTACTCCTATAGTCACATAGATAATTTGTTTCATGCCTTTATAACCTTGTAAATCCAACCTCATATGTTGCGAAATTCTCATCCTCTTTTTACCTTAGACTCAGAAATTGTCTTTCCATATCTGCTCGATGTTTATGAGGATAGTATTTTTCTATGAAAATATCTTTAAACATACTCCATTCTATATTTGATACTTATTTATCCCCCTTTGTGTTTTTAATTAATGACCACCATTGATATGCATCTCTAGTGAGGTGATAAACTGCCAGGACAACCTTTTCCCTTTCACTACTCCCCAAATCATGAAATATCCTCTCTAAGGAACTTATCGATTATTTAGGTACAAAGGGATTTGTATTACCATTGAATTTTGGTTGTTGTTGCCTCATGAAGCAGTCTGAAATTTATCCTCCGTGTTGTGGATCAGGGTGGTCCATATGGGTAAGGTTATTATACATAACCTGGGTGAGTTGTCCTAGTATGGTTATAATTTTTTAAGCACCAGTTGTATCACCAGCCCCACTATAATTATCTTGAGTATGAGAGAAATACCAACATGGATTACATGCATTGATACGGTTTCCATTCCTTCTACTAGGTTTCATTTCTAAACAGTGGCATACACTAGATTATCTTATGAATCACAATACATAATTCCAAACTAGTAAAATACCCAACATAAAATGAACAGTTTATGCATATAATCCATAATCATCAAAAACTTATTTGAGAAGGTATTTACTCATTAATCCTTCATAATGGATTTTAAAGAAAATGTGAATTATCCTAATCATATCCCCAGGAAGTGTCATAACCAAGAGTGCAGTAAGGCCCATTGTCGTGTACCAGGATACCCCGGGTCAAGCCCGAAACTCCTTATCGGGGTTTTCACTCCAAGGTATATCTATTCCAGAGCCTCAACTACCTACTCATATCTATACAGGGATATGTTTCTTGTAAAATACACAAAATCTCTACATTACCAAAATTCTAGGAAGTTCTTATATACTAATCCTCAAAGTATATCTTAGGGTAATGTACTCTAATCAGAGTTTTTCTAAATCTAACTTCCAAGGTTTTTATTAAACTTCCTCTGATACAAACTGTAATGCCCTGAACCTAGTTACCCAGAGTTGGTGCATTATTAAATAACATTGACATGATCACAAGAGATCAAATCTCAAAAGACCGATTAGTTTAGTAGCCTTGGAAGTACTAGATACGTACATAAGTTTTACATTACATCATCAAATAAAGAAAAAACATTGTGTCCCCTTTTAACACACTCATATACAATATATTATCCCGATATGTCAATCATAATATACTTATTTACATCATAGGAAAAACAAATCAAAAGAACGTGGTGAGCTCTGATGCTCAATAAGGATAACAATATAATGCAAACTTTAATAAATAATCATGAAGATTGAAGGAAATTTATATGACTAAAACACAAGCCTTTTAAAATTAAACATCAGACTAAAATGGAAAATATAAATCAAATAATTCCATTTACTTATTCACATGGATATTCTAATAGCTGAATAGTCACATGTAATATCAATAGCTAATATCAAAATGATGGAATGAATAGTTCCAGACATCCTAACCACATAGTCAAGGCCTTTTTCCATGACTAAAATAAGTTTTTTTCAAGGACTTATGCCAAGACACTAGTTTGTCTCATGAGACATACCGATGCATCAAGGAGCTATAATGGGATCCACCCGTCACTTACTAATTCCAATGCATTCTTCATATGAAAATATTGAATCATAATATAAACATTCGTATTAAAAATATCATATTAAATGTTAATACTTTAACCATAAACCATGAATGGTATAAAAACAAGACATTCATAGTCAAACATATCACAAAACCTATAATACAATATCGAATATTGTATCATAATAAATCTACTTCAAACAAAAGTAAAATCCATCAAAGGATGTAGACATAGATGAAATCAAAAATATTTGAGATAAATATATCTTTCTATTTTGAAATCATTTAAAAGTAACATAATTATAAAAGAAAATATTTATTTTGGAAGTATTCTTAAAATCTTATAAGGTAAGATTATAAGGTGTTATAATGCTACAAAATAGTTGCACCCACTGTATAATGTAAAAAAACATTCTTACCTTAATTTTTTTAAAATGTCATAGAGTACCTTGTTTAGAAAATGACAGAAATATTCATTTTAAAACATTTTATATAAATTCATAAAAGGGTATAAATTAATTTTACCCATATTCATGGAAATAGTAAAAATGTTTTGAAATAATGTTTCATGAAACACAGATGTGGATGATAAAGAGGTCCTAGTAGATACTCACATATAAACCACCTCAGATAATAATGAGATTGTAAAATTAACCCTTGCCCTGTAATTTTTTTGGTGTAGGGTAGGTTAACCTCATGTATAGTAGTTAAATCATTGTTATTAAATTATTCAAAAACTATATACATAAATATGATATCATATATGATCTTCTAATATTTATTTTTTAATAATATTCCAGTAGTATCATTGTTTCGGGTGTTAACTGATTCATCTTCCTTAATATGTTTTGCTAAATAAGTCAAGTTTGTTACGGATATGATGTATTTCATTCATATCCAAAATTATATTAAGTTATTAAAAATTATTTTTAATCATATAATAAAAATAATTCTTGAATGGTTATGGTGGGGAATTAATCTCATCATGTTTGTGGAGATGGTAATCTGTATGTACGCACGAGTGACAATACCATTCTATTGATGGTGAAATTGTATGTAATTGGATAATATATCATATATAAAGAATCATTAAGATTTTATATTTATTATTTACATCAATTATACTCATTATTATACCCATCCAAATAATAAAGTGTTGAATAACAAACTAAACCACGACGTGAAGATGGTAAGCCGTACGTACGAACGTATGGTGACTTTTTCATTCACAGGATGGATAGAATAATGAATATGGTTGTATAATATTTATAATAACATAACAGTATGAATACGGTACTTTATTTATTATTTTGTTATGGAAATAAAAAATAAATAGGCAGTGGAAGAAAAAAATAACATTGAAAGTGGTGATGAATTTATTACCTCTTCTTCAAGTGGTTCCTTTGGATTTGATCAAAAGGGATCCTCAGGTCCGCTTTCTAGTCAAAGTAAGGCCTACATGTTGAATTTAGGGTATTTGGGAATATATTTTAGTAGTTTTTGGCTGATCCAAATTGCTTTTGAGGTGTGATTTTGAGAGAAGGGGAAATACCCTTTTATAAGAGAGGTGAGGGTCACTTTAGGAAAAGCTTAAAATATTATTTTATTATAAAATAAATTTCAGTTTATAATGCCTCATAATGGATTTATTTTGATTATAAGGTGGAGATGGGTATAAATACTCATAACCAATAGGTTTTTGGAAATTTTATGTCACCATATTAACCTTATCTTTTAGATTTAAATCTTAGTTAAATAGTTTAACATTTACCATGTCTTCTGGTATTTTTATTTTAAATGGTTAATATACTTACTATAAAATGAAAAAAGAACTTCAAGTGGTTCATTAATGAAATATATAACCTTATCTATGTCCTTTTTTCAAACCTTATATTTTTAGGAATATTATATTATTTAATGAAATAGTATTTGTTTTAAAAACCCATTTATGTCAATTTTGAGACTATTAAGTATTTGGTTTTTTTGAATGACATCACAACTTTATTACTTCGAAAAATACATTGAATCCACCCTAAAATTTCATATTCACCTAGAAAATTCTTTTATAGAATCAAAACTTTCAAATTATACTTAATTTAATATTTATAATATCATTTATTTGATTCATTTATTAATAAGGAAAATACCGCATTATTATTGGGTCATAAATAAATATATTTATTTTATTTCAAAAAATTATAAATAAAATATCATAATGTAGTAAATATTTTTTATATTTATAATTTCTATTTATAGTCAAAGATATCAATTATATGACCCCATATAAATATTGTTTTACTAAAAGATACATTTTTATGTTATTTTTTTCTTTACTTTACATTAATTAATTTAAAATAGCATTATCACACCCAAGTGGCTCTATGAGGTCCCAAAATAGACCCAAGGATTACCATGGTTGGACATCTATCTTCCAATTGTGTTAGGACATGTGTTAGGTTAATTTAATTTAATTATAATATTATTTTTTACTCTTCTCTATAGGATTTACTCTTTAACCATGTTAAATAAAATATTTACTGAAGTAACTATACAAAATGTCTAAAAAAATTACCAATTTACACAATTTGGAAATACTGATTCCAAATATGGAATCCGTTTTTCCAAATTCAAAACACAGAAGTCGCAGAATTTAATTTAAAATTAATTCTCGTTGTTAAAACCAATAAGCGGGTTTTTAAGAAGTAAAAACTATCAATAGATTGATATATGTTTATGTACAATTTAATTTTTTAATTATATAAAATTACCTAAATTATATTAAATGGTAAACATATAAACTAATGATACTTGAAAACCACTCAAATGTATAATTTAACACTATAAATTATATCGATTAAAAATTTATTTTAAATTAAAATTTAGTATTTTTCATTATTCATCAAAATATGAAAGTTATCCGAAAAGTACCAAAAATTCACTCTAATATAATTTTGATATTAAGAATCCCAAAATTAAGTCAAATTTAAAAAATAAAATTTATAAAATTTCAAAAAGTGGGTATTGCTATTCATAACTACTTTTAAAACCGCTAGTTTGATAGGTTGTAGTGCATTTGAACTCGATGTTGTATACATCACACACTATTGAATTTTTCAAAGAGAAACTTTCCATGTAATCTTGGGGTGTTACATTAAATATAATTTTAGTAGTCATCTTATGTGTTTCTTATACACAATATAAGTACAAATTCAATTTTTTGGATAAAAGAATTATTTTACAAAAAAAATAGTTTTACCACCTTTTGATGGCACACCCATTTTAAATCCAATATTTGATACTTTTATATATTAAATTTGAAAAAATAAACTTCTTATTTGGTATCAGGACATCAAAATTTAGTTTGGATAAATTTTTGGTGTTTTTTGATATCTTTCATATTTTGAGGAATATTGAAAATACTAAATTTTAATTGAAAACAAATTTTTTAACCAAAAAAAATACAGTGTTAAATTATAATTTTGAATGGTTTTAGAGTATAATTAGATTATATTTTTAACATTTAATATAATTTAGGTTATTGAAATTATTTTCACATTAAAATTTGAGATAAACACATGTCAATTGTTTGATGGTTTTTACTTTTGAGATCCTCGTTTTCTAATTTTGAAAACGAGGATAAATTTTAAATTAATTACTGAAATTTTATGTGTTTTAGATTTTGAAAAATTGATTCCATATTTGGAATCATTAGTTTCAAATTATGTTAATAGGCTACATTTATTTTTGGGCATTATGAATAGTAACTTTACTAATTTTTTAATTACCATTATCAAGGGTAAATTAGGTAATTAAAGGTAAAATTAATATTATAAATTACATTAACACCTATCTCCATCCTATTGGATGACTAAATTCAACCAATATTGTATATGGTTCGAAAAGGAATCACTTAATGGCCAGTTTCCCTAGAATATGACATGAATATAAAAAAAATTACTGAATATAACAAAATGTCACACTCTCATTTTATATAAGTATATTAATTATAATATATAGATAACCAGGAGATAACACTGATTATAAATTGTATCTAAAATAAAACATAATTAACTACATCATATAACCTTATTTATATTTTTTATATTTTAAATAATTTCCCTTAATGATTACAAAATAGTGATGTAGAAATTATTTTATTAATAGAAATATCAAAAAAATGATATTAAAAATATTAAAAGAAATATGATTTCAATTAATTAAGATGATCTATTCATTTTATAGTTTAATTTTACTTGTTATAAATGATTTAATTTATTTCATTAGAAGGAATCAATTTTTTATGAATTTTTGAAAAAGTCAAGTATGAATAGTGTCAAAATTGACAGGATTCATAAATTAAAATTTAAAATATTTTATTAAATATTATAAAACTCATAAATATATATTATTTTACCAAATGGTTATTATAAGTCTTAATATGTCATAAATGATTTTTTTGGTCATTTAACATGTTATAGTAATTACATTAACACACAAAGTGTAAATAACATGAAGTCATGGTAAGATTAAAAAATATAAAATAGGGGTTAAACCAAATGGATCAGGATTAAAAAATATTCAAAACATGTATAATATTAATCAGATAATGGGGATATGGCCCAAAATCATCTTATATTTGAAATAAATGACTTTGGACCATTAGAAACTGAAAAATATATATAATAAATCAGTATTCCAAGACTTTCCTAAAGTGCCCCTCCCCTCTCCTATAAAAAGGTACCCTCTCTTATCTAATACTCACACTTCCAAACCCTTTTGGTTCTGTAAAAACCTACCCATTTCCTCTAAAAACTTTCCTTGCTACATCCTAGAGGATATACTTCGGGTAGAAAGTCATTCTACAAAGTCCTTTTTTACAAACCAAAACAAGACACTTGAAAAATATATAATCGTTTTATCACCACATTAAAAGTTATTTCCTTATTATAATTCCCTTTTAAACATTGTTTTCATATTAAAATAATAAATTAAGTATCATAAATATATTTATATGTTATTATAATCATTTTACAACCATATTGATCATTTTATTCATCATACGAATAACAATATCACCATGTGTGTGTACATATGGCTTACTGTCTCCAAATTGTTGTGTCATTTATTATTCAACACTACATTATTTGGATGGTCGTAATGATGATTATAATGGATATAAATATTAATATAACATTACAAATATTCTTTATAATTAATATACCATATAATTATAAACCATATAACAATTAAGGGAACAATACCATCACCCGTGCGCATGGACGGCTTACCCTCTCCAGGATGCGGTGAGATTCATTGTCCACATTAAAAATTCTAGAATTATTATAAAAATTATATTATTAATAAGAAAAATAATTATGAACATAATGTCATTATATACATTAATAAAATACACCTCTTCATAGTAAACATGACTTACATAATAAAACAGGAATGGGAAAACAAAGCAGTTAACACCAGAAACAATGGTAATACTGAAATATTATTAACAAAATGATAAAAGTGGGTCATATATGATATCATAAATATTTATATGTATATGTTATCATTTAATAACATACTTTAAACATTATACATGAGGTTAATACACCCTCAACTAACAGAAATTACAAGGTAGGGGTTGATTTCTGAATCACATTATTATCTGAGATTGTTTATGCGTATGTATTTACTGGGACATATTTACCATCCATGTCCATGTTTCATAAAAGAAATTCAAAAGGAATATTTTTAAGGTCTTATTTAAGGGACTATTTTACTAAACCATCATTTTAAATTTTTAAAAGATTTATCATTCTAAATCATTCTTATTAATTTCCATTCTTTCAAAATGGTTTTAAGGATTTAATTATATGGACATGAATGTTTTAAAAGGTTAATTATTTTAAAAATATTCCAAGTGGTATAATCCACTTTGATTTTTAAAATATATTTTAAAATTATTATGTTACAAATTTCATGACTTTTAATGTTTTCAAATTTAAAAAGGGTTATTTCTCTAAATGCTTTTTAGGGAATTTATAATATTATTTTTCATCTATGTCGACATCCATTGTTGGATTTTATGATTAATTAAGGTTGTTTTCTTATGATACAATCTACAATATTGTATTGAATGGTTTATGTTATTTTTTACAGTGGATTTATATTTTGATACCATTTATATAATATAGTGTAAGTATTAAAATTTTGTATGCTAGTTTCAATACGAATGTTTATGTTATGTTTTACTCCTTTCATAAGAGGAATGAATTGGACTTAATAAGTAACAGGTGGGGCCTGCTATAGTCGCTCGATGCATTGGTGGGTATCATGTGATAAACTATTGTCTTTGAACAATGCTTTTATGGTATGGTAATTGCAACAGCCCAAGATTTTATAAAAAATATTCTTTTTAATTTTATTAATGTCTTGTGTTGTACGCTACACCAAAAGGAGCTTGCACAACACGCATCCTTGACTTTCCTTGCATTACACGCAATCGCGACCTTCCTCGATAGCGTGTGTAGTACGCAATAACGAGTTTCACTAAACAGCGATATGCTATTAAAATGTTATTAAAACTAGCCGTTATGAATAGTAATAACCACTTTTTAAAATTCTGTAAATCTTATTTTTCAAAATGAACTTCATTTTTGGATTCAGAGTATCCAATTTAGCCTAAGGTGAAATTTTGGTACATTTCGGATAACTTTCATATTCTGATGAAAAGTGAAAATTACTAAATTATAATTAAAAAACAACATTTTTAATCGAAATAATTAATAGTGATAAATTATTAATTGCAGTAGTTTTAAAGTATATTTAGAATATATTTTTACAATTTAATACAATGTTGGTCATTGGATGTAATTGCACATTTAAACCAGACATAAACAAGTGTCAATCTTTTGATAGATATTGTTTCTTAAAAACACGCTATTTGTTTTAACAGCGGGATTTAATTATAAAATTAATTAATGCAACTTCTATGTTATGAATTTGGTAAAATAGACTTCATTTTTGAATTCGGAATATGAAATATAGCTTAGGATGAAATTTTGGCATTTTTCTGAAAACCTTCATTTTTTGATGAATAGTGAAACTACTAAGTGGTAGTTAAAAAACTGAATTTTTCATAAAACTTAATTTTACCGCTTCTGTGAATGGAATTTCAAAAATCCGAGAGACACGGTTGATGTCAGTAAGTAAAATGTGGTTCAATGAGATGAAAATAATTTTTGGTGAATAGTAACTTTTTACTTTTATTTACCACGGTTAAAAGTAAATAGGGTAATTAAGGGTAAGAATGATATTAATATTACCCTAACACATGTCCTAATTCTATTGGACAAGTGTATCTCGACCAAAAACAACCTTAAGTGTAAAATATTATCATTTAGGCCCACTTGGATTAGATTAGGACATTTATTATTATTTAATTCAAAGAAGATTTAAAAGAGTTAAAATCAAAGTTTATTCACTAAAACATTTTCAATATGGGGTTATACATAAGATAAATACGACTATAAATATTCATTAGATAGATAAAAGGATTTCCTACATAATGATATTTTATTTATAATTTTTAGACTTTAAATAAATTAATTTATTTATGACACAACGATGATGCAGTAATTACCCTTTTAAGGAAATATTAACATAATTGATGTTATAAATACTCAAATGAATGTAATTTGAGACTTTTTATGAATTCCACTAATTTTCTAGGTTACTATGATATATTAGTGTTGATTTAATCAACTTGGTTCGAACATATAATTCTGTTATGACTTTCACAAAAATCATATATCAAATAGTGTCAAAATTGACACAAAATAGTTTTTAAATCAAATATTATATTATTAATTGTTATTTTATTCCTAAAAATCTAAGGTTCGGCCAAATGACTTAGATAAGGATATGTATATTAATAATAAACAATTTGGGGTTCGTTTGTCATGTTATAGTAAGTGTATTAACCATATAGTGAAAGAAAACAAAAAGACAAGGTAAAAGTTAAATTATTTAACTTAGAGTTAAATCTAATTGATAAGGTTAAAATAATAACCTAAACTTGTCTAAATCCTATTGGTTGATAGGATTTCGAACCATACCCACTTTAGCTTCGAAATAAGACCCTTTGGAACCATTATAAACCGATTTTTATTTTAATATAAAATAATATTTTGAGATATTCCTAAGGTGCCCCTCTCCTCCCTTATAAAAGGGCACCTCCTCCCCCTCCTCCTCACACCAATTTGAGCACTCAAGCTCGGCCAACCCCTGCCAAAATCTCTTCTCCACTTCCCTAGAAACATCCTAGAGGTTCTGGTCTTCCTCAAAGACCAATTTTAGTTCCCTAAGAGGAGGTCTCCAAAAGGCGCTTCAAAGAAGAGGTAATTACCGTTACCAATTCTTTCATCTTTATTTCTTCTTCCACTTCTTCTTATTAGCTTGTTTCATTATGAAGTAATAACATCAGTATCACTCATATACTGATATGTTATTATAAGTATGAAACAACCCTATTTCACCATCTATCTATCCTACGGAAAAAGAAATCACCGCGCGTGCGTACGTACGGAATACCGTCTCCACGCCGTGGTGTAATCTATTTTCCACCACCACCTTACATGGATGGGTATAATGTTGTAAAGAATAACTATACATAGTTATTAAAACATCATATTGATTCTGATATATTGTATAATCCACTCCAATTCAATTCAATATTTATGGAAATGATATCATCGCTCGTGCGTACGTACGGACTACCGTCTCCACGACGCGATGAGATTCATTCTCCATGTTAACCATTTAAGAATGATTATAAAGTATATATAATAAATAATAATGAAATATATGAAATTATAAAGCTACTGGATTTATGTATATATATATATATATGTCATCTACTTACTTCCATTCAAGACAATAGGGAAAGGAAAACAGCGTTCATGCGTACGTACGGACTACCGTCTCCATGAACGGTGTTTTTCATTTCATTTATCTATATATTATATATATATATATACTGAATATATATGATATATAAATCATATTTTATATTCTGGAAGTAAGTAAATCATGATAATAATGTCAATAACAACAAGTCAAAACACCTACGATAAATGAAACGATTTTACCCAAAACGCTTCTTTAACATGGAATTTACAAAAGAACGGGTAATATAATGTCATAAGTGAACCATATATGATATCATAACAATGAATATGATTCTTTAATAAGTCAATGAAATTATTTAAACCATTATACAGGAGCTTCGGACACGTACAAAGCAAATCGGACCTAAGGTAAGGGAAATATCACAATCTCATTTTTATCCGAGATTGTTTATTCGTAAGTATTTACTGGGGTGTATTTTATCATCCACATCCATGTTTCATCAATATGTAATTTTATTTCCATCCAACTACAATTGTTTAAATCCATTTTTACCCTTCGGTGAGTTTTTAGTAAAAGAAATGAAAGGAATCTTTTGATGTTTTTCGTACGAGGTACTTTTTGACTTTTCCGACAAAAGTACGAAGAATGTTTTTTTTAACTTATACGGCACGAAAGGATTTCTACTGTTTTATAAAGCCTTATTTTCATGAAGCTTCCTCTAAAATATTTCATGACTATTTTCAATAAAATCTCTTTCTTTTAAAATTGCATGATGTTTTGTGAAAAGAAATTGATTTTGAAGAAGAAAGGATATTTTCCTCAAGAATTCAATTCAAGTGTTTTATCAAAATTATTTTCCATATAAGATAACAAAGGGTTCTGTTTCTATCCATATTTTTACATTGATTTGACTATGTTGTGATGGAATTATGTTTATGAATTCCTTTATCTTATATGAATTGATTTATGATGTCATGATGTTTCAAGAATCCCATTTTTGTTACATGTGTTATGCGATGATGTATGTTGATTATGTGGAACACATAAGAAAGGATTCATTATAAGATGGGTGGGACCTATATCTCCCTCCAATGCATTGGGTAATGATTTTATATCTCATGAGATAGACATGGCTGGAATGGTAGGTTATACCGGTTCAGTGAAACAGGACTGAAACGAGGAGTGAACTCGGTTCAGAAAGGGACTTTGTCCACTAAGATAGTCTTGGAAATGAGTCTTCACTAACAAGAAATGATTCTCTATGATTATGTGTGAATGCCACAAAGTTTCATGTTTTATGTTATGATTATTGTGATTACATTTCACTGCCATGATTTACCCCATGTTATGAAATTATGATCTCTTTTGCAGGTTAAGATTTCCAAAAGTTATGTGCTTATGTATATGATGTGATTGATATTTCTTTTGTTTACCCTTACTGAGCATTTGAGCTCACCCTTTTATGTTTTCTTTTCCCCAGGATATAAAGAAAGGTTTTAGGTATAAAAAAAAGAAGATCTTTATGGGAGTTGTTGAAGATCTTTCACCACGATTAGAAGATTATATTCCGAGTTTCCAAAGACACTAAACTATTACGGTCCTTGTGTGTGTGTTTTTGTTATGTACTAAGTATTCCGCAAATGTAATGTAATGTCCATGTACGTCAGGCTACGGGTCTCTACAGTTGGTATCAGAGGAAAGGTTTAGTCAACCTTTGGAAACTAGGATGGGAAAACGTTAGTGAGATCCCTAGAGATATTTCTAAGGTATGTCTAGGGATGTCTCTAAGGTTAAGTATACGTATAGGTTATAGTCCTAGAATTGCTCTAACGATCTTAGAATTTAACCTAAGATGTTAGATATTGAGGGTACTACCCCTTTATTATGTTGTTTTCCCTAGCATGATTTTTGCCTCTCACATTATTCTTTTGGGGTTTTAGACGATGGCTGGAACCCGAAGGAACCGTGTTGATCAATGCAATGGACAATGCAATGATTGTCCCCCTGAGCAACCAAACGATATGGGAGCTGGAATGCAAAATCTTGTAGCCATTCTCACAAAACTTTCTCAAGCTATGAATCATTCAGGACTTCCAAACGAGCAAAGGAAGGAGCAACATTCTGTTGAATCCTTCATGAGGCAGCGTCCGCCTTCTTTCAGTGGGTCTACTGATCCATTAGTTGCTGAACAATGGATTAGTACTACTGAAAAGATATTTTCAGTTCTTCAATGTTCTGAACATGATAAATTCATCTTAGCAGTATATCGTTTGGAAGGTGAAGCTGATCAATGGTGGAATCTTATCAAGAATACGAGGCAAAGAGATGAAATTGATTCCATGGAATGGGATGATCAGTTCAAGAACTTGTTTTTCAGTAAGTACTTCCCTTGTATTCTTCGAATGAAGATGGAGAAGGAGTTTCTTGAACTAAAGCAAAAGGATGATGAATCTGTTGGTATATACGAAGCGAATTTTACAAGACTTGCAAGGTATGCATCTGGCATTATCATCCAACCTGAAAGTAAAGTTGATCGATTTTCAGTGGCTTAAAACCAAGTCTTCGAAGGGCATTAGCTATAAGAGACTTCAGTAGCTATGAAGAAATTGTGCATTGTGCTATCATGGTAGAAATGGAAGTTGGTGTTACATATCCATCTCATGGTTTTGACAAGAAACGAAAGATGGAGTTCAAGGAGAAATCTCAGAATAATGGTGAAAAGAAGATGAATGTTTCCTTATGCACAAAGTGTGGAAAGAAGCATGGTGGAGATTGTCTTAAAGGGACTAGAAAATGTTTTAAGTGTGGAAAAGAAGGTCATCGAGCAGCTGAGTGTCAAAGTAATGGAAAAAGGGATTCTAATGAAGTGAATAAAGAAAACACTGCAGAGAACGCACAACCAACACTTCAATGCTTCAAGTGCAAGGAGATGGGACATTATGCCAATAAATGCCCTAATCCAAGGGTTAATGATGATTGACAGGAGCAACCGCTTAAGGCAAAGGACAAAGGGAAGTCACATGCGATCACTATTGGAAATGTTGAATATGACAACGATGTGGTGGAATGATTAAGTTTTTATGTAATGGGATTCCAAAATAATGTTGTATCATGGAATATTGGAATATTTATGTATTGGTCTAATGTGGTATTCAAAGTTATTGAGATATTATGCGCATAATGAAGGAAAAACGAGAAAATGAAATGTTTAATAGTATTCATGAGCTCATGATTGATATAAGGACTAAGTGATATCATGGTTTGAGTATATAGAATTTTGAGGATTTTGGTATGTGGAAAGTGTTAACTTTTAACTGCATTCAAGTTTTCACTAAGGTTCAATGGGTATTCAAGAGAGTACAAGATTAAGGCCTTTGAATGTTTGGAATGTGTCCAACAAGATATATCTTATGAGATATGGGGATCAACGATGGTATTAAATCTCTGGTAATCGTTTTCACTATGTTATGAGAATGGACTGCAGTATTATGGATAGGACTAAAGATTGGAATGGATTATGTTGGACATAAGTTAGTATTGTTTAAGGATAGAAGTTTTTTCGATATTATGGGATGTTATAGTAATATAGTTTTAGAAAAAGGACAACCTGCAGGACGGGCGACAGCCCATCGCTTCGGACAAGGCTGTGGGAATCGAACCCACAACCGAAGTGCGACTGGCCTTTATCGCCTACCACTGGCCTACAGAAAGTCCCTGTTTAGTAGAAACTAGTTTTATTATATTAAGCAGTATAATATATGAAGTATAAGTCCATTTTAGGAACTATATATGATTAATCTCACTATAGATCGACTTATGTATATAATTTTTGCTAAACTTTTGTTTGAGACAGATGGAATGACCCGTCATTCTATCACATGATCTGCTAACACTTCACGAATAACAAATTCAGCTTCATTTATTTAAGAGATGAAGTGGAAATTGTTCTAGGCACGAACAATAGTGAGATTGTACCAAAATAAAGAAAGTATTTATTCCAATTCAAATTTTCAACTTTAGGGAAATGATCTTGAAAACCAAAAATGTTGTCCTAGTGATCTTATACCTGATGAATCGGATGGTACCTTAGATTGTCACAAATTTATGGATTTGTGATTATTGGCTTTTCCATAGCCATGTTCTCTACCACTCTCCATCAGAACATGATGGTTAGATTTCTCTTCCATATCCATATTTTCACCTATGTGGAAACCCAATGATTAGTTTATTTGGGTAACCGTTACGTTTCATACTTTTGTTTTTAAAGATTGGTTTTGATATTCCTTTTTACGATGTGGGTTTCTATTAAAGAAACTTTCAAATAGTAAACCATTTATAACCCCGACGAATTTCGAGGGCGAAATTCATTTTAAGGGGGGTAGAATGTAACAGCCCAAGATTTTATAAAAAATATTCTTTTTAATTTTATTAATGTCTTGTGTTGTACGCTACACCAAAAGGAGCTTGCACAACACGCATCCTTGACTTGCCTTGCATTACACGCAATCGCGACCTTCCTCGATAGCGTGTGTAGTACGCAATAACGAGTTTCACTAAATAGCGATATGCTATTAAAATGTTATTAAAACTAGCCATTATGAATAGTAATAACCACTTTTTAAAATTCTGTAAATCTTATTTTTCAAAATGAACTTCATTTTTGGATTCGGAGTATCGAATTTAGCCTAAGGTGAAATTTTGGTACATTTCGGATAACTTTCATATTCTGATGAAAAGTGAAAATTACTAAATTATAATTAAAAAACAACTTTTTTAATCGAAATAATTAATAGTGATAAATTATTAATTGGAGTAGTTTTAAAGTATATTTAGAATATATTTTTACAATTTAATACAATGTTGGTCATTGGATGTAATTGCACATTTAAACCAGACATAAACAAGTGTCAATCTTTTGATAGATATTGTTTCTTAAAAACACGCTATTTGTTTTAACGGCGGGATTTAATTATAAAATTAATTAATGCAACTTCTATGTTATGAATTTGGTAAAATAGTCTTCATTTTTGAATTCGAAATATGAAATATAGCTTAGGATGAAATTTTGGCATTTTTCTGAAAACCTTCATTTTTTGATGAATAGTGAAACTACTAAGTGGTAGTTAAAAAACTGAATTTTTCATAAAACTTAATTTTACCGCTTCTGTGAATGGAATTTCAAAAATCCGAGAGACACGGTTGATGTCAGTAAGTAAAATGTCGTTCAATGAGATGAAAATAATTTTTGGTGAATAGTAACTTTTTACTTTTATTTACCACGGTTAAAAGTAAATAGGGTAATTAAGGGTAAGAATGATATTAATATTACCCTAACACATGTCCTAATTCTATTGGACAAGTTTATCTCGACCAAAAACAACCTTAAGTGTAAAATATTATCATTTAGGCCCACTTGGATTAGATTAGGACATTTATTATTATTTAATTCAAAGAAGAGTTAAAAGAGTTAAAATCAAAGTTTATTCACTAAAACATTTTTAATATGGGGTTATACATAAGATAAATTCTACTATAAATATTAATTAGAAATCTAAAACGATTTCCTACATAATGATATTTTATTTATAATTTTTAGACTTTAAATAAATTAATTTATTTATGACACAACGATGATGCAGTAATTACCCTTTTAAGGAAATATTAACATAATTGATGTTATAAATACTCAAATGAATGTAATTTGAGACTTTTTATGAATTCCACTAATTTTCTAGGTTACTATGATATATTAGTGTTGATTTAATCAACTTGGTTCGAACATATAATTCTGTTATGACTTTCACAAAAATCATATATCAAATAGTGTCAAAATTGACACAAAATAGTTTTTAAATCAAATATTATATTATTAATTGTTATTTTATTCCTAAAAATCTAAGGATCGGCCAAATGACTTAGATAATGATATTTATATTAATAATAAACAATTTGGGGTTAGTTTGTCATGTTATAGTAAGTTTATTAACCATATAGTGAAAGAAAACAAAAAGACACGGTAAAAGTTAAATTATTTAACTTAGAGTTAAATCTAATTGATAAGGTTAAAATAATAACCTAAACTTGTCTAAATCCTATTGGTTGATAGGATTTCGACCCATCCCCACTTTAGCTTCGAAATAAGACCCTTTGGAACCATTATAAACCGATTTTTATTTTAATATAAAATAATATTTTGAGATATTCCTAAGGTGCCCCTCTCCTCCCTTATAAAAGGGCACCTCCTCCCCCTCCTCCTCACACCAATTTGAGCACTAAAGCTCGGCCAACCCCTGCCAAAATCTCTTCTCCACTTCCCTAGAAACATCCTATAGGTTCTGGTCTTCCTCAAAGACCAATTTTAGTTCCCTAAGAGGAGGTCTCCAAAAGGCGCTTCAAAGAAGCGGTAATTACCGTTACCAATTCTTTCATCTTTATTTCTTCTTCCACTTCTTCTTCTTAGGTTGTTTCATTATGAAGTAATAACATCATTATCACTCATATACTTATATGTTATTATAAGCATGAAACAACCCTATTTCACCATCTATCTATCCTACGGAAAAAGAAATCACCGTGCGTGCGTACGTACGGAATACCGTCTCCACGCCGTGGTGTAATCTATTTTCCACCACCACCTTACATGGATGGGTATAATGTTGTAAAGAATAACTATACATAGTTATTAAAACATAATATTGATTCTGATATATTGTATAATCCACTCCAATTCAATTCAATATTTATGGAAATGATATCATCGCTCGTACGTACGTACGGACTACCGTCTCCACGACGCGATGAGATTCATTCTCCATGTTAACCATTTAAGAATGATTATAAAGTATATATAAGAAATAATAATGAAATATATAACATTATAAATATACTGGATTTATGTATATATATATATGTATGTCATCTACTTACTTCCATTCAAGACAATAGGGAAAGGAAAACAACGTTCATGCGTACGTACGGACTACCGTCTCCATGAACGGTGTTTTTCATTTCATTTATCTATCTATTATATATATATATATATATACTGAATATATATGATATATAAATCATATTTTATATTCTGGAAGTAAGTAAATCATGATAATAATGTCAATAACAACAAGTCAAAACACCTACGATAAATGAAACGATTTTACCCAAAACGCTTCTTTAACATGGAATTTACAAAAGAACGGGTAATATAATGTCATAAGTGAACCATATATGATATCATAACATTGAATATGATTCTTTAATAAGTAAATGACATTATTTAAACCATTATACAGGAGCTTCGGACACGTACAAAGCAAATCAGACCTAAGGTAAGGGAAATATCACAATCTCATTTTTATCCGAGATTGTTTATTCGTAAGTATTTACTGGGGTGTATTTTATCATCCACATGCATGTTTCATTAATATGTAATATTATTTCCATCCACCTACAATTGTTTAAATCCATTTTTACCCTTCGGTGAGTTTTTAGTAAAAGAAATGAAAGGAATATTTTGATGTTTTTCGTACGAGGTACTTTTTGACTTTTCCGACAAAAGTACGAAGAATGTTTTTTTAACTTATACGGCACGAACGGATTTCTACTGTTTTATAAAGCCTTATTTTCATGAAGCTTCCTATAAAATATTTCATGACTATTTTCAATAAAATCTCTTTCTTTTAAAATTGCATGATGTTTTGTGAAAAGAAATTGATTTTGAAGAAGAAATGATATTTTCCTCAAGAATTCAATTCAAGTGTTTTATCAAAATTATTTTCCATCTAAGATAATAAAGGGTTCTGTTTCTATCCATATTTTTACATTGATTTGACTATTTTGTGATGGAATTATGTTTATGAATTCCTTTATCTTATATGAATTGATTTATGATGTCATGATGTTTCAAGAATCCCATTTTTGTTACATGTGTTATGCGATGATGTATGTTGATTATGTGGCACACATAAGAAAGGATTCATTATAAGATGGGTGGGACCTATATCTACCTCCAATGCATTGGGTAATGATTTTATATCTCATGAGATAGACATGGCTGGAATGGTAGGTTATACCGGTTCAGTGAAACAGGACTGAAACGAGGAGTGAACTCGGTTCAGAAAGGGACTTTGTCCACTAAGATAGTCTTGGCAATGAGTCTTGACTAACAAGAAATGATTCTCTATGATTATGTGTGAATGCCACAAAGTTTCATGTTTTATGTTATGATTATTGTGATTACATTTCACTGCCATGATTTACCCCATGTTATGAAATTATGATCTCTTTTGCAGGTTAAGATTTCCAAAAGTTATGTGCTTATGTATATGATGTGATTGATATTTCTTTTGTTTACCCTTAATGAGCATTTGAGCTCACCCTTTTATGTTTTCTTTTCCCCAGGATATAAAGAAAGCTTTTAGGTATAAAAAAAAAGAAGATCTTTATGGGAGATGTTGAAGATCTTTCACCACGATTAGAAGATTATATTCCGAGTTTCCAAAGACACTAAACTATTACGGTCCTTGTGTGTGTGTTTTTGTTATGTACTAAGTATTCCGCAAATGTAATGTAATGTCCATGTACGTCAGGCTACGGGTCTCTACAGTAATGGTATTGGAATGAGTCCTTGATAGTTTTTTATAGAGTCCTACATTATTCATTTCCTTGTTATGAGATAAGTTATTGATTTTAAATGTGATTATTCAACTAGTAGATTATCAATGTGAATGTTTAAATGGAATTATTTGATTTATTCATTCCATATTAGGATGAAGATAATGTTTTAAAAGCAAAGTATTTTAGTTTTATACCTTTCCTTATGATTTTATGCTTATTTATGATAGCTTCTACTATATTGTTTATCCTTAATGAGAATTTGATCTCACCCCATTCTTATGTTTTTTAGGATTCTAAGAAGTGTATTATGCTTTATATACAGGGTTAATCTAGGAGAATAATAGAATTCTCAAAGAATTATCTATGTTTAATTTTAGGTTTGTAATTGCAATGTAAATTTCATGTATGTAATATATTTTCAAGACTGTTAAACTGAACGGTCCTTCGGGATTTAATTCTTTATAATAATGCCAATCTATTAAAAAAATGCACCAGCTCTGGACTTATGGGGTAAGGGATTCACAATCACCCATAGAAAATAAATGTGTTTCATAAACATCTTATCATTATAAACATAAACCATATAGAGGAATGATAAATATGGTATCATTGGATCATATATTTAGTAAATACTAAGTAACATCAAATGATTTCACCTTATAAGGAAAATTATTTCAAAAAGAAAAATCAATTGGAACATTTCTTTAGAAAAATAACCTTTATTTGGAATCCCATTTTTAAAATTAGATATTCATTAAAAATAATTTTATTTGAAAATATCCATTAAAACTAATAAATTAATCTTTAAAAAAATAATTTTCATAACGATGATAAATTCCATTCATTTTGTACACGGTTAAACACATATTTCTTTCACATTTTTAGTAAATTTCAAGTAATCCTTTTTTAGAAACTGCAATGAAGATTCATTTTAAAAAACTTTTTAAAAATTAAAACATGGGTAATAATGTATTTAATAAATTATTTTGATAATATTAAAATACTCTTTAAAACAATTTTATAAAACATAAATATTGAAGAAAAAGGGTTTTTGACTAAAGGGATAAATAAAGAGGATTTTTATTAAAAATAACTTTTTGGTCTTTTGATCAATTAAGACAGGTAAATGAAGAAAAAACATGTATTCTATATAAATAAACTTTTTATAAAAAAAATAGCTTTCTTTATAGGTATATAATAACATTTCATCATCAAAAAAATTAATCTTAAACAAGCGTGATAAAAAATTAGATTATAACATTAAACCTTTACCATATTGTTATTTTTGAATCATAAGCCCCATTAAAGAATAAAATAAAATGAAACATTAAATATTATTAAAATAATTATATTCATGAAAAAAGATTTCAAAGGTGATTTATATAGACCTTATAAAATAAGATAAATTCAAAACATAACTTATGTCCTAGATAAGGGAATTTGAGACAAAAAAACCCATACGCCTTTGGAAACATTCGAATCGTAAGCCCCATTAAATAATAACATTAAATGAAACTTTATTTATCATTAAAATAAGTATATTTATTATATTAAATATCAAAGGGTAAGTATATACACCACATAAAAGATACAAGTGATGAATATGAAATATGTCTCCCAAAAATAAAAGAGGGACAAAAAATACCTTAGCTTAACTCTGGACTTCCTTTGTACACGTTAAAACCTAAAATAAAATAAATATAGGTTTTTAATATATTAAATAAACATAATAATATTTATAATACCATATATTATCTACTTATGACATTTTATTACCAATTTGTTAGTAATTTCTTTTTAAAATCACGTTTCAGGTAATAACTACTTCGTTTTTTCAAGTGTTTTTTTATTTATTATCTTTAGTCATTTAATTTTTTTAAAAAATTCCATAATATAAAGAATTTTTAACATTATATAAATATTACATATATTTATTATATAATTATTTGTAGTAATCCATCAAATTTAGAGATAGAAAATCAATTACACCGTTTATGTAGACGGTACGACATACATACACATTAACGTTGTTTCCATTTTCTTGACACATGAAACAAAAGAAAGTTAAATAATATATTACCATATAGAATAATTTTTTATTTCTTATATATCATATATTTTCATTAAATTTACCCATATTACTTTCCATTCAATGATTTATTGAAAAACGAATCACATCGTTTCAGGAGGTGGTAGTCCACCGTACCCACAAACGACGTTATTGTATCTCCAAAAAAAAGAAAAGTAATATGGTATATGTTATATAATAATTAAATAAGTAATTTTTTATTAAAAATATCATATATTTTTATTTAATATATCCTTATTATGAACTAATTAATATATAAATGAAAAAAACATCACATCGGTTAGGAAGGAGGTAGTACATTGTGTACACGAGGGGTGTTATTGTTTTCCAAAAGGTTCAAAGTTAAGAGGTTATATATGGTATTATAATTATAGATTAATAATAATATCATAAAAATAATATATAAAAATTACACCAATCATTAAATCTATTTGTTATATGTGGTGATGTAAAAAAAATAAAATCGGTTCGTGGGGCGATAGTCTGTTGTACACACGATCGGCGGTTTTTCATCCCATTTGATAGAAGATGATATGGATATAGATTATTAAATTAACATATTAAAATCTCTTTATAAGTTATATAATTGTGTTATTATATAATAATAACTAAGTAATATTTTATGTTGGTGGAGGAATTAATAAAAAAACATAAGGTTAAAAAAAATTCCTCTTCTACGGAGAGCCTCTTTAGGTTTATAACTAATGCCTTCTTAGAAGGGATTCCCAATGAAATTAAGAACTATAAAATATGTAAAGTGAATTTATGAATATATATTTTTAGGTTTTTGGATGAACCAAATGGTTTTCAAACTTTTAAGAGGAAGTGAGAGGTGGGATTTTATAAGTGAGGGAGAGGACACACGTCTAATTTTTGAAAATAATAGTGTAACCACATTTTTCACATGAAAAAAGGGTAAAAATGGGTAATTAAAAAACAATTCATTATAGAATCATGAAATATTTCCATATTATTGGTTTGGACACGTTTATATGTCATTTTATTCCTTATCTTTTTAGTTTAACCACCCCATAAACTCGTCTTAACCTTAACTGTTGTAATTAGTTTTTACTATTTTACTATTCATTTTGAAAAAAATTTACATAACCCTATTATATAATATAAATTTTTATTATTAAAGATTTTTAATCATTTTTTACAAATTCCATAAAAATAAGTGAAAAATTTTAATTTAAAATTAAACCCACAAACACGATAAAAATTGGTTTTGCAAAGAGAAACATTTTATAAGTAGATAAAGTTTTTGTATCAAAATTTAATATTAAATTGATTACAATGACCTAAATTGGATTAATAAATATATATTTTAACTAATTTTACATATAAAGCTATTTTTAAAAAAATTAACCTTATAAATTCTTTTAAAGAAATGTTATTTTCAATAAGAATCTGTATTTTTTACTATTCATCGAAAAAAATCAACTTTTTAGAAAATATCCAAACATTAATTGTAATATTATTTTGAAATTTTGAATCCAAAAATGAATTTAATTTTTTCAAATAAATTTTCAAAAAAAAACTTAAAAAATGATTTTATTGTTTTCTCACAATAAATAATTAAATAATATTTTTTGATAAAAATATATTTTCGAAGTATATAAAGACTTAACCAAAAATCAATTACTTATTTATAAATATATTTTATTTATATAAAAACTTCATAATTATTTTTTTAATATTTCTATTTATACATCCATGTTTAATATCTAGGTAATAATAATAATAATAATAATAATATATAGTGGTTCATTAAAACTCTATATTTCATGTAACAACAGATATCAAAGAAATTAATTTTTGAAAAAAATATTTCATAAAATATTGGAGTGTTACAGTTTGGAAAACATTAATCGAGTAGTGATCACTACTAACTTGAAATTCAGCCACAAACAGTATCACTCTAACCTTAGTTCTTTATGATCTTATGGGCTTGATCGAGGAAGAATCCCAAAGATGTTACCTCCTTCCCAAGATCTGCTAAATGTACTTCAGAAGGGATATTCCTACTAGTAGAATCTGAAATTACTACCTTCAATTATAAATAAATTTCATCATTTTCCATAATATAGATAAATCCAAATGGTCTATTCTTACTTTCTATACCACCAACGGTCATAATTCCCAATTTTCATATTGACCATTATTCCATAATGCCCAATTGTCATATTGACCAATAGTTATATTGGAAATTTTCCATAATTCACAATATACATATTAAACGTTATATATACAACAACATCTAAATCCATTCATGCCATTCTAATAATTCTTGCACTATTTTAATTTCAATGTTTATTTTTTTCTTCTTAATAGAAATTTATGTCTTATACTAGTTATTAATATTCGTTTAAAATCCACTAAAGTATAAGATTATGGTTTTATCACACATTGTAACATGGTTTATACCACTAGTTTTATCTTATATGTGTTTCACTATTATAATTAAGAAATAAATTTTTAATTATGGGACAATCTTAGGATTAAAGGTTTATTTACTATTATAGAAAGTATAAATAAATTAATACTTGAAATATATTATATTATAATGTAATCAATTCTTATGGGTACATTAACTGAAACAATATCATTATATATTTTATTCTTGTGTCCCTTACCCATACATTTCACCATATTAATAAGGAAATGAATAAATAATTGGTAAAAGTAAATAAAATAAATAGTAACTAATATATTTCTAATATATTATTGTAATATAAGAGTATAAAAGGAAATATATTTGAATAAGGTCCAAAATAAGTTATTATTATTGTTTTGTTTATTATATATGAGGATAAAAAATTTCATGGAAGTCATTTGTAATGTTAAGGATTTTTTCATCGCAATTTCCTTTAATAGAGATATGTTTCATATTCACCACTTATAATATTTTTTGGGGTGTATATTATTCCCATGGATTTTTTTTCATTTCAATTTTATTGAAATTTTATGAAATTACAAATCCATCTCAGGATCTCTCTTTCAAGGGATTTTAATTCAAAATTTACCAAAGTTGTAACAGTTTATTTTACAATATCATTTTGAAATCGAGAATATTTATGTTTGAATTTACATCTAGGGAAAATGTATTTTCATAATATATTTAACCCCATATATTTTATTCTCATATATTTATTTATATGGATTATATTTCTCTTTACAATTTCATATCTCATTGGTTTATAATTCAACTAAAAATAATTTTTATAAGATGATATGGCCTAATCTCTTCATCGTGGTTTGGAATCTTTCTCCACTGTGTCGATATTATTTATATTTTTTATGAATTTAATTATCTTTTTGTATATTATTTCATAAGGTATTTATAAATATAATTTAATTTATACGAAAAAATTATGCTTTTGATTTTTTAGTATTGTCATTTTTTGCAAACTTTCACTTTCTTTAAAAAGTTTATAAAGAATATTTTTTAGCACTTTGTACATGAACAAATTTTTTCGATTTTATAACCATTTTTCATAATCGAGATTCCACTCAAAATATTCAAGGCTTTAAAAAGTAAAATATTTTCTTATAATTTTGTGAATGTTTTATTTTAAAATGAAATTAATCAAAATAAAAGGATATTTCTTCATGTTTTTTAATGAAATTTTATAATGATTCTCTAAGAAAATTATCTTGGTTAACATCATTTAATGTTTATTATGCTTCACTATGGATATTATCTAGTGATACCATCAACATTATTTATATGAAATTATTATTATAATGTTTTGTAAAAGTTTTTATGGAATTTGTTTTTTTTTCTACAGTTTAATTAATATATCATATAATTATAAATTAATTTATAATTACATAGAACAAATATGTATGATATATATTTATGGGATGGGTGGTTCTATTATATCCCACAAATAAATTATTTAATGATTTATATCTCATGAGATAAAAATATTAATCATTGACTTTGTTTAAATGTTCATAATATTGAGCATATAACATGTTGAAATGTTTATATTGTTAGGTGTGGACCTTATTGAAATGTCCACAATGTTAATTAGGGACCTTATTGAAATGTTACCAATGTTAAACAAGGACCTTATTGATATATCAATAGTGTTAAGAGTTAAATATGTTTATAATTTTTCCACATGTATATTTTATGACCCATGTCTCATGGTTATCACCTATATTACCACATCTTTATTCCATTATCTCTTTAATATGATATTTCTCCCAACCACATGCTCTTGATTCATGGTTATCAACTCTTGATTTCACACATACATGAAAATTGTATTATCTTATAATGAAATCATTATTCAATGTCTCATTATTTATGATATATTTATTATTATGTTAGATTATTTTATGTTAGGTATATGAACCTTGATTATTCTCTCATAACCACATGGTCATCATATACTCACTTATAATCTCTTATTGTTACATATTATGTTTACCCTTATTGATAATCCAAGCTCACCTCAACCTTATATTTCCATTTCGAAGGTACTCAAGAAAGATTTTAATAATTATTTTTCTAGATGGGTATCACATATAAAGGATATTTATTGGAAACATTTAAGCAATATTTAAAAATATGAATATCAAGTACCTAATATTTAAATAAATTAAACATTTTAATTTTTTGATTGTATGTGAATTTATGAGATATAATTTTTATTGATGTAAGATATGTGTGTTTTATGTTCAGTTGATATAAAAAAATTTCAAACCATATGTGTAAAGTTTCTGTTTTAGTATTGGCTCTAGGTGTCCTATTCTGGGGTTCCTCGGTTGGTATTGGTGTGAGGTTTAGTTATTTTTTGGTATTATTGTATGAAGAATTATAGGAAGAAACCTAATACAAAATATGATAAACCAAAAGTTATATAGTATGAACCTAAAATATATATTAGATTGAAATAAAAGTGTCATAATTTAGAATATCATGGAATTAATTTCCCAAATTGAATTATTTATTCATATAATTATTACTTCCTAATACTAACAGTAAAAATTTTGGTTTTAGTCAATGGCTACAACCAGGTAAAATAAATTTAAAAATTATTATGATTGAAAATGTAATGAATTA
The DNA here is from genome assembly GCA_963277665.1 of Viscum album. Taxonomy (NCBI): domain Eukaryota; kingdom Viridiplantae; phylum Streptophyta; class Magnoliopsida; order Santalales; family Viscaceae; genus Viscum; species Viscum album. Next base: position 2,060,937,436 of record OY728133.1, on the reverse strand, counting down.
TGTAATGAGAAACTCAATTAGATGATATATTTAGTGAAAAAGTTCCTAAAAATGTTTTTTGGGGTTAGGAGAAATAATCTAAATCATATTGATCTCCTTAAAATCCAAATAAAGAGTAATGCATTATTGAGTCCTTCATGCATCAATGACCACCATCCTTCAGTGGGTATTCTTATCTAGTGATTTCCATGTTATTTATTAATTCTATATAAAATGTATTTTTTATTCTCCGTTGACCAAATAATCAAATGGTTATTTTAATTATTTATCATTTTTAAGGTGATGCTAATTAATGGTGGGATCTCATTAAGAATACTACGAAAGAGGAATAAATTGACTCCATAGTATGGGAGGAGTTTAAAATTTTTTTTTTTTTAAAATACATAACCTCTTTAAGCTAAAGTGGGGAGATAATTCATGAATTTAAAACAAAATAAAGATTAATAAATTTGATTATATGAATAAAACTCCATGAAACTCATGAGATATGTCTCTAATTTTATTAATAACCTTGAGAGAATGATCTATCATCTCATTAGTGTCCTAAAACAAAGTCATGGAATTAAATACAATAGACTTTCGTATATATATAGTAATTTTTCAATTCTCACTTATGATAGAAATGTAAACTTAAGTATAAAATCCGGATATTTTATGATATATTTCTATTTAAATAAATTCCATTCCGTAAATAATTTTTGATACATGAAACCCTATATCAAAATGAACCATATTATAGTATGCTATTATAACCTATAAATTAAATTGGTGTATTCAATATAAATTTAAAGAAAATATAAAAATACGTATATGGTTTTAGATAAATCAAACATATTCATAAATAAGTACTCAGTTTTTAGTAAAGTCATTTTATTTTTTGAAAATACATTTTTTCGCCAAAAATGTTTATTATTGGTTTTTGAGAGTACATAAAAAATTAATTTATGCCAATTTTAGAAAATTTTCTTCAAATAAATAACTTAATTTTTTTAATTCATCATGTCAAAAATATCTTAGAGGGAATGTTTTTATAATTTTATGTAAATATTGATTTTTCGATGAATAGTGAAAATGTTATTTTTTGTTGAAAACTTACTTTTAATTTATTGAATTTAAAAATTTAAATTTAGTTTTAGAATGGATTTAAAAGTAATATTATTTCATTTATATTACTAATAATATAATTAATCTCATTGGATTTCATTTTATCTTGTATTTTAGAATAAAAAATTTTTATACTTAAAATAACATTTTTTATTGAAAACGGTTTTCCATCATGTTTGGAGGGTTTAATTTTTAATTAAATCCTTCCACTTATCTGAATTTAATTTTATGAAATGGATTAAATATTTTGAATAATAATAATTAATATTATAAAATTAGGTCATCTTAATTTTTGGTGATAATAAAAAATAAAAATAGTAAAAATTTGTTTGTATGGTTAAGGTAAAAATGGGTTTACCATGGACTAAACCAATAGATAAGGGTAAGTTTACCAATTAAACTTCTCAAAATAATATTTTATATCTATATTTTGATATAAAATTATCATAACTTCTAACATCTATCCATTTATATTCATTTTGAATCAATATGATATTAAAATTTTTTAATCTTTTAAGAAATTCTATGTTTGTCCACTCTTGCACTTATAAAAGGAAATCCCTCTTTTATATTATTTAAAACAAATTTATCCATATATATTGAATAAAAACTTCCCAATTATCTTATAAAATTAATTATCCTTTAATTTCATTTGAGTTTATTCTTAAAATACAATTATCGTGGTCTTTGAGAAAGTATCTAAAGGATTCCTACCGAAGAAGAGGTAATCGTCTTACCCCACATATTTCAAATTATTTCATCATATACCTCATATATATATATTTTATTAATCATAAATTAATAAATTAAGTATCCTAAAAATATTTTGAATTTAGAAACACCATTATTAATATTCGTTTCCATCAAGTTGGAAGTGAAAGTATCACTTGTGTGTATGTGTGGACTACTTCCTCCACATAGCAATAACAATAATTTTCCATCATTATATTTCGTGTATGGTTAATATGATATATTTAATGATTATAAATGAAATTTATTACAAAATTATGATTATATAATTAGAACATTATATCTAACTTATTACCTTCCAATCTATTGAGAAACAGTAATGTCGTTCGTGCATACGTGTAGACTACCACCTCTACGAAATGATGTGATTACTTTTTCAATTATTATTTACATGAATGGAAATAAGGATATATAAAATGAATATATATCAAATATATGATATAATTACAATTCTATAAATTTTAACTGTTATTCACCTTTCTTTCATTGCATCTGTCAAAATATGAAAACAATGCTCATTTGTAGGTACATTCTACCTTCTCCATAAATAGTGAAATATAGTTTTCTATATATACCTTCTATTGATGAATATATATATATATATAACTAATATATATTATATTTATATCATTATTAAAATTCTATATATGATGTAACCATGATCATATTATGGGGAATGTAACTACCGAACCGAAATTCTCATGAAAAACGAAATAGTTAGTACCCAGAAACAATGATTTAAATAATGAATTATTAATAAATGGGTGTTGGAATCATATAATTGGATCATATATTATATTTTACGTATTCTAATGATTTTTTTATAGAATTATAGAAAATTTAAATTTACTATATTTGAGTTTATAGATCATTTAAGGAAATTCAAACTTGGGGTAAGGGATTTTTGTCTCACTTTATTTAGGTGGGAAACATGTCATATTCACAGCTTGTTTCTTTTATTCGGTGTATATATTGACCATTAATTTATTTTATTATGATTATAATGAAAATTATGGTTATTTTCATATCTATATAAGGTTATCTCTTTCATGGGGTTTTTATTCAGATATTACTAAAGTGGTAAGGGTTCTTCATCCCATTATTTTTTCGTTGGGACATGTTTGGTGTTTTTAACCTATTTATGTTTATAATGTTTACATACTACCTATTTTACATTTTATACTAAGATTATAATTATTTTCATTATATTTTTAGTTTAATTTCAATTTATTCTTTCATGGGTCTTATGATCCAAAGTAACCAAAGTGGTAAGGGCTTTATGTTACAATCTCATTGTTTATTATAATTATTTATGAATATGTTTTTTATGATTAATGTTCAAGATATATCTTTAATAAATTTCATAAATATTTATTTAATATTTATTTTTATGTTATTTTCACGAAATAATATCATTTTTCTCTCTTTAGTAATTAAAATTATTGAGAAAATATTTTTTAGAAACCATACTCTATTTCTTCTTTAGTCTAAAATCTTGTTCCTCTATGTCCATGTTTTCATTAAAATATTTTCAAAAATGTTTTAAATATTCTATTTTGTTGTTTAAATTCATTTATAGGCATGATTGAATTTTTAATAAATGATTAAAAAGGAATCTCACTTTCATTTTTCAAAAAAGATATTTTGAATTTCTACCAAAAAAATAGGAATGGAATATTTGTTTTAACGTACATGGCATAAAAAATTGACCATCATGACCTCTCAAATAATTGAAGCTACATTTAAAATTTTCCATTATTATTTTTAATGAAAATTTTTTCCATAATATTTTGTAAATTGTTTATACTAAAAATATGTGATTCCAAAATGAAAAGGTTATTTTCCTCAAGAAATATCCAAGTAATCTTTTAAATAAATTTTCATTTATGATAACATCTTTTGTGTTACTTAATATTTATTTTTTATATGATCCAAGGATATAATCCTTATTCTTTTTGTGGATGTTTATTTATTATTATGATGAGATATTTATGAAACCGTTTTATTTTCCATAGGTTATACTATAACAACCCAGGTATTTATAGAATAATACTTTTGAATTATATTAATACCTATGAATAAAATATTAATTTTACTTTAATGGGTATTCTATGTTTGATGGAGTACCTAACACACAATAATGGGTTTTTCCAAAATCTCATGTTGCACACAAGGTCGAGTCATACTGAAAAATAATATCATAATATTATTATTCTCAATGGTAGTTAATGTCTAGCCGTTGAATTAGCAGGATTGAAAATAACTAACTATATTATTATTAAACATGTTTTTTAAATGTTTTTACATTTATCCAATAAAATTTATTGTCTTAAATGATAATGAATCTAATTTTAAGAAAAAATACTCTAATATTTTTAAAATGTACTTTTACAACCTTTTGATGGTGAACCCATTTTAAATATAGTTTTTGTCAATTTTATATGTTAAATTTGACAAAATAAAATTCTTATTTAGAATTGGGAAATAAAAATTTACTTTTGATAATTGTTTGGTATTTTTTTTGATAAAGTTAATTTTTTAATGAATAGTGAACAATACTGCATTTGAAGTTAAAACAGTCTTTTCATCTGATTTATTTATATGGTTAGATTAACTTTTTAATTGTTTTTAAAGTTTAATTAGATTAGTTTTTTACCATTTAATCCAATTTTTGTTATTTTAAGTAATTTCACTTTTTAATTATACATAAAAACATGTCAATCATTTGATAGTTATTATTTCATAAAAACACGTTTTTTGGTTTTGAAAACAGGAATTAATTTTAAATTAATTTTTGAAAATTCTATGTTTTTAATTCATAAAAATGGATTCCATATTTTTAATAAGTAGGTCCAAATTGTGTAAATAGGTAAATTTTTTTAGACACTATGAATAGTAACTTCAATAAATATTTTATTAACCATGGTTAAAAGGTAAATTTGGTAAATAAGGGTAAAAAATATTATTATAATAATATAAAATTACCATAACCCATGTCATATTCCTATTTTATGAGATATATCCGATTATGATTATCCTTGGATTGATTTTAGGACCACATTAAGCCAGTTGTGTGTGAAAATGACATTAAATTACATTTAATTTAAAGTTAAGGAAAATATTACCTAAACATGTAGCTTTTGGTAAAAAAACATTTATGTGGGGTTATATAAGTTATATTTTTTACTATAAATAGTAATTATAAAAATAAAAATATTTCCTAATTCATGGTATTTTATTTATAATTTTTATATATTAAATAAGTGATTTTAATTATGACACAATGATTGTTTCATTAATAGAGGATTAAAATAAATGATATTATAAATGTTAAAATAAATGTAATTTAGTTATTTTTATAGCATCCAATAATTTTTTGGATGATATATATATGTTATATTTTTATTAATTAATATTTTTTGAATTAATTAATTTGTTATGGATTTTTAAAAAATTCATGATATGAATAGTGCCAAAATTGACATAATTCATATTTTAAAATATAAAATATTGTATTAAATATTATAAAATTACAAAAAAAATATAATATTCATAAAAATTGTTATCATAATTCTAAAATGTTATTATTGACTCTTGAATTGGATATATTTCATGTATTGGTAACTGTTTTGATTCTCAAAGTGTTAAATACTTGATAAAATGGTAAGAGTAAAAAGGGTTAAATAAAAATGATAAGGATTAAAAAATATCCAAAACCTATATAATTTTTATCAGATGATTTTATTTAAACTTATATTAATCTTATCTTCGATCGATATGAATTTTGACTCATTTATACTCTAAATAGAATTTATAATAAATTAATAATTAAATATATTCCTTAAGTGACTATCCTCCCTCTTATAAAATGACAGCATCTCTAACCCATTACTCACACCTCTCAATCCCCTTGGATCATCCAAAAAATACCCAAATAATCTCCCAACATCCCTCTATTCCTCTTATAATCCTTCCCTTAGTCAGAAGGAAATTCAAGAGAGCCCTTTGGCTGAAATCGAAAGAAGTTACCTGATTTGAGGTAATGTCTTCTCTCAAGTTTCATTCCATTATTCTTCCTTCTCCACTCCATATGCTCTTCTTATTCTTTGTTTATATAATAAAACCATTATCCTTAATATAATAGGTTTTTTATGAAAATTATTTTAAATACGCTTACACACATCTCCATCTAATTGATATTAAACATACTGTTTCTATGGACGGCGAACTACTACCTCACAAAACGATGATTGTTCGATTTTTCCTACCACCTCTTATGGTCGATATTATGATGTAAATGTAATAATATATGATATTAATTATATTTATTTTATCTCTATTATTCTTTAATTATCATTTATAATATACCTTAATGCATTTCATGTATTATAAATACGATAATTTTATATGAGGAAGTACGGACAACCGCCCCCTCAATGTGATATAACTCATTCATGCTATACATGGGACATATAAAGGATGGAATTAATGAATTTATGTAACATATATAACATAGATATTATAATTTAATTATAATATATCTATGTATCATTTATTTTTCATTCCATTAAATATGAAAATGAAATGAATGTACCATTCATGCGTATGTACGGCTTACCGTCTCCATGAACGGTGAATTTCATTTCAAATATCCCAATGCTATGGACTATTCCTAATAAATATATACTAGATATATATGATATATATAATATCTAAATCATGAATATCATTCTGTAGATAACATAATTTTAACCACATGAAAAATTTATAATTATAACATGTTCATTTTGGAATCAAGTTCCAAACATCGACAAAATATCCGATATGAAATCAAATAATTAACTAATTATTATAGCAAGGTAATAAGTGATATAAAAGTAATGATAAAATTGAAAAAATTTCTAATGAAATTAGAAATTAACTTATGTTTATTATTCAGAAAATTAATGAACGAATGGTTCAAGTCAGACACGAGGTAAGGGACTTTGTCTCAATCTCTTTTATTTGAAGAATATTTTTATTTATAAACGACTTTCATTTATATAGTGTATAAACCCCTATAACTTTTAATTTCATTAAAAGGTACTCTCTTTTCTACGTATCATTTTACTAAATGAAAAAGGGAATGCTTCCTTTTAATGTATGCATTGACAACAACCTTTCTGCCGCCATGAGCATTATTTGATATTTGGCTTCCTTAACAAACTGTGATGTTTTAAAATGGAAAATAAATACCATATACCCTTTTTACATATTTTGGTATTGAAAATGGTTTTGAAAATATATTTACTATTTAAATATATTGAAATTATTTCTTGTGATTGAAAATGAAATTTTAGGATTGAAATGTTGATATTTGCAATCTTTTTTTGTGTCATGATTATATAATGGAACTTGGACATTTGACCGGAGGTTATGTAGTAAACCAAATGATGCATGGTTCCATGTTAAACCAAGTATGGGTGGTTGAATTATATCCTATAATGCATTGAGTATGTAATTCGACCATATGTCCATTCCATTTTTAAGAATTATTTGTGAAATTCGACTGTATGGTTATTCCATTTTAGTATGATTATGTCCCAAGTTACCTTTCTATGCTATATGTTGTTTTATATGGGATTTATGGTAATATTTTGGTTATATAAAGGGTAATAAATGAGCTTATATTTACTAAATTGTTTTTTCTACTTATTTAAGGTGACTAGTATTACTTTATGATTAAGTATTCATGATTTACATGTTGTTTTGAAAACTAACAGCTTTCCTTCTTTGTGTATCCCTTATTGACTTGTATTTGGGTAATACCAAAAGGAATTGGAAGTTTTTAGAGTGAGTATGAGTAGAATTTTTAGATATTTGAGAAGATACAAGTCTTTCAGTCGAAATGGGATGGTGAGGTGTTGTATTAATACTTTAGGATAGGTGAGTTTAAGTGATTAGAGTAATGATTATTTTATATTTAAAGCTAACCACATTGATGTGGAATTAATTTTCCTGACATTGGATATAAATTAATATTGTATAAGATGTTTAGGGTCTATAAATACCACAAATAACTTTTAAATTTTATATTTTTTAGGTATTTTAAGTGTTTCCCATTTTAACTTTAACTCATTTCATTTTTAACCTATACCGCGATAAATAATTTTTTTACCATGGTACCTTTTTTATACCTAAAAATGAAATTGGACCAAAAACCTCATTTTTACCTTATAATTTAAAATATGTAATACATTTTACCTAATTCAATTCACATAATTTCTAAAATTATATTTAAAATTAATCTCATAAACAAAAAGAAAAGGTGGGGTTTTAAAGTGAAATATCTGATGTTTGAAATGTTTTTATATCCAAATTCAATGTGAAATTGATTCTATTGACCTAAAATAGATTTATTGATACATAATTAAAATAATTATATTTTAAAACCAATTTATTATAGAATTTAACTATATAATTAAATTATACAAAAAAATTGTTCAATTAAAATTCAAGAGTTTTCACTATTCATCACAAAATGAAAGTTATCAAAAATAATAATAAAAATTCACCTGAAGGTAATTTTTATATTTAAATTTCCTAAAAATTAGTTTATTTTTTCAAATAAAATTAATAAAATGGTTAAAATATATATTTAAAATTGGTTCACTATTAAAAGGTGGAAATTTTCTTTTTAAAAAATTATAGCTTCTTATGCTTAAAATTTGGATTTATTCCCATTTTAAGCCTGTAAAAATTATTAGATGAATTAAAAAACATTTTATTGAGTATATAAAATATAAATTTCATTATTATATTTCACTAAATTAATTAATGTTAATTTTATAATGCTAATAAATTTGAAAAGAAAATATTCTATTTTTACCTAGTTCGCCACATTCTAACCCACTTTTGGAAATTGGGTCCCCATAATTTTATTTACATACTAAAAAAAGTTGGATATTTTTCCCTAATATCATTTTAATATTCCAATTTTTCTTCTTTAACCATATAGTTTTTCAAAAAAACATTAACATGATGAATCACCTTATTTCGCGACACTTTCTCTCGATGGTCAAGAATCTGAACTTGTTGTTCCTCATAAGAAATATTATCTTTCAACTGAAATAATTCAGGGATCAAAACATGATATGAATCCATCACATAATTTCATAATGTTAATAAATAAATAAAATGTCTACTTGGGATAAACTCAGAGGTAAATCCACTCAATAAGCAATTGATCCAACTTTCTCTAAGATTTTATAAGGTCTAATGAACGGTGGACATATCTTCCCTTTCTTACCAGAACACATTACAATTTTCCATAGAGAATCTTTGAGAAAGATATAACCACCAACCTCAAAATAAATATCATTCCTCTAGTTATCTATATAACTTTTTCTCCTTCCCAAATATGGCTTCATGTGTTACTAAATTATCTTCACCTTCTTAACATTTCCTCTACCAATTTTGGTCCCAATAACTTCCTTTATCCTACTTCATCACAAAAGTTTAGAGTTCGATATCACTTTTCATATAATGCCTCAAAATGTGCCATATGTATATTGGAATTTAAATTATTATTATAAGAAAAATTAACCAAAGAAAGATATTGATACCAACATCCTTTCTAATCCATATGACATGCTCGATGCATATCCTATAATTTCTGAATTACTCTCTCAGACTCTCCACTAGATTGTGGATGAAAATCAGTGTTGAAATTTAATCCAGTTCCCAAAGACTTTTGGAGTCCCTTAAGAGATTTATAAGTAAACTTGGGATCACAATCAGATACAATTTATATAAGAACTCTATGTAACCTAATTATCTACTTAAAATAATTTTGAAAAGGTCGATAGAAAACATAGTATCTCAAATAGATAGTAAATTTGCGGATTTAGTCATTCGATCAATAATAACTCAAATCACATTTTTACCTTGAGGAGTATTTGGTAAAACCACTACAAAATCAATTGATATATTTTCTCATTTCCACTAAGGTACTGGAAAATGTTGAAGCATCCCCTTCACTAATTTTTTTCTACTTTAACCTAATAACATGTAAAATATTTTATTGTAAAGTTAAAAATATATTTTTTTTACATCTCACTAGTAATACTCTCAAAAGTCTCTATATATCTTAGTACTATCATGAGGATCTAAAAATGGAGAACTATGAGCCTCACTCAACAACTCTTTCTTCAAATTTGAATCATAATTCACACTTAATCTCTTCACAAATCTCTAAACATAATCTTTATCAATGATATATTAAAAAACACATAAACTTTTTAACCATCTCTACTTTTTTCTATAACTCAAGCTCATCCTTTTGAGATTTCTTATATCTATTCAACTAATATAATTGCACTGACACATGAAAGAAAATTGAAAAATTCCCTTCATCCATAACCTATAATCCAAAATTCATCAAGCCATTAACCAAATGTTCATTTTCTAAATTTAATGTGTTTAATGATGCGTGATGTTTTCGAATCAAGGAATCAGGTACTTTTTTTCTTGTTTAGGATGGCAATTGATTGTTCAATCGTAATACTTAATCAATTAAATCCATATTCTCGACCTCATGTTCAACACTTTCTGTGTAAATATATACTTTAATCTTGTATGATAAACATATATTTTACACATAGATCTATATGAGTGGTATCCCTAATTTTTTTAAGGAAAACCCACATAAGCTAATTGGAAATAATGTGTAGAATAATTTTTCTCATGATGTTTTAACTACCGTGAAGAATAATCAATTAACTGATCATTCTAAATCATAATGAAACCAAGTCTCTTAAATTAAGAATCATGGTAGATAAGAAAATCCTCATTACATGAGGGTAGGGAAAAAATTGGATCATTTTCCAATCTACTTTTTAATTCCTTAAAACAATCATCACATTATTTTTTCCAAAAAAAATTAAATCCTTTTCTTGTTAACTTAGTTAGTAGGCTTGATAACCATTCAAAACATTCGATAAAATATCAATAATATCATGTTGATCTAAGAAAAATATGAATATCAATAACATTTGTGGGTCGTGTCCATCTATCAACTTTTTTTTGGTAGGATCAAACATAATTCCATCTTTACTTATAATTTTCCCTATAAAAGAATAGTGGTGTAACTAAAAATCATATTTTCTAAATTTTTCATATAGATTATTCTCTTTAAGAGTTTGTAGAACAATCCTAAGATGTTTTTCATGATCCTCATAACTTTTTTAATAAACCAAAATATCATAAATAAAAAAACCACAAACATATTCAAATATTCATGAAATAATCTGTCTAAAAGATCCATAAATTCATCAGGGAAATTTGTTATCCCAAATCACATAACTAAAAACTCATAATTCCAAAATATCTTCTAAAATATTATTTTAGTAATTTCATCCTCTATCACCTTTAACTGATGGTACCTTGACTTGATATCAATCTTCGAAAATTACTTTACTCCCTATAGATAATAAAAAAATCATCAATATAAGGAAAAGTGAACTTTTTCTTAACAATGATGTTATTAAAAGATCTATAATCAATATGAAGTCTCATGGAACCATCTTTATTTTTAACAAAAAAATAGGAGCACTCTAGGGTGAAGTTCTAGGTTGAATGAAACCTTAATATATAAACTCTTGTAATTACTTTTTGAGTTCCAAAAGTTCTGCTTTTGTTATTCGATAAGGGGTTTTAAAATAAGATTATCATCATGGACTAATTCAACAGTAAACTAAACATCACTATTAGGAATAAAACTAAAAAACCATCTAGAAAAATAGTAATATATTCATTCACAATTTTCACATCACTAATCTTGAAAAATCTATTATTTTCAGCAATATAAGCTAAGTAACATTCACATCCACTTATAATAAATTTATTTGATTCTTAAAAGGTTATTAAAGGTATGAAATCATTCAAAAAAACTTTCTTGGCTCTTAAATCTATCTTATCGTGATAAAATAAAATTCAAACTATATCCAAAATAATATCAAACTCAACTATTGGTATCTGAAAAATATTTCCAGGAAAGACCATTTCCTTAAAAAAATAGGATGATTCCTATAAATCTTGGTGGCTTTAATACTTACTTCAAATGTTTTTACCAAAATTTATATCATAATTTCAAGATGTGATATTCCCAATATTCTTGAAAATTACTCAGAAATGAAAGAATGTAAAGATCTAGAGTCAAACAGAGTATTGGCATGTTTTGAAAACACTAATAGTATACCTGTCATTATTTCATATGATAGAACCACATCAACTATAATAGTTGAAAAATCCTTTGCACACCCTTGTGTTTCTGATCTTGTTGATCCCCTCAGAGTGACTAACTGTGGGAACACCTTAGCATAATGTCAAAACTCATTGCAATTAAATCTTCTTCCTATCATATTTTCATCAGTTTTTTGCTTATTTTATTTATATCCACAAGCCAAGTAACCAGTCTTTCAAAATAAAAATCATTTCCTAGATTTGGAGAGACATTCCCCATGGTTCTTCTTACCAAACTATTCACAATTAGGGAAATTAATTTTCTTACCTCCAAATTTTTTTAACGAATTATTCTTAAATGCCTTCCAACTTTACTACTTATTATTCTTGTCATTATGAGGAACATATGTGTCAAAAAACTCCATCTCAACTTTTTAATCATAATGAAGAATTTTCTCATAGATTTTAAACTCCCATGCTGCCAAATCACTTCACAAAATCGGTTTAAAAGAAGAGAAAAAATATTAATTTTACTATCAATGTCACGAATAAAATCTATTACATACCAGGATAGTTATGTAATGTTGGATTCATATAAATCTACATAATATTCAACCATATGTCTTAGTTACATGAATTGTTTCTGCATTGAGAGTCAAACATTCTTAGGAAGATACTTTTCCAAAAAATATTCTTAAAATCATCCCATTCCATAATGTCCAGATCATCTTTCTCTTCAGTATTTTTATCCAGGGACCACCATCAATCAGATTCACCTTCAAAATGATAAATTACTAGGGTTAAATTTTCGAATTCTGAAGATCCAATGACATCAAATATATTTTCTAGATGGTAGATCCATCTTTCTATTACCACTAGATCTGAGGTTCAACTAAAATTTGGAGAGTATTGCCTCATAAAGTGCTCCACTATTGATATATTCCTTTGTGGTTGATCGGACTACTCCCTAACATGGATACCACCACCATTTATCACCTATTTAAATTGATAAATTACTATGACAAAATGTTCTTTTATGATTCCAACCATCTCTAGATGTTGATTTGGAAGGATGTTTTTCTCATGATGCCTTCCCACAACAGCTTCTCTATTTCCTCTATGGAAAATAATTCTAAACAGACATATCTTAGATGAAGATGCATGGAAATATTAAAATTATATATAATTTAAAATTAACTATAAAATAATAAATCATTAATTGGTTCATAACCACTAAATTCATCTAAACTATGCTCTTATACCAACTGTAAGGACCCAGCCTTAAACTGCACATATTCTAGTGATTTTAAAAAATAATTTTATCTCTATCATTCCCAAAGATATTTTAGGTTTATAGTTTTAGAGAATAATGAAAACTATTAAAAATTAAACCCATAAATTACAATTATAGTCTTATACACAATATCTATTTTTTCACCAAATGAGACCCTTTTAGAATAAAACATGTTTTCTCTTCATGTAAAATATTCACAATTTCCCCCATATTCTCATCCTTGTATCTATTCTCCTTTAATTCATATGAAAAACATTTTAAAACTTGTGATGAGAATAAAAGACCAATAAGGGAAATAAAGGAATGGAAAGAATTAATCTAGAAAAAATCCATATAAAATTTTCATAAAATCAATCCTTTTTATTCAGAAAAAGGAACAATATTTTTAAAAATATCATTATATTGTATTTCGAAAATAAATCGATTATCAAGAAAACTCAATAGAAATAATATAAAATATAAGTAGTTAACTTGGAAACTAATTTTATAAATCACTATTACAAATGGAGTTACCAACATGGGCAACCTCTAACTCTAGAGTTCCAAATTAAATGAAGGTTTTCACATAACCACCCATCCTTGATTTAACACAGAATCACTCATCTTTGGTTTATCACATAACCCCCCATCATTAGTTTATCACGAAACTAAACATAATTGGTTTATCATATAACAACCCATAATTGGTTTATGACATAACCAATCATCATTATAAACAATTCCCAAGAACCATATCATTACATAAATCATGAAATATTTTATTATAAAAACAATCTTTGAAGAAAATGAACTTTTCATTTTAAAATCACTTATTTTGAAAAATAGAACACATAAAATGGGAAAACTTTAATTTTAATATAAACATATAAAATATTAAGGTAATATTAAAAATATTTAATAGTAATTAAATCATAAAATTCCTCTCATTCTGTATATATAATAATTTTTTTTTAAAAAATGAACTTTAAAAGAGATTTTTTTTAAAGTACCTTACAAATATCGTATCATTGAAGTGAGTGTAAAATAGAGGAATAGATTTTTCATATTTTATGTAAATATACATAAAATAATTGGAAATAAAACATAATTAAATAAAAATTAATTTCATTCGTAATATTAGAAATACATTATCAAAGAAGCTAAAGTTTAACCCAAAGAATTGAAATTGGGTTAAAAATTACCTTACGTCACATTGAATTTTTTATAAAGTATTAAAACCTTCTATATAATGGTTTAAATAATTTTATTAACTAATTAAATAAATATATTAATATTTATAATACCCTATGTGATGATTTTATAACAGATTATGGCTCATTCATTAATAATATTTTATTATTTTCTGGGTTTCAGGTGTTTTTATTTCATCGGTTCATGGTCCGTTTTACTTGTATAAAATTATGTATGTTCCGGTAAAATGGTATTACAAATATAGAAGTAGAATGAAATATTATTAATGATATTATATAATTATTAATGATCCCATATAAAATTTTTTACATGGAGGTGATTTATTAGATAAAATGTTAATGATAAATGTTTAGTTTAGTTTGGCGATTTTTCTGAACATCGCGAACTAGTTTCGTATTATTTAGTATTTTGTTTTTATTTAAATTCCAAACCATGAAATAGGTTCTAATAAACTATTTTAAATATTATTTAACTTTAATTACACTCTTATGACCAACCATGAAGGCGATAGTGGAGACAAAAATTCATTATTCAAGGAGATGGTAAACCAACATAATTTGTAAAATGGATGTGAGATACTCCATTAGAAGAATAAAAACATAGTATATACATGATTTTTTTGTTATCATGCCTTAGTGGATGAAGTAGGTGAGGATAATTTATAAAAATAAAAGAAATTAAGAGAGGTGTTTTGAGAAAATTAGCTCTTGAATATCACCTCCTTTAAGGAACCCTTAATGAAATTGAAAATGGTATTTGGGTGATGAAATTATAACATGGACATAAAGAGATTTATTAATATAGTTTTGGGTATATATTTGAGGAGATACAAGGCCTATTACTTGTAATGGGGTGAGGGGCGATATTTATACTTGAGGAGAGGTGTGTTTAAGTGATTATAATAATGATTATTTTAAATTGAAATCCAACCATATTGAGGTGGGGTTAATATCCAAAAATTTGGATGTAAATTAATATTTTATTGTCTAGTTAGGGTAAATAAGTACCTCAACCAACCCTCAAATGTTGTATTTTCTTGGTATTATAAGCCTTTACCTTTTAAGCATTAACTCTTTCATATTTACCTATATTTTGGTAAATAATTTGTTTATCATGGTTGCTTTTTATTACCTAAAAATTAAATTTAACATACAACATAATTTGGAAATTATGATACCAAATATTGAATCTATTTTACCGAATTCAATTCACATAATTATCAAAATTATATTTAAAAATATTTCCACATACAAAATGAAAAAGTGGGTTTTTAAAGTGAAAAGTTCAAAACTTTCAAATGTTTTTATATCAAATTTCAATATAAAATTGATTAAAATGACCTAAATTAGATTTTTTTAGGTATAATTGAACTAATTATACTTTAAAACCAATTTAAAATATAATTTCAT
Organism: Viscum album; assembly: GCA_963277665.1. NCBI lineage: Eukaryota > Viridiplantae > Streptophyta > Magnoliopsida > Santalales > Viscaceae > Viscum > Viscum album. The sequence continues at coordinate 2,060,921,467 of OY728133.1, read as the reverse complement.
CACATAAATAAATTATATGAAAAAAAAATTCAATTAATATTCAATATTTTTTTAGTGTCAATTAAAAATTAAAGTTATCTGAAAAATACCAAAAATTCACCCTTAAGAAATTTTGATATTTCTATTTCAAAATGAATTTTATTTCTTCAGGTAAAATTTATAAAAGTGTCAAAATTTATATTTAAAATAGGTTCTCTATTAAAGTGAGGCAAAATTGGATTTTAGAAAAATATTTATTTTTATGCTTAAAAATTGGATTTATTCCCATATTAATCATATCAAAATTATTAGATGAATTTAAAAAAAATTGATTGAATATATAAAATTTAAATTTCAATATTATATTTCACTAAAATTAAATAATTTAATTTAAAAATACTAATAAATTTGAAACAAAATATTATATTAGTACCTCAGTTCTCACTTTACTAAAATATAATTTTGATGAAATATAAATAATGTTAATTTTGCCGCTATTCATTTAATTTGACTTAATATACCTAAATATAAAGTTCTAATTTTTTATCCAATTATTTTTCACATCAATATTATGTTATATTTATCTAAAAAAAACTTGGAACATTATAACTCACTCAAATTGTTTTACATTGAATATTTAAAAATTATTTATTTTATATTTTATTAATTTAAGAAATATTTTATTGGCATTTCAAAAGAATATAAGGTGATTATTTAATAAAAAAAATAATAAATAAATTTCCCTTATAAATATAATTTAATTATTCATAGAATATGAATTTATATTCATTCATAACATTCTTTTTCTCTTATATGGACACATAATACATAACTAGAAGTAAGAGAGTGGAATTTTGTAACTTTATGGTATTTAAATATTATATAGGTCATTTCCATGGAAAAGTGTCCATTAAAATTTAATTTCAAATCCCAGTTGTAAAGACCCAGAAATCCCATGGAAAGTTTTTTTAAAAAGTAAATGGGAATTTTACGAGTCCGTGAAAATTTACGGTGCTTGATTCCAAGGCCCGGTGTGCTAGGAATCAATTTCTAAAGTTTTGTTCGGGTACGTTTAGTAAATGTACGAGAGAGATTTTATAACATTTTAATCGGTGCTCGGAATTGAAATCTGATGGAACCGTTGAACTCGCAGAGCCAATATTCGCTTAATAAGTCTTTAACTTCGATGGTTGTGAGTCGAGTTTATAAGTTAGTTTTTGGGTTTTTATGATTAAATAAAATAAAAATAAAGTGGAGGCTTTATTTTGTTTTTTCTTGTTGGTTAAAACCTCCAAGTGGAGGTTGGAGGTTGGGGCCACCACACCATGACCTCCCATGAGAGGTTATGGTGGTGAGTCCCACCCAAACATAACCTCCCTTGGGAGGATAATTTTGGTGGGGACCACCTAGGCTTGTAACCCCTTGGAATCCCCCATTTAAGGTGGAGAATGTCTTCAACTCCCCTTTATTTGAATTTTTTCCAACCCTCTTCACTTAATTGATCCAACTCCACCCCATTAATAAAATGAGTTTTCTCATTTAATTAAACAACACAATTTGAATTTTTTTCCAACAAATAATATACAATGATTTCTTCTATTATTTTTCCCTTGGCATTTTGGTGGAGCTTGGGAGAGGAGAGAACTCTCTCCAACAAAGACCGCTCTTCCGGCGAAGAACACTCTCCCACGAAGAACACCGGTAACAACTTTCTTCAACCTCCTTCCTCGGATCCTCCGCAACGTCATCAATAAACTAACGCAGCTCGGAATTGGGGACGTATGGCGAGCGCGATGAACGAAGTTATTCATCTTCTTCCTTTCACGACTCCGCCAACAAGAGATCAACGATACGAAGTAGGGGATTTGAGATTGAATTTGTTCTCATTCTATGTCGCTCAATCTTGGTTAATTTTTTGCTGATTGATATCACCATAACATGGAGGACTCGGGTGTCATGACCCATCCTCGAGGCCCGTGTCGTGACTACCCCATGCCCGCCTTCTATAGGCCAGGGGCTGGCGACTATCACCAAAGGCGTAATTCTCGATAACTTGGAAGTCATTTCCTATATAAAAGTAAAGAAACACCACAGAGTATAAGCGGAAGTAACACACTAAGTACAAAAGGAAGTGCTGAAAACTAAATGGGCCAGAATATAAACACAATCGAAAGTACAGCTACAACTGAACAAAAGTACAACAGAAAAAGAAAACAGCTGGAAGAAAGGTAGAATCTCCTGGGTCGTCCTCCTTGGATCCTACCTGAAGGGTAGGTAAATACAGCGCAGCTCCTGGATCATCCACCATGGATCCTACCTGAAGGGTAGGTACATATAGCGCAGATCCTGGATCGTCCACCATGGATCCTAGCTGAAGGGTAGGTACATATAGTCTCCTCTACGCTCTCGCCCGTCAACCTCCTCCGAGTACCGTCTCATCGTGAAGTCCACCTACAGATACTGACTCGTCATGAGGTCCATCTCCGGGTACCATCCAGACCTCGAACACTCGGCCTCAGTCAGTGTTGTTCGTCGTCTGCATCCAACACAATGAGGTGCGGGCATAGACCGTGCAGGGGTGAGTATAACGATACTCAGTAGGGACCCTAATACCCTCAAGGTCTCAATAAAACCAACAAGTATAACCACAAAGAAGATCTCAACAAATAACCTCTACTTAGTTATATGCCCATACATATACCTAAGTTATCAAGTAACCCATCTCAATAATGAGAAAACACAAAGATTATGAAATCAACGGATAACCACTACCCAGGTATATGCCCATACATATACCTAAGTTATCAAGTGACCTATCTCAATCATGAGGTAAACACAAAGGTCATAGACTCAGCTCAAACCAGGATTTTCATTATCGAAACCGTAACTGCTGAATAGCCCCATCTCTAGAGTGTACAGTGGTCCTGTCACGACGCTGAGGTACTACTCACTAACCTAAGACTGCTGAGGTACTCCTCCTGTCGAGTACCACGGGTCAGCCATCCAAACACAGTAGTGCTTCCCGTCGGGGTATGCCACCCAAACACAGTAGTGCACACCCCCCCTAATAGACTGCAGAGGTACTCTCCGGAAGAGTACCGCAGGTTTTCACTGTCACACAGTAGTGCTCCATCCATAATGGGTCTGCACCAAAACAAAGTAGTGCTCTGTCCACTGGGCTAGTCGACTCACTCCAAATCGAGTCGGTCAAGCAGTCGTCAGGTCGCATCCGGCTACACGGTCTCCGTACTCCGTACACTCATCTCTAGGAGGGTCCGCTCTACGAGCTACAGTTATATACTCCAAGTATCTTAAAGTCCCACGAAGAAGTATCTCAAAGTACCGCCTCGTCATAGGGGTCTCAACGCAACAGACGGCGCGTCAATCGGATGCCCGGTCTGTGAGTTATAAGCCTTTTCGTCCCAGGGGCCCGGTTGGTTTCGTGTGCGAACCAACCCGGGCGTATCTCAACTATTCCCCGAAATCTCATAGGGTATACTCATAGGGGCCGTTTCTCAACAAGATCACCAACGACGCTGACAGTTCGTCAAACGGACATCCAGTCTGAAAGTTATCAGCTTTTCCGTTCCAGGGTTCTGTAGGATTTTGGGTACAATCCAACCCAACCATTATCAAACTGAATCCATATCTCAGGCGAAGTATTCCAAAAGTTCTGTCTCATCAAGACTAATCCAACAAAGTCGACGGCACGTCAATCGGACGTCCGAAGCTCAAGATATAAGCGTTTCCGCTCTGAGGGCCCGGTTGGTTTCGTATCCGAACCAACCCGGACATACTCAAAGTTCTCCAAAACCTTTAGTGTAATATACCAAAACGACTGTCTCAATTCAAGGATCGCATCACAACTGACGGTGTGTCGATCGGAGGTCTGTATCCCATGTAATGGGCAAAAGACTGAAGACAGTCCGAAATGGGGGGTCCGGGCCCGGCACGGCCCGACCCAACCCCCCCCCCCCCCCCCTGGGTCGGCCGAACCGGGTCCGGGTCTGGCCCGGCTGGCCATGGCCTGGCCTGAATACGTGGCCCGGCCCGGCCTACGCGGCCCGACCCGACCTGGGCGGCCCGACCCGGCATGGGCAGCCGGCTGGCCTGGCGCTAGCACAGCTCGGCACCCGCGTGGCCAGTGGGTGCGGGGGGGGGGGGGGGGGGGGGGGGGGGTTACAAACCTCCCGGTCGACGATCCGGCAGGGCATAAAGCCGTGCAGCCCCAAATCCGGAATGGCCGTAGGCCGTTCCGGTTCACGTTACACCTTCGCGGCTCAGCCGCGGCGGTTTGCTCCGGCGGCGCGACGCTGCCGCCTTCTGCGGACCACCGGACGCGCTCCGGTTGTCCGTTTCGCTTTCCGCCTTTGCCAACAGTCCTCCCGGGACCCAATCTTTACTGCGAAGAAATTCAAACGGCATTTCGGCCCGATTCGTCGTCACCCGTTGATCCGCACGTCAATTAAACAACTATGGAGTGTTTGATTCACCTCTGCGGCCCCGACTCCGGTTGCGGTTTCGTTTGGCCTCTATGGCGCGGTGCAATTGCGTCACGCTTCTTCACTGATGATCCTCCTAATTTCTTCTTGGTGCCTATGCACCGCGCTGCCTCCTTTCGAACCGTAATATCACAATAACAAAAGGGGAAGGAGAGTCGGCCGTGTTCGTGTGGTCCGACCTCATTCCGTTAAGTTGATATCAAGCGGCCAAAATACACAAACGAATAACGGCAAAGGATGACTCTAGAACAAAAGCAATTAACCCCTACCTTGAAAATACTTCTCACATCATCTAGTCGCGGAAGTCGAACGTCGCAGTAGAATGGTGTTGCGAATAAGCAATAGAGAGTGACGACAATCGTTGGTGTTCGTCGCTTCCGTCATTGTAGAAGTTCACCCGAAGAAGAATTGATGTCTCCCCTGTTGTCGCATAAAGAAGAGGATAGAGGGTGTCTCGTCGTTCTTCGTAGAAGGGTGTGTCGTTCCTCGCCGGAGGTTTCGGTGTTCTTCAACGATGGAGGGAAACCCCTCTTCCTTCATAAAGCTCTCTCTCAAGAGGGTTCTCCCCACTAAACAAATGCCAACCCTATTAAAATAGGAATCCACCTTATTTTAAATTATCTTTCATGCCATTCAAAATTTTAATAACTTAATTCATTAATTGTGTAGGTTTCATTAATTAAACATGGTGTTTGGAAAAAGTTAAACTGAAAGAGGAAGAGGGAAGATGAAGAGTCACATAAGTTAAAGTGGAGTTACAAAATTAAAGAGGGAAGTGAGTTATGGGAGGTCAAGGGGGTTATGGAAAGATCAAGGGGGCTTAGGGTCTCGTGTGGGCCCCACCTCCCATATATCCACAAATGGGAAGTTGGGTGGTTGTGGGTCCCACTAACAACTTCCCATGGTAGAATTTAACTCCCTTGGTTAACAAAAATAAAAATTGTTCACAATTTTTATTCATTTCTTCCTTAAACCCCAAAATATAACTTCTTCTCCCAAGCAGACGCACCTACGGTAAAAGTCCTATTAGGAAAATACTGGCGCTGTGAGTTCATCGGTGTCCTCGGATTTCAATTCTGAGTATCGGTTCAAAAGATAGAAAAACTCGCTCGTTCATTCAGTGAACATACCCAAGCTAAACTTCGGAAATTGATTCTGGGCTCACCGGGCCTCGGAATCAGACGTCGTCAGAAACTGCATTCTTATAATATCCCAAACAAAATTAAGAAATAAAATTTCCCTTGAATTTTACGGGTCTTTACATCAGGCCACAGGCCACCCAGCGCAGGTCGGTCTGTCCCCGTGGGCCGGTTCAGACCTACGGACCAGGTCGGACCCTAATCTAGACCCATTGACCCAAATTCACATTTTCGCCCATAGCATGGGCTACGAGTGTACGATCGATGAGCTGTCTACAGCAACTGAAATCTTGGACCGAGGCAGTTCTTTTGGAATACCCCACATGAGGTTTGGGCACAGTTGGGGTATGGTCGGGTTGGATTAAACCTAAATCCAATCGGGCCCCCAGAACGGAAATGTTAACAACTCACAGACTGAGCGTCCGATCAACACGTGAGCTGTTGCATTGAGACCCCAATTACGTGGTGGAACATTGAGATATTTCTACATGGGACTTCTTGATAGTTGGAGTATCAACCAGTAGCTCGTGGAGTGGATCCTTCCAGAGGCAAGCAGACAGAGTACGGAGACCTTTCAGCTAGCTGAGACCTGACGACTGCTTGACTGATTCGACTCGGAGTGACTCAACTAGCACAGTGGGGAGCGCCTCTGTGTGACGCAGCAGACCCATGGTGAGGAGCGACTCTGTGTGAGTGCGGCCGACCCATGTTACTCGACAGTATTATTACCTCTGTAGGCTAAGAGGGGGAGTGCCTCTGTGTGAGCGCAGTAGACCCGTGGTGGGGAGCGCCTCTGTGTGAGCCCGGCAGACCCACGGTACTCGACAGGAGTAGTACCTCAGCAGTCCATGGTTAGTGGGAAGCGCCTCTGTGTGAGCACGGCAGGCCCACTGTACTTGATATAGGAGGAGTTCTCCCACAGCCGAGGGTTCCGATTGATACTATCCCTAGAAGAGAAATCCTGGTTTCAGCTGAGTCAATGACTTTTGTGTTTTACTCATGATTGAGATGGGTTACTAGAAAACATAGGTATATGTATAGGAATGTACCTAAGTAATGGTTATTCGTTGATTTCATTCTTTTTGGTTTATCCTGGTTGGATTTTGTGAGACCTTTAGGGTCTCGGGGTCCCTACTGAGTATCGTTATACTCACCCCTACAAGGGCTACGCCGGCACCTCGTTGTGTTCGTTGCAGACGATGGATAGCGATGAATGAGGCAGAGAGTGGTAGGACTTGATGGTACCTAGAGGAGGACCACTCGGTGTGATGGTACACATAGGAGACGAACGGATGAGAGTCTTGAGGATGCCATCTGTTCCTACCCATCAGGTAGGAACCCTGGAGGACGACCCAGTAGCTTCTTTACTTTTCTTCAGTGTACTTTCTTTTATTTTTACTTGTACTGTCCTGTTGGGCTTGTATTTCCAGCCCCTTTTACTTTACATCACTTCTTTTGTATACAGTTTTACTTAGTGTTTTTCTTCCAGTTGTGTACTCTGATGTGTTTGTTTACAGTTATAAAGGCAATGCCTTCCAAGTTTAGGTATTTATGCCTTTGGTGCTAGTCGCCAGTCCCTAGCCTATGGAAGGTGGGCTTGGGGTAGTCATGATACAGGCCCCAGGGGATGGGTCGTAACAAATTGGTATCATAGGTTTATGCCAGACTTCTCCAGAGTTGCAGCACCACTATTATCATTGACGAAGAAGGGGCAACCCTTTGTGTGGTCGGAGAGATGCTATTAGAGATTCCAGGAGCTGAGGAAGAGGCTGACTAGTGCCATCATCTTGAGGCTTCAAGAGGAAGGTGTAGGGTATGTAGTCTTCTGCAATGCATTAGGGACCGGACTTGGGTGTTTCCTAATACAGGAGCGAGCAGTGATCATTTATGGTTCTCAGCAGCTGAGACAACACGAGAAAAACTATGATACCTGTGACCTAGAGTTAATAGCAGTGGTCTTTGCCTTGAAAATATAGAGGCACTATCTGATGGGCGAGTTTTTTATAGTGTACTCAGATCACAAGAGTCTTAGGTATATTTTCTCTTATAAGGACCTAAAACTGAGACAACGACATTGGCTTGAGTTCCTCCAGGACCATGACTTTGAGATAGTCTATACTCCTGGGAAGTGGAATATTGTTACAGTTGGGAGGACTGGTATACAGCTGCTATGATAGTTGACGGAGCAGCTAGCCGCTTTGCAGATGTCCTTTGTGGATAGAGATGGAGAAACCTTTCTACAATATCTTACGGTCACTCTCCCACTATTTTAGCGATTCAAGGAGGCACAACATGCGGACACTGACTGCGTGACACGACATGATCAGATAACCACAGGGCAGGCATGTTATGGATTTTCTAAAGGTGGCAACCATGTCATCCACTTGAGAGGGAATACCTTGGTACCAGTGGCACTTCATGATGAAGTGTTGAGGGAGTTCCACACATCCACTTTAGCGGTAAAACCAGGACTGGAAAAGAAGTATCAGGACCTCAGACAATAGCACTGGTGGCCAGGTATGTAGAAGGAAATAGCGGATTTTGTCTCATAGTGCCTCACTTGTTAGCAAGTGAAGGCGGAGCACCAGGTAACAGAAGGCTTGGTCCGGTATTTAGAGGTCCTAGAGTGGATGTGGGATGAGATATCCATGGATTTAGTTATGGTTCTTCCACATACATCGAGGGGTCACAACTCGATTTGGGTGATCATCAACCGACTCACCAAGTCGGACCACTTCCTACCGATCAGAGATCAGGGTTCGGTAGAGAGCATGGGACGCCTCTATGTTTAGGATATTTTTCAACTACATGAAGTAACTTCCTATGTTGTCTCTGACCGTGATGCACAATTTACTTCTCAGCTATGAAAGGGGTTTTAGTAGGCTTTTGGGACATAGCTTCCCTTGAGCACTGCCTTCCATCCTCAGACAGATGGTCAGACTAAGAGAACCATTCAGACCCTCGAGGACATGATATGTGCTTGTTTCCTCGACTTTGGATGCAGCTGGGAGGATCACTTACCTTTGGTGGAGTTTTCATACAACAAAAACTATCCCTTCACCATAAGGATGACACCTTTCAAGGCATTGTATGGGTGACCTTGCAGATCGCCCTTGTACTGGACAGACCCTGGGGAGTCATCACAAGTGGGACCAAAGATGGTATGGGCTACCACAGAGAAGGTGTAGATCATCCAGGAGGAGATGAAGGCTGCATAGAGCAGAAAGAAGTTGTACGCTGATAGGAGATGGAGGCCTCTAGAGTTCGAGGATGGCAACCATGTCTTTTTATAGGTCTCACCCCAACAAGGTTTATAGAGACTTGGCCGAGGTGGCAAGATATCTTTGAGGTTCATCAGACCTTTCCAGGTCCTCCGCAGAGTTGGCAAGGTGGCTTACTGCTTAGCTCTTCCATCTCAATTGCATCGGGTACATGACTTCTTCCACGTATCTCAGCTGAGGAGATATGTGCATGACCCTTCACACATCATCGACCATTGGGAACTGGACGTCGATGATGGGGGGACTTTTATGGAGGTTCTAGTGGATATTGAGGATCGATAGGAGTGGGTCATATGTGGACTGTTGATACCTCTGGTGTGTGTTCGGTGGTATCATGGGAACCTCCAGGCGAGCACATGGGAGCGGGAGGCTCAGATGGGTGCTCAGTACACCCATTTGTTCCTTTAGTTTGAGTTATCGTTTACGAGGATGTAAAGCCCTGAGGTGGGGAGAATTTAAAGACCCAGAAATCCCGTGGATTTTTTTTTAAAAAAAATACATGGGAACTTTATGAGTCTGCAAAAAATTATGGTGCTTGATTCCAAGGCTCGGTGTGCCTGGAATCAATTTCCGAAGTTATGTTCAGGTACATTTAGTAAAAGTACGAGCAGGATTTTATAACTTTTGAACCGGGGCTTAGAAATGAAATCTGAGGACACCGTTGAACTCGGAGCGCTGGTATTCACTTAAGGAGACTTTCACTTTGATGGCAGTGGGTCGAGTTTATAAGTTAGTTTTTTGGTTTTTATGATTAAATTAAATAAAAAAATGTGTAGGATTTATTTTTAATTCTTGTTGGCTAAAACCTCCAACTGGAGGTTGGAGGTGGGGGCCACCACACCTTAACGTCCCATGAGAGGTTATGGTGGTGCGGCCCTCCTGAACATAACCTTCCTTGGGAGGATAATTTTGGTGGGGACCACCCAGGCTTGTAACCCCTTCAAACCCCCCATTTAAGGTAGAGAAATTCTTAAACTCCCCTTTATTTAAATTTTTTCCAACCCTCTTCACTTATTTGAGCCAACTCCACCCCATTAATTAAATGAGTTGTCTCATTTAATTAAACACCATAATTTGAATTGTTGTGCCAACAAATAATAGACAATGATTTCTTCTATTATTTTTCCCTTGGAATTCTGGTGGAGCTTGGTAGATGACAGAACTCTCTACAACAAAGATCGCTCTTCCGGCGAAGAACACTCTCCCGTGAAGAACACCACCAACAACCTTCTTCGACTTCTTCCTCGGATCCTCTGAATGTATTCAACGAACCGACGCAGCTCAAAATTGGGAACGTACAGTGGGCACGATGAACGAAGGTCTCCATAATCTTCCTTATGCGACTCCACCAATGAGTGATCAACAATACGAGGTAAGGGATTTGAGTTTGAATTTGTTCCCGTTTTACATTACTCAATCTTGGGTAATGTTTTTCTGATTGATATCACCATAACGTGAAGGGCTCGGGCTGCACGAACATGGCCCGAACCTCCCCCTTTGTTTTTTCTCGCTTGATCATGATGGTGGCGGAGAAACGGCGACCGACATCGGGCCGGCCACCAAGGAAACCGGTCGTGAAGGAAATCGACGGTGCAAGGCCGTCAGAAGGGCGCAGTACCGTTGTGCCGTGCGGAAGAATAGGCCGCGGCCCCTGGCCGTAGCGGAGTACACGAGTGGCCGCCAGGATGCCGGAGGGGCGCGACGGTGTCGCGCCGAGCGAGGGAAAGGAGCCACATCCAGGGTGGGCCGCGGTGGAGGGGCGCGGAACCATTGCACCGCGCGGAGTAAGGGAGTCACGGCTAGGGCAGGCCGTGGAGGAGTAGAGGTGGTGGGCTAGGCCGGCCGCCAGCGGAGCAGGAGGGGCTGGCCGCTCACCCAGCCAGCAGGACTAGGACCCCGCAGGGTCCCATGTGACTTGGACCGGTGCCACCTGGCATCGGTCTTTCACTCACCCGAACGGTTTATCCATTCGGGAATCCAGGGGGCGCGCGCCTCCCCCCTAGATGTGGCTAGGGCAGGTCGTCGAGTCGTCGGGCTGGAACCAGCGTGTGCCAGGCCACCCAGCGTGAGCCAGGTTTCCCAGCGCGGACCGGGCCGCCCCTGCAGGCCGGGTCGGACCCGCAGACCGGGTCGGACCCCAGTCTGGACCCGTTGACCCGAATTCACCATTTTTCTCATAGCTTTGGCTACGGGTGTCCGATCGACTAACCGTCTATGGAAACAGAAATATTGGAGAGAGATTGTTATTTTGGCATACCCCACTTGAGGTTTGGACATAGTTGGGGTATGGTCAGGTTTGATTAAACCTAAATCCAACAGGGACCCTTGAACGGAAATGTCAATAACGCATAGATCGGGCATCCGATCGACATGTCGTATATTGCATCAAGACCCCTATGACGTGGTAGACCTTTGAGATATTTCTACGTAGGAATTCTTCCAAGTTGGAGTATTGACCAGTAGCTCGTCGAGAGGATCCTTCTAGAGGCGAGTGGACAGAGTACGAAGACCTAGCAGCTGGCTGAGACCTGATGACTGCTTGACCGATTCGACTCTGAGTGACTCGACTCGACCAGTGGGGAGTGCCTCTATGTGACGTGGAAGACTCGTAGTGGGGAGTGCCTATGTGTGAGCACCATACACCCATGGCACTCGATAAGAGTAGTACCTCTGCAGGCTACGAGGGGGAGCACCTCTGTTTGAGCTCGACAGACCTGTGATGGGGACCGCCTCTGTGTGAGCGTAGAAGACCCACGATACTCGACAGGTGGAGTACCTCAGCAGTCCATGGTTAGTGGGAATCACCTCTATGTGAGTGTGGAAGGCCCACTATAATTGATAGAGGAGGAGTTCTCCAGTATCCAAGGGTTCAGATTTATACTATCTATAGACTAAAAATCCTGGTTTGTGCTGAGTCAATGACTTTTGTGTTTTCCTCATGATTGAGATGGGTTACAAGATAACATATGTATATGTATGGTAATATACGTAAGTAATGGTTATCTATTGATTTCATACTTTATGGTTTATCCTGGTTGGATTTTGTGAGACCTTGAGGGTCTTGGGGTCCCTACTGAGTATCGTTATACTCACCCCTGCACGAGCTATGCCTGCACCTCGTTGTGTTGGTTGCAGATGATGGACAGTGCTGACTGAGGAAAAGAGTAGCGGGACTAGATCGTACCCAGAGGTGGACCACTCGGTGTGACGGTACATGGAGGATACGGACGGACAGGAGTGCTGAGGAGGCTATCTGTACCTACCCCTCATGTAGGAACCCCGGAGGATGACCCATTCGTTGCTTTACTTTTCTTCAGTTGTACTTTCTTTCAGTTGTACTTGTACTTTCCTATTGGGCTTGTATTTCCAGCCCCTTTTACTTTCCAACACTTATTTTGTATACAGTTTTACTTAGTGTTTTGCTTCCAGTGGTGTACTCTAATGTGTTTTTTTACAGTTATAAAGGAAATTTCTTCCCAGTTTAGAGATCTATTCCTTTGGTGCTATTTGCCATCCCCTGGCCTATGGATGGCAGGCTTAGGGTAGTCACAATAAAGGCCCCAGGGATGGGTCATGACATTAATGTTATAAGGGTTTAATTCCATTTATCCAATAATAATTAGGATGAAAAATTACAACCTTATAACTTAGGTTTAACATATATTAACATGATTTACCCATTAGTGATGTGATAAATTTTACCACTATTAATATTAATAATGAATAAATGTAAAATTGGCCTATTTAAAAAAATAAAAATTATGAATCCAAATATTGAATCCATTTTATCAAATTAAATATCTATAAGTGTCTAAAATTATTTTAATGTAATTTTTCAAAAAACATCCAAAACAGCTTTTATGGAAATAACATTATAAGTAAAAAAATGTTTTTATAAAATATTAATGTATAAAATTCATTCCCAAGAATAAAAATTTATTATGTATAATAAAAATGAACTGATGAAATTTTAAAACTAACATAAAATAGAATTTTATTTTATAAATAATTCAAAAGAAAATATAGTTTTTAATAAAAAAAAACTTGTATTTTTTCCTATTTGTGGAAAAATCAAACTTTTCTGAAAAATATCAAAATTTCACCATAAGATAATTTGGAAATTTTATAAATTTTTTATCAAATAAAATTTCTAGAAGTTTCATAAAATAATTATAGTATTCTCTCATAAAAAAGAATAAATACCATTTTTGAAGAAAATGTATTTTGAAGAATAATATTTCTTTTCTAAAATTTGACCAATTAATTCATAATAATTAATCAATAAATTTTTATTGATTAGTAACTTTATATATATATAATTATGTTTTTAATACTATTAATACCCTCCAATTCAATCGAAAAGTTATAGTGATCATATTTAAATAATAATATTTCATGTTTTGTTTAACCTCAGTTTATTGTGTCCTATACTCTATTGAACATATTGTACTTCTTAAAAAATGTTAGGGTGTTAAATTCACCCCACCCAATATTAAAAAAAATTCCCAACAATTTTAACTTGTTCTTAGAAATCAAGGGTATGATATTTGAAAATTACTTTTGTTGAAAACACACATCATAAAAAGGGTTAACAAAACCTTCTCTTTAAACTAGAGAAAGATAAATAAAAAGGTTTTCTAGAATAAATCATATCAAGGTTTCCAAATTGGATAACATTAGAGAGAATTGAAAATATGTACATTGAATAAAACATAATGTTCATATAATGATAGAGAGTGATAGGGAACATTGTTCACTAGAAATTGAACAATCCTAAGAAATTTAATGACCCCAAAAACATATATCAGTGAGGTGTGAGAAAATACAATCAATTCATTGGAATTAAAGTTAATATGGAAAAAAAGTTTGTTTCAATATTTTTTTCATAGAGTTTAGGAATTATTTTACCATATAAACTAATAAAAAATTAAATATACTTAATTTATCAGTTTAATTTTTTCTTTTAATCAATTTACACCTCAATCTCATATGTTTCTCCAAATGATGACTATTCAAGATGAATTTTTTATTCATAGAGAACTAAAAATAATTTATAATGAATCATGAGAATCATAATTCATTCATTTTGAATCTAAATATTATCTAAAAACAAAATGGTTCAATCATGTTATCCAATATATATAAATACAATATGTTTATTTCTATAACCTCAAAAATAACCACCAATGTTCATGTCAATCCATTTGATAAATAGTTAACCTTACGGCTCCCCCAAAATATGTTTTTCCAAAATTAAAACACAAGGATTATAATTAATTGAACTCATATCCTCCCGTGATCAACTAAAAATTATCTTGAAATAATTTTAATCACTCATAATGGTTTATACCAAAAATGTTTTTACCCTAAATAATTCTCAAAAATATAGTCACTGTAAAATTATATAGGCTTCCAAAAGATAACTCACCCTTTAATCATTATATAAGATCGTATATTACCCAATAATATTTCCATTGGGTTCATCCTTACTTCAATTGATGATCATATGTTGATTTCATAATACTAAATGTGAATTCCTTATTCCAAAAAATATATATTGTATCACATCAAATTTTAAAATGGGATGATTTTATATTAGGGATAATGATTAAGATATTCAATATTGAATCTACAACTCTAGGGTGGATGATAATTATACAATAAATATCATTATTCAATTCAACTATTATGATTACATAGGATTTATTTTTGTCTTTTTACTTAAGAGTTTGTTGTATATTATTATCTTCATTATCCCTTGCATTAGGGAATTGATTTTCGCAATGCCCAAACACCTTGAATTTATAACACTAAAATGTGAGAGATTTTTTTTGAGTTACCTCTCAATTAATTTAATTGACTAGCCTCTTAACGTCACTTCAATATTATTTTTCTCGATGTATAGGCTTACCACACTTGAAAATTTTTATTGTTCCATTTATTTATTCACCAGAGTGATCCTTCCCATATTTTGGGAAGGTAGGATGTTGAAAATTATTCTTCACTCTATGTTACATGCCACTAGAGATTCCATGCAAATCCATATTTATTTTATTATCACTAGATCCCTGAGGGTTTTTAGTATCTATTTTCCACTTTGAGTGTGCATTAAATGATTTATTTGCTTCTTCTAAAGATCCTTATGTATAATGCCTTTAAAACACTTGGTTTCAAACCACTAAAGAATTTATAAATTTTTATTTTAGGGATGATGAGTAAACTAGACTCATAACTTGAAAGTCTTGTAAAATTATCCTCATAATGTCCAATGGATTAATCATCCTTTTTCTTAATCTCAAGGAATTAGTTTTCTATCTATTCACATAGAACAAAACGGAATTAAGTACTAAAAAATATTGTCACGACCCGTCCTCGGGGCCCGTGCCGTGACTACCCCAAGCCCGCCTTCCAAAGGCCAGGGGCTGGCGACTAGCACCAAAGGCGTAAATCCCGATAACAGGGAAGGCATTGCCTTTATAAGTAACAACCACCACAGAGTCAGCAAGCGGAAAGTAACTACAAGTGCAGAAAAGTAAAGGGGGCCGGAAATACAAGCCCAACTGTAAAGTACAACTCGAAAGGGAAAAACAGCAGCTGGAAGAACGAAGCGGCTCCTGGGTCGTCCGCCTCGATTCCTACCTGAAGGGTAGGTACAGATGGCTCAGCTCCTGGATCGTCCACCACGGATCCTACCTGAAGGGTAGGTACAGATAGCTCCTCTACTCCACAGGTCCTGTCGTCTACTCCGGGTACGTCCGCCCAGTGGTCCACCTCCGGGTACCGACCTGCTCCTCAAGTCTCAACTGCGATCTGCGCTGTCCGTCGTCTGCAACCAACACAACGAAGTGCGGGCATAGCCCGTGCAGGGGTGAGTATAAGCTACTCAGTAGGGACCCCGAGACCCTTAAGGTCTCACTAAATCCAACATGGATATCCACAAAGTAAAGGCAGCAATCACGAAGTAACATCAGACTCTACTTAGGTATACGCCCATACATATACCTAAGTCATCAAGTAACCCATCCAATCTCAAGGTTACACAAAAATCATGAAATCAACGGATAACCATCACCCAGGTATATGCCCATACATATACCTAAGTTATCAAGCGACCCATCTCAATCATGAGGAAACGCAAAGATTCATTGACTCAGCTCAAACCAGGATTTTCATTATCGAAACCGCAACTGCTGAAGAGCTCCGTCTCTAGAGTGTACAGTGGTCCTGTCACGACTCCGAGGCTGCCGCTCACTAACCTAGGACTGCTGAAGTACTCCTCCTGTCGAGTACTGCGGGTTTGCGGCCAACTACCTGGCGCTCCGTCCGCTGAGGGTCTGTCGCCAAATACCGGGCGCTACCCAGATAGCCTACTGAGGTACTCCTCCCGTCGAGTACCGCGGGTCTGCTGCCAACTACCAGGCGCTCCGTCCGCCGTGGGTCTGCCGCCAAGTACCGGGCGCTCCGTCCACTGGGCTAGTCGACTCACTCCAAGTCGAGTCGGTCAAGCAGTCGTCAGGTCTCAGCCGGCTACACGGTCTCCGTACTCCGCACGCACGTCTCCACTGTCGCGGGTCTGTCGCTACAACCAAGCGCACACACTCCGTAGAGTATCGCGGTTCCGCCGCTACAACCAAGCGCTCCACCGTCAAGGGTCTGCTGCTGCATCCAAGCGCACCACCACTGCCAAGTACCACGGGTCCGCTCCACGAGCTACTGGTCGATACTCCAAGTATCACAAGGTCCCGCGAAGAAGTGTCTCAAAGGTCCGTCTCGGCACAGGGGTCTCAACGCAACAGACGGCGCGTCGATCGGACGCCCGGTCTGTGAGTTATTAGCCTTTTCGTCCCAGGGGCCCGGTTGGTTTCGTGAGCGAAACCAATCCCGGCCGTATCTCAACTGCACCCCGAACTCCCATAGGGTAAACTCAAAGGGACCGTTACTCAACGTAACCACCAACGCCGCTGACGGCTCGTCAAGCGGACGTCCTGTCTGAAAGATATCAGCTTTCCCGTTCCAGGGGCCCGGTTGGATTTCGGAAACAATCCAACCCGGCCATACTCCGACTGCATCCAAAACTCGGGCGGAGTATGTCAAAAGTTCTGTCTCATCAAGAGGAAGTCAACGAAACAGACGGCGCGTCAATCGGACGCCCGGTCTGTGAGTTATTGGCATTTTCGTCTCCGGGGCCCGGTTGGTTTTTAAGGAAAAACCAACCCGACCGTACTCCACCTGCGTCCAAACCTCGGGCGGAGTATGCCAAAAGATCCGATTCACTAAGAGGAACACAACGCGACTGACGGCGCGTCAATCGAACGTTCGTGGCTCCAGATATGAGCGTTTCCGCTCCGAAGGCCCGGTTGGTTTCGTGAACGAACCAACCCGGCCGAACTCAAAGTAACCCGAAACCTTGAGTGCGATATATCGAAACGACCGTCTCGATCCAAGGATCGCGTTGCCGCAGACGGTTCGTCATTCGGAGGTCCGAAGCTCAAGTTATGAGCCAAAAACCCAAACAGGTTCGAAACGGGGGGGTCCGGGTCCGGGCCGACCCGGCCCGACCCCCCCCCCCCCCCCCCCCCCCCCCCCCGCGGCGGTGCGGCGGCGGCGCGGCGGCCGGCGGCGGCGGACGGCGGCGGCGCGGTGGCCGGCGGCGGCGCGCGGCGACGGCGGGCGGCGGCGCGGCAGGCCGTGGTGGCGGCGGCGGCGGGCCGCGTGGCGGCGGCGGCGGGCCGCGTGGCGGCGGCGGGCCGCGGGGTGGCCGCACGCGGGGGGACAAACTCCCCCGCTGTCTTCTGGCGGCGCGGCTTAGCCGCGCCGATTTTTTTTGAGCAACCGCCCCCCCTCACAAGAGGGGGCCTCCTTGAGCGGATCCGAGGGGGCAGCCGGCCCCCTCCCTTTAAAAATAAAAACCGCCCCCCTCTTTAAGAGGGGGGTTTTGCCAGTTGGCCGGGGAATTAATTCCCCGGTTCCGGCCGGCCAGCCGGCCGGCCGGTTTTCTCCAACGGGACCGGAAATTTCCGGTCCCCTTCGGCTTCCGACGCCGGCGGCCCGGCCGCCGGTCTTTCCTTCCGCCGCGGCACGGAACCGGCCGCGGTCTCCTCGTCCCGCCGCGGCCCGGAACCGGCCGCGGCGTTCGTCGTCCGGCGCGGTGCGACGGCACCGCGCCCCTTTCGCCACACGTTAATTTCTTTCAACGCGGCGCGACGGCGTCGCGTTCTTGATGTTCCCTCCATGGTGTGCGCGCGACGGCGTTGCGTAAAATAAACGCACGATCAACCACGTGGTGCGACGGCACCACGCCTCTTGCTTCCACCCGCAAGAACAAACAAGATCGTTGGAGGGGGGTTCGGCCGTGTTCGTGCAGTCCGGCCCCCCTCACGTTAAATTAATAACGCATCTTAAAATAATCAACATCCCACGTTAGTTATACGAACCACGAGAAGAAAGAGATAATTAAATATTAAATCAACCACCCCTACCTTGGGTACAAGATCGAGGATTCGACTATGTCCGCGGAAGACGGCGTCGCGGAAGTCGGGCGTCGCGGTCGTCGTTCGTCAAATCCGTTGACGAAGAGGCGCGTCCGAAGAAGCACGTCGTTGGCGAATCCTTGTACGCCGACGAAGGTTTTTCCGAGGAAGGTGCGGTGTTCTCTCTCGTTGACACCGAAGACGAAGAAGAGCGGAGCGGCGTTCTTCGTCGGAAAAAGAGCGTTCCTCGTCAAGTCTTGAGGAAAGTCAAATAAAAAAAGAGAACAACGAACTCAAGAATCTCTACCTCGATAGTCGCACGGTGACGGAGTCGTGGAATATCTGTGTCGATTCCTTTGACGTCGGAGGAAGAGTCGTTGTCGAAGGCGTTCGTCGCGGAAAACCATCGCGGAAGAGATGACGCGGAAGAA
Organism: Viscum album; assembly: GCA_963277665.1. Taxonomy (NCBI): domain Eukaryota; kingdom Viridiplantae; phylum Streptophyta; class Magnoliopsida; order Santalales; family Viscaceae; genus Viscum; species Viscum album. Next base: position 2,060,902,665 of record OY728133.1, on the reverse strand, counting down.
GAACGTCACGTCGTGGATGGATCGTGTTCTTCGGCGGAGAAGTTCTTCGTTGAAGAACGACGTTCTTCGCGTTCTTCGTTCTTCGAAGGTTCTTCGTCAAGGTTGAAGAAGAAGAAGAAAATCTCCCAAAAGCTCTCAAGCGCATAATAACCAGAGGTTAAGCGTTGGTCTTATTTTATTAATACGCCAACGAATTTGAAAAAAAAGATTAAGAAACGATCCATCAATTCGTTGAATTAATTCAACAAAAGAAACGACCCATTTAATTCACGAAAGAAACAGCCCATTTAATTCACGAAATAAACCGCCCAATTAAATGGTCTGTTAAGAATTTAGAAAACGCGTCGGTTGACTTTCATTAAGACGGGTTTTCACGGATGCGTTTCTTAACGGAAAGAAACGGCGGGGCTCGTGCGGGCCCCACCTCACAAATATCCTACCAAGGGGTAGGATATTTCTGGATAGCATCCTATCCAGTTCAACTCAGTTCAAGCCGCCTTTAAGTGGCTTCAAGTGGCTTCCAAGTGGCTTAAGCGAAATAAAATAAAGTTGTCGCAAAATTATTTTATTTCTTAACCTTAAGCCCGAAAATTAAAAACCACGCCCGAGCAAACGCAACTCCGGAAGAGGCGTTTCTAAGCGAATACCGGTGCTGCGATTTCATCGGTGCCCTCAGAATTCGATTCCGGGTACCGGTTCAAAAGTTAGAAAAACCCGCTCGTCCGTTCACTGAACGTACCCGAGCCAAAACTTCGGAAAATGATTCCGGGCACACCGGGCCTCGGAATCAGGTGCCGTCAGAAACTGCGTTCTTGTAAAATTCCAAAGAAAATTAAGAAAAAAATTTCCTTGGAATTTACGGGTCTTTACATTACTCCCACCACAGGGCTTTACGTCCCCGTAAAGCTTCACCACAAACTTAGGGAAACAAAGCGGTACTGAGCACGCATCTGAGCCTTCCGCTCCCATGTGCTCACCTGGAGATTCCCGTGCCGCCATCTGCTGCGCACAAGAGGAATCGATCGCCCATGTAGAACCCGCTCCTGGATGACATGGACCTCCTCTGACGTGGCCCGGACCATCTCTGGTCCCACAAGAGCTGCGAGATTTCTTCTTTGCCGAAAAGAGAAACCCGGTCTCATCCCCAGGATGAACCACATTCTTTGCCTAAAACAGTCAATCCTAACATGGATGATACTAATCCATACCAAGGATGACGTCGTAAGGCCTCGACGCTACCACTAAGAGATCCAACCGTTACTCTCGCCTCCAAGGGTTGAGTCACACTGTCGGCATCAGTGTGTGGTAACTGGTCTCCTCCAGTAGATGTCTCACAAGTGAGGGTCAAGTCAACAGTCAACTGGAACCTCTTAGTAACATCACAAAAGAGGACAGGAATGAAAACATCACAAAGGATGCGTCTTTTATTATTGCAGCTCATAATACAAGACGCTACACAAAAGCAACATCAACAAGGAACTAGAAGTACAAGAGACGTATCCACTAGTTCTGCTCCTGTCCACCTGCTCCAAGAGTTCTACTGTTGCTCAAGCATTTGTCGTTGCCTCTATCTCGGTGGCTCCCCCAAAGCCTGCGGATCGGGAGTCGGACAGTCACGTGCCAGATGACCCTTTCCGCGACATGAGTAACACAACCTGCTCCTTGCACGGCTAGCTCTGTTCCCACTCCGGGTGCCCTGCACCACCGGTCGCAAAACCCGAGACCGTCTAACTGCTGGTCTGGTCATTCTGGGCCTCTGCATCATCTGTCTACTGCCCACAGATGACTCGGCTTCTGATCGAGAAACACGTGGCAAAGGCAGCAGCTCCTGATCACGCTCGGGGTGTAGAGCTACTGGCACAAACTCCACCCTGAAGAAGGTCTCAAAGTCTTCCCATGTGAAAGCCATTCCATCGCAAAACTGGAACAAGTGGCTCCACCACCTGCCTGCTGCTGCCTGAAGAAGGCTGGCAGCAAAGGTCACCATGAAGTCTGATGGTGTCCCCACTAGCCTGAAGACTCCCACCACAGCCTCCAGCCAATCCTCAGCCGCCTGCGGGTCCATCTCTCCCCCGAACCTGGGTGGCCTCTGGCGCTGGAACTCAACTGCAAGAGGGCCCTGTACCGAAGCCTCGTCGCTCGACAAACTGTCAGCACGCACATCCCTCCGGGCTCTAGCTGGTCGTCCGAGAAAAGACATCCCGAAAGGAACAACGTAACACGATCAAACGATTATACCTGGTGAGCTGACCTGGTTTGAGCTGTTTTAAGGGGGGAAACCTTTGAAAACACACACGCAATCAGTGTTTTCGTGCACAAAGTCGGAAATCAGTTGTCAGGGTCCTGGTGTACGGATACGTCGGCCGCCCGCACCAACACTGGACTCCCTGAACTGAAAACCACACTCGGTACCCTTAACACTATTGCTTCACATAGAAAGAAAAGACGATCAGAGTCTGCGGTAGAACCGACCGCCTCTGATACCAATTTGTCACGACCCGTCCTCGGGGCCCGTGCCGTGACTACCCCAAGCCCGCCTTCCAAAGGCCAGGGGCTGGCGACTAGCACCAAAGGCGTAAATCCCGATAACAGGGAAGGCATTGCCTTTATAAGTAACAACCACCACAGAGTCAGCAAGCGGAAAGTAACTACAAGTGCAGAAAAGTAAAGGGGGCCGGAAATAAAAGCCCAACTGTAAAGTACAACTCGAAAGGGAAAAACAGCAGCTGGAAGAACGAAGCGGCTCCTGGGTCGTCCGCCTCGATTCCTACCTGAAGGGTAGGTACAGATGGCTCAGCTCCTGGATCGTCCACCACGGATCCTACCTGAAGGGTAGGTACAGATAGCTCCTCTACTCCACAGGTCCTGTCGTCTACTCCGGGTACGTCCGCCCAGTGGTCCACCTCCGGGTACCGACCTGCTCCTCAAGTCTCAACTGCGATCTGCGCTGTCCGTCGTCTGCAACCAACACAACGAAGTGCGGGCATAGCCCGTGCAGGGGTGAGTATAAGCTACTCAGTAGGGACCCCGAGACCCTTAAGGTATCACTAAATCCAACATGGATATCCACAAAGTAAAGGCAGCAATCACGAAGTAACATCAGACTCTACTTAGGTATACGCCCATACATATACCTAAGTCATCAAGTAACCCATCCAATCTCAAGGTTACACAAAAATCATGAAATCAACGGATAACCATCACCCAGGTATATGCCCATACATATACCTAAGTTATCAAGCGACCCATCTCAATCATGAGGAAACGCAAAGATTCATTGACTCAGCTCAAACCAGGATTTTCATTATCGAAACCGCAACTGATGAAGAGCTCCGTCTCTAGAGTGTACAGTGGTCCTGTCACGACTCTGAGGTTGCCGCTCACTAACCTAGGACTGCTGAAGTACTCCTCCTGTCGAGTACTGCGGGTTTGCGGCCAACTACCTGGCGCTCCGTCCGCTGAGGGTCTGTCGCCAAATACCGGGCGCTACCCAGATAGCCTACTGAGGTACTCCTCCCGTCGAGTACCGCGGGTCTGCTGCCAACTACCAGGCGCTCCGTCCGCCGTGGGTCTGCCGCCAAGTACCGGGCGCTCCGTCCACTGGGCTAGTCGACTCACTCCAAGTCGAGTCGGTCAAGCAGTCGTCAGGTCTCAGCCGGCTACACGGTCTCCGTACTCCGCACGCACGTCTCCACTGTCGCGGGTCTGTCGCTACAACCAAGCGCACACACTCCGTAGAGTATCGCGGTTCCGCCGCTACAACCAAGCGCTCCACCGTCAAGGGTCTGCTGCTGCATCCAAGCGCACCACCACTGCCAAGTACCACGGGTCCGCTCCACGAGCTACTGGTCGATACTCCAAGTATCACAAGGTCCCGCGAAGAAGTGTCTCAAAGGTCCGTCTCGGCACAGGGGTCTCAACGCAACAGACGGCGCGTCGATCGGACGCCCGGTCTGTGAGTTATTAGCCTTTTCGTCCCAGGGGCCCGGTTGGTTTCGTGAGCGAAACCAATCCCGGCCGTATCTCAACTGCACCCCGAACTCCCATAGGGTAAACTCAAAGGGACCGTTACTCAACGTAACCACCAACGCCGCTGACGGCTCGTCAAACGGACGTCCTGTCTGAAAGATATCAGCTTTCCCGTTCCAGGGGCCCGGTTGGATTTCGGGAACAATCCAACCCGGCCATACTCCGACTGCATCCAAAACTCGGGCGGAGTATGTCAAAAGTTCCGTCTCATCAAGAGGAAGTCAACGAAACAGACGGCGCGTCAATCGGACGCCCGGTCTGTGAGTTATTGGCATTTTCGTCTCCGGGGCCCGGTTGGTTTTTAAGGAAAAACCAACCCGACCGTACTCCACCTGCGTCCAAACCTCGGGCGGAGTATGCCAAAAGATCCGATTCACTAAGAGGAACACAACGCGACTGACGGCGCGTCAATCGGACGTTCGTGGCTCCAGATATGAGCGTTTCCGCTCCGAAGGCCCGGTTGGTTTCGTGAACGAACCAACCCGGCCGAACTCAAAGTAACCCGAAACCTTGAGTGCGATATATCGAAACGACCGTCTCGATCCAAGGATCGCGTTGCCGCAGACGGTTCGTCATTCGGAGGTCCGAAGCTCAAGTTATGAGCCAAAAACCCAAACAGGTTCGAAACGGGGGGGTCCGGGTCCGGGCCGACCCGGCCCGACCCCCCCCCCCCCCCCCCCCCCCCCGGGGCGGTGCGGCGGCGGCGCGGCGGCCGGTGGCGGCGGACGGCGGCGGCGCGGTGGCCGGCGGCGGCGCGCGGCGGCGGCGGGCGGCGGCGCGGCAGGCCGTGGTGGCGGCAGCGGCGGCGGCGGCGGCGGGCCGCGTGGCGGCGGCGGGCCGCGGGGCGGCGGCGGCGGGCCGCGTGGCGGCGGCGGGCCGCGGGGTGGCCGCACGCGGGGGGACAAACTCCCCCGCTGTCTTCTGGCGGCGCGGCTTAGCCGCGCCGATTTTTTTTGAGCAACCACCCCCCCTCACAAGAGGGGGCCTCCTTGAGCGGATCCGAGGGGGCAGCCGGCCCCCTCCCTTTAAAAATAAAAACCGCCCCCCTCTTTAAGAGGGGGGTTTTGCCAGTTGGCCGGGGAATTAATTCCCCGGTTCCGGCCGGCCAGCCGGCCGGCCGGTTTTCTCCAACGGGACCGTAAATTTCCGGTCCCCTTCGGCTTCCGACGCCGGCGGCCCGGCCGCCGGTCTTTCCTTCCGCCGCGGCCCGGAACCGGCCGCGGTCTCCTCGTCCCGCCGCGGCCCGGAACCGGCCGCGGCGTTCGTCGTCCGGCGCGGTGCGACGGCACCGCGCCCCTTTCGCCACACGTTAATTTCTTTCAACGCGGCGCGACGGCGTCGCGTTCTTGATGTTCCCTCCATGGTGTGCGCGCGACGGCGTTGCGTAAAATAAACGCACGATCAACCACGTGGTGCGACGACACCACGCCTCTTGCTTCCACCCGCAAGAACAAACAAGATCGTTGGAGGGGGGTTCGGCCGTGTTCGTGCGGTCCGGCCCCCCTCACGTTAAATTAATAACGCATCTTAAAATAATCAACATCCCACGTTAGTTATACGAACCACGAGAAGAAAGAGATAATTAAATATTAAATCAACCACCCCTACCTTGGGTACAAGATCGAGGATTCGACTATGTCCGCGGAAGACGGCGTCGCGGAAGTCGGGCGTCGCGGTCGTCGTTCGTCAAATCCGTTGACGAAGAGGCGCGTCCGAAGAAGCACGTCGTTGGCGAATCCTTGTACGCCGACGAAGGTTTTTCCGAGGAAGGTGCGGTGTTCTCTCTCGTTGACACCGAAGACGAAGAAGAGCGGAGCGGCGTTCTTCGTCGGAAAAAGAGCGTTCCTCGTCAAGTCTTGAGGAAAGTCAAATAAAAAAAGAGAACAACGAACTCAAGAATCTCTACCTCGATAGTCGCACGGTGACGGAGTCGTGGAATATCTGTGTCGATTCCTTTGACGTCGGAGGAAGAGTCGTTGTCGAAGGCGTTCGTCGCGGAAAACCGTCGCGGAAGAGATGACGCGGAAGAAGAACGTCACGTCGTGGATGGATCGTGTTCTTCGGCGGAGAAGTTCTTCGTTGAAGAACGACGTTCTTCGCGTTCTTCGTTCTTCGAAGGTTCTTCGTCAAGGTTGAAGAAGAAGAAGAAAATCTCCCAAAAGCTCTCAAGCGCATAATAACCAGAGGTTAAGCGTTGGTCTTATTTTATTAATACGCCAACGAATTTGAAAAAAAAAAGATTAAGAAACGATCCATCAATTCGTTGAATTAATTCAACGAAAGAAACGACCCATTTAATTCACGAAAGAAACAGCCCATTTAATTCACGAAATAAACCGCCCAATTAAATGGTCTGTTAAGAATTTAGAAAACGCGTCGGTTGACTTTCATTAAGACGGGTTTTCACGGATGCGTTTCTTAACGGAAAGAAACGGCGGGGCTCGTGCGGGCCCCACCTCACAAATATCCTACCAAGGGGTAGGATATTTCTGGATAGCATCCTATCCAGTTCAACTCAGTTCAAGCCGCCTTTAAGTGGCTTCAAGTGGCTTCCAAGTGGCTTAAGCGAAATAAAATAAAGTTGTCGCAAAATTATTTTATTTCTTAACCTTAAGCCCGAAAATTAAAAACCACACCCGAGCAAACGCAACTCCGGAAGAGGCGTTTCTAAGCGAATACCGGTGCTGCGATTTCATCGGTGCCCTCAGAATTCGATTCCGGGCACCGGTTCAAATGTTAGAAAAACCCGCTCGTCCGTTCACTGAACGTACCCGAGCCAAAACTTCGGAAAATGATTCCGGGCACACCGGGCCTCGGAATCAGGTGCCGTCAGAAACTGCGTTCTTGTAAAATTCCAAAGAAAATTAAGAAAAAAATTTCCTTGGAATTTACGGGTCTTTACAAATATCATCTTAGAGTCACCCCAATTACATAGATTCAATTTCATCCTCTTATCTCATATTATTATTAATATTCCACCATTGATCTAATTATAATTCCAAGTGATAGATGGTTAGTAAAACTACTTCATGGTTTGAGAATTAAAGAATAGAAAATATATTTTTCATCACATTGATCCATTGATCAGTAAATATTAGATCAAATTGTCCATATAATGAGGGTGATACTTTTTTCAGAAAATATTCAATAACATGTTTCTCCTTCCTTAGTGAAATTAGAACTTAAACATGATATTTGTTACCACAAATGTCTTGATATATTTGATTGATAATACTCCAAAGATATTGCATCCTAGATCTTAACACATTTGGTTTCTTATGAGTACGGTCATTACATTGGATATCACTCCATTGTTCCCGTGATTCCTTTGGGATCTATCCATTGGATAAAACCAAAAAAATGGTGTAATAATTAATCTTGAAAAAATGACTGATCAATCATATATTCGTGAATATCATTCCTGAGTTTCCCTAAATTATAACACCTAGGTCATTCATGGTATGTTTCTATTTAAATCCTTCATAATAGTTCGTAAATGAACTATTATTTAACCTAATAATATTCCCTATGAATTTCAAACTAGGTTTACAGTAAGGGAACATTGACTTTGCCCCAGAATGATCACCAAGATATACTCAACCAGCTTTTTTGAATGTTATTACCCCTATATGTATCTTTTCCAAAACCACATCTATATGAATTATCTAGAATATTATTTATTACTAGGAAAACCACATAATGTTTTCCTTTATAATGATTTATGATGTTATCATGTTCTTAGACTTTTCCCCATGGAGTTCACTAAGATTATCTAATCCAAATCTCCGAATATTAACTAAAAAATGTTTTGATACCAACTATAGTGACTTGTAATTTTCATATTTCGATATTACATTTTTTAGATGATTATTGAAGACATAGAATAGTGATCCAAGAAATAATCATATGGCTCAAGTATATTTGGAAACTTTTAAACATAAAAAATTGGTTCGTAAATGAAATAAATTGACTCTCACTTAGTTCTTGATAACTAGAACCCTTCTCAGGTATATCATACTTAATACCTTCTTTCCTAACATGGGTAAAGGAAACATAAGAAAGGGTGAACTCAAGTACTATGTAAGGGTAAACAAGTGAGATATCAATATAACATAAGCATATGGGTATGAGAATAAGAGTATTACATTTGAAAACCATAACCTGTATATAATAGATCATAATCTTGAATTTTGGAATATAGTTTGGTAGTTCATAATATATAAATTAAAAACGAATAAAATAATATTATCTATGATTGTAAAACTTTGGAATAAGACATAATGTTTTTTCATACACAAAATATTATAACCATGTAAACATTCATAAATAGAAATAGGATCTCTCATCAAGTTAAGGATATGAAATCAAGCCCTTGAGGTAACTTATAGAAATGAAACTAGGTCCATGTATAATATTATGGACATGAAATCCAAGTCCATGTATAAACTTATGGACATGAAACCCATGTCCATGCATACTTTAATAAACATGAAATCTAGGTCCATGCATAAAATTGTGAACATGAAATCATGATCAATCATAATATATTCACCTTACGTGTTTTCAATATTAACCCAATTCATTGGAGGTATTTAACAGAACCAAAAATATCATAATTATAATTCATTCATTCAATTTCAAAAAATCATAAATTATAAAATTATAACATAACCCATGGAAAAAAAGAGTTTCATAAAAATCTCATAATCGTAATCATAAATCACACAGAGATATAATAAAGATGGTAACATTGGATTATATATCTATTAAATCAAAAGTAAAATCAAATGATGTTATCATAGATGAAAAATTCCTTTTAAGGATCACTATAAAATTTCTTGAGGAAAATATTCATTTCACTTTGAAAAAAAATTAAAAAATAAAAATTTACCATCTATTAAGTAATACCTTTTATTTTAAAAGAACCTTATAAATTTTTAATTAAATATTAAAAACATTAATCAGTAATAATAGTGGTAAATTGCATTTATGATGTTCACATTAAAATAAAACATTTATTTCACTTTTTTGTAGAAAAATTCAAAATGTACCTCGTTCGTAAAAAAAATAATATTACATTCAAACCATTTTATATCAAGTCAAAAAATGGGTAAGAATGAATTTAAAAAATCCTAAGAGAATAATAACAGAATTATTTAAATTTTTTTAGACATTATGGATTTTTAAGAAAATGGTTTCTTTATCTAAGAGAGAAATAATGTTTATTTTCATTAATAACATATTTTTTGTCTCTTGGGAATTTAAGGTGGGTAAAATGAAAGAAAAAATGTATTATAAAGAAATAAAAAATATGAAAATAAAACTCATGTGTTTATCTAGAGGTATATTATAATAATTCATCATTATAAACATAATCATAAGAAATCCCAATAAACCATGATATTGTAACATAAAACCCTTTGCTGCTTTGGTAACATTTGAATCGTAATCCCCACAAAATAAAGAACTTTATATGCATATGTAAATAACAATAAATTTTAAAATAAGAAACAAAAAATACCTTTATGGGAATTATATATACCACATAAAAGAAATAATTGGTTAATATAGAATGTGACTCATAGAAATAAAAGTGAGAATAAAATCTCATACCATAGGTCTGATGTCCTTCATAAACATTCAAACCCCCTATTATTTGAAATAACTCCTTTAGATACCCTCCTATGAATCCTAGGGTTGGTTGGTTGGAAAAAATAACACCTCTATAATGTGTCTAATTAAGTTGATATGGTTTTTAGTTAGGTTATGGTTGAGCTAGTAGTTTAAATGTAGTTTTAATAAGTGAGGGGAGGATGTTCCCTTTTCTAATTAAGGTGAGGGAATCTTCTTGAATTTATTAAAATATTAATTTATTAAAAATTAATTATCAATAAAAATGATTCAAAATGGATATATATTTTAATCTATAGTAGGATTTAGTTTATATTCCAATATATAATAAAATTTTTATAGGTTTATGTGGTGTTTTGAATAGCATATTTTTTGTATAACTCCTTAGTTAACCCATTTTAATCTTAACTAGGGAATTAACATTTTCTCTCTAAAAGGGTTATAATTTCAATTATAATGTAACTATTGAATTATTAATGAACAATGGATTACATTTACATCAATATATTGTCCTAATTTATCACTTTAAATAATTTTATGATTTTTAAATAATTTAATAGAATACTATTTTGACAAAATATCATTAATGTAAATTTTTACAATATTCATATAACAACCCGATTTTTTATGAATTTTTTTATTGAATAAATTAAATTTATTTTATGAAATTAATTTAATGATACACTAAGTCAACTTTTTTTTATACACTACCCCATGTTATGTTTTCACTACATGCAATATCGGCTTAGCCTTCATTACATGCAACATAGAGTTTCTACAATACAACATTTTTTATAACAATTTAAATGAGATAGTTAAAACCTAGGAGTTAAAAGTAGTAATATCAATAGCTATAAATAAATTTTAAATATTACTTATAATATCTTTACATAAATAAAATATATTGATAATAATACTTATAATTTTTATAAAAGTTTTTATGTGTTTGAAAATACTATTTTCTTAAAAGAACTACTTTTTATGTCTTTATAGGAACAATAATAAAATTAATTTTCTAAAATTTTATAAATTGGGTTTTATAAAATGAAAATAATATTTTTAATTCAGAATTTCAAAATTATCTAATTGTTAATTTTTTGGATTTCTTTTGAAAAAATTCATTTTTTGATGAAAACCGAAAATACTGAATTTTAATTCAAAAATACGTTTTCCTGTAATTTATTTATATTGTTAAAATATATTTTAATTTGGTTGTAAAGTTTAATTAGATCAATTATACATAAATTTATCCAATTAATTTCATTGTAACCAATTTCACATTGAAATTGGATATAAAAACATCACAAACATTTAAATATTTTTTCTTAAAAAACATGTTGTCACGACATGTCTGTAAGGATTAATTTTAAATTAATTTATGAAAAATATTTGATTGTAATTTGAAATAAAGGATTAAATATTTTTAATAATAATAATTTTTATTTTCAAACAATTTTAAATTTGTTTTTGACCAAAAATATTAGTGAAATTGACTAAAATTAATTATAGTAATTGATAGAAAAATTAGTTTAACAAATGACTAAACTTTAATCTTAAAGCCCAAAATGACCTCGAAACTTGTAAAACAGACACTTTAAATTCATATTTCAATAATATACTCCATTTTATCATATTTTTACCATTATTGGATCCAAATTACTAGAGAAAAAAAATAGGCGGAATTCCCTTTTCCAAAATTTACTGGAATGTCACTCATCTTCTACTATAAAAAGGAACTCACCCCTCATGGTTATTCACACCTATAAAGCCATTTTTCACACCCAAATCTGATAAGATAATCTCCCAACATATCTACCCTCATACTAGAAGCCTAAATCATTTAATAAATCCATCTTAGTAATCCCTTTGGTGCAAACTAAAAGGAGTTACCCAAGGAAGAGGTAACATCCTTCCTCATGCTCTTTTGTCTTATTCTCATTATACAAAAACTCAAATCATATTATTCCATTATTATATAATAAGATTATTTTAATAAATATACTGATAGTTTTTTTATTCTAATATTTCTGCCTACACTTACACAAACTTCCATCTAATGTGTAACAAACTTACCGTTCTTGTGTAAGGTGAACTTCTGCCTCATGAAATAATGTTGTTCATTTTTCCATTATCAAGTATCATGGTTGGATATTATGATGGAAAATATTTTTTTATATTTAATATTTGATATTTTTGATTTATTAAATATTATTTAATTATTATATAAAATATACCTTCATGCTTTCCATTTTTTGTAAATACGATAACTCTCTTTGTGGATGTGTGGACTACCACCTCTTCAAAACGTTTTGATTTGTTCTCACTTTACATGGAACATATTAAGGATGTGTTTAGTAAATTTATATTACATATATGAAATAATAATTATATTTTAATTACAATATATATATATAAATATATTTCCTTTAATTTATTTCTTTCAAAATGATAATGAAATGGAAACAACGTTCATGTGTTCGTACGACATACCGGCTCTATGAATAGTGTATTCCATTTCATATTTATATAATTTATTTATTATTATAAATATGTATATAATTAATATATATTATATTTATATCATTTTTTACATTCTATAAATAATTAAATAATGATCTGATTAAGTGGATCAAGAATAATAATTCAAAACATTTATGAAAAACAAAGCGGATATTACTCGAAGTGTAACATTAACAAAGAATTGTTAGATTGAAGGTAATATAAATCCATATAAGGTATTATATATAATAATATGTTTATATGGAATAACTATAATAAACTTATATTTATAATACAGGAAAATTAAATGAGTATGAATAAAGTCAATACATAAGGTAAGGGGATTTCTAGTTTCACTTTTATTTCTGTGAGATTTATGCCTTATTCACCACACAATTCTTTTTTCTAGTGTACATAATAACTATCAATATATTATATGATTTTTATAATTAAAATTATGGTAATTTACATATCCATTTTATTATATCTCTTTCATGGGGTTTATGTTTCAAAATTTACCAAGTCGATAAAGTAGTTTTGTATCAATTTTAGTTTTTTGAGACACATGCCATTATATGCACCTTATGTTCTTCTAAAAGGTGTATACACTGATATTTGACATATTATATCATAAATTTAATTAATTTAATGGTATTTTAATCTTAATTTAATTTTATTTTATTATCTGTGGAGTATGATTTAAAGTTATCAAGTGGTAAGAGTTTACTGGAACAATTTCAACATTTATCGGAATTTTTTATGATTATGATTTCATTGATGAAATATTATGATATATATTTCAAGAAAAATCATGAATTTTATTTTCCAATATTTTTTCATGATATATTAAGGTATTAGTACCATTTTTTCACTACTCATTACTAAATATAATTAAGAAATATTTTTAAGAAAATATGACACCGTTTCTCTCTTCTGTCATAAATCTGTTTTATTTCAAAAATCAGGTTTTAAAAAAATCAAAAATGTTTTCAAAAAATAATATTTTAAGCTCATTTTCAAGATAAATGGATTTTAAAAATGTTTATTATTAAATATTCCTTTATAAGTTTTTAAATAAATTTTCAAAGAATTTTTTTTTCAAAAATGATTTCTATTTTTAAAAAGTGTTTTCAAAGAAGAAATGATATTTCCCGCAAGAAATGTTTTTAAAAGGATATTTCCAAATTATTTTCCATCTAAGATGAAATCATTGGTTGTTACTCATTTATTTATTGGAAATCATCCAAAAATTCCTTTTATATTATTTCTATAAATGGTTTATGTATTGATGACATGATATTTATGAAACATATTCCTCTTACATGGGTTTTATGATTTGGAAACCTGTTTCTTTTTATGGGTTATTATTTGATGAAATGATTATGAAACCTAGCTATTTTACATGGGTAATGATATGATTACATATTTATGAAATCCATTTTATATCATGGGTTATGATATGACTATTTTTGATCGTATGGAACATGTATGTAAGATTTAATTATCAGATGGGTGTGACCTATATCTCACTCCAATTATTTATGTAAAGATTTAGATCTAATGACATATACATGGCTAGAATGAGTAGTGAAATTGGTTCGGTAAAGGACTTTTTCTACTAAGATAGTTTTTTGGAATTAACCTTGACTACTATGGTGGTGATGGTAGTGAACCAGGAATACCAAAATGGTACGGGGAGTGAACCACCACAATATTTTTATTTTTATTTTAAAAACACTTTTAAGGGGTGAGTGAGAACCCTTGCAGAATACACAAACTTAAAAGGATTTCACCAATAGTCCACACACCCCAAACACCCCACCCTATTACCACAATATATCAAGCCCTATATGAGATCACAAAATCCTTTAAAATAAGATTAATCCTATTAAATGCTTTGTCCTTATATAAATACCAATTCAAGACACATACCTTTTTTTGGGACCTTCTTGATCAGGATGGGGAGTGAACCCATAATACTATGATAGCCTCGGTAGTTATTATTTGACTATTATGGAAACCTTTTTATTTTCATATTTGACTTCCACAATTCCATGTCTTATTCTTATGTTATGATTCCATTAATTATGCTGTTGATTCCATTATGATTCCTTTATTATGAACTATAAATATTTATTTCATGATTCATGTCTATGGTCTTTTTTATGTATGGTATGATATTATAATTTCATGATCACACTATCATACACTTATTCTCATGCTTATGCTTACATATCTCCTTTTTTACCCTTATTGAGAATCTAAGCTCACCTATTTTTATGTTTCCTTTCCCCAGGTTATGAAGATATTTATTATGTATGATGTGTCTAAAAAGGTTGATAGTCATGATGAACCAAGTGGGAGATAATTTAGATCACATATGTACAAGTGTTTATGTTTCCATGATTCTAAATTCAGTAGACTAATATTGTATTTGGGCTTCTGTTTGTGTAATGTATTAAGTATTCCATAAAAAATGATGTAATGTTAATCTATGTTAAATGAGGCTCTCTATAGTTGGTATTAGATAAAATTATTAGTTATTCTACATAAACTATTATGACAAAACCTTAGTAAAAAACCTAAGGGAATGTTTAAGGATTAGTTTAAGGATAAGGATAAGTATAGGAAAATGTTTTGGAATTTTGGTAATGGATAGAGTGATTGGTTTCCTAGAAATAAATCAATGTCTAGATACTATAATTTTATGTGGATCTGGAACAGATGTACATAGGGGTAACAACCTCTAAAAGACTATATTGATCTAGACTCAATAAATAACGGGTGCACGACAACAGGCCTTAGTGTACAATTGTTTGGACACTCCCAGGGGATATACTATGGAAATTCACAAACTCTTTACAAACCATCATGAATGATTTAAATACAAGTTGGACATTTATAACCTAGGATAAACCTGAGGTTTCTTATATTATATAATGTAACCAAATTTAGACATCATATATGTGGTTTTTCATGATCCTTTAGTTTCACTCTATGATTATTGTTTCATACTATATGATTTTTGTTTTATTCAATTGATGGAGCCTAAAGTAAATATGTCAATGCTGAGTGTGATAGAAAACTCAATTATTATTATCTTGATCATCTTGAAACTATTGGAGATTGAATAAAAAATCTCATTTCTATGATCACTAAATATTCTCAATCTATTAATCAAGATGGAATTCCAAATGAGAAAAGGATGGAAAAAATTCCATTGAGTCCTTCATGAGGAAATTTCAACCTTCATTCGGAGGGTCTTCATATCTACTTTTTTCTAAACACTAGATCAATACCACTGAACTTATATTATCCCTTCTCTATAGTTCAAAACATGAGAAAGTCAGTATGGTTGTTTATTGGCTAGAAGGTGAAGTATACCATTGGTAGACTCTAATTAATAATATGAGGAAAAAATATCAAATTTAATCCATGAATTTGGATGAGTTCAATAACTATTTCCAATAAGTATATTCCTTTGATTTACATAAAAATATAGAGAAAGAGTTGTTTGAGTTAAATTAAAGGGATGATGAATTGATTGGTACCTATGAGGGTAATTTTACAAGACTTGTGAGGTACACTTTTGGTATTATTTTCCAACCTGAAAGTAAATTTGATAGGTTATTTAGTGGATTAAAGACTGGTCTAGGAAGATATTTGTACATAATAGACTTTATTAGATACAAATATGTTGTGTGTTGTGCAATAAAGGTTAAAATGGAGGATTGATTAACATATCAATCTCATGGTTTTCACAAAAAAGGGAATATGGAGTTCAGTAGAAAATTTAAACCCATGAAAAGAAGAATATGAGATTTAAATTATATCATAAGTGTGGAAAGAAGCATGGAGGAAATTATCTTAAGTGTTATAATAAATGTTTTATATCTGGAAGGGAAGTTCATTGAGAATTTTATTCCCAAAGTGATGGGAATAAGTTATCTAACAATACGAATAGAGATAAAATTGAATAGAACAAACCTCCCCCACTTTAGTGCTATAAGTGTAACGAGAATGGGCATTATGTTAACCAATGTCCAAACTAGAAGTTTAATAATGATGATAGGCATCAAAAACCTCTTAAGTAAAGGGGCAAGGTAAAATATCATGAAATCATTTTTTCTGATGAGGGGTCTGATAATGACATGGTTAAAGATACACTAATTATCCACTCTAGAACTACTAATTTATTATTTGATTCTAGATCTACCCACTCTTTAATATATTAATAATTTGATAAGGGTATTAATATTTCGCCCAAATGATTAGATTTTGGATTAGCAGTGCAAACCCCTAATGGTATTATGGTTTCATCTCTATTCTATGATTACTCTATTGTTGATGTTTATGGGAATTTTCTTTCTGTAAACTTCTAATTCTTCCTTTGGTTGAGTTTGATTTCATATTAGGTATAGATTGGATTTCTCTTTATAAATCACACATCAATTATTGATGAAGGGATGTTTTTTATTTAAAACCAATAAGTGATTTCCTATCAATGTGTTGATAAGTATAAACATATTATAGAGACTACATCTATTGTTGGGTCTTTATTCTCATTCCTAAATTTTTTTAATATCAAATGGTCGAGGAGAAAATTGACATCGATAATATGCCTATTATTCAGTACTTTCTGGGTGTATTTTAAGAATAGTTTCCTAGACTTACACCAAAACATGAATTTGATTTATTGATAGATCTCATATATAGTTTCAAAACAATTTCAAAGACTACCTAAATAATGGAACCAATTGAGTTGAAGGAATTGAAGAAACAACTCAGGAAAACCTTGATAAGGGATTCATTCAGCCAATTGTTTCACCTTGGGTTGCACATGTTCTTTTTTTGAAAAATAAATATGGATAATTGACACTTTACATTGATTATCGAGAGTTGAACAAGATAATTATCAAGAAAAAATATCTGCTTCCTAATATTGATGACTTGTTTGACCAATTGTGTAAATATAAACACTTTTTCCAAGATTAACCTCCATTATGGATATAATAAATTGATGGTCAATAAAGAGGATATACCCAAGATAGAATTCCGTACATGGTGTCAACACTATGAATAAAAATTAATTCCTTTTGGTCTTATTAATTCCCATTTTATCTTCTTGGATTTGATGGATGTAGTCTTTAGATATTACATCAATAAGTTTGTGGAAGTCATTATAGATGATATTCCTATATACTCAAAGAGTAAGGAAGAGCATAAAGACCACATGAGAATTAAACTAATGACCCTTAGGAAGTATAATATACATGAAAATTTTATAAATTTTGACTGAAAAAGATTTCATTCTTTGGTCACATAATCTCAAGAGATGGTATTGCAGTGGATCCATCCACGACGAAGGCTATTAAATGTTTTCCTAGACCAACCACAGTGATTGATATCTATATTTTTCATGGTTTAGTTGGGTATTATCGATGATTTTTGGAGAATTTATCATGACTATCTATTCGTATGACAAAGTTAACTCAGAAGGGTGAAAAGTTTCCTTACATGAATGAATGTGAGGAAAATTTCTGGGAACTGAAGAGAAGGTTAGTCGGTGCACCTGATCTTACATTACCCTATAGTAAAATAGGGTTTTTAATATATAGTGATGCATTAAATAATGGATTTGGATGTGTTCTTATGAATAATAATATGTTTATATCCTATGCCTCATGAAAATTAAAGATTCATGAGAAAAATTACCCAACGCATGATTTAGAGTTAGCTACGGTAATTTTTGAATTAAAGATATGGGGAATTATCCTTATAGAGAAAATCATGATATATATACCAATCATAAAATTCAGAAATATATATTCACATAGAATGATTTGAACAACAATTGGATAATATTGTTAGAGGTGATAAAGGATAATGATTGCTCAATACATTACAACCTAGGGAAAGCGAACAAGGTGGATGATGCTTTGAGTTGAAAGGATCATGTTATATTATCCATTATGAGGATAACAAAAGATAAAATATTTATGGATTTTCAGAGGATTGATATTGAAAAATTTAAGGATGTAAAAAACATTATCTTTCACAATTCAATGTTCAACCCTCCATCCAAGTGAAGATTAAAGAGGCATGAAAGGAAGACATAGGGTTTCAAAAGAAGGCTAGAAATGTCTTTGAGTTTAACCATGATCAGTATGGAATGATAAGGTTTAAGAATCGTGTATTTTTTCCATTCATACTATATTTGAAGAAGGTTATGTTAGAGTAATCTCATAGTTCTTAATTATCCATTCATCCTGTAACTACGAAGATGTATATATATTTGAAGGAATACTTCTAATGGGATGGCATGAATAGGGAAATAATATAGTTTCTATCTCAATACATGATATGTCAGTAAGTTAAGCCTGAAAAAAAAAGTCCAATGGGATGTTACATACATTACCCGTTAAAAAATGGAAATGGTTGGACATCACTATGGATTTTTTTCATTAGAATACCCAAAACCAGTAATGGGTTTAAAGATTTTTGGGTGTTATTCGATAACCTTACTAACTTAGGACACTTTATTTCTATCATATAAAAATTATATCTGGATCATCTTTCCATGATATACATTCAGGAAGTGGTAAGGTTTTATAAATTAAAACATTATATTGTATCTGATTAGGATCTGAGGTTTACTTTAATGTTTTGGATAAGTATTTATTATTCTTTTTACATGTAATTGAGTTTCATCACTGCTTATCATCAACAAATGGATGGTAAGTCATAAATAACAATTCAAACTCTAGAGGATATGTTGAGATATTATTCATTGGATTTCAAAGGTGGTTGTGATCAACATCATCCTATAGTTGAGTTTTCTTATAGAAATATATTTCACTCAAGAATTCAAATGGATCTTTATGAATCCCTCTATATTAGGATGAGGTTATAGAATGAAAGTTATTTGTACCTGAGATAGCTAAAAAAGAGTAGAGACGTTTAGAGCCATTGATTATCAAATTAAGGTAGCTCAAATTTGAAAAAAAATATGTTTATAACCATTGGCATAATCTAGAATTGGAATTTATCAAGAAGGTGTTTCTATGAATCTCTCCTTGAAAGAAGGTTATTAGTTTGGATAATAAAGTGAAACTAAGCCCTAGGTATATCAATCCTTTTGAATTTATTGATCGTATCAGAATGGTATCTTATCACTTGGAAATTTCTCAAAATATCTCTCAAGTGCATGATTTATTCCATGTGTCTATCCTAATGAAGTACATACTTAACCCGTCACATGTACAAAACTCATAGGTCATACCCCTATAGTAGGATCTTTCTTATGAGGAATAACCTATTTAAATTATGGATCATACAAATAAAGTTATACAAAACAAAACCACTCACCTGGTCAAAGTTTTTTGGAGAAACCACCAGTTAGAGTATGCTACATAGTAACTTGAGGATATGACGAGGTAGAAGTATCTCCTTTTTTTGTATTAGAATGACAAATTTTGAGGGAAAATCATTTTATGTGGGGTGGAATGTCACACAACATGTTTTTATGAACCTTTTTTTCTTGAATAAATTAATTTTTTTATGTCATTAATTTCATGCTACAAAAATTAAAAAATTCATTATATTCTACACTAATTTTAATTTGGGCTACATGCAACATCATTTTAGATTGCATTACATGCAATAGTGAGTTTCTACAAAACAACATTTCTTTATAATTATTTAAACAAGATAGTTAAATCCTTATTGTTAAACTTAGTAATATTAATATTACTAACTACTTTTAAAATATATTTATAATGATTCTATATCAATAAAACATATTGATAATAAGACATACAATTTTCAGTAATGACTTTATAGGTTTGAAAAAACTATTTTCTTAAAAGAATTTATTTTATGTCTTTCTGTGAACAATAATAAAATTAATTTTAGAAAATTTAATAAATTTAATTTTACCAAATAAATTTAATTTTTTTAATTCATAATTTATAAATTATCTTATGCTGAATTTGATTTTCTTGAAAACATCATTTTTGGATGAATAGTAAAAAATACTGAATATTAATTCAAAACTAATTTTCATCTAATTTATTTGTATTGTTAAATTATATTTCGATTTTTTTTAAAGTTTAATTATATAAAATATACATCCATTTATATAATTTAGGTTCATTTAACTAATTTCACATTGACATTGTATATAAAAATATCCCAAACCTTTAAATATTTTTTCTTAAAAAACTCGTTGTCGTGACACGTCTATGAGATTAGTTTTAAATTAACTTCTACCACATATGGGAATTGAATTTGAAAACAATGATTCCATATTTTTATTAATAATAATATATAATTTATAGTATTGTTAAATGAGTTTTTTAATAAAAATATTAGTGAAAGGGATTCAAATTAATCACAGTGATTAAGAGAACAAATATATTAACAAAGGACTAAACATTAAACTTAAAGCCTTAAATGACCTGCAAACTTGTCCAAAATACAATTGATATTCATATTTATACCATATCCTCCATTGTATCAGATTTGGACAACTATTCGAGCTACATGACATGGGAAAATGTTTGTGGAATTCCCTTTTCAAAAATTTACAAGAATGCCACTCCACCTCTACTATAAAAAACACTCACCCCTCCCAAAAATTCACACCTCTCAAGTCAGTTTTATCTTAAAAAAATATGATTAAATAAGCTCCAAACATACCTACCTTAATACTATAATCCTCAATTTTGGAATAAATACATCCAAGAAATCCCTTTTGTGAAAACTAAAAGGAGTTACATAAAGAAGAGGTAACGTAATTCCTCAAGCTCTTTTGTGTTATTTTCATTCTCCACTCCCCCCTACAATATTTTTATTTAATGATTATATAATAAAATATGTATAATATGTATACTTATATGTTTTTATTATAATTATTATACCTACAATTATTCCCAGATCCATCTAATGGGTAACAAACTAACAGGTCTTGTGTACGAAAAACTATTACATCCCAGAACAATGTTATTCGTTATTCCTTTACCACCTATCATGATTAATAATTAAGATAGAAAATATATTTTTTATAGGATATATATTATATTTATGATTTATTTAATCTTATATAATTATTATATAAAACATACATTCATTCTTTACATTTTTTTTAAATACGATAACTTCATTTGTGAATGTGTGGACTACCGTCTCCTCAAAGCGATGTGATTTATTCACACTTTACATAGAACGTATTAAAGATGGATTTAGTAAATATATGTGATATATATGAAATTTTAATTATAATTTAATTATAATATATATTTATATATACATACATTTCATTTACTTGCTTTCTTTCAAAACGATAATTAAATTGAAAAAGTGTTCATGCATATAGACAACCTATCGTATCTAAGAACGGTGTATTCCATTTCATATTTATATATTTTATATATTATTATAAATATTTATATAATTAATATATATTATATTTTTAAATTTTTTACATTCTATAAAAAATTAAATCATAATATATGTAAGAGGATCAAAAATAATAAGTCAAAACATTTACAAAAAACAACGTGGATATTACCTGAAGTGTAACATTAACATAGAATTATTAATAATTGGGTAATATAAAGACATATATGGTATTATATATAAGAATATGGTTCTTCATATCATAAAACAATCTTTATTATAAAGTATTTTTTAATGATTATGAAGAAATTTAAGACATAAGGTAATGGGATTTCTAGTCTCGCTTTTATTTCTGTGAGATTTATTCCTTAGTCACCACTCATCTCTTTTTTGTAGTGTATATAATTCCCATGAATATATTATATTATTTTTATAATTAAATTTAAGGGTATTTATATATCCATTTTATTATATATCTTTAATTTTTTTTATGTTTCAAAAGATACCAAATTAGTAAATTAGTTTTGTATCAATTTTCCTTCTTTCAGCCACATGCCATGATATGCACCTATATTCTCCTACAAGGTGTATAAATTGATCATTTAAATTTTATATCATGAATATAATTCATTTAATTATATTTTATGATTTATCTAATTTCATTTTATTACATGGTCTGTATGACTCAATGTTACCAAGTGGTAATAGTTTATTACAAAAATCTCATCATTTGTTTATGATTATGCTTTCATTAATTAAATATTATGATCTCTATTTTAATAAAAAACATGGAATTTATTTTTATCTTATTATTAATTATATATTCATGTATTAATACAACTTTTCACTCATTCATACTTAAGATAAATAATAATTTTCTTAAGAAAATCTGGCCTCATTTCTCTCTTCGGTCGGAAATTTATTTTATTTCAAAAACCATGTTTTCAAAGAAAAATTGCAAAATAATATTTTAAGATAATTTTAAAAGAAAAGGATTTAGTTTTTTTATGGTTTTAAAATATTACTTTATAAGTTTTCAAGTATATTTTCACAGAAAAATATTTTCAAAAATTATTTATGTTTTTAAAAAGAATTTTTCAAATAAGAAAGGATATTTTCTTCAGGAAATGTTTTTAGAAGGATATTTCAAAATTATTTTACATCTAATATGAAATTAATTGTTTTTAATCATGACTTTATAGGAAATTATAAAAAAATTATATTCATATTGTTTCTCTGAATGGTTTATGTATTGATGGAATGATGTTTATAAAACCAAATCCTCTTCCACAAGTTTTATGATTTTGAAACCTGCTTCTTTTCATAGGTTATGATTTGATGAAATGATTATCAAACCAATCTCGTTTCTACAAGTAATGATAATTTTACTTGTTTATGAAACCCATTTAATTTCAGGGGTTATGATATGACTATTTATGATCTTTTGGTACATGTATATATGATTTAATAATGAGATGGGTTGGACCTATATCTCCCTCCAATGCATTGGGTATAGAATTATATCTCATGAGGTAGATATGGCTGGAATGAGGAGTGAGATCAGTTCAGTAAAGGACTTTTTCTACTAAATAGTCTTAGCAAAGAACCTTAATTACTAATATGGTCATGGGAGTAAACCATGACTTCCCTGATGGTATGGGGAGTGAACCCATATGACTAATATGGCCTTGGTAGTGATTCCTTGGATACTATGGAAATGATTCTATATAGTTATGTGTCTACCACAAGTCCATGTCTTGTTCCTATGTTATGATCTCATGAATTATGCTCTTGATTACCTTATGATTCATGTCTTGTGAACTTCCAAAATTTATTCAATGAATTATGTTTATTATCTTTGTTATGCAGGGTATGATCTTCTATTGTCATGATTAACTTCTCAAACAAATATTCGCATGTTTGTGCCTATATATCTCTTTTGTTTACCCTTAGAAAGATTCTAAGGTCACCCATTTTTATGTTCCCTTTTCCCAAGTTATGAAGATATGTATTATGTATAATGTTTCTAAGAAGGTTGATAGTTTTAAAGAACCTTGTGGGAGATAATGTAGCTCACTTATGTATCAGTGTTTATGTTTTCGTGCTTCCAAAGGCACTAGACTAATAAGGTATTTGGGAATATGTTTGTGTAACACCATATGTATTCTGCAAAACAATGATGTAATGTTAATTTATGTTAGGATAGGGTCATTATAGTTAATTTAATTTCACATAAAACACATAAATAAAAAAGTTTTAATCTGAATAAAATCCTTTAAAAACATCGCTAATATGTCATATTTATCTAAAATTTTCATGACACATTATATCTCACTCAAATTATATTATTTTTAATATTTTCAAAATCATTTGTTTTATTTTTCTCTTAATTGATGAAATAATGTTTTGGTGTTGCATTAGTATTTATGGTCATTTATTTAATAACTAAAAATTAGAAATTAATTACCATCATGAATATAATTTAATTATTCATAGAATATATATTTATATTTTTCTATAACTTTATTTTGTTCTCATGTGAACATATAATAGATATTTAAAAGTAAGAGAGTGACATTTTGTAACTTTCTTTTATTTAAATATCATATAGGTCATTTTCATGGAAAAGTGTCCATTAAAAAAATAAATTTATAGTCTAGGGTGATAAGGGTTGAATTTTATTTATACAATAATTATTAGGATGAAACATTATGGCCTTATCACTTAGTTCTAAACTATATTAACTAAATTTACCCTTTATTGAGTTGATAAATTTTACCACGATTACTATTCATAATGCCTAAAAATAAAAGGTGACTATTTACCATATTTAAAACATTGTATTCCAAATATGGAATCAATTTTATAAAATTCAAAACCTATAATTTGACAAAAATAATTTTAAAATAATTTTGTAAACCATGCTAAAAAACACTTTTTTGAATGATATCTTTTAAGTACAAAAATGTTTTTTTACTAAATTAAATTATAAAAATCATTCCAAAGAATATAATTGGAATATTTTGAATAAAAATAATCTAATTAATTTTTAAAACTAATCCAAAATAGAATTTAAATTTATAAATCCTTCAAAATTAAATAAAATTTTCAATAAAATCCAATAATTCCACTATTCATTGAAAAAAAAACTTCTCATAAAAATATCAAAATTTCACCATAAGATAATTTTGAAATGTTGATTTAAAAAATAATTTAATTTTTATAAAATAATATTTTTTAAAGTTTCATAAAATAATTATAATATTCTCTCACAAAAAATAATAAATACAATTTTTGAAGAAAACGTATTTTTGTAGAATAAAATGTCTTTTCTAAAAATTTAGTTCTTAATTACTAATAATTAATAAATAAATATTTATTTATTAGGTCATTTATATATATTTAATAATGTGGTTAATACTATTAATACAAATTAATTCAACAACCAGGTTATAGGAATCATATTTAAATAATAATATTTCATGGTTCGTTTAAGCTCAATGTTGTGTGTCATATATTCTAGGTAATATATAGTCTTTCTTCACAAATATTATGGTGTTACAAACTTAAAATATCATTAATATATTCTAAAAAAATTATGTATTCCTATAACGTTGCTTAAATTTTCTAATCATTTTCAATTCCATAACTTTTGTGTTTTGAATACCCAACATTATTTTAATTCATGTATATTAACCTAGATATAACTATATATAATTGATTAGAAACTCCCACTTATGAAACCCACATTCCTTAATAATGGGATTAAGATGATGAAATATTTTCTTTTTTTATATTATAAATAGGGAACATGTAATGTTAGACATATGGAGGATGGACCCTAGTAACACTTCAATGAATTGGGTTATGTTTTCATCTCATGAGATACCATGTATGGTGCATGAGATATTATCCTAAGAACATTATGTTATGATTAATTAGTATTAACCTTCACTTATGTTTATGAGTTCATATTTTATGTTGTTTCTACATTTTATTTAGGACATGATATACTAATTTTAACTTTTATATGTCATGATTTTATTATATTATTCTCTTTTATATCATCATATATGCCTTTTTTTTATATGTGTCTTGCTTGCGCTGATTGATCCCTTATGAGGATTTTACCTCACCCCTTTTCTTATAAATTTCCCCAAGTTATTATATGAATTTTTAAGAGTTCAAATGAAACTATGATCCAATTGTGGATATTTAAAATAATATTGTTGTTTATATTTTAAGTTAGTGGTTTATGTATTAAATTTCCCTAAGACATTACACTTATCGATCCTCTAGGATTGTATTCTATAAATATTTTTATTAAAAACATGAATTAATATTTATAATAGATATGGGTTGTTATATTAGTTATCAAGGAAATTTATATCTGTTTTTGTTGAATAGTATTAGAAAAACATTTGAAAAAAAACCTGGGTATAATTTTTAGTAAACAATACGAAAGTTTTAGTAAAGTATATGGTGTTTGGTTTCCTAGAATTCATGTTCCTATCTAAATAATAGAATATATATGTGGATATATCATAGATTAACCTTATGGTAAATACCCTAAAAATTATAGTTTAGTATTAACCCTATCTTTACATGGTTCATGATGAGTATTCCTAACACAGCACACCTCATTAGAAACTCTTAGGGGATGTGCTTTGGGAAATTCCATTAACCTTTATAAACTGTTATGAAGGATTTAAAGAAAATGATATGTTGGAGATATTAATAGGAAATATATTATACATAACCTATATTGAAACTTATAAATTCATGTTTTAGGGAATATATTCCATTACCTCTAAGTTACCTAGTTTTCCTTTTTATATGCTTATTGAATCATCTATCATCATCCCAAACTTTCATTTATTTTAAAAAATGTTTGGAAATATATGGAATATTATCAACAATATATGTGATAGAAAATGTGATGATTTACCTAATGAAAAGCCTAATATTATGTTAGTTGAGTGATTCATGGAAGTACTTGCATAACTGACGCATTTTATGAGTAATAACATGAATCATGTTAAACACACTCCTTCTCCTAAGATAGATTAAGTTAAATTTTAATCTTTTATGAGACAAAATCATCCTACTTTTAATGGATCATCTAATCCCCTGATCATGGAACAATGTATTAATTTTGTTGATAAGATATTATTTGTCATCCATTTATCTGAACATGAGAAAGTAACATTGGTTATTTATCTCCTTAAGGGAGAATTTTATCAGTGGTGGATGTGGATCAACAATACTAATCCCAAGAAATATGTCCAATATATTGAGTCATATGAATTCAAGAAAAAAATTTCCATTAAATATTTTCCTCACAATCTCTGCCTAAAGTGGAGAGGTAATTACATTAAATCAATAAAAAGAAGGATGGACCTTTTCATTTTTACAATGAAAACTTCACTATGATTCCATGGTATGACTCTTGATTTGTCATTGGCCCCGAAAGAATGGTTGACCACTTCATCAATGGGTTAAATCTGATTTTATGAAAATATTTTTTGATTTAAGAAATTGATAGATATAAGGAAAATATTTGTTCCACTATTAAATTAGAAATGGATATTTTTTATTCTCAATTTTCTCATAGCAATAGAGATAATAACTGGATAATATACTTTAATTCTAGTGGAGTAATGGTTAATCTCATGGGGAAAGAAAATATAACTTCCCACATGCCATAACTGTGGGAAGAAGCATCCTAGAAATTATATCAAGTGTAAAAGGTGGGTTTTCAAGTGTATAATGGAATTAAATAATGTAAAACACCAAGATTTTAGGAAATAATTTTTTTAATAAATTTAATTTCTTTGATAACTTGTGTTATACGCAACACTGAGTTTTAACAAACCCCAATATACTATTAATATTATTATCTAAACATTACCTTAAGAAAAAAGACATTAAACTTAGTGGTATGAAAATAAATAAACAAATTTATAAAATACAGTGTAAATTTTTTAGATAAAGAAAATATATTTATAAATAATAACTTATTTTTTAGTAAAGTCTTTATATGCTTTGAAAATTCATTTTTCTTAAAAAATGATTTTTATTTAATTTTATGAAAAAATAATAAAATTAAATTTTAAAAAATGTATAATTTTTTAAAACATGAAATTAATTTTTTAAATCAAAATATCTAAATTATATATGATTTTATTTTATATAATTTTCTGAAAAGATTAATTTTTCAATAAATAGTTAAAAATATTGATTTTTATTGTAAACTTTATTTTCATTAAAATAATTTACAAAGTTAAATTTCATTTTAGAATGGTTTTAAAATTAAAATTAGTTAAATTATATTATTTTGAAAAAAAAAATAGGTTATTTTAGTTTATTTTATTAACAAATTTGATATAAAAACCTTTATTACTTATGAATACTTTGTCTTTTGGAAAACTACTTTTTTGACGCATCTGTTGTTTTAATTTTACATTAAATTATACAATTATATAAATTTAATTAGGAAAAATAGATTAAATATTTGGAATCATAATACATAATATTATATAACTAGTATAAATTAATTTTTTTCATAATAACTTGTAAAAACAGTACAAATTATTACTGTGGTTAAGGTTAAAATGAGTTAACCAGGGTGTTGAACTAAAATGATAAGGGATAAAATTACCAAAAAAGTTGTTCAATTAATATTTTATTTCCATATTTAGGCCTTATATAATATTAGGTTATATAATTAACTATTTTTAACCTTTTTTAATTTTTAAAAGATGATTATAACTTTTTATTTTCATAAATTCCTAGTGCGCCCTCTACCCCACTTATAAAATGGTACAACCTCTCCTCTCCTATTAACTCTTACAAAGAATTTTGGTTTGTAAAATCACAACCAAAATATCTTCATTAATTCCATTAACAAGTACTATAGGAATTATTTTGATTAGGTAACCCTCTTATTATGGCTTTAGGTACAAACCTAATGAGGTTCTCTAAAGAAGAGGTATCGTTCTTAACCGAGCCATTTTATTTTATTTATTCTTCCACCAAATTAAAAAAATCTCAAACAATGATTATATAATAAAATAATTATATATAATATTATTATATATTAATATTTTTATATCATAACCTACATCCATCTCTTCTTCTATCAAATGAGAAATGACATTGTCGATTGTGTGTATGACAAACTACATCCTCACGAACCGATGTAATTCATTTTACATCACCACCTATCAAGGATTGATATAATTATGGATTTAATGTTTATATATTATTTTTATTAAATATGTATACTCCTTTAATTTTAATATCACATCTAACTTTTTACCTTCCAATCTGTTGTAAAATGGTAATGTCACTCATGCGTACGTGTGGACTACTACCTCCGTGAAGTGATACGATTTGTTTTTCATTTTATTTCAATAGGGATGGTAATAAGGATAAGTTTAATGAATATATATTATATATATATAATAAAATTTATTTTTTAAATGTTATATATTATTTAGTTTTCTTTTTTAATCTATTGAGAAAATTAAAATAACATTCATGCATACATACGGTCTAATATCTCCTTGAACAGTGTAATTCATTTTCTATATCTAACTTTTATGGATTGTTATAAAAACATATATAATGAATTTATATTATATTTATATCATTTTAAAATTTATATATATTATTTACCCACAATAAAATTAAATGAACAAAAATACCAAACTAAAACATACATGAGAAATGAAGTGGTTATCACCTAAAATAAGGGTTTCAAAAAAGATTTATTAATGAATGGTTGATAAAACCGTTTCAGTAAATAATATATGGTATGATATATATGATCATGGTTATGAAATAGATGTATAATAAATATATTTTTAATATATCAGATGATTTAGGGTTCATGAGGAAATTTGATACTTGAGGTATTGAATTTTTATCTCACCTTTTCTATGGGACACATGCCATGTTCACCACTTGTTTATTTTATATGGTGCATGTAAAACCCTTGAATTAATTTCATGAGTATTATTATGGATTTTATGGGGAATTATATATCCATATTATGTTCTTTAATTCATGGTTCTTTTAATTCAAATGTTACCAAAGTGGCAAAGGTTTTATTTAACAATCTCATTGTTTATTGGGCTTGTTTATGATTAAGTTTCCAATAATGACATATTATGATATATCTATAAAGAAACTATGTAATTTTATTACCCTATAGTTATTTATTAATAATATATATTAAATAAATGTTCCCTTCTTTAATAACAAAATATAACAAAATAACCTTCTTAAGGAAAATCGACTTTATCTCTCTCTTTGGTTGAAATTATTTTTTATTCCATGTCCATGTTTTCTAAAAAAATAGAAGAATGTTTTTAAGATTATCCAAATATTTTTAAAATTCATTTTTTACATTTTTTTCTTTTTCAAAAATGGTTTAAAATTAATCATCTAGACATTTTCTAAAATGAGGTAATTTTTAATTTTTAAGGGAAATGTGAAAGGAATCATTATTTTAACATGTACGACATGAATGGTACTTTCCACCATCAGAACAACATAATTCTTTAAAGCTTCCCATACATTTTTACAAGGTTATTTTCAAAATAAACTTTAATATTTGGGATATTTTTTGATCTTATAGAATTGATTTCAAAATTAAAAAGTTTATTTTCCACATGAATATTTTAATTATATTTTTATTGAATTTTTATTCATCAATGACAAAAACCTTTGGTGTTATTTATGTTTTACTAGGGATATAATCCAATGGTTTCATCCTTATTATTTCACTATATGGTTTATGATTATGATGATGAAATGTTTATGAAAGTCATTTATTCTCATGGTTTATGCTATGATAAAATGGTGAAATGTTAATAAAACATGTTTCCCTTACACAGATCATGGTGTGATGATGTGATGAATGTTTTATGATATTATTCCACAAACACACACACACACACACATATATATATATATATAACTGTGTGTGTGTGTGTGGTTTTCATTATGTGATTGGTGGTTCCATTATAAATCAAGGATAGTGGTTATGTTATAACCAAGGATGATGGTTACGTTATAACCAAGGATGGTGGTTAGGATATAATAAATGATGGGTGATTATGTTAAAAACTGAGTATGGGTAAGCATGTTACATATCTATAATGAATTGGGTAAATATTGATAAATCAAGACTTAATTATTTTATTCTTGAACCTTATTTCATTATCACAATGTTATGTGTGGACATAGTTTTAAGTCCATAAGATTATGCATGGTCCTCAATTTCATGTCCATAAGTTTATGTGAGGGATATATTTAATGTAATTAACTTAATAAGTAAACCTATTTCAATTTATACATGTTCACAATTTTATAAGCTTATGTGTTTCCACATTTTTATGCATATGTTATGCTCTCATGGATTATGTTCATTGATTGACTTTATGATTATTATATTATGAACTACTAATATTTATGTTATGACTCAATATTATGTTATATGTAATGAAGGGTGTGGTTTTCAAATGTTAATCTCATGTTCTTATACACTTATTCTCATGTTATGTTTAAGTTACTATTGATATCTCTTTCACTTATCGTTACTGGGTATCTGATCTCACCCTTTCTTATTTTTACTTTACCTAGGTTATGAAGAAATTTTTTAATTAAGGTATGTATATGAATATTACTAAATGGTAATATCATTATGGGAGATGTTTAATATCTTTCATGAAATAAAAAATTGTGTATCTAGTCTCCTAAGATACTAAAACAATCGATCCTCAGGAATGTATTAGTGAATTATATTAAATAATCATTTATAAATATGTAATATATATATGAAGATCTTGATTTGTTATAGTTTCTATTATAGGGATGTTTAGTTAACCTTTGGAAACTACGATTATAAAACTATATTGATAACTATAATGATAAGTATAATTATAGTAAAATATCCTGGAATTTTTGTGAAGGATAAACTGGGTGGTTTCTAATAAAACACATCCCTATTTGGATACAACAAGTACATGTATCCATGAAATAGTTGTACTTAGGGTTAATAACTAAGAAAATTTTGCAATGGGATTTGAATCTATCATCACCTGGTGCATGACAATGAGCCTTGCTACACATCTAGTTTGACACTCTCAGTGGATATGTTTTGGAAATTTACAAACTCTTTATAAAAAATCATGAAGCATTTGAATAATGACAATAAACCACATAATTTAAACCTAAGGTTTAATAGACATAAAAGAAGGTATCTTGATTTATAAATCTTGTGAATGATTAACCACTCTGATCAAAGATCTATAACGATCATGCAGACCATTTTCATTTTACTAAGGTAATGATGATAGAATAATTAAGTTGGGGTGGCGATAGGATTGATCAAATATTGAAGTATCATATTTGATATTAGTTATATAAATTCTCTTATATATTAAAAAGTATTTAGGAATTTCAATTACTATACTCAATAATTAGATATTGAGTTAACAGTGAAAACTCATAATGCTATAGCAGTCACATCTCAAGTCTATATTTCCTCTCTCATTGATGTTTCTGGGAAATTTATTCCCCCAAATCTTGTGATTATCCCTATAATATAATTTGATGTGATATTAGGAATGTGTTGGATTTCCATATATGGATTCCATATCAATTTCCAAGTGAGGGGAGTCACATTTAATATTCCAAATGAACCCCTGCTTATTTATTGGTGCAATGGTGAAAAAAAGTCCTATAAAAATTTAATTCATTATATATGTCCTGATTCATATTCAAACAGGGTATTTATATCATATGGTTGGGAAGAAACTCAATATCAATGATATTCCTATTCTGAGGGAGATTTTTTTTATCTTTTTGCATGAGTTTACTAGTCTCCCGCCAAATTGAGAGGTTGAGTTCTCAGTATAACGTATACATAGTGCTACCTTTATTTCAAATACACCCTATATACTAGACCCAATTGACGTGAAGGGATTGAAGATGGACCTCTAGGAAAATATTAATAATATATTTATGAATCCAAGTGTTTCTCCTTGGAATGTACATGTTCTTTTTCTAATAAGAAATA
This sequence comes from Viscum album, assembly GCA_963277665.1. Lineage (NCBI taxonomy): Eukaryota > Viridiplantae > Streptophyta > Magnoliopsida > Santalales > Viscaceae > Viscum > Viscum album. The sequence continues at coordinate 2,060,870,018 of OY728133.1, read as the reverse complement.
TGGATCGATGTGACTCTGTATTTATTATCAAGAACTAAACAATATATAAATCAAGAACAAGTATCATACACCCTATATTGAAGACTAATTTGAACAGCTATGAAGAGCCCAATACTTTTACAAGATTGAACTTTTTTATGGATATCATAAATTAAGGGTTAATAAGGACAATATACCCAATACATCATTACATAAAATCTATAGACACTATGAATATATAATTATTCCATTAAGTCTTACTAATTTCACCTCTATATTCAATATTTAATTAATAGAGTCATTATAGATTACCTTGATCATTTTTTGTTCATCTTTATAGAATATATTCTTATTTATTCAAAGATAAAGTAATGGCATGAATATTACATGATATTTATACTTAAGACCCCGAGGAATAATAATTTTTATGAAAAAATTTACCATGTTGAAATTTTGGATTCAAAAGGTTTCATTTTTGGGTCTTATAATCTCAAGATAAGGTATAGATACAGATCTATCAAAGATAAAAGTTATTAGACATTGTCCTAGACCAACCAACATGATATATTTCTAAATGATCCTTGGTTTGGTAAGATATTATTAATTTTTTTTTTGAAAGTTTCTTGTGATTTTATAATCCACTAAAAAATTTAATTAGGAACGTATCCATGTTTCTTTGGACAAATGAATGTGAATAAAAATTCAAAGAAATAAAGATAAAGTTATTTATTGAACCTGTGATCACATTACCCTATTGTGGAGAAGGTTTTTTAATCTATAATGATGCATCAAATAAGGTATTGGAATGTTTTATCATTTATAATGATGTGATGATAGATTATGCCTCATGAAAATTGAAGGTTCATGATCAAAATTACCCAACTCAAGATTTAGAGTTAGTTGTAGTATTTTTTTTCATTAATGATTTTGAGTAATCATATTTATAGATAAAGGTGTGATATATAAACTAATAACAAAAGTTTAAATTATATATTCATAAAAAAGGATATGAATATGCACCAGAGAATCCAGTTGAAACTGATTAAAGATTATCATTGCTCAATACATTACCACCTTGGGAAATTGAACAAGGTGACTGATGCTTTACGTTGAAAGAAACATACCAACTTATCTCTAATGAGGTTAAAAAAGAACCAATATTTATTTATTTCAAAATTTATGTATTTTGAAATTATAAATTAATGAGATTAATAATATCTTTCTCAAAGGATTGTTCAACCATCTATCCATGTATAGATTAAAGTGAAAAATAATGAAGATATAGAGATGTAGAAGAATGTTAGAAATGTTCCTGATTTTATACTCGATTATGATGGAATAAAATGTTTTAGGAACTATGAATTTGTTCCATCGATACAAAATTTTAAGAACGGTCTATTAGAGGGGGGGTCATAGTTCATTATTATCTATTCATCCTGGTTGTAAAAAGATGTATATAGATTTGAAAAAATATTTATGGTGGGAAAACATGAAGAGGTAGATTGCGGAGTTTATATTATGGTTGTTTTTATATCATTAAGATAAGGATTAGAGAAAAAATCTAATGGGGTTTTACATACATTACCCATACCATAATGGAAATGAGAAGACGTCATTGTGGATTTTGTCATCGGACTCCCAAAAACATATAAAGGGCACAATGCAGGGTGGTTTGTATTCAAACAACTTATGATGTCATCAAAAATCATTGCTATCAAAGATAATTTATATCCTGACTAACATACTAGAAGATACATTAAGTAGTTGTTAAGGTTTCCTTGAGTTCCACATTCTATTGTATCTTATTAGGATCAATGTTTTACCTCAGTGTCATGGAGAATCCTTAATAAATAAATCGATACATAGTTGATTTTCAGTATGGTGAATCTAATTCACACAGATTGTTAGTTTGTGAGAACCACTAAAACCCTAGATAATATTTTAATATCTTATTATATTGATTTCAAGTATTTTTTTTCTTCAACACCTTCCTCTAGTTGAGTTTTCTTACAATAATTTCTTTCAATCATGGATTTAGATAACTTCTTATGAATCCATCTTTAGAAACAAGTGTATAACTCTATTATAATGAGATAAAGTTAGAGAAATAAATATATTAGGACTTTACCTAGATGAATATATGATAGATAAGGTCATATCCATTAAATATTACAACAAGGTATCTTAGAGTCGATAGAAATGTTATGCTGATAATCATAGGTGTGATCTAGAGTTTAAAGTTGGTGATAAGGTGTTTTTAAATATTTCTTCATAAAAGTAGGTTATGAGGTTTTGAAAGAAAGAAAATTCTATACCTAGGTATTTTATCCCCTTAAAGTTTCTTCATTGAGTAGGGATGATTTATTATCACTTGGAACTTCCTCCAAACGTCTCTCAGTTTCATGATGTGTTATATATATCTCTACAAACGAGCTTGTACCCTAGTGGTAGAGTATCCTGCTTGGCATCCAAAAGACCCAAGATCAAATCTGGGTAGGGAATAATTTTCCGGTATTATAGCAATACTGTAGAAGCAATGTAATTGTAGCGGCGGTAACACTGTAGCGGTGGAGGCAATGTATCAGGAACTGTAGCGGTGGTGGTACTGTAGCAGGAATTGCAACAGCCTGAGTACTATAGTAGTACTATTCACCAAGGGTCCCTTTGGGCCAAAAAAAGGTCTTTCAATCCTAGTATTCGGGCCACTTGGCCTTGGGCCTTCAGGCTGTGTAATGGGTCTCCCTATACCCATTCTAAAGAGGTATTTTATTTAAATAATAAAATGATGCTTCGGCCCCAACCTTTTAAAAAAAATATGTATCTCTCCTGGGGAAGTAAATACTTGATTCATCACACGTACTAAACTCAAAGTTCATAAAACTAGAGAATGATTTCCAATTAAGAAAAACCAATATAAATATTTTATCAAATAGACAAATATCTAAATAACATGATTTCTCATCTAGTTGAATTTCTCAAAAGGAATTAGAAATTTTAGGAAGATATGTGGAAACCCAAGGATGTGATGAGGAAGAAGTATCTTTTTTTGTATAGATTGAGGGTGAAATTAATTTTAAGGGGGGTATAATTTAACACCTTAATATTTTATGAAATAATTTTTCCACTAAATTTAATTTATTTTATATCTTGTGTTATACATAACACTGAGTTTTAATGAAACAAAATATACTATTAATATTATTATCTAAACATGATTTTTATAAACTAGCCTTTAAAATTGGAAATATTAATAGGAATAAAAAAATTATAAAATTAAATATAAAGATTTTAGATAAAGAAAATATATTGATAAATAAGGAATTAATTTGTAGCAAAGTCTTTATATGCTTCAAAAATATATTTTACTTTAAAAATAATTTTTATTAGTTTTTATGAAAAAATAATAAAATTAAAATTATCCACTGTTTTAAAATATATTTGAAAAACTGAAATTCATTTTTTAAATAAAAATTCCAAAAACAATTACAGTGAATTCTGGACAATTTTTTGAAATATTGATTTTTCAATGAATAAGGGAAAATATTTTTTTTTATTGAAACATGATTTTTCATTCAAAGAATATACAAAGTTAAATTATATTTTAAAATGTTTTTAAAAGTAAAATTAGTTCATTTATATTATTTTAAATCCATTTTAGTTCATTTTAATCAATTTTATGTTTAATTTTTATGTAAAAACATTTTTACTTGTGAAAATGTTTCTTTGGAAAGCAGTATTTCTGACGTGTCTATGGGTTTAATTTTAAATTAAATTATGAAACTTCTATGAATTGAATTTGAAAAAATGGATACCATGTTTTCAATACTAATAAGTAATATTATATAATAAGTTAAACTTAATTATTGGACATAATTAATAGTAAAAACAAACAAAATATCGTGGTTAAGGATAAAACAGGTTTACCAGGGGTAAAACTAAACATATAAGGGTTGAAATAACAAAAACACTTTCCGAATTCCTATTTAATAGAAGTATTTCAACATTATCACATTTAAGTTTTTATAATGAGACATTTTTTTATCCTTTTGGTGTCTATAAAACATGAGTATAACTTTTTATTCTCACAAATTCAAAGTGTGTCCTCTCTCCCACTTATAAAAGAGAACCCATTATCCTATCCTCATAACACTTACAAAGCCTTTATTTTTTTCTAATGCCATATTTAATATATTATTCACCTTCATTCCCACATTTTATATGATTTATATTTATTATGAAACCCTCCTAAGAAAGATTTAGGTATAAACCTAAAATGGTTCTCCAAAGAAACTTAATCATTCTTAACCGGGTGTTTTTATTTTATTTTTTCTTCCACCTCCTTAAAAAATTCATAAAATATTAATATATAATAAAATAATTATTTTCCTTATAATAATAGGTTATTATTTTTATATAATAAACTATATCTATCTTCTCTTCAATCAAATGGGAAATTAAATTGGCGATCATGTGTACGGAGAACTAATGTCTCATGAACTGATGTAATTATTTTTCCATCATCACCTCTCACAGATAGAGATAATGATAGATTTTATGATTATATATTTTATTTAGGACATATTTAAAATACTATAATTATAATATCATATATAACTTCTTACCTTCTAATCGATTGGAATTTGATAATGTTGCTTGTGCATACATGTGGACTATCGCCTCCAAGAAGTGATGTGATTCACTTTTTTACTTTTTTTTACATTGAGGTTAATAAGGATATATTTAATGAATATATATTATATATATATAATAAAAATTATTTTTGAAATATTTTATATTTTTATCTTTATTTCATTCCATTCTTCGATAAAATGTAAACACTTTTCATGCATATGTATAACCTACCGTCTCCATGAATGATGTAATTAATTTTATATATATAAATTTTATGTATTAATATAATTGAATATATATATATATATATGTATTATCATGGTTAAAAATATGTACATGATGGAACTGTTATCAAAGTAAAAGTTCTGAAAATACCAAACCAAAACATACATGAAAAACAAAGCAGTTTTCACTCAGAATAGTGATTTCAATAAAGAATTGTTAATGAATATTTGATAAAAGGATATAAGTAAATCATATATGGTATTATATATAATTAGTGTGGTTATATAATAGATATAAAATATATATATATTTATTATATAGTATTTTATAAGGAGCATGAAGAAAGATGACACTTGAGGTAAGGGGTTTTCATCTCACCTTTATTTCAGTGGGACACATACCATTTTCAATACTTGTTTCTTTTATATGGAATTTATAATTCCCTTTAATTAATTTTATATTATTATTATTTAATTTATGGGGATTTAAATATAAATATAAGGTTCTTAATTCTATTGGGATTATGATACAAACATGACTAAAGTGGTAATTGTTTTATGTTGCAATCTCATTGTTTATCAGTATTTTTTATGATTAAGTTTTTGATGATGAGATCTTATGATATATATCTCAATAAACTCAGGAATTTATAATATAAATTTTTTATTTAATATTTACAAAAAAATAATATCTTAAGGAATTTATTTCAAAATGGAAAGGATATTTTCTTCAAGAATTATTTAAGGATATTTTTAAGGAATTTATATTCATCAATGACAACAACCATTTATAATGATTATGTTTTACTGGGGATATGATCCTATATTTCCATACATATTATTTTTATATATTATCTATAATTATGATGAAGAAATGTTTTTTAAACCCATTTATTATCATATGTTATGCTATAGAGAATTGATTAAATGATCAGGAAACATGTTTCCTATGATCAGGTCATGATGTGTTGATATGATGAATGTTTTATGATACTATGGAAAACATATGTATGGTTTTAATTATGTGAAATTTGTTTTTATTATAAAAAAATTATGGTGTTTATGTAATAACCAATAAAGGTGGTTGTATTATAACCAAGGACAGTTGTTACGTTATAACCAAGGATAGGTGGTAACATTATAAATTGAGGATGGGTGATAATTTTATAGATCTCTAATGTATTAGGTAGATATGGATAAATATATTTTTTAATTATGTTATGTGTGAACCTAATTTTATGTTCACAATGTTATTCATATGCATGTTTTCATGTCTATAAGATTATACATGGACCTTGTTTTCATGTCCATAAGTTTATGAGAGGGTCTGATTTCATACCCTTAATATAATAAGTGAACCTAGATCTATTTATACATATTACCAATGTTACAATATTATGTTTTTCCACATTTTAATTCCTAATTTATACTCTAATTACTTATTTTAATTTATTTCCTTTATGATCCATCTCTTATTTACTACCAAGCTTTATTCCATGATTCTGGATTATGATCTATATTATATAGGGTATAGTTTTCATATATTGAGACCTTTTCCTCCTACCCTTATGATCATGGTATGTTTATGTGATTATTTTAACCTCACTAGCTTACCCTTACTAAGAATATGATATCACCCTATCGTATGTTTCATTTACCTAGGCCATGAAGAAAGGTTTTAAGTAGTGTATTATTATAAATAGTATTAAATGGGAAGATATGTATGGGATATATAAAATATCATCCATGAAATAATAATATTATGTAGCTATTATACAATGAAATTAAACCATTAAATTCCTTTGAAATGAAATTATGAAATTTATTAAATATTCATCTAAAAAGATGTCATATCAATGTTTTAAAAGTTTGGGTTGTTATACAAAAATCCAATGATTTCTTAAAAGAGATAAAAAATCACACTAATTTTACTAAATAGAAGAAGGTATAGATCAATACTCAACCCATGGTACAATGTTTCAACTATAAGTAACATATAAAATATAAAAAATCGTTACTTGAAGCCAAGGTTTTTCAAATATAATAGATGAAAACAACCTCTATAGCCAAGAGAGCATGGATGGGATTATGTTATTACTGCTATTGAGGTAGATCTTGAAAATAATGTTGTGAAAAGTATGCTCGTTATTCATTCAATAATAGTGAATGTATTATTTTATTACCATTAAAGAGATTATTTTATATCATTCATGTTTTTTATAAGTTTTAAAACACCACCTCAAAAAATAGAGGTTGAGTTATCAGTGAAAACATAAAATATAGAAATTGTTTCATTTAAAGCATATAACTCCTCCCTAATCAGTATTTTTGGTTGAATATTCTATAAAACCTTATATTACTCCACTTTATATAATTCTATGTTATACTATTTATGGATTGGTTTTCCATATATATATCCAACATCAATTTGTATGATAAGTAAATTACTTTCCATGTCATTAATCATCCTTTTATTTTATACAAGTGCAAGGTGGAGGATGAATCTCTAGAAAATTATTCTTAGACATGGATATTATTTCCTTGTGAGAAATTATATTGAACTAAATGATTGAGTAAAATGATAAGATCACTCTTGAATACATTCCCATTGTGAGGTAATATGCATATGTATTCCATAATTAGTTGTTTGGTCTTCTTCTTGATCGAGAGATTGAGTTTACAATCAAAATTATACCTAGAGCTCTACCAATATCAAAGACTCCATATATGATACCCACTATTAAATTAGATTAAATAAATAAGAAATTATAAGATAATATGGATAAGGTATTTATATTCCTAATTTATTCACTATGGGGTTCATCAGTCCTCTTTATCAAAATAATGATGGGCAATTGTGTCTATGTGTTGATTAGAATGAACTCAAAAGGATCCTGATAATGAACAAGTATCCCCTGTTATATATTGATAACTTGTTTGATCACAGACATTGGGCTTATCACTTCTATAAATTGGACCTTTTTTAGGATAATATCAATTAAATATAGATAGGGAAAATATTACAAATACTTACCTTCAAACAATCTATAAACACTATGATTTCATAGTGAGTCCATTCAAACTCTCTAATGATCCAAAACCTTCACGGGCCTGATGAATAAATACTTTAAAGAGTATTTTGAAAAAAAAGATTGTATTATTTAAATTTGATATTCTTATCTACTCTAAAATTAGGGGGAACATGAGAAGGATTTTATTATTGTGTTTAATTCTTAGATATTGAAAAGTTATATGTTAGGTATAGTAAATATGATTTTTAGATGAATTAAGTTAAATTATTGTGTTATGTTATCATTAGAAATGGGATATATGTGACTAATTCAAAGACATAGGTGATTCATGAGTTTCTAAGACGAACATATGTAATATAGATCTATATTTTCCTAAAATTAGAAAGTACCTATTGGTGATTTGTAAAAAACATTATCATGATTTCCAACCCCACTAACCTAGCTAAATCAGAAGTGAGTGAAGTTTAACTGAATTTATTAATGTGAACAGAGATTCAAATAGTTAATTAAAAGGATAATCACTACACGTATAATCACACTACCCACTAGTGGGGAACGATTTTTTATCTACATTGATGTGTCCAATAAATTATTTTGTTGTGTACTCATTCAAAATGATCAAGTGATATCCTATGACTCTCAATAATTGGAGATCTATGAATAGAAATATTTGAAACATGATCTGGAGTCGTATGTAGTCATATTCAAATTGAATATTTTGTTCATTATATTTATTGAGATAAGTGTAACATATATACGAATGATAATATCCTTAGGTATATATCCACATAAAAAGAGATCAAAAATGTTCCAACAAAGGTGGTTATAGTTGGTTAAGGATTTTGACTATTCAATCCATTACCATGTTGGGAACATGAATAAAGTGGAAGATTCTATAAGAATTATGGATTTTGAATCCTTATAAATAATGAGTATTAAAGGGTACCTAATATTATTATACATATAAATAATGTAAATGGGTATCCTAAGTGAGGGAAAATTATCATACACTACTCAAATGATAGCCCAACCATACATCTATGTGAAGATTTAGGAGGCCCCAAGAGATGATACGGAGCTACTGGGAAATGTATAAAATATTCCAGAGTAAAACTTTGATAGATATGGAGTTATAAATTTTAGAACCTAGATATGTGTATCATATTATTATCTTTTTTTGGTTACTTATTAACTCTTTATTTGATTCCCTTTTTTTATTTTGTGCCTTTTGAGGAGGGGAATATTTTTTTAGGGAAAATGACCAAAATTTTGAATATAAATGTGTCAAAGTCTCTAGAGGTTTCTATTTTAGTTTAGTTATATTTGGAGGATTTTATGAGTTTCTCAGCTTAAATTGGATGTGAATTTCCTACAGGACAAATTCATGTCATAAATATAATCCATGAATTGAACCCATTTCTTGATATAGTCCATGAAACAATATCATAAATATAAATTTATACAATTAAATAATTTTCTTCATGGTTTGAAATGTTAAAGTTCCGGATTTTAACCTGATGTGACACCTTTTTTAGCGTATACACCCTTCGGGATATTCACATCATGAATCAAGGATTGGCAATTTAAATTCCACTAGGTTGACGAGTTTCTATATGTTGTAGCTTGAAAATTATTTCATTTTTTTGAATCCTCTTCTCTATATCCCTAGGGATACTCCAGATATTTTTGGGTGATTTATTCTCTTTTGGATGTCCTAGTTTGGCTTTGGATCTTTGGTGAGTTTCCCAACTATGGTTTTATTCTTCTCTCTCCTACCCCTCTTTGGTAGCGATATGATCTCAAGTTTTTCTTATTGAATAAGAGTTTGATCTTGTTGTTTTTGATCTAGGAGTTCCATTTTGGTCTTCTTTACCTTATTTCTTCATTGGTGTTTCCTTTTATGGGTGTTGATATGATAATGTGATTAAATGTAGTTGGTTTCAAATGATTTTTCATGATGATTAAATACTTGAATTACTTTGTTTATTTGAAATTAATTTTTAAATTATTTAAAAAATGGTATTTGAGATTATTAATGTTTTATTTTTAAAAGGGAATGGAAATTGTGAAAACCCCCTAATTTCATGGAATTGGAATTGTTAGGTGGAATTGAGAAAAATTATGTCTTGATTTGGAAATGTATTCAATGAAATTTTTGACATAGATTAAATTGAATGATGATTTGAAAAATAATTAATTGATGAAACCTTGTTATTTGGTTTTAAAATGAGAAAGGAATTTTGAAAACTAAAACTTATGAAATTTTATTTTGAACTGATTTGAAATGATTGATTGATTGATTGACTAAATAGAATTTTTTCCTAGTTAGTTCATGGGTAATTAGAAGAAGAACTAATATTTAAACCCCAATAACTAGATTGATTATGAAAACACTAACATAAACTAATTGTGGCATGATTTAACCTAATGGGGAGCAGATTTGTGATATCCTAATTCCTAGTACGTGTACACACATTGAGTCAAGATCACTAACTTAGTAGTGTGAGGATCCTTTTATTTGAAACTAACATACTATATATATTATTACATGGTTCTATGATATTTTTTCAATTTTTGATTGCATTCCATTTATTATTAAAATATTTTATTTATTCAAACGACTTTACATAATTATTTTATATAAAATTTTCATTTAATCCTATTTTTATAATTCTTTTATCTTTTTTAATTGGAAACATTTTTGTTAAAAATATGTAAATATCATTCCATTACTTTTTTTAAATTGATATCATAATTGGTTTAATTATTATGGAATTCATTATGGATAATTTATTGAGACCCTAATGGGTACTTTTTCTCACACCATACATTTTTTAAGCATTTGAATATTATTTTATGCCATGTCCAAGTAAAGGGAATGCACCACTTAGAGGTGGTGGATGTTCTTGATCCTTAATACCCTAAGTGATGGAGGTTATTGATAGAGATATTTTCCACTTATTTAATGGTATATTTATAATCATTTATCATATAAGATGTTGTGTATTTTGATTACATACTATTTGAGTATTGTTTTACCTATTTGATTCTTGTACAATATCCCTTTGGAGTGTTAACAATACTAACTTGTATCTTTTTTCTTTCACTATTTTGTATAAAAATACATCCATTGTGTTTATTATATGATTATATGTTCTCATCACAAACCTGTGGGGATCGGGAATTCCCTTCAGGCTATGTTAAAGCCAAATCGAGTATTAGGGTCCCAATGTATCCAGGCCGGTTCATAATAATGTGGTGTCAAAGGTGAGGATTGAAATCTTTCCTTATTGTTAGTATATATATTGGGTTACCCTAGAAGACATCAGGTAGGATTTATGGGACTTAGTTAGTAGTTTCAAGTTAGTTTCTAACCCTCTCCCATTGTAATGAGCCTTAAGTCATTATGGAGATTTTGGGAAAGTTTTTTCAAGGAATTTTTGGATATTTTTTATAAATATTTCCTGATTTTTTATTTGAATATTTTTAAAACTCAATTAAAATTTCTTCTTGATGGAATTGATATTCTTGTGACTCTTGTTTTAGTTGTTAATATTTATATAATTTATGATGCTTTTATTGTTTCCTTTTAATGTTGTATAGAATCATACCTTTTAGAATATGTATGAATAGGATTTAATAGGAAGATGTTGGTGAACCAAAATAGAAAAGTCCTCCAGTTGACTATAATATTATTAAGATAGTAGTGCGTGTTTTTCCATATTTTGGGTAGGAACCTGCAACCATTATCATTCAGGATCTGGTAGTGGAACCTCAGAGGGATGAATCTTGAAATCATTCTCAAGTGTTTATTCATCAGAAACCACCATTTTTTCAAGTCTCTAATGATTCTAAAGAGGTTAATGATTGGTTGAAGATGATATTTATTCTTTTTTAGTTCTTGGAAACACCTGATTCGATTAAAGTGAAATGTGTTACCTTCAAGAATTAGGTGGATAGCAAGAGATAGTGGGATTTCATGGTGATAGTGAAGAAGCATGAGGACTTTTAGTTGAAAGACATAAGAGTTATTTTCACTGATCTGTTATATCTAGAGTCAATGGTTTTATAAAATTACATGGATTTTATCAACCTCTAGTAGGGTGATAAGATCGTGATAGAGTATATGAACTATTTAGATGATCATGTTCAATTTTCACCTAAGGTTTTATTTAATGGGAATATGAGTTATCAAAAGTTTAAAATAGTTCTTTGACCTAATATATGAGAAAACGTTTTCTTGTTAAATATCACTTCTCGTACTGATTTTTTAGATAATGTTTTGGGGCTTAAGATTGATTTTTATGGTCATTTAGGGTTTACGGGAGTTCCTTTTTATGATAATGGTAGTTATTTGAGTTCCTTTAAACTAAATTGAAAGTGTGATGAGTCTCGTGGTTATAGAAAGAAGATGTCATTCAGGCCTCTTAAAGTTCCTAGAAGAGTCCCTTTGACTTTATTTCAGTGTGAAAAGGTTGGAAATTCAAAATGGGTTTTCATTGATTTGCCCAATATTTTTAGTTTGACAGTCACTCAGGCCACCCATAAAATTTCTACCGTTTATTTTCTACTATTCATAGTGGCACGAGATCATCAACACCAAAAAATATTTTGGTGCAATCAGATTCTTTAAGAACTAGGGATTACAAACATAGGCATCCATAATTAAGCTTCTTCACATAGTGGTAAAGTCTTCAGATGAAGATGACACAGATCTAGTGACTGTGGGAGGTATCATAACTATAGCTTCCTCTTTATTGACTTCTTTATTTGATAATGGTTCATCTCACTCATTTAGATCAAACCATATTGTGAATATGTAGAATTTTTCTATGGTTATTTTTTATTATTTTATAGATATTACTATGCCCACTGGAATAAAGAGAGAGAAAGTTCTTTGTTGTCTTTCTTATGTTTTATCCCTATCAAAGATTGATCTTATCTGGATTTCTATGGTCCTCAACATGAAACCTCTTAATGTCATTCTCAATATGGATTGGTTAATTTCTCATAAGGCCCAGATTAACTAATATCTTTTATGAGTGACCCTCACTATTCATAATGGGTAGTGTCATGTCTTTCAAAGAGAATGGGACCTGAGGTCTAGTAAAGACAAACCTTATGTTCTATATTTTTGAAGGGTGATATCAGTGTTTTTTTTACTTGGAGTTATAATATTTTAGTGAGGACCTCCCTCCAATTTCTTTCATGTTTCCTAACATTTTTCATTCTGAATTCTCTAGCTTCCACTAGTAATAGAGGCAAAGTTTTCTATTGATTTATTACCTGGTACTCAATGAGTTTTTATTACTTCATACCATATAGAACCAACATATATGAAAGATTTTATGAATCAAATGTATAACTTACTATAGAAAGGTTTCATATTCCTAGGTGTGTCACCTAATGTGGTGCGTGTTCTTTATTAAAAGAATCCATATAGACCACTTTTCATATGTGTTTATTAAGAGAAACTAAATTTAGTTACAGTGAAGAACAGGTTTCTGTTACAAATTAAAGATGATTTGTCTGACCAGTTGAAAGGGTAAAAGTGATTCTCAAATATTAATATTTGATATGGTTATCGGCAATTGAGAATTAAATAATCTGACATTTTTAAGGAACCATTCAATATTAGGTGTTTCTATTATGAGTATCTTTTTATGCCATTTATTTTAACCAATGCACCAATAATTTTTATGGATTTTATGAACATGATATTTCATGAGTACCTTGACTTTTTAGTGTTGGAATTTTTTTTGATGGCATTCTAGTTTACTCTAATTTTTAGGAGGACCATGTGCATCACCTAAGATTTTTTTTTGAGATGTTGATAAATTAATAACACTATTCCAAGTTATTGAAATGTAATTTCTGGATTTGATAAGTGATTTTTTTGGGACATGTGGTCTTAGAAAATAGTATTTTAGTTGTTCTTGAGAAGGTAAAAGTTGTGATGATATGGTAGAAACCATTTAATATGTTAGATATTCAAAGATTCGTGGTTTTTTGGGATATTAACAAATATTCATAATAGATTTATTAAAGTTGGATTCCTCGATGATCACTCTCACTCAAAAAGGATTGAACTACATTTTGGAAGAGAAATGGCATAGTTCTTTTTTTTGAGATGAAATTTATTATGAATTTTATGCCAATGTTGATTATTCAAAAGGTCAGGTGGGGGTATTTGGTTTTCTATGATGCATCATGTTTGGGTTTTGGTTGTGTACTTATGTAGGGTGATCAGATGGTAGCATGTGTTTCCAGAATACTTAGTCCACATAAGAAGAATTATGTGGACCATGATATCAAGATTTCAGGTGTTATTCATGATCTTAAGAGTTAAAGAAATGAATTTTTTAGATAATTTTTTACCATTTATTCCGACCAAAAAAAATTGAGTTATATATTCTCTAAAAAAGATTCTAATTTATAATAGAGGCATTGGGTAGAGTACCTATAGTCTTTTGATTTAGATAATTACAACACCCATAGAAAGGGTAATGTCATTACTAATTATTTAGGTATGAAACATATGACCCATATCATGAGACAATCATCCGGAGAGTGGAATCAGATATCTCTATTTTCTAGGTTGGATTTGGGATTCTAGTAAAACGAGTTTGAGGTTGTTTTGGTGAACTTTTAGTTGACCTCCTCTCTTCTCGTGATGATTCTTTAGGATCAGTAGCTTGATGATGAATTCCAAGGAACTAGTGACTCTATTTATGGTGGGGAGACAATTAGTTTGTGGTTATTCTCTTTAGAGGGTATCCTATATTTCCAGAATCAGTGAATTATGCCTTTTCCAATAAGAAAAGTTATGATGGGGGACTAACATAGTTCCCAATGGTAAGTTCACCCTATAACCACAAATATGTTCTATAATATATTTGGGAATGATTCTAGTGGATAGTAATTAGATAAGACATTATTGAATTTTTATCTCATTGTTATACCTTCTAATAGGTCAAAGTATAGAGACCTTAGGGTTTTCTTCATACACTTACAATTTCAACATGAAAGTGGGATGATATTTATATGGAATTTTCGTTGGGTTGTCACATACCCCGCGATGGAATAATGTGATAAGTGTTTTTATCAATAGGCTGACTAAATTATCTCACTTTATACCCATTTTAGATGTAACTATATTTGAGGACTTTTTAAATCTCTTCATGAAAGAGATTATAATATTTAATGGAGTTTTATCTACTATAGTCTCAGATAGGGATCCCTATTTAACTTCTCTCATTCAGAGAGCCCTCTAAGAGACCATCGGATTCTATGTACAGTTGAGCATGGAATAACATCCATAGATGGATATCCAGATAGAATGAGCTATATAGATTCTTGAGGTAAGTCTATTTTCTTTTGATCTTGACTTTAATGGATATTGGGGGGACTATTTGGGACTTTTTGAGTTTTTCTACAATAATAGTTACTAGTCCACTATTAGAATGGCTCCTCAAACTCAGATAATTCTAGGAACAATGGTTCCAGAATTGGGTACTTCATTTTTTTAAGTCACTATATGATCTCCTTAAATTCCTCCTCTAAGAAAATTCGTCTTTGAGCTATCCTCACCTACCTAGAAAGTAAATTAATAGTTTCTTCCATGGTTGAGGGTAAGTGAGAAAATAAATTTTTTATTTAA
Source organism: Viscum album (assembly GCA_963277665.1). Taxonomy (NCBI): domain Eukaryota; kingdom Viridiplantae; phylum Streptophyta; class Magnoliopsida; order Santalales; family Viscaceae; genus Viscum; species Viscum album. The sequence continues at coordinate 2,060,854,491 of OY728133.1, read as the reverse complement.
CTTTTGAATTTATTTTAAATTCAATAAATTATTTACAACATGAAAAAAATATATAAATTGAATGAACACTTTTATCCTAGGTAATGACACCATTTTTTACACTCCTATCATAGGGTGGTAAAAAAACTACAATTTATTTTCCTAGTATAGCATAGTGGCTGATTAGGGTCATCTAACTTATGGATATATTATGGTCCAAACACTTATTAATCCTTGTTGACTTATTTTTTATGGTATTTTGTATTTTATGAAGGAATGAAATTTTATGTTTGTTTTATAAAATGTGAAAAAAAATTAATATTATAAATATAATGAAAACAAAATTAATAAATTCAATAGGAAAATAAATACTCCTGAGAGATTAATATTTAGTGAAAATTCATTTTCCTATTTCATATTCACTTAATTACCACACTCCAACATATGTGTGGATATATTCTTCTTAGATGGATGTGTGGGTGTGTCACTAAATAATGAACTATTACATTACACACCTCCTTCATCAAAGGGAAAATAGATATAGAAGAATAAGATAACCCTTAGTAAAACATAGTGAGTATAACTTATTTTAGTACTTGGTAATCATTGAATTAACCCAAATCATATGTGAGACATTAAGTAATAATGTAAAAAGTATTGGGTTCAATATAATAAACAATATGTTTAGTAAACCTTATTTCATGATTTATTACATAAGGATACACTTAATATTACCCCATGAGATCGTGGGTCCTAGTTTATTTGGGTAATTAGGTACATATCATAACAACATGAAACAGAAATACAAATACATAAACTAAAACTCCATAAAAATCCCTTAAATTTCCTTACTCTTATAAAACTGTAAGAGATAACCTGGGGATGTACATAAGAAATTAGTGAACTATAAAGCCTAGTAAGTTAACAATAAAAGAATAACATTGTCAAAGTAATACATGTGAGTCAACAGGCATAACAAGGTAATATAAGAGTGGTGATAATTAAAATCTTGAACATTGATGCATGATAAAAAATGAAAACATGAAAGTAACATGGGAAACTGGAAACTACATAAAACATGTTATCATAAACATAAGTCAGGGATAACCACCTAGACGTCAAAACATTGTGTGTGTGTGCTTAGAATAACCTCTCATGCACCATACTTGGTATCTCATGAGATAAAAACTTTACCCAATTCATTATAAGGATATATAATTTCATTCTCACTCATCACATTCATATCATGTTCATGAATAAGTGTGTAACATTAATCGTACAACATAAGAATACAATCAATCACTTTTAACCCCATGATTATGGAGTGTGGGTTACATACATGGAATTCCTCAATCAATGAAAGATAGTTGTTAGAGTTGGTATCCTTGGACCAATATTTTTTAATCTTATTACATATATATTTGATGTATGGAATATTAATTAATAATATTTTAAAAAAATCATTTTCCCACATGGATTTAATGTAATAATATGCTAGAATATTTATCATAATTAAAAGGATATAGAATTTCCCCACTGTTATGAAAACCATGAAGTGTTATGACTATATTATTAATATGTTTATGTAGTTATATAACATACCATTATGGGACACATAGTATTTTGACCATCAGGTGTGAGTACTAGTAAGCATATAAGGCTTCTTCACAGGAAGTTCACACTTGGTAATCTCAAAGATGGTAGATTATGAGAACAGAACCACTAGTAGGAATTCCACATGTTTTTGTGTCCTGAAGTATTTCATTATATAAGCATTAGTATTGGTCCTTAGAATTTAATATTTTCATTAACACAACACATAAATCAAACACTTATAATTTGGAATGAAAACCATGATGACATATATTCAAGATAAGGTTGGGTACATTGGGTGTGTCACAATTGAGATGTCATTAATGGATAGTTCGAGGAAGGATTTTTTTCCTTTCATCTTTATGGAAGCTGGTATATCATCCCTTCGATTAGAATACAACTGTAACTATAAATTCAATGTACATGGTGTAATGGTGTGTTTATTACCAATATTAAAAGAAAGGTGTATCAAGAATATTGGTTGGTGACACTGTAACATCCCGGTTCCGGAATCCACCCCGAGGTGCCCCGTACCTGGTTGGTCACATAGCCTCAAGCGCATTTCCCCAAATGCCAGAGGCTACCGACTAGCAGCGAGGGAATTGGGTGTGATAGTGGGGAAACTATTCCCTCATTGGCAGAGTACATAGCGTAAGCAAACAAAGCATACAATAGCGGAAGTAGTAAATATCCAACAACAATAAATAGCGGAAGACTAAAGCAATTGAAACTGGAGCACACATGTATATATATAAAATGATGCATGATACATATATCTAAGAAAGAATCCAAACAAGTCACAATTCTTAATACAATACTAAACCAAAGTACAAAAGAAAAAAAATATGAAACTCCTCAGCATCGCAAGCCTCGGCTTAGTCTCATGCTCTCCTGCTCCAAAGAAATCAAGTACCAGAAGTGGAAGGGAGATTTCCCTTGTCTATACCTACAAAAACATAGTCTACTTGGGCCTAAAAACATGGACTAAACAAGGTGTGAGACTAAATACCAGTAGGCAACCACCCAAAGATCTGTGCCTAACAGTCAGTGAGTATATAGCAGGTAATAGTAAAGTAAGAAGTAAATAGTAACAGTAAATAGTAGGAAGTAATTAGTAAGCAGTAACAGGATGATATACAACAGTAATCAATCCACAGAACAACAAGAAGCAGAGCAGAAAACAGTTAACCACAATAGGAACCCCTCTGGGAAGTACTCATAGCCAACCCCTCTAGTCTTATCCAAGAAGTACCAACAACCCTCTAGGCAGTACACTCAGCTTAACCCCATTGGTTTGGTCATATTAAATTTATAAGACTCTCTAGGGAAGCATGCTCAGTCAATTCCCCTTATAGTCTAGGGTAGTCAGGGACTCTCTGAGGAAGATCACGCGGTCTAACCCTCTTATAGCCCCAAGGTCTAGAAACTCTCTGAAGAAGCTCACTCAGTCAATTCCTCCTATAGTCTCAGTTATATCACAGACTCTCTGAGGAAGCTCACTCAGTAAATTCCTTCCCTAGCCTGGAAAAATTATAAATAAATTCAAACAAGTAAAGACTCTCTGAGGAAGCTCACTCAGTCTACCCTACTGTAGTCTATAATATCCAAGACTCTTTGGGAAGCTCACTCGGTCTATCCCCTATAGTCTATAATGTCCAAAACTTTATGAGGAATCTCACTCGGTCTACCCTCCTGTAGTCTAAAATATGCAAGACTCTCTAGGAAGCTCACTCAGTCTGTCCCTTATAGTCTATAGCACCAGGTTCTCACAGTCTCGTGCCAGTCAGTGCATAATAATGCTATAAGGACAAAGCACACCTATAGAGCTACTTGGATAAATAGTCTACAACATAACAAGCATGTCAAGAATATTATTCCATCCTACAATCACAAGGCATGGAAAACAGGTATAACAGCCAAAGGATAACAAGACCCAAAGGTCGTAAACAGAACAAGGCATGGGCAAAACATCCAATCACAGCAAAATTTCCTCAAACATGATCAAATTACCTCTACACAAGCATACAAGCATGGCAGGAAAACAATAAGGGAAAACGGTAAACATGGAATACCCCGTTCATGGGTATTGGTGGAATTTGCACATAAAACTCAAAGACTTCGAAAGGTAAGGCACAAACCACTACCTCGATGCTAGGAGATCAATATACTTGAACCACGTGGCTTGATTATCCTTAAAAAAATCATAGATCTACAAAAACGCACAAAACGTTCAACCCGTGATAACTTGAGAAAGAGGGAAAATCATGGAATGAGACTCAAGAAGAAGGTAGATCTCACCGCTGCGGTTCCAAAGTAATCAATGACGTTTGATTCGGTAAATAGATGGAGTCTCGGGGGCTCGGAGGGTGTTTTCAGCCGTACGGGTGCTCTCGGTCGAAGAACCTGGAGAAGAAGATATTTTCGTTGATTACGCGTGATCCCGGTCTGTTTAATAAAAAAAGGAAACTACATGGTGTGTACTTATGTGGTACACGACGTGTAATTGACCTTTCCGTACTCCACTTTAAGTGGCCTCCATATCGCCCCTACACACTGTGTGTGTGGCCCAGACACGGCCAGCACACGGTCTTGCGCTGCATCAAAGTACATGGTGTGTACTTATAAAGTATAGGGCGTGTACTTTGAAAATTTCCAGATTTCTCTATTTTTCTCAAAAATGACCAGAAAAGGAAAAACATACCTAAAACAAAGATCCGGGTTCTTACAGACATGAATATGAAACCATCTTAATGAAATATTATGATAAAGGGCATATATTACATAGTGAGTGTTCATATGTGGTTGTCTTTTTTATAGCATTAATTTATTTCTCTTGGGTGCCTTGACCTATTGCTAGATAATAATCCTGGACTTTGGGCAAGCCTACCTAATGCCAATGAGACAGAATCCTAGAGGGAAACACACTAATTGTGTTTGTTGATCTTGATTAAACTATATTTTTATTTAATTATTGGAATATATATTATTCTCAAGAATGGGAAATAATTATATTCATGTTTGAAAAAATTAAATAAATATTTATTCACCAGATTGTGAATAAAATATATTTATTTATTTTATTGAATATTTAATAAATATTTATTTACTAGTTTGTGGATAAAATATTTATTTAAGAGAATAAATTATTTTATTCGGGTATTTAATTAATGCGAGAGGTGTTCAAACCGACCAATTCCAAATCTTATGATAAATATTAATTAACAAGTTGGTTAAATAAAACTTTTATTGTGCAGGTTGGCATGCACCACAAAATAAATAATATTTTTATTTTTATTATGTGGAATGGGGTTTATTAAAGTTTATTATATTATTTAACGTCCATCAAGAAATTAAATATTATTTTATCATAAACCCTATATTCATAAATATACGGTATGTCTATTCTGTAGAGTATCAATACGTTAAATCAAAATAGATAATTATTGTGCACAATGAATTATCTCTCAACTCCTTCTTTATCCCTCCCAATAATAAGAAATTAAAGATAAATTTATTCAATATAAAATAAAAAGTGATTAAGAACTAACCATACAAGATATTTGATTCACCATGCTACCACCTAGAGATTGAGTGAAATCTCTCAAAGATCATAGATCCACATGTATATCACCACTAGAAAGGTTCTATCCTTGGATCCTCATAACACAATGAAGGAATTCTGAAAGGTTCTTTTTAGAAAATCAACATTCATCAATGATGAAATTTCATAATCCAATGTATTCATTAATTCAGATATTAAATAAATTAATTATAAATTTGATGTGAAATATCCTCGTTCATGGTTTTGGGCAATGATAATTAAATGAAATTTTAATATATCATCCACCAGCACACCCTCCTATTATTCCTAGAACTAACAAGTGGTATCAAAGGGAGAACATTTAAATTTATAATTATTTATTTTATTATTGATCTATACACAATTGTGGTTAGATTTTCATTTCATTTTATTCATTCTTTAGTTTTATTTAAATTAATGTGATTCGACATATTTATCATGATTTATTTAGTGTTTCATGTTCAAAAGGCTTTAATAATATAAGATGAATAACCTGAGATTTCATCAGGAAATTGTCATTTTTTGCAGATAAGATAGGGTTACACGGTGTGTACTTAGAAGTACACGTCGTGTACCCTAGTGAACTGCCTATGGATTACCCGATGGATACACAGCACACCATGAATTAATTTCATCTGATGTATTAAGTGTGTTGACCAGACAACCTGGCACACATTAGTCAGATTACATGGTGTGTATTGGTGTTCACGTCGTATAGTCTACAAGGGTTAGTGGTGAAAATAACGCAATCTTTGTATTCATTATATGTGGTAAAAACCATGTGATACTGAAAACTTGGATAATTTATGATATACACAATGTGTATATCATGTACACGGTGTGTAGTTCATCAATTATTATGTCTGAAACACATGCTAAAGACACATTCATGCATCCCAAACACACATAACGCAGAACATGTGGTGTTTATATTTTCTATACATATCATGTATTTCAGTTTAGGTGCACATCACAGACTCAGGAATGTGCCCAAGATACATGAAAACCAAGATACATGGCATATATGTGGTCTCTATATGTTGTGTATTCTTCCATTGAAGGAAAAATTAATCATTTAATTAAATTGAAAATTATAGCATTAAAACCATGTTTTATTGATTATTACACCAATGTGTTTTTGAAAATTTAATAATTGTTTTAAATAATATTAAATGATCAATTAATTTATTATAATAAATATTTTATTATTGGTTCAAGAGTTTATTTTCCATAAATTCCATAAATTGTGGGTATCTCTAATTAAGTTTGTATTTTCATTAATATGAAAGGGGGTTAATTATTTAATTAATTAATTTTTTAATTTAATAATGTTCATCTTTATAATAAATAAATAAATTATATCCAATTACTTTTTTGTATTTGTTGCATGTATGACCCTTCATGAGTTTGACCAAGACTTGTGTATGTGTTGGATGTTTTAATTTAATTTATTTCATGGGTTTGAAATTATTCATTTTTAAATTGAATATAATTACATGTGTGTCATCCCTCCATCCATTATTATGTAGGACTTGTGTGTCTAAGGATATTTTTTTTAATCCCCCTTTAACCAATCATTTGGTTCCCCTAACCTATGTTTGATTAATAAATACATATAATTAATGGAGTATCCCAAGGCATATGGAGGTGGTTCAAGACAGAACCATTATAATACCAACTCAGGTGATACACTGGTGATATCCCCTAGTTCGATGGGTGATTTATTGTACTATCATTAATTCAACCATTAGATAAAGCCTATGAATTGGTCATTTAATTATTTATTTATTTCTTTCTATGAAATTATTTATTTATAGATTCAAGGTTGTAATCACATAAATAAATGAATTAATGTGAAAAGCTGTAAATTAAATAAATGAATTGTGCTAAATTTTTTATCCATTACCATTAATTAATTAAGTTGAATCCAATTAACATTGAAAATATATGTAATGGATAAAACAAGATAAATTTTTTTCATAGTTAATTAAAATCCCTCATTTAAATATTATGTCATACTTCTCCTTCCATTACTTGATTATGAATGAAATCCTTGAAATTAAGTGTTTCACCAACCCTCATTGGGACACTTTTAATTTGGATTTATTACAAAGTTTTATGGGTTTACTTAACCATCTTACATCAAGAGAAGTAACCATCAGTAGACTTGATCTAATTTGGAGGAAAATTTATAGGAAATCCATGTCTGGATTTTAGGATAGGGGATTGCACTCAAAGGATCAAGTAGCTACAAGCCCGTAGTTGGAAAATTCCAACATACCTAAATACCTTCAAGTATCTTGACCCACCCTCATTGGGGTTATGTAAAGGGGATTATGGATCACTCCCACTATAATATCATAGTAACTAGAAATTAAGAGTTCAATGGTGAGGGATATTTGGACTTGATAAAATTGTGGGAAATTTAATAAACATTTCTAAAAGAAATTAATTTATTATTTATCACATAATTTATAATCAATAAAAGTACTAATAATAAGCTATTATAATTATAGAATAAAATGGAAAGCTCAACATCCACATTATCCCCATGATCTAATTAGATAAAGAAACCCTTCTTAATGGTAGAAAATTCTATAAGCGGTTTATATCCCTTCGGGTTGTGTTATCCCATGAAAAAAAACCTCACATTCTAGAATCATCAATGTCTGATACACCTACTAAAAAGTTGAGTGTTGAAGAGTTTTTTGTCTATGAACAAAAATTTAGCCACATGGTCAATGTTAAATGTTTGAGGCTTTCATCTATGTTTAGTGAACTCATAAATTCTCACAAAAATAAGGATGTGTATAGCATGCTTGATCACCTCTATGTTCTTTAATAGGAGAGTTCAATAATGGAACTTCTTTAGATATCCAATACACTCTTTCATAGAAATTTTGGAAAGAGTTCCCTGGTGGGGCCTCACATAGTGAATATCATTAGTTACATTGAGTACCAAGAGGTTTTCGGGTTTAAATTCTCCAAATAATTTGGCACCATTCTCATTTAGGCATCACTCCCTCAGAGATTATACAGCTTTATTATAAATTTTAATATGAAAAAAATTGAGAAGTATTTTCCAGATATTATTACACTCTTTCCCCAAGTAGATAAGTATGTGAAGTGTAAAAATACTTGTTTCCTTATAGTGAACAAATGAACAGGTAAAGCAAGAATCGTTAAGCGTAAATATTTTTCACACCCTTCCAAAAAGGTGAATAACATGGGGAAATAAAGGGACTTAGACGTTTTCTATTATTATATGGCAAGAAGGGTCATTGGAAGAAAAAATATACTCCACCAAAGATGCAAGGGGAATCTTTAGGTACATTTTTTATCACATGAAATTTATCTCTTTCTAAAAATTGGGTATTAAATACATGTTGTGGTGCTCACATATGTATTAAAGTATAGAAAATAAGTATATTCCGAAAGATTGAATGAGGGGAGGTAGATCTAGAAGCAACCAATGGAGCTAAACATTCTATTGTAGATATAGGTGACTACCATATCATGTTTCCAAATGGGATAATCTTGGTTTTAATGGGTTTTTATTATGTTCCTTTAGTTACCCAAAACATTATATCAGTATTAAAACTAGATAAATATGGTTTTATTTTAAAATTTGGAAATAAATTTTACTTATTTTATAAATATATAATTTTTTATGGTAAGGAGAAATTAAATAATTATCTTTATTTTTTGAACTACACAAACCAAGTAATAGAAAGTGATAATGAAACAACCCAACAATATTCATACCACACCAAAATTTGGCATCACTAGCTAGATCATGTAAATGAAAAGCACTTGAATAAACTAGATCAAGATATATATTTAGATTGTTTTGAACTAAAAACACTTGGTATATGTCATTCATGTTTATAATGTAAAATAACCAAAACACCATTTAGTGGGAAAGGTGCAAGGGATATAGAGATTCTTAAATTAGTTCAAACCACACTATGTGGACCAGTTCATTTTGATGTAAGGGGTGGTTATTTATACTTTATAACTTGTATTGATGACTTCAGTAAATATGAATATGTCTACTTAATCAGGTATAAGCCAAATTATTTTGATAAATTCAACTAATATAAGAAAGAATTTTAGAACCAAATTTGTAATAATATTAAGAAAATCTACTCAAAACATGGTAAATAAAGTATTAATCAAAAAATCATCGATTATGTATAGGATTTTGAGATACTATCTCAACTCACTCCTCTTTATATTCCTTAGTGGAATAGTGTAAGATAGAGGAGGGATCACACTTTATTGGACATGGTGTGATCAAGTATAAGTCGTGTGAGTCTTAAATTATACTTTTGGGTATACATGTTACAAATTAAATCAAAAATACTAAATTTAGTGCCGACTAAATTGGTAGATGGTATATCATACCAAAATGTAATAGAAAGAAACTCTTGTTTACATAAATGCATGTGTTAGGTTCTGAAGCATTTGTTAGGGCCTCTTATTGTGAAAAACATACACCCTAATGCACAAAGTGTTCCTTTATAGGATATCCTAAGGAAACGAGGGGATGTTACATATAAGACTCCTCATATAAAAAGGTTAGTGTCAAGAAACACCATATTCCTTGAGAGGTAGAACATATCTACAATATATAGTGGGAGTGGTATGTAATTGTATGAATTTGAGGCTTAAGGTACACAAGATTTAGTAAAAGAACAGATTCCACAAATCTCTAAAGAAGAAGAAACTATTCTAGAGACACAAGTAATGCATAGAAGTACCAGAGAGGTTAGATAACCGAAACACTATTTTTTTCTTGTCACCGATGATGGTGACTCACTATTAGTTGATAATAATGATCCTATAACCTATAAGGAAGAATTAATTTTCATAGAGGGTTATTAGTGTCAAAAAGCAATTAATTCTTAAATGGATTCCATGTACCAAAATCAAGTATATATTCTGGTAGATCCTATAATGGATGTAAATACTATTGGTGTAAAATTGGTATTCAAGAAGAAACTAGATGCAGAAGGATAATTTTGTACCTTTACGGAACAACTAGTTTCAAAAGGGTTTAAACAAAATCAAGGCATTAACTATGAAGAAACCTTTTCACCATTTTCAATGTTGAAATATATCATAATTCTAATTTACATTATGGCTTACCATGACTATGTGATTTTTAAAATGGATGTCAACACATCCTTCCTTAATGGGATTCCTTAGGAAGATTTCCGTATGACACAACCCAAAGGGTTTGTGACTCTAAAGTAAGTGAACAAGATTTGAAAATTGAAAGAATACATTTACGGATTAAATAAATAATCTAGGTTATGGAACATTCAGTTTTATGAATCTATAATAGAATTTGGTTTCATAAAGAATGAGATAGAGACTTGCGTCTAAAAATGATTTAGTGGGAGTTAAGTCATTTTCTTAATAGTATATGTTATTGACATATTACTCATTGGAAAAAACACCAATCTTAAATTCTATTAAGGTGTGGTTGAATAAATGCTTCTCTATGAAGGAATTGGTCGAGGAAGAATATATTATTGGGATCAAGATCCAACGTGATTGATCCAAGAGGTTTCTTGTCCAAATTCAAAGTAAATACATTTAAAAGATATTAAAGACATTCAGTATGGATCAATATAAGAGGGTATTGTTTCCATTATCCCATGTTATTCATATTTCTTGGAAAAAATGTCCTTAGACACATGAGTAATAAAATAGAATGGAAATGATTCCACATTAATTAGTGATTAGGTTAGTCATGTATGTTATTTTATGTACTTGACAAGATGTTTGCTATGTATTAAGTGTGGTAAGAAGATATCAATATGATTCAGGTGACTGCCATTGGATGGTAGTCAATACTATCCTTAAGTATCTGAGGCATACTGAGTATATGTTCTTGGTTTATGGATGATAATAGGAACTATCCATCAAAGGATATACATATTCTAGTTTCCAAACTAATTGTGATAACATGAAGTCACAAATAGGATGCATCTTCACTATTAATGAAGGTGTTGTGGTCTAGAAGAGCTCAAAGAAGGATGTGGTCAAAGATTTTATAGTAGAGTATAAGTATATTGTGGATTCTAAGGTAGCTAAATAAGTAGTATGGATATGAAAATTTGTACAATAGCTTGACATGTTACCTAGAAGTAAAGATCCTATCACACTCTACCATGATAATACTGTAGTGGTGAATCTTGCAAAAGAGACATGGTCACATTTATAGACAAATCAAATTCTTTAGAAGTGTCATGTCTTGATAGATATTTCTCATATATGTGAGGTGTTAGTGAGAAATATTTCCACATAATACAATGTGAAAGACCCCTTGACTAAAACCATTACTCATCAAAAAAATGATTATCATGTGAGGTCTAAAAGACTGAAAGTCATAGGTAGTTGGGTCTAGTCTAAGTGGGATTTTTTTGTATTTCATGCCCTAAGAACAACTTTTTTTACTTTTATTACATTTTTATTTGATGTATTGAATAATAATTAAACATCTTATTACGTGTTTTAAATTTTTCTGTATGGATTTAATGTAAAAATTTCCTCAAGTATTTTTCAGATTGATAAGATCATAGAAATTCCCTACTAGGATGATAACTTTAAAGTGATATGAAAGTATTCATAATATAATTATGTGGTTAGATAACGTACTATGATGGGACAAATTTTATTTAGACTATATGGTGAGATTACTCATAATAATATGAGGCTTTTTCTTATTAATTGAACACTAGGTAATCTATAAGATGGAATATTATAAGAACATACCCACATGTAAGAATTATATATGGTTTGGTTTCATTGGATATTTTTATTTTTTGAGCATGTGTAATGGTCCTTAGACATTAATATTATCATTAATGTATATCATGACTCATGTACTTAGATTTTATGAGAAAAATCATGATGACATATATTCTTAATGAGGTAGGGTATGTTTGGTGTATCACGATTGATATGTAATTAATGGATAAGTCGAGGAATTATTTATCCCTTCCAAATTTATAGAAGTTGATATCTCAACCCTCTCATTGGAATAAAACTGTCACCTTAAATTATATAGTCATTATGTAACAATTTTTTATTCTAGATAGTCAAAGAAAGACGTATGAATCATATTGGTTGGTCACGTGGATTTGAAACCCTCTTAATGACATATTATGAAAAAGGGATTATATTAGGTAGTGGGAGTTCATATGTGGTTGTATTCATTGTGAAATTATTTTATCTATCTTGGGTTCCTTGACCAATTACTATATAGTAATCTTGTAATTTAGGAAAGACCGCCTAATTCCATTGATAAAGAATCCTAGAGGGTCACATAGTAAGTGTTTCTATTGATCTCGATTAAATTATATTTGAATTTAACTAATGGAATAAATATTATTCTCAAGACTGAGAAAAATTTTTATTCAAGTTTTATTGGTCTCATAAATTAAATAAATAATTATTCATTAGATTTTGAATTAAATATATTTATTTATTTTATTGAATAATTAATAATTATTTATGTATTGGTTTGTGAATAAAATATTTATTTATGATAATATCAAATTTTATTTGGGTATTCAATAAATGTTAGTGTAGTTCTAATGGACCAAGATTGATTTTAGTGATAAAAATTAATTAATAAGTCGGCTAAATAATACTTCTTATTGAGAAAGTTTATACATGAAACAAAATAAAAATATTTTTTTTATTTTATTTTTCATGGGGTTTATTAAAGGATATTATATTATTTAATGGTAGGTATTAAATTAAATAATTATTTTAACATAAACACTAGATCTATAAATAGATGGTTATTTTAACTATGTAAAGTATCAATCGGTACAATTGAAATAGTGAATTTTTGTGCACAAAGAATTATCTCTTGAATCATTTTCTCTTCCTCAAAAGAATGAGAAATGAAAAAAGTTATTTCTTCAAGACCAAAAAACAAGATATCAATAACGAATAATGAATGAAATTTGATTTGTCATGCTAGTACCCATAGATTGAGTGGTGTTTCTCAGAGATCATAGGATAATTGTGGATCACCTCTAAAGGGATTATATCATTGTATCCTTATAGTGTAATGAAGGAAATCGGAACTGGTATTTTATAATGATCAAAATTAATCAACAAAATAAGGTTCCTAAGTCCATGTATTCATTTTTTCTGATATTAAATAAATTAATTATAAATTTGATGTAAAATATCATCACTCATGGTTTTTAGAAATGATAATTAAAATAAATTTTAATATATCACCCACTAATACACACTTTTACTATATTTCTAACCAACTATTGGTACAACTAGTTGAATACCCTTGAGTGAAAATTGGTATGGGTATTGACTACACAAATTTTTGGTGTGGAAAACCATTGGATAATTTCAACTACATAATGAGGATATATAAAAATTCATGTAAGGGTTTAATGAGAGTTAAATGGGTCTATAATTACTTTTAAATTATAAGGATAGTAAGATATAAGTGTAAAAATATAATGTCATGGATGGGGAGCTACGAAACGGTTCCCTGAGCTGGTGGGTCACATGGAATCATGTGCACCTCCCCATATGCTAGTGGTTTCCAACTACAAAAGAGGGTATATGGTGTGATATTGGGGAGACTATACCCTATGTTATTATAATATCATAGTGGTAAAAAAAATAAACAAAAATAGAGGAATCACAACATATCTGACATCAGATTAGAAGAAAGTATAATAATGAAAATCAAAATATAAACATCTATGAAATAGTAATAATAATCAAGACATAGGCTAAGACATATACAAAAATTATGTAATTTCACACTAATTTACAAAATGGGGGACACAAAGGATATAGAGCATAGGACTATACAGCATTCTATTCAAAATCCCAAAATAAAAAAAGACATCTCCACAAGCATCATGAGTATACGATTGGTCATATGCTTCTATGCTATTAGAAATTAAGATCAAGCATCTATGATTGGGATTTTTACCTTGTCCATACTTGCATCAATAAGGTCTATTTGGGTACTAATTGTCATCCCAAATAAGATATGAAATAAACTCAGTAGTCCACCACCAATAGTTTGTAGAATAATTTAGTCGTTGTGTATAGCATAGTAGTGTATAGGTATAAAAAATAATAAACAAATATGAAATCCATAAAGTAGTCATCCCAAGTTCCTAGGGGACACCTAGATGACACTAACTACTTAGGAAAAGGTTGGAATAACTCTAATCTAAGTTTACCATGTATATATATTGATAAGTAATTATACATAATATGTATTTATTTGTATAAACTGTTAATGTAAGGAAATATATAGGAATATAAATAGATACTAGGCATTAGCCTGACCTAGGGCATAACTCAGGTGTCCAAGAATAGTGAAATGACCTATAGCCTTCAACAATGGTTTTGTCCTTGAATCTCATGAGAATTTGAGATGTTATGCATGTCACTTGAGAGTGTGGGGTGAGTCATCATTCCTAAAACCCAATCTAAGGGGACATCGAATGTAATTTCCATCATCCAAGTAAATGGTGTGAGATTACATTCCCAACACCCAATGTAAGGGATCATGAAACTCCATTGTCAACAAGTCCCTTAAACATTCTCTATTGGAAAATACCTACAGTCTAATTAAAATAATCTTAGGGAATTTACCTTTAATCATTTATATTCACCTAAACCAAAATAACTATGGTATTATGAGTTATAAATTTAATTATCTATTTATAACACATGATTTGACCTTGTCACTCACGTCCATTTGATTAAATTAAACTATTTGTTTTAGAAAACAATGAAAATACAATTTAAAGACAATCCAAGCTACTTATATAATGACCCTATTTCTTTTACACATGTTAATACCTGATTTTAAACATATTAAACCATTAAATACAAACTAAGGATCGTAAAGTCTAGTGTCTTTGGATGATTAGGTACATAAAATTAAAAATAAGGAAATGGAATAAAACATATTTATTTTAAACATCCATAGAGAGATCCTAAATTTCTTTGTTCTCCAACATCTACAAAGGATAAACTGGGGAATACATTAACTAAGGGATGACATAAAAAGATTAGTAAGGGAAGAAACATATGAATAAATTATATCACATGGGTTTAAAAGCATAGCATCATGACACAAAAATAAATTGAACATGAATAAACATAAATATGTATAACATGGGATCATATAAACAAGGAATCATATAAATGTGGAAACAATATAAAACATGACATCAGTATTATTCCAGGCTCATTACACATGTATACACAAGAGTCAAGGCTTACCACCAAGACTATTGCACATGGAGCATGAGTCAAGGCTAACCACCAAGATTATTGCACATGAAGACTCATGAGACTAAAAATTTCCCAATTTATTGGATCAATATCTAGGTGAATCCATATATAATTTTCATGATAATGTATTCCTCATGTAAAATAAACATAAGCTTTACTTATGGAAAGAAATGGGAATCATAATCATTTCATAAAAAATAATAACTGGGTATAACATAAAAGTATCCATGAAAGAATGGATTTAAATAATACATGGACATTCCTTAGGTAAAATAGGAATATATCATGATATGTTTTGTCAAAATAAATTGAAAACATGTAAAAATAGTGTTTAGGAAAATTTATAAATAAAACATTTTAGTGTGGTTTAAGAAAAATATTAAAGAGTGTTCAAATCAAGAAAGGAATAATACTTAATATAAAACCAAAAATGAAAAAAGATAGTTTTTTTTATAAAATTATTGATTTTAGAAAAATAATTTTTTATTAAAATAAATTACGGATTTCACTTGATAATGGGTAAGAAATCGTGAATTTCCTTTTAATCATGCTTGCTTATATGGAAGAATTTAGAAAGGTGATTTTTTTAAAACATGTATGTCACTATCAAAGAAGGATGATATGATATGGATACATGATTTTGTAACATATAAACATAATTTATAATATGTACATAAAAATAAATAATAATTACAATTGTTAAAATAGAGATATAGAGTAACCCGAAGGAAAAAATGGGGGTTCATGTAGAATCTCTTACCTTATGTCTGAAAGTGTTCTTCACTTGATCTTAATGTCCTCGATAATAAAATTATATCCACTAATTAATTAATTCATAAAATTTTCTAAAATTATTTTATTTATAATAATTTAATTAAGTTCATTTATTTATTTTATGATTAGTTATAAGATACAATTTTATCATTCAGGAGCATTCGTTTCCTTTGTTTTTATGATCGGTTTACTTATATACATGTATGGAAAATCACGTAAAATGAGAATAGTTGTCTATAAATAAAATAATATTTAATAATGAACATAAATAATATTAAATTTACTTATATATAAATTTTTTCTATATTTGAGTATGATTCATTAGATAAAATGTTAATGATAACCATTTAGATTATTTTGGCGTTTTTTGATCACCACGAACTAGTTTTGTTTTATTAATTAATATCATGTTAATATAATAGTTTAAGAAAATTAAATAGGATGTAATACATTTGTTATAATATTTTTTAACCATAAAAATGTTTTTAGGACTATCCTTGATGGTGGTAATGGGAATTGAAAAGTCATCGTCCATGAATGTGATAAATCAACACATCATAGACGATGTTTTCAATTTTAGTACAAAAGGAGGGGGGAGAGAAATGATGACGGTTTATTTCATTAACATGATAAAAATACAGTATATAGAATATAATTTAGTTATAATTACACTTTAATAATGTTTGGTGATGATAGAATAATAAAATAAATGAAATTGTAAAGAAATTAAAAGAAAAAGAAAAGGGATTTTACCTATTGAATTCTCCTCCTTGAGAACCACATTAGGGGAATTGGTTTTGGTATTTTCTTGATACCAAATTATCCTGGACATGGCGAAGAATATTTGGATAGGATTCGGTTGAATTTGGAAAATCTTAAAAGCTTTATATGTGTGAGGAGAAAAGGTGGTGAGGGGTGGTATTTTTACTGGGAGGAGATGACTATTTTTTATTATTTTATTCATTTGTTTATTATTTTGGCTCAAGACTAGGAATAGTTTTTATTAACATGAATAAATATGGTGAATATATAATTATGGTTTTATATTATTTTCTAACCTCATCCATACATCATCCATGACTGAATAATTCATATATTTAGATACACTGTAAATTATCATATTTCACTATTCACAAAAATACATCAATTTTAGAACAATCTCAAAAAATCACCATAACTATTTTTTGATTTGTAGAACTAAAAATTAACTCCATTTTATGAATATAATTTTATAAATATGATAAATTTAATTTTAAATTAAAATCATCATTTACTCGAAAAATACCAATTTTAATATTATAATTGATTTTATAACACTTTAATAAATTAATTAAGGTCTCATAAAATTTTATTATAATAATAAGACAAAAAAATATTAATTTATGATTATAATTTATTAAAATAAATTTTATTTTAAATCATTATATTAATTATAAAATTGTAAAAAAATATTTACAATTCACAAAAATACCAATACATAATTTATCATTTTCAAAACATTTATTTACTTACAATATAATATAATTATATCATATTTTCATTTATAATTTGCCTAAATTTTATTTATACTTTAATTAAGGAGTTTTTTATTCCGTTGGTCAGTTTACTATTCATAAAGGGGCGTATTACTATTCTAAAGGTCAAGTTACTATTCCATTGATATAGGTTCTTTAATTTCAAAACAAGCCTCTTATTTATTCATTAATAATTTATAAAGTTTTTTTTGTGTTCTCTATATTATTTAAGTGATTTATTCTATATGAAATAATTATAAGAAGTGAAGTTTTATTGATATAATTTTGGGTTGTTACATTCTTCCCCCTTATGAAATTTCACCCTTCAAATTTCATGTTATAAACTAAGGGGGAAACTAGTGAGGGTAATTCTCTTTAATTTCATCCTCTGGTTTCCATATTGTATATTCTTACTTATGGTTCCTCCATAGTACTTTTAATAGGTGAGTAGTCTTTATTGTGTATAATTTTATCTCTATAATTCAAGATCTTCATTGGATTCTCCTTATAAGAGTGATTTTTTTACAACTATACCACCTATGAATTCATTACATGTGATGGATCTAGTATGTACTTCCTCAAGAGGGGTATGTGGAATTCATCATGTACTTTATACATGGTTGGTAGAAGTTCTGGTTGATAGGCCACAACTCCGACATGATAAAGAATCTCTAAGGGGCTGATGTAGCTGGTAATTAGCTTTACTTGATTTTGAAATCATGTGATCCACTTACATGGAGATATACGTAGGTATACCATGACTCCAACCTTAAATTGAAGGTCTCATAGATGATTATTTGAATATATATTCTATCAAATTTGGGATACCTTGATGTGTTACTAAATGATTATCACCTTTTCATCCATTTCTTAAACCATTTCAGGTCCTAGAAGTTTACGTTCACTTACCTCATCCCATATTTCCAGTGTTCTGTATCTTTTCCCATAAAGGGATTCGTATAGAGACATATGAATGCTCAAGTGAAAATGTTGTTCTAAGAGAACTCAACTAGGGGTAGATGTTGGTCTCATCCTCCATGGAAGTCCATATAACACACTCTCAACATGTCTTCCAGTGTCTGAATATTCCATTCAGATTAGACATCAATTTGAGGGTGATATGTTGTATTGAAGATCAGATCAGTGTTCAGATCATGTTGGAGACTTTCCCAAAACTTGTAGGTGAATCTTTAATCTTAATCCGATAAAATTGATAATGGTACTCCATGAAACCTTACCACTTATTTTATGTGTATATGTGAAATTTTATTGAGTAAGAAGTCCTCACAAATTGAGATAAAGTAAGATGTCTTTGTAATAAAATCCACAACAACTCATATAGCACTTTTTCCTATGGATGTCTTTATAAGTCTGGTGACAAAGTTCGTGGTGGTGTTTTCCCAATTCCATGTTGGTATAAGTAATGGTTGCATTATACCCTTATATTTTTTCCTTTTATCCTTTATTTAATAACATACTAGGATCTTTTATGTATACTTAGTGATCTCTTTCTTCATATTTTCCCACTAATAGTTCTCTTGAAGATATTGATACATATTTGTGCTCCCTGGGTGAATAGAGAAGGTTTATCTATTTTCATCATTTAGGATCAATTTCTTTATCTTTGTATTGGATGTTGCAAATAAGTTTAACCCAAATATTTAGACTCCATCCTCATAAATTTTGAACTCTGAGGATTTCCCCTTTTGGATAACTTCCACATTTTTCTTAGTTTCTACATAATTTCACTGATCATATTTTATTTTCTCCATGAGGGATGGTTGATAAATAATTTCAGAAATGATTGATGATGCTCCTTCCTTAATGATTCCATTGTCCATACTTTCAAGTTCTAACAGGATTGGATCCTTATCAATTTTCATTATTGATAATGTTGTAGGATCCTTTCTACTTAGATAATCTTCCACTTTATTCATCTTACCATGATGGTATCAGATTGAGTAGACATAATCCTTGATGATATCTAACCATCTTCATTCAAACATATTAAGCTCGTTCTGTGTGAATATATATTTGAGTCTCTTATGTTCTGTATATATCGCAAACTTATCCCTATATAGATAATGCTTCTATATTTTCAATGCAAATATCAAAGCTTCCAACTCTAGATCATGCATAGGATAGTTTTTCTCATGAATTTTCAAATTCCTTGATGCGTAGACTATCAATTTAGCATTTCTCATCAGTACACAACCTAATCCATTATTTGAATCACCGTTGTATACCACAAAGATTTATCTACTTTTCAATATCATAAGTACTAGAATAGTGATAAGCCTCATTTTCAACTCTTTTAATTAGTCTTCACATTCACAGGTCTAGATAAACTTTACTCCATTCTTAGTCGGCTTGGTTAATGAGTTTTAAAATCATGATAAGTTCATCAAAAATCATCTATAATGCCAATCTAGACCAAGGAAACTATGAATCTCTATTACAGATGTTGTCCTCGGTCATTCTTAGATTTCCATTATCTTGGAAGGGTCCACAGATATTCCTATGATAGTGATAGCATGCCCCAAAAATGATACTTACTATATCCATAAATCACATTCAATGTACCTTTCATATAGTTTCTCCCTTTACAATGTTTTTATCATTGTATTTAAATGCTACTTGTATTCCTCCTTTCTCTTGGAGTATATCATAATATCATCAATAAATACTACCACAAATTTATCAAGGTAATATCTATAGACTTTATTTATTAAATACATTAAACTTTCTAGAGTAGTATTGAGTCTTAAGGGAATCAATATGATCTCATAGTGTCCATACGTTTTTCGATAGGTAGTCTTAGGAATATATTCCTTCCTCACATTTAATTGGTGATATCCCGACTGAAGGTCCACCTAATAAAAATACTTGGCCTCATATAGTTGATCAAATAATTAATCTATATGTGTCATGGGATACTTTTTCTTTATCATTATTTATTTTAGCTCACAACAATCAATGTATAGGTGCATTGATCCATCCTTATTATTGATGAAGAGGGCTGTAACTCCCCTTGGTGAAGCACTCAGGTGTATAAAACCCTTTTATATGTTATCTTTTAACTGATTATTTAGTTCTTCTAGATCAACAGTAGAAATTTTTTAAGTTTTATTTGATGTATGCAGAGATCCAGGAACAAGCTCAATTAAGAAATCAACTTCTTCTTCCAGTGGAAGACCAAGAAACTCTTCAGGGAACACATCAAAATAGTCTCTCACAATGGTCATGTCTTTGATCATTATCCTCTCCTTTATCTTAATCATTTAATAATATCCAAAACTGAGATTGTGATTCAGAAGGAGATTCATCCCCCACTTTACACTTGTATATAATTTGAGGATTCTTCGATATGTGAAGATTGATATCCCTTTCTCAAAAGTTGATATTGTATTTGTATAAAGATATCCAATATATGCCTAATATATCATCAAGCTCCACCAAAGGAAGTAGGATAATATATTATGGGAGGTTTAATCCACCAACATTAACTGAGGAGGATTAATAAACTTTGGATGAAATAATTACCCCATTTTTTATTCTCATAGACAACTCAACCTCTATATTTTGATATGGTTTTTGAATAGTTCTACTAAAATTACAAGATATAAAATGAAACGTAGAACTGGAATCAAATAGTTCATTCTCTATTCTTAAATGAATAACCTACATACCTGTCACCACATCATTTTCAGGCTTCACATTAGTAGTAGTGATAGTATAGTTCCTTCCTTTCATCCTTTGAGGTTATTTTTATTGATTGCCTCCAACAACCCTTATATTAGTGAAATAGTTTTCATAATTCCCATAATCCATGTAGTTGAAACACTACACTACAGGATGAGTGTGGATTTAAAAATTCCCTTATTCTTCCACATTAATGGGATTATTCATATTCATTTGGTAGTTATTATACAAATTCCTCATTCCTTCACATTTGAATAATTTCCCAGTTCCCTTTAGATAGTTTCTTGAATTATTCTTACCACAATTTTGACACGTGGGATGTTGGTTTTTCTTTCCCTCATGGGATTAATCTATCGATCCTCCAATATTAAACTTTATTTTCCACTTTTTATCTTTGTTTACATGAGATGAGTGAGAGCCTATAATATCCATTTAAACCTTAAGGGAACAACATACAATCTCATCATAGTTATCAACGACTTAAATTGCCAAAACTTTTCATAAACTCATCTTTAGTCCTCTAAATATGTAATCCACCTTGGTTTTGGTTTTCATGAAAATACATAGGCATATATTTAAATACTTGTAATGTTTTCCTTGAATTACCTGATAGTCTCATCTTCCATTTTCTTCATTCTAAGGAAATCCCTTTCTTCTTAATATGGAGGGTTTAGGGAAAATATTTATTGAGAAATATTTTCTTGAAATATTTACATTATATGGAGTCAATTTCCTCCTTGGGATTTGTGTTTTTGATTAGTTTTCACCAGTGATCAGTTTTCCCGTCAAAATGATAGACCACTTGTACAAATTTCTCTTCTTCTAAACATTTTAGGACATATAATATCTTCTTAATAGAGTCAATACATTGTTCCATGAGGATGGGATTAGAATATCAACTAAACATGGGAGGCCTTTGATTCATAAATGACTCGATATCAACTTTCACTTTCTTATGAGAATGAGGTCATTCCACATGATTCAAGTTATTATTCATAACATGAACAAGTTGATCAAGTACTATCATGAATTTTTGAGCACCCATTCCCATCATATTCAGTATATCATTAGGGAAATTGTCACATTACCTATTGCATTGATTGTTGGAATAGATTCTCCTATTTCCAAACATTAACTAAAAAATAAATTATTATTATGGTCTTGAATACTTATCTAATAAGTATAATAAAAGTAAACATTTCACATAAAAGGATAAACTTTCAAATGAATATTATATCCTAACTTGTGATTCTCTATGTTCCAATCTAGGTTATGCATTGTGATAACATTATCCCTAGGGTTCTTCTTAAATTTTTCTAATCCTAATATACATAAATAACTAGACATTGATTCGATACCAACTATATTGATTTTATCCCTTTTACACAAATTATTGTATGATTTTAAACATAGTTAGCCATTAAATACAAACAAAGGATCCTAAAGTCTATTTTATTTGGATTATAAGGTATATAAAATTGAAAGAAAGAAAATAGGATGAATCATATTTATTTTAATCAAACATGAAAATGTATTAACTTCTATTAATAAAGGGATGAGCTAAAAAGCCCATTAAGGGAATAAACATATGAATAAAACATTGCACATGGGTAAAAAATCATAACATGATGACACAAAAAGGCATGGAACATGAATAAACATAAGGATGATAAACATGTATAAAATGGGTTCATATAAACATGGAATCAAATAAATGTTTCAACTATATAAAACATGACATAAGTATGAGTCAAGACTCATTTTACAGTGAGGACCATGAGTCAATGTTTACAACCAAGACCATTGCACATGGTGTGTGAGTCAAGGATAACCACCAAGACCATTACATATGACTTCTCATGAGACTAAACATTACCCAATGTATTAGAGATCTATATGGGAACAACCATCATAACATGTTTATCAATATGTGTGCCACATGAAAAATAATATAGGGGTTACTAATGGAAAGCAATGGGTATCATAATCATGTCATAAATCATAATAAATGGATGTAACATAAACGTATCCATGAAAGAATTGATTTAAATCATACATGGAAATTCATAAAGTAAAATGGGCATAGATCATGATAAGTGATGTTTAACTGACGTGAAAATATATAAAAATAGTGTTTAAGAAACTTTAGAAATAAAAAAATTTAGTACGGTTTAAGGAAAATATTTAAGAGAATTTAAATCAGAAAAGGAAAAATCTTTTATATAGAACTAGAAATATACCAAGATAGTTTTTCATGATAAAATTAGTGATTTAAAAAAAATAATGGTGTCTTAAAACCGATTATGGAGTTTACTTGAAAATGTGTAAGAAATCTGTAAGTTCCCCTTAATCAATCTTGCTTATCGAGAATAATTGAGAAAAAAAATTTAAATCATGTATTTCCCCATCAAAGAATGATGATATGATCTAGATATATGAGTTTAGAACATATATATATAATTTAGAATAATTACATTGTGGTAAAGATAGAGAAAGAGTAACCCAAAGGAAAATGGTGGTTCGAGTATATCCCCTTACCAAATGTCTGAAAGTGTTATGCAGTCGATCTTAATATCCATGATAATCAAATTAAATATATTAATTAATTAATTTAAAACCTTGTATATATGTATTTGATCTGTTATAACTTTATTAAGTTCATTTATGGTTTTTTTGATGAGTTATAAGATACGATTTTATCGTTTATAAATGTTTGTTTCCTTGGTTTCCATGATCGGTTTACTTGTATACATGTATGTAAAATCATCTAAAATGAGAATAGTTGTAACACCTTGAAAATCTAAAGTATGAACATTGTATCAGATGGCGTCTATGACATGAAACACCAATATCATAAGGGAACATAATATCAAGACAATTTATAATATATTTACGATTTTAAATAAATTGAATATAGTTTATAGCTTACAATGCATGTGACACTGAGTTATTATATGTTTCACACAAAAATGAGTTTCTTCAACTTCTTTCATTACACGCAAGACCCATATTCACCGAACAATAATATATTATTAAAATATTATTATATATAACATAGATGTTAAATCAGTAATTATTAATAGTAATAACTAACTTATGAAAATTATGTTTTAAACAAATATAAAATTAATTAATTGGTTACAAATTAATTAGAAATGAATATAAGAAACAGTTGAATATAAAGTGAATATTTTTAAATAAAACTATTTTTATGATCACAAAGTTGTATTATCCAAATAAATTAATTTAATTAAAATTAGATTGTGATATTAATGTAATATATATATATATATATTTTAAATATTCAATAAAATATTTTTGATATTCATCCAATATATTTGATAGGCACAGGATAAGAACAAACCCAATATTACGCACAAAATACTATATTTTTTTAAGGAATTTTTACCACATATTAATGGTGAACCTATTTAAAATATAAATTTTGGAAATTTTATAGATTATATATGTAAAAATTAACTTCATCTTTTAAATTTAAAAAAAAAATTAGGTTAGGGTAAATTTTTTGTATTTTCCTGTAAATATTCTTTTTTCAATGAATCGTAAAAAAATACTAAATTTCAATTGAAAAATACTTTTAATATAACTTATTTATAAGGATAAATTATACTTTTAATTTTATATAAAGTTTAATTATATAATATTTTAATCAATTAATAAACTTTAGGCCATTGAAATCAATTTCACTTTGAAATTGACTATAAAAACATAACAAACCTTTGTAAGTTTTTACTTTAAAAACCTGCATTGTCATCCCGGCTATGAGATTAAATTTAAATTAATTTTTACCACTTCTATTATTAGAATTAGTAAAAATTAATTCCATATTTTGAATCATAATATTTATAATTTATAATACATTCAACTTAGTTTTTGACCAAAAATATTTGTGAAAGTAATTAAAATTAATTATAACAATTGAAGTAAAATTAAGCTTAATAAAGGACTAAACCTTATTCATAACGGTCCAAAAGATGTATAAACTTGTCTAATATCCCTTTTCTGTCCATATTTTGACCCTATCCCAACTTTTATGAAATTTATACAATTATGGGATCCACTTTCAATGTAAAAAATGTGTATATAAGTCCTTTGTCAAAATATTACAAGAGTATCACTACTCCACTATAAAAAGGCATCCACTCCTATCACATCCTCACACCCCTCAAGACACTTTGTATCGAGCAATATATTTACAAATATATCTTTATAATACCTCCCATAATCATGTAATTCTCCAATTGGTCAGAAATCAATCCAACGAAGCCTTTTCTTTAAGTGAAAAGGAGTTACCCGATTAAGAGGTAACAAATTTCCATAAGCTTTTTAGTTTTATTTATATTCTACACTCCCTAAAATCTCTTTATTGCATTATTATATAAAAAAAAGTATCATAAATATACTATTATGTAGTTATTCTAAGTTTTCTACCTACACTAACACACACATCCATCTAATGGTAAATGAATATAATGTTTCTGTGTATAGAAAACTACCACATCACAAAATGATGATTGTTCATTTTTCATTAAACAACTTTAAAGGTTGAAAATTTTGATAAAAAAATATATTTATATATTATATATATAATATTTATTATGTATTTTATATTGTTTATTTATTTTATAACACATTTATTTACATTTTCCATTTTTTGTAAATGTGATAACATTATTTGAGGAAGCGTGGACTACCGCCCAATCAAATTGATGTGATTCGTTCACACGGTCCATGGAATGTATAAAGGATGATTTTAATTAATAATATGTGACATAAAAAATCTATATGATATTAATGACATAATTACCTTTATTTAAATACAATATATATCATCTTCTTTATTATCCTTTCACAAACTTGAAAAGTAATAACGTCATTCATGTACGTGTAGACTACCACCTCCTCGACATGATGTGATTAATTTTACATCATAATAATTAAATATATAATTAAATAAAATTTTATTTATTTTATAATGATAATTATTTAAATATATGGTGTTACTTACCTTCTTTCCATAATGGTCATTGAAAAATGGGAACGTTACTCATTTGTACATATGGCATACCGTCTCCATGATTGTAACATTGATTCATTTTTTATAACCATATTTAATGATTTATTTTAAAATTATAATTTATGTATAAATATAATAAATATTTCATTATTATTATTCTATATGTGTTATATAATGTCCCCTTTGATCATAGTTTACCTACCAACGTTTTTTTTGACACATAAATCAAATTTGGTCAAAACATATGATGTAAACTTAATTGTTTAAGTAGTTATATATAACATGGTAATAAGGGAAATAAGAGTTATTTTAAACATTAAATAGGTTATAAATCAATTACATAATTAACATAAGTTTTTTATTGAGGAATATAAATACACACAAGACAAGTAAGGCTCAAGTTAAGGTATTTTCGGCTCACTTTTTACATCCATGAGATAAATTCAATGTTACCATTTACTTATTTTGTGTGGTGTATATACTACCCATTTTGATATATTATATCATTAATTATTTTATCTTCATGGTATTGTAAAACTTTAATTTACTATTGTTGCTTCATGTGGTTTATGATTTTAAATGTTTCAAAGTGGTATGGGACACTTTGGAATGTTCAAATATTATTTTCCTCAACAAAAAATTTAATGATATTTCAATGGTATTTCTATTCGAGTAAATTATATGACCATTATTCAATGAAACCATTAATTTTTCAATCCTCTGGTTATTCATGAATTTTTTCATGTATTATTACCATTTTTATGCTCTTTTTTACTCAAGGTGTTTTAGAAAAAAAATTAAAAAATGACTTTATTTCTCTTTTTATTCAGAGAACCTATTTCTTTATAAAAACCCTTTTTTATTAAAAAAAATAAAAAATGTTTTTAAAATTATTTAGTAAATAAATTTTTACCCTTTGGTCTTTTATCAATGATTTCAATGTAATCTTCTTATCACTTTTCGAACAAGTCATTTTTCTACCATTTTTACTATGCAAAAGGAATGTTATTTTATGTTGTGTACTAGTTTACCCGTCATCATTCCTATGTAGCTTCATTTTCATGTTTAAAAGGATAATTTTTAAATAAATTTTTTTAAAAATTTATTTTCAAAAAAAATGGTTTTTCAAAAAAAATCAAAATAAAGGATATTTTCCTCAAGAATGTTTTTTAAGTTCTTCTTCTATTTCATCAATGAAAAAAAACCCTTTATTTTACTCTACTTGGAAAATGTTGTGTTGATACCATCCTTAATCATAATCTAAATTGTTTATAATTTATTTTTCCAAGGATAGTATTTACATTCACTTCCTTGATTCCTTTTTGTTTCCTTGAAATATTCAGTCTTCTATGATCATTGAACATTGAATTTCCCCTAAATTATCTATTTCAGTTTTCATGGATATTACTATTTCTTAAACCATATACCATTTTACAAATGGTGTCTACTTTGATAGTTATTTTATTATTTTTGTTAAATATTGATAATTTCATATTATTTATTCAATATAGATATTTGATAAAGAATATTATTTATTTTGACTATTCGATATAAGGAATGATTTGGAAAGATAATTATGTGTGGAGCCTAGAATTTATATATCTCCTTGATGCATCGAAAGTTTCTCATGATACAAATTAGTTACACAAATTAGAATGGTTTTAAAACATCTTGTGAAAGGTCTTGTGGTATAGGTTTTCATGTGCCTCATACCTGACATCCATTAAGAAATCATTTCCCTCATTTAGATTCAGTTATCATTCATCCATGTGATTTTACATCAACATATATATGGATAAATTTCATTTTTAGTTATTTAGATGTCATGTGTTTTAGTTTATTACCTTTCCATATTTATTTTCCCTTATCTAGTTATTTTAATGGCATGTTTTTTCATTTATTACCTTACCATATTTTTTATGCACTTCTATTCAGTTTATTGATAACATGGCATGTGTGTTCAGTTATTTACCTTTCCATATTTACTACTGTTATTGATTAATTATTTCTTCATCTATATTTTTTCCTTATTGATCATTTGACCTCACCCTTATTATATTTCTTTCCTCGGGAATCCAAGAGGCGTACTATGAATGATATGTATGGATTTACTATATGGATTAGGGTTATCCTCAAAGTTATTTATCTAGAAAAAAATATTTTTTAATTTGAGTAGTAATTTTTAATATAAGATTCATTTATGTATTTAGTTTATAAAGACTATTAAACTCTCGGTCCTTCGGGATTGGATTCCTTATAATAATTCCAATGTAATTGTAGTAGACACCAACTCTGGGCTATCTGGGATCGAGGCACTATAATAGTTGTCTAAAATTGAAATTATATGTTATTAATGAACTTATAGAATATTAAATGGTATTATATATCATTTTTTTCATATGTGCAAATGAGTCACGAGATAAAATGTTAATGATAACCATTTAGATTATTTTAGAGTTTTTTAATCATCACGAACTAGCTTTTTTATTAATTAATATCACGTATATATAATAGTTACAAAACATTAAATAGGTTGTTATACATTTATTATAATATTTTTTAAGTATAAAAATGGTTTTATAACTAGACATCAAGGCAGTAATAGAAATTCAAAACTCTTCGTCCTTGAATGCGATAAATCAACACATCACGGACGATGTTTTCATTTTAGTACAAAAGGAGGGAGAAAGAGAAATGATGATGGTTTTTTCCATTAAAACAACAACAATATAGTATATAAAAGATAATAGATTTATCATAACACTTTAATAAGGTGAGTTTAGGATAGAATAATAAAAGAAATGAAATTAAAAGAAAAAGAAAGAGGTTTTTACCACTTGCCTTCTCCTCCTTGAGAACCTCCTTTTGGAAATTGGTTTTGGTCTTTTGTTGATATAAAAGAATCATATATTTGGGGGGATAATATTAAGATAGGATTTGGTATAATTTGGATAAGTTTCAAGGATTTATAAGTGTGAAGAGAAGATGTAGGGAGGGGTGATATTTATAGTGGGAAGGAGAGGATTTTTTTATTAATTTATTCATTTTTTATTATTTTTTCCTAAAGACTATAAATAGTTTTGATTAATATGAAAAAAAAATTAAGATAGAAATAGGGATCTACATTATTTAATTAACACAACCATACATCAGTCGTGACTCAATAACTCATGTATTTAGCTTATACCGTAAATTACGGTATTTCACTATTCGCCAAAAAATCAACGATTTTAGAAAAATAACAAAAATTCACACTAAATTTTTCTCAATTTTTATAACTAAAAAATGTACTCCATTTTATGAAAATAATTTTCTAAATATTTGAAATTTATATTTTAATTAAAATCATCATTTACTCAAAAAATAAAAATTTTAAATTATAATAGATTTTATTACAATTTTAAATTTTAATTAAGGTCCCATAAATTTATATTATAGTCATAAGACCAAAAAATATTAATTTTTTATTCTATTTTATGAAAATAAATTCTCTTTTAAATCATTATATTAATTATAAAATTCTATATAAATATTTACAATTCACAAAAATACCAATACATAATTTATCATTTTCAAATTATTTCGTTACTTATACTATGACATAATTATATAAAATTTTCATTTATAAAATTCCTTAATTTTATTTATAATTTATTTTATTATTTTACAATTCTATTGGCTAGTTTACTATTCATAAGGGTCCTATTACTATTCCAAAATTCAAGTCAATATTCCAATGGTATAGGATCCTTAATTTCTAAAAAAGACACTTATTTCATTTATTCTTAATTTATAAAGTTTTTTTTTCTATATGAGATTTATGTGATTTATACTATATGAAATAATTATAATAATTTAAATATCATTAATATAGTTTCATGTCGTTACAACTTAGGAGGTGGTTTTGTTAATTAGACATTTAAATCGATGAGGGAATTTAATTTAGAAAACCCAAATAGGTGGAAACCAATGAGTTAAAATCCTACAATAGTTTGACATGGGACTATAAGGGTATCTTAACATGGTTCAATTAATTTAAAAATTAAAACACATGTTTAGTCATCATGTGGAAGAGTATAGCATGTGGCACAATGAAGAGTGCTATAAAAACACCAAAACTATTAGGGAAAACGACTTGACCATCGAGGATGACTCCTCATCTGGTATCAGTATCATATTATAAGTAGAATGGAATAAGATAAAATAATATACAAATGATATGAAAATAGGGAATATTATATTATGCCAAAACCATGCCGAAGATATCATTGTAAATGGAGGAATGAAGTTAAAGGATTGAATCTCTTACTAGTTTCAATCTAACATATTTGAAAACATTAAAAACGGAGGACGGACAAAAAATCTATCTTGAAACCTTTCTTGGAAGAAGAGGGGGAGCATGAGTAGCTAAGGGGATGCTATTCGTGAGAGGAGGGAAAAAAGAAGAAGGTTACTTAATGTAAATAGGGGTTAAAAGATCATTTTTCACTTTTAAAGAGGCGCAGGGTTTGGCCGTATGGTTGGCCAAACCATGTTCCAACCGTGTGTCTATAACTTTCTAATGTCAAACCCCTTTAAAGGTTCATACACACAGTTTGACACCCCCCCCCCATGGTCTAGGCGTACAATTAATCAAACCATGTGCATCCCAAGAACACACTCTACATCCCTCTTTATTACACAATATAGCTTGTTCAAACCATGTAGGCTTAGGTGCATGGTTTGGAAAAACCATGAACCTACCCTTTTCATTTATAACATGGAGCTCCAAGCTCCGAACAAGAATCATATGCTCCTGATACCTTATTTAGGCCATAAGGAACATTTACTAGGATAAAAAATGGTTTAAATAGTTAAAAAATGATATGTACCCTCATAAGAATTTAGGTCGTTACAATCTTCTCTCTATAAAGTAACTTATCCATGATTAGTCTGAGGTTAGTAAAGAATCATCATATAAAATATCTTTCTACAGAGAATGTTTTTTTTCTTCTCACCCCCAGTTCTTTTCATGTGTTAATCAATGCTTCTATAGCACCCACACTAGAGGAACTAACCTACTATGGAGATCTTTCACGCTCTGATCCATGATACGCAATAGTTACTCTTCAATATAATAATCCACATCTATTTTAACATCCTCATGATTTAAAATATTCAATGTGTCTAGATAATACTGATGAATCTAAGACATGTAACAAATGTCATGCATTGACCAGTATCTCTGATGAAGTGTTACCCTATAAGATAGTGTTCCAATTATCTCTAATATATCTAATGTTTTTATGAATCTTAGAGATGGATTACCCTTCCTATTGATCTATCACTATCCCAGTATTGGAATAACATAGAGTAAAATCCAATCCCCAACCCCAAACTCAAGATCTTGTCGATGGTGGTCGGAATATCACTGTTGCCTCGACTGAGATACCATCATGAAATTCTTGATTAACTAAACCCACTCTGAAGATTCCTGAATAAGATGTGCCCCACGTAGTGTTACCTCCCAATCCCCTAACTAACCCAGAGGTGAATGGTAGGGCCTACTATACAAGTCCACATAAGTATCCATCTGGATGGTATCCTAAAAGCTATTATTGTAAGATAACTCCACTATGGGTATGTGTTTCTCCCAAGAACCCCCAAATTCAAGGACACATGCAAAAAAACATGTCCTATAACACCTGAATTATATGCTATGTCTGATCATCATTCTAAGGGTGATAGGTCATGCTCCAAACCACTAGTATACCCAAGGCCTTCTGTAACACCATCCATAATTGTGATGTGAAATGAGGGTCCCTATAAAATTTAATAGAATGCAGAGATTCATGAAGTCATGTGATCTCCCTAACATATATCCTCCCTAGATCATTTATTAAAAAGGTCTCTATAATAGATTATAAATGGAGAATTTTTGTTAACCTATCAATGAAGAACAAAACTATATCATTTACTTGAGGTGATCTAGGAAATCCTATCATTAAATCCATAGTAACATCATCTCACTTCAACTTAGAAATGGAAAATGGATACAAAACTCTTGTTGGTCACTGATGTTCCTCCTTCACCTATTGATAGGTGGAACACCAAATAATAAATTTGGATATCTCTTATTTCATACCATGCCACCAATACTGGTGAAATATGTCTTGATATATTTTGGTGGAACCTGAATTCAGTACTTATACCGAGGAATGAGATTCTCACATTAACCCCTATCATATGTCTACTTGAATATAGATATTCCAATGTTTGAATAAAATCTCATACTCATCTGTGGTATAACCAGGTGATGAATCCTCATCTTAAACACTCTACATCAGGACTAGGCCCTTATAATATGAAAGTTTCCAAAATTTTACATATTCCATAAGGGTAGAGGTCACTAATAAGTCTACGTGTTTTTTCCACCTATCATACTCCTGAACCTCAACATGCATCTTTGAAAACAAGTCCATAAGTTTCCACTCACTACTATCCTCATGAACTACCTATGTTTGAATATTTCAACTCAATGCATCATCTACATTATTACCTTTACCATGAATATAGGTAAGATAAAAATCTAAGGAATACATGCATTCAACCCACTTTTTCTACCTAATATTTAAGTCACAATGTGTAAAGATATACTTGAGGATTTTATGGTCTTTGAACACTACAAATTTCAATCCCAATAAGTAATGACTCCAATATTGTAAAACATGCACCACTGATTCCAACTTGATGTCATGTGTCAGGTAATTATGCTCATGAGTCCTCAACTTATGAGACCCATATTCTATGACTCACTCATCTTGGATTAGGACTACTCTCAACATGATACCCGATGTATCCCAAAAAACCATATAGCTCTTTCTTGGATCTAGAATAATCAGGAATGATGTTTAATTCAACCTGTATTTCAATTATTGAATGTATTTTTTTTAATCTTCAGACTATAATAATTTAACAGGCTTCTTATTCAAGCCTGTAAGAGGTTCTTCTGGGAATTTAAATTCTTGGATGAATACTTTTTAATAACCAGAAAGCCCCATGTAACTAAATATATCAAATATGTTCTTGGGATGCTCCTAGGAAACTAAAACTCTCATCTTATTTGGGTCTACTGATACTCTCGAATATAATATTATATTACCCAGGAAGTGTACGTTTTCAATCCAAAAGATTCATTTAGTGATATTTGCATAAAGTCAGTGCTCTCTCAATGTATTCAGCATGACCTCAAAATGTTTTTCATGTTCATGTTGAGTACATGAATACAAAAAAGATTATTCCACAAAGACTACCAAAAATGAATCAAAATATAGGTGGAAACCCCAATTCGTTGGGGCCATGAAAATAGCCATAATTTTTTTTACACAAAATTGAATTATTGGGTACTCATAAAGACTATACATACTTTGGAAATCTATACAAGGTATATCTGAAGTCGTGAAATGCACCTAATGGTAGCCTAAACTCAAATCAATCTTTGAAAACAACCTCTCTATTTGGATCTGATCAAAGTATCCTTTTATACAAGGTAGTGGATACATATTCTTAATTTTGAGTTGTTTCATACATTGGTAATCCACAAAAATTCAGAGGGTATTGTATGCCTTCTTAGTGAAAATTACTAAAGATCTCCATGGACAGGTACTCGGTAAGATAAAACCCTTAGTTTAAAAGTATTACAACTACTTATTAAGTTCTATAAGCTTTGTAGGATCTATCTTGTAAGGAGGAATGGACACTGGTGTCACTCCAGGATCTAGCTCAATAGTTAAATATTTTTCTCTCACTAGAGGTAGCCCAGAAAAGTTTTCAGGTAAGACATCCCTGAAAAAATTATCCAATGGAGGGAAAATGGTAGGTATCATTCCCTACTATTCCAAGAAATGACAAGAAATCTAGTATGTCACTCTTCATATCCCATGATGATCAGGTCCAACTCGAGTCACATGGACATCCCACACTCCCTTATAAATTTTTCTACTAGCCTTTGGTGATGTAAACATCACCTTTCAGAAATAATAATAAATATATCCTTGATGGGAAACCAACTAGTCTATCCTAATAATTACATCAAAACCTATCATGTTAATGATGAACAGATTACACATAAAAAGATAAACACCAATCTCAAGGGGCCATCCCTTATTTCTGAGAACACTCTCTGATCGGATACCCAATGGGGTATCAAGTGTGATCATTCCATATATGTACTATATCTCAAGACCTAGAGTCTCTATAAGTTTTGCAGATATAAAATAGTGTGTTACACTTTTGAAATAAAACGTAGAAACTAAATTATATGATACTATAATAGTACCAAAAACTGTAGAAGGCCCAGTACTCTTCACCTCTAGGACAAGTTTCACTACATGTAACTGACCCATATCGTGACCCTATGTTACAACCTAACTATGCTAAGTAGGCCAGATCTAATTCCACTATGAATTATGAATCTGATTCACTATTCCTCAACCACCCCTTGTCCTGAGTAGTTGGTGGTACTCCAGCTGCCTACCTAGAAAGGTACTACTAGCACCGCTCCTGAATGTGGAGTCATTGTAGATCCTCTCTCACTATTCACTACTAGAAAGGTCTTATAGAAGTGCTTAATATGACTCATTTGGTCACAACTTGTGAACTAAAATGGATCTTGAATTCACTAGGGTTTTATGTTCCCAAACTTCTTACACTATTGACATGTAGAAAAAAACTTTTAGTGTGAGTTGGTTGACTACAACTTCCCCCACGACCAACCTCAAATCAAGGCTTCCTTCTCCTAGAATAATTACTACCAAGTCTGGTTAATGAACCATATGACCTCACACCTTCATCTTCCCTCAAATTTTGATCAATAATGAGGTATTGTTTGACTCTCTTAGAAATAGTAGTCAACCAAAAAACATTTCCTTGTGATCAGATAGTGTATACAATCCCGTCATCAAATCACCTCTCAATTATGATCTTATCACCATCTAGAGTTGGTCTGAATCAATGAAGATTAGTAAAATAGGTGGAATAATTCATTATATACATATATCCCTATTTTATGTTTATGAACTCTCTACCTTGGTCATCCCTTATAGTTTTTGGAAAGAAGTAATCATAGAAGACCATCTGGAAGTCCCTCCAAATCATATCCCAATGTTGATCTTCCTAAGTAATGATATTCCACCATTGAATGGCAGAACCATATAGCATATATGTTGTGATATTGACCCTACTCTTTAGAGGAATATCCATACACTTGAAAATAGAAATAAGGGCCTCCAACCATGTCTTCATAGCCTGAGGGACACCATCACCAAAAAAATATAGGTCGGTGTTATTGTTGGAATTCTCGTGTCAACTCTTCCATAGTTGGGGCTGGTTAATAAACTCTTTACATATACTACATCATATGAATAAACTACTCTCTAAACAGGGTTCCATTTCCCAAGTTAGGAATATAAGATGGTTCCATGGGTGGAACTATTGTAGGTAACACTGGTGGCTTATGACCCACCACCTCCGGAGCGTGGTCGTCACAGCCCTCATGGCGTACGACTCGAGACCATCATGGTGGCATGATTCTAAAATATGAAACATACACCTCGTAATAGAATTAAATAGTTTAAAATATCATATATAGATGATTATGATCGGTATAAGCCTTTCTATTTTTAGACGGACACCTCTCTACCTTCTCCAAAATCTAGTTCTAGGTGATAAAGGGAGACTATAATAGTTTATAAGGACCTTAAGATACACTCTCAACAATCCACTACTATGGTCGGGATTGGGTATAGGTCTTGTATCACCCTATTAAGTCATGGTATATGGAGTGTCAATTTTAGGTTATAGTGGAAAATAAATTTTAATTTTCAATTGGAATCCCCATTTAATGGTAACCATTTCGTTTAAAATTTTAAATCCATTTAAGTCTATAATATTATATATATATATATATATATATATATATATATATATATATCATGTTATAGTTAGATATTTCATTATTCCCAATTTATAAAATTACATCAACTAATATTTCATCCCATGGATCTAGTGGTACTTGGGAAATACATGGTATAATTGGTTAATTAAGGTGTCATAATTAATCTATATAAGGAAACACCATTTATATTGATAAAGACACTTAAATTAATTCAGATATTCTATCCCTATAAGAAATGTTAACAAATTTAAAAATACATAAGTGTTAAGGAACTAGTAATATATATATCAAGAAATGAATGCAGTAATATAAATATGGAATGGAATAATGCATAAAATTTGAATTCCCCAAGTTCCTATATGATTCATGATTTGATACCACTTTTCTATACTAAGATAAGAAAAAAAATCAGTCGATAATATTAATATTAATCACAATAATTCCACAAAACATGTGCATAACCCAATGGTGAAATGAGTAAAACTGTAATAGGAATAATCCAATTACAATAATATCCCAACCCAAGTAATTTGGGTTTCCCCTATACATGAGTTAGCCACACCTAGGCATAGAATCATTACTGAATTCTGACATGTTCTTATTCTCATGTCTAGTACACAAATAGTAATACAAAAGGAAAAAAAGAACCTCTTTTAACACCACATCGTAATGTTCGAATCTAAGATACACTAAATGTTTCTCTTGTCTGATAGGTCTCATAGCCTCAAGAACACCTCTCTATACACTAGACAATGCCAACTAGAAAAGAGGTTTTATAGTGGTACATTTGGGAGAATATACCCTCTCTTATCAGAGTAGCACTATGGTAACAATAAATAAAAAAATAGCAGGGTCATAAGATATTTATCATCACAATTGAATAAAGTACAATAATCAATAGAAAAAGATAAACATCCAAGAAATTGTAATAATAATCAAGCCGTAAGGTAATTTATATACAAAAATGATGTCATTTCATGCTGATATACAAAATAGGGGATATAGGGGATACAAATCATGGACATTTACAACATTCTATATAGAATAAAAAAATACCAAAAAAACATATACACTAGAATCATGATCATAATGTTATTCCACTGATCACATACTTCCATCCTATAAGAAAATCAATTCAAGAATCCATGACTGGGTGCCTACCCATATCCCTACCTGCATATATGATGTATGTTTGGGTAATAATCAGCAGCTTGAATAGGGTGTGAGATAAACTTAGTAGGCCACCAAAAATGGAATCTAGAATAACCTTATATGTGTGTATAGAATATTATTGTGCAGGTAAACAATAAATAAATATTAAATCCCTAAAATAGTCATCTCTGATTCTTAAGGGACACCTAGATGACACTACCAGCTTTGGCATAGGCTAGAATAACTATGATCTCATTTTACCATGTACATGTATTAATAATTAATAATACATAATATGTATGTATATATATACACTATATATGTGATGAAATATATACGCATATACATGAATACTATGAGCTATAAGAACTTAGAGCATAGCTCAGGAATCCAAGAATATTTAAATGTCATATAGGCTTAAATAAAGTTACTACCCCTGAAACTCACAAAAATGTGAGATTTCATACCCGTCACACAAGATAGTGGGTAAGTCATAATGGAAAACACCAAACTCAAGGTAATATGGAACATCATTCCCATCATCCATGTAAAATGTGTGATATTCCATGACCAACACCCAATACAATGGTGCATGAAACTCTATTCTAAACAAGTCCCTTAACCATTTTCCATTGATCAATACCCATTATTTAATTATAATAATAATAGAGAATTTCCATTTAAAATTTTACATTCACCTAACACAGACTAACCATGGTATAACAAGTTATACAATTAATTGCCTATTTATAAAACAATATATGGACTTCCCGTTAACTTTAATTTGATTAAATTAAACTATTTAGTATTGAAAATAAGAAAAATAAAATTTAAATTAAATTCAAACCATGTATGAGATTTTTCGATAAATTAAACTTTTAAATCATTAAGGTAATTTAATTATACACACCCAAATGGTTGGAAAACAATGAGGTAGACATCCTCCAATAGTTTAACATGGGACAACTAGATTATCTTAACATGGTTCAATTAATTTAAAAAGGAAAACTCATTTTTAGGAATTATATGGAA
Source organism: Viscum album (assembly GCA_963277665.1). Taxonomy (NCBI): domain Eukaryota; kingdom Viridiplantae; phylum Streptophyta; class Magnoliopsida; order Santalales; family Viscaceae; genus Viscum; species Viscum album. The sequence continues at coordinate 2,060,815,876 of OY728133.1, read as the reverse complement.
GATTCAGGTATGTGTCACCATATTTAGTATATGCCTAATATTTTAAGTATAATGTTAGAAAATAGAAGAATATACAAATTCCCTAAAAATAGGGAATATTAGATCGCACCAAAATAGTGCCAAAGATGGAGAGATAAACGAAAGAAGGAAGAAATATGATTGAATATCTTATCGTAGAAAACACGATGTGATAAAAACACTCAAAATGAAGGCTGGATAGAAAATATATCTTTAATCCTAGCTTGGAAGTAGAGGGGGGATTAATAATCTAAGGGGTTTTTGTGCATGAGAGGAAGGAAAAAAGAAGTTAACTTAAGGTAAAGAGGGAAAATGTAATTTTTTCCACTTTTAAAGAGTTTCACAGTTTGGATTCATGGTTGTACAAACTGTGTGCCAACGATTTGGTTGTTACTATCCAAGGGAAGACCCCTCACATAGTTCATGCACATGGTTTTTCAAACTGCATGCACCCCATGCGCTAGAAACTATCTAGGTGACACCCCCTTTCATGGGATAGCATAATGATTAGAAAAACATTTCATATCTCATTCACACCCTCTGTATCCCTCTATATAAAAACACATGGTTTTTTCAAGCTATGCCAGATTAGGTGCCTGGTTTGGACACACTATGTTCCTATACTTTTCCTCCATAACTTGAAGTTCCAAGCACAGAACAAGCACCGGATACTCCTGAGACCTTTTTTAGGCCATAGGGTTCATTTACTAGGATAAAAAAGGGTGTAAACTAGAAAAACATTGTCCTTAATTTAATAAAAACTTTATTTATTACAAAAAAAACATCCCAAAATGAACAATTGGGAATTAAAAGGCATAATATAAAGGAGGTTCTTGAATAAATAGGAGAAGGGGAGGGTCTTTTATCTTGAGAGGAAACTTATAAAAACATGGTAGGATCTTATTAAGAGATAAAATACACCTTTAAATGAATCTATAGAATATCCTAGTAAACATATTCTAAAAGGGTTTTTAGTGAAGAGGAATGGGATTTTGGTTGTCTTTTATAGAAAAATAGTGGATAATTCTTTATTAATTTCTAAGCATAGGTTTTGGAATCTATATGATAAATTAATCCAAAACACAAACCATATCATGGTTTTTGGAAATGGTTTCTTCCAATGATGATTGGATTTTATTATTTTATAAGTATAAGAATCAAAATACTAAAAATAATACCCTTAGTAATGTGGAAGTGAGTCTTGTTTAAAAATAAATTATTTTAAAACCTAAAAATATAATATAGTTTTTTGATGATTCATTATGGTTTTATAAAATTAATCAAATAACTTCAAAATTTCATTATTTTAAAGGGTAAATTTAGTTCAATTCATTGGTACTCTTTATAGTGTTTATTATATCACTTATGATATTTTATTATGTCATAATACATACCGTATAATTATATTGTATTTAATTTTTTCCTAAAAAAATCACTCTCTCAGAAAATTAGGAAAATTTTGTTGTTAGATAATTTTGATTTTATTATTTGATAAATAATATTTATATTATTAAAATAATTCTATAAATATGATTTTTTATTCTTTTAAATAAAAAATCCCTATTTATAGAAAAATACTATGTTTTTTACAATAAAAGTTTGTTTACCTTTATAATAATTATATTAGACTTTGTAAAATTATATTATCATTTATATTTATTAAATATTATTTTTATTAAAATATTATTTATTTCAAAAATTATTGAATTCCTCAAAAAGAGTATCTTGATTGAAACTATATTTTTTCCAAAAATACAATTTGTGTCTCATTGTATCGAAAATCTAATTTTTATTAAACTTTATTATTATAAAAATATAAAGTAAGAAAAGATAAACAATATCATTATTTTATTAAAAAAATATAAAAAAAAATTATACTATTAGTTTCTAGATATATATACCTTTATTACACCAGATAATATTTTAAGGGTAAGGTGTACGATTGTGACATTTTCTTAGGGAGGTTCGATGAACATGTTTTGGATGATGATCTCGATGAGCTTAAAATTCTCTCATAAACAGTTTTGCTCTTACTTTAGTTGTTTAATCTCATCTTTGTATTGGTCAATGTAAAATCCCAGTGATTTATATCACTTTAAAGCTATGATAAATGGGATTCATAGGGTACAATCCTACAGGTTGAGTCCATCACTTCCTTTGTCTGTGTCAATTAGATTTATCATAACCTTATATATATACTAATCATATGATCATTATATAATGGTTATACTATCATTTGTTATGATATTTAATGCTCTTATAAATCTAAAAGGATATAACATTTAATGGTTCAAAAACCCAATGCAGTGCATATGTTTTATATAATTTCATTTCTTAATAAGTAATTTACTCATTAAAAAGGAAATTTCTTTAATAAATGTTCAGGTTGTTACATTCTTTCCCACTTCAAATATTTAACCCTTGAAATTTCATTTCATAACATAAAAAATGAGGGTAATTCTATTTTATCACCATTTCTAGTTCTCAAGTTTATTACCCAAACTTGTGGTTCCACCACAACACTTTCACCAGCTGAGTTTTATTGTTTCATATAAAGTTTTCTCTATGATCTAATATTTTCACTAGCTAATACTCATATGAAAGTTCATTATCCAATGGTACCACCTTTGGATTCATTACTTTTGAGTTTTCTAGTATGTTATTATTCAAGAGGGATATATGGAACACTTCATGAACTTGAGATAGTTTAGGTGGGAGTTTTAGTTGATAGGAAACATAAAAAATGTGATTAGGGATCTCAATGTCGTTGATTTATCTTTGAATAATCTTTCCATTCTTCCCAAACCTAATGAATTTCTTCTATGGTGATATATGAAGGAACACATTATATCTTACCTCAGAATCTATATCATTTAAATGAGTCTATGAATTTATTTTTTATCAAATTTGTGAATATTTCATATAAAATTGAATAGTTTTAACCTTATTTTTGATCTCTTGGATAAGATATGGTCCCATAATCTTATTCTCTCTAAATTAATCCCTTAATGTTAGAGTGTACCACTTATTCCCACATAGGGCATCATAAAGAACCATTTCAATGATATAATGGAAGATATTGTTATATTAGAACTTAAATAGGAGAATTTATTTATCACAACTTCCTTGGAAATCTATTGAACATGATCTCATCACATCCTTGAGAGTTTTAGTGGTTCTTTCGGACTAGACATCAATCTGAGGGTGAAATATTGTACTAAAACTCAACTCTATATCAAAAACATGAGAAATTATTCTCCCAAACATTGATAGAAACCTATAATAATGATTATATACAATGGAGGGTGACACTCTATATAGTATTACCACTTCCCTTATGTATATCCAATTTTTTTATTCAAGACATAAATCATCCTTTATAGTGATAAAATATGCTGACTATCTAATGAAATTGAATACCAACTAGCTAGTTTTATTTTCTTTAGGTGTCTTGGGGGTCCTATAATGAAATCCATGGTTATATTTTTCCATTTTCATATTATTATCGTCAATGATTACATTATAGCCTTAGATTTATTTTATTCAACCTTAATTTATTATCATACCAAGAATCATGATATTAATTTTACAATCTACCTCCTTATACTATCTCCCCAAAAAAATTCTTAAAATATCTATACATCTTAGTGATTCATGTATGAATAGAGAAGGATGATCTACGAACATCATCTATAAGTTCCTTCTTTAATTCTTGTTTTGATGGGACTTAGATCTAGGTTCCAAACCTTATAACTATATCATTAGAAAATTTTAACTTCAGAATATTCACTATATTTTTCTGTATCACCTCATCATACTTTTATGTCTCTTTAATATTCAAAATAATAGATGATTGAGAATTAATTTGAGCAAAGTAGAATGAATATCCTTTTTTATTCCCATATCCATCCTCTATATGTATGAGAATATTGAATCCCCTAAAACTCTCATCATGGATAGTATTATAAGATCCTTTCTAATTAGACTATATTAAACTTTGATCGTCTTCTCAGGATGGCGATGGATTGAAAAATCATAATCCTTTGTCATGTCTAACCATTATTGTTGGAGAATATTGATCTCCTATTTTTTAAATATATGATTGAGGATTTTATGACCTATATATATGTAACACTTCTCCCCATAGAGATAATGTTTCAAAATATTTAGTGTGAAGATCACTACAGCCAATTCTGGATCATGTTTTTGGTAGTTATTCTCATGGATCTTTAATTTTATTGATGCATAAACTATTAATTTTTTATCTTACAAGATTAAAAATAACCAATACCTTTTTGGATGCATCACTTTAGATCAAAAATATTTCCCCACTGGTGATTAATGTGAGAATAGATGTAGTGATTAGCCTCTTCTTTAGTTCTGTAATTCTTTCTTCACATTCATCATTCTATAAAAACTTTACCCCATTTCAAGTTATCTTGGATAGTGGCATTGAAAATTGTGATAAATTTCTCACAAATCAAAGATAGAGACCAACTAATCCAAGGAAACTACAGATCTATATCATAAGCGTTGGTCTTATTCATTATTCAATTGCCTCTGTTTTTTGAAGGATGCATAGATATACCTTTTTTGGTGATAATATTCCTTGGTAATGTTACTTGATCTATCTAAAACTCCAATTTATTGTAATTTCATAAGTCTTTTCTTTCCACAAGGTCTTTAGTAAAATATCCAAATGATCTTCATGTTACTCCTTGATTTTATAGTAGATAAGAATATTATCTATAAATAATGCCATAAATATTTCAAGGTAATCCCTAAAGACTTTATTCATTAATTTTGTAAATATTTGTGGAGCATTAATGAGTCCAAATGGCACCACTATGAACTTGTGGTACTCGTACCATGTATGAAAATAAGTCTTGGGGATATCCTCCTTAACATTTACTTGATAATATACTAGTAAATGATCTTACTTAGAGAAGTACTGGGATCTATGTAGCTAATCAAAAAAATTATCAATGTATGGTATAGGATACTTGTTTATTATCATGACTTTTATGAGTTCATAATAATCAATGTAGAGGTGAATTGACCAATACTTATTCTTGATGAAGAGGACCGGTGTATCCCATGGTTAAGTAATTTGGTGTGTAAACACTTTATTCAAATTCTCCCATAGTTTCTTCTTATGATCCTCAAGTTCAAAAATGAAAATTCTATATAGATTCTTGGATATTTTTAAATATTCATGCATAAGTTCAATTTAGAACTCAACATATCGATAAGTAGGGAGACCAATAAATTATTTGGGAAACACATCGATGAATTCCCATATAGTGTGAATGTCATCAAGGATGATTTTTCTATAGACTCAATCATTTGAGCAAGATAAACTTTTTCAGAAGTCAATAATATCAATTCTTTAGATGGTGATACCAAATGAGATTCATTATCCTCTTTACACTTATGTAGAATTGGAGGACAATTTTTAATATAGAGGTTGAATTCCTTCTGTCAAAAATTTATATTGGATATATTTAAGGAATGTTAATCCATGCCCAAAATAGCATGGAATTCTACTAAGGGAAGTGTCACAAGGTTTTCTATGAAATTAAACCAAAAAAGTTTGATATGGGGTAGTTATATACATGGGATTAAATAATTTATCCATTTATCATTTTCAATAATATCTCTACTTCCATATTTTCAGTGGTTTTCGAAAAGTTCTACTAAACTAGCGTGATATGAATGAATGTGTAGAACCATATTCACATAGAAAATTTGATATTGATAAATAAATGATAATCCCACCTTCCACTATTTTATTCTAGTTCTAATAATTCAATTCATCCAAAATAGATTTAGGGATGATAATTTTAAAACTATTAATCACATAAAGTAAAACTATGAACATTTACGGGATAACTCATAAGTGATATATATTACTTGACATATTAATTTCTAGGTTTCATTATAAGTTATTGATGATCTATTTCCTAACATGAAATATTATGGTAATTTTTGTTCCATTCAAAATGGTTCATAAAGATATTGTGAATTTACCAAATAATATCTTTCAAGAGTGTCAAACTAGGTGTTATTTAGGTATTATTTATCATGCACTAGGTAACGATCAATTCTAGCTCAATGTGGCCTTTTTGGGTTATTACCTCTACGTAAAACTATGCAAGAACCACATAAAATTATAGTATACAAAAAGGGATTTATTTTATTGCAAACCAATTACTTTATACTTTACCAAAATTTAGGTATTTTTTCTTATGTTTATACTTATCCCAAAGGATTTCACTAGATTTTTCTAGTCTTAATCATCAAAAATAACTAGACTTTTTTTGATACAAACTATGAAAACCCATATCTTTAATACACTTGATTTCATCATTTATTACATAAGGATACACTTAATACAAACCCATAAAGATATTCAGACCCAATGATTTGGGTAATTAGGTATATACCATAACAAATTGAAATATAAATACAAATATGTAAACTAAAACTCCATAATGTTCCCTTAAATTTCCTCAGTCTTCTAAAATTTTAAGGGATAACCTAGGGATGTACATATGAAATGCATAATCTATGGAGCCCGATAAGTGAATAATTAAAGATGAAAGTAATACATGTGAGTCAATAAGAATATCACGGTAACATAATATGGGTGATAATCCTAAACTTGATCATCAAATCATGATATAAGATGATAACATAAAGGAAACATGGAAATGTGGAAACAATATAAAATATGAAATCATAAACATAATTTAAGGATAAAAACCTAGATATCATAATATATCATTCTTAGGATAACCTCTTGTGCACCATACATGGTATCTCATGAGTAAAACATTACCCAATGCATTATAGGGCTATATAATTCTGATCTCACCTGTCACATTCATTTCATTTATATGCATAATTGTGCAACATATCTCATACCACATAAAACATATTTCATCACTTTTAACCCCATTATTAATGAGTTTTGGTTACATAAATATAAGTAACAAGTAAATTAATGATAGGTACAACTAGGTGAATACCATTGAATGTAAATGGGGATGGGTATTCAATACACAAAAGTTTGGCATTGAAAATCATAGGATAATTTTGGAAAAATAATGGGGGTATATAAATATTCATGGAAGGGTTTGATGAGAGTAAAATGGGTCTTTAATCATGTGGAAATTATGATTAAAATAATAGGTATGTGAAAAAAACATATCTCAATATGAACAATTGAGCATCAAATGGCATAATATAAAGAAGGTGCTTGGATAAAGAGAAGGATAGGATCCATTACCTTAAGAGGGCATTTCTAAAAGCTTGGGAGGAGATTATTAAGAGATTGGAAAGACCTTGGATGGGATATAGAGAGGTATATGATGAGTAAATTCATTCTCAATGGGTTTTTAGTGAAGATTAATTGGAGGTTTTATGGGTTTTATATCAAAATAGAGGAGAATTATTTATTAGTTTATAAACATAGGTTTTAGACCCTCTATATTAAATTAATTAAAAACACAAAACATACCATGGATTTTTTCATTGGATTATTCCAAATATGGGTGTATTTAATTATATTATAAGGATAATAACATAAATCCTTAAAATAATACCCTTATTGATGTGTAATTGAGTCATGTTTATAAATAATTTATTTTAAAACCTTAAAATATAATATAGGTTTTTTTGGATTCATAAAGGGTATATAAAATTACTCAAATAACTTCAAACAAACATTATTTTAAATTATAAAATTATTTTTCATCATATATAATCATTATAGTATTTATTACATAAATTTTTGGCTTTTATGATGTCATAATACATACTATATAATTATACCAAATTTAATATCTACCCAAAAATTCGACCATCTCATAAAATTATGCAAATTCACCACTGGATAATTTTTATGTGATGATTTCAAAAAAATATTTATTTTAACAAAATAATTTTATAAATATTATAATCAACACTTTTAAATCAAAAATCACAATTTATTAAAAAATAGTGGTTTTTCTTGACAATAACCATTTTCAAACCCTTATAACAATTAAATTTGACTTTGTAAAATTATATAATCATTTATATTTAAAAAATATTATTTTTATTTAAAATAACATTTATTTCAAAAATTCTTCAATTCGTCAAAAAGTGTGTCTTGATTTAAACAATATATTTCCAAAAAATATAATTTTTGATTCATCCTGTCAAAATTATAATTTTTATTAAAATGTATTATTTAAACCTTATAAAATAATAAAATATAAACATAATCATTATTTTGATAAAAATAAAAATATATAAATTTATACTATTAGGGATTAGATACATATCTCTTTATAATGATAGTGAATTTCTTAAGGTTAAGTTATGTGATAGGGATATTTTCCTGGGGTGGTTCAAAAAATATGGTTTGGGTCATGATCATGATGAGCTTGAACTTCTCCCATAACTGGTTTTTATCTTGATTTAGTTATTGAATCTTAGATTGGATTAGTCAATGGAAAATACTAGTGATTTTATCTCCCATGGAATCTCTGATAAATGAGATTCATAGGGTATGATCCTACTTTTCAGGGACACCACTTATTTTTTCTATGTCAATTTTATTTTTCATAACCTTATATATATAATTATCAAATGATCATAGTATAATGACAGTACTATCAATAATTTTTATGTTTAGATGTATTTTAAATCTGATAGGATATAACTTATAATGGTCTAAAAACCAATGTAGTGTATTTTTTCTATAATTTTATTTCTTAATAATGAATTTACTAATTCAAAATGTAATTTCATCTATAAAATTTTAGGTCTTTTATAAAAACATTAGATTTATCCATTGAGATATTCCATGGGTTAGTTACTCATGACCATGAGTACAAGATATTGAAGTGTAGAATAGAAGAGCTATAAATGATGGATATAAAAATGATACTTGAATTAAAAAATTAATATGTAAATAGAAAAAAAATAAATTTAAAATATAGTATAATACTAAAAGCCTCACTCCCAGATAGATCTTCAGTGTAACATTTGATCCCTTTAATAGTAGAACCCTCTTCTTCTTAATAATCATCACCAAACATCACATCCAAGGTGAGAGATTTCCTTATTTGTAAGTTTTGACATGTCTATAATATGTTTGAACAAAATATACAATTTTCTTTCCTATTATAGCATAGTGGTGGACCAAGATCATCTCATATGATGAGTTATTTCAGTTCAAACACTAACTAGTCCTAATTCAAAAATTATTTTTTTGGTGAATCTATTTTATAAAAGCAATTAAATTTTGGGTTTTTGTTTTTTGGGAATATAAAATAAAAAAATTGACCATATAGATGAAATTTAAACAACATGGATTAAGTTAAGAAGAAATAAAATACTCTTGGGTGAGTCATCTAGAGTGAACCTTTGTTATTTTTTCAGATTCACTTAATGAACACACTTCATAATATGTGTAAAAACATTAATATAAGATGGATTTGTTTTTATATTACACTAAATAAACTCCAAGTACTTTGCATGCCTCCTTAAATGAAGGGGAAAAGGATACATAAGAAGAATCAAGCCCTTAAATAATCATAGTGAGGATTACTTCCATTTTTATAAGATATAACTATGGGTAATGGAAAACATAGAGAAACAATCAAGAGAGATAGAAAACTTGAATTAACATATGAAAATGAAATTATAGAAAAATAAATTTAAACTATAGTTGAAAATTAAAATTATCACTCCAAACTATATTTTTAGTGTAACATCTTATCCCTTCAATAGTGGTGGAAACTTTTCATTTTTAGGAATTTCCAAAAATGTCCTCGGAGGATTAATATTTCTTTATTAATTGTTTAGTCAAGACTATGAGATATTCACCTTTTTAATTCAATCATTTTTTATTTTTCATTAGGTTTCTTCTTCTTGTTGTCTTAAATCTTCATGAGATCTATAGCTCCACACTTTCTTTATTTACTCATACATTATCATTGGTTCCACCTTGGGAAGAAGGTTCGCCTTTATAATACAAGTCTGATGTTTCACCCAAGTAAGCTTAATTCCCACTAGATTATCCAACATATTATCAATAATGTTAATAATTTTGGGGTTGTGTACGTTATAAATTAATAAGAACAATAGATAATCATTTTCAATGGATAATGACTAAAGTACTTCTATGAAAACCTTCTAGAGTCCCCAATAGATGAATGCCACCTTCAGAAAGAAATATATCAGTGACACACACCAGTTTATATCCCTATTCCACACCTTATCTTTAATTATAGTGAGAACTCTTTAATTATTAGTGTGGGGGATATTATCCTTAGTAAGATAAGACATTTGTCATTTTTATTCTATGTCACTCATTTTTTCTTACTGAATGGTTTTTATGTTTCATTCATCTATATTTTTTCTGTCCATTTTTTGTGATGTAGGGTATTATTCATTTATTTTTTTAATTATTCTTTTTCCTTTTTATCACTTTTGTTTCAAAATACTAATATGAAATTCTTATCTCATCATGTAATTTTTGTAAAATGCATATCAAATTTCCATATTTCAAATTGTTATAATATTTAAGTAAAATTTATTCCATTAATGAAATGTGAGTATAATAATTGATTTTAAATTGATGGGTCATTTTAGTAGAATTATTTTATTTTAAATTTATAATTGGTTTTATATTTACAAAAACATGGATTTGAGTTTTATTTATGTGAGATTTTTATAAAAAATCATGTCTTTTAATATCTACACAAATCATAGCACAAAACTAGGAAATATGAATTTTTTTTATTTAATTAAAGTTATAAATAATTTAGGTTAATATTATGAGACTTTTAAATAAGGTTATTCCATATGTCCATTTCTTATCTAATCAGTTACATTACTATACAAACTTGACCTATAGTTGATACATAATGTTATTATTGTAATAAAATAAACAAAAATCAAATCAAATCCAAATAATAATAATAATAATGACTTCAATATATATGATGAATCCAAAAAGGTTTTACTTTTATAAATTCTTAAATGAGTGTGTTTTGAAATTTTATTGCAATGGGTAAAGGGAGGGTTCGGTGGAAAAGAACCTAGTAAGCCCAAAAAAATTAAAATGACTAATATTTACTTAATATTAAGTGGAAAGATAAAAATATTATTTTTCAAAAAAATATAGGAATTAAGTGCATGGTTTATTAATAATGGTTTTACCATGATTGGTATCATGCATTCCCATGAATTTCATTCTCATAAAATTTATGCAACACTTATTTCTATACTTATTGAGATTGATTAATTAATGTGGTTTTTATTTTGATCACATTACCATTAAAAATTATATTATATTTGGATGCTAAATATTATTAGGATAGATAATATCATCATGTATCATAATTTTTTGGAATGTTAATTATCCGAGGAGTGAAATGGTATAGGTGTGGAGGTATGATCGCATTATAATTCATTATTCATTTCCACCCTTATATCAAGGTTTTTAATTTATTAGGGGTTATAATTTTTCAATATTGAAATAATTTATAATCCAAATTTCATTCATTTAATTAATGATAAATACTATTTAAAAGGTAAATTTCACTTTTTTATGTTTTTTATAGGAAGAGGTGATTTTAAGAGATTAAGATTAAATTCAAGTAAAACATGAAAAAATGAATAGGAGACAAAGCACACATATATACTAAAAGAAATAATTTTTCTATTATATCAATTAAAATGGGATAAGTATTAGTGGATGAATGGATAACTATATTGTTTGAAATTCTATATAATATCAGAAATATCAATTTATCAATTGAGAATACTAAATAGTGTCATTATTGGAGAGAATATTCATTATTCATAGTCATGAGGTCACATATGTAAATTATATATAAAATGAGTTATATACCTAAAATTTCTTCCAAATTTGGTGTGTATATTTAAATTATGTGGGGAAATAACTATTTAGTTTTTTAAGAAATTATATAAGACTTTATATAATCCCAAATATTTTTTTCAATTAGTATTATAAAAATAGAATGAAAAAACACCTTTAAATTTGATTAGAAATTATGACCTTGGGAACATCAAAGGGAGTGAAATTCTACCATTTTAGAAATCCAAATTATTCTAATCATTATCCTAGAATTTTTTTATTTAAAATCAACCAACATGAGCAGTGAAATCATTAATTAGGGTAAATCAGTGACTAATTTTTTTCTCATTTTTCTATTTAAACAAACTTTGATAGTATTTAGAGAAAAATTAATTCACTATTAAAAAACACACAAGAAAACATATATGAGTATCTAGTGGGGGTAACAGTTATGTTGGTGAAATTGGATGGCATATAGAAAGCAAAAGATCAGCATCAATGCCAGTGGTGGGAGATGAGGGTATTATGGTAGTGGGAGCATGCAAATGACATTGGAATAAATTTTGGGAATAAATATTCCCCATAAATGCAGTGGAACACTCCAAAGGAACCAAGTAATAAAATAAAAAATGTGACCTTAGGGATATAGTCCATTAGGAAAAAATTATAATTACGTTGGTCCTTAGGTACATGTATTGGGATTTCAATCCGCTGGGAATTATAGTTATGTAATAGGCTCACCCTTACCATATTTAAAAAAAATGTGATATTTCAATTTTTATTAAAAGGTTTTTACCCCAAACTATTTTGAAAATTCACACATAGACAAGGTATAATTGAATTTTCAAAGTTCACTACACAATAAGAGTACAAAATTTTTAACATGATCTATCAATACCCAATATCGCACCATCCATAAGAAAAAATCTTATATATTACAATAATAAGTGTATATTCATGGTATTTAAAAATTAAATAGTCTCATGATGGTATATCTGCATCATATATAGTAATAATGATATCAAAAAAATAAAAAATAAGAAAGTATTCAACTACTTAAAAGTTTTGAGTGTTTTAATTGTGTTAATTTCTTCATCACAACATGAACTATTGTAAGATATTTACTATTATTATTCAGTTACCTTTACAAAAGTGAGAAATAATAGCTTCTTTTTCATCCTTATTCTTCTCACTCTCTTCGATACAACAGATATCTTGTGTTACACGGTATCAGTTCTTCTCACCCAAACTCAGAAATATTCTTCATCCACATTTTCATATTTTATATTCACTAAATATTAGAGAATATTATTTAAATAATTAATTATATAAAGTCCCAGTACTATTGGCATCTTTATAATTCTAGTCAATCATTCCTAAAATATTCACCATATTTTTTCTTAATTAAATTTAAAATACTTAGTTCAAAATTACCTCCATTATTGTGCATGATATTCTATTTTTTTAACCCCAAAAACTTATCCTTCAAATCAAACAAAGACCAATACAATTAAATAATTTTAAAACAACCTCTAAAGATGAATAAAATGTTTAGTGATATGGTTATGGCCATGTCTCATTCTCCTATAACATAAAGATCTCAAAAAAATATTCTTTTATCAGATGACGGACTCATGATTTTAGGATTCAATATTTTTAGAAACATTAGTTTTTAGGTTGCATAAAACAGTCATATTTAAAATATTTATAATTAAACAAATTATTTAAATATTGGTTTATAATAAAATTAAAATATCTTAAAGAGCATGTATAAATAAATTTTCTTACACATGGAAAATATCTTATGGGCTTTGAATATTGTGAAATAGAAATATCTTATGGCACCTATGTAATTAAATATTATTATTCATAAAATAAATTTCTTAAATGTTCAACTATATTTATATGTGGCATAAATTTCTTACACATAACTAAATCTCATTATACGTAATAGTTATATATTATTCTCTCTAAAAATATCATACGCAAATTAAAAATGACTTATATAATTTCCAAAATTTTCTTACATGCAATAGAAATATCTTCTGGTCAGAAAATCTTACCTCATAAGATAATTTACATAGTCGTTTTTCTATTATGATATTAAAAATGGATTTAATTTAAATGATTCCAGATTTTTTCCAAGAACCATCAGACCGATTCAAACCTCCTTCAAACTTCCAAAAGGACCTTCACTTTAAAAAATATATGTGATATATAATATGATTTATGTATTAAAAATAAAATCTAACACAAAAACTATAACCATAAAAATATTCTCCAAAATTTATTCTCTGTATTAATACAAAAATCTAGGAGAACATCTTTTCTTGAAGATCTCTCCAAGATCTTAGGCTCAATAATATCCCCTTTTTATTTTTTGACAACCAAGGAACCTAAATCTCTTTTAAACTCAAAACACTTGTAAATGAATAATAAATTAGTAATTATAAGAATATTTGAGTAAACTCAGTGAAAAAAACAAAAATATTAAATAATAAAATCATGTTTTCTATAAAAATAGGGATAAATTTTCATATATTTTCAAACATGGTCCTCTTGAATATTATTGATGAAATGATTTCACTTCAAAACAAATTTGAGAGTTGAGACTCTTTTAATTGATAATTAATTATCACATCTAAAAATCAACTATTCTTTAATAAATACTTCATCATCACATAAAAGATATCCAAATATTTAAAAGATCTATCCATGGAACCTTCTAATGAAATATTCTTTTATTTACTTCAACAAAACTATTTGAATAGTTCACACATGCACCATGTTGAATTTACAGCTTATACCTTTTAATAAATCTCTATAAATATATGCTATGACTTAAAATAAAAACATATTAATGGATATTCACCATATGAATATTATCATCTTTTAAAAAATATAGTAATATAAACATAAATAATTATTTATTTGGTCTTTTATTTTTACTCCCTTTGACAACAATATCGAAATACATGATGAGATAGGGGATTGATCACTATACCTTAGCCAAGTGTGGGGGGATATTTATCCTTTAAAAATCATTCTTTTAAAGTAGTTTGGTGAGAACATTAGATATTTAACCCAAATAAATAATAAATTATATATTTAGCTTATTTATTGCCATAATTTCCTTGAATAATTTATATTTAATATCAATATTATTTAACATTAAATATTAAATAGGATTCTTTAAAAAATTATTCACTTTTATTATCACAATCCAAGAGTAATGGAAGTTCCACTTCCACCACAAGGTCTTCTAACTGAGTTTTCATACATAAAAATTTAATAGTTGAAAGAATTGTAACCATATTCCATGTGTCAAAAATTATCATGGTTATATATTTATACTTCATTATGTTCTAAAAACACACCTATTACTAAGAAATAACACTCCACCAGATGTTGATTTTCTATGATCAACAGATTCTACCCAATTTTTTGTATAACCAAATAGATTCAATTCTAATTTTTTATAATATTTATACCCAAAATCAGTTATGATTTTTATATACGTTATGATTATTCTTCTAGTCATAATATTTGATATTTTTTTAACCCTTTTAAATTTTTCACAAAAGGGGGAAATAAAGATTATATCTTGCCTTAAATATTTCAAGTATAAAAGACTTCCAATAAGATTTTAAAAATCTGTTTGATCCTCTTCCTTCCATTTCTCATCTTTATAAATCTTGGTTCCTAATGATATATGTGTAGAAAATCTGTAAAAAAAACCTTTATTCTAAACTTTTTAATCAGTTCTCTATAATAATTATATATACAAATTAAGATGTAATCTCTCTCTTAATAAATTTATAAACTAAGAAAGTACCTCATCTCACTGAGCATTGACATTTCAAATAACTCCTTTTAATCCTTGAAAATTTATTCACAATTTTCTTCATTATTTCAAGTAAAAATTATATCATCTATATTAACAATACTAATAAGTGATACCTTATTTTCATATATGATGTATAGGTTGTTTTCTAATATTCCTTTTCTAAATTTTAACTTCTTCAATCAGGTTCCTATGTTAAAATACCAACCTCATGGGGCTTCTTGAAAACCATATAAACTATTCTTTAACCTATAAACATAATTTTCATCTTCTCTAGGAAAGAACCCATAAGGTTTCTCAATATAAACCTTATATTATATCTCACTATTAAGGAAGCAAGATTTCACATCCATTTTAAAAATAATATATTTACTATTAGAAGTAATGGAATGAAATATTAATATGGTTTAAATCCTATAAATTGGTTCAAAGGTTTTATCAAAATCCACTCCTTCAACCTGAGAATATCCTTTCAACACAAATCTTTCTTTGTTTAAAATTAATTCACCTTTTTTATTTAAATTATTTCAAAATACTCATTTTGTTCTAATGATGTTCTTGTTTTCAGGATTTAGTACCAACTCCCATACATCATTCTTATCTATTTGATCCAATTATTCATTCATTAATTCAAATTATTCCTAAGTATCCAAATATTATTCAACGTCTCTTAGTTTAACCTATAAAAATAGTGAGTTATGTGATGTTTTCATTAGGGTTATCCTGGTCTAAATTTTTTATCCTTGATATTAAATGATATTTTGCACCTCCACCTTTATTCTCAAACTTATATGAGATGAGTGGAATTTATCCTCATACCTTGAGTTGGTTGAACCATCATCTTTATCCCAAACATCTTCAAAACTTCCTCTATTTTCAGAAACGTCATCATGTAGTTTAGCCAAAACAAATTCATCTTCATCACTTTTGGAACCTATTATTTAAAGTTTATTATATATCTTAAAATGTTTCAAAATTTTAATGAAAATAGTATCAATTATATTTTTTACTCTGCATTATAGAATTAATATCCTCTTCAATGTAGAGGATAATCCAGAAAGATACTATTCGCACCTCTTCTATTAAAATTTACAAGATTTTCACCTTTGACATTGATAATACATAGGATGAAAAATACCCATAGATACTTCAAACATAGGGTATTATTATAATATATCTCGTATTTTTACATGTTAAAATTAGGTATATATAGTAAATAATTTTGAATATGAACTTTTTCTCCAATATCCCATCTCCAAAATTACTGATATGTATCTTGTTCTTTAAATATTATTCATGTCATCTACATTAAAATTTTATTCTTAAATTATACAATATAATTTTATTATGGTGTATTAATATTTAATATAATTCTTCCAAAGGTATGATTCAAATCTTCCATTAATGTATTCATCAACATTTTCTATCTGAATCTTTTTCAAGGAGTGACCACGCTCTTTTTCAATACTTCTCCTGAAAAACATGAACATCTTCAGGACCTATAATTTTTTTTGATAAACATATAAATTTAACATGAGGGAATTAATTAATTAATAAAATTAAATACTTGTCTCCATTTTTCAATTATTATCTCATGGGTCCATAGATGTTATAATGAATAAACTCTAAAGGTTGAGATGTATGAATCTCAAATTTCTTGTATGAAGAATTAGTTATCTTACAATTATGTCAGGAGGATCATATACAGTCTCTTTCTCTCTTCACCTCAGGAATATCATGATAACTTTATATTTGAGAAAGAGTGATTATATTCCTTTGTAATATATTTTCAATCCTTCTATGACATATCTATTTTTCTTATTTCTTAACAAGGTACCATGAATTCTTATAATTTTTATTACAATTTTTAGAGACACCAGTTATAGTACTTTTAATTTTAATTTTAGTTTCTCATAATTTTTATATTTCAATGATTTACCATATTTATCCAAAAAATGTTTTGAATGATTTGATCCTTTTTATCCTAATTACACCATATTCTTAGGGTTTTTTTATTTTGAGATAGATTTTATTTATCTTTAGGTGCCTTTGATTTCTCTTAAAATTATCCAAATTATTAAATAGAGTTTTAGAAATTGAATATTAATTTATCAAGATCATTATCATCACATTCCAATTTATATTGGATAAGATCACACTCCTTGTCCTTCTATTTCATTTTCTCATCCTTCATAATGTTTAAAATATTTTCAATATCAAGTTTCTTCTTTATAATATAATTTTATTTTAACATAAAAATTTTTAACATGTTTAAATTAATTACTATAATTAAGTTGATAATCCATTTTCAAATTCTTTTTCACATTTTTAAGATTTAAAATTTTTGATAAAAATTCATTCAACTATCTCTTCAACATAAAATTCATATATGTTTCTTCTTCTTAACTTATTGAATTACTAATTTCATCACTAGGGAAATTTTTATCATTCACCTTAGCAATAGTTATATTCTCATAATCATCTCTTGAAGTCTCTACTTCATATTTACCTTCACTGTAATTACTTCATTAACACTTTAAAAATAAGTTTCACTTTTTTATTTTTAGATAACTTTATACCCTTTACTTTGTGAGTATTATTTTACTTGTAAAAAATATTATTAAAGGGTGTTCTAGATCTTTAATTTTCTTCATAACTGGCTTCTTCTTCCTTAAATATTGGATAGTTTTTAAAAAAGTTTCCAATATCTCCACACTTGAAACATTTCAGTGGGTTTTTTCCCATTTAATTTCATATTCCCATTCTCAAATTTCTAATGAAATTATACATAAGTTCATCAAACTTTTCATTCACTTATTCTTATAAGTTAGAACTGATGGAATCATTATCTACATCATTTTTTCCTTATTTTCTCCCTTTTGAATATTTAAAATATATTTATTTTTCATCCTTTCCTTTCTTTTGGGTATAATTTTCCTTAATCATATCATAATCTATGAGAATATTTTCTAAATCATCAAGAGGAAGTGTGTTGGGATTTTTATCTTCAAGGTATGAGATTTAGCATCAAAACTATCTGGAAATATGTGTTTAATACTCTCAACTACAGTTTAATCTTTCAAATTCTCACAAAATATTTTGATAGTGATCAATATTTCATTATCTTTTGTAAATAAAATTAGTATTAGTCTCATCAACCTTCATCTTTAGATCTTAATATTTTAAATTCCAAATCATTATCTTTTCTTGATTTACTTCAGACTTTAATTTATAAATATTTTCATATTTAACCAAAAATCCTCTACTTTCCTTTACACCTTTTACTTTTAGAAAATCCTTAATAGATAAGGAAGATATTATATAATTTCAAGTAAGCTACTCGTTATCAATATTCCTTCCACTATTTTCTAATTTGGAAGAACCTTCAGCAAGATGATTGAATATTTCATTTACAACCTCCAAAATATCTAGTCTTAATAATTATAGATATTTTTGAATTTTAACCTTCCATATATGATAATTATTCACATAAAACATAGGAATCCCATTTATATTCATTAAACTGTAGTTTTCCAAAATTAACGTCATAGATTTTGAGGATTGAATCATTAATTAGAGGTAATCACCTTCACTTTAGCTTCTAAATATCAATGATTCAATCAAATTGAATCGACCTCTGATTCCATTTGAAAAACTACCCACAAGATCAGTGAAATCATTGATAGGGGTGAATCAAGGACTAAAATTATTTTCCATTTTTTACATTATATGAAATTTATTTTTTATTAGAGTAAAATGAATTCACTGTTAAACACACCCACATGAACACACAAACAATGTATAGAAGAATTTACATGGTTAATGACTCAATAAGAGTAGTTAATCCTTGTAATGATCTATAAATTCCCAATATAAAACAATACACTTGAAATAATCCTATGTATTACAAAAATATTAGGATAACCATGAACTTTTGATACACCATAGTCTCCTAACAGTATATGTTCATCATGTATAATAATAATGATATATATATTTTTACCACAATAAAAAAGACTTCTACTACTTCATATTTCTAGCATGTTGTCATTATACTACTTTCTTCTTCACAACATACACTATCATAAGTGAGAAATTATTATACCTTATTTTTTTACATTTTTGATAAAGACAAACTTCTTCAACTTCCTCCTTCATCTCACTCTCTTTGATATAGTATATTTCATGTGTTACAATTCATTGGATCTTCTCACACAAACTCAAAAATATTATCTATCTTCATTTTCATGTTTTATATTCACTAAATATTAGTGAATATTTTTTTATAATTAATTATATAAATTTCAAAAATTATTATCCACTTCATAATTTAGGTTAACAATTCTAAGAATCTTCTCCATCCTTTCCATATATTTGAATTTCAAATACTAGTTTAAAATTCACAAAATTACTTCACAACATATTCTCTTCTTATAACTTTTACAAAAATTAGTCTCAAAATTACTTGTAGACTATTGAATTTAAAGACTTTTAAAATAGCCTCCACACATTCATGAAATTTTTATTTATCTGGTTGTGATTTTTTCTCCTTTTTCGACATAAATATCCCACAAATTATTCGTATTCCTTTTATCACATGTTGGAATCAGTATTTTCATAATCTTGATATTTAGAAACATGATATCTCATATTACATGTTATAATCATATTTATAATTAATCAAATTATGAAAAACCTGGTTTTCTTTCAAAGTAAAATATCATACAGTGCCTGTATAACTGAATTTTCATATATTCATAAAATATCTTATACAACTATGATATCACAAAAAAAAATATCTTATGGAAACCATGCAACATAATTTTTTTATGCAGAATATAACTATATTTTGTGATCCAAAATCTTCATACATGACATGAATTTATTTCATGTAACTCAATTTATTTTCATGTAATTGAAATATCTTAGGTGATCTAAAAAATATAATATGCAACTCAGAAATGACTTGCATACATAAAAAACATCATACACAATCTCATATATGTTACTAAATTTATATAAATGGCTCAGAAATGACTTACAAACTGGCCCAAAATTTAGTTACATGCAATAGAAATAGCTTTCATCCATAATATCATACCTTATAAGATGAATTACTTATCCATTTTTACATCATGAGTTTTAGAAAGATAGATTTAATTAAAATGAATCTAAAATATATCAAAGAACCTTTAAACCTATTTCAATCTCATTAAAACTTCAAAAAATATCTTCACTTCACAAAATATGTGATATTTAATTTTATTTCTATATTGAAAACAAAATCTAACACAAAAACCATACTCACTTCAATATTATCCAAACATTATTCTCTTGATAAATACCACAATCTAAAGAATAATATTTTCTCAAAAATCATCCCAAGTTCTTGGGATAAACATTGATATCCTTATCCTCAAAGAGAGATAAATTACTGATAAAAGTTTTATATTATATTTTTCATCTACTCGATGGTGAATTAAATAGTGGGATGTTTTTGTAAGGAAGATATACACCAGGAGAGGCAGTTTTGGTAACTAATTGACTAATGATTTCCTATAATTTGAATTTATTAACATTTCATGTGTTTGAATCTAAATATAATTTATATTTGAAACATTATGTTTTTTACAATTAATGAAATGTATTAATCTATGTTAATTGGTCAGTTTTATATTTTGAGTGGGGAAACTTGTGTTATACCAATTAAAAAACATAATATATCATTTATTTTCTCATCAATATAATATATTAATGTAATTTTGAAATATATAAAGATCACATAAGTTTTGCACCTTGGCTATATCATAGTTATACTAAGGCTCTCATCAAATTGTATCATTTAAAAGGGAATTGAGGGTAAACTGGATTCCAAAAAACATCCACCAATTTATTACATAAACCATATTCATATTTTTAGAATAATAAGACTACTAATATATGAAAAAATCATGTGATGATCTCATTCTAATTTCATTCTTAAATCCCAATTTTTTTTCAAAATTCACTATTTAATTCAAGTTTTTTTCTATGTTTTTATATAAAACATAATTAAAACACCCCTTATTTTTAGTTTAATTTTAAATTATATATAATTCATACTCTCTATCCCTTTAACACTCCTTTAGAGATAACCTCGGGTCTATCCTGTACTATATTTAATCTTCCAAAACATAATTAATTTAATTTTTCATGACAATGCGTTCATTTGAATGTCTACACATTATTTACTATTTATGAACATAGAAACTAGAGATTTATGGGTTCAGATCACTACTTGTAACTACTATACAAGGTATTATTATACTCACCCAAGTATAAATACATCAACATTTTTTCCATGTTTCTATAAAAAAATTATACGGAGGATGGAAGATCATAGAGTTTAAAGATGGATGAATAGTATGGATAGTTGTTGCCATGGAGGTATCATTATGGTTTCTACCTTCATGTCATCAATATTTGAACTGGATGGGCCATGTTTTTTACTGTTCATTTTATATTTTATGAATATATGATGTATAGAGATTTATGATATCATCTGGAAAATATATTTAAAGGTGATTCCTCCCCTTATTTTGTAGATACCTTAGTGTTAGTCTCTATATACTATCATAGTGGAGGTGGGTTTGAGGATTTTACTTTTTGGTGAGTCGGGACATAAAAAATTGACATCTCAAATTTTGATCACATAAAAATTCTAAATTATTCCACTAATTCCTTCTTTCTACAACAAATATATAATATCATTCACTAACATGAATAGCATGAACTATTATTACTTTTATTTCTTCACACATATGATGTGATCAACACCACCTATATTAAACTCCAGTTTCTTTAAGTGAAAATAAAAATAAGCACACCAAGCTTGTGGTGACTACTTTAATGAAATAATGATTTTTTTAAAACATATCTCTCCCTTATCATCACTAATTTAAAATAAAACTAATTGTTTAATTTATACTTCCACTTTGAGAACTCCATTCAAAAAATTCAACTTCGCATCCATTTATTGTATCTTGATCATCTTTGAATTGAAACTGCTAAAAATTATTGGATAGACTCATTCATTTTCATCTATGAAAATATCCCATAAATTTATATTCCTTTGATTTAATTATATGATTCTTAAACTATTCTATCATTATTTTGAATCAAAATCACATGCTTACTATATTTTCTATTGAATGCCATTTTTTTCAATGTCATTGTGATCACTTGAAATCTTCATAAGATCCAATTTTTTATTATTGTCAATCTTATTAATTTTTTTATCCATTCCTTTAATCAATTTTTCAACATTCATCATTTATGTGAATAATATTTTCACCACTAGCGATAAAAAATAATGTGAAAATCATTTTTCAGCCATCGAGTTTTCATTAGTACATTAATATCACCAATGATGTTAAACTCCTCAATATAAACACTCTTTTTATTATTTTGATTCAGTCATTCACTCACTTTATCTCTAGTTTCCTCTTTTTTCAATTTTATATTTATTCTCATGTAAGTTACTTTAATGTTCTCCAGAATTTATGACATGAACATCCTCTTCATTATATATTTTTTTCTATATTTTAACTTCTAAATATGCTCCAAATAATTTCATCAATAACATTAACATCATTTCATTCAATGATTTTGTTGATACCATTGTTAAAACATTTATAGTATTCTCTCTTGGTTGAATAACTAATAAATAAACCTTCATCTATTGTATCATCATTTATAACTTGGGTAAATTTTCTATTAGGAATATAGAATTTACTTTTGACTACTCTAAATTATTTCATTGTTTTATTTCTTCCATGACACATATCGTAAAGGTGTAATATTCTCATCCAGACTTAAAAAATACCTATTTTTGGTATACAATTCCAATTTAACAATCTCTTTCTAATATTTACTTGAGATACCATTATCAATTAGTAGTGACTTTTTTGTTTTATTTACCATAAGGTGTCTCAATTTAAAAACATAATTATTATATGGAGTTCTCACATATGAAATTTTTATTTGATTCTATGTTTCTAAAGTAAGATCTCAACTTTAATGGAATTTTGTTCTATAACATTTTAAAATTGTAAGATATTGATCATCCTTCTAATTTTATTTTTTATTATCCACTGGTATCATTTCATAAACTCCATCACCAATATCTTCAACATATTTATCTAAAAACTTTTAAAACTACAACTTATTATTAGATTCTCTATATTTTAATTTATCATTTGAATTTATCTTCAAGGTCTCCACTTCTTCTTCTAATGATTCCATCATTTTACCTCATTCTTAAATAAAAGTGTTTTGTTCCTTGATCTTATTTGATTATTTTTAAATATTTATCTTATAGTGAATTATCTCTCTATGTTTTTATTATGTAACCCATTATTCTTCCATAACCTTCTCTAACTGAGTGATTATTATTTTGATTTGGTTAAAATACTCTGATTAATATTTTAAAAATCCTTTAACATTCTTATTTTTATTTCTTTTGATATCCATATCCTCTATTACACCTATAAGCTCTACTTTACGATAAATTAGTATTTATAGTTGATCTTTCACTTTTATTTTAGATAAAATATTCTCAAAAATCTCCATAATTTCATCATATAAATTATATTGGAATTTATTTTCACCTTCTTTGAGACAAATATCATTCTTTTATTTTTCCTTACTCACAAAACATTTTCACTATAAATTTTTTCAATATTTATTTTTAGATATTAAATTTCATATAAGGGGGAATTTATTTACAAATATAATAATAAATCAAACAAATCACCATCAATTTCATTCCTTCTAGAGTAACTTTCTAATCTGTACCCAAAATTTTTACCCTTAATGCATGTCAATAGTATTTTTTCATCAAATATTTATTTTCCTATCATAAACTTTCATACAAACAGTGAGGTAAATTCATCTCTCAACCCTTATTAAAAATATTATTTATTATTGATATCAATATTATCAATATATTTTAAGGATAAATATTTGTTTTAGTTACATGTTGATCCTTCTGATTTCACATAAATCTTGTAAGCCATTAAGATACTTTTAAAATCATCAATTGAAATCTCTACTAAATTCCTTCCCTCAATCACTGAGTATTTTCGGATGTATAATAGTGGAAATATTATTATAATTTTTTTAGAATCTATATATTATTGATTTTATCATCAAATCCATTAATTTATACAACAACCTCAGTTTTTTGGTTGAAGAAATCATTAATGTTTTTATTAGTATATGTGTTCAAGTTAGCAAACTTACTTTTCAAGGCATGAAACTTTTCTTCCTTAACATAGTTTTTCCCTTTTATTATAATTTATAACTTAGCCTATATTATATTATTTGATGTGTATCATATCTCCTTTATATATATTTTATTTGAGACTACTCAAAATAATAAATGGTGTGCCTTTGTATCAGTGGTTAAAATCTTCATATATATTTAATTTAATGACATGTGGGACTTCTTACTTCAAAGCCATGTATTGTAGGGGATAAAAAATCAAGTATAAGAGATTATAAATGTTATCTCATATGATTATTTCAAATATAAGGAATATAATCATAGAATAGTGGAAGACCCATTATGTTAACAGTGTTCTTCATGTCAAACATCCATGTGATAGGTTTTCTGAGTTATAACCTTTCAGATATAATACCACTTTTTATTAAAAAAAAGGTCTAAAATAACCCTAATAGGGGATAAATTAGGGTGATTAACTGTATTCTTCAGTAAGATCTTATTCTCATTTAATAAAGAACAATTGATCCTATTTTTTCAAAAAAACATTCACATCAAACAAATATGAAAAGTAAAGTATAAAAAATTATGATTTTACTTGTTTCTCCCATGATGGATAAATCATAGAAGTAAAAATAAATGGAGTAATAATGTATTAAGAAAATAACTAAATATATGTTTTATTAAAATATTTAGGAATAAATCATTTTCGAATCCAAGGGATAATCCCACCTCGTATCTCTATGATCACTATTTTAAGATAGGGACATGAGGAATAAGAATAATGGGTCATTTATAATTAAATTATTAGAAAAAAAATAAATAAATAATTATATATTTTATGTTTCTCTTAATATTACTATTCAAATATAATATTAGATACTGAATAAATTATTTACACAATATCTCTCCCTAGAATTCCATATATACAATTACATCATTCTTACCAATTTTCTATATATCTCAATTTCTTCAATTTTTCATATTTTAATATCATATAATATCTTATTAAAAAATATATAACATAATATTTCACATGTAAAAACCTTATTGTAATTCAAAAAATCATTATGGTAAATAAAATCTCCTATAAAATCTCACATGTTTCTATATTTGACATTAAAACCAAAATTTTAAAATCTATAGAAATTGATAAAATCATAAACTCTAACTCCCTTCATTGAAACTTTATTTGGACTTCATCAAAAAAATCTATAAAATTATTATATCATTAATCTAATCCATGTTCTTATATTTTTTTTAATTACCAATAAAAATCATGTTTTGATCAAGTTTCAATGTTCACTTCTTTTGATCTAATTTAGTTCCATCACATGGTTTCAAAAACTCCACAATTATATTTCATGTAATTTAAAAAAATCATATTAATAACCTCTATATTAACTACTAAGAGGCACCAAAATAGTCTACACCTTGATCACATTCTAAAACTTTAATTATTCATTAATTTTACCACACCAGAATCCAATGTTTTCAAGTTCCAAAAATATGAAATAACATGGGTCATTTAATTTATAATCAAAGAAAAAATTTATATATGAAATCATTTTATAAATACAAAAATTCAAAAAACATTTAATAGAAAATAATAATCAAAATAATTGTCTTTTATAGAACAATTTTATAAAGGATAAAATATTTGATATGGAATAAAACATATGTAAATAATTTCATAAATAAAGTTCTATGAAATGTATTAAATGTAAAAAGAATTATATATATAAACTATTTTTAAATTCCATTATCATTATATTTTTGTAGAACATTTCATTTTTTTAACCAAACATATTCTTATAAAGGCATGTCATAAAACATTTTGATTTATAGAACAAATTTTACAATAAAAATTAATATTATCTAAGAATTTAAATTTAATAACTCAGTTTATTGGAAAATTATATGGTGAAAACATATTTAAATTTTGAATAACATAAAATTATTTCATATAGTTAGAAAGGAAGATCTACCACATACTAAATTTAAATAAAATTTATTTGGATTTATCATACATTTTAATGGGATTGACTCTAAACATAGGAAAAGTAATCATGTAATTTAATGTGATCATCCAATAGATTTTTTTTCAAATTTCATATCAATTGTAAATATTTTTAAATTTATTTTAATTTGAATATTTATTGAATATTTATACCTTGAAAATAAAATTACAAGAAAATATTTGTGTGTAGAGTAATGATTAATTATAATAAGATCCTTTTGAATAACCAATTAACATTTTTATAATTGGAAGATTTTGAAAATCATTAGAATAGAAAATAAAAAAGTGGGAAGAAATAGATAAATTTTATGAAGATTGATGAGGAAAAATTTCTATAATTTCTAGTTGATATATGAATTAATCATGTGAATTTTTGAGCTAATTTCATATTCATATAGGATGAGGTCTTTATAAATTATAATTTGTGATGATCACATTGAGAATTTTGTGATATGAAGTTTTATATTTAGGTAATATTAATTCTTTGAGTGGAGAATATATATTAAAATAAATTTATAACACTCAATAAAACCAAATAAATTCAAAATTGTTCATTTAAATACATATGAAACAACATTTTTTTATCTTTTTCATTCTTTATTTTATCTTTTACAACCTGGGGGGTAATTTTATTCTTTAGGATTCTTGTAAAATAATAGTAGGTAATTAAAGTTGTTTAAATATGATATCTTCCTTAAAATACTTGAAATTTTCTTGTGATATTAGTGAATTTTATGTGTCTTGTATAATAATAGTTTCACAGAGGACATAGTCACACATATTAGGTGAGAACCTTGAAAAATATTTTGTGTGATTTGATTCGTCAATATTTTTATATATTTATTGAACATTTACATTGTAAATAAACCATATATTATATTAAATATAGAAAATAAATATATTTTTGTTTAAAATTTTGTTTTTGGGTCTTAATATAAAAATAGACTAAAACTGGATTTTTAGTGATAAAATTCTATATAGTGTTTTAACTATTTAATGAAAAACTAAAAAATATGTATGTTATTGATTTTTTTGGATATCGTGTTCAACATATTGTATGAAACCCAACCAATGAAACCTCTGGAATCAATATATAATGCATCAGCTCTAGGATACAACCTCAATCTTTAACAGAACCTCTGGCCCTTCCGAATGTTATCTCAGGGGTCCTCAATGTCAATTATGAACTCTACCTGATGTGATCTCAAGATCCAAAAAATAATTAGTCATGGATGATTTCATCTCAAAAATACAAATGCTATTATGAGAGAATCACAATGTAACATTCATTTTGATGATTTATTTTTAATAAATCCACCCATCATGTTAATGAAACATCAATTGACAGGACAATATAGTGTCAACACCTGGTGCAAGATCCGTCATCCATCCAACATAATCTCAAGTCTCAACACATCAACATTTGGTTGTAGAATAATCATAATAAATATAACATAAGTCCCATCAACTCCTGATATACTTGTATATCCTAACATAACATCTATCACCTTCCAACATATCTTCACCATTTGGCCCCACATACATTCTCCATGAAACAAACTAACATACTTCAATGCAGGTTTTTTCTAGTGTAAATGTAGTCTTGAGCTACTATCATTCCCAAAATTCCATAACACCACTGAATCCATGTAAGGATCCAACCTTAAACATTACATAATCTTTAATTATGTAAATAATTTACATTAAGGATCTTTTCAGGTTTAAAGATTTAAAGAATTAGGCCATATCTTATATAAAACATCTTGAATATTGTATGTAAACACTTTTACTTAGTAACCATTTTTTTCATAAAATAAAAACTCTTAAAAAAAGAAACATGTCTAGTTCCATGTTTTAGATAGCATGACATTTCCTTGATCCTATCATTGATAATATTAATCTTTATGTAATGTGGAAAATATTTCAAAAACATGGGATGAGCATAAAAATTTCAGTAAGGGATATAAAATAAAGAAATAAAACATTATTCCATCAACACATACAAAACATAAGCTCTTTAACATACCTTATGAAATCATAATATTTATGAATAACATATAGAAATCATAAATCATAAAGGTAAATTGTGGCATCCATAACATACTTACGTTGTAGCTTTCACAACTACATAGGTTGTTACCTTTGGAATAGCCATAATAGTATATTCCCTAAATCTCTTAGGATAATCATTAACATTTACCTTTATCACGTTACCCAATGCATTGAAGAGCTATATCGGGCTCATATGCCCTAGGTTTATCACAGAACCACATGTATAAATAAACAATGCCCAAGAAACATTAAATTTTTCTAACACATAAAACCAGCATAAAGTAAAGATAACATTTCCACATTTCATTCACAAGATATGAGTTCAAGATATTGACATAATCAATTAATTTAAAACATTCAAAAATACGAGTTTTGAATCAACGTATCCCATACCACACTGAAATAATTTAAAGGAATTTACACTTTAAAAAAATCATGTACATATAAATAAATACTTAAAATAATTTCTAAAACATGGACATGGATGATAAGGATTTAGAAGATTAAATATTTAAAACATTTAAAATTAGGTTTTAGTTAAAGAATCCTTTAGCACTTGAGAAACTCTTGAATAAAAATAATTAAAGAATAAAATCAAAGAAAACTATAAATCTCATGAGAATATAGAATTTGATGACATAAAATTTAAAAATGGTTGTACATACACCTTATAGGATAATAAAGGTTCAGAATATCAATCTTTACCTCAATGAAAAGATATTGAGACGTAGTCCCTTAAGAAAATTCGACAACCTAACGGCGTCACCTAAAAATTCAGAAAATGAGTTGATGAGAGAGAAAAGGGTCTCTCATCACTTGGACAGAAAAATTACAGAAATAATTATATTGAAAACATATCTCTTCATAAGAAATGTAAATTAAAATACATGACATAAAATAAGTCTTATACTAAAGGAGGGTGAAAGGTTCCCTCACCTCAAGTCCGACTTGTCTTATATGGTACTTTTTCTTCTTGAATAATAAACTGAAGTTAATTTCTAATTGATTAAAAACATTTTTCAAGTTTATCATTACTTTTATAAAACTAATTACCTTACTATAAAAATTAGTTAAATATTTGATTTCATATCAGACATTTTGTGGATGTTCGGAACTTGAGTCAAAAGTGAACTTGTTATAATTACAAATTGTTCATGTGGTCAAAAGTCCATTGTCTCCAGAATGATATTCATGATTTAGATATCATATATATAATATATATACACCATATATTTATTTATAATAGACCATATCATTTGGATATATGAAAATGAAATGCGCCATTCATGGAGATGGTAAGTCATACGTACGCATGAATGCTACTTTCATTTCATTTTTTTCATTTTTAAAGGAATAAAAACCAAATGATACTTAGGTATATTATTATTAAATTATAATATAATATTTTATATACATTACATAAGTTAATTAACATCATCATTTATATGTTCCATGTATGGTGTGAATGAGTCATATCACTTTGAGGGTGCGGTAGTCTGCACTTCCTCAAATGAAATTATCAAATTTATACAGCATGAAAAGAATAAAGTTATGTTCTAAATGAGAATTTCAGAATCATAGAGATAAAATAAATGTCATAAATATAATATATAATTACATTTCCATAATAATTTCCAGCATGAGAGGTGTTAGGGGAAAATAAAACAATCATCGTTTTGTGAGGCAGCAGTTCGCCGTACACAGAAACAGTATGTTTGTATCTATTAGATGGAGGTTTGTGTAAGTGTAGTTTGGATAATTTTCATAAAAAACATTGTATATTTAGTATTCTGAAGTTTCTATATAAAAAATAACAATAATACCATAGGGAGTGTATAATGAAAAATAATGGAAAGAAACTTGAGAGAAGACATTACCTCAAATCGGGTAATAACTTTGATTTGAGCCAAAGAGATATTTTTAATTGTGTTCTTCCTAGGAGAAGGATTATGGGAGGAATAAAATGATTTTGGGAGATTATTAGGGAAGATTTTTGGAGATCCAAGTGGATTTATAGGTGTGAGTAATGGGTTATAGGTGGTGTCCTTTTATAAGAGGGAGGAGGGGCTCTTTAGGAAAGTTTGAAAGTATTATTTTATTATAAAATGATTTTAGGTTTCAAAAGTTCCAAAACTCATTAAATTATAATATAAGATGAATATAAGTCTAAATAAAATCATCCAATAATAATTTTACAGGTTTTGGATATTTTTTTAATCCTTATCATTTTTATTTAACACTTTGTTAACATATTTAACTTTTACCATGTCTTCATGTATATTAATACTATATGGTTAATATATTTAATATAAATTTTCAAGATACCAAAAATGGATAATTAATGAAAATTTTAACATCATATATTTCATTTGGATGATTCGTAAATTTTTAGGACTATTTTTTCATTTAATAAAATATTAATAGATTTAAAAACTCATTAATGTCATTTTTTATTCTATTTGTATCGTGACTTTTTGAAAATACATAAAAACTTGATAAATTCTAAAAACATAATTAATTAAAATATAATAAGTCATAATAATTCATAAAATTAATTTATCGCATAAAAAGTTTCAAAATAAATTTATATTATTATTTATAATCTCATTTATTTAAAACATTCATTAATGAGGTAATTATTACATCATCATTATGTCAAAAACAAATTTATATATTTTATTTATAAAAATTATAAATAAAATACCATGATGTTCGAAATATTATTATATTTATAATTACTATTTATAGTCAAATATATAAATTATATAACCCCGCATTAAAATTGTTTTAGAAAAATGATACATGTTTATGATATTTTTATTTTTACTTTAAATTAAAAGTTATTAATGTAATTATCTTACCCAAGTGGCTTAAAAAGGAAAAACATTCTACCCAAGGATTATATTTTTCATCCATGACTCATATAATAAAGTTCTTACAAGAGTTAAGTTAATTTTATATTATTATAATATTATTTTTACCTTAAATTACCCTTTTGACCTTTAACCGCGGTAAATAAGAATCAAAAGTAACTATTTACCAAAAATTGTTTTCATCCTATTGAACCACATTTTAATTACTTATGACAACCATGAATGTCTTATTTTTTAAATTCAATTCACAAAAGTGGTAAAATTTCATTTAAATGAAAAAATCATATTTTTACTACTATGTAGTGTTTTTCACTATTCATCAAAAATTGAATGTTTTCTGAAAAATACCAAACATTTACCCAAATATAATTTTGATATTAAGAATTAATAAAGGATTTCTATTTTAAAAAATTTAAAAAAAAAGAATTTTCATTAATTAATCTAAAATTAATTTCTGTTGTCGACACTAAAAAGCGTGTTTTTAAGAAGTAAACACTACAAAAAGATTGACATGTGTTTCTGCCCAATTTCATTGTGAAATTACTTCTGATGACCAAAATTAAATTAAATGATAAAAATATAATCCAATTACACTTTAAAAACATTTAAACAGATAATCTAACCATGTAAATAAATTAGATGAAAAGACAGTTTTGACTTAAAATACAGTATTTTCACTATTCATTAAAAAATGAACTTTATCAGAAAAATACCAAAAATTTATCCAA
Organism: Viscum album; assembly: GCA_963277665.1. Taxonomy (NCBI): domain Eukaryota; kingdom Viridiplantae; phylum Streptophyta; class Magnoliopsida; order Santalales; family Viscaceae; genus Viscum; species Viscum album. Next base: position 2,060,783,201 of record OY728133.1, on the reverse strand, counting down.
AGTAAACTTTGATGTCTTTATTCTAAATTATAAGTTTAATTTTTAAAATTAAACATATAAAAGTGACAAAGAAAATAGATTTAAAAGGATTTCTCCTTCCAAATGTGGTAAAACTACCTTTTAAAAATATTAGAGTATTTATACTTAAAATTGGATTCATTCTCATTTTAAGCCTCTAAATTTTATTGGATAAATGTAAAAACATTTAAAAAACATGTTTAATAATAATATGGTTGGTTATTTTCATTCCCACCAACAAAATGTTTAGGCGTTAACTACCATTTAAAATAATTATATTATTGTTTATTCAGTATGACTCAGCATTGTGTGCAATATAAGACTTCAGAGAAACCCATCGTTGCGTGTCGGGTATGTCATCGAACATAGAATCACATTTAAAGTAAAATTAATATTTAATTCACAAATATTAATAAATATGAAAATTTCATATTCTTTATTTACCTAGGATATTACATCCTTCTCCCCTTTTGGAAATTACATCCTCACAATTTCAAAATTGGTCTCGGGAACTTCATTAAAAGTCACACATCAGAGAAAGAGTCAATAAATATGTCGCTTTAAAATAAATAAAGCGAATTACAAAGGTCACCCGAGATAACACATACTAGGATTCCATGAAAACATGGATATAGAGGATAAACTAACTTTCAAGTTTTGATGGTGAGTGGTAGAAAACATGATCAGGAGAAAGTTAACCACCATAAAACCAAAAACTTATGATAGGTTATATGGTCTTTGGTTTTTTAGTAGGAAAAGTAAATGGAAATTTTTTTTGTTTTATATTTCATTTAATAAATTTGAAGAATTTATTTGTGATATTGACTAAAGATATGAGGAAATAGACTTACTTTTCAATTATAGTTTCATCCTTTAATAAGTTTCTACCAAAAACTCATCATTTCTCTAAATGATGGGTATTCAAGATGACATGGTCACACCTGAAGCACTAGAATAAACTTCTATATAATCACATAATCCACAAAAGATGAACTATATATTTCTCCTGTCTTTAGACATTAACCAAAACCAAAATGGTTAGTACAAGATCAAATAATCCCGAAAAAAGATAATCTTTTATAAAAAGAAATATTACTCTTAATCTCCAAAATTGAACAAACAATACCAAAAGCTCAAAAAAGTCCATTCAATACACATTTTTACTTAAAATTATTCAAAATAATCCATACTAAGTTTGAAACCCAAAATTTAGAAGTATTTTATCACAAAGTCTTCCACAAAAATATTAATATTTATCTCAAAATAATATCGGCTACTCTTAAAGTCTCATACTAAAAAGTAATTAACCTAATCACATGTTATCTATGATAGGTTAATCATTTACATAAATAACAAAAATCGCTATATAACCACAATAAAAACATAGATTCTTCAAAAATAAAATTTCAACCATTACTCCACAAATGATATCCCATAGTGTTCTATTTTCCTTAAGCATATAGTGTTCCCAAAAGAGATAATGTATTCCAAAATAACCTTTATCACTTAATCACAAAATCATTTTATTATAATAAGGATATCCATTTGATAAAACATAAGTTCCCAAAATAAACTTATTATTGATCCATAAAATCATCTAACTAAAAATAATTAGTCATACTAACTAGGGACTTCACATAGTCCAGTTGTAGGAGATAAATCTCAATCACACTTTGGTTGTGTGTTCGATTCTCACAGCTTTGTCTGACGTGATGAGTTGTCACATGGTCTTCGTGTTGTCCTTTTTCAAAAACTATATAATTTTATAACATTCTCAAAATGAGATAAATTCATCAAAAATAACCATAACATATTTTTAACCACAAATGTTATCTCATAACTCGCATTTTCATCCCAAAAAGTAATAACCTTTAATTTCCTCAAATTAAAGGATCATATAAACCCAAATGGTTCTTTATAACTATATCCAAAAAAAGAAAAGATAATTATTATTTGAATAAAATTTTCACATATCAAACTATAGGGTTACACATACAAGAAAAAGTCTTCCAAATTAATCATATCATTAATACATTTAAAAATATCATCATCCATAGATCCAACATAACTCTTCAATTCCTAAAATTGAGACATCTTAATCATCAATTATTCTTCATGATCCTTTATCCATGTTTTTTCATCTTATTATTTTATAATTATTTCCTAAAAAAATCATGCATAATTTCCTAATATTTCAGTAATGTCAAAACATGATCTAAGAAATAATCCATACCTTTCATAGGTTATTTTCAGTTTCTTTATCTTCAATTGGAATGTAATTAGGAATTAGTAAAAATATATTTGTATTATCTTGATGATCACATTCACGAACCTTCATTATAGGATATCAATTTGTATAATGATCATGCACACCAAATTTAAAACATTCAATTATTTCTTTGTAAATAACTTCTTTCCCTTTCATGGAGTCAACTAGATGCTTCCTTTTTCTAAGGCATGTTCTTGCTTTATGACCTTCATTACCACATATATAGAATCTTCTCCTCCATTTGAATTATTTTTATAGGTGATTATTTCCACATCCTTGACACATAGGTTTTTAAATATACTTACCTTTATGATTATTACCTAAACTTCTATTGGTATTTGTTTCTCACATATATGATGCCTTTGAAAAATCACCAAGGTTCAAGTGGTCAATAATGACTCTAGATAGTTGGTTAAGAATAACCACAAGAGTTATCGTTATAGCTCCTATTTCATTTGGTTTCTTATTAAGAAAACCATCATAGTTTTCTTCACATCCATTGTTACTTTGGTGCCTACTGGATCCAGCCATTTACTAAAACCAAAAAGGTCAGTGTGAGTATATCAATAAAATCATCATCTAATATCTTATGAAAATGGTAACACTAAGATATATTTATTCATGTTATCTTAAAATCATTCAATATATCTAAAATATCTTTGAATATTTATAATATTCTAACCATTATGGTTATGTCACTTATCTTAAATAACACCCTAACCTCTAAAGTTATCTAAACCGACCTTTGATACAAACTGTAAGGTCCTAGCCTTAATCATTACATAATATTGAATTAAGTAAATAATTAACATTGGGGATCTTTTCATGTTAATAGATTTAGATAATTAGGTCATAACTTATAAAAAACATCTTTAATATTATATGTAGACACTTCTACTCAGTAACCATTTTTTTCAAAAAATAAAAACTCTTAAAAAAAGAAACATGTCTAGTTCCATGTTTTAGACAACATGACTTTTCCATAATCTCGTCCTTGGCCTTATTCATCTTTAAGTCCTGTCGAAAAAATTTCAAAAACATGGTACGAGCATAAAAGGATCATTAATGGATATAAAATAAATAAATAAAACATTAGTCCATAAATTCATAAAAACATAATCTCTTTATCATACCTTATAAAATCATAAAATTTATGAATAAAACATAAAAATCATAAATCATAAAGGTAACTTGTGGAATCCATAACATAATTACATTTTATATTTCACAACTATGTAGGGATTTAATTTTGGAATACTCATTATAGTATATTCCCTAAATCTCTTAGGAGAAACATTAACATTTACCTCAGTCACGTTACTCAATGCATTGGAGATCTATCTTGGGCTCACCTGCCCTAGGTTTATCACAAAACTACCTGAATATATAAACAATTACAAAGAACCATAAAATATTACTAAAACATAAAACAATAATAAATTAAAGATAAAATTTCCACATTTCATTAACAAGATATCAGTTCAAGATATTGACATAATCAATTCATTTAAAACATTCAAAAAGAAGAGTTTTGAATCAAGGTGTCCCATACCACTCTGAAACTTTTGAAAGGAATTTAAACTTTAAAACACTCTTTTCCATATAAGTAAATCATTCAAATAATTTATAAAACATGGATATGAAATATAAGTATTTATAATATTAAATATCTAAAACATTTAGAATGATGTTTTAGTTAAAAAATGATTTACCACTTGAGAAACTCTTGAATAAAAATCATTAAACAATAGCATCAAAGAAAACTATAAATATCATGATAATATAAAATTTCCTGATATAAAATGTCAAAATTATTTTATATACTCCTTAAAGGATAATATAGGTACACAATATCAAGATATGCCTCAATGAAAGGATATTGGGACGTAGTCCCTTGTAAAAATTCGGCAGCCTAACGACGTCACTTAAAAATTCAAAAAATGAGTTTATGAGAGAGAAAAGTGTCTCTCATCACTTGGAAAAAAAATTAAAATCAATAAGTATATAGAATAAAATATATCATCACAAGAAAATTGAAATTAAAATACAGGACGTAAAATAAGTCTTTTACTAAAGGAGGGTGAAAGGTTCCCTTACCTCAAGTCTGACTTGTCTTGTATGTTCCTTTTTTCATGAATAATAAAATTAAGTTAATTTATACTTGATTAAGAAACTTTTAATTTTTATTATTCATTTTATATCACTTATTACCTTACTATAAAAATTATTTAATTATTTGAGTTCAAATCATACATTTTTTCGATGTTCGAAACTGGAATAAAAAATGAACTTGTTATAATTACAAATTGTACATGTGGTCAAAATTTCATTATATATAGAATTATATTCATGATTTAGATATTATATATATCATATATATCCAGTATATATGTATTTATAATATTCCATATCATTTGGATATACGAAAATGAAATGCACCATTCATGGAGATGGTAAATCGTACGTACGCATGAACGCTACTTTCATATCATTTTTTTCATTTTTAAAGAAATTAAAACCAAATGATACTTAGGTAGAATATTATTAAAGAATAATATAATATCTTGTATTCATTAAATATTTTCATTATCACCATCATTTATAAGTTCCATATATGGTATGAAAGAGTCATATCACTTTGAGGGGGTGGTAGTCTGTACTTCCTCCAATGAAATTATCGTATTGATACAACATGAAAAGCATAAAGGTATGTTCTAAATGATAATTACATATGAATATAGATAAAATAAATATCATAAATATAATATATAAATATAGTGAAATCATAATGGCCACCATGATAGGTGGTAGGGGAAAATCAAACAATCATCATTTCATGAGGCAGTAGTTCACCGTACACAGAAATAGTATGTTTGTATCCCTTAGATGGAGGTGTGTGTAAGTGTGGTTCAAATAATTCTCATAAAAAAACCTAGTATATTTAGGATACTTTTTTATATATAAAAATAATAATAATAAGATCATAGTTAGTGAAGAAGGAAAAATAATGGAAAGAAACTTGAGAGAAGACGTTACCTCAAATCGGGTAACTTCTTTTGATTTGAGATAAAGGGATCTCTTGGATTCCCTTATTTCTAGGGGAAGTAATATAGGAGTAAGATAGGTATTTTGGGAGCTTATTTTGGCATATGTTGTATGATATAAGGGGCTTGAGAGGTGTGAGTAATGGGTTAGAGGTGGTGTTCTTTTATAAGAGATAGGAGGGGCTCTTTATGAAAGTTTGAAAGTATTATTTTATTATAAAATGCGTTTCAGTTTAAAAAGGTCCAAAACTCATTAAATTAGAATATAATATGAATATAATTCTAAATAAAATAATTCAATAATAATTTTATAGGTTTTGGATATTTTTTTAATACTTATCTTTTTTATTTAACACTTTGTTAACTTATTTAACATTTACCATGTCTTCTTGTATATTCATACTATATGGTCAATATATTTAATATAAAATGACATGTGACCCGAAATGGATCATTAATGACATTTTTGACATCATATATTTCATTTGGTAAATTCATATATTTTTAGGAATATTTTATCATTTAATAAAATATTAATTGATTTAAAAACTCATTTATTTCAATTTTATACTATTCATATCATAACTGTTTAAAAATCCATAAAAACTTGATAAATTCAAAACAATTAATTAATTAAAAGATAAAAAGTCATAATAATCCATAAAATTCGTGTATGGCATAAAAAGTTTCAAAATAAATTTATTTTAATATTTATAATCTCATTTATTTAAAACATTCATTAATGAGTTAGTCATTACATCATCATTGTGTCATAAATAAATTTATTTATTTAATGACTAAAAATTATAAATAAAATACCATGATGAATGAAATATTTTTAACTTTATAATTACTATTTATAGTTAAATATTTCAATTATATAACCCCACATTAAATTTTTTTTAGTAAAGCAATACATGTTTATGATATTTTTATTTTTACTTTAAATAAAAAGTTATTCATGTACTTATCTTACCCAAGTGGTTTAAAAATGAAAATAGTTCTACCCAAGGATTATATTTGTCACCCATGACTCATAAAATAAGGTTATGACATGTTTTAAGGTAATTTTTTATTATTATAATATTATTTTTATCTTGAATTACCCATTTACCTTTAACCACGGTAAATAAAAATCAAAAGTCACTATTCACCAAAAAATATTTTCATCCTATTGAACCACATTTTACTTATTGATGGAAACCATGTATGTAGTATTTTTTAAATTCAATTCACATAAGTGATAAAATTTCATTTAAATGAAAAACTCAGTTTTCAACTACTATGCAGTGTTTTCCACTATTCATCAAAAATTGAACATTTTCTGAAAAATACAAAAAATTAACCCAAAGCTAATTTTGATATTTTGAATTCATAAATGATATCTATTTTACCAAATTAAAAACATAGAAGTTTCATTAAATAATTTAAAATTAATTTCTGTTGTCAAAACTAGAAAGCATGTTTTTTAAAAGTAAAAACTACAAAAAAAATTATTTGGCATGTGTTTATGCCCAGTTTCATAGTGAAATTACTTCCAATTTCCAAAATTAGATTAAATGGTAAAAATATAATCCAATTACCCTTTAAAAAAATTTAAAAATATAATATAACCATATAAATAAATCAGATGAAAAGACACTTTTGACTTAAAATGTGTCATTTTTCACCATTCATTAAAAAATGAACTTTATCATAAAAATACTAAAAATTTACCCAAAGTAAATTTTCATATCCCTCTTCTAAAGAAGAAGGTTATTTTGTAAAATGAAGCATATAAAAGTAAAAAAAACTATATTTAAAAGTGGGTCACCATCAAAAGGCGGTAAAACTACCTTTTAAAAATATTGGAGTATTTATGCTTAAAATGGGATTCATTGTCATTTTAAGCCTCTAAATTTTATTGGATAAATGTAAAAACAATTAACAAACATGTTTAATCATAATATGGTTAGTTCTGTTCATTCACAGTAATAAAATGTCTAGGTGTTAACTACCATTTAAAATAATTATATTATTATTTTTTCAGTATGAATCAGCATTGTGTGCAACATAAGAATTCGGAGAAACCCATTTTTTCATGTCGGGTACGCCATAGAACATAGATTCCCCTTTAAAGTAAAATTAATATTTAATTCACACATATTAATAAATATGAAAATTTCATATTCTTTATTTACCTGGTATATTAAAATCTATACTATATAAATATATTTCATCAATTATATCTTCCTTCTAAGTGATTTCCATTCATGAAGGAGAATCTCATATATTCTTTGGGTGTTCTATAAATATTTGTTTGTTTTGGTGATATCAGTTCTCACAGGTGTGTTTATATTTTATTTCACCTTTCTAGATAAATTCAAAATAGAGAGGATAACTATATTGGGTCTCCATTTATTTATAAATAATTTTTTAACAGTTATGGATAGGATACTTCCTATGGTTTTAGAGTTTTTAATGTGGATTTTATTAGATCTTTTAGGGTATGAATACTATTTAGTGTTTCTCTTTTTTAAGATCTTCCTATGAATTCCCTAAACCCTCCCACTACATCCATTTATGGTGTGGATATTTTAAGTTTTCATTTCCTTTTTCTTTTACTAAATAATTTTTAGGGGCATAAAGTTTCATGGTGGGGAGAATTGTCACATCACCATGTCATTGTGACATTATATTTTACATTATCTTGGGGAAATTTAAATTTTATATAGTTAAAATTTTAAATCTTGTAAATTCTATAATTTTTCTTATATTTCAAGGTTATAACACATGATTCAGATGAAACCATGTAGTATCTATTACATAGGACTTTTTTAGTTTATTTTTTTAAACACATGGTTTGTATGCATAGTCAATGCATAGTTTAGTACAAACTAAGTGACTTACTATTAAAGTCATGTGAGTTTATTTTATATTGGGGTGTTAGAAGACAGCTTATGTATGGTTAGGGGAAATTGTATGGGTGGTTTTTCAATAGTGTTGTAATTTTTAACCACTAGTTTTTCAAAAAAAAATTAAAACTCAACAGTGTGTTTTTTTTGTATCCATTCCAAGACACATGGTTGGTTCATGATCTACCAAACCATGAACATAAACCGTTAAGGAAGCCCAATTCCACTTAAAAGTGATTTCAAAAATTTTAATCCATAAAATTAAAAAAAATTAGACCTTCCTCTCCATTATTTCATTCTTAGAAAGTAGTTTCATGATCTAGAGAGTCTTTCCCTCTATTATCCTTTTATTTCGGTCTCTTCCTTCCTAGTTTCAAGTGGTTTTCTTAAGGTAATACCTTCCTTCTTTCTTCCTTATTCTCCTTTAATTATTCCCCCAAAAATTTATTTATTATGTGAATGAAAATCACTATGTGGGTTGATTTTAGGGTTTAAGAAGGGTGATACCATGGGTATTTAGATGTTTAGGGTTCTTTTTAGAAGTTTTTTTTCAGGTATTTAATTTTTCATTGAATGAGACTTGTTACAATTTTTTTCAACTTTAAATTGATAGGTGATTCCCTAAATTCTCTCCAATAATAAATTTCATAAAAATATTGTATTTTTTAAATACTTTCTTATAAAATTATAGATATATGGTTTTTCCATGATGGGTTCACAAATGTATTTTCAATGGATTTCACACTTATAATAAAAAAGGGGATTTCTATATATTTCTAATTATGATTTATAAATTGACCATTTTTTATGACAATTGTTTTCTAAAATGCATAAATTACTTTCTAAAGGGGAAATTGGGATTTAAACGTGGTTCCTGGAACCAGTTTATTTTCAAGGAAAGTATTTTATAATTTTTAAGTGGTTGTTTTATAAACACGGCATGTTTAGACTATGCGAAAATGTTCTTGAAACTTGTTGTCCCTTCTGGTCATTTTAAAGTTGTTTTTATGAAAAGTATGTTTAAATAAGTTTTAAATATTATTAAGTGTATTATCATTCTAATATTTTTTGGAAAGAACCGTTCATAATTTAATAAATGAATTAATTTATAGTTATGATACCCTCTTTAGAGCCCCTTATTTTTTGAACTTGATTTATATTATGTTTATAAGGGGGATTTTTAATATCATTCTTCAATTATGTGATTATTTGGGATGGATATGAAAAGGGGATATTTCTTGTGATGGTGTAGGAGGTGATATGAGGTTTATTTGAAAGTGTTTTATTATTTTTGACTCATATGATGATATCTTAATTAATTTTCTTCTCACCCCCTCCAATTTATGTCATAGGAATTCTAGGATATTAGTAGGTTACATGGATTATTACAACCCCTTGTGTAGATTATGTGTTGACTAGGTAATATTTCCTTGTTATACTGAGTGAGATAATGGGATAGATTTTGTGTCTCGCAGTAGAAAAAAACTACCAAAATTGATTATGTTTTTGGATGGTCCAATAGGGTTACCAACATGATATATAGGTTCATTTAGGATAGTATAGGGTTCCAATAACCTAGTTTTTTTTTGTTACTTGAGTCCTAGGGAATTCCCCATGATTCTTAGTTCCTATTAGGGATTTTTTATAGGGTTCTATTTAATGAATTCTTTATATCTCTTAGATGTAATTTGATCACATGAACCCATAAATTTGTTATTATACTTTTATTATTCATCATTTTTATCATGGTGCTTCTGGTATTTATATTCGATTCTAATTACAGTTTTGATTTAATTTCAAATAGTTTCTAAATTTTTTCTTAAAGTGGGGTTTAAAAATTAAATTTTCAATTGTTTCTTATTTAATAAATTATTTTTGGGGAAATAGGGAAAATGGTTTGGGCATGGGTTTATGTATTTTGAAATCCAGTGAATGAAATATAAATAAAATAAAGTGTTCAGTTTTTTGGATTTAAACTAATGATATTAAACTAGAAATGCCTCATTTTTAAAAAGCATTATTTTGTGGTTTTAGAAAATAAAGTTATATGGTATATTGATTTTTTCATGTATGTATGATTATTTAAATGTGAAAACCTATTTTTTATATTATTATAAAAATATCATTAATGAAATGTTTTATAAAGGGAATTGCATTGACTCATTAGTGAGATCCTATGTAGGTTTATCTCATACCTTATATGTACACTAGAGTTTGTATGGGTATAAATATTCTAGTTAGATTTTGATTATCCCTAACCTAAATATTTCATAGGTAGTTAGGTTTTGAATCATAGAATAGAGTTGTTATTCATTTTTTCAATTATTTTGTTGAGATGTGATTTCCATTTACTAGGTACCCTTTTATTATGTATGTGATAATGGGGATCGTTCTCTAGTTTCAAGGTGAAGTGGAAGGGAATCAAGCCACACAGTTTTTCCCTACATCCTAGGTATGTGTTTCTCATGTGGTTGAGTTAGCCTAATTTTTAGGGTGTATTTCAAGTTCATCACTTAGTTTCTCAAACAATGGTGGTCAAGGCATGCATAAAACTGCTTTCTTCCTAGTTATCTTTTTTGGACTTTTATTGATTATGGATTTCCCCCTAAGTGTTTTTCAATTATTGGAGGTGGAATTATGAGTTTTTGGTTTCCCTTTTATATATGTGGTTTTTTTGATCCTTTCTTGGATTATTGTGTGGTTATTGTGTGAACATTGATTTTTGAAACCTTTTTTGGAAAATAAATTAATTTTGTGAAAAATTTTAGTTACAAACACTGTTTTGTGATATGTTGAAAAAAAATTGGTTTCCATTGTGGTATTTATAAAATATGTTGTTTTAAAAAGGTTTTTTTTTCTTTAAACAATTTTGGAAATGTTTTAGAAAGGGAAAAAGGTTTTTATAAGAATTTTGAATTCTTGTTTTTCAAAGTGAAATGGTCTTTTCAAAATAATTTTTTAAATTTTTGTATTTTTGAAATGTGTGTCTCCCACTAAGGTTTTTTTGTTTTAAATATTATGTTGGATTGGTTTAAAAATGATTCCCTTGGTGTAAGGTGGTTTCAAATTTCCTTGATGAGGTGGTGGTTCCAAAAGTAAAGTTTCTTTTGATGTATATTTGGTGTGACTCGTTTGAGGACTTGCTATTATGGACTTTATTTCATGATTATGAAGGAATAACTTGGTCTTTGTCTTGAGATATTACTTGAGTAAGTTAATGTATTTGTTATATATGTCCCCTAGAATGGTACAAATGTTTCTCTAGTTTTGGTGACAACCCAGACTCTAAGTGGGATGCTGGATGTGGAACCTTCTTTGATATTGTGAGAGAATATGTGATTGGAAGAGATTTTGGTGGTCCTCAATTCTATTGGGACACAAAAATATTATTGGGTGAGATATTTTGAGATATTTTTGGTCAATGTTAGGTGAGTAGGTGGAAGTTATTGGTTCCACTTTTGTTCCATGATGGTTTTTCTTTGGAGTTGTTGGTCCCCCCTTTGTGGATGTTTTCTCTTTTTTGGAGGTCTCTTTTGGATGGTTTCCTTTTTGTATGTTTTGATGGATTCATTTAATGCTAATTTATGTCATGTTTTGTTCTATTGTGTAATTTGTTCCCCCACTCTCCCACCCATTTGGGAGTTTTGTGGTTGGGTTGTGAGTGTCGTTTTGATGAGACTTGTTGTGTGGTAAAATATTTCTTGGTGATAGTGGGTTATACCCATTAATTTGGTTTATCCTAGTGGGATAATTTTTTGGACTCAATAGAGTCCTTTTAGATCATGTTTGGGTAACTAGGGTGTCTCATACAGAAGGACCCTGGGACACCCTGAGAGGGGAGTGGTGAATCAGGGTGGAAACTTTTTCTTTTTAAGAGATGGATCTTGTTCCCACATTGGTAGGAACTTGTTAAACTTGTATGATGAATATGATCAGAAATAAAACATTCACATGCAGAGAGATGACATCACTTTTTACTTGGTTCACCACTAAGGGTTACGTCCAAGGAGCATACGCTGACAGGTTTTCGGTCGTACCAAATTCCACTATTCTTCACTAGTTGTGGATTACAATGGTTCGGGCAAAGTCACTCTATCCCAGGCTCACTAACTTTACAAAGATTTAGGGATAGCTCATTGTGTCCCTCAGGTTGCTTCCGTTGAATCCCCTTGGCTCACTACCTTTGGTGAATTCCCACTCAGTTTATAGACGTGAAGGTCTCTTCAGTAGATTTGAATTGAAGTATTTGTCTCTACTCAGGACGAGACTAGGATTGCATAGAATTACTGAATTGATTCTCTTGAACACACTGAACCACTGATCCGGATAATCAAAAACCTGTAAACAAGTTTCACTGACAATTGCACGCAACACCTGCCCTTTGCGCACAAGACCTTACTATTGCATGAAAAATTCCTTTTTCACATGGAAAAATATTTCGCGCAACAACACACTTTTCGCGCAACTGATTCCTTACGTGCCGCTACAATTTTTACGCACAACTCTTCATTTTTCATGCAAAACAGACTATTTCATGCAATCCCCTTTACGTGATCCTTTTACGCTCATCAGACGTCAGACCTTCTCTAAGTCTTCAACCGTACGGAATGAGGGTGGTCACCTCTTATTTATAGGCGTCTGAGACCCCCACATGCAAAACCCCCTGTGGTGTGAAAAACTTCTCATCTGGCACATAATCTTTCACGCTGGTATCGTTTTTCACACACAACTCTATATTTTTCACGCAGCCCATGCCTTTTCTATTTTTTGATGTTCTGATTCTGAAACACTATTTGCACAAAAAACCTCGATCCACTATTTCCCGCACCATGCTGTTTTTTGCACCCAGATCAAGTATTTTGTGCATAGCCCTTATTTTTCGCCACTACATCCTCTTTGCGCACACCTGCTTCTACCAACAATCCATGTCTTCATTTTCCGATTTTGAGGCCCAAAAATTTGGAAAATGCTGGGAAACAGCGCCACCTTCAATACTGTAGTCTTCTTGAACTATATGATCACTTTGATGGAACACATTTTGAACTTCCACTGAATATTGACAACAAACACAAACCATACACCAATTAATGCATAGAATAGCCTTGGTTCCAACAATCTCCCCCTTTGGGTTTGTTGGAAATCACCAAATAAATTCAATAGATCACCATCCACATGCAAACCAAAAACGAAAGAATCAACTCAGCCAACACTCTAAGTCTATGTGAGCAATGCTCGGTGTAGAAAACAAGAGAGGAAGCATGAATTGGGTTCCCATGTTTTGGAATTCACAATGACGCCCAAGTAATTTTCTTACAGTGTCACAGAAGCATTACATGTCTAATGAATTCCTTCTCATTCTATCACTGGTGCTAAATACTCATCGTGTCACAGAAGCATTACATGTCAATGACATGACTGAATTTATTCCTTTCTCCCCCATTGGAAATAAACCCAAAGACTGGTAATTGTTCCTTGTTCAGCTCAAAACTCACCCCCTGGATAGTATCTCCCCCACAAACCTACATCACAGCCATAAACAGATAAAAAGTAGTTAACATTACTGGGGAGAGGGGATTTTCGTGACCTCCTTATGCACTGGGAGGTGGCTGAACATCGAGATTCAACTGATGCTTCACAAATATAGCCATTGACATTGGATTGGTCAGGATATCAGCCACTTCCTCATCAGTTCCCACATAATCCATTCTAATCGCGCCTTGTTCAACTTTCTCTTTGATAAAGTGATACCGAATTTCAATATGTTTTGTACGAGAATACTGAACCGGATTCTTCGTACAATCAAATGCGCTCTTGTTATCACAGTAAATCACCATGGGTTGCTTCACCTCCTCACCAATATCTGTTAATTGTTGCTTCATCCATAGCAGTTGAGTGCATGCCTTTGTGGCGGAGATATACTCAGCTTCAGCAGTACTAAGAGAAGTACTTTATTGTTTCTTGCTCAACCAGCCAACACATTTATTCCCAATATAGAATGATCCACCACTGGTGGAATTTTTGTCCACAACATCGCCAGCCCAGTCAGCATCAAAAAATGATGATAATTCACTGTTCCTTCCTACATCAAAGTATAATCCACAATTTTGAGTACCTTGAATATACCTCATGATTCTTTTTACTGCTGCCATATGTTCCTCCTTTGGATTACTCTGAATGTGGGCTGTAAGGCAAGTGGCAAAGACAATATCTTGCCATGTCGCTGTCAGGTACAGTAGTCTCCCAATGATCCTCTTGTACAAGGTGGGATCTATATAGGTCCCATCTTCATGCTTTCCAAGTTTAGTTCCAACTGCAATATGAGTTGACATCGGTTTGGAGTCTTGCATATTAAACTTCTTCAACAGCTCTCTTGAATACTTTTCCTAAGAAATGAAAGTGTAATCATTCTTTTGAATCACCTGCAACCCCAAGAAATATGTGAGCTCTCCAATCATAGACATTTAAAATTATGATTTCATGTGATTGGAAAATCCATCCACTGATTTCTTCCTGCTGCCACCAAATATGATATCATCAACATAGACTAGAACCATGAATTGATCTTTTAGAGAATTATTCACATATAGATTGTGATCTACTCCTCCTATTTTGAATTCCATCTTATTGATATATGAGTCCAGCCGGGAATACCATGCTCGTGGTGCCTTCTTCAAACCATATAGAGCCTTATTCAGTTTTTAGACCTTTGTTTCATCAGTACTAAGAACAAAAACCACTGGTTGTTCAATGTAGACTTCTTCTTCGAGTACACCATTCAAGAATGTTTTCTTTACATCCATTTGATAAACTTTATATCCTGTTTGGAGTGCCATGGAAAAGAACATCCTGGTTGACTCCAACTTAGCTACTGGAGAAAAGGTTTCTTCAACATCAACACCTTCAATTTGGGAGTATCCTTTAAATACCAGTCATGCCTTATTTATAATAACACTTCCATGCTCATCAAACTTGTTCTTGAAGATCCATTTTGTACCAATCAAATTGTGACCTTCGGGTCTCTAGACAAGATCACATGTCTGATTCTTTTCAATCTGATCTAACTCTTCATTCGTGGCTTTCACCCAATATTCATCCTTTGCAGCTTCTTTGAATGAGGATAGCTCCACAACTGACAGAAAACCAGATTGCGTGTTATTCCTCATCCTCCTTGTTTGAGTGGGTGCACTCATGTCCCCAATTATTTTAGATGGATTAATCTTAGCTCTACGATTTCTTCTGTGTGGTTCAGTTTCATTCTATCCACCCACAGTTTCTTCTTCAGATTCTTCTTCTGAGTCAACATTGTGATGTTACTGCTGAGTGTTTTGTATAGATTCCTCTATTTCTATATTTTTATTTTCTCCACATTTACTTTCTTCCTCACTTTCTATCAGAGCATCATATGACGTCCTTGAAGCATTTGTGTTTTTCTCTTCAATTATCTTAACATCACTACTTACCACAATCCTTCCTAATCGCTTGTTGAAACACTTGTAAGCTTTGTTGTTCATTGGATACCCAAGAAAAATTCCTTCATCAACATTGTCACCAAACTTCCCTTGATTTCATTCTTTATTCCGGTTGAAACATTTACTTCCGAAAACACGAAAGTATTTCAATGAAGGATTCCTTCCATAACACAATTCATATGGTGTCTTTGTTTCTCCCCTATAAATCCCTATTAGATTCTAAATGTGCATTGAAACTTCAACAACTTCCTTCCAGTAATGTCAAGAGATACCACTCTCAATCAGCATAATCTTGTCCATGTTGTTGACCAATTGATTCTGGCGCTTAACAACTCCATTTTACTTTGGAGTTCTCACAGCAGCTACCTCATGCAGTATTCTATGTTTTTCTAGGTAATTATCAAACTCAATGGATGTGTATTCCCCTCCATTGTTAGATTGCAACACTTTGATTGTTCGTCCAGTATCATTCTCGGCGATTCGCCGATATGTTTTCATGCAGTCAAGCACTTGTTGTTTCCTGTGAATGACCATAACACATGCCATTCTACTATAATAATCAATAAAAAGTACAAAGTAGCATTCTCCATGAGTTCCGGCAACATTTATCGGCCCGCATACATCAGTATGAATTAGATCAAGAAGATGAGATGCTCTTTTCTTCTTTAGCTGATATGAACTGCAGACCAGCTTTCCACGAATGCAAGTATCACAATACTTTTCACGCTCATGCTTCAGATTGGGAATGTCCATGACAATCTTCAATTTTGATATTTTCTCCAGGTCTTGTTGATTGATGTGTCCCAGTCTCCAATGCCACAAATTGTTTTCTTCATCAATAGTCATGTAACAAACATTTTCTTTACTATCAACCTGATACAAGTTTCCTTATTTTATGCATCCCTTCATAAGGGAATTGCCTGTCTTTCCCTTGATAGTACAGCCTTTCTGATTAAAAGTAACAATAATTCTCGAGTCACATAGTTGACTCACACTGAGTAGATTATGATGTAGGCCATATAATTAAAGGAATTCAGTCTTCTTTAGCTCTTCATTAGCTAATTCAGTACTTCCACTACCTTTTATTTTCAAAGCTCCATCATTACCAAATCGTACTGTACCATCGACCTTCATTTTGATATTCGTTAATAGGATAGCATTACCTATCATATGAGATAAACAACCGCTATCCAGAATCTAGGTACTGTTGATTTTTGTTGCTTTGAGGGCCACCTCTACAAGGTTGGATTTATCAATTTTCTTCATTTCTTTCCATGAGATATTGTATTGATTATAGAACACTAATGGCCTTTCAATTATCTCATTTGTGTACATTGGTTCTTCATAGTTGAAGTATTCTTCGAGAGGAGAAAACCTGTTTGAAAGAGAAAAATTATCTTGTTGATGAGATTTGACTTGTCTTGAGCTCTGGTATGAGGTGTCCATGTCCCTTCTCTGCCTGCAATTAACAGCCTTATGACCAAAGTTAGAACAATGAAAACAGTATCCATAGAAACTATTTCTTCTATAAGATGGAGGATATGAAGTCAGTCTCCTTTTTTGACATCCCAGATCTTCCCTATTCAAGTAGCTCCTTGCCTCTTTGCAATATGACATGGTATGGCCCATATAGCCACAAAACTAACACTTTATGAGAGGAAATGTCTTATCACCTGAATTTCTCCTCATATCTTCTTCCTTGGGAGAATAGTTGGACTGCCTGTCATTTCTGAATGTTTGAGGATTATTTTCAGTTCTTCTTTTAGTTTGGATTGAGGGTTTATTTTTCAGCACTTCAGGTAATGTTTCAACATGACCAACTTTCATCTTGTCTTTCTTTTGGATCTCTTTACTTCTAGCAGTTGATGTATCAACTTCACAGCCTATTCCTTGCTTTCCCATGGAAGTGGGTCTTTAATCACTCAAAATTTTTCCAACCCCATCTGAACCACACTTAACTCTTGCTAGTAATTCTGTATCTGAGAATCTTCCAAACTGTATTTTCTTCCTTGATTCTTTTGAAAATGATTCAATATCAAGTTTACTCTTAAGAGTAACACCTTCCTCCTCAAGGTCCTCAAAAGTCTTGTATTTTTCTTCCAGTTTGGATGTGAGGTCATTGATTACCTTTCCCTTCTCTTCAATTATCAGCTTCAGATCCACAACATCATCATTTCTTTCAAGTATTTTAGATTGTACTTTCCCCAACTCTTCCAGTCGTTCAATTTAGGCTTCAAGTTGATCAACATATATAGTTGATTATTCTACAATTGATTTCCACTTATTGAAACTCTTACATTTAATCTTAAGCTTACTAACAGCATCCTTAAGTTGAAACTCAGAATTTGAACTAGTTTTCAACTGATTTTCTCCACCAGTATCTTCTGATTTTTCAACAGTGGCCATCATGGAATCATGGTTCCCAGTTTTAAATTCCGGTTCTTCTTCATCACAGAATTAATTATCATCTTCTTCCTCTTTATAGACAAAACTCTTCTTCAGAACTTTCTTTCTATATTTGAAGTCTCCTTTCTTGAAAAACCTTTTCTGAGGTTTCTCAGTGTTTTCAGTATCGCTATCATCATCATCGATCTTTCTTAAGCACTGAGAGGCAATGTGCCCGACTTTTCCACAACAAAAGCAAGATTGAGGTAATTTCCCTTTGAATTTCCCTTTTCCCTTCTGGAACTTTTTAGAAATGATAAAAAGAATTTCTTTTTCCTCTTCATCTTCACCACTACTATCTTTTGAAATTTTCAGTTTCTCCATCGATTTGAACATCATTTCCTTTCTTACTTGTGTAGTAGCATATTCTGGTTTGACTCTCATTTAATATGCCACTAGGATGCTCAATAGATCATCCAAAGAAAGTTTGGAAAGATCTATTTCCTCAAGGGATGACACCTTTTAATTATATAGGGGTGGAATTCTTCTTAATATTTTCTTTACAATGTCAACATCTTTGATTTCTTCACCTAGACCCCAAATTGCTCCAATCACTTCAGTAATTCGATTGAATAAGGAGTCTACATTCTCATCAGGATGCATCTTCAGATCATCAAACCTATTATATAGGACTTGTAGTTTTTCTTCCTTCACTTTGCTATCTTCTTCATAAATATTTTCAAGTTTATCCCACATGGACTTTGATGAGGTGAAACTCATTACCTTTAGATAGATCTGATCAGAAAGGGCTACGGTGAGAGCATTCTGCGCTTTAGCATCAGCATCAAGAATTTTCTTATCAGCATCTGTCATATCCAGCCCTGTTGGATCAGTAACATGAATACCTTGCATAGTGGAAAACAAAACGTCCATTCCAAGGGATCTTAGATGAGATCTCATTCTATTATTCCAGATCTAGAAATTACTTCCATCGAAGAGAGGGATTCCCCTGACATTGACTGCATTCTCCATGGAGAAAAAAGTAAAGACTCAACACCAACAACCTTTACCCTCTAATACCACTTGAAGGACCCTAGGACACCCTGAGAGGGGAGGGGTGAATCCGGGTGGAAACTTTTTCTTTTTAAGAGATGGATCTTGTTCCCACTTTGGTAGGAACTTTTTAAACCTATATGATGAATATGATCAGAAATAAAACATTCACATGCAGAGAGATGACACATCACTTTTTACTTGGTTCACCACTAAGGGTTACATCCAAGGAGCCTACGCTGACAGGTTTTCGTTCGTACCAAATTCCACTATTCTTCACTAGTTGTGGATTACAATGGTTCGGGCACAGTCACTATGTCCTAGGCTCACTACCTTTACAAAGGTTCAAGGATAGGTCGCTGCATCCCTTCAGTCACTCCCATTGACTCCCCCTGGCTCACTGCCTTTAGTGAAGTCCCACTCAGTTTATAGACGTGAAGGTCTCTTCGGTAGATTTGAATTGATGTCTTTATCTCTACTCATCATGAGACTATGCTTGCATCGAATTACTGAATTGATGCTCTTGAACACACTGAACCACTGATCTGGATAATCAAAAACGTTTAAACAAGTTTCACTGACAATTGTGCGCAACACCTACCCTTTCGCGCAAGACCTTACTATTGCGCGCAAAATTCTTTTTTTCATGGAAAAATATTTTGCGCAACAACACACTTTTCGCGCAACTGATTATTTTACACGCCACTCCAATTTTTACACGCAACTCTTCCTTTTTCGCGCAAAATAGACTATTTCACGCAAGACCCTTTACGTGATTCTTTTACGTGCATCAGACCTCGAACCTTCTCTAATTCTTCAACCATACGGAATGAGGGGGGTCACCTCTTATTTATAGGCATCTGAGACCCCCGTGCGCAAAACCCCTTGTGGCGTGAAAAACTTCTCATCTGGAGAATAATCTTTCGCACTTGTATCATTTTTCGTGCACATCTCCATATTTTTGGCGTAGCCCATGCCTTTTCCATTTTTTGATGTTCTGATTCTGAAACACTATTTGCACGAAAAACCTTGATCCACTATTTCGCGCACCATGCTATTTTTCGCGCCTAGCTCAAGAATTTCAGGCACAACCCTTATTTCTTCCGCACCACTTCCACTTTTCACACACCTACTTTTACCAACAATCCATGTCTTCATTTTCTGATTTTGAGGCCCAAAAATTTGGCAAACACTGGGAAACATCGCCACCTTCAATACTGTTGTCTCTTGAACTGTATGATCACTTTTTTGGCACACATTCTGAACTTCCACTGAGGATTGACATTAAACACAAACCATACTCCAATTCATTCATAGAATATCCTTGGTTCCAACACATACACCATTTGATTATGGTATACTAATTGGTTTTTGACCATGGTCCATTTTGTGATATTTACTATATCAGGTTAATCTAGTGTTTTACTGTAATTTATCCATGTGTATCGTAACCTGAAGTAATTTCTCTTTTCATTATTTTGAGTCTTATCATGTTAGTCCTTCCTCAATCAGTTTAAGAAGCACTTGTGGTTGATATTATGTTCCTCTCAGGGTTTCTTTGTTGTTTAAGGATTCATTCTTGGTATTGGTTCTTTTGTTACAGCATGTTAGATAAACTTTAAATGGTTGGGAGTCCATGTTAGAGGAATTGTAAATAGTGGGGAGACCATGTTAGGTCTCCTATAGTTCAAATAACTTATTTTTTGAGGTTCTTGTTCATGTTTTTATTGTATAAATTTGATTTATTTTGGTTAATTGGTTTGGTCATTTAAATTATTTTATTAGTTTCATTTGAGGTTGATAATTCTTTTATGTTAGATCTTTTTTAGACCTTTCATCTCCTTTTTAATCCTCTAATTTTGAATAGACATTATTAGAGAAGAAAGTGGCATGGTGGGGATTCTTTGAAACCCCTCATGTCACTGTAATTTTTGTTTTTGTATTATTTTATCTTTCCTTGAGTGGAATTGAATTTTCATTTTTTTTGCTGGAAATCCTTGTTTTGGAGGGTTTTTGGAATGATCGTGGTTAGCCTGAACTATTATGAGTAACCATGTGGTGATCATGATGGTGTTTATTGAGTCATTTTCATGGATCCTTCATGGTTTTTCAAACCATCCAGGAGGTCATGTGGTTATTATGGTGATTATGGAATGAGGTGCTTGAGTTTTCAAAACTGTATAACCTCTTAAGGGAAACTATGCATGGTGGTTTAAATCCTAGGAAGGGGCCAGCGCATGGTCAGTTCATGGTTTGGAAAATCATGTGGAAAAACTTTTTGTCCTTATAAGGAGTTAAATTTTTGGGTTCTTCCCAAAATTACCCTTTTAATTTTTAAGGGTTTTCACCCCCATTTCTCTCCCTACACATTGGTAGACCCTTAAGATCTATCATAGGAGTACCACCTTTCTAATCCCTTGATCATTTCCCTTACTTTGATGATTTATAATATAATTGATGTGATTTCTTCCTCTTTTTCACTTACCCTCCCTTATCCCTCTCTTTTATCATGGATTTGGCCACACCTATGAACCATAGTTATCATGTGGCTCAAATTTAGTGTTCTATGTGGATCTAATGATGGTAATTTTGGTGTTTGTGGGTCTTTAGTCAAGGTTTTATCTAGGATATCTCATGATGGATTGTTCTGTTCGACTTCTAGATTTAGTTATTTCATCATCTGGAACCCTCAGCTACTCAAATACCTGCTCTGGTTTCAAGCTCCTCTGCTCCTTTCCTAGTCATACCTTGAGTGGTGGTAATATTGAGACTTTGGGATGTGGGACTTGGCAGTCAGCAGTTTTCTTTACACAACTAGTGTTTTCTTCGGTTTTCCCTCCTCTATCATTGGTGAAGGATATTTTTTCTTTCGACCAGTATTCGTTCTATTTTTCTGGGATACGGGCGAAGATGAAGTGATTTTTGTTGTCTGTTTTTTCTTCGAAGCAATTTCTTCGGTGAAATTTTGTTGTGTTTTTCTGTGAAATCTTTTTTTGGTAATAGTGATGTTCTGTGGTGTATTTTCTGATGGTATGTGGAGATGATTCTTCTCTTTGGTGATGATGTTATGTTTCTGATGATGCACTACAGTGATGAAGATGATGCTCAAGGTGGAAACAAGGGTTTATTGTGGACAGATTTCACAACGATATGATGGACGACGTCTTCAGTGTCAGTGAGGATCTCAAGGTGGTTCAGAGATCGATGCAGTGATGATGGTATGTCTGACTGTCTATTCATATTTCAAAATTTTAAATGGATGGATGACATGGTTATGGAACTGGTGGAGTTTTGATTTTCATTTTTGTGGAATTTGAATGTTGACTATGAACTTTGAATGTGGCATGGCGGGGTTTGTTTTTTAGGTAGTATTATTGTGGATCTTTATATATGGTTCCCACTTTCCCAAAAATTGGTTTTTTATAAAATAAAAAAAATGTATTGTGGTGGGTTGTATACATCATTTATAATCCTGTGGGTGTGGTCACCATTGAGGACAACATGTTTTTAGATGCTTCTCCTTGGTTCTAATATCTTTGAGGTAGGTGTTACCATGGAAATATTTAATTTTGGAATTATAATCATGTTCCACTTTCTAAATTCCTATTTTATGAAAGTACAATTATATGTGATAGATTTGGGGTGTTTTGAAAAAAAATTATTTATGTTCTGAGCTTGGAATAATTTAGTTCTATATGTGAACTCCTCCTTCTCCTATTGGAAATGGAATGATTAAAGTTTCTAAGATTTTTTTTAAGTTCTCATATATCTTTTTAAAATAGTTTCCATGTTTTGTAATGGAGTTTTAACTAGTTTAAGTTTAAGAGAGTGAAAATAGAATTTTTAAAGGAATTTTGGTTTGAATTGAGGCATTGACTTCAAAATGGTATGAAAAAGGGTTCTATAGTGGATTTAAAATGGTGATTTGAAATTTTTGTGTGGTTTACACCTTTTGAAATTCTATGGTGGATTGTTTTAAATTGTTTTAGGAAAAATTGTTGGGATTTTGAATGTATTTTGGGTTTCAAATATTAGTACCCTTGTTTAAGGGTATTTTTGAAACATTTAAAAAGTAATGGGTGATTTTATTGAGCCTCTTAAAATGTTTTGAGTAGTTTTTTGTGATAGGTGTGATGGAAATAAAGGCCTTTGGACATTTTTTAGATTTTCAAAGAAGAGATACCTTATGTAAGGGTGAATTTGAAATGTTTTAAATGCTTGGGTGTTTTCCATCATTTTTCAAATGATTTTTGGAAAGTATTTTATGGGATGATAAGGGGATTGGTGTTCCAATCCATGTTTTGGTATTAAATTCCCATTTGGAACTTTGATTTAAAATGGTGTATGTGGTTAGATCCCCTTAATTTCGACTTTATTGTTCACTCCTTGTATAGGTTGTGGTCACTATGTGATACTTTTTTTCTCCCCTTGTGTGGGAATACTTTTGTTATTCCTTGAAGGAATTCTATATGTGGATATGGGGCTTCACATTATTAGGTGTTAGGGGTTATGGTAGTTATGGTTATTCGTTGTCAGTAGACTTGGATTTTTTGATTCTATACCTCACTTCCTTATTGTTCATGGGATATCAGGTACCAAGTGGAGGATCTATCTTGTTCCTCTTTCTAATTCACACACCACTAGTTCCCCACTAGTCATTCTAGGAACAAGGGAAAAGTGGGGGGTTCATTATTATGATTCTTGTGTGGGATAGTGGGATAATGGGATAGAGTTAGTGCTTGATAGCATCTAGTTTGGGTGTTTATAACCTTATACAGTTAGACAATTCACAATTTAGAATTTATAGGGTAGATCCCATGACACATTTAATTACACTGTTGGATAGTGGATGAGGGGAGTTTTATCTAGTGATTGGTGGAATCATTTCCTATTATATAATTATTATGGAACCTCCTCTTGTATTTCTTATATTTCATTTTTATATACACATGATCCATGGTGGTTACATTATATTTGTTCCCTATTTAGATTTTTGAGTTGTTTTACATTGAAAATGAGTTTTCAAATATGTTATAAAAACTTATTTTGAATTTTAAATCTCCTGTGTGTGAGTTATTTAAAAGGTTTTCAAGATGGGTGTTTAGATTAATAAAGGGGTTTGACTGGTTAAATGTTTTAATATAGTATCTATTTCATTTAAATAAAATAAATGGGTTATTCTTGAGAAATATTAATGGTGTGCATGGATTTATAAATTTCTTAGGCTGGAAACTTATTTTCAAATACATGTGTTTCTCTTTGGAAAACAAAGTGGAATGTTTTGTGTAGTTCTTATGTACACCTTTGGTTTTTCTGATATGTATATTCGAAAAGAATATTTTTTTTAGTTTATTATAAAACTAGTATTGATGAATTTCCTTATGAAACATTTTTCATATTTTCAGTGGTTTTTGGTGACCTAATGAACTTTTTAGAACATGCCTATATATTTTAGGCCTCAGGTTCTCAATTGGATCCTTCTTTTTCATCGTGGCTAGTGTGGGGTGAGTTGGGTGGTGGTGAGCAACTAGAGGTTTCATAGAGATATTTTAGGCTCGAGCTTGAGTTTGGTTTGTAATTTTTCTTTTTTGGTTAGTCTTGAATTTTCTTTGTTCTACCTATATATCTATCTTTATTTATGGATTTTTCTTATGTTTATGAAAATGGGTTTGATCATGGTAGTTAGTTATGAAATATTTTGATTATTTATTAATTTTGGATCTTTTATTTCTTTTCCATTATTGTATCTATGATTTGGGAAAAATCATTCCCAAAGGAGATCCTATGATGCCCATGTGATTTTCATCAACCCATGGGGATCGACAACACCCTTCAGGCCTTGTGACTGACCTGGTCAGGTGCTGGGTTAGATGGAAGACCAGGTCAGTTCATAACACGTATCCATATATATTACTATATTTTCATGTAAATATATAGTTCATATACATATGTACATACATACATACATACATACATATTAATATATTTTTATATATACACACATGTAGTGATAATTGTTTAGATACATTTTGGATTAGGCTGAAGCAGGTATTGTCAGTTGGGTGTCCTTTGAGGAACCTGAGCTCTACTTGGTTATTTTTATTTATTCACTGCCTTAATTATTATACATTCACACTACTCTATTTCATATTCATATACTAGATTTCATTATACACCATTGGTAGTCATCTACAGAGTTTATCTCGTACCCTATTTGGGCCACTATTTGGTACCTAGATAAACCTTATAGTTGCAAGATCGAGATTATGGATTATGTTGTGTGTTGTACACCAAGATATGGGAGCATAGGAGCACAGGATCGGACAGGTTATTAGGATTCTTGTGGATAAAGTATTTGGGATTTATTCCTTTTTTATATTCATGTATTTTATTTCTTATTCCTTGTATACCTATTTTCTTTTGGTATTGACATGAAATCATTCTACATATGAAATTGTTTAGGGATTTGGCTGTTTACTATTATTGGGATGATTTATTTTCACTAACATTCATTTATACTACTTCTGTTGTCGATTTATTTTTGATATACCAATGTGATACTCAGATTATGAGGGTATATTCTATCTACCATACCACCATTAGACCCACACTGGTAGTCCAAAACCTCTAGCATACAAGGAGGTTGAGGCCACATGGTGAACTGGCTCAGGGCACTCTTTCAGTGGATACTAAGTTAATATGTAACAAGTTTTTCATAAAGGCCAGTAGAGAGTGCCTTTAAATAAATCCATTTACCATGAATCACATTTATACATAATTTATACAAAAAGGTAATTGTAAGTTACCATTAAATAGGCATACTTCTTTGTGTAAGGTTAAATGTAAAAATGTTAAAAATGGTTTTTTTTATATTTAAATGATGTTAATGGTTTATAAAGTGTTTATAAATCATGATAAAAAGTATTTAGGAAATATTTAATTTATATGGAAATTATTAATTTATTAATTAATTATAAATTATTTATAATTAATTAATTAATTTTTTATCAAAAAAAATTCCCAAATATTACATTTTATTATTAAAATACCTTTTACCAAATTATATTTCACACTTGTAACTTAGAAATTAAGAGGGTTTATTTAAAATCATAAGAGATAATTTATAAAGTATTTATAAATTACAAAATATTTGATATTTAGATTATATAAAATATTTATATAATGGAAAATGAATTATAAAATGTTTATAATTCATGAAATATCATATAAATTCTATATGATACAAAAATATAAAATAATTAATATATAGATAGATATAAAAAATTTCAATATTCTTGTTAATTTATAAAATGTTTATAATTAGGTTTTATTTATGAAATGTTCGTGAATAGTTATCTCATGTTTTGTAAAATAAAAAAAAATGTTTATTTATTTTTTTAAATACTTTGATATTCATGTTTAGTAAATTGTTTAAGAAATGTGAATATTTTTTGTGGTATATGTTTAATAGTTAAGCTACTTTTAGGGGTTAGAGTCCTGAATTATATTTTAGTTTTGTATTCATAAAATTTAGTTTTCATCTACCTTAACCTCAATTTTTAATCCAAGTTATTATCTTGAGAATTTTTATTTAATATTTGTTTTATATTAGGTATTACTATTATTATGAACTAAATTCTCACTTGAGTAAAGTCTCCACCAGTAGGGGACTTGGGATTGGGCCACATACTATCCTGGAGGTTATTCCTTATCTAAAAAGGTGGATGGGGTTATATATTTATCACTTTGGTCTTACTCATGTGGATATTTTCAATCTCATATAACATTATTCCTTTACACGAAGTGTTTATGTACCTTAGACATTTGATGCATTTGTATATGTATGGATATGTTTGGATTCTATTTTTGGGTGAGTAACACAAACTTCTGGGTTGTATAAAATTAAAACATTGATGTGGTGTCAACACATTAATTTAGAGGTTGGAATGGGGGTCCCAAAACTAAAAATGTATAATAATTCATACAAAAAAGGAATAAAACATGAAAATAAAATGATTTCATAAGATTTAGTAGTTATGAATTTAATATAAATATGATGTATATTAAATTAGTGAGACATGAAAATTCCCTAAATACTAAGTGTGAGATTCCATCTAAAGAGAAATTTCTTAAGCCCTTGATCATCCAATCAGGTTGTTTTGTGCCATAGTCAAGTACCCCTGATTATCTTGTGTAAATATATAAAATAATAAGTAACTTTTAATTGTCTTTATCAGTATTTTTTGAAATATCCAGGTTCCCCTAGATTTTCCAGTGTTATATTTTTTGTAATTTACATTATATAACACTTTTTTGGGAACCCCTAATAGTTAAGACACCATATGAATATATTTGAGTGAATCCATATGATAGATTTTGATAAATAGTTATCTGATTAACAATATAACAGTCACAATTGATGTGATTGGAATGATTTCATAACTAAATAATTAATTTTTGATATGAAAATTGTAGAGGAATCATTGCTTAGTGAAATATAGATCTTCTATCACTAAATGTATATGATGTTTACAGTCATCATTTTTAGTAGGAGAAATTTCTTTTAAATTCTTTAATTAAAATATATAATACATGATACTCACCCACTAATATGTCTTTGTTGTAGATTGTGGAATAATTAATCACAATCATATTGATATAACTAATATGTATGACCTATAAAATATTTAACAATTGATATCTAAGTTTATGAAGTGTTCTTAAGGATAAACACTTTGATTATCTGAATATGGATGTTACAGATATTAATTCAACCAGCTATAACTCATTGGTACTGGATATCGAATGTTTTTTGCACACTTTCACTAACAAATATAGACTTAGAGATAGGAGGTAATTGATTAAGGGTGAAGTGTATATTTATTTTAATAATAGTGAAAAAATATTTCATTAGAATTCAACACTTATGATCTAAGTCTACCTAGTGAATCAATAATATAATTGAAAAAAATTATTATGTTCCAATAAATAAACAGAATTTGATTAATGTATCTAGTTTGGAAAGATGGGATTATCATATATATATAAGAAGAAAATTTCTTATGTTTCTAGAAATATAATTAACGGTTTATATATTCTATATATAGATAATCCCATTTGTAACATTCAAAATATGAAGGTCAGGGTTGATTCTATTCCCACCTACCTTTGGCATTGTCTCCTTAGACGTATAAAAAAGAAACACATTCAAATAATCCATAGATATGGATTTATGGACATATTAGAAAAGGAATCATTTGATACATGTCCATCTTTTTTATTAGGAAAAATGATAAAATAACATTTTTTTAGAAAATGCGAAAGTGCTAGTGGACTTTTGGATCCCATACATAGTGATGTATGTGTACCAAAGGGTGCTCTATCAACTAGTGGTTTTAGGTACTTTATCACTTTTACCAATTAATTCAGTTGGTAAGGATATGTGTTTTATATGAAACATAAGTTTTAAACTTTTGAAAATATCAAATAGTTTTAGAATTAAGTACATAATCAACTAAGAAAATGTATTAAGATTCTCTAATCTGGTCATCGTAGTGAATCTAACGACCCAAGCTTGATGTAAATGGAAATTACATTTCTTTTGAGGAATATGTAATACATTACACAAATAGGAATTCGAAGACCATATTATTTTAGTGTCTTTGGAAACTTGTAACAACATTTTCTAACATGGTGAAAGATCTTCAACATCACCCATAAAGATCTTCCCCTTTTGTTTTCCTTCCTAAAACTTTTCTTTATATCCTAGGGAAAAGAAAACATAAGAAGGGTGAGATCAAATGATTAGTAAGGGTAAACTTTGATAGTATAAAACAAATCATAAACATTTTAATGTAAAAACATGAACATAAATTTAAACATCAAAATCTTGAGTCATGAAATAAATCTTGGCAGTACATAAGGCATGGATCATAAAAGAACATTAACCATGATAGAATATCATTGGAATAAAACATGTAATTGTGGAAAACTAATAAGAACATAATATGATTTCCATAGTATCCAACCCATTGCTTAAAATACCATCATAGTGGACATATTCCATTACAGAACCGGGTTTAATTCTTGTTCCAGCCATGTATTACTGAACCGTGTTTACTTTTCATTCCAGCCCTACATTACTGAACTAGATTTACATACCATTCTAGAAATTTATTACAAAAATGGATTTACTTGACGTTCTAGTCAGGTATATCTCATGAGATATAAATCTTTACCTAATGCATTGGAGAGAGATATAGGTACCACCCATCTCATAATAAAATCATTCTTACATGTACCACAAAAACATAAATCATTCATCATAGCATAACCCAGGAAATAAAATGGGATTTCTTAAACCTCATTTCAACATAACATAATCTATATAAATATTATTACATCATTAAAACAATAAAATCATAGTAATAATAGGGATAGAAACATAACCCTATTTAAGAGAGTCATCTTTGATGGAAAATAATTTTAATAAAACACTTGAACTTAGTTCTTGAGGAAAATATCCTTTATTCTTCAAAAACATTTTCTTTTCTCAAAATGTTGTTCAATTTTAAAAGAAAATAATTTAGTTTAAAATAAATTTGAAATTTTATAGAGTAATCTTCATGTAAATATGGAATCATGACACTGTAAAAATCTATTCCTTTCATATAAGTTAAAAAAAATTATCCTCGTACTTTTTCTAGAATAGTCAAAAAGTTTCTTGTATGGTAAACAAAAGAAAGATTCATTCTATACCATGTATTAAAAGTCAAAAATTGTTAAAAATTACATTAAACATAAATAGAAGAATAGAAAACATTTTTAGAAAAAATGGGCATGGATGATAAATATAACCCAAGTAAATACTTACGTATATGCAATCTCAGATAAAAACGAGATTACAAAATTATCCCTTAGCTTAGGCCTAATTTATTCCATATGTGTCTAAAACTCTTGTATAGTGGGTTTGAAAATTTTATTAATTTGTAACATAACCATAAT
This sequence comes from Viscum album, assembly GCA_963277665.1. NCBI lineage: Eukaryota > Viridiplantae > Streptophyta > Magnoliopsida > Santalales > Viscaceae > Viscum > Viscum album. Next base: position 2,060,753,065 of record OY728133.1, on the reverse strand, counting down.
AATATTTATGATATCATATTTTATTCACTTATAACTTTATATTACCTATTCATTTGTCAATTCCATGTTAAAGCAACGTTTTGGGTAATAATTGTTTTATTTATCGTACATGTTTTGAATTCTTATTCTTGATATTATTACTTATATAAGGATTTAATTACTTATATAATGTAAAAAATTATTTATATATCATATATATTCAGTATATAAATATATATATAGATATATATAATAGATATATAAATTAAATGGAATACACCGTTTATGGAGACGGTAGGTCGTACGTATACATGAACGTTGTTTTCGTTTCCTTGTTGAATTGAATGGAAGTAAGTAAATGAAATATATATATATATAAATACAGTAGTATTATTATGTAATATATTTCATATTTATTTATTATATATACTTTAAAATCATTTTTTAATTGTTAACATGGAGAATGAATCTCATCGTGCCGTGGAGACGGTAAGTCGTACGTACGCACGAGCGACGATATCATTCACATAGTTATTGAGTGGTATTGAATTGGATGGTTTACAATATCTCATAATTAGTATAATGTTATAATAATCATATATATTTATTATTTCCACCATTATACCCATCCAATTAAGGTGGTGGTGAAAAACATATTACACCAAGGTGTAGAGATGGTAAGTCGTACGTACGCACGCATGGTGATTTTTTTTCATAGGATGGATAGAAGGTGAAATATGGTTGTTTCATATTTATAAAAACATATCATTGTATGAGTGATACTAATGTTATTACTTCATAATGAAACAAATAATTAAGAGTAAGTATAAGAAGAAATAAATTTTAAAGAATCGGTAGAAGAGATTACCTCTTCCTCGACGTGCCTCCTTTAAATTTCTTCATAGGCCACTAGAGTTGGTCTTTTGATAATATCATAGCCTATATAATGTTACTATGAAATTTAATAAGAGAAATGTGAAGGGGTTGGATGATAATGAAGGCTAAAAATAGAGTGAATAGGAGAGGGATGAGGTTCCATTTTTTAAGAGAGGAGAGGGGAACTTTAGGAAACTCTCAAAATATTAATTTATTATAAATTTAATTTCGATTAAAAATGGTCCAAAACTTATTTAATACAAATATAAGATGATTTTGGTTATAATACCCATCATAAAATAAATTTTAGGAATGTTTTGAATATCTTTTTATCCTGATCTTTTTTGTTTAACCCTTATATTATCCTTTTTAATCTTACTGTGATATCATGTTATTTACACATTGTGGGCTAATGTAATTACCATATCATGTAAAAAGACCCACAAAAAGTTATTTATGAAATATTTGGACTTATATTAACCATTTGGATTAATATTATGTTTTTAGTAATTTAATATCATTTAATAAACTATTTTATGTTTTAAGTTATGAATAATATCAATTTTGGAAACTATTCATACTTGATTCTTTTAAAATTATAAAAACCTGATTAATTGGAAAAAAATGAATTAACTCATACCTAATATGTCAATTTCATTCATAAAATTCGTTTATGGCATCAAAATGTTAAAATTAAATTTATTTTAATATTTTTAAATTCATTTATTTGAATCTTTCATTAATGAGGTAATCACTACATCATAATTGTGTCATAAATAAATATATTTATCTAATGTATAAAAATTATAAATAAAATACCAGGGTGTATAAAATATTTTAAGATTTATAATTAATATATATAGACATATATATCAGTTATATAACCCTATGTTAAAATCTATTTAGTAAAAGATATATGTTTAGGTTACAATTATCTTTACATTAAATTAATTCTTATAAAATGTCAATTTCACATCCAAGTGAATACATGGGGTATCAAAATCAACCCAAGTATAACCATGGTCAGAAATATCTCATCCAATAGGATTAGGACATGTGTTAGGATAATTTAATGTTATTATAATATTATTTTTTACCCTTATTTACCATATTTACCCTTTAACCATGGTAATTAAAATAATTACTAAAATTACTATTCATAATGTCTAAAAATAAAAGGTACCTATTTACACAGTTTGAACCTTATGATTCTAAATATTTAATTCATTTTTCCAAATTAAAAACACAAAAGTTGTAGTAATTCATTTAAAATTAATTCCCGTTGTCAAAACCAAAAAGCAGGTTTTTAAGAAAAAATAATAACTATCAAAAGATTGACATGTGTTTATATCCAATTTAAAAGTGAAATTACTTCCAATAACCAAAATTGGATTAAAATATAAAAATATAATCCAATTAAACTTTAAAATAAATTAAAAATATAATCTAACTATACAAATAAATTAGATAAAAAAGGAAGTTTCGAGTTAAAATGCAATATTTTTCATTATTTATTAAAATTTTTATTTTATTAAAAAAATACCAAAAAATCAACAAAAGTAAATTTTTATACCCCAATTCCAAAGAATACGTTTTTTTTTCAAATTTAACTTATAAAATTTTTAAAACTAGATTTAAAAGGGGCGCACCATCAAATGGCGGTAAAATTGTATTTTTTGAAAAATAATTCTTTTATCCAAAAAAATTGATCGTGTTCTCATATCATGTTCTATAAATTGTGAAATATGAATTATAATGTTATATCATGTTAAAAATGTGGTTATTAATATTCATTATGTCTAGTTTATATCTCATTAAATAATAATATTTTAAAAATACAACATTGTTTAATGAAACTCGGTATTGCATACAACACAAGCTGTCGAGGAAGGTCGTTCTTGCGTGTAACGTATGCCAAGTCGGTGTCGTTTGTAGTGAAAGATTCCATTTGTGTTGAGTATAACATAATCCAAACTTATTTCATTTATACAATAAACAAAATATATACTCAGTGTTGCATGAAATGAATTTTATAAAAAGAACATGAAATTATGTGCAATAAAAACCAAGAATAGTGTTGTGCATACTGCATGTTAATACAGTGTTGCGTATAGTGAAAGATAATATTGGTGTATCATACAACACAATAAATAAAATAAATTCAAAATAATTTATCTCATAAAATCTTGGGGTGTTTCATTCTACCCCCCTTAAAATAAACTTCGCCCTCGAAATTCGTCGAGGCTATAAATGTTAATTGTAAGTTTTCTTTATGGAGACCAACATTGTAAAAAGGGATTATGAAACATCATTTTTAAAAGAAATGTTATAAACATAATGGTTACCCAAATTAACTCATCATTGGGTTTCTACATAGGATAACATAGGTGGGAATTGAAAACATGGATATAAAAGAGAAATCTAACCATCAAGTTCTGATGGATAATGATAGAGAATAAGGTTTGAAGAAAGATAACTACTAGAAATCCATAAATATACGATGATTTAAGTGAACATATAATTCATCGGATAAGAAGGTACTAGAACAAATTTTTGGTTTTCAATAACCTTTTTCTAAAGTTAAATAATTTTTCATGATGATAAATACTTACTTGATTTTGGTATAATCTCACCATTGTTCGTGCCTTGAAAAATTTCTAGTTTATATCTAATTTAAAGAAATGAAGTTGAATTTTTCATTATTGAAGTGTTATAAGATCATGTGATAGAATGATAATTCATTCCATCTGTCTCAACAAAAAGTTTATCACAGGTAATCAAATATGCATAAGGCCACCTATAGCAAGACAATACATTAATATAATAAACTTAAATCAGAATATAACGTATACTATCCATAAATGGATAACATTATAATCCTTCCAAAAACTGAAAAAAAAAACTTTAAAAAGAGGTGAACTAAATCGGCATAGCATTTATCTCGCATATCTCATTTGGTAGTTCTTGGTTGTCACATTCCAAAAATAAGAATACATTAATCATTTATTTTCTTGAAACATAGAAATAAACTAAATTATTGTATATCCTTATTGAAAACATTCATGTTTCCTTATTCCAAAATTTATTAGATATATTGCTTAAGTCCCAAAACGGTGTATGCGTTATCCATGATAGCATAATCCAAAAGTCAATAACTCAATAATTAGTTATCAATAAACTAGAGTCATCCAATTTACTTATTAAAATCCAACATATCTTTATCCAAACATCATTATATAAACATAAGGGACATATTAAGGGTTATATTTCCCTTAATCATGTGTACTAAAAATATATCACCTTACCCTTAAATCACTTTTCTGTCTACATAGAACTTATTCAACATATTATTTATAATCCTTAATTAAATGTTTATACTGAAAATACTTATATATGTCAAGATTCATAATCTTTGAAATACGAAACATATACACGGCATTCATCCAACTTTATTCTTAATCCATTACTCAGGATCCAACATCTTCTTCTTTCCAAAAATATGAATCATGTCTTAAGGTTTCTCAAACTCAATCTTCTTAGGTTTAATGTAAACAATACTTGAAGAACATCACATACCATTAACATTTTGTTTACATTCTCTTTATCTTCAATAGCATGAACAATACTCATACCATCGTCATGATTCTCATCATGTTGTTTCCACATAGGAAATCAATCATTATAATTCCCATACTTTTCACATCTGAAACATTCAATGGTTAACTATGTTCTATGTAGTTCTAGTTATTGGTTAAAATGAGAAATCAAGGTGTGATATATACATATCAGAGATTAGAAACACATAAGTATGAAAAATTACTTATTATATTTCAATCTGTGATATCTTTAGTTTAACCGTAGGTTAGTCATGATTATCACAAAAACCTAAGTTTGTAACTTATACTTTACTTCTCCTTAGGACATCCCTAGATATATCCTTAGAAATATCTCTAAGTATCTTTCTAAATTTTTTTACATCCTAGTTTCCAAAGGTTGACTAAACCTTCGCTTTGATACCAACTATAACGACCCAAGCTTGACGTAAATGGACATTACATTTATTTTGAGAAATAATCAATACATTAAATAAATAGACACCCAAAGACCGTATTAGTTTAGTGTCTTTGGAAACTCATAACATCATCTTCTAATAGGGTGAAAGATCTTCAATATCTCCCATAAAGATCTTCCACTTTTTTTTTCCTACATAAAATTTTTCTTTATATCCTGGGGAAAAGAAAACATAAGAAGGGTGATCTCAAATGGTCATTAAGGGTAAACATGGAGAACATAAAACAAACAATAAAAATTTGAATGTAAAAATATGAACATAAAGTTTAAACATCAAAATATTGAGTCATGAAATAAATCTTTGAAATACACAAGTCGTGGATCATAAAGGAACATTAACCATGATAGAATAGCATTGGCATAAAACATGTAATTGTGGAAAACTAATAATCACATAATATTATTTTCATAGTATCCAAGGCATTTCTTCCAAGACCATCATAGTCGAAATAGTCCATTACAGAACCTAGTTTACTTGTCATTCCAGTCATGTATTACTGAACCAGATTTACTTGTCATTCTATCCCTACATTACTAAACCATATTTACTTATCGTTCCAACCCTAAATTACTGAACTAGATTTACATTCCATTCCAGTAATGTCTATCTCATGAGATATAAATCTTTATCCAAGTCATTTTAGGGAGATATAGGTCCCACCCATCAAATACTGAAATCATTCTTACATGTGCCACAAAAACATAAAGCATTCATCATAGCATAACTGAGAAATAAAATGGGTTTTCTTAAACATTATTCCAACATAACATAATCCAAATAAATATAATTCCATAAGTAACACAATAAAATAATATTAATAATATGTACAGAAACATAACCCTATTTAAGAGTGTCATCTTTGATGGAAAATAATTTTGATAAAACACTTGAACCTAGTTCCTGAGAAAAATATCATTTCTTCCTCAAAAAAAATTCTTTTCTCAAAATGCTACCCAATTTTAAAAGAAAAGAATTTAGTTGAAAATAAACATGAAATAGTGTATAGGAATCTTAATAGAAATAAGGAATCATGAAACCATAAAAATACATTCCTTTTATAGAAGTTAAAAAGACATTCTACTCGTACTTTTGTTGGAAAAGTCAAAACATACCTCGTATGGTAAACAAAAGAAAGATTTCTTCCATGCCATGTAGTAAAAGTCAAAAGTGGGTAAAAATGAATTCAAACATACATATAAGAATAGTAAAAATTTTATGAAAACATTTTTATAAAAAATTGATATGTATGATAAATATAACCCTAATAAATACTTACGTATAAATAATCTCAGATAAAAATGAGATTGCAAAATTATCCTTTACCTTAAGTCTGATTTCTTCCATATGTGTCTGAAACTCCTGTATAGTGGGTTTTAAAGTATTATTAACTTGTAAAAAACCATAATAATATTGATGATATCATATAATATTCTCTTATGACTTTATATTACCTATTTATTTTTCAATTTCATTTTAAAGCAACGTTTTGGGTAATAATTTTTTTATTTATCATATATGTTTTAAATTTTTATTCTTAATATTATTACTTATATCATGATTTAATTACTTATATAATTTAAAACATGATTTATATATAATATATATTATATATATAAATATATATATATGATAGATATATAAATGAAATGTAATACACCGTTCATGGAGACGGTAGGTCGTACGTACACTTGAACGCTGTTTTCGTTTCCTTATTGAATTGAATGAAAGTAAGTTACTGAAATATATACATATATATATACTTAAATCCAATAGAATTATTATTTCATATATTTCATTATTATTTATTATATATACTTTATAATCATTCTTGAATTTTTAACATGGAGAATGAATCTCATCGCGTCATGGAGACGGTAAGTCGTACGTACGTACGAGCGACGATATTGTTTCCATAGTTTTTGAATGGTATTTAAGTGGATGGTGTATAATATATAATAATTATTATAATATTATAATAATAATATATATATATATTATTTTCACCATTATACCCATCCAAGTAAGGTGGTGGTGACAAATAGATTACACCACGGCGTGGAGACGGTAAGTCGTAAGTACTCACGTGCATGGATTTTATTTTTCGTAAGATGGATAGAAGGTGAAATAGGGTTGTTTAATATTTATAATAACATATAAGTATATTATTGATACTGATATTATTACTTTATAATGAAACTAATAATTAAGAGGAAGTAGAAGAATAAATAAATTTGAAAGAATCATTAGAAGAGATTACCTCTTCCTCGACGTGTCTCCTTTAAATTTCCTCTCAGGGCACTAGAGTTGGTCTTATGAGAATACCATAACCTCTAGAATGTAATTAGGGATTTTTATAAGATAAATTGTAAGGGTTTTCCCAATCTTGAAGGCTCAAAATGGACTTAATAGGATATGGAGGAGGTTCCTTTTTATAAGAGAGGAGAGGGGCACTTTAAAAAACTCTCAAAATATTAATTTATTATAAATTAAATTTCGATTAAAAATGGTCCAAAACTTATTTAATTAGAAGATAATATAATTTTGGTTCTAATACCCATAATCAAATATTTTATAGATAATTTTTTAATATTTTTATCCTTATCTTTTTTTCAACCCTTATTTTACCCTTTTTAATCTTTCTGTGGTATCATGTTATTTATACATTGTGGGTTAATTTAATTACCATATCATGTAAAAAAACCCAAAAAAATTATTTATGAAATATTTGAACTTATATTAACCATTAGGACGAATCTTATATTTTTATGAAATTAATATCATTTAATAAACTATTTTATGTTTTAAGTAATGAATTATGTCAATTTTGGACACTATTCATACTTACCTTTTTTTAAAAACTCATAACAACCTTATTAATTCATAAAAAAAGAATTAAATCATCCTTAATATGTCAATTTCGTCCATAAAATTCGTGTATGGTATCAAAATGTTCAAATTAAATTTATTTTAATATTTATAAATTCTTTTATTTGAATCTTTCATTAATGAGGTAATCACTACATCATAATTGTGTCATAAATAAATATATTTTTCTAATGTCTAAAAATTATAAATAAAATATCATGATTTCTGAAATCATTTTATATTTATAATTACTATCTATATACATATAGATAATTTATATAACCCTATATTAAAATCGATTTAGTAAAATATATATGTTTAGGTTATAATTATCTTTACATTAAATTAATTCTTATGAAATGTCATTTTCACATACAAGTGAATCCATGGGGTCCCAAAGTATACCCAATTATTTCCATGGTTGTAAATATCTCATAAAATAGGATTAGGACATGTTTTAGGGTAGTTTAATAATATTATAATATTTTTTTTACCCTTATTTACTAGATTTACCCTTTAACCGTGGTAAATAAAATAATTACTAAAATTACTATTGATAATGTCTAAATAAAAGGAACCTATTTAGAAAATTTAAACCCCATGATTCCAAATATGTAATATATTTTTCCAAATTCAAAACATATAAGTTGAAATAATTCATTTAAAATTAATTCTCATTGTTCAAACCAAAAAGCGGGTTTTTAAGAAGTAATAACTATCAAAAGATTGACATGTGTTTATGTCAAATTTAAAAGTAAAATTACTTTCAATGGATAACATTGGATTAAATTATAAAAATATAATCCAATTACACTTTAAACCCATTAATAAAGATAATCTAACTATGTAAATAAATTAGATAAAACAATGCAGTTTTTAGTTAAAATGTAGTATTTTTCCAAATTCATTAAAATTTTAATTTTATTAGAAAAATACCAAAAAAATCAACAAAAGTAAAATTTTATGTCTTAAATAAAAATAATAAGTTTATTTTGTCAAATTTAACTTATTAAAGTGTCAAAAACTAGATTTAAAATGGGTACACCATCAAAAGGTGGTAAAAGTGCATTTTTTAAAAAATACTTCTTTTATCCAAAAAAATTGATTTTTTTCCCATATCATGTTCTAGAAAATTTTTAAGATGAATGATTATGTAATATAAAGTTCAAAATGTGGTTAATACTATTCATAATGGCTAGTTTATATCTCATTAAATCATAATATTTTAATAATATATCATTTTTAAGTTAAACTTGGTATCGTGTACAACGCAAGCTATTAAGGAAGGTAACTCTTGCATGTAATGAAATCCAAGTTAGTGTTGAATGTAGTAAAATATTCCTTTGGTTTTATGTATAACATAATCAAAACTTATTTCATTTATACATTGAACAAAATCTATACTTAGTGTTATATGAAAATAATTCTATAAAAAGGGAACTTGAAATTATATGAAACACAAGCCAAGAATAGTGTTGTGTATACTACAAGTTAATACAGTGTTTTGTATAGTTCAAGATAATCTTGGTGTAGCGTAAAACACAATACATCAAATAAATTAAAAAGAATATATCTCATAAATTCTTGGGGTTTTACAGTGAATAATTTAGCCAATAATTCATAAATCATTTGAGATATTATGTAATTATTCCACAACTCACTCCTCCTAGAATACTGAAATGTAATGGTGTGTCTGAAGGATGAATTGGACCCTATAAAACATGGTTCAATCAATGATTAGTTTGTTTCACCTTCTTATTTCATTCTGGGGTTATTCTCTATAGATTATTGTATTCTTACTAAATTGCATTCTATTTAAAGTAGTCATAAAGAAACCATATGATACGTGGTATGGTAAACATCCTATTTTTTATTTTATAATGATTTTGGGTTGTGAAGTATTTAAATGAAAATTATATTCTAATAAAATTGACCACAAGTATGAAAAGTGATTATTTGTTTATTATCCCAAGGAAACAAAGGGATATTATTTATATAATCCTATTAAGAATAAAAAAAATTCAACATACTAATTTCTATGAAAAAAACAAATAAGTTGCGGTGTTAGTGGTAAGAAATTTGAACTTGGTGAAGTTTAAGACCAATAAACAGAAATTTTTCCTAAGATAAAATTTGATATTGTTCCCTAAATATTTCTGTAATAATATCCAACTCATGTTACAAAAGAACCTAGAAGTTCTGGTAGGATTTATTAGGAACCTGTGAGATATGGATTTCTTATGGATAATTATGATGATAGAAGATGAACCTAGTTTCTAATGAGTGGATATTGAGAATTATGATTCATAGAAATTTTTAAAATCCATGTAATTGAGAAGGAATCCACATACAATAACCAAGTTTGGAATTTGGTGGATTCACCTGAAGGCATTAAACCCATTGGGTGAAAATGGGTTATCCATAATAAATAGATGTGGATGATAGAGTGTCTACCTATGAAGCACACTTGGTGGAAAAGGGTTACAAACAAATTTATGGTATTAACTATAAATAAACCTTTTCACCTATTTTGATGATAAATTTCATTTATATTTTTCATTCCAATTCCAATCCTTGTAGTTATGATATATATGAAATGGATGTCAAAATTGATTTCCTTTATGAGAATTTAGTTGAGGACATGTATATGATACTACCTAATGTTTTTAATGTTCTAAATGAGTTTTCTAAGGTATACAAGTAGAAAAAGGTCTATTTATGTACTAAATAAAGATTCTTGGAGTTGGAATATTCATATTAATGGTAGAATTAATGATTTTGGTTTCATTAAAAACCTGGATTATTTTTGTATATATAATCAAAATGGTGGGAGTATAGTAGTGTTTCTAATATTTTATACAGATAATATACTACTTAACAAAAATAATTTCTAGACACTTCACTCTGTGAAAGGTGCCACTGGGAAAATTTGTCTCAATGAAAGACATGGTGAAGTAGCATATGTACTAGGATCTGTCATGTATGTCATGTTATATACATGAACTTATGTCTCTTATTATTTTTGAAAAACATGTAGGTATAAATCCAATCCTGGTGAGATTCATGAGATTGATGTGAAAAACATCCTTAATTACTTGAGAAGGACTAAAGATGTATTCTTGGTATTTGGTTGAGAGGATGATCTTTGTGTAAAGGGTTATATATATGATGTTTTTCAATCTAAAAAAGATGATTTGAGACCTCAATATCGATTCAAGTTTTTCCTAAATGGTAGAGATATCAGTTATAAGATTTACAAGAAAACTATCATAGTAGACTCAACAATAGAGGTAGAGTACATCACAACAATTGATACTACGAAGGAAGTTTTTTTGATGATGAAGTTTATTACTAAACTTAAATTGGTTACTAGTATTAAGGATGAAATTGAGAAATGTTATAATAATAATAGAGCTATTTCTTAGGCTAATTAACCCTGGTATCATTAAAGGACTAAACACATCCTTTTCAAATACCATCTCTTACATGATATCATTGGGAGGGGTGATGTAAAGATTATTTGGGTGGCTAAAGTAGAGAATGGAGTAGATCCATTGATGAAACCATTTCTAAAGTAAAAAAATGAGGTCCATGTAGAATATTTGTGTATAATAAAAATTATAGATATATTATAATGGTTGTAAAATATATCATATTATTATAATAAATAATATATCCATTATGCATTCATGTATGTGGAAATTAATTTTACATGGAAGATCAAATGATAATAATCCCTTAATGTATGACCTTGAGTTATCTGAAAATAATGATAATTATGGAGTATAATGGGTTGTAATGATATATTAAAGTTAGCTAAAATGTATACTTATACTTATTATAATTATTTGTATACAATATATAAATAGTGTATTCATTAGGTAATAATTAGAGACTTGATACTTGGATTGACCCACCAGAGTATGTCTCATGGAATTTCATATAGTCATTGATATACTTAGGGGTGTATACTTATTATCAGTCCTTTTTACCTGAGGTTGGAGATATTCCTATCATTAAAACTTTCTTACATTGATACCCTACTTAATTAAGTTTCAAAATAACTTAGATTATTAGGTGTGGTTGGGTATGTTGTTGAAATATTGCCCTTGATTGAATCAGACTAAGTAAATTCATGTATATGCTTAATCGTGTCACATATGATGTAATCAACTACTTAGATTATGGGCATGTGATGTACTCATTAATGTGATAAATGACATGTGATTTATTCATAAAGTTAGTTAGTCTTTTTCAAATAATCAAAAACATATGTGTTGGCTATACTAGATTAACATGCTCTATATCTAGTGGTTACTCTATATCATGGAAAATGGATTTTATAGGTACACATATGATGAATATGATACATCTTGTTGTAGAAATTTTTTTATAGAGATATCATTATATTTGATAGATATTACACCAGACCCCTTAGTATCTTGAGTAGAACTAATTATTTTCTAGAGGCTGATCTTTGCTTACATATATAAAATAGGGATTTCATAGTTATTGGAAAATCTAATGAGGCCTAAAGGGTAACAATGATAGTCATTTAGATAAGGATAAAGTTTTGGATAAAGTATTTATTCATAAGGAATATAGTTTGATAAAAGAATATCTAAAATATTTTGGATGGATTCACAAAGAGTTATGATGTTTTTCATAAATTCCGTACAATATTTTAGTGTAAGTGAGTGAATTTTGGATGTAACCTAAAATAAATATGCATGATATGCATGTACACATGCATATAATTCATGAATTATACATATATAATATATGATATTGAATATAAAAGATATATAGTTTACATTTAATACATGCATATAATGAATGTATAATATATATATATATATATATATATATATATTATTTAATTTTGCATGAGATGCATATATAGTAGGCTTATTGTATGTGATGAAATGTCCTACTACAAATTCTCTCTAAAAATGGTTTTTCATTTATATTAAACCAAATTCTAGTTCATTAAATATATTTACATTAATTCATTTAAGTTTTCAATGAATTATTTACTCAATGGGTAGTAATAAGTACGTTGTGTTACAAATAAAGAGTTACAGGCTTTTCCTAAAAAATAGAATGAGGTCTCTTCATTTTCATGTGCCAATTGTGGTTATATTAATTTACTTCTTATCATTAGTTTCATAAAATGTTATAAGAACTTTATTCCCATAACTTGTTCATCACCATCATTGAAGTAAATAAAACCTTTTCAAGCATATGAGAATCCTACGTTTATAAATTGGTATCCATTGGTTGGTGTTTTACCGCAGAGGTAGTTGACTTTATTTCAACTACTGGTGATATTTATCAAATATACTCCATTAACATAAAAGGATGTAATCTTCTATAACTTCTAAAATATAGGTTCTCTGTTTATATTTATTTTTTCAATTATTTACATGTTTGATTATTGAAGATAGTTCTTCCTATTTTTTGGTTTTTTTCTACATACAATTATCATTATATGACTAAAAACCCCTCATAATTCATGCGATTATGTTTTTATTTTCTAGTGTGAGTTTCACAGTTGGCTCAAAGTTTACCAAACCATGTGGTCAAACTATGTGAGCTTCCTAGTTCTACATAAAAGTGATTTTAAAAAATATCCCTCCTCATATTATTGGGATTTTAACCCTACCTCTCAATCATTTCATTTTTTTGAAGCTAGTATGTGACCTAGGGAGTTATCCCCTCTTCCCCTTCGATTTGGGGCTATTACTTATTGATTTCAAGCATTTTTTCTTAATGTAATCCCTTACTTCCTCACTTATTATACTCTATTCATCCACCTCCATCAAATTTATTTCCTTTTTGAACCCTAATCACTGTTTGGGTCAATTTTATGTTTCAATATTGGCATAAAATTGGGGATATAGATGTTTAGGGTTTTTAGATGATGTTTATTTTCTTGGTATTGCTTTATTCAGTGAAACCAACATGTTTTGATTGGATTTTTCTTGAATGAAGTAGTTTTTTACATGAAATTTACATTATAATGAATTTCTTAAAACAATTGAATGTTTTAAATTCTTTATTATAAAATTATAGACATATGGTGTTCCCATTATGGGTTTTTAAATAGATTTTCAATACATTTAACACCTATCATAAAAAGGGGATTCCTGTTGATTTTTAATTCTAATTTCCAAATTGAATGTTTATGTATGGAAATTGTTTTCAGAAATGTATAATTTGATTTTGAAAGGGGAAAATGAGATTTTAAAGTGGTTCTTAGGATCAAATTACTTTTAAAAAAAGAATTTTATAATTTTAAAAGGGTTATTTGATAAACGAGGCATGTTTATCCTATAAATAGATGTTCTTGAAACATGTTGTGATTTTTCACAATTTTGAAGTGGTTTTAATTAAAATTATGTTTAAATTAGTTTTAAATGATGGGTGGTGGATTAAAATTACAATATTTTTTGGAAATTCCCATTTATAATTTTATAAATAAATTAATTAATGGTTATGATACCCACTTTAGATCCCCTTTTTTGTTACACTATATTTATATTATGGCCCCAAGGGGTGTTTTATATTATTCTACTATTATGTGATTCTTTAACATGGATGTAAAAAGGGTCTATTTCTTGTGAGGTTGTTAGAGACGAGATAAGGTTTATCTAAATGTTGTTTTTTATCTTTGACTCAAGTGATGGTCTCTTAATTAATTTTTTGGACACCCCCATTTATTGATGTCATGGGAATCCCAAGAAGTTAATAGATGACCTAGATGATTAAAGGTCCTAGTGTAGATTATGCACTTCCTATGGAATATTTACTAGCTATACTGATTGAGGTAATGGGATGGATTATGTTCCCTATAGTATCAAATCACTATCAAGATGAATTATGTTTTTGGATAGTATAATAGGGTTACCAAGATGATATATAGGTCTTTTAGATTTTCCTAGGGTTACAACCATTATGTTCAAGTCTGTGTTACTTTATTCCTAGGTAATTTACCATGATTATTAGTACTCATTAGGGATTTCTTAGGTGGTAATATTTCATTAATTGTTTGTTTCTACTAGACTTGAGTTGATCAAATTAAACCATCATTTGGTTATTATAGTTTTATTATGCCTCATTTCTATATTTTTTCTTATAGTGTTCGTATTTGATAATTATTATTTCTTGGATTTACTTTCTATTTTTTTAAATGATTTTCAAATTTTGGATTATAAATTGAAGTATAAATTGTTTTCTCATAGGTATTTAACAAAATATATTGGGTAGGGGAAAGGTTTTGTCTTTGTTTCGTATATTTTAAATCCCTCTATTCATGGTGTGGAGAAAATTTAATGAAAATTTTTTGTTTAATGTTTGGGTTTCAAACTGATAATTTTAAATTATATATTAATTATTTCTTGAAATGATTTTTGTGTGGTTTTAGAAAGGAAATTGAGATTATTTTACTTGTTTCATTTGTTCCTGCTTATTGAAAATTGAAAAACTATTTTCTATATTATTTTACAACTATCAATAATGAATTGTTTTATAAAGGTAATTCATATAATCCTTGGTGAGATCCTACTAGGAATATTTATCTCACACCCAATATATACATCTCTCTATGTGTGTATGTGAATAGATAGATCTTATGTTTTCTCTCAGGTGATGAGTGTTAGAATTTTTTTTATGATTGTTTTTTGAGTTTATGGATAGATGAATTGAAATAGGGTGAGTGATCATGGGTCACATTGAGGTTTTATTGGAACAATTCAAGTTTTGTCCTTTTCTTTTTTATTTTGGGATCTTGTATCAGCTAGTTTGTCCTAGTATATTTTATATTATGTATTCATGTATCATATCATGATGTATTTCAATCATTTTTATGATGTATATGGTTGTTTCTTTTATTATTCCATGTTTGGTTGATTTATTTACTTATATCTAATAACTTTAAATGCATGAGAATTTGATGCATGGATGGGTCATGTGGGATTCTTGATAGTTTTTTATAATTCTTTGTATTTTTTTCTAAGGGTAAAATCATTCCCAATTGTATGTTCTTGATACTTAGGCACTAGTTTCTAGCCCATGGGGATCAAGAATTCCCTTCGAGCCTAGTGGCGGACCGGTTTGAGTACTGAATTAGGGTAGAAACGGTTGATTAATTACAAATTGTATCTGATGATAGGTTCAAAACAAAGTAATGGTTCTTAAAGAATTGTCTTATTATTTTGGGATTCATGCAATATAGAGATATAATTTTCAAGTATCAATAGGTATGTTTTTGAAAAGTCTAGTTGACTCTTTCTCATCCTAAGCCTTGAGTGGCCATGGACAGTTGGGTTTTGGTTTCTATTTTGAATACACTTATTTGATTGACTTTTTAAATTATATTGTTTTGATCCTTAATATATTTTTATGAGTTTACTTTGGGGTTGTTTTTAGAATTTTGAGATGAAAAAAAATTAGATGCCTGAGGTTGGATTACATGGCCTTAAAAAACAAACAACATCCTAGTGCTTGGTTTTAGAAATTTTTTTAGGAAAATTTTCATGATTTCCACATGTCTCGCCAAACCATGTAATAAATTAAAGCATGTTTATATATCCCATTTAGTTTTTTTGTTTAAAACCCTTTAGTATTAAATTATCTTTGAATAATTCTTAGTGATGATAAAATAATCAAGTTTTTCCATGTGATATATTGGGATTGATATATTGGATTTTGGTTGGAATTATGGTGTAATTTCACTTATGTGTATGTTTTGAAACTAGTTTTTGTATAAAAAATAGAGTATTTCATGAAAAAAAAAATTAATTTATAAAAAAAATACTTCGTGTTTGTTTATAAAATGGAATTTGTTTTCATGAAATTTTTTAGAAGTGGTTTATTTAATTATGAAACCTAGAAAGCATTTTGGTTTTTAAACAAGTTTATGGTTTATTTTAAAAGGGATTTTGATTGTCTTCAAGTATGTTTCTAAAAATGGTTCGTTATAAAATCAAAAATATAAAGTGTTTTAAAAAAAATTGATGGGAAATATTTTTTTAAATAAATAATAACTTTGAACAATTTTAGTGGTTTTTTATTTAGAAAGAAGTATGTAGTATTAAAAAAAATTTGTGGTGGGATTTATTTTTTATCAATGATGCGTTCTTAAAATATATTTAATCTTGAAATTTTTTAAATTAATGAATTTAGGACTTTAACTTGTAATTAAATTTGTGAAAATTATTTCTTTTAGTTTTATGAAAGAGGTAGAATGTTTAAAAGTTAACTTGTTTTTCAATGATGTCGTTACATTTAAAATGAGTTTTGAGAATCATTTATAAGGGTTCGGGGGTTAAATTTAAAGGTTTTAAAATTTTATTTTCTTAATTTTATGGATTATGGATTTGAATTTGTACCTTGGTCAATATTATAATTATTTTAGGTGATTTTGGAGACATGATCCGGTTGGGTTCATGTTCCGTGTGATTTAAAGTAATCCTCCCAGAAAGTTCTTGAGTAAATTTCATGAACCAAGTTGTGGTTCCATCCATCATGACACCTAAAACAATTCAAGATGTGGACCAAAGGGTGTTCTTTATCCCCATGGGTTGGAAACTAGTGTTGATAATCAAAGTAATCACAATGAAAATAATTTTTTCCAAAAAAAACAAGATCAAATAAATAAATTGATCGCACAGCATAACCAAAAATAATTGAATATCAATAAATAAAAAATGGATCCAAATAGAACAGCTGAAGAATATAATAGAAAATAAATTTACAATAAAAACTATAACACATCAATATGATCTCCACATGACCTCTAGGTCACCACCATCCACGGTACTAACCTACTCCAAGAGAAAATGATCCAGAAACATACACCTGCAATACACCTCAGGTTTACTGATGCCAAGTGGAACAAGTAGGGTGTGAGCATAAATTTCTCAGTAGGTAATCACCACATATTCCATGCATTTCCTATACCAAAATAGTCTAAAAACTAGTTTTAAAAATATTTTTAAAAGATGTCTTTAAACATTTTAAACAACTAAACAAAATTTTTCAAAAATTATATTTTCAAAACAACACATAGAGATTTTCTTTTCAAAAATGGTTTCAATTTCCACAACCCATTTCAAAACCAAAACCCAGATACAATTCCAAGTTAGATAACTAACAAGGGTATATGAAGAAAGTAAAGGAAACCAAACAAACAGGAATAACTAATAAGGCCAATAACCAAACTATAGTAGAAAATAAATAGAACATATAGATAGTAGATCGTGATAATTTCCTGAACATCTATAGAGTAAATACATAGATGTACTCAGTTCAAACACACCTACTAGTATATGGAGCATCACCATAGCTAATAGACAACTAGCTACTCTAAACTAGCCAATACAGTGGTATGTCTCACCTAACCCCATCAATTAAAGGGTGTACCAACCCATCTAATTGGGGTAGACAAGAAACCATCACTCAACCATCAAAATTATTCCCATGAATAACATTATTGTAATAATAATACTCATATAAACATGGTTTAGTAACCATAACAACAACATCCTCGTGCACAAGCCACTAGAGGGAAACACATCCTAAGTTATAATATACTCAATACCAAGAAATGTTCCTATGCACGATCCAATATAGAGGATCCCATCCCAAAATTATAGTGTTTTCCAAACATAAGCCAAGTTAACATGAACATACATTAAAAGACATTTATTTCACAAGCACGCTTATCCAAAAATTAAATCTTACATGAAAATCACCATTTTCTATAATCAAAACCATTTACTAAATCATTTTAAAATACCATCTAGGCCATCACACTACCCACTTTTTCAATCCATTTTGTTGTACCTCTCATTCCCCTCGTTGTTTGATTTTCATGATCACAATCACCTTATCATGTTTATCTAATTGTGTTTTAAGTGTTTTTGTTGATAGGCAATTGATTGCCAAAGGATTGGCCCAAGAAAGAACATCAAGTGGACTGAAACTCAGTCCACCGGCCAACCGGTGTGATAGCACCGGCCAGCTGGTGGACCTGGCAGAGGCATTGCCCACTGCCAGGCTCCACCGGTCAGCCGGTGGCTCTGTCACCGGCCAGCCGGTGGCATCCAACCCCAACAGTGATGGCTACTGCCTCACCACCGGCCAGCCGGTGGCTCTGGCACCGGTCAGCCGGTGGTGCCTGGAAAAGAATGCTTCTCCTCTGCCAAGGCACCGGCCAGCCGGTGGAGCTGTACCGGCCAGCCGGTAGCCCAGTCAAACTAGCCGTTGCAGTTTGACCAGGCTGGCCCACTTGGCTCCCAACGGCTCTTTTAGCCTCTCCAACGGCTCCGAAGCCTCCCCAAGGGTTCCATGCCTATAAATAAAGGCCAAGGAAGCCCCAGACATCAACCGGAACTATACGGAAGCCCACGGACATATTTTGCATCAATTGGCCAACCTCCGGCGACTTCCTCCAAGGGAACCCCAATAGCTCCAACAACTTCCACATCCAAGGAGCCCCTTCAAAGAATCTTGGAAGCAGCCTTCAACATCTCCAATCAATCAAAGGCGCCCAAGACTTCTCCAAATACGGTTTTTCTTGCTTTATATATTTTGAGCTTAAATTTGGGTTTGTGCCTACAAAACCCAACACCTTTTCTCATCCCCCTTTCTTTTGGGTTTCACATCACCATTAAGGTGTGAAGAGGTTTCTTCAAGCCTTTCCTTTTAAAAGGCTTGTGTCATAGGTGAGCTAGCCTTCACCTATAAGAAGGCTAGTGGGTTCTTGCTAAACCATTAAAAGCAAGTGGGTTCTTGCTAAACCATTTCAAAAGCAAGCTGTAATAGGTCCTAGTGCTACCTCAAAGCCTAGTGGGTTTCTTTCTAAAACCATTGAAAAGCAAGCGGTAGGAATCTCTCAACGGTTGAGTTGGGAGCGGAGACGTAGGCCGGGTTTTTGGCCGAACTCCGTTATCAATTTCTTGTGTGATTGCCTCTTTATTTCCGCTGCATCTTTCACTTTGATTTTAATTTGTTATTATTTTTTAAAAGGCAATTCACCCCCCCTCTTGCCATCATTCCCATTTTTTTTCCGACCCAACAATTGGTATCAGAGGAGTAATTTGAGTAATACCTTAAACGGTTTCAAATTCAAAGATCCATTGTGATGGCATCCACTTCTTTCGCCCCCGAAGGATTTTCTTTGGGTCGGGCTCCATTTTTTGATGGGTCCGACTATAATTATTGGAAAACCCGCATGACCACTTTTTTAAGAAGCATAGGATATCCTATTTACAAAATTGTCATGCAAGGTTATTCTTTGTCTTCCCCCGACGAGTCCAAATGGACCCCCGCCGATATTAGAAACTTTGAGCTTGATGGCAAAGCCATGAATGCTCTTCATTGCGGGTTAGATAGGAATGAATTTAATCGTGTATCCACTTGCACCACTTCACATGAAATTTGGAAGCTTTTAGAAGTGACCCATGAAGGCACTAATAAAGTCAAAGATACTAGATTAGATATGTATAGAAAAGATTTTGAAAGCTTTTCAATGCATCCAAATGAGTCTATTTCTGAAATGTTTACACGCTTCACTGACGTTTGCAATGGTAGAAAATCTCTTGGTGATGATGTTTCAGCTGAAGCAATGGTCAAGAAGATTCTATGGGTCCTTCCGAGCTCATGGGAACCAAAGGTGACGGCGATCCAAGAAGCTAAGGACGTCAAAAATATGCCGGTAGAGGAGCTCATCGGATCTCTCATGACTTATGAGATCACGATGAGGAGGCAAGCACAAAAGGAGGGCACACCAGTCAAGAAACCAAAGAACATTGCCCTCAAGGTACAAAAGGAAGTAATCTCCTCCTCATCTTCTTCCTCATCTCCTTCCTCATCATCCTCATCATCAAGCGGCGACTCGGAAATGGAGAATCTCGCCCGCCAAATGCACAAATTTATGAAGAAGCACAAGAAGAAGAAGAAATCTCGCAAGGCGCGAAAGCAAGAACCCACCGCAAGATCTGAGCCCAAGGTAAAATGCTACGGGTGCGGCGAAAAGGGCCATTACAAGCCCGATTGCCCACTCAACAAGAAACGGGCCACGCCAAAGGAAAAAGGAAAGAAAAAGGTCCTCAAGGAAACATGGAGTGATAGCTCCTCCTTCTCCTCCTCCTCCTCGAGCGACCAAGGTAAAAAATGCCTAATGGCATGTCATGAGGTAACTTCTTCCGACTCCTCTTCCTCTTGTTCTTCAAATTCCAATTCTTTAAATCATTTATCTTATGAAGAACTCTCACACGCTAGAGACCAACTAGAAAATGGTTTTCATGAGCTTTCTTCAAAATTCATTGCTTTGAAAAAGAATTTCAAAAAACTCTCTTCCGAAAAAGAACAACTTCTCAAAGAGAAGGAAGAGTTGTCCCTCAAAATCCAGAATTTTCCCGATGTTGATTCCATGGAATCAACCATCAAAGACCTAAGGGAGACCCTAGCTAAGTTCACCCAAGGGGAACAAAATTTGAACAATTTGCTTGGTTCCCAACGTATATCTAGAACCACCCAAGGGCTAGGATATACCAATGTAGCTTCCTCCTCCCATGCTCCCACTGTTTTTGTAAGGGGGAGCTCTAGTTTTAAATTTTGTAACTATTGTAAAATACCCGGGCACATGATATATGAATGTAATTGCAAAAACGCCCGGTATGGCCAACCCAAGTCTATTTTCTTTTCGGACGAATTCTATAGGAGAAGACCCTCTATGAGACAAGTTTGGATTGAAAAATCTCTTCTTGCGAGTCTCTCCGGGCCAAAAATAGTTTTCTTTCCCCGGTGATTTTTTGTTTTTATTTAGGGGGAGTTAGGATCGTTTAAGCCCTTTTTGATTTTCAATTTCAAAATTTTCAATTCCAACTTTCAATTTCAACACTTGGTTTCAAAACTTTCAATTCAAACTCTTATTCAAATTTTCATTTCAATTTCAAAAATCTCAATTGATTTTCAAATCTCAATCTAGTTTTTCAAATCTCTTTTCCCTCAATCAAGTTTTATGCCCCGTGCTATTTTGATAATCACAAAGGGGGAGAAATTCTTGATTGATTGGGGGAAAAATCTTTTAAAGAATGCCTCTCATTTTAAGTCTTTTACATTGTTTTGGTGATTGTGATCATCAAAATAGGGGGAGATTGTTGTACCTCTCGTTCCCCTCGTTGTTTGATTTTCATGATCATAATCACCTTATCATGTTTATCTAATTGTGTTTTTTTAAGTGTTTTTGTTGATAGGCAATTGATTGCCAAAGGATTGGCCCAATAAAGAACATCAAGTGGACTGAAACTCAGTCCACTGGCCAACCGGTGTGATAGCACCGGCCAGCCGGTGGACCTGGCAGAGGCATTGCCCACTGCCAGGCTCCACCGGTCAGCCGGTGGCTCTGTCACCGGCCAGCCGGTGGCATCCAGCCCCAACAGTGATGGCTACTGCCTCACCACCGGCCAGCCGGTGGCTCTGGCACCGGTCAGCCGGTGGTGCCTGGAAAAGAATGCTTCTCCTCTGCCAAGGCACCGGCCAGCCGGTGGAGCTGTACCGGCCAGCCGGTAGCCCAGTCAAACTAGCCGTTGCAGTTTGACCAGGCTGGCCCACTTGGCTCCCAACGGCTCTTTTAGCCTCTCCAACGGCTCCGAAGCCTCCCCAAGGGTTCCATGCCTATAAATAAAGGCCAAGAGCGCCCCAGACATCAACCGGAACTATACGGAAGCCCACAGACATATTTTGCATCAATTGGCCAACCTCCGGCGACTTCCTCCAAGGGAACCCCAATAGCTCCAACAACTTCCACATCCAAGGAGCCCCTTCAAAGAAGCTTGGAAGCAGCCTTCAACATCTCCAATCAATCAAAGGCGCCCAAGACTTCTCCAAATACGGTTTTTCTTGCTTTATATATTTTGAGCTTAAATTTGGGTTTGTGCCTACAAACCCCAACACCTTTTCTCATCCCCCTTTCTTTTGGGTTTCACATCACCATTAAGGTGTGAAGAGGTTTCTTCAAGCCTTTCCTTTTAAAAGGCTTGTGTCATAGGTGAGCTAGCCTTCACCTGTAAGAAGGCTAGTGGGTTCTTGCTAAACCATTAAAAGCAAGTGGGTTCTTGCTAAACCATTTCAAAAGCAAGCTGTAATAGGTCCTAGTGCTACCTCAAAGCCTAGTGGGTTTCTTGCTAAAACCATTGAAAAGCAAGCGGTAGGAATCTCTCAACGGTTGAGTTGGGAGCGGAGACGTAGGCCGGGTTTTTGGCCGAACTCCGTTATCAATTTCTTGTGTGATTGCCTCTTTATTTCCGCTGCATATTTCACTTTGATTTTAATTTGTTATTATTTTTTAAAAGGCAATTCACCCCCCCCCTTTTTCCATCATTCCCGTTTTTTTTCTGACCCAACACATTTTCCAAAACATGTCAACATGACCACTGGTCCCATACATTACTTGAGTTACAACACCAATTTATAAAACATTATAAGGTATCAATCGGGCCTTCCCATCACATCACATTAAAGCCGAATTTTCCAAGGCCACACAAAGTACCAAATGGATTTCACATCATACGAGTTTTAAAGAAAACTCTAAAAATATCTCAAGTGCCAACTGGGAAACACATTTCAAAAACCCACTCCAATTCCAACACCATTTAAAAACCGAGATGAAAATGCACAACATAAACTAGTTTCCAAACAGGACTTTATACCCATTATTTACCAAAACATCTCACAAAATTCCAAATGGGCCAAGTTTAGAAGAACACATTTGAATTCACTTTTTTAAGTCACTTGAAGCAACACACTGTCATTTGGAAATCAAGGAGTGTTTAGGAAAAAAAGAATATAGAAGAAAGGAGAAACCTTTTGAAAAATCAAGGCTCAAGGAAAAGATACTTTTAAAATAACATCATCATTTGAATTCCGATTTATGTGTTTACCCCATGCAACCATGGATGTTCCAACTTCCAATAAAAAACTTTAGGTTTCCATGAAATCATCCAAAAATAATTTTCAAGAAACACCACTTTCCTTTAAACCAACACAACAAGTCACACAATGACTAGATCATATGACAACCCTACATTTATTACAAACTTAAACATGATTTATTACATAAGATATTCACTTGATACAACAAGGATGATCGATAGGTCTAGTGTCTTTGGGGATTAGGATCATTACATAACAACTTAAAACATGAAATACAACATCTTTATTGAAAACTTCCTTTACATGACTACTACATTCCCCCGTACTTAGCATTGCATGGGATAACCTGAGGACATGGATAAGAAAAGGGGTGAGCTATAAAGGCCAGTAAGGGAATAAACATGGAATACATGATAAGTACAACACATGGTAGACAATATGCATATCAATAGAGCACAAGAGAAACATGAACATAAAGGCATGATAAAGCATGATAATCATAACATGGAAATGTGGAAACAACACTTAATATGGAATTTTCATGAGCCAAGGCTCATTGCACATAGAGCAAGAGTAAATCCTCATTGCACATGAAGCATGAGTAAACCCTCCTTTCACTTGAATTAGCATGAGTCAATACTCATTGCACATGACGTATCATGATACTATACTTTACCCAATGCATTGGAGCGCTATAAGGGTGCACCCTTCTTAAACATTTCATTTCATGCATAAGTGTGCCACATGGATCATAAAACATGGATTCATAAAACATAATAATTTATTCCAAGATAAAATAATGTGGAATTCATACATGAAAATTTATAATCAATAAGTAAATGCGCATAAAGGTGAATACTCTTGATGGAGAAATGGGCATGGTATTCTCTACACAATGGTATTGGCTTAGAAAATCGGTGCGATTTCGGAAGCGTAACGGCGTGACATAAAAATTTATAAAAATGGTTGATGAGAGAGAGAAAGGGGTTCCTCATCATATTTACATGTAATGGAAATTAAGGAGTTCATATAGATACATGTCCCAACAATTGTAATGGAATTTAGACTCATGATACAAAAGTATTGCTTGAATGTAAATGAGGAGAGAGAAGTTCCTTTCAGAATTTCGACATAGTAACGGGTGTACATTGGAGGCATTTAATGAGAGATAAAGGGGTATCTCATCATTCAAACATAAATAAGGCAGTATTAGGGAGGTGAAAAACCATACCCCAACATTCATAATTGAAATTAAATGGGAAAAACAACTTAAAGAAAATTGGACAAAAATGAGAAAGGAAGAAAAAAACCCTTACTTGGAAGTGTGATTCCAAAGGCTTGAGAGAGGCTTCTTGGGAGATTTGGGCACCTTGAGAGGATTATAGAGAGAGTAGGGAAGAGGTTGGACGAACTCCAAAGGCTTTGAGTGAGGAGGAATTGGGAGCATGGGTGGGTTTATATTGTAAAGGTGAGGGAATTCATTATTATTTAGGTTTGGGACCCCTTATATTAAATTAATACAAACCATACCATCGTTTTTGCCCATGTTTTTTGGTAAAGGGAAGAGGAAAACAATATTTTATAAGGCCAAAGTCCTAACTTATTAAAATAATAGGGTTTCTTATGTGAAGGTGAGTCACACTGCCATGGAAAAAAATTTAAAAAGACAAGGTGTTTAACAAGTCTTGAAGGGTACATTAATGATTTGAAAAGTAAATCAAACAAACCCAAAATCACATTATATTAATGTTAAAACATTTATTGGCTGAAAATAAAGATTATAGTATTTTATTACATTACTATTAGGTCATTATGATGTCATAAAACAAATTGTATATTTAAACAGTATTTAATTTTTACCCAAAAAAATGGTTGTCTTAGAAAATTATGAAAAATTCACCGTTGGATAATTTCGACATCCTTATTACAGAAATAAAATTTATTTTATCTAAATAATTTTCTAAATATGTTAATTTTCACTTTTAATATAAAAACTGACATTTATCAAAAATTCACGGGTTTTGAAAAAAATGGCTTTCAGACCTTAATAAAAATTACAATTGCATTCATAAAATTATATGATCATTTATATATAATAAAATTAATTTAATAATAATAATAATAATATTTTATTAAAATATTATTTAATTCAAAAATTCCTTAATTTAATAAAATAGACTTCTTAATTAAATAATAACTAAAAACACTATTTGCACTTCAAAAACTATTTACAATGTATCAATAATGACAAGAAAGTATATTCATTATTATATACAAAAAATAATGTACATCAACATAGTACTAGCGATTTGTTACATAACCCCTTAAAATAGCCGCATAAGACCTAAGGGTAAGGTGTGCGATGGTGACAGACTCTTCGGGTGGCTCGGATAACATCGCTCGAGTGGTAATTTCTATCAACTTCCACTTTTCCCGTAGACGGTCACGTTCGAGCTTGACATGATGAAGCTCAACTTGGTCTTGGTCAAGATTGAATCCCAAAGACGCCACCTCTTTTCCGAGCTCCGAAAAATGGGCTTCATATGGAGCAATTCTACTAGATGAGGTCATCGCTTCTTTTTTCTGAGTAAATTGGATTTGTTAAAGCCATATATTTATACTAATCATGTGATCACAGTTCAATGGATATAAAAGTAACGGTCACAAATCTTAACATAAAACCAAAGAAGTTGACATTTTATATAAATTTTTTACATAAAGAGACAGTTAACTAGATCAAGAGGGATTTCCATTAATGAAACTTTGGGTCGTTACAATATTCTCCCCTTAAGAAATTTCTCCCTTGAAATTTCCTTTTCCCACACTAAAACAGATGTGGGTAACTCAGCTTCATGATTTCCTCCGATTACCAAGTCACTTCTTCAAACTTGTGGTTTCTCCACAACACCTTGATGAGGGTCATTGTCTTATTTTGTAGAACGTTTTCTCTATGATCTAAGATCTTCATTGGTTTCTCCTCATAAGAAAGATCATCCTCCAACTGTACCACCTGAAAAAAGAGTACATGTGAAGGGTCCGGTATGTACTTCTTTAAGAGGGATACATGAAATACATCATGTACTTTGTCCATGGTAGGTGGAAGTTCTAGTCAATAGGCCACAGCCCCGACACGATCAATAATCTCTAAGGGGCCGATGTACCTTGGACTTAACTTCCCTTTCTTTCCAAACCTCATGACCTTCTTCCACGGAGATATGCGTAGAAAACCATGTCTCCACCTTTAAACTCAAGGTCTCGTCGACGATTATCTGCATAACTCTTCTATCGACTCTGGGATGCCTTGATATGATGCTGAATGGTTTTCAACTTCTCCACCATTTCCTTGACCATTTCTGGTCCAAGTATCTTACGTTCACCGACCTCATCCCAACATGTCGGTGTTCTGCACCTTTTCCCATACAGGGCTTCATATACTGCCATTTGGATGCTCGAGTGGAAACTGTTATTATAAGAGAACTCAGCCAGAGGAAGATGTTGATCCCATCCTCCTTTAAAGTCCATTGAGCACACTCTCAACATATCCTCAAGTGTTTGGATAGTTAGATCAGATTGGACATCAGTTTGAGGATGATAGACCATACTGAAGTTCAGTTCAGTATTCAGAGCTTTTGAAGAATCTTCCAAAACGTAGAGGTGAATCTTAGATCTTGGTCAGACACAATAGATAGTGGCACTCCATGAAGCCTTACCACTTCCCTGATATATATTTTTTCCAGTTGATCCAATGAGAAATCCTCTAGAATAGCAATAAACTGTGCAGTCTTTGTAATATGATCCACAAAAACCTAGATTGCATTGTTGCCTTTGGATGTCCTCAGAAGTCCAGTGACAAAGTCCATGGTGATGTTCTTCCATTTCCATTCTGGTATGGGCAATGGTTGCATCATCCCCTTAGACTTTTTCCTCTATGTCTTCACTTTCTGGCACACCAGGCACTTTGATGTATATTCAACGATCTCCTTTTTCATATTATCCCACCAAAAGTTTTCTCGGAGATCTCGATACATCTTTGTCCTCCATGGGTTAATATGGAAATTTGAACTATGTGCATCATCAAAAAGTTCCTTCTTTAGCTCTAGACTTGATGGAACACATAGTCTTTTACCAAATCACACAATTCCTCCTTCATTAACATTAAACTCTGAGGATTTCCCCTTTTTGAAAGCTTCCACTTTTTCTTGAATTCCCACATCATCCTTTTGAGCATCCTTTAACCTTTCCAAAAGAGACGGTTAAGCAATAATTTGTGAAAGTATTTATGATGTTCCATTATTTATGATTCCCATGTCCATATTCATCAAGTCTAAGAAGATTGTATCACTCTCAATTCTCATCCTTGATAGAATCGTTGGGTCCTTTCTACTTAGGGCATCTGCCACCTTGTTCTCTTCCCCAGGGTGGTAATGTATTGAACAATCATAATCCTTGATGAGATCTATCCATCTTCTCTAGCACATATTAATCTCTTTCTGTGTGAATATATATTTAAGACTCTTGTGGTCAGTATATATCTCACATTTCTCCCCATATAGATAATGCTGCCAGATTTTCAAGGCAAAGATCACCGCCGCCAACTCTAGATCATGTGTTGGATAGTTTCTCTCATGGATTTTCAACTACCTTAAGGCATAGGATATAAATTTATCATTCTGCATCAGTACATAACCAAATCCCTTCTTCGAAGCATCACTGAATACCACAAAAATTTCCCCACTTGTGGGTAAAGTGAGAACGAGCACAGTGATAAGCCTCTTTTTCAACTCCTTGAATCTTTCTTCGCATTTATCACTCCAAGAAAACTTTACTCCCTTTTGAGTTATCTTGGTAAGAGGGTTGGACAATCGTGATAAATTTCTCACAAATCGTCGATAATATCCAACTAACCCCAAGAAGCTACGGATATCCATTACTGATTTTGGCCTCAGTCATCCCTCAATTGCATTTTTTTTGGAGGGATCCATAGATATCCCATTGCTTATGATGATATAGTCCAAGAATGAGACCTCCTTCAACCAGAACTCACACTTTTTGTACTTTTCATAGAGATTCTCCTTGCGCAAAGTCTCTAGTACAGTTCTTAAATGCTCCTCATGATCCTCCTTGGTTTTGGAGTATATTAGAATATCATCTATAAAGACTACCAAAATTTTGTCAAGGTAATCTCTAAAGACTCTATTAATCAATTACATGAAGATTTATGGAGAATTAGTGAGTCCAAAAGGCATTAATATGAATTCATAGTGCCCATATCATGTACGAAAAGCAGTCTTGGGGACATCTTCCTTCTTCACCCTTACTAGATAATATCCCAACCGCAAATCTACCTTGGAGAAGTATTGTGCTCTATGCAGCTGATAAAACAAGTCATCGATCTATGGAAGAGGATACTTGTTCTTTATCGTGATTTTGTTAAGTTCACAATAATCAATGAAAAGCTGCATTGACCCATCCTTCTTCTTGACCAAGAGGACAGGTGCACCCCATGGTGAAGCAGTTGGGCGTATAAACCCTTTATCCAGATTCTCCTGTAGTTGTTTATTCAACTCTTCAAGCTCCACAACAGCCATTCTATATGGATTCTTGGATATTGGTAGCTCCCCTGGTATAAGTTCAATTAATAATTCAACATCTCTTCTAGGAGGAAGACCAGGCAGTTCATCGGGAAACACTTCAGCGAATTCCCTCATAATAGGAATTTTTTCAAGGATGGTTTCTTCCTTGGACTCAATCATCTGAGACAGATACACATGCTCATAGGGTAGTAATATCCATGATTTAGATGATGGAGATAAAGGAGATTCATCTTCCTCCTTACACTTGTAAATAATTGGGGGTCGATTCTCCATAGGGAGTGTGATTTCCCTCTCCCGACAATTTATGTTGGATCTATATAAGGAAAGCCAATACATACCAAAAATTTCATCAAATTCCACCAGAGGGAGTATGATGAGTTTTTCCAGGAAATTCAATCCACATATTATAATAGTGTATGACTTATATTCATGGGATGAAATGATTTCCCCATTTGTCATACTCACCGACATCTTCACTTCCATGGTTTGTGGTGGTGTTGGGATTGTTCTACTAAACTTTAGAGATATAAAAGAATGCGTAGAACCTGAATCAAAAAGTATGTTCGCTATTCTTGAATGAATAACTAGCGTACCTTTCACCACTTCGTTTTTGGGGTTCACTTCGGCAGAAGTGATGGAAAAAGCTCTTCCTTGCTACCTTGGAGGTTGTTGGTTGCCTTTAAAAACCCTTAGTTTAGGGAACTGATTTGAAAAATGCCCCAGTTCTTTACAGTTGTAGCAATGAACAACGCGTTGAGGTTTTAACGGAGTGTTACTCTCCTTTATCGCAGCCGCGAGTCTTTCTTTCCGACAGTTAAGATCTAGGTTCCCTTCTCTTCCACACCTAAATCATTTCCTCATCCCCTTGAGGCAATTTCCAGGGTGCTTCTTTCCGTACTTTTGGAAAGTGGGGTAATGGATCTTATTAGCACCATTGGATTTATCCATCGGACCGCCAACATTAAATTCCACCTTACGCTTCTTGTCCCCATGATACCCCTGTGATTACCTAATCTCCATTTCAACCTTGAGAGCACATCGGACAATTTCCTCATAGCTATCGAAGTCACGGATCGCTAATACTTTCCACAGGCTAGGCTTCATCCCACCAAAGAAGCAGTCAACCTTGCATTTGGGGGTAACGATAAAGCCGGAAGTGTATCGTGCAGGCCTTGTGAAGTTTTTCTCATACGCTCCAACAGATTCTTCTTCTTTTTTCTTGAGAGAAAGGAAGTCCCTTTCCATATTAAGCCAGAGGGTGCACGGAAAATATTTATCAAAAAACATCTTCCAAAAATCCTTCCATTCCAACGCCTCAACCTCCTCCTCAGGCTTCGTATTTTTGATCAACGTCCACCATTGATCAGATTCACCCTCCATACGATAAGCTACTAGGAGAACCTTCTCTTGTTCAGAACATTAAAGGATGGAGAATATCTTTTCAATGGAGTTGATCCATTGTTCAGCGATCGTGGGATCGGATGACCCACTAAAAGTAGGATGCCTTTGTCTCATGAATCTCCCGATAGAGACTTGTTCTTTCTTAGGGGGGGGTTGAACGTTACTATTGACCCATGTTTCTATTCAAATCTTGAGTTAGCTGAGAGAGAAGCATGACAAAGTTCGTGATTCCCGCTCATATTGGATTGGGCATCTCATTAGTACATTCATCACACTGATCTTCACATCAGTTGTTAGCATGAGTCCTCCTATTACCAGCCATTGGCTGGAATAAAAGAAAAGTTAGGGGGTAACACATAAAGGGTAATCCAAAGACAAAAGTTGATGACTTATAAAGAAACTTTTATTTTATTAACTCAAGAGTCTATAGGCTTCAATCTAGGATTTTCATGATCTACTTTCTAACATATATTCTTAGGGTCATTTTTTTAATTCCCTTAATAAGGGTTCATACTAAGCTTGTGAATTTATCAAAACATATCCCCCGGGAGTTTCGTAACAAAGAGTGCAGCAAGACCGTTTTCGTGCTCCAGTTCCCGTTCGAGTCTAGCTCAAAGCGGTGTTTTTGGGTTTTACCCCTAGGATACATCTATGCCAGAGCCGCCTCTACCTGCTCGTATCCAAACAGGGATGTATTTGCTTGATACACCACTTACTCACTACTTTCCAAAACTTAGGGATGTTTTTATTATACATAGTCTTGTCTCTAAGGCTTTACTAGGGTTTTCTAATCCTAATCCCAAAAATAACTAAACCTATCCTCTAATACAAACTATGACAACCATGATTTTATTACAAACTTAAACATGATTTATTACATAAACTATTAACTTGATAAAACAAGGATGATCGAGAGGTCTAGTGTCTTTGGGGATTATGATAATTACATAACAACTTAAAACATTAAATACAACATCTTTATTAAAAACTTCCTTTACATGACCACTACATTCCCTCGTACTTATCATTGCATGGGATAACCTGAGGACATGCATAAGAAAAGGGGTAAGCTATAAAGCCCAGTAAAGAAATAAACATGGAATACATGATGAGTACAATACATGTTAGATAATAGGAATATAAATAGAGCATAATAGAAACATGAACATAAAGGAATGATAAAGCATGATAATCATAACATGGAAATGTGGCAACAACACTTAACATGGAATTAGCATGAGCCAAGGCTCATTGCATATAGAGCATGAGTAAATCCTCATTGCACATGAAGCACGAGTAAACCCTCGTTGCACTTGAATTAGTGTCAGTCAATACTCATTGCACATGACGTATCATGATACTATACTTTACCCAATACATTGGAGTGCTATATGGGCGCACCCTTCTTAAACATTTCATTTCATGCATAAGTGTTCCACATGGATCATAAAACATGGATTCATAAAACATAATCATTTATTCCATGATAAAGTAATGTGGAATTCATACATGAAACTTTATAATCAATAAGTAAATGTGCATAAAGGTTAATACCCTTGATGGAGAAATGGTCATGGTATTCACTACACAATGACATTGGCTTAGAAAATTGGTGCGATTTCAGCAGTGTAACGGCGTGACATAAGAATTCATAAAAACGGTTGATGAGAGAGAAAGGGGTTAATCATCATATTTACATGTAATAGACAGTAACTAGGTCATATAGATACATTTCCCAACTATTGTAATAGAATTTAGATTCATGATACAAAATTATTGCTTGAATGTAAATGAGGAGAGAGAAGTTCCTTTCCGAATTTCGGCATAGTAACGGGTGTACATGGGAGGCATTTAATGAGAGAGAAAGGGGTCTCCCATCATTCAAAAATAAAGAGGGCGGTATGAGGGAGGTTTGAAACCATACCACAACATTCATAATTGAAATTAAATGGGCAAAAAAACATAAAAAAATTGGACAAAATGAGAAAGAAAGAAAAAAACCTCACTTGGAAGTGTGCTTCCAAAGGCTTGAGAGAGGCTTGATAGGGGATTCTTGGGAGCTTGGGGCACCTTGAGAGGATTATAGAGAGAGTATGGAAGAGTTTGGATGAACTCCAAAGGATTTTAGTGAGGAGGAAGTGGGATCTTGGGTGGGTTTATATAGGAAAGGTGAGGGAATTCTTTATTATTTAGGTTTGGGACCCCTTATATTAAATTAATCCAAACCACAAACCATACCATGGTTTTTGCCCATGGTTTTTGGAAAAGGGAAGAAGAAAAAAATATTTTATAATTCCAAAGTCCGAACTTCTTAAAATAATAGGGTTGATTATGTGGAGGTGAGTCACACTCCCATGGAAAACAATTTAAAAAGACAAGGTGTTTAATAAGTCTTGAAGGGTCCATTAATGCTTTGAAAAGTAAGTCAAACAAACCCAAAATCACATTATTTTAATGTTAAAACATATATTGGCCGAACATAAAATTTATAGTATTTTATTACATCACTATTGGGTCATTATGATGTCATAAAATACATTATATATTTAAACAGTATTTAATTTTTACCCAAAAAATTGTCTGTCTCAGAAAATTATGAAAAATTAACCATTGGATAATTTCGACGTCCTGATTCTAGAAATAACATTTATTTTATATAAATAATTTTCTAAATATGTTAATTTTCACTTTTAAAATAAAAACTGACATTTATCTAAAATTCATGGGTTTTGAAAAAAATGGCTTTCATACCTTAATAAAAATTACAATTGCATTCATAAAATTATATGATCATTTATATATAATAAAATTAATTTAATAATAATAATAATAATATTTTATTAAAATATTATTTAATTAAAAAATCCATTAATTTAATAAAATAGAATTCTTAATTAAATAATAACTAAAAACACTATTTTCACTTTAAAAACTATTTACAATGTATCAATAATGACAAGAAAGTATATTCATTATTATATACAAAAAATAATGTACATGAATATAGTACTAGATATTTGTTACATAACCCGTTAAAACAGCCGCATAAGACCTAAGGGTAAGTTGTGCGATGGTGACAGACTCTTGGGGTGGCTCGAATAACATCGCTCGAGTGGTAATTTCTATCAACTTCCACTTTTCCCATATATGGTCACATTCGTGCTTGACATGATGAAGCTCAGCTTGGGCTTGTTAAAGAGTGAATCCCAAAGACACCACCTATTTTCCGAGCTCCAAAAAAAGGGCTTCGTGTGGAGAAATTCGACTGGATGAGGCCATCGCTTCTTTTTTCTGAGTAAATTGGATTTGTTAAAGCCCCATGTTTATACTAATAATGTGATCACTTTTCAACGGCTATAAAAGTAACAATCACAAATATTAATATAAAACCAAATAAGTTGACATTTTATATAAATGTTTTACATAAAGAGACACTTAACTAGATCAAGATGGATTTCCATTAATGAAACTTTGGGTCGTTACAATATTATCCCCTTAAGAAATTTCTCCCTCGAAATTTCCTTTTCCCACAATAAAACAGATGGGGTTTACTCAGCTTCATCATTTCCTCTGATTCCCAAGCTGCTTCTTTAATCTTGTGGTTTCTCCACAACACCTTGATGAGGGGAATTTTCTTATTTCGTAGAACTTTTTATCTACGATCTAAGATCTTCACTGGTTTCTCCTCATAAGAAAGATCATCCTCCAACTATACCACCTCAGAAGAGAGTACATGTGAAGGGTCCGGCATGTACTTCATTAAGAGGGATACATGAAAGACATCATGTACTTTGGCCATGGTAGGTGGAAGTGTTGGTCGATAGGCCACAACCCCGACATGATCAAGAATCTCGAAAGGGCCGATATACCTAGGACTTAACGTCCCTTTCTTTCCAAACCTCATGACCTTATTCCACGAAGATATGCGTAGAAAAACCATGTCTCCAACTTTAAACTTAAGGTCTCGTCGATTATTATCTGCATAACTCTTTTGTCGACTCTAGGCTGCCTTGATATGCTTCTGAATGGTTTTCACCTTCTCCACCATTTCCTCGACCATTTCTGGTCCAATAAGCTTATGTTCAATGACCTCATCCCAACATTCTAGTGTTCTGCACCTTTTCCCATACAGGGCTTCATATGGTGCCATTTGGATGCTCGAGTGGAAACTTTTATTATAAGAGAACTCAACCAGAGGAAGATGTTGATCCCATCCTCCTTTAAATTCCATTGATCACGCTCTCAACATATCCTCAAGTTTTTGGATAGTTCGCTCGGATTGGCCATTAGTTTGAGGATCATAGGTCGTACTGAAGTTCAGTTCAGTATTCAAAACTTTTTGAAGACTCTTCCAAAACATAGAGGTGAATCTTGGATCTCGGTCAGACACAATAGATTGTGGCACTCCATGCAGCCTTAACACTTCCCTTATATATATCTGTTCCAGTTGATCCAATGAGAAATCCTCCCGAATAGCAATGAAGTGTGCATTCTTTATAAGACGATCCACAACAACCCAGATTGCATTGTTGCCTTTGGATGTACTCAGAAGTCCGGTGACAAATTCCATGGTGATGTTCTCCCATTTCCATTATGGTATGGGAAATGGTTGCATCATCCCCTTATACTTCTGCCTCTATGCCTTCACTTTCTGTCACACCAGGCACTTTGATGTATACTCAGCGATCTCCTTTTTCATATAATCCCACCAAAAGTTTTGTCGGAGATCTCGATACATCTTTGTGCTCCCTGGGTGAATAGAGAAATTTGAACTATGTGCATCATCCAAAAGATCCTTATTTAGCTCCGGACTTGATGGAACACATAGTCTTTTCCCAAATCGCACAATTCCTCCTTCAATAACATTAAACTCCATGGATTTCCCCTTTTTGAAAGCTTCCACTTTTTCTTGAATTCCCACATCATCATTTTCAGCATCCTTTAACCTTTCCAAAAGATACGGTTGAGTAATAATTTGTGAAAGGATTGATGATGTTCCCTTATTTATGATTCCCATGTCCATCTTCATCAAGTCTAAGAAGATTGGATCCCTATCAATTCTCATCATTGATAGAATTTCTAGGTCCTTTCTACTTAGGGAATCTTCCACCTTGTTCTCTTTCCTAGGGTGGTAATGTATTGAACAGTCATAATCCTTGATGAGATCTATCCATATTCTCTAGCGCATATTAAGCTCTTTCTATGTGATTATATATTTAAGACTCTTGTGGTCAGTATATATCTCACATTTCTCCCCATAGAGATAATGCCTCCAGATTTTCAAGGCAAAGATCACCGCTTCCAACTCCAGATCATGTGTTGGATATTTTCGCTCATGGATTTTCAACTGCCTTAAGGCATAGGATATCACTTTATCATTCTGCATTAGCACACATCCTAAGACCTTCTTCGAAGCATCACTGAATACCACAAAAATTTCCTCACTTGTGGGTAAAGTGATCACGGGCGCATTGATAAGCCTCTTTTTCAACTCCTTAAAGCGTTCTTCGTATTCATCACTCCAAGAAAACTTTACTCCCTTTAGAGTTAGCTTGGTAAGAGGGTTGGACAATTGTGAGAAATTTCTCACAAATCGTTGATAATATCCAGCTAACCCCAAGAAGCTATGGATATCTGTTACCGATGTTGGCCTCGGCCATCCCTCAATTGCATCTGTTTTGGACAGATCCACAAATATCCCATTGCTTGTGATGATATGGCCCAAGAATGATACCTCCTTCAACCAGAACTCACACTTTCTGTACTTTTCATAGAGCTTCTCCTTGCGCAAAGTCTCTAGTACAGTTCTTAAATGCTACTCATGATCCTCCATGGTTTTGGAATATATTAGAATATCATCTATAAATACTACCACAAATTTGTCAAGGTAATCTCTAAAGACTCTATTCATCAAGTTCATGAAGATTTTTGGATAATTAGTGAGTCCAAAAGGCATTACTATGAATTCATAGTGCCCGTATCTTGTACAAAAAGCAATCTTGGGGACATCTTCCTTCTTCACCCTTACTTGATAATATCCCGACCACAAATCTACCTTGGAGAAGTATTGTGCTTCATGCAGATAATCAAACAAGTCATCGATCCATGTCAGAGGATACTTGTTCTTTATTGTGATTTTATTAAGTTCACGATAATCAATGCAAAGCTGCACTGACCCAACCTTCTTCTTGACGAAGAGGACTGGTGCACCCCATGGTGAAGCACTTGGGCGTATAAACCCTTTATCTAGATTCTCCTGTAGTTGTTTCTTCAACTCTTCAAGCTCCACGACAGACATTCTGTATGGAGTCTTGGATATTGGTAGCTCCCCTGGTATAAGTTCAATTGAGAATTCAACATCTCTTCTAGGAGGAAGACCAGGCAGTTCCTCAGGAAACACTTCAGCGAATTCCCTCACAATAGGCATTTCTTCAAGGATGGTTTCTTCCTTGGACTCAATCATCTGAGCCAGATATGTGTTCTCATATGGCAGTAATATTCATGCTTTAGATGATGGATCTAAAGGAGATTCATCTTCCTCCTTACACTTGTAAATAATTGGGGGTCGATTCTCCATATGGAGTGTGATTTCCATCTCCTGACAATTTATGTTGGCTCTATATAAGGAAAGCCAATCCATGCCAAGAATTTCATCAAATTCCACTAGATGGAGTATAACGAGGTTTTCCGGGAAATTCAATCCATAGATTATAATAGGGGAGGATTTATATTCATGGGATGCAGTGATTGCCCCATATGTCGTACTCACCGACATCTTCACTTCCATGGTTTGTGGTAGTGCTGAGATTGTTTTACTAAAATTTTTAGATATAAAAGAATGCGTAGAACCTGAATCAAAGAGTATGTTCACTATTCTTGAATGAATAACTAGCGTATTTATCACCACTTCGTTGTTGGGGTTCACTTCGGCATAAGTGATGGAAAAAAGCTCTTCCTTTCTACCTTGGAGGTTGTTGGTTGCCTATGAAACCCCTTGGTTTAGGGCACTGATTTGAGAAATGCCTCAGTTCATTGCAGTTGTAGCAATGAACAACGCGTTGAGGTTCGAATGGAGCGTTCCTCTCCTCTGTCGCAGCTGCGGGTCTTTCTTGCCGAAAGTTAACAGCTAGGTGCCCTTTTCTTCCACACATAAAGCATTTCCTCGTCCCCTTGAGGCAATTTTCAGGGTGCTTCTTTCTGCACTTTTGGCAAGTGGGGTGTTGGATCTTCTTAGCACCATTGGATTTATCCATCGGACCTCCAGCATTGAATCCCACATTATGCTTATTTTCCCCATGATACCCCTAGGATTCCCCAATCTCCATTTCGACCTTGAGGGCACATCGGACAATTTCCTCATAGCTCTCGAAGTCACAGATCGCTAATTCTTTTCGCAGGCTAGGCTTCAGCCCACCAAATAAGCAATCAACCTTGAATTCGGGGGTAACGACAAAGCCGGAAGCATATCATGCAAGCCTTGTGATGTTTGCCTCATATGATCAAACAGATTCTTCTTCTTTTTTCTTGATGGAAAGGAAGTCCCTTTCCATCTTAAGCCGAAGGGTGTGCGGAAAATATTTATCGAAAAATATCTTTTGAAAATCCTTCCATTCCAACGCCTCCACCTCCTCCTCAGGATTTGTATTTTTGATCAACGTCCACCATTGATCAGCTTCACCCTCCATATGATAAGACTCCAGGAGAACCTTCTCTTGTTCAGAACATTGAAGGATGGAGAAGATCTTTTCAATGGAGTTGATCCATTGTTCAGCGATCGTGGGATCGGATGACCTACTAAAAGTAAGAGGCCTTTGTCTCATGAAGCTCTCAATAGTGACTTGTTCTTTATTAGGGGGGGTTTGAATGTTCCTCTTGACCCGTGTTTCTATTCAAATCTTGAGTTAGATGAGAGAGAATCATGACAAAGTTTGAGACTCCCGCTCCCATTAGATTGGGCAACTCATTAGTACAATCATCACATTGATCTTCACATCAGTTGTTAGCCCGAGTCCTCCTATTACAGGCCATTGTCTGGAATAAAAGGAAAGTTAGGGGGTAACACATAAAGGGTAATCCAAATACAAAAGTTGATGACTTATAAAGAAACTTTTATTTCCTTAACTCATGAGTCTATAGGCTTCAATCTAGGCTTTTCATGATCTACTTTCTAACATATATTCTTAGGGGCATTTTTTTTAATTCCCTTAATAAGGGTTCATACTAAGCTTGTGAATTTATCAAAACATATCCCCCGGGAGTGTCCTAACCAAGAGTGTATCAAGGCTCGTTGTCGTGCACCAGTTCTCGTTTGAGTCTAGCTCAAATCAGTGTTTTCGGGTTTTACCCCTAGGATACATCTGTGCCAGATCCGCCTCTACCTGCTCGTATCCAGACAGGGATGTATTTGCTTGATAAACTACTTACTCAATACTTTCCAAAACTTAGGGATGTTTTTATTATACATAGTCTTGTCTATAAGGCTTTACTAGGGTTTTCTAATCCTAATCCAAAAAATAACTAAACCTATCCTCTAATACCAACTATGACAGCCCTGCTTTTATTACAAACTTAAACATGATTTATTACATAAACTATTCACTTGATACAACAAGGATGATCGAGAGTTCTAATGTATTTGGGGCTTAGGATCATTACATAACAACTTAAAACATGAAATACAACATCTTTATTGAAAACTTCCTTTACATGACCACTACATTCCATCGTACTTAGCATTGTATGGGATAACCTGAGGACATGCATAAGAAAAGGGGTGAGCTATAAAGCCCAGTAAGGGAATAAACATGGAATACATGAGGATTACAATACATTTTAGACAATAGGAATATCAATATAGCACAAGATAAAGATGAACATAAAGGCATGATAAAGCATGATAATCATAACATGGAAATGTGGCAACAACACTTAACATGGAATTAGCATGAGCCATGGCTCATTGCACATAGAGCATGAGTAAATCCTCATTGCACATGAAGCACGAGTAAACCCTAGTTTCACTTGAATTAGCATTAGTCAATACTCATTGCACATGACGTATCATGATACTGTAATTTACCCAATGCATTTGAGCGCTATAAGGGTGAACCCTTCTTAAACATTTCATTTCATGCATAAGTGTGCCACATGGATCATAAAACATGGATTCATAAAACATAATAATTTATTCCATGATAAAGTAATGTGGAATTCATAAATTAAACTTTATAATCAATAAGTAAATGTGCATAAAGGTGAATAACCTTGATGGAGAAATGGGCATGGTATTCACTACACAGTGGCATTGGCTTAGAAAATCAGTGCGATTTTGGTAGCGTAACAGCGTGACATAAGAATTCATAAAAACGGTTGATGAGGGAGAAATGTGTTACTCATCATATTTACATGTAATGGACAGTAAGGAGGTCATATAGATACATGTCCCAACAATTGTAATGGAATTTATATTCATGATACAAAATTATTGCTTGAATGTAAATGAGGAGAGAGAAGTTCCTTTCGGAATTTCGGCATAGTAACGGGTGTACATGGGAGGAATTTAATGAGAGAGAAAGGGGTCTCCCATCATTAATAATTTAAATTAAATGGGAAAAACAACTTAAATAAAATTGGACAAAAATGAGAAAGGAAGAAAAACAACCCTTACTAGGAAGTGTGCTTCCAAAGGCTTGAGAGAGGCTTGAGAGAGGCTTGAGAGAGGCTTCTTGGGAGCTTGGGAACCTTGAGAGGATTATAGAGAGAGTAGGGTAGAGGTTGTATGGACTCTAAAGGCTTTGAGTGAGGAGGAAGTGGGATCTTGGGTGGGTTTATATAGGAAAGGTGAGGGAATTCTTTATTATTTAGGTTTGGGACCCCTTATATTAAATTAATCCAAACCATAAACCATCCCATGGTTTTTGGAAAAGGGAAGAGGAAAACAATATTTTATAATTCCAAAGTCATAACTTCTTAAAATAATAGGGTTTCTTATGTGGAGGTGAGTCACACTCCCATGGAAAACAATTTAAAAAGACAAGGTGATTAATAAGTCTTGAAGTTTCCATTAATGCTTTGAA
This sequence comes from Viscum album, assembly GCA_963277665.1. Classification (NCBI taxonomy): domain Eukaryota; kingdom Viridiplantae; phylum Streptophyta; class Magnoliopsida; order Santalales; family Viscaceae; genus Viscum; species Viscum album. The sequence continues at coordinate 2,060,712,260 of OY728133.1, read as the reverse complement.
AATTAAGTCAAACAAACCCAAAATCACATTATTTTAATTTTAAAAAATATATTGGCCGAACATAAAGCTTATAGTATTTTATTACATCACTATTGGGTCATTATGATGTCATAAAACACATTATATATTTAAAAATTATTTAATTTTTACCCAAAAAATTGACTGTCTCAGAAAATTATGAAAAATTCACTGTCAGATAATTTTGACATCCTAATTCCAGAAATAACATTTATTTTATCTAAATAATTTTCTAAATATGTTAATTTTCACTTTTAAAATAAAAACTGAGATTTATCGAAAATTCATGGGTTTTGACAAAAATGGATTTCAGACCTTAATAAAAATTACAATTGCATTCATAAAATTATATGATCATTTATATATAATAAAATTAATTTAATAATAATAATAATATTTTATTAAAATATTATTTAATTCAAAAATTCCTTAATTTAATAAAATATAATTCTTAATTAAATAATAACTAAAAAAACTATTTTCACTTTAAAAACTATTTACAATGTATCAATAATGACAAGAAAGTATATTCATTATTATATACAAAAAATAATTTACATGAACATAGTACTAGTGAGTTGTTACATAACCCCATAAAACAGCCTCATAAAACCTAAGGGTAAGGTGTGCGATGGTGACAGACTCTTGGGGTGGCTCGAATAACATCGCTCGAGTGGTAATTTCTATCAACTTCCACTTTTCCTATAGACGGTCACGTTCGATCTTGACATGATGAAGCTCAGCTTGGGCCTTGTCAAGAGCTAAGCCCAAAGATGCCACCTCTTTTCCAAGCTCTGACAAATGGGATTCGTATGGAGCAATTATACTGGATGAGGCCATCGCTTCTTTTGTCTGAGTAAATTGGATTTGTTAAAGCCCTATATTTATACTAATCATGTGATCACTGATCAACGGCAATAAAAGTAACAGTCACAAATCTTAACATAAAACCAAATAAGTTGACATTTTATATAAATGTGTTACATAAAGATAAGTTTAACTATATCAAGATGGATTTCCATTAATGAAACTTTGGGTCGTTACAGATCGCTAATATGCTTTTAAAAATTGGGAGAATATATCCAAAAAAATAACACATTAATTATGCCATGAAGAAGAATTTGAACCACACATCATTCCCAATTAATCATTTAAACTAATCTACCAAAATACAACTAAGGAAAAATAACACCATAATTTCTCAATTACTTTTTTAGAAAACAATCGGTGTTTTATCAAACACCTTTCATGCATTTAAATGTCGAAATAATTAAAGAAACCCTTTGAAAACCATTTTACTACAATTTTTCATTATATAATCACCAAAGAAACTCATACTATCACATAAAAAGCATGATTATAATATTTTGGAAGTATTAAAGTGAAGTTACAATATCAACGGAATGTTTCAGAATGTAAATGTATAGAAACACTTACCTCAGTGATGTTTGAATGTGATGAAACTTTGGGAGGAGGAATAACCAAACCAGAGAGTACCGCCAAGAAAAAACAAGAACCTAAGAGAAAAGGAAGAGTGGAATATAAAATCAACCAAAAACTTATAGAAACATATATATGAATCTATAAGAAGCTTCAATGGTAGAAGGAGGGAAATGGAGTAGAATCATGTAGGCCCCTATGGAGCGCCTATGTCGAACAAGGGGAGGAATCCTGAAATAGGGTTAAAACATCATAGGGGAAAACTAGAATTTCACACTTTTAATAATCTAAGAATCTTGCATGGTTTGGTGAATTGTGTGCCAATAGTGCTCCCTATACTGGAAAAAAAAGAACCCCACATGGTTTGGCCACCTACTTCCCTAAACCGTACACCAATCCTTCCAAACACCACTTCCAAAATAACAGAACTTCACACATTGTTGTTGTGTGATTTCCCAAACCATGTGCAGCTGGTGCGCCTTAAATTTGGACAAGAAAAACAATCCATGTAGTTTCCTTGGTGAGGAAACAATGTTTCCCCTAACCATACGTGAATCTTGAACCACGTTCTTCTAAAACCAAAACCTCTATTTTTCTATAATAACTCAAAAAATCTTATCGGGACTCAACTTGAACCTCTTCCAAAACATCCAAATCCAAGAAAATTATAAAATAAAGGGATTTACAAGGTCGGGGTGTGAAAATTCTCCCCACCACAAACACTTTATGCCCCCATAAAATCACCCAACAAAAATATAAACAAAAATAGGTCCCAAAACTGAATAAAGACGAAGAAAACCATAGATTTCAGGATGACCTTCCACTTCACAAGTCATGCCCAACCATTTATGGTGGGAAGCACAGCATGAAGAACAACGGGATAACACAATAAGGTTCTCCCCAACATAATAACTTGACTAAAACCATGGCTTGGCTTTGAGATGGCCCAATGTGGGAACTCTCAACACGAGCTAACCCAAGATTTTCTGCACAATCCAAACAACACCACCACCAGAATCGAGATTCCACACATAAGATAAACCCCCAACAAGATGGTATAGACATGTGAAACCCACCACAAGGTAAACTAGGAACTCATATCCTAATCCAAAACCCATAGAACAAAGGGAAATACCATGGGAGAAACTCAAACCAAACATTGAACCCCAAAAACAAGCTAAAATCATTGATCCCCATAAGCACAGATATATCCAAACAAGTTCAAAAGAAAACTAAAACTGATTCACAAAAGGATAACCATATAAATATCTACATACAATGAACAGAAATTGTATTATAATAAAACAAGACCGCTGATTACTTTTAAAAGAACTCGCAATCAAATGAGAAACCACAATAAGAAACTTAAATTATTTCCACTCCAACACTAGAGAAATAAGTTGAGGCAAGGTTTCCCACAACCCCAGTTATTCTTAACTATGTTAAAAGCTTCACTCTAAGACATATGGCTAGAGCCCTGATATATTGAAGAATATGCTACCCAGTAGGTTGGAGCTAACATCCTCTGATTAAGGACTCTTCCTCAAGAAATTCTTCTTACAAAACTTCTCCAGGTGACCCAAATGGCCAAAATGACAATAGGTCTTTGGAGTATTGCAACAATATGACTTTGAGTTCCCAAATCAACCGTACTAGAAACATAAAATTGAACGGTCTGATGAACAAGAGTCTAAAACCAATGAAAGATACTCTTCAAGAATAATTTACTCTAGCTTACACTCCTCTAAATATGGGGAAACTTCACAAGCAACAAGATACATTGGGTTTCCAACTATTTGAACTCCGAGAATTAACTCAACTAAGAATTCCTCATCCAATAACTTCCCAAACTGAATGTCACCAGATGAGATAACATTCTATTTGATCTCTAGATGAAGAACCTAAAGGAATAGATTATATTTCAATAGATCTTGTGATTTTGTCTCTAAAGAAAAAGAAATTGGATCCTTGAAATGATCAACGTACGCCTTTACTGATTGTTGGCCTTATTGAATACTTAATATCTCTTTCACCTTCCTCTTCTTCACCTCCTATGGTATGAACCAGTAGATGAAATTAGTTTTAAACACCTCTCATTTCATCCCAAATTGCATCGATGATGGATAACTCACCTTCCAATAGTCTAAAGATGGACCCTCAAACAAACCCAGAACAACACGCAATCTCATAGCTTTAGGTGTTCCCAATGATCTGAAGAAATTCTCAACTTCCTAAATATATTCCACTACCTATAATAAACCTTGATCACCAAAGAAGATCTATAAAAACCAAGAATAATCATAAACAAAATGAGACCGACTATAAACTTTGAGGACCATTTTTGGGAGGCATATTATGGAAAACACAAAGATCACAAAATTAGGTTCAGCATCAACTCAAAACACAATCAAAAACAATAAATCAATCTAAAAACTAGGATCACAATCCAAACACATAAAATCCTAACCAAAAATACTCTTCTTAGGAACCACCCTTTTCATTTTAATTTCAAAAAATCCTTCTTCTAAGGCCACATTCCAATGCCTAAATCCACTTTTCTAAAAAAACCACTTCTCAATAAAAAACCAATTTCTGAAATCATTTTCCATTTCAAAAACTATTTTCATTTTAAAATCACACTCACACCCACCAAAACCAAAAAAACACTACTGGTTTCAAAAAGGTCAACCCAAACAAGCAATTCACATCAAACACTAGGAATGAAGAACTAGTGGTCATGCATAACCCAATGACATGGTTAGTGGTCCATGCCCTAAGTAAGCATAAACTACTAAGAGGTACTTGATCACCACACTCGGACTCCACATGGGTTACTACTCCATGTGATATCACAACATGACATAGACTCAACTCTATTTTCATTCATCATACACACTTCCAAAAACCAAATAAAGGATTCAAATCCTAGACTATCCTTAGAAACTTGAGGTTCAGAATGGGCAAGGGATTCATGAAATCCTTCCTGTATCTACCTCCTGAGTACCGATAGTCTTAATATTTGATCTACTTGACACCAAAAATAACAATGGTCATATCTGATACCATTTTGTCAAGAACCAATCCAGGGTTCCATCCCACCCAACACCTAACCCAATCTGAGACATGGCCTGAAGGGTGTTCCTAATAATCACCGGATAGAAACTAGTGTTGGTAATAAAAGTAATCAAAAATGGGAAATATTTTTCTCAAACAAACCAGGACCAAATAAAAACCTGAGCATACAGCATAACCAACAATAACTGAATATCAATAAATAAAAAATTGATTCAGATAAAACAACTAAATAATAGGATAAAAACTAAATACAAATCTAAGTTGTATGCCAAAATAATCTCCATGTGACATCTAGGTCACCACCATCAACAAAACCAGCTTGCTTTAAGAGAAATCGAACCATAAATATTAACCTAAAAAACAACTCGGGTCTACCAATGCTGAGTGGAACAAGTAAGGTGTGAGCTTAAACAGCTCAGTAGGTAATCACCACAAAGTCCATGCATTTCCTTACCAGAAATTTTCTACAAACACTCATTTTAAATACATTTTTTAAATTAGTTTAAACAATCAAACACATCTTTTCACAAATGATCTTTTCAAAAAAATACACACAGCTTTCCTTTTCAAAATCGGTTTCACTTTCTATAACCTATTTCAAAACCAAAACCCAAATACAAGTCCAAGACAGATAACCAAAAATGTACTATGAATAAAGTAAAGGAGACCAAATAAATAGTAACAACTAGTAAGTCCAATAATAAACATGCAGTATAAAATAAACAAGACATGCATATAATACATCATGAGAATTTTTGAACATATCTAAAGGAAATCCCTAGATGTACTTAGTTTAAACTCATCTATCAGCATATGGTGAATATCTGTATTAAATAACCAATTATCCACTCTATAATATCCAATCCAGTGGCACATCCCACCTAGCCCCATCAAGTCAAGGGGTTTCAACCCATCTAATTGGGGTTTACAAGAAACCATCACTCGAACCAAAATATGATGCCTAAGAATCCCATGATAATAATAATAATACTCGGAAAAACACGGTATATTAACCATAACCAATAGAATACTCATGCATGATCCAATATAGGGGAATGCATCCCATGTTCTAATGGAATCAATACCAATAATGTTCTTGTGCACGAGACACTAGTTAGGTTCCCATCCCAAAATTCTATCGGTTTCCAAAAAAAGCCAATTCAACAGGAGCATACATGAAAATCCATTTATTTCACAAGAACACTCATCCAACAGTTAAATATTACATGGAAACCACTATTTTCCATAATCAAGACTATTTCCAAAATAGTTTTAAAATACCAATCGGGCCTTCACATTACCCGTATATTCAATCCAGTATCTAAAACATGTCAACATGCCCAATGGTCCTATACATTACATGAGTTACAACACTAATTTTTAAAAACAAAAAAGGCTACAATAAGGCCTTCACATCGCATCACATTAACGCCAACTTTTCTAATGCAACACGAAGTACCAAACAGATTTCACATAATACAAGTTTTCAATCAATATCCAAAAATATCTAAAGTGATAACTAGGAAACACATTTCCAATACCAATTCCAATTCTAACACCATTTTAAAACAAAGCTGAAAAATTGCAACATAAATAAGTTTCCAAATGGGTCATTATGCCAATAATTCACCAAAACGTGTCACAAAATGACAAATAGGCTAAGTTTCTAAGAACACATTTGAAGTCACATTTTTAAGTCACTTGAAGAAAGACACCACCATTTGGAAATCAAATAATAATTTTAGAAATAGTGAATAGTTAATAAAGGATAAACCTTTTAAAAACCCAAGTCTTAAGGAAAGCATTGTTTTTAAATGCCATCATCATTTGAATTTTCATCCATGTGTGCACCCTGTGTAACCATGGATATAAAAAATCCAATAAAATGATTCAAGTTTCCATGAAAACATAAAAAAAACATTTTTAAGAATAACCATTTGACTTTAAACCAACATAATAAGTCACACGATGACAAGATCACTAATAAGATTATAAAAACTGGGAGAACCTTTCCAAAATATTTCAACACATTTACTATACCATGAAGAGGCATCTGAACCGCACATCATGCCCAATTAATCATTTCAACCAACATACCAAAATATAATTGAGTCCAAATAACACCAAATGTTCTCAATTTCATTTTTAGAAAACAATAGGCATTTTATCAAACATCTTGCACGAATTTAAATGCAGGCATAATTAAATAAATTCTTTGAAAAACATTTTGCATAAAGTTACCATTATAATATCTCCAAAAAACTAATACTATCACATCAAAACCATGATTATAATATTTTTGAAGCATTAAATGTAATCTTAAACATAAATAGACTGTTTCGGAAAGGAAATGGATGGAAACAACTATCTCAATGGTGTGAGAATGTGATGAAACTTTTGGAGAAAGAAGAACCATGCCTAAGAGGTAAACTTCACACCCTAACATCAAATAAATCAGAAAATTCATCAACTAAAACCCTTAGGGTCATTCCAATAAAGAATCCCAACCAAGAAAAACCAAGAACCCAAGATATAAGGAAGAGTAGAAGAAGAAATCAACCAAAAACTCAAAGAAACTTACCTAAGAACCTTTAAGAAGATTAAATGGTGGAAGGAGAGAAAGGGAGGAGAATCTTAGAGAGCCCCATTGTTCACCTAGGTCAAATATGGGGAGGAAATCCTAAAATAGGGTTAGAAATTTATATGGTAAAAACTGTAATTTCACACTTTTAATGACATGGGCATATTTCATGGTTTGGTCACTTGGTTTGGTAAACCATGCACCAACCATGAACCCTCTACTAGAAAAAAGGGGAACCCCATGTGGTTTGGCCACAAAATTTCCTAAAATGTCTGCCAACCATGCCAAACACCACTACCCAAATTATAGAACCCCTCACATGGTCGTGGCATGGTTTCCCAAACCATGTGCAACCTGTGTGCCTTACCCCTAGACACCAAAAATAAGCTGCATAGTTTCTTGGGTGAGGACATAGGGTTTCCCCTAACTGTGTTCTGACTGTGCACTAACTTATACCAAGCCCAAAACCTCTATTATTCTCCATTAACTCAAAAATTCAAAACAGGACTCAACCCAAACCTCTACCAGAACATCCAAATCCAAGAAAAGAATAAAATTAAAGGGTTTCCAACATCAGGGTGTGATAGTAAAGGTTGAATTATTTTATTTAGGGGTAATACCTCTATTATTCCTATATCTACCCTAAATCTAGGTGGAGTGGCATGTGTTTTATTTCTATCTCACCAATATAGTGTTGAGTCATGGAATTATCCAAGATGGTGGTTTTCTTGTGGTTTATTTGGGATCTGTGTAAGTTAGTTTGGTTAGACCATGCCAAATGATATTTGGATAGCTACTTGGGTTGATGATGGATGATCTTTATGGGTTTTTGGGGTTATGACCTATTATGGTTTTCATGATTGATGAGTTTGGAGTAGTTTTAGTTTTTTGATGGATTCCATTTGTTGTTTTCTTTTTAGTTTCTCTTGTTTGGGAAGTGGTTTATTTAGGATGTTATTACCTCATTATTTTTTTGTGACTTGTGTGGTTGGTATTATTGATTTGAGTTAAGATATATGAATTGGGTTTGGTGGATGTATTTAACATAGGGAATCTTGGGGTATCTACATGGGTAATCAGTGTGTGTGGTTGTTTCTAGTTGTACCATGGGTGCCTCAGGATTGATATTTTATATTGAGATCAATTTTATTTGATGTTATATGATATTGAACCCAAGTTACCCTTTGATGAAAATATATGGTATGAGGATAGAACTATGTTTTTTTATTGAGGAGTCATGTATATGAGTTTGTTATATCTTCTATTACAGTTGGAAGGTTTTTATGATCATGTTGATGAATTTTTTTATCTAGTATTACAACCTTCATACGTTCCATGGTATAAGGATCTTTTTTATGGATTTTGTTATAGTTCTTACTTTATGATGATTTACATTAGGTTGTATTCAATAAAGATTCATGTATTGTAAAAAGAAAAAATTATGGAAGGTTCATCCCTCAAGGGATAATAAAAAATGGAAATTTATTTTGGATTGTTGATACCATTAATTCCTATTACTTGAGGTTCAAAGATGAAAACAACTTATGGTGTATAAGATTTTTTCATCTTGGGAAAAGGGGTATGAGTAAAATTTTGAATCATGATATCATGAGAGATATTCTCTAATTGAAGAGATACCAGGATGAAATAATTGAAACATGTGGATAAGGTAAAATGGATCATGGTTCCCATAAAGGAGTTAATATTTTGTCTACCAGACCAATTGATCTTATTAACTATAAATTATATAGTAAAATGAGACAAAATTATTCCATAAGTGATATGTATTTCATTAAATTTATTGGTGATTATACTCTATTTATAAATTTCATGTTTATTAATAACAAGTCATAGCCCATTAAAATGTTCAAAACCGTTAAAAGGCAAGTAAAAAAGGAGTTAGGAATATACATTAAGAAACTAAGATCAAGTGATGTAAATAATTTTACATGGTATTATTTTGAAATTTATATTTAAAAACATGGAATCAAGAATAAATATATCATACCATTTACTTGATAAAAAATGGTGTAGTATAAAGGATGAATGGATACATTGTTGAGATGGGTAGGACTATATAATTTGAACAAAACTTCTCAAATTATTTCTATAGAGAATCTATATATATATTTTTGTACACATAAAAAATAAGTTAATGTTGAGTCTAGAGACACAAAATACACCAAATTAAATGTGGTATAATATAAATACAATTGTTAATTATTTTAGAGTTTTTATAAGTCCTTGAATTATAAAAATAAGGAATCGAAATATAGGAAATTTTGATGAGAAATATAAGAAAGATATTTTCATGAACTACTTATCTAATTTAATTGGATACTGATGTTGGAAAAAAAGGTTTCACAATATGGTTGACTATTGTGATATCAAAATTATTAAAAACAAGATAAAATCATATATAAAAATTGAATAAAGATTATAATAATATGGGGAAAAGAATTCATATATTAAAATAGAATAATGATAAAGTTACTGAGAGTGATACAGTCATATTTATTATTGATTCTGAAGAAGTAAGTGGTGAAGATAAAGTTTTAGGATATGATATAAAATAGTTTAAAAATTTGAAGAAATGTATTAAAGCTGAAAATATCATAAGAAATCAATAGGTTCTAGTGAAAACTATAAGGATATTGGGATTTGAAGATAAACTGAGCTCATTTCCCAAATTGAACTTCATAAAGTGGTATAAGTATTTGATCATGATGAGTGGATACAATATATAGATTAATAACTTTATTATATTGAGTATAACTTCCCTTAGGATCTTGTTCCGTGTCCTAAAAATAAAAAAAATAGCGCCAAGAGGGTTCTTAGAAATAAGATTAATGAGAAAGGTGAGGTATCAAGGAATAAATCTTGGATTTTGTACAAAGGATATTCTCAAATAAAATTTATTGATTTTGAAGAAACCTTTTCACCAATATAAATACTAGAGACTATCAAAATGTTCTTGTTAGTTGTAGCACAAACCCATTAAAAATTTTATCAAATGGGTATAAAATATGCCTTTCTAATGGTTATCTTGAGGTAAAAGTCTCTATTGAACAACTTGAGGATTTCATCTTAGATAATGATGGAAACATGGTATGAATATTGAAGAAATATTTTTTTAGTTTGAAAAAATTTCATGGATCCTATTATTCTAAATTGAATAAATTTATAAGGTATATGAAGTTAACAAAAGGTAATGTTGACAATAACCTTTATGTGATAGATATGTCTAAAGTTACTCTCGTTATAATTATCTATATGGATTACAACATATTTGATGATAAAAAAAACCTCTACGAAGAATTTTATGAATAGATGAAAAAGAGTTTGAGATGTTCGTGTTAGGTGAGATAACATACTTTCTTGGATTTCATATTGTATAGAAGTCAAATTACATATTTCTATCTCAAGAAAAATATGACTACGAATTATTGGAAAATTTTGGCATGGAAGAATAAAAATAATTTCCAACTCCCATTTAAGTTGGAACAAAATTATGCAAGTATGAAGTTGGATAAAGAATTAACCATAATTAATTTATAATATTCATTATAATCCTTATTTATCTAAGATAATCAAGGATAGATATAACTTATGTAGTGAATCTATGTGAAATGTTTTTAGTGCGATTTTAAAGTGTCTCACTTATTTGATATTAATAGAATCTTGAGATATATGAAAAGAACCTTGAATTATGATCTACTATACAAACACAATGTATATTTGAACTTGTCGAGGTTTATAGATGTAGATTATGCAGGTTATTGTACTAAAAGACGATAAAATTCGAGTGAAACTTTTTTTTCTAAGAGATGGTTGTGTTTTTTGGTATAAAAAAAAGTAAAATTCAGTTACATTGAGTAGAACTGAGGAAAAATATATAATTATTATGAACTTTTTTATAAATATGATACAGATGAAAGTGAAACTAGAATATTTGAAGTTTGATATTAAGATATCATTGAAAAAATCCAAGGATAATAAAAGTGTTATGTATTTGTATAAGAACCTAGTAAAACATTAAATATCCAAGAATATTGATATCAGATATCATTTCATTAAAGAAAAGGTGGAAAGTAAAGATATTAATATGGAATGCATTTATAACAAATATTAATTTTCAATTATTTTCACAAAATCTATTCTAAGAGATAGGTTTGTGGAATTGAGGCAGAAACTTAATGTTCAGCCTTCCCTAATCACTTGATGATTCATGGGTGAGACCCCCACTCGGATTTGTATTTCATTTTCAAAGGGGATAAAAATATACTATTTTTTATCTCAGGGGGTGTTTCTTTATCCTTTTCTAAATATAAATTGTGGTTATTGTAAAAATGGGGAGAAACTATATGAGAACTAAGGGAGAGCATCTAAGTCTCCTAGAAAAAAATTTATTATCACTAAGAGATGGAAGTCTATCAAAAACATTACCTTATTTGGTAGTGTAGTGTTTGGACATTTCTCATTGAGGAAGGTTGTGATTTGACGACTTTTGGTAATAATTTTTTAAAGTGAGTAATTTTTTAATAGTAAATCCAAATGGGGAGATGAAGAACCATTGGATTTTTTTATGATATTGTACTTTGTCTCAAACAATCATGTTTGATTTTTTTGTATGATATAGTAGTTCTGAAATTTATTTAAAGAATTAGAAATCTTTTATTAAAGTTTAAAACATGTTATAATAATTTGTTAAAATGGAAAATTATTTAAAACATGTAAAAAAGTAAAGTTTGGAAAGTTCATTGACGAATTTATGTTGATTTTGGTGAAAATCAATCATTTTTTATGATCTGACTTAAAGAATTATTGAGGAAATTCAAGAATATTTTTGGGAATTTATTTTTTATGGTGGCATTTGATTATAAGGATTTTAAACTTTGGATTTATTTTACTAAGTTTGGATTTGGTAGTTTTAAAAAAATGGAAAACCTATCCTAACAAGACCATTCCAATCAATCTCTCTTAGGGAAGGTTGTCCTAGATTAAATCCCATGTGTGCCTACCAAAATAGGGATTTAAAGAGAGATTATGGACTGCATACAGGTTGGAAAGTGCACATGGGTGAGTGCATGAAGTCATGGTTGTGAGTGTGTTCAAGATATAAACCTGTTGCCATGGCCAAGTGATTTGAGAACTAGGATCTCTTATTAATTATATTACATCCACTATGAAGAATGATATGGGAAAGAATCTTTATCGGGAACTATTAATGCATTGAAATTTTATTCATATAATTATATAAACTAGATTTTATCAATTTGTACCATTTGATCCATGTCATATTCTACCTCTCGGTATGGGTATACTGCATGTTGGGATTCATCTTTTTGATGATCTACCATCTCTAGTGATCAATCTATGAAATATTAACCACTACTAGAGATTGAAGAAATATTAAATCAATGTGATCTCATGAAATAATCACTGAAAACTTCCATTCATTCAATCTATGTCTTTCATGTAGAAATTTGTGTGAAGAACATGCACTATCAAACATGATATAAACTTAAAATTTAATTTTCACATCTAAAGTATTTTTAGATATTAGTTTTATACATGATATTTTTTAATATAAATGAGTCATCCAAGTTTATGATCATTCATCACCATATTTTCCAGCATTAATGTACTTAAGATTAGATGATATCTTTAGAGTTTTTAAAATATCAATCACTTAGCATAAAAATTAAATATAAGTTGGCGATGAGTCATCTATAAATACCAATTCCATACTAAGGAATTTTTTTCTTGATGTTTGGGTCAGATATCTCATTTTCTCAAAGAAAAATAGAGCATCCATGGATCCCTCTCGACCATGTGAAGAAGAGTGAGTCCATATTCTCATCATCATGAAGGATAAGTGAGATCTCATGAGCCACATATAATTCATCAAGATTGATTTAGTATTTTTGAATCACTAATGTTATGAAGAATGAGTTTTAAGCCTAATTAGATATATGAAGAAGAAGAAGAAGGTATATTATTTGCTTGATATTGTGAAGAAGAGGCTTGAGTTTCCATGTACTTTGTTATGTAAAGTGCATCTGAGTATCTAAAAATCTCTCTGAGTTTTTTTTGAAGAAGAATAATGAGACTCATGTACTCCATGTTACATGAATAATCTTGGTATATGATGTATCTACTTTTCACAAAGGTCCTATGTGAAGTCTCCATAAACAATTAATTTATATGACCATGTAGTACATGAAAATTCATTGATATACCTGAAACCGGTTTCATAAAGTAAACTAAGGTTAAAACACAAAGGATTCATGAAGAAAGACAATGAATAGAAATTCATATGAAACTAATAATAATTGGTTATAGTATAGAGTTTATAAATTCGATAATATCATGCAATGATTGCATTATGTTCCTTTAAATTAATTAAAAAAATCCATATGAGTTGTGAAAATTTTACTCTTGTATTAAATAATATCATAATATAGTGTGTTTCGATTTTGATTATTACTTTTCATGGTTTTTGTAGAAGTGGGAACATGTTATACAGATTATCCTAAATACTTGAAAGGAATTATTTTCACCAATTAATACAAAAGTAAATAGAAATAGATGGTGATATTTCTCATTGTAGTTTTAATTATTATTTTTAAAAGTGTGAAGATTTTTTTCATTGGGACTCCATAAATCATAGTGTGACTCTATTATATTGAGGATTGTTGGGTGTAAATTATAGTTATTATAGTGAATAATATTTTATTTGGGTGTCTAACCAATTACATCAAGGAGTGGGATCACATTAAGACAAAACATTGTAAAAATATTATGTCCTTGTACTAATTATTTTTATTATATTTGGATAAGGTTGAGTAATCATAAGAATGAATTAGATACAAATATATAAATAAATTTCAACTTTAAAAGATATTGAAATTGTAAAAATTCACCACTGATTCAATCCCCCCACCTCTTAGTGTTGAAACACCTCTTTGGGATCTTAATTCACAAAGGATTAAGGTAGGTGGATTCATATTATCACATTATTAAATTAAACCTTTAATGTCTAATATTTAAATTCAATTTATAAAATTTTACAAAATATTTTTTGTGATTATTTTAAATATTAGTTTACATAAAACATAATGTTTTAATTAATTTCTTTGATACAATAAATATAAATGAATTTAAATCTTATTCATAAGAGAATTTAAATTTTTTTGTAAGTTTCTTGATGAAATTACATGTAAATAATGCTTGTTTATATTGAATAAACTTCATAGGAAAAGTTTTTTTCTTGGGGTAATAAATCCTAGAATGGAAAAGGTCGTCCTCAATAGTTATATTTGTAACCCTAATAAGTGAAGTAACTTATTATTCACCCCTAATGTATAGTGAAGTCATTATATATCCATCCCACTAGTTAAGGGTATCAACATTATTAGTGAACTAATTTAACTAGATGTCCCTATTCGTAGTGACCTTAGGGTTCCCTATCATGATGTGTGTTTTAAAGATATACTTTTATGGTTTCCATCATCAGTATAAGTTGATAAAATAAATATAATATTATAATTGTTTTATTAAAAAAATTAGAAGTTTCTTTCATGTAATTTTTTTCAAACTATCATTGTTGGTCTTTCTAACTAAGTTTTTATATGAAATGCTTCATGGGGTATTATTGGGTTTATTATGCACACACCTTTCATACACTAATGGGTATATGTAGACATTTTTTTATCTAGTGTAAGTAATGGAAAGGCATTTGTTGGAGGTGATAAGTATCCATGATAGATATTTTATGTTATGGAGGTGAAATAGTGAGATGTTATCCCTCATGACATATAGTGATGGATATAAAATTATTTTTTTCATTTTTTGTTCATCATGTGTATAGAAGACATTATATTTTATGTTTGACTTATCATCTTATCCCCATTTAATTTTTGGATTTATTTTGTATATTTTATAATTTAGTTTGATGTTGCATTTTTATTTATGTTTCACTTTTGATTTTAGTATTTTTATTCTATGTGATTGAGTTTATTGATTCATCTTATATAATTGAGTGCATGACTCACCAATGTATGGTGAGGTCGTGTTCAGTTCTTATACAATTACCCTATGATAATATTATTTCCTTGGGTGAAACCATTTCTAGAGGTGAATTCCTTATTGACCAAACACTAGTTATTAGTTTATGGGGATTAGAAACACCCTTTGGAGTATGTAATAGAGAATTTTGGGTTCCTAGGTTAGATGAAATTTAGGTTGGTTTGTGATAAAATAGTATTAGAGACTAATATTAACTGTTTCATTTAGAAAGTTAGATAGACAGGAAATACAACTATCGGGGATCATGAGAGGTTTATTAAGAATTGTAAAGCCAACACATTTAGTAACTGTCTTTGAGTTACCAAGGTGTATTGATAATGAGAAATTGATTTTGGATTAGATTTACTCTTTTACTTAGGTAGGTTGCACGGGCTGTAGATCATGCATAAAGGCAATGTTTTATATAAGGATGTGGGTTTTTATACTTCTCTATTCTTGATTTTATTGTTTATTTAATTAATTTTAACGGTTTTTATTGAATACTTATTATATATTTTATTAGTTTTATTTTTATCTATTTAATTTTATATAGTTTCATTCCCCCTCAATGTCCTCCAGTGAACACACTAGATGGAGATGAAAATATTTTTTTATGGGAAAACCCCCTTATTGATCATAATTTGATTAAAAATCATGGGTAAAGTTTAATACATATATTAAGGAATATACCTAGGTTCATTCTAGCCTCGGGATGAAGTTCCAAGTATCAGACAAGACAAGGACCAAGATCAGGATTTTATATGACATAAGCCTCTGAATTTTCAAGATAGTAATGGTCCTCAAGACAATAAGAGTGTTTAGAAAATATTTAGAGTATTTTAAAATTCATTGAGTCTCGTAAATTATTTAAATTGAAATTTTATTCATTTATACTTGAGTTTCCTAGTAGGAATTGTTAGGAATCAGTGATTCAAGAAAAACTGTTCATGAACCTTGAATGGAAGGAATTAAAAGTAATATTCACTCCGTAGTTTTACCCAAGAACTGTGGATTTTTTAAATATCAATAGTTTGTAACCCATTAGAAGGGTAACCATATTATCATAGAGTACACCAATAAGTTTAGAATTCTTGTCCATTTTTTCTAGAGTTGGTTTCTCATGATGAATTAAAGGATCTTCAATTTTAAATGGGCCTTCGATCGGATATTTGGTCTCAAATATTTTTCTTAAAGAGTAAATATTATACAAAGATAGTATATTGATCTTTAATGGTAAATATTGATCCATTTGGGGTGTCTATAATAGTTGACCCTTTAACTCTTTCTGTAGGTGGTGAGGGTGATTTTCTTGAAAGAAATGGAAAGCATGATAAATCTAGAAGTGGTAGTGGTATTGATCCTCAACCTTTTTCTCATCCAATTGATTCTAACCCTATGGGAATCTAGAATCCTATATAACATCAGTACATTCATATTGGTGAAATAAATATTTCTTACCCATAGATTATAAATACTTTCCATCTATTTTTTCCTGTATAGAACCTCTAGAGGTTCTTTAAAACTAATTTTCATTAGGTATAGGTGTATAATTCTTATCTTCTAAGGGACATAAAGTGCAGTTGGATACCTCAAAAGAAATGGGAACTCATTCTCATGTATTTGGAGGTAGAGTTGTATCATCTCATGGTTATAGTTAGATGAGAACCGGTCCTATGATCATTGGTAGGATTCAGAATTAGGATGAGAGTGGGTAGCTTCATGAAGTAAAGCAATACCCCATGGAGTCATAGGTGGGACCATCAATAGTGAGAGGTAAAATTCTTGTTACATCATCTATGGATGATTCTTTATTTGATATTGATGCTTATTTCTCATTTATTCCTTCTCATATTGTGTAATTATTAATTCTTACCTTATCTATGATACCATAAGTCATGGAAATATCGACTCCCTTAAGGAATAAAAAAGAACATGGATTTTGGTATCCATCTTATGTAATTTATATATCTGAAGTGGAGTTGAATTGGGATTTTATCATACTTTGGATAAACCTTTTTGACATAATTTTATGAATGGACTAGAAGATGACCAATAAGGACTATATTGATTATTGTCATCAAAGGGTTTTTGTCTCTTACCTATTTAGGATCACTCATCTATTCCAAGGTGAATAGGATCTATGATAAAGTTTATTATAACCTCTACTTCTCGAGGCTAGTAAGATTATATATTTGGTTTCATTCTTATTGTTAGCGGTTAGTAAGGAGAATTTTGAGGGAATGTTACCTCCGATGGTTTAGAAATTCCTCAACGTATTTCCATATGATTTCTTAGGTTTTTTGTAAAAAAACAGGTAATGGTATCATAAATAACTTTCATTTTTACTAATAGAGTTATATTAATTATAAAAATATTAAGTAATTTCTACATAAAAAAATAAATTGTTTTAACTATATAATTTTATTATAATTTTATCATTTAAAAAAATAATTTCTAAATTTTTAATTTTTAATTAAAAAATAAATTTCATATTTGAAATCATTATATAAAAATTAACTTGGGATAAAATTTTAGGGTTTTTTAGAAAATATTGATTTTTAGTTAATAGTGAAAAATACTGATTTTTGTAAAAATGTCATTTATTTTCAAAAAAATAAGTAATTAAAAGTCCCAATATATTCGGAATATGATTTAAAGTAACATAAGTATTATTTATTTATATTTAATCTAATTAATTAATTTTGAATCAACTTTATATTGTATTTTATAATAGGTTTATTTTAGTTTTCAAAATTGGTTTTTTAGAAGAAAAAAAATTAAAGTACATACCATTTATCCATTTTAATTAATTAAGATAGTGTCTATTGAGGAATGTTTTAAATGAAATTTATAAATAATGCATCAATAAATATTAATTGTTATTCATACAATGATTATTATTTTCACATATTTAATATAAAATCATCTTTTTCTTGAAAAATACACATCTTGAAAACCCTCTTATTTATCACGTCTGCATGTATAATTTTAAATTAAATTTGGAAACTTATGAGAATTAAAGTTGGTAAAATGGATTTTATATTTTGAATCATGATTTTTTATATTATCTAATATATTCTACTTAATTTTTGACTGTAATGAATAGTTAAATTAGTAAAAATTAATTATTGTGATTAAGGTGAAAACGGGTTTTCTAGGGGTTTAACTAAAAAGATATGGGTTAAAATGACCTAAAAATTGTATAAAATATATTGTATAGAAATATTTATAATTTATAATATATTGGTATCAATAACGGTCTATTTTAGATCCTTTTGAAATGTGAAAAACATGGGTACACCTTTTTCCTTTCAAAAATTACAAGTGTGTCACTCACATCACTTATAAAAGGACACCCCCTATCATCTCTACTTCACACATTCAAATACCTTTTTATTTACCAAGACCTACCCAAATACGTTTATAAATTTCCTAATCATGACCTAGATCCCTTATTTTTATCATAAATATATCCTAAGAAGGATTTTTCTGCTTACCTAAAGATGTTGTCCAAAAAAGAGGATGATAAAGAATGAATTTAACTAATCAAAATCAATGTAAGGGAATTTGTATTATTTTCCTTTCTTAAGGAATATTTCAATTTTATGTAACTATATTATTTTATGAGGTATATATAAATCCCTTTTATATTTTATATCATGATTTTTTCTATTCTCGTGATATTTAATTTTTTGTTTAATGTTATTCTTTCATAGAACTTATGATTACAGTGTTTCCAAAGTGGTAAGGGACTTTTCTTTAAAAAATACTCTTTAAAAGTTTTATTTCAAAATCCATTTATATTCCATGTCTTTGTTTTTAAAATGATTTTATAAATGTAATTATTTGGATAGGAGAATTTTATAAAGTAAATTTTTTTCTTTCTTTCATGTTTTTCAAAAAAAAAGGAATATTTATACAGACTGTTTTACTTTCTTTACAAATAAAAAAAAGGAATGTACAATTTTAACATGTATGGTAACAAAAACTTTTTTCTCCACCATAACCAATATTTTATGTTTGGATTCCTTTACAATATTTCATGTTATCTGAAATGAGAAATCATCTTTATCTTTTTCTATGTATTTTGGAATTAAAATGGGTTTTAAAAGAAAAGGGTATTTTGGTATTGAAAATGGGTTTTTAAAAGAAATGGGTATTTTGATATCTGAGAGATTTTTTCATATGCAATTAAATTATTGTTTGAAAATTTTTATGATTAAAATGTAGAATTTCGTGATTTATGATTATCTTATGTTTCTTAGGCATTGTTTATAATGATGTTTGGTTATGTTATAAACTGAGGATATTGGTTATGTTATAAACCAATTATGGGAAATTTATTATAAACCAAGGATGGATGGTTAGTTATTAACCACGGATGGGTGGTTCTTTGATAAACCAAGGATGGGTGGTTCTATGATAATCCAAGGACAGTTATGTCCATGATATCTCTCTAATGCATTGGGTACTCCAGAGATGGAATTTGACCATATCGGTTATTCCATTTGTAAGAGTGATATGAATGATGATGTCCCAAGTTACCTATATGATTTATATGTTCTTTATATGGATAAAAATTGATTTCTTTGAGTAAAAACTATGTGTGATTTTATGTGAAAAAAAATTATTTCATTTTACTCAAAGAACTTTGAGATAAAGGTAAACATTTTATGGGTTTCATGTTTTTCAATTGAATAATGAAATTATTATTTTATGTTACTTACTATGATTTTAGTTATCATCCAACATTTTAATTATTTTCACATGGTTTAAGGATGTGTAAGGTAAAGTACTAGGTAAATTTGAAATTTGTGACGATTTTTCATGAAAATAAATCATATTTTATTTTAGAAGTTTTATATTATAGGAAAAATGGTTACTGGTCAGAAGTGGTCACTTTGTATATATGTGTTTTTTTAAGGTATGAGATATGACCTAATTATCAAAAACTCTGAACATAAAAAGATCCTATAATGTAAGTGAATTAATTCTTGAATTAAAACAAAATATTTTTTAATGTATAAGTTTAAGTCTTTATAGTTGGTATCAGAGGTTGGTTTAGGTAAATTTAGAGTTTAGGAAAATGATAATAGCATACCCTTAATAGATTTTAATTTATGGTTATGTTGAAATGATATAGAATTTAAATATTACTATGTTTATTCATCTAAACTATGTCTATTCAGAATAGTTTTCCATGGAGAAAATAGGGAAGTTGTAAATGTCCTCCCAAATTAGCATCTTGAGATAGTTAGAATTGGATTAAAACAATTTTTTAAAGTGATGGATTAG
Organism: Viscum album; assembly: GCA_963277665.1. Taxonomy (NCBI): domain Eukaryota; kingdom Viridiplantae; phylum Streptophyta; class Magnoliopsida; order Santalales; family Viscaceae; genus Viscum; species Viscum album. Next base: position 2,060,691,781 of record OY728133.1, on the reverse strand, counting down.
TTTAAAAAAATTATAAATGGTGGTGATATCCATGCAATAGAGGAACCTGATCTACCATGAATGAACATATCTATAGTGGATAATTTCATGAAATAGGATTTGCTATCATTCATTGGATTATCTAACCCTATATTTTTCAAATAATAGATTAATACAATGGAGATTGTATTTGAAGTCATGGGATGTTCAAAACATAAAATGTTAACTCTTATCATTTATTGTTTTGAAGGTAAATTTTATTAAAGTTGGTCTCTGGTTAAGAATACTAGGGAGAAATATGGTCTTGATTCCTTCGAATGGGAAACATTGAAGTATCTTTTCCTTGATAAACATTTCCCAAAGGTTGTTGAATGTGGATAGAAAAAAATCATGGAATTGAGGTAAAACAATAAATATTATATTGTTGTGTATGAATAAAATTTTACAAGACTGTTCATGTATATACCATATTTTTTTGAGAACATTTATAGTAAAATTAATAGATTTTACCAGGGATTAAAACTAAGTTTACGAAGAGCTTTTGATGTAGGGGAATTTAAAATCTAGGATAAATTTATTTATTGTGCTAAGAATATGGAGATGGAGTTTTATTTAATTATGTGCCTTGAGATAACAATAGTAATAAAAGGACTAGATGGATAGTAATGGGGAATCATCCATCAGAGAAATATGGAGATAATAAAACTAAGTTTCTATATTTTAAGAATTGTGGTAAAAAACATCTAGGATGATGTCTTATCAATTCTAGTAAGTTATTTCAATGTGGTAAATTTGGACATATAGCTCATGACTTTATTGAAAATGAGAAAACAAGTAATGAAAAGATGATGGTATAAGTTTTCAATATTAGTGACTTGAGGTATTATGCTAACATGTTTCCAAATTTAGTCACTTAGGGGGGAAATATTCAATACTTTAAGAAAAAATGTGTGGAAAAATATATTTTTACTACTATAGTTGATATTGGTCCATCAAGTGAAGTTTTGATAGGTATTTTACTTATTTATTAAAATTATGAAAATACCTCATTTGACTCTTGATCTTAAAATTATTTTATTTCTTAGAAATTTTTAAGTACATTTTAAATATCACTTTATAAATGTAAGATTAAACTTTTGGTGAAAACTCTAGGTAGAAATATTAAATAAATAAATATTTCTAGAAATATTCTTATTAACATTAGTGAGATGGTATTTCCATTAAATATTTTTTAACTATCTATAGTATATTGTAATATCATTCTTAGTATGGATTACATTTCAGTTTATCATGCTAATATAGATTTAAGAGATAATAAAGTTATGTTCAATGATGTCATGCCTTTTATAACTTACCAAGAAGCTGATAAATTTATTAGAGATAGAAGTTAAAGTTACCTATCTCATATTGTTTAAAAGAAATAAATTTTTCAAATTAGTTATGTTCCAGTAGTTAATGAAAACATGGATGTATTTACTAATGATTTTTATAATTTTATTACTGGTTAGGATTTTGAGTTTATTATTGACTTATTGCATGATTATAATCCTATTTCAAAACCCACTTATTGAATGGATCGAGTGTAACTTTTACAATTGAAAATACAATTACAAGAGTTTCTAGATAAAAGTTTCATTCTTCCTAGATCTTAACCATGGGGTGGTCCAATTTTTATTATAAATAAAGACATTTTAATGATCCATTTCATTGACTATGGTTCTTTGAATAACATCATTGTTAAGAATAAGTATCATTAGCCTTATACCAATGATTTTTTTGATTAGCTCTATAGAGAAAAATATTTTTTAAGGTTGATCTTGTGTCTGGTTACTGTAGTTTGAAAGTTAAGTAAGTATATATTTTGAAGACAACATTTTATAATAGATACAGGAATTATGAGTTCATAGTTATTCTCTTTGGGTTTTCTAATGCACCTGTTATATTTATAGACCTTATGAATAGATTTTTCCATGAATTCTTGGATAAGTTTGTGGTTGAATTTATTGATGAAAATTTGGTATATTCTAAAATTAGAGTGGAATATGAAATACACCTAAGTATTTCTTTAAAAAACTAAAAGTAAAAGAAACTATATGAGAAATTTAGTAAGTTTGGATTTTGGTTGAAATAGGTTTCTTTCTTTGGGAATATTGTTTCTAAATTTGGCATAACTATTGAACCTAATAAAATAAAATTTGTTGAAGAATGGAAAAAGACCCAAAAATATCATATAGATTCTTAGTATTATTTTATTAGTAGGTTACTACTAGAATTTTATTGAAAAAGTTCTTATTTGTCTAGCTCATTGACTAAGTTAACTTGAAAATGAGTTAAATTCATCTAGAAAAATTAATGTCATGATTTATTTCAAGAATTAAAAATAATATTGGTGAATTCTCTAGTTTTGGACATGACTTTTAGAAATAGTGAATTTTTCATCTACAGTGATGCTTCATTGAAGGGACTTGGTTGGTTCTTGATGAATAATTATCAGGTAATTTCTTATGCATCACATTAGTTGAAACACCATGAGTTAAATTACACTAAAAATGATCTAGAATTCGCTGGTGTGGTTTTTCTTTAAAAATTTAGAGTCATCATTTGTATGGAGTATAGTTTGAAATATATACTAATCAAAAAAGTTTTAAGTATATATTCACTCAAAAATAATTAAACATGATACAGAGAAGATGTATAGAGCTGATCAAGAATTATTATTTCATGATTCATTACCATCCTTGAAAAAAAACAAAGTAGATAATTCTTTTATTTGGAAAAATAATTCTACGTTAACCAAGTTATGGGAACATGGCCCTTTGGTTAATTATTTGATGAATTTTTTCCTAAAAGTTGTGGATGTAGAGATATCCTCTATTTTTTCATGTTTCAGTGTAGTCAAATTTTTCAAAAATAATTAAGTAGCCTAGAAGCAGGATTATGCTCTGTAAAAAATGGTAGAATCCATTAAGAATGGTAAGATTATTGATTTTAATATTGATGAAGATGGTGTTTTAAAATTTATAAAACAATTGTGTGTGCCTTGTAATTACAAGTTAAAGAAATATTTGTTGAGTCAATATCATATTTATTCATTTTCCATTAATTTAGGAATCACTAAGATGTGCAGATAACTTCAGGAGTATTACTAGTGGGATGGTATGAAAAGAAATATTGTTGACTTTACCATTAAGTGTTTGACTCATTAGTAGTTTAAAGTGGAATGATAATTACAAAAGGGAACGCTTCATCATTTTCTAGTGATGGAGTGGAAATGGGATAATATATAAATGGATTTCATAGTGGGATTACCAAATAATTCATGAGGTAAAATGTGATTTTTATTATTATTAATTGATTAAAAAATATTTAAATTTACTTCTCATTCAAGATAATATATATTTAGATCATCTTTGTTGACTGTATCTAAAGGGGATAGTTAGGTTACATGGAGTTCCTCTCTTAGTTATATCAAACTGTGATCTCATATTTGAATCTAATTTTATAAGGTACTTCATAAGTCATTGGATACTAAATTAAATTTTAGTACAAATTTTCATCCTAAAACTAATGGTTAGTCAAAGAAGACTATTCTAAACATGGAAGATATGTTTTGTTCATTTTCAATGAATTACAAGGAAATTTATCATCAACATCTTTCTCTGGTTGAGTTTTCTTATAACAATAGTTTTCATTCTAGTATATAGATGGAACCTTTTGAGGAATTATATGGAAAATAGTGTTGAACATTAGATTTTTGGGATGAAGTAAGAGAAATGAAGCTTATAGGAATATAATGTTTATATTAAATGGATGATATGGTTTATTTTATTCAGAAATATATGATAATGGCTCATACCGACCAAAAAACGTATATGGATAACCGGAGGAAAGATCTTTCTTTCGAGGTAGGTGATCATGTTTTTTTTAAATTATCTCTATGAATAATTGTTATGAATTTTGGTAAAAAGGGGAATATAAGTCCAAGGTTCATTATACCATATTAAATCCTATAGAAAGTTAGATTATATTCCAACTGAATGTATTTTCCCTCAATTTTGTCCCAGATACACAATGTATTTCATGTTTCAATATTAAGGAAATGTGTGCTAGATTCATATCATGTTTTTATCCCTAAAGCAGGTTAGTTAGAAAAGAATATTTCCTATCAGGAATTTATAATTTAGATTCTTGAACATAGAAATAAATTTTTACAGAATAAGGTGATTCATCTAGTTAAGGTTTTATGGAAAACCTATATGGTTAAAGAGGTAATAAGGGAATCTAAAAATGCAATGAGAGAAAGATATCCCCACTTGTTTAATAAGTGAATAAAATTGTGGAAATGTAATTTAAAAAATAGAAAAATAATGTAACAACATATTTAATTTTATAATAAATCACTTTCATGTTTACTAATATATTTATATTCATTATAAAGATATTAAGTAATTTTTACATCAAAAAAATAGTTTTAACTAGACTCTTTTCTTATAGGGTTTTTATTTAAAACCATAATTAATAAATTTTAGAATATTAATTATAAATAATTTTTTTAATTTTTGAAATTATCATATCATAATTAACATAGGACAAAATTTTTAGATTTTTCAAAAAATATTGATTTTTCAGTGAATAGTAAAAACTACCAATTTTTGTAAAAATGACATTTCTTTTCAATAAATTAATTAATAGAAAATTTTCATTACATTTTGAAAATAATTTTAAGTAAGATAAGACTTATTTATTTATATTTAATATAATTAATTACTTTTGAATCAACTATATATTTTATTTTATTTTAAGTTTATTTTGGATTTAAGAAACGGGTTTTTTTGAAAACTATTTTAAAGTGCATAATGTTTCTCCATTTTAATTAATCAAGATAATACCTAATGAGTAATGTTTTAAAATGAATTTATATATTATATATCAATTAATATTAATTTTAATATATCAAATGATTATTATTATTTATAAAGTTAATATAAAATCATATTTTTCATCGAAAATACACTTCTTGAAAACCACTTTTTTATCATACCTGCAAGTTTAATTTTAAATTAAATTTTTCTACTTATATGAATTGAATTTGGTAAAATTTATTTCATATTTTTACTCATAATAATTTATATTATTTAACAATATCAAGTTATTTTTTTGCTAAAATGAATAGTGAAAGCAGTAAAAATTAATTACCGTAGTTAAGGTGAAAACGGGTTTACCGAGGGGTTAAACTAAAACAATAAGTGTTAAAATGGCATAAAAACTTATATAAAATATAGTTTATTGATATATTTAGAACTTATAATTTCTAATTCTTAATAATGTTCCATTTTGGATCTTTTTGGATTGTGAAAAATGTGGGTACACCATTTTCTTTTCAAAAGTTACAAGTGTGCCACTCACCTCACTTATAAATGGCCACCCCCACTCCTCTCCGATTATCACCTTTAAATAAGTTTGAATTATCAAAGACCTATCCAAATACCTTAATAAATTCCTTCATCATGACCTGGATCCCCTATTTCCATTATAAAGTCATCCTAATAAACCTTTTAGTTCTTACCTAAGGAGGTAGTCTAAAGATGAGGAAGATAAAGAATGAACATGACAAATCAAACTCGAGGTAAGGGGTTTCATCTCAATTTAATTTTTTTGAGGAATATTTTTATTTTATTCATATATATTATTTTATTAGGTGTATATACATAACCTTTCACATTTTATATCATGAATTTCTCTATTATCATTATATTTAAAGTTTTATTCGATGTTATTCTTTCATGGGGCTTATGATTCAAATATTTACAAAGTGGTAAGGGTATTTTCTTTAAAAAATAATATTATAAATTTTTCCTTAAAAATCACTTCCTCTTCCATGTCCATGTTTTTAAAATAATTTTAAGAATTTAATTATATGGACATGAGAATTTTATGAATTATATTTTTTTCTTTCTTTTATCTTTTTAAAAAAAAATTAATTTTTGTACAGAATTTATAAATTAATTTAAAAATGATAAAAGGAATGAAATATTTTAACATTTATGATGAAAAAAAATTCCCACCACCATAAAAATTATTTGAATTTTAGCTTCCTTTAAAATATTTCATTTTCTATTCAAATAAAAACACTCTTTCCCTTTTTCTGAGAATTTTTTTATTAAAAATGGGTTTTAAAAGACAAGTGTTTTTTGATATTTAAAATGGTTTTTTAAAATAAATGGGTATTTTTATATCCAAAAGTGTTTTTCATGTGGTATTAAAATATTTTTTAAAGTTATTTATGATGAAAATTCAAACTTTCATGATTTATTGTTATGTTATGGTTCTTGGGAATTTTTTTTGATAATGGGTGGTTCCATTATAAACCAAGGATAAGTGGTTATGCTATAAACCAATGATAGGTGGTTCCATTATAAAACAATGATGTATAGTTGTGTTATTAACCAAGTATGGGTTACTCCGTGATAAACCAAGGATGGGTGGTTCCATGATAAACCAAGGATGAGTGGATCCATGGTATCCCTCCAATGCATTGGGTACTCTAGAGATGGAAGTTGCCTATTTCAGTTATTCTATTTATAAGAGTGAAATGAATGATGATGTCCCAAGTTACCTATATGATTTATATGTGATTTTTATAGGTTTGAAATGATTTATTTAATCAAAAAGTGTATATTATTACATGTCAAAATGATTTATTTAATTTCACTTAAAGAACTTTGTGATAAAGGTAAAAAATTATTGGGATTTCATATTACTCACTGGACTAACAAACTTCTTCTTTTTATATACCTTGTTGATATTTTTGTACTCATACTATGTTTTACAAAAATCACAGGGTTTAATGATAGGTAAGTGAAAGGAAGAGGTCTAGTTTAAAGTCATGAATATTTTTCATGAAAAGAAATCATGCTTTATTCCAATAGTTTTATATTTTAAAAAAATGGAAAAAAATTGGAAGTGTCCAATTTATATATATATATATATGGTTTTGTACTATATGAGTTATGACCTAATTCTATAAAACTATAAACTTAAAAAAAATCTTCAAATGTAAGAGAATTAATTCTTTACTAAAAAATAAAGATTATGTAATATTTAAGGTCAAGTATTTATAGATTCCACCTAAATGTGAGGTTAAATTATCTGTTAATTTTTTTCTTTGGATGTAACTAATATCATTATTTTCATATAGGATGTCTCCAATTGATCAAAATAAATAAAAAATCCAATTGGATAATTTGGATTAAAAAGCGTTTATTCTCCCAAGTTTGGCTCTATGGGCTAACCTAGTTTTTTTTTCATGAATGAAGATGGATATCTCCAAATATGTGTTAATTATAGGAAACTAAACCTAGTAACTATTAAGAATTGATATTATCTTCACTTTATTGATGATTTTTTTTAGTTAACGGGGGAATAGTGGTTTTCTAAGATTAGTCTCCTATTATGTTATAACCAACTCAAGGTGAGAGAGTTGTATATTCTGAAGATGGCCTTTTGAAGTATGTATAGCCATTATGAGTATTTAGTCAGGGCATTTTTCTTTTTTGATGATCTTGGGGTCTTCATAATATTAAGGAACCAAAAATTTCATTGGTTCCTCAACTCCTTCATTGTGGTATTCATTGATGACATTATATTCTAATTTAAGACTGGGGAGAAGTGTAAAAGACATATTAGGATCATATTGTGGATTCTTTAAGGGACTCAACTATATAAAAAGATACCTAAATATATATTTTGGATCTATGAGGTTTATTTATTAGGGAATTTTGTGTCTAAACAAGAAATTATGATCAATCCTAGGAATCTAAAGGTTGTTATGTCATGAGAAGAGCCCATAAATATTTTCAAGATATGAAACTTCTTAGTATTATCAAGATATTTTTAATGATTTATTAGGAAATTCTCTATGTCAGTGTCATTTTTTACCACATTCACTCATAAATGAGTGAAATTTTTCATATAATTTAGAATTTAATGCCTAATTTAATGTTTTTGAGTAGTATTTGACCTCAAAATACATATTGTATTTCCTAAATTTGGTCATGTATATGTGGTGTTCTTTGATGTATTAGGTATGGGTTTGGTATGTTTCCTCATGTAGAGATATTATGTAGTGTAATACATCTCTCAAAAACTCCAACTCCATGAGAGAAAATATCCCACCCATGACCTTTAATAGGAAACTATTATACATGCACTTATATTTTGGTTATATTACTTGTTTGATGGGAATTTTATATTATACACTAATCATAAAATCCTAAGCTATATTTTCTCTCAGAAAGATCTACACCTTAGGTAGAGGTGATGGTTGTAATATCTTTTAAAAAAATATTTTGATATTGCCTATGTTTTAGGTAATGGTAATGCTTTAAATGATTATTTATGTATAAAATTATCATACCAATATTTTAAATAATCCACTAAGGAATGGAACCTTTTTAGTTTTTTATCTGAGATGCATTTGGAGGTAAAGGGATACAATGAGGTTAAGTTCTGGGAAAATTTTTAGCTAACTTCTTCTCTCTTCGATCTTGTTTCTTATAAAAAATTAGAGGATATAGAATTTTCTTTTATCATTGTTAATATATATGGTGAAGAGACAACCAGTGTGTGGTCTCTATCCTGAGAAGGTTCTCTTCAATTTAAGAGAAGGTATGTAGTTCCTTTGTCTGTGAGAAGGTAGTGATGTGATAAACTCAATGATTACAATTGTTCATTAATACTTTTTTAATCAAAATTTGTTATGATATGAGGCATAATTATTAGTGACTATGAATGAGGAGGAATATAGATGATTTTTTTTCTTGGTGTTATACCTATTATAAGTTTAAAGTTAAACACAAAAATCTTTATGGTTTTCTCCAGAACCTTCATTTCCTTACCTAGAAATGGGATGAGGTGTCCATTTATTCCATTATTGTTTTACCTAATATCCATAGAGGAAGTAATCTTATTTATCTCATCATTTATTTTTTGAATAATTCTACCCATTTCATACCAATCAAGGATAGCATGAAGGTGGAGAAACTTGGGAAGTTATACGTTTAGGATATTATAGGACTATTTGGTTTACTATCTACCGCTATTTAGAAAAAGATATCATCATTTAAACTATTGATTTTTTAAGTTCATTCAATAGGATATGGGATCATTGGTAAACATGAGAACAACTTACCATCCATAAGCAGATGGTCGGACAGTGTAGGATATTTAGATTTTAGTTAATATACTTCATACCTATGTTTGAATTTTGGTGGTTCATGGGATAGCTATTTAGGACTGGTTTAACATTCTTATAATAACAGTCATTGTTCCTCCATTTATAAATATCCATTCAAAGACCATTATGGTTAGTAATTCCACTCTAACTTATTTTTTACTGAGGTAGATGAAACCTCATTGGTAGGAACCATCCTAGTCTAGAAGTTGACCAAGAAAGGTCAAACCCTTCAGAAACATCTACACATAGCTCAGAGTCACCATAATTCATCTACCAACTACCATCATCATCCATTATATGTTTCAGTGGGTGATTTTTTGTTTTTTAGGGTATCACAAAATTTGGGTCACCAATTATTGGGGAATCAAGGGAATCATTCCCTAAGGTGTGTGGGACCCTTGGATAATTTGGAGTAAATTGGGGAAGTTATTTACCATTTAGATTTTCCCACTCAGTTGATATAAATATATAATTTTTTATGTTTCTCTAAACTAAAGAAGTACCACCTTTATCCTTATAAAATTTTTAACTAAGAAGATATTGATATGGAATCAGATGTCTTGATCACTAAGAAACCAATTTAGGTTATTGACTCTTAGAAAAAAGAACTTTGTAGGGATTTTAATCATTTGTTTTGGGTATTGAGACAGTGTGATAATGAATCGCACTATAATTGGAATTTTGAAGTACTTATAAGTGATCAACATCCTCTTTTATGCTAATACCAATCATCACTTTGACTTTCTGAGGGTGGAAGGTGATATAATGGGGAGAAGATCATGTTGTGGTCCTTTTGGATCACGGATTTTTTTCACACCCCTGATGGCTACAGATATGCAAGGTGTGATCAAATCCCACATATGTAAACCCCCTTATAATTAATGAACTATTATATTATATCTTTTTAAAGAAATTTAGGATTAGGATCACCTAAATCCTAAAACTTTTGGAGTATTTAAAAATTTTAGAAGTTACTTTTCTTTAAATTTTTTAAAACTAGCATGGTTTTTTCTTTCTAAAAACGTTTGTGTATGGAATACTTGGTGGGATCTTATAGGGTTTGTTATGATCACACCCTTAATAAAAAAATGTTCCTATTAAAACTTATTTTTATGTATCTAAAGATAAGCCACCTCTTATATGAAATGATTATTCATGTTATGTTTTTTATTTATAGAGGTGGAATGGTTGGATATTATCCCTCATGTCACACGGTGATGTGTAGTATATTATTTTGTTTGTTTTTTGTTTAGTATTTGTATAATTAATGTTTTATTACCTATTTGTATTCCCATCCCATTCCTATTTCATATTTGGATTTATGTTGCAACTTGTATAATTCAGTTTTATGTTTCATGGTTGTATTTGTTCCACTTTTTTATTTAGTATTCTTATTCCATGTGATTGAGTTGCTTGATTCATGTTATCAAATTGTGTACATGACTCACCAATTTATGGTGAGTCTTGTTAGGTTCTCAGATGGTACCCCTATGATATCAATATTTTATTGGGTGAAACCATTCCTAGAGGTTTATTTCTTGATGCCTAGGCACTAGTTTCCTACCTATGGGGATCGGTAATTCCCTTCAGACCATGTCATAAACTGGTTTGGGTTATTAGGTTGGGGGAATCTAAATATGGTTAGGGATACCTAACTTATTAGTATGATATTTTTGGACCTTGGATGAATTTTTAAGATTATTTTGAGTGATATTTAACCATAGTTAATAGAAGATGCTATAGAAAATAATTTGGAAACTTTTTAATATATATAATGAGATATAGAATATATCACTCTCTATAAAAGGTGATCCTTGACTTGGAGAAGGGTGGAATACACAACCAACTATAGGTAGGACTTAGGCTAAATGATACAAGGGTTTAAAGGATGTGGTGAGCATTTAAATTTAGTATTTTTTTCTATTTCATTTCTAACATGGATCAAAACTTTGATTCTTATAAAAACATGAGTGATTAAACACTTTATTATGAGTTTTGTAATGAAGGGTGATTGAGTTATTGAGTTATATTATTTTAAATGTTGATTCTTATTGAATTATGAATTAATCCTTTCTTCAATATCTTTTCATTCTTCCTTAAGAATTCTTGTTGTTTATTGATTGATGAATTTCCTTTTAAAGCATGACTAGTTCCTAAATTCCTTCTTGAGCATGACTAAATTTTAATGTTATGTTTAAATATTATTTTAGATCACCTAGTATTTAAATTAACTTAAGTAATTTACAATAAGAAAATAAAATTTTGTTGATTAGAGAAAAATCAAAAAATTTAAGGTATTGTTTAGATAAAATTATAATAATAATAAGATGATCTATTAAATGCATTAAAATTTTAGTTATCACATGATCCCAGATTTATAAAATCTTATTATTCTCACATCATTCATAGTTATTCTAATTAGTCTTAAATTTAATTTTTAATTGTTCAAATAATTCATTTTTACTTTCAAACTAGGGTTTTCATGCTATGAATATTTGTTATTGTGGGTTTTTCCTCGAACATTCCACTTGTTACACCATTGTAGTTAGTGTTTAGTGTTGGATTTGGTGCCCTAGAACCAACTTCTGTGAACTTTATGATAACCCATATTCATAGTATTGAAAATTAATAAATTTCTTATCACATTGTGATTGTTCTTCTACATAACATAGTATGTGATAATGTCCTAAAAGTAGTGTTTGCGCTAAAAGGACTTATAAATTCCCCACTGTGATGAGAATCCAAAAGTTATAGGATTCTATTCTTGAATATATGTTCTATAGTTAACTGATATCATTTGAGGGACATAAATGATACAGGATATCAGGGGTGGAGACTCATAGGACTCTGAGTCACCTTCTCATGGTGTACTCTCTTAGTAATTTCCAGTGTATGATATTATGAGAACAAGACCCTCTAGTAGAAAATATTCATTTAAATGTGTCATTGGATGTTCTCATATTTGGACATGTGTATTGATCCTTATACTTTAAGATTATTATTAATGATTCATGAACTTTTATATATTGATGAAAACTGTGATGACATATGTTCATGGTGAGGTAGGATATGTTGGGTGCATCATGAGTAATATTGAGTTAATGAATAAAGTTAGAAAGGATTTGTAACTGTTCTTTAATGGAATTCGATATCTTAGTTCCTTTTATGGAAATGATATAGCATAAATAAATCCATGTACATGGTGTTCTATATGAAATTTCAATTTATGGGAAGTCAAAGAAAGGGAAATTGGGAACATAGGTTTATGAAACCTATATGATTAGAGATATCATTATAAAGGTATTATATTATATGGTAAGCATCTGTATGAGGTATTATTTAATTTTGGTATTAAATTCTTTCTCTATGGGTACCTTGGCATGTTGCTAGACAATAACCTTGGACTTTAAGATGGTTCTCCTAATGCCACTAAGAAATAGACCTAGAGGGTCACACACTAAGTGTATCCATAATCTCAATTAAATAATATATTATTATTTGTTATTTAACAAGTTGAATATATATTATTCCATCAGGTGGTTTAATAATTATTCATATTTTCTTGATCGCATATATTCCTTTACCGGTTATTCGAGAGAATATTATGTGAGAATAATATTTAGTAAATATTTATTTATTATTTAGTGAATATAATATTTATTTATTTATTGCCGAATAATGCAGTGATATTTATTTTTTAAATTAATAAACATTATTCAAGGGCCAAAAAATATTTTGGAGGAATGGAGGACTCGGTTTAAATGGTCCAGTGGTAAATAGTAAATATTTAATATTATTTGATAAAATAATATGTAATTTAATTTCAAAGTTAAGCACATGTTGAGAAATAATATTATTATTATTGTTATTTTTATTTTTATTTAACATGGAGTTCCACAGGGATTAAATAAAATAATAAAGGTCACTTGTGAAATTATTTTATTTTAACCCTATAAATATATAAACCCAATTATATTATTTTATAAGAGATCAAATTCATTTGTTTGGTTGTGAATAAAATATTTGGATAATCCTCTCAAGCCCTAGAGATCTACCTTCTCCAATAACACTCCTAATAACAGAGAATGATCTTCCTCCACCTCCCACTCTCAAGTCTAGAGAGATCAAGGAGAATTCTTTAGAAGCGGTTCTCATGGAGATCAATGGTGGATGACGAAAATGATAGGATCTACCATGTTAGAACCTAGAGATTACTACGTCAATGTTTGGAGATTTTTGGAACACATGTGGATAACCAATAGAGGGAATCTACTATTGATTCCTAAAATGAAATAATAGTACAACGTAGATCTATTGGAAGATTAATCAATGAAGAAAGAATTCCAAAAATGTGATTCTTTAATTAATTAAATTGATTATAAGTAATATGTGATGATCCTATCTCTGGTTCTGGTGCTCTATACATTGTCTACATTCTTTTATTTAATTTTATTGATCATGATGTTCAATATTGTGTAAAATATCATATTAATCATTGATCATGACCAAAAGAAATGTTGGGAATGAACCACCACACACTTCTACTATGCCCAGATCCTAAAATTAGAGGGTGTAATTCATAAATTTTTTAACTTGATTCACCTTTATAATTAATGATTCTTCATGGTGGTCAATTTCAAAATTAGTCATGGGTTAAAAGTTTTAATTTTTGGTGAAAATGGTAAATTAAGGTAAAAATGGATAAATGTGTGAAATAGTAAATATGACATTATCTATATGTATTCATGACCAAATATTACCAAGATAGTGAAATTATTCTAATTATTTTAATTTTGGAACTAAAAATTATAGTGTAACATTAATGGAGTTAATGGGGAACTATCGGTATAGTGGAGTGTTTGAGATAATGGAAAACTAAAATATTGAATAATTAATTTCATAGTATTCCACTCACCACACCTATAAATACCCACCCTCTATTATCATTTATTCACACAAAAAACTCAAATTATTTATTCATAGTTCTATCAAGGATTCTATCCCATTGATATCTCTTAAATTTTGATTATTTTTTGTGGCTGGAAGGGATGAATATAAACCTAGAATCTTATGTAATGTAAGTGTTCCTATTTTCCTCTATTAATTTCCAATTGTGATTATTTTTTTGTACTATCTTTTGAAATTTCATTTAAAATGATAATATTCTTCACTTTTTTGTTATATTATTATACCTTTTATATATTTAATATGGGATATTATTCATTCACTCTTATTATTCCCTGACACCTAATCTATTATTATGCCTAAGTTTGGGTTGATAATCCAATTGTTTTCTTTTCTAAATGAAATTTTTTAGTTTAAAACTATTTTAAAATAATTATTAATATGATATCATGATTATTAATATATGGTATTATCATCCACTTAAGATTTTGTCTATGATCTATTTTCCAATCCACATTTTTATTCCTTTTTTAGTAGTTATACCATGTCAAAGTAGGATATTACTATTCATTTCTATTTTATTTCATATTAGTATTCTTATGTTATAAACTATTTTAAAACTTTATTTACTATGATTCCAGGATCTTATATGCATTATATTATGTTTCTTTGGATCTATTATCAATATTATATTATCCATTTCTTCTCATTATTCCATTATTATCAACCACTACAAAGTCAAAATGTCCCATGAATCAATATTCATTTCCCAAGTTCCTTTAAATCTATGATGTTGTGTAAATAAAATGAATTTTAATAAATTGATCCATAAATGAATTTTTATTTCCTTATTATAAACTATTATTGACTATAAATTTTATTCCAATACCTTCCCATGTACTTCAATCATAAGAAAAATCCTTGTCCTCACAATCTCCATGTGTTCTTATAAAGGGATGTTAAGGGAATGTAGTTTGAAAGGGTGATTCCTGGGAAGTGAGGGGTCATTAAAACTTTGTGGATTTCTTTAAAAATATTTCATATCCTATACATTCACCATCAAGGCCTCGATTGAATCATTTCATTGGATTCTCTTTCTATGGTGGTAAAATTAAATATTAAATCCAAAATCCATTCAAAAACCCCTTTTAGAACCATGATTTAGAGGTTAAATTTAGCATATACATCATAATGTGAATACCCAATATTTCTATATTTTTATTGAGAGTTATACATTAAGAAAATATTATTGTACTTTGACTAGGGATTTACTAGATTGAGACCCACATTCCTTTCTCATGGGTTAATATCAAATGTGGATATAAATTATGAATATTTTATGTTTATTCTTTAATGAATGTATGTATTTTAAGTTATGAAATGTACAAGGGATATGCTATCAGATGGTTCAGTCCAAATAAATTCACTCTAATGCATTGGGTAATGTTCTATCTATAGATATATTATGTAAATGGCATGATTATGTTACTGTGACATTGGTGGGAAGCCTTGTCATTGGAAACATCAACATATTATATATATGGTGTGATTATGATTCCATAACACAACAAGTAGCCATGTTATAGTTTTCATTATGTTAATGTGACACTAACATGTAGCTTTATAGTATGGGGTCTTTAGACACAAGTTTATAATGTTTCAGTTTAATGCATTACTTATGTATCATTCTTTATTTATATATCATGAACTCTATTATAATTATGTCATTTTTTATTAAGTTTTATTTCTTATAACAATATCATGATTATTGTTACATTTACTAAGCATATGAGCTAACCCTTTTCTTATGTTTTTTACAAATACTCAGAAAATAATAAATATTATATAAGATAAAAAAACTATGGATTTATGGATATATCCATGAATTTTTTAAAAATAATTTATGATGTATCATTTTATGTTTTATTCCTTGGTTCTCAAAGTCACTAAACATAAATATTTTTTAGATTCATTTTTATATAACAAAATTCATTTTATATAATGATGAATTTAATTATAACACTAGAACTAGGATGAAGGTCTGAGCTGCTTCATTTGGAGTCAGAGTATAGTTTAGTGTTTTTGAGATTTAGGATGAAAACACTAGAAGAAAACCTTTAGTTCTAGTGAACTAGATTAAGTGTATTGGGTTTGAATTACATACCTAACTTTATTTTATTCAGTTTATCATATGTTTTTTATTAAATTTATAAAATGGATAGAATAAAAAGATGTGTTAATATAAATTACCAATTTGGAGATAATGGTCAATATAGTGATTTCCCTGATGTTCAATCAAACATCATGGGTTTTAATATTGAAAACAGCATGGTTATATTAACATAAATGACTTTGGTTATGGATAATAACCATAAACATATATAGATACCTTTATCTTCATGATATTAACCTTCAATAATTGAAAAATTCATCAGGAAAAGACCTCTATTATTTAATGGTTCCATATATCCACTTGTGGGTGAACAGTTGATACCATCTATTGGAATGAAGGTTATGAATGATAAAGGTTGGTGAAATTCAGTTCATGAACAGTATAATTTTGTAACATAGTGGATGAAATTACTTGGATAATAAATATTTTTGGTATTTTTTATTGTTTTTGATACACTTTTTGGTTACACTTATTGGTTGAAAGTGGAGTTTGAATTCAAAGGGAAATGTTTCAAAAAATTATACATTGTGATCAGAGTTTCCAAGTAAGTTTGAATCATGAGTATAGTTTGAATCTTATACACAGATCTTGTGTGAAGTGTAAAATTTTATAAAATTCAATATTCCTCATGTACTTCTGAATTTTGAATAAATGGTAAAGTTTAGTGAAAGTTTGGATTATTTGGTGAATTTTTAAAAAAAAATAGAGTAAAGGAACAATTTTAATGAAAAAATTACATGGAATAATTTTTATAAAACTATTAAATTGAATAAGGATTACATGAAATAATTACATGGTATAAATATTCCAAGAAATGAATATTTGGATTTAGGGTTATTTTCAAAGTGAAGATAGAAGTGGTGTGCAAAATGATAAAGGTGGATCCTATATGGAGCTTTGAAAGATTTATCAGTGGATAATTCAATGAAAAGGAAGTAATTCCATGAAAGATTTACTTGGATTAATTTTAATTTTCAAGAAATAGGTGAGTGATTTATGTGAACCATGAAAGTTTTATCCTATATATATTTGTGAAATTAAACCCATTTTTATGTTAAACTTAGTTTTTTCACTCAATAGGTTTCATATTTTTTAGAATGAAATATTATAATAATGGAGGAGTTTTTTAGGGTATTTTCCATATAAATCAAACCTTAAGAATATCATTTTATAGAGAAATGGAATTAAATTAAGATTATAGTGAATTTATATCTATGTTTATAGAAATTATAATTAATATATAAATTTTTGTAAAGCACCATTAGTCACTTTTTTGTGGAAATTAGACATAACCATAAAGAACTTATGTGATAAAAAGAATAATAAAGAACTTATGTTATAGAGAAAAACCAAATATAACTTATGTGGAAGAAACAATCATGAATAAATTACATGGATTTAATATTTAAATAAACAAATTATATAGTGAATATTACACTACATAGAACTTATGTGGTGAATATTATGTAATAAAATCTATACATAAATCAGGATTTGTGTACAAACCTAAACATAATTGTATTTGGAGGTTTAAATTGCTATAGGATATTATTCCTTGAGATCTCGGATTTTATTGGAGCATTGTATTTTAACATTCATAATAAAAATAATGGTACACATTGTTTATAATATGGAAGTGATCTTCATATCGATAAACTAAGAAGACATTTATATAAAGTAGTAAGAGAATGAGAAGTCAATGGGAGTGTCCTAGGGGAGGCAGTGTGTTAATCCCAAAACTCAATTATAAAGGTACTAATCTTGGAATAGATTGATTATGAACAAAACATTACATCCATAAAACTAGTGTAGTTATTATATTTTGTAACATTGACACAATTTTGGTGTGTTCTACTTAGATGTATCTCTTAGTACTAAACCATGTAAAATCAGTGTTCCTTGTTTTAGTTTTATTATTTATGATTATGGTGGATGTAAAATTAATTTTAATAGATTTAAATAGTTCCAACCCATGTAAAAAAAATATCCAAAAATACACAGAAACATTTTAAATCTTAATTCACCCCTCCTCGCTCTTAGGGTGTGTTTGGGCCTCTTAGTTGAAAAACTTTGTATCAGATCTACAAGTTACAATAATTGAATCATTAATATTAAGTTTATAATTATTAATAACATAATAAATATACAAGTTTTAAATCTTTTCAATGGTTTTAATTACCTTATAGGGATTAATATAATGAAATAAAATTTACAGCCTCTTAGAATTGACATTCTCGTTGATTCCATACATGCGATATATGTAATTGATTTATTGAAATTTTCCATGACTAAAGGAGGAATAATTTTCACAATGATGACGTCAAATATCAAAATTCATTACCTATAACTATTTCAAAGAAAAATTACATGAAGGTGATGAGTTACATAATTTCCAAGGCCATGTGGTATAAATTGGTCAATATATATAAGAGTGACAAAAACGTGAAGTGGGATAATAATAAAGTTCTATATAATGAGTTTTATGATTTAAAAATGTACCCTAATGAAAATTTTGATGGGTTCTTCAATCAAATCATTGAGTTTGTTTTACCTATTCAAGGTCTTTGTAAAGAAATAAAATATGTTGATATTTTAGATAAGGAATTATAAATATTTCCACCTATTTATAACCTAAAAGTATCAATTATTGAAGAGATTAATTTTTCAAAACTACTATGTAATGATCTATTAATTATTTTGGTTGTTTATGAATTTCATTTAAATATGAAAGGAATATAAAATTAGAAAAATAAGAAGATAGAATTTAAATATAAGGAGAATATTGACATTTCTAAAGTTATAGATGATGAAGAATATTTAAGTGAGTAATTGTTATATTTCGTGGCAAGGAAAATCAAGAGATGAAAGGATAGGTTAGAATTCAAGCTACCCTTGGTATGTTTTCGATGTGGTAAAGTTAGGAACATTGTAGTGAGGTGTCTAAGAAGATTTAATGATTATATAGGTGAAGAAAAAAAACCATATAGATACCATGAAGAAAATTCCCTCCTAAAATTGAAATCAAACCAAGAAATGTATCTAGAAAAAAGTTTTAGAGGAAGAGTGGGTGAGTAAAGAATATTATGCTGGTAAATATTACTTATAAGAGGTAGAAACAGACCTTAAGTTAGATACAGAGATTTTATAATAGATAATATTGAAAATAAAAAATATAAATGTGAGGATTATAGTCAACAAGAATGTATTATTAATGTAAAGGTGGAAATTAAGTGGGGTATTGAAGAGATTTATTTTCAAAGTAACAAAAATCGATAGATTGTTGGATTATTGAAATAAACTTATGAATATGTGGATCATATTGAAGATGAAATTTACTAACTAAAAATGATTTATAATATCAACCATCTAGTTAAGGAAACTCATTATAAGTAGAATATCTCAAGATAAATATTAAATAATAAGATAAGGTGATTGAAGGCCTTAATTCTTGATTAATTGAGTGAACAAAAATGGTTTAATTCCTTGAAGAAAGGTTGTTACTTTGAGAAAAAAAAACTTGAATTTTAAATGAAATTAATTTATTAAAAGATTAATTTGTGTCTTCGAAATTTATCAAATGAATATTTTTTAGAAATTCCTAATCAAAGCTCAGTGGTGTTGAGAAATTTTTGAATGATTTAAGATACAATTGTTTGGGTAAAAGTGAAGTTGGCTTTGATTACAAGACATAAAAAGTAGGAATAGTGACAAATCAGAAAAGCAAAAGGTTATAGTTATTAGATTCAACACTAAGACATCAAAAACATGAATAATGAAAACTCATAACAAAGAGAATTCTAGGGTGAGATATGGTCCTAAATATTATATGGTTAATCAAAAATAAATTATCTATTTAGATACTAGAAATATGTAGATGGAAAAAGGTGAGAAGATATTTTCTTTAATGAACTGCCAATTTTATGTCTATCTTGGCCACACCATGTAATATTTTGAAGATGTGTAGAGATATTTGAAGGGATAATCATCCTAAAATTAGTAAATATGAATTGTAACATATCCTTCATCCCAAAGAATAAATTATTTATATGGATATTGGTACCATATAATTCAAATACATATGAATATAAGACAACCTAACACGATTATATTGTGTAATAGATACTCCCCATTAAAAGAAATAGAGAAAAATTATACTTTCTATGTTATAAAGAAATATTATAGGTCATATTATGTCTTGAATTGATTAGGAATAAATTGGAAGGAAAAGAATAATAATATGAAGGCTAACCTAACTGAAATTTCTCTCAAAGAAACAAATAATAGTATCACATGGATCCTTAGTAGTGGGTATTCATCCCACATGACTGGGAACATAAACCTCTTTAAAAATGTAAAGGGGAGAGTTTTTGGAATAGTTATATTTATAAATAACAGATCTCTGAATATCAAAGGAAGTTATAAGACCATAATAGTAATAAATGAGATGAATAATGTGGAAGTTCACTATTTGTATGGCCTACTAAATAACCACTTGAGTGTGAGTTGACTCTGTGACTCTAGTATTGAGGTTTCATTTAACCAAAAGGGTTGTTTAGTCAAATACAAGGTTGGGAACTATATCATTAAAGTATGGGTGAAAAGAGTAATATATAGTACATGTATAGTAATGAAATCACATGACTTCTTATATAAGAATAGGACAATAGAATATGGCACTAGAGGCTATGATACATTCACTAAAAAATGGAGAATTTATCCAAGGAAATAATATTTAGTGAACATTCCAAGCCAGAAGTATGACCATGAAAATAAATGTGATGCATGTATATAAGTAAATATGGTCTGAAATACTTATTGGTAAAAGAATAAAAGGGTGTACAATACACTTGATCTGTTCTACACTGATTTATATGGTCTAATGAATCACTTTAGCACAATTGGAGATAGGTATTTCATACTTTTTGTTTATTATTATAGTATAATTTCCTATGTTATTTTCTTATAAAGAATGAAAGAATTCATGGAGTTAATTAATAGGTATTAAAGGAGAGTCTAAAATGATACTAGATTATCAATAAAAATTTTAAAATCTAAAAATGGAACAAAGTATAAATATATTGAGGTGGAAAACTACCTCTAGAAACATGTCATTAAGAATCATATATCTTTAGTGAGAAATCATCAATATAATGGAGTTATAGAATAATGAAATTTAATGATAACTAACATAGAAAAGATATTTCTCATCCATAGTAGCATATATTACCACTATTAAAATGAGCAAGTAAAATTTGTGGTGCACAATAAAAATGGGAATTACTAAGCACAAGGGAGGGTAAAAACCCTATAAAATAAGGAACCAAAGGAATACCTCAATGAAACATTTTAAAGTATTTATAATTATATTCTATATCTATTATAAATAGGGAAATAAATTCAAGTATAGAAATGAAGAAAATGAAGGAGTGTTTTTAGACTACTAGACGAAGAGTAAGGTAAAAAAATGCTATAAAAATTGGAAAAAAAATTATAGATATTAATGATTTCATGGTTATTAAGGTAAAATATGGAATGGATTATATAATTTTAACCTTTCATGAGTTATGTGAAGATGATTATGAATCTAGTATAAATTTTAAATTTGTAAAAACTTCCCTAAATGATGAATATTTTAAGGATAAACTAGAGGTGAATATAATTACTAAATATAGTCAATATAAATATCCTAGGATAAATAATATAATATAAGTCGATCCATACAATATAATTAGATATGGATATGCACCAAACCAAACATGAATGATGGGGAATGTAGATCAGGATACTTTATTTTCAATGGTGGAACTGAAATCATTTGAATATGTGGTGAAAGATAAGTCATGGGTTAGAGACATAAATTGGGAATTGGATCAAATTGGAAAGAATCAAACTTTAGATATTTTGGATAGTCTTGAACATCATAATATGATTAAAAAAGTGGTTCTTTAAGAATAAATTTTATTATAATCATAATGTGACCACAAATAAGAAACATTTGGTGTGTAAAGGCTATACAAAAAATTAAGGTGTTGATATTGAAGTGAATTTCACACTAGTGTATCAACTTGGTTTGATTAGACTCTTCGGGGAGGTTTTGATTAAAAGAGGATTTAATATCTATAAAATAGATTAAAAAATATAATTCTTGAATGGTTCAGTCAAATAGAAGGTTTATATTAAACAGTTAGTGGACTTATTAATTAGAAATTATGAAACTAAAGTGTACATGTTAAATAAGGCCTTGTATGATCTAAAATAAGCACCAAAATTATGTTATTAATGACTAGACTCATATTTAAAGAATCTAGAATTAAAAAAAAGATCATTTTTTATCACAACCTCTCCATGAATACTTCTATGGAAGAATAATTCATGCTTATTGTTTATGTGGATGATATCATATTTTTTTGAATCAAACAAAGATGTGTGAAGTATTTTTCTAATATCATAAGGTTAGAATTTTAAATTTCCATGATTAGTGAACTCACATACTTTAAAGGGTCATGAGTTTTTAAGAAAGAGAATAAATTTTTATATCTATTTTTAATTATTCAATAGTTATATTCAATAACTTTTATATGAATGAATCCAAACCAATGTCAACTCCGATTATGGTTATAACCAATCTTGGTAAGCATGGGAATGGGAAAAAAATTATTATACCCTATATAGGAGAATAATTTTAATCTTTTCATATTTAACATCAACTTGATTGGATATTGCTTATGCAATATATTTGGTGTCCCATTTCCATAGTAATACAAAGAAGGAGCATCTTATAGTAATGAATTAAATCATAAGGTATATCCAAGGTTCTCCCAATTTTGGCTTATTCTTTGATGTAAGAAAGGATCATTAATTATCAACTTATTATAAATGGTATGATTTGTTCATATAGTGTACCAAAATTCCACAAGCGGTGGTGTATTATTTATTAGAAATAAATGTGTAGGATAGATGAGTAAAAATAGGAGAGCATATATATTAGCATGGTAGAAGAAAAATATATCTTAGTAACTAAATCATACACTCAAATTCTATGGATGAAGAAAAAAATAGAGGATATTGGTGAAGAAGTGAAACAACCTATGGTGATATTTTGTTATAAAAAGATTAAAATTAAACTCTTCAAAAATCTAGTGCAACACTCTTTTGCTAAACATATTTAGATCAGATGTCACCTTATCAAAGAGAATGTGTGAAAATTATTGATCAAAATATATCATATTAGAACTAGTCAATAAGTGTTTGACATTATTACTAAACCTTTCGCCACTCTGGAATTTAAGAAGCATCAATTGAACCTTGTTATTGAATCATCTCCCTTATCTTTATGTGGTTTTATTATTTCCATCACCCCATTTGAATCTATTTATTTACATGGTTTTTCAATGTTTCACAGGTTCTTTCCCTTTAGATTTATTTTCATATGGGTATAATGACTATGATGATAGTGTAATTTAATAAAAAATATAATAGTTGTGACATAAAGTAACAAAGGGGGAAATAATTATTATTTTCCTAGAAAATGGATTAAATTTTAAATTATTTCATTATGATTGAGTACATGGTATGAAATTAGGGTAAAATATAATCCATGGTGAATGAAAATTGTATGTTCCTAAGGATATGGGTAGTTTTGAAAAGTTCAGTGCATGAATGGTATTTAGGGATGTGTGACACAAGGTATAAAATACTCTATTAAACTCTTTTTTTTCTACAACTAAAATTTCTCATATATATTTATAATAATGGGTGAGTTGTTATATTATCATATAGAAGTGGTAAAAAAATTAAAGATTTAATTTTTCTTTGGATTTCCAAAAAAATATAAAGGGGTGATATTGGAACAAAGTTTATCAATGATGTAGGTTGGCGGAATGCATATCATACTCAGGAGAATGTTGGAATGTAGAGAGTAAAATTACTTGGATGAAAAAGATATTGTGTATATTGTGTTTGTTTTCAAGACACTTTTTTACACTTCTTGGTTGAAAAAATACTTTGAAGCCAAATAAATAAGTTTCAAAAAAGTCTCTATTGTGATAATATTTTCCTCGACTCTTGATAAGAGTTTAAAACTTATACATAGGTCCGGTGTGAGTATAAAAATTTAATATAAGTTAATACTCTTCATATACTTGTGAATTCAGATAAAATGGTGATGTTTAATAAAATTCAAGATTATATGGTGAGTTTTTTTGAAAAATATGAGGTAAAGGAAGAATTTTTATGAAAGAATTATATATAATCATTTTCCTAATATAATTAAATGAAAAAAAAAGGATTATAAAAAATAATTACATTGTACAACAATTATTTGAAATAATTACATGAATTTGTGATCATTTGAGAAGGTAATGTAGAAGAAGTGTGTGAGATATGAAAGGCATATCTTATGTGGATCCATGAAAGATTTATGTAGGGGAAAAATATAAGTAAAGGGAACAAATTGTAAAATATTTACATAGAGTTGGCATCATATTCAAGAAATATGTGGGATATTTGAATTAACTATGAAAGTAAGATCTTATGTGGAGTTGTGAAATTGAAACCAATTTTATGTGGATCTTGGTTTTGGTAGTCAAAAGGAATCATATTTTTTAGAATGAAATAATATTATGCAGATTGAATATTTTTAGGGTCTTGTGCTTATAAATAGGCCTATAAAAACAAAATTTAATGTAAAAATTAATTAAAGGATTATTTTAGTGAATTAATCCATTTTTTATTAGTAATAAAAATTAATCACGTCATTTTCAAGAAGTAGCATTAATATATTCCTTTACAGAAAGCATGCAGAACCATGAAGAAGTTATGTGATAAACAGAACTATGATGAACTAACAAAGAAGAGGGATAAACAATGAAGAATATACAAAGTGGGTAGAACTTTTAGGAAATTATTTGGAAGGAGGGTTTATAATAATAACTGACATGGTGAATATTACACCACATATAAATTATTTGGGGAATAATCTATAATATAATCATACATAGAAATCAGGATTTTGGTGTAAAATTCAATATAAGTGCATTTTGACATCTATATTACTGCTAGAGATTATTCCTTGATATATTGTGTTGAATTATAGAATCATATTCTAGATTTTATGATGAAAAAAATATTAAACGTTATTTTTTATATGATGTAATGAACCAAATGGGCTAACCTGAAACGTCACCCAACTCAGCTTTCCACATGGATCGAAAGGTGTTCTCAATACCCACGGGCTGGAAAATACTTGTTGGGAATCAAGGAAGACCACTTATGAATGGTTTCACCATTAAATTAGAGTTAAAAGATAGTGAATCATTTGCCAAAAATATGTAATAGACTATCCATTCCTTGTATGTCCATGCAACGTCAAATATGTAAGGAAATTAAACAAACCAAACAATCCATAACCAACTAAACATAATTTAACTCATTTATATAAACATAAAACATCATAAATGGTAAAAATATAGTATTTAATAACAATGCACAATAAAATAAATTAATAAAGGTAAAGTGAGGTCATCTTGGATGATATAATGATGACTAAAATAAAACATAACTCCATCCAAACTACCCGAGTACCTCCATGCAACCTACAGTTTCACTACACATCTCAACTCATCAATTGGATCAATTGAAATGATATCTAATATGAAATAGAACCTATAACCTATATAAAACATAATATATTAATACACACACATAGTTGTGTATGTAGGGGTGATCTAATAGGCCCAGTAGGATCTCACCAAGGAGCATATGAATTCCATTAATTAAATATGTCACGAATGATAGTTTTAAATACAATAATGAAAATAAGGTTTTTCATTTTACAACAGATAACAAAATCAAAATACAATTCTCATTTCAAGAAACAAAACACTTGTTTCATTTTAAATCCAAACCATTTATTTAAAAGATAAATTCTTATAAATCCATTTTTAAATACATTTCAAAACCTCTCATGAAAACAAAACCAAACAGTTTTTTTATCTAAAACACATTTGAAACAAACCTTTAAAACCACTTCAACACCATTCTTTCCCATATGGAATAGAAACACAATACTAGGGCACGGAAAATTAAAGATACAATAAAGAAATAAACATTAATATAAATGTCGGTACTAGTCATTCAAATTCAAGGGAATATGATGAAGAATAAAAAATGAAATCCCATACATGAAACCACCTATCAAGTTAAAAATTTCATGGGATAATAACCTAGGAACTCAAATAAAAAATTCCTAAACTAATGAAATGAACCCTAGGTCAGCACTAAATAACCTATCTATCCTGATAACCCCATCGATCTAATAAGGCCTTATGTATATCCCATGAGCATGAGCTTCTATGTGCATGTAATTCATCGTAGAAGCACTGAACTTCTATAGGTAATGATCCATTAAAAAGTAAAAAAACCACACCAGGGGTTTGTACTCATCCATATATCTACATAGTTACCACACATTCCCATTACTAAACAAATGAGGTTGTGAGAAATAAATCAAGATAATTTCATAAATTATCACAATAAATTTCCTATAAAACACCTCCAGAACCCTCGTATATAAAATCCCCTTTTTTAGATCATACATCTATCACATAAATGATAAATAACCCTAAACAAGTACAAAAAATATAGGGTAAATCAATGAGGGTCTCACGACCTATAAAACTTTTTCATTTAAAATTAAAAATAGGAATTTGTGAAAAAACTAACTCTGGATTCCAACCCATTTCTTATTTCATTAAATCCCACTATAAAATCCCTTTAGAAAACACTAAAAACCAACACACCCTTTAGAAATCCAAAATATTCCCTATAAACAAAAAAATATTTGGAAATATATAACAAGGCCTATGAACAAAATTTCTATAAAAATAATTTAATAAAAAAATTGGCCTTTTATCAAGAGGCTTGGAACCCACAAAACATTTGTTTCAAAAATTAATTCAAAATGGATCTATAAATCCCTTTATTCCAAGCTAAAAACCCATGAAAAAGATTTTATAATTTCATTCAAGAGATATATACAACTATAATTTGTTAAAAATGAATTTAAAACACCTAATAATTCAATAAATTGTATAATAAAAGGTGTGGTATAGAAATACATACATCAAACTGGTGAAAATAAAGTTGTAATATGCTTCCTTCTATGTAGAATGACCAAAAAAGAAAGGAATCACAGTCTATGAGTCCAAAAAAATCCAAACCCTAGGTTATGATCAACTCAAGACACAACCCTATCTTAGAAAGAACATTAGTGTTTTGGGGGAATGGAAGAACCTAATAAAAAAGAATAGAAAGGGGAGGGAAAGATAAAAGGGAAGAAAGAGGGAGTTATTTACCTCAAATCGCTTGAAATATGGTGGAATAGTGTCAACCATGCAGGAACCACTGACTAACACACCACAGCCTACATTGTTTTACCTATATAGTTTCCCCTAACCATGCACCAACTATATGGGTCAAACCCACACACAAACCAAGATACAAAATTCACCTAGAGACTCTTTATGTTTTGAGGAATATGCACCAACTTTGTAAAATGAAACTATCAAGACTACAACACATGTATCATGGTTTCCACACAGTTTCTACTAACTATGCACAAAATCTGAAACACCCACAGAATTTAAAAAATTGAAAAAAAAATCCTAAAAATTTTCAAACATCCAAAAAATAAGTAAACATAAGGATACAATAGTAACACAAGATGTTGAAATCACCCCACCATTCCACTTTCGGCCCCCAAAACAACCATGTTTAAAAATTAAAATCAAATAGACACTAAACCATGAAGATCCGTGGAAAGTTACTAATAAAGGGAATCTTCCATATGATTCACCATCAATATCATCCAAAAAATAAAAAATACTACATGGTCCATTACCTCAAACAACACTAAATGACTCAAAGAACTAATTAATCCCTAAATGAGAATATACCCACTATAGTTCTCCCCGCCATTTTATAATTATTCTAAAATGGTGAAATGGAGGGAAATACTTTTAAGAATAAATCACTACCAAAGATAAGACTTTCCATCTATAAAGTACCTGATATAAGGAAATCATTCACCAAGTATAAATGGACACTTCTAAATAAACCATTAAAACCTCCAAGGAGACATAATCTCAACCAACCAAGATCCATAAACAAAACCCATTTCTAAACCCTTAGCAGCATCCAACCAAAAATGGAATAGGGAAATAAACCTCAAACAAGTCTTATAATACTAATATGAGTTTTAAACCTAAAATACCACACCTAACATGTGTAAAATAGTGTATAAACAATGGAACACTATCTCATAGAGATCCCACAAGAAAAACCAACACCCTTTAGTGTTCACTAAGAAGCAACATCAGCCATAGTTACCTGAGCACATATCCAAAGGTTTCTCATGTCTAGAACAAAAAAATCCATATCAAACTTCTAATATCCACAGCCACAAAAACCATAAGGAATAATATCCTATTAATCCCACTCATAACAAAAAAAAATTAAATTCCATATAAAATTGATTAGGAAGACACCCAAAAGGGAAAATCCTATAAAATTTTTCCAAAAAGATTTAATCAAATCCCAATCCAAAGAAGGGTAACCAAAAAATATATGACAACCCAAACAAGATAATACTCAATACATATCAAATAGATTATATTTAAAAAACCTCTAAAGGTTACACAAACAATGACTAAGAAAACAAATTCTGAGAGTGAAGAGGTTTCTGAATCTGCCACCCTATTCCGGGTATGGGTAGAGTCTAAAACCAAAGACGTTTCTTCTAGAAAATAAGAGGACTCACCAGAATGTTTATCCTTATAAATATTCCTTATAATTACTTAACTATTCTATGATACATACTCAAAATATCACATGACATGAATCAAAGAATCTCATGCCTCTAAACTTCCACCCAAGCAGTCTCGTTCCAACTAACGGAAAAATATAAAAACACAAACCCCACTAAAAAATATTCTTTTCTATTAAATTACTAATTCTCAATAAGAATTTTAATAGTCCTTTTTATCAAGGAACCAATATGAAAAAAAATCACTTACTTTAAAATAAGTTAACTTTTGTAATACTTTATTTCATTTTAAAAACCCAAAACAAAATAATTCTGCAACATTATTGTAATTTAATACCATTTTCAAGTGTATTAAAATTATTTCAAGATAGTTATATAAAAAAATAATTTCCAATAAAGAGTTTAAAACTCATTTATAGCAAATAGTTTAAAACTTTACCTACTAAGGTATTTACATAAATGAAAATGAACCACCTGTTTCTAAAATAATTCACCCTTGGTAAAGTACTTTATCTCAATTAAAATAAATAATATAAGGAGGCCATAGAAAAAAATTCTTATTTATTCTTTGTTTCAATGAAAATGGAATTATTATAATATGATAGTAGCATCAGATGTTAATATATTATCTGGTGAACTATCATAGATCTTTCTCATCTTTTCATTGCACTTGCTTCATCACCATATATTTCTACTTCTTCTTTTAATGTCATCACATAGTACTTCAACTAGAAATAAGGAAACATATATCTTCATCATTCAAAAACCCATTAACTCAATCCTTTACCTAAATATCTCATTTTTTAGTGTTTTTATCTACAAACTTTTATTTTTGACACAACATCTAATATATGACATTGGTTTTACTCAACTATTGAAGGCTTGGCATGATACAAGTGATGAAATTACATGAACTCTAAAAATTAATCCTTTAATTGTTCCCTATTAAAACTTCACCACATTCTGAACTATTTTTATAGTTTCTCAATTGGACTTCATAATGTTTTCTCAAGTTAGGTCTCTTGGTTAATGCAGGTTCATAGATCATTATTATTGTAGTCTTTAATTTCTCTATGGTTGTATAATTGTTTTTATACATACCTCATGAAAAACATGGTGGAGAGGTTGAAAATGACAGATGATGTCATCCTTTTAAATTTTAAACCCTTCACTTTTGTTTCTCTTAAGTGATTAATAGTGTCCACTATTTGATAATACCGCATCATAAATTATCTTAGGTACATGTTCCCTTCGATATCTAGATGTGGCAACATATTTCATTAAAATACCATAGCACTGACCCATGCTGCAATATTTTTCCTTTGCTACTTTTTCTTTCTACTACCCCACACCAAGTGCTAACTCATCCTTTTATGCCTCTAAGATTCTATCTTTCTAACTCACCTTTGATTTTGGTTACTACCTATTTAGTGGTTAGATACTTATCCTTTGTAGTCTAAGAGTTAGCTAAATTTTTTAGCCACCTTCATAGTTTCCCTTTATCAAAAAAGGGCCACCAAAATACTTCCCTT
This sequence comes from Viscum album, assembly GCA_963277665.1. Classification (NCBI taxonomy): domain Eukaryota; kingdom Viridiplantae; phylum Streptophyta; class Magnoliopsida; order Santalales; family Viscaceae; genus Viscum; species Viscum album. The sequence continues at coordinate 2,060,661,134 of OY728133.1, read as the reverse complement.
TATAAAAATTCTCAAGTCATTGGTGAATTCCTTCAAATAAATATTGGAATTATGAGTATAACTCAAAGGTTTTTAAAACATAATTCCAAATATATTTTATTCAATGAATTAAAATTTCATCAACAATAGACATTCCTATACTGAATATTGGTTCAATAATCAACTTATTTTTATACTTCATTAGTTCTAATGGCCCGATACTTCTTATCATCCAAATTATCATTTTAACTTATAAAAAGGGTATCTTCTGGTAATAGAACACACATTTATTGGTGTTATTTCTTCAATTTTTTCCACATTATAGAGTATGAACTTTTAGTGTACTTACTTCTAGAGCACCTAGAGGCTTCTTCTCTTCATCTTCAATCTTATTTAACTTACTCATTGACTTTTTAGTAAATCATTACCAATAAATAAAATACTCCACCATAATAATCCTTAGGGTAATTCAATCTTCCCCTTTTATTTTTTTTTTTCAATACCAAATTCACATGTAATTCAATGAGTTATTTTACCCCTTATTGATAAAAAATTCAAAAACTTTAAAACTAATTGTGAGGAAAAGAAGTTCTCTTAATTATTAATTTTTCAAATTCTTTAGCTCATTATGAAGAGGTTTCTGGCCAGGCTATTTCTTGAAACAAGTCACATATTTTCTTTGGAAAAAAATTCTCCTCATAGAGAAAATACTTTATCACCAGCTATCTTAGAATTAAAGAAGGTATCTTCCCCTTCACTTAACTAGGGGTTCCTATTTTTTATGGAAGACCCAAATCCATCTACTTTTCCAACATTGTTGACCAAATTATTAATCAGCTTTCTACTTGGAAAGGTAAGTCACTCTCCATGGCTGGTAGAATCTGTCTTTTAAAATCAACCATTGTCTCAAAAATGGTCTATTATCTTATGATTTATAAGTGGCCTATCGTAACTCTAAAAACAATTAACACCTACATTAAAAACTTCATCTGGACGGGAATTATTCTCGAAATGAAACTTGTCACCATTACATGGAAGACCTCTTGCAAACCTTTAGATAAGGGGGGTATTGGTATCAAAAACTTAAAACTCTTTAATGATGCTCTTCAGGCTAGGATTACATGGAGATTAAAGTAACAACAACTCTAATGATATTAACTTACTCAAACACAGATTTCTCACCAATATTAAGAAAGGGAACTTAAATTATATTACTTCCTCGATCTGGCCCTCCATTAGGCATTCTTTCAATCATATTATGTAAAATTCTAGATGGATTGTTAACACTGACTCCAACATGAATTTCTGGCTTGATAATTGGACCGGTACTCCTTTAATTTCCATTCTACCTTCTAACTATCCTCCTGAGAATAAAAATTACAATATTAAATATGTTCTTCACTCTCACAGGAATGAGCTCCCAGATAGCATTGTTCAGATCATTGATAAATATCCCTACCCTAGCTCTGATGACTTTCTTGTCTAGGAGCTGGCTTCAAATGGAATCCTTGACTCTAAAAATTTCTACAAGAATAATTTCTTTAGCATTGAATCTAACTTTTAATGGTTGAGTTATTTTAACAAGGCTTGGTTCAAGCCTACAATACTCACTCTCATTTTTCATATTTCTCACAATAGATTGCCAACTGAGGTTTGCCTTCAAAATTTTTGTATCCAACTCTATTCTAAATGTACCCTATGTAATCAACATAGGGAAGATACTAACCATATTTATTTGACTTGTGATATAGCTGCTACTCTATGGAATTACATTTTAGATATTTTTTACTACAGATGGTTTATTCCTGACTCGATCTGCTCTCTTTTAAAGAAATGTGTTGATCATGAGGCTTCTCAGCAAATTAAAAATGTTTTCCTCGCTATCGTTGTTGAGCTCCTACATGTAATATGGTATGACAGAAATGATATTCTTTATAATAAATGCCCATTAAATCTTAATGCAAGAAAATCCCGGGTTCTCATTGTGGTCTAAGAGGTTGGTTAGATTCAAAAGGACAACTACAACAACACTCTTAGTGATTTTGAGATTCTGCGTAAACTTTGAGTTGATGGACTCTATCGACAACCCAAATGCACCTTTGAAGTTTTCTGGAAAACTTTAATGCCATGATGGATCAAAGTGAACGTTAATGAATCCTCAAAGGGAAACCCAGGTCCTGCCAGCTGTGGTGCGATTTTTAGAGATTCTTCTGGCTAGTGTCACAGTTGCTTCTTTGGTAGATGTGGTATGGTTTCATCACTGGAAGCTGAAATGATGGGTGTAATTCATGCAGTCAATTTTTCCCTTCAAAAATGTTGGAGGAAAATTTGGATTGAAAGTGATTTGACCACCATTATCCAGGAAATATGGAATGGTGTGATCCATATGGCCTGTACTCTTACCACCCTTTGGATGAAGTGTCTGGATTCACTTCTAGAGATTAATTACATTGCCACTCATACCTTTCGTGAAGCGAAAACTATTGTTGATGCCCTTTCCAAGAAAGGTGTTCACCAGGATTTGACTTGGCTAAATGATCTTCCTGCTAATTTACTTCATATTTTTGACAAATATTGTAAAAAAAACTTCCTTCCTTTCGACTCCTGTAACTTTGTTGCTTTTTATTTTCAATAAAATGTTCTTTGTCCTTTGACCAAGGCACTACCCTCTTCAAAAAAAATTATCTACAAATCAACCAACTCTATGTTTAAGTAAGTTATGCTCAATGTAGAAAACAATATTGATTTAATTATATATAAAATCCATCTATAAATCATTCATCAAGTGATTCCAACTTTTAAAAATTCTTGGAATACTTTCAAAATATTTTCAAGGAAATTTTTCCTCTTTCTTAGAAAAAGAATAAAAAACATTTAATCCAAAAGTGCAGTTTTTATACCCCTTTAAAAGATAAGTTTACCTTTTATTTAAAATGATAATGTTCTCTTACCCTTTGGAATAAAAATTTAATATTTTTCATATAAGGATAGGAGAAAGATTCTACATACCTCAAAGATGATAGGATATTCAATATATATAATTTTAACCTCTATAACTTCATTGTAATCTAGATTTATAGCATCTGTATGCTTCATTACTGAAATTATCCTAACTTTGGTGTCTAGTTCCTCATTTATTTATCAGTCTAGAATTATGATTTTTCATGTAAACTAATTAAATCTCTAGAATCACTATCTCCAAATTCACTCCCCTTAAAGGGTTATACTTATACAATATTCATTTTATAAATCCCCCTGAATTGAATCACCTTTAATTACCTTTACAATGAGATAATATGTAGTGTATATGGGAATAAGGTGGATCTTCCTTTGCTCCTTTAGTTTAAGTAATAGGAATGAGAATATTTTCTCAATCTGAAAACTCTATTCATTTCAACTCCATTTTTATTCATGATTTATCCCTTAAGTTTCCAAGAACCAATATTATTAGGAAGTGTATAAATGTTTTATTTTTATTTTTATTTAACTTTTACCTTATGCCGAATTATCTCTTTCATGGATGCTAGAAAGGTACATCTTTTTAAGAACCTGGTTCTTATTCTTAAGTTATGGGTTTCTTCCTTTCTCTTTTCCTTAAGTGTTTTTGAGAAAATCAGTAAAATGGGGAAAAATCACACTTTTGTGGGTACACTCCATGTACTCTTCCACACACCGTGTACTTTGGCCGTGTGGGGTGAGTACACAAGGTGTGTAGCCATGATGGAGATGAAAGGTGTAAAAACCGACTACACACCATGTAGTGGGTATGTACACGTCGTGTAGTAAGTCGACAGGCAAACAGTAAGGTCGTGGAAGCAGCCGCCAGCTGAGAGTTAGTACACACCGTGTACTCATGGATTACATGTCGTGTACTCATGTCGATGGATGAACAGTGCAGCGGTTGGAAAGGTAGCCGCTAGAGGAATAGTTAAATGAGGAAATTACACGTCGTGTAGTCAATAGTACACGCTGTGTAGTTTGTTTTTTTGCTTAAAATGGGAATTATACTCCCCTGTTCACAGGGAAGTCTTAGAACCGGAATAGGAGTCAAGAGAGAGGTCTGAACCTTCGAGGAGATCCATATCGCACGCCGGGAATTCGATTCTATCTTCGTAGATCTCGTTGGAACTGTACTGGTAAGCCTCTCATTCTCCTTAAGTCGTTCTTACCAATTATTTCCCGAGGGGAAGTTATTTACGTTTGAACGAGATTTATTTCACCTCAAATCTACGTCGTTCTTGGAGGATTTTAAGAGCGTCGTTCACGTATATAGATCAGGGGAAATTGAGGTAGGTGGCTTGGTGTTTATATTCCAACTGTTGTGCATTTTTTTGTATCGTTGAGCTATGAAACCTTGTTGGGGTGTTGTGTGGCTGAGGCCTTGTCTATTTTAAATACCTATAACTGTATATGTAATTAAATGTGATAATAAACTGCTGTTTGGGATCGCTGCTTGGATCTAGGACCACCCCAGGGGTTCATTCCTCTATTTAGTCGTTTTTTCAGGATACCCGAGGGTATGCCATGTTTACTTTATGCATTACTTTTTCCTTGAGAGGAATTGTAAATAATTGCATGTTTATGCTTTGGGCTTGGACCGGTTATATAGCCTGAGGGTGTGGGTATTATATATGGCCTGAGGGCGTGGATATATATATTATATTAGCCTAAGGGCATGGGTACATTCACCTGAGGGAAAGGCCTGAGGGAAAGATTCTGTTACGCCTGAGGGCTAGACCTGAGGGCAAGGTATTATTCCACCTGAGGGCAAGATTCTATTCAGCATGAGGGCGTGGTTACTATATATTCCTGAGGGCAAGCCTGAGGGCGTGGTTTTACTATATTAGCCTGAGGGTGTGATTATATTATATTAGCCTAAGGGCATGGTTCTGATGAGCACGGAATGTTATTAAATTGAATGGTTAAAATGAATAATAAAATGGAAATATAACTAGTAAAGTTAGATACTTTGAGTACTTCTTAGTTTATTGCATTTACTACTGCACACTGTTGTTTCATATTTTCACACAGTTGGACATGAGCCTTTGGTGGGTGCCTACTGGGATTTATTTCTCACACCTTGTTTGGGTCATGTCTTCAGCCCAAACAGATTACGTTTCTGCAGGTGTTGACAAGGGAAAGGGTCCCTATACAAGTAATTGATTACTACAGAGGAGTAGGAGAGCATGGGACCGAGCTTAGGCTTGCAATGCTGTTGATATCATGTTTCACTATCTGTTTTGTTTTGATTTGTTGTACCCTGTATTGTATTGTACTGTATTGTTGTGTAACATGTTATGGTTGTTTTCTTAGAACTTGAGACATGTTGCATCATTTTCTATATAATTTTGGTTATATTTTACTACAGTTGTTCATTTTAAATGTTTATTTTTTATTTCTTCCGTTGTTGTTGTATGTTTTTATATTTTATTCTACTGCGCTACACTTTGAAAAATGAGGGCATAGTTTCCCCACTATCAGACCTAGTCCCTCGCTGCTAGTCAGTAGCCTCTGGCGTTTAGTGAAATGCACTTGAGGTCATGTGACCAACCGGGTTCGGGGAACCAGTTGAGTGGCACCCGGATCCGGGATGTTACAAAGTGGTATCAGAGGAGTTATTTTCTTTGACTTACTATTTGGAGCCTTAGTCAGGGATAGGATGGGAATGGTAGTTGGTAATAAGTTGTGATCGGTCGTAGATAACCCGTGTACAGGGAAAAGCTAGTCTACCTTGTATTTTTTCAATTATTCTGATTTCGCAAATTTTATAGTTGATTTGATTTTCACCATGGGTGACTGATCGCGTTGTCGAGCGCATCAAATTAGTTGTTTAATTTTGACTAGAATTTCTGCAGTATAGCAGCAACCCTAGGTCATCTCTCGACGGAGCATTAGACCATTAATTTAAAAAGAGGGTTTTGATTATGGAAGTATAAGGTGAATTAGGTTTTGTAGAACTTGGGGTTTTTATGATTAATGATGAAAATAGGAAATGAAAGCGATAAAACAAAGTAGAAATGAACAAGATTGATTAAACGTGATCAACCCGAGGAAGTCTCGTGATGCTCATCCTTCATCGCTTCAGGGGATGGGGTTATGATATTTTAATCCCTAGTTTGTAACACCTAGAACCAGAATGTTACTGATTTTATACTAGGATACCTCCTAGGGTTTAGTCAAAAACACATAACGATTCACCGGACACTGCCGATGATTGGGTGATTTGTGTTCGACATCTTAACCAAAACTCACCAAGGAAACACATGAATAATTCGATGTGCTGTCCAGGATTGTATGTTATTTCATTGTGATACCATTACATAAATTTTCATGACTTTTATAGTGATTATGTGAGTTTAATTGACCAATATTAACCACACAAACACTGCAATTGGAAGGGGAAAAGAAAGTGGTGAATGGTGTGAGAAACTTCACATGAATGGGTACCCCCAAACATGATCATATGAGTTGAGCATGACATACCAGTACATAACTCAATAAAATAAGAATAGAGGATGATGAAAAACAACATAAAAACCTGGAATTCAAAATATCATTCAAATATTACAACATGAATCTTGGGATTTACATCACGTTCCTCCCCGGGTGATCACAAGGGGTTTAGAAACCCATGGAAGAGGAAGAAGAAGGAGATGTTGAAGTAGCACTTCCCATAGCCTCCAAAACTTCTAGAGATGTTGAGAAGACTCATTGGGGACTCCAAAATGGCAGAACCTTTCCTCCTGGTCGAACTTGCAAATGAGATTCCCTTGGTTCCCTTTTATAGGAAAATTGGAAGGTGGTTTTAGTCACACAGATTCCATCAATCCACTTGTACCACACTTTTCGGTCTTCATACAACCTTATATCTATTTGGAGAAAATAGAAAAGTTGTATCCCTACCTCTTGAATGTCTCCACCGAAAGTTTGGCACCATTTGGACAACTACATCTCAAGATATTGATAAAATAAAGGACACCACATTTGACTTGGTCCAAATTAGGTGTCTTGGACAGATCAGTTTTGATGGTCCCCATAGAATCCTAATCAGGATTGGGTTCCTTAATATTAAATGTAGCTTATTTAATTATGGACAGGCCCACAAAATATCAGCCTATTTGAATGCACGGATTTAGTTTACTATGCAAAACAGTGGATAGATGTTCATGGATCCATGCAATTTTGGCCCATTTTTCTTCCACTTCATCAAGGGCCCTCCAAATCACCTCCACCTACATTGAAATAATAAAAACAAGTAACATTTCCCATTATAATTTTGAGTAACATTAATTAAATGATTCAAACATAAAGTGAAATTTATTATTATATTTGGAATATTCATTACAAAACTAGTTTAAAATAGTGGTGTAAGGGTGGAATAAAACAGTGAATCGTGGTACGATCACACCCCCACACCTAAACATTTTCAATCCTGGGAAAAGTCACATATAAAAATACAATGATGCATATATATATATATATATTTCCAACATCCTGAAGATTTATCATTTGAGGAAATTTTATTTAAAGTAAAGTGATCAATGCACGAACCACACCAAGGAGTTCTTCCTAGTGAAAATAGAAAAAGATGTCTCATAAATCATATCATAGCTAAATTCAAAAAGATTCACGATACCCAATTGAAAAGGAATTAATAAGTAAACCATGACACTAACTCTCCATGTGTGTGTGTGAAAACCATTCCATGCTATTCTTTCCTCTTACTATCCAATAAATATATGTTATTTTAACATTTTTCAACTTAAATGATTTTGTCACCGAACCTGTCCTACATCCTTTGCAATCATATTTCAAGACCCACTAATTTAAGCCTTCCCAGAAGTCAAACCATAATATCCTGACCTAGATATACCCATATGTTGCACATTTCATCACTCCCCTCATTTATTATATATATTTTTTTGAAGTTAAAATTGGAACAAATCTCACACTCATCTCTCAACCCTTGTTTGATATCCTCACGACACTAATTTCAATAGTTATAACAAGATAAAAGGTTGAGGAGGAGTGTTTTTTGACCTTCCCAAGACACAACAATTTTTTTTTGATGGCGTACAACAGTCGTACATTAGGTACACACGCATAGGTCAATCTGGTACAGTAATGAAACAGATCGGATAAGGAATGAACGTATGGAAATATCATTTATAGATGAAAAATATTAACCCAACATATATCTACCTTATATTAAGTAAGAAACAATCACACTTTATGGTTTGGTGTAAAAATTTGTGGAGATATTAGTGACACAGTTTTCCCAAAAACTACTCACACAGTGGGCATCAATCATCTCAAAGGTTTCACATAGATACGACCATTTATATCATTGAAAGAAAACCAATTCACTAAAAATCACTCCCTGATGTTAAATTCATACAAATACTCTTTTTAGCCTTCATTATGGTATTTTTACTTTCCCCACTTTATGGTCGCCAAATCATGGAACTTCGAAATTGTTGATGGGGAAAAATGAAAATACCATAAATAAGGCCAAAAAGAGAAAACAAAAGGAGAAAACAATGAAAATTCCCAACTAACCCAGGAATGTATCCACCCCCCCACACCTAGAGTATGCAGTGTCCTCACTGAAATAATTTATAATGTGAAAAGTAAGGATAAAACCTGGTTTGTTTTATTGGTATGATGTGTCGAGAAGGTGGATTTCCTCCACCGGATTCTTCGGAAAATCCTCATAGAAGTGTTTAAGTCTCTTCCCATTGACGGTAAGACTTCATCCACTCTGCTCATGCAAAACCTGTATTGCACCAAAAGGGTAAACATTAGTAATAGTATAAGGACCGAGCCACCGGGAACGAAGCTTACCTGGGTGGAGCTTAATCCTAGAATTGTACATTAGGACCTTATCACCAATATGAAACTTCCTCTGATGAATCATCCCATCATGTATTTCCTTTTTCCTTTATTTGTATATTAAAGAGTTCTCATATGTATCACGCTTAATTTCTTCCAACTCTTGAATCTGCAACTTCCTATACTCACCTGCATCTGAGAGATTCATATTACATTGCTTAAAGGACCAATATGCATGGTGTTCTACCGCAACCGGAAGGTGACAAGACTTTCCGAACACAATCCTATATGGTGACATTCTGATCGGGGCTTTAAAAGCAGTACGGTATGCCCAAAGTGCATCATCCAAGTGAAAACTCCAATCTTTCCTATTGGGTTGTACTGTTTTCTCCAAGATTCGCTTAACTTCCCGATTTGAAATTTATGTTTGTCCATTAGTTTGGGGATGATATGCAGTGGAGACTTTATGAACAACCCCATACTTACAAAGCAAGTTTTTCATGTTACGATTTTAAAAATGTGAACCTTGATCACTAATGATGAATCTTGGTAGACCAAACCTACTGAAAATCTGGGACCTCACAAAATCAACAACAACTCGAGAGTCATCGGTCCTAGTAGCTTTTGCTTCCACCCATTTAGAAACATAGTCAACAGCTAGTAAGATGTACACAAATCCAAATTAATTTGGAAAAGGCCCCATGAAGTCAATGGCCCATGCATCGAAGATTTCATATAATAACATGGGTTGTTGGGGCATTTCATTCCTCTTGGAGATATTCCTTGTGAATTGACATCAAGTACATGATTTACAAAACCTATGGGCATCTCTATACAATGTTGGCCAATATAATCCTGAGTCAAGTACCTTTCGAGCAGTACATTGAGATCTGAAGTGGCCCCCACATTCCAAGGTGTGGAAAAAGGTCAAAACAGAGGTGAACTCATGGTCAGGGACACACCGACGAACTACTTGGTCACTACAAATTCTCCACAAGTATGGGTCATCCCAAATGTACCAACGAGAATCATGCTTAAGTCTATGGGATTGTGAAATGCTAAAATCAGTGGTGACCCTAGATGTTGCTAGAAAATTCACAATGTCCTCATACCAGGGGGTAAGGTCCACAACATCACAAAGGTTCTCATGAGGGAAGAATTCTCTAATGGGTATGGGTGAGTCAACATGATAGTCCAATGGTGGGGAAATCCTACTAATGTGGTTAGCTACCACATTATCCACCCCTCTCTTATCTCTAATATCAAGGTCAAACTCCTGGAGGAGGAGCATCCATCGAATGAGGAGGGGTTTGGCTTCAGGTTTCTTTAGGAGGAAATGAAGGGCAGCATGATCAGAGAACACAATCACTTTTGACCCAAGAAGATATGAACGGAATTTTTCCAAGGCAAACACAATAGAAAGGAGTTATTTTTCTGTGGTTGTGTAGTTTACCTGGGAAGGGTCAAGGGTACGTGAGTCATACGCAATGACATGAGGGGACTTCTCAACCCTTTGTGATAAAACTTCCCCGACTACAAAGTTAGAGGCATCACACATAAGTTTTAAGGGCAGATCCCACCTTGGTGGTTGGATTATGGGAGGTGATATGAGACTCATTTTTAGTGAATAGAAATCATCCTCAGAATTTTTATCAAAAAAAAATTCAGAATCCTTTTGTAATAACCAAGATAAGGGAAGTGTGGTCTTACTAAAGTCTTTAATGAATCGGCAGCAAAAACCAGCATGACCCAAGAAAGATTTCACCTCACGAACACATTTTGGAAATAGAAGGGTTGAAATTAATTCAATTTTAGATTTATCAACTTGAATTCCCTTATTTAATATGACATGCCCATGAACTATCCCCCGCTCAACCATAAAATGGCATTTCTCATAATTTAAAACAAGATCTTTTTCAATGCAGCGGTGGAGGACAGAACCTAGGTGTTCCAAAAAATAATCAAAAGAAGATCCATATACCATGAAATCATCCATAAATAATTACATACAACTCTCAAGGTACTCAGAAAAAATACTCAACATACATCGCTGAAAAGTACCAGGAGCATTACAAAGACCGAATGGCATCCTTCTGTATGAAAATGTGCCAAATGGACAGGTAAATGTGGTCTTTTCTTGATCCTTAAGGGCTATATGGATTTTTAAATAACACGAATAGCCATCAAGGAAACAATAATGGGACTTACCGGCCAGTCGTTCTAATATTTGGTCAATGAAAGGTAATGGAAAGTGGTCCTTTTGCATGGATTGATTGAGTCGACGGTAGTCAATACAGACACGACAACTATTTTGCACACGTGTTGGAACCAACTCATTCCTTTCATTTGACACAACTATTATTCCTATTTTTTAGGCACAATTTTCACTGGGCTAACCCATTTACTATCAGATATAGGATAAATGATCCCCGAATCAATTAATTTACTGACTTCCAATTTTACCACTTCAAGGAGAGTGGGATTCAACCGGCGTTGAGATTGTCTTACAGGCTTAGCCTCATCATCCAAAAGTATATGGTGCATACAAATAGATGGGATAATCCTGGGAATATCAGCCAATGTCCATCCTATTTCCTTTTTACACTCTCTCAAAAGTTTGAGCAGTTTCAATTCCTGTTGTGGAGAGAGGTTATTGGAAATAATGACGGGAAATTGGTCAATAACCTCAAGATATACATATTTTAAATTAGATGGAAGTTGTTTAAGCTCCAACACCGGTGGTTTCTGGATTGAGGGAGGGGATTTAGGGGGAGTGAGGTCCATTAAACTGTCTATCTGCTCATGTTTATTCTCTAAAGATAGAGAATCTATAGAAATGAGATTTTCAGAATCATCGATGGTCATGGGTACCTCAGAATGAACACACTCATCAATTAAATCACAAAATTTACACTTTTCAGAAATCACACAACACTCAAAACATTAATCAAAACTCAAATCATTCAAGGGTTAAGAAAACAAAAATGAATCAGAGTTTGGGTTGAGGAGAGAATTGTGTGTGTGTGCATCGTTTGAGAGCACTTCCATCAAATATACAGGAAGAGTGGAGTACTCTTCAACGGGGTGTTTCATAGCCTCAAGGATGTTAAAACTTACCTTTTCTCCACCAAATTCCAAGGACAATGTACCATTGTGAACATTGATGATCGTCTTTGCTGTTTTGAGGAATGGCCTCCCAAGTATGAGAGGAGCGTGTCCTTGGGTTCGGGTATCTTCCATCTCAAGAATGTAGAAATCAATGGGAAAGATGAGATTCTTCACTCTAACAAGGATATCCTCAATCACTCCTTTTGGATGTGTTGTACTCCGGTTGGAAAGTTTCACAACAATGCCTATTGGTTGAAGTTCTCCAACCTGTAGATAAGTATACACGGAGTGAGGTATTACATTAATGGAAGCACCTAAATCTAGCATAGCATCAGAAAAGAAGGTCTCCCCTATGGTACATGGTATCATGAATGTTTCTGAATCCTTTCATTTGGTTGGAATAGCTGGTTGAATCAAGGCTGAGACATTCCTACCCAGGTTGACTCTCTCATTCCCCTTCAGCCTTCGTCTATGGGTGAAAAGTTCTTTAATAAATTTGGCATAACGGGGAATTTTCTTGATTGCATCCAATAATGGGATATTAACTTGAAATTTTTTAAATGTATCCATTATTTCATTTTTAATCTCATTATCAAAGTTTTTCTTAGATTTAGAGAGTCTTTGAGGGAAAGGAAGAGGAATTGATTGTTCATGGGAATCCTTAATGATAATTTTATTGTCATTTTTATTTTATTTTTCTTCATTGGAATCTTTCATGGGTGGAGAAAGAGTGTTTTCAAGAGGGGTACATACCTTTTGAGTAGAATCAATAGAAGGAGATGCTTCTTTACCACTACGAAGTGTAATTGAACATACATTACCTTTGTCCTTCGGATTGGAAATGGGTTGGGATGGTAGTTGTCCAGACCCTTGCATCTTAAGCTCACTAATGGTGTTTGCCAATTGTCCCGCTTGAGTTTGCAAATCTTGAATTGCTGGTTGTTTGGTATGTTGGAACTGGAGGTTCTGGGTTGCCATTTGTTTAACCATGTCCTCGAGGATTGGTTCAGATTTTGGAGGAGGAGGATGATTGTTTTGAGAAGTTGAAGGATAATAAGGTTGCATACCTTGGCCTTGTTGATACCAATTCTGCTTGGGGTAGCTTGAGTTTCCTCCTTATCAGTATTAGGGTTGTGCTTGCCACCCTGGATTTGAATTTGGCATGAATTGTTCTTTCTTGAAGGGAGGTGCTTGTTGGAATGGACGCCCTGGGAACACAGCTGCACAAGACTCAGATGAGTCTTGAAGTTGTGGTCACTGGTCAGAAAAATGAGTGTTATCAGAACAAATCCCACAATGTAATGGAATAGAAGTAGAGTGTGAGTTACCTTGTGCTTGAGCTAATTGCCTTAGAAGGGTATTCATCTCATCAAGTTTAGTATCTACCTTTTGTTCTAGGGCTGAATGACTTACCTCATGAACTCCTCGGGTTGGTGCAATAGCTCGTGTACCAAATTTTTGTGAATTTTGAGCCATGTTGGCTATTAAGTCACGAGCGGCGGAAGGAGTTTCATCAACTAGGGAACCACCAGCTGCAGCATCAATCATTCCACGATCCATGGGGATAAGTCCCTCATACAAGTATTGAATTAAAAGTTTTTCACTAATCTGGTGGTGGGGGCAGGTTGAGAAAAGTCCTTTGAATCTCTCCCAGTATTTATGAAGGGTCTCTCCTTGTGATTGCCTAATTCCACATATTTCTTTCCTAATTGAAGCAGTTCAGGAGGCAGGGAAGAAATTCTCTAGAAAAAGTCTTTTTAGGTCATTCCAGCCCCCAATTGTGGTAGGCAAATAGTATAACCAATCTTTGGCTACACCATCAAGGGGGAAAGGGAAGGCCCTAAACTTGATTAAGTCCTCAGACACATTTTGGGGTTTCATGGTGGAGCACACTATGTGAAATTCTTTGAGATGTTTGTGAGGGTCCTCACCAGGAAGACCATGTAATTTTTAAAGGAGGTGGATGAGACCTGATCTCAGCTCAAAGTTGGCTGGTTCCTCGGGATATTGGATGTACACAGGTTGGTACTCCACATCAGGGGTGGTCAGTTCGTTTAAAGTTCTCTTATTTGCAGCCATGTTTTCTTGGGTTTGATTGAGTTCAATTTTGGATTGTTTTAGGACCACTTGAGGTTCCAACAGGGGTTCCTCAATGTTACTTGATTTACCTTCTCTAGATGCCTTGATTTGTGTGTGAAGTGACTTTTCAATTTCAGGTTCAAATTCAAGTAGTGTTTCTTTACCAGATCGGGTCATGCAAATAATTTGTGAAGTTTTTTTTTGAATAAGCCTAAAATCACTTAATAAGGGTGAAAAGAGAATATAATGTTGTAATACAGAATTATAGAGGGATATGGAGAATAAGAGAGAGAGAGAGATAAAGAACGCACAAAAAAACCAAAAAAAAAGACAAAATCCAAAACAAAAACAATCAAATGGGGGTGGGGTATTTAAAGGAGTACTAATTAAGAAGTAAAATAAATAAATAAAAGGAAATAAAGAAAAAAAATGATCTTGGATCTCCGGGAATGGCGCCAAAATTTGATCGCGTAGTCGAGCGCGTCAAATTAGTTGTTTAATTTTGACTAGAATTTCTGCAGTATAGCAGCAACCCTAGGTCATCTCTCGACGGAGCCTTAGACTATTAATTTAAAATGAGGGTTTTGATTATGGAAGTATAAGGTTAATTAGGTTTTGTAAAACTTGTGTGTTTTATGATTAATGATGAAAATAGGAAATGAAAGCGATAAAACAAAGTAGAAATGAACAAGATTGATTAAATGTGATCAACCCGGGGAAGTCTCGTGATGATCATCCTTCATCGCTTCAAGGGATGGGGTTATGATATTTTAATACCTGGTTTGTAACACCTAGAACCAGAATTTTACTGATTTTATACTAGGATAACTCCTAGGGTTCAGTCAAAAATACATAACGATTCACCGAACACCGCCGATGATTAGGTGATTTGTGTTTGACATCATAACCGAAACTCACCAAGGAAACACATGAAGAATTCAATGTGCTATCCAGGTTTGTATTTTATTTCATTGTGATACCATGACATAAATGTTCATGACCTTGATAGTGATTATGTTAGTTCAATTGACCAATATGAACCACACAAACACCGCAATTGGAAGGGGGAAAAGAAAGTGGTGAACGGTGTGTGAAACATCACATGAATGGGTACCCCCAAACATGATCATATGAGTTGAGCATGACATACCAGTACATAACTCAATAAAATAAGAATAGAGGATGATTAAAAACAACATAACAACCTGTAATTCAAAATATCATTCAAATATTACAACATGAAGCTTGGGATTTACATCACATTCCTCCCCAAGTGATCACAAGGGGTTTAGAAACCCATGGAAGAGGAAGAAGAAGGAGATGTTGAAGTAGAACTTCCCATATCCTCCAGAACGTCTAGAGATGTTGAGAAGACTCCTTTTGGACTCCAAAATGGCATCACATTTCCTCCTGGCCGAACTTGCAAATGAGGTTCCCTTGGTGCCCTTTTATAGGAAAATTGGAAGGTGGTTTTAGGCACATAGATTTCATTAATCCACTTGAACCACGTGTTTCGGTCTTTAGACAGCCTTACTTCGATTTTAGAGAAAATAGAAAATTTGTAGCCCTACCTCTTGAATGTCTCCACCGAATGTTTGGCACCATTTGGACAACTATAGCTCAAGATATTGATAAAATACAGAACACTGCATTTGACTTGGTCCAAATTCGGTGTCTTGGATAGATCAGTTCGGATGGGCCCCATAAAAGCCGAATCTAGATTGGGTTCCCTAATATGAAATGTAGACTATTAAATTTTGGACAGGCCCACAAAATATCATCCCATTTGGATGCACTTATTTCGTTTACTATGCAAAACAGTGGACAGATATCCATGTATCCATGCAATTTTAGCCCATTTTTCTTCCACTTCATCAAGGGCCCTCCAAATCACCTCCACCTACATTGAAATAACAAAAAAAATTGAAATTTCCCCTTATAATTTTGGTTAAAATTAATTAAATGATTCAAACATAAAGTGAAATTTATTGTTATATTTGGAATATTCATTACAAAACTAGTTTAAAACAGCGGTGTAAGGGTGGAATAAAACAGTGAATTGTGGTACAATCAGTGACGCACTTGTGATTGTGCTTTTTATAATTTATCCATGGGTTCTATTTATTTTAAAACCAATGATATGAGGGTATGAAATCTCATGCATCATTTAGGAACATTCTAGAAATCACATGCCATGCATAGTTACTTGCCACGTAGGTGCATTAGAAATTGCATGTTGTTGTGATAGTTGTTGTGCTAGAAAAGCATGTTGTTGTGATAGCTGCTTTGATAAATATCTGCTATGTGATAGGGTATTTTTGTGTAGTCTGTTGATAGAATGGATGCCAAACTTTGGTTTTTGGGGAGTATGGGCCCTCATTGACCGGAATTTGGTGGATCATTGACTGTTTATCTTGTTATAACATATATAAGTTTCCAAACTTTGAATTGTGGGAAGTATGAGCCCTCACGGGTCTTAATTTGGCACTTAGATGTTGTTTTTCTATATTTACTGGGTTCCGGAGTAGTTTCAGATGCTTACTATCCGGAAATCCCAGGATACACGCCGTGTAGTTCCTCAGACACATGTCGTGTGTTCTTCTGTTCGGGAAGAAAAGAAAACTTTTTGAGTACACGCCGTGTACCCTTAGTACACGTCGTGTAGTCGCTTCCCGTGTCAAGGAACGTGTGGGTGGGGACAGGGGGAAGGGAAATGCTTGGGGAAAACATGTTATGTACCGAATGTATACGTCGTGTAGTGTTGACCTGGAGTCTAGCCATGTAACTAACAACATGAGTCGGTGGAATCTTTTTAGTACGCGATGTGTCAATCATGAACACGCCATGTAGTCTGACCTGGGGAATCGGTCGTGTAACTAACAAACACGGGTTGGTATCACCTCTTCTTTAACACACTGTGTACCTGAGGGACATGTCGTGTAGTCCTTTCCGGTGTGAGACCATGTGTATTTAGCCGTGTGGATAGGGAAACGGGGTGGTGTACACGCCGTGTTTGAGTGTAACGCGCCGTGTAGTTTTATCCGAGTAGTCGTCCGTGTCACGAACGACACGGGAAGTTGGAAAATTACACCATACACGCCGTGTAGATGATATACATGTCGTGTAGTCTTGTTCAACGAGATCCGTGTGGCATATCCGTGTAGAAGGACCCGGGCAGGGGAAGAAAAGTTAGGTACATTCCGTGTTGTTAATATACACACCGTGTAGTCTTGTTTTGAAAATCTAGAATGTATTCTTCCTCTTGTTCCCTTTTTGGTCCCTTCGTTTTCAGTCTTGATAATCTAGATCTAAGGTATACGTTTGAACTTGTAGAGTCGTTCCGTAGAGATGACCATGTGTTGTTCTCCAGGATAGCGACAGCGATTATACTCCTGAGATGGTGGGTCATGGGCTACTAGTGGATCCTTCAGCAGAGCCAGATGTGGCGCCATCCGTTATACCGGACATAAGCATGGATGCGCAGTTTCTTGAAGGCTTCATGCGGTTCATGTATACCTTTCAAGGAATACCTCTGGTCGCCACATCTATGGCTGAGCTGACTCGTATATTCTAGCAGCAGCATCTGCCTACGTTTTCAGGGGATGGCGGACCACAGGCTGTGGATTCTTGGCTGGGGTCTATGCAGACTATTTTTTATCATCTTGAGATGCCTCTAGGGTGGAGGTTCAAGCTCAGGACTTATATATTGCGTGATTCCGCCAAGAGGTGGTGGGATGTTACCACTCAGACAGAGCATCACAGATACATGGCGTGGGAAGATTTTCATACATTCTTCAATGACTTCTTCTTCCCAGAGACGCTGAGGGTAGATAGAGCTAGAGAGTTCATGAATCTGCAGTAGGGCGCTATGTCGGTGATGGATTATTTTGCTCACTTCACCAAGATTCAGCGTTTTGCACCCGTTCTGGTGGGTGATGAGATGTTGAGGGCCATATGCTTTGAGGATGGTCTTCGATACGACATTCGAGCACTGGTGAATGTTTTCAGGTTGCCTACAGTACATGCTATTGTGAACCAGGCACTGATTACAGAGAAGAACCTTTGGGAGGCTTGTGGTGTGGGTCAGGGCAGTTCAGCACCAGTTTCTAGTACTATTTCTACCAGGAAGAGGAAGCGAAAGATGAGTTTCTCTCACTGTTGCAGTACTAGACATGCGATTACTTCAGGTGGCCCGTTCAGGTGCTACCAGTGTGGTAAAGAGGGGAACAAGAGACCATAGTGTCCATGTGACCCAGTGGAGTGTCGATCTTGCGGAAAGATGGGTCATCTGCAGTTCTTTTGTAGGGCATTGTTACCAGTGGCTAGTGAGAGGTGTTTTGTGCAGACTCTGTGTGTGGGAGCAGGACCAGCAGCTTCTTACCAGTTGGGAAACTGGAATACATCAGGGCGTGAAGGCAGAGATGGTGGTCATGGCCATGGTATCCAGACACCAGGATCTCAGAGGCAGCCGGGCGGGATAGCTCAGGGTAGCTAGGCTGTGTCACAGGGTCATGGCATTGGGTAGACATATGTAGTGCAATAGACCCAACAGGACCAGGATCCCGAACCTTCTACTGTCAGAGGTACTATTCTAGTAGCTTATGTCTTATCTTCAGTACTTTTCGATATGGTTTCTACACCTAGTTTTGTATCTGTGCCTGTTGTGGAGAGCCTTGGGCTTTGTGTTTCTTCTTCTTCTCATGTTATGACGCTAGACACTCTATTGGGAACTAGAACGGCTGGTGTGCGTCAGTGCAGGGAGTGCCCCCTAGAGGTTAGAGGGTGTCACTTTCTTTGGGACCTCTATTTATTAGAGATGAAGGATTATAATTTCATTCTCAGGATGGACTGGTTTGTTCCCTTTCGAGCCTTTGTGGATTGCTATCGTCGCAGGGTGATTTTCACGTCACTAGAGGGCGGAGAGTTTCTATACAAGGGTGAATGGGATATTCAGGCGACTCGAGCTGGACCAGAGCATCATGGGTGAGGTTGTGTGACATCCCAGATTATGAGTTTATATCTGGATGATCAGGGGACTCTTCAAAAGGATTTCCCTCCAGTGGTTGATCGTTTCAGGGATGTCTTCCTGGACGAATTTTCGGGTCTACCTCCGAAGCATGAGGTGGATTTCTCTATTGAACTTGTGCCAGGGGTAGCACCGGTGTCCATTCCTCCTTATAGGATGGCCACACTAGAGTTGAAGGAGATCAATAGATAGTTATAGGGGTTACAGGAAAAGGGTTTCATCCGACCCAGTACTTCTCCTTGGGGTTCGCCCATCATTTTTGCGAAAAATGCAGACGGTACCCTCAGACTCTGTGTGGATTATCGGAAGCTGAACCATTTGACAGTAAAGAACTAATATCCCTTGCCAAGGATTTATGACCTTTTTGATCAAATTTGTGGAGCACGAGTGTTCTCGAAGATTGACTTGAGATTAGGATATCATCAGCTGCGCGTGAGACCATCGTATGTACCGCTTACAGCTTTTCGGAGTAGATATGGTATGTACGAGTACTTAGTTATGTCGTTCGGACTCACGAACGCGCTAACAGTTTTCATGGATCTGATGAATCGTGTGTTCCATCCTTATTTGGATTCTTTCATGGTAGTATTCATGGACGATATCTTGGTGTACTCTCACACTCGACACGACCATGCCAACCATATTGAGATCATTTTGAGTGCACTGAGAGAGCATAAGATATATGCTAAGATCTCAAAGTGCCACTTTCGGATGGGCCAGATTCACTTCCTGGGTCATATCATCTCAGAGGCAGGAGTTGAGGTAGACCCAGAGAATGTGAGAGTAGTAGTTTCTTGGGAGCAGTCTAAGAATGTGTTCTATATACAGAGTTTCTTAGGGATGGATGGTTACTATAGACACTTCATACAGTACTTCTCCCACTTGTAAGCGCCATTGACGGGTTTGACTAAGAAGGGTGTGAAGTTCGTTTAGTCGGAAGCTTGTGAGACAGCCTTTCAGGACCTGAAAGGAAGGTTGACATCAGCACCAATCCTGATGCTCCCAGAGCAAGGGAAGAGCTATACAGTTTACTATGATGCATCAGGTATTGGGCTGGGAGCAGTGCTGATGCAGGGCGATCGAGTTGTTGTGTACGTTTCTCAGCAGTTGAGGCCACATGAGAGGAATTACCCGACGCATGATCTCGAGTTGGCTTCAGTTTTTCATGCATTGCGCTGTTGGAGACATTATCTATTGGGAGAGCATTTTGTGGTTTTCACCGACCACAAAAGTCTCAAGTATAAATTTACTCAGCATGACTTGAATCTGAGGCAGCGAAGGTGGGTGGAATACCTTCAGTACTTCGATTTTGATCTTGCCTATACACCTGGTAAGGGAAATACAGTTTCTGATACACTGAGCCGGAGGACATAGATACAGGAAGTGCATAAGGCCAGTGGTGAGTGGCAGCTTATGGCTTTGTTCTCTGAGATGCATTTGGAGGTGCACGACAGTCAGGGGCAGAGCTATATTTCTTATTTAGCTATGACTTCTACCCTCCTAGATAGAGTGAGGATGAGATAGCAATCTTATTCAGAAGTCCTAGTTCTACGGGATTCGGTGGAAAGTGAGGACCCTCCTTCTGGTTGGACGATAGGTGGTGGTGAGGTACTGTGTTTCCATGGATGAGTGTGGGTTCCAAGGGATATACGCGAGGATTTGATGCGGGAGTTTCATGCTTCATCTTGGACAGTTCATCCTGGAGTCACCAAGATGTACCGTGACTTGATACATCAGTATTGGTGGCCGGATATGAAGAAGGATATAGCTAGTTTTGTTATGAGATGTTCCACCTGTCAGCAGGTGAAGGTGGAGCATCAGAGGCCAGCCAGGCTGTTACAGTAGTTACCCATCCCAGAGTGGAAATGGTATGATGTTGTAATGGACTTCGTGACTGGGTTTCTGAGGTCACCTCGAGGAAATGATTCCATGTGGGTTGTTGTGGAAATACTCATGAAGGTATCTCACTTTTTTCCAATCAAGGAGACCTTCAGTGTTGACGATCTCGGAAAGCTGTATATCCAAGAGTCTGTACGTCTTCATGGGGTTCCTCGTTCTATCATTTCAGATAGGGATGCCCATTTTACATCTCATTTCTGGCAGAGTTTTCAGAGAGCACTGGGTACATAGGTTCTTCTGAGCACTGCTTACCACCCTCAGACCGATTTCCAGTTAGAGCGTACGATACAGGTTCTTGAGAACATGTTGCGTGCATGCATCCTAAACTTTGGGGGCTCCTGTGAGAAGCAAATACCCCTGGGCGAGTTTTCCTATAATAACAGTTTTCAGGAAACTATTGAGATGTCACATTATGAGGATTTATATGGTAGGTCATTCTGATCACCCTTGTGCTGGTTAGAGGCAGGTGAGGCAGCTTTACTGGGACCACGTCTCGTGCAGGAGACTTCTGAGCAGGTCCATTTGATTCAGAAGTGTATGGCTACCACACAATCTCATCAAAAATATTGTGTTGATTGCCGCAGACGACCCTTGGAGTTCGTGGTTGGGGATCAAGTTTTCTTGCGTGCTTCGCCAAGGCTGGGACACAGACAGATCAAGAGACAGGGTAAACTTTCACCGAGGTATGTGGGGCCATTTGAGATTCTAGAGAGAGTCGGGCTGGTTGCCTATCGGTTGTAGTTACCACAGAGGTATCGGTCCATGCACGACATCTTCCATGTATCTCAGCTACACCATTATCATTTAGACCCATCTCACATCTTTCAGCCAGAGGAGATTAAGCTTGAGGTAGATGTGTCCTTTGAGGAGCATCTGGTTCATATCTTGGATAGAAGCACGAAGGTTCTCTGAGGCTGGTCAGTTCCTCTCATACGGGTGCTATGGCAGCATGGCCGAGTGCAGTATGAAACCTGGGAGCGGGAGACTGATGTACGTGCTTAGTGGCCTGAGTTGTTTATAGCTTTATCTTCACCACCCTTGGAAGGGAAATTCGAGGAGGAATTTCTTTAAGGGGGAAGTTTTTAAGAACCCGGTTCTTATTCTTGTGCTATGGGTTTCTTCCTTTCTCTTTTCCTTAAGTGTTTTTGATAAAATCAGGAAAATGGGGAAAATCACACTTTTGTGGGTACACATCATGTACTCTTCCCCACGCCATGTACTTTGGCCGTGTGGGGTGAGTACACATGGTGTGTATCCATGATGGCGATGAAAGGTGTAAAAACTGACTACATGCCATGTAGTGGTTATGTACACGTCGTGTAGTCAGTAGGCAGGCAAACAGTAAGGTCGTGGAAGCAGCTGCCAGCTGAGCGTTAGTACACGCCATGTACTCATGGATTACACACTGTGTACTCATGTCGACAGATGAACAGTGTGGCGGTTGGAAAGGTAGCCTCCAGAGGAACAGTTAAATGAGGAAAGTACACACCGTGTAGTTTTTCTTTTTCTCTTAAAATGGGCAGTAGCCTCCCCTATTCACAGGGAAGGCTTAGAATCGGAAGAGGAGTTGGGAGAGAGGGCCAAACCTTCGAGGATCTCCAGATCGCATGTCGGGAATCTGATTCCTCCTCTATCGATCTCGTTGGAACCGTACAGGTAAGCTTCTCCTTCTCCTTAAGTTTTTCTTACCAATTCTTTCCCGAGGGGAAGTTATTTACATTTAAATGGGATTTCTTTTACCTCAGATCTACGTTATTCTTGGACTATTCGAGGAGTGTCGTTCACGTATATGGATCAAGGGTAATTGAGGTAGGTGGCTTGGTGTTTAAATTCCAACTTGTGTGCATGTTTGTGTACCGTTGAGCTACGAACCCATGTTGGGGTGTCGTGTGGATGAGGCCTTGGATGTTTTAAATACCTAGAATTGTATAGGTAATTAAATGTGATAATAAACTACTATTTGGAATCACTGCTTGGATCCAGGACCACCCTAGAGGTGTGTTCCTCTGTTTAGCAGTTTGGCCAGGATACCCGAGGGTATGCCATGTTTACTTTATGCATTACTTTTTCCTTGAGAGGAATTGTAAATAATTGCATGTTTATGCTTTGGGATCATCCCAGTTATATAGCCAGAGGGCATGGGTATTATATATGGCCTGAGGGCGTGAATATATATATTATATTAGCCTGGGGGCATGGGTAAATTCGCCTGAGGTCAAGGCCTGAGGGAAAGATTCTGTTATGCCTGAGGGATAGGCCTGAGGGCAAGGTACTATTCCGCCTAAGGGCAAGATTCTATTCTGCTTGAGGGCGTGGTTACTTTATATACCTGAGGGAAAGCCTAAGGGTATGGTTTTACTATATTGTCCTGAGGGCATGGTTATATTATATTATCCTGAGGGTATGGTTCTAATGAGAAAAAAATGTAATTAAATTGAATGGTTAAAATGAATAATAAAATGGCAATATAACTAGTAAAGTTAGATACTTTGAGTACTGCTTAGTTTATTGCATTTACTACTACACACGGTTGTTACATATTTTCACATAGTTGGGCACGTGCCTTTGGTGGGTGCCTACTGGGATTTATTTCTCACACCCTGTTTCGGTCATGTCTTCGGCCCAAACAGATTATGTTTATGTAGGTGTTGATAGGGGAAAGGGTCCCTATATAGGTACTTGATTGTTGCATATGAGTAGGAGAGCATGGGACAGAGCTTAGGCTTGCGATGCTACTGAGCTCCTGTTGCACTATCTGTTTAGTTTTGCTTTGATGTACCCTGTATTGTATTGTATTGTATTGTTGTGTAACATGTTCTGCATGTTTTCTTAGAACTTGAGACATGTTGCATAATTATCTATATACTATTGGTTATCTTTTACTGCAGTTTTTCATTTTAAATTTGTATGGTTTATTTCTTCTGTTGTTGTTGTATATTTTTATATTTTACTCCACTGTGCTACACTTTAACAAATTAGGTCATAGTTTCCCCACTATCCAACTTGGTCCCTCACTGCTAGTCGGCAGCCTCTGGCATTTGGGTAAATGCGCTTGAGGTCATTTGACCAACCGGGTTCGGGGCACCTGTTGAGTGGCACCCGAATCCAGGACATTACAATCTTTCCTTCTTTACTTTTTCTTCCATATTACTTGTTTCTTCTGGCTTCTCTAACCAAATATACATTCCAAATTTTGGAAAAATTCCACTTTATTCAAATATTGAGAACCTCTTGTATTTTCTAAAGGTTTCCTCCTCATTTTCACTAACTTATCCTACCCTAGTAATATTTTCATGAAATTTTCAAGAGTGTTTATAACCATCTCACATATCCTGCATAGATTATTTTATTTTATTTATTTACCTTTCATAGGTAATCTCTCATGAAATTCAACTTCTTTATCCTAGATTTTTTCCACCAAACTAATCTAATTGTTTCACTCTCAGATTGATTATTTTTGTTCTTCTATATTGAATATATTAACTTGAATTTTAATATACTACTTAATAATATCCATGAAACATCCCTTCCATCCATAATAGAATCATATTTTCATGTTTATGAAACTTTTCTTTACTTTCTTCTTGGGCGCAATATTTTTTGTAACCTTATTTTCTTTATTCCCCAAGTTTGACTTACTTTCTACCTTCTTTTAATTTTTATTCAAATATTGTGGTTTCCTACCATTGGTTATAGTTTATTTTTTCTAGGTGGATTTATTTCACTACTATTCATCACAATGACCACTTCTTCCATAACTTTCATAGATTTATTCAAGTACTATAAATATTCTTGAAGTGGATAGACTATCCTTCTTCCATGAACTTTTCTTTTTCATCACCAAATCCTTTTAATATTATGTTTCTCCCCCCCATTTATATAGGCATTATTATTTTTTTAATTCTTGAAATGTTATCTCAACAATAAGTGGCTTGGTGTCTAAACCTTTCACAGCACCAGCAATAGCTAACAAATCTACTTTTCTTATTTTACGTTGTAAGTTGGATGGTAGAAATATATTCCTTTTTAAAACCATTAGGGGAACTATATAATATATTATTATTTTATTCCACATTCAAAAAATGGTAGTAATCTAACTACATTTCCCAACCAATATTTTTCTAGAACTTATTTTATGACCTAAAATATTTAAATAATATAAATTAATATAAATTATATTTTGGATTTTGGGATTTGCTTTCTATTCAATCTTACGGAATATGTATCTTTAGATTCTTCTAAATTTCTTATCCCACTAGATTTAGTATTCGATGGAGAAAGACTTTACTTAGTAATTTTAGCAGTGTATCTTCTTTTATATTAATTTTTATATTCAACTTGAGTAGTTTTCATGTTTCTCATTTTTACTTTAAAGTCAAGACACTTTAAGCTTAAAGTGTATCTATAATCTTTGAAAATTTTTACTTTATCTTCACATTCAAATTTTATATTTTGAAAATTTTCTTTATACAAATTACTCATCTATTTCAATGAATAATAAATTCCCTTTACTATTTTTTCCCTTGATGTCAATTTAAGTATTCTTGACATCAAGAATTACTTTGTGAGTACCCTCCAATGCATGGAACATTTCCTTAACAAATTTATTAAAAATTAATTTCTCACAAAAACAACTCTATAATTCCTCTTTAACTTGGAATAGTTTTTCATTACAAAGTAATACTAATTCTTCCTTTGATTTAACATGTTTTGCGAGATTTTTTAATCTTTGAAATTTCTTATCCAATTTATTGTCTATCATATTTCACACTATTTCCAGCTATGTTTTTTCATCATGTAAGTACAATATAAACTCAAATATATATACTATAACTTATGAAGGAACTTTATTTATACACTCTACTACTTCAAATTAGATATCATCAATATATTTAATAATCTCATTTTTCTCTTACTCTTCACAGGTCAAATTAAATTCATCTAATGGATCAAACTTATAAAATTCATCAAAAAAACTACCACGGTGATTAACTTTTGATAGTGGTGGATCCTATTTATTTTGATTTAGAGAAGTTCATTTCATTAAGTTATTATCTTCACTCTTATTTTAGTTTTTCAATAATCTGAATGAAACCTACATGGTGGAACTAATAGGAATATCAACCTTTAAATTTTAATTGAGGAATCTCTAAGACATCTAAAAATATTAAATTCATGACAAATAGTTAAAATGGACAGGAGAAATTTTAGATACAATCAGAAGGAACTTGGATCTAATACCACTTAAAAGTACTAATGGATTGTGTAGTTACACAAAGAGGGTGGTGAATTAGGTGTAACCAAATTTTACTAAATAATTACAATATAAACATTTACCCCCTTTAATTTGATCAAACCTTTATGTTGGTGAGATGTTTGGATTTCTTTAAGTGTACTCAACATGCATCACTGTATAAAAAACAATAAATAAAATATGAAAAAATAGTATGTAGATTTTTTATAATGTTCAGAACCAACATGAAGAACCTACTCTTTTTTATGTTTGATTATTATCCTAAGATATGGATTTTCCACTATAACATTGTTATAAATGACAAGTATAGTGGGAAGTTATTTTAATTAACCCAAAAGTTATCCATATAAAATAGGTGAATGATTACCATATCCAAAAGTGTTCTTTATATTAGTTCCCTCTAGTTTAAAATATCCTCTACTAACTAGAATAGGTCTTCCAATACCACTGAAAAACTCAACTTCAACTTTATGCAAGTATGAATGATATTATATCATTCAAAAAAATAATTTATAGAGTAATTACAACTCTAAATAATTCAAATTTTTATTCTTCTAAAAGTATCACTAACTTTTGTCTAGCAATTTTTATTTTGATCAACCTAATTTGGTAACCTTATTCAACATATTTGGAACCAATGTTCCAGTATTCTCAAAACATTTACCCAACTAAACTTATGGTAAGTGTAGGTCAAAACTACCTCTCTGTTTTCATCTCCTTGGTAGTATTCAAAAAAAATGAGATCAACCTTTTATATACTCACCCATTTCTTAAATTGTTAATTAATTAAAAGTCTTTGAATCCCAAGTATTTTACACATTTCTATTTTGAACCCCTTCATTGAAATTAAGATATCATATATTTCCTTTTGTAAAATACTCCACAAATATTAATGTTAAATCACTTTTAAAATTTTTAAAATTTCATATAGAATCACAAACTCAATATTTATGAATTTTAAATCCTTTAATCATCCATATTAGCATTGTGAAGATGAATATTGGTTGCACCCAAATTTACCCTATGGGTATAAATGGTTGTTTTAGTACATGTAGGGGTCAAATCCACAGGGATCGAAGAAGTAACCTTGAGACACTATGACTTGTTGGAGGATGGGTTGTGAAGTGGCCAACTTTTTAGATTGATTTGATTTGAATAAATAGTGATTTGATTTAAATAACTAAGAAAAAAACACATAATTAATTGAATTGAAATTAATATTAGTCTATCTTAGTTTGTCTTTGGGGCTTGATTGGATGTATTTGTTTTTCTTTGAATTTTTTGTTCATCAGTTCAAGAGGTATCCATTAAATGAAATAATTCCTCAATATCATTCTCCAATTTAATCCATACACAATTTAAAGGATAATCACCAAATCACTTAAAGTATAACTTTTTTGATCACTCTATGGAATTAGATCATACTAGCACTCAAAATGTGTTGTCGTTAAAGTCGGTGAAGACAAAGAAGAAGATAAATCAAAGAAAGTAACTCTTAAAATGAAGAACGAATTTAAGAATTTAAAATCATCAAATAACATTCAATACATCCCATTCAACTCTCTCGGATCAACCCATAAATGGTTAACCTTCCATTTATGTTATTCTATTAATGGAAGTGGGAATTTGACTTAAAGAAGTGGGATTGACAAAGAAAAACATTAAAAAAATTAACACTCCATTGTTGTGTGAGGAATTCACAAGTGATGGTGTGAATAAATTCACACCTTGATTCAATGGTATCAAAGTGTGAGGAAAAGTAAAATATAAATTTAAAAATAAGAAAATATTTTATTAAGAAACTAAAATTATTGAAAAAATTATATGGGAAAAATTGATGATGCGATTACAAAATGAAAGCAGGAAATTACAATTAAAAGAAAGATTTGCATTGAAAGAAAAACTTGGATGATAATTCCCTTCACAATAATCTCCTTATATAGGCATATTATGATACATAGAGACACCCCACAACAATCAATTCCATCCCCATTAATTTATAGAGTCAAAAGGAGGGTTTGAAAATCAAGGGAATTGGACATTTCAAAGTTGACCCGGAAAATCATCCAGATTAATCCCCCTTATTGACGTTTGAATGTGTAACTAAAGGAGGATAAATCCAGATGGATCATAGAAAGAAAATATCTTTGACCATGTTTCCTATAATATCTGTAAATTTTTGGGTCATTTGGTTCATCCGTTTGAAAGTTATGATCAAAATGGTGGGATGACATTATGGGCATTCAGATCAGGCCCTCCATTTAAATATTAACTTTGGATCCATTTATCTTTATGAAAACTTCAGAATTAGCTCTATCCACAGTTTAATAAAATGATCCCCATATTTTTATCTATCTTCAGTAAAAAAAATTAGTTTCATTGGGCTTGGTTTGTGGGCCCCACTTTTGTTTGATGGGCCTTAGGCCCATTATTCTTTCTCCCAAAAATTTATGCATTCATCCCAAAAAAAAACTCCATATTCCCTTAGTATTCATCCATAGATCCTAAAATATAAAATTTTCAAAACAAAGTGATAAATAATATCCCAAAATATCAAATTCAAAAAATTAATATAATGTTCTCCAAAAACAGATGATTGATTGGGCCTAGATTTTCATTTTAAACATGAATTTCACTTAAGATGAGATATGAAGTTAAATTTATATAATGAACTAAAAATGATGTTTATGGTCTTTGTAAAACATTAATATTAAGATATTAACAATTAATATTATCCACTTTCAGCGGCTAATTAGATATCATCTGGCACTTTAACATTTTTGAGTTTGAATATGCTTTAATTCTACCAGATACAGATTTCTTAAACATCACTAAAATATTATAAAATCTTGAATTATTTTGATTTTATGAATATCTATATGAATTCATAAATATCCTCCTTTGTATTTTACCTTTTTCACTCAAATCATTCAAATTCTCGATTCTAAAATGCTCTAAGCACCTGCATTCATGCACTAATCATATTTTATCTGCTGATCACAAAATCTTATGCATAAATGTGAATCTCATTTTCCTTATATGGTATATCTACCATAAACCATTCTTTACCTATACACTAATCCTCTTATATTCTTAAATTCTTTGAACATATGAATTTACTCTTGAGATTCTATTGAACTTTATATGTTGCACCAAAATTTTGTCCAAGATTTGTTTGGAAGCATCTCAGCATGCCTGATCAGTTCATCTTTTGATTACTCCAACATCTAACTTCTAAACAACACTAATCAGTACTATTCTACAATAATCCCTGCTTTTATCTTATGTTATTCTCAGTTTATGATTTCGATGTACTCATTTTATACTAATATCTTCACACTAATTCCAACTAATTCTTTATGTGCTCTTCTTTGTTGCTTTTAGTAAACTAAACTTGAAAAAATGTTTTTTTGTAATATCATGATCATACATACATAATAGAGTACCTTAATGTCACATAATACCTTGTTTGTGATATCTTCCTCATGAAAACCTAGCATAACTCCAAGTTTGAGAAAATCCAACTCTTCTACACTACATTTTACTTCATCTCTACTCAGTTATACATAGTACTGCTAATAACCAGTGTTCTTCTAGTGGCTGAACCATCACTTATCTTCATCTCAGTCTTGATACTATGAAAATTTAATTATTATTATACAATAGTATCATACATTTATATTTTTTTGGTGAACTATCATATGTATTTCTCATATTCACACTTCACTTACTATATCCTCATCTACTGATGCTTCTTCTTCCTATGTCATCATTGATCACATCAACTGGAAGTAATGAAACCTTGGGATTCATATTATAAAAACACATTAACTCATCATGCACCTAAATATATCATTTTATGGTGATTTTTATCCATCAACTTTTCTTTTTGTTGTAACATCTTGGATGCAGCATTGGTTTTACTCAACTGTTGAAGGTGTGACATAATAATAGTGAGACACTTGCATGAACTCCCCATGCTTATCCTTTAACTTTTACCTACATAAACACCACTTCCTTTTGTAATATTTTTATCATTTTGAAATCAAACTTCATTATGTTTTTTCAAGGAAGTTCCATAACACCCCATACTAGGCCACCCAAATGATGCCTGAGCGAGGGACGCTACGTGACCTCATGCATGTCTCACCATATGAAAATGGATATTAACTAGAATTGAGGGATTAACCTAGTCATGGGGAGAACATTACCTATAAAACCAAACCCTTCATACAAAAATAAGGTTCCATATAGGCCCCCACAGTTCAGATATAAAATTAGTAAAAATTATATATGATGTAGTAAACAAAAAAAACACTAAAATATGATAAATATGATATAAAATAAATAAATAAAATAGAAAATTAGAAAAAACTACTCACATAAATCATTCCATGTCCTTGGAATCCAAAAAAAATGGACCTATATCGAATGTCTAGATCCAAGCAATGCCTATGTCCTGAGAGAAAACAAAAACATATACCCACATACATCAAAACTCATGTCGTGTACATTGGTTAGGGGTGAGTTCAATTACTTGGTTGGTATCCCCAATACCTCAACAATAATAATTTATATTGTGATAAAGTGGATGTGCACACAATATATATATATATAGTGTAGTTGTGTCGATGAAACACAGCCACTCGAAACCTTAACACACAATGCACATAAAATCACATAAGTAAGGTTTTAATGTTCTAACCAGGACACCACAACACTTGAACCTGCCTTATTTATCTCCATGATAGAAAGAAGATGTCACCTCATACTAGAATCCAACCCATACCTGAAGAATCAGGGTAGTTTTCCAGCGTATGATGTCTATCCCACACCTAAATACTATGGGTAGGGAATCATCAAAACCTCAACCCACTACACAAGTTAACATATAATGGTCATATGTCAATGAGCCTTTAATCATACCATGTAACTTGAGGGAGTTATATAATATATGTGTCACCTCAACCCATTCCCTCTCACTCAAGACATGGTCAGCTAGGCCTTCTCACTCAAGGACATGGCCCCTTCGGCAAACACTACCCTATCACTCAGGGCATAGCCCAACTTCGTTGACACACACTAAACCAAACCACACATGGTAAGGTCCTATAATTACACCTAAAGGAATATGTCACAATTTTCCCATTGACACAATACATTTCTAGCAAGGTCCAAGACCTAATGCCCTCATCAAGTCATGGTCATCACATTGTCCCATCCTCACAAACTCTAGGGAGGCTATCAAGCACACTGACCCATCCTTTTGAACTCTAGGGTGGCCACATTAAGAAAACATAGGAAATTAAATAAGGCTTACTGCTTGTCTCAAAGTTCATTATCAAGCAACTAGTCCCTCGATACCTACTCCTACATCTTAGAACACATTCAAAACCCAAATTTACCCTCTAAGGGGTCTATCACATCCATTTGGGCCAACCATCACTCTAATACCACAAGAAATGTCACATAGGGATACCCACACAACACATGTATCAACACACACAATCCATAAGAACTCACAAATAAGGATCACAACAAGCACACAACATTTGAAAACAAGGCATAAAATGGACCAAAACAAGTCAATCCAATACCTTCCAAATTCCTTTAAAAACCCCAGTAAAATCCCCTTATTAGATTCATTTAAAAAGAAATCACATATTTCTTTAATCACAGAAGGACTTGGGCCAAAATACCATCAAAATCATCTAGAAAACTCAATAACTATTTTTAAATACCATTTCAAAACTCATTTCATGAATCACCCAATCCCTTTGAAATTTATATTTTAGTTAAATCCTATTTTTAAAATTAAATTTTAAAAGAAAACCATTTTTCCTTTGAAAACTAACACATGACACTAATAAAAATCATAAGTAGGTCCACTAACATTCATTCGATTAGGGCACCACTATCAAAATGTTTAGAAAGATAAACATCCAAGTTGACTATTAGGTCAACGCAATCCCATCTCAACCATATAGTCTAGATCACACAAGAAAATTAGTGTACAATCAGATATACTAATGAAGAATAGAAATATAAAATCATCAAATAACCAAGTGAATCAAATAAATTTAAGGCTCCCTACCTCAACTAGAATTAAAAAAACATATATCCAAGACTATAATGACCTCCACCAGGTCCATGAGCATAAGTCCCATAAACCAACATCAATAAATTAATTAATTAATTAATTAATTAATTTAAACTAAAAAAATGAAGCATAATAGGAACATAAATCATCGGGTAGTCCAATGATGCTAGAATTGTGAGAAATCATGTTTAATCCACTCCCACACACCCTCGATCATAGGAAACACAAAATAACCAATTAAAACCCTAAATTGATGGATAATTTTGACCAAATTTGTCCAAAACCCCAAATAAACACATTGGGAGGAATTAATAATGTAAATAGAGAATGATTTAATGAATACTACCTCTCAATATGTCCTCTATGAGCCACACCCAAAGCCATATCAAGATCAATGATTTCACCATTATCTAGAAAAACTATTCATCCGAAATCTAGCTAAATCGAGAATAAATCAATGAAGGGGGTGAGAAAAGATAAGGAGAAGAGAGGAGAATATATTACCAATAAAAATCACAAAAAATAACCTTCAACCCTCTTAGAAGCAAGGAAAGGGAAGGGGGATATAGAGGTCTGGCCTCCCCCTATACATACAACATCTGAGAAAAAAACCTAAGGGGGTTTCTATTTTAGAAACCCCTCGACTGCTTTAAAAAAATGGTAAACATTTGTCATGGTGTGAACCAAGTGTTCATTCCATAAATTTTCAGTCTAGCACTCTTCTTTTCCCCTTTTCCCCATTCATGGACTATTATCACCCCATGGAATTCATTCATGGTGTGAATGACCCATTCACATTGTGGATTGTAGAGACCCGAAGCCTGACATACATGGACACTACATTACTTTTGCGGAATACTTAGTACATAACAAAAACACACACACAAGGATCGTAATAGTTTAGTGTCTTTGGAAACTCGGAATATAATCTCTTAATCGTGGTGAAAGATCTTCAACATCTCCCATAAAGATATTCCTTTTTTTTAATACCTAAAACCTTTATTTATATCCTGGGGAAAAGAAAACATAAAAGGGTGAGCTCAAATGCTCAGTAAGGGTAAACAAAAGAAATATCAATCACATCATATTCATAAGAACATAACATTTTGGAAATCTTAAACTGCAAAAGAGAGAATAATTTCATAACATGGGATAAATCATAGTAGTGAAATGAAATACCAATAATCATAACTTAAAACATGAAGCTTTGTGGCATAAACACATAATCATAGAGAATCATATCTTATTAGTCAAGACTCATTTCCAAGACTATCTTAGTGGACAAAGTCCATTTCTGAACCGAGTCACCCTCGTTTCAGTCCTGTTTCACTGAACCGGTATAACCTACGGTTCCAGCCATGTCTATCTCATGAGATATAAAATCTTTACCCAATGAATTGAAGGGAGATATAGGTCCCACCCATCTCATAATGATACCATTATTATGTGTACCACAAAATCATAAATCATACATCATTGCATAACCCATGTAATAAAAATGGGAATCTTAAACATCATGACATCATAAAAAAATTTATATAAGATAAAGGAATTCATAAAAATATATCCATCACAACATAATCATATCAATGTAATAATAGGGATATAAACAGAACCCTATATTATCTTATATGGAAAATGATTTTGATAAAACACTTGAACTCCATTCTTGAGTAAAATATCCTTTCTACTTCAAAAACACTTTTCCTTTCTTAACATGTCATACAATTCTAAACTAAGAGAAGTTGATTAAAAATAAACTTGAAAACTTGTAAAGGAAGCTTCTTGGAAATAATGTTTTAAAAATCCATTCATGCCGTATAAGTTAAAAAAACATTCTTCTCGTACTTTTGTCGGAAAAGTCAAAAAGTACCTCGTATGAAAAACGACAAAAGATTCCTTTCATATCTTTTACTAAAAACTCACCGAAGGGTAAAATCGGATTTAAACAATTGTAGGTGAATGGAAATAATATTACATATTGAGGAAACATGGATGTGGATGATAAAATACACCCCAGTAAATACTAAAGTATAAACAATCTCAAATAAAAATGAGATTGTGATATTTCCCTTACCTTAAGTCTGATTTGCTTCGTAAGTGTCTGAATCTCCTCTTTTTGACGCTCCTTTTCTTATCCTCCACTCAAAGAACTAAGGATGGTCTTTGAAGAAGACCAGGACCTCTAGGATGATACTAGGGAAGTGGAGAAGAGATTTTGGCATGGGTTGGACGAGCTTGAATGCTCAAATTGGTGTGAGGAGGAGAGGGAGGAGGTGCCCTTTTATAAGGGAGGAGAGGGGCACCTTTGGGAAAACTAAAAATATTATTTTATTATAAAGTAAAGTTCGGTTTTAAATAGCTCCAAATTGATATATTTAGAAGATAAGTTGGGGATGGGTCTAAATCCTCTCACCCAATAGGATTTAGACAAGTTTAGGTAATTATTTTAACCTTATCAATTAGATTTAACTCTAAGTTAAATAATTTAACTTTTACCGTGTCTTTTTGTTTTCTTACACTATATGGTTAATAAACTTACTATATCAAGCCAAAAGAACCCCAAGTTGTTTATTATTAATATATATAACCTTATCTAATTCATTTGTCCGAACCTTAGATTTTTAGGAATAAAATAACAATTAATAATATAATATTGTTTAAAAAAACTAATTTATGTCAATTTGGACACTATTTGGTACATGATTTTTATGAAATTCATAACAGAATGATAGGTTCGAACCAAGTTACTTAAATCAACAATAACATGTCATATTAACCTAGAAAATTAGTGTAAGTCATAAAAAGTCTCAAATTACATTTATTTGGGTATTTACAACATCAATTATGTCAATATTTCATTAATAAGATAATTACCGCATCATCGTTGTGTCATAAATAAATTAAATTATTTAATGTCTAAAAATTAAAAATAAAATACCATTATGTAGGAAATATTTTTATCTTTCTAATGAATATTTATAGTTGAATTTATCTTATGTATAACCTCATATTAAAAATGATTTAGTTATTAAACTTTGATTTTAACTATTTTAACCCTTCTTTAAATAAATTAATAATAAATGTCCTAATCTAATCCAAGTGGGCCTAAATGGTCATATTTTATTCCTAAGGTTGTTTTTGTTCGAATTACACTTTTCCAATAGAATTAGGACATGTGTTAGGGTAATAATAATATCATTTTTACCCTTAATTACCCTATTTACTTTTAACCGTGGTAAAAAAAAGTAAAAAGTTACTATTCACCAAAAATTATTTTCATCTCATTGAACCACATTTTACTTATTGACATCAAACGTGTCTCTCGGATTTTTGAAATTCCACTCACAGAAGCGGTAAAATTAAGTTTTATGAAAAATTCATTTTTTTAACTACCACTTGGTGGTTTCACTATTCATCAAAAAATGAAAGTTTCCAGAAAAATATCAAAAATTAGGCCTAAGCTATATTTGATATTATGAACTCAAAAATTATGTATATTTTACCAAATTCAAAACATATCAGTTGCATTAATTAATTTAAAAATTAATTCCCGTTTTCAAAACAAATAGCGTGTTTTTAAGAGATAATAACTACCAAAACATTGACACTTGTTTATGTCTAGTTTAAATGTAAAATTACATCCAATGAACAACATTGTATTAAATTGTAAAAATATATTCTAAATATACTTTAAAACCACTCAAATTAATAATTTATCACTATTAATTATTTCGATTAAAAAGGTTGTTTTTAATTAAAATTTAGTAATTTTCACTATTCATCAGAAAATGAAAGTTATCCGAAATGTACCAAAATTTCACCCTAAGCTAATTTCGATATTCCGAATCCAGAAATGAAGTCCATTTTGAAAAATAAAAATTATAAAATTTCAAAAAGTGGTTATTACTATTCATAACTGCTAGTTTTAATAATATTTTAATAGCATATCGTTGTTTAGTGAAACTCGGTATTGCGTACTACACACGCTATCGAGGAAGGTCGTCATTGCGTGTAATGCAAGGAAAGTAAAGGATGTGTGTTGTACAAGCTCCTTTTGGTGTAGCGTACAACACAAGACATTAATGAAATTAAAAAGAATATTTTTCATAAAATCTTAGGGTGTTACATTCTACCCCCCTTAAAATGAATTTCGCCCTCGAAATTCGTCGGGGTTATAAATGGTTTACTATTCGAAAGTTTCTTTAATAGAAACCCACATCGTAAAAAGTAATACCAAAACCAATCATTAAAAACAAAAGTATGAAACGTAACGGTTACCCAAATAAACTAATCACTGGGTTTCCACATAGGTGAAAATATGGATATGGAAGAGAAATCTAACCATCATGTTCTGATGGAGAGTGGTAGAGAACATGGCTATGAAAAATCCAACAATCGCAAAGCCATAAATTTGTGATGATCTAGGGTACCATCTGATTCATCAGATATAAGATCACTAGGACAACATTTTTGGTTTTCAATATCATTTCCCTAAAGTTGAAAATTTTGAATTAGAAAAAAATACTTACTTGATTTTGGTACAATCTCACTGTTGTTCGTTCTTTGAACAATTTCTACTTCATCTCTTAAATAAATGAAGTTTAATTTGTTATTCATGAAGTGTTAACAGATCATGTGATAGAATGATGGGTCATTCCATCTGTTTCAAACAAAAGTTTAGCAATAGTTATCAAATATACATAAGTCCGTCTTTGATGAGGTTAATCATATACGATTCCAAAAATGAACTTATACTTCATATATCATACCACTTAATAAAATAAAACTAGTTTCTACTAACCAGGGACTTTCTGTAGGCCAGTGGTATGCGATAAAGGCCCGTCTCACTTTAGTTGTGGATTCGATTCCCACAGCCTTGGCTGACGCGATGGGTTGTCGCACATCCTGCAGGTTGTCCTTTTTCTAAAACTACATTATTATAACATCCCATCAACAATATCAAAAAAAGTTTTATCCTTAAACAATACTAACTTATGTCCAACATAATCCATTCCAATCTTTAGGCTTATCTAAAATACTTCGGTCCAAGCTCATAGTATAGAGAAAATGATCACGTGAATGCCATCATTTATCCCTCATATATCCTGTTCGTCACATTCCAGTCATGTGAATACCATAATCATGTAATATCTTGAAAAATGAATACCCATTGAATCTTAGTGAAAACATGAGTGCTGTCAAAAGATAACTCTTTCCACATACCAAAATCCTCAAAATTCTATATACTTAGTCCTTATATCAATCATGAGCTCATGAATACAATCAAACATCTCATTATCTTCTTGTCCCTTCATTATGCGCATATCATCTACTTTCCAAAAATATTTCAATCACTTTTTTTTTCTGGTTACCAGTATCATATAATTATTGAAAACCAATACATAGATATTCCAAAATTCCACAATACCATAAATGATATTCCATGATACTATTTTGAAATCCCATTACATAAACACTTAATCATTCGACCACATCGTTGTCAACATCGCCAATAGTGATCGCATGTGACTTCCCTTTGTCCTTTTCCTTAAGAAGTTTCTCATGTTGATCATCACTAACCCTTGTATTAGGTCATTTATTAGCATAATGCCCCATTTCCTTGCACTTGAAGCATTGAAGTGTTGGTGGTGCGTTCTCTGCAGTGTTTGCTTTATTCACATCATTAGAAACCCTTTTACCATTACTTCGACACTCAGCTGCTTGATGACCTTCTTTTCCACACTTAAAACATTTTCTAGTCCCTTTAAGACAATCTCCACCATGCTTCTTTCCACACTTTGTGCATAAGGAAACATTCATCTTATTTTCACCATTATTCTGAGATTTCTCCTTGAACTCCATCTTTCGTTTCTTGTCAAAACCATGAGATGGATATGTAACACAAACTTCCATTTCTACCTTGATAGCACAACGCACAATTTCTTCATAGCTACTGAAGTCTCTTATAGCTAATACCCTTCGAAGACTTGGTTTTAAGCCACTGAAAAATCAATCAAATTTACTTCCAGGTTGGATGATAATGTCAGATTCATACCTTGCAAGTCTTTTAAAATTCACTTCGTATATACCAACAGATTCATCATCCTTCTGCTTATTCTCAAGAAATTCCTTTTCCATCTTTGTTCGAAGAATACGAGGGAAGTACTTACTGAAAAACAAGTTCTTGAACTTGTCCCATTCCATGGACTCAATTTCATCTCTTGGCCTCGTATTCTTGATAAGATTCCACCATTGATCAGCTTAACCTTCCAAACGATATACTCCTAAGATGACTTTATCATGTTCAGAACATTGAAGAACTGAAAATATCTTTTCAGTGGTACTGATCCATTGTTCAGCAACAAGTGGATCGGAAGGCCCACTGAAAGAAGGTGGACGTTGCCTCATGAAGGACTCAATAGAATATTGTTCCCTTCTCTGCTCATTTGGAAGTCCAGAATGATTCATAGCTTGTGTAAGTATAGCAATAAGATTTTGCACTCCATCTCCCATAACATTTGTTTGTTCAGGAGGACAATCATTTCATTTTCCATTACAGTGATCAACACGGTTCCTTCGGGTTCTAGCCATCGTCTAAAACCCAAAAAGAATAGTGTGAGAGGAAAAAATCATGCTAGGGAAAACAACATAATAAAGGGAGAGTACCCTTAATATCTAACATCTTAGGTTAAATTCTAAGATCGTTACCATAGTTCTAGGACTATATCCTATACGTATACTTATCCTTAGAGACATCCCTAGACATACCTTAGAAATATCTCTAGGGATATCACAAACGTTTTCTCATCCTAGTTTCCAAAGGTTGACTAAACCTTTCCTCTGATACCAACTGTAGAGACCCAAAGCCTGACGTACATGGACATTACATTACTTTTGCGGAATACTTAGTACATAACAAAAACACACACACAAGGATCGTAATAGTTTAGTTTCTTTGGAAACTCGGAATATAATCTTCTAATCGTGGTGAAAGATCTTCAACATCTCCCATAAAGATCTTCCTTTTTTTAATACCTAAAACCTTTATTTATATCCTGGGGAAAAGAAAACATAAAAGGGTGAGACCAAATGCTCAGTAAGGGTAAACAAAAGAAATATCAATCACATCATATTCATAAGAACATAACATTTTGGAAATCTTAACCTGCAAAAGAGAGAATAATTTCATAACATGGGATAAATCATAGTAGTGAAATGAAATCCCAATAATCATAACTTAAAACATGAAGCTTTGTGGCATAAACACATAATCATAGAGAATCATATCTTATTAGTCAAGACTCATTTCCAAGACTATCTTAGTGGACAAAGTCCATTTCTGAACCGAGTCACCCTCGTTTCAGTCCTGTTTCACTGAACCGGTATAACCTACCGTTCCATCCATGTCTATCTCATGAGATATAAAATCTTTACCCAATGCATTGGAGGGAGATATAGGTCCCACCCATCTCATAATGATACCATTCTTATGTGTGCCACAAAATCATAAATCATACATCATTGCATAACCCATGTAATAAAAATGGGAATCTTAAACATCATGACATCATAAAACAATTCATATAAGATAAAGGAATTCATAAAAATATATCCATCACAACATAATCATATCAATGTAATAATAGGGATATAAACAGAACCCTATATTATCTTAGATGGAAAATAATTTTGATAAAACACTTGAACTCCATTCTTGAGGAAAATATCATTTCTACTTCAAAAACACTTTTCCTTTCTTAACATGTCATACAATTCTAAACTAAGAGAAGTTGATTAAAAATAAACTTGAAAACTTGTAAAGGAAGCTTCTTGGAAATAATGTTTTAAAAATCCATTCATGCCGTATAAGTTAAAAAAACATTCTTCTCATACTTTTGTCGGAAAATTCAAAAGTACCTCGTATGAAAAACGACAAAAGATTCCTTTCATATCTTTTACTAAAAACTCACCGAAGGGTAAAATAGGATTTAAACAATTGTAGGTGAATGGAAATAATATTACATATTGAGGAAACATGGATGTGTACGATAAAATACACCCCATTAAATACTAAAGTATAAAAAATCTCGGATAAAAATGAGATTGTGATATTTCCCTTACCTTAAGTCCGATTTGCTTCGTAAGTGTCCGAATCTCCTCTTT
The DNA here is from genome assembly GCA_963277665.1 of Viscum album. NCBI lineage: Eukaryota > Viridiplantae > Streptophyta > Magnoliopsida > Santalales > Viscaceae > Viscum > Viscum album. The sequence goes on along the minus strand of OY728133.1, from coordinate 2,060,620,691 downwards.
TTGACGCGCCTTTTATTATCCTCCACTTAAAGAACTAAGGATGGTCTTTTAAGATGACCAGGACCTCTAGGATGATACTAGGGAAGTGGAGAAGAGATTTTGGCATGGGTTGGCCGAGCTTGAATGCTCAAATTGGTGTGAGGAGGAGAGGGAGGAGGTGCCCTTTTATAAGGGAGGAGAGGGGCACCTTTGGGAAAACTAAAAATATTATTTTATTATAAAGTCAAGTTCGGTTTCAAATAGCTTAAAATTGATATATTTCAAAGCTAAGGTGGGTATGGGTCTAAATCCTCTCATACAATAGTATTTAGACAAGATTAGGTTTTTATTTTAACCTTATCAATTAGATTTAACTCTAAGTTAAATAATTTAACTTTTACCGTGTCTTTTTGTTTTCTTACACTATATGGTTAATAAACTTACTATATCAAGCCAAAAGAACCCCAAGTTGTTTATTATTAATATATATAACCTTATCTAATTCATTTGGCCGAACCTTAGATTTTTAGGAATAAAATAACAAATAATAATATAATACTTGTTTTAAAAACTAATTTATGTCAATTTTAACACTATTTGGTACATGATTTTTATAAAATTCATAACAGAATTATAAGTTCAAACCAAGTTACTTAAATCAACAATAACATGTCATATTAACCTAGAAAATTAGTGTAAGTCATAAAAAGTCTCAAATTACATTTATTTGGGTATTTATAACATCAATTATGTCAATATTTCATTAATAAGATAATTACTGCATCATCATTGTGTCATAAATAAATTAAATTATTTAATGTCTAAAAATTACTAATAAAATACCATTATGTAGGAAATATTTTTATCTTTATAATGAATATTTATAGTCTAATTTATCTTATGTATAACCTCATATTAAAAATGATTTAGTTATTAAACTTTGATTTTAACTATTTTAACCCTTCTTTAAATAAATTAATAATAAATGTCCTAATCTAATCCAAGTGGGCCTAAATGGTCATATTTTATTCCTAAAGTTGTTTTTGTTCGAATTAAACTTTTCCAATAGAATTAGGACATGTGTTAGGGTAATAATAATATCATTTTTACCCTTAATTACCCTATTTACTTTTAACCGTGGTAAAAAAAAGTAAAAAGTTACTATTCACCAAAAATTATTTTCATCTCATTGAACCACATTTTACTTACTGACATCAACTGTGTCTCTCGGATTTTTGAAATTCCACTCACAGAAGCGGTAAAATTATGTTTTATGAAAAATTCTTTTTTTAACTACCATTTAGTGGTTTCACTATTCATCAAAAAATGAAAGTTTCCAGAAAAATACCAAAAATTAGGCCTAAGATATATTTGATATTATGAACTCAAAAATGATGTTTATTTTACCAAATTCGAAACATATCAGTTGTATTAATTAATTTAAAAATTAATTCCCGTTGTCAAAACAAATAGCGTGTTTTTAAGATATAATAACTACCAAAAGATTGACACTTGTTTATGTCTGGTTTAAATGTGAAATTACATCCAATGACCAACATTGTATTAAATTGTAAAAATATATTCTAAATATACTTTAAAACCACTCAAATTAATAATTTATCACTATTAATTATTTTGATTAAAAAGGTTGTTTTTAATTAAAATTTAGTAAATTTCACTATTCATCAGGAAATGAAAGTTATCTGAAATGTACCAAAATTTCACCCTAAGCTAATTTCAATATTCCGAATCTAGAAATGAATTCCATTTTGAAAAATAAAAATTACAAAATTTCAAAAAGTAGTTATTACTATTCATAACGGCTAGTTTTAATAATATTTTAATAGCATATCGTTGTTTAGTGAAACTCGGTATTGTGTACTACACATGCTATCGAGGAAGGTCGTGATTGCGTGTAATGCAAGGCAAGTCAAGGATGTGTGTTGTGCAAGCACCTTTTGGTGTAGTGTATAACACAAGACATTAATGAAATTAAAAAGAATATTTTTCATAAAATCTCAGGGTGTTACATTCTACCCCCCTTAAAATGAATTTCGCCCTCGAAATTCGTCGGGGTTATAAATGGTTTACTATTCGAAAGTTTCTTTAATAGAAACCCACATCGTAAAAAGGAATACCAAAACCAATCTTTAAAAACAAAAGTATGAAATGTAACGGTTACCCAAGTAAACTAATCACTGGGTTTCCACATAGGTGAAAATATGGATATGGAAGGGAAATCTAACCATCATGTTCTGATGGAGAGTGGTAGAGAACATGGCTATGAAAAACCCAAAAATCGCAAAGCCATAAATTTTTGATGATCTAGGGTACCATCTGATTCATCAGATATAAGATCACTATGACAACATTTTTGGTTTTCAATATCATTTCCCTAAAGTTGAAAATTTTGAATTAGAAAAAAATACTTACTTGATTTTGGTACAATATCACTGTTGTCCGTGCTTTGAACAATTTCCACTTCATCTCTTAAATAAATGAAGTTTAATTTGTTATTCGTGAAGTGTTAACAGATCATGTGATAGAATGATGGGTCATTCCATCTGTTTCAAACAAAAGTTTAGCAATAGTTATCAAATATACATAAGTCCATCTTTGGTGAGGTTAATCATATACGATTCCAAAAATGAACTTATACTTCATATATCATACCGCTTAATAAAATAAAACTAGTTTCTACTAACCAGGGACTTTCTGTAGGCCATTGGTATGCGATAAAGGCCCGTCGCACTTTAGTTGTGGGTTCGATTCCCACAGCCTTGGCCGACGTGCAGGGTTGTCACACATCCTGCAGGTTGTCCTTTTTCTAAAACTACATTATTATAACATCCCATCAACAATATCAAAAAAAGTTTTATCCTTAAACAATACTAACTTATGTCCAACATAATCCATTCCAATCTTTAGGCTTATCTAAAATACTTCGGTCCAAGCTCATAGTATAGAGAAAATGATCACATGAATGCCATCATTTATCCCTCATATATCTTGTTCGTCACATTCTAGTCATGTGAATACCATAATCATATAATCTCTTGAAAAATGAATACCCATTGAATCTTAGTGAAAACATGAGTGCTGTCAAAAGATAACTCTTTCCACATACCAAAATCCTCAAAATTCTATATACTTAGTCCTTATATCAATCATGAGATCATGAATACAATCAAACATCTCATTATCTTCTTGTCCCTTCATTATGCGCATATCATCTACTTTCCAAATATATTTCAATCACTTTTTTTTCCTGGTTACCAGTATCATATAATTATTGAAAACCAATACATAGATATTCCAAAACTCCACAATACCATAAATGAGATTCCATGATACTATTTTGAAATCTCATTACATAAACACTTAATCATTCCACCACATCGTTGTCAACATCGCCAATAGTGATCGCATGTGACTTCCCTTTGTCCTTTTCCTTAAGCAGTTGCTCATGTCGATCATCACTAACCCTTGTATTAGGGCATTTATTAGCATAATGCCCCATTTCCTTGCACTTGAAGCATTGAAGTGTTGGTGGTGCGTTCTCTGTAGTGTTTTCTTTATTCACATCATTAGAAACCCTTTTACCATTACTTCGACACTCAGCTGCTCGATGACCTTCTTTTCCACACTTAAAACATTTTCTAGTCCCTTTAAGACAATCTCCACCATGCTTCTTTCCACACTTTGTGCATAAGTAAACATTCATCTTATTTTCACCATTATTCTGAGATTTCTCCTTGAACTCCATCTTTCATTTCTTGTCAAAACCATGAGATGGATATGTAACACAAACTTCCATTTATACCTTGATAGCACAACGCACAATTTCTTCATAGCTACTGAAGTCTCTTATAGCTAATTCCCTTCGAAGACTTGGTTTTAAGCCACTTAAAAATCAATCAACTTTACTTCTAGGTTGGATGATAATGTCAGATACATACCTTGCAAGTCTTGTAAAATTCACTTCGTATATACCAACAGATTCATCATCCTTCTGCTTCTGCTCAAGAAATTCCTTTTCCATCTTTGTTCGAAGAATACGAGGGAAGTACTTACTGAAAAACAAGTTCTTGAACTTGTCCCATTCCATGGACTCAATTTCATCTCTTGGACTCGTATTCTTGATAAGATTCCACCATTGATCAGCTTCACCTTCCAAACGATATACTCCTAAGATGACTTTATCATGTTCAGAACATTGAAGAACTGAAAATATCTTTTCAGTGGTACTGATCCATTGTTCAGCAACAAGTGGATCGGAAGGCCCACTAAAAGAAGGTGGGCGTTGCCTCATGAAGTACTCAATAGAATATTGTTCCCTTCTCTGCTCATTTGGAAGTCCAGAATGATTCATAGCTTGTGTAAGTATATTAATAAGATTTTTCACTCCATCTCCCATAACATTTGTTTGTTCAGGAGGAAAATCATTGCATTGTCCATTACAGTGATCAACACGGTTCCTTCGGGTTCTAGCCATCATCTAAAACCCAAAAAGAATAGTGTGAGAGGCAAAAATCATGCTAGGGAAAACAACATAATAAAGGGGGAGTACCCTTAATATCTAACATCTTAGGTTAAATTCTAAGATCGTTACCATAGTTCTAGGACTATATCCTATACATATACTTATCCTTAGAGACATCCCTAGACATACCTTAGAAATATCTCTAGGGATATCACTAATGTTTTCGCATCCTAGTTTCCAAAGTTTGACTAAACCTTTCCTCTGATACCAACTATAGAGACCCGAAGCCTGACGTACATGGACATTACATTACTTTTGCGGAATACTTAGTACATAACAAAAACACACACACAATGATCGTAATAGTTTAGTGTCTTTGGAAACTCGGAATATAATCTTCTAATTGTGGTGAAATATCTTCAACATCTCCCATAAAGATCTTCCTTTTTTTAATACCTAAAACCTTTCTTTATATCCTGGGGAAAAGAAAACATAAAAGGGTGAGCTCAAATGCTCAGTAAGGGTAAAAAAAGAAATATCAATCACATCATATTCATAAGAACATAACATTTTGGAAATCTTAACCTGCAAAAGAGAGAATAATTTCATAACATGGGATAAATCATAGTAGTGAAATGAAATCCCAATAATCATAACTTAAAACATGAAGATTTGTGGCATAAACACATAATAATAGAGAATCATATCTTATTAGTCAAGACTCATTGCCAAGACTATCTTAGTGGACAAAGTCCATTTCTGAACCGAGTCACCCTCGTTTCAGTCCTGTTTCACTGAACCGGTATAACCTACCGTTCCAGCCATGTCTATCTCATGAGATATAAAATCTTTAACCAATGCATTGGAGGGAGATATAGGTACTACCCATCTCATAATGATACCATTCTTGTGTGTTCCACAAAATCATAAATCATACATCATTGCATAACCCATGTAATAAAAATGGGAATCTTAAACATCATGACATCATAAAACAATTCATATAAGATAAAGGAATTCATAAAAATATATCCATAACAACATAATCATATCAATGTAATAATAGGGATATAAACAGAACCCTATATTATCTTAGATGGAAAATAATTTTGATAAAACACTTGAACTCCATTCTTGAGGAAAATATCCTTTCTACTTCAAAAACACTTTTCCTTTCTTAACATGTCATACAATTCTAAACTAAGAGAAGTTGATTAAAAATAAACTTGAAAACTTGTAAAGGAAGCTTCTTAGAAATAATGTTTTAAAAATCCATTCATGCCGTATAAGTTAAAAAAACATTCTTCTCGTACTTTTGTCGGAAAAGTCAAAAAGTACCTTGTATGAAAAACGACAAAAGATTCCTTTCATATCTTTTACTAAAAACTCACCGAAGGGTAAAATAGGATTTAAACAATTGTAGGTGAATGGAAATAATATTAAATATTGAGGAAACATGGATGTGGATGATAAAATACACCCCAGTAAATACTAAAGTATAAACAATCTCGGATAAAAATGAGATTGTGATATTTCCCTTACCTTAAGTCCGATTTGCTTCGTAAGTGTCCGAATCTCCTCTTTTTGACGCACCTTTTCTTATCCTCCACTTAAAGAACTAAGGATGGTCTTTGAAGAAGACCAGGACCTCTAGGATGATACTAGGGAAGTGGAGAAGAGATTTTGGCATGGGTTGGCCGAGCTTGAATGCTCAAATTGGTGTGAGGAGGAGAGGGAGGAGGTTCCCTTTTATAAGGGAGGAGAGGGGCACCTTTGGGAAAACTAAAAATATTATTTTATTATAAAGTCATGTTCGGTTTTAAATAGCTCCAAATTGATATATTTAGAAGATAATGTGGGTATGGGTCTAAATCCTCTCATCCAATAGGATTTAGACAAGTTTAGGTTATTATTTTAACCTTATCAATTATATTTAACTCTAAGTTAAATAATTTAACTTTTACCGTGTCTTTTTGTTTTATCACACTATATGGTTAATAAACTTACTATATCAAGACAAAAGAACCCCAAGTTGTTTATTATTAATATATATAATCTTATCTAATTCATTTGGCCGAACCTTAGATTTTTAGGAATAAAATAACAATTAATAATATAATATTTGTTTTAAAAACTAATTTATGTCAATTTTGACACTATTTGGTACATGATTTTTATGAAATTCATAACAGAATGATAAGTTAGAACCAAGTTACTTAAATCAACAATAACATTTTATATTAACCTAGAAAATTAGTGTAAGTCATAAAAAGTCTCAAATTACATTTATTTGGGTATTTATAACATCAATTATGTCAATATTTCATTAATAAGATAATTACTGCATCATCGTTGTGTCATAAATAAATTAAATTATTTAATGTCTAAAAATTACAAATAAAATACCATTATGTAGGAAATATTTTTAGCTTTCTAATGAATATTTATAGTCGAATTTATCTTATGTATAACCTCATATTAAAAATGATTTAGTTATTAAACTTTGATTTTAACTATTTTAACCCTTCTTTAAATAAATTAATAATAAATGTCCTAATCTAATCCAAGTGGGCCTAAATGGTCATATTTTATTCCTAAGGTTGTTTTTGTTCTAATTAAACTTGTCCAATAGAATTAGGACATGTGTTAGGGTAATAATAATATCATTTTTACCCTTAATTACCCTATTTACTTTTAACCGTGGTAAAAAAAGTAAAAAGTTACTATTCACCAAAAATTATTTTCATCTCATTGAACCACATTTTACTTACTGAAATCAACTGTGTCTCTCAGATTTTTGAAATTCCACTCACAGAAGCGGTAAAATTAAGTTTTATGAAAAATTCATTTTTTAACTACCACTTAGTGGTTTCACTATTCATCAAAAAATGAAAGTTTCCAGAAAAATACCAAAAATTAGGCCTAAGATATATTTTATATTATGAACTCAAAAATTATGTCTATTTTACCAAATTCAAAACATATCAGTTGCATTAATTAATTTAAAAATTAATTCCCGTCGTCAAAACAAATAGCGTGTTTTTAAGAGATAATAACTACCAAAAGATTGACACTTGTTTATGTCTGGTTTAAATGTGAAATTACATCCAATGACCAACATTGTATTAAATTGTAAAAATATATTCTAAATATACTTTAAAACCACTCAAATTAATAATTTATCACTATTAATTATTTCGATTAAAAAGGTTGTTTTTAATTAAAATTTAGTAATTTCCACTATTCATCAGAAAATGAAATTTATCCGAAATGTACCAAAATTTCACCCTAATCTAATTTCGATATTCCGAATCCAGAAATGAAGTCCATTTTGAAAAATAAAAATTACAAAATTTCAAAAAGTGGTTATTACTATTCATAACGGCTAGTTTTAATAATATTTTAATAGGATATCGTTGTTTAGTGAAACTCGGTATTGCGTACTACACACGCTATCGAGGAAGGTCGTGATTGCGTGTAATGAAAGGCAAGTCAAGGATACGTGTTGTGCAAGATCCTTTTGGTGTAGCGTACAACACAAGACATTAATGAAATTAAAAAGAATATTTTTCATAAAATCTTGGGGTGTTACATGGATAGCATGTAGCTTCTATTTTCAGTAGCCTAGCCACTTTTTATCTTCCCTGAAATACTCCTAAACTCCTGGGGCACCACTCAAGTCTTAAAACCTCATCCAATAACACATTTCAGGAATGTTTAAAATATCAAAACACTTATTTAAATCCCATTTCCAAAAATAAACATGCCATGAAATGAAAATTCAAATTCCATCCGGAATGTCCAACATGTAACGATGCGAGTAATTACAAACTCCCCAATATAAATCTTATCATCCTCAAGAATCCATGGTAGCCCTTTGACCAGGAATGTGTCCTACCTTATTCATCATTTCACCACTAAATCATTATGATCCATCTCTAAGAACCCAACACACTTATAATGTTCCAATATACCACTAAGACTAAACATATACTATTCTATAAAATTTATAGTTTGATCCTCAAACCATGTTAACCACATCCTGAATGACACTCTTGATGTGTTTTCCAAGTCATCACATTAATTTCCATACAAAACACCAGTCATTCGTTTCCCAGTTGATTTTTCCTGAAATCAGTCAACCTCAACCACTAACACATCACCACATTACCCAAACACAATGCCTAAACTTCAACGGATATCACTGCATCACCTGAACATAATTCTTTACTCAAAGATACATCACCACATCATCCAAACACCCACACTGAGGTCTGATCCTAACACTCAGTGAAACTTCTTGATCAGTTCATCAAATAACCACATCCACTATTGTACTCCACCATGAGAATCGAAGCATTCTTAATCTCACTCACCATCATATCACATAAAATTCAACCTCAATATCGATTTAAGCACGTCAAATTTTATCACTAATCCTAATTATCTCCACATACATGGAATCTATCCAATAAATCATCTAATTCTCCAATCTGGTATTCTCTATAGAACCAAATCAATTAAATACACCTATACTCTAGAATTTCAAACTATTGATCTTGATTCTCCTCCCAGATACATCCATTTAATCACAATGATCAAGATAGTGGTGTTACCTTTACTTGTATCCCTTTCCTAATTTTTGATCTATAGAACACATTGGATTCTCCTCAAAAGAAACACACTTACCTATAATCTGGAATTCCCACTAATGACTCCATACGTGGGTCTTGCTCATTCCCACAAGAAATGATACCGATTTTCCATGCTCCCCTAAGAATTAAAAACAAAAAATGATACTTATTTATGTTCCATCACAATATTCACCCATGAATCATGCAATGAAATGGAATTTTAACCCTGGAATCATGTGATAAAACACATTTCACCCCTTAAATCATGTCATTAATTGGGATTCACCCCATGAAACATGCCACAAACCATGATAGCTCACCCTAGGGAACCAAAAAATAAAATTTGTTCATTAAACACCAAGATGATACTCAATTGCACCCACAAATTCCAAACACTGAAGTTTCAATAACTTATTCACCCAAGCTTATAAGACTCTACTACTGATGGTCGATTCCAAATAGTAGTAATTCCCACCATAAGAATTTCCTACTAAAAATAAATCAACGGTCCAACCGCAAAAATTATCAATACACACATCAAGGGTTTCAACCCCTAAACCCATTAAAATATAATTGTTCTAGTCAATCATGAAAATAAAGATCCACTCACAAGACCATTATAGGTGGATCCAAAAAAAATATTCTTGACATACCTATCAAAATCAAAATCCAACAACCAGGTCTCTCTTAGTTAAACATAAAAGATCCTTTAAACAAATATACAAAGGAACTGGTTTCTCTCTACACATCATAGAAAATAAAGTGCACACAATTTCCAATATCCCATGGTAAACATGGAATACAACCTGATCACACAATTTAATCATCTGGGCTACCCCATTCAAGACTCAAAAATCTAAAAAACCGGTTTCACATGAAATCGGTTTCTTATTTTCAAAAACCTATTTAAAAAAAATACATACACTAAAACTCACCTTATTTTTTGAAAACACCCCTTGTAACCCAAAGTTTTTCATCAAAATCCAAAATCACCAAAATCTTGGGACTAATTATTCATTTTTGCTAAAAACTATTTCCATTGTCAAAACCCATTTTGAAAACCAATTCCAAAAATCATTTCATTATATTTTCTTAAAACCTAAAAATCCAAAACTATTTCAAAATCACTAGCTACATGAGATATTTTAAGTTAAACTAACTTTCAAAACCATTTCATGCATATCTCAGGACACTGTACAATTTTTCTTTTCAATACTATGTTTTTTTCAAAATTCTAAAACTCCCAAAAATTATTTCTCCATGGTGGCCAAAAAAGAACAAATCATAATAATTTAATCAATCCATACATATAAATAATAATATAACCACCCATTACAATATATATGAGAAAATATCATTTATATTATAATATAATTCAACTAATATTGATTTTGACAAGGCATCATTCTAAAAAACACCGCTCATAGGCATGTGTATCATGTACATTACGTGCCACTATCATGATGAATAAATGACTCATTGTCTCCTAACTGAGACCTATGACTCATACCAAGTCTCATCTACCCCACTTTGGGATTCTCAGTCTATCCCAACACCTCACTCGACCTAGAGTGCCTAGTCCCAACACAAGACATCCCCTGGAAACTTGATTTTAAACTAATGTTATATTGGTTAGACATAAACTTGATATACCCCTAGAATCATAATATATATATATATATATATTCCTATAACACTATCCAATCCCAATACATCCACTGAGAATATTTTATAATTAACCATCTTGGGCCTCCAGAACAGTTCTCAATTGGTGGATGTTGCATAAACTCAATCATGCCTCTTTGTACACCAGATTTTGTCAACTAACAATGAGGACCTAACCTAGTCATGTGGATACTACACCCTATAAAAACCCTATATATTTAAATAAGTATCCATAAAATCCCCTATGTTCTATAATATAAAATCTATAAAAATTCAATATGATGTAGTAAATAAAATAGAGCACTAGTAGTAGATAAACATGGCATAAAATAAATAAATAAAATAGAACATTTTACATTACTACTCAAATACATTGTATAAAGTCTTCATACTTCATAAAATTCTATAATTGTACCAAGTTTCCATATCCAAGTGATTCTTGTGTCTAGAAAGAAAACATAAAGATCTACCAGCGTACATCGAGACCCTTGTCGTGTACATGGGTAGGGGGAGAGTCAAACGACCAAGTAGGTATCCCTAGTGCCTCAACAATACTATATACTGATTTGATCATGTGAATGTTCATAAAATATATATATATATAAGAGTTAATTTTTTTCCATTCATTACACCCACCTAGAAATATAACACGCAATGCACATACAATCACATGAGTCAGGTCATTGTGTGCTAAGAATACTACCACTACACCCGACCCTATATACTTTGACTCCATGATATAATGAAGATGTTTCCTTGTACTAAAACTCAACCTATGCCAAAATAAGTATGTTATGGTGCCAACTAATGATATCCAATCCACACTTGAATACTTTAGGTAGGGCATCATCCAAACCTAGACCAACTACTTGAATGAACAAGGCACGGTCATACATCCATGAGAATTAACTAATAACTTATCACTTGAGGTAGGTCCATTATATAAGAATCATGCCGAACCTTGAAATCTCATTCAAGACATGGTTATCTAGGACTTCTCACCCAAGTACATGGCCCCTTTTTCAACCATGATTGCACTGTGATTCACTGTTTCATTTTCACTCTTAGACCATTGTGCTAAACTAGTTTTGTATTGAAATTTATAAAAATAATAAGAAATTTCACTTAATGTTTGATTAAATTATTTTATTTTTATCAATTTTAAAATGTTAAATGTCACTTTTTTAGAATTATAATGTAGGTGGAGATGATTTTTGAGGTCCCATGACGAAGTTCAAGAAAAATGGGCCAAACTACACAGCATTCAAGCACACCAGTGGACTCAACTGCACACTACTACTAAACCGTGCATTAAAATGGGATAATATTTTGTGGTGAGATAAAAAATTTAATTTTATGCATTTATTATGAAGACACAAAAGCCCCATCTATCCATTATGGGGCCCATTCGGACTGATCTGTCCCATACACTGAATCTGCTCGAAGTCAAAAAGTGGTTTCTGTATTTCATCCACATATCTGGATGTGGTTATCCAAATGATGAAAAATTTTCTATGGACATATTACATAGGTGGGGATATAACTTTTTAATTTTCTTCAAATAAAGATAATACTTTATGGTGGTAAAACCCCTTCTTTTCAAGTGGTTTCTTGAAATCAGGGTTCCCAAAACCACCTTCCACATTTCCTATAAATTGGCACCTTGGGATCCCCATTTGTAAGTTCGAACCAGAATAAAATATCTACAATTTTAGAGTCCTATAGGATTATCTTCCTAATTCTAGAAGTTATAGAGTCCCCTATCCTCATAGGGGATCGATAATGAAGAAGGAGTTCCACCCAAGCTTCCTACTCCTCCCAATGTCGAGCTAAGTGGTGGGTGATCATTGCGAGGGAGCTAGACACTTGAATAGGGAGTTCTGGAACATAATTATCTACTATTTTAGTGTATATTTTGGTTTTTAATTGTTATTTTATATGTATATTAACTTGTTTTGATGCATTAAATTGAAACACTTTTTATTTCATAATCGATCGGTGTGAAAACATAAGACTCCTCTTCTTTCCAAAACATTTGAGATTTCAATGTTCCTTAACAAACCATAATTCATTATAAAGGGCTATAACTTGACTATATGATTGTAATGTCAAGGTTTAGACCTATTTTCATTGTTTTAAGGGTTGTGGGTACCCAAGATCTTGGTTAACCCTCAATCAAAGGATTGCACCAAAAATCTAATAATCAATTAAGAACAATGAAATTTTTAAGTGGTATAATAACTTAGAAATGATCACATACTTATCATATATTTTTTCAAAATACACTTGTTTTCCAACTCTTAATCTCTTTAAATTAATTCATTTTTTTAAACTATTTTCAAAACCACCCCCCTAGTACTTTTTATTAAAAATGAATACTCTAAACCTATCAACACTTCTTAAGAAATGACCTAGGGTCTTACCTAGATTATAAAATAATATTTAAATAATAATCAATTTGATTCTAATGACATCATGTTAAAATTTTAGCACTGTTTCCAGAGATCACTTTTGTTTTTAGTGTGCATTTTTTTATAAAAAAAATTTTAATTTTGTAACTATTTCGTTGCTTCTTTCCTTAATTTTTTTAGTTTATTTATAAAATATTCATATTGTGTAGGTTCTGTTCATGGAATTCTCTACTTCAACTGATTTACCACATTTTGAACCCTAACTGGATAGGATCCTATGTCACCGACACCGAGATGCACAAGAGAACCCTTTGAAGGAGGACACACAAAACATTAAAACTTTTATTGATCCTTCTTCTTCTTCTAGAACCAACATCAAAATTGAATTAATCTTGCATAATATTGTTGAAAAAAACTAAACATTAAAATAAATAACCTCACCTGATGTTGATATCCAACCCAACTATATTCAAATTTATTGTGAGGCACCCAATTTTGAACTAAAATTCAGTTTAATTCATTTTTTACCAAAATTCCATGGACTCACGGGATAAGATCCAAAAAAGTATTTAAAAGAATTTCATATTGTGTGTTTGAAATTAAAACCAGATAATATAGATGAAAAACATGTAAAGCTTAGAGAATTCCCATTTTCATTGGAAAACACTGCAAAATATTAGTTTTATTATGTTAATTCACTGATTAGAGGTTGGGTGGAAACGAAACGACTTTTTCTTGAAAAATATTTCCCAGCCTCTAGAACCACAATAATAAGGAAAGAAATTTGTGGAATAAGACAATCACAAGGGGAAACACTTCATGAATATTTGGAAATATTTAAGAGGTTATGTTCAAGCTGTCTACGCCACCAAATAAATGATCAAACTTTAATTCAATGTTTTTATGAAGGTTTAATTCCTATTGATTGAAATATGATTGATGCTACTATAGTTGGTTCAATAGTTTATAAAAAACCCAATTGCTATAAGGACCCTGATTGATAACATGGATAAAAACACTCAACAATTCTATTCAAGGTCTAGTGTACCAATTCGAGGTGTCCATGGGGTGCAAAGTACTAAGTTCAAAAAGAAGGTGGACACAAAGTTTGAAGAGGTAAGTACCCTTATTCAAAAAATTGATTTTTTCCAAGGTAAATCCAAATATACTCCTCCCATCCATTGTGGTATATGTTCTTATGACATCCACTACTCTAACCAATGCCCCCAACTGATATAAACTTCTGAGAGTTGTAAGGAAATATTTCCAGGTCACCCCTATAACCAACCCTTTAGGAAAGAACCATACTATCCATCAAACCTTGGGTGGAAAGATAACCATGCCTATAGTAAAGGGGGTATTAAAACAAACCTCAACAACAATGGAATCAACTGGGGAAAATTAGTCATCCACCACCACCACCTAGAAATACCCAACCACCACAAAGGCCTTTATAACCACCCCCTCTAAAACGTAAGCCTAGCCTAGAATATGTGATGAAACAAATGGCTGGAAATAATCTCCAATTCCAAAAAAACCACCCTAGCAGCCATACAAGACCTAAAAACCCAGTTAGTCCAACTAGCTAACTCAGTGGGGGAAATTCAAAAGTCATGGGTAAATTAAACTACCCTATCAACTAATAGTTAACCCTAGGGATAAGGGAATTTTTATTTCGATCACCCTTAGAAGTGGAACTTAGATTAAAATCCAAATGACCCCTCTAATAGTGTCATACCCTCATGAGGAAACCACCATCCCAACCACTATATATGGTCCAAATGAGGTAAAACCTTGTCCTGAGATAATACCTTACAAAGGAAAGAGTCTGTCTATAGATGAGTCACCTAACCCAACCATTCATCTTCCATTTCCCCAAAGGTCTACCCAACTAAGAGAATAAAAGGAAACTGAAATTCATAAGGAAATATTAGAAACTTTTAAAAAAGTGTAGGTTAACATTCCTTTGATTGATGTTGTGAAGAAAAATTCAAGATACACCAAGTTTCTAAAAGATATGTATACACACCAAAGGATACTTAGAGGTTATGAGAAGGTAATATTGGGGAAGAACATCTCATAATTTATAGATCCATCACTTCCCACCAAATTCAATGATTCGGGAATATTCTCAATTTTGTGCACCATAGGGGAGTATTCATTTTCTAATGCTATGCTTGATTTAGTCTCTTCTATAAATGTGATGCCTCACTCTATTTACTCTTAGTTGCAGGTTGGGAAACTGAATCCCACTATAATCTTTTTTCAATTATCAAATCATAGAACAACACACCCTTATGGTCTGTTAGAGGATATTCTTGTGAGGGTGAAAATTTTAATTTTTCCTGTTGATTTTTATGTGCTAAAAATGGAAGATGATGGGATGAGTGGACATTCCCCAATTATATTGGGGAGGACCTTCTTGAAAACCTCAAAAACCATAATTAATGTCCATAATTGTACATTATCTATGGAGTTTGGTGGAGACATTTTCAACTTTAATATCATTTATGCCATGAATAACCCCTCAGAAAAGCATTCCTATCTCTCTATTAATTCAATTGATGTACTCCCTTCCCCTAATAAAACTTAATTTCATTCCCCTGATCCCCTTTTTTATTTTTATTCATTGATTGAAATTCTAGGAAATTAATCATGCATAGAATTTTGTACTAGTTTAGAAAAATGTCACGCATGTTTATTAATTGATGATTTCTTAGACATTGAGGATCACATGACCATCGATGATACTAATAATCTTATAAAAGATCATTCCTCTTCTGAGGATGATTATATTGAGTGGTTGTATGATATTAGTGACCTCTCACTTTCATACACACTCCCATAAATCTAAAATCCCCCTGAACTAGAACTAAAACAATTACCTCAAGATTTAAAATATTCATATCTTGAGAATGGAAACAAGTTGCATGTCATAATTTCTAGTTCACTCCCTCCTGAGCATGAATTGATACTGCTTGAACTTTTGAGGGAGTATAAACAAGATTTGAGATTGACACTTGTTAACATTCTTAGTATTAGCCCATCAATTTTCACAAATCATATATTTTTAAATGATGAGTCTAAACTAGTGAGGCAGTCACAACATCGACTAAACCCAAACCTCCTAGGTGTTGTTAAAAAGGAGTTAATAAAATTATTGGATACTGGAATAATTTACCCCATCACTAACAGCCAATGGGTTATTATAGTACAATTGGTTCCTAAAAAATGGTCTAATAGTAATTAAAAATGAAAAAAATTAATTGGTTCAAACTTATGTGCAGAATATTTGGCGTGTATGTATAGACTATTACCAACTAACCAACACACTAGGAAGGACCATTTCCCATTTCCTTTTATTAACCAAATTATAGAAAGGCTAGAAGAGAAGTCCCATTACTATTTTATTGATGGGTATTCTAGATAATTTTATATCCATATTTCCCCTAAGGATCAGGAAAATATAACCTTTACTTGACCTTTTGGTACATTTTCATATAAGAGGATTCCATTTGGTATGTGCAATGATCTGGATACTTTACAGTGATTTATGGTTAGTATTTTTTGGATTACCTAGATAATTGCATGGAAGTTTTCATGGATGATTTCACTATTTATGGATCCTCTTTTGATGAATGTTTGAGTAGTCTTAGTTCTATCCTATGTCACTATATTAAAAATAATCTTGTATTAAATTATGAGAAATGTCATTTCATGGTGCGACAAGGTATAGTTTTGGGACATGTCATTTTTGGGGATGGTATCCAAGTAGATAAATCAAATGTGGATGTCATTTTTTCCCTACCATTTCCCAAAAATGTTCAGGATGTGTGGTCTTTCTTAGGTCATGTTGGATTTTACCATCATTTCATTCATGACTTTAGAAAAATTACACTCCCCCTATCCCGGTTGCTCTAAAAGGAAAATGATTTTTTTTTGATAAATAATGTGAGGAAGCTTTTAATAAGTTAAAATAGAGTCCCACATCACCCCCAGTAATCCAACCACCTCGGTGGGATTTACTATTTGAGATCATGTGTGACGCCTCTAACTATGCAGTTGGGGAAGTATTATCAAAAAGGGTCAACCAAGCTCTATATGTCATTGGCTATGACTCACATACACTGGACCCTTCCCAAGAAAACTAAAAAACTGAAAAATAATTTCTTTATACTGTGTTTACCTTTTATAAATTCACGTTATATCTTTTAGAATCTAAATTCATTGTGTTCTTAGACCATGCAGCCCTCCGATATCTCTTTAAGAAACCAGAAGCCAAACAACATCTCATTTGCTGGATTCTCCTCCTTCAGGAATTCAATTTAGAAATTATAGATAAAAAGGGAGTATAGAATTTGGTGAATGATCATATCAATAGGATCCAGACATTAAATAATCTCTCTATATTCCCATAAATGATATGTTTTCAGATGAGAAATTGTACTGAGTGAAAGATGTTATTCCTTGGTATGTCGAAATTGTAAATTATTTGGTAGCATCTTCCATTCCTACTAATTTCAATAAAAATAAATCTGACCATATAAAACATGAGTCTCGTTGGTACATTTGGTATGACCCCTACCTTTGGTGCACATGTAGTGATAAATTCCTTGGGTGTTGTGTTCCTACTAGTAAGTTTCATTCTATCCTTAGGCTCTACCACACTCTTACTTGTGGGGTCCACTTTAGTTCCCAATGGACTAATTGAAAGTTCATTGATTCCAGTATCTTTTGGTTAACACTTTTTTAGGATTCTCGTTACTTCTGTAAATATTGTCCTTGCTTTCAGAGAATGGGGAATGTATCTAAAAGAAATTAAATTACACATCAAACCATGATCTTCCATGAAATTTTCTATGTTTGGGGCATTGAATTTATGGGACCATTACCCAATTAATTTTGGAACCTTTACATTATTCTTCCAATGGATAATTTTCCAAAATGGGTAGAGGCACGAGCTATAAGAACTGATGATTCTAAGGCAGTTGTGGAATTTTTTTGAACCCAAATTTTTTGTAGGTTTGGATTAACTTGGTTCATCATCAGTGATCAGGGTTCTCATTTATGAAACCAAACAATTCAATCTCTATTGTGTCGGTATGGGTTCGAGCATAGAGTGTTAATTACATATTACCCACAGACTAATGGTCAAGTTGAGGTGTCTAATAGAGAGGTTAAAAAAATTCTTCAAAAAATGGTTCAACCTAATAGAAACGATCGGAGTCTTAGACTCGATTATTCATTATGGTTGGTGTATATTTTGGTTTTTAATTGTTCTTTTATATGTATATTAACTTGTTTTGATACATTTAATTGAAACACTTTTTATTTCATAACCAAACGGTATATAATTTTGAGTGTGTGAATTGTGTTGTTTCGATTGGAAAACATAAGACTCCTATTCTTTCCCAAAAATTTGAGATTTCTGTGTTCCTTGAAAAAAATTAATTCATTCTAAGAGGTTGTAACTGGACTATATGATTGTTATGTCAAGGTTTAGTCCTATTTTCATAGTTTTAGGGGTTGTGGGTACCCAAGATCTTGGTTAACCCTCAATAAAAGGAATACACCAAAAACCTAATTTACAAGGAACTTTTCAAGTTGTGTAGTAAAATAGAAATGATCCCATAATTATCATATATTTTCAAAATCCACTTTTTTCCAACTCTTAATCTCTTTAAATTAATTCATTTTATTTTTTCTAAATTATTTTAACCCCCCCCCCCCGGAGTGCTTTTTATTAAAAACTCATACTCTAAACCTATCAACGCTCCTTTAGAGACAACATAGGGTATTCCCTAGACTATAAAATAATTTTTAAATCATAATCAATTTGACGTGTCATGAAAACTCATTAAAACCACTACCCTCTCACTTAGGGTATGGCCTAGATTCATTCATGCACACCAACCCAATCTATACATGGAAAGGTATTCTACTGAAACCAAAATGAATAGGGAAGAGTATTCACACTAACCCACTCTATTCCTGGTAAGTTAATTATACAGAAATAAAGGTATTGTAGATCTACCCACACAACACATGAATCAACATGAACAATCTATAAGCACTCAAAAATGGGAAGCACAACAGGCACACAAACTTTAGAAAATAAGGAATCATACTAATGGGGTCAAATGGACCAAAACAAGTAAATACAATACATTTAATATTACTTCAAAAAATCCCTTTTTCATACCATATTAAAAGACTTCACATGACAATTTACTCATACTAGAACCTAGTCCCTAATCCCATCGACACCCTTTAGAAAACTCATTTCCCATTTTAAAATACCACTTCAAAAATCATTTCACAAAATCACCCAATTACTTTGAAATTTCTATTTTAACCAAATCCTCTTTCTAAAATTACATTTTAAAAAGAAACCATTTTCCTTTTGAAAATTAACACACACAACAGAACAAAATCATAAAGATCTATACTAACACTTTTTGACCAGGGCACCACCATCATATCATTTAGAAATCTATATATCCATGTTGACTATTAGAACAATGTGAACCCATCCCAAAATTATGAGCCAAATCACAAATGACAAGAATTATGTAGGCAGATATACTAATGAGGTATAAAAATATAAAATCCACAAATAACCAAGAGACATAAATAATGTTAAGGTTTCCTACCTCAACTGGAATTCTGAAAAATCCATTCAATCCCATACCGACCTCCATCAGGTCCATGAGAACCTATCTCATCAAACAACATCATTTAATTAATTAATTAATTAATTTAAGAAAAAAATCCAACATATCATAATAGGTACCAAACTCACTAAGTTGTCCAACGGTGCAATAATCATAAGCAACCAAATATAATCCACTCTTGACATAACTAATCATCCCCAAACCAGTTGTAACCAAGGGAAGGGAAGGGAGAGAGGGAGGTTCATACTCCCTCTATGTGTGAGAAATTTGAGTGAAGAAACTCAGGTGGGTTTACTTTAGAAACCCCTCAAACACTTAAAAAACTATAAAACATGTGTCACGATGTAAACCAAGTGGTCACACCTTAAATTTTTGAGATATAACTCCACTTCATCCCTTTTCCCCATTCATGGGATTCTATCACCCATGAAATTAATTGATGGTGTGAATGAATCATTCACACTGTGAATGACCCATTCACACTATGAATAGTCTACAGTTGTTGTCTCCAGTATCTAGGCCACTTCGAATCTTCCCTGATATCCTTATAAACTCCTAATACACCACTTAAGTCTTAAAACCTCATCCAAAACACATTTCAAGGATTTTCAAAATCTTGGAATTCTTTTTTGAGTCCTGGTTTTAAAAAAATATATCACCAAATGAAAATTCAAATTCCCTTATAAATTTTCAACCTGTAACGACATGATTCTTTGTAATTTTTCTTATTTTACGCAGGTTTATTTCTCAAAATTGTTACAAGGATCAAGTTATTGATGGTTATAGAATGGTTTTCACAGATTCCACTTGAAACCCCTATTGGTGAGGTTCAAGGTGATAGATGATGTTTTAGTTTTAAATTAAAAACCCCATGTTCTTGTTTCTCTTGAGTGATAAACAATGTATGATGTTTGATAACTCCATATCATAAGATATCCTGGGAATATTCTCCCTTATGTATCTGGACACAGCAATATATGTCATTTAAATCCCATAGAACCAATCCATTCCATGACTTCTATCCTTTTCTCATTTTTATTAACATCTCCATGTGCTAGGTTCTTTCTCAACCCTTCTAACCTCCATAGATACTTTCATGATAGTGATACTTTGAGCTTGGTTTCTACCAATTTTGTGGTTGGATTATTAATATATATATGTGCAAAGAGTTGGGAAAAGAATTAAACCACTTTCATTATTTTTTTGTAAAAAATAGGGCCACTAAAATACTTCTCTTTACAAAAAAAATCTCAAGGCATTGGATAATTCCATAAAATAACTATGGGAATTATGAAAATAAACCTAAGGTTTTTCAAACATAATTTCAAAAAAAAATTAGTTAGTGCATTCAAATTTTTTGTGCACTAAACATTCTTCCATTGAAGATCAGTTTAACAATCAACTAATTT
Source organism: Viscum album (assembly GCA_963277665.1). NCBI lineage: Eukaryota > Viridiplantae > Streptophyta > Magnoliopsida > Santalales > Viscaceae > Viscum > Viscum album. The sequence continues at coordinate 2,060,599,436 of OY728133.1, read as the reverse complement.
TTTCACTTCATTAATTATAGTGATCAATACATTTCATCATTTAGAAAGATCATACAACCTTATTCAGTGGGTATCTTCTGGTGGTAGAATGAACATATACCAGTGTTCTTTATTCTGTTAGATCCTATTGGGATAAAAAATTATCGGCCCTTTGGTGTGGGATAATTTCACATAAAAATAAATTAAAAAATTATATAAATAAATAGACACCATAGGTAACATGGAAAAACACCCATATAAAAGGGGTAAAAACCATGATCAAATATAAATATATTACTAAGTCAAATTTGGGGTACATACTCTCTCACTTTTATAATGAGAAAACTCTTATAAATATCTACCTCGAATAATGGAGAAAAAAACTTCACAAAATCACTCAAATATCTAATGGATTGATACTTAAGGAGATAATGAGATGTTAAAACCATCAGTCTGAACTTCCCTTTTATTTTATTCTACTAGATTATATTTTCCTTCATATACTAGAATCCTTGGGTGGGTTTGGTGGGGTTTGGCCACCCACCAATCATCCCGGCCTACTCCCTTTGAAAATATGGGGAGAACTATGATAGAGAAAATATTTTCAATTAAATTTACATTTAATTTCATTGTTTTAAACCCACAAAAGTGTTACTTTAAGATGAATTGCTGCATTTTTATGATATTGGTGTTATTTTTAGCTGAATAGTAAAAATGGCCCATTTCATATTTTTAACTGTTTTAAATCATTTCTGTATTTTGGCCATAACATTATCTATACTAATACAAATTGAAAAAATCTTTTTTTTCCAAATTCAAAACATATAGGGGTTCATTTAATCCTTCTTGACCAAAAGATTAATCATCCATATGGAAGCTCAAAAGAATCTCACAAATGGGAGCATGAAAACTGTTTACTGATCTTCCTAGTTTTGATGTGGGGTCCATAACGCATTCTTGGTGGGCCCAATTGTTGTGAAATTTGGTGTAAGGACGAAAAAGGAGTTTGGAAACATATTTAATGAAGGAAAGGGTGCGTGAATTATCCTTTTAAGGGGTCATTAAAGCATCCTAATCCTGAGGTTTTCGATTTGGAGAGTCTGACTGAACAGAATAAATGGTCAGAGTAAAATGGGCATAACTCTCGGAATACTTGTCCAAATATGCTGATATTTTGAGGAGAAATGACCAAGATAATTATGAACAACATTATATAAGGGTTAAACACGTGAATATTTCATTTAATATGGATAAAATGTGTCAACATTCGGGGGAAAAATTCTGACTATAAAAGGAGGAGAGCTTCTCCCTCTCAAAGCATCTCGCATTCCATCTCATTCCTTCTGGGACACCAAAGAGAATAAATTTTCATATTTCTATTTTATTTCTTTTATTTTCCATAGTTTTTTAATGCCTTAGTATTCTCCATTCATCTAGATTACCCTTACCATGGTGGGGTAAACATTTAGAGTGATTGTGGAAGGGTTGGTTTTCTATTTTGTAATGCTTGAGTTCTTGGACGTAATTGAATGAAATTTATTTCTTCTTAAAAGTTGTTTTCAATTTCATATAGAGGATTTTATTATCAAGTGAGATCATTATTGAATTTTAATTCCTTTATTTATTTTTTCCTTGGTAAAATAATCATTATCTCCCTCCACTAATTTATGGTTTATATATGATGGAATAGACCAGGGATTGGTGGTGAAGTACTCGACAATCGTCAGTACATGTAAAAGGTGTAGTGAATGTTCTTGATTGTCTGTGATAAAAAATACCCAATTGGGTATTTCCCATGTCAATTGAGGATATTAAATATAATTATTTTTTACAAGGAAGGAGAGTTTACCAAACTGAGATCTTGGTAAGGTTTTCTCTCACCATCATAATTTCATCAAGGAAGTGAGAGGAAACGATTGTAGAAACTCACTTTAATCAACTAAGAAGAAGATGTTTGAATTAAATTGAACAAGTATAACATTAAAATTAGGAAACCAATCCCAACCTAATCACCCGTTTAATATCATAGTTTTTCAATCATTTGAATTTGAATTTTCATTCAATCATTTTCTTATCAAACACACCATTTTTTACCCTCTTTTAAACATGACAAACTATTTTGTGTTCACTCCTCTTAGAAATAAATCCCAGTTCAACCACATTACTACATTTTAACTTAGGAAATAATTGTTTTACACACCCTATGACAGTCGTGTGTCAAATTTTGTGTCGTTACCAGGGAGGTAGTTCCGCAATTTATTTGTAAATATTTGACTTTTTCTAAATTTAGACAAAAAAACATAAAAAAAATATTTTTCCATAATTTTCTAAAATTATTTTTTCTTTAATTCATGGAAAAATTATCCACGAGTGAAAGAACCAATTATTAACTCACATTTGTCTATAGAGGATAGTGTTTCTATCTTTTCTAAATAGATCAAGGGAGCTCGAATCCAAATCAACAAGGAGGATGAATTCAAGGATCTCATTCAAGACCTTAAAGCAAACCTTGAATAATAGGTATTAGAGGGATTGGATAGAGAATTAGTTTAACTCTAAGAGTACTTCCCATAATTTTATCAATAAGTGGTTGAGGTGCAACAAGAAGAAGAAATTCAAACAAAATATAAGCTGCAAGGACTTCGAGAAGAAATACAGGATCTAGAGAGAAAAATAGAATGGATAATTGAATATGTTCATACATCCCAAGAGAAACCCGAACCTAAAATTGATACATTATTTGAATTAGATTCCCCTCTCATATTTTATTTTCCTTATGAAGTACGTATGGGATATCAAAAAGATCTAGATGACTTCTAGAATGAGTGTGAGGAACTGCTTAATTCCACAATTCCTCATAATGTTGAATATTAGGTATCTTTGAAGGAATACACCACCAACATGGTGGAATTTGAATATAATATTGAGGATCCTGACTAACTTTCCCTATCTACTACAAATCTACTCCAAGAGTCACTTCCCATTGAAGAACCAATTGAAGCCAAGAAAAATCAGGGAGATGGTCTTTTCATGAACTCATTGTCTTCTAATTTATTAAAACTAAATTGAGTATCACCTCCCCTTACTTTAAATTTTTATATTCAGAAAACTAATGTACTGTCTTGGTAGATGAGGAATAAAAGGAATATTCACTTAAAGAGGAACATTTGGAGCTCCTCAAACATGTTGATTGTTTATTAGAGGGAGTTAAAGAGGAGATCCACATGGATTTTTCTAAGGAAAATGGGATGAAAGATGCATACTTTGAAAGGGAAAAATTTTATATTGACACTTAATGCTTTAATTTTGTTCAAATTGAATTACAATTTAACTTTCCCTTTTATTTTTGCAATGATGTATCACACTTTCAGCAACCACTGGAGAATAAAGAAGATATTGTGCAAGTAGAAACCATGAAAGTGTAGGACTCATTCTTTATCCTACCCCCACCAAGAAAGTTGTATCTTATTATACTAGGGGTGGATTTGGTGTATTATACTCATGGTGTCCTCAAAAAAATAATGAAGCATAGGATATAAAGAAGATTTTTTTTTTGGTTCATCACAAAGAAACTCCACCCACCATCAGATTGGTGATAACCAACTGGAACTACCTATCTGGAGGCAGTCAAAACCTAGGGCCAACTTTGGGGATTAAACCAATATCTATATTTATTTTCTCATCATATTTATATTTTCATTTCTTTCAATAAATGTCTTATGTTTTCTTTTGTTTTTTTTTCATGCAGGTTATCAGTATGCAACACTTAGGATCTTAACTCAATGTTGCACTACAAATAAATCAGGTTGTACCTCTCCTTCACACTTTCTTGTTGTTGTGATTCATTTTAAAATCGTCTTACATGTTAAATCCACTTGAATTCATTGAGTACACTGTATCATTTAAGTTTGGGGGATGGAACATTTGTAGTTTAGTATTTTCATTTTGTGTTTGTTTTTCAAAAAAATAAATAAATAATTGCATGTTTTCAAATTTTTGTGTGTTTATTTTCCAATTTTTGGTGTGTTTTTTAAACTTTTGATCTTAAATGATTATCATTGCCATTTTTAAACCCATGTAATTTAGTAAAACAATTTATTCCATGAAACTGAGCTTAAATAAATGCTGAAAATGATTTTGTTTCAATTTCAATTCTTTTGGAATTTCATGAAAAGTACTTTGATTTTTAAATCCCATGCCACATCTCACTATCTTTATTTTTGAAATCACATTCCTATGAGTCATATTTACCATTATTGTAATATTATTTACATTCACCTCATTTATTGAGAGAACCATACCATACTTGCTTTAACTAGAATTTGATTTATTCCTGTCAAAACTTGAGGGTTTGAGGTACTTTTATTTTAAATGATAGAGGAATTTATTTGGTTTTAAGCCCCCTTTTCAAAATAATCCTTTTTATTATGGCCTACCTTATACATTTATCCTTTTTTACCCCTTAGAATCCATGAATTTCCTTATAGTTTTAAGCCACATTACAAGCCAATTTTCCATATCCAACCTTCTCTTGAAATGAAATTTCATGATCTTGTGAACATAAGTGTGGGGGTAGATGCCTTATGGTGTACTAACTCATTTGGTGATACTTTGGGTGGAATATAAAATTTTGAAAATCTGATGTTTCTACTAAAGATTTCATTTTGTTAAAAGTTTTTCCCTTTCTATAGCTTTCATTATAAAAGAATTTGTGCCTTTCTGGAGCTTCCAATGTAAAAAAAAGAAATTTGTGTCTATCTGGGGCTTTCAAGGAAAAAAACAATGTTTGAGAAAAAAATTACTAGTGAAATGCTAAATGGAATAAACATTCCTTGAGTTCTCATGATTATGAAGCCGATTTTCTACAAAGGGTAAGATAAGGATACCATTCTTGGGTGAAAATTAGAATCATGCAATTTTGCTTCAAAAAGAGGCAAGCCCTCCTTTTTCAGCCTCAGAATTTTTAACATCTAAATACTTCCAACTGAAAGCCACAGAACAACCCTGAAAAGTCCTCATGAGAAACACATATCCTTTACTCACATCGGGTGGAGATTTAGGAGTATATCAAGCCTATGGTGACTCTTGTGTGAGTTTGGATGAGAAAATCCTTGTTGAACATTTATATTTATGAGATGAGAAAAATTCATGTGAGGTAGGTGTTTTGTGTGCATGGGATAAGAAAAAAAAGTGGAAATATATTATATAATATAAAATAGAGAACTTGAAATAATTTTTTTTGATGAGGCATGATATATTTTTGTTTCATAGTATGGATTTGGTAGATCTCATTGGTATGAATTTTGGATTTGATTTGATTTGATTTTGATGTTTACTTGTCCAGGAGTCCAAGTTCTAAGTGTGGGGGAATTGATAGAGAAAATATTTTCAATTAAATTTACATTTAATTTCATTGTTTTAAACCCAAAAAAGGGTTACTTTAAGATGAATTGCTGCATTTTCATGATATTGGTGTTATTTTGATCTAAATAGTAAAAATGGCCCATTTTAGATTTTTAACTATTTAAATCATTTTTTATTTTGTCCATAACATTATCTACACTAAGCCAAATTAAAAAATTATTTCTTTTTAGGATTCATCACATTCAGGGTTTCATTTCATCCTTCTTGAACAAAATCTGAATTGTTCATATGGAATCTCAAAATAAGCTTACAAATGAGAGCATGATAACTGTTTACTGATCTGCCTAGTTTTGATGTGGGGTCCATAACACATTCTTGGTGGGACCAATTGTTGTAAAATTTGGTGGGAGGACGTGAAAAAAGTTTGGTAACATCTTTAATGAAGTCAAGGATGTGTTAATTGGTCTTTTAAGGGGTCATTAAACCATCCTAATCCTGAGGTTTTTGATTTGGAGAGTCTGACTGGACAGAATAAATGGTTAGAGTAAAACAGTCACAACTCTCAAAATACCTATCCAACTCCACTAATATTTTGAAGTGAAAGAACCAAGATAATTATGGAAATCATTTAAGAAGTGTGGAACATGTTAAGATGTCATTTAATGGGGATACAATGCGTCAACATTTGGGGGACAAATTCTGGATATAAAAGGAGGAGAGCTCCTCCCTCTCAAAGCATCTCTCATTCCATCCAATTCTTTCTGGGACACCAATGAGAAGAACTTTTCAAATTTCCCTTTTATTTATTTTCCTTTACATAGTTTTTTAATGCCTTATTATTCCTCATTCATCTTGATAACCCTTACCATGGTGGGGTAAACATTTGGAGTGATTGGGGAAGGGTTGGTTTTCTATTTTGTAATGCTTGAGTTCTTGGACGTAATTGAATGAAATTTCTTTCTTCTTCAAAGTTGTTTTCAATTTTATATAGAATATTTTATTATCATGTGTGATCATTATTTAATTTTAATTTTGTTATTGATTTTTTCCTTGGTAAAATAATCATTATCTCCCTCCACTAATTTCTAGTTTATATATGATGGAATTTACCAGGGATTAGTGGTGAAGTACTCGACAATCATCAGTACGTGTAAAATGTGTAGTGAATGTTCTTAATTATTTGGGATAAACAAGACCCAATCGAGTATTTCCCATGTAAATTGAGGATATTCAATACAACTATTTTTCACATGGAAGGATAGTTGACCAAAATGGGATCTTGGTAAGGTTTTCTCTCACCATCATAATTTCACCAAGGAAGTGAGAGGAAACAATTGTGGAAACTCGCTTTAATCAACTAAGAAGAATAGTTTTTAATTAAATTTTACAAGGATAACATTAAAATTAGGAAACCAACCTTGACCTAATCACCCATTTAATATCATAGTTTTTCAATCATTTGAATTTGAATTTCCATTCAATCATTTTCTTATCAAACACAGCATTTTTACCCTCTTTTAAACATGAAAAACTGTTTTGTGTGCACTCCTCTTTGGGAGACATCCTAGGTCAACCACATTACTACATTTTAACTTAGGAAATAATTGTTTTTTTATTCCCTATTACAAGTGTGCGTCAAACTAACAACCCTAAAAAAATTGACATAATATCTCCCACTTGGATATTAATTGAGAATCAATCACATCTCTACACATCCTTTATATTTTCCAAGTTATTCTACTCACAACTTCGTGATGTCACTCATGGATCTACATCATCTAAACTTATCAGAGTTAGTACCTTCATCAGTAAATCTACTATATTTTTTTAGTGTTAATTTTTTGTATGTTTACGATTCTTTCATCTACCACATCTCAAACAAAGTGATATTTCACTCCCATGTACTTCATCCAACAATTAAAAAGATAGACTCTTTACAATCTGTAGGGCACTCTAACTATCACAAAACAATGGAATCTACTTCTTTTTGTTCTTGAGCTTCTCCAATAATATTCTCATTAAAATTACCTATTTTTAATTCTATATAGCTTCCATGTAATCCACCTCATTCATGGATAATTCTATAATTGACTATAAATTTGAAATCCAGCTCACAAATTCTCTTATAAGAGTAAACACATAAACAGTAGTAGATTTTATCTGGTCAAAATCTCGTAAAAAATATGAATCAACATGGCCTCTGATAATAAAATCTGATCCTTTATAACATAATGCAACATCTGAGGTCTTCTTGATATATCTTAGGATCTTATTCACTATGTTCCAATTCAACCATCATAGATTATCCATGTTCCAACTAAATGATCCCACTACAATTGTAATGTCTGTCCTACCATAATGAACACCTAAATCCCCATTGATGATTCATATGGTACTCAAGACATCGACATCCTCTCTAGTTCACTAATAGGATTACACATAGAGGATAACTTGAAATTAACAAGAAGAGGGTAGATATTAACTTAAAGACTTTTATGTTAAAGTATTTAAATAAGTTTCCTCAATTAATTCTTTTAATATATTCAAATATTTATGTAATTCCCCAAACCCATAATCCCAGAGTCGGTTCATTATTATAATACATTGTCATGATTATAAAGAATCAAATCTCTAAGGATAAATCAGTTTAGCAGTCTTGGAAAATAGATTACATATATGAAATTTACATAATAATTCAAAACATAATATAAAACGTAGATAATTTTTTGAGAACTCCATTATTATCCTAGATTAACCCTATATATCAATCATAAAATACTTCTTATCATCCTTGAAAAATAATACATAATAATGGGGTGAGATCAGATGCTCAGTAAGGGTAAATAATATAGAAAAATCTATCATAAATAAGCATAAAATTTTAAGGAAAGGTATAAAACTAAAACACGAGACTTTTAAACATAATATTCATCATGATATGGCAAGAATAAATCAAATAGTTCCATTTAAGCATTCACATGAATATTATACTAGTCGAATAATCACATGTAATATCAATAACTAATCACATAATGAGGGAATGCATAATTTTGGACATCATAACCATATTGTCAAGGCCTCATGACAAGACCATACATAAACGGTTAAAAATCCAAACTCTTTTGTCTCATAAAACCTACTGATGCATCGAGGGTCTATAGTGGGATTCACCCATCACTTACTAAGTCAAATGCATTTCTCTTATGAAAGGGGTAAAACATAACCAAAATAAACATTCATATTAAAACTAGCATATCACTACTAGAAAATAGACATATACCCACGGTTTTGGAAAACTGTAGGTATTGGTATAATACACGAACCTATACCCGCGATTTTTTCCAAAACTGTCGGTATAGGTTTTTGTTGATGACTTATACCCACAGTTTTGGAAAACCATGGGGGGAAAAGTCACATGTACCCACATTTTTGCCTAAAATTGTAGGTATAGGTTTTTTTTCAAGTCCTATCCCCATGGTTTTTCCAAAATTGTGGGTATAGGGTTTTTTTGAAGACCTATACCCACGATTTTGTAAAACCGTGGGTATATCTTTCTCGTGTTATGGTGGAAAAAAAATCTGTGGGACACAAAAAAAATTGGCAGGAAAACCTATACCCACAGTTTTCCCTCCTACACCCACGGTTTGAATTAATATATTTAAGTATATATATATAACAAAACAAATAAGCTGTGTAGATTGGTTTGTGAGTGGTTGTCTATTAATGTCGTCGGTTTCAGGATCGAATCGTGGCAACTTATTTTTTTTATAATACAGCGAGAGAGGTTAATATATTATAATAAATGTAGATATATTTAATTGCAAGCGACATATATGGGTTGGTATGGTGATAGATATTTCTATAGATAGACATGGGTTTGAAACCCACCACTATCCTTTTTCCTAATATGTACTGATATTAATATATTTATCAATATATAGGTATATGTTAATGTAAGTTTCATTGCCGAAGTGGTGAGGTTTGTCGAGTTGGAAGGGTTGTTCATAGTGGTCATGGGTTCAACACCTGCAGTCGTAATTTTTGTACTATTTACACCCATGGTTTTAAAACCATGGGTAAAATGATTTGAGAATGTGGCAATGGGTATGAGGCTTTGACATGGTGGAAAAAAAAGATATACCCATGGTTTTTTAAACCGTGGGTATAGGATATAGACCTATCCTGATGCCTCAGTTTCCCACGATTCCCCAAACCGTGGGTATAGGCTATACCCTTAGTTTTGGGGTTATACCAACAGTTTTGAACTGTGGGTACAGGTCATTTTTTCAGTAGTGTATGAAATGTTAATACTTTAACAATAAACAATGAATGGTATCTAAATAGAACATCCATAGTCAAACATATAATAAATTGTTCAATACAATATAGAATATTGTATCATAATAAATCAACCTCAATTAAGCATAAAATCAAACAAAATATGTTGACATAGATGAAAATAATCTAATAAAATCATTAAAACTCTTTGAGAGAAATATCTTTTTTACTTTGAAATCATTTAAAAGTAATGGATTTATAAAATCAAAAGTTTATTTTAAAAATAAACTTGAAATATTATAAGGTAAGCTTCAGAACATTAAGGCATCATGATGGTGTAAATAGCCGCCCACGCCGTATAAGTTAAAAAAATATTCTTTCCTTAATTTGTTGAAAAGTTCATAAAGTACCTCGTTTGGAAAATGACAAAAATATTCTTTTCAAAATATTTTTTAAAAATTAAAACATTGGTAAAAATTAATTTAAACAATTGCTGATAATATTTTGAAATATATTTTTAAGAAACCTGGGCATGGATGATAAATGTGTCCCAGTAGATACTTACATATAAATAACCTCGAATAATAATGAGATTTCGAAATTAACCCTTAACTTGTACTTTCCTTTAGTTGATGGTGAATTAACCTCTTGTATAATGGTTAAAGAATGATATTAAATTATACCATAACCATATCCATATTTAAGATATTATATATGATCCTCTTATATTGTTTTGTTAATAATATTTCAGTATTACTGTTGTTTTGGGTGTTAACTACTTTATTTTCCCATTCCTATTTTTTCATGTAAGTCATGTTTATTATATATAAGATGTATTTTATTCACATAAATAATGATATTAAGTTCATAATTATTATTTTTACTCATCATATAAATTTTATAATCATTCTTGAATGGTTAACATGAATAATTAATCTCATCATGTCATGGAGACGATAGGTTGTGTGTACACACAAGCGACGATATCATTCCCTTAATAGTTAAATGGTATGGAATTGGATGGTATATTAATTATAAATAATAATTATAATGTCATATTTATTATTTATATCCATTATATTCATCATTATACCCATCAAAATAAAGTAGTTTTTGAAAAACAAATTACACCACAGCGCGGAGACGGAAAGCCTTACGTACGCAGGCATGGTGATATTATTTTTCGTAAGATGAGTAAAAAGGAGGAATATGGTTGTCCCATAATAATAAAAACATCTCATCATATATTTTATATTTTTTTTATTACTTTATTAAAGAAACAACTTAGGAAAAGTAATTATAAGAATAAGATAACTTTGAAAGTGTTGATAAAATAATTACCTCTTCCTCGCGTATCTCCTTTTGATTTGAACAAAATGACTCATTAGGTTGGATTTACACAAAAATTATGGCCTATAGGATAAATTTAGGTAAGTTTTTAGGATAAATGGGTATATTTTTTCTAATACAAATGGCTTTAGAGGTGTGAATAAAAGAAAAGGAGGGGTTCCCTTTTATAAGAGAGGGGAGGGTCACTTTAGGAAACTCTCAAAATATTAAACCATAATAAGACTATTCTAGATCCAAATACTTAAAAATGACCCATAAAAGAAAATTAGAATAAATTTTATACCATATCATATTCTCTTGTTATTATTTAACATTTTTTTATTTTTAAATAATTAAATAATAAATTAATTCAATAACATATCATTATTTCCAAATTTAATACAATTCATTTAACTTGACTTAAAATAAATTAATACAAAATGGGAATTAGAATATAATAATTTAAAACATCTATAATATATCTTTTATGTCTATGAAATTTGTTATACATATTTATTAATTCAAAATATATCAAATTTAATATTATTAAAATCATTTACTCTATTTGTATGTTAATTAAATAAATATTGTTTTAGAATTGAAAAGACTTTTAAGGTAATTATATAACTTCTAAAACTTAAAAACAAATTTATTTAATTAAACCTATTTCATTTATATCAAAATAGACATTTATATTCGTTTATAGGTTCATTTTGTCCCTATATGGATGCATAAAAGATATTAAAATACAAGATAGTGATATTTTGTAACTATCTTTGATTTAAATAATATGTAATTTAATTTCAAGGAAAAGTGTCCATTAAACTACTAAAAATCGATCTTAATGTGATAGGGATCAAATATTCTTCATCAAATAACTTTTTTAAATGTTTTGGTTTTATTTTAAACCTTATAATTTTGATTTACCCCTAATGAATCAATTTAATTTTAATTGTGGTAATAATATTTCAAATATTAAAAGGTTATAATTTTTTACTTAGATGGTGTAAATTTTCCATAAATGAATATTTTATAATATTTTAGACCATATAATAATAATTTTTTATTTTTTAACGTTTTTTAGAATTTTTAAATATTTTAATAATATATTATTTTTATAAAATATCAATAGTGTCAATTTTGAAACTATTCATAATTTTGAATTTAATTAAAATACAAACAAAAAGATAAATTCGAACCAAATAATTCAATATACTCTTAACATGTAATATTCACCTATAAATTCATATATAACCTTAATTAATTAAAATGATATTTATTTTAATATTTTTAAAACCATTTATTTGATATTTCTATTAATAGAATAATTTATGCATCATTATTGTGTCATCATTAAGGGTAATTATTTAATATCTAAAAATTATAAATAAATTATTATGATGTATTTAATTTCTTTATCTTTCTAGAGACTATTTATAATCAAGGTTATCTCCTAGTTATCTCTATATTAAAATTAATATACTTATATAAAATGAGAGTGTGACATTTTGTCGCATTCATTTATTTTAATAATATTCATGTTATATTCATGTAAAAGTGTCTATTAAATGATTCCATTTCAAAATTTAGATGATAAGGGTCGAATTTATTCATTAAATAGTATTTTTACAGGTATTAGGGTAATTTTATAATATTATTTTTACCTTTAATTACCCGATTTACCCTTAACCGCGGTAATAAAAAAAATTACCAAAGTTACTATTCATAATGTCAAAAAATAAAAAATATATATTTACATAATTTGGACCCACATATTCCAAATATGGAATCTATTTTTCAAAAATAAAAAACACAGAAGTGGTAGTTATTAAATTAAAATTAATCCCATTAATGGAACATAAAACGGGTTTTTTAAAAGTAAAAACCATCAAAAGATTGACATGCTTTTATATCCAATTTTATTTTGAAAATAATTCCATTCAACTAAATTTTATTAAATGATAAAAATATAATCTAATTATAATTTAAAACCAATAAAAATTATAATTTTACACTACAAATTATTTTGATGAAAAAATATGTTTTCAATTAAAATTTAGTATTTTACACTATTCATCAAAACATGAAACTTATCAGAAAAATAAAAAAATTGAATCAAAATAAAATTTAAAATTACTATTTAAAATAATAAGTTAATTTTTTCAAAATTAAAATATAAAAGTTTCAAATATTGTATTTAAAATGGGTTCACCATTAAAAGATGGTAAAATTACTTTTTAGAAAAATGTAGTCTTTTAATGCGTAAAATTCAATTAATTATTATCTTATGCCTATAAAATAATTTGGATGGATTTAAAAACATTTTATTAATTATATAATATATAAATTTCATAATTTTTTTAATAATATTCATTTATGTTGATGTAACAGCTAGGTTATAATGGTCGTGTTAAAATAATGAAATTTAATTATATATCATTGTTCATTTAAACTTAGTGTTGTGTGAAACATAATCTATCGAAGAGATTAAATTTAAAAAGATAGAAAATTTAAAATATTGGGTGTTACATTCACCCCTCCTTCAATAAATTATTTCCACTCAATTTTTGAATTCGGGTTCGGTAACTAAGGTTTGACTATTCTAAATTCCTTTAATGAAATCCCATATCGAAATAAGGGTCAATAAAACTTTCACTTTAAAATAAAGAAAGGTAAGTACGAAGGTTACCAAAGATAACACATACAATGGTTCCATGTAAGAAAACATATATAAGAAATAAAAATATAACAATTAAGTTCTGAAAGATATTGATATGGAATATGATTACAAGAAAGTTAATAATCACAAAGCTCTAAATCTACAATGATCTAAGGGACTATTTGATTCATCAGAAAAAGTAATGGGATAGAATTTTTGGTTTCAATATCCTTTCCCTAGAGTTGAAGAATGTTTTACTATTAATATAATCACTTAATTTATTTCTTTCCATGTCATAATAATAATCTCATCCTTTGGTTGTGCTTTAATCTATTTTCACTTCATCCCTTACACTTGGAAATAAAGGTTCAAAATGAATTTTTCATGCTTTAAGCACTTTTGATAAATAATAAGGCCCAAAAGTATTTCCTTCATCCTCTAAATGATTATTGAAACTAAAAATTTTAGCCCAAAGTTTCTAATAAATCATACTTTAACCTCAAACAATAATATCCAATGTTCAACTTACTTCATTAAAACCTTAATACTTATCCAAAATACTTACATCCAAATTAATAGTCCAAAAAGGTCTCTAAATTTTCAAAATAAACTGTAACATAATATTCCCCAAGAAACGTAATGTATCTCTTATTGACACATACCTAATATTTTATCACCTTAAAAACTATAATAAAATGTTCATGCTACCAAATCCTTAAAGAAAAATGATTTTAATACAATCCTTATATATCTCATTATTCTCATTACCATAATTTCATAACATAATTATTGAATCTAATAACACAAATACATTAATTATTACAATTTGAATATAGTAATAGAATAAGCTTAACCTTGATCCATTTTCTTTTTTGAGCTATATTTCCTTGATTCTTGGGGCATTCATTTGCATAGTGCCCCATATATTTATAGTGTAAACTTTACACATTGGAAAATTCTTTCTTTTCCTTGAAATGATGATCATGGTGGCCTTTTTCTCCACACTTGAAATAAACTCCTTTTCCTTTTAAGCAGGAACTGGGGTGTTTCCTTCCACAATTGTCACATGTGGGAAAATCCTTTTTTCCCTACTTCCCTTTATCCAAATTTTTTCCAGCAGTCCTTTCATTCTCATACTTCCCTCTGAAGGAATAATACTTAGAGTACTCATTACTTGTCCTGCTATCACATGATATTATGTCCTCGTATGATGATAATGATTGGGAGATTATTTCCATTAAAAATATTTTCTTAAGACCATAAAAGATATGATCCTTATTACTCTTTGGATCATGAACATTAGTGAGGTTCACATTCCTTCTACTAGGTGCCATTTCTAAAAGATGACATATAGTAAATTAGCTTCTGAATCATAGAGTATATTTTATAACTAGTAAAACAATAATCATAAATTAAAAAAATTATGTAGATCTAATCTCATAATCATAAAAATGGTTTCTTAGGGGACATATTTACTTTTAAATCCTATATATGGTTAATAATCAAAATGTGAATTATCCTAAGAATATCCCTCAGGAGTGTAAAACTGGGTGCGTAGTAAGGCTCATTGTCGTGTACCGGATTACCCCGAGTCATGACCAGAATACCTTGTCAAAGTTATTACTCATAGTTTCATCTGTTCCAGAACCACATCTACTTGTAGTATACATACATGGATGTATTTTCTAGGAATATCCACACAATATCTATATTACTTAAATTCTAGGATGTTCTTTTATACTTATCATCAAAGTTTATCATAGGGTTATATTCCCTAATCTACATTTTTAAAATCTAGTTTCCAAGGTTGTTTCTAAACTACCTCTGATACCAACTATAATGCCCTTAACCCAGAAGCCCAGAACCGATGCATTATTATAATACATTGGTATGATTATAAGGAATCAAATCCCAAAGGACCGATCAGTTTAATAGTCTTTGAAAATAGATTACATACATGAACTTTACATTACAATTAAAAAGATAATATGCAACATAGATAATTCTTTGATAATGTCATTATTATCCTAGATTAACCCTTTATATCAATCATAAAATACTTCTTAGCATCCTGGGAAAATAAAACATAAGAATGGGGTGATATCAGATTCTCATTAAGGGTAAAAAATATAGTGGAAGCTATCATAAAAAATCATAAACTTTTAAAGAAAGGTATAAAACTAAAACACAAGCCTTTTAAACATAATATTCAGTATAATATGGAAATAATAAATTAAATAATTACATTTAAACATTCACATGGATATTATATTAGTCAAATAATCACATGTAATATCAATAAATAATCTCATAATGAGGGAATTCATAATGTCAGACATCATAACCATACTTTCAAGTCCTCATTCCAAGACCATACATAAATGGGTAAAAACTCAAAGTAGTTTGTCTCATGAGACCTACCGATGCATCGAGGGGCTATAGAAGGTATTACCCATCAATTACTAACTCTTATGTATTACTCTTATAAAATGGGTAAAAACATAACCACAATAAACATTCATATTAACACTAGCATGTGAAATGTTAATACTTTAACCATAAACCATGAATAGTATCTAAATAGCACATCAACAGTCAAGCATATCATAAATTATTCAACACAATATGAAAGATTGTATCATAATAAATCAACCTCAATTAAGCATAAAATCCAACAAAGGATGTTAAGATAGATGATAATAATCTAATAAAATCATTAAAACTCTTTGTGAGAAACATCCTTTTTTACTTTGAAATCGTTTAAAAGTTACGCATTTATAAAAGAAAAAATTTATTTTAAAAATAAACTTGTAATATTTTAAGTTAATATTAAAAATGTTAAATCATCATGATGGCTTAAATAACCACTCGCATCGTGTAAGTTAAAAAACATTATTTCCTTAATTTTTCAAAAAGTTTATAAAGTACCTCGTTTGGAAAATGACAGAAAGATTATTTTCAAAAAAATTTATAAAAATTTAAACATAGGTAAAAATGACTTTAAAAAATTGTCTATAATATTTTGAAATACATTTTTAAGAAATTTAGACATAGATGATAAATTTTTTCCAGTATATACTTATGTATAAACAACCTCGAATAATAATGAGATTCTAAAATTAACCTTTATCCTGTATTTTCCTTTAGTTGTGGTTGCATTAACCACATGTATAATGGTTAAAGAATGTTATTAAATTATAAAATAACCATATCTATATTTATGATAATATATATGATCCTATTATATTTTTTTGTTAATAATATTTTAGTATTACCATTGTTTTGGGTGTTAACTGCTTCGTTTTCCCATTCTTGTTTTTTCATGTAAGTAATGTTTATTATACATAGGATTTATTTTATTTACTTAAATAATTATATTAAGTTCATAATTATTATTTTTAATCATCATAAAAATTTTATAATCATTCTTGAATGGTTAACATGGAGAATGAATCTCATTGTGTCGTGGAGACGGTAGGTCGTACGTATGCACAAGCGACGATATCATTCTATTAATAGTTAAATGGTATATAATTGGATGGTATATTAATTATAAAGAATAATTATAATGTAATATTAATTATTTATGTCCATTATACTCATAATTATACCCATCAAAATAATTTAGTGTTTTAAAAACGAATTACACCACGGCGTAGAGATGATAAGTCGTACGTACGCACACATGGTGATATTGTTTTTCATAGGATGAGTAAAATGAGGAATATGGTTATCCCATAATCATAAAAACATATCATAATATGTTAGATACTAGATTTATTACTTTATTATGGAAAAAACTTAGGAAGTATAAGAAGAAGATAACTTTGAAGGAGTTGACAAAACAATGACCTCTTCTTCGTGTATCTCCTTTTGATTTGAACAAAATGACTCCTTAGGTTAAATTTCCACCCAAAGTATGAACTCTAGGATGAATTTAGGGAAGTTGGTAGGAGAAAGTTTTTGGTTTCTGCCAATCCAAATGGATTTATATGTGTGAATAAAAGAGAATGAGGGGTTCCCTTTTATAAGATAGGGGAGGGCCACTTTAAGAAACTCTCAAACTATAAAAATATAATAAGACTATTCTAGATCCAAATACTTAAAAATGGCTCATAAATTAAAATTATAATAAATTTTCTACCATATCCTATCCCCTTGTTATTATTTAAAAAAAATTGATTTTTAAATAATTTAATAATAAATTAATTCAATAAGATGTCATTATTTCCAAATTTAATACTATTCATTTAATTTGACTTAAAATACATTAATAAAAAGTGATAATTAGAATATAATTATTTTAAAAATCTATAATATATCTTATAGATTTATAAAATTCATTATACACATTTATTAATTAAAAATATTTAAAAATTAATATTATTAAAATCATTTATTCTATTTTTATGTTAATTAAATAAATATTGTTTTAGAATTGAAAATACTTTTAAGGTAATTATATAACCTCTAAAAATTCAAAAATAAATTTATTTAATGAAAATTATTTCATTTATATCAAAATATACATTTATATTCATTCATAGTTTCATTTGTTCCCTATATGGACACATAAAAGATATTAAAATAGAAGATAATGATATTTTGTAACTATCTTTAATTTAAATAATGTATAATTTATTTTCAATGAAAAGTATCTATTAAATAACTAAAAATCTATATTAATGTGATAAGTATCGAATATTATTCATAAAATAATATTTGGACATGTTTTGGGTTTATTTTAAACCTTATAATTTTGATTTACCCTTAATGAATCTATTTAATTTTAATTGTGGTAGTAACATTTAAAATATTAAAAGGTTATAAATGTTTGCTTATATGGTGTCAATTTTCTATAAATGATAATTTTATGACATTTTAGACCATATAATAATATTTTTTTATTTTTTTAATTACTTTTAGGATTTTTAAATAATTTAATAATTTATTGTTTTTATAAAATATCAATAGTGTCAATTTTGACACTATTCATAACTTTAACTTTAATTAAAATCCAAAAAGAATGATAAATTTAAACCAAATAAATTAATATACTCCTAAAATTTAATATTCATCTATAAAATTTATGAAGAACCTTAATTAATTCAAATTATATTTCTTTTAATATTTTTAAACCCATTTATTTGATATTTCTATCAATAAAATAATTTCTGCATCACTATTGTGTCATCATTAAGGGTAATTATTTAATCTCTAAAAATTATAAATAAACTATTATAATGTAGGTAATTTTTTTATATTTATATTGACTATTTATAATCTATTTTATCTCCTGGTTATCCCTGTATTAAAATTAATATACTTATATAAAATGAGAGTGTGATATTTTGTCTCATTCATTGATTTTAATAATATTCATGTCATATTCAAGGAAAAGTGTCCATTAAATGATTCCATTTAGAACATTAGGTGATAATGGTAGAATTTATTCATCCAATAGGATTTTTATAGGTTTTAGGGTAACTTTATAATATTATTTTTACCTGTAATTACTCGATTTACCCTTAACCGCATTAATAAAAAAATACTAAAGTTACTATTCATTATGTCAAAAAATAAAAGATACCTATTTACATAATTTGGACCCACTGATTCAAAATATGGAATCCATTTTTCAAAATTCAAAATACATAAGTTACATTAATTAAATTAAAATTAATCCCGTTGATGGAGTGAGAAAACAGTTTTTTTAAAAGTAAAAACCATCAAAATATTTACATGTGTTTATATCCAATTTTATTGTGAAAATAATTCCAATGACCTAAATTAGATTAAATGAAAAAAAATATAATCGAATTATAATTTAAAACCAATCAAAATTATAATTTAACACTATAAATTATTTTGATGAAAAAAATTGTTTCAATTAAAATTTAGTATTTTTTACTATTCATCAAAACATGATGCTTATTAGAAAAAATACCAAAAATTGAACCAAAATAAATTTTGGTATTATGATTTAAAATAATAAGTTTATTTTTTCAAAGTAAAAATATAAAATTGTCAAATATTGTATTTAAAATGGGTTCTCTATTGAAAGGTGGTAAAATTGCTTTTAGAAAAATATAGTATTTTAATGCGTAAAATTGGATTAATTATTATCTTATGACAATAAAATCATTTAAATGGATGTAAAAACATTTTATTAATTATATAATATATAAATTTCATAATTTTTTTAATATTATTCATCCATGTTGATGTAACGGATGGGTTACAATGGTCGTGTTAAAATAACGATATTTAATTATATATCATTGTTCATTTAAACTTGGTGTTGTGTGAAACATAACCTATCGAAGAGATTAAATTTAAAAAGAGACATAATGTAAAATATTTTAGTGTTACAATTTACATTATTTCTATCTTGATAAATCTTAATCTCATGAATCTTATTTGATGTTCTCAAGTCCTTTATATCAAATTCCATAACCAAGTATGCCTTTATCCCATGTATCTAATCATTATTGAGGCCTACAACCAACATGTCATCCATATACAACAAAAGAATGATAAAGTATTTACCATATGAACCCTTTAAATATTCATAAGGATTTTAATGAAGTGTGTTGTATTCAAGGCTCATAATATATGGATAAAATCCCTTATAGAAACACCTCGACTCCTACTTGAGACCATAAAAATATTTTTTTCAACCTATAAAATAATCTCTCTTTAACTTCTTCTATAAAAACCTATGGTTAGAGAATATATATTTCTTCATCAAGATCACTGTGAAGAAAATGTACATTCATATTTAGTTACACTATATGTAAAATATATATAACACACATTTCCAAAACTAACCAAATAGTCATTAGTCTAAAAATATGATAAAATATTTCATTGAAATCAATACCTTTATTATAAGTCTGTCCTCTGACCACTAGTATTGCATGATATCTTTATACCTGGTCCTTTCCATCCTACTTGATCTTAAAGACCCATTTTTTATGATAGTCTTCCTTTTTATGGTAATGGAATAAGATCTCAAGTCTTGTTCTTATATAGGGATTCAAGTTTCTCTTGCATCGTCAAAATCCATGAGGATATATCTGGAATCTGGGTAACCTCTAAAAATAATATGCCTCTCCATCCTTTATCAATATGTAGTGTATAATATTTATCTCAGTGACATAGTTTGAGTGTCATATTGGTTCTCCTTTATCCTAATTTGACCATTGTGGTAAAGACTTAACCAGCACTTGATCATCATTATTTGTTAATTCCTTAGAGGAAACTATTTCTTCCTTGGATTCATCATATACCTTAATTATTGTAGTTTTTATACTCTCTTTATCTATGTATCCATCAATCATAATCTTCACAATTTATTTTGAAAAAATTACATTCCAACTGATGATAAGTTTTTGGGCAGTGGGGTCCCACAAATGATACCCCTTCACACCATCAGTGTATCCCAAAAAGATACATTTACTAGATCTAAAATACAACTTTGATCTTTTATATTCATTAAATAGTGCATATATGGTATTTCCATAAGTATTTAACTAAGAATAATTAGTAGGTTTACCAATCCACATCTCCATAGGTGTTTTCAGATCAATTTCCATTAAAGGATATCGATTGATCACATAACATGCAGTCTTCATTTCTTTTTCAAAAAACATTTTTTCAACTCCCATGGTCTTAAACATTAGCCTTTTTCTATCCAATAAGGGTAAATTTATCCACTCTATCACTCTATTCTATTAATGAGTGTTTTCCACCGTGAACTATCTCTTGATTCCTTTCTACTAAAAACATGTATCAAACTCCTCTCTTTTATATTATCCACCATTTCCAGTCCTCAAACACTTAATCGTCTTTGTAAATTCAATATCCTTCCATGATATGAAAGTTTTGAAAACTTTAAAAATGTATTATTTCATCTTTATTAGGTACACCCAATATCTCTTGGAATAATCATAAATGAATAATGAAAAGTATCATGATCCTCCTAGGAATATAACTAGTGATTTACAAATTTTAGAATGGATAAAATCTAATATTTCCTTAGTCCTCATCATTAACATACAAAACTTTTTCATGTGTTTATTTCTCAAAAAAATACTCATAAAATGGTAAATATACCTTTTTAAGCCTAAGAAGTAAATTATAATCAGTAATAATCTTCAGGCCTTATTTAGACATATACCCAAGTTTCTCATTTTATAATTTCATCAATGCTTTTGTTGAGGAAGTTGATAAAAAAATTATCTCCACCCATAAGAATATATAGGTTCTTTTAGATCTTCTCCACCTTCATCACTATAAGAATTCCCTTAACAATTTTCTCTACTCCATTCTTAGCATGATTCTGACATTTTATATCATAAAATTATACCAAAGATAATATGTTCTTCTCTAAGACCTTCACATAAAATACTCCTTGTATGGTTCAAACTCTACCATCATGCATCTTGAGTTTAATGATACCAACTCCAATGATCTTTAAGGTTTGATCATTCCCCATGTACACAAGCCCTCTTGGGATAGGTTCATACTGATCAAACCATTCCCATCATGATTTCTTATGTCATGTTTACCTTGATTCAATTATCCATGTTTTTTTAGATGTTTTCTATCTCTAGAAATCATCATTTCTTCACTGACTAGTATATCTCTGCTTCTAGAAGTACTCACCACATTTCATTGATATTTATTTACACTTATCGTTTTATTCCAATAGTCCTTCTGAGTATTCCCCATTTTTACATAATTGTAAAATATTAAAATTTTCTTCTTACTCCTTGATTTGGACCTTCCATGATTTTGGATCCCACTGGAAGCATGCTACACCATCCTTCTTTTCATTATTGATAAACCTACATCTTGGTGTGAAGTTTTCTATTTATCCTCATTTTTATTATGATAACATTCTTCTTCAAGGATCATTAATACAATTTCATTGAGGACTAATGTATCATTTAGGATATTATTAGGGAGGTCTATGATGAGATGATCATATGAATTTGGAAAAATTTGGAGCAGAATATTTACAAGTTCAGTATCCTCAATTATATAGCCCAAAATGGTAAGATAAGTGAACATGGTATTAAGGGTATTTATTTGGTCAGTCACCAATGATTACTTCACTATTAGAAGAGTATATAATTTTATCTTTAATAAAATTTTGTTTTGCAATGACTTGGACTCATAAATATTTGTCAGAGTATCCAAAATTTCATTCAACACCTTTTTCTATAAAATTTTTGATTGGTCCCCATACGATAAGTTTAAATTGATTTAGCAATATAATTATCATCCTTGTCATTAAATTTCTCATTTTTTACATGATTAAGTCTTTAACCAATCACCAATAGAAAATTATCTTTCTACAACAATGCTTGAATATTCATTTTCTACAAAAGAAAATTATTCTCATAAAAAATGTTGATCTTGAATTTCACTTCCATGTGTACATAATGTTAGTAAAAACCACCTATGTTTCTCAAAAGTGTATTTAAAAATATCAATAAAATTTTTATGATATGAAATATCAACCATAGTTTTAATCATAGAGAATACTTAAATTTATAATAATTATTAATACCTAAAAAAGTGAACATCACTTGGACAAAAGCTTGGTCTAATACCACTTTTTGGGAATAGAAATGATTTTCCCTTAGGTTTGGAAATAATTTAATGTATAAATAAAGTGAAAAAAATTATAGAAATAAATGGAAATTGGATGTAATGTGGAAAAAATACCAAATGAAATCGGTAAAAACCCACATGCAAAAGAAAATATCTCACTATAGTAAAATCCGGGTAACTAATCTCTCACTATTACATGGAGAAAACTCTCATACATATCTCTCTTGAATAATGGAGAAAAAAACATCATAAAAACCCTCATCTATTAAAGTGATTTCTTCTTAAGGTGCTAATGAGATGATGAAACCATTGTGGGAACTCCTCTTTTATAGACTACTACATGACTACCTCCAACTCCAATAGCTAGACTCCATGGATGGTTTTGTAAGGGGTTTTTTTCCCAATAATCATCCATTATTTCCCATTTGAAGAGATAGCGTGGCAACTACCAACCCTGGAAAAAACTGTCAACATTTCCACCTTATAGATTATGAACTTCCAGTAGACTTACTTTTGGAACACCTATACAAATCTTCTATTCAAATTTAATCTCATTAAACTTACTCATTAACTTTGACATGAACCATTTATAATAAATACATTAATTTATCATCACCAACCTTGGGGTCCTTCATGATTAATGGGTATTCACCTAGAAAACATTATCACCCTTTGACATTGGATTTACTAGAATGAAACTCACATTCCTTACTATTAGGTTAGTCAAATTTGGATATACATTATGCATGTTTTATATTTATTGTCTTATTAATGTATCTTTTTTTAGTTATGAAATTTATACTAGACATGTTATCATATGGTTGGGTTCAGTTAAAAATACCTCCATTGCATTAAATAATGTTTCATCGTTGGAGATACTATATAAATGGAATGATTATGATATCATGGAATTGAAGGATAGCCTTGAAATAGGGTCCATCAAGATACTATTTATATAACATGATTATGATATTATGAATTGGTGAGTAATAGCCATTATGTTACCATAACACTAGTGGGTAGCTTTGTCATAGGGGGTCTTTTGACCACATTTTTATAATCTTTGAGTTTACATGATTTACTTATGTATCTTTATTTCTTTATGTGTCATTATTTTTATTATTTTTATTCAATTATTTAAAAGGGTATCTTCCACAACATGTTTCCATTATTATTGTTACACTTATCAGGTATTTGAGCTCATTCATTTCTTATATTTCTCCAAAATCCCAAATAAAGATAGAATATTATGGAGGATAGATAAAATATGGGTTCATAGATATATCCAGGATTTGTTTAAAATATTTATGAGAAATCATTTTATCCCTAAAAGAAATTTTAGTTTCTGTGGATTTCTAAATGTGTGACCTGCAAATGGTGGTCATTGATGGTGTGGAAAAATTGACACCTATTTTCCATAATTGAATAGGGAAAATGAATCCTATTTTTTGGAAGTAGTGACCACAATATTGAGTTCACTAATATTAGTATTAGTGACCACCATATTGAGTTCACTAATATTAGTATTAGTGACCTCTATATGGATGTCTCTAATTCCAAAAGAAAAAAAAGATGGGTTTTTTCCACCTCCTCTTTATCTTCCTCAAACCCACCACTACAACAATCCCCTACTACCTAGCCACTCCCAATCACCCCTTTACATGAACCAATCACAATCGGCATCCTCGAAAATAGTTCAGGTGGACCTATGATCACTCCCTCTACATCCCCTCTCTACCCCTCAAATTCATCCATCATACCCCACCTCACTCTGACCATCATGTATCATCCATGGTTGGCAGTTAGAGCTCTTGTGTCCCTCCAACTCACTCTTTATTCCCCCCTTCATGTCTCTGACTGCCTCACACACCCAAAAATATGAATTTTGGGTGCATACCATGAGATGTAACACCCAAATATTTTAAAATAATATTATGTTTGATGGAACATATGACACACAACACTAATCTTAAATGAACCACAGAATATTATTATTTAAATATGAATAATATAATCTAGTAATTGAATTGTAGGGTATGAATAAGAGTAACCAAAATATTATATTTATATATATATATATATATAAACTTATTACTCAACAAAAATATATTTTTTAATGTTTAGAAAATAAGCACTCAATTTTTAGTAAATTTATTTTATACTTCAAAAATACTTTTTCTTTAGAAGAGGTTTTTATTGATTTTTGTGAGAGAATAATCAAATTAATTTATAAAAACTTTTAGAAATTTAAATTATAACATTTTTTTAATAATCATACCAAAATTATCTCAGGGTGAAATTTTGGGATTTTTTTGAACAGATTGGTTTTTCAATGAACAGTGAAAATATCAATTTGTGTAAAATTGTCATTTCTGTTCATTGAAAAGTATAATTATGATTTTAATTTAATATTAAATTAACATAATACTCATTTATTGGATATAATTTAATTAAGTACATTTTAATTAACATTATAATTTATTTTGGTATAATTTCATTTTTGGGCTTAAAAATGCAATTTTTTAAAAACTATTTTATGTTGTATTTTACACATTTATATAAAAAATGATTTATGAAAATTATATAAATTGAATCTTGAAAATTGATTCTTTATATTTAATAAATAGGTTAAGATTTGTTAAATATGCCTCTTTTTTTAGGTATTATTAATATTATTTGTAGTAAATATTTGTCACCTTATGAAGGGTAAATCAGGTAGTTAAGGTTACAAATAATGTGATAAGGCCTAAAAATATTTCTGAAAATTGTATTTATTTTACTGGATAATTGTCTATCAACCATGGCCATAAAATATTATAAAATGTGTCAATTTCTTTCCACTTTCCTTTGATGATGAACTTAATATGATTTTAAATAAATAATAAAAACAAAATGTCTCTCTCTTTGTTTTAATGTATTTAATATTTTTTTATAGTGATAAAAAGAGGTTATGTTTGAATATAAATGGTTATTTTAAATATGAATAATTTTTTTATCATAGTAATTTATTTTAATTTTTTAGTGATAAAATAATTACCTTAAATGCTTACACAACACTGACATATCGCTTGTGCAAGCAATATAAAAATCAAAGTAATTAATTTTAAAAACATAAAAAGTAATACTTTTTAAATTAATTATGGTGTCATAGAAATTTCAGTGATAATAATAATGTATAATTTATATTTAGAGAACTTATATTCTAATTCCATACCTATCTTGATAACTTTAATGTAAAAATATATGAATAGTTCATAAAATGACTTTAATGGTTTCTTATGTTAAATACTATTTTATTAAATGATATAAAATTCATAAAAATGTTATATTAATCCAATTTAATGGGTTATGGTCTATAATATCAACCATTATCCATTTATTGGTCACTTTTCCTTCTATATTAACTTTCTTTACCACTAAAGAATAAAAAACATTGATATTATAGTAATCATCCAAAGGGTTAATGGAGGGTTAAAACTAATAGATATGGGTTAAAACATCACCTAAACTTGCCCAAATTTTATTGTATAATAGGATTTAGACTCATAATCATCATATCATTTAAATATATCAATTTTTTTCCAATTTTCTAGGAAAATTAATTTATGTTAATTTAATACATTAAGTGTAAGATCATGTATCTATATAAGATGGAAATTCCTAAAGAAATTTGAATTTTCATTTACTGGATGGGTTAATTTTTGAATAAAGAATTAGAATGAAATTCTATGATTTTTAATTCCATAAAGTGATTTTTTCTAGAGGTTTAAGTATGATTTTAAATAATATTGGGTGTTTGGGTGAGCCTTAGGAGCTTTGGGTTACTTTTTTGGAGTTTTTAAGTTGTCTGGCTAGGGTGCCCAATTTGGTGTACATAGTTTAGGAGAAACCATGTAATTTTTTATGCTTAGGGTGTTTATAGTACATTTTAAACTAATCATGGTTAATTTCCATGGTTAGATCATAGTTTGGGGTAAACCATGTGAGCCAAAGGAGAAACTATGTGAGGTGATGGAGAGCCTGAGGCATAATGCACAGTCTACACATGGTTTCAAACAAACCATGCACCATGTTGTAGAGGGGTCTAGTATGGTCTTGCATGGTTTTTTTCATGGTTATAAAAATGTTTTGGGGGTTTTAGTGTTGGATAGTGGGAGGATTATGGTTTTTTCATATTTTGAAAAACCGTGCACCCAAACCGTGAAACTTCCCATAATTTCATTAAATAGTGGAAATGACCAAAATACCCCCTTGGGTTTTTAGCCAATCACCCATATTCCTTACCCTTTAGATGCTCATAGACTAAGTATAATACCAAACCCTTCCTCATCCTCCAACCCCTCTATCTAGGGTGTTTTCATGGTAATTATTTAGTGTTTTGGTGAGTTCTTCTCCTCTGGTGGATTCCTTTCTTATTCTTCTTCCTCCACTCTAATTTTGGAATTCTTTGATTTAGGTTTTATTGATTATTCCACTATATCATGGTGTAATCTTCTGTTTCCCATGGTTCTTTTTTTATTTCATATAGGAGAGCCCAAGATGACTTCCACATGTTGTTTCATGACATTTCTTTAAGGTATGCATTCATAGTGAACTTCCTTAGGTTTTCCCTAATGAATTAATTTACTTGGTTGTTTTAATGGTATCAAATCCTAAGGATTTTCTTAGAAATGTTTTAGGGATTCTATTGTGGATCATTTTTGGTGGTTTCACGGTGTTTCTATAAGAGGTGAAAACCCGATGAATTTTTCAGAAATATTCCAAGTTGGGGTTTAATGAATTAATTAATTATAATTGTTATAATTAATTAATTCTTTTTATTGGAATGAGGTTAGATATTTGGTGTTTGATAGGATATTTTTTGGATTCTAGGGAGTTTTTATGAGACTTTAATGATCTATGAAAATACCTTCGGACTTTGGAAATTTTATGGAGAGCTTCATTGATGAGGTAAGTGGTTTAAGAGATTTACCCATGGTCTTGTTAATTTATTTACATGTGTATGTGATTCATGCCTTAAGTGGTGTGTTTTATTCCTTGGTTTGATTAAATGGTTTTGGGTGTTATATTTATGCCTTATCCTCCCATGGATCCCTTCATATTTATTGGTGCTTATAATACTAAACCTACAGCCACCCATGGGGTGCATCGTAAATAAAAATGGTAAATTGGCATTGTAAAGGGTAAAGTTAGTGGGTTACAAACTTAAAATGGTTAATATTATTAGTTTAATTGATTTAATGTTTAAGGTATATTGGGTAGTACTTGGGGATAAATATTTTATAATATGTTTAACGAATGAATTGGAATGTTTTTATGTGCTAAGATTTTGTAAAATGCCTATGAGGCCTTAAAATGGATTTAACTATATGAATTGGGTTTTGACTCATTTTTTGGTTTAAATGGATGAAAACTATGTTTTGTAGTGGATTTTTTTTTAAATGAGGTATTTAATTCTAAGTGTTTTCATGAATGGGGGTTTACAAATGAATTTAAAATGATTATTAGAAATGGTTATTTTTTTACCATTTAGTGAAAATGATGTGGTGTCTCTTTTTATTGTTTTTTATGGAAATAAAGTATTTTTTCTTTTGTTGGATGGTAAATAGGAAAACTAGTGTTTAAAGGGTTCATTTTAAAAGTTTTTAATGTATGGGTGAGATTTAATCATTTACTAAATAATATTTTAAATATGTTTTGATGTTTAAAAAATGGCTCAGAAGTCTGAGATATGTGTGGTTTTGAAGTCCCATTGGTAACTTGGTAAATGATAAAGGTTTTGAAAGGGTTTTTATGTATTTATTTTTTATTTTTTCAAAGTTTGAAATTATTACCCTTGTTTTCTTAAATAAAAGAGGATAATAGAGTTGGACATGTCATTCCCCATGTATAGTTTCAGATCTCAGACATGAAACTACACATTTGTGGTTGAGAGAGTTGGACATGATGTTCAACATGTATGTTTTTAGATTTCAAACATGGCTCTCCTCATCTGAGGTTGATAAAGTTGGACATAATGTTCTATTCTCATGGGTTTGGTTTTTGTACATGATGTTATATATTAGTAACAATGGTTTGTATATGGTTTATGTTTTGGACTGAGTTTATAGGTGTGGTTAGTATTGATATTGATACATGGTTGAGATTATAGACTAACATTCTAGGAACTGATGGAATGACTACATGGTATATGTACCCTGGGTGGATATTTTATGCTTCCCTAAGATGGTTGATAAATTAAAATACCTTCCCTTTTTATGGTATGTGTCACTATAGGTTTTATGAATCAAATTATTAGATTTATTCGATGTAGGTTAGGTTGTCTTGTATTTTTCTTGAAACCCTAGAGTCAATGGGGTAATCGCTAAAAATTTATTTTGAAAATTATCCTCTTTTCTGTACAATTTATTCACCCCACTATTTATCTATATATACTATTTTTTTACTAGTATTTTCTTTTTACACTATAGGTGGTTGTATATTGAGTTATACACATAGCCTTCTTGGGCCACCACATCACATGGGTACCTGAGAAGCTCTCGTCTTTTTATTATAGGGATAAGTTTGGGTTGAGCCTCAGGTTGATTTTTTCATAATTATACAGGATAGTTTGATCGTATCAGGATACTGTATGAGAATTGGCTCAAAGATTATATGGATACTTTCTATTAGTTTATTTTATTTGGGTATGTTATGTAACCATCCCATTGGGTGGTCAGTTGTATGCATGAAATGGTTTTTTGGTCCTTTATATCATTTTATTTTATCATGGAATATTCATTTGATTTATTATTTTTGTGTACTATAATGTATATGATTATTGGTTGTATTATT
This sequence comes from Viscum album, assembly GCA_963277665.1. NCBI lineage: Eukaryota > Viridiplantae > Streptophyta > Magnoliopsida > Santalales > Viscaceae > Viscum > Viscum album. Next base: position 2,060,569,369 of record OY728133.1, on the reverse strand, counting down.
ATTATACCCTCTAATATGGGAATATAATCTCTTTATAGTATCACAATTGACCCCCATTTCTAGTCGACAGTCTCTAGCATATGAGGAGGCATGCCTGAGGTCATCTGGTGAACTAGCTTGGGGCATTGGTTTAGTGGCTCCCTGAATGAGGTGTTACAAATTGGTATCATAGCTAGTTATTTTCCTTTTTTTACTATTTAGGATTTCTTATACTGGATATATAGGAATGTATCAGATCCTGTGATGGATATCAGACTGGTTCATTGTAAACAATTATTCTAGTAGGAATTCTAGGTTACTATGGGTTGGGGTTGATTTTCTTGGTATGTGATGTTATGGTTGTATATGATTTTCAACTTGGGTTATGCACATGTAGTTTGTATTTGATTATTTATGATGGATTTTTGGTTCTTGTCCCATTGTAAAGAGGCTTGTGATTTGGTTTTAAATCTTTGTGTATATAGGAAAGAGTTTTATAGTGCATCATGATTGGCATATAGGATCCACATGTTATAGGCCTGCTAGTGTGTGATTTTTTATGATAATTGAGCCACAGTTGTTTAAAGTGTCAACAACTTATCATATAGTGTTTTCCCATATAAGTACTTGGTGGAATTCTACTCAACTACACTAGCTTGGATATGGTAGTTTATAAGGATCTATGGTGAGATTCTCGGCAATGAAGACGCTGATGTAGTCATCATGTGTAACAGGTGCAGTGAACAAGGTGAATCAGTATGGTATAGGTGTATGACCATTAAACCCTTGTGGGCTGTTTTTTTTATAAGTTGTGTGGACTATTCCTCTAGGGAGTGATTTTATGTATATATGCTCAGAGAGGATGGGTGACTAGGTTGTGGGTTGTTGGTTTACCATGTATATGTGAGAACCTAGAGATGGGTGTTTTGACATGTTTATGTTGTGTGTTGTTAGAGCGATAGCATGTTTGACGACACGTGATTTCTATCCTTCTATGAGTTGGAATAGACCTAGGTGGTTGGGCTTAGTGACTTTTCATGAGACTTTACCATTAGGGATAGGTGTGAGATCCTAGTGACCTTCTTGACATGACTCTAGTTTAGGTAGTTAGTTTCATGTGACTTTTGAGAGTGACCCAGGAGAGGGTTCGGCTAAGTTGTGGTACATTGGGTGCATAAGGAATGGGTGAATTTTTTGAGTTTTTTATAACGGTGCAGAAAGAGTACAGCCTAGTATGATTTTAAGTAGGTTGGATGCCTTTTTTAGAAAAATAGCACTTGGGTGCTATTATTTTAGCTTTGTGGTTGATTTCTTGAGTTGAAAATTTGTTCAGGTGCCTAGCCAGGGTAATAGTGGTGCAAGAAGGATGAGTTTTATGGCTATGATTTGGACTAAGGTAACAAGAGGTGCTTGTGGTTGTGTGATTTTATGAATGTGAGATTACTTTGGGAAGTGATTATACAGGTGATATAGATTTGATTCATTCATGGAGGAGTGAACATGTGTATCCTATGAATAAGGATATCTCTTAATCAAGTTTTGGTATGAGGCACATAAAGATGTCTGGTTTCCTTGAGATAGAGAGCACTTGAGTTTTGATTCTTTATAACACATATGGTTTCTAGGGGTAGTATTGGTTAGGTGACTAGCTCAGTTAGATCTGGATGTGTCTTTAGGAATATGGTTAGATGGTAAATGAACTTAGTGGAAATTCTAAATGATTATCAGTCCTTAAGTGATTGTTCAAGTGGTTTTGGCTTCGTGAGTTGCCTTTGGCTTTAGAAATCACCAAGGGTTCGCTTAATTGGGTGAGATTGGTATGTAGGGAAGGCATGTCCTGGGGATTGTGATCATAGTTTTCATAAGATGTGAATCACTAAATTCATAAATAGGTTCTTTGGTTGGGTTATACAAGAGTGTGTAATGGTTAGGTGTTAATAATATCTTGGTGACACGAGCACTGGTGACTCATTGTATTGTTTATCTTGGGGATCATATGTTACGGGAGCGTATTTTTGAGATTCTTGAGTTAAGAAGGAATCCATGAGTGGGTTGAGAACTGATATGGGTGTGATGAGATGCTTCCCATCAGGGAGGCTTAAGGATTTTTAATGGGTTTGACATAACCCTATAGTTATAGGTGACATCAGAAATGGATAGATTTATGGTGGCATTTATCAAAAACATCTTTGTGTACTCTTGGTCTAGAGATGATATTTCCCAATATCTTCACATTATCCTGAGTATAATGATATAGCATTGGTTATGTGACAACCTATATTAATTTCATCTCTAGTTTGATAAAGGTACACTTTAGATATTTTTCTCAGGGAGTAGTGTAAGTGAAGTTGTATGGTGGTAAGTGCACCATCATCCATTTGTGAGTAAGTTCCTTTTGATGAACCATATGTTGAAAAATATTGTGGGTTTAATTCTTGAAATCTAGGATGAGAAATAGTTCATGATTTTTTTGTTAATTATGTGATATAAAGATGACCATGTCCACTCCTTAAGTTCAGCAGTGATTGGAGTGTGGATCATAGTGATTGGAGTTTCTTGAGTGAGGTGATAACAATGACACTCCCCTAGTGAAGAGTAATGTTTCAGTCATGATGGTGTAACCCTCATATTAGAAAATTAATAGGTGTTAAGAGATTCTCATGGATCATTCATGGTGGCATAGTTATGCTAGTGAGGAACTGATGAGGTTCATGCTTAATTCCATTAGGAATTATAACAAGGAATCAGTTATGATGGATGATCGAGTCGAGCATTGGATTTTGGATTAAAGTGGTTCTGAGAAGTAATCTAAGGTGTATGTGTCAGAGGTGCATCGGTGGTGTAGTAGGGCATGGCAATGATTTTGATACAATAAAGTATCATACTATGGAACCTCATGGGGATTCGGATATGGAATATATTGGGTGTGTTTGGATTATTTTGGAATTCCTTTGGATGTGAAGACATCATGATCAGGTGAGGTAATGAAGTATCTATAATTGGAGCTAGGTATTTTTAGGGATAGTCAATCGATGATAGTCTAACTCAGGTTAGTGTATGAAATAGATACTAAAGGTTAAAAATCAGATCCAGTGAATCATTTTAGAAACAACAAGTGAATTTCATATTTGGGTCGATCTTTTGAGGAAAATCTAGTTTGTTCTCAGTTTGTGCATGTACAATAGGTATGAATCCACTCCAAATAGTTTTCAATGACTAGGATGAGTTTTGTTATTGATTTCTATTCTCATGGTTTTTAGGGCATAGTAAGTTTGGGAAACTATGTTGGGAATATTTTGGGAGAATAGGTTTGAGATTATGTTTATCCTTTTAGATGCAGGATATACCAAGCATCAAGATTCTATAGTTGGGAGATAAAGATTATGGTGGGAGAACCATAGATCCAGTGAGTGATTGGGAAGTGACAAAATCATCATTTCAGTTTGATGGTCTTGGGTAGGTTTCATCTTGGTGTTTCAGTTTTGACAATGGGTGTTCGCTTGAGTTTTTACTAGTTGAGTTCCTTGAGTTGGAGGTTGTTCCTTGGTTGTGGTTCAAGTATTCATAAATTGAATGAGGTCATTGGTTATAACTAGTGACTGATGTCAGTTGGGTGGTGAAAATGGAAGACCACCAATACTTCTTGGGGATGAGAAGTATTATGGCGAGGAGGTTGTAAGATCTTGCATCCATACGAGATGGAAATTCTAGAAGGAATTTGGATTTTCAATTAATGGATGGGTCGAATTTTGAATCAAGACTCAAAAATGATGTTATGAGAGTTAGAATGACACAAAGTGATGTTTTGAGGCATGAAATTATGCTCAAAAGGTATCTCATGTGTTTGGGTGAGCCTTGAGATATTTGGGTTATGTTTTGGTAGTTCTTGATCTGTATGGATGGGGTGCATGGTTTGGTGTGCATGATTTAGGATAAACCATGTGAAAACTTGATGATCGAGGTGTTTTCAGTTCATTTTGAACTGATCATCATTAATTTTTATAGTTAGTGCATGGAATGGGGTAAACCATGTGAGCCAAAGGAGAAACTGTGAAATTTGGTGGAGTGCCTAATGCATGGAACATGGTCTGTTCATGGTTTCAGATGAACCATGTGCCTTACTATAGAGGGGTCCAATGCGGTATTGCATGGTTAGTACATGGTTAAAAAACTGTATGGTCAAACCATGTGGATAGATATTGGTTTTGGATATTGGTAGGTGCATGGTTGGTGAATGGTTTGGTTAACTTTGTGTCCAAACCGTACTAATTCCTAGAATTTATTTAAATTGGGTAAATGACCAAAAATACCCCCTTGGGTTTTTTATTCACTCACCCCTCTTCTTCCCCCTTTAGACATGAATAGACTAGGTTTCTCCCAACCCCTTCCTCCTCCTCCAACCCCTCTATTTGGGGTGTGTTTATGGTAATTATTTGGGGTTTTAAATGAGTTATTATCCTCAAATGGATTTCTTTCCTATTCTTATTCCTCTTATATAATTTTTTAGTTCTTTAGTTTAGGTTTTGTTGAAGATTCCATCAGAGCATGGTGGAATTATTCATTTCTCATAGTGATTTTGGTTGTATTATATATAGAAGATCCTGAGACAACTTGCATACATCATTTCATGATGTTTCATTAAGGTATATGTTAATGGTGAATTTCCTCAGGTTTTCCCAAATGAATTGATTTAATTAACTATTGCAATGGTATTTCCTTTTTGATATTTTCCCATAAATGGTGTCAGAAGGCTATTTTAGACCATCCATGGTGGTTGTGAAACATTTTGATAAGTGGTGAGTGCCCTGTGATTTTTCTAAAAATTTACCAAGTTGGGGTTTAATGCATTAATTAATTATAATTATTATAAATAATTAATTATTGTTATTATGAATGAGGTTATAGATTGGTTGGTTAAGAAGATATAATTTGGAAGTCGAGGTTTTTTTATGAGACTTGGATGGGCCATGACAAGGCCATTGGGCTTTGTAGATGTTATGGAAGATTTTTTTGATGAGTTATGTGGTCTAAGAGCTTTACCCATAGTCTTGTTAATTTATTTATATATATATGTGGTATATGCCTTAAATCCCATGAGTGGTGTGTTTACATCCTTAGTTTTATTAAATGGTTTTGAGTGTTATATTAATACCTCATCCTCCCATGAATCTCATTGAATTATTTGGTTCTTATAATAAAAAACCTATTTCTACCCATGGGGTGTGTCATATCATGGAAATGGTAAAGTGGGGTTATAAAGGTAAAGTGAGTGGGTTACGATCTTAAATTAGTTAATCTCATTATTTGACTTGATTTAATAGTTAATCTCTATTGGGTGGGAATTTATGATAAATATTTTATAATATGTTGAAGGGATGAATTGGAAAGTTTTTATACTCGTAGATTTTTTGAAATTCTATGAGGCCTTGAAATGGTTTTTACCATGTATATTGGGTTTTGACTTAGTTTTTGTTTTAAATGTGTGAAATCTATGTTTTAAACTATTTTTTTTTTAATGAGGTATTTACCTCCAAGTGGTTTTATAAAAATGGGTTTACAAATGTATTTCAATTTTGATTGAAAATGGGTGTGTGGTTAACCCTTTGGTTAAAATATCGCAATGAATCTTTTTAAATATTTTGATGGAAATGAAGGCTTTTTCCTTGCTTTGGATGTTAAAGAGGAAGACCTATGTTTAAAGAGTTCTTTCAAAATATTTTAAATAGATGGGTAAGAATCCATCATTTTCTAAATAATATTTTAAATATGTTTTGATGTGTAAAAATCATAGCAACCTAAGCATTTTACACATATTATTACACGATTCTAAGTATAATTATCCATGAAATACAAACCAGGGATCGAAAAGTCTAGTGTCTTTGGAATACTAGAAACATAATTATAAAAAATAAACAATAATAAAACATATTTTTATTAATCTCAATAATGAAATCCTAACTCCTTTTGAGTTCCTACAACAGAATAGGATATACTGGAGAATACATAGACAAAATGGGTGAGCTAAAAATACCATTAAGGGAATAAACATGAGATTTAAGCTTAGCACATGAGTTAGAAGACATATAATGATATCATAAAAGGCATGGATCATGAATAACATATGGAAGAATAAAATATATAACATGGAAATAGATGATTGTGGAAACATAAGAAAGTGTCAACAACATATAACATGACATAAACATGATTTAAGGATCATTGATAAGACTATATCACACGGTGGATAGAGTCCCATAATGGATTAGGTTTACTCCCTAATCTTATATATAATTTCTCATGAGACTAAAACATTACTCAATGCATTGGAGTGCTATCTAGGTTCACCCATAATATCATGTTCTTGTATATATGTGCTAAATAAATAATCAAACATAATGAATAAACATAAGGGTTACCCATGGAAATAAATGGGTTTTGTAACCATGTCATAAGGCATAACCAAAGGGCGTGTCATAATGGTATTTATAAAATAAGGGATTTAGATCATTATTGGTCATTAATAAAATAAAAATAAGAATAGATAAAGAATAATTATGTCCATAGGAATTGAAAACATGAAAATGAGTGGTTATGTAACATTATAAATGTGCCACTTAAGCGTGGTTTTAAGGAAAAGAACAAAGATTCTTTAAAGAGGATAAAGGCATAATTATTTCCATAAAAACATAAATAAACTAAAATATTTTTTAATTATAAATTTATTTATTTTTTAAAAATATTTTAGGCTTAAAAATATTTTATGGAGTGTACATGAAAATGGGTAAGAAACAAAAAAGTTACCTTTAATTGGGTATGCTTATCGAGAGAAATTGAGAAGGGGACGTTTTAAAATATGTATTTCCCCATAAAAGAGAGATTAATTAAGATATATATATATATATTTGGTAAATATATACAGAATATATAATAATTATATAAGTATAATGAAGATACAACTTGAGAAAAATAGAGATAAGCATTGCCCAAATTAAATATGGAGGTTCTGAGAGATCCCATACCTTTTGTCTGAATGAGTTTTAAACTTTCACTTAATGTCCGGGATAATCAAATTAGATTCATTAATTACATAATTAAGAACCTATTACACATGTATTTTATTTATTATAATTTTATTAAGTTTATTTATGGTCATTTAAATGAGTTATAATATTCAATTCTTTCTTTCTCGAAGTGTCTGTTTCATGGTTTCATGGTCGACTCACTTGTGTATAATTATGAAAGTTCTTTTTGGACTAGAATACTATTACATAAGTGAAATGAAATGGAATTCATATAATTATATAAGTTTAAATGGTCCTATATATACATTTTTTTTAAATTAGGATGATTCATTTGATAAAACATTAATGATAAATGTTTAGTTTATTTTTGCGGTTTTTCCAACCATCATGCATTAGTTTAATTTTATTTAATATTATGTCTATATATTAGTTTCAGAGCATAAAATAAGTTATAATATAATTATTAAAATCTTATATAACTATAATAATAGTTTTATGAATGGTATTTAATTTGGTAATGAAAAACCAAAACTCATTATCCATATAGATGGTTAATCACCATAATTTGAACAATAGTTTGTTTTATTTGAATAAGAGGAGATAAGAAAAGGTCTGGATAGAAAATATTAAATTAGAAATATAAAATTCCATTATATAAATGATAATGTATTTATAATTATTTTATGTATGAATGAAGTTAGGAGAAGGTATAATAATAAAATAAATTAAAAGAGGTAGTTTGAGAATTTACCTCTTAAATATCACCTCCTTAAAGGATCCCTTGAGGGACATGGAATTGGTCTTTTGTTATGACAAAAATAACTTGGACATGGGGAGAGTTGGTAGGAGAGTTTTTGTTAGATATTTTTAAATCTTAAAGGATTGGAAGGTGTGAGGAGAAGGGGTGGTGAGGGGTGGTATTTATAAGGTAGGAGAGGGGTATTTTTGGAATTTCTCAAAATATTAAAATATAATAATACTATTCTAGAACCAAATACCAAAAATTGCCTATAAATGAATAGGGGTAAAATTTTAGACCACATATTATCCCATTTTTTTATATAATATTTTTTTTGATCTTTAAATAATTTATTAAAATATTATATTCATGAAATGTCATTATTATTGAATTTGGTATTATTCATTACATTGACTATAAAAACATAAAAACAAAGATTAAAATTTAAAAAAAACTATTTCATTATATTCTAAACATTTAATTATAATCTAAATAATTCATGGATCACCTTAAATATCTCAAATTATATTTATTTTAATATTTGTAATGTCATTTATTTTATTTTTTTCACTTATTTAATAATTACATCATCATTGTTGTGTAAGCATTTAAAGTGATTATTTCTTCACTAAAAATTAAAAATAGATTACCATAATGTAGATAATTATTTTATATTTAAAAATAATATTTATGGTCAAATATGTATTCTAGATAACCACATATTAAAAATGTTATTCTTATTAAAAACAATAGTGTGACATCTTTGACTTTTCATTAAATAAAATACTATAAGGGTATTAATGTAACAAAAGTGTCTCCAAAATGTCATAAATTAGACCCATAGATTATTATGATATAAAATTATCATATGATAAAAAATTTAAAACTGTTATGGTAATTTTATAGTTCTTATCATATTATTTTTACCCTTAATTGTCTGATTTACCCTTAACCATGGTAACAAAAATTACCAAGGTTACTATTCATATTTATATAAATTAAAAGGGAATCATTTACTAAATTTTAACCCATTTATTCCAGATAGAGAGTCAATTTTTTAAAATCCATAACATAGAAGTTTCATAATTTAATTTAAATTTAAACCGATAAAACACGATGAAAATAGTTTTTCAGAAAAATGCCATTTTTAAATACAAAATGTGGTTATACAAAATTAAAGTATTAATTCCATTTAAATTCCATAATTTTATTATTTTAAATAAATTTAAAATAATTAAAATTTAAAATTAATCCAAAATGTAATTTTACCTTTTAAAAACTTTAAAAATAAAATACAGTTTTGATAAAAATTAGTATTTCTCAATATTTCTTGAGAAATAAATATTTTCATAAAATTATAAAAAATTCATCCTATGATAATTTTGACATATATGATTCAAAAATGAATTTTATTTTTTAAAATAAATTTTATAAAAGTTTCAAAATTATTTATATTTATTTTCTCATAGAAATTAATAAAATCATTTTTTTGAAGAAAATATATTTTTGAAAAATAAAATGACTTCACTAAAAATTAAGTGTTATTTCATGAGTATTGATAAGTAAATATATTTCATAATATTTTTATTACTATTTATAAATTCTAATTAAATGGATAGGTTATATCATTGATGTTAATAATAATTATTTTTAATAGTATATCATGGTTTGTTTAAACTCAGTGTTGCGTGCAACGCAAGCTACCAAATAAATAAAAATATCTAAAGAAAAATATTTCATAAAAAATTTTAGGGTGTTAAATTATTCCCCCCTTATGAAATTTATACCTAGAAATTTTATTTTATATAATAAGGTAAAAAAAATTTGTGGATACTTCTCCTCCATTGCTTCCTCCAGTTCCCATGTCACCTTTTCGTATTTGTGGTTCCTCTATAGTACTTTAATCAGGTGAGTGGTCTTATTGCATAGAACTTTATCTCTATGGTCTAATATCTTCATCAATTGTTCCTCATAATAGATATCATTTTCTAGTTGCACCACCTCCTAATTTAATACATCTGATGAATATAGTATCTACTTATTTATGAGGGATGCATGGAATACATCACATACTTGATATATGGTTGGTGGAAGTTCTAGCCGATAGGCCACATATCTAACACAATTAAGAATCTCAAAGGGGTCAATGTACCTAGGAATTATCTTTTCCTTAAGTCCATGAAAATTATTAGATTTTTATGATAGTTTGGGTTTACTAACTTTAGAGTGCAAGGCCTTTGTCCAAGGGGGTGATCTTGGCCTGAATCATTTTCGTCCCCTTTAGGGACCTATGTGTTTATCTGATGGTTTTTTGCCATCTTCATTATTATAATAAAAAAAGAAATTTTCAATCTCAGTGAAGGTCATCACTATGAACTCATAGTTTCCATACCTTGTTCAAAAGGCAGTCTTGGTAATATCTTCCTTCTTCACCTTTAATTAGTGATATCCCAACTGAAGGTCCACCATATAGAAATACTTGGCCCCATGAAATTGATTGAAAAAGTCATCTATATGTGGTAAGGGATACTTGTTATTTATCGTGATTTTTTTAAGATCATGATAATAAATGTAGAGGCACATTGATCCATCCTTCTTCTTGATTAAGAGGACCAAATAACCCCATGATTAAGCAATCAGTCATATAAAACCCTTATCTAGATTCTCTTGAAAATGTTACTTCAGTTCTTCTAACTCAATAGTGGTCATCCAGTAAGGAGTTTTTTATATGGTAATAGATCCAGTTATAAGTTTACTTGAGAACTCAACCTCTCAGTTAGGAGGAAGTTTGGTCAATTATTTAGGGAACACATTAGTGTAGTCCCTCACAATAGGCATGTAGTCAAGCATGATCATATCCTTTATCTAAATCATTTTAGTTATATATGCTTTCTCATAAGGCAATAATATCCACACTTGAGTTGATGATTCTGAAGGAGATCATCCTCTTCCTTACACTTGTATATAATTAGAGAATGACTCGGGATGTAAAGATTGATATTTATCTCCCAGTATTTGATGTTGTCTTTATATAAATATATCCAATCCATGCCCAATATAGTATCAAACTCTACTAAAGGAAGTAAGATGAGATTATCTGGGAGGTTCCATCTATAAACATTGATCGGGTGGGAGTTATATATTTTATATGAAATAATTTCCCCATTAATTGTACTCATAGATAACTAAACCTCTATATTTTTAGGAGGTGTCTAAATAGTTCTATTAAACTTGAAAGATATGAAAAAATTCATAGAAATAGAATCAAAATGTATGTTCGTTATTATTAAATGAATAACTAGTATTCTTATCACCACATCATTTTCGGGGTCCACCTTAGCATTAGCGATAGCATATTCCCTTCCTTGTTTCCTTGGAGTTTTTTTTTCATTGATTGTCTCCAACAACCCTTAGAATAGGTCATTATCTTATATAATTTTTATGTTTCTTATAGTTGAAACACCGCACTACATGATGAGTGTTGATATGAACCTTCCTTTATTCTTCTGGATTAATGGGATTTTTCAAATCCCTTAGGCAATGATCATCTTGATACCCCTATCTTCTACATTATAAGCACCTCTCAATTCCCTTTAGACTATTCCCAAGATACTTATTACCACACTTTTGGCATGTGTTATGTTGGGTTTTCTTTCCTCCATGGTATTTATCAATTGATTCTCCCATATTAAAGTCCATATTTCTCTTTTTATCTCCAATCCCATAAGACAACCGATAGTATCCAATCTCCATCTCAACCTTAAGGGCACAATGGAAAATCTATTTATATCTTTAAAAGTCTTGAATTTCTAAGGATTTTCATATAATTGGATTTAATAAACTAAATAAGTGATCCACTTTGATTTTGGTATTCATGATAAAGCCAGAGGCATATCATGTAAGACTTGTAAATTTTTCCTCGTACACTCTAATAGACTCATCTTATTTTTTTCTTCAGTACAAGTAACTCCCTCACTATATTAAGATGGAGAGTTTTAGGAAAATATTTTTTAAAAAAAATCTTGAATCATTCCCAATCCATGGAATTAAATTCCACTTTATACTTAGTGTTTTTGATAAGTTTACACCGCTGATTAGCTTCTCCATCAAAGTGATAGAATTCCAGTATGAATTTATCTTCTTCTAGGCATTGTAGGACCAATAATACCTTCTCAATGGAGTTAATCCATTGTTTTTGTGATGATAGGATTAGAATATCCACTAAATATAGTAGGCCTTTATCACGTAAAGGATTCAACCACAACATGATATGTATTATTAAAAGGAGTTAATTACACACGATTCAAGTTATTATTCATAATTTTAGCCGGTTGAGTTAGTATTGTCAATATTATCTGAGCTCTCATTCCCATAAGGTTTGGTATCTCATTAGGGAAATTGTTGCATTGGCTATTACATTGGTTGTTATCATGGGTTCTTCTATTTTTGTCCATTAACTAAAAAAAATTAAGGGGGTCTTGAATACTTAGATAATGAGAATATAAAAATTAAAATATTAACATAGAATAAAAAACTTATAAATGAAAAGTATATCCTATTTGTGATTCCCTAATATTCAATATAGTTTATCCATGGTGATAGAATTATCCCTGGTGTTTTTACTAAATTTTTATAGTCTTAATCCAAAAAAAACAACTAGACCATTATCTAATACCAAATATAGTGACCCAATCCTTTTACACATATTATTACATGATTTTAAGAATAATTAGCCATGAAATAAAAACCAAGGATTGAAAATTTTAGTACCTTTAGAAGACTAGGAACATATTTTGAAAATATAAAACAAGAATAAAAAATATATTTATTAATCTCAATAATGATCTCATAACTCCTTTTGAGTTCCTACAAATTCATAGGATAATTTAGGGAATACATAGACAAAAGGGGTGAGATAGAAATGTTAGTAATGGAATAAACATGAGATTGAAGCATAACACATGAGTTAGAAGACGTAACATGATAACATAAAAGGCATGGATCATGAATAAAAAATGGAAGCATAAAATATATAACATGGAATCATATGATCATGTAAACATAAGAAAGTGGAAGAAATATATAACATGAAATAAACATGAGTTAAGGATCACTACCAAAACTATATCACATAGTAGATAGAGTCCCATGATAGATATGGTTTACTCCCTAATCCCATACATAATGTCTCATGAAACTAAAACATTACTAAATTAATTAGAGTTCTATCTAGGTGAACCCATCATAACATGTTCATGCGTATGTATACCACATAAAGAATCAAACATAAGGAATAAACATAATGGTTACCCATGGAAATAAATGGGTTTCATAATCATATCATAAGGAATAAAAAGGAATTATCATAATGGTATTCATGAAATAATATATTTAGATCATTATCAATCATTTATAAATTAAAAAATAAGAATATATCAAGGATAATATTGTCCAAATAAATTTAAAACATGAAAAAATAGTGGTTATGTAACATTAGAAATGTTTTACTTAAGAGTTGTTTTAAGGAAAATAAGAAAGATTTTTTAAAGAGGATAAAGGCATAATTATTTCTATAAAATAATAAATTAAATAAAATATTTTTACATAAAAAAAAATTAGGGATTTTATAAAAATATTTTAGGCTTAAAAATCTCTTATGGGGTGTACTTGAAAATGGGTAAGAAAAATAGAAGTTCCCTTTAATCGGGTTTGCTTATCGAGAGGAATTGAGAAGGGGTCCTTTTAAAATATGTATTTACCCATAAAAGAAATATTAATTGATAAATATAGATATATTTGTGAAATATATAAAGAATATAGAAGAATTATATAAGTATAGTGAATAGATAACTTGAGTAAAAGAGAGATAAAGCATTACCCAAATGAAATATGGAGGTTCGGAGAGATCCTATACCTTATGTATGAATGAGTTCTTAACTTGCACTTAATATCCTAAATAATCAAATTAGATTCATTAATTACTTAATTTAAAACATCTTTCACATTTATTTGATTTGTTATAATCTTATTAAGTTAATTTATGGACATTTTGATGAGTTAAAAGATTCAATTTCTTCATTCCGGGATTGTTCATTTCATGGTTTCATGGTCGATTTACTTATGTAAAATTATGGAAGTTCTTGTAAAATGGGAATACTGTTATAGAAGTGAAATGAAATGGTATTAATAAAATTATATAAGTTTAAATGTTCCCATATATCATTTATTTTCTAACATTAGGATGATTAATTTGATAAAACATTAATCATAAATGTTTTGTTTATTTTGGATGTTTTCCAACCATCACTCATTCATTAGTTTCATTTTATTTAATATTATTTCTATATATTAGTTCCAAAAATTAAAATAAATTATATTATACTTATTAAAATATTATTTTACCATAATAATAGTTTTATTCTAAACCTTTAAGGTAGTAATGAAAAATGAAAACTCGTTATCTATAGAGACGGTTAATCTTCATAATTTGGACAATAGTTTCCTTTATTTAAAAAAGAGGAGATGAGAAAAGGGTATGGATTGAAAATATTCCATTATAAATATAAAATTATATTATATACATGATACTAGAGTTTTTATTCTTTTATTGATTAAATAGGTGAGTAGAATGTAGAAGAAGAAAATAAATTAAAAGAGTTAGTTTGAGAATGTTGCCACTTGAATATCACCTCCTTAAAGGATCCCTTAAGGAACATGGAATTGGTCTTTTGGTGATACCAACAGCACTTGGATGTGGGTAGAGTGGGGAGGAAAGTGTTTGAAATATATTTTTTAAATCCTAAAGTCTTGGAAGGTGTGAGTAGAAGAGGTGGTGAGGGGTGGTATTTATAAGGGAGGAGATGGGTGTTTTGGAATTTCTAAAAAATATTAAAATATAATAAGGTTATTCTAGAGACAAATACTTACAAATAGACTATAAATTCATATGGTATGACATTTCAGGATATATCATAACCCATTTGTGTTTATATAATATTTTTATGATTTTAAACTAATTTATTAAAATATTATGTTAAGAAAATATCATTATTGTCAAATTTAGTATTATTCGTTACTTTGACCATAAAAACTTAAAAAAATATATTCAAATTCAAAACAACTATTTTATTATATCCTAAACTTGTAATTATCATATATATAATTCATTTATCACCTTAAATATCTCAAATTATATTTATTTTGATATTTTTAGTATTATTTATTGGATTTTTTCATTTATTTAATAATCTTATCATCATTGTTGTATAAGCATTTAAGGAAATTATTTCTTCACTAAAAATTAAAAATAAATTAATATGATGTATATAATTATTTTATATTTATATATACTATTTATGGTCTAATGTATCTTCTGGAATACCACATATTAAAAATGGTATACTTATTAAAAACAAATGTGTGACATCTTTGACCTTTCATTAAATAAAATACTATAGGGGTCTCGATGTCAACCAAATGGCTCCAGAAGGTCATAAATTTGACCTATCGATAATTATGGTCAAAATATACTCATATAATAAATTTGGGACAAGTTTTAGGGTAATTTTATAGTTCTTATAATATAATTTTTTCCCTGAAATACTCGATTTACCCTTAAATGTGGTAATAAAAATTAACAAGGTTACTATTCATATTGACAAAAATTAAAAGGGGGCTATTTACTAAATTTGGAACCACTGATTAAAAATATGGAATCTATTTTTCCAAATTCATAACACAGAATTTTTATAATTTAATTTAAATTTAAACTGGAAAAACACAACAAAAAATAGTTTTTCAGAAGAAAAAAATGTCATTTTTAAATATAAAATGTTTTTATATTAAATTGATGTATTAAATCTATTTAAAAAAATTAATTATATAATTTTAAATAAAACTAAACTAATTATAATTTAAAAATAATACAAAACATAATTTTACCTTTTAAAAACTTTAAAAATAAAATACGGTTTTCAATAAAAATTTGTATTTTTCATTATTCCTGGAAAAATCAATATTTTTAGAAAATTTTCAAAATTTATTCCTATGACAATTTTAACATGATGAATTCCAAAATAAATTTTATTTTGTAAAATAAATTTTATAAAAGTTTCAAAATTAATTATATTTATTTTCTCATGGAAAGCAATAAAATCATTTTTTGGAAGAAAACATATTTTTGAAAAATAAAATCGTAACAACCCAAACTTTTATCAATGGAATTTATCCCATATTATAGTGATGTAATATAGTATAAATCACTTATAGACCATAATAAAAACTTTATAAGTGAATAATTAATGAACTAATAAGTATTTATAGAAGTTAAGGAACTTATACTGATAAAATAGTAAATTGACATTTAGAATAGTAATGTGACCCTTATGAATAGTAAACTGGCCAAATGAATAGTGACCTCACCCATGAAAGTATAAATAAAAGGTATGCATATTATAATTGAAATTATGATATAATTACATCAGATTCTACGTAAATAAAAGTTTTAAAAATTTATTATTTAAGTGTTGGCATTTTTATAAGTCATAAATATTTAATTACAATTTTATGATTAATTTAATAATTTAAAATAAAATTAATTTTCATAAAATGTATCCATAAATTAATATTTTTATTTATTATGGTTTAAATATAAATTTATGAGACCTTAATTAATTTTTCAAAGTGTCATAAAATCAGTTATAATTTTAAAAGTGTTTATTTTTGAATAAATTATGATTTTAATTAAAATTTAAATTACTCATGTTGGTCGAAGTGAGTATCTCAAGAGGGTGGTGAATTGAGTACCCAATAAAAATTTATATCAAAAACATATTATTTTAATTCCCCCAAATATTCAAAAATATCCCAACTTATCAAAATAAGTAGTATGAAATATATCTTAATCCTTCTAAATATTTCTCTAAAGATTGATTAGGTATCAGATGAATAATATAGATGTAGTACCCCCAATTTCTGTTAATTAACCCTTTACTTGTGTTTTTATGGATATAAAGTATAATAGGTAAATTTGGGAGAGTTTTGTGATCTTTCACCAAGTTTTAGGGACAAAGGAGGGGTGCATGGGTTGCGCATGGTATATCCAAACCGTGTGGAAATCCTAGTAGAAACCGTGTGTAAAAGTATATTTAAGGCAAAGAGATTAGGAATAGTGTGAAAACAGTTAGGGATACCTTGAAATGAGTCTATTATAGGTTCTTCCTATATAGAAGCTAATGCATGGTTAGCACACGACTTGTCTAACCGTGCGAACTAACCATGCGAGTGTTTAAATTGGGTCCTAAAAAGTGGATCTCACATGTTTTTTCATATAAGTTGCTTTTTTTTTGCTTCTAAGCAGCCATAAATATGGATTTATCTTCCTTTAAGGTATAATAACATCTCCCAATAAATTTATAGTCAATCTGATGGCTTCCCTTGGTGTTCCGAACCTAGATTCTTGAGGTATGTGATCGTTCTTCATCATTCTTGATCAGTTTCTTAGATATACTTAGATATAGTTCTCCTCTCTTATTGGTTTCCCATATCTACACCCATTATGGGTATATCTATGAGTTTGGATTCCAAATAAGTTGATATTTGGTCTTGATCTTGCTAGTAGAAGAGATCTAAGGAGGTTCCATGAAGAATCGACCCGGTTTTCTTAAGCGTTCTTCGTCTGTTGTCAAGTTTCATCAAAACCTTTGAGGTAGGTGGATTCTATCTCAGCTCATATTGCTATAATTTATTGGATTAGTTTAAAATTGAGAAAATTGGATAATATTTATTTTTAAATCTTTTTTTTGATACATGGAATAAATCTCTTTAGTGATGATTTATTGTTCTTGGTATATTTGTGAAAGATTGATAAATTGTTGTGCAAATTCATTTAGTTTATTGAATTTAAAATGGTGATTTTAAATTTTGGATTTTATGGAATTGAAAAATGGTTTGATATAAAGGGTTTTTTTTCATTAAAAATTTTATTTTATTGAAATGGTTTGGCATTGAAATGGTTTTGATGGGAAACGGTTTTCAATAAAAATGTGATTTTATTGAAAAGGATTTTATTTGGTGTGATCCTTGGGAATATTGGTGTATGAGTTAATATTTAATTTCCAGGTATTGGTTTAAATATGACCTTGTGATCAGTTCCAAAGTTTAAATGGCACACAGTACATAATTACCTTGTGATGACTTGGTAGATCGACGAGAAACTGCTCATGAGTATAGAACTGTCATCGCGTAGCATGAATGGTTGGTTGTGTGGATGTGTGGAATGGATTGGGTATGCCAATGGAATATTGAGAAATGTTTTTTAAAGTTTTTTTCAGTTATTTTTCTAGAAAAATAACTTTCTGAAATATTTGTTTCAATTGAAATTGTATGATTTTGGTTATAAATGGTTTTAGAAGCCTGTTTATATTTAGTTATAAACTGTTTTTGAGAAATTATTTTATGTAAACTATTTTATATAAATTTTTCTAACTCTTCTATACTAGTGATGTGAGTAGGGAATTCATTGGGTAAAACTTATTGAGTTTTATACTCACCCATGCTTTATAAATTTGGTGCTTTTGCAGATGCTATCTTCCAATACAGGGGAAAAGGTAATGTCTCACACATTTTCATCACTACCTTATGATACTTGGGTTGTTCAGTGATTGTGGAGCTTAGAGATTATGGATCATAGAGTCTTATGGTCTCCTGATAGTCTTTAGTTGTTTATCCTCTATTTATTTTTATACTTTTTGGTCTTCCATTGTTGCACACTTTGATGTGCTTTTGAGATACATAAGGTTGTTGAGTGGTCGTTATTTTGTCCATGCATCATTTAGTGAATGGTCATGTTATGGTTTGTTGGTTTAATGGTTTATTTCTTAAAGGGTAAATAGTCTCCCACTTTTATTTGAAACCCTTTAACATTTATTTCCAGCCTTTTGCATCCTGGGGATGTCTCTTAAGGCCTAGTAATGATTCATTATGTTCTCAATCCAATGGTAATTTTCAGGTCATTATAAATGGTATCATCTTGTTTGGTCCTTGACTAAAAAGTAGGTTTCACTTTCTTGGTCTTGGAGTTGATTAATCCTTGTCTATTCCTTGGGTTTTGGTCTTATAAAGGAGTAGGATTTTCAGAACTTGAAATGTATAGAATAAAAGGACGTAGCTAACCTGTTTATGTTGAACTTCAAGTTACCAAGGTGTTGGGTACATAAGTTTTTTGGAGACACTTCTAGAATGTTGGAAATCTCATTTTCATGGGTTTATCCAGAGATGAGTATGGCATTCATTGTAGAATAATGAATTCCCACTAGAATCACATACATCATTTTGAGTAACGATTCATGTTGTGTATAAATTGTTGATTTTTGAAAAAGTATGAAAATATTTTCAAATGAAAGACATCAAAAAAACGTGGTTGATATATTTTGAAAATGGATTGATTTTCAAAAACAAGAATTAGATTTTTCAAAAATGGTTGAACAATGAAAAAGTTTTTTTTTTTGAAAAAAAATGTTGTAATAGTTGATGTGATATAATTTGAAAAGATAATCCATCAGTTTATAGAGAGTGAGATTGACATAGTTTATTGTTGGTTTAGAAAATGACACCTAATAGGCATCGTTGAAACCAACCCGAAGAAGCTATAGAGAATGTAGTTGTACCTAAACCATGGGTGAACCAAGATTTGGTTCGGATTATTGTCCAAGATTTTCAAGTTGGGGATACAGGGAATTAGAGGAATGATCCAAGGCATGTGGGTCATACCATCCAGTTCATGAAGAAAAATCCACCTAACATCTAGGGTGATGTTGAACCCAAAAAAGCAGAGGTGTGGATGAGTAGGATGAATCATATCTTTGATTTTATCGGCACACCATCAGATCTCAAAGTTAAACTGGAAACTTATATGCTCAAGGATATTTCACTCCAGTGGTGGGATTTAGCGGTGTAGGAAAAATTGGATGAAAGACTTAAATGGGAGAATTTTGAGGAATTGTTTAAAAAACACTTCTATCCTCACACATTCAAGATCTAGAGGACAACAGACTTCTTTAGCCAAAAGCAGGAGAATCTTTCTATCACATAGTATGTATCTAAATTCATGAATTTAGTATTCTTTTCACTAGAATTTGTGGCAAGTTCATCACTAAATGCATGTATCTTAGAATCAGGGCTAAGGCAATAAATTCGATCGAATATTGTGGTGCTCCGCATTGATGAATATATAGAGATGGTGAACAGAGTGGTGGTGGCTGATCGAGAAATCTTAGGAGTGATGGGAGGAGGAAATATGATTATCCCTACTGGAAATGGAATAAATCCCAATACTGGGAGTAAGATAAAGAGAGATACCTATTTCCAAAATGGGAGTAGGGATCAAAATCCGATAGTTGGATCAGTAAATCTTCTTCCACAACCAAAGAGCCAAGTAGGATGCTACCAATGTGTTTTCTTTGAACACATAAATAGGGAGTGTACAACACCACCAAGATCATTCCATAATTGCAATAAGATGGTACACCTAAAGTGCATTTGTCATAGTGCTCCAAGGTCAGGTTCTCAAGACACTTCTCAGGTGTTGCAGGAATCATATGCTTCAATAGGGCGAGGATAGCATAATCAGTCTCATCATCAGAGCAGACCATGGTGATTCTAGAAATATTATGACTCCTAAACTAGGTAAATCTCAATAAGGAAACAAGGATAACCGTTCCGCAATGAATAATTTTTTGTGGAGCTGAGCAGATGTTTGAGGATGATTAGGTTGGACCATATATGGTGAGAGGTGTGATTATTTTGAGTTATATCTATGTACAAGTACTATTTGATATAGGTGCATCACATTCCTTCATTGATTCTCATCTTGTTGACATGTTATGTTTAAAACTTGAAATGATTCCCTCTGTGATAAAACTGAAATCTCCTCTTGGTGAAAGAGAATTTCAAGACTTTGTGTGTAGAACATGTGCTATAACTATTGATGTAGCTGAGTTGAAATGGGACTTCTCGGTGTTAGACATGGATTTCTATGACGTAATACTGGGTATGGATTGGTTGAAAACTTTCAAGGCTCACATTTACTATTATTGGATGATAGATAGTTTCATGACTGAGGACGGTGTTGATCATCTCTTCAAATGAGAGAAGGTAGTAAATAAGGGTGCAACTGGGTTGTTATCACCTGCAGTGGGAAATATCTCTTACCAGTTGGCAGTGTTGAATTTGGTATCGATAGTAGAGATCCAGGATGTAAATTTTCTAGTAGTGGTGGACCAATTTCTAGATGTATTTCCTGAAAACTTCTCTGGGATACCACCTATAAGATAATTTGAGTTTACGATTGATCTCCTTCTGAGGACCAATTCTATTTCCCTATAGTCTTATAGGATAGCACCAATAGAGTTAAAAGAATTGAAATTGTAGTTGGAGGAGATGGAAAACAAGGGTTTTATTCAACCAAGTACATCTCTAGGGGTAGCCCTAGTTTTTTTCATGTAGAAATATAATGGAACTCTTTGGTTGTGTGTCGATTATCGAATGTTTAAACAATTTATGATAATTAATTGGTATCCACTTCCACACATTGATGATTGGTTTGATCAATTGAGGGGATCTCAGTGGTTCTCTAAAATTGAGTTGCGATCCGGATAACATAAATTTCAAGTTCGGAAGGAAGATATTCTGAATACATCATTCAAAAGCTGATATGGTCACTACGAATATGTTGTCATGCCTTTCAGTCTCAAAATGCACTAGTGGTATTCATGGATTTGATGAACCAGATATTTCATCAATATCTGGACTCTTTTTTGTGGTGTTTGTAGATGACATCTTGGTGTATTCAAAGACAATGGATAATCATGATTAACACCTGAAGATAGAGTTAAAAATCTTGAGAGATCTCCATTTTTATTCCAAACTATCAAAGTCTGTTTTTTGGATACAATAGGTAATCTTTCTTGGACATGTGATTTTTGAAAAAGGTGTTTCAATGGATCCTAAAAAGATAGAAGTTGTGATCTTGTGGCAACCACCAAATAATTTATTTGAGATACAAAGTTTTCTTGGTCTATCCGGTTATTAAGAATGCTTTGTGTGTGACTTCTCATGTCTAGCCACGTAAATTATAGCTCTGAAAAAGAAGAATACTCCATTACAATGGAAAGAGGAATTCCATAAGTCTTTCCAGGAGATGAAAGTTCATCTTACTTCAGCACCTATCTTTATTTTTTTAGAATCAGGATGGGGATATGTGGTGTACCATGATGATTCGGGATCAGGGTTGGATTGTGTTCTTATGCAAGTAGACCATTTTGTGGCTTATGGTTCCGGTAGTTGAGAGTGCATGAGAAGAATTAACCAACACATGACTTGGAATTAGTAGCAGTCGTTCATGCCTTGAATACTTGGCATCATTATCTCTTTGGTGAGAAATTTATTGTGTTCATGTACCACAAAATCTTGAAACACATTTTCTCATAGTGAGATTTGAATCTAGGGAAAAGGATATGGATGAATTATCTCCAAATGTTTGACTTTGAATTAATGTATACATCAAGAAAAGGTAATTTGGTGGAAGATGCATTGAGTGGAAATTCATATACTTAGTTAGCAAAAGAAGCTTCAGATGAATGGTAGTTAATGTCAGTCCTAGACGACATGCATGTGGAATGTAAATACCTAGGTAATGTTGTGGTTTTCTTTTCATCTATTCTTGTTCCTAATTTGGTGAAGATGGTCAAAGAGGTATAAACATCTGATTCAAAATGCTTGGTTATGAGTTCAAAACTCAATGTTGGGGAGACCATTGAGGGCTGGAAACTGGATGGAAGTTCGGTTTTGTGTTTCAGAAATCAAATGGTTGTACCTATGGATTTTATTGAACAACTCCTTCATGATTACCATCATTTGAGATGGGTCATAAATCTAGAAAAACAGAAGATATATAAGGTGTTGAAGGCACGGTTTTGGTGGAGAGGCGTGAAAAGGAAGGTGGTCGAGTTTATATCGTGGTGCTTAACTTTTCAGCAAGTTAAAGTAGAGAATTAGAGACCAGTGGGTATGTTTCATTCTTTACATATCCTAGTGTAAAAATGGGACTAGATATAGATGAATTTTATTAAAGGTCTCCCAAGAATGGACTGTAAACATGATACTATATGGGTGATAGTGGATCATCTTACCAAGTCATCCCATTTCATTCTAATTCGTGAAACTCATATGGTGGAGGATCTGTCTAAAATATATATCCAAGAAGTGGTAAAGAGGAATGGAATATTGGTTTCAATAGTCTAAGAAATAGATCCAAGGTTCATGTCTCTTTTTTGGAAATCCTTATATAAATCCCTTGGCACTCAGTTGAATATGAGCATGGTGTATTATCCTTAGACAGATGGTAAATCTGAACAGATGATACATATATTGGAAGATATGCTACAAAATTATGTAATGGATTTTGGTGGATCATGGGAGGAACAATTACCCTTATTGGAGTTCTCATATAATAAAATCTATCAGGCCTCAATATATATGGCTCTGTTTGAAGCATTGTATGGGCATCTTTGTCGTTCTCCACTATGCTGGGTGGAAACTGGTGAAACTTCACTAGTTCGGCCAATCATTGTCCAAAAAACAACAAAGAAGATTTAGTTAATCAAAAAGAGGATGGGGACAGCTCAGAGTCTTCATAAATCTTATGTGACTCATCGTTGAAGGTTGTTGTCGTTTTCCATGAGTGATCACATGTTCTTGAGGATCTCTCCAAGAGTTGGACATCATCGTTTCAGGAAGCAGGTCAAGTTATCTCCTAGATACATTGGCCATTTAGATATACTATAATGGGTTGGAGAGGTGGCATATCGGTTGGCATTTCCACCATGGTTCAGTTCAGTTCATAATGTGTTCCATGTATCTCAGTTGAAAAAGTATCATCCTGATCCAAACCATGTGATCAGATGGGATCACGTTGACCAAGATCCAGATGCTTCATTAGTACATATCCCAGTGCAGATTGTGCATAGACAAGAGAAAGTATTTCATGGATAAACCATCGGTCTAGTGCGGGTTTTATGGAAAAATGATCAGATTTAGGAAGAGACTTTGGAATGTGAGATGGAAATGAAATATCAATGGCCATAACTCTTTCAGGGCAGTGATGGTTTTCTACTTTCCGGGGATGGAAATACAGATGGTGGGGAGAATGTAGTACCCAGGTTTTTGGTACGTAACCCTTTCCTTGTATTTTTATGGATATAAAGTATAAGAGGGAGAATTGGTAGAGTTTGGTGATATTTTACCATGTTTTGGGGACAGAAGGATAGGTGCATGGGTTGCGCACGGTTTATCAAAACCGTGTAGAAATCCTAGTAGAAACTATGTGCAATAGTAGATTTTAGGTAGAGAGATTCGGCATAGTGTGTGCATGGTTTGGGAGACCATGTGAGGAGGTCGTGTGAGGGTATTCCTAGACAGAAGATAACATATGGTTAGCACGCGGTTTTTCTAACCATGCGTATGTTTAAATTGAGATCCTAAAAAAGTGGATCTCAAGCATTTTTTCCTCTCAGTTGCTCATTTTTTCTCCTAAGCATCCATAACCCGGGATTTCTCTTCCTTGAGGTAGAAGAACCTCTACAAGTCAATTTAGAGTCAATTTGAGGGCTTCCCTTGGTGTTTCTAACCCGGATTCTTGAGGTATGTGATCTTTCTTCATCGTTCTTGATTGGTTTCTTAGATCTAATTAGATCTAATTCTCCTCTCTTCTTGGTTTCTCAAACCTACACCCATTGCTGGTATATCTATGAGTGTGGATTCCAAATAAGTTGATATTTGGTCTTGATCTTTCTAGGAGAAGAGATCTAAGGGTGAATAATTGACCCAGATTTCTTAAGCATTCTTCATAATTTGTCATGTTTCTTCAAAACCTTTGAGGTAGGTGGCTTCTATCTCGAATCCTATTATTATAATTGATTGGATTAGTTTCAAATTGAGTAAATTAGATAATATTGATTGTGAAATCTTAGTTTTATACATGGAATAAATCTCTTTAGTTATGATTTATTATTCTTGGTAGATTTTTGAAATATTGATAAATTGTTGTGAAAATTGTTTTAGTTTCTTGAAATTAAAATTGTAATTTTAAATTGTGGATTTTCTGGAATTGAAAAATGGTTTGATGGAAATGGGTTTTTCAATAAAAAGGGTTTTTTATTGAAATTTTTTGTCATTAAAATGGTTTTAATGGAAAATGGTTTTCAATAAAAAGGTGACTTTATTAAAAAGGCTTTTATTTGGCATGATCCTTGGGAATATTGGTGTATGAGTACATATTTCATTTCTGGGGATTGGTTGAAATATGACCTTGTGCTAAGTTTCAAAGGTAAAATGTCACATAGGATATAATTACCTTGTGACGACTTGGTAGATCGATGAGAAACCGCTCATGAGTATGGAACTGTCATCGCGTAGCATGCATGGTTGGTTGTGTGGATCTATGGAATAGATTGGGTATGCCAAAGGAATATTGAGAAATGGTTTTTAAAGTTTTGTTTAGTTATTTTTCTAGAAAAATAACTTTCTTAAAGATTGGTTTCAATTACAATTTTATGCTTTTGGTTATAAATGGTTTTGTAAACTTGTTTATATTTAGTTATAAACTATTTTTGAGAAATTGTTTTATATAAACTATTTTATATAATTGTTTATAACTCTTATATCTTAGTGTCATGATTAGAGAAGTGATTGGGGAAAAACTACTAAGTTTTATACTCACCCCTACTTTGGAACTTTGGTGCTTTTTCAAATGCTATCTTCCAGGGCAGGGGCAAAGGTAATGTCTCACACATTTTTAGCACTACCTCGTGATACTTGGGTTGTTCGGTGATTGTGGATCTTAGAGCTTGTGGAGTATGGATTCTTGTGGTCTCATGAGAGTCTTTAGTTTTTTATATACTATTTACTTTGATACTTGTTGGTCTTCTGTTGTTGCACACTTTGATGTGGTTTTGAGATACATAAGTTTGTTGAGTGGTCTTTCATTTTTTCATGCATCATTTAGTGAATGATTGGGTTATTGTTTGTTGGTTTAATGGTTTATTTCTTAAATTTTAAATCATACCCTACTTGTATTTGAAACCCTTTAGCATTTATTTCTAGCCTTTGGCATCTTGGGAATGTCTCTTAAGGCCTAGTAATGATTCATTGTGTTCTCAAGCCCATGGGGATTTGTGGGTCATTACAATAGACAATATTGTTGAATCCTTTGAAATCAATTTACTTGATCAAAATACTATATGAACATAAATTAAGATAAACTATCAAGGTATAAATTTCATTTATAGTTAAAACAGTTTTCAATTTTAAAGTAAAACAAAGTTGAAAACACATAGTGGAGAAAAATGAATACAAGAGGTTCAGTATCAAGTCGAGACTTAGTCCTCTCCACTTGGTGATCACCCACCACCAAGAAATTTATAAAATAAATAGATGATCCACAACCTGAATTGGGTTTTACAACAGATAACCTTTTTTAGGTCATACATGACCTCTCCCATAGTTATTTCTGGGAATAAAGATAAACGATCCACATAGGGACCTCTACCACTCTTGTCTGTGGAAAAAAATAATAATAATAAATATTGAGAAGATATCTTGTATATTCCAATTTATCTTAGGAGATACTGTGTATACATAAAATATAGTATAGAACATACTACTCAAATGTAATAAAATATAAATAGAAACAAGAAATCTAGGAGTAGAGAGTTTAGAGATGCTTGATTTGTTGCAATTCATATTTTGACTCTTGATTTGGTTCAACAATCAAGCTTGAGTAGAGTCTTATTGAAATCTTCAAAAAAACAGAGTTTCATGAACTCTCTTTTTTTGACTGGAAGAATTCGCTAAATGAATTTTATCTTCCTATTTGAGATTTTACAGGAAGTCATCTCTTTTTAATTTGCAATAGGTTTAGCTTGATACTTTTGTTACTTCGGGACTCTCTACTATTTACTACATGTGTTATTATCTCTTTTCCACTTCTCAATGATGAAGTGTGTTGTGATTTTTATCAACAATAGTATAAAGGAGAATATCTGGAGCTTCTTCCTTATACTCCTCATTCTGACATTCTTTCTATTAGATATTTAAGTAACAATCATTAAAATAGTAAATATCATTGACTTTAATAAATAAATCCATTAGAATGATATAATTCAAAACAAAATAAGTAAAGTAATATAAATAGTTATAGTGTCTTATGCTCTGTCACTATCTCATGTTCTGGCAATGTCTCATGTTCTAGTGGTGTCTTATGTTCTGAAGGTATGTTGTTATGGGGTGTGACACTAGTGGTGTCTTAGACTTAGCCAAATTTTCAGAAAGCTGGAAGTATGACAATAGTGGTGTCACAGCTAACGGTGTATGGCTTGGAAGTGTATTCTATAATGGTGTCTCAGACATAGTAAAATTTTTAGTGTCATTAGTATGAGTCTGACAACATGATATTGATGGTGTCTCGTCTATAGGTATCTCATACCTCTCTATTTTTTCATTATGACATCATGAAATCCTGGTGGTGTGTCAATCAATAGTGTCCTATAATTTTTCAAGTCTTTAGTCCAGTGGTATGACAATATGATAGTGTGAAGTCCTAGAGGTATCTCAGATATAGAGAATTTTTGAACTAGTGGTGTGTCATTACCAATGGTGTCTCATACTTACAGATTTATCAAATGTTCTCAAAATAGAGATTACTTACAGGTAAACATTAAATTTATTAATAGTATTAAATACATGATTTGAGATCATTAAAAATATGAGGTCAATAATCTCCCCCTTTTTAATGATCACAAATCATGGCATGAAAAAATAATATAAAAAGTAAAAACAAGTCATCACAGGTATTGGATAAGAGTAAACATGATATCCAATAAGAAAACAAGACTTATCATTCACAGTTTGTAGAGATGGTACCAGAGATACAATAATAAAATATTGCAAAGATAGAAAGATATAAAGCAGATAATATTAAAGATAAGGATTAATTAATACATAAAAATTATCCCCCTTTTAGTATTATCAAAAAGGTAAAGTAGAGTATAACAAACATATTAAGAGGTAGATAATAGTAAAATAGTCAAAATACAAAGTAAAAAAAATATGTAGAGGGATGAAAAAAATGATATTTCAAGATAGATCCCATCAAATACATAATGATTAGTGATCATGGAAGAATGGTACTGGGGATGAGGAGAAGGGTACATCAGTCTAGTAGTGAGTCTAGTGTAGGTATAAGGAATAGGAAAGGTATCTGAAGTTATAACTGTAGAAGTTTGAACATGCAAATAAGGCTTTGGGAGATTGATAAAATTCATAATAATTTTTCCTCCCTTTTCCATAGCCTTATTGAAGTCATATTTATTCTTCGTAAATTATTTAAGAGTAGGAGTGATTTCCTTGAGTTTCCTAACTTTCTCTTTGAAGGATTGAATCACCAAAGGCAGTCTTAGATTCTCAACCAAGTATTTAAAATGGGAATCCATAGCATGTTTGGTATAGATTCTTGAGAGATAGAACTTGATAGACTTTGTAATAGTTTCTCTATTATCATTCATATCCTTGGAATATTTTCTAATCATCATGTGGTCATACTCAGTTCCCTATTCAAATTTCCTTATAATTTCTAAAGTAACTATAGGTTCTCCACTAGAAGAACCACTAGAGGTAGCTGCAAATTCATCACTAACAACTGAATGAATGATATCAGCATCAACCACTAGAGACAGAAAAAATAGATGTATCTGAGGAGGTATCCCCAGGAAATTTAATAATACCATATAAAGAAGTTCAAAACTTAGATTTTATTTCCTCAACCAAAGATTTTAGATAATTCATCTCATTTCCAATGCACTTATTTTTTATTTCCACACCCTGAATGTGATGCAGCATTTTTGGTTGGATATGCATAATAACCAACTCAAATAAATAAATTGAATCTATTTCACTAAGCTTTGTAAAAGGAGGGGTTTGAGATCTTACACACTTGTGAAACTCATCCATTAGCCTTTCACTAAAAACTTTTAAATCATCTTTAGTGACAATATCCAAGGGAACAAATGGAGGAGTTGGAGTAGATTCGGGAATAGGAGGTCGAAAAAAATTGAATTTATCAATAATTACTTCAATAAAAACCTAGGTTATCAAGGATCCTTTAGAATCACCTTCCATACTGACATTAGGTTTATCAACCCTTGGAGGGATTATTTTAATAGTAGAGAATTTTCCCTACTCCTCTTACATAGGGTTAACCCATCTCTTAGAAATAGAAACTATAGAAGTAGGTTCCATATTAGTAGAAAGAATTGAAACCTCCTAATTTCTATGATTTTATTAACTCTCATAAGCCATAGTGTGTCCAACACTAGAAGATTTAGTTTCCAACTGTGTATTAATAGTGCGTACATCTTGTATCTCAATATCTCTCTGAGCATCAACAGTAGTGGATTCACCTTCCAAATTTTCTTCCAAAGGTGATTTATGAACATCAACCAACTATTAATTATTAAACTATTCTTCTATCATCTCTTTTTTCTCTTGCTTGGAAAAATGATATTCAAAAGCATCTATAACTCTCAACTGTTCATCCACAATAGAATCAGAGACTTCTTGACCAGTGGAAACTAAACTAGCCTCACCAATATTACCAGTTAGAGTCTTATGAAAAATATCCAATGATGGGGAATGATCCCCCTCAACAAATGAATCTTTTACCTCATAATGAACCTAAAAAACTTTCTTATTGATTCTCCCACTATCATTATTGGATTCATAGTCACTTTAATCATATGTATCCTTCTTTTCATTACCATCTTTTTCTTCTTTTTCTTCCTCCTCGTCGTCATCGTCATCAGCTTCAGTAGAATTTTAAATTTTATATTGATATTCTATAGAGACCTCAATCTCTTCTTCATCACTTTTGATGAAATTTTCTCCTTTAGGAAACCTATTGGGTGGACTAAGAGATCCATAGGTGATGGGAGAAGCTTTGGAAGACATATAAGGATCACTCCCTGCATCAATAGATTGTTCTCTTTCTTCCTTAACAACAGCATCTTCTTTATATTCATCAGAGTAGATCAAAACCTTATAAGGTTCTAAACTAGGATCAACTTCATCCTTAGGTCTACTAGGATGGTCAAATGGATTTTAATCTGTATACAAATTTTTAGAATATCCAACCCATTGTCTCTTCCACGAATTCCATATTATCTTCATTCTAGAGAAAGTTGAACTTTTTATACAGAAACCACCACAATCAATGACTGATTCATCATCATCATGAACTATACCCTTGGCCCTCAACATAATAGAAATCAACTTTGGGTAAATCAATGAATTAGATCTATAAGATGATTTGGTCATCTCCCACATATGTACAATTAGATGTCTACAAAAAATAATCTTATGGCCTTCTATCATTAGGGATAGAAGATACACATCTTGGTATATCAAAGTATAAAAATCTCCCTTCGTTGGACAAATAATATACTGTACAAATTTCAGAAGCAACCTACACTCTCCATCAAGCTCGGAAGCAATATGTCTTCTTGTTAAACTAACCCATGTTAACACAGTAAGGGATTTCTCATAAATGAATAGGTCACTAGATTTAGGAATGTTACCTTGATGATCATCAAAAACTCCATCATGGGGTATATTCAAACGCTTATCCCAATTTCTTGAAGAGAACCCAAATACCTGACCACTTACATAACTTTTCAACTAATCTGCACCATCTTGATTGAATGAAAACTTCACATGATAATAGAACTCATATAACGGTTTTTGGTAAAAGGGTCTCTCATTTGATGAGAACCATTCCAAAAATCCTTGGTTTTGGAGAACCTTGAGTACTATAGACTTAATCAACAATATCCACTTCAAATATACTTCCTTTTCTATAATAACAACTCAGCTAGAAATCTTGGGGTTAACTGGAGTAATTGGAGCGGGTGATTTGGTTCTTTCTTATGTTTATTTGAAGATCTCGACTTAAATGGATAATAAACTAATGGTTTCTTCATTCTTGGAATCCAGATTAGCTTGGAATACTTGGTCAAAGTTAAGGTAAAAGTATGAAATGAAGAAGGAAAAGAGTTGCGCTCAGCCCGAGAGAGATACGCAAATATAGCGCAAGGCTCTAGAATTGTTGGGAAAATACTGAAGTCATATTCATATCATTTGGTATATTAGGTATTATAAAATTGAAATTATACCTGAAATTGAAATTAAAATCGAGACAAAAAAACATGCATCTGGTTTTAATAAAGAAACTAAACCGGGAAAAAACTGACGGTTTGCAATATTGGAAAATAGAACAATTTTGAAAAGTCATAGAATCAACAGTATGGAAACGAATGGTATGACAACCAATGGTATTACAACCATTGGTATGACAACCAATGTTATAACAACCAATGGTAAACTTAACTGAAATTTATCATTCCTAATTCATGTTTTATATAATTCATTCTCTCTAAATCCAAAGTCTTGGTGAATATATCAGCTAGCTGATGATCAATACCAATAAATTCAAGAATTATATCTTCTTTTTTAAAATGATATCTCAAAAAGTGATGTAATATATCAATATGTTTCATTCTAGAATGACAAATAGGATTTTTAGATATGTTTATCGCACTTATATTTTCATAGTTTATATGTACATGTCGGAATTGATATCCATAGTCTAGTAGAGTGTGTTTCATCCATAATATTTATTAACAACGGCTACCTAAATATAATTATTCAACTTCATTAGTAGATAATTAAATATAATTTTTCTTTTCACTACACCATCAAACTAGAGACTTTCCCAAAAAGTGACATGTTCTAGAGGTGATTTTTCAATATAACTTGCATCCACCAAAATCAGAATTAGAGTAACTTACTAAATCAAATGCTTGTCCTCAAAGTTAAAACAATACTAAATTAGTTGTATATTTGAGTTATTTGAGAATTATTTTAACATAAAGTAAGTGTGAATCCTTTTTATTTTCTTGAAAATGATCACACATACACACGCTAAACATTATGTTTGGTTGGAAAGTAGTTAAGTAAAGAAGACTTCCAATCATACCTCTCTAACTAGTTTGATCAACCAGTTTCCTAGTTTCATCAAGATCTAATTTATAGGTGGTACTCATAGGAGTATCTCTACTTTTAGTTCTATCCAAATTAAATCATTTTAAAATATATTTTGTATATTTACTTTGGTTAAAAATAATTCCTTATTTGTTTTGAAAAATCTGAAATCCAAGAAATAATTTGAGTTATCCCAATAAACTCATTTTAAATTTATTTTGTATCATTTTAGAAAAATCATAACAAAGAGAATTTTTTGAAGATCCAAAAATAATATCATCAACATAGATTTTTTCTACTAATACATCTTTTGAAATTTGTTTTACAAAAAGGGTAGGATTATTTGTTCATTTTGAAATCAGAAAATTGTTGAGCCTATCATACTAAGCTCTAGGAGATTGTTTTAAACCATATAAATCTTTAGTTAATTTATAAACTTTATTAGGAAAATAAGGATTTTAAAAACTATGGGTTGTTCTACAAAAACATCCTCAACTATAAACCAATTTAAGAAGTCACTCTTGACATCCATTTGATAAAGTTTGAAATCTAGATGAGTTGCATAGGCACGCATGATTCTTATGGACTCAAGTTTATCTACTAGTGCAAATGTTTTCTCATAGTTAATTCCTTCTTCCTAACTATAACCTTGTGCAAAAAGTCTAGATTTTTTTCTAACTATATTACCTAACTCATAAACTTTATTCCTAAATACCCATTTAGTGACAATAGTCAAGGTTTCCTTGGGTATATATACATGTAACACCCCAAGCTTCCATGGTATGCTCCTCTTTGAATAATAGAGCAGCGTGTGTTGTACGCAACCTCGAGTTCTAACACACCGCGACCAATAAAAGTAGCCGTTATGAATAGTAATAAGCACTTTTTGAAATTATATATATTTTACATTTCAAAATGGACTTCATTTTTGTATTCGTAATATCGAAATTAGCCTATGTTGAATTTTTTGTATTTTTCTGAGAACTTCCAATTTTTTATGAATAGTGAAAAATACTTAAAAACAACTTTTTTAATCAAAATAATTTATAGTGATAACTTATACTATTGAGTGGTTTTAAATTATAATTAGAATATATTTTTACTATTTTATCCAATGGTGGTCATTAGAATTAATTTAACATTGAAATTGGACATAAACAATTGTCAATCTTTTGATATATATTGTTTCTTAAAAACACGCTATTTGTTGTGACAGCGGGAATTAATTATAAAATTAATTAATGCAACTTATATGTTTGGAATTTTGTAAAATAGACATCATTTTTGGATTCGGAATATCAATTATAGCTTAGGGTGAAATTTTGGCATTGTTCTGAAAAACTTCAATTTTTGATGAATAGTGAAACCACTAAGTGGTAGTTAAAAAACTGATCTTTCATTTAAATGAAATATTACCACTTCTGTGATTTGATTTTCAAAAATCTAACATACATTGTTGTCATTAGGAGGTAAAATTTGGATCAATGGGATTAAAATAATTTTTTGGTGAATAGTAACTTTTAAGTTTAATTAATTGCGATTAAAGGTAATTAGTGAAATTTAAGGTAAAAATAGTATTATAAAAATAAGGAATGACTTTTACACTTTTCCAACCACTATTGGATGTGTCATGGCTGACCAAGAAAATCCATGGGTCAACTTGGGGACCCCATGGAGCCACTTTGGTAGGAAAAGGACATAAATAACTTTTTATTTAATGTTAAAATAAAAAGGTCACAAACAAGAGTTGTTTTACTAAAACAATTTTTAAATGGGGTTATACAAGTCATATTTTTTATATAAATATACATTAGAAATATAAAAAGATCTTATACATCATGATATTTTTTTTATAATTTTTATACATTAAATAAATTAAATTATTTATGACACCATGATGATGCAGTGATTACCTCATTAATTAACAATTTAAATAAAATGAAAGGATAATGTAAAATCTAAGTATTACACTTGTCCAAAACCTATTGGATGAGGATATTTCAAACCCTTATAACCTTATACTCGAAATATATCATTGTGGGACCTTTAGAATCTGAAAAGCATTGTATAATAAGTAATATTTCATTACTTTCCAAGAGTGCCCCTCCTCTCCACTTATAAAAGGCCCCCACCACTACCACCTTACTCACACTATCAAAGCCTTTTGGCTCGGCCAACCTCTGCCCCAATACTCTCCTAACTTCCCTCCCCTACTCCTAGAAGCCTCACTTTGGGCATAATGCTTCCCAAGGAAGTCTTTGGCTCAAATCAAAAGAGTTACCCGATTTTAAGGTAATGTCTTCGCTTATGTTATTTTGTTTTATTTTGCTTATACAACCCCCTAAACTCTTTTTATTAATTTATTTTGTAACAAAACCAGTATACTCAATATACTAGGATTTTTTTATAAGAAGTATTCGAGCTACACTTACACACACCTACATCTAATGGTTAAATAACATACTGTTTCTGTGGATGGTGAATTTCTGCCTCACGAAACGATGATTGTTCAACACTCATATAACACCTTCAAATGTGGCCATTAAGATGTCACTATATTTATAAATAATATATAATATGTTTATGTTTTACTTAAGGTTCTTTATGTTTCATTCATGTAATACCTTTATTGTTTCCATTATGGGTAAACGCGATATTTTCATTTTAGGAAGTGCGGACTACTGCCCCCTCAAAGTGATTTGAATTGTTAATGCCATATGTGGGATGTATAAATGATGGAGTAAATGATATTATATATGATATTATACTGGAATTATAATATACCTTTATATCATTATGATTTCATTAAATATGAAATAGAAATGAAAGTAGCATTCATGTGTACGTACAGCTTACCGTCTCCATGAACGGTGCATTTCATTTCTTACCTCTAAACGTTATAGAATATTATAAATTCATGTATATACTTGATATATATGAGATATATGATATCTATATCATGAATATAATTCTGGATATAATGGATATTTCACCACATGAACAACTTTTAATTATAAGAAGTTTATTTTTGACTCAAGTACCAACGATCGACAAAACGACTGTTATTAACTTAAATAATTACATAATGTTCATAACATGGTAATAATTGATATAAAAGGAATAAAAAACTTGAAAAAGGTTCTTAAGAAATTATAAATTAACTATAGTTTATTATTCAGGAGGTTAAAAGAACGGTCGAGTCAAGACAGGACGCAAGGTAAGGGAATTTCATAACCCAATTTCCATTCTTTGGGTTAATCTCCTACTTTCAAATTATGTCATGATATTATTATGTCATATCTTGTATTTATACTTTCTTTATGTGTACTTATATTGAATACACATAATAGATCTATTTTATTTAAAAAAATGATCTTTGTGAGGGACTTCGTCTCAATCTCCTTTCATTGAGGCATATTTGGTTTTATACACAACTTTCCTTTATACGGTGTATAAACCCCTTTGACTTTTACGTTTATTCAAAAGGAATATTTTTATATGAAGTGTTTTACTAAACGACAAAAAGGAATGTTTTTCTTGTCGTACGTATGCGGCGACAACGACTTCTCCGCCGCCATGGCCATTATTTGGGTTTCGGCTTCCTCTACAAGCCATAACTTTTTTTAAAATGAAAAATAAATTCCATGTTTTAATTTTCTTTTATTTTGGTATTGAAAATGGTTTTGAAAGTGTTTTTATTATATAAATGTGTTGTATTGATATCTTGTGATTGAAATGTGGA
The DNA here is from genome assembly GCA_963277665.1 of Viscum album. Classification (NCBI taxonomy): domain Eukaryota; kingdom Viridiplantae; phylum Streptophyta; class Magnoliopsida; order Santalales; family Viscaceae; genus Viscum; species Viscum album. Next base: position 2,060,533,740 of record OY728133.1, on the reverse strand, counting down.
AATGTTATGTTTCCTTTATGCATATTTTATGTGATATGATTATGTTATGGTTTATGATATGTTTAAACCTGTTCATATGAGGAATGAATTGGACTTAATAAGTGACGGGTGGAGCCCGCTATAGCTCCTCGATGCATCGGTAGGTCTCATGAGACAAACTAGTGTCTTGGCACAAGGCCTTGAAAAAATTTTATTTGTGGTCTTGGCACGAGGCCTTGGCTACGTGGTTATGATAGTCTGGCATTATGCATTCCATCATTATGAAAGTGGTTAATGATATTGCATGTGATTATTCGACCAGTAGAATATCCATGTGAATAAGTAAATGGCCTTATTTCATTTTACTTTTTCCAAATTATGTTGAAGTTCAATGTCACGACCCGCCCTCGGGGCCTGTGCCGTGACTACCCCAAGCCCGCCTTCCATAGGCCAGGGGCTGGCGACTAGCACCAAGGCGTAATTCCCAGTAAAAAGGGAAGGCATTGCCTTTGAAAAGTAAACAAACACCACAGAGTAAGCAAGCAGAAAAGTAAACACTAAGTAAAAACAGAGTACAACTGAAAGTGCGGAAAAGTAAATGGGCCAGTATACAAACCCAAACTGAAAGTAAAGTACAACTCGAAAGGGAAAACAGCAACTGTAAAGTAAAAGCCGCTACACCGAGCTGTCCACTGGAAATCCCACCTGAAGGGTGGGTACAGATAGCTCCACTGCTCCACGGGTCCCACCGTCCGCTCCGAGTACGTTCCGCCCAGTGGTCCACCTCCAGGTACCGTCCTGCTCTGCAAGCCTCAACCACGATCAACGTTGTCCGTCGTCTGCAACCAACACAACGTAGTGCGGGCATAGCCCGTGCAGGGGTGAGTATAAGCTACTCAGTAGGGACCCCGAGACCCCTGAAGGTCTCCCCAAAATCCACAAAGGATAAACCACAAAGGTGAGATACAAACACGAAGTAACAACCGACACTGCTTAGGTATATGCCCATACATATACCTAAGTCATCAATTCCAATATGCTTTAACCTCCGAGCTCAAGTACAACTCAGTCCACACAGGAAAGTATACGTATTCCACACAGGAAAGCAAAACGAAATCCACACAGGATAGCACAACACAATCCACACAGGAAAGCAACATGATTCAGCTCACACAGGTATACATCGTCGATAAGGTGAAAGAGATGATCAGACATAGATACTGAAACATCTAAGCTGGGACCCACATAGGATACAAGACCAGCTGTCTTCATTGATTCATCTATACTGGGACCCACATAGGATACAAGACCAGTATTGAATCATCTAAGCTGGGACCCACATAGGATACAAGACCAGCACAGCTAGGACCCACATAGGATACAAGACCAGCTGTCTTCATTGATTCATCTACACTGGGACCCACATAGGATGCAAGACCAGTATTGAATCATCTAAGCTGGGACCCACATAGGATACAAGACCAGCACAGCTAGGACCCACATAGGATACAAGACCAGCTGTCTTCATTGATTCATCTATACTGGGACCCACATAGGATACAAGACCAGTATTGAATCATCTAAGCTGGGACCCACATAGGATACAAGACCAGCACAGCTAGGACCCACATAGGATACAAGACTAGATGTCTTCCTCGTCGCAGTCCACTGAGGATCCCTGCACAAACGTCGTCGTCACAGTAGCAGTCGCAGCCAGCACTAGGGTTCCCGCACACAGCAAGCTCGTTCGGGAGGGTCCGCTCCACGAGCCGAGAGGCTGATACATCAAGTGTCACAAATTCCAGAGTTGATGTATCCAAAAGTTCTGTATCGCCAACAGGAACTCAACGCAACAGACGGCACGTCGATCGGACGCCCGGTCTGAGAGTTATTGGCTTTTTCGTCCCAGGGGCCCGGTTGGTTTTTAAGGCAAAACCAACCCGACCGTACTCCACCTGTATCCAAACCTCGGGCGGAGTATGCCAAAAGATCTGTCTCACTAAGAGGAACTCAACAAAGCTGACGGCACGTCAATCGGACGTCCGTAGCTCAAGATATGAGCGTTTCCGCTCCGAGGGCCCGGTCGGTTTCGTGTACGAACCAACCCGGACGAACTCAAAGTATTCCGAAACTTTGAGTGCGATATACCTAATCGACCGTCTCGATCCAAGGATCGCATTACCGCTGACGGTTCATCAATCAGAGGTCCGTAGCTCAAGTTATAGGCAAAAGACCGAAGCCCGTCTGAAACCGGGGGTCTGGGCCCGGTCCGACCCGGCCCAGTACCCCCTGGGGATGGCCCGAACCGGTTCGACCCGGTTCGGGTCCGGGTACGTCCCGGTGCGGGGCGGACCCAGGGGGTACTGGGCCGGGTCGGACCGGGCCGAGACCCCCGGTTTCAGACGGGCTTCGGTCTTTTGCCCATAACTTGAGCTACGAACCTCCGATTGACGAACCGTCAGCGGCGATGCGATCCTTGGATCGAGACGGTCGATTCGGTATATCGCACTCAAAGTTTCGGAATACTTTGAGTTCGGTCGGGTTGGTTCGTACACAAAACCGACCGGGCCCTCGGAGCGGAAACGCTCATATCTTGAGTTACGGACGTCCGATTGACGTGTCGTCAGATTTGTTGAGTTCCTATTAGTGAGACAGATCTTTTGGCATACTCCGCCCGAGGTTTGGACACAGGTGGAGTACGGTCGGGTTGGTTTTGCCTTAAAAACTAACCGGGCCCCTGGGACGAAAAAGCCAATAACTCTCAGACCGGGCGTCCGATCGACGCGCCGTCTGTTGCGTTGAGTTCCTGTTGGCGATACGGAACTTTTGGATACATCAACTCTGGACTTTGTGACAGTTGATGTATCAGCCTCTCGGCTCGTGGAGCGGACCCTCCCGAACGAGCTTGTTGTGTACGGGAACCCTAGTGCTGGCTGCGACTGCTACTGTGACGACGACGTTTGTGCAGGGATCCTCAGTGGACTGCAACGATGAAGACAGCTGGTCTTGTATCCTATGTGGGTCCTAGCTGTGTTGGTCTTGTATCCTATGTGGGTCCCAGCTTAGATGATTCAATACTGGTTTTGTATCCTATGTGGGTCCCAGTATAGATGAATCAATGAAGACAGCTGGTCTTGTATCCTATGTAGGTCCTAGTTGTGCTGGTCTTGTATCCTATGTGGGTCCCAGCTTAGATGATTCAATACTGCTCTTGTATCCTATGTGGGTCCCAGTATAGATGAATCAATGAAGACAGCTGGTCTTGTATCCTATGTGGGTCCTAGCTGTGCTGGTCTTGTATCCTATGTGGGTCCCAGCTTAGATGATTCAATACTGGTCTTGTATCCTATGTGGGTCCCAGTATAGATGAATCAATGAAGACAGCTGGTCTTGTATCCTATGTGGGTCCCAGCTTAGATGTTTCAGTATCTATGTCTGATCATCTCTTTCACCTTATCGATGATGTATACCTGTGTGAGCTGAATCCTGTTGCTTTCCTGTGTGGATTGTGTTGTGCTATCCTGTGTGGATTTCGTTTTGCTTTCCTGTGTGGAATACGTATACTTTCCTGTGTGGACTGAGTTGTACTTGGGCTCGGAGGTTGGAGCGTATTGGAATTGATGACTTAGGTATATGTATGGGCATATACCTAAGCAGTGTCGGTTGTTACTTTGTGTTTGTATCTCACCTTTGTGGTTTATCCTTTGTGGATTTTGGGGAGACCTTCAGGGGTCTCGGGGTCCCTACTGAGTAGTTTATACTCACCCCTGCACGGGCTATGCCCGCACTACGTTGTGTTGGTTGCAGACGACGGACAGCGTTGATCGTGGTTGAGGCTTGCAGAGCAGGATGGTACCTGGAGGTGGACCACTGGGCGGAACGTACTCGGAGCGGACGGTGGGACCCGTGGAGCAGTGGAGCTATCTGTACCCACCCTTCAGGTGGGATTTCCAGTGGACAGCTCGGTGTAGCGGCTTTTACTTTATAGTTGTTGTTTTCCCTTTCGAGTTGTACTTTACTTTTAGTTTGGGTTTGTATACTGGCCCATTTACTTTTCCGCACTTTCAGTTGTACTCTGTTTTTACTTAGTGTTTACTTTTCTGCTTGCTTACTCGGTGGTGTTTGTTTACTTTTCAAAGGCAATACCTTCCCTTTTTACTGGGAATTACGCCTTGGTGCTAGTCTTCAGCCCCTGGCCTATGGAAGGAGGGCTTGGGGTAGTCACGGCACGGGCCCCGAGGGCGGGTCGTGACAAATTGGTATCAGAGGAGTTCGGTTCTACCGCGAACTCTGATCTTTTCTATGTGAAGCAATAATGTTTAGCGTATTGAGTGTGGTTATCAGTCCAGGGAGTCCAGTGTTGGGGCGGCAGCCGACGTATCCGTACACCAGGACCCTGACTTCTGATTTCCGACTTAATGCACGAAAACATTGATTGCATGTGTGTTCAAGTTTTCTTTGTGATTACTTGAGTCAGCTCACCAGGTATACTATTCTGACAGTGTCACACTTGTTTCTTTCAGGATGGCCCCAAGACGGCAGCCAGCTAAGGTTCCGAGAGTGGAGCGTGATGACAGCCCACCGAGCGACGAGGCCTCGGTGCAGGGCTCCTTGTCAGCAGAGGCACCGGCGGTACCTTTACCCGCCGAGCCACCGATGCTTTCCGCCACGACCGCTGACGATGCACGTCGCCTTGGAGCTCTGCATGAGTTCCAGCGCCAGCGACCACCCAATTTTCGTGGGGAGACGGACCCCCAGGCAGCCGAGGACTGGCTGGAGGCGGTCGTGCGAGTTTTCAGGTTAGTGAGGACACCAGCCGACCTCATGGTGATCCTCGCAGCGAGCCTCCTGCACGCAGCAGCAGGACGATGGTGGAGCTTGATGCTCTAGGTGCACGATGAGGCATCTCTTCTATGGACGGACTTTGAGAGCCTCTTCCGCTCGGAGTTCGTCCCAGCCACCCTTCGTGCGGTGCGTATTCAGGAGCTTCTTCAGCTGTGGAAGGGCAGCATGACGCTCGCTCGGTACTCGGCGAGATTTACCGATCTCTCGCGCTACTCGACTGACATGGTACGGGACCCATTCTTCCGGGCCCGGACCTTCGAGCAGGGTTTGAGACACGATATCAGGGCATCGCTGATCTCCCTCAGCATACCGACTCAGACAGGAGTACTGGAGCGGGCCCTTCTGATCGAGAGCTTCCTTGCTGAGTCTACACCAGCGCCGAGACCCACCGCAGGGCGGCACGTGGCAGAGTCATCTGCAGCAGGCAGTCGACGGATGACTCAGGGGTCCAGGAAGGCCAGACCTTCAGGCAGACGACCTCAGGACACTGGCTCAGCAGTGCGGGGCACACAGCGCGGATCTAGTCTTTCGAGAGGCAGGCAGTGCTACTCGTGCGGCGGGCAGGGCCACATGGCTCGTGACTGCCCGACCCGCCGTGCCGAGGAGCAGCAGACGGTTGAGGGACCACCGAGGCAGAGGCAGAGGGTCGACTATGGCGGTCCGCAGGGAGGAGGCGGACGAGGCAGAGGAGCTGGCCGAGCAGTAGGTGGTGGGCGACGCTTTGAGGCTCTGCCACCACTACCACCAGGAGGTCCACCCCGACCACAGGGAGCAGGCGGGCAGAGACAGGCACAGCTCCAGGCAGCAGAGGCCTACGACCACGGCGCACCCGAGATGATTCGAGGTACTATCTGTGTCTATTCCACCCTTGTTGCAGTTCTTATAGACATAGGATCGAGTCACTCTTTCATAGTCGCTGCCCTTGTTCGGAGCTCGGAGATTCCGACAGAGCCGTTGGCTCGATCCTTATGGCTAGAGACTCCTACGGGAGCAGACTCGATGATTACGCACTGGTGCCGGCACTGCGAGCTTACTCTAGGAGGCGAGAGCTTCGGCTGGGATCTTCTTGTAGCAGCGTCGAGGCCTTACGACGTCATCTTGGGCAAGGATTGGCTATCTACGGTCCATGCACAGATTGACTGTTTTAGGCGCAAGGTGCGATGTGTACGCACCGACGGGAGCAGGTTCACCTTCACCGGTGAGAAGGGATCCTTTGCAGCACAGGATGGACTTCCGCGGAGGAGAGGACAGCCCATTACTCATCAGTTGGCTAGCCTCATCCTTGGAGAAGTTGACGTGCGGAGTCCTGGTTTTCCTGCAGTGGTGGATCAGTTTGCGGACGTTTTTTCCGACGACGTTCCAGGGCTACCTCCTCGTAGAGAGGTAGACTTTTATATTGACTTGTACCCCGGGACAGCCCCGATATTCACTCCAGCATATTGTATGGCCCCCGCCGAGCTTCGAGAGCTGCGAGTACAATTGGAGGACTTGCAGGGCAAGGGGTTCATCCGACCCAGTGTTTCACCCTGGGCTTCCCCGTTATTGTTCGCCAAGAAGGCGGACGGAAGCTTGCGACTTAGTGTTTACTGTCCGCTTGCTTTCTCTATGGTGCTTGTTTACTTTACAAAGGCAATGCCTTCCCTTTTTACCGGGATTTACGCCTTGGTGCTAGTCACCAGCCCCTGGCCTATGGAAGGCAGGCTTGGGGTAGTCACGGCACGGGCCCCGAGGACGGGTCGTGACATTCAAGTTTAAAAGGCTTTTGTTTTAGTTATACATTGCCTTAAATGTTTATGTTTGTTTATGAAATCTTCCGCTATATTGTTATCCTTACTAAGCATCTGATCTCACCCCTTTCAATGTTTTAATATTTTCCAGGATGTGAAGAAGTATTTTATGAATGACCCGCAGGGATAGTCAGAAGGGGATATGAGTGTGGACTATGGAGAATTTATTTTTGTAGATTTTCACTTTATGATGTAATGTAACATTTATGAATGTATCTAATGTTTCCAAGGCTACTAAACTAATCGGTCTTTCGAGACTTGATCTTTTGTGATCATGCCAATGTTACGAAGTAATGCACCGACTCTGGGTAACTGGGGTCAGGGCGTTACAGTTGGTATCAGAGGCAGTTTAGTACTAACCTTGGAAGCTATATTTAGATAAACTCTGATTAGAGCACATAGCCCGAAGATAGAATTTGAGGATTAGTATAGAAGAACTTCCTAGAATTTTGGTATTATAGAGATTTTGTGAGTTTTCCGAGCAATACATCCATGTCTGGATGCGAGCAGGTAGAGGCGGATTTGGCAGAGATGTACCTAGGGGTAAAACCTAAAAACACTGCTTTGATCTAGACTCGAACGGGAACTGGTGCATGACAACGGGCCTTGCTGCACTCTTGGTTACGACACTCCCGGGGGATATGCTTAGGATAATTCTCATTTTATTTACAAACAACTATGAAGGGTTATGAGTATATACTTCCTCAAAGAAAACATTTTTTATGATTATGGATTATATCCATAAATAGTTAAATTAGTGTTAAGTGTTTTACAAGTATGGAATTATGTATTTTGATTCATAAACTAATCTAGTTTATGCCATTGTTTAGAAATGGCGCCTAGTGGAAGGAATGGAAGTCGTATCAATGCACGCACTCCGTGTAGGGATTTCCCTCCTGCTCAAGATAATTATTGTGGAGATGGAGATAAAACTGGTGCTGATCAACTTATTACCATACTGGGACAACTCACTCAGGTTATGAATAATAACCTTACTCGTATGGAGCACCCTCATCTGCAATGTGGAGGATCAATGTTATACCTCTTCATGAGGCAACAACCGCCAACATTTAATGGGGGTACAAATACATTAGTAGCTAAGCAATGGATAAACTCCTTAGAGAAAATATTTCACGCCTTGGGGAGTAGTGAAAGGGAAAAGGTTATCATGGAAATTTAGCGCCTCACTGGAGATGTCGATCAATGGTGATCGCTGATTCAAAACACAAAGGAAGATAAAGAAGTATCAATTATGGAGTGGAGGGAGTTTAAGGAAATTTTCTTAGAAAAATACTTTCCGCATGACCATCGAGCAGATATGGAAAGACAATTTCTGAGTCTGGTGCAGAAGGAGGATGAGAATGTCGCAAAGTATGAGGCTAACTTTACAAGGTTAGCGAGGCATGCATCAAATTATATACGTAACCCAAGAAGTAAGATTGATCATTTCTTTGATGGGTTAAAACCGTTTCTCCGTCAAGCCTTAGTCTCACAATCCTTCACATCATACGAAGATATTGTCTCGTGTCCTATCAAGACAGAAAAATAATTCTCTAAGTCTTATGACAACAAAGTAAAGTAAGAGAAGAAGAGAATGGTGGAACAAGAGACAGATAAATGGAAAAAGGGAAAGAAGGATTTTCCATTATGTGATAATTGTGGGAAGAATCACCCTGGTACTTGCCTAAAAGGAATGGGAGTTTGTTATAAATGTGGAGAAAAAGGTCATCAGGCTCGTGATTGCAAGGGAAAGAAAGAGGCTATCAAGGTTGAATGCTACAATTGTAGAGAAGTGGGGAATTATGCAAATGAATGTCCTAAGTGTCAGGGAAACTTACATTAGAAAAGGCCAAGGGATCAAGGACAATCTTATGTTGTTACTACAGTTGAAGCGGAATAATTAATGTATTGGTTCTTTTGGACTCAAGGATTATATTATGGTTATAAGAACAATGTGATATATATAAGGATTGTACTGCAGTACTTATTTTTTTCATTAAGGTTTTAATATGATGATGGTAATCATATTTTTAGTATGTGACAATAAGAGAAACTTTACTTTATTTGGGGAATCTGATGTTACAATTGATTTTGGAATTTGGAGACCTTTTAGAGAAAGTATAGACAGATGTATTAAGTTGAACTTTGGATTGTATTGTTTAAGGTTAAAACATTTCTGATGATTACTTTTTGAATATTATAACACTATATTTTTAGGAAAAGGACAACCTGCAGGGTGGGGCATAACCCGTCGCGTCGGACAAAGCTGTAGGAATCGAACCCACAACCATAGTGTGACAGGCCTTTATTACCTACCACTAGCCTACAGGAAGTCCCTGGTTATTACAAAAATAGTTTTTCTAATCTAAATGGTATGTTCTAATATTTGGAACCTTATACAATCATGATAAATATAATATTTTTGAGTTCTGTTACCATTTGGAGTGAAAGATGGGTTCGTGGTAAAAATTTATTAAAGAATGAAAGTCTACATGACAAGTATGTATATTCCCTTACATTCTTAGTAAATCTCCTAAATAAATTCCTCAACTTTATAAAAGGTAACTTAAAACAAAAACTTTTCCGGTTAACTTTTCCAACTGGGGATTCAATGACCGTTTAACCAATCACAAGTTTGTGATTTTCTTATGGTTAACTTTCTCCTAATCCAGTTTTCTACAACTCTCCATTAGACCTTGATGGTTTGTTTTTCTTCCATATCCATATTTTCATAGAATCCTATTATGGGCTATCTCGGGTGACCTTTGTACTTATCTTTCTTTCTTTTAAAGTTATATTTTTATTAACCTTATTTCAGATGTGGGTTTTCCACAAAGGTATTTTCTATTTTCAACCTTTTATTTTCAAAGAAAAATTTCAAATTGAGAGGACGCAATTTATTGAAGGAGGGTATAATGTAACACCCCAAGATTCAATGGTACGCTCCTCTTTGAATAATAGAGCATCGTGTGTTGTACGCAACCTCGAGTTCTAACACACTGCGACCAATAAAAGTAGCAGTTATGAATAGTAATAAGCACTTTTTGAAATTATATATATTTTACATTTCAAAATGGACTTCATTTTTGGATTCTTAATATCAAAATTAGCCTATGTTGAATTTTTGGTATTTTTCTGAGAACTTCCAATTTTTTATGAATAGTGAAAAATACTTAAAAACAACTTTTTTAATCAAAATAATTTATAGTGATAACTTATACTATTGAGTGGTTTTAAAGTATAATTAGAATATATTTTTACTATTTTATCCAATGGTGGTCATTAGAATTAATTTAACATTGAAATTGGACATAAACAATTGTCAATCTTTTGATATATATTGTTTCTTAAAAACACGCTATTTTTTGTGACAGCGGGAATTAATTATAAAATTAATTACTGCAACTTATATGTTTGGAATTTTGTAAAATAGACATCATTTTTGGATTCGTAATATCAATTATAGCTTAGGGTGAAATTTTGGCATTGTTCTGAAAAACTTCAATTTTTGATGAATAGTGAAACCACTAAGTGGTAGTTAAAAAACTGAACTTTTGTTTAAATGAAATATTACCACTTCTGTGATTTTATTTTCAAAAATCTTACATACATGGTTGTCATTAAGAGGTAAAATGTGTATCAATGGGATTAAAATAATTTTTTGGTGAATAGTAACTTTTAAGTTTAATTAATCGCGATTAAAGATAATTAGTGAAATTTAAGGTAAAAATAGTATTATAAAAATATGGAATGACCTTTACACTTGTCCAACCACTATTTGATGTGTTATGGCCGACCAATACAATCCATGGGTCAACTTGGGGACCCCATGGAGCCACTTTGGTAGGAAAAGGACATAAATAACTTTTTATTTAATGTTAAAATAAAAAGGTCACAAACAAGAGTTGTTTTACTAAAACAATTTTTAAATGGGGTTATACAAGTCATATTTTTTACTATAAATATAAATTAGAAATATAAAAAGATTTCCTACATCATGATATATTTTTTATAATTTTTAGACATTAAATAAATTAAATTATTTATGACACCATGATGATGCAGCGATTACCTCATTAATTAACGATTTAAATAAAATGAAAGGATAATGTAAAATCTAAGTATTACACTTGTCCAAAACCTATTGGATGAGGATATTTCGAACCCTTATCACCTTATCCTAGAAATATATCATTTTGGGACCTTTATAATCCGAAAGGCATTGTATAATAAAGTAATATTTCATTACTTTCCAAGAGTGCCCCTCCTCTCCACTTATAAAAGGCCCCCACCACTACCACCTTACTCACACTATCAAAGCCTTTTGGCTCGGCCAACCTCTACCCAAATACTCTCCCAAATTCCCTCCCCTACTCCTATAAGCCTCACTTTGGGTATAATTCTTCCCAAGTAAGCCTTTGGCTCAAATCAAAAGAGTTACCCGATTTTAAGGTAATGTCTTCGCTTATGTTATTTTGTTTTATTTTGCTTATCCAACCCCCTAAACTCTTTTTATTAATTTCTTTTGTAACAACACCAGTATCCTCAATATACTAGGATGTTGTTATAAGAATTATTCGAGCTACACTTACACACACCTACATCTAATGGTTAAAGAACATACTGTTTCTGTGGATGGTGAATTTCTGCCTCACGAAACGATGATTGTTCAACACTCATATAACACCTTCAAATGTGGCCATTAATATGTCACTATATTTATAAATAATATATAATATGTTTATGTTTTACTTAAGGTTCTGTATTTTTCATTTATGGAATACCTTTATTGTTTCCATTATGGGTAAACGCGATATTTTCATTTTAGGAAGTGTGGACTACCGCCCCCTCAAAGTGATTTGAATCGTTAATGCCATATGTGGGATGTATAAAGGATGGAGTAAATGATATTATATATGATATTATACTGGAATTATAATATACCTTTATATCATTATGATTTCATTAAATACGAAATAGAAATTAAAGTAGCGTTCATGCGTACGTACGGCTTACCGTCTCCATGAACGGTGCATTTCATTTCTTACCTCTAAACGTTATGGAATATTATAAATGCATGTATATACTGGATATATATGAGATATATGATATCTATATCATGAATATAATTCTGGATATAATGGATATTTCACCACATGAACAATTTGTAATTATAAGAAGTTTATTTTTGACTCAAGTACCAACGATCGACAAAACGACCGTTATTAACTTAAATAATTACATAATGTTCATAACATGGTAATAAGTGATATAAAAGGAATAAAAAACTTGAAAAAGTTTCTTAAGAAATTATAAATTAACTCTAGTTTATTATTCAGGAGGTTAAAATAACGGTCGAGTCAAGACAGGACGCATGGTAAGGGAATTTCATAACCCAATTTCCATTCTTTGGGTTAATCTCCTACTTTCAAATTATGTCATAATATTATTATGTCCTATCTTGTATTTGTACTTTATTTATGTGTAATTATAGTGAATACACATAATAGATCTATTTTATTTAAAAAAATGATCTTTGTGATGGACTTCGTCTCATCTCCTTTCATTGAGGCATATTTGGTTTTATACACAACTTTCCTTTATATGGTGTATAAACCCCTTTGACTTTTATGTCTATTCAAAAGGAATATTTTTATACGAAGTGTTTTACTAAATGAAAAAAAGGAATGTTTTTCTTGTCGTACGTATTCGGCGACAACGACTTCTCCGCCACCATGGCCATTATTTGGGTTTCGGATTCCTCTACAAGCCATAACTTTTTTTAAAATGAAAAATAAATTCCATGTTTTAATTTTCTTTTATTTTGGTATTGAAAATTGTTTTGAAAGTGTTTTTATTATATCAATGTGTTGTATTGATATCTTGTGATTGAAATGTGGAAATGTTATGTTTCCTTTATGCATATTTTATGTGATATGATTATGTTATGGTTTATGATATGTTTAAACCTATTCATATGAGGAATGAATTGGACTTAATAAGTGACGGGTGGAGCCCTCTATAGCTCCTCGATGCATCGGTAGGTCTCATGAGACAAAATAGTGTCTTGGCACAAGGCCTTGACAAAATCTTATTTGTGGTCTTGGCACGAGGCCTTGGCTACGTGGTTATGATAGTCTGGCATTATGCACTCCATCATTATGAAAGTGGTTAATGATATTGCATGTGATTATTCAACTAGTAGAATATTCATGTGAATAAGTAAATGGCCTTATTTAATTTTACTTTTTCCTTATTATGTTGAAGTTCAAGTTTAAAAGGCTTTTGTTTTAGTTATACATTGCCTTAAATGTTTATGTTTATTTATGAAAGCTTCCGATATATTGTTATCCTTACTGAGCATCTGAGCTCACCCCTTTCAATGTTTTAATATTTTCCAGGATGTGAAGAAGTATTTTATGAATGACCCGCAGGGATAGTCAGAAGGGGATATGAGTGTGGACTATAGAGAATTTATTATTGTAGATTTTCACTTTATGATGTAATGTAACATTTATGAATGTATCTAGTGTTTCCAAGGCTACTAAACTAATCGGTCTTTCGAGACTTGATCTTTTGTGATCATGCCAATGTTACGAAGTAATGCACCGATTCTGGGTAACTGGGGTCGGGGCATTACATACAAGTTCCCACACTTTGTTTCTTTCAAACTAATTCAACTCTTATTTCATTTTTATTACCCAAAATTCATCATTAATTAATTCATTTATGTTCTTCGGTTCAAGGTGAGATAAGAAATCTTTATGTTCAAACTGATTTCTAACAAAAGCTCTAGGTTTGTTTCCACTGTATAGATCTCCTACAACAGCATCTCCAAGATGATTCTTGATAGTTCTAATACTTATAGACAAGGTAGGACTTGTTACTTCTGTATTTTTAGGAGGAAGTTCTAGATATTATTTAGAATTAAATGATTCTTCTGCTTATTTTACAACAGAATATAAAGGTTTGGAATTTAATTTTAGAGAAGATAAGTCATACTCAAGGTTTTATAAAGATTTGTCAGTCTCATGTAGATTAGTTTCATCAAATTTTACATGGAATGATTCTTCCACAGTATTGGTCTTCTTATTGAACACTCGATAGGATTTATTAGAAACTGAGTGACCAAGAAAAGTTCCCTCATCACTCTTAGAGGAAAATTTCTCAAGATTATCCTTTGTGTTAAGAATAAAGACTTTGCAACCAAAAATTCTAAAGTAATTAACCTTAGGTTTTTTATTATTCTACAACTTATAAGGGGTTTTCTTAATAATAGGTATAATCAAAACTATATTTATGATATAGTAGGTTGTATTGATAGCTTCTACCCAAAAATAGATAGGTAGGACAGACTCATTTCTCATATTCCAGGCTATATCTTGTAAGGTTTGATTTTTATTTAAACAACTCCATTCTGGTGAGGAGTCCTAAGAGTAGATAAGTTATGAGTGTAGACATTTTGTGAGAAAAATGATTCAAAATATTTATTTTCAAACCCAAGACTATAGTCACTTCTTAAAGTGTTAATCCTAAAACCACTAAGATTTTCTACAGACTTAACAGACTTGGTAAAGTAAGAGTATGCTTCACTTTTGTGAGCTAGAAAATATACCTAAGTATACCTAGAATAGTCATTTACCAGAACAAAAACATAGTGCTTCCCATTAATACTAAAAACTCTATAAGGTCCAAACAAATCAATGTGAAATAACTCGAGAGGTTGAGAAGTTGACAATTCTTTCTTTAGTTTAAAAGAAACTTTGTGTTGTTTCCCTTTTTGATAGGGGTTAAAGACTTTGTAAATTAGAAACTCAAGTTTAGGTGTATCCCTAACTAACCTTTTTCTATTTATATTTCTAACTGAGCGAATGTTGAAATGAACTAGTCTCTTATGCTAAATCCAAAATTCCTTATGAAAAATACTCAAGCATAAAACATTCTGAGAAACTAAAGAATTTAAATATACAGCATAAAAATTGTCATTTCTGAAGGTAGTAAATATTAAATCATTTTTAGAATTAAAAACATTACAAGAATCATTCTCAAACTTAACATGTAAGCTATAATCACACAACTAAGAAATGATAAGCATATTTGGGAAATTATATTTTCCTCATGGGTTTCCTATAAACAGATTACAGGCTCTTGGAAATAAAAACTTTGTTGGGTCCTTTTGAAAAGTGTTTTGTAGTAGAGTTTTCAGGTCCAGATTTAAGAGTAAAATTATTTTTAGTTAAATATCCTCTATCTGGGTTCATATCCTATTTTAGTAACATATTTGGGGGCAAATTGATTTCCCAATATTTGTGTCAATGTCTCTCTACCATTTATAAAATTTTCAAGGTCTTTCATTAATTACTCATTTAAAAGTTTAAGTTCATTGTTTTATTTGAGTAGTTGGATATTCTTCTATTTTTCTATAGATATCTTAGACTTACAGTTTATAGTTAGAGCATTTTTTTTTTCAAAAATTTCATTTATATTTTAACTCATTAAACGTGTATTCCAACATATTTCAGCAGTCAAATAATTCTTCATTTTTCATATTTTCATCATCATGATTTTCATTATCAGACTTATCAGATTCATCATACCCATGTATTGGAAGAATATTAGAAATAGTGGGTAAAGTAGATACCTCACTAACTTTAGTCATAAAGCACATATTTTTTCTATCTGTATTTTCTTTAGGTGAAGAATATGAGTCACTTAAACTATCTTTAGATGTACTCCATGTGGATTTCATGGATTTTTTGTATCTTATGTCCTTATCCTCATATTTATTTTTGTATTTGAGCTTAGGATGGTCATATTTTATGTGACATTTCCTTTTTCATTCATAATATACAACTTCTTTTGAATCATCATACATTTTCTTACAATTCCATTTGTTGTCATATTTTCCTTTATAGTTTGGTTTTATGAAAAACGTTTTCTTCCTATATAATTTGTTAAATCTTATGGCTAGGTAAGTCATTTCCTCATTGGTGTCATAAGAAGATTCAATTTCACTTGAATTGAAAAAGTGTACCTTTTCTTTTTCTTTTTCCTTCTATTTTCTAGGGGAAGTATTATTGAAAGCTGCTGACTTTCTCTTTGTATCCTCATCCTCCTCACGGTTTACCTTATATTATACTTCATATATCATAAGCTTACCTATCAGTTTTTTTACTAGAAATTTACTGATATCGCAGGATTCTCTGATTGACACTGAAGTGTCTCTCTATCTTTTAGGTAGACATCTTAGCAGTCTCATTATCTGGTCCTTGTTCATTATAGGATTTTCCAACAAGCTCATGGTATTGGTAATCTCATTAAACCTAAGTTACATATCAGAAATAGGCACATAAGGATTCATTTTAAAATTATTATATTTAATACTGTAAGTATTAAGCCTAATTTCTTTAACATTAATAGTTCCTTCATGTGATATGGATAGAGTATCCCAAATCTCAAAAGTTTTTTTACATACAGAAATTCTAGTAAACTCTTCATAACCTAAGGCATAGTATAATGAATTCATGGATTTTTAATTATTATTATAAGCAGCCTTAGTTGCATCATCCCAAGAATTTATAGAAGCAATAATAATTTTATACTCATCTACCATGGAATACCAAATCTCAAAACCCATACTTTCAATATGAATTTTCATTTTTATCTTTCATTAGGCATAATTAGTCCCATTGAAGAAAGGAGGTATTTTGGTAGCAGAACCTTCCTGACGATTATCCATACTAAAAGACTAGAAAATATATATATATATATAAAGAATTGAAATTTTATAACTAATATAAATTTTAATGTCTTTAATGCTCAACTAAAATCACAGTTAAAAATATATTCAAAAAACCTTTTATTTCCTTTGATACCAAATGTTGGTTAGAGTGAGTATATTAAGAGGGGGTGAATTGAGTACCCAATAAAGATTTCTATCAAAAATAGATTATTTGAAATCCACCAAATATTAAAAA
The DNA here is from genome assembly GCA_963277665.1 of Viscum album. NCBI lineage: Eukaryota > Viridiplantae > Streptophyta > Magnoliopsida > Santalales > Viscaceae > Viscum > Viscum album. Next base: position 2,060,517,152 of record OY728133.1, on the reverse strand, counting down.
ACATCTCGTATTATCAAAATAAGTAGTATGATATATATATTAATCATTCTAAATATTTATCTAAAGATTGATTAGGTCTCGGAAAAATAATATAGACAATATGATTGAATCCTTTGAAATAAATTTACTTGATCAAAATACTATATGAAATCAAATTAAGATAAACTATCAAAGTATAAATTTCATTTATAGTTAAAATAGTTTTCAATTTTAAATTAAAACAAAGTTGAAAATACACAGCGGAGAAAAATGAATACAAGAGGTTTAGTCTCAAGTCGATACTTAGTCCTCTCCACTTGGTGATCACCACCACCAAGAAGTTTATAAAACAAATAGATAATCCACAACATGGATCAGGTTTTACAATATATAACACTTTTTAGGTCACACATGACCTCTTCCATAGTTATTCATGGGAATAAAGATAAACATTCCACACAAGGACCTCTACCACTCTTATCTGTGGGAAAAATAAATGAAAAGAAAGTTTGAGAAGATATTGTCTCTTCCAGTTTATCTTAGGATATAGTGTGCATACATAAAATAGAGTATAGTACACACTGCTCAAATGTAAGAAAATGTAAATAGAAATAATAAATCTAGGATTAGAGAGTCTAGAGATTCTCGGTCTATTGCAATGCAACTTTTGACTCTTGATTTGGTTCAGGAATGTAGCTTGAGTAGAGTCTTCTTGAAATATTCATAAAAATAGAGTGTTTCAAACTCTTTTTTTATGACTGGAAGAAGTCGCTAAATGAAGTTTATCTTCCTCTTCGATATTTCATAGCAAGTCAGCTCTTTTTAATTTGCAATAGGTTTATCTTGATAATTTTGGTACTTCAGGATTCTCTATTATTTCTGGCATGTGTTATTCACTATTTTCCACTTCAACATGATGAAGTGTGTTTCACTTTTCATCAACAATATTAGCAAGGAGAATATATGGAGATTCTTCCTTGTACTCCTCATTCTGACATTCTTTTTATTGAGTATTTGAGGCGTAATCATTAAAATAGTAAATAGCATTAACTTTAATAAATATAGTCGTTAGAATGATATAATTAAAAAACAAAATAAGTAAAGTAATATAAATAGTGATGGTGTCTTAAGATATGGCAGTGTCTCATGTTCTGGAAGTTTCTCATGTTCTGGTGGTATATTGTTCTGGTGTTGTGACACTCATAGTGTCTTAGACTTAGCCAAATTTCCATAAAGCCAGCGGTATGACACCGGCGGTGTCACAGCTAATGGTGTATGGTTCAGTAGTGTATGCTCTGAATGTGTCTTAGACTTAATAAAATCTTTAGTGTCAGTGGTATGAGTATGATGGCACGATATTTATGGTGTCTCATCTGGTGGTATATCATACTTTTTCATTTTTTCATCCTGACAGCATGACGTCCTGGTGGTGTGTCGATTAATGGTGTCTGACTCAACAGTGTCTCATACTTTGTCAAGTCTTCAGTCTAGAGATATGATAGTATGAAGGTGTGAAGTCCTGAAGGTATCTCATAATTATATAATTTTTTAACTAGTGGTGTTTCATGACAAACGGTGTCTCATACTTACATATTTATCACCTGTTCTCATAATACAGATTGCTTACTGAAAAACATGAAATTCATTAGTAGTATTAAATAAATGGTTTTGGGATCATTAAAACAAAGAGGTCAACAACTCATATTTATAAAATTATTTTCATAAAAGGGATTTCATTTTTTAATTCTACACGTCAAAAAATGGTTGGGGTGAATTTTTTGGATTTTTCTAAAATACTTGAATTTTTTATGAATAGTAAAATATGATAATTTATAATAAAAGCTAAATACATGAATTTTGGAGTCATAGATGATGTAATGATATTTTAAGACCAAAATATAGAAATCTATTTCATTATTTTAGTATATTTATAGATAATTATTAAACTATACATACTCATGATCCAAAATAATAAACTAATGAATATAATAATGAGAAAACACCCCTCTCCTCCACTATAAATATCACCCCTCACCCCCTCTTCTCCTAAGACCTCTCAATATTTGATCCTTGTCCAAATTTTTTCCAATACTCTTCCCAATCCCCTCCCCCATATTCATAAGATCTTGGTCTCAACAAAATACCAATCCTAGGTTCCTTGAGGAGGATCTCAAGAGGAGAATTTAATAGGTAAATCCTCTCTCTTTTCCTTTTAGTTTCCTTTCAATTTCATTTATTTTATTATTATATATTAACCTTACTTTATAAAAATAGAATTATAACTATGTTACCTTAAATATAATATAATTATATCATGTTAATGGAAGATACATCATTAAACTCCTCCCCCTCTCTCTTTTACTTTAAAAATGAAATCATCATCTTTGATGTGTCAATTAACCGACATCGTGGACGATGCACTTTCATTTTCATTTAACACATTCAAGGATGTTAATAAAACCATTATAATGGTTTAAAAATATTTTAAAATTTATTTTATAACCCTCTTTATGTTCTGAAACTAACATATTTACATGATACTAAATGATAAAACAAAACGAGTTCTTTGTGATCAAAAAACTGCCAAAATTAACCTAAGACAATCATCATTAACTTTTATTTAATCATTCATCCTCATACCATATAACCAAATTATTTATAAGATCATTAAAAATTATATAATATCATTAATAACATATAATAACAATTCTTGATATTTATTCTCATTTTTTACAAACTTCCATTCATGTATACAAGGGAACCGATCATGAAAACCATGAAAATGAATGCCCCTAAACAATGAAATTAAACTTTATAAATCATCCAAAATACCATAAATGAACTTAATAAATCCATAATTAATAAAATTAATGTATAAAAGGTTATATATTTTTTAATTAATTAATCTAATGTGATTATACATGATATTAAAGTGAATAAAGCATTCGGACACAAGGTAAGGGGAATTCTTGAACCCAACTCTCTTTCTTTGGGTTTTCCCTCTTTCTTCCCATTTTCAATATGGATATTCCTTAAATATAATTTATTAATAATTATCTTACCTTTTATGGTATATATATGTTTTTTACTTGAGTTTATGACAAACACAATGTTTTCTAAAAGAACTCTTATTTCAAAAAAAACACACCTTTTACTTCTCAATATTGTTTCTTCTTCATTCAAGGTTGATGATTTTTATATCAAGTATGTTATTCCCTATTTCATTTGGGAACCAAAAGTTTATCAATGTATGTTTTATGAAATAAAACTATTCCTTTCCATAGTTTATTTTATGTCCAATATTGATATATGTTATATGTGGCATGCATGATAATATAAATGTTATGATGTGACGGGTACGCCCAGAATTATATAGCGCAATGTAAATGTTATGATGTGAAAGGTGCACCTAGAATTATATAACGCTCCAATGAATTGCATAATGTGATTTATCTAATGAAAAAAGTGAAATATGAGTGAACATGATGCTATATTTGTTCACAAATATGTGTGGTAGTTGACCACTAAGACATGATGTTTCATTTTTATGTATTTCCGCATTTCAAACCTTTTATTAATGCTTCATCTCATGATTATAATCATATACCTATTTTATGATGATGATTATTCTCACCCATGTTATATTGCTTCATGTTCTTATCTATCCTCTTATTGGGCTTTTATTTCACCCCTTTTTCATGTATATCCTCAGGTGATTACTCATACTAAGGAGAATTCAAGGGATAATAAGAAGATAGAGAAGAAGGAATTAAATAAATGTTTATGTTTTATTTTTTAAATGTTATGTATGATCCTAATTTTCCCAAGACACTAAACCTTTGGATCTTGGTCATGTAATTATTTTATGTTGTTTATCATTAAAATGATGTAATAGTAATGTAAGAAAAATCATGGTCACAATAGTTGGTATCAGAGCACGATTTAGTTAATTTGTGAATTAAGATTAGAGAACCTTAGTGAAAACCCCTAGTATGAGACTAAATATAAGTATGCACCAAATAATCTTTGTTTTATAAATTATAAACACAGGTATCCCACAAGATATTCCTTTAGACTTAATTCCACAAAGTAATAAATTATTTATTCATGACTTTTTTACATATGTTTTGTTCTAACCTTTTTTATTTTAGAAAATGGTGGGAACCAGGACAAACCAATCCAAAAAAACCATGTGAGGGACAATGTAGTGCTTTACTGAATGACATCCCCAATGCCTTGGGAGGTGGAGTTCTAAATTTCATGGCGATGCTTGCCCAGCTGTCTTAGGTTATGAACAATAACCTGAATAATTTGGAATTTCTGCCTTCACTTAAGAGGGAAAAACTGGATATCGAGTCCTTTATGTGGCTATGACCACCAACATTTAGTGGATCTTCAGATACACTAGTCGCAGAATAGTGGGTCAACTCAATGGAGAATATCTTTTATGTGCTTCACTATTCTAAGATAGAGAAGGTGACTCTGGCTGTTTACCATCTAGATAGAGAGGCCTACCAATGGTGGGAATTTATTAAGAATACCAAGACGAAGGATTAAATAGAATATATGGAGTGAGAGGACTTTAAGATAATGTTTCTTAACAAGTATTTCCCTCAAACTCTTCGAACAAAGATGGAGATAGAATTCATAGAGCTGAAGAAAAAGGAAGAAGAATATATCATGACCTATGAAGTAAATTTCACAAATCTTGTAAGGTATGTTTCGAGTTTTGTTATCAACAATGATAAAAAAATTGATAGATTCTTTAGTGGTTTAAAACCACGCCTTCAAAAGGCTCTAGAAATTCTAGACTTTGGGAGTTATGAATAAGTTGTTCAATGTGCTCTCAAATTGGATATGGAATTTAGAGAATGGTCCAATAGCTATGGAGATAAGAAATGAAAGTTAGAGTTTCAAGCTAGATGATCTAATAAGAAAGGTGGAAAGGAAACTCAACTACCCACATGTCAAAAATATGGGAAGTAGCATCATGGGAACTACCTCAAAGGGATGGAGAAATGCTTTAAGTGTGGGAGAGAAGTCCACCAAACTCGTGAATGTCAAAAAGACATGATGAAGCATGACAATGTAGTGGAGGAAAGGAGAGAACCACCCATGGTCCAATGCTACAACTATAGGGAGTAAGGGAACTATGCAAGCTAGTGAACTAAACCCTGATTTCTCAAGGATAATCAGCATCAGTAGCCACCAAAGCCAAAAGAGCAAGGCAAGGATTATGCCATCACTAATGCTAAAGTGGAGCAAGAAAATGAAGTTGTACAAGGTACACTTCCTATTCACTCAAGAATGAAAAAATTATTATTTTATTCTGGTTCTATGAATTCCTTTATATATTGAAAGTTTTCTAGAACTATTGAATCTAAGACCCAAAACCGTGAAGTAGATATATCCTTAAAACACCTAGTGGTGCAATCATTGCAACCCAAGTGTTGGAATATTCTCCTATTGGCGTATGTGGGAATATTCTTCTATTGAATATCATAATACTTACCTTGGTGGAATTTTATGCTATATTGGGGATGTATTGGATCTCGTTATATAGATCACATATAAACTGTCAGGAAAAGGAAATATCTTTTCATATTCTGAACCATCCCATGCTCCTCTGCAAATGAAAGGAAGGCCATGAATCTCATTTGTAAAATCCATCAATGGTGTGGGTGTTGATTCCCTATTAATAAGAATACCTCACTCAAATGGTTGAGTCAAAGGAAGGTATCAACCTAGGGGAAATTCCCATTGTAAGGGAATAAACTAATGTATTTCCTAAAGAGTTACCCAGACTTTCCCCAGATCATGATTTATAGTTCTCAATAGAACTCATACCAAGATCTAATAATGTCTCAAAGTGTCCCGATAGGATGGCTCCTATAGAACTAGAGGAGTTAAATAAGTAGATGCAAGAGCATTTGGACAAAGGGTTCATACACCCTAGTGCATCACCTAGGGGTGTGCTAGTGCTCTTTTTCAAGAAAAAGGATGGATCAATGTGTATGTGTATCGATTATTGGTAACTAAACAATATCACCATAAAGAATAAGTATCTTATTCCAAGGATTTATTACTTGTTCGATCATCTATGATAATATTAATACTTCTCAAAGGAAAATCTTCATTCTAGATATCATTAGATAAAGGTGAATAAGGAATATATTTAGAAGATTGTCTTCTATACAAGGTATGAGCACTATGAGTTTTTGGTGATTCTATTCAGACTTACTAATTCCTCTACAATTTTCATGGATTTGATGAATAGAGTCTTTATACATTACATTGAAAAATTTGTAGCAGTGTTTATCAATGATATTCTCATCTACTCTAAGAGAAATGAGGAAGATTAAGAACAACTAAGGCATGTGTTTGCAATATTAAGGAAGGATAAGTTGTACACCAAGTTTAGAAAGTATGACTTTTGGGTGCATTAAGTTACATTATTGGTACATGTGATCATAAGTGAGGGAATTTCCATAGACCCTTAAAAAACAAAGGTGATTAAGGAATGGCCCAGACCCTCTAGTGTCACAAAAATCTATATTTTTCTTGGATTAACAGGGTATTATTGATGTTTTTTGAGAAATTTCTCATAATTGTCAAGACCTGTAACTAAGTTAACAAGGAAAGGGGTAAAGTATGTTTGGATGGAAGAATGTGAGGAAAGATTCAAGGAACTAAAGAGAAGGTTGATCATTTCACCTGTACTCACATTACCGAGAAGTGGATAAAGTTTTGTGATATATAGTGATGCTTCCAATAAAGTATTGGGTTGTGTACACATGAAAAATGATAATGTGATATACTACACCGCACGGAATTTGAAGATACATGAGCATAACTACCCAACGCATGATCTGGAGATAGAAGCTATGATTTTTGCCTTGAAAATTTGGATTCACTACCTCTATGGTGAGAAGTGTGACATATATACCGATCACAAGAGCCTAAAGTATATATTCACACAAAATTATCTCAACATGCATCAAAGGAGATTGTTAGAGCTAATCAAAGACTAAAATTTCACTATTCACTATCATCCTGGAAAGGTGAAAAGGGTAGTTGATGCTCTTAGTAGAAAAGAACCTGCTACTCTATTCATGATGTGGATGGAGAAAGAGCTTGTCTTCATGGATATGCAAAGGATGGATTTGGAAATCATAATGACAGAGAATGCATCCCATCTTTCCCAAATGATTGCTCAACTATATATCTAAGAGAAGATTAAGGAGGCATAAAGGGATGATCCAGAGTTACAAAAGAAAGTGAATGTAGTAAAGAAAGGGAAACTTCAAGAGTTTCATATCAATGATGATGGTGTGATTCATTTTGGAATGAGGCATTGTGTGCCTTCATCACCTGGGATAAAGAATGAGCTATTGGACAATGTACATAGCTTAAATTTCTCTATCCATCCTGGGATTACCAAGATGTATTGTGATATTTGAGAACACTTCTAGTGGGAGAACATGAAGAAGGAGATTGCAGAGTATATCTCAAGGTGATTGATATGTCGATAAGTTAAATCTGAATGATAGAACTCCAAAGGGATGATGCAACCATTTCCTATACCCATATAGAAATGGTAGAATGTCACTATTGAATTTCTCATGGGTATCCTAAATACATCCAAATGAAATAATGTGATATGGGTTGTGGTGGACTATCTCACCAAGACTTCCTACTTTATCACTATTCAAGAAGATCTCTTGATTGAAAACATGCAAAGATGTATGTGAAGGAAGTAGTGAAACTGTATGGGGTTCCACTCTCAATTGTCTCTAATCATGATCCGAAGTTAATATCTAAATTATAAAGGAGCCTTTAACATTATTTGAGTACTGAATTAAATTTTAGAATGGTCTATCACTTCCAAACTAATGTACAATCTAAAAGGACTATTCAGATTCTTGAATATATGCAAAGAGATTGATCTTTAGAATTCAAATGTGTATGGGATAATCACCTCCCATTGGTTGATTTCTCATACAACAATATCTTCCACTCAAGTATTCAGATGGATCCATATGAAGCTCTGTATAGAAATCAATCTATAACTCCAACCTTTTGGTATGAAGTTGGTGAAAGAAAGCTACTTGGACCCGATCTTGTGCAAGAGATAATAGAGAAGGTCCAAGTCATCTAGCAACATATCAAATATGCTCAGAGTTGGAAAAGATATATGCTGACAACTGTCTAAGGGACTTAGATTTTGACATTAGAGATAAATTATTCCTTTGAATATCACTATGGAATAGAGTTGTGCGGTTTGGAAAGAAAGGTAAGTTAAGTCCAAGGTACATTGGTCCCTTTGAAATCCTTGCTCACATAGGAGCTATGGCCAATTGTTTTTCACTTCCACTGAATATGGTTCAAGTTCATGATGTGTTCCATATATCAATCCTAAGGAAGTACATACCAGGTCCCTCATATATATTGAACTCAAATGTGGTATAGTTGGAAGATGGTCTCTCTTATGAGGAGAAACTAGTAAAGATTTTGGACCAGAGAGATAAGGTTATATGAAACAAGGAAACCCACCTTGTCAAAGTGTTGTGGAGGAACCATAAGTATTAATAAGTAACTTGGAAATTAATAGAGGTGATGAAGGAGAAGTACCCCCACCTGTTTATGTGAAATGAAATTTCGAGGGAAAAATTTTAAAAGGGGGGAAGAATATAATGACCAAAACTTTTATCAATGGAATTTCTCCCATATTATAGAAATTTCATATAGTATAAATCACTTAGATACCATAATAAAAACTTTATAAATGAATAATTAATGAACTAATAAGTATTTCTAGAAGTTAAGAAACCTATACTGATGAAATAGTAACTTGACCTTTGGAATAGTAATGTGACCCTTAGGAATAGTAAACTAGTCAAATGAATAGCGACCTAACCCATGAAAGTATAAATAAAAGTTAGGAATATTATAATTTAAATTATTATATAATTATATCATAGTCTAAGAAAATAAAATATTTAAAAAATTATTAATTAAGTGTTGACATTTTTGTAAGTCATAAATATTTAATTATAATTTTATGATTAATTTAATAATTTAAAAGAAAATTAATTTTCATTAAATGTATCCATAAATTAATATTTTTATGTCGTATGGTTTTAATATAAATTTATGAGACCTTAATTAATTTTTCAAAGTGTCATAAAATCAGTTATAATTTTAAAATTGTTTATTTTCGAATAAATTGTGATTTTAATTAAAAATTAAATTAATCATATTTAGAAAATTATTTTCATAGAATTTAGTTTATTTTTTAATTCTACGCATCAAAAATGGTTAGGGTGGATTTTTTGTATTTTTCTAAAATACTTGAATTTTTTATGAATAGTAAAATACGATAATTTACAATAAAAGCTAAATACATGAATTATGGAGTCATAGATGATGTAAGAAAGTTGTAAGACCAAAATATAGAACTCTCCTTCATTATTTTAGTATATTTAGATATAATTATTAAACTATACATACTCATGATCCAAAATAATAAACTAATGAATATAATAATGAGAAAACACCCCTCTTCTCCACTATAAATACCACCCCTCACCCCCTCTTCTCCTCACACCTATCAAGATTTGAGCCTTATCCAAATTATACCCAATAATCTTCCCAATACCCTACCCAAAGTTCATAATCTCTTTGTCTCAACAAAATACTAAGCCTAGGTTCCTTGAAGAGGATCTCAAGAGGATAATTCAAGAGGTAAATCCTCTCTCTTTTCCTTTTAATTTTCATTAAATTTCATTTATTTTATTATTATATACTCACCTCCCTTAATACAAATGGAATGATAACTCCAAAAAAATACATATACTACAATTATATCATGTTAATGGAAGATCTATAATTAAACTCATCTCTCTCTCTCTTTTACTTTAAAAATGAAATCATCATTCCTGATGTGTCAATTAATCGACATCTTGGACGATGCACTTTCATTTTCCATTAACACCTTAAATGATGATAATAAAACCATTATAATGGTTGATTTTTTTTAAAATTTTATGTTACAGCCATTTTATGTTCCGGAACTATCATATTTACACGATACTAAATGATAAAACAAAATGAGTTTGTTGTGATTGAAAAACCGTCAAAATTAACCTAAAACAATCATCATTAACTTTTATTTAATGATTCGTCCTCATACCATATGAAAAAATTCTTTATAAGATCATTAAAACTTCTATAATATCATTAATAACATATAATAACATTTTTTTATATTTATCCTCATTTTACACGAACTTCCATTCATGTATACAAGTTAACTGATCATGAAAACCATGAAAACGAATGCCCCTAAACAATAAAATTAAAATTTATAACTCATCCAAAATCCCATAAACTAACTTAATAAAACCATAATTAACAAAATTCATGTATAAATGGTTATATATTTTTTAATTAATTAATCTAATGTGATTGTACATGATATTAAAGTAAAGAAAGCATTCAGACACAAGGTAAGGGGAATTCTCGAACCCAACTCTCTTTCTTTGGGTTTTCCCTCTTTATCCCCATTTTTAGTATGGATATTCCTTAAATATAATTTCTTAATAATTATATTACCTTTTATAGGATATACATTTTTTTACTTTATTTTATGACAAACGCAATATTTTCCAAAAGAACTATTCTTTCAAAAAAAACACATCTTTTACTTCTTGAGATTATTTCTTCTTCACTCAAGGTTGATGATTCTTATATCAAGTATGTTATTCCCTATTTCATTTGGTAACCCAAATTTTATGAATGTATTATTTATGAAATTTAAACCATTTATTTACATGGGTTATTTTATGTCCAAGATTGATATACATTCTATGTGGCATGCATGATAATGTAAATATTATGATGTGATGGGTGTGTCAAGAATTATATAGCGCAATGTAAATGTTATGATGTGATAGATGCACATGAAATTATATAGAGCTCCAATGAATTTGGTAATGTTATGTATCTCATGATAAAATTAAAATATACATGAACATGATGATAGCTTTATTCACAACTATGTGTGGTAGTTGACCACTAAGACATGGTGTTTCATTTTTATGAATTTCCACATTTCAAGCCTTTTCTTAATGTTTTATATCATGATTATGATACTATTTTTATGTTATATTGATGATTATTCTCACCCATACTATATTTCTTCATGTTCTTATATATTCTCTTACTGGGATTTTATCTCACCCATTTTTGATTTATATCCTCATGTGACTACTTGAACTAAGGAGAATTCAAGGGCTAATAAGAATCTAGAGAATAAGGAATTAAAAAAATGCTTATGTTTTATTTTTTAAATGTTATTTATGATCCTAATTTTCCCAAGACACTAAACCTTTGGATACTAGTCATGTAATTATTTTATGTTGTTTATCATTAAAATGATTTAATGGTAATGTAAGAAAAAGTAGGGTCTCTATAAAAATTACTTTACTAAAAATTACATGTTTGTTTCCTAAGTATTAATAAATAAATATATTTCATAATATGTTTATTACTATTCATCCCCACTAATTAAATAGCTAGGATATAATTTTTGTGTTAATAATAATAATATTTTTAACAATATATCGTGGTTCGTTTAAATTCAGTTTTTCATGCAACATAAGAAATTGAAGAAATAAAAATATTTAAAGAGAGATATTTATGAAAAAAAAACATGGGTTATTATAAAATGGCTCGGCAGTCTGAACTATATGTGGTGTTGAAGACCCATTGAGACTATAGTAAATTATAAAGTTTTAGAAAGGGTTTTTGTGTTTTTTTGGATGTTTTGAATGGTAAAGATGTTGAACCTTGGGGGTTTTTTATAAATGAATGAGGCTTAGATGGTGGGACATGAATTTCACCATATATAGTCTTGAATATTAGAAATGACACTCCAAATATGTGGTTGAGAGATTTTTACATGATGTTCCACATTTATGGTTCTGGGTGTTAAAAATTCCACTCCTCATATGAGGTTGATAAAGTTATACATGACATTTCATTCCCATGGGTTAGGTTTTTGTCATGATGTTTTGTGTCGGTACTACTAGTCTGTATATAGTTTAGTCAATGGACTGAGGTTCCAAGCATGATTGGTATTGATGTTGATACATGGTTGATATGTTAAACTAATGTTCTAGGAACTGATGGCATGGGTACATGGGATTGGTACCCTGGGTGGATATTTTATACTTCCCCAAGATGATTGATAAATGAAAATACCTTCCATTATTTATGGTATGTATCCGCATAGGTTTTATGACTCAGATGATTGGATTTAGTCGATATAGGTTGGTTAGGACTGGTTGTCGCTCATAATCCTAGAGCCAATAGGGTAATCACTAAATGGTTGTTTTGAAAAGTATCTTCTTTTCTACATAGTTTATTCACCTCATTGTTTATCTGCATACACTATTATTCTGATTGGTATTTTCTTTAGACACCATTGGTGGTGGACTAATAAGTTGTATTCATTCCCTGATCAAGATGCTACTGCACATGGGTACCCGAGCAGCTCTGATGTGTTTATTATAGACATAGGTTTGGGCTGAGACCTAGGTTGAGTTTTTCATGATTGGATAGGATAGCTCTATGCTATCAATATATTAGATGAGATTTGTCTTGGAGATGCAGTAGAGACTTTCTATTAGTTTATTTTATTTGGGTATGTTATGTAATTGGACCAATGTGTGGTCAGATGTATTTATGACATGGTTTTCGGGCCTTCACTACATTTTCTTTTATCATTTCATATTCAATTGATTTATTCTTGATGTATATAACGATTGTTTATTTTTATTATTATTGTGCACATTGATATGGGGGTATAGTCTCCTCATAGTACCTCCCTAGAATCTATCTACTAGTCATAATACTCTGGCACATGAGGAGTCACACTTGATTTCATGTGGTGAACTAGCTCAGAGCACTGGTTTAGTGGCTCTTGGCCCAAGGTGTTACATTGGGTAATTTTATGAGTGACCCTCCCCTCACTTATAAAAGAGAACCTCTTATCTTATATTACTAACACATTTTGAGAACTATAGTTCATACAATATCTTCCCAAGTCTCTCCCCAACATCCCATTTCATGACCTAGAGGCTCTAGTCTCATTAAAAGACTGATCTATAAGGCTTAATATGTAAGCCAAATGTGGTTTTCCAAAGAAGAGGTATAAGTCTTAATTGTGTGGTTTAATTTTACTTATTCTTATACCTAATTTAAAATTTATTAAACCATGATGATATAATAACATCATTATATACTCTATTCTGATATATTATTATGACTATGTTACAACCTTTTTCATACCCTTTTCAATCAAATGGAGAACGAAAACACCATTTGTGCATATGTGTGGCCTACCACCTCTATGAAGCGATGTGTTTTGTTTTCCATCACAACCTCTTTTTTTATAATGATAGATTTGATTTATATATATTATACCTATGACATAATTATCATTTTTTAAAGATATGATGTCAACTATTTTCTTACCCTTCCATCTGTTGGAAAATGATAACGTCGTTCATGCATATGTGTGGATTACCACCTTCATGAAGCGATGTGATTCTTTTTGAATGTAAACCTTCCATGGATGGTTCTAAAATTTTATTTAATGAATAAAAAATATAATTATTTTATGGTTATTATTATGTATATTATGGAACAATTTCCACTTTGACCATGTTCAACATATCGAAGTCATTTTGAAACTAGGAATCGAACATCCTCAAAGCACATGATGTGGACTTAACCGATTAAGTAATTAAATAAGTCTTTGAAATAAATGAATTAAATTCTTTAGTGATAAGGGAATAAACCTTTAAAAGTTTCTTAAAAAATTAAATAATTAATATAATTTTTTTATACAGGATTTAAAAACTTTACATAACGAGTCGGGACTCAAGGTAAGGGGTTTCTTAACTCAATTTCCTTTCATTGGGTTATAACACTTTTTTATTGAATTTGTTCTTCCATGATTGTGTTTGAATTTATCTCTAAATTTTTTTATTATGTATTTACACTTGTTTTATTTGTATTTACATATGTGAACAAAATCACTTCTTGGATTAATTATCACTTCAAAAGTTATGATCTTTACAAGAGTTTTCTTTATCTTGATATCATTTTTCTGAAACATTTTTCATGTTGTGCACCATGATTTACTTGTATGAGCACTTACTTAATCATGAATAAATTTGGAAATAGTACTTCATGAAATTCACAAGATTTACATATCAATATCATATTCTTATTTTCAATTACTTTTGATTCGAAAGTTTTGAAATTAGTAAAGGCTTTATGTTTCGATCTCATTTCTTTTCACAATTATTTAGGTTTAAGATTAATTTGGGAAAACTGTATGATATTAATTTCTTAAACCATAACCCTATAATTCTCATTTTTTTTATTTTTGATTTTTACATGATTTCCTTTCATTTTTCTCTCTCTGGTACTTAAAATGATCGAGAAAATGTTTTTAAAGAAAAATCGACCTTATTTCCTCCTTGGTCAATGAACTTTTTCTTCCATGTCCATAATCTTCAAAAAAATATAAAAGTTATTACATATAATTGAAATGTTTTAAAAATATCATTTTCACTACCTTTGACTTTATTTACATAGTTTTAAAAAGGAATATTTCTAAAAGTTTTCTAAACAAGTTGTTTTTGACTTTTTACAAAAGTGTAAAAGGAATGTTTTATTTTAACATATACATCATGAACAAATTTTTTCCACCCTCATGATAATTATTTGATTTTAATATTACTTTACAAGATTACATGGTTATTTTCAAATAAATTCCTTTACTTAATATTTTGTGATTTTTTAGATTTTAAAGGTACCAAAAGAAAAGGGTAGTTTCCCCTATTTTCAAAGAAATTTTTTAAATGTTCCTTTTAAATAATCTTTATCTATGACAAAATCCTTTAATGATTATTATACTTCACTAAGAATATGATCATATGATACCATCCATTTTATTTCTCTATATTAATTAAGATGATTATTTTAAATAGATTTTCGTGGAACTTGTTTCTTTTCCATGAGTTAACCAATCTATAAAGGAATGATAGTTGTTTTCAAGGGTGTTATGATGAAAAGTGAAAGATTTTAAATGTTTTATTCATGAATTGTACTTGGAAATTATTTAGGATGATGTATGATCCTAATAAACCTTATAAAATGGTTGATCCTAATACAGCTTATACGATGGGTGAGACCAATACAGGTTATACAATGAGTGAGCCCGATATAGATCTCCAATGCATTGGGTAATTTTCCTTATATTTAAAGGAATGAATGAGATACTTAACTAGGATAGTTTATCCTATGGATTTAACTGGGCTCCATTTATTTCATACATGAGTGAATACGGATTATGAAGATATTTTTTCAAGATGACAACACATTTTATTTATGGTTTTTATGAGTTTTTAATTATTCATTTGATCAAGATTGACATCACTTGGCTCGTTATTGTTGACTTATATGAATATGTTCTTATGTTTAAGCTTTATGCCATGTCTCATGATTTATGATCAATATTTTGATGGGTATGGATTATCTTATATTATTTTTATGCACTTTATATAACATCTTGATTTTTTATATATTTTTTATTTCAAATAAATACAATAAATAAATAAGATTTTGAATTGAATAGGAATGATAAATATTTTATTTATAAATTGACTCTAATACATCATTACCATATAGGAGATAACTCAAAAACCCCACTATTAAAGACAGTAACACAACTAGAGCACCACTGAGTAACACAAGAAGGTTGAATGAGTAGTCCACTTACCATGAATCTGCCATAATCAGAAAATTGATAGCGAGTAAAATAGAAATAATACTAGGAACAAGAGGAAATTATAACACCATTATGAAAGCAATAAATTGAATTTGAAAATTTTTTATGTTTTTTTCAAATTCCCTTAGACATATGTATTTATAAGGATTTTATTTTTTATCGTTATAAAATATAATCGTTAGATTTTTATTTTAAAGGTGACAATGACATGTGAAAGTAGTTGGTAAAGAATACATGAAAAAAATTGATTTTAGATTTGAAAATACTTAGTGATTGTTTTATATTATTTTTCTTAAAAGAGAATTATATTATTAAGCTCTATTTTGAAATAAAAAAATATTTTGGGAAAGAAACTTATATCTTGGAAGACTACTGCAACTAATCCATGAAACTTTTTACAAGTAGTATAGAAGGAAATACACCAACAAATAGTAGAATAAAAAAGTAAGGATCAGTCATAATTAGAAAATCAATTATGAGAAAAATAGTTGGAATGTGGAGAAAAAAAGGAAAGAAAAGAATCATTATGCTAAAAAGAGAAATAAATTCATCGAATTTAGTATATATAAGTATCACTTTGAGATAAGAATTTATAATGTTTTATTTTTCAACCATTATAAAATATCCCTTGATATGTTTAGGTAATTTAAGATAAATTGAAATAATAGTTTTAAAATAATTTCTAATTAATGGTTATAATTTATAAACATAATGTTAATATATAAAGTACTAAACTTCGTTTTCAGATAAAATTGACTAATATATATATATATATTAATATTATTTTTTTAAGAAAATATAAATGTTTGAAACTTAAGGAAGTTTATATTTAAAAAAAGGTAATATTTTAAAATCAAATAAAAATTGTATAGTAATTGTGAATTTTGAAAATATAAATATTAGTATCTAATTTAGATATTTTAGCTTTCCCTTTGTTTAAAATAATTGGAAAACCTTAGGCAATGTGGGGACACCTCAACCATATGGAAGACCCATGAGGAGTTAACCCTAGTGGGAGGAATTGACCCAAGCATCCAAAGCAGCTAAGAAGCTTCTTAAGAGGAGCATAGTTACAGCTGAAAGTGGGTGGGACCCATTTATAGGCCCCCCTTAGCCCGCAGAGAGAGTAGGCTAAAGCCCATAGGGATCTCATATGTAAGGCTCCCGTGTGTGTTCTTGTGTTATTAGGCTAAATAAAATGCATTCTACCTTATAAAGAATCACCAAAAACCAACTCATTTTGATGTGGGATGAAATCAGAAACTACAGGACATGATCTCGACTATCCATTCTAGATGAGGCTCATTTGAGTCATCCGCTTCCTATCACATTAATTTTACCTCCACTAATCATCCAGTTTTCAAATAAATAAATAGGATCATGATCTTAATATGAATCTATTTTGGACCATCTGTTCAGTTCTGCAGTCATCTTCAACCTTAAGTTGACCAACTGAAACCCTCAATGCAGCCCTCATTTTCTTCCATTGATGCCGACAATCTCAATCAAACATGGCCCAGTGATATAAATTCCTAATGAAAAATTGAATCAAGATATTCAATAAGTATATTAAAAAAATATTAATTTGTACACATTAATGAGTTCCAGTTATCATGCATCGCTTTTTTATCCAAACCTGAACTACATGAATAAACCATAACCTTCAACGGTATCTACCCAAAAATGAAAATGTTATCATCACATAAAATATGTATTTTTGTGTTGGGGAGCAGCAGAGGTGTGTAGCCACAAAAACACACAAAAATGGAAATAAAATGAAATCAAACACAAAGATTTAACGTGGTTCGGATTTGAAGCCTACATCCACAGGAGAAGGGGGTCATTTCTCTATTCACTCTCTTCAGATCTCGTTGGAGGAATCACAAACTCACACCACAGCTACACATCATGGGATTCAATCCCATTTAAATAGAGGAGAAAAAAACCAGTGCTGCCATGGGTTGGATTGGGTTGCTCATCTACCCAGGAAAAATCTCCCACTGCCTGCTGTAGTTCACGAAAGCTGATGTCGGTTGGGTTGGATACCAACCCATGGACGAAGCTACTGCCAACCTCTTCTCCCGCTAAAAACTCCAGCCCATATTTAGGAGTGGCCCCCACAAATCTCCCCCTCACAGCCAATTTGGGGTAGAAGCTTGACCTGCAGTCTCCTTACAGGTGTTGAAAACTTTATCAGCAAATCGAACACGCTTCTTCATGCCAGATGACATGGCACTTCCACTGGCTTCAATCAATCTCAGACTGACTTTGGTCCCCATAAAATGATACAAACCTTGGGACTCCTTCCCAGTAATATTTGTTGCATCCCCGCGTGAAGCTTCCAACACTCCACCTGCTATGGAAATCTTGAACCCTTTCGCATCGAGTCTATTTAATGATACCAATTTCCGTCTCATCCTCGGAACGAATTTCATGTCAGCCAGTTTACAAACTCCTCTATCTGTCTTCAATTTCACCATCCTGACTCCTCGAACCTCACATGTTGACCCATCACCAAGTCTCATCGAGTCTCGCACCTGCTGAAAAGTAGAAAATGCACCTCTTGTCGTACAAATGTGTGTTGAGATCCCTGAATCCAGAACTAATCCATCTTCCTTTGGATTTTGAGCTCGCTCGTTCTTCCTCTTCAGAAATCATCATTCCCGCTTCATGTGCCCGAATATTTTACAGTAACGACACTGCACTTATCCCCATTCAACTCTCTCATCTGAGTTCAAGATTCCCGTTATCATGTAGATTTCATCATCTACTAATAATCCTATGATGTTCACATCCCTCTCTTCAACTTTCTTCTTCCCAGCAACGTACCATTTTCACTCTTCACAATCACTTTTATAGTGACCCTTATTCTCTCACCAGAAACACGTGATTTCACTCGGATCACGTCCTCTAGATTTTGGCCGCCATTATTTACCTATCGACTGCTGATGTCGTCTCCTCCCACGTTGATCATCCCGCATCACTGTGATTTTCTTGCCTGAATACATCACGGGTCATCAGAATGCCTCTGAATCTTGAAGTGACGCCATCACCTCATCTAGCTTCAATGTCTCCTTTATCACAAGCAATGCAGTAACAAGCTCATCAAATGAGCTTGGTAGGGATGATAAAAGAAAAAGTGTTTTTTCTTCCTCTCAAAGCTTCACAGCGAGCCCCAATAACTATGTCAAGATCTTGTTGAATTCATTGGTATGATCCAAAAAAATTTATCCCTCGTCCATTCACAACTGGTACAATTTATTCTTTAAGAATAATTTTTTGGTGAGCGACTTCACTATATACCGCTAATCTAACTTCTTCCAGATCTCCTTTGGTGAGGTCTCGTCCAACACTGAGTACTTTACCTCATTCTCAAGACACAGTCGAATTGTACTAACGACCCGCATCTCGAGCTCTTCCCAATCATCGACTCTAGTTGTCTCAGGTTTTTCTCTGATCAACGGTCTGATTATGACCTGATGCACCAGAATATCTTTCACCATGTTTTTTCACAAGCCTAAATTGTTTCGATCATCAAACTTCTCGATCTCAAATCTTCGTAGTACTCCGCCACTAGTCATCGTTGTTGTCGCAAAACGCGATCACCGCCGTTGATACTGAAACCTTGTGAAACCACCTTAAAGAATGCGAATTTTGAAAAACTAATTGAACAGATGCATTAGAAATAGTCAAAATAGTTGGAATCGACTCCTGGATCACCGAAATTGGACACCAATTGACCGAGATTTGGTCAAAACACGTTCAACAGTCCAGATCACCCACTGTTGTGGCACTGACGTGGCGCTGATGTGGCGCTAACGTGACGTTGACATGGCATGCCGGATTTCCTTCTGGAATCTCACCAGAATTGTCACCTGTGGAGTGAACAGTTCCATCTTCTCCAGCACGGGGTTACTGTTCACCCGCAGGTTTGACCAAACTTTGACCGGCCATATCTCCTCTGTTTTAGCTCCATTTTCAATGCCGCTTGCGCCGTTGGAATCATCTCACCATACACTTCACAGATCTAGTCTCGGAAAAATTTTCTGACCAACTTCAATTTTCCAGTCATCGGAAAATTTTCTACCGCCTCGCCGGTTCAACTCTGTTTGCTCCGACTCGCCACTGATACCACTTGTTGGGGCGCAGCGGAGGTGTGTGGCCACAAAAACACACAAAAACGGAAATAAAACGGAATCAAACACAAATATTTAATGTGGTTTGGCTTTAAATCCTACATCCACGGGAGAAGGGAATCAGTTATCTATTCACTCTCTCCGGATCTCGTCGAAGGAATCACAAACTTACACCACAGCTACACAGCATGGGATTCAATCCCATTTAAATAGAGGAGACAAAAACCAGAACTGCCATGGGTTGGATTGGGTAGCTCATCTACCCAGGAAAAATCTTCCACTGCCTACTACAGTCCACGAAAGCTGTTGTCGGTTGGGTTGGTTCCCGACCCATGGACGGAGCTGCTGCCAACCTCTTCTCCTGCTAAAAACTCCACCCCATATTTGGGAGTGGCCCCCTCATTTTTTTCTCATCAAGCTTAGATTTTCGGAACTGTAGAAATCCTCTTGGGTTTTTCCGGTTCCCTATGTACATGACCATTTTTATAAAAATATAAAGATGTTTCTATTATTTTAAAACAAAACAATATCTTTAGTTGGAAATCACTCAACTTTCATAAAAATCCAATGGAAAAGATGATCTTTCATCGACAATTTGATATAAAATATATATAATATATCAAACCGTTAAATATTAATGCATAGTGAGAGGGAAAATTATGCCTATAAAAATAATACAAACCCCTTATAATTCCATATATACAACTCTATCATGCTCGGTGAACCAATGACTCACAGTCCTTCCTCCTCCTTTTTCAATCAATTAAGGTAAGGGGTTGCTTTTTTTTATTTTAAATTATTTACATTCATTGGAATTTTATTTATAAGGGATATTTATTCTTATTATATCAAATTATTCCATGATTTTATTTTTTTATAAAAATTCTTATTAGGAGTGTTATAAATATTTCCTTTTAAAATTCTATTTTTTTAGAAAGTCCAAGGAATTTATTTTCAAAATTCATATTAAAATTATGTTTAATTTCATGTATATGTTATTTTCAAAGATTTTCAAGCTATTATATTTAAGGATTGTAACTTTTAAAATATATTTAAATAAGGTAGTTTATTTTTATTTTTAAGGATTTTATTTTGGAAATTATATTTCAATAGAGTTATAATTTTGTAAGGGAAATTCCTCCTTTCAAAAATTTCTCTTATTACCATAAGAGATATATTTATTTTTAAAATAAATATATCAGTATGATAATATTATAAAGTTTCTAAAATTTAGAAATAAATTATTTTTTAAAATTTAGTTATATATGGGTTTTATTTTTTTATTTGGGTTTATATTTTTAAGACCCTTATTAAGGGAACTATTTTTATAGTAAATTAAGTGTAACACCCCAACCCCAGTTACCCAGAGTCGGTGCATTATTTTAATACATTGACATGATTACAAGGAATCGAGTCCCGAAGGACCGATCAGTTTAGCAGTCTTGGAAAATAGATTTCATACATGAATGTTACATTGTACTTTAATACATAAAAAACAACATAAATAATCTTTATGAACGCCATTATTCCCTTGGCTTAACCCTACATATCAATCACAATACACTTCTTGGAATCCTGGGAAAAATAAAACATAGAAAGGGGTGAGCTCAAACGCTCATTAAGGGTAAGAAATACAGCGAAAACTTACATAAATAAGCATAAACATTTAAGGCAATGTATAACTAAAACAAAAGCCTTTTAAACTTGAACTTCATCATAATATGGAAAAAATGAAATGAAATAATGCCATTTACTTATTCACATGGATATTAAACTAATTGAATAATCACATGCAATATCAAT
Organism: Viscum album; assembly: GCA_963277665.1. Lineage (NCBI taxonomy): Eukaryota > Viridiplantae > Streptophyta > Magnoliopsida > Santalales > Viscaceae > Viscum > Viscum album. The sequence goes on along the minus strand of OY728133.1, from coordinate 2,060,495,369 downwards.
AACCACTTTCATAATGATGGAATGCATAATGCTAGACTATCATAACCACGTATCCAAGGCCTCGTGCCAAGACTACAAATAATATTTTGTCAAGGACTCCTGCCAAGACACTAGTTTGTCTCATGAGACCTACCGATGCATCGAGGAGATATAGCGGTCTCCACCCGTCACTTACTAAGTCCAATGCATTCCTCATATGAACAGGTTTAAACATAACATAAACATTCATATTAAAACTAGCATATGAAATTTCAATACTTTATCCATAAACCATGAATGGTATAAAAATAACACATCCATAGTCAAACATATCACAAAAACTTCAACACAATATGGAATATTTGTATCAACTTCAAAACAAGTTTAAAATCCATTAAGGAATTTTGATATAGATGAAAATGATTTGTAAAACTATTTGAGAGAAATACCTCTTTTTCATGAAAACATTTAAAATTCACACAATTTAGAAATGAAGTCATTTAAAGAAATTTTTGAATAAAAGTGTCTCATACCACTTGGAAACTTTTGAAAGGAATTAACATTTTAAAAACATTCATGTCCATATAAATAAATCCTTAAAAACCATTTTGAAGACATGGACATAAATGAGAAAGATTTAGAAGAATAAATATTTAAAACATTTGAAATGATGTTTTAGTAAAAAGTCCCTTAAAATAATACCTTTGAAAACTCTTTAATAAAACATGGACATGGATATTAAATATGTCCCAATATATACTAAAGTAAAAAACAACCTCGGATAATAAAGAGATTGTGAATTAACACTTACCAATTTGTTAACTTACGAAACATACACCTCATGAAATAGGTATAATACAATATAATGTAAATACACATAAATTAAAGTGTATTACACAAAGAATACAATTATGGGAAGTACATACACCACACAAAAGGTAATAGTGGCAATATGGCATGAATCTCACGGGAATAAGGAGTGAGATGGAAACCCCTTACCTTGCACTTTCCTTTAGTCGAGGGTACGTTTAACCTCTTGTACGAAGATCATAGTATGTTATTAAATTATAAAAGAATCATATACATAAATTTGATATCATATATGATCTTTTAATGTTTCTTTGTTAATAATATTTTAGTATTATCGTCGTTTCGGGTGTTAACTGATTCGTTTTCCTTTATATGCTTTGTTACGTAAGTCGTGTTTGTTATGGATAGGTTGTATCTTATTCATATCCAGAATAATATAAAGTCCTTAAACATTAATTTTAATCATCAAATGATAATTATTCTTGAATGTATATGATGGGGAAATGAATCTCATCGTGTTCGTGGAGACGGTAATCCGTACATACGCACGAACGCTACTTCCATTTCATTTTTCATTTTAAAAGGAATCAAAACCAAATGATACATAGGTATATAATTATTCCAGTATAATATAATATCTTATATGTGTTATTTAATTTCATTAACACCATCCTTTAGACGTTCCATGTATGGTATGAACGATTCATATCACTTTGAGGGGGCGGTGGTCTGCACTTCCTCAAATGAAATTATCGTATATATATACAACATGAAACGAATAATGGTATGATATAAAATGTAATTAAATAAGCTTATATATAAAATAAATATCATTAATATCATATTTAATTATAGTTCCATCATAATGGCCACCATGAGAGGTGGTAGGAGATAATTGAACAATCATCGCTTTGTGAGGTGTTTGGTTGTCATCCACAGAAACATTATGCTCTTCAACCATTAGATGAAGGTGTGTGTAAGTGTAGTTATAATACATAAAATAAAAATATACTAGTATATTTAGGATACTGTTTTTTTTACAAAAGAAAATAATATGAAGAGTTTAGGGGTTGGAGAAGTAAAATAAAAGAAAAGAAGCTAAGAGAAATCGTTACCTTTAATTTGGGTAACTCCCTTTGGTTTGAACCAAAAAGGACACTTGATGTGCCTTCTGCCTAAGGTAAGGATTATAATAGGAGTATAGGGATGTAGGGAGATTAATTGGGTAGAGTTCGGAAGATCCAAAAGGCTTGAGAGGTGTGAGTAATTGGTTAGAAGTGGTGTCCTTTTATAAGGGGGAGGAGGGGCTCTTTAGGAAAAAATTAAAGTATTAATTTATAATAAATTCATATTCGGTTTATAATAGCTCCAAAGCTGATTATTAAAAGTATAAGGTTGGTATGGGTCGAAATAATTTCAACCAATATATTTTAGACAGTTTTTAGTCATTATATTAACCTTATCTTTTAGTTTTAACTCTTGGTTAATTAGTTTAACACTTACCATGTCACTTTGTATTTTTATAATATATAGTTAATAAACTTACTATATACATCCAAGAGACCCCAAAGTGGTCCATTAATGATACAACAATAATTATATAAATCCTTTGTCCGAACCTTAGATTTTTAGGAATAGAATATAAATTAATAATATAATATTTGTTTTAAAAACTCATTTATGTCAATTTTGACACTACTCAATAATTGATTTTTGTTAAAGTCTTAACAACTTTATTAATTCAAAAAAAATTCATTTATGCAATCCTAACATGTCATATTAAACAATAAAATTCGTTTATGTCATCAAAAATTTCAAATTATATTTATTTTAACATTTATAATACCAATTATTTGATTCTTTCATTAATAAGGAAAATACTGCATCATTATTGTGTCATATATATTTTTACTTTTTAAATATCTAAAAATTATAAATAAAATACCATTATGTAGGAAATATTTTTATATTTATAATGAATATTTATAATCTAAAATATAACATATATAACCCTGTGTAAAAATTGTTTTTCTAAAAGATATAAGCTTATGTCATTTTTGTATTTACTTTAACTTAATTAAAATAAAGTGTCTCTATCACCTACAAGTGGCTCCATGGGGTCCCAAAATCGACCCAAAGATTCTCATGGTCGGACATGTATCCAAAAATAAGGTTAGGACATGTTTTAGGGTAATTTATTATTATTATAATATTATTTTTTTACCCTTATTTACCGGATTTACCCTTTAACCATGGTAAATAAAATATTTACCGAAGTAATTATTCAAAATGTCTAAAAATAAAAGTTACCTATTTACACAATTTGGAAATCCTGATTCCAAATATGGAATACATTTTTCCAAATTCAAAACACATGAGTGGCAGAAATTAATTTAAAATTAATTCCTGCTGTCAAAACAAAAAGCGTGTTTGTAAGATATAATAACTATCCAAAGATTGACACTTGTTTATGTCCGGTTTAATTGTGAAATTATGTCCAATGACCAACATTGTATTAAATGGTAAAAATATATTCTAAATATACTTTAAAACCACTCAAATTCATAATTTATCACTATTAATTATTTTGATTAAAAAAGTTGTTTTTAATTAAAATTTAGTAATTTTCACTATTCATCAAAATATACAAGTTATCCGAAAAGTACCAAAATTTCACCCTAGGATAAATTCGATATTCCGAATCAAAAAATGAAGTCCATTTTGAGAGATAAAACTTATAAAATTTCAAAACGTAGGTATTAGTATTCATAATGGCTACTTTGATTGGTCGCGACGTGTTAGAATCTCGAAGTTGCGTACAACACACGCTACTCTATTATTCAAAGAGAAGCGTACCGTGGAATATTGGGGTGTTAAATTCTCCCCTACTTCAATAAATTGCATCATCTCAATTTATTCTCGGTATTGGAAACTTGGGGTTGACATTTCAAAATATCTTAGTTGAAATCCTACATCGAAAAATGGATTAATGAGGCCTTTATATAAAATAAAGAGTGGTAAGTATGAAGGTTACCGAAAATAACACATATTATGGTTCCATGTAGGAAAATATGGATATGGAAGAGAAATATAACCATCAATATCTGATGGAGAGTGGTAGAGAACATGCCTACGAAAAGGCCAACAATCCCAAAGCCATAAATTTTTGATGATCTAAGGTACCATCTAGGACAACATTTTTGTTCTAAGTTCCTTTTCTTAATGTTGAGGAATTTATTTATGAGATTGGCTAAGATCATAAGAAGATATAATTACTTTATAATTAAATTTTTTATCCATTAATAAATATCTACCACAAACCCATCTTTCAACCCAAAACATAATACAACTCAAAAATACTCTATTTATCCTAATCGTATAGGGTTCCAAATATAATGAATTTATAATTCACATATCAGACCCTTTAAAAAAATACTACATTATACCATCCAGGAACTTCACGTAGTCTATTGGTAGGTAATAAATCCCAATTGCACTATGTTTGTGGGTTCGATCCTCGCAGCTTTGTCCAACGCGACGGGTCGTCACACGGTCTGCGTGTTGTCCTTTTATAAAAATCCAAAAATAACCTTTCAAACTTAATCCCTTTCAACCTTTAGACTTATCCAAAATACTTATATAAACTCTCAGTCCAAAATTTATATGAATGATAAACATAATGTAGATACTTTTTACCCCGTAATAGCATGTGAATACCTTCATTATGTATTCTTTTAAAACACTGAAACATGTTGAATTACCATAAAACCTTATTGATTACATTCATGCTCCTTTATTCCGTATAGAATACTGGATATACTTCATCCATCCAAAAATGTTGTAAACCCCAACAATAATGGAATATAAAAATCTTTAATCAGTTTCAAGGCAGTTAAGAATATCCAATATAACTTACCCAAATCAACCATATCTTATTCAAAAATCAGTACCTCAATATTAGAACCATATTAAGGTTTATCTTTCCTCCAACCATGTAATTTCCAAAAAAATTAACTCGATGTAGAGTCACTTTTCTTAGTACCATAAAATCTCAAATCCTCAATGAAATAGTACTGTAGTACAATCCTTATTTATTTCCAGTACATCATTGATACAACACTTCAATGAAATAATTACAAAATAAAAACATAATAACACTAGTCATTCCTCTTCATCTATGGTAGTATCATAACTTGATTATTATCCAATAGCATCATTTGTGGCATAGTCTGATGATTTGGACATTGGTTTGCGTAGTGTCCAAACTCCTTGCAGATGAAGCGTTGTACATTTGAAACCTTTTTCTTTCCCTTACAGTCACGTACTTGGTGTCCTTTTTCTCCACACTTATAACAAACTCCCATTCCCTTCAGGCAAGTTCCAGGGTGTTTCTTCCCACAGTTACCACATATGGGAAAATTCTTATTTTCCCTCTTCCCTTTATCCATCTTTCTCTCTTCCATCCTTTTCTTCTCTTGCTTCCCTTCAAATCCATAGGACTCAGAGAACTCTTTACTTATCTTATAAAAACATGATACTATTTCTACATATGATGATAATACGTGGGAGAATATTTCACTTCTAAATTATGGCTTAATACCATGAAATATATGATCTTTCTTACTCTTTGGATCATGCGTATTGTTGGAGTTCTCATTCCTTCTACTAGGTGTCATTTCTAAACAATGGCATACACTAGATTAGTTTGTGAATAGAAATACTTAATCCCAAACTTGTAAAACAATTAACATAAATTAAATAGTTTATGGATATAATCCATAATCATAAAAATGTCTTATTTGAGGAATTATATACTCATAAACCCTTCATAATGGTTTGTAAAGAAAATGAGAATTGTCCTAAGCATATCCCTCAGGAGTGTCGTAACCAAGAGTGCAGCAAGGCCCATTGTCGTGCACCAGTTCCCGTTCGAGTCTAGATCAAAGCGGTGTTTTAGGGTTTTACCCCTAGGTATATTTGTGCCAAATCCGCATCTACCTGCTCGTATCCAAACAGGGATGTATTACTTGAAAAACTCACAAAATCTCTACAATATCAAAATTCTAGTAAGTTATTATCTACTAATCCTCAAAGTCTATCTCAGGTCTATGTGATCTAATCAGAGTTTATCAAAATCTATCTTCCAAGGTTATTGCTAAACTTCCTCTGATACCAACTGTAACGCCCCGACCCCAGTTACCCAGAGTCAGTGCATTATTTGAATACATTGGCATGATTACAAGGAATCAAGTCTCGAAGGACCGATCAGTTTAGCAGTCTTGGAAAATAGATTACATACATGAATGTTATATTGCACTTTAAGACATACAAAAAAACATAAATAATCTTTATGAACGCCATTATTCCCTTGGCTTAACCCTGCATATAAATCACAATACACTTCTTGGAATCCTGGGAAAAATAAAACATAGAAAGGGGTGAGCTCAAACGCTCATTAAGGGTAAGAAATACAGCGAAAACTTACATAAATAAGCATAAACATTTAAGGCAATGTATAACTAAAACAAAAGCCTTTTAAACTTGAACTTCATCATAATATGGAAAAAATGAAATGAAATAATGCCATTTACTTATTCACATGGATATTAAACTAATTGAATAATCACATGCAATATCAATAACCACTTTCATAATGATGGAATGCATAATGCTAGACTATCATAACCACGTATCCAAGGCCTCGTGCCAAGACTACAAATAATATTTTGTCAAGGACTCCTGCCAAGACACTAGTTTGTCTCATGAGACCTACCGATGCATCGAGGAGATATAGCGGTCTCCACCCGTCACTTACTAAGTCCAATGCATTCCTCATATGAACAGGTTTAAACATAACATAAACATTCATATTAAAACTAGCATATGAAATTTCAATACTTTATCCATAAACCATGAATGGTATAAAAATAACACATCCATAGTCAAACATATCACAAAAACTTCAACACAATATGGAATATTTGTATCAACTTCAAAACAAGTTTAAAATCCATTAAGGAATTTTGATATAGATGAAAATGATTTGTAAAACTATTTGAGAGAAATACCTCTTTTTCATGAAAACATTTAAAATTCACACAATTTAGAAATGAAGTCATTTAAAGAAATTTTTGAATAAAAGTTTCTCATACCACTTGGAAACTTTTGAAAGGAATTAACATTTTAAAAACATTCATGTCCATATAAATAAATCCTTAAAAACCATTTTGAAGACATGGACATAAATGAGAAAGATTTAGAAGAATAAATATTTAAAACATTTGAAATGATGTTTTAGTAAAAAGTCCCTTAAAATAATACCTTTGAAAACTCTTTAATAAAACATGGACATGGATATTAAATATGTCCCAATATATACTAAAGTAAAAAACAACCTCGGATAATAAAGAGATTGTGAATTAACACTTAACAATTTGTTAACTTACGAAACATACACCTCATGAAATAGGTATAATAAAATATAATGTAAATACACATAAATTAAAGTGTATTACACAAAGAATACAATTATGGGAAGTACATACACCACACAAAAGGTAATAGTGGCAATATGGCATGAATCTCACGGGAATAAGGAGTGAGATGGAAACCCCTTACCTTGCACTTTCCTTTAGTCGAGGGTACGTTTAACCTCTTGTACGAAGATCATAGTATGTTATTAAATTATAAAAGAATCATATACATAAATTTGATATCATATATGATCTTTTAATGTTTCTTTGTTAATAATATTTTAGTATTATCGTCGTTTCGGGTGTTAACTGATTCGTTTTCCTTTATATGCTTTGTTACGTAAGTCGTGTTTGTTATGGATAGGTTGTATCTTATTCATATCCAGAATAATATAAAGTCCTTAAACATTAATTTTAATCATCAAATTATAATTATTCTTGAATGTATATGATGGGGAAATGAATCTCATCGTGTTCGTGGAGACGGTAATCCGTACATACGCACGAACGCTACTTCCATTTCATTTTTCATTTTAAAAGGAATCAAAACCAAATGATACATAGGTATATAATTATTCCAGTATAATATAATATCTTATATGTGTTATTTAATTTCATTAACACCATCCTTTAGACGTTCCATGTATGGTATGAACGATTCATATCACTTTGAGGGGGCGGTGGTCTGCACTTCCTCAAATGAAATTATCGTATATATATACAACATGAAACGAATAATGGTATGATATAAAATGTAATTAAATAAGCTTATATATAAAATAAATATCATTAATATCATATTTAATTATAGTTCCATCATAATGGCCACCATGAGAGGTGGTAGGAGATAATTGAACAATCATCGCTTCGTGAGGTGTTTGGTTGTCATCCACAGAAACATTACGCTCTTCAACCATTAGATGAAGGTGTGTGTAAGTGTAGTTATAATACATAAAATAACAATATACTAGTATATTTAGGATACTGTTTTTTTTACAAAAGAAAATAATATGAAGAGTTTAGGGGTTGGAGAAGTAAAATAAAAGAAAAGAAGCTAAGAGAAATCGTTACCTTTAATTTGGGTAACTCCCTTTGGTTTGAACCAAAAAGGACACTTGATGTGCCTTCTGCCTAAGGTAAGGATTATAATAGGAGTATAGGGATGTAGGGAGATTAATTGGGTAGAGTTCGGAAGATCCAAAAGGCTTGAGAGGTGTGAGTAATTGGTTAGAAGTGGTGTCCTTTTATAAGGGGGAGGAGGGGCTCTTTAGGAAAAAATTAAAGTATTAATTTATAATAAATTCATATTCGGTTTATAATAGCTCCAAAGTTGATTATTCAAAGTATAAGGTTGGTATGGGTCGAAATAATTTCAACCAATATATTTTAGACAGTTTTGAGTCATTATATTAACCTTATCTTTTAGTTTTAACTCTTGGTTAATTAGTTTAACACTTACCATGTCACTTTGTATTTTTATAATATATAGTTAATAAACTTACTATATACATCCAAGAGACCCCAAAGTGGTCCATTAATGATACAACAATAATTATATAAATCCTTTGTCTGAACCTTAGATTTTTAGGAATAGAATATAAATTAATAATATAATATTTGTTTTAAAAACTCATTTATGTCAATTTTGACACTACTCAATAATTGATTTTTGTTAAAGTCTTAACAACTTTATTAATTCAAAAAAAATCATTTATGCAATCCTAACATGTCATATTAAACAATAAAATTAGTTTATGTCATCAAAACTTTCAAATTATATTTATTTTAACATTTATAATACCAATTATTTGATTCTTTCATTAATAAGGAAAATATTGCATCATTATTGTGTCATATATATTTTTACTTTTTAAATATCTAAAAATTATAAATAAAATTCCATTATGTAGGAAATCTTTTTATATTTATAATGAATATTTATAATCTAAAATATAACATATATAACCCTGTGTAAAAATTGTTTTTCTAAAAGATATAAGCTTATGTCATTTTTGTATTTACTTTAACTTAATTAAAATAAAGTGTCTCTATCACATACAAGTGGCTCCATGGGGTCCCAAAATCGACCCAAAGATTATCATGGTCGGACATGTATCCAAAAATAAGGTTAGGACATGTTTTAGGGTAATTTATTATTATTATAATATTATTTTTTTACCCTTATTTACCGGATTTACCCTTTAACCATGGTAAATAAAATATTTACCGAAGTAATTATTCAAAATGTCTAAAAATAAAAGTTACCTATTTACACAATTTGGAAATCATGATTCCAAATATGGAATACATTTTTCCAAATTCAAAACACATGAGTGGCAGAAATTAATTTAAAATTAATTCCTGCTGTCAAAACAAAAAGCGTGTTTGTAAGATATAATAACTATCCAAAGATTGACACTTGTTTATGTCCGGTTTAATTGTGAAATTATGTCCAATGACCAACATTGTATTAAATGGTAAAAATATATTCTAAATATACTTTAAAACCACTCAAATTCATAATTTATCACAATTAATTATTTTGATTAAAAAAGTTGTTTTTAATTAAAATTTAGTAATTTTCACTATTCATCAAAATATACAAGTTATCCGAAAAGTACCAAAATTTCACCCTAGGATAAATTCGATATTCCGAATCAAAAAATGAAGTCCATTTTGAGAGATAAAATTTATAAAATTTCAAAACGTAGGTATTAGTATTCATAATGGCTACTTTGATTGGTCGCGACGTGTTAGAATCTCGAAGTTGCGTACAACACACGCTACTCTATTATTCAAAGAGAAGCGTACCGTGGAATATTGGGGTGTTAAATTCTCCCATCCTTCAATAAATTGCATCCTCTCAATTTATTCTCGGTATTGGAAACTTGGGGTTGACATTTCAAAATATCTTAGTTGAAATCCCACATCGAAAAATGGATTAATGAGGCCTTTATATAAAATAAAGAGTGGTAAGTATGAAGGTTACCGAAAATAACACATATTATGGTTCCATGTAGGAAAATATGGATATGGAAGAGAAATATAACCATCAATATCTGATGGAGAGTGGTAGAGAACATGCCTACGAAAAGTCCAACAATCCCAAAGCCATAAATTTTTGATGATCTAAGGTACCATCTAGGACAACATTTTTGTTCTAAGTTCCTTTTCTTAATGTTGAGGAATTTATTTATGAGATTGGCTAAGATCATAAGAAGATATAATTACTTTATAATTAAATTTTTTATCCATTAATAAATATCTACCACAAACCCATCTTTCAACCCAAAACATAATACAACTCAAAAATACTCTATTTATCCTAATCGTATAGGGTTCCAAATATAATGAATTTATAATTCACATATCAGACCCTTTAAAAAAATACTACATTATACCATCCAGGAACTTCACGTAGTCCATTGGTAGGTAATAAATCCCAATTGCACTATGTTTGTGGGTTCGATCCTCGCAGCTTTGTCCAACGCGACGGGTCGTCACACGGTCTGCGTGTTGTCCTTTTATAAAAATCCAAAAATAACCTTTCAAACTTAATCCCTTTCAACCTTTAGACTTATCCAAAATACTTATATAAACTCTCAGTCCAAAATTTATATGAATGATAAACATAATGTAGATACTTTTTACCCCGTAATAGCATGTGAATACCTTCATTATGTATTCTTTTAAAACACTGAAACATGTTGAATTACCATAAAACCTTATTGATTACATTCATGCTCCTTTATTCCATATAGAATACTGGATATACTTCATCCATCCAAAAATGTTGTAAACCCCAACAATAATGGAATATACAAATCTTTAATCAGTTTCAAGGCAGTTAAGAATATCCAATATAACTTACCCAAATCAACCATATCTTATTCAAAAATCAGTACCTCAATATTAGGACCATATTAAGGTTTATCTTTCCTCCAACCATGTAATTTCCAAAAAATTTAACTCGATGTAGAGTCACTTTTCTTAGTACCATAAAATCTCAAATCCTCAATGAAATAGTACTGTAGTACAATCCTTATTTATTTCCAGTACATCATTGATACAACACTTCAATGAAATAATTACAAAATAAAAACATAATAACACTAGTCATTCCTCTTCATCTATGGTAGTATCATAACTTGATTATTATCCAATAGCATCATTTGTGGCATAGTCTGATGATTTGGACATTGGTTTGCGTAGTGTCCAAACTCCTTGCAGATGAAGCATTGTACATTTGAAACCTTTTTCTTTCCCTTACAGTCACGTACTTGGTGTCCTTTTTCTCCACACTTATAACAAACTCCCATTCCCTTCAGGCAAGTTCCAGGGTGTTTCTTCCCACAGTTACCACATATGGGAAAATTCTTATTTTCCCTCTTCCCTTTATCCATCTTTCTATCTTCCATCCTTTTCTTCTCTTGCTTCCCTTCAAATCCATAGGACTCAGAGAACTCTTTACTTATCTTATAAAAACATGATACTATTTCTACATATGATGATAATACGTGGGAGAATATTTCACTTCTAAATTATGGCTTAATACCATGAAATATATGATCTTTCTTACTCTTTGGATCATGCGTATTGTTGGAGTTCTCATTTCTTCTACTGGGTGTCATTTCTAAACAATGGCATACACTAGATTAGTTTGTGAATAGAAATACTTAATCCCAAACTTGTAAAACAATTAACATAAATTAAATAGTTTATGGATATAATCCATAATCATAAAAATGTCTTATTTGAGGAATTATATACTCATAAACCCTTCATAATGGTTTGTAAAGAAAATGAGAATTGTCCTAAGCATATCCCTCAGGAGTGTCGTAACCAAGAGTGCAGCAAGGCCCATTGTCGTGCACCAGTTCCCGTTCGAGTCTAGATCAAAGCGGTGTTTTAGGGTTTTACCCCTAGGTATATTTGTGCCAAATCCGCATCTACCTGCTCGTATCCAAACAGGGATGTATTACTTGAAAAACTCACAAAATCTCTACAATATCAAAATTCTAGGAAGTTATTATCTACTAATCCTCAAAGTCTATCTCAGGTCTATGTGATCTAATCAGAGTTTATCTAAATCTATCTTCCAAGGTTATTGTTAAACTTCCTCTGATACCAACTGTAACGCCCCGACCCCAGTTACCCAGAGTCAGTGCATTATTTGAATACATTGGCATGATTACAAGGAATCAAGTCTCGAAGGACCGATCAGTTTAGCAGTCTTGGAAAATAGATTACATACATGAATGTTATATTGCACTTTAAGACATAAAAAAAAACATAAATAATCTTTATGAACTCTATTATTCCCTTGGCTTAACCCTGCATATAAATCACAATACACTTCTTGGAATCCTGGGAAAAATAAAACATAGAAAGGGGTGAGCTCAAACGCTCAGTAAGGGTAACAATTATAGTAGAAACTTTCATAAATAAGCATAAACATTTAAGGCAATGTATAACTAAAACAAAATCCTTTTAAACTTGAACTTCATCATAATATGGAAAAAATGAAATGAAATAATGCCATTTACTTATTCACATGGATATTACACTAATTTAATAATCACATGCAATATCAATAACCACTTTCATAATGATGGAATGCATAATGCCAGACTATCATAACCACGTAGCCAAGGCCTCGTGCCAAGACTACAAATAAGATTTTGTCAAGGCCTCATGCCAAGACACTATTTTGTCTCATGAGACCTACTAATGCATCGAGGAGCTATAGCGGGCTCCACCCGTCACTTACTAAATCCAATGCATTCCTCATATGAACAGGTTTAAACATAACATAAACATTCGTATTAAAACTAGCATACGAAATGTCAATACTTTCTCCATAAACCGTTAATGTTATAAAAATAACACATCCACAGTCAAACATATCACAAAACCTTCAACACAATATGGAAGATTTGTATCAACTTCAAAACAAGTTTAAAATCCGTTAAAGAATTTTGACATAGATGAAAATGATTTGTAAAACTATTTGAGAAAAATACCCATTTTCCATGAAAACATTTAAAAGTCACACAATTTAGAAATGAAGTCATTTCAAGAAATTTTTGAATCAAAGTGTCCCAAACCACTTGAAAACTTTTGAAAGTAATTAATATTTTAAAAACATTCATTTCCATATAAATAAATCCTTAAAACCCATTTTGAAGAAATGGACATAAATGAGAAAGATTTAGAAGAATAAATATTTAAAACATTTGAAATGATGTTTTAGTAAAAATTCCCTTAAAAGAATCCCTTTTAAAACTCTTTAATAAAACATGGAAATGGATATTAAATATGTACCAGTAGATACTAAAGTAAAAACAACCTCAGATAATAAAGAGATTGTGAAATTAACACTTACCAATTTGGTAACTTACAAAACATACACCCCATGAAATAGGTATCATACAATGAATATGTAAATACACATAAATTAAATTTTATTACACAAAGAATACAATTATGTGAAGTACATACACCACACAAAAGGTAATAGTGGCAATATGGCATGAATCTCACAGGAATAAGGAGTGAGATGAAAACTCCTTACCTTGCACTTTTCTTTAGTCGAGGGTACGTTTAACCTCCTGTACGAAGATCGTATTATGTTATTAAATTATAAAATAATCATATAGATAAATATGATATCATATATGATCTTTTAATAATTATTTGTTAATATTATTTTAGTATTGTCGTCGTTTCGGGTGTTAACTGATTCGTTTTCCTTTATATGCTTCGTTACGTAAGCCGTGTTTGTTATGGATAGGTTGTATCTTATTCATATCCAGAATGATATCAAGTACTTAAAAATTACTTTTAATCATCAAACGATAATTATTCTTGAATGGATATGATGGGGAAATGAATCTCATCGCGTTTGTGGAGACGGTAATCCGTACGTACGCACGAACGCTACTTTCATTTCATTTTTCATTTTAAAAGGAATCAAAACCAAATGATACATAGATATATAATTATTCTAGTATAATATAATATCTTATATGTGTTACTTAAGTTCATTAACACAATCCTTTATACGTTCCATGTATGGTATGAACGAGTCATATCACTTTGAGGGGGCGGTGGTCCGCACTTCCTCAAATGAAATTATCGTATTTATATACAACATGAAACGAATAATAGTATGATATAAAATGGAATTACATAAGATTATATATAAAATAAATATCATTAATATCATATTTAATTATAGTTCCATCATAATGGACACCATGAGAGGTGGTAGGAGATAATTGAACAATCATCGCTTTGTGAGGCGTTTGGTTGCCATCCACAGAAACATTATGTTCTTCACCCATTATATGGAGGTGTGTGTAAGTGTAGTTATAATACTTCTAATAAAAATATAATAGTATATTTATGATACTGTTTTTGTTACAAAAGAAAATAATAAGAATAGTTTAGGGGTTGGAGAAGTAAAATAAAAGAAAATAAGCTAAGAGAAATCGTTACCTTTAATTTGGGTAACTCCCTTTGTTTTGAACCAAAAAGGACTCTTGAAGTGCCTTATGCCTAAGGTAAGGCTTATAAGAGGAGGAGAGGGATGTAGGTAACTTAATTGGGTAGAGGTTTGATGATCCAAAAGGCTTGAGAGGTGTGATTAATTGTTTAGAAGTGGTGTCCTTTTATAAGGGGGGGGAGGGGCTCTTTAGGAAAAACTTAAAGTATTAATTTATAATAAATTCATATTCGGTTTCTAGTGGCTCCAAAGTTGATTATTAAAAGTATAAGGTGGGTATGGGTCTAAATAATTTCAACCAATAGATTTTATACAGGTTTGAGTCATTATATTAACCTTATCTTTTAGTTTTAACTCTTGGTTAATTAGTTTAACACTTACCATGTCACTTTGTATTTTTATAATATATAGTTAATAAACTTACTATATACATCCAAGCGACCCCAAAGTGGTCCATTAATGATACACCAATAATGATATAAGTCTTTTGGCTGAACCTTAGATTTTTAGGAATATAATATAAATTAATAATATAATATTTGTTTTAAAAACTCATTTATGTCAATTTTGACACTACTCAATAATTGATTTGTGTTAAAGTCTTAACAACTTTATTAATTAGAAAAAAAAATAATTTATGCAATCCTAACATGTCATATTAACCAATAAAATTCATTTATCTCATCAAAACTCTCAAATTATATTTATTTTAAAATTTATAATACCAATTATTTGATTCTTTCATTAATAAGGAAAATACTGCATCATTATAGTGTCATAGGTATTTTTACTTTTTCAATGTCTAAAAATTATAAATAAAATACCATTATGTAGTAAATATTTTTATATTTCTAATTAATATTTATAATCGAAAATATAACATATATAACCCTATGTAAAAATTGTTTTTCTAAAAGATATAAGCTTATGTCATTTTTGTATTTACTTTAACTTAATTAAAATAAAGTGTCCCTATCACCTACAAGTGGCTCTATGGGGTCCCAAAATCGACTCAAAGATCCATGGTCGGACATGTATCCACCAATAAGGTTAGGAAACGTTTTAGAGTAATTTATTATTATTATAATATTATTTTTTTACCCTTATTTACCGGATTTACCCTTTAACCATGGTAAATAAAATATTTACCTAAGTAATTATTCAAAATGTCTAAAAATAAAAGTTACCTATTTACACAATTTGAAAATCCTGATTCCAAATATGGAATTCATTTTTTCAAATTCAAAACACAGAAGTGGCAGAAATTAATTTAAAATTAATTCTTTCTGTCAAAACAAAAAGCGTGTTTTTAAGATATAATAATTATCAAAATATTGACACTTGTTTATGTCCGGTTTAATTGTGAAATTATGTCCAATGACCAACATTGTATTAAATGGTAAAAATATATTATAAATATACTTTAAAACCACTCAAATTCATAATTTATCACTATTAATTATTTTGATTAAAAAAGTTGTTTTTAATTAAAATTTAGTAATTTTCACTATTCATCAAAATATAAAAGTTATCCGAAAAGTACCAAAATTTCACCCTAGGATAAATTTGATATTCCAAATCCAAAAATGAAGTCCATTTTGAGAGATAAAATTTATAAAATTTCAAAAAGTAGGTATTACTATTCATAACGGCTACTTTGATTGGTCGCGACGTGTTAGAATCTCGAAGTTGCATACAACACACGCTACTCTATTATTCAAAGTGAAGCGTACCGTGGAATCTTGGTGTGTTACATTAAGATTTCATATAATCCATGATATTTTCAATATCATTTCAAGAATTTCTATGTTCTAATTATGTCATAAAATATTGAAAAAACTCTTCTTGTTATTGTTAAACATTTAATTCTAAAGGGTTATTTGATGTTATCAAAATCCATATGTTTATATTTCAAATAAGAAAAAATATTATTTTGTTCCCTTAGAGTAAATAAAAGTTATTATTTTATGTGTAATTTTAATAAAAGGTATCATTTTATGTACAACCATGAATTTCATTCATTTTATGAGATATGGACATTATCTGTAACTTGTGACATTTCATGCATACCCTAGTTTTATTTTAATAAAGTCTTTCTGTTATATACATATGCATTAAATAAATTATTCCTTAATAGGAATCTACTTCCGAAATGGATTTTATGAATTTAATGAATGAAATTTTAATGCATGAATGTTAGTTACTCTTTAATTAACATTCCATGTACTTATGAAATGTTTAAAAGTGGAAAGATTTAGTTATTCTGAATCTATAAAATTACTTCATATGAAAAATATATATATATATATATATATGTATATTTATGTAAATAAGTTTCCATGATTTTGAAGTAAAAAACCTAGTTAAAATATATATATATATATGTAATGCAAGCTTAAAATTTTTTTATTAAAAAATTAGACACTTGAACATTGTAAATATGGTAGGGAATTGGGGAGTAAATCCATCTCTCAGGAAAGTGGGTAGGCCCATACAACCTTCAATGTTTCAAGTGGGCGTCATGTTTTATTTTCAAAAGCTTGCATAATGTTTTCTAAAAAATCATTGGATTACTTTTAAAGCAATTTTTGAGCATAAGTATTTTAAAAGTATTATAGTATTTTCAAAGCGTAAAGAATTTCAATGATATTTTTAAATGGTATTTCTAAAATTACTTTATAAGATATTATCAAAATAATGTTCCAAATTATTTTTCAAAAGTTATTTTCAAAGGAGATTTCATAAAAGGTTGTTCACTGATTTTAAAACCCTTTACTGGGAAATTTTATGATCATCTCATGATTTTAAAATGTTTTCACAGGTATCTTAGATATTATTAAAAGGACATATTCATTTAAAGAGATATTACACCTGAAGAAAATTAAATATTTTATTTTATTTTTATACAACTCTAATAAATTTATAAGGTGTTATCTAATTCTCCAGAACCTATATCAGAAAAGTTCCTAGAATATAATATGTACTGTTTATTTTTAGTTGTCTTTAAAAAAATACATGACATTTTTATGTACTAAATATAAAAGCGTGGATTCGGGGAGTTACATTCGGTATGAGAGCAATGGTCTAGATAATTTTGTAAAATTAGAACACTTCACTAGGTTAAGTATCATTTCTTAGTAAAATCCTATATTCTTTAATTTTTTAGATAGAAGGAAGGAGAACTCAAACGAATCTCTTATCTCTTCCAGATGAGCTAGTTGTTAAGATTTTCATAAAGTCATGTTCAGTTGAGTTTCAGCCTTATGACTCCATTAGACTTACCTACAAACATCTTTATAACATATCCAAAACATCTGACATACTTTGATTCTATCGAGGATCGTGATTTTTCTATTATGAACTCATGTTGATGTGATTATCTTACCATACACACCAAGAAAAGTATCATGAAGGTATTTTTAAATTTTTTACCCTGTACAACAAAAATGAATCACTCCCAAATTTTTATGAAGTTGTGGAAGGGGGAAAGCTCAGTGTAATATATATGTGTCAACTTTTAAGTTTTTATTTTTATGGGAGAATATGAAATGATTTTGAAACTTTTTAAGATGATTCAATGAGACTATCATATAGAAATCAAGTCCAAACTGACCTTTTGGAGTTTTATACTGAATCTACTTCTATAAGAACTAATTTCAGATGTTTACATCAATAAAACCCCACATGCACAAGTTGCATATGGGAAAAATAAACAAAGGAATTTGAAGCCACCTTGAGCATTACTCTCCTTGGAAGAAATCCTCCTTCCCATGAATATCGCCAACTTTACAGACCTTGGGAATATTGGTATTGGAACTCAAGACCTAGATTTTTAAGGGTGTAAACATGAACGAATTTTGAGGGTGAAATTCAGTTAAGGGAGGATAATGTAACATCATGAGTTTTTATGTATTTTTGTATTTTAAATAAATACAATAAATAAATAAGATTTTGAATTTAATGATAGGAATGATAAACATTTTATTTATACATTGACTCTAATACATCATTACCATACAAAATCTAACTCAACAAACACACTATTAATGATAGTAACACAAATGGAGCACTACCAAGTAACACAATAAGGATGAATGAGTATCCCACTTCCCCTAAATATTCCATAATAAGAAAAGTGATAGAGGGTAAAATAGAAATAATACTAAGAACAAGAAGAAAGTATAACACCATTATGAAAGTAAGAAATGAACTTTGAGGAGTTTTTATGTGTTTTTCAAATTCCATTAGACATAGGAATTTATAAGGATTTTATTTTTAACCATTATAAAATATAACTATAGAAATTTATTTTAAAGGTGATAGTGATATGTAGGAGATGTTTATAAATAATACATGAAAAAATAAATTTTAGATTTGAGAATCCTTAGTGATTATTCGATATTATTTTTATTAAAGTAAAATTATATTAGTAATCTCTATTTTGAAATAAAAATAGTATTCTGGGAAAGAAACTTACATCATGGCAAACTACTGCAACTAATTCATGGAAATTATTACAAGTAGTTAAAAAGGAAATACACCAACAAACAGTAGAATACCAAAGGATCAGTTATAATTATAAAATAAATGATGATAAAAATAGTTATAATATAGAGAGAAAAAGGAAAGAAAAAATCATTATGCTAAAAATAGAAATAACTTCACGGAATTTAGTTTATACAAGTATCACTTTGAGATAGGAATTTATAAATTTTTCCTTTTCGATCGTTAGAAAATATCCCTCGATATGTTTAGGTAATTTAAGATAAATTGAAATAATAGGTTTAAAATAATTTTTAATTAATGGTTATAATTTATAAACACAATGTTAATATATAAAGTACTAAACTTTGTTTTGAGATAAAATTGATTAATATGTATATTTTAATATTCTTGTTTTTAATAAAATACAAATGTTTACAACTTAAGAAAGTATATATTTTTTTAAGTAATATTTTCAAAATCAAATAAAAATTTTATAGTAATTGTGTTTTTTGGAAAATATAAAGCTTAGTATCTAATTTAGATATTTTAGTTTTCCCCTTGTTTAAAAAATAACTAACCTTAGGCTAAGTGGGGACATCTAAACCACATGGAGGACCCACAAGGAGTTAACCCTAATGGGAGGCGTCGACCCAAGCAGCCTAAGTGGCTAGGAAGATCTTTAAGAGGCGCATAGTTACAACCGAAAGTGTGTGGGACCTATTTATAGGTGCCCATTAGTTTGTGGAGAGAGTGGGTCGAAGTTCATAAGGAGCCCATGTTTAAGTCTCCTGTGTGTGTGCTTGTGTTATCAGACCAAAGAAACCACATTCTACATTATAAAGTGTTTCTAGAAACTAGCACATTTTGACATGGGATGAAATCAGAAATCATGGAATGTGATCTCGACCATCCATCTGATATTGGGCTCATCTAAGTCGTCTACTTCCTCTCATGTTCATTTTCCCTCCACTAATCATTCAATTTTCAAATCAACAGACAGTATCATGATCTTCATATGGATATGATCTGGACCATCCATTTGATTCTACGGTCGTCTTCAACCCTAATTCAACCAACAAAAACCCTCGATGTCGCCCTCCTTTTCCTCCATTGATGTCAATACTCTCAATCAATCGTAGCCAAGTGATATAAATGCTTAACAAAAAATCAAATCAAGATCTTCAATTAGTATATTAAAAAAAATACTAATTTGTACCCATTAATGAGTTACGGATATCACACAATGTCGATTTTATCTGAACCTGAACTCCATGAATGAACCACAACCTTCTGCGGTATCTACCCTAAAACAACAATGTTATCATCACATAAAATATGTATTTTTATACACATCAGGATTGTATTTTTGTCGTCACAGTAATCCTCCTGGATTTTTCTGGTTCCCTATGTGCATTCCCATTTTTATAAAAATATAAAGAGGTTTATATCATTTTAAAACTAAATGATATCTTCTACTGGACATCACTCGACTTACATGTAAAGCCAATGGAAAAGGTGATCTTTCATTGACAAGTTGATATAAAATATATATATAATATATCAAACTGTTAAATATTAGTGTATAGTGTGAGGAAAAATTATGCCTATAAATAGAATACAAACCCCTTATAATTTCACATATACAACTCTCTCACGCTTGGTGAACCAACAACCCACAATCCTTCCTCCTCCTTTGTCAATCAATTATGGTAAGGGATTACTTGTTTTTATTTTCAATTGTTTCCATTATTTGAAATTTTATTTGTAAGGGGTGTTTATTTTTATTATATCAAATTATTTCATGATTTTAAGTTTTTTATAAAAAATCTTACTAGGAGTGTTATAAATATTTCCTTCTAAAATTATATTTTTTTAGAAAGTCCTTAATAAGGGATTTATTTTCAAAATTCATATTAAAATTATGGTTAATTTAATGTATATTTTATTTTCAAAGATTTTCAAGCTATTCTATTTAAGGCTTATAATTTCCAATATATATTTAAGTAAGGGGTTTATTTTTATTTTTAAGGATTTTATTTTGGAAATTATATTTCAATAGAGTTATAATTTTGAAAGGGAAATTCCTTCTTTCAAATATTTCTTTTATTATCATAAGAGATATCTAATTTTTAAAATAAATATATGATAATGGTAATATTATAAAGTTATTCAAATTTATAAATAAATTATTTTTTCAAATTTAGTTCTATATGGGTTTTATTTTTTATTTGGGTTTATATTTTTAAGACCCTTATTAAGGGAACTATTTTTATAGGAAATTAAGATTTCATATAAGCCATGATATTTTCAATATCATTCCAAGAATTTCTATGCTTGAATCGTGTCATAAAACATTGACAAAACTCTTCTTGTTATTGTTCAACATTTAATTCTAAAGGGGTATTTGATGTTATCAAAATCTATATTGTTGGTCGGAGTGGATACTCAAGAGGGGGGTGAATTGAGTTCCAATTAAAATTTCTGTTTAAAAACTTTGTCTTAAAAACCCCCAAATAAAATACTGAATTAAACTGTAGTGAATTTATATCAAAGTAAAGGTTCCGTTGGGTTCTCAAGGGATTGATTATTTCCCAGCTAATCAAAACAGAAGAGTTGATTCACTTTTGAAACTAACTTACTGATTTATAACTAATATAAACACTTGCGAGTTTAATTATCAAAGTGATTTTAAAACAGTTTTGGTTTTAAAATAATTAGTAGCAGAATAAAAAAATAACTTTGAAAATAAATAAGCACAACAGATTTAACCAAGAGGTTCAGTCTCAAGCTGAGACTTAGTCCTCTCAAAACTTTATATAAATGTGATCCACACCCTGGATCGGGGATTACAATAGTATACAACTGTCCAGGTCCAAGACCTCTACCACTGTTATTCGTGGGAAACAAAACAACAGCAACCAGCTGTCCAGGTCACACACAACCTCTACCACTATTATCAGTGGGAACAAAAAGGTGTAAGAGTTTGAGTGAGGATCTACAGATCCTCCAGTTAAAGTACAGGAGACAGTGTGTGTGTTAAATACAGTAGATAACACACACTGCTCGAAATGTAAAATAATGAATCACAGAGCAGAGATGTAGAGTTTAGAAATGGATTTAGTGATTTCAATGAAGCTTTGGACTCCTTAAGTTTTATTAGAAATGGTTCCAAGTCCTCTTCTGGTTTTTGTCTGAAAAATAGAGTTTCATCTGCTTGGCATCCAGGTTTAGAGATAGTGAAGAATGTAGTCGATGAAGTTCTTCAATGTCCTCGTGAATGTACAGAATTCTTCTTGAATAATCTTGAGTGTATATTAGGTTCTGTGTCTTCTGCAACTATCTCATCCACCACTCTTTGCACTCATATGTGTCTCGTTGTGTGTTTGCACCAACAGGGGCTTCTTGTATTTATGGCACGAGCTCCAGCAAAAAAATGATTTCTTTTTGCAGGTACGAGGTACGGTTCCCTGACATCCAACAACCTTCATTAAATAAATGACAGAGCATTAAAATATTCCTAATATAACCGTTTGTTATCTTAAATAAAGATAAAGAAATTCAAACAGCTGTTTATGACTATTGGTGAGTCAAGTGATCGGTAGGTCATCAGCATCAGCATCGGTGGCTAGACATCAGTGTGTCATGATCGGTGACTCATTTGATCAGCATCGGTGTGTCATGATCGGTGACTCATTTGATCAGCATCGGTGTGTCATGATCGGTGACTCATTTGATCAGCATCGGTGTGTCATGATCGGTGACTCATTTGATCAGCATCGGTGTGTCATGATCGGTGACTCATTTGATCAGCATCGGTGTGTCATGATCGGTGACTCATTTTTCTTGTGATATGGATCGGTGCGACTGTTGTCTTAACAGAACACAAAGTGTATGTTTGATCCAGAAGACTTCCAGAAATACTTGTAAATCAATAGCAAGCACAGATAAAAACATGATCCAACCAATATAAACAGATTCACTAAGAGATTGTGATTATGTATATGAGAAATCCAACCGGATTAAGTAACGATGATTTGTGATTATTAAAACAGCAATCATAAGAATAATTCAACAATCGTCCAGAGGGCTCAACAATCTCCCCCTTTCTGATAATCACAAATCTTAGCCATAAATAAAAATAATATATCATCAATAATAGTGATAGGGCATAATAAGAATAAAAACACAATGAGATATAAATCTCCCCCTGGATTTATGCCTTTGTCTATTTATGTAAACATTGCTCCCCCTGCCATAGTATGTTTCTCCCCCATAGATATAAATCTCCCCCTTTGGGATAATCAAAAAGGAGGTAAAACATATAAAGAAGAGAAAAGAAGGGATCATAGAGAATAGAGAGAAGAAAAAAAATTTGTTTTTAAAGTAAATTAGAGTAAAAACAGAACACTGGTCACCCGATCAACAACAAGACACATCTATTTCTGGGGATGTAACGGGGCTTTGCCTTTGTCAGAAGGATCAATGGTTGGTAAGTTGGAAGGCTTGGAGATAGGATGAACTGGGAAAATTTGAAAAGGTGGTAAGATGACTCTGGAAGGTGGAGGAGAAGATGCCTCAGAGATTTGTTGTTGAGCAGTAGTAGCTGGTTGAGAAGATTGCTGAAGAACTGGCCATAGTTGAGATAGAGCTTGAGCAACGGAGATCTGATTTGGAGCAACATCAGAGGCACTGAGAGGTTCAGCAGTAAGAAGCACAATGGCGGTGGCTTGTTCATTCAGATAAGGCTTCAAGAGATTTATGAAATCCTGAATAACCTCTGCACCATACTGCATAGACTTCTCAAAATCATTCTTATTATCTATAAACCATTCCAAGGTAGGAGTAAAATCTTGCAACTGACGAACTTGAGTCTTGAAAGCTTGAGTGACTGGAGGTAGTTTCAGATTATCAGCCAACACTTTGAAATTCGCGATCATCTCATGCTTGGTATAAATCTTTGAAAAGTAATGATCAACCTTTTCCTTGATCTCTCTCTGAGCTTTATTTGCATCTACTGAATATACTTTTACCATCTTATGAATGTGATCATTGTGCTCCTTCATCTTCCTCAATGAGTCCAAATCAAGAACTTGTCTAATGGCAGCCAATTCATCATGCACAATCTGCCTTAGAGCCTCTAGATCATGAGTAGTGATCTTGGTTACTTTTGCTGCACTGTCTTGAGCAACTATCTGAGTTATCTCAGCTTTAAACTTCCTCAGATCAGACTTATTAAGATGTTCAATTAGATTCTTCAACACTTCCATCATACCAGAGATGGTTGATCTAAATTCGTTTGATAAAGAAACTAAGCCAGATTGTAGATCCTTCAGAGTCTGATTTAGAGAGGCTATGTGTCGCCAATAAACTCACCAGTATTGGCCAGGTCTGGTATAATAACATTTGATACTCTTGTTTAAAAGGCTTCCAAAGAATCTTCAAAAACTTGCAGAGAATCTTGAGTAAGAGAATTTGAAATTTTTCTTGGACTGTATCTCTCACAGCAGCAAGCAACTCAATTTTGAACTTATCAAAATCAGATTGAGAGACAGTAGAACTAGGTAGATGAACATCAGCAGCATCAACAACATGATCAGACCTTGCCTCTACTGGTTGGCTTTCATTCATAACCGCAGTGGATTCTAATTCTTCTTCTTCTTCTTCAGAATACTCTAAACCCAAAACAGCAAAACCAGGGTAATCATCCCAGATAGCAGCACACAGAGTAAATTTCGGTTTATCATAACTTTCTTTTCCATTGATTTCTAGAGAATCTCTCTTGCCACCGGTATTTGTTTCTTTCACAGTTTGATGAGGTTCTATTGGAGGTACATCAA
This sequence comes from Viscum album, assembly GCA_963277665.1. Lineage (NCBI taxonomy): Eukaryota > Viridiplantae > Streptophyta > Magnoliopsida > Santalales > Viscaceae > Viscum > Viscum album. Next base: position 2,060,470,278 of record OY728133.1, on the reverse strand, counting down.
GACCATCCATTGGTCGGTTATCACCACCATCATCATCATCATCATCATTATCCTCATTATCATCATCTCCATTCCCATTTCCATTCTGCACAGAATCTTCACTGTCAGATACTTCAGTGTCAGTAGCTTCTTCATCACCAAGAACTGGTTCTGATTCAGGTAAGGCTAAAGGTGGACTGGCAGGTCCAAAGTCCACTCTTCTCTTAGGGCTCACAGTATCAGGATCACTCCTATCATCAGGAGGTGACATACTTCCTTCTTTTTTTTCATCTTCTTCCATCCCTTGTTTACCAGACTCTTAAGTGTCCTTATTCCTTTCAACATTTACTTCTTCCTCATCATCAAAATAAATTGGCTCCTCATCTGATTTCAAACCAGGGTCTCTCAAACCCTTCGGCCTCTTTCCATGATCAGTGGGATTGTAGGATTCATACAGCTTGTCCTCATTAGCAACCTAGCACTTTTTCCATGGGTTCCAATTTATTTTCATCCTTTTACAAATTTATTTGTTAACTCAAAAAGCACTATCAGATTTAGCTATCTCATCAGCTTCATCAACACATTCCACATTCTTTAACATATCAGAGATCATTTTAGAATAGAACAGGGCAGTGGCTTTCTTAGAAGGTTTCACCATTCCAGCTATGTGCACCATTAGATATCTACAAAAATTGATCTTATCATGGGTCTTTAGTAGAAACAATAGAAAAACATCCTAGAATTTTATAGCAGTAAAATCTCCTTTCCTAGGGCAAATTTGGTGCTGAATAAACTTAAAGATAAGTCTACATTCACCATCCAACTCTGAGGATGTGATTCTCCTTGACTCTCTATTTCTAGTCAAAAGCTCTAAAGCTAACTCATAAGAGAAGTATTCAGTGGTTGGAGGAATGTTTCCAGCATAATCCTCATACTGACCCTCATGGGGTACATTTAAACATTCAGCCCATTGTTTAGATGAAAAAGATATTTTATTGCCTTTCACTACAGAAGACATTCTGGCAGCCTCTACACCATCTAAAGTAACTTTAAGATTTATATAGAACTCATGCACTAGATTTGGGTAGTATACCCGAGTGTTATCTGAGAACCAGGCTTTCCATCCTTGCGATTCTAAAACTTGTAACAACAGCGACTTACTTGTCAAAAGCCAGGCAGAACTGGCTTCCTTTTCTACAGCAACAATCTGAGTTTCTAGGTTTGGATTTACTGATCTTTGAGTGGTACTACTCGAATCGCCTCGAGCACACTTTGAAGGTACATGACTGTCTTATCCTTTGCTTGGTCTCTTTTTCTTATCCATTTGAAGATTCTGGGGAACGCAGGAGTTCGAAGGTTCGAAGTAGAGGAGAAGAGAGGATATAAGGCTTGGCGAGAAATGAAAGGTAGACAACTTGGGGAATAGAAATAGTCGCGTATCATTTATTTCATCATTCAGGGTTCCCATAATAAAGATAAAAGTAATTAATTAATTACATCATAATAAAAAGTAATAGAAAAAAAAGATCGGTTTGACTGATCGGTTTCACAGATCGGTTTCACATATCAGTTTCACAGATCAGTTTCACAGATCGGTTTCATAGATCAGTTTCATAGATCGGTTTCACAGATTGGTTTCACAGATCGGTTTCAGAGATCGGTTTCACAGATCCCTTTCACAGATCGGTTTCACAGATCAGTTTCACAGATCGGTTTCACAGATCGATCATAAAAAACTCTTGTTTAATAAAATTCATTCTTTCAGAGCATAAAGGCTTTGTAAAAATATCAGCTAATTGATGTTAAGAACTAATAAATTCTAGAGAAATATCACCTTTTTGATAATGATCTCTTAGAAAATGATGTCTGACATCAATGTGCTTAGTCCTAGAATGAGACACAGGGTTCTTAGATATGTTGATCGCACTAGTGTTGTCACAGTTAATTGAAACATGTTTAAAATCAAATCCATAGTCCAATAAAGTTTGTTTCATCTACAGAATCTGTGCACAGCAACTACCAGCAGCTAAATATTCTGCTTTAGTAGTAGACAATGCAACTAAGTTTTGTCTCTTACTACACCATGATACTAGGGACTTTCCAAGTAAATGACATGTTCTAGATGTGCTTTTCCTATCTAACTTACATCCAGCAAAGTCAGCATCTAAATAACTAGTTAGGTCAAATGATTGTCCTTTTGGATAAAACAAACCTAAATTCATAGTATACTTAAGATATTTAAAAATTCTTTTAACATCCAGTAAGTGTGATTCTTTAGGATTAGCTTGAAATATAGCACACATACACACACTAAACATAATATCTGGTCGACTAGCAGTAAGATAAAGTAAACTCCCAATCATACCTCTATAATTAGTTTGATCCACTGGTTTCCTAGTTTCATCAATATCCAATTTACAGGTGGTACTCATAGGTATATCACTTCCCTTAATACTATCCAAACCAAAACATTTTAATAAATTCTTAGTATATTTACTTTGATTTAGAATAATACCATCTTTAGTTTGAAAGATTTGAAATCCAATAAAATACTTAAGCTCTCCCATTAAGCTCATTTCAAACTCATTTTTCATAACCTTTGAAAAATCAGTACATAAAGAATTTTTAGAAGATCCAAAAATAATATCATCAACATAGATTTGTACTATTAAAACATCTTTTGAAATCCTTTTTATAAAAAGAGTGGGATCAGCTATTCCTTTTGTAAATCCTTTTGAAATAAGAAAGTTTGAAAGTCTTTCATATCATGCTCTTGGAGCTTGTTTTAAACCATATAAAGCTTTAGAAAGTTTAAAAACATGATTCTGGAAATGAGGATTTGAGAAACCAGGTGGTTGTTCTACAAAAACATCTTCAACAATAAAACCATTTAGAAAAGCACTTTTCACATCCATTTGATATAACTTGAAATTCAGATGTGATGCATAGGTAATTAAGATCCTAATAGCCTCTAATCTAGATACAGGTGCAAAGGTTTCCTCATAGTCAATTCCTTCTTCTTGATTGTAACCTTGTGAAACTAGCCTAGCTTTGTTTCTAATGATGTTTCCAGATTCATCAACTTTGTTTCTAAACACCCATTTTGTTCCTATGGTTATAGTGTCCTTAGGTCTTTCTACTAATTTCTAGACTTTGTTTCTTTCAAATTGATTTAGTTCTTCTTGCATATCCATTACCCAAAATTCATCATTGATAGCATCATTGATATTTTTAGGTTCTAACTGTGAAAGAAAATCTTGATGTTCAACCTGATTTCTTAGAGAATCTCTAGTATGTGTTCCTCTATCTAAATTACCTACAACAGCATCTAATGGATGGTTCTTTATAATCCTAGTTGGTCTAGAAAAGGTAGGACTAGAGATTTCAGGTTCATCTACAGGTTGAGGTTCAACAGAAGAAGGTTCTGGAAAATTTCCAGAACTGGATGTTTTAACTACAGGTCCACTGTCTTTATCATTAAGGTTCAAAACAGAGAGATCATCTTCAAGATTTTCAAGAGAGGTCTTAGGTTCATGTGGATCAGTTTCATCAAATTTGATGTGAACAGATTCTTCCACACATTTGGTTGTCTTATTGAAAACTCTATAGGCTTTACTAGAAATAGAGTAACCTAGGAAAATTCCTTCATCACTCTTGGATGCAAATTTGTCAAGATTGTCTTTAGTATTAAGAATAAAGACTTTGCATCCAAAAACTCTGAAGTAGTTAACCTTAGGTTTCCTATGGTTCCACAACTCATAAGGGGTCCTCTTAAGAACAGGTCTGATCAAGACTCTATTAATAACATAACAAGTTGTATTTACAGCTTCAGTCCAAAAATAAACAGGTAGGTCATACTCATTAAGCATAGTCCTTGAAATTTCTTGTAGGGTTCTATTCCTTTTTTCTACTACACCATTCTATTGAGGTGTCCTAGGGGCAGAGAAATTGTGACTATAGCCACTGTGTGAGTAGTAAGATTCAAACTCATGATTTTCAAACTCACGGCCATGATCACTTCTCAGGTTTTTAATTTTAAGTCCACTAAGGTTTTCTACAGACTTGGAATATTTTACAAAGCAAGAACAAGCTTCACTTTTGTGAGTTAGAAAATATACCCAAGTATACCTAGAATAGTCATCTACTATAACATAAACATAGTGCTTCCCATTTAAACTAGAAACTCTAGAAGGTCCAAAAAAATCCATGTAAACCAACTCGAGAGGTTGAGAAGTTGAAACTTCTTTCTTTGATTTAAAAGAAACTTTATGTTGCTTTCCCTTTTGACAGGGATTACAAACTTTGTCTGCTGGAAATTCAAGTTTGGGTAGGTCACTAACTAAGTTCTTCCTAGAAAGTTTTCTAAGTGAATGCACATTGCAGTGTCCTAATCTTCTGTGCCAAAGTCAATACTCTTTATGAAAATCATTTAAACAAGTAATATTCTTCTTAGCTAAATAATTTAAATCAACAGCATAAACATCTTCATTTCTTAAAGTAGAAAATACTAAAACATTTTTAGAATTAAAAAAATTGCAAGAATCGTTTTCAAATTTAACATAAAAACAATCATCACATAACTGAGAAATAATTAACAAAATTTATTTAAGTCCATCAACAAATAAAACTTTAGAAATTAATACTGAGTCAGTGTTACCAATCTGGCCTAAGCCGATGATTTTTCCTTTTGAGTTATCACCCAAAGTGACAAAGCCTCCATAAACTTTTACTAAACTCTTAAAGCATGAAAAGTCTCCAGACATATGTCTTGAACATCCACTGTCCAAGTACCAAGTTTTTCTACAGGATCTCTTTAAGCAGGTTCCCTACAAAACAGATTTAGGTAGGAAATGATTTTGGTACCCAGATCTTCTTGGGTCCAGACAGGTTATCCAATAAAACTTTAGGTACCCAGATTTGTCTAATGGGTCTCATTAAATTTGTAGAATCAACATATTTTGAAAGGTAAACCTTATTAGATCCATAACTATGAATATAACTAGTTGAAGCACATAAATTTCCAGAACTAGAATTAGCAGTATTCTATCCAGATTTAGGAATGAATTTAGTTTTGGTAAATTTTCTCTGTCCTGGTTGGTATCCTATACCAGTAGTGTATCTAGGTTTTATTTGCTTACCTAGCATTTGAGTAAGAGTATCTTTACCGTTTGTAAATTTTTCTAAGTCTTTCTTAAGTTGCTCATTAGATAATTTCAGTTCAGTGTTTTCTTTAAGCAACTGAGCATTCTTTTCTATTTCAATATCAAGATCATATTTATGTTTAACAGTTAAAGCATACTGTTTCTTTAAACCTTTGTATTTGTCTTTCAGCTCATTACAGGTTTCTTCTAACATATCACAATATTCAAACAGTTCAGATTTTGACATGTTTTCTGAGTCAGAATCATCTCCAGAATAATATGAATTTAAAGCAGGAGTTTCAGATGTTACCTCAGATGTGTTTATCATGAAACACATATTTTTCTTATTTCTGATTTCAGTTTCAGAAATTTCAGACTCACTGGATCTATCCTCAGAAGCACTCTAGGTATCCTTCATGTCTTTCTTATACTTATTTTCCTTGTATTCATACTTCTTCTTGTACTTCAGCTTTGTACAATCTGCCTTTATATGTCCTTTTCTTTTGCACTCATAGCAGACAACTTCATCACTTTTATCTGGATTTTTCCAATCCTTCTTCCAATGACCCTTGCTGTCATACTTACCTTTGTAATTTGATTTTCTGAAAAACTTCTTCTTCCTATAAAATTTCTTAAACCTTCTGGCAATGTGAGCCATCTCAGCATCACTATCAGAATCACTTTCACTGTCTTTACAGCTTGAACTTTCATTTATAGCTTGGAGTTTCTCCTTATCCTTGTTCTTTGAAGTTGAAGATTTGAAAGCAACAGACTTTCTTCTAGGTTCATCTTCTTCTTCTTTGTTCACCTTAAGTTCTTCTTCATACATCATCAATTTTCCAATTAGTTCCTTGACTGGCAGTTCACCTATATCACACGATTCTCTAATTGAGATAGAAGTTCCTCTCCATCTTTCAGGTAGACATCTCAGAATTCTCATAATTTGTTCCTTTGATGGAACATCCTTTCCCAGAGAGATCATTGTGTTGAAAATTTCATTGAACCTGAGATACATGTCAGAAATGGGTTCATCAGGTTTCATCTTAAAATTATCATACTTGATAGTATAAGTGTTTAATCTCATTTCCTTAACATTAGTTGTTCCTTCATGAGAAATAGCTAAGGTATCCCAAATTTCTTAAGCAGTTTTACAAGAAGATATTCTATTAAATTCCTCATCTCCTAAAGCACAGTACAGAGCATTCATAGCTTTACAATTATTATTGTAGGCTGTCTTAGTAGCTTCATTCCAAGTAGATCTAACAGTAGTAGGTATTTTATATTCTGATTCTATAGCAGTCTAAATATCAAAACCCATGCTCTCTAAATGAATTTTCATCTTAATCTCCCACTGAGCATAGTTGTTTCCATTGAAAAATGGTGGTCTATTGGTAGCAACACCTTCAAGTCTGTTATCCATGATAACTTACTTAAAGAAAATATTTTAAAGAGATAAAAATTTAGAAATAACCGAAATTTTAAGAACTTTAAAATACAACTAAAATCACAGTTGAAAAACAGAGTACTATAGACAATATTAATATTTAAACAGCCTCTGATACCAAATGTTGGTCGGAGTGGATACTCAAGAGGGGGGTGAATTGAGTTCCAATTAAAATTTCTGTTTAAAAACTTTGTCTTAAAAACCCCCAAATAAAATACTGAATTAAACTGTAGTGAATTTATATCAAAGTAAAGGTTCTGTTGGGTTCTCAAGGGATTGATTATTTCCCAGCTAATCAAAACAGAAGAGTTGATTAACTTTTGAAACTAACTTACTGATTTACAACTAATATAAACACTTGCGAGTTTAATTATCAAAGTGATTTTAAAACAGTTTTGGTTTTAAAATAATTAGCAGCGGAATAAAAAAATAACTTTGAAAATAAATATGCACAGTAGATTTAACCAAGAGGTTCAGTCTCAAGATGAGACTTAGTCCTCTCAAAAATTTATATAAAAGTGATCCACACCCTGGATCAGGGATTACAACAGTATACAACTATTCAGGTCCAAGACCTCTACCACTGTTATTCGTGGGAAACAAAACAACAGCAACCAGCTGTCCAGGTCACACACGACCTCTACCACTGTTATCGGTGGGAACAAAAAGGTGTAAGAGTTTGAGTGAGGATCTACAGATCCTCCAGTTAAAGTACAGGAGACAGTGTGTGTGTTAAATACAGCAGATAACACACACTACTCAAAATGTAAAATAATGAATCACAGAGCAGAGATGTAGAGTTTAGAAATGGCTCTAGTGATTTCAATGAAGCTTTGGACTCCTTAAGTTTTATCAGAAATGGTCCTGAGTCCTCTTCTGGTTTTTGTCTGAAAAACAGAGTTTTGTCTGCTTGGCATCCAGGTTCAGAGATAGTGAAGAATGTAGTCGATGAAGTTCTTCAATGTCCTCGTGAATGTACAAAACTCTTCTTGAGTAAGCTTGAGTGTGTATGAGGTTCTGTGTCTTCTGCAACTATCTCATCCACCACTCTTTGCACTCATATGTGTCTTGTCATGTGTTTGCACCAATAGGGGCTTCTTGTATTTATGGCACGAGCTCTAGCAAAAGAAATGATTTCTTTTTGCAGGTACGAGGTACGGTTCCCTGACATCCAACAACCTTCATTAAATAAATGACAGAGCATTAAAATATTACTAATATGATCGTTGGTTAGATTAAATAAAGATAAATAAATTCAAACAGTTGTTTATGACTATTGGTGAGTCAAGTGATCGGTAGGTCATCGGCATCAGCATCGGTGGCTAGACATCGGTGTGTCATGATCGGTGACTCATTTGATCAGCATCGGTGTGTCATGATCGGTGACTCATTTGATCAGCATCGGTGTGTCATGATCGGTTACTCATTTTTCTTGTGATATGGATCGGTGCGACCGTTGTCTTAACAGAACACGAAGTGTCTATTTGATCCAGAAGACTTCCAGAAATACTTGTAAATCAATAGAAAGCACAGATAAAAACATGATCCAACCAATATAAACAGATTCACTAAGATATTGTGATTATGTATATGAGAAATCCAACCGGATTAAGTAACGATGATTTGTGATTATTAAAACAGAAATCATAGGAAGAATTCAACAATCTTCCAGAGGGCTCAACACATATGTTTATTTTTCAAATAAGAAAAATTATTATTTTATGCCCTTAGAGTAAATAAAAGTTATTATTTTATGTGTATGTTTAATAAAAGGAATAATTTTATGTTCAACCATGAATTCCATTCATTTTATGAGATATGACCATTATCTATAACTTGTGACATTTCATTCATGCCCTAGTTTTATTTTAATGAAGTCTTTGTTTTATATACATATTCATTAAATAAATTATTCCTTAGTATGACACTACTTCCAAAATAGATTTTATGAATTTAATGAATGAAAATTTAATAAATGAATGTCACTTACTCTTTCATTAACATTCCATGTATTTATACAATGTCTAAAAGTGGTAGCAGATGACTTCCTATGAAAGTGTATATATAGATATGTGTATATTTATGTAAATAAGTTGTCATGATTTTGAAGTAGAAAACCCAGTGAAAAATGTGTATATATATATAAGGAAAGCTTATAATGTTTTTATAAAAAAATACACTTGAACATTGTAAATATGGTAGAGAATTAATGAGTGAACCCATCCATCGGGAAAGTGGGTAGTACCAGAAAACCTTCAATGTTTCAAGTGGCCCTCATGTTTTATTTTCAAAATCTTGCATAATGTTTTCTAAAAAAACATTGAATTACTTTTAAAGAAATTTTTGAGTGTAAGTATTTTCAAAGTATTGTAGTATTTTTAAAGCGTAAAGAATTTCAATGATATTTTCAAATGGTATTTCTAAAATTACTTTCGAAGGTATTATAAAAAAATGTTCTAAAGTATTTTTCAAAAGTTATTTTAAAAGGAGATTTCATAAAAAGTTTGTCACTGGTTTTAAAACCCCTTACTAGGCAATTTTATGTTTATCCCATGTTTTTAAAATGTTTTCACAAGTACCTTGGAGGTTCTTAAAATGACGTCTTCATTTCAAGTGATTGTGCATGCGAAACAAATTAAATATTTTATTTTATTTTTATACAACTCTAATAAATTTGTATGGTGTTGGCTAATTCTTTAGAACCTGGACCGGAAAAGTTTTTTGGAATGTAGGGTGTACTATGTATTTTTTTAGTTGTCTTTAAAAGAATACACTATATTTTTATATACTAAATCTGAAAGTGCGGATTTGAGGCATTACACTTTGTTTATGTCATCATACTCTTATACTCGTCTTATGTCCACTGATGACATTCAATTATTAATACTTTTGTTTATCCTTACTGAGCATTTGAACTCATTTTTCTTATGTTTTCCATTTCCACAGGTTATGAAGAATTATGTTAAATGAGTTATGTCTAGAAAGGTTTCATGTGTGAGGAATTTTATGGTGGATGTTGAAGACTTAATATGGAATAAGAAAAGATGAGTATGGTGGAAAAATACTCACTTGAAGACATGAGTATTGTTATGCAAGAGTTTTTCCTAATTCTATAAAACTCTAAACCTAAAAGGTCCTCAGGTATGTAAGTGATTCATTATTTTCTATTTGATGTTGCATGTTTTAAATGACTAAAATTGAGTCACGTTTATTGGTATCAAAACCAGAAATATAAAGATTATGTTTATAGCATTGGATCCGAGAGTGCAGGTTCGGGGCTCTTATAGTTGGTATCAGATGAGGCTTTAGATAATTTTGGAGATTAAGATGTTTTCATGTGAGGTTTAACTTAAGAGTTATGGATATTATCATGGGTTTATAAGTTTAAGATTGATCATAAGTTCAAAAGCATAGACATCCCTTTTGAGGTATTAAGTAATATGTTTTTAATGTTATTAATGATATTTTGGGAGACGCTTTATTGGGTTGAGGTATATGTAACACTTAGGTTTAACATAAATGATTGTTTTGATAGAATATCGTTACATTTTTTGAGATGTAAGCTGAAAGGTATGAGACAACCTTTTAGATTAAAACATTCTTTAATGTTGAGGTTATTGAGTTTAATTGGGATATAGAGCTATTTATTTGTGAAATGAGTTGAACATTTAGTGTTATTATGGAAATTTTGGAGTTAAATATATTATTTATTCATATGAAAGTTTATACATTTTGGATATTATCTTACTTTATGGTAACCATTTTAGTTTTGGTTAATTTCTAAAGACGGAAGGAATAACTTGTTATCCTTTTGTGGATTATGTGATAAGTTAGAAGTTCATTTTAGTGCTTTGCGTATTAAAAAATAATCTTAAATATTCATTTCTTAAAATAAGAGATGCGGTAGAAGTGAAAATTGATTGAAACACAAACAAAAGATGAAATTGTGCTTATGAAATGGAAAGAAATCAAATGGGTATATTTTCTTATGTTCTTAGTCTATATGGTAAATGAATTCCCAAATTATATGAAAATAATCTTAAAAACAAAAATGTCACATTACCTTCATTTTTTATAATGAATTGATGGTCTTTTTCACATATCATTAGTTTATAGTTTTGTTGTCATTTGACTTTATCATGATTATTCATTTTTTTTTTGTGACCAATGTTCTTTTTTCATTCTCCATGGTTATATGAATATTGTTTTTTTCTTTTATGTCAATATTTTAATTTTTTACCAATGTTCTCATATTTAAAAATCTAGTTATATGTTATTTAAGATATCATTCATATTTTGGTTTTCTTAATATTAAAATAAAGTTTTATTAACTATTTTTACGATATGGGTTTTCAATACATTTATTTTAAAAGGTAAAACCTTTAATTATCCATATCAATTTAAACGATGCCAGATCGATTCCATGTGTATGTTGGATATGACGCGTCCCACTACCGCACGTGTCCATGACGTGGATGGTGCGTTGGCCGCCCTTGCTCCCCTCTCCCTCCTGCCGGAGAGCGCACCTTCGTTCCCTGTTTCTGCACCGAGAAAACGGAGGGGAAAGGCCAATGGAACGAGAAAATGAGGGCGATTGGCGATTTTCTCCTCCTGGAATGAAGTTTTCCACGGAGCTTGGAGTTTTTGCTGCTCGATCGCAGTTTTCCTTTCCAATTTTGTTGATATGATTGTTGGGAGCGCAGGGCGATAGTCGTGAAGCATTTGGTGCGCTTAGGGCGCGGGCACCGAGATTTCCTCAGGTTAGAATTGTTGAATTTTTCTTCCAGTCCGTTGGTTTCCAATTCAGCCGGGGAAGGAGGAAAGAAAATTGAGGGTTTTGAATTTTAGTTTTGGCTGTTATCTTGGATGTTTGATCCCAGAAATTGTAACGAGAAAAATACAAAAATCTTATTCTGATACTCATCCAAAGAGACCAGCTCGTATGTTTTTTTTGGGAGTAGAGTTTTGACTCTATTTGGAGAGTGAATTTAATCGGATCGGAGATTTTGTCCTGTTTCCCCTCCTTTAATCTGTTTCGTCTTTGTTTTCTCGGATTCCATGGGATTTTTTCTCTCTGGTTTGCCTCTGTTTTCTCGGATTCCAAGGGAGTAAATTTCTGTGCATGGTTATCGCATAATTCTGCTAATTCGCATAGCTGATTCGCCGATTAGCATCCTTTTCGGCTCGAAACTTTCAGCCCTTCCATCAATCCCGTAGTTCTCTGGGACGACGTCATAATTAATTCTGATTTTTTCCCGGAGGGGTATTGTTGTCATTTGACCGTTATCGTCCTGGTGAGGGAAGTTTCTTTGACACGACCGCTTGACCACTTCTCTTCCGCCCAGTGAGAAACGGTTGGACAGAGCCGCTAACTTTTACCGTCTTTCATATTTACGCTACTTTTTTTTCCTGATTTCTGGTTTCCATTTCAAAAAAAATAGTTTTATTATTGGTGTTATTGCTTTTATTGTGATTAATATTATTACAGATTCTATGTTTGTTCACATACCATCTAAAATTGACCTTCTTGAAAAAAAAAAAAAGCACGCATTTAGATATGTTTAATTTGTGTTTCATCATGACGAACCTTTTAGCTTTCTAGAATGAAGTCAATCCTTGGATTGAAGTGTATTTCCCCTAATCTAATGATATGAATTTGTCTAAAGGTGAATTAAATTTAATGGAGTCCGGTGAATTGTATGTTGATAAATTTTACATTACTGAATCATATCAATGGTTGTTCAAATCAAAGAGGTTCATAATTGGTGAGTCGACAGGGGCCATATTTTGTTTTGAGCTTTGTATCTTGCGTTCTTACAGGGGAAAATGACTTTATTCCAATGAAGGACCCAAACAATTATGAACACATCCAGAAAAATAACTGGTTGTGTCCTTCATTGGAATAAACATACAGTTTTGGTTTCCAGCCACCATTTTCCTTTTCTTACAGAAGGTGTCATTGTTTCCCTTCTTTCTTTTTCATTTTTAGTAGATATTAAAATAGCCAAAACATCAATGATGGTTAAGTTAATGTTGATCAAATGACACGGGATAAAAAATAAAAGTTTAGCGGTCCATTGACCCATGTTAGAGTTGTTTATTAATGGGTCTGAGGTTTTTTTTTGTGATCATGATTGTAAAAATTAGGGGAGGAATTTATTATTTGGGTATTAATTTCTGGATTTGTGGTTGAATGAACCTGATGAGTGGGAGTTATTGATATCTTTGGATGATTTGTGTGGAAGAATGAATGGTTTCTTAAAGGAGGTTCAAAATGGAAGTATTCTGATAGGTCCCCCTCACACACACAGTCTTCCGAGAACAAATTGTTTGTATGTATAGTATAAGAATCTGAATTACAGGAGAGGCTAAGTAGAAGAAGAAGAGGGATGAAGAAGAAGAGGGATGAAGAAGAAGATGGAGGAGAGGAAGAGTTGAGAGGCTCAACAAGCTCTTCCGCCCAAGCCCAAAGGCTGACGTCCCAAGCCAAACGGCTGCATTGTCTAACAGAATGATTCCCTCCCTCTTCCATCGCCACCCAGCCCTCTTATATAACTGAATTCCCCCTCCCACGTGGTCAAGACCCCCCAACTACCTTTCTTAGTTGTGACCTTATTACCCTTTCTAGAATGTACTTTACCAGGTTGGTGCTGTCCAAGGCTATCCTATCTGCTGAAGTCTTTATCACTCGCCGCCTTGAAATTCAGTCTTGTTCTCAAGATCAAGGAAAATAAGCTGAATACGGTCCCCCCCTTTCTTCACAAAGTCTCCATGCAATTTTCCAGATGGTCCTCTCTGCTTTTTGGTTATGGAAAAACTGATGGGGATGCACCTTGACTCCATCCACTCTCAAGGCAATCTCCCAGATTGTCCTTCCTGCATTGTGGGTCGGTTGTGTGTGTTGTTGTCCGAGCATAGCTTCTTCATTGCCCCCTTGCTTTGTTGATTTACCAACATCCGCGCTAGTCATCGGGGAAAGCGGCAACACCACCATCATCGACATCGTATTGCTGAATACCTGGAATGCGACTAGTCCAGTGGTGTCCGATGTCCAGATCACATGCCCCATGTTTGTCTCCTCGTAGCCACCTCCATTAGGATGCGTGGCTGTTGCTGTCGTAGCTATCGTTGGTCGAGCATCTTCCACTGCATGCGTCACAACCATCCTCATCGCCAACATAAGTCGCTCCCCCTCCTGTTGCGGCACCGTCTTTATGTTGCGTACCACAACGGTCATGTGTTTTGCGAAGTTAGCTTGCTCCGTCAGCTCGCGCCCTCCCTTCTCTTGTTGGTGTGGCGTGAAATCTTCCCTTTTAGTCGTCAGAGGCGGCAACGCTGCTTCAGCATATTTCAAGCACGGTTCCCTCTCGCCAAGTCGCACCTGTGTTGCGTTGCTAGCCGGTTTTGAGGCATCCTCTGCGTCGCACCCCATTATCGCGCTAGAGGCTTCGGGTTGCACCTTGGGGAGAGCCAACAACCAAGGTGACAGAGTCGCCCCGCTGAGGGCGCCTCTTATTGTGTGGTTGTCAGAGAAAATGGGTGCACCTTCCGCGGCCAATCATTTTCCATCTTCCCCGACAAAGATGCTTCACAACGTTGCTGTACTGACATGATGTCAGTCACCTCGTGCACCTCCTGCTCTTGCACTGGAGGTTCATCAAATTCCTCTGGAGTCGCCTCTGCTATCCTTATCGCCTGTAGGACCTGCACATCCATCAGCTCATGCGGCTCCTCCTGGTGAGCCACCCACCGGAGAAGTATCTTCCGAAATTCAGCCTCCTCGCGCCAATGGAGATCCCATTTTTGCCCCCACAAGAGCTGGTCCCGCCGCATCATCTCTGGGTGACAGCAGACTTCGTTTATTTCGTTTGCCTTTTTTTCACTTTTTTTTTGTTTAATCAGGGCGCGTGCGCCTTCATTGAACGGTAGTGCGCCTGTATGTACGTCGTTCCTGAACGTACGCCACTCAGAGTCGAAGTTAGCCGAGCGAACCCTCCGGCGGTTTGCGGCTCCTCAGCGGTGCGTGGGAGTGGAAGCTTCACCGGTCGTCTCCGCAGCAGCAGCGATGGTCGTCTCCTGCAAAGTCGACGTCACGTCTGGTAGCGTCGTGGGCGGGCGTGGTTCCTGCAGCGGTCGTCGCCGTTGAGGGAAGTCGCGACGGAGCACGGTGTATCTGATTGTGGAGAGAAACAAAACCGTTTCTTCCAGCCTCGTTACCTCAAGTCAGATTCCGGCAAGCGCACGACTGTTATGCTTACCCCCGCCGATGAAGATCGCCACGATTTCCTAGGGTGCGCACTGAAGATGAATGGAAACGGACGAAAAACCGACAGCAGAAGGTCGCACGTCCGAGGGATGTAGAACGGCAGGTCGGATCAAATGATAGTTCCCCTCACACACATTGTCTTCTGAGAACAGATTGCTTGTATGTATAGTATAAGAATCAAAATTAGGAGAGGCTAAGTAGTATAAGAAGAAGAATGAAGAAGAAGAGGGATGAAGAAGAAGATGGAGGAGAGGAAGAGTCGAGAGGCTCAACAAGCTCTCTCGCCCAAGCCCAAAGGCCGACGTCCCAAGCCAAATGGCCGCATTGTCTGACAGAATGATTCCCTCCCTTTTTCCTCGCCACCCAACCCCCTTATATAACCGAACTCCCCCTCTCACGTGGCCAAGACTCCCCCCAACTACCTTTATTAGTTGTGACCTTATTACCCTTTCTATAATGTACTTTATCAGGTTGGTGTTGTCCAAGGCTATCTTATCTGCCCAGGTCTTTATCATATTCCTTGGTTGTCGTAGCTTCTCTCAAATTGATCATCATAACTTCTCTTTGCTCTTTTCTCTTTATTTGAATGAAAAAATCGAAGAAGTAGAATTCTTAATTCACATTATCTGTGTATCCAATATTCTTTTTAATATTTGGCTTGGAAGTGGATCCTCTAGATATGATAATTTATGCACCCTTCCTCTTCATTCATTCTTGAACAACCCTCTCTTTGACAATCATGCTGTCTCAATTAGCGTTTGATATATAATGATGACAGGAACTCATGTTTGGCTATGGAAAACATCTTTCGTTCTCATTTTCTAGAAATGTATTGGATTATGTAAATGAAAAACATTTTTCAGTAAATGAAAATGATAGATTTTCTGAAAACAAAAAAAATTGTTTTTATGTTTCCAAGAAAATGAGAACACTTGGATAGACAATTCCTATATTGTTTTCAATGTACTTTTCTAAAATTTTCTATCACATGTTTTATTGCATGTCTTGAAATTAAAAGTAAAAAATGATTTCCAAAATCAAATGCATACTTAGAATCCATTGTGGCTTTCAAGCTAAATGTATCTTAGCCCTCTGCCTATTTTTAGTTTGACTGTCACCTTTTTCCGTGCATTATGTCCATGCTACTCATTACATTACATTGCTACTATTAATATCAATGTAGTTGTCCGAGTTCTTGTCGAGCAATAGATGACAAATGGCAGCTCTGCTAAAAATTTTCCTTCATGATTTCTAAATTGATGCACAGGTTCTTGTTTAGGTGCTCAAAGATGGAAAAGCATGAAGATGAGAAGCCTCCGAAGCTAGAAAATTCATCGCTGCTCTCACGTGTAAGCCAAAATCAAACATTAGTTTGTTTCATCTATTGGCTTTGAAACATTTTCTATGAAAAAACCCTGTGAGTGTGCATAACATTCTCTTTTGTCTGGAAATGAGAAACTTGCATCCATTTGCTTTGACAGGACCAAGTTAATTTTCATGTGTATCCTGATTGGGCAGCGATGCAGGTTATTTATTTCATCATGCTCAAAATTTACCTTTTCAATGAAACACCATATTTATTTGCAAGGTCATAATTATCACTATAGTTGCTTTCATCTAAATTCAGGCATATTATGGCCCTATAGTTGCCCTCGCACCATACTATGGTGCAGCTATAGCATCAGGCCATGCTCCACGCCCTTGTACGTGGGGCCCGCCACAGGTATTTCCAAGAGCAACATCTGGATAGGAATTTTTTTCCCATATTTCATATTTTAAACATATATTTTGGCGAAGACGGGTTTCCTTAAGACTTTTGACTAGATTCTTTCAGCCTATGATGCAGCCTTATGGACCCTACGCCGCTGTCTGTTCCCCTGGATCCATTTATGCACCTCCTGCAGCTCCTCTTGTAAGTATGCATTCTCAATGGTTTGTTTGATGATCTTAAGGAGCCGTAATCTTTTAGTAGCGCTTTATTCAGAATTTGATCAAAATTGTGTAGTAATATGCCAAGGTGTCCTGGTTATGTTTTTGGGCTGCAGGGATTGCTTTCAAATGCTCATGGAATTTCTTCATCAAATGTTGCAAGTGAATCCATGGTATTGAGATTTTATCTTCCGTTCTTTGAACCCATTTGGATTGAACTAGAAGAACGAGAAAAGTATCCTAATTTTGTTCATTATTGATCTCATTCTAATATCATCATCCAAATTGCTCCTACTGTGTGTGGCATTTTCTCTTATTGCGTTTGACAAAATAAATCATTAAAATAATAAAAAATGATTACGATTGGTCTCCATGATGTTTGTTTAAACTTTACAAGAAAAACAAATGACATTCTTTTATGTTTTAAATGTGAATGATCATTTCCCTCCGAATCACCCTGTTTTTGAAGAGATTGAAAACTGGCTTCTGGAGAGTTGTATTTCTCTCCATTTTCCCTTGTTTTTTATCTCTCCACTTAATATGTTGAAACTAGATGGGGACGATAAGCCAATCTCTCTTCATTTCTTTTCTTTTTGCCTCAAATCACCCTGACCGGATGAGCCTTTATTCCCTATTGGTTTAGAGTAGGATTTTCATTGTATTTCTCCCCCTCCCTTGAACTGTTGTAATAATAGTTTGTTTGATTGATTTCCAAACGATATTGTTTAATGCCTAAGTTAAAATAAAAACATTTGATGGTGAGCGACAAGTTGATCTTTTTATTTTCATTCATACACCTAGAAAATAGCACAGACACTCCTTGAGGTGCCCGTATCCATTCCATTGTTCTTTGGAATTGTCTCTCCCATGGATTCTCGGTCCATCCCATTTTAATCCAACCAACCAGTGGAATGACATATCGTTTCTCATGAATACCGCTCTTAGGAAACCAACCAAACGGACCCATGATGTAATGATACATTCATATGCGAGTTGCCATTTTTTATATTGCATCTACAAGTCAGTGTGTATCTAAACTGTGCGGTGGTTGTTCTTGTTCAGGTTGTGGCCCCTTTGACAAAAGAAATCCCTGGGAAATCATCCGGAGAAGCAGATCGAACTTTCATAAATAGACTTAAAGATTTTGATGGGCTCACAATGTCAATTGGCAACAGCAAATCAGACAGTGCTGAGGATTTTGGGCTCAGTCTATCATTGAGGTTGGTTGAACCGGCAGCTACTTTATCTCTTTTTATGTACTAATTAACAAGAAAGTCGTTTCTATTTGAAAACTTTCCCAAACTGTGTCAAATCAATAATGATGATGATAGCCCACTCTTTAGTTTTTCATGCTTCTCCTCGTACATGCTGCATGGAGCGATTAAGCTTGAAATGTAATGACATGTTACAGTGGCGAAACTGAAGGGTCCACTGATGCTAGTAGTGATGGGATTGTGGCAGCAGTAAGGATTGCCTTCCTACGCATTTGTTTATGTAATTTGAAACTATCTATTCATCTGGCCTCAGCGGTTTTGTAATTTTTAGCCAAATTTTGTAGGGCGGCCAAAACGGTATGAAACGAAGCCGTGGGTGCACACACACGCCAACAGGTTTACCACCTTTAACAATTTGGGTTTACTGATTGCTTATTGAAAGAGTGTTTTTTCTACCACTGAAGTGGTTTTATTTTTAAATTTAAGTGGATGTGTTTTTTCATAAACCAATCAAACATCACTTTTTTTCTCAAAATGCCTATCATAAGTGATAATGTTGTAAGCACTCTTCAATAAGTGCCACCAAACGCAGCCTTAATATCTTCAGTCTTTGATTGGTAAACACCTTTATTCCATAAATCGCCCATTTTTTTCAATATATATCTCTCTAGGAGAAGGAAAGATGGAAAAACCTTGCAATGCTGCTGCTGATAAGAATGAAGGCTTCACTGTTGCTCCTGCCGGTGTTTCTTGCAAAGTAGAAGGGATGGAGCGCTCTCCTAGCTTGGGAAAATTGGAGCTCAAGACCTCTTTAAGCATGAGCACGGACCCAAGTCCGATTTGGTTACAGGTATTGTTCACACATACCATCATTATTTTTTAATCTCTCTCTTGTCATCTCCTCTATTGTTGATTGGTTTCATCGAGGTGTATGTTTTTCATCAGGATGAAAGGGAGCTGAAGCGGGAGAGGAGGAAACAATCCAATCGAGAATCCGCTCGAAGATCAAGGCTGAGGAGGCAGGTGAGGGACTCGAAAGTCTTTAATTTTTTGGACTGCAAATTCTTGTTCTTCATTTCTGTTTGGTTCTTCCTTGGCTAATCCAAATTTATTGTCATTCAGGCTGAGGCTGAAGAACTGGCAATCAAAGTTGGCACCCTCCATGCTGAAAATTTCTCTCTTAAATCTGAACTCACCCAACTGACAGAAACATCAGAGAAACTGCAGCTCGAAAATACTGAATTAATGGTATTTTTCCATCATTTTTTGAGGCTCTGTTTGGCAGCGCTTATTGAAAACTGTTAATAACATTTAACATTGTAAACTGCTTATTGCACTTGTCCATTATGACGAACAGTTTGAAAGAATACCGAAGAATTTACTTTTCATGGCCATTCTTTTCTGTTGCAGGAAAAACTGAAAGCTGCTTTATCTGGGAAAACCGAAGGAATGTTTTTGGACAAGGTTGACAACAATATCAAAACCGAAAACCTACTATCAAGAGTGAGCAATTCAGGTTCTGAGATTCTGACCCCTGACGACAATTATAAAAAAAACTCTACGGGCACCGGCACCAAACCCTGCCAGCTTTTGGGTGCGGCCATGGCTGCTGGCTGATCTGATCTGATTGACCAGACCTCAACTCTGATACCTTCATGGAACTGTAAGTTCATATACTCTGTAGTTATGGTGATAAGGGACAAAGTGGTTGCTAACTAAGTAGGGAAGCTAACCAAGCGGGGCCTCCTGTAGCAGAGCTGATGAGTTTTATTAGATGTCAGATTGCTGTGATTGGGGTGGTGGTGAAAATAATGTAAATTGATTAGTATGATTAGGGAAAGATCGGAGTATAAGTGATGGGGTGTGGGGCGCAGGTCGCAGGGTCGAGTCCCTGTACCATTTTCTCTTGTAGCGTGTGTATTGTAATGGACTCACCTTTTATAAGTGATGGTTGTTGGATGAACAGTTTGCCACATTATGAGATTTGTATATGTATAGTTTTGTATAATTGTCATTTGTTTTAATAATTAGTGACGAATTTGATTTTTATAGGGTCATCATCATGAAATTGAAATATATTTAAATTTAGATGTTCTAACTGTGATGTAATTGTATTTGAGCCATGAAATATTCTCCTACTGTTCAGTGCACTTCATATGTTACAATATATATGCAGTTTGAGTCATAGTGGTATTTGTATTATGTCACTATATGACCATCATTAAAGTAAAGAACACGTAGAATATTTTATAATTCACCACCTTTTACTTTGAGATTAGGTGAAGTAGCCTTGCTACATATGTGTGTTTGAAAAATGTTCAAAATATTTATCAATTTTGTTCATTGTGACCATAACATTGATTTCATGTCACACCTAAACATTTTAAATTATATATTTCTAAGACTTAATATGTTAGATAACATGTGATATACGCAACACTAAACCACAACGAATCGCGAAACAATATATAATTGTTAAAATATAGTTGTAGAATTGACAGATGGAAATAGATGTAACTGAATTATGAAATATATGTAGAAATAAAAAATAAAGATCATTATCTATGCTAAGACATTGATAAATTAAATTAGTGCAGCTAAATAACCAATAAGACTGATTTACGTTTTAAAATACAACCTTTTTTAAAAATTGACTTTTTATGAAACTAAATAGTGTTGATAAAATATATTCTTAATATAAATAATATATTACCACCAATTTGATTATCAATTTTTAGGTGAATATTGAAAAAATATCAATATTGCTAAAAATGTCACTTTTATGAGATTATCATAATACAAGAATGACTTAAATGTTTTGCAAATATTTTTCTATAATATATATATATATATATGCTCTATGGGGCGCAGTTCAGTGGTTCCGCCACTGCTGTACTTGTGATGGTGAGTTGAGGAGGTCCTGGTTTCGAGCCTCTGCGTCTGCAGATTTTCTTTCCTTTGTACCCCTCCCCCCGGACCTACCATGTATATATATATATGTGTGTGTGTGTGTGAGTAAAATAAATCATTTTAAATCACTATGTTGTATTTATAAAACTCATGTATATCGTTTTGTAAGCATAAATAATATTTTACTTTAAAAACTGATTTATTTGCTTATATTTAAACATTGGTTTTCATCACTTGTAAAAATTAAATCCAACAGAATGGATTTTATATTTTAGATCAATATGATCATATTATCTAATAATATCAATTTTATTTTTGGGCATAAAAGTATGATCAATAAGATTAAAGTTAACCATAATAATAATAAAACTGTTAATTTCAAAGAATTGTTTTATTAATATTGTGTAATTTTTATCTAATCAAATAAATTAATCTATTCTCAAAAGCGACTTTAATATATTGTTTAAGTCCATATTTAAATAAATTATCACTCATTCAATTGGTAATCAATACTAAATAAGATTAAGAGTACTTAATAGTGAACAAAATATTTTTCTACAGTACTGTTGTTGACTTAGACTAACGCCTACTTATTTTAGTGATCCCAAATCATGTTTATATTGTTATTAATGAATTTAATGTTTTCTAATTAAAAAATGGTTTACTGGCAAAAATTGCAAAAAATGGCTAAGTTTTGAACTGATCGTGCCAACCTTACCGCATGAGTAGTGTACTTACCGTATGAAGAGTTTGAACTAACTATAAAGATCAGCTACCCGTGTGGAACCTACCGCACGTTGTACACCAATTGACTGTATGAACAAACTACTTACCGTGAGACAGATGAGCAAAATTTGTTTAAGTCATGAAAGTTGCACTTACTGTGCGTTGAGAATCACCTGATTACATGAAGTCATGAACCTACCATATGAGCAAATGAACTGACCACGTGAAGTGATGAACCAACCATGATAACCTAGCGCATCAACCAACTGTGCCAACCGATTGTGTCAAGTCGTCGTGCCAACTAAACATGTTTTAAGTGAAGACAACTTGTGTCTAACTTAGCAGTGGAGCGTTTCAAATATCCAACGGCTAGTTTTCAAAGCATTAATTGAAGCTTCAGTGCATTTAATATTGCATTGATTATTCTTGAACGACTACTTCTGATGAAGATCTTTTTAAGAAGAAAATTTGTTCGTGTTTAAATAGCGCTGGGGGATATATGCTCTTACAGAGAATAACATAGGATCCTACACGTGCACTTGTGCTATATAGAAGACTTTACGATACTCTGTTTTCTTAAACCTTCTGTGAAACTTGTCTGAGCTCATTCCAAAGACAAATTCAAGGACTCCAGACAACTGAAACTTTTTAGATCGAGCTGCATCACATTTTCTTATCTTATATCTATTGCTCTTTCTATTTATGCTTTACCTTCGAGCTGTGTTTTTGTATTACTTTGTTTATTTATAAAACCCAGTCTCCTGTATTAAACTGGAGAGTACTTGATACTCTCTCAAATTTTTCATTTGTATTCCTATGAACAAATGTGGAAGAGGTCCAATGTGACCTGGTATTTTGTTTTATCCCACGAAGAACTGTGGAAGATGCTCTGTGCCTGGACAACTTTGTGAGTTGTTGATTGTAAAACCCAATCCAGGTTGTGGATTAGTTTATTTTATAATAAAGTACTTGGTAGCAGGTGATTTCCAAGTGAAGGAGATTAAGTTTCGGCTTGAGACCGAACCCCTTGTTAATTTCCACTGTGCTATATTTGTTGTAACTTGTTTATTGCTCTTTATCTGTTCTGGTTTTTGTGCTCTTAATAAAACCAGTTTTAGATTTCTAAACTTCTAAATAAAACTTTAATCTGATAGTTAACTTAATCTAGTGTTTTATATAATGTGTTTGATATGAGTATATCCGTTTCAAAAGTTAAAATATTTTCTAAAGTATTTTAACTGAGTTGTGATCTAGTTTCCAAGAAGCTTGTCAAAAGATCAAATTATATAATTATGCTATTTTTGTAGACTTGGTGATTTTTAAAAAAATGGAGGATTTGAGTTTTAAATTTCTTTTAAACAAAAATTCCATTGGAAATTAAATCCACCCCTCTTTAGTTGTCAAATGAGACCAACATTTTGTATCAGATTGCTTTCAAAATAACTTTTTACTGTGATCTAGTTTTATTTAAAGTTCTTAAATTTCTATTTTATCTAAATTGAATTCTTTATGGATAACAATAGGAAAGAAGGAACTACCCCTAATAGACCTCCTTATTTTAATGGAAATAATTATGCTCAATGGAAAATCAAAATGAAAATTCACTTAGAAAGTATGAGATTTGACATCTAGACTGTCATTGAAGATAAATATGAAAAATCTCAAGTTGCTAGAGCTGTTTGGAGTGAAGCCCCTAAAGCAACATATGATTGTAATTGTAAAGCTATGAATGCTTTATACTATGCTTTAGGAGAAGATGAGTTTAATAGAATATCAGCTTGTGCTACTACTTTTGAGATTTGAGATACCCTTTCTATATCTCATGAAGGAATATCTAATGTTAATGAAATGCGCTTAAATACATATATCATTAAATATGGTACTTTCAAGATGAAGCTTGATGAATCTATTTATGACACGTGTCTCAGGTTCAATGAGATTGTTAACACGATGCATGCACTAGGAAAGAAAATTACTCGTAAGGATCAAGTCATGCGGATTTTGAGATGTCTACCAGATAGATGGAGATGAACCTCTGTTTCCATAAGAGAATCATGTGATATAAGTAAGTTTCCATTAAAAGAGCTAATTGGAATGCTCATAATGTACGAAGAGGAATTACAAGTGAACAAAGAGAAAGTGGATGAACCCAAAAGGAATTCAGTAGCTTTTAAGACTTTTGACTCTAAACAAAAGGAGAAGATCAAAGTAGAAAGTTCGAGTGATAAAGAATCACCATCTGACAATGATGAAGAAGTGACACACCTGGCCATATGTTTTAAGAAGTTTTACAGAAAGAAAAAGTTCTTCAAGAAATCCAATTACAAAGGAAAGTATGAAAATAAAGGGAATTGGAGAAAAGAATGAAAAAAGGATGATTCTGCCAATGAAATAATCTGCTATGAATGTAAAATGAAAGGACACATCCAAGAAAACTGTCCCGAGATCAAGTATAAGAAGAAGTATGAGGAAAAAGGCAAAAGATACAAAAAATGCTATGAAGACCACATGGGGTCACTACTGGAAATATGACTTATACCAACGATTTTGGCCAAACCGTTGGTATAGTTCATTAATTTGGACCTATGCCAATGGTTTGGCCAAAACCATTGGTATAGGTCACTTATATGGACCTATACCAACGGTTTGTCCACCGTTGGTATGGGGGGGGGGGGTCTATACCAACGGTTTGTCCAAAACCGTTGGTATAGGTCCCAAAATCAAAGGAGCTATACCAACGGTTTTGAGAACCGTTGGTATAGGTGCTTTTATTTTTTATCGAATCTTCTTACCGAGAACATTATATAAATCAAAATTTAAAATTATTATGATAATACATATATATATTTATGAAATTATGTTTACAAAAGTCATGTTAGGTTAGTGGTTAGGTCGTTCAATTATAAACTGGAGGTCCTGGGATCAAATCCCACTGAATGTTTTTTTTTGAAATATATATACCAACGATTTTATGGAACCGTTGGTATAGAATTTCATATTACTTATACCAACGGTAACCATCGGTATAGGTCTATACCAATGGTTTTCCAAAAACCATTGGTATAGACCTATCCCCACGGCTTACTTGCTCACGGTTCTCCAAACCGTTGGTATAGGCTATACCAACGGTTTGGAGTCCTATACCAACGGTTCCAAACCGTTGGTATAGGGTATTTTTCCAGTAGTGGGTGCCTTAGAGAATAGTTCAAGTGAATCATGTTCTAATAGAGAAGACAAAAATGATAGGGCTAATATGTGTTTTATGACAGACACATCCAAGGCATTGGATGTTTTTCTTGAATATACTGTATATATTTCTATTCATTCTGAAATTTAAAACAATGATGAGAATATGTCCAGGGATGAATTATTCAAATATTGTAACATGATGGAAGATACATTTATTGAATTAAAAAATAAATATAAAAGTTTAAAGAACCAGCATGCTTTGTCTGCTCACTTTAAAGCAGATATTACAGTAGAAAAGGACAAGAATGATCAATTGCTTAAGGAAAATAATGAGCTTAAATTATCTAATGAGAAATTAAAGAAATACATGGAGAGATTTACAAATGGAAGAAAAACCCTTACCCATATTCTCGGTAAACAAACTACTCCTTAGTACAGTATTGGAATAAGATATCAACCTGGACAGAGGAAAATCAATAAAAATAAATTTGTTCTGAGCTCTAGTTCTGATAGTTCTGTTAATAGTTCTTATTTTGTTGGACCTAATAAAGTATTTATTTATGAAAGTCTAAGTTATGATTATAGGAAAACGACAAGATAATTATGGACCCCAAAATCATTTATTACTAATATATTTGTACCTAAGAAAATATGAGTACTGAATTTTTTTGGGTTTAAATCTATTTTGTAGAAAACTTTCTTGAAGAGTTCTAGTAAACAACTATGTTACATGGATAGTGGATGTTCCAGACATATGACTGGAGACTACTCAAGCTTCAAGAACTTGATTAAAGTGGATGGTGGACATGTCACTTTTGGTGACAATGCTAAAGGGAAGATAATTGGGCTCAACCAAATCCATAAATCTAGTATAGTTTTAATTTATAAAGTTTTATTTGTAGATGGATTAAAATATAACCTAATTAGTATTTAATAATTGTGTGATGATAGTTTTCATGTTAAGTTTGAAAACAATTATTGTAAAGTTTTTGATGCCAAACATGATTTAGTTGTTAGTGATATGAGAAATGAAAATGTTTATGCAGTATATTTAAATTCCTTATTTTCTCAGAATGTTTCTTGTTTGAGTATCTTTCATAAAGAATCTTGAATTTTCCATAAGAGATTAGGCCATTTCAATATTCAATATCTTATAAAGTTAACTAAGAAAGGTTTAGTTAAGGATCCACCCAAGCTAGAATCCATAATAGACAAAGTCTGTAATCCCTATCAAAAGAGAAAACAACACAAAATTTCTTTCAAACCAAAGAAATATGTTTAAAATTATCAACCATTAGAGTTGGTTCAAATGGATTTTTTGGACCTTTTATAGTTTTTAGCTTAATTAGTGAGAAAACATTATGGTTATGTTATAGTGGATGATTATTCAAGATATACATGGGTTTTTTCCTTGCTCATAAAAGTGAAGCTCTTTTCTATTTTTCTAAATATGGTAGATTTGTAGAAAATCTTAGTGGACTTAAAATAAAGACCTTAAGAAGTGATCACGATCGTGAGTTTGAAAATCAAGATTTTGAATCATTATGCTCGTAAAACGTCTATAGTCGCAACTTTTATGCTCCTAGGACCCCACAACAGAATGGTATAATAGAGAGAAGAAATAGAACCCTTTAAGAAATTGCTTGGACCATGATCAATGTGTATGATTTACCCGTTTATTTTTCGGAAGAAGCTGTAAGTACACCTTTTTATATAATTAATAGAGTTTTAATTAGAACACTCTTAAAGAAGACCCCTTATGAATTGTGGAATGGTAGAAAACCAAAGGTTAATTAATTTAGAGTTATTGGTTGTAAAGTCTTTATGCTCAATACAAAAGAGAATTTACCCAAAATTTCTTCTAAGAGTGATTAAGGAATTTTCCTTGGATATTCTACATCTAGTAAATAATATAGGGTGTTTAATAAATGGACCAAGATTGTGGAAGAATCTATACATTTCAAGTTTAATGAGACAGATCTGCATGATCCTAAGACCTCTTTAGAAATTCTGGAGGATGACCTTTCCAACCCGGACATCAATGCAAAAACTAGTGACAATTCTGCTAGACCTCCCATAATGACCATTCCCAGTTCTAATGAATAGCCTGAACTCGAACCTGTAGATGAAAATGAAGTATAAAACACTTCTTTTCCTATACCTGTTAGGAGTTATAAATATCATCCCTTAGATGCAGTTGTAGGTGACCTAGATAAAGGAACTCATACCAGATCTTCTCTTAGAAACCAAATTTAATATCAAGATTTATTGTCTTAGATTAAAACTACGAACATTAATAAGTCAATTAATGATGAATTATGGGAAATGTAAATGAAATAATAGTTAAATAAATTTGAAATAAATTGAGTCTGGGAGCTAGTTGAAAGACCCAAAGACTACCTAACTGTTGACATTAAATGAGAGTTTTGAAACAATATTGATGAGTCAAGCACAATAGTTAGAAGAAAAGCTAGAATGGTTGCACAGGGATATAGTCAAGAAGAAGGTATTGACAATGAGGAAACATTTTCTCTAGTATCTAGACTTGAATCCATCATAATGTTGCTTTTCTGTGCTGCACATTTTAATTTCAAACTATATCAAATGGATGTCAAGAGTGAATTCTTAAATTTTTATATAGTTGAGGATGTTTTTGTTGAACAAACCCTTGGATTTCAAAATGTTGGGACCAAGTTGGATGAAGAAATTTTTGGATGCATGAAGTATTGTCTTTTGTTGTCTAGGAAGTTTGAGAAGAAAGGAAATCACTTCACTTTGTATAAGTGGGTGAGGAAATATAGTAAAGTTAATAATTTTCATGGTAAATATGACAATTCTTTGCTGGTTTGTATTTCACAAAGATCATAAGTTGGTTTGAGAACTTATGATGCAAGAATTATGAAGGAAATGGGGAGAAAAGATGCAGCCAATCATAATGGTTGGTCTTGCAGAAACAGGTGTCTAAGGTGGCATAATTTTCTAGTGTTTACCAAATTTTTGGGGTCCAAAATTTGGAGTTGGGCTAGCATTTCAAAAAGTGGATTTACTTGAAGATATCATCAAAATATGGTAAAGTCATGAATTTTGTGAAGATAGGCTTTATGAAGTAGATTTCACGAAGACATGAAGAATGTTGATGGTATTCTTCACGATTACGACGAGCTTCGCGAATGACAGAGGTGAAGAGATTTGCAAGTAAGCTTTTCAGTGTAAAGGAATAAGGAGTATCATAATGACACAATGGAAGAAGGAGCAATATGATGACATAAAGGATTTGATGGAACACCTCGTGATTACGACGAGCTTCATAAATCCGGAGAATAGCCATAGTGCTTCACGAAACAGAGTGAATTTTGGTGGAAATTACAGAGCTACGTGATTTGATGCTGACACAGCACTGAGGTGGATTGGAGGTTCTAGAGTTAGTGGGAAACACCTATAAATAGTCCCATAACCCATTGAGAAAATAAAAGAGACTTAATGATAATTTTAGATCTCTCTAATTGCGAAGAAGGTTCGCGGAGAAAACGAGCTCTACAAAGGAAGTGAGCTCCACGAAGGAAAGGAGCTTCATGGTGAGCCATTGAGCTTTGAGAAAGAAGTGAACTTCAAAAATACCAATCTGTGCTCCAAAAAATAGCGAGCTCTACGATCTAGTGAGCTTTGCGAACTAGAGTGATCTGCGAAGCTGGGAGCTTCGTGAAGGAGTTTCGCGAAGGAGATCTGTGAGATGAAGATTTGAATACCCAAATTAAGTGAGAAGTACTTTCAAGTGGATCAGGATATGACCGGGATATAGGACTAAGTATTATTATGAAGTCCAGCTAGATCATATCATCTTCTGGATAAGAAAGAGACGAGTTGTTTTTAATGATCAGATTTGTGATGGTTTGTCAAGAAGCACAAAGATATTGTTTTACCCTATTTGTGCTAAGAGGGTGCATATATACTTCAGGATTATCTCCCAATTACTATACGAGTGAAAGGGAATATCCTACTTGTTGTATTCCACATCAAAGTATTGTTTTCTAGTGGATTGTGTGGTACTGAATTATTTTCGTACCATACCAAGGATGTAGCTTCTCTTGTTGAGTAGCGAACCTTGTAAATCTTGTGTTCCTGTGGTTATGTGCACTTAGAAGGAAAAAAACTCTTTAACAGGTGGCGAAGGTTGTTTCAAAAAGAAAGAAAACATAAAAAGAAAAGATATCACTGATTCACCCCTCCCTCTTTCATTGATACTTGGATCATGTCTGGGAAATTCAATTAGTATCAGAGTGACAGGTTCCCTTCATTTGTTCTTTGCTGAAGTTTTGAAGAGATGTTTTGATGGAGAATATAAACTGTGTGAACAGTAAGAGGATTCCGATATTTGAGGAGAATAATGTAAGAACCTGGGTTTTGAGCCTGTAAGAATTTGAAATTTTCTTGATGTTATTCCAGAGCAGGGCATTCAGACGGCGTGTGATTTCGAGCCCCGGTGTGGCCGGAATTAAATTTTAAGTGCGTTCACACTGGACACGTCAAATAAACAGAATAACTCCCAAACAGTTACTCGAATGGGAAAACTGAGGGCACCGTTGAGTCTGAAGCATGCCGTTTACCCTAGAAGGGGTGTAACTTTCGAGGGCACGACCCTTCTGTGGAAAACACCACCAGGGGCGTTTTCGTAATTTAGCAGCCTCAGGCGTGAACTTTACAAATTTTGAACGGAGGCTTGGATTAAAATTCTGAGACTGCTGTTATGCTCAGAATGTGGATTTTACCCTAGAGGTGGATTAACCCCGACCCTGCCGAAAGTTCAGGTACGGAGCCTACTCGTGGGCGTTTAAGTGTTTCTCTACTTAAACACTTCTCCCACCCCTCCTCCTCCTCCTTCCCCCTTGTATCTCCCTGGAGGATCCCTCTCAACAAACATCAATCCCCTCTCCCCACCTCTCCAAGGTGCGGTTGCTCCGGCGGATCGTCGGCAAAGCGATGTGCTATGCCATGCGAGGTAGGCTCGTGTTTTTTTCATTTTTAATTTCCACAACCTCTTCAAATGCAATTCTTTGTGTCGAAATACAATCCAATAATCGAGAAAAGCCCATAGTTGCATAGGATGTGATCCTAGCCTTCTAAATATCTTCTCAGATCGAAAATCCGAGTCCCGGGGTGCCCGGGGTGGCCCCGAGAAGTTTTCCGTCCAATTACCCTGTTTTCCGGTGGTTCCAGGGGTTTCCGGTGGGCTTCAGGCAGTTCGGAATGGTGGCAGGAGACGAAGGTCCTAGGCGGTGGTGGTCCCAGGTAGCAGCGGTCCGAGGCAGTGGCGGTGGGTGGAGGTCGTCGGCCCGGGTGGACCGGGGGTCGTGGCGTGCGACCCCATGCAGGAGACCGAGACCCGCCTTCGGCGGGTCTCCGCGCAGGACAGCGACCGGCCACGAGGGCCAGTCGGCATGGGTGGACTGCAAGTCCACGGACGGGCCATGCAGAAGGGCCGCGGGCTGGCCCAGGCTGGGTGGACCAGCCGGACCGGGCCGGTCCAGCCCCAAGGGGGGTTAGCCCCCTTGTCTTCGGACACCCGTATCTTTCACTACGGGTGCCGAATTCACGCGTCGTCTATGACAACATGATCCTCGGGTTGAGCCAAAGTTTTTGAGATGGCCTCGGGGATTTTTAATTCCCGATATGGGGGCTCGGTGGCACGACACACCGTTAAGTGTTGTTTAGCGCCTCGCCGAGATTCTTCTTTCGGATGGCGCGAACACATCAGGAGTCCGTTTAAGGCACCGTCAGTGACGTTTTGACCCTGACATCAAGACGAATTGGTCTAGAGTGGTTTCAGGTATTGAAGCTAGAGTTGAGGCATGGGCCCCACAGACCATCTTTTAAGTTGTGAGCAGCGTTTTGGGACCTTTTCATCAGATGTCCGTTCGGGGCGAATGAGTAGTTGTTTCAGCGTGTTTTTCCGAGAGCATCATGATGGAATCGTTCCTTTGATGCACTCCGACCCAACTCATGGTCACGATGTTAGCGATACCCAGTGATGGCATGTGTAGCGCAGAGTTATCGAACCAGTTCTGGGTTTACCCTCCAGTGGGGCTGGGCAGTGGGCTACCCACCGGTGTATTAGGGTTCACCCTCCAGCGAGGCTGGGCAGTGGGTTACCTGTTGACCTTAGGGTTTACCCTCCAGCGGGGCTGGGCAGTGGGTTACCCATTGAATTTAGGGTTTACCCTCCAGCAGGGCTGGGCATTGGGTCACCCGACGAACTTCTAGGGTTTACCCTCCAGCAGGGCTGGGCAGTGGGTCACCCGATGACCTTTTGGGGTTTACCCTCCAGTTGGGCTGGGCAGTGGGTTACCCGACGACTTCTTTCAGACTCAGATCTTTCTATGAGGCTAGTCAGTGACTTTTCTATGTGGTTACCAGAGTGGGATCCTTGGTTGTGCGATTCAGCGATGAGACAACTTTGACGTGCGGGATGCTGGGTATCAGTGATGGATATCCTTAGAACTATTGGCGACTTATCCTGGGCTGATCTTGGAGATGTAGATCCCCTTACACACTCATTCGGGTTTCTTATTGAGCATATATATATACACCCTACTTTTGTTCCCACTCCTTGGGTTCGGTTACTCTCCTTCTAGGAGGGGCGAAGACACGCGAGGTATGCCACATGATTTCCGTGTCTAGCTCCTCTTGGTTGGACGAGTCTACTCCCTTTATTTTATTGGGTTGATCTGCACTCTATTTACTATAATCTTTCACTGTTTCTTGTTCTGTATACTTCTCACCGTTTTAGTACCTCTTTTGTTGCTCCCTCGAGCTTTCGGGGCATCCTACTGAGTATCTTTATACTCACCCCTGCTTGGGCTTTGCCCGCACTTGGTGTGCCCTTGCAGATGACGGACTGGTCAATCGAGACTACAGAGGAGTGTAGAGGAAACATGATCTTGGGATGCGTTTAGTAGTCATAGTAGGACTTTCAAGTGTGAGACTCACCAGCTGTTTACTTTTGTTTACCTGTTGCCGGGTGGTGGCACCTTTCGATTGGGCGCATGTTTTTCCCTTTTTTTGTTTAGTATCTTGTCAGTACTTTTGAACAATTTACTTTTTCTATTTAGAGGTTGATGCATGACTGTGGTTGGGATATAATTGTTTGTCCTTTGGTTTTCTTTTTACTATGCACTTCTGCATTGAGTGGGTTGTGTGTGTGTACATGTAATTAGGCAAAGGCCTCCCCGAGATTGTTACACCTTCGACGCTTGTCGCCAGCCCCTGGCCTATGGAGGCAGGCTTGGGGTAGTTGCGGCTCGAGACCGGTAGGTTCAGGTCGTGACAAAGTGGTATTAGAGGCAGTTCATTCCTTGGGGAGTTGTTCAGACGTCCCTAAAAAAATTGGTTGGGATTTAGGGCAATAGTGTCAACGTGTCTCGAGAGAGGCTCTCAGGCCAAGGAGTCCAGTGATGGTTTAGGCGGCCGAAGTATCCATTCACCAGGACCCTGATAACCCACTTGTCGACTTGGTATGCTGAGACATTTGTTGCAGGGACCTTTGGAACATGTATCCAGTAGGATTGAGTCTTTGAATGTCCTTGTTGAGTCAGATCTCCTTTGTGATTACTATTATATATATATATGCTCATATGATCTCAGTAATCCTTAATAACTTTCAAGATTCCCCCACGACAGCAACCTGCCAGGTTACCCCCTCCAGTTCGTGACAACGATCTGGAGAGCGACGAGGCGTTAGTTCAGGGAACCTCACGTGATCCCATTCCACCCAGTGCTTTAGTAGTATCCCCTCCACATGGAGAGCAGCAGTTAGTACCGGAAGCACAGGCCAAGGTTGAGCACAGGCTGAGTGCACTTCGAGACTTCCAGCGTCAGCGGCTGCAGAAGTTCCGCGGGGACCCGAATCCCCAGGCAGCGGAGGACTGGCTAGAGTCCGTGGACCGACTTTTCAGGCTGGTACAGACACCAGCGGACTAGATGGTAGACCTAGATGCCATCCTTTTCATCGGGAAGCCCGATCATTGGTGGGGGTTGGTTACGCAGACCCACGACGAGTCGTCTCTCACATGGGATAACTTCCAGCAGCTCTTCCGGGAGGACTACTCCCCCTCTTGTTTACGCTCCATTCGGATTCAGGAGCTTCTGGAGCTAAAGCAGGGGGGATGACTATGGCGCAGTACTCGGCCCGATTTACCGATCTGACATGCTACTCACAGGATATGATCTGCGATAGTTACTTTCGGGCATAGAAGTTTGAGCAGGGTCTTCGCAGGGAGATTCGTGCTAGTGTATTACCCCTATGCATCCCTACTTATGCCGGGGTGCTAGAGCGGACGCTCGTGACAGATAGATTCTTGGATGAGGGACGCCAGCTGGCAGGGCCTAGCGGTGGCTGCTTCAGAGTAGAGTCTTCGGTAGCAGGTAGGCGACAGAGGGCAGAGCCTCAGTCAAGGAGACCCTTATGTGAGTAGACTCAGGGACAGGTTCGTACACCGTAGTGGCACCGTAGAGCACCGGGGCAGTCAGGAGAGAGTCGGTGTTATGCCTATGACGGACGGGGTCACCTAGCATGGGACTTCCTGACCAGGCGTACTGAGCAGCCGTGGCAGGCAGTGGGCGCACCGCAGCGACAGAGGCAGCGCCGTGACTAGGGACCCCCCAGGTGAGGACAGGGTGGCTCTCAGGGAGGCGGTGCAGGCAGAGCGGCAGGACCTGGAGGTGGGGGATGGCGTTTCGAGGTCCTTCCACTGCCACCACCAGGCAGCCCATGTCAGACTCAGGGAGCTGGCGGTAGGGGTCGTGAGCAGCTTCAGGCTATGGGTGTTCGTGACCCCCCAACACACGAGATGGTCAGAGGTACGCTTTGTGTTTACTCTACGCTTGCTTCGGTACTAGTAGACACAGGCGCCAGCCACTCCTTTATATTGCTGCTTTTGGTACGGGAGTTGGAGCTTCCATTAGAGGTACTGACACCTGCACTTAGCCTCGAGGTTCATATGGGAAGTGCCTCGTTGGTGACCTTTATCTGCAGATAGTGTGAACCGTCGTTTGGAGGAGGGTGTTTCACATGAGACCTACTCGTCATCACGATGGAACCTTATGACGTCATCCTGGGCATGGATTGGCTTTCTATGGTTTACGCCCAGATCGACTGTCGTCACAGGCAAGTCATAGGGGTGCACACTAATGGGATGAGGTTCACCATTCTAGGTGAATGAGACCTCGTGGTAGAGCAAACGGGTACTCTGAGTAGGAGACCATGACCTTTTTCTCACCAATTGGTGAGCATGGATCTCGGAGCAGAAGACACTACAAGCACCTGGATCCCTACCGTTGTAGAGGACTACATGGACGTCTTTCTCGAGGATGTCCCAAGACTACCTCTGAGGCGAGAGATGAAGTTCTGCATTGACTTGCAGCCGGGGACGACCCCGATATCATGTGAAACATATCAGATGGAACCCACAAAGATTCGGGAGCTACGAATTTAGCTAGATGAACTTCGTGAGACGGGATTCATCAGGACCAGTGTGTCCCCCTGGGCAACTCCGCTTTTGTTTGTGAAAAATGCAGATGGGAGTCTGCGGCTTTGTGTGGATTATCGTCGCCTGAATCAGGCCATGATAAAGAACAAGTACCCTCTGTCGAGGATCGACGAACTCTTCGACTAGTTGAGAGGTGCGAAGTGGTTCTCCAAGATTGATCTTCGATCCGGCTACCACCAGTTGTGGGTTTGTGAGGCTGACATCCTGAAGTTGGATTTCCATTTTCGTTAT
This sequence comes from Viscum album, assembly GCA_963277665.1. NCBI lineage: Eukaryota > Viridiplantae > Streptophyta > Magnoliopsida > Santalales > Viscaceae > Viscum > Viscum album. The sequence goes on along the minus strand of OY728133.1, from coordinate 2,060,435,707 downwards.
GGGCATTACAAGTTTCTGGTGATTCCCTTTAGCGTAACGAATTCCCCTGCCGTTTTCATGGCTTTGATGAACCAGATCTTCCAGTCGTACTTGGACTGGTTTGTGGTTGTCTTTATTGATGACATACTCATCTACTCTACGACGAAGGAGGAGCACACAAAGCATTTGAGGATGGTCCTAGACTTACTTTGAGAGCACCACCTGTATGGGAAGCTCTCGAAGTGTCAGTTCAGGATTCATGAGGTTCACTTTCTTGGGAATGTCATTTTGGAATAGGTTTTGGCCATATATCCCGCAAATATAGAGGAAGTTCTTGCTTGGGAGCTACCCAAGAATGTGTCATAGGTGCGGAGCTTCCTTGGTTTGGCAGTGTACTACAGGAGGTTTGCGGAATATTTCTCTAGGATTGTTTCCCCTTTGACCGCATTGACGCGGAAGGGACGACCGTTCACCTAGACTGATCAGTGCCAGAAGGCCTTTGAGGAGTTGAGACAGAGGCTGACTAGTGATCCAGTGTTGAGGCTTCCAGAGGAGGGCGTTGAGTTCGTGGTATACTGCGAAGCCTCAGGAGCTGGGCTCGGGTGCATGCTGATACAGCAGTGGGCAGTGATTGCATATGGGTTGAGGAAGTTGAGGCCCCAAGAGAATAATTATGTGACCCATGATTTTGAGTTGGCAGCCGTGGTATTCGCCTTGAGGTTATGGAGACACTACCTTCTGGGTGAGCATTTTGTGGTCTACTCAGACCACCAGAGCCTCAAGTACATCTTCACTCAGAGGGATCTGAATCCGAGGTAGAGGTGCTAGATGGAGTTTCTGCAGGACTATGATTTTGAGATAGTCTACACTCTAGGAAAGGGAAATGTAGTAGCAGATACTCTTAGCAGGAAGTCCCAGGCTCGGTTAGTGCGAGAATCTTTAGAGCAGTTGGCTTCCCTACGGCTGACCTTGGTGGAGCAGGAGGGTATGACTTTTCTTCAGTCAATGGTGTTGAATCCTTCACTCCTTGAACGTGTGAGAGAGCCACAGCTGGAGGATGTTGACAACGAGGTACTGCGTGATCAGATATCCACGGGCAACGCACCTGATGGGTATTCTGAAGGAGGGAATCACAAGATCCTTTTCCAGGGGAGAGCTGTAGTACCAGTGGAGATGCAGGAGGAGGTGATGCGGGAGTTCCAAACTTCTCCCTTAGCTGTACATCCCAGTGTGGGGAAGATGTACAGAGACCTTCAGCGACAGTTTTAGTGGTCTAGCATGAAGCGAAGCGTAGATGAGTTTGTTTCTTGGTGTCTTACCTGTCAGCAGGTGAAGGCAGAGTATCGGGTTCCGGTAGGGTTGTTGCAGCCCCTTGATATCTCGGAGTGGAAGTGGGATGTCATATCTATGGACTTCGTCACAGGGATCCCACACACAGCGAAGGGCCATGAATCCATTTGAGTGATAGTAGACCGTCTCAAAAAATCGGCGCACATCCTTGCCATCAGGGAGCAGAGTTCGGTGGAGAGTCTAGGGTAGCTGTACATTTGGGAGATTGTCCACCTTCATAGAGTACCATCGACGATCATCTTCGACCGCGACACACAATTTATGTCGCGATTGTAGCGAGGCCTGTAGGAGGAATTCGAGACTCAGCTACGGATGAGTACAAATTTTCACCCCCAGACTGATGGGCTGACGGATCGCACTATCCAGGTGTTAGAGGATATGCTCAGGGCGTGCGTGTTAGACTTTGTCCTGAGTTGGGAGGATCACCTGCCCTTGGTGGAGTTCACTTACAACAATAGTTACCAATCTACTATCGGCATGGAACCTTTTGAGGCCCTCTACGGGAAACCCTGCATGTCACCGTTGTACTGGACAGAGGTTGGGGAGACCTCCCTCGTGGGCCTAGAGTTGGTGCAGGTGACGACGGAGAAGGTGCAGGTCATTCGTGAGCGGATGAGGACGGATCAGAGCAGACAGAAGTCTTACGCAGATCGTCATTACGGGCCTTTGGAGTTCGAGCAGGGGGACCATGTCTTTTTTAGAGTCTCTCCACAACATGGGACACAGAGGTTCGTCCGGGGAGGCAAGCTGTCCCCAAGGTTCATTGGGCCCTTTGAGATCATACACAGGGTTGGTGAGGTAGCCTACCGTCTTGCTCTACCCCCACAGCTGGAGAGGGTACATGAAATCTTCCACGTGTCGTAGCTGAGGAAATACATGCACGACCCCACACACATTATCAATTGGGGAGATCTGGACATCGAGGATGGAGCCACCTTTGCGGAGCACCCAGTGGCGATTGAGGACCGTCAGGAGCAGACATTGCGTGGACAGACCATTCCTTTGGTTCGTGTGCTGTGGCGGCACGAGAGGGTGTAGGAGAGCACCTGGGAATGGGAGAGATAGATGCAGGATCAGTATCGCAAGTTGTTTTTGTAGTTTTGTTTTTCAGGGATGAAAAACTTGAAGGAGGGAATGATGTAAGAACCTGGGTTTTGAGCCTATAAGACTTTGAAATTTTCTTGATGTTATTCCAGAGCAGGGCGTTCAGACAACGTATGATTCCGAGCCCCGGTGTGACCAGAATTAAATTTTAAGTGCGTTCACACTAGACACGGCAAATAAACAGAATAACTCCTAAACGGTTTCTCATATGGGAAAACCGATGGCATTATTGAGTCCGAAGCGTGCCGTTTACCCTAGGAGGGGTGTAACTTTCGCGGGCGCAACCCTTCTGTGGAAAATGCCACCAGAGGCGTTTTTCGTAATTTAGTGGCCTCAAGCGTGAACTTTAATACTTCTGAATGGAGGCTCAGATTAAAATTCCAAGACCTCCGTTATGCTCAGAACGTGGATTTTACCCTAGAGGTGGCTTAACCCCGACCCCGCCGAAAGTTCGGGTATGGAGCCTACTGGAAGGCGTTTAAGTGTTTCTCTACTTAAACACTTCTCCCACCCATCCTCCTCCTCCTTCCCCCTTGTCTCTCCCTAGAGGATCCCTCTCAAAAATAATCAATCCCCTCTCCCCACCTCTCCAAGGCGCGGTGGCTCCGGCGGATCGTCGGCGAAGCGACGGGCTACGCCCTGCGAGGTAGGCTTGTGTTTTTTTCGTTTTTAAATTCCACAACCTCTTCAAATGAAATTATTTGCATTTAAATGATTTCCAATCATCGAGAAAATCCCATAGTTGCATAGGATTTGATCATAGCCTTCTAACTCTATTCTCGGATCGAAAATCCGAGTCCCAGGGTGGCCCCGAGAAGTTTTCCGGCCAATTACCCCGTTTTCCGGTGGTACCAGGGGTTTCCGGCGGGCTTCAGGCGGTCCGAGACGGCGGCAGGTGGAAGCAGTCCCAGGAGATAGTGGTCCTAGGTAGTGGTGGTCCCAGGCGGTGGCGGAGGGTGGAGGTCGTCGGCACGGGTGGACCGGGGGTCGCGGCGCACGACCTCATGCGGGAGACCGAGACCTGCCTTCGGCGGGTCTCTGCGTGGGACAACGACTGGCCATGAGGGCCGGTCGGCATGGGTGGACCATGGGTCCGTAGCCGGGCTGCACGGAAGGGCCGAGGGCCAGCGCTGCGGGCCAGGCCGACCGGTGCAGGGCGGCCCAGGCCGGGTGGACCGGCCGGACCGGGCCGGTCCATCCCTAAGGGGGGTTAGCCCTCCTGTCTTCGGACACCCGTATCTTTCACTACGGGTGTCTGATTCGCGCGCCGTCCATGGCAGCGTGATCCTTGGGTCGAGCCAGAGTTTTTTAATTGGCCTTGAGGATTTTAAATTTCCAAGACGGGGGCTCAGTGGCATGACACACCATTAAGTGTTGTTTAGCGCCTCACTGGGATTCTTCTTTCGGATGGCATGAACACATCCGGAGTCCATTTAAGGCGCTGTCAGCAGCGTTGTGACCCTGGAATCGAGACAAAGTGGTCCAAGGTGGTTTTAGGCATTGAATCAGGAGTTGAGGTGTGGTCCCCATGGGCCATCTTTTAAGCTGTGAGCAGCGTTTTGTGACTTTTTCATCAGACGTCTGTTCGGGGCGAATGAGTAGTCATTTCAGCATGTTTTTCCGAAAGCATCGCGATGGAGCAGTTCACCCGATCTCTTTCGGGACCAAGGTGTGGGCCCCACAAGACACCGTATGGGCATAAAGCGGTGTTAAATAACTTTTTCGTCGGGAGACCGTTTCCAATGAGTAATTAGTCTATCTTGCGTGTTTTTCTGCAAGGATTACAATGGTGTAATATGTTTGGGCATGTAGAGCCTCTTTAGAGATCTCATTAAATGTGGAAACATGAAAGGGCGTTGGTCGGAGGTTCCTTTGATGCACTTCGACCCAACGTACAATTGCGATGTTAGAGACACCCAGTGATGGCGTGGGCAGCGCGAAGTTATCGAACAAGTTCCAGGTTTACCCTCCTGCAGGGCTGGGCAGTGGGTTACCCACTGGCGTATCAGGGTTCACCCTCCAGCGAGGCTGGGTAGTGGGTTACCCGTTGACCTTAGGATTTACCCTCTAGCGGGGCTGGGCAGTGGGTTAACCATTGACTTTAGGGTTTAGCTTCCAGCAGGGCTGGTCAGTGGGTCACCCAAAGACCTTTTAGGGTTTACCCTCCAGCAAGGCTGGGCAGTGGGTCACCCGATGAACTTTTGGGGTTTACCCTCCATTTGGGTTGGGCAGTGGGTTACCCGACAAATTCTTTTAGACTCATCCCTTTCTATGAGGCTAGTCAGTGACTTTTCTCCGTGGTTACCGGAGCGGGATCCTTGGTTGCGCGATTCAGCGATGAGACAACTTTGACGTGTGGTACATTGGGTATCAGTGATGGATATCCTTAGAACTATTGGAGAATTATCCTGGGCTGAGCTTGTAGATGGATATCCCCTTACACACTCGTTCAGGTTTCTTGTTGAGCATATATATATACACCCTACTTTTTTCCCCACTCCTTGGGTTCGGTTACTCTCCTTCTAGGAGAGGAGAAGACATGTGAGGTATGCGACATGCTTTCCGTGTCTAGATCCTCTTGGTTGGATGAGTCTACTCCCTTTATTTTGTTGGGTTGAGCTGCACTCTATTTACTGTACTCTTTTATTGTTCCTTGTTCTATCTACTGCTCACCGTTTTAGTACCTCCTTTGTTTCTCCCTCGAGCTTTCGGGGCATCCTTCTAAGTATCTTTATACTCACCCCTGCTTGGGATTTGCCCGCACTTGGTGTGACATTTCAGACAACGGTCTGGTCGATCAAGAGTACGAAGGAGCGTAGAGGACACATGAGCTTGGGCTGCATTTAGTGGTCGTAGTAGGAATTTCAGGTGTGAGACTCACCAGCTATTTACTTTTGTTTACCTATTTCCGGGTGGTGGTACCTTTCGGTTGGGCACGTGTTTTTCCCTTTTTCTGTTCAGTATCTTGTCATTACTTTTTTGACACTTTACTTTTTCTATTTAGAGGTTGATGCATGATTGTGGTTGGGATATAGTTTTTTTTCCTTTGGTTTTCTTTTTACTCTGCACTTCTGCATTGAGTGGGCTATGTGTGTGTGTACAGGTACTTAGGAAAAGGACTCCCTGAGATTGTTACGCCTTCGGCGCTTGTCGCCAGTCCCTAGCCTATGGAGGCGGGCTTGGGGTAGTTGCGGCTCGAGATTAGTAGGGTCGGGTCATGATAAATAATTATCATATCTGGAAAGATAGAATGATTACTTATCTTATGTATCTTGGATATGAAGTTCTAGCCTACAACAGATGAATTTCCTGCTATTGATGAACAGGTTCCTCTTACTCCTGTAGATAAGAAGAATCTTGAGAATGAAAAAGAGCTAAAAATGAATTAATCTCATCTCTTTCTAAGAGTGAATTTTTAAGAGTGAAAGGTATTACTACAACCAAAGTAATCTAGGACAAACTGGAAAACATATATGAAGGAAATACCAAAGTGAAGAATGAAAAACATCAAATATGTAGGCTGAAGTATGAAGACTTAAAGATGGGTGAGCATGAATTAGTTGGGTACTTCTTTACCAGGATAAATGACATTGTCAGTACAATCAGATGTCTTGGTGAAAATTTTGAGGATTCTATAGTTCTTGAAAAGATCTTGAGAATTCTTCCTGACAGATTTGATGCTAAAGTTTCATCACTGGAAGACAGAGATCCTGAAACATTATCTCTAGATGATTTTCATAGCACTCTCTTAACTTATGAAATGATAAGGGATAAGACTATGAAGATCAAAGAAAAAGCCGATAGAGAAATGTCTTTCAAGGCTGCAAAGAAAGAGAAGTCGAATAAAATTCTTATTTAAGAAGAAGCTGGTGAATCCAACTCTGAAAATGAGGTATGTCAAAATTTTGATAAAATTTTATCCTTGTTTCCTAAAAATGTTAAAAGAGGCACAAGGAAATACAAAGGGAAACTCCCTTTGAATTTTTTTGATTGTGGAGCTATTGTCCACTTTGCAGCTAATTGCCACCAAAAAAGGGAAAGACAAAGACAGTGATGAAGAAGACAGAAGACCAAGGAGGTCATAGAAGAAACAGGGTGAAAAAGATAAATATTCTGGAATAGGTAAGGATAAAAAGTTTTTCAAATAAAAAAGAAGAAGTTTTTTAACAAAAAATGAAGAAGATGATGATAGTGAGACTGAATCTGAAAAATATGTTGCTGAGAAATCTAGAGAGAGTACATTTTTTGCAACAGTGAATAATGGTGATTATGAGAGCAGTTGCACTGAAGAAGAGGGAACTCAACTCGAACTGTATTTGAAAGAAGAGCTGAAGGAATGTTTGAGAAATATCAGAAGGCTTGAGAAGGAAAATAATAAATTGAAAAATGAGAACTCTTTATCAAATGACCAAGAAGGTTTTCTTGATAAGAAAGAAAAATTTGAAAAGGAGATTGATGATCTGAAAAATTCTCTTAAGGGTGAAAATAATCGTAATGATCATTTGGAAGTAAAGTTAAAAAAAGAAGATGATTTGGAACATGTCCAGCATAAACTTTCTAAAGCTGATGAAAGGAACACGAGGTTCAAAAACTCAGTTACAAAAGTTGGTGAATGTTCTGATAAGAATGAACCTAAGAAGGATAAAAAAAGTTACCTTAAAAGGTTGAGAAGAAAGATGGAATTGGTTCTAATAAGACAATTCCGGAAAGGGTACATATGTTGTCAAAGTGAGCAATACTGAAAAATCAGAAACATATAAAAATCATGAGTCTAGAAAGATTTCTACTACTTCTGGTTCTAGTAAGTCTAAACAAAAATCTAAGCTAAAGAAGAAAGTTACAATTTAAAATATCAAGGTCAATGGTCAGCAAAGTTCTGGTAGGAAGGTTGTTGAGAAACATGTTCACAACTCCATTCAGTATGAAATTTTCAGAGGGAAATATTCATTATATGGTTACTGTTGGTATTGTGGTGGATTCAGACACATGGAAAACATGTGTTGGTTCAACCAACAACATTACTACTATTCCAAAATCTTTTAAAGATAAGGACTAAGGGGGAGTCAATATTTTCAAAATAAAAAACCTAAAAAATAAAGTCCAGAAGATATCTGAGAAGATTGGTTTGAAAGTTGAGAATAAGTTCCAACCACTAGAAACTATCTCTGAAAGATGTGATCGACCTGGACATCTTGTTAAGGGTTGTCTGGTTGTGTTACTAGAACAAGAAAAGTGTTCTAAAAATTCTCAAAAGTTGGAGATTTTAAAGGTTATGAAAGAAATATTTGCTAGGTATGAAAAGAAAGAGTTCTTGGTTGTCTGGACAGAATATATTGACTTGGCTAGGAAATTGGAGGAAGAAAAACAGAAAGTCGTAGAAAAGGATGAACCAAAAGCTCTTATTGTTGAAACTGATTTAAAAGCTATGAAAAGAGAATGACCCTGGATCCTTGACAATGGGTGTTTGTCTCGTATGACAGGAGACTTAAAGATGTTAAAGAATGTGAAAGATTTCAAAGAAGGAATAATGACATTTGGAAATGATGAATCTCTAAGGATAAAAGGTGTTGGATCAACCATCACTGGAAAAGAAAAGATGAAATCCAAGAAAACAATATATGTTGATGGGCTGAAACACAACCTTCTAAGTGTGTCACAACTCTGTGATGAGGGAAAAAAGTAATCTTCAGAAAATATGGGTTTGTTGTGAAAAGTGAAAATGATGGAAATGTAGTTACAAGAGGCCAACGTACAAGAGGGAATTTGTTCCAAGTTGGTGAAGTACAAAACTCTTGTTACATGGGTGTGGTGGATTAAAATCATTTATAGCATAAAATGCTGATACATATGTGTCAGAGAAATATTTTCAAGTTATCAAAGTGAGACAGTGTCTGAGATATGCCTAATTTATCAAGAAGATATCGGTATTGCACTATTTGCGAGAAAGGGAAGATTATAAAATCTATGCATAAGAGAGTTGAAATTCGCTCAAAATGACCCTTGGAGATCATACATTTTGATATCTGTTGACTAATGAGAAAGTAATCTACAAATGGAGATAAGTAATTCATTACTTTAATTGATGACTTTACTTGAATTACTCGTGTTATGTACATGAGACATAAGTCAGATGATTTGAAAATGTTTAAGAGTTTCAGAAGGAAAGTTGAGAAGGAATGTGAGTATTCAGTGAAGAAGTTGAGAACTGATAATGGTGGTGAGTATAAGAATGAAGAGTTTTAAAGTTATCATGAGAAGCATGAAATTCAGCATGATTTCAGTTCACCATACAAACCTCAACAAAATGAGGTTACTGAAAGAAACAATAGAAGTCTAGTGGAAATAGGGAGAACTATGTTACTTGAACATAGTATTTCTCATTATTATTGGGGGAAATCCATGAGCACTACTATGTATATTCAGAACTGATGCTTTTATAGGCCAAACTCAAATATGGCTCCATACGAAATGTTCTATGAAAAAACTCCAAGTTTGAAACACTTAAGAGTTTTTGGGAGTCCTTGCATTATAAAGAAGAAAGGTGGAAACCTTGGAAAGTTTGAGCAAATAGAAGATGATGGAATTTTTATTGGCTATGATCCAGAAGGAAGAGGATATAGATGTTTCAAAAAAAAGGAAGAATTATTGATTCTATAGATGTGAAAGTTGTTGAGAATGTTGAGAAAGAAAAGTAGTCATATGCTGATGTGGAAGTTGAGTAGGATGGAGAAGATTTTGTTAACAATTCTAATAATGCTGTAGACTATGTTAATCCTACTCAAGAAGAGGAATAAGACTCAACAATATCAATTGATGGGGATGAAATTAAAATAGCTCATCCAAGGTTGATGAAACAAGTGGAAGCTCAAAACATTATTGGAGATCAACATCAGAGGGTTCAAACAAGAAGAACAACAAATGCTATTTCACACACTTCTCTCTATTCACAAGTTTAAACGAATGATGTAAATGAAGCATTCGAGCATCCAGAATGGGTTCAAACTATGAATGAAGAAATTTATCAGATAGAGAATAATGATACTTGAGAACTTGTACCCAAGCCGAACAACAAGAAAATTATTGGTACAAAGTGGGTTTTTCGGAACAATATGAATAAAGAAGGTGACGTGATAAGAAACAAAGCAAGACTGGTTTGAAAAGGGTATTCACAAATTAAAGGCATTGATTTTGAAAAAACCTTTTCTTTAGAGTCAAGGTTAAAAACAATCAGAATCTTTCTTGCTATTTCTTCACAATGAGGTTACAAAATCTTTCAAATGGATGTAAAATCCGCATTCTTAAATGGTGATCTTGAAGAGGAAGTTTACATTGATCAACCTTATGGATTTGTTATTGGGAAGGATAAAAGTTATGTGTGAAGGTTGGAGAAGGATTTTTATGGGCTAAAACAGGCTCCAAGGGCATGGTATTCTAAATTGGATACTTGCTTGAGGAAGATGGATTTCAAGAAAGGTAGAGTTAGCAGTAATCTTTACATCAAGGAACGTCAGGAGTTTTCTCTCATCATAATTGTTTATGTTGATAACATTATCTTTGATGGAAATGATGAAAGATCATGTGAATGATTTACTGAGGATTTGAATAATTCATTTGAGACGTCCATGCTGGGAGAAATAAAATACTTTCTTAGGTTGAAAATTTTACAGAAGAGGAATCAAAATTTTATTTCTCAAGAAAAGTATGCTAAGGAACTTCTGAAGAATTTTGGAATGGAAAATTTGAAACCAATATCCACACCGATTTCAGTGGGAACCAAGTTGTCTAAATATGGAGAAGGCAAGGAAGTTTATCAGAAAGAGTTTAGAAAGCTGATTGGAAGTCTGTTATATTTGACTGCCACAAGACTGGACATCGTCTATGTTGTTACCTTATGTGCAAGATTTCAGAGCGCTTCTAAAGAATCGCATTTGATTTCTGGAAAAATAATTCTTAGATATATCAAAGGCACAACAAATTTTGGAATCAGGTATGATGGCTCAGAAAATATTGATCTATTTGGGTATTCAGGTGCTGATTGGGTAGGAAATGTTGATGATCGAAGATCCACATCTGGTCGAGTTTTCTTTCTGGGGAAAATTTGTATCAGTTGGTATAAAAAGAAAAATAATTTGGTAACTATTATCACAACTAGAGATGAGTATGTTGCTGCTACTCAAGTTGCTACCCAACTCATGTGGATAAAGACTCAGTTGGAAGATCTGCTTGTTGAAGTAAAGCTACCCTTGCTCTTGGGTTGTGATAATCAAAGTGCAATCAATCTTACAAGGAATCCAGTACAACATTATCTTTCAAAACACATTGACATAAAGTACCACTTCATAAAAGAATAGGTTGAGAATAATGAATTGAGGCTGGAGTATGTTCCTATATCGGAACAAGTTGCTAACATATTCACAAAACCTTTATCGAAGGAACCATTTGCTAAATTGAGGTTGAACATGGGTGTACAACCTCCTTCTTATCAAGGTTGAGGTGTGTGTTTCTGTCCACACTCTCATTTTACATTTGGATAGTGTTGTCAAGGGGGATAATTGTTTCATAAATCTATTCTTATGGAAGCATGCATAAAGGGGGAGTTGTGGGTAAGCTATGAATTCAGCATGTAAGTGCATGGCATGTAAGTGTGTGAATTATTCTAACTGTTTGTTGGAATGGTTGCAGAATGGTTGTATAGTGGTTGTAGGAAACACTTTTTTTATTGCAGGAATTTTGACAATGTAAAGAAGAATGAGGAGGAAAGATGATGCTATGTGGTTTCTGTAAAGACCCGTATTTTCCATGTATTTTTTTTAAATTATATGGAATTATTACGAGTCTGTGAAAATTGACGGTGCCTGATTCCGAGGCCCGGAGTGCTTGGAATGAATTTCTGAACCTTTATTTTGGGTACATTTAGTAAATTTGTGAGCGACATTTTCTAACTTTTGAACTGTTGCTTAGATTAAAAAAATATGAGGGCACTGTTGAACCCGCAGTGTCAGGATTCGGTCAAGGGAGGCTTTACTTTGACCACAATAGGTCCGGAGAAAAAGTTAAGTTTTGTGACTTTTTAAAAGAAATGAAATAAAATAATTTCAATATTTTATTTCATATCCTCCAACGGGCAAGCAAAGGGGTGGGGCCAACGATGTGTCAAGCCAATAAATGGCTTGACCTGCCAACCCTAAGTAACGACGTCATTGGGGAATTAGGAAGCTTCCTAATTGATGAGCCCCATTAAATTCCAACATCATTACTTACCCTCCCCCTCTCCTATATATATGGATCTTTGGGGGAGGTACTGTCACAGATTCTCCAAGCAATAAAGTGTTGAAGGATCATCGTGGTGAAGGACCCTTAGAGGATGGAGCCGAACCCAGCGGGAGGTGACGGACGACACTGAATCACGAACCGGAGGACGACGTATGAGCAGTGTCATTGGAAGCCTATTGCGGGAATGAAGAAAACCAACCCACCTTCAAGCGTGGATGTTTCTCCAACAATTCGAGGTAGGGAGTTTACTTGTTTATGCTTTTTAAATGTTTTCCTCTTCCCCGTTCTTGAATAATACAAAGATCACAGGTCAATCGACTAACAGGTTGACCCACGATTCATTCATTTTTGAGGGAGGTTATTACGGGGTATCTTTGTGGGGTTTATCTTTATTTAAATTCCAAGATTTTTTTAAACCCTTAACCCCCTCATGTTTTCAAGCTAATGTAGAGGGCGTGGGAATAATGAACCTGACCTGAACCCTCTGTTACCTTGCTAATTCTGCACCACCATGGAACACCAACGGTGCGGTAATACCGACCGGCTACATTGGGGATAGCACGTCGACGCATGACGTAAGAAGAGGCCGCGACACAAAGCAGCGGTGGTTGTCAGAGCGGCCGACATCGACCGGCCATGGATGAGGCGTGGTGCACCGTCACGTGCCGCCGATGAACAAAGGAGGTCGCGACTTGTCAGCCGCGACGACCGGAGGAAGGCAGACGACACACCAGCTATCCGGTCACGATAGAACTGCTGGAGTGGAGGTGAGGCGTTCCCCCAGTAGTGTGCCCATGCGGAAGAAAGGTCGTGGCAGGAGCAGGGGGTCTCCAGTTCGTCCGGCGACTGGTGGATGGGGTGCGTGCCAGCAGTGTGCTCGACGACAAAGCCACGACCCGTCGGCCACGACACGGAGGACTGGCGATGCCACATGGTGCTGCGTTGGGTCAACACCTGCAGGTTGACCTGATGACGTGGCTTCGCGCCACATAAACCTTACCTGAACGCGCCACGTCCGATTATCCCTGGCGGCCCACGCCGCCAGGCAGGTGGCACTGTCGGGTTGGCCCAGCGGACCGACCCGCCGCTCAGCGGGCCGACCCGCAGCCCAGTCGGGTCGGGCCGAGCCCAGCAGGCCGGGTTGACTTGGGTCGGGTTGGACTCGAGTCGGGCCGAGTCGATCCAGGTCAATCCGAGTCAGCCCATGTCGAACCTGGATGGCCCGGTCTGACCGAGGCGGACCGGACCTGGACCTAGTACCGACCAGTTACACAAAACGAGCCCTAACTCCTAAACCATACATCCTTTTGATGAACTGTCTATGGTGTCAGGATCCTTGGAGCGATACGGTCCTTTTGACTTACTCCATGAGAGTTTTGGAGAAACTTGGAGTACGGGAAGGTTGGATTGCACCTGAATCCAACCGGGCCCTCGGCACTAAAATGCCAATAACGCATAGACCGAGCATCTGGTTGATGCGCTGTCTATTGCGTTGTAACCCTTATGACATGGAAGATCATTAGGTTACTTTCTTGTGATATTTCGTGCTATTTGAAATACGACCAATTTCTTGGGGAGTGGTTCTCCCAAGCACGCTACGTACGGAACCCTATGATTGTATGAGACTTGATGACTACTGACCGTTTTGACTCAGAGTGACTCGAAAGGCCCAGTGGGGAGCACCTCTGCGTGATGTGGCAGACCCACAGTGGAGAGCGTCTCTGTGTGATGCGACAGACCCACGGTACTCGACAGGAGGAGTACCTCAGGAGGCTACAATGGGGAGCGCCTCTGTGTGATGCGGTAGACCCACGGTGGGAAGCACCTCTGTGTGACGTGGCAGACCCACGATACTCGACAGGAGGAGTACCTCAGTAGTCCAAGGTTAGTGAGAAGCGCCTCTGTGTGATGCGGTAGACCCACTATACTCATTAAAGGAGGAGTTCTCCAACAACAGAGGTGTTCGACGTTCTGACTACGAATGATACTTGTTACTACCCCTAGAGAATACCGTGGTTGTCTATCAGCAGTCATAGCGATCCTGTGTGTCTCAGCATCATAATTCTAATTCTCTGTGTTGTATACCTGGTTTGAACTGTGTCCATTGCTTTGTGCTTTGTGATTGAGATCATGCCTTTTGGTTTTCCTTTGTGGAGTTCTGAGAGACATTCGGAGGTCTCGGGGTCCCTACTGGGTATTGTTATACTCACCCCTGCACGGTCTATGCCCGCACATTGTTGTGTCTTATGCAGACGACAGGCAGCTGGACTAAGGTTTGAGGAATCCAGGACTAGGCGGTACTTGGAGAAGACAAGCGGACGTGGAGTGCTGAGGAGGCGATATGTACCTACCCTTCAGGTAGGATCCTCGGAGGACGACTCAGTAGCTGCTTTACCTTTTTCAGTTGTATTGTTCCTTTCAGTTGTATTTGTACTTTTTGACTATTCTTGTACTTTCAGTTGGGCTTGTATTCCGGCCCCTTTTACTTTCAGCACTCCTTTTTCTACGACAGTTTTCTTCATAGTTGCTTCTTGTTGTGTTCTCGGATTGTGCATTGTACAGGTTTAAAGGTAATTCCTTCCCATTTTAGGGAATAATCCTTTGGTTCTAGTCGCCATCCCCTGGCCTATGGAAGGCGGGCTTGGGGTAGTTACGACACGTGCCTCGGGGGACGAGTCATGACAAAGTGGTATCAGAGGATTTTGGTTCTACCGGAGAACTAGGAATCTGATCTTTTCTATGAAGCAATAGTATTGAGTGTTTTGAGTGTGGTTTTTATTTTGGGGAATCTAGTGTTGGTGCGGCGACTGACGTATCCATACACCAGGAACCCGAATTCTGATTTCCAACTCAGCGCATGAAAACACTGATTGCGTGTGTTTTGAAAAGTTTTCTTTTTGATCTCTTGAGTCAGCTCACTGGGTATAACTTATTGATTGTGGCACACCTGTTTTCTTTCAGGATTCCACCACGTAGACAGCCATCCAGGATTCCTGAGAGAGTACGCGATGATGACCCATCGAGCGATGAGGCCTTGGTGTAGGGCCTTCTTACGGCGTTAGCACCTTCGGGTGGTGTACCAGCAGCACCACTACTTGTTGGGAAGCCGATGCCACCAACCCCACCAGTAGAGGATGCATTCCAACTGATCACGTTTCATGATTTTCAGTGAAAGAGGCCTCCGAGGTTCCGAGGCGAGACGGATTCGTAGGCGGCTGAGGACTAGATGGAGGTTGTGGCCAGAGTTTTTTGCTTTGTTGGGACACCAGCTGATTTTATGGTGATCCTAGCAGCCATACATTTTTAGGCAGCAGCAGGGAGATGGTGGAGCCTGATGCTCCAGATACATGACGAGGCGACCCTTATCTGGGTGGGCTTCGTGAGCCTTTTTAGGGTAGAGTTCGTCCCAGTGACCTTACACTTTGTGCGTATACAAGAGCTGCTACACTTACAGTAGGGAAGCATGACAATGGACCATTACTCGGTGAGGTTCACTGATCTCTCCCGCTACTCCACCGACATGGTACTAGACCCTTTCTTAAGGGCCTAGACCTTTGACCAGGGTCTCCGATGGGAGATCAGAGCATCGATGATATCGCTCAACATATTGACTCAGGCTGGGGTGCTAGAGCGGGTGATTTTAGTGGAGATCTTCCTAGATGAGTAGGTACCGACAACGAGACCCACCACCAAGCAACACGTGGTAGATTCATCTGTGACTGGTAGTAGGCAGATGAAATAGAGGTCCAAACAGACCAGACCTTCTAGTGGATGGGCCCAGGACGCAGGGTCGGAGGTGCAGAGCTCACGAGGCAGAGGAGGTCAGGTGAGGGACAAGCAGTGTTACACGTGCGGCAGGTAGGGTCACATGGATCGCGATTTCCTAAACCACCATATAGATGAACAGCAGATGGTCGAGGGACCGTCGAGGTAGAGGCAGAGGTTCGAGCGAGGAGGTCCTCAGGCAGCAGGAAGACATGGTAGAGGAGCTGGTCGTGCAATAGGCGGTGGACAGCGTTTCGAGGTTCTATCGCCACCACTGCCAGGTGGTCCACCCTGACAACAGAGAGCAGGAGGATAGGGACAAGCTCAGCTCCAGGCAGCTGAGGCCTACAACCACGATGCTCTGGAGATGATTAGAGGCATGATTTGTGTCCACTCTAACTTAGCTACAATACTTATAGACACAAGTTCCAGTCACTTTTTTATTTCCACGACCCTCATTCAGAGCTCGGAGATTCCAGTGGAGTCGTTGGCTCGATCCTTACAACTAGAGACTCCTACAAGAGAGGATTCGATGATTACACACTGGTGCCGACAGTGTGATCTTACTCCAGGAGGCAAGAGCTTCAGCTGAGATCTCCTAGTAGCAGCGTCGAGGCCTTACAATGTCATCTTGGGCATGGACTGGTTATCTACAGTCCATGCTCAGATTAAATATATTAGGCACAAAGTGCAGTGTGTCCGCATGGATAAGACCAGGTTTTCCTTCACCGATGAGAAGGGGACCTTTGCAGCACATCATGGACTTACCTAGAGAAGGGTGCATCCAATTACTCATCAGTTGGCTAGCCTTACCCTCAGAGTAGATGATGTTGAGAGTCTGAACTATCCTGTAGTGGTGGACCAATATGCCGATGTATTTCCTGATGATGTTTTGGGACTACCTCAACATAAAGAGGTAGAATTTTACATCGACCTATACCCCGGGATGATATTGACATCTACCCCATCATATTGGATGGATTCTACAGAGCTTCATGAGTTACGAGTATAGTTGGAGGACTTGCAGGAAAAGGGGTTCATAATACCTAGTGTTTCTCCATGGGAATCCACGATTTTGTTTACCAAGAAGGAAGATGGGAGTTTGATACTCTATGTGGACTATAGGTGCTTGAACTATGTGATCATTAAGAACAAGTATCCACTTCCAAGGATTGATGATCTTTTCGATAAACTGAAGGTAGCTAGTTGGATTTCAAAGATAGACCCCAGATCAGACTATCATCAGCTCAAGATACGAGATGAGGATGTGCAGAAGACAACCTTCAGATGTCGGTATGACCATTATGAGTTCTTGGTTATTCCTTTTGGCATAACCAATGCCCCAGCAGTGTTCATGGGACTCATTAATAGGATCTTTCATCCATAACTCGATCGCTTTGTGGTGGTTTTCATCAATGAAATCTTGATTTACTCAGCAATGGAGGAAGAGAATGCCTATCATCTGTAGATAGTTTTGGATACACTCTGAGAGCACCAGCTTTATGGTAAGCTCTCAAAGTTCCAATTCTGGATGCGAGAGGTCCACTTTCTGGGACACGTTATCTCAGAGGCTGGAGTTGTAGTGGATCCAACAAAGATAGAGGTTGTTCTTGCTTGGGATCCACTCAGGAGTATGACCGAGGTGCGGAGTTTCCTAGGGTTGGCTGGATACTACTGGAGATTTGTGCCTGACTTTTCCAGAGTTACAACACCCTTTTCGGCATCGACGAAGAAGGGAAAACCCTTCGTATGGACAGATAGATTCCAACAGAGTTTCTAGGAGCTGAGGTAGAGACTAAAGAGTGCCCCCATCTTGAGGCTACCAGAAGAGGGAGTTGGGTATGTAGTCTACTGCGACACATTGGGGACCGAACTTGGGTGTGCCCTGATGCAGGACTGAGCAGTGATCCCCTATGGATTGCGACAGTTGAGACAACATGAGCATAAATATGCTACCCATGACCTGGAGTTAGTAGCAATGGTCTTCACCTTGAAGATGTGGTGACATTACTTGATGGGAGAACGTTTTACAATCTACTCTGATCACAAGAGTCTTAGGTATATCTTCTTTCATAAGTACCTGAACCTGAGATAGCAGTGATGGATAGATTTCCTCCCGAAATATGACTTTGAGATAGTCTATACTCCTGGGAATGGGAATGTGGTAGCATATGCACTCAGCAGGAGGTCTGGTATGCAGTTGTTGAGTGAGGCGGCAGAGCAGCTATCCGTGTTGCAGATATCCTTCCTGGATAGAGATGGAGAAACATACCTACAGGCTATGATAGTCACTCCTCCACTCCTTCAGTGAGTCGGGGAGGCACATCTTGGGGACACTGACTGCGAGACTCGATGTGCTCAGATATCCTCAAGACAGGCACCTGATGGATTTTCTGAAGGTGGGGAGCACGCCATCCTCTTCAGAGGACGTACCATGGTACTAGTGGCGCTACGAGATGAGGCGTTGAGGGATTTCCATACGTCCCCTCTAGTAGTACATCCTAGTGTGACGAAGATGTACTAGGACCTCTAGCGTTAGCACTGGTGGCCAGGAATGAAGAAGGAAGTCGCAAAGTTTGTTTCATGATGCCTCACTTGTCAGTAAGTGAAGGTCGAGCATCAGGTTCCAGCAGGCTTAGCTCAGCCACTAGAGGTGTCAGAGTGGAAGTGGGATGGAATATACATGGACTTTATGACAAGGCTTCCACATACATCCACGAGACATGATTCCTTTTGGGTGATTGTTTACTGACTCACAATGTCAGCCCACTTCCTACCCATCCGAGAGTAGGGATCAGTAGAGGGATTGGGACGACTCTACGTACAGGAGATTCTGCGACTTCATGGGGTGCCATAGACAATCGTCTCTGACCGTGACACACATTTCACATCCTGGTTGTGGAAGATATTGTAGGAGGCATTCGAGAGTCAGCTGCATTTGAGCACCACCTTTCATCCTCAGACGGATGGTCAGATGGAGTGGACCATTCAGACTCTAGAGGACATTCTTAGTGCATGTGTCCTAGATTTTGGCCACAGTTGGGAGGATCACTTTCCCTTGGTGAAGTTTTCATACAACAATATTTATCACTCCACCATCGGTATGGAACCATTCGAGGCCCAATACAGTCAACCTTTCAGATCACCTCTATGCTGGACAGACCCTGGGGAGTCAGCACTTATGGGTCCATAGTTGGTACAAGAAACCACTGAGAAGGTGCAGACCATCCAGGAGTGGATAAAGACTGCAAAGAGCAGATATAATTCATATGATGACAGAATATGGAGACCTATGGAGTTCCATAAGGGGGACCACGTTTTCTTGCGAGTCTCTCCTTGATGGGGACTACAGAGATTTGGTCGAGGCAGTAAGTTATCACCGAGGTTTATCGGGATTTTTATGATACATCGGAGGACAGGTGAGGTGGCATACTGCTTTGCACTTCCACCACAGTTGGAGAAGGTGCACGACGTCTTCCACGCATCCTAGCTAAGGAGATATGTGAACGATCCATCTCACATCATTGATCATGTCGAGATGGACTTAGATGATGTTGCGACGTTTACTGAGGTTCTAGTAGAGATTGAGGATTGACAGGAGTGAGTCCTTCGTGGGTGGTCGATATCTCTGACATGCATTTTTTGGCAGCATGGGAACCTCCACAAGAGCACATGGGAGCGGGAGGCTCAGATTCGTGCTCAGTACCCCCATTTGTTTTCTTAGTCTATATTGTGGATTTCGGGGATGAAAAGCCCTAAGGTGGGAAGAATATAAAGACTCATATTTTCCATGTAATTTTTTTAATTATATGTAATTATTATGAGTCTATGAAAATTGATGGCGCCTGATTCCGAGGCCCAGCGTATCCGAAATGAATTTCTGAACCTTCTTTCGGGTACGTTCAGTAAACGCGTGAGTGGCATTTTCTAACTTTTGAACCGTTGCCTGCATTAAAAAAATATGAGGGCATCATTGAATCCATAGCACTAGGATTCGCTTAAGGGAGGATTTACTTTGACCGTAGTAGGTTTGGAGAAAAAGTTAAATTTTGTGACTTTTTAAAAGAAATTAAATAAAACAATTTTAATATTTTATTTCATATCCTCCAACAGACAAGAAAAGGAGTGGGGCCAGTGGCATGTCAAGACAATAAATTTCTTGACCTTCCAACCCTAAGTAACAACAAATTTGGGGAATTAGGAAGCTTCCTAATTGATGAGAACCATTAAACTCCAACGTCGTTACATAGCCTCCCCCTCTCCTATATATATGGATCTTGGGGGGAGGTATCGACACAACTTTGTCGAGCAACAAAGTTCTGAAGGAAAACCACAACGCTGGACCCTTAGAGGACGGATCTGAAACTAGCAGGAGGTGACAGATGACATCGAGCCACAAACCGGAGGATGGCGTATGAGCGGTGTCGTTGGAAGCCTATTTCGGGAACGAAGAACATTGACCCACCATCATGCACGAGTGTTTATCTAATGATTTGAGGTAGGGGGTTTATTCGTTTATTCTTTTTAAATGTTTTCCTTTTCCCTGTTCTTGAATAATACGAAGAACGCGAGTCAACCGACTAACGGGTTGACCCACGATTCATTCGTTTTTGCGGGAGGTTATTGCGAGGTATCTTTGTGGGGTTTATCTTGATTTAAATTCCAAGAGTTTTTAAACCCTTAACCCCCCTCATGTTTTCGAGCTAACACGGAGGGCGTGGGCCTAACGAACCCGGACCAAACCCTCCACTACCTTGCTAATTTTTCACCTCCATGGAACACCAACGACACGACAATACCGACCAGCTACGTTGGGGATAGCGCGTCGACGCACGCCGCAAGAAGAGGTCATGGCATAAAGCTACGACGATCATTGGAGCAGCCGACATCAGCTGACCGTGGAGGAGGCGCGGCGTGCCATCACGCACTGCCGATGAACAAAGGAGGTTGTGGCTCGTCAGCCACAGTAACCAGAGGAAGGCGACCGACACACCGGTTGGCCGCGGGTGACGGTGTAGCGCGCCGTTGCGTGTCGCTGGAGAGGTTGGACGACACGCCGACCGACCGTGATGGAACCAGTAGAGCAGAGGTGGGGCATGCCCATGTGGCAGCAAGGTTGTGGCTTGCGATGATCGCGGTAGGAGCAGGGGGACACCAATTCGACCGGCGGCTGGTGGACAGGGCGCGCGCCAGTGGTGAGCCTGGCGGCAAAGCCGCGGCCCGTCGGCCATGACATGGAGGACCCATGGCGCCACGTGGCATCGCGTTGGGTCAACCCCTGCCGGTTGACCCGCTGACGTGGATCCACGCCACATCAGCTCTACCCGGATGCGCCGCGTCCGCGTATCCTAGGCAGCTCGCGCCGCCAGGCAGGTGGCACCGCTGGGTTGGCCCATCGGACCGACCCGCTGCTCAGCGGGCCGACCCGTGGCCCAGCGGCCTGACCCGTGACCCAGCCGGGTCGGGCCAGGCCCAGCGGGGCTGGGTCGACTCAGGTCGATTTGGGTCGGCCCATGCCGAATCGGGTCAGGCCGGTCTGACCGAGGCGGACCGGACCCGGACCCATTACCGACCAGTTACACAAAACTGGCCCTAACTCCTAAACTAGACGTTCGTTTGATGAACTGTCTATGGCGTAAGGATCCTTGGAGTGAGACGGTCCTTTTGACTTACTCAATGAGAGTTTTGGAGAAAATTGGAGTGAGGCTAGGTTGGATCACACCTGAATCCAACCGGGCCCACAGTATTGAAATGCCAATAACGCACAGACCGTGGTTCCGATTGACGCGCCGTCTGTTGCGTTGGAACCCTTATGACATGGAGGATCATCGGGTTACTTTCATGTGAGACTTCGTGTTGGTTGAAATAAGACCGATGGCTTGGGGAGCGTTTCTCCCAAGTACGCTACATACGAAACCCTGTGACTGGTTAAGACTTGACGACTGCTGACCATTTCGACTTAGAGTGACTCAACATGCCTAGTGGGGAGTGCCTCTGTGTGATGTGGCAGAATCATAGTGGGGAGTGCCTCTTTGTGACACGATAGACCCACAGTACTCGATAGGAGGAGTACCTCAGCATGTCACGAGGGGGAGCGCCTCTGTGTGACGCGGCAGACCTATGGTGGGGAGCGCCTCTGTGTGATGCGGAAGACCCACAGTATTCGATAAGAGGAGTACCTCATAAGTCCAAGGTTAGTGGGAATCACCTCTGTGTGATGCGGCATGTCACGACCCGTCCTCCGGGCCCGTTCCATGACTACCCCAAGCCCGCCTTCCATAGGCCAGGGGCTGACGACTAGCACCAAGGCGTAAGTCCCGGAAAAAAGGAAGGCATTGCCTTTGAAAAGTAAACAAGCACCACAGAGTAAACAAGTGGAAAAGTAAACACTAAGTAAAAACTGTAACAAGATGTGATGAAAGTAAAAGGGGCCGAAAATACAAGCCCAACTGTAAAGTACAACTGAAAGGGGAAAATAGAAACTGAAAAGAAAAGCCGTAGCGTCGATCCATCCTCTAGAAGTCCCACCTGAAGGGTGGGTACAGATAGCCTCCACTACTCCTCGGGTCCACCTGACCGCTCCAAGTACATCCCGCCCAGTGGTCCACCTCCAGGTACCGTCCTGCTCCGCAAGCCTCCACCACGATCAGCGCTGTCCGTCGTCTGCAACCAACACAACGTAGTGCGGGCATAGCATGTGCAGGGGTGAGTATAAGCTACTCAGTAGGGACCCCGAGACCCCTGAAGGTCTCCCAGAATCCACAAGGGATAATCCACAAAGGAAAGATACAATCATGAAGTAACATCTGACACTGCTTAGGTATATGCCCATACATATACCTAAGTCATCAATTCTCATTCGGCTCCAACATCCGAGCCCAAGCACAACCCAGTCCACACAGGAAAGCAAAACGTAAATCCACATAGGATAGCACAACACAATCCACAAAGGAAGGTAACACAGGATACAGCTCACACAGGTATACTTCTTCAAATGACGATAGAGATGATCAGATGTAGCCACTGATTCATCTAATCCATCAGACCCACAAAGGATCGGAAGGTACTAACCCCCGCAATGACCTACATAGGATAGATCATGAAGTTGGACCCAAAGCTATTGGGAAACTCCTACTCCATCAAGTACAGTGGTTATGCCGCTACAACCAAGCGCTTCCCTCTTACCTTGGACTGCTGTAGTACTCCACCTATCGGGTAATATGGGTCTGCTGCTACAACCAAGCGCTCCCCCGTGCCGCTACAACCAAGCGCTCCTCTGTCGTGGGTCTGCTGCTACAACCAAGCGCTCCCATGTGCCGCTACAACCAAGTGCACCTCTGTCGTGGGTCTACCTCTACGACCAAGCGCTCCCCTGTGCCGCTACAACCAATTGCACATCTGTCGTGGGTCTGCCACTACAATCAAACGCTCCCCTGTGCTGCTACAATCAAGCGCACCTCTGTCGTGGATCTGCCGCTACAACCAAGTGCTCCCCACTGGGCTATCCGCAACACACCGAGTCGTTCGATCATCAGTCGTCAAATCTCAACCGGCTCTAGGGTTTCTGCATACAACATGCTCGTTCCGGGAGGGTCCACTCCACGAGCTAAGAGGTCGATGCATCAACTGACATGTAGTCCAGAGTTGATGTATACCAAGATGTACTGTAGTGGTCACTGCCAAAAACACGGAGGATTCCCGTACTGTTTTCATCATCGTCGCAGTTGAATCCACTGAGGATCTCTATATAGTCGTCGTCGTCGAAGTCGCATCCAACACTAGGGTCCCCGCACACAGCAAGCTCGTTCGGGAGGGTCCGCTCCACGAGCCGAGAGGCTGATACATCAACTAACTCAAAGTCCAGAGTTGATGTATCCAAAAGTTCTGTATCGTCAACAGGAACTCAACGTCACAGACGGCGCGTCAATCGGACGCCCGGTCTGAGAGTTATTGGCCTTTCCGTCCGAGGGGCCCGGTTGGTTTCTAAGGCAAAACCAACCCGACCGTACTCCACCTACGTCCAAACCTTGGGCGGAGTATGCCAAAAGATCTGTCTCACTTAGAGGAAAACAACAAAGTCGACGACACGTCAATCGGACGTCCGGAACTCAAGATATGAGCGTTTCCGCTCCGAGGCCCCGGTTGATTTCATGTACGAACCAACCCGGCCGAACCCAAAGTATCCCGAAACCTTGAGTGAAGTATACTAAAACGACCGTCTCGATCCGAGGATCGCGTTTCTGCTGACGACGCGTCGTTCAGAGGCCCGTAGCTCAAGTTACGGGCAAAAGACCAAAACGGTCCGAAGACGGGGGGTCTGGGCCCGGGCCGACCCGGCCCGACCCGGCCCGACCTCCCCTGGGTCGACCGAACCGGGGTCGACCCGAACCGGGTCAACCCGACCCGGTCCGACCCGGCTGGACCCGGTCCGGTCCGGCCAGGGCGCGGCCCGGCCCGGCTCGGCTCGGACGAGCGGCGGAGCGTGGCAGCCGCGGGGCGCCGCCCCCGCGGGATGGAAGAGTCGCGGCCCTTGAGGGGCCGCGCTGGACTTCAGCGAATGCGGCATGTTGCCGCGTCCCGTGCGTGTGAGCCGGACCCGTGCGGTCGTGGGTCCACTGACCGCCGCCGCCGCGGCTTCAGCCGCGGCGGCCCTGTCCGGAGGCTTCCACGGGCCACTGGAGTTGCTCCGGTGGTCCGTTTTCCTTCCCGTCTGCGCCGCTGCTCCTCCCGGGTCCCGTTCTTCACTGCGGAAACATTAAATCGCCCTTGCGTCACGTTTTGTCGTCGCCCGCCAAATCCGCACAACAACGAAGAGCTGTTGAGGGTTGTCGGGCCGTGTTCGTTTGGCCCGCACCCTCCCCGTTAGGCGTTAACAATCGGGAAGAATAATCAACATATCAAACAACAATTTTATTCAATTAAAATTTTTCTTATGAAACCGGGTTCTTTATTTTAAAAGAAACGATCACAGGAAATATAAATTATTTCACAACAAACCCCTACCTCGTCAAGTCGTCGCACACGCGTTCTTCGCAGAATTGATCGCCGCGAAAGGAGGCGATCGTCGCGTCGCGGAAGGGCGTCGCGTCATCGAGGAAGGGTGTCGCGTCGTCGCGGAATACGGTGCGCGTTGACGAACTCAACGGGTGATCAAAGATTTTGTTGCGGATTAAGGAACATCACAGAAGAACATCGCGGGAGAGGAAACGTCGGCGTCGCGACACACGGCGTTGCGTCGTCAATTTCCGCGGGTTCGGTGTTCTTCGTCGGAGGCCGGCATTCTTCGCGTTCTTCGCGTTCTTCGCGAAGGAGGATGAAGAACTCTTGGTTTCTGTCAAATCCTCTCAACGAACATTTTTCCAGAAGTCGTGCGTTGGTCTTATTTTATTGTTATGCCAACGGATTTCAAACAGGTTAAGAAACGAATAAATTAATTCGTAGAATTAATTCAACGAAGAAAACTGCCCAATTAATTGGTGCGTTAAGAATTTAAGAAAACGCGTCAGTTGACTTTCATAATGACGGGTTTTCGCGGGTGCGTTACTTAGCGGAAAAGAAACGGTGGGGCTCATGCGGGCCCCACCTCACAAATATCCTACCAAGAGGGTAGGATATTTTCGGATAGCACCTTATCCGCATCAACTCAGCTTAAGCGGCTTTAAGTGGCTTTTAAGTGGCTTAAGTGAAACAAAAATAAAATTGTCGCACAACTTTATTTTTTTTCATAACTTTAAACCCAAAAATTAAAAACCACACCCGAGCAAACAAAACTCCGGAAGAGGCGTTTCTAAGCAATTACCGGTGCTGCGATTCCATCGGTGCCCTCAGAATTCGATTCCGGGCACCGGTTCAAAAGTTAGAAAAACCCGCTCGTCCGTTCACTGAACATACCCGAGCCAAACTTCGAAACATGATTCCGGGCACACCGGGCCTCGGAATCAGGTGCCGTCAGAAACTGTGCTCTTGTAAAATTCCAAAGAAAATTAAAAAAAAAATCCTTGAAATTTCCGGGTCTTTACATTACTCCCACCACAGGTCTTTACGTCCCCGTAAAGCTTCAACACAAACTCGGGATACAAAGGCGGTACTGAGCACGCATCTGAGCCACCCACTCTAAAGTGCT
Source organism: Viscum album (assembly GCA_963277665.1). Taxonomy (NCBI): domain Eukaryota; kingdom Viridiplantae; phylum Streptophyta; class Magnoliopsida; order Santalales; family Viscaceae; genus Viscum; species Viscum album. The sequence goes on along the minus strand of OY728133.1, from coordinate 2,060,410,113 downwards.
CTCCTGGAGGCTCCCATACTGCCATCTGAAGCGCACTAGAGGAATCGATCGTCCACGTAGGACCCGCTCCTGTCGATCCTCGATCTCCACTGAGACCTCCGCAAAAGTCACCCCATCATCAAAGACCATCTCTCCATGGTCAAAGATTTGCGTCGGGTCGTGCATGTATCTCCTCTGCTGAGATACGTGGAAGACGTCATGCACCCGGCGCAACTGTGGTGGTAGAGCCAGGCGATAAGCCACCTTTCCAATCCTACTGAGGACCTGGAAGGGTCCGATGAAGCATGGAGACAACTCGCCGCTTCGGCCAAACCTCCGTAATCCACGTCGAGGTGAGACCCACATGAAGACGTGATCGCCATCCTCGAACTCAAGTGGCCTCCGCCTCCTGTCAGCATAGGACTTCTGTCAGCTCTGAGCTATACTCATCCGCTCCTGGATGACCTGGACCTTCTCTGTCGTGGCCTGGACCATCTCCGGTCCCACAAGAACTGCTAAGATTTCTTCTTTGCTGATAAGAGAAATCTGGTCTCATCCCCTGGATGAACCACTTCTTTTGCCTAATACAGTCAATCCCGACATGGATGGTACTAATCCATACCAAGGATGACGTCGTAAGGCCTTGACGCTACTACCAAGAGATCCAACCATTACTCTCGCTTCCAAGGGTTGAGTCACACTTTCGGCATCAGTGTGTGGTAACTGGGTCTCCTCCAGTAGATGTCTCACAAGTGAGGGTCAAGTCAACAGTCTAACTGGAACCTCTTAGTAACAACACAAAAGAGAACAGGAATAAAAAAAACATCACAAGGGTATGCGTCTTTTATTATTGCAACTCATAATACAAAGACACTACACCATAACAATAAGGAACTAGAAGTACAAAAGACGTATCCACTAGTTCCTCTCCTGTCCATCTGCTCCCAGAGCTCCATGATCGTAGGCCTCAGCTGCCTGAAGCTGAGCTCTACCATGTCCTTCTGTCCCCTGCGGTCGGGGTGGACCTCCTGGTGGTGGTGGTGGTAACACCCCGAAGCGTCATCCACCTCCAACTGCACGGCCAGCTCCCCTGCCATGGCCGCCTGCTCCTTGCGGCCCGCCCTGATCGAACCTCTGCCTCAGCCTGGGGGGTCCTTCATTCATCTGATGGTCATCCGAATGGTGGGTCGGACAGTCACGAGCCATGTGACCAATCCCGCCGCAGGAGTAACACTGCCCTCTCATGGCAAGTCATTGTCCACCCCGAGTGCCTCGCACAAACGATCCAGAGTCATGCTGTCGACCACCTGTAGGTCTAGTCCTCTTGGACCCCTGTGTCATCTGTCTACTTCCCGCTGCAGAAGACTCCGCCACATGTCGGCCAGTGGTGGGTCTTGCTGCTAGAGACTGCTCAGCAAGGAAACTCTTCACTAAGAGGGATCGCTCCAACACCCCTGCCTGTGTCGTAATGTTGAGGGAGATCATCGAAGCCCTGATCTCGTGCCTCAGTCCCTACTCGAAGGTCCGGGCCCGGAAGAACGGGTCCCGTACCATATCTGTGGAGTAGCGCGAGAGATCAGTAAACCTCGCCGCGTACTGGGCTACTGTCATGCTGCCCTGCCGCAGCTGTAGTAGCTCCTGAATGCGCACCGCTCGGAGGGTAGCTGGGACGAACTCTGAGCGAAAAAGGCTCTCAAAGTCTGTCCAAAGGAGTGATGCCTCGTCGTGCACCTGGAGCATCAAGCTCCACCATCTGCCTGTTTCCGCATGCAAGAGGCTCGCTGCAAGGACCACCATAAGGTCCGCTGGTGTCCTCACTAATCGGAAAACTCGTACAACTGCCTCCAGCCAGTCCTCGGCTGCCTGGGGGTCCGTCTCCCCGCGGAACCTGGGCGGTCGCTGGCGCTGGAACTCATTCAGTGCACTAAGGCGACGTGCATCATTAGCGGCTGGGGCTGGTAGCATCGGTGGCTCGGCGGGTAAAGGTACCGCCGGTGCCTCTGCTGACAAGGAGCCCTGCACCGAGGCCTCGTCGCTCGGTGGGCTGTCATCACGCTCCACTCTCAGAACCCTAGCTGGTTGCCGTCGTGGGGCCATCCTGAAAAGAAACAGGTGTGCCACGGTCAGAACTGTATATCTGGTGAGCTGACACAAGTAATCACAAAGAAAACTTGAACACACATGCAATCAATGTTTTCGTGCATTAAGTCGGAAATCAGAAGTCAGGGTCCTGGTGTACGGATACGTCGGCCGCCGCACCAACACTGGACTCCCTGGACTGATAACCACACCCAATACGCTGAACACTATTGCTTCACATAGAAGAAAGATCAGAGTCCGTGGCAGAACCAACCACCTCTGATACCAATTTGTCACGACCCGTCCTCCGGGCCCGTGTCGTGACTACCCCAAACCCGCCTTCCATAGGCCAGGGGCTGGAGACTAGTACCAAGGCGTAAGTCCCGGAAAAAGGGAAGGCATTGCCTTTGAAAAGTAAACAAGCACCACAAAGTAAGCAAGCGGAAAATTAAACACTAAGTAAAAACTGTAACAAGCTGTGCTGAAAGTAAAAGGGGCCGGAAATACAAGCCCAACTGTAAAGTACAATTGAAAGGGGAAAATAGAAACTGAAAAGAAAATCCGCAGCGTCGAGCCGTCCTCTAGAAGTCCCACCTGAAGGGTGGGTACAGATAGCCTCCACTGCTCCTCAGGTCCACCTGACCGCTCCGAGTACGTCCCACCCAGTGGTCCACCTCCAGGTACCGTCCTGCTCCACAAGCCTCCACCACGATTAGCGCTGTCCGTCATCTGCAACCAGCATAACGTAGTGCGGGCATAGCCCGTGTAGGGGTGAGTATAAGCTACTCAGTAGGGACCCCGAGACCCCCGAAGGTCTCCCAGAATCCACAAGGGATAATCCACAAAGGAAAGATACAATCACAAAGTAACATCCGACACTGCTTAGGTATATGCCCATACATATACCTAAGTCATCAATTCCCGTTCGGCTCCAACATCCGAGCCCAAGCACAAGCCAGTCCACACAGGAAAGCAAAATGTAAATCCACACAAGATAGCAAAACACAATCCACAAAGGAAGGTAACATAAGATACATCTCACACAGGTATACTTCTTCAAATGACGATAGAGATGATCAGATGTAGCCACTGATTCATCTAATCTGTCGAACCCACAAAGGATCGGAAGGTACTAACCCCCGCAATGACCTACATAGGATCGATCATGAAGTTGGACCCAAAGCTATTGGGAAACTCCTACTCCATCAAGTACAGTGGTTATGCCGTTACAACCAAGCGCTTCCCTCTTACCTTGGACTGCTGTAGTACTCCACCTATCGGGTACTATGGGTCTGCTGCTACAACCAAGCGCTCCCCCGTGCCGCTACAACCAAGCGCTCCTCCGTCGTGGGTCTGCCGCTACAACCAAGCGCTCTCATGTGCTGCTACAACCAAGCGCACCTCTGTCGTGGTTCTTCCTCTACAACCAAGCGCTCCCCTGTGCCGCTACAACCAAGCGCACCTCTGTCGTGGGTCTGCCTCTACAACCAAACGCTCCCCTGTGCCGCTAAAACCAAGCGCACCTCTGTCGTGGATCTGCCGCTACAACCAAGCGCTCCCCACTGGGCTATCCATAACACACCGAGTCGTTCGATCAGCAGTCGTCAAATCTCAACTGGCTCTAGGGTTTCCTCATAAAGCATGCTCGTTCCGGGAGGGTCTACTCCACGAGCTAAGAGGTCGATGCATCAACTGACATGTAGTCCGGAGTTGATGTATCCCAAGATGTACCGTAGTGGTCACTGCTGAAAACACGGAGGATTCCCGTATTGTTTTCATCATCATCGTAGTCGAATCCACTGAGGATCTCTGTATAATCGTCGTCGTCGAAGTCGCAGCCAGCACTAGGGTCCCCGCACACAGCAAGCTCGTTCGGGAGGGTCCGCTCCACGAGCCGAGAGGCTGATACATCAACTGACTCAAAGTCCAGAGTTGATGTATCCAAAAGTTCCGTATCGTCAACATGAACTCAACGTCGCAGACGGCGCGTCAATCGGACGCCCGGTCTGAGAGTTATTGACCTTTCCGTCCTAGGGGCCCAGTTGGTTTCTAAGGCAAAACCAACCCGACCGTACTCCACCTGCGTCCAAACCTCGGGTGGAGTATGCCAAAAGATCTGTCTCACTTAGAGGAAAACAAAAAAGTCGACAACACATCAATCGGACGTCCAGAACTCAAGATATGAGCTTTTCCGCTCCGAGGGCCCGGTTGATTTCGTGTACGAACCAACCCGGCCGAACCCAAAGTGTCCCGAAACCTTGAGTGCAGTATACCGAAACGACCGTCTCGATCCGAGGATCGCGTTTCCGCTAACAGCCCATCGTTTGGAGGCTCGTATCTCAAGTTACGGGCAAAAGACCGAAACGGTCCGAAGACGGGGGGTCTGGGCCCGACCCGGCCCGGCCCGACCCCCCCCCCCCTGGGTCGACCGAACCGGGTCGACCCGACCCGGTCCGACCCGGCTGGACCCAGTCCGGTTCGGCCAGGGCGCGGCCCGGCCTGGCTCGGCTCGGCCGAGCGGCCGAGCGTGGCAGCCGCGGGGCGCCGCCCCCGCGGGATGGAAGAGTCGCGGCCCTCGAGGGGCCGCACTGGACTTCAACGGACGCGGCATGTTGCCGCGTCCCGTGCGTGTGAGCCAGACCCGCGCGGCTGCGGGTCCGCTGGCCATCGCCGCCGCGACTTCAGCCGTGGCGGCCCTGTCCGGCAGTGCGCCGGGGCGCCGCCGCCTCCGGCCGCCGGCGCCGCTGGAGGCTTCCGCGGGCCACTGGAGTTGCTCCGGTGGTCCGTTTTCCTTCCCGTCTGCGCCGCTGCTCCTCTCGGGTCCCGTTCTTCACTACGGAAACATTAAATTGCCCTTGCGTTACGTTTTTTCGTCGCCCGCCAAATCCGCACAACAACGAAGAGCTGCGGAGGGTTGTCGGGCCATGTTCGTTTGACCCGCACCCTCCGCGTTAGGCGTTAACAATCGGGAAGAATAATCAACATATCAAACAACAATTTTATTCAATTAAAATTGTTCTTATGAAACCGGGTTCTTTATTTTAAAAGAAACGATCACGGGAAATATAAATTATTTCACAACAAACCCCTACCTCGTCAAGTCGTCGCACGCGCGTTCATCGCAGAATTGATCGCCGCGGAAGGAGGTGATCGTCGTGTCGCGGAAGGGCGTCGCGTCGTCGCGGAAGGGCGTCGCATTGTTGCGGAAGGGCGTCGCGTCGTCGTGGAATATGGTGCGCGTCGACGAACTCAACGGGTGATCGAAGATTTTTTTGCGGATTAAGGAACGTCGTAGAAGAACGTCGCGGGAGAGGAAACGTCGGCGTCGCGGCACACGGCGTTGCGTCGTCGATTTCCGCGGGTTCGGCGTTCTTCGTCGGAGGCCGGCGTTCTTCGCGTTCTTCACGTTCTTCACATTCTTCGCGAAGGAGGATGAAGAACTCTTGGTTTCTGTCAAATCCTCTCAACGAACATTTTTCCAGAAGTCGTGCGTTGGTCTTTTTTTATTGTTACGCCAACGGATTTCAAAAAGGTTAAGAAACGAATAAATTAATTCATAGAATTAATTCAACGAAGAAAACTGCCCAATTAATTGGTGCGTTAAGAATTTAAGAAAACGCGTCAGTTGACTTTCATAATGACGGGTTTTTGCGGGTGCGTTACTTAGCGGAAAAGAAACGGTGGGGCTCATGCGGGCCCCACCTCACAAATATCCTACCAAGAGGGTAGGATATTTTTGGATAGCACCTTATCCACATCAACTCATCTTAAGCGGCTTTAAGTGGCTTTTAAGTGGCTTAAGTGAAACAAAAATAAAATTGTCGCACAACTTTATTTTTTTTCATAACTTTAAACCCAAAAATTAAAAACCACACTCGAGCAAACGCAACTCCGGAAGAGGCGTTTCTAAGCAATTACCGGCATTGCGATTCCATCGGTGCCCTCAGAATTCGATTCCGGACACCGGTTCAAAAGTTAGAAAAACCCACTCGTCCGTTTACTGAACGTACCCAAGCCAAACTTCGAAACATGATTCCGGGCACACCGGGCCTCGGAATCAGGTGCCGTTAGAAACTGCGCTCTTGTAAAATTCCAAAGAAAATTAAAAAAAAATCCTTGAAATTTCTGGGTCTTTACACGGCAGACCCACTGTACTCATTAGAGGAGTTCTCCAGCATCCGAGGTGTTTGACGTTGTGACTGGGAATGATACTTGTTACTACCCCTAGAGAATACCGTGGTTGGCTATTAGCATTAATAGCGATCCTGTGTGGGTCAATATCATAATTATGATTCTCTGTGTTGTATACCTAGTTTGAGATGTGTCTATTGCTTTGTGTTTTGTGATTGAGATCATGCTTTGTGGTTTTCCTTTGTGGAGTTCTGAGAGACCTTCGGAGGTCTCGGGGTCCCTACTGGGTATTGTTATACTCACCCCTACATGGGCTACGCCTACACCTTGTTGTGTCTTGTGCAGATGATGGGCAGCTGGGCTGAGGTTTGAGGAAGCCAGGACTAGGTGGTACGTGGAGGAGATGGGCAGACGTGGAGTGCTGAGGAGGTGATCTACGCTTCCGGCAGGTTCCTCAGAGGACGACTCAGTAGCTGTTTTCCCTTTTTTCAATTGTATTGTTCCTTTTAGTTGTATTTGTACTTTTCGGTTGTACTCGTACTTTCAGTTGGGCTTGTATTTCGGCCCCTTTTACTTTCAGCACCCCTTTTTCTTCGGTATTTTTTTTCACAGTTGCTTCTTATTGTGTTCTCAGACCATGCGTTATACAGGTTTAAAGGAAATTTCTTCCCGTTTTAGGGAATACGCCTTTGGTGCTAGTTGCCAACCCCTGGCCTATAGAAGGTGGGCTTGGGGTAGTCACGACATGGGCTCTGGGGGATGGGTCGTGACAGTTTCATAGTCATTACTTTTGGACAGCATGGTCTTATTATCGATAATTCTTGTTTCCTACAATGAGTTAGCTCACATAGGCTTGAAATTGTTGATATGTGACTCATTTCTTGATGTTTCAAAGTTCAGTGATTTATGAATCTTGGTTGACAAAAAAAATCCAAAGGGGGGGATTTTTGGGACCAAGTTGGCTGAAGAAGTTTTTGGATGCACGAAGTATTGTCTTTTGTTGTCAAGGAAGTTTGAGAAGAAAGGAAATCACTTCACTTTGTATAAGTCGGTGAGGAAATACAGGAAAGTTAATACTTTCTATGGTAAATCTGATGATGTTTTTCTGGCCTGTATTTCACAAATATCATAAGTTGGTTGGAGAACTTATGATGTAATAATTATGAAGGAAAGGGGAAGAAAAGATGCAGCCAATCATAATGGTTGGTCTTGCAGAAGCAGGTGTCTAAGGTGGCACAATTTTCCAGTGTTTGCCAAATTTTTGGGGTCCAAAATTTGGAGTTCGGTTAGCATTTTGAAAAGTGTATTTCCTTAAAGATCTCATAAAAAATTTCAAGAGAATGAATTTTACAAAGATAGGCTTCATGAAGTAGATTTAGCGAAGACATGAAGAATGTTGATGATGTTCTTCGCAATTACGATGAGTTTCACGAATGGTAGAGGTGAATATCTTTGCAAGTAAGATTTGTAGTGCAAAGGAAAAAGGATCATCGTGGAGGTGCAAAGGAGGAAAGAGCATTATGACGGCGCACAAGATTTGATGGAACACTTCACGATTACGATGAGATTCGCAAATCCAGAAAATAGCCATGGTGCTTCACGAAACAGAGTGAATTTCAGCAGTAATTACGGAGCTCTGTGATTTGATGTTGACGTGGCACTGAGGTAGCTAGAAGGTTTTATATTCGGTGGGAAACACATATAAATAGTCCCCTACACCCTCGAGAAAAGTAGAGAGACTTAACGAGAATTTTAGAGATCTTGAATTGCAAAGAAGGTTCGTGGAGAAAATGAGATCTATGAAGGAAAGGAGCTTCACGACGAGCCATTGAGCTTTACGAAAGAAGTGAACTTCACAAAGACCAATCTGTGCTTCGCAAAATAGTGAGCTTTGTGATCTAGTTATATTTTCAAACTAGAGATCTTTGTGAACTAGAGTGCTCTGCGAAGCTGGGAGCTTCTCAAAGGAGCTTCGTGAAGGAGCTCTGTGAGCTGAAGATTTGAATACCCAAATTAAGTGAGAAGTATGTAGGGACCACTTTGTGTATGAAGATTGTATTTGTTGTCAACAGTTGTCAATAATGGTCAAAATGAAGGAGATGAAGAAGGACTAAAAATTTAATGGAGATTGGCTGAAGTGAGGTTCCCTGGATAATTGTTATGGAATTATATCATTGGATGTCATACTTGAGAAATTCTCTAAGAAGATCAATTCAAACGATTGTTGAACTGATCCTAAGTTCAAAGAACTTGTGTCAAAGGTGAAACATTGTTTACAACAATGAAGAATGGTGAAGTATCATCCATCTAAGGATAATTGAAGAAGAATGAGGATTTGAAGAAGATCATGCAATGCTTCATGATTGCATGAGAACCATGCAAGAGATTACTTGAAGAAAAGAATCATATGATTTGCATAAAGTAGAGAATGATGGTTGAAGAAGAAGAGAGAGTGTGGAAGGGCTTGACATTCTACGATGGTCATGCATTACACATTACCTTGAAATCAGACGATTGATTCATTGTTCTTAAAGTTACAAATACATGTATCAAAGTTGATACATTGTCTCCAACATTGAAGGTATTTGAAGAAGACTCAAGCCTCCACTTTTGGATGAAGAGAGATGATTGTGTAGGTTCTGGGTGCAGCAGAAGCGCATTGGTGGGTGTACCCAACTTTAATTTTAGCGTTAACAACGATCAATATGAGATCCATCATGATAATAAAATGCCAGATCTTAGGAATAGAACGAAGAACAAATAATGAAAAAAGGATGGGAGTATCGGAACCATAGATGGGATCATTATATATTGGTTATAATTAATTTAATTAATTGACAAGAACAACCTTGATGAAATTATTTCTTCGTTGATGTTTTCGGTCACAATCTAATGTGATCCGTCATTGCGTCGTAGAATCCACGTGTAGGATTCCTCTAGCGGTGATCCACACATGCTCAATGTATCTCTGGACGTTGCCAAAGGGATCTCCAGGTGCTAGTGTGGAAGAGCCTTCACTTGCGATGTTCGCCTTAGATCGCCTTGATCCGGTGGAGGAGGATCTCTCTCTCGTAGCTTGAGAGCGTTATTGGAAGAAAATAATTCTCTCTTGGCTTGAGAGCTTTATCTAGATCCATTGTGCACAACCACAAAAAAATGGATAGGATAATGAGAAATATATAATTGGGAATTTTAATTACATAGAATAATAAAATGAATTAATTACCCGAAAGCATTTATTCATTTCATTTAATTCTTAGTAATACCTCATGTCTAATAATAACAGTTGACTATTATTATTACTTGACACATGCCCAACGAATTACACATAATATTATTTAACTAAATAAATAATAATATTTATCATAAATTACTAGAAAAAAATACACGGTGTGTATATTTAATATACACGGCGTGTACTTTTGTTTTTCCATTTTTCTTTATTTCCTCCACCACATTTATTAGACCATGAATAATGGATATTTATTTCTCAAATAAATATCACTGCATTACTCACTAATAAATATATTATTTCACCCACAATATATTCTCTCAAATAACTAGTGTCGAAATAAATGCGACCAGACATTCTTGAATAATTATTAAACCACAGTCGGAAATAATATTTATTTAACTTTTTAAATTAATATTTAACTGAGATACTTGGACACACTTAGTGTGTAACCCTCTAGGCCTCTTTCTCAGTGACATTAGGAAGAACCTTCCTAAAGTCCAAGGTTAGCATCTAGAAATACGCCAATGCACCCATAGAGAAAGAAGTTAATGCCGCAATGACATGTCACCTTCTATGAATGCTTACCGTGTAATGTAATCCATTTGTCTCGATATGTTGAATCAAGCGGGTTGCATGCTGGTTCCATCAACATATGTTCTCAAACATTCTTTATTTGATTTCTCGGAATTGAACTCTCCCATTTCTTACCATGGCCATGGATTTATTTAGGCTATATTAATTCCATCAAAGGGGTCTGAGATATCTACTTCCATTATGGAACAGAAGGGACAAATCCTTTCTCACACTATCTATTAATGCAATATTACTCGTGACGCACCCAACATATCCTACCTCACTGTGAATAGTGTTTCGTCACAGTTTTCATCAATACATATAAGTGTGTGAGTTGCAATACCCATTAATAATAATCTTAAAGTCTAAGAAACAATACACATGTACATAGATAGGAACATCCAATGACACTATGAAATTTGGATTTCCTACTGGTGGGTCTCATTCTCATAATATCCTCTTGGATATTACCAAGGGCACACACTATAAGAAGGTGCCTCAAAGTTTTATGAGTCCTCACCCTTAATGGATTGTATTATTTTTGTCCCTCAAATAACATCATCCGACCATATTAAATATATTCAAGAATAGTGTTATGGCACTTCTGGGTTCTCATCATAGCAGGGATCCGCTATGACCTTTTAATGAAATCATTATCCTTAAGACATTATCACATGCATTGTCATGCAGAAGAACAATCAAGATGTGATAAGGTATTTATTAATGAATAAAGTAAAAAGTAGTTGGTTCTAGGCCACCAACTCTAACAGACTCTCACTTGGACTAGAGCTAGCTGCTAACAACCTTTAACCCGCTAGCTCTCACATGATATTCATGATTCTGCTGAGATAGGCCATTATTCATGGGGTTTTCCACGTTCTCTTCCATGGAAACTCTGCTCACTGCAACTTCACCCCTTTGATATAAATCCCTCAAGAGGTGATACTTTCAGAGTATGTGCTTTGTCTGTTGATGTGACCTTGTTTTTTTTCAAGAGCCACTAATGTAGTATTATCACAATATAATGTGATAGGATCTTTAATACTAGGCACCACATCAAGCTCTTGGACAAAGTTCCAAATCCATAAGGCTTCCTTGGATGCATTAGAATCTTCTATATATTCGGACTCCACTGTTGAATCGGTGACAACTGGTTGCTTTGAACTCTTCCAGCTCATAGCTCCTCCATTGAGACAAAAAACATATCTAGATTGCGATTTCATATCATTATGATGTGTCTGAAAATAAGCATAAGCATACCCTCTTATGACAAGCTCCTCATCTCCTCCATACACCAGGAACATATCCTTAGTTCTTCTCAGATACTTTAGTATAGTCTTAACAACAGTCCAATGTTGTTCTCATGAATCTTCTTGATATCTACCTACCATGCTCAATGCATAGGCAGCACCAAGCCTGGTACATAACATGGCATACATGATGGATCCTATAGCCGAAGTGTATGAGATCTTACTCATTCTATCTTTCTCCTGTTGTGTCTAAGGACACATTTTCTTATAAAGATGCAGGCCATGTGACACTGGAACCAATCCCCTCTTAGATTGGTCCATACTAAATATCTTTAGTATCTGGTCAATGTATGTACCTTGACTTATTCCAAGCAACCTTTTGGATCTATAATGAATGATCTTTATCCCTAAAATGTAGGTTGTTTCACCCAAGTCCTTCATGGAGAAACATTTGTTCAACCAGTCCTTAACTGACTGTAAGACTGGTACATCGTTCCTAATAAGCAATATGTCGTCAACATATACAACTAGGATAATGACCACATTCCCATTAAACCATTTATAAACACATGGATCACATTAATTATTAATGAAACCAAATTCATTTACGGCTTCATCAAATTGAATGTTCCATGACCTGGATGCTTGCTTTAATCCATAAATTGATTTCTGCAACTTGTAAACCCGTTTGGCTTCACCTAGTGTCACAAACCCTTCTGGTTGTTTCATATAGACATCTTCCTGAAGGTTCCCATTAAGTAATGCTATTTTGACATCCATTTCCAAACCTCATAGTCATGGTAAGCTACTATAGCAAGTTTGATTCTTATAGATTTAAACATGGAAACTGGAGAAAAGGTTTCATCATAGTCAATTCCTTGATGTTGTTTGAATCCTTTAGCCACTAGACTTACTTTATAGGTGATAACTTGACCATCCATGTCTAGTTTTCTCTTGAATACTCATTTTCATCCAACATGATTTACATCAACTGGCTCATCGACCATATTCCAGACTTGGTTTTGATATATGAAATCCATCTTAGAATTCATAGTTTCTAGCCATCTTGCAGCTTCTGATCTTTCTACTACTTCCTTGTAAGAGAGAGGTTCATCATTGTCTAACAATAATGATTCACCATCCTCAGTGACTAGTAAACCAAATCTATCTGTTTCTCTTACCTCTCTTGAGCTCCTACGCAGTACTTGTGTTTCGGGAACCTCTTCCACGGGGACATGTGGAACCTGTTCCTGTACCAACTCCTGTGTATCTTGAGCATCAAATTCATCGATGTCAATCTTGCTCCCACTATCCTTTTTGAGGATGTGCTCCCTCTCAAGAAATACAGATTGTCTGGTGAAAATCACTTTCTTTTCTAAAGGGTTATATAAGTAATATCCTTTCGTTTCCTTGGGATATCATATAAAGATACACTTCATGCTCTAGGGTGCTAGTTTGTTTCCTGAGAAAGCCTTAACAAATTTCTCGCATCCCCATACATGTGTGTGCGACAAAATGGGTTTCTTTCCATTCCATAACTTAGAGGGAATTCCATTTTATGCCTTAGTTAGTACTCAATTTAATGTTTATACTTCATTTTGTAATGCATATCTCCAAAGGATAATAGAAGATCTGCATGACTCATCATCGACCTCACTATGTCTAATAAGGTGTGGTTCTTCCTTTCACTAACACCATTCCACTGTGGTGTATAAGGAGGAGTGAGCTGAGATAGAATCCCAGAATCCCATAGAAGACTGATGAACTATTGGTTCAGATATTATCCACCTCGATCTGATCAAAGCTTCTTTATCTTCTAATCAAGATGATTCTCTACTTAATTCTTGAATTCCTTAAATTTCTCTAAGGCTTCTGACTTATACCTCATTAAGTAGATATAGCCATATCTAATCAAATCATCAGTAAAAGTAATGAAGTAAGAATATTCACCTCTAGCTTCTACTAGAAATGATCCACACACATCTGTGTGCACCAATCCTAGAAGCTCTATGGCCCTTTCACCCTATCCACTGAAAGGTGGCTTGGTCATTTTACCTTGTAAATAAGTGTGAAATCTATCAAGTGGTTTTAGCTCAGTAGAGTCTAAATATCCATCTTGGCAGAGCTTTGTCAAGCGCTTCTCATTTACATGACCGAGATGGTGATGCCACAACTCGGTGGTGTATGAGTCTTGTGAGTTTGTTTCGTTATCGATTGCTAACACTTTGTTTTCATAATTTAATACATACAAAACATTATTTAAATGTGTCATATCATAACATACATTGTTCTTATAAAATAAGAAACTCTTATTTCCAAACTTGAAAATAAATTCATCCATATCAAAACATGATATAGAAATTATGTTTTTGGTAACACTAGGCACATAATAACAATTATGTAAAACCAAAATCATCCCAGTTGGAAATGAGAGGTGGTAATCGCCAATGGCTAATGCAACAAGCCTTGAGCCATTGGAAGATCGAAGATCCACCTCTCACTACTAGAAATTTAGATTATAGCCACTGACCTATAGCCACGATTTTATAGGTTTGTGGCTATAGCCAGTTTATAGCCACGATTTAATTAAAAAACTGTGGCTAAAATTTTTCGTCCCCTGTTTTTTTTCCAAAATCCACTGGGCTCCTCCATTCTCCCTTGATCTGTTTTCCATCCCCCATTTCCCCCCCAAAATCTATTAGGATCCTCCTTCGTTCTCCCCCGATACGCAACCCTCCACGCCATCCTCCTCCATCTTCCCCCAATCAGCGACCCTCTACCCTAGACCTCTCTCTCACGGCGGTGCCATCATCCTCTATCCTCCCCCGATTTGTGACCCTCCACCATCGACCTCTCTCACGGCAGCGCCATCCTCCTCCATCCTCCCCCGATCTACGACCCTCCACCCTCAACCTATCTCATGACGATGCCCTCTTCCCGGATACCCTCTGCGCACGACCCTCCAACCCCGACGGTACCCATCGCGACCTCTCTCACCATTTCTTGGCATTTAATTCTAAATCTATAACATGGTGGATTTTATCTATTTTGAGGAATCATTTTGATTTAGATCAATCCATCCATCAATATCGGACTGAGAGGCTCATATAACTATGTGGTAGGTGGTCCCTAAGTTTCTTCTTCAATTTATATGAGTTGTATGTGCTTTATGACTTGCAAGTCTTGACAAGCATGTGAAAATGTATTGAGATGAAACCAAATTGCACTTCTCAAGGGTCTTTCATACAACCTAGGATGAGGATATCCTAAGATGCCATCTACACCCGGTTTCTTAGCGATTTGGAAAGTTATGTTATCATTGTGGATTTTCTTAGTCTTTCACTAAATTTTAAATTTTATTGGCATTTTTTTTTGGGGATTTTTCTTGATGTAGGTCCGGGGATATGAGACAGACCCTTGGGATGTCGTTGGACTTGGTTCCAGTGTAATAAGGTATCCAGTTAGATTTTTGATGATTATTCCCTTTTATAATTAAACTGATAAATTAATTTTAAATGTTTTAGATAATTGTTTTAAGCTTCTTAGAGAGAGTTGGGATCTTTCTTAGTGATGTGGGATGGGAATGAGCATGGAAAGACCTTGGTGTGCCTCGGAAGCTTCTTCCTACCTTTGGGAAATAATTAGAAAAGCATCGAATAAAGATAGGCGGTATGCATACTTTACCATGTGGTATTTATGCTTTTGATTTATTCTCATGGCCTGTAGTCTTGCTAATGAAGTGTTCAATTTATTTAAATTAAATTAACCCCATAACCAATATATAAATTAATTAGTTTTAATTAATTAACTTTTTTAATTAATTAAATTGAAATTCATCGATTATGATTTATAAAGTGCCAAGGCCTTTATGGACCTTGGTACTAGCCGTTTTACCTTGGACACTAATAGTCTAGGCCTTAATATGAGACACACTTAGCCTAGGTTATGGACTTGGGTTGGGTGAGCAGATAGACCTTGTGAGACCTTGAAGACCAAAATTGGACATGTGCTATCTCTTGAGTATTGTCAACATGACATATCTTGTGTAGTAAAAAATATTGTGCTCCATTGATTATGATGCTAAGAAAAATAGTATTACTTTGAGCATTAGTTCTTGAACCAAGGCCTGGATTGAGACCGAGGACCTGTGTGAGGGTGCCTCTATTATATTGTAACCTAGGGGACCCCAATGGGTTCCCTGTTGACTAACCAACCCTAAGCGGATGCATATGGCCTTGGTAGAGATGGAAGTGGGTGTCACCTTAAAACATAAATCAAATGTATAATCCCATGGGGTTATGAATTGTAGTGATGGGTTTGGAAATTTTTAAAACCCTTAACTTTTGTTTATACCTTCATATTTTTATTTTGGATGCAACCATGGTGCCTAGATGTACTTCTTGGGACCTGACCTATGGGCCTGATGTGACGATGGTATGGTGGTTTCCTAAGAGTGTTTCCTAGGATCCGACCTTGGGCCTTATGTGGTATGGTTGTGAGATAAATTATACATGATGATGTCATCATGGATTCCTAACATGTATCCTGGGATTCTACTGTTGAACCATGTGAAGAATTCTTGGGATGTTGGGATTCGACGTCAAGTCTATATGGGATGCTTTGGATGCCACAAGTCCCTAAGATGCCCAACCAAACTAGGATCCAACTGAGTTGGATTAGGGGAATATTTATTTTTATTCAAGATTATTATTATTATGAGATGACTATGTTATCCCTAGGATTAGCTAGTCAATCCTGATGATTTTACTTATTCTTGATCAGGATGCATGGGATCCGACCATTTGGCATGGTGACTTGGGGGATGTTTTTTATTCAATGATTACCCGAGGTTCCTAGGAATCAACCTTAACCCATTAATTTTATTGTAGTTTATATACATTCTCATGATGCTTGGAATATATTCATGGATCCATACATGATGAGTAGTTGGCTGTTTGAACTTGAGAATTTGGTATGCCTGGGTTACACCAAGATCTGATATTTATATGGTTGGCATGATATCATGAAATGCTCAGGGGTAGGGGGTGTGTAGTGGGGAGGGGGGAAGTGGGGGTTGAAGGACCCCGGGACACCCTGAGAGGGGAGGGGTGAATCAGGGTGACCACTTTTTCTTTTAATTTGTTGGATCTTGTTCCCACGTTGGTAGGAACTTGTTGAACCTGTATGATGATTACGATCAAAATGAAAACATTCACATGCATAGAGAAGACACAGTCATTTTTACTTGGTTCACCACTAAGGGCTACGTCCAAGGAGCATACGCCGACAGGTTGCCGGTCGTACCTAAATCCAATATGCTTCACTAGCTGCGGATACAAAAGTTCGGGTACAGACACTATGTCCTAGGCTCACTGCCTTTACAAAAGTTCAGGGATAGCTCACTGCGTCCCTCGGGTCACTCCCGTTGACTCCCCCTGGCTAACTGCCATTGGTGAAGTCCCACTCAGTTTATAGACGTGAAGGTCTCTTCTTCATTTGCATAAGAGTGCATCCTTTGTTGAGTGTAGATGCTCTATTGAAGTCCGATTCTCACCAGAAGAAGAATATCACTTTTCCTCGAATGAACCGAGTAGTTTATCGGCTTTCGTGCAGCTCCAGCAAGGCAGGCGTGCTTCAATAGTGTCTAGGACTCCTTTTCAAGCCCGGCGCGCAAGTCTCCCGGCGGCGCGCAAGTCTCAGGCGCGCAAGTCTAAACTGGCGCGCAAGTGTCACTGAAGCACCTGCGCGACACAGCCTTCTTGAACTAAATACTTGCGCGATCCACTTCCTTACTCTTCCAAACTGCCTTGGGAGAACAGCCAAACACCGGTGCGCAAGCTCTACTTGCGCGACAAAACAACCACCTGCGCGACTCAACCACCTGCGCGACGAGAGCTCGAACAATCTCTCGGCCTTGAGCTCCGTTGGAAATGAGGAGGGGTGGTCCAGTATTTATAGGCAAACTGGACACCCTGCGCGGCGGCGCGCAAGTCCCTCGACGGCGCGCAAGTCCTGTCTCCAGATCCTCTGTCGCGCAAGTTACTTGCGCGACCCAAACAACACTTGCGCGACTTTCTTTCCTTAGCCAAATTGTGATGTTCTGATCCTCAAAAACATATGGCGCGCAAGTCTTTCATCCTCCAAGAGCTCGGCGCGCAAGTATCTTTGCCAAAAACACTTTACTTTATTTACGGATTTTCAGGCCCAAAAATTTGGCAAACACTGGGAAACAGCGCCACCTTCACTACTGTTTTCTTCCTGAATGGTATGATCGCTTTGTTGGTTCACACCCTGAACTTCCACTGATGATTGACAACAAACACAAACCATACACCAAATCATGCTTTGATGAACCTGGTTCCAACAATCTCTCCCTTTGGGTTTGTTGGCAATCATAAAAAATTCAAAACACAAGAATCAACTCAGCTAACACTCTAAGTCTACGTGAGCAATGCTCGGTGTAGAAAACAAGAGAGAAAGCTTGAATTGGGTCTTAGTGTGTTGAAATCGTACACGAAATTCTCCATCCCGATGTATCCTTATTAAACTTCTCATCACAAGCTTACACTTCTCATCACAGAAGAATTTCTTGCCTTGAATTTATTCCTTTCTCCCCCATTGACAATAAAACCAAAGACCGAAAAGTTTGTTCAACGTTCAGCTCAAGCCATGCTCCCCCTGGATAGTATCTCCCCCATAAACCTGCATCACAGCCATAAACAGATAAAAACAGTCAAAACACACGGGGAGAGGGGACTTCCGGAGCCTCCTTATGCAGTAGGAGGTGGTCGAACACCGAGGTTCAACCGATGCTTCTCGAACACAGCCGCGGACAATGGCTTGGTTAGGATATCAGCCACCTGCTCATTAGTTCCAACATGATCCATTTTAATCACGCCTTGTTCAACCTTTTATTTGATAAAATGATACCGTATTTCAATATGTTTTGTACGAGAATGCTGAACCGGATTCTTCGTAAGATCAATTGCACTTTTGTTATCACAATAAATCACCATTGGTTGCTGCACCTTATCACCAATGTCTGTTAGCTGCTGCTTCATCCAAAGAAGTTGAGTGCATGCTTTTGTGGCGGAGATATATTCAGCTTCAGCAGTACTAAGAGAAGTACTTTCTTGCTTCTTGCTCAACCAGCCAACACATTTATGCCCAATATAGAAAGCTCCACCACTAGTGGGCTTTCTGTCTACTACATCCCCAGCCCAGTCAGCATCAGAAAATGCTGATAATTCACTGTCCCTGCCTGCAGCAAAAAATAACCCGAAGTTATGTGTACCTTGAATGTACCTCATGATTCTTTTTACTGCTGCCATATGTTCCTCCTTTGGATTACTCTGAAAGCGGGCCGCAAGGCATGTTGCAAAGACAATATCTGGCCTTGTCGCTGTCAGGTACAGTAGGCTGCCAATGATCCTCCTGTACATGGTGGGATCAACAGAGTTCCCATCCTCATGCTTTCCAAGTTTAGTTCCAACTGCAATCGGAGTTGACATTGGTTTGGAGTCTTGCATATTGAACTTCTTCAGCAGCTCTCTTGCATATTTTTCCTGAGAAATGAATGTGTATTCCTTCTTTTGAATCACTTGAAGCCCCAAGAAATATGTGAGCTCCCCAATCATAGACATTTCAAATTCTGATTTCATGTGGTTGGCAAATTCATCCACTGATTTCTTCCTACTGCCACCAAATATGATATCATCAACGTAGACAAGAACCATGAATTGATCTTTTGGAGAATTCTTCACATAGAGATTGTGATCAACTCCTCCTCTTTTGAATTCCAACTTCTTGAGATATGAATCTAGCCGTGAGTACCATGCCCGTGGTGCCTGCTTCAAACCATATAGAGCTTTCTTTAGTTTGCAGACCTTTGTTTCATCGGTACCCAAGACAAACCCCACCGGTTGTTCAATGTAGACTTCTTCTTCGAGTACACCATTCAAGAATGCTGTCTTAACATCCATTTGATATACTTTATATCCTCTTTGGAGTGCCATGGCAAGGAATAGCCTGATTGACTCCAGTCTAGCAACTGGAGCAAAGGTTTCTTCAACATCAATACCTTCAATCTGGGAGTATCCTTTACATACCAGTCGTGCCTTGTTTCTGATAACACTTCCATGCTCATCAAACTTATTTTTGAAAATCCATTTGGTACCAATCACATTGTGACCTTCAGGTCTCTGGACAAGATCCCATGTCTGATTCTTATCAATCTGATCTAATTCATCATTCATGGCTTTCACCCAAGATTCATCTTTTGCAGCTTCTTCGAATGAGGATGGATCTACAACTGATAGAAATGCAGATTACGTGGTATTCCTCATCCTTCTGGTTTGTGTGGGTGCACTCCTATCCCCAATTATGTTGGATGGATCAATCTCAGCTCTTCGATTTCTCCTGCGAGGTTCATTAGTATTCTCTTCAGCCATAGTTTCTTCTTCAGATTCTTCTTCTGAGTCAACATCATTATGTGATTGATGAGTGTTTTGAACAGCTTCCTCTATTTCTGCATTTGTAGTTTCTTCATGTCCACATTCTTCATGACTTTCTATCACATCAGCATATGACGTCTGTGAAGCATTTGTGGTTTTCTCTTCAATTATCTTAACATCGTTGCTTTCCACAATCCTTCCCAAACGATTGTTGAAACATTTGTAGGCTTTGCTGTTCATTGAGTAACCAAGGAAGATTCCTTCATCTGCGTTGTCACCATATTTCCCCTGATTTCCTTCTTTGTTCCTGATGAAGCATTTACTTCCAAAAACACGAAAGTATTTTAGAGAAGGCTTCCGTCCATGCCACAATTCATATGGTGTCTTCGTCTCACCCATATAAAGTCCTGTTCGATTCTGAATGTACACTGCAGCTTGAACAGCCTCTTTCCAGTAATGTCGTGGAATACGACTCTCAATCAGCATAGTTCGTGCCATGTTGTTCACCTGTCGATTCCTTCGTTCAACAACTCCATTTTGTTGTGGAGTTCTCACAGCAGCTACCTCATGTTGTATCCCATGCTTCTCCAGATAATTTTCAAATTCAATGGACGTGTATTCTCCTCCATTGTCAGATCGCAACACTTTGATTGTTCGTCCAGTATCATTCTCGGCGATTCGCCGATATGTTTTCATGCAGTCAAGGACCTGTCGTTTCCGGTGAATGACCATCACACATGCCATTCGACTGTAATCATCTATGAAAAGGACAAAGTACCTTTCTCCATGAGTTCCGGCAACATTTATTGGACCACAAACATCTGTATGAATCAGATCAAGAAGGTGAGATGCCTTTTTCTTCTTTGGCCGATATGAACTGCAGACCAACTTCCCACGAATACAAGCATCACAGGATTTTTCACGCTCACGCTTCAGGTTGGGAATGTCCATGACAATTCTCAATTTTGATATTTTCTCCATGTCTTGTTGATTGATGTGTCCCAATCTCCGATGCCACAGATTGTTTTCTTCTTCAACAGTCATGTAACATACATTCTCTTCACTATCAACCTGATACAAGTTTCCTTCTGTTCTGCATCCCTTCATGAGAGAATTGCCAGTTTTTCCCTTGATAGTGCAGCCTTTCTGATTAAAGGTAACAACAAGTCCTGAGTCACAGAGTTGACTCACGCTGAGGAGATTATGACGTAGGCCATCTACGTAAAGGACTTCAGTCTTCTTTAGTTCTCCATTAGCTAATTTGGTACTTCCACTCCCTTTGATTTTCAGAGCCCCATCATTACCAAATCTTACTGTACCATCAACATTCTTTATGATATTTGTTAGTAGACCGGCATTACCTGTCATATGAGATGAGCAACCTCTATCTAGAATCCAGGTACTGTTGTTCTTTGTAGCTTTGAGAGCTACCTCTGCAAGGTTTGATTTCTCAATCTTCCTCCTTTCCTTCCATGAGACATTAGATTGAGTATATAGAACCGATGGCCTTTCAACTATCTCTTCCGCAAACCCAGGTTCTTCATAGTCAAAGTCTTCTTTAAGAGGTGAGAACCTGTTTGAAAGAGAAACATCGTCTTGCTGACGAGACTTGACATGTCTGGAACTTCTGTATGAGGTGTCAATGTCCCTTCTCTGCCTGCAATTAATGGCCTTATGACCAAAGTTAGAACAATGAAAACAATATCCATAGAAATTATTTCTTCTATAAGAATTAGGATATGAAATTGTTCTCCTTTGTTGAGCATCTATATCTTCTCCATTCAGATAGCTTCTTGCCTCTTCACAATAGGACATGGTATGGCCCAGATAGCCACAGAACTGACACTTCATGAGAAGAAATGTCTTCTCACTTGAATTTTTCCTTATAGCTTCTTCCTTGGGAGAATAGTAAGACTGTCTGCCATTTTTGAAAGTTTGAGGATAATTTTCAGGTCTCCTTTTAGTTTGGATTGAGGGTTCCTTTTTCAGCACTCCAGGTAACATTTCAACATGTTCAACTTTCATCTTATCTTTCTTTTGGATCTTTGCACTTCCAGCAGTTGATGACTCAGCCTCACAGCCAATTCCACTCTTTCCCATGCAAGCAGGTCTTTGATCACTCAAGACTTTTCCAACCCCATCTGAGCCACACTTGGCTCTTGCAAGTAATTCTGCATCTGAGAATCTTCCGAACTGTATTTTCTTCCTCGATTCTTTTGGAACTGATTCTGTCTCCATTTTACTCCTCAGAGTAACTACTTCCTCCTCAAGACCCTCAACAGTCTTGGATTTTTCATCCAGTCTGGATGTGAGGTCATTGATGACCTTTGCTTGCTCTTCAATTCTCAGCTTCAGATCAACTGCATCATCATTGCTTTCAATTATTTTAGACTGTACCTTCACAAATTCTTCCAGTCGTTCAATTTCAGCTTCAAGTTGATCAACATATTCAGTTGATTCTTCTACAATTGATTTCCACTTATTGCAGCTCTTACATTTAATCTTAAGCTTACTAACTGCATCTTTAAGTTGCACCTCAGGATCTTCACAAGTTCTCAGTTGTTTTTCACCATCAGTATCTTCTGACTTTTCAACAGTGGCCATCATAGAAGCATGGTTCCCAGTTTTGAATTCTGGTTCTTCTTCATCACAGAATTCATTGTCATCTTCTTCCTCTTCACAGACAAAACTCTTCCTTTGCATTTTCTTACCAGATTTGAAGTCTCCCCTTTTGAAGAACCTTCTTTGAGGCTTTTTGAAGTTTTAATCTTCACTGTCATCATCATTGATATTCTTCAAGAACTGAGAGGCAATATGCCCAACTTTTCCACAACGGAAGCATGCGAGAGGTAACTTCCCTTTGAATTTCCCTTTCCCCTTCTGGAACTTCTTTGCAATGAGAGAAAGAATTTCTTTCTCTTCGTCATCATCACCGCTACTATCCTTTGAGATTTTCAATTTATCCATGACCTTGAATGCCATTTCCTTGCTCACCCGAGTCGTAGCATCTTCTGGTTTGACTCTCATTTCATATGCTACCAAACTGCTCAGTAAGTCATCTAGAGAAAGTTTGGAAAGATCTCTTTCCTCAAGAGCTGACACCTTCGCATTATACAGAGGTGGAAGTCTTCTTAATATTTTCTTTACAATATCAATGTCTTTGATTTCTTCGCCTAGACCCCGAATTGCTCCAACCACTTCAGTAATTCGATTGAAGAAAGAGTCTGCATTCTCGTCTGGATGCATCTTCAGATCATCAAACCGATTGTGTAGCACTTGTAGTTTCGCCTCCTTCACTTTGCTATCACCTTCATAAATATTCTCAAGTTTATCCCACATAGATTTTTCTGAGGTGCAATTCATCACCTTCAGGTAAATCTGATCAGAAAGGGCAGCAGTGAGAGCATTCTGTGCTTTAGCATCTGCATCAAGAAGTTTCCTGTCTGTTTCAGTCATAGCCAGACCTGTTGGATCAGTGACATGTATTCCTTGCACAGTAGAAAAAAGAACTTCCATTCCAAGAGATCTTAGATGAGATCTCATTCTGTTCTTCCAGATCTGGAAATTGCTTCCATCGAAGTGAGGGACTCCCCTGACATTGATCGCGTTTTCCATGATGAAGGAGGTCAGATTCAACGCCAGCAACCTCGCTCTGATACCACTTGAAGGACCCCGGGACACCCTGAGAGGGGAGGGGTGAATCAGGGTGACCACTTTTTCTTTTAATTTGTTGGATCTTGTTCCCACGTTGGTAGGAACTTGTTGAACCTGTATGATGATTACGATCAAAATGAAAACATTCACATGCACAGAGAAGACACAGTCATTTTTACTTGGTTCACCACTAAGGGCTACGTCCAAGGAGCATACGCCGACAGGTTGCCGGTCGTACCTAAATCCAATATGCTTCACTAGATGCGGATACAAAAGTTCGGGTACAGACACTCTGTCCCAGGCTCACTGCCTTTACAAAAGTTCAGGGATAGCTCACTGCGTCCCTCGGGTCACTCCCGTTGACTCCCCCTGGCTAACTGCCGTTGGTGAAGTCCCACTCAGTTTATAGACGTGAAGGTCTCTTCTTCATTTGCATAAGAGTGCATCCTTTGTTGAGTGTAGATGCTCTATTGAAGTCCGATTCTCACCAGAAGAAGAATATCACTTTTCCTCGAATGAACCGAGTAGTTTATCGGCTTTCGTGCAGCTCCAGCAAGGCAGGCGTGCTTCAATAGTGTCTAGGACTCCTTTTCAAGCCCGGCGCGCAAGTCTCCCGGCGGCGCGCAAGTCTAAACTGGCGCGCAAGTGTCACTGAAGCACCTGCGCGACACAGCCTTCTTGAACTAAATACTTGCGCGATCCACTTCCTTACTCTTCCAAACTGCCTTGGGAGAACAGCCAAACACCGGTGCGCAAGCTCTACTTGCGCGACAAAACAACCACCTGCGCGACTCAACCACCTGCGCGACGAGAGCTCGAACAATCTCTCGGCCTTGAGCTCCGTTGGAAATGAGGAGGGGTGGTCCAGTATTTATAGGCAAACTGGACACCCTGCGCGGCGGCGCGCAAGTCCCTCGACGGCGCGCAAGTCCTGTCTCCAGATCCTCTGTCGCGCAAGTTACTTGCGCGACCCAAACAACACTTGCGCGACTTTCTTTCCTTAGCCAAATTGTGATGTTCTGATCCTCAAAAACATATGGCGCGCAAGTCTTTCATCCTCCAAGAGCTCGGCGCGCAAGTATCTTTGCCAAAAACACTTTACTTTATTTACGGATTTTCAGGCCCAAAAATTTGGCAAACACTGGGAAACAGCGCCACCTTCACTACTGTTTTCTTCCTGAATGGTATGATCGCTTTGTTGGTTCACACCCTGAACTTCCACTGATGATTGACAACAAACACAAACCATACACCAAATCATGCTTTGATGAACCTGGTTCCAACAGGGGTGAAAGGAGAAGATGGAGGGGTTCAAGGTAGGGAGGGGGTGTGTTAGGGGCAGGGGAGTGAAAGGGGGGCAGGGGGTGGGGCGGGGGGGCAGGGGGTGGGGCAGGGGGCGTTGGTGCAGGGGAAGGGGGGTGAAAGAGGGAGGAAAGGGGTGGGGCAGGGGGTGCTGGTGCAGGGGTAGGGGGGTGAAAGAGATTCTTGATAAAAAAACATCATGAGTTTTTAAGAATAATATAGATGATGTTGATTCGATGCTTGGGTTATTAATCATAGCTTAAATCATTGTGATTTGAGCTGAATGAGTGATGTTTGAAAAATAAAGAGCTTTATTAATGATCATGTTATTTAGTTTTGGGATGTACATATCAATCTAAATATTATTTTTTCATTGTTGGTTATGGATTCATGTATCATTTATCATGTAAAATTGACACACTGATCACATATATATAAGAAGTCGTTATATCTCATTTATTTTCCCACTATTTTCTTATAGGTGGATTCTTATGGTGAGGCCGGTTCTATCCACCACCATCAAAGATAGTGAGTTCAACATTGGATTTGGGTAAGTTTTATTCCATTTTTATTCTTTGGCCTAATTTTAATTAGAGATTTTTTGATTTTTGGGTTCCTTATATTTTTTTAGTATGTTTTGAGAGAAATTGATCAACGCTAATCTAAAAAACTAGAACAAATGAAGGTTTTGAGGTGGAAGTTATATAGGGTTGAAACCTTTTAATAAACTCAAACTAGCTTAATACAACACTTTATAAAGTGTGTAGGATTCCCTTCATTTCAGTCCTGAAAGACTTAACCTCATCAAGAACATCTTGAGACATGTCTAATTGCACCATTGGAAGATTTTGGAACATGTACCTTTGAGATACAACCATAACACCAAGATCATTGAACTCATACTTGGTAGTATAAACATGAGGTTAGTCTTAACTTGTGTTATCCAATGCTTCCGAAGGAATTGAAAAAAGATGCCAGAAGGAGTAGTAGAAGATCCAAGCATGGAGGAGGAAGCTCTATGGGAGTACGAACCCCTTGAATATCAACTGTAGGTAAGGGAAAATGATAAATATTTTTTAGAATTAAAGAGAGGGGAAAATGCTATTTTCCCCCAAAACCCTATTGCACACGGTTTATGCACACGATTTAAAAACTATGTGCAAACCATGATAAATGGATATTCCCCCCGTTTGCAACAGGCCACATGGTTGTGCATCTAAGCCTACAAGATTGTAGAAAAACCGTGTGGACTTTTAGGTTCCCATGTCTGCAGCCGCATTGTTTAAAAAAACCGTGCTTCCTGGGTCACATAGTTTCCACTAATTGTTCAGGCGAGAACCCTCTCACTCAAGGAGGGGTCCCATAACCAGCTATGATCTCATGTTTTATTTCATACTTCCACCCTCCCACTCAAGGTGAGGTCTCATAACTTATCTAATAAAACCTCCCACTCACTCAGAGTGACTTCACATAAACCCTCTCAAATGGAAACCATCTCACTTTGGGTGAGGTCTTGTAACTTATCTTATACCATAAACATCTCACTCAGGGTGAGGTATTTCTTCTCATCTCATTATATCACCCAATCACATAGGTTGAGGTCCCATATCTCATCTCATATCACCAATCTATTCTTTAGGTCAAGTCTCTTATCATATCATGTACCACCACTATCTCATTCAAGACATGGCTACATGAATACAGTAAGGGGGTATGAAATACATAGAGAACACAACCATAAACCTAGAACATGGATATCCAATAATCCATACCTAGTTCCCCACTAGAGGATACTCCACTATAAAACTCATAATCAACTATTTTTTCCTTTATTAGACTTGGTACCCAGTGTACCTAGACATGGTAATTAATGGGTCTTAAAATTAAAAAGAATGGACTAGAAACCCTCTAAATGCTACTTGATTACCCCATGAACCACCTGAACACCTAAATAGGCATAAAAAATCCTCAAGAGACATCCCAACATTTAGATTGTTTTTCTAAATACCACTTCTTGAAACTCTCGCTACTTGGAGACTAAAAATTCAATTTCATTTGAATTCTCTGACTCATAACAATATAGGTAATTATAAACTCCCCACGAAATGGATACAAATCCTTGGAAAGTATTCTGTATTACACAAAAAATCAAGATTTATTAATCATAATAAAAACAACTACTCATTCCAAATTCAAGATTGGATTCCTGGAAATCATCCATCATCCTGATCTAGGGGAAAATAGGTTTTTTCTGAAAAAAACATCACGAATGATCCTTTATACACATATTTCATTAAGTGGTTGAAGTGGAATGAAATGTGGAGGGTGGGTAGGGGTGCATGGGGGTGGGTAGGGGGTGTGGGGTGGGCAAGGGGTGGGCAAGGGGTGGGCAGGGGTGGGGGCAGGGGGGTGTGCAGGTGGGGAGGCAAGGGGTGTGCAGGTGGGGGGGGGGGTCAGGGGGTGTGCTGGGGGCAGGGGGAGGGGGTGTACAGGTGGGGGTAGGGGGAGGGGGTGTGTAGGTGGGGGGCAGGGGGAGGGGGGTGTGCAGGTGGGGGGGCAGGGGGCAGGGGGTTACTGGGGGAGGGATGTGTAGGTGGGGGAAAGGGAGGGGGCATGGGGTGTGTAGGTGGGGGGTAGGGGAGGGGTAGGGGGTGTGCAAGTGGGGGCAGGGGGTAGGGAGAGGGGGTGTGTAGGTGGGGGGGTAGGGGGGTGTGCTGGGGGTAGAGGCAGGAGGGTGTGTAGGTGGGGGAGTAGGGGGAGGGGGTGTGATCATGACAACCCGACCTCTTTGTGTTCAACACTGTAAGTCTTTGAATCTTATTTTAAAGTTGTAGTTTTTTTTATCATGTTGATGTTTCTTCATCATTGTATACTATAATTTTTTCTTATTTTGATATTATTAAAATACTTGAGTTTGGGTGGTGTTCTTGCTGTGCACGTAGGGTCCAAAGGGATTGAATAATATAAATTATGTGTTCCTTACTTCTTTCATTAAATTATTGCATCTTGAATATTTAGATTCTTCTTTATTGGACTACTACTTTCAAATCCCCATATCAGTCCTTAGGTGTTTGTATGTTATTCCTTTTTTTCTTTTCACCATTACCCATCAGAAAGTTGTATCATATCCAGATTTTTTTTCCTTTTCTATCAAACCCATTTCTTTTGTCAGTAATTGATTTTGTGTATTTCTGCATTTTGATCACTTCATAAATTGCCTCTATTTATCTACAATATTTGATTAGATCCAATTTTATATTCATAATTCCTCTGCATTTCAAATCTATTTTGATAAACATAGTTTATTCTTGAGATTAGTTAGATTTTAGGGGTGTACACATAGCTTTGTATGCAAGAACTAGACATCTAATCTTCTTGTAAACTTTTCAAAAACTAGGTTCGAAATCGAAAAATTTGATGGTGATAACGACTTTAACATTTGAAAAAATAAGATGAGATCCCTGCTAGTTCAGCAGGGCTTAATTGAGAGTATTATCTCAATAAAAAATAACTGTTCATGTTAGATTTATCTTTCTTCATGTGACCACACTTGATTATTCAGTAATTAATCTTCTTACGCTTCTTAGACTTCTTTTTCTATGTTTTATTTTTTGTATATGGGGTTTTCTTCTTCATGTACTCTACAAATGAACATTCATCCTTATTTTCTTTTTCATCCATCCTTGTTGATTCCTCAAATTTTTCTGTCTATACATCCATGAAAACCTTCGAAATATGTTTATTTTTCATCTTACATTGTTATTTTTCTTTCACAGTAACCTTCATATCTGATTTAAAAAGAATCTTTTTATTTATCATTTCCTCATACCTAGGTAATCATGTCATTCATTTTTAGAGTGTGGTTAACATCCTTACATCATCCAAAATGATTATTCTCCTCCGTAATGTTACCCATTAGTGGGGTGCAGGGGGGGTCTGCAGGGTAGTGGGGAGGGTATAGGTGGGGTGCAAGGGGGCCAGTGGGGGGAGGAAAAACTGGCAGGGGGGTCTGCAGGGCAGTGGGGAGGGTGTAGGTGGGGTGCAAGGGGGGCAGTGGGGGGAGGGTGCAGGGGGTGAAGGTGGGGTGTAGGGTGGGGGGGGGGGTCTGCAGGGCAGTGGGGAGGGTGCAGGTGGAGTGAGGTGCGGGGGGGGGAGTGAAGGGGGTGCGGGGGGGGGGGGGGGGGGGCAGTGGGAAGGGTGCAGGTGGAGTGGGGTGCAGGGGGGTGCAGGTGGGGTGCAAGGGGGCAGTGGGGGGAGGGGGTAGGGGGTGCAGGTGGGGTGCAAGGGGGGAGAGGGGGCAGGGCAGTGGGGAGGGTGTAGGTGGAGTGGGGTGCAGGGGGGTGTAGGTGGGGTGCAAGGGGGTAGTGGGGGGAGGGTGCAGGGTGGGTGGGTGCAAGGGTGGGGGCAGGGGGCAGGGTAGTGGGGAGGGTGCAGGTGGAGTGGGGTGAAGGTGGGGTGCAAAGGGGGAGGGGCAGGGGGGAGGGGTGCAGGGGGGTGTAGGTGGGGTGCAAGAGGGGCAGTGGGGGGAGGGGGTAGGTGGGTGCAAGGGGGGTAGGGGGGAGGGGGTAGGGGGGTTCACAAATCATCAAATACAAGAATATTTCAATATTTTCATTAATTTAATGTGTTCTCATATGTATGCATTATGTTTATCAGAGTATTTTATTGGTAACATAATGATATTATATGAATCACCTTATAAACATTGAATGTTTTCATTAATTAGATGTGTTCTCATTTGTATGCATTATGTTTATCAGTATTCTTCACTCCTTCCACTGATTTAGGTGCATAAACCAATGAATATTTCAATGATCATGAGGGTGGTGGTGGTGGTGGCGGTGGTCTAAGAGGAGGTGATAATGATGTTGGTGTTTCTATAGGAGATGATGAGGGTCATGATGGTTCTGGTGATGTTGATATTGAGGTACATTTCATATGTAAATTTTATTCTTGGTTTATACATTTAATTTTATCAAATAGTTCTTTTTATTATAATGATATTGATATTGAAATTTTATATTGTTTATATTGGAGAGAGTTTGAATTCTTATGATATATATTGTATTATGCTTGAGTTCAGTTTTATTTGGAAGGTGGTGTTTTTTTTTGCTCGTAGCTAGAGGATGTGAGTACTTCTATAAGGTGCAACTATTATGGAGGGGGGGGGGGGTGTCCAGGTTCTGGGGGGGTGGGTTCTAGGGTCTATCCAGGAGGGAGGGGATATCCAGAAGAGTGGGGGTCTGGGCTGTCCAGGGTCTGGGGGATGTCCAGGGTCTGGGAGGGGGGGGGGGTCTGTCCAAGGGAGTGGGGGTCTAGGGGGGTTCCAGGGTCTGTCCAGGAGGGTGGGGGTGGATGTCCAGGGGAGTGGAGGTCTGGGATGTCCAGGGGGATCTATCTAGGGTCTAGGGGGGGGGGGGGTGTCCAGGTTCTGGGGGGTGTCTAGGGTCTTTCCAGGGGGGTGTCTAGGGTCTGGGGGGGTCTGTCCTGGAGGGGTCTATCTAGGGTCTATCTGGGGGGTGTCCAGGGTCTATTTGGGGGGTGTCCAGGGTCTGTCTGGGGGATGTTTAGGGTCTGTCTGGGGGGGGTTCTAGGGTCTGGGGGGAGGTGTCCAGGGTCTGTTTGGGGGGGGGGGTGTCCGGGGTCTGTCTGGGGGGTGTCCAGGGTCTGTCCAGGATGGGGGCTTTGCAGGGGGCTATCCAGGGGGGCTTTGCAGGGGGAAGGGGGTTGTCTAGGGGAGGGGGGATGTCCAGTGTCCAAGAGGGTGTCTAGGAGGGAGGGGGTGGGTTTTCCAGGAGGGGAGATTTTCAGGGGGAGGGGGCTGTCTAGGGGATGGGGGAGGGGGTTTATGTTGGGTGGGGGTGTCCAGTGTCCAAGAGAGAGGGGGCTGTAGGGGGGTGTCCAGTAGGGAGGGGGTTGTAGGGGGGGCTTTTCAGGGGGAAGGGGGTTGTCTATAGGAGGGGGATTTATGTAGGGTGGGGGTTTCTAGTGTCCAGGAGGGAGGGGGATGCAGGGGGATGTCCAGAAGAGAGGGGTCTATAGGGGGGCTTTGTAGGGGGGAGGGAGGCTGTCCAAGGGAGGGGGAGGGGGGTTTATGTAGGGTGGGGGTGTACAGTGTTCAGGAGGTAGGGGTGTCTAGGAGGGAGGGAAGGGTCTGTGGGGGGGGGTGTCTAGAAGGGGGGATTTGCAGAGGGGGGGGGCTGTCTAGGGGAGGGGGGTGTTCAGGAGGGAGGGGTCTGTAGGGGGGGAATCTATGGGGGCTTTGTAGGGGGAAGGGAGGCTGTCTAAGGGGGATTTGTAGGGGGATGGGGTATGTCCAGGGGGTGGGCTACTGTAGGGGGTGGGGGATGTCCAGGGGGGCTATTTTTTATGGTTTTTCAGACCCTATATCCATGGTTTTTAACCATGGCTATAGGTCTAATACCATGGTTTCTAACCGTGGTTATAAACTGTGTCCATCCTCTAGTATAGACACAGTTCTAAACTGTGGCTATAGTGATATTACCACGGTTTGAACCGTGGTTTTATACCTATAGCCACAGTTCCAAACCTTGGATTTAAGTCTAGGCCTATAGCCACGCAAAACTTAGCCACGATTTCTCAAACCGTGGCTATTACCTATAGCCATGGCTTAAAACTGTGGTTATAACCCAAATTTCCCGTAGTTTCTCCTCTGGTAATCTTTCTAAATCTACTTGGTTCCTACATTTGAATACATATGTGATCCCCAAAAGCTATATCTAATACCCAGTGTGTATAAATGAAAAGATTACACTCGATAATGAACACACCTTTAGCATCCCCATGATTCTAGGTGAAGTTCCTCTTCCAGTGGCCTTGCTTACCACATGAAAAACATACTGCCTCTCATTACTTACCCTGCCTCTGAATCTTCCCCTTCTTGGAGGGATGGTGCTCGGGGGCTTCAGACTGTTTATAAGTCCTTGGCCCCTTTGCCCTGTCCTTCCTTTTCTTATTCACCATAAGGACTGTGGGTTTTTCACGCCCCATTCCTTATCTACCTGGCGAATTAAGGTCAGAAGTTCTAATAGACTCTTCTCATTTTTTCTCATGTTATAGTTGAAAATAAAGCTAGAGAAGGTCTTGGGCAGTGATGATAGGATGATATTTGTACACAACTCATCCAGGAACTTAATCCCTAAGATGTCCAGGCATTCAATGTATCCAATAATCTTGAATACATGAGGCCCAGCTGGCGCAGACTCTCCAAGATTAGTTGTGAACAAAGAATTTGATATCTCATATCTCTCCTCTCTCACCTTCTCTTGATATAGATCCTTAAGGTGAGATATCATACTATACACGTCCATGTTTTCATGTTGCTTCAAGAGCTCATTAGACATGGACTATAGCATGAAACATTGGACATATGTGGCATCATCCATATGTTTCATGTAGAGAGATAGTTCCTCATCACTGACCTCTTTTCCAGGCGCAACTGGAACAGGATCTTCTAGCACATACAATTTCCTCTCATGGTGAAGGATGACGCGTAAACACCTCTTTCATTCTTGGAAATTGGTGCCGATGAGAAGGTTTTCCTTCTCTATTATGGTTCTCAATGATATGTTTGAAGTCATTTTTCTTTCCATTTCTACAAATTAAGATGAACAAAGGTTTAGTACTTTATTATGATAAAACTGAGACAAATAAATAAACTAATACTTATTAGTATCCTACTATTTTATCAAAATCCAATAGCCCTCACCATTGATTTCAAAATATTCTGTTTCTTGGATATTCTAGTAGAAAGGATCCATATTTACCTTCTCATTACCCCAAATAGGGTTGGTCAAGCAACTTGAAGGGTTTTTAGGTAGGCATTCCAAATGCCAACTGCATTAACTCGCAACTCCTTGATCTGCTAACTGGACTCCCTAATCCTGAAATCCTTTTATTTTAGATTTCCTCAACCTTTACCTCTTGGTCACACCAAGTTCTGCTGTGGCAGTAAACCCTTGATGCGAACCAAGTCAAGTCAACACAAAACATTGAATTATAATTCCACGATAATTGAAAGTACCCCAACTAGGGTTGGTCAATCACTTTGAACTATGGTTCGATTCAAACCAAGATTATGGAAGGCTATACCAACTTAATATTTTCTTTCAGGTATTTTATCCTTATACGTAAATTTTCATTTTATTATCTTTAATTACATGCTGGTTAATATTAAGTGGGATATACTTAAGTGATTAACCATGTCTAAGATAATATTTTACGCATAATCCGGTCTTATTTTAGTTCCATCTTGCATGATTGTTTAATTCATTAATCGTGTGATTGTGACAACACACCCACAATAAATAAACCATGCAACTGATAGAAATAAAATGAATGGTATGATCATGAGCTTGTTCTATTGATTATTTTATCTAGCGGTTGATAAACTAACCCAAGACCTAAGGGAGAAACACCTTGAACCTTTTGGGTTCATGTTTATAGCTTTCCACCTGTCCACCTTTGTATCTCCTTGAATTGGTTTAACCTTGGCTCCTAACATGAGCCGCCTCCACTAGCTTGGGAGCTCCATCCATTACATATGCTTTTATCTCACTCACAGGTGAGGGGTAAAACAGGGTTTTACATAAAATAAACCTTGGGTATGCAGACCCTAAAAATTAATGAGAAGAAGGCTCGCAGGCCAATAAATTTAATTTAAATAAATAAATTAAAAGAAACCATTCACATATAAAGGTCTTGGTCTATCTCATGATCATCCATACATGCAACGATATTTACACATTTATAAAACTAGCATTCAATTCTTTAATTGTTCTTGTTTAAGATAAATCACACTCGAATCAATTAATTATCTTTAATTAATCAATACTTTTATCTTAAAACCTTTTCTGAATTTCCTTGATATTCTCATCCATCGTAATTTTAAACAAATAAATTATTTTAAAATTATCTTTGTACGTAGCTTGTACCTTGGAGGCAACCAGGTGAATTCCCGTTCATAACTACCCAATGAGTAGAAATGAACATTACACAGATGTTAAATTAAACACATATATATAAAACACCTATTACGTGTTGTGCCTCAGCTTTACACCTGCACTATGGTACACGTCTCAAGGGTTTTTATAATATAATAATAAATTTTAATAAATCTGTGTAATTTGGATGAGTACACAACGTGTAGTTCCAACTACATGGCGTGCACTTTTTTTCACCATCCATCTTAAGTACACGCCTGGGGACATTACATGTAGATGTACTTTGAAAATCTTCAGAGTACATGGTGTGTTCAGTGGGACACATGCCATGTAGTATCCGCGTTACACGGTTTCCATCCGAGCAAGCCGTATACGGGGTACATGGTCTAACCCTAACCCGAAGGGACTACATGTCGTGTTCAGTGGACCACATGGCATGTAATCTAGAAACCATGTGCCACCTATTCCTGGTCAACACATGGTGTCATTCAAGACATAGAAATACTCCAACACACGACCTGATTTGGCAGACCAGTCTGATGCATTGAACCTAGACTACACGATGTGTACTGCCAAATACATGCCATGTATTCTGGTGTTGTACGACTAGGAACGTTTAGTACCTCTAGATGAGATCCTCTATTTTATTTTAATAAAAATTAAAAGAAAAATTCATTTTTGTAAGGTGAATGAGAAACGAGAGAGGAATAGATCTCAAGATTTAGATTTTAAAGAATGATTAACTTGAATTGAAACAACTAAATTATTAAATGTGTAAATCACCAAAGAAAAAATAAATAATTATAATCAATGATATGACCCCTCTGATACCACTTGTAGGTTCTGGGCATAGTGGAAGCGCGTTGGTGGGTGTACCCAACTTTAATTTTAGCGTTAACAACAATCAATCTGAGATCCGTCATGATAATAAAATGCCAGATATTCAGAATAGAACTAAGAATGAAAATGAAAAGAGGGGAGTCCCAGAACCATAGATAGGATCATCATATGTTTATTATAATTAATTTAATTAATTGATAAGAATTACCTTGATGGAATTATTTCTTTGCTGATATTTTTGGTGACGATCTAATATGATCCCTCATTGCGCCGTAGAATCCAAGTGTAGGATTCATCTATCGATGATCCACACGTGCTCCACATATCTTTGGACATCTTTAAAGGGATCTACGGGTGCTATCATGGAAGAGCCTTCACTTACGATGCCCGCCTTCGATTGCCTTGATCTGGTGGAGGAGGATCTCTCTCTCGTAGCTTGAGAGTGTTTTGGAAGAAAATAATTCTCTCTTGGCTTGAGAGATTTCTCTAGATTCATTGTGCACAACCACAAAAAAATGTCTAGGCTACTGAGAAATATATAATTTTGATTTTTAATTACATAGAATAATAAAATGAATTAATTACCCGGAAAAATTTATTCATTTCATTTAATTCTTAGTAATACCCCATGTCTAATAATAACAGTTGACTATTATTATTACCTGACATGCACCTAGAGAATTACACCTAATATTATTTAATTAAATAAATAATATTATTTCTCATAAATTACTAGAAAAAATACACAGCGTGTATATTTAATATACATGCTGTGTACTTTTTTTTTCTATTTTTCTTTATTTCCTCCACCATATTTATTAGACCTTGAATAATGGCTATTTATTTCTCAAATAAATATCACTACATTACTTGTTAATAAATATATTATTTTTCCCACAATATATTCTCTCAAATAACTAGTGTCAAAATAAATGTGATTAGGCATTCTTGAATAATTATTAAACCACAGTTGGGAATAATATTTATTCAACTTGTTAAATTAATATTTAACTGAGATATTTGGATACACTTAGCGTGTGACTCTCTAGGACTCTTTCTCAGTGGAATTAGGTGGATCCTACCTAAAGTTCAAGGTTTGTGTCTAGAAATACGCCAAGGCACCCATAGAGAAAGAATTTAACGCCATAATGATGTGTCACCTCCTACGAACGCTTACCGTGTAATGTAATCTCTTTGTCTCACTAGTGCCATCAACCCATGTGCTCAATCATTCTTTCTTTGATTTATCGAAATTGAACTCGCCCATTTCTTAACATGGTCATGGATTTATTTAGGCTATATCAATTCCATAAAGGGCCTAAGATATCTACTTCCATTATGGAATATAAGGGACAAATCCTTTCTCGCATTATCTATTAATGCAGTATTACTCGTGACACACCCAACATATCGTACCTCGCTGCGAACATTGCGTCATCACAGTTTTCATCAATACATATAAGTGTGTGAGTTTCAATACCCATTAATAATAATCTTAAAGTCTAAGGACCAATACACACATCTACAGATAGGAACATCCAATGAAACTATGAAATGTGGATTTCCTACCGGCGGGTCTCGTTCTCATAATATCCTCCTGAATATTACCAAGGGCGCACACCATGAGAAGTGCCTCAAAGTTTTATGAGTCCTCACCCTTAATGGTCTGTATTATTTGTGTCCCTCAAATAACATCATACAGCCATAGAACATATATTCAAGAACAGTGTTATGGCACTTTCAAGTACTCATCAAAGTAGGGATCTGTTATAACCCTTTAATGAAACAACTATCCTCAGGACATTATCACATGCATTTTCATGCATAAGAACAATCAAGATGTGATAAGGTATTTATTAATGAATAAAGTAAAAAGTAGTTGGTTCTAGGCCACCAACTCCAATAGATTGGAGTTCTTTGGAATTAACACTCCAAAAGGAATTGAGGATTTGAAGTTAGGATGAAGAAGTACTTTGGAATTCATATTCCAAAGAGTATAAGAATAAAGAAGGATGATTATTGAATATGAAGAGAAGACAGGAAGTAGTGAATTGGCTTGGCACAATGAGAATAGAGAAAACTATGACGATGCTTTTCTGATTTGTATTTCACAAATATCATAAGTTTGGAGAACTTGTGATGCAAGCCTTATGGAGGATAGGGGGAGTAAAGAAGTGTTTTTTTCAAAAGAAAGAAAGTGGCGTGTAAGTCAAAAGTGGCGCGTGAGTGTATGTTGCATGCAAGTCATATTTTAAGATCAACACATCAAAATATGATAAAGGAAAGAAAGTAACGTGCAAGTTAAAAGATGGGCGTGCAAGTGTGGTGTGCAAGTATAAGTGGCGCGCAAGTGTATGCTGCACACAAGTCATATTTCAAGATCATCATATCAAAATATGAAAAAGGAAATAAAGTGGCATGCAATTTAAATATGGGTGCACAAGTCAAAAAGTGGTGCACAAGTATAAGCTGCGCACAAGTGTATATTGTGTGCAAGTCATATTTCAAACATCATCTTATCAAAATATAACAAAGAAAAGAAACTGGTGCACTAGTAATGGAGTGGCGTGCAAGTTATGGAGTGGCGCGCAAGTTATGGAGTGGTGCACAAGTGTATGTGGAACACAAGTCACCAAAATGCCTATAAATAGATGGCTACCCTCCTCATTTTTTAAGGCTCAACACTTAAGATAAAATTTGATCTCTGATCGTGAAAGTAGTAGAAATTGGCGCACAAGATGAAGTGGCACGCAAGTCAGGAGTTTATAAATCGCTCAAGTAGGGAGGCACGCAAGTAGGGAGGCGCGCAAGTAGAGTGTCTTGCAAGACGAGTGGGGCACAAGCAGAAGTGGTGCGCAAGTTGTAAGAGGTGTGCAAGTAAGGAGTTGTGTGAAACCAGTGTGTTGTGTCTAATCCCTATGTGGAGCGCAAGTTGTGAATTGTGCACAATTTTGGCGCGCAAGTATTTGGTGGTGCGTAAGAATGGAGGCGTGAAAGTAGGGTGGCACACAAGTAGGGATTGACGTGCAAGTCGAGAGTTGTGCTAGAAGTTCTTACCAGCTTCTAGTCAACTGTGATGATGCTAAGTTGAGCTGAACTTCATTGTTTTAACAATCAAAAAGATAACTTGTGATTCTAGCAAGGAAAAGAAGAAGAAGAGTTTAGTGCAGTTGGTTTTTCACTAAAATAGAAAGTGTGAAGAAGAGTAGGTTTTAGTGCAGCTGGTTTTACATTGAAGAAACAGAAGAAGAAGAAGAGTGTGAAGCCTACAAGTTTTCTATAGACAAAGAAGAGGTTGGTTACTTGAATTATTCTAAGCAAGTAACAAGAAGAAGAAGAAGGCTGTGGAAGAACAAAGTAGCACTGTAGCATCCAACAGGTCTCAACAAGTGGAAGATTCTTTTGGTGTTGAAAACTCTTTGAACAAAGATAAGATTGTCTTCATAGGTAGTATAAAGAACCAGCTAGAGGCTGTAAGAGACTGTCTACACTAGTAGTATAAAGAACCAGCGAGTGTAAGGGTATATCCTACTCGCTGCAAGTTGGAAGAGGATTGTTTCCCTCCCCCCTCCGAGTGTAGGGAGAAACACTGGGATGCGATTATTTTCTTCCCTCCTCCAAGTGTAGAGAGCCACACTGACTAGAAGATTGATTTCCTAGTCAACCACCGTAACAGTTACTACATTATAGTGAAGAATCTGTGCACTGGTCATTACCATACACACAAAGGATGTAGCTTCTCTTATTGAGTGGTGAACCTTGTAAAAATATTGTGTGCATATTTTTACTTCTTTCATATTATTTCATGTGACAAGGGAAAGATAATAAGAGAATCAAGATCCTAATAGGTCAAGAGGTATCGGGATAAAAAGAATAAATTGGTTCAAAAGGGTCCCCAACCCTGATTCAACCCCCCTCTTAGTGTTAGGCATATCCCAAACTAGTCCTCTAAATTGGTATCAGAGGGACAAGTTCACCTATGTTGGATTCTATACATTGAAGATATTCACTTTTAAAGACTTGAGATTCTTTCCTGAGTTAATAATGAAGTGCAGTTTTGATGAAGAGTCGGTTATCTCTGAGCAGAATTCTATATATACCAAAACCATGGTGAACAGGAAAAAGAAGGAGAAGAGAAAGCTGAAGAAGAAGCCCCTCTTATCTAAAGAAGAAGAAGCATCTGGTTCTACATATCTGGATGACATTGAAGACACACCAGACTTGGATAGTAATGAGAAGGTGGATCAAGTTCCCACCAAGAAGATGGACAACCTTCCTACCTACACTGATCAAGAGGTATGTGTTAGTACATTTTGAAATTATTCTCATGATGAAAATGCGAGCACAAGTGGTGATGATCAATATAAAACATCTCAAGAAATATCAGTTGATAGATTAAGAATGATTCTGCATGGTATTCCTGAAGAAATTACATCCCTGGTTTGTGGAGTATTTCAATGCATGCAGGAAAATATCACTCAGTTGGAAGAAGAAACTGATGTTTTGGAGAAAGTCTTACAAGAAAAAATTGTTGAATGTTTAAAGCTCTCCAGACAGGTTGGAGCCTTTGAAGCAACAAAGCGGGGATTTGAAGTAAGTTCTTCAAAGTGGCTCAAAGATGTTGAAGACAAGGAGGGAGTCAACAAGACTCTAGAAAAGAAGATCCATGCACTTGAAGATGAGCTGAAAATGAGCATTGAAATCAAGAAGATATATTTGGAAGAAGACTCCAAGAAGATCAAATAACTTGACTCTTTGTTACAAAACAAAGTAAGGATTCATGAAGATGAAGTTGAAAGTTTAAAGAAGGCTTGTGAAGATAAGATGACTATTATCAAAGACCAAAAATTCATCCTCAATATGAGATGTCTAGAGTTGGAAGCTCAGTTGACCAATCTTGAGAAGACACATATTGAGTCTCCAAAAAAGAAGGAAACAGTTGATACTAGTACTCAATGATCACTAGAGGATTCTACTATCAAAATAACTCTAACATGTGATAAGAAGATCGTGGCTTCACTCATTGATCTATCAAAAGAAGCTGAGAAAGTGAAGGTACCATCCATGCCAACTCGTACCAATGTTTCTAAAACTGTTTCTATAAAAAGTACAGGTTGGAAGAAAAACTCTAAACAAGTATGGATGAGGAAAGGTGATGAGATGCCTACCTCCATGGATAGGGTGGATAAGAAGAATAATATAGAAGATGGTTCCCTACATAGATCACAACACATCAAGAATAAGGCCCAGCAATCTAATACAGAAGATATCAAGAAGTCAAGATTTGTGGGTCAATGCTGGTGTTGCAATAGATTTGGGCATTGTGCACTGGATTTTTAGTACAATCCATTAAATGTAAAAGCACAGATAAATCCCATCTCAAGGGGGAGAAAGACAGAAAAGAAGAAGCAACATCCACAGATCCAGAAGCATCTGTATACTGCAAACAGATTTGGAATGCTAGAAAACATCTGTGATGTATGCAATGAGAGTGGTCACAAGAATTGTGCATGCTAATATCAGAATTTATTCAAAGATAGTAAGAACAGAAGACCACAGAAGCTAGCAAAGAATGAAGAACCTATATTGGGAAGTGATCAAAAGTATGTTGCAAAAGAAAATGCTCCCAAGAAGATTACAAGGAGTAAAACTGAGAAGTCCTTGGATTATAAATCCAAGAAGTTGACGGGTAGTGCATCCAAAAGAAAAATCAAGAAGGATGGAACTCTGAAGAAGCCATGTAAAAATTACAAACATGCTTCCACAATTCCTAAAAACATATTGGTTATCTGGCCTAAATATTTGGAAAGAATGAGAAAAGAGGAAGATGCACAGGAGAAGGTAGTATAAAAAGTAATAAGAAGATTCCACATGATGAAGAAAAGGTGAATAAGAGGTTACAAACAAAATGAAACTCTCATGTTCAGGAAGTTTTGTGTGTGAGGTGCAATAAGGCTGGTCACATTGTTAAAAATTGCATTGAACTTATTCCAGCCCAAGAAAAATTTATCAAAAGGATGAAAATTGCACCAGGAGATTATAATGCTTGGAAATATCTTGAAGAAAGAAGATTCACACACATAAAAATGGAATAAGTATTGAGATCCACACAACCACAATCATAATTGAAGATTATATGTGCAAGTGTGAGGAGTGGATCAAATGGAGTATCTTGGTTGAGAAAATCATCCCAGCCTTCCTGCTCACATTGAAGAAGCAAGAAGGATCCACCTTATTCCCTTAAATATTTGTGTATTGTATTTTTTCTGATAATACAGGGAATTGAATGTGAAGCAAGCTCTCAGGGGGAGAACCTGAGAAGTGGTGATTACTATCAACTCTTAATAGAAAAGCTGAAGAAGCTGTCATCTATGGAAGATTCGTCAATTGATATTCAAATATTAATATTATGAGGGATCACCATTGATGAAGATGATGAGTGTTACCTTAAGAGGGAGACATATGAAGAAGCTACCAAAGTTGTTATTTCATTCAATATCAACTTTAGCAGGTATCAAATTTAATTACTCTAGAAATTCCTTGAATAGAATGTAATTGGAAAAAGCATATCATTTCTTAATCTCTCATCCTTGGTTACTCAAAATAAATATATTTTTACAAAGGGGGAGTAACTAGGTCAATCAGTGACATAAGAAGAATGAAAGTTCCCCAAGGCCACTTATCTTGCCAAATGCACTTGAATGTTTTTGATCCATTTGTTGAAGTGAGTGCAGGAATTTCAGGTTGATTATTTCCTATCACATTCAATATATTCGGCCTGGAATTAAATTGGAAAACCCTTGAAGACAAGTGTATGAGATCTCATCTCATGAGGTATCACGATAAGTGGATAATGGACAACTTTGTTGTCTAAATCAAATCATCTTGTTTTCTACATCGAGCTTTTCTCAAGTAGACATAGAGTGAAATGATTGATGTCACACTGCTTAAGTAAGGATTGATACCCTCTCTACCATGAACTTTGTATTTCTTGTCAATAAGGGGGAGAGAAAGTGAAATGAATGTTTAAAATTTAAGGGGGATAGAAAGAAGTAAAGGGGAGATAGAAGATTATCATTTTGACATTGACACATTCATTTGAGGGGACCTTAAGGTATTGACAACAAAATACAAAGGGAGTGATTGTTGGGACCACTTTGTTTATGAAGATTGTATTTGTTGTTAGCAGTTGTCAATACTGGTCAAAATGAAGAAGGAGATGAAGAAGGACTAAAAAGTTAATGGAGATTGGCTGAAGTGAGGTAGCCTAGAGAATTGTTATGGAATCATAGCATTGTATGTCATACTTGAGCAATTCTATAAGAAGATCAATTCAAATGATTGTTGAACTGATCCTAAGTTCAAAGAACTTGTGTCAAATGTGACACATAGTTTACAACAATGAAGAATGGTGAAGTATCATCCATCTAATGATGATTGAAGAAGAATGAGTATTTGAAGAAGATCATGCAATGCTTTACGATTGCATGAGAACCATGCAAGATCTAACTTGAAGAAAAGAATCATATGATTTAAATGAAGTAGAGAATGATGGTTGAAGAAGAAGAGAGATTGTGGAAGGGCTTGGCATTCTATGATGGTCATGAATTACACATTTCCTTGAAATCAGACGATTGATGCACTGTTCTTAAAGTTCCAAATACATGTATCAAAGGAGATACATTTTCTCCAACATTGAAGGTATTTGAAGAAGCCTCAAGACTCCACTTTTGGATGAAGAGAGATGATTGGAGTTCTTTGGAATTAACACTCCAAAAATAATTGAGGATTTGAAGTGAGGATGAATAATTACTTTGGAATTCATATTCCAAAGAGTATAAGAAGAAATAAGGATGATTTTTGAAGATGAAGAGAAGACATGAAGTAGTATATGGGCTTGGAACTATGAGAATGGCCAAAACTATGACGATGCTATGCTGAATTGTATTTCACAAATATCATAAGTTTGGAGAACTTGTGATGCAAGCCTTATGAAGGATAGGGGGAGTAAAGAAGTGTTTTTGGAAAAGGAAAGAAAGTGGCGCACAATTCAAAAGTGGAATGAAAGTGTGGCGCGCAAGCATATGTAGAACGCAAGTGTATGTTGAACACAAGTCATATTTTAATATCAGCACATCAAAATATGACAAAGGAAAGAAAGTGGTGTGCATGTTAAAATATGGGCGTGCAAGTGTGGTGTGCAAGTATAAGTGGCGCGCAAGTGTATGTTGTACGCAAGTCATATTTCAAGATCATCACATCAAAATATGACAAAGGAAATAAAGTGGAGCGCAAGTTAAAGATGGGAGCACAAGTCAAAAAGTGGCGTGAAAGTATAAGCAGCGCACAAGTGTATGCTGCACGCAAGTCATATTTCAAACATCATCTTATCAAAATATGACAAAGGAAAGAAAGTGTCATGCTAGTGATGAAGTGGTGTGCAAGTGATGGAGCAACACACAAGTGATGGAGAGGCGCGCAAGTGTATGTGGTGCGCAAGTCACCAAAATGCCTATAAATAGATGGCTACCCTCCTCATTTTTTTAAGGCTC
This sequence comes from Viscum album, assembly GCA_963277665.1. NCBI lineage: Eukaryota > Viridiplantae > Streptophyta > Magnoliopsida > Santalales > Viscaceae > Viscum > Viscum album. The sequence continues at coordinate 2,060,367,102 of OY728133.1, read as the reverse complement.
AACACTTAGGATAAAATTTGAGCTCTGATCGCATGAGTATCAGAAAGTGGCACACAAGATGAAGTGGCGTGCAAGTCAGGAGTTATTTATAAGGCGCGCAAGTAGGGAGGCACGCAAATAGAGTGGCACGCAAACAAAGTGGCATGCAAGAAGAAGTGGCATGCAAGTTGTAAGAGGCGCAGAAGTAGGGAGTTGTGTGCAACAAGTGTGTTGTGTCTAAGCCCGATGTGGTGCACAAGTTGTGAGTTGTGCAAAATTGCGGCATGAAAGTAGTTGGTGGCGCACAAGAAGGGAGGCACGCAAGTAGGGTGGAACGCAAGTAGGGATTGGGGCACAAGTTGAGGGTTGTCCTATAAGTTCTTACCAGCTTCTGGTTAACTGTGATGATGCTAATTTGAGCTAAACTTCATTGTTTTAACAATCACAAAGAAAACTTGTGATTCTACAGAAAAAGAAGAGGTTGGTTACTTGCATGCTACTAAGCAAGTAACAAGAAGAAGAAGAAGGTTGTGGAAAAACAAAGTAGCACTGTAGAATCCAACAGGTCTCAATAGGTGGAAGATTCTTTTGGTGTTACAAACTCTTTGAACAGAGAAAAGATTGTCTTCAGAGGCAGTATAAAGAACTAGCTAGAGGTTGCAGAAGACTATCTACAATGGCAGTATAAAGAACCAGAAAGTGTAAGGGTATATCATACTCACTGCAAGTTAGAAGAGGATTATTTACCTTCCCCCCTCCGAGTGTATGGAGAAACACTAGGAAGTGATTATTTCCTTCCCTCCTCCAAGTGTAGGGATCCACACTGAATAGCGGATTGATTTCCTAGTCAACCACTGTAACAGTTACTACATTATAGTGGAGAATCTGTGCACTAGTCATTACTATACACAACAAGGACGCAGCTTCTCTTATTGAGTGGTTAACCTTGTAAAAATATCGTGTACATATTTTTACTGCTTTCATATTATTTCATGCGACAGAGAAAAGAGAATAAGAGAATCAAGATTCTAAAAGGTCAAGAGGTATCGAGATAAAAAGAATAAATTAGTTCAAAAAGGTCCCCAACACTGATTCACCCCACTCTTAGTGTTAGGCATATCCCAAACTGGTCCTCTCAAAGTACTTTTAAGTGAATCAAGATATGACTGGGGTATATGACTAAGTACTATTACGAAGTCCAGGTAGATCCTATCAGCTTCTAGATAGGAAAGAGAAGACTTGTTTTCAACGATCAGATTTGTGATGGTTTTTCAAGAAGCACATAGATATTACTTTACCCTAATTGTGCTAAGAGGGTGCACACATACTTGAGGATTATCTCTCAAGTACTACATGAGTGAAATTAAATATCCTACTTGTTGTATTCCACATCAAAGGATTGTTTTCTAGTGGATTTTGTGGTACTGTATTATTTTCATACCATACCAAGGATGTAACTTCTCTTGTTGAGTAGGGAACCTTGTAAATCTTGTGTTCCTGTGGTTATGTGCATTAAGTAGAGAAATAACTCTTTAACAGGAGGTGAAGGTTGTTTCAAAAATAAATGAAACATAAAAATAAAAGACATCACTAATTCATCCCTCCCCCTCTTAGTGATACTTGGATCCTGACTGGGAACTTCACAAAAACCATCACTTTCCAAATCATGATTTTAAATTAACAAAAGTTTTATATGGTTTAAAACAAGCTCCAAGAGCTTGGTATGATATTCTCATCTCATTTATTATTTCAAAAAAAATTACTAAAGGAATAGCTGATCCTACTTTATTTATTAAAATAATTTCAAAATATGTTTTAATAGTAAAAATATATGTTGATGATATTATTTTTGGTTCTTCAAGAAATTCTTTGTGTACTGAGTTTTCAAAAATGATGCAAAGTGAATTTGAAATGATTTTGATGTGATAACATAGATTCTTTCTTGGTTTTCAGATTTTTCAAAGTAAAGAAGGAATTATTTTAAATCAAATCAAGTACACTAAAGATCTCTTAAAACGTTTTGGTATGAATAGTACTATTTTTAGTGATACTATTGATTCAGAAGTTCTACTTCTCACTTTTCCATTCCTTTAGTTTTAGAAATCACAAACACTTTCTTAAAACATGTTTACTAAATTTTTATGCCCCGTGTTTGAATCTTTTTCGACCGTTACTCGTCCAGCGCCCTGCTTTGCTCTGTCGGCGTTCCCTCCGGTGGTGGTTGATCCTGGTGCTGGTCGTCTACATGAGGTTTCTCCGTCTGGAAGGGGGTCGGGCTCTGGGCTCCCTCCCCTGGTCACTGGGCTGCCGCCCTCCTCCTTCAAGGAGGCACTTTGTGGGAAGGCTAAAGGCGCTGCAGATTTGGGTTTTCCGGCAATATCCCCTTTTTCGCACGCTGTTGTGAGGGAGGGTGATCAGATCTCTCTGTCGGCTCCTGTGTCAGATTTCAATGAGGCTGTTGTTGGTCTTAAATGGACTCTGGTGGTACGTTTTGGTCCGAATAAACCGTCTCTCTCAGCCTTCAAGTCCTTTGTGGCCTCCTGGGGCCTGTGGGATGAGGTGAGGGTCTCGGTCCTTCATAGAGTTTCCTTCTGTCTCGTTTTTTTCTTGGAGGAGGACTTTGTGAAGGCTTGGTGCCAAGCCCCACGGGGGATGGGTCGTTGGCGCTTCAGCCTATCCCGTTGGTCGATGGAGGCTCATCAGGGCAAGGAAGGTCCCCGGGCGGCGGTTTGGTTGGGGCTCCCTGGACTTCCCCTTCCTCTTCAGAATGTGACCTTCCTGAAGGCGATTGGGGATTCTTTGGGGGGTTTTCTGTGCTCGGATTCTCGAACGTGTAGGGGTGAAGAGATCTTGGATCCGCGGATTTGCGTTGAGATGGATTTATCTCTTCCTGTTCCGGTTTCGTTGTTGGTGCAGGTGTCGGACTCTGTGTCTTGGAATCAGGACCTTTTGTTCCCGGTGTTCCCAAGGTACTGTTCTTCTTGTCTTCTTCAAGGGCATTCAGCTCTCTTGTGCAGGCGTGGTAGGCGAAAGGCACGTTCGTCTTCTGCTCGGCCTCCCTCTAGAAAAGGTGCTTCAGTTTCTCATTTAGAGGATCTGATCAGGCCCAGCTCTTCTTCTAAGGAGTCAGAGGTGCGTTCGGTTTGTGGAGATGATGGGGATTGCGGGCCTAAGTCCTCTTGCTTGCTTACAGCTGATGATGACGTTGGGTTATTTTTGAGAGGCGACAGTGAGGGGGTTGTTGAGCCTCTGTGCCTCTCTGGGTCCTTTGGGAAGGGTTCCTATATTTTTTGCACACCTGAGGCCTTCAAGGTATGGATGGAAGGCCTTTTTTCCTCTCTATCGAATTGGATGGTGTTCGATGTCCAGGGTCTCCCCCAGTTTTCTATCTTGGAAAAGGAGGGGGTGGATAAGGTGGTGAAGGCTTTGGGGGATGGCCCTCCGGGGCCTTTGCTTTTCTCTCCGGCTATTGGAGGCGACTTGGGTTCCGGGGGGCTAAGAGCTCTGGAAGCGGAGGGTTCTTCCTCTTTGTCCCCTTACAAGAGGTTGAAAGGGAAATGTAGCTTGTCTGTGACAACTGGTTCGCCAGGTATTTCTGGGACCAGCCCGGGGGTGACCACGCACGCACAGATGAGGCTACGCAGGGAGGCTTTCTCTCCTATCAGGAAGGAGACCACTTCACCCGGGGTCATTACTGGGCTAAGCAGGTTTTAATGTCGTCCATCCTCATTTGGAATGCTCGTGGTCTCAGGGTACGTGTGAAGTCCGATTTTATTGCCTCGGTAGTAAAGAAGAATGGTGTTTTTATGGTTGCGATTCTGGAGCATAAACAGAAACCTGGGAAGATTAATACCTTTGCACGTAAACTTTTCATGCAAGGGTTCATGCACGCTGATCCAGTTAACAAACACATTTTTCTCTTTTGGAAGAAGGACTGTTCGGTGGATCTGGTTAACTCGAGAGATCAGTTTATCACTTCGAAGGTGAGGAGGGGGTCAGAGTGTTTCTTCTTCTCTTGTGTGTATGGAAGCTACAATCTCCACGTATGTAGGTCTTTGTAGAGTGGACTTGGGACCTTTGATCCCCTGGACTTACCATGGATCGTTGTGGGTGATTTCAACGCCGTTCTGGAGCCTCAGGAGAAAAAGGGAAGAGGTGCGTTTCCTCGAAGATCTAGCTTGGAGTTTTCCCAGTTCATGGAAGATAAAGTTTTGATGGATTTGGGGTACTCGGGAGATAGTTTCACCTGGTGTAATAACCAAACAGGAAGCCGAAGATGCTAGAGTAGGATCGAAAGATGTCTGGATGACAACAACTTGATAGGCATGTTCCCAAATGCATCGGTGAAGCACTTGGTCCGTGGGCTATCCGATCACTCCCTGATTTTAGTTGATTTGTCTCCCAGACAGGATCGTCAGGAATCTTTCTTCTTCAATCCCCGGTGGGATCAAAGAAATGGTTATATCCAGCTAGTGGAGGAGTCCTGGAAGAAGCCTGTGCAGGGGCACACATGGGTGGCTATTCACAACAAACTTAGGCGTTTGAAACAGGAGTTGATGTCTTGGGCTCGGGAGCTGCCTTCTTTTGATCAAAACCTGGAAGTTCTCCGTCAAAGTATTGAAGGTTTGGAGTTGAGACTGGAGGAGGAGTGGGATGGTTTAATTTTTGAGGATCTTGTGTCAAAAAAGGAATGTTGGGCAGTGGAGCTCCTAAAATAGGAAAGGTTGGCTCGGGATCATTCTCGGGTGAGGTGGCTTCATGAGGGGGACCAGAACTTGGCTTACTTTCATGCATGCATAAGAGAGCGTAAACGCCTCTCCATTCCGAATCTCCTGCTGAATGATGGCTCTTATTCGAATGATAGGGATACGGTGGGGGGGATGGCAGCCTCGTTCTTTAAAGATCTTCTTGCAGGGCCTAACTCGGGGATGGCCTCCGGGTATCATAGTGGCCATAGTGTTGTGTGGGATGCTATTCCAGAGCTGGTTTCTTTGGCGGACAACAAGGTCCTTGAAGCTATTCCTGAGGAGGGGGAGATCTTTGAGGCCATGCAGCACCTCAACCCGGACAGTGCTCCCGGTCCTGATAGTTTCCCAGGGTCCTTTTACAGAGGGTTATGGGCAGTAGTTAAAGATGATATAATTGGCGCGATCCAGGATTATTTCAGGGGGGAAGCATCCCAAGGGTGGATAGTGCGACTACTTTGGTAGTCATAACCAAGGTAAATAACCCTTCCTCTTTGTCTCATTTCAGTCCGGTGAGCTTATGCAATTTCCCTTATAAGATTCTAGCGACCATCATTAATAAAAGGTTGGCCAATTTTCTTCCGACTTGGATTAGTCCTGAGCAACATGGGTTTGTGAAAGGGCGTTCGATCCAAGGAGCGATAGCGCTGGCTCACGAGTTGATTCGTGATATTCAGATGAAAACACATGGGTCGAATCTGGTAATCAAGGTGGATATGAACAAGGCGTATGATAGGCTGGAATGGAGCTTTATTAACAAAGCCCTCTCTTGTATTGGTTTATCAGCCAAGGTGGTGGATCTCATTTTCAGGTGTATTATCTCTCCATGGATGGCAGTGGCTTTCATGGGGAAGGTTCATGGATTTTTTAAATCTACTAGAGGCATGCGGCAAGGAGACCCCCTATCTCCTAGCATCTTCATTATGGCACAAGATTCCCTCAGCAAGCTCATAAACACCGGCTTAAACCAGGGGAGGATACTTCCTTTCAAAAGGAGAATGAAGGCCCCCTTGGTCTCTCACATTATGTTTGCAGATGACACCATTGTTTTTGTTAATGGTGGGAGGGATTCGGTGAGAGGTATCATGAAGATTCTGAAGTTGTATTGTCACTAGAGTGATCATATCTTAAGCTCCTCTAAGAGCAATTTCTTCATCACAAAACAAAGCTCTGTCAGTCGGGTGGACTCTTTAGGTAGGCGGTTGGGCATGCATCGTGGGGTTCTGCCTATGGAGTACTTGGGCACGCCGCTTTCCTCTGGGAGAGTTCGGGTACGTGACTTTGATAATATTGTGTGAAAAATATCGAACAGAGTATGTAACTGGAAAAACAAGTATCTATCTTTTGGAGGTCGGATAGCGCTAGTTAATAGCGTCCTTTCCTCCATCCCCATGCATGCGATGGCGGCCTCCAATGTCCCTCAAGGCGTTGTGAAAGCTGTGGACAGGATCCTGTGTAACTTCGTTTGGTATGCTAGGGCAGAGGGTAAGAGGCACTGGGTATCCTGGGTTAAAATGGAGAGGTTAGTGGAGGAGGGAGGTGTTGGTGTTCGAAGCTTGCGCTACTCCATTAGATGCATGCATGCAAAGCTGGCGTGGGAGGTGGTGGAGGAGCGCTCGCTTTGGGGGAAGTCCATGTCTACATTTGGTGGAGAGCATAAGGTGGATTTCAATGGTTACAGGTCTCCTTTATGGGTAAAGATCTATCCGCTGGTCCAGCGGCTACTCCCGTATGCCCGCTGGATTGTGGGGAAAGGGGATTTGCTTTTCTGGCATAAGAACTGGGCTGGCGTTTCGTTGGCCTTCCCAGGGTGCCCTGCTTCTCTGATCTCGGTGAAAGAGGCTATGATGCATCCAAGGTTTACTGAGGTGGTGCTGAGCCCGGAACAACAGGGATGGGTTCCATTAACTTGGTTTCTGGTCCTGACCTGTGTATGTTTTCTCCTTCGACCTCGGGTGTCTTCTCCACCAGGGAGTTTAGAAGGTGGGATGCGGTGCAGAGGCCCCATGAGGAGTGGAATAATGAGGTGTGGTGTCGGTATGTTCCAAAAAAATATAAATTTCTCCTCTGGCGTATTAGGAGGAATGCGGTCGCTACGGATGACAATATCAGAAAGCTTGGCGTGAGTTTTCCTTCAGCTTGTCACTGCTGCTACAGCAGGAAGGAGGAAAGTGCGTGACACTTGTTCTTGGAAGGGGACTGGGCTCTTGAGGTGTGGAGGTATTTCGGAGGCTCGACTTTTAGCGTGTCTCGGTGGTGGGATGTCTCCTCCTTTTTGCAAGAATGGTTTAAGGGATCTAATGGCCTGGTGAAGGAGAGAAGTGCTAGAGCGGGGATTCTGAGTGCAGGCTGCTGGTGCTTGTGAAATGCTAGGAATCAGGCGAGGTTTGAAGGGGTAGGGGTGTCGGTCAGAGGCATTATCGTGAAGATTAGGCTTTTGATCCTGGACTGGTTGTCTGTGCGTAAGGAATGGAGGGATGCTGAGGTGTTTGGCAGGCTGCAGGTTAGGGGACCTCAACTCCCTTCTTTCTCTGTGGAGGCACGGGGGAGGTGGGTGGCATGGCTTCCCCCTGGTTCTGGAATCAAGCTTAACACTGATGGCTCGTGCAAGGCTGGGGTTATGAAAGGTGGCGGAGTGGTTCGGGATTCTCATGGGGTTGTGAGGCTGGCCTTCTCTGCTTGTCTGGGCATGGGTAATCCTATTCTGGCGGAGGCGCTGGCCATGCTCATGGGGCTTGGTTTGTCTGCTCAGGAGGGTGTTCTTTTATCTCAGGCCGAGACTGATTCCATCATCCTTCATGATTCTCTGTTGGGCAAGTGTGGTGTGCCGTGGTCCATAATGTACACTGTGAGGCAGTGTAGAAATCTGATCCGGGATTCCATAATTATTTCCCACTCTCGGCGGGAGGGCAACAAAGGGGCGGATCATTTGGCTTCCTTAGCGGCTCAGCCAGTGGGCGGCTCCTACCTCATTCCTACTAGTAGTTTGAAACCAGAGACGGTGAACTTAATTAGAGGGGATGCCCTCGAATTACATTATTTTAGACCCTAATAGGTTGGGGGATTTGCGTGTTTGTTTTTTGGACTTTCTCTTAATAAAAAATTTATGTTGGATAGATAAATGAAGTTTATAATTGGATTACAGAAGACTTGTTTCTAGTGTAAGAAAAACCTTTAAAATTGTAATGATGTTAATCAATATGATGTCAGACATTCAATTATGACGAGTTGTCAACTATCAGGTGTTTGAGGTCATTGAAAAAAACTTGGAAATATGATCGTTATATAAACATTGGAAGGATGCCTATAAATACCAGGTCATTTGAAGTATTTAAAAAATGGTTGATTACTTGCTTCTGAAGAGAGATTTATATGAACTGCTTGTTCTTAGTTAGTGTTTTTCTTTAGTAAGTTTTCATTATAAGGAATCCTCATAAGGGTTTTCTTCTTAAGAACCTTTTTAATTGTAACTCAAGTCCAATCAATGTTACGATCAAGGGATTCCTGGGATAAGAAGATGGAGAATCCAATCTTTGGATCGAGGGATTACAAGGATAATAAGATAGAGATGATCATCATATCGAGGGCTTCTGGGGATAGAAAGACAGAGCCATTCTGATCTTCATTTCAAGGGATTTCCTAGTAAGGAAATATATACTTTACTGTAAGTATAAAACAATGGATACCTTTAGTCGGGGTTATTGACTACCATACTCTTAAGGTTAAAATAATTTTATCTTTTAAATAGCTTGTAAGTCATTACTACATTTGTTAGATATTGTATTAATTTTTGTTTATATGTTTTATGTTCCACCACACATTTATTAGAAAGAGAGTCATCATATTCATTTTTCTACTTTGTTTGTTTTATCGTATTAACTATGATTATGATAATCACTCTAATAAAAATCAGATCCATAGCGATTATTATTTTTTACTCTGATATAATCGTACTGAATTCTAGTTCAAATTCGGTGACTTTGTTAACCGGTCTGCGAGTCGAGTCTAATAATATTACTTTAAGAGGTTTGTGTATTATTTAGTCTAAACTTCTTAAACTAAGTTTAAAAAAAATCAATTCACCCCCTCTTATAAGTATAGTCATTTGAGAAGATATTACGATCCTATAATTGGTATTATAGAAGGATTCCACTACTCAAATACTTGCTGAGTTTTTATTTTCCTTGTTGCAAGTTGTTTAAAAGTTTTGATATAAACGTCCTATTTATAAAATTTTGTTACACTAACATGTTTGTGGAAAAGAATATTTATATTTTTTTTAAACATGGAAGGTCTTAATGTTGGTTCAATAGACAATCTAAATCCAAACAGACCATCTATCTTTGATGGTGCTGATTATGAGTACTGGAGAGATAGGATGAAGATTTTTATTATCAATACTAGGGTTGATAATTTTTTTTTCTTACTAGAGACTATAATATTCCTGATAAGGAAGTTACTACATTTAAAAATCAATAAAAAAAGAAATATCAGTTAAATTACATAGTAGGAAATACTTTGTTATGTTCCATGAAAAGAAGTATTTATAGTCATATATCTTCATGTGAGGCTGCAAATAGTATCTGAAAAAAGTTAGAAGTCAAACATTTTGGATCTTAAAAAGTTGTTGAAACTAGAAGAGGTATTCTTAGAGCAGAGGAATTTGATTTCTTACCTAGAGAATCTATTGCAAAAATACACTAGAGGTTCATGATGATTATTAATAGTTTACAATCTATTGGTGAAAAAGTTCTTGATGATGACATCCTTGTGGAAAATATTATTGATATCATTCCCAATGAGTGGGAATCAAAGAGAACTGTTGTTGATGAGATAATAAAGTTAAATAATATTACTTTATATGGTTTAATTGGAACCCTTATGTAGTATGAGGGAAGGTTAAAAAGAAATGATGAGAAAGCAAAGAAGAAGAATGGCGGTGTTTCTTTTCCTAATATTGTTATTCCTACCAAAGTTCAAACTCCTAATAAAGTTGTTAATCATATAGAAAGAATAAATTCATTGTTAAATATGATTCTATTACTTCTAAACATTATGATAATGAATCAGTTAATCTCTCTAGAAAGATGAATAAGATAGTCAGAAATAAATATTTTCAATATTGATACAAAAAGAGTCATAAGGATAAAGGTGATAAGAAATATGAAGTCATATGTTATGAGTGTAAGAAAGATGGACACATACAACCAGATTATCCAAATCTGAAGAGTAAATACAAAAAAAGAAAGAAATCCAGAAAGGAATTCCAAAAAAGTATTAAAAATATAAAGGCAAGAAAGTTTTGAAAGCTTCTGACACATGGAGTGCCAGTGGAGGTGATTCTTCTAAAAATTCATTTGAGAATGAAATTTTCGGACAGAGGAACATAGGTATTTTTTTTTCAATGTACCTAAAGTTATTCAATGGTTCATGTCCAAGGTACACACAACTAAAAACCTTAGAAACATGTCTTTAAGTTCTAATTATCTTGATGAGAAAAATTCTACATCATATGATGAAGATTCTTCCTCAGCCAGTGAAGATAATACTTTACCTTCATATGATGAAGTTTAACATCTTGAAAAAAATTTATAATTAAGAATTGTAAGATTTTAAAAAAACTTGATAACATTAAAGTTAAATTAGATAAGGCTGATTCAAGGATAATTTTTTTACTAATAAAATATCAGATATTTCAAAATATCTTGATCAAACTATTTCTGAAAAGTAAACTATTTTAAAAGATTTTGAAAAGGTAATTTATGAGAAAACTAGTTTACAAACTAGTTTTGATAAACTTAATTCCAAAATTATTAATAATGAGGATAAGAATTTAGTTGTAAATCTAAAATCTAAAATATATTATTTGAAGAAACTTTTATCAAACTTTATCACTGGTAAAGAAAACTTTGATAAAATGTACAAACAAATTCATCCCCATGAGAGTAGTTTTGGAATGGGATTTTCTTATAAAAACCCTATTTCTAGTAACAATTTCTTTGTTCATAAAAGTGAACCTTTTTGTACAAAGTGTCAAAGCAGTGGCCATTGGAAGAATAATTGTTCATTAAAAAAAGTTAAATCATTAGGTTTTCACAGAGCCTATTTTTCTAAACAAATGTGGATTCCTAAAGTTTTGTTTTATGACATTACTCAACCCAAGAAGGTTTGGGTTCCAAAAGTCTAATATTTTTGTTTTTAGGATAACAAAGGTAGTACCGAAAACAAGAATATATGGTACATGGATAGTGGGTGTTCTTGGAATATGGATGGAAACAAATATTTCTTCAAGAAGACAATCAAGTTGAAAGTTAGTAAAGTAACTTTCTGAGATAATGACAAAGAAAAGATTATCAGAATAGGTAACAATGTTCTTCTTGAAAAAAATCTCAACCACAATACATATTTTTTGCATTTTCAAAAGACACTTTTAAGGGGTAAGTGTGAACCCACCTTACACAATCCATCCAAATTAAAAAACCATCATGAAAACCACCATTACACCCTTCCCAGTTCAAATTCAACTACCCGCGCAGGAGAGAATTTTCAAAATTCAAAAAACCAAAGGAACACCATGACTTGATTTGGGCCACATGACTGCCCACATCACCCGCTAATCAAAGTATGAAAAACCACTATCACTGCCATCACCAATCAGCACATGAACATCAACCACATCATCGGAAGAGCGATGACGGTGACCACCAGGGAGGCCTCTAACTAGGGAGAAGCGAAACCACAAAACGGGCCTCCTTTGCATACACTCTGATGCAACTATCTCCATCAGCCCGAGCCATAGAACCATCGAAGAATCCACCAGAACCCTCCAAAAAATCACGAGACATGCTCCACGGAACCGGTGATCCATTCAAAGGCCATCTTGTCATCGCAACCCTTCGCCGCTGACATCCTTGGCTCATCAACGACTTCACCCAGAGCCATCGACGCAACGCCCACATCGAACCACCACCTTCGACGCGACGAACAAAACCATTGTCGTCATCATCATCCAAACATACAAAAATCAAGACATCCCCACCGTCGAACACCCGGAGCTGACCGCACGAACTCACTTCCCAAAGAACCAAGAAGACCACCACCTTCTTCACCTCGAAGAGAATGGAGGAGTATCAGAACAAGAGCAGAGAAACAAGCGAAAAACAGCCAGATAAATCACTAGTGAAGTGACATCTCCACACCATAGTGATATAGAAACTGCCAACATAATGTAATAGGGAATAAAATCCAAAAAAATCCAAAACCTAGATAGAGGAGGAGACCGAGGGCTGAAACCCTAGAGAGAAGAGATGAAGACACCATGAAGATTCACGACCACCGAACCGCTAAGCCCAAAACCTAAAAAATCCAACTCTCCCGAACCGACCTGGAGGGGAGTGAAGGATATCGAGGTTAGAGTGAGGAGTGGTAGATGTGGAAAAGAGGTAGTGCCTTCATCGGAGCAAACCAACCGTGAAATCGAGAACATGAAGTGACGAGAAGAAGAGAGAGAAGAGAGGGGATTTAGGAGGAACCCTAGAAAGAAGAAACAAAGTGAGTGAGAACAAACCTGGTGAGAGCTGATTCATTTACAAGACAAAGATGGGGGGGAAACCCTAAAGAGACACTTTCAAGAAGATAAAAGGAAGAAAACCAAAGAAGAGAAAGGAGGGGGGAGGAGGGAAGAAGCAGCGTCACCGGAAGACTCTCAAAACCCTAGAGTATGGCAAGAGCAGAGGACCTGGAGAGTGAGTGGTCATTCTCTACTTGAAAAAACTCTCATTTTAAATGTTTTATTTGTCTAAGGTCTTAAGCACGACCTTATAAGCATAAGTTAGTTATGTGATGAATGTTACCTTATGAAATTTAGGAATGATAAGTGTTTTGTACATAGTTCCGAGGATGAATTTATTTTTTCTTCCAATCGATATAAAAATGTTTACACACTTAACTTATAAGACCTTAGGACCCAAGAATTACCTTAACTTAGGGAAATGGAAGATAAATCTTGGTTATGTAATAGAATTTTTGGACACTGTAATCTTAGAAAATTATGTAAGTTGACTAAGAAATGAATTGTCAAGAATCTTCCAGAATTTAAGTTTGATACTTCAAAAGTCAGTGACCCTTTTCAATATGGAAAGCAATATAAGTCAAGTTTTAAATCTATTAGTGAAGTCTCAACTTATTATACTTTATAGTTAGTGCACATGAACTTGTTTGGTCCTACACAAAATGGAAGTATTTGTGGAAAATACTATGTATTTGTCTTAGTTGATGATTACACTTGCTATACTTAGGTTTATTTTCTCACAAAGAAATCTGAGGCCATTTATTATTTTAAAAATTTTGTAGCCAAAGTTAAAAATGAGAAAAACCTCTCCTTGATAACTATTCATAGTGATCATGGTGGAGAATTTGAAAAAAAATTTGAAACCTTTTGTAGTAAGAAAGGTATTGAACATAAATTTTCAACACTTAGAACCCCCAAAAATAGTGTAGTTGAAAGAAGAAATATAATTCTTTAAGAAATAACTAGAACCATGTTGAGTGAATACTCAATTGCTAAACATTTTTGGGCTGAAGCGGTTAGTACTACCTATTATACTATAAATTGTGTTTTAATTATAACTTTTCTTAATAAAACTTCTTATGAGTTGTAGGAAGGAAGAAAACCAAAAATTTCTTACTTTAAGGTTTTTGGTTGCAAAGTAGTCATCTTTAATACTAAATATAATTTATATAAATTTTCACCCAAATCCGATGAAGGAATATTTTTAAGTTATTTCACTACTTCTAAGTAATATATAGTTTTTAATAAAAATTCTTATACTTTTGAAGAAACAATGCATGTTAAGTTTGATGAAACTAATTCTTTTGTTTTCAAACAACCCCAACCTACATATTCCTCGAATTTTATTTATAAAACTATTTTTCAAACTTTATTATAAGGATATTCTCATAAGGAAATAATTCATGAAATGGTTTTTGAAGTTATTCCTTAGGAATATTTTCTACCTTTCATTGAAGAACAAACTTTTGAAAACCCAAGAAGTCAGTTGTTTCTTAGAAATCATCCTAGTGATAGTATCATTGGTGATGCTAATCAACCAGATAGGACTAGAAGTTCCTTAAGAAATGAAATTGAATACCTAACTTTCTTATCCCAATTTGAACTTAATAATTTTGATGAGGCTTTAGGTGATGATAATTGGATTAAAGAAACGCAAGATGAACTCAATTTGTTTGAGCGGAAAAAAGTCTGGACTTTAGTTGAACGACCTATAAAAACTTTTATAATTGGAGTAAAACGAGTTTTTGGAATAAATGGATGAAAATGGAATAATTGTTAGAAATAAAGATAGACTTTTTGCTAAGGGTTATAATCAACAAGAGGGAATTTGTTATGAAGAAATCTATTCACCGGTATCAAGACTAGAATCTATATAAATACTTTTATCCTTTTCGACATTCTTTAATTTCAAAATTTTCCAAATGGCTATAAAGTGTGATTTTATTAACAAATATGTTTAGAAGGAAGTTTATGTTGAACAAAACCCTAGTTTTAAAAGTAAAAAACATCCTGAATACATTTATAAACTTACTAAATCCTTATATGGAGTTAAACAATCCCCTAGAACTTGTTATGATAGGATAACATGATTTTTTTTACAAAACAACTTTGTTAAAGGAGCTGGAGATCCAACCCTTTTTATAAAACAAGTTAATAAAAATATTATTAATGTACAAATTTATGTTGATGATATTATATTTGGTTCAACTCAACAATATTTAATAGATTCCTTTACAGATCTTATGAAATCTGAGTTTGAAATGAGTATGATGGTTAAGTTAACATATTTTATTGGTTTTCAAATTTCACAAAAACCAGAAGGATATTTTATATCCCAAAATAAGTATATAAAAGGTATTCTTAAGAAATTTGGATATGATAATACTAAAAGTATTAGTACTCATATTGCTACCACACATACCCTTGATCTTAATGAGGCTGGGTAACCAGTTTATCAAAATATTTTCAGAGGTATGATATGAATTTTACTTTACTTAACTTCTAGTCATCCAGATTTAATGTTTTCTATATGCCTATATAAAAAATATCAAGAAAATACAAAGGAATCCCATTTAAAATCTGTAAAATGAATTTTTCATTATCTCAAGGGAACTATGGATTTAGAACTTTTCTATTCTTTTGGAAATGTTTTTGAACTAAAACGTTTTTCAGATGATTAATTTAGTGGATGTAAAATAGATAGAAAAAACACATATGGAACTTGTCATTTCTTAGGATATTCTTTAGTTTCTTGGGTATGTAAGAAACAACACTGAATATCAATTTCCACTACTAAAGCCGAATATGTGGCAGCTGGAAGTTGTTGTGCTCAAGTATTGTGGATGCAACACACACTCACTAACTATGGCATGAGTTTTACCAAAACTCAAATACTTTATGATAAAAAAAGTTCCATTGTCATAAATAGAAACCCATCACATTACTCACGTGCTAAGCACATAGGTATAAGACACCATTTCCTTCAGGATCACACACTTAAAGGAGATATCATTTTACAATTCATCAGAATGCAAGAAAAACCTGCTAATATCTTTACAAAACCCCTTCCTTTTGAGAGATTTGAATAAATTAAACATAAGCTAGGAATGATCAATGTAAAGTAATCATTCATATCTACTTATTTTTTACCAATATCCCACATTAAATTACTCATTTTCATAGGGGTTAAAAATGTTTTATGTTTTTAAAAAACTTTTAGATTTCTAAATTTTTTAGTTTTCTTAAAACTTTAAATGTTATAAGTTTTTCGAACTAATTTTTTTTCTAGTCACAATTCCTAAACTATTTTCCATACTCTAAAAAATTTATAAAATTTACGGACTCAAAATTTCTTAAAAATGTTTCAAGTTCTATCGTAATCAGTTTTTATTTATAAAAATATCATAACTAGTTTTCTATTAAAAAAATATCATAATTTTTTTTTACTGAAATTATTGTATTCAGTCCTTTGAAAACTATCATAATCTTCTAGTTTACAAAAACCAAGAAGAATATGTTATTTTTACCGATGAAACTCTTCACTTTAAAAGGTACTCTTCTATTCTTTTAATTTTTTTCACTATTTCATTATATTGATATTGTTGTTGTTGTTGTTATACTTTTAGTTTTTATAAAAACTTTGTTTTCAAAAATTTTAAAATATTTTCTAATCATATTTATTCTCATTCTGATAAATGTTTTAAAAACCTAGAGAGTTCAAAATTCTTTAAAACTTTCTTCAAAATAATATTGATCGTCAGATCAAATAAATCTTCATTTCAACCATTGGTTTTATTATGGAAGATGAACCATTACCCACAATGCATATATATAGAGGGACCCCCATGTACCATATCGATTTTTCAAAAAAAATCGCCCTGACTTTCTGCACCTTTAATGTTGTTCAGTTCAAAAGTTTTTCTTTTCATCTTATTCTATAGTTTTGGTTTCGAATTCAATGGCGATCAAAGATGATTTTTTGTGAATTTTTTGTTTTTAGAGAGAGGTTAATTGAAATATATTTCTATGATAAGTATTATTATACCTTGAATAAGATTATCTCTTTTCAAGGTTAGGAATCCATGTGTGTTGAAAAACCGAACAAAGACTTTGATCTATTTTATCCTGATGTTGTACATGAATTCTATGTGTCCATTCAGTTCATCAAGAAAGATGGGAAATAAAAAAATTATTTTACATTGTATGGAAAGAGGTAAAAGATTTATTATAAGAATATTTCTAATATTGTTGGAATTCCATCTGATGGTGAAGCTTATTAACCCTCACACAAGTTACCAAATGATATCGATACGTTTAATAAGAAAAAGGCATAAGATTATTTGTTTTTCCATTACAATAAAGTTAAGAAGGTTTCATATCTAAATCTAGATAATTTTAAGAAGAAAATGTTGATCTAAAATAGGCATAAGGAAATGAAGAATTCGAAAGAAAAGAAGGAGATGAAAAACAAGGAGAAGAAGACGATGAAGAATATGAAGAAATTGAAGAAGAAATAGAAGAAGAGGTATATGAAGAGGATGAAGATAATGAATAGGTTGATAAGGAAGAAACTCAATATGATAACAAGACATCTGATTTATCATCCTCATCCTCATTATAATTACCTTCCAAAATTGATAAGAAAAGTAAATATGATAGTTTTGAAGAAGAATCATCCTCATTAGAAGAAGAAGTTCAATCATCATCAAAGAAAAAAGAAGATAATAAAAATTCAAGAACCAAAATTTCTGATAAATTCCAGACCAAATATGTAGAAATTATTGAATTATCCTATGAAAATTAAATTCTTAAGAAAGATTATAAGTAATTTTCAAGGAAAGATAAGAAGAAAGACAAGGAATGGGAAGTTAGGCCAAGCTTAATATAACCTCCCGATGTTTAGCAAGATCAGTTAGATTCAGCAGGAATAATAGCTCTAGAAGGAATTGATTATATATTGTTCATGTTTTAAGAAGAATCGAAGAAAAAATTCCATATTTTCCAAATCTTGATTCTCCATGTTAGATGATTCAAGAAATTATTAATGAGAAATCAGAATCGATAAAGGTTTTAACTAAGAAAGTAATCGAGATTGAATCTGATTTGAATGTTTTTCAAGAATGTTCCTAGACTCACAAAAGAGAATGAAACCAAATTGTTAAGTGGTATCATAAAGTTGATTCAGATATAAAAATGCATAATGAACAATTTTATGCAATTAAATTTGTTTTGGTAGAGTCATAAAGTTCTTTCAACGAGTTATCATCACACATGGACGAAAGAGTAAAGTTTGTGGAAGAATTCTGAGATTCCACTGATGAAATAACTGAGGAATTTAATACTCTAAAGAAGAATATTCAATACATGAAGTTAGAAATGTGCTGACTCTAATCGTGTGAGGATAAAGTAATCGTACTGAGAGACCAGAATAAAGAGTTGTCTGAGAAAGTTTGGTTTCAAGAAGAAAGAATAGAAAAGATGGAGAAATACTGAAAAGTTTTAAAGAGGATGAAAGATTTTTTGAAAAATATGAAGAAAGATTGATTTTTTTTTTCTTTTGAACTCTATTTGTACCTTTTTTTTAAAACATTTGAAACTCTTTTTATGAATGAATTACCTTTTCATCTAATTTCAATTTATCTAAATGTTTTTTTAATTCTGATTGGTTGAATATTATTTCATATTTCTTTTGTGGATGATCAGTTAGTTCATTGTATTGTTTCTTATGTTTGCTTTTCTAACATTTTAAGAAACTTTGGAATTTTCCCCATTCTTTTTGAAAATAAAAATGGGGGATAAATTATTATATGGGGGAGAAATTCTTAAACGAGGAGTTTTTTATACAAAGAGGGAGATGTATCTTTAAGGGGGAGAATATGATCCTTAGTGGGAGAAGTTTTCTTAAAATAAGAACTTTTCTAATACTCTCATAATATTCACAATCTTATTTAGAATAGTTATAAA
This sequence comes from Viscum album, assembly GCA_963277665.1. NCBI lineage: Eukaryota > Viridiplantae > Streptophyta > Magnoliopsida > Santalales > Viscaceae > Viscum > Viscum album. The sequence continues at coordinate 2,060,348,844 of OY728133.1, read as the reverse complement.
CTCAGGGGGAATTAAGGTTTTAAGGAATAACTCTGAATATGAAGTACTTATAAGAAAAATGACTTTAAGTTTTTCAAGTTAATTTTTCATTTAAGTTTTAGGATTTGTGCTTTCCAAAAAGGGGGGGATTGTTGATTCAGAAGTTATACTTCTTAATTTTCTATTCCTTTAGTTTTGGAAATCACAAAAACCTTCATAAAACATGTTTATTAACTTTTCATGTCCCAAGTGTTTTAGCATGTTTTTGTAGAAAAAAATTATATTTTACCATACTTAGAATAAGTTTTAAAGTATTATGAATTTTAAAAATTCATTCTTTATTATGATTATCATAATGAGTATGAGTATGATTATCAGACTCACTTTTATCAGACCAAAATTTAGACTTTAGTTATTTCTATCATACTAAAAAAATCCTTGAAAACTGGACTGATATCGGTACCAATACAATCCAACACAAGATCATAAGGATTATCATATTGACATTATTAAGGAATTCCATCGGTCTGACTAATGTTTATAATCAGATTATGGAATTCTTGTTTTTGATGTAAGGAAAACCTTTAACACTGTAATGGTGTTAATCAATACGACATCAGACATTTAGTTATGATGGGATGTCAAGTTCCAGGTGTTCAAGGCCGTCATAAAAAACTTGCAAATATGATCATTATATGACTGTTGGAAGGATACTTATAAATATCGGGTCATTTGAAGAATTTAAAAGCTGGTTGATTACTCACATCTAAAGAGTTCTCTACGTGAACTGCTCATTCTTAGTCAGTGTTTTTATTTAATAAGTTTTCATTCTAAGGAATCCTTGTAAGGGTTGTCTCCTTAAGAACTATTGTCTCGCATCCAATCATTATTACAACTGAGGGATTCTGGGGATATGAATATGGAGAATCTAATCTTCAGTTTGAGGGGTTATGGGAATTGTAAGATAGAGTCAATCATTATATCAAGGGCTTCCATGGATAGGAAGGCAAATCCATTCTGATCTTTATATCAAGGGATTTCCTGGTAAGGAAAGATTTTTTTTTACTATAAGTATAAAACAATGGATAACTTTAGTCGGGGTTATTGACTATCTTAATCTTAAGTTTAAAAGATTTTTATCTTTTAAATATATTGTAATTCATTCTTACATTTGTTAGATATTGTATTACTTGTTTTTTATAAGTTTTATATTATGCTTCAGATTTATTAGAAAGTGAGTTGTCATATCCATCTTTATAATTTGTTTATTTTATAATATTAACTATAATTACAATAATCACTATGATATAAATCGGATCTATAGTGATTACAATTTTTATTTTGGTATAATCAGACTGATTTCAATTTCAAATTCTATAACTTTGTTAATCGGACTGAGGGATGAGTATGATAATATTACTTTAAGAGGTTTGTGTACTGTTTAGTTTAAAATTCTTAAACTAAGTTTTTAAAACTAAAATTCACAACCCTCTTGTAATTATAGTCATTTGAGTAGATCTTATGATCCTACATACTCCTATGAGTACTAGCTGCAAGTTGGATCTTGATGAAATTGAGAAAGTAGTTGATCAAACCAATTACAGAGGTATGATTGGAAGTTTACTATACTTAACTACTAGTCAGTTTAATATAATGTTTAGTGTGTGTATGTGTGATCATTTTTAGGAAAATTCAAGTCACATTTACTAACGGTGAAAATGATTTTCAAATACCTTATAAATACAACCAATTTAGGATTATTTTACTCCATAGAAAAATAATTTGACTTAGCGAGTTATCCAGATGTTGATTTTGATGGATATAAGTTATATAGAAAAAGAACTTCTAAAACATGTGACTTTTTGGGAAACTATTTAGTGTGATGGTGTAGTAAGAAACATAATTTTATTGCACTATTCACTGTTGAAGCTACGTACATAGTTGTAGGTAGTTGTTGTGCACAAATTATGTGGACGAAACATACATTACTAGGCTATGTATATCAATTCCACCATGTCCCTATAAATGTGATAATACAAGTTCAATAAATATTTCTAAGAATCCTATATCACATTCTAGAACAAAACACATTGATATATGACATCACTTTTTGAGAGATCATTTTTAAAAGGGTGATATAACTTTTGAGTTCATTGGTACTGAACATCAACTTGCTGATATATTTATAAAACCCTTGAATATTGATAGAATCAATTATATCATACATGAATTGGGTATAATAAATTATGCATAATTGTTTTAATTAAATTTCAACCTTTGAAGTTATTTATGTTCTATTTAGATTCTATTTTCTGATCTTTTCTAGTAGTAACTGTGAAGTGTAGTTCACATGGTCAATATACCTACTATGGAATTTAACTCATACGGTCACTATACTTACTGTGAGTATTAACTCACACGATTACTATGATTATTGTGAATACTTTTTCACATAGTTAATACTTACTTGTCATGAACATCTTAGTCGTACAGTTAAGATACCTACCATGAGGTCATAATTAGCATGCCTATCATGCTTATGTTATTACAGATCCATGATCAATAGATCTACCATGTCTATTTACTTAGAGTTTTTCATGAAAATATCTTTGAAGGATTTTTTAAATTTATTATTATTATATTCCTCAATTTATTGATATAAAATTTGAATCAGATTCAAAACCCTCACACGTCTTTTACCTAAAACCTCTTCCTTCTTTATAAAGCCTTGCCATTTTTCAAACCCATCTCTTGCCTTGTATCTTTCTCTCTCTCAATCATAAACATCCAGAGAACTTGAATCAAGCAAAAATGTCGAATGCAAAACATGCTATCGATGTTGTGTCTCCTATCAAGTTGTATCCTGCTAAGAGATCATGGAATTAAAAAGGGAGCATGAGTTCATATCCAAATCCAAATAATCCACACTTAATTGATCATCCAATTTCAATAGAAAAATAAGTTTATGCACATTGGTTACAATCGAATGGATCATTAGTTTAGAATTTGATTCAAAATCAGGGATGGGAAGCTTAGTTTAGAGAAAATGGTAGGGTTTTTTATCCAACATGTTTTAAGGAGTTTTATTTCATGACTAGTCCTAATGGGGCCCATTCCATAACTCCCCAAGCCCTCATCCAATAGGCCAGGGGCTGACGACTAACACCGAGTAGACATACCACTAACATGAGAGTCCTTAGCCTAAGTACCTGTACACATGCACACATCTCCAAGCCCATACAATGCTGAAATGTAAAAACAAATGAGCAACCATGCATGCATACATCTAAATCCCACAACTAGTGAACGAAAAGAAGTAATGGAAAGTAATCAGGTCCAAATACAATCCCACCACAAAGAGTATGAAAAAATGTCCAACCTAAAAGTAAACTGGGGACTGTGATCAAGATACCGCAGGAACACACCAAGGCTTATCCCGTCTCACTAAGAACTGCTTGGTCATAGTCCATCTAGGACTCTGTTGAAGGGTCAATCATCTGCACAAGACACAACACGTGCGGGAAAATCCTGTGCATCGGTGAGTATAACAATATCTAGTAGGACACCCCAAAACCACAAATCATATAACAAAAATATAACAATCATCTCTATAGAAGTATATGTCTACAACACATATAATAAGAATATCTAGATATACTCAAAAACGACACACATTCTCAAGGTAAATTCACAACCATGATTCCATCCTAGGATTCCAGCTTGAAGATTCTATATAGCACTCATCTAGGAGAACACATTCCATGAGTCAGATAGCACTAATGATGCTTGTTTGAGAGGTAGTTATCATCGAGTCTCGCCATTAGAGATACACACTGAAAGTTTGAAGAGATGTGATACACAAATGAGGATCACACTTAGGTACATGGGGCTACCAACAACTTAATTTAAAATAACCTGTTAAGTAGAGGATCGACACCCATGTAGTGTTGGTCACAGCGATACCAAGAACTCCACCTATAGAAAGAAGATTATAGAAAATCTCACTGTAGGCCTCACTGAAGGATTCCAACAACTCTATCCAAGAAGTCCTGTTGATGGGATTGCTATCCTAAGTGTAGGAGGCGATTCCATACTAACCCTTAGAGAATGGATATAGGGAACACACCCTAATGAAACTTTTCCAAGATACACAAGTCAAGGGCTCCAAGCCTACATTGAGGGAGTACAGGACATGTAGTTGGGGTACATGCCATATCCCTTTGACCCTGGGTCTTGCCCGTGTAAACGGCCCATGTGCATGTCTGTGTCCATGTAGAAGTACACGACATGATGTTTCCCATGTACTTCCGCCCATGTACCAGTACACAGATTATCCCATGTACATCCTGGATGGTCGTGTCCATGCGGGGGTACACAACGTTCCCATGGCTGTATACCTCAACATGTGTCTGTGTACCCTCTGAGGTACACGACGAGCCATCAGGGAGGGGTCACACACCATGTGACAGGGTCACATGCCATGTGAACCTTAACTTCCTCCTGAAACCCTAACCACTGATGTAAAGGACCCACACAACATGTGGATCCAAATTACAAACCATGTCATTTGATATTTTTTAGAAAACTTGGTTCTTCCTTCCGCATACACTCACACTGCCGCCACCTCAGATTTCAGCCTCTAACTTACCGAAAATCACAAATCTACTCTGACCGGGCCTCTCCGTCACTGCACTCTGGATTCCAGTTACCCAATTCACATATAAATCAGTTTCTTTTTAACCCCATCACCAATACACACACCACCCAAAATTGAAGGTCTCTAATCTGGTCTAATCTATTCTTTTCCACCATCATCGTACCTCTACAATATCGAATCGTTGCGCAAAGAAACAGGTGTGCAATGATCGATTCCTCGGTGTATGTTGAACCACAAGCCAAATGAAGAATTTCCATGATGAACCTAGAATTGAGGGAGATAAGAACAAAGAACAATCACGAGTAATGGAACTCGGTCGATGTTCATGTAGACATTGATTTGTTTCTATTAGAATGATGAATGAAGAGATAACAAATAAGCACAAAGAAATTCTCCCAATCCCCGAATAAAACTAACCCATCCCACAATATGCATGATTCATGGATCAATTTTCTGGTTGATTGATCTAAATTCATCATAAAAATAGAGACCGAGGAAAGAATATAATCAGAATAATGTCCTACATCGAGATGGATCAATCACTATCGAAGAATGATCCTGCCTTGTTGTTGTTGGCGAGATCTCTGAATCTCGTTGCACACTAATCACTGATCTTTGATTCGGTTGATGTTTGCCTGAGAGAGATCCTTCAACACTCTCTCCAAGGGTTATCCAATGGATCTTGGGTTATATGGATAACCCTAGAATTCCATTATAACCACATTTTTATAGAGTAATTTAGGTCGCTGCGTCAATGGATAAATAAAAATAATTTTATTTAATAATTTTATTTATTTTACCCCTGTGATCACTTTTCCACAAATGCCCCGTGCTGAAAAAGGTTACATCGTGTTTAGGGTAAAACCCATATTTTGAACTCAAATGAGCCCTCATTTTTCTAATCTCAGATCCCATTTAGAAGTTATTCTATTTTTTCAGAAAAAATGCATGCATGTGCTATTTAATATATTTCAAACATTTATTCCGGACACACCGGTTTTCAGAATCACATGTCATCTTAGCACCTGGTCTAAAAAAATAATCCATAAAATATCCAAAAATAATAAATGGAAAATCCGAGTCATTACATTCTCCCCACCTTGGGGATTTACGTCCTGAAAATCTAAAATGAGTGGATACACAAAGAGATGTGGGTACTGAGCAAAAATATGAGTCTCTCACTCTCGTGTGCTCTCTTGAAAATTCGCATGCTTCCACCAAACATTCACTAAAGGAATCACTCACCCATAAAGGATCCTCTCCTAATGATCCTTGATCTCTACTGGGTACTCAGCAAAGGTAGCTCTATCCTCGATGTCTAACTCACCTCTATCGATAACGTGTGATGGATCATGCACATATCTCCTTGGCTTCGACACGTAGAAGACATCATATACCCGGTCTAACCACGATGGTAGAGCTAAGAGGTATGCTACCTCACCAACTCTACATAGTATTTCGAAAGAGCCAATGAATCTCGGAGATAGCTTGTCGCCCTGACCAAATATTTGTATTCCACGTCAAGGTGAAACCCATAGGAACACATGGTATCCCTCCTAAAACTTCAAAGGCCTTCGTTGTCTATCTGTATAAGACTTCTGATTGCTCTGTGTAGTCCTCATCTGCTTCTGGATTATCTGAACCTTCTCCGTAGTGGCTCACACCAACTCCGAGCCCATGAGTGCTGAATCTTCAGGGTCAATCCAATAAAGTGGTGATGTAACACCTCAATATTTTAATAAATATTTCTATATAAATAATTTTAATTATTCAATAGCTTATGTTGCACGCAACTGTGAGTTTAAACGAACTGCATGATATTATATGTCTGTTATAACCTAGCCATTAAATTGGTGGGAATAAATATGAATAAATAATTTATAAAAAAAATATAAAGTTACAACTCAATATGAATTTATTGGTAAGTTATTAGAAAATGATCACCCAATTTTTAATAATGTCATGATATTCTTCAAAAACAATATATATGTGTGTGTGTGTGTTTTCTTCAAAAATGAGTTTTTATTATTTTTATGAATATTAATTTTTAGAAGTTTAAGAAAATAGATTTGAAAAAATGAATTTCATTTTTGAATTCGGCATGTCAAAATTATCTTAAAATGATTTTCTAATTTTTATTTTTATTTTTTAGGAATAGTGAAAATACTGATTTTTATTAAAAACTATATTTTCATTTAAAGTCTTTACAAGGTAAAATTATGTTTTTTATTAGTTTTAAATTTTAATTAGTTCATTTTAATTTAAAATAATCCAATTTTGGTTTTTGAAAAATATTTTATACAAGAATTTATTATAAAATCATTTTATGTTTTAAAAGGATATTTTTCTGGAAAAATATTTTTAATGACATTTTATCAATTTTGTTTTAAATTAAATTCTAAAACTTCTATGTTTTAAGTTTTTAAAAATGGATTTCAAACTTGGATTCATAAGGTCCAAATTTAGTTAATAGGTCCATTTTATTTTTGGTCAATATGAATAGTAATCTTGTTTAATTTTGTTACCACGATAAATGTTAAATTATGTAATTTAGGTTAAAAATAAAATGATAAGGACTATAAAATGACCCTAATACATGACCAAATTTTATCAAATGAAGAAAATTCTAACCTTAACACCTAAGTTTCTAAATTAAGTAGTTTAATGGACACATGTCCATGAAAATGACTTATATAATATTTAAAATAAAGAATGTCACAAAATGTCACTTTCTGTGTCTTTAATATCTCTTATGTGTCCACATGGAGAAAAAAGTATGTTATGAATGAATATAAATGTAAATTTTTAAGTTAAAAAATATATTTTCATGATATAAATTTATTTTTGACTTTTTGGGCAACTTAGATGAGATTATGATATTTATAATATTTTATTTAATAAAATTTTAAAGATGTCACTTTCATGTTTTAAGTACTATATCATTTTTAATACAAGGTTACACAGAAGATAAATTTTACTATAAATATTATTCTAAAATCTAGAAGATTTATCTTCATCATGATATTTTTTTTAGTTTTTAGTGAACAGATAACTATATTAAATAATTACACAACGCTGATGTAGTAATTATTTTATTAATGGAAATATCAAATAAATGTTATTAAAAATATTAAAATAAATATAATTTGAGATAATTAATACGATGAACTAATTTTCTAGATTACCTTGACCTCTTTGGGATACAATAAAATATTTGGTTCAGAGTTAACTTGTTATCTTGATATTTTTAAAAGTCCATGTAATGAATAGTTTCAAAATTGACACTAATGATATTCTATCAAAACAATATTTTATTAAATTATTTAAAAATCATAAGACATATTTAAAAATACAAAATAATTATAATATTTTCAAAAATATTATAAATTGTTCATTTATAGTCCAATTGAAATCACATAAGTAAAAATTACAACCTTTTAATATTTAAAAAGTTGTTATCGTTGTTAAAATTAAAATAGGTTAACAAATAGTTAATCAAAATGATAAGGTTTAAAATAATACCAAAACTTGTCTAAAATCTATTATTTGATGATATTAAAAATTTATCTCATCTTATATTAAAATAAATTGTCTTTTGAAGGTATTTGGATTGATATTGAATTTATTAAAAATTAATATTTCTTGAAATTCAAAAAGTGCCACTCGCGTCAATTATAAAAGGGCACCTCCTCCCTCAGTTCTTCACATCACATTGAGCCTTTAAGATCGACCACCACCTACCAATTTATCTTCTCAACTTCCCTAGACACATTCTAGAGATTCTGGTTGTCTCGACCCATCCCAATGGATCCCCTGCTATGGCCCCCCAAGCTCGCCTCTAATAGGCAATGGGCTGGCAACTAACGCCAAGTAGACATATCGCTAACATAGGAGGCCTTAGCCAAAGTACTTGTACACATGCCCACATATCCGAGCCTATAAAATTTGAAATGTAAAAAATACTGAACAACCATACTTGCATACATCTAAATCTCACAACCAAAGTATGATAGAAAGTAAAGGAAAGTAAACATGGACAAATACAAGCCCGCCACAAAAAGTCTGAAAACAACTCCAACCTGAAATTAAAATTGGGGCTGCTATTAGAATACTGTAGGAATACACCTAGGTCTGTTTGGTCTCACTAATCACCTTCTGGTCTTGGTCCATCAAGGACTCTATCAAAAGGTCAATCATTTGTACAAGACACAACACATGCAGGCAAAGACTGTGCAGGGGTGAGTATAACAATATCTAGTAGAACACCCTGAAACCACAAAGCATACAAACAAATAAGTACACTAAACTCTACAAAAGTATATTTCTACAGCACATATAAAAATAATATCCATATATACTCCACAAATACACACAATCACAAATTTAAGCCACCACCGTAAAGCTAGCCTATGATTCCGTCTCAAAGGTTCCACTATGCACTCTACCAGGAGAACACACACTCCTGAGTCTGATAACACTAATGAAATCCATTAGAGAGGTACTACTCATCGGGTCCCGTTATAGGAAGTACACGCTGGATTTATGAAGAGATATGATACACAGATGAGGATCACTCCCAAGGACATGGGGTATACTAACAACTCAATCTGGATTAACCTGTTAAGTAAAGGATCATCGCCCGTGTAGTATTGGTCATGAGGACACCAAGAAATCCACCCAGGTCACAAAGATGAATAAAGGACCTCACTCTGAGCCTCATGGAAGGATTCCAACAAATCTATATAATAATTCCACTGTCTCACCCAGAATTCTGTAATTTTTTTTAAATTTTATAATTTTATCTGGTTTTAAAATATTGTTGTCAAGGTGCGGGCTGAGTCCGGTTGTTGTTTTTTTTTGTGTTTTTGCTGATAAATGAGCGTTTTTGGCTTGATAGAATCCAGTGCACGGGCATGGTGTGGTCAAAGCTATGTGGCTTCACCAAATCACCGTGGGGCCTGCCCGGTGCTCGATTAACTAATTAATTAAAAAAATGAATAGTAAAGAGAATTCAAAATAAATTAAGAAAAATAAAATGATTTAAGAGTTGTTTTAATAATAATAATAATATTATTATTATTATTAAGATTATTATTATTATTATTATTATTATTGATAATATTTTAATTAGGTTATTATTATTATTAAGTTATTATTATTATTATAAAATTATCAACATCATTATTTTTATTATTATTACTGATTTCAATCATCATTTTTAAGCTTGTTTAGGTATTTTTTAGGGTTTTATTTTATTTTATTTTTCTTATTTTTCTTTTTTTACTCTTGCCTCTCCCCCCTCTTGGCATCACACTACAGCCCCCTCCCTTCTTGGATCACACTCCTTCTCCCTCCCCTAACCCTAGCATGCATCCTCTCCTGGATGGCACCCCCCTTTCTCCCTCTGGTGATGCACCTGACCGGAACCCCACTCCCTTCCTCACGCCGCCTTGCACCGCCTAGTGCTGCTTTGCATAGCCACGCGCCATACCCCTTTTTTCCAGCACAGATCACCTCCAGAAACCCCCCTTCTCGCTCATCCAACCCACTAAACCCTTGGGACATCCTCCTCTCCTTCCGCCACAGGTGAAAATCACCCAGGTAAGTCTCATCCCTTCTCCTTAGGGTTTTAGGTTAGAATTCCTTTTTTGTTTAGGGTCCAATTTTGATGTTTTTGGTTCGTTCTCTGGTTTTAGGGTTCAATTTGATCTTTGCGTGGTATGTTTGTGGTGCGATTGGAGTTTCACATCAATTTGTGGGAAATTCGGCATCAAAGGTAGGTGGTTCCATCGTTAAGCATTATTGGGTGAATTGCTTGCTTGATTAATTAATTTAGTATGCCCCTTGTTTAATTTATGTGGTGCGAAGTTAGTTTTGAAGAGAGTTTATTCTGCCTTTGATTTTTAAAGTGGCATGTTCATATGAGATGTGTGTTTTTAATGAAAACCCACATGGGGTCATTAAATATTGTTTTATAAAATGTGCAGTTAGTTTCTAAAATGATGCAAGGGCTGTAAATTTTATTTTGGTATGTTGTGGGTGTGCGTTTGATCATCAAAGGGGGTTTTGGGTTGGTTTTGTGTGTCAAGTCGTGGGATACTCTTTAAAATTGTTTTATCAAAATATTAAATGATTTATTAAATAATATGTATGATGTGAAAGTGTTTTATAAATTGTGTAAAAGTTTTATAGATCTTCTTATGCAGTGCGGATCACATTTTAGAAATGTGTCGGTGTGCATATAATTTTTAAATGTAATTTGGATGTGTACATGGTGACATTAGTATAGGTAGTGTGTGTTTGGTTTGCTTGTGTGGATTTGGTATATCTTTGAATCTGAAACTTGTTTGAGCACAAATGGGAAGCCCGAGTAGCTAGGAAGGCAGACTAGGACTAGTGTTCTAGTGATCTGGAAGTGGCTTCGGCCCGATTTCACTTAGCAAGATTGACGATGAAAACATTTATTAAACATATGATTTGGTTATAGACCACTAGGCCTTGGGTTGTGATTCCCCCCTAGTGGATCGTGCATGAGGACACAATTGGTTGTGGTTCTTATACCACTTTTCACCGAGATGCGAGGTTCTAGAATCCCATTTCTAGCTAGTACCCATAGGGCCACTGCCATGTTTAGTGCTCTTTGACTATGATGCATTCACCGTCACCATACAATGGGGAATTTGAGGGTTACTTCAATGGTAAAGGTGTTTTAATTAAAATTGTACTCCTTCAAAAACTATTTTTATTAAAAGTGTTTTCCCTTAAATTATTTTAGCATTTCTTTTCATTTATTAATCTTGCAAGTTTATTTTCCATATAATTTTTAGTACATGGTATCTTTCTTAGGCAGTATCCTACTGGGAATTAGCTCACACCCTACTTATACCTTTGGGTGTAAGTATATTTGGTTATGTTTGATATAGGCAAGGGTAAAGCTTACAGAGATGGTGGTTCGTGTTGTTAGCTATCCTTCATGGATAGTGTTGTTGAGATGGCTTTAGGGCGGTGTCCTCTTGCTAGGTGGTGTTTTTTGAGATGGTTTTTGGTCACCATACTTTGTAGTTGTTGTTTGGGTTTTGGTTTAAACATGTAACTCAAATTTTGGTTTTTGGTTAAAGGTTTATTTGGTTGTGACTTCCAACTTTGGTTTATTTTACGCTGAAAGTTGTTTTTTATTAAAAGGGAATAGGAAAATCCCATCAAATAACACAATAGGACAGCCTAGGGAGGTCTGAAATGGTGAAGTCTAAGGGAATCCCCTTGGAAATAGTTCTTACATTCAAGAGAAAGATAAACCAAACTAATGAAAATAATAAGGGATCCTCAACACTCCCAACCAGGGACAGGGCGTCCCCTGCAAAGTTGGCCTCCCTCCACGTATAACGAATGTAGCACCTTGAGATGAACTCAAAAGAACATTGTATAAAGAGGTAAATCAGGTCCCACAGAGGGGCAAGCTTCCCTTTCATGGTACACACCAACACCTTAGAGTCTGACTATTTCATTTATCTAAATCCTGAACTCTTTGCACAACATGATACCCGAATGTAATGCACACACCTATGCACTCATGGAGTTCCCTGGGCCGTAGAAGGCACTAAAGTAAAGGAGACCAGAACCACTAGAATCTCGAAGCAAACCACACCCTCTCATCTGTCCAACCATAAATGAACTGTCAATGTTGAGTTTAGTGTTGTTTACTAGTGGAACCCATTTAACCCACCGATCAAGAGGATTGGCTGTGATAACAGGTCGATTAAAAAATCTACACAGCGACTCCACCTTCTTCCCTCCCTTGATTAGTGCCTCCAGGTCATAAACTAGAGCCTTCAATCTAACCTTCAAGAAGGAGAACGAAGGACGCATGCTCATCCTTGCTCGGTTCCTCACCTCCCAAATCATCCAACAGATGGAAATAAAAGAAATACTGTGAAACTTCACCTCCATACCGTTACCCTCCGACCCCCAATACTAACCCTTGATGAAAACCTGAAAGGAGATATTTCTATGTCCTCCAAGTGCATGTGGATTCAAAAATTACCAGAGGTGAGTCGCCCAATCACTGTGGATAAAAAGGTGAAGGACAGACTCTGTCTAAGGACGATTGCAGCAGAAGCATCGTGAATCCAATGAGATGCCCTGCTTATGGATGTTATCATATGTATAAATGGCCTAGTTTCTCACCCTCCAGGTAAGGAAGTTCATCTACATGGGAAGATCCTTGCACCATAATCTGTCCGCCCATTCCTCACACACAACCTCCATGTGAATAAATCACCTATAATCACAAACACTGAAATGACCTAAACTAGAACCAGCGAAGCAACATTTATCATCTTCTCCATTCATCGTGATTCTTTTAAAAAAACCATCTTCTCTTGATTCAGGATGGCCTACAGCAGGGATGGATAACATGTTTCATCCTTGAAGCTCGTATTTGGAGTTGGAAAATCTGGGAAAAAAAGTTTAATGACCACCCAGTTTTCCTTCCATAAGTTAAGATCACATTTCCCCATAATCCAACATGTCGCCTCCTGCAGAACATCCAAGTGGTCAAACAAGCACCTAACCAGGCTGGAAGGCTTGGATCTACACCTTCATCCTTCCTCCCAGCTCTTCCCATATTTCCCCTTGAAGAATTTGGCCCAAATTGAGTTGCCTTCAATAATATCCTAGGCCAGGCGAGCCTACATGGACTCAGCCACATCCCTTAACCCAATTCCCACTTCCTCCACCAGTTTTTTCATGCAGTTCCAGGAGGCCCAATGACACCGGCCCATGTGATTGGCATCCCATAGAAACTTAGATATGATCTTCTCCATCTTCTCAATCACCCCTTTTGGAGGATTGGTGGTATCAAAATTGTGCATCGGAGTGGATGTTAAAACACTATTGATCAAAGTGACCCTCCCTCCAAAAGATAATTATCTTTTCTTCCAATTAGGGACCCTTACTAAAATTCTGTTGATAGTATCATCAAACAAGGATTCCTTGATACGACCATTAGAAATTGGCGACCCAAGATACCTTATTGGAAGCTATTTCCTTTGAATACCCAAAGTTTCCTATATAGCCCTGCTTCTTCTACCTAAAAATTTATTGGATATAAAGAATCTGCTCTTCCTTGGGTTAACAAACTGCCCACTCAAATCTCCATAATTAGACATAACCCTTAAGAGCATATGTAGAGATCTCTTTCTTCCACTAGTGAATATAAGTAAATCCTCAGCAAACATCAGGTGAGAAATGGAAACCTCCCCCAACTGCTTGAATGGAAGCAGCCTTCCCTCCTCCATATGCCTGTTAATATTCCTAGAAAGGGAATCTTGGGCCAAGATGAATATATTCGGAGATAAGGGGTCACCCTACCTCACTCCCTGCACACTTTTGAAGAAGCAGAAACCCTTTCGAAAAAGAGAGATAGAAAGCCATGGAGAAGAATAACACCTGAAACAAAGATCATAGAACCACTCGTTAAACCCAAACCTCCACATAATAAGAATAATTAAAATCTATTCGAGTTTATCATAGGATTTATCCATGTCCATATGAATAACCACATTGGATCCAATAGAACTTCTTTTGAGATCTTCCACCATCTCCTCGGCAATTCCTATTGCCCCTTGAATGTACCTGCCTTTAACAAAGCCAAGATGCTCCAGAGAGATAATATGTGGAATAACTCCATTCATCCTTCTAGTAATCAGACTATCAAGGATCTTATATGAAACATTACAAAAATAAATCGTCTTATACTGATTCAGACTAGACGGATCCTTGACCTTTGGGATAAGAACCATCCTAGAGGAGTAAGCATTTATGTTAATGGATCCACCCTAAAAAAAGTCCTGAATAGCCTCAATCACATGCCCCCCCAAAAAATCCCACACATCCACATAAAATGCCCCCAAAAAACCATCCGGACCCGGGGTGCTTTCCAGATCCAAGCAATGTACAACCTCTTGAATTTCTTCCCCAAGGGGGACCGCCATCAAGGATTCATTAACCAAACCCTCCACCAGCCTGGGAACACTGCAAAAAAAGTCTTTTTCATCCTTATTCAACCCTATCCCAGTCCTACCAAAAGTAGCCTCACCCACCCACCTTTTCAAAATGCTCCAGAGCTAAACTACCAACCACATTGACATCCGCCATGTAGGACTCATCATTCATCTTGATATTTAGTCTCAAATTATTTTTTCTTTTAAACAAGCATGGAAGAAAGCACTATTGCAATATCCCTCTTTCAACCATTTAATTTTGGATCTTTGTTTGAGAGATTTCTCTATCTTCACCATATTCTACGCAAAAAAAAAAACGTTTGTCACATAGGACCAAGAAGCTCCTCTCATTCCACCTAATTTGGAGATCCTCCTCTAGTAGATAAATATCTACTTGAATGGATTCCACATTGCTTTCCACTGTCAGATTGATCATAAACCATATTTGAATGTCCTTCTTTAGGTGTCTCAGCCGATTCGATAAGCCAACCCAAGCTCTCTCACCCTCCACTTTCCCCCAATAATTCTTCATCATCTGCATAAAACCATCCAACCTATGCCAGGAGGAAGAGTACCAGAAGGGTTGATTATTAGCGTCTCCCTTTCTTAACTCCACCAAAATTGGAGCATGGTCTGACAAAGAACGAGACAGATGATGAACTAAGGCCCAAGAGAAGGAATCAAGGCCTTGCAGGTTGGACAATCATCTGTCGAGTCACCTCCATATATGACTATATCCCTTGTGGTTATTGCACCAAGTGAATTTGGGCCCATTGAAACCCAATTCCAAGAGTCCCTTACAATTTATAAAATATTTAAAATCCATCATTCCATTATTAATACCACCAAATCCACCACGCTTCTCTAATAAATCAACGATTGTATTGAAGTCCCCCCCAGCGAACTAAGGCAGATTGGACAGATCCAAATCCTACAAGAACTCCCAGAGAATTTGTATTTCATGCGAATCACGTCTGGCATAAATGAAAGAAAAGATAGACTCCATTTCATTAAAGGAGACCTTCACCAAGAGACATTGCGCTATAACATTTAATAAATCCACCTGCAACTTACCTTTCCAAAACACCCATATATGTTTGTTAACAGGAGAAGCATGCAATGAGAAAAAAACCCATTTTTCTAGCAAATAAATTAATCCTAGAGGGGTCCTGTTTAGGTTCTAGTATGACCACCATCTAAGACTGGTGCTTCCAAGACTCAAATTTCATGAGGGCGGACTTCGTAGGAGCCCCTAGACCATGTAAATTATAGATAATCAGAGAAAAAATTAACACTGAAAAAGGTTGGCCTTTGGGCCAGGTGTACCTGCTCTCAGGCATGGGAAACTTTTACCAGACTCCTTCGACATGGAATGCGTGACTGGTCCAAAGAAACCCCCATTCGAAACAACCTTATTTGGAGAAAGGGCCTTAATCTTCTTCGGGCTATCAAAATCACCAAGAAGAGAAATCCTATTGGCCGTCAGTGCGGAAGGAGAATCCTCCGACCCTTCAAGGAGAGAGACCAACAATAATCTCTATGGGGAGTTCCGGGAAGATCCGATTTCTCGCACCACCCCTTCCATAAAAGCATGCCGATGGGGCACAGGTTGAGAATCCAAAGACATCCCCAGGGAAGACAACATGACCTTCTTCAAAACCTCAGGGGAGAGGAATGAGGAGATCTTGAAACCGGTAGGAGGAGGAGCTAGAGATCTCATCAGTAAGCAGAAGCATCACGAAGCATGCCACTAGGGAAAGCCTATGAAAAGCAGAAGCATCACGAAAGCTCATTCTCCATGATATCAACCACTGGGAAGCCATCAACCTTCTATGAGTAGCTGGGCACCAAATAAATCGCTAGAATGATAGGAAAGGAGCGAGTCGCCTCCGCAGGTGAACTACAAAGCACCGCTTCCTTGAAGGACCTTGTCAAAGATGAGCAATGCACGACGCGAGAGGGGGATCCCACCAGAGGCAATGTAGTGGGTGACACCGGAAGATCAAGAATCTCTCAAGGACTAGCTGCCAAAGGGCACCCCAACAGCCAAGAAGAAGAATCCATCATCCTAAAAAACTATTACCAACATTCTTCTTTGGTTTATTTTACATTTTTGGCTGTTTTATATTCATATATATTCAGGGAAATCATTCTCATGTGTTGAAATTTATACCTGGACACTTCTGACTGCCCGTGAGGACCAGGAACGTCATTCGGGCCTTTCCACGGACCAGATCGGGTGTTGGTTGGATGACGACCCGACTTGATTCGTGAAAAAATGGCATGAGAGGCAGGTTAAGTCCTTTGAGTCATTTTATTTGAGATGATTCTGGATAGATCGGATCTAAGACAATCGGGGCTCGGAGTTCTGTTTGCGAGTAGGGTGCCTGACCAGCACACCTCGTGATAGACCTTGAGTCGTCATGAGATGTTGGGATGCTTGTTCGACTTCTCCTCTAGGTGGGATGTGTAGGCTACAGACTGAACGTGGATACCGGGTGGGAGTTAATTGGTTTGGTCATTGTGTTGCTTCAACATGTTTGATTTATTGATGTTTATTGCCCTTGATGGAATTTTATTTTTTAGACCTTATGCATTAATGATGTTCTTATGTGACTGTTGCTTCTTGCAGTAGCATGCATCCCCGGAGAGCTCTCTCGCACCCATGGGAGGAAGCCAAAGAGAGTTATCCCTCACCACTTGATTAGAGGTTGGTGGAAGCTGTAGTCCGAGATGTTCATGCTCTAGGACAAGGAGCAACTCCCGTTCCTACTCCTGATCTAGTTAGAGAAGATGAATCTAGTCCAAAAAAGAACAAAGCCTAGGAGTTTCTCAAGAACAAACCCCCTTCATTCTAAGGAAGCACAGAGCCTCAGGAAACGAAGGAGTGACTTGAGAATATCGAGTGCATGTTTGAGTTTCTCGATACCCCTAAAGAGGTAAGAGTGAAATGAGCTTCATTTCCACTAGAAGGTCCTAGTCGAAGGTGGTGGGACTCGGTGGTCCAAGCTGGGAAGCATGAGCAGATGAGATGGCAGGACTTCAAGGTGGTCTTCAATGACCAGTACTACCCTAAGGTCTTGGAGTATGCTAGATATTGGTAATTCATGGATCTTGTTTAGGGGGACCAGTCAGTGATGGAGTATGTCAATTGCTTTTTTTTGAGCTAGTTTGATATGCACTTGAAATAGTATCCAACAAAAAGATGAAGGCTCAAAGGTTTGAAAAGGGTTTGTGACCAGAGATTTATTCTCAGGTATTTCTGTTAAAGCTGAATACTTATGCTGAGGTGGTTTACCGAGATTTTATGGTGGAGATTGACCACAAGGGCAATTCTGGTTCCTTTGGGGCTCTGTTAGTTTTTGGCAGTGGTAGTTCATTCGAGAAGAAGAGGAAGCAGGATGAGCAAGGGAAGAAGGGTGGTGGAATCTCGGGCTATCCTTCCAAGAAGACTTCATCAATGGATTTTGGTGCAGGTTCTATTGTTTTCCATCAGTATGGAAAGGTAGGGCACGCCTGACCTACATGTACATCTCCTCAAGGGCCTATCACTGATGTGGGATTATGGGAAATCTGCAATGTTTTTGCAAGGTGGCACACCCATATCAGAGTGGGGTGGGATCTGTGGCTTTTAGGGGAGTGTCAGTTCAGTCAGAGGTGAACAGGATGGTGGGATCTCAGTTTGGTGGTCATGGCGGCAGGACCTGATCGTCTTCTGGGAAAATCTAGATCAGGGTAGAGCTTCAAGCGAGCGGTCATTATCAGGTAGGGACTAGCCATCTGCATGCTGTGGATCAAGCACTAGTGGGATCATATGCAGGTCCTTCGACTGTTCAAGGTACTCTCCTAATTGAATCTTCTATATCAACTATTTTATTTGATATTGGTGCTTCAGTTTCCTTTATATCTTCCCATCTTATGAACCTATTGAATTTTCCAACCGAGCTCTTATCTTTTTAATGGAGTTGGAGATGCTGTTGGGTAAGAAGAAGGAGCATGGCCTTAGGTGACCATCATGCGCGCTTTCTGTGTCAGGAGTTAAGATGGAGTGGGATTTTCTGGTCTTTGATATGGAACTTTTCGACGTATTACTCGACATGGATTATCTAGTGCTCTTTCAAGCGCATATTTATTGCTATAGGAGATGGGTGAGTTTCATGGAACCTGATGGGAGTCCTCAGGTATTTCTTGGGGAATGGGATCCTCAGTCGGGTCGTGTGGGACCTCCAATTCTAGAGTTGGTAAGTCTTACTTTTTAGTTATTATCACTCGCACTGGAGGACGATGGTGGCGCTCCTAAGGGTGGATTGCCTCCTGCAGTGAATGAGTTCCCAGAGGTATTTCTAGATAATTTTTTAGGCTTACCCCCATAGCGGGACATGGATTTCTTGATTGAATCAGTGTCAAGAACACAAACTATATATCTTCCCTTATATTTCATGGCTCCCACAAAATTGAGGGAATTAAAGATACAGCTGGATGATTTAGAATCAAAAGGGTTCATTCACCCGAGCGTCTCTCCTTGGGCTGCCCTAGTCTTGTTCACAAAGAAGGCTGATGGATCTCTTTAGTTGTGTATCGATTACTAGAAGTTGAATAAGGTAACCATCAAGAACAAATACCCTTTGCCCCAAATCGATGATTTGTTCGACCAACTGAAGGGGGAAAAGTGTTTCTCCAAAATTGACTTGCGTTTGGGTTACCACCAAGTCAGGGTGAGAGAATCAGACATCACAAAGATGGCTTTATGATGTAGGTATAACCAATTTTATTATTTAGTCATGCCTTTCAGATTAACGAATTCTCTAGCAGTTTTTATGGTGCTCATGAATAGGGTGTTCCACCAGTATCTCGACTCTGTTGTTGTGGTGTTCATGGACGACATCCTGGTTTACTCCGGATTTTAAGAAGAGTATGGGAATAATTTGTGGATTGTGTTGGGAAATCTACGAGATCATCACATTTATGAACAACTTTCAAAGTGAACCTTCTAGATTAGAGAAGTGAAGTTTATGGGCCATGTCATTTTAGAGAAAGGGGTTTTAGTGGATCTCGAAACAATCAGTGCAGTTATGTTGTGGGAACAACTGAAGAATGTGTTCTTTATTAGAAGTTTTCTTGGTCTGACAGGTTATTACAAGCGATTTGTTCAGGATTTCTCGCAGCTTGCCTCCTCTATGACCACACTCACCTGAAAAGGGGGTGAAGTTTGAATGGAGCCCAGAGTGCCGAGAATCCTTTGTGTTTATCTTTCCAGAGTCCGGGAAGGGCTATATGGTTTATTACAATGACTCGGGTATGGGCCTCAGGTGTGTGCTCATGCAAGATAATCACATAGTGGCGTATGGTTCTCGCCAACTCCAACTGCATGAGAATAATTACCCAACCCAAGACTTAGAATTGGTAGTGGTGATTTATGCCCTAAATACATAGTGTCACTAACTTCTTGGGGAGAAGTTTTTGGTCTATTATGATCATAAGATCCTAGCCTACATCTTCTCACAAAATGATCTTAATATAAGGAAATTCTGTTGGATCAAGTATCTACAGGGGTTTGTCTTTGATATCATCTATACCCCTGGAATGGGTAATGTGGTTACTGATGCCTTGAGCATAACAGTGCCATTACAGGGTTTGAGGAAGTCCAATGATGAGTGGAATTTAACGGGGCTCTTTTCCCAGATAAACTTGGAGACCAAGGAGCACAGCAGAGGTGCATTCTTAGCAAGCGTTCAATTTACTCCCACTCTTCTAGAGTTTATTCAGTGGGAGAATCCCATTGATGAGCTATTTCAGTGGTCTATGTAGTTTCTTAATGGTGGGGAGACTTTTTTTGATTGGTCTTTATCTCTCAAGGGAATCTTGTGCTTTAAGGGTCGTATAGTGGTGTTTTCATCTCTGCGGAAGGTGGTGATATAGGATAGCCACTAGTCTTAGTTGGATGTCCACCCTGGTACTACCAAGATTTATTATGATGTTCGTCGATAGTTTTGGTGTCTAGGTATGAGATGGGACATAGATATCTTCGTATCGAGATGCTATACATGTCAACAGGTAAAATCAGAACATCAAAGGCCCTCTAGTCTGTTTTAGCCATTACCTATTCCTATCTGGAAGTGGGACAAGGTCTCCATGGACTTCATTATTGGATTTCCCCATACACATAAAGGAAAAAATTCCATCTGGGTGGTGATTGAACATTTGACCAAATCATCCCACTTCATTCTGATCAGAGATGCAACTAAAGTGGATGATATGGGTCGATTTTATATTTAGGAGGTGGACAGACTTCATGGCATGCCATCAAAAATCATCTATAACAGAGAAACACGCTTTACCTCTCGGTTATAGGAAGGCCTTAAAGGGAATTGGGGTCACAAATCAAAATGATTATGACATATCGTCCTCAAACGGATGGTCAAATAGAGTGGGAAAATTAGATTCTGGAGGACATGCTTCACACACATTTGTTAGATTTCAGAGGATTGTGGGTTAACCATTTGGGATTGGTAAAGTTTGATTATAATAATAGCTACCAATCCTTTATTCAAATGGATCCCTTTGAGGTGCTCTATGGCTGGCCATGCTAGTCTCCTTTATGTTGGGATGAGGTAGGAGAGACCTCACTTTTGGGACCAAGACTTATGTAGGAGACGTCTTAGAAATTCAAGTTGATTAGGCAATAGTTATTGATAGCTCAAAGTTTCCACAAATCTTATGAGGATCATAGATATCGCAACCTTGAGTTTTATGTGGGTGATCAGGTGTTCTTGAAGGTGGCCCCTCGCTTGGGCCACCATCGTTTGGGAAGTAGGGAAAGCTGAAGCTGAGGTATGACAGGCCTTTAGAGATCACTAAGAGGATTGGAAAGGTGGCATACAAGTTAGATTTACCTTCTTAGTTTAAATCTATTCACAATGTATTTCATGTCTCCCAATTAAAGAAGTATAATTTGGATCCGTTCCATGTATTGAATTGAGAAGAGTTAGAGATCGAGCCTGATTTATCAGTGTTTGAACGACCAGTGTGGATAGTGGATTCCCAAGAGAAGGTGCTTAATGGGAAGTCTATTCCATTGGTTCGTGTCCTTTGGCAGCATGGGAATGATGACCATGAGACCTTGGAGCAGATTTCATGGGTTGAGCAAGAGTAGCTATTTTTGTTCTCCGATCAGGCTTTGAGTTGACTTTCTGAGGGCAGAAAGTTTTCATGGTGGTGAGAATTATCACACCCGAACTTCTATAATAATTTATTTTTATTTTATAATTTTATCTATCTTTAAAATATTTTTTTTCAAGGTGTGGGACAATCCTAGTTGATTTTTTTTCATTTCTGTTGATAAATGAGCATTTTTGGCTTGATAGCGTCTGACACACAGGCAGAGCGTGATCAAAGCCGTGTGGTTTCACCAAATCATCGTGCATCCTTCCCGGTGCTCAGTTAACTAATTAATTAAAAAAATGAACAGTAAATAAAATGAAAAATTAAATGAGAAAAATAAAACAATTTAAGAGTTGTTTTAATAATAATAATAATATTAAGATTATTATTATTATTTTCAATAATATTTTAATTAGGTTATTATTATTATTAAAAAATTATTAACATCATTATTTTTATTATTATTACTAATTTTAATTATTATTTTTAAGTTGGTTTAGGTTTTTTAGGGTTTTATTTCATTTTCATTTTCATTTTTTTCATTTTTTCCTCCTCATACTTCTCCCCTCTCTTGGCATCGTGTTACAACCCCCTCCCTTTTTGGGTCACGCTGCTTTTCCCTCCCCTAACCCCAGTGCACATCCTCTCTCGGTGACCCCCCTTACCTCCTGGATGGTTCCCCCTTGCTCTCTTCGATGACATACTTGACCGGCGCCCCACTCCCTTCCTCGTGCTGCCTCGCGTCGCCTTGTGTCGCTTCGCACAACCACGTTCCACACCCATTTTTTTGGAGTGGCTCACCTTCGGAAACCCCCTTCTCACTCGTCCAACCTCCCAAACACTTACGGTATCCTCCTATCCTTTCTCCATAGGTGAAAATCACCCAGGTAAGTCTCCTCCCTTCCCCTTTGGGTTTCAGGTTAGAATTCCTTTTTTTTGTTTAGGGTCCAATTTTAATGTTTTTAGTCTAGTCTCTGGTTTTAGGGTCAATTTGATCTTCGTGTGGTGCGTTTGTGGTGCGATTGGAGTTTTACATCAATTTGTGGGAAACTCAGCATCAAAGGTAGGTGGTTTAGTCGTTAAGCATTATTAGGTGAATTGCTTGCTTGCTTAATTAATTTAGTATGCCCCTTGTTTAATTTATGTGGTGCAAAGTTAGTTTTTAAGAGAGTTTATTATGCCTTTTATTTTTAAAGTGGCATGTTCATATGAGATATGGTGTTTTTTTGATGAAAACCCAAATTGTGTCATTAAATATTGTTTTATAAAATGTGCAGTTAGTTTATTAAATGATGCAGGGGCTTAAAATTTTATTTTGGTATGTTGTGGGTGTGCGTTTGATCATAAAAGGGTTTTTTGGATTGGTTTTATGTGTAAATACATGGGATACTCTTTAAAATTGTTTTATAAATTTTTTTAGTGATTTATTAAATAATATGAATGATGCGAACATGTTTTATAAATTGTGTAAAGGTTTTATAAATCTACTTATGCAGTGCGGATCACATTTTAGAAATGTGTTGGTGTGAGTATGATTTTTAAATGTGATTTGGATGTGTAAATGGTGAATTTGGTATTGTTAGTGTGTGTTTGGTTTTCTTGTGTGGATGTGGCATATCTTTGAACCTGAAACTTGTTTGAGCACAAATGGGAATCTCGGGTAGCTAGGAGGGAGGACTAGGACTAGTGTTCTAGTGATTCGAAAGTGTCTTATTCCCAATTTCACTTAACGGGATTGACGACAACAACATTTATTAAACATGTGATTTGGTTATAGACCACTAGTCCTTGGGTTGTGATTTCCCCCTAGTGGCTCATGCATGAGGATGCAGTTTGTTACAATTCCTATACCACTTTTCATCGAGATGTGAGGTTCTAAGGATCCATTACTAGCTAGTACCCATAGGGCCACTCCCATGTTTAGTGCTCTTTGACTATGATGCACTCACCATCGGTATATAGTGTGGAATTTAAGGGTTACTTAAATGGTAAAGGTGTTTTAATTAAAATTTCACTCCTTTAAAAATTGTATTCATTAAAACTGTTTTACCTTAAATTATTTTAGCATTTATTTTCATTTATTAAGATTGGATATTTATTTTCCATATAATTTTTAGTACATGGAATATTTCTTGGGTGGTATACTTCTGGGCATTATCTCACACCCTACTTAAAACATTGGGTGTAAGTAGATTTGTTTATGTTTGATAGAGGTATGAGTAAAGCTTATGGAGATGGTGGTTTGGGTTGTTAGTGATCCTTTGTGGATGGCGTTGTGGATATGGCTTGAAGGTGGTTTCCTCTTGCCAAGTAGTGGTAATTGAGCTGGTTTTTAGTCACCATACTTTGTAGTTGTTGTTTGAGTTTTGGTTTAAACATGTAACTCAAATTATAGTTTTTGGTTAAAGGCTTGTTTGGTTGTGACTTCCAGCTTTGGTTTACTTTATATTGTTGGTTGTTTTATATTTATATATATTTGGGGAAATTGTTCCCACATGTTAACATTTATACCCAGGCACTTATGCCAGCCTTTGGGGATTGAGAATGCCCTTCGGGCCTTGCCTTGACCTGGGTTAGGTGTTGGTTGGATGTCGAACCGACTTGGTTCGTGACACCTATGGAAGGGATTTATGTCCTTGGAGTAGGAGGAGATTCCATACTAACCCAAATAGAAAGGATATGGGGAACATAACCTAATGAAACTTGTCTAAGATAAGTAGGAAATGGGATCCAAAACTTGTCTTAGAAAGTACACGACATGTAGTAGGGTTACACACCATGTCCCTTGAACTTGGGTCCTACCTATGTAAATGGACCGTGTCTCATACCCATGTCCATGTATCAGTACACGATGTGTCATATGCTCTTGTACTCTGCTCATGTACCAGTACACGACTTAGCCCGTGTACTTTTCTAGGTCATGTTAATGTAGGGGAGTACACGATATGCTCCAACCCATATACCCCAACCCATGTCCATGTACCCTCCAAGGTACACGCTGATCCATCAAGGAGAGACCATACACCATGTGATACTTAACTTTATCTAGCTACTACTAGGAGGGGCCCACACGATGTGTGGTTTTGAGTTGCACACTGTGTATCATAGTTTTTTCTAGATTACCAGATTCGGTTTTCACATTTCTGACTATTTTTCCAACCTTCAATCCAGAAACTAGATCGCTAGGAAATTGTGATCCAAGCCACGATGAGTCACACCATCATTGAAAAACAATATTCAACCCTTTGATTTGTTAGGAAAATGGGATTGTTTTCGTTCTTCATTGAGAACCGAAGAGCAAAAAATTTGGTATCCAAAACCATTCAATTCGCCTCCACTTCCATCATATCACCACCATCACATCATTCCGATTCATGATCTATAATATTGGATTTTTGTGCTAAGAAATAGGTGTGAAACGATCGATTCATCAGGATATGTCAAACCATGGTCCAAACGAATAACACCTACGATGAACAAAGAATCAGGGGAGAAAAGAACAAGAACAAATAAGAGGAATGGACCTCGGTCGATGTTTGTGTCAAACTCGATTCATTTCCATTAGAATGATAAGTGAAAAATCAACAATTAAATGCCAAAAAAATTCTCCCAAATTCGGATTAATCTAACCCATCCCATAAAATGACTGATCTTCAAATCAATCTATTCATCAATTGATTTACATTCACCATAGAAATTAAAAACGGGGAAATGATCCAATTAAAACAAATGTCCTACCTCAATTCGGATCGATCACTAATGAAAAAATATGTGGCATCATAGTCATTGGAGTGATCCTTTGATTCCATTGCACATTGATCACCGATCCAAGATCTGGCAGAAGTTCATCCGAGAGAGATCTTCCAAATCTCTCCTCAATGGATCTAGGGTTATGCAAATAACCCTAGAATTTTTTCATAGTAGTCTACTTAAATGCTCACCAGTCACTACATCAACAAAAAGAAATAAAATAATTTATTTAATTATTTTATTTGTTTCCACGCCCACGATGACTTTTCTACATACGCCCTGCAATGAACAAGGTTATATCGCACCTAGAGTAAACCCAATATTTTGAACTCAATGGTGCCCTCAAATTTATAATCTGATCCCTTGTTTAGAAGTTGTTCTACTTTTTTAGGAAAACTGTGTGCATGTGCAATTTAATATATTTAATATATTTCAAACATTTATTCCTGGAACACCAGTACTTGAAATTGCTTTTCATCTCTATGCCTGGTCTCTAAAATAATCCATACAATATTCAAAAATAATACACGAAAAATCTGATTCATTAGATTCTATCAACCTTGGTGATTTACATCCCAAAATGCCAAAACAAGGGATACACAAAGAGATGTGGGTACTGAGCATGAATATGAGCCTCCTTCTCCCATGTTCTCTCTTGAAGATTCCATTACTTCCACCAGACAAACACTAAAGGAATCTCTCACCCATGAAGGATTCTCTCCTACTGATCCTCAATATCTACTAGGTAATCCTCAAAGGTAGCTCCATCCTCAATGTCTATATTTCCTCGATCAATAATGTGCGATGACTCATGCATGTACCACCTTAGTTGTGACACATGGAAGACGTTGTGTACTCGGTCTAACTAAAAAGGTAGATACAAGCAGTATGCCACCTCACCAACTCTACATAGTATTTATAAAGGGCCAATGATTCTAATAGATAACTTGCTGCCTTAGAAAAATCTTTGTAATACACATCGAGATAAAACCCTTAGGAACATATGGTCTCTCACCTCGAACTCCAAAGGCCTCCATAGTCTATCCACATAAGACTACTAACAGATCTGTGCAGTCCTAATCTTATATTATATGATCTACACCTTCTCTATAGTTTCTTGCACAAAATTTGAGACCATGAGTGCTGACTCTCTTGGTCCAGTCCAACAAAGAGGTGACCTATAGGGTTGTCTATACAAATCCTCAAATGGTTTCATACTGATGGTGGAATGGTATCAGTTTTTGTATGAAAACTCCACCAGTGGTAGGTGATCTTCCCAACTACGGCCAATGCTCAACATGCAAGCCTGCAACATTTCCTCCAGAACCTGAATGGTTCACTTTGTCTAGCCATTAGTTTGGGGGTGAAATTATATTCTCTTTCATAACTGAGTCCCAAATTCCTCCTACAATCCCTTCCAAAACTAGGATGTGAAGCGAGCATCATGGTCAGAAATGATCATCGAGGGAAATCCATGGAGTCAGACTATCTTCTTCATGCAGAGGTGTCCCAATCCCTCTAATAAACTCTACTCCCAAATAGCTAATAAGTGGGCCGATTTGGTGAGTCAGTATAGGATCACCCAGATGGAATCATGTCCCTTGAAGTATGTGGAAATACCATCATGAAGTCCATGGATATCCTATCACACTTCCATTCTAGAACCTCAAGGATTTTAGCTAAACCTGTTGGAACTTGGTGCCCATCCTTCACTTGCTGAAAAGTAAGGCATCAAGATACAAACTATGTAACTCCCTTATTCATACCTAGAAACAAAAAATAATATGGTCTTGGTACATATTTTCCACACATGTATGTTATTCCAAAGGTTATGTATAAAAATCTCTCAAAACCTCCTCCCGCAACATCACTGTTATCATCGTGTGTCCATTTCAAAGAACAACATGCTCCCCACCTTTAGAAAATCAATCAGAAGCATTTATAGTGGATATCTGAGTACACAGGGTCTTACAGTTGACATCCCAAAGATACACCTCCTTGAATCACTATAAAAGAGAAGGGGTAAAAACCATCGAATGAAGGTAAGATATTCCATCTCTATCCACAAAGGATAACTACAATGAGGCCAACTGCTCTAATGCCTTGTTAAATAACTGTAAAAAAGATCTCTTGTCGAGAGAATATTCTACCACATTTCCCTATAAATAGTGTTCTCATGAACCAAGTTAAAAATCATGTTATCAAAGTCCTGGTGTATGGATACATCGGTCTCCGCATCAACACTATAGTCCCGCTCCTAAAATACAAACTCGAAACACTTAACACTATTTCCCCAAAACAATCTCACAGACTCCAGTCCTAAGGTAGAACCGACCACTTTGATACCACTCTGTCATGACCCATCCTAGTGGGTCCCATTTTGTGACTCCCTAGGACCACCTCCAATAGGCTAGGGGATAGAGACTAGTGCTGAGTAGGCATATCACTAACATGGGAGGCCTTAAGCTAAGTACCTGTACACACACAAAAATATCCAAGCCTATAAAATGATTAAATGTTAAAATTATTGAAAAAACATGCACACTTACATCTAAATCCCACAACCTGAGTACAACATGAAGTAAAAGAAAGTAAACATGGACAAATATAATCCCACCACAAAGAGTCTGAAAACAATTCCAACCTAAAAGTAAAAATGGGAATACTATTAGAATACTGTAGGAACAAACCTTATTCTATCTGGTATCACCAAGAACCATCTAGTCCTGGTCTGTTAAGGACTCTATCAAAAGGTCAATCATCTACACAAGACACGACACGTGCGGTCAAATATCATGCAAGGGTGAGTATAAGAATATCCAGTAGGATACCCCAAACCAAAAATCATAAAACAAAATAAGTAAAGTTATATCTACACAGGTATATATTAACAACACATATTACAATAATATCCATATATACTCAACACACAATATCAAAGGTAAGTCACCAACGTAAATCCATGCTTGTATTCCAGCTTGAAGGTTCCACATAGAGCTTGTTCGGGAGAACAAACTTCTGATTTTGATGACATTGATGACATCCTTTCGAGAGGTATTTCTCATTAGGTCTCATCATAGGAAGTACACACTCAAGGTATTAAGAGATACGATACACCGATTAGGATCACTCCCAAGGCCATGGGGTATACCAACAACTCAATATGGATTAACCTATTAAGTGGAGGATTGGAACTTGTGTAGTGTTGGTCATGACGATACCAATAACTCCACCTAGGGCACAAAGATTAATAGAGAATCTCACTCCAACACTTATAGAAGGATTCCAACAACTCTATCCAAGAATTCATACTAAAGGGATCATTGTCCTAAGAGTAGGAGTCGATTCCATACTAACCCTCAAAGAAAGGATATGGGGAACTCACCCTAAAGAAACTTGTCTAAGTTACATAGGACAAGGGATCCAAGCCATGTGTTATAAAGTACACAACGTGTAGTAGGGTTACATGCTGTGTCTCTTGATCCTGAGTCCTACTTATGTAAATGGATCATGTCTCATGCCTATGTTTGTGTATTAGTACATGGCATGTCGACTGCCCGTGTACTCTACCCATGTACTAGTACACAGCTTACCCCTTATACTTGTCTAGGACATGCCCATGTAGGGGAGTACATGATGTGCTCCAACCTACGAACCCTAACCAGTATCCATGTACCCTCCCAGGTACACGTCGAGCCATCGGGGCAAGACCATATTCCATGTGATAGGGCCACACTTCGTTTGATACTTAGCTTTCTCTAAAACCATATCCACCATTAAGCGGGGCCCACATGGTGCGTGGATCTGAGTTACACACTGTGTATCATAGGTTTTTATAGATTCCAAGATCTAGTTTCTATGTTTCTGTCTATTCATCCAACCTTTGATCTGGAAACTGGATCACTGGGAAATCATGATCCAATCCATGATGAGTCATGCCATCAGTGAATAACATGATCCATTGCTTCGATTTGTTTAAAAAAATGGGATTGTTCTTCATTCTTTGTTGCACACCGAAGAACAAAAAATAATATATCCAAAAACCATATGATTCACCCCCACTTCCATCACCACACCACCTTCGTGTTGTTTTGATTTCAGATATATGATATCAGATCATTGCACTAAGAAATGGGTGTGCAACAATCTATTCATCAGGATATGTTGAACCGAGACCCAAATGAAGAACGCTGAAGATGAAAAAATAATTAGGGGAGAAAAGCATAAGAACAAATAATAGGAAGGAACCTTGGTCAATGTTTATATCAACCATGATTTGTTTCCATTAGAACAACAAGTGAATAATCAACAATTAAATCATGAATAAAATTCTCCAAAATCCTGATTAATCTAACCAATCTCACAAAATGACTGATCCTCAAATCAATCAGTTCATAGATTAATTTATGTTCATAATAAAAATTAATAATCGGGAAAGAATCCAATAAAAACAAACATCCTACCTTGATTTAGATCAATTGTTGATGAATAATGATGTGGTGTCATAGTCGTTTGTGAGATCCTTCGATTCCACTACACACCAATCGCTGATCTAAGATCCGGAAGAAGTTCATATAAGAGAGATCCTCCAAAGGAATCTACAATAGCTCAAGGGCTATGTGTCTAGCCCTATAATTTTTTCACAGCAGTCTACTTAAATAATTTCTAGTATCTACGTCAACAAAAAAAATAGAATAATTTTTTAATTATTTTATTTGTTTCTGTACCCATGATGAATTTTATACAAACGCCTCATGCCAACCAAGTTTATGTCACTCCTAGGGTAAAAACATGTTTTGAATTCAATAGTTCCCTTATGTTTTTTATTTGATCCCCTGTTTATAATTTATTTTACTTTTTAAGAAAAATGCACTTGTGCGCAATTTAATATATTTAATGTATTTCAAACATTTATTCCTGGCACACAGGGCCTCAAAATCTCATGCGTTATCAGCACCTGGTCTCAAAAATAATCCATAAAATATCCAAAAACAATACATGGAAAATATGACTCTTTACATTGGTATTCTCAAAAGACCAACCCTAGTTCCCTAAAAGGAGATCTAAATGAAGTTCACCAAAGAAGACGTACTTGTCTTTACCGACTCTTTCAAGATTATTTCTTCTTATAATTCCTCTTCATGTGTTATTTCCATTATAAAATAATAAATACAATATAACTATATGATGAGATTTTATTATGATTATGGAACAACCATATTCCACCTTTTATCCATCCAATGAAAAAAGCACTGTGCGAGCGTACGTATGACTTACCGTCTCCTCACTACGGTGTAATCTATTTTTCATCACCAATTTATTTGGATGGGTATAATGATGAAAATAATATATATAATAATTATAAAATTATATTTATTATGAAAAAAAATTAATATACCATCCACTTCCTCACCTTTTCACTATTAAGGGAATGATACCATTGCTCGTGCGTATGTACGACCTACCATCTCCACAATGCGATGTGATTCATTTTCCATGTTAACAATTCAAGAATTATTATATAAATATATATAATGAATAAATATGATATATATTACCCTAATATCATTCTTAATATGACATAACTGTATCATGTGCACAAGAACTGGGACTTATAGAATAAAATATGCATAGGAAAATGAAGCAATTAACACATGAAAGAAGGGTAATAATGAAATATTATTAAAAAATAGGTGATAAGATGATATAATAGGATCATATATGATATAATAAATATGAATATGGTTATGGTATAAATTAATAACATTATTTAAACTATTATACAATATTTTAAAATATATATGAAGGAAATCAGACCTAAGGTAAGGGTTAATTTCCACAATCACATTATTATTCAGGATTGTTTATATGTAAGTATCTACTAGGGAATATTTCTCTTCCATGTACATGTTTCCTAAAAACATTTTCCAATTTTTTTTACTATTATTATACAATTGTTTAAATTCATTTTTACACATGTGTAAATTTTTACTAAACGAATCTTTTTTTCATTTTCCAAACGAGGTTCTTTGTGATTTTTTTTAAAAAAATCACAAAAGGAATGTTTTTTAACTTATATGGAATGAGTATGATTTCATGACACCTTAATGCCTTGAATATTACCTTAAAATATTACAATGTTATTTTCAAATAAAACTTTTTCTTTTAAAATTGCATGAAATTTTAAGAAAAAAATGTTTTCAAAACAGAAAGGATATTTTCCTTAAGAATTTTTTCAAGAGATCTCTCAAAATTATTTTCCATCTAAGATAACATTATTTTATGTTACTTATTTTTTATTGGAGATATTTTTCAAGAATTATATCCTTATTATTTTTGTGTTTGGTTTATGTATATGATGGAATAATATTTATGATACTCATTTCTTTTACATGGGTTATGATATGATGAAATGTTTATGAAACCCATTTATTTTCATGGGGTCTGATATGATAAATGATTTATATTCTTGTGGCACACATATGTATGTTTTTCTTTATGTGATGGGTGATACCTATATATCCCTCCAATGCATTGGGTAAATATTTATATCTCATGAGATAGATTGGACTAAAATGAGAAGTGAACCTGGTTCATTAATACATGACTAGAATGTGATTAAAATCAGTTCAGTAATATAGGTTTAGAAAAAGGAGTGAACTCAGTTCAGTAAAGGAATTTATCTGCTATGATGTTCTTGGTAGTGATCCTTTAATAATATGAAAATGATTTTATATATTCTTATGTATGCCATAATTTCATGTATTATGTTATAATCCCATGAATTATGTTCTTTTATTGCTTTATAATTCATGTCTTATGAACTTCTATGATTTATTCCATGACTCAATATCATGATCCTTGATATGCAATATATAATTTTCAGAAGTTATTTTCATGTTCTTATGTCCTTATACTTATGTTATCTTCCTTTATTTCCATTAATGAGCACCTAAGATCACCCTTTCTTATGTTTCTTTTCCCCAGTATATAAAGAAAGGTATTAAGTAAGATGTGTCAAAAAAAGGGTTCTAATTATGAAGGAATAAGCAGGAGATGATGTATATACTTATGAATCAGTTATTTATGTTTTCAAGTTTCCAAAGAAACTAAACCTATATGGTTATGGCATGGTTTTGTTTTATTATGTAATGAATAATCTTCTATTTAAATTTAATATATATGCATGAAAAGTATGGGTCGTTATAGGGGGCCTACAGGGTCACCCATAAAAATCCTTGAATGGAACCATACCAATGGTGGAATGGTAGATATTTTTTTTATGAAAACTCCACCAGGGATATATTATCCTCCCAACTATGACCAAAGTCTAACATGAAATCTCGTAACATGTCCTTCATAACCTGAATGGTCTGTTGAGTCTGGCTGTCAGTCTGGGTGTGAAATGCTATGCTCAAGTGTAACCGAGTCCCAAAAGCCTATTGAAATCCCTTCCATAATAAAGATATGAAGAAAGCATCATGGTAAAAAACAATTTTCAATGGAACTTCATGGATTTAAACTATCTCCATCACAAATAGGTGTCTCAAGCTCTCTACTAAACTCTACTCCCGAATAGCTAAGAAGTGGGACAACTTGGTGTGTCGGTCTATGATCACCCAGATGGCATTGTGTACCATGGATGTGAATGGTAATTCCATCATTAATTCTGTAGATATACCATCCCACTTTCACTCTGTAACCTCAAGGGGTTGAGATAAACCTATTGGAACTTGGTGCTCAACCTTCACTTGCGGATAAGTAAGGCATCAAGAGACAAATTCTACAACTCCATTCTTCATCCCTAACCACCAAAACTAATGTCGGATGTACTGATACATATTTTCCACACCTGTATGTACCTCAAAATAATATTTATGAAACTCTCTCAAAACCTCCTCCCAAAATTTCATTGGTTCCATCATGCATCCTTTGAAAATAATGACATTCTCTTCACCTTCAAAAAATCCATCAGGAGCATGTCTAGTGGATATCTGAGTACACAGGGTCTCATAGTCAGTATTCCAAAGATGTCCTTCCCTATCTCATTGAAAAATCATAGGGGTAAAAACCATATAATAGAGGTAAGATGTGCCATCACCATAAAAAAATGATAAATGCAATGAGGCCAACTGCTCTGACGCCTCATTCAGCAATTGTGAATAAGATCTCCTGCTATAAGAATCTGCTACCATGTACCCCTTCCCAAGAGTATAGACAATATAAAAGTCATAAAATTATAGGAACTATAGCTATAACCTCTGTCTCAAGTTAATATCCTTCTAAGAGAAGATATATTTGATACTCTTATGGTCCGAGTAGATGATAAACCACTCTCTCATCGGGTACTATCACCACATCTTCTGTGCAAAGACTACTACTACTAACTCAAGATCATGGGTTATGTAGTTATACTCATGTGGTCTCAATTGATATAAACCATAGGAAATAACTACCTACCTATGAATCAGAACACAACTAATCATGGTCCCTGATGCATCAAAAAATACTATATACTTGACACCCTCCTCTGGTAATCTCAAGATGGGAGAGATCGTCAATATCTACCTCGACTACTGAAAAGCCTACTAAAACCTCTCTATACACAAGAAAGGATATCCCTTTCATGTAAAATATTTCATGGGTGATTTTATCCTAGATAAGTCAGATATGAATCTCTGGTAATAGAGTACCAATCCAAGGAAGCTCCACACCTCAATTACATTCTTGGGTGGCTCCCAAGCTAACACTGTCTTGGCCTTCACCGGGTCCACTGCCACTCCATATGCTGAGATAATGTTTACTAGAAAGTGGAAATCCTATATCCATAACTGAAACTTAGAGATATTTCCATAAAGATGGTGATCTAGAAGTATGTCTAGAACCATCCTCAAGTGTCCCGTGTGCTACTCCTCAGATGCCGAGTACACAAGGATATCGTTGATGAAGACTACCATGAACCAGTCTAAAAAGGGATGAAAGATCCAATTTATGAGTCTCATAAACACTAATAGGGAATTCATCATTCCAAATGGAATCACCAAGTAATCATAGTGACCATAATGGAATTTGAATTCTGTCTTTGACACATCCTCATCCCATACTCGCAACTCATGATAACATGATATGAGGTAAACCTTTGAGAACCATTTTGATCCTATAAACTGATAAAATAGGACATAGATCCTTGATAGTGTATATTTTTTCTTCATAGTCACCTTATTTAAGAACCAATAGTCCACACATAACCTCAAGCTACTGTCCGCCTTCTTGGCGAGCAAAACTGGGGCTACCCAGGGTGAAACACTAGGATTTACAAAGACCTTTCTCTATAAGTCCTCCAACTACACCCTCATCTCAATAAGATCTATGGGTGAAATTGAATACTCCTTCATAGATATCAAAGCCATACCAGGGTGCATATTAATGCCAAATTATATCTCCTAGTGGGGAGGTAATCCCAGAACATCCTTAGGGAAGACATCCCCATACTCCTCCATCACTGTAGGGAACCGGGAAATCACAACATCCACTACACCAAGGGTCATGCTAAAAAAATGATGAGTGATTGGATACACCATCCTATGAACAAGTTCACCCCACCCTTCATGGGTCTCCTTTTCATCCACAAAGGAAAAACTAGTCCCACCACTAAGGAAACAAC
This sequence comes from Viscum album, assembly GCA_963277665.1. NCBI lineage: Eukaryota > Viridiplantae > Streptophyta > Magnoliopsida > Santalales > Viscaceae > Viscum > Viscum album. The sequence goes on along the minus strand of OY728133.1, from coordinate 2,060,313,632 downwards.
ACATCATATGTCTGAAATAGTCGATCTGGGCATGAATAGTAGACAACCAGGACATGCCTAAGATGAAATATTAAGGCCTCATTGCTGGTATAATTAGACCCCAACATAAATTATCACATACAAGATTCAGGTCACACTGTTATCACAAGTGCGTGCTCATTGAGTCATATTCAGTAGGGGTCTCTAAGTGCAAGGGTCGAGCCAAGGGATCAAATGGAATCTCTAAGTCTCGAAACAGATAGGTAGAAATAAAATAATGACTAGAAAATATGTCTATCAGTATTGAAACTAAGATAGAAAACATATAGATAGTACCTCATATTATTCCCAATGCCTCTGGGTCATAATCCTCGACTGCCTACAACTTCCTCTGCCCCTATCCTCTAGATCCATGAGCCTAGCGTGGACCACCCGGGGATGGTGGTGGTAACAATTAAAAGAATCTACCACCTCCAACTTCTCTCTCATATCTTATGACATGTCCTCCACCCTATAGACCCACCTTATCCTACTGCTTTCTCTACCTAGGAGGTCCATCGACTGTCTCCATATCATCCATACGGTGGGTCGGACAATATCGTGCACGATGTCCCCTTCCGTCACATGAGTAGCACTGCCTCTCCCTAGGATGAATGGACCCATCCTATGAGTCCTGAACCACATAACCTCTATCCTGGGACCTCCTATTGAAAAGTTTCACATTTCTAGGTACCTAAGACTGTCGTCGTCTCCCTACCATTGAAGTCTTTTACCTTTCTTTACCACTACCGACAACCACTTTTTATGTTTTCTTAAATGAGAAACTTTTAACCACCAAATCTCACTCGAGCACCCCAATATAGTCAGGAATTCACAAAAGTATAATAATGAATTGAATTTCTCTATAGGGTACTCATTCGAAGGTCTGATCCTAGAATAACTAATCCTGAACCATATCCATCAAGTACCTGGAGAGGTTGGTGAACCTCGATGAATACTCAACTACTGTCATGCTACCCTATTGGAGCTTTAGAAGCTCCTGGATACATAGAAACCTCAAAATAGCTATAGATAACTACTATTTGAAAAGGAGCTCAAAATATAACCATTCTAGAGTTAACTCGTCATAAGAATGGGTCAATAACCCCCACCATCATCTTGCTAAACCATGGATAAAGCTCACTACCAAGACTACTATATGATCTGCTGGTGTCCCAACTAGATAGAAAACTCATGTCACCACCTCAAGTCAGTACTCAAACAACTATGGGTCAGGATTTCATAGGAACCTGATGGGTCTTTATCACTAAAACTCATGAAGAGTGATCAGACTACAAACCTCATCCACTGGTACTGTGGGTATCATCTGCGATGCTACAGGTGGTGGTATAACTGGTGCACCACCTAGAGGTAACACCTCTGGAACCGGTCTATGTATCAATGCCTCATCACCGAGGGGATCATCCTCATGATCCTGATGCTGAACCCTAGTTGGAATACATAATAGAGGCATTCCGAAATAAACAAGATGTACCACATTCAATGAGTATATCTGGAGAGATGACTCAAGAATGACATGGAAACGACAACCCATTCCTATGTAATTAAAGTTACATTGTTTTACCTACAACCAGTTTCTTCATGTATCAAGTTGAAAGGTAAGTGATTAGAGTCTTAGTGTATGGGTATGTCGTCCTCTGCACCAAAACTGGAGTCCCTAGCTTGAAAGATGAACTCGAAACACTTAACACTTAACACTGTTTCCCCAAACTAATCTCACAGAATTTGGTCCTAAGGTAGAACTGACTACTCTGATACCACTATGTCACGACTCATCCCAATGGGTCCTGTGCTACAACTCCCCAAGCCCACCTCCAATAGGCCAGGGGATGGTGACTAGCACCGAGTAGATATACCACTAACATGGGAGCCCTTAGCCTAAGTACCTACACACACACATCCATGCCTATACAATGAAAAAATATAAAACAAAATAACAAACATGCATGCATACATAAAAACCCCACAACTATAGTATGATAAAAATTTATGGAAAGTAAATAGGTCTAAATACAATCCCACCAAAAGATTCTGAAAACAAGTCCAATCAAAAAGTAAACTATAGACTTCTATCAAGAAACCACAGGAACGCACCTCTGTCTATCTGGTATCACTATGCACCGCTTGGTATTGGTCTTTCTAGGACTCTATAAAAGGGTTGATCATCTGTATAATACATGAAACATGTGGGAAAATCCCATGCATGAGTGAGTATAACAATACCCAGTAGGACACTCCAAAACCAGAAAGCATACAAAAAAATTATAAAAATAATCTCTACATAGGTATATTTCTATAACATATATAATAACAATATCTAGATACACTCAACAAAGACACAAATTCTCAAGTTAATATAACGACCTAGGATTAACGTACATGGATATTACATCTTTTTAGATGAATATTAATTACATTACACAAACACATTCCCAAGAGACATGATAGTTTAGTGCCTTTGGAAACATGGAAAACATTCTTATAATTTGGTGAAAGATCTTCAATATCCCCCATAAAAATCTTCCCCTTTACTACTCCTACTTAAAGAATTTATTTATAAATTGGGGAAAGGAAACATAAGAAAAGGGTGAACTCAGATGCTCTGTAAGGGTAAATAAAGGGAGATAACATAAGAATAAGGTCGTAAGGAAATAAGAACATGAAAATAATTTTTGAAAATTATATCATGCCTATCAAATATCATGATATCATTTCATGGAATAAATCATAGAAGTTTATAAAAATAAAAGAACATATTTCATGAGAGTATAACATAAAACATGAAATTGTGGCATACACATAAGCATAGAAAATAATTTTTATATTAGTAAAGGATAATTTAAAAGACTATCATAGGGGAAAAAGTACCTTACTAAACTGAGTTCATTCCCTATTCCATTCATGAATTATTGAACCAATTTTACTCCCGTTCCAGTCCTGTATTACTGAACCGAGTTCACTTCCTGTTCCAATCCTATCCATCCAATGAGATATATATATATATCTTTACCCAATTCATTAGAGGGAGATATAAGTCCCAAATATAATATAATGAAAACCATACATATTTTTACCATAAGAAAATAAATCATTCACCATATTAGAACCAATTTAATAAAATGGGTTTCATAAATATCATTCAATCATAACATAACCCATGGAAAAGAAATGGGTTTATATATATCTTTCCATTATAAAAATAAACCATTATTAGAAAGAATAATAATGGTATAATTGAATGATATCCCTAATAAAACATAAGTAACATCAAATAATGTTATCTTAGATGGAAAATAATTTTGAGATATCACTTTAAAACAATTCTTAAGGAAAATATCCTTTCTTCTTTGAAAATGTTTTCTTTCCATAAAATGACACACAATTTTAAAAGAAAAAATATTATTTGAAAATAAAAATGGAATATTGTAAAGGAAACTTAAAATAATTATGTAATCATGATGAAATAAAATTATATTAATTTTGTATAATTAAAAAAAACATTCCTTTTATACTTTTGTTAGAAAAGTCACAAAGTACCTCATTTGGAAAACAACAAAAACATTCCTTTAAAGCCATGTATTAAAAAGTAAAAAATGATTAAAAATGACTTTAAAATAAATAAGAGAATAGAAAAAAAAATTGAAAACATTTTTAGAAAAAATTGACATGGAAGATAAATATTCCCCAATAGATACTTAAAATGAAACAATACCAAAATATTGATGAGATTGTGAAATAAATACTCATCACTTTATATTCAGTAGAATTGGATGAACCATGAAATAAATAAACTTATATAGATATTAAAATACCATAATATTATATATAATACTCATAAAATACATTCATTTTCATTATATACACCACATATAAGAAACAAGTAGTGTATAAGGCATGTGTACCACAAAAATAAAAGCGATACATAAATTCCTTACCTTAAGTTTTGACTTATTTTGTATACATTCAAAACTCCTGTATAATAAATATAATTTTATTATAAATATAACATAGAACCATATTCATATATATAATACTTTATATTATTTACTTATAACTTTATATTACTCACTTATTAACAATTTCATGTTAAAGTTATGTTTTGGGTAATAACCACTTTGTTTTTTGTTCATGTTTTGACTTGTTATCCTTGGTCCTCTTACATAGATCATGATTTAATAATATAAAGAATGATAAAAATGATATAAATATCATATAAATATTTATTATATATTTATTCATGTTTATTTATAAAAATAAAAAATAAAAAATAAAATACAACATTCATGGAGACGGTATGCCATACATACGCATGAACGCTGTTTTCATTCTCTTATAATATTAAAAGAAAGGAAAGTATATGATAAATGATGACTTAAGAATAATTTTTATGTTATATATATTATATATATTAATAAAATTCATCCTTATTACCACCCATGAAAAATATATATAAAAAAAGAATCACATCGCATCGTAGAGATGGTAAGCTATGCATATTCACGAGCGACGTTATAATTTCACAAAAGATAAGGTGATAAAAAGGTTGATATGATATTATCATTATATAAGTATAATAATTTCATAAACATAATATATAAATATTAAACCTATCATATTTCCTACTCTTAAAAAATTGTGATGGAAAATGAATTGTATCACTACGTAGTGACGGTAAGCCGTACGTACGCATGAACGATCCTTTCACTTCTTATTCGATGATAAAGGAGATGTATAATGGTGTGTTCATAATAATAATAAAATTTAAGAATATTTATTATTATTAAGATATTAGTTTATGATATATATCATAGATTTATAGGAGGTATATAAGAGTAGAGAAAGAGAGTGATCAGTTGGAGCGATTACCTCTTCTTCGAAACGACTCCTTTAATTAACACATTAAAAACTCTAAGGAGGGTTTTATGCCTAAAATAAGGCCCCTATAATGTGAGTATGAATTATAGGAAGGTTTTTAGGAAGATATTTTATAAAAAAACAGGTTTTTAATTGTAAAGAAAAGAGAAAATGGGTGCCCCTTTATAGGAGAGGAGAGGGGCACTCTTGGAATTCTTCAAAATATTAAATTAATATAAATTAATTTTATAATTAAAATTGATACAAACTTATTAATTTCAAATATATGATGGGTTTTTTAAATAAATTCATCTAATAAAAATTATATAAGTTATTCCTATTTTTATCCTTCTCTTCTAGCTTTAACTATTATTTAACCTTTTTAATCCTTACCGTGATATCATGTAATTTATAATTTGAGGGTGAATATAAATACCATAAAATTAAAAAAGACAAATAAATGGTTCATTTATGAAACTTTAATACTTATCTCAATCATTTAGCTGAAATTTATATTTTTATAAATTTTATATCATTTAATAAAATATTATTTATTTTAAAATATTAATAATGTCAATTATGACACTATTCATCACTTGACTTTTTAAAAATATCATAAAAAATGATATCTTAAAAAAAATATTTTAAATCATTAATAAAATTTCAAATTAATCCATAAAATTCATGGATGACATTAATTATATCAAGTAATATTTATTTTAATATTTTTAATATAATTTATTTGATTCAACCATTAATTAAACAATTACTACGTCATCATTGTGTCACCATTTAAGGCAATTATTTTATCACTAAAAATTATAAATAAATTACCATGATTTATATAAACATTTTATCTTTGTAAATACTAGTTATAGTTGAACATATCTATAAGGACCCAACCTTATACATTATATAAACTAGTAAATTATTTTAGAATTCACTTTCTTACATTCCCAAAGATCATTTCAGTTTATAGTTTTAGAGAATTGGGAAGTAATTCATACATATAAACCCATAATAATTAAAAATTTTTACTACTAAAATAATATCCATTTCTTCTATAATGCAATTTTTTTAATAAAACATGAAATCCTTTCATGAAAACCTTCAGAACATTCAGATTGGATTCTTATTTTCTCTTACCCATCCTCAAACCCTATGAAAAAAATTTTATAAAACAGGTATGAGAATGAAAAGATCAATACGGGAAATAATATAATGTAAATAATTAGTCCATGAATACTTATAAATATATAAAATCATTTTTATAAAGACATACTTCTCACCCATAAATTATCATATACTTAACTTGTGAAAACAAGAGATCTACATAAAACATAGAAAGCATAAATAAAACCATATAGGAATATTAGGGAATTACTTAAGTAATATTATAACCCTCATGGAAACTATATTATTTGTAACCTTCACAACTACCTTACAGTGAAACCCTCACAACAACCTTATGGTGTAACCATCGCAGTTACACTTGGAATAACCCTTACGACCAACTTCCAACCTAAACATGCCCAATGCATTAGAGGGAGATATAGGTTCCAAAATTAATCACAAAAAATTCCCAAAAACCATAACATAATCATAAAACCATAATACTTTCATCATAAAAACATTCCTTTTGATTTTTTTTTATAATAGAAAATTAAAATAGGATTTTTAAAGAAAAGTACCTTACCTCAGGTTTGTGTTGCTTCAAAAATGTTCAAACCTCCTGTATAATGGTTTAAAGAGTGTTATTAATATAATAAATAACCATATTAATATTTTTAATTCCTTATATTATCTTCATATAACATCTATCCACCCATTTATTAATAATATTTTGTTATTTTCATTGTTTCAGGTGAGTTTATTTCATGGTTTCCATGGTTGGTTCATTATGGGTTTCTTATATAATGGAAGAAAAACTATAGAATTGGAATGAAATGGTATTAATATGTTTAAATTATTTTAAATGATACCACATATCATTTTTTTCTGATATGAGGATGAATCATTAGAGAAAACATTAATAAAAATGATTTAGTTTATTTTGTCAGTTTTTATAACCATCAAGAACTTATATCATTTTATTTAATATAATGTTTACATAATGATTAAATAACATTATATAACTTATAATATGTATAATATAATATTATTTAACCATAATAATGGTTTTATAACCAACATTTAATGTGGTAAAGTAAAATGAAAACACATCATCCACAATGACGGTAAATCGACACATCACGGATGATGTTTTCATTTTTTAGAATAAGAGGAGAAGAGGAAATTTTTTATGATAGATATTACATTAAATAAATAAAATTATAGTATATATAAGATAATAGAGTTATCATGTAACTTTTATGAGGGTAGTTGAGGATAGAATAAGAAAAGAAAATAAATTGAAAAGAAAATAAAATAAAATGAAAGAGGATTTTACCTCTTGAATTCTTCTCCTTGAGAAACACCTTAAGACACTTGGTTTTGGAATTTTGGTGAGACTAGAAGGTATAGGAAATGGGGAAGAGGATTATTAAGGGAATTTGGAAGAAATTAAACAAGCTATAAGGCTTTGACGTGTAAGGAGAAGAGGTGATATTTATAGTGGAGGAGAGGGGTGTTTTTTGATTATTTTATTCATTTGTTTATTATTTTGGATAAAGAATATGAATAGTTTGAGAATTATCACTAAATATATTAAAATAATTAAGTAGATTTTGATATTATGGTATTATATATTCCATACATCATCTATGACTCAATAATTCATGTATTTAGCTTATATCATAAATTGCCATATTTCACTATTCCGAAAAAATTCATCTATTTCAGAAAAATCCCAAAAATTAACCCTAACCATTTTTTGATATTTAGAATTTAAAAATGAACTCCATTTTATGAAAATAATTTTCTAAATATGAGAAATTTAATTTTTAATTAAAATCATAATTTATTCAAAAAATTCACATTTTAAAATTATAAATGATTTTATAACACTTTTGAAAAATTAATTAAGGTCTCATAAAATTATCTTATAATCATAAGAAAAAAAAATTAATTTATGAATCTATTTTATGAAGATAAATTTTATTTTAAATCATTTTATTAAGTATAAATTTGTAAATAAAAATTTATGTGGCATAAAAATTATCACACCCCGACCTTGGATACTCTTTTATTTTTATTCTTTTCCTAGACTTGGGTCTTTTGTTCGAGGTTTGGGTTTGATAACCAGTTTAAATTTTTGAAGTTTGGAATTTTTGGTGAGTTTTAGGCTATTTCACGGGCACCACACGGTTAGCGGAAACCTTACAATCATCCCTGACACCTGTGTGGTCACCTCTAGAATAGACAGAAGCTGCCACACGATTACTTGAGCCGTGTGGGGTGACCATGTGGTTACCCAACATTGGAGATAAATAAATTTAATGAAAGAAGTAAAATAAAATAAAAATAAATTAAAAAGGAAATGTTTTTATAAGGACTATGATATTATTATTATTATTATTGTTTTTGTTGTTTTGTATTAATATTATAAAAAATATTAGTATTATTAAAAGTTATTAATATTATTATAAATAATAATATTATTAATATGATTATCATCATTATTTTTTTAGTGTCATTATTATTATTATTAAGTTTGTTATATTATTATTATTATTATTATTATTATTATTATACTTAATCTTTTTTTTTAATTTTTTTTGAAACCCTAATGGGGTTTCCCCCTTCCCCTTCCCTTCCATGACGCAACCCCCCTCCCCTACCCATCTTGCACGACCCACCCCCAGCGCACCCCTCCTCCTCCAGTGAGCTATCCTCCAGCGCGACCTCCATCTGGAAGGACCCTCTCCAACGCCCTCTCTCTCTTCGGCACGACCACCTCTGTCGCTCCTCTGCACACTGCCCCTCTCTCTGACGTGACCTCTCTCCAGCTACCCTTCTCACCGAAGGTCTCTACTCTGGCTACGCCTCCCTTGCTGGTTCCCTCCTCCTCCAGCTTCCTCCCTCGCTGGAACCCTCCTCCTCCGGTGAGTTTTCTTTCATTTTTTGGGGATTTTCTTCATCATAGACAAACCCTAATGGTTGGGGTTCTTGTTGGTGCGTTTTTTTCGATATTTATGGTGTGTGGATTGGACTTTAAGGCGTTATCCATCCTCTGAGAGTTTCATCATGTTTTCACACCGACAAGGTATGTGTTTCCATTTATTTCTTTTCTAAAGAAATATTTTAATGCTTGAATAGTTTCATTTAATTTTTATACATGTTTTGCATACCCGTGATACTCTTGGTTAGAATATTATGGTGTTTTCAAATTAATATAATTTGTTAAAAATAGGTTTTGAGGTGATTTTTGATTTAAGCCTATATGTGTATATGCTAAAAGTGTTGATAAAATTAAAAATTTGTTTTAATGAAATTTTTATATGATTCAAACCTTTTTAGTACCTATTGTTATCTCATTATGGTGTTTTCATGATAGTTGAATTTACTAAAAATAGGTTTTGATATGATTCCCTATTTATGCCTAGGTGTTTGCACATCAAATGATGCGTGAGTATTTTTAATAAATTGGTAAACACAATTTTCACCCCTATGGTGCCTTTTTTGGATTATTGTAGTGTTTTGACATTGGTAGAAATTTTGAAAATAGTTTTTTGGAATGATTTCTTCAACTATGACTATGTGTGGGTGTACTTAAGTGCTTGATCAAATGCCTATTGGTTTATTAAGATAGAATCAAGCCTAGTTGTGATGATTAGCCATTGGAAATATTTTGGTAACTTAGTTTTAATTTGTGAATTTTTGTCAATGTACAATTTGGATGCCTATTTATTTGATGGGCATGATAAAATGTTTTTGGAAGGGTTGTTTTTTTTAAAAAAGTATGTGGTGGTTTTATTAATGGTTTAGGGGTGATTTCATGGACAATTTAGAGGGTTTCATTAGATGATGGAACATCCATGGGTGCACAAGGTGCACGTAGGTATGTAAACTCAAATGATGATGGAACCTAAAAGTTATGTTTACTTTGAACCTTTGTTTCTCAAATGATGTGTTGGTTCTTTTGGGTGGGTTTTTTTTAAAAGCAGTTTCAATTGTGGTTTTTAAAGTGATGGATAATTTGGTGTAACATAAGACCGTTTGGAATCTTTAAGTGCGTTTCATGTTTTTATATTTTTTTGAAATAAAGTGGGACTTAGAATAAAGGTCATGTTTGGCATGTTTTATAAAATTGAACATTTTTACTAAAGTTTGGAAATTTTCAGTTGAAAAGTTCTTGGAAAAGTGGCGTTTTATATGGTTTTAGAAACATTTTGGAAATGCCTTAGGTAAATGTATTTGGGGTGTGTGAAGCTTAAGGTATTGTTTGGAACTGTGCATTTAAAGGTGGTGTTTGTGTTGATTTTAGAAAAGAGTGCGGTTTGGAAGGTGTAAATTCCCGATTGGAAAATTTGAAGTGTTTTATAAAATAGTTTTGATATTTATATGATGTGACAACCCGGTTGGCACTTTGTATGTTGTGAGATATAAATAAATAAATAAATTTATATGTATATAGTGGGCACCCCTATCTAGGATTTCCCTTTATGGGTTATCATATAGGTGATGTCCGTGTTTGGGGTAGGCATGTGCGGTGGTGGCACGTAAGGTGAGTCACATGTGTGAGGGCCTCCCACTTACACTATTTACTATTAACATGATATCCTTGGTGTATTTTAGGGGATCAAGTGATGGTTTCTGACCAACCCTAATTAGATAGGTTGGTAGCCCCTGGATCGCAGATAGGCCAGGTGGGATTTGCCACTGGGTTGGCTAGTTGAGGGCAACCAATTGGTTATAGACTTAGAAGATTCACCATACGGTGGTCAGTGGTTCTAAATTGAGTATGTATAGGATTATTATAGGGATTTTTAGGACCATACATGGTTACTTTATTTATCTACTTGTTTTTATATCTCTACTTTTGATTTTCTGATCACACTGCTAGTCTGTTTTCAGCATCTGTCAGTTTATTGTCAGTTTTCCATGTTTATTTTTTTCTTGATTAGCTAGTATTTCCTTATTTGGGGGTTTGGTTTTTAAAATGGTAAACTCATCTTTTTAAAATGTAAATATGGTGTTTGTGTTTTGATTTAAAAATGAACAATAATTTTATCTACCAACATGAGAACAACATATTTTCATATCTGTATTTTCAAACTAGTGTTAATGGATTGTTTTGGGAAAGGAGACACATAGATTCTATGATAATTTCATAATGATCATTTCAGTGATCACATTTACTTTATCTCTTCAGTTTCAGGTTCTCCCAGTTTTACATTTCTCTTGGTGTGATCTTCGTTCGGTGATTGGTGGTGACCCATGAGGTCACATGGAGGTACGTGTAACAGATTAATTATTCCCTCTGCGAGAACTTACTTTTTATTGTTCATTTTGATTTTAATTTATTTATTTGTATTTCAATTATGGGACAAATCATTCCCACCTATTTAGTTTTGATGTCCGACATTAGTTTCTAGCCCTTGAGGACCTGGAATTCCCTTCGGGCCATGCCGCAGACCGACTCAGGTGTCCGGTTTAGGGTCAACCCGGGTTGGTTAATGACAAAATGGTATCAGAGGAGGACCTTGTTATTTTGGGTGTCCAGTAGTTGAAGATTAAGATTGTTGGGGCTCAGGAGGTAGGTTATGGGTTGGTGCCTGATCACCACCACTTGTGATGAAACCTGAGTTACCAAGGGTAGTCCGAGAATTGAGTCCTTATCTTATCTTGATTTGTTTTGGGATTGAGGGATGACAATGGAGGCAATCCAGTGTCACATTGTGATATCACATAGAGTAGTGACCCATGTGGAGTTCGAGTTCATGGTTCAAGTACCTCTTAGTTTTTGATGCTTTCTTGGGGAATGGCTCACTACTATGTTACTGGGTTAAGCATGACTACTAGTTCCTCATTCCGATGGTTTGGTCAAAGTTGTGGTTATCTTTGGTTTTGGTTAGTGTAAGTATGTTCTTGAAAATGAAAAGGGTTTTAGAAATGAAAATTCTTTCTTTTAAATGGATTTAAATTGGTAATATGGGTTTTAAAATTTAAATTGTTTTGGTTTGATAATTCTCTAAATGTTTGGACTTGCTAAGAAAATGGATTGGGTGCAACCCTTGTTTCTCTTTATAGACATTTACACATGTGAGGGTATGTGTGTGGAAAGTGTGTTTTGACATGTATGGATGGAAGTGGATAAACACATGTGAAACGATTCATGGGATTACTTGGGTGTCTATTTAAAACAAAATGCTTGGCTTATTTTTCTAAAGTAATTTTTGGAATGGAAAATTATTTCAGGAATTGGTTTTTGTTTTATGATGTGGGTTTAATTTGGTGAAATGTGGTTTTAGGTCAAAAAAATAGCCTTAAAATAGGGTGGTTTTGAAAATTGAAAAGGGAATGGGATTTTTGAAAATTGGTGGTCTTTGGTCATTTTTGTATTTGATTGGTTTTTGAGCCGATCATTTTGGATCAGGATGTTACTTTTGATTATACTCTAATTTGATGTTGGTTTTGGTTTTCATTTTCAATATTGTTCAAAAAATGATACCCAAAAAGGTTTCTGAGATTTCTAAGGAGTCATGCCCAATTTTTGGTTCTTCTCAAATGTTTCCGGTTCTTCATGGTGATCGAGGTCTATAAGTGGCAGTGGAGTGTCTTGAAGAGGTTGAGCGTGTCTTCAGGGTATTGGGATCACCTGAAGATTTTATAGTGTGTGCCGTTTTGGGTATTTTTGAAGGTCCATCTTTGGATGAATGAGAGCTATTCTCCCCACCATCATTGCAATTCGGGATGATGTGGGATGTTTTTAAGTCTGTCTTCATTCGATGGTTCATACCTAAGGAGGTGAAGATGAATAAAAGGTAAGAGATCATGGGTATTCCACAATTCCATTGGTCAGTGAAGGCCTACATTGACCACTTTAAGAAATTGGTTTCATTTTATTCAAAAGTAGCATCATAAGATTTCATGAAGACTTTTATTTTTATTGGGGGTCTTTGTCCAGATATCAAGGAGATGTTACTCTCTTCTAAGGACTATCAATTTGAGAAGCTATTAGATGAAGCATGTATCATCCTTGTGACTATTTGGGTCATCTAGAGAAGTTTTGCAGGAAGCGTCACATGAATAAGATTTCATGACTGGAGGATTATAGTGCCTAATTGTGAGGTAGAAGATGCTTTAGCCATCAGATCCCCAACTACAAGTCTCAGGGTGAAGCTCACTCACAGTCAGGAGTTATCGGGGGTTTGAAGCTCGGTCCAGGTTTTGTGTTCCTTGTTGGGATTGGAACATTTAAAATATTTTCATTCTTGTTTTTTTGCTGTTAAAGTTGTGCCATCGTTGTAAGCTCACTGTTTCGTTATGAAGTTATGATGGACATGTTATATTGTAATTCAAGAAGATCTATTTGTCTGAATGTGGCTTCTAGAACCATTCAATTTTCTTAACGTGTGTTTGACCCTCATGTGGGTTGGTTTTGGTTTTGGTTTTAGATGTGCTTGCTTGGGATGTTTGACTTTTTTGAGATGGGTGGAAAGTAGACTCGGTTTTTTTTTGAGTTTTATTCTAAGTTTCTTTTTGTAAAATTTCCCCTAATAATTGGGGTCCAGTTGGTGTTTGACAAAAATTCTAGTTCTAGTGGTGGTGTTGTTTCTCTTATGCTATGGAAGTTGGTTTTGAACATTTGGGAGTCCATGCATTGAACCCCTCCCAAAGGCAGTGTGTTTGGGTTCTAAAGTCTCCATGTTAGTTGAATTCTTGCGGTGGGGAAGACTCTCTCGTGTTCTACCCTTATTTTATATTGTGGGTTCTTTGTGATTGGTCAGGTGTGACCTATATAGTGAAAGTTCACCCTGAGGTTCTTATCCTATATCGGTTTTGATTGGGCATGAAATCAAGTTTTGGTTATCCTTTGGCTTGGTGAATTTGGGGGGGGGGGGTATAAACTGCCTGTGGTGGGGAGAATTGTCACACCCCAACCTCATATAATATTTTATTTTTATTCTTTTCTTGGTCTCGGGGCTTTTGGTTGGGGTTTGGGGTTGAGACCCCATTTAATTTTTTGAAGTTTGGAATTGTTGGTGAGTTTTAGGCCAGTGAACGAGCACTATACAGTTAGCGAAAACCATGCAGTAATCCCCGGTACCCATGCAGTCGCCTCTAGAATGGATAGAAGCTACCGCACAGTTCACACACGATTTCTTGAACCGTGCGGGGTGACCGTGTGGTTACCTGACATTGGAGATAAATAAATTTAATGAAAGAAGCAAAATGAAATAAAAATAAAATAAAAAGGAAATGTTTTTATAAGGATAATAATGATATTATTATTATCATTGTTGTTATTTTCAATTGTTATTATTAAAAATATTATTATTATTAAAATTTATTAATAATAATATTATTAATATGATTATCATTATTATTATTTTTAGTATTATTATTATTATTAAGTTTTTTATATTATTATTATTATTATTATTATTAATATTTTTTTTAATTTTTGAAACCCTAATGGGTTTTACCACTTCTCCTTTCCTTCCACGGTGCAACCCCCCTCCTCCTACCCCTCTTTCATGACCCACCCCCAGCGCACCCCTCCTACTCCAGTGAGCTATCCTCCGGCATGACCTCTGTCTGGTGCGACCCTCTCTGGTGCCCTATCTCTCTTCGGAGCAACCCCTTCCACCACTCCTCCTCATAGCACCCCTCTCTAGTGTGACCTCTCTCTAGTCACCCTTCTCACCAGCAGTCTCCGCTCCAGCTGCGTCTCCCTCGCTGGATCCCTCCTTGTGCTGCCTCCCTCTCCAGTGCCCTTGTACTCCGGTGATTTTCTTTCATTTTTTGGGATTTTCTTCATCATGGGAAAACCCTAATTGTTGGGGTTCTTGTTGGAACAGTTTTCTCGATGGTTAGGGTGTGAAGATTGGTCTTCGGGGTGTTCTCTCCCTCCTCTGAGAGTTTCATCATGTTAGTACATCGGTAAGGTAGGTGTTTCAATTTATTTCCTTTTTGAAGCAATATTTTAATGATTGTATAGTTTAAATTAATTTTTATACATGTTTTTCATACCCACGATACTCTTGGTTAGCATATTATGGTGTTTTCATATTAATATAATTTTTTAAAAATAGGTTTTGAGGTGATTATTGATTTAAGTTGATATGTGTCTATGATAAAAGTTTTGATAAAATTCCAAAAAAAAATTAATAATTTTTTATATGATTCACACCTTGGCAGTACCTAATGTTAGCTCATTGTGGAATTTGCATGATAGTAGAATTTACTAAAAATAGGTTTTGAGGTGATTCCCTATTTATGCTTAGGTGTTTTCACATCAAATTATGCTTGAGTATTTTTAATAAATTGGTAAACACGATTTGAACCCTTATGGTTCCATTTTTGGATTATTTAAGTGTTTTAAAATTGGTAGAAATTATTGAAAATAGTTTTTGGAATGATTTCTTCAATTATTTCTATGTGTGGGTGCACTTAAAGTGCTTGATCAAATGCCTATTATTTTCTTAAGATGGAATCAATCCTAGTTGTGATGATTGGCCATTGGAAATATTTTATTAACTTAGTTTTAATTTGTGAATTTTTGTCAATGTACATTTTGGATGCCTCTTTAGTTGATGAACATGGTAAAATGTTTTTGGAAGGGTTGGGTTTTGTTTTAAAAAGTAAATGGTGGTTTTATTAATGGTTTGGGGGTGATTTCATGGAAAATTTATAGGGTGTCATTGTATGATGGAAAATCCATGGGTGCACAAGGTGCACACATGGATATGAACTCAAATGATGATGGCACCTCAAAGTGATGTTTACTTTGAACCTTGGTTTCTCAAATGGTGTGTTGGTTCTTTTGGGAGGTTTTTTTAAAATTAGTTTCAAGTGTGGGTTTCAAAGTGATGGCCTATTTGGTGTAAAGTAAGCATGTTTAGAATCCTTAAGTGTGTTGCGTGTTTTTATCTTGTTTTGAAATAAATTGAGACTTGAAATAAAGGGTATGTTTGGCACATTTTATAAAATTTCACATTTTTACTAATGTTTGGAAATGCTTGTTTGGAAATTTCTTGGAAAAGTGGTGTTTCACATGGTTTTAGAAACGTTTTGAAAATGTATTTGGTAAATGTTTTTGGGGTGTGTAAATTTTAAGGTCCTGTTTGTCACTGTGAATTTAAAGGTGGTGCTTTGTTTTGATTTTAGAAAAGAGTGCAGTTCGGCAAGTGTAAATGCCAGGTTAGAAATTTCAAAGTCTTTTATAAAATAGTTTTGATATTTATATGATGTAATGACCTGGTAGGCACTTTGTATGTTTTGAGACACACACACACACACACGTGTGTGTGTGTGTGTAGTAGGCACCCCTATCTAGGATTTCCCTTTATGGGTTATCGTATAGATGATGTCCATGTTTGGGGTAGGCAAGTACGGTGGCGGTAGGTAAGGTGAGTCATACGTGTGAGGGCCTCCCACTTACATTGTTTACTATTACCATGGGTTCCTGTGCATCTTTTAGGGGATTGAGTGATGGTTCCTGACCAACTCCAATTAGACAGGTTGGTACCCCCTGGATCGATGATAGGCCAGGTGGGATATGCCACTGGGTTGGCTAGTTGAGGGCGACCAGTTGGTTATAGACTTAGGGGATTCATCATACACTGACAAGTGGTTCCCAACTGAGTATGTCCAGGGGTTTTCTAGGGATGTTTAAGATCATTCATTGTTACTTTATTTATCTTCTTGTTTGTATCTATTTTCTTTTCATTTTCTAATCACACTTCTAGTCTGTTTTCTGCATCTGTCAGTTTATTTTCAGTTTTCTATGTTTATTTATTTATTTCTTAACTAGTATTTCCTTGTTTAGGGTTTTGGATTTTAAAATGGTAAAATAATATTTTGAAAGTGGAAAGGTGGAATGTGTATGTTGATTTAAAAAGTAATTTAAATTTTATCTACAAATATGAGAACAACCTATTTTTATATCTATATTTTTAAACTAGTGTTAATGGATTGTTTTGGGAAATGAGACACATAGATTCTGTGATTATTTCATACTGAGAATTTCGATGCTCACCCCTACTTTATCTCTTCAGTTTCAAGTTATCCTATTTTTACATCAATCTCGGAGCGAGCTTCATTCGGTGATTGGTGGTGACCCATGAGGTCACGTGGAGGTATGTGTAGCAGATTATTTATTCCCTCTGAGATCACTTACTTTTATTGTTTAGTTTGATTTTAATTTATTTATTTTTCTTTCATTTATGGGAAAAATAATGCCCACCTATTTATTTTTGATGCCCGGCACTATTTTCTAGCCTGTGGTTATTAGGAACGCCTATCGGGCCATGGTGCAGACCAACTTGGGTGACTGGTTCCGAGTCGACTCGGGTTGGTTCGTGACAAAAATGCAAACACTTAATTTATGATTTAAAAAAAATATTTACTTATTACATGATATAAATATATCATATTTTCACTTATAAGATACATAATGACTTTGACTATTTAATTCCATAATTAAAAAAAATTATTTTTTAAGTACCTGGGTTGTTACATTCTCCCCTCCTTCTGGATATTGCTTCCTCATAATTTTTAGTCACTTATTAAACAAGTGAGGATACCTTTCCCTCATATAATATTCAGATTGACATATTGATTATTCAACCATGTAGTTTCTCTACAAAACCTTAACCCGATGAATTACATTATTCCGCAATAATTTATCTCTATGATAAAGAATCTCAAAAGTTTTCTCTTTATAAGAAAGATTATCTTCTAGATGAACTACTTTTGGGCTGAAAACATGAGAAGAATCTATCACATACTTTCTTAATATCGAAACATGAAAAACATTGTATGCCTAAGATAAACTTAGAGGAAAATCTACTCGGTAGACAACTGGTCCAACTTTCTCTAGGATTTGAAAAGGTCCAATGAATCGTGGGATTATATTTACTTTCTTTCCAAAACACATAAAATTTTCCATGGAGATATTTTAAGGAAAACATGATCAACTACCTCAAAAAAAATGTCTTTCCTCCTATTATCTACATAAATTTTTCGCCTGCTCTGATTTTTCCTCAGGTGTTTTTGGATCATATTCACTTTCTAATCTACATTCTCTACTAATTATGGTCCTATCAAATTTCTTTCCCTGAATTCATCCCAAAATATTAGAGTTCAATACTACTTTCCATATAATTCCTCAAAAGGGGCAATTTGTATAATGGAATGAAAACTATTATTATAATAAAAATAAACTAAAGAAATATGTGTATCCCAACCTCTCAGGTAATCCATTGAACAAGCACATAAAATGTATTATAATGTATGAATTTTTCGCTCATGTCATGACCCTCCCTATTGGGTCCCACACCGTGACTCCCCAGTCCCACCTCAAATAGGCCAGAGGTTGGTGACTAACACCGAGTAGGCATATCACTAACATTGGAGGCATTTTCTAAGTAACTGTACACACTCATACATCTCCAAGCCTACAAATGCTGAAAAGTAAAAACCACTAAGGAACAAAATGCATGAATACAACTAAGCCTAACCAACATAGTATAATGGAAGTAAAGTGTGGAAAGTAAACTGGTCCATAATATAAGCCCACCAAAAACAAGAGTCTGCAACTACAAAGTTCAACCTATAAGAAAGAAAGAGGTATTGGGACTGCTGCTCATAGCCATAGGAACACCTTGTCCTGTAAGGAACTCATAAAGCTCAGTCCAGTCCTAGTCTGCCCCGGACTCCATCAAAAGGCTGCTCATCTGCACAAGACATGACACATGCAGGAAAATCCCGTGCTGGGATGAGTATAACAATACTCAGTAAGGGACCCCGAAAACCATAAAGAAATACACAAATTAAAGGTATATTCATCTCCACATAGTATATGTCTACTGAACATATAGAAAAAGAAACACATCCAGATATACTCGAAATCTAGAACTGTAGTCTACAAGGACCGCATACCCACGCTAGGGGTTCAGTTTGAAGATTCCACAAATCACTTATCCAAGAGAACTCACTCCATGAGTCTGATTGCTTCAATGATGTCTGTCTGAGAAGTAATATTCATTAGGAAAATCCATGAGAGGGATAGATGCACTGATAAATTTGATGAGAGAACAGATACACTCATTCTGGGAGAACACACTCCTGAGTGGGGAAAGATCACGATACAAGGATGAGGATAACTGCCAAGGCCTTGGTGGATATCGCGACTCATCCGGATTTTCCTGCTAAGTAGAGGATCAACATCCTATAAGATTGTTCACATCGATACCTGACTCTATCTAGGGTTAAGAGTGGATAGAGGATCTCACTCCGGACCACTCGAAGGGATACCTGACTCTATCTCAGAAAGTCCTGATGAAGGGATCATACTATTGTGGTTGGAAATGATACCTGACCTTCAGGGGAACAAGAAAAGGGGCACTAAACCAAATGAAACCTTTCCAAGGAATGGTGTACATGAAGATCAGGCAATGTAATGAGAAGTAAATGATGTGTAGAAGGGTCACACACTGTGTCCTCTGACCTCAGGTACTACCCATGTACAACGATCTGTGTCGTAAGGCTTTTCATGTAGAAGAAGGCATACAAAATGCATAAGAGCGTGACATGCTGTGTTCCACTATCTGAAAGCGACTCCGTGTACTCTGGCCATGTGCCCATACACGACTTCAACCCATGTGTCCCAGACCATGTACTGATACACAAGGTAGTCCATGTATCCAGCCATGTCTGGCCATGTGGTGGAGTATATACTGTGTACTCCACCCCCTATCCGTGTATCTTCTACGATACACGTTGAGTCCACTTAAGGACCCACACACTGTGTGATGATGGTCATATGCCGTGTTGGTGCTTCCCATTGCCCGAGACTCAAGCCGCTGTTGGGTGGGGTCTACATGCCATGTATCCCTGGGAGCACGTCATGTTCTTCACCGTGTGCAGTGTGAAAATCCTAGTATCTGCCATGCCGAACCCACACAACATGTTTATCAGAGAACACATTGTTTTCAGAAAATTCCAAAACGTGTTTTTTTCATTGTCGCACCTTAGGTGCTCCTCCAATCTTCGATCTGGCTGTCCGATCTCCATGATACTTCAGGTTTGAGGTCGTCCTGACACCGCAAAGTCGTTTTTGTTGTTTTTGGACCTCTGATTGGCCCCAAAAACAAGTTTCGATCCATTTTCATGAAGAACACTCGAAGAACGATACTCTTCAATTTGACCTGATTCATCATCCACCATCACCATCACACCTCCGTTATGTTGTCGTGATGCTCGATCTTCGATTTGGGATCACTGCATTGCGAAACAGATTTGCAATGATCTGGTGTTCATCACCCCACGAAGAACGCGAAGAACACGGGGCGGGGGAGGAAGAAAACATTAAGCAAAGGAGGAACACACCTCCACCATCATTCATCATGGTGTTGATACACTCTTTTTAGTAGTTTTAACAATGAATCAAATGATAATTTAACAATTATCATAAAGAGATCAAATCCTGAATCAAAACCCCAAGGAAACGGAAAACAACACCCTCCCACAAGAATGCACGATCCATGGATCAATCTATTCATGGGTTGATCCCCGTTCATCATTTAATTGAAGAACGTGGAAAGAAAAAATCAAAAAAAAACCCTACCTCAATTATATTGAAGAAAGATCATCGTATCGCGTTTGTTGGCGAGGTTCCGTCGAATTCGAGGTGTGTCGATCGATTACTCTGATGTCGTCCACCAACGGGTTCTACTCCACAGCTGCAACGACAGTTGTAAATTTGTAGGGTTATGTAGATAACCCTATAAAATTTCCATAAGCATGTATTTAAATGGGAGGAATTAGGTTATTACATTAAAAAGTAAATCAAAATAAAATAAATAAATTATTTATTTTATTTCCTTTAAATGTCTGAAAACTTACTTTTACAGCCGACTCACGCTAGTCGATGTTAGGTCATGTATAAGATAAAGTCTCTACTCTGAACACAACTGTGCCCTCATAATTCTGATCCGGGCACTAGTTTAAAAGTTATTTCACTTTTTCAGGAAAACCGCTCGTGCACACTATTTAGAGTTTAAATTATTTCAAACATTTATTCTGGGAACCCTGGGCCTCAAAATCACACACTTTCAGAAGGCATGGTCTTACAATAATTCCATATAATATTTAAAAATAATACATGGAAAATCTGAGACATTACAACTTAGTCTGTCCATCAGATCATGGATAAAAGGCTATGCTGAAATTTAATTCAATTCCCAATGAATTCTGAAGGCCTTTCCAAAAGTTAGAAGCGAACTTAGGATCATGATTAGATACAATTGATAGAGGAAATATTTTTAACCTGAAAATCTATTTCAGGTACATTCGAGAAAGTTGATATAGAGAAATAATATATCGAATAGGAAGGAAATGTGTAGATTTGGTCAATCAATCAAAAACAACCCAAATCGTATTGTTACCTTGATAATTCTTTGGTAGTCCCACCATGAAGTCCATGAATATATTTTCCAATTTCCACTATGGTACTTGAAAATGGTGAAGCATCCCCTTTAGTATTTTTCTTTCTTCTTTAACATATTGATAAGTTAAACATCTCATGGTAAAATCAGAAATATCTCTTTTCATTCCATCCCACCAGTAATACCCCAAAGGTCTTTGTACATATTAGTGATTCTAGGATGAACTGAAAATAGAGAACAATGAGATTCACTTAACAATTATTTATTCAATTGGAAATAACAAGGCACACATAATATCTTTCCAAATCTCAAGAAAAAATATTTATCAACATTAAATTCAGACAATTTAACTTTCTTAAACAATTATACCTTTTTCTATAACTCATAGTCTTCCTTCTACATTTGCCTAATTACGTATAAGAGAGATGACTAAACTGACACCTAAAACAAAATAGTGGAAATTTCTACACCAACAACTTCCAATCCAAAATTCATCAAATCATTAATCAAGGGGTCATGTTTCAAATGGAACATGGTTAATGTAGCATGATGTTTTCAACTCAAGGAATCCACCACTTTGTTCATTTTTCTAGGATGGTAATTGATTGTGAAATTAAAATCCTTTATTAGTTACATGCATCTTCTTTTCCTCATGTTTAATTCCTTATGATTAAATATACACTTTAAATTTTTAGGGTCAGTATATATTTCACATTTGGTTCCATATAAATGATGCCTCCAAATATTTTAATCGAAAACACAGCTGCTAATTCCAAATCACGTGTGGGATAATTTAACTCATGAGGCTTTAGTTGGCTTGAATTATAAGAAATTACCTGATCATTCTGCATCATAACATAACCAAGTCCATTCAATGAAGCATCACTATAGATGAAAAAATCATCATTTCTAGAAGGCATGGCCAAAACCGGAGCATTCACAAATCATATTTTTAGTTCCTAAAAAAAAATCACAATATTCTATCCAAATAAATTTAAACCCTTTTTGTGTTAACTTAATTAGTGGTCTAGATAACCATGAAAAGTTTTTTAAAAAACCTTAAGTAATAGCCTACTAATCTAAGAAAATTACGAATCTCTGTAACATTTGTAAGTCTTTTCCATTCATCAACTATTTTTTTGTGGGATCAACTATTATGCTATCCTTATTTATAATATTCCCAAGAAAAGAAATCTATTGGAAAAAAAATCATATATTCCAAATTTCCCATATAACTTATTTTCTTTGAGATTTTTCAGGACATTACTTAAATGTTTTCATGATATTCATAAATTTTTAGAAACACCAAAATATAATCAATAAAAACAATAAAAAAATTATCCAAATATTCATGAAAGATTCTATTCCTAAGATCCATAAATATAGTACGAGATGTTTTCAAACCAAATGGAATAAAAAAAATCATAATTCCCATATATAGTTTGGAATGCTATTTTTGGAATGTTATGCTCCTTTACCTTCAGTTGATGGTACTCGAATATCAAGTCAATCTTGGAAAAATGATGAGCTCCTTGGAGATGATAAAAAAACTCATAGATATGAGGCAATGAATACTTATTATTAATAGTAATGTTATTAAAATCTCTATAATCAATTCAAAGTCTCATGAAACAATCTTTCTTTTTAATGAACAAAATAGGAGTACCCCATGGTGAAGTACTAGGATGAATGAAACCTTTATCAAGAAACTCATGTAACTGAATTTTCAATTCTAGAAGTTCCACTTGATTCATTTGATTAGGGAGTTTTAAGATTGAATTAACATCAGGAAATAATTCAATAGTAAATTCAAATTCCTGATCAGGTATAATATCAGGGAACTTATCAGTAAATACATCCAAGTATTCATTTACCACTGACACATCATTAATCTAAATAGTCCCCTTGTTTTCAACAATATTTGTAAGATAACTTTCACTTCCATCTTTTAAAAGTTTCTTAGATTCCTAATATGTTATCAATGGTATGAGTTCATTATTGTATACAAACTAAAAATCTTTTTTAAAAATGACTTTTTTATCTCTACAATCAATCTTAGCATGATAGAAATAAATCCATTCCATACCCAGAATAACATCAAACTCTATTAAGTGAAAACAACAAGGTTTTTAGGTAATTTAATTCTACAGAAAACAACAGGAAGATTATTATAATGTCATTTTGACTTAATATTTCACCCCGGTGTTTTAACCATAAGATCTTGTTTCATTTCTTGAGGTTAAATTTCCAATTTACCAGTAAATTTCTCAGAAATAAAGAAATGTGTAGACCTTATATCAAACAATACATTAGAAAAATATGAGTAAAAAAAGTTCCAGATACCACTTCCTTAGATGGACCAATATCTGCCGAAGTAGTCGTAAATGACTTCACTACACTCTTCTGCTTATAATCTAGATGCTTCCCATCATTCAGGTATTTCTTTGGGTAGGTATTTTCATAATAACCCAAATCACCACATTTAAAACACTTTACAGTTTTCTTATCAAAATTAAACATGCCATCGCTAAGATTTTTTCATTGCAATATCAAGCCATATATCCAAACTTACCACATTAGAAACACTTCCCAAATTTGTTAAGGCATTCCCCAGGATGTTTTTTACCACACTTCCCACAAACTAGAAACTGAATATTCTTACCTTCAGGTTTCTTTGATTGATTTCCACCCATTGAATTCCACCAAGAACTCTTCTTCTGCTTGTTTTCAAAGTACATGTGATCATAGAAAAATACATTTATACCCTCTATATATATTAAAAAAGTTTCTCATAACTTTTTAATTCATGGGAGGCTAAATCCCTTCAGTATCTTGGATTCAATCATGAGTAAAAATGATTGATTTTACTATCAAGATCCTCAATAAGATTTGGAGCATACCTTGATAATCTGGTGAAGTTTGTTTCATACATGACCACTGAATATTCCTATTTTTTTTCAATTAAAGGAATTTATTTTCCATCCTAAGTCAAACCACCTTAGGAAAATATTTTTCAAGGAAAATATTCTTAAATTAATCCCATTACAAGGCATCAATCTCCTCGCTAACTTTGATATTCTTGACTATTTAACACCACTGGGCGACTTAACCTTCAAAATAGTAAATAAAAAGACTAAAATTTTGATTATTTGAACACCCCATGATATAAAATATCTTTTCAAGAGATTTAATCCACATTTTAAAAACATCTGGGTCAAAAGATCCATTGAAAGTAGGAGGGTGTGGCCTCATAAAATGTTTCACTATCATCATGTTCCTTTGTGGTATATCTATATATTCTCTTACTAGATTACACCACCATTCATGGCCTACGTCAACTGATCCATTATTATAAAAAACTACTCAGTTCCAATTCCCACCATTCTAGGTTGCAGATTCGGAAAGATATCATCCTCTCAGTTCCTTCCTACTTCATCTTCCCTATTTCTTCTGCAGAAAACCATTCTGAACAGACATATTTTAGATTAGGAAACATAGTAATCATTAAATTATATATAATTTAAACATATCCCTAAGGTAAAAATAATTAATGGTGTTATATTAACATTATACTAACCCCTAAAGTTATCTAAACCATGCTTTGATACCAATTATAAGGATCCAACCTTAAACAATACATAAACTAGTAAATTATTTTAGAATTCAATTTATTACATTCCCAAAGATATTTTCAGTTTAGAGTTTTAGATAATTGGGACAAAATTCATACATATAAACCCATAAGAATACAAATTGAGTATTACTAAAAGAGTATCCATTTCTTCTATAATACATTTTTTAATAAAATATGAAATATTTTTCATGAAAAATCTTTGAAACATTCATCTTGGATTATTATTTTTATCTTATACATCCTTAAAACTTGTGAAAAACATTTTATAAATTTGGAATGATCAAAAAAATATCATTAAGGGACATAAGAGAAAGGAAATCATTAGTCCATGAATACTTATAAACATACAAAATTATTTTCACTAAGACATACTTCTCACCCATAAAGTATCATATACTTAACTTGTGAAAACATGATATTTACATAAAACATAGAAAATATAAATAAAATCATATAGGAATCTTGGGGAATTAATTAATTAAGATTTTAACCCTCATGACTACTATATTATTTGGAACCCTTATGGCTACCTTATAATGTAACCCTCACGACTACCTTATGGTGTAACCATCACAATTACACTTGGAATAACCCTTACAGTAAACTTACAACATAAAAATACCCAATGCATTATAGGGAGATATAGGTTCCACCATTCAGCATAAAAAATTCCCAAAAACCATAACATAATCATAAAACCATAATACTTGAATAATAAAAACATTCCTTTTGAATTTTGTAAAAATAGAAATTTAAAAGAGGATTTTTAAAGAAAAGTCCCTTACCTCAGGTTCGTCTTAATTTAAACATGTTCAAAACTCCTGTATAATGGTTTAAAGAGTGTTATTAATATATTAAAAAACCTTATTAATATTTATAATTCCTTATATTATCATATTATAACATATTTCCACCAATTAATAATATTTTATTTTTATTTTTATTGTTTCGGGTGAGTTTATTTCATGGTTTCCTTGGTTGGTTCATTATGTATTTTCTTATTGAATAGAAAAAAAACTTAAAAAGTGGAATTAAATGGTATTAATATGTTTCCATAATTTTAAATGATAACATATATCATTTTTTCTGATATTAGGATAAATCATTAGATAAAATATTAATGAAAATGATTTAGTTTATTTTGGTGGTTTTTATAACCATCACAAACTTACAAAATTTTATTTAATATCATGTTTATATAATGGTTAAAAAACATTATATAACTTATAATATCTATAATAAAATATTATTTAACCATAATTATGGTTTTATGACTAGAATTTAAGGTGTTAAAGTAAAATGAAAACACATCGTCCACAATGACGATAAATTGACACATCACAGACGATGTTTTTTTATTTTTTTAGAATAGGAGGAGAATAGGAGAGGGTTGATGATCAATATTACATTAACATAATAACATTACAGTATATTTAAGATAATGTATTTATCATGTCACTTGTATGAGGGTAGGTTAGGATAGAATAAGAAAATAAAATAAATTGAAAATAAAATAAAAGAAAATGAAAGTGGATTTTTCCTCTTGAATTCTTCTCCTTGAGAACCTTCTTAAGGCATTTGGTTTTGGAATTTTGGTGATACCAATAGGTATTGGACATGGAGAAGACGATTAGGAATGGAATTGGGTAGAAATTAAACAAGATACAAGGCCTCGATGAGTTAGGAGAAGAGGTGGTGCGGGGTGATATTTATAGTGGAGGAGATGTGTGTTTTTTATTATTTTATTCATTAGTTTATTATTTTAGCTAAAGACTATGAATAATTGGTAAATTATCACTAAATATATTAAAATATTGAATTATATTATGATATTATGGGATTATATATTCCATACATCATCTATGAATCAACAATTCATTCATTTAGCTTATATTGTAAATTAACATATTTCACTATTCACAAAAAATTTAACTATTTTATAAAAATGTCAAAAATTAACCCTAACCATTTTATGATGTTTATAATTCAAAAATTAACTCCATTTTATGAAAATAATTTTATAAATATGGGAAATTTAATTTTTAATTAAAATCATCATTTATTTGAAAAATACCAATTTTAAAATTATAACTGATTTTATAACACTTTGAAAAATTAATTAATGTCTCATAAAACTATATTATAATCACAAGAAAAAAAATATTAATTTATGAGTCTATTTTATGAAGATAATTTTTCTTTTAAATCATTAGATTAATTATAAAATTTTAAATAAAAATTTATGTGTCACAAAAATACCAACACTTAATTTATCATTTTAAAAAAATTTATTTACTTATATTACATGATATAAATATATAATATTTTCAATTATAAGATACATAAATTTTATTTATACTTTCATAGGTGAGGTTAAAATTCTATTTGTATATATTCTCTAATTTCTATAAATACTACTTATTTCATTATACATTTATAATGTCATTGAATATTTAATTCTAGAATGAAAACAAATTATTTTATAAGTACTTGTGTTGTTACAATATCCCTTATATAACCCTGTTGGTCGGAGTGGATTACTCAAGAGGGGGGTGAATTGAGTACCAATTAAAATTTCTATATTTAAAAGCAGTGTCTTAAAGACCCCCAAATAATAAAAGAAATTAAACTGTAGTGAATTTATATTAATGCAGAGATTCTGTTAGGTTCTCAAGGGATTGATTAATTCCCAGTTAATCAACACAAGAGTGTGTGATTATCTTTTGAAACCAACTTACTAATCCACACTTAACATAAACACTTGCTGATTTAATTATCAAAGTAATCTTTAAAAACAGTATTGGTTTTAAAGTGATTAGCAGTGGAATAAAACTTTGAAATGGATGGCACAACAAAGTAACCAAGAGGTTCAGTCTCAAGCCGAGACTTAGTCCTCTCAAAAGTATATATAAAAATGATCCACACCCTGGATCGGGGTTCAACAGTTTACAACTATCCAGGTCCAAGACCTCTACCACTGTTCTTCGTGGGAAACAGTACAACAGCAACCAGCTGTCCAGGTCACACACGACCTCTACCACAGTTCTTCGTGGGAAAGAAAGAATGAAAGAGTTTTGTAAGGATTTACAGATCCTTCGGTTTGAGTACAGGAGACAGTGTATGTGTTAGATATAGCAGATAACACACACTGCTCGAAATGAATGGTAATAAATCACAGAACAAGAGATGTAGAGTTTAGAGATGGTTCTGGTGATTTCAGTATGGCTCTGGACTCCTTTGGATTCGATTAGAAGTGAGTCTGAGTCCTCTTCTTGTTTCTGTTGAGAAACAGAGTGTCGTATGCTCCAGGTTCACAGGTGGTGAGAATGTAGTCGATGAAGTTCTTCTTGTATGCACAGAACACTCCTCGAGTATGCTTGATTGTCTATGAGCTTCTCTATGTTCCTCTTGTGCTTGTGTCGTTTTTGGTATATTGGATGCACCGCACTTTTCTGGTTCGCGCTTCTTGTTGTTTGTTTTCTTTTCACGTTCGCATTTTTGGTATGTAGTCTTCTCGTATTTATCTCCTATCAGGGGACAGAAGAGATTTCTTTTCAGCAGGTACGAGGTACGGGTTCCTGACATCCGACAACCTTTATCAGATATTTGACAAATCATTAAAATGTATGATATGACCGTTAGATAGATTAAATATAGGAAATAAAGAAATTCAAACAGAGAGTTGAATGAACGGTAGGTAATCAGCATCGGTATCTTGAACATCGGTGGCTCTATGCGTCGGTAGGTACATGCATCGGTAGCTCCATGCGTCGGTAGGTACATGCATCGGTAGCTCCATGCGTCGGTAGGTACATGCATCGGTAGCTCCATGCGTCGGTAGGTACATGCATCGGTAGCTCCATGCGTCGGTAGGTACATGCATCGGTAGCTCCATGCGTCGGTGGCTGTGAGTCTATCGGTAGCTTCGTCCATCAGTGACTTATTCCATCGGTAGCTCTTTATACTTACACCGGTAGCTCTACGTTTGTATCGGTAGCTGTATTTATGAGTACATTAGCAACTCTGTGTTAAGTCTATCGGTAGCTGTCTGTCGGTAGACTAAGTCTATCGGTAGACTGGTTACTGGTATCTCTTTATCAGTAGCTATAGGCAGATTACTTATCTGTTTTATGCAGAACACATCCGATTGTGTTAGAATCAATTTATGACTTGTATGAACATGGATAAATGATGATTAACATATTCCAAAGACTATTTTAAAAGGGTGTTATAGGTTTGATCACAGATTGGAAAGAATTAAAGTATAGATCAACAATACTTAACAATATCATAGAGAATGAAGACATAATTGGGATTTTCAACACAAATAGATACATGATTGAGATTATCAAAACAGGTGAGGTCAACAATCTCCCCCTTTTTTATAATCACAATTTATGATATTTGCATTTAACATAGTGAAAATATAACAGTAAAGAGTATAATAAGGAATTCAATTTTCTCAGATAAA
Organism: Viscum album; assembly: GCA_963277665.1. Taxonomy (NCBI): domain Eukaryota; kingdom Viridiplantae; phylum Streptophyta; class Magnoliopsida; order Santalales; family Viscaceae; genus Viscum; species Viscum album. Next base: position 2,060,284,078 of record OY728133.1, on the reverse strand, counting down.
ACAGCATCATAGATAATAGAAATAGTATGATATAGACATAAGTTATCAGAGGTAAAAATAATAAGGTACTATATAGACATAAGGTATCAGAGATAAAAATGGAAACAAGACAAAGGATAATGTGTTTCCCTTTATGCCTTAGTTTTCTCCATTGAAAATATTTCTCATTTTGTTCTCCTCCTTATTCTCGCATAAAAAGTTTCTCCCCCTCTGTTATTGTTCTCCCCCTTTGTGATAATCAAAAAGTGGGAAAGCATATATATATATAGATATATAGGAGAGAAATAAAACAAAGAGAAGTAAAAAGTGTTCTGTATTATAGTAGTCAAAAAGTACAACAAAAACTGATTACAAAGGAATTCCTATCAAAAAGCTTGGCCACTGGTTCACTCCGCATCTGCAACGTGAGATTTTCCTTTGGGATCAGAAGGATGCTCGGGTGGTGAGGGTTCAGGTGAAGGTTTGGGAATGCCAGAAAAGAGTAAAGGAGGATGGGCCACTGACACAGAGTCAGGCTTGTAAGTTGAAGATTTTTGGGTAATCATGGGTTTGAGGCTTTGAATGGCTTGAACAGGAGTCAGCTGGACTGAGGAAGCAGCTGAGGCAGAAGCAGGCAAAGCAGGAGGGATGATGACTGGTCTAGCATCAACATGCAAGAAGGGCAGCAGCAGATTTCTAAAATCCATAATAATTCCTCCTCCTCTTTCCATAGCAGAGATGAAATCATCTTTGTTCTCCATGAATTTCTCTAGGGCAGGAGTCAGTTCTCTCAGCTTGCTCACTTGTTCTTTGAAAGCTTGAGTGACTGGAGGGAGCTTCATGTGTTCCAACATTAGCTTGAAGTGGTGTTCGAGTTGATGCTTGGTGAAAATTTTGGAGAAGTAGTAGTCCACTTTGCTTTTTATGGCTTCTTGAGAGGCAGAGGCTTCTCTCATAAAATCTTGAACTATCTTCATGATTTCTCTGGCAGAATCCCTTGTAGAAAGCACCACTCGGCTTAACTCTGATGAGTCCCCAGAACCACTGGTAGGAATAGAACCAATCTCCTCCTTCAATATTGCTCGAACTGAGTTCATATCAACTGATGGTTTGGATGTGAGAGGGCCAAGAGAGAAGGAAACAGTTTCTTTAAAACTCTTTGACAAACCACTGATTAGGCTTTGAACTTGAGAGTCTTGTAATTGAACATGATCCTTCACTGAGGTTTTGAAACTTTCAAACACTGAGACAAACTGGCTGACTACACTCTTCACATAGGCTAGGTCCTTGTCAGCTTGAGACTTGGAGCTCATATAGGAATCCAAAGCAACCATTGATGTCTTGAGAGCTTCCAGATCAGCTTCGATTCTTGAAGACTGAGTCTGGCATTCTTTCACTTCTTCCATAAGCTCAGACATAAAGGAAGATAAATTACAAGCCAGAGATAGCTCGAAGGATCTCTCTAGCACTTTCATTTCTTCAAAAAAGCTTTCCTTCATCTCAGCAACTGAAGCACTGAATGATTCTTTTATCTCATTCTTCATGGATTCAAGATCTGATTTGGAGACAAAATCACTTGAGACAACTGCAGCAGATCCCCTTGCTGAGGCCAAATTAACCACAGAAGTAGTCATTATTGAATTAATTGAGGATGCAAGAGAGGTTTCCATTAGCTTCACTTCTTCAACAAAACTGGATTTGAGGTCCTCTTTCAGCTTATTCAAATCATGAAATCTGACCACATCGTCTGGCAACAACTCAGCAGCAAGATCATAATTGGTCTTTGGTCTATCCACATACATCTCATTGTCAGAATCTGGATAATCCAATCCACAGACTATAAACCCTGGGTCTTCTACCCAGTCACCAATCTCAACAGCTACTGTAACATTCCCAAGCACAGACTGATGCTCCCCCTCAATGGGTGCATTCTCATGTATCACAACAGCCTTTTCTGCTGGCCGTTCTTCATCAGAATCTTCTACCACAAGTTCTACAGGTGCAGCATCTAGAAGATCTTCTGATACAGGTACAGCTTCTTCTCTATCTCTTTCTTCTTCAGCAGCAGGTATAGCTGAGTTTCCAATTAAGGGACTCATACTTAACCTACCAGAAGCAGGCGATTCAAATGCATTTTCCTTTTCCTCTTCTTCTTGGTGAGGTACAGACTGGTCTTCCTCATAAGTAGGCAAAACTTCCTCTACTTTTCCTTTCCTAGAATAGACCAGTTCTACAACAGGACTTGGGGGCAAGTCTGGATCTCCTCCGACATCCATAGGAGTTTCTTCTTCTTCTTCTTCTTCTGTCTCATCACTATAAGCAGGTTCCTCTTCATCAGGTCTTAGACTCGGATCTCTCATATCCTTTGGTCTTGAGGGATAATCCACAGGATTAAACCTATCATAGATTTTCTGATCATCACTGACCCATTCTCCCTTCCATGGGTTCCAGTTAATTTTCATATACTTACATACAGTCGAGGTGATGCAGAAATTGTTCTTGACTACAACTGTCTCATCCTGAGACTCAGCTATTTCTTTCACTTTTATCATCACTGAAATCAGCTTGGCAAAGAACAAAGCATTGGTCTTTGACTTTGGTCTAATCATGTCTTCCATTTGAAGCATCAACAATCTGCACAGATTGACTTTTACACCATGTCTTAGCAAATGAAGAAGATAGATATCTTGATATCTCAGATTTTCAAAATCTCCTCTCCTCGGTATCAACACATGCTGAACAAATTTGAAAAGCAGTCGATTCTCTCCATCCATTTCAGCAGCTACCACTTGCCTTTGATTTCCATTCCCAGTCAGCTCTTGTAAGGCGGTCTTATAATCAAAAATGTCACTACTAGGTGGCATTGCTCTTGATACATACCCAGAGACACCTTGATGTGGTACTTTTAAACTCTCAGCCCACTCTACTGAAGAAAAAGACATCTCTTTTTCCATTTACAAAAGAGCTTACCCGATTCTCATTCTCAGACTTCTCAAAGGTTACAAACTCATAGAACTGCTTTATCAACTTCGGGTAGTATGGGCCATTGTTATTTGAGAAACAATCCACCCATTTCTGGTCTTCCAGAATCTCGAGCACTAAGGATTTGCTAGGCAGTAGCCATTCCACGCACAGTTCCTTCTCGATTACTATGTCTCTATTCTGCAAGTGAGGATTCACTGGTTGCCTTCCCGATCTAGTTTTGACTTCACTAACACTGGCTTTATGCTGTGTCTTTTGCTTCTTAGCATTTGGTTCTGCACTTTCATCTCTGACGATAGGAAGCTTGGTTTTTGCCATCGCGGGTTTAGGGTTCTTGGTCGATTTGGGTGCTAAGGTTCGAAGGTGAGAGATTTTGAGCTCGGTGAGGTAAGAAGTGGCTTAGACTTAGTTTTATCATTTAGGAATTCCAGATAAACGATTAAAATAGAGTAATAAAGTAAAATAAAATGATTCGTATTCTTGGCGGCTGACAGAAGTTTTAAACTTTGCATCGGTGTGAGTTAATCATCGGTGAGAAAAACAAATCGGTGAGAATTTCTACGTCGGTGAGAAACTTACATCGGTGAGAATTTCTACGTCGGTGAGAAACTTACATCGGTGAGAATTTCTACGTCGGTGAGAAACTTACATCGGTGAGAATTTCTACGTCGGTGAGAAACTTACATCGGTGAGAATTTCTACGTCGGTGAGAAACTTACATCGGTGAGAATTTCTACGTCGGTGAGAATTTCTCATTGGTGAGAATTTTCACGTCGGTGAGAATTTCTCATTGGTGAGAATTTTCACGTCGGTTGTGATTAAACATTCCCAGTTCATGTCTTATGAAACTTAGCCTATCCGAACTTAAAGGTTTAGTGAAAATATCAGCCAATTGATGTTCAGTGCCAATAAATTCAAGAGAAATATCACCTTTTTGATAGTGATCTCTTAGGAAATGGTGTCTTACATCTATGTGTTTGGTTCTAGAGTGAGATACAGGATTCTTAGAGATGTTTATTGCACTGGTGTTATCACAGTTGATTGAAACATGTTTAAAAACATATCCATAGTCCAAAAGAGTGTGTTTCATCCACAGAATTTGTGCACAGCAACTACCAGCAGCTATATATTCTGCTTCAGCAGTAGATAATGCAACCGAGTTCTGTTTCTTACTACACCAAGAAACTAAGGATTTTCCAAGCAAATGACATGTTCCTGATGTGCTTTTTCTATCTAACTTACAACCAGCAAAGTCAGCATCTGAATAACTCATTAACTCAAAGGATTGTCCTTTTGGGTAAAACAAACCTAAGTTAACCGTGTGTTTGAGATATTTGAAAATTCTTTTAACAGCAAGCAAATGAGATTCTTTTGGGTTAGCTTGAAATCTAGCACACATACACACACTAAACATAATATCAGGTCGACTAGCAGTAAGATAAAGTAAACTACCAATCATACCTCTGTAATTTGTTTGATCAACCGGTTTCCCAGTTTCATCTGCATCCAATTTACAGGTAGTACTCATAGGAGTTTCACTTTCCTTGATACTATTCAGACCAAAACGTTTTAAAAGATCCTTTGTATATTTACTCTGATTCAAAATAATACCATTTTCATTTTGAAATACTTGAAATCCAAGAAAGTACTTAAGCTCTCCCATTAAGCTCATTTCAAATTCATTTTGCATACTTTTTGAAAAATCAGTACATAAAGAGTGTTTAGAAGATCCAAAAATAATATCATCAACATATATTTGTACAACTAAAACATCTTTAGAAATTCTTTTAATAAAAAGAGTTGGATCAGCAATCCCTTTGGTAAAACCTTTTGAAATAAGGAAATTGCTAAGTCTATCATACCAAGCTCTTGGAGCTTGTTTTAAACCATACAAAGCTTTAGAAAGTTTAAAAACTTGATTTGGAAAATGGGGGTTAGCAAATCCAGGTGGTTGTTCTACAAAAACATCTTCAATTATAAAACCATTTAGAAATGCACTTTTTACATCCATTTGATATAACTTGAAATCCAGATGTGCAGCATATGCAAGTAAGATCCTAATGGCTTCTAGTCTAGCTACAGGTGCAAAAGTTTCCTCATAGTCTATGCCTTCTTCTTGACTATATCCTTGTGCAACTAGTCTAGCTTTATTTCTAACTATATTTCCAGATTCATCTACTTTATTTCTAAAAACCCATTTTGTGCCTATTGTCAAGGTGTCCTTGGGTCTGTCAACTAATTCCCAGACTTTGTTTCTTTCAAACTGATTTAATTCTTCCTGCATAGCTATTACCCAGAATTCATCATTGATAGCATCATTGATATTTTTGGGTTCCAGCTGTGAAAGAAAGGCTTGATGTTCAACCTGGTTTCTTAGAGAAGCTCTAGTTTGTGTTCCTCTATCCAGATTACCAACAACAGCTTCTAAAGGATGATTCTTTAGAATCCTCGTTGATCTAGTAAAGGTTGGACTAGAAATTTCAGGTTCATCTATAGGTTTGGGTTCAACAGAAGCAGATTCTGGAGAAAGTCCAGAACTGGATACTTTTATAACAGGTTCTTTAAATTTATCATTAAGGTCCAGAATAGACAAATCTTCTTCAAGATTTTCAAGAGAGGTTTTAGGCTCATGTGGATCAGTTTCATCAAACTTGATGTGAACAGATTCTTCCACACATTTGGTTTTCTTATTGAATACTCTATAGGCTTTACTTGAAATAGAGTAACCCAGAAAAATTCCTTCATCACTTTTGGAAGCAAACTTATCCAGATTATCTTTAGTATTCAGAATAAATACTTTGCAACCAAAAACTTTAAAGTAATTAACCTTAGGCTTTCTATTGTTCCACAATTCATAAGGGGTTTTCTTAAGAACTGGTCTAATCAAGACTCTATTAATAACATAACAAGCTGTATTTACAGCTTCAGCCCAAAAATAAATAGGCAGGTCATATTCATTGAGCATGGTTCTAGCAATTTCTTGAAGAGTTCGGTTTCTTCTTTCTACTACACCATTCTGTTGGGGTGTTCTAGGGGCAGAGAAGTTATGAGTATAGCCATTGTGTGAGCAATAAGATTCAAAATCTTGATTTTCAAACTCACGACCATGATCACTTCTCAGGGTCTTAATCTTGAGTCCACTAAGATTTTCTACAGACTTGGAGTATTTGACAAAGTAAGAACAAGCTTCACTTTTGTGAGCTAGAAAATATACCCAAGTATATCTAGAAAAGTCATCTACAAGAACATAAACATAGTGCTTCCCATTTAAACTAGAAACTCTTGATGGTCCAAACAAATCCATGTGAACCAATTCAAGTGGTTGAGAAGTTGAAACTTCTTTCTTTGATTTAAAAGAAACTTTGTGTTGTTTTCCCTTTTGACAGGGGTTACACACTCTATCATTTGGGAATTCTAACTTAGGTAGGTCTCTAACTAGGTTTTTCCTAGAAAGTTTTCTAAGTGAGTGAATGTTGCAATGTCCTAATCTTCTGTGCCATAGCCAAGATTCTTTATGAAAAGCATTCAAACAATTAATATTCTGCTTAGCTAAAGAATTCAGATTAACAGCATAAATATTTTCATTTCTTAAGGCAGAAAATACCAAACCATTCTTAGAATCAAAAACTTTGCAAGAATCATTTTCAAATTTAACATGAAAACCATCATCACATAACTGAGAAATACTTAATAAATTGTATTTAAGGCCATCAACAAATAAAACTTTAGAAATCAAAATTGAATCAGTGTTACCAATCTGGCCTAGGCCGATGATTTTCCCTTTTGAGTTATCACCAAAGGTGACAAAGCCTCCATCAACTTTTATTAAACTCTTGAAACAAGAGAAGTCTCCTGACATATGTCTTGAACATCCACTGTCCAAATACCACGTCTCTTTACAGGAGCTCTTTAAGCAAGTTCCCTACAAAGCAGATTTAGATGGGAGATGATTTTGGTACCCAGATTTTCTTGGGTCCAGACAGGTTAGCCAATAACACTTTAGGTACCCATATTTGTCTAATGGGTCTCATATAATTTGTAGAATTGACATGCTTTGAAAGATAAACTTTATTAGATCCATAGCTATGTATATAACTGGTTGAAACATATGAAGTTCCAAAATTACCTTCATTCTGTCCAGATTTAGAAATGAATCTAGTTTTAGCAATTTTCCTTTCTCCAGGTTGGTATCCTATACCAGTAGTATATTTAGGTGCTACTTGCTTTCCTAGCATCTGTGTCAGAGCATTCTTGCCATTGGTGAACTTATCTAAGTCTTTTCTAAGTTGCTCATTTGACAGTTTCAGTTTTGTATTTTCTTTTAACAGTTGAGCATTTTTCTCTCTTTCAATAGTGAGTTCGGTTTTAACTGTAGTGGTGAGAGCATGCTGTTTCTTTAATGACTTGTATTTATCCTTAAGTTCATTACATGTCTCTTCCAGCATATCACAGTATTCAAACAGTTCAGATTTAGACATGTTATCACCTTCAGAATCATCTCCAGAATAATATGAATTTGAAGCAGGAGTTTCAGCAGTTACCTCAGAAGTGTTTGCCATAAAGCACATGTTGGCTCGATTCCTTTCAGAGTCTGAAGATTCAGCTCCACTTGTGCTGTCTTCTGAAGCACTCCAAGTAGCCTTCATAGCTTTCTTAAACTTATTGTCCTTATATTCATATTTCTTTTTATATTTCAGCTTTGGACAGTCGGCTTTAATGTGTCCTTTTCTCTTGCACTCATAGCAGACAACATCATCTGATTTGTCATTCTTCTTCCAGTCCTTTTTCCATTTGCCTTGGTGATCATACTTACCCTTATAATTTGTTTTTCTGAAGAACTTCTTTTTCCTATAAAATTTCTTAAATCTTCTAGCAATGTGAGCCATCTCAGCATCACTGTCAGAATCACTCGGACTGTCCTCACCACTTGAACTTTCAACTATAGCTTGAAGCTTTTCCTTGTCCTTATTCTTTGAAGTTGAGGATTTGAAAGCAACAGACTTTCTTGCAGGTTCATTTTCTTCCTCTTTGTTCACTTTAAGCTCTTCTTCATACATCATCAGCTTGCCAATTAGTTCCTTGATAGGTAGAGAAGCTATGTCACATGATTCTCTGATTGAGACAGATGTGCCTCTCCATCTATCAGGTAGACATCTCAAAATTCTCATAATTTGTTCCTTCGATGAGACATCCTTTCCCAGCGAGATCATTGTATTGACAATTTCGTTGAACCTGAGATACATGTCAGAAATGGGTTCGTCAGGCTTCATTTTAAAATTATCATACTTGATAGTATAGGTGTTCAATCTCATTTCTTTAACATTGGTTGTTCCTTCATGAGATACAGCTAAGGTATCCCAAATTTCAAAAGCAGTTTTACATGCAGAAATTCTATTAAACTCTTCATCTCCTAGAGCACAGTACAAGGCATTCATAGCTTTACAGTTGTTATTGTAAGCAGTCTTTGTAGGTTCATCCCAAGTAGATCTAGCAGTAGTAGGCATTTTGTATTCTGATTCAATAGCAGTCCAAATATCAAAACCTATGCTTTCTAGATGGATTTTAATTTTCAGCTTCCACTGAGCATATTTAGTTCCATTGAAGAAAGGTGGCCGGTTAGTAGCAGCACCCTCAAGTCTATTGTCCATGATGAGAGAATTTTAAAGAGATAAAAATTTAGAAATAACAGAAATTTTAAGAACTTTAAAATACAACTAAAATCACAGTTCAAAAGCAGAGTACTTTTAGAAAGTATTTTCAACCTCTGATACCAAGTGTTGGTCGGAGTGGATTACTCAAGAGGGGGGTGAATTGAGTACCAATTAAAATTTCTATATTTAAAAGCAGTGTCTTAAAGACCCCCAAATAATAAAAGAAATTAAACTGTAGTGAATTTATATTAATGCAGAGATTCTGTTAGGTTCTCAAGGGATTGATTAATTCCCAGTTAATCAACACAGGAGTGTGTGATTATCTTTTGAAACCAACTTACTAATCCACACTTAACATAAACACTTGCTGATTTAATTATCAAAGTAATCTTTAAAAACAGTATTGGTTTTAAAGTGATTAGCAGCGGAATAAAACTTTGAAATGGATGGCACAACAAAGTAACCAAGAGGTTCAGTCTCAAGCCGAGACTTAGTCCTCTCAAAAGTATATATAAAAATGATCCACACCCTGGATCGGGGTTCAACAGTTTACAACTGTCCAGGTCCAAGACCTCTACCACTGTTCTTCGTGGGAAACAGTACAACAGCAACCAGCTGTCCAGGTCACACACGACCTCTACCACAGTTCTTCGTGGGAAAGAAAGAATGAAAGAGTTTTGTAAGGATTTACAGATCCTTTGGTTTGAGTACAGGAGACAGTGTATGTGTTAGATATAGCAGATAACACACACTGCTCGAAATGAATGGTAATAAATCACAGAACAAGAGATGTAGAGTTTAGAGATGGTTCTGGTGATTTCAGTATGGCTCTGGACTCCTTTGGATTCGATTAGAAGTGAGTCTGAGTCCTCTTCTTGTTTCTGTTGAGAAACAGAGTGTCGTATGCTCCAGGTTCACAGGTGGTGAGAATGTAGTCGATGAAGTTCTTCTTGTATGCACAGAACACTCCTCGAGTATGCTTGATTGTCTATGAGCTTCTCTATGTTCCTCTTGTGCTTGTGTCGTTTTTGGTATATTGGATGCACCGCACTTTTCTGGTTCGCGCTTCTTGTTGTTTGTTTTCTTTTCACGTTCGCATTTTTGGTATGTAGTCTTCTCGTATTTATCTCCCATCAGGGGACAGAAGAGATTTCTTTTCAGCAGGTACGAGGTACGGGTTCCTGACATCCGACAACCTTTATCAGATATTTGACAAATCATTAAAATGTATGATATGACCGTTAGATAGATTAAATATAGGAAATAAAGAAATTCAAACAGAGAGTTGAATGAACGATAGGTAATCAGCATCGGTAGCTTGAACATCGGTGGCTCTATGCGTCGGTAGGTACATGCATCGGTAGCTCCATGCGTCGGTAGGTACATGCATCGGTAGCTCCATGCGTCGGTAGGTACATGCATCGGTAGCTCCATGCGTCGGTAGGTACATGCATCGGTAGCTCCATGCGTCGGTAGGTACATGCATCGGTAGCTCCATGCGTCGGTGGCTGTGAGTCTATCGGTAGCTTCGTCCATCAGTGACTTATTCCATCGGTAGCTCTTTATACTTACACCGGTAGCTCTACGTTTGTATCGGTAGCTGTATTTATGAGTACATTAGCAACTCTGTGTTAAGTCTATCGGTAGCTGTCTGTCGGTAGACTAAGTCTATCGGTAGACTGGTTACCGGTATCTCTTTATCAGTAGCTATAGGCAGATTACTTATCTGTTTTATGCAGAACACATCCGATTGTGTTAGAATCAATTTATGACTTGTATGAACATGGATAAATGATGATTAACATATTCCAAAGACTATTTTAAAAGGGTGTTATAGGTTTGATCACAGATTGGAAAGAATTAAAGTATAGATCAACAATACTTAACAATATCATAGAGAATGAAGACATAATTGGGATTTTCAACACAAATAGATACATGATTGAGATTATCAAAACAGGTGAGGTCAACAAACCCCATATTAAAAATATTTCTCATGTTAAAAATAAAAGTATGGAAAAATTGACTTTCCTTTGAATATAAAATTATAAAGGTTATATTCTCACCCAAAAGGCCATAAATGGTCTCCTAACCAATACTTTAATGCTTAGAGATAAAAAATAATCATACAATAAAATTATTATAAGTGTTAGTATAATTTTATAATATTTTTAATATTATTTTACCCTTAATTACCCGATTTACCCTTAACCGTGGTAATAAAAAAATTACTAAAGTTACTATTCATATTTCCCAAAAATAAAAGGGAGTTATTTATTAAATTTGAACCTTATAATTCAAAATATAGAATCATTTTTTCAAAAGTCCAAACACAAAAATTGCAGAATTTAATTAAAAATTAATCCCATTGACGGAACGAGAAAATGGGTTTTAAAGTAAAAACTCTCAAAATACTGAAATGTTTTTATATCCAAATTCATTGTGAAATTGATTGAAATAAACTTCATTTGATTAATTGATAAAAACTTGATCTAATTATACTTTAAAACCATTTAAATATATAATTTAACACTATAAATTATTTAGATGAAAAATTTATTGTCAATTAAAAATGCAATATTTTTTCACTATTCATCATAAAATGAATCATATTAGAAAGACACCAAAAATTAAACCAAATTAAAATTTAATACTCTTCTTTCAAATAAGAAGTTTATTTTTTCAAATAGAACTTATAAAATTTTCAAAAATTAGATTTAAAACAAGTGCGCCATTAAAAGGCGACAAATATGTTTTTTTGAAAAATACTTCTTTTATTAGTAAAATTGGATTTGTTCTTATATCATATCTAGAAAACACATAAAATTAACGTTAAACATTATATTTAATATTATATATATATATATATATATATATATATATTTCATTAATATAATCCAATAAGAGTGATTTGTTTATTTATTGGTATAAAATACACTTGTGTACATTTAAATAGTTTTTTTAGAAAAACATTTACTTTATTTTAAAAAGGGTTTTACATTTATTTATAATTATTTTGTCAAAGAATTATATATACATGTGTAAAACATAATTTCATAATTCAGTTAATCCTTTTCATATCCTCTATTCTAATGGCCAGGTTATAATTGTCTTGTTTAAATAATTACAATAATAAAATGATGTTTTGTAGAAACTCAAAATTGCATGTAATGCAAGATAATCTGGTGCTGCTACACATGGAATTCTTCCCATGTACCAGTACAAAGTGTATCCCATGTAAATCCTAGATGGCCATGTCCATGTAGGGGTACATAGCATTCCCATGGCCGTGTACCTCAACCCATGTCCGTGTACCCTTTGAGGTATACGATGATCCATTAGGGAGGGTTCACATGTCGTATGATAGGGTTACACATTGTGTGATCCTTAAATTCCTCCCAAAACCCTAAACACTACTATAGGGGATCCACATATAATGTATCTCTAAAGTACATACTGTGTTGTTCGGGATTTTCCAAAAACCCTAGTTCTTCCTTCTGTGTATGGTCATGTCACCGACACCTCAAATTTTATCCTCGATCTTGCCAGAAATCACAGATATACTCTGACCAGGCCTTTCCATCACCGCTCGCTGAATTCTGGTCACTTGATTCACATGAAAATTAGTTTCCATTCATCTTTATCATCATCACACACACCATCTGAAATTGGAGGTCTCTAATCCGGTCTGATCCATTCGCTGCTACCATTATCACAACTCCATCACATTATTCTGAGACTAGATCTGAAATATCGAATCATTGTGCCAAGAAATGGGTGTGTAACGATTAATTACACAGTGTATATAATCATGAGGAATGGACCTCAGCCGATGTTTATGTCAACCTCAATTTTTTTCCATCAGAACAAATAATTAATAAATAATAAATAATCACAAATAAATTCTCCCAATTCCCAAATAAAACTAATATATCCCATAATAATCATGATTCATGAATCAATATATTGGTTGTTGATCCATGTTCATCATAGAAATAGAAAATGATGGAAGAATCCAATAAAAAACATCCTACCTCAATATGGATCGATCGTAACAAAGAACGATCCCACATCATTTTCATTGGAGAGATCTACGAATCCCATTTCACATCGTTCACCAATCTTTGATTCAGTTGATGTTTTCTTGAGAGAGATCCTTCAACACTCTCTCCAAGGTTTCTCTAAGGGCTCTAGGGTTATGTGGATAACCCTGTAATTCCATCATAACCACACTCTTATAGAATAATTTAGGTCTATATGTCAATGGATAAATAAAATAAAACAAATTAATTATTTTATTTATTTTACCCTTGTGATGAATTTTCCAAAAACACCTCTTGCTGAAAAAGGTTTTTTCACGCCTAGGGTAAAACTCATGTTTAAAACTCAATGGAACCCTCAAATTTCTGATTTGGGACGTCATTTAGAAGTTATTCCACTCTTTTAGGAAGACTGTGCATGCGTGATATTTAATATATTTAATATGTTTAATATATTTAATATATTTAATATATTTCAAATTTTATTCTGGACACACCATTCCTTGTAATCGCACACCGTCTCAGTGCTTGGTCTTGAAAGTAATCCATATAATATCCAAAAACAATACATGGAAAATTCGATTCATTAAATTTTATATGCACCTAGATTTTTTTTCTTGATGAGAAAAGAGATTTCTTCAGAACAATGGTTAGTGGTGAAGTTATGGAATTTTTATTTAAATGTTTGGAAAAGTGTTTGGATGTGACACACAAAGGATAATATGACTATGATCAAAGATATTATCCTATTAATCATACACATTTCAAGTTTTAGAATCCATTGGATGAACTAACTGAGATTGGAACCCCCAGGAGAACTAATGTCAAACTTAGTGGAGAATGTAAGATGATAGTCAAGTTTTTTCAACATTTGATATGTCAAAGAAAATGGTATTTTAGCATCCCGAGGCATCGAGATCTGTTTTTCTTATTTTCAATGAAGAATGATATTCAAATAAATCTTTGTAGGTATGTCATAAGGCATATGGTTAATTTGTGTAATATAGCTTCAAGGTTAAGTTCTTTAATATATCCTAATCTCATTTTGGTCTTACTAGAGTATAAAGGCTTAGTCCCTTAGAGGAGGGAAAGAATAACCTCATCTAATGGATTTTTACCTATATAAAAAATTTGTAAGAAAATGAGAGTAAATTAGAAACCATGGAAAAAGGAATGAGTGGATGACTCAAAAAATATATAAAATATTTAATCCAGTGAAGTACCCTGTTAGACCTAGGGATCTAGTGGATCTAGGTCTCTAACTTGATGAAGTTTTGGAATATTCAGATGATTATTTTTCTACTTCCAAAGAAGTAGAAGAGAAAGTGGCTGTTGAGGAAGAGGAATTAGAAGAAGAGAGAGAAGTTATTGACCATGATGAAGAATCTAAAACTGTTCATGAGGATGAGCTAGAATGGGATAATTCTATTGAATCTGATGAAGTTGGGATAAATCATAAGGATTTCATATTATTAGGAGTACTCCTAGACAACCTATACCATGTGAAATTTATAAGGGGAATAATTCCCCTAGATCTCTTGTTTTGGGCTTAGACTATATTAATTTTGATGATAATGATCATAGAGGTAGTCCACCTGAACATGATGGACCTATCATTCTCTACATTCAAATAACTTTAGAAGGAACATTTATTTATGAGGTTGATAATGAAGAGATAATTGAGGTGTCTTATGTAATAACTTCTGTTTATTAGAACATTCAAGACATATTTGGTCCTACTCCCCCCAAAGAAGATGAGGAATCTCAGATTATTATTCATGAGGATATAGTTAATGATTCTGATAGAGATTGAGTTGAATCTTTTAACAGAGTCTAGGATCAGATTATGTGATCAATGGAGGATGTACCTAAGATAGATGGTAGGCATCAGTCTAGTGATCCATCTCCCATGCTCCTACACCCTCTTTTCCTCTTACTTAATTTGTCACTAAGGATGATTTGGTTGTGTTAAGTCAGAGTTAATGGACATGTTCAAGTATGTATTTGTTAATTTTGACAACTCATTGAAATAAGTTAGAAAATATGACATTTAGGAAGATGTTACATTGTGTATTAATCAAATCCAACCCTACTTTTAGTTCCAGATAGAGATGACGAAAAATAAGATTCTATATTTGAGAGATTAGGTTTGTGCTCTCCAAGATGATCTATATGGTATGATGATTTGATTAGAACAACAATTTATTAATGTTATATTTCAACCTTCTTCTGTTCCTCCTCTTACTCCTCTGGGTAAGTTAGTTTTTGATGAAAAGAATATTAGACAACTCATTTGAGATAAGTTGAAGGTTATGTTTGATGAGTTTAGAATGAATAGAAGAGCTATGTTTGATTGGTTTCAAACTAATTATTATAATACCTTATAATTATTTCGATAGAATGATAAGAAATCTGGTCAAGATATAAAAACCATCAAGAGAGAAATTGATTATTACCCGAGAATGATCTGCACAAAGTCATATTTGAATGGGATGTTTAGAACTCTTCTTTTGTACTCGAAGATTCCACCTCTGACTCATGCTTTTAAGTCCCAAGTTGAAAATATTAGGGATATGAATCTATTTTTGGAATCTTTCATGGATAATAGAGATTATTTACTTCATGATCTGAAGCACGGTTCTTAAGTAGTTAGTGATTTTACCTGGTTGATGGGACCTTATCTATACACATCTCGGATAGCTATGCTATCTTCTTCAACCATTACTTTATCCCTATCCACTACCTCTTCTACCATTAATCCTTTCAGCCTAAATACTAGACAAGACTTTCAGTAACTCAAACCTATTTCTAGACGTTTATTTATTAGAGAGTTTGGCTCCTCATCTTCTCCTCAGAATACCTATGCTCCTGCCTATACATCCAAAGGAAAGGACCCAATTTTTCCTACAGATAAAATAGATATCACAAATTATGATTCATATCAGGATCTCTGATAGGGGTTTTTTGTAATCTATTTTGATATATTAATGAAATATTCCTTTTTTTTATCTTTTTTATTTTAACTTATTACTTTTTGATAATCCCAAAAGGGGGATTAATTAATGAGTAGTGATTAGTGATAAATTAAAATAACTTGAAATCATTGGAAAAAAATTCATGATTTTAGGAACTTACTAAAAAAATATTTCAATCCAATGATAATATACTTTTATTATATTCAATTAATTTTAATTTAAATATCATGATTTATGATCATAAATAAGGGGATGATTGTTTTCTTAGACTATCACATCCTTATTTTAACAATACCAAATCATGTTTATATTGTTATTAACGAATTTTTTGTTTTTTATTTAGAAAATGGTTTACTGATTTTTTCCCAAAAATGGATAAGTTTGGAACTGACCGTGCCAACATTTATGCATGAGTAGTATACTTATCATATAAATAGTTTGAACTAACCATGAAAATAAACTAGCCATGTGAAACTTACCACATTTTGTACACCATCTGATCACATGAACAAAATTCTTACCATGAGTCAAATGATATTTTTTTGAAGTCATGAACTGAATGCGCATTGAAGTTGAACTTACCATGAATTGAGAATCACATCACTGCATATACAATAAACCTAACATTAGATAGATATGTACCCACCACTTGAATAAATCAATTTACCTTACCAAGTTATGTATAATTTTTCATAAAGTATTATAATGACC
Organism: Viscum album; assembly: GCA_963277665.1. Taxonomy (NCBI): domain Eukaryota; kingdom Viridiplantae; phylum Streptophyta; class Magnoliopsida; order Santalales; family Viscaceae; genus Viscum; species Viscum album. The sequence goes on along the minus strand of OY728133.1, from coordinate 2,060,267,740 downwards.
ATGTCTATTATTGTAGTGACCTCACGAAGAAACAACTTACCACATGAAGTCATGAACCTACCATATGAGCAAATGAAATGACTATGTGAAGTGAAGAAAAAATCATGAAAACATTCCGAATCAACTAATAATTCCAACCAACCATATCAAGTTGTCATACCAACTAACCATGTTTTAAGTGAAGAAAAATTTCCTTGTATAACATAGTAGTGGAGAATTTCAAATCTCCAATGGATAGTTTTCAAAGAATTAATTGAATAATTAGTGTATTTAATATTTCATTGATTATTCTTCAATGACCAATTTTGATGAATATCTCTTTAAGAAGAAAATCCATTCATGTGTAAAAATTGATGGATTTTACATGCTCTTACAAATAATAACAGAGGGCCCTATATGTAAACCTGTGCTATAAAGGAGACTCTACAACACTATTTTTTCCTAAAATGTATGCGAAACTTGTCTGAGATCCTTCTAAAGACAAATTCAAGAACTCCAGACAACTGAAACTTTTTATATTAATTTACATCACATTTTATTATCTCATATCTCTTGATTTTTCTATTTGTGATTTAATTTAGAGCTGTGTTGTTGTATCAATCTGTTTATTTTTAAAACACAATATTCAATATTAAACTAGAGATTACTTTATACTCTCTAAAATCTTTCATTTGTATTCCCACGAACAAAAGTGGAAAAGTTCTGGTGTGACTTGGTATCATGTTTTATCCCATGAAGAACTCTGGAAGAGGCTTTGTGCATGGATATCCTTGTGAGAATTTGATCATAAAACTTGATCTAGGTTGTGGATTAGTTTTTTTATAATAAGCTGCTTTGAAGAAGGTTATTTCCAATTGGAGGGGATTAAGTCTCTGCTTGAGACCGAACCCCTTGTTAATTTCCACCATGCTATATTTACTGTAACTTTTTTACTGCACTTTATATGTTTTGTGTTCTTTGTTATTAAATGAAACCAGTTTAAAATTTTAAACTATTAAACAAAAATTTAATTTGATATTAAACTTAATCTAGTGTTTTATATACTTTGTTTTATATGAGTATATTAGTTTCAAAAGTTAAAGTATTTTCCAAAGTATTTTAACTGAGCTGTGATCAAGTTTCTAAGAATATTTTCAAAAGATAAAATTATATAATTCTACTATTTTTGTTAATTATAGATTTTTAATAAATTGGGGGATTTATATTTTAAATTTTTTTTGAATAGAAATTTTATTAGAAACCCAATTCACCCCTTCTTGAGTTGTCCACTGGGACCAACATCAGTTTTTGTATATGTATTTTTTTTAATTTAAAAGTTATTTTTATCTTAATTATAAATTTAATTAGATTAAATAGAGATTAAATTTAGGTTAAAAAACAATCAAATTTTCAAATAGGGTTTAGTTTATATATTTATTAAAACCTAAGTTACTTAGGTAAAAACCAATTACCCTAATAAAAAAGGTAAAAGTAAAAATATAAAAACCAATGACTTCCAACATGTTTAAAAAATCCTTGAAAATATTTTTTTGAGCCTTTATATACCAAATATCACCCAAAAATCCTTTATTACTCACTTTTTAACCATTGATCCATGAATAATGTCATTCCATTATTGAAAAATAAGAGGTGTTCACAAAAGTGACCCTTTCTTCTCTTATTAAAGGGGAGACATCCACCCATTCATTCCACACACATTAATTTGTTTTTTTTTCATTAAAATATTCCATTTTGATCCTAATAGAAACCTATATCAAGTTTATAAGCCTCTTATCTATATTATTTAGTCCAAAACCTTCATTTCTAAGGAGACCTTCAAGATAAAGTTCAAGGTCCCAAAATGGGTATTACTTAATCCTTATCTTTTTATTCTTATTATTTCACTTACAAAGTTATCTTGACCATAGTTATATAATGACTTAAATATCATTAGTATACTGAATTTTTATTATATTAATGGAACAACCCTTATTTATTCCTTTCCATCCACTTAGAAAAACAAAAGAATGCCGATTGTGCATTGTGCGTACTACCGCCTCCACAAAGTGAAATTTTTAGTTTTTCACCACTGCCTCTCTTCATTGGTTATAAGGATGAAATTGATGAATAAATGTGACATATATAATGTAATTATGATTATTAATATAAAACTATAATTCACTTTTTCACTCTTATTCTTTGAGAAATGAAAATACTAACCGTGCATTGTGCAGACTAACGCCTTCACGATGTAACATATCTCATTTTTCATTTAGTTTATTTATTATTTATTAAATCCAATTCAAATAATATTAACCAAATTAAAAATATATAAATAATATCATTATTATTACGAAATAATGACACTATTTTCAAAATAATCCACTCTTATAATCATAATCATCCCTTGATTATGATATGTTTATGTTTGAGTCGGTCTAACTACCTACTTGAAAAATTATGTAAAATAATATCATAGAATACTATGAGAACATAATTTATGATAATATAATATATAAATAAAAAGGTAAATATTTTATTTTATTTTTATAATGGTAACATTAATTTTAAACTCATTAATTAAGATACTGGCATCCATTCGTGCAAAATCACCAAAACAGGTACATCACCAATTTCATCTTTACGGATCGTAATAAAAACCCAATATAATGAAATTATAACATTATAAATAATTATAAAAAATAAATTTAAGTACCTTTTATGATCTTTTAATGATGAAATTTGACATAAAAATGAAGAACAATGCTGCTATTATGAAACTAGATGAATAGAATCTAGATTATTCACACACGATATTGAAAATAGATAACAACTAACTAATATACATGTAGAGAATAATTATAAATTAAGTTTATAAAAGGTTATATATATGAATAAGGTTATATAATAGGTTATTAATATAATTATTTTTGTTATATAGGGTATTTAAGTGCTTTAGTGGAACTCAAGAAATAAGGTAATAGTTTCTTATCTCAAATTTTCACCCCTTGAGACATATTTTCTATTATACACCATATTTTATTTGGAATGATGTATATATAAAAAATTTAATATTTTTTTTATCATGATCCAATAATTATTAATAAAATTTAATGTTTCATTTGAAATCATATCCTTTAAAGGGTTTTGATTTAAATGTTTCTCAAGCTGTAATAGATTTCTCGACTCAAATTATTTCTCCTTGAGTTATAAATTCTCTACTTGATTATTATCTTATAAGACACTTTTCCCTTATAATTCCATTACTCAATGGTATTTTATTTTTTTCTCCAAGTATTTTACTTCTTTTCATCGATATCATTTCCCTTGATGAAATACCTTCCCAAATAAAAGTTTGACGTCTAAAAGAACAACTCTCATTATTTCCAATCGATTCTTTCCTCCATGTCCATATTTTAATTCCCACCAATGTTCTACTTAATAATTGGAATTCTAATTATGAGTTATCTCATGTGAACTCTATATTTCCATTATATTCTTTTAAAAATTATTTTATGTTACTCTTTTTATAATGTGAGTTTTCAAAATAAATATTTCAAAATATTAAAAAGGTTTTCCCATTATTTAAAAATAAAATGTTTTACCTTCCACACACATTTATTTTTATAACATTTTTTGTCTTATAAAGAATATATTATTTAATTTTATATTTTGAAAGTAAATTTTTTCAATGTTTTCAATTCAAATTTTTGAAAATAACTTTTGAAATTGATCAGTAACCTCTTATTTTTATGATAATGTTAAAAATATTTTCTAAAATCTATATTTATGTTTTTATTCAATATGAACACATCTTTCCATAACCTTTTTCTTCTATATGAAAACTTCCTCTCTACGCCTTCATGGTTTTAAAAAGAAATTATTACTTTCTTATTTTCATAAAATAAATGTTTTCAAAAGATCAAAAATATATCTTATTTTAAATGTTATATTTCTAAAACTCTTAAAAAGTATTTTTCATCCAAGTATTTTTACTTTGAAATATCTTATAACTGATTAAGAACATTATTAAAATGACACCATATAACTCATTTCTCTAGATAAATTATGCAATTTTTTATCAAAGAAATTATTCTTCAATGCCTTTGTCTTGAAAAATCATCCTCTATTAAAGCATTAATTTGCTTCTATTTACTTTCATTTGTTAACACTATATATTTTCTTCCATCGATTGAAGGGTGTTCACATAGATGCTATACATTGATTATTTTGGAAAATTATTGACTTTAACATATACCCATTTATCTATATAGTGTTAGTTTTATTGATGATTACATAGAAAAATATTCCATATATTGATTGGGGAAATACTGAATATATATATATATATATATATATATATATATAAATATATATATATTTGATACAAATGTTATTGACTACTCATACAATTTAATTATTATTTTTAACTATCCACCTTCTTTCTCTAGATGAGTTATGATCATGTTATCCCTTTTATTGACATGAGGAAAAGTATTTATGTTATGTATATTATTATTATAATAAAAAAGTTTATGTAGGAAATTAGATTATACAAGGAATTTTTATTAATATATTCTATATGATGAATGAATTGGACTTAAATAAGTAATGGGTGACACTTGATATTATATATCCCCCCTGATGCATTGGTTGGTATCATGAGATAAGAGGTTTGGGTATTTGGTGTATGCCTACCCAATGCAAGCATGATTTCTTGGTTGTGAACCTAAATACAAGAATAATGTCTTGGATTTTGAATTGATGGTAAGAATTATTCCTTGGATTTGACCTTGATGGTAAGAATAATGTCTTGGCTGAGACCTTGACAGTAAAAGATGTTTGAAATTATGCATCCCATCACCATGAATTCAGTTATTGTTATCCATGTGATTATTTATATTATTTCATCCATATATTTATTTCAATCTCATGTGTTCAGTTATATAGAATTATTTGTCTCTTATTTATTCCCTCCATATAATTCATGCCATGATATCTTTTTATATATGTTTTTCATTACTAAGAATTTTCAGTCACCCTTGTTATGTTTCCATTTACCTATGTTATGAAGAAAAGTATTACACATGATATTTCTAAAAGAGTATAATGTGTGGAGAATTTTTTAGGAGATGTTGATGACTTATTATGAATTAATTAGTTTCCTTTATAGTGGTAAAAATGTTCATTTAATGAGAAGTATGTTATCCTTGTTAGTTAAAAGTTTTTACAAACTCTGTACAACTTGAAACATAAAAGGCCCTCTGAATATATGCGACTCAATATTTTTTGGTGACATTTTAATTATTGATGGTTAAAATTGGGTCACTTCAGTTCCTTTCAAAGTCTGTATGTAATGAAGGTGTTTATTTGCACTAGATTCTGGGAATGTGGGTTTGAAGCATTACAGTTGGTATCAAATGAAAGGTTTAGATATCTTTAGTGGTTAAGATGTTAATTTAGGATAAATAAAGGGTTCATAAGTTAAATTTGATCATAATTTTAGATGTATAGATAACCCTTTATGTTAGTCGAGGTAATATTGAATATTTTAGGGATTAGGATATGAGAACTTTAGTGAAAAATATAGTGATATGTTTAATAGATAAGTATAGGTATAAAGTAACATCCCTAAATTTTGATAAAGTAGATATTGTGAGGTTCTCATAGTAATTACATCCCTGTCTGGATACTGCAAGTAGGTGTAGGCTCTGACATAAATTCACCTAGGGGTAATAACCCCCAAAAGCTAGATTGAGTATTAACTCGATCATCACCTAGTTCATGATAAAAAGACATAACTGAACACCTAGTTTGAAACTATCAAGAGATATTATTTGGTTATTCCCATTATATTTATGAACCATTATAAAGGATTTGAATATGATGTTAACAAATTTGGTTAGAGAACCTAATAAAAAAATGACCATGGATAACCAAGGATTGAACAAATAGAGTCATGTGTTAAATTGAAAATATCATATGTTAAAAATGAAGGTTTCATAGGGGAAGAAATATTCATATTGATGTTTTCATATTCATATTTTGGATATTATCAAAATCATTTTGGTTTTAGTATTTGGTTGAAATGAGATCACATAGTTAAAGCAGAGAAAGGTATGTATCTAGAAACCACTATGTCTTATAAATGAATAAGGGAGAATATTTAAATGGTTGAGATTATTATTATATGCCTTTTATGATGGAAAATGTGAGTTTACTAGCCTTACCTATAGCAGTGGGGTAGATATCATAATAACAATTAAATCTTGATACTCATAGTTATTTTCAGAAGTGAGTGATATTTATTGATGATATTATGGTATATTCTAAAAGTTATGTGGATTATGTGAAAAATATAAGGATTATTCTTATATGTTTTTGCTTTAAAGGTTTGGAAACATATAATAAATTGTATCGATAACCTTGAAAAGTGATTTTATGGCAAGGTTATATTTTTAGGGATAACTATTTGAGAATACTTGATTAAGGTATGGACAACTCTTAAGTTTAATATATGACTGATGTTGAGGTAATAAATGGTTGATTTATTTTAATAAAAGTGAGTTAAATAGTATTTATAGAATTTTAATTGATTATGGATTTAATATGTAACACCCCAATCTTCCATGGTACGCTTCTCTTTGAATAATATAGTAGCGTGTGTTGTACGCAACTTTGAGTTCTAACACACACCACAACCAATCAAACTTGCCGTTATGAATAGTAATACCCACTTTTTAAAATTTTATAAATTTTATCTTTAAAAATGGACTTCATTTTTGGATTTGGAATATCGAAATTAGACTAGGGTGAATTTTTGGTATTTTTCTGAAAACTTTCAATTTTTGATGAATAGTGAAAAACACTGAGTTATTGGTTAAAACCGACTTTTTATTTAAATAATTATTTACTTCAATTAAATTTATTTTAGGTCAAAATAGATATGTAATTCCTATATATATTCAATTTAATTCATTGGATTCAATTTATAATAATTTTAGACATATAAAAATTTTATTGAACTTTTCACCGTCTTTTACCCATCTCCTAGGAGAATTTTCAAATTCACATAAAACTTAATTTTACCGCTTCTGTGAGTGGAATTTTGAAAATCCGAGAGACACAGTTAATATCAATGAGTAAAATGTGGTTCAATAAGATAAAAATAATTTTTGGTGAATACTAACTTTTTACTTTTATTTACCACGGTTAAAAGTAAATAAGATAATTAAGGGTAAAAATGATATTAATATTACCCTAACACATGTCCTAATTCTATTGGAAAAGTTTATCTCGACCAAAAACAACATTAGGAATAAAATATTGTCATTTAGGTCAACTTGGATTAGATTAGGACATTTATTATTATTTAATTCAAAGAAGAGTTAAAAGAGTTAAAATCAAAGTTTATTAACTAAAACATTTTTAATATAGGGTTTTTTCATAAGATAAATTCGATTATAAATCTTCATTAGAAAGATAAAAATATTTCCTACATAATGGTATTTTATTTATAATTTTTAGATATTAAATAATTTAATTTATTTATGACACAATGGTGATGCAGTAATTACCTAATTAATGAAATATTAAAATAATTGATAATATAAATACCCAAATAAATGTAATTTTAGACTTTTTATGAATTAAACCAAGTTTATAGGTTAATATGAAATGTTAGTATTGATTTAATTATGTTTTTTCTAAGTAATCACTCTGTTATGATTTTCACAAAAATCAAATACCAAATAGTGTCAAAATTGACATAAAAGAGTTTTTAAAACAAATATTATATTATTAATTGATATTAAATTCCTAAAAATATAAGGTTCATACAAGAGACTTATATAATGATAGGTGTATCATTAATGGACCACTTGGGGGTCTCTTGGATGTATATAGTAAGTTTATTAACTATATAATATAAAAATACAATGTGACATGGTAAATGTCAAACTAATTAACTAAGAGTTAAAACTAAAATATAAGGTTAATATAATAACCCAAACCGGTATAAATTCTATTGGTTGAAAGTATTTAGACCCATACCCACCTTATACTTTTAATAATCCACTTTTGGAGCCATTATAAACCGAATATGAATTTATTATAAAATAATATTTCTAGCTTTTCCAAAGGTTCCCCTCACCCGTCTTATAAAAGAGCACTCCACCTTCTCACTAATTGACACATTAAAATCCTTTTGGCTTTTCCAACACCTACCCAAATACTCTCTCAACTTCTCTAACTTCAACATAGAGGCCTTAGTTTGATCATAAATCCAACCTAAGGATCCCTTTTGATCAAATCAAAAGGAAGAACCCGAAGAAGAGGTAATGTTTTCACCACCCTTTTTCAAGTTCATTTCTTCTTCAACTTCTTCTTTCCTTGTTATTTACATTATAAAATAATAAATACAGTATATTATATATATTGTGATGTTATTATAAATATGGAACAACAAAATTCATTATTCTATCCATCCCTTGAATGACATGTCACCATACGTGCATACGTACGGCCTATCGTCTCCACGTCATGGTGTAATTGTTATTCAATATATTATTATTTAGATGGGTATAATAATGATGTATAATTCATGTAAATAATAAATATAACATTTTAATTATTTTTTATATATGATATTACATCCAATTATATATTATTTTAATATCAAAAGAATGATATTGTCGCTCGTGCGTACGTACAGACTACCGTCTCCACGAACACAATGAGATTCATTCCCCACCGCATCCATTAAAGTATAATTCTCATTTTATGATTAAAAATAATGTTTAAGGACTTTATATAATTCTTTATATGAATAAAATACAACCTATCCATAATAAACATGCCTTATGTAACAAAACATATAAAATAAAATGATTAAGTTAACACCTGAAACGACGATAATACTAAAGTATTATTAACAAAGAATTATTAGAAGATCATATATGATATCATAATTATGTATATGGTTATTGTATAATTTAATAACAATTTTTTAACTATTATACAGGAGGTTAACATACCATCGACTAAGGAAAAGTACAAGGTAAGGGTTTATTTCACAATCTCTTCATTATCCGAGGTTGTTTATACGTGATTATATATTGAGACCTCTTTATCATCCACATCCATATTTCTTCAAAATGTATTTCAAATAATTATTAATATTTTAAAGAATATGGTATAATGTAATTTATACCCTTTTCGACTTTTTATAAGAAGTTAATAAAGGAATCTTTCTGTCATTTTCCAAACAAGGTCTTTTTTATAATTTTCGACAGAATTAAGGTAAGAATGTCTTTTTTAACTTATACGGTGGGTGTGGCTATTTTTCGCCATTATAAAATCGTCTAAGCTTCCCTTACAATCTTATAAGAATATTTTCAAAGTAAATATTTTATTTTATAATTATGTGACTTTTAAATGATTTCAAAAAAAGAGATATTTCTCTCAAATAGTCTTGATTTCATCTATGTCAACATCCTTTGATGGATTTTAAGCTTATTTGAAGTTTATTTATTATGATACAAAACTTCCATATATTTTTGAAGTTTTTGTGATATGTTTTACTGTGGATGTGTTATTTTAATACCATTCATGGTTTATGGAGAAAGTATTGACATTTTCTATGCTAGTTTTAATACGAATGTTTATGTTATGTTTAAACCTATTCATATGAGGAATGTATTTGACTTAATAAGTGACAGGTGGAGCCCGCTATAGCTCCTCGATGCATTGGTAGGTCTCATGAGACAAACTAGTGTCTTGGAACAAGTCCTTGACAAAATCTTATTTGTAGTCTTGGCACGATGCCTTGGCTATGTGGTTATGATAGTCTGGCATTATGAATTCCATCATTATGAAAGTGGTTATTGATATTGCATGTGATTATTAGACTAGTAGAATATCCATGTGAATAAGTAAATGACATTATTTAATTTTATCTTTTCCATATTATGCTGATGTTCAAGTTTAAAAGGATTTTGTTTTAGTTATACATTTCCTTAAATGTTTATGCTTATTTATGAAAGTTTCCGCTATATTGTTATCCTTACTGAGCATCTGAGATCACCCCTTTCAATGTTTTATTTTCCCCAGGATGTGAAGAAGTAATTTATGAATGACCTGCAGGGATAGTATGAGGGGATATGAGTGTGGATTATGAAGACAAGTTGTTGTTGTAGTAGTTTTCACTTTATGATGTAATGTAAGAATTATGAATATATCTAGTGTTTTCAAGGCTAATAAAATAATCGGTATTTTGAGATTTGATCTTTCTTGTGATCATGACAATGTTACGTAATAATGCACCGACTCTGGGTAACTGGGGTTGGGGAATTACAGTTGGTATCAGAGGAATTTTAGTACAAACCTTGGAAGCTAGATTTAGATAAACTCTGATTAGAGCACATAGACCTAAGATGGACTTTGAGGATTAGTATAGAAGAACTTCCTAGAATTTTGGTATTATAGAGATTTTTTGAGTTTTCCGAGCAATACATCCCTGTATGGATACGAGTAGGTAGAGGCCGCTCTGACACAGATGTACCTAGGGGTAAAACCCGAAAACACCGCTAGACTCAAACGGGAACTGGTGCACGACAACGGGCCTTGCTGCACTCTTGGTTACAACACTCCCAGGGGATATTCTTAGGATAACTCTCATTTTCTTTAAAAACCATTATGATGAGTTTATGAGTATATACTTCCTCAAAGAAAACATTTTTATGATTATAGATTATATCCATAAATAGTTCAATTTATGTTAAGTGTTTTATAAGTATGAAATTATGTATTTTGATTCATAAACTGATCTAGTTTATGCCATTGTTTAGAAATGGTGCCTAGTGAAAGAAATGGAAACCGTATCAATGCATGCACTCCATGTAGGGATTTCCCACCTGCTCAAGATAATTATAGTGGAGCTGGTGATACAACTGGTGCTGATCAGCTTATCACCATACTGGGACAACTCACTCAGGTTATGAATAATAACCTTACCCATATGGAGAACCCTGATCCACAGCGTGGAGGATCAATGTTAGATCGCTTCATGAGGAAACAAACACCAACATTCAATGGGAGAAAATATTTCAGGCTTTGGGGATTAGTGAAAGGGAAAAAGTTATCATGACAGTTTACTGCCTCACTGGAGATGCTGATCAATGGTGGTCATTGATTCAAAACACGAAGGAAGATGATGAAGTATCAAATATGGAATGGAGGGAGTTCAAAGATCTGTTTTTAGAAAAATACTTTCCTCGTGACCATCGAGCAGATATGGAAAGGCAATTTCTGAGTCTGAGACAAAAGGAGGATGAGAATGTCGCAAAGTATGAGGATAACTTTACAAGGTTAGCAAGGTATAATGGAGATTATATACGTAACCCAAGAAGTAAGATTGATCATTTATTTGATGGGTTAACACCCTGGTACTTGCTTGAAGGGAATGAGAGTCTGTTACAAGTGTGGTGAAAAAGGCCACCAAGCTCATGATTGCAAGGGGAAGAAAGAATCCAGATGTTCAATGCTACAACTGCAGAGAGATGAGACATTATTCCAATGAATGTCCTAAGCGTCAGGGGAACTTACCTTAGAAAAGGCCAAGGGATCAAGGCAAAGCTTATGCTATCACTACTGCTGAGGTAGAAGCTCTGAAAGACGTGGTGTCAGGTAATTTAATGGTTTCCTCAAGTTTAGAAAATGCATTATTTGATTCTGGATCATCGAATTGTTTCATATCTTCCCAGTTTTCTAATAAAATTAGATATTTCCAATTTGATTTAACAAAGGAGTTGTAAAATCCTAAGGGAAGTATCATTACAACAAAGTTTTGTGAATCAGTCCCCATTAGAGAACATAAATGTTCTTTATCCGCTGATCTCATCTCCATACCTATGGTTGAGTTTGATATAATCTTCGGTATGGATTGGATTTCAGACCACGATGAAAAAATTTATTGTAAGAAGAAGTGGGTTACTATTTTTGATGATGATGATAAGTAACACCTTATCTTTAGAGCGGAATCATCACCACCTAATTCTTATCTAGATCCACCCCCAGTAGCTCAACTAAATTTAATTATTGGGGAGGAAGAGAATGAAACAACTGTGGGTGAGGAAAGGAATGTTCAAATAGAGGATGTACCTATTTTGAAAGAATATGTAGATGTGTTTCCGGAAGATTTACCTGGACATCCTCCAGAACGAGAAGTTGAGTTTTCTATTGATTTAATTCCTGGATCAAGGCCTATATTGAATAACCCTTATAGAATGGCCACTGTGGAATTAGTCGAACTAAAGTAACAAATAGAGGAATTGATTAATAAGGTATTTATTAAACCTAGTGTTTCTCCATGGGGATCCCATGTCCTTTTTGTTAAGAAGAAAGATGGATCTATGAGGTTATGTATTGACTACAGGGAAATTAATTCTATAAAAATAAAGAACAAGTATCCCCTACCTCACATTGATGATTTATTTGACCAACTGCATGGAGCTCAATACTCTTCAAAGATTGACCTTCGGTCTAGATACCATCAGTTGTGTGTGAAGAAGGAATACATTCCAAAGACAACATTTTGAACCAGGTATGGGCATTACGAGTTTACAGTAATGCCTTTTTGGCTGACTAATGCACCCTTTGTATTCATGGATCTAATGAATAGAGTATTCAAGGAATATCTAGATGAATTTGTGGTGGTATTTATTGATGATATCTTGGTATACTCCAAAATCTACTAAGATCATGAAAATCACTTGAGCATTATCCTGAAGATTCTGAGAAGAAATGAATTATATGGGAAGTTTAGAAAGTGTGAATTTTGGCTTCAGGAGATTTCTTTTCTTGGCCATATTGTCTCCAAATATGGAATCTCTGTTGATCCTTCTAAGACCAAGGCAATCCAAGAATGGCCAGCACCGACGAGTATAACTGAGGTACATAGTTTTATTGGTTTAGTAGGTTATTATCGACGTTTCGTCCAGAATTTTTCCCGATTGGCTAACCCATTAACGAAGCTCACACGTAAAGGGGTTAAATTTGTTTGGAAAAAAGAGTGTGAAGAATGTTTTGAATAACTTAAGAGAATATTAGTCAATGCTCCTATATTGACTCTATTGTTGGGGAATGATGGGTTCATTATTTATAGTGATGCATCAAAGAAAGGACTTGGTTGTGTCCTTATGCAGAATGATAGGGTTATTGCCTATGCACCACGATAGCTAAAAATTCATGAGAAAAACTATCCTACTCATGATCTTGAGTTAGCTGTTGTAATCTTTTCTTTTAAGACATAGAGACATTATCTCTATGGTGAAAAATGTGAGATTTATACTGATCACAAGAGTTTGAAGTATATTTTTTTTCACAAAAAGAACTCAAGACGAGGCAAAGGAGATGGCTTGAATTACTCAAGGATTATGATTGCACGATACACTAAAACCCGGGGAAGGCAAACAAGGTGGAAGATGCTTTGAATAGAAAAGATAATGGAGTTTTGAACAATATGAGAATTTAAAGGGATCCAATTTTCATGGATCTAGTGAAGATGGACATGAGAATAACCATGGAAGGTGAAACCTCAATGCTTTTTCAAATGGTTTCCAAACCATCTTTACTAGAAAGGATTAAGAGTTCTCAGATTGATGATGAAGAATTTCAAAAGAAGATTAAAGCTGTGAATGATGGGAGATTGAGAGAATTTGTGTATGAAGATGGAATTTTGAAATTTGGGAAGAGACTTTGTGTTCCCGATATACCTGATCTAAAAAGGGAATTTCTGGATGATGCTCATATTTCCAATTTCTCTATACACCCTGGGAGCACCAAAATGTATAGAGATTTGAAGGAACATTTTTGGTGGGACAACATGAAGAGGGAGATTGCTGATTTTGTGTCAAGATGTATGGTTTGTCAACAAGTGAAAGCTGGAAGGAAACAGTTTGGTGGAGTATTGCAACCTCTTCCCATACCTGAGTGGAAATGGGATAATATTACGATGGACTTCGTCATGGGGATACCAAATACTCCTAGAAGGAACGATGCAATATGAGTCATTGTTGATCGTCTTACCAAGTCAGCACATTTTCTTGCTATAAGGGAATATTTACCACTTGAACGGCTATCAAGACTATATATTAATGAAGTTGTGAGACTTCATGGAGTACCCATATCGATTGTTTCTGATCGTGATCCCCATTTTACTTCAAGATTCTGGAAGAGTCTTCAGAAGGCCTTGGATACTGAACTTCATTTGAGCACTGCCTACCACCCTTAAATAGATGGACAATCAGAACGGACTATTCAAACCTTAGAAGACATTTTGAGATCCTGATCACTTGACTTTCAGGGTATGTGGGATCAATATTTACCTCTGGTAGAATTTTTCTATAACAATAGCTTCCATTCGAGTATTCAGATGGCACCATATGAAGCATTATACGGAAATAGATGTCGCACACCAACCTGTTGGGATGACGTTGGTGAAAGAAAACTCGTAGGTCCAGAACTGGTGGAGGAAACGATGGAAAAGGTGAAGGTCATACAAAACCACGTCAAAGTAGCTCAAATTAGGCAGAAGATCTATGCCGATAACCGAAGGAAGGATTTGGAATTTCAGGTAGGAGATCATGTTTTCTTGAAGGTATCTCCATGGAAGGGAATTATACATTTCGGTAAGAAGGGTAAATTGAGTCCTAGGTACATCAGACCTTTCGAAATTCTAGTACAAATTGGGGCTGTAGCTTACTGATTGGCAATGCCTCCAAGTCTCTCCAAAGTTCATGATGTGTTCCACATATCAATATTGAGGAAATACATGTCTGACCCAACGCATGTACTCACTTACGAGGAATTAGAACTGGAACCCGATCTGTCTTATTGCGAATATCCCATTAGGATTCTTGATACTAGAGAACAAGTGCTGAGAAAATGGATGACTCGTATGGTAAAAGTTCTATGGATAAAGCATAAGATGGAAGAGGAAACGTGGGAACTCGAGGAACTTATGGTGAAGAATCACCCGAGTCTTTTTATACAGTAATTTTTTAGAAATTTCGAGGACGGAATTATTTGAAGGAGGGGAGAATGTAACACCCCAAGCTTCTATGGTACACTTGTCTTTGAATAATATAGTAGCGTGTGTTGTACGCAACTTTGAGTTATAACACACACCACAACCAATCAAACTAGCTGTTATGAATAGTAATAACCACTTTTTAAAATTTTATAAATTTTATCTTTCAAAATGGACTTCATTTTTGGATTCAGAATATCGAAATTAGCCTAGGGTGAATTTTTGGTATTTTTCTGAAAACTTTCAATTTTTGATGAATAGTGAAAAACACTGAGTTATTGGTTAAAACCGAATTTTTATTTAAATAATTATTTAATTTATTTAAATTTATTTTAGGTAAAAATAGATACTTAATACCTATATATATTCAATGTAATTCATTGGATTCAGTTTATAATAATTTTAGACATATAAAAATTTTATTGAACTTTTCACCGTCTTTTATCCATCTCCTATGAGAATTTGCAAATTCACATAAAACATAATTTTACCTCTTCTGTGAGTAAAATTTTTAAAATCTGAGAGACATGGTTAATATCTAGGAGTAAAATGTGGTTCAATAAGATAAAAATAATTTTTGGTGAATAGTAACTTTTTTTACTTTTATTTACCATAGTTAAAAGTAAATAGGATGATTAAGGGTAAAAATGATATTAATATTACCCTAAACATGTTCTAATTCTATTGGACAAGTGTATATCGACCAAAAACAACCTTAGGAATAAAATATTGTCATTTAGGTCCACTTGGATTAGATTAGGACATTTATTATTATTTAATTCAAAGAAGAGTTAAAAGAGTTAAAATCAAAGTTTATTAACTAAAACATTTTTAATATAGGGTTTTTCATAAGATAAATTCGATTATAAATATTCATTAGAAATATAAAAAGATTTCATACATAATGGTATTTTATTTATAATTTTTAGACATTAAATAATTTAATTTATTTATGACACAATAGTGATGCAGTAATTACCGAATTAATGAAATATTAAAATAATTGATAATATAAATACCCAAATAAATGTAATTTGAGACTTTTTATGAATTAAACTAATTTTATAGGTTAATATGACATGTTATTATTGATTTAATTATGTTTTTTCGAAGTAATAATGCTATTATAATTTTCACAAAAATCAAATACCAAATAGTGTCAAAATTGACATAAAAGAGTTTTTAAAAACAATATTATATTATTAATTGATATTCAATTCCTAAAAATCTAATGTTAGGCCAAGAGACTTATATAATGATAGTTGTATCATTAATGGACCACTTGGGGGTCTCTTGGATGTATATAGTAAGTTTATTAACTATATAATATAAAGATACAACGTGACATGGTAAATGTCAAACTAATTAACTAAGAGTTAAAACTAAAAGATAAGGTTAATATAATAACCCAAAACTGTCTAAATTATATTGGTTGAAAGTATTTAGACACATACCCACCTTATACTTTGAATAATCCACTTTTGAGCCATTAGAAACTGAATATGAATTTATTATAAAATAATATTTCTAGCTTTTCCAAAGGTGCCCCTCACCCCTCTTATAAAAGGGCACTCCCCCTTCTCACTAATTCACACATTCAAAGCCTTTTGGATCGGCCAAACCCTACCCAAATACTCTCTCAACTTCCATAAATTCAAAATAGAGGCCTTATTTTGATCATGAAGCCAAAATAAGGATCCCTTTTGATCAAATCAAAAGGAAGAACCTGAAGAAGAGGTAATGTTTTCACCACCATTTTTCAAGTTCATTTCTTCTTCACCTTCTTATTTCCTTGTTATTTCCATTATAAAATAATAACTCCAGTATATTATATATACTATGATGTTATTATAATTATGGAATAACCAAATTCATTATTCTATCCATCCCTCGAATGACATGTCACCATACGTGCGTACGTATGGCCTACCGTCTCCACGTCGTGGTGTAATTGTTATTCAATATATTATTATTTAGATGGGTATAATAATGATGTATAATTCATGTAAATAATAAATATAACATGTTAATGATTTTTTATATATGGTATTCCATCCAATTATATTTTATTTTAATATCAAAAGAATGATATTGTCGCTCATGCATACGTACGGACTACCGTCTCCACGAACGCGATGAGATTCATTACCCATCGTATCCATTCAAATCTAATTCTCCTTTTATGATTAAAATAATGTTTAAGGACTTGATAAAATTATGTATATGAATAAAATACAACCTATCCACAACAAACATGCCTTATATAAAAAAACATATAAAATAAAACGATTAAGTTAACACCCGAAACGACGATAATACTAAAGTATTATTAACAAAGCATTATTAGAAGATAATATATGATATCATAATTATTTATATGGTTCTTTTATAATTTAATAACAATGTTTTAACTATTATACAGGAGTTTAACATAACATCAACTAAGTAAAAGTACAAGGTAAGGGTTTATTTCACAATCTCTTCATTATCCGAGGTTGTTTATACGTGATTACCTACTGGGACCTCTTTATCATCCACATCCATGTTTCTTAAAAATGTATTTCAAATCATTATTAATATTTTAAATACTATGATATAAAGTCATTTATACCCTTGTTTACTTTTTATAATAAGTTCATAAAGGAATATTTCTGTCGTTTTCCAAACAAGGTCATTTTTAACCTTTTCGACAGAATTAAGGTAAGAATGTCTTTTTTTGACTTATACAGTGGGTGCGGCTATTTTCCGCCATTATAAAATCATCGAAGCTTCCCTTACAATCTTATAAGAATATTTTCAAAGTAAATGTTTTATTTTATAATTATGTGACTTTTAAATGATTTAAAAAAAGATATATTTCTCTCAAATAGTTTTGATTTAATCTATGTCAACATCCTTTGATGGATTTTAAGCTTATTTGAAGTTTATTTATTATGATACAAAAATTCCATATATTTTTGTAGGTTTTGTGATATGTTTGACTGTGGATGTGTTATTTTTATACCATTCATAGTTTATGGAGAAATTATTGACATTTCGTATGCTAGTTTTAATATGAATGTTTATGTTATGTTTAAAACTATTCATATGAGGAATGCATTGGACTTAATAAGTGATGGGTGGAGCCCGATATAGCTCCTCGATGCATCGGTAGGTCTCATGAGACAAACTAGTATCTTGGCACAAGGCCTTGAAAAAATCTTATTTGTAGTATTGGCATGAGGCCTTGGCTATGTGGTTATGATAGTTTGGCATTATGCATTCTATCATTATGAATGTGGTTATTGATATTGAATGTGATTATTCGACTTGTAGAATATACATGTGAATAAGTAAATGGAAATATTTCATTTTATCTTTTCCATATTATGGTGATGTTCAAGTTTAAAAGGATTTTTGTTTTAGTTATACTTTGACTTAAATATTTATGCTTATTTATGAATGTTTCCGCTATATTGTTATCCTTACTGAGCATCTGAGCTCACCCTTTCAATGTTTCATTTTTCCCAGGATGTGAAGAAGTAATTTATGAATGAACTGTAGGGATAGTATGAGGGGATATGAGTGTGGATTATGAAGACAAGATGTTGTTTTAGTAGTTTTCACTTTATGATGTAATGTAAGACTTATGAATATATCTAGTGTTTCCAAGGCTACTAAACTAATCGGTCTTTCGAGATTTGATCTTTCTTGTGATCATGCCAATGTTATGTAATAATTCACCGACTCTGGGTAACTGGGGTCGGGGCGTTACATAATATAAAAGTGATATATGATATTTTTTATTAAGTTCATCACATTTTTTTTGATTGTGGTATATATTAGTTAGCATGTGATCTTATGACCTAGAAAATGATACCATTTTAGGGTTAATGATAGTGTTAATTTTTGGAAGAATATATGATTTCATTGTGGTTTAATATATTAGGGTATATACATACCCAAGAATGATATTTTATAAAATAATAATTTTGTTTGAGGAATGATAAGTTACTTAATATGGCCTTATAGAGTAAGGGTGATGTCATATTAGAAGTTATATCTCAAATGATAATTATGTTAAGAATAACCTCACCTACTATCATTAGTGAGTAATAATTAAAACTATGAGTATGAAATTTATTTAAGTGGGTAGAATATAACACCCATAAATTTTAAATTATATACCCCTTTAAGACATAATATGTTCGATAGTGTGTGATACACACAACACCGAACCACAACAAACTAGATAAAAATATATAACTTCTAAAATGTAGCCAGAAAATTGGAGGATAAAAATAGGCATAACAAAATTATGAAATACATATAGAAATAAAATATAAATATAACTATCGATGCCAATACATTGATATATTAAATTAGTGTAGCTAAATAACTAATAAGACTAATTTATGCTTCAAAATATAACCTTTCTAAAAATTGATTCTTATGTATTTTTTAAGAGACTAAATATATTATAGATAAAATATATTATTTATTTTAACAATATATTAACACGAAATTGATTAGTAATTGATAGTAAATAAGAATAATAATAGTTAGTATTTTTTTTAAAATTTATTTTAATTTGAAAACATTTTTTGTTATTTTGTTATTTTTTTGTTTAAAAGTTAAATTCTAAACTTTTGTAATTTTAATTTGACAAAATAAAATTTATTTTTAGATTCATAATGTCAATATTATCTTAGGATAAATTTTTGAGTTTTTTTCGAAAACATTAATGTTTAGATGAATAGTGAAAAAATACCATTATTACTAAAACTATCACTTTAATGACATTACCATAATAAAATAATGGATTAAATGTTTTTTAAATTTTTTTATAAAATATATATATATTTATATTTTTATATGTAAATTAAATCTTTTAAAATTAATACGTTGTATTTAGAAAACCCATGTATTATTGAGAATCCCACCACACCATCCTTCTGAAAAAATCAGAAGCAATTATTCCAGAATCAATTGGAGGATGTAGATTCATGTAGGAACTCTTTGAAGCTTAATGTTTCAGAACATGGAAGAAAAAAGTTTTTCCAAATCACCATATTATGTTGAAACCAGTCAACCCTATTCACTCCAATAGATAAAAAACATCTATGAAATGAAAGTAAATGTAATAAAGACAAATAACACTTTGGTTTTACATGGTTCAAACTAAAAGTCCTACATTTATAGGGGAAAAATTATAACATTACATTTATCTAAAAGGAAATATCAGAACTCTATGACTAATGATTCACCTAGATTACTAAAAAAAGTAATCAATTTTTTCAACACATCTTACAAGAAAAGGTAGCCCCACCCCCCATTTATAGAGTGTGACTATGAGTTATTCAACTGTAGAAACCGCTGAGAAATGTGGGAGTCCATACATTCCACTATTACCACCATAGATCTCCAATAGTAATCTTAAGTATGACCACCACTTCCGGTGTAAGATACTGACCTTTCTTGAGACGTCTCGTACTCTTTTTAAGGTAATATTTTACCATTTTTTTGATCATACGTTTTTGGGTCTTACTTTAGTATTATTTTGAGTGAATTTGGAGAATTTTTGAAGCCCATGGGGCTGTGCACAGTTAGGTAAAACCGTGCTGTTTTCCCCAGAAAACGGTGTGCCCTATTTTGAGCCACTAGAAGGGGGAACATAGTTTGACCAAATCATGAAGCCACCCCAAACCATGAAATTTTGAATATAGAGGAACAAAATGGTTGGTTCATGGTTTATCTAACCATGTGAGACAACCATGTGTGGGTTTTTTTTTTGAGATAGTCACACCACATGGTTGGTGTATGATTTTCCAAACTGTACGACCTAACCATATGACATACTATTGGCAGCCTAAAATTTATAGATATAATCTGAATTAAAAACTTAAGGCCTCTTTCCCCCCTAATATATTGGATTTCAAAAACTTTTTTTTTCTCTCAAGGCTTGAGAAGTGATCCCCTTCAATCAGAGAACATTTTTTAGGCGATTCAAAGCCCATTGGAGATCCAGATTCACCGATAAGTATCCATTCATGGTCATTCTTCTTAGATATCTTCTGATTCTCTTTATCAAAACCTCACATCTAATATAGTATGGATATATCCCTGTCCTTTTATTGTAATTTTGATGTTTTATGGTTCTATTTATTGAAGGAAAGGAGATCCAAGATCATATCTAGTGGATCATAGCGCCTTTCTTCATTTTTGGTCTTTCTACATCGAATCAAGGACCATGGTTTTACAAAAATTCATAAAAAATCCCAAGGTATGTGGTCTACATTATTTTACCATATTATGTATGTAATTATACCATTACGTATCCATGTTGTGTAATTGATTTTAAATTAGAAACATGAATTGAATTCTCTTGAATCGAGAGACCCTTCTCAGATCCTATTGGATCCATTGGATATTATGAGACCAGGCTTGATGAAAACTCATGGGGTGTGACAATTATCCTTGAAATGATAATTATGAAATGTAAAAATGGAAATAATAAGTTTATGGAATTGAATTAAATCCTTTATGTATGGTTTGATAATGGGATTCAAAGGTTTGTTTGTCTTAACCTAGAAAGGTAAATGAGTTACGAGATAATTGATGTGTAATGTGATAAGTGATCAAATTAGGAATTTATAATGTTGATGATTACGTGGAAAGTAAAAAATCATGATTATGATTGATAAATGAAATGGTATAATGAGTTAAGAATGGTTGATAAATGGGTTACTAATGTGGAACCATGATATATATATATATATATATGTAAATGTGAAAAATGTGGAGAGGGCGATGGAATGATGCTCCAAGTGACTGTGGGGTGAAAGACTGATGCTCTAGGTCCTCTATTCATTCATGTGAATTTGTGTTGGACTGATGCTCTAAGTACCCAAGATTTTTGTGCTAGACTGATGCTCTTAGTACCTATGGTATTGGTGCTGGACTGATGCTCCAAGTACCTATGATAATGACGATGGAATGATACTCCATGTATACATGATAGTTATACCCATACTGATGCTCCAGGGCACCAAAATGAAATTGTAATTAATCAAAATAATGAAATACCATGAAAGAATAAAGTGTAAAATCCTTATGGTGTATGATTCATACTACAGAACTGGTTGAAGAAGGTATGATTGGCTTGGGTGTCACCATGAACCCATGGGATAATGTGATTAACTAAAGAATTATAAATGTGAAACCTATTTACTTTTATAAATTTTTATTTTATTCTTTATAAAACTTCATACACTATTATCGACTGAATATTTCTTTAGACACCATTGGTGGTGGCATATTGAGTTGTACTAAAACCTTACTCGGGCTGTCATGGAACTTGGTTAATCATGCTGAGGCTACTTGTTTTTAGGTACAGGTTCAGGATAGGAACCTGGTGGTTTTTTATACATGGGATGATGGGTTGGATCATGGTATTTCAAGACCGGATTGGGACTTAGGACCTTTTTATAGTTTTGGAATTGAAGATTTTATTTGTATGATTGCCTAACATGTAGTGCATACACTATATTTTTATAGTATGTATTACTTGGTTACTTGTTGGATATTTCCGCATGCTATCAATTTATTTTTCTTATTGGTTATTACATTAGTTGATATTACTTATTTTGTTTCTTTAATCGGATAAGCGGGTATAGTTTCCCCATGTTTGGATTTAGACTCACGCTTCTAGTCAGAAGCCTCTGGCATATGGGGATGCACGCCTACAGTCACGTAACAAACCAACTCAGAGAACCAATTTAGTGGCACCATAGATGAGATGTTAAAAATTGGTATTAGATTATTTTGGGTCTTTTTTCTTATTATTTGGGAATGGTAGAAAAAATACTAGGATCTTATCGGGGCTTGGTAATGATCTTGTGCCTAGGTTTCTATAGCCCCATGCACGGGGGAAAACTCAAGTTTATTGGGGTGAGAATTGATGTTTTGTTTTGTTCTCTTACCATTGATTGATGTTTTCCACCTTGATAAATGCACTTGGATGTTATGTGATTGATTTATGTGGTTTTTGTCTCTTGGCTTGGTATGGAAAGATAGGGTGCATGCATTCATGCATCATACTAGGAACAAAGGATTGATAGGTCATCCGTTTGTTTCCAATGATTGATAGTTCCCTCAGATTCATATTTCCGTAGTGTAATTTTCTATCTATGGTTTATGAATTTTGATATTTTTTTGAATTTCATGTTAATGAAAATGTTTTGAAATAATCATTTGAATAAAGTTTCTTTTTTTGAAATATTGGGAAATAAAAATGTTTTGAAATGTGAATCTTCAGCTTTTAAAATACTAATGATTAATAAGAATGGAAAATGAGAAATTATGGGACCTTTAGGTACACTGGTATTGAGTATCACTTATTTTTTTTTGACCACATGTATGGGAGGTTTGGGCATTTATAGTGCCCTAGTTTTGAAATCCTTGGTCGTGAGCATGAGACCTTGGTGGGTTTGGATGTAATGGGTAGCAGAATGTTGCTTCTTATTCCTTCGTCTAGGATGTGACCTTGAGGTTGTGAGGTGCCAATTTGTAGCATGATTATGGTAACCCTCATGGTTTGTTATCATGTGGGTCATGTTTTGGACCTTGAAATGGGTGTCTTGGTTTGTGGTGTCATTTGTAGTGGTTGGGTTGCGATGGGTATGAAACCTAGAGTAACTGGTTTTTTCGCGCGTTAGATTCTGTGTGCTGCAGAGAAGGGGAAAGGGTGTCACCCATGAGTAGTGAACTATAATATGTTTTATGTGTATGACCTGGTGGGATAGCTTAGAAACCTTCCATAATGTGACTCTGATTTAGATATTTAGTTCCATTTTGTTTTCAAGGGTGATTTATGAGAAGGGTCAGCAGTTTTATGATCTCTTTTGGTTGCATGTGAAGTCCAAGTAGATTCCTTGATATTTTGGAAGTAGGGAAAAAGGGTGTCACTTAGAATGGGTTCTAGACCAAGGGGATAGGTGGAAGGGATAGTGGTTTCAGGAATTCGAATCGAGTTGTGATCATGAGTTAGTGGTTTTGGTTATGTCAGGGTACTTGTGGGAAGGTTGGCCCAATGTTGTAGGTATTTTATAATTTTAGGCATGGGGGATTCTTTGAAGGTGGGATGATGCACGGTGGGTGTGGATGAGTTTTTAAAAAATTAATGGTTATGCCTTAGGTTCTTTCTAAGAGAAGAACCTTGAGTGCTTGAGGTTGCATTGAAGGCCGATTTCAAGGTACAAAATCTTTTGGATGCCTGACCTTGTTGTTATGATGTTGTTTGATATGGGAATCAATGTTGAACTTGGGTGGATGAGGTAAGGGTGGTTAGAGAATATTATAAATGATGCCATGATGACAGATGGTCCTGTGATTAGACCTCACTTGTGAAATGGTCAAGTTGCTAGATGGGGATGTCAAGGATGTCTCAAGTCTAATGAGGCAGATGGGCTACGAGGTGTGGTCAGTTGTTGAGTGGGCATTTGAGCCTATCTCTGGTGATATACGAATTATTGATTCTGAGGTGGGGTTGGTGAATGGTCATTAGAGATCTTAAAACCTGAGGTTTTGGTGAGGATAGGATGGTAAGAACATGTTGGGGATGAACTATTCCATTTCAAATATGTGAATGGGTAAATTAGAATCGATCTCCTATCATTTTCGATGAAATTAAGGTGATGGTGCCAACTATGAACAAAACCTATTGGTTTTAGATTGGGGCAATGGATTGTTTTTTGTTTTCATTGATAATTATTTGATTCATGGTGAAGGAACTTGAGTAGTGTGGTGGTAGGAATGACATATAGAATATTTGTTCACTCCTACTAGGAAGAGATTCTTGAGGCATTAGTGATTTTTGGTTGGAAAGTTCCTCTTGAACTATGGTGGCTAAAACTTGATGATATTCTTGTGGGTTGGTAATCCAAATACTTTCAATAGGTTAAGGTGTTCCCACAGTGGGAGGTGACGTCAGTGATGAATCTATTGTGGTGGTACTCGTCAATGGAATCTTGATGTGCTCCCAAACCATAGATGATCATGCCAACATATTGACATCATCCTGGGTACATTGAGTGAGAAATGGTGATACATGAAGCTACTTAAAGGTTTTATCCTAGTTAGATGAAGGGTAAATCCTTGTGAATTGCACTCATAGAGCAGTGCACATGAGTCCGAATGGTGGGAAATGAACCATCGACCATTATGAATAAGGTCCATGTGATGGACTAGATGTTGAAAAATTCTATGGATTCTATTCTCGAAAGCTAGGGGTAGGCAAGGGTTGAAAATTTGTTTTGTCGCTCGGGTGAGGAAAGGGTGGCCACATATATTTCTTAGTGATAATTATATTCCTAAGGTGGGGAGTGATGTGTTGGTTATAGGGGTATGACCCTCATTCTGAATGAATTGCAAAAGTCTGGAGTTGATTGTGGGATGGTCGGGGTGACACCAAGATTATAGTGAATAACCGAAAATGTGTGTTTCTAGATTCCTTAGGGAGTTCTATCAAGGAGTTGAGTATTATAGATGGTTAATCCAAGCATTGGATTTGGGTTTTAGGTGGTTCTAAAAGAAATCTAAGGTGATTATGTTAGAGGTGTGTCACTAGCTGTGGAAGAGCCCAATGAAATTTTTGAGATAGTGGAGGATTTAATTTTGGATTATCATCAGGCATTGGGTACAGACTCCAGTGAGTGTGTTTGAGTAGTCAAGGAAAACCTTAGGGCATGAAGGAATCATGATCACGTAACATGGAAACACATCAAGAGTGGTGGCTAAGTGTTTACAAGATGAGTCAAATGAGGATCATCCAACTTGGGTTAATATATGGGATGGATATGGTGGCTTTCAAACCACATTTGCCATGTCTTCATGAAAATGAATGATGCATATGAATGATATTGGGTTTCGGAGGGAGAGATAGTTAGTTATTAGTTGTTCATGGATGGTGGGTGTGCATGAATTATAGTGGGTTTTCATTGAAAAGGATGGGTGATAATAATTATTGGAATTCTCATGGGGTTTAAGGAAAACAAACAGAAACCACGTCGAGTGCATGGTGGGAGCTCAAGTTTGAGGTTCTAGTGGTCTTTTACAATGATATAAGTGCCAAACTTCGGAAATAGGTAGTTGTAAGATCAATCTTAAGGTAGAGAGCACCTTAAGACTAGAGGTTAACCAAATGAAAATTCCTTCAACATTTGGGTTTTTATGGGATCTGGTTAAAACTATCTCTATGTTTTAGTTTCAACAATGAGCGTTAGATCAAGTTTTTTTGGTTAATTATTTTGAGACGAGGGTTATTCCTTGGTGATGTTTTGGTAATCTAGGGATGATACAAAACCATTAGACCTTAAATCATGAATTGACATAGGTTTAAGAATGTGGTTGTATGTTTGTGTGTTATTTGTGATTTCTCTAATGTTGGTTCACCATTGGAGTTTATAAACAGGGTAAGATGTCACAGGTATTTTGGGATGTGAGTTGTGGAGAGGATCAGGCCAATAGAGTGTTGATTGGATCTTCCATGGTGGTGTAGTGGTATGTATTATATTTTATTATGTGTGACTTAGGTAGTTTTACCATTTCTTCCTTGTGGGTTTCTTTTGGTCGATGTTGGGTTTGAGGTAGATACTCTCTTTGAGGAGCATCGAGTTTATTTTGTGGATCATAGTGGGGAAAATTATTTGGGTAGGATTTTTTTGGTATGCGTGTTATGATGGAATAACTATGACCATGAGTAAAAATTGGAGAGGTAAGAAAATATGTAGGCCCAATGGACTAACCTTTTTACCTTGGAATCTTAGTGATGCTTGGGAATGATGATTGCAGACGAGCTGTTATAAGGTGGGGAGATTGTAAGATCCTGACCTTTATTGAGACGTCTCATACTAATTTTTAGGTAATATTTACACTTGTTTTGATCATACTTTGGTTGGGTCTTTATTCAAGTAATTTAGAGTGAATTTAGACAATTTTGGTAGCCTATGGGTCTATGCATGGTTGGTGCACAATTAGGGAAAATTGTGTGGTTTTCCCCAACAAAACGTGCTCCCGAATTTGAGCCACTAGAAAGGGAAGCATGGTTTGACCAAACTGTGTGGCCACCCCCCAAAAAAAAAGATGATGAATAGAGGGGAATAATATAGTTGGCACATGCTTTTTATAACCATTCGATCCAACTGGGTGTGGGATTTTCTTGAGATAGTATCACTACATGGTTGGAGCACAATTTTCCAAAATGTGCAGCGTATAGTTGGTAGTCCAAAATTTATGGATCTAATCCAAATTGAAATCACAAGGCCTATTTCCCCTTAATATATTATATTTTAGAACACCTTTTGTTCCCAAGTATTTATATGCAATTATCTTTGATTTGGGAAAAAGTTTTAGGCAATTCAAATCCCTTTGGATATCTAGATTCACCGATAAGTGTCTGTTCTTAGTCATTATTCCTAGATAAATTTTTCTTATCTTTCCCAAAACCTTATATATAATCCTCTATGGATATATCCTTATTCCTTGATGGTAATTTTATGTTTTATAATTGGATTTATCAAAGGAAATGAGATCCAATCCCATATCTAGAGGATCACAGTGGATTTCTTCATTTTTTGTCTTTCCACAATGAATCATGGACCAAGGTTTGGTAAGCTTTCACCAATGAACCTAAGGTAGGTTGTATTCATTATTTTTCCATAGTCTTAATTACTTTATTATGTATGTAATTATTCTGCTGCATTTCCATGTTGTGCAATTACTTTTATATTAGAAACATGAATTGAATTCCCTTGGATTGAGATACCCTTCTTGGATCCCATTGGATCCATTGGAGATACCGAGCTTGATGGAAACCCATGGGGTGTTTCAATTATCCTTGAAATGATAATTATGAAATATAAAAATTTAAATATTAAATGTATGGAATTGAATCAAATCCTTGATGCATGGTTTGATAATGGGATTTAAAGGTTTTTTTGGATTAACCTCAAAAGGGGTTTGAGTTATGAGATAATTGATGTATAATGTGATAAGTGATTAAATGGGTAATTTCTCATGTTGATGATTATTCGGAAAGTAAATAACCATGGTTATGATTGATAAATTAAATGGTAAATTTTGTTGAGAATGGTTGATAAATGCATTATTAATTTGGAACCATGATATATATATATATATGTATGTATGTATGTAAAAGTGAAAAATGTGAAGAGGGTGTTGGAATGATTCTCCAAGTGCCCATGGGGTTCCAGAATGATACTCTAGGACCTTGATTCATTCATGTGAATTAGTGTTGGAATGATGCTCTAAGTACCCGAGATTTTGGTGCTATAATAAAGCTCTAAGTACTTATGATATTGGTATTGGAATTAAACTCCATGTACTTGAGATAATGATGCTGGACTGATGCTCTATGTATCCATGATAATTTTACCTAGACTAACACTCTAGTGTACTAAAATGAAATTGGAATTAATCTGAATAATGAAACCCCATGAAATAATAAAGTGTAAAATCTCTTTGGTGTATGGTTCAAACTCTAGTAAGGTCTGAGACATGAAGGATTGGCTTAGGTATCACCATAAACCCAAGGTCTAATGTCGTTAACTAAAGAATAAAAATGTGAAACCCATTTTATTTTATATTTTTTACTTTTATTCTTTATAGAACCGAATACACTATTATAGACATGATATTTCTTTAAATACCATTGGTGGTGGAATACTGAGTTATAATTACACCCTTCATGGACCTCCATGACACTTGGGTACCCAAGCAGATGCTACTTGTTTTCTAGTACATGTTTAGGATAAAAACCTAGTGGTTGGTTTATACATGAGATTATGGGTTGGAGCATGGGATGTGATGAATGGGTTAAGACTTCAGGACCTTTTTATAGTTTTGGTTTTTGGAGATTTTATTTTTATAAATTCTTAACATGTAGTGAATACACCATATTATTATAGCATGTGTTACTTGGTAACTTATTGGATCTTTCTGTTTGCTGTCCATTTATTGTTTCTACTATTTATTACATCAGTTGTTTTTTTGTTGATTTACTCTGATAGGTAGGTATAGTATCCCCATGTTTGAATTTATACTTGTTATACTAGTCAAAATCCACTAGTGTATGGGGATGTGCTCTTGAGGTCACATTACGAACTGGATTGGAGCATTGGTTTAGTGGAATCTAGGTCGGGATGTTACATAAAAAAACCCTTAATCTCAACATAGCACAATAGATGAGTTCCATATTCCAAAATACCCAACCCAACTTATGGAACTAGACCATCATTCACTGAGAACACCAGAAGAACCTCCCTCTGTACCACCTCCTTCAAGAAACCTCCTTCCGAAACACTGAATGAAAAAAAATTGTCATTTCCATTACTTTAATGAAATGATGATATTTTGGAACTACTCCTTTTAGTCAAATTCTTTTGATAAACTGAATTTGACTTTATAGATTTATTATAATCTCTCACTTGAATATGGATTCAGAGAAAAAACCATGGAAACACCTTCAAACTCTATAGCATACAATGTTTATCCACCTCCTTCCGTTCACCCAATTCCAACTGAGGATTTTTGTTGCCTCAGTGCATTCAGATCCAAAATTTTGGTAAACATATGAACTAGATTATGTTTACCAACTATCTTCCATAACTCCAACTCACTATATTCCACTATCTTTCAGTTTTAATGATACTTTAGATCAATGTGTTTAGTTATTGAATGAAACATTGGATTATTAGACAAATGAATTTCACTATGACTATCAGAGTAGAGAAACCCTTTACCATGACTACATACAAGTTCTTCAACTAAATGCCTCAAAAAAACTATTTACTTTATTTGTTATCATAACATCCACACACTCTAATTTTATTTTAGAAAGTTCAATCACTAGTTGTAATATGGATATCCAAATTACCATATTTTCACTAAAATTATAAGCATGTCTGGTTGTTCTCTTCCAAGAATCAAAATCACCCCAAAAATATACATATTCAAACCCATGTAACCGATCAAAATATATGAAACAAAGATTCATACCTTCTATTTCTTTGAGATACCAAATAATACACTTTGAAGCTTGAAAATGAACCTTCACTAGATTTTCCATGAATTGGATGACCACCCCACTATATGAGAAATATGTGGATTTGTACAAACCATAGAATACATAAAACTTCCCACTACTAAAACATACAAAAATTTAGCCATGTACTTATTTTCTTCTTTTATTTGTGGTCCTTGATCATTTGAAAGTTTAAATTGACCATTAAGAGTAGTTGAAAATGGTTTTCATCCCCTCATTATGAATATCTCAATGATCTTATAGATGTAATCCTTCTATGATAAAAAAATCTGATTTTCCTATCACATTAATTTCTCATTCCCAAGATCTTCTTAGCTTCACCAAGATATTTCATCTCAAATGTTCCAATCATATCCTCCTTCAACTTCCAAATCAGGTGAAAATTAAAACATACAAACAACATATCCTCCACTTAAAAAAGTAATATTATTAAGTCATTTCCATTTAAATCCTTCTAATAACAATAGTGATCAGAGTTACTCAATGTAAAACCTTTTTATTGAATAAAGGAATCAAAATCATAGTTATAACACCCTAGTTCTTATTTAAAACCCAAAATAATCATTTTTTGTTTACACACCAAGCCCCGATTCTAATTATCTATGAAACCAAATGGTTTCTTCATATAAATTTCTTCCTCTAAATCCCCATGAAGAAAAGTTGTATTCATATCTATTTGTTCAAGGTACAAATTTCTAGAAGTAACCAAACTTAAAATAGTTCAGATAGTAGTATTTTTAATTATTATAGATAATCTTTTAGAGAAATAAATACCTTCCTTTTTTTGAAATCTTTAAAACAAAATCCTAGACTTATTCTTCTTCCTTCCATATATTTTTTTCTTTCAACCAGAACATCCACTTGTTTTCAAGAACTTACTTCCACAGTGGTAATTCTGTTAGAACCCATGTTTTCTACACTTTCAATGAATATAATTCCTACTTCATTGATAACTCCAAAATTATGGAATCACCCAGAGTAACCACTTATTTCAGATTCTTTGGTCCCCATACATCTATTAAAAGTAAGAAAATTATATCATCTCTATAATTCTACACTAACCATATGATCCTTGAATATCATTATAAATTAACATGTGATTAAACTTATCTTGGAATTGTAACTTTTGGAACTTCCCCTTCAAGAATCATAACTTCCTAAACTTCCCCTTTTGAAACTCTTGAATGAGCTTCCCCAATTAATGGTCTCTTAGTTAAATCTTCCATTGTATGAACATTTAAACTTTCTACACAACCCTCCGAGAATAATTATGAAACTTTTTTTCTTTTGATATACTTGAAGTCATATGAACTTTCCAGAACTAGTGAACTTATAGAACCACCATTCAGATCAACATTAAATGAAGTTGAATATTTATTCTTAACTCACTTCCCCCATGTATCAATATTTCCATAAGATCTACTCATTGAAGATCAGATTACGACTTCTAAAAAATTTCTTCTTTTCATCATCCCAAAGTCCAAAACCAAATACTTCATCTCTATATACTATACAGAAATATACACAATATTTTTATTTAAGATTATCTCTATCTATTTCATTCACATTCGTGTAGTACAAAATTTCAAAAAATTGAGTTGAGATACTTACAGAATGTTTCTAAACCATTTTTATGATAACTATTGTCCAACTTCTATTTATGGACTTCTATTGATTAAGTATGTTTATTTTCCCACTATTTTCTCCAAAAACTCCATAGGAATTATAAAATATAGAATCATACTAATTGATTTATCTATAAACATCCTATTAATTCTATTGGATACACCATTTTTTAGGTGTATAAGGAATATTATTCTCATTTAAGATTCCTTTATGCCTCAAGTATTTACAAAAAATTCTTCCATTAAACTCACCACCATTTTATGATCTCAAACATTGAAACTTTCTTTCAGTTTCTATTTCCACCATAACCTGACATTGAATAAAGATTCAAAACACTTTACATTTATGTTTCAAAATTATACCCATACTTTTCTTTTTGAATAATCAATAAAGGTAAAAAAGTACATATATTTTCTATGAGAATGAATGGGACAAGTCCCAAAGTATTAATATGATCTAATTCTAACATCCTATTTTTCAGTGTTCATTTAGAAAAGTTTAAAGATACCTTATATTACTTCTCGAGTTTTCAATTATTTCATATTCTAAAGTTTTAATGTAACACCCCAAGCTTCCACGGTACGTTTCCCTTTGAATAATGCAATGACGTGCATTGTACGCAACTTCGGGATTCTAACACACCACAACCAATCAAACTAGCCGTTATGAATAGTAGTACCTACTTTTTAAAATTTTATAAATTTTATCTCTCAAAATGGACTTCATTTTTGGATTCGGAATATCAAATTTAGCATAGGGTGAAATTTTGGAACCTTTCGAATAACATTTATATTTTGATGAATAGTGAAAATTACTAAATTTTAATTAAAAACAACTTTTTAAATAAAAATAATTTATATTGATAAATTATGAATTTGAGTGGTTTTAAAGTATATTTAGAATATATATTTTTACCATTTAATACAATTTTGGTCATTTTACATAATTTTACAATTAAACCGGATATAAACAAGTGTCAATCTTTTGATAGTTATTATCTCTTAAAAACACACTTTTTGTTTTAACAACGAGAATTAATTTTAAATTAATCTCTGCTACTTCTGTGTTTTGAATTTGGAAAAATGGATTCCATATTTGGAATCAGGATGTTCAAATTTTGTAAATAGGTAACTTTTATTTTTAGACATTTTGAATAATTACTTCGGTAAATATTTTATTTACCATGGTTAAAGGGTAAATCCGGTAAATGAGGGTTAAAAAATAATATTATAATAATAACAAATTACCCTAAAACGTGTCCTAACCTTATTGGTTGATACATTTCCGACCATGGGCATCTTTGGGTCGATTTTGGGACCCCATGGAGCTACTTGTAAGTGATAGGGACACTTTATTTTAATTAAGTTAAAATGAATACAAAAATGACACAAGCATATATCTTTTAGAAAAACAATTTTTACATAGGGTTATATATGTTGGATATTATACTATAAATATTCATTAGAAATATAAAAATATTTACTACATAATGGTATTTTATTTATAATTTTTAGACATTAAATAATTTAATTTATATATGACACAATGGTGATGCAGTAATTACCATAATAGTGAAAAATTAAAATAATTGATATTGTAGATACCCAAATAAATCTAATTTGAGACTTTTTATGAATTAAACTAATTTTATAGGTTAATATGACATTTTAGGAATGATTTAATTAACTTTTTTCACAGTAATAATTATGTTATGATTTCTTTCAAAAATCAACTATTGAATAGTGTCAAAATTGACATAAAAGAGTTTTTAAAACAAATATTATATTATTAATTGATATTAAATTACTAAAAATCTAAGGTTCTTCCAAGAGACTTATATCATGATATATTTATAATTAATGGACCACTTGGGGGTCTCTTGGATGTATATAGTAAGTTTATTAACCATATAATATAAAAATACAAAGAGACATTGTAAAAGTGAAACAAATTAACTAAGAGTTAATACTTAATGATAAGGTTAATATAGTAACCCAAACCTGTATAAATTCTATTGTTTGAGTGGTTTTAGACCTATCCCCACCTTAAAATTTAAATAATCCACTTTGGAGCCATTAGAAACCGAATATGAATTTATTATAAAATAATATTTCTAGCTTTTCCAAAGGTGCCCCTCACCCCTCTTATAAAAGGGCACTCTCCCTTCTCATTAACTAACACCTTCAAATCCTTTTGGTTCGTCCAAAATCTGCCCAAATACTCTCTCAAGTTCCCTCAATACAACCTAGAGGCCTTATTTTGATCAGAAATCCAACCTAATATCCCTTCTGATCAAATCAAAATGAAGAACCCGAAGAAGAGGTAATGATTTCACCACCCTTTTTCAAGTTCCTTTCTTCTTCCACTTTTTCTTTCTTTGTTATTACCATTCTAAAATAACAACTCCAGTATCTTATATATAATGTTATGTTATTATAAATATGGTACAAACATATTCATTATTCTATCCATCCTTTGAATAACATCTCACCATACGTGCGTACGTACGGCTTACCGTCTCCACGTCATGGTGTAATTGTTATTCAATAAATTATTATTTGGATGGGTATAATAATGATGTTTAATTTATGTAAATAATAAATATGACATGATAATTATTCTTTCTATATGATATAACATCCAATTATATATTATTTTAACATCAAAATAATGATATTGTCGCTCGTGCATACGTACGGACTACCGTCTCCACGAAAGCGATGATATTCATTCTCCATCATATCCATTCAAGTATAATTATCATTTGATGATTTAAAAATAATGTTTAAGTAATTGATATAATTCTGGATATGAATAAGATACAACCTATCCATAACAAACACGGCTTACGTAACAAAGAATATAAAGGAAAATGAGTAAGTTAACACCCGAAATGACGATAATACTAAGATATTATTAACAAATCAATGTTAAAAGATCATATATGATATCATATTAATGTAAATGATTCTTGTATAATTCAATAAAAATTATTTCACCATTATACAGGAGGTTAACCAATCGTCGACCAAGGAAAAAGTACAAAGTAAGGGGTTTTTATCTCACTCTTAATTTCGTGAGAATTCCATTGTTCACCACTTATTTATTGCGTGTGGTGTATGTGTACTTCCCATGATTGTATTCACTGTGTAATATAATTTAATTTATGGGTATTTACATCATAATTTTAAGATCCTTCTTTCATGGGTGTATGTTTCGTAAGTTACCTAATCGATAATGGAATTTGAAATTTCAATTTCCACTCATTCGGCTTTACGCATACTTCATTGATTATTTTACTCCAAGATTATGCGTGGAATCACTATTCATTTGATTATGTCATAATTTCCACTCCCCTTTCTATGGATATAATTTTTATACACATAATCACTCCATTGATAAATTATCAAGTCATCGGTATGAATTTGATAAGAGTAATTTTTACTCAATCTCAATTTGTTGA
Organism: Viscum album; assembly: GCA_963277665.1. Lineage (NCBI taxonomy): Eukaryota > Viridiplantae > Streptophyta > Magnoliopsida > Santalales > Viscaceae > Viscum > Viscum album. Next base: position 2,060,232,484 of record OY728133.1, on the reverse strand, counting down.
GATAAACATCCAATTCATTAGTGTTGTTTCTACAAGAATATGTGTGAATGTACTTTGATTGTTTTACACTGAATATCCAATCATATTTAGTGTATTTATATTTTCCACACATAATTATGTCGTTGATTTATCCTTAACCTAAGGATACGTCCTTTATGAGAGATTTCATCTCAATTTACATTCCATTGAGACTTATTTGTTGTTATACACCAAATCAATTTTATGTGGTGTATATACTGTACTTTGACATAGTATATCATGAATCCATTTATTCTCATGATATTTCAAAGTTTTTATTACCTCAATTATTTGTATTCAAGTGTCTCTCTTTTGGTTAGAAACTCTAACTAAAACACCATTTTTAAATGTTTTAAAGACTTATTCTTCTAAATCTTGCTCATTAATGTCCATGTTTTAAAAAATGGTTTTAAGGATTTATTTATGTGGACATTAAAGTTTTAAAATTAAAAATCCTTTTAAAAGTTTCAAAGTGGTATGGGACACTTTGATTCAAAAATCTATTTTTTAACGGCTTCTTGACAAATAGTGTGACTTATAAATGTTTTCAAGAAAAGGGGGATATTTATCTCAAATAGTTTTGATGGTTATTTTCATCTATGTCAATATCATTCATTATTATCTATTGAGGTTAATCTAATACAATACAATCTTCCATATTGTATCGAATGAGTTATGTTGGACTGTGGATGTGCTATTTTTATACCATTCATGGTTTGTGGTTAAAGTATTGACATTTCGTATGCTAGTTTTGAATACGAATGTTTATGTTATGTTTAAACCTATTCATATGAGGATGCATTGGACTTAGTAAGTGAAGGGTGGAGCCCACTATAGATCCTCGATGCATCGGTAGGTCTCATGAGACAGACTAGTGTCTTGGCACAAGGCCTTGGCAAAATCTTATTTGTAGTCTTGGCACGAGGCCTTGGCTATGTGGTTATGATAGTCTGGAATTATGCATTCCATCATTATGAAAGTGGTTATTGATATTGCATGTGATTGTTCAACTAGTATAATATTCATGTGAATAAGTAAATGGAATTATTTCATTTTATCTTTGCCATATTATGCTGAAGTTCAAGTTTAAAAGGCTTTTGTTTTAGTTATAAATTGTTGTAAGTGTTTATGCTTATCTATGAAAGATTCTGCTATATTGTTATCCTTACTGAGCATCTGAGCTCACCCCTTTCAATGTTTTATTTTTCCCAGGATGTGAAGAAGTAATTTATGAATGACCTGCAAGGATAGTATGAGGGGATATGAAGACAAGATGTTGTTGTAGTTTTTTTACATTATGATGTAATATAAGAGTTATGAATATATCTAGTGTTTCCAAGACTACTAAACTAATCGGTATTTCGAGACTTGATCCTTTGTAAACATGCCAATGTTATTAATAATGCACCAACTCTGGGTATCTAGGGTCGGGGTGTTACAGTTGGTATCAGAGGAAGTTTAGTACAAACCTTGGAAGATAGATTTAGATAAACTCTGATTAGAGCACGTAGACCTAAGATGAACTTTGATGATTAGTATAGAAGAACTTCCTATAATTTTGGTATTGTAGATATTTTGTAATTTTTCCGAGAAATACACCCCTGTGTGGATACGAGCAGGTAGAGGCGGCTCTGGCATAGATGTACCTAGGGGTAAAACCCGAAAACACCGCTTTGAGTTAGACTCGAACGGGAACTGGTGCATAATAATGGGCCTTGCTGCACTCTTGGTTACGACACTCCTGGGGGATATGCTTAGGATAATTTACATTTTCTTTACTAACCGATTTGAATTATTAAATATATAATATGAGAGTAAATGACCTTGGTTAATCCTAATGTGTTTAAAATTGAGAATATGGTGACATGTTAATCTCTAAATGATTTTATGAATACTGTTACTCACACAATGCTTTCTGGTTTTAGTCAATGGCTGGATTCCAAGTAAGTCATAGTGACTTTGAGAATGATGTACAAGGTGGGAACGGTGGTGGAAATGAGCAAAAAAATGGAATGTTGATAGGCGTAAAGGATATCGTCTTTATTCCAAATCAATTTTCCAAAAATATGATCAATAATATATATATTAACCAATTCCCGGAATCAAAAAAGAAGAGAAAAGAGTTTTTAAAACAAATATTATATTATTAATTGATATTAAATTCCTAAAAATATAAGGTTTGTCCAGGAGACTTATATCATGATAGTTGTATCATTAATGGACCACTTTGAGGTCTCTTAGATGTATATAGTAAGTTTATTAACCATATAATATAAAAATACAAAGAGACATTGTAAAAGTGAAACTAATTAACTAAGAGTTAATACTTAATGATAAGGTTAATATAGTAACCCAAACCTGTCTAAATTCTATTGGTTTAGTGGTTTTCGACCTATCCCCACCTTAACATTTAAATAATTCACTTTGGAGCCATTATAAACCGAATATGAATTTATTATAAAACAATATTTCTAGATTTTTCAAAGGTGCCCCTCACCCCTCTTATAAAAGGGCACTCTCCCTTCTCATTAACTCACACCTTCAAAGCATTTTGGTTCGGCAAAACTCTTCCCAAATACTCTCTCAACTTCCCTCACTACAACCTAGAGTCCTTAGTTTGATCAGAAATCCAACCTAAGATCCCTTCTGATCAAATCAAAAGGAAGAACCCGAAGAAGAGGTAATGATTTCACCACCCTTTTTCAAGTTCCTTTCTTATTCCACTTCTTCTTTATTTGTTATTACCATTCTAAAATAATAAATCCAGTATCTTATATATAATGTGATGTTATTATAAATATGGTACAACCATATTCAGTATTCTATCCATCCTTTGAATAACATCTCACCATACGTGCGTACGTACGACTTACCGTCTCCACGTCGTGGTGTAATTGTTATTCAATAAATTATTATTTGGATGGGTATAATAATGATGTGTAATTTATGTAAATAATAAATATAATATGATAATTATTCTGTATATATGATATACCATCCAATTATATATTATTTTAACATAAAAAGAATGATATTGTCGCTCGTGCGTATGTACGGACTACCGTCTCCACGAAAGCGATGAGATTCATTCTCCATCGTATCCATTCAAGTATAATTATCATTTTATGATTTAAAAATAATGTTTAAGGACTTTATATAATTCTGGATATGAATAATATACAACCTATCCATAACAAACATGTCTTACGTAACAAAGAATATAAAGGAAAATGAGTAAGTTAACACCCGAAATGACGATAATACTAAGATATTATTAACAAATCAATGTTAAAAGATCATATATGATATAATATTAATGTAAATTATTATTTTATAATTCAATAACAATTTTTTCACCATTATACTGGAGTTTAACCTACCGTCGACCAAGGAAAAAGTACAAAGTAAGGGGTTTTTATCCCACTCTTAATTTCGTGAGAATTCCATTGTTCACCACTTATTTATTGCATGTGGTGTATGTGTACTGCCCATGATTGTATTCACTGTGTAATATACTTTAATTTATGGGTATTTACATCATCATTTTAAGATCCTTCTTTCATGGGTGTATGTTTTGTAAGTTACCTAATCGATAAGGGAATTTGAAATTTCAATTTCCACTCATTCGGATTTATGCATACTTCATTGATTATTTTACTCCAAGATTATGTGTGGAATCACTATTCATTTGATTATGTCATAATTTAAACTCCCCTTTCTATGGATATAATTTTTATACACATAATCACTCCATTGATAAATTCTCAAGTCATCTGTATGAATTTGATAAGAGTAATTTTTACTCAATCTCGATTTGTTGAGATAAACATCCAATTCATTGGTGTTGTTTCTAAAAGAATATGTGTGAATGTACTTTGGTTGTTTTACACTGAATATCCAATCATATTTAGTGTATTTATATTTTCCACACATAATTATGTCGTTGATTTATCCTTAACCTAAGGATACGGCCTTTATGAGAGATTTCATCTCAATTTACATTCCATTGAGACTTCTTTGTTATTATAAACCAAATCACTTTTATGTGGTTTATATACTGTACTTTGACATAGTATATCATGAATCCCTTTATTATCATGATATTTCAAAGTTTTGATTACCTCAATTATTTGTATTCAAGTGTCTCTCTTTTGGTTAGAAACTCTAACTAAAATACAATTTTTAAATGTTTTAAAGACTTATTCTTCTAAATCTTGCTCATTAATGTCCATGTTTTAAAAAATGGTTTTAAGGATTTATTTATATGGAAATTAAAGTTTTAAAATTAAAAATCCTTTTAAAAGTTTTAAAGTGGTATGGGACACTTTTATTCAAAAATCTATTTTTTAACGGCTTCTTGACAAATAGTGTGACTTATAAATGTTTTCAAGAAAAGGGGGATATTTCTCTCAAATAGTTTTGATGGTTATTTTCATCTATGTCAATATCATTCATTATTATCGACTGAGGTTAATCTGATACAATACATTCTTCCATATTGTATCGAATGAGTTATGTTCGACTGTGGATGTGCTATTTTTATACCATTCATGGTTTTTGGTTAAAGTATTGACATTTCGTATGCTAGTTTCAATACGAATGTTTATGTTATGTTTAAACCTCTTCATATGAGGAATTCATTGGACTTATTAAGTGAAGGGTGGAGCCCACTATAGCTACTCGATGCATCGGTAGGTCTCATGAGACAAACTAGTGTCTTGGCACAAGGCCTTGGAAAAATCTTTTTTGTAGTCTTGGCACGAGGCCTTGGCTATGTGGTTATGATAGTCTAACATTATGCATTCCATCATTATGAAAGTGGTTATTGATATTGCATGTGATTGTTCAACTAGTATAATATTCACGTGAATAAGTAAATGGCATTATTTCATTTTATCTTTGCCATATTATGTTGATGTTCAAGTTTAAAAGGCTTTTGTTTTAGTTATAAATTGCTGTAAGTGTTTATGCTTATCTATGAAAGATTCTGCTATATTGTTATCCTTACTGAGCATCTGAGCTCACCCCTTTCAATGTTTTATTTTTCCCAGGATGTAAAGAAGTAATTTATGAATGACCTATAGGGATAGTATGAGGGGATATGAAGACAAGATGTTGTTGTAGTTTTTTTTACCTTATGATGTAATGTAAGAGTTATTAATATATCTAGTGTTTCCAAGACTACTGAACTAATCGGTATTTCGAGACTTGATACTTTGTGAATATGACAATGTTATTAATAATGCACCGACTCTGGGTATCTAGGGTCGGGGCGTTACAGTTGGTATCCGAGGAAGTTTAGTACAAACCTTGGTAGCTAGATTTAGATAAACTCTGATTAGAGCACGTAGACCAAAGATGAACTTTGAGGATTAGTATAGAAGAACTTCCTAGAATTTTGGTATTGTAGAGATTTTGTGAGTTTTCCGAGCAATACATCCCTGTCTGGATACTAGCAGGTAGAGGAGGCTCTGGCATAGATGTACCTAGGGGTAAAACTCGAAAACACCGCTTTGAGCTAGACTCAAACAGGAACTGGTGCATGACAATGGGCCTTTCTGCACTCTTGGTTACGACACTCTTGGGGGATATGCTTAGGATAATTTACATTTTCTTTACTAACCGATTTGAAGTATTAAATATATAATATGAGATTAAATGACCTTGGTTAATCCTAATGTCTTTAAAATTGAGAATATGGTGACATGTTAATCTCTAAATGATTTTATGACTACTGTTACTCACACAATGCTTTCTGGTTTTAGTCAATGGCTGGTTTCGAAGGAAGTCATAGTGACATTGAGAATGATGTAGAAGGTGGGAATGACGGTGGCAATGAGCAACAAAATAGAATGTTGATAGGCATAAAGGATATCGTTTTTATGCCAAATAAATTTTACAAAAATATGATCAACAATATATATATTAACCAATTCCCGGACTCAAAAAAGAAGAGAAAGGTGATGAATGATAAGAGCTCCAGCAGTGGAGACCATGGAGAAAGGAATCCTCAATTTCCATCACGCAGGAAATGTTGAAGGAGAAACCCAGTAAAGTGTCTCAATGGGACAAAGAAATGCTTTACGTGCGGGAAGGAAGGAAATAAAGTGAAGAATTGCCGAAGAAAAATGAAGAGTACTATGGAAGAAGATAAAAATGGTCCCAAGAGTCCATTTACAGTCATTTTCCGTAAATGTAGGGGACCTGGCCATTACCCGAGTGAATTCCCTATTCTATAGGATATTTTCTTGGTCAAAGAAGAAGCTATGTGGAAATAAATGGTTGGAGAAATGTTTAAAAAGTATTAGTGCTCCTTGTTAATGGGTTTACTTTGGAATAATTTTCTCTTGTATTTTTAACCCTGCAGTTTTCCATGCACTACTGAAAATAAGGCCATTAGCGACCGCCATTGGCGGTCGCTATAGACTCTGCCGGGCAACCTATAGCGACCGCCTATGGCGGTCGCTATTCTAAATTTTTTTTTTTAATTTTTTTTTATTGAATTGAATATAAATATATATATATAAATATATATATATATATAAATATTCATATATATACTATTAAATACAATATTTTAAATATATATATATATATATATATAATATTTTAAATGTTTTAATATATATTTAATATATATATAATATCAAATCATTGTGCTATAATAATTTAAAAACTTCGATTCAAGAAATAATCTCATTTCAGGTCGTTCGGAGCACGTTTGCTCCGAATGGGACCGCCGCACGCCGTTTTGGTGTTTTATGGCGCCGGAAACGCGTTTCCGGCCGCCGCGGTCACACGGCACCTCCGAATGAGGTTCCGTCTGGCCGACCATTTCACAATTCACGCCCCGGATGTTGTCGTACGGTTTCGTGGCATTCAGAGGTCATTCGGGTGGTTTTGACCCCCCAACGCGCCATTTCAGCGCGCGCCGCGCTGCTGAAAAGGACACAATCGGACGTGCCGCGCGCACCGCACGTCCGATGGACGTGCGGCCTCCTCCTGCATCTCAGGAATAATATTTCTATCGTTCCCGTGCGGTTTCAGGTCGTTCGGAGCATGTTTGCTCCGAATGGGACCGCCGCACGCCGTTTTGGTGTTTTATGGCGCCGGAAACGCGTTTCGGCCGCCGCGGTCACACGGCACCTCCGAATGAGGTGTCGTCTGGCCGAACATTTCAAAATTCACGCCCCGGATGTTTTCGTACGGTTTCGTGGCATTCGGAGGTCGTTCGGGTGGTTTTGACCCCCCCAACGCGCCATTTCAGCGCGCACCGCGCTGCTGAAAACGACACAATCGGACGTGCCACGCGCACCGCACGTCTGATGGATGTGCGGCCTCCTCCTGCATCTCAGGAATAATATTTCTATCGTTCCCGTGCGGTTTCAGGTCATTCGGAGCACGTTTTCTCCGAATGGGACCGCCGCACGCCGTTTTGGTGTTTTGTGGCGCTAGAAACGCGTTTCCGGCCGCCGCGGTCACACGGCACCTCCGAATGAAGTGCCGTATGGCCGAAAATTTCAAAATTTACGCCCCGGATGTTGTCGTACGGTTTCGTGGCATTCAGAGGTCGTTCGGGTGGTTTTGACCCCCCAACGCGCCATTTCAGCGCGCGCAGCGCTGTTGAAAACGACACAATCAGACGTGCCGCGCGCACCGCACGTCCGATGGACGTGCGACGTCCTCCTGCATCTCAGGAATAATATTTCTATCGTTCCCGTGCGGTTTCGGGTCGTTCGGAGCACGTTTTATCCGAATGGGACCGCCGCACGCCGTTTTGGTGTTTTATGGCGCCGGAAACGCGTTTCCGGCCGCTGCGGTCACACGGCACCTCCGAATGAGGTGCCGTCTGGCCGACCATTTCACAATTCACGCCCCGGATGTTGAAGTACGGTTTCGTGGCATTCGGAGGTCGTTCGGGTGGTTTTGACCCCCCAACGCGCCATTTCAGCGCGCGTCGCGCTGCTGAAAACGACACAATCGGACGTGCCACGCGCACCGAACATCCGATGGACATGCGGCCTCCTCCTGCATCTCAGGAATAATATTTCTATCATTCCCGTGCGGTTTCAGGTCCTTCGGAGTACGTTTGCTCCGAATGGGACCGCCGCACGCCGTTTTGGTGTTTTATGGCGCCGGAAACTCGTTTCCGGTCGCCGCGGTCACACGGAACCTCCGAATGAGGTGCCGTCTGGCCGACCATTTCACAATTCACGCCCCGGATGTTGTCGTACGGTTTCGTGGAATTCGGAGGTCGTTCGGGTGGTTTTGACCCCCCAACGCGCCATTTCAGCGCGCGCCGCGCTGCTGAAAACTACACAATCGGACGTGCCGCGTGCACCGCATGTTCGATGGAAATGCGGCCTCCACCTGCATCTCAGGAATAATATTTCTATCGTTCCTGTGCGGTTTCAGGTCGTTCGGAGGACGTTTGCTCCGAATGGGACCGCCACACGCCGTTTTGGTGTTTTAGGGCGCCCGAAACGCGTTTCCGGCCGCCGCGGTCACACGGCACCTCCAAATGAGGTGCCGTCTAGCCGACCATTTCACAATTCACGCCCCGGATGTTGTCGTACGGTTTCGTGGCATTCGGAGGTCGTTCGGGTGGTTTTGACCCCCCAACGCGCCATTTCAGCGCGCGCCGCGCTGCTGAAAACGACACAATCGGACGTGCCGCGTGCACCGCATGTCCGATGGACGTGCGGCCTCCTCCTGCATCTCAGGAATAATATTTCTATCGTTCCCGTGCGGTTTCAGGTCGTTCGGAGCACGTTTGCTCCGAATGGGACCGCCGCACGCCGTTTTGGTGTTTTGTGGCGCCGGAAACGCGTTTCCGGCCGCCGCGGTCACACGGCACCTCCGAATGAGGTTCCGTCTGGCCGACCATTTCACAATTCACGCCCCGGATGTTGTAGTACGGTTTCTTGGCATTCGGAGGTCGTTCGGGTGGTTTTGACCCCCCAACGCGCCATTTCAGCGCGCGCCGCGCTGCTGAAAACGACACAATCGGACGTGCCGCACGCACCGCACGTCCGATGGATGTGCGGCCTCCTCCTAAATCTCAGGAATAATATTTCTATCGTTCCCGTGCGGTTTCAGGTCGTTCGGAGCACGTTTGCTCCGAATGGGACCGCCACACTCCGTTTTGGTGTTTTATGATGCCGGAAACGCGTTTCCGGCCGCCGCGGTCACACGGAACCTCCGAATGAGATGCTGTCTGGACGAACATTTTACAATTCACGCCCCGGATGTTGTCGTACTGTTTCGTGGCATTCAGAGGTCGTTCGGGTGGTTTTGAACCCCCAACGCGCCATTTCAGCGCGCGCCGCGCTGCTGAAAACGACACAATCGGACGTGCCGCGCGAACCGCACGTCCGATGGACGTGCGGCCTCCTCCTACATCTCAGGAATAATATTTCTATCGTTCCCGTGCGTTTTCAGGTTGTTCGGAGCATGTTTTCTCCGAATGGGACCGCCACACGCCGTTTTGGTGTTTAATGGCGCCGGAAACGCGTTTCCGGCCGCCACGGTCACACGACACCTCCAAATGCGGTTTCGTCTGGCCGACCATTTCACAATTCACGCCCCGGATGTTGTCGTACGGTTTCGTGGCATTTGGAGGTCGTTAGGGTGGCTTTGACCCCCCAACGCGCCATTTCAGCGCGCGCCGCGCTGCTGAAAACGACACAATCGGACGTGCCGCGCGCACCGCACGTCCGATGGACGTGCGGCCTCCTCCTGCATCTCAGGAATAATATTTCAATCGTTCCTGTGCGGTTTCAGGTCATTTGGAGCAAGTTTTCTTCGAATTGGACCGCCGCACGCCGTTTTGGTGTTTTAGGGCGCCGGAAACGCGTTTCCGGCCGCCGCGGTCAAACGGCACCTTCGAATGAGATGCCGTCTGGCCGACCATTTCACAATCCACGCCCCGGATGTTGTACGGGGGTGGCGGGGGGCTGTACGGGGGTGCGGGGGGTTGTACGGGGGTGTCGGAGGGCTGTACGGGGGTGCGGGGGGCTGTACGGGGGTGTCGGGGGGCTGTACGGGGGTGTCGGGGGGCTGTACGGGGGTGGCGGAGTGCTGTACGGGGGTGCGGGGGGGGGGGGGGGGGGCTGTACGGGGGTGCGGGGGGGCTGTACGGTGGTGTCGGGGGGCTGTACGGGGGTGAGGGGGGCTGTACGGGGGTGGCGGAGGGCTGTACGGGGGTGCGGGGGGGGGGGGGGGGCTGTACGGGTGTGCGTGGGGCTGTACGGGGGTGAGGGGGGCTGTACGGGGGTGGCAGAGGGCTGTTCGGGGGTGCGGGGGGGGGGGGGGGGGCTGTACGGGGGTGCGGGGGGGGGGGGGGCTGTACGGGGGTGCGGGGGGGGGGGGGGGGCTGTACGGGGGTGCGGGGGGCTGTACGGGGGTGGCGGGGGGCTGTACGGGGGTGGCGGGGGGCAGTACGGGGGTGCGGGGGGTTGTACGGGGGTGTGTGAGGTGACGTCAGTGATGAATCTATTGTGGTGGTACTCGTCAATGGAATCTTGATGTGCTCCCAAACCATAGATGATCATGCCAACATATTGACATCATCCTGGGTACATTGAGTGAGAAATGGTGATACATGAAGCTACTTAAAGGTTTTATCCTAGTTAGATGAAGGGTAAATCCTTGTGAATTGCACTCATAGAGCAGTGCACATGAGTCCGAATGGTGGGAAATGAACCATCGACCATTATGAATAAGGTCCATGTGATGGACTAGATGTTGAAAAATTCTATGGATTCTATTCTCGAAAGCTAGGGGTAGGCAAGGGTTGAAAATTTGTTTTGTCGCTCGGGTGAGGAAAGGGTGGCCACATATATTTCTTAGTGATAATTATATTCCTAAGGTGGGGAGTGATGTGTTGGTTATAGGGGTATGACCCTCATTCTGAATGAATTGCAAAAGTCTGGAGTTGATTGTGGGATGGTCGGGGTGACACCAAGATTATAGTGAATAACCGAAAATGTGTGTTTCTAGATTCCTTAGGGAGTTCTATCAAGGAGTTGAGTATTATAGATGGTTAATCCAAGCATTGGATTTAGGTTTTAGGTGGTTCTAAAAGAAATCTAAGGTGATTATGTTAGAGGTGTGTCACTAGCTGTGGAAGAGCCCAATGAAATTTTTGAGATAGTGGAGGATTTAATTTTGGATTATCATCAGGCATTGGGTACAGACTCCAGTGAGTGTGTTTGAGTAGTCAAGGAAAACCTTAGGGCATGAAGGAATCATGATCACGTAACATGGAAACACATCAAGAGTGGTGGCTAAGTGTTTACAAGATGAGTCAAATGAGGATCATCCAACTTGGGTTAATATATGGGATGGATATGGTGGCTTTCAAACCACATCTGCCATGTCTTCATGAAAATGAATGATGCATATGAATGATATTGGGTTTCGGAGGGAGAGATAGTTAGTTATTAGTTGTTCATGGATGGTGGGTGTGCATGAATTATAGTGGGTTTTCATTGAAAAGGATGGGTGATAATAATTATTGGAATTCTCATGGGGTTTAAGTAAAACAAACAGAAACCACGTCGAGTGCATGGTGGGAGCTCAAGTTTGAGGTTCTAGTGGTCTTTTACAATGATATAAGTGCCAAACTTCGGAAATAGGTAGTTGTAAGATCAATATTAAGGTAGAGAGCACCTTAAGACTAGAGGTTAACCAAATGAAAATTCCTTCAACATTTGGGTTTTTATGGGATCTGGTTAAAACTATCTCTATGTTTTAGTTTCAACAATGAGCGTTAGATCAAGTTTTTTTGGTTAATTATTTTGAGACGAGGGTTATTCCTTGGTGATGTTTTGGTAATCTAGGGATGATACAAAACCATTAGACCTTAAATCATGAATTGACATAGGTTTAAGAATTTGGTTGTATGTTTGTGTGTTATTTGTGATTTCTCTAATGTTGGTTCACCATTGGAGTTTATAAACAGGGTAAGATGTCACAGGTATTTTGGGATGTGAGTTGTGGAGAGGATCAGGCCAATAGAGTGTTGATTGGATCTTCCATGGTGGTGTAGTGGTATGTATTATATTTTATTATGTGTGACTTAGGTAGTTTTACCATTTCTTCCTTGTGGGGTTCTTTTGGTCGATGTTGGGTTTGAGGTAGATACTCTCTTTGAGGAGCATCGAGTTTATTTTGTGGATCATAGTGGGGAAAATTATTTGGGTAAGATTTTTTTGGTATGCGTGTTATGATGGAATAACTATGTTCATGAGTAAAAATTGGAGAGGTAAGAAAATATGTAGGCCCAATGGACTAACCTTTTTACCTTAGAATCTTAGTGATGCTTGGGAATGATGATTGCAGACGAGCTGTTATAAGGTGGGGAGATTGTAAGATCCTGACCTTTATTGAGACGTCTCATACTAATTTTTAGGTAATATTTACACTTGTTTTGATCATACTTTGGTTGGGTCTTTATTCAAGTAATTTAGAGTTAATTTAGACAATTTTGGTAGCCTATGGGTCTATGCATGGTTGGTGCACAATTAGGGAAAATTGTGTGGTTTTCCCCAACAAAACGTGCTCCCGAATTTGAGCCACTAGAAAGGGAAGCATGGTTTGAACAAACTGTGTGGCCACCCCCCAAAACAAAAGATGATGAATAGAGGGGAATAATATAGTTGGCACATGCTTTTTATAACCATTCGATCCAACTGGGTGTGGGATTTTCTTGAGATAGTATCACTACATGGTTGGAGCACAATTTTCCAAAATGTGCAGCGTATAGTTGGTAGTCCAAAATTTATGGATCTAATCCAAATTGAAATCACAAGGCCTATTTTCCCTTAATATATTATATTTTAGAACACCTTTTGTTCCCAAGTATTTATATGCAATTATCTTTGATTTGGGAAAAAGTTTTAGGCAATTCAAATCCCTTTGGATATCTAGATTCACCGATAAGTGTCTGTTCTTAGTCATTATTCCTAGATAAATTTTTCTTATCTTTCCCAAAACCTTATATATAATCCTCTATGGATATATCCTTATTCCTTGATGGTAATTTTATGTTTTATAATTGGATTTATCAAAGGAAATGAGATCCAATCCCATATCTAGAGGATCACAGTGGATTTCTTCATTTTTTGTCTTTCTACAATGAATCATGGACCAAGGTTTGGTAAGCTTTCACCAATGAACCTAAGGTAGGTTGTATTCATTATTTTTCCATAGTCTTAATTACTTTATTATGTATGTAATTATTCTGCTGCATTTCCATGTTGTGCAATTACTTTTATATTAGAAACATGAATTGAATTCCCTTGGATTGAGATACCCTTCTTGGATCCCATTGGATCCATTGGAGATACCGAGCTTGATGGAAACCCATGGGGTGTTTCAATTATCCTTGAAATGATAATTATGAAATATAAAAATTTAAATATTAAATTTATGGAATTGAATCAAATCCTTGATGCATGGTTTGATAATGGGATTTAAAGGTTTTTTTGGATTAACCTCAAAAGGGGTTTGAGTTATGAGATAATTGATGTATAATGTGATAAGTGATTAAATGGGTAATTTCTCATGTTGATGATTATTCGGAAAGTAAATAACCATGGTTATGATTGATAAATTAAATGGTAAATTTTGTTGAGAATGGTTGATAAATGCATTATTAATTTGGAACCATGATATATATATATATATGTATGTATGTATGTAAAAGTGAAAAATGTGAAGAGGGTGTTGGAATGATTCTCCAAGTGCCCATGGGGTTCCAGAATGATACTCTAGGACCTTGATTCATTCATGTGAATTAGTGTTGGAATGATGCTCTAAGTACCCGAGATTTTGGTTCTATAATAAAGCTCTAAGTACTTATGATATTGGTATTGGAATTAAACTCCATGTACTTGAGATAATGATGCTGGACTGATGCTCTATGTATCCATGATAATTTTACCTAGACTAACACTCTAGTGTACTAAAATGAAATTGGAATTAATCTGAATAATGAAACCCCATGAAATAATAAAGTGTAAAATCTCTTTGGTGTATGGTTCAAACTCTAGTAAGGTCTGAGACATGAAGGATTGGCTTAGGTATCACCATAAACCCAAGGGCTAATGTCGTTAACTAAAGAATAAAAATGTGAAACCCATTTTATTTTATATTTTTTACTTTTATTCTTTATAGAACCGAATACACTATTATAGACATGATATTTCTTTAAATACCATTGGTGGTGGAATACTGAGTTATAATTACACCCTTCATGGACCTCCATGACACTTGGGTACCCAAGCAGATGCTACTTGTTTTCTAGTACATGTTTAGGATAAAAACCTAGTGGTTGGTTTATACATGAGATTATGGGTTGGAGCATGGGATGTGATGAATGGGTTAAGACTTCAGGACCTTTTTATAGTTTTGGTTTTTGGAGATTTTATTTTTATAAATTCTTAACATGTAGTGAATACACCATATTATTATAGCATGTGTTACTTGGTAACTTATTGGATCTTTCTGTTTGCTGTCCATTTATTGTTTCTACTATTTATTACATCAGTTGTTTTTTTGTTGATTTACTCTGATAGGTAGGTATAGTATCCCCATGTTTGAATTTATACTTGTTATACTAGCAAAATCCACTAGTGTATGGGGATGTGCTCTTGAGGTCACATTACGAACTGGATTGGAGCATTGGTTTAGTGGAATCTAGGTCGGGATGTTACATAAAAAAACCCTTAATCTCAACATAGCACAATAGATGAGTTCCATATTCCAAAATACCCAACCCAACTTATGGAACTAGACCATCATTCACTGAGAACACCAGAAGAACCTCCCTCTGTACCACCTCCTTCAAGAAACCTCCTTCCGAAACACTGAATGAAAAAAAATTGTCATTTCCATTACTTTAATGAAATGATGATATTTTGGAACTACTCCTTTTAGTCAAATTCTTTTGATAAACTGAATTTGACTTTATAGATTTATTATAATCTCTCACTTGAATATGGATTCAGAGAAAAAACCATGGAAACACCTTCAAACTCTATAGCATACAATGTTTATCCACCTCCTTCCGTTCACCCAATTCCAACTGAGGATTTTTGTTGCCTCAGTGCATTCAGATCCAAAATTTTGGTAAACATATGAACTAGATTATGTTTACCAACTATCTTCCATAACTCCAACTCACTATATTCCACTATCTTTCAGTTTTAATGATACTTTAGATCAATGTGTTTAGTTATTGAATGAAACATTGGATTATTAGACAAATGAATTTCACTATGACTATCAGAGTAGAGAAACCCTTTACCATGACTACATACAAGTTCTTCAACTAAATGCCTCAAAAAAACTATTTACTTTATTTGTTATCATAACATCCACACACTCTAATTTTATTTTAGAAAGTTCAATCACTAGTTGTAATATGGATATCCAAATTACCATATTTTCACTAAAATTATAAGCATGTCTGGTTGTTCTCTTCCAAGAATCAAAATCACCCCAAAAATATACATATTCAAACCCATGTAACCGATCAAAATATATGAAACAAAGATTCATACCTTCTATTTCTTTGAGATACCAAATAATACACTTTGAAGCTTGAAAATGAACCTTCACTAGATTTTCCATGAATTGGATGACCACCCCACTATATGAGAAATATGTGGATTTGTACAAACCATAGAATACATAAAACTTCCCACTACTAAAACATACAAAAATTTAGCCATGTACTTATTTTCTTCTTTTATTTGTGGTCCTTGATCATTTGAAAGTTTAAATTGACCATTAAGAGTAGTTGAAAATGGTTTTCATCCCCTCATTATGAATATCTCAATGATCTTATAGATGTAATCCTTCTATGATAAAAAAATCTGATTTTCCTATCACATTAATTTCTCATTCCCAAGATCTTCTTAGCTTCACCAAGATATTTCATCTCAAATGTTCCAATCATATCCTCCTTCAACTTCCAAATCAGGTGAAAATTAAAACATACAAACAACATATCCTCCACTTACAAAAGTAATATTATTAAGTCATTTCCATTTAAATCATTCTAATAACAATAGTGATCAGAGTTACTCAATGTAAAACCTTTTTATTCAATAAAGGAATCAAAATCATAGTTATAACACCCTAGTTCTTATTTAAAACCCAAAAGAATCATTTTTTGTTTACACACCAAGCCCCGATTCTAATTATCTATGAAACCAAATGGTTTCTTCATATAAATTTCTTCCTCTAAATCCCCATGAAGAAAAGTTGTATTCATATCTATTTGTTCAAGGTACAAATTTCTAGAAGTAACCAAACTTAAAATAGTTCAGATAGTAGTATTTTTAATTATTATAGATAATCTTTTAGAGAAATAAATACCTTCCTTTTTTTGAAATCTTTAAAACAAAATCCTAGACTTATTCTTCTTCCTTCCATATATTTTTTTCTTTCAACCAGAACATCCACTTGTTTTCAAGAACTTACTTCCACAGTGGTAATTCTGTTAGAACCCATGTTTTCTACACTTTCAATGAATATAATTCCTACTTCATTGATAACTCCAAAATTATGGAATCACCCAGAGTAACCACTTATTTCAGATTCTTTGGTCCCCATACATCTATTAAAAGTAAGAAAATTATATCATCTCTATAATTCTACACTAACCATATGATCCTTGAATATCATTATAAATTAACATGTGATTAAACTTATCTTGGAATTGTAACTTTTGGAACTTCCCCTTCAAGAATCATAACTTCCTAAACTTCCCCTTTTGAAACTCTTGAATGAGCTTCCCCAATTAATGGTCTCTTAGTTAAATCTTCCATTGTATGAACATTTAAACTTTCTACACAACCCTCCGAGAATAATTATGAAACTTTTTTTCTTTTGATATACTTGAAGTCATATGAACTTTCCAGAACTAGTGAACTTATAGAACCACCATTCAGATCAACATTAAATGAAGTTGAATATTTATTCTTAACTCACTTCCCCCATGTATCAATATTTCCATAAGATCTACTCATTGAAGATCAGATTACGACTTCTAAAAAATTTCTTCTTTTCATCATCCCAAAGTCCAAAACCAAATACTTCATCTCTATATACTATAAAGAAATATACACAATATTTTTATTTAAGATTATCTCTATCTATTTCATTCACATTCGTGTAGTAAAAAATTTCAAAAAATTGAGTTGAGATACTTACAGAATGTTTCTAAACCATTGTTATGATAACTATTGTCCAACTTCTATTTATGGACTTCTATTGATTAAGTATGTTTATTTTCCCACTATTTTCTCCAAAAACTCCATAGGAATTATAAAATATAGAATCATACTAATTGATTTATCTATAAACATCCTATTAATTCTCTTGGATACACCATTTTTTAGGTGTATAAGGAATATTATTCTCATTTAAGATTCCTTTATGCCTCAACTATTTACAAAAAATCCTTCCATTAAACTCACCACCATTTTATGATCTCAAACATTGCAACTTTCTTTCAGTTTCTATTTCCACCATAACCTGACATTGAATAAAGATTCAAAACACTTTACATTTATGTTTCAAAATTATACCCATACTTTTATTTTTGAATAATCAATAAAGGTAAAAAAGTACATATATTTTCTATGAGAATGAATGGGACAAGTCCCAAAGTATTAATATGATCTAATTCTAACATCCTCTTTTTCAGTGTTCATTTAGAAAAGTTTAAAGATACCTTATATTACTTCTCGAGTTTTCAATTATTTCATATTCTAAAGTTTTAATGTAACACCCCAAGCTTCCACGGTACGTTTCCCTTTGAATAATGCAATGACGTGCATTGTACGCAACTTCGGGATTCTAACACACCACAACCAATCAAACTAGCCGTTATGAATAGTAGTACCTACTTTTTAAAATTTTATAAATTTTATCTCTCAAAATGGACTTCATTTTTGGATTCGGAATATCAAATTTAGCATAGGGTGAAATTTTGGAACCTTTCGAATAACATTTATATTTTGATGAATAGTGAAAATTACTAAATTTTAATTAAAAACAAATTTTTAAATAAAAAAAATTTATATTGATAAATTATGAATTTGAGTGGTTTTAAAGTATATTTAGAATATATATTTTTACCATTTAATACAATTTTGGTCATTTTACATAATTTTACAATTAAACCGGATATAAACAAGTGTCAATCTTTTGATAGTTATTATCTCTTAAAAACACGCTTTTTGTTTTAACAACGAGAATTAATTTTAAATTAATCTCTGCTACTTCTGTGTTTTGAATTTGGAAAAATGGATTCCATATTTGGAATCAGGATGTTCAAATTTTGTAAATAGGTAACTTTTATTTTTAGACATTTTGAATAATTACTTCGGTAAATATTTTATTTACCATGGTTAAAGGGTAAATCCGGTAAATGAGGGTTAAAAAATAATATTATAATAATAACAAATTACCCTAAAACGTGTCCTAACCTTATTGGTTGATACATTTCCGACCATGGTCATCTTTGGGTCGATTTTGGGACCCCATGGAGCTACTTGTAAGTGATAGGGACACTTTATTTTAATTAAGTTAAAATGAATACAAAAATGACACAAGCATATATCTTTTAGAAAAACAATTTTTACATAGGGTTATATATGTTGGATATTATACTATAAATATTAATTAGAAATATAAAAATATTTACTACATAATGGTATTTTATTTATAATTTTTAGACATTAAATAATTTAATTTATATATGACACAATGGTGATGCAGTAATTACCATAATAGTGAAAAATTAAAATAATTGATATTGTAGATACCCAAATAAATCTAATTTGAGACTTTTTATGAATTAAACTAATTTTATAGGTTAATATGACATTTTAGGAATGATTTAATTAACTTTTTTCACAGTAATAATTATGTTATGATTTCTTTCAAAAATCAACTATTGAATAGTGTCAAAATTGACATAAAAGAGTTTTTAAAACAAATATTATATTATTAATTGATATTAAATTCCTAAAAATCTAAGGTTCTTCCAAGAGACTTATATCATGATATATGTATAATTAATGGACCACTTGGGGGTCTCTTGGATGTATATAGTAAGTTTATTAACCATATAATATAAAAATACAAAGAGACATTGTAAAAGTGAAACAAATTAACTAAGAGTTAATACTTAATGATAAGGTTAATATAGTAACCCAAACCTGTATAAATTCTATTGTTTGAGTGGTTTTAGACCTATCCCCACCTTAAAATTTAAATAATCCACTTTGGAGCCATTAGAAACCGAATATGAATTTATTATAAAATAATATTTCTAGCTTTTCCAAAGGTGCCCCTCACCCCTCTTATAAAAGGGCACTCTCCCTTCTCATTAACTAACACCTTCAAATCCTTTTGGTTCGTCCAAAATCTGCCCAAATACTCTCTCAAGTTCCCTCAATACAACCTAGAGGCCTTATTTTGATCATAAATCCAACCTAAGATCCCTTCTGATCAAATCAAAATGAAGAACCCGAAGAAGAGGTAATGATTTCACCACCCTTTTTCAAGTTCCTTTCTTCTTCCACTTTTTCTTTCTTTGTTATTACCATTCTAAAATAACAACTCCAGTATCTTATATATAATGTTATGTTATTATAAATATGGTACAAACATATTCATTATTCTATCCATCCTTTGAATAACATCTCACCATACGTGCGTACGTACGGCTTACCATCTCCACGTCATGGTGTAATTGTTATTCAATAAATTATTATTTGGATGGGTATAATAATGATGTTTAATTTATGTAAATAATAAATATAACATGATAATTATTCTTTCTATATGATATAACATCCAATTATATATTATTTTAACATCAAAATAATGATATTGTCGCTCGTGCATACGTACGGACTACCGTCTCCACGAAAGCGATGATATTCATTCTCCATCGTATCCATTCAAGTATAATTATCATTTGATGATTTAAAAATAATGTTTAAGGAATTGATATAATTCTGGATATGAATAAGATACAACCTATCCATAACAAACACGGCTTACGTAACAAAGAATATAAAGGAAAACGAGTAAGTTAACACCCGAAATGACGATAATACTAAGATATTATTAACAAATCAATGTTAAAAGATCATATATGATATCATATTAATGTAAATGATTCTTTTATAATTCAATAAAAATTATTTCACCATTATACAGGAGGTTAACCAATCGTCGACCAAGGAAAAAGTACAAAGTAAGGGGTTTTTATCTCACTCTTAATTTCGTGAGAATTCCATTGTTCACCACTTATTTATTGCGTGTGGTGTATGTGTACTTCCCATGATTGTATTCACTGTGTAATATAATTTAATTTATGGGTATTTACATCATAATTTTAAGATCCTTCTTTCATGGGTGTATGTTTCGTAAGTTACCTAATCGATAATGGAATTTGAAATTTCAATTTCCACTCATTCGGCTTTACGCATACTTCATTGATTATTTTACTCCAAGATTATGCGTGGAATCACTATTAATTTGATTATGTCATAATTTCCACTCCCCTTTCTATGGATATAATTTTTATACACATAATCACTCCATTGATAAATTATCAAGTCATCGGTATGAATTTTATAAGAGTAATTTTTACTCAATCTCAATTTGTTGAGATAAACATCCAATTCATTAGTGTTGTTTCTACAAGAATATGTGTGAATGTACTTTGATTGTTTTACACTGAATATCCAATCATATTTAGTGTATTTATATTTTCCACACATAATTATGTCGTTGATTTATCCTTAACCTAAGGATACGTCCTTTATGAGAGATTTCATCTCAATTTACATTCCATTGAGACTTATTTGTTGTTATACACCAAATCAATTTTATGTGGTGTATATACTGTACTTTGACATAGTATATCATGAATCCATTTATTCTCATGATATTTCAAAGTTTTTATTACCTCAATTATTTGTATTCAAGTGTCTCTCTTTTGGTTAGAAACTCTAACTAAAACACCATTTTTAAATGTTTTAAAGACTTATTCTTCTAAATCTTGCTCATTAATGTCCATGTTTTAAAAAATGGTTTTAAGGATTTATTTATGTGGACATTAAAGTTTTAAAATTAAAAATCCTTTTAAAAGTTTCAAAGTGGTATGAGACACTTTGATTCAAAAATCTATTTTTTAACGGCTTCTTGACAAATAGTGTGACTTATAAATGTTTTCAAGAAAAGGGGGATATTTATCTCAAATAGTTTTGATGGTTATTTTCATCTATGTCAATATCATTCATTATTATCTATTGAGGTTAATCTAATACAATAAAATCTTCCATATTGTATCGAATGAGTTATTTTTGACTGTGGATGTGCTATTTTTATACCATTCATGGTTTGTGGTTAAAGTATTGACATTTCGTATGCTAGTTTTAATACGAATGTTTATGTTATGTTTAAACCTATTCATATGAGGATGCATTGGACTTAGTAAGTGAAGGGTGGAGCCCACTATAGATCCTCGATGCATCGGTAGGTCTCATGAGACAGACTAGTGTCTTGGCACAAGGCCTTGGCAAAATCTTATTTGTAGTCTTGGCACGAGGCCTTGGCTATGTGGTTATGATAGTCTGGCATTATGCATTCCATCATTATGAAAGTGGTTATTGATATTGCATGTGATTGTTCAACTAGTATAATATTCATGTGAATAAGTAAATGGAATTATTTCATTTTATCTTTGCCATATTATGCTGAAGTTCAAGTTTAAAAGGCTTTTGTTTTAGTTATAAATTGTTGTAAGTGTTTATGCTTATCTATGAAAGATTCTGCTATATTGTTATCCTTACTGAGCATCTGAGCTCACCCCTTTCAATGTTTTATTTTTCCCAGGATGTGAAGAAGTAATTTATGAATGACCTGCAAGGATAGTATGAGGGGATATGAAGACAAGATGCTGTTGTAGTTTTTTTACATTATGATGTAATATAAGAGTTATGAATATATCTAGTGTTTCCAAGACTACTCAACTAATCGGTATTTCGAGACTTGATCCTTTGTGAACATGCCAATGTTATTAATAATGCACCGACTCTGGGTATCTAGGGTCGGGGTGTTACAGTTGGTATCAGAGGAAGTTTAGTATAAACCTTGGAAGATAGATTTAGATAAACTCTGATTAGAGCACGTAGACCTAAGATGAACTTTGATGATTAGTATAGAAGAACTTCCTATAATTTTGGTATTGTAGATATTTTGTAATTTTTCCGAGCAATACATCCCTGTCTGGATACGAGCAGGTAGAGGCGACTCTGGCATAGATGTACCTAGGGGTAAAACCCGAAAACACCGCTTTAAGCTAGACTCGAACGGGAACTGGTGCATAATAATGGGCCTTGCTGCACTCTTGGTTACGACACTCCTGGGGGATATGCTTAGGATAATTTACATTTTCTTTACTAACCGATTTGAATTATTAAATATATAATATGAGAGTAAATGACCTTGGTTAATCCTAATGTGTTTAAAATTGAGAATATGGTGACATGTTAATCTCTAAATGATTTTATGAATACTGTTACTCACACAATGCTTTCTGGTTTTAGTCAATGGCTGGATTCCAAGGAAGTCATAGTGACTTTGAGAATGATGTACAAGGTGGGAACGGTGGTGGAAATGAGCAAAAAAATGGAATGTTGATAGGCGTAAAGGATATCGTCTTTATGCCAAATCAATTTTCCAAAAATATGATCAATAATATATATATTAACCAATTCCCGGACTCAAAAAAGAAGAGAAAGGTGATGAATGATAAGAGCTACAATAGTGGAGACCATGGAGAAAGGAATCCTCAATTTCCATCATGCAGGAAATGTGGAAGGAGACACCCCGGAAAGTGTATCAATGGGACAAAGAAATGCTTTACATGCGGGAAGGAAGGAAATAAAGTGAAGAATTGTCGAAGAAAAATGAAGAGTACTATGGAAGAAGATAAAAATGGTCCCAAGAGTCCATTTACAGTCATTTTCCATAAATGTAGGGGACCTGGCCATTACCCGAGTGAATGCCCTATTCTATAGGATATTTTCTTGGTCAAAGAAGAAGCTATGTGGAAATAAATGGTTGGAGAAATGTTTAAAAAGTATTAGTGCTCCTTGTTGATGGGTTTAATTTGGAATAATTTTCTCTTTTATTTTTAACCCTACATTTTTCCATGTGAGAATGATATTTGAGGAAGAATTATATTTTCTCTTGTGAATATAGTTATAAATAACCATTTGGTTTTATATGATTGTTGGGTTTGAGGAAATTATAAGTTATTATAATTTGGGATGAAAATGAAAGGTATGAGATAAGATTTTTGGTTAAATTATGTTATGGTTATTTGGAGGAATTTATCTCATTTTTGTAATGTTATAAAATATAGTTTTTGAAAAAGGACAACATGCAGACCGTGTGAGAACCCGTCGCGTCGGACAAAGCTGTGGGAATCGAACCCACAACCAAAGTGTGATTGGGATTTATCACCTACCACTGGACTACGTGAAGTCCCTAGTTAGTGTGACTATTATTTTTAGTTAAATGATTTTATTGATCATTAATAATTTGATTTGGGATCTTATGTCTTATCAAATGAATACCCTTAGTATAGGAAAATGATTTGGTAATTAAGTGATAAATGTTATTTTGGAAGTTGTTCGCTTTGTTGTATGGAAAATAGAATAGTATGGGATTTCATTTGAGGAGTAATGGTGGATTTTTATCTATGTTTTTATTGTGGATTTATAGTGATTTGGGTTGTTTATGGAAATGATTAGGTTAATTACTTTTAAGTATGTGACTTTAAGAGTAATTAATGTCATTTGGAGATACAATTTAACGTGGAAGACTATATTCTTATAATTTTTGAGTTTTAATATTAGTTTGGATTATATTGAAGGATTTTAAGGACAATTTATTATTGAATGGTATTTATTTAACTTTGGGGTATTGATGGTTTAATTTTCGAAATTAAGATTAGTGTTTTTTTTGTCTAATGGAATATCCATTTGGGGGGTCATCAGATATTATACTAACCATTTTGGTTTTGATTAATCTCTAAAGACAAGGTAAATATATATTTTATCCTACGTGGATCATGTATTTCTATAGAAGTTTATTCTAGCTCTTCCATTGTGACCAAGTCTTCTTGAATACTCATTGTTCAAAAAAAAAAGAGTTAGTGGTAAAAAGTTATTAAAGAATGAAACTCTACTTAAAAATTAAGTATATCTCTTTATGTTCTTAGTCAATATCATAAATGGATTCCTCGTCCTTATGTAATGTAACTTAAAACAAAAAAATGTTGTCTGTTTACTTTTCCTACTGGGAGACTAAGGACCGTTTTTCCCAACATAAGTTTGTGATTTTATTACTGTTAACTTTCTCCTGATCATGTTTTCTATCCCTCTCCATTAGAACTGAACACTTAGTTTATCATCCATATCCATGTTTTCCTACATGGAATCCTAGTATGGGTTCTCTTGGGTGACATTTTTACCTCTCTTCCTTTCTTTTAAAGTGATAGTTTTATTTACTCCTTTTCCGATGTGGGACATTCCATTATATTCTCAAGCCTAATTTTAAAAAATTGTGAGGACGCAATTTATTGAAGTATGGGATAATGTAACACCCCAAGCTTCCACGGTATGTTTCCCTTTGAATAATGCAATGACGTGCATTGTACGCAACTTCGAGATTCTAACACACCACAACCAATCAAACTAGCCGTTATGAATAGTAATAACTACTGTTTAAAATTTTAGAAATTTTATCTCTCAAAATGGACTTCATTTTTGGATTCGGAATATCGAATTTATCCTAGGGTGAAATTTTGGAACCTTTCGAATAACATTTATATTTTGATGAATAGTGAAAATTACTAAATTTTAATTAAAAACAACTTTTTAATCAAAATAATTTATATTGATAAATTATGAATTTGAGTGGTTTTAAAGTATATTTAGAATATATTTTTACCATTTAATACAATGTTGGTCATTGTACATAATTTTACAATTAAACCGGATATAAACAAGTGTCAATCTTTTGATAGCTATTATCTCTTAAAAACACGCTTTTTTGTTTTAACAACGGGAATTAATTTTAAATTAATTTCTGACACTTCTGTGTTTTGAATTTGGAAAAATGGATTCCATATTTGAAATCAGGATGTTCAAATTGTGTAAATAGGTAACTTTTATTTTGAGACATTTTGAATAATTACTTCGGTAAATATTTTATTTACCATGGTAAAAGGGTAAATCCGGTAAATGAGGGTTAACAAATAATGTTATAATAATAAAAAATTACCCTAAAACGTGTCCTAACCTTATTTGTTGATACATTTCCGACCATGGGCATCTTTGGGTCGATTTTGGGACCCCATGGAGCTACTTGAAAGTGATAGGGACACTTTATTTTAATTAAGTTAAAATGAATACAAAAATGACACAAGCATATATCTTTTAGAAAAACAATTTTTACATAGGGTTATATATTTTGGATTTTTGACTATAAATATTCATTAGAAATATAAAAATATTTCCTACATAATTGTATTTTATTTATAATTTTTAGACATTAAATAATTTAATTTATATATGACACAATGGTGATGCAGTAATTACCATAATAGTAAAAAATTAAAATAATTGATATTGTAGATACCCAAATAAATATAATTTGAGACTTTTTATGAATTAAACTAATTTTATAGGTTAATATGACATGTTAGTAATGATTTAATTAACTTTGTTCGAAGTAATAATTCTTTTATGATTTCTTACAAAAATCAACTACTGAATAGTGTCAAAATTGACAAAAAAGAGTTTTTAAAACAAATATTATATTATTAATTGATATTAAATTCCTAAAAATATAAGGTTTGTCCAGGAGACTTATATCATGATAGTTGTATCATTAATGGACCACTTTGAGGTCTCTTAGATGTATATAGTAAGTTTATTAACCATATAATATAAAAATACAAAGAGACATTGTAAAAGTGAAACTAATTAACTAAGAGTTAATACTTAATGATAAGGTTAATATAGTAACCCAAACCTGTCTAAATTCTATTGGTTTAGTGGTTTTCGACCTATCCCCACCTTAACATTTAAATAATTCACTTTGGAGCCATTATAAACCGAATATGAATTTATTATAAAACAATATTTCTAGCTTTTTCAAAGGTGCCCCTCACCCCTCTTATAAAAGGGCACTCTCCCTTCTCATTAACTCACACCTTCAAAGCATTTTGGTTCGGCAAAACTCTTCCCAAATACTCTCTCAACTTCCCTCACTACAACCTAGAGTCCTTAGTTTGATCAGAAATCCAACCTAAGATCCCTTCTGATCAAATCAAAAGGAAGAACCCGAAGAAGAGGTAATGATTTCACCACCCTTTTTCAAGTTCCTTTCTTATTCCACTTCTTCTTTATTTGTTATTACCATTCTAAAATAATAAATCCAGTATCTTATATATAATGTGATGTTATTATAAATATGGTACAACCATATTCAGTATTCTATCCATCCTTTGAATAACATCTCACCATACGTGCGTACGTACGACTTACCGTCTCCACGTCGTGGTGTAATTGTTATTCAATAAATTATTATTTGGATGGGTATAATAATGATGTGTAATTTATGTAAATAATAAATATAATATGATAATTATTCTGTATATATGATATACCATCCAATTATATATTATTTTAACATCAAAAGAATGATATTGTCGCTCGTGCGTATGTACGGACTACCGTCTCCACGAAAGCGATGAGATTCATTCTCCATCGTATCCATTCAAGTATAATTATCATTTTATGATTTAAAAATAATTTTTAAGGACTTTATATAATTCTGGATATGAATAAGATACAACCTATCCATAACAAACACGTCTTACGTAACAAAGAATATAAAGGAAAATGAGTAAGTTAACACCCGAAATGACGATAATACTAAGATATTATTAACAAATCAATTTTAAAAGATCATATATGATATCATATTAATGTAAATTATTATTTTATAATTCAATAACAATTTTTTCACCATTATACAGGAGTTTAACCTACCGTCGACCAAGGAAAAAGTACAAAGTAAGGAGTTTTTATCTCACTCTTAATTTCGTGAGAATTCCATTGTTCACCACTTATTTATTGCATGTGGTGTATGTGTACTGCCCATGATTGTATTCACTGTGTAATATACTTTAATTTATGGGTATTTACATCATCATTTTAAGATCCTTCTTTCATGGGTGTATGTTTTGTAAGTTACCTAATCGATAAGGGAATTTGAAATTTCAATTTCCACTCATTCGGATTTACGCATACTTCATTGATTATTTTACTCCAAGATTATGTGTGGAATCACTATTCATTTGATTATGTCATAATTTAAACTCCCCTTTCTATGGATATAATTTTTATACACATAATCACTCCATTGATAAATTCTCAAGTCATATGTATGAATTTGATAAGAGTAATTTTTACTCAATCTCGATTTGTTGAGATAAACATCCAATTCATTGGTGTTGTTTCTAAAAGAATATGTGTGAATGTACTTTGGTTGTTTTACACTGAATATCCAATCATATTTAGTGTATTTATATTTTCCACACATAATTATGTCATTGATTTATCCTTAACCTAAGGATACGGCCTTTATGAGAGATTTCATCTCAATTTACATTCCATTGAGACTTCTTTGTTATTATAAACCAAATCACTTTTATGTGGTTTATATACTGTACTTTTACATAGTATATCATGAATCCCTTTATTATCATGATATTTCAAAGTTTTGATTACCTCAATTATTTGTATTCAAGTGTCTCTCTTTTGGTTAGAAACTCTAACTAAAATACCATTTTTAAATGTTTTAAAGACTTATTCTTCTAAATCTTGCTCATTAATGTCCATGTTTTAAAAAATGGTTTTAAGGATTTATTTATATGGAAATTAAAGTTTTAAAATTAAAAATCCTTTTAAAAGTTTTAAAGTGGTATGGGACACTTTTATTCAAAAATCTATTTTTTAACGGCTTCTTGACAAATAGTGTGAATTATAAATGTTTTCAAGAAAAGGGGGATATTTCTCTCAAATAGTTTTGATGGTTATTTTCATCTATGTCAATATCATTCATTATTATCGATTGAGGTTAATCTGATACAATACAATCTTCCATATTGTATCGAATGAGTTATGTTCGACTGTGGATGTGCTATTTTTATACCATTCATGGTTTTTGGTTAAAGTATTGACATTTCGTATGCTAGTTTCAATACGAATGTTTATGTTATGTTTAAACCTCTTCATATGAGGAATTCATTGGACTTATTAAGTGAAGGGTGGAGCCCACTATAGCTACTCGATGCATCGGTAGGTCTCATGAGACAAACTAGTGTCTTGGCACAAGGCCTTGGAAAAATCTTTTTTGTAGTCTTGGCACGAGGCCTTGGCTATGTGGTTATGATAGTCTAACATTATGCATTCCGTCATTATGAAAGTGGTTATTGATATTGCATGTGATTGTTCAACTAGTATAATATTCACGTGAATAAGTAAATGGCATTATTTCATTTTATCTTTGCCATATTATGTTGATGTTCAAGTTTAAAAGGCTTTTGTTTTAGTTATAAATTGCTGTAAGTGTTTATGCTTATCTATGAAAGATTCTGCTATATTGTTATCCTTACTGAGCATCTGAGCTCACCCCTTTCAATGTTTTATTTTTCCCAGGATGTAAAGAAGTAATTTATGAATGACCTGTAGGGATAGTATGAGGGGATACGAAGACAAGATGTTGTTGTTGTTTTTTTTACCTTATGATGTAATGTAAGAGTTATTAATATATCTAGTGTTTCCAAGACTACTGAACTAATCGGTATTTCGAGACTTGATACTTTGTGAATATGACAATGTTATTAATAATGCACCGACTCTGGGTATCTAGGGTCGGGGCGTTACAGTTGGTATCTGAGGAAGTTTAGTACAAACCTTGGTAGCTAGATTTAGATAAACTCTGATTAGAGCACGTAGACCAAAGATGAACTTTGAGGATTAGTATAGAAGAACTTCCTAGAATTTTGGTATTGTAGAGATTTTGTGAGTTTTCCGAGCAATACATCCCTGTCTGGATACTAGCAGGTAGAGGAGGCTCTGGCATAGATGTACCTAGGGGTAAAACTCGAAAGCACCGCTTTGAGCTAGACTCAAACAGGAACTGGTGCATGACAATGGGCCTTTCTGCACTCTTGGTTACGACACTATTGGGGGATATGCTTAGGATAATTTACATTTTCTTTACTAACCGATTTGAAGTATTAAATATATAATATGAGATTAAATGACCTTGGTTAATCCTAATGTCTTTAAAATTGAGAATATGGTGACATGTTAATCTCTAAATGATTTTATGACTACTGTTACTCACACAATGCTTTCTGGTTTTAGTCAATGGCTGGTTTCGAAGGAAGTCATAGTGACTTTGAGAATGATGTAGAAGGTGGGAATGACGGTGGAAATGAGCAACAAAATAGAATGTTGATAGGCATAAAGGATATCATTTTTATGCCAAATAAATTTTACAAAAATATGATCAACAATATATATATTAACCAATTCCCGGACTCAAAAAAGAAGAGAAAGGTGATGAATGATAAGAGCTCCAGCAGTGGAGACCATGGAGAAAGGAATCCTCAATTTCCATCACGCAGGAAATGTTGAAGGAGAAACCCAGTAAAGTGTCTCAATGGGACAAAGAAATGCTTTACGTGCGGGAAGGAAGGAAATAAAGTGAAGAATTGCCGAAGAAAAATGAAGAGTACTATGGAAGAATATAAAAATGGTCCCAAGAGTCCATTTACAGTCATTTGCCGTAAATGTAGGGGACCTGGCCATTACCTGAGTGAATTCCCTATTCTATAGGATATTTTCTTGGTCAAAGAAGAAGCTATGTGGAAATAAATGGTTGGAGAAATGTTTAAAAAGTATTAGTGCTCCTTGTTAATGGGTTTACTTTGGAATAATTTTCTCTTGTATTTTTAACCCTGCAGTTTTCCATGCACTACTGAAAATAAGGCCATTAGCGACCGCCATTGGCGGTCGCTAAAGGTCTTTAGCGGCCGCTCAGCGACCGCCATTGGCGGTCGCTATAGACTCTGCCGGGAACCCTATAGCGACCGCCTATGGCGGTCGCTATTCTAAATTTTTTTTTTTAAAATTTTTTTTATTGAATTGAATATAAATATATATATATAAATATATATATATATAAATATTCATATATATACTATTAAATACAATATTTTAAATATATATATATATATATAATATTTTAAATGTTTTAATATATATTTAATATATATATAATATCAAATCATTGTGCTATAATAATTTAAAAACTTCGATTCAAGAAATAATCTCATTTCAGGTCGTTCGGAGCACGTTTGCTCCGAATGGGACCGCCGCACGCCGTTTTGGTGTTTTATGGCGCCGGAAACGCGTTTCCGGCCGCCGCGGTCACACGGCACCTCCGAATGAGGTTCCGTCTGGCCGACCATTTCACAATTCACGCCCCGGATGTTGTCGTACGGTTTCGTGGCATTCAGAGGTCGTTCGGGTGGTTTTGACCCCCCAACGCGCCATTTCAGCGCGCGCCGCGCTGCTGAAAAGGACACAATCGGACGTGCCGCGCGCACCGCACGTCCGATGGACGTGCGGCCTCCTCCTTCATCTTAGGAATAATATTTCTATCATTCCCGTGCGGTTTCAGGTCGTTCGGAGCACGTTTGCTCCGAATGGGACCGCCGCACGCCGTTTTGGTGTTTTATGGCGCCGGAAACGCGTTTCCGGCCGCCGCGGTCACACGACACCTCCGAATGAGGTGTCGTCTGGCTGACCATTTCACAATTCACGCCCCGGATGTTTTCGTACGGTTTCGTGGCATTCGGAGGTCGTTCGGGTGGTTTTGACCCCCCCAACGCGCCATTTCAGCGCGCACCGCGCTGCTGAAAACGACACAATCGGACGTGCCGCGCGCACCGCACGTCCGATGGATGTGAGGCCTCCTCCTGTATCTCAGGAATAATATTTCTATCGTTCCCGTGCGGTTTCAGGTCATTCGGAGCACGTTTTCTCCGAATGGGACCGCCGCACGCCGTTTTGGTGTTTTGTGGCGCTGGAAACGCATTTCCGGCCGCCGCGGTCACACGGCACCTCCGAATGAAGTGCCGTATGGCCGAACATTTCAAAATTCACGCCCCGGATGTTGTCGTACGGTTTCGTGGCATTCGGAGGTCGTTCGGGTGGTTTTGACCCCCCAACGCGCCATTTCAGCGCGCGCCGCGCTGTTGAAAACGACACAATCGGACGTGCCGTGCGCACCGCACGTCCGATGGACGTGCGACCTCCTCCTGCATCTCAGGAATAATATTTCTATCGTTCCCGTGCGGTTTCGGGTCGTTCGGAGCACGTTTTATCCGAATGGGACCGCCGCACGCCGTTTTGGTGTTTTATGGCGCCGGAAACGCGTTTCCGGCCGCCGCGGTCACACGGCACCTCCAAATGAGGTGCCGTCTGGCCGACCATTTCACAATTCACGCCCCGGATGTTTTCGTACGGTTTCGTGGCATTCAGAGGTCGTTCGGGTGGTTTTGACCCTCCAACGCGCCATTTCAGCGCGCGCCGCGCTGCTGAAAAGGACACAATCGGACGTGCCGCGCGCACCGCACGTCCGATGGACGTGCGACCTCCTCCTGCATCTCAGGAATAATATTTATATCGTTCCCGTGCGGTTTCAGGTCGTTCGGAGCACGTTTGCTCCGAATGGGACCGCCGCACGCCGTTTTGGTGTTTTATGGCGCCGGAAACACGTTTCCGGCCGCCGCGGTCACACGGCACCTCCGAATGAGGTGCCGTCTCGCCGACCATTTCACAATTCACGCCCCGGATGTTGAAGTACGGTTTCGTGGCATTCGGAGGTCGTTCGGGTGGTTTTGACCCCCCAACGCGCCATTTCAGCGCGCGTCGCGCTGCTGAAAACGACACAATCGGACGTGCCACGCGCACCGAACGTCCGATG
This sequence comes from Viscum album, assembly GCA_963277665.1. NCBI lineage: Eukaryota > Viridiplantae > Streptophyta > Magnoliopsida > Santalales > Viscaceae > Viscum > Viscum album. Next base: position 2,060,200,285 of record OY728133.1, on the reverse strand, counting down.
GACATGCGGCCTCCTCCTGCATCTCAGGAATAACATTTCTATCATTCCCGTGCGGTTTCAGGTCATTCGGAGCACGTTTTCTCCGAATGGGACCGCCGCACGCCGTTTTGGTGTTTTATGGCGCCGGAAACTCGTTTCCGGTCACCGCGGTCACACGGCACCTCCGAATGAGGTGCCGTCTGTCCGACCATTTCACAATTCACGCCCCAGATGTTGTCGTACGGTTTCGTGGCATTCGGAGGTCGTTCGGGTGGTTTTGACCCCCCAACGCGCCATTTCAGCGCGCGCCGCGCTGCTGAAAACGACACAATCGGACGTGCCGCGTGCACCGCATGTCCGATGGAGATGCGGCCTCCACCTGCATCTCAGGAATAATATTTCTATCGTTCCCGTGCGGTTTCAGGTCGTTCGGAGGACGTTTGCTCCGAATGGGACCGCCACACGCCGTTTTGGTGTTTTAGGGCGCCCGAAACGCGTTTACGGCCGCCGCGGTCACACGGCACCTCCAAATGAGGTGCCGTCTAGCCGACCAATTCACAATTCACGCCCGGATGTTGTCGTACGGTTTCGTGGCATTCGGAGGTCGTTCGGGTGGTTTTGACCCCCCAACGCGCCATTTCAGCGCGCGCCGCGCTGCTGAAAACGACACAATCGGACGTGCCGCGTGCACCGCACGTCCGATGGACGTGAGGCCTCCTCCTGCATCTCAGGAATAATATTTCTATCGTTCCCGTGCGGTTTCAGGTCGTTCGGAGCACGTTTGCTCCGAATGGGACCGCCGCACGCCGTTTTGGTGTTTTATGGCGCCGGAAACGCGTTTCCGGCCGCCGCGGTCACACGGCACCTCCGAATGAGGTTCCGTCTGCCTGACCATTTCACAATTCATGCCTCGGATGTTGTCGTACGGTTTCGTGGCATTCGGAGGTCGTTCGGGTGGTTTTGACCCCCCAACGCGCCATTTCAGCGCGCGCCGCGCTGCTGAAAACGACACAATTGGACGTGCCGCACGCACCGCACGTCCGATGGATGTGCGGCCTCCTCCTGAATCTCAGGAATAATATTTCTATCGTTCCCGTGCGGTTTCAGGTCGTTCGGAGCACGTTTTCTCCGAATAGGACCGCCACACGCCGTTTTGGTGTTTTATGATGCCGGAAACGCGTTTCCGGCCGCCGCGGTCACACGGAACCTCCGAATGAGGTGCTGTCTGGCCGACCATTTCACAATTCACGCCCCGGATGTTGTCGTACGGTTTCGTGGCATTCGGAGGTCGTTCGGGTGGTTTTGACCCCCCAACGCGCCATTTCAGCGCGCGCCGCGCTGCTGAAAACGACACAATCGGACGTGCCGCGCGAACCGCACGTCCGATGGACGTGCGGACTCCTCCTACATCTCAGGAATAATATTTCTATCGTTCCCGTGCGGTTTCAGGTTGTTCGGAGCACGTTTTCTCCGAATGGGACCGCCGCACGCCGTTTTGGTGTTTAATGGCGCCGGAAACGCGTTTCCGGCCGCCGCGGTCACACGACACCTCCAAATGAGGTTCCGTATGGCCGACCATTTCACAATTCACGCTCCGGATGTTGTCGTACGGTTTCGTGGCATTCGGAGGTCGTTAGGGTGGCTTTGACCCCCCAACGCGCCATTTCAGCGCGCGCCGCGCTGCTGAAAACGACACAATCGGACGTGCCGCGCGCACCGCACGTCCGATGGACGTGCGGCCTCCTCCTGCATCTCAGGAATAATATTTCAATCGTTCCCGTGCGGTTTCAGGTCATTTGGAGCAAGTTTGCTCCGAATTGGACCGCCGCACGCCGTTTTGGTGTTTTAGGGCGCCAGAAACGCGTTTCCGGCCGCCGCGGTCAAACGGCACCTTCGAATGAGGTGCCATCTGGCCGACCATTTCACAATTCACGCCCTGGATGTTGTACGGGGGTGGCGGGGGGCTGTACGGGGGTGCGGGGGGTTGTACGGGGGTGTCGGGGGGCTGTACGGGGGTACGGGGGGTTGTACGGGGGTGTCGGGGGGCTGTACGGGGGTGTCGGGGGGCTGTACGGGGGTGGCGGAGTGCTGTACGGGGGTGCGGGGGGGGGGGGGGGGGGGGGCTGTACGGGGGTGCGGGGGGGCTGTACGGTGGTGTCGGGGGGCTGTACGGGGGTGAGGGGGGCTGTACGGGGGTGGCGGAGGGCTGTACGGGGGTGCGAGGGGGGGGGGGGGGCTGTACGGGTGTGCGTGGGGCTGTACGGGGGTGAGGGGGGCTGTACGGGGGTGGCAGAGGGCTGTTCGAGGGTGCGGGGGGGGGGGGGGGCTGTACGGGGGTGCGGGGGGGGGGGGGGGGGGCTGTACGGGTGTGGCGGGGGGCTGTACGGGGGTGGCGGGGGGCAGTACGGGGGTGCGGGGGGGTTGTACGGGGGTGCGGGGGGGCTGTACGGGGGTGCGGGGGGCTGTACGGGGGTGGCGGGGGCCTGTACGAGGGTGGCAGGGGGCTGTACGGGGGTGGCGGGGGGCAGTACGGGGGTGCGAGGGGTTGTACGGGGGTGCGGGGGGGCTGTACGGGGGTGCGGGGGGCTGTACGGGGGTGGCGGGGGCCTGTACGGGGGTGGCAGGGGGCAGTATGGGGGTGCAGGGGGGTTGTACGGGGGTGCGGGGGGGGGGGGGGGCTGTACGAGGGTGCGGGGGGCTGTACGGGGGTGCGGGGGGGGGGGGGGGGTGGGCGGCTGTACGGGGGTGCGGGGGGCTGTACGGGGGTGCGGGGGGCTGTACGGGGGTGGCGGGGGGCTGTACGGGGGTGGCGGGGGCCTGTACGGGGGTGGCGGGGGGCAGTACGGGGGTGCGGGGGGCTGTACGGGGGTGCGGGGGGGGCTGTACGGGGGTGCGGGGGGGCTGTACGGGGGTGCGGGGGGCTGTACGGGGGTGCGGGGGGCTCTCCGGGGGTGCAAAGGCCATCCCATTGATTACAAAAGTGAAAAATAAAAGTGATAACATCTAATTAAAACATATTTCTTTTATCGATACCATACAGAAATTTATAAAAAATATATTGGATAATACATAATCTATAATATCAGATTTATTGATCTGTTGGAATTAGTTCGACTTTTTCAAATGTAGAATCATTCAAGATTATCTGATCAAAAACTCAATATGTGTATAAAATATTTAAAAGACCACCATGGATGGTAATAATGCATTACTTAAATGAATAAATACAGTATATCAATGTCAACCCTACCAGTAAAAACAAAAAACATATCTCGTGAATATATGGTGCGTCACGCGTTGCCATCACTACTACCTCCTTCTGGTGGGCCAGGTGCCTACAACAAATAAACATTATAAATATTTTAATAACAAAAATAATTTAAATTAAATAAATAAATACAGTATATACCTGCGTCGTATGATCCCCTGTACCATCAGCTCGACGCACATATTCCCGCAGTGCTCTAACCTCAGCTGTCAATTGCGCATTTGTCTCCTCGGAAGCGCGCAGCCGTGCCTCAAAATCTGACATCTGCTGTGTCATATGAGCAACAGCAGGACCGACAACCGCAGCGCGTGACACTACAGAACGAGGAATCCCTGCTCCATAGGTCAAACTATAGCCATGCCCGTCCCGACCAATAATGCGATGAAAGATCTCATCCCGTCGCATGGGAAGCTGTCGCTGGTCCTCTGGCAGATGTTCTAACTCAGCTTCAAATTGATCCTGTGAAATATTTAAATATATATAAATATATATATGTTAATATATAGATTTATGTAATTATTGGTAAGTACAGACACTTATTATCAATGCTGCAACCTCTGGATCATTGCGATCACGAGTCCTTATCCACACCGAAATTTTATCAGTTGCTGCACCTTGCCCTCGCAATTTTATATTAAAAGAATATAAACACAAAACCATATTAATTAATAAATTAAAAAATGAATAATATATAACTCATGTCGGATCTGAGACACGTGACGAGTCCCGAGCCTGTGAGCTGGTCCCTACAACGCTCGATTCTCCGAATGGCGTGTTGACACCTCCTACATTCAATTCATTCAAATTTCAAACAAATCACATATTCTTGAAAATATATATATACAGCAAAATAATTAATATACAAACCGCAACACCCTCAATAGACCAATATGCAACCAAGTCACGCCACTGAGCCGGGAGAACACCTCTCGGGACTTTTTCCAAAATGTCAAGGGCACCCACATTTGGTACCCAGTGGTCCCTCTTCACTTTGCCTTTATAATCTTTCCACAGCTTACGGCATTTGCTCATACACACGGGCCGAAACTCTTCAGGGCATACTTTCAAATTTTGCTATAATGAAAATAATCAAACATATTAGTATTATTTATAAATAGAAAATAAAGTAAAATTATTTTCTTACCTGAACCTCCCTCCATAGACGATCTAATGTGTCCTGAGGGATAGAAGCCCAATCACGCATGGTCAATGGAAATCGATGTGGGTCACGTATGATATGACCCAGCTGACGAATAAATGCCGGGGCATTCGGTCCCACGGGATGAAATACCTCATCAAATGAAACATCTATCGTCGTGTCGGAATTCCATGATAATATGCCACGACCAGGGCCTCTCCTGCGAGAGGAAGAAGCAGCCGAGTCTGATCCTGTTGAAAACAATTTTATATATAAATTGACAAATGTTATATATATATATATATACATATATGTCAATTACATAAAAAATATAGACAATGACATTCAAACATACCTCGACCCTGAGACGTAGATGCCTCATATGGATGATGTGGATTTTCTGCCTCTTCCCCTGACATGTCTGCAGTCATACAAAATATCAGTAATGAGTCCAAAGTGTTTAAAAGATAAATTGGATTGTTCTTAATAAATCAAACTTGTACAACTGTTAATCAAACAAAAAATGGATTGAATAATTAGTTGTGAATGAATTTTAAAAAATCAGAAAGTTAATCAACCTAAATATTTATGACTGAATTAACTTACAAAAGTGAGGATTAAAACTTATAAGGATTTATAAAATGATTAGATAATTTATGATATCCTAGGACATTCTACTGAATAGTGGGAAAACAATTATACCTTTCATTAAGCATGCAAATCGACCGTTTCTCCTTCAACAGCCGCTCTGACCCAATAAATATCTTCTTCACGTTGAACTATGGTATGTTGATCAAGTTGTTGGTAAACAAACGGAACAGTCTCAGGTTCATCTTCTTCAAATAAAAACACTCCTCGCCGAGACATTTTGACAACAACTTTCCAACTTGGATCCGAAGGCAAAGTAACGAAGAATACTTGTTCCGCTTGTGATGTCAAAATGAAAGGTTCATTCTCAACTCGTTCATTATTTCTGTATAACATATAGTTAAAATTCACCAATGAAAACTGATATTGATCGACTTTACATCCACGCACTGGATCAACCCAATTACACTTTAACAATATGTACTTCAAACCGTGTGTGTATACAACTTCAATGATGTCTATCAATTGACCATAGTAATAACCAGAATCGACAAAGGGACAACCGATGCCACTTTTTTGTGTTGCTCGTTTGTCGTCAACATCTTTAATGCGAAATCGAAAACCATTAGCATCAATAGCTTTATAACGACGAGCCGTTATAGATGGACCCTCATCCAGTTGGATAAATACTTCAGGTAGCGTGGGGTCCCCTAACTCCCTCAGCTTACGAACCTACATAATTTATAAAAATCAATACTGATATATGTAGAAAGAATTAGTTTAATACTTCACTCATAATGAAAATCAATTTATACATACATAATACTTGAACCAATCATGAAATGCCGCATAATGAGATTGTTGAATTTGCAACTCAGTCGCACGATGCATCTCTTCTTTTATCTCATTAATGTGTTTCCTACAAATGATTACGTGATGTTTAAAAGATCAACTTATGCAAAGAAAACATGTAAAAGTTATACAAGCACATTGATAAGATACTTACTGCATTAATGGTGCAACTGATGGAGTATTGAACAAGATATATCGATGTGCTTGTATCCACTCGATGTTGTCCATATTAAATGTGGTTCCTTCTCCAACTGGACCATCATGAATCCGAGAGGGCTTATCTAATTTTGTTTCAACATCCGTAAGATATTCTGCACAAAAGGTAGTACACTCATCCATAAAATAACCATTGGCTATTGATGCCTCTGGACGAGCTCTATTGCGTACAAATCTTTTCAATGTACTCAAATACCATTCAATAGGATACATCCACCTGAATTGCACTGGACCAACAACCATTACTTCATCAGTTAGGTGCACTGTCAAGTGGACCATAACATCGAAAAATGAGGGGGGGAAAAGTTTCTCAAAGTGACAAAGCGTAAGTACAATTCGGTCCTGCAAACTTTTTAAATAACTCATTCGTTGATTTCTTAAACAAAGCTGTCTAAAAAAATTACTCATCTCAATCAAGGGCTGAACAACATTGGGGGATAAACAATCACAAATTGCGATTGGAATCAACTGCTGAAGTAATATATGATTGTCATGACTTTTCAACCCTTGAAATGTCTTGCTCGTCAGATTCACACACTTTGAAATATTAGAAGAGTAACCATCAGGCACCTTGACCATCTTCAAAATGGAAAGAAATGTCTCTTTCTCCTCTGTAGTCATCGAATACTGTGCAGCAGGCATATATGCCTTGTTTCCCTCAGCTAACTGTAAATGCAACTGTTTCCTTAAACCCATTTATTCCAAATCACGACGTGCATTAACATGGTCCTTTGACTTTCCACTGACACCTAAAATGGTCCACAATATGTTATCACAAACATTTTTTCAATGTGCATGACATCCAAATTATGCCTCAACATGTTAGTTTTCCAATACGGAAGACTATAAAAAATACTTTTCTTTTTCCAATTGTGACTGCGCTGCCTACCCGCAGCACGAATATTACGTACTGGAGGAGCCACCAAATCCTGAATTTCATATACCGTGCGGATGTTTTCTTCCTCAATCTGCGATAACATTTCGACTACTATCATGATCTTTGGTGCTGGGCTGAACTCTCTAGAACTATCAAATGCCACTCTGTCCTTTCTGAACCTGTGCTGGGGAGGGAGAAAACGCCTGTGACCCATGTATGCCCATTTTTTGGAATGTTTAATCCATACAGATTTTTTTACTTTTATTGCAACAAGGGCAAGAAAATTCCCCTTTTGTACTCCAGCCTGATAAATTTACATAAGTTGGGAAGTCATTGATTGTCCACAATAAAGCAGCATGCAGTTTGAACATTTCATTCGTTTCGCAGTCATAAGTCATCACACCATCGCCCCAAAATTCATTCAACTCATCAATCAATGGCTGAAGGTAAACATCAATCTTATCCCCCGGACTTTTAGGTCCATCAATAAGAGTGGAAAGTAATATAAATTGTTGCTTCATACAAAGACACGGAGGAAGATTATATGGAACCAACACCACGGGCCATGTGCTATGAGTTTCACCAACCATAGACTTGAATGGATTGAAACCATCTGCTGCCAATCCCAATCGGACATTACGAACATCTTTAGCAAAGTCGGGATGTCTCTTATCAAAATCCTTCCACGCATGAGAGTCTGCCGGGTGGGTTAACATGTCACTTTCATGAACTCTATCTGCATTCCATCTCATTAAATTAGAAACTTTAGATGACATAAAAAATCTTTTCAACCTCGGTTTAAGGGGAAAGTAACGCATTTGCTTTATGGAAATCGGTTTCCCCTGTATCGCAATCTGACTTTGATGAGTCTTATTTCCCCTGTTCTCTTTCCACCTAGAAGCGCCACAAACCGTACAAATATCCAAATGAGCAGTTTCATTTCTAAACAACATACAGTTGTTTGCACATGCATCTATAGTCTCATATGTAAAACCTAAGTTCTCTGTCAACTTACGAGCATAGTAATACGACTCAGGAATCTTAGCATCGACAGGAAGAACTTTTTTCAATAAAACCAAAAGCATGTCGAATGATGTGTCTGACCAATTATTCAAAGTCTTCAAATGCAACAACTCCACGATAAACGACAGTTTATTGTAAGAAGTACATCCAGGATATAATTCTGTTTTCGCATCATCAAGTACTTCATAAAACCTCCTCGAATCACGATCTGCACCAGAGCGAAGATTTATCTCACCGGTCTCAAGATTCTGGATGTCAATGCCTTCAGGATCAAACCCACGTACCATTTCAGTAAGCATTTCATGCATTGGATCAGTCATCCTTGCATCAACATCCATCTGAGCTGCATCTGTATTTTGACAAAGAACATATTCTTCTCCATGACGAGTCCAACTCTTATAATTTTTCAGAAATCCATTAAAGAAAAGGTGCTCCCTCACAGTATCTCGTGTGAATTGATATCTGTTAGCACATTTTCTACATGGACAACTAATATAGTCACTTTCAAATCCGCTCGTGAAGTCAATAAACTGCATAATTCCATTGAAATATTCTCTAGACGTTCGATTTGGAAGATCAATCCAACTCTTATCCATAATAATATCTGTATAACAAACATTTACACAATACTTATTACATTTACATTTTTCAAATCAACTATATTCAAAATAAATATTAACCATTTGTTTATGAACCATTGATAAAATAATAATGTAACTGAAATCTCATGTTACCTGATTGAGCTACAAACCTGAAAGGGAGGGGAGCCGAAGGCGGTGCTGCGAGGGAGAGGAGGCAGCGAAGGGGAGCCGGAGCCAAAGGCGGTGCGGCAAGGGAGGGGACGGGCGGCGGCAGCGGCGGGGAGCTGGAGGAGAGGAGGCGGTGAGGGGATGGGGGACGGGCAGCGAGGGGGGGGGGGTGTCCGGGGTCGGGGGGGGGGGGGGGGGGGGCTGTCCGAGGTGCGGGGAGGGGTGTCCGGGGTGTCGGGGGCCTGTCAGGGGTGCGGGAAGGGGTGTTCGGGGTGCAGGGGTGTCCGGGGTGCGGGGGAGGGGGGCTGTCTGGGGTGCAGGGGGGCTGTCGGGGGTGCGGGGTGGGGTGTCCGGGGTGCTGGGGGCCTGTCCGGGGTGCGGGGGGGGGGGGGGGGGGGGCTGTCCGGGTTCGGAGGGGGGGGTGTCTGAGTGCGGGGGGGGGGGGGGGGGGGCTGTTTGGGGTGCGGGGGGGCTGTCCGGGTTCGGAGGGGGGTGTCCGAGTGTAGGGGGGGCTGTCCGGGGTGCGGGGAGGCGTCCGGGGTGCGGGGGGCGGTCCGGAGTGCGCGGGGGGGTGCTGTCCGGGGTGCGGGGAGGCGTCCGGGGTGCGGGGGGCAGTCCGGAGTGCGCGTCGGGGGCTGTCTGGGGTGCGGGTGCCGTCCGGGGTGGGGGGGGGGAGGGCCAAGAGGCCGGAGGGCGGCGGCCGGAGGCCGGAGGGCGGCGGCCGGAGGCCCGAGGGCGGAGGGCGGCGGCCGGAGGCCGGATGGCAGGCGACGGGGGAGGGCGGGCGGCGGGGGAGGCCGGGCGGCGGGGGAGGCCGGGCGGCGGGGGAGGGGAGGGCAGCGAGGGAGGGTGGCGAGGGAGGGAGGGGGTTAGGGCGGAGGGAGATCGAGGGCGCGGGGGGGGGGGGGGGGGCGCAGAAGCCCCCCGTTTTTTTTTATGTAGGTTAGCGACCGCCATTGGCGGTCGCTAATGGTTAGCTATAGCGATCGCCAATGGCGGTCGCCCGAGTCTGGGGGGCTCCAATGCCCCCTTTTCTAGTAGTGATGTGAGAATGATATTTGAGGAAGAATTATATTTTCTCTTGTGAATAAAGTTATAAATAACCATTTGGTTTTATATGATTGTTGGGTTTGAGGAAATTATAAGTTATTATAATTTGGGATGAAAATGCAAGGTATGAGATAAGATTTGTGGTTAAATTATGTTATGGTTATTTTGAGGAATTTATCTCATTTTGGTAATGTTATAAAATATAGTTTTTAAAAAAGGACAACACGCAGACCGTGTGACAACCCGTCGCGTCGGACAAAGCTGTGGGAATCGAACCCACAACCAAAGTGCGATTGGGATTTATCGCCTACCACTAGACTACGTGAAGTCCCTGGTTAGTGTGAGTATTATTTTTAGTTAAATGATTTTATTGATCATTAATAATTTGATTTAGGATCTTATGTCTTATCAAATGAATACCCTTAGTATAGGAAAATGATTTGGTAATTAAGTGATAAATGTTATTTTGGAAGTTGTTTTCTTTGTTGTATGGAAAATAGAATAGTATAGGATTTCATTTGAGGAGTAATGGTGGATTTTTATCTATGTTTTTATTGTGGATTTATAGTGATTTGGGTTGTTTATGGAAACGATTAGGTTAATTACTTTTAAGTATGTGACTTTAAGAGTAATTAATGTCATTTGGAGATACAATTTAACGTGGAAGACTACATTCTTATAATTTTTGAGTTTCAATATTAGTTTGGATTATATTGAAGGATTTTAAGGGCAATTAATTATTGAATGGTATTTATTTAACTTTGGGGTATTGATGGTTTAATTTTAGAAATTAATATTAGTGTTTTTTTCTCTAATGGAATATCCATTTGGGGGGTCAACAGATATTATACTAACCATTTTGGTTTTGACTAATCTCTAAAGACAAGGTAAATATATAGTTTATCCTACGTGGATCATGTATTTCTATAGAAGTTTATTCTAGATCTTCCATTGTGACCAAGTCTTCTTGAATACTCATGGTTAAAAAAAATGAGTTAGTGGTAAAAAGTTATTAAAGAATGAAACTCTACTTAAAAAGTAAGTATATCTCTTTATTTTCTTAGTCAATATCATAAATGGATTCCTCGTCCTTATGTAATGTAACTTAAAACAAAAAAATGTTGTCTGTTTACTTTTCCTACTGGGAGACTAAGGACCGTTTGTCCCAACATAAGTTTGTGATTTTCTTATTGTTAACATTCTCCTGATCACGTTCTATCCCTCTCCATCAGAACTAAACACTTAGTTTATCATCCATATCCATGTTTTCCTACATGTAATCCTAGTATGGGTTATCTTGGGTGACCTTTATACCTCTCTTCCTTTCTTTTAAAGTGATAGTTTTATTTACTCCTTTTCCGATGTGGGACATTCCATTATATTCTCAAGCCTAATTTTAAAAAATTTAGAGGGCGCAATTTATTGAAGGTGGGGATAATGTAACACCCCAAGCTTCCACGGTACGTTTCCCTTTGAATAATGTAATGACGTGCATTGTACGCAACTTCGAGATTCTTACACACCACAACCAATCAAACTAGACGTTATGAATAGTAATAACTACTTTTTAAAATTTTAGAAATTTTATCTCTCAAAATGGACTTCATTTTTGGATTCGGAATATCGAATTTATCCTAGGGTGAAATTTTGGAACCTTTCGAATAACATTTATATTTTGATGAATAGTGAAAATTACTAAATTTTAATTAAAAACAACTTTTTTAATCAAAATAATTTATGTTAATAAATTATGAATTCGAGTAGTTTTAAATTATATCTAGAATATATTTTTACCATTTAATACAATGTTGGTCATTGTACATAATTTTACAATTAAATCGGATAAAACAAGTGTCAATCTTTTGATAGCTATTATCTCTTAAAAACACGCTTTTTTGTTTTAACAACGGGAATTAATTTTAAATTAATTTCTTCCACTTCTGTATTTTGAATTTGGAAAAATGGATTCTATATTTGGAATCAGGATGTTCAAATTGTGTAAATAGGTAACTTTTATTTTTAGACATTTTGAATAATTACTTCGGTAAATATTTTATTTACCATGGTTAAAGGGTAAACCCGGTAAATGAGGGTTAAAAAATAATATTATAATAATAAAAAATTACCCTAAAACGTGTCCTAACATTATTGTTTGATACATGTCCGACCATGAGCATATTTGGGTCGATTTTGGGACCCCATGGAGCTACTTGTAAGTGACAGGGACACTTTATTTTAATTAAGTTAAAATGAATACAAAAATGACACAAGCATATATCTTTTAGAAACACAATTTTTACATAGGGTTATATATGTTGGATTTTCTACTATAAATATTCATTAGAAATATAAAACGATTTCCCACATAATTGTATTTTATTTATAATTTTTAGACATTAAATAATTTAATTTATATATGACACAATGGTGATGTAGTAATTACCATAATAGTGAAAAATTAGAATAATTGATATTGTAGATACCCAAATAAATATAATTTGAGACTTTTTATGAATTAAACTAATTTTATTTGTTAATATGACATGTTAGGAATGATTTAATTAACTTTTTTTGAAGTAATCATTCTTTTATGATTTCTTACAAAAATCAACTATTGAATAGTGTCAAAATTGACAAAAAAGAGTTTTTAAAACAAATATTATATTATTAATTGATATTAAATTACTACAAATCTAAGGTTTGGCCAAGAGACTTATATCATGATAGGTGTATCATTAATGGACCACTTTGGGGTCTATTGGATGTATATAGTATGTTTATTAACCATATAATATAAAAATACAAAGAGACATTGTAAAAGTGAAACTAATTAACTAAGAGTTAATACTTAATGATAAGGTTAATATAGTAACCCAAACCTGTCTAAATTTTATTGGTTGAGTGGTTTTAGACCTATACCCACCTCCAAATTTAAATAATACACTTTGGATCCATTAGAAACTGAATATGAATTTATTATAAAATAATATTTCTAGCTTTTCCAAAGGTGCCCCTCACCCCTCTTATAAAAGGGCACTCTCCATTCTCATTAACTCACACCTTCAAAGCCTTTTGGTTCGGCCAAACTCTGCCCAAATACTCTCTAAACTTCCCTCACTACAACCTAGAGGCCTTAGTTTGATCAGAAATCCAACCTAAGATCCCTTCTGATCAAATCAAAAGGAAGAACCCGAAAAAGAGGTAATGATTTCACCACCCTTTTTCAAGTTCCTTTCTTCTTCCACTTCTTCTTTCTTTGTTATTACCATTATAAAATAATAAATACAGTATCTTATATATAATGTGATGTCATTATTAATATGTTATAACCATATTCAGTATTCTATCCATCCTTTGAATAACATCTCACCATACGTGCGTACGTACGGCTTACCGTCTCCACGTCGTGGTGTAATTGTTATTCAATAAATTATTATTTGGATGGGTATAATAATGATGTGTAGTTTATGTAAATAATAAATATAACATGATAATTATTCTGTATATATTATATAACATCCAATTATATATTATTTTAACATCAAAATAATGATATTGTCGCTCGTGCGTACGTACAGACTACCGTCTCCACGAAAGCGATGAGATTCATTCTCCATCGTATCCATTCAAGTATAATTATCATTTTATGATTTAAAAATAATGTTTAAGGACTTGATATAATTCTGAATATGAATAAGATACAACCTATCCATAACAAACACGGCTTATGTAACAAAGAATATAAAGGAAAACGAGTAAGTTAACACCCGAAATGATGATAATACTAAGATATTATTAACAAATCAATGTTAAAAGATCATATATGATATCATATAAATGTAAATGATTCTTGTATAATTCAATAACAATTATTTCACCATTATACAGGAGGTTAACCTACCGTCGACCAAGGAAAAAGTACAAAAGTAAGGGGTTTTTTATCTCACTCTTAATTTCGTGAGAATTCCATTGTTCACCACTTATTTATTGCATGTGGTGTATGTGTAATGCCCATGATTGTATTCACTGTGTAATATACTTTAATTTATGGGTATTTAAATCATCATTTTAAGATCCTTCTTTCATGGGTGTATGTTTCGTATGTTACCTAATCGATAAGGGAATTTGAAATTTCAATTTCCACTCATTCAGATTTACGCATACTTCTTTGATTATTTTACTCCAAGATTATGTGTGGAATCACTATTCATTTGATTATGTCATAATTTAAACTCCCCTTTCTGTGGATATAATTTTTATACACATAATCACTCCATTGATAAATTCTCAAGTCATCGGTATGAATTTGATAAGATTAATTTTTACTCAATCTCGATTTGTTGAGATAAACTTCCAATTCATTGGTGTTGTTTCTAAAAGAATATGTGTGAATGTACTTTGATTGTTTTACACTGAATACCCAATCATATTTAGTGTATTTATATTTTCCACACATAATTATGTCGTTGATTTATCCTTAACCTAAGGATACGACCTTTATGAGAGATTTCATCTCAATTTACATTCCATTGAGACTTCTTTGTTGTTATACACCAAATCACTTTTATGTGGTGTATATACTGTACTTTGACATAGTATATCATGAATCCCTTTATTCTCAAGATATTTCAAAGTTTTGATTACCTCAATTATTTGTATTCAAGTGTCTCTCTTTTGGTTAGAAACTCTAACTATACCATTTTTAAATGTTTTAAAGACTTATTCTTCTAAATCTTGCTCATTAATGTCCATGTTTGAAAAAATGGTTTTAAGGATTTATTTATATGGACATTAAAGTTTTAAAATTAAAACTCATTTTAAAAGTGTCAAAGTGGTATGGGACACTTTGATTCAAAAATCTATTTTTTAACGGCTTCTTGATAAATAGTGTGACTTATAAATGTTTTCAAGAAAAGGGGGATATTTCTCTCAAATAGTTTTGATGGTTATTTTCATCTATGTCAATATCATTCATTATTATCGATTGAGGTTAATCTGATACAATAAAATCTTCCATATTGTATCTAATGAGTTATGTTCGACTGTGGATGTGCTATTTTTATACCATTCATGGTCTGTGGTTAAAGTATTGACATTTCGTATGCTAGTTTTAATACGAATGTTTATGTTATGTTTAAACCTATTCATATGAGGAATGCATTGGACTTAGTAAGTGACGAGTGGAGCCCGCTATAGCTCCTCGATGCATCGGTAGGTCTCATGAGACAAACTAGTGTCTTGGCACAAGGCCTTGAAAAAATATTATTTGTAGTCTTGGCACAAGGCCTTGTCTATGTGGTTATGATAGTCTGGCATTATGCATTCCATCATTATGAAAGTGGTTATTGATATTTCATGTGATTTTTCAACTAGTATAATATTCATGTGAATAAGTAAATGGCATTATTTCATTTTATCTTTTCCATATTATGCTGAAGTTCAAGTTTAAAAGGCTTTTGTTTTAGTTATAAATTGTTGTAAGTGTTTATGCTTATCTATGAAAGCTTCTGCTATATTTTTATCCTTACTGAGCATCTGAGCTCACCCCTTTCAATTTTTTATTTTTCCCCAGATGTGAAGAAGTAATTTATGAATGACCTGCAGGGATAATATGAGGGTATATGAAGACAAGATGTTGTTGTAGTTTTTTTACCTTATGATGTAATGTAAGAGTTATGAATATATCTAGTGTTTCCAAGACTACTAAACTAATCAGTATTTAGAGACTTGATCCTTTGTGAACATGCCAATGTTATTAATATTGCACCAACTCTGGGTATCTAGGGTCGGGGCGTTACATTGAATGATATAGCTTCATTATGACCTTATCCACTATAATTTTTAATCAATTCTCATCATAGTTCCTGAACTAATTATGCTAAAGTTTGGAACTTCTAAAATACTTCATTCCGGGATGTGTATCTCATACTTTCCTTCTATTTAGATACAATGACCCATATTTTACACCTTTGGCTATGAAAAGATAACCCCAAATAATAAAAAGTGACTTTAATATAATTTTTAATCCAATATTTAAATAAATTATCACTTATTAAATTATTAATGAATAATAAATAATTTTAAGAACCCTTAATGGTGAAAATAACATTTTTCTATTAAACAATATATATATATATATATATATATAATTTTTTAATTTAAAATTTAATTATATATTAATTAGAAATTGAATTAGATTAAAAAGAGATTTAATTTAGGTTTGACACACCCAAATTTTCTAATAGGGATCATTTTATATGTTTAGTAAAACATAAGTTACTTCGGCAAAAACTAGGTACCCTGTACCAACAAAAAAAGGTAAAAGTAAAAATATAAGAAAAAATGACTTCCAAAATGTTTAAAACATGTGTGGAAATAATTTATTGAGTCTTGATAGATCCAATATAACCCCACACTCCATTATTTTCTCACTTTTGGAACCATTTACCCTTGAATAGTTTCATTCCATTACTGAAAAATAATAGATGTTCCCAAAAGCATCACTTTATTTACTTATAAAAGAGGAGATTTCCACCCCTTAATTCCACACCCATTACTAAAAATTTATTCAAGAAACTCCCCCATTTTTATCCTCCAAGATAACTCTATCATGTTTATAAGACTCTGGTTTCAATTATTTATCCTAATCCCTTAATTTCTAAGGAGGATTCTAAGAGAAAGTTCAGGGTCTCAAAGTGAGTATTACTTAATCCTTATCTTTTTATTCTTATTATTTACATTCTAAACCTATCCTAAACATATTTATATAATGATATCAGTATAATTAATATATTTAAGTGTTATTATATTAATATATCAACCGTTATTTATTCCTTTCCACCTTCTTTTCCTCTCATTCTTTGAGAAATAAAAACATTATCAATGTGTTGTGCATACACCTATCTCCACAAAGTAACATATCTCATTTTTGATTTAGTTTATTTATTATTTATTAAAAAAAATTAAAATAAAATTCACCACCTTAAAATTATCTAAATAATATTTAAAACCCACGGGGAATCATTAATTTCTTATGGGACTACACAAATTTAATAATTTATAAAACTGAGAGTAACTAAATAAAAATGTAGTATTTAGAAAGTCAGAGTGTTGAACCCACAAGGATGATTTGTATATTCTAAATTAATTAAAGAAATTGAAATTGAAATTGTTTTATTTTTTAAGAGATATAAAAATAACAACATGGATTGGGTTTTATATCAGGATATGAGGCATTCCATGTTTAGTAATTTTTAGGTTTATGCACCAGGGATTCAATTGGTTTTAGGTTTATTCATGTTTGCTGTCGGAATTGGGTCAATATTGATCCTTAGTCTAGGTACCCTACACTAATACTATTATTACACCATTTGAATGATCATCTACTAGGTTCAATCACAAAGTTAAGTGACCCAAAACCCTATTTAAACATAACTAATATAGATTGCAAAATGGTCATCCACAAAATAGGGAAATTGGTTGATGTGATAAAATAAAACACCTCAAATCACACACAATGGTCATAAAATATGAAAAGAATATGAATTATAATTTATAAACAAAGTTTCATCAATACAAAAAAATAATAGAAAATAGAAATAATCCCTACACAACACTTCCCCCTATAATCACATCACCCAACAGAAAGAAAAACTATCGCTCACGCTAGGCATGATGATAAAGAGCAGTATAGATACTCAAGAATGATTTATGGTGAAGAATGGTGGTAAATAATCAATTTGGTGGTGCACATGTCATATGGTATTGGTCCTTTTCTCCTCCTCAGTTGCAGGTTCCCCCAAGGTGTGGTAGTAGGCCTTTTTTAAAGACCTCCAATCAAACCCTCGCAAATGTATGTCTTTATTTTTCTATTTTCTGATAGGTTAATGATGTGTAATCCATATCAGTGGTGGATTTTTTGTATATGATTCCATACCAAACTTTCATGGTGTTTATTTTTCTACACAACTTGAAATGAAATCATTATCTCCTCCTTATTAACCCACTTTTTTAATGAAATACACGATGTGTAAATTTATTGATCCAGTTCCACAGCTCTGCTGCATCCTAAAAAATCTGGTGTCATGACACTTCACTTCATTCACAGTATAATGTCTTTTTTCTCCAATATATCATCTCTTTTTATTCCTTTTCCAAGATTCATTTTTTCCTACCATAAAACATAAAACATAAAACAATTCAAAAAATCCCAATATTTACAAGACTAATCAATTAAATTACACAAATCACAACATTAAAATAACCTAAAATACATGAATTAAATATACATATCAATTATAATTATTACTATATAATAATTATATTATTAAAAAAATAGACCACCCTCATAATCAGAATCATCTATTAATTATGATAGGTTCATGTTTGGGTTGGTCCAACCACCTACTTGAACACTATAAGAAAATATTATCATGGATGACCATGTGAACTTAATTATTGATAATATATTATATAAATAAGTAAATAAATATTTTTTTTCTATAATGGTAACATTAATTTTAAACTCATTAGTTAATATACTAGCATTTATTCCTGTAAAATCATCAAAACATGCTCATCGCTGATTTCATCTTTAAAGATCATTACCAAAAGTCCCATAAAATTAAATTATAAAATTTTAACTAATTATAAAGCATAAATTCAATTAAAATGTATGATATTATAATAATAAACATTGGGATAATAATTAATAACTACACTCCTATTATGAAACTAGTTCAATACGATCATGATTACTCACACCAGATATTGAAAATAGATAATAATTGAATAATATACATGTAGAGAAATATTATAAATAAAGTTTATAAAAGGTTATAGATATGAATAAGGTTATTTAATAGGTTATTATGATATTTATTTCTATTATATAATATATTTAAATGCTTTAATGGAAGCCATAAATTAAAGTAAGAGTTTCTTGTCTCTGAATTTTACCCCATGAGACATATTTCCTATTATAGACCATGTTTTCTACAAAATGGTGTATCTAAAACCTAATAAATATTTTGTATCATTATCCTCTAATTATTAATAATATTTAATGTTTCATTTCAAATCATATCCTTCAATGGGTTTTTATTTAAATTTTTCTTGAGATGTAATAGATTTCTCGACTTAATTTTTTTCTCATTGAGTCATAGATTCTCTACTAATTATGATCTTGTTTGCCCATTTTCCTTTATAATTCAATTTCTTGATGGAATTTTCTATTTTTCTCTATGGAAGTTACTTAATCTTATTAAAACTATATTCCTTTATGAAATACATATTCCTATCATAGGGAGATCGACAAAAAAATATTTGAACTTGAGAAATATATAGTAAAAATGGGACTTAGATGGCCTCTAGAGAAGACAATGTTATGTGTGTGCTTAAATCTTGTTTTGAAGGTTAAACTTTTAATGTGAAAGTTGGTGAATTTGGTTGTTTTTAGAAATAAATGAATTAATTAGTGGTCCAACCTTGGATTAGTCCCTCATTCACCTATTGAATCATTATTCATTTGGTTTTTTATCACTCTCATAAATTGAATCAAACTAATTACTTTATTTAGGAAATTTTGGTTCAGAAAAATAATTACAATAATCAATGTATTTTCTTCCTTTTCCTAGAATTTTATTTGGAAATATCCATTTAACCTTGAATTACCTCCACTGTCTTCTATTCTTAAAATCAACTTAATCTAAGTGGATTGTGTGTGTGATGCCGAGAAGAATCAGAAGAAATTAAAAGCCAATCAGAAGAAACCTCTACTGAAAAAACCATTAAATTATACAGAGGATATATAATTAGTATTAAAAGATTAGAATTAATTAACAAGGAAAATTCTACTGTTAATATATTTTTTGGTTTCCATAGTTCTATTTATGTATAGAGAACATATTAATTCATTGAATTCTGGAATGTCTTCAGGGAGCAAGTTAACTTTTAGCTTTATGGTTGACACATATCCACATGGAAGGGAATGGATGAACTCTAAAAGGCATCAAGACTCTTCCATGATCCATCCCAATATCCTTTTTAAAGGTGTATTTTTCTAGTGATTTGTAGTAGTAGTAAAAGGAAAATGGGTCTGAGGTTTAAATTGAAGGGCCTCATTATTTTAAATGGAACATAGTATGGGTTATTCTACTCACAAAACATTATTTCTGCTAGTATTTTCACTTGGATTATCCCATCATTGGATGAAGAAGATCAACTATTTTTAGGTAGTGGTGTTACACCTTTTTGATTGAATGAGTTTTCTTACTTACCACACACTCAAAAATACCACCCACCAGTGGCTCTATTTAAAAGTGATATGAGCTTCACAAGAACTTAACTCAATGATTATTCCATTATTTCCTATGGATAGGAGCCTTGTCCTTTTTTTTGTGTGGCTATGGTGTCGACAAGAATAATTATCCTTTGTGATAGAGTGGAATTAAAGAGATACCTAAGAATCTATACAGGCAAGTCATTTTTATTGTGGAACGCTCGGCTAGATCTCACCATGAGTCAGTGAAAATATATAATTGGAGATGATTATTTTCTATATTCTCTTGATAGAGTGGATCCACTTCATCATCATCTCAGATCTAGGTGTGGCCACATAAGGTGGAATCAACAGGGCAGATGGAACCCTTCGTGTACTCAAAATTGTGGTAGTTGAATATTGGAAGAATTTTTTTTGGAGAATCACCTAGTCTTAGGATCTACTTCAAGAATCATATAGGAGGGATCTTGATTTATAGGGAAAGTGGAGGCTTGGAGTCTATAGAAGTAGCTTAAGAAGATAGGGGCACAATAGTGTAGGTGGGAAAATCTTGTGGTAAGAATGCTTATCGTGAGGGTCATGGTTAGCATGTTTACCATGAGATGGTGGTAGGAAAGGAAGGGATCATGATAGGAATTCCTACCAAGATAATGGTGTCATGGAAAATTAATTTTGTTCATACGGTTAGTTTTTTTTCCTTGGAGGAATTTTTGAACACACGGTCAGCTAAAGTCATGCATGGTAGGTATGCCTAATATGATACCATGGTGTGGTAAAGTGGGTAGGTTACCATGAGTAGTGATTGTGGTAGGTTGAAGGTGTAGTCATCGCACCTACCACATAAAAATAGGTTCATGTAGGGAAAACATATGGTCGACACCCACGGTAATCATGGTGACCATGGATGTCAAGTTCACTTCTGGCCTTTGAACCATCCCAACCTGGGAACGTTCATATTATTTCTTAGTGTAGTATTAAATTCCACACTAATAATTCAAAAAGAAATAATTTATTTAAGAATGGACCCAAAATTTATATCAAAATGATGTATATATCAATAAACACCATATGTTAAATCCAATTTTCAGTTAAGTTATAATTTCATAAATTCAATAGAAATGACTATTAACCTAGGAATTGAACAAAATTGTGGGTTATTTTCAATGAATAAAAGATATTAAATGTTGAAAATTATATTTTAAATCACTCCACCTCAATTAGACTATTTAACTCTTGATAAATGTTATCATAGAATTCAATTTATTCAAAAATGAAAAGAAATAAAGTTACACTGCCTATATTTAAATTTACTATCCAAAGAATAGATAACACATAGATTCATTCATTGTAAAATTTATCATGCCTCATATATAAATTAGACCACTAATCTACTTTAATTTAATCAATGTTTTAGTTTAGGGTGGGGGATAGAATTATATTTATGTGGAATCAAAATTTTAACAAAAAAACCTCTATTTATCCCTCCTCATTAAGTTTCCTAAAACACAATTTGATAGTCCACATTATTTAAACAAATTAAATGAATGTTTTATAAGTCAACTTACCATCTTTATATGGGTTCAATATTCCCCTCACCTAAATGGATTCATTTTTGACAAGGGCCCTTTATTTTATTTTATATTTCCCAGCCAAAATTGAGTGGAAAGCACTGTGTATAACACTTATTGAAATGAATTTATTTAATAACAAAAACACACCCAATGCCCTTGTATCAGAGATAAATTATGGGTTCCCAATTACCCATTTTTATTCCAAGTTCAATATAATTATATCATTTTTATTTAAGTTGGATCTCTAAAGTTTTTTTTCACAAAGGCCAAGTTTCCTTAGATTAAGATCACAATTCCAGTGACTTACAGTATAATATTGATTCCTCAAAAAATATTTTCACTCACACTCCATATCATAGTTCTAAGACTATACTTCCATAAAGTAGTGATCAAATCACTCAGCAATAACTTAAATTTCATAGATTCAAAACCAATGAATTCCATCAAATCTATCATTGTATTTTTGAACTAAGCTAGGTAGAAATGAAGTTCAAGAAAAATGTGAAAAATCGAAACTAAAAACTAAAAAAGAGCAATGTAGAGTAATATATTTTTCTATAAAAAGTGTTATTTATTTATTTACAAATTGTGGATTCTCTCTTACTTCATACTTGTTTCTAACACTATTCTAGTTGAATTTTAGTATGCATTTGTTTAATTAAGATAGTTGAAAATAAAATAAATTGTTAGACCAAAATAAAAGAAAGATAAAACCAGACAATACTTATTTTTCAGTAGTAGGGAAGAGTGTGGAATCCTCTATAGGTTCTTTCCAAAAATTTTCCTCGTGCTTCTTTATTTGTTGTATTTTCACCTTTAATGTATTCTTTGAACCTTTTCCTTCAATTAAAACTTCACCAAAAGGAAAATTATTAGTTACTATGTATTTTCCAGTCCATTTGGAATCGATCTTACCTAGAAAAAGTTTTATCCTTGAAGAAAATAGGAATAATTTGTTTCCAACTTGAAATTATCTTTTCTAGATCAACTTTTCATGGGAAGATTTGGTTTTATCTTTGTACAATATCATATTCTCATATTTCACTCTCCTCAGTTCCACAATCTCCATTAACTATAGTTTCCTTTATTCTCTAGCCTGATTAAACTCTAGGTTTACTCATTTGATATCCCAATAGGCTTTATTTTGTATCTCAAAAGGTAATTGGAAAAGTTTACCATAAAAAATTCAGTAAGGAGACATACATAATGGGATTTTGTTTGTAGTTATGTATGCCCATAGTGAAAATCACACTTTATTACTCTAGTCCTTATGGTCGAGCTATATTGTCTTCTACATGATCCTTATTGGATACCTCTGCTATACCATTAGTCTGTGGGTGGTAGGAAGTGGAGGTTTTATGGTGCAATCCATATTTTCTCATAAGGGCCTCCATGTTTTTGTTTCATAAATGGATTCCTTAGTCACTGATTATAGATCATTTTATTCCAAACCTACAAAATATATTTTATTTTAGAAATGAAATTACAGTTTTTGAGTCATCATCCTAAGTGGATTTTTCCTCAATCTATTTATATTCATAGTCTAATAATAAAAAAGATATAGGAAAATACAAATGACATGGGAAATGGTCCCATAAATTCAATTCCCCAAACATTAAATATTTCATATAAAATCAAAGGTTTTTAGGGATTTTTTTTAGAAATTCCATCAGGAAACTGAAAGTTTGGGAATTTTTTTACAAAAACTATAAGGATTTTTAAAGATGGAAGGCCAAAACAAACCATCTTACAAAATTTTCCTAGCGGTTCTTTGAGGTGCAAAATGGCATCCACATGAAAGTGTATGAAAAAAGAATAGAATTTATTTCATCCTCAAGAATTCATCTTATAATGATTTGATCATTTCATATTTTCCATAAATAAGGGTCCTCCCAAACATAGTGTTTATATTTAGATTTTAGTTTATAAGTTTGGTGCTTATAGAAGAAAGAGGGTACCTTTGTTGTAACCAGGAAGTTCACTATGTTAGTATACCAAGGTACTTCGATTAGGTTTTACAACTAATCACCAAAGAAGGAATCTTCAATACTAATATTTGGAATTGGTTCTACCTTGGAAGTGTTAGGAATCCTGCTCATGTGGCCACCCACTATATTTTTACAATCCTTCTTATCCTTAATCTCGAGGTCAAACTCTTATAGTAACAATATCCATCTTACTAGCCTAGGATTTTGCATCAGTTTTCTTGATCAAATATCTAAAATATGTATGATCAGAATAAAAAATTATCTTACTTCCTAATATATAAGAATGCAATTTTTATAATCCTATAACAATAGAAAAATAGTCCTTCTCTGTTATTGTGTAGTTGATCTGGGAAGTATCTAGGGTTTGTTAAATGTAATCCATCACTCTTAGAATCTTGTTAATCTTTTGAGAGATCATAACTCCTACACATCTATTGGAATCATCATATAGTATCTCAAAGTGGTGACTCTATTTCAATGGAAAGATTATGGGGGAAGTGGTTAAACATTCTTTCAATTTGATAAAGGTATCATTGCATGAATCATAAAATAAAAAGCCAAATTCTTTCTTAAGTAAGTTCATTAGGGGAAAATCAATTTTTCTAAAGTCCCTAATAAATATTATATAAAATACAATATTTACCCAAAACGATCTAATGTTTTTGATAGTAGTGGGATAGGGTAGTGTCGAAATTACATCCACTTTCCTTTTATCCACTTCAATTCTTTCTTTATAAATAAAATGTCACAAGTCATTCCCTTTTTCTATCATAAAATTAAATTTTTCAAAATTCAAAACTAGTTGTTTCTCAATATATCTTTATAAAACCTTTTCCAAACTCTCTATAAATTTTTTAAATAAAGTTAGATATATAGTAAAGTCAACAAGGAATACCTCTAAATAAATCTCAATCAATTCTGAGAAGATACTTACCATGTAATGTTAAAAGGTACTTGGGGCATTGGAGAGACCAAAAGGAATCCTTCAGTAAAAAAATATACCGAAGGAACATGTGAAGGTGGTATTTTCTTGGTCACAGGGTGCTGTAGTAACTTGAAAATGTCCAAAAAAACCATTAAGGAAACAATAATGTTCTTTACTAACTAGTTTTACTAGAATTTGGTCAACAAAGGGTATAGTAAAATGGTATTTTCTGGTCACATGGTTTAATCTTCAGTAGTCGATACAAACTCTCCAACTATTTTGGATTCTAAAAGGTAGCAATTCATTATTTTCAATTTTCAAAAATTGGTAACTAGTTTTCTTCAGAAAAATATAAATGGGGATCACCCATTGGGAGTGTGAGATGGGATAAATTATTTCATCTTTTAAGAGAATCTCTATTTCTTGTTTTTCTACCCCCAAGAGGGTTGGGTTGATCTTTCTCTGGGGTTGTCTCACTATTTGGTCCACTAGGTAGAATACCCTGAGGGGGTGGGGGGGGGGGGTGAATCAGGGTATGGCAGATTAAAAATTTATCCCGTTCAGATCTTTTTTCATTGTAAGAAAAAACTAAATTCTCTCTTCCTCCCATATAAATATATGAATAGATTTGAAATCATGCACATGACATAATGATTTTTACTTTGTTCACCCTCACTAGGCTACACCCAAGGAGCATACAACGACAATGTGCTAAGGTACAAAATTCACTAAGGCTCACTTCCAATAATGAGTACAATGTTTGGGCTAGATCTTATATACCCAGGAACACTTCCTTTATAAGGTTTAGGGTCTGCTCACTACATTCCCAAGGGTCACTCTCTATGCCTCTTTCTCTGGCCCACTGCTTGTGGAAAGGGTCACTATCTTCCTATTCCTTCGCTCACTACTCTTGGAAAGGAATCCACTCATAGTTTATCAACTTATAGGTCAAACATAGTTTATATACATGTAGGTATCTTCATTTTCATGAATTACTACATCCTCAACTATAGGTAGATGATCTGCTGAAGTTCCTTTTTTACCCTTATATGAAGTCCACCTTCCCGAGTACTGCTAGGCACCAGAAAATACTTTCGCAAACTAATTTGATTCTTTCACAATATTACTTGTTCAAATCGTGAACCAACATCCTCTCCTGTGTACTGAGTAATAAGTTTGGTATGCGGAACACCTTCTTCGCGTACCACTTCCTATTTTGTGAACCACTACCACCTCTACATACCGTTGCCTTTGCTCCGCCTTTATGAACTTCCCTCTATCCGTGAACTGTTCTTTGTTTGCGGACAATCTTCACTTCTGCGTACCGGAGTTCCCCCTCCATGTACCACTTGCGAAATTCTCTCTCTCGCGTACCAGAGATTCCTCCTCCGCATACCGAGTCAACATCTTCCGCGTACTGGAATTCCTCCTCTGAGTACCATACTTCCTTTGTAGGTTAAGAATCCCCACAAACACCTTCAGCGAAGTTTCTTCTACACGAACCACTTCATATTTTGTGGAATTCCTCCTCGCAAACCACCTTTGGACTTTGATGAAATCTAGAGCCAAGAATATGTTCTCTAATGATATTCGGTTTCAACAGTAATTAGTGGGATTAACAATTCTTATATAGGAAAATATATCCACAAAAACCGCTAATCCAAGATTTACCAAATCTTCGATTCAGCCTCCACCGCATACCGATCCTTCAGCCGCCGCGAACCACATGCCACCCGTGAACCTCTTTAAATATTCACTCCACGTACTACCTTTTCTCCCATGTGGTCTATCTCCTCCATCGGTGTCAAGTCATCCGCGTACTGCACCACCTTCTATCGCGAACCATTTTCAGTTTTGCGAACCGCACCTGCATACCGTTCCCACTACTTGGTATTTGGCCGCATACTCTTCCCAAACATGGAATTCAATCCATGTCCTAGGATCCTCATTCCTCTTCCTTTTCCATCTTCGTTTGGCATTCTTCACACAAATTCCTGATTTTGAGACCCAAAAATTTGGCAAACACTGGGAAACTACGCCACCTTAAAAGCTTGTCTTCAACAAACACCAGCCATACTAATTTGTGGTCATTTGGATTTTTCACAAACATAACCACTCCCAAAACATACCGAGAAGAAACCTTGAGGGATTATTTTCCAACAATATCCATCATTGGGTTTGTTGACAACTCTTCTCATAACAATTCTTTGCATTTTGATACCTCATTAATACTCCTTCCAACTTCAACCACCATTCACTTCATGAGATTAAGATAAAGATCAAGGATTTACTCAACACATACTCTAATCCCACATGATCCATTCTTGGAATGAGAAACAAGAGTATAATGAAAATTTCATCAATGAATCACTTCATTTATGACACTAATTGCTGATACCATACTGATACCAATAAAATGATTGTATCATGAACCTCAGCTATCGTGATATCTAATCATTGATCGATCACTTCTAGAATCGTCAGATTTAATGACCCTCCCATGTTATAGCTCCTCTAACCAGTTTCAACTCATCTTCAACTCCCCCAATATCTATGATCCACTTAGAAGCTTCTCCCTGTGTCTTTTCTCCCCCTGGAATGGTCACACTTTCTCCCCCTTTGTCAAAGAACCCAAAGGGCACTTCAAGGATGTCTATAATAGCGTAAAGAACACTTATCAGCACATTATTAAAGGACACATCATACCTCAGGGAGAGGGGGACCCACATCCACACTTTTTCAAGTATTGGGAATCGACTGGACTCCTAAACCTAGTCGATGCCTTTCAAACTTTTGTTTGGGAAATTCCTTCGTAAGAATATCTGCAACTTGTTGTTCTATAGGCACATAATCCAACTTCACAAGCCCTTTCTCCACCTTATCTTTGATAAAATGATATTTGATTTCAATATGATTTGTACTTTAATGATGGACTGGATTTTTTCTATGATTTATTGCACTTGAATTATCACAATGGATTTTGATTGGAGATTTCACTTCAATTCCCATATCTTCAAGTTGCTACTTCATCCAGAATAGCTGCATGAAAGTTTGAGTAGCTACAATATATTCAGCTTCTATAGTGCTCAATGAAATGCAATATTGTTTCTTGCTTAACCAAGAAATACACAACCCTCCAAGATAAAAGACACCTTTTGATGTTGATTTCCTATCATCTGCTGAACCGGCCCAATATGCATCTATATATCCCAATAACTCTGGTTGAGATTTGTCATTATACATTAGTCCAAAATCCACTGTTCTATTGATATACCAATGAATTATTTTTACTAAAATCATGTGGATCTCCTTGGGATTTCTTTGATACCTTGCTACTTGGCATGTGACAAATACAATATCAGGCCTTGTCACTATTAGGTACAACAGACTTCCAATGATTTGTCTATATTCTGTGATATTAATTGTCTGACCTTCATCATCCCATGACGGTTTCTGTCAGGTAGCAACCAGAGTCTTTATCTCTTTGGAATTATCCATTCCAAACCTTCTCAAAACCTCCTTGTAATATTAATATTTATAAATAAAAGTTCCATTCCTTCCTTGCATCACCTGTAAGCCAAGGGAAAATGTCATCTCACCAATCATCAACATTTCGAACTCTTTTTTCATGAATTCAGAAAATTTCCTTCATTGTGCTTTATATGATCCCCCAAAGATTATGTCATCGATATAAACTAGAACCATCATTATTTTACTGTTTACATTTTTGAAATACAAATTTTAATCAACTCCATCATGATAAAAACCGAGCTTCTTTAGAAACTGATCAAACCTTGAATACCATGCTCTTGGTGCTTGATTCAAACCATATAATGCCTTCTTCAGCTGATAAAACCTATTCTCATCTTCATGGATGATAAAACCATATGGTTCCTCAATGTATACATCTTCTTCTATAATTCTATTTAGAAATTATGACTTGACATCCATCTAAAAAACCTTAAACTTTCTTTGCACTGATATGGACAACAATAATTTGATTGTCTCCAGCCTTGCAACAGGTGAACATGTTTCATCAAAATAAATACCCTCTATCCGGGAGTACCCTTTTCACACCAGTAATTATTTTTTTGAATAACATCACCATCTTTATTCATTTTTTTTGTGAAAGACCCATTTTGATTTGATGACATTCTTGTCTACTGGTCTCGAAACAATTTCCCATGTTTGATTATTCTCAATTTGGTCAAGCTCCCAATTCTCGTCTCTAGCTGCTTCATCAAAGAATTTAGGCTCAAATCATGATAAGTATGATTCTTGATATAGAGACTTCATCCTCCTTGTCTGCACTGGTGCTGTTTGATCAACAATTATGTTCTACCTGTCAATTTCATCTCATCTCGCTGATCTTTGTGAAGACACTAATTTGTTCTCGTCATCATGGTCTTCTTCTGAATCAACATCTGAAGTTGGAGCATCTCCTGACATCATCATCTATTCATCACTGTCCTCCTGATTCTGATCATTTATTTGTTGAAGATTATGTTCATTCTATACTATATTCACATCATGAATTTCAACTATCTTTCCCAGCCTCTTGTTGAGAAAGTGTTGATCTTCTATTGTATCTTCTTGGTATCTTGAAAAAATTCAGTTGATACCATATTGTAAGACCAAAATTGATTATCATGAAATACATGAATGCTGCTACTTCTTCCCCAGTCAGTCTTCCCAATTCCATAAAACATAAGAATTCATCCTTTTTATACCATTGAGATCTTTCAACTGATTATGAGATAGAATTCTCTCCCTCTGATATGCAACTCTTCCAGTTATTAGGCCCACTGTTTAGACCCAAATAATTCTTATTATCCTACATCATTTTTTCATCATGTGACTCTTAGAAATGATCCATGAACAAAACCTCTAATACTTCTAAGTTTGAAATAAGTTTAGGAAATAAGAGATAGATTTAATAACACCATCACAATCCATTTCACTCAATCAGTTCCTTTCATATGCAATTCTGATAACTTATTTGAATCAGTTGACATTCTGGATCACATCACATCACTACTTTGCATCTTTTGATGTCAATTCCCCCTGGATGATATCTCCCAAAAAACTTGAAACACTTGAACATAAGTTAATATCATTTAAACACTTATGGAGAGAGGATATTATGTAATCCTCAAGAAGAGGATTGTAGTTGATCCTGATGGGTCAACCCTTTGATTATATCTTGCAAAGAATCACACTCTTTTCTTGCCTGCTTCAACTGCCTAGCCAAATTAAACTATTTTTTCCATATGTATAAGAATTATTTACCACCATGCTGAGTATTCATATGATATATAAGTTCTGTTGGCTTTTCCTTTTTCACAATTTGCGGTTTAAACCCACCCGTACACATTTCCTTATTTGATTCTCCCCTAATATGCAATTTATCATGACTCATTCTTTGATAAGGAATGTTTCCACTAGTCATCTTTTCTTTCTTCTTCCTCCATTGGAACATTCTTTATCTTTAATTCACTTCTCATTATGTGGCATGAAATGTGAATTTTTCATGACATTCTTTATTCATTTTTCTTTTATCAATTGTCTGAGTCATGAAACCCTTTCTTGTTGGGTTTGAGTCTTCCACTAATTTCATATTATTCTTAGTCACAACTGGATTTTATCATTACTTTTTCTTCCAGGGTTGTTATGAGGCCATATAACTATTTTTCATCTCACCATGTTGTCTTCTAGTATAGGCTTTTTCATTATACACTGCATTTGTTGGGGTTCTCTTCCTGTATTCATTTTGTTTCCTTACTTTCTTCTTTCTACAATGTCTTGCCAAATGACCATGATTATAACAAATAAAACATATTCCATCAAAGGCATACCTCATTTCATCATTTCTCAACCGATATGTTGATGCATCTTGAGTTATTATTCTGATATTGAGCTCTAGATCTTTCTAAAACATGATTATAGTGTTTCCCATTCTTCCACAGTAATAGCATATGATGAATTCTTTCTTCTTCTTATTATTAGATTTAGTAAAATTTATATCTTCATAGTATGAAATGTATTCTTGAGCCTCTGAAAAAAATCTTGATTTATGACCATGAATCCCATAGAAATAGAACATTCTATCATTACTTCCTGTAACAACCTTTTTCAGTCTATCTCGAGCACCTAAAATGTTTTTCTTATCTCTATAGATCTCCAATACTCTCTTCATATCATGCATAGATGGGAGATCATCATATCCAATTCCATAATTTCCCATACTATGTGGTCTTTGAGATGAGAAAATATGTTCTTGATTCTCCTCATAAATAGCATACTTTCTTTTCATTTTATCATCACCTATCAAAGGACAATTGAATAGTAAGTGTAGTGAATCATGTAACTTAGGCTTGACTTTTTCATTTTATTTATCTATTTCTTTCTTGACTGATTCTATATCTTCCTCTAGTTACTAAATCTTTTTACCTCTTGATTCAAGTTGAGCATTGAGTTCTCTTACGAGATTCTTCCTACTAGTCATCTCATATTCTAGTTCTCGTGTGAGCTTATATACCATATCAATTTGCTATTTTATTTTCAATTTTTCTTGAGCAACATAATTAGAGAGGGATGAATTATCTTGTTGTAGATTTTGATTCTTCGGAACTAGTTCAGATAGATGTGTAGCAAGATAACCATTTTTGGATTTCAGATTATGAATTTCATCTGAGTTAAAATTCATTCCCTTGACACCAGCTTTGAGATTTTCTCTGTTTATAGACAAATTTTGCTATTATTCAAATTGAGAATCATTATTCTCCCTTAGACCAGTGACCACATAAATAAGCCTTTGATTTAATCCTCTTAACTTTTTAACCTCAATTTCTATTTCTTGGATCCAGATATCTTAAATTCGATCTCTTTACCCAAATTCTGATCCAATTCCTTAGTTTCATGGTCAAATTACACTTTTTGTCTTCTTGGAGTTTCTTCATCATCAGTAATTACAAAATCATTTGGAATATCAGGTTCTCCACTCATTCCTTCTACATTATTGAATGGGTAAGTATTTTCACTGTATGATTTATCCAAATCATCATTCTGTTCACTACTTGATTCCTTCAACTGAATCACACTCTTTCCATTAACAGTTACACATTGGGGAATTTTACAAGACTTGCTTCTTCTTTGAAGTTCTCCCTTTTCCATGGAAGATCCAGATAAGAGCATACTAAATCTTTAACTTGAGAAAATTTACTGAACCATGTTAGATAAAACAAATATGATAAAATAAACCTTCCCTCTAATACCAATTTTTAGGTCCACTAGGTCGAATACCCTGAGAGGGGGGGGGGGTGAATCAGGGTATGGGAGATTAAAAATTTATCCCATTTGGATCTTGTTTTATTGTTAGAAAAAACTCAATTCTCTCTCCCCCCTAAAGAAATATATGAATAGACATGAAATCATGCACATGACACAATTATTTTTACTTGGTTCACCCTAACTAGGATACTTCTAAGGAGAATAAAATGGAAATGGGCCGATGTACCAAATTCACTAAGGCTCACTACCAATAAAGAGTAAAATGTTTAGGCTAGATCTTCTATACCCATTCTTATTTCATTTACAAGGTTTAGGGCCTGCTCACCGCATTCCCAAGGGTCACTCCCTATGCCTCTTTCTCTAGCTCACTACTGGTGGAAAGGGTCACCGTCTTCCTATTCCTTCGCTCAATACTCTTGGAAAGGAATCCACTCACATTTTATCGACTTGTAGGTCAAACACAGTTTATGGACATGTAGGTCCCTTCATTTTCATGCATTTTTACATCCTAAACTATAGGTAGATGCTTTTTTTAAGTTTCTTTTTCACCCATAGATGAAGTCCACCTTCTCGAGTATTGCTAGGTACCAAAAAATACTTTCGCAAACAGATTTGATGCTTTCACAAGATTCCTTATTCAAATCGTGAACCAACTTCCTCTCCCACATACTGAGTACCAAGTTTGGTATGCAGAACACCTCCTTCACATACCTCTTCCACTTCCGCGAACCGCTACGACCTCCGCATACCACTACCTTCGCTCTGCCTCTGCGAGCTGCCCTCTATCCACAAACTATTCTTTGTTCACAGACTATCTTTACTTCCACATACCGAAGCTCCCCCTATACGTACCACTTGAGGAATGATCTCTCTCGCATACCAGATATTCCTCCTCTGCATACCAAGTCAACTCCTTTAATGTACTAGGATTTTTCCTCTGTGTACCAGACTTCCTTTGTAGGTTAAGAATCCCCGAAAACACCTTCGGAAAAGTTTCTTCCGTGTGAACCACTTCATCTTTCGAGGAATTCCTCCTCAAAAACCTCTTTCAGAATTTGTCGAAATCTCAGACCAAGAATATGATCTCTAATGATATTCGGTATCAATAGTAATTTGTGGGATTAACAATTCTTATATATGAAAAGATATCCGCAAAAATCGCTAATCCAAGATTTATAAAATGTTTGATTCATCCTACACCACATATCAATCCTTCAGCCTCTACGAACCACAAGCCACCTGCAAATCGCTTTCCATACGCGCTCTGCATACTGCCTTTTCTCTTACATGGTCAATCTCCTCTATTGGTGTCAAGTCATTTGCGTACTGCACCGCCTTCCACCGTGAACCATTTTCAGTTTTGCGAACTGCACCTGCGTACCGTTCCCTCTACCTGGTACGCGGCTGCGTACTCTTCCCAGATATGGTACGCGATCTATGTCCCAGACTCCTCATTTCTCTTCCTTTTCTAACTTTGTTCACTATTATTCACACAAATTCCCAATTTTGAGGCCCATATTTTTTTCAAACACTAGGAAACAACGCCACCTTAAAAACCTGTCTTCAGAAAACACCAAACATACTCATTTACGGTCATTTGACTTTGTCAACAAACACAACCACACCCAAAACATACTAAGAGGACACCTTGAGGAATTTTTTTCCAACACTCATAGACTTGGTTCCTTCTTCCAACAAAATTCTATACATGCATGTTGTATGTATTATTCTTGGAATATCTCCCAATGTCTATCCTATGCATTTAACATTATTTTTGAGGATTTTAAATAGTTATTTTTCCTGGTCATGGTCTAATTTTTTTGAAATTATGACCATAAATTTCTTATTTTATTTTAATAATTAATATTTTAAATTAGAGGGAATCAATTTTAGTTCTAATTCAAGGGAGGTTTCTTGAGATTTTTTCATTTCACTATTCTCCATACTAGTAACATGAACATGTAAAGCAGTTTTATTAGTTTCAAAATTTAGTAACTCATCAAAATAATTTTCATCAATTTATTAAAATTTATCAATTATTTAAATGT
Source organism: Viscum album (assembly GCA_963277665.1). Classification (NCBI taxonomy): domain Eukaryota; kingdom Viridiplantae; phylum Streptophyta; class Magnoliopsida; order Santalales; family Viscaceae; genus Viscum; species Viscum album. The sequence goes on along the minus strand of OY728133.1, from coordinate 2,060,166,444 downwards.
TATGTAGATTGATTTAAATTTTAAAAATAGTTTTATCAAATAGGTTGGGTGTTTCTAAATCTTCTCCTAGTCTATTTATGCCATCAAACATCATCACTTCATCCCTAGAGGAGTAGGGAAGTTCAAAATGTCTTAAGGTAAAAAAAATATTCTTTATGTGGATGTTTCATTGAATCAAGAATGTTAAAATCTACTATCTCCTCACCAAATTTCATGGAAATAGTTCCTTCATTAAAATTTATGATGGTTTTAGAATCCTTTATAAAGGGTCTAACCAGAATAATGGGAGAATGATCTTTACCTTTACCTTCTTCCATGTTGAGAATATAGAAGTCAACATGGAATGGGTAACCTTGTACACTTACCAGGGTATCCTCAAGAACACCTATCAGATATGCATTATTATTTTTTGAAATATGCACAACTATATGAGTCGGTTTAAGTTCTACCATCTATAAATAAGAATAAATGGAATAAGGCATTTCATTAATGGAAGCTCCCAAGTCACATAGTGCATTGGAAAAAGTGATCTCAACAATTGTTTATGGAATAGAAAAAGTACATGGATATTGATATTTTTGGTGAATTTTAGGGGTGAAAGGATCATACACATTCTTACCTAGTCATACCTCTTTATTTCCCTTTTAATATACTTCTACTAGTGCACATGTATTTAATTAATTTTACATACCTTAGAATCTAGTGAATAGATTCTAGTAGAGGGATATGGATTTACACTTTTTTGAAAACTTCTACTATATCTTGATATAATTATTCCACCCTAGTTCTTCTTGATTCTTTCATTCTTATAGGAAAGGGGTTTGGGTTTTTTTGGATCCTCCATGATTTTACTCTTTTTCTTTGATGGTGATTTCCCTACCCCCTCCTCAGGTTCTTTTTCTAAGGTTGATTCTTCCTACTATTTACTTTTAATTTCAATGTATGTGGGTAATCCTTTAGTGTCTTCTAGTTATTTCTTACTCCTCAATATAATATAACTGAAATTTCCATTAGGGTTTGGAATTTTTTGAGCAGGAAGATTACCTGATATTTATTTTACCATATTATATATGGTGGTCATGATCTAAATTAATTATACTTTTAATTCTTTTAATTATGACCCATGAGTGGCGAGGGTGATCTGTTTATTATTTGGAGATTCTATTACATGTCTCAAAATGTCTTTCAAGGATGTTTATTGTGGTTTTCCATGATGAAAACTTGTGTATGGTTGGAAATTATATCTCTAGAATGGTTGGGTTTGAAAAGGTTGTTGAGAATCCTATTAAAATAGTGGTCTTTGAGTCTACTGGATTCCATCTCCAAATTTATTAGTGGAAGAATTATCTAAATTCATGGTTTCCACTTGGTTGATTCTGTAATTTTATTTAAAACCTGAAATCAAAAATTTCAATACCTTGAACTTGAGGGAATCCATCAGTAAAATTATCCTAAAAATAACATAGTTGGAAGACCCTTGGGGGGTATAGTCGTTGATGACTTCTGTACTTTGTTCAAAGCTAATTATCTTACAATTTAAGTTAATTCTTAAATTTTATTTTCTAACAAGGGTGAGTTAGAGATTTTTACCACATGTAATTCTCTAGTTTTAGTTTTCATACCAAAATTTTGGGAATTTTGTGAGATCCTTTCAATGAGTTCTCTTAGCTCAGCTAGTGACCTATCAATTGGTGCTCCTTCTAAAGAAGCATCAAGCAAGTTTCAATCATTATCCATCAATATTTGGTAGAAAAATCCCAAGAATTTATGGTCTGCATATGGATGATGTGGGAAGGATGTGGTTAGTTTCTTGAAACTATCCTAGAATTCATAGAGAGTTTCTATGATTGCTTGTTTGATTCTAAAATTTTCCTTTTGAAGTTGGGAACTACTTAAATAGAGAAATAATTTTGGGAGGAACATCTTCTATAGTTGATCTCCTGGGTTTACTTCTCCAGGATGTATATTTTATATCTACTCCTTGGATTATCCTTCAAGTGATAAGGATAAATCCTTCTAGCTTATTTGATCCTTAGTGACTCCTTTGGTTCTAAATACATTGAAAAATTCTTTAAATTCTATTAAGTTCTTATTGGGGTATTCACCAGGTATCCCATGAAACTTAGGCAGTATCCCAATCATTTTATTTTTTATTTCATAGTCTTTTTGATATTTTAATTGTAATTTTCGATTCTTAATGTTAAAATTGGGTGTATACCTTTCTCTCAAATTCCTATTAACTTGAGATAAATTTCCCTTAATATCTTCACTTTCTATTAAATATTTTGAGTAGGATGAAGCTGAGGAGGGAGAGTCACCCATTATAATGGTGAAAAAATATATTTCCTCTTATTCTGTGCTCTTTAACATTCTGAGTCTTGACAACATAGTTCTCTCAACCTCCAGATCAAAACCAGTGAGGTTGAAAGAACTATATATTGTCATTTGAAAGAATTTTTTTAACAAAATTAGAAAAAAACTCTAGTTATCCTCGATAGCAGCTTCAAGTTTGATGAGAAAACATGACAAGGCTCTCAATAAAACAATATTTGAACCTGATAAATATGTAGTAAAAATGGGACTTGAATTGTCTCTGGAGTAGACAATGTTATGTGTTTGTCTAAATCTTGTCTTGTGGGTCCACTTTTTAAAGAGACGGTTGGTGAATCTAGTTGGTTTTAGAAATCAATTAAGGAATCAATAGTCAAGTCTTGTATTATTCCCTAATTCACTTGTTGGATCATTACTCATTGGGTTTCTAATATCCCTATCATAAATTGAATCTAACTAATTACTTTAGTAAATTTACGTTTCGAAAAATAATTATAGTGATAATTGTATTAACTTCCTTTCCCCAGCCTAGTATTTGGACCTCTCCATTTACCAATGAATTATATCCACTATATGCTATCACATATAGTGAACTTAATCCAAGCATATTGTGTGTGAAATTCTGAGAACATGAAGAATAAATTAAAATCTAATTAGAAGAAACCTCTACTAAAAAAATAATAAATTCTATTGAGGAGATATAATTAGTATTGAAAGATTAAAATCCATCAATAGGGGAGGTGAAGGGATTCTCCTTAGATGAACCCTAGAGGGTTTAATGTGACATAGATAGATTATTACAAAAGAAAATGAAAATAACACAAGAGTTGTGACTAATAGTAATCGAGATATATCCCTATTCCATCGAAAGTTCTCTCCTTTATATAGTTATTGGTTTTCATATTTCTCTCTATGTGTTGGGAATGTGTTTATTCATTGAATTATGGAACATTTGCAGGGAGAATATTAAATTTTAGCTCAATGGTTAACATGTGTCTACAAGTAAGGGTCTAGATGAACTCTTTAAGGCATCAATAATGTTCAATGATCTAGCCCAATATCCATTTTAAAGCTACATTGTTCTAGTGATTCGTAGTAGTGGGAAAATTAAATTGGGCATGGTCTTTAAATTATGGGCCTCTTTATTTTAAATGGCACCTAGGATGAATTATTTTACTCATGAGATATCATTTTTTCTAGTATCTGCACTCATATTCTCCCATTATTAGCTGAAAAGGACAATAGTTTCTTTGTTATTGGCACTGTATTTTCTTTGAAGAATGTGTTTTCTTTATTACCTCATGCTTGAAATTGACACGCACTAGTGGATTTATTTAAAAGTGATAGGATCTTTGTAAGAACTCAACTCGACACTACTTCCTTCATTTCCTACAGATAGGATCCCGGTCCCTTTTCAGGAAGCTATGGTGTTGAAAGGAAAAATTATTCTTTTCGATATAGTGGAATTCTAGAGCTCCCTCTGAAGATATATAGGTATGATGACTTTGATCTTGGTGGAATCAGTTCATCTCACCCCGAGTCTATGTAGAGTTAGAATTGGAGAAGAGTGATATTAGGATTCTCTTGGTAAAGTGGATTTACTTCATTATCATCTCAAATCCAGGGGTGGAAATAGAAGCTGGCGTCAAGAGAGAAGATGGTGCTCTATGTGTACTTATAACAGTGGTAGTTGAATGGTGGAGTAATTTTTTTTGAACAAAATCTAGTCTCAGGATCTCCATTAGGCATCAGGACTGAGGTATATTACTTTTTAGGCAAAGTGGAGGCTTGGGGTATGTAGAAGTATCTTAAGAAGATATGGGAATGATAATGTAGGTGTTCAATGATTTATTCAATAATTTTACCATGAGGGTCATAGTTAGTGTGATTACCGTGACATGGTGGCTGAAAAGGATGGGATCATGGTAGGTATGCCTACCATGAGAATAGTGGCATGGTAAATGAATTTTTTTCACACAGTCAGCTATTTTTGACTTTACAGAATTTTTGAAAACATGGTTAGTTTATAGAACACATGGTTGGTATGCCTACCATGAGACCATGGTGCAATAAGGTGGGAAGGTTACAATGAATAGTTCTTGCAGTAGGTTAAAGGTGCAGTCATAATGCCTACCGTGTGACAACTGGTTCATGTAGGGGTAGAATATGATCAACACCTGTAGTAAGCATGGTGACCCTGGATGTCAAGTTCACTCCAAGACTTTGTATTTTCCCTAAGTACAAAATTTCATATTCTTGATTAGTGTAGTATTATAGTTCACCCTAATAATTCAAAAAGAAATAATTTATTTAAGCATGGATCCACAATATATATCAAAAGGATGTACATATCAATAAACACCATATTTTGAAACCAATTTCCAATTAGTTCTAATTTCAGAAAGTTAATAGAAATGACTATTAACCTGAGAAAATAAACTATAATGTGGATTATTTTGAATGAAAAAAATATAGTAAATTTTTAAAATTATATTTCACATCACCTTCCCAAATAAAAGTTTGAATTTGGAATAAATAACTCTCATTATTTACAATATAACTTTTCCTATGTACATATTTTACTTCCCACTAGTGTTCTCCTTTATAATTTGAAAATAATTTAAGTGTTACCTCATGTGTCCTCTATAGTGGATCAATGATTATCAAATTAAATGCTTCATATGTTCCTAGAGACTCTCTCATTGAAGATTCTAAATCCATGTGGGATGGGATGGAAATGTGCAGAAGAAAAAATATTGATTTATCTTCTATGGAGACCAGCTATATGATCATTATGAACTCCCTGGAAGGTAGGATCAATGTGCCTTGGTCCATTTCTTACCTCTTATGTCATTTCAAATCTATGATCATTCACAATAATACTTTACTCCACACTTTTCATGAAGGTAACTAGGCTGCTAACTTCTTGGCTTCACAAGTTCACCTTGATAACTCAAGTATTTATTATACTGATTTTGGATCTCTTCCTCCTAGATGTGTAGACATTATTAGGGGAGATTCACTTGGGTTCAACACTTTAGGCTCCCCTGATCTTGTCATGGTGTTTCTTTTTTTTTTATGAATAAAGTTAAATGTTTTTTGTCATATTAATGAAGTTTCTCTTTCAAAAGTGAATGATTTCAATAAAACTTTTTGAAAATAACTTTTAAAAGTGACCTATAACTTCTTATGTTCACAATAATGTTATTTTTTTTAGAAATATGCTTTTTTTTGTTTTTTTTCACCCGAACACATCAATCCACTGCCTTTTTCTTCTCTATGAAAACTTTCTCTCTATGCCTTCATGGTTTCACAAATAAATTCTTACTCTCTAATTTTTATAAAATAAATGTTATTAAAAGATCTAAGATATTTATTATTTCTAAAGTGATTTTTTTAAAACTCATAAAAACTATTTTTCATCCAATTCATTGCCCTTTGAAATATCTTATGCTTGATCAATAATATTATTAAAATGATACCATCCACCTTTTTTTCTGGATGACTTATGTAATATTATTTTTTATCAAATAAATGATCTTTCACTACCTTTGTCTTACAAAATCATCCTCTTTCATAGGAATTATTTTTATTCCAATGACTTTTCTTTGTGAACACTCTATATTTACTTTCTTTGATTAAAGGGTGTTCACCTAGATTCCATACATTGATTGATTGGTGAAATTATTGACTTAACCATATACCCATTTCTATATATTATGTTAGTTTGAGGGTTTCTTACATAGAAAGCTATTATATTTATTGATTAGAGAAATATTAAAAATCTATATATTTTTTTATTCCCATATGGATGTTTATTGACTACTCAAGCAAGTTGATTATGTATTGTTTAACCATCCACCTTCTTTCTCTGGATGAGTTATGATCATTTCATCCCTTTTATTAATACGGGGAAAAGTATTGACATTACATATGTTCTTATTCAAATATAGATGATTGTGAAGGAAAGTTGATTATACATGGTATTGTTAATAATATATTTTATATGGTGAATTAATTATACATAAAGAAGTGATGAGTGGTGGATGATATTATATAATCCCTCGATACATTGGTTAGTTTCATGAGACAAAGGGTTTGGGTATTTAGTATATACCAACCCAATGCAAGAATGATGTCTTGGTTATGACTTTTATGACTAGAATGATGTATGTATTATGTACGTTATGGTAATAATGATGTATTGGTTGTGTCTTTGATGGTAATAATGGTGTCTTGGATGAGAACTTGATGGTAGAAGATGTCTGGAATTATGTATCCCATCACCAGTAATTCAATTATTTTTATCCATTTGATTATTTATATTATACGATCTATGGATTTATTTCAAGACCATGTTTTTAGTTATATGGAATTATTTGACTCTAATTTATTCCTTCTATTTAATTCAGGCCATGATAGATTTTGATATACGTTTTCCCTTATTGAGAATTTGAGGTCACCATTCTTATGTTTCTATTTACCCAAGTTATGTAGAAAATTATTACACATTATATGTATATAAGAGTATCATGTGTGAAGAATTTTATGGGAGATGTTGAAGAGTTATTATATATTACATAATTTCTTATATAGTGGGATAAATGTACATTTTATGAGGAATACATAGGATTTATTGGTTAATTTTTTTCCAAACTCTCTAAAACTCTAAACCTGAAAGGTAATTTCAATGTATGTGAGTTAATATGTTTTGGTGATATTGTAATTATTAATTGTTAAAATTGGATCACTTTTGTTCCTTTCAAATCCAATATGTAAAGAAGGTGTTTAATTGCACTAGACACTAGAATGTGAGTTTTGGGCCCCATAGTTGGTATAAAATGAAAGGTTTAGATAAATTTATAGGTTAAGATCTTAATTGAGGATAACATAAGGTTTAATAAGTTAAATTGATCATTATTTTAGAATTATATATAACCCTTTAGGTTAATTGAGTAATATGGAATATTTTAGGGATTAATATATGATAACTTTAGTGAAAAACCTAGGGATATGTTTATGAGATAATTCTAGGTATAGAATAACATCCTGAAATTTTGGTAAAATAGATATTGTGTGGTTCTACTAGAAATTATATCCTTGACTAGATAATACAGGTGGATGCATGATTTGACATAGATGTACCTAGGGGTAATAACCCCAAAAGGGAGGATTGGGTATTAACTCGATCAACACCTGGTGCATCGAAAAGATACCAAACTAAACACTTGGTTTGACACTCCCCAGTGATATGATTTGGTTACTCACATTCTATTTATAAAAAATTATAAATTATTTGAGTATGAATTTAACCAATTTAGTTAGAGAAACCAATAAAAAAATAACCGTGGATAACCAAGGATCGAATAAAGAGAGCATTTGGTTTAGCTGAAAGTATCATATGTCAAAAATAAAGGATTTATTGGGGAATCCATATTAAAATTGATGTTTTCATATTACAATTTTGGATATTATCATAATCATCTAGTTTTAATATTTGTATAAAATATGATTATATAGATGAAGTTGAGAAATGTATGTTTCTAGAAACTACTATGTCTTATAACTTAAAAGGGATCACATTTAAATGGTTGGGAATATTTGTATATTCCTGTTATGATGGAAAATATGAGTTTCTTATTCTTACCTAAGGTAGTGAGGTTGATGTCATAATAGTAATTAAATTTTGATACTATTAGTTATTTTCATTAGTGAGTGATATTTATCGATGGTATTCTGGTATATTTTAAAAGTTATATGGATAATTTAAAACATCTAAGGTTTTTTATTTAGTAGTTTTTCTTTAAAGGTTTGGAAACATATTCAAAATGGTATCAATAACATTAAAAATTTATTTTATGACATGGTTATATTTTAGGGATAACCATTGAGGAAACCATGATTGAGTTATGGAAAAATATCATGTTTAATATATTCTTGATATTGGGGTAATAAAGGGTTGATTTATTTTGATAAAATTAAGTTAACTAGTATTGATAGCCGTGAAATTTATTATGGATTCACTAAAAAAGTGATCCATGATTTGTTTGGTGAAATTAATTTCATTTTTTCTATATATTGGTTATAATTTAATCTTATGACCTAGAGATTAAATAAAAACACTAGTCTAGCACTATTGGATCTGGTGATAAAAACATAATCTTTACATTTTTTAGTTGATACCAATATTCATGAACCAATTTTAGTCATCCAAAACATACAAAATCATCAGAAAATATTGTATTAGTTAAAAACATAATTAAGTTTTTGGTTTATAGTTTTAGAGAATGAGGAAAAATTATTACATAACAATACCCATGTATTTAAATGATAATTTTCCCCATCATTTCCCATTTTTCTTATTTCAAATTACATCTTCAACATGTCCCATAAAATTCATCACACATGAAACATTTATAACATAATTAATTTAACAACAATATTAATAACTTGGGGAAATGTAAAACATAAGAAGGGTGAGCTCAAACTCTTATTAAGGTTAAACATAAGAATTATTGATAGAATGTTATTAGTAAGCATAATATAGGAATAAGATTATGATTAAATAATAAAAGTGCATGTGCATAACATAAGATAATTTATACCCATAAAACCTAGATCATAAATCATGATACATGGAATAAATAATTAACTTAATAAAAAAGTCATATAAGTCAATAATCATGAGACATATGAATAAAATCCTTGAGTAAAAGATCCATTAAAACTCATATAAAACATTGAATTTTTTTTAGGTATCTTGGAAAATCAAACATTCATCATGGAATCAATTTACTAAATAATTAAAATATCCATTAGAAGTAAAATAGAACTAGTAAACTTAATTATATCTTAAGAGTAACTTATATTTAGTTAAATTTGTAATCTCTTAGGAGTAACTTCCATCCAATCAACTATATCACATTACCCAATGCATTGGAGGGATATAATAGACCCACCTATCACATATCAGATAAATTACCTTAAAGATTTAGTTTCAATACCCAATACCTCTTTCATAAAAAATTCCCAAGTACCATATCATGAAACAAAAAACACACATGCTTTCATTTCATCAAAATTGTCAAGCTTGATTTACCCATAAAAAAGAAATAGGTTTCCTGAGAATCTTTTTAAAACATCACTACAATCCATTCATAGAAAGGAAGTGAATGGTATTATAATATCATATACCCAATGAATAATAGGTATCATTATTTTATTTTTAAATAGATGAAAATAACTTTAAAAGAATATTAAAAATATTTCTTGGAAAACAGGGGAAAATACCATTTTCTTTATGTACCTTTAAAAACTAATTTTTTAAAAATATTATGAAATAATTTTATTTGAAAATAAAAATGGAAAATTATAAATTAATATTCAAATAAAATAATGTTCATGATGGTGGAAAATATATTTATATTGTAAATGTAAAAAATAAACATTTTTTTAAACTTTTATAAAGATATTGAAAAGAGACCCACATGAAAAACACTAAGAAATATACTTTTAATTTGTTTTAAGAGAAGGTAAAATTTCCTGAAAAATATATTTATTAAATAATTTATATATAGATAATAAAATTCTTTAAATAATATAATTATCATGGAGGTATATTTTGGTTAAAATTATTTAAAACATTTAAAGATACATTTTAAAAGAAGAACCATTTATGACCTTTTAAAACCAAAATCCCTTTTAAATAAAGAACATAAGAAGAAAAATAAAATTACAAGAGTATAAAAAGATTCATGATATTATATTTCCAGAGTCATTATATGCACCATATAAATTAATACAGGCTCATCAATCAAAACATGTCTTAGAGAAGGAAGTTTGAGATGAGAAATCCTTTCAACTCTAGTAACACTTGAATAAAAAAACCATTGAATGAAGGAATATAACATGATTATGTAAAACCCATAATTTCAATGAAATAATGTGTTAAAACACATTCATGGGTAAGTAAGTACACCATATAATATAAATCAAGGTTTATAACATGAATTAGGCCTCAAATTATTGAAATTGTGACTGTGAAAACCCTTGCATCTTTTATAACATTTTAATCAATATATCATGAAAGTGATAACTTCAATGGAATTATAAATATAATTATAAAAGATTCATTCATGATATTATATCTCAATAATTAGAATATACACCTTATAAAAGTAAGTTGGTTCACAATATAAGATATGTCGCAATGAAACAATTTGAGACGAATAATCCATACAAAGATCGTATCATTGACGTTAGAATTTAATAAATGAATTTATTGTGTGTAACAATTTTAAAACCATAAAAAACATGTGTAAATATATAATAATACAATGTGAATTAATTTAACACATAATCTTGGTAAACATATTCATTAAAGTTGAAGTATAACCTAATGAATGAAAATTGTGTTCAGTAACCCTTTACCTCGAGTCCAGACTTGCTATGTAGGCCCATTAATTTCCTATATAATAAATTTATATTAATTATTTACTTGTTTAATAACATTTTACTATTTTATTAAATTATCATTAAACCATTTATTTCATTTATTATAATTACATATTTAATTATTTATTCAGTTAAGTCAACATCGGGTGTTTTGAGGATGTTTGGCTCATAATTTCAAAATGACTTTGGTAGGTTGATTGTGGTAATATGGATCATTATTACATATTATAAAGAATAATAATCTTTAAATAATTATCATATTTATACATATAATAAAATTTTATAATCACCCATGATAGGAGGGCATGAAAAATGAATCACATCGCTTTGTGAAGGTGATATTTAACATGTACGCGTCAGCTATGTTACCATTTTATAACAGGTGGAAGGGTAAGATGATAAATAATATATCATATTTGAAAAATAATAATTATTTCATGAATATCATATATATTTATTAAATACATCATAATTACCAGTCTTGTGAGGCGGTGATGAAAAAAGAAAGACATCACTTTATGGAGGTGGTAGTCCAGACGTATGCACGAACGATGATTTCATTCCCTATAAGATGGAAAATGAGATTAATAAAGTTTAAAAACTAGAAAAATGGGGTAATTATATGAATATATAGCCATAGTTTTGAAAATGTGACTGTAGGTCTCCCACGCTTCTGTAGGACAAAAAGTTTCCCATAAAAAAGAACATGAAGCCTTATTGCCACGATTTCCGGGCAATTTCCATGATTTATAATAATATATATATACTCACAAAAATTACTCACTATTGTAGTATTTAGGAGGATGAATCATAAAGGTAAGGGGTAGGGATCGAATCTGGACATGAACACATTTTTTTAGGCTATAGCCACAGTTTACCAAGGCCATAACCATGATTTTCCACCATAGAAATAACACCTATGGCCATGGTTTAAAACATGTATATAGGTCAACTTCCATAGTTGGAAAATTTGAGATATATTTCCATGTTTAAAACCATGGAAATAGGTCAGATCCTATTACAGTGGTGATAGCACCTAATGTTGGGAAAAACCGTGGCTGTAGGCTACGACCACGATTTTGGGCCCTATTTCCACGGTTTTCAACCGTGGAAATACCCCATTTTTTAGTTATGTTATTACATTAAAATAATAATACCTAATTATATTATATTTATTTATTTTTTATATTGTAATGGTTAGGATAAAAATGGATGAGGTAAAAGAATAATTAAAATGAAAGTGATTAGATTAAATGATTACCTCCTCTTTGAAATCCCTCCTTTGGATTTCTTCCCAAAGATCCTAGGGATGGACCTTTGAAGAGAACATAACCTATAAAATTTATTTGAGTATTTTTAGATGTAGTTTTGGTAGGTTTTTTTCAATCTAAGTGGATAAAGGTGGTGTGAAAAATAGAGTAGAGGTAATATCCTTTTATAGTGAAGGAAAGGACACACTTGAAAATACTTAAAATATTTAAATATAATAAATTATTCTCCATTTGAAAGTGGAATCAAGTGAAAAAATATTGAATATAAGATAGTTTAAGGTTGAAATAATTTCAAAAAATAAAATTTGGATAGGTTTATCTGTCATTTTAAACCTTATCCTTGGGTTTAACACCTTTATTAGCTTATTTTAACCCTAGCCATGGTAAAAAAAATTCAATACTGAAGGGCTATAAATTTAATTATAAGGTAAATTTTTTCCTATAAATGGTCAAGGTATAAAATTTTGACTGTATTAAATCTCCATTTTACTCTTTCAATATTTTTATGACTTTTAAATAATTTAATAATATATTATTTTTCATTAAATATACTTCAATTCATTTTTGTTGTTATCATCTTATCTTGACTTTAAAAATAATATGACTACCACCAATTTTAAATATAATAGCATAAAATATAATTTATACTTATTAAATATCTATAAATTTTTTGAAATATCTAAAATATTCTAAATATTATCATATTTAATATTTTTAAAATCATTTACTTATTTTTTCTTCTGTTTTCCTAAATGTTGCGCCATCATGACGTAAATGTTTTAGTCAATTATACTAATTTAAAAAATTAAAAATAAAGCATTAAAATAATAATAAATTAATTTAATTAATCATGACTATTTATTTTCATTAAATATGTTTATTTACTCACATATATGTATTGAAAACTTATTTAATATTTTATGTTGACTTTTCTCACCTTACGTAAGCACACCACAAGAATTTAGATAAGTTTCTTGTTATATTACTCTAAAATTAAAAAATATAAATAAATACCATCAATTACACATCATATTAATTAATAAAATCAGTAAAAGACTTATTCATTCTCAAATATTATCTTTAGGACACCAAATTTGACTTTTTCAATGCTGCACAAGCACTGCGTCGACATTGATTTTTTTTTTTTCATATTTATCATCAAATAAATTATTATTTCTATGTTTTGAATTATTTTTGTTTTATTTTTTTATTTTATTATACTAAATTATTCATTCTATAAATTTCATAAATTTTTATATCATATTTATGTATTGGAGATATTATAAGAGATACCATATTTTATAAAAACTTTATTTTTTACTATTCACCAAAAGTTTAATTTTTTCAAAAAAATATCAAAAATTAATCCTAGGATAAATTTTAATTTACGAATAAAAAAATTAATTCCATTTCAAAAAATTAAATTCCTATAAGTAGAAGAAATTAATTTTAATATAAATTTGTAAAATAAAATGAAAATCATTTTTTGAAAATTGTGTTTTTAATCCCAAAATGAAGTTATACCAAAATAAAGTATAAATATGATTATTATGTAGTCATTAGTTTATTTAGATTTATTTTAATTTAATATTAAATTTATAGAATAATGATACTTTTTATTGAAAATAAATTACTGTTTTAAAAAAATCAGTATTTTTCAATTTTCACTGAAAAATCAATCATTTCAGAAAAAACAAAAAATTCACCCTAAGCTAATTTTGATGTAATTATTTCCAAAATGATATCCTTTTTACCAAATAAAATTTATAAATGTGTAAGAAATTAATTATGACATTTGGTCAAAAAAATCAATAAAAACCATTTTGATGAAAACATATTTCTGAAGCATAAAATGACTATTGAAAATCGAGTGCTTATTTCCGAATAATTAATCAATAAATTTTTATTGAGTATTAAAATTATATATATATTTCATAATTTAGTTACCATTATTTATATCCTTCAATTCAATGGCTAGGTTATATCAATCATATTTAAATAATAATATTTCATGGATTATTTAAGATTGGTGTTGTGTGTCATATATACTATAAAACATGGTGTTATTTTGAAATCTTCAAGGTGTTACATTCTACCCACCTTTAATAAATTTTATTCTCACAATTTTATCTTGAGTTTAGTAATAAAGGGTTTAAAATTTAAAAATAACATTATTTAAAACCCACATCATAAAAAGGTTTAATAAAACTTCCTTTTGAAAAGACGGAAAGGGAAATATGAACGTCATCTGGAATAAAACATACCTAGGTTTATAAATAGGAGAAAATTAGTGGGAAGTTAAAATATGGACATGGAGGAAAAAATTAATGTCTTAATAATGTTGTATAGTTACATGTAAAATTGATTACAAGAAAATGAATGTTCATGAGAAAGTTAATGACCACAAAACCATATGAGGTGTGAAAAAGACGATCAATTAATCAGAAATGAAGGTCGTAAGATAGTTTTTTTCTTTTAAAATCCTTTTCCTAAAGTTGATGAATTCATTTACTAAAAGGATCTATCATGGGTGCTGTCAAATGATGTTCAGTTTCAGGTTACTTAGGTGTAGCAGAGTGGCTGACCAAGGTCGTCTCTCAAAGGAGGAAGAAAATTATAACAATTTGTTAAAGGTATTCTAAAAATAAAATAAAAGAGAATAAAAACACTTCTTGTAAGGATGGGGTTGCTTATAATTTATAAAACTAGAATAATTTTCTTGGAAGAAGATTTCATTTTTTTTGTTTTTATTTTTGAAATGAAGTTCGATTAAAAATACACAATAGGAAGATGTTTTTTAGACAATATTTAACAGGAACAATCTATCCAACTCTACCTATTCACTCAATTATTTATCATTATCATTTAAATTAACATTAACTTAATTATGATCCCTTAATTTTTTAAATCCAGAACCCTATAAGAATTAACTTTACCACAAAGATGAAGTGAATTTAACCCTAGGCTAATTTCGGAACATGCAATCGCAACACCTTGCTTTGATTGATGTTCTAAGGTTAGATTATGATCAGTGGTAAATTAAGGCACATTTCTATTCTATATAATGAGGATGAATAGTGTTTATGGAATATATTTTAACTCTACAAACTTATCCTGTGTGGTCTTGTATTACCGATTAAGTTTGCACTCTCACAATGTAAACAAAACCTCGACCTCACGTGTTTTTATGTTAATTGTTCAATTGATTTATTAGTTTCTTATAATTTAAGAACACAATTCATGGATCATATTACGTGAATTAAAATATCTAAATGATTCAAAATAATTAAATTAATATGGTAGAAGATATATCAATCACTAGAAAACTACTCTTTTATGGGTGGTGTGGTCATCATGAAGATGTTTTGCATGAGCAAAGGATTGAAAGGGTAAAACCCAATCTCGTCTCCACTCTTGATTCCAACCTAATTAGGAAGATTAAGAGAAGAATAAATTTGAACAAAACATAATAAAAGAGAAGAAATAAAAGAAGAAAAAAGAAGTTTATTACACAAATTAAAACATTACAACATGATGAAGAGAAGAAGGCTTTGATGAGGGGATCCTTGATTCAAGAGATACCCCTCTTAAAATGGTTGGATAATTTGGGTGAAACCAATTATCCTATGCCTCCAATATCCTAATGCACGTCTCAACCCCTCAAAATAAGGAAAAAACTAATTTATTGAGTGGAGGGGGGGCTAGGTTACAAGTGATTTCAAGTGTGAATGGGGAAATTCGGCCAAATATTTTAATCCAACTTGAACCGCCCATTTGACTTCCAAAACATGTGAATCCACTCTCCATCCAATGATATTATTTGTGAAAAATTGAATCCTCGAGCTCCTCTAAAAAATTTGGCCTAATCCAAGCAAGGATGAAGAAGTTATGACCCAAATATAGAACCCATGTCCATTCTGGCGAGTCCAGACCACCATTGACTTAATGGCCCATTTAATCCATCCAAATGCACTCTTTATCTCTAGTGTCCTGAATAAAAGTTTTAGAAAAATAAGTTAGGAATACTATTAAAAAAATTTAATTTAAAATAATTCATATTAAAATAGTTATGTTCGAAATACTACAGTGTATTTTAAAAGGTTAAAAATGGAATTTTCCTCAAATTTTCAAATGAATGATCTAATCGCAAATATTTCATAAATGAATATATTTTGCACAATGTGAGGAAATTATGTCATTTATTATCAATAAAATATTCAACAAAATAGTTCTTTATCCTTTACCATTTAGAATTAGATCATAATAAAATATAATTACTTGATTTACTTGAAATCCATAAATGAAATTTCATCCTTTTATTACATGTTTAAATACATTTCCACCTTTATCTCATATTTTACTCCAAATAATGAGTATTAATATTAAATGTTTGAAGCACAATAATCAACTTATGATTGACCAAGTGGTATATAAAAGGATGAAAATATTTTCTTGATGTATTTACAAATACCAAAATTGTTAGAACAAGATATGATAATACCCAAAATGAATAAACCTTCATATAAAGGAATAATACATTAATCTCCAAAATTCAACAATAATACCCAAATTTTAGAATAAATAATTCCAAAAATCACTAACCCTATATCCCTAATAATGTCAATAAGAACATATTAACATAAATGGTTATCTTATAACATTCATCTTATATACCCAAAAATCAATAAAATTATTCCCAAATAATCCATCATGTTAAATCACATGACAACATAAGGGTTACTCGTACTTATACTCGATAAAACATCTCCCTAAATATCATTAATAACTTTGAAATACCATTAATTAAAGACCCAAAAAGGGGTTTCCATGAATTTGAAATTATGATCAACCTTAAAATTATAAACACATGATGGAATCCAAAACTATTAAGTTAACTTCACATGAAAATATCCTAATATATGAAGTTATCTAAACCTAGATATGATACCAAGTATAATATCCACAAACACTCACTCCTTGAATCAATGATAAAAACAATCTTTACATTTTTTTGATTTGATACCAATAATCATGACCCAATTTAAGTCATACAAAACTTATGACATCATCATAAAATATCGAATCACTAATATACCCAAGGAACTTTTAGGTGTAAAGTTTTTTAGAATTAGGAAAAAATATTACATAATACTACCCACGTCTTAATGTGAGAATTTTCCTAATTATTACCCACTTTTCTTATTTAACATTATATCTTCAACATGTCCCATAAAATTATTCACACATGAAACCTTTATAGACATAATTCATTTAACATAAATCTTACTAACCTATAGAAATAGAAAGCATAAGGGTGAAATAAAATGCTCAGTAAGGGTAAACATAAGAATTAAAAATTTAATGTCATTAGTGATAATAATATGAGCATAAGGGTATGATGATGTAATCAAAGTGCATGACCATAACATAATATAATTCGTATCCATAAAACCCAAATCATATATCATGAGATGAAAAATAAATATTTAACATAACAAAAGAGATATATACATCAAAAATAATGATCAATATGAAAAAACTCCATGATCAAAGGACCCATTAGAACTCATAACAAGAATTGAAAAACTATATAGGTATCTTAGAACATCAACTATTCATCCTAAAATCACCTAACCCAATAATTCCCATATAACTTATGAGTAAATTATAACCAATAAACTCTATAATCTATTAGTTATTAATTACAATAAATTAACTCCACCATCTCTTAGGAGTAAAATAACCTCATTTTCTCTTAGAAGTAACTTCCATCCAGTTAACTCTGTCTCATTACCCAATGCATTGGAGGGCTATCTTGAACCCACCTATTACATATTAGAAAAATTCTCTTAAGTATTTGGGTTCACTACCCAATCTCACTTTCCTCTATAATGTCCAAGTACCATATCATGAAACAAAACCCATGTATTCTTTTATTTCATCAAAACCATCATAATTTGATTTACCCATGAAAAAAATGGGTTTCCATAAAATCTATTTAAAACATCATCATAAAAAATTAATAAAAATTAATTGAATGGTATTATAATATCATATCCCCATCTAATCATATGAATCATTATATGATTTTAACATAGTTGAAAATAACTTTGAAATAAAATTTAAAACTTTCTTGGAAAATAGGGGAAAATACCCTTTTCTTTTGGTACATTTAAGAACTAAAAAATTACCAAATATTGTGAACATAATTTTATTTAATATTTACAATGAAAAATTATAAAGTGATATTCAAGTAAAATAATTTTCATGATGAAGGGAAAATCCATTCATGCCATAAAAATTAAAAATAAACATTCTTTTCAAACTTTTGTAAAGAGAGTCAAAAGTGACCCATGTGGAAAATGCTTAGAAATTTACATCTAAAACCTTTTAAAAGAAGGTAAATGATCATGTAAAATAACTTAAATAAATAATTTATGTTTATAAAAGAACATTATTGAGATAATATAAATAACACATGGGAAGAGTTTAGTTAAAAGTATTTAAAACCCATAAAGCAATATTTTTATTGAAAAACCATTTACAACCTTTTAAAACCAAAATACCTTTGAAAAAAAGAACATAAGAGGAAATATAAAATTATATGAGTATAAAATGATTCATGATATTAAATTTAAGTATTCAGTATATACACCACATAAATTAATATAGGTTTATCAATAAAAACATGTCTCATAGAAGGAAATTTGAGATGAGAAACCCTTTCATCTTTGGAAATGCTTGAATAAAAAACCCATTGATCGAAGGAACATGAAATGATTATGTAAAACCCATAATTTCCATTAAATAATATGTTAAAAAAATTAAAGGGGAATTAAGTACACCATATAATATAAATCATGGGTCCTAACATGAATTAGGTCTCAAATAAATGAAATTGAGACCATGAAAACCCTTGTAACTTCTATAACATTTGAATCAATATATCATGAATGATAGAAATTAAAAGGAAATTTAAATATCATGATAAAAGATTCATTAATGATATAATATCTCAATATTCATCATATACACATTATAAAAGTAAGTTGGTTTATAATAAAAGATATGTATCAAAGAAACAATATTGATAAGAATAATCATTACAAAGATCATATCATTGAAGTTAGAATCTAATCTATTAAGTTATTATGTGTAAAAATTTTATAAAAAAAAAAAATTGAAATAAAAAATTATACAATAATAAGTCACTTCTCACATAATCTTGGCATAAAATAGTCAGTGAATTAGAAGTATAACCCAATGAAAAGAAATTGAGTTAAGAAACCCATTACCTTGAGTCCAGAATTTCTATGTATGTCCATTAATATACAATATAATAAAGTTATATTAATTATTTTATTATTTAATAATGTATTTCAAGTTTATTCACTTATCATTAAAAAATTTATTTCATTAATTAAAATAATAAATTTTTATTACTTAATTAGTTAAGTCTACGTTGGGTGTTTTGAGGACAGTTGATTCATAATTTCAAAATGAATTTGGTAGGTTGAACATGGTAAAATGGGTCATTTTTACATAATCTCAAGAATAATAATATTGATATAATTATAATTTTTATATATATAATTTTTTTTATAATCACACATGATAGGAAGACATGAAAAACTAATCGCATTGCTTTGTGGATGTAGTATTCCACACATACACACGAGTGACATTACCATTTCTTAACAGATGGAAAGGTAAGAAGGTAAATGATATATTATATTTCTAGAATCATAATTATTTCATTTAAATCATATATATTTATTAAATTCATCATAATAACAAGCCTTGTGAGATAGCAATGAAAAACAAAATACATCGCTTCATGGAGGTGGTGGTCTATATATACACCCAAACGATGATTTCATTCCCTATAGGATGAAAATGGAATTGAATAAAGTTGTGAAATTAACATAATAACATATAATTATACAATATATATTTATGTTATTATATTTTAATGTTTAGGATAGAATTTATGGAGGTAAAATAATAAGTAAAATGAAAGAGTTCAGTTAAAATGATTACCTCCTCTCTGAGAGACCTCCTTTGGATTTCTTCTTAAGAACCATGGGAATGGTATTTTTAAGAGAAAAAACCTCTATAAATTATATAAGGATGTTTGAAAGATGTTTTCCAGGGGTTGGTCGAGCTAATTGGTTCAAGGTGGTGTGAATAATAGAGGATAGGTGATTTCCTTTTATAGTGAAGGAAATGAAACACTTGAAATTACTTCAAAATACTTAAATATAATAAATTATTTTTCATGTTAAAGTGGAACCAAGTGATTTTTTTAATATAAGTTATGTTAAGTTTTAAATAATTTACACCAATAAAATTTGGATTTAATTATGTGGAATTTTAATCCTTATCTTTAGATTTAACCCCTTATTTAAACAATCTTAACCTTAAAAATGGAAACAACTTTTTCAATAAAAAAGAGTTATAAATTTACTTATAAGATAAAAATTGGATAAAAAATGGTTAATGGATGAAATTTTATATGATATCCTATCCACACTATCTTATTTAAAATTTTTTATGATTTTTAAATAATTTAATAATATGTTATTTAACATAAAATACACACAACATCATTTTTTTATTATAATCTTATCTCGACTTTAAAAATGTCATGAAAATAATAAATTTAAAATATAATAACTTAAAATATAAATTAAACATATTAATATCTTTAAAATTATTTTCATATCTAAACTTATCAAAATATCATCATTTTAAATATTTTAAAAATCGTTTACCTAATTTTTCTTTCATTTCTCTAAACATCGTGCCATTACAATGTCAATGTTTTATTCAATTATACTATTTTTAAAAATTAAAAATAAATCATTAACATAATAATATTTTATTTTAATTTTTAATTTATATTTATTTTCATTCAATATGTATATTTAATCACATCTATGTCATGAAAACTTATTTAATATGTTATTTTTACTTTTATCACCATGCACACGCACTGCAAAATATTTTAGATAAGTTTCTTATTATATAAATCAAAATTTAATAAATAAAGCTCAATATCATCAATTAAAAATCATATTAATTAATAAAGTAAATAAAAATACTTCTTACTTATCAAATATTTTCTTTAGGACACTAAATTATACTTTTCTAGTGTCAGGCAAGTATTGTGTCAACACTGGAAATGTTTTTCATATTTATCATGAAATAAATTCCAATTTAGATGTTTTGAATTATTTTTGTATTATATTTGTATTATATTATCATAGAAAAGTCATTATATACGTTTCATAAATTTTTATATCATATTTATGTCTTTGTGATATCATAAAAGATACCATATTTCATAAAAACATTATTTTTTTTACTATTCACTAAAAGATTAACTTAATCAGAAAAAAAAATCACAAGATAAATTTTACTTCTTAAATAAAAAAATTAATTTCATTTATTCAAATTCAATTCCTATATGTGTCAGAAATTAATTTAAATATAAATTCTTAAAACATAATGAAAAACAACTTTTCAAAAAAATGTGTTTTTAAGCCCAAAAATAAACTTATACCAAAATAAAGTATAAAGATGATGAATATAAAATTAATTATTTATACTTATACTTATCTTAATTTAAGATAAAATTTAGGTCATAATGACACTTTTCAATGAAAATAAAATACATTATTACAAAAATTGGTATTTTCACTATTCATTGAAAATCAATGTTTTTAGAAACATATCAAAATTACACATTAAGATAGTTTTGATGTGATGATTTTGTAACGTCCCGGTTTCGGGTGCCGCCCAAAGGTGCCACGTAACCGGTTTTCACATGGCCTCAAGCGCATTTCCCCTAACGCCAGAGGCTTCCGACTAGCAGCAGGGGCCTTAGGTGTGATAGTGGAGAAACTATGACCTCATTGGAAGAGTAACACAACAGAATGGAAATCAGATAAAAATAGTGGAAGCGGTAATACGATACAATAAGAAAATATCAGAACACTGAATGTAATTAAACAACTGCATCATATACATAAATAATGATGCATGTCATAAGTATCTAGGAAAGAAGCCAAACAATCACAATACTGGAATACAATACTAAATCCAAGTACAAAGGAAAACAAGTAAACAAATCCAGCAGCATCACAAGCCTGAGCTTGGTCTCATGCTCTCCATTTCCACAATAATCAGGTACCTGAAGTAGAAGGGTTCTTTCCCTTATCTATACCTGCAACAATATAATCTGTTTGGGCCTAAAAGCATGACCCAAATAGGGTGTGAGATGAATCCTAGTAGGCAACCACCCAAAGATCTATGCCTAATTTTCAGTGAATATCTATGGCAGGAAATATGCCAAAATGAAGTAATAAACAAGGAATTACTCAAAAGTAAACAATCCTACAGTTTTAACTACAATCATTTACATTTAATAAAATAGGAAACCAAACAATCACAAACAACCCTCTGGGAAGTACTCACAGTCTAACCCTTATGGTTCAGATTAAACAAAGAATCATTGAGGAAGCACTCACTGTCAATTCCCCATGTGGTCTCATAACAGTAACTACATACTCTTTGAGGAAGCACTCAACATCCAATTCCTCCCATGGTCTCGCATCGTGAAACTATAGACACTCTGAGGGAGCACTCACGTTCATCCCCTCTATGGTATCATAACATGAAAGTATAACATACAGTCTGGGAAATCCCTCAACATCCATTTTACCTATGGTATAACTACATCAGGTTCCCATAACCCTATGTAAGTCAATTGTGCACAAATAATGTTCAGTATCCAAAGTAAACCTCAAGAACCACTTGGATAAAAAACTATAAAGCATATCACAACATCAGATAAAACACTCCATCTTAACAACACTAGGCATAGAAATTAAGCTTTATATCAGGAAATTCTAGACCCAATGACCAATAACAAATCAAACATGGGAAAACAACTCTATAGCATGGAAAAATAACCCTATTTACAAAAAAGAGACCTAACTTAAGAAAACAAGCATAAAAGGCATCAACATGGTTAAAATACCTAAACATGAAATACCCCAATATAGGGTATTGGGTACTTTTTTCACATAATATTCGAAGACTAACTAAGGAAAGGCACAAACCACTTACCTCGATGTTTTAGGAAGAACACTCTCGAACGTCATCCCTAAAATCAGCATATAATGATGTAGATCTACAAAAAAATATAAAATTTTCAACCAAGGATATCTCATGAAAGAGGAGAAATCAAGGAATGAGGATCTAGAAGAAGGAAGAACTTACCATGGTGATTCCAATGAAATTTATGATGGTTGATTTAGAGAACAGATGATAGGTCAGGGGCTCAAAGAAGAATCGTCAGCTTCTGTTGCTCCTGAACGAGATGAGCTGGGAAGAAGTGATTTTTGTGAATGAGACAAGACCCCAGTATGATTTAACAAATAAAAAGAAAAGTAAAAATCATGTTCATTTAATGTACACGCCATGTGCTTTCCTTAATCGACCCCCACTTTAGGCAGTCTCCAGGTCACCTCTCACAGCCATGTACTCGGCCATTACACAGCTAGTACACGGTCACCTATGGCAACCGGGTACACGGTGTGTACTTCAATGTACACGGTGTGTACACCTTAAATTTCCAGAAACTCCTCTTTTTCTTAAAAAACTAGAAAAAATAGGATCCATACCTGAAAAGAATATCCAGGTTCTTAAAAACTTCCCCCCTTAAAAAATTCATCCCCGAATTTCCCTAAGAAGGTGGAAAAGAAGGAGAATACTCGAAAAACTCTAGCCACTGCGATCGTACATCGACCTCCCTCTCCCAAGTCTCGTCCTGTACTCGTCCATGCTTCCATAGCACTCATACAAGAGGAACATACTAGCCACAAAGAACCTTTGCATTGTGATCAACAATCCGGATTGGATACTCCTCGAACGAGGAGTCCATCTCCAACTCAACCTCCTCAGGTTGAAAAACATGGGACGGGTCTGAGAAGTAACGTCATAGCTGAGAAATGTGGAAGACATCGTGCATAGCCTAGTAACTCTAAGGTAACTACAACTGATAGGCAATCGGCCCAAATCTATCCAAAACCTGAAATGGTCCAACATATCTTGGTGAAAGCTTACCCTGTCTCTTAATCCTCATGTGTCCCAACCTCGGTGTGACACGTAGAAAAACCTGATCTCTGACCTCTAAC
This sequence comes from Viscum album, assembly GCA_963277665.1. Classification (NCBI taxonomy): domain Eukaryota; kingdom Viridiplantae; phylum Streptophyta; class Magnoliopsida; order Santalales; family Viscaceae; genus Viscum; species Viscum album. The sequence continues at coordinate 2,060,142,185 of OY728133.1, read as the reverse complement.
TCCAAAGGTCATCTCTGTAGATCAGTATAATACTTCTGTCATGACTGTGCAGTATCAAACCTCTTTCAAATCAACTCTATCTGCTTTGTGGTCTCTTGGAAAAGATGAGGTCCCACCATAGCTGCCTCTCCTACCTCCAGCCAACATAGGGGTGATCAGCATGACCTACCGTAAAAATCCTCACAAGGTTCCATCTGAATAGATGCTTGAAAACTAATATTTTTATAAAAATCCAAAATAGTTATGCGATTCTACCAAGAACCTCCGAAATCTAGGACGCATGCTCGAAGCATGTCCTCTAGCACCTGAATCATACGTTCGGACTGGCCATTTATCTGGGAATGGTAAGTCGTACATAGAATTACCTATGTACCTAAAGCCTTCTGTAGTCCTTACCAGACCTGAGAAGTAAAATGGGAATCCTTGTCTAAAACAATGGAGTGTGGAACTCCATGTAAATATAAAATATCTCAGATGTACATCCTTCCCAACTCATCCACACTAAAGGTCTCCTTGTTCGATAAGAAGTGAGAAACCTTTGTGAGTCTTTTAATGACAACCCATACTATATCATTCCCTCAAGGAAACCTCAGAAAACCTATCATGAAATTCATCGTAACATCATTCCACTTCCACTAAGAAATGGGTAACTACTTCAAAAGCCTTACTAGTCACTAATGCACCGCTTTCACCTGCTGACAGGTGGAATAACTCATGAAAAACCCAACAACATCTCTCTTCATACTTGGCCACCAATACTAATGATGTAGATCTCAAAAAATCTTGGTGATACCAGGATGAACTACCCAAAATGGGGAATAAAAGTCCCACATCATCTCCTTGAGTATGTCCGCTGACACCCATACGTTCCCATGAAAATGAAAGTTCTCATCCTTGCCTACTGCCCATCTAGAAATAGAGTCCTATCCTGCCACCCTCTCCCATAGAACTAGGCCTTCTGAATCTGATAGCTGACTCATTCTCACTTGATCAAGTAGAGTAGAGGTAATTACCACAGAAGAAAGAAAAGTCTACCCATGTCTATCATGCACCTTTAAATGCATCACAGAGAACATAGCCATAAGCTTCCACTCACTACTGACCTCCTAAACTGCCTGTATCTGAGTCCTCCTGCTCAATGCATCAACCACTGCATTACCTTTCCCATGCATATATGCAGGCTCAAAATCAAAATACTGAAGGTACTCAACCCACCTTTGTTGTCTTAAATTCAGATCACACTGAGTAAAGATGTACTTGAGACTTTTTTGGTTGGAGAAAACCACAAAATTCTCTCCCAATAGATAATATCTCCAACAACGTAAGGCATGAAAAATTGTAGCAAACTAAAGATCTTTTATCATGTAATTCCTCTCATGTGACCTCAACTTCTGAGACCTGTACACAATGAATACCCCCCTACATAAGAACTACTCCTAGCCTGATACCTTATGCATCATAGTATACAGTACAACTCTTGCCTGAATCTGGAAATACTAGTATCAGTGCTGAAGTCAACCTCTATTTCAGATCCTTAAAGGCTGAATCACAATAATCTGACCATAATTACCTCACACCCTTCTTAGTCAGGCCCTTCAGTGGCACTGTTAAGCATGAAAAGTTCTATATGAAACGCCTGTAGTATCCTACTAGCCCTATAAAACTCCGCACCTCAAAGACATTCTTCAGATGCTCCCAGGAAACTACTACTCTCACTTTCTCTGGGTCTACTGATACTTCTGTCTCCAAGATAACATGACCCAAGAAGTGAATTTGATCCATCTAAAAGTTACATTTTTAGATCTTAGCATATAACTGATGCTCTCTCAGTGTACTCAAAATGATATCAAGATGTGTGGCATGGTCATGTCGAGTGTGAGAGTACACCAAGATATCAACCACAAAAACTACCACATAATAATCAAAGTATGTATGGAATAATCGGTTCATCAGTGCCATGAAAACTATAGGTTCATTCGTGAGACTGAATGACATAACCATATAATCGTATAGACCATACCTACTCTGAAAAGCTGTAAGAGGTATATCTGATGGTTTAATGGAAACTGATGATAACTAGATCTCAAGTAAATATTTAAGAACACATGAGATCCTCGAAGTTGATCAAAGAGATCATCAATCCTCAGCAAGGGATATCAGTTATTGATTGTGAATTGGTTCATCTTTTGATAATCCACATAAAGTCTGAGGGTACCATCCGCCTTCTTCGCAAACATGACATGAGAACCCCAGGGAGAAGTATTGGGTTGGATGAAACCCTTTGCATTTAACTCCTCCAACTATTTCTTGATCTACTGTAACTCTGGTGTATCCATCATATAAGGAGGAATGGACACCGGTGCTACTCCTAGCACAAGCTCAATAGAAAATTCCACCTCTCGCTCCAAAGTAAAACCTGAAAAGTCCCCTAGAAAGACATCCTTGAAACGATCCAACACTGGAGGAAAGTCCATCTATGAAGTCCCTTGGTCATCCAGATATAGACTAGAAATATGGGCTATAACTCCTCCCAACCCATGATGCTCAGGTCCTTCTCTGCTCGCTTGGACATCCCATTCACCATTATGAAGAAACAAACCGCCCTCTAGTGATGTGAAACTCACCCTACGATGATAGCAGTCAACAACATCCTGGAAGGGAACCAACCAGTCCATTATAAGAATGACATCATAACATGTCATCTCTAAGACATAGAGGTCCCATAAGAAGTGACATCCATCGACCTCAAGAGGGAACTCCTTGCACTAACGTACACTAGCCTCTATAGCCCCGAACAGTGTGTCCAGTGTTAAGATGTAAGAACATGGATCTTCGTTCAGGTATGCTTTTCCTTTTTCTGGAGTTTTTTAAGAAAAATGAACTTTCTGGAAATTTTTGAAGTACACACCGTGTACTTTCTAAGTACACAACGTGTACTCTTTTCCGGCTCGAAGCTGTGTGCTGGCCGTGTCTGGGCCACACACACGGTGCGTAAGGGTGAGGTGGAGGCCGGTTAAAGCGGAGTACAGAAAACTGAAGTATAGGCCATGTACTCAAGAAGTACACGCCGTGTATTTGTTTTTTTTTCACTAAATGGACCGGGGACGCACCTAACCCCCAATTTCATCTTCTTCTCTAGATTTCATCTGCCTGAGAGCGACCGTATGACCGGATCTTCGACGAGCTCCCACCTCTTCGTCCGTTCTCCGATTCGAGCGCAGTTGATTGCGTTGGAATCACAGCGGTGAGCTCTCCCTTCTGCTTGAGTCTTGTCTCTTGATTTCTCCTGGTTTTCAAGTTATCGTAGGTTGAGTGTTTTGTGCGTTTTCTTAGATCTACGTCATTCTAAGGGGAATCCGTCATCGTCATTCACATATATTGATCTCCTAGGATCGAGGTAGGTGGTTTGTGCCTTTCTGTAGAAAGTTGATGGATATTTTGTGCAAATTCCACCAATTCCTTTGAACAGAGAATTGGGGGTTTCTTGTTTTTTCCCTGTTTTTGCCTGTTTTTCTTGATTGCTTTAGTAGAGGTTGATGCTTGTGAGTAGAGTATTTTATTTTCTACTCAGGTTTCTTTTCCATGCTTGTTTTTCTTATTAGTCGTTTCGCCAGTTTCCATGCCTAGTTTTAGGATTGTGGACTGTTGCCTTGTATTGCTGCTGAGCCTTAGTTGATAGCCAAGTAGTTCTTGAGGTTTACTTGGGCGATGCACGCACACTGAGCATGTTTAGTTTCACTCAGGACTATGAGAACCTAGAGTAGTAGACCAAAGGGAGAATTGACGGAAGTGCTTCTCCAGAGTGTCTTTTAATTTTGATGTGAGACCACAGGGGGAATTTACGTTGAGTGCTTCCTCAGAGATTCTGTAGTTCCTCGACGTGGTCCATAGGGGGAATAGACGTTGAGTGCTTCCCCAGAGAGCCTTTAGCACGATACGAGACTATAGGAAGAATTGACGGTGAGTGATTCCCCAGAGATTCTATTAACTTCATAGCTGAACCAGAGGGGTGAGACTGTGTGTGCCTCCTAGAGGGTTTCTACTACTTATAGGTTGAGCCATAAGGGTTAGGCTGTGAGAGCTACCAAGAGGGTTACCTGTTTTCTTCTTGTTGCTGGCTGTTTGCTTGTGTACTTTATTCGTTATAACTGTGGATTGTAGCTGTTTTTTCTTTCCAGTTTACTGCTTCTTGTTTTATTACTTGCCTTGTATTCATTGACTGTTAGGCACAAATCATTGGGTAATTGCCTACTGGTATTGCATCTCACACCCTTTTTGGGCCATGATTTTGGTCCCAAACATACTATGTTGTTGTAGGTATAGATAAGGGAAAGTGACCTTCTAATTCAGGTTCTTGATTGTGCTGGAGCTGGAGAACATGGGACCGAGCCGTGGCTCGCGATGCAGAGGAGTTTATTTTGTTTTTCTTGCACTTTTTTTTTCAGTTGTATTCCAATACATTGTTGTGTTTACTATTTTCCTTAGATATTTGTACCTACTGCATCATTTTCATCATTGCTATATCTATTCTTTTCTTCCGCTGTTTGGTTTCTGTGGTTATACATGTTGTTACTGCTTCCGCTATTGACTGTTGTTTTTCCACTGTATACCTTACTGAATGAGGGAATAGTTTCCCCACCAACTCACCAAGGCCCTCGCTGCTAGTCGGCAGCCTCTGGCGTTTGGGGAAACGCGCTTGAGGTCATGTGGCGAACCAGGTACGGGGCACAAGTGGGTCGGATCCAGATTCAGATCGTTACAAAGTGGTATCAGAGGAGTTCTTTCCTCTTTCTTGCTATTTGGAGACTTTAGCCAGGGATAGGATGGATTCGGTACTTGGAATTAAGTTGTGCTCGGGAGTAGCTAACCCGTGTATAGGGAAAATCAATACTACCTCGTTAATTGCAGTTTTCTGGTTTTGAGATTTTATGGTTGATCTGAGTTCACCTAGAGTGATTCACCTGACTTGTGCTATTATTGTTTTGATACTTTGGTTCTATTTCTATCACAACCCGATGAGATGAGGGTATTCCATCTCATGCATCATATAGGAACTTGTAGAAATCACATACCATGCATTCTTGCCATGCCATCTAGGGTGCATTAGCGATTTCATGTTGTTGTGATAGACTCTGTGTAGATTATGAATTCTTTTGTGATAGATGATTGATAGATTCTCTGCTGTCATGTTAGAAAACTGTTTGTTTTGTTCCTTGCTTAAAATGAATGCCAAATTTTGGTTCTTGAGGTGTTATGGTCCCTCATTAATCGAAACTTTGTGGATCATGATCCTGTTTCTCTGGTATATAACTGTGGGATATGCCAGGCTTTGATTCGTGGGGAGTATGGGCCCTCACAGATCGGAATTTGGAACCTCTTTCCCTTGTTTTTAGTATTTATGGACTTCTGTGCAATTCTGAGCTACTTCCCAGAAAAACCCAGAATACACAGCGTGTACTCTTTTTATACATGCCGTGTAGTTTTTAGGCCGTGTCACTGACCGTGTGGGCAGAACACGGTGTCGTGAAAGTGACTTCGGGAACATGCTGTGTATGGAAGGTACACGCCGTGTAAGTTCGGAGCCGTGTACCCGGCCATGTCACTAACAACACGGGTCAGGGAAGCTCGGGTAGAACACACTGTGTCCAGAGGGAACACACTGTGTAGTCCTATCCAGGTACCCGACTGTGTCACTAACAACACGGGTCAGCTTTACCTTCGTTTCCACATGCCGTGTTTTCTCTAAACACGCCGTGTAGTCTTGTCCAGGTACCCGGCCGTGTCACGAACAACACAGGACATTGTCACCTTCGCCAATACATGCCATGTTTGTTCGGAGAACGCCGTGTAAGGTTCAGCCGTGTAGATGGCCGTGTGCTTAACAACACGGGCTGCTGAAGACTTGTCTAGTACATGCCGTGTTTCTTTCGAACACGCCGTGTAGTCTTAGGTTGAGTCGGACCGTGTGGGTGAGCCATGTAAAGAGACTCGGGCAGGGGCATAGTTTCAAGTAAACACCGTGTGTTGGGGTCAACACGCCATGTAGTTGAGGTGTTACACGACTTGTAGGGCAGGAGTACACACCCATGTCACTGGTTTAAGAAGACATGCCGTGTAGTTTTTATACAAACCGTGTAGTCGTGTTTTGCAAACTTGTGTGTTTTTATTCCCCTATTTCCATTTTGTGATCTTGTGTTCTCTGTCTTTGTTTTCCTGATCTAAGGCGTGCTTTTGATCTTTCAGAGATATGCCTCTGAGACATCCTCCGGCTGTGCATCTGTCGTCAAGCAGTGATCAGATGCCCGATATGGCTGATCAGGGACTTCCTGCCGATCCTCCAGTCGGGCCAGCCTTGGCACCGGCTGTCATACCAGTTTCAAGCGTGAATGCGCAGTTCAGGGAAGGTTTCATGAGGATGATTCAGGCCTTCCAGGGAGCACCGCCTCTTGCCACGTCTATGGAAGACTTGACGTGGGTTTTCCAGCAGCATCATCCTTCTACTTTTTCGGGAGAAGGAGGACCTCAGGCTACAGAGTCATGGCTGGAAGCCATGCTGACTATCTTCGAGCATCTGGAGACACCTCCAGAGAGGTGGGTCAAGATCTCCACCTATATGCTCTGAGACTCCACCAAGAGGTGTTGGGACGTGATCTCATAAGCGGGTTAGCAGCAGGCTATGGCTTGGGAGGAGTTCCAGCGCGTGTTCTATGACTACTTCTACCCGGAGACCCTGAGGGCCAACCAAGCCCAAGAGTTCATGAGCTTAGAGCAGGGTACTCTTTTTGTCATGGAGTATTCCACTCATTTCACCGAGCTGCAGTGCTTCACGCCCCTTCGGTATGGGAGTGGGGTGTTCTTAGCAAGGAAGTTTGAGGATGGTCTCAGGAGGGAGATCCGCTCACAGGTGAACATCCTCTAGCTGACTTCCATTACTTCCATCGTCAACCAGGCACTGATTGTGGAGCGCAATCTGAGAGACTCTGGAGCTGCGAGCTAGGGCAGTTCTTCTTCCAGAGCTAGTTTTCCTCCAGATGACAGCAAGAAGCTCCGTAGAGAGCCTACACACGGTGATTTGAGGAAGCGAGATGCATCGTCAGGCAGCATGGTGATATGCTACCAGTGTGGCCGGTTAGGGAACACGAGACCGCAGTGCCAGAGGGACCCCGTGGAGTGCCGATCTTGCAGCAAGATGGGCCACCTTCAGCGTTTCTATCAGGTTTTCTCACCAGCAGCTGGTGACCGGGGTTCTTCCATGACTCCTCGTTCAGGAGAAGCACCGCCAGTATCTCACTACTCAGGGAACTGGAGTTCTTCCGGCCATTCAGGCCAAAGTGGAGGTCGAGGCCGTAGCGGTCAACCACCAGTTCCTCAGCACTAGTAGGGAGGTTCAGCTCAGAGTGGTCAGCCAGGGGTGCAGGGCCGCGGTGCAGGATAGTCTTTTGCCATGGAACAGACTTATCAGGAGCAGGATCCCGACCCTTCTACTATTCGAGGTATGATTTTAGTAGCCTCAGTTTTTTCTTTAGCCCTTTTTGATACTGGTGCTACGCATAACTTTATCTTTGTTTCTGTTGTGGAGAGCCTTGGACTCTGCATCTTTTATTTTTCTGACTCGTTGACACTAGACACACCTTTGGGGACGAGGACATCTAGTGTATGCCAGTGTAGAGAGTGCCCTCTCGAGGTTGCAGGGTATCGTTTCTTATGGGATCTCTATGTCCTAGAGATGACAGGCTATTATGTCATCCTCGGGATGGACTGGTTGGTTCCCTTCCAGGAAGTCGTCGACTGTTATCGCCGCAGAGTGAGTTTCGTTTTACCAGAGGTTTAGTCTTTTCTTCATAAAGGCGAATGGGATGTTCAGGTGAGTCGAGCAGGACTCGAGCATCATGGGCTAGGAAGTGTGACAACCCATATTTCTAGTCTTTATCTGGATGATCAGGGGACTCCACAGTTGGAATTTCCTCCAGTGGTGGATCAATTCAGGGATTTCTTTCCAGAGGACTTCTCAGGTTTGCCTCCGGAGCGTGAGGTAGAATTCTTTATTGAGATCGTTCCAGGAGCAGCACCTGTGTCCATTCCTCCCAATAGAATGGCCACACCTGAGTTGCAGGAGCTCAAGAAGCAGTTAGAGGAGTTGTAGGCAAAATGTTTTTTCCGAACCAGTACTTATCCTTGGGGTTCGCCTGTCCTATTTGCGAAGAAGGCAGACGGTACCCTTCAGCTTTGCGTGGACTATCATAAGATGAACCAGTTGACGGTTAAGAACTGCTATCCTTTTTCGAGGATTGACGACCTTTTCGATCAGCTTTGAGGAGCCCTGGTGTTCTCGAAGATCAACTTGAGGTCCAGTTATCATCAGTTGCGCGTTAGACCATCAAATATACCTTTGACAGCCTTCATGAGTAGATATGGTCTATACGAGTATACAATCATGTCGTTCGGTCTCACGAACGCACCTACAGTTTTCATGGCACTAATGAACCGAGTGTTCCATCCTTACTTGGACTCCTTTGTCATGGTCTTCGTGGATGATATCTTGGTGTACTATCACACTTGACACGACCATGCCACACATCTTGAGATCGTTCTGATTACACTGAGAGAGCATCGGCTTTATGCTAAACTCTTGAAGTTCCACTTCTGGATGGATCATATTCACTTCTTGGGTCACGTCATCTCAAAGGTAGGAGTATCTGTGGACCCAGAGAAAGTGAGAGCTGTAGTTTCCTGGGAGCAGCCAAAGAACATCTTTGATGTACGGAGCTTCCTAGGTCTAGCTGGATATTACGGGCGCTTCATTCATAACTTTTCTTGTCTAGCAGCACCCTTGATAGGTCTGACCAAGAATGGGGAGAAGTTCTTATGGTCAGATTCTTGTGAGTCAGCCTTTCAGGAGCTGAAAGGGAGGTTGACGTCATCACTGATACTAGTCTTGCCAGAGCCAGGAAAGAACTACACTATTTACTATGATGCTTCAGGTATCGGACTGGGAGTTGTGCTTATGTAGGGGGATGGATTCATTGCGTACGGGTCTCGGTAGTTGAGTCCACATGAGAGGAACTACCTGACGCACAATCTGGAGTTGGCAGCTGTTGTTCATACCTTACGCTGTTGGAGACACTATCTTCTGGGGGAGCACTTTGTGGTCTTCACTGACCACAAGAGTCTCAATTATATCTTCACTCAGTGTGATCTGAATCTGAGGCAGTGTAGGTGGGTTGAGTATCTACAGTCTTTTGACTTCGAGCTTTCCTATACGCCGGGGAAGGGCAACGTAGTGGCAGATGCGCTGAGCAGGATAACTTAGATTTAGGCAGTTCAGAAGGCCAGAAGTGAGTGGCAGCTGATGGCTCTATTCTCTAAGATGAATCTAGAGGTGCACGACAAATAGGGACATATTTACCTTTCTTCTGTAGCTGTTACCTCTACACTTCTTGATCGAGTACAGATAAGGCAGCTATCGGACAATGAAGGTTTAGTCCTATGGGAGAGTGTATGAGGAGAGTAACCTCTTCCTGGATGGATAGTGGGTGAGGATGATATCTTGCATTTCCAGGGACGCGTATGGGTGCCAGCAGACATATGCGAGGATCTGATACGGGATTTTCATTCCTCAGTTTGGGCAGTTCATCCTGGCGTCACCAAGATGTATCGAGATCTTCATCGCCAATACTGGTGGCCAGGTATGAAAAAGGATGTTGCTGGTTTCGTCATGAGATATTCTACTTGTCAGCAGGTGAAGACAGAGCACCAACGAACATCATGCCTTTTACAGCAGTTACCCATTCCGGAGTGGAAGTGGAACGATGTTGCAATGGACTTCGTGACTGGGTTGCCGAGGTCGCCTCGAGGGAACGATACTGTTTGGGTTGTCATTGACAGGCTTACGAAGGTTGCGCACTTCTTTCCGATTAAGGATACCTTCAGTGTTGATGATCTAGGATGACTTTACATCCGGGAGATCGTTCGTCTGCATGGAGTCCCACACCCCATCGTTTCAGATAGGGATGCACACTTTACCTCTTGGTTCTGGCAGGGACTTCAGAAGGCCTTGGGTACACAGGTACTTATGAGTACAACATACCATTCCTAGACTGATGGCCAGTCCAAGCGCACGATCCAGGTGCTTGAGGATATGCTCCGAGCTTGCATCCTAGACTTTGGCGTCTCTTGGGAGAAGCATATCCCTCTGGTGGAGTTTTCCTAAAACAACAGTTTCCATGTGACCATTCAGATGACACCATATGAGGCTTTGTATGGTAGGCCATGCTGATCACCCTTATGCTGGCAGGAGGTAGGAGTGGAAGATTTGTTGGGACCTCATCTCGTTCAGGAGACCTCAAAGCAGATAGAGCTGATTCGGAAGCGGATGGATACAACACAGTCTTGACAGAAGTCTTATGCTGATCAGTGGAGACGACCTCTGGAGTTTGAGGTTGGATATCAGGTTTTCCTTCATGTCGCACAGAGGTTGGGACATAAAAGGATTCAGAGATAGGGCAAGCTTTCACCGTGGTATGTCGGGCCGTTTGAGATCTTGGAGAGATTTGGGCCGGTCGCCCATCGGTTGCAGCTACCTCAGAGGTATCGGGCCATGCATGATGTCTTCCATGTCTCTCAACTCCGACGTTACTTTTCAGACCCGTCTCATGTCTTTTAGCCCGAGGAAGTCAAGCTTGAAGCGGATGCATCGCTCGAGGAGCATCCTATCCGGATTGTCGATCGCAGTACGAAGGTTCTCCGTGGGCGGTCTGTTCCTCTGGTACAAGTGCTATGGCAACACGTGCGAGTACAGGACGAGACCTAGGAGAGGGAGACCGATGTACGATCATAATATCCAGAGCTATTCGGGGTTTCTTCTTCTCCACCTCATTAGGGAAATTCGGGGACAAATTTCTTTAAGGGGGGAAGTTTGTAAGAACCCGGATCTTCGTTCAGGTATGCTTTTCCTTTTTATGGAGTTTTTTAAGAAAAATGAACTTTCTAGAAATTTTTGAAGTACACACTGTGTACTTTCTGAGTACACACCGTGTACTCTTTTCCAGCTCGAAGCCGTGTGCTGGCCGGGTCCAGGCCACACACACGGTGTGTAAGGGTGAGGTGGAGGCCGGTTAAAGCAGAGTACGAAAAACTGAAGTACACACCGTGTACTCAAGAAGTACATGCCATGTATTTTTTTTCACTAAACGGACCGGGGTCACGCCTAACACCTAATTTCATCTTCTTCTCCAGATTTCGTCCGCCCGAGAGCGACCGTACGACCAGATCTTCGACGAGCTCCCGCCTCTTCGTCCGTTCTCCGATTCGAGCGCGGTCGATTGCGTTGGAATCATAGTGGTGAGCTCTCCCTTATTCTTGAGTCTTGTCTCTTGATTTCTCCTGGTTTTCAAGTTATCATAGGTTGAGAGTTTTGTGCATTTTCTCAGATCTACGTCGTTCTAAGGGGAATCCATCATCGTCGTTCACGTATATCGATCTCCTAGGATCGAGGTAGGTGGTTTGTGCCTTTCTATAGAAAGTTGATGGATATTTTGTGCAAATTCCACCAATTCCTTTGAACAAGGAATTGGGGGTTTCCTGTTTTTTCCCTGTTTTTGCCTGTTTTTCTTGATTGCTTTAGTAGAGGTTGATGCTTGTGAGTAGAGTAGTTTATTTTGTGCTCAGGTTTCTTTTCCATGCTTGTTTTTCTTATTAGGCGTTTCTCCAGTTGCCATGCCTAGTTGTAGGATTATGGACTGTTGCCTTGTATTGCTTCTGAGCCTTAGTTGATAGCCAAGTAGTTCTTGAGGTTTACTTGGACGATGCATGCACGCTGAGCTTGTTTAGTTTCACTCAGGACTGTGATAACCTAGAGTAGTAGACCAAAGGGAGAATTGACGGAAGGGCTTATCCAGAGTGTCTTTTAATTACGATGCGAGACCACAGGGGGAATTGACATTGAGTGCTTCCTCAGAGAGTCTGTAGTTCCTCGACGCGGGCCATAGGGGGAATAGACGCTGAGTGCTTCCCCAGAGAGTCTTTAGCATGATACGAGACTATAAGGGGAATTGAGGGTGAGTGCTTCCCCAGAGAGTCTTTAGCACGATACGAGACTATAAGGGGAATTGAGGGTGAGTGCTTCCCCAGAGAGTCTATTAACTTCATAGCTGAACCAGAGGGGTGAGACTGTGTGTGCCTCTTAGAGGGTTGCTACTACTTATAGGTTGAACCATAGGGGTTAGGCTGTGAGAGCTACCCAGAGGGTTACCTATTTTCTTCTTGTTTCTGGATGTTTTCTTGTGTACTTTATTCGTTAGAACTGTGGATTGAAGCTCTTTGTGCTTTCCGGTTTACTGCTTCTTGTTTTATTACTTGGCTTGTATTCATTGACTGTTAGGCACAGATATTTGGGTTATTGCCTACTGGGATTGTATCTCACACCCTGTTTGGTCCATTCTTTTGGGCCCAAAAAGACTATGTTGTTGTAGGTATAGATAAGGGAAAGCTCCCTTCTGCTTCAGGTTCTTGATTGTGCTGGAGTTAGAGAGCATGGGACCGAGCCGTGGCTCATGATGTAGAGGAGTTTATTTTGTTTTCCTTGCACTTTGTTTTTCAGTTTTATTCCAGCACGTTGTTGTGTTTTCTGTTTTCCTTAGATATTTTTACCTGCTGCATCATTGTCATCATTGCTATATCTATTCTTTTCTTCTGCTCTTTGGTTTCTGTGGTTATACATGTTGTTACTGCTTCTGCTATTGACTGTTTTTTTCCGCTGTATACCTTACCGAATGAGGGAATAATTTCCCCACCAACTCACCAAGGCCCTCGCTGCTAGTTGGAAGCCTCTAGCATTTGGGGAAACACACTTGAGGTCATGTGGTGAACCAGGTATGGGGCACCAGTGGAGGGGCTTCAGATTCATATCATTACATAAGACATCAGCAGAAGTAAATATACAAAGCCCAAGTCTCTCTACAATCGCAACAGATATGAAACCATAGGAATCCCCCGTATTAAAAAGTGTAGAAGCTAAAATTGTGGAAAATAGGATCATAACTCAAACTGTAGAGGGTCTAAGATCCTAATCCTGCTGGGTCTGATCCACTGCAAAAGTCTGACCTGTACCGTGGCCCTATGACCCTACTTAACCACGTTGAGCTGATCCATCCTGTTGTTGCTGAAATACTGGAAAATGGATACCACGACCATGACCTCCACCTCATCCTAAATGACCGGACGAACTCCAGTTCCCAGACTTATGAGAAACTGGTGGTCCTGCTCCTGAACGAGGAGTCATAGAAGAACCTCTGTCACCCCCTGCCGGTGAAAAGATCTAACAGAAATGTTGAAGATGACCCATATTTCCACAAGATTGGTACTCCACTGGGTTTCTCAGGCAATGTGGCCTCATATGCCTGCTCTTTCTGCACTGGTAGCACACCACCTGGCTACCAGAAGAAGTATCCCGCTTTCTCGGTTCTCCGCGCGTAGACTCCCTGTGGCGCTTCCTGCTGTTAGTAGGAGGGGTACCAACTCTGGATGCTGAGCCGCCCTGGATCACAACCCTAGAATCACTCAGATTGCATTCTGTGATCAGCACCTAGTTGACTATAGAAGTGATGGAAGTCAACCTGATGATGTTCACATGAGATTGGATGTCATGCCTGAGACCATCTTCAAACTTCCCTGCCAGAAATAACTCATCACCCCCTAGAATGGGTGTGAAGCGCTGCAACTCTATGAAGTGATAAGAATACTCCATAACTAAGAGAGTAACCAACTCCAAACTCATTAACTCTCAAGATCATTTGGCCCTCAAAGTCTTTAAGTAGAAGTAATCATAAAAGCCACACTAGAACTCATCACAAGCCATACCCTGCTGGCACCCATCCTGTGATATCACACCCCACTAATATTGTCAGAATCCCGAAGCATATACATAGTGATCTTCACCCTACTCTATGGAGGCATCTCCAAATGCTCGAAAATTGATAGCATGGCATCCAACCGTGACTCTACAGCTTGAGGTCCTCCATCCCCTGAGAAAGTGGGAGGATGCTGCTACTGAAAGACCCGCGTCAACTCTTCCATAGACGGAGCAGGATACGGTACTCCCCTGAAGGTCTGCATAAACCTCATGAAGCCCTCTCAGAACTGTGAATCAACACCTATGTCTGGGATAACGGTTGGTGCCAAGACAGGAACGACTGGAAGATCTTCTGGTAGCCCCTGATCATCCATGTATGGTGTCTGATCACTACCATGTATCTGGTGCAAAACTGAAAGACGTATTAGTGGAATGACTATGCAAGGTAAAACACACACCTTAGTTCAAGATTATCAAGGACTAAAAATTATAAGTTCAAGAAAGGAATAGGAGAATGGAAACATTCAATATTTCTAAAAAGTGGATACACAGAGTGTTTAACCCCTATACAGTGTGTTCCCTTAAGACTTAACATGGGCGTGTACTTTTTCCAAAACTGGACATGTAACACCCCATACACATGACGTGTTATCCTAAGACATGATGTGTACTTGAATAGTTTCCCCCTGACTGAGTTCTTATACATGACTAACCCACATGATTATCCTAGAATGAGACTACACATTGTGTTTGTTCCAGACACGGTGTGTACTAGAAGGATTTCACCAACCCGTGTTGTTAGTCACATGACCAGATACATGAGTTACACTACACGACATGTTCAAACTTGACATGGCATGTATAACCTATATTTCATCCATATTTTTTGTTAGTCACATGGGTGGACACATGGTTTATACAACATGACATGTACGTCCAGTACACAACGTGTTCCACCAAAGATTTCGCAACCCCGTGTCTCTTCCCAAACAACCAGTGACACAGTTAGAGACTACACGACGTACACATACAGTACACGGTGTGTACTTAAGAAAAATAGTTCCTTCCTGAATAGAAGGATATGTGTCATGTATTCAGAAATACACACCGTGTATTCCAGGTTTTTCTACATAGTAAGCCTCCGAAACTACTCCGGAACCCAAAAAAAAACTGAAATGAACATTAAAGTGCCAAATTCCAATCTGTGAGGTGCCATACTCCCCACAAATCAAAGTTTGTCATCTTATACATTCCATATACAAGCATAATAGTGCAATGATCCACCAAATTCTGATCCATGAGGTCCCATAACACCTTAATAACCAAAGTTTGGCATTCATTCAAACGAAACCTTAAAAAATACAATACCCTATCAAATAGAAGTTATTATATCAAGGAATATATCACAACAACATGCATATCTAGCACAACATCTATCACAACAACATGCAATCAGTAATGCACCCTAAATGTCATGGCAATAATGCAAGACATGTGAACTCTAGCAAGTGCCTATATAGTGCATGAGATGGAATACACTCATCTCATAGGGTTGTAACAGAAATAGAACCTCAATAACAATAGAAATCATAGAAAAAAACATGTGAATCACCAAACAGTGAAATAAAATCAACTGTAATAATTGGAAAACCCGAAAAATTGAAATATATGAGGTAAATTGTCTTTTCCCTATACACATGTTAGCTACTCCAGGGAAAAACTTATTACCAACTACCCATTCCTTCGTATCCCTAGCTATAGGCTCCAAATATAAAGTCAAGAAGAAAAGAACCTACCTTTGATACCAATTTGTAACGTCCCGGTTCCGGGTTCCGCCCAAAGGTGACCCGTAACCGGTTGGTCACATGGCCTCAAGCGCATTTCCCCTAACGCTAGAGGCTGACTACTAGCAATAAGGGCCTTGGGTGTGATAGTGGGGAAACTATTACCTCATTGGGAGAGTAACACAATGGAATGGAAATCAAATAACAATAGTAGAAGCAGTAATACCATATAATAAGAAAACAATAAAAGACTGAAAGTAATTAAACAACTACAACATATACATAAATAATGATGCATGACACAAGTATCTATGAAAGCAGCCAAACAATCACAATTCTGGAAGACCTTCACGCTGATCTTTTTTCCTTTCATGAAAAATATTTTAATATGATCCTATTTTTTAGACTCTTGTAACCTTTCTTTTTTTAAATAATACTTGTGCTTTGGTCGTTTTTGGCCAAGGTATCACCTTTCAAAAAAAAAAACAACTCCAACAACATCGCAAGCCTTAGCTCGATCTCATTCTCTCCAGTTCCACAATAATCAAGTACCTGAATTAGAAGGGTGCTTTCCCTTATCTATACATGCAACAATATAATATTTTTGGGCTCAAAATCATGACCCAAATAGGGTGTGAGATGAATCCCAGTAGGCAAACACCCAAAAATACGTTCCTAACTTTCAGTGAATATATATGGTAGGCAATATGAAAAAATAAAGTAATAAACAAGGAAGTACTAAAAAGTAAGAAATCATACAGTTTTAACTACATTCATTTACATTTAATAAAATAGGCAACCAAACAATCACAAGAAACCCTCTGGGAAGTACTCATGGTCTAACCCCTCTGGTTCAGCTTAAAAAAAGACTCTATAAGGAAGAACTCACCGTTAATTCCCCCTGTGGTCTCATAATGGTAACTATAAACTCTCTAAAGAAGCAATCAATGTCTAATTCCCCCTATGGTCTCACAAAGTTGAACTAAAGACAATTTGAGGGAGCACTCACGTCCATACCCCTTATGGTATCACAACATGAAAGTATAACAAACACTATGGGAAAGCCCTCAGCATCCATTTCCCCTATGTTCTAAATACATCAGGTTCCCACAGCCTTGTATAAGTCAATCATGCACAAACGATGTTCAAAAACCAAATTAAACCTCAAAAAATACTTGGCTAAACAGCTACAAAGCATATCACAACATCAAATAAAATACTATATCCTAACAACACTAGGCATGGAAAGTAAGCTTCCTATTAGGAAATTCTAGAACCAATGGACAATAACAAATCAAACATGGGAAAACACCTCCATAGCATGTCAAAATAACCGTATTTACAAACAAGATCCCTAAATCAAGCAAACAAGCATAGTAGGCATCAACAGGGTTAAAATACCTAAACACGCAATACCCCAATCTAGGTTATTGGGGACTTTTTCCCATAATATTTAAAGACAAACTAAGGAAAGGCACAAACCACCTACCTCGACATTGTACAAAGAACACTATCGAATTTCGGCCCTTGAATTGGCCAAGAATGATGTAGATCTATAAAAAAGTATAAAACGTTCAACCAAGGATATATCATGAAAGAGGAGAAATCAAGGAATGAGTCTATAGAAGAAGGAAGAACTTACCATGGTGATTCCAACAAAATTGAAAATAGTTGATTCGAAGAACAGACGATGGGTCAGGGGATCAGAGAAGAATCGTCGACTTCCGTCGCTCTTGGGTGAGACGAGCCAAGAAGAAATGATTTTTGTGAATGAGGCGTGACCCTGGTCTGATTTAACAAATAAAAAGAAAAGTACACAACATATTCATTTAATGTACACACTGTGTACTTGTCTTAACCAGCCCCCGCTTTAGGAAGTCTCCAAGTCACCTCACACAACCATGTACTCTGCTGTTACATGGCTAGTACACGGTCACCCGTGGAAACCGGGTACACAGTGTGTACTTCAAAGTACATGACGTGTACTCCTTAAATTTCCAAAACTCCTATTTTTCTCAAAACACTAGAAAAAAATAATATCCATAGCTAAAAAGAATATCCAGGTTCTTAAATATTTGAAAAATGATAATATTTTTATGAAATAAAATCTCTAAAAGTGGTATAAATTAAGTATACTATTTTCTCACAAAAATTAATAAAAACCATTTTTGGAGAAAACATATTTTGGAAGCATGAAATGAATTTACTAAAAATTGAGTGCTTATTTCCTAATAATTAATAAATACATTTTTTAAGAAGGAAATTTTTATTTATATTTCATAATTTGGTTAATCATAGTCATAATATTTAATTTAATGACTAGGTTATATTAGTTATATTTAAATAATAATATTTCATGGTTCATTTAAGCTAAATGTTGCATGTCATATATGCTATCGAATATAGTGTACTTTGAAAATCTCAGAGAGTTATAGATTAGTACCTTTTTAGGGTTAAATATAGTGTTAATTTCGATAAGAATATATGGTTTCACTATGGTTTAATGTTTTAACAATTTATATGGTTTTGGGAAAGGTATATTTTAGAGAATACATGATTATGGTATATACATACCCTAGTATATGATTGTATGAAGGATTAATATTGTTTGAGGAAATATAAGTAACTTAATTTGGCCTTAGAGAGTAAGGTAGATGTCAAATTATAAGTTTTATCCCAGAGGATAAATATGTTAAGAACACCCTCACTTACATTCATCAGTGAGTAATAATTAAAATTGGATGAACTAATTTACTTAAGGGGGTATAATGTAACACTTAGAGATTTTAAATTATATATTCCTTTAAGACCTAATATGTTCAATGGTGTGTGACACATGTAATACCAAACCATAATGAACCACAAAATAGTATATAACCGTTAAAATTTAGATATAGAATTGACAAGTAAAAATAGATGTAACTAAATTATGAAATATATGTAAAAATAAAAAATAAAGGTCATTATCCTTGTTAACACATTGATAAATTAAATTAGTTTGGTAAAATAACAAATAAGACTGATTTATGCTTTAAAGTGAAACCTTTATAAAAATTGACTTTTTTATGTGTTTTTTAAGAAAATAAATATATTATAGTAAAAATATATTATTGAAATGAAAAATATATTTACAATAATTTGATTATTAATTGATAGTAAATAATAAAAATAATAGTTAATATTTTCTTAAAATTTTACTTTTCTATGAAAATAAATTTCATTATGTATATATGTTTTTATTTAAAAGTTAAATTCTCAACTATTAAAATTTTAAACTGACAAAATAATCTTTATTTTTTATATTAATAATGTCAATATTAGTTTAGGATAAATTATTGGGATTTTTTATGAAAAAATTTATTTTTACGTGAATCGTAAAAAAATACAGATATTTTTAAAACCATTATTTGTATGACATTATGATAATAAAATAATGAATTAAATGTTTATGAAACCTTTTAATATAAAATATATAAATTTATAAGAAAAATAAATTATTTAGAATTACTATTTTGTATTTTTGAAATGTACATATTTTGTTTTAAAAAAATAAGTAATATTTTTCTCTAAAATCTAACTTATTCACTTAAATTTAAAAATTGGTTTTCATAACTTGTAGAAATTAAATCCAAAAAATGGATTTCATATTTCAGATCAAAATTATAATATTATTTAATAATGTTAATTTAATTTTTGGGCAAAAAAGTATGATTACTAATATTGACATTAACAACCATGATAATGGTTAAACTGTTTTTTTCAAAGAATTGTTTTATTTATATTGTATAATTTTTATCTAATAAAATAAATATATTATACAAAGTGAATTTAATATAAAATGAGAGAATTACATACCTTAATTCCACACCCATTACTTTAAATTTCTTCCTGAAACTATGATTTTTTCTCCTACTAGAAATTAATCTAAATTTTATAATTATCTAGTCTTAATTAGTTATCCCAAGCCCTTTATTTTAAAGGATACTTCCATGAGAAAGTTTAAGGTACCAAAGTTAGTATTACTTAATACTTATCTTTTTCATATTATTATTTCACTTCCAAAACTATGATAAAAATAATT
Organism: Viscum album; assembly: GCA_963277665.1. Taxonomy (NCBI): domain Eukaryota; kingdom Viridiplantae; phylum Streptophyta; class Magnoliopsida; order Santalales; family Viscaceae; genus Viscum; species Viscum album. The sequence continues at coordinate 2,060,122,471 of OY728133.1, read as the reverse complement.
ATATAATGAAATTAGTATCACTATTATACTTATGTTTTATTATATTAATGAAAACACCCTAATTTGTTCCTTTCTATCCACTTAAAAAAATTAAATAACGTCTATCACGAGTTGTGTGGACTGCCACCTCCATGAAGCAGCATCTTGGGGTTTTAAACACCACATCAATTCACTAGTTATAAGGATGTAATTAAATTATAAATGTGAAATATCTAATATAATTATTATGATTGAGAAATAATTATAATCTACCTTCTTTATCTCTCATTCCTCAAAACTATGTGTTGTGAGGAGTACTACCTCTATGAAGTAACATATCTTATTTTTAATTTAGTTTCTTTATTATTTATTAAAATCTATTCAAATTTTAATAACCACTTTAAAATTATCTAAATAATATCATTATTCTTTTTCAATAATGATATTATTCTCAAAATAAACTACCCTCATAATAATAATCATCCATTAATTACGGTATGTTCATGTTTGGGTCGGTTTAACAACTTACTTGAAAAATGATTCAAAATAATGAAATAGATGAATATGAGAACTTAATTAGTAATAATATATTATAAAAATAAGAAAATAAAGATTATATTTTTGGTTATTTACTGATAAAATTAATTTTAAAATTATTAATAAAGATAACAATGTTCGTTCGTGGAAAATCAGAGAAACATGCACACCACCAATTTAATATTTAATGATCGTAAAAAAATACCATGGAATGAAATTAAAAAATTATAAATAATTATAAAACATCAATTAAATAACCTTTTATTATCTTGTGATGATTAAAATTTTGAGAATAATGAATAAGGACACCGCTATTATAAAACTATTTCAATACAATCAATATTACTCACACTAGATATTGAAAATAGATAATAACTAACTAATATACATATAAATAATAATTATAAATGAGGTGTATAAAAGTCTATATATATTAATAAGATTATGAAATAGATTATTAATATATTAATTTTTTTATATATGAGATTCAAGTGATTTAGTAGAAGTCAGTAATTAAGGTAAGGGTTTCTTGCCTCAAATTATCACCCCATGAGACATATTTCCTATCACACACCCTTGTTTATTTGGAATAGTGTATATAATGACCCTTTAATATTTTGTATCATGATTTTATCATTATTAATTTTATTTAATGTTTCATTTGAAATCATATCCTTCAAGGGTTTTTGATTTAAATATTTCTTAAGCCGTAATAGATTTCTCAACTCAAATTCTATCTCCTTGAGTCATAAATTCTCTACTTGATATGATATTATAACTCCTTTTTAATTAAAATTCCATTTATAAATTTTATTTTATCTTTTTATCTATTTAATTTAGTTATTTTCATCTAAACCATCTTCCTTGATGAAATAACTTCAAAAATAAAAGTTTGACATTAGAAATAATAACTATCATTGTCTCAAATAGATTTTTTCCTACAATTATATATTTTACTTCCCTCCAATGTTATAATTTATAATCAGAAACCTAGTTATGTATTATCTCACGTAACCTCAATATTTATATTCTACTTTTTAAAAAAGGAATTTCTATTACATTTTTATGATATGTTTTTTCAAAAAAAGATATTTCAAAATATTAAAATTGTTTTCCATCCTTTTAAAATAGAATATTTTATCTTCCACCAAAATTTATTTTTATAACCTTTATTTATTTTAAATGAAATTTTATTAAATTTTATCTTTCAAAAGTAAATGTTTTTAATGTTTTCAGTTCAATTTTTAAAGTTCCATGTAACTTCTTTTTATGATAATGTTAAAAATATTTTCTAAAATATATTTTTATGTTTTTACTCCATGTGAACATATTATTCCATCATATTTTTCTTCTATTTGAAAAATTAATCTATAATAATTCATTATTTTACAAATAAATTCATACTCACCAAGTTTTATAGAAAAAAATGTTTTTAAAATATTAATGATATTTCTTATTTCCAAAGAGATTTTTCTAAAACTTATAAAAAGTGTTTTTCATCCACTTGATTTCCCTTTGACATTTCTTATGAATTGTTGAGGACATTATTAAAATGATACCATATTCCTTGTTTGTAATATAAATATTATTTAATGTTCTTTTATATCAAAGAAATGATCATTCACTGCATTTGTCTTACCAAATAATCCTCTATTATAGGCATGATTTTGGTTCTAATGACTTTACTTTGTGAACACTATAAATTTATTTCCCTTGAATAAATGGTGTTCACCAAGATTACATTCATTTATTGATTGGGGAATTTTTTTACTTAAACATATAACCCTTTCTCTATATGGTGTTAGTTTGAAGGATGTTTACATGGAAAGCTATTTTGTTTATTGAATGGGGAAATATTGAAAATAAATATAATTGTTATTCTAATTTGGATGTTTACTAACCACTTAGAAATGTTCATTATGTATTTTTTAACCATCCACCTTCTTTTTATGGATGGGTCATGATCATGTTATCCCTTTTATTAACATGGTTAAAAGTATTAATGTTTCATAATTTATTATTCCAATATATATTTTTATGAAGGAAAGTTTATTATAAATGTTATTATTATTCAAATCTTTCATATTGTGAATGAATTTGACCTAAATAGGTGATGGGTGGGGCCCAATATTATATAGCCCATTGATGAATCAGTTGTTCTCATGAGATAATTGTTTTGAGTATTTGGCGTATGCCAACACAATGCAAGCATGATGTCTTGGTTTCAACTTTGATAGTAAGAATTATGTATTGGTTGTGGCCTTGAAAATAAGAATAATTTATTGGATAGTGCCTTTATGATAAAAAAATGTTTGACATTATGCATTCCATCACCATGAATTTAGTTATTTTTATCCATGTGATTATTTATATTATGTCATCCCTGGATTTATTTCAAGATCATTTGTTTAGTTATATTTTATTAATTGAATCTTATTTATTCATTCCATATTATTCATTACATGACAACATCTGATATATATTTTCACTTAATGAGAATTTGGGATCACCCTTATTATGTTTATATTTCCCTAGATTATGTGTAAATATATTACACATGATTTGAATAGAAGAGTAGCATGTATGGAGAATTTTTTGGGAGATATTGAAGTCTTATTATGGATTAAGTAGTTTCTTATATAGTGGCCAAAAATGTCCATTTGATGAGAAACACATGGGATTTGTTAGTTAATTTTTTCCCTAACTCTCTAAAACTATAAACTTAAATGGTCCTTTGAATGCATATGGATCAATATTTATTGGTGATATTGTAATTGTTGATGGTTAAAATTAGGTCTCTTTACTTCATTTCAAAGATGGTATGTAAGGAATGTGTTTATTCATAATGGATTTTGGGAGTGTGATCCTAAGGTATCACATTTCTAATAATTATCTTACATATATTTTATAAAAATAGTAAATAAAATCACATTATTCCATATATTTTATAAAAAATTAAATATGTCTATTAATTTGTGTAAAATAGGGTGTGATGTGAGTGAATATATATCAAAAAGTTATCTTTATCATTAGAAAATATTTTAAAGTTCTATTTATTATTTTGAGTAATTGGGTAATTTGAAAAAAAATAAATTGATCATTTTTTCATATTTTAAATTAATTTTTTAAAATAAAAAAATATAATTTCATCTTTTTTTAGAATTATTTGAGAATTTTTTAAATTTATTTTCATTATATATTTGTTTATAATCTAGTATATTAATAACAGTGACAAATATATTGGTAATATGAATATAATTATCATATATATATAATTTTTTAATTAAATTTAGAATATTAATACAACAAAAAAATACATTACCGGAAAAAGATTATACCAATGGTTTCAAACCCTTGGTATATGCCCTAAAACCATTGTAATAGCCTATACTATCGGTTTGGATGGTTGTTGGATATTTTTCCACTAGGATATACCTATACCAACAGTTTTGGGATAATTATTTGTATAGGTGGTTTATACCAATAGTTTCCAAACCACTGGTATATAAAATGTAAAAAATAATGCTAGCCAAGTATTGATCCTTGCATATCCCGATTATACTTCAAAGACCTAACCAATAAGAAAAATACTTTTAAGAACCTAAATAGATAAATATATTTATTTATATTTAATTTTAATATAATTTTTTTTTGTATTTAAAGTTATTTGAAAAAAAATTCAAAAACAAATCTGCTATATATACGAATGGTTCTCCAAAACCCTTGGTATAGAAACCCTAATTTTTTAGGACCTATACCAATAGTTCACCAAAAATGATAATTTAGTGTATTTATATGGTACCTACACCAACGGTTCTCTAAAGCCATTGGTATAAGTGATACCTATACCAATGGTTTTCCAAACTGCAGGTGTAGGTCCATGGGTATAACTCTGATTTATAGCCGTGATAAAATAATAGACAATTAAAATTAAATTATAATGTGATTTTTAGTTAGTATTAGTATTTTAATATCATGAATTATCTAAATTATAAAAAATAAATTGGTATGTAGATTTTACTCACAATTGTTTCCCCAATGCAACATCTGAAGAATATTAAATGACCCAAGTTATTTAAATAATATAATTCACTTATACACATTAAATTCTAAAATGGGTGATAATTCATTAATATTTCTATGATTTATTTGGGTTTTAATAATAATATTTTAAGAAAATTTTACATGGTAGGTGTTTCTGTTAAAGGTGGAGAGAATTTTTCCCAACATGCATAAACACTTTTTCTTTTATTGTTACAAGATTCATATAGGATTTACCATATTTTTCAATGAAAATTGGGGTATAAATATTGATTATGGGTTGTTGAGTAAAGATGCACAATCATTGATATTTGGTTCTCAATTTTTTTTACTCCCCAAAACTCCCAATGACTCCCATATCCATAACAAGTTACAGACCTTCTTTCCAAAGGCAAGATATCATTTTGGATTTCAAACACAATGAAACTTTGGAACTCATATTATTCAATAAGATGGGAGTTTTGGCTCATATAACCCTTTTAGGGGGAATTATTTCCAACTCTAGGACTCTCTTATAGATTTAATATATGTTCATGAATCTTTCCCAAACCCTGATACGTGACTGGTTACCCTAATAAAACAATTTTTTGTTGAATACCTGAACACAAAAAAGGGTGTTCTATCAATGAAAACATATATATGTATCATAGTTTCTCCATTTAATTCCCATTATTTATTATAAATGGGTGACTTATTGTGTTTTGAAGCCATATAAATAGGAAATATGAAGTTTACTGCCATCTAGGAAGGCGATTGATGTTTCAAGAATAATATTAAACCTCCAAGAGGCATCTTATGTATCATGTGAGAATAGTAATTAAAGACCACAATGTTTTTTTGACATAATTTTAGGCCATATGATAGGAATACACTAGGAAGTTTAATTTCATGTTGTAAGGAAACATATGAGGTCATTTAGGAATTAGATATGGAGATCAGTCCTTAGGGAGGTGTCATATGTATCCTACTTATAATAGGAGATATAGTCATTATAGTTTGGTCTATCCTCAACCTTCTGATGGGTGGGGACAGATAATTCATACTTATGAGGGTTATTTCCCTAGAGTTTATCAATATTGGAATACCTTAGCGACCTACACCATATTGGATTCCCATGATGTATTTTTATGATACTACTGACATAATCATCACAAATCCCTAAGATCATGTGATCCATGCTTGGTGTGAGAAATAAGAGATAACAAGAGATCCAATTCACTATATATGGATATGGGACTTATGCACTGAAGCAGACCTGATAGAGTGTTTTATATAGAGCTCATGCCTTAGGAAGGCATCCTATATATCATGCTATAATAATAATCAGAGTATTTATAGAACAATTAAGTTTTTTATTCCATTTATGAATAAGGAATAATGGTAGAACCATAGAAGGTGGGTCCTATAAACAAGAGTAAATGGAATATCGAGGGTCTTACACCAAATTTGATCCCCGAAAGAGATATACAACCCTTATCCTATGACATATAGAGAGTGGGGACCATGAGTAGTTGACTGAGCATGATTGGATGGCATGGGGATCCCATAACCATATTCCATTATGGATACATCCTATATAAAGGGGGGGGGGGAGTACTCGACCAAAGGTTCATTATCATGGGTTTACATGATTCGAGTGTACATGCCCATGTATTCGTGTTGGAAAAGACTGAAATGTCTATGGTTGTCTGCCAAACATGGTTGACATGTCAGGGGGTGTCATCCTAACATGGTTGGCATGTCAAAGGGTGTCTTCCTGATAAGGTTGACATGTCAGAGGGTGTCTAGATGACATGGTTGACACATCAGAGTGTGTATGCCTCACATGGTTGACACATCAGAGGGTGTACTCTTTACATGGTTGAAATGTCATAGGGTGTCTACTTGATATGGTTGACACATCAGAGGGTGTCTTCTTGAAATGTTTGACACACCCGAGGGTGTATCTAATAGATCGAAAATAACATGTCAAGGGGGACTTTGTATGATTGAGAGAACATGTATAAGGTACTTTACATGATAGAAGATGACATGTACATGGCCTTTCACATGAATCTGGACAACATGTCCAAGGGATTCTCATGAAATTTTCTGGAACATCTGAGGAATCTGTATGAACCCATTGACATGTCTAAGGGCTGTCGCCTGATAAAATTTGGCATGTATCATGGCTATCTTGTGATCCTCTTGAAATGAATGAGATCTATTGCGTGATCCAGATAACATGTCCAAGGGATTTCTATTTACCTGGATGACATGTCTAAGGGATGTCGCATGATCTGAATAACATGACCGCGATTTTTTGTGTGATCTGGCTAACATATCCAAGGGATTCTCTTGGACCTGGATGACAAGTTTGAGGACTTCCCATGAACCAGTTGACATGTCTAGGGTGTGTTTTCATGATCAAGGAACTGATCACACAAATCACATAATTCCTTCACATAAAAAATAACATATCTTACTTTTCATTAGGCATCTATCATTTTTACCCCCTTTTTGTAAATATCCCAATATTTTTTAGGTATTTCCCTATAGAGGCATCACAGGATTGATTTGACATGATGAAGGCCCTTCACATGATCCAACTGATATAAACTATAGTCTTTTTGTGATCAATGAAATGATCATGTGAAGTATATATACATATTTCGTAATCCCCTAAGTTACTCACCATAATTTTTAGGTGGAATATTGTTGATATAATTTGATTATTCACTTTGAGATGTTATCTCTCAACTTCATGTGTTCCTTTTTTCTATGTGTTGAGGGTAGATTTTATAGGCACCACCATCCCAAATCTATGGTACTTTCCATGGTGCTTCACTCTCATATCCCATCTTGAGTCAGTGAAGGTGGAATTTGCATATGCACTTCACTTGATCCCCCCAAATGTTATCCATGATTTCATTTTTGCATCGTGTGATAAATAGTGATCGCGTGATCAATCCATAAATACCCTATTTCTTCAACCTATGTCTTGCTAAATGGATTTCTCATGATCAATAAAAGACTTCAAAATGAATTTCATGTAATCAAATCCATATTTATGATAAAATTCACAATATTGAGATTACATGCTGATGGGACATTTCAAGATCAATACAACATGTCAAAGGGATTTTTTTTATAATCTGGACAACCTTCCTGGGTCCCTCCATGAGATAACACTAGCATGTCAAAGGTTCTTCACATGATAAATGGACTAATCACACAAAGTTCATAAACCCTTCATATAAAAAACAACGTAACTACCTTCACATAAGGATTATTTAATTTTTATATTTTTTTTGTATATAGCCTATGGAATTCTCCCATTGATTTTTTATCAGGTTTTCACTTGATCAAATAGACATGTCGAATAACCTTCATGAGATTAGGTCACTTATCAAAGGGTATTTCATGTGATAAAGGAAGGATTGTTTAAGGGGATTCATGTGATCATTAATAGACTATGTGAAGTTTATAACCACTTATTGTGAAAATCAACTTAACTCCCTTCACATGAAGATTTCATATTTTCTAGATTTTTTTACAAATGGTTTGGGTGATTATCAAGAATATGTCGATTGTCACGTCACATGATCAGATGAACTCATCCGATAGCCTTTTAATGTTCATCAGTTCTCATCTAGAAGCCTTTGTGAGATCAACCTGTAATTTCAAAGACCTTAACATGATCAATAAGTAGATTATATAAAGTGTATAACCTCTTATCATGAAAAAAACATAACTCTATTCATATAAGGATCCCTCAACATTTATCTTTTTGTCACATTATCCCTTTGTGTGATTTTTATACATTTTCTGATCGATATATCACATGATCAAAAGGAATATTTTGAAAATATTCACATGACCATTAGGGATCATTTGGAATCCTTTACAAGATTATCAAGGCTTGTTATACGGGTTTTTAATGATCATGAATCACTACTAAAAAAATACCCTATATCAATGGTTTAGAACCGTTGGTATAGGCCTCTAAACCATTAGTATATCCTATACCAATAGTTTGGAGCATTGTTTCCAAGTAAGCAGTAAGGATAGGTATATACCAACAGTTTTGGGAAAACCATGGTATAGACCTATACCAATAGTTTTGAAAACTGTTGGTATAAGTAATATGAAAATCTATACCAACGGTTCCATAAAATTGTTGGTATATGTAATTTAAAAAATAATCATTCGTTTGGTTTTGATCCCAACACCTCCCATTTGTAATTAAACGACCTAACCACTAACCTAACTTACTTTTGTGAACATAATTTCATAAATATATATATGTATTATCATAATTATTTTAAATTTTGATTTATTTAATTTCCTCTATAAGAAGATTCCATTAAAAATACATGTAACTATACCAACGGTTCTCGAAACCGTTGGTATAGACCTATACCAACGGTTTTGAGAACTGTTGGTATAGGTTCTTTGATTTTGGGACCAATACCAATGATTTTGGAAAAACCGTTGGTATAGTTCCCTTATAATGAACCTACACCAACGGTTTTGGCCAAACCATTGGTATAGGTCCAAATAAGTGACCTATACCAACAGTTTGCCCAAAACCGTTGGTATAGATCATATTTCCTGTAGTGAATAAATCACATGAAGTGAATAGCCCAGTCACGTGATGTTCCTAGGGTCATCGACTATGAGTCTTATTTAAGTTCATGTGGTTTGTGTGACCTAAGTGATTAATCCCCATGTATTCAGGTTGATCATTTCATTCCTTTATGGAGAAATTAATACCTAGGGTTTAGGTATTTCTTTGATCCTAAAATTTCCAATCCTTGTTTGATGGGTGTCAATAAATACCCCTCTTAGAAGTGAAGTATGAAGGAACAAGGACTCAGTTATGAGGAAGTAAATTTCCTCTTGAGTCTCTTGGGCTTCCACTAGTTGGTATTCTGGGCGTCTTTTTTCTTCCAGAAGACTATTCATATTTTGAGATGTTCCCTATAAATAGGAGAGTGAGAGGCCAACCATTTCCCTTATGACCCAAACCTCCAGAGATCTCTTTATTTCATATCTCATGTGATTACTTCACAAGACTGCTCTATGTAACCCTATCGCGAGAACCATTTATATGATTCGATCATGTGATCTTGTTTCTTTAACTCTTCACATGACCACCTTATCCTGATGACTTGTGAAACAAACCTAATAACTAATAAATAATATGTTTATTTAACTATGATGCCCTTCTTTGGGCATAGGGTTACTTCACATACATCATGTGTCTCTCAAGGGATATCATGTGATCGACTAATTTTTATGAAATTTTCATGAACTTCACATGGTTACATGATCATTAATATTAAAATAGTGATCACAAGGTGTTAATTGGGTCACAAAATTCCTGGGACCCATAATAGATCACATGGTCTGCATAATGTTTCTGAAGTCATGAATTTATTTTATCTGATTAACTCAAATGATTCCTTCTTCAAGGTTAAAACTATTCTCATTCATGCTTTTTGATCTTTAAAGATTAATCCTAGTCCAAAAACATCTTCTTATGTGGATAATCAAAGAGCCATTATTTTCATGAACTACAATATCAGTCCTTAGTACCAGGTCTTTTCTAATAATGAGGTTTTAAAGGGGATTCTTCCAACTAATCTTAAAAACTATCCCCTATCACACAAACTTCCTTTGTATGGATTTATCCTTCTAGATGACACTACCATTCCTTCAACCAACTATAATATTCCATATCAATAGATTTCATCATCTCTTGAATGTATTCAAATAACCATTTTCAAGGATAAATAGATGAATGTGGAACCATTCTTGGAACTATCCTATTCATTTTCTAACTCCCCTATGGGTCCATACATCCATGACCCCACTCATTAATCGATTGATTAGAGTTACTCAAAAATACTCATGTCTTATCAAGACAACCTGAAAAGTGGATGGAGTTTGATGTGGTATTTTTTCCATGATGGTAACTTTTCTGATGAATGGGCATGTCCATCTTGGGTTAAGCAATGCTGCCCAAAATTTTCTGATCAATTTCACACTATCCATATTTATGAAGATACATGGATTTCTCAGTTCATCATGTAACATCAACTAGAACTCCTTAGAGAGATGATTAGTCACTAGTGTCCTGGCACCAACTCTTTTCATATATTCCATGGTGAGGTAGCAATTATCCTATTGGATATCTATTAGTTGGGGGGAATACACCCTCTTAGGGGGATCCAAAATGAATTTTATCCTTTTGTGGATGTTTGGGATGACCCTGAACAAACTCTAACCTTATCATGAGACATGCTCACCATTGTGAAGGTGAAGTTAAAGAAGTATTTGAACCTATGATCTATCATTTCATTTAAAGATTGGATCAATGACTTTCTTTTCCAAAGTGTAACTCGTCAAACTCCCGTACTCCCTCATAGATACACTTATTGACATGTTCGAGACATCACGAGATCTTATTGGGAAATTCTAGTGGCTAGATAATACAATTCATGGGGATATAGGGTGATACTGGAGGTATATCCAATTCCTCAGTTAGTGGGAGTTTTGGTAATTTTCTTAAATGGATAGATTTTCCTAATCGGGGATGGATGATTGGGCATTAAAGTTGATACATTGGTGATGGAATCCCAATTGAAAAAAAGTGGCCTCTCAACCTAGCTATGACAACCCTTTCTTGTCATTATCATCTCCTTGGCCATGTTCAATAGAGTAATATTCATTACCAGATCAAAGAACCGTTTCAATTTTTATTTGGTTGGATATGAGAGTATTTTTGGTGTTAAAAGTATAAAATACTAGTGAAATTCATTATGCCTTATTCCATCACAGGATGCTAAATTTATATGAGGTTGAGGCAATTTCATTAGGAACTGATGAGTTTATCAATATGTTAAGATGATATAACCATTTCAATTTCATGTCGTACCCCATCCCTACTAGGCCAATTATCTACAATGGAAGTGGTTCCCCTGCTGAAGGATCTCATAAAGTCTCACTTTAGGATAGGGTTCTTAAATGTTGTGTATATGATATAATCATCTATGATCTATACACCCCTACCGATTTGAACACCAATTTTCCTGCACTCAATGGGTTTATCCTCTTCCCATAGTTGGGTGCAGGGAGAATAACATCTCAGGCTCATTCACCAATTCTGAATTATATTAGCATGTGAAAATAAAAATTCCAAAAATCATTCTTCCACTCTTTTATGATCCTATTTACTGTCTTGGTACAATGAAAATTCTTGGGTGGAAGTTTACCCAGTTGGTATACTGAATCAGTTAGTTTGTCAATTGGACAAGTCTAGTACTTTCTGACCCCCTTGTTCATGGAAATGATGGAGTTGGTTTAGGAATAGGAAGATGCCCTAAGTAAGTGCTCTCATCATAGTGATGAGTCTCCTATCAACATTTTAGGGTTTGTTGAGGAAGAAATCCCTTAATTACCAGTGAAAGATGATGCACTGGTTAGAGGGAAAATATCTAAGAATTATTCTTTTGCTTATTTGTTGGCTCGAATGATCCTCCCTTTAATGAAAATTATGCCTAAATATATCCAACAAACCATTATTCCTTCCAATTTTATCCCTTAAATGGTCATTTAAAGTTGGGTATCTATAAGGCTAGTTTGGTAGAAAATCTATGAATTTATTACTGGGACTCCCTTGGAGGAGATCCATAACCAAGTTGAAAGCCTTCTCTATCTCTTTTGTGAGTTGGGATTAATTGGATTCATTTGTTGACAATTATATGACATCATGCTTTAGATTTTCTTGGTTCAACAATAACTTTTTAGTAATGAGAGAGACTTTTGGAACATTTATTACATAATTACTCTAATTCATTCAATAATGGAAGCTTCAGAAGTTCCAATATAGTGACATTAGAAAGTATCTCAATTGTAGACCCAAATTGATTATTTGAACACACATATATTAGAACATGAAGTGATTATAGTTTATGTGAGGTATGATATTTAAAAACAATCATCCTTATTTGATACCACTCACAGTGGGGGTGAAGAGCTTTCCTCTTTGATTGAAACTATTTGAACCCTGGTGAAGGTGAAGGAAATAGAGTGGATGGAGCTTCAACATTCAATGGATGCTTCCCATCAGACTCTGGATAATTTAAAAAACTCAACCAACCCAATTTTATTATGAACTAGTTATATACATAAATGTTATTATTAATTTTTTAAACCATGGGAGAGACTCTAGATTGTGAAGATTTTATCTTTCCTTTATACTTTATCATCTATGAAAAAAACTTTCAAACTTTACATGTAGATATCGGTATTTTTTTTCATTCATCACATGCATGGAATTTTGTTGACTCAATATCATGTATAATGTAAAAGGTATCAATTCTTTTTATAATACCAAATGAACCCCAAAATTTGAAATCTAATGATAAAATATTAACAGAACTTGTGTGAGAACTACCCATAGATGATTAATGATAAAATAATCCCCATTGATGTATCTATTCTAGTGATTCCAAGAACTTTTGTTTGAAAATGATAATTTGGTAAATATCTCCTAAGGGGAAATTTATATAACTTCTTCCTAAGTTAATGGACTTATCAAGCATAGATTTATTTTTTCTAGGGATATATAATGACCCGTATAGGCTTTGTATCTTTTTTTATCCCTAAATTTTTCCTAATAAGTTGAAGGAAAGACTTTTAGGGCTTTGAATCAGCTTTTTCTTAGTTTACCCTTGATGGGGTTTCATCCTGATAAGTTTTGTACCTTTTTTTCATAAGTGATCAATTTTTACTGGATCACAAAGTGTGTGTGCAGATATAAGAGATTCAAATTTATCCCAAGGGTCCCTTTGTTTGTTTTTAACGTAGTGAGAATTATGTTTCTCTCAATTGGTTATGTTTTTAGGCCTTTCTAGACCGATGGGAAGCTATAATTTTAGTTTGAATAGCTTGGACCTTCTAGTATTGTAGTTTAGGGTATTCTATCTCAGATTATATGTGGATATAATTTAGGTTCTTCTATCTTGGAACTACTTTTTAATTTTATTCCTAATACCTAGAATGGGTGAAGGATGGGTATTCATGAAGGGTTCGATTACCCTATATCATTACTTTGGTTATGAGTGGTGGGTATTCATGAAGAGTTCAGAAACCCCACATACCTACTAAGATGATGATTAATGGGTATTCATGAATGGTTTTAACACCCCACACCCTTACTAAGATGATAAAGTATAGGTATTCATGAAGGGTTTGGAAACCCCACATCCTTACTGAGATAATGAAGGATGGGTATTCAAGAAGGGTTCAGACACCCCACATCCTTGTTAAAATCTAGTTTTATGTATAGTGGTGTAATTTTAGGGATTCTAAATCTAATTGGATATTTAGAATATGGGTTGTGTAAATCTAATCTCTAGTAGTTTTAACTCAGGGTGATGGAATATGGAATAAACTTTGAGGAAGATCAAAAAAATTATGAGGTGTTGAGTTCCATTGTGATGTTACCGAGGTACATAAAGATTAGAGGTCCTTTCCTCTAAGAAGGAGATTCCTCTGCTTGATAGGTTTAAGGATCTTATATAGATTTTAGTCATACATGGTAAAAAATATAGGTCCCCACTCTATTCCAAGGGTCATAAGATATTTATAAATATTCAAACACTTGGACAGTGAAATAGAGTATGGAAGAAAGAATATATAATGAGGGTTATAGAAACCTGTGGGTAGTTCTATTTATGGTTGTGAAGCTCAGGCCCTACATCACATGATTTCAAGTCATGCGATGGGGACCATCAAAAGGTTTGAGAATAGAATATAACATTCCTTCTTTGAGAATGGCTATAATAAACTGTGATGTAACATAAATGATGTCAAATATAATTGTATAGTATGGTTTTGGGGATTTTATATCATGGTCTAAGAATATCCAAGTCAACTGAAAATTGGGGCTAGTAGATACAGGTGTATCATTAGTAATGGTGGAAACCAAAACTACACATAGCTAGGATTATGGATCATGGATTTAATGGGGAGATTTACATGAGAAATAAAACATCCACTAAGCACAAGCTCTAGGGTGTTGAGTTATTGACAGGAAAATCCTAGTTGGGTTCCTTCAGGATAGCCAGTTCCTATTTCCAATACACTATAGGAAAGAACCAAGATAAATGAATCAAGGACATGGGGTTCTAGGATAATTGTGTCAAATCAAGGAATTTATGGGTGTCAACTCAGACTTCTAGGATATGAACGTGATTTGAGGAAAATATAATATTCAAGAAGGGTTCTGGCACACTAAAATTTATGTCTCTACATACTGAATACATTATCACAATAAGGTGATATGAAACATAATTACTCTAAATTTTTCCTAGACTAGTGGGGTATAACAAACATGGATTTTATTTCACTAGGGACAAAAGATAGTCCCTATAATCATTATGAATTTTTTTTATTTACACTCTAATTTTTTTACTAAACTCTAGAGATAAAGAAATTAATGAGAGGAAATTTTTTCTCAAATCACCGTTTGTAGGATTTTAGCCTAACAAGTTGTATGTATCATTTACTAGCAGTATAGGTTCTTGTTATTTGGGCTATCCAAGGCTAATGTTTATGGTCATATATCTTTAAATAAAGTTTATATGGTTTAAGTTCATGATTCACATGGACCTAGTATTAAGGAAGTGTTATATAACAACCTCATTTGGGTTTACAAGGATAAGGGTACTCCAACACCCTTTCTAGAAGAGGATTAAGGTGTGTTAAATCATGTCTCAAGGTTCTAAAATAGTGATTTATGATATGGGATAGTCATGTCAAGGGTGACCATGGATCACTATATGGTGACAAGTTCCATTTAATTGATGTTAGGGCTCACAAGGATCAAAATCCCTTTTTCCAAGGAAAAAACACATGTGTTTGAAAGGCTATGGAATCATATGCAAGAGCCTAGGGTTGACATTCATAGTAAAAAAAGGGTCCCTTGAAACTAGGTGTTCTTTTTCATGGGGCATGGAAGATTACAGTAACTTGAGGAACTCAATACACAAAGTGTGATTTCTATATTGTGGTTATCAAAAAGGTGATGGAAGCACCCCGAACTTTGATTATCTAGGGTCATTCTCTTGCGGTCCTATGATAAGAAGTGATAATGGATGATGGTATGAATATTTTAACATAATTAAGTGGGAATGCATCTATCATGTAGTTTAAAATCATGTGACAAGGGTGTATTTCTTGTACTTTATTGTCCTGTAATAAGATCATAGGAACCTACATAAAATTGTGCTAGATATCCTTAAGGAAACTTTGCACTGGTCGATGAAATTTAGATGCAAGAGACATATTTTATCCCTATACAGTATTACTGGTGGGTGATCATATGTTTAATCCTATATTTCATAGATCTATCCCATACAAAATGAGCCATATATTGATTTGATTCATATGTAGTTGAAGAAAATCTACATGACTGATCCATCCTTAAGAATTTTAGGATCTTGAAAGGTGGACTAGATCATAGAGGAATACACAATTTCAATAGCTGGCCTTACATGGGTTCCCCAACTCATGTTTTAAGGGCAGGAATCATGCCAATGTCTATATTCCCATATAGATCCCACATGTATGAAACTCACATGCAGGGAGGAAATATTTTTATAGTCTCATGACCAACCAAAGTTGATAGATTTTAATATGGTTCAAGCACCTGGGAAGGTTGTGATAGTTGAACACCTATGGCTAGTCCTAGGGTAATATACTCAGACATCACTATGTATCATGATAGGCTAGGAATAAATCCATACATAGTTCTTACAAAAATATGTTCACTACATAGATCATATATCTTATGCAGATAGGGGGGATTTTTTATCTTTTCCCTTAGTGATACTCAATTTCATAGTCATCTAAGGGGTCCTCTATAAAGATCAGGTTTATATATAGGGAAATAGGATTTCCATATTTTCTTTTGGTATAGATATGAAAGGTTCATATCTAGCACAAATTTATGGATAAGACATGTATCTTTAAGAAATTTTAGGTCTTGTAGGATGAACCATATGTTATATACTTTAACGTCATGAGACTATGAATTTTTCATAAATTTTAACTTCATGTGACTAGGATGTATTGCTAAGAGGAATGACTAAATAAGAGAAATTGGATATTCACAGGAGATACATACCTTTGGAAGTAGGGTTGTATGAATATGATATTATAATCTTTCTTTGACAATGGGTATGATCCACAGATGTGTAGCATCAAGGTTATTCAAACCCACTTGAATAGTTGGGTTATGGGAAGTGTAAATAATAACCCAACAATATCCAAGTAAACAGGGAGTGGAAAATGGTGGGTATGGTTCAAACATTAATAATGATGGAGAGCTCATATCCCATGTAGTTATGACAATAACTCCAATATTTAATGGGGGACTATCCTTTGAGATAATAACATATACTAAGTGCATGCTCTAAGGTATTGCATTATTAAATAATGAGTCCTAATGTGGTAGCTTTGGATTAACCAATCCATTATACTAGTTTTATAATAGGGAGAACCAATATCACAAGATCTCATGGTCTATAGGGTTCTAAGAAAAGGATATTAACTCAAGGAATTGGTTGGTATCAACTCTTATATCGAAGATATGAAGTTGGTTCATGGAGAACATAATATTCAAGAAGGGTTTGAGCATTCTGAAGGCTATGACAACATGTATTGAACACATTTCGAATCCAAGGGATAAAACATGTGATTTTTGAGTATACATTCATTAGAGGGGATGATCTTTTCAATGTGAAGACCTCATGTCATGCATTTTAACGTCATGCGATAGGAATGTGGTTCCCTATATTTGGATATAATGCACCTTGATCATGCTAGTCAGAGTGAATTTACAAGTTTTCTAAGCTCACATGAGTCATGTTTGACATGAGAAACAAGATACAACTCGACAGTCTATTGATCCGTGAAAGATTTAATGATAGGGAATATATAGGTGTATTCACATTTTGGTATGAGTGGGAATCCTCACAAAAATTTGGCTCTCATTGAGGGATATAGTTTGAAGTGATGATAACTCATGGATGGTCCTGATATAGAGGATTGGGGAATCACTATTTATTCCATAGAATGGGAATCAAGACACACATAGTCCTTATAAATAAAGTTCCCTACATAGATCATGCTCATTTACAGGGAAGGGGCACTATTACTTTTAGGCACATGCCACTTATATGCCAAAGGATTCTACATGGATCTAGTTCTTAGGCATTTAATAATTCATGGATAATCATGAATGTGATATTCATGTGTCACTACATATCTCAAGGGAATAAGAATCAACCCACACATAGTTCTAGCATTGGATCCCCACATAAATCAAACTCATATGTGGGAAAGGGGTATTTTATCATTACGTCAGGACTGAACCCACAATTGGAGACCCGAATGTCACTACATATTGTGTGGTAATATGAATCAATCCACACATAGTTCTTATATAAATTCTATGAAGTTTAGAGACTTGACACCATTACTTAGAATATAAAGTCAGGAAACACTGAGATATGCTTGATCCCTATTAGATATGGGGGAAAAAGGTGAAATAAATCACATCATTAATTGCCTATATCAAGGATGACCATTCAATGATTAGTGGGACCATCACCATACCATTAGAAGAATAACTCATGGGATTAATGGAGAACTTTCCCCTAGGACCAAAATATCCCCTGGGCATAAGATCCTAGATATTTTTTTATTCACCAAAAAATCCTAGAAGGTTCCCTTAAAGAACCAAAACATCCCCTAGGAACATGCTATTAGGAATTGTATTATTGTCCAATGATTCCTAGTGGGGTTCCTTTAGGACTGGTCAATCCCTATTAACAACATTCCAGGAAATTCCAAGAGATTATGTGTTAAATGTATATATATATCCATACATGAAAAGGGGGAATGAAGTTTTTATAGTTGAAAAAGGGGGGAATCCAACGATATTTTGAAGCTCAAGGAAGTTAGATAATTATAGAGGATACATAACTTGAAATGAAAGGGTACAAGAATGAAATGCTTTAATCTTGTTTTGAAAATGTGTACAATGAAAACACAAGTAACATCTAGAGTATCTGAATATGATTGAATAGTTTGGTTATGGGAAGTGTAAATCATAACAAAAGAATATTTGAGTCAATAATAGGTGGACACCGGTGGATATAGGTCATCCATCAATAATGACATAATTTCATATTCTATGAAGTTAGGATAATAGATCCTAGATTTAAGGGGGGCCTCTCTTTTGTGACCAGAACATTCACTAGGTGGAAGATCTATGGAATTGTGTTATTCACTAGCATATCCTAGTGGGGTACCTTTTGATTAATCATTCCACATAACCAGTTTTATACAAGGGGGACTAAGAGTATTACAGCCCAAGGTCCACTGGGTTCTTAGAGATAGATATTAACTCGAGAAATTGGTTGGTATTAATATAGATATCGAAGATATAAAGTTGGTTTATAGAGAGTGTAAAATTAAATAAGGGTTCAAGAACCCTAAAGGCTATGCCAATGTGTATTGAACAAATTTTGGGGGTCAAGGGATAAAATATTCAATTCTTGAATACATATTCATTAAGGGGATTATTTGTTTGGAATGAATACCTACTGTTATATAGCTTAACATCATGTGACTGGGACATTTTCATACAAATTAACATCTTGATAAAAGGAAATTGTCATGCAGTTTAACATCATGTGGCCAAGATGTAATTATCTATCTAGAATTCATCTCGATCATGATAGTCAGAGCGACTTTACATCTTCCCTAATCTCACATGATTCATTCTGTACATGAGAAATAAGGGATAAATGGGTAGTCGATTGAGATGCACAAGAGTGAATGTCCAGGAATATGTGGGGGTGTTCCCAATTTAATGTGGACTGGAGCCTCTACATGGATATGAATATCATGGAGGGATATGATTGTGAGTGATGGAAACTTGTGGCTAGGACTGGAATGGATGAACCATGCACCACTATGTATCTGGTGATGATAAGAATCAAGAAACATGTTGTTCTTGAGAAATATACATGCACAAGTTTGGACCATATGTAGAGAGGGGTGAATTTATTTCACTACATTTATTTTATATTATGACTGGATACAATATTTGAGATCCAAAAATCATTGCGTATCTTATGGTTGTAGGAATCAAGAAAAATGTAGTTCGTTTATTGGAAATTCCTCATACTGCTCGAGTTACTGTAAGGGGAGAGATAATTTTTATCATATTGTGGCTAGGCCAAATATTTTTGATCTTGGAATCACTACATATTCTATGTTAATAGAAATTAATCCACATGTAGTTCTTAATAAGGAGAATTACCTATGTAGGTTTGAACCATATGAAAAGATATGATATTTTTCTATTTATAATATGACTAGACCCAATATTTGAGATCTGAGTGTCACTACATATCCCATAAAAATAGGAATCAATACACACCTAGTTATTAAGATTGAAAATTCCCTATGTAGGCTTGAACCATATGCATGGAGGGGAATTTTTTTCATTTATATTATGGAAGGACCCAAGATTTGAGGTCCACGAATCACTATGTATCCTATAGAAATAGGAATCTTGGCACACATAGTTATTATATGAAAAATTTCCTATGCTGGTCTAACCCATACATAGGGATTAGAGTATTTCATTTTCCTACACTAATCTAGACCATGTACAATTAATTTCCTACAGAGTGATTTCCTCTATTGAAAAGGAAATAAGCCTTCCATATATGTGGTTTTTAGTACTAGGATGAAGGAGGGACTACCTTGTCCTCATATGTGGTTATGGGGATAAACTCAACATGAGCTGATAAGCCTCTACACTATAAAAGTTATGAAGATATATCTCATATGTAAGAGATATACAGACACCACAAGGTAAAAACATGTTGTGTAGTTTAAGGTATTGTGACCAAGACCCTATTCCATGTAGTTTTACATCATGCGGTAAGGACATCCTCCTTTCAGTTTAACATTATGTGGTAAGGACATCTTCTTTGTAGTTTAATATCATGTAGTAAGGACATATTACTTGCAGTTTAATGTCATATAATAAGGATATAAAATAATATATAGTTTAAATTCTTTCCACTAGGGATTGAATTTCATGATGGTAGTTATAAAAAGTACTTATTAAGAATCCTCACATTAGTGAGGGTGTAACACGTTCCCCATATATCATGCCTAATAATTAAGCTTCATTTGAAAAAACCTTATGTATTATGTAAGGCCCTTCCCACTTGGGTTCTAGATTTGGAGGATTCTTCCATGGTATCATTGAAGTTTTATTAACAAACACCAATTCTCCTTAGAGTAATGAGTAGAAGTGAACCTTATTATTGAAGGATCTTGTAATTTGATTTTGATCAACTTGAGGTTGTGTAGTGCGAAAAAACTTTTCTCACTGATTCAATATAGCTCATCCAGTTTCTTTTATGATTGTTCATTATATGAGAGTTTTCCACATATAGTTATTCGAAGTGAGGGAAACTAGACTTTGATGGAAATAACTGCCACTTTCCCATAAACCAATGAATATGGGGTCACCTGTGTGGCAGCACGTGTGGTGGTATTGTAGGAACATAAAGAATTAAGGATCTAATAAGACCACAAACTCTTTTAATTTTACACCATTTTCTAGAGTATATTTTCTAGAGTCTTATTGAAGGCCTCTATTTATCCATTTTACACTACATGATACCCATATGAATGGTCAGACTCAATGTTATATTCCTAATATAGTCTATTAAGATTTTAAGAATATTAGTTTGTGCCATTATATTTCAATATCATGTGAGGGACACTGAATCTAGTGATCATATTATAAATTATGAATTTGATGATATTATTTTTTATAAATTCTTTGAGGGGTATGGCCTCATACCATTTGGAAAAAGGTCAGTAGTAGTAAGGATGTATTTAAACTACTTAGCTATAACTGGGAGATATGTACCCACAACATCCATTCCCCATATGAAAATGACCAGGAATACTTAGTTTTATGTTTCAACTCTAGGGGTTGATGGATGAATTTTTCATGAATCTAACATGCATGAAACTTCTTGGTGAATTTCACATAGTCATACATCATCATTTTCCAGTAGTAACCAAGATTCCTAATTTGGTGGGAGAGTTTGGTTCCTTACCAGTGAGCACTACAAAAGCCTACACGGACATTTTCCAGGATGGTAGGGATATCTCATTATATAATGCATCTAAAGAGGAATCCATCAAAGCCTCACTTATAGAGATATTTATGCTCATTTGGCTCATCCAAAAGGGTAAATTTTGATTCTAAAAATTGAATCTATTCCCTTTTGGATTGATATGACACGAGGGTACCATTTTGGGAGTAATTTATTGTGGGTTACATCCATATAGGGGGGATCAGATCATCATGATCTGGGACATTGTTGAATTGATTGGTTTCCTTCATGTTATAGATGAAGACCAGTGATAACACCCTTCAATATGTGATATGTAAAACCACTTCATCCTAATCGAGATCTTCCATGATTGTGGCTATATTATCTAGTGATATAACATAAATTTTTTTGATTGAGGGACATGATGTAGTGTTAGTTAAAATGGGAATTCATTCATCAATCCTATGACATAATAGATGGGGGGGACTAATTGTTCCTTCTTGATGAAATACTCACTGTTGATCTATTTGATTACTAACTCTGATTCCCCTTTGAGGTTTATGTAGGCTATCTCTAACTGTAGGGATAGTTCCAAGTTGGTGAAAAGGACTTGATATTCCACCTCATTATTAGTGAATCCTTAAAACAATGAGAAATAGTAGGTCAAAATTTATTTGTAAGGGAAAACAAATAAAATCCCTAGATCAACCCAGTTGAACTTTGGGTTTTCCATTATCCTTCCAATAGGACTTCATTAATCACCATAAAAATACATCTCCCATATTTGGGAAGTTTCATGGGAATAGAAAACTTCTTTATCTAGGAGTTTGGTTTCCATCAGAACACTTCTCAAGGTGATATGTAATGTAAGGAAATCATCCATGACCTACCCTTTAATTACTTTATGTTACACAAATTGAATTTTATACTATTATAGGATAACTTACCATTGGGACAAATGTATAGTTAACATAGGGTGGGAAAGAATGTACTTGATCAGGTTGACATGAGAGACCAGGTGGACTTTGTGATACTGCATGTAATGCATTAGATTTTTCACCATAAAGATGAGTTAAAGGTAGTTATTTTTGATATCAAAATATTTAGTTTTATTATCCATCATCATTCTATTGAGATATTAAAGATTTATTTCATTCCCCAAATCATTTTTCTATGTGAGTATAGAACCAATATATCATTCCATGATGGCCACATATATGATAAGTGACTTAACTTCTACCTGTGGAATCAAGATCAGTAGATGTAGAAAGTAATGCTTGAACTTCTTGAAATCCTATTGGAAACACTTATCCAATTGGTAAGAAACTCACTTCTTTATTAACATAGTTAAGAGGAGATATTTTCCAACTATATTAGCTATGAAATAATGAATATAATAAAGGTTCCCTTGGATTCACCTTAGTTATTTAAGATTATGAAGGGGTGAAATTTATAGTATTATATAATTATTTTCTAGATTTACCATGATTTAGTGTAGGAATACCACAAATATAAGTAATTTCCCTGATATTACTATGAAATAACATTTCAGAGGATGCATCTTTAAGCCGTGCTATTGTAATCTGCTGAAAATCGTTTGGAGATTAGTGAGGTGATCACAATGCTGTTGAGATTTTACCAATAGTTAATTGATGTAACATTAAATGATTCATCCCAACAAGGGTTTAATGATATGATCCATGATGCATTGGTAAGTAGTGACAACATTCTTTAATCCCTATAGTATGACCCGGTAGCAAAAGATACCATGAGGAACTCTAAAGGCAATAATTTCTTCACCTTTAGTGGCCATCTTTATCTGAGTCTACTCTAAATACCCATTCATAAAGTAAAGGGATTGGAAGCTATTTGTTGCATCAATCAAAAGTTTTTTGATTGATAATGGGGAAAAATCCTTCAAGAAGTTTTGATTAAGGTTTTTAAATAAATGAAAACCTAGATTTTCCCATTCTCTTTCTTGTTGAGGATGTGTTTGCAAGCAATTTTGGGTACTGCACCTCTCAGAAAAAGATAGATTTGATCAATTTTTAAACTTCTAATTATATCTTACTAGAATTATAGGGGTTTATTATCCTAGCTTCCTTCTTAAAACCTTGATGTTCATTAGGCAAGACTAAGTGATGAGTATCCACATTGAGGTTCAGCCTAGGAATCTATATATAATTCCAAGCGAACACGTATCGATGTTTCTTTAGAAATGAGATGCACATCTCCTACACCTTGAGAGGCACGACGAAACTAATCAATAAAGGTCATAGGTATTCTTCTATTCCCAAATTCACCTAACTAATCTCATAAATTGTGGTGGAGATATCTTCCTAAAATATGGGAGGAGTGTTCCTAAGTCTATCCTCATCTTTTTCTACCATTTATACATCTGTGGAGGCATTTTCAGACATAGTGGATAATTCAAGGGAATCTTTATCCATATCAAAATAATTGAGGGTATGAGAATAGAAACTAACATCCTGAACTTCTAGATTCATCACAAATAGATTGTGGGGATTATCGTCTTCCTTTATACTACTACCAGGGGTAGGAGAGTTATGGACATCCTGAGTTGTGAAAAATTTGTTGGGGGTATTTTGAATTTTTTATAACTGTGAAAGGGATTTATCAGATCCAGATATACCGTTAGTCTGAATTCCCTTCGATAAAACCACTTCAACTGATGCGATTTCTATCACATGGACATGGTCTAGTGATGTTTTTGGGTCACAATATCTTACTGAGTTTGAGTCGAATGCCTCAATCAGGGTTATGGGTAGCACATAATCATTGTCGAGCATGCTTTAGGGATTCACATGGGCTATTCCCAAGCCATTGAGAGTAGAAAACTGTGTATCAGTATCCACCCTTGGTTATTTTCCTTACCTCTTATAGAAAATTTACTCATCACATATTGATTCACAAGATTCAAAGGGGGTTCTATCATCATATAGAATTCTAAACTTCCCATTGATAGGGTATTTCAAGGATTGATAAAAGAAAGAAGGAACTTCCAAATGGATATGAAGCCAAGGCCTTCCGAGAAGTACCTTGTATGCGTTTTCTTGTTAGATAACCATAAATTCAGTATTAGATATGAGATACCCTGTAACAATTGGGCCCCACTGATAGCATAAACACCTCACCTTAACATGGTCATAAGGTCCTGGCCCACCAGGTTCCACCAGTTGCCCAACGGACATGTGGTCTCCTACATGGGGCCCACCTAGGTTCCCAAATGGGTCCTCTGACTAACTACTGTCCCCATAAGGCAACAAATATTCATTCTAGTGTGTTTTTTCCTCACTCTCACACATCCTGAGAAACTTACCAGGAGTTCACCCATCCTGATCACTACTCCATGTCAAGCATGCTTAACTACGGATTTCTAATCAGTTAGGATCCCAAAAAGAAAGATGCACCTTGTTGGCATGAATCATATCATTTATTCATTTAACCCTTTACCATTTTGGGGTGTTACATTCACCCCCTTCAGAGTATAAAGTCCTCATTATGGACCATACATGTAAACCTAAGTAGTGCCACTATGCTTAAGGTTGGGTTCATGCTCTGATACAAAATGTAACAATTGGTCCCTCATGAAAGCTCATACACCCCACCTTAAAATGGATGTTAGGTCCTAGCCCTCCAGGTACCACTACTTTCCCCACAAAAACACGGTCCCCTACCTAGGGCCCACCCAGGTTCCCGAATGGGTCATCTGAATAATGATTGTCCCCATACGCTAACACATATTCATTTCAGTTCACTTTTTCATCACTCGCACACCCCAAGGGAAACTTCCTTGTAGGTCATCCATCCTGATCACTACTCCAGGACAATAACGCTTAACTGTGGAGTTCTAATTAGGTAGGCTCATGAAAATAAATGTGCAACCTATTGACATGAGTCATACCATTTAGTCATTTAACCCTTTATCATTATGGGGTGTTACATCCTGAAACTAATATTTAATCTTGGTCATTTTTAGAGGATTTTTTTTATCTTATCATACCTTTGAATGGTTAGTTTTTCTAGAGAAAATTACCCCTCTCTATATCCCAAACATTGAAGGGTACAAACTGGTATAATATTGATTATGGAACCCTTTTTAACTAGATCTCTTTAAATATTGACATTATCTATTTTTCCTGAAACATACTAGGGTATGATATGTCCCTGGATAACTTTTTCCTAGTCCTTTTACATGAATGAGATGGTGGTATGAAATTATTATAGTGTAGTATCTACTCCGTAAAGCTCAGTTATAGAAAATTTTGTCTTGAACTCCTATGGGATTTAAAGGGCGTCAAAAATTGAAACTATGAGTTATTTTGAAAGTTGAATAGAATCCATGATTGAGAGTTTTTATGGGATAACTACCAACTGTTTTATAATTTAATATTTTTATGCCGGAGTTCTGCGCTTCCCAAGGTGGGGTTGCTCCTTATGATATGCATTAGGAGTTGATGTGTTCATGGTAGATGATACTGGTACTTGGGAATAAGATGAGGGGGAAACTGTTTCAAGTGGCGTAGTTCACACTAACCTACCCCTTTGTTTGGGTGGATCAGATAATCATACCCTCACCAGTTGTTCATTTAAAATGATTGAGTTTGAATGACTACTGAAGGTATTTGAGGAATATCCATGATTCTATTGGGATTGATGAAGTGCTAATCCATGGGTCTTAGAAATTTATATATCTTATGAAGGGATGTGATCAGAGTATTGAGTTTGAACATGCCCATTTCATCCACTATACCCTCGAATTCTGTATCCCCATCCTCTGGCTCACTGATCAGGTTTGGGGACCTCGTACTCAGGGGTGTATTTATCATTGGAGAAGGTATATCTTAAGTGAACTACATTAAATGAATAAATAATGATATCTTCATTCTATGAGGGTTCTATTTAGTGGGATGGTTCCCATTCTCTGGATGTTAAAGGAAATAAATATGCAATAGGTAGAGTCTATTTTGGAGTTGGATACGAATCTTTCTCTTATGTATTTTCTTGTGTCTGATGATTATGTCCACCTATGGGTGGAATATTAAATGGTATCTCCCTATGTGTTGGGATCTTTAATATTTTTTAAAGATTCACTCTTAGGGTGGCATGATCTCAGGGAACTGTTTTCTGAGTAATCGAGTTATCGAAGTTCTGTTCATGACTAACAAAAACTTCTTTCCAGTAACACTCTTTTTCTTGTTGGGTAACAGCCACATATGTACCTATTCTAGGTCCTTTTCCAATATCTCCTGTCTATATTAAACCATGATTTAAGGGATTTATTTGAATAAAAATAATTCCTTGATGGTGTGACCCACTCTCCTATGAAAATGGAATTAGTAAAGGAGGTCACTGAGGTTAACCTAATTTAGTTTCTTAGTCTCTTGTAGCTGATGGATTTTTTTCCATAGTTGTAAAGAAATAACCAGGAAACTATTCATTTTGGAAGGAATATTTTTTTCATCCTTTCCTCAAATTACAGGTGACCATGATCTCTCTTCACCTTCATTAGAGATTAGTTTTTCTACTATTTACACTTAGTGTGAGGCATCGGGTGATTTGGGTCCTACCTGGGTGTTTGGATGGGCAACATTATTGGTTTGAAGGGGACATCAATATTCTTTGTCTTACTAGTACTTTTCCCCTAATTTTGGGTATGGAATGAGATTTTTTCTTAGTTCACTGAATGAAATATTCTAGGAATTATGCCATTTTTGTGAACTCATATAATATTCTTGGATATTTCATCTGGATCAAAGGTGTTTGTAGCACACCCTGAATATTCTCAACACAAAGTTCCAATAATTTCTCTTGTGAGGATGAGATATTGAGTGAATATGTTAAACCTTTCCATCTAGTGATAAAGTTATAAACCCTCTCATTTTTACATTTTTTCAATTTGTATGGTAAAAAATCATCATTTTCATTAACTTGGAGCTAAATTGATAAAGGAATTGGTGATAAAGGTCTTTACAACCCAAAAAGGATCCTTATGGGAGGATGTTGTACCAGAAAAGGCTGGACCTACTAGAGTCTATATGAAAAATATCAGTTTTATCACCTCCTACTAGTCTCGGGGGTCCATCATCAAGTAATATTGGGATATGAAGTGTGTAAGATGATATTCTGAATCTCCCATTCCATATAAGGTTGATAAGATATGATTTATAAATTTGGATGGAGGAAAAGTTTCATATACCCATTCTGAATACAGATTATTTTCATGCTACATGGGGGAATTCCACCCCTATATGGATTCCATTTGAGAAGCTAGGGATTTTATGGTGTTGATGAGTTCTAGAGGTATCACTATCTAGACTACCTACAATATATGGGAGTGGATGAGGCTTGATGTAGTGGTCCCTTTTTCATGTAAAGTTGATTCTCGATCCGTGTTAGGACTGGATGATCACACTGATGAGGGAATGGCTATTTATGTAATGGAGGAAAGTCACAATCACCCTCAACTTCCTCATTTATGTAGACTAGTTAACTATATACATAGTTGGAAAGATTCTAAAATTTCACTCTTGAATGTGGATTAGCTATCCCCTGATGTGTGTGAGGAGGGATACATGTTTCTATTTGAAGGTGATACCCAGTGGAAATATTTACCCCGAGTAGTCACTCATTGAGTTGTTTGAGGTTCTTTATCTCATTCTTCTATTGTGCTAATTGTTACACTATGAATAGGATTTGGTCTCTTCTAGATGGTGAGTGGGATGTATCGACACCTTTCCCTTTATCCTTGAAAGAGTTTCATAGAGGAGGTGGTAACTCATCATTTGGAAGTTCTGGGATCTATATCCTTGTGTAATTCTACATATGTACAACCTTAGGTTTCGCATCTATATTTACTACCTCTTGAGGTAAATTTTTTTCATTACATCCCTCTATGTTTTCATCTTGGTCTGCATCATTTTTTGGATTGATAGTGATGATGTTCACTAAGACATATCATGCGACAATAGTTACCACATAACTCTCCATGTAATAGGGAATCTATATACCTTTTTATCATCTTTCAAGGGTTGAATCATGGTCAATTTTCTAACCCCTAGTTTTATTGGACCATTTTGAATTATGACCCTTACAGGGTTTGATTTCCTTTTCCAGACATTCCCCTTGTCTCAATAATTGAATAGTGACCATAAGAGAGTTTCTAGTCATACTTTCTGAGTGGGACCCAAATGAAAGAGGTGTGTCTTATAACAAGATAAATAGATGGGATACTAGATATCGGTATTTACCTCCTAGAATAGAAAATATTGATTCCTTTTGGGGTGATGATAATGATAAAAAATCCACCTACCCTGAAAGTTGGGGTTGATTCAAGGCCAGTATTAGAACCTTCTAATTTCATTTTTTAGAATCTTATGACTCACAAGTTGGTAATTGAGATAAAAATTCCCCTATCCTTATGAAAATGGTTTGAAATGGAACCACAATTGATTTTTTCATGTCCCTCTTGGGGTTTAATTTCCTTGGTTGTGTTGATTAAGATAAAAATTCCCCTATCCCTACAGGATAGGTTTTATCATGGAAAAATTTCATAGTGGTTTATACTGTGATCTGCCTCATTTGAGACAATATAATTTATAAATAGGATGATTGAAATGAATACTTGTGATGTGAGTCACTTCCTATGAGATTTTTTCCAATAATGCACAACTTTGGCTTTCGTGTTTGATATGTGTTGCAATTTTCTTGAGAGGCCCAAATTATGAGTTTTCAGTTGAACCACTCTCTACATTCACAATGCATTTGTATCCTCAAAAAAGAAGGATCTTCCTTGTATTGAACAACTAGACTGTGCATTACTTCATCCCCTAATATTCCATGTGGCTATGACATTATAGGATGTTGTATCCAGGTAGCTTTGCAATCATGGATAGTGGGTAAATTTCAATGTTCCATACATGCCCCACCCTCGAATAAAAACATTTTACGGGGATTTAGAAATTAGTCATTGGAGATTTTTCATATTGCAGAGGCAAAAAAACTATATAAGTTTGTTATGATCCTTTGATCTTGGGTCCTAGGCCCTAGAGTACACAATCATATCCAGCAAACAATAGAATGAATTTATGATCTAGAGGCGAACCTAATATACTTGATAATGGAGGTGTCTAGACTTTAATATTTGATGGTTCACCCATATATTTTGATATAAATATGGCATGAAATCCTCCTCTTGTTCATATGGGACCTCATAGTTAGAAGAGTCAATTGGAAAAAACATAGTCAGAATCTTGTTTTTAGTATATCCTTCCACATATCTATGCTATCTTCTACTTCATCAAATACATATTCCTCCATTTGTCCAGACCACATAGGTTGTATCTCTAATCCATATGTTGATTAAGGTTAGGTGAAGATGATAGTTGATGGGGACACTCTATATGGTTAACCCTAGTGTTTAGAGTACATGTCTATACAATGGTTTCTAAGAAAGGGAAGGATTTACTTGTCTAGGAAAGATTTTGCAATAGGGAGGTTGTACATGACATATATTAAGAGTAGATTACTTGAAATACATCTATATAATACTATGAGGTAGAATATCAAGGCAATTATCCACTTATTATTTGTAATAATAGTTAGTAGATCCTCAAGGTGTTGTAGATATGCGTTGTTCGACCTTAAGGACATTGGCATTGAGAAAACTAGGAATATGATCATCATTTTGTGTCGTGACTAGAATATGATAACCTGTATTTTATGGTTGAAAAGGGATATGAGATTGCTGCATGGTGATCACTAGAATGTATTGACGAGTATCTATTGTTATGGGAATATGATTCCACTGCTGATAAGATGTTGGAGTATGTTGATGAGCTTTTTTATCATTGGTAGGGATATGAGATTTCCTTTGGACGGTTTATGAAATATACCAGTCAATCTTAGTTGAATTAGGGGTATGATCTTGGTTCAAATATGTATTCCCAATTGGAATATTCAGATAGACCTTCAGAATGGGAGAAAGGGTATGGGAATCCTTCTGTATAGCCTTTGAAGAATGTTGGTTCAGTCCTCCATCATCAGAAGTAGGGATATGTGGATAACTCTTGTAAGTTTTTTGAGTATTCCTAAGATATTTATCCATAGGGTTATGCTCCTTCACTAAGGTGATTTCCAAAATTGTGATGATGAACCTTGTTTGGAGTAGAGGCATGATCCTAGTCTTGTTCCTTTGGAATATGCTACTGGATTTCATCAATAAGAATATGAACCTATCCTTAGGTTTTTTCCAACCTAGGTTGGTGATCCATATTCTGAATGGGAATATGAGTCCAGTATTGCACCTCATCCTTTACCAAAATATGATGAAAATACTCATGTATGGGACCAAGAATGTGAACTTTCTCCAAAGTATCCACATGTTCATGTTGATCATGGTTGTATGATACTTGGCTATTGGGATAGGAATATGCATATGTCCCTATATTTACATCAGTTCAAGAATATGTTGAAAAATTTCTTCTATCACTTCCAAAATATAGTGGCACTTCAGTAGAGTATGTGCATGAATATATACCCACACATTATAAGTCTCCAAGATATACTGTAAGATGTATTCAATTGAGGAATGGATATAAGTCTACTCTTGTCCTCCTCATGTCATCTTGATATGCTGATGGGATTCAAGTGCGAGGGAAATGATATGTTCCCCCCAAAAATTCTACTAAAATATGTCGGAATACTTGATATAGGTGAGAAAGGATATGGGGATACTCACTGGATTCTGGTGAAATATCTCAATGGGGTTTTTCAGTAAAAGTGGGAATATGGGTCTAATCCCTTTGATCTTTTTCTTGCCTCACCCGATGAGATCTCATTGTTTCCCAAACATGAGTGTCTAAGGTGAAAAACTATCCATTAGTTCCCTCAGTAAGAGATTGAAGGGTATTGGTGGGATGATGTTGATGACAAAGGTTGAAAAGATCCCTCCTAGACAGCTCCTAAATTGAGATTGAGTCATGGTCACCTCCTTCATCCACCTTATTAAGTTAGGGAAGATTATGGTTTTCACACTCTAGGGGTAGGATTACTAAGCAGCTAGTAGTATAGATAGGCATAAATGGTTTCATTGAAACTTTAGATTAATGATACAATATTGTAGGATTTAGTGTCTAGAGACCTCTACGTGCATCCTCGAGGGCCGGGATCATGCCACATGAGTGGTATTCCTAGACCATCGTGTTTTCCACCGGAAGATGAAGGAGTCAGGTGGGTGATGCTGTTTTGTGACCAGTGTAGGTTGTTTTCATAGCTAAGGTTCTAGAATATTCTCTTGATGATGAAATGATATTGGGTCAAGGTGTTGTTTGTGGGAAAATACTATATAATCACAAATATAAGAAGGAACAATGTAACCAATTATTACATCATCACAAGTATGAAACATGATAAATTTGCTATGTACGGGTAAAAATATTGTTCATTCTTATTGTTAGTTTGACAATTTTTATTATGTGGAATGTGTATAGTGAAATGACCTATCTCATGGGAACCCTGATAACTTAACAATTCACTATTAATTTCCACCCTTATACCACTATGATAAACTAATTTTCTATTGTAAATTCCAAATATTGTAACAAACTTAATGTCACATTTGATTTAATTATTTAATGTTTATCATTTTAAAAAGGTAAATTTCACTATTTTCGATTTTTTTCAATGTAGGTGGAGGTGATTTGGAGGACCAGGATGAAGTTGAAGAAAAATGGGCCAAAATGCGTAGGATTACAAGAATACATGTAGAATAAAACTCACACTATAGATAATACATGCATCCAATTAGGATGATCCAAAATTCAACGAGATAAAAATATTATGAGGAAACCCAAACCCAATTAATCCATAAAAGGGCCCAACTGAATTGATCTCTATAAGAAATAGAATATGCTTGATGTCAAAGGGTTGGTTATGTATTTTTGAAATATTTTCCATTTTATACATTAAATGGACACCAAAATTGATATGGAGACATTCAATATGTGGGAAATAAATTTTTAGTTTTTTCCAAAGCAAGATAAGGCTATAAAACTACCCAAAACCATGGGCCCATTAGTATATAAAAATATGGGTGAAAAAAAACCACCTTCCACTTTTCCTATAAAAGGGTACCTCGAGCAACTAATTTGTGAGATCAACCAAGGAGAAAATATCTACCATTTTGGAGACCCAAAGGAGTCCTCTCCTCATCATATAATTTTTAGAGGCCCCAATATTCGTAGAGAGATCAAGGATGAATTCAGAGTTCCACACGAGCTTCCTCCTCCTTATGATAGTGGGATAAATAGTGGTTGGTCATTACAAGGAAGATACACACCATGTGAAGGGAGTAATGACACCAAGTTTCTACGATTTTGATATATTTTGGGTTTGAAAATATTTCATTCATAGGTATATTACTTTCATTCAAATTTTAATGATTTTTTTGATTCAACTAGATGAAATGATCTTTACTTTTAACCGATTAGTGTGAGGTTTTGAGTGTGTGACTTGTGTTGTACTAATTGAAAAAAACAATAATCCTTTTATTTTACAAAAATTTGAGATTTCCATTTTCATTGGAATTTATTATACCAATAATAATAGTTGAAAATTTTCTATACAATTGTCATTTCAAGGATTCAATTTTACTTGCATTGATATAAAATCTTAGAGATTAATCTTGATTCCAATTAATCTCAAACAAAGACTCACTCCAAAACTAAACGAACCTATAATTATAATGAAATTGATATGTGGTGAATTTAAATTTAAATGATCTCATTAAATTTCATTACAAAACCCTCAGTTGTTTTTCAATTATTAAACTCTTTAATTAAGTCAATCTATTTTGAAACATCATTTAAAATTACCCATGTTTTCTATTTTGTTTTTGAAAAAAATATTGTAATTACAAAATATAACCCCCTAAATCTCCTTGATATAAAACCTATGGTCTTCCATATTCTATAAAATAACTTTATAAACATAATCAATTTTATGATTCAAAACCATGTCATTAAATTTTGGAACTTTTTCCAGGGAGAACTTCGATTATTAGTGTGCATTTTTGATAAAATATTTATTAATGTTGTGAATATTTTTTTATCATTATTATAACTTTAATTATATTTTTGTGTTAGAATTTATTTCTTGTGTAAGTTTTGTGCATGACGCATTATCCTTTAGGAGATCTACCTTCTTTACACCCTGAACTGGAGCGGATACTAAGTCAGTGACACTGAGACACACCGGACGACCCCTTGAAAGAGGACACACCACACCTTGAGACTCTTTTATAACCCTCTTATTTTTGAAATAAAATAGAAACTGTAATTAACCAGTATAAAATGGAATAAAATAACTAAAAGATAAAATAAATAACTTCTTCGGATGTTGATATCCAAACTGCATATATTCAAGCACATGGAGAAGCACCAAACATTGAACTAAAATCTAGTTTAATTCACTTATTAACAAAATTCCATGGATTGGTTGGAGAAGACCCACATTAGAACATAAAGGAATTTCATATTTCATATTCAATATTAAAACCATCTATTGTGGATAAATAATTGGTTAATCTTAGTGAATTCTCTTTATCATTAGAAGAAACTAAAAAATATTGGCTATAATATGTTAACTCCCTAATTAGAGGATGGGCGGACATGAAATGCCATTTTCTTGAAAAATATTTCCTAGTCACCTAAACAATAACAATAAGGAAATAATTTTATAGAATAAAACAATATAATGGGGAAATACTTCAGGAATATTGGGAATGTTTTAAAATGATTTTTTCAAGTTACCCAGACTACCAAATATGCGAGCAACTTTTAATACAATACTTTTATGATGGTTTAATTCCAATCAATCATATCATGATTGATGCTACTGTAGGTGGTGCCATTTTCGAAAATACCCCAATCACAACATGGATTATAATTGAAAACATGGAAAAAACACTCAATAGTTTGGTACAAGATCTATTTTACCCATTAAAGGTGTCCATTTTATGAAAAGTTCTGAATTCGAGAAGAATGAGGTCACAATGTTCAAAGAGGTAAGTTACCTACTCTAGAAACATGATCTTTACCAAGATAAATAAAAACTTCATCCTCTAATTCATTATGGTATATATGATACCAACACCTACTATTCTCACCAATTCCCCAAACTAAGAGAATCTTCTAAGAGTTTTGAGGCAATATTTCTAGAACACCCCTATAAAAGACTTGTTCAGAATGAACTATACTATCCATATAAATCTGGATAAAAGGATAACTAAGTATATATGAAAGGTGGTATTCAAACCAACCTCAAAAATCATGGAACCACCCAGGGAAGAGTAGTCATACTCTACCACAATCTATAAATTGTCAATAATCATAATGGTATTTCCAACAACCCCCTCCAAACCCAATTCTAGAATTGAGGACATGATGAAAAAATGGCTTCAAATAATCTCAAATTCCAACAAAACACACAAGAAACCATACAATACCTAAAAAATCAA
The DNA here is from genome assembly GCA_963277665.1 of Viscum album. Classification (NCBI taxonomy): domain Eukaryota; kingdom Viridiplantae; phylum Streptophyta; class Magnoliopsida; order Santalales; family Viscaceae; genus Viscum; species Viscum album. The sequence continues at coordinate 2,060,087,164 of OY728133.1, read as the reverse complement.
TTAGAAAAACTCTATAACTCAATGGGTGAAATACAAAGTCAAGGGTCTAGATGACTACCATTCCAACCAATTTCTAATCACAAGGAAAATAGTAATGTATGTGCTATCACGCATTATAGTGGTAAAGAAATTTCTCCTTTCAGTGATTCAACACATCAGGTATTTCTTACCCCTGAATTTTTTTTTTCTCTACCCCCAAAATATTTATTTGAAGAAAAAAAAGAAAAAGTCTAAAAAAATTATCAATGAAGATTCCCATGAATAATCCATTCCTCTTCCCTTTCCCAAAACATTCTATAAATCCAAGAAAATTTTTCAGAATGAAATTGATAAAGAGATCATGGATACATTTAAATAGGTACAAGTTAAAATTACTCACTTGGATTTAGTTAAACAATTTACTCACTACGCCATAGTTATTAAAGAACTTTCCACCCACAGGCGGTGACTAAAGAGGAATTAGGGAATCAACCTTGGAAGGGATGTCTCGACCTTGATACAACCAGTGATTCCAACTAAATGAAAGGATCCAAAAACTTTTAAAATCCCTTAAAACATAAGGGATGCTTTATTTTCTAATTAAATGCTTCATTTAGGTTCTTTGATTAATGTGATGAATCATAATATGTATATTTCTCTTTAGGTTGGAGAGCTTCAACCAATAGGAATCATCATACAAAATTTCAACCATATCACCACACACCTAACAAGAGTGATCAAGGATATCCTCATGCGAGTAAAGAATCTCATTTTACCTATATAATTTTATGTTCTTAATATGGAAGAAACTTGGTCCCAAGGACATAGTCCTCTCATAATTGTAAGAAATTTACTTAAAATAACAAATAAAATAATCAATGTTCACAATAGTACATTTTTCAGGTATTTTGGGGGAGAAAAGGTTAGTTTCAATATCCTTGATTCTATAAAACACCCCATTGAAGAGAAAACCACTCATAATATATATTCAATGGAAGTGATCTCTGATAACACACATAATAAATATTCTCTCCTCGACCCATAATCTATTTTTTTTTAAATCTTTAATCTTTTATGATTTGGGTTGTGATTGATATTTTGAGTTTTGTGTAGATTTGAAAAAGTCTCAATATTGTGGTTCAATTGATGATTTCTTGAGAACTGAGGATCCTATGACAATTGATGAAATTTATTATCTTTTAAATGCATATTTCTCATATGCGGATGTTACCATTGAGTAGTTAGATGAGATCATTAACATTCCACTTTCACATTCACTCCCATCAATCCAAAACCCCCTAACATGGAACTTAAACCCCTATATCAAAACATGAAATATTCGTATCTTGAGAATAAAAACAAGTTTCCTATCATAAATTCAAGATCAATACCTTAAGAGAATGACTTACTATTTATTGAACTTTTTAAGGAGTATAGAAAATAATTAGGATGGACACTTACTAACATTCCTGGTATTAGCCCATCATTTTTTATAAATCATATATTATTAAATGATGTGGATAAACCGGTGAGGAAGTCACAATGATTATTGAACCCAAACCTCCTGGATGTTGTTAAAAAATTTGGAACTAAATTATTGGATGTTGGAATCATTTAACCCACATTTGATAGCCAATGGGTCAGTATAATATAGGTGGTTTCTAAGAAAACCAGTCTTAAAATTATAAAAAATAAAAATAATGAATTGGTTCCAACTACCGCGAAGAATAGTTGGCGTGTCTGTATAAACTACCATTGACTAAACTAACACACTAGGAAATAATATTTACTATTAATATTCATTGAAAATATGCTATAGAGGCTAGTGGTAAGTCCAACTAATGATTTATTTATGGGTATTCTAGATAATTTCATATCCATATTTCACCTAAGGATTAGGAAAAGATAACCTTTACTTTCACTTTTGGAACATTTTTATATAGAAGGATTCAATTTGGTCTATGCAATGCTTCATATGCTTTATAGAGATGCATGGTTAGTATTTTTTCAGATTAACTATATAATTTCATGGAAGTTTTCATGGATGATTTCACCATCTATGGGTCCACTTTTAATGAGAGTTCGAGTATTATTGGTTCTATCCTACTTCATTTAATTAAAAATAATATTGTATTAAATTATGAGAAATTATATTTCATTGTGTGACAAGTTATAATACTTAGACATTTCATTTATTGGGAAGATATCAAAGTATATTAATCAAAATTAGACATCATTTCTTCCCCACCATTCCCTAAAAATATGTGGAACGTGTAGTATTTCTTAGGTAATGTTGGATTTTATCATTGTTTCATTTATAATTTTAATAATATTTCACTCCCCATTTCCTTCTTACTCAAAAAAGAAAAAAAAATTGCTAAAGGTTGTGAGGATTATTTTAAAAAATTAAAATCAAGTCTCATATCACCCCTAATAATCCAAACACCTATGTGGGATTTAACATTTGAGCTCATGCATGATGCCTCTAACCATGCAGTTGGGGTAGTCTTATCACAATAGGTCTATTGAGCTCCACATGTCATATCCTATGCCTCATGTAAACTAGACCATACCCAAGGAAACTACACCAAAACATAAAAATAATTACTTTCCATTGTTCTATCCATGGATAAATTTAGTTCATACCTTTTATGGTCCAAAATAATTGTGTTCTCAGACTATGAATCCCTCCAGTATCTCCTTAAGAAATTGGAATCCAAAACACATCTCATTCACCGGATTCTCCCACTTAATGTGTTTAATATATAAATTTAGGAGAAAAAGGAGAAGATAATGTGGTAGTAGACCACATTAGTAGGATTTCCCCACCATTAGACCACATTGTTGACTCATCCCCCCACTAGATAATTCTTCCCTTATGAGAATCTTTGTGATGTAGTGGATCTTACCCCTTGTTATAAGAACATTGTGAATTATTTTTTTAGAATCTAGGGTCCTCACATATTTTATAAATTCATAATCCATAACAATTAGGCATGAGTCATGATGGTAAATTTAGGATGACCCATACTTGTGAAGAATTTGTAGTGACAAGGTTGTTTGTTAGTGTGTCCCAGACTATGATTTCACCTCTGTTTTGAGATTTTACAAAACTTTAGCTTGTATAGACCACTTTGTCTCTCAGTGTATAACTCAAAAGGTCATTGAATCTAGAATTTATTGGCCAAAATTTTATAAATATTCCCATTAGTTTTTTAAGTCATGCACATGAATTCAATTCATATGGAATATCTCCAATAGTAATGAAATTACCTAACAAACCATGTTATTTTGTGAGATCTTCAATGCTTGGGGAATTGACTACATAAAGAATTTTCCAAATTAATCTGTCTTTTTTTACATCTCATTAGCTTTTAAATATGTTTCTTAATGGGGGGAATCAAATGATATAGGGACCGTTGAATATCGATTGGTTTTCAATTTTTGTGAGATCTCAAATTTTCAGTAGGTTTCGTTTGTGAAGATTCATCATTAGCGATCAGGGTTCACATTTTTGTAATTGAAATACAAAATAAATACTCCATAAGTATGTGGTTGTATATAAAGTCACTACTTCATATCACATACAAACTAATAGGTAAGAATAAATTTCAAATCATCAAGTTAAGAAAATATTGGAAAATACAGTACAACCCAATAGAAAGGATTTGAGTTTACGCTTGGATGATGCACTTTGGGAATATTGTACAACTTTTAAAACATAATAGGAATGTAACCACATTAGATTGTATTTGGAAAGGCTTTTTCCCCTCCATATGTAGGTATATAACCATGAATATTGGGCTATTAAAAAAATGTAATATAAACCACCTAGATACATGTGAGCATAGGAAGTTACAGATTCAAGAGATGTAGGAAATTCAAAGAGTCTCATATGAGAACTCCCAAATCTATAAGAAGATAACCAAGGCTTCCCATGACCACCCCATCTTTCATCGTCAATTCTATATTGGGAATAAGGTCCTTATTTATAGTGTAAGGTTAATGTTTCACCCAATTATGATTTTTTCCTGCTAGTTTAGCCTGTAAACCATTACTAATATCTATCGAGTTGGGGTTGTTCTGGTTAAAAAAGGTAAACCAAAAAAAACATTCAACATTAATGGGAAGATACTGAAGAACTTTCATGAAACCATTCTAGAGTCCCCTGTAGAGGAACTAAACCTTCAAGAAGGAACCTACTTGTGACACCTACCATGATTTATCCTTCATTCACACATTCTTCTTTCTTATAGTGAGTACACTACACACTTTAGGTGTGTGTATGTGCATGTGTAGAGGGGGGGGGGTGGATACTTTCCTAAGTTAGGATTTGTTATTATTTTATTCCCTTTTATCATTTTCACTTGCACATAGTATTTTTACTTTCACCCACTTTCCTAAGTTCATTAGAATTTTTATCATATTTATTCTTTTTCTATTTTTTATTATTTCATAGTATTTTTACCTTAACCCCTTTTTTTATACCAGAATAATTATTTTTTATGCCCGCATAATCAAGAAAATTATTGATAATTCAAGATGAATTTACTTATTTCAAGTTGTTTTAACATTTAAATAATAGTTTTTTCACCGATGGAATGTGAGTTTTAACAAGAATTTATTATTAATGTGTGATTTATTTAGGAAATCTGTTGTTTGTTGATGATATAAATGATTGTATCTCTATGAAATATTTGAAACGATTGACATCATTTGTGTGAGTAGTTTATGGGTTAATAATATCACTTAACACCGCCACACATCTTTTAATCCAACCATGAAGTGTAATTATTTATTACTCAATAGAAGGTAAATATAATTTATGTCAATATTTATCATATTTTCAAAATGAATTCTCTATACGTTTGTTTCTTATCCGATATTTTTCATTAATATACCAGATTGACCTATGCATGTGTACCTATTATCCAACTATTTTATGCTCTAAAAAAACAAAAACAACAAAAATAAATAATGCGGGGGGTGATGAAATGTACAACATATAGGTATATCTAGGTCATGAGATTATGGTTTGACTTCTGGTAATTCCTAAGTGTGTAGTTATTGAAATTTCACTCCTACAATTTTAGTTTTTACCAATTCCCCTATCCTAATGGTTCTTTGAAACTATTGGGACATGGTACCATTTCCCAACAACTTTATTAAAACCATTGGGAAAGGGTGCATAGTGTTATGGTTTCTCAACATTTTTGAAAAACCATTGGGAAAGGGTTTTTGAAACCACTCTGTACCAACAGTTTTAATTAATCATTGATATAGATGATATATCATAATGGTTTTTAAAAACCGTTGGGATAGATTTCACTCAAATGAAGTGTGAGATTCCCCCCTCCCCATTCCATATCCATTCTTTTTCTCTAAAAGTGTGCAATTCCCTCTTCATTCATGACCAATCTTCCACCGGTGATCTATCGTTGTTTTAATTCAGTTTCTTCCACTTCAAATCAGTTTCTTCCACTTCAAATCAGGTTCATCCTATATTTATCTTCAAATTGGTGAGTATGGTTTCTTCCATTTATTTTCAGTTTCCCCATCGACCTGTAATCTCTCATAATTTAGATGTATTGATTTTTTTGCAGCTAGTATATCTATATACACATAGATTTATTGTTTATTTTGCACATATGACATCTTTATACACTAATTTTTCAAAAATCCATTATATTGCATCTAAATAGAAACAATTCATCTTTATACACATAGGTACTGACACACATATATCCTGATTCTGCATCTTTATATACATAGATGCTAATTTTGAGTGCAATTACATGATTTTCTACCATCCTTGACTAGCGATTAAACCACCCCTTGGGAGTGTTGTTTAAATTTTTTGGAATGTTATAAATGATTTAATAAATTGAAATAAGTTTGGATGATCTCCTTTTACCTTCATTTGTTTCTTTATGCGTTACATTTATCTATTGATCAATATTATTATTTTAATTGAATTTGAATTTGTTTAATAATTGTTTTTGATGAATTATATTAAGGAATGTATGATCTCATTGGCTATTATTATATTTTTAACTGAATTAAGATAATGAGGTACCCTGGACCTTAAGTGATGTCGAGTTCCTCTTTCTGGATTTCCTTAGATAAGGTGTCATAGGGAAAGTGAGACTACATTATACTGAATTATTATAGAGGTAACTTGGTTAGTTATATAGACATGGAATTTAAAATCCCCTTGGTCTAAGATTTTTGACATGGAATTTCACATCACTTAGGGTGCTAGGAATGTCAATTTAGGATCCTCTATTTAGATGATGGGTGTGAAGCCTATTAGTGTTATTTATAATACTTGGAATGGAATCCTACATTGATTATGATACTCAACATGAAATTCTATATTAATTATGAAATTAAATCTTGGTTCCCATTATTTTCAAATGAGACAGATGGGCATGGTGACCCATATTTAAATTATGAGACTCCTATTATTATACAAGGACACTGAATTAAGGCCTCAGTTCTTGGCTAGTACTAAATATCTAAATATATGGGTATATATGTTACAAAATTTATAGTGAATATGTATGAATATATATATACTAATATACATGGTGAAACATCAAAAGAGGTATTCCAGCTTAGACCAAATTGGGTCTAGTGGGCTAGGAGTCCCTTGAGAAACCCGGGTGTCCCTTGAAAATATTGGAATGTATTAGAGTAAGGTAAATATAAAACATTGGGGTATACTGTGAAGTCCGTTAACCCTTAAATAACTCATATTACTGGATTTATATCATTTTCATTGAGCACCAACATGTTTCTAGTTCATGACACCAAGATGGATACTTTTTAAATAACACACCCTATAAAAAGTATCATTGATCACTAATACTACAATGACACCATTGATTAGAAATATATCATTAATTATTCAATACAACGATCTCTATAAATTTAGACTTAATGCCAAATATTTTCTCATAATTATCCTAGAGAGATCATTCTTTATACAATGATTTTCCATCACATCCACCATGTTTCAATTAAATATCATGGTTTTATATTTATAGTATTTTGTTATATATATAGTATTCTGTTGTCTTTCATATTATGATTCTTATATAGAGTAGTGTGTCAGTTATGGTTTTATATAAAATGAATAATTCTCATTTACTTAAATATATATTTGATTGAAATTAAATCTTATTGAATTGGTTTCACGAACCAACTTATTACATTTTTTTATAGAATGCATAGAATTTGGATGTATGAAACTGATTGGATCTCATGAAATTTGTAAAAAAATTTGGATATATTTTTATATTTCACATTTTACAATGCTTTAGATAGTGGTCACATACACTGCCCATGTTATAATTGTATTGGAAGACCTTGGTTGAGCTATGAAGAAGTTAGCTACCATATAACCAAATATGGTTTTCAAAAAAACTACTATATGTGGTATCACAATAGGGAGAAAATGGAATCTCAAATGGATGATGATCTAAATGAGAGAACCATATTGGATAATTTGATACATGAATGGTTTTTTATTCATCATCATGATAAGGAAAGGATGTTGACCCAATAAGACTTCGATTCAAGGACACATGATGTGTCTAATTAAAATGATGATGTTGACAGGGTGAAAAAATTGAATGATGCTGCGACGATGATGGTATATTGACAATTTGTTAAAATGAAAAAGTTATAATTTCAAATTAGATTGTTTAATGAGAAAACCATGTATGGGTTTTCCAATACTACCATATATTACATTCTTACCTTCTTGAGAGACTTACTTCCAGATGACACAAATGTTCCCTCAAACCACTATATGGAATGGAAGTTAGTTTAAGGACTTGTATTTTCAGAAAACAAAATTCATGCTTGATCGAAAGATTGCATCCTATTATGGGAGGAAACTGCTAAAATAAATGATTTTATAAAATGTGTAACATCGCAATAGAAGCCAAAAGATGATGGAACACCATAACCTTTGCCATAGAAAGTAATGTGGAACTTTACAATGATCCCTAGACAATATAATCTTTTCATGTCATATGAAATATCAATAAAAATGCGATGGAATAATACCAAGAGAAAGAAGAATAATGAATAGTTGGTTCACCCTACAGATGGATTTGCATGGAAAATATTTGATTCTCAATATCTTAATTTTGCAGCTGACATACGTAATGTGGGGGTGGGTATTTCATGTGATAATTTTAATCCGTTTGGGAAGATTATTACTTATAACAACACATAGAAAATTTTCATACACATTTATAACCTTCCCCCATGGTTGTGTATGAAAAAACCTTTCACTTTCATGAGTATACTCTTATCTGACCCTTCTGATCTCAACAATGATATAGATGTATACATGCAAACTTTAATAAAAGAGTTGAAACTTATTTGGGATATGGGTGTGTGCACATATGATGCATGTTAAAAAGAGAAATTCCAATTCATGCTATGCTATTGTGGATGCTCAATGATTTTCCTACTTATGAAATGATGTCTGGATGGAGCACAGAGGGAAAAATATCATATCCTATATGTATGAAGAATAATAAATTCAAAAGACTGAAATATCACTATAGTATAAGTTTTATAGTACATTGATGATTCTTTCCAATTGACTATCCATATAGAAATAATCTTTGATTATTTGAAAATTCCATGGAGATCGATGATTAACCTCAGTGTATGTTTTGGAACTGATGTGCTTAATTAATTGCAAGATTTCAGTTTTTTATTCGGGAAGGGTATAATGAAATCTATAAAGAGGAAAATTGTTTCCAATGATACCTGTTACAATTGGAATAAGAGTATTATTTTCTTTGAGTTTCCTTATTATTCAACCAATTTGTTACATCATTTCTTATACATAATTCACATTAAAAAGAATATATGTGAAATGTTTCTTTTGATTATTATAAATGTCAAGGGAAAGAAAAAATATGATTTACAATCTTGGCATGACTTGGTGGATTGGGGGATCAGACCATAATTGCATCATGTGTGTATCAATGAAAATAAATGGCAAGTTCCATGTTCTTTTTATGTGATGACACCTACAAAAAGAAATCAATTTCTGGAAGTACTAGAGACTATCAAAGTTTCTGATTTTTATTCAAGTTATATATCAAAAAGTGTCCATATAAGAGAGATGAAGATAACATCTTTGAAGACCTATGATTATCATGTCCTTCTATATGAGTTGATTCCAATAGAAATCCATTATATTTTTTCCAATAATGTAAGGGTGTAAGTTATTTGGTTGTGTTATTTGTTTATAGATCTTTGTGCTAAGAAGTTGTCCAAATATTACTTACAAAAAATGTTGGTAGATACACCATTAATTTTTTGTGAGTTAGAGAAAATATTTCTTCCATCATTTTTCACATGCTTGTTTCATCTGACTATGAACCTTCCAACCTAAATACTTCTTGGAGGACATGTATTTTTGGATGTATCCAACTGAAAGAAATATGTACACATTGAAATATTATGTCTGGAATAGGAATCATCCTGAATGCTCTATCTTGAATGGTTACTTGGCTCAAGAATGTATGGATTTCTGCTCAATGTATTTTTCTGATCTTACTAATAGAATGAACAGACCAATGAGAAATGAAGAAGAAGAGTATAAGAAAATTTAACCCAATTTTCCATCACTTCCTCAAACAGGGGTAATTCCAAGATCATATACATTAACGACATTAATCCTAGAAGAGTGGGAGTTGGAACATCACACAGTGTTGTTCAAAAGTGATTTGTTTGATGACTACATCAAGTAAGTAAATTTAACATATATATCTTATCTCATCTCTTGTAATTGTACATATCTGTTAAACTATTTTTATTTTTATCTATAGGGAACATAAAGAAATGATAAATAGAAATCATCATTCTTTATCTATGAGAAGGAGAGAGTCTTTACGTAACAAAGAGTTTTCTTCTTGGTTGAAATTAAAGGTAGAAATATTTATGTAATAAATAAAAAAATCCATATTTAATTAAATTTAATATTCTTTTATATTTCAGGTATCGAGTTTTCCTGTTGACATTGTCTTTGAGGAAATAAGAGCCTTGACTTTTGGTCCTAATATCATAGTTCATGAAATTAAATCAACTATGATCAATGGGTATATATTTATTTTCATTGAATGAGGAAAGAACATGAGAATACAACATGATGGTGTTATGATAACTACCACAACAGACTATTATGCTGGTGCATCAGATAATAGACCTCACTTTGAAAATGTAGCTTATTATGGAGTCATTGAAAATAATAATAATATTGGATTATTACTCTCATGGTTGAGTCACTATGATGAAATGTTAGTGGTTTTATTTGATGAAGAGTTAGTGCATCTTTATTGATTATTGTGGATTTTGAGTTATTGACATGACTCCCACTCTTGCTAACAATGAACCATATGTATTGGCATTAATGGAGAAACATGTTAATTATGTCAAAGATCATCTTTGACCTGAATTTGGTGTCATTATTGAAGTAATCCAAAGACATATTTTTGATTATGGTGATGATGGAATTGACACCATACCTTCTCTCATTGGCCCCAATCCATTTATTACTTATGATGAATCCAATACTTTAATTGTTATATTTGATTGCAAACCTGAAGTTTTGGTTGGAAATATATTGAAGCATTCATCTGTGTTATCAGTTTTGTTGGTTTATCTTGACTTGAGTTGTTGAGGTTTGTGATATAAAAATTGATTTACTATTTATTACAAATATTTGGTATCCAACTAGGCATTCATGTGAATTTTCAATATTTATTGGTTTCAATTTTCTTTGAGTTGCATTTTATAATATTGAATTAAATTGTATTCATTCCTACCACACCAAACAAAACCAAAATAGTTAAAATGTAGAAAAAAAATAGACGAATTGAATTTTACATATTAAAATAATTGATATTAAAATAAAAACCAATGAAAATAATGACCTAAACCAAAAAAATAACTAAATTACCTAACCAAAAATATGAACCAAATGACCTAAGAAAAATTATCCATGTCTCAATTTTTTTTTGTTTTTTGGTTACAAAGTAGTTTTCCTTTTCTAATTACTTAAATATTTGTTTTCAAATGAATGAAATAAAACCATATGAGGAGCATCGATGAAAAAATATGATGGAAAAAAATCGTTGAATGGTTGATATGGGAATTCCTCCATTAGTGCCTATTATGAGTATTTTATTTAATATATATATATATGTATATATATCAATAACATTTAATGCCATGTGCTTAATTTTTTTAAGATTTTATGTAGGATCCACCAATGAGGCACCAGTTATTCGATGAGCATCTTAGTAGTGGTCCCATTACTCAGGACGGTGGTACGAGATCTTGGTGCTCCAGTCGGCGTACCCTTTTAGACCCTGCCCCTCTTACTGACGTACCATCTTACAACCATTTTGATCCCATTGTTTTGTTTGGGACACATGGGATATTTAGGCCTCCCATGTTTTCACCACCCTTTACATATGAACCTCCTCAACCATCTTTACCATATCCCATGATGATTCCCACTCCTAATCTATATTATGCAGTTTGTGTGCCATCCATGCCATCTTCTTTACCATATACTTCTTCTCCGAGATTATACATTCCTTCTTCGAATCCTACTCCAACACAATATGTGCCTAGAGAGCATACACTGGGACCCAATCCACTGGTACAGGGCGATGTTCCTTCAATGGCAGTGGATCCAGAGACACCCATTGAGCAGACTGTCGCAGGTATATTTTAGAACCCTAACAAATTTTTTTACCACAATTTATTTTCATCAAAACATTTATTGATATAATATTTGTTTTTCTATCATAATAGATACATCTACTAATAAGAAACATGGGTAGAGGAGTACACTCATGCATTTAGTTTGGAACCACCACACACAGTTGATGGTATAATATAACAAAAACCAAATGATAAAAAAATAGGGAAGCGATATCTGAGTTTTTTTGGAAACGCTTTCCAAATACTATGACATCATTCCCATCATCCTGATATCATGGAGATAGTTTCCAAACGAAGTCAAGGATAATGATTTAGAATCAATATGGGTAAAAAATATATATTGGATTTAATGTAATATTTTTTTTTGTATTTATATGAATTAATATTTTGGTGTCATCTTCGGTTTAATTTTTACAATGGTGAGGGTGCATGATCAACACATCTAAAAGAGTTAGGTGAGATATGGAGAGCCTATAGGAATGAGTTTTATATTGTGTGGTGTGATAGAGTTGGAATGAAGTTAGAGGTGGTACCTTCCATGGATTTTTTTCCAATAGAACAGTATCGACAAATGATTACTCATTGGATGACTATCAAGTTTAAGGTATTAATCACATTTTAGGTATTTAAATGAATTTTTTTATTTTTTTCATTAATACCATATTTTTTATTATTGAATTTTATTTAGGAATCATCCAGAAAAAATAAAAAAACATTGATGCTAAAAAATACCTCCACACTTTGGGGCGTACTACGCTAACAGATCATGATAGGAAGTAGGTACGATAGTTTTTTGTAATTTTTCTTTAGGAATTTAACTTTATTTTGTTTCCTCCACAATTTATTCAATTTATAAAGTTTTAATATAATTTTAGTTATGAAATTAATTATTGGTAACCTATTTTTAATTATGTTTCCCTATATTCAATGTCATTGTAGAGGCATGTATTGAATATTTAAGGATATATGCCTCAAGCAGAATAGTTTTTCTCGAGTATAAGGAAAAAATATGGAAGTGCAGTTAACGAACTAATACAACACCAGATTGTAAGTTTTACTTTGTTGATTTAAAAATTTAATATATATTTTGTAACTTAATAATATATTTATATTTTTAATAGGCGGATTTGGAGGCCCTTAATTCCCAAGGAATTGACAATTTTGGGCCAAAGGATCACTTACATCAGGTGTTGGGAGATGATCACACTAGTGAATTACACTACCGACCTGGGAAGAGTATAGTCCTGATGAAGTATTGAACCATTTTAGATACCAGTTGTAGTGAAACTGAGTTAAAAAAGGTAAAGTTATTGGCAAAATATGTAGAAAAATGGGCCACACAGGTGGAAGAATGGTCTGCTCGGGAAAACAATGAATTTATTAAACTGATGAAAGTTATATGTCTAGTACTTTCACTAGAGGTCATAACATCTTGTGATTAATATATTTCATCGATGCATTCAATATATAGTGCCCCAAGTGGTAGTTCTAGTGGTGGTCGAGATGATGTCTTTCTTGGGGATGACAATGGCGAGAAAGAGGCCAAGGCTGAGGATGATGTTGAGGTTGAGGATGAGGATGAGGCCAAGGCTGAGGGAGAGGCAGAGGATGAGGGTGAGGATGAGGCTGAGGATGAGGGTGAGGATGAGGACGAAGATGAGGATGGGGATGGGGATGAGGATGAGGATAGAGATAAGGATGAGGATAAGGATGAGGATGAGGCTAATGATGACAGTGATGATAGTGACAGTGATGGTGATGATGGAAAATTTGATCCATTACATTTTTTAAAAATATTACTGACATTTAATGTTTGCAGATTTATTGTGACTGAATATATGTGTGATTAGGTAGGTCACATTATTCTTTTCTTAGGTATCCTAAATACTATATAGTTTTAATCAGATCCCCTTTTACGAATGTATTGTCATCTTTTTTATAAGGTAATTAGGGTATTTGGATATTTAATATATGATTCAACATTCAAAGTATTGATTAGAGTATTTGGTTATTTATTTATTTATCTATAATTGGATTCTATGAATTCTATTTTTACATGGTATCAAAGCTATTTCGCAACCCTACAAATCCTTATTCATGACACCCTCCCCAACGCACCACCCTCCCTTCCAAAACCACCCATGTCTATGTCCACTTCTAGTATCCCATTCCATGTTATCTCTTTATCACCCTCTCATAGTTCCATGATATCTTTTCAAGGACATGGTGGTGTGAACTATTCCACTACTCATGGATTTTCCTATGGAAGTGGCCATAGACACATTATTTTACAACATCATGGAAATCAATTTCATCACATTAATGTCTTTTAGATTCTCAATGGATGACCAATGTCCCTTCACACTACTTTGGAATCCTTCAATGAGTCACAAGATCCACCAAAGCATATACTCAAAATCTTGACTGAAGAACTTGAGATTATTCATTTTCATTATACCACTTATAAGTCATATTACTCTGAATCATTTTCTTTTGATTCTTTACATTATGGGACACTATTTTGATCCAATCTCATTCCCACTTTCTAAAGGTGATTGGTCTCTCACCATTGGGGTGATGATGATGGCTCCCTTCAGCCATAAATTCATGGATGGTTTCTTCAATCTCTCTTTGAGTAAGAAATCTACTCAATTTCATTACAACCCATCATTTAAATATGTTTATAAAAATTAGTACCTACTATCAATAAAATATTCTAAAAAAATCATTAGTGTTGTAAATACTAAACTCATTAATCAATAATAACAACACAACAATGATGTATAATGCTCATATGATAAGTAAAAGAGATTTTCTACCTAAGAAATGAGCATTTTTCATGTAATTTTCTAAAAAATAAGTTTTAACTATGTAATGGTGTAGTAGATAACGCACCATTGACTACTCGATGATAAAAAATTTGTGAGAATTTTGATTGAAGTAAAAATTTTGAGATGCTTTCACCAAATAAATTGAAATGGGTTAGTTGGAAAAGTGGTTTTCATATAAAGATTGAAATGGGGAATAATTTTTTTTGGTATATTCCATGGTTAGAAGAGTCTACTATTGAAGGTTTTTTTATGTGGTTTTAAGTTTTGTATGCAGGTATATGCAATGGAGGGGATTTTGGCTAGCTGTTGTGTTGAATTATAGAAAAACTCTATACCGACAGTTTAAAACCATTGGTATAGTGTTGAAAAGAATATATTAACCAAATGTTTACTAAAAATGTTGGTAAAAATCTATACCAACAGTTTTAAAACTGTTGGTAAACTATTAAATTATACTATATACGAACATTTAATAAACCGTTGGTATAAATATATACCAATGGTTGTTTTGAAACTATTGGGATACTGACATTTATAGAGCTCTATACCAATGGTTGAAGTAGACCCATTGGGATAGGCCTATCACAATGAATAACTAGCCAACAGTTTGGAAAACCATTGGTATAGTATATACCAACAATTTCCCAACCTATACTAATGGTTTAAATCCATTGGTATGGACTTCCTTTCCAGTAGTGTTTTATTGAAAATGATGTAGGGAAAGTTCAGTAGAAAGAATTAGAAAAGATTTTTTTTAAAAAAATAACCTATATTTACTGGATAAAAAGTGGAAATAATATCATGAAATGGTTATTACATACACATGTGAAGATTTTGTGAAATGGGTTACATGTAAATTCCTTTTTAGGACTAGTATCAAACATCTCCTTGAATTTCATTTTGATACAATTTATGTGACATATTTTTTCACGATCATTGAGAATTGATCATTTGTGTGGTTTTTACATTGATTACATAGATTTTATGAATTAAATTAAATTTTAATGTTAAATATTCATGATTTTGGGAATATATCTATGTATTATTTTAGAAATGTGAATTTACTTAAGAGTGAAAATGTTTAGTTTTGGGTGTGTGATTGTGTAAATATTTCCTATTCATTTCCACCCTTATACCGCATTATTAGACTAATTTTGTATTGTGAATTATAAAAAAAAATCAATTCACCTTTAATTTGATTATTTAATTTTATATCACTATTAAAAATGTACATTTCACTTGTTTTTATGTTTTCATTATAGGTGTAGATGATTTGGAGGACCCATGATGAAGTTGAATAAAAATGGTCCAAACTGTGTAGGATTCCTAGAAAACGTGTGGACTCAAATGCACACTTCAGATAATACATGCAACCAATTGGGCTAAAATTTTGTGGTACGATCCAAAATTTCGTGGGTACAACTCTTCTTAAGACACTAAATCCTAATTCTATAAAGTGTCCCAACCAAACTAATCTATCAAAGAAAAAGGAATCTTCTCGAAGTTAAAATTTTAGTTCTATATTTTAGAAATATAAATCATTTTATACATTAAATGGATGAAAAAAATTAATGTATTTATTCAAGATTTTTGGAAACAAATTTTTAGTTTTTTCTAAAATTTAGATAAGTCTCTCTACCATCCCAAAACCATGGGCTAATTGGTATCTCAAAATATAGGTGTGTAAAATCACCTTCCACTTTGCCTATAAAAGATCACCTTGGGAACCTCATCTGAGAGCTTGACCAGAGAGTAAAGCTCTAACATTTTGGAGACCCAAATGAGTCCTCTAATCATTTTAGAAGTTCTAGATTCCCCTATCCTCATAGGGAGATCAAGGATGAATTTGTAGTTCCACACAATCTTCCTCTTCCTCTCAATGACGAGCTAAATGGTGGGTGATCTGTCACGACCTGTCCCCCGGGGCCCATGCTGTGGCTACCCCAAGCCCGCCTTCAATAGGCCAGGGGCTGGCGACTAGCACCAAAGGCATAATTACCTAAAACTGGGAATGCATTGCCTTTATAACCTGTAAACACACACACAAGAAAGAACACAGCTGGATACGAAACACCAAGTAAACTGTATAAAAAAAGAGTGTTCAAAGTAAAAGGGGCTGAAATAAAAGCCCAACAGTAAAGTAAAAGAATCTGTACGTACAAGTACAATTGAAGAAAAAGGAAAACAGCTACTAGGTCATCCTCCAAGGTTCCTACCTGAAGGGTCGGTACAGATCGCCTCCTCAACACTCATCATCCATCCATATCCTTCATGTACAAACACATCGTAAGGTCCACCTCTAGGTACCGTCCATACCTGGTACTCTCATCCTCAGTCAACGTTGTCTATCGTCTACATCCAACACAACAAGGTGTGGACATAGCCCGTGCATGGGTGAGTATAATGATACTCAGTAGGGACCCTGATACCCTCAAGGTCTCACAAAATCCACCAAGGATAAACCAAAAAGAAATAAATCAATAGATAACCCTACTTAGGTATATGCCCGTACATATACCTAAGTTATCAAGTGATCCATCTCAATCATGAGGAAAAAACAGAAAAACTGACTCAACTAAACCAGGATTTTATTCTAGGGTAAGTATCAAGTAACATCCCCATTCACAATATCAAAACCTCAGCTACTGTTAACTCTTCCTCTATTGAGTACATTGGGCCTTCCGTGACACCAAGATTGCTTCCTGCTAACCTTGGACTACTGAGGTACTCCTCCTGTTGAGTACCGAGGATCTGCCGCATCACCAAGCGTGCTCCCCACCGTGGGTCTGCCGCGTCACCAAGTGCGCTCCCCCTCATAGCCTTCTGAGGTACTCTTCCGGTTGTGTACTGTGGGTCTACTGCGACACCAAGGCGCTCCCCACTATGGGTATTCTGAGACACCAAACCACTCCCCACTGGGCTAGTAGAGTCACTCCGAGTCAAAAAAGTCAGCAATTGTCAGATCTCAGCTAGCTACTAGGTCTCCGCACTATGCTCACTCATCTATAGGAGGATCCACTCCAAAATATACTGTTCGATACTCCAACTTTCATGAAGTCCCACGAAGAATTATCACAAAGGTCCGTCACATCATAGGGGTCTCAACGCAATAGACGATGCATCAATCAGACGCCCAGTCTGTGCGTTATTAGCTATTTAGTGTCGGGGGACCAGTTGGATTCGTGCTCGATCCAACCTGACTGTTTACCATATAAAAAAAAACTCCAGTAGAGTATACTCAAAGGGAATGTCTCGCTCCACGATTTACAGTGTTGTTGACAGTTCGTCAAACGGACGTCCGGTGCAAAAGATATGGCCGAAGGAGCGTAAATGGGTCATAGTGGGTCTGGGTCCGGTCTGACCCGGTTGGACCGACCAGGCCTGACCCAGTCTGAGTCATCCTGGTTTGGGTTGACCCAGCCTGACCCATTGGGTCTGGCCTGGCCCATTGGGTAGGCCAGCCCTTTGGGTTCGGCCTGGCATGCTTGGCTCAACCCAGCTGGCCGCGAGGGGCCGCTGAGAGCCGTGAGGGTGTGGACTGGCCGCGAGAGAGTGTACCAGCCATGGTTTGGCATGAGGGCGGTTTGTCCTGGAGGGTTCCATGTGGGTGTCTCAGCCTAGGACGTAAGGCCGGTTTGGCTCGGAGGGCCGCGGGGGAGCGGCTCGGGGCGACTCGGCCCGGGGGCCAGGGTGGCGTGGTCGTGGCCGGTTTGGCTAGACGGTTGCGCGACCGGGGCCCGTTAGGTCGAGAGGATGGATCAAATGGGGTGGCTAGGACAGTGGATGGCACAGACAAGGAAACTCAGCTGGGAGGTCGGGGTGGCTGGGGTGTGGTGCGGCCGAGGCGCGGCGCGGCTCGGGGCCGGTTCAGCTGGGGTGATGTGGGCCGCGGAGGTCGTGGGTGGTGGTGCCTTTGCCTTCGTTGCCCTCATCACCTTCCTCCATTTCGAAGAACACCTCAAATCAACACAAGGGTTATGGATAGGACGTACAATGTTATTTTGGCCCACACTATATGCATTAGAGCGGTAGCAAAAGGTTCACAAGAACAAACCACATCAAATACTCTTACAAAGATTCTTCCCAACCCACAAAAGAAAAGAAGGGGTGTACTTGTGAAGTGATAATAAAATAGCATTAAACCCCTACCTTTGTTCTCTTGATGTCATTGGCGCAACAAGGAAGGAGGTGAAGTTTTCGATGTTCTCTCATCCGCCACACACCTCCAATTCCGGGCTCGTGCGTCGGTTCTTCATAGTAGAAGATGAGGATGTCCCATGTTAGAATAAGTCCAGAGGAATAAGGTCTAAGGAGGTCAGTGTTCTTCATCGGTGGAGCGTTCTTCGTTGGAGAGAGTAATCCTCCAATTTTTGGGTGTCACGACACTTTACCAGCGCTTCGTCGCTTGGTGAAGCCGTCCAAAATCCTCCTCCCAAGCTCCATATATATAGGACATGGGGGAAAGTAGGTAACGATCATGGAATTTATAATGTTACCTACTTTCCCCCATGTCCTAGGTAAACAAGTGGGGGTACTGAGCACGCATCTGACCCTCCCGCTCCCATGTGCTCTCCTGGAGGTTCCCGTGCTGTTAGGGAATGCGCACCAGAGGTATCGACCATCCATGAAGGACCCGCTCCTGTCGATCCTCAATCTCTACTGGAACCTCTGTAAAATTTTCCCCATCGTCGACATCCAGCTCACCATGGTCGATGATGTGAGAAGGTTCATGGACGTATCTCCTCAGAAGGGATACGTGGAAGACGTCGTGCCCCCGATACAACTGAGGTGGAAGAGCTAAGCGGTATGCCACCTCTCCAACTCTACTGAGGACTTGAAAAGGTCTGATGAACCTCGGAGATAACTTTTTGCCTCGGTCAAATATCCATAGACGTCATCGGGGTGAGACCCGTAGAAAGACGTGGTCGCCATCCTTGAACCCCAGAGGTCTTTGTCTCCTGTCAGCATATGAATTTTTCCTGCTCTGTGTAGTCTTCATCCTCTCCTGGATGATCTGCACCTTTTCTGTGGTAGCCCATACCATCTCTGGTCCCACTAGTGCTGAATCCCCTGGGTCTGTCCAACAAAAAAGTGATCTTCAAGGTCTCCCATATAATGCCTCATAAGTTTCCATACTAATGGTGGAGTGATAAATGTTGTTGTACACAAACTCCACCAAAGGCAAGTGATCCTCCCAGCTGTGACCAGAGTCGAGGACACAAGCACGCAACATGTCCTCGAGGGTCTGAATGGTCTGCTCAGTCTGAACATCTATCTGAGGATGGAAGGAGGTGCTCAAACAAAGATTCATTCCAAAATCCTCCTACAACCCCTTCCATAGACAGGAAGTAAAATGTGTATCACGATCAGATACAATCGTTATGGGTACTCCATGTAGCCGTACAATCTTCTGCACATAGAGGCATCCCAAGCTCTCTACTGATCCCTGCTCTCTGATCAGTAGTAAGTGGGCCGACTTGGTGAGTCGATCTACGATCAACCAGATAGAGTCATGACCCCTGGATGTACATGGAAGTCCTATCATGAAGTCCATGGATATCCCATCCCACTTCCACTATAGGACATCTAAAGGTTAAACAAAGCCTGCTGGTACCTGATGCTCCGCCTTCACTTGCTGAAAAGTGAGGAACTGAGAGATAAAATCTGTAACTACTTTATTTATTCATGGCCACCAGTGTTGTCTTCGGAGGTCCTGGTGCATCTTCGCCACTCCTAGATGTACCGCTAGAGGGGATGTGTGGAAATCCCTCAACACTTCCTTCAGAAGTGACACAGGTACCATGATACGTCCTCTGAAGAGGATGACATGCTCCCCACCTTCAGAAAATCCATCAAGTGCCTACCCTGTGGATATCTGAGCACGTCGTGTCTCGCAGTCAGTGTCTCCATGCAGCGCATCCTTGAATCACTGAAAAAGTGGGGGAGTGACTGCAATAGACTGTAGAAAAGATGCTCTGTCTCTATCCACAAAGGATATCTACAAAGAGGCCAGCTGTTCCGTCACCTCACCTAGTAGTTGTATACCAAATCTCCTACTGAGTGAATCTACAACAACATTCACCTTCCTGGGAGTATAGAATATCTCAAAGTCATAGTCCTGGAGGAACTCAAGCTAACTTCATTGTCTCAGGTTCAGGTTTTTCTGGGAGAAGATATACCTGAGAATCTTGTGATCAGAGTACACTGTAAAGCGCTCACCCATCAGATAGTGTCACCAGATCTTCAAGGTGAAGACCACTACTGCTAACTCCAAGTCATGGGTAGTGTAGTTCTGCTCGTGCTGTCTCAGCTGTCAAGAACCATATGCGATCACTGCTCGCTCCAACATCAGGACACATCCGAGTCCGGTCCCTGATGCATCACAGTAGACTACGTACCCCACGCCTTCCTCTGTAAGCCTCAGGATGGGGGCACTAGTCAGTCTCTACCTCATCTCCTGAAAACTCTTCTGGCATCTCTCCGACCACACGAAGGGTTTCCCCATCTTCATCAATGATGATAGTGGTGTTTCAACTCTGGAGAAGTCGGAACAAACCTCCGGTAATATCCATCCAAAACCAGGAAACTCCATACCTCTGTCACACTTCTGGGTGGCTCCCAAGCAAGTACCACCTAAATCTTTGCTAGATCCACTAAAACTCCAGTCTTTAAGATGACATCTCCCAGAAAGTGAACCTCTTGTATCCAGAACTAGCACTTCGAGAGCTTACCATAAAGCTGGTGCTCTTGGAGTGTGTGTAGTACTACCTGCAAATGGTAGGTATGATCCTCCTCAGTAGTCGAGTAGATCAGAATGTCATTGATAAATACTACAATAAAGAGATCGAGGTATGGATGAAAGACCCTGTTCATGAGTCCCATGAACACTGCTGGAGAATTGGTACTGCAGAATGGAATAAACAAGAACTCTTAATGGCCATACTGACATTTGAAGGCTGTCTTCTGCACATCCTCATCTTGTAATCTGAGCTGGTGATAGCCTGATCTGAGGTCAATCTTCAAGAACCACCATTCTCCCTTTAGCTGATCAAATAGGTTATAAATCCTTAGAAATGGGTAATTGTTCTTCATGGTCACCTGGTTTAGGCACCGATAGTCTACACAAAGTCTCAATCTCCCATCCACCTTCTTGGTGAATAGAATCGGGGCTGCCTGTAACGACCCAATCTTTTTGAGTAGTATATTAACTTACTCTTATTTATTTAATAAGATGTTAATGGTTAATGCAGAAAGAGGAGTCGATGGCTTCATCCAGTAGACTCAACCCTTACGAAGCCCACTTATCAGAGCTTGGGAAGGAGGTAGCATCTGTGGGCTTCGCTTTGGACCAAGCCCAATCCGAGCTCCAGCGTGTCAAGCTTGAACGAAAACGCTTGCAGGAGAAGTTCAAGTTAGTGGAGATTGCTACTAGGGCAATGTTATCTGAGACTCCCTCAGATTCTCTCACCATAGCACACCTTACACTTAGGTCTTATGCCAGTGTTATAAGGGGCTATGTGATGATACCCTAGTTTCCTTGTGTAATCCTTTCGGGTGAATAAATTGAGATTTCTTCCTTTAGTGATGTTTGTGAAATTTCAAATGTCTGGATAATTTTAGAATGTATTTTATTGATGAATTTTGAAAAAGGGATATTTTGAAATATTTATGTAAACCCTAAATAACTAATGATGTGTAATGATTTTCAAAAAATGGTCTTCTACAAAAGTGTTCATTAAGGAATTTGGAGTCTAATAAGATCAACTTAATTTTTGATGAATAGTAAATTATGAATAGTGATTTTACGCTTAGGATTAGTAATATGACCAAATGGATTAGTAATTTTCACTTAAAGAAAGTTTTAGTATAATTTAGACACCTTGGTTAAGTAATGTGATTCAATAAAATGGGTAAATAACGGTTTCATAAATTATTAATCAAGTATTAGTTTTTTCGGGTGAATAGTGTTTTTTAATTAAAAATTTAATTAAAAATAATTAGAAAATTATTTTTATAAAAATGACTTTATTTTTGAACTCAGAGCATCGATATTATGTTAAGATAATTTTTGGGGATTTTTCTGAAAAAAATGAATTTTCGATGAATAGTGTTTTTATTTAAAAATTAAATTAAAAATATTTAGAAAAATATTTTTATAAAATGGATTTCATTTTTGAAATCAGAGCATTGATATTTGGTTAAGGTGAAATTTTGGGATTATTCTGAGAAAGTTGAATTTTCAGTGAATAGTAAAAATACCGTTTTAGGGTTTCGGTATGTTTAATGACATCATAATGATGTCATGATGATGTCATGAGATCTTTTGAGGGTTGGCCGGCCAAGGGTGATGAATTATTGTTTTGGGGGCCCCATGTGGCCTAACTCCATGATAAATGCCAAGGGAGGGCCCATGGGTTTGAGAAAAGCACATGTGAGGTGTCCTTTGGCCTTTAATGCTTTGTCCCCTCACTTTCCCTATAAGTACCCACCCTTTCCTCCCTTAGTTTTCACTCCCAACTCTTCCCCAACGAAGTTCTGGTCTTCTTACCTTCCAAGGAGTCCTCCCAAGGTGCCCCCAAGCCCTCAAGGTCCAATCCTTTGAGTTTCAAGAGTCACGTTTTAAGGTAAGGGATCCGACCCCTCTCTTTCTTTTCATGAAATCTCTTTTATGTCATTCCTATTATGCTCCATGTTTTTATGTGAGAGGATGTTCTTTTATATTCCTCTTACTGCCCTTTCATGTTTATATGATGAGAGATCCCCTCTTACTCTCATCATTTCGTTTTATGAAAGTTTAAGTGACGCCGTTAGGCTGCCGAATTTTTAAGGGATTCTTTCACCCTTCTCATTTTTTCAAGTTCGATTTTCATGTCAAGTCTTTCAAGTTACTTTTTATTATGTTGGGGTATGATCTCTATATCAATCATACTGATCTCTTATGATCATATGATGAGGGACCCTTTTTTATCTTGTCAAATCATTTTCTTTTGAAGTTAAGTGACGCCGTAAGGCTGCCGAATTTTCATAAGAGAAATCTAATCTTTTTCCTTCCATGTT
The DNA here is from genome assembly GCA_963277665.1 of Viscum album. Classification (NCBI taxonomy): domain Eukaryota; kingdom Viridiplantae; phylum Streptophyta; class Magnoliopsida; order Santalales; family Viscaceae; genus Viscum; species Viscum album. Next base: position 2,060,063,531 of record OY728133.1, on the reverse strand, counting down.
TTTCATTTCAAATGGTATGTCCCTAAAATTTCATTACCATGTTCATATGTCATTCTTATTCTTTCACCCTACTGTTTTATGGATCATTTATGAGTGGGTGACCCCTGTCCCCTCTCATTTCAATGTTTTCTAAAACCCCGAAACTTAGCCGTTATGCTGCAGAATTTTCCCCTCAAAATGCCTCTCTCTTTTCTCAAAAATTATTTTATGTTATAAAGTGAATACTCAAAGCTCTTATTTATACAAGGGTATTCACATATACATCAAAATGTTCCATTTTAAATTCTGGGATTTACATACATGAGACCCGCTTTCCCTTTCTGTGGGTTTAAAGTGACGTAAAGATCATGTCTTTAAAGCAGTTTTTAAAACGTTATGATTATGAAATGAAACCCATTTATTTTATGCTATGTGGGTTATTTATGAAATGTTTGATGATGATATATGTGGCTCACATGATAATAAAGGCAAATTTAAGGGTGCGCCCTGATAGCGCTCCAATGCATTGGGTAATGATGTAACCACTAGAGATTACAATTTTCACGATACCTTGGTGAATAACCTTGGTAATTTTCAAATGACACCTTGGGGATGGACCTTGGTGATATGTTCATGATTGTCTATGTTAAATGATGTAGCCACATCTTCAAGTTATGAAAAATGTTATTTTTATTATGAAATGCCTCATGATTTCTTTCTCATGCCTTAAAGTTCTTTTCATGTCCTTATTGAAGTATCTCAAGTTTACATGTAAAATGTTCCTCTTGTTTCCCTTACTGGGCCTTCTGCTCACCCTTTCTTTTGATGTATGTCCCCAGGTTATGAGATGCAGTAATGAACCTAGAATGAACTTAAGGAGACGCCCTGCAAGTGTTTAAGAAGAATGTTTTATGTTTTTTTTATGTATTATGATCCTTGTTTCCAAGACACTAAACCTTAACGATCCTCAGATTTGTGTAATGTAATGAAAGTTTTTGTTATAAAATAGCGGGATGCTATAGTTGGTATCAAAGGATGGTTTAGTTATTTGTGGAAATTAGGATATAAAAACTTTAGGAAGAACCCTATAGAAAAGTTTAAATATAGGAAAACTTCCTGGTATTTTGGTAAGTATTGAGTAAGTGGTCTATCAAACAAATACATCCCTGTCTGGATACGAGCAGGTAGAGGCGGCTCTGGCACAGATGTACATAGGGGTAAAACCCGAAAACACCGCTTTGAGCTAGACTCGAACGGGAACTGGTGCACGATAACGGGCCTTGCTGCACTCTTGGTTACGACACTCCCGGGGGATATGTTTGGTTAATCACATGCTTTTTATGAATCATTATGAAGGAATTATAGAGAACTATAATTGTCTAAGCACGAAGTCTTAGTTAAAAGATTCATAAATGAAATAAGTTTCTCACTAAGGTTTTATTCTTTTAGAAAATGGCGGGCAATAGGAGAAACCGTGCCGATGGTGACCGCAATGCACCATGTGCTGACGGCCCTCCGATGGAAGCCGGAATGGAAACATTCATGCGGATGATGAACCAACTGACTCAAGTTATGAGTAATAACTTGAATCAAGCTGAGAGGCCGACCTCACCACGAAGGGAACAACTTTCTGTTGAGTCCTTCATGCATCAACGACCGCCAACATTCAGTGGATCTACTGACCCATTGGTTGCGGAACAATGGATAAGCTCCATTGAAAAGATCTTTTCTGTACTTCATTGTTCGGAACAAGAAAAAGTCACCCTTGCTGTTTACCGCCTAGAGGGAGAAGCTGATCAGTGGTGGTCACTGATCAAAAACACGAAGCCACGAGGAGATATGGAAGCTATGGAGTGGGAAGAATTTCGGGGAATTTTCTTTAACAAGTATTTCCCTCGTTCCATGAGAACGAAAATGGAGAAAGAGTTTCTCGAGCTGAAGCAGAAGGAGAACGAATCTGTCGGAAGCTATGAGATGAACTTCACAAGGCTTTCCCGTTATACCTCAAGCTTTGTCATGGACCCTAATGGGAAGGTTGATAGATTCTTTGGCGGACTACGACCACATCTGCGGAAGAATCTAGCCAACAGGGACTACGATAGCTATGAAGAAATAGTTCGAAGTGCTATGAAAGTTGAACTAGAGTTTGGAGAGACACAGTGGTCTCACAAATCTAATGAGAAGAAGAGAACTCTAGAACCAAGCCTGGGAAGAAGTTTTGATCAGGAAAGAGGTGGAAAGCATATGCAACATGCCACATGCAATAAATGTGGGAAGAAGCATCCGGGGAACTGCTTGATCGGAAGTGGCAAGTGCTATAGGTGTGGAAAAGAAGGCCATATTTCTCGGAATTGTCGTGGTGATGTGAAGCCTCAACTTCCCAACACTAACGACAGAGGAAAGATGGTTCCGGCCCTACCCGAAGTCACATGCTTCAAGTGTGGACAACTTGGGCACTTTGCTAATCAATGTCCAAATCCGAGGGCAGTGGAGGGGAATCACCATCAACCTCAGCAGAGGCCAAGGGAGCAAGGTCGTGCTTTCGCTATCACAACAACTGAAGTTGAAGTTCCGAACGATTTGGTAGCAGGTACTCTTGTTGTCCTCTCAAAACTAGCAAGTGCTTTATTTGATTCTGGTTCTACGCATTCCTTTATTTCCTCCAAGTTTGCAAGGAAAATAGAATCAATCCCCGAATTGCTTGAGGTAGAGTTGTCAGTCAAGACTCCAAGTGGGATTATCCATGCATCAACAGTGTTTAAAGACTCTAGTGTTTACTTTGGTGAGCACAATCTTATCGCAAATCTAGTAGTCATTCCCATGATGGAATTTGACATTATACTAGGGATGGACTGGCTCTCAAAGTATAATGCTAAGATCAAATGTAGAAGTAAGGAAATCTCAGTAGTCTTGAATGAACGACCTACAGTTATCTTTCGAGGAGAGATATCCCGAACTGATCCCTATCTAGAAGCACCTCCTATAGCTTTCTTTATGGAGTTAATCGGTGATGAGGAAGAAGGGAAAGGGAGCATACAAATTGAAGATGTTCCGATTGTTCAAGAATACATGGATGTATTTCCTGAGGAGTTACCTGGACCTCCCCCAGAAAGAGAGGTAGAGTTCTCCATTGAACTCGTACCTGGGTCTCAACCGATATCAAAGACTCCGTATAGAATGGCAAATGTGGAGCTAGAGGAGCTAAAGAAACAACTCCAAGACTTGTTGGAGAAGGGGTTCATCCGACCGAGTGTGTCTCCTTGGGGAGCACCAGTTCTCTTTGTGAAGAAGAAGGATGGATCAATGCGGCTATGCATTGATTATAGAGAACTGAACGGGATCACAGTGAAGAACAGATACCCTCTTCCAAGAATTGATGATTTATTTGACCAACTTCGTGGGGCTCAATTCTTCTCTAAGATTGACCTTCGATCTGGTTATCATCAACTGAGGGTGAAGAAGGAAGATATTCCAAAGACTGCCTTCCGATCAAGATATGGGCATTATGAGTTTACTGTTATGCCCTTCGGCTTGACTAATGCTCCTGCTATTTTCATGGATTTGATGAATAGAGTCTTTAAGGACTACCTTGATAACTTTGTGGTAGTTTTTATTGATGATATTTTGATATATTCAAAAAGTCGGGAGGAGCATGAAGATCATCTGAGGGTTATTTTGAAAACTCTATGGAAGGAGAGGCTCTTTGGGAAGTTCAGCAAGTGTGAGTTTTGGTTACAACAAGTGGCTTTCTTGGGGCACATCGTAACCAATGAAGGAATCTCGGTTGACCCTGCAAAGACAATGGTTGTGGAGGAGTGGCCTCAACCCACAACAGTAACTGAGATTCGTAGTTTCCTTGGTTTAGCGGGATATTATAGGAGGTTTGTGAAAAACTTTTCACGGCTTTCTAATCCACTAACCAAGTTGACTCGAAAAGGGGTTAAGTTCATCTGGACAAAGGAATGCGAGGAAAGTTTCCAAGAGCTGAAGAAGAGATTGGTTACTGCACCGGTGTTAACACTACCCTCTATCGGAGAAGGATTCGTTATTTTTAGCGATGCATCTCTGAAAGGGCTTGGGTGCGTCCTCATGCAAAATGACAAAGTAATTGCTTATGCATCTCGACAGTTGAAGATTCATGAGCAGAATTATCCTACGCATGATCTAGAGCTGGCGGCAGTTGTTTTTGCTCTAAAGATATGGAGGCACTATCTTTATGGGGAGAAATGTGATATATACACTGACCACCAAAGTCTAAAGTATATTTTCACTCAGAAAGAATTGAACATGAGACAAAGGAGATGGTTGGAGCTTATTAAAGACTATGATTGTTCAATTCACTATCACCCTGGAAGAGCAAACAAGGTCGCGGATGCGTTAAGCAGGAAAGATCCTGTTGTTCTGGCAACAATGAGGATCCTGGGAGATCCCTTGATTAAAGATCTAGTAAAACTGGACATGGGAATTATAAGGAAAGGGACATCATCAACCCTATCCCAAATGATTTCTCAACCTTCATTACTAGAGAAGATCAAGAAGGCTCAAAAAGAAGATCCTTTGCTGCAGGAGAAGTTCGAGGCTGTAAAGGATGGGAAGTTCCCTGATTTCAATATTGATCAAGAAGGTGTATTGAAATTTCGTACAAGACTATGTGTTCCATCTATTCCGGAGATAAAGAAAGAACTGATGGATGAAGCTCATAGCTCTACTTTCTCTATACATCCGGGAAGCACTAAGATGTATAGAGACCTTCGTGATCATTATTGGTGGGATAACATGAAGAGGGAGATTGCCGATTACACTACAAGGTGCCTGGTGTGTCAGCAAGTAAAGGCAGAAAGACAACTTCCTAAGGGGGTATTACAACCGCTACCCATACCAGTATGGAAGTGGGATAATATCACCATGGACTTTGTAACTGGTCTCCCAAAAACATCCAAAGGAAACAATGCGATATGGGTTATTGTGGACCGTCTCACCAAGACAGCCCATTTTATCCCTATTCGGGAAGATTTCTCTCTGGATCAGCTTGCCAAGATATACGTGAAGGAAGTGGTAAGGCTGCATGGGGTACCACTATCCATCGTATCTGATCGTGACCCAAGATTCACATCAAAATTCTGGAGAAGTCTTCAGCATGCTCTGAATACTGAATTGAATTTTAGTACGGCCTATCATCCTCAAACTGATGGACAATCTGAAAGGACTATTCAGACACTCGAAGACATGTTGAGATTAGGCTCAATGGAATTTAAAGGTGGATGGGATCAACACCTCCCATTAGTGGAGTTCTCCTATAACAACAGCTTCCATTCGAGTATTCAGATGGCACCCTATGAAGCTCTATATGGAAAGCGGTGTAGAACTCCTACTTGTTGGGATGAAACTGGTGAGAGGAAGCTTCTTGGGCCTGATCTCGTGCAAGAGATGACAGAACAGGTTCATGCCATCCAACAACACATAAGGGCTGCTCAGAGTCGGCAGAAGAGCTATGCTGACAATCGTCGAAGAGACTTGGAGTTTGGGGTGGGTGACAAAGTCTTCCTTCGAATCTCTCCATGGAAGAGAGTCATGCGGTTTGGGAAGAAAGGGAAGCTCAGCCCTAGGTACATTGGCCCCTATGAAATCCTTGATCGCATAGGAGCAGTGGCCTATCGTCTAGCACTTCCACCGAACCTAGCTCAAGTTCATGATGTCTTCCATGTATCTCTCTTGAGGAAGTACATACCCGACCCTTCGCATGTACTGAACCCAGAGGTGGTACAACTTGAACACGACCTCTCTTATGAAGAGTAGCTAGTGGAGATCTTGGACCGTAGAGACAAGGTCCTACGAAACAAGACTACCCACCTTGTGAAAGTGTTGTGGAGGAATCATAAATATGAAGAAGCGACTTGGGAGCCTGAGGAAACGATGAAGCAAAAGTACCCTCACCTTTTCAACTAGGCCTCAAGTATAAATTTCGGGGACGAAATTTCTTAAGGGGGGAAGAATGTAACGACCCAATCTTTTTGAGTAGTATATTAACTTACTCTTATTTATTTAATAAGATGTTAATGGTTAATGCAGAAAGAGGAGTCGATGGCTTCATCCAGTAGACTCAACCCTTACGAAGCCCACTTATCAGAGCTTGGGAAGGAGGTAGCATCTGTGGGCTTCGCTTTGGACCAAGCCCAATCCGAGCTCTAGCCTGTCAAGCTTGAACGAAAACGCTTGCAGGAGAAGTTCAAGTTAGTGGAGATTGCTACTAGGGCAATGTTATCTGAGACTCCCTCAGATTCTCTCACCATAGCACACCTTACACTTAGGTCTTATGCCAGTGTTATAAGGGGCTATGTGATGAGACCCTAGTTTCCTTGTGTAATCCTTTCGGGTGAATAAATTGAGATTTCTTCCTTTAGTGATGTTTATGAAATTTCAAATATCTGGATAATTTTAGAATGTATTTTATTGATGAATTTTGAAAAAGGGATATTTTGAAATATTTATGTAAACCCTAAATAACTAATGATGTGTAATGATTTTCAAAAAATGGTCTTCTACAAAAGTGTTCATTAAGGAATTTGGAGTCTAATAAGATCAACTTAATTTTTGATGAATAGTAAATTATGAATAGTGATTTTACGCTTAGGATTAGTAATATGACCAAATGGATTAGTAATTTTCACTTAAAGAAAGTTTTAGTATAATTTAGACACCTTGGTTAAGTAATGTGATTCAATAAAATGGGTAAATAACGGTTTCATAAATTATTAATCAAGTATTAGTTTTTTCGGGTGAATAGTGTTTTTTAATTAAAAATTTAATTAAAAATAATTAGAAAATTATTTTTATAAAAATGACTTTATTTTTGAACTCAGAGCATCGATATTATGTTAAGATAATTTTTGGGGATTTTTCTGAAAAAAATGAATTTTCGATGAATAGTGTTTTTATTTAAAAATTAAATTAAAAATATTTAGAAAAATATTTTTATAAAATGGATTTCATTTTTGAAATCAGAGCATTGATATTTGGTTAAGGTGAAATTTTGGGATTATTCTGAGAAAGTTGAATTTTCAGTGAATAGTAAAAATACCGTTTTAGGGTTTCGGTATGTTTAATGACATCATAATGATGTCATGATGATGTCATGAGATCTTTTGAGGGTTGGCCGGCCAAGGGTGATGAATTATTGTTTTGGGGGCCCCATGTGGCCTAACTCCATGATAAATGCCAAGGGAGGGCCCATGGGTTTGAGAAAAGCACATGTGAGGTGTCCTTTGGCCTTTAATGCTTTGTCCCCTCACTTTCCCTATAAATACCCACCATTTCCTCCCTTAGTTTTCACTCCCAACTCTTCCCCAACGAAGTTCTGGTCTTCTTACCTTCCAAGGAGTCCTCCCAAGGTGCCCCCAAGCCCTCAAGGTCCAATCCTTTGAGTTTCAAGAGTCACGTTTTAAGGTAAGGGATCCGACCCCTCTCTTTCTTTTCATGAAATCTCTTTTATGTCATTCCTATTATGCTCCATGTTTTTATGTGAGAGGATGTTCTTTTATATTCCTCTTACTGCCCTTTCATGTTTATATGATGAGAGATCCCCTCTTACTCTCATCATTTCGTTTTATGAAAGTTTAAGTGACGCCGTTAGGCTGCCGAATTTTTAAGGGATTCTTTCACCCTTCTTATTTTTTCAAGTTCGATTTTCATGTCAAGTCTTTCAAGTTACTTTTTATTATGTTGGGGTATGATCTCTATATCAATCATACTGATCTCTTATGATCATATGATGAGGGACCCTTTTTTATCTTGTCAAATCATTTTCTTTTGAAGTTAAGTGACGCCGTAAGGCTGCCGAATTTTCATAAGAGAAATCTAATCTTTTTCCTTCCATGTTTTTCATTTCAAATGGTATGTCCCTAAAATTTCATTACCATGTTCATATGTCATTCTTATTCTTTCACCCTACTGTTTTATGGATCATTTATGAGTGGGTGACCCCTGTCCCCTCTCATTTCAATGTTTTCTAAAACCCCGAAACTTAGCCGTTATGCTGCAGAATTTTCCCCTCAAAATGCCTCTCTCTTTTCTCAAAAATTATTTTATGTTATAAAGTGAATACTCAAAGCTCTTATTTCTACAAGGGTATTCACATATACATCAAAATGTTCCATTTTAAATTCTGGGATTTACATACATGAGACCCTCTTTCCCTTTCCGTGGGTTTAAAGTGACGTAAAGATCATGTCTTTAAAGCAGTTTTTAAAACGTTATGATTATGAAATGAAACCCATTTATTTTATGCTATGTGGGTTATTTATGAAATGTTTGATGATGATATATGTGGCTCACATGATAATAAAGGAAAATTTAAGGGTGCGCCCTGATAGCGCTCCAATGCATTGGGTAATGATGTAACCACTAGAGATTACAATTTTCACGATACCTTGGTGAATAACCTTGGTAATTTTCAAATGACACCTTGGGGATGGACCTTGGTGATATGTTCATGATTGTCTATGTTAAATGATGTAGCCACATCTTCAAGTTATGAAAAATGTTATTTTTATTGTGAAATGCCTCATGATTTCTTTCTCATGCCTTAAAGTTCTTTTCATGTCCTTATTGAAGTATCTCAAGTTTACATGTAAAATGTTCCTCTTGTTTCCCTTACTGGGCCTTCTGCTCACCCTTTCTTTTGATGTATGTCCCCAGGTTATGAGATGCAGTAATGAACCTAGAATGAACTTAAGGAGACGCCCTGCAAGTGTTTAAGAAGAATGTTTTATGTTTTTTTATGTATTATGATCCTTGTTTCCAAGACACTAAACCTTAACGATCCTCAGATTTGTGTAATGTAATGAAAGTTTTTGTTATAAAATAGCGGGATGCTATACTGCCCAATGAGAAACACTGGGCCGAATGAATCCCTTCCCCTGCAAGTCCTCCAGCTATACCCGCAGCTCACGAAGCTCACCGGGAGCCATCCGATATGCTGGTGTAGATATCAGTGCCATCTCGGGGTACCAGTCAATGTAAAATTCCACCTCTCTGCGAGAAGGTAGACCTGAGACATCAACAGGGAAAACATCCTTGTACTGGTCCACCACTACAGGATAACTTGGAATTTCCACATCAACAGCTGCAAGGGTAAGTCTAGACAACTGATGAGTGATCAGCTGCACTCTCCTCCAAGCAAGTCCATCCTATGCTGCAAAGTCTCCCTTCTCGACCGTGAAGGTAAACCTAGTCTCATCCGTGTGAACACACCACACTTTGTGCCTAATATAGTCAATCTGATCATGGATTATAGATAACTAGTCCATCCCCAAGATGATGTCGTATGGCCTTGACGCCACTACTAGGAGATCCCAGCCAAAGCTCTCGCCTCCTAGAGTAAGCTCACACTATTAACACTAGTGCGTAATCGTCGACTCTACTCCCATAGGAGTCTCTAGTATTAAAGATCAAGCCAATGGATCCGTCAGAATCTCCAAGATCCGAACAAGGGCAGTGGAAATGAAAGAATGATTGGAACTTATGTCTATAAGTACTACAACTATTGTGTAATAGACACAGACCGTACCTCGTATCATCTCCGGAGCACCGTGATTTTAAGCCTCAGCTTCCTGGAACTAATCTCTCCCCTGTCCACCAGCTCCCTGCGGTCAGGGTGGACCTCTAGGTGGTGGTGGCAGTAACATCTCAAATCATCGCACACCGCTAGCTGCACGACCAGCTCCTCTGCCACGTCCAATTACTCCATGTGGACCACCTCGATTGAATCTCTATCTATACCTAGGTGGTCCTTCGATCGTCTGATGATCATCCAAATGGTGGGTCAGATAGTCACGAGCCATGTGACCCTGCCCGCCGCATGTGAAACACCTCCCTTTCCTGGCATGTCTATCTTTGCTTCGGGTGCCCCGCACAACTGATCCGAAGTCATGTGGTCATCCACCTGTAGGTATGGTCCTCTTTGACCTCTGCGACATCTGTCTGCTACCAGCTATAAAAGACTCTGCTATGTGATGAATGCTAGTGGGTCTCACTACTTGTGACTACTCAGTGAGGAAAATATCCACCAAGACGGCTCACTCTAACACCCAAGCCTATGTCGAGATGCTAAGTGAGATCAACGAAGCCCTGATCTCTCTCCTGAGTCCCTACTCGATGGTCTGGGCCCTGAAGAATTAGTCCCACACTATATCGGTGATGTAGAGTGCAAGGTATGTGAACCTTGCTGAGTACTGATCTACAGTCACACTGCCCTATTGCAGATGAAGTATCTCCTGAATGCGCACTGCGTAAAGAGTCACTGAATCAAACTCTTCCCAAAACAGGCTCTCGAAGTCTATCCAGAGAAGCATCACCTCGTTGTGAATTTGAAGCATCAAGATCCACCATCTGCCTGCTACTGCTTGTAGAAGGCTGGTATCAAGAATCTCCATGAGATCGGCTGGTGTCACTACCAGTAAAAAAACTCTCTCCACAGCCTCTAGCCAATCCTCAACCGCCTGCGGGTCTGTCTTTACCCTGAACCTGGGTGGCCTCTGGCGCTGGAACTCATGCAACGTGTTCAAGCGGCGTGCATCATCTGCGGCTGGGGCTGGTGGCTTCGATGGCCCAATGGGTAATGGTACCGCTGGTACCTCAACTGGTGCCTCTACTGGAAGAGGTCCCTACACCGAAGCCTCATTTCTCGGCCAGCTATCAGTGCGTACAACTCTCAGAACTCTTTCCGGCTGTCTACGTGGAGGCATCCTGAAAAGAAATAGGTGCACTACGGTTAAAAGGTATACCTGGTGAGCTGACCTGCTGAGCTGACTTAAAGGAATTTTTTGAAAACACACATGCAATCAGTGTTTTCGTGCACTGAGTTGAAAATCAGAAGTCAGGGTCCTGGTGTATGGATACGTCGGCCGTCGCACCAACGCTGGACTCCCTAAACTGAAAACCGCACTCACTACACTTAACACTATTGCTTCACAGAAAATATAATAGTCCTATGTTCTGTGGTAGAACCGACTCCTCTGATACCAATTTGTCATGACCCATACCCCGGGGTTTGTGTCGTGATTACCCCAAGCCCGCCTTCCATAGGCCTGGGGTTGGCGACTACCACCAAAGGCGTAATTCCCTAAAACTGTAAATGCATTGCCTTTATAACCTTTAAACACACACACAAGCAAGCACCCAACTGAATATGAAACACCAAGTAAACTGTATAACGAAAGAGTGCTGAAAGTACAAGGGCCTGGAATACAAGCCTAATAGTAAAGTACAAGAATTTGAAAGTACAAGTACAACTGAAGAAAAAAGAAAACAGCTATTGGGTCATCCTCCGAGGATCCTACCTGAAGGGTGGGTACAGATCGCCTCCTCAGCACTCCTCGTCCATCCGTCTCCTCTGTGTACCAACACGTCATAAGGTCCACCTACAGGTACCGTCCAGACATGATACTCTCATTCTCAGTCAACATTGTCCATCGTCTACATCCAACACAACAAGGTATGGGCATAACCCATGCAGGGGTGAGTATAACGATACTCAGTAGTGACCCCGTGACCCTCAAGGTCTCACAAGATCCACAAAGGATAAACTACAAAGAAATAAATAAACAGATAACCCTACATAGGTATAAGCCCATACATATATCTAAGTTAGAAAGTGATCCATCTCAATCATGAGGAAAACACAGAAAAAATGACTCATCTCAAACATGATTTTATTCTAGGGTTAGTATCAAGTAACATCCCCAATCACATTATCAAAACCTCGGCTTCTGGAGAACTCCTCCTCTATCGAGTACAATGGGCCTGCCATGACACCAAGTGCGCTTCCCACTAACCTTGGACTGCTGAAGTACTCCTCCTATCGAGTACTGTGGACCTACCACGTCACCAAGCACGCTCCCCACCATGGGTCTGCCGCGACACCAAGCCACTCCCCACTGTGGGTCTTCCGTGACACCAAGACACTCCCCACTGGGCTAGTAGAGTCAATCCCAGTCAAAACTGTCAGAATTTGTCAGGTCTCAGCCAACTACTAGGTCTCCGCACTATGCTCTCTCATCTCTGGGAGGATCCACTCCAAAATCTACTGGTCGATACTCCAACTATCACAAAGTCCCACGAAGAAGTATCACAAAGGTCCTCCACATCATAGGGGTCTCAAGGCAACAAACAGCGCGTCAATCGAACGCCCAGTCCGTGAGTTATTAGCCATTTAGTTCCGGGGGCCCGGTTGGATTCATGCTCGATCCAACCTGACTATTTCCCATCTCAAAACAAAACTCCAGTGGAGTATAATCAAAGGGACGGTCTCACTCAGAGATTTCCAACATCGCTGATGGTTCGTCAAATGGACGTCTGGTGCCAAAGATATGGATGAAGAAGCGTAAATGGGTCGTAGTGGGCCAGGGTCTGGTCTGACCTGGTCGGACCGACCCAACCCACTGGGCCCAGCCCAGCAGGCTGTGAAGGGCCATGGAGAGCCGAGAGGTCGTGGACCGACCGTGGGTTAGTGCAAGGGAGGTTCAGCTCGGAGGGCATTGTGTGGGCGGCTCGGCCTGGGGCGTGGGGTCGGTTCGTCTTGGAGGGCTACAGGGGACCGACTTGGGGTGGCTCGGCTCGGGGGCCGGGGTGGTGCGGCCGGGGCCGGTTTGGTCAGTGGGTGTCATGAACAGGGTCGGTTCGGCCGGGAGGCCAGAACGGCAGGGGTGGATAGGCCGGTGGATGGTGAGGCCAGGGCAGCTCGACCGGATGGCTGGGGTGGCCAGGGTACGGCGTGGTCGGTGTGCGGCGCAGCTCAGGGCCGGTTCGGCTGGCAGTGGCACAGGTCGCGGAGGCCGCGGGTGGTGGTTCCTTTGCCTTCGTTTCCCTCATCACCTTCCTCCATTTCAAAGAACACTACAAATCAACACAAGGGTTACAGAGAGGACAGACCATGTGAGTTTGGCCCGCACTCTCCGCATTAGAGCTGTAACAAGAGGTTCACAAGAACAAATCACATCAAACCCTCCCACAAAGATTATTCCCAACCTATAAAAGAAAATAAGGGGTGTACTTGTGAAGTGATAATCAAACAGCATTAAACCCCTACCTTTGTTCTCTTGATGTCGTTGGCGCAAGAAGGAAGGAGGTGAAGTTGTTGATGTTCGTCTCGTTCGCCACACACCTCTAATTCTGGGCTCGTGCGTTGGTTCTTTATAATCTAAGATGAGTACGTACCACGTTGGAAAAAGTCCCAAGGAAGAAGGTTAAATTAGGTCGGCGGTCATCATCGGTGGAGTGTTCTTTGTTGGAGGGCGTAATCCTCCAAGTGTTGGGCATCACAACACTTTACCAGTGCTTCGTCGCTTGGTGAAGTCGTCCCAAATCCTCCTCCCAAGATCCATATATATAGAAGATGGGGGAAGGTAGGTAACGATCGTGGAATTTATGATGGTCCAATTAAGTAAGTTGGCAGAATTAAAGGTATGTGCTTTGGCACAATTAATGTGGAGGAGTCAAGAGGCTTCTCCACATTAATGAGGGGGGGGGGGGAGGGGTTGAGAGTTTTTCTCAATTAAAGGGGGGTTTAATCCCAGGCGGCCTCCACCACCATAACCTCTAATGGGAGGTTATGGTTCGGGTGGTCCCCACCACCATAACCTCTCATGAGTGGTTAAGGTCTGCTGGTCCCCACACTTCAACTTCCACATGGAGGTTTAGTTCCGATGGACCCCACCTCCCAACACCCACATGGGTGTTTCAAATAAAAATAAAAAATTTCATACACTTTTATTTTTATTTTATTCTTACACAAAAAACCCAAAAAATAACTTTCAACCTCGACCAACTTTCATCGAGGTGAAAGTCTTCTTAAGTGAATATCGACACTGCGAGTTCAACGGTGCCCTAAAATTTCAATTCCGAGTACCGGTTCAAAAGTTAGAAAAACCCTCTCACACGTTAACTGAATGTACCTGAAAAAAGTTCATAAATTCATTCTAGGAACTCTGGGCCTCATAATCATGCACCGTCAATTTTCACAGACTCATAAAATTCCCATATATTTAAAAAAATAACATGGAAATTATGGGTCTTTATATTCTCCCCAGCTCGGGCTTTACATCCCTATAAGACACAACTCAAACTTGGTAAACAAGTGGGGGTAATGATCATACATCTGAGTCTCCCTCTCCCATGTGCTCTCCTGGAGGTTCCCGTGTTTCCAGCAAACGTGCACCAGAGGTTTCGGCCATCCATGAAGGACCCACTCCTATCGATCCTCAATCTCTACTAGAATCTCCATAAAAGTCACCCCATCATCGATGTCCAACTCGCCATGGTTAATGATGTGATAAGGGTCGTGTACTTATCTTCTCAATTGGGATACGTGGAAGACGTCGTGAACCCTGTGTAACTAAGGTGAAAGAGATAAGCGGTATTCCACCTCGCCAACTCTGCTGAGGAACTGAAAAGGTTTGATGAACCTTGGAGATAACTTTCCTCCTCGGCCAAATCTCCATAAACCTCATCGGGGTGAGACCCGTAGAAAGACATGGTCGCTGAAAGGCGTTGTCGTGAGCGCTTTCAAATGATATTGTTTCTTTACTAAGTGCAGCAAAGTGGCTGACCTAGGTCATTCTCTTGAGGAGGAATTAGTTTAACAACCCTTAGAAGGCTTGAAGAAACCAAAAAAAAAAGAAACAAAATGATAAAAGATGGGGGTGGTTTGATTGAAAGACTTTTAGAACACGAAACAAAACAATCAAGGCAATCAAGGAGTAAAAGACAATCACGGACACTGTTTCTTTAAAAGCACTACTATGAGAAGTCGTAGCCAATCTAATATACCCCTTCACCATTCTTTAATCATTATCCCATATGATTATAATTCATTAAAATGTGACCCCCTAACCTTTTCAACCCCCGAACCCTACGGAATTTGACACAACCACATGTATTTGAAGAAATGAGCACTAGGTTGTCTTTGAGACTTCCAATCGTAGTACCCTACTTTGATTGTGGTCCAAATCCAACTTATGATGAATGTTCAATTAGGGCAGAACCTCCTCTCTAGAGTTGAGAATTAATTAAGTTTAGGGATGAGAGTTGAACCCTACAATTCTATCCCAAGTTGATTAGATTTTACAATTGAAGTTTGTCTCTCTCGATTCACACAGGACTGACCTCGCGGTTAGATGCAAGTCGAGTGAGTTCCTTACAACTTAAATCACAATTAATTGACCACAAATTATGAATTATAGTATGGTCATGGATTCAAAATGAATAAATGAAGGGGGTAGGGATTATATCGACTATGAACGAAACAACTCTTCCATGGTTGGAATTTTCATTGTGGAGACATTTTGCATAAGCAACAGATTGAAAGGGAAATACCCAATCTTGTCTCCACTCTAAGATTCCAGAACCAAGAATCAAAAAATGAAGATAGTAAAAGAATAACAAAGAAGATTTATTGAAGAAAAGGACAAGTTACAAGTATGAAAACAATGAAACACAAGTGGAGGTGGGAGAGGAGAGCCTTCTTGGAAGAGATCCTTGCACAAAACCTCACTTCTTCCAAGGGGTTAGAGGAGTTCCTAGGAAACCAACTCTCAGCTACACCTTGCCCAAGCTCCGAACCAGCCTCCCAAAGAGTGAAAATGTCCTTTAAATAGAGTTGGGGAGGTCTAGGGTTACAAATGGTTTCAAGTGTGAATGTGGAAATTCGGGAAAATATTTTAATCCCAGTTTCACCGCCTGTTTGACCTCTAAAACGCGCGATCCAGCTACTCTTACAGAATAATGATTTGAGAGAATTTTGTCTTCTAGATTCTCTCCAAATTTGGGCCACATACAAGCACGGATAAGAAAGTTATGGCCCAAATACAGAAGCACTATCCAGCCCAGTGAGTCCAGTCCAGCTTTGTCTTCATGGCCCATTTACTCCA
Organism: Viscum album; assembly: GCA_963277665.1. NCBI lineage: Eukaryota > Viridiplantae > Streptophyta > Magnoliopsida > Santalales > Viscaceae > Viscum > Viscum album. Next base: position 2,060,047,629 of record OY728133.1, on the reverse strand, counting down.
AGTAAACCCACTATCTAGCTCCAATGTCCTGAATGAAAATTGTAGAAACTTTAGTGAGTCATTCGGTCACAAAATATTAAGTTCCAATTTTTGAAATAAAAACATGTATTCATAATATACCACAGTGCACTTTAAAAGGGTAAAACATGAATTTTCATCAAATTTTCAATTGAGTGATCTAATCCCAAATATTCCATAATTGATCATATATAACACAATGTGAGGAAATTATATCATTTATTATCAATAAAATATTCAATAAAATAGTGTTTTATCAGTCGCCATCCTCGAACTGCAGAGGTCTTCGTCTCCTGTCAGCATACGACTTCTGCCTGCTCTGTGCAGTCTTCATCTGCTCCTGGATGATCTGTACCTTTTCCGTGGTTTCCCGTACCATCTCTGGTCCCACTAGTGCTGACTCCCCTAGGTCAGTCCAGCACAAAGGTGATCTGCAAGGTCTCCCATATAATTCCTCAGAAGGTTCCATCCCAATGGTGGAGTGATAAATGTTGTTGTACGCAAACTCAACCAAAGGTAAGTGATCCTCCCAACTGCGATTGAAGTCGAGGACACAAACACACAACATGTCCTCGAGGGTCTGAATGGTCTGCTCAGTCTGACCATCTATTTGAGGATGGAAGATGGTGCTCAAATGAAGATGCATTCCAAAATCCTCTTACAACCCCTTCCATAGCTGGGAAGTAAAACATGTATCACAATCAGAGACAATAATTCTGGGTAATCCATTTAGCTTCACAATCTCCTGCACATAGAGGTGTCCCAAGCTCTCTACTGATCCCTGCTCTCTGATCGGTAGGAATTGGGGCGACTTGGTGAGTCGATCGATGATCACCCAGATAGATTCAAGACCCCTGGATGTACATGGAAGTCCTATCATGAAGTCGATGAATATCCCATCCCACTTCCACTCTGGGACCTCTAAAGGTTGAACCAAGCCTATTTCTACCTGATGCTCCACCTTCAATTACAGACAAGTGAGGCATCGAGAGACAAACTTTGCAACTCCTTTCTTCATTCATGGCCACCAGTGCAGTCGTCGGAGGTCCTAGTACATCTTCACCACTCCTAGATGTACTGCTAGAGGGGATGTGTGTAACTCCCTCAACACTTCCTATTGAAGTGACACTAGTACCATGATACATCCTCTGAAGAGGATGACGTGCTCCCCACCTTCAAAAAATCCATCAAGTGCCTGACCTGTGGATATCTGAGCATGTCATGTCTCGCAGTCAGTGTCCCCATGATGCGCCTTCCTGAATCACTGAAGAAGTGGGGGAGTGACTATAAGAGACTGTAGAAAATATGCTCTATCTCTATCCACAAAGGATATCTGCAAAGAGGCTAGCTGCTCTGTCGCCTCACCTAGCAACTATATACCAAATCTCCTACTGAGTGAATCTAAAACAACATTACCCTTCCTAGGAGTATAGACTATCTCAAAGTCATAGTCCTGGAGGAACTCATGTCAACGCCATTTTCCCAGGTTCAGGTCCTTCTAGGAGAGGATATACCAGAGACTCTTGTGATCAGAGTACATTTTAAAGAGCTCACCCATCAGATCGTGTCACCACATCTTCAAGGCAAAAACCACTACTGCTAACTCCAAGTCATAGGTAGCATAGTTCTGCTCGTGCTGTCTCATCTGTCAAGAACCATATGTGATCACTGATCGCTCCTATATTTAGACTCATCCGAGTCCGGTCCCTGATGCTTCATAGTAGACTACATACCATATGCCTTCCTCTGGAAGCCTTAGGATGGGGGCACTAGTCAGCCTCTACCTCAGCTCCTGAAAACTCTGCTGGCATATCTCCGACCACACAAAGGGTTTCCCCTTCTTCATCAAAGCTGATAGTGGTGTTTCTACTCTAGAGATGTATGTAACAAACCTCCAGTAATATCCAGCCAAACCCACAAAACTCCATAACTCCGTCACACTTCTGGGTGGCTCCCAATCATGTACCGCCTCAATCTTTGCTAAATCCACTGCAACTCCAGTCTCCAAGATGACATGTCCTAGAAAGTGAACCTCTCGGATCCAGAACTAGAACTTCGAGAACTTACCATAAAGCTGGTGCTCTCGGAGTGTGTCTAGTACTACCCACAAATGGTAGGCATGCTCCTCCTCAGTAGTCTAGTAGATCAGAATGTCATTGATAAAGACTACAACAAAGTGATTGAGGTATGGCTGAAAGACCCTGTTCATGAGTCCCATGAACACTGCTGGAGCGTTGGTTATACAGAATGTCATAACCAAGAACTCATAATGGCCATACCGACATCTGAAGGATGTCTTCTGCACATCCTCATCTTGTACTATGAGCTGGTGATAACCTGATCTGAGGTCTATCTTCAAGAACCACCGTTCTCCCTTCAGCTGATCAAAGAGGTCGTCAATCATCGGAAGTGGGTACTTGTTCTTCACGGTCACCTGGTTCAGGTGCCGATAGTCAACAAAAAGTGTCAATCTCCCATCCGCCTTCTTGGCGAACAGAATTGGTGTTGCCCAAGAAGAAACACTGGACCAAATGAATCCCTTCCCCTGCAAGTCCTCCATCTATACCTGCAGCTCACGAAGCTCACTAGGATCCATCCGATATGATGGGGTAGATATCAGTGTCGTCTTGGGGTACAAGTCAATGTAAAATTCCACCTCTCTATGAGAAGGTAGACCTAAGACATCAAAAGGGAAAACATCCACGTACTGGTCCACCACTAGAGGATAACTCAGAATTTCCACATCAACAAATCCGAGGGTAAGGCTAGCCAACTGATGAGTGATCAGCTGCACTCTCCTTTGAGAAAGTCCATCCTGTGCTGCAAAGGATCCCTTCTCACTCGTGAAGGTAAACCTAGTCTCATCCGTGCAGACACACCACACTTTGTTCCTAATATAGTCAATCTGATCATGGACCGTAGATAACTAGTCCATCCCCAAGATGACATCGTATGGCCTCGATGCCACTACTAGGAGATCCCAGCCAAATATCTCACCTCCTAGAGTAAGCTCACACTGCCGGTACCAGGGCGTAATCATTGAGTCTACTCCTGTAGGAGTCTCTATCCATAAGGATCGAGCCAACAGCTCTGTCGGAATCTCCGAGCTCCAAACAAGGGAAATGGAAATGAAAGAATGACTGGAACCTATTTCTATAAGTACTGCAACTATTGGGTAATAGACATAGATCGTACCTTGTATCATCTCCAGAGCACCGTGATTGTAAGCCTCAGCTACCTGGAACTGAGCTCTCCCCTATCCACCAGCTCGCTGTAGTCGGGGTGGACCTCCTGGTGGTGGTGGCGGTAACATCTCGAATAATCTCCCACCGGCAGCTGCACGAATAGATCCTTTTCCACGTCCTCCTACTCCCGGAGTACCACCTCGATTGAATCTCTATCTCTATCTGGGCGGTTCTTCGACCATCTGCTGATCATCCGAATGGAGGGTCAGACAGTCACGAGCCATGTGACCCTGCTCGTCGCATGTGAAACACCGCACATTCCTAGCATGTATATCTCTGCTTTGGGTGCCCCGCACAACTGATCCTTAGTCATGCGGTCATCCACCTGTAGGTCTGGTCCTCTTAGATCTCTGCAACATCTGTCTGCTACCAACTGTAGAAGGCTTCGCTACGTGATGACTGGTAGTGGGTCTCACTGCTGGTGACTACTCAGTGAGGAAACTCTCCACTAAGATGGCTCTCTCTAACACCCATGCCTGTGTCAGGATGCTAAGTGAGATCACCGAAGCCTTGATTTCTTACATGAGTCCCTACTCGAAGGTTCGATCCCTGAAGAATGGGTCCCACACCATATCGGTTGAGTAGCATGAGAGGTCTGTGAACCTTGATGAGTACCGAGCTACAGTCATGCTGCCCTGCTACAGATGAAGTATCTTCTGAATGCGCACCGTGCGAAGAGTCACTGGATCAAACTCTACCCGAAACAGGCTCTCGAAGTCTGGCCAGAGAAGCGTCACCTCATCGTGAACTTAGAGCATTAAGCTCCACCAACTACATACTTATTCCTATAGAAGACAGGTAGTAAGAATATCCATGAGATCGGCTGGTGTCCCTACCAGTCATAAAACTCTCTCCACGGCCTCCAGAAAATCCTCAGCTGCCTGCAGGTCCGTCTCTCCCCTAAACCTGGGTGGCCTCTAGTGCTGGAACTCGTGCAATGCGGTCAAGCATCATGCACCATCTGCTTCTGGGGCTGGTGGATTCGGTGGCCCAATATGTAATGGTACCACTGGTTCCTCTACTAGAAGAGGACCCCACACCGAAGCCTCATTGCTCGGTCATCTATCAGTGCGTACAACTCTCGGAACTCTAGCCGACTGTTTACGTGGAGGCATCCTGAAAAGAAATAGGTGCGCTACGGTTAAAAGGTATACCTAGTGAGCTGAACTGGTGAGTTGACTTAAATAAAACTTTTTAAAACATACACGCAATCAGTGTTTTTGTGCACTGAGTCGAAAATCAGAAGTCAGGGTCCTGGTGTATGGATACGTCGACCGTCGCACCAACACTGGACTCCCTAAACTGAAAACTGCACTCACTACACTTAACACTATTTATTCACATAAAAGTTCAGAGTCATAATTTATGTGGTAGAACTGACTCCTCTGATACCAATTTGTCACGACCCATCCCCCGGGGTCCGTGTCATGACTACCCCAAGCCCGCCTTCCATAGGCCAGGGGTTGGTGACTAGAACCAAAGGTGTAATTCCCTAAAACTGGAAATGCATTGCCTTTATAAACTTTAAACACACACACAAGCAAGCAAAGAGATGGATACGAAACACCAAGTAAACTATATAACAAAAGAGTGCTAAAAGTAAAAGGGGACAGAATACAAGCCCAATAGTAAAGTACAAGAATTTGAAAGTACAGGTACAACTGAAGAAAAAGGAAAACAGCTACTGGGTCATCCTCTGAGGTTCCTACCTGAAGGGTAGGTACATATCACCTCCTTAGCACTCCTCTTCCATCCGTCTCCTCCGTGTACCAACACGTCGTAAGGTCCACCTCCAAGTACCGTCCAGACCTGATACTCTCGTCCTTAGTCAACGTTGTCCATCGTCTACATCCAACACAACAAGTTGTGAGAATAGCCCATGCAGGGGTGAGTATAACGATACTTAGTAGGGACCTCGAGACCCTCAAGGTCTCACAAGATCCACCAAGGGTAAACCAAAAAGAATGAAATCAACAGATAACCCTACAAAGGTACATGACCATACATATACCTAAGTTACAAAGTGATCTATCTCAATCATGAGGAAAACACAGAAAAACTGACTCAACTTAACTAGGATTTTATTCTAGGGGTAGTATCAAGTAACATCCCCAGTCACATTGTCGAAACCTCGACTGTTGGAGAACTCCTCCTCTATCGAGTACAGTGGGCGTTCCATGACACCAAGCATGCTTCTCACTAACCTTGGACTACTGAGGTACTCTTCCTGTCGAGTACCATGGACCTACCGCGTCACCAAGTGCACTCCCCACCGTGGGTCTACTGTATCGTCAAGAACGCTCTCCCTGGTAGCCTACTGAGGTACTCCTCCTGTCGAGTACTGAGGGTCTGCCATGACACCAAGACGCTCCCCACAGTGGGTCTACCGCGACACCAAGGAACTCCCCACTAGGCTAGTAGAGTCACTCCCAGTCAAAATGGTCAACATTCATCAGGTATCAGCTAGATACTAGGTCTCTGCACTATGCTCTCTCATCTCCGAGAGGATCCGCTCCATAATCTACAGGTCGATACTCCAACTGTCACAATGTCCCACGAAGAAGTATCAAAAAGGTCCACCACGTCATAGGGGTCTCAACGCAACCAACTAATCGTCAATTGGACACCCGGTCCATGAGTTATTAGCCATTTAGTCCTGGGGGCCTGGTTGGATTCGTGCTCGATCCAACCTGACTGTTTCCCATCTCAAAACAAAACTCCAGTGGAGTATAATCAAATGGACCGTCTCACTCCAAGATTTCAAGCGTTGGTGACTATTCATAAAATGTACATCTGGTGCCAAAGATATGGCCGAAGGAGCGTAAATGGGTTGTAGTGGGCATGGGTCTGGTCTAACCTGGTCGGACCGACCCGACCCAATGGGTCTAGCCCAGCAGGCTGCGAGGGGCCGCGGAGAGCCGAGAGGGCGCAAACCGGCCGCAGGTCAGCACAAGGGAGGTTCGGCCCGGAGGGTGCCGTGTGGGCGGCTCGGCCTGGGGCATGGGGCCGGTTTGGCTTGGAGGGCCGTGGGGGAGCGACTTGGGGCAGCTTGGCCTGGGGGCCGGGGTGGCACGACCGGGGACGGTTTGTACAGCGGGTGGAATGACCCTGGCCAGTTCAGCCGGGAGGCCGGAACGGCCGGGGTGGCTAGGCCGGCGGATGATGAGGCCAGGGCGGCGCGGCCGGGAGGCCGGGGTGGCCAAGGTGTGGCGTGGATCGGGGCCGGTTCGGCCAGCGGCGACACGGTTCATGGAGGCCGCAGGTGGGGGCACCGTTACCTTCATCGCCTACATCACCTTCCTCTATTTTGAAGAACACCGCAAATCAACACAATGGTTACGGAGAGGACATACCATGTTAGTTTGGCCCACACTCTTCATATTAGAGTGGTAACAAGAGGTTCACTAGAACAAATCACATCAAACCCTCCCATAAAGATTCTTCCCAACCCGGAAAAGAAAAGAATGGGTGTACTTGTGAAGTGATAATCAAACAACATTAAACCCCTACCTTTGTTCGGTTGATGTCGTTGGTGCAAGAAGGAAGGAGGTGAAGTTGTCGATGTTCATATCGTCCGCCACACACCTACAATTCAGGGCTTGTGAGTCAGTTCTTCATAATCGAAGATGAGGACATCCCACGTTGGAAGAAGTCACAAGGAAGAATGTTGAAGGAGGTCGGTTTTCATCGTCGGTGGAGTGTTCTTTGTTGGAGAGCGTAATCCTCCAAGTGTTAGACATCACGACACTTTACCAGCGCTTCATCACTTGGTGAAGCCGTCCCAAATCCTCCTCCCAAGCTCCATATATATAGAAGAGGTGGGAAGGTAGGTAACGATCATGGAATTTATGACGATTCATTTATTAGGAACCTTCCAAAATTCCAACGACGCTGTTACTTAATTTAAAAATGGGCAAGCCAATTAGCTAAGTTGGCACAATTAAAGGTATGTGCGTTGGCATAATTAATGTGGAGGAAGTCAAGAGGCTTCTCCACATTAATGAGGGGGGTTGAGAGTTTCTCTAAATTAAAGGGGGTTTAATCCCTGGTGGTCCCCACCACCATAACCTCTCATGGGATGTTATGGTTCGGGTGGTCCCCACCACCATAACCTCTCATGAGAGGTTAAGGTCTGGTGGTCCTCACACTTCAACTTCCACATGGAGGTTTAGTTCCGGTGGGCCCCACCTCCCAACACCCACATGGGTGTTACAAAAAAAAATAAAAAATTTCATACACTTTTATTTTTATTTTATTCTTACACAAAAAACCCAAAAAATTACTTTCACCCTCGACCAACTGTCGTCGAGGTGAAAATATTTTTAAGAGAATATTGGCACTGTGGGTTCAACGGTGCCCTCAGATTTTAATTCTGAGCACTGGTTCAAAAGTTAGAAAAACCCACTCGCACATTTATTGAACGTACCCAAAAAAAGTTCAAAAATTCATTTTGGGCACTCCGGGCCTCGGAATCACGCGCCATCAATTTTTTCAGAGTTGTAAAATTCCCATATATTTAAAAAAATACATGGAAATTACGGGTCATTACATTGTTGTAGGGGAGATAAAAACTATTTCAAGGGAGTTTCGACACAAGTTTTATAATGTTTTAATGTGTTTTAGGTTTGAAAAAATTTCATTCAAAGGTATCTTACTTTGATTCTTATTTGAATGCTTTACTTGATTCAAGAAAATGAAATGTTCTTTACTTTCAACCGATCAGTGTGAGGTTTTGAGTGTGTGAATTGTGCTGTACCAATTAGATAACACAAGAATCCTTTTATTTCATAAAATTGGGGATTTAAATTTGATTTTGAAGTTATTATACTAATCATAAGATCTGAAATTTTTCTATACAATTGTTATGCTAAGGATTCAGTTTTACTTGTATTGATATAAAATCTTAGAAATTAATTGAGATTATGATTAATCTCAACCAAAGACTTACTCCAAACCTAAATGAACTTCTATAAATAATTAAATTGATATGTGGTGTAGTATAATTTAAATGATCAGCTTCAATTTAATTACAAAACCCACCTTATTTTTTCAACTATTAAACTATTTAATTAAGTCATTCCATTTTTAAATACAATTTAAAATCCCACCTATGTTATATTTTGTTTTTGAAAAAACAATTTTAAATACACACTATAACCCACCAACTCTCCTTGAGAGATGAACTAGGGTCTACCCTATGATATAAAATAACTTTAAAAACATAATCAATTTGACATGTCATGACAACATGGTCAAACCTATATTAAATTTTATTATTGAAAGTTTTCACACCAGGTTCACCATTTTAGTTTTAATTAAAGGTGGAGAAAAATGACCCAACATGTATAAAACCTTTTAATTTTATTATTAGAAATATCATGTTAGATTTAATATTTTTTTGATGAAAATTGGGGCTCAAAAATTTATTGTGGGGGGTTAAATATGGTTGCACAATCATTCATGTCAGGTTCTCCATTTTGTCTCTCATGAAACCCCCCAATGTCTCCCACATCCATAACAAGTTACTGGCCTACTTTCTAAAGGAAAGATATCATTTTTATTTTCAAACCCAATGACACTTAGGAAATCACATAGATCAGTTGGATGGGAGGTCGGTCTCATTACACCATTTGGGGGGGGATTATTTCTTATTATGGGACTCTCTTATAGATTTAAGTTATTCCCATGAATCTTTCCTAAATCTCGATATGGGACTAGTTATCCCAATAAAACAATTGGGTGTTGAATCCCTATACATTAAAAAGGGTGTTATTTTAGTGACACCTTCTAGATATATCAGAGACTCTCCATCCAATTCCCATTATTTCTTAGCAATGCGTTACTACTTCTGTTTTGAAGCCATATAACTAGGAACACTAGACCTATTTCCATCCAAGAAGGCAATTAGTGTTTTGAGACTGATATTAAACCTCTATGAGGCATTCTAAATATCCTTTGAGAATAGGAATAAACAACCACTTATTTTTTAGAAATATTTTGGTTCATATGATAGGACTACACCATGTAGTTTAACATAATGCAACAAAGGCACATATGATGGAACTTATGAATTAGGTATGGAGCTCAGGCCTTAGGGAGGAATCCTATATATCCTAATTATAATAGGAATCAAATTCATTATATTTCATTTTTTCCTCAACCTACCGATGGGTGGATAAAAATAATTAGTACTTGTGATGGTTATTTCCCTAGATTTTATGAAAATGGGAATACCTTAAAGACTTACAACAAGGTGGATGTCTAGGGGGATTTATATGATTTTAGTTACATGATTTTTGAAAATCTATAAGTTCACATGATCCATGATGAGTGTGATAAATAAGAGATAAAAAGTTACTATATTCACTTTGTATGGATATATGACTTATGCACTAAATAAACCTAATAGAGTATTTGATATTGAGTTATAACCTTAGGAAGGCATCGTACATATCCTACCTATAACATGAATTAGTGTATTCATAGTTCAATTAAGTTTTTTAATCCAATGATGGATAAAGAATAATTCTTGAATAATAGGATTTGGGTCCTATGAACTAGTGTAAATGGAATATTGAGGGACTTATATCGAGGTGGATTCCTGTAAGAGATATCTAACCATAATCCTATGACGAATAGTGAGTGGGGACCATGAGTGGTCGACTGAGTATGCTTTGATGGAATTAGGGTCCCATAACCGTAGTCTATTAAAGAAACTTCCCATTTGAAGGGGGAGTACTCCACAAAAGGCTCATGGTCATTGGTTCACATGATTTAGGGGCACATGTCAATGTATTCTTACTAGACAAGGATGAAATGTTTAGGGATGTCTTCCTGACATGTTTGAAATGTCTTAGGGTGTCTTCTTGAAAGGGTTGACACATTGGAGGGTGTCTTCCTAACATGTTTAAAACATCATAGGGTGTCTTCTTAATATGGTTGACACATAAGAGGGTGTCTACCTTATAGGGTTAACATGTCGAAGGGTGTCTTCCTGACATAGTTCACACATTGAAGGGTGTATTCTTGACCTATTTGACATATTGTAGGGTGTATTTTTGACATGGTTGACACATTAAAGGGTGTATTACTGAAATGGTTTTCATATAGGAGGGTGTCTTAGTGCGATCGAAGTTGACATGTTAGGGGGAATTCGTGTGATCGATCTCACATGTCCAAGGTACCTCACATGATCAAAGCTAGAATGTCCAGGGCCTTTCATGTGAGATTTTCATACATGTTAAGAGAATTATCATGAACCATTGGACATGTCTAAGGGTCATCGCGTGATCAAAACTAACATGTTTGAGGGATATTGTGTGATATGACTGACATTACTGAGAGCTATTGTACGATACAATTGACATGACCAAGGGATTCACATGAAATAGGGTGACATATCTAAGGGATTCCACATTATCTTACTAACATAACTGAGAGTTTTTGTGTGATACTGCTTACATGTCCAAGGGATTCACATGAACCTGACTGATACATCCAAGGACATCGTATGAACCAACTGACATGTCCATGGTGTATTTGCATGGTCAAGGAACTGATCATGCGATGTACATAAGTCCTTTACATGAGAAGCAATTTATCTTAATTTATATGAATCTTTTTTAATTTTTATCCCTATTCATGTAAAAAACCCAATATTTTTTAGGTATTTTCCTATCGAGGCATCTCATGATTGAGCAAATGTACCGAAGGCCCTTGACATGATCCAAATGACATGCTAGAGAATATTCGTGTGATTAATTATATAATCATGTGAAGTTCATACACATATCATGTAATACCTTAAGTTACTCATTGGAATTTTTTAGGTGGAAGACTCATGGGATAGTGTGATTATTAACTCTAGAACATTTTCTCTCACCTTCATTTATTTAATTTTTTTTATGTGTTGAGGGGGTAATTTATAGGAATCACCATCCTGAATCTATTTCAGTCTCCATAGTTATTAACTCTCATATTGTAGCTTAATTTAGTGAAGGTATTGTTCACATATGTTCTTCTCAAGACCCCCTATGTGTCATCAATGTTTTTATTTTTGTGTTGGGTGTTAAAAAACAATTTTGTGATCACTCCATCACTACCATCTTTCTTGATCCCATGGCCTACTAAAGGGATTTCACATGAATAATATGAAATGTAAAAATATAATTTTCATAATCAAATCCATATGTATGATATCCTTATCATTATTGAGTTTACATGCCTGAGAGACCTTATAATATTAGGCCAACGTGTTTAGAGGTCTTTGCGAGATGAGGCTTCATTTCAAAGGGATTTTTGTGTGATCAAGCCAACATATCTGGGTCCCTTTGTGTGATAACACTGGATTTTGAAAGGGTATTTGCATGATCAATGAACTTATCACATGAAGTGCATAAACCCTTCTCACGAAAAACAATGCAACTACCTTCACATAAGGGCTATGCCATTTTAAACCTTTTTTGTATAAATTCTATTGCATTCTCCCATCAGTTCTCTATCAGGGAATCACACGATCAAAAAGACATGTCAAATGACCTTCACAAGATAAGATCTATTGTCAAATAATATTTTTCATGATCAAGAAAGGATTTTCTGAGGGGATTAACATGATCATTTACAGATCACACAAAGATCATAACTATGTTTTGGAAAAATCAATGTAATTACCTTTGTATGAAGCTTCTATCCTTTTTAACTTTTATTTTATGAATGACTTGGGATATTATCAGGAATATATCGATCAACATGTCACATGATTAAAAAAACTCATATCGTAGCCTTAATATGATCATCAACTCTCATCTGAAAGCCTTCACATGATCAAGATGGCATGCAAAAGGGCCATTACATGATCAATGAATTGATCATGTAAAGTGCATAAAATATCCGCATGAAAAATAGTGTAACTCCATTCACGTAAGGATACCATAACTTTCTGAATTTTGTCACATGATTACGTTGTGTGATTGTAGGAACTTTTCCAATTGATATGTTGTATGATCAGGACTCACCTGAGGGTATCCGCATGACCAGTGGGGATCATCTGGAATACATTGTGAGAGTAGGAGGGCTTGTCAGAGGGATATTTCATTATCCTAAATAGATTAGGAAAAGTGTATAACCCATTCTCATGATGTTACTAGGTTAATGAGACTGTGAGTCTTATTAAAGGTCATGTGGTTTGTGTAACCTAGTTGATTAATCTCCATGTATTCTTGTTGCTCCTTTCTTTCATTTTCAGAGAATAATACCCATGCTTCAGGTATTTATTTGATCTGAAAATTATCGATGTTTATTTGGATGGAGTTAATCATAGGTTTTAAAGCATGAAACTTAATTCCCATTTAGTATCAGTAAATTTATATTAAATAAATAAATATAAATCCTATAATGTTAGATGAAAAAAGTTCAATTTGTATTGTATATACAATTTTCACCAAATATGTAAAATGTTCCAACTTATTTAAAATGAATGGTTATTTTAATTTAACTATAATTAACTAGAATGTATTTCGTGTATATGTAACCATATGAAAAGTTAACTATATAACTACTACTTTATGTCTCTATTCACACCAATGTTCTAATACCAATATGTTATTGATTTCTAAGATGTATTTAGTAGTGTCAAATCTAGGTGACTTTTTCCCCAAAATTGATACCCTAATAATAAAATTGTTTTATAATTTGTGCTTTATTTTTAGTTTATTAAAACTATTAACCTTTTTGAATTTAACTATTTCAAAATTTTCTTTCATGTTTAATGACTGTCATGAAAAAACCCAACCATTACCCTTCCTTAATCAGCGGGGAAGTTAAAAGTGGATCTTTAAGTCTACTTTCAATAAGAAATGAGTTTACAACTAGAATTAAAGGCATGGAAAATATGATATGGGTGACATTACCTTTTTTAAGATCATGAATGAAAAGAAATTGTGAATCAATAGAAAAATATCACTAGTAATGAAACTAAAAAATCCATCAATACTATAAAATTGATGTAATTATATAAAAACAAACAAAATATAATGACTCTAAATCCAATACCAAAAATAAAAAAATACTAAGAAATAAAAAAGGACTCTTTCAACATCATCTGTGTAAGGTCTGATACTTCTAAATATATTCCTTTTTTTGTGGCTTAGAGGTGTCAGGAGGGTGATCAATGTCTTTTCCCTTTGATTTTATAGTTTTCTCTTGGGGTAACTTGAGTTTTTCTAGAAGTTTCTTGGTTTATTCTTATGAAATCTTTGGTTATTCTTTGGGTTGCTTTGTTTGGTCATGAAATATCTTGACTAATAATGTATTCATTGTTTTTTTATGCAGTCACTTGACTAGATGTGTAATTGTGAGTTTGGTCATGCAGTCAATCCTTCCTTTGCGTGGTCCCTTGCTTATTCATTTGGTTAATACTTCATTCGTTTCAGGTAGTTGATCCTTTTTTCAAGTGGTTAATCCATACAAAATATTTGATCCATGTATTCACTCATTTTTTTAACACATTTGATTGTTTGGTCAGGCAGTTGAACCATGCGATAGCTTCGCATGATCTATCCTCATGATCAATCATCGATTTGTGCATAAAAATTCCAAAATTTCCTTAAAGGATGTTGTTTCCGATGATTTTCCCGGGGCGCGCGCATCCGTCTGTGGAGGACGCGCTACTGTTTCCCCACATTCCCGCTTTCCAAAGGCGGGCGGCATCAGCTCCTTATTCAGGGAAGTCTGCTCCTTGATCGAACCCGGGATGATGGGATGTCGGTTCTTCCTTCTGTGGATTCCTCCTCAGAACTCGTCACCTAGTCCAGGTCTCCCTCATTGATTTAATACATTGTTCGTGAAACTCTTCCTAGTGCCATGTTTCCATGGACGCCGAATAATTACACTGCTTCTGTCAGGACATTCCAAAGGGTCCGGTCAGGGCAGCAACCTTCAATCGGGGAAGTAGTCACGTCAAGGCATCAGTAGCGTGTCTGTATGCTAGGGAACTGGCGTGTCTGTCTTTTGTCCCTTGTCATGGGGCTTCTCGAGGGCGTGAAAGCTCCATGAATCCCACATCGAGCACGGGGAATCATACGCCCTAGGCATATATATGAGGTTTTCCTCAGCTTCCTATGTTTGACATAGGGTATGCCGCAGGTTTAATGTCCAGCAGAGATGGTTATGCCAAGGGCGTGCCATCCGAGGTTTTCCTTAGTCATCTCATGTTTATCACGAGGTAGGTCGCAAGTTTAACGTCTAGCGGAGACGGTTTAGCCTGATCAAAACACTAGCTGTAGTGGATCAAATTGAAGAATTTCTCTTGAAGGGATGCCGATATCGGGGCCAACCCATGGGCGGATTCCTGAATGTTGTGAAGAGGACCAGAACGACATGATCTCGCCAGGATATGACGGTCCAGGTGAGAATCAGGGTGGATGATGGATAGGTGGATGAAGCGGAGGGGGACTGAGATGGGACTATCGCAAGGGCGATAGTGAGATTGGACTTGAGCCTCGAAGAGACCTCCTACGTATCCCCGCGGTAGGGAATCAAAGTCTGCGTAGTTTGGGATGGTGCCAATGAGCCGACGTAAATGTGGACCTTGGCCCGATGGGCATCGTCAGCGAACCGCCATGGAGGTGAACCTGGGAGTCCACTGGTGGTGGGATTGAACCTCGTGAAGGCTTCCTACGTACCATGACTTGACATGGATCAAAGTCCCCGTAGTTCAGAATGGTGTGTTGGCTAATCGACGCGAATGAGGACCTTGGTCTGGATGGTACGGGTCTTACACACTAGGCCGCCCAGGTGCTGGTGACCTGACGTGAAGAAGGTCGGAGTGACCAACAGATGGTGGGCTTGAACCTCTGGGAGGCTTCGTACATACGATGCATTGACATGGATCAAAGACCACGTAGTTCAGGTTGGACGCCCGAAGGCCGACGTGAATGAGGAGAACTAGGGGGGTCCCAGTGGTGGTGGGCTTGGACCTCATGGAGGCTTCCTACGTACCATGCCTTAGCACGGATCAAAGACCACGTAGTTCAGGTTGGTCACAACGACTTGACGTTGGACCGGAATGCAGTTTAGCGTCGTGCGGGACGAAGATGAACCCTGACGTGAATAAACTAAGAGAGGTGGGCTTGAACCTCATAGAGGCTTCCTACGTACCATGCCTTGACATGGATCAAAGACCTCTTAGTTCAAAGGGGCTTCGTCGGCGAACCGACGTGAAGGTGAACCCGGGGGTCCACTTGTGGTGGGTGTCGGCGAACCGACATGAAGAAGGGACCTTGGTCTGATGGGATATGGGCTTGAACCTTAGGGAGGCTTCCTACATACCGTGCCTTGACATAGATCAAAGTCCTCATAGTTAGGGTTGGTCACAATGGCTTTCCGTTGGACTGGAATTGCATTTTAACGTCATGCTGAACGAGGGTGGAACCTGACGTGAAGAAATAACGGATGGGCTTGAACCTCATGGAGGCTTCCTACGTACCATGTCGTGACATGGATCAAAGACATCATAGTTCAGAATGGGTGTGAAGTTTAATGTCATTGCGGGACAAGGGCATACAGTTTAACATCATGCTGGACGAGGGCATACAGTTTAACGTCATGCTGGACGAGGGCATACAGTTTAACGTCAGGCTGGACGAGGGCATACAGTTTAACGTCATGCTGGACGAGGGCATTGCCATGGACGATGCTTACTCTAAGCCCATGTGATTCATGCTCGGTGTGAGAAACAAGAGGCAGCAAGGACCTTACGATCATGTCATGAAGGGTGCGTCCGTGAGAAGCGAAGAGGGACTTACGCATTAGGCGGCCCATGGTGCTGGGACTTACTCCAGGATGGATGCCCGAAGTGCAACAAAGAGCGGCGGGAGAGGGATTTGGGACCAACGACGGAAGGTGCCTCGTTCCCTATCGCGCCCTCCTCTGGCCTTGGAAGTGGAGAAGTGCAGAGGTGCATGGGTGATACCTTCCGCAAGAGAGGCTTGGGGCTTATACCGGGGTGGTTACCCTTCTCCCATGGACATACGCTACTCCGAGAAAGAGGATATCATCCCTTGTGGAGGGGGTGAACCCGTCTCTGTGGAGACGAGTGGTGTAAAAAATGTCTGAGCTAAGGGGACCCTGCGTGCGAGGCACAAGGCCAGATCATAGTTTAACGTCATGTGTTGAGGACGAGGTGCTTGGAAGTTTAACGTCCTGTAGCTCGGACGAGGTGGGTTTACTCCACACCCCTAGGACTTACATAACCGATACCCTCTATTCCTTGGGGGAGGGAAGGTACTGGCAAGGCCATGGTAAAATGGGGTCACAGAGCGAACCATCGAAGGGTCCATGTTAGCGTGGCTATGCAAATAAGCAATAGCTATTAGCGTGCCTATGCGAAGAAGCATTAAGCAAAGCAACACTATGGTTGGTGTTGTCCATGGGATTTTGAAATCACATCGTGCAAACCTGGAGGGTCGCACGGGAAGAGGAATTTCCAAGGAAAGGAGTATGCTTCGCGAAGTGGAGTGCCTCTGCCTTAGAATGGGGTAGGGGTGTGACTGGGAGGTGCTTCGCGAAGTGGAATAGTATTCGTGGAGCACTGCCTCGCGAAGCAGAGGGGCCTCGCGGAGCTAGGTGCTGAGAAGCAGTGTGCTTCGCGATGTACAACGAACCTACCTTGGCATGTGGATCACTAGTACTGGATGGGTGTTTCGCAAAGCATAAACGCTCCATGGCTGCCCGGGTTCCCTTGGGAACCCCCTTCCTCCACGAATTCCCTTAGGCTTCATGAAGGGCATACCTCTCGGAAGAGGGTCTCAAGACGAGACAGGGCAAAGGCATCTCGCGAAGTAGAAGTACCTCGCAGAGCTCATGATTCCTGGGGGGCGAAGGGTGCTTCACGATTCGGGAGCTGAGAAGTCAAAAGGTCAGATCATCCGTCCTCTGGGATCAGGGGGAACCCAGTATTTATAGGCAAGGGGCGCCACGAAGTAGAGCTCACACAACGCGAAGGGGCGGCAGGTGCTTCGCGGCGGGCTTGCGAACGTCAGGGCGTTCGCGGAGTGTTATCGCCTCCTGTGCTTCGCGACGGGCTCGCGAATGTTAGGGTGTTCACAGAGTGTTACCACCTCCTGTGGTTCGCGGTGGCCACGATGCTCAAGGGGTGCTTCACGCCATAGCTTCACGAGGCAGCGCGTGGGGCTTCTTTTCCGTCCCTTCTTTGCGTGTAAGATTTTGGCGCCAAAAAATGCCCCCCCTCAAACTTGGAGCCGCAGAGGGAAGAAGGGTTGAAGTCTGAGGGAAAATCTCCAAAATTAGTGGTGGTTCGCGATGCGGCCTCGCGAAGGGGCCCGCCGAGCTGCTGGCGGCCACGCGGTCCGGACGCGCCGCGATGCTCCGCGCGGGGAGGACGTGTCGTGAAGCTCCGGGGTCGCCGCCTATAAATAGGGGGATGGCCGCTCTTTTGTTCTCTCGCAACTCTTGTCCTCTTGCGCTCTCGACTTCGCAAAGCTCCGCGTACTCTGCGTCTGCTCTTCGCGAATCGAGCTTCGCGGCGAACTGCGGGTCTCCGACTTCGCGACTGCACCAAGCGAACTTCTGTTTGCCGGCCTAGGCCAGACTCTGCGGCTTGGTTTTGTGCCCGAACTTCGCGAGGGATCTTTGGGAGCAAACTTAACGATCTAGTTCGAACAAAAATCCTTTTCCGGGTGCCGAAACCGAAATGGACCATCGAGAGGATGTATTGCGGGTCCTTGCAGACGCCGCCCGGAGGGACGAGATGGAGAACTGTCCAGGTCTAGGGGAGATGGTCTGAAGCCACTCGGACCATACTTCTTTGATAGAACTGCTATTAGAGGGTCAGAAGAACTATCCACAGTGCAAGAAACTGCCCTTGTATGGCTTCGGGTTGAGGGATGACGTCTTCATCCCTGAGGCGAGTAGGGACGAACTAGATTGCTGGTTCAGGAGCACGCCAGGCCAGCGCTAGTGGTTCAGGGAAATCGATGGTCATGTGTGGGAGGTTTTCACACCCGTCACCGCTGACTGTCTCTATAACCATGTGAACAATATTGACGGGAATCCACTGCAACCGGAGACATACCCTCCTCTATACTGTACCATGCTGAAGGCAGCATTGCAGGATCCGAAGAAGGGGTGGTCCGATGAGTGGGACCTGCACCAGGGCAGCAACTTTACCAATGACTGGGCATGGCCCTACTGGGTAGGCACCTCATGTGAGGAGTTTGGGGCTGATCTAAGGAGAGTGGGTTTGTATGAGGCGGCATGGGCCTCCCAATTCCACATTTACCAACCCAAACAGCTGATGCCGGAGCTGCTGATCATATGGTCATCTAGAACCAATACTTTTCACCTGCACCATGGGGAGGTGGGAATCAGCCAGTGGGATGTCCACCAGATTTCGGGGGTTCTGATCTTGGGGTCCATGTATGATGAGTTCCTCCCTGTCATGAGCGCATGGTAGGATATGGAGAATATGCCACAACTGGTGTCGGCGCGGATGGAACTAGTCCCCGGAGAGGACAAGGAAGCAGTGAGGGATGTCCACTTTAAGAAGTGGTTCGAGCAGTTCCTAAACTTCCCGGAGAATCGAGAGTTTCCTCCGAGGCCTCGAACTTGTCCGAAGGCGGCTCAACGGAGCAAGGAGCACTCGTACTGGCGGGTCTTGGAGGAAATCCAATGAAAGACTTGGGGTTTCAATTTCATCACTGAACAACAGCCGATAGTCAGGCTGGCGGCGTTCATCACGGCCCTTATCTGCGGTTGGGTTATACCAGTGAGGGATACCAGCATGGGGGTGCGGCCTAGCTCGTTTATCATGGTGTCGGTGCTGGCCATGGGGAAACGGGTCAATCTGGGGATTCCAATGCTGGCCAAGCTGTACAGGATTCTACGACACATTAGCGAGGGCAAGAAGCCACCAAGGATATGCGGTCCCTTCCACCTTCTGTATGGGTGGATTGCGGTGAACATCAGGGGGATTTATGAGTATCCAAAACCTATCTCGCCGCCGGGATTGAACTTCCATCCCTCCATTCTGAATGCGGCCAGGAGCTTCCCATTCAAACTAACCATGCCGATGGTGCTGAACCGAGTGTGGAGGACGGATGAGTTTAACTTCCACCCATTTCCATTGCCGATAGGGATACTCACTGACGACGGGCGGGGAATGGAAGATCACCGAGATTATCTCCTAGCCTTTCAAGGTGGATTTTTGGTGGCACAAGTGGATCGTGAGCCGCTCTGTGAACCGTACACCCCGCATCACTTTGCGAGGCAGTTCCGGTGCCTCCAGTGGCTGACCCCACAGGTCTACTGGGAGGTGCGTCACGAGGAGCACCCGTTTCTGATGAGGCAGCTGTGGCTCATGTTCACATGGGAATATGGGAAGATGCGAATTGCATTTCCTCCATCCACTGCCGCTTTCGGATTGGTGAGGGACTATTCCATTAGCTGGGAGGATGCTTATCCGGGGGAGATGCTGAGGCAACCAACTATTCGGGTCGGTGACGGCGGGCCTCCTCTATCCCGAGGTCGGGGTCGAAGGGCAGCAAGGGCCTCTCGCGGTGGCGGGGCCGCCATGGCGGCGAGACCCACACCGGCTGAGGGTGTGGCAGTAGCGGCGGATCCGGTGATTTCAGAAGAGTAGGGCCATCCAGAGGGGCGGCCACTGAGGGGATTTCGTAGGATATCCAACCAGGCTCCGGGGAAGCGGCTGCATCATATCGATGTGGCAGATGATGCGGTCTTCCCGGAGGCCTGGGACATTTGGGATGTCAACCGACAATTCCTCATCCCACCCGAGATATGGGTGCACTTGAATCTCCTTTGGATGGAGTTACCAGGAATAGGCCCAGTCAGGGTTGGTTTCACAACATCTCCAGCAGAGGCGGAGTGATACTTGGACGAGATGGAGGACTACGTCCACTCTAGTGGTGTCCCACGCCCAATGACAGACCGGGTGAGAGTACTGCTAGATCGGAAGGTCCCCCCACAGCTATCAGCCGCCGATCTGAGGTAGCACTTCCCCCTTCCGGAAGAATCAGAGGAATCCTCTTGAGAGGATGAGGCTGGTGGAGGGAGCCCGTTGGAGGAGGGCGAAGTCAGAAACCAAGACTCAGATTCTGATGATTTTTCATAGGCTCTCTAGGTAGCATTCCAAACTTCTTTCCTTATGGTCCGTTCTCGGGCCATCACAGATTTCTCACCGATGTTTGAACCATGCAGGAGGAACTTGTACGCAGGCCTCGCTCTCGCCCCTTAGCGGGTGACGATGCAGGACCTTCAGAACCCGCACCTACGGCTGCGTCCAGTTCTGCATCTGGTGGGGCTAGAGCACCCAAGGTGGCTCCTCAGGAATCTCTAGACCATCCAATAGTATACGAAGGGACACACCTTGGGGTCCCGTCATCATCGACTTAAGAGCAGCACCAGGAGATCAATATCTGTAAGTTTCCTCTACTGGATTCGTTGTTGTCACATGTAGATTGTGCCAACTAATGTTTGTGTCTCTCTCTGTCATACAGTTCTTCGACTGGCATGGGATGCTGTGACAAGGCTGGTTGGGATGTCTGGCGGCATCCCTCCTAGGGACATGCCGATGATGGTGGAGATAGTACCCCATCACCCCGAGTTGCTACACGCACTATCACTGGCGGGGCCACCAGAAGGGTCGTGCCTGAGGTTATTGAAGTGGAGTCTGATGATGAGGATCAATCGGCCGACCCAAGTCCCGTCACGCCTGCTCCGGCGCCAGATGTCGTGCCAGATTCAACACCAGATGCAGATCCTACTGAGGATTTCCTGTGGGTGTATCCTATATACGAGCCTTCCAATCGCGCAGACTAGGAAGAAACTACCTCTGACGAGGAGGAAAGCAGCATAGTCCGCCGCCGATTGTGGAAGCTGATGACACGCTTCATCAAGGACACCCCCCAAACGCTATGAATGAACGAAATGGACAGACTTCGCTCGCGGCTGCGCAAACTGTGCACTGGGGGAGTGGATTCCCAACATCCTCATGTACTCATCCGAGATCCCATGGTTGAGCAGATCTGGGAGTATGATTGCGGGCTCAGCTTGGGCTGGTAGCGGAGGAAGGTGACCAACATCAAGAAGCTCCAGGAGGCTGAAAGCGAGGTCCAACAGATGCAGACCCAGGAAGATGAGCACTCAGCCTCTATTAATGAAAAATCTGAGCTGATCTCACGGTTGAAGGTCCAGCTCGCAGAGGCATAAGAGCATATGAGGCAGGCTTCTAGAAAGATGGCTGCCATTCAGGGTGGCGTAGAAAGGGCCAGAGCCAAGTCTGACGAACTACGCCCCGCCGCTGTTGAGGAGGAGCGGGAGTTGAGTCGGCGACAACAAGTCTTGGACGACACAAGCCGAAGGGTGGCGGAGATGCAACGTTCTTTTGACGGTGTCAACCCGTCCATGGGGGGAGTCGACCCCCTGGTATTGTAACAAATTACAAACCTTTTAATGGTACTTTTGCGCTTCAATTTTTTCTTGAATACCGTAGAATGCATGATTTCCACTGTTTTCTTCGGTTCATTACATCCCTATAAGGTTGGCGGGACGTCTGATGATAATTCCCCAAGCTCACGTGGGTCAAGCCCGATGTGAGAAACAAGAGATAGTTGCCTCATCGTCCCTCCCAACATGGGAGTGGAAAAAAGCTTCGGGTATCCGGGGTTTGGATAACCAGTCCGGATTTCCGGAAGGTGGGAGAGTCCTGGCTGGAGAAGGAGGTCCTTAGAACAGCTGAATTACCGTTTCTTTAGCATGATCTTATGCACAAATGGTGCAATTCCATGGGAACTGAAATTGGTCCAAACAGATGGAAATAGGAAGTGTGGATCACGATACCCAAGATTCGGAACACTGCGAGGGTGGCATGAAAATAGAGGACAATCGTTAACTGTGGCGGGGAAACGATATCCTTACTGCGTTATCCTGAAATGGGGACAACAAATGAGGGTCGACCGTTGACCATGTTCGAAACACGGGACCAAGTCAAAAATTTTGTCGGTCAATCCTTCAGTACGTTGGCCCAGGACAGTAGGCGGACCCTAGGTCGAGCATCCATACTGTTGGGGGGTCCTTCCAAACATGACCAGTCTTCTGGGACGTTGGCCTAGGATGGTAGGTGAGCCGATGCGGAATGATACCAGGCCATTAGGGGGTCCCTTCAGACATGAAAGGGGATGAGGGTCCAAAAAAGGGGTATGCAAAGCATGGAAAATGGAGAGATGGTTTTTCCGAACAGAATCCAACACTTAGGTAGTTACACCACCGTGGTGGGAGTACGCCAGATGGGCGCATTGGTTTGGTCATGGATCCTTCCTTCTTTGGGACAGGGCCTCTCTAGAGAGGCGTTCGGCAAGGGGGCCGGAAAGGGGAAGGATGGGATTAATTATTTCTATGGGCTGGACCCTAGGAAAAATACCAGGGTGTCTCTACGTATCCCATGAGGATGGGAATCAAGCCATACGTAGTTCTAGAGGAGAACAGATAGGAAAATTTCTATGGGCTGGACCCTAGGAAAAATACCAGGGTGTATCTACGTATCCCATGAGGATGGGAATCAAGACATACGTAGTTATGGAAGCATAGTTTAACGTCATGCATGACGATGAGAAGCCTGGCCGTGTTGGTACACATCCTTCCAAAACTACTAAGCCCACGCGAGTCATGCTCGGTGTGGGAAACAAGAAGTAGTGGTGGGACTTTCCTGACACAGAAAAGGGGGGGTTAGGGTGAAGGGACGCTTTTTGAATACCAGCCCCATGATACTAACAAACCCATGTGGCACACTTAGATGCGCGAAGAGATAGAGACTAATATGTTCGAATTCCACTTGAACATGAGGAAGTGGAAATGTTTGAATTGTGTCGCTCGAGAGTTGGATCACAATGACGACAGCGTGATGATAGAGGATAACTTTTAATCGTGGCAGAAATGTAGTGTCCATATCACGTTATCCTAGAATGTGGATAGAAAAATGAGGGTTGACCATTGACCATGTTCGAAACATGGGACCATGTCGCAAATGTTGTCAAAGATCCTTAGGGACGTTGGCCCGAAACGATTGGAGGGCCCTTAGGTCTAGCATCCATGGAGAGCCCTTAAGCCTAGTATCCATGTCTTCTGAGGGTCCTTTTGGATGTGGAATATTATGAGAATCCAAATAGAGAGCTCACGAAGCTTGGTCATGGGACGAGGGGAATGTCCCCATGAAAATCCTGCACTTCGGGTTCTTTGTCAAAACACATCTAAATATGACAACGAGACGTATTAGATAGATGGGGAATAGTCCTTTCCAATAGGGAGATCTTAGTTTAGGGTCATAGAATTCGGACCATGAATGGGTAAAGGGGGGCATGGGACACATGGTGAGGCGGTTACAAAACCCGACGTGAATGAGGACCTAAGCCCTACTTACCATGTGTTCTCTGGGGAAATGCTCGAGTCGAGAGACCGAACATAAAGGTTAGGCTGGGCCTGCGGGGAAGTGCCCGGATGCTCCTACGTATCTCATGAGGATGATAATCATGCCATACTTAGTTCTAAAGGGTGTCATGGTGAGATACCAGTGCCAGGGGAAAAAGGGAAGTGTGGGCGTGGCCCTTGCACTGAAAGAAGCGGAATTTGATAAATATTGTTTGTCCTTTAAGGTGAGTGATTTTTTTTTGTGAAGCGACAGGCCTAGGGTAGCAGGCCTTGGTGTCGCCACAAGAATCAAGCCGTGATAGACGTTAACAAATGGAAATTGCACGTGAGCAATAACCAACATGATGTCCTCTACAACGAGGTCATCACAATGCAGTGCCATTTTTCATCGTGCGGATAGGACGATAATGTCATAGTTTAGGGTCGTGTGACAGGACCAAGCATGAATTTTAATGTCATGCAGTGTAGACGTAGCAGAGGCGATGCTAGGCGGGGAATGTGCGCAGTTTCATGAAACACAATTGATGGAGACATGATCCCACATCACAATGTATGCCACTCCGAGAGGGAGACCTCAGGCCGAGGGGCCTATATAGAGGTAAGAGGTGAAAAGAGGGGGGGAGAGACTAGCTCCCCAAATGGGCTGGACCCGAAGACAAGGCGTCCGGGTGGTCCTACGTATCCCATGAGGATGGGACTCAAGCTGAACGTAGTTCTAGATGGATCTTAGTTTATGTTCTTAGAGCTCGAACCATGGATGGTGACAACTTTCCGAGTAAGCGCAGACGTCAACCTGATCCCTAAGCCCACGTGAGTTAAAATCGGTGTGGGAAACAAGGGGGGGAATCCTTATCGCAATACTTGGGGTGTCCATTAAAGGGGAGTTGGAAGAGAGCCCTGAAGGATACATTTAATGCGGCTTTGTCCCCATAACGTGCAGATGCGCACTGAGGAGTAGTACTAAGAGCTTAGAAACTCTACTTGGACAAGATGAAGTGAAGAAGGATGTGAATCGTGTACCCGATACTTTGGGCTTAATGGGGATTTGGAATGGCGATGGAGAATAACTGTTGACTGTGGCGGAAAATGGTATCTATATCACATTAGCATGAAGTGGGAACAACAAACGAGCATCGACCGCTGACCGTATTCGCAACGCGGGATTTTATCGATTTGTTGTCCAAAACCCTCGGGGGCGTTGGCCCGTAACAGTAGAAGAGCCCTTGGGAGTAGTATCCAGGCCGTTCTTGGGGGTCCCTCTGGGTGTGAAAGATGACGGAAGCCCTGATGATGGGATACGCAAAGCCTGGAAGACGGGTGCAGATGTTTCTGAGTAAAGTCTGGCATTCCAGGTAATAAACCGGAGTACCCTTAGGTACATTGGTGAACCGTCGGAAAGGGTCGACGAAACAGCTCGAGAATGAGAGGTGCATAGCGTGGTTATTACAAGACCGACGTGAATGAGGTCATAATCTCATACCACGCCATATAATCCCCTTGTGGAGGAAGGGTAAACCAAGGGGCCAAGGTGGGATGAAGATTCCTGAGAGATGGGGCTGGACTCGAAGCCTAGACATTCAGGTGATCCTACGTATCCCATGAGGATGGGAATCAAGCCATATGTAGTTCTCTAGATGCAATTTAACGTCATGCGGGACGAGGAGGGGAGTAATATACCCCCAAATAGGGGAGGTGTACGGTATAACGAATAAACCGACGTGAATGAGGATGTAACCCCACACCACATCATACACTCTCATAAGAGAGGACCTGGGCCGGGGGCCCGAAAAGGCCAAGGGGCCTGATTGTTAGGCATTGGTCAGGAAGGCCTGACCTGCTTGCAGTTTAACATCTTATGGTAAGGACGAGGGAAATAGATAACTATATCTCATCTGGGGAGGCGTACAACACGGTGAGTAACCCAGCGCGAAAGAGGACGTAATACTACACCATGCCGCATGTCTTGACCCAAGGGGAAGATTTTGGCTTTTGGGCTGGGCCAACAGACGAAATTTCCAGGTGTTCCTACGTATCCCATTAGGATGGGAATCAAGCCATACGTAGTTCTGGAAGCATCATGCAGTTTAATGTCATGCTGGAAAAGGGATGCGTCTAATTTGGGGATATGTACGATACGACAAGTAATCCGACGTGAATGAGGACGTAGTCCCACACCACACCATACAATACCATAAGAGAACCCGAGTCGACGAAAGCCATGGGGCCTGAGGTCAAGCCGCAGCCAGAAAGGCCTAACTGGATTGCAGTTTAACATCTTGCAGTGAGGACGGGGGTCGTGGGCCCGAGGAGGCCAAGGGGCCTGAGGCTGAGCCTCGGTCAGGAAGGCCTGACTGGATTGCAGTTTAACATCTTACAGTAAGGACGGGTCCAAGGGGCCTGAGGCTGAGCCTCGGTCAGGAAGGCCTGACTGTCTTGCAGTTTAACATCTTGTAGTAAGGACGGGGGCCGTGGGCCCGAAGTGGCCAAGGGGACTGAGGCTAAGCCTCGGTCAGGAAGGCCTGACTGGATTGCAGTTTAATGTCTTTTAGCAAGGATGAGGTTCATGGACCGAAAGAGGCCAAGGGGCCTGAGGCTAAGCCTCGGTCAGGAAGGCCTGACTGGCTTGCAGTTTAACGTCTTGCAGTAAGGACGGGGGCCGTGGGCCCGAAGAGGCCAAGGGGCCTGAGGCTAAGCCTCGGTCAGGAAGGCCTGACTGGCTTGCAGTTTAACATATTGCAGTATGGACGGGGGGAGATCTTAGTTTAAGGTCATAGAGCTCGGACCATTTTGCAGTTTATCCTCGTGTAGGACGAAGATGCAGTTTAAGGTCGTGCAGGACCCTTTTTCCCTAGGCAAAGTATCGCTTGAGGAACTTGGCGTTGGTGGGAAGAGTTATGCGCTCAACATTCTTGGTTGCCAAGGAGTATGCTCTTTTGGGGTAAACCTTGTGGATGTCGTAGGGTCCTTCCCATTTGGGCTCTAGCTTTGGTGGTTTCCTACCGGGGATCATTGGTGCTCGAAGGGCCAAAACCATATCGCCCTGCAGAAAAGAGCGAAGGCGAACCTTCTTGTTAAAGGCCCTTGCTATCTTATTCTGATGTCTTTCCAGATTGTGCAGGGAATGAAGCATGTTCTCGTCTAGTGCTTCCAATTCAGCTAGACAGATTTCGGCCACCTCATCTGGCGCTTTCCGGTCATAGACTGCAGTGCGTAATGATGGAAGCTGGATCTCAATGGGTAGGACGACCTCAGCCCCATACACTAGGGAATAATGGGTCACCTGGGTGGAATTGCGAGTCGTCGTCCGATAAGCCCAGAGGGCGTTGGGGAGCTTGTCCAGCCAACTTTTCTTGTTCTGACCAACCATTTTCTGCAGAATGTTAGAGAGGGTTTTGTTGAACGCCTCGATCTGCCCGTTTGCCTGTGCATGATAGCGGGAGGTATGGTTCGAACTGATATTGTACTTGGCGTACAATTTTTTCAGCTCAGCCGCTCAGAAGTTGGTGCCGTTATCGGTGAGGATAGCGTGAGGGACCCCAAACCAGTGAATGATATTGGAGCTCACAAAGTCAACGATGGAACGGGCCTTGACCTTTTTGAGTGGAACTACCTCTGCCCACTTGGAGAAGAAATCTGTAGCAGTTAGGATGAACCTACACTGGCGAGCTGTCGCTGGTGGATATGGTCCCACTACATCAAGTCCCCACACCGCAAATGGCCAAGAGTACCTGGTGGATTGGAGGGGTTCCGTAGGCCGATGTATGAAGTTGGCATGAACTTGGCACGCGTGGCATCTCTTGGGAAACTCGATACAATCATGGATTTGAGAGGGCCAGAAGTACCCCAACCTACGGATTTGATGGGACAGCTTTGGCCCAGCTTGATGGGCACCACAGGAACCAGCGTGGACCTCTTGCATAACCTGAGAAATCTCGACTCCTTGAATGCAATGGAAGAGAACGTCATCAAAGCTCCGCTTATAGAGGATCTTCTCAAGACTAGGACCACTCTGGAGGGTAAATTGTAGGGCGCGACATCAGATTCTCTCACGCTCGACCCGATCGTCTGGGAGGCAACCATTTTGGAGATACTCGACAAAAGGTTCCCTCCAGTCAATAGTGGCTTCAACTACTATGTCTGACGAACCCGAGACCCCTGACGTAGAGGGCCCGACGGTGAGATGACTTACCCACAGGCCGTCATTGTCCTCTTGGGTGATGAGGGCAATGACTCTCTGGTGTGCCACATGTATGATCAAATCATCTTGCTCGGGTTCCGCGAGCGACATAGCTAAGCCGGCCAAAGCGTCAGCTCAACCGTTCTGTGACTGAGGGACATCGGTGACCTCTGGCTGAGAGGAGAACTGGGACATTAGGCGGAGGGTGCACTCTAGAACTGACACAAGCTCCGGCTTCTTAACGACATAATCTCCATTGACCTGCTTGATTACCAGCTCAGAATCTCCTTTCACATGTAGATGGGGCACGTCGATCTCAAGGGCCAACTCGAGGCCGGTGATGAGAGCCTGGTACTCTACCTCATTGTTGGTACAACCTTCTGACAACAGGAATGAGTATGGTAGGACGGATTGTGCCGGGGTAATGAAGACGATACCCAATCCCACTCTGTTGAGCTTAGGATCGTTGAGCCTCCTACCGGTGGGGCTCCGGGAGGCACCGTCGAAGTGCATTTGCCAAAATGGGATGACACGATCGACTAAGAGGATCGTCTCATCAGGAAAATCTAGCTCCAGGGATTGATCCGCGGAGGTTGGATGGGCAGCTAAAAAGCCTTCCAATGCCTTTCCTTTAATGGCCTTCTGAGGTACGAACCTGATATCAAACTGCTGGAGAATCACCGCCCACCGTGCTAGTCGGCCAGTCAACATGGGGCAGTTCAGGATGTACTTCAGTGGGTCTACCCGGGAGACCAATTGCACCTCATGGTGCTGCAGGTAATGCCGTAACTTCTGTATGGAAAAAATGAGCGCAAGGCATCCCTTTTTGATAGGGGAGTATCTGATCTCCGTATCAAGAATCATGCAGATGAGATAGTAGAGACTGTTCTCTGTACCCTCATTATTCTTCTGGGCGAGCAGTGCACCGAGGGATCATTCCAGGGTGGTCACGTAAAGGACCAGTGGATTTCTGGAGACAGGTGTCATCAAAATCGGAGGTTGGAGCAGGTACTTCTTGATTTCCTCAAAGGCAGTCCGACACTCTTCATCCCATTTGTAGGCGGCACCCTTCTTCATGAGCCGGGAAAAGGGCTTACACTTTCCGGCCAGATTCGTGATGAATTGGCGTATATAGGCTAAGTGGCCTTGGAGACCTCAAAGTTCCCGAATATTTCTTGGGGGAGGCATTTGGCTGATGGCCTTGATCTTCTCTGGGTTGATCTCAATGCCCCAGTATCTAACAACAAATCCAAGAAACTTCCCAGAGGTGACCCCGAAGGCACACTTTAACGGGTTCATCTTTAGGTGGTGGGAACGGAGGATACTGAACACTTTCTCAAGGTATTTGAGATGGTCCTGGCACTGGCACGATTTGACCACTAGGTCATCCATGCAGCATTCCACCAGCGTCCTGAGAATCGGACTGAATATGCGATGCATGGCCTTCTGATAAGTGGCACCTGAATTTTTCATGATGAAGGGCATAACCTGGTAACAAAAGGTACCTTGGGGATCCCTAAAGGCAGTTGACTCCTCGACCTCGAGGGCCATCCGGATCTGGTTTTACTCGGAATACCCATCCATGAAAGAGAGGGCTTGGAACCCGGCCATAGCATCAATTAATAACTCAGTCACCAGGAGGGGAAAGTCATCCTTTGGGAAGTGGCGATTGAGGTCGCGGAAGTCGATGCAGACCCTGATCTGCCCATTCTTCTTCCTGACCGACACAATGTTGGAAAGCCACTTGGGGTACTGGAATTCCTTGATGAAGTTGGACTTTATAATCTTGTCAAATTCGGCCTCAACCATAGCACCATGAGAAGGGTGCATCTTTATGGGGGGATTCTTAAACCCGCGATAGTTTGACGGGAGGCCCAGGCGGTGAATGACTACTTGGGGATCTAGTCCTGGAATCTTGTTGTAACTCCAGGAAAACACATCACAGTGTTTCTTGAGAAAGCCTACGTACCTCTGCTACTCCTCGGGGGACATGGCTGCACTGATCAATGTGGGGCTTGGATCTGCCTCGCTTCCAAGGTTCACCTGTACCAGTTCATCAACTGTGGTAGAGATGCCTTCCTCAAAGGCGGGGGGAGCATTCTCCAGATCTTCCTCTCCACCCGTGGAGGGGTTTCCCACAAAGGGGTCTTCTTCTGGGCTATCAAACCTTGATGAGAAGCTGGTGCCGGCTTGGGCAGCAATGGTCATCGTATCAGGAGACCCACTCGCCACTGAGACCATAGCAATGAAGGCAGTCGATCCTATCCCATCTGGCCTTCGGCCCAAGGGGCCACGTTTGATGACATCAAAGCAGTGGTGACGCGTCGGCCTGAGTTGGTTGATTCCAACCCGGCTGAAGAGACGCATATGACATACTGCCATTGTCATAATCTTGACATTTCGGTACTGCACAGGGGTAGGAGGCTCCGGGATCACCTGAGCCTGGTTGGTGTAGGAGTACGAGGTGATTTTATGTCATCGCTTGGACATGGGAACACACCTTCCTTGCGTACCCGAACCAACAAAACACTGCTCCATGTCCAGGGTCGTGGCCTCCAATCGATGGATCAGGAAAATGTAGGCATCATCCAGGCCTGCCCATGGATCACTTGTGACCGGGGCAGGTTCATCCTCAATTACTAGAATTTGCTTATCCTTTCTCTTGTAATAATCAGTGTCTAGATAGCGGGATTCACAAGAGGCTAAAGGATACTCATCTCCTTGGAGCACACCTACTTGACCATTGAGGGAGTATTTGAGGCATTGGTGATACGACGAAGGGACCGCTGCATGCAGATGGAGCCATGACCTACCCATCAATGCGTTGTTGGCGGTGTCCTGAGAGACAAATATGAACTCGGTGCTGGCAATTAGGCCGCCGAACTGGGTCTTCAGGTAGATATTGCCGACTGGGGATTGCTCAGTCCTGTCGTATCCCTAGATTATGAGGTTGGAGGGTGTCAAATCATCTTTAGAAAGACCCAGCCTTCGCAGTTTTCGAGTTGGGATTAGGTTGATCCCGAAACCCGTGTCAACGAGGCAGCGGTGGAATTCCATGCCATTGAAGTGGCCAGTAATGTATAGTGGGCGAATATTCCCCTGTATGGGAGGGTCTTCATCTTCACCGGAGAACGAGATAACTTCCTGACATTCGGCGTTCTCAATTTCCTCGGCGTTGAAGGCTTCCACAGTTTCTACCTCCATCTCAAACTGAAGGGGGATCCTTAGGGCCTCGGAAAGTGCTTCACGCATTTTAGACGATATGCAAAGGGCCTCAAGGATAGAAAGCCTTGCTGGAATGCCGTCCGGGTGCTTCAAGACATCATACTTTCATGCCAAGCACGAGCCTTTGCTTACTGGAGGTCGTTCTGCAGTTGGAGGCATAGCGGGTCCTGCCGGTTGAACCGACGATTGGCTAGTGTTGGGTACATCCCGCTGCCTACTAGTTGAAGCCTGGAGAGTAGTCGCAAGATTAGGACCAGACAACGGAGATTGTCCTGTAGCCGGGCAAGACTGATTGTGATACGGACGAGGTAGCTCTGCCTGACCTAGTTTCACAAACGACGGTGGAGGTAGAACTGAGGGCATCATATGAGGTTGCGCATGTGGAGCTCTGCGTTGAGCCTACTGTCTGGTCTCAGTAGCATGCACGGTCTGGCTGAAAGTGCCCGCTGACGTTCCTCGATGACTGGCGTGGTTGTGGTTCCGCTGACGTTGACGTTGGCTGAGGACATTGGGGAGGCTCTCCTGGCGTTCCTCTTCGTCGGGAGTCATATAGGGCTTTACCAGCTCCACGGTGTTAACCGAAGCGTACCCCTGGCTGTCGCTCGACGAGTCATCCACCACTGGGAAGATTCTGGGAGTAATCCTTACTTCAGGGGGCATAAAGTCTCCAAGAGTTCGGGATGACGATGGCAGTGGTGGAGTGCGTTGCTTCTTCTTGCGTCGTCGCTGCTTGCCCTTTTGGGAAGAGGTCGACTGTGAAGAGGATGCAGAGGTACTGGATACTTCCCCCGAAGGCTCCGGCTGATTCATGCGTGCCTGAATGATACCACGGGCACGGGCAGCGGTTTTTCGAGCCATCCAGTCGTCGTATTTTTGGGACCCACGGCTGGGAACCTGCTTCCACTCGCCTTTGCTGTCGCTACCGATCTCTGACCCTACAAAGACACCCGCTACTTGTGTATTGGTGCCGGGCCCAACCTAAGTATTTTTTTGTTGAACTGGTCTTAAATATATTCTTTAAACACATATAATTGATTTAGGGTGTGCCCTATAATCCGATGATAAGGATAGTAGTTGGGGTGATCAGTGAGATTCGCCTCTGTCGGCCTTCTGCACTCGGGTAGGCGCACAATCCCTTGCTCCAGAGCACTTCAGAAGTAGCCAGGGACCGGATTTTCGTTGAACAAATAGGTCTGGTGCCTTCTTTCCGGATAGGGGGCCCTGGGGGCCTGGCCCTGGTGAGGGGCCGGAGGGGCCTGCCGAGGAGGCGGCGCCTGATTGTCTCTCCTAGGTGGTGGTGGCGCATTACGCGGGGGAAACTGTCGATTCTGAGGAGGTCGCTTCTGGGCAGGAGCCTGCACTTGAGGTGGAGGACCTCTGCGGGGTTGCCGGGATGGTGATGTTGGTAGTAATTCCAACTACCTGGGGGATTCTATTTGGGCCACCGCAGCGGGTTCGGCTCTGGCAGCCCTCCTGGCAGGGATCACAGGGGGCAGCAAAAGTGCCTGACTAGCCTGTTGTAGAGCCTCCTCGAGGGGCTGAGCCTTATCTGAGAAATCCCGGAACCCTCGAGGGTAGTTCTGGGTGATCAGGGAAGAAACCAGCTCTATTTTAACGTTCCCTACACACATCGTCAGTAATTTCTCCTGAGTTAGTGGCATGTCGAGGGAGTATGTAAGTCCCTTCCACCGGGCGATGAAGTCCGCGACTCGCTCATCAGGCCTTTGTTTGCAGTTGAAGAGGTCTTCGATGTTGGTATTTCGCGTGGTGGAGCTGAATTAGTATAGGAACTGCCGGTGCAGATCCTCCCAACCGGTCACCGATCCAATAGGGAGCTGGATGTACTAGACGAATGCGGGGCCCTCCAGTGTTTGTACGAAACATCGGAGCATGGCGGCTTCTTGCTGGGCTGGATTCCCCAGCATGGGGACACACCTGGAAGAAAATTAGGCCAAGTGCTGTGGCGGGTCCCCTGTCCCGTTGAAGGGCTAGAAAGTGGGGTTCCCAAAACCCGGGGGTGCAGGCATATCATCTACCCATGCGGGATATGGCTTGCCATCCGATGGGACCGCCACCTACCGGGTTTCCAACGCTTCGAGGCGGGCGATGAGTGCTGCTATAAGATCATCCGGGTGGGGGTCCCTGTCTTGACGAGGATCCCTAATCACAAGTGCGTTGCCAGGTTCTTTGATACGGTAGATGGACTCGGAAGCTCGTGGAGCGACTGGCGGAACGGCCTGCAGGGCGGCTGGGGGAACCCGGGATGGATTCCTCAGATTGTCCCGTCATTCAGCAGGGTTTGGCGAGACGTATAGCGCCCTCTTGCCGTAAGTTCCGGATTTTTCCCTATCTGCAGAAGTAGCGTGATTAGGGTTTCCCGGAGGCATCTCATGGGGGGGGGGGGGAATTTCCTGCCTCTGCTACCCCGGCTTGGGATTACCATAGTCGGGTTGCTGCTCTGCAGCATGCTCAGCCAAGAGTTCGTCAACCAGCCTCTTCTGCTCAGCAAGCTGCTGGCGTAACGCAACCTTCTCGGGATCTTCGTCCGTCTTCTATACAGAGGCGGACGGGTCGGAGTGCTTGACAGTTCTGACGTTCTCCTTACCCTTACCGGCATTTCGAATGAGTACCAGCGACTCGGTGGGTACAGGGAGGCCTAGAAGGTTCCTCTGCTGATGGGTAACCCTCCCTGATGGGTCCAGCAGTGGCGGTACGCCCTCAGGGGGTAAGTCTCCATCGATAAATTCAAGCTCGTCTTCCTTATCCACTACGTCATCCATGTGGACTGCGACCCCTCTCGAGGGAATGTCTTCAATGCCACATAACGAATTAGGCTGCCGTCAGATAGGGATAAAGAGGAGAGTGACATAGTTTCCCTAGCCACAGACTTGCACATGGGGGGTAGCTTCCCTGATGACTCTACAGAGAACTTTGAAACTCTTAACGCATTTCCGTTGAAGGGTGCTCTGATGGCTTGGTGACTTAGGGTGCTGGGCCATAGGGAGTGCGACCAAATCGATCAGGCGACATTGCTCACTGATTTCTTCAAAGTGCTCTCGACTCTTGGGGTACATCACCCGCTTGTAACGAAGGGGGAAGTGTGTCGCCCATAGGGTTTGGAAAAAGCATCCCACTTCCTCTGGGGTAAGGGACTCTGGTGTGTGAATGTTCGGCGCTGCCATCGGCCAGAACTTCTCCAGGAAGTGATCCGCTGCGAGAATGCTCCAGAAGCTCCTGGGTTTGGACTCAGGGTATGGCCTTGTATTTACCCACTCGTCAACCGGGGGAAGCTGAGGGACCGGTAGCGGTACTGAGGAGGACCGCTGGGACAGTAAACTTGGTGGCGTAGAATATGACGAACGAGCTGACTGGCCGCCAAATTTCGGGCCATCCTCTGAAGAGTGAGGTGATCTGACCACGATATCATGATACGATGGGCTGATAGCCACAGCTTCTAGCACAGGAGTTGCATCCACCATCGATGGTTTATGCCGTTGCTCTACCATCTTTGGTCCCCAAAACAGCTCCCCGTGATCTCTGGTAGAGGTAGAGGGCGCTTCTGGTGACGACAGTGGTGATTGCGTAGTCGGGACCTGCGGCATTTCCACAATTTCTTCCTCCTGGATGTACTTGTGGAGAGAGGAGGGAATCCGGTGGACCTCAAATTCTGGGAGAATGAGGCTGATGTGCCTGGTCCCTGCCCCAATCCTTGACACGGAGGAGCATGGAGAAGGTTCCATCACTGAGTCGCATTCTGCTTCAGAATCTGAGAAGCGGGCATGTTTGATCTCCACCCGGGCCTTCCCAGGACTGTTCTTGTGGTGGCGACGACCCTCTCTCCTACCCCTAGATGGATTTTCGGGACAAATTTGATCCTCAACATGTGGTCTCGGGGCGGTGCTGACGCCATGGTGGAGAGGGCTCCCGCTTGAGATAACCGGGGTGTGAGGGGCACCAGGGAAAATGTCGAAGGGCACATGGGGAGGGACTCCATGGAAAATACCCACGTGGGAGGAGCGAGGCTGACCTTCACTCCTTGAGTTTCCTGGGTAAGGAGGACCTTCGACAGTTGTAGAGAAGATGTAGGGAGGACCCCCATGTTGGAGAGGGACCGGATGGGAAGTGCCTTCACATCGACGGTCGGGGGCAGGAGGAGGGACTGCATACCCTGCATGGTGGGCGTGGGAGAGGTTACCGCATCGAGCGTCACTACCACAGGGCAGGTCATTCTTCGAGATGGGGGTAGCATGAGGCATGTCTCCATGACGAGCTTTGAAACGGGGGAGGCCCACGCTCTGCGGAATAGTGGTACGGGGAGGCCCTCCATACGGGGAGACATTAACGCGAATTGATTATGGGTGATCACCACTCAGGAATATAACCCCGAGAGCCAACCTGACCTGCCCATGGGGCGGTTGGAGCCTCGGTCCTGGTCGGGTGAAGGAGTGCTCCGGCTCAGTGTATACAGGGACTCCATGTTGCACGTCGGCGGTGGCTCGGGCCATAGTAGCTGTTGACGTCGACGCACCTTGACGAGCGTCCTCAGCTCGGGCCCGGCGCTGACGTTGGGTCAGACGGGCTGGCGCAGGTGGTGCAGGGGCATAACCTACCTGCTCTTCTGGCGAAGCCGGTCGGCGGCGCTGATGCATCCGGGTGAGAGCCCTTTCCTGGAGCCCCTGACTTGGGACTCTGAGCGGGCCGAGCCGGACATCACCCACCTCATCAGCGTAAGGCGAGAAGTCGTCGAGGCGTTCCGAGGACAGGCTCTCGAAACGATTTAACGTTGGGGTGGGGAGCAGGGGATCCCTGCATGGCCTTTGAGGGCGGAGTTGATGGCGGGTCCTGGATTCCTCTAGGTCTAGGCGGGCCATATCTCGAGTTGGGATGACCCCTTCCTCCTCGTACCTGCGTACAAGGTTGTTGATCACCCTTCACTGGATGATCTCTGACGAGTAGAGGGGACATGGGCGCCCCGTATTCACGGATGTAGAGGCCGTAGTGGCATTAGTGGATCCATGTGGGGCGGCTGTGCCAGTATTTCCCCTGCCCCTACGTAGGCGAGCGGGTGGTGATCGTGTCCCCATAGTAGCAACCTGGTTCCTGGGAAATGGAGGGATCAACTCATCAGCACTGCGAGGAAAAGGATTGACAACCAGTGCCCCAGTGTCATTCCATTCTCCACGTCTGTAAGAAGGATCCAAGCCAACACGTTGCAAAACGGAATGCCCCACGTTCTACTGCCCCAAATTCCGGTGAGTTTCACGCTAGGCCCGCTATTTTCTTGGCGGGACCCAGTGCCAGATATCTGGATCCGGTGACACGTTAATCTACTGGTGTCTTGAATGATACTAATATCCACATTGATGAGAAGAATTTCACGTCGGGTTCACCATTTTTGTTTCCGACGCTTTCGTCGGGGCGCGCGCATCCATCTGTGGAGGATGCACTACTGTTTCCCCCCATTCCCGCTTTCTAAAGGTGGGCGGCATCCACTCCTTATTCAGGGACGTCTGCTCCTTGATCGAAACCAGGATGCTGGGATGTCACTTCTTCCTTCTGTGGATTCCTCCTCACAACTCGTCACCTAGTCCGGGTCTCCCTCATAGATCTAATACTTTTTTCATGAAACTCTTCCCAGTGCCATATTTCCATGGATGCTGGTTAATTACACTGCTTCTGTCAGGACATTCCAAAGGGTCCGGTCAGGGCAGCAACCTTCAGTCAGGGGAGTAGTCATGTCGAGGCATCAGTGGCATGTCTGTATGCTGGGGAACTGGCATGTATATCTTTTGTCCCTTGTCATGGGGCTTCTCGAGGGCTTGGAAGCCCGAGGCATCCCACATCGAGCGCGGGGAATCATACGCCCTAGGAATATATCTAAGGTTTTCCTCAGCTTCCTATGTTAGACACTGGGTATGCCGCAGGTTTAACGTCTAGTGGAGACGGTTACGCCAAGGGCGTGCCATCCGAGGTTTTCCTTAGGCATCTCATGTTTATCACGAGGTAGGTTGCAAGTTTAACATCCAGCGGAGACATTTCTTCCTGATCAAAACACTAGCTGGAGTGGATCAAATTGACGAATTTCTCTTGAAGGGATGCCAATATTGGGGCCAACCCATGGGCGACTTCCTGAATGTTGTGAAGAGGAGCAGAACGACATGATCTCGCCGGGATATGACGGTCCAAGTGAGAATCAGGGTGGATGATGGATAGGTGGATGAAGCGGAGGGGGACTAAGATGGGACTAATGCAAGGGCGACAATGAGATTGGACTTGAGCCTCAAAGAGACCTCCTATGTATCTCCATGGTAGGGAATCAAAGTCCGCGTAGTTCAGGATGGTGCCGACGAGACGATGTAAATGTGGACCTTGGCCCGATGGGCATCGTCAGTGAACCACCGTGGAGGTGAACCCGAGAGTCCACTGGTGTTGGGCTTGAACCTCGTGAAGGCTTCCTACATACCATGACTTTACATGGATCAAAGTCCCCGTAGTTTAGAATGGTGTGTCAGCTAACCAATGTGAATGAGGGCCTTGGTCTGGATGGTGCGGGGCTTACACACTAGGCCGCCCAGGTGCTGGTGACCTGACGTGAAGAAGGTCGGAGTGACCAACAGATGGTGGGATTGAACCTCTGGGAGGCTTCCTACATACCATGCCTTGACATGGATCAAAGAACACGTAGTTCAGGTTGGATGCCGGAAGGCCGATGTGAATGAGGAGGACCAGGGGGTCCCAGTGGTGGTGGTCTTGGACCTCGTGGAGGCTTCCTACATACTAGGCCTTAACTCGGATCAAAGACCACGTAGTTTAGGTTGGTCACAACGACTTTCCGCTGGACCAGAATGCAGTTTAGCATCGTGCGGGACGAATATGAACCCTGACGTGAATAAATGATGAGAGGTGGGCTTGAACCTCGTAGAGGATTCCTATGTACCATGCCTTGACATGGATCAAAGACCTCGTAGTTAAAAGGGTCTTTGTCGGCGAACCGACGTGAAGGTGAACCCAGGGGTCCACTTGTGGTGGGTGTCGGCGAACCGATGTGAAGAAGGGACCTTGGTACGATGGGAGATGGTCTTGAACCTTAGGGAGTCTTCCTACATAATGTGCCTCGACATGGATCAAAGTCCTCTTAGTTCAGGTTGGTCACAACGGCTTGCCGTCGGACTGGAATTTCAGTTTAACGTCATGCTGGATGAGGGTGGAACCTGACGTGAAGAAATGATGGATGGTCTTGAACCTCGTGGATGCTTCCTACGTACCATGCCGGGACATGGATCAAAGACTTCGTAGTTCAGAATGGGTGTGCAGTTTAATGTCATTACAGGACAAGGGCATACAATTTAACGTCATGTTGGATGAGGGAATACAGTTTAACGTCATGCTGTATGAGGGCATACAGTTTAACGTCATGCTATACGAGGTCATATAGTTTAACGTCATGCTGGATGAGGGCATTTCCATGGCCGATGCTTACTCTAAGCCCACGTGAGTCATGCTCGGTGTGAGAAACAAGAGGCAACAAGGACCTGGCGATCACGTCGCGAAGGGTACGTCCATGAGAATCGAAGAGGGGCTTACGCATTAGGTGGCCCATGGTGCTGGGACTTACTCCAGGATGGAGGCCCGAAGTGTGAAAAAGCTCGGTGGGAGAAGGATTTGGGACCAACGATGGAAGGTGCCTCATTCCCTGTCGCGCCCTCCGCTGGCCTTGGCAGTGGAGAAGTGAAGAGGTGCATGGGTGCTACCTTCTGCAAGAGAGGTTTGGGGAATATAACGGGGTGGTTTCCCTTCTCCCATGGACATATGCTACTCCGAGAAGGAGGATATCATCCCTTGTGGAGGGGGTGACCCTGTCTCTGTGGAGACGAGTGGCGTAAAAAATGTCCGAGCTGGGGGGACCCTGTGTGCGAGGCACGAGGCCAGATCACAATTTAACTTCATGTGTTGAGGATGAGGTGCTTGACAGTTTAACGTCCTGCAGCTCGGACAAGGTGGGTTATTCCACACCCCTAGGACTTACATACCCGATACCCTTTGTTCCTTGGGGGAGGGAAGGTACTGGAAATGCCATGGTAAAAGGAGGTCGTGGAGCGAACCATCGAGGGGTCCACATTAGCGTGGCTATGCAAAGAAGAAATAGCTGTTAGTGTGCCTATGCGAAGAAGCATTAGGCGAAGCAACGCTACAGGTGGTGTTGTCCATGGGATTTTAAAATCACATCGTGCAGACCTGGAGGGTCTCATGGGAAGAGGAATTGCCAAGCAAAGGAGTAGGCTTCACGAAGTGGAGTGCCTATGCCTTATCATGGGGAAGGGGTCTGACTGGGAGGTGCTTCGCAAAGTGGAATAGTATTCTCAGAGCACTGCCTCGCGAAGCAGAGGGGCCTCACGGAGCAAGGTGCTGAGAATCAGTGTGCTTCGCGATGTACAATGACCCTGCCTTGGCATGTGGATCACTAGTACCAGATGGGTGTTTCGCGAAGCAAAAACACTCCACAGCTGCCCGGGTTCCCTTGGGAATCCCCTTCCTCCACGAATGACCTTAGGCTTCACAAAGGGCATCCCTCTCGGAAGAGGGGCTCAAGACGAGATAGGGCGAAGGCATCTTGCAAAGTATAAGTACCTCGCAGAGCTCATGATTCCCGGGGGGCGAAGGGTGCTTCACGATTCGGGAGCTGAGAAGCCGAAAGGTCGGATCGTCCGTCCTCTGGGCTGAGGGGGAACCCAGTATTTATAGGCAAGGGGCTCCGTGAAGTAGATCTCACGTGGCGTGAAGGGGCGGCGGGTGCTTCACGGCGGGCACGCGAACGTCAGGGTGTTCGCGGAGTGTTACCGCCTCCTGTGCTTTGCGGCGGGCTCGCAAACGTCAGGGCGTTCGCGGAGTGTTACCGCCTCCTGTGCTTCGCGGCGGGATCACAAACTTCAGGGTATTTGCGGAGTGTTACCGCCTCATGTGCTTCGCGGCAGCCAGGATGCTCGAAGGGTGCTTCGTGCCATAGATTCACGAGGCAGCGCGCGGGGCTTCTTTTCCATCCCCTCTTTGCGTGCAATATTTTGGCTCCAACAGATGTAAATATTTTTTTAATGTAAAATAAGTAAATAATAAATGGAAAATGGTTATTTAAAATCCAAAAAGACTAAAATAATTTATATCTTTGAAATTACTTGATTCTCGGGGATTTAAATGAGTCATGTGGTGGGAATTAAATAAGAATTATATTTAAACTGAATTAATGATGAATTATTAGAGAAGTTTGACCGTGTTATTTTTGAAGATATTTGGGGATCCATATCAAGAATTTTAAAAATATAGTATTTCGATCATTCTAATTTTCCTTATTTCCTTCGAGTATCGACAATCTAGAACATTACTCTTGAATCTTAGGAGTCGTCTGTCATTAAC
This sequence comes from Viscum album, assembly GCA_963277665.1. Classification (NCBI taxonomy): domain Eukaryota; kingdom Viridiplantae; phylum Streptophyta; class Magnoliopsida; order Santalales; family Viscaceae; genus Viscum; species Viscum album. The sequence goes on along the minus strand of OY728133.1, from coordinate 2,060,007,096 downwards.
CTGAACCCCTCCCACTCGCAATTTCTAGGAATGTTCATTAGATTTATTCTCTCTCTATTCTCAATAGGAATATATAGATTTTTAGGTAGGAGATTATTCATCTCTTATATTATTTATATCCTTCATGTTTCATGTGATCAATTCATCAATTTTCTTGGCGATTTCTATTATTTGTTGCTGGGTGGAGCTTCCTTCTTGTAGTGTAGGTTGTTTGTGATCTTGGGCCTTTGGTATGTTGGGGCTTTTTTATTGTCTAAGTCAATGATGTCATTATGGGTTTCCTCTAAGCCCTTAAAAGAGGGTTATTCTCAATAAAAAAATAATTTTCAGTCAGTCTTGGTGATTTCTAGGCTACGATGTCATCTCTATTTATCATCTATTTTTGGTGCAACATGACATATGTAATGACCCATAATTCTATCAATGAAATTTACCTTCTTACAATTATTTAATGTAGTATAAATCACATAAAATTACTTAGAGAACACAATAACAACTTTATAAATGAATAATGAACGAAATAATAGGTATTTATAGATGTTAAGGAACCTATACCGATGAAATAAGAACTGGACCTTTTGAACAATAATACAACCCTTATAAATAGTAAACTTTCTAAATGAATAGTAACCTCACCAATGAAAGTATAAATAAAATTTAGGCATATTATAAATGAAATTAAGATATAATTACATCATAGTATAAGTAAATGAATATTTTAAAAATTATTAATTAAGTATTGGTATTTTTGTAACTCATAAATATTTAATTAAAATTTTATAATTAATAAAATTATTTAAAAGAAAATTTATTTTTATAAAATGTATTTATAAATTAATATTTTTTTGTCTTATGATTTTAAGATAATTTCATGACACCTTAGTCAAATTTTCAAAGTGTTATAAAATCAGTTATAATTTTAAAATATGTATTTTTCGAGTAAATGATGATTAATTAGAAATTAAATTTATCATATTTAGAAAATTATTTTCATAAAATGGAATTCATTTTTGAATTATATACATAAAAAATAGTTAGGGTGAATTTTTGGGATTTTTCTAAAATACTTTAATTTTTTTTGAATAGTGAAATACGATAATTTACAATAAATGCTAAATACATGAATTTTTTATTCATTATTAATGTAAGGATGAGGTAAGAACCATTAGTTCAAAATAAAATGCACTATTTACTTTATTTAGTTATAATAATCTACACTATTTCTTATCTTGAACCAAAATAATAAACTAATGATTAAAATAATAAAAAACCCCCCTCTCTTCTACTATAAATACCATCCCCCACCCCTTCTCATCAAACTTTCAAGGATTTGAGAATTGTAAAATTTATAACAAATAATATTACCATGAAAATCCCCCATGTACATGAGCCTTTGGTCTCAACAAAATACCAAAACCAATCCTCTTAAGGTGGTTCTCAAGGAGGATAATTCAAGAGGTAAAAATCCTCTTTCTTTTCTTTTATTTTCTTATCCTTCACTCACCTCCCCTATCCAGAGATACATAATAAATATAGTGTCATTTATATACTATAATTATATCATGTTAATTTAATATCCATCATCAAAATCCTTTATCTCTCTCTTTTATTCTATAAATAAAAACATCACTAGTGATGTGTCAATTTACCGACATCATGGATGATGCATTTTCATTTTCCATTAACGCCTTCAAGGATGGTCATAAAACAATTGTAATGGTTAAAAAAATTATAATATATGTATTAAATCTTATGCAATTTTCTATAACCATTATATACACATGATTTAAATTGATAAAACACAAGTAGTTTGTGATGATTGAAAAACTGTCAAGATAATTTAAACGATTATCACTAATGTCTTATCTAATGATTCTTCCTCAACCCAAATATAAAAATTGATTATATAAACATTTAATATTATGTATTATCATTAATAACATATAACTTCAATTCTTGATATCTATTCCCATTTTACATGAACTTCCATACTCATATACAAGTAAACAGATCATGAAAACCAAGGAAACAAATGCTCCCGAATGATAAAATTGTATCTTATAACTCATCAAAAAATAATAAATAAAATTAATAAAATTATATCAAATAAAATAAATATATAAAATATTATTAATTAATTAATTAATTAATTTAATTTGATTATCTAGGACATTAAGATCAAGTGCAGAAAACTTCCAGACATAAGGTAAGGGTTTCTTCCCAAACCACAATTTTCATTCAGGTTATGATTTCTACCTCTATACACTAATGGAATTCTTTATTCTTTTTATATAATTATTATAAATTCTTTTTATAAATTCCAAAATCATGTATCTAGATAAATTATTCTTTTTTATGGGAAATACATGTTTTATAAGGTCCCCTTCTCAATTCTTCCAGATAAGCAAGCCCGATTGAAGAGAACTTCCTAGTTTATTACCCATTTTCAAGTACCATCAATAATCCATTTTAATAAACCATTTTTTTAATAACTAATTTTTTCATGAAAAACTATATTAGTTCATTTCTTATTTTATACAAACAATTATGACAAACACAAATTATTTTTTCAAAAAACTCTTCTTTGAAAATTAAAAGGTGTATTTCTATTAAGAATTCCTTGATGATTTTATCAGAGTATTTTAATCTATTTCAACACCTCTATTGAGTTATATTATTTTTGGAGATTTTTCTATTATGATAATCATGTAAAATATTTTATAAAATGGTTTATGATCAGTTTGACTATGGATATCCTTTCTTGATACCATTCACTATACTACTCAGAATGGTTAGTGATTATGTTTAGAGATTGGGGAATGCAATTTACATTTCATATGTATATGTTGTTTATGTTTAACAACATTAATATTAGGAATTAATTTTACTTATTAAGTGATGTGTGGGGACATCTATATCCCCTTGATGCATCAGTAGGTCTCATGTGACCAAACAGAAATGGATTTTGGCCGAGGCCTTAACTATTTATTTTTAGAAGTCTTGGAAAAGGCCTATACAATATATTTACGATGTTTGACATATGAAATCCTTAATTATTATATTATAAATTGATAATAAATCTGAACATTATAATAGAAGAATATTTATGGTGAATATTAATTCTTATGTAATTATTTCTTTGGCATTATTTACTCATATTTTACTCTTTACATATCATGCTCAAGTTTATGTTCTGATGGCTTGTGTTTTTAGTTATTTGTCGTGCCTTATTGTCTATTTTATCTTTCAATATATTAATTACCCTTAATAAGAATCTAATCTCACCCCTTTATTATGTTTCCCCAGGATTTGAATATGTATATTATGAATGACTTGCAGGGAAAAACTAAGAGTTTATGGGTGTTTATAATTGAGTTTCTATGTTGTATTTCATTTCAAGTTGAAATGTAATGTTCATTTATGTAATATAGATTGTAAAACTACTAAACTGTTCGTTCCTTTATGATTCGAGTCTTGTATCTACTCCAATGTATTAATATAAGGCACCGACTCTAGGCTATTAAGGTCGGGGTCTTTACAACATACAACCCTTCCAGGCAGAGAATCCAATCTCTCTCTTTATTTTTATTCAATTATGGATTTGTCATGTTTTTTTATTTCCTATGGGTGAATGGTAATGATTAATTTAAAAAGATAATAAACCATATTAAATAAAATGATAGGTTTAATAGGGAATCAGTATGATTCACATATGGTCTCTAGTTCTTATGATTTTACTACCTGTATTTTGTCTTGAAACTTGATATTTCTCCATTTAGCTTTCCTAGTTGTTGTGTCCTTAATGTGTTGACTATTTAAAACACCTTGTATAATATTTTAATTACTTAGTTCTGGTAATAAAATCATTTTCATTAGAAAATTCTTATTTGATTTGTCACCCATGCTAGAGATAATGATGAGAAGTTATGAAAATACCTATTTAATTAAAAATCATGGATGTTATAAAAGATAAAACATGATTATTTGTGTGTTCTATGTGTGTTCTCTGGTATCCTTATAGTTGGTTGTCTTGGGGTGAGTTTTGGGCTGGTTTAGAAATAAGTGGTTGGTTCTCATAGGGGAAATATTCATAGTTTTTTGGTAGAAATGAGATGATTTTGATTATGTAATTGGTGATAACACATTATGGAACAGAATATAGCTTGAAAATTAGCGATTTAGCTCACTTGAAAGTATTGGGTATCAACTAGTAATCGTTTTTCATTAAAAAATATAGTTAACAACTTAAAGAACAAAACTTAACAGGTAAATGGTAAATACGGAAATAATTTGAAATGTGGATAAATAAAATAAATTTGGGAGTTTTTTATAGAAATTTGTGTGGAATACATGGTCTGGTTTCATTATAGTGGAGGTAGAAGATAGTGGTTGTGTCTGGGTGTATTAATGGCATTGTGAACCGAGTTAGTGGTACATATTTTTAGAACCCCCAAGTTGGGTATTGAGTTTATCAATTCTACCATGAAATTATTTTTATTTCTTCATGAACCCTTCCTAAGTTAGATAAACTTATAGACACCCAAAGGTTTCTATTTCTATGTATTAACCCCAAAAATCAAATTTGGAGAGGGCATATGGTTGACAACCTTATCTTCCCACTCCCCCTTTAGAAGTAATACTCATGCTACAATAGTTGAGGGTGGTGATTATTAGTGATGGGTATGTGACATGGGATAAGAATCATGCATGGTAGGAGGAGGGAACATTATTTATGTCATTTATGTTCATGATACCCTTCTTTACCGGATTGGTGGTGTGTGGTTAAATATAGGGATGAGCACATTATATGTGGCTGATTCACTAACTGTGGTATGTGACTTATGACTATTCACTGATTCCATCACAAGATACATGGACACATGAGAGGCTAGGGTAAGTAGGGTTGTGATAAAAATCACATCAGTTTTGGAAGGGATCAAGAAAAATATGTGTGATGTTGGGGCGTGAGAACAGAAAACTAGTAGGTAAGTAGTGGTGGGGAGCGTTTTATACATATAAATTTGATATTACTTTACTATATTTGGTTCATGATTTGGGGAATGATCATTGGTTAATTTGGGGATTAGTTGAACTACATATTTTTTCATTGATTATATTGTTTGTTATATGAAACCCATGTTCTGTTCATGTTGTAAATCCCAAAGGTAATTTGAATTTGAGTTTTGTGAGGGGTTTGTTTTGAGAACTGGGATTCCGATCGATAATCTGAGTGTTATAGTGTATCGAGATAATATTTTTTGATATTTTTTTGACTATTTAGAGGTGACTTGGGTGATTAAGAATGTATTAGGAGATTTGGGTTATGTTTCAAAAGTTTTGGAGGGTGTTTTCATGCTACAATACTTGGTGTGCATAGTTTAGGGAAAACCATACAACACACAGAGCATGAAAATTTTTTAGTTCATTTTTTAATGTGCATGGGTGGTTTTCATGTTTAGAGAATGGTTAAGGGGTAACTATAAAGATTCTAGGGTAAACTATAAAACATGGGTTTTTAAGGGGGTGTCACACAGTTGTCTCATGATTGTATTCAAACCTTGTGAAAAGTTGTAGATGAGGTACATAGGAATTTTTCATAGTTGGCACATGGTTTGGTAAGTCATGTGAACCAACCATTCATAAGGGGTATGCTTGAATAGTGCTGACCGCATGATTTTTTAAACCATGAAGCACATTAAAAGTGTAAATGAACTCTTTTTCCGTTAAAATTTTTATACCTATCCACATAATTTATCCTCTACCTCATGTGTATTCCCATACAACCTCCCTTATCCCTAATTCCTCCTCATATTGGGTAATTTTGGTGGTGATTTCTTGCTGTTTGAGTTGATTTTATCTTTCATTTGTCTTCTAATATTGGTTTATCTGGATTAACTTTGTATTTTGTTTCTCTAATTTAGGAGTCAATGTTGATTCCACTAGATAATAGTATAATTGGCTGATAGTGATGAGGATTGGCTAGATGACATCCTAATAAGGTATATGAATTTCTTGATATGTAATTTTTATATAGGTACGCCACTATGTGATTTTCTTAGGGTTTTTGAAAAAATAAAATAAAATTGGTGGATTAATTATTAGTGAATAATGGAGATTTTTCATGTTTTAGATTAGCACGTGTGTTGGGAGTAGAACACACCTTTTTTCTTAAGGTTTTTATGAGGTTTATGGACTAGTGACTTTTAGGAAAATATTACCAATTGAAATAAAATGTTAAATTAATTATAGATTTTTAACATTGATTTGAACAGTTTATTATAATTTCTTATAATTAATTATTAGATATTAAATTCTAGGATAGGTACTCAGGGGTTGATTCAACATTTTATAAGCTTCGAAAAGAGTTTTTGGGCTATAGATTAAAAAGGGAATTTTCTTGATTGAGATAGATGGCCCCTTGAGCATACCCATTTGGAATTTAAATTTGATTATTTATACTTTACATGTGATATGATTCATATTCATTAAGGGTGATTGAAATTATTAATTTAAATTAATTTTTTAATTAAAAAATACCTATGTTTGAAATGAATAAGATGACGAGGCCATAAGGGACCCTGGACACTTTCTTGATTACCCCAACCTCTGATGGATGAGGCCATGATTATAATTGAATTCAATGTGATACTTGTACCTTTAGGGGTATAAATTAAATTAATTGAGTCATATGCAGCATCCCTAGTGATAGGATCCTTAGTTAACTCTTGGAATAGATTAGTCATGAAATTAGATGTATGGACAAGGGATTGACCATGTGGTAACCTTGAGATGATGTAAAGACTAAGTATTGTTGAGATTAACATGGAAAGAGTGTTCCTCACCCAATAATATATGATTACCTAGGTGTGTAGACTCAATTGATATTTATGGATAGGTTGGGTGTGAGGATCGATCTAGGAAGACTTGGTAAGGGGATATGATTGATGACATCTTCTTTATGTGATACTAATAAGGGATTACTTATTATACAAATGAGGTTGTGTAATGATTGATATGAGCTACAAGACATTATGTTTTATGAGTGATGAGTGTTTACATGAGAGAAAAGATTGTGGTTGGGGGGAATTCTTTGGTGTCCATGTTATGGACTGAGCGAGTGGACCTGGAGGATTCCCTAGTAATGTATTGATCTCCATGAGGGTGGATGTGGGAATTAAGCAGTGATGATTGTGGGTTTCACCTTAAAACCAAAATCAATGATGACACATGAGATGGTTTGGGTGGGATTCACTATGCACCAAGATGTATTGAGATATATGGGATGCCTTGTATGATCTCCTTGGATTGGAACATCATGTTTTCTATCAGTTTGGAATTCCTTGGATGAGATCCTTATATTCATTATGTCATTTGATTGGAATGACTTGGATGAGTTCCTTGTATTAATATTGACTATCGGTTTGGAATTCCATGGAAAAGCTCCTTATATTTGTTATACTATTGGTTTGGAATTCCTTGGATGAGTTCCTTGGATTCATATTGACTATTAGTTCATAATGCCTTCATAAAGTTCCTTAGATTTATATTGAATATTAGTTTGGAATACCTATGAAATACTCCTTGTATTTGTTTTTAGTACTATCATATTGACTAGGAATTTCTCCATGAAATCATCAATGAGCCTGATGTTGGTTAGCATGGTTGTGGGACATGCTCAGAGACACCTCGACACCAGTCAAAGTAGGTTTGTGTTGATATTTAGTTTCACATGAGGAATCAAGGATCTCCAGTGGTTATTTATTTATTATTTCACCATGTATTTATTTATATTATGAGAATATCACATGTATACACTACATTTACTGTTTATGTACAACTAAAAATTAGTTTTTCCTTATTAAGTTGTACTCACAGCCTACTCAGGAATCCATGGAACTTGGGTACCCAGTAAACCATAAAATTATGTAGATTTAGGTTGGGTGGATGCTTGATATTTATCATTTATCTAGATATATTACACAAAGTTATGAGATATATGTTATGAGGATTGAGGACTGTATTAGAGCCTATTATTTATTTTATTTATTTTATTTATTATACATATGTGATCATCCCAATAAGTAATCACCATTGTTTGATGGAATGACTATGAGTTTGTATGATTTATTATTATTGCATGTATATTGTTATAATATTCTTGTTTATTTCATCAATATGATCTAATAGATGTTTAGTTTTTATGGATTATGCTTAGTTATTGTCTATCATTACACACTCTGTTAAGGGGGTATATTCTCCCCACAGTTACACACTATTCCCCCACTTCTATTAGAGAGCCTCTAGTGTACAAGGAGGTGCGCATGAGGTCATTATAGATAATTCTATAATCCAAGAATTTTTTAGTAGTTGTGGTTTTGGGGAAGAAATTACAAAGGTATATTAAAGGTTATGTGAATGATATCAGTAAATTAATCAGAGTTTTTTTACTATTTATGGAGATGAGAGACCAGTGATATAAGAATGTGTCAGAGATTATGATATACATTATACTGGTGCATCACAAATACCTTTTTTGATTATGATTCTAGTTTACTAGAGAATATGATTACTGTTCTTGGATTGTGACGTCACAATTAAATTATTTCACCCATCTTGATGTACTTGAGTATTTGAGATTGATGATTTATAGTTTTTTGGATCTTTTCTCATTGGAAGGTGGTAGTGTTCATGAATCATGTTTTCTATGTAGTATTCACATGAAAAATTTTATGTTATTTGTGATTAATATTACTCATGATAGAGGGTTAAAATATTTATTGTGTAAAAAATAATATATATGATGTTTTATGATATAACTTGGTATGGGATTATACTCAAATAAACCATAGTATATATAATTATGATGATAGGTTATAAAAATCTTACGGTGGGTTTCATGGTTGTGATGGATATGGAGTCCCTTATAAGAGATGTATAGTGACCCTTAGTGGGTATATATGGGAATTTGATGCCTCAGTATTGGTACTATCAGAAAATACGTTCAGTTATTTAAATTTTCAACAAAAAACTATAAGGAGTTATACCATATAGCTTTTGGTAGCATTCTACTTAACTGAACTATCATACTATTTTGTACTCGACAAATATCATCTATGGATATTCCGTTATATATGTATGTATGTATGTATGTATGTATGTATGTATGTATGTATGTATGTGTGTGTGTGTGTGTGTGTGTTCATGCATGTGCATGCACTGATGGATGAGAACATAATTTTTGAGGGGGTGCCTCCCATATGTGGTGTCCTGGTGAGGATTAGCTTGAGATCATGGACCTAGAGGGGTATTCTCTTATAAAAATGCATGGTGTGGATTAGTGACCATGTATTAGTTGATGAGTTGGTGTGTGATTTCATATATAGATACATGTAGATGAGAACTCTAGAGTGGGTGCGTTGGGATGTGAGTTTCCGGGTGGCTTATGAATGAGAACAAAGAGGTGTTGCTTGTGATCTATGACCTATTTGAGTCATTATCTATGTGTTAGCAAGAATAGGCTAGTGATTTTGAGACGTAGCACAAGACAGGTGGGATGGGTGTTATGGATGACATGAGATATGGTATATGAGGGTAACATGACAGAGTTGTTATCCTAATTTTGTGAGTGCTCTATTGAAATGGAGTATAAGTAGATGATTTGGGTTTGAGATCGGTGTTGGTGAAGTGTCACCAAGTGTGTGGTATAGGTGAGGATATTATTTGGTATGATTGATGATAATCACTTGAGGTTATTTGGTATCAAGGTTTGGTTTCTAGGGTTGGATCAATTTTATTCCTAGACCTATGTATTTTGGAGGTGTTTCTAAGATCTACAATGGTGGAGCATGGAAGGACACTAGGTGATTTTTGAAAGATTTCTGAGTTTATGGGTGATTGTGTGATATACCATGGAACAAGGGAAATGCCTGATTTTAAATAGGATCACCATGGGTTCTTCTGGTTAGATGTGATTGACATGCAATGAGCATGGTTAGTGGGTTAGGTTTGAGAGCCTAGATTTATTAGTGTGCAACTCATGGTAGTGTGTGTTGGTTTATATAATCGGGTGGTATGAGAGTATATTCCCATTACATTTTAGATGACGTTGAAGTGGTAAAATCTAGTATTGCCTGGTTCTATTGGAGTTATGATTAGTGAGTGACCACATGAGAACCAAGGAATAATGGAATTATCGAAATTCTTGTAGGATAGAGGACCCAAGATGTTGGATGAGAGTGAGGAGTTTTGTTTTTATAGAGATGAAAATGACATGAATGATGTGGTGTTCGAGGTTTCCAGTGATTATTGTATATTGGGTGGAGAAACACATTAATAGTGATGGAACTTATTAAGGTTACAATCAAGGAGTTATATAAGAGAATACATATAGTGTTGAGTGCACCATTTTTTCATTTGTGGGAGTGAACCTCATTATGGATATCACTTTACTGGATGTCGAGGATGAAATTTCTAGTGAGTCAGGAATGGGTATAATTTGATGTTTTGTGTTGGCACTCAAGTGTAAGCGAAATAGCCGCATCCAGTTATTGAATGTGGTAATGAGTGGATAATGGGACTTGGATATATTAATATATGTTGGTAGGGTTGTCACTATTATAGGGTCATTTGTTGGCTAGTTGAGTTAGCATTTAAATGATGTTGAGAAGATAAATATGATTTTATTTGGTTTTGAGGTAAATACCATGTTTAATATTCATATGCAGTATTTGATGGTTTGAAAGCATTGGCATCAAGCAAAAGTTAGTTTTTGATATGATTTGAGGGTGAGGTATATTAGATATGTTCCGGTGATCGGGTTGAGGGTATAAAAACTAATTTGGTTGGTTAGGGATTTGATAGTTAAAGTACACCAGTAGTTGGGTACATAATTTGGTGTGGGTGCTTGAATGATCTTGGGATTCCTCCAAGGGTCAGGGCATTGAGATCCATGATTTGACAGTGTTTTAGTATCAATGACTGAGTGTTTTTAGGAATGTTCAACCAGGGGAGGTCTGACGAGTGTTTTGTGCATAATTTGGAGCAATAAGTTGGAAACTACACCAATCATGTCATTAGACCACTTGAAATGTGTTTTAGTACACAATTCCAATGGTGGAAGAATCATAGATCGGAATATGTTATTGTGAGATGAGTCTTATTAAAGGGAGAAATATAAGACTATGTATTAACTAAACGATGACATCATAGCATCTCACATTAAGTAGAAATGGGTAAGTCCTGTCTATATGTTTCAGTGATGATGGCTAGTGAGGGATTGATCTTTGATGAATAGTTCACCTATTTTTTGGAGTTGTGTAGAAAAAATAAATTATCATTTTAGAGTAAAAATAAATGATATGGTTATGAATTGATGACCAGTTATGGTCGAGGTTAATGGTTGAAATAACATATAGGTTTATCAAGGATGAGAAGTGATATGGTGGGGAGTTTGTAAAAACTCATTCCCTATTTAGGATGTGAATCCTTGAAGGAATTTCAATTTGAGTTTGATGATGGGTTTTTTAGAACTAGGATTTAGATTTAGAATCTGAGAGTCAGATCATCCTTAGGTGATTTTTTCGGATATAGTCTGAGGCTTGATATGTTCCTTGGGTGTTTGGAAGAGTCTTGAGGGCTTCAGGTTAAGTTTTATAAGTGTTGGAATGTTTCTTTCCTGGTATATAGTTTTGTGTGAATGGTTTATGGGAAACCATACGTCACCCTGAGTGCAAGGAGGTTAGTTAAGTTTCCAAAGTGAACAATATATTTTCATGGTTAACACATAGTTAAGGGGTTACTGTGGATATTCCAAGGAAAACCATGAAACTTGTATTTTTTAAGTGAGGGAATCACTATTGTCTTATAGTTGTTGATAAACCATGTGAAAAATTATAGATGGGGTACAAAGGAAATTTTCATTGTTTGTGCACCATTTGGTAAATTTTGTGTCCCAACCATGTGATATGGGTATTCTTGGACAATAATGAATACACGATTAGTGAACAGGTTGACAAACTATGTGGATCATTAAATTGGGTAATGACCTATTTTCCCCTCTAAAATTTTATACATATCCTCCTCCTTACTCATATCCCTCACAAAAGTTCCCAAAGAAAATACCTCGTACCTCCTTCATTAATTGTTTATCATTGTATTTGATGTGTTTTGGTGTAAATATATTGGTGTTTTAGGTGGGTATCAACCTCTATTGGATTATATTCTTGGTTTCTCTTGATTTCCTCTTGATTTCATTTCAACAATTTTGGGTTTCAGTGATGATTCCACTAGAGCATGGTGGAATCAAAAAATAGAAATGGGGATTTTGTGTGGCTTGGATAGAGGATGTATCAAGATGGTATTTATGTGTCTTAGGTCCAGGTACATGTTGGATTCCATCACACATAAATTTGACATAGGTACGTCAACATGTGATTTTTCAAAGAGTTATTTTTGGAAAATTTGGATAAATTTAGAGGATTTATTTTTAAATAATGATGGATATTTTTCACATCTTAGGTTTGGGTACAAGTTTTAATTAGATTATACCTCTTTCTTGAGGTTCTATCAAGCGGTTATGGCCCAATGAGTTTTAAGAAATTATGCCTAGATGAATTAAATTTGTAAATTAATTATAAATTATTAAAACCGATTTGAATAATTAATTATAATTGATTACAATTAATTATTGGATGTTATATATTGGGAAAGTTAATAAAGGTTTAATGCGAAATTTATATGAGCTTGGGAAAAGGATTTTGGGTTGTGGATCAAAAGGGTATTGGATTGATTGAGGTAAGAAGACACTTGAGCATACCCTTATGGTATTTTTATTTTTTCATTTATGATTGGCATGTGATATGAGTTATTTCCACTAAGGGAGACTAAAATTGTTAATTTAAACAATTTTTTAATTAAATTAAATGAATACATTTGAAATGACCAATGTGCCATGTCCATGAGGGATATTGGGAACTGGTTGGATTTCCTTGACTGCTGATGGGTGATACCCTGATTATAATTGAATTCCTTGTAATACTTGGACCCTTAGGGGTATAAATTTAAAAAAATGAGTGAAATATAGTTTCTTGAGTGATAGGTTCCCTAGTTACCTCTAGGTAAAGGATATTCATGACTTGAAATGGATGTTTGAGGGATTATCCATGTGAGAACCTTTAGATGCCTTAAATCCTTGGTCTTGTTGAGATAAATATGAGAAAAATATTCCTCCCCCACTGAGATATGACTACCTAGGTGGGTAGACTATAGAGATTAATGGATAGGTAGGGTGTGAGGGATGACCTAGGGTGACCTATAAAAGAGATGGTATTGATGATATCTATATTTTTTGATACTAATAAGGGATTACCTTTGAGGATAATGAGGTTGGATGATGATTATATTGAGTTGAGGGGTGTTATTCCCTCTGAGTGATGGGTGATGACCTGATAGATGAGATTGAGTTTGGGGGAAATGTATGGTGTCTATGTTATTTTGTGACCTAGGGGACCCATAGGGTTACTAGTGATGTGTTGAACCATGAGATGATACATGTGGGAAGTAGGTATTGTCGTTTGAGTTTTCCACCATAGAAACTGAATTGATGATGACACCTGGGATGGTTTGGGTGGACTGGACATCCCATTGATATATGTTGAGATACATGGTGTAACACCCCAAGATTCCACTGTAAGCTTCTCTTTGAATAATATAGTAGCGTGTGTTGTACGCAACTTCGAGTTCTAACACACCATAACCAATCAAACTAGCCATTATGAATAGTAATACCCACTTTTTGAAATTTTATAAATTTTATCTTTCAAAATGGACTCATTTTTGGATTCAGAATATTGAAATAGCCTAGGGTGAGTTTTTGGTATTTTTCTGAAAACTTTCAATTTTTGATGAATAGTGAAAAACACTGAGTTATAGTTTAAAACCGATTTTTATTTAAATAATTATTTATTTTATTTAAATTTATTTTAGGTCAAAATAGATACATAATACCTATATAAGTTCAATGTAATTTATTGGAGTCAATTTATAATAATTTTCGATATATAAAAATTTTATTGAACTTTTCACCGTCTTTTACTCACCTCCTAGGAGAATTTTCAAATTCACATAAAAATTAATTTTACCACTTTTGTGAGTGGAATTTCAAAAAAAAGAGATATATTTTTTATATCAGTAAGTAAAATGTGGTTCAATAAGATAAAAATATTTTTTGGTGAATAGTAACTTTTTACTTTTATTTACCACGGTTAAAAGTAAATAGGGTAATTAAGGGTAAAATTGATATTATTATTACCCTAAAACATGTGCTAATTCTATTGGATAAGTATAATTCGACCAAAAAAAACCTTTGGAATAAAATATGAACCTTTTTGGTCCACTTGGATTAGATTACGACACTTATTATTATTTTATTTAAAGAAGATTTAGAAGAGTTAAAATCAATATTTAATAACTAAAACATTTTTAATATAGGGTTATATATAAGATAAATTCAACTATAAATATTCATTATAAAGATAAAATGATTTTATACATAATGATATTTTATTTATAATTTTTATATATTATATAATATAATTTATTTATGACACAATGATGATGCAATACCTACCTAATTAATGAAATATTAAAATAATTGATATTATAAATATCCAAAGAAATGTAATTTGAGACTTTATATAAATTCAAATAATTATATAGGTTAGTATGACATATTAGGGTTGGTTAGATGAATTGTTTTTGAAGTAATAATGCTTTTATGAATTTAGGAAAAACAAAATACCAAATAGTGTCAAAATTGACATAAAAGGGTTTTTAAAAAACATATTTTATTATTAATTGATATTCTATTCCTAAATATCTAAGGTTTGGTAAAAAGAATTATATAATGATAGGTGTACGATTAATGAACCACTTGGGGTTCTCTTGGAAGTATATAGTAAGTTTATTAATCATATAATATAAAAATACAAAGAGACTTGGTAAATGTTATACAATTTAACTAAGAGTTAAATCTAAAAGATAAAGTTAATATAGAGACCCAAACCGGTATAAAACCAATTGGTTGAGTGGTTTCAACCCATACCCATATTATCCTTTAAATAATACATTTTAGATCCATCAGAAACCGAAAATGATTTTATTATAAAATAATATTTCTAGCTTTTCCTAAGGTTCCCCTCACCCCTCTTATAAAAGGTCACTCCACCTTATCTCTAATTCACACCTTAAAAGCCATTTGTATCGGCCAAAATCTGTAAAAATACCCTATAAACTATCATACCTTCATCCTAGAGGCATTACTTTAGTCACAAATCCAAGATAAGGATCCCTTTTAATCAAATCAAAAGGAAGAACACGGTGAAGAAGTAAATATTTCATCACCTCTTTCAAGTTACTTTCTTCTTCCAATTCATCTTTATTTGTTGTTTCCATTATAAAATAATAACTCTAGTATATTCTATATAATATTATGTTATTATAAATATGGTAAAACCAAATTAATTATTCTATCCATCCTTTGAATGACATGTCACTATACGTACGTACGTACGGCTTACCGTCTCCACGTCATGGTGTAATTGTTATTCAATACATTATTATTTGGATGGGTATAATAATGATGTGTAATTGATATAAATAATAAATATAACATGATAATGATTCTTTATATATGATATAACATCCAATTTTATATTATTTTAATATCAAAAGAATAATATTGTCGCTTGTGCGTACGTACGGATTACAGTTTCCACAAACGTGATGAGATTCATTCACCATAGTATCCATTCCAGACTAATTTTCATTAGATGATTAAAAATAATGTTTAAATACTTGATATAATTTTGGATATGAATAAGATACATCCCATCCATAACAAATATGACTCACATAATAAAGAATATAAAGGAAAACGAATCCCTTAACACCTGAAACAACGATAATAATAAGATATTATTAACAAAGCATTGTTAAAAGATCATATATGATATCATATTAATGTATATGATTATTGTATAATTTAATAAAAATTATTTCACCATTATACAGGAGTTTAACCAACCCTCCACCAAGGAAAATTACAAGGTAAGGGTTAATTTCACAATCTCTTTATTATCCGAGGTTGTTTATACGTAATTATCCATTGGGACATATTTATCATCCACACCCATGTATCTTAACAACGTATTTCAAAAAAATTATTAATATTTTATAGTATATGGGTTAAAGTAATTTATACCATTGTTTTAATTTTATAAGATATTTATAAAGTAATATTTCCGTCATTTTCCAAACAAGTTACTTTATGACCTTTTCGACAAAATTATTGTAAGAATGTTTTTTAACTTATATGG
The DNA here is from genome assembly GCA_963277665.1 of Viscum album. Taxonomy (NCBI): domain Eukaryota; kingdom Viridiplantae; phylum Streptophyta; class Magnoliopsida; order Santalales; family Viscaceae; genus Viscum; species Viscum album. Next base: position 2,059,990,723 of record OY728133.1, on the reverse strand, counting down.
CATGTGTGGCTATATTACGTCGTTATAACATCGTCGAAGCTTCCCTTACAATATTATAAGAATATTTTCAAAATAAATGTTTTCTTTATAATTATGTGACTCTTAAATGATTTCAAAATAGAAAGAGATAATTCTCTAAAAAAGGTTTTGATTTCATCTATGTCAACATCCTTTGATGGATTTTAAGTTTATTTGAAGTTTATTTATTATGATACAAAACTTCCATATTGTATTGAAGTTTTTGTGATATGTTTGACTGTGGATGTGCTATTTGTATACCATTCATGGTTTATGGTTAAAGTATTGACATTTCTTATGCTAGTTTTAATACGAATGTGTATGTTATATTTCAACCTTTTCATATGAGTAATGTATTGGACTTAATAAGTGACGGGTGGAGCATGTTATAGATCCTTAATGCATCGATAGGTATCACGAGACAACTAGATGTGGAATTGGCCGAGGACTTTCCCAATTTGATATATGGTTTTGGCCGAGGCCTTAATCATTTTTAGATGTCTTGGCTGAGGCCTTGACAAATTGTTTCAGAATGTCCGACATTGTACATTCCCTCATTATGAAAATAATATTGATGGTTCATGTGGTCATTCTACTAGTATAATACCCATGATTATGTTTTATTATGGAATTATTTACTCAACTAATATTACTACCATAAAATTATTCATGTTTATTATTGGTAAAGGCATGTGGTTTCAATTATTCACCATGATTAATATTTATGTTATCTTCTGATGTATTTCTTACCCTTACTGAGCGTTTGAGCTCACCCTTTTCTTATGTTTCATTTTCCCAAGATATGAGAAAGTTAGTTATGAGTGACTTTCTGGCATAATCTAGGAGGCTTGGATGTTTCTAATGGAATATATTCATGTTGTATTTCTTTTCAAGCTGTAAAGTTGAACTTATGTATGAATCTTGCTTCCAATAATACTAAACTGATCGGTCTTTCGAGGCATGATTTCCTTGTGATCATGCCAATGTTATGTAATAATGCACCGACTCTGGGTACCCAGGGTCGGGGAATTGTAGTTGGTATCAGAGGAAGTTTAGTACATACCTTGGAAACTAGATTTAGATAAACTCTGATTAGAGCACATTATCCTAAGATAGACTTTGGGGATTAGTGTAGAAGAACTTCCTATAATTTTGGTATTGTAGAGATTTTGTGAGTTTTACAAGAAATACATCCCTGTTTGGATATGAGTAGGTAGAGGTGGCTCTGGAATAGATGTACCTAGGGGTAAAACCCGAAAACACCACTTTGAGCTAGACTCGAACGGGAACTAGTGCACGAAAACGGGCCTTGCTGCACTCTTGGTTACAACACTCCCGAGGGATATGCTTAGAATAATTATCATTTTCTTTACAAACCATTATGAAGGATTTATGAGTAGATACTTCCTCAAAGAAAACATTTTTATGATTATGTATTATATCCATAAACTGTTCAATTTATGTTGAGTGTTTTAAAAGTTTGGATTTATGTATTGTGATTCATAAACTAATCTAGTTTATTCCATTGTTCAAAAATGGAACCTAGTGGAAGGAATGGAAACTGTATCAATGCACACACTCAATGTAGGTATTTCCCTCCTGTTCAAGATAATTATAGTGGAGCTGGTGATACTACTAGTGCTGATCATCTTATCACCATACTGGGACAACTCACACAGGTTATGAATAATAACCTTACCCGTATGAAGCACCCTGATCCACATCACAGAGGATCAATGTTATACCACTTCATGAGGAGACAACCACCAACATTCAATGGGGGTAAAAATCCATTAGTAGCTAAACAATGGATAAATTCCTTAGAGAAAATATTCCACACCTTGGGGAGTATCGGAATGGAAAAAGTTGTCATGGAAATTTACCGCCTCACTGGAGATGCTAATCAATGGTGGTCATTGATTCAAAACCCAAAGGAAGATGATGAAGTATCAAATATGTAATTGAGGGAGTTCAAAGAAATTTTCTTAGAAAAATACTTTCCTCATGACCATCGAGCAGATATATAATGACAATTTCTAAGTCTGAGCCAAAAGGAGGATGAGAATGTCACAAAGTATGAAGCTAACTTTAAAAGGTTAGAGAGGCATGTAGCAGATTATATGCGTAACCCATGAAGTTAGATTGACCATTTCTTTGTTGGGTTAAAACCATTTCTCTATTGAGAATTAGTATCACAATCCTTCTCATCATACGAGGATATTGTCTCGTGTGCTATCAAGACAGAAAAGAAATTCTCTAAGTCTTATGACTTTAAAGCAAAGAAAGAGAAGAAGAGATCTGATGAACACTCTGGGAAAGGAAATAAGGAAACAGGGAAGAAAGGAAGAATTGAATTTCCACCCTATGATAATTTCCGAAGGAAGCACCCTGGTGCCTGTCTAAAAGAAAAAGGAGTATGCTACAAATGTGGACAGAAAGGCCATCTTGCTGGTGATTGTAAGAAAGACTCTACCAATGTTCAATGCTACAATTGAAGAGAGATGGGATATTATGCAAATGAATTTCCTAATCGTTAGGGAAACTACCTCAAAAAAGGACAAGGGATCAAGGCCAATATTATGCGATCACTACTGCTGAGGTTGAAGCCCCAAAAGATGTGGTGGCTGGTAATTTAATGGTTTCCTCAAGTTTATACAATTCTTTATTTGATTCTGGATCATCGTATTGTTTCATATCTTCCCAATTTGCTAAGAAAATTAGATATTTCCAATTTGATTTAATAAGGGAGTTGTCAGTCAAAACTCCTAAGGGAAGTGTCATTGCAACAAAGTTTTGTGAATCAGTCCCAATTAGGGAATATAAATGTACTTTATCTGCTGATCTCATCGTCATACCCATGATTGAATTTCATATAATCCTCGGTATGGATTGGCTTTCGGACCATGATTCAAAAATTTATTGTTCGAATAAGGAGGTTACTATTTTTGATGATGATGATAAAGAACACCTTATCTTTAGATCATAATCATCACCACCTAATTCTTATCTATATCCACCCCAGTAGCTCGACTAAATTCAATTATTGGGAAGGAAGATAATGAAACAACTATGGGTGAGGAAAAGAATTCTCAAATAGAGGATGTACCTATAGTGAAAGAATATGTTGATGTGTTTCCAGAAGATTTACCTGGACATCCTCCAGAATGAGAAATTGAGTTTTCCATTGATTTAATTCATGGTTTAAGGCCCATATTGAATACCCCTTATAGAATGGCCACTGTGGAATTAGTGTAACTAAAGAAAAAACTAAAGGAATTTAGTAATAAGGGATTTCTTCACCCTAGTGTTTCTCCATGGGGATCCCCTATCCTTTTTGTTAAAAAGAAAGATGGATCTATGAGGTTGTGCATCGACTACAGGAAGATCAATGCTATAACAATAAAGAACAAGTATCCCCTACCTCGAATTGATGATTTATTTAATCAAATGCATGGATATCAATACTTATCAAAGATTGAACTTCTATATGGATACAATAAGTTGTGCGTGTAGAAGGAAGACATTCCAAAGACATCATTTTGAACCAGGTATGGGCATTACGAGTTTACAGTAATACCTTTTGGGTTGACTAATGCACCCTATGTCTTCATGGATCTAATGAATAGAGTTTTCAAGGAATATACTGATGAATTTGTAGTGTTATTTATTGATGATATCTTGGAATAATCCAAAAGCTACGAAGATCGTGAAAATCAATTGCACATATCTTGAAGAATCTAAGAAGGAACAATGCAATATGGGCCATTGTTGATCATCTTACCAAGTTAACACATTTTCTTTCTATAAGATAAGATTTACCACTTGAACGTCTAGAAAGAATATATATTAATGAAGTTGTGAGACTTTATGGAGTACCACTATCTATTGTTTTTGATCGTGATCCCCATTTTACATCAAGATTCTGGAAACGTGTTCAAAAATCCCTGGATACTGAGCTTCATTTGAGCACTGCCTACCACCACCAAACTGATGGAAAATCAGAACGGACTATCCAAACCTTAGAAGACATGTTGAGATCATACTCACTTTACTTTCAAGGTATGTGGGATTAATATTTACCTCTGGTAGAATTCTACTATAACAATAGCTTCCATTCAAGTATTCAGATGACGCCATATGAAGCGTTATACGGAAAGAGATGTCGCACACCAACCTATTGGGATGATGTTGGCGAAAGAAAACTCGTAGGCCCAGAACTTGTAGAGGAAATGATGAAAAAGGTGAAGGTAATCAAAAAACACATCAAAGAAGATCAAAGTAGGAAGAAGAGTTATATTGATAACTGAAGGAAGGATTTGGAATTTTAGGTAGGATATCCAAGTCTCTCCAAAGTTCACGATGTGTTCCACGTATCACTGTTGAGAAAAAACATGCCTGACCCAATGAATGTACTCACCTATGAGGAATTAGAACTGGAAACCGATATGTCTTATTTCGAAGAGCCTGTCAAGATTCTTGATATAAGAGAACAAGTGCTGAGAAGCCGGACGACTCGTCTGGTAAAATTTCTATGGAGAAACCATAAGATGGAAGAGGAGATGTGGAAACCAGAGGAAATTATGATGAAGAACCACCCGAGTCTTTTTATGTAGTAATATTCTAGAAATTTCTAGGGTGAAATTATTTGAAGGAGGGGAGAATGAAACACCCCAAGATACCACAATATGCTTCTCTTTGAATAATACAGTAGCGTGTGTTGTACACAACCTCGAGTTCTAACACACCACAATCAATCAAACTAGCCGTTATGAATAATAATACCCACTTTTTGAAATTTTATAAATTTTAACATTCAAAATGGACTTCATTTTTGGATTCAGAATATCAAAATTAGCCTAGGGTGAATTTTTGGTATTTTTCTGAAAAATTTCAATTTTTGATGAATAATGAAAAACATTGAGTTATAGTTAAAAACCAAATTTTTATTTAAATAATTATTTATTTTATTTAAATTTATTTTAGGTCAAAATAGATACATAATATGTATATAATTTGAATGTAATTCATTGGGGTTAATTTAAAATAATTTTAGATATATAAAAATTTTATTGAACTTTTCACTGTCTTTTACCCACCTTCTAAGAGAATTGGAAAATTCACATAAAACATAATTTTACCGCTTCTGTGAGTGGAATTTTAAAAATTCGAGAGAAACAGTTGATATCAGTAAGTAAAATTTGGTTCAATATGATGAAAATAATTTTTGGTGAATAGTAACTTTTTACTTTTATTTACCACGGTTAAAAGTAAATTGGGTAATTAAGGGTAAAAATGATATTATTATTACCCTAACACATGTTATAATTATATAGGATAATAATAATTCGACCAAAAACAACCTTAGGAATAAAATATGAACCTCTTTGGTCTACTTGGATTAGATTAGGACACTTATTATTATTTTATTTAAAGAAGAGTTAAAAGAGTTAAAATCAAAGTTTAATAACTAAAACATTTGTAATATAGGGTTATAAATAAGATAAATTAGACTAGAAATATTCATTAGAAAGATAAAAAATATTTCCTACATAATTTTATTTTATTTAGAATTTTTAGACATTAAATAATTTAATTTATTTATGAAACAATGATGATGCAATAATTACCTAATTAATGAAATATTAAAATAATTGATATTATAAATATCCAAAATGTAATTTGGACTTTTTATGAATCAAAATAATTTTATAAGTTAATATGACATATTAGGGTTGGTTATATGAATTATTTTGAAGTAATAATTCTGTTATGAATTTAGCAAAAACAAAATACCAAATAGTGTCCAAATTGACATAAAAGAGTTTTTAAAACAAATATTATATTATTAATTAATATTATATTCCTAAAAATATAAGGTTCGGTCAAAAGACTTATATAATGATAGGTGTATCATTAATGAACCACTTGAGGTTATCTTGTAAGTATATAGTAAGTTTATTAACCATATAATATAAAAATACAAAGAGACATGGTAAATGTCAAACTATTTAACTAAGAGTTAAATCTAAAAGATAAAGTTAATATAGTGACCCAAACCTGTATACAACCTATTGGTTGAGTGGTTTTGGACCCATCCCCACCTTATCCTTTAAATAATCCATTTTTGATCCATTATAAACTGAAAATTATTTTATTATAAAATAATATTTCTAGATTTTTCTAAGGTGCCCCTCACCCCTCTTATAAAAGGGAACTCCCCCTTCTCTCTAATTCACACCTTCAAAGACATTTGACTCGGCCAAACTCTGGTAAAATACCCTCTCAACTATCCTCCCTTCATCCTATAGGCATTAATTTAGTCATAAAGCCAACCTAATGATCCCTTTTGATCAAATCAAAAGGAAGAACCTGAAGAAGAGGTAAATATTTCATCACATCTTTCAAGTTCCTTTCTTCTTCCACTTCCTCTTTCTTTGTTGTTTCCAATATAAAATAATAAATCCAGTATCGTATATATACTTTGATGTTATTATAAAAATTGTATAACTAAATTCATTATTCTATCCATACTTTGAATGACATATCACCATACGTGCATACATACGTCTTACCGTCTCCACGTCATGGTGTAATTGTTATTCAATAAATTATTATTTGGATGGTTATAATAATGATGTGTAATTGATGTAAATAATAAATATAACATGATAATGATTCTGTATATATGATATACCATCCAATTATATATTATTTTAATATCAAAAGAATGATATTGTCGCTCGTACATACATACGGATTACCGTCTCCACGAACACGATGAGATTCATTCCCCGTCGTATTCATTAAAGACTAATTTTCATTAGATGATTAAAAATAATGTTTAAAGACTTGATATCATTCTGTATATGAATAATATACATCCAACACATAACAAATATGACTCACATAACAAAGAATATAAAGTAAAACAAATCCTTTAACACCTGAAACAACGATAATACTAAGATATTATTAACAAATCAATGTTAAAAGATCATATATGATATCATATTAATGTATATTATCCTTGTATAATTTAATAACAATTATTTAACCATTATATGGGAGGTTAACCTACCCTCAATCAAGGAAAAGTACAAGTTAAGGGTTAATTTCACAATCTCTTTATTATCTGAGGTTGTTTATACGTAATTATCTACTGGGACCTCTTTATCATCCACACCCATGTTTCTTAAAAACTTATTTCAAAAACATTCTTACTATTTTATATTCTATGGGTTAAAGTCATTTATACCATTGTTTTAATTTTATAATATGTCTATAAAGGAATCTTTCCGTTATTTTGCAAACAAAGTACTTTATGACCTTTTCGACAAAATTAAGGTAAGAATGTTTTTTTAACTTATACAGAGTGTGCGACTATATTACATCGTTATAACATCGTATGAGCTTCCCTTACAAGATTATAATAATATTTTCAAAATAAATGTTTTCTTTATAATTATGTGACTCTTAAATGATTTCAAAATAGAAAGAGATAATTCTCTAAAAAAAGGTTTTGATTTCATCTATGTCAACATCCTTTGATGGATTTTAAGTTTATTTGAAGTTGATTTATTATGATACAAAACTTCCATAATGTATTGAAGGTTTTGTGATATGTTTGACTATGGATATGCTATTTGTATACCATTCTTGTTTTATGGTTAAAGTATTGACATTTTGTATGCTAGTTTTAATACGAATATGTATGTTATATTTCAACCTTTTCATATGAGGAATGTATTGGACTTAGTAAGTGATGGGTGGATCCTTCTATAGCTCCTAAATGTATCGGTAGGTCTCATGAGACAACTAGATTTGGAATTGGCTGAGGCCTTTCCCAATTTGATATATGGTTTTGGTCGAGGCCTTAATCATTTTTAGATGTCTTGGCCGAGGCCTTGAAAAAATGTTTCAGGATATACGGCATTGTACATTCCCTCATTATGAAAATAATATTGATGGTTTATGTGGTCATTCGACTAGTAGAATACCCATGATTATGTTTTATTATGGCATTATTTACTCATCTCATATTCCTTCCATAAATGTATTCATGTTTATTATTAGTAAAGGCATGTGGTTTCAATTATTCACCATGCTTAATATTTATGTTATCTTCCACTGTATTGCTTACCCTTATTGAGCATTTGAGCTCACCCCTTTCTTATGTTTAATTTTACCAGTATATGAAGAAGTTATTTATGAGTGACTTTCAGGCATAATCTAGGAGGCTTGGATGTTTCTAATGGAATATATTCATGTTTTATTTCTTTTCAAGTTGTAAAGTTGAACTTATGTATGAATCTTGTTTCTAATAATACTAAACTGATAGGTCTTTTGAGACATGATTTCCTTGTGACCATGACAATGTTATGTAATAATACACTGACTCTGGGTAACTAGGGTCAGGGAATTACACATGGGATTACTTGAATGTTCTATTTGGATCTGATATTTATTCTTTATATCATTTGGGAATGCCTTATATTTTCTCCATGGACTCATAATTCTATTAGTTTAGAATGCCTTGAATGTGTTCCTTTGATTCATATTGACTATTGATTTGGAATTCCATGGATGAGCTCCCTAGATTCATTATTTTATTGGTTTATAATTCCTTGGATTCAGATAAAATACTAGGTTCAAATTCCTTATATGATTTCTTTGGATTGAGATTGAAAATTGGTATGGAATCCCTCATACATTCTCCTTAGATTAATATTTTCCACTACTAGATTTCATAGGACTTGTCCTAGTAATTTTCCATAGTTCCGATGTTGGGTATCATGGTTGTATGAAGAGCTCAGAGACATCCTACTTTTGGTTGAAGTAGGTTTAACTTGATCTTGGATTTCATGTGAAAACCCAAGAACTGATAGTATTTATTTATTTACACTTCAACACTTTGTTTATTTATATTCTGATCATATCACATATATACACTTAATTTACTAGTTATATATAAGATCATGTTGGTAGTTCCTTACTGATTTGTACTCACACCCTACTTGGGTGTCCATGAAACTTGGTCACCCGATCATCCATCATTGTTGGTTTGTTTAGTCTTTTAAGAGGCATTAGATTAATCATTTATCTAGATATCTTGGATAGATTCAAGAGATAGAAGTGGAAAGGATCATGGATAGTTGTAGATTCTATTATGTATTTTATTTCTTTTGTTTATTTTGTATACATGATCATCCCAAAGGGTGATCACCATTGTATGCTGGAATGACCATGAGTCTGTATGACTACTTACTATTTCATGTAAATTGTTATAAAATTATTGTTTATTTCTTTTTCATACTGTAATAGATGTTTTTTATAGACTATGTTTGTTTATTGTTTGTTATTACACACTATAATAAGGGAGTGTAGTCTCCCCATGGTTTCACCCCATACCCCCATAACTATTTAGTAACATCTAGAATATTGGGTGGTGTTCTTGATATCATAGTGGATACTTCTCTCGTTCAAAACTACTTAGTGGTTGTGGATTTGGGGAGGAAATTATTGTTTACTAGGGAATTTGTATGATATTTTAATAATTTCACGAGATACTTTGGGTATGATCCCAAATAGTATACATTTTATACTCATCTATATATATATAAATTGGGTTTTAGGTTATCAGGAAGGATTTAAGGACTGAGATAAACATTACTATCTTGGATCTTGGAGCTGCTATGTCACTTATTAGAAGTTTACATGGTATAATTTCCATTGCGTTGTTATGTATTTGTTGACTTGACATCCATTGTGGGATGGTTTCATTTTTTATATTATATAATGGGGGTATTTGTGCTTTTTTATTTTCTATATCGATATATTTTATTATATTGAGGGAAATAGATATCATTTTTTGTTTTATACCCTCAGTGATAGTTTTGAATCTGGGGCCTACTAATGGTGGGATTCAGGTGGTTACACTTTTCTTTACTACTGACCAAAAAGGGGTTTTTAGTCAGTGAAGTTCCTATAAAAGTGGTATCAAATATTTTAGTTGAGATATAGGATAGATAATAGAGTTAGGAACTTGTGAGGACAACATGGGTTGGTTGGGAAATAGTGTCAGTTGAACTAAGGATGTGGAATCAGAAAGAGAGACCGACTAGGACACATGATTTTAGGGATCCTTATAATCTGACACAAGGACCTTGTTATTTTTGAACATATTAATAAATGTGGTGATTCTCACAAGTTATATACTTAGTAATAGTATATGCATCATGGTTATTTTTGTTTTTATTGAATGGGGTAATTCAAGGAAAAGTTAAATTAATTTTATTAAATGAATATGAATTAATTCCACACTTATGGGATTAGAAGTTATTTCTTTCATTTTAGAGACTTCAGATGGTTGTTATATGCATGTGGCCTAGGTTTTAGAGGTTTAGTAGGATAACATAGTTAACCATAAGGGATTTTACCTGAATATGGTGTATAAGCTATGGAATTGGATGTTTCATTCTTTCAAGAATCGGGGTTTGGATCTGTATGAGTGGATAATCTTAGACTTAGAGAAAAATCATTGGTTGGAAGAGATGAAGATAACATTTAGTTTTATTTTATCCCAAGATGAGTATTATCTTCCATTGTTAGTTAGACAGATGAGGGGAGCTATGTTTCAATGCTAGATGTTGTATCTTGGAGAGAAGAATGAGGAAAATGTTTCATGGGTTTTTTTTCAGAAGGAATTCTTAGTAGAGTTTCTATCTTAAATGATAAATGAGACAAATAAACTTGAGCTTCTTTCCTTTAATTAGGGAATCATGAGTGTGATGCATCTTTGGATTAAGTTTAAGGACCATCTATATTTTTATCCTAAACTCTTTCCAAATTAGGAGTCCCAAGAAATATTTATAAGGAAGCATTTCATAGAATGATTCAATATAAAATCTCATTATTCACATTTATGATGTACTTGTAGGAATAAAATAATGTATAAGTGATTGAGATGGTGTATTCTTGGTGAGGACCTCATTGATAGGGCAGCCAAAAAAGTTTCTCAAGGGTCATAGATTTAGATGAAGGATCTATAACATAAATATGGTCAAGATTTTGATCAGAGAGAAGCTAACCTCAGTAGTCTACCTCACACTATTTTGAGACTAGTAGTTCCTAATCCTTTACCATGAGATATCTAATTTATTTTTTTCCCTTGGAGGTCACAGTCACTACCAATATTGGTGACTGAAAATTCATGGGGGTTATCATAGACAAGGAGGTCAGGTTAGTTTTTATCCATAATTGTTGTAGATGCATATGATATTGTATCAACAATAGATTCATTAGGTCTATGATCCCATGATAAGTGTAAAAGTTGGTGGTGTCATCCCTATGATGTCCCTCACCCTCAGGGGACTATACTAGAGTGAAACTATAGTTGTGGTTGTCAAAAATGAGTTAGAGTATCTATAAATATGTAGATGTATGCTATTGAGGTGCCAACTATAGAAGGGCCAAAGGTTGTTTGAGTCATGATCAACTTATCATATACCCTCATTTATATTTTTTTCATTCTATATCTTTATACTAATTTGTTGTATATGATTTGGTCTATGCATTGGGACTATATATATAGAGCCTTCCATTTTTTTCAAGAGATTCTCATTCCTTTATTGATTATAGAAATTTTCACGCCTTTATTATGTCTACTATGGACCATACTTGTTTTTTATGTGTGTCAGGAAAGTATATTAATGATGGGAAGTCATCAGTCATTGGGGGATTTATTATTACTAAAAATATTTCAATAAAATTTCATTCTTGTCATGGATTGGTTGTATTTTTTCCATGCATTCAATTATTTATTCTGGAAATGATTTTTTGATGTTAATGGTTAGAATGTTCTGCTCATTGGTGAGTGGGATTTTAGGTGGGTGAAAGGTTTATGGAGGCCCTCCATTCTCATATGAAGGATTTATTAGTGGAATTAGTGGGGATATGGATATAGAGTTTCCAAGATTTGTTGATTAATTTTCAAATTTATTCCTAGATAAATAAGTGACACTACCTCTTCAATGTAACATCGAGTCCAAGATAGATATAAAACTGGGTGATTCTATAATTTTTATGGATCCTTATAATTTTCCACCCTCAGAACTATGAGATTTGAGATTTTATATTGATGATTTGATGTATAAGGTTTTTATCTTGAATAGTTTTTCACCCTCGAGAGCTCTAGTGTTGTTCACAAATGGTCAAGAACCATTATAACCTCATAAGGATTGTTGTTCTATTTGACTATTTAAGGGGATACAACTAGATTTTAAAGATCAATCTGTTGTTTGGGTATCATTAGATGATGGTGAAGGAGAAAGTTATCCCAAAGAGTGATTTCTGATGTTTCTATGGGAACTTCAAGTTTGTGGTCATGCTGTTTTGTGTAAAAAACACCCCATATGTGTTAATGGGACTCATAAAATATTTTTTCCAAGATTTATTTTACCTTTTCAAGGTTGTGTTTAGAAAATACATTCTCATATACTCAAGGTCATAAGAGGCTCATGTTGGGAACCTTAGATATGTTTTATAGGTACTTTGACATCACTAGATCTATAAAAAAATATCCAATTGTAAGTTATAGATGTATGAGGTAATATTTCATAGACATATGGTGGTTATTTGGGATTAGTGGTTGATCCATAAAATATTTATTTCATCTAATCTTGGGAAGAAACCAAGAACATGGAAGATGTATGTACCATCCTTGATCTCATTGGCTATTATCAAAGGTTTGTGTCTGAATTCTCTCTAATTGCGGTCCCACTAACAAACATAATCAGTAATGACCATAATTTTATCTATACTGATCAATTTCATGAAAAAATTTATTATTTCATGATTTGGATGATTAGTTTCCCTATTATTTGACTGTCTGAGGAGGGTGTGATGTTTAAGGTGTTTTGTGATGATTCTCACTTAGGATTGGGAAACATCTAGATGCAGTAATGGGTAGTGATTTTTTATGGGCCTAGGAAGTTACCCCCTATTTAATTTAACTATTCCACCCATGATCTGAAGTTGGTGGTAGTAGTGTTTGAACTGAGGTTTTGGAAACATTATCACACTGGGGAACACTTTGTGGTCTTAAAAGATCACAAGAACCTAATGTATGTTTTATAAAAACATGATATGAATATAAAATAGTAGATATGAATGAATTTTATATCATAATATGAATTTGAGAACACCTACACCTAGTGGAAAGGAAATTTCATGGTTGATGTGCTTATTAGAAAGTCACAGAGAGATGTTTCTCACAATATTAGTGATGCTTGGAGAGCGATGGGTGAGCTAGTGACTTTACTTCTTAGTGTATAGGATTATGATGGTAGGGGATTTATATATTATATAAATATGTAACCATAATTATTTCTATGAGTATAGGAGTCTCAATTGGGAGTCTCATAGGTAGAGGTGATGAGGGACTGATTCATTCATAGCGATGCTCTTGAGGGATGGTTAGGGGATAGCCAACATCATGTGATTTTTAGGGAAGATTTTATGTTCTGATGGTAGTGTGTGAGAAGGTTCTTTGTAAGTTATTCATTTCAACTTTAGTGGAACATCTAAGGATATATAATATGTAATGTGGCTTAAGGAGGTATATTTAGTAGCTGAATATGAAGTAGTCTCTAGCAGAATTCATAGCGCGGTGTTTGGTCAGCCTATAGATGAAGGTTGAGCATCATGTTCAAGGTAGATTTCTATAGCCTTTGGATGGTCCTAGATTAAAGTGAGAGGATATCTCTATGGATTTTATAACTATTTACCTTGATCTAAGGGAGGTTATAACTCCATTTGGGTTATTGTGAACCAGATAATGAAATCAACTCATTTTTTTAGAAATTAAGGAATTGTGTACTATGGATGAACTAAATAGGTGGTACATGTATGATGTTGTGAGACTCTATAGTGAACTGAATACCATTGTTTCTGAAGACGATTGCTGCATGATTTTGAATCTTAGTTATGCTTTGGCAATCCTTTCCATTCCCAAACAAACAGAAAAATAGAGTGGACCATCCATACACTAGAGGATATGTTTTCATGCACTAATATTGGAATTATAAATACTTTTGATAAATAATTTTATTTAGGTATAGTTTTATTATAATAATAGATATCAATGTTTCATCAACATGACTCCATTAGAGGTGTTATATTGGTGGCCTTGTTGACACCCATTGTGTTGGACTGAGGTTGGGGAGTCATTAGTCCTTATCGTGATGTAGTAAAGAACATGAAAATAAATATTCAGATGATTTGTGAGAAGATAAATGTGGTGCAAGATCATCAAAAATCTTATTCTAACAATAGGAGTGGGCCCTTGGAGTTTGAGTTTGGGGACCATTTATTCTTGAACATTTCCCCTCATCATGAGAAATAGAGGTTTCATTGGGGGAGTAAGCCTTATCTTTGGTTTTTTGGTCCTTTAATGTTTTTGGAGAATGTTGGTGAGGTTTCATATCAGTTGGAACTTCCCCCATAGTTGGAAAAGACTCACAATGGATTCCATGTGTCCCAGCTTCGTTAGTATCTTCCCAATAACCTGCATGTCATCGACTGGGGAGGGATGGAAATCAAGGATGACATGGCCTTCAGGGAGTGGCCGGTCAAGATCCAAAATAATTAAGATAAAGTGTTACATTAGTGAATTATTTAATTAGTTTGTAAATTGTGGAGGAAATGCGTCTTGTAAGAGAGAACTTGGGAGAATTAGTCATAGATGTAAGCTTAGTATCTCAATCTACTTGATGGTTGATCTTATTTGTTTAGATAATTTGTTTGATTCCTTTCTATTAAGATGTTGTGTTAAACCCTATATTAATTAATGAGATTGTTTAACTTTAATAATGTGATGTTTTTTTATGGTATTACCCCTATTTTAGAGGTATATTACTTGAGAGAGTGTCTCTGGATACTGATGTCACATGTTTTTTATATTTCTCTTGTGATGGGTATCACACATGTTGGTTATTCAGACCACTCTTACTCTTTCCTTTTAATGTTTGTTTTATATTCTAAAGGATCAAAATTTGTTTATAGGTATCTAATATAATTTCTTTTATTTCTAAATAACTCCCGTTGGCTTTTTTAAGGCTTGGTGGTGTAAAGAGGGTTCTCAAAGACTTCCATTTAATTTTATAGTTTGTTCTTATGGTTACTTGGGTTTTTTCTGGTATTTAATTGGTTTTTTCTTATAGTTACTTGAGTTGTTATTTCGGTCTCTTAGTTTATTTATGTTATTTATTGAAAAAATGTATAGTCCCTATTTTTTTATATAGTTTCTTGACTAACCGTGTAGTTATGAGTTTGGTTATGCGTTCAATCCTTTCTTCATGCATTCAATTTGTTTTTCATGTGGTCAATAATCCCTTTGATTCATGAAACCAATACCTTGGTCATTCATTCAATCCATGTGATATAGTTAATCCATGTCTTCATTCATTTTGTTCATGTGGTCGATTATTTTGTTGTGCGGCTGATCCATGCAGTCACTTCGTAAAGTCAATCCCCATACTTAGTCATTATTTTGCGTAGAAAAAATTCCATAATTTCCTAGAATGACATAAAACTTGTTTTTAAAATAAAATAAGGAAATAATAAAGGAGAAATATATATTTAAAAAAAAATGATTTATATAATATACATATTTGAAATCCCTTGATTTTAGGGTCTTTAAATGAGTCATGTAGATAGAATTAAATGAGAATTAAATGAAAACTGAATTAATAATGAACTAAATGTTAAGTTTTAATATGTTATTTTTAGAGATATTCATAGATCTATATCTAGAATTTTAAAAATTCTATGTTTCTGAAATTATAATAATTATTTTTTCCTTATATATTGGATAATCTAGAACCTTATTCTTGAACATTTAGAGTCTTATATCATTGAGCCAAACTCCTCTTAATCACAATTTTCGGGAACACTCAAAAAAATTATTCTCTATCTCTTTTCAGTAGAAAATTATAGTTTTTGAGGTAGGATATTGTTCCTCACTTGTATTATTTATATCTTTCAAGTATTTTGAAAACAATACAACCCTTATCTTCATGATTTCCATGTCGCAACATCATCTCTATTTATTATTTTTTTGGTATGATGAAATATAAGACCTTTCCAGGCAAGGGATAAAATAAATTTCCTTATTTTTGTGAATCTTTGGATTTAGAATGTTTTTTATTTTTTATGGGTTAATGTTAAGGATTTATTTATGAAGATAATAAACTATTATAAATAAATTGTAGTATTTCTTATTAAAAATTGATATTTCTATTCTTAACATTCCTAGTTGTTGTGAACTTATTATTCTAAATATTATAAACACCTTACATAAATTTATAAGCTATTAAACATGGTAATAAATCTAGTTTCATGAGAAACTACTTGTTGGATTGATAACCCATGCTGGAGATGATAATGAAATTTTATAAAAAGATCTATTTAATTCAAAATGGTAGAATTAATAGAAGTTATAACCTTCTAATATATGTGTGAAATGTTTGTTCTCTGTTATAATTATAGTTTGATGGCATGGGGTGAGTTGTGAGATGGTTCGATAGTAGCTAGTTGGTGTTTTTATGGTCTGTCCTCATAGTTTCCTGGTATCAATGGAAAAAAATTAATTACATAATGGGTTATGGAACATAATAGAACTAAATATAAGTTCGTAACTAGTCATTTAACTCACTTGAAAGGATTAAGTAATTAATAGTGACGGGTTTTCATTAAAAATGGAATTAATTGGTTAAGGAATGAAACTTAATGGGTAAATGGTAAATACAAAAATAGTTTGAAAAGTGGATAAATGAATGGAATTGGGGGGTTTTATGGATGTTTATGTGGTATATGTTCGTTGGTTTCATTATAGTGTTGGCCTTAGATAATGGTATGTGTCTAGGTGTGGTAGTGATGTTGTGAGTTGAACTAGTGATTCTTATTTTTCAGATCCCTTAGGTTGGCTATTGAGTGTATCCTTTATACCAAGTATTTGTTGTTATTTATTTATGCACCCCATATGAGTCGAATAACCTTACCGACGCCCAAATGTTTTAGGTTCCATATGTTTTCTTTGAACATATAGGTTAGCAAGGGAGGATAGATTACTACCACATCTTCTATATGCCCTTTTATTAGTATTAATCATTCTATAATGGCTGATGATGTTGATGGATATGAGATATGTGGTGGAGGTGATTCATGGTAGGAGGGAACAATATCGATGTACTTCAAGTTCATGATACCTTGTTGTACTAGATGGGTGGTGTGTAGTTGATGATTGGGATGGAAACACTATATGAGGATGATTCATTAATTGGGGTATGTGACTTATAACTATTAACTGATGCCAACATGTGATTTCAGGCCCTATGGGAGGCTGGGTTAGGTAGGGTTGTGATCCAACTCACATCATTCTAGGAAGTGATCAAGCACAAGACATGTGACATTGTGTGTGTGAGAGTGTAAAACCAACATGGAAGTGGTTTTATGGAACATTTAGTATATTTTATTTTGATATTACTTTACTATATTTTGTGTATGATTTTTTGAGAAATCCTTGGTGAGGTTTGTGATTAATTAAAAGTAATTTGTTCTCATTGATTCTATTGTTTGTTAACTATGGAATTGGTATTCTATTTCCACGATTTCAAGAGAGACTTTAGATATGATACTATAGGGTATACATGTTATACCCACCCCAATAAATAAAAACAATTTTTAGGTTATTAGAAAGGATTTTGAGACTAATCTAGAAATTACTAGCTTGGATCTTGGAGTTTTTGTTTCACTACCAAGGGGTTTATATGGTATTTTTTCCATTAGGATTCCATGTATTCGTTTACTTGACAAGAATTTTAGGATGGTTTGGTTTATTTTATATTATATTATGGATTTTTTTTGATATTCATCTTATCTATCAATAATTTTCATTATATTAAAGGTAATTCTCCCATTTTATTATTTTATACCCTTGGTTATAGTCTCTAAACTGAGGCCTATTAGAGGAAGAACTTGGGGATGTCACACTTGTATTCACTACCAACCCAAGAGGGGTTTCTAGTGGGGTATAGTATTAACATTCCAATCACTAAGTCACAAGATAGTAATTTCCAACCCTATCAATGACACAATCCTAAAAATATGGAAAACAATATATAGAAGTTGGGGTGAGAATATAAATATATTATATAGGTTCCTACCCAACAAATTAAAATGTTTATAAGGAATAATTACCTATTAAACAAAGTAGTTAAAGAAAATAGAAACTATAAAACACAATAACACCATGCCTTTTTAATTGAAATCATATGAAACTTGAATGAATAATGTGAAACTTACACCATAGAATGATATTGTTGTTTTATTCATAGAGTTCTTAATAAAGATCGGTAAGGAAAAAATGAAAGAATATTAACATTGAGGTATATCCATGGGTTAGAAAAAATCACCCAAATGATTAGGTCAGGAACTTTAAACATTCATTATATGCTAGTATCTCATATAAAAATAAGGAAGGAATAAGATATTTTCAGGGGAGGAGATTTTTGGCTATATATTTCTAGAGGAGACCACATATACA
This sequence comes from Viscum album, assembly GCA_963277665.1. NCBI lineage: Eukaryota > Viridiplantae > Streptophyta > Magnoliopsida > Santalales > Viscaceae > Viscum > Viscum album. The sequence continues at coordinate 2,059,972,104 of OY728133.1, read as the reverse complement.
CATCTTTGTAAACTACTTTCGTAGAAACCTTTATATATGCTATGAGGATTCTTCCCAATACCATGAATTTACTCATATGCTTTATAAATGTATAAGTAATTTTCTTAGTTATATTACATATAAACCTCAACCATTAACCCTATTATACCTTTTAATGATATCTAACACCACTAATATAAAATAGAGATATACCAACAGACCTAAACAAAATATTTGTCCAAAACCATTGGTATTTGTAACTTAATGAGACCCTATACCAAAATTTGGGGAAAATAGTTTGTATAGGTAACTAAATGGGACCCTATACCAATGATATTTGGAAAAAACATTGGTATAGGTACCATGGAGGCACCCTATACTAATAGTTTTTGGAAAAACTATTGGTATAGTTTCTAAACTATTCCAACTGTTATCAAAACTATTGGTATAGGTCTATACCAATAGTTTTTGTGAATCATTGGTATAGGTACTCAAATATATATATATATATATTCAAATAATGTTAAATACATCAAAATTTAAATTATTTTTTAATATATACATATTTATATCAAATTATATTAAAAAAAGTCATTGTAGAATAGTGGTTAGGTTGTTGAAATATAACTGGGAGGTGTCAGGTTCAAAACTTGGAAAGCCTTTTTTACATTATATATACCAATGGTTTTTGGAAACCATTTGTATAAGTATTTCATATGACATATACCAAATTTTTTTGAAACATTAGTATAAGTTTTCTATACTAATGGTTTGAAAAAACCAATGCTATAGGTGCATACCAACATATAATTACCTAATGGACCTACAACCATTGATATAGACTATACCAACAGTTTAGAGACCTATACCAAAAATTCCAAAGCATTGGTATAGGCTTTATTTCATATAGTTAATGTTAGGGATATTTGAATTTTAACTCTTTAATATTCAGATAACTAAGTGATTCAGGGAAATTCTAAATGAATCAAACCATTATATTCATGGAAATACGAGTCTACCATATTGTACAATAAAAAATGACCAATTACCATTTATACGACATCCTATATCATAAAATATAATGTACCTATGTGATTGAAACATAATACCTTTTCCATATGGTGTGTTATAGTCTACGATTCACCATATCTTACTATACAATACATGGATTTAAGGAATATTCCTTTCAATCTCACAATTACACTAAATATTAAAAGAATTTTTTTTTTCTATTTCACCATATAACATTTCATATTAATAACTAGTGAATATATATCCAATTTTTTTAATATCATCCAAAAAACTTTTGTAAAGATTTCATTAAATTTAGATTTTATCAAATCATATGTAATTCCATGTGAAGAATCATCCAAAAAACCTTTTGGATAAAACTTATTTTTTTAGACAAGCTCTTTGATTAAAAATCAATCCCTATTTAATGAAATAAAAAGCGTGACCTCATGGTCCTTTGTAGAATTGAAAAGAAATGAAATACTAGATTTATAAATATAAGAAAAGAATGACCTCTAGAAAATAATCAATGTTACTCAATCAGAAAAGGAATATGGGGTGATCTCCATCAAACACATGTATCTCTAAACCTATTTCCACTATCCACATCACATGATAGCATTAATTTTCATACATTCTCTTTGTCCAAGACCTTAAGTGACCATGCAACATGGTGTGTGTCAATCCCATATATCCTCCACATAATTTATAACTCTCTAGGTACAGACTACCCAGAAAAATGATTACATCACATGTAATTTATCTAGAAGATGAAAATAACACACGTATCTCATCTAAGTAGATAAGAAAATCCTACTCACCTTCTAATAATGACCATAAATTTCCCCAATCTATCTTAATCAATGTTCTATATGTCATACTCATAATACAAGTGGAAAAAATCTCATCTCATTTGAGATCTATCTAATGACATGATCAACAACGTAAATAATCAATGCCTAATTAGGTAAGACTCAAAGATTTCATAAGAAAAGCATCAAAGTATGAAGGTTCTAAATCTAGGTATCTCCCCAATATCAGGAAGCAAGGAATCCAAATATGAAAAATGATCTTATAGTATACCAAATACATAGCGCATGACACACTATATGGTATACTTCACAAGTCATCCAATACATAAAATCCGTTTTATGCCTCATTAGAATATTCCATATACCAATACAAGAATTTTACTCACACTAACTTTAACATTATATTATAAAATATAATACCCCATGATGAAAATCAGGTGAGGATAAATAAAAGTCATACTTTGAGAGGTCAATTATCATTTCATTTAAAAAAATTTATATAAATATATAAATATATGAATTCAACATTAAAGAACTATAAAGTGGAGAATTACTTTTATATTACATGATATGTTTTATATTCTAAAAATATTTATGAAAATTTTAATATAACAACATTTAATCACCAACCTAACATATCATATATGATAGATTTCCTAATCAGCCTTATGTTCAATGAAATTTTAAGTGTGTTGTTAAACTCATTACATCTCTTTGTAATTCTTTAAAAATCCCTATGTGACCACCTGATAAAAACACTCCCACAAAACTATTTAGTGACTAAAATATATAGTGTAATATAGTTTTAATAATTGTGAGACTTGGGAATAATATTCTTAATGTTAAACTCCTTGAACATATTCAAAATCCTTAACTCCACAAAATTCAATAATACCATGTTAATACCTTTATTATCTACTTACAACTCTTTCTAAATTCATCATCAACATTCGAGGAACCCTTTACATTAAACGGTTTCCTTGAAATATCTTGATAACTAATATAACTTTTATATTATGTATTTACTAACATATCCTTAAAACCTTTATGATATTAATTTTATTTAAATTTTTTATGGTAACTAAATGTCACTATTTTCATCATTTATTTACCATCATATCCTAAAATATTTATGAAATAAAATGAAATTCACTTTAAAATTTGAATGGTATAATATTTTATTTGTTATCTTTGAACTTCTCTTAGTCTAAATTTTCTCTCACTCAATTATTAGAAACAATATTCCATTCATAACAACATACTAAGAAACAAAAAATTATTTATTTTTATAAATAACACTTATTTACTTTTAGTCAGAATATTTTACAAATAAACTATTATTTCTATATCATATATTATATTCTATGATTTTGGAGTTTTATTAGAAAAAAACTATCAAATATTCCTTTGTTGGTAATAGAATCACATGTTCTCATATTCTTGGATAAAAATTTTACCCCATATAAAAATTATTTTATCCTTGTCACCTTTTAATGTTTTTATTAAGTTGTAATAATAATAAACAATGTGTATCAAAACATTCATCTCATTCACTAAGTAATTATTATTTACATGATCCTCTTAAGAGAGAGAAAAATGAGACAAATACACATATTTCACTCAAATTCATCCAATATGGAAGTTATTCTTGCATCCAAGTCCTCTATACATTGAATCATCACTCCATAACTTGAAATAAAACTTCAATATCCCATCATAAAATCTTTCTTCACTTCTAAACTACTATAAATTTACAATAATTGAAAAACCTAAAGTTGGTATCACATAACTTTCATAATAAAAGAACTGAATTATATAACATTAATACTTGAGGTATAATATCCACATGGTTTCTTATAAGACTTTAAGTATTATGAATATTTCCATCTCTAATGTTCTAGTTTTATATAATGAAAACACTATCTATCCTTCCTTATCTTTGTATTTGGTGATTCTATAGACTCTCCAAATCCTATTTTATTATATGCTTGGATTTTTTTTACCCTTATCCTTTTACATCATCTTGATAGCACTTGAGCCTATAAATCCCATTTCCCACTTGAATAAATCTAAGGAATTGTGGTTTTGTTTAAAAAACCATGAAGATCATATGGTTCTTGGTGTATTTATGTTGTTATATTTGTTGACAACCTCATCTAAGAAATTCTTTTAAGTATTATGGTGATCGATCTAGTTTGTATGACTTTAAATATCATGGAATGTAGTTACATGATGCCAGTGAATGTTTTGATAAGGTATGGAGATCATCTGAAGCAGTTCTATTTAAGTATAAGTGATTTATAAATCTGCATATCAGTTTTTGTAAAGAGGATGAATCACATATCTGTTTGAGCTACATAGAAAAAATTGTAAAGGATAATTTACATAGGTGATTCACATAGTCATTTTAGCTACAGAATGTAATTATGTAGATATTTAAGCTATGTCATGGAATAAAATATCTATTTTAGCTATGTAAGGGAATCACACTGCTATTTTATCCATATATACATTTTGAGATGCGAACAACATAGCTATTTTGTGACACATCTGATTATATAATCATGGAGTCAAATATATTACGTAATTGATTGATTCACTTAGATAATTGATTCAAGTGGGTGATTAATTTGCATAGCCTATTTATGCTGAGATCCATGTAGTTGTTTGTTCCTTGTAGCTAATTACGATTCTACATTACATTCATATTGTTTTTAGTGGGGTTTTAGAATTAATGTATTTTGTGGAATTTTATTTTTTGTGGATGGTTATCCATTCCTCCATGATATTAATACACAGGATTGAATTCCATGATGAATATGTGATCATTTATTGTGGTTACAGAGATCGTGGGGATTTATTATTTATTTATTTATTTATAAAAAAGGGGTGGATGATGCTGATTTAAGGAAGAGAGATGATTGTGAGAAAACTATCAATGAGAAATAGGGGAAAGGTGAGAGATAAAATGGGAACCTATTGATGTACAATAAAGAATTAATATTCAGATACATAGAAATAAAAAGTGTTAGTTTGAGGCTGAGGTAATATGGTTCTTCAGTGATCAATATATATTGAATCATGTGTCTTTATGAGTTTTATGGTTTTAGTTTGAAAATATCTATGTAGTGATTTCATGAATACACTATGATAAGTACTTACTTTCATATTCCAGAGGCTCTTGGAAGGATATCTATATTCACTGTTGTCAAAGAAACCTTATTCTATAGTGATATTCTTCAGTTTTTATAGCCATATTTTGTATTATAGTGATAAGAAGTGTTTTTCTGTGTAACTACTAACATATGTAGGGGGGATGCTGTATAATTTATTATAAGTGCATTTTACTTGGGTATATAGTGAAAAGAATCCATGGTCAGGGGGAGTAACCATCCATGTAAAGGAGTATGATTCCACACTAGTTCCAAACCTTAAAAAAATATGAATTTCCCTTTCTCTTTTTTATGCATGATCGTGAGAGGTTGTGTTATTTCATTTTAGTGGATCTTACTCTAACAAGAAAAACAGTTTTTCTTGGTTTAAAATAAAATTGTAAAAATTAACCTCCAATGATTCAACCCCCTTCTTAGTGGAGGAAACTGATTTGAGCTTAAATTTTAAACATTTTATTATTTTTATTCGTTGAAAATACCCCACATTTTAGTTTAGTTCCCATTTGTATGATAGATTATATTGAATTGATGAATTATAATTTAATTAGAAATTAGCTCTAAATATGGAGTTTATTGATGTGTAAATATTTTAATTATGGAGCCATGTTTTAGGAAATTATTTATTTTCAGGGTTAAATTTAATACTCCACTAAGGAAACATGTGAACTATTGTAGTTTGGAAAGTTACAAAGGCCATAAGTGAGCCTGACATCTACGCTCATTATTCTTACCATAGGTGTTGATCATATGCTTTCCTATATAAAACTTATATCATGTAGTAGGAATGGTCACCCTGACTTCAACCTACCATAATCACTACTCATGGTAACCTTACCACCTTGCCACACTACATTTTCATGGTAAGTTTACCTACCATTAGTTCCATCAATTGACTATGTGCTAAAAAATGCCATAAATGAAGAAAAGTTGACCATAGGAACAAAAACCATATCCCATTCCACTATTACCATGGTAGGAATATATACTATGAACTGTTCCTTTTTGGCCATGAAATCATGGTAAGGACACTGACCATGACTTTCAAGGTAAGCATGCTTATCACAAGCTTTACCATCTACCCTACCATGACACTAATTTCTAATCCACCCTTATAAACCCTAAGTATCCACTTTCTAAAAAGAGAAATATGCCTCTCAAATGATTCTTAAAAGAAGAAAAAATATTGGGTGATGCTCTAAAAATCATCATTGCTATTTAATCGCCACTACTATGAGTGAAAACATGGTTCCATTTACCTTGCCTATTTCAACATCTTCTACCACCCATAGATCTAAGATGATGATGTAGTAAAGATCCTCTCCCAAGAGAATCATGGAAGTAATCTGATCTAATATGATCTCTGCACTGATTCAGGGTGAGACCCAACCAATAAGTCCCTGAGAAAAGCCACCCTACCTACATAGCCTCTAAGGGAGCTATTGAATTCCACTCTATCATGAAGGAGAATTCTAATTTTTAACACAAGAGATATGATAAAAAGGAACAAGAAACCATGAAGACCTAAAAGGAACAAGGGATTGGAATCTAAATAATAATCTACCTCTACTATTAAATAGAGAAACTGGTGGGAGTTGTCACTGAGCATAAGGTAAGAAAGAAAAGACATTCTATTGGGAAACTGTAGTTCCACTGAGAAATAAATGGTTGGCCTTCAATGTCCAATGATGGGAGAATCGAAGTGGATATAATAGTAGAAATAAAATATGATATGTGAAATAATTTATCCCAAGTTCTATTTAAAATAATGATCCCCTAATTAAAAGCCTAGTCTTATTTTCCTTTACTCACTACTACGGAGCACTGGATTAGTCCACCTTTAAAAGGGATATTGGGCTGAATCATGTAAGAGTTTTGATTCCTTTAAGAATTCATCAATACCCTTCCTTATAAACATGTTTCAACCATAAATTTCAATGCATACATTCTCCCTTGAGACATTCCATAATTCAATGAAGGATTACATGTACCTACCGTGAATAGAACCTTGGAAGCTGAGAACTATATAAAGGTGATAAATTTATCTGGAAGGAGAGCTATGCATGACCAATGACAATGAATATTTTTATTTAATTTATATATTTTTATGACTCTAGTGATGGAACACTAGAACCTCTATGGTTTATCGAAGTAAAATATCCTCACCTACCCTATTGATGAATTCTTGTTTTTTCAATACTAGTTCTAACTCCTCTATAGAAGTTAATGGTTTTTATCAGTAGAGGTTTCTTATTATTTAGATTTTAATTTATTTTTCTCATTCTATGAATTTCACACAATCCAATTGGATTAATTTCACTTCATGTAAAAGAAAATAGAGGGGTAATTTAATTTTAAATTGAGATATCCAAATACCAAGATAAGCAAGGGTAGGAAATATAGAGATCATTTTATTTCTTTATATGAACTGAAATTTCCTAGTGCAAGTAATCATTTGGATTCAATTGATGAGAGGGTTATTATAAAATAAATTAATAATTATTTAATAGGTGAATGAGAGAATTATCCAATACTTAAACATTTCATCATTAATTGATTTGAAAACGAACTAGTATTTCTTATCGTCTCTTTAAAAAGTGATCCCAAAAAGCAGAATTTAATCACACACATAACAATGTCTTATTTGGAGACAATCCAAGTTCCACTTTTACTGCATATTTCTTGGGTTTAAATTTTGTTTTTTTGAGTTCCCAATGATAGGATTTCACCAAAATTGGCACCATTACTGGGGAGGGTAGTGTTTTTTTAAATTGTGTTTTAAAAAAATGTTTTTAAATGACCAGATCTAGTTATTTTAACCTCACTGGATTTGATCCAAAGGCCCATATATCTGTGTTTTCAATACTCAAAACTTTAAAAAAACATAGATCAATAGGAAAGAGAGTTTTAAACCATTAAATTGGATAATTCTCCCTCATCAATTTCAAATTCCTCCAAAGTTAAAATAGAAAGTTAAGATATAGAAGGTAGTTTAACTCAAGCTAAAAGGCATTTGAGAGAAATGTATGCACCTAATTTCAATATCAACAACCAATAGTTAAAATTAAATGATAAAAAGGATTGTGAACTCAATATTAGAATGATTAGGATACTATCAAAGTTTAATGGTCTATTTGGTGAATATCCCAATAGTAATTTAAGAGATTTTAAAGAATCCTGTAATGGGTTTAGAACCAAAGGAGTCACTATGGCTCAAATCAGCTAGAAGGATTTCCTATTCCCACTTGAAGGAGTATCCAAGGAGTGGGTCTAAAATATACAACCTTGGGAAGTCAACTCATGGTAGGAGCTATATAATATGTTAATCCAAAAATTATTTCCTTCTTCAAGGATTACCAACTTCAAAAGGAAATTTATGTAATCAAAAAATATATATAATAAACTCTTTAAGAATTTTGGGAGAGGTTCAAGAAACTAACCACATCCTCCCCACATCATCCATATGAAGAACATAACTTCTTGGTATTTTTCTACCAAGGATTGATGGATAATGTCTATATCATAATTGATGCCTCTTTAGTAGGAGCACTGATTAATAAGTCACCAATTGAGGTAAGATGACTCATTTAAAGGATCTCACAAAATTATTAATAGTTTGGTATGAGAACTATAAGTATAGTTTTACATGAGGTAAAATATCAAGATACCCCTTGTTATAAAATAAAATTGAAGAATTAACTCCCCTTGTAAGACAATTATCTATGAAAAAAGTACAAGAATAATCAATCATCACACCCCTAATGTATTAACAATTATTTTATGATCAAGAGATCATTACTAATGTATTCCCTCATGTTCATGGAAATAAAATTTGCAACACCATGTTTCAGAGGAAATTCTAGAGCCAACCAACTTTAACCAATGATTTAGATAATTTTCCTCTAACCAATTAAGAGATGTGAGCTAACAGACTCAACGATCACCATTTCAATAGGCTTCTCAAAAAGGTTTTCAACCCCCTCCATTCTAGAGAAATAAATTCTAACTATCTCAAAGTAACCAACAAGGATAACCACAACAACCATCCATGAAATACATGTTGATACATTTAATAAAATCTCAAAATAATCAACACACCTCCCCCACGACTCATGGGTCAACATTAAAATAATTTAGAGGAAAATTGGGCCAGCTCATTAAAACTCTGAATAATATGGTAAATAAAGGATTAGGAAACCTCCCTACTCAGAAAATTCCAAAATATAATGGAAATGGAAATGCTATTTCATTGCAAAGTGGAAAAGAACTGGATTTCAATAAATGATTACCCTTAGAAATTGAAACTAGAAGTAAACAACCTCAAGTATTTAAAGAATATTCATCAGAAAAAGAACTCGAGGAGGATGTAGGGAAATAACCACCCAAAGATAAAAGGAAAACCATGGAATATCAACTGAAACCCCCACCTACCATTCATGTAATAATGAAATAACCAAGAAGAATCAAGGATGAATCACTATAATAATAGATGCTAGAAGTTTACAAAAAATTGGAAATAAATATCCCCTGGTAGAACCCATTCAATAGATTCCAATGTATGAAAATTTAATTAAGGACATGTGTACCGGTAGAAGGATATGAATGGAAAAATAAGAGGTATAAATAGTTGATAATGTTTATGGTCATTTCACCCCTAAAATATCCCAAAAATGTCATAATACAAGCACTTTTTTCTATTCTATTCACAATTAGAGAGATCAATTTTTTCAATTCATTGCATGAATTGGGAGATTAAATTAATGTAATGATTTATTCCATTTATTATTCTTTATAGATATGAGATATTAAACCCACTTGAGTGGTTGTACAACTTTCCAATAGAGCCACTACTTATCCAGTAAGTGTTTTTGATTTGGTTTTGCTAAGTGTACAAGGTTACCCATTCCTTACTGAATTATACATTATCAACATGGAAGAAGTAAAAGTTAAATATAATTATCCCATTATTCTTGAAAAACCATTATTAAAGGATCTAAAAAAATATAAATGTCAATGAAGGAACCCTTTACATTTTATTTGGTGAGGAAATAATAGATTTCAACATTCTAAATTCAATGAAGCATCCACATGAGGAATATTATATTTTCACATTAAAACATTTTAAAATTTTATACACTTATAGGGAGGAAATTGAGATATTTGATGACATATTAGAATAGTAGAATCTCAAGAAACACCTAACTTTCTTGGTAAATATATTTTTTAAAGTGAACTAAATATGGAGAAGATTTCAACTATTGATCAATTTGAAGATACCGATGAATATTATTTTGATGAGTTACCAATATTTGATATTAATAATTCTTCCTTATAAGTGAAAGTGGTACGTAAGGAGAATAATGAAATGGAAACATCTCTAGAAATACAGTTGAATTAGAGAAAAATATGAAGCCCTCAAATTCAAAATATCATTACTTAAAAAAGGATAAAAAATTACTAGACATAATTTCCAACAACATATAACATGGTCATGAAAAAAATGCTGAAAATCCTAGAAAATAATGTTAAATCCATAGGATGGAGATTGGGATATATTTCATGAATAATCCCTACAACATTCATATATTTAATTTTGTTGGAATAAGGATCTAAGTAAGTGAGACAACCCCATATAAGTCTTAACCCAACCCTCCCAAAGGTAGAAAAAAAAATAAGTAGAGATATTCTTAAAATATAAAATAATCTATCCCATATCATATTATCAATAGGTAAGCCTCAGTCAAATTGTTCGTCAAAAAACTAGTTACACAATTTTGAAAAATTAAAATAATGAATTGGTACCCACCAGAATCCAGAATAGTTGGATATTTTGTATAGATTATATAATATTAAACCATATATCATAAAAGACCATTTACATTTTCCCTTTGTAGACCATATGCTAGAAATACTATCTAGGGAATGACACTATTGTTTCCTTTGTGGGTTTTATAGATATTTTCATGTTCTTATTTCTCCTTGTAACCAAGACCAGAACTGTTTCACATGTCACTTTGGTATATTTTCCTAATAAATAATGCCTTTTGGTCTCTAAAATTCCCCAAGTACCTTTCAACGCTGGAAGGTAAGATTCTTATTAAACTTAATTGATATTTTTAGGGGTATTCCTCGATGATTTTACTATGTATGTAACTTGATTTCAAAATTGTATAGAGAGTTTGGAAAAGTTTTTACAAATATTTATTTAGAAACAACTAGTTTTGAATTTTAAAAAATCCCATTTTATGGTTAAACAAAGGAAATTGTTTGGGCCATTTAATTTCTAAGGAAGGAATTGAAGTTGATAAATCCAAAGTTGATTTCATTTAAAAATTGTCCTATCTAACTAATTTCAGACACATGATATCATTTTTGGTCTATATAGTATTTTATATAAGGTTCATTAAGGACTTTAGAAAAATTTATTTTCCCCTAAATAACTTACTTAAGAAAAAATTGACTTTTTATTTAATGATTCATGTATAAAAACCATTGAAAAATTAAAAGGATGTTTAACTGCTACCCCCATCATATTCCCACCAAACTAGAGTCACCCCTTTGAGATACTATGTGATGCTTAAAATAGAGCTTCAAGATCTATGATATCTTAAAGGATTGATAAAATTCCATAATTGATAACATACATTTCACAAATCATGGAAGCTTCCTAGATTAACTACACAATAAAAGAGATGGATTTTTTAATCTATTTTCATAACTTTATAAAAATTCCATTCTCATAACTTAGTATCTAGTCTAATTATTTATTCTAATAATTCAACCTTAAGATATTTGATCAAGAAGACTGATGAAAATACCTTGTTGGTAAGATAGACTATTTTACTACATGAGTTTGACCTAGAGATTAAGGATAAGAAGGGTTGTGAAAATATAGTGACTAACCTAATGAGCAATATTCCTCATACTATTGAGGTAGAACAGTTATAAATATTATGATGGATAATTCCTTCCCTAGTGAGTAGCTATACAACTAACAACCCAAGCACCCTGGTATGCTAACATAGTGAACTTTCTAGTCACGTAAAATTAACCTTCTTTCTTATCTATGTATCCAAATTCTAAATTTAAATCTGAATCAAAAAATTGTGTTTAGTAATATACTTATTTATAGAAAATGTGCAATGATCAAATCATTTAAAGATAAATTACCAAGGAAGAAATACATTATGTGCTCTATTTTGCTCATACACTTGCATTTGGAGGCCATTTTGGACCTCAAAGAACCATTAGGAAAGCTTCCAAATATAGATTGTTTTGAACATCCATCTTTAAAAAATATTATGATTTTTGTAAATAATGATCAAAATTTCTGTTTTCTAGTGTAATTTCAAAAATAAAAGAAACTCATCAAAAGGATTTGATTTTTTATGAGATATTTTATGTATAGGGAATTTACATAATTGGACCATTTCTTATATCTTTTTGTTTTTCCAATATTTTTTTAGTAGTATACTATGTGTCTAAGTGGATTTAGGCCAAATCCACTCAGACTGATGACTCAAAAATTGTAATTGAATTTCTAAAATCAATAATTTTTTGTAGGTTTGTAATACCTTGAGCTATAATAAGTGACCAAGTAAACCATTTCTGAAACATGAACATGGAGGCACTCATGAGAAAATATGGAGTACACCATAAAAACTTTAACCACCTACCATCCATATAAAAATTGACTAGTATAGGTATCCAATATAGAACTGAAAAGGATCTTGGAGAGAGAATTATATCCCAACAATAAGGATTTAATCAAGAAAGATGAATATGCACTCTGGGAATACAAAACTATCTATAATACCCCATTAGGTATGTCTACTTATTGATTTTTTTGATAATCATTTAAACTTTCCTATTGAATTACAACACAAGGCCTACTGGGCTGTCAAATGAGTAATCCTAAAGTTTATCATTGCTGGAAATGTAAGGAAACTATAGTTAATGGATATTGAGAAATTGAGGAGAGAAGAACATGAGAACTCACTACCATACAAGGAGAAAATAAAATCCTCCCATGAAAAATTTATCCAATAAAGAGAATTTAAAGTTAGAGATAAAGTACCACTATTTCTTCAGGATGAAAATTTTTCTAGGTAAGATACTTTACAAGTGGACTAGACCATATATAGTAACTAATAATTTTCCTTTTGGTGTAGTTGAGATTAAGGAAAATGGTTCCAAAAAAACATTCCAGGTGAATGAACAACAATAAAAAAAATTACTATGAGCACTTTTTGAAAGAACTTGTGGACGAGTCCAGACTCATCTCTACTGCTAAAACATAAATAATTGCAGGTTGTTTCTTTCTTTTATTTAGAATTAGATATTTATTTTATTTTTAACTACCTTTATAAAGAAATGCATACTGAAATATAACAAGGAAAATTTTAGAAACAAGTGTGGGGGAAGAGAGAAACCAAAATCTAGTGTTAAATAAAACCCCTTTTCTAAAAAATATTGTTCTATAAATCACTCTTTTGTGTATTTTTTTGTTTTAAAATTTCACTCTTTTATTGAACCATATTTTTTCCTTTTATAGTTTGAAAATACCATTATAGATTTGAGTAATTTATTTGTCTCAAAACTATAACACTTTAATTTATTTCTGGGTAAATTAACAACTTCCATTATGAAAATTTATTCTTAGACTAGGTGAAGGAGTGAAAGTGAAATGATTTATGTGGAATAAATTTTATAACTTTAAGTCATTTGAATTTTGAACATGATCCTAGGAACTTCACTTATGTGGGAAAAAAATCTCAGGGAGCTAAATGAAATGAAAATGAAATATGTTTTTCAGACCTAGAATAAAAATGGGAAATTGAGAGCCTATAATGGATCTCAAAGACAAGGGAACTGGGTGAGTTTCTGTAATTAAATAAATACATCTCAATTTGTACCATTCAAACAATTATATATGGGAAAAATAAATTCCAAAGGACTTATAAAAAATTAGTCTAATTAGGCGAGGGTAATATCAAACCCATAGAAATAGGGGAAATTTAATTATAAAACATTAATTTAAGTTACATCAATAAAGTGAAGAATAAATATTTTTTAATAAACATAAGTAAGAGGGATAAATGGAGGTGATTTTTGTTAAAATATTGATTCCACTAAAATATAATACAATCTACTCTTGAACTGAATCTTTTATTGGATTAAAGAGAGGTAGTGGATTGATTTTCATATGAAGAATTAAATTTCTAAATTTGGAAGAATCTATTTTTTGTTTCAACTCCAACTGTTAACTTTAAATATAGACAGGATGATATTTATTCCTTTTTTCGATTTCAAAAAATTATAATTACATGATAATATTGATTGGGAGTACAATAGTCTAACTATGGGGGAGTGATGTGAGATGAAATTTTCAATATTTTCTGCATTTTATTCATTAAAAATACCATACATTATAGTTCAGTTCCAAGGTGGATAGATTTTTTTGTTGACTTATTGAAACTGGAACTTAATTAGAAATCATCATTAAATACGGTGTTTATTGATGTGTACATATTTTAATTTTGGATCCATGCTTAAGGAAGTTATTTATTTTTAGGGTAGAATTTAATAATTCACTAATAAAACATGTGAAATATTGTAGGATGGAAAGTTACACAGGATAGAAGTGACCATGAAATCCACCATTTCTATGATTAACATATATTTTGAGTGTATACAACCCTAAATAAACCTAATATCACTTGGTAGGCATGGTGACCATGTGTTCAACCTACCATGATCACTATTCCTAATAACTTTCACACTTAAAGACAATATAGTTTCATGATTATTCTACTTACTGTGAGTTCCATTAGCTGACCATGTTCTAAAACATTCCATAAAGGAAAAAAATGACCATATGAACCAAATTCATTTATTGTGCCACTATTCACATGGTAGGCATACCTACTATGATCCATTCCTTTTCGGTCACCATATCATAGTATAAACAATGACCATGGCATTCACAGTAATCATTCTTAGTGCAAGCTTTATCCATCTACCCTATCGTGCCACTAATTTCAAATATACCCTCACAAAACCCATGTCTCCACTTCACCTAAAGATAAAGAGGTATCTCAACTAATTCTTGAAGGAAGACTTGAGATTGGGTGATACACCAAAAATAATCACCACCATTCAAGTACCACTATCGTTAGTGAAAACATGGTACCATTTTCCTTATCGATGCCAACTTCTACTACCACCCATGTATATGTGATGATGATAGAGTAAATCCACTCCCCTAGGAGAATCATGGTAGTAATCTACTCCAATATAAGATTCGTACTGACTCGGGGTGAGTTCTACCTGAGCATGCCACGAGTAAAGCTACCCTACCAAAATAGAATCTGAGGGAGATCTGGAATTCCACTCTATTGCAAAGGAGAATTCTATTTTTCAACACCAGAGCCAAGAAAAAACGGACCAGGCACCTATGGGGACTAGAAGGGAATAAGAGAGCACCGTCAAACTAAGAATCTTACACTACCATTATATTTAATTTCTGACAGGATTAGGCTTTGATTGTGAGGTAATAAGGAAAATATATTCTGCTAACAGTTTTCCTTCACCACCAATAATGGGAGAATCTAAGTGTAGATACTATAAAAAATTACATCTCATGGGTAAAATAATTCATCCCAGGTGCTATTTAAAATAAAAAGGACCACAATTAAAAGCTTGATCCCATTTTCCTTTACCCACTACTACAAAGTAATTGATTGGACCACCTTTAAAAGGGATATTGGGAAGATCATGGAAGAATGTTATGCCTTGTATAATTCGTCTAGACCCTTCCTCATGGAAACGTGTCAACCATCAAGCTTAAAGAATACCTACTCTTTACCAACATTCTATAATTAAATAAAGGAATAAATGTCACTATCATTAATAGAACCTTAGAAGACAAACACTATATAAAGGGGAGGGATTTATATGGAAGTTGAGATCTGAATTACCACCAGTCGTGAATCATGTTAATTAATTTACCTATTTTTTATACTCCTATGATATACCACTAGACCCTATGTGGTTCATCCAAGGAGAATATCCTCACCTCCCATGTTGACGAATTTGGTTTTTTCAATACTAGTGCTAACTCATCGGTAGAAGTTAATGGTTTATACTAGTAGACATTTATTATGATTCATATTTTTTGTTCTTATTCTTAAAATAGTTATTTCAAACAAGTCACTTAGATTAAGTCCACTTCGCATGATATAAAACAGTGAGGGTAATTCATAGGTAAATAGAGATATCAAAACAATAGGCCATGGAAGGGTAAGAAATATAGTGATCATTGTGTTTCTTTATATAAACCTGAATTTCCTGGTGAAAGTAATCATTTGGATTCAATTACTGAGAGGGTGATTAGAAACTAAATGAATAATTATTCAATAGGTTAATGAAGGAATAGTCCAAGGATGCCCCATTTCCTCCTTAATTGATTTTAAATCCACAATTTTTTCTTACTGTCTCTTTAAAAAGTGAACCCCAAAACAATATTTAAACACACACATAACGTTGTGTTCTCTAGAGAAAATTTGAGTCCCAATTTTACTACATATTTCTTAGGTTGAAATATTTCTTTTCTGAGTGCACCACGATAGGCGCTCATCAAAAACTAATCTTTATAGGCACTTCAATTGGTTCTAGAGGGAGGTTCCCTATGTATTATCCAAAAAATGATAATTTAAAAAATGGATAATATCAACTTAGTTAATAGAAGGGGTGTATATATATTTGAAGTAAAAAATCACCACATTTGGAATAATCAAATGTTTCCTTATTATTTATCTCTGAGTCTGGAAGTTTGTGATGCAATGATAGTGGGTTTTACACAATTTGTGAATAATGGTTAGATGAAATTTAATGATAATATAAACATGAAAGTGGGTGGAAAATAATATAATTATATTCTCATGTTGTTACCAGAGAATTTTTTTAATAAATTTAATGGTTTAGAAAATACAAAACAAATTTAGGATAATGTCACGACCCGTCCTCGGGGACCGTGCCGTGACTACCCCAAGCCCGCCTTCCATAGGCCAGGGGCTGGCGACTAGCACCAAGGCGTAAAATCCCAGTAAACAGGGAAGACATTGCCTTTATAAGTAACAACCACACAGAGTCAGCAAGCGGAAAGTAAAGTGCAGAAAAGTAAAGGGGGCCGGAAATACAAGCCCAACTGTAAAGTACAACTGAAAAGTAAAGTACAGCAACTGAAGAAAAGACGGCGGCCTCGTGTCGTCCACTGGCAATCCCACCTGAAGGGTGGGTACAGATAGCCTCCAGGCTCCTCGGGTCCCACGTCCGCTCCGAGCACATTCCGCCCAGTGGTCCACCTCCAGGTACCGTCCTGCTCCACGCCCCAACCGTGATCAGCGCTGTCCGTCGTCTGCAACCAACACAACAAGGTGCGGGCATAGCCCGTGCAGGGGTGAGTACAAGCTACTCAGTAAGGACCCCGAGACCCCCGAAGGTCTCCCGAAATCCACAAAGGATATAGCACAAAAGAAAGATGCAATCACGAAGTAACATCTGACTCGACTTAGGTATATGCCCATACATATACCTAAGTCCCCACTTCTATCTCTGCTCACGAGCTCAAGAACAACTCAATCCACATAGGAAAGCAAGACTCAAATCCACAAAGGAGAGTAAACAGTAAATCCACAAAGGATAGTTCAACACAATCCACATAGGAGAGTAACATAAGATTCAGCTCAACCAGGTATACTTTTCAGATGACGTCAAAGATGATCACTGATCCATCTAAGTCGTCGGACCCACGAAGGATCGATAGGTACTAACCCCCGCAAAAGACCCACACAGGATCGGGCTCACACAGAACCTGTAGGCAGTGGCTCACACAGAACCGGTAGTAAGGACCCACATAGGATCGGGCTCACACAGAACCTGTAGGCAGAGGCTCACACAGAACCGGTAGCACTGATCCACGTAGGATCGCTGAGTGCAGTAGTCGACGCAGTCCACGGAGGATCTCTGCTCTGCCGTCGTCGCAGTCCACGGAGGATCTGTGCACAGTCGTCGAAGTCACAGCCAGCGCTAGGGTTCCCGCACAAAGCGAGCTCGTTTAGGAGGATCCACTCCACGAGCCGAGAGGCTGATACATCAACTGACACGTAGTCCGAAGTTGATGTATCCAAAAGTTCCGTATCGACAACAGGATCTCAACGCGACAGACGGCGCGTCAATCGGACGCCCGGTCTGAGAGTTATTGGCATTTTCGTCCCAGGGGCCCGGTTGGTTTTTAGGGCAAAACCAACCCGACCGTACTCCGCCTGTACCCGATCCTCGGACGGAGTATGCCAAAAGTTCCGTCTCACTTAGAGGAAACTACCACAGCTGACGGTACGTCGTTCGGACGTCCGTAGCTCAAGTTATGAGCGTTTCCGCTCCGAGGGCCCGGTTGGTTTCGTATACGAACCAACCCGGCCGAACCCAAAGTCTTCCGAAACCTTGAGTATAATATACCGAAACGACCGTCTCGATCCAAGGATCGCGTAGCCGCTGACGGTTCGTCAATCGGAGGTCCCAGACCCAAGATATGGGCGAAAGACCGAAGAGGGCCCGAAACGGGGGTTCTGGGCCCGGGGCGACCCGGCCCGAACCCCCCCTGGGGTCGGCCGAACCGGGTCGGCCCGACCCAGCTAGGCCGGGTCCGGTCCGGCCCGGGCGCGGCCCGGCCGACCGGACCGGCCGGCTCGGCTTCGGCCGAGCGGCCGAAGGAGGGCGCCGCGGGCTTGACCCGTGGCTCAAACGAAACGCGGCCCCGCTGGGGGCCGCCTGTCACGCGGACGCGGCCGGGCCGCCGCGTCCGTTCCCGGTTCCGCGCGGCCGCGGAACCGGCCGCCGCCGCCGCCGCGGCTTCATCCGCGACGGACTTCCTCCACGGCGGCGCGCCGGGCGCCGCCGCCTCCGGTCGCCGGCGCCGCCGCGCCGGCGACCCGCGCCGCCGCCGCCTTCCGCGGGCCGCCGGAGATGCTCCGGTGGCCCGATTCCTTTCCCGTCTGCGCCGTTGCTCCTCCCGGGGGCTGACCTTCACTGCGGGATCAACAGATCGCCCCTGCCGCGCGGTTCGTCGTCGTCCTCCAAATCCGCACAAAAAGGGAAGACCGGCGGAGGGTTGCCGGGTCTTGTTCGTTAGACCCGCACCCTCCGCGTTAGTCATAATCAACGGGAGAAACAAGAAAGAAACCAATCAACAATTTTAAATAAATTAAAATTGTTTCGTGATCGGGTTCTTTATTTCAAAAGAATAAACACGGGATTTTAAAAAGAATTCCAACAACCCTTACCTCGCAGCTGTCGTTGCCGAACGAGGGATCGTCACGGGATTGCTCGTCGCGGAAGAAGGGGGGATCGTCGCCTCGTCGCGGTATCCGGCGTCGCGTCGCCAATCTCCGGATCAAGAACAAACGGATTTAATTAATTTAAATCCGTTGATATTGAAATTAAAAAGGGAGAAGAAAAGATCCAATTCTCACCTTAGTTGCCGAACGAGGATCGGCCGCGGAATAAGAGGCGTCGCCGAAGAACGTCGCGGGTAAAGCTCGTCGACGTCGCAGATCTCGGTGTGCATCGTCGAATTTCGGTCGCCGGCGTTCTTCGCGTTCTTCGCGTTCTTCGCGTTCTTCGCGGGGAGAGTGGAGGTTCAGAGGAATTGCACAACGATAGCAATCCTCCCAAATAGACAAGTTGTCTATTTTATTATTTTGCCAACAACGCAAAACGCGTAAGTAACGACCCATTTAATTCGTTGAATTAATTCAACGAATAAAACAGCCCATTTAATTCACGAAATAAACCGCCCAATTAAATGGTCTGTTAAGAAATTAAAGAAAACGCGTCGGTTGACTTTTCAGTTACTTTGACGGGTTTTCGCGGGTGCGTTACTTAGCGAAAGAAACGGCGGGGCTCGTGCGGGCCCCACCGCACAAATATCCTACCAAGGAGGTAGGATATTTCTGGATAGCATCCTATCCAGTTCAACTCAGTTCAAGCCGCCCTTAAGTGGCTTCAACTGGCTTCCAAGCAGCTTAAGTGAAATAAAATAAAGTTGTCGCACAAACTTTATTTTATTTCTGACTTAAAGCCGCAAAATTTAAAAACCACGCCTGAGCAAACGCAACTCCGGAAGAGGCGTTTCTAAGCAAATACCGGCGCTGCGATTTCATCGGTGCCCTCAGAATTTGATTTCGGGTACCGGTTCAAGAGATAGAAAAACCCGCTCGTCCGTTCACTGAACGTACCCGAGCCAAACTTCGGAAATTGATTCCGGGCACACCGGGCCTCGGAATCAGGTGCCGTCTGAAGCTGCGCTCTTGTAAAATTCCAAAGAAAATTAAGAAAAAAAATTTCCTTGAAATTTGCGGTTCTTTACATTACTCCCACCTCAGGGCTTTACGTCCCCGTAAAGATACATCAAAAACTAGGGGAACAAATGGGGGTACTGAGCACGCATCTGAGCCTCCCGCTCCCAAGTGCTCTCCTGGAGGTTCCCGTGCTGCCATCTGACGCGCACAAGAGGAATCGACCGCCCACGTAGGACCCTCTCCTGTCGATCCTCGATCTCCACTGGGACCTCCGCAAAAGTCGCCCCATCGTCCACGTCCAGCTCCCCAAAGTCGATGATGTGCGTCGGGTCGTGCACGTATCTCCTCAGCTGAGACACGTGAAAGACGTCGTGCACCCGGTGCAACTGAGGTGGTAGAGCCAGGTGATAAGCCACCTCTCCTATCCTGCTGAGGACCTGGAAAGGCCCGATGAAGCGTGGAGACAACTTTCCGCCTCGGCCAAATCTCCGTAAACCACGTCGAGGTGAGACACGCAAAAAGACGTGGTCGCCATCCTCGAACTCTAGTGGCCTCCGCCTCCTGTCAGGATATGACTTCTGCCGGCTCTGAGCTGTCCTCATCCTCTCCTGGATGATCTGGACCTTCTCTGTCGTGGCTCGGACCATCTCTGGTCCCACGAGTGCTGACTCCCCAGGGTCTGTCCAGCACAACGGTGATCTGCAGGGTCTGCCGTACAACGCCTCGTATGGTGCCATCCCGATGGTGGAGTGGTAGCTGTTGTTTTACGCGAACTCCACCAAGGGTAGGTGGTCCTCCCAGCTGCGACCAAAGTCGAGAACACATGCACGGAGCATGTCCTCGAGTGTCTGTATGGTCCTCTCCTTCTGACCATCCGTCTGAGGGTGGAAGGCTGTGCTCAGATGGAGCCGCGTCCCGAACGCCTCCTGCAACCCCTTCCAAAGCCGGGAAGTGAAACGAGCATCTCGATCGGAGACGATAGACGATGGCACACCGTGAAGCCGTACGATCTCCTGGACGTAAAGACGTCCCAAGCTCTCCACTGAGCCCTGCTCTCTGATGGGTAAGAAGTGTGCCGACTTGGTGAGTCGGTCGACAATCACCCAAATGGAGTCGTGACCTCTAGAAGTGCGTGGAAGTCCAGTCACGAAATCCATAGATATGCCATCCCACTTCCACTCCGGGACCTCCAAGGGATGTACCAAGCCTGCTGGTACCTGATGCTCTGCCTTCACCTGCTGGCAGGTGAGGCATCGTGAAACGAACTCTGCCACAGCTTTCTTCATGCCCGGCCACCAGTGTTGTCGTCTGAGATCCTGGTACATCTTCGCCACTCCGGGATGTACCGCCAAGGGAGAAGTGTGAAACTCTCTCAGCACCTCCTCTCGTAAAGCGACTGGTACGAAGGTACGTCCTCTGAAAAGGATGTCGTGCTCTGCTCCAAGGGAGAAGCCATCAGGCGCCTGACCTGAGGATATCAGTGCACGCCGGGTCTCACAGTCAGCGTCCTCACGCTGGGCCTCTCTGACCCGCTGTAGAAGTGGAGGAGAGACTGTGAGTGACTGAAGAAAGGCTGCTCCGTCTCTATCCACGAAGGATATCTGTAAGGAGGCTAGCTGCTCCGTCGCCTCCTCAAGTAGCTGAATGCCCGTCCTCCTGCTGAGGGCATCAGCTACCACGTTCCCCTTCCCAGGAATATAGACTATCTCAAAGTCATAGTCCTGGAGGAACTCAAGCCATCTCCAATGTCTCAGGTTCAGGTCCTTCTGAGAGAAGATATACCTGAGACTCTGGTGGTCAGAAAAGACTGTGAACCGCTCGCCCATCAGATAGTGCCGCCAAGTCTTCAGAGCGAAGACCACTGCTGCCAACTCCAGGTCATGAGTGGCGTAGTTCTGCTCATGCGGCCTCAACTAACGTGATCCATAGGCGATCACGGCCCGCTCCTGCATCAGGACGCACCCGAGTCCAGTCCCTGATGCATCGCAGTAAACTACGTATCCAACTCCCTCCTCAGGCAACCTCAAGATAGGTGCGCTGGTCAACCTCTGCCTCAGCTCCTGGAAGCTCTGCTGACATCTGTCTGACCACACGAAGGGTTTCCCCTTCTTCGTCAAAGCTGAGAGTGGTGCCGCAACTCTGGAGAAGTCTGGAACGAATCTCCGATAGTATCCGGCTAGGCCCAAGATGCTCCGCACCTCTGTCACGCTCCTGGGTGGCTCCCAAGCTAGCACTGCCTCGATCTTCGTGGGATCCACTGCAACTCCCGCCTCAGAGATGACGTGCCCCAAGAAATGGACCTCACGTAACCAGAACTGGCATTTTGAGAGCTTGCCATAAAGCTGGTGCTCTCGGAGCGTGTCTAGCACAACTCGCAGGTGGTAGGCATGCTCCTCCTCAGTCGTCGAGTATACCAAAATGTCGTCAATGAAGACAACGACAAATCGGTCGAGGTATGGCTGGAAGATCCTGTTCATGAGGCTCATGAACACTGCTGGAGCATTGGTTACGCCGAATGGCATGACCAAGAACTCATAATGGCCATACCGACACCTGAAGGCCGTCTTCTGCACGTCCTCGTCTCGAACTCTGAGCTGATGATAGCCTGACCGGAGGTCTATCTTTTAGAACCACCGCGCTCCCTTGAGCTGATCGAAGAGGTCATCAATCCGTGGCAGCGGATACTTGTTCCTCACTGTCACCTGGTTCAGGCGACGATAGTCGACACATAGTCGCAAGCTCCCGTCCGCCTTCTTGGCGAACAAAATCGGGGAAGCCCAGGGTGAAACACTGGGTCGGATAAACCCCTTGCTCTGCAAGTCCTCCAACTGTACTCGCAGCTCCCGAAGCTCGGCGGGGGCCATCCGATATGCTGGAGTAGATATCGGGGCTGTCCCGGGGTACAAGTCGATGTAAAAGTCTACCTCTCTACGAGGAGGTAGCCCTGGAACGTCGTCGGGAAAGACGTCCACGTACTGGTCCACCACTGCAGGAAAAGCTGGACTCCGCACGTCCACTGCTCCTAGGATGAGGCTAGCCAACTGATGAGAGATGGGCTGCACTCTCCTCCGCGGATGTCCATCCTGTGCTGCAAAGGTTCCCTTCTCGCCGGTGAAGGTAAACCTGCTCCCGTCGGTGCGAACACATCGCACCTTGCGCCTAAAACAGTCGATCTGGGCATGAACCGTGGATAGCCAATCCATGCCCAAGATGACGTCGTAAGGCCTCGACGCCGCTACAAGGAGATCCCAGCCGAAGCTCTCGCCTCCTAGAGTAAGCTCACACTGCCGGCACCAGTGCGTAATCGTCGAGTCTGCTCCCGTAGGAGTCTCTAGCCGTAAGGATCGAGCCAACGGCTCAGTCGGAATCTCCGAGCTCCGAACAAGGGTAGAGGCTATGAAAGAGTGACTCGCTCCTGTGTCTATAAGTACTGCAGCAAGGGTGGAATAGACACAGATCGTACCTCGAATCATCTCTGGGATGTCGGGGTCGTAGGCCTCCACTGCCTGGAGCTGGGCCTGCCCCTGCCCGCCAGCTCCCTGTGGTCGAGGTGTCCCTCCTGGTGGTGGTGGGGGTAGAGCCTGGAAGCGTCGCCCACCACCCGCTGCTCGGCCAGCTCCTCTGCCTCGTCCGCCTCCTCCCTGCGGACCGCCACGGTCGACCCTCTGCCTCTGCCTGGGTGGCCCCTCCACCGTCTGCTGCTCCTCTGATCGGCGAGTCGGGCAGTCACGAGCCATGTGACCCTGCCCGCCGCAGGTGTAGCACAACCTGCCTCTCGGAAGGCTGGCACTCCGCTGGGTGCCCTGCACTGCTGAGCCAGTGTCCCGGGGTCGCCTGCCGGAAGGTCTGGTCCGCCTGGAACCCTGGGTCATCCGTCGGCTACCTGCTGCCGAAGACTCAGCTACCTGCCGCCCTGCGCTAGGTCTTGCCGCTGAAGAAGGCTCTGCCAGGAAGCTCTCGATCAGGAGGGCTCGCTCCAGCACTCCCGCCTGGGTCGGAATGCTGAGGGAGATCAGCGACGCCCGAATCTCCTGTCGCAAGCCCTGCTCGAAGGTCCGGGCCCGGAAGAAGGGGTCCCGTACCATGTCGGTCAAGTAGCGAGATAGGTCAGTGAACCTCGCCGCGTACTGAGCGACCGTCATGCTGCCCTGGCGCAGCTGGAGAAGCTCCTGGATGTGCACCGCTCGGAGGGTGGCCGGGACGAACTCAGAGCAGAAGAGGCTCTCGAAGTCCGCCACGGCAAGGATGTCTCATCGTGAACCTGGAGCATCAGGCTCCACCATCGTCCTGCCGCCGCCTGCAGGAGGCTCGCTGCGAGAATCACCATGAGATCCGCTGGTGTCCTCACTAGCCTAAAGATCCGTACCACCGCCTCTAGCCAGTCCTCGGCGGCCTGGGGGTCCGCCTCACCGCGAAACCTGGGCGGTCGCTGGCTCTGAAACTCATGCAGTTCCCTAAGGCGACGTGCATCGTCAGCGTCTGGTACTGGAAGCATCGGTGGCTCGGCGGGTAAGGCTACCGCCGGTGCCACTGCTGGAAAAGGGCCCTGCACCGAGGCCTCGTCGCTCGGTGGGCTGCCTTCGCGCCCTACACTCGGAACCCTAGCTGGCTGTCGTCACGGGGCCATCCTGAAAAGGAGAACAAGAGCACCACAGTCAGAACAGTATACCTGGTGAGCTGGCACAAGTAATCACAAGGAAAACTTGAGACTTTCATAAAGCAGATCAGTATACCCGGTGAGCTGACACAAGTAACCACAAAGAAGACTTGAAACACACACGCAATCAATGTTTTCATGCATTAAGTCGGAAATCAGGAGTCAGGGTCCTGGTGTACGGATACGTCGGCCGCCGCACCAACACTGGGCTCCCTGAACTGATAACCACACTCAATACACTAAACACTATTGCTTCATATAGAAAGAAAAGACGATCAGAGTCTGCGGTAGAACCGACCGCCTCTGATACCAATTTGTCACGACCCGTCCTCGGGGCCCGTGTCGTGACTACCCCAAGCCCGCCTTCCATAGGCCAGGGGCTGGCGACTAGCACCAAGGCGTAAAATCCCAGTAAACAGGGAAGGCATTGCCTTTATAAGTAACAACCACACAGAGTCAGCAAGCGGAAAGTAAAGTGCAGAAAAGTAAAGGGGGCCGGAAATACAAGCCCAACTGTAAAGTACAACTGAAAAGTAAAGTACAACAACTGAAGAAAAGACGGCGGCCTCGTGTCGTCCACTGGAAATCCCACCTGAAGGGTGGGTACAGATAGCCTCCAGGCTCCTCGGGTCCCACGTCCGCTCCGAGCACGTTCCGCCCAGTGGTCCACCTCCAGGTACCGTCCTGCTCCACGCCCCAACCGTGATCAGCGCTATCCGTCGTCTGCAACCAACACAACAAGGTGCGGGCATAGCCCGTGCAGGGGTGAGTACAAGCTACTCAGTAAGGACCCCGAGACCCCCGAAGGTCTCCCGAAATCCACAAAGGATATAGCACAAAAGAAAGATGCAATCACGAAGTAACATCTGACTCGACTTAGGTATATGCCCATACATATACCTAAGTCCCCACTTCTAGCTCTGCTCACGAGCTCAAGAACAACTCAATCCACATAGGAAAGAAAGACTCAAATCCACAAAGGAGAGTAAACAGTAAATCCACAAAGGATAGTTCAACACAATCCACATAGGAGAGTAACATAAGATTCAGCTCAACCAGGTATACTTTTCAGATGACGTCAAAGATGATCACTAATCCATCTAAGTCGTCGGACCCACGAAGGATCGATAGGTACTAACCCCCGCAAAAGACCCACACAGGATCGGGCTCACACAGAACCTGTAGGCAGTGGCTCACACAGAACCGGTAGTAAGGACCCACATAGGATCGGGCTCACACAGAACCTGTAGGCAGAGGATCACACAGAACCGGTAGCACTGATCCACGTAGGATCGCTGAGTGCAGTAGTCGACGCAGTCCACAGAGGATCTCTGCTCTGCCGTCGTCGCAGTCCACGGAGGATCTCTGCTCTGTCGTCGAAGTCACAGCCAGCGCTAGGGTTCCCGCACAAAGCGAGCTCGTTTAGGAGGATCCGCTCCACGAGCCGAGAGGCTGATACATCAACTGACACGTAGTCCGAAGTTGATGTATCCAAAAGTTCTGTATCGACAACAGGATCTCAACGCGACAGACGGCGCGTCAATCGGACGCCCGGTCTGAGAGTTATTGGCATTTTCGTCCCAGGGGCCCGGTTGGTTTTTAGGGCAAAACCAACCCGACCGTACTCCGCCTGTACCCGATCCTCGGGCGGAGTATGCCAAAAGTTCCGTCTCACTTAGAGGAAACTACCACAGCTGACGGTACGTCGTTCGGACGTCCGTAGCTCAAGTTATGAGCGTTTCCGCTCCGAGGGCCCGGTTGGTTTCGTATACGAACCAACCCGGCCGAACCCAAATTCTTCCGAAACCTTGAGTATAATATACCGAAACGACCGTCTCGATCCAAGGATCGCGTAGCCGCTGACGGTTCGTCAATCGGAGGTCCCAGGCCCAAGATATGGGCGAAAGACCGAAGAGGGCCCGAAACGGGGGTTCTGGGCCCGGGGCGACCCGGCCCGAACCCCCCTTGGGGTCGGCCGAACCGGGTCGGCCCGACCCGGCCCGACCCGGCTGGGCCGGGTCCGGTCCGGCCTGGGCACGGCCCGGCCGACCGGACCGGCCGGCTCGGCTTCGGCCGAGCGGCCGAAGGAGGGTGCCGCGGGCTTGACCCGCGGCTCAAACGAAACGCGGCCCCGCAGGGGGCCGCCTGTCACGCGGACGCGGCCGGGCCGCCGCGTCCGTTCCCGGTTCCGCGCGGCCGCGGAACCGGCCACCGCCGCCGCCGCGGCTTCAGCCGCGGCGGACTTCCTCCACGGCGGCGCGCCGGGCGCCGCCGCCTCCGGTCGCCGGCGCCGCCGCGCTGGCGACCCGCGCCGCCGCCACCTTCCGCGGGCCGCCGGAGATGCTCCGGTGGCCCGATTACTTTCCCGTCTGCGCCGTTGCTCCTCCTGGGGGCTGACCTTTACTGCGGGATCAACAGATCTCCCCTGCCGTGCGGTTCGTCGTCGTCCGCCAAATCCGCACAAAAAGGGAATACCGGCGGAGGGTTGCCGGGTCTTGTTCGTTATACCCGCACCCTCCGCGTTAGTCATAATCAACGGGAGAAACAAGAAAGAAACCAATCAACAATTTTAAATAAATTAAAATTGTTTCGTGATCGGGTTCTTTATTTCAAAAGAATAAACACGGGATTTTAAAAAGAATTCCAACAACCCTTACCTCGCAGCTGTCGTTGCCGAACGAGGGATCGTCGCGGGATTGCTCGTCGCGGAAGAAGGGGGGATCGTCGCGTCGTCGCGGTATCCGGCGTCGCGTCGCCAATCTCCGGATCAAGAACAAACGGATTTAATTAATTTAAATCCGTTGATATTGAAATTTAAAAGGGAGAAGAAAAGATCCAATTCTCACCTTAGTTGCCGAACGAGGATCGGCCGCGGAATAAGAGGCGTCGCCGAAGAACGTCGCGGGTAAAGCTCGTCGACGTCGCAGATCTCGGTGTGCGTCGTCGAATTTCGGTCGCCGGCGTTCTTCGCGTTCTTCGCGTTCTTCGCGGGGAGAGTGGAGGTTCAGAGGAATTGCACAACGATAGCAATCCTCACAAATAGACAAGTTGTCTATTTTATTATTTTGCCAACAACGCAAAACGCGTAAGTAACGACCCATTTAATTCGTTGAATTAATTCAACGAATAAAACAGCCCATTTAATTCACGAAATAAACCGCCCAATTAAATGGTCTGTTAAGAAATTAAAGAAAACGCGTCGGTTGACTTTTCAGTTACTTTGACGGGTTTTCGCGGGTGCGTTACTTAGCGAAAGAAACGGCGGGGCTCGTGCGGGCCCCACCGCACAAATATCCTACCAAGGAGGTAGGATATTTCTGGATAGCATCCTATCCAGTTCAACTCAGTTCAAGCCGCCCTTAAGTGGCTTCAAGTGGCTTCCAAGCAGCTTAAGTGAAATAAAATAAAGTTGTCGCACAAACTTTATTTTATTTCTGACTTAAAGCCGCAAAATTTAAAAACCACGCCTGAGCAAACGCAACTCCGGAAGAGGCGTTTCTAAGAAAATACCGGTGCTGCGATTTCATCGGTGCCCTCAGAATTTGATTCCGGGCACCGGTTCAAGAGATAGAAAAACCCGCTCGTCCGTTCACTGAACGTACCCGAGCCAAACTTCGGAAATTGATTCCGGGCACACCGGGCCTCGGAATCAGGTGCCGTCTGAAGCTGCGCTGTTGTAAAATTCCAAACAAAATTAAGAAAAAAAATTTCCTTGAAATTTGCGGGTCTTTACAGATAAGTTGTAAAGTAGTTATGAAGGAAATGTGAAAGTCAAAGAGGGAAAGCTACAGATTTGGAGAATAAAAATTTAAGACATTAAAAAGGATAATTATGAATGTGTAGATGAATTATTTAATTTATTAAATGAAATTTTGAGAAATATTAATGACTTTTGTGAGAATATTTAAGACACCACGGTTGGTAATAAATTGATGAGAAGTTTTCTGAATTTATTTTATCCCAAAGTTTGAATATTTTAAGATTGATAATATATTTCTCTTGATGAAATATATAATATTATCATCACTTAAGAAATGTAAAATCATCCATAATTTAAAAAAAATGTGAAATAAGTGATTGATTTTAAATTCATGAGAATCATGAAAATTAACAATGATAATGATTTTGATGACACTAGTGGTTATGAGAATAAAGAAGAATATCAATGAGTTCTTTATTTCATTTCAAAAATATTCCAAAAGGGAATAATAAATTGAAAAGGTAATTTTTATGGATGATATTATAAATGAAATGGTCTTGGTAATTATCTAATTAATTTTCTAAAGAATAAAGGAGAAAATTATGAATATGAAGATGATCAAAATAATCATGAAAAGAGGTGGAGGAAAAATTCTGAAGAATTTTAAAGAGCTGGTGGAAGAAAGAATAGAATTATAAGAACCAAAAGTAGAAATATAATGATCAAATAATAGGAATATGATCTTTTCACTTCAGTGACACTTATGAATATACATAAGAAAAATTTATTAATTTTAAGGCTCATGTTTAGAATTTTTCTAATTCCTCTAGCAGTGATGAGGATGATTCATGACAAAAAAACTATGAATACATGGTCAAAGATGAATGTGAAACATTTATTGATAAAAATAACATTCTCAATAAAGATAAAAATATTTTCATAAGATAGAATAGAAAAATGGTTAATAAAAAAATTGAACAAGAAAAAATAGATAATGTTAGTGAATTCATTTTAGAGGTTCATTTTTGGTTTTTATGTTTTATCCGAATGGGTAACAATAGGTACTCTAAAAAATAGGAACTTAATGATCTTCTTATCATTAGATAAAATTTTTATCCTACACTAGTCTAGATCCCCTCATGTCTATAGGATATCCCACATCTTCTTGTTTAGGTGGTCATATGATTTCCACATGAAGCGTGACTCCCCAAAAATAGAACTTTGGGTTAGCTTTCCTGAAATCCCTCTCCCTTTCCATAATACATTAATTATCCATATTTTAAGGTATTTATTTTGTTGATTTCTATATTTAGATAGTATAACTAGGGTTGTTTTTCACCTTATTTCACCACATATTTATGTGGAAGCCAATGTCTCAAGAGGTCCAGTCAAGTTTTTCTAGGTTGTAGTTAGGGAAAAATTTCGATACAAGAAACTAGTTGTCTTTGAGAAATGGGTTGATTTATGTTAATTTTTCAAGAGGATAGGTCCCTGTATGGAATTGTGTAAATGTGGGATCATGAAAATATATAAGAAGATAGATACATAGGGGTTGGGTCATGGTGGAAATAGTTTGGCACCTGTGAAGGATGTAGGTCTGAAGTAAATTTTTTGCTGTGATAGAAATTTTGTTTCCATATAGAAAGATGCATGTTTTGTGAAGCTTGATCCAAAGGTGGTGGATGTTTATTCTTGTCTGAAAAAGGATTCGGTAGAGTAAAATTCTGTTGTACAGTTCCTGGCTAGCTTAGAAGGGACCGAGGGGGTGTTCACAAAAAATCAGTTGGACCCATGAAATGTTGAATCCATGGGAACAATCCATGAAGAGTTTGTGATAATTTGAAATGGAGATAACCATAAAGAGGTGAAACATACTATTGAGGTAGTGTGAAAAGTCCTTAGTGACAAGGGGATGTCTTCAATTCCTGTTGTAGGATTGAAGGATCAGGTTCAATCTAACATTTTTTTTGAAGGACCCAATTGTGGGAGGTGCATGCAGTGGGTTATTTGGACCAAAATAATGATAAACCAAATACCTCATATTATTTATAGGTTGTGTGTATTGGATTTGAATCCAAACAGGGGGTGATGATGAAGGAAACAAGTCTTTTTTTCCTACATGGATCATGAAAACTATGTATGGGACTTTCCTACTGTAAAAGAGGGCTGTTTGAAGGCACTGAGTAGGCATAGTCCAAATAAGAAATCTCTAACTCTAAATATGGGCAATCATTTCAAAGGTATATAAGTCTAAGAACTGAATCATGATCAAGAGGGGTACAATACTGAAGTTCAAGGCCCCTATGAGTAAAAATATGGTGACAAAAATTTCAGTTAACTCTCAGTGTACAGTGTTGTGGGTATTTAAGGTAGAGGAATTCATATTCTAAGGAGTAATAAGGGGTATAAGGGAACCGAATACTCTAGGATATGCATCATGACTAAGGGAAATAAATCGAGATGATGTAAGGACAATTCATAATTTCATAAATTGATGGAAACAAGGTCATCTAAAAATGGTGCGACCAACAAGGTACATGAATGTAAAGGAATTGGACAAGACTGATTTCATAATAAGAACATTAAGCTTCAAGGTGATAGTATAATGGTAGAAGATGGTGGTATTATGGGAAAAGTTTAGTTTGGTGAAATGATGAAAGTTCCACCTCAGAAATTTGGGCCTATTTATAAGGGCACAATAGGAAGGGTGGAATCTAAAAAAATATATTTTGGAGCTCATTATCCATTATAAAAAAGTATTTCTAGAAGGATTTGTTTAGATCAACTCTACAAAATATGAGGTGATCATAATTTATGAGATAATTATTTAAGTTGATTTAAATGAGGATCGAAGGGTGTGGATTAACAAAAAAGGCCAAATTATAGCTTGAGGTTTCAATAAAAGGAATATAAACCTGGAGGAATATACATAAACTTGGGATAAGTTGGCATATCACTTTGAAGATCTTATTAATAACGATCCAGGTACAAAGGTAACTACACTTCAATGAGTGTTATATAGGGTGTTTTATTCCACTAATATTAGTATCATCTTTAATGATTTTGTGTACTATTTCTATGTTTAACAACATTATGTTTCTAACTTTTTTAGTTTCCCACTTTTCCCTCAAAAGTGTTTCTTTGAAATAAAAAATTAATTTTCAACAAAAAAATCAAATTATGGAAAGAATATTTCTGTATATTACCTTTATTTATCAAGTAAATTTAGATTTTAGGGTTATTTTTGGGGTGTTGGAATTCATGCACCTAAAGACTATAAAAGTCGGTATAATATTTATTTACTAGTGATAAAGCAATAAACCATAGGGAGTATTTACAATGAGAATAAAATAGGTTTTGTAAAAATCTAGGCAGAGAAGGAAAATGGTCACAAGCTGACAACACAAAACAGATTTGATTATATTGAAGATATATGTGGTAGGTGAGATAAAAAAAGGGCATATAGTAGAGAAGTGTATGTTTAACTTAGCCAATCAATTCCCTCTCAAATATAAATGACAAGTATTTTTTGTGTTTAATGTAGAAAATTAATGATCGGAAGAAGTTTATTTTAAGGAAAGTAAGAAAACAAATGCTTAGATACTTGATAGTTGGTGTTCCTCCCAAATTACCAGTCATGAAAAAATTCTTAATAATATTAAGAAACATGAAGGAGTTAAAATAAAATTTTGTAATGAATCATCCTTGAAAGTCAAATTTATTATCATAGATCATATTGATAATGATAAATTGAGATCAGATGATGTTCTATATGTTGAAGGGATAAAACACAATTTATTAAATGTTAACCAAAATTTTGACAATGGGCATGAGGTATCATTCAATAAAAATACATTCATTATTGAAAGAAAATTTTATGGATAAACCATTTTTTAAGGTAGTAAAATAAATGGAAATATATTCTTGATTTTCTATCCATACAATACATGCTATGTAAGTATTAAATATGAGAACTTTCTATGGAATAAAATACTCAAGCATATTTGGTGAATAATCCTAAACAAGATTGTAAAACATGAAATAATAAGAGATTTAACTAAGCTTAATAGAAATAAAGATGGAATTTGTGGAACAAGTCAAAAGGGAAAGATAACCTATATGGATCATAAGAAGGTAGATATTGTATCCACAAGACCATTAGAAATAGTCCACACATATCTCTATGGATTCGTGATTTGTAATTATACCTCATGTGATCTTTATTTTATTACACTTATTGATGAATTCACTCATATAACTTATGATATTTTCCTCAACCACAAATCTGAATCAGTTAGGATGTTCAAAATATATAGAATTTTGGCTGAAAAAGAGTTTGATATATGTATTAAAAAACTGATATCAAATAATGGGAAAGAATACACATGTGATACGTTTGAAATTTATCTTATCAAACATGGAATCAAGAATCAGTATAGAAAAACTTAAACAACATAATAGAATAGTGTGATAGAGAGAAATAATAGAAGCATTGTGGAAATGTCATGAACAATACTAGCTAAAAATAATTTTTCAAAACACTTATGGAGAGAAGAAGTGTGTACAAAATTTCACATTTACTACATATGTCTCTTGATAACTGAAACACATGCTAAACCCTATGAAATTTAGTACCAAAAGAAGCCTATTGTATATTGTTTCAAGGTCTTTGGTAGTCCTTTTTATATTAAAATCAAAAAGAATAAGTTGGAAAAGTTTGAATAAAATACTTATGATGGTACCTTTATAGGGTATTTTTATAATAGAAAAGGACAATAATGATGGAATAAAAGATTTCATAGAATATTCATAGTGACCCATTCCTTTTACACATATTATGACATGATTTTAAACATAAATATCCCACAACTACAATCCCAATTATTGCGTGGCCTAGTGTCTTTGGAAGACTAGGTTCATAATAGATGAAAGTGAGACTAAAAATAATGTTTTTTATTTTATTCTCTATAATGAGATTCTAAATCCTTTCAAAATACAAAACTACATGAGATAACTTAGGGAATACCTGATAGAAATGGGTGATCTAAAAATCCTAATAAGGGAATAAACGTGATAAGGAATCATATTATATGAGTCGAAGGTATAACATGATATCATAAAAGAGAAGGTACATGAGTAATCAAATGGGGGAAAAGAATAAAGGTCATGGTATCATAAGTTCATAGAAACTTAGTAAAGTAAAAAATTACATAAAACATGATATAAATATAAGTAAAGGATAACTTCCAAGAAAACGTCACATGATGGAAAAAGTCCCATAATATATTAGGTTCACTCCCTAATCCCATACATGACATCTCATGAGACTAAAACATAACCCAATGAGTTGGAGGGATATATAATATTGGGCCCACTAATCAAATTTATTTCATGTACATGAATATGAGTTCCACATGAGGATATCAATCATAATAGATAAACATTTGAATTACCCATGTAATGAAATGGGTTTCATAATATTGTCTCATAACATAATCAAAAGTGATTCATTAATGAAGGAATTTGAGAGATGGTAATAAGGCATGTATTAACCCATAAAAGGAAGGGAGAATAATATAGGTATACATGTGATAGAAATATATACAGAATCTAGATTCATTCCATAACATTAAATATAGATAATGTGAGTTAAAGAGAGAATGGTCAGAACATGAATAAAAGAGTGGGTTAGAAAGATCCCTTACCTCAAGACTCATTTGTCATGTGCAATCTTTATATTCATGAATAATAAACTTATATTAATTTTTTAATTTATTAATAACCTTTTAATGTTTATTATTCCTTTTATTTTATTTTATATCATGTTATATTCAATTACTAAGACTATTAATTTCACGTTAGACATTTTAACGATAAACGAATCATATGTCCAAAATCAAGTTGGTAAGATGAAAAATCTTAAAGTGATTATTAATTAATCATATAAATAATAATAATGACATAATTATAAATTTTATAAATTAATTATAATTTAAGAAAATCATGAAGGATGGTTATGAAAAAATGAACTATGTTACAATCACAGATACGTTAGACGGTACGTATGCATAAGAAATGTTTCCATTTTTCAACGATCATGATGGAAATAAGGTAAGTGATATTTTATCATTATATGATTATAATTATATCAAAACTAATATTTTATTTATTTACACATACCCTCTATAATATGTGTTAATAAAAACAAATCACTTCACTTCCTGTGGCAGTAATCTTCTGTACACACGAATGATGAAATAATTTATTCAATGGCTGGTAAGGTAAGAAAGTATATGATATATTTATTTTAAAAAAATATTAATAATTCATCATATATAAAAATAAAATTAATCATTATTAACTTTTTTGTAATGTGTAAGTGAAAAATGAATCACATTGCTTCGTGAGGCGGTAGTTCATCGTACACACAAGCGATATTATCATATTCCCCACAAAATAGAAAGTAAGAAGGTGCATGTGATATTATAATTACATAATTATAATTATATCTTAAATATCATATATAAACATTAAATACATCATTATATCCATCCATGATAAGCAGTTTTGAAAAACGAATTATGTCAGTCTGCGAGGCGGTAGTCTGTTGTACGCATGATCAATGGGTTCATTTCCCATTTGAGGGAGGAGGATATGGATGCAGGTAATTACCATAACATAAAAGATCTTAGTATATGGAAGATAATGGGGTTATTATATCAAAATGGTTTAATAAAATTTTAGGAATGTTGAATATGAAATAAAATAAAACGCTTTGTTAAGGGCATTACCTTTTCTTCAGACAACTTCTTTAGGTTTGAACCAAAAAAATCCTTTATAGGTTAGATTTAAGATCAAAATAAGGATTATTGGATTAGGGGTTTGAATTAAGTGATTTGGTTAAGTATTTTATGAACCAATTTTTTTTATGTGTTAATAGAATAGGATTTTGGGCGGGCTTTTATAAGAGGGGGAGACGACACACTTGGAATTTTTGAAAAGAATGAATTACAACCAAGTTTTTTACAAACCAAAAGGATATAAAATGACCCATTTTTAATATTATAAGTTATTAGGTCTAAATATTACTATAATATAGGAATTATACCTTTTTGAGTCATTTTTATACCTTATATTTTTAGTTTAATCATTTTTACCTTAACTGTGGTAAATCATTTTTAATATTTTCACTATTCATTATGGTCAAAAATTAATTTGAACTTATTATATAATATAATTTTTTCCAAATATAGAATCTGTTTTTCAAAATTCAACTCACATAAGTGGCAGAATTTAATTTAAAATTAAACCTGTAGATGTGTTGAAAAAATGGGTTTTCAAGAAATGCATTTTTAAGGAAAATATGATCTCATATTAACTATATGAAAATTAATCATAATTAAATAAATTTAAATTAATATTTATAGATATATAATTTTTAAATTTCATTTTAATCATTCCTCCTTAGGGTTTATTTTAATTATTTAAAATAGATATTTTTTTTCACTTTAAAAAAGTCATTAGAAAAACGTGTGTATAAACTAAAAATTAACTTATAATAAAATCCATTATAAATATTATTTAATTTTTATTAAATATATGAAATAAAAATAATTAATAATTATCAAATTAAAATAATAAATTTATTTTTAAATTAATTTTACTTATTTAAATAAATGGAGTTTTATAAAAACTCAATATTTTTCACTAATCATTGAAAAATCAATATTTTCAAAAAAATCCAAAATTTCACCCAAAGTTAAAATCGATATGGTGATTTAAAAATTGATTTTAATTTTTTAAAATAAATTTTCAAAAGTTTTAAAAAATTAATTATACATTTTCTAATAAAATAAATAAAAAACATTGTTGAAGGAAACATAATTTTTTATAGAATAAAATATATTTTTTAAAGTTGAGTTATTATTTTTTAAGAATGTTATAAATAAATTTATATTTTGTATTAATTTTTTGTATACTTTATAAAGTAGTTAATACTATTTATACTCTTTAATTTAATAGCTAGGTTATATTAGTCACGTTTAAATAATATTTGAATATTATATCGCTGTTCATTTAAACTCAGTGTTGCATGTGACACAAGCTATCAAAATAAAAGAAAATTTATTAAAATGAAAATATATTCTAAATTCTCATGGAGTTACATTATACCCCCTTAAATAAATTTCATCCTCACAATTTCAACTTGTGATCAATAATCTGGGGTCAGACATTTGAAAATTTCTTTTTAGAAAACCCACATATTAAAAGGGGTTAATAAAATTCCCTCTTAAAAAGAATAAAAGGTAAATAAAAAGGGCATCACATAACTAGGTTTCCACATAGGTGAACATTAATGGATAGTGTAGATGTGGATATAGAAAAAAAGAATAAATAATTATGGAAAGTGATAGAGATCATTGATCACAAAATAGTGAATGATGATGACAAAGTCAACAACCAAAAAACTATAAATTAGTGATAAAATAAAACCATATATTCATAAGATATGAATATAACAGGATAACATTTTTATTTCAAGATAATTTACCTAGAGTTAAGGGATCCATTTACCATCTATATTAATAATATAAGGAAATATAATTACTTGAGAAGTATAATTTCACCTATTATTCATTTCCACCATGATATTATATTTTATCCAAATGTTTAGAATTCAAGATACACTTTTCATGCCTGAAGCACTAAAATGAACTTCTAATGGATCAAATAATACCCTAAAAGAATAACAATATATTTATATTATATTTAATAAAACCAAAATGGTTAGAATAAGTTTTCCCATATAATACATTAATCTCTAAAACCATAATAATAACTCCTAATGTTCAATTTAATCCATTCTATGAGTGTATATCCTTAAAACCCTTCATCCAAATTCTCTAAAAACGTAATATATTTATTACCAAATAATCCTTAATATTGAATCTAAAGGTTATATATACTTCAACCTAACAAATTGTCTTTGAAATATCATTAATTACCTCAAAAATATTTAATCAAATTAATATATTTTTTAAAATATTTTATATAAAAACAATGTCATAATAACTAGTTAATTACATATTCCAGTGGTAGGTGATGCACCATTATCACCCTTCGGTTGTAGGTTCAAGAATTATAGGCTTTCTAGGTGTGACAGGTTATCACCTATCATGTGGTTTATCCTTTTTCTAAAATTATAGAAAAACTTATGTGATAATCATATTTATATTTTACCTTGACCCTATCACTTTCTCAATAATATAATGACCATCTTAGAAAATAAAATTAGTAATCAAATCACTTTTTTTAACCAATTATTTTTGATTTAGAAAATTATTTTTCACAAATTAAAATAATTTTAATTAAATATAATTAATTCAATATTTAGAAAATCTATAATATTATATTTACCTCTATAATGTGTTTTTATGTAGAATATCAACTTACCCTTAAATAAAATTTCAAGTTTATTAGAACCATTCAACATATTATTGAAAATACATAAAGAAAAACTACCACATAACAATCCTTAGAATATTCTTTATTATTGTAACCAGAATACCATTCGTAAAAAAATACTCGAACAATATGATTCTTGAGTTCCAAAACCTAAATACTTCAATAATTCTACTTCAAGGATTTTTATAACATAATCCCTTATGAATTAATATTTGGATGAAATAATTGAATTAAATAATTACCATTTTCCCTACATTAATGACATTGAACCATTAATGGTGCCTTAGGTTAAAATTTATTTCCTCGTGTCTTGTTAATTAGACTCTTCATTTTTATTTGGTAATTATCTAATTTTTCCATACCATTCTACACATAAATCATATTCTGGTGCTTTTAAGGAATTTTCATTTTCCCCTCTTCCCATATTTTTGACATGTAGGAAATTGAATCTTCTTTTCTTTTTCATATTTATATCCTAAAATTCATTGATATTACATGATTATCTTCTTTGATGTGTCTGTAAATTAAACTATGATCCAATTGTTGAATATAATTCAAGATAGATCATTTAAAATGATCAAAAGATGTCAAACCACCATTCCCATTAAGTTAGGCATCTCATTTGGGAAATCATTAAATTTAATATCACATTGGTTATTGACATTATTTCTCAAATTTATTTCCATTAACTAAAAATATTAAAAGAAACAAGATAATAATGCATTATCATACCAAACAAAAACTTATAAACATAGAAACAATAACTTATAAATGATAAGTATATCCTAACTTATGGGCCTCTAGGTTTAAATCTATGTTATCCTTGGTAATTATTCCTATTAGGGTTTCTAACCTATAAATTCATTCAAGTCCATCATAATGGTTCAAAAAGAGTTTTTTAATTTCAAAATCATATCCCCTAGGTGTATCAAACCAGGTGCACAGTAAGGACAATTTTTGTGTACTAGGTAACACTCAAGTCATGTCTGATGTTCTTTTTTTGGAGTTATTACCCCCTGGTACATCTGTTCCAGAACCACATCCACTTGTAGTATCCATACATAGATGTAATTTCTCTAAAACTACTCGCTCTATAGTTCACCAAGATTTTGGAAAACTTTTCTATACTTTGTCGTATCCTTAGACTTATCCCTAGTGTTATCACTAATGTGTTCTCATACTAGTTTCCAATATTTAACTACAAATTTTCTATGACACCAATAGTAGAGACCCATGCATTTTACACATATTATTACATGATTTTTAAACATAAATATCCAAGAAGGAAAATCTCAATGATTGTGGGGCCCATTGTATTCAGAAGATTAGGTTCATAATACATCCAAGTGAGACTAAAAATTAAACTTTTTATTTTATTCCCCATAATGAGCTCATAAATCCTTTTTAAATCCTAAAAATCATGGGATAAACTAGGGATACATGAAATAAATGGGTGAGATAAAAAATCCAATTAAGTGAATAAACATGACAATAAAGAATAATATGTGAGTCAAAGGTAAAACATTATATCATAAAAGAGAAGGGACATGAGAAATAAAATGGGGGAATAGTATAAAGGTAATGATATCATAAGATCATGAAAAAATGGTAAATTAGAAATTATATAAAAAACAATATAAACATAATTTAATTCTAACTTCCAAGACAACATCACATGATGGATAAAGTCCCACGGGGGATTAAGATCACTCCCGTATCCTATACGTGATGTATCATGAGACTAAAACATTACCCATTTAATTGGAGGGATATATAATTATAGGCCCTCCTATAATGTTTTTTTCATGTACATCAATATGAGTTCCACATAAGGGTATTGATCAAATGAATGAACATAATAATTACCCATGGAAAGAAATGGGTTGCATAATCTTGTCTCATAAAATAATCAAAAAAGATTCCTT
Organism: Viscum album; assembly: GCA_963277665.1. NCBI lineage: Eukaryota > Viridiplantae > Streptophyta > Magnoliopsida > Santalales > Viscaceae > Viscum > Viscum album. The sequence goes on along the minus strand of OY728133.1, from coordinate 2,059,932,026 downwards.
AAAGGAGTTTGAGATATGGTCATAAGCCATGTATTAACCCATAAAATTAATGGTTAATAATACATATATACATGTGAGATACATATATACATAACTTAAAATCATTCCATAACTTTAAAGTGAGATATAGTGAGTTAAAGAGATAATGGTCATAACCTGAAGAAAAGGGTGGGTTAGAAAGATACCTTACCTCAAGCCTAATTTGTCACGTGTTTTATTTATCTTCCTGAGAAGTAAAATTATGTTAATTATTTAATTTTATAATAACCCTTTTCAATATTAAAATTTATTTTATTTTATTTTTTACCATGTCATATTCAATTACTTAACCAATTAATTTCACATCGAACGTTTTAACGTTAAACGAATCATATATCAAAATCACTTCAGTAGTTTGAGTAAAATCAAAGATATTACTAATTAATATTATATATAATAATAATCATTAAATAATAATAATTTTTATACATCAATTATACTTTTAAAACCAATCATGAAGGATAGTTATGAAAAAAATAAACTATGTAACAATCATGGAGATGGTAAGCCGTACGTACGCATGAGTAACGTTTCCCTTTTTAGATGATCATGATGGAAATAATTTAATTTTTATTTAGTAATTAAATAATGATAATTATATCATAATTATAATATTATATATTTAAATGACCTTACAATATCATATATATAATATAGTAATGAAAATAAATCACATCTCTTTACGAGGAAGTATTTCGCTGTACACACGAATGATGTTATCATGATGGAAAGGTAAGAAGGTATATGATATATTTATTTTATAGAAAAATTTCTATTTAATTTTATATAAAAATAAAATTAATGCTTAACACCATCCATGTAAACTGTAATTTAAAAACGAATCACATTACTCTGTGAGGTGGTTGTAGGCCGTACCCATGAGTGACGTTATCATATTCCCTACAGAATACAAAGTAAGAAGTACCATGTGATATTATAATTAATAAAGTATAAATATATAATAAATATAATATATAAATAATAAATACATCATTATATTCTTATGTGAGAAGTGATAATGGAAAATGAATTACATCGGTTCACGAGGTTGTAGTCTATCGTACACATGGACAAAAGTTTCATTTCAAATTTGAGGGAGGAGGATATGGTTGTAGGTCATGCCATTGACATTAAAAAATATATGTATAATTAAGATAATGGTGTTATTATATCACCATGGTTTAATTAATATCTTGAGTAATTGGAATAAGAAATAAAATAAAATGTTTGGTTAAGGACGTTACCTCTTATTCGAACAAAACCTTTTGTTTTCACCAAAAGAATATCTATGTTGGATTTATGATCAAAAGAGGATTCTATGATGAAGGGGAGTGAATTATGGAATATATTTTGGTATTTATTTTCTATACTAATGGTTTTTGGAAGTGTAAAGAGGATAGGAGAGGTGGTGTCCTTTTATATGTGGGGGAGAGGACACACTTTGAATTTTGAAAAGAAAGAATTACACCCGTATTTTGTACTTTAAAAAAGGATATAAAATGGTCAATTTTTTTAACTTTATAATTTATAAGGTCTAAATATGACCATATAATAATAATTAGATAGTTTTTGTGTCATTTTTAACCCTTATCTTTTTAGTTTAATCCCATAGTAAACCCCTTTTTTCCTTAATCAAGGTAAATAATTTTTATTATTTTCACTATTAATTATGGTCAAAATTTAAGTTTAACTTATTAGATAATATAATTTTTTATGATTAAAAATATTTAATCCATTTTAAAAAATTTAACTCATATAATTTGTAGAATTTGATTTAAAATTAAACCCACAAATTTTTTGAAAAAATGATTTTTCACGAAATGAATTTTTTGAGAAAATAATGATTTCATATTAACTATATGAAAAGTAATAAAAATTAAATTAATTTTAATTAATATTTTTATATATATAATAAATAAATTTAATATAAATCATTCCTAATTATGGGTTATGTTAATTTTTTAAAATAGAGAAACATTATGCACTTTAAAATAGTTTTTAGAAAAATGTGTTTTAAAGCCCAAAAAACTTTTATTAAAATATAGTAATAAGATGATTTAATTTTAATTAATTGTATTAAATATAAATAATAAATAATCATAATACTAAAATAATAATTATACTTTTAAATTACATTAATTTATTAAAACAAATTATAGTTATATCAATTTTTTTTATTATTCACTAGAAAATCAATTTTTTTCAGAAAAATACCAAAATTTAACCCTAAGAAAATATAGGTATGATGATTTAAAATTTGATGTTAATTTTATAAAATAATATTCCAAAATTTCCAAAAATTAATTACAATATTTTCTCATAAAAGAAATAAAAATCATTTTTGAAGAAAACATAATTTTTTGTAGAATATCCAAGGAGCCCGTACCCAAATGGTAGAGGATCCTAATTGGTATCTAAAAGAACCAGGATAAAATCTAGGTGAGGGTTAATATCTTGGTTACAATAAAAGTACTATATTAGTTACTATATCATACACTATAACAGGTACTATAGAAGGAACTGTAACAGTTGAAACTATTAATCCAATTTGGGCGTTCGGGCCACCGGTTTGGGTTTACAGGTATCAGGGCCTTAGGTCCACCAAGGAATTAAGGCCATAGGGAATTCATGCCACCATAGTGCCTTAAAAAAACTAGGCCACTGGTCCACATATGACCAATAAGTTCCCAGATAGACCACAAAAGAGAAGACCCATAAGAGGATTTAGAGCAAGTAGTATCCATAATAGCAGAGCTAACTGGATTGGAAGAATGAGGGTATGAAAATTTCCACCAGTACTAGAAACCGTGCATCTCTATATGGGGTAATTCTAGTCGATTATCCATGCAAGGGGGGATCTAGGAACCTTCAATGATGCATATGATAGAGAGGGTAGTTCCAAAGTTTAGTTAGGTCTTGGGCCATCAAAGGTCATGTAATGGGCCTTGTTCCACAAGGCCTTTGGGTCATGTATGGGCCTTGTACCACTAGGACAATAGTTCAGGTAATGGTTCCCCCTCAACCTTTAAAAATTGGGGATTATCTAAAATAAATAAAAAACTAAGGCCTTTGAGATTTTAGAGTGGAATAAAATATCTTTATTAAAAATGAGTTCTGATTTATTAAGACTTTTTAAATAAATTTATATTTAGTAGGAGATTTAAATATATTTCATGAACTAGTTGATACCCTTCATACCCTCTAATTTAATGTCTAGGTTATATCAGTCATGTTTAAATAACTTTTTAATATTATATCATGGTTTATTTAAACTCAGTGTTGCGTGTAACAAAAGCTATCAAAAAACATGAATTTAGTTAAATATAAATATATTTTAAAATATTGAGGTGTTACAATACTAAAGTATTCAAGCGTAAAATTTGATGGAAATTTGGAAAAAATGAGTCATTAGATTCAAGAATTTTTTTTAAAACAACATGTATATTTTAAAATAAATGGATGAGAAAATTGATGAAATTCAATCAAAAAAAAATTATGCAAACTCAAAATGATTTAGGGACGATAAAGAAGGTATTGGTGGTAACAAAAATCAGTTCTAGAGATTAATGAAACATTTTTGATATTAAGAATATCATTTGGAATTATAATAAACCTATTCAAACTAGAAGAAGACAAATATTATAAAATCAAACTGCTCTTGTATCATAGGTTGATTCTAGAAATGTGGTAGAGGCTGTTGAGAATGTTGAATGGGTAAAATCTATGAATGAAGAACTCAATTTAATTGAGAAGAAATATACACAAGACCTTTTTCAAAGACTAAAAGCTAATAATTTGATCAACAAATAATGTGTTTTTAGGAACAAAATGAATGAGAAATGTAAAGAAATATAGAAAAAGTAAAGAATTGTTTAGAAAATATACTATCAAATTGAGGGAATGTGTTTTGATGATACATTCACACTAGTTTCTAGACTTGGGACAATAAGAATTTTCTTGACTCATAATCATTTGAAAGTGTATAAAATGGATATAAAGTCTAATTTTTAAAAAGTGATATTGAAGAAGAATTCTTTATCAAAAAACCAAATGATTTGATTCTTGAAAATGATAGAAGAATGGTTTTAAATTTGAAGAAGTAATTATATGATTCAAAGTAGGCTCCAAGGTCTTGTTATTATAAACTTGTCTATTGATTGAGAAAAATGGGTTTTGCAAAATGAACTATTGACAACAAAATTTACTTTAAAAATAGTTTCTTAGATATATAGGTTGTGATAATTTATGTGGATGGAATAATTTTTTCCAGAAATGATGGTTACTTCTGAGAGGAATTTTCTATAGAAATGTAGAAGTAGTTTGAGATGTCTATGTTGGGGAAAATAAACTACTTTCCTGGGTTGAAAATTGAGCACAATTTGAAGTATGTATTTAATTATAAATGAAAATATTCCAAATTAATTCTAAAAAAATTTAAAATAAGATTCATAAGAGGTTTCTACACCTATATTATTTAGAATGAAGTTTTTAAAGGACAAACACTGTAACATGGATAATCAGAATATTTTCAAAAGTATTCATGACAGCCTATTGTATCTCACAACTTCCTAACGAGACATTTCCTATACAAAGACACTAGTTTCAAGGTATTAAAGTAAACCAAAGGAGTCACACATTCATATAATTTAAATAATTATGATATATTTAAAATAATAGTAAATTATGGGAGGTTTTATAAGTGTAGTAGGGATCTATATTTTATTACATACACTAATACATATTGGGTTGGTGACTGTACAAATCATAGATCCACATTAGGTGGTGTATTCTTTGTTGGTGATAGCTATATCATCTGGTAAAGTGAGAAGAAAATTTCAGTGAACCTTGGTACATTTTAATAAAATTATGTGGTGAAAACATGTGCAATTACACATGCCTTGTGAATGAAAGTTCCATATGAGGATTTTAGGTTTGATATTTATATACCATTGAATATTATTTGTGACAATAAAATTGATATTTATCTATAAAAAATATAGTTCAAAACTCTTATTCTAAGAACATTGAAATTCATTCTCATTTTATCCAGGAGAAAGTGAATTCATATGAAATGAATCTTTTTTTATAATTTCCCCAAAGATCAGCTTGTAAACATCTTCAAAAAAGTTATGCTATGTGAGAGAGTTATATAATTGAGGCAAACACTTCATGTTCATCCTTCTACGTAGACTTTAAGTTATGTTTCCTTGAAAACACACACCCGTACAGTTCTTTGGATTATGTTTCCAAAGATGGAGATAAGTATGTGATATAGGGGATGGGAAAGTGTAAGATGCATGAATTTTCATGATGATAAAGATGTTCACTAAAAGTTGAAAAATCATGAATGGAGCTCATGTTAAAGGCATAAAGATAATGACATAAAAAGGATCTTTCATCAATATTACTTTCGTGTTTCTACATTTAATGTCACCATGAATAAGGCTCCTCAATTCACAGTGAAAAAGGGCGTTTCCTAGTGAGACTGATGTCGTGGGTTAAAATAGTGGTCTTTAACAATTATCTTCATCAAAGATGAGAAAATGGTTATATTTTTTCAAGATATAAGTATATTTTTATGGTATGAAAGCCTTCTAATTTCCAATTATTAAAAAAATATAAAGGGGGAGATTGAATAACCCCATGAAATTGTGGTCTGGTTTTAAAAATCATGGAGATCATATGGTTCTTGGTGTGTCTATGTTGTTGTATTTATAAACAACCTTGTCTAAGAAATTATTAAAGTAATATGGTGCTTGATCTAGTTTGTATTAAATTAAATATCTTTGAAGGGAGTTACATGATGCTATAAAATGTTTTGAGAATGGATTTTGATAAGCTAAAGTATTTCTATTTGAGTTGAGTGGTTTTTAGATCTATATATCTATTTTATAAAGGGGATGAATCACATAACTATTTGAGATATGTAGGAAAATTGGTAAATGACAATTAACGTAGGTTATTTATATATCCATTTTGTCTATTTAATGGAATAAAATATCAATTTCAGCTACTTAAAGGAATCACATAGCCATTTTATCCAGATAATGGAATCGTGTAGTCATTTCATGCACCTAGTATTTTGAGATGTGAATGACATATCCATTTTGTGACATAATTGATTATAGAATCGCAGAGGAAAATATTCTACATAGTTGATTGATTCATGTTTTTAATTATTCACATAGTTTATTGATTCATTTATCCAATTTATTTACATATCCAATTTATGTTGACATCCATATATTCATTTTTTCCATGTAGCTTATTTTGAATCTGTACTATATTTGGATTTTTAAAAAAAATCGGGTTTCAGAATTATTTTATTTCAAGGATTTTTATTTTCATGGATGGTTTGGCATGAATTTATGATATGATACATCAATTTCATATTCCATGATGAATACTTGGTAGTTGAATACAATTATAGAGATTGTGGGGATTTAATGTTTACCTATTTTTCTATAGTAAAATGGGTGGATACTGTTGGAACAAAGAATAGAGATGATTATGTGAAAAAATTTAATAAGAAATTGGGGAATGGAGAGAGAAAATATTGGACCCTATTGACACATATAATAACATTGATAGTGTGGGACATAAAAAAAGTGTGAGATCAAAGTTTAGGTAATTTAGTTCTCCAGTGATCAACATCTATTGAATTTCGCATATTAAAGTGTTTTGAGGTTTCAATCTAAGAATATATGTGAAGTTATTTAATTACTGCACTATGAGATGTACTTAATTGTATATTCTGGAGGTTATTAGAAGAAGATCTAAATTCTTTGTTATTAAAAAAACTTGGTTTTCTGTTGACCTTCTTCAGTTTTTTGTAATCATATTTTGTACTTTTTTGGGAAGATGTGTTGTTGGGTGTGACTCCTAAATGGTGTGGTGGGAATCAATATGATTTCTTGTAAATTAATTTCACCTGGATATATAGTGGAAAAAATCTATGGTTGGGTGGGGTAAACAACTACAACAAGGAGTAGGATTCTATACTGGATCCGAACCTTCTAAAAATATGTATATACCTTGATATTCATTTTCTTTATGATCATGATAGGTTATATTATTTCCTTTTGAGTGGATCATAATATAAAAATTCATTGATTTTTTTTAAAAAAATTATGAGAAATTACCTCTATTGATGCTACACACCCTTCTCAGTGTAGGAAACAGATCATGATAGGCACTTTACCACTCAATTATTCTCAAAATATTATGGATATTAAGTAATATTTTATTGAACTCATTTATATTATAGTTCAAAATAAAATGAGAAAAAGTTTGTAGAATAGATTGTAAAATGAATTCCTTAGCCAGATGAATTATAATATGTGAACCCAATCTGTCTAAGTCGTTGATGTACCAATCATATTGATCAAATGAGTTGAGACTAGTGTTCCAACCCCAATCTTGTACAGAAAAAGATACTTTGACACATGATACCTCTCATTCCTAATTGTTTCCTAATAAATAATTTTCATTTTGTCTACCATGTTATAAGAATCCATGTTCTAATGTTTCTTTTGGAGGTTGGATTCCATGGTCACAATCATGAAAGTATAGAATCAAAGTGAATCTTCCATATTCTTATTATAGGAATCTAAATCTATTTTTGTAACAACTTCCCCAGTTGGTTTCTTAGAAAGGGATTCCTTTAATGCATTGATTTTTACTTCTTACTTATGAAATATTATTAAGTTTCAGTACTAGTCAGGTAAATTACTATTATTTAATTTTTCATTATAGAATATTGATCTCAGTTCAATATATAATTTTATAATTCCATTATCTATAATATAATCATTAATTATATGCCTATCATTTTTTATGATCATTTAATAAGGAATTTTATTTATTGTAATCCTAGTAAAATTATGGTTCCTTTAAAATTAATTATATCTATTAGTAGGTCAGGATCCATATTTGATTAATTAAATGGCCCCGCTTTAGTGTGATCCTCACCACCTAGTTATTTAGGTAGGGTATGAATCCAATCATACAATTTATGAATCTTTTATAGTTGATCATAAAACACTTTTCCCAATCCATCACATGGATAAAACTTACTATATTCCTATAGTATCCTAACCATTAGGGTTTCCCAGCTAAGTGTAACTCAAAATTCAAAATATGATTTTATTACTTAAACCATAGTGTTATCTATTTCCACAAAACCTTACACAATAAAATCCATGGCCACCCAACTTTGGAAAGAACCTACTCAGTTAGATGATCAAGGTCATGGCATGTGTTTGCTTTGGAAATAATCTAGGTGTTTGTTTTTAAGGGGGTTTCTTTTAAAGTCTCACTAATTAGTATATATTGTATTCATGTTAAATTTATAATTACTACATCATATTAAATCATTATCATCTCATGTTTTATTCATTTATGTATGAATGCTTCAAAATATTTATTTTTGAAATCCCTATTTCATCCACCAAATTCACGTGTTTATACCCTAATAATATGTAACTCTTTACACAACCCATGGTTTGTATTTATTTCAAAAAAATGAAGCCAAACATATTTACACATATCTAAATACATCATATTCATAAGGTACATGAACTTTTCATGTAAATATTTATAATTATATGAAATTGATAATCTTTACATGAGTAATCCAAAAACCACAGATATCCAACCCCCACATTTATAGAATAAGGCATAACTCTAATACCTAATATATATAGACTCTACTAAATAAGTAAGTTCAATATAATAACTTTAATTACAAACTAAGGTCATGGTAGATGAAAAACTAATATTATGTTTTTGTACCTATCAAGTAATGCTTGGAATTAAAATTTATAAGAATCTTTTTTTCACAAAAATTAATTTATACAAAAAATTTATATTTTATAAACAATTTATAAGCATCAATATTAAAAAGTTATAAACAAATAAATAAATATTTTACTTACTTTCTAAGCATGAGATATTAATTTATGAGTAGTTTATAAATTAACAATTATAAACACTTCATAAATAATTATGTACATTATATAATAAGATAAATATAACTAATTTTTATTTATTCATAATATTAACTCCTTAATATTATACATTATATGGAATTTAATTTAAATATATGTTATATTTCATGAAATATAAACATTTTATATTTCAATTTTTATTATTTAAACATTTTACATAATCCAAATCTTAGATATTAATATTATTTAAACCTTTGATCAAATAATTTATTAGAACCATTTCCATTTTAATTTGAAGAATTAAAATTAAAGAATATGAAAAATTTATAATTTAAAATATAAATAATTTATATTTTTCACTATTTTTATAATTTATACACCTTTTATAAAATAAAATTACAATTTCTATATAAAAATTTTATATCTAAATTATAATTTATGAAATATAATTTTGAAAAATGAATCTTAATAATAACACTTTATACTATAGAATATTTATTAATTAATTTTTCTTAAAATTATAATTAATTAATTCTAAACACTTTATAATAATTAATTTATAAACACTTTTATAAATTAATAAATATCTAAAAATACATTTTATTGTAATTTATAAACAATTTAAAAATTATATAATTCAATCTCTAATTGAATTTAATCAAAAATAAATTTTCATCACAAATTGTTTTTAACAATATACCATAAATCATATAATATGATAGATAGAGATTTTTTCTTAAACTATTTAACTTCCATCAATCATACTTTACAAATGATAGTTTTATCATTATTTATGGTATCCTATATACTGAAGATTTTTCAGTTTTTTAGTAGTGGAAAAAACAAACATATCAGGGTTATACCCATATGTATTAATAGAATGAACCTCATGTATCAATCATATTTTATAATTCACATCCGTACTGTAAAGGTGATGCAAAGCTCTATTTTAGAACCCAAAACATAATTCTATCATTGAATATGATATCCTGATGTTTTTCACTACAACCTATAGAAAATGAAAAATATTTTCATTGATTCGCTGGTTATGATATTTCATTATGTAATACATGACTAAATCAAGTAAAACATGATTATAAATCATATTTTATGATAAAGGGAACAAAATCCATTATTATTTAAAAAACATTCATTTTTCAATATGATTTAATGAATCAAATAGCTTGGTAAGTATCTAATACCACTAAAAGGTTTCTATGGGATGAATAACCATTAATAACATCGTCATAATAAAATAGAAACCATAAAACACAATAAAACTGTGCCTTTGAAATTAGAATTATAAGAAACTAGAAATAAATAATGTGTAACTTACACTATATAAATATTGTATTTTTTCCTTCATATAATTCTTAATGTAGGTTACCAAATAAAAACGGAAAGTATATTCCCTATAAGTTGTTTCCTTAGGTTTCATTGAATCACCTAAAAACTTTGGATAGTCCCTTATAACATTCACGATATGCTAGTATCTCAGAACTAAATAAGGAATGAAGAAGATGGATTTGGTAAGGGAGAGTTCAACCAGAGTTTTCTAGAGGAAATAACACATATACATCTATCCAAACCCATGGACTAACCTCTTTTATATAGGATTTAGGGACTCTCCCCAATCCCAATAATTTACTCATATGTTTGAAAAAAGTATGATTAAGTAATTTAATTATACTCTATGTAACCCTTGACCATTAACTCTCCAATACATTTTAATGATAGCTAACATGTTAGTTAGGTGTGAACATTAATTTATTAACATTAAGATAACTTTGTGAGCCATAGGAGTGCAAAAGGAATTAAACCATTTGATTTATGGAATTATGTCTCTACCACATCATATAATATTACATGATGATGTAGCCAACATATCATATCATATACCATAAAATATTATATACCAAGAGGCTTAAATATAATCCTTTTTTCCATATGGTCTATTTAACTATACGTCACACCATATAATACTATATGATATATGAATTTAATTCATATTCATTTAAAAATATTAAATTAACAGGGAAGAAGTATACTAAATATTTAGTGAATAAAAATTTAAGATCTCATCCCAAATAAATTTACAAACATATATCACCACAAAAAAACTATCCAAAATTTGAGTATAATATAAGTATATCAAGTCATAAAAATATAGAAATAGAGGTACCCCAAACCCACTTCCCTACCGATCTATTATCCCTCAAATCTTAAAGAAATATTTCATGGAACTCCTATCCCATGTACCACATCTTACTACAACCATGATCACATCATACCACACCCATATCAAAATACACCTAATACAATAACTATAACCACATCCATGACTAAATAGGTGAGTATGATAGGGGGATTAATTAACCATATATTTCCACAATATCCTAGATTTCTAGGGTTCACCCGGTAACCCAAATCACATGGTTATTGATTTTGTTATCCATCTTAGGCGGTGATTAATATAAAAAAATATAATGGAATAAAATATCTCATACAATTCATCCCAGATTCTACATCTTAAAAAGGTATCCTCTATAACCATATCATCTCATACACTGTTCTCATCTCACAACTATCACCTTTCCTCTAATAACAAATTAGACTCCAATAGTCAACCATGGAATTATAGTTTGAGAAGTTACCACATTAATTTTCCATTCATAACTATTACCTATTTATCACATATATCAATTACCAAAAATATCATTTATTTCCTATATTTACCAAATCATATCACATAACACATCCCATAAAATTATTTTGGTTTAATTTATTCCTTTATCCACCCTATATCTTATAAAAAACTTACCTAATCAATACAAACCCATACTAAATTCACCACACATTCATATTGACTTCAAAATATCACCTCACAATCAAGGATATTTCAAAAACTATCAAAATCTCAAGTATTAAAACAAAATTAAATAATAATAAATAATATGATAAATCATAATATCTTACAAACCCTCTTAGATTATAGTATATTTTATTTTTTTAATCAATATAAAATACTTAAAATAATCTAAATCTTGGTAATTACATATCAATAATACTAAAATAAGGTGATATCTTAAATCAATCACCTCATACGATAATTGAATCTTAACATCACAAAAAAACTAAATTGAATACTCAAACCTACAAATTTTCATGAAGGGAATAAAATGAATATGTAACCCATCAATATAAAATATATCAATATTTTGATCACTGCTAATGAATAACTAGGAATGTGAATGAATCAAATAAATGAAAAATAATTGTGGTGAAAGACACTTTAAATTATCTATAATTAATATCACAAATATATAAATCAATGTTCTATAAAAGAGAACTCAAAATCTCTAGGAATACTCTATTTTACTCCTTCAATCACCATGTAAGATAAAGGATTGATTGAAGGGATAGAGTGGAATAAAATTTATAATTTAATGGATATGGAATACACCAAAAATGGTTCTCTAAACCATGAAATGGATTTTCTTGGTTAACCTTGATTTGAGAAACCATGATTCCTAAATCATGACCTCCCTATAATTTCACTATATATTTTGTTGAAACCTGGAGGCTTTCTGTTAGTTTTATTGAAAATCACTAAAGGTTAATGATTCTAGAAGTTGATTTCAATAGTTTATGTTCTTAATTTTTTATGTGCAAGAAGTTATCTCAGAAGAGGAGTTCACATGAAGGAATTTAGAAAAGGATGGTGGAATTTTTTTGAAGAAAAACCAGAACATTTATTTGGTTATGAAATCACACCATGAGTGAAGCTCACAAAAAAAAATTAACAAAATTATGTATCTCCCTGTATACAATAGATATTCTAAAATTAAAGTCCTTATGCATAAGGGTAGATCTATAATGGAAAAATAATGAATGGAAGAATATTAAATATGATATGTAAGGTTTTTCTATATAAAATATTTTATCCTAGTGTAAGAACAAGGATCACATTATGAGTGGAGTAATCGATTTATAAAAAAAATGGTAAATTCCTTACATAAAGGTTGAATTATTTTATATGAAGGGTTCCCACGGTGTTGAACATCCTGAGTTAAAAAATTATAAAGTATGGTACTTAATATTTTTTGATGATCCATAATATTTTCTAGAATTTAGAAACACAATAAAGGAGAAAATATTTTATATGTAATGATTTTTTAGCACATAAGTTCCAAAATTCTAGAAAAATGGAAAAGTTTTAAACTATTATGGAATAAATAAGAATTATTTTTGAATAATTCAGACCATGGGAAGGATGGACATGATATGGAGGGAATATGTAAGAAACATTCTTTTTATATAGAAGTGAAAGTAATACATAAGTGTAATATTTCTATGGTATTTCTATATTTGTCATGAATAGGTTCTTACATGTTTTATGTTTTTCTAATTATGTGAATATTCCCACACCATAGATGAATTTTATGTCACAATATGTTTGAAGATCGAGAAGAGATTGAGAACCATGATGCAATTTTCAGTGTAATTGAATATATAATGTTGTGTGGATTTAATAGATTGGTTTTTTGACTAAGAATTACTTTGCGAAGAATGATATCACATCATAATCCTTCCAAAGAAGTAGAATATCATGCCAGAATTATGAAGTCACACCATGAACATGTTATTTTTAAAATACCTGGTAGAATAATTTTATGTTTAAAATGAGAAAGATATGGATTAATTTTAAGGAAATTTACTTGGTTTAATTGGTATGTTATGACTATATTAAAATGTGTGGTACACTTGGCATGATCATATATGATTATTAGAATAAGTATTGATCTAAACCATCAAATCATGTGTTGGATGTATAAAATAATTTATAAAAACTACTTATTGTAGTTCTAAAAACATGGAGAGCATGAACATGTTGATATATCCATTTAAAATTAGGATAATAGAGGATTGTATAAGTATTTTCATTTATATATCTAGTTAAATTCATGGAATAAGTAATTAAGAGTACAAGAGTTACAATGAAACTTATGGTTGTTGATAAATGTGGAAAAAATATAATTACATTATGAAACCTTATTAATCAAGATGATGAGTTACTATTATTGTGATTTTTTGGAAAAAATAGACTCAACCCTCACAATAAGAAGTTGATATCATCCGACATTAAAGAAGGAGAGTGAAACAAATCATTATTTAATGGATTATCTATTTAGAGAAGATGATATGGGGTGTCTCAATAACATATTATAACCTAGAATAGATCTTTATATCTATAAAAATTTTAAGATACTCTAACATTTAAAAACTAACCAGTAATTCACCAAATAAGTGTACAAAGGAGAAGAGGAGGGAGTGGACTTAGGATCAATAATGAGACTTTCCATAACCTTTTAAGGGTAGTTCTCTTTGGCACAAAATGGAAGTGACCTAAAAGTATATATCCACTAAAATTATGTATAGTGGATTTAGGATCACTATCATATTGTCGTGTGTATTATCCTTGGATTTTCACTTAGTGGTGAACCAATTAAAATCCTTATGTGTCCTTATTCATTACTTTATGCATTCATATTTATTATTTGTTGTGATTAGAAAATAGAGATAGAGATAGATTGAATATGTTTCTTTCAATAAGGGGAAAATATAAATTTTTTAATTTGGGGGATAACAGAGGATAAAATGTTTATTTGGTGTACAATTAGATTCATCCTACTCTTAGGGTTTTTTTTTCAGTTAGTTTGGTCCCAAAAGTGGTATCAGATCCAAAAGTTTCATTCTTTTCATTCAATAGTGAAATCTATTTTTTATATTTTTTTGTGCACAAGGATTCAATGTAAAGGGCTGCATTTTTTTGTGGTACTAACGTTTATGGATGGAAAATGAGATTTTTTGGTTTCTATAAGCTTTTGGTGAAGAGATTGTGAACTATGTCCAATGATATGATAATTTAAGTAATAAATATGAATTAATACATGATTCATAGACCCAAAATATACTATATAGTTTTCTATATAGTGAGGCATTGAAGAAAACTATTCATAGTACTAATTATTTTGATATTTGAATATTTTAGGAATAAATTTATAGAAAATAAATTAAATAAAAATAGGTTTTAAAACCTAGATAAATATATGAATATAAATATTTTTGTGATTAGAATGAAATGAAAAAACTAAATGAAGGCTTCCTTATGATAAAAGGTAAGAATAAATAGAGGAATAATAAGACAAGTCTCAGGAAAATAGACTCACTAATCAAAGGGATCAATTCTAAACTTAATGTTAAATTTGATTCTGTAATTATGTTAGATCAAAAATAGAAATATATAATTTCCAATTCCACCATGATTATTGAAGTTGATGATGGTTTCATAGAAAAAAAGGCTATAAAAATGTTATTAATCTATATAATACTCATGTAGTGATCAAGACAAAATCCAATAACTATATAATAAAGTGGATAAATCAGAGATTATATGTGGAGTGAATTATATATTCATGGAAAATTTTGATATTTAGAATAAATTATTTAAGAAAAAAGAGGTGAAATTGAATAAATACATTATGAAAATGGGTACAAAAATTAAGGTCCAAAGTGATTTACTTGAATAACTGGAACATGAGATAGGAAAAAATAGTCATAGAGAAAGAGACAAAATTATGTATCATCCATCATAAAACCCAACTTGAGGAGATGATAAAATTTGGAAAAAAAGTTGGATAAAGGTTAGAAAAAAATGGACACCAAACTAAAAGAGGTACATGGTGATCAAGGATACTGAATTAATATTATATTCTCTAAAAGGATACGATAAGGTAGGAATTACCTTTAGGGAAACATGAATAAGTGGAGTATGAAAATTTAAAAATATAGAACCAGTTAATAAAAAGAAGTTTCTTTCTCAATATAGAAGAGAAGTATCATAAGTTAATATAGGTATGAAATGATACTTTTAAAAAAATCATGGGACATACTATGAGTGTGTATCAAAAATCCTAAGGGATCAAATGAGAAAGAAAATCTGCCACAACAACATCTCAATCGAGGAAAGATTACATATGATATGGATTTAATGAGGGATTTTTTATTTTTTATAACCATATACATATGACTATAAATTACAATAGGAGATTATATAAAGGTATTATAATAAATTCCTCTATTCTTATAAAAAATATTAAAAAAAATTACACTGAAAACATTTGTTGCACATGAAAACAAATTCACTACTTTCAAGAATAAAAATAGAGAAAAACAATGGGTGCACCAAGAACCAATGATACTGCACTCAAAAAATCCCTCTTTGAATGAAAAAAAGTTTAGTATGATTAAGGAATATATACATTTGTGAGAAACTTTTATGATCATGTGAAGAGAGGTCCATCAAGGGTGAAATAGTCCAAGGTGACTCTCATGACCATTAAATAAGATATATATGAAGCATCAATAAGTGAAATTATATACTATACTAAAAGTAAATACATGAATGCTATTTTAAGAGGCCTCCAATTTTAGAGGAATCATGATAGATGATGTGGTGATCTTTCATAAAAATAAGAAACATGTAAAAGTGGAATTTATCTCAAAACATTTTTGAAGCCCAAGCAAAAGACGATGGAGAACTTAGAACCGAAAATCAAAAATGAATTTTTCACAATTGGATTTATATAAATAATAAACACAAGCAAGGCTTGAAGGAAAGTTTTAAGAAAAGGTTTAGTTTACTAAGACCAACCAGATTCCTTAAATTAAGGATGTCTAAGAAGTATCAATTTACTCTTATTTTTAAATGTTTTTTTACTGTTGTTTGATGTTACATAAACATAAAGGTAGAAATGATCTATGGGGTGTGATTGTCTAGAAAAGAGATTAATAAAAAAAGTGGGATATTTTTTATTGTAGTTATTAATTGGTTTCATACATAGACAAAAACATAAAATGGTATTAAGTCCCTATATGGATCAAAATATTGGTTTCAAGGAACCAATTTGGATTTCAAAGTTGAATATGGAATTTTATGTAGTGATAAATAAGTTCAAATTATATAGATCCTAATATAGAATTAAAGTAGTGTCCAAGTCTTTTCTGATATATCTAGTGGTATTGATACAATTTTGATGATCGAAAAATGATATCAGGAAATATCTCAAATGGTATTGGACCACTAATAAAAGGAAAATACAACTAAAGATAAGTAGAAAAAACATCTATGTAATTCATATTTATTTGTTTTTATAATAACAATATGGTATTAAATTATTATTTTTTCAGGATAAAAATAGTTATTTATAAGAAAGTTTTATATCCAATAAGTGATTTCCTCATGTAGAAAAATTATCACAATAATTGATGTCAAGAACTGAAGGCATTCGAGGGAATTCATGATTAGAATCTAAAGGTTTTTTATCTTCATATGAAATATAATACTACATGTGAGTGATCATGGTTATCAAGTGATATCAAAAGTTCATAATGAACAAATGGTTTAAATTATTTCAACACATGGTATGAATAACACACTTATTACTTTTTTTTATCAATTTTTTTTATATATGGTTGAGATACTGGGAAGAATTATTAAAGGAATAAAAATCTCAAGTTGGTTATTTTTATTGATGAAAGTGAGTGACATAGAAAAATTTGGATTTATTGACTTAAATTCTTGTTTACTACACCAAGTTCTAACTCAGTAGGATTATATATTTTTTTAATGATTTATTTCCATGTATTAAATAAAATGATAGAAAATAACTGAGTAAAATGAATATGGAAAATGGGAAGTGGTTCATAGATTAAAAAAATGAAAAAAAGTAATTATATTAATTCATCAATAGGTATCACAGTTGAAGCAAAACATCTAGACTACCACCAATGATAAATAGTTCCAATGGTTTAATTGATAAGTGGTAGTGATAGACTAAATTGTTTAAGGTGGTAAATAGAGATAAAACTATAAGTTCTAAATCTATTTTTCTTGAAAAATATTGAATTATCAAAATATCAAATGGGTTCACAATGAAATGTGTGAAAAAGGTGGAGAAAAAATCTCTAATGTTTTTTCTAATAATTTAGATAGAATCATCATGTACCAAAAATAATCTAATAGAGATACTTGAAAATATATAGTATGTATTGGATAGATAAAGGGGTATAATAGCTAAGAAGACACCCCTATGGGGTTTAGAAATATAAGGGGAGTGAACATAAAGGAAAATATAGAGAAATATAAAGGGGGAAGGAATGAAAATGAACTATTTTAAAAAGTTGAAACCTTTTCATTTAATTTAAAAAGGGGAGGAAATAATTCCATAACATCCGTATGTTTATAGGATCTTATATTAAAATATAAATGGGGAAATATTATCTCATTATCTTAATGGTGCATGGATTTTTTGGAATCATTGTCAATAAAATCCAAAGGGGGATATTGCTGAAAATTGGAGGTTGTGTGTTGGATTTGTTTCCAATAACTAAATATTGATGGTTCTGTAAGTGTATTTGAAGGGTTCTTGTTCTTAATGTTGTGTGATTCAAAAGTTATCTTAAAATTGGATCTTTTATGAAGGTATTTGGAAACGGATGGAAGAATATTTTTGAAGTAAAATCACATCACATCATGGGATATGCAATCAAAATTTAAGTGAAGTTCATAGAAAATTAATAGAGGCATGAAACTCCATGTATATATAAGATATTATAAAATTTAGAAGAATTTATTAAATCATTATATATAAGGGTTGATCTATATTAGTAAAATAGAAAAGGGTAAAACATTCACTATGATACATATGGTTTTTCTATACGTAATATTTCATTATGGTGAAAGAATCAGGATCACATCATGAGTAGAGTTATATATCTCCAACAAAATATTAAATTCATTATGTTAATGTTTAATTATTTGATATGTCAGTGGAACCATGGTTCTTAGGATCCCAATTAAATAACTGGTAAATTACGATATGTTATATTTTTTAATGATATGTAATATATTCTATAATTATAAAATGCATCAAAATAAAAATAATCCCTATTTATAATGTTTTTTTTCTAGTATATAAGTTCCCATATTCTAGAAAAATTAAACATTTTACACTAATTTTGAATTTCTAAGAGTTATTCTGGAAGAAGTCGCACAAAGGGAAGGATTCCCATGCTGAGAAGGGCCTAAATAAGATACTTTTGCTTGATTTTATTGGTTTTATTTTATTTTAAGGGATTCAAACTCATTGAATAAAGATAATTTCTAGTGAAAAAAAGGTACTTGGGATTCTATCTAAAATAAATATTCACCAAAATCATGTATCCATTCCTTGATTCCCTTGTACATTACTCTTGCGTTCATCACAGCCTTCGTGAATTCTCTACATTCCCACAAGAACTTGTGCGCTTGGAATCTATATGTGAAATTCCTTCGCATAGGTCCCCTTAACACACACCCCTTTAAATTCCCATCATTCACACCTTTCTCTACCATTGCCTAAAAATTCACTCCATGACCCAAATTTAGATAGACACACTATTAGGGTGGGGGTGGGGGGCATAAAACCTATAGATTAGATTACAAATGAACCCAAGACTCTATTCTATCCATTGGATGAATTTATAATTCAAAACCAAATAATAAAAAGTGAAATTCAGGGTAATTGAGTCATATAAATATTCCACTATTAGAACCTTTTTGAAATATAACTTCCCTTATGTTCCTTAGGATATAGGGAAAAGAACCCCATACTGGAAGGCAAATACTAAGCTTCTATGCACATAACCTAACCCAAGAGTATAAAACTAGAAAACTTCATGTCCAAGACATCCTAGGAATCCTCTACTAGGGTTACATAAACCATGGTCAACAAAAAGTTCCAAAACATGGGTGGAACTCCACCCATAATTCATACCCAAGGACTACTTCCCTAGGATCGATACCTAGGAGGAACTTTACCCACCCATACATACAGGGAAACCCTTTTCCCAAGCCCCATACTGTGGTGACCCATTTCCCAAGACCCATTTATGTATTAAGTTTTTGTTAAAAAAATTATTTGTAATTCACTCTTAAAATCAACTCTATCCATTTTAAAACCCATTTAATTTTTATATTTTGAGTCATTCTGGGAAATTTGGAATTAAATGATAAATTTATTTTAACATTATTTTTGAAGATTTATTAAATTTATTGAATTAAATTTTGAATCTATACTTTCATTTTGAAATTTGAATTGAATTGTTTTAAGGTATTAAATTTTGATTCTTTTAATTATTTAAATCTTTTTTATACTTAATCTAATAAATCCTCCATTAAAATAATATTTATATGATTTATATATTTGAGGATAAAAAGATAGAAAAGGAAAGAAGATAACATATGAAGTGCACCTCATAGTCACTCAACCAAGTGACCGAAAGCCTCATAGTTTATTAAGCTACAACATAATGTCAATGAAAAGAGCATAATAACTCATGATTTCTCACTTCAAAATCATGATTGATCAAGCTAAAAAAATATAAAATTACTAGTTACCATTCAAAGATCTTGATCAACCATGAGTTAAAATCACATAATGGCATGTAGTGATATAAAGTAAAAATTCCAAGGCATCCCTATGTTATTTAACTCAAATGGAAAAGCCACTACTTATCATGATACCACACCTTAAGCAACTGCAAGAAAAATTCTCAAGCTAAAATGTAAATCATTATCAGGTTGTTGTGACTCCATCAAGATTTTACAAGGGGATCTTCCAACCTACCATGGAAAATCTACCATGAGAAAAAGTATGAAACTACCACAAGAATGAGACATTGAAAGAGTAAAATCCATGTGATTGTGGGGATCTTTCCTGAGACAGTGAAGAAGCTAATATTCCATACTTAAGCTATAAAATATTTCACCCTGAATTACCATGAGCCTAAATCCAAGTGACCGTATCTTCCAGTTTCAACCTACCAAACTACTAAACTACCATGATAATGAATAAGGTAAACCAATCCATGTGAATAAATGTTAGAGATTTTGAGATCAAATGAATATAAAAGGGAGATAATCTATGTTCAATCAATTACAGTAGGATGAAGAAAATAAAAACTTATCTATAAAGAAGATTTCATGAGCCCAAGCTAGGAAGAATGGAATTAAATCCTCATCGGAATGTCGAGGTTGAAATCAAGATTTTTGAAATGGATTTTGTTGAATCTTAAAAAGTATAGAATGAAGTTTAATATACAATATTATTCACTAAGATAGAGAATTGATTCATATCTGAGATCATTATTTGAAACCTCATATAATAGTAACCTAAGATGTAGGAAGAGAAACCTAATATGATGAAGTTAGGTCCTCATCTCCATGATTGAGGATGTTTATGTTTCTCATATTGAAGAGGAACATGTTCACTGTTGGATATCAATTGAGACTTGAGATAGATATCACTTAAAGAGGATTCAGTGATTGTGATTTTTGGGTTTTCATTTTTCAATGTAGGTGTGAATTGATGAAATAAAGTGGGGCCTTGATATACACCAATTCAATCTCTTCAATGATGGAAAAATTACATTAAAGGTGTTTGATGGAATTCCAATGGGTATTAACATTTTTTATGCTATTGATTTTATAGTTGGAAGGTGGAGGATTTACTGATTTATTGATGCTTTTAGTTTTTAAGGAAATATTAGAGATGATTGAATATGTTAGGTTTAGAATGATGAAAAGTGAAGTTAGAGAAGATAACCTATGCTTGAACGATAACTTTTTCTACTGATATGATCCTTTTTCACGGGTTTGAGAAGATGATATTTGAATATAAGGGTGAAACTTAAATGAACTTTAGATTGTAAAAGATAAGTGTAGTCGAAGAATATTTTGGCTATAAGGATTGATAACTGCTGAAGCTCAAACCAATTTCTTAACCAAAGGTGATTCTTGATTGAGTTGTGAGACTGAATCAATTCCACTCAAGCTTGAATGTAGACAATTCAATTGATTTTGATTGAAGGTGAACCTTATCAGAGATTTTGATCAACTTGCTTACTATTTTTGATTTTGGTATAGGATTCAATCAAAGAAATGAGATTTAATTGATGTTATATAAGGTTTTGGCCATATGATGGGGAGTGATGAAGATCATTTTATTGATAAAATTCCCAAATAGAGTCTAAATATAAGGAAAAGTGATTCCCAAGTGATGTTAAAACAAGGGATGCATATTCATGGTTAGAGATAATGATGGTCACACGTGAATCCATGTTTTTAAAAGAAAATTTACTAGGACTAAATGTCAATGCATCGTTGGTTTGAAGATATTTATCCCATTTTTGAAGAAAATGTAATTTTTCGAGAACTAAAGATGGAAAATTAAGCTAAAGAAAACAAAGTGGATCTATCAATGATGACCAATGAAAACACTGGTTCAACCAGAAAAAGTAACATTAATTGAATGAAGAAGAAAAAATGTCACATAATAAAGTAAGATGAATGTGTTAGATAAAATTTTGTAAACAAATTGAATTTTATTATCCAATAATGAAGAAGACACCAAGACATTGAGTTATGTTTGAGTTCAGAACAATGTTGGAAAAAAAACACTCCATTCCATCTTTACTCCACCAAATCCCAATATTATTCATTATATGAGGCCTAATTTTGAAGCCCACAGTTCTGATTAATGTTTAGGATATGTGTTGATTAGTTCAATCCCATTACACTTTATAACGGTCATAATTCTCATCCTTATGGGAGCATATATAGTAAGACCAATATTTCACTGTACTGTGAAGCAGTGATGTGAATAAACTAAAGATGTGTATGAAGCTTGGTCATGAGAGGGGAACGTTTTTAAAAAAATTTAGTGATACTCGCGTCCTAAACCTATATATTTAAAGACATAGATATTCAAAGGAGAGGTATATATACACTAAAATTAAGGAATATTCCAAAACTTATAGAATCAACCAAAGTGGTAAAAGTTATCTTTATTGACCATGTGGATTAAACATTGATTCACACAAAGAACCTCTAACTATTTTTCTATAAATGGGGAACTATTCACTGAGGAGAGGATATAGTTCCATGATTTCTTGATCTAGATGGGTTGTTATTTACTACTTTCTTGTTATCCTTCATTTCCCATTCTTGTAATTCTCTGGTGATGGAACACTAATCAATTAGTGGTTGAGTCAAGAAGATTCCCTTCACCCATATTAATGAATTAGATTCTAAATTTATAATTCCATTATATTTATCTCTAGAGAAATTTTCAATTACTATAAGCTATAGGATATTTCCATTGCCTTATGAATTTTAAAATTTTCTTTTCTGATATTTAGTTTGCACGCACAAGCCACCGTGACATTATTTATTTCCTATGATATTGAGGAGTGGGATAAAATATGGATGATAAGAGATATCTAATATCTAGGATAGGATATGGTAGATATTGTAGTGATTATTTCAATCCCCTTCCAAAACCAAAATCACTTGGTGAGGGTGATAAATTGATATTTCATTTCATTATAATGAGAACATGAGAGAAAATAATTAAATAATGATTTATTAGGAAATAGTGAGGGTATATCCAATGTTAGGATAATTAATTTTAAATAGAATTTAAATCTAATCCAATAACTTATTTCACACACTAAACCCATTAAAAAATATAAGAAACACCCAACATACTATCCTCCCCATAGAAAACCTAATTCCAATACTATTGTATTTAATTTGGGTTCAAATTTCATTTGTTGGCACCCACATGAAAGGACATTCATCGACCTAACATCATTTTTAGGGAGGACAATGTTATATTTAATTCTATTTGGTTTAGAATGATTTCAAAAAATGGATAGATATAGTTTATCTCACCTCACTGGTTTTGATATATAGGTTGAATGAACTATGCTGGAAAGACTGATAACATTAAAACTAACTAAATATGCAGAGAGAGAGTTTGTCACATTTCCATTAACTAAATCTACCTCTAGTTTTTTCTTCCACTATAGTTTCCCTATGAAGATAAAACATGGAAGATAATTAATATCAACTGAATAATACTTTAACAAAATTTTATGCACTGATTTAGAAAAATGAAATTAAAAATAAATAAAGAACATTATTTTGAGATTAGAACATAAATGATCCAAATCCTTCAAAAATTTGATGGCTTAGAATGAGAGGATCCTAACTGAAATTTAAGAGAGTTTTCTAATTCTTTTAGTAACTCCAAACTAATATATGTATCATAAGATCAAGTTACCTAGAATTTATTTCACTTATATCTTGATGGAGTAATAAAGGAATGGTTATATAACCTATAGCCTTGTGAGATCACCACATGGGACAAACTACACAATGTTTTTCTATAAAAATATTTGTCCCCCTCAAGGAGTACCCAACTAAGGAATGAAATTTATTGGATGAAGAATGTAAGTGGACAAAATATTTATCAATTTTTGGAGAGATTCATGTAACCAACTGCATTCTTCCCACACAAAACTTATGAAGATCATAATTTCTTGGTATTTTTTACTAGATATTAATGGATAGTGACAAAATCCTACTAAATTACCCCTTTGGAGGAGCACTAATAGAAAATTCCCCTATTTAAGTCAGAGATATGATAGATATGATTTAATAAAACACTAATTAATTTGGTACAAGGACTAAAAAAGAGGGGTAAATGAGGTAAAGTGTTATAACTAACCTTTGGTTAAAATTAAGTTAGATGAACTAACATCTATTGTGAGAAAATTTTCTTTAAATAAAGTTCTGGTGACTACACATTCTAAACTACCTCGAGTCTGCTAGTTTTTCCTCCCTTTGAATCTCTACACTAATTACTGTCTACGAGTTCAAGGAACTGAAAGCTATTATTCCATATACAAATAAATTACCAAAAAACTAACAATAAATCAAGGATATAGAGCATAGAATAATAGTAAATATGGATCCAGGAACCAACAGTCACAAAGACCACCCTACCAATAGGGTTTCTTATAGACTTACCAGCCACAACCCTTTAAATAAAACACTTATTAACCTTATACAAGTTAAAAAAAGGAAAATATTAATAAATATTCATCAAAAAAATTTCTTACAAAACATTAGGTGTCTCACACTGTTAAAAAAACTACTCTCAGAACCTATAGATCAACATTGAAGGAGATTCAAGGATAGTACAACCAAGTAACATATTCGATCAATGAATTAGAAAATAATGTTTTAGATAAGATTATTAATCATTCAATTCCAAACACTAAAGGAAATTTTATTTCAATTTTATTGAGGAGTGGAAATGAGATGACTAATAGTGAAAAACCCCTATCTAAATTTGAAGTTGTAAGTGGAAATCCCACTAAGTATAAACTATCTTTGAGTAGCCACCTCACGAAGAAGTACCAGTTAAAGCACCGCTATTGAAGTAAGAGAAGGGAAAATAGAAGATGGAAGACTCAAATCAGACCCAAACTCCATTATCCTCTACAATAGAACCACCCAAGAAAAGTAATGAATACGAAATACAAAAATAGGTCCTAGAGATATTTAAAAAAGAATAAATAAATATTCCCTTTCTAGAATCTATTAAAAAAATCCCAAGGTATGAAAAATTTATCAAATACATGTTCATTAGTAAGATATGGATGCAAGGAAATGTATTGATAAATCTAGGTAGAAATACCCATGTTACATTACAAATTCATAGGAAATTACGAGATCCATGTACATTCACTATCCATTTCACTATAAGAGAACTCACTTTTTTCAATGAACTATATGACTTGGGATCTTTGATTAATGTGATACATTACTCTATTTATTCTTCCCTGAATATTAGAGATCTCAAACCCAAACGAGTGGGTATGAAACTTGCTATCCGAACCACTACCAATATGGTTTTAGTTTTAGTGGATGTTTGGGTAAACATGAAAGGATTTTTGTTCCCTAATAAATTCTATATTATAAACTTGGTGGAAGAAATAGGTAAGTTTCATTCCCCTATTATCTTAGGTAAACAATTTATTAAGATATCCAATACAATAATAAATTTTAATGAGGGAACTATTTTATATAATTTTGGATAAAATGAAATGAATTTTTATATTCTTGATTAAATGAAATACCCCCATGAGGATCAAACTTTGTTTACATTAAATCACTTCGAATTACTTTATTGTTCGAAATAAGAGATTGAAATATTTGATCACATAATTTTATTAGGAGAAGCTCTAGAAACATATAATTTCTTAGATAAATATGTTTTTTAAAATGAAATTAATCTAGAAATTATGATCCATTTTGATGAAAAATATTTTTATGTCATTTTTTTTGAAGATTTTCTCAAAATTATCACTAATAATTATGAATTACCTATGCATGCTTCTAGCATGGATAATGCTGAGTTGAAAAAATATTTAAAAAAACCCATAAACTGTAATTGAATCTTATTCTATCAAACCTAAAATAATATTATCTAAATAAAAATGATAAAATGTAAGTAATAATATAAAATAATATAAAAACCATTTAATAGACCAAATTATGGAAAATTTTAAGTAAAATATTAGGGAAATATGATGGACACTATAAGATGTTATAAGTACTAGAACTACCACCGATGTCCATAGAATTTTGTTAGAAAGCGAATTTAAAATAATGAGATAAACCAAAAAGAGGATCAAATTGAACCAATTATAAGTTCCAAAAAAGGAAGTAGAAATAATTTTAGGAGTTGGAATAATATACCCCATCTTGGACTCTTAATGGGTATGTACCATTAAAATTGTCCAAAATAAAAACGGATACACAATTATACAAAATAATAATTACGATTTAGTTCCCATAAGAATTTATAACAGATGGAGAGTCTATATTTACTATCATAAATTAGACCATGTGACAAGAAAAGATCAATTCATCATTCCCTTATATAGATGAAATGTTATAGAGGCTAAATAAGAAGACTAACTACTATTTCTCGATGGTATTTCTAGGTACTTTCATATTCTAATATCTTCAAATGACTAAGAAAAAACCAAATTCCCCTTACCCTTTTGTAAGTTTACATACTTAATGATTCCCTTCTATATTTTCCATTCCCCAGGTAACATTGAACGGTGCATGGAAATCATTTGATTAGATCTGATTGGGAGTTTTTTAGAGTTATTCCATAATTATTTCAATATTTAATAAATATATTGGGATACTTGTCTTGAGATTCTAGAAAATTTTTCAGGAAAATGTATTGAAAAAACATGGTTTTAAAATTTATAAAATTCCATTTTATGGTAAAAAAGTAAATGTGGTAGGCCATAACATTTATAATGATGAGATAAAAGTAAACAATTCCAAAATTTATGTGATTTCTACATATAATTACCCCACTACTATGATACACATTTTTAATTTTTAGGACATACAGGAACTCTAAGATATTTATCAAATATTTTAGTAAAATTGATTTTTTCTTGACTAATATTCCAAATAAGTGGATTTACATTGTATTTAATGATTCATACAAGATAAATTTTAAAAATATAAAAGGGAACTTGATAAAACCCCCCCATAATCTTCCCAACTAATTGTAATGAACCCTTTATGATACTATATGATTCCTCGAACAAGGATATATGAGTTATAATATCCCAAAAAGTTTACAAGAACATGAAAGCGATAACCTATACTACTCAGACCCTAGACATAGCCTAAACAAATTACCCAAGAATAAAAAAAGTGTTTTTTTAAAATTTTATTACATTAAAATAATTTCAGTCTTATTTTATAAGAAATAATATAATTGTCTACTCTGGTCACGCATCAATGCGATATTTGACCAATAAGGCTAATTAAAAACCAAGACTGGTGAGGTGGCTGTTCTTGTTGTACGAGTTTGACTTGGAAATTGAGGAAAAAAAGTGATATGGAAATGTGGTTTCTAACCATATGAGTAGATTTCCTCTTACTACTATGGTAGAACCACCCAATGAGATGATCATGGATGATTCCCT
Organism: Viscum album; assembly: GCA_963277665.1. NCBI lineage: Eukaryota > Viridiplantae > Streptophyta > Magnoliopsida > Santalales > Viscaceae > Viscum > Viscum album. The sequence goes on along the minus strand of OY728133.1, from coordinate 2,059,904,064 downwards.
CCCTGGTGAGTAATTATATGAATCCACCCATATGAGAAACCATACATTTAATACACCTTAATTCACGATTTATTTCATAAAGGTCCATAGAATATAATACTAGAGGATGAATAGGTACAGTGTAATTGGGAAATTATGTACATAACATAATAACATGAATGCAGATATGGTATAATTATTTAAAACTAATTTAACATGCTCTTAAAAATCCATTACTTTTCTAAAACTGCATGGGATAACCTGAGGATGTACATAAGAAAGAGGTGAGATATAAATCCCAATAAAGTAATAATTAAAGAATAACATGATTAATATAGTACATGTTATTAAATAGGAATATTAAAAATACATAAAATGAGTTAGAATTATAAACATAAATATAAAACCTTGATATAAGATGATAACATGAAGGAAACATGGGAATGTGGCAACAACATAAAACATGAAACACACATAATTCAAGGATAAATGTAAAGAGAACATCAAATGGTGGAAATATACCATCATGGATTAGGTTCACTCCCTAATCCCATACATACCATCTCATGATACCAAAACATTACCCAATTCATTTAAGGACTATATAATTCTAGGCCCACCAACCACATTCATAACATGTACGTGCAAAAGTATGCCACATAGATAATAAACCATAAGGATATATTTCATAAAATTTAATCCCATGAGTGTGGAGTGTATGTTATATACATATAAGTCCTAAATCAATGAATAATAGGCACATATATGTGAATACCCTTGAGTGGATATGAGGATGGTTATTCACTACACAATGTTTTGTCATGGAAACTCAGAAGATAATTTCCACAACATACATAAAGATTAATGGAAGGGGTAAATGATAGTGAAATATGTATTTCATCACTTTTAAAAAATTAGGAATTTATCAAGTATGGGTAAAAAAATATTTCCCAAAATAAAAAATTAGAAGACCAAAGGCATAATATAAAGAAAGCGCTTGAATTAAGAGAAGTATGAGAGGATCCCTTACCTAGAGAGGGAAATTCTAAAATATTTGAGGAGAATATTAGGATATTGGGGGAACATTATGAGGGATATATAGAGGTACGATAAGAGTAAATTCATGCTCTAATGGTTTTTAGTAAAGAGTAATGAGAGTTTGGGTGGTTTTTATTGAAAAAGAGAGGATAATTCTTTATTAATTTCAAAACATAGGTTTTGGACTCTGTATGATAAATTAATCCAAACCAAAAACTATAATATTGAGTTTTCCCATGGTTATTTCAAATATCACTAGATTTCACTGTTTTATAAGGCTAAGAAACGAACTCATTAAAATAATACCCAATGATGTTGAAGTGTGTTTTGTTTATAAACAATTGATTTTAAAACCTTAAAATATAATATAGGTTTTGGAGGATTAATTAATGGTTTATAAAATCAATCAAATAACAAAAAAAATCTCACTAGTTTAAAGTGGAAACATAATTTTGTTTTTGGACACTCTTTATGGTATTTATTACATCATTTTTTGATTTTTATGATCAGATAATACATACTGTATAATTATACTGTATTTAATTTGTATCAAACAATTTGACTATCTCATAGAATTATGAAAAATTAAACATTGGGTAATTTTGATTTTTTTTTCAAAAATAATATTTTTTTTCAAAATAAATCTCTAAATTTTATAATTTACACTTTTAAATCAAAATATCAATTTATTTAAAAATACATGTTTTTTGATAATAACAGTTTTCCGACCCTTATAAAAAATACAATTGACATTGTAAAATTTTATTATCATTTATATTTAATAAATATTATTTAATAAAAATATTTTATTAAAATATAATTTTTTTAAAAATTCTTGAATTCATTAGAAGGGTGTCTTGATTTAAACTATATATTTCTGAAAAATACAATTTGTGTTTTATTGTATCAAAATATAATTTTTATCAAACCAATTATTTAATAATAATAAATAATAATAAAAGATAAATATAATTATTAATTTATAAAATAAATTATACAAATTATTACTATTATAGTTTATGTACTTATCTCTTATTACACCATCAAATTACCTAAGGGTATGGTGTGAGATAGTGAGATTTTCTTGGGGTGATTCGATGAACATTAAATGGTCCATGATAAATGAGCTTCACAGGTTATGATCCCGCTGGTCGAGGCCATCACTTTCTTTTTATCAATTGGATTTATCATAATATATATATATATATATTAATCATACGGTCACATTATAATGGTATACTATCTATGGTTGTGATTCTTAATGTTCTTTTAAATTCGATAGGTTACAACTTAGAATGCTCCAAAATCAAATTGAAATGTGCTAACTTGGTAAGGCAATTAACTACCAACTTGATGGAATTATTTAATTTAGGGGTCTTGGGGAGTTCAATGATGAAATCCATGGTTATGCTTTCCTATTTTCATATTGGTACAGTAAATGGTTGCATCATACCCTTAGACTTCTTTCATTCAGCCTTAAATTGTTGGCATACCGAGAATCATGATACAAATTCTATAATCTCTCTCTTTATGTTACCCCACTAGAAGTTTTACTTCAAATCTATATACATCTAGCTCTTCCTTGATGAATAGAGAAGTATAATATATTCATATCATCCATAAGTTGTCTCTTTAGTTATGGTTTTTATTGGACACATATCCATGTTCCAAACCTTTAACTTCATCTTTAGCAATGTTGAACTCTAGAATATTAGCTACCTTTTTCTATATCACTTCATCATCCTTCTAATCCCCCATGATTCTCTCAAGAATAGATGTCTGAGTAGTCATTTTAGAAAGGTAGGATGATGATCCTTTAATTATTCCCATGTCCATCCTCTGCATGTCCAACAAGATTGGATCCCTTACGATTCTCATCATGGATATGGTTGTCTGATCCTTTATACTCAAAGCGTCTTCCACTTTGTTCACTTTCCCAGGATTGTAATAGATTTAATAATCGTAATCCTTGATAAGCTCTAACCTTATTTTTGGGCACATATTGATATCCTTTTGTGTTAATATATACTTGAGGATTTAATGATTTGTATATATGTTGCACTTCTCCCTGTAGAGATAATGTCACTAACTCTTCATCATGATTATCACTGAAACTAATTATAAATAATGTTTTGGGTAGGTATACTCATGAATATTTAATTGGAGGAGGCATAGTATATCACTTTTTCATCTTGCATGAGTACACAACCCAATCCTTTTGTTGGATGCATAATTATAGACAAAAAATCCTTCCCTGCTAGTGGGTAATGTGAGTATAGGTGAAGTGATTAGACGCTTCTCAATATCTTTAAGGATTTCTTTGTATTGATAGTTCCCAAAAAATTTCACGCTCTTCCAAGAAATATTCATACAAGAAAAAGAGATATTTGTAACAGGGTCCACTAACCATCACAAATAATTAGTTATTTGCGATGAAAATTGGGTCCCCATTGAAAAAGGTTTGGTGTAGGTTGCGCACCAAACCGCAGGATGAGTATTTGCGACGGAAGTTAACTCCCGTGGAAAATACTATGTCGGCAGGTGGGTATTTGTGACGGGTCTCGTCACAAATACCTTTTTAACTGCCACCCCTAATTAACAGGGGTTAGTATTTGCGACGAATGCTGTCATAAATACTCCCGTCTCAAGTACTCTAACCTATATATACCCCCATATGATTTTTTCCTCATTCCACTCCTTTGTCTACCCCTCTCTACTTACATTTCCACTCTTAAATTTTTTCGAAGGTTAAGATTCTACATCGAATCAATATTCTATTCTTATATCCTACGAAAGATTCAGTTATAAGGTATTTATCTTTTTATTTTTTTAGTTAATTCATTTTATTTTATATTAGTTATAATTATTTTTAATTTGATGCAATTAAATTAAATCAGAATTAGATCATTGTATTTTGCATTATTTATTTCTACAAATAATTACGTGTGATTAGTATTAATTAGTATTAATTAATAGTTATTATATAAATTAGTAGTCATTAGTATTAATTAGAAAAATTATTAATAATTATTAATAATCAGTCATAATTAGTAATAATTAGTGATAATTAGTAAACACTAGTGTTAATAACTAGTAAATTGAAATAAATATTTATAAATAGTAATAAATAGTGATAATGAGTAAAAATTAGCGATTATTAGAAATAATTAGCAATAATTAGCTGTAACTATTAGAAATTAGTAATCATTAGTAATAGTTAGCAGGAATAAGTAATAACTAGTGATAATTAGTAATAAATTGTAACAATTATTAATAATTACTAATAAATTGTAATAATTAGTCATAATTAGTAATAGTTAGTCACAATTAGTAATATTTACTCATAATTAGTAATAATTAGTAATAAATATGAATAATTATTTATAAATATAAATAATTAGTAATAAATATGAATAATAGGAATAAATATGAATAATTAGTAATAAATATGAATAATTAGTAATAAATATGAATAATTTGTAATAAATACTAATAATTAGTAACAAATATGAATAATTAGTAATTTTTTTTGAGAAAATTGGTGACATGAATTGGTTTCCCAATTAATGTTGCCTATGGAATTTATTTAAGTCAAAAAGAGAAGAACAATACAATCTCGAGGTGTAAAGAATTTACACCAGTAGGAATTTAAAAGGTTATAGAAAAACTCACTCAAATTAACCTAATATTGGAGACAACCCAGAAGAATCACGATGTATCATTCAAAGCTGAATCATCAAAGGTTCAGTCCATCTAAAGAATCAGAGAGCTATCCTATCGGTATTAGAGAATCCCAAGCCTTCTCCCCTACAGTCAGCATGAAATTAATGCAGCAAATCCAACAAAAATCAAGTTAAGGATCGGGTCCTCCAGAATGCAGTCCAGGATAGCTCAAAGAAGAATCTGAACAGGGATAGAATACATCCATGCTACTTTCCTAGAATCCTTGCCAAAGCCATTGAAAAGACAATGAACATACATGTGGAAGAAGATATCAGAAACCTCTAGAGAGCAGAAAAACAGATTATCAAACCCAATGTGCAGGCAGAATTTTAGCAGCTCAAAGAATCTCAAAAATAGAGATGAATGAAAAATATGAAACAGAATCAAAAGTCATCAACTAATCATGAAAGTACAAGAATTAAAGTAGTCAAAGACAACAAGCATAAGTGAAAAAAAGCATCTTCAGCAATCAACAAATACCAAAGTCTGCAAAGTTGAGGCCGAAAAAGAAATCTCAAAGATGGCATAAGGATTATTTTGAAACTTCCTCTTCAATTTTCATTGAAGATATCCTACTTAACGGAAAGGTAGGTGTTCTTTGAGATCTCCCCTTTTTGAAAAGATTTATATATGATTTAATCTCGAAGCTTTTCTGAAGATTCAGGGTCATTACAACAAGGTACATCCTGCTTTTCTACCCCTCCATGTTGTTGTGGGACCTCAACATGTTGAGATATATCAAGGACTTAAATCACTTCAAAAGTCATTTCACTGCAAGGTTTAACTTGAGTGGATTCATTGGTTTCCCTTTGAGTAGGATCAATAGAAACTTCCCTTCTTGAAACATCCATGGATCGAGGAACCATAGTCCTTTCGTCTTGGGAATAATCCCTACGTTTCCTCGTTTTCTTGGGATTGGGGGTAATGAACCCATCTATATCCACTATTGGCTTTTACCATTTCTAGCCATGGATCTCAGATAATCAGCCTCAACATGAGTAGATTTTTCTTCCTCTTCATTTGGTGAATCATTACTTTCAGAAGCATTGCATCCCTCATTATCATCATCCTCCAGAGTGTCAAAATTTATTTGCATATTCGACTCTACCTCAAGAGGATTGGAGGGACTATGAGGAATACTGGAAACCACAACTATGGGTGAAGTCTCTTTGGTAAGCTCCTGACCCATTTCCGTAGGAGTTTTATCATGATCGTTCCTAGGAAGCAAATTGTCCATTGGTGCTGAAATCTCATTAGTAAAAATTAGAAAAAAATAGTAAAAATTAGTAAAAAAATAGTAATAAATAGTAATAATTAGTAATAAATAGTAATAAATAGAAATAAATAGTAAAAATTAGTAATAATTAATAATAAATAGCAATAAATAAGATTAATTAGTAATAATTACCAATAAATAGAAATAATTAGTAATAAATAGTATTAAATATGATTAATTAGTAATAAATATTAATAAATAGTAATAAATAGTAATAAATGGTAATAAATATTAATAAGTAGTATTAAATAGTACAAAACAGTAATAATTAGTTATAATTAGTAGTAATTAGTAATAATTAGTAGTAATTAGTAATTACTAGTAATAATTAATAATAAGTAGTAATAGTTAGTAATAGTTTGTAATAATTAGTAATAATTAGTAATAATTAGTAGTAATTAGTAGTAATTAGTTACAAATAATAATATATAGTAATAATTATTAATAAATAGTAATAATCAGTAATAATCAGTAATAATCAGTAACAATTAGTAATAATTAGTAATAATTAGTTATTATTAGTAATAATTATTAATAATTTGTAATAAATAGTAATAAATAGTAATAAATAGTAATAAATAGTAATAAATAGTAATAAACAGTAGTAAATATTAATAAATAGTAATAAATAGTCACAAATAGTAGTAATTAGTTGTAATTAGAAGTAATAATTAGTAATAATTAGCAATAACTACTAATAATTAACTACAATTTGTCATAATTAGTAGCAATTAGTAGTAAATAACAACAATTAGTAATAAATAGAAATAAAGAGTAATAAAGAGTAATAAATAGTAATAAATAATAATAAATACTAATAAATACTAATAATTAGTAATAATTAGTAATATTTAGCAATAATTAGTAATAATTAGTAATAAATAGTAATAAATAGTAATAAATAGTAATAAATAGTAATAAATAATAATAAATTGAAATAAATTATAATAAATTGTAATAAATAGAAATAAATAGTAATAAATGGTAATAAATAATAATAAATGGTAATAATTAGTAATGAATAGTAATAAATAAGAATAAATAGAAATAAATAGTAATAAATAGTAATAAATAGTAATAAATAGTAATAAATAGTATAAATATTAATAAATAGTAAAAAATAGTAAAAAATAGTAAAAAATATTAATAAATAGTAATAAATAGTAATAAGTCGTAATAAATAGTAATAATTAGTAATAAATAGTAATAAATAGTAATAAATAGTAATAAATAGTAATAAATAGTAATAAATAGTAATAATTTGTAATAATTTGTAATAATTTGTAATAATTAGTTATAGATAGTAATAAATAGTAATAAATAGTAATAAATATTAATAAATGGTAATAAATAGTAATAAATAGTAATAATTAGTAATAATTAGCAATTATAAGTAATAATTAGTAATAATTAGTAATAATTAGTAAAACTATTAATAAATAGTTATAATTAGTAATAAATAGTAATAATTAGTAATAATTAGAATAATTAAAATAATTAGAATAATTAGAATAATTAGAATAATTAGAATAATTAGAATAATTAGAATAAATATGCAAAATTTCTAGTGTGGTAATAATTAGTAATAAATTGGTACAATTTCTAGTAGATTGGTGGTATCTCTTTTTCCTGATGGCTCATCTCTTTGAAATTTTTTCCAATGAAATCAATTTGAAAAATATGCTCTAACATATAAATATCCATTTTCACATACATCCAAATAGAGAGAAGTGCAGTGAGGCCTTCCTGCTCTCCATTCTTGTTCATATGAAAATGGATATGCGTACGTCAGAGAAGATTTTCCATACTGATTTCAGTCGGAAAAAATTGAAAGGATATGAGCCGTTAGGAAAAAGAGGATCTTTTGTCCGAAAACTCATCTCCTTGCAACTTTCTCCCACTGAAATCACTATGAAAAATATGCTCTAACGTACGGATATCCATTTTTGTATGCACCAGAATGGAGAAAAGTGCGAAGAGGCCTCCCTGCTCTCCATTGTTGTTCAAATGAAAATGTATATTCGCATATAAGAGCAGATTTTTCATAGTGATTTCAGTCATAGAAAGTTGTATAGAGATGAGATGTGAGACAAAAGAGTTTTCGATAAGAATATAGAAATTGTGCCACCTATAATTAGCAGTAATTAGTATAAATTAGCTGTAATTTCTAAGAATTAGTTGTAATTAATATAAATTATTTTAAATTAATATAAATTAGTATAAATGTTTTCAAAAATACTATAAATAACTATGAAATAATAGAAATTATTATAAATTACTAGAAAAGTGAATTTAATTTTCTTCACTTTTTTGGATAGTGTTTTTCTTATACCAAATTATTAAAAAAATTAATTATTTTATATTTTTTAGAGAAATATGGAACAAGGAAGTCAACGAAAGTCATTATTAGATGACTGTGCTTGGATAAATCAATGCATGAGTCCAAACGATTCTAGTTTAAATCTTGTATATATTGAGGGTGTTGAAGCTTTCTTATCATTTGCATCATCAAAACTAGAATTTGTTTTAGAAGGGGAAATTAACTGTCCTTGTAAAAACTGTTCTTTGAGGAGGTTTAACACATTTGAAAATGTTGGGGGTCATCTATTGTGTTTTGGTTTTAAACCAGATTCTGTTTTTTGGTATCAACATGGTGAATGAAATTCCAGACAATATACTAATAATTTGGTTCCTGATCCATCAAAGTTTCAAAATTTAGTACATAGTGTGGAAGGTCCATCTTTTCAACAAACTAAAACTTAGGATGATATCGATTTAACTCCTTAGTTAGAACCATCTCAATTTTATGAGTTGTTAAGGTCCGATGAGGTTTCCTTATATCCCGGTTGTAAGATAAGAAAATTTAAAGTGGTTGAAAAATTTATGGCTATTAAATAAGATAATTGAATGTCAAATAGATGTTTTGATCATATATTCTCTTTGTTTAAAACACTATAACCTTAATTAAACGTGTTTTATTCAAATTTTGATTAGAGAAAAAGGCTTGTTCGTAACATGGGTCTTGGTTATCAGAAGATTCATGCATGTTCAAATGATTAAATATTATATTATGCTGAAAATGATTCATTGGATAGTTTTCCCACATGTGGATAATATAGGTATAAAGAGGCTCAACTAGGGATGTTTGGATTGATTCCTATAAAAATGCTGAGATATTTTCCTCTTACACCCAGATTGTAGTGTTTATTTATGTCTCAGAACACAACGACATTGATGTAATGGAACAAAACCAATATTTCAATTGGTAAAATACTAAATCACCCCTCTTATGGTGATTAATGATAACATTTTAACCAAGTTTATCTATCATTTGATTTAGAAGCCCTAAATGTTTGATTGGGTCTTTCTGCTGATGGTTTCTGTCCATTTGGTTGTTACAGTAGTATTTATTCATGTTTTCTTCTCTTTATAACTCTGTACAATTTACCTCCTTGGATTTTGATGAAAAATCCATATATATTTTTGAACTTATTAATTCCAGTAAATCTTAAAAATAATACTGATGTTTATTTGAAACTATTGATTGATGAGTTAAATTCATTGTGGAGTATTGACGTTAATACATATGGTTTTGCTGTGAAACAAAATTTCCTATTGAATGATGAATTGATGTGGGAAATTAGTGACTTCCTAGTATATAACTTGTTTCTTTCTAGAGTACACATGGTCCAAAATCATGTCCATACTATATGAGAGTCAACAAATCATTTATGCTTGTCAATAGAAAAAAACCTTGTTTTTTTGACTATCATCACAGATTCCTTCCAACCGATCATCCTTTTTAGAAAAAAAATATCATTTTAGAAAAGGAAAATTTGAAAGAGATGTACCTCCAATAATGATCTTAAGTATTGAGTTAAAATAAAATTTCACTTCATTACCTCCCATCAAATTTGGACCAACAATAAACTAACAGAAAATTAACGACCACGGGGAAGAACACAATTGGATAAAAAGGAGCATTTTTTTGGGATATGATATTATGGTCTGATTTTTTGGTCTGTCACATGTTGGATGTAATGAATATTGAGAATAACTTGTTTTATAACTTATTTCATACATTTTTGGATATACCAGGTAAGACTGAAGATAATGTAAAGGCACAATTAGATCTTGATCAAATTTACATGCGACCAGAACTTGAACTATTTAAAAATGTCAGATCACAGAAGTTAATGAAGCCAAAAGAAGCTTATACACTATACAAATAAAATAAATTATTATTTTTATAGTGGATTTCAGATTTTAGGCATCCAGATGGTTATGCTTCCAATTTGGCTAGATATGTCAGAAATGTTGATATTACTAGATTAAAAATTCATGACTATCATGTTAAAATGAAAAAACTTATGCCAACTGGATTAAGTGGTTTGTTTAATTATATGATTTGGGATGAAATAATAGACATATCATATTTTTAATTAGAAAATTGTGCGGTGACAACATACTACGATGCACTAAGAATACTACCAGAAGATGTTGTTTTAATTTTATGTAAACTGGAAATAATATTCCTACCGACCCTCTTTTACTCAATGTAAAATTGTATATTACATTTTTCACATGAAGAAAAATGTATAGGTATGGTACAATTCTAATAGATTTAACCATTTAAGAGATTCACGCAAAAAATAAAGAAAAAGAGTACGTAACAAAGTATCAGTTGAAGGCTCAATTGCAGAAGCTTATTTATAGGAGGAAATTTCTTTTTTCTGCTCTCATTATTTTCAATATGAATATCCCTCAAAATAAAACCACATGGGACACAATAAATGAATTTTTGATGATGAAATGAGAAATAAATTATCAGTTTTTTTATCAATATGAACTTGTCTTCGGTGGAGTTCATGAATGATGGATTTAAGATGATGAACATCACAGAGATCATACATATGTTTTCTTTAATTGTGAAGAAATGACACCATTTTTAATGTGAGTGATCCTATCACTTATTCTATAATATTTTATATAGTAAATTAATATTCTTTTATTTGTAGGTTATATGATAATAATATCAAGAAACATATTTCACAAATTATAGCAGCTGCTCTTAAAGAATGTCGATAAAATAATTTTTCCTATTGGTTTCAAAAATAGGTAATATAAATTATTTACAGTTTAACATATAAAATCAATTTATTACTTATTATATTGATAATTGTTCTACAAATTTAAAGGTATATCAATATTCTGATAAAATTGATAATCGATTATGGGTATTGATTATCCCACCATCCAAAAAATGGTTAAATCTTATAAATCATACATGGTGAATGGTTTTATATTTTATACACATGCATATGGGGGATAAAGAAACAATGAATAATGATGTTTTCTTGAGAGGATCTCATCATAGAGAAATTGAAGTTGAATTTTATGGCTTGCTGGAAGAAATTATTGAACTGTGTTGTATGGGACATAATTACATAACGATGTTTAAATGTTATTGGTTTGATACTGAGAGAGGCTTGCATGTTCATTTGAGCCATAGAATTGTTGATATTAAATATAAAATTCTTCTAGTATTAAATGATCCATTTTTTTTATCACATCAGACATATAAATTTTATTATGAAAATTACTATTCCACTTCTAGAGATTTGGGTGATTGGGGGAGCATAATAAAAATGAAATCTCGAGAAAATTAATTTACTCAAACTGAATGTGGTTTCACAGAAGTGAAATAAATTGAAAATTTTCAAGAGACTACTCCAAATACATCTTTTTCATGAAGAGACATGAATATTGATGATGACACCCCATAATTAAGGATTGATAGTGATAATGATGTTAATGATGCTACAAATGAATTTGAAATGACAAAAGATGATGAAACTGAAACTCATATGGAAATTGATGATGCTGAGGAGGAATATGAATACATTAACACCATTAGATATAAAGATGAGGATGAATATGATGATTAACACAATTAAATGCTGGTTATAATCATATATAATATATATCTATATATAATAGTTGTTTTCAACTATTTGCTAACAACAATAATTTCATGTTTCAGATGGATGAGGATCTGTTTCGTCAGTTGTAGGAGGCTGATCTAACTGATGATGCGAAAGATGTTGGATCATTTAACCCTCAGACTATTAGCAGTTTAGGGAGGACTCATAGGGGGCATGGTCATTCACAATTAATGATTCATGACCCTATCCTCGAGCGATAATCACATCTTAGCTTCAATCCACACATGAAGATGTATGTTTACCTGTGTATTTTAGTTAGTTTTCAATATTTATCATTAATTTATTTATATAATAATTGTTTGATTATTTTTTATTTTTATTATAGTTTTACACATATAACTGTTGGACATGGGAGTGCTATATTGAAAAATTATTTTTCTAAGGCCTGGGTTACATGGGATTAGATTCCCATAGATATTTAGTACCACATGTTCGATCATTAGCTCGTATATAAATACATAATATTTATTTTTAAATTTATTTAATTAATAATTTGATATTATTAATTGTTTATAGTGTTTACGATATCCCATCGATGAGACCATTCATGAATCTATCTGATGGGAATGGGAGGTTTGTATGCGTGAGCATTGCTATCAGTTTTTGCATAATTTGAGGAGGAAAACAATGAAGAAAGCATGTGTAATAGAGTTTGATCAATCCAGTTGCGCCCACTAACCTGATTACATATCATCTCAGGTTTGGGATGGATTATGTTCACACTGGATGTGTGTTATTTTTAGAGGATATCATTAGTAGGTCGATAAAACTGAGTGAGACAGGAGGTGACAAATCAAGATGGTAGTCGTACATTCAGTACACATAGGGAACATATGGTAAGTATCTTTTTTAATTAATTTATATAACTTTAAATACAAACTATTCATTTTATATTCATATAGGTATTATAAAAACCAGATATTATGGAGTTCGACATTTATAAGTGGATGTATAATGACCCTATCCCTGGAGAGATTATAGGTGATCGCCAGTGTCTGATTTTGGTCAATTTAATTTCTTTTTGAGTTTTATAATTATTTTAAAATAATATTTTAACTATTTTAATTTTAAATTGCAATTGAATGAATCATATGAGGCCATGAATTCTCAGTCACAGACTGAGAGTCAAGACAACACTGATGATTAGACCAATACAGACAGATTTGATGAGGCAACTTAGATGCAGGCAACCTAGTATGCCTTCAAGAAGTGATGAGTTGTTTGTATCGACTCTCGATTGACACCTATGAGTTATTATGGTACCACTACGATGTCGGTGTCCAGCTCACGAGGAGATTGTGGAGAGTCATCAGGATCTACTACACAGTATCAGGAGCTACTTTGAGCTCAGGGTGATCTTATAGAGAGTATGCATAGGGAGCAGGAAGAGATCTGATGACAGTAGCGATAAAAGCTAGAAGATCTCTAATGACAGAAGTATTAGTAGTAGGGGGAGATGCGTCAATGGTAGAAGTAGGAGCATGAGAAGATAATGTAGTACATGAAATGTCTGACTCATGGTTTAGGGATGTAGTTGCATCCACCATCTCCTCCATCTCCTCTAGAAGACCCTCCCCCTCAGTGATGTATTTATTTTTTATGATAAAACATTATAATGTAATTTTTTTTTGTAATATTAACTATTTAAATTTCTATATAGTTCTTTTTTATAATATTGTGAATATTTCATTTTATTATTTATTTCATTTTTTATTATTTTAGTACTTTTTTTATTTATTTTATTTATTATTATTTTTTATTTTTTATTTTTATTTTTTTCCAATATTGGTGTTTTTATTATTTTATATTTTTTTATTATTTTACCAATAATAATAATATTATTTTATTAATAGTAATAGTAATATTATTATTTCATTAATATTAATATTAATAATAATATTATATTATTAATATTATTTTCTATTTTTTTATATATTAATATTATTACTAATATTATTATTTTATTATTTTAATTTTTTTTTATTTTAATATTATTAATATTATTGTTTCATTAATATTAATATTACTATATTATTATTATTATATTAATATTATTTATAGTAATAATAATAATAACAACAACAACAACAACAACAACAATAATAATAATAATATTATTTTATAACACTATTTTATTATTGTTATTAATATTATTTTATTCAATTATATATATATATATATATATATATTTTAAGCTATTTGTGACATGCCATCCCAATAGGGTATTTATAAAAACCCAAGATTATTTTTATGATGGGTTGTCGCAATTGGTTTTTTTAAAACCTCAAGAAATCTATTTGTGACTCCCTTTTCTGCAACAGAGTATTTGCAACGGGATATCATCGTAAATTCCCAGGTGCAAATAAACTAATTTCCAGTAGTTTCTTAGCTACTGGGATCGACAATTATGAGAAGTTTTTAAAAAATCAACGATAATACCTCATTAATACAAAGAAGCTATAGATTTTTGTCACAAGGGTTGGTCTAGGCCATCGTTTAATTGCCTCTGTTATTGAAGGATACATAAATATCTCTTTTATTGTGATATCATGAACTAATAGTGTTACTTTCCCCATCCAATAATCACATTTACTGCACTTGTTAAATAACTTTTCCATTTTCAAAGTCTTCAGGGTTGAATTAAAATGCTCCTCATGTTTCTCTTTTCTTTTGGAATAGATAAGAATATCATCTATAAATACTACAAAAAATTCGTTGAGGTAATTACTAAAGACTCTATTCATCAATTCCATGAATATTTTAGGAGAATTAGTTAGTCCAAATAGAATCACTATGAACTTTTAGTTCCCATACCTTTTACAAAAAGTAGTCTTGGGGTTATCCTCCTTCACATTTACTTGATAATATCCTAACTTATGATCCACCTTATAGAAGTACTGATATCCACATAACTGATTGAATAATTTATCATTCCATTTTAGAGGATACTTGATCTTTATAGTGATTTTTTGGTTTGAAGATAATCAATGCAAAGGCGCATTGACCCATCCTTCTCCTTAACAAGGAGGACTGGTGCACCCCATGGTGAAGAAATAGGGAATATGAACCAATTATACAGATTCTCTTATAGTTTTTTATTCATATCCTCAAGTTTCACAATATCTATTCTATATAAATTCTTAGATATTTTCAAAGATCTCGGTATAAGTTTGATCAAGAAATCAACCTCTTGGCTAGGAGGAAGA
This sequence comes from Viscum album, assembly GCA_963277665.1. NCBI lineage: Eukaryota > Viridiplantae > Streptophyta > Magnoliopsida > Santalales > Viscaceae > Viscum > Viscum album. The sequence goes on along the minus strand of OY728133.1, from coordinate 2,059,888,837 downwards.
CCATAAAATTCTTCAGAAAACACATCAGTGAATTCCCTTATCACGAGAATGTCATCAATGATGATATTTTCCTTAGTCTCAATAATTATATCTAGATATTATTTCTTACAAGGAAATAATATCCATTATTAATATGATGATACTAAATAAGATTCATTTTTATCTATTCAATTTTATAGAATGAGAGGGTGATTTGTGATATAGAGGGCGATTTCCTTCTCTTGGACATTTATGTTGGGTATATACATGGAAATCCAATCTATCCATAGAATAACATTAAATTATTCAAAGGGGAGTATCACGAGGTTTTATGGGAAATTAAGCTAAAAAAATTTGACAAGGGAGGATTTATATACTTGGGAGGAAATAATTACCACATTTTCTATTTTCATTGATAACTCTACTTCCATGTTTTAAGGTGGTGTTTGAATAGTTATAATAAACTTGTGTGATATTATGGAATGCATATAACCCTAGTAACATTGGATATTTTAAGTTCAAGAATGGATGATTATCATTCCTTTCACTATTTAATTCTGGTTCAAATCATTTATTTCATCCAAAATAGTCTCAAGGATGAATGTTTTAAAACTATTACACACATATAAGGGAAACTATGAACATTAAATGGATAAATAATAAATGATATATATTCCATGAGCTATGAATTTATAGTTTTCAATCCATGTTATCTACGATCTATTTCCAAACATAAAATCTTATGGGAATTTCCCCCCCTTAATAATGGTTTGTAATGAGCTTGTGAATTTATAAAATAATATCCACTAGAAGTGTCAAACCAGTGTGCAAAAAGTATTCTTTTTTTCATGCACTATGTGATGATTTATTCCAGATCAATGCACTCTTTTTGGAGTTATTACTCATATATAGAACTATTCTAGAACCACATCCACTTGTAGTATCTAGAAATGGATATATTTGCTGAGAAACTATACCAAAATTTAGGGATGTTTTCCAATGTTTAGTTTTATCCATAAGGCTTCCACTTTAATATTCTAATCCTAATAAAAAATAACCATATTTTTCTATGATACCATCTATGACAACCCATATATTTAATACATCTTAATTCATGATTTATTACCTAAAAGTACACATAATACAATCCCATAAGATCATGTGGCCTAGTGTATTTTTAAAATTAGGTACATAACATAATAACATGAATGGGGAAACACTATAATTATTTAAAACTCAAATAATATTCTCTAAAAAATTCATTGCTCTTCTAAAACTACATGAGATAACCTAATTACGTACATAAGAAATGGATGATCTATAAAGACCAGTAAGGGAATAATAAATATTAATATGTTGAAAGTAATATATTTTAGTCAATAGGAATATAAAATAGATATAAAAGGGTTTATAATTATAAACATGAATATTGATGCTTGATATAAGATGATTATATTAAGGAAACATGGGAATGTGTCAATAACATAAAATATGACATAAACATAAGTAAAGGATAAATTCCAAGACAACATCACTTGGTGGGAAAGTCCCATAATAGATTAGGTTTACTATCGAAAACCGTATATACTATCTCATGTCAAAAAAGTATTACCTAATGAATTAGAGGGCTATATAATTCTAGGCCCACCATTTCACATTCATAATATGTAAAATTATATGTGTACCACATAAATCATATAACATTAGGAAAAATTTCATCAATTAGAATCCCATGATTATGGAGTCTGGGTTATATACATGAATGTAACAAATCAATTAATTATAGGTATATATCAGTTAATAACCTTGAGTGGAAATGAGGATGGGTATTCCCTACACAAATATTTTGGTATGGAAAATCACAAGATAATTTTGGCATTATAACGGGGCTACATAAAGACTCATGGAAGGGTGAAATTATAGTAAAATAGGTCCCTCATCACATTTAATTCATAATTATAGTAATAGACATGTGTTAAAAAAACATTTACCAACATGAACAATTAGAAAAAAGGGATATTGTAAAGAAGGTGATGGAATAAAGAGGAGAAGGAGATGATCCATTACCTTGATAGGGAGCTTCTAAATGATTGGGAAGATCTTATTACGATCTATGAGTAACATTGGGAGTGATATAGAGAGGTAAATAAATAGTAAATTCATCATCCAAGGGTTTTGTTTGAATAATAATGAGAGGTTGGGTGAATTTTTATAGGAAAAGAGAGGATAACTCATTATTAATTTCTAAAAATTGGTTTTGGACTCTACATGATAAATTAATCCAAACTAAAAAACATCCCATGATTTTTACCCATAGTTTATTCCAAATATATGTTTATTTAATTATTTTATTTTCCCATGAACCGAAATCATTAAAATAATAACCTCGATAATGTGGAAATGAGTCATGTTTTTAAAGAATAGATTTTAAAATATTAAATTAAATATAGATTTTGGAGGATCCTTTAAGTGTTTATAAAATTAATCAAATAAAAAAAATTATTTTAAAGGATAAAATAATTTTTTTCATGGATACTCTTTATGGTATTTATTAAATCACTTTTGGGATTTTCTTATGTGATAATACATAATGTATACTAATACAATATTTAATTTTTACCAAAAATCTTTCCAATCTCATAAAATTATGAAAAATTAACTGTTGGATAATTTAAAATTTTTTATTTAAAAAATAATATTTTTTACCAATATAATTATCTAAATTTTATAATTTAAACATATAAATTTAAAGTCCCCATTTAGTAGAAAATATTGATTTTTTACAATAACAATTTTTCTACCCTTGTAAAAATTACATTTGACTTTGTAAAAGTATACTATAATTTATATTTAATAAATATTATTTAGCAATAATATATTTTTTAATATATCATTTATTTAAAAAATTATGGAATTAAATAATAGAGTGTCTTGAATAAAACTATATATTTCCCAAAATTTTAATTTCGGTTTCATTGTATCAAAATATGATTTTTATCAAATTATTATTTAATAATTATAAAGTGGTAATAAAAGATAAATATAATCATTAATTTATGAAAAAATATAAAAGTTCATACAGCTAGGTTATAGATACATGGAACTTTATTACGCTAGTGAATTCCCTAAGGGTAGAGTGTGCGATGATGGGATTTTCTTGGTGTGGTTCAATGAACATGGTTTGGGACGTGATGTCAATGATCTCAAACATGTCTTATAAATGGTTTCTATCAAGATTTATTTTTTGAATATTATCTTAGGATTTTTCAATGAAAAATCCTATTGATTTTTTCTCTATCAAAACCTTTGATAAATGGGATCCGTAGGCTATGATTCTACCGACTAAGGACATTTATTCATTTTTTTGGGTCAATTGGATTTATCATAACCCTATATATATTATAATCATATGATTCCTATATAATAACTATAATATCAATGATTATGATTATGAATATTCTTTTAAATCAGATAGGATACAACTTATAATGGTCCAAAATAACCTAAGTATTTCACGTGTTTTCTATAATTTCATTCACTCATTTAAAAAAGGGAATTTATTTATAAATGTTTGGGTCGTTACAACCCAAGTACCCTGATACACTATTTTGGTCAATTTTATATTCAAATTAAAGGCACCTACCATCTTTATCAATCATATAAATTCTAAATTAAAATATGATTCAAAGTATTATGTCTGGGAAGATCTGTATTTATGGAAGATTTGTAATGAACAAGTAATTAGTATATACATCCCTAATGAAGAAATTAAGTATGTTCTTAAAATTTTTTATACACTAAAATGTGGAGGTGATTTGGGACCTTTGATAACTATTATAAAATTTGTAGAAGTTGGATTATTTTTTCCTTCAATTTTTAAAGACTCACATAAATTTTGTAATACATGCCCAAACTGCCAGTTTTTTGGGAAATATTTGATTTCTAGGGATTATATTTTATTGGTCCATTTCATGTATCATTTGGTTTCTTCTATATATTATTATTCCTGAACTATATTTCTAAGTGGATTTAATAAAAATAAACCAAAACTAATGATTCTAATTTTTCATTGAATTTCTAAAATCAAACAATTTTTTATTCCTTTAGAGTACTCCAATAAGTAGTCAATGACCAAGTCACAAAAATCTGAAAATAATATGGAATCCCTAATAAAGAAATGTGGAGTGAATAAAAAAAATCCAACTACATAACATCTGTAGAAAAATGGGAAAGTAAAGGTGTACAATAGAGATATTAAAAGGATTCTGGAGAAGATAGTATAACCCACCAAGAAAGACTAATGTAAGAAACTGGAGGATGCATTATGGGAATAAAAAATATCCTATAACACACCTTAGGTATATAATCTTATATATTTTTTATGGAAATCATTGTCACCTGCATATTGAGTTATAATATAAGGCTTACTGGTCTATGAAGGAGGTAAAACTATAATTTGGAAAATAATGATTGAATATAAAACTATACATGAATCTATAGGAATTAAGAAGGTAATCTTATGAAAATTAATTTATATAAAATTATACGTCTAAATATATCCATAAAAATCTCATATAGAAAATAATCTTTGATTTTAGAGACAAATTTCTACTATTCTCTTAAAGTATGAATCTAATTCATAGAAAACATTATTATAAGTGAAATAGACCATACATAGTAACTAATAAATTTCTATTTTGTGCAGTTGAGATTAAGGGAGAAGATTCAATGTATCCATTTAAGGAAAATGGCCAGTAGGGAGAATATTTAATGTATCTATTTTTCTAGATATTAATTCTCTAAATCCATTTCCATTGAAAAAATGTATTCCATAATTAATTGAAATTATGTATCAGATAAGTGTGGGGGAGAGGAAAAAGTATTTTAGAATGTAAATACCTTTGTATATATTCTTTTTTTATGTGTTTTTGTATTAAAATAAAATACATCATAGTGTTAAAAACCCACTTTCAGGTTCTGTACATACTTTTAGCTATTTGTTTCAAAAAAATCATGTGATCTTTCGGATAGATAAATTTAATTTGAATACTTTCATTTCTAAGAGTAATAATGTGATAGAGTGGAAGGATTTCACTGATTATGTAATTTATAGAGTTATATTACTTCTAATTGAACTTACTACTAATTTCATGGAAGTGTTTTCTTTGGAACAAGGAAAAAATTTGTATTTGAATAAGAAATTAGTGGAACCAAAATCATAGTTTGAGGGAACTGGACAAAGTAAATAAGACTTAATAAAGTAGACCTAAATTATTGAGTAGAACCTAAAAGATCTCCCCTAAAAGGAAATTGGATAGATTATATGAACTTAATAAAACAATAATATGATATATGATAAAAAAAATTCCTATGTAAACATATGCACATGTGCATGTGTGTTATCAATGAAATAAGAGTTATAGAGACCTAAGAGACGACTACCAAAACATTGATTTTATTCTTAGAATATTATAATTAGTTATAGGTGATACTTTAAGTCTTAGGATGGTTTAGTTTTAGGTTTATTTTAAATCATTATTTAATGACCCAAACAGTAATAAATGAAATTTTCTTTTGAATGAATAAATTACTTATTAATAAATGTTGTCATTGAAACCACATTTACTATATTTTCTTTTGTTATTTTTACCCTTATAAAATATTCCCATAATTTTTCTATTGAACATAAAATACCTTTAATAATCACTGCCATTTGTAATATAGACATTATACATTTAAAATTAAGATTAGTATATATTCCATGTTATGATAAAGTATAATTGGCATAGATGGAAGAAGCAATATCTTCAACCTTAGGATCATAACCAATGAATCTCATTAATAAGTGACTTTAAGGGAGATAAAATCATTGGAATTTTCATTTTACCAATCCCATGCTGATATTTAAAAACTAAAACTCAAGAAAAACCACTTATTAGAGAAGTTCATGTTTATCAAGATCATGACCCAAACCATGTTCACCAAACATCCCAAAGAAAGAACTAACACCACACACCTTACCCTTAGGGAATATGCTGGTGTAATAAGGGGTTATATAAATAGACTATAATAGTATGAATTTTTATATTTTATTTTTAATAAAATATTTATTATATTTATCACTTTTCATAGTAAATTAATACCCATGATTATATATGATTTGAATAAAAAATATATTTTTCATACGAAGACACAAAAATTATATTTTTGGGAAGTATATAGTTTCAATTTAAACACTCCTTTTAATAAATTCAATAGTTTTTAAATAAATTATATTTTTATGATAAATTCTTATTAAATAATATTTATTTTAATATAAATTATAAAATAATTTAATGAAGTCCTATATAATTTTTATATGGTCTAGAAAGTTGTTTGTGTCATAAAAATAAGATTTTTAATAAAAATGTATTTTTATTTAAAATTGTAAATTATCATATTTAGAAAATTATTTTTGTATTATAAATTATATTTTTTAAATAATCTTTTTTAAAGTATTCAATGGTTATTTTTTCATAATTTTTCGAGACAATGGAAATTTTGGGTAAATATTAAACACATTATAAATATACAGTATGTATATGGAAATCATTATAGCCCAAAAATGATGTAATAAATACTAAAAACAACATCCATGATAGAAAATAGATTTACCCTTTAAAATGACCTGTTTTAAGTTATTTTATTAATTTTAAATACCTATAATGAATCCTTCAATACCTTTGTTATATTTTAATGTATAGAAAATTATTATTTATGAACATGACTCACATATACGCCATGAAATGTATTATTTTATTTATTTAGGTTATTAAAATAAAAAATATTTAAAACCACTCCTCCTTGGTAGAAACCATGGGTAAAACCAATAATAAGGTTTGTGGTTTTTATTATTTTATCATTCAGAGTCTAAAAAATAAATTTAGAAATTAATAAAGATTCCCATCCATTTTTACCAAACTACCATTCCTCTACACTCAAAACCCATTGATCATGATTTTAATATCCCTATCCATCTCAAAATCCCATCTAAGGTGCTTGTAACATCCTAGTCTGAAAGACCACTAACCCAGTAGCCGGACCGATTGCCACATGTTCTAAAGAACGCCTCCCTATATGCCAAAGGTTTTTGACTACCAACAAGGGTCTAATGGTGGTATAGTGGGGGAGAATATACCCTCACGAACAGAGTAACAAAACTAAATATCAGAAATTAAATAATAGACAACATCAGAAACAATATAGATGACCAAAAGACAGAGAAATAGAAGAATATAATATCAACTAAATATAAACAGCCAACACTAATTTAAAATAATGATGCATGCATGTCCATGAGATGCTACAAAATAAATTAGAGAACACACATTATAAAATACATTACAATATAAGAAAAAATAAAAAAAATAATTCACCTTCTTGATCATCCTAAGTACTAGCTCAGTTACATTCTCCTAACTCATAGGTATAATGGACAATAGAAACAAAAGATCAAGGACCTGTGAACAAGAGGATCTTCTCAGGTTTCATAGTGAAATGATGGCTCAAGTAGGGTGTGAGATATGCTCAGTAGGCCACCACCATTGGTTTATAAAGAATAATACTATTCATTCATATAAACTTAGTAGTGGGAATGTATATTAAAGCAATAAACAATGTGAAATAAGTAAATAAACAAGTCGGGATTGGGTCCCTCTAGGACACCCATCCCAACTTCACCTTCTTTGAACTAAGATGGAATGTTCAAACCAAGGGTAACCTATGCAAAAAAGGGATATAAGGTAATAATGGTTTGTCACAGTTTATGCAACTAGAATAGACTAAACCCTAGCATGTGATTTGTCCTGGTGGATGTGTCTTTTAGCTTAACTAATTATCATTTTTAATTTAATTAAAAGAGGATGCTAAAGTATTCAATTAAACTGAATCCTGGTCCCATCCAAGGTGAACCTTATGAAGGAACCCATGTATCACACCCTAAGGATAATATTTATCCCAAACCTAAAGAGTCTGTCGATGGTAATCTATAAAAAGAATCACAAGTATCACTCTCGGTATAAAGTAAAACATGTCCCCTCTAAGATCGTCTATGGTATCTCATGAAGGGGTCCAAGCCTCACTCGTGGAATGAAGTAACCATATTTCCACAATTCCAATCCATGGGTTCTCCCCTGGGAAATGTTTTCACTCATATGGATGTATGTAACACACCTGGTGGGCCTATCCAAGAAATAACATGTCTCACTCCCATTATATGAGGCCTTAAAAAACCATTAGCCCGTCCTGGGAATTTTGTTAATGGAACTTGAGTATCGATATAGGCATAGAAACTATTTAAACATTTATGAATTAAAATTATAACAAGGGGGAGGGACAAGACCATAAACAATATAATTATATGACAATGGAAGCGAAGTACTTATATATGACAAAATAACAAGAAAGTCACTAGAAGAGGGCCATGCCTGTATGCATGAAAACTCTTTGATTAAGTGGTCCTTTCTATTACTAAAAAATTCATGGAATTTAATAATTGTGTTAGGGACAAGTATACCACCCATGGAAGCAACACCAAATATAAATTTGGAGAAAAAGACCAATCTAACAGTCATTCCATAAAATTCATCCCATTCATTTAATAAGGGAGGGTCTAAATTTTAAAGGGGTGGTTCAGTCACTAGGGTCTAACATAGGTAGTGTTGAATTCTATCACATTCAAAAAAAATATACCGTTAAGGTTTCAAAGAAAACTCACCTTATTAATGGGTTTTGATTAGAAAACAATTATTTAATTAAGGGAATTCAAGGGGAACACCCATGAGGGTGAACTAAACTCGAAGAAAAAGACCAGTAACACTTTTAATTTAATATTCCATAGATACTAACGGGAATAAATTATGATTTATAATTTATATATCTCATTTTGGGGGTGTCGCATGGTTATACCAGAATGTGGCACAAAAAATCACTTTATAAATCAATGAAACTTGAAAAAAAATCTATAGACCACCTACCCCATGCTTAGGATGACATACTTGTCCAATATTGAGTCTTGATTTGGTCTGATTCAAGATAAATCTAAGAAAAAATATGAACACCATGAAAATAGGGAAAATTATGTTGCACAAAAATATCATAGTGATAAAGAAGATTAATGAAGCAAAGTAGTAAGAGGAGTCATAGAATATGTGATATTCTTCAAATGCACCTGACGATGCTTGAATTAGAGGATGCATGAGGGAGATATCCTCATACCTAGAGGAAGAGAAAAATGATCCATAGAGCAGGTTGTTGCACAAAAAGAAATAAGAAATGAAGGAGGAAAAATAAAATTTGTTTTAAAGATCATTATGGAAAAAATGGACAATTCACCCTTAAAAACTTGGTCGCACAGTTTGGACACATGGTATGGCCAAATCGTGCACAAACCATGTATCTCCAACTACATAGGAACCATGCCCCACTTGGTTACCCCACACAGTTTTCCCAACGATGCACCAACCATGCACCAAACAGTACACACACACATACACTACCTAAGTGGAGCTAAGTGTTTGGGATTGGTGTACGGTTTGGGAAAACCATGCATAGATTATGAAAACCCTATGATAAAAATTAAAGACACACCACATGGACATGTGATCCATTCTTCTTGATTAGATCAAACCATGTGGCACCTCCTACTCCACTAGACCAGACCACATAGTTCCTCCTATGGGACACACGGTTCTAGACAAACCGTGTGCCCTGCATGATTCTTCCTTTAAGCAGGATTTCAGGTCTCAACACTCCCAAAATTTGAAATAACACCCAAGGGACCTCTTGGGCCTTTAACCAAGCCAAAAAAATCACATTGAATTTCTCAAACTCTTTAAATTTCATTTTGAGGATCGGATTTCAAAATAAACCATCCACGAAACGATAAAACTCAAATTCATTTGGAATTTCATTTGGTACAAAACACTAGATTCTACAATCTCCCCAACTTAAAAATTATCCTCTCTGAGAAGACATAGGTAAATTAAAATAAAATCACTCAACATTCTTGTGTCATAAAGTATTTTTCAAAGGGTAGAATTGCACATCTAATGTCAAACACACCTTCGAGCGTCACCTTGACATATGGTAAATAAGTTGTAGAAACATAGGACAAAACTTGTTTTTTTAAATTGAAACACTGATACAGTGACATCCTGAGCCCATGTTACCATAGAAATGATCACATAATCATCTCCTTCACCATAAGTTTCTAACATTATAAGTCCAGAACCAAGTCACATTATTCCATTGATGGAACTACTGATTTAAGCATTCTCTTAACACTCAAATGGTTAAATTTTCATGATTATCATCTTAAATGACCGGTAAAACTCCAATAGACCTCAAAGTCTAGGTCGAACCCAATTTTCAAGAAAATTCTCAGCCGACACTCACCACACTTTCCACAAAATAAAAATGTGACACTAAGTGGTTCCTCACCTACCCCACATGGAAAGAGAGAAGGATAACCAGTCGAACCATCTTTGGTTGAATACCCTCAAAACACTAGGCTTATACGGTCAGTGTATATAAAAACTAATATTGATTCCTTTACATGAAGGCACCTCAAGATTTCTCTGAGCACGCTCTTCGAAGCCTGTAACTGGATTATAGTGACATCTCTAACTAAAACACCCACTTAAACCGTCGTTTCACAGCATGAACATAAGAACATTTTGATCTAGAACATTTGGATTGTCATGGTTAAAACAACACTTATGAGCCTGACTGATGGATGGGTTAACATTAGAGTCAACAAATGGAGTTTGAGGAACTCATCCAAGGAAATCCACATTCGGTGTTTAAAAATGAGACATCAGTACAAACCAAACATCCACATAGGAAGAACATTGACTGAAACCAAAGCATCATCTACCTAGAATTAAATTTAAGGGGAACAACTAGTGTCCATGAGTCCTTCCAAGGAGTTCATACATGGGAACTTAGGTATCACTCAGGACCGACTGTTCCTACAATCATCCATGATTATGAAGTGAAACTCTGGAGGAGTTCACCCACTAATCCCAATGACGTCTAAAAACAAGAGCATGACATATAACTGAGGTTCTCTAAGTGTTCCCAGATGATTCCAAGACAAGGAACATGGTATTCATTTAAACGAGGTTAACCAAGAGGGTAAGAAGATTTCCAAAAAATATAGAGACACCCTTTTTGTATCTAAAACGAGGTGCTCAATGCATTTTTGAGATAACCATACCAGAAAAAACATTAAAAGGTCATTCAAACCACTCAAGATAACTTCTTCTGAAGGAAATCAAATTCAACTACCAATACATTTCCATTAACTGATTACTAGGACCATACCATGTAAGGCATTTCATGATCTCTCAAGAATAACCTCCAAATTCCAACCCTGAATAATAGTATTTTCAAAGGTTTTGTACATAGAAAACACCTTCATCATTGCAATGAATCGAAGAACCATCTCATAATGATAGATTCCAGCCACTAGGAAATTTTAAAAGAGGACAACCATTAAAAAATAATCATTCCATGGTGGGGATCCCTGTATTTGGAGGGCACACCATGACACTCTCAACACAATTCTCTCCACTTTAGGAGTTTCCTGGTAATCGTTAACTGAGAAAAAAAACCAAAACATGCTTTATAAATCATTAAACCTAAAAGGGAGACAAACTAGCCTCTTATAAGCACCGTAGGATAGATTTACTCCAGGCGTACATGTGGAAATCCTCTAGAGTTATACCCATGTTCACCATGAAATGAGAAATTTGGAATAGAAGTCCAACCAAAACGATTGGCATGCCAACACCCGATCCTCCAAAAAACCTCATCCCAAACACTAGGAGAACTCAACATCTCAGAGCTAGGTCAATCTACCCTAACATGACATGTGAATGAGGAAGAACAACTCAAAATTGAAATAGTTACCACTGAACTTAAATGGTCTGTTGCATGATTAACATGAAGAAATGTATCACATGTATCAATACATAATACTCATACGTTTCAAAAGTAGAGCATCACATACATTTCTCTATCCAAATGTGAAAACAACTATATTCATTCAATTGTATAATTTCTTACAAAATATTGATCCTGAAGTCATATTACTCCATATGCATATTAACCTGACTAACAAAATATCGAGTAATCCATCACTATAGAAGAGGAAGAAGTGTCACACAACCTACTAAGAGGCTAACCAAGCCTTAATCATGAATAGAATACAAAAAAATAGAATTACATGATTCTCACACCCTTAAATATGGGTCAACAAACTGAATGAACACCCGTCAACCCAAGTGTCGTTTAGGAACTAATAATCCTACTGGGGATAGATTACACTTGAACAATACCACAATTTAAGAATATCACATCACTTAGTAAAGATTTTAAATATATGTGGGAACTACCTACAATGGGATATCCCCTTAACAAGTAGGGAACATAGAACCTATAACTAGATCTTTCCGGAAGAGAAGTCACTTGGATCTAGGGCCTATCATTTGGTTCTAGTTATATGAAGAGAGGACTATGAAAACGCTCACATTTTCATTTCAATGCAACACTCAAGAAAACTCTTCAACCACCCTTAAATGAGGTTTGAAACTAAAACATTTCTTATGGTTCCATTTACGTCATTAAATAAAACCCATTTAATTCATTAACATGTCACAGTTTGTCTTTTATGAAAAAATACCCTTTATAGAGAGAATAAATATAACACTTATTTAGAAATTCCATAAGGATCACAATCAAGTTATCTTAAACCTCCTTTTTAATCATTAAATATCTATTGACATTTAATTATAATTAGGATATTTATTTCATAACCCCATATTTAAACATCAATCATTTATCTTTAAGTTATCAAAACATTCTTAGTTAAATAAAATGTAAATTGGAATTTATAAAGGAAAAATCCCTTTAGGTTGAAATTGGAATTTTCATTTACCAAGGCCTCATATATATAGACTTAAAAAAGGTATTTAATTAATAAAAATGTACCGGTCAAGTAAGACGACACCTTATGTTTATATGTAAACCATATAATAGGTTGCAAACACTTTAAATGACCATCACATACAGTGCAAGTATACCCCCATGGGGTCAAATACTCAAGGTAGAACAAAACAAGGTCAACTTATAAGGGTCCCAATCAAGACATCACAAGTTTGATAAGTTGAAGCCTAAACATTTTGTTTAAAACATTAAGATTTTTAAAACACCCTTAATGGGTTTACCTCATAATAATCATGTCCCAACCGACCTACTTGGGTCTGGTCATGAATTTAAGAATTTAGTGATATGGGTCTTCATGCCCATGTTAAAGTGGTACAAGCCTTAATAAGGAAACCAAATCATTTAAGGTCAAAATAAAACAACATGTATATTGAAAACATTTTCAAAGTGTAATAATCATAAAGAATGGTCCAATTATATTGGTCACCACACATCAATATGTAAAGATCCCATACACTTTACAGCTTGCAGGTAGGCTCCCATTTAACTACATGAAATTTATTTAGGATAACTGAAAAAATTTAATGGTTTTAACATTGATAAAATAATACTTAAGTATATAAAATGCATCTACAATGGTTCAATTATATGGGTCATCACTTTCTAATTTATAAAGCACCTATACACTTTACAAATTGAAAATTGACTCCCATTTAATCACAATCAATATGTTTAACCCATTAAAACTAAACTTAGAGCATGGAATATGAAAACAAAGAACATTAATTAGTCAAATAACATGGTAATAAATTAGAAATGATAAAATAATCACTCGGCTTTCTAAATAATCACAATCATGTAAAGTTATAATGATAATTTAAATTATAGAAGCATGATAATAAAATACCTAAGCATGTGAGAGCTAGAAATGTTACCAAAATAACCTAACATGGAATATAATAGGAATTCAATTAACACATAAGGAACATCAATAATTCCAAAAATCCTAACAATGCATCCAATTTGGTATGTTATATGAATGGGATGTGAATTCCTATGTGATTATCATGATAGATGAAATGATAATTCCTTATCGTAACTAGACTAGGGTAAATGCTACAAATATCATAAATCACTAAGTAAAAGAAAGTACACCAATCACACAAGGTGAACTAAAAATCAATTGTAATAAGGAACAACATGAAAAAAAGTCCCATCCCTAGAAACTTGGACTTTTCCCCGTACATGGGTTGATCACTCCCATTAACCACTATTTACCAAGCACCGACACACTCCTATTATACTACTTACCAGTCCAAAATAGTAAAACAAAATTAAAGGGGGATTTGATACCACTTTTTAGTGACCCGACCTGACTGACCACTAAACCAGTAGCTAGACCAGTTGCCACACGGCCTCAAGAACGCCTTCCCATATGATAGAGGTTGCTGACTAGTAGAGAGGGTCTAATGGTGGTATGGGGGGAGACTATACCCTCGTGACTAGAGTAGCACAATGGTATATTAGAAAATAAATAATGTAAAACAATAGAAATGGTATAGATGGATGAAATATGGAGCAATAGAAGAAAATAATATCAACTAAATATAAATGGAAAATTCCAATTTACAGTAATGATGAATGCATATCCACGAGGTTCTATAAAATAAAATAGGAAACACATATAAGGTGGTACAGTAAAATTCAAGAATAAATGAAAATAATAATAGGTCCTCTAGGGAAGTCTCCTCAAGCATCCTAAGTACTAGATCAATCCCACGCTCTTAACTTCTAGGTATAATACACAACATAAGAAAAAGATCAAGGACCTGCGAACAAGAGGATCTGCTCAGGTACGACAATTTAATGGATACCTAAGTAGGTTTTGAGATATTCTCATCATGCCACCACCAATGGAGTCTAAAAAATAATCCATTTTGGGTATATACAATTATTAGTGTGCATGTATATCAAAGTAAGCAGCAATGTGAAATAAATAAAAAACCAAGCCTGGATCGGGTCCCTCTAGGACACTCGGCCTAACCATACCAACTTTGGCCTAGTCTCGAATGTTTGAACCAAAGGTAACCTATGTGAAAAGGTGTATACAGTAATAATTGGTCATCATATTTTACAAAAATAGAATAGACCAAACCCAGACATGTGATTTGTCCTGTTGGACGTGTCTTCTAATATAACTAATTATAATTTTTCATTTAATTAAAAGAGTCACCTAAAGTACTCAATTAAATTACATCCTATGCATGTCTAAGTAGAACCTTATAAGGGAAACCATGTATCACACCAGGAGCATAACGTTTATACTAGACTAAAGGAGTTTGTCCATGGTCATTCGTAAAAGGAATCCCAAGTATAACTCTTTGTATAAAGTAAAACATGTCCCATTCAAACTCATCCCTGGTATCTCACAAAGGGGTATTAATCACACTCATGGTATGGTGTAACCGTATTTATACTAATCCCATCCATGGGTTCTCCCTTAGGAAACAGTGTTGCTCATATAAAGGTATGCAACACACTTGGTGAGATTGCCCAAGATATAACATGTCTCACTCCAGATGTATGAGGCCTCAAAAAACCATGAGCCCATCATCAGTGTTCTATAAAATAGAACCCAAGTATTTCTCGAAGAATAAAAACTCATGAAACATTTAAGCAATAAAATTACAACACGGAGGATGGAAAATCACATAATAGTCCAATTATATGATAAAGGAGTACAAGTACTTACACATTCCAAAATAATAAACAAGTTATTAGAAGATATCCATGTCTATAAGAATGAAATATATTCAATTAATTGGAGCCTTATATTACTAAAAAATTATAAGAATTTTTAAAGACCTAGAATTTTCCATGTAATGTTTTTAATTATATTGAATTATTATGAGTCTGTGAAAATTGAAGGCGCATGATTCTGAGGCCTAGTGTGCCTAGAATGAATTTCTGAACTTTTTTAGGTATGTTTAGTAAACACGTGAGCGACATTTTTTAACTTTTGAACCGGTGCTCAGAATTGAAATCTGAGGACACCATTGAACTTGCAGCACCAATATTTACTTAAAGAGACCTTCACCTCGACTGTAGTAGGTCGAGGGTGGGAGTTAATTTTTTAGATTTTTGTGGGAGATTTAAAAGAAAAATTACAAAATAAAACAATAACTTTTATTTTATTTATTTAAAACCTCTCATTTGAATTTGGTGGTGGGGACCACCAGACATTGAAACTTTTTTTAATGTGAGGTAACTCTTGGATGTACCCCAATTAATGAGCCAACATTATACTTAATTAAGATAGATCCTCACCTCTTGTGGTTGGGGATAATTGGAAAAAGATTTTGCAGATTAACTCTTGGTGGAAGAAACTGGGAAGTTCCAACAAAGAATGAAAAACTCTCCAGATCAAGAATGTTGAACCGAAATTGGAGCATGGTTCAGAAGTGTGTTGAAGGAGAGAAAAATGTTGATGTCTTCATCGTCTTCATATTATTCCTCATGCCACCTTCAATGATCAAATGAGGTAGGGTTTGTTTATGATTTTTATTCGTTAATTTATGTTGAATCATTTTTCTCAATCCGCATGCTATTGGTCTAACACGGATGGTGCGGACCAAACAAACATGGCCCGATCCCTTCACAAATTCTTCGTTTGATGTGTTCTTCAAAAATGAACTCTAGGATGAGAGGAATCCCACCGGCGCAATGACATCGGCGACCGACACCGATAGGGTGCAAGGCGGCGGCCAACACACCGGACGATCGCAATAACGGCGGCGGTGTAACCACACTTCTGGTAGTGAGGGAGGTCATGGCCCATCATCCATGGTGGTGGAAGGGGGAGGCTAGGACCCCGACTGACCGCATGGAACTGGGGTGGTGCGTGTCCATGCCGCAGACTGAGGAGGAGGTCACAACTCCTGAGACGCGGTGGTGCACTAGGGCGGCCGACAACTGGACGACCGCAGGAGGACAGCGGCGCCATCACGCCATTGGAAGGGGAAGCTGACTGGGATTCTAGCTGGCAACATCACTCCGAGTGGGACTGCTTAAGCAAGTCCCGCGTTCCAGTAGGCTGCGCCACGTGGTGCCTTCGGGATGGCCAAAACTGAACAACCATTTGGCCATTCGGGAATCCGGGGGCGCCTCCCCTGGGTGTTGGCTAGGGTGGACCCCGCCATGGTGGGCCACCCCATCCGTAAGACGCACCATGAGCCACCCAGTGGGCCGGGCCCACCACGATCCATCCCTTCTGAGTCATACTCGAAATGGGTCTGGTTGGTCTAGGTCGGGTCAGGTCGGGACGATCCTACCGGGTCGGACCGGACCTAGGCCCATCTAGACCGATATACGCTTTTTTGGTCATAACATGAGAACCGAGTGTCCGTTTGATGAAACGTATATGGAATTAGATTCCTTGGATCGATATGGTCCTTTTCATATAATCTACATGAGTTTCGGATAATGTTGGATAATGACCAGGTTGGATCGAACCCGAATCCAACCGGGCCCTCGGAACGGAAACGTTAATAACTTTCAGATCAGGTGTCCGTTTGACACGCCATCATTCACGTTGGGACCCTATTGACCTGAAGGAACTTTGTGATACTTCTTCATGGGACTTCTTGGTAGTTGGATTATCGTTCGATGGCTAGAGTAGCAGAACCTCTCAGAATCAAGCATGCTTAGTGCATGAACCCTGTGGCTGGCTGTACCTGAAGAATCTCACGATCCTGTGTGGTTCATCTTTAGATCCTGTGTGGGTCAACTTCTACTGATATTTTGTGGGTCATCTACATATCCTATGTTGGTCATCTTAAAATCTTGTGTGGTTCATCTTCAGATCTTGTGTGGATCATCTTCAATCCTGTGTGGGTCAACAGCAGTGCTTCTCGACAAAGTAAGATGATCTAGCAATACAGCTAATCATCTATACTTTCGTACTTAAGTTATAGATGGTGTGAGATGAGTCTTTACCTTTGTGGTACACTTTTGTGTGGTGATACCATCGTGGTATTCTTCTGTGTGGCATTACCTTTGTGGTACTTACCTTCATGGTGTTACCTGTGTCGTACTTCCAGCTTCGTGGTGTTACCTGTGTGGTACTTCTACCTTAGTGGTGTTACCTTTGTGGTATTCCTCCCTCATGTGTGAGATGAGTATATATTGATAACTTAGGTATATGTATGGGCATACAACTAAGTAGTGTGATGACTATTTCATCATGCTTTGAGATTAAGATATTGCTTTGTGGTTTATCCTTTGTGGATTCTAGGAGACCTTCAGGGGTCTCAGAGTCCCTACTGAGTATTTTTATACTCACCCCTATATGGGATACACCCGCACCTTACTATGTCTTGTGTAGAAGAAGAAAACATTGATCAAGGATGAGGGTGCCAGGATTAGAGGCTGCTCTGAGGTGGACCATTAGACGAGACATACCACAGAGACGGCCATTCAAGAGCTATACCTACTCTTTAGGTAGGATCCTTGGCGGGTGTTCACAGGAGCTGTTTTTAGTTTTACTTTTACTTTTCAGTTGGGCTTGTATTCCGATTCCCCTTTTCTTACTGTAACCACCCTTATTACTAAATAGCTTACTTTCTTCTTGTATATTTCTGTGTGCTTGGATTTTTGTGTTTGCCGGTTAAAAATCAACGCCTTCCCAGTTTTAGGGATATGCCTTTCTAGTGCTAGTTTCCATCCCCTGGCCTATGGAAGGTGGGCATGGGGTAGTCACGACATGAGACCTGGGGGACGAGTAGTGAAAAATTAGTATTATAGGATTCAGTTCTACTGAAGAACGTGGACTTTGATCTTTTAATCATCAATAGTGTTAAGTTTTATGAGTGTGGTTATTAGTTTGGGGAATCCAATGTTGGTGTGGTGGCCGGCATATCCATATACCATGACCCTGACTTTAGATTTCTGAATTAGTGCACGAAAACACTGATTGCGTGTGTGTTTTTGAAAAGTTTTCCTTGTGATCTCTTTGAACCAGCTCACCAGGTATAACTTATTGAACGTGGCACACCTATTTCTTTCCAGGATTCCTCCATGAAGACAACCAGCCAGGGTTCTATGTAGAGTACGCGATGATAGCCCACCAAGTGATGAGGCTTTGGTGTAGGGCCCCCTTTTGGCAGTTGTAGCATCCGGTGGTGTACAAGTAGCACCACTATCTACTGGGTAACCGATTCCAGTAGCCCCAACAGCATAGGGGGAACACTGCTCGAGTGCGTTGCACGAGTTTTAGTGCTAGAGGCCACCAAGGTTTTGGGGAGAGACAGATCCACAAGACTAGCAGGGCCACCAACTGATCTCATGGTGATACTTATGGCCAATTTTCTTTAGACAGTAGCAGGATGATGGTTGAGCTTGATGCTCTAGGTTCACGATTAGGTCACTCTCATATGGAAAAACTTTGAGATCCTTTTCAGGGTATATTTCTTCCTAGAGACCATACGCTCTGTGCATATACATGAGATTCTCCACTTAAAACAGGGTAGCATGACCATGGCTCAATATTCAGAGAGTTTCACCGACCTCTTGTGCTACTCCACTAACATGGTGCGAGACCCTTTATTCAGGGAATAAACCTTCGATAAGGGGATCAGATGGGAGATTATAGCTTCAATGATTTCTCTAAGCATCCTAATGTAGTCAGGGGTGTTCGAGTGAGCATTCTTAGTGGAGAGATTCCTTGCTGAGCAGTCACCACCAGTAAGACCCACCACTGGATGTCACGTAGCAGAGTCATCTACAACTGGAAGTAGAAAGATGAAGCAGAGGTCCAAGAGGACCAGACCTATAGGTGGACGACCGTAGGATACATGGTCAGTTGTGTGGGGATCTCGAGATAGAGTAGGAGAGGCAAGGAGCATGCAATGTTACTCCTGCGGTTGGCAGGGTCACATGGCTCGCGACTGCCCGACCTGTAGTACGGACGACCAGTAGATGGTTGAAGGACTGCCTGGGCATAGACAAATATTTGATCTAGGAGGTCCGTAGGCAGTAGGCGGACATGGCAGAGGAGTTGGCCATGCAGTTGGTGGTGGGTGGAGATTCAAGGTTCTACTACCACCACCTCTAGGTGGTCCACCACAACCTTAGGGAGCAGGTGGATTGGGACGAGCTCAGCCCGAGGTAGCTGAGGACTATGACCATGATGCTCTAGAGATGATTTGAGGTACGATCTGTGTCTACTCCACCTTATCTGCAGTACTCATAGACACATGTGTCACTCACTCTTTTTACTTCCATGGACCTCATATAGAGCTCAGAGATTCTAGTGAGCTTTTGGCTCGATCCTTACGGCTAGAGATTCCTATGGGATAGGATTAGACAATTACACACTGGTTCCAGTAGTGCGAGCTTACTCTAGGAGGTGAGATCTTCGGCTGGGATCTTTCAGTAGTGGCTTCAAGGCCTTATAACGTCATCTGGGGTATAGATTTGTTATCTACAGTCCATGCTCAGATCGACTGTATTAGGCATAAAGTACATTGTGCCCGTGAGTATGGGACCAGGTTTTCCTTTACCAGTGAGAAGGGAACCTTTGCAGCACATGATAAACTCACCCTAGGGAGGGTATATCCAATCCCACATTAGTTGTCTAGCCTTATCCTCAGAGCGGTTGATGTAGAGAGTCTGCGCTATCTTGAAGTGGTGGACCAATACACTGATGATTTCCCTGATGATGTTCCAGGTCTACCTCCTCATAATGATGTGGAATTTTATATCAACTTGTACCCCGAGACGACATTGATAACTAGACCAGCATATCAGATGGCTCCCGCGGTGCTTCGAGAGCTGTGAGTACAGCTGGAGGACTTATAGAGTAAGGGGTTAATTAGGCCTTGTGTTTCACCTTGGGCAGCCCCAATTTTGTTCTCCAAGAAGGAAGATGGGAGTTTGAGACTCTCTGTGGATTATCAGCACTAGAAACAGGTGACTGTGAAGAAAAAGTACCCATTACTGAGGATTGGTGATCTCTTTGATCAGTTAAAGGGAGCACAATGGTTTTTAAAGATAGACCTCAGATCAGACTATCACCAACTCAGGGTACGAGATGAGGATGTGCAGAATATGACCTTTAGATGTCGGTATGGACATTATTAGTTCTTGGTTCTGCCATTTGTCATGACCAATTCCCTAGAAGTGTTCATGGGACTCATGAACGGAATCTTATAGCCATTCATCGATTGCTTTGTGGGAGTCTTTATCGACGACATCCTGATATACTCAGCTATAGAAGAGGAGCATGGATATCATCTATATATAGTTCTGGACACACTCTGAGAGAACCAACTTTATGGTAAGATCTTAAAGTGCCAGATAAAGATCCGAGAGGTTCACTTCCTAGGACACATCATCTCGGAGGCTGGAGTTACGGTGGATCCAGTGATGATTGAGGCTGTGTTTTCTTGGGAGCCACCCAAGATTGTGACAGAGGTACAGAGTTTCCTGGGTTTGGACAGTTACTAATGGAGTATTATGCCTAACTTTTCCATAGTTGTAGTACCCTTATCAGCATTGAGGAAGAAGGGGAAGCCCTTTGTGTGGTCGGAGAAATGAAAACCAAGTTTCCAAGAGCTGAGGCAGAGACTAATGAGTGCCCCCATATTGAGGTTATTGGAGGAGGGCATTGGGAACATAGTCTACTGCGACACGTCATGGATGAGGCTTGGATGTGTCTTGATGCAGGAGAAAGTAGTGATCATGTATGGTTCTCGACAGTTGAGACAACATGAGAAGAACTATACTACCCATGACCTGAAGTTAGTAGCAGTGGTCTTCACCTTGAAGATGTGGAAACATTACTTGATCGGTGAACGTTTTACAGTCTACTCTGATCACAAGAGTCTTAAGTATATCTTCTCTCAGAATGACCTGAACCTGAGGTAGCAGCACTGAATTGAGTTCCTCTAGGACTATGACTTTGGGATAGTATATACTCCTAGGAAGAAGAACATGGTGGAAGATGCACTCATCAGAAGATCTGGTATACAGTTTATGAGTGAGGTGACAGAGTAGCTAGATGCTTTGCAGATATCCTACATGGATAGAGATGGAGCAGCTTAACTTCAGTATCTGAGAGTCACTCCCCCATTCCTTCAACGAGCCAGGGAGGCATAACTTGGGGACACTAACAGTGAGGCTCGATGTACACAGATATCCACAGAATAGGCACATGATGGATTTACTGAAGGTGGGGAGCACATCATCCTTTATAGAGGAAGCACTATGGTACTGGTGGTTCTAAGAGAGGAAGTATTGAGGGATTTCCATACATCCCCTCTAGAAGTACATCCAGGAGTGGAAAATATGTACCAGAACCTCCGGTGTCAGCACTGGTGTCCGAGAATAATGAAAACAGTGACAGATTTTGTTTCACGGTGCCTCACTTGTAAAAAAGTGAAGGCAGAGCATTAGGTTACAGTGGGCTTAGTTCAGCCACTCGAGTTGCGAGAGTGGAAGTGGGATGGAATCTCTATGTACTTTGTGGAAGGACTTCCATGCACATCTAAGGAACATGATTCCATCAGGGTGATCATTTACTGACACACAAAGTCGGCCCAATTCCTACCTATTAGAGAGCATGGTTCAGTAGAGGGAATGGGACGCCTCTACATATAGGAGATTGTACGACTTCATGGAGTTCCTTTGACGATTGTCTCTGATTGTGATGCATGTTTTACTTGCCGGCTATGGAAGGTGTTGTAGGAGGCGTTTGGGACTCAGCTTCGATTGAGCAATGCCTTTCATCCTCATACGGATGGTCAGATAGAGCGGACCATTCATACCCTTGAGGACATGTTGCGTACTTTCATATTTGATTTTGGCTACAGCTAGGAGGATCACTTTCCCTTGGTGGATTTCACGTACAACAATAGTTATCACTCCACTATTCTTATGACACCATTCAAGGAATTGTATGGACAACCTTGAAGATAACCTCTATGCTGGACTGACCTAGGGGAGTCAGCACACATGGGACTAGTGATGGTACTGGCTACCATAGAGAAGGTGAAGATCATCTAGGAGAGAATGAAGACTACACATAGTAGGTAAAAGTCATATGCTGACAAAAGATAGAGACCTCTAGAGTTCAAGTATGGTGAACATGTCTTTCTACGGGTCTCTCCTCAATGAGGTTTGCGGAGATTTGGACGGGGTGAAAAGTTATCTATGAGGTTCATCAGACCCTTTCAGGTCCTCACCAAGTTAGCGAGGTGGAATACCACTTAGCTCTTCCCCTTTAGTTGCACCGGGTACATGAATTTTTCCACGTATCCCAATTGAGGAGATACGTACATGATTCTTCGCACATCATTGACTTGTGAGAGATGGAAATTGATGATGGGGCGACCTTTTCAGAGCTTCTATTGGAGATTGAGGATTGATAGGAGAGAGTCCTTCATGGGTGATCAATACCTCTGGTGCACGTACATTGGCAGCACGAGAACCTCCATGAGAGCACCTGGGAGCGGGAGGCTCAGATTCGTGCTCAGTACCCCGACTTGTTTTCTTAGTTTGTGTTGTGGCTTTTGGGGACACAAAGCCCGAAGATGGGGAAAATGTAAAGACCCATAATTTTCCATGTATTTTTTTAATTATATGAAATTATTATGAGTCTACCAAAATTGACGACGCATGATTCTAAGGACCAGTGTACCCATAATGAATTTATGAACTTTTTTTCGAGTACGTTCAGTAAACACATGAGCAGTGATTTGTAACTTTTGAACTGGTGCTCAAAATTAAAATCTGAGGACACCGTTGAACTCACAATTCCAATATTCTCTTAAGGATACCTTCACCTCGACTGCAGTAGGTTGAGGGTGGGATTTAGTTTTTTTTTATTTTCATGGGTGAGTTAAAAGAAAAATAATAAAATAAAATAATAAAATAAAATTTATTTTATTTTTTGAAACCTTTAATTTGAATTTTGTGGTGGGGACCACCCAACCTTGAAACATATATTTTTTTAATGTGAGGTAACTCTTGGAATTACACTAATTAATGAGCCAACATTAAACATAATTAAGTTGGATCCTCACCTCTTGTGGTTGGGGATTTTTGAAAAAATATTTTGTGGAATAATGCTTTGTGGAAGAAACTGGGAAGCTCCAATGAAGAACGAACAACTCTCTGGATCAAGAACGTTGAACCAAAATTGGCATGTGGTTCAGAAGCGTGTTATGGGAGTGACGGACATCGGCATCTTCATCATCTTCATCTTATTCCTCACACCACCTTCAACAATCAAATGAGGTTGTGTTTATTTATGATTGTTCTTCGTTAATTTACATTGCATCATTATTCTCGAGCCATATGTTATCGGTCTAACATTGAGGGTGCGGAGAAAACAAACACAAAATGATCCCTCCACAACTTCATCGTTTGATGTGTTCTTCGTGGAAAATCTCTAGGATGAGTGGAAGCCCACCATCATGATGGAATCCACGACTGAAACTGGTAGGGTGCAAAGCAGTGGCTGACACACCAGCTGGCCACGATGATGGTGGCGACACAACCGCTCTGCTGATAGTGAGGGAGGTCGCGGACCTTCGGTTGCAGTGGTGGAAGGTGGGGGTTGGCACCCCGACTGGCCACGTGGAATCACGGAGGCGTGAATCCGCATCACCGGATAAGGAGGAGGCTATGACTGTTGAGCCGCGGCGGCGCACCAGGGCGGCTGACAACTGGCTGACCATGGGAGGACAGTGGTGCCGTCGTGTTGCTGGAAGGGGAAGCCAGCTGGGATTCTGACCAGTCGCGTCACGCCGAGTAGGATTGATCCAGATGGTCCCGTGTGCCAGCATGTGGTTCCATGAGGTGCCTACAGGATGACCAAAACCGAATGGCCATTTGGCCTTTTGAGAATATGGGGGGCGCATCCCCCGAGTGTTGGCTAGGGTAGAGTCTGCCACGGCGGGTCACCCCGGTTGCGGGCCAGACAACGGGCCACCCAACAGGCCGCCCCCTTTGTGGGCCAGGCCCGCCATGGCTTAGCCCTTCCAGGTCAGACCTAGGCTAGGTTGGGTAAACCCAAACCGGGTTGGGTTGGCCCATGACGGGTCGGTCCTACCAGGTCAGACCGGACGCGGGCCCATCTAGACCCAGATACGCCTTTTTGGCCATAACATGAGAACCAAGTGTATGTTTGATGAACCATCTAAGGCAATGGATTCCTTGGATTGAGACAGTCTTTTACGTATACTTAACATGTGTTTTGGATAACATTGGAGTATGACCTGGTTGGATCGAACCCGAATCCAACCGGGCCCTCGGAATGGAAACACTAAAAACTTTCAGACCGGGTGTCCGTTTGACACGTCGTCATTTGCGTTGGGACCCTATTGACATGAAGAACCTTAGTGATACATATTAATGGTAATTCATGGAATTTGATGCATCGTATGATGTCTTGAAGAGCAGAACCTCCTGGAATCAAGCATGCTTAGTGCAGGAACCCTATGGCTGGCTGTACTTGAAGAATATCCAGATCCTGTGTGGGTCATCTTCGGATCCTATGTGTGTCAGCTTCTACCGATCCTGTGATGGTAATCTAAAGATCATATTTGGTTCATCTTCAAATCCTATGTGGGTAACATTCAGTTCCTATGTGGGTCATCTTCGATCCTGTGTGGTTCAACAACAGAGCTTCTCAACGAAGTAAGACGATCTAGCAATACAGCTAATCATCTATACTTCTATACATAAGTTATACCTGGTGTAAGCTAAGTCTTTACCTTTGTGGTAAAATTCTGTGTGTTGATACCTTCATGGTATTCTTCTGTGTGGCATTACCTTTGTGGTACTTACCTTCGTGGTGTTACCTGTGTGGTACTTCTAGCTTCGTGGTGTTACCTGTGTGGTATTTCTACCTTCATGGTGTTACCTTTGTGGTATTCTTCCCTCACATGTGATATGAGTATATATTGATAACTTAGGTATATGTATGGTCATATACCTAAGTAGTGTTGATGACTATTGCTTTGTGCTTTGATATTGAGATCTTTCTTTGTGGTTTATCCTTTGTGGATTTTGGGAGACCTTTGGGAGTCTCAGGGTCCCTATTGAGTATTGTTATACTCACCCCTGCATGAGCTATGCCTGCACCTTTCTATGTCTTGTGCAAACGATGAACAACATTGATCGAGGCTGAAGGTTCTAGGACTAAAGGCTGCTCGGAGGTGGACCATTAAACAAGATGTACCGCAGAGATGACTGTTCGGGAGCTTTACCTACCCTTCAGGTAGGATACTTGGCGGGTGTTCATAGGAGTTGTTTTCAGTTTTACTTGTACTTTCCAGTTGGGCTTGTATTCCAGACCCCCTTTTCTTACTGTACTCACCCTTATTACTATATAGCTTACATTGTGATTGTATCTTGCTATGTTCTTGGATGTGTGAGTTTACAGGTTAAAAGGCAATTCCTTCACAGTTTCAGAGATATGCCTTTTCGGTGCAAGTTTCCTGCCCCTGGCCTATGGAAGGCAGGCTTGGGGTAGTCATGGTACGTGCCCTGGGGGAAGGTTCATGACATAATTTATTAATTTTTAGGGATAGGTGTACTTCCCATGGCAGTAACACCATACATGCATTTGGAGTCAAAATTCCAAGCTAACGATCCTACCATACAATTCATCCAATTCATTTAAAAGGGAGGTTCTAACTTCTAATGTGGGTTTTTGGACACTAGGAGATAACACAAGGTGTTAAAATTCTATTAAATTCCAAATACATATACTATTATAGTTTCAAAGAAAACACACCTCATCATGGGTTTTGAATAGAAAAAAATTGATCAATTAATGGAATTCAAGGGGTAAACACTTGAGGGTGAATTAAAATCAAATCAAAAGAACAATAAAAATATTAATTTAACATTCCATGCCTACTAGAGGGAATGAATTATGCATTATAATTTAAATATCCCGTTTTAGAGGTTTCACATATCAATGAAACTTTGTGAGAAAAGATATAAACCACCTACCTTATTATTAGGATGACCTACTCCTCCAATATTAAGGATTGATTTGGTCCGGTTCGAGAGAAATCAAAGAAATGGATGAACGCCTTTAAAATAGAGTGAATTAGTTTGCACCAAAATAGTGTAGTGAGATAGGATATTAATGATGAAAAGAAGATGGAGGAGTCATGGACTTATCAAGACACTTCTAATGCACCTGGAAATGATCGAATTATAGGATGTCTGAGGGAGGTCTTCTTATATATAGAGAAGGAGTAAAAGGACCCATAGTGGTGTTTTCTATATATATAGGAGGAAGAAATGATGGTGGAAAAGTAAAATTAGGGTTAAGGATAATTAAGAGAAAAATTCACAATTCACCCTAAAAAACTGGGTCACATGGTTTGGATTCATGGTTTTTCCAAACCATGCTCAAAAAGTGTGGCTCCCATTGCTTAGGAACCGTGACCCACACAGTTTCCCTATAATTGTTTCCCAAAAATTTGCCAACCGTGCACCAAAATGTCCACACACTGCCTATGTGGAAGTAATTGAGCAGGCTAGGCGCATGGTTTGGGAATACCATGCAGAACCCATGCACAACCTTTATTAAAAACTACTGACAACCCAAATTACTATTCAATCCATTTAGCACTATTAGATGAAACCATATAGAACCTCCAACTCCACTAGACCAGGCCACATAGTTTCTCCTAATGGATGTACGGTTTCATAAAAATTGTGTTCCCTATATGTTTTTTCCTTTAATAAGGCTTCTAGGCCCTCACACTACATTAAAATGATGGAACACATGAGGGAACTCTTTGGCCTTAAACCATGCCTAAAATAATCACCTTGAAGTGATCCACTCTTAGAATTTCATTCCAAATCTCAGTTTACAAAACATACCTTCCAACAAATGATAAAACTCAAATTCCATTGGAATTTCATTCAGTCTAAAAAAATGGTATGCTACAGTGTTCTTAAGTTCTTAAGAAGCTCCTCCCAAGATTTTGGAATAACCATATCAAGGCAAATTATTCTCTCCTATTCCTTTTTTATTCAAGTGATTTCTTTGTACTAAGTATTTTTATTTCCAATTTTCTGCGTTTTAATTTGTTTTTACGCATCCCTATTATGGTTCTTATGATTCATATGTAAATAGATACTACATTTCACTCTCATTAAACCATTATATACACCTGTTATGTTGCTAAAATTATTTCATGTTTTTCTATACCAAATATTTGGGTTGTCAATAGCCATTCAAATTTCCACTTAAGGGTATTCCCCTTGATGTACATATCCTTAATTTATTGGGTAATTCTATGTATATTAACCATACTCCCTAATCATGGGATTAAAAGTTATAAAAGATGTTCTTTTATTGTATGATCTATGTGGCACACAAATATATGAACATGATATAAATATGATGGTTGAGCCCATAATTATATATCCCTCCAATGCATTGGGTAGTGTTTTTTCTCCTAAGATACTAGGTATGGTTCATGTGTGATTATTTTAAGAACACTATTTTATAATGTCTCCATGGTTATCCTTTACTTATTAATATGATGTCATGTTTTATGTTTCATCCACATTAATATGTTTCATTGATGTTATCATCTTATATCATGATTTTATGTCATGTTTCTAATTATCACCCATTTATGTCACTTTGATATACCTCTAACTCACATATACTACTTTCATCATTTTATGATTTGATTATTCCCTTAATGGGCTTTATAGTTGTCCCCTTTATTATATACATCCATAGGTTATCCCGTGTAATACTATAAGATCAATGTATTTTAATGTCAAGTTATGTAGTTTTAATAAATTTCATTTTATCCCTATTTAATGTTATTGCGATATATACATAATTACCCAAAGATAACAGACCTCTCGATATGTTTGTATTGTGTTATGTGTATCCCTATGTATTAAATTATGAAATAAATCTTATAAAAAATTGGGCTGTCATAGTTGGTATCAGATAAAGGCATAGTTATTTTTGTGAATTAGGATTATAAAACCTTAGTTAAAGCCTTTGGGATAATACTAAACATAGGAAAACATATTTAAATTTTGATAAAGTGTAGAGTGAGTGGTTTATAAGAAATTAATTCCCTATTTGGATAATATAAGTGGATGTAGATTTATCATAGTTTTCGTTAGGGTAATAATCCTAAAAAGGAAACATTATGTATTAAATCTATTATCACCCAGTGAATAAAAAATAGAACTTTCTAAAAACATGGTTTGACACTCCTAGGGAATATTCTTTGGTAAATTAACAATCTCTTTACAAACCATTAAGATGGGTAGAAAAATACCTAAGAAAATTTATGTTAAGAAATATAACATGGATAACTTAGATTGAAACCTAAAAATTCATAGCTAAAAGAATATATTCCATTTATCATTTATACATTTAATGTTCATAGTTTCCATTTTATGTGTTTAAAAAATCTAAAATTCTCATCACTAATTTTCCCTTTATTTTAGTCAATGGCTGGAAATAGGAGGAACCGAGTCAACAACTATTGTGATGGGGAATGTGATGACTACCCAAATGAGATTCCTAGCCTAATGGGAGTAGGATTTAATAACTTTATGATAATAATTAATGAATGAACTAAAGTTTTGAAAAAAAATTTAATCAGGAAGAAAATCCACATTCACATAATATAGAGAAAGTTACTATTAAGAGATTTATACAAAAAAGTACTATGACTTTTAATGGATATTATGATCCCTTAATCATAAAAAAATGGATCAACTCCTTTGAAAAGATCATATCCACCTGTCAATGCTCTAAGAAATAAAAAACCATGTTGGCTATTTATCTCATGGAGAGAGAAGCTAATCAATGTTTAAAATTTATGAAGAATATGAATCCTGAAGAAGAAATGGAAGCTATGGAGTGGAATGAATTTAGGAACATGTTATTTGATAAATATTTTTCTTGTACTCTCCAACTTAAACTAGATAACTAGTTCATTGTCCCCATAAAAATGGAGGAAAAATCCATCAGACCGTATGAGGTAAAATTTACAAGACTTGTGCAATACACTTCTACCTTTATCATTGAACTTCAGAGTAAAGTTGACCACCTCTTCAGTGGGCTAAAGACAAACCTATAAAAAAGTTTAGTGATTTGAGACTTTAAAACCTATGAAGAAATTATCTTATGTTCTGTCAAAGTTGAACTAGAGATTAGTGAATATCATAGGCTGCATGGGTTTAGGGATATTAAGAGGATAATTTATTTTAATTCTGGTGGTGAGATGGAGAAATCTCAGGGTGGTAAGAAATTTCTACATCCCACTAGTAAAAAGTGAGGGAAGAATCAACCTATAAATTACATGAAGGGAATAATGAATTGATTTAAGAGTGTGAAGGAAGGGAACCAAGATAGAGAATGTTTATGGGAGAAACCCGCCAATGTGATAGAATAAAGTAATTATCCAATCAAATACTAGCCTTCTATACAATGTTTCATCTATAAGGATAATTGAAACTATTAAAGCCATTACACTAAGATAAGTGTTTTCAAATATACCAAGTGAAAATAATCACAAAGGCTTAGAGAATAAGGGAAATATTATTAATTCACAACTCCAGAGGTGAATCTTGACAATGAAGTAGTGGTAGGTATGTCATATATTCTTCAAGGATAGAAAATATACTATTTTATTCTGGTTCTATTCATTATTTCATATTATGTATGCTTAGTAGAACTATTCAAACACGACCTCAAAACATCAAATTTGATATGTCAGTGAACATGAAAAATAGGGAAATTATTGCATCTCAAGTATATAACTTCCCCCTTACCAATATTTTTGGGTTGAATTTACCAGTGAACCTCTGATAATCCATTTAGAAAAATTTTATGCAATTATAGGATGGGATTGAATTTCCTTATATAGAGCCAATAAAAGTTATTGGGTGAAGGAAATCACCATCTTTATAAAAAATATCCCTTCGATTCTATACAAGTTTAGGGAGGATGATGGATCTTATTCGGAAAATTTATCTTAAGAATGAATGTTATTTCATTATGATAAATTATATCTTTCTCAAATGATTGATACTATGGAATAAATAATCCTTGAAAACATTCCCATTGTAAGATAATACGATGATGTGTTTCCTAAAGAATTTCCTAGCCTTCCTCTAAAGCGAGGGGTTGATTTCTTAATAAAAATTATACAAAGATATTTTATAATATCAAATACTACATATAGAATGACTACTATTGAATTTAAATATATAAAGAAGAAATTACAGGAGAATAAAGGTAGAGGGTTTATACACCCAACTAAATTACTGTAGGGTTCACCAGTCATTTTCTTAAAGAAAAATGATGGGTCAATACACCTATACATTGATTATTGTGAGCTCAAAAAGATCAAGATAAAGAAAAAATTTCTATTACCACATATTGTTTACTTGTTTGAGAAACTATATAGAGCCCAGTACTTCTATAAGGTGGATCTTTGATCAAGATATTATCGAGTAAAGGAGAAAAAGTGGGATATCACCAATATTTTTTTTCATATAAGGCACCATCACTAAAGGTTCATAGTGATTCCATTTGGACTTAATAATGATCCAACCATATTCATGGAATTAATGAATTGAGTCTTTATGGATTACCTCCAAAAAAATTTGATAGTATTTATAGAAACTATTCTTATATGAAATAAATTTAAGGATAAACATGCAGATCATTTGAATGTCATGATAAAGATATTTTGAAAGGAAAATTTATATGAAAATTTTATAAAATGTTAGTTTTGGATAGAGAAAGTAACATTCTTGGAGAATGTTATCACCAAGAAAGGGATATATTTGGATCCATCAAAGATAGAGGTAATTGAAGGACAATACAGATTATCATATGTGATATAGATCCATAGTTTCCTTAGAATATCTTGGTAATATCATTTATTTGTGAGAAAATTCTCACGATGTTCAATCCCACTAAACAAGATAACTTAAAAAGGAATGAAGTTTTTTTGGACTGAAGAATATAATTAGAGCTTCAAATAGTTAATGAATAGGCTAATCACTATACCTATTCTCACATTACCCATTAGTGGTAAAGGATTTGTGATCTATATGGATTTATCCAAAAATCAATTAATTTTTTATATTTTCATTATAATAAAGCGATAACCAATTCCTCTTTCCAAATAAAGATTCTTGAGCAGAAATACCGAACACATGATCTAGAATTGGATGAAGTGAACTTCCAATTGAAGATTTTGAGATATTATCTATATGGGGAGAGGTGTGAAATCTATAAGGATCATAAAATTCTCAAGTATATATTCACAATAATTTTTCTAAATATGAACAATCAAAGGATGTTAGATCTGATTAAGGATTATGAATATTCAATCCATTACCATCTTTGGAAGGAAAATAAAGTGGTAGATTCTCTAAGAAGAATGAATTCCAGAACCCTATGCATGATGAATATTTGTAGGGATCAAATCTTATTGTACATTATAAGGATGAAAAAGAGAATAATAAAAGGGAATTTTTCCTAGATTTATAAAATAACCAATCAAACATCCTTTCTTAATAGGATCAAGTTGGCCCAAAAATATAATAAGGATTATTCAAGAATGGTAGTGAATATTTTGAAGTTAAACTTTTCTAAAGCTAGAGTAATTTGTTTTGGAACCTAGATATGGATCCCATAAAGACCAGAGTTTAAGAGGGAAATTAGGGATGATGGAAATAAATCACCCTTCTAAATTTACCTAGGAATAACTAATATATATATATATCTAAAGAAAAACATTTGATAGGATAAAATGAAGAGGGATATTAAATTTTTTTTATCTTGATTCTTGTTATTCCAAAAAGTCAAGGATGAATGATATAAGTATTAGTGTATGATACAATAATTACCCATAATAGTATGGAAGTGGGAAACAATAACCATGGATTTAATCATAGGATTTCCTAATAAATCTAAAGGTAATAACAGTATTTGGGTAGAAGTTGACTGCCTTAATAAGTTAACAAATTTCATTTCTACCAAGGAAGATTTTATTCTTGACCAACTTGATAAGATATACAAAGGGTAAGTGGTGAAGCTACATGGATTACTACTCTCCATTGTAATAAATTGAGATTTGAGGTTTACCTCGAGGTTCTAGAAAATCCTTTAACAAGAATTGGATAGAGATATAAGTTTTAATACTACCTATCACCCTCAGATGGATGGTCCGTCTAAGAGAACCATACAAACTCTAGAGGATGTGCTAATATCATGTTAAATGGATTTCCAAATAAGGTCGAATCAAATCCTTCACCTAGTTTAGTTCTCATAAAACTACATTTACATTTATATAATTCAAATGGAACCTTATGAGGATTTGTTTGTGAAGTGGTTTCAGAATCCAACATGATGGGGTAAATTTGGAGTGTGGAATCTGATTGGACTAGATCTTATCCAAAGAGGACATATAAGATTCAAACCATCCATCTTCCTTTGAAATCCCTGAAAAGTCAATAAAAAAAATATATAATCCTCAATGTGACCTAGAGTTTGAGATAAGAGATAAGGTGTTTCTTTGTATGTCACCATGGAAGGAAGTCACGAGGTTTGGGAAGAAGGGAAGCCTTAATCCATGATACATAAGCTCCTTTAAGACCATTCATTTAATTGGAGCTATAACCTATTGAATACAAATCCTACATAACCCATCTCCTGTTCATTATGTCTTACATCAGTCACTCTTATGTAAATTAATAAAAGACCCCTCACATGTAAAAAATCTAGAGGTGGTACCCTTGGAGAATTATCTTTCATATGAGGAGTTTCCACTTAAAATGTTACACTATAGATAACAGGTTATAAAAAACAAGACAAATCACCTGGTCAAAGTATTATGGTGGAACCAAAAGTTTAAGGAGGTAACATGGTAATCATAAGAGGAGATGAAATAGAAGTACCATAATCTATTTTAGTGTACAAAATGACATTTCAAGTGTCAAAATTTTAAACGGGTAAAAATATAATAAAGCAAATTTTTATAAATAGAATTCCATTTTGAACGAATAAATTACTCATAAAGAAATGTAGTTAAATAAAAAACATGCACTAAATTTCATTTTATTATCTTGGAACATTATAAAACATGTCCAAAACATGTCTATTAGACTTAAAATACCATTAAAAATCATAACAATCGATAATATATCCATTCTTCAATGAATATTAGGATAATCATATATAATAGCTTATAATAAAGTATAATTTTCATAATCAGAAGAAGCAATCGCCTCTACCGGTAGGATAATTCTCTAGGAATCCCATTTATTAGAGTTTATGAGGGAGATTGAATTACTAGTATTTTACCTTGACCAATACCAAGCTAAGATTAATCAACCAAAACATAAGGAAACCTATTTATGAGATAAGCTCAAGATTATCAATATCATGGACCAAACTATGTTCACTTAACCACTCTACTAATGTATCACCATCACACACCTTAACATTAAAGCATACATTGGTGTAATAAATAGTTATGTATCTAGAACCTAGTACTATGAATTTTTATATTTTATTTTTAACAAAATAATGATTATATTTATACTTTTTTATCATTAATTTATACAAATGATTATATAAAAAGTTGATTAAAAACGATATTTTTATATTAATAAATTTAAATTGTATTTTTGGGAAATATATATGTTCAATTCAAATAAACATTTTTATAAATTCAATTATATTTAAATAAATTATATTTTCATGAAATATTATTATTAAAAAATATTTATTTAAATGTTAATGATAAAATAATTTAATAAAGTCCTATATAATTTTTATAATGGTCAAAAAGATTTTTGTGTCATAAAAAATAGTATTTTACAATAAATAAGTAATTTTATTTAAATGTATATAGTCTCATATTTATAAAATTATTTTTGTAAAAAAATATTATTTTTGAAATCATTATGTTAGAATTATTCAACGGTGAATTTTTCATAAATTTTTAAGACAATCAATTTTTTTGGGTAAAAATTAAATATGTTATAAATATACGGTATGTATTATAACATAATAATATCTCAAATTGATGTAATAAATACTATAAGTGGAATAAATGAACAAAAATATATTTCCAATTTAAAATAATGTTTTTATGTTAGTTGATTATTTCTTAAAAATTATAATGAATCCCCCAAAACATATATTATATTTTAATGTTTAAAAAATAATTCTTTATGAATATGACACACTTCCACGTCATGAATAATAATATTTAAATGATTTCGGTTCATAGAATAATAAAATATTTAAAAACACTCATATTCTCTAGAAAGCATCGGTAAAAAACATGGGAATGTTTGGGGTTTTTATTATTTTATCACATAGAGTCCAAATCCTATGTTTAGAAATTAATAAATAATTTCTCTCCATTTTGATATAAATACCCACCCAACCTCCCATCAAAATTAATTAAAAACCCATTAATAATTAATTTAATCTACCTATAGCACTTAAAATCCATCCCACGGTGTTCCCAATATCTCAAGAATCTCCTCCTAATCTTTTAGAAGCTCCCTCTCAAGGCAAGGGTTTCTCTCTTTCTTTTTTATTCATGTACTTTCTTTGTACTAAGCATTTTGATTTCCAAGTGTTCATGATATAATATTTTCTTACACATAAATTTTACTTTCCTTACGATTACTAATTAATGATATACCACCTTTCAGTCTCATTAAGCCCTTAAACAAAACATTATGTATGCCTGTTATACTGCGGAAATTTCCCATGATTTTCCAAGCTAAAATTTTGTGTTCTGAATACCCATAACCATTTACACTAAAGGGTATTCAACTAGATGTACCTATCCTTCATTGATTTTGGATTTCCATATATATAATGCACACTCATTAATCATGGGATTAAAAGTGATGAAATATGTTCTTATGTTGTTTGATCTAAGTGGAATAGAAATACATATACATGATATAAATGTTATGGATGGGATTGGAATTATATATCCTTATAATTCATTGGGTAATGTCTCTATCTCATGATATAACATATATAATTCATGAGAAGTATTACTAAAAACTCTATTCTTTGATGTCGTAATGGTTAGCCTTAACACATACTTACAATTCCGTGTTTTATATTGTTTCAATATTCCTATGTTTCCTTGGTGTTATCATCTTATATCATTCTTCAATGTAAATTTTTATGATTATATCCCATTTATGTAAGTTTGATATACCTATTGAATCAAATTTTTTACTTTCATCATGTTATGCTTTGATTATTCCCTTAACAATATTTTTAGCTCACCTGTTTCTTATGTTCGTCCCCAGGTTATCCCATGAGGTATTAAGAGATCAAAATATTTTAAGGGCATGTTATGGAGTTTTAATTAATGGAATTGAATCACTATTTTAAGTTATCTAGATATGTAACAAATTACCCAAATACAGTGGGCCTCTTGATATTTGGTGATAGTGTTATGTGTATCTTTATAGAATAAATCATGAAATAGAAATTATAAAATATATGGTTTATAATGCATTCAACAAGTGCTCTGCACAAATATGGATGTGAAAAATTCAATAATTACTAATTGACCAAGGGGATGGGTAGGCTTAGGGAATTATAAACTTGGATGAAGATGGGGTAGATGATATATCTGAATTTCATTTTGGAATTATCATAGAATTTTGAAAATGAATCTTGGGAATAGAGTTTAGGGGAATGAGATTTAGAAAGTTATCACATGTTAAAATTTTGATTTCACTAGGATTCACTCTATATACAAACCAAAACTGGAACTTGTGTGTGAATTAAAGTGTAAAAATGAATCAAATTCATAAATGAGGAAAAATAAATAATAAAATTTTGGAATACACAATTTTATTCTTCTTTAGCATACATATATATGTCTAAGAAGGGAGATCTCTTCAAATAAGTGAATTCAATGAATTTCCTAGGAATGAAATAAACTATGTGTGGAGGAGTGATGAAATGAGATTTTAATAATAATTTTTTATAATTAAAAGTTAAAATCCCTTCCATCGACTTTAAAACATAGGTAATTTTTACACTTTTTGAGACATTTTGGATGGTTGGAATTAATTGATAATTAGAATTTAACTTGATTTTAATGATTTATTCAATTTAATTTTAAATCCATAATTTGACTATGAATTTGGAATTTAATTGTTTTAAGAAATTAAATATTTATTTTTCTAATTGTTTAAATCATTTTTGGACTTGATCTGATAAATATTTCACTAAAAAAATTATGAAATTTGTGGATTTGATTCTAAAAAATATAAAATGAAAGAATATACCACATGAAGTACACCTCAAGGTCACTAATACAAGTGATATAAATCTTCACATTTGATAAAGATACTTCATGAAGCAAATTATAGGGGAAAGATCACACATTATACCTTGATTTAAAAGTGTGTTCAATCAAGTTGCCACAAATGGAAAATTCCAAGTGACTGAACCAAACTCTTGATTGATCATGCGTTAAAATCCCAAAAAGGCATAAAGTGACAAAAAGTGATAATTCCAAGATAACTTAAGGTTCTCCAAGAAACCGAACTCCACTTAATATTCAACTTCGGATCATGTGACCACACCTCATGCTACAATGCAAAGAATTCTCAAGCTACCATAACAATCACCCCAAGATAGAATGCCTCCTTCAAGATTCCATAAAGAGATCTTACAAAATTCTATTTCTTATCTAATTATAGACGATGGATGAAGCTATAATGAGCATGAGGTACTAGAAGAGTAAAATTTGAGTGA
The DNA here is from genome assembly GCA_963277665.1 of Viscum album. Classification (NCBI taxonomy): domain Eukaryota; kingdom Viridiplantae; phylum Streptophyta; class Magnoliopsida; order Santalales; family Viscaceae; genus Viscum; species Viscum album. The sequence continues at coordinate 2,059,851,030 of OY728133.1, read as the reverse complement.
CTATCAGAAGATTATGTGATATTGTGAAGAGGCTATTGTCTCATCCTCAAGCTACCACAAATTTCACCCCCACCTACTGTGATCTTAAATCCAAGTGACTATATCTATGAGCCTAAACCCTTTTCACTCATGAAGTACCTTGGTAATGAAGAATTTATAGCATTCCATGTAAATCCAAATCCAAGAGATTAATATAAAATAAATATCTTGGGGAGATGAAATGGGTTCAATTGATTTTAACAGGATAAAGAAAATGAATCCTAACCCCTAAGGAAGATGACTCGATATAAAACTAAGAAGAATGGAAATACATCCTCATCAATATATTTGGGTTGAAATTGAGCTTATAGAAAAGGATATTTTCAAATATTATCTAGATGAGAACTTATTTGAATGTAAAACATTATTTACCATGGTAGAGAACTGATCAAATATCCAAGGACATCATTCGAAACCAAGTATAATCAGAACTAATTCTATATCCATAAGAACTTAATACACCATAGATGGAGATATATTTCCATGATTGAAGATGTAGATATTTCTTAGATTTTAGAAGAACCTGTTCACCCCAGGATGTTGATAGAGAGTAGATATCAATATCACTTGAAGGGAGGATGACTGAAAAATGAATTTGATCACCAAAGATAACCCAAATTTAATCAGAAACTAATGGGGATTAGATGTTTGTGATTGTTAGGTATTTATTTCTATCTGTAGGTGTGAATAAATGAAATATAAGGTGCCTTGATATTACCTAATAAATTAGATTTAGTGATGGAAAACATTACATGAAATGTACTTATTGGAATTATGATGTGGATTACCATTATATAGTTGTGCTATTAATTATAAAGTTGGAAGGTGGAAGATAGATTTGTGTATTGATATCTTTAGTTTTTAAGGAAAGATCAGAGCTGATTAAATATGTTAGGCTGAAAATGATGAAAACTAAAGTATGATAAGATTTCCCACACATGACTGATTGGCTCTACTACTAAGATGAGCTTCATCTAAGGTTTAAGGAGAAGAGATTAGAATCTGAAGTTGAAACTAAAATGAACCCAAGCTCACCAAATATGAGTTAAGTTTAAGAATATACTGGGTATGAGGAGTCATAACTGATGAAGCTCAACCCATTTTTTTGACCAAAGACAAGTTGTTATTGAGTTATGAGACTAAAGAAATGATCCTCAATCACGGAGGAATACAATTCATCTGAGTTTCACTGATGGATGAACTACTCATGGATGTTTATCAACTTTAGCATTGGATTTTATTTTTGATACTGGATTGGGTTGATGAAACGATGGGGCCTCAGTGTTCTTCAATGTTGTATCTATGTATATTAAGATGAGTTCACACCTTTTTCACGATTAATTGACCAAATGGAGTGTGAATTAAAGTAAAAGTGCTACACATGTGGAAATTAGACATGGTCTATGGATTTTTGTTTAGTGATTGATATAGCCACTACTAAATCCAATCATATAGAATATAATTGACTAGGATTGAATATTGAAACACATATAGGTTATAGATATTAACTACATTATTAAAAAAAACATGAGTTTTTTATAACTTAAGATTAGTGAATTTAACTAAAGAAGTGAAATAAAATTTTATAATAATGACCACTATAACCACTTATTCGACTAAACAAAGTACTTTTGATTGAAGGAAGAAGAAGAAATTTCACATGATTAAGAATGCGGGCCAAGTGAGCAATAAAATTATGAAATTTTTGTATTTAATTGATCAATCCTAAGAAAGACAATGAGAAATTGCATGAAGTTTGAGTGTATAATGAATTTAGGGAAAGATTACTACCTTTCCATACCTACTATACTAAAGTACAATATTTCCCATAAGACCAAACCCAATTTGGAAGCATAAAACTCTCATTAAATTTCATACTCAGGGATGAGCAGTTCAGAACCATACCACTCCATCATGGGTATCATCTTCCTCCTCATGGGAGTACACCCATCAGAACCTATCTTATACTGTAATGTGAAGTGGTGAAGCACATCAACCCAAATTTTTTAAAAATCTCAATTGTTGGAGGGGAATGTTTTAATAAAAATATATGAGTGATACTGACATCATAACCTTCTATATTTCACATGGAAGCAATAAAAGGAGAGGTAGATATACATTTAAATTGGGGAATATTCTAGAAGTTTTGGAATCACCAAAGGATGTAAAAGAGATCTATTCTACTAATATGGTCGAATATTTAAAGTGTGAAAAGAACCCCAAACTATTTAGCTATAAATGCAGAACTATTCCTTGAGGAGAGGGGTCATTTCTATGATTTCTCAATCTATATCGAATTCCTTTTTTACTTCTTTATTATTATCCTTCATTTCCTATTTATATTATTATCTAGTTACGAAAAACTAAGCACTTAGTGGAAGATTTTAGTACATTCCCTTCACCGCAAATAATTAGTTAAACTATTAATTGATAATTATATTAAGTTTATCTCTTGGGATATTTTTAATTTTTGTAATATATAGGATATTTATACTATATTATTAATTTTAAATTCTTATTATATCATATTTAGCTTTCATATACATGAAAATTATATGATATTCATTTCCTATGATAGTGATAAGTGAGATGAACAAGGGGTGATGGGTGATATATGATCACTAGGTTGGGCTAGCCAAGTGGTTATGGTGATTTTTTATTCCACTGACTAAACCAAAAACACTAAGTGGGGGTGATAAATTTATATTTCATATGATTAGAGAGAGAATAGTAGGGAAAATAATTGACTAATTATTTGACAAGAAATATAAGGGGATATCTAAGGATAAGATACTCAATTTTAAACTGAATTGAAATCCAATCCAATCATTTTTTCTTACATCAAACCCATTAAACAAGATAAAAAGAAACCCAAAACACTGTCCTCTTTAGGGAAAACGTGAGTGCATAGATTTTATATTTATATTGGATTTAAATTCCATTTTATGATGCCCCCAACTATAGTCTATTCATCACCCATACAAGGGGTCCACTTATCTTAGTACCCATACATGGGTTCCACTCTTCCCAAGTCCCATACCTGGGTTTCACATAACCCAAGACCCAAATAGGGTGAACCATCTTATAGGACCCATAACTGGGCTCCACTTCACCCAAGTTCCTTATATAGGCACCCCCTTTTCCCAAGTTATCTCCCTAGATTCCTACCTAACTAGCACCCCCTCCATGGGCTCCTGAGATATGTGATTGGGTTATGCATGCCAAAGTGATCCACTTCAATCATGTATTCCTTTGATAATGATACTTCCCAAAGAAATCCTCCCTTACTAATAGGACCCTTATGGTGTTTAAAATCATTCATTCCCTTGATAATGAGGGTCCAAATCATTTAATATCTATGGAATCTCCCTTGGAAGATGATGCTCATCCAGACTACCCAAATATTGAGTTTCCCTCCTTGGTCCACTCAACGAGCCTAGGATTCAGTTATGAGCCTCTTATTAGGTGTAAGTTCCAACCTATTACTTATAGGGTCATATTTATCATGATTCAAATAATTATTCCATATTTAGTTACGAAGAGATAGGAGGTGGACATTTATGTCAAGGCCTTTGATCTAGTGTAAGCCCTAAAATCATCCTTCTCCTGAGTCATCTACCCAGTTGAACAACATGATCATCCACCTTCAGTATATTCCATAACCATATTCCCATTAATGATGTAATCCATATAACTCACTAATGAGCTACATATATTCTTATGGAACACCCATGAATAATCCCTAACCCCTCCTCTATAGGCACATCCCCTGTGAACCTAGTCATCCTTCCCTGTCTAGTTACTAATAGATTAGACGTGGACATACATATCTTGGGACACCCATGCATAAGACCCAACTATTCCTCACTAAACCATTTCACATATGAGTTTAACCATACCCTATTATATATAGATTAAAACATCCAAGATGAACCAAAAAGGTCTACCATGAATAAGGCACACTTAGTCTCCTGTCTTCACCCCTTTCACGTCATGGGTGTCCATACCGAACAATGTTAAACTCTATGGGTAGGTTTCGATATACAACCTTAAACTATGTAACTAGAACTACATGGGAATTGATTTCTATTTACTAGGATATGTAATATGACTCTATGAGGTTTAATACAAATACACTATAATTCCCAAATTCATGAACTTAAAATACACTTCACTTGGTCATGGATGCACAACCTTAAAAGCCACCACAACGGTCCAAGTAACATGACCTTAAAAGGTATCACTTTTCTCGTTAAGTTACCAAAAAATATGTGATTGTTTATTCCCTTTATAGGAATATATAGGTTTCCCCTCTTATGGGTCTGATCCTTACAACACAACACTTATCACCTCCCTATATAGTGTTAAATTCTAGTGTTTTTAGATGTGTGGATTTAAAACCACAATATAATAAATCAATCACTAGTAAAATTCATGGGTCTGATCTATTGATTAACTAAAAGTAATAATATTAAAAGTAATGATTTATAAATATTTCTTAAATCTTTATTAGAGTCTTGAACTAGGCATAAAACCCCTTAAGGAATGATCCAACATCTGATCCTATTAACAAATGCATAACCTAAAGCCTTACTAGTATGTCCTAGCGACCACCTACCTTTGGAAAGTAGGACCTCATAGATTCAAAACGTCATAAGTGAATGGAAACATTAAAAAAATAATTGTGAAGCTGATGTGAATCCTTTACCTATGAAAAAGATCACTCAATCATGTTTTTTCTTCTTATTCAAAATTAACAGGTGTATTGTTTGTGGTTATTTTCCCATTCCCTTCAATCCAAACAGAATAACGAAATGCACCGATGAATACTAAGATCTATAGTAAATATGGTATTATACAAAAATAACCATTCAATAATCTGGACATATACCTTGACTACCATTATGGCCATAGTCCTAGAGTCATGATGAATGATGTCACTATTGTTGTGGAGAAAAACTATGTTGGAACTATAAAAAAATGCATTCAGTAGGGGAAAAAATTGAGTAACTAAATCTAGGAGATTAGGTCATTTCATAGTATTTTATTTGACTAGTATAGAGATCAAATGGAGTTACGAAACAGAATTTGTGGTAGTTTGAATTAAGGCTGCCAAAATGGTTCACGTATAATGTTCGAGGAGACTGTTCATAGAGCCCTTTCATAGAGGTCTGTTTTACGGAGCTCCCCTTCATGAATGCACAAATACTTTAGAGTGTTCCTTTATGAGTCCAATAATTACCCTTTGAGAATGCATGAATTCATGATGGTGTTCCTTCATGAGTCTGACGGTCCTTCACAACCATGAAAATGACTGACGACATCCTTTTGTGAGTTCGATGGAGTTTCACCAATTCACGAAGCCCACAAATTCTTTTTTAACCACTTCCAATATTCATGAAACCCCTTGCCTATAAATACCCCCATTCTTTCATTCAAAAAGGAGAGAGGTCATTGGATTTCGGCCTTGCGCTCATAATTCATGAAGCTCATGGGCTTCAAGAGACCCTCTTTTGGGGAGCCCCTATGCATCATGAAACCTTATAACTTTCATTCTTAAGATACTCCACCCAATGCAGAGATTATTTTCCTGAGATACTACACCCTTTAGAGAGGAAGAAGTCCCTATGTGGATGTTGAGGATTCAAAACACATTTATCCTTCAAGAAGAAAACCTAGGAAATCGGGACATCCTTCCCAAGACATAGATTTCTGCAAAGACTGATCCTTTGCAAGACCCTGAGCTACATGAATCCTAATCCTTTTCGAGTCCTTGATCTTCATGGAGATAGATCCTTTATGAGAACCTAATCTATGTGAATCCCCATGCTTCGTGAGACCCTAATATTTGTGAAGACCTATCCTTTGTGAGACAATTAGCTCTGCAAAGCCCTATCCTTAGTGAATCCATATCCTTTGAAATAGTCCTAACTTTGTTCCCACTGTTCAATACCATGGGGGATGATCCCCCTAACCCTACTTGGGATCAATGCTGGGATATGGTTCTAGGTCTCCAGCTCAATCCCTTTGATACCATCTTCAACCCCTATGAAAAATAGAGACTCCCACCGTGAACTTTTCGGGTTGGGTCGAGGACATTTTGGCTTGTAGCCCAAACTTCCACCCTAGAATACCATTATTCAAGATAATCCTGCCCACTCCATGAAATAACTTGAGTTTACCTATTCCTCTTTGTCTATTTCTCAATTCATGAGTTGATATTATCATCTTATATTCTCTGAGTACCTTGAGTTGAACCATTCCTCAATAAACTCCTCAAACCCCATCAACTAACTCCCATTCTAAGTCTATCCAAAAGAAACAATATTATGTAAGTCCCACACTATCCATTTCAAGGAATATTCTTTCCATAGTCCTCACTACATTAAATTAAAATATTTCATACCCTATCATTTATTAATAATATTCCTTATGCGTCGATCATAACATGCCTTGTCCCTAATCATGAGAAGACATTCTATAGTCCTCACTACATGAATTTAAACTATAGGATACCCTATCATTAATGAATGGGATGTCTTATACATCAATAATATTATTAATCATTCCATTATCATGATATGACCACCAAACATCCACCATGGGCCTCCTCCTAAGGTGTAATCCCCAATCATATCCTTCGACCCATCATCATGTTGGGATGCCCTCATGGCCGGAAATGGGGAAGACATAATAGAAAGCTCAATTCATAAGCCCCAAACACCACATACTTCCACCTGAAATTAAAATATAATATTACCTCATGAAATGTACATGGTATTCCCTCATTACTTGACATAAGGAATATATTATAGGCCACTCCCATGTGTAAGCTCCAACCATATCCTCACTGATCCTAGCAGGACATGGGTTGATTCCATGTAGAAGCCCCAAAAACATCCTCTATGATCTTATCATTGCTTGGGCCACCTTAATGACATAATAAACAACCTCAAATCAAATGGTAATACTTATAAGTGTAAGAACCAACAACTGTAATCATCCTTCTGGGGATGATTTCACACATAAGCTCCAACCACATGCTTATTTGGGCCTCCTCCTTAGGTATATCCCTAGCTTATTCCAAAAATATATGGGATTGTATTCTAAAATAGTTGGTGTATATAGGAATATGTCCTAATGTCCAAACCCAACATCTAAATACATCCTGATTTTCTCTAGGCCACATCCTTAGTAAGCTCATGCCCTCTCATAGGAGACAACATCTCCTCCAGGACCCTTAGGCAGCTCAACATGTAATCCCTACACCAACTCCAACCAATCTAAATCCTCTTTAAAAGGGAATATTAAACATGTTATCCCGACACAATCCCTCATTGGAACTCCCTTCATGAAGCAATCATCATTACCACATGACATTAAACTATATAGACTGGTCCTATCACACAACCTTAAATTGCGACATTGAACTACATGGGTATTAATCCCTTAGTTCTAAGAATGATATTGATTAAGAAAACATTTTCACATATTTTATACCATAATTAAATGTTTTAAATCAAACTATAGTGTTTCTTTATAGGAAATTGTCACATAGTTAGGTTTTAGAAGAATTTTGAGCATAATTACTAAAATAGCCTACATTTGGGATTTAATTGTTTTATTTATATTATTTATTTCGCCTATAACATCTTCTAAACTGAATGAAATTGTGAAATTATTTTTTTAGGTTTCTTTAAATCATGGGTAACATTTCATACTTCTGGAGTCAAATCTCAATCATTCATTTTGAGACCTAAATCTAGCTCACAAATTGGGCTTCAAAAACTATGTACATATATGGACACTTTTACTATTGAGATTATATCTCTTTTTGGACCAGTCCAATGAATCTCAAATTTGGTATGGAGATAGAAAATAAGCTGGGATAAACTTTAATAAATGATTCCATGCAGTATTCAGCTTTATTGAAGGTCATGATGGCATGGGAAGTTGGAAAAGTAGAATATAAATAGTAACCTGACCAGATTAAATGTTCTAGACTAAAACAATCATAACTATCTAAAAAATATCCATTAAATATGAAATTTGGAGGGTGTTTTGGGGGAAAAAAGTATTGGAAAATTTCCAAGATTTTTCGACTGAATGAGGATAATGATCAAATTAATCAAGTAGAAATATTGGGAGCCAAATTTTCTCACGTATTTTCTCTTTAAATTGGAATCTCTTCTACCTCTTACAATATAGCCATTTTCAAGGGGGAATGGTGTAGTTCGGTATTTATAATAGTTTTTTATTTTAATTATATTTTTTCTTAGTTATTTTCTAATTCTATGCATTTCTCTTCTCATTCATTTTCAATTTTGGGTTCCCCCACAATGATCCTTCTAATCTCCATGCAAATGGAGAACTAAATCTCATTTTTGTTCAGGGGGAGTGGGGGTTCTTGTGTTCATTGTGATTAAATGTTTCTCTTTATTTTATTCTAATAATATGAATATTACTGAAATGTTTTTGGTGTAGGATTCATCCAGCGTTTATTTTTATTGTGTTCTTCTTTCCATTTTAAAATTTTCCTCTCCATCGTCATAATATTGCATCCAGGGTGGAGTAGCATTGTGGTGATGATGTGAGTGAGTATTATCATTCATGTGGAAGTTTTAGGTGGGATAATAAAAATTAATGGGAAGTTATTGAGTGATATGGTTGATCTCAACATTGAGTGGAGTATTGAGAATAAATATGTTTAAAGAATAATGATTTTATCACCACGATCTCTCAAAAATGACAATGATTCTTCACTATCTTCTTTGTGTCTAATTCCCTTCCATTGTGTTTTTAATTTTATCATTCATATATATTATATTTTATGTATTTTCAGAACCAACCCCTATTTATATTATTATATAAGTAGTTTTATATTAGATAGGTTTTAAACAGTGACAATAGAAATTTGATGTGTTGTGAGAGGCCTCCATGAGATCGAACCAAGGTTGTTCAACTATGGTACACTCTTAGGTAATAATAATTTTTTTGGCGAGGGATCTGATAAAAACACTCTCATAAATTTGGTTCCATTTTCAGGGAGGTCAAGGCCTTACTCACATAGTTTTTTAAAAAAACCAAAAAAATATAAATTTCATAAACAAAAAAAATTGAACTTCATTGCATATATTTATTTTCATAGTTCAATGATGAAATTTAAAGGTAATTTTTCATATGAATTTTATGAGAAAAATAATTTTGAGGTTATAAAAAAGTATCACTGAACAGTCAGTTTGATGAGAATAGAAAAATTATAGAAGAGTTGAGGAATCAAATAGAATTTATTTTAGTTTCCTTGAAGGAATTCACAGCTCAAAACGAGGCTCAAGAAAAAGAGGAATCAAAAATTATTTTTCCAAAATTTTCAATTAAAGAGCCTTATGAGGATTAAATTCTAAATGAACTAGCCTCAAAACTACACATATAATTTCTAGAGGAGGTTTAAGAATAAGACTTTTCAGCTGATTCACATGTGGGAGATCAGGATGAATTGGATGAATATTGGGCCGATTTTTTTTGAAGCTGAAAAGATATAAAATTTTACCATATTTGATAATAAAAAATATGCACTATTATACCTCTATCTTTCTTTGGAAGATGACACATAAGATATACCTATTGTGATGGAGTTTTCAAGGGACTTACCCGAAGAGATCAATTTCCAATATGACTTACTTGAAAGGAACTTCACTATTAAAGAAGGAACCACCCAAGTGGTGGTGTTCAAAGAAGAAGAAGTGATATCGAAGCATGTGGTTCAAATACCTCTTATACAAAAAATTGCATACTATATGGAGGAGGAAATCACGAATGTCATCAGGGAGAACCCCCATCTTCTTTTCCCTCCCACACTAGACCTTAATTTATCTCTTTATTCTTTCTTAGCGGTTGGGAATTTTTTATCTTATTTGGGATTCTCCATTCCTGGTGTCTACTCATGGATACTAGGAAAAGTCACATGTGGGGGTTTATATGAATGAAACCACACCCACCATCATATTAGGGTTAAAATGCTGCAACTACCCAACTAGGGGAAGCAAAATCCTATCACCCACATGGGGGTTTAAACCTTGTTCTATCCTCTTTTTCCTACATTTTTATTTTTATTTATTTTTCTTATTTATTTATTTATTTAATTCTCTACATGAATAAGTGGTAGTATCTAGGATCTTATCTCAAAGCTTTCACTAGAAAATAATGTCAAGTTATGTATATACTTACTTTTTTTCTACCCTTACATATAGTTTTATTATGCTAAAATGAGGTGTAGTTAAATCTATGTGTGTGGGGGGGTGGTGGTGGGTGGAGTTATACTTTTGAGTTTTTCATGTGTTATTTTACTTTTTTATTTATCATATTTTTAGGATTATTATGATTCAAAGTAAATTATAATCATTTTTCACACATCAATTTATTATAATATAATTGAAATGATTTTTGAGAAAATGGATTTTAAATGATCATTTATGTGAAAAATTTCTCCTTGAATTGGATTTTCAATCATTTTTATGAGTTTATCCAATTTTTGAGATTCATGAACATGAAACACTAACTCAAATTGTTTTCCAGTCCTCTGAGTTATTTTGAACCACTATGAAATATTTTTCTTAATACCCACACATTCATGAGGGAAACTTGGATTTTGTGTGAGAACCAGAATTTGTGATTTTTATATTTTGAAGATTTGGATTTCATGGAATGTTTTTTATATGATTGAGGAATGTATTTGTCTAGAAATTTTTTTATCTTGATACCCACCCTTAAATATATCCTTAATTATTCCTTAGATGATATATATTTACTTATTTTTTTAAGCCATATTAAAATCAAAATTTTCCTTACCTTCCCGCACTCTTGGTAAATTTGCAAGGATATTTTGAGTTTGAGTGTGAGGAAAGGGCCTTTCATGTGTGTTATTTTTGGGATATTTTTCACTTGTTAGTGGTTTGAGGTTTGTGTCAATATTATGGGCAATGGATAATGAGATAATTTTTCTCGAGTCATCATTTCATTGTGCTTTACTCAATTCATCAGGTTCTCCTTAAAAAAATGATAAAAAATGATGATGAAAAGAGTGAAGGAAAGATTGAATATTTCATTGTACCTCATTTTATGACTCATGTTACTCTTTCAAATAAAGGACATGATTTTCTTCCATTAATTGTATTCAATTTTTAGCTCATTCTCGAGGGAAAAAAAGAATTTTTTTTGCCTTTTTGGTGCTTTACAAAAATAAGAATTGGGGGGGGAATTTGTTTGATATAATTATTTTTAATAAATTATTGTCTTATTTTACATGTCATAAAAGGGGATTGGAGTTATTTTTAACACTTTAAAGGGTATTTGTGTGAGGTTCATCTTGTGTTTTCACTTGAATATTCATGAATTGTAATTTAGAGTCAAAACCTTCTCTTTTTGGCCTTAAAATTTCAATCATTTTTCACCAAAAATAAGACAAATAATTCAACTAGAAAATATCTCATGATTTTAAATATTTCCATGTTTTAAGAAGGGTATAAATGAGAATTTTCACAAGCATATGGTGATACATATAATTTCCAAGTATGAACATAACTCCACATTTAATTTCTCTTGAGTGATGAGTGACATAAAATTCAATGTGGGGTAGGTTGTGATTGGAAAAATTATGGATTTATGAGGTTGAAAAAATTTAATTGTGATAAATTAATATTAGAGTGAATTGTTTTTTCATAGAGTATACATGATGGAATTATACTTTGGAAATTATCATTGATGTTTTCTCATGGTTGACTGTTGTATGGATTGTGATTTGAATATATGATGGTTGCCAGAGAGTGAAATTTTTAAGTGTGGGGGAGTGATTAAGACAACATTTACACATATTTTATAATGTAATTAGATGTTTTAAATCCCACCAGAGTGTTATTTTATGGGGAATTTTCACATTGTTAGGTTTTAGATGAATTTTGGGCATAATTACTAAAATTGCCTTATTTTGGGATTTAATTGTTTTATTTATATTATGTATTTCTGAAATATTTTCTTATGAAGTGAATAAAATTGTGAAATTAATTTTTTAGGTTTAATTAAATCATGGGTCTCATTTTAGCTTTATGGATTCAATGCTCAATCATTAATTTGGAGGCCTAAATCTAGCTCACAAATCGGTCCTTGAAAACCTTGTACAGATCTGAACACTTTTTACTATTGAGATTATATCTCTTTGTGGACTGGTCCAATGAAGCTCAAATTAGGCATGGATATAGAAAATAATATTTTAATAAACTTTAATAAATTATTCCATGCGGTATTTTACTTTATTATAGGTCACAATGTCGTGGGAAGTTGGAAAAGTAGAATATAAAAAGTCATCTAACCAGATTATATTTTCTTGACTGAAATAGTAATATATATCTATAAACGTATCCATTAAATATGAAAGTTTTAGGGTGGACGGGGGACAAAAAACAGAACAACCTTCATGATGAAAACATTCCATGATTCAGCCATTTAAAGAGGATAAAGTGTAGATCAATCAGGAAGATAGATTGGTAGCCAAATTTTCTCACCCATTTTCTCTATAAATTGGCATCTCTTCTACCTCTTAAAATATAGACATTTTCAAGGGGGCATGGTGGATTTTGGTATCTGTAATATTTTTTTTATTTTAATTATATTTGATTATATTTTTTATTCTTATTTTTTTAATTTCTCTTCTCTTTCATTTTCTATTTTGTGTTCCCCCACAATGAACCTTCTAATCTCCATGAAAATGGAGAACCAACTCTCATTTTTGTTCGAGGGTGGAGTGGTGGTTCTTGAGTTCATTGAGATTAAATTTTTCTTTTTATTTTATTCTATTAATTTCAATTATACTAAAATGGTTTTGGTGTAGGGTTCACCCCACTTTCATTGCAGTTGAGTTCTTCTTCTCGTCTTAAAAATTTCCTCTCCATCATCATAATATTGTATCCAATGTGGAGTAGCATTGTAGTGATGATGTGAGTGAGTGTTATCTTCTTTCTGGAGGGTTGGTGTAGGATAATAATAATTAAGAGGAAGGTTTTGTCTGATAGAGTTTATGTCAACATTGATTAGAGTATTGAGAATAAATATTTTTAAAGAACAATGATTTTATCCCCACGATCTCCCCAGAATGACAACGATTCTTCACTAACTTATTTATCTATTCTTTCTTTCCTTTTTGTTTTTAATTTTATCATTAATATATATTATATTTTATGTATTTTTATAATCAAAATTTTATTTATATTAGTATATAATAAGTTTTATATTAGTTAGGTTTTAAACAGTGAAAATAGAAATTTGGCGTGTTGTGAGAGGCCTCCTTAAGATTGACCCAAAGTTCTGCCACTATGGTACACTCTTAGTTAATAATAATTTATTAGTGAGGGATATGTGAGAAACCATCCCATCAATTTGGTTCCACTTTAATGGATGCCATGTAAAAACTCAAACTATTTTTTCAAAAAAAAGCCATGAAACATTATAAATTTCAAAAACCAAAAAAATTTAACTTCATTGCATTTCTTTATTTTCTTCGTTAAATGATATAAGTTCAAGGTAAATTTTTATTTAATTTTCATCATAAAAATATTTTTTAGTATATTAAACAAGTATCCGTGAATATTTAGTTTGATGAGAATCAAAAAATGATAGACGAGTTGAGGAATCAAATGGAATTTATTTCATCTTCCTTAAAGGAATTAGCATCTCAAAAGGAGGCTCAAGAAAAAGAGGATTCGAAGATTATGTTTCCAAAATTATAAATTGAAGAGCCATGTGAGGATGAAATTATGAAGTAAGTATCCTCTAAAATATTTATATCATTTCCATAGGAGGTTGAATAAGAAGACTTTCCAGCTGATGCACATGTGGGAGATCAAGGTGAATTGTATGAATATTGGGCCGATTTTGTTGAAGATGAAAAGGTATGCAGTTCTCCCATATTTGATAATGAAAAATATTCACCATTATACCTCTATATTTATTTGGAAGATGATATAGAAGATATACCTATTGATATGGAGTTTCCAATGGCCTTTCCCAAAGATATCAATTTCCAAGATGACTTACTTGAAATGACCTTCAATGTTAAGGAAGGAACCACACAAGTGGTGGCAGTTAAATAAGAAGAAGTGATAACGAAGTATATGGTTCAACTACCTCCTATTTAAAAAAGTTCGTACCATATGGAGGAGGAAATAATGAAAGTCAATAGGGAGTACCCCTATCTTCTTTTCCTTCCCACACTGGACATTAATTTATCTCTTTATTCTTTCTTGGGGGTTTGGAATTTTCTGATATTCTTTGGGTTTCTCTATTATTGGTGTCTACTCATGGACACTAATAAAATTCACATGTGGTGGTTCATATCAATAAAACCACACCCACCATCTGATTAGGGTTAAACCATTGTATCTTCCAGACTAGGGGTATTAAAAGACTATCACCCACATGGGGGGGGGGGGTGTAAACCATGTTCTACCCTCTTTTCCAAACATCATTAATTTTATTTAGTTTTCTTATGAATTTATTTATTTCATTTTTTCTAGGATGAATTTTTAGAATCTAGGATATTATCTCCAAGATTCCACTATAAAATAATGTAATGTTGTATCTTTCCCTTTTTTCCCGCCCTTATGTTTATTTTTATTATGCTAAAATAAGGGGTAGTTAAATCTAAGTGTGGGGGGAGCATCAACCATCTGAGTTGAACATGTGTGATTTTACTTTTTCTTTGTCATAATTTTATTATTATTGAGCTTCAATGTAAATTATGATCATTTTTCACACATTAATTGATTTTAATAAAATTGAAATGATTTTTGAAAAAATGGATTTTAAATGATTGTTGATGTGAAAACTTTCTTCTTGAATTATATTTTCAAGAATTTTGATGATTTAAACCAATTTTCAAAATCCATAACCATGAAAAACTAACTCAAATCATTTTTCCAGTCTTGTGAGGTATTTTGAACCACTTTGAAATATTTTTTCTAATACCCACACATTCTTGTGGAAAACATGGATTTTGTGTGAGAACTAGAATTTGTGATTTTTATCTTCTAAGATTTAGATTTCATGGAATGTTTTTGATATTATTTGGGAATCTATTATTCTAACCACATTTTTATCTTGATACCCACACTTAAATCTATCCTTCATTAGACCTTCGATTCTATGAGTTTATTTATAGGTTTAAGCCACATTTAAAGACGATTTTTCATTACCAACCCACACTCTTGGTAAGTTTGCATGGATATTTCGCATATGAGTGTGGGGGAAGGGACTTTTTTGTATACTTTTTTGGGATTTGTTACACTTTTTTGTGGTGTGAGGTTTGTGTCAATATTATGGAGAATGGACAATGAGATAATTGGGATTCAGTAATTATTTCACTGTGCTTTATTCCATTCATATGGTTCTCCTTCAAAAAACAAAATTAAAACAAAAATTATGATGAAAAGAGTGGAGATGAGATTGAAAATTCTATTTTACCTCATTTAATTACTCATGTTACTCTTTAAAATAAATTTCATGATTTACATCCATCCATTATATTCAATTGTCTGCCCATTCTCCAAGGAAAAAAATATAGAAAATAAAGTTGTTCCTTTTTATAGATTAAAAAAAAAGAAAAAAGGGGGAGAATTTGGATGATATAATTAGTTATAATTACTAAATTTACAATGTAACATCTCATAAAAGGGGGTTTGGAGTTATGTTTCACACGTTCAAGGAGATTTTAGTGAGGTTTATCTTGTGTTTTCAGTTGAATATTCAGGCATTGTACCTTAGAGTCAAAACCTCCTATTTTCAGCCTTAAAATTTCAATAATTTTCTCATGAACCCTAATCCATAGAATTAACCAAGAAAATACATCATTATCGAAAATAATTTCATGTTTCACACTATAGAGAAATGATAATTGTCACAAGAATATGGTGATACACGAAATTTACAAGTATGAGAATAACTCCAGATTTAATTTCTCTTGAGTGAAGAGTGAAATAAATTCAATGTGAGGTAGGTTTTGATTGGGAAATTTATGTATTTATGAGTTTAAAAAAATTAAATGCGTTGAGTTAAAGTTATAGTGATTTTTTTTAAATAGGTTACATGATGGAATTCTACTTTGTAAATGATCATTGATGTTTTCTCACGGTTGATTGTTGTGTAGATTATGATATGAACATATGATGGTTTACCAGGAGTGAAATGGTTAAGTGTGGGGGAGTGATGAAGAAAACATTTTCACATACTTAATACTTTAATTCAATTCTTTAAATCCCAACACAATGTTATTTTATCGGCAATTGTCACATTGTTAGGTTTTAGATGAATTTTGAGCCAAATTACTAAAATGGCATAATTTTGGGATTTAACTATTTTATTTATATTCTATATTTCGGCCATAAATTCTTCTAAACTAAATGAAATTGTGAGATTCATTTTTTTAGGTTTTTTTGAATCATGGGTCTCATTTCATCCTGTTGGTGTCAAAGCACAATCATTCATTTAGAGGCCTAAAGCTATCCCACAAATAGGGCCTCAAAAACTTTGTACATATCTAGACACTTTTACTATGAGATAATATCTCTTTGTGGAATGGTCCAATGAAGCTCAAATTCGGAATAGAAATAGAAATTAAGATTGGGATAATGTTTAATAAAGGTTTCCATGCAGTATTCAGATTTATTAAAGGTCATAATGTTGTGGGAATTTGGAAAAGAAGAATATGGAAAGTCATCTGAACATATTAAATGTTCTAGACTAAAATATTCATAACTATCTACAAATGTCTCTATGGAATCTAAATGTTTTATGGTGGACTGGGGACATAAAATTGAACAACATATATGAAGGAAACATTCCAATATTCTTCCATCTAATGAGGATAAAGTGAGGATCAATTAGGCAGACATATTGGGAGACAAATTTTCTCACCCATTTTCTATATAAATTGGCATATCTTCTACCTCTTACAATATAGTAATTTTCAAGGGGGAATGGTGGATTTTCATATCTGTTGTAGTTTTTTTAGTTTAATTATATTTTATCTTAGTTATTATTCTTCTTGAGGGCATTTCTCTTCCGTTTCAATTTCTATTTTGTGTTCCCCCACAATGATCCTTCAAATCTCCATGCAAATGGAGAACTAACTCTCGTTTTTGTTTAAGGGGGGAGTGGTGGTTCTTTTGTTCATTATTCTTAAATGTTTCTATTTATTTTATTCTAAGAATTTAAATAGTTCTTAAATGGTTTTGGTTTAGGGTTAACCCCACATTCATTGCTATTAAGTTCTTCTTCCCACTTAAATTTTTCCTGTCCATCGTCATAATATTGCATCTGGGGTGTAGTTGTGTTGTGGTGATGATGATAGTGAGTATTATCTTCCATGTGGAGTGTCGGTGTGGGATAATAACAATTAACAGGAAGGTGGTTAGTGATAGGTTTTATGTGAACATTGAGTAGTGTATTGAGTATAAATATTTTAAAAGAACATTGATTTTGTCACCACGATCTCGTAAGAATGACCATGATTATTCACTAACTTATTTGTTCCTTCTTTATTTCTATTGTGTTTTTAATTTTATCATTAATTTATATTATATTTTATTTATTTTCATAATCAAATCATATTTATAATAGTATATAAGTCTTTTTATATTAGTTGGGTTTTAAACAGTGACAATAAAAATTCAGTGTGTTGTGAATGACCTCCTTGAGATCAACCATAGGTTGTGCCACTATGGTACACTATTAGGTAATAATAATTTATTAGTTAGGGAATTGAATCAAACCCTTCTGATCAATATGGTTCCATTTCTAAGGGTTCCATGCACTTAACCCCAATATTTTTCAAGAAAAAAAATCAAAACATTTTAAAATTCAGAAACCAAAAAAATTGAATTTCATTTCACATCTTTATTTTCTTAGTTCAATGATAGAATTTCAAGGTATTTTGTCATCTTATTTTCATGACAAATATATTTTTTAGAATATCAAAAAAGTATCACTAAAGAGTCAATTTGATGATAATTCAAAAAATGATAGAAGAGTTGATGAATCAAATGGAATTTATTTCAACTTACTTGAAGGAATTGGAAGCTCAAAAGGAGTCTCAAGAAAAATAGAAATCAAAGAATATTTTTACAATATTTTCAATTTAAGAGCCATGTGAGGATAAGATTATGAAAAAACTAGCCTCAAACCTATCCATATTATTTCAAAGTAGGTTGAAGAAGAAGACATTACAGCTGATGCACATGTGGTAGATCAAGGTGAATTGAATAAATATTAGGCCAATTTTTTTGAAGATGTAAATGTATGAAATTCTCCCATATTTGATAATGAAAAATCTGCACAATTCTACCTTTCTATTTATTTGTAAGATGAGACAAAAGATATATCTATTGAGATATAGTTTCCAATGGCCTGTCCTGAAGATACCAATTTCCAAGATGACTTACTTGAAAGTAACTTTGATGTTAAGTAAGCCACTACCCAAGTGGTGGTGGTTAAAGAAGAAGAAGAGATAGAGAAGAATGTGGTTTGACTATCTCCTCTACAAAAAATTGCATACCATATGGAGGAGGATATCACGAAAGTCATCTGGGAGTACCCCTATCTTCTTTTCCCTCCCATGCTGGACCTTAATTTATCTCTTTATTCTTTCGTGGGGGTTGGGAATATTCTTATCTTATTTGGGGTACTCCATTCTTGGTGTCTACTGATGGACAATATGAAATGTCACATGTGGTGGTTCATCTCACTGAAACCACACCCACTATCTGATTGGGGTTAAACTGCTTTAACTGCCTAACTCGGGGTAGTAAAAGCCTATCACCAACATGGGGGGTCTAAACCATGTTCTATCATCTTTTTCTTACTTATTTCTTTTTATTTATTTTTCTTATGAATTTATTTATTTATTTCATTATAAGATGAAGTGGTAGCATCTAGGATCTTATCTCAATGTTTTTACTAGAAAATAATGCCAGGTTGTATCTTTCCTTTTTTTTTTCTACCCTCACATTTATTTTTATTATGCTAAAATGTGGTGTAGTTAAATCTAAGTGTGGTGGGAGCATCAACCTTATGAGTTCTTCATGTGTGATTTTCCTTTTTATTTACCATATTTTTAGGATTATTGAGCTTCAATGTAAATTCTGATCATTTTTCACACAACAATTTTTTTTAAGAAAATAGAAATGATTTTTGAGAAAATGGATTCTAAATGATTGTTGATGTGAAAACATTCTCCTTGAATTGGATTTTAAATAATTTTTATGAGTTTAATCAATTTTTAAAATAAATTACCATGAAACACTGTCTCAAATCATTTTTCTAGTCCTTTGAGGTATTTTGAACCACTTTGAAATATATTTTCATAATATCCAGACATTCTTGAGGGAAACTTGGATTTTGTGTTAAAACCAGAATTTGTGATTTTTCTCTTTCGAAGCTTTGGATTTCATAGAATGTTTTTGATATTATTGAGGAATCTATTTGGCTAGAAACATTTTTATCTTGATACCCAACCTTATATCTATCCTTCATTATCCATTAGATTCCATGAATTTCTTTATAGGTTTAAGCCACATTAAAAGCAATTTTTTCCTTACCTACCTTCTCTCTTTGTAACTTTGCATGGATATTTCAAGTTTGAGTGTGGGGGAAGGGCCTTTGGTGTGTGTTGTTTTTATACGTGTTTAAATTTATCGTGGTGTTAGGTTTGTGTAAGTATTATGGGTAGTGGATAATAATAGAATTGGGCTTGAGTCATCATTTCATTGTGTTTATTCCATTAATCTGGTTCTCCTTCAAAAAATGAAAAAAATGACGATGAAAAGAGTGGATATGAGCTTGAATATTTCATTATAACTTCTTTTATGACTCATGTTACCATTTAAAATAAAGTTCATGATTTTCATCCATTCATTTTATTCAATTGTTTGCTCATTCTCAAAGAAAAAAAAGAAAAAAGAGAAAAAAGAGATGTGCCTTTCTGGAGCTTTAAAAAATGAGGAAAATGGGGGTGAATTAGGATGAGATAATTAATTTTAATCACTAATTTTCTCATTTACCAAGTAATAAAAGGGGTTTTGGAGTTATGTTTCACACTTTAAAGGGGATTTGAGTGAGGTTCATCTTGTGTTTTCACTTGAATATTCATGCATTGTACTTAAGAGTCAAAACATCCTCTTTTCAGCCTCAAATTTTCAATCAGTTTCTCACCAATCCTAAGACCCATAATTCACCTAGAAAAGACCTCAATATTGAAAATATTTTAATTTTTTACATTGGGGGGAAATTATAATTTTCACAAGAATATGGTGATACATGCAATTTCCAAATATGAGAATAACTCTGGATTTAATTTCTCTTGAGTGAAGAGTGACATAAAATTCACTTTGATGTAGGTTGTGATTGAGCCATGGATGTATTTATATGGTTGAAAAAATTTAAATGTGTTGAACTAAAATGATAGTGTATTTTCTTTTATAGAGGATACATTATGTAATTCTATTTTGGAAATGATAATTAATGTTTTCTGATGGTTGATTGTTGTGTGGATTATGATTTAAATATATGATAGTTGCTCGGGAGTAAAATGGTTAAGTGTGGGGGAGTGATGAATAGAATACTTTTCAAATATTTTATACTGAAATTCACTATTTTAAATCCCACCATAGTGTTATTTTAGGGGAAATTGTCACATTGTTAGGTTTTATATGAATTTTGTGCATAATTACTAAAATATCCTAATTTTGGGATTTAATTGTTCTATTTATATTCTGTATTTCAACCATAAATTCTTCTAAACTGAATGAAATTGTGAAATTTAAATTATTTTTGGTTTCCTTAAATCATTGGTGTCATTTCATCTTCCTGGAGTCAAATCTCAATCATTCATTTAGAGGCCTAAATCTATCTCACAAATCAGGCCTCAAAAACTTTGTATAGATCTGGACACTTTTACTATTGAGATTATATATCTTTGTGGACCAGTCCAATGAGGCTCAAATTCGGAATAGAGATATAAAAGAAGATGAAAAGAAACTTTAATAAAATATTCCACGTGGTATTCATCTTTTTTAAAGGTCATAATGGAATGGGAATTTGGAAATGTAGAATATGAAAAGTTATTTGACCAGATTAAATGTTCTTGAATAAAACAAACATAACTATCTACAAACATATCCATTAAATCTAAAATTTTGAAGGTTGATGGGGGAAAAAATTAAAAAAATTTAATGAAGGATACTTTCCATGATTCAGCCATTTAATGAGGATAAAGTGCGGATCAATTAGGAGGAAAGATTGGGGGCCAGATTTTCTCACCCATTTTATCTTTAAAGTAGAATCTCTTCCACATCTTACAATATAGCCATTTTCAAGGGGGAATGGTGGAGTTTAGTATTAGTAATAGTTTCTTTATTTTAATTATATTTTATCTTAGTTATTCTTCTTGTTCTATGCATTTTTCTTCTCTTTCATTTTCTATTTTGTGTTGCCCCACAATGATCCTTCTAATCTCCATGCAAATAGAGAACTAACTCTCAATATTGTTCGAGGGGGGAGTGGTGGTTCTTGAGTTAATTATGTTTAAATGTTTCTATTTATTTTCTTATAATAATTTCAATAGTACTGAAATGGTTTTGGTATAGGGTTCACCCCACATTCATTGCTACTGAGTTCTTTACCCCATTTTAAAATTTTCTTCTGCATCATCATAATATTGCATCCAGGGTTGAGTAGCATTGTGGTGATGATGTGAGTGAGTATTATCTTTCATGAAGATGGTAGGTGTGGGATAATAACAATTAACAGGAAAGTTTTTAGTGATAGGGTTGATCTCAACATTGATTAGAGTATTCAGAAAAAATATTTTTAAAGAACAATGATTTTATCACCACAATCTCCCAAGAATGACAATGAAAAATTATTCATGTCTTATTTCATTCCTTTGTGTTTTTCTTTTTATCATTAATATAAATTATATTTTATTTATTTTCATAATCAACCCCTATTTATATTATTCTATAAGAAGTTCTATATTACATAGGTTTGAAATAGTGATAATTTAAATTCAACGTGTTGTGAGTGGCCTCCTTGAGATCAACCCTAGGTTGTGACACTATGGTACACTCTTAGGTAATAATAATTTATTGGTGAGAGATCTAATAAAAACACCTCTCATTAGTTTGGTTCCATTTCTGGGGAGGCCATGTGCTTACACACACTGTTTTTCAAAAAAATAAAATAAAAAACATTATAACTTTCAGAAACCACAAAAAATTGAACTTCATTTCATATATTTATTTTCTTGGTTAAATGATGGAATTTCAAGGTAATTTTTCATTTTATTTTCATGATAAAAATATTTGGGAGGATCTCGAACAAGTATCACTAAAGAGATACTTTTATGAGAATTCAAAAATTATAGAAGAGTTGAGGAATCAAATGGAATTTCTTTCATCTTCCTTGAAGCAATTGACAGCTCAAAAGGAGTCTCAAGAAAAAGAGGAGTCAAAAATTATTTTTCCAAAATTCTAAATTGAAGATACTTGTGAGGATGAAATTATTAAGGAACTAGCCTAAAAAATATCCATTTCATTTCTAGAGGAGGTTGAAGAAGAAGAATTTCTAGCTGATGCACATATGGTAGATCAAGGTAAATTGGATGAATATTTGGCAGATTTTGTTGAAGCTGAAAAAGTATGCAATTATCCCATATTTTATAATAAAAAATATGCACCATTATACCTCTATATTTCTTTTTAAGATTATATAGAAGATATACCTATCAAGATGGAGTTTCCAGTGGCCTTGTTCGAAGAGATCAATTTCTAAGATGACTTACTTGAAAGGACCTTCAATGTTAATGAAGGCACCACCCAAGTAGTGGTTGTCCAAGAAGAAGAATAGATAGAGAATCATGTAATTTTAATACCTTATATAAAAAAATTTCATACCATATGTAGGAGGACATGGCCAAAGTCATCAGGGAGTGCCCCTGTCTTTTTTTCCCTCCCACACTAGACCTTAATTTATCTCTTTATTCTTTCTTGGGGGTTGGGAATTTTCTTATCTTTTTTGGAGTTATATATTACTGGTGCATACTCATGGAAACTAGGAAAAGTCACATGTGGTGGTTCATCTCAATGAAACCACACCCACCATATGATTGGGGTTAAACCGCTGCAACTGCCTAACTAGGGGCAGAAAAAGCCTATCACCCACATGGGGGTCAAAACCATGTTCTATGCTATTTCCCTACCTATTTATTTTTATTTATTTTTCTTATTAATTTCTTTATTTATTTGTTTCCAGGAATAAGTTGTATTATTTAAGATATTATCTCAAATATTCCAATAGAATATAATGTCAGGTTGCATCTTTCCATTTTTTCCCTACTCTTACATTTATTTTTATTATGCTAAAATGAGGTGTAGTTAGATCTAAGTGTGGGGGGGGGGCATCAACCTTTTGAGTTTTTCATGTGTGCTTTTCCTTTTTCATTATCACATTTTTAGGATTATTTACATTCAATGTAAATTATAATCATTTTTCACACATCAATTGATTTTAAGAAAATTGAAATGATTTTTGAAGAAATGGATTTTTAATGATTATTGATGTGAAAACATTCTCCTTGAATTGGATTTTCAAGAAATTTTACGAGTTTAATTTTTTTTTGAAATAATTGACCATGAAACAATAAATAAAATCATTTTACAATCCTGTGATGTATTTTGAACCACTTTGAAATATTTTTCCTAATACCCACACATTCTTGAGGGAAACATGGATTTTGTGTGAGAACTAGGATTTGTGATTTTTCTCTTTCAAAAATTTGGATTTCATGGAATGTTTTTGATATTATTGAGGCATCTATTTGGCCAGAAAAATTTTTATCTTGAGACCCAACCTTACATTTATCCTTCATTATTCCCAAGATTCCTTGAATTTCCTTATAGGTTTAAGACACTTTAAAATCTGATTTTTCTTTACTGACCCGCACTGTTGGTAAATTTGAAAGGTTATTTCAAGTTTGAGTATGGGAGAATAGACTATCATGTGTGTGTTTGTTGGGATTTTCCCACTTTTTTGTGGTATGAGGTTTGTTTCAATATTATGGGAAGTTAATAATGAGATAATTGGACTTGATTCATTATTTAATTATACTTTATTTTATTCATCTGATTATCCTTCAGAAAAATTGAACAAAATTGTGATAAAAAAGTAGAGATGAGTATGAATATTTCAATGTACCTCCTTTTATGACTCATGTTAATATTTCAAATAATGGTCATGATTTTCATCCATTAATTTTATTAAATTTTCAGCTTTTTCTCAAAAAAAAAGAAAATAAACCTATGTCTTTCTAGAGATTTAAAAAAATGAGAAAAAATGAGAGAATTTGGATAAAATTATTAATTTTAATCACCTATTGTATTATTTAACAAGTAATAAAAGTAGATTAGAGTTTTGTTTCACACTTTTTAGGGGATATGAGCGAGGTTTATCATGTGTTTTAACTTGAATATTCATACATTGTACTTAAGCGTCAAAACATCCTATTTTTGGCCTTAAATTTTAAATCATTTTCTCACCAACCCTAAGCCACAAAATTAACCTAGAAAATACCACATGATTGAAAATATTTTCATATTTAATATTGTAGAGAAATTATAATTGTCTCAAGCATATGGTGATACATACAATTTCCATGTATGGGTATAACTCCAAATTTAATATTTATTGAGTGAAGCGTGACATGAAATTTAATGTGAGGTAGGTTATTATTGGTCCATGGATGGATTTATGAGGTTGAAAATTTTTAAATGTGATTAATGAAAATGGGAGTGAATTGTTTTTCATAGTGGATACATGATGTAATTATACTTTGGAAATGATCATTGATGTTTTCTCATGGTTGATTATTGTGTGGATTATGATTTGAATATATGATGGTTGACTGAGAGTGAAATGAAAAACTACTTGGGAGTTATAAAGACAACATTTTCACATATTTTATTCTATAATTCAATGTTTTAAATCCCACCATAGTTTTATTTTATGGGAAATTGTCACATTGTTAGGTATTAGATGAATTTTTAGCATAATTACTAAAATGGCCTAATTTTGGGATTTAATTATTTTATTTATATTATGTATTTTAGACATATATTCTTCTAAAAGAAATGAAATTGTAAAATTACTTTTTTTAGGTTTCCTTAAATAATGGGCCTCATTTCATTCTCTTACAGTGAAAGCTCAAACATTCATTTGGAACCCTAAATCTTGCTCACAAATTGGTCCTTGAAAACCTTGTACAAATCTGGACACTTTTACTATTGAGATCATATATATTTGTGGACTAGTACAATGAAGCTAAAATTTGGCATAGAGATATAAAAGAACCTGGGGATAATATTTAATAATATATTCCACTCAGTATTAAGCTTTATTAAAGGTCATAATGGCATGGGAATTTAGAAAAGTAGAATATGAAAAGTCATCTAACCAGATTAAACATTCTGAACTAAAACACTCATCACTATCTACACACATCTCTATTAAATCTTAAATTTGGAAGGTGGATGGGAGATGAAAAATGTAACAACTATTATGAAAAAAACTCTCAATGATTTATCCATTAATGAGGATAAAGTGAGGATTAATCAGGTGGAAATATTGGGAGACAAATTTTCTCACCCATTTTCTCTATAAATTGGCATCTCTTCTACCTCTTACTATATAGCCATTTTCAAGGGGGCATGGTGGAGTTTGTTATCTGTAATATTTTTTTTTATTTTTATTTTATTTTATCTTAGTTATTCTTCTTATATACATTTCTATTCTCTTTCATTTTCTATTTTGTGTCCCCCACAATGATCCTTTTGTTCTCTATGAAAATAGAGAACTAACTCTCAATGTTGTTCGAGGGGGGAGTGTTGGTTCTTGAGTTCATTATTCTTAAATTTTTCTCTTTATTTTATTCTAATAATTTCAATAGTACAGAAACAGTTTTGGTGTCAGGTTCACCCCACTTTAATTTCTATTTATTTCTTCTTCTTATTTTAAAATTTTCCTCTCCATCATCATAATATTGCATCCAGGGTGGAGTAGCATTATGGTTATGATGTGAGTGAGTATTATATTTCATATTGAGGGTTGGTGCGGGATAATAAAAATTAATAGGAAGGTTTTGAGTGATAGGGTTGATCTCAAAATTGAGTAGAATACTGAGAATAAATATTTTAAAAGAACAATGATTTTATCCCCATGATCTCCCAAGAATGACGACGATTCTTCACTAACTTCTTTGGGTCTTATTTAATTCCTTTGTGTTTTTAATTTTATCATTAATATAAATTATATTTTATTTATTTTCATAATAAACCCACATTTATATTAGTATATAAGTAGTTTTATAGTAGTTAGGTTTTAAATAGTGACAATAAGAATTCAGTGTATTGTGAGCGGCCTCATTGAGATTGACCCTAGGTTGTGCCACTATGGTACACTCTTAGGTAGTAATAATTTATCGGTGAGGGATTTGAGATAAAACCCTCTCATTAGATATGTAGGACGCCTCCCTGAGGTTCAATCCTTACCAATTTTAAACTTAGGTTCATCCTCAGAGGGATTAAAGTCCTTGATCCACCTCTAGGGGTGTTCCTGATCAACCCTGATGGTGTGAAATCATCCCTTTTTGGTAAATACCTATTGGATATGCCTCCATAGGGCCTTATGATCCATTCATTAATAAAAAAAAATAGGTTCTCTCTCCTAGGGATATAACTCCTTTTTCCAACTTCAGGGTTGTTCTTGATCAACCCTCATGGTGTGACATTTTCCCTTTATGGGACACACTTCTCAGATCTACCTCCATGGGGTGTTCTGATATGATCCATTGGTAAACATTCTAGTTTTCTCTCATAGAGATACATCTTTTTAATCCACCTTCAAAAGTCATTATGATCAATCATACTGTCTTTATATGAAATTAAACTTGTGCCCTGATCTATCTCAACCAGAACTTTTGATCTTTCTCGAAAAGATGTTAAAATTATGACCTCGCCTAAATACATACCCAATGTATAAGAATAGGATGTATGAGGTGAAATCCTTAGAAGATATAAGACTTTTTCATCATCAACCTCATAAAAGAATTGGATACTTGAGGTGAAATCCTTGGAAGATATAGAACTTCAGTGTTAGACACCTCATGATCGAGACAAGATGCATTGGGTTCCATGCCTAAGATTCCTCACATGATATTCCCTCCCAAGAGGAAGAATATAGATCACCAACACACCCGGTGTCCAGATATGCCAAAAAAAATTCATAACATTACCATCTTCTCTGATGAAAGGTTACTAACCTATGAGACAGACACATCATAATTAACTGGCATCAACAAATAGATGGCATGAAGAATGAGTTTCATGAACCCAAATTAAATATATAAGGGAGACCCATACTTGTAAATTAATTACAAGGAGGAATCCAATGAATGAGGAACCAATATCCCATAAATCTACATTGATCAAGGAGCTAACATCACCATCCATACTGGTAGAGTTCATTTGCCTTTGTAAAGCGGGAAAGTGGGGAAACAAATGCATGTCATTATGACCATGGAAACCCTAGATTTGAAAGCGTATGAAAAAAGGTAAACCCAATTTAAATCTATTCTCCTTAAAATTTGAGAAATTTAAATATCTCAGGTATTTCCAAATCTAGGCATAAATGTAGAGACCCGAAGCATGACATACATGGACATTACATTACTTTTGTGGAATACATAATACATAACAAAAACAGACACACAAGGACCATAATAGTTTAGTGTCTTTGGAAACTTGGAATGAAATCTTCTAATCGTGGTGAAAGATCTTCAACATCTCCCATAAAGATCTCCCCCTTTTGTTTTTTACCTAAAACCTTTCTTTATATCCTGGGGAGAAGAAAACATATAAAGGGTGAGCTCAAATGCTCAGTAAGGGTAATCATGGATAAAATAAAACAAATCATATACATTTGAACTTAAAAACATGAACATAATTTTTAAACATAAAAATCTTGAGCAATGGCATAAAACATGGAAGTACATAAGAAATAAATCATAAATAAACATTAATCATGATAAAATAGCATGGGAATAAAACATGAAATTGTGGAAACCATTAATCACATGTTATGATTTCCATAGTAGCCAAGGAATTGCTGCAAAGACCATCTTAGTGGACAAAGTCCCTTTCTAAATTGAGTTCACTCCTCGTTCCAGTCCTGTATTACTGAACTGGTTTAACTTCTGTTCCAGCCATGTCTATCTCATGAGATATAAATCTTTACCCAATTCATTGGAGGGAGATATAGGTACCACCCATCTCATAATGAAATCATTCTTACTTATGCCAAAAAATAAACATACATCATTCATAAAAACCCAATAAATAAAATGGGTTTCATAAACATCATCCCATCATCACATAATCAATATAAAAGAAATGGATATCATTTCATAATAAGAGAAGTGAAACCATGTAAATCATAGAGAAATTATACTTGAAACATACACATATGAAATAATGTCATCTTTGATAAAAAATGGTTTTGATAAAACACTTGAAATGAATTCTTGAGGAAAATATCCCTTTCTCTTCAAAATCATTTTCTTTTCACAAAATGTCATGCAATTTTAAAAGAAAAGTATTTTGTTGAAAATAGTCATGAAATATTTTGGAAGAAGCTTCATGAAAACAAGGCTTTATAAAACCGTAAAATCCGTTCGTTCCGTATAAGTTAAAAAAACATTCTTTTCATACTTTTGCCGGAAAAGTCAAAAAGTACGTCGTAACGTAAAAAAAAAGAAAGATTCCTTAGATACCATGTAGTAAAAGTAAAAAATGGGTAAAAAAGACTTTAAACATACATGAAAACACTTTTATAAAATATGGACATGGATGATAGAAATAACCCCAGTAAATACTTACGAATAAGCAATCTCGGATAAAAACGAGATTTGCAAAATTATCCCTTACCTTAGGTCTGATATGCTTCGTATGTATCCAAACCTCTTGTATAATGATTTAAATAATGTCATTGAATTATTAAAGAATAATATTCATTGTTATGATATCATATATGGTTCACTTATGACTTTATATTAACCGTTCTTTTGTAAATTCCATGTTAACGAGCGTTTTGGGTAAAATCATTTCATTTGTCGTCTGTGTTTTAACTTGTAATTATTCATATGATTACTTAGATCATGATTACTTAAATCCAGAATGTAAAACATGATTTATATATATTTATAATATACATATATATAATAGATCGATAAATGGAAAGAAATACACCGTTCATGGAGACGGTAGGCCGTACGTACGCATGAACGCTGTTTTCGTTTCCTTATTGAATTGAATGGAATTAAGTAGATGACATACATATATACATAAATCCAGTATCATTATTATATAATATATTTCATTATTATTCATTATATATACTTTATAATCATTCATGAATGGTTAACATGGAGAATGAATCTCATCGCGTCGTGGAGACGGTAGTCCGTACGTACGCACGAGCGATGATATCGTTTCCATAATTATTGAATTTAATTGGAGAAGATGAGACAATATATCAGAATAATTATGATTTTATAATAACTATGTATAGTTATTCTTTACACCATTATACCCATCCAAGTAAGGTGGTGTTGGAAAGACAGATTACACCACGACGTGGAGACGGTATTCCGTACGTACGCACGCGCGGTGATTTCATTTTCCGTAGGAGGGATAGATGATGAAATAGGGTTATTTAATAATTATAATAACATATAAGTATATTAGTGATACTGATGTTATTACTTAATAATGAAACAACTAAATAATAATAAGTGGAAGAAGAAATAAAGTTGAAAGAATCAGTAACAAATATTACCTCTTCTTTGAAACGCCTCTTTGAGACCTCCTCTTAGGGCACTAAAATTGGTCTTTGAAGAAGACAAGAACCTCTAGGATGTTTCTATGGAAGTGGGGAAGAGAATTTTTCAGGGGTTGGCCGAGGTTTAAGGCTCAAAGTTGTGTGATGAAGAGAGGAAGGAGGTTCCCTTTTATAAGGGAGGAGAGGGGCACCTTTGGAAATATAAGAAAATATTAATTTATATTAAATCCAAACCCCACATAAAAACTTCCAAAATGACTCATATACGAATATTAGATGAGATAAGGTTGTAATCTCATCAACCAATAAAATTTATACATGTTAGGAATTTATTTTAAACATTATCAACTTGATTTATCCTTATTTAATCAATTTAATTTTATTTGTGGTAATAACATTCTAAATTTTAAATTATAACAAATAATTACTTATTTGTTGTGAATTTTCCATAATTGGATAATTTATAACATTTTAGACCATATAAATTTAAATTTATAATTTTTAAATATTTTTGTGATTTTTTAAAAAATTTTATAATATGTTATTTTATAAAATAACAATAGTGTCAATTTTGACACTATTAATTTATTTGAATTTAAATAAAATATATACAGAGTATATGTTAAAAATAAAGGATTTAATAGATTAATAAAAGGTCATATGTATCTAGAAAATTATTGGAGCACATTAAATAGTTCATATAATATTTATTTTATTATTTTTAAAACCATTTATTTGGTTTATCTCTTAATAAAATAATTACTACAACATTTTTGTATAATTATTTAATATACTTATTTGTTTCATAAAAATTAAAACTAAAATCCTATGATGATGATATATATATTAAATTTCACAATAATACTTTTACTCGAATTTATCATCTTAAAATCACAATATTTAAATTGTTATATTTATTAAATTATGAAGGTGACAACTTTGGCATCATTTAGAATAAAATAATATAAGTGTCATAATTGCTTGTATAAGACTCTAAATGGTCAAATATTCAACCATTGGATGATTACAGTTTAAATTTACATGACCAATAATTTTTGGTCAGGGTTTTGTGCTTTTTATGGTCACTATTAGTTTAATAAAAACTATATTCTTGATTTGTCACTAGATAAATAATTTCTGCATCACTATTGTGTCACAATTAATGATAATTATTTAATCCCACAAAATTTTAAATTAATTATCATGATGTATATAATTTTGTTATATTTCTGGAGAATATTAATGTTTTAAGTTTCATTAATTTTATCACTAACTTAAAATTGTTATACTTATAATATTTAAGAGAGTGACATGTTGTCACTTTCTTGGGTTTTAATAATAAATAAATTATTTTTAGGGACAAAAGTCCATTAAATGAATCTAATATGACCCTTAGGTGATATGGGTCTACTTTTAGTCATCCAATAGGATTCTTCCAAGTGTTAGGGTAATTTTATAATCTTATATTTACCCTTAATTACCCTATTTACCTTTAACTATGGTAAATAAAATTTACCGTAGTCACTATTCACAATGCCAAAAAATAAAAAGTAGCTTATTAACATAATTTAGACCCAATGATTCTAAATATGGAATCCATTTTTCCAAATTCAATACACAAAAGTTGCAAAAATTAAATTAAAATTAATACCGTTGTCGAAAAAAACGGGTTTTTCTTTAAAACATTACAAAAGATTGAATTGATTTAACCTACAAATTCAAGGTAAAATCAATGCTAATGACATAAATTATATTAAATGGTAACAATATATTCTATTTATACTTTAAAACCATTAAATATTATAATTTTACTACATAAGATATTACGATGAAAAAAGTTGTTATTAATTAAAATATAGCGTGTTTTTACTATTCATTAAAATATGAAAGTTATCAGAATAATATGAAAAATTTATCCAAAGTAAATTTTTATTTCTTGATTACAAAGAAGAATTTTATTTTGTCAAATGGAACTTATAAAAATTTCAAAAACTAGATTTAAAGTGGGTGCACCATCAAAAGGCGACAAAACTGCATTTTTTGAAAAATACTTATTTTACCCGAAAAATTTATTTTGTTCTTATAACATGTTCTAGAAAATGTTTAAGATGAATAATAATGTTATAAAATTAAAAATTTAGTTAATACTATTCATAACGGCTAGTCCATAACAATATTATAATAATATATTATTGTTTAGTAAAACCCGGTATTGCATACAACACACGCTATCAGGGAAGGTCGTGATTGCGTGTAATGCAAGCCAAGTCAGGGTTGCGTGTAGTGCACGACTGCTTTGTTTTTGCGTATAACAGAATCCAACCATATTTTATTTATACATTGAATATATATATATATATATATATATACTCAATGTTGCGTTGAATAAATTCTATCAAATGAACTTGAAATTGTGTGTAACACGAGCCAAGAATAGTGTTGCGTATACTGCAAGCTAATACGGTGTTGCGTATAGAGCAAGATAAGCTTCGTGTATCATACAACAGAAGATATGAATGAAATTAAAAAGAATGTATCTTATAAAATCTCGGGTTGTTACAATCAACCTTTTGAATCACCTGTCTTTCATATATGAGAGGATGGGTAATATTGGGTGTTTATGGACCAATGGGATGCACTAGGGGAAACCCTCCCCCCACTTAATAGGCTCCTTTTTGAAACCTCCACCCTCATGGGATGTGTAAGGGAAACTAACCGCACTCCATTGTCTCCCCCCAACATCACAACCTACTTGGGATGTGCTGGGGGAAACCACCCACTCTCCATCAGCTGATCACAAACACCACTGCCATCATGGAACCTATAGGGAACATCCCCCCAAATAATCGAATTCTCACCAACACTCCCTACAACATGATATTCATAGGGGAAAACCACCCCCATATCATTGGCTCCTCACTGACACCACTACCCTCATCTTCCATACAGGGGGAAACTTCACATGCTATGAAAGATCACTCCCCTCTTCTAATGAGGATGTGGATGTTCAAGACCTACCAAAAATATCTAAAGTTTGTGGGATTCCCTAGATAGACCCTACCAGGACACGTTAGTTCCATTAGTGTCCAGTTCCATAGGGAAATGATCATGCATGTTCCTTCTCTACCCTAGAAGCCCCAGTCTAAAACAACTGACATTGACTCCGGGGGAAGACTTAGAACATTACTCAATAAGAGGCTTCTATTTTAGCCCAAGTTTCCCATGCCGCTGCTGATGTATCCTATATAACATCTTCAACATGTGAATAGGGATCTATCTTCAACCACTTGGGATTGAGGCCCCATCTACCTTATCGAAACTCCAGGTTGGCTTTATCAGTTTCAGGCCCCACCAAAATCTATTACAGTACATCCTATGATGAGGGAAGCCAGTGTAGAGGTCCTCCTCACACCATCATCACAAGGCATGTAGTTCCTCCCTATTTCCAACATCTATAAGTGTATAGGTCCTCCCTGCACTACTATCAGTAGGAACGTAGTCCCTCCTCCTCCTCAACAACATCCAATGAAGAGGCCCTCCATGCAACACTAACAGTAGGCACAAAGGCCCTCACCATCACTATTAGTAACTAGTGCAGAGGTCCTCCCTTCACCACAATCAGTAGGGACAGAGTCCCTCCCCATCGCCATCATCATCCAGTGTATATGTCCTCCCTACACTGATATTAGAAGGCATGGAGGCCCTCCTCATGACCATCATCATATAGTGCAATGGTCCTACCCCGACTACTTTTATCATCCACAGAGGCCCTTCCCATTGATCCGATGTTCCAGGTTTCCACACCCCTAGGGTGCCATCACACCATCATACTAACATTCCAGAAATCCATGACTGTTGTTCACCTTTTTCCTACAATATAGAGGGAATTATATCATCCATTTCATAATATACCTCACTTTAATAGCTCGTGTGGCCCCTTCCACCGTCGAGCCACTCCATGTCACCCAGATCGATACATGGAGAAGTGTTCTCAAATAAACTAACTAGGATAAAGACCCTAAATTTCTGTCAAGTGTGTTAGGTTGACTCACCTTTCTACTTTTTCCAATAAATCCACATAAATTCTCCATGTGATCTTAATGAGAGATTGTGTAAATTTCCTTATGAAGTACACCAACTCATTCTTGTAGAACATCTGCATGTACACTAGGATTTTTGGGTAATCCCATGTATGGATTCCACATGATCCTTAAGGACCCCAAACCATTGGAATGGGGTGGATATGACCAACCCTATTCACCACAATCCTTATGGTCAAGCATCCTAGTTACACAAAATTAAAGTTCAAAAAAACCATTGTATTGGTCGCATGATGTTAAACTATGGGATAACGTCTTGGTCACATGACACTAAAATTTATGATATCTTGGCCAAAGCTATAAGACCTAAAACCACATCAACCATGGTCAATGATATGTGACCTTAATAATAGGCCACCACATGTCCTAACATCATTAATTTAAGCTGGATTTCATCAAAATCCCAATCAAACGATGTTAAAATATTCTATATAATGTCTTAACTACATGACGCTAAGCTATGTAGCTTCCTGGTCAATGCGACACATACTTAAACTATTTTTAATGGTCCGAGTTGTATGGACTCAAACTAATATCATCCCCATCATCCTCAGAACATGAAATTAAATTGTATCTTTTCCCTATGTGGATAAAAAATATTCCTTATAGGGTAAGTATGATATGCATCCACATTCCTATCACATGATGTAAAATGTAGTGAAAATTTTCTCATCTAAGAAAGACATCTGCATTCAGAACCAGTCTAATACTATGCCACATTCAAAAACTACCTCAGGACCCCTTTCCTTAAGAAGGTGTTTGACTCCCTCTTTTTGATACGCCCAATTGATGTTCTCAAATTCACTACGGTGTAGAACCAAGAGTGTTAGATTCCACAATTACATTACCTCAATCCATCTCTACACTTCATGCACCCATTTATTTAGATCCCCATCCTCCTCCACGTCCAAAAATTCCCCCTAACGGAATGGTATCATGCCACACTAGCTCACCCACTATCCTGGGAAAATAACCCAGAATATATTGGATGACATTTTGAGATAATTCCGATGTTTTTGAACATAGAAAATGGTCATCCCTCATTTCCCCCCAACCCAAGTAACACGATATAGATTCCATGTTTCAAACTAGGTCAGCAATTATCCTCCATCATCACATCACCCTCATTGGTTCTAGATATTGGGAATCTTGATTTACAATTTCCACCACCTTATGTTCTGGTGGAACTCCAATACCTTCAGTGTTACCCCTATATACACCCATTCACATTAAGTAAGTAGGTTAGTGTCATTGGAACATTATCATCCTACATTATCCTTTACACTACTGTGTGATTCCATGTGTTAGGAAAATCCTAACCACTCCTTGTTTCTCTCACTGGGCATGACTCACATGGTCTTAGGATCCTCGATGGGATGTGTACCCATGTGGTCAAGATGCACAAAATTTCAGTACAAACTCTATGAAATTAAAGTAATAACATACCCATGGTTTCAATTCTATGACCTTAAACTAAGAACCCAAGTATAAACATCAAAACTTTAAAATTTTTGTGGGTATTCCCTAGGCATTTATTGTGTGGTGTGGGAAACTTTTTTCCTCATTCACATTGGGTTGTTCCTGTCATGCCTTGAATATACCTTATTGAATACTCACCCCTCATGGCCCAAACTCCATGACCTTAAACTAATTTAAAAAACCTATATTGGCGTACATGGACATTAAATTTATTTTGCGAAATACTAAATAAATAACAAAAATAGATTCCCAAAGACCATATTAGTTTATTGTATTTGGAAACACTGAACATAATCTTCTAATCATGGTGAAAGATCTTTAACATCTCCCATAACGATCTTCCCCTTTTATCCCTACCAAAAACCTTTCTTTATATCATGGGGAAAATAAAAATATAAAAGGTTGAGCTCAAATTCTTACTAATGGTAAATATGGAGAACATAAAACAAACCATAAAACTTTGAACATAAAGACAAGAACATAAGGTTTAAACATCAAAATCTTGAGTCATGAAATAAATATTGGATGTAAGTAAGGCATGGATCATAAATGAGCATTCACCATGATAGAATAGAATTTTTATAAAACATGTAATTGTGGAAAAATAATGATAACATAATTTAATTTCCATAGTATCTAAGGTATTTCTGTCAAGACCATCATAGTAGACAAAGTCCATTACTGAACTGGGTTTACTTGTCATTCCAGCCATGTATTACTGAACCCAATTTACTTGTTGTTACAACCATGTATATATCATGAGATATAAATCATTACACAATTCATTGGAGGGATATATATGTCCCACCCATCTCAAAATTAAATCATTCATACATGTTCCACAAAACATAAATCATTTATCATAGAATAACCTAAGAGATAAAATGGTCTTCTTAAATATCATTCCATCATAACATAAACCATATAAAAGATCAATACATCATTAACACAATCAATTCATATTAATAATAGGTAAATAAACAAAACCCTATTTTAGAGTTTCATCTTAAATTGAAAATAAGTTTTATAAAACACTTCTACATAGTTCTTGAGGAAAATATCCTTTCTTCTTCAAAAAAGTTTTTTTCTCAAAATGATGTGAAATTTTAAAAGAAATGAATTTAGTTGAAAATAAACTTGAAATAGTGTAGAGGAAGTTTCATGAAAACAAGGCTTCATGAAACCATAAAAATCTATTAATGCCATATAAGATAAAATGACATTCTCCTCGTACTTTTTCTGAAAAAGTCAAAAGTACCTCGTATGGTAAACAAAAGAAAGATTCCTTCCATACCATGTAGTAAAAGAAAAAATGGGTAAAAATGTATTTGAGAAAAAATAGAATAATAGTAAACATTTTATGACTTTCTTTAGAAAACATGGATTTGGATGATAAATACATCCCTGATAAATACTTACGTCTAAACAATCTTGGATAAAAATGAGATTGAAAAATTATCCCTCGCCTTAGGTCAGATTTCTTCTGTATGTTTCTAAAACTACTGTATAGTGGGTTTAAAAATATTAATAAATTGTAATAGAACCATAATAATATTTATGATATCATATATGATTCACTTATGAATTTATATTACCCTTTCATTGGTCAATTCCTTGTTAAAACAACGTTTTGGGTAATAATCATTTTATTTATCGTACATATTTTGAATTTATATTCTTGATATTATTACTTATATCATGATTTACTTACTTCCAGAATGTAAAACATGATTTATATATAATATGTATTCAGTATATAAATAAATATATATAATAGATAGATAAATGAAATGGAATACATCGTTTATAGGGACGGTAGGCCGTACGTACGCTTGAACGTTGTTTTCATATCCTTATTGAATTTAAGTAAATAAATGACACACACACACACATAGATATATATAAATATAGTAGTATTATTATGTCATATATTTCCTGATTATTTATTATATATAATTTATAACCATTCATGAATGGTTAACGTGGAGAACGAATCTCATTGCATCGTGGAGACGGTAAGTCGTACGTATGCACGAGAAACGATATTGTTCCAATAATTATTGAATGGTATTTAAGTGGATGGTTTATAATATCTTATAATTAATATAATGTTATAATAATCATATATAGTTATTATTTACACCATTATACCCATCCATGTATGGTGGTGGTGAAAAATAGATTACACGACGACGTGGAGACGATAAGTCGTACGTACTCACACGCAGTGATTTCATTTTTCATAGGATGGATAGAAGGTTAAATAGTGTTATTTTATATTTATAATAAAATATATGCATATTATTGATACTGATGTTATTAATTTATAATGAAACATATAATGAAGAGGAAGTAGAATAAGAAATAGATTTGAAAGAATTGGTAGAAGAGATTTTTTCTTCCTCGACGTGCCTCCATTAAATTTCCTCATAGGGAACTAGAGTTGGTATTTTGAGAAGAACATAACCTATAAAATGTAACTAGGGAAGTTGAGAAGGTAAATGGGTTGTATTTGGACATGATTGAAGGCTAAACAATGTAATGAAGAGGAGAGGGAGGAGGTTCCCTTTTATAAGAGAGGAGGGGGGAGTTTAGGAAACTCTCAAAATATTAATTTATTATATATAAACTTTCAATTGAAAATGGTCCAAAACTTATTCAATTATAATATAATATGATTTTGGTTCGAATACCTATCATGAACTACTTTTTAGACAAGTTTGGAATATTTATTTTTCCTTATCATTTTGGTTTAACCCTTATTTTACCCTTTTTAATCTTACTATGATGTCATGTTATTTACACATTATGGGTTAATGTAATTACCATATCATGTAAAACGGCTCAAAAAGTTATTTATGACATATTTGGACTAATATTAACCATTTTTCCGAATATTATTTTTTTAGTAATTTAATATCATTTAATAAACTATTTTATGTTGTAAGTTATGAATTACGTCAATTTTGGACACTATTCATACATGAATTTTTTAAAAAATTCATAACAACCTGATATCTTGAAACCAAAGGAATTAAATAATAGTAATATTTTAATTTAATCCATATAATTTGTGGATGACATCAAAATAGTCAAATTAAATTTATTTTAATATTTATAAATTCATTTATTTGAATCTTTCACCAATGAGGTAATCACAACATCATAACTATGTCATCAATAAATATATTTATCTAATGTCTAAAAATAATAAATAAAATACCACGATATAGGAAATCATTTTATATTTCTAATGAATATTTATATACATAGAGATCACTTATATAACCCCATATTAAAATTTATTTAGTAAAAGATATATGTTTAGGTTATAATTATATTTACTTTAAATTAATTCTTATAAAATTTCATTTTCATTCAAAGTGAATCCATGGGTTCCCAAAATCAACACAAGGATTCCCATATTCAGGAATATCTTATCTAATAGAATTATTACATGTGTTAGGATAGTTTAATATTATTATAATATTATTTTTTACCATTATTTACTAGATTTACTCTTTAACCATGGTAAATAAAATAATTACTGGAGTTACTATTCATAATGTCTAAAAATAAAAGGTACCCATTTAAAAAATTAGAAAATTCTAATTCTAAATATGGAATCCATTTTCCCAAATTCATAAAATATAAGTTTCATTAATTAATTTAAAATTAATTCCCATTTTTGAAACCAAAAAGTGGGGTTTAAAGAAGTAATATCTGTCAAAAGATTAACATGTGTTTATGTCCAATTTAAAAGTGAAATTACTTCCCATGAACAAAATTGTATTAAAGGATAAAAATATAATACAATTAAAATTTAAAACTAATAAAAAGATAATCTAACTATATAAATAAATTAGACAAAAAGGTAGTTTCAAGTTAAAATGCAGTATTTTTCACTATTTATTAAAATTTTAATTTATTAGAAAAATGCCAAAAAATAAAAAAAGTAAAATTTTATGTCTCATTTCCAAAAAATAAGTTTATTTTTTCAAATTTAACTTATAAATGTGTCAAAAGTAGATTTAAAATGGGTGTGCCATTAAAAGGTGGTAAAACTACATTTTTTGAAAAGCACTTCTTTTATCTGAAAAAATTGATTTTGTTCTAGTATCATGTTCTAGAAAATGTGTAAGATGAATTATAATGTTATATATAATTAAGAATAAGGTTATTACTATTTATAAAGTCTAGTTTTATAATATTTTAATAATATATTGTTGTTTAGTGAAACTCGGTATTTCATAAAATGCAATCTATCAAGGAAGTGCTCACTTGCGTGTAATGGAAGACAAGTCAGTGTTGCGTGTAGTGAAAACTTCCTTTGGTGTTGAGTAAAAAATATTCCAAACATAGTTCATTTATAAATTGAAAAAAATATATACTCAGTGTTGCATAAAATGAATTCTATCAAAAGAACTTGAAATTGTGTGCAACACAAGCCAAGAATAGTGCTGCGTATACAGAAATATAATATGGTGTTGTGTATAGAGAAAGATAATATTAGTGTAGCGTAAAAAAATACATAATATAAATTAAAAATAATCTACCTCATAAAATCCCGGGGTGTTACATTCTACCCCCCTTAAAAATGAATTTGGACTTCAAAATTTGTCAGGGTTATAAATGATTTTCTACTTGAATGTTTTTTTCATGGAAACCCACATCATAAAAAGGGATACTAAAAAATAATTTTAATAAGGAAATTTAGAAATATAACATTTACCCAAAGTAATTCATCCCTAGGTTTACACATAGGAGAACATATGTGGTTAGTGAAAACATGAACATGGAATAGAAATCTAACCATCAAGTTCTGATGGATTGTGATAGAGAATAATGTTTGGAGAAAATTAACTACAAGAATCATTAAATATATGATGATTTAAGTGACCATATTATTCATGGGATAAGAGGGTGCTAGGATAAATTTTTTGGTTTCAAGATCTTTTCCCTAAAGTTGATGAATTTTTACATGAGGGGAAATAATTTCATGATTTTAGTAAAATCTCACCATTGGTCGTTCCCTGAAAAATTTCCACTTCATCTCTTATTTAAAGAAGTGAACATTAATTTTTCATTCTTAAAGTGTTAGAAGATCATACGATTGAATGATATGTCATTCCATCTATCTCAGAAAAAAGGTTAGAACAAGTTTTCAAATATACATAAGTCCATATATGGTGATATTAATCATATATGGTTCTAAAATGGACTTATACTTCTTCTATCATATTGATTAAATAAAATAAAACTAATTTATACTAAGTAGGGATTTCTCGTAGGCCAATGGTAGACGATAGAGGCCTGTCACACTTGATTTGTGGGTTCGATTCCTGTAACCTTGTCCGATGTGGTGGGTTGTCATCCATCCCACGGGTTTTCCTTTTTATAAAACTATACTATTGTAACATTCTAGAAAAAAGTTTTATCCTCAATCCATTCCAACCTTTAAGCTTTTACAAAACACTTCTATCAAAACTCACAATACAAAAAAATAATTACAAGAAAGGTCATATAACAAGCATGTGAAAACTATCATTTATCCCCCATATATCATAAGATATATCTTGTTGGTATCATTCCAAACATTTGAATGGTTTCATCATGTATTATATTGATTCATGGTAATAACCTAAATTACCATCTATCCTTATTAAAAACATGATGTTTCCTTATTCCAAAACTTATTAGATATATTCATTAAGTACTAAAAAGTTTTATACTTCATCTGTGGAAACATAACACACATCTTAACAAATACATAACCAATTCCAAGGTAACTAATATTATGTCAACATCATGCTCATATTAAGGTTTATCCTTCCCTTAATCACACGTTTCTTATGAATATCACATTTTTATTAAATCCCTTTTCTTATCTATTATAATTATTCAATATATTCTTGAAAATACATAGCAAAAAACACAAACTGATAATTCTTATATAATTCACCATTCATCATTTTTGGATTAAAATACATAAATAATTCAATCCTTACACTTTAATGGTAGGCATGGAATATGTACTTCCTTGTCTTAGAAGTAGATTTTTATTTCTGGGCATTGAGTTGTGTAATTACCATGTTTTCAATATTTGAGACATTGATCTCCATAACAATTCATCACTCTATGACCCTTTTTCCCACAAAGATAACATCTTCCCCTCCATTTTTGGTATTCCTCAAGGTTCTTCTTCCCTTCTTCTTGACATGTAAAAAGGTGAATCTTCCTTCCTCTATGCTTCAAAATTTCCATCTTCCTCTGATTCGGTGTGTTAGGAATTTCACCGAAGTTTACATTGTTAATAATATATCGTGATAGATGATTCGACATAATTTCAATATCTTTCTCTACGGTCATTATCAAATTTCTTTACTCTTAATCACTAGATTTTCCATCAGACTTAATGTTAATACAATTCCTTCTAGTGTCCGCTATTAACTAAAACCAAAAAGCATGGGGTGAGAAACACATATCATAAAAGAAAACAACAAACTTAAGGGGGGAGTAATTTCAATCTCTAACATCTTAGGTTTAATCCTAGGTTACTCATGATCATTACCATAATTCCAGGGTTGTAACCTATACTTATACTTATCCTTATGGATATCCCTAGACATACCTTGTAAATATCTATAGGGATCTCACTAAAGTTTTCACATCCATGTTTTCAAAGGTTAACTAAACATTCACTCTTATAACAACTCTAACAAACCAAGTTTGATGTACATGGACATTACATTTATTTTTTTGGAATACTTAATATAGGACAAAACTAGATTCCCAAAGACTGTATTAGTTTAGTGTCTTTGGAAACTCATAACATAATCTTATAATCATGGTGAAAGTTCTTCAACATCTCCCATAAATATCTTCAAATTTTGTTTTCCTACCAAAAACCTTTATTTATATCATGGGGAAAAGAAATATATAAAATGGGGAGCTCAAATTCTCAGTAAGGGTAAACATGAAGAACATAAAACAAACCATAAACATTTTAACATAAAGACAGGAACATAAAGTTTAAACATCAAAATATTGTGTCATGAAATAAATCTTGGCAGTACATTAGGCATGGATCATAAAGAACCATTATATAATAGAATTGGAATAAAAAATGTAATTGTGTAAAACTAATGAAAACTTAATATGATTTCCATAGTATCCAAGACATTACTGCCAAGACCATCGTAGTGGAAAAAGTCCATTACTGAACTGGGTTTACTTTCCGTTTCAACCATGTATTACTGAACCACATTTACATTCCATTCTAGCCATGTATATCTCATTAGATATAAATATTTACCTAATTAATTAGAGAGAGATATAGGTCCCACCCATCTCATAATTAAATCATTAAAACATGTTCCACAAAACATAAATCATTCATCATAGTATAACCCAGGAAATAAAACGTGTTTCTTAAATATCATTCTATCACAACAAGAAAAATATAAAATATCAATCCATATTTAACAAAATCAATTCATAGTAATAATATGGATCTAAACATTAGCTTATTTAAGAGTATCATATTATATGGATAATAATTTTTATAAAACACTTGAACTTAGTTCTTTAGGAAAATATCCTTTCTTCTTCAAAAATGTTTTCTTTTCTCAAAATGCTGTGAAATTTTAAAATAAAACAATTTAGTTGAAAATAAACTTTAAATAGTGGATATGAATATTCAAGTAAATATTCCTTCATGAAACCATAAAAATCCATTCATTTCATATAAGTTAAAAATACATTCTCCACGTCCTTTTTCTAGAAAATTCAAAAGTACTTCGTATGGTAAACAGGAGAAAGAATCTTTCCATACCATGTAGTAAAAGACAAAAATGGGTAAAATTTATTTAAACATACATAGAAAAATAGTAAAAAATTTATGAAAACTTTTTTAGAAAACATGGACATGGATGAAAAAGATATCCCCAGTAAATACTTTGGTCTAAACAATCTCTGATAAAAAATGAGATTGAAAAATCATCCATTACCTTTGGTCCGATTTCTTATGTATGTGTTAGAAACTATTGTATAGTGGGTTTAAACATATTATTAACTTGTAACAGAACCATAATAATATTTGTGATATCATAAATATTTCACTTATGACTTTATATTACCCTTTAATTTGTCAATTCCATCTTAAATCAACATTTTGTGTAATAATCATTT
The DNA here is from genome assembly GCA_963277665.1 of Viscum album. NCBI lineage: Eukaryota > Viridiplantae > Streptophyta > Magnoliopsida > Santalales > Viscaceae > Viscum > Viscum album. The sequence goes on along the minus strand of OY728133.1, from coordinate 2,059,807,234 downwards.
TATTTATCATACGTGTTTTGAATTGTTATTCTTGATATTATTATATATATCATGATTTATATACTTTTATAATGTAAAACATGATTTATATATCATATATATTTATTATATATATATATATAAATGAAATTGAATACACCGTTCATGGAGACGGTAGGCCGTACGTACGCATGAACACTATTCCCGTTTCCTTATTGAATTGAATGGAATTAAGTAAATGATATATATATATATATACACACACACATAAATCCAGTAGAATTATTATGTAATATATTTCATGATTATTTATTATATATACTTTATAATCATTATTGAATGCTTAATGCGGAGAATGAATCTCATCTCATCGTGTAGACGGTAAGTCGTACGTATGCACGATGAACAATATCATTCCCATAATTGTTGAATGGTATTGAAGTGTATGGGGTATAATATATAATAATTAGTATCATGTTATAATAATCTTATATATTTATTATTTACACTATTATACCTATCTAGGTAATGTGGTGGTGAAAAAAAGATTACACCACGAAGTGGAGATGGTAAGCCTTACATACGCATGCACGGTGATTTTGTTTTTCATAGGATGGATTGAAGGTGGAATAGTGTTGTTTAATATTTATAATAACATATCAGAATATGATTTATTCTGATGTTATTACTTTATAATGAAACAAATAATGAAGAGGAAGTAGAAGAATAAAGAAATTTGAAAGAATCGGTAGAAGAGATTACCTCTTCCTCAACGCGCGTAATTTAAATTTCCTCTCAGGGCACTAGAGATCGTATTTTGAGAAGAAAATAATTTCTAGAATGTAACTATAGAAGGTGAGAAGAGAAATGGGAAGGTTTTTTCTAAGCTTAATGGCTCAATATGGAGTGAAGAGGAGAGGGAGGAGGTGCCATTTTATAAGAGAGGAGGGGGGCCCTTTTGAAAACTCTCAAAATATTAATTTATCATAATTTAAATTTCAATTAAGAATGGTCTAAAAATTATTTAATTATAATATAATATGATCTTGGTTCAAATACCCATCATCCATGTACGTTGAGTTGAATCAATCCTCAAGAAACTCCTCAAACCCCATCACCTGACTCCCATTCCAGGTCGACCCAAAAGGGACACTCTTGCATAAGTACCACACTATCCATTTCTAAGAATATTCATATAATACCCTGTAATGTATGAATAGGATTAATTATGAATCAATAATAAAATTCCTCATGCCATGATCATGAGAATACATTATATATTCCTCACTATATGACCTTAAAATGTAGTAAACCCTATCATTCATGAATATGAAACCTCACACATCAAGAATAAGATTACTCATCCCATGATTATAAAATGACCACCAAATAGACACTATGGGTCTCCTAATATGGTGTAATCCCAAATCATATCCCTCGATCCACCATCAAATAGGTATTCCCTCATGACTTGAAATGGGGAAGTCATAATTGGAGGCTCAATGCATTAACACCATGAACCATGTCCTTCCACTTGACGTTAAACATTAATATTACCTCATTAAATGTACATGAGATTACATCATGATCTGACATGAGAAATACATGATGGGTCACTCCCACCTATAATCCCTAACCACATCCTCGCTGATCCTAGAAGTACATGGGATGCTTCCACATGTAAGTACCAACAACATCCTCAATACTATTAGTAGTTCTTGGGACTCCTATCCGGTATAATCCCCAACCTCTACTCAAATGGGAATACTCCTAAGTTTAATCCACAACAACGATAATCATCCTCCATGGTATGCTTTCAAACATAAGCCCCAACCACAAGATCCATCAGACCTCCTCCTTAGGTTAATGCCCTTATCCATTCCGAACTACATGGACTTTGATTCCCAACCAAATGGAATATAGAGGAAGACTCCTTGAGGTCCAAACCCAACATCCACATCCATCCTGATTTTATCTGGGTCACATCCTTGGTAAGATGATGTCCCTCAATTGGGAGATCGAGTCTTCTCTAGGTCTCTCGAGAAGCTCAATGCATTAGCCCCACACCAACCCCAACTAAGAGAAATCCTATTATAAAGGTAAGATTCCTTGCAAAAGCCCCACACCATCCCTTATCGATGCACCATTTTTAACGCGATCATCCTTACCACACGATGTTATACTACATGGACCAATCCTATCACATGAATTTAAATTTCGGTATAGAACTACATGGGTTTTGATCCCTGTCTTTTATGTAGGGTATATAGGGCGCCTCCCTGAGCTTCAGTCGTAACCAATGGTAAAATTAAGTGCTCCATCTTAGGAATGTACCTCCCTAATCCACCTCTATGGGTTTTCTTGATCAACCCTCATGGTGTGAAATCATCCATTTATGAGGGAACACCTCGTAGTTCTGCCTCCATAGGGCATTCTAATATATTCATCAGTAAAACTTTCAGGTTCTCCCTCCTAGGTATGTACCTACATGATCCACCTCTTGGGTGTTTTTGAAAAATTCTCATGGTGTTACATATTACCTTTATGGGATACACCTATAAGATCCACCTCCATGGGGTGTTCTAATATGATCAATTGGTAAACTTTATAGTGTTCCCTCATAAGGGTACACCTTCTTGATTTGCCTATGTGGCGAGTTCTGATCATTCATCCCTTATCCAAAAGATATAAAACTCATGCCTCAATCCATCTCAACCAGAAATTTTGATCCATCATTACAGGAAATTAAACTTGTGGCCCAACCCTAATACATTCCCTATGTATAAAAATATGAAGCCTAAGGTGATCTCCTTGGAAGATATGCTCCTATGGTGTCAACTACCTCTTTTAAAACACGTGATGCCTGAGGTGAAATCCTTAGAAGATATACACCTTCGACATTAGATACCTCATGATTGGAAAGGGATTCCTTGGGTTCCATGCCTAATATGCCTCACATGAGATTCCATCCCAAGATTAATTAGATAAATTCCCAACAAACCCAATGTCCAAATATTCCCAAACATGTCTAAAATTACCATCTTCTTCGACTAATGGTTGTTGACTTGTCTGATAGAAGTAGTGTAATTAACCGACATACACAAAGAAATGGAACTTGGAATGAGTTTTATGAATACAAATCAAAAATATGAGGGAAACCTGGATAAGTAAATTAACTCCAAAGAGGAATCCATGGAAGGAGGATCCGACATCCCAATATCCTGCTTCAATCAAGGAATCGACATCACCACCCATGGTGGTGGAGGCCGCCCTCCTTTGTAAATCGAGGTAACAAATACACATCACTAACACAAAGAAAGGAACATCTAGGAAATAATTTTAATCACCCTATGAGTATCAATCCATTAATTCCATCAGTAGAACACAATAAACAAATTATATACCAGACTGACGCCCACCTAATCTCATTGGTCTGCATAGAAAAATAGCCCCCAAAAAAGGCAAAGGCTTATCATATAAATTCCTATTATGAGTATATGCACTATAATCCAGATGATATCCCATGTAATCATCAAACAAATGACCATGACCTCACTCCACAAAAACAAAAAAAATCATAAAACAAGATTTACATGTTTAGGGAAAACATCCAACATCTACCGGAGAACACTTAAAAAAATTTCATTAATGAGATATAGGTGTAAAAAAAACACCACTCAATTACAATCCAATTTAAAAAGTCTTAGATTATAAATTAAAAAACTATTATCAGCTTATAATTTTTTCACACTGTCTTCTAGCTTGTCCACCACTACTCTTTAAGGAGGAATTCATATAATGAATAGGTTGCAGTAACCTTTGGGATTCATGGTTAACCTGTCATTGGCCAGGTAAACCTCAAATACTCCATTGAACCTTAAAATGAAACTATAAATAACTAGGGAAAACCATCTGTGGGAACTCCATTTTATGAACTCTATTTGATAGACTCTATCTGATAATCTTTATATGATAATCTATATCCAAAAGACTTCATATGATGGAAAATTCCCATTGAGTATATCTTCTAGAACTGATGAATTTCACCAAAAAACATTAATTTCACATTTAAAATTTATTCCGGATATCATCCTTCTTCAACCATCCACTTGAGTTCATTCTCTTTCTAATGTATGCAATGGTATCCTATCCATCTTATTGGGAAATTCCAATTGAGGCACACTGTTACCTCTGAATTTCTTGGACTCTCACCTTTGCATACATATCAGTAGGATTAAACTTCTCAAAAATATTTTATTACTCTAACACTTTATCTTCTAATATAATTCATATAATTTGATATTTAATGTTATGTGTTTAGTTATTATATGAAATACTATATTTTGGGTAAGATGGATGATACTCTGACTATCAATGAATAAATTCCAACCATGTGATTCATTTTTGAGTTCTATCATCAAGTGCATCAACTATATCAACTCTTTACCTACCTTATTAGAAGAAACATACAATTATTTTGTTATATATAAAGTAATAACTAGTTAAAACTGATTCATTCAATTGACCATTGTTTCACTAAAAGTAAAAAATAAATTTTTTGTACTTTTCCATGAGTCCATGTCTCTATAAAAACATGAATCAACAAAAACATTCAATTAATCATCATCTCTAAAACATAAATCCACAACCTATGACCCCTCCATGCATTTTTTTTTATTTTTATAGGTTCCTAATGTTTCCATATAGTGGTTTTCATGAAATGAAAACAACTCCCACTAAAAAAGAAATGTATGGTATTGTAAAAATTATTTCACACATCAAAATTCCAAATGACAAGTCAAAATAAACCTTTTACATGCCCTGAAACACTCCAACCATTTATGGTTCATGGAATTTTGAAATATTGAAGTTTTTACTGGGGGCAGTTGATATAGGTTTACACAAGTCATTCTGAACGTTTCATTGGCCTTCCATATGTATTCCTTCTAGGATAAAACAAAATAAATGGTTTTAATGTCCCTATATTTTATTGGGTAAAAAATATTATTGTCTTGTCTAAGGTTCTTCATCTAAAACCTTTTGGATAAATGAATCTTGAATTCCTTAATCTGATTGAACTATGGTTCATCAATCAACATATCATCAATGTACAACAACAATATGGTATATGTTCCATCATCCCATTTCTTTTGGTAACAAAAATGATTCGAATCACACCAAAATTTTTTTCCCTCAAGCATGAATGTTTTATACTTAGGATTCTATTATCGTGAATCTTACTTCAAGACATAAATACTACATTTCAACTTGTAGAACTGAACCTTCTTCTGATGAAATTTATAACCATATGTCTTCACCATGTAAATTAATTCCTCTAAATCCCCTTGAAGAAAATCTTTCTTTACATAGACATGCTTCATGTGTATATCAATAGACGCAAATATTCTAGTATTTTTATAATTTTTCTGTGTTTCACCACTGGTGATAGAATTTCAAAAAATTAAATCCCTTCCTTTTACTAAAAACCCTTGACCGCCAATATTTATTTTTACCTTGTATATCCATCATTTTAAACTTTTTTAAAAAATACATTTGTTTTCTAGAGCGAATTTTCCTTCCAATAGTTCATCCTATCCATACATATTTTTGAGATTTAAGTAATTAATTTACTCTTACATGGATAACTTCCACTTTTTTGAGTTTTTGAGAGTTTCTTTTTTATTTTAGATATTCTGGTTTCCATATATCTATTAGAAGTCGAATGTTCATATCAGCTTGAAACCACTGAATTAGTTTTCTAGTATGAGTAGATACTCTCATCACAAACTTAAGTTCATCAATTGGAACCTCTCTTTCTATTAGTGACCAATCAAAAATTTCTCCATCTTGTATATGTTTTTCCAAAAATTCTCTTTCTAGTAGACTAAATATTGGATCAACAACCTATAATGTTTCTTCAAATGTTTTCTAGTGGATAGAAAATTTGGTAACCTCAGTCCAATCTACTAAAAATTTAATAGTGATCAATACTTATCATACTACTCATACATGATTTGATCTTTCCAAATAATTCCTTCATTAAAAATAACATCTCTACTTTGGATGGCTTGTTTCTTTTCATTATCCCATAAATGATTTCCAAATTTCACATCAATATATCTGATAAGAAATCACACCTTGGATTTCACCTACAAATTATCTCTATCTTTAGAATCAATATCAACAAATGTGATACTTAAAAATACTTTGATATATTTCACCTTTATTCTCTTATCGGACCAAATTTCCTTTAGAAGTTCTTATCCCACAACTAAAGACAAACTTATATTCACCAAATATGTTGCTGTATTTTTGGATTTTTCCTTATTTACTATATGAATGCTAGTGTAAAGCCTCAAAATTATAAATTAATCTTATAAGGTATGATTCATTCATTTAGATACTCTATTTTTAGTGTAGTTTCTAGAAAAGACTTTACATGCTTGATTTACTTCCTATAAAAAAAGTTCTGAAAGTTGTGTCTAGTGTACTCTCCACCATTGTCTGTCTAGAGACACATTAACTTTTATTCACATTTTATTTATACCAAAACCTTCAATTGAATAAATTATTTAAACACATCATATTTATTCTGTAGGAAGTAAACCCATACCTTTTTAGTAAAATCATCAATGAAAATCACAATGTATAGTGATCCACTATTTGAGAGAATAAGTGATGGTCCCCAAACATTGAAATAAAAAAGTACTAGATTATGAATCCTTATATTTATACCATCAAAAATAAAATAAAATCACTTATATTTCCCTAGAGTACAAATCTCATATCTTCCAAAGTCCATGTGATCATGTTTATCTATTCCCTTCATTGCTATAACTTTCAGATTCTTTTTACTAAGGTGACACAACCTATAGTACCAAACTTCTAGGGCATCAAATTATGTGATTTTGATCACTAAAACTTAATCCTTGCATCCAATGAAGTATAAAGTTCCATTATTTACTCTATGAGAAATCACCATATACCTTTTGTTAATCTTATCAACCCCATTAGAAAAATTCAATCTAAAATCAATATCATCAAGTTATCCCATAGACATGAGGTTCTTTCTAAGATCTAGAATAAGTAAAACCTATTTCAGTCTCAAGTAACTTATATTTTTGATTTAAATGTTATCATGTCATTTCCAATTATATCCATAGATTCATCATCTTAAAGATATACTCGGACAAATATTTATAGTACATAGTCAACTATGCACCCTCTCTCACCAGCTGAATGAAAGGATGCACCTGATTCAAAAACCCTTTAATCTTATAGAATAATCACACTGGGTAACAAAATAGTGACTCCATCCATTTTTAATACTTAGTTAATCTGTCTAGAAGTTTATGACTCTTTTTAATTTATAAAATCTTTCTCGATATTTCCCTTATTCCCAAGAAGACAACATTTATGATCCAGACAAGTCAATTTTAATTGAATTATTTTTTGGTACTTATCATATGAAGATTTCTTCTTTTGAAAGTCCTTCTATTGAGGTGAATTTCCTTATCCAGTAGTATTGAGAGAACTTTGGGAAAAAGTTTTTACTTTATTAAATTGCAACTCTTCATTCAAGATCAAATTGAAAATTTCATAAAGCACAATATCTATCTTCCCACTATAGTTTCTCATTTTTTCCACGATGAAATCCATAATTTTTAAGAGTTATTAAAGAAGAATAAAATCCTACACATCGTTCTTGAAAGTTACCTTCACATATTCTATCTACCATTGAATCATATTGAATTCATTCACATAATATACTATAAGTATTCTATCGGATTTAAAAAAGTTGAAAAAAAAATTTCATCCTAAATTTTTTTTTGAGAGATATTTTATTATCACACATTTCAGTTAATTATTTCACAACTTCTATATTAGTTATATTCCCTATAATTTTTAAAACAACTTTCTGAGAAAGTAAAATCCTGATCAAGGATAAGGCCTTCCTCTCAAACCACTCACATTCCTTTTTGTCTTTATTCTTTGGAAATTCTATAGACACAATATCATCCATGTATTTTTTATATCAAAAGATCTCCATGTTTCATTGTCCAAAAATAAAATTAAACTCAATCAAACTTATCAATATGATCCTTCCCTCCATCTAAAGCCATTCTTCCTTATAATAATGGAAACAACTGAAATCAAAAATTGGAATCCAAGGAGTAGAGAAACCTCCATTCTGTGAGTGAATATGAACCAACCCTTTAATACTTCTTTTTTGGGAGAAACACAGTGAGGGAAATCCATCCATTCCATTGGACATACCCAATAGTAACTTCGTATAGTAAATGGAAATCCATATGATCGCCTTGGACTATAGAGTGGAAAAGCTCCAAAAAAACATCTAACAATCCTTTTTCCAATGGTATTTGTGGATTTTATACTATATAGGACATGGTGATTGTTTGGAATTGAGTTTAGTGTAAAAAATGTCTATTGAGTCCATTTGATGGAATATACAGAGTGATCCTAACTTGGTTTATCTTCCTAACAACAACCTAAATACCTCCAGTACTAATTGGTGAACTCTATAGTCCTGAAGTATCACATAAAAGACCCAATAACAATGATTTGGGTGGCTTGTGAGTGAATCTAGGATATGAATTCCTATTGACTATCTAATTAGAGGTGGGATATAAATAAGTAGGTGGAATCTATAGCCACCTCTAATTGCTTCATGATCCTCTCCCCAGAGCTCACTAATACTTCACTACCTTACCATAGAGATATTGAAGAGGACATAAATTACATCTCAATGGAAACTTAGGATCTACATAGGAGGGATCCTACCAACTAACATCATCTCCAATAACACATGTATTTTATCTCTCATTAATATACTGAGGAGGATATTTTAGATACAAAAGCCTTGGACGTTCATGGGCACCCAAGAGGAGGTATTAGCGGGGGAGAAGAACCACTAAATCCTTGGAATAAGCTCATATTATTTTTCCAACTTACACCTACAAAGAAATGTAGTATGTTTATACAGTGATAAAGGAGTATGATTGTTGATGAGACTAGAGGTTGTCACATCCCTCAAAATTACATTTAATAACCTACACTAGCACAGTGGTGCATGGTCTATCTACAGAGAAGACAATTGAATTAATTCTATAGCTTTAAATAAAATAAACTCCACTGTTGTCAGTAGTGGAGGGAGTGAACATATTTTTAATTTTTATTATTCTTTATATTTTTGAATGATGTAGTGAAACAAGATGAGGTAACAAGATTTTTAACAATGTAACTGCATCTTATACTACAATACTGAAAAACTCAAGAAATATACCAAACTAACATTAAGAAGCAAAGAAAAAGAACCTAAGATTAACAATTTTCTCGAGAATTCAAAACTTTATGATTAAAAGGACAACTCTCCACTAAATTCCATTGAATCAAACCTTAGAAATTGGTTGATATATATTCCTTGCCAGAAGGCACATCCAATAGAGGTATGAATTTTAGAGTTCGCCACTCTAAATATCATCGTTTGTTAAAAATATGAAAAATAATACAATTGAAATTAAACTCGCCATAAAACTCTAACTGTAATGACATTAATGCTCCAACAAAATGATGATCAAGTTCAATCTCGCCAATTTATCTGGAAACTATAAATTTTTTTTACAGAAAGGTGTGTATAATTTAATTTAACATCATAACTAATCTCGCCGATTAATTCTGATGTCAATCAAAGAGGAAGTGAAAAATTTAATGGATAAACCAACAAAGATTAAGGCTCTTGAGATAGCAAATTATCTTATGTTCATAATGAAATTTAGTATTGAAAACAATTGAAAACAGAGTACAAGGATTAAAGAAAGGAGGAGGAATAACTCCCTAAGTGATGCTTTGCCTTCGGGCTCCTTAGTCTCCAGCTTGACTCCAGTGCTGCTCCACAGAGTCTGATCTCGGATGGATGTGATCATGGAATTAGAACGAGAGTGTTTAGATCTGCCCTCCAAATGCATGTTTGTGGAATCAGAATGAGATCCACCCAAAAATCTGCTGCTACTCTACCTTAAAACCCGCAGTCATATGCTATGTGTCACTACATGTCTTCCACCGATGTAACTTTTATTCTCCTGTGGCACCGTACATGTGTGTGTTTTTGTGAACCACACGTCACATTAATTTTTCCCTCGTAACTAACTTCCCGAGTGTTAGTTAAATGAATATGCATGAGTTTTTGACATTGGTATAAACCTAAAAGTATAAAATAGAGGATCATTAAATCAGTTATAAATAAAATTTAAAATAATTACTTAAATAATAAGATAGGTTATAAAAGATTGTCATTAATTAAAAAACACAATTTTTTATTTTAGTTACTTTATTAAAAATTGCTATATAAGTTATTATTTATATTTGTTATATTATTGCTAAAATAATTAATTATATTAAATTTTTTTATTATAATTATTAAATTATTCACAACATTAATTATTACGGTTAATAATTTAATTTTAAATTATTATTTTTAATTTATTATAAATTGTTTTATTTAAAATATAATAATTTAGTTATTATAATTTATTTATTTTAATATAATTTTTAAATTACTATTAATTACTTTTTTTAATTTATTTAAAAATTCTGTTTTATTAATATTTATTATCTTATATTTATTATTTATTTATAATTATTAATGTTTAATACTCTATTTTAGATTTTTTTATTTTATTCTATTAATATTTTTATTAGTTTCCTCTTTATCACCCCAAATCGGCGCAACAGGGGTGGGGGGGGGGGATTTGGAAACTTCTTAGACATCCAATGATGAAACAACTCCCCTCCATCTTCAACCTCAGAAGCGCCTTATCCTGATCGGACTTCTACTTGCACAAATTCACTTCACACAACGATGTGGTATGCGTAGCCGTCCTCCCCCAAAAGCAGCTTCGCAGCGTGAATTCTTCTTAGTGGTGCATCATAGCAGAAGAAACAGTGTACTCCAGTGGCTCGAGATCTTCCTCGTGGCGGCTGGTGCAACAGACACACCTAGCCGACTTCTCCTTGTGGTGGCAAGCTATCTCAGTGGTGAACCACAATGGTAACAATTCCAAGCAGCAGAGTGGGGTTTCTTGTGGTTTACGACAACAACTTCAGAAACTTTGCAGTGGCCGCATGAAAGTTCTCTTCTGGCTCGAGTTCAGCCCATGGAATCTTGGCGAGGCTCCTTTTAGAGACTTCAGAATGTGTAATCCCTCACCTCAGTTTCCTCTCTAGCGGATGGTGGTACGGTTCCAGTGACACTTTTGGAGAAGAAGAGGCAGACATCAGAAGTTATAAAACTGGGTAGAACAAGGGTGTTTCTATGGTGAGGGAATCATTGGTGAGTGGAGGATAGAGGTGAAAGAGACTGACACTGCAAGACCAATGGAGAAAAGAGGTATCAGTGAGAAAACAAGTGGAGAAAAAAAGAAAAATATCAGTGTGAGAATGTGCAGTGGTAGGTAAATGAGATCAGTTTCAGGGGTGGGACCAATAGAGGAAATGGATCAGTGTGTGATGGTGAGACCGATAGAGGAAATGAATCTGTCGCAGTGAGACACTGATAGAAAAATAAAAAAATGAGACACCGATAGTTAAAAACAATGTAATCAATGTGACGAGAAAACAATTAAAGGAATTAAACAATGAGTCAATGAATCACCGATAATAATAAACAAATCACCATTAGTTAAAAAAAGAGCCCCTGAAGGTTTAAAATGAGAGACTAAAGCCGATGTGAAGTGATCGGTGAGTCAAGACTCACCAATAGATACAAAAAACTTTGGTGTGACATCGGATTAGTGAGTCGCGATCAACGAGTCACAACATCGGTGTGTCGCGGCATTAGTGCGTCAACTCTCCCATAGAACAAATTGATATGTTAAAATATTAATTTAAAAAAAATAATAAAATGAATAAAACATTAATTAATTAAAACAAAAGAAAAATTAAATAAACTGTTAAAGATTAAATAATTAACTGTAACAAAAATCTAACTAAATTGTTTAACGAACTAAAAAAGTAACTAAATTATTAACTAAGAAATTTTTTTTAATTAAATATATGTCTAAATAAATGAAAAAAAATACAAAGATTTTACCGCAAACTTGAAATTAAAATAATTAAAATTAACAAAAATTATTAATCAACAAAGTTAATTAGTTAGATGAAAAAAATGAAAACTTAAGATTAAGAACACATTATTTTATTAAATTTAAACATATATTGTTAACCTATTTATTTAAAAGAATAATTAAACTAGTTAATTAATAATGTTAATTTATTTTAATGAATCTAATTTAAAGTGTAAAGTTTTAAATTTAAACTAAATTAGATTACTACAAATAACAATGAAAAATTAATTAATTAATAAACAATAAAAAGTTAACTAGATTTAAGATTATTAAAAAAAGTAATTTAATATAATTATAATAATTAGAATGACTAAGTAAAAAGACTAAAAAACATATTTAATTGTAAAAAGTGATTAATTAATAGATTAAGTGTTAATAATACAAAAGTTCCATTATTTATAAAAAAAGTGTCAAAATAAATAATTAAATTGTTAAAAATTAAATGAATGATGTGGAAAAACAATTTAAAAATAGAGCCACATAAAATTCCCCCACACTGAAGAATTGCTTGTCCTTAAAAAATACCATGTTTTATCATCTTTGAAAAATAGTAAAGAGTATTTATTATTTTGATCACACTGTATCATGTTCAACACTTAAGAATAGAGGACAAAAACTATCAACATGTTTTTTTTGAAAGAAATGTTCAAATCAAGTCTTTCCTAAAACAAATACTCAATGGGTAATCTAGAAGGCTATGAATCGTCAATAAATGAAGATGTCATGCCTCATATGTGATACAACTTAATGACTCATTTCTATCCAAGCTCACATTCTAAGTGAAAGAGTATCAAGAGGTAAACTATTAGTGGAATCAGAAACTTAACAGAGAAACCATGTACTTTGACTCATCACCTTGGTTCCAACAGATAACTATTTTTTTAAATAACCTTAATGATGCAACCTAAATGACTCCCAAAATAAACCAATTGACCCCTTCTTCATCTGGTGTTCTTTTTTCCCCTCACCTTAATGAACCTGTTTTTGACCCTAGAAAATTTATTTAATTTTTCCCAAGCCACGTATCATGTGCTAAGAACTGTGCAATGCACTTATTAAAAGTGTACAGAGGGATTAAAGTCAAAATAAATACACCCAACATCTAGGGTCTCAGAGACTCATGGTGGGATCCCAGATCCCCAAACTACTCTAGTTTCAAAACATTTTTATGAAAACCATTTACATTGGCTCATTAAGGTGATTATATTAATAAGTAAAATAAAAGAAGAAGAATGAATCCCCTAATATAGAGTCAAACTTCCATTTCTAGTAGCTATGATCATAACTCCACAAACATGTAACCCAAATCACTTTCAAAGATAGTCCCTAAACCAAGATATCCATTCAATTACTAAGAAAAACCACTCAACAATCATCCATTATCATTAATTTCAGACCCAGTGCACAACTTAACTACCGCATAAATACTTCCTATAGGCAAGAACCATTTGAAAAATAGTGTAAAGTAAAAAATTGTGCAATAATTTTGAAATCATTTACCCATTTTTGACAAAATGTTCTAAATTTCAATGAGAATTTTTGGACTTTCAATTAATCACAGTTTTTCACAGTCATGAATTAACCACCTCCCACACACTTAAAACCCAACTTTGTCCCCAAAGTTGAGTTCAAAAGTGGATAAGAACAATTTGATAGTTATATTTTAAAAAACATTTTCAATTTAGTCGATAGATGACTTTTATAAAAGGTCCATTTGAAGTTCAAAAATTATTGTTTTCCATAATAAAATTAATTTACAGTAGGTTCACAAGCAAGTACATGCATTAACATTTTAGTACAGTGTATAATTTTCAATAAAGGTCAAAAATAAGCATGTAAATTGTGGGATCATAGTGGATATGGTGTAAGAAATTTGAGAAAGTGTGATTCAAATGAATATACAATATTGCAGAAAAAGTTCATGCTAAATACCCAAAAGATACAAGCAGATTAAATAAAACACAAAAACTAGCAAGAATTTATCCCCCACACATATGTTCGTAATAGTGAATATTTTACAAACAATGAATTTCAGTTCATAGGAACATGTACATGTAGATTTTTATACAGGTATACTTTTGATGTGGAAAAAAACATGCAGCGGAATTTTTTAGTAAGAATCATTTTTCTTTATATGGGAAGAAATTAAAGCAGTAACATATAAAGTGAAATTTTTCATGAAAAACATGCAAAAGATCTTTTAAAGTAGTAAGGAGTAGAAAAAAGAAACAAGAATTAATAGTAAATTTCCTCCCCGACTAAAGATTTTTTTTCATTAATCCTTCAATGAGGGAATTCCACTCCTTTATTACACCAGCATCGTCATCCTAAAAAATCAGAGCATGTAATCCGTGAACCAAAATCCAGTAGAGATAGAGTATACAAAATAAGCATCACATAAGCACTTTATTCTATGTAAAACAAGAACATAAACCAAATAAAACACAAAAGAAAGAACACGGGTTGACTCCCATGAAGCACTAAATTTAAAGTCTTCAGTTATACTTTATTTAATCACAACATTTTTTATTTATTAACACAACAAAAACCATGGGTTTCCTCCCATGAAGTGCTGGGTTTATAGTCCCCAACCAGACTCACCTAGAAACTAATCGTAGTCACAAGGTAGATGTGGTTTCCTTAACAGGAACCACCACATGAGTTCAGCCCAAACTTTTTTAATAAAAAGTTGAATTGTGTGGGCAATAAAACAAAACAAAATAGAAACTAAAATCTCAAATCCTGAAATAACCACTAAGAGACACCCCTTGACAGTAGTAAGCATAGTTTTGTTCAATTCCAAATTAAGTTGAGATTTTTCTAGATTTGAATTCATGTGATGGGTCGACACTAAACTATGTGATTCGAAGGGTAAGAAATTATTATCATAGCTATCTCTCTCAGCTTCATCATTAACATATTCAAATTCAAGGGTTCTTGTGGGTGAGTACTGAATATGAGGCTCAAGAGGGGATTCAAAATAGTGATGAATAGAATTATGTACAATAGAACTCAAGTGTGATTCCCCCTCTAGACTACTATCAGTATCGTGAGAAGGATCAACACCCTTCATAGTTATGGATGAAAGTGATAGACAAGGAAGAGAATTAATTTTATCATAGACAAATATAGGTCTAACAATGTTGTAAATCTCTTCCAAAATATCCTCATCTGTTAACTCACACTAAACATCTACTGCTTTAAAAAAAAATTCTACATAATTCAAGTGTGTGCTCAACCTCTTTTTCATGTTCCAATTCAAAAGGATCATTTCCCAAAAAAAGGTCTGTAGTGTCTTCTAAAAAGTTTAAATCAGGAAGAATAATGTTCAATTTAGCATCAATAAATTGAGATTCAAGTTTTTCAAATTTAAACATTTACCCCCATGTATTTCAAAACTGTTTTCAATTTCACTACACAAGGATTCAGAAAAGTGATTACTATGAGAATAGAGAAATGAAAACTCATCCGTTAGTCTTTCTTCAAATATCATTCCCTTATACTCATTATCCAAAAACATTTCAGAAATTATAAGTTGACAAGTTCAAAATATGTAAGAGAGGTTTTCAATTATGGGTCAAATATTTTAGATTCTATATTATCCATTTTAATGTTCTCATACCGATTATACCCAATATCAAGTTCAACCTCATTTTTCACAAAGTTAGAAAAATTGGGTGAAATGTTTTTAACATTCATGTTTTCAGTTTCAAGTTTGACTTCAACCTAGGTGACTTAATTCTCAAAATTTCTAAAACAATGATTTTTCTCCAATGTAAGAATTATAAAGAGAACTAAGCATTCCATTTCAATCTATTTCAATTCATCTTCATAATTTTCCAACTCAACCTCATTTAAGTTATTTATGGGATTTTAAATGTTATTCACTTGATTCAGTGAGCATGTTATTTCCAATTTTAATTCAATAGAATCAGATTCTTCAAGGTGAATTGTTTGTTTCCCAAGTTTAGATTCACTTTCTTCTTCAATTTGATTTTCAAATATTTTATAAACACTTTATCTTTCATTTTATTTAATTTCTCCTTGTTCATTAACCTTTTATTTTAATTCAAAAAACATGTTTTCTAATCTTTTCATTATTTTATCTTGCTCTTGAGAATATCTATGTTTAATTTCACGGGTTTGAGTTATCGAGGTATAAAATGGTTTCACCCTAGCATCCAATTTAGAATCAATTAGGAAAATTTTAGCTAGGGTGTCTAGAATAGACTCATATTGTTCATTTTCTTAAATGTAAAAATCCTATTGTGGCTGGTTATAGACACACTAACAGGATGTATGTCCATAATCTCCAAAACAAACACAGTAAGGTCCGGTGAAATAGTTTTGAGCCTTCAAAACTTTTTTTTAATTTTTCAGATTAAATGAAAAAAATAAATTCAAATTGAACCAAAACAGACAATCCAAGTAGAAAATGTTCACAAAACTTTTTTCCGATTTATTATACGATTTTTTCAGTTTTTTAAAAACACTTAGATTACTTAGCGCATGTCTTCACCGGAAACGACCCAAAATTTTGATGAGACCGGAGGTCGTCATAACCCTCAAAATTACATTTAGCAACCTACACTAGCACACTGGTGCATGGTCGATCCACAGAGAAGGCATGTGAGTGAATTTTAAGGTTTAAAACAAAATAAACTCCACTATTTTTAGCAGTGGGGGAAGTGAACATCTTTTTACTTTTTATTATTTTTTATATTTTTTAATGATGTAGTGCAACAAGATGAGGTAACATGATTTTTTACAATGTAACGAAATCTTATACTACAAAGCTGAAAAACTAAAGGAATACAAAAAACTAACATTAAGCAGCAAAGACAATGGAGCTAAGATCAAAAAATTTCTTCGGAATTCTAAACTTGATGGTTAAAAGGATAACTCTCCACTAAATTTAATTGAATCAAACCTTAGAAATTAGTTGAAATATCTTCCTTTCCAGAAGACACATCTAACAGATGTATGACTTTTAGAGTTCACCTCTCTAAGGATCATCGTCTATTAAAAATTTGAATAAATAATATAGTTGAAATTAAACATTACGTAAAACTCCATCTATAATGACATTAACACTTCAACAAAATGATGATCAAGTTCAATCATGCCAATAGATCATGAAACTATGATTTTTCTACAGAAAGGGGTGAACAATTTAATTTAACATCATAATTGATCTCGTTGATTAATTCTGATGTCAATCAAAGAGGAAGTGAAAATTTTAATGGATAAACCAACAAAGCTTAAAGATACCGATATAGAAAATCATCTTATGTTCATAATGAAAACTAGAATTAAAAACAACCAAAAACATAGTACAAGGATTAAATGAAGGAGGAGGAAGAACTCCCTAAGTGATGCTCTGACTTCAGGCTCCTTAGTCTTCAACTTGACTCCAATGCTGCTCATCAGAGTCTGTTCTCGGATGGATGTGATCATGGAATTTGAATGAGAGTGTTTCGATCAGCCCTCCAAATGTCTGTTCCTGGAATCAGAATGGGAGTCTCCCAAAAATTTTGCAGCTACTTTTCCTTAAAACATGCGGTCATCTACTGTGTGTCATTGCATGTCTTCCACCGACATAACTTTTCTTCTCCTATTACACCGTAAATGTGCGTGTCTTCGCGAACCACCCGTCGCATTAGTTTTTCCCTCATAAATAACTTCCCGAGAGTTATTTGAATGAATGTGGATAAGTTTTTGACTTTAGCATGAACCTAAAAGTATAAAACAGAGGATCATTAATTCAGCTAAAAGGAAAAGTTAAAATAATTACTTAAATAATAAGATAGATTATAAAATATTATCATTGATTAAAAAAACATAATTGTTTATTTGAGTTACTTTAGTAAAAATTGTTATATAAGTTATTATTTATATTTGTTAAATTATTACTAAAATAATTAATTACACTAAAAAGTTGTATTATAATTATTAAATTATACACAACATTAATTATTATGGTTAATAATTTATTTTTCAATTATTATTTTTAATTTATTATAAAACGTTTTATTTTAAATATAACAATTCAGTTATAATAATTTATTTATTTTAATATAATTTTTAAATTATTATTAATTACTTTAGTTAATTTATTTAACAATTTTATTTTATTAATATTTATTATCTTATATTTATTATTTATTTATAATTATTAATGTTTAATATTCTATTTTAGTCATTTTTATTTTAGTATATTAATATTTTTATTAGCTTATTCTTTCTCCCCCCAAATCAGTGCAACATGGGGGATTTGGATGTTTCTCACGCTTCCAATGACGAAACAACTCCCCTCCATCTTCAACCTCAGAAACACCCTATCTCGATTGGACATCTACTTGCATAGAGGCACTTCACACAAAAGTGCGGTATGCGTAGCCCTCCTCCCCGAAAAGCAGCTTGGCAGTGTGAATTCTTCTTAGTGGCACATCACAGTGGTGGAAGTAGGGTATTCTAGTGGCTCGAGGTCTTCCTCACGACAGTTGGTGCGACAGACACACCCAACTGACTTCTCCTTGCGGTGGAAAGCTATATCAGTGGTGAACCACAACGGTAACAATTACTAGTAGTGGAGTGGGGTTTCTTGTGGTTTTCGACAACTGCTTCAAGAACTTCACAGTGGCGGCATGAAAGTTCTCTTTTGACTCAAACTCAGCCCATAGAAGTATAGAGAGGCTCCTATGAGAGACATTAGAATGCAGAATCCCTCGCCTCGGTTTCCACTCCTATGGATGGTGGTATGGCGCCTGTGAAACATTGGGAGAAGAAGAGGCAGGAAGCAGAAGTTGGAAAACTGGGTAGAACAGGGGTGCTCGTACGGTGATGGAATTGTCGGTGAGTAGAGTATAGAGGTGAAAGAGACTGACACTGTGAGACTAATTGTGAAAAGTGGCATTAGTGAGAAAAAAGTGGAGAAAAAATTGAACTATCGGTGTGAGAATGTGAAGTGGCAGGGAAATGAGATCGGTGACAGGGGTGGGACTGATAGAGGAAATGGATCAGTGTTTGATGGTGAGACCAATAGAGGAAATGGATCGGTCGCAATGAGACACTGATAGAAGAATAAAAAAATGAGACATCAATAGTTAAAAACAAAGTAATCGACATGATGTGATACCAATGAAAGGAATTAAACGGTGAGTCAGTGACTCACCGATAATAAAAAATGAATCACCGTTAGTTAAAATTAAAAAAATGAGTCACTAAAACTTTAAAATGAGAGACCTAATACAATGTGAAGTGATTTCTAATCATGAATCACTAATAGTTATAAAAAACTTCGGTGTGACAAGGGATCGTTCAGTCATGATCAACGAGTCGCAACATTGGTGCGTCACAACATCGGTGCGTCAACTAACCGATAGAAAAAATTGATGTGTTAAAAGATTAATTTAAAACAAATAATAAAATGAATAAAACATTAATTAATTAAAAAAATTAACTAAACTATTAAAGATTAAATAAATAACTGTAACTAAAATCTAACTAAATTATTTAACAAACTAAAACAATTTAAGTAAATTAATAAATAAGAAAAAAATATTAAAATTAATTAAATATAGGTCTAAATAAATGCAAAACACATACGAATATTTTACCGCAAACATGAAATTAAAATAATTAAAATTAACAAAAGATATTAATCAACAAAGTTAATTAGTTAGATGAAAAAAAATGAAAAATTATGATTAAAAACACATTATTTTATTAAACTTAATCTTAGATTGTTAACTTATTTATTTATTGGAATAATTAAACTAGATAATAAATAATGTTAATTTATTTAAATGAATATAATTTAAAGAGCAATGTTTTAAATTAAAAACGAAATTAGATTAATGCAAATAACAATGAACAATTCATTAATTAATAAACATTAAAAAGTTAACCATATTTAAGATTATTATACTAAAAATAATTTAATATAATTAGAATAATTATAATGACTAAATAAAAATACTAAAAACACATATTTAATTATAAAAAATGATGAATTAATAGATTAAGTATTAAAAATACAAAAGTACCATTATTTATAAAAAAAGATTCAAAATAAATAATTAAATTGTTAAAAATTAAATGAAATATGTGGAAGAAACATGTAAAAATAGAGCCACACCAATTTTATTATTTCTCATAACTCTGTATCCCACTGGAATATATCAATGATGACCGAGGAGTAGGTTTATATCTCTCCCCATGTCCATGAATCATGTCATCATATTCTAGAAGAATGTTGGATGTGGGGTTATATTCCCTCTATCATAAACATATATGATATATATCAATATATTATAGGAAGTAATCAGTAGTAGGATAATATTTCTTCTCCCATAAGGGTTGAACTTCAGCATATTCAAATAGTAGTATAGGATCATGACTATATTACTACTCATAACAGTATCTAGGAGGCTTATTAGCATATTCCAATAGTATCTTAGAAGAAATATAATATTTATACTCCATATAAAACCCAAGAGTAATATCATATCCCTACTCCCACTTCAGTATCTCATTGGTATATTTTGGAGGTGGCCCAGGAGTAGGATTATATCCTTTCTCCCATCTAGAAATATCATATGCATATTCTGTCGACAACACAAGAGTCACCAAGGAGAGACCCCACTCATAATGGACATTTTATATAATTTATGATTCTAATTATGATCACGGTTCTTATATCATTCGTATAACAAAGGATATCCAGAAGGAAGTATCACATAGAGAAACTTTCAATCCACGAGTAGGCTTATATCTGTACACATGTCAACACTAATATTTTTTATTCTCTTAAGCATATTTCAATTGTTAACAAAAATTATAGAAATTAATCATCAATATGAGAGGGAAACTATGACCTTGGAGATCATACCTATAGAGATAGATACTTTTCATATATAGATATTAAATATTAATAGATGAATATTCATTTTACTTTATAAAAACACGCATAAAGACCATAAATGTTTAGTTTCCTTGAAAAAATGGATACAGAAACAACCGGTTCATAAGTTAACTACATTTCCTCCCACTATGTTCATCATAACTAGAAATGTTTTTAGTAGTATCATACATAATAAAATTATACATAACCTGGGGAAAATAAACACAAGAAAGGGATGCATCATATATCCAGTAAGGGTAAGCAAGGGAGATATCAACAATCAATTCAATATAACATGAACATAAGGGTATAAATACATGATAATAACAATGAGAAACTATACCCTATATATATTAGATTATAATCTTATGTCATGTCATAAAACCTGATAGTTCATAAGATAAGAATCAGAAAAGAATCAAAGAGCATGAGCCATGAGAACATAACATTGTCATAAGAAAATTATTTTTTGAATACACATAAGCATATAAAATCATTTACTTAGTATCAAAGCCTCATTTACATGACTATAATAGTAGAATGGATCTACTACCCAAACCAACATAGTATTCAAGGATAAATACCAAGACTATAATAATAAACACAACCCTTTACTGAATTTGGTTCACTCCACATTCCATTCATGTTTATCACATGAGATATTCATCTTCACCCCATGTATCAGAGGCCAATATAATTCCAATCCCACCCCTCACATAATGACAATCATATAAATTTGTTCCAAAAGATCATAAACATTTATCATATCACAACCTATGAAAAGTAAATGAGTTTCATAAGCATATCATCCTAGAATAACCCATGGAAAAGAAATAAGTTTCATAATAATTTCATTAATTCATAATAACCTATAATATATAGAACAAATTAATTTCATAATCATTTCATCAATTTAGTATAGCATAACCTGTGGAAATGGAAAATGTTTCATAAAAATATTTTCAACATAATCATAAACCATATAGATAACAACTAAGGATGGTATCATTGCACCAGATCCCAATTAAATATTAGGTTGCATCAAAGGATGTCATCTTAGATGTAAAATGATTTTTAACGATCAATTAAGAAATTTATTGAGGAAAATATCTATTTTAATTCAAAATCACTTACTTCAAATATATAAATTTTCCAAATTGTATAGTAAATATTTTAGTGGAAAATAAGCTTTGAAACAAGTAAACGAATCTTCAAATCATTAAGTGGATATGATGTCATGAAATTTCATTCATGTTGAATATGTTAAAACAAATATTCATTTCATGTTTTTGTTAATAATTAAAAAGTACCTCATTTTAAAAAGAGATAGAAATATTTATTTTAAACCATATTTAAAAATAAGAAAATGGTAAAAATTAACTTAAATTACCAACTTGGAATATTAAAAACATTATTGGAAATATTTTTATAAATTTTGATATAGGGAAAAAATATTTTTGACCGAAGATAGAAATAAAGCCGTTTTTCAATAAGAAAATATTATTTTGGTTTCTTGATTACATAAAGATTGGTTAATGAAATGAAAAATTTAATCTTCCAAAATAAATATAAGAGAATAAAATTCATGATTATACTGGGTGATAGATCATAATATTTTACCCTGAGAAGCATAATCATAAACAATCGTGATACATAATGAGATTATATCATAAAACACTTACCACTTTGGTAATTTTTGAATCGTAATACCCATGAAAGAAATAAAATCACATGGATATGCATATACAATAATTTCCATGAGAATAATCTTAAAATAAATTCATAGGTAGTATATACACCATAAAAAAGAAACTGGCGATGAATATGGAATGTATCCCACAAATATAAATGTGAGATTAAAATCTATTAACTTTGGTTTGCCTTCCTTTTTACATGTTTGAACCACATTTATAATAAATATATATTTATTTTAAATATATATAATAAATTATATTATTATTTATTACCCTTTTATAACATGTTTATTAATAATTCTTTATTAAAAATATTGTTTTGTGTGATAACTTCTTTGTTTTTCATGTATGTTTTGGTTCAGTAGTTTTTGGTCCTTTTAATTTTGTCATGGTTCCATAATCACCAGAATTGTAATCATGATATATATATATATATATCATATATATTCATTATATACATATTTATATTCATCCACAAATTTTAGAGATATAAAAATTAATTACAACATTCCTAGAGACTGTAAGTCGTATATACGCCTGAACATTGTTTTCATTTTTAGGCCTATGGAAAAAAATTATAAATAATATTTTACCTTTATAAATAATTTTTATATCATATATATAATATAATTAATTAAATATATTCTTATTACTATCCATTTCAAAAAAAAATATAAAACAAATCACATATCTTTATGGAGGCGGTAATCCACATTTACGCTAGAGTGACATTATCAATTTCTAATAGATTGGAAGGTATGAATAAAAATGCGATGTTATAATTATAGAAGTATAATTATTTAATAAATATAAAATATAAAAATTAAACCCATCACGATACCCAGTTGTTAGATACTGTGATCGAATATGAATTACATTGGTTTGCTAGGCTATAATCCGCCATACACACAATCGACAGTTTCATTACCCATTTGATGGAAGAGGATATGGATATAAGTTATTACATTAAAATAATATCATATTAGTGTATGAAATATATTGGTCCTATTATTTCATCATGTTTAAGGATGTTTTGAAATAGGTATAAGAAGAAATAAAATGAAAACACATGTTTAAGAACTATACCTCTTCGTCAGAAAACCACTTTAGGATTATACCTAAAGCCTTTCTAAGATAGGTTTATGGAAAAAATGGGAGTATGGTTCATGGAGATGTATGTATATAAGACATTTGTACATTTATTTTACAAAAAAAACTTTTATAATTTGTGAAAAAAGTGAAGAAGATGCACCCTTTTATAAGTGAGAAGAAGTGACATTTTTTTAAATACCCAAACTATTCAATAATGAGAATTCACTCTAAAAAATGTTTCTAAAAATTAATAAATAAATTATTATAGGGATTATAAATTTGATAAAAACCATAAAAACTAATGAATAACCGTTTTTTAAACATATTATTGACTTTACCTTTAAGGAAACTCACTTTTACTATTTTAGTTCTCACTACAGCAACTATTTATTTTCCTAGAAAGTTTATAGTTTAAGACTAAAAATAAAACATGAACTACTAGATAATTTGGAACTATTTATTCTAAATATAATATCTAATTTATAAAATAAAAATAGATGATTATGTAAAATTTATTTTAACACATACGCATGTAATGTGAAAACCTCACTTTAACCTTAACCACATTAATTAATTTTTACTATTTTTATTAATCATTATGAAAAAAATTATGTTGAAATTATTAAAATAAATAATATTTATTATTATTCCAAATATATAATCCACTATTTTCAATTTTTTTGAAATATATGGTAGAATTTAATTTAAAATTATGCCTATAAACATGATGAAAAGATGGGTTCCAATGAAAAGGTTATATTAAGTATAAAAATTTTTTATATAAAAAATAAACCTAAAATTGATTCCAATGAAAGTAATTTTATTAATAATAATAATATTTTATTATTTTTACTTTTAGAACAATTTTTATAAAAATTAAATTAGGTAAATTCTTTGAATGAAAATAAATTGCTTAATAAAAATAAGTATTTTCACTATTCATCGAAAAATAATCTTTTTATAAAATTATAAAAAAATCACTATAAGAGAATATTAAAATTTTCATTTAAAAAATGAATTTATTTTTTCAAAGTAAATTTTCTAAAATTGGCAGAAATTAATTTTAAAATAAGTGCACAAAATGTGATGAAACTGCTTTTTTATAAAAAACTTTTAAGCATTACACTGGATTTATTCTTATCTCATGCCTTTAAAAAATATTAGATGAAAGTTAAATAATATGAATAAAAATAAAATATATAAATTTCATTGAAATTATAAATTAAAATTTATCAATTTAATTTATTTATATAATTAGACATTACACACATAAAAAACTTTTTTTAGAAAAAAAATGTCATTTATTTTTAATTGGTTTTTATTTTAATTTTTAATTAATTTAGAAAAAATAACTAATTTTATAAATATGTAAAACATACATTATTCATAATATTTTTATTCCTATTCATACTGACTAATCTAATAGGTAGGTGATAACTGACACATTAAATAATATTATTTTAATAGTATATCATTGTTCTTTTAAACTCAATATTTCTTGTGACACAATATATCGAAGAAAATAAATTCAATTGAAAATGATATTTCATAAAATATCATCATGTTAAATTATACCCCCTTAAAAATAAAATTTTCCTCAAAATTACTTTAATCTAATATAAAATAATGAGGGCATCTTTATTTCATTTCATCCTGGGGTTCCCAAGTAGCTTCTTTGAATTTCTAATCCCTTGAGAGAATTTTAAACTAGTGAGTAGTCTTGTTAGGTATCACTTTATCTATATGTTCCAATATTTCTATTGGCTGTTCATCATAAGAAATATCATAATCTAGTGGTAAAACCTCTAAATTCTATACATTTTATGGATCAGGTATGTACTTCCTTAGGAGAGATACAATGAACACATTGTGAACCTGTGAGAGATTCGGTGGAAGCACCAAGCGATAATCTATCATACATACTTGATCATGAATCTTGATGGGTAAAACATACCTAGGGATTTTTTATTATTATTGAATATCATAGCTTTATTTAAGAAACAATTCATATAAGAACCTTTTCACTAACTTCCAAATCTAGATATCATCGATGATTATTGGAATAAGTTTTCTATTGAATCGATGTTTCCGTAATATGTTGATAAATATACTTGACTTTATCTACCATTTCCTCAACTAGCCTAGGTCCTAATATATTTATTTCTCAAACTTCATTTCATCATGTGGGAGTTCTATACTTATTTCTATAGAGGTATTCATATAGATCCATCTGAATTATTAAGTGATATCTATTATTGTAAGAAAACTTGACTAGAGGAATGCGTTGAAACCAACCACCATTAAATTAAATAGAACAAGATCTGATAAAATATTCTAGGGTTTTAAGGGTTATGTTAGACTAAAAATATATTTTTAAGATGATATGTATTCCTAAAAATCTATTTTATACAAGGGATTACTGAAGACTTCACCCAAACTTGGAGGTAATCCATTGATCCTGATTAGATAAAATAGAACGTGGTATTCCATGTAACCTTACCACTTCATTAATTTATATTGTGGAAATATTATAAAAAAGATGTCTTCTCTAATGTAAATTATGTGTGCTAACTTTATGAGGTGATCTCATACAACCATAATAGCATTATGGATATTGTATTTCTTATGGATTTTGATGAAAATATCCATGGTGATGTTTTCCCATTTCTATTTTAATAAGGGTAATGGTTGAAACAACCCCTTAGCATTTTTTATCTTAACCTTAAATTTATAACATACCACGAACTAAGATAGAAACCCTTCTCTAATGAACTGAATATTATAACAAGGTATGGATCATTAGTTTTTATTTTTGGATATTTTAAATGGTTATAGTGAGGTATTCAAATAAAGATAAGGAAGTCAAGGGAGCGTCTAGGGCACTTCTAGAGCCCATAGCTCTGAAAATGGGAAAGAAGGATGGGCTGTATGATTTGTCTACAACCATACAACCCAGGAACATGGCCATGAAACTACTGCTGTGGGGGTCCAGAGCCCATCTTCACGGTCTATGTATGATTAGTGAAACCATGCGCAAAGGCCATGCGGTGTGCCTAGTGAGGTAGTGAGCTATGCATGGCGTGCGCATGGTTTGGCCAAACCATGCACAGTAACTGTGCATGACTACTTTTGAGAAAAATTACAATTTCCCCTCCCTTAATTTAAGTTATAACTCCTCTTTTCCTCTCCTCCTACAGACACAAACTCCTCTTTTCCTTACCTTTGTAGCTCAAGCACCTTCCTCCTTTGTTTTCCTGCAACTCCTTCATCTAATTACTATTTCTCGATCATTTGGAAGCATAGGATCCCCTGAGGTAAGACTGGCCTCGTGTTCTCCTCCTTTATTGCTAAATTTAACTATATATTTTTCTATATATATGCAGGATCATTCACCTTATTTTCAGAGCATTGAACGAAAACTAAAATCTACTCTAAACTGCTCTGAATCTATGGTCAATACTCAGCTAGGTGTCATCTACGACCCTAAAGTAGGTGGTCATGTATTTTTCCATTTGAGTTTTGGCTGTTTAATATTTATTCTGTCACGCTGTGAGTTGGATTTTTTTGAGATCCTCTATGATGTTGATTCCTTCATGTCTAAATGACCCTAGAGCCTTGATATAGGTTAATTGAGTTTGTATTAGGGTTTTATAAATCACCATTTCTTTGTGTGGACCCCTAAGGGGTGTTCCACCCAAATTGGACATTATAGGCCAATTTCCTAAGATGTCAAATTATTGTTTGTAACTTTTGGGTTGGGTTTTATTTGAATTGGCCATCATCCCATGTGTATTTGGAGTGTACCAATGTGCCTCAATGTTACTTAGACCCTTTTTGTTAAGAATTGTCCAAATGTTTTTGTGATTATTTGACTTCGACATTTGGACCCATACACCATGACTTGAAATGGATTTTCTATGTTAGGAAAATTGGATGGTTGGCTGTGTAGGTTGGCTAGGATGCGTTGGACTAAACCTTATAAGTGATTTGGCTCAAATATAATGGTTTCAACAGATGGTATGACTTGCCCTTGTATTGATTTGTTATTAAAGGCATTTCATAATTGGTTTTCTTGTTTAATTTTAAATGATGTAATATGGTTTTCCTTACACTATATAATGCGAGTGATTATGAAATTTATATGATTATAACTCATAATTTAAATGAGTGTATTGGAGGAATTCATACAACACACCACATATGAAATGTATGGGTGTGAGGCATTCTTACCCCACACCATTGATAACCCCTTGAATGTATAGATGGGAGGTATTCTTACCCCCATGCCAGTTATAACCTCTGTATGGATGGGAGGCATTCTTACCCCATGACAATATCTTTTATGGATGGGATGCATTCTTACCCCATGCTAGATACTATATTAATATATGGATGAGAGGAATTCTTACCTCATTTCAGTGATAACCTATATATATTCCTAGTGAATTATTTAGAAAATTTTGCATTGAGCTGAAGCGATTAGACCTGCTAGGTGTCCTTTGGGAACCTGACCAGGAGGTAAATTGTTTATTTCGTATTGAATTAATTTCCTTCAGTTATATGCACACTATTTATTTACAAGTACAACTTGGATTACACTTAGACACCATTGGTGGTGTCCTACTTAGATTTATCTCACACCCTACATGGGATGCCCTTGACAGTCAGGCAGATTGTTTTCTTGTAGCTATGGATAAGGTAAAACGCCACTCATCTATCTATTGAATCTTTTTCGTAGATGGATCTTAGGAGAAGAGGACTAGGCTTAGGCTTGAAATGATATAGAATATTTTTTGGGATTTTTTACTTTGGTACCTTTTATTATTATGCATGCTTATTGTTTTTTGTTCCCATTTTGTATTGGCATGTCATGCATGCATATCTGCATCTCACACTGCCTATGAGGATTTTTTTATTTTATTCAGTCTTCCATTGTTTACTTCATATACCTATATATTTATGTTTCCTCTATTGTGTGTTTTTTTACATCCATCATGCACTCTCAGATGGGGGTACGATCTCCCCACTGATTACCTTCACAACTATGTTGCTAGTTAATAGCTCACGGCTTAAGGGGAGATGCACTAGGGGTCTTGTGGCTAGCCAGTCTCGAGGCATGGATTATGTGGAAGCTAGGTCCAAGACATCACAAAGTGGTATCAGAGGGATTTCCTTTCTTAATTTACTATTTAGATATAGTAGATAGTAGATTGGGAATTCTTGGGACTTGGTCGCAAGCCATGCTTGGTTGTTGTGAACCCATGTCCGGGATGAGGACCAAGTTTCTTAAATTATTTGTTTTATTGATTCTACTATTACTATTGATATCTTTTCACCATTTGGTTCTTCTCATGTTTTGTGATGTCATTGATATTGATGATGTTGGAATTGTGATGTCATTACTTAACCCGATGAAATGAGGGTTATGTGTTAGAACATGCATCATGATAGAAAAAATATGAATATGCCATGCATTTTTCCATGTCATGTTTAAATCTTCAGCAAGTATTTCCAATTATATGTTTTTGTGCCTTGTTACATATATACAGTTGAGCTAACACCTTTCTGTGGGATTTGGATCATTCTATGGTGTGATTTTTGTGGGTTCCACTCTTTGATTCATAAATGGATCATAAAATGGAATTCCAACCAGATCAACCATTTGATGAATGATATAATTACATGGATAAGAACAATTTAAATGAAAAATGACATCGGAGTGAGTGTCATCATTTGACTCATGAGGTGTATGAGACCTTATGGGTCGGAAAATGACATATTATTGGTTTCATCTATTTGAAAAGACTTATAAATTGAGAGCAACATGTTTTACACATGACTAACTTATAAGTTTGACATAAACCCAACCTTAGTAGGGGGTAGTGGGTGTTCATCTTTCTTATGGAATATTACATTGAATTATAACTTTTAGTCTAATATTTTGAAGTAGGAAGAGAGGTGTGTTCGTTATTATAGGAAGGCTTTAGTACCTATCCAAGTTTTTAAATGCAATCCAATGAAATGATTAAACCCCTTATGAGATGTTTGTTTTGATTTATAGTGTTATGCTGCCATGAACTCCCCAAGTTTTGTTCCCTGAGTGAGGTGGTGATCATGTTCCTAAGGTAATGGTTCTTGATATGATTGTTGTTCTTCTAGTTGATCCACCTATAGTTCCTCCTTTTATACCAATGTTGGGTAATGATGACCAGTTTTCGGAGGGATTCTGGCATATGATGATGAATATGATAGGTAGAGTGAGACCTACCCCGAGCATAGAAGAGGTGACTCATGAGTTTCAGGAATAGTATACTCCTACTTTCTGGGGAGATATAAGACCACGTGAAGTGGAGTCTTGAATCTAGGAGATCCTTTCTATCCTCAAGAACCTAAAGATGCCTCAAGGGTGGATGGTCAATCTAGCTACTTACATTCTATACAAATCAGCCCAAAGGTGGTGGGATGTCATCACCCATGTAGGCCAGCATATAGAGATGATCTAGGGTAACTTCCAGACTGTCTTCTATGAATATTTCTTTCCCAAACTTGGAGGGCTGACAGAGTTAGAGAGTTTATGAATTTGTAGCTGGGGACTATGTCAGTAATGGATTAATCAACCTATTTCACTAATCTTTAACATTTCACTATTTTTCTATCTACTGATGAGGTGATGGCTACTAGACAATTTGACGATGGGTTGTGTTACGCCATCTGGTTTCAATTCAATTTTTTTAGTATGACAACTATTTCATAAATTTTCAACCATACTATAATTATAGGGCCGAATCTAAGATATGTTGAGGGTGAAATCCAAGGAGGTTTATCACCTAAGGCTTCTATTGGATCTTCTTATGGGTGAAAGTAATATTTTTTAGAGTCTCGTAGGAGTAGCGGTGGTCAAGATACTTTCACTGATGGTTCTTCTATTTGTGACCAGTGCGGAGTACTAGGGTATTTCGAGAGCCAGTGTTTGTAGAATCTAGTGGAGAGCATATGTTGTGGTAGGATGGACCATCTACATAATTTCTGTAGAACTTTTACTCAAGTTCCTAGTGAGAAGGGGTCCGCACCTACCCCTCAGTCGGGAGTGGGCTCAACATGATCATGAAATTCAGGTAGATGGAATACCACCGGTTGATCAGGCCAAGGTGGTGGTTGAGGTAGAGGCAAACAGACTCATGTTTCTCAGAACTAGTAGAGGAAGCTTGCTCAGGGCAGTCAGGCAGTGACTCAGGGCCATAGTACATACCATTTACATACAGTCCAATGTACGCCACATGAGAAGACTACCATACCATCCGCTACACAAGGTACTATTATTATAGCCTCTACACTTGTGTATCCTTTTTTTATATAGGAACATCTATTTAATTAAAATATGAGTCAATCAATGGGAGTTTGGGCCTCAATGTGGAGTATTATCATAGTGTCACAAAGCTAGATACACCCTTTGGTATACATTCAAAAGGCGTTCATCATTGTTAGAACTGCCCCCTTGAGATTGGCAGTGACCTTTTTGAATGGAAACTCTATGTTCTCTATAGGATAGGTTTCGATGTAATCCTCGAGATGGACTGGTTAGTTCCCTATAGAGCCTGCATTGATTGAAATCACCACAGGGTAATGTTTATGTCACTAGAGGGAATTACATATGTGCATAAGGGAGAATGGGATGTTGGTATGACCTGAGTAGGACCCGAGAATCAGAGGATGGTTAGTGTTATGGAACAAGTTGATAGTCTTTTCCTTGATGACTAGGGGTTGAAACCCATTTTTTCCTCCTGTAGTGGATGTTTTCAGAGATGTTTTCTTGAATACTTCTATGGTATACCTACAGTGCGAGAAATATACTTTTCTATTGAACTTCTTCTAGGAGTATCACTTGTGACCATTACTCCTTATATGATGGAACCTAAGGATCTTTTAGAGCTCAATAATCAGTTGGAGGATCTGGAGGAAAAAGGTTTTATATACCCCAATACTTCTCCTTGGGGTTCACTTATCTTCTTTGCCAAGAAGTCAAACGATTCCCTTCATCTTTGTGTGGATTACCATCGGTTGAATCAGTTGAATTTCAAGAAATGATATCCCTTTCCTATAATAGATGGCCTATTTGATTATATTCAAGGATCGAATGTATTTTCAAAGATAGATCTGAGGTTAGGCTATCATCAGGAGCATGTTAGGACTTCATACATACCTCACACAAATTTTAGGAGTATGTATGTTCTTTATGAGAACTTGGTTATGCCATTCGAACTCACAAACACACCTGCAGTCTTTATGGATCTTATGAACTGTGTTTTACACCTATATTTGTATTCATTCATGGTTTTCTTCAATGACTATATCATAGTGTATTCTCACTCGAGACTCAACCATGAAAAACATCTTGATATCATGCTTAATATTATGAGAGATCATCCACTCTATGATAATATTAGTAAATGCCACTTATGGATCGATAATGTTCACTTCTTCAGTCATATAATGTCAGATTCATGAGTTTCAATTGATCTAGAGAAAGTGAGGGTGGTGGTCTCTTGGGAGTATCCTAAGAACGTCTTTGATATCCAAAGTTTATTGGGGCATGAAAGATACTACGAATGATTCATTCCTGATATCTCATGCCTTGCAGTGCCGCTTATGAGCCTGATGAAGAATTGTGTGAAATTCAAATGGTCTAGATCTTGTGAAGCATCTTTTCAAGAATTGATGGGCAGAATGACTTAAGCTTCGATACTGATTCTTCTAGATCCAGAAAGGGGTTATACATTCTATTGTGATGCATCAGTTATCTAGATTGGATCTGTGATGATGTAGGATGATCTAGTTTTTGTGTACGGTTCTCATCAGTTGAGGACTCATGAGAGGAATTACATGATGCAAGACCTCAATCCATCTGTTGTTGTTCATGCCTTACGCTGTTAGAGACACTCTTTGTTGGTAGAGAGTTTTGTGGTGTTCACAGACCACAAGAGCCTCAAATAAATCTTCACTTATAAGGATTTGAATATGAGATAGTGTAGGAGGGTCGAGTACATTCAATCATTCAATTTTGAAATTTCCTACACTCTAGAAAAAGAGAATTTAGTAGCTGATGCTCTGAGCCGAAAGGATCAAATACACACAGTTCGGGATTCCAGGGATGAATGGAATATTATGACCTTATTCTTAGAGAATCATGTTGAGGTTCAGGAGGACCATGGTCATACTATTCTCTCAGTCTTAGTGGTGGAATCTAGTCTTCTAGAACAAGTAAGGCTGAGTCATATATCTATTCCTAAAGGATTTTTCTTACAAGAAAGTGTCCCAGATAATGATGCATCATCTGGTTAGACTTTCGATGAGGATGATACTACTTTTGTCTGTGGTCGTGTTTGTGTACTAGCATACATCATAGAGGAGATGATGAGGGATTTCCCTACCTCAGCATGGGTAGTTCACCCTAGAGCCACCAAAATGTATCAAGATCTACAACATCAATATTGGTGGCCCAACATGAAACATCAAGTAGACAGTTTCATTACACGATGTTCCACCTGTCTGTAGGTGAAGGAAGAACATCAACATTCGGAAGGGATTCTTTATCCATTGTCCATTATTGAGTGGAAATGGGATAGTGTTTCAATGCACTTCGTTACCAGAATTCCCAGATCACCTCGTGGAAATGATGTAGTATGGGTTTTTATTGACCGTCTGACGAAGGTCACACACTTCTTACCTATGCGAGAGACCATTTTTGTAGATGATATGGGATGATTTTACATCAAGAAGGTGGTACATCTATATGGAGAACCTATTTCTATTGTTTCTAAAAGATATTCCTATTTCACATCATGATTATGGCAGGGGTTGAAAAAGGCCTTGGGTACGCAGAAAATTTTGAGCACGACCAATCACCATTAGAACAATGGATAGACATAGCATACAATTCTAGTTCTAGAGGATATGCTCCATGTGTGTGTTCCAATCTTTGGGGGTTATTAGGAGAAACTGATTCACCTCGTTGAGTTTTCTTATAACAATATCTTTTAGTATATAATTGAGATGACTCCCTATGATGCATTGTATGGTATACCTTGTAACTCTTCTCTGTGTTGGTTAGAGGCAGGGGAAGCAGTCGTGCTTGGGCCTCATCTCATGAAGGAAAATTCAACGTAGGTCCAGCTAATTCAGATGTGTATGTTAATAGCTCAGTCTCAGTAGTATTCTTATGCAAATAGATGCCAAATACCTCTTGATTTTGAGATCAGAGACTGGGTTTTTATTGAATGTATCACCGAGGTTGGGGAATATATGTATTCAAAAGTACGGTAATCTATCACTGAGAATCATTGGATCCTTCGAGGTTGTAAAGAAGACTGGACTAGTGGATTACCAATTATCACTTCCTTAGAGATACTGGTCAATGAATGATTTCTTTCATGTATCTCAGCTTCGTCGATATTATATATACCCATCTCACATCTTCTACCCTGATGAGGTTGAGCTAGATATGGATGATTTATTCAAGGAGTATCCAGTTCATATTGTTGATCGGAGCATGAATACACTTCGATGTAGGTTTATTCCTCTTGTATGGGTGCTAGGTAGCATGACCGAGTATAGGAAAATACAAGGGAGTGGTAATCTGATAAATGATCTAGTGGCTAGAGCTCCTTGCTGATAGTACCTCTTTACCCTAAAAAGGGAAACTCAGGGATGAGTTTCTATAAAGAGGGGAGGTTGTGATGACCAAACTCTTAGACCAAGGTATGAATTGTTATTTTTTATTTTTGGATATTTTAAATGTTCCTAGTGAGGTCTATAATAAAGATGAGGAGGTTACAAGAGTGTATGGGGATCTTTCTGGGCCTGAAGCTTCGAAAAGGGGAAAGGAGGTCGGGCCACACAGTTTATCTGGAACCGTGTGACCCAGGCGCATGGCTATGCGACCACTATATTGGGTGTCCAGATCCCATCTTCACATTCTATGCACGGTTAGTGAAACCGTGAATAGAGGATGTGTAGTGTGCCCAGTGAGGCAGTGAGCTACGCACGTTGTGTGCACAATTTCTACCAACCGTGCACACCCAGTTTTGATGAAAAATTACCATTTTACCCTCTCTTTATTTAAGTTAAAACTCATATTTTCGTCTCCTCCTATGGACAGAACCTCCCGTATTTCTTCCCTTTGATTATCAAACCCCTTCCTCTTTGGTTTTTATGCAACTCATTTTTATGGAGACCGTTTCTTGATCCGTCAGAATCATAAGACCCCCTAAGGTAAGGATAACCCAATGTGATCCTCCTTCCTAAGTAAATTTGGACATCTGTTACACTATTTAGATGAAGGATAAATCTCCCTATTTTCATGGCATTGGACAAAAGCTAATATCTACTCAAACCTTATCTAAATCTGAGGTCGATACTCATAGAGGTTCCATCTATGGCCCTAAGGTAGGACGTTACATAGTTTTCCACTAAAATTTTGGCTGTTTGGTATTTATTCTGTTGTGTTATGAGCTAGACTTTTCCGAGATCCTCTATTTTGTTGATTAATTTATGTATTAATGAACCTAGAGCCTTGATATATGAGAATTATGTTTGGATTAATGGTTTATAAATCACCCTTTGTGTAGACACCCAACAGGTGTTCCACCCAAATTGGCAATGTTAGGCCAATTTCCCAAGATGTCTAATTATGGATTGTAGCTTCCAACTTAGTTTTTAAATGAATTAGACATTTTCCCATGTGTATTTGGAGTGTACCAAGGTTCTTAAATAATGATTAGACACTTTTGGTTAAGAATTGGCTAAATAGGTACGTGGGTATTTGACTTAGACATTTGGACCTTGACACCTTGACTTGAAATGGATTTTCCATGTTAGGCAAATTAAATGGTTGGATTTGTAGGTTGGATATGATGATTTTTCCTAAACCTTATATGTTATTTGGCTCAAATATAATGTTTTAAGGTATGTAATGGATTTACCTTGTCTTTATTTATTATCAAATTCATTGCATAATTGGGTTTCTTGTTTAATTTGAAATTATGTAATATGGGTTTACTTACACTATATAATGTGAGTGATTATAAAATTTATATGCTTATCACTCACAATGTGAATGTGTGGATGGGAGGAATTCATACCCCATTCCACTTATGAAATGTATGGGCGGGAGAAATTTGTACCCCATTATAGTTATAATATCTCTATGGATGAGAAGAATTCTTACCCCATTCCAATATCTTCTATGGGTGGGAGGAATTATTACACAACGCCAGGTACTGTATACATGTATGGATGAGAGGCATTCTTAAATCAAGCTAGTGATAACCTATATATATTCCTAGTTTCTTATTCATACATTCCATCATTGAGATGAAGTAGGTAGACCCGACACATTTCCTTTGGGAACCTGAGTGGGAGGTGAATTGTTTATTTAATATTTCTTTACTTTACTGTTGTTAGATGCACACTATTTACTTACAAGCACCACTTGGATTACACTTAGACACCATTGGTGGTGGCCTGATGAGATTTATCTCACACATTACTTAGGATTCTATTGGCACCAGAGTAGACTGTTTTCCTATAGTTATGGATAGTGGAAAACACCACTCGTGTGGCTATTAACTCCTTTTATTAGATGGGACTTTGGAGTAGAGGACCAGGCTTATGGTCAAGATTTTGTAGAAATTTTTTTAGGATTTTGTTTCATTTGTACCTTGTATTATTATGTATGATTCTTGTTTTCTATTACCATTTTGTACTTGCAAGTCATGCATGCATATCTATATTAGAAACTGACTATGAGGATTTTGTTATATTATTCAGTCTTCCATTATTTAATTCATCTTCCTATATTTTTATGTTTTTTCTATTATGTGTTGTTGTTACATCCACTGTGTACTCTGAAATGGGGGTATAGTCTCCCTGGTTACTACCTTTATACCCTCACTACAAGTTGGAAGCCCATGGATTAAGGAGATGTACTAGGGGTCATGTGTCCGATCAGTCTTGGGACTTGGATTACATGGAAGCTGGGTTCGAGATGTCACAACTTCAATATCCCTGATCATGATATCCGACCAAAAATACTCTTTCAGATCCCTGAACATATTCTTACCTCTATAATGGATAGGGACTGAATAACTATGGGCCTACTCTATTATATCCTTCTTAAAATTTGGTATGGATGGAACAAAAAAAGTTTTTTAATCTTATCATTCTTTCATAATCAAGGTTGGACTCACGAAGATTTATGAACTTCTTTTGAAGCTTTATGTCTTCCTTTGGTGTCTCTTTAATATTCAATTCTATAGATGGTTGAACACTTATTTTAGAAAGATAATATTTATCCCCATCCTTTTGGATTTCAATATCCATAATTTGAAAATACATAAAAATTTAATCTTTTGTGATCCTCATCATAGATAATCTTGCATGATCCTTTCTACTCAAAGCATCAACCACCATGTTCACTTTCTTATAGTGGTAATGTATTGAGAAGTCATAATCTTTAATCAGATAAAACCATCTTCTCTGAAGAAAATAAAACTATTTCTATGTGAATATATAATTTAAAATTTTATGATCAATATATATATCACACCTTTTCCATAAAGATAATGCCTCCAAAATTTTAATGAAAATTTACCACAGATAACTACAAATCTTAAGTTGGATAATATTTCCCATGAGCATTCAATTGTTGTGAGGAACAATATATCACCAAGTCATTCTACATGAAAATTATTCACAATAAATTCTTATACACGTAACTAAAGATTAAAAACCCTTACCCACTAGAGGGTAATGTAAGAATAGGTGCAATGAGTAACCTTCTATTTAGTTCCTTGAAATTTTAGTCATATTCATATGTCCAAAGGATTTGTCTCCCTTCCATGTTAACTTGGAGAGTGGATTAGACATTCATGAGAAATTTTCCACAAAGAACCAATAATATCTAGACTAACCAAGAAAACTGCCGATCTCAGTCACATTGATTAGTCTTGGCCAATGTTTAATAACTTCTATATTTAATAGATCTACTGATATACCCTTGATTGATATTATATAACCCAAAATGATACCTTTTTTATCCAAAATTAAAACTTTGTAAAATTTTCATACAACTTCTCCTTTCTTAGGGTCTTCAGTACTATCCTCAAGTGATATTCATGCTCTTACTTGCTAGTTGAATATATAAGAATATCATCTATAAAGACTACCAAAAATTTATCATGTTAATATCAAAAGACTATATTATTTAAATCCATGAAGATAATGGGTAAATTAGTAAGAACAAATAACATCACTATGTTTTATAGTGACTATAACTTGTATGAAATGTCATATTGGGTATATCCTACTTATTAACCCTAAATTGATGATATACAGAACAAAGATCAATCTTGTAAAAGTATTTGTATTTACACATTTGAAAAAATATTTCATCAATACAGGGTAAAGGATACATGTTCATGATAGTGATCTTTTTAAGATCTGGATAATCAATAAAGAGTCACATTGATCTATTTTTATTCTTAACAAGAAGAATTGGTGAACCCTATGGTGAAACACTCGGCTGAATAAATCAATTTTTAATATTCTTGTGGAGTTTCTTATTTAATTACTCAAATTCAATAAGGGACATTCTATATAGAGTTTTTTAAATTGGTGTATCACCAAGTATGAGTTATTTTGGAAACTCAACTCCATGACTAGGTATAAGACAAGAAAATATTTTTTAAATACAAAAAAGAAACTCCCAAAAAATTCCTATCATCGATGTTCATTTTATCCCCAAACATCTAAGAAAAATACACCTTTTGAATAGAAATAATGTCCTATAAAATGGATGTTATATCCTTCAAAATTTCATATTTATCTTCGCACTGATATATGGTCATAGGTTGGTTCATAATTTCAAATGTGACTTCCCTTCTTGGGAAATTGATGTGGAATTTATATAGATAAATATTATATATGCCTAATATATCATCGAATTTAACCAAATTAATAATAAAAAGATTTTTAGGATGTACATTACCACAAACTTCAACCAGAAAATAATAATAGACTTGAGATGAAATCATCATAACATTAATGCTTTTAGCTGCTAATTCAACATATAATTTTTGGAGATATGAATTAATATTCCTAAATACTTTTATAATATAAGGTAATTTATATAACTATGTTCAAATTATATAATTAAATATTTGAGCATATATATCACCACCCCAAATTTATTTTTCTATCATCAATAATTTCATGAAACTAAAATGGTTAGTATGACTGTTATGAATCTTTGATCATAGAGATCAATCATTCATAGGATGACTAAATCATGACACCTTTTTTTTAATCTATGAAACCTCAGTTTTAACCTAATCTATTCCTTCTCATTATCGATCCAAATCGTTCATAATGACTTATAAGAAAAATGTGAATTAACATAACCATATCTCATAGGAGTGTCAAAATAGGTGTGTAGTAAGGGAACACTCACCATGCACCAGAATGATCATTGAGATATACTTAATGAACTATTTTAGGGGTTATAACCCCTAGATGCATTTGTTTTAAAACTATGTTCAATTTTCAGATCTAGACATGAATGTTTTGATAGGAAAACCAAACTCCTTTATTTAACATAGCTTAATACATTCTCCTATACTTAATATTATCCTAAGGGTTCTTAATAAAGTTTTCTCATCTTAGTTTTCAAATGTTAAAATGATCCTATACTTTGATACCAACTATAGAGACCCATAAAGATGATAAATTGATATTAAATCTTAACAGATGAATATTGATTTAATTTTACAAAAACATGCAAGAGGACTATAATGGGTTGGTGTCTTGGGATACTCAGATGCATAAACAACGGGCATATAAGTGAACTAAATCATCCCCCTATATGTTCTTCATAATTAGAACAATTATTATTCAAATTATATATAATATATTTCTTTATAACATAGGGAAAGAAAACATAATAAATGGCATGATCATGTGCTCAATAAGGGTTAAAAGGAGATATAAATGATCACTTAAACATAAAATGACCATAAGGGTGTGATTACAAAAGTACGACACATGAATACTTTATCCTCCATATCTTAGATCATAATATTGGGTCACATAACAAATATTGGCATTTCACAAGACACGAATCATGAAGGAATTAAGGAGAATGAACCATGAGATCATAACATTGGTATAAGACATGGATTTGTGATATAAACCTAATAATAGAAAATAATTTCCCTAGTAGTCGAGGATCATTATGAAGACTATCATAATGAATTGGGTTCAATCCCTAAACAAACATAGTAGTCATGGTTCACTACTAAGAAAATCATAATAGACATAGTCTCTTACTATATTGGGTTCACTACCCATTCCATTCATGTTTATATCATGATTGATTAATCTTTACCAAATGCATTGGGGGGCTATATAATTATGGATACACCTTTCACATAATGAAAATCATATAGTTGTGTGATATAATACCATAAATTATTAATTATATCATAACTCATGAAAAAATGGGTTTCATAAACATCTCATTATAACATAACACATGAATAAGAATAAGTAATGGGTTTCAAACATTTCATCAATTCATAAAATCATAACCCATGGAAAAGGAATGGGTTTCAATCATTTCATCAATTCATAATATCATAACCCATGTAAAAGGAATGGGATTTATAAATATATTTTCTCTGTAATTATAAACCATACAAAAAAATAATAAGAATGGTATCATTGGATCATATCCCTTGTAAATTTTAGGTAACTTTAAAGGATATCATATTAGATGGTAAATTATTTTAACATATCACTTTGAAGAGGGAAATACCCTTTTACTTTGAAATAACTTATTTATAATCTAAATATTTCCAAAATAAGAAATAAAAAATTTTCCTTGAAAATAAATTTATAAAATTTTAATGAAAGATTCAAATAAATGACAAGTCATAATGGTGGTAAAATCTATTAATACTTTATACATTAAAACAAAGATTCCTTTTACATTTTCAGTAAAAATAATAAAGTAACTCTTTTTGTAAAGATACAAGAAGATTCATTTTAAATAGTTTTATAAAAAATTAAAAAATGGGTAAAAAATAATTGAAACAATCATAAATTAATACTAAAAATATTCTTGACATAATTTTTATAAAACATTGATATGTAAGAAAATTTTTTTTATACTGAAGAGTGAAATAAATTTGGTTTTCCTAAAAAAAATATTATTTTCTTCTCTTGAGTACTTAAATAGAGTAAAATAAAAGTAATAAATTTCATATATATATCTATATAACCATAGGAGAATAAAATTTAAGATTTTTTTGAGTGATAAATCATAAAATATTATCATCAAAATAATAACCATAAAAAATCCTGATAAATAATGAGATTTTAACATAAAACCTTAATAACATTTGTAAATTTTTAATCACAAGCCACATAAAATAAATAATCTTTTATTTATATTTATATCCCATAATTTTCATGAGAATAATAATAAAATACATTCACATACACCACAAAAAAGAAAAAAGTGGTGAATTTGGCGTGTGTCCCACTAAAATAAAAGTAAGACAAAAATCCCTTACCTCAGGTATGGATTCTTTTTTAAATTTTAAAAAATAATTTATAATAAATATATATTTGTTATAAATATATAAATAAAATATATTATTTATTATGACCATTTAACCACCTTTTTTTTAATAATTATTTATTAAAAACACTGCCCTAGGTGAAAACTACTTTGTTTTCCATGTATGTTTTGGTTTGGTAGTTTTTGATCCATGTACATTGATCATGGTTAAATCATCTAATTTTTTTTATCATGATAAAAATATGTTATATATTCATTATATATATATATATATTCATATCAATATATTAAAGTTAGATATATAAAAATTAATTTCACCATTCATGGAGACTATAAGTCGTACATACACATAAACAATGTTCTCATTTTTTAACGGATGGAACTAAACAAATGAAAATAAAATTTTAACATTAAAAAATCATTTTAAGTCATATATATCACATATATGCATTAAATATATAATTATTAAGATCCAAATCAAAATAAAATGAAAAACGTGTCACATCATTTCGTGGAGGAGGTAGTCCACATATAAGCACAAGCGAAATTATCGTTTTCCAAAAAATATGAAGGTAAGATGGAAGATGTTATATTATAATTATAGAAGTATAATTATGATTTAAATATCATTTATAAAAATTAAATAAATAATTTTATCAATTTGTGATAGGTGGTGATGAAAAATAAATTAAATCGGTTTTTGAGGTGGTAGTCCGCCGTACACATGGTCACCATTTTTGTTTCCCATTTTATTTAAGAGGAGGTGGATATAGGTTATAAATTAACATAATATAATATAATTATATTTAATATACTGGTTTTGTTATTTCATCATGATTAAATAATATTTTAAAGAGTTATAAGAAGAAATAAAACAGAAACATATGGTTAAGATCTATACCTCTTCTTTGGAAAACCTCTTTAGGATTATTCCTAAAGCCTTCCTAGGATAATATTTTGATAAAAATAAGGACTCTAGGTCATTTTTAGGTATTTAATTAAGGGATAATCATAGGTATTTTTGGAATAATAAGTCCTTTTAAGTGTGAAGAAATTCGGAAAGTAGGTTCCCTTTTATAAGGGAGAATGAGTCACAATTTTTGTAAATACGAAAAACTATTCAAAAATGGGAAGTTAGTAAGCAAAAAAGTTCCTCAAAAACTGATAAATAATGTATTTCATGGAATATAATTTCGATACAATCCTCCAAAACTAAAAAAAACACATGTTATAAGCATGATATTCCCTTCACCACTAAGGTTAATCACTTTTACCAGTTGAGTTTTGACCACAATAATTAGTTTTTTTACCTAGGTAATTTAACATTTAAGCCTAAAAATAAAATTGGACATATTATAATTTAGAGAAAATGATAATAAATATTAAATATAATTTATCCAATAAAAACCTATATGTGTGTAAAATTTATTTTGTCTCATGCGCTTTTGATGTGCAAAACCAAATTTTAACCTTAACCGTTATAATTAATTTTTATAGTTTTTACTATTCATTACTAGAAGAAATTAAGTTTAAATTTTTAAATTATATTAATTAATTTTATTCCAAATATGGAATATATTTTATCAAATTAAATTCAAATAATTGGTAAAATTTAATTTAAAATTAAACATGTAAACGCGACTAACAACGATCTTCCAAAGAAAACATTTTTTTATGTATAAAATGTTTTTTATATAAAATATAAACCTAAAATTGATTCCAATT
The DNA here is from genome assembly GCA_963277665.1 of Viscum album. Lineage (NCBI taxonomy): Eukaryota > Viridiplantae > Streptophyta > Magnoliopsida > Santalales > Viscaceae > Viscum > Viscum album. The sequence continues at coordinate 2,059,764,061 of OY728133.1, read as the reverse complement.
ACCTAAATTTTATTAATAATAAAATAATTAAACTTATTGTTTATTTAAAACCTTTTTAAACAAAATAAGACTTTGTAAATTCTATACATGATAAGACATTTTTTTAATAAAAATCAGCATATTTCACTATTCATCGAAAAATTAAAATTTTTCAAAAATTATACAAAATTAACTATAAGATAATGTTTAAATTTTTATTTAGAAAAAAAATTTAAAATTTTCAAATAATTTTTCTAAAATTCGAAAAAATCAATTTTAAAATAAGTGTGAAAATATTTATGAAACAACTTTTTAGAAAAAAAACTATTTTAAGCATAACACTGTATTTATTCTTATACAACTCCTAGAAAAAATATAAGATGAAAGTTAAAATTACCTATTTAATATAAAATATATAAATTTATTTAAAATAATACAATAATAGTGATCGATTTAGTTTATTCTTACTAACACACATTGCACATATAAAATCTGTTTTTTAGAAAAACATCTTCTTTAGTTTCAATTGGTTTTTATTTTAAATTATAATTAATTGATAACCAAAGAATTATTTTTTACATGTTAAGATCATAATTTATTCATTATTTAGTTATTATTAGTCATACCAATCAATCTAACAGTTAGGCGATAACTATCACATTAAATAATAAAATTTTAATAGTATATCATGATTTTTTAACTTAGAGTTGTGTGTAACACAAGATAGCGAAGAAATTAAATTCATTATTTTGAAATATTTCATAAAATATCATGGTTATACACTCCACATGGTACCATGATCAATACATATGTAGATATTCTCCAAATTACACATCACATAGGTCCTCCCTATGGTAATTTGAAGATGAACCATAAAGGTCCTGCCCATGGTGCAGGCTGCAAAGTTCATCCCCATAACATGTAGATTGACCGAAAAAGATGTTATACCCTTGTAATGTTATTAAAAACAATTTAACATGAAGTAAATACCCATGGGAACCATGATAATAACCTTGAAGGTCCTCCCTAGGGTATATATTATACATGTCCTCTCTACGAAAAAGCAAACATATGAAGGGGAGGTCCTTCCCCTGACTGTAAATCAAGTATCAACCTTATAGATCCTCCCCATTAAGGTTACTGTGAAGTACCTCACTACAATGACTTATATTATCAACATGAATACACTTCTCATGTTAAATATGATCTAAATTTTCCTAATATTTAGAATCACTCTACAAATTAAGGCCATCTACACATGGTGCATTCTTATCAATCTCCAATATCTCCTCCTAGCCAAAATATAGTCTGGGGTGAAAATCATTATATGTTCCTCTCGTATAATTCTTACCCTCTGGTGAAACTAAAGAGATTCTGAAAAATATTTCTCTTTTTTGACAAAGTTGTAGAAAAATTTATTTTATTTTTATATCTAGTTGAGGAACCCCTCATTGAGGATGTGAAGAGCATTATGGTTATGAGGAAAGATATGAATAGGGATAGATTACTGGTCATGTTCTAGCCCATCACTACTCCACACCATGACATTATAAAGGAATTAAAATAAAAACACACACCCTAATTTCACCGTAACCTATGGGATACTGTCTAAATTCTAAAGACTAGATACATATATTATGAGGTGTATGTTGACCATGTTGAGGAAATAAATTAAATTCACCACCAAGTTAAACGAGAATACATTTTAGTGGCCCAAAATCCTAGGTTAGGGATATATCATGAGGGTATCCAACACAATTTCCTCAATAGTAGGAATTCACTTCTCTAGATATTCACTGACAACCCACATGATGTGCACACTAGAGGGTATAGAGAATCTGTACCCATTAAATTCACCCACTAATTGTACAATAAAACTCATCAAGAAAGATATCTTGTAGTGTAATTATTTTAGTCGATGTCTTAGGCCCATGATCTATATATTTTATATAGTCTATCTAATTCAATATAATCCTTCCTAAATACAAAAAGTGGCATACTAAGAGGAATCAATCCATTAATATAATCCTACATCAAGATACCAACGAGGCCAATAAATCCTATTGTTTAAGGAATGAAAATCCTACAACCACAAAGAAACAATCAATTATAAGCAGTTGTCACCCTAAAAAGGTAATGCATCCAACTCATGCTTGAATAAAGGATTGAAAATCCAAGAAATCTACTATAACAACAGCCTCATCATCATTACGAGAAACCTCTAGTTCATAGGGTTAAGGTTATTTTAACTACCACCACACCTAGGATCATTAAATCCACATCATATCCAAGATATGTTGGTGAATGAGAAAAATAAACCCTATCCTATAGGGTTGGGGGCCTTGTTACTTACCCATCCTTTGAGGAATCTAGTGTTTTTTTAGGATGGGAGGAACTTCATAAGAAACATCCTTTCAAATTCCTCAACTTTGTGATCCATCCTACTCATTAAGAGAATGTTTAGTGAAAGATATTATAGATTCCTTCAGGATCACCATTCATAATCCACATTATAGGGAATAATATGGAGGAAACGTGAAACCTCCGAGGGGCCAGAAACAAATTTGTTCCACTTAGAAATCATATAAAAATGATTATTATGATCAATTCATCAACAAATATTCAAGTGTGATAAACACCCTTACATTTCAAATGAGGATATCATTCTCCTTACTAAGTTCATTTCTGTAAAAATCACTAACATCAACACTATTGGTAAAAAAGATCATTAAATTGACACATAATAACATTATTAGGTGCCATCAATTTGAATTTTTTTAACATTAAAGTCCACAAAGAAGGTTTATATACATGATATTAGATATAGAACCATGTATAAGGATCTCCTTTGAAAGTCCCACAACCACTTTCTCAATGAGATTCAGATAAAGATAAAGTGAAAAGGGAGGCTCTATATCCCCCAACACTAGATGAATATGAACCTATATTAACTGAAAATATAATTTCTAAATACTAAATTTAGTGAGAGAATATAAATAAAACAAACACTAAACCACTCAAATTAAATATCCCTAACAAGTGAAACTCCTATGATGAGGCCAATATATCTCCTATAAAAAACCCCCATGAAATAAGAGAATAATTCTCTACCACAAAGAGAAGAGTCTAACCATTTATCCAACCCTAGGCTTAGAAAAAAATTTATCTAACCTTAATAGATGATGAATATTCAGAATACCCTCCCCTAGGGTAATAACCACCACCATTTTAAGAGAACTACCCCAATAAAACTTGAGCTATATATTTTCAATAGACACATGTAACCTGACCATATCTAACTTTTCCAACTACTTATATATGAGCATTGTCCTAGGAGACAATTACACTAGAAATAATTGTATTTACTGAGTCCCTTTATACTCAAAATTCGGTCATAAAGAGAAAACATGACCAATATATCTATAGAGGAAACCATATACATATTAGGTGGACTTGACTATTCTACCACCCAACATTTTTTAATTTCACATTCCCAATATTCAATGGGTAAATAGATTCAAAGAATCATATCATGCACTTCAAATATCAACGAGACAAAATGATGTGAACATTAGAGAAAAAACGGGAAACAAAACATTGATGTTTCATATAAACCCTAGAGGGGTCTGAGTTTATCTTGTATAATATCATACTAGTTGAGACTATTTCCAAATATGAAAATTTGTGATGAAAGTTTCTTTAACTAATCAATTACATATCAAGGAAATCAAATATTATTGACCATTAAAATTATAAGTATAATTAAAATAAGAGGGTTTTAGACTTTATCGCCTAGTGAAATAGATTGACCTACTCTCTGAATATACAAATTTTAGGAGAGTAGCTAGTAGAGATATATATAGATAATCCCCAAGATGAGATATAATATCCAATAATTCCCTTAAAATACCATGAAACTTTTTGTGAGTTTGAAATAATAAGACAAGGTCTGGAGGATTCCATTTGGTGTACCAATTCCAAGTCTCAATTGACACCATTGGCATAAGGGAATAAGATTAATAGAGAAAAACACACAACTATAATTATAAATCTAGTTCCACCAATAGATCTAACCCCCCAAGGATTCTAAATATCATGTGGTTCAACCTCTTTAATAATAATTATAGAAATAATGATTTTGTTTGGATGTGAAAGAGGAGAAAATTCATCCTAAATCTGGGGGTTGGAGGAATACAATTTATTCCTTTAAAAATATAAAAAAACATAGGGTTCTAAATAGCATCCTTAGAGAAGGAATTAATCACAATTTTGGAAAGAAGGAAACCCAATGAGGCCATGATGGATAATTTCTCAGACTACTACCCCTACTATTGGATTCTAGGGAACAACATTTAGACACACTTCATCTTCAATTATATACTCCCTAATATGATTGAATTTTGAAATTTCAAGTTGGGTAAACTATTAATATAGGTTATAAATTTTTCTAATGCTCCATAAAAAGAATCAGGATAGTGGAATGAAGTCCCATCCAAAGGGATGTAGGAATTCAATGATTATATAAACTAGAAATCACTGAGTTGAGCACATGAAATAATCAAGGAACAATTAAACCAAACAGTAGTGAACCTGATTCCCTATATGATATTTGAGGATTCATATTCATCACCACATCATTCCATGTATTAATTCAACTTCCAATAATAAAAAGAATAAAAATAAGAAGATACCTTATTGATACCTAGAGTCAGCCTTGACTCTCCAGGTTTTCTCATCTCCATCACTAAGAGGATGGGAAATGCCACACTAAATGGGATTTTCATCAGATGATAAGTCTAAATATGACTCCATCATTTTAAAAGTAATAAAATTACCATTTTTTTACTAATGTGGAAGACTCATATAAACCTGATTTCCCTAAAAATAATTAAGAAAAAGGTCACATAGGTTTAACAGGTCAGATAACAAGAAGTCATGGTTGACTATGGTATTCAAGGACTATTTCCATTGATGTAATAATTGTGGATGTAACTCAAGTAAAATCTCTTAAATGATCTCAACAATAATTTTGGCTTAATAAATTATCATCTAGCGCTCGTTTGACCCAATTATATGGGAATAATGACTAGAAAATATGAAATTGTATAGTAAACATTAAACTATTAAAAGGAAAATTATCCTGAAATGTATACCACAATGAAATAACATAATCTTTTTCAAGGAAAGGTTTCATCAGTGGAGACTTCATTGTCTCATAGGCCCCAAAATATAGAGAAAAAAAATTAAAGAATAGACATATGGTCCATAAGAATGAACTCTTGATGTATATTTATGTCATAACACACTCTATTAATCTTGGATGCACTTCACCCATTGAAAAAATTTATAAGACCATGATTAAATACCTTTTAAGAACACATGAGTTTGAGGTTTTTGTTTCTGTAGCTAAGACATATCACACTGAGACTGGATTCATCGAATGCTACATGGTCATTTCGTTCAGGGATAAAAATAAGGAAGCTTCCACACTGTTGAGTCAATAATGTTTTCCTTATGAATTTTCCATTCCTTCATGTAAGGGGAATATTGTTGAATCATTAAGGTTTACTTATGACTTTACCATTCATCTTATTTTGAAAATCACAAACACTGTATTTTAAAGAAAATCTTTTTTTACCCCGGTTTTACTTCTATAAGGAAAATTTCCTTCCCCAAGGAAATTTACCCTTACCTAGATTACATTGTTCATATCATAAATTTTCTAAGTATGAAACTTGGATTGAAACCAAAACCTCAGAGAAATATAAAACTTAGATATGAAGCATTCTATTTAAGAATCCGAATTCTAGTTATGAACTCTCATGAAGTTCAACTCTAAATTCAGAATACGAACTCTCATGAAGTTCAACTCCGAATTCTGGATACGAACTCTCATGAAGTTCAACTCCGAATTCTGGATACGAACTCTCATGAAGTTCAACACTAAATTCTGGATATGAACTTGCATGAAGTATGACTTCGAATTATGATTACAAACTTATGTAATGTTCGACTACAAATTATGATTACAAATTATAGTTACAAAACTCTCTAAGTTCTGACTATGAATTCTGATTACGAATTCAAATTACGAACTTCTCTAAGTTCTAACTCCGAGTTCTCCGAATACAGACTCCGAACTCTTATAAGTTCTGACTCCGAATTCTCATGAACTCTGACTCCGAACTTTGTATGTTCTGGTTGCGAATTATGGTGAATCCAGACTCTGAATTTCCTTGAAATTCAAACTCCAGAATTATACAGAATTTAGGTTCCGAATTCCTACAAAATAGAATCTGAATATCTTATACTATAGAATCCAAATTCATTTTTTTCATAGACTCCTAACTTTCATTTACCTTCATTCCGAATATCAGTTTGGGTTATGCTTACACTAATTTTGTTATAAAATAATCTTGTGCTTTCAATTATCAACTAACTGTTGTTTGAGTGACACATGTATAAGTCCCTCTGAAATTCAAGGAATAATATGACCATTGGAGGAGGGAGCTGACCATTAGAGCTATGCCTATAAATAGGAGCTCATTTGAAAAGAGCGAGAACTTGTAGAACACTGAACTTTGACAACTGTGACCACATGTTGTTGAAGTGATTTCTAGAGAGAGAGGATCTTATAAACTCTCAGTCTTCGTGAAGAAAGTTTGAACGACTTGTTCAAAGTTTACTTCGTGTAGATTTGTTTTATGTAGATGTTCGATTTCCATAAAACCAGAGACTTCAGGTTTTGAAGTCAATGGTGCTGATTTCATTACAAATCGAGGGCTTGCGGGGATAGAAAGACATATACTGATCTTCGGATTGAGGTCTTACCTGGGTTTGGGTAAGAAAAACTTTCTTGAAAGTATAAATCAAGGGACCTATTATCCAGGGTTGTTCGATACCCTCCTCTTTGGGTTAAAAGATTTTATTCTTGTTACTTGTAGTTTTACTACATTTTTATTCCGCTGTGTATTTGTATTTTTGAGGAAAGTATAACTTCATTATACTTCCTCATATTTGTACTCTGATTTAGTTAGATTCTATATGCTTTAAGGTATAATCTTATCTGTTGTAAACATTTGTTATGTTTCATCTCCAGAACCATTTTTCCTGAATCAAGAAATTTATTAGAACTTAGAGGTGTTGTGAATTTTGATGACGCAAAATTTCCTTAGGAATTTTTTAAAGAATACAATTCACCCCCTCTTATATTTGTATCTAATTTTACATATTCGATCCTACATTCGGTATAATAGAGTATATCATACTCAGACATACCATTCTAACAATTGGTATCAGAGGATTGATTCAATCTGAATTAATCTCATGATTAGTGTAACACCCCAAGTAAATAAAGAATATGACATTTTTATAATTATCCATATTTGTGAATAAAATATTAATATTACTTTAAATGGGATTCTATGCTCGATGGCGTACACAACACGCAACAACATGTTTCTTGGGAAATCTTACGTTGCACTCTAATAATAAAATAATATTATTTTAAATAGTAGTTAACGCCTAGCCGTTGTAATGGCGGTAATGAACATAACTAACTACAAAATGATTATATATGTTTGTCAAATATTTTTACTTTTTACAATAAATGTTAGAGGATTAAAAAATGAAAATGAATCCAATTTTAAGCGTAAACATTCTAATATTCTTTAAAAGGTCGATTAACCGCCTTTTGATGGTGAACATCTTTTAAATCCACTTTTTGACAATTTTATGTGTTATATTTGACAAAATAAAATTCTTCTTTAGAATCGGGACATCAAAGTTTACTTTGCATAAATTTTTGGTATTTTTCCAAAAAAGTTCAATTTTTAATGAATAGTGAAAATGTTGTATTTTAAATCAAAACCTCTTTTAAAATAATTTATTTATATGATTATATTATCTTTTTAATTGGTTTTAAAGTGAAATTAGAATATATTTTTACCATTTAATCCAATAGTGGTCATTGGAATTAATTTCACTTTGAAATCGGACTTAAACTAGTGTCAATCTTTTGATACATTTTGTTTCATAAAAACACTCTATTTGTTTTGACAGTGGGAATTAATTATTAAATTAATTAATGCAACTTATATGTTCTGAATTTTTTAAAATAGACATCATTTTTGAATTCGTAATATCAAATATAGCTTAGGATGAACTTTTGGTAATTTTCTGAAAAACATCAATTTTTGATGAATAGTGAAACCACTAAGTGCTACTTATAAAAACTGATTTTCTGTTTAAATGAAATTTTTCCATCATTGTGTTTTTAATTTAAAAAATCCAACATACATGGTTTCCATTACGAATTAAAATGTGGTTCAATGGGATTAAAATAATTTTTTGGTGAATAGTAACTTATTAAGTTTTTAATCGCGATTAGAGGTAATTAGTATAGTTTAAGATAAGAATAATGTTTTAATAAAATGAAATGACCTAGACACATGTCCTACCATCATTTTATGTGTCATGGCCGACCAATACAATCCATGGGTCAACTTGGGGACCCCATGGAGCCACTTTGGTTAGAAAATGACATAAATATCTTTTTATTTAATGTTAAAGTAAAAATGACACAAACATGAGATATTTTACTAACAAAATTTTTACATGGGGTTATACAAGTCATATTTTTGACTATAAATAGTCATTGGAAAGATAAAAAGATTTCCTACATCATAGTAATTTTTTTATAATTTTTAGACATTAAATACATTAAATTATTTATGACATCATAATGATGCAGTGATGACCTCATTATGTAACGATTTAAATAAAATGGAAAGATAATGTAATATCTAAGACCTACACATGTCCAAAACCTATTTTATGAGTGTATTTAGAACCCTTATAACCTTATACTAGATATACATCAATTTGGGACATTTAAAATCCGAAAATATTTTGAAAATAAAGTAACATTTTGTAACTTTACAAGAGTGCCCCTCCTCTCCTCTTATAAAAGTCCCCCACCTCTACCTCCTTACCCACACTCCCAAAGCCTTTATCTCGGCCAAACTCTGCCCATTTTGTCTCTCCACTTCCCTATCTTACTCCTTAAAGCCTCAATTTGGTCATAAGCCTTCCCAAGGAAGCCTTTGAGCTCAAACCAAAGGGAGTTACCCGATTTTAAGGTAATGTCTTCACTTGAGTCCTTTTGTTTTATTTTGCCTCTCCAACCCCCTAATCTCTTTTTATTAATTTCTTTTGTAACAACTACAGTATCTTCAATATACTAGGATGTTGTTATAAGAAGTATTCAAGCTACACTTTCACACACCTACATCTAATGGTTAAAGAACATACTGTTTCCGTGGATAGCGAATTTCTACCTCACGAAACGATGATTATTCAACACTCATATAACACCTTCAACGGTGGAAATTAAGATGACAATATATTTATATATGATATATAATATGTTTATGTTTTACTTAAGCTTCTGTATTTTTCATTTATGGAATACCTTTATGGTTTCCATTATGGGTAAACGCGATATCTTCATTTAAGGAAGTGCGGACTACCGCCCCCTCAAAGTGATGTGATTCGTTAATGCCATATGTGGGACGTATAAAGGATGGATTTAAAGTTATTATATATGATGTTATACTGGAATTATAATATACCTCTATATCATTATTATTTCTTTCCATTAATTTATGATATATAAATGAAGGTAGCGTTCATGCGTACGTACGGCTTACCGTCTCCATGAACGGTGCATTTCATTTCTTATCCCCAAATGTAATGTACTATTATAAGTACATATTTATAATGGATATATATAATGTATGTTACATATAAATGATGAATATTATTCTTTAATTAAAATATACATGCCTCTAATTTATTTTTAAATCCATTAATATGACAAAGAAATGAAAGTAGCGTTCATGCGTATGTACGACTTACCGTCTCCATGAACGGTGCATTTCATTTATTATCTCTAAATGATTATGTAATATTATAAATAGATGTATATGCTAGATATATATGATATATATGATATCAAAATCATGAATATCATTCTAGATATAATGAACCATTGACCACACGAACAACATGTAATTGTAAGAAGTCCACTTTTGACTGAAGAACCAAATATCGACAAAACAAACATTATTAACTTAAATGATTACATAATGTTTATAACATGTAAATAATTGATATAAAAGGAATAATTAACTTGAAAAAGGCTCTTAAGAAAGTATAAATTAACTCAAGTTTATTATTCAGGACGTTAAAGAATGATCGAGTCAAGTCGGACCCGAGGTAAGGGATCCTACTCCTCTCTTTCTTTTTTAAGTACACTCTTTTATGTCATTACTTTTAAGATCATCATTCTTGTGATTGGGATTTTATTTTATATTACTCATACTGTAATTTTTATGTTCATATGGTGAGAGACCTTATTTTCTCTCATCAATCCATTTTTGGATGTTTTGAGTGGCGCTGTTAGGCTGCCGAATTTTCGTAAGAGATCTAACCTCTCTTTTTTTAAGTACCATCATTTATGTCACTTCTTTTAAGCTACTCTTTGATATGATGGGGGATGTTATTTTATATTCATATTTATGTACATTTTATTGTAATATTATGAGATACTATATTTGATCTCATCAATCCATTTTTGGATGTTTTAAGTGGCACCGTTAGGCTGCCGAGTTTTCGTAAGGGATTTTTCATCTCACTTTTATTCCCGTGAGATTTATGATACATTTTCCACAATATCCTTTGAATGGTGTATTTACTGACCATTATTCTACTCTCTGTGTAATATAATTTCGTTTATGAGTATTTACATCAATGATGTATTGTCCTTCTTTCATGGGGTGTATGTTTCGAAAGATACCCAAGTCAGTAAGGGAACCTTTCACCCTCCTCTTTTTAAAAGACTTCTTTTGTTGGGTATTTTAATTCACATACTGTTATGTTGGGATATGTTCTCATATATCCTTATTGATGTAAATTTTATGTCCAAGTGATGAGATACCTTTTTTTATCTCTCATCAATCAATTTTGGAAATTTTGAAGTGACGCCATAAGGCTGTCAAATTTTTGCAAGGGAACTTCATAACCCAAATTTGATTCTTTGGGATAAACTTGTACTCCATGAATATGTAATTATATGAATATGTGTGAATAAAATTTTATTTTTTTACACTTAATATTCACTTATATTTTGTTTTTTCGTTTGTCACACATAATTATGCAATTTATTTATCCTTAAACCAAGGATACCGTCTTTGTAAGGGACTTCGTCTCAATCTCCTTTCATTGAGGCATATTTCGTTTTATACACAACTTTCTTTTATATGGTGTATAAACCCCTATGACTTTTACTTTTATACAAAAGGAATCTTTTTTCTACGAAGCGTTTTACTAAACGACAAAAATGAATGTTTCTTTTTACGTACGCGGTGACAACGACCTTTTCCGCCGCCGCGAGTATTATTTGATCCTTGGCTTCCTCAACAAGCCATAATGTTTTTAAAATAAAATAAATACCATATACTTTTTTTTGTATTTTGGCATTGAAAATGGTTTTGATAAAGTATTCTATTATGTCAATATATTTAAATGATATATTGTGATTGAAATGTGGAAATGTTATCATTCCTTTATGTTGGTTTTATGTGTTATAATTTTATAATGGTACCTTGACATTTTACGGGTGGTTACGTGATAAACCATATGACGGGTGGTTCTGTGAATACCAGGACGGGTGGTTATGTTATAACCTCCAATGCATTGGGTATGGAAGTCGGCCGTATGGCTGTTCCATTAAGTATGTATGGAAGTTGGCCGAATGGCTATTCCATTAAGTGATATGTGTGGAATTCGACCTTATGGTTCTTCCACTTAAGTATGTTTATGTCCCAAGTAACCTTTGTATGTTATGTGATCTTTATATGGGTTTTATGTTAATCTTTTGGTTACAGAAGGGTAAGTAATGAACATTTATTCAGCGAAGAGTTTTTACTACTTAGAAACGGTGAAAAGTATTACTTTGATAAAGTATACATGGTTTACTTGTTGTTTTAAAAAAAACTAAGAGTTTTCATTATTTGTGATTCCCTTACTGAGATTTTTTTGCTCATCCCATGTTTTTGAAATGTTCTTCACAGCACTTAACGTGGAATAGGGTCAAGGATGAGATTAAGGGAAAGTAATGCAACCTAAAACATGGAACTGGACATGTTTCTTTTTAAGAGTTTTTATTTTATGGAAACTTAGTAAAAGTTTCTACTTTTAATCCATTGAGATGTAATAGTTATGTCCTAATTCTCTAAAACTCTAAACCTAAAAAGATCCTCAATGTGAATTATTCATTTAATTCAATATTAAGTAAGGTTTAAGGCCGGGGCCTTATAGTTGGTATCAAAGGTAGGTTTAGATAACTTTAAAGGTTAGGGTATTCTTTAAGCATAAGTGACATGACCATAATGGTTAGGATTTCAGAAAGAGTCATAGATTTTAGATAAAGTGAATGAGTAAGTATATCTTAGTGTTTATCTTCCTCTTTAGTACATGATGGTTTTTTTGATATACTCACACTGACCTTCTTGGTTTTAGTAAATGGCTGGATCTAGAAGGCACCAAGGTAACGGTGGATGTGAAGGAAACTGTGACAGTTTTCTGAGCGATCAACTGAATGATATGGGAGCTGCAATGATAACTCTTGTGTTTATCCTCAACCAACTATCTAGATTCATGATTGACCACCTAAAACTTGGTGATTTCTATAAGGCATCATATATGCGAGAAACAAATCCCTATGAAACTACAGGTAATAATCATAAAGGTAAGTGTGTTCAAAAACCTATGTGTCATAGATGTGGATAGAAACACCTAGGAAAATGTTTCAAAGGGACAAAAATATGCTATAGATGTGGAAATGAAGTTCATAAAGCAAGAACCTTCCATGGAAAAAGGAAGCATCCAGTTGACTCGAGGAAAGGGAAAGAAGTTCTTTCTGAGGGATCAATTGAATGTTTTAAATGTGGTGTGCATGGTCATTATGCAAACACATGTCCTATGAAGAAGTTTCATTAATGGGATCACCAAGATCATACAAATACTTGTTTACCAATACCTAATGCCATTCCGATTGAAGATGAAGAAACTAACAATGACCAATCAAAGGTATGGATTATTTCTTAACTTTTGTTTTCCATTTTTGAATCTTAGGATATGATTCATGATTTTGTTTGTAGGAAAGAAGTATTTCAGAATAAGTTGGAAAGGAATGGTTAATGGATCATGAAGAATGTTTAATGAGTAAGAAGTCAACATATAAGGGCTTCAAGAGTTATGGTGAAATTCTTAAGAGTATTAATTGTCTTTTGATGATGGGATACATTAGAAGACTTTTTATAGTAAGTGTAACACTGATGTTTGACATGTGAAATTTTTATTCAAAGAATATTAATATGTTCTTTTGTGGATATAGTTATAAATAACCATTTGGGTTTATATGATCCTTACTTTCGAGGTAATTATGGGTTACTATATGTAATGATGGAAAGTGAAAGTCATGAGATAAAATTGAGGTTAAATTACATTATGGTTATTTTTGAATATTTTATCTCGTTTTTGGGGAATGTTTTATGAATTATGTAGTTTTGGAAAAGGACAACATGCAGACCGTGTGACAACCCATCGCGTCGGACAAATCTGCGGGAATCGAACCCACAACCAAAGTGCGACTGGTATTTATCGCCTACCACTGGACTACGTGAAGTCCTTGGTTAGTTTGACTGATTCTTTTTAGTTATATGATTTTATGAATTTAGAGTAAGTTGATTTTGGGTTATTTATGAAAATAATTAACCTATCATGGAGGGTATGTGATTAGGTTAATTACTTTTCAATATGAGACTTTAAGAGTAACTGATGTTATTTGGAGATAGGTGTTAATTTGTACCTTGTAAGACTATGTGACTAAATCTTTCAAATATTTGGGTTTCAATATTAGTTTGGTTTACGTTGAAGTATTTTATGGACATTTTTTTTGTCGAATACTCCTCGTTGGACATTGGGTTTTGTTGGACAAATTTTGGAGATTAAGCATAGATTTTCTTTTTAAAGGGTTATCCTTTTCTGAATTATCTTACCTTGTACTAACCTTTTTGGTTTTGGTTTTGGTTAAAGACTAAAGACATGGGAAGTATATAGTTCTCTTTGGTGGATTAGGTGATTCTCTAGAAGTTGGTTATAGTACTCTTAATGCGAACAAGTCTTCCTAAATACTCGTCTTTTGGAAAAAATATGAGTTTGATTAAGGAATCTAGTAAAAGTTGATAGTCAACATGATAAGTGATTATGTTTCCTTATAAATAAATTCCTCAATAAAACGTAACTTAAAACAAAAATGTTGTCTATTAACTTTTCATACTAGGGAATCGAATACCGTTTAACCCATCACAAGTTTGTGATTTTCTTATGGTTAACTTTCTCCTAGACATGTTTACTATCACTCTCCCTCAAGAACATGACCCTTTTCTTTTTCTTCCATGTCCATGTTTTCCTACACGGAATCCTATTATGGGTTAACTCGAGTGACCTCTGTACTTATCTTTCTTTATTTTAAAGTGATTGTTTTACCGACTCTTGTTCCGATGTGGGACTTTCAAGGATGTTTCCAAGCTCAATTTTAAATTTGAGAGGACGCAATTCCCAAAAGAGGGGAAGGATGTAACACCCCAGGTAAATAAAGAATATGACATTTTTATATTTATCCATATTTGCGAATATAATATTAATATTACTTTAAATGGGATACTATGCTTGATGGCGTACCCAACACGTAACAACGTGTTTCTTGGGAATCTTACGTTGCACTCTAATAATAAAATAATATTATTTTAAATAGTAGTTAACTCCTAGCCGTTGTAATGGCGGTAATGAACATAACTAACTATAAAATGATTATATATGTTTTTCAAATATTTTTACTTTTTACAATAAATGTTAGAGGATTAAAAAATGCAAATGAATCCAATTTTAAGTGTAAACATTATAATATTCTTTAAAAGGTCGATTAACCGCCTTTTGATGGAGAACCTCTTTTAAATCCACTTTTTGAAAAAAATTTATGTTATATTTGACAAAATAAAATTATTATTTAGAATCGGGACATCAAAGTTTACTTTGCGTAAATTTTTGATATTTTTCCAAAAAATGTTCAATTTTTAATGAATAGTGAAAAATGTTGTATTTTAATTCAAAACCTCTTTTAGGATAATTTATTTATATGATTATATTATCTTTTGAATTGGTTTTAAAGTGAAATTAGAATATATTTTTACCATTTAATCCAATAGTGTTCATTGGAATTAATTTCACTTTGAAATCGGACATAAACTAGTGTCAATCTTTTGATACATTTTGTTTCATAAAAACATGCTATTTGTTTTGACAGCGGGATTCAATTATTAAATTAATTAATGCAACTTATATGTTCTGAATTTTGTAAAATAGATATCATTTTTAAATTCATAATATCAAATATATCTTAGGGTGAACTTTTGGTAATTTTCTGAAAAAACATCAATTTTTGATGAATAGTGAAACCACTAAGTGGTACTTATAAAAACTGATTTTCCATTTAAATGAAATTTTGCGATCATTGTGTTTTCAATTTCAAAAATCCGACATACATGGTTGAAATTAAGAAGTAAAATGTGGTTCAATGGGATTACAATAATTTTTTGGTGAATAGTAACTTATTAAGTTTTTAATCGCAATTAGAGGTAATTAGTGTAGTTTAAGGTAAGAATAATGTTTTAATAAAATGAAATGACCTAGAAACATGTACTACCCTCATTGGATGTGTTGTGGCCGACCAAGAAAATCCATGGGTCAACTTGGGGACCCCATGGAGCCACTTTTGTTGGAAAATGACATAAATATCTTTTTATTTAATGTTAAAGTAAAAATGACACAAACATGAGATGTTTTACTAAAACATTTTTTACATGGGGTTATACAAGTCATATTTTAGACTATAAATAGTTATTGGAAATATAAAAAGACTTTATACATCATAGTAAATTTTTTATAATTTTTAGACATTAAATAAATTAAATTATTTATGACATCATAATGATGCAGCGATGACCTCATTATTTAACGATTTAAATAAAATGGAAAGATAATGTAATATCTAAGAACTAAACATGTCCAATAACTATTGTATGAGTGGATTTCGGACCCTTATCACCTTAACCTCGAAATAAATCAATGTGGGACCTTTAAAATCTGAAAATCTTTTGAAAATAAAGTAACATTTTATAACTTTACAAGAGTGCCCCTCCTCTCCTCTTATAAAAGGCCCCCACCTCTACCTCCTTACCCACACTCCCAAAACCTTTGGCTCGGAAAAAATCTGCCCATTTTGTCTCTCCACTTCCCTATATTACTCCTTGAAGCCTCAATTTGGGCATAAGTCTTCCCAAGGAAGCCTTTGAGCTCAAACCAAAGGGAGTTACCCGATTTTAAGGTAATGTCTTCACTTGAGTCCTTTTGTTTTATTTTGCCTCTCCAACCCACTAAACTCTTTTTATTAATTTCTTTTGTAACAACTACAGTATCATAAATATACTAGGATGTTTTTATAAGAAGTATTCGAGCTACACTTAGACACAACTACATCTAATGGTTAAAGAACATACTGTTTCTGTGGATGGCGAATTTCTGCCTCACGAAACGATGATTGTTCAACACTCATATAACACCTTCAAAGGTGGCCATTAAGATGTCACTATATTTATATATGATATATAATATGTTTATGTTTTACTTAAGATTCTGTATTTTTCATTTATGGCATACCTTTATGGTTTCCATTATGTATAAACGCGATATCTTCATTTAAGGAAGTGCGGACTACCGCCCCCTCAAAGTGATGTGATTTGTTAATGCCATATGTGGGACGTATAAAGGATGTATTTAAAGTTATTATATATTATGTTATACTGGAATTATAATATACCTCTATATCATTATTATTTCTTTCCATTAATGTATGAGATAGAAATGAAAGTAGCGTTCATGCATACGTACGACTTACCTTCTCCATGAACGGTGCATTTCATTTCTTATCCCCAAATGTAATGTACTATTATAAGTACATATTTATAATGGATATATATAATGTATGTTACATATAAATGATGAATATTATTATTGAATTAAAATATACATACCTCTCATTTAGTTTTAATTCCATTAATATGACAAAGAAATGAAAGTAGCGTTCATGCGTATGTACGACTTACCGTCTCCATGAACGGTGCATTTAATTTCTTACCTCTAAATGATTATGTAATATTATAAATACATGTATATTCTGGATATACATAATATATATGATATCCAAATAATGAATATCATTCTGGATATAATGAAACATTGACCACACGTACAACATGTAATTGTAAGAAGTCCACTTTTGACTTAAGAACCAAATATCGACAAAACAAACATTATTAACTTAAATGATTACATAATGTTTATAACATGTAAATAATTGATATAAAAGTAATAATGAACTTGAAAAAGGTTCTTAATCAAGTATAAATTAACTCATGTTTATTATTCAGGACGTTAAAGAATGATCGAGTCAAGTCGGACCCGAGGTAAGGGATCCTACTCCTCTCTTTCTTTTTTAAGTACACTCTTTTATGTCATTCCTTTTAAGATCATCATTATTGTGATTGGGATGTTCTTTTATATTACTCATACTATAATTTTTATGTTCATATGGTGATAGACCTTATTTTCTCTCATCAATCCATTTTTGAAAGTTTTGAGTTGCGCCGTTAGGCTGCCGAATTTTCGTAAGATATCTATCCCCTCTTTTTTTAAGTACTCTCATTTATGTCACTTCTTTTAAGCTCCTATTTGATATGATGGGGGATGTTCTTTTATATTACTCTTTCTGTACATTTTATTTTAATATTATGAGATAATCTATTTGATCTCATCAATCCATTTTTGGAAGTTTTAAGTGGCGCCGTTAGGCTGTCGATTTTTTGTAAGGGATTTTTCATCTCACTTTTATTCCTGTGAGATTTATGCTACATTTTCCACAATATCCTTTTAATGGTGTATGTACTGACCATTATTCTACTATTTGTGTAATATAATTTCGTTTATGAGTATTTACATCAATGATGTATTGTCCTTCTTTCATGGGGTGTATGTTTCGAAAGATACACAAGTAAGTAAGGGAACCTTTCACCCTCCTCTTTTTAAAAGACTTATTTTGTTGGGTATTTTAAGTCACATATTTTTATGTTGGGATATGTTATAATATATCCTTATTGATGTAAATTTTATGTCCAAGTGATGAGATACCTTTTTTTATCTCTCATCAATCCATTTTGGAAATTTTGATGTGACGCCGTTAGGCTGTCAAATTTTTGCAAGGGAACTTTTTAACCCAAATTTGATTCTTTGGGATAAACTTGTACTCCTTGAATATGTCATTCTATGAATATGTGTGAATAACCTCTGATTTTTTACACTTAATATTCACTTATATTTGGTTTATTCATTTGTCACACATAATTATGCAATTGATTTATCCTTAAACCAAGGATACCGTCTTTGTAAGGGACTTCGTCTCAATCTCATTTCATTGAGGCATATTTCGTTTTATATACAAAAATATTTTATATGGTGTATAAACCCCTTTGAATTTTACTTTTATACAAAAGGAATCTTTTTTCTACGAAGCATTTTACTAAACGACAAAAAGGAATGTTTCTTTTTACGTACGCGGTGACAATGACCTTTTCCGCCGCCGCGAGTATTATTTGATCCTTGGCTTCCTCAACAAGCCGTAATGTTTTTAAAATAAAATAAATACCATATAATATTTTTGTATTTTGGCATTGAAAATAGTTTTGATAAAGTATTCTATTATGTCAATATATTTAAATGATATATTGTGATTGAAATGTGGAAATGTTATCATTCCTTTATATTGGTTTTATGTGTTATAATTTTATAATGGTACTTGGACATTTTACGGGTGGTTACGTGATAAACCATATGACGGGTGGTTCCGTAAATACCAGGACGGGTGGTTACATTATAACCTCCAATGCATTGGGTATGCAAGTTGGTTGTACGGCTATTCCATTAAGTATGTATGGAAGTTGGCCGAATGGCTATTCCATTAAGTGATATGTGTGGAAGTCGACCTTATGGTTCTTCCACTTAAGTATGTTTATGTCCCAAGTTACCTTTGTATGTTATGTGATCTTTATATGGGTTTTATGGTAATATTTTGGTTACAGAAGGGTAAGTAATGAACTTTTATTCAGCGAAGATTTTTTACTACTTCGGAAAGGTGAAAAGTATTACTTTGATAAAGTATACATGGTTTACTTGTTGTTTTGAAAAAAACTAACAGTTTTCATTCTTTGTGAATCCCTTACTGAACTTTTTATGCTCATCCCAAGTTTTTGAAATGTTCTTCACAGGACTTAACGTGGAATATGGTCAAGGATGGGATCAAGGGAAAGTAATGCAACCTAAAACATGGAACTGGACATGTTTCTTTTTAAGAGTTTTTATTTTATGGAAACATAGTAAAAGTTTCTACTTTGTAATCCTTTGAGATGTAATAGTTATGTCCTAATTCTCTAAAACTCTAAACCTGAAAAGATCCTCAATGTGAATTATTCATTTAATTCAATATTAAGTAAGGTTTAAGGCTGGGGCCTTATAGTTGGTATCAAAGGTCGGTTTAGATAACTTTAGAGGTTAGGGTATTCTTTAAGCATAAGTGACCTGACCATAATGGTTAGGATTTCAGAAAGAGTCATAGTTTTTAGATAAAGTGAATGAGTAAGTATATCTTAGTGTTTATCTTCCTCTTTAGTACATGATGGTTTTGTTGATATACTCACACTGACCTTCTTGGTTTTAGTAAATGGCTGGATCTAGCAGCCACCAAGGTAACGGTGGATGTGAAGGAAACTGTGACAGTTTTCTGAGCGAGCAAATAAATGATATGGGAGCTACAATGATAACTCTTGTGTTTATCCTCAACCAACTATCTGGAGTCATGATTGACCACCTAAACCTTGGTGATTTCTATAAGGCATCATATATGAGAGAAAAAAATCCCTACGGAACTATAGGTAATAATCATAAAGGTAAGTGTGTTAAGAAACCTATGTGTCATAGATGTGGAAAGAAACACCTAGGAAAATGTTTCAAAGGGACAGAAATATGCTATAGATGTGGAAATGAAGGTCATAAAGCAAGAACCTGCCATGGAAAAAGGAAGCATCCAGTTGACTCGAGGAAAGGGAAAGAAGTTCTTTCTGAGGGATCAATTGAATGTTTTAAATGTGGTGTGCATGGTCATTATGCAAACCCATGTCCTATGAAGAAGTTTCGTGAATGGGATCACCAAGATCATACAAATACTTGTTTACCTATACCTAATGTCATTCCGATTGAGGATGAAGAAACTGACAATGACCAATAAAAGTTATGGATTATTTCTTAACTTTTGTTTTCTATTTTGGAATCTTAGGATATGATTCATGATTTTGTTTGTAGGAAAGAAGTATTTCAGAGTAAGTTGGAAATGAATGGTTAATGGATCATGAATAATGTTGAATGAGTAAGAAGTCAACATATAAGGGCTTCAAGAGTTATGGTGAAATTCTTAAGAGTATTAAGTGTCTTTTTATGATGGGATACATTAGAAGACTTTTTATAGATTGTGTAACATTGATGTTTGATATATGAAAATTTTTATTCAAATAATAGTAATATGTTCTTTTGTGGACATAGTTATAAAGAACCATTTGGGTTTATATGATCCTTACTTTCGAGGTAATTATGGGTTACTATATGTAATGATGGAAAGTGAAAGTCATGAGATAAAATTGAGGTTAAATTACGTTATGGTTATTTTTGAAGATTTTATCTCGTTTTGGGGAATGTTTTAAGAATTATGTAGTTTTGAAAATGGAAAACACGCAGACCGTGTTACAACCCGTCGCGTCGGACAAAGCTGCGGGAATCGAACCCACAACCAAAGTGCGACTAGTATTTATCGCCTACCACTAGACTACGTGAAGTCCCCGGTTAGTTTGACTGATTCCTTTTAGTTATATGATTTTATGAATTAAGACTAAGTTGATTTTGGGTTATTTATGAAAATGATTAACCTATCATGGAGGGTATGTGATTAGGTTAATTACTTTTCAATATGAGACTTTAAGAGTAACTGATGTTATTTGGAGATAGGTGTTAATTTGTACCTTGGAAGACTATGTGACTAAATACTTCAAATATTTGGGTTTCAATATTAGTTTGGTTTACTTTGAAGTATTTTATGGACAATTTGTTTATCGAATAGTCCTCATTGGACATTGGGTTTTGTTGGTCAAATTTTGGAGATTAAGCAAAGATTTTCTTTTTAAAGGGTTATCCTTTTCTGGATTATCTAACCTTGTACTAACCTTTTTGGTTTTGGTTTTGGTTAAAGCCTAAAGACATGGGAAGTATATAGTTCTCTTTGGTGGATTAGGTGATTCTATAGAAGTTGGTTATAGTACTCTTAATGCGAACAAGTCCTCCTAAATACTCGTCTTTTGGAAAAAATATGAGTTTGATTAAGGAATCTAGTAAAAGTTGAAAGTGAACATGATAAGTGATTATGTTTCCTTATGAATAAATTCCTCAATAAAAAGTAACTTAAAAAAAAAATGTTGTCTATTAACTTTTCCTACTGGGGAATCGAATACCGTTTAACCCATCACAAGTTTGTGATTTTCTTATGGTTAACTTTCTCTTAGACATGTTTACTATCACTCTCCCTCAAGAACATGACCCTTTTATTTTTCTTCCATGTCCATGTTTTCCTTTACGGAATCCTATTATGGGTTAACTCGGGTGACCTCTGTACTTAACTTTCTTTATTTTAAAGTGATTGTTTTACCGACTCTTGTTCCGATGTAAGACTTTCAAGGATATTTCCAAGCTTAATTTTAAAATTGCGAGGACGCAATTCCCAAAAGGGGGGAAGGATGTAACACCCCTGGTAAATAAAGAATATAACATTTTTATATTTATCCATATTTGTGAATATAATATTAATATTACTTTAAATGGGATGCTATGCTCGATGGCGTACCCAACACGCAACAACGAGTTTCTTGGGAATCTTACGTTGCACTTTAATAATAAAATAATATTATTTTAAATAGTAGTTAACGCCTAGCCGTTGTAATGGCGGGAATGAATAGAACTAACTATAAAATGATTATATATGTTTTTCAAATATTTTTACTTTTTACAATAAATGTTAGAGGATTAAAAATTGCAAATGAATCCAATTTTAATTGTAAACATTCTAATATTCTTTAAAAGGTCGATTAACCGCCTTTTGATGGCGAACCTATTTTAAATCCACTTTTTGACAATTTTTTGTGTTATATTTGACAAAATAAAATTCTTCTTTATAATCGGGACATCAAAGTTTACTTTGCGTAAATGTTTGATATTTTTCCAAAAAAGTTCACTTTTTAATGAATAGTGAAAAATGTTGTATTTTAATTCAAAACCTCTTTTAGACTAATTTATTTATATGATTAGATTATCTTTTGAATTGGATTTAAAGTGAAATTAGAATATATTTTTACCATTTAATCCAATAGTGGTCGTTGAAATTAATTTCACTTTGAAATCGGACTTAAACTACTGTCAATCTTTTGATACATTTTGTTTCATAAAAACACGCTATTTGTTTTGACAGCGGGAATTAATTATTAAATTAATTAATGCAACTTATATGTTCTGAATTTTTTAAAATTGAAATAATTTTTGAATTCGGAATATCAAATATATCTTAGGGTGAACGTTTGGTAATTTTCTGAAAAACTTCAATTTTTGATGAATAGTGAAACCACTAAGTGGTACTTATAAAAACTGATTTTCCGTTTAAATGAAATTTTGCCATCATTGTGTTTTGAATTTCAAAAATCCGACATACATGGTTGTCATTAAGAAGTAAAATATGGTTCAATGGGATTAAAATAATTTTTTGGTGAATAGTAACTTATTAAGTTTTTAATCGCGATTAGAGGTAATTAGTGTAGTTTAAGGTAAGAATAATGTTTTAATAAAATGAAATGACCTAGAAACATGTCCTACCTTCATTGGATGTGTCCTGTCCGACCAAGAAAATCCATGGGTCAACTTGGGGACCCCATGGAGCCACTTTTGTTGGAAAATGACATAAATATCTTTTTATTTAATGTTAAAGTAAAAATGACACAAACATGAGATGTTTTACTAAAACAATTTTTACATGGGGTTATAGAAGTCATATTTTTTACTATAAATATTAATTGGAAATCTAAACATATTTTCTACATCATAGTAATTTTTTTATAATTTTTAGACATTAAATAAATTAAATTATTTATGACATCATAAGGATGCAGCGATGACCTCATTATTTAACGATTTAAATAAAATGGAAAGATAATGTAACATCTAAGACCTAAACATGTCCAAAACCTATTGGATGAGTGGATTTCTGACCCTTATCACCTTATCCTAGAAATAAATCAATTTGGGACCTTTAAAATCCGAAAATATTTTGAAAATAAAGTAACATTTTGTAACTTTACAAGAGTGCCCCTCCTCTCCTCTTATAAAAGGCCCCCACCTCTACCTCCTTAATCACACACCCAAAGCCTTTGGTTCGGCCAAACTCTACCCATTTTGTCTCTAAACTTCCTCTCTTACTCCTTGAAGCCTCAATTTGGGCAGAAGTCTTCCCAAAGAATCCTTTGAGCTCAAACCAAAGGGAGTTACCCGATTTTAAGGTAATGTCTTCACTTGAGTCCTTTTGTTTTATTTTGCATCTCCAACCCCCTAAAATCTTTTTATTAATTTCATTTGTAACAACTACAATATCTTAAATATACTAGGATGTTGTTATAAAAAGGATTCGAGCTACAATTACACACACCTACATCTAATGGTTAAATAACACACTGTTTCCGTGGATGGCGAATTTCTGCCTCACAAAACGATGATTGTTCAACACTCATATAACACCTTTAAAGGTGGCCATTATGATGTCACTATATTTATATATGATATATAATATGTTTATGTTTTACTTAAGATTCTGTATTTTTCATTTATGTCATACCTTTATGGTTTCCATTATCGGTAAACGCGATATCTTTATTTAAGGAAGTGCGGACTACCGCCCCCTCAAAGTGATGTGATTCGTTAATGTCATATGTGGGACGTATAAAGGATGGATTTAAAGTTATTATATATTATTTTATAATGTAATTATAATATACCTCTATATAATTATTATTTCTTTCCATTAATGTATGAGATAGAAATGAAAGTAGCGTTCATGCGTACGTACGGCTTACCGTCTCCATGAACGGTGCATTTCATTTCTTATCCCCAAATGTAATGTACTACTATAAGTACATATTTATAATGGATATATATAATCCATGTTACATATATATGATTAATATTATTCTGGAATTAAAATATACATACCTCTCATTTAGTTTTAATTCCATTAATATGACAAAGAAATGAAAGTAGCGTTCATGCGTATGTACGGCTTACCGTCTCCATGAACGGTGCATTTCATTTCTTACCTCTAAATGATTATGTAATATTATAAATACATGTATATGCTGGATATATATGATATATATGATATCCAAATCATGAATATCATTCTGGATATAATGAACCATTGACCACACGAACAACATGTAATTGTAAGAAGTCCACTTTTGACTCAAGAACAAAATATCGACAAAACAAACATTATTAACTTAAATGATTACATAATGTTTATAACATGTCAATAATTTATATAAAAGGAATAATGAACTTGAAAAAGGTTCTTAATCAAGTATAAATTAACTCATGTTTATTATTCCGGACGTTAAAGAACGATCGAGTCAAGTCGGAACCGAGGTAAGGGATCCTACTCCTCTCTTTCTTTTTTAAGTACACTCTTTTATGCCATTCCTTTTAAGCTCATAATTCTTGTGATTGAGATGTTCTTTTATATTAATCATACTGTAATGTTTATGTTCATATGGTGAGAGAACTTAATTTCTCTCATCAATCCTTTTTTGGAAGTTTTGAGTGGCGCCGTTAGGCTGCCGAATTTTCGTAAGAGATCTAACCTCTATTTTTTAAGTACTCTCATTTATGTCACTTATTTTAAGCTCCTCTTTGATATGATGGGGGATGTTTTTTTATATTACTATTTCTGTAAATTTTATTTTAATATGATGAGATACTCTATTTTATCTCATCAATCCATTTTTGGAAGTTTTAAGTGGTGGCGTTAGGCTGCCGAGTTTTCGTAAGGGATTTTTCATATCACTTTTATTTCCGTGAGATTTATGATACATTTTCCACAATCTCCTTTGAATGGTGTATGTACTGACCATTATTCTACTCTTTGTTTATTATAAATTCATTTATTAGTATTTACATCAATGATGTATTGTCCTTATTTCATGGGGTGTATGTTTCGAAAGATACCCAAGTCGATAAGGGAACCTTTCACCCTCATCTTTTTAAAAGACTTATTTTGTTGGGTCTTTTAATTCACATATTGTTATGTTGGGATATGTTCTAATATATCATTATTGATGTAAATTTTATGTCCAAGTGATGAGATAACTTTTTTATCTCTCATCAATCCATTTTAGAAATTTTGAAGTGACGCCATTAGGCTGTCAAATTTTTGCAAGGGAACTTTTTAACCCAAATTTGATTCTTTGGGATAAACTTGTACTCCTTGAATATTTCATTCTATGAATATGTGTGAATAACCTCTGATTGTTTTACACTTAATATTCACTAATATTTGGTGTATTCGTTTGTCACACATAATTATGCAATTGATTTATCCTTAAACCAAGGATACCGTCTTTGTAAGGGACTTCATCTCAATATCCTTTCATTGAGGAATATTTCGTTTTATACACAACTTTATTTTATACGGTGTATAAATCCCTTTGACGTTTACTTTTATACAAAAGGATTCTTTTTTCTACGAAGCGTTTTACTAAACGACAAAAAGGAATGTTTCTTTTTACCTACGCGGTGACAACGACCTTTTCCGCCGCCGCGAGTATTATTTGATCCTTAGCTTCCTCAACAAGTCGTAATGTTTTTAAAATAAAATAAATACCATATAATTTATTTGTATTTTTGCACTGAAAATGGTTTTGATAAAGGATTCTATTATGTCAATATATTTAAATGATATATTATGATTGAAATGTGGAAATGTTATCATTCCATTATGTTGGTTTTATGTGTTATAATTTTATAATGGTACTTGGAAATTTTATGGGTGGTTACGTGATAAAACATATGATGGGTGGTGCCGTGAATACTAGGACGGGTGGTTACGTTATAACCTCCAATGCATTGGGTATGGAAGTCGGCCATATGGCTATTCCATTAAGTATGTATGGAAGTTGACCGAATGGCTATTCCATTAAGTGATATGTGTGGAAGTCGACCTTATGGTTCTTCCACTTAAGTATGTTTATGTCCCAAGTTACCTTTGTATGTTATGTGATCTTTATATGGGTTTTATGGTAATATTTTGGTTACAGAAGGGTTCGTAATGAACTTTTATTCAGCGAAGAGTTTTTACTACTTCGAAAAGGTGAAATGTATTACTTTGATAAAGTATACATGGTTTACTTGTTGTTTTGAATAAAACTAACAGTTTTCATTCTTTGTGAATCCCTTACTGAGATTTTTAGGCTCATTCCAAGGTTTTGAAATGTTTTTCACAGGACTTAACGTGGAATAGGGTCAATTATGGGATCAAGGGAAAGTCATGAAACCTAAAACATGGAACTGGACATGTTTCTTTTTAAGAGTTTTTATTTTATGGAAACTTAGTAAAAGTTTCTACTTTGTAATCCTTTGAGATGTAATAGTTATGTCCTAATTCTCTAAAACTCTGAACCTGAAAAGATCCTCGATGTGAATTATTCATTTAATTCAATATTAAGTAAGGTTTAAGGCTGGGGCCTTATAGTTGGTATCAAAGGTCGGTTTAGATAACTTTAGAGGTTAGGGTATTCTTTAAGCATAAGTGACATGACGATAATGGTTAGGATTTCAGAAAGATTCATAGTTTTTAGATAAAGTGAATGAGTAAGTATATCTTTGTGTTTATCTTCCTCTTTAGTAAATGATGGTTTTGTTGATATACTCACACTGACCTTCTTGGTTTTAGTAAATGGATGGATCTAGCAGGCACCAAAGTAATGGTGGATGTGAAGGAAACTGTGACAGTTTTCTGAGTGAGCAACTGAATGATATGGGAGCTGCAATGAGAACCCTTGTGTTTATCCTCAACCAACTATCTGGAGTCATGATTGACCACCTAAACCTTGGTGATTTCTATAAGGAATCATATTTGAGAGAAACAAATCCCTACGAAACTACAGGTAATAATCATAAAGGTAAGTGTGTTCAAAAACCTATGTGTCATAGATGTGGAAAGAAACACCTAGGAAAATGTTTCAAAGGGATAGAAATATGCTATAGATGTGGAAATGAAGGTCATAAAGCAAGAACCTGCCATGGAAAAAGGAAGCATCCAGTTGACTCGAGGAAAGGGAAAGAAGTTCTTTCTGAGGGATCAATTGAATGTTTTAAATGTGGTGTGCATGGTCATTATGCAAACACATGTCCTATGAGGAAGTTTCGTGAATGGGATCACCAAGATCATACAAATACTTGTTTACAAATACCTTATGCCATTCCTATTGAGGATGAAGAAACTGACAATGACCAATCAAAGGTATGGATTATTTCTTAAATTTTGTTTTCTATTTTAGAATCTTAGGATATGATTCATGATTTTGTTTGTTGGAAAGAAGTATTTCAGAATACGTTGGAAAGGAATGGTTAATGGATCATGAAGAATGTTGAATGAGTAAGAAGTCAACATACAGGGGCTTCAAGAGTTATGGTGAAATTCTTAAGAGTATTAAGTGTCTTTTGATGATGGGATACATTAGAAGACTTTTTATAGTATGTGTAACATTGATGTTTGATATATGAAAATTTTTATTCAAAGAATATTAATATGTTCTTTTGTGGACATAGTTATAAAGAACCATTTGGGTTTATATGATCCTTACTTTCGAGGTAATTATGGGTTACTATATGTAATGTTGGAAAGTGAAATTCATGAGATAAAATTGAGGTTAAATTACATTATGGTTATTTTTGAAGATTTTATCTTGTTTTTGGGGAATGTTTTATGAATTATGTAGATTTGGGAAAGGACAACACACAGACCCAGTGACAACCCGTCGCGTCGGAAAAAGCTGCGGGAATCAAACCCACAACCAAAGTGCGACTGATTTTTATCGCCTACCACTGGACTACGTGAAGTCCCTAGTTAGTTTGACTGATTCTTTTTAGTTATATGATTTTATGAATTTAGAGTAAGTTGATTTTGGGTTATTTATTAAAATGATTAACCTATCATGGTGGGTATGTGATTATGTTAATTACTTTTCAATACGAGACTTTAAGAGTAACTGATGTTATTTGGAGATAGGTGTTAATTTGTACCTTGGAAGACTATGCAACTAAATCCTTCAAATATTTGGGTTTCAATATTAGTACGGTTTAATTTGAAGTATTTTATGGACAAATTGTTTATCGAATAGTCCTCGTTGGATATTGGGTTTTGTTGGAAAAATTTTGGAGATTAAGCATATATTTTCTTTTTAAAGGGTTATCCTTTTCTGTATTATCTGACCTTGTACTAACCTTTTTGGTTTTGGTTTTGGTTAAAGCCTAAAGACATGGGAAGTATATAGTTCTCTTTGGTGGATTAGGTGATTCTCTAGAAGTTGATTATAGTACTCTTAATGCGAACAAGTCTTCCTAAATACTCGTCTTTTGGAAAAAATATGAGTTTGATTAAGGAATCTAGTAAAAGTTGAATGTTAACATGATAAGTGATTATGTTTCCTTATAAATAAATTCCTCAATAAAAAGTAACTAAAAAAAATGTTGTCTATTAACTTTTCCTACAGGGGAATCGAATACCGTTTAACCCATCACAAGTTTGTGATTTTCTTATGGTTAACTTTCTCCTAGACATGTTTACTATCACTCTCCCTCAAGAACAAGACCCTTTGCTTTTTCTTCCATGTCCATGTTTTTCTACATGGAATCCTATTATGGGTTAACTCGGGTGACCTCTGTACTTATCTTTCTTTATTTTATAGTGATTGTTTTACCGACTCTTGTTCCGATGTGGGACTTTCAAGGATGTTTCCAAGCACAATTTTAAAATTGCGAGGACGCAATTCCCAAAAGGGGGGAAGGATGTAACACCCCAGGTAAAGAAAGAATATGAGATTTTTATATTTATCCATATTTTTGAATAAAATATTAATATTACTTTAAATGGGATACTATGCTCGATGGCGTACCCAACACGCAATAATGAGTTTCTTGGGAATCTTACGTTGCACTCTAACAATAAAATAATATTATTTTAAATAGTAGTTAACACCTAGCCATTGTAATGGCGGGAATGAAAATAACTAACTATAAAATGATTATATATGTTTGTCAAATATTTTTACTTTTTACATTAAATGTTAGAGGATTAAAAAATGAAAATGAATCCAATTTTAATCGTAAACATTCTAATATTCTTTAAAAGGTCGATTAACCGCCTTTTGATGGAGAAACTCTTTTAAATCCACTTTTTGACAATTTTATGTTTTATATTTGACAAAATAAAATTCTTCTTTAGAATCGGGACATCAAAGTTTACTTTGCGTAAATTTTTGGTATTTTTCCAAAAAAGTTCAATTTTTAATGAATAGTGAAAAATGTTGTATTTTAATTCATAACCTCATTTAGACTAATTTATTTATATGATTAGATTATCTTTTGAATTGGTTTTAAAGTGAAATTAGAATATATTTTTACCATTTAATCCAATATTGGTCGTTGGAATTAATTTCACTTTGAAATCAGACTTAAACTAGTGTCAATCTTTTGATACATTTTGTTTCATAAAAACACGCTATTTGTTTTGACATCGAGAATTAATTATTAAATTAATTAATGAAACTTATATGTTATGAATTTTCTAAAATAGACATCATTTTTTAATTCGTAATATCAAATATAGCTTAGGGTGAACTTTTGGTAATTTTCTGAAAAACTTCAATTTTTGATGAATAGTGAAACCACTAAGTTGTACTTATAAAAACGGATTTTCCGTTTAACTGAAAATTTTCCATCATTGTGTTTTTAATTTCAAAAATCTGACATACATGGTTGTCATTAAGAAGTAAAATGTGGTTCAATGGAATTAAAATAATTTTTTGGTGAATAGTAACTTATTAAGTTTTTAATCGCGATTAGAGGTAATTAGTGTAGTTTAAGGTAAGAATAATGTTTCAATAAAATGAAATGACCTAGAAACATGTCCTACCCTCATTGGATGTGTCATGGACGACCAAGAAAATCCATGGGTCAACTTGGGTAGCCCATGAAGCCACTTTGGTTGGAAAATGACATAAATATCTTTTTATTTAATGTTAAAGTAAAAATGACACAAACATGAGATGTTTTACTAAAACAATTTTTACATGGGGTTATACAAGTCATATTTTTTACTATAAATAGTCATTGGAAATATAAAAATATTTCCTACATCATAGTAATTTTTTTTATAATTTTTAGACATTAAATAAATTAAATTATTTATGACATCATAATGATGCAGCGATGACCTCATTATTTAACGATTTAAATAAAATGGAAAGATAAGGTAATATCTAAGATCTACACATGTAAAAAACATATTGGATGAGTGGATTTAGAACCCTTATCACCTTATCCTCGAAATACATTAATGTGGGACCTTTAAAATCCGAAACTCTTTTGAAAATAAAGTATCATTTTGTAACTTTACAAGAGTGCCCCTCCTCTCCTCTTATAAAAGGCCTCAACCTCTACCTCCTTACCCACACTCCCAAGGCCTTTGGATCGGCCAGACTCTGCCCATTTTGTCTCTCCACTTTCCTTTCTTACTCCTTGAAGCCTCACTTTGGGAAGAAGTCTTCCCAAGGAAGCCTTTGAGCTCAAACCAAAGGGAGTTACCCGATTTTAAGGTAATGTCTTCACTTGAGTCCTTTTGTTTTATTTTGCCTCTCCAACCCCCTAAACTCTTTTTATTCATTTCTTTTATAACAAATACAGTATCTTCAATATACTAGGATGTTGTTATAAGAAGTATTAGAGCTACACTTACACACACCTACATCTAATGGTTAAAGAACATACTGTTTCCGTGGATGGCGAATTTCTGCCTCACGAAACGATGATTGTTCAACACTCATATAACACCTTCAAAGGTGGCCATTAAGATGTCACTATATTTATATATGATATATAATATGTTTATGTTTTAATTAAGCTTATGTATTTTTCATTTATGGCATAACTTTATGGTTTCGATTATGGGTAAACGCGATATCTTCATTTAAGGAAGTGCAGACTACCGCCCCCTCAAAGTGACGTGATTCGTTAATGCCATATGTGGGAAATATAAATGAAGGATTTAAAGTTATTATATATGATGTTATACTAGAATTATAATATACCTATATATCATTATTATTTCTTTCCATTAATGTATGATATAGAAATGAAAGTAGGGTTTATGCGTACGTACGACTTACCGTCTCCATGAACGGTGCATTTCATTTCTTATCCCCAAATGTAATGTACTATTATAAGTACATATTTATAATGGATATATATAATGTATGTTACATATAAATTATGAATATTATTCTGGAATTAAAATATACATACCTCTCATTTAGTTTGAATTCCATTAATATGACAAAGAAATGAAAGTAGCGTTCATGCGTAATTACGGCTTACCGTCTCCATGAATGGTGCATTTCATTTCTTACCTCTAAATGATTATGTAATATTATAAATACATGTATATTATGGATATATATAATATATATGATATCCAAATCATGAATATCATTCTGGATATAATGAACCATTGACCACACGAACAATATGTAATTGTAAGAAGTCCACTTTTGACTTAAGAACCAAATATCGACAAAACAAACATTATTAACTTAAATGATTACATAATGTTTATAACATGCCAATAATTGATATAAAAGGAATAATGAACTTGAAAAAGGTTCCTAATCAAGTAGAAATTAACTCAAGTTTATTATTCAGGACGTTAAAGAACGATCGAGTCAAGTCGGACCCGAGGTAAGGGATCCTACTCCTCTCTTTCTTTTTTAAGTACACTCTTTTATGTCATTCCTTTTAAGCTCATCATTCTTGTGATTGGGATGTTATTTTATATTAATAATACTATAATTTTTATGTTCATATGGTGAGAGACCTTATTTTCTCTCATCAATCCATTTTTGGAAGTTTTGAGTGGCGCCGTTAGGATGCCGAATTTTCGTAAGAGATCTAACCTCTCTTTTTTAAGTACTCTCATTTATGTCACTTATTTTAGGCTCCTATTTGATATGATGTGGGATGTTATTTTATATTACTCTTGCTGTAAATTTTATTGTAATATGATGAGATACTCTATTTGATCTCATCAATCCATTTTTGGAAGTTTTATGTGGCGCCGTTAGGCTGCCGAGTTTTCGTAAGGGATTTTTCATCTCAGTTTTATTCCCGTGAGATTTATGCTACATTTTCCACAATATCCTTTGAATGGTGTATGTACTGACCATTATTCTAATCTTTGTGTAATATACTTTCGTTTATGAGTATTTACATCAATGATGTATTGTCTTTCTTTCATGGGGTGTATGTTTCGAAAGATACCCAAGTCGGTAAGGGAACCTTTCACCCTCCTCTTTTTAAAAGACTTCTTTTGTTGGGTCTTTTAACTCACATATTGTTATGTTGGGATATGTTCTCATATATCCTTATTGATGTAAATTTTATTTCCAAGTGATGAGATACCTTTTTTTATCTCTCATAAATCCATTTTGGAAATTTTGAAGTGACGCTGTTAGGGTGTCAAATTTTTGCAAGGGAACTTTTTAACCCAAATTTGATTCTTTGGGATAAACTTGTACTCCTTGAATATGTCATTCTATGAATATGTGTGAATAAACTATGATTTTGTTACACTTAATATTCACTTATATTTGGTATATTCGTTTGTCACACATAATTATGCAATTGATTTATCCTTAAACCAAGGATACCATCTTTGTAAGGGACTTCCTCTCAATCTCCTTTCATTGAGGCATATTTCATTTTATACACAACTTTATTTTATACAGTGTATAAACCCCTTTAACTTTTACTTTTATACAAAATGAATCTTTTTTCTACGAAGCGTTTTACTAAACGACAAAAAGGAATATTTCTTTTGACGTACGCGGTGACAATGACCTTTTCCTCCGCCGAGAGTATTATTTGATCCTTGGATTTCTCAACAAGACGTAATGTTTTTAAAATAAAATAATTACCATATACTTTTTTTTTGTATTTTGGCATTGAAAATGGTTTTGATAAAGGATTATATTATGTCAATATATTTAAATGATATATTGTGATTGAAATGTGGAAATGTTATCATTCCTTTATGTTGGTTTTATGTGTTATATTTTTATAATGGTACTTGGATATTTTACGGGTGGTTACGTGATAAACCATATGACGGGTGGTGCCGTGAATACCAGGATGGGTGTTTATGTTATAACCTCCAATGCATTGGGTATGGAAGTCGGTCGTATGGCTATTCCATTAAGTATGTATGGAAGTTGGCCAAATGGCTATTCCATTAAGTGATATGTGTGGAATTCGACCTTATGGTTCTTCCACTTAAGTATGTTTATGTACCATGTTACCTTTGTATGTTATGGGATCTTTATATGGGTTTTATGGTAATATTTTGGTTACAAAAGGGTAAGTAATGAACTTTTATTCAGTGAAGAGTTTTTACTACTTCGAAAAGGTGAAAAGTATTACTTTGATAAAGTATACATGGTTTACTTGTTGTTTTGAAAAAAACAAACAGTTTTCATTCTTTGTGAATCCCTTACTGAGCTTTTTATGCTCATCCCAAGTTTTTGAAATGTTTTTCACAGGACTTAACGTGGAATAGGGTCAAGGATGGGATCAATAGAAAGTTATGCAACATAAAACATGGAACTGGACATGTTTCTTTTTAAGAGTTTTTATTTTATGGAAACTTAGTAAAAATTTCTACTTTGTAATCCTTTGAGATGTAATAGTTATGTCATAATTATCTAAAACTCTAAAACTGAAAAGATACTCAATGTGAATTATTCATTTAATTCAATATTAAGTAAGGTTTAAGGCCGGGGCCTTATAATTAGATTCCGAGGAGAGTACTCGGAATTGATTTCTTGGAATCATATTTTCCACATTCATATTTTTCAGAATCTGTTTTTCAGACTCACATAGTTTGGATTCGGTTTTTCTTAGAGATAATATTGCTCTATATTTTCCTTGATTAGGAAAATTTTCCTTGTTTACAAACCCTTATTACTAACAAGTTTTTGTGACAAAGATCTTCATAAGAATGGCATGTTTAAACGTTGGTTCTATAGATAATCTAAATCCAACCCGACCTCCTGTTTTTTTATAGAAATGATTATGATTACTAGAGAGATAGGATGAAGACTTTCGTTATCGATACTAGATTTTATAATATCTAATGCTGACTGGAGATTATAAGATTCCGGATAAGTATTTGAGAACCTTTACGAATCCATAGAAATCAGAATATCAATCCAATTTTAGAGTCAGAAATAATTTGTTATGTTCCATGACTAGGAACATCTATAGTCAAATATCATCATGTGAAGCTACAAACAGTATCTAGAAGAAACTTGAAGTTACACATTTTGGTACATCTAAAGTCATAGAGACTAGAAGAGCTATGATTAGAGCTGAATACCATAGCTTTAACTTTCCTTATGGAGAACCTATATGAAAAGTACAACAAAGGTTTATGACTATCGTGAATAGCTTTCAATATATGGGAGAAAAAGGTTTCCATGATGAGGATCTTGTGGATAAGATCATAGATATAATTCCAAATGAATGGTTTTCCAAGAGGACAGCTATTGCTGAGAATAGGAAAGTCACTCAGATTTCATTAGATGAGTTGTTTGGAACTCTTCTTCAGCATGTGACCAGAATGAAGAGAGATGCTGAAAATGTTAAGAAGAAGAATGGGAACAGAGGAGTTACTTTTACAACCACTTCTAAACATATGAAAGCCAAGACCCTAGAAAGAGTAACTAGATCAAAGACAAAGAAAGTCATTATTCAGTCAGAATCTAGTGATAGAGAAAAGTCAGAGAATGAATTAGTTAATCTTTCTTGAAGAATGAACAAGATTTTCACTCAGAGAACCATCAGAATAAGTACAAGAAAAAAGATTATAGAAATAAGAAAGATGGAGAAGTTACTTGTTAGGAATGTAGAAGAACAAGTCACATCAGACCTTATTGTCCTTTGTTGAAGAAGAAGGAAAAGAAGGAAATGAATTCAAAAAAAGAATAAGAAGAAATTCTATAGATCAACGAATAAGAAAAGTTTTAAAGGTAATGATACTTGGAGTTCTAGTTGTGGAGAATCTTCAGAAAGTGAATCTTCTGAATATGATTCTTCAGCACAAAAGAATATGGGATTCATTTCTAATACTTCTTTCCCTAATACATGTCTTATGACCAAGGTACAATCTACCGGGGCTTTAACAAATTTATCTCTTGATAAGAATATATATTCCGAAAAGAGTACTTCTAATGAAGATACTTCATCTTCAGAAAATGAAGAACCTTCATATGAATAAGTATCCATATTTTCCAAGTTACTTGAAGAAAAAATTTGTAAAATGTCTATGAAATTAGAAAAGGAAAATACTAGGGAACAAAGTCTTATAAAAGAGATTTAAGATCGTTCTACAGATCTTAGAGATAAAGAAGTGGTTTTAGAAAAACTTTCTAAAGACCTTGAGAAAGCAAATTCTGCTAAAGAAGAACTTTCTAAAGATCTTAAGAATGCTATTTTATAGATGAATGTTTTTCATTAAAAATATTACTCTAAGGAAATTATTCTCGAGGATAGGAATTTATTCATTGGACTAAAATCCGAAATATTTTCTCTTAAGAAGCTTGTTGAAAAATTTACCTATGGGAAGGAAAATATTGACAAGATGTATTCTAAAATTAAACCTCATGGAAACATTATTGGAGTAGGTTATACTCAAAAAAAACCATTTTTCAAAAACAACTATTTTGTCCCTTCTAGAGGCCCTTTTTGAACTAAGTGTCAAAGTGGTGGGCATTGGAAGAAAAATTGTTCCTTGAATAAAGTTAAATATATTGGGTTTCATAAAGCTTATTTTTCTAAACAAATGTGGGTACCCAGAATTTTGTTATCTAACAATTCCAGATCCAAGAAAGTTTGCATTCTAAAAGACTAACTTTTTCCTATTTTAAGGAAAATAAAGAAGGTACCAATAGTAATACATGGTACATGGATAGTGGATGTTCCAGGAATATTACTGGTAAAAAAAGACTTTTTTTAAAAGATTATCAAGACGAAAGAAGGAAAAGTAACTTTCGGAGATAATTCCCAGGGAGAAATTATTGGTATAGGTAACATTTGTTTTCATGGAAAAACTTTTATTTAATATTTTTTATTTGTTAATGGTCTTAACAACAACCTCATTATCATAATCCAATTATGTGATGAAGGATACCTTGTGAATTTTAGGAATGATAAGTTCTTAGTACACAATTCCAAGGAAGAATTTATTCTTTCTGCCAACTAGCAAGAGAATTTTTACACACTAAACTTAGAAGACCATATAATCCAAGACATACCTTGTCTTAGTGAAATGGAAGATCATTCTTGGTTGTGGAATAAAATTTTAAGACATTGTAACCTTAATAACTTATGAAAACATTATAAGAAAGGAATATTAAATGATCTACTGGAGCTTAGATTTTATTCTTCAAAAGTTTGTGACCCTTTACAATATGGAATGAAACATAAATAAAGTTTTAAATCAGTCAGTGAATTCTAAACTACTGATGCATTACAGCTAGTGCATATGGATATTTTTGGTCCTACACAAAATGGAAGCATTGGGGGAAAGTACTATGTATTTGTTTTGGTTGATGATTACAGTAGATACACATGGGTCTATTTTCTAGAAAAGAAGTTTGAAGATTTTTCTTATTTGAAAAGTTTTAGAGCCCAAGTCCAAAATGAGAAAATCCTTCCACTAAAAACTATTCATAGTGATCATGGAGGAAAATTTCAAAATTATGATTTTGGAACTTTTTGTAGTAGAAAAGGTATTACTCATAACTTATCAGCACCCAGAACACCTCAATAGAATGATGTTGTTGAAAGGAGAAATAAATTTCTTTAAGAGATAACTAGAACCATGTTGAGTGAGTATTCTATAGCCAAACTTTTTTCGGCTGAAGCAACATGTACTGCTTGTTATAATATAAATAGTGTTTTGATTAGACATTTTATAAATAAAACTCCTTATGAGTTATGGAATGGTATAAAACCTAGAATTTCCTACTTTAATGTTTTTGGTTGCAAGGTATTCATGCTAAATACAAATGATAATCTACATAAATTCACACCAAAATTTGATGAAGGAATTTTTTAGGCTACTCCACAACTTCTAAGGATTATAGATTTTTCAACAAAAACACTTGTACTGTTGAAAAGACAGTGCATGTGAAATTTGATGAAACTGATCCTTTTGTTTTTAAAAAAACCCCAACATACATCCTCAGATGTGTTTTCAAAAACTGATTATCAACCTTTTATAGAAGATCCTTATGATAAGGAAAATATCCAAGAAGATACTTCTAAAACATTTACCCCAGAATATTTCCTACCCTACGTTGATGAACAAGTTTTACAAAACCCAAATAAGTCGTTTCTAAATAATCATCCCAGTGATAGTATCATTGGTGATGTGAATAAACCGGTAAGGACTAGAAGTTCCTTAAGAAATGAAGTAGAACATCTAGCATTTCTTTCCCAATTAGAACCAAAAAGCACTGATGAAACTTTAGGTGATTATTATTGGATAAAATCCATGCAAGATGAACTAAATGAATTCAAAAGGAATAATGTCTGGACCTCAGTTGAAAGACTTAAGGAAACTTCTGTTATTGAAGTAAAATGGGTCTTCAAAAATAAGTGTGATGAAAAAGGAATCATTGTAAGAAATAAATCTAGATTAGTTGCTAAAGGCTATAATCAACAAAAAGGAATAGACTATGAAGAAACCTATGCTCCAGTAGATAGACTTGAATCTATTCGTATTTTACTTCCCTTTACAACATTCTTCAATTTCAAAATTTTTACAATGGATGTGAAATGTTCTTTCCTTAATGGTTTTGTTCAAGAGGAATTTTTTGTTGAAAAACCTCCTGGCTTTGATGATACAAAACATCCTGATATTTTTTTAGACTTACCAATGCTTTGTATGGGTAAAAAAGCCCCTGAAGCCTAGTATTATAGACTTATAGGATTTTTTATTCAAAATAACCATGTTAAGGGAAATACAGATCCAACCCTTTTCATAAAGAAAGATAAGAAAAATGATTTGATTGTTCAAATTTATGTTGATGACATTATATTTGTTTCAACTCAACAATCTTTAACCGATTCTTTTGCGGATCTAATGAAATATGAGTTTGAAATGAGTATGATGGGTGAGTTAATATTTTTCCTTGGTTTTCAAATTTCTCAAAAACTAGAAGGAATCTATATATTTCAACATAAGTATATTAATTATCTTCCTAAAAAGTATGGATATGAAAACACTAAAAATATAAGTACTCCCATTGGTACCTCAAATACACTTGATCTTGATGAAGCTGGGAAACTAGTAGATCAAACAAATTTTAGAGTTATGATAGGAAGTCTACATTACTAGATATCTAGTCATCCAGACTTAATGTTTTCAGTATGCTTATGTGAAAGATATCAATCCAATCCTAAGGAATCTCATTTAAAGGCGGTGAAGAGAATTTTTCACTACTTAAATAGAACCATGGATTTATGACTATTTTATAATTCTGGAAATGATTTTATTCTAAAAAGTTTTTCAGATGCTGACTTTGGTGGATGTATAATGGATAGAAATAGTACATCCAGAACTTATCAATTATTAGAAGATTCATTAGTTTCTTGGTATTGCAGGAAGCGACACTCAGTAGCACTTTCCACTGCTGAAGTTGAATATGTAGCAACTGGATGTTGTTGTTCTCAAGTGTTGTGGATGCAACACACACTCACAGACTATGGCTTGAGTTTTACCAAAACTCAAATTTTGTGTGATAACACAAGTGCCATTTCCCTTAGTAAAAACCCTATACACCACTCTCATGCAAAGAACATGGATATTAGGCATTACTTTCTTAGAGATCACACTGAAAAAGGAGATATCATTATTCAATTCATCAGAATTCAAGATCAACATGCTGATACTTTCACAAAATCATTACCTTCCGATAGATTTGAATACAGTAAACAGAAGTTAGAAATGATAACCATGAGGTAATCTTCCTCCATTAACTTTCTGTTCAACCACTCTTAATATAGTAATAAACTCCTTTTCATAGGGGGAGTACATTTTTTGTTGTTGGTTTTTCAAAATTTTTGTAATGAAAATTTTCATAGTTAGTTTTTCAACATTTTCCTAATGAAAATTTTCATAGTTGGTTTTTCAAATTTCTCATAATGAAATTTTTTCGTAATTAGTTTTTAAAAAATTTTCATAATGAAAATTTTCGTTATTGGTTTTTCAAAATTTTCATAATGAAAATTTTCGTAGTTGTTTTTTTCAATATTTTCTTAATGAAAATGTACAAAACATAAGTTTTCTTCATGGAAATTCTCGGATTTGAATTTTTTATAGTGAAGTTTTTTTTCGTATTCATGTTTTTTTGAATCCGAAGTTCTTCAAAAAGAATATCACCTATTACGAATAATCTTCCTATAAATCCAAAAGGTATTATTTCCTTCTTAAATATTCGTAGACATTATTTCAATGCTGTTAGTTTCTTTTGTTTTTAAAATTTCTTAGATTCTAGTTTTCATAAATCCGATTTTTTTTAAAACCTAAAAAGATCGGATTCAACCAAACTTTTTCCTTGTGGCTATCATATCAACCATTAGATCAGATTAGAAGGTTTCCTAACCATTATATTGGAATTAGAAGTTGAAAGGTCACTTCCATCGCTTATATAAAGGACCCCTGAAGGTTTTTCCCAAATCGGTTTCCAAGCTCTCGCATATCAAAGCCCTGCTCCTCTACAAAATCCCATTCCGAATTATTCAGAAGTGCTCAGTCCGAATGTCTGCAGAAGCCCCTTCTGAAGATATGTCTACTGTGAAGCCGATTCTAGAATGGAAAATATACAGGGAGAGGTCAGTTCATCCAAACTTCTTCAATAAGTATGACTCCATTATTTCCAATAATATCAAGCTTAATGGATGGGAAAGTATAGCTATCTCGAAGACATTAGCTCAATATGTAGTCTATCCAGATCTTATCATCGAATTCTATGAATCAGTTTTTTTATTTAAGGAAGAGGGTAGAGAAAAATTCTCGTTCAAGAGTTATGGAAAGACATACAAACTTTCTTACACCAAGGCTGCAAGCTTGGTGGGGCTGACATAAGAAGGTGAAGCCGAATTGTTCTCTCAAAAAATGCCAGAGGATCAAGGTAGTTTTGTTAAGGCAAAGTTTATGGAATTCCTTGGGCTCAAAGATTTCAAGACAACCAAGATTTCCCATCTATCTACCAACAACTGGATTCTACAATTATGGGTTCAAGGTCTCATCGTACCGAGGAAGGGTGATAAGGACACCCTTAAGAAAAGTGACATGTATATTTTGGACTTTTTGGTAAACCTATGGAAGGTGAACCTCATGAAACACATCCTCATTACGATTCAGAACATCAAGAATGGAAATATGAGAGCTCAGATTATTATGTATCTAGCCTTACACTCAAAGCTGATAGTTCGGTGCCTAGAATCCTTCAAGATTCCCTGTAGCTCCAAGATAAGGAATTGTAAGGTGATGCTAATCAGTGATGACAATATTAAGAGGATGAAAGTGAGTTTTCCAAGGAGTTAGGAGAGTTCTATGATCTTCTAGAGGATGAGGCAGAAGCCAATCTAGAAATTGTTGAAAAAGTCAAACCAGAAAAGAAATAAGGAAAGAAAAGAAAGCTGAAGGAAGTGGAGGAAACCGACAAAACCCCCAAAGCCATGGAATCCCAATCTATACCTCCTAAACCCAAAAATCAAAAAGCCTACCCGGATGAGGTGGTAGAAAAGTGGAGGTAGGATAAAAATAATAGAAAAGAAGGGGAGCCACAGTTCGGTTTGGATCCTACTGAGGCTAAGGACTTGAAAGAAAAAGCTGTTGATGAGCTAGATAAGAATTCCAAGGAGGAGAAGCTCATGAAGAAGATGATGAAAGAGGCCAAAATTTGTCAGTCCATTTTGAGGGATGCTGAAATTTCTTCAGAGAATATTCCTATTCTGAAATCTTTTCTGGTGGAACAATTACCTGAGACTCCGGGAAAGAAGTTTATGTCCCTGGAAAAATTCAAAGAAAAGGAAGTCATGAAGGAAGCTGTAGAAGAAGTCCATGAAGCTAAAAGCTCTAAAAAGACAACCAACTTGTTAAAGAAAGTAGAAGAATTTCACGATAAGGAAAGTTCTTCCAAGAAATTTTCACTCCGGACTTCTCAAGCAAGATCTTCAAAACTTTTTACACCTAGAAATGATGAGAAGGGAGAAGAGGAAGTCAACAAGACATCTAAGGAAGAGAGTGAAAATCATGACTTTATTCAACCTGAGGATATTGAAGCTAGAACTAAGAAGGAAAAAGTTGATGAAGAAAAGATTGTACAATTATCAGGAAGTGAGCATGAATCACCAGATGAAGAGACTAATCTAAAAATCAGTAAGGGGAAACAAGTGGTTGTTAACACCACAACCAAAGATATTTTTAGGAAGAAAGAACCTAGAGGAACCTCAAAGAGGAAGTCGGTAGAGTTAGAAGAAGAACCATCTCCTAGTAAAATGTCTTATTCAGAGTCATCTGCCTTAGGGCATGATTTTGTTGTTCAATATCTGAAGAAGCTGGTGAATACCATTCCGATTTTTCCTACAATTGATTCTAGATGCCAGATGCTTCAACACACCATGAATCAGAAATCAGAATTTGTATCTATAGTGATGGACATATGTGTTAAGATTGAGGCAGAATTCAAAAATTTTCTTATCAATTATGAAGCCCACATAAAATCCTGTAGAAAAAAGACTCTTTGGTCGAAGAAAATCAATGTAGATTTTACAAAGCTTGATCAGTTTCAAGAAGATGTCAAAGTGGAATTTGACACCAAAGAATCCAAGATCAAGGATCTTACAAATAGTTTTCAGGAAAAGCTATGTCTAGAAAAAAGTTCTTGGATTCAGGATGTAAAGGATCTGAATGGGAAGCTGAGATATATTTTTCAAAGCTTGAAAATAGAGAAAGATATTTGGAGCGAGATGCAAGAAAAGATTTTGAATAAAGACAAATTGTTAAAGGCTCAGGAAGAGGCTATAAAGGCTCAGGTAGAGGTCCTAAAGACTTAGGAAGATAGGATTAAGGCATTAGAAAATAATTCTTAGGAAGATCACAAAGAGCTGAAGAAGTTGAAGACCATTGTCAAGATGCTAATTCCCATGGAAAAAGAAAAAAAAAATAGACCACTCCGATATTTTGTTGTATTTTATTACGTGTACTAATTCTTTCCATCGTAATGAAATTTTTAGTTGCATGTTTTGTTTGGTTGTCTACACTAATATTTTAGGTACTTTATTATTTTCCATTCCCTCAAACTCTTTTTTAAAATCATTATGGGGGAGAAGGAAAAATAATTCTAAAGAGGAGAAAGAAAAATATATATCCCAAAGTAAGGGGGAGTTCTCATTATGAATATTTCCACATTCAAATAAAATTTCTCATTCCAAAAATCTAGAATATGATCCTTAGAGTTCCAAAGCCTAAGGGAGAGTTA
This sequence comes from Viscum album, assembly GCA_963277665.1. Classification (NCBI taxonomy): domain Eukaryota; kingdom Viridiplantae; phylum Streptophyta; class Magnoliopsida; order Santalales; family Viscaceae; genus Viscum; species Viscum album. Next base: position 2,059,720,835 of record OY728133.1, on the reverse strand, counting down.
GTCGTTTTCACCATTGTCCATAAACAAAGGGAGATAAGCTTGAAATTCAAAGTCTAGAAATTTATTCTAAGTCCTTACATTCTTTTTCGTAAGGATGTTTGTGCTGTCTAAAAAGGGGGAGATTGTTGATTAAATAAGGTTTTACTTATGACTTTTCCATGCCTTCATGTAAGGGGAATATTGTTCAGTCATTAAGGTTTCCTTATGACTTTACCATTCCTCTTGTTTTAAAAATCACAAACACCTTATTTTAAAAAAAATCTTATTTTACCCCTGTTTTACTTATATAAGGAAAATTCCTTCCCCAAGGAAATTTACGATTACCTAGATTTCATTGTTTATATCATAAATTTTCTTAGTATGAAACTCAGATTGAAACCAAAACCTTGGAATCATATATAACTTAGATATGAAGCATTCTGTTTAAGACTCCGAATTCTAGTTATGAACTCTCATGAAGTTCAACTCCGAATTCTGAATACAAACTCTCATTAAGTTCAACTCCGAATTCTAGATACGAACTCCCATGAAGTTCAACTCCAAATTCTGGATACAAACATTCATGAAGTATGACTCTATATTCTGATTACGAACTTATGTAAAGTTCGACTACAAATTTTTATTACGAACTCTAGTTACGAACTTCTCTATGTTCTGACTACAAATTCTGATTACGAATTCTAATTATGAACTTCTCTAAGTTCTGACTCTGAGTTATCTGAATACAGACTCTGAACTCTTATGAGTTCTGACTCCGAATTCTCAAGAACTCTAACTCTAAACTTTGTAAGTTCTGGTTCCAAATTCTAGTCAATCCAGACTCCAAATTTCCTAGAAATTCAGACTACGGAATTCTATAGAATTCAGGTTCTGAATTCCTACAAAATAGAATCCGAATATCTTTTTACTACAGACTCCGAATTCATTTTTTTCCTAGACTCTGGACATTCATTTGCCTTTATTCTGAATATCATTTTTGGTTATGCTTACACTCATTTTGTTATAAAATTATGTCGTGATTTAAGTTATCAACTAACCGTTGTTTGACTGACACGTGTATAGGTCGCTACAAAATTCAAGGAAGAATATGACCGTTGGAGGAGGGAGCCGACCGTTGGAGCTATGACTATAAATAGGAGATCATTTGTAAAGAGCGAGAACTTGAAGAACATTGAACTTGGACAACTATTCCCACATGCTGTTGAAGTGATTTCTAGAGAGAGAGACTATTATAAACTCTCAGGCTTCATGCAGAAAGTTTGAATGACTTGTTCAAACTTTTCTTCGTAAAGATTTTCTTCATGAAGAGGTTTGATTTCCTTAAAACCAGATACGTTTGGTTTTGAAGTCAGAGGTGCTTATTTCCTTACAAATCGAGGGCTTTCGGGGATAGCATGACAGATACCGATCTTCGGATTGAGGGATTACCTGGGTTTGGGTAAGTCAGAGTTTCTTGAAACTATAAATAAAGGGACCTCTTATCCAGAGTTGTTGGATACCCTCCTCTTTGGGTTAAAAGATTTTATTCTTGTTACTTGTAGTTTTACAACATTTGTTTTCCATTTTGTATTTGTATTGTTGAGGAAAGTATAACTTTCTTATACTTCCTCATATTTGTACTTTGATTTAGTTAGATTCTCTACACTTAAAGTTAGAATCTTATATGTTGTAAACTTTTGTTAACTTTCATCTCCAGAACCATTTTTCCAGAATCAGGCAAGTTATTAGAACTTAGAGGTTTTGTGAATTTTTATTACGCAAAATTTCCTTAAGAACTTTTTAAAGAATACAATTCACCACCCTCTAGTATTTGTAACTCATTTTACATATTCGATCCTACATTTGGTATAATAGAGTATATCATACTCAAACATACCATTCTAACACACACATGGTCATATTAAACCCTTGTATATATCTAACAAACATTATGATATAGACAACGATCAGGCCTTTATCAATAATGGTTCAAAAACCAATCTCATAATAATACAAACCCTTGTACTCTTAAACTATAGTAAGGATGACTTTTATCCATCTAATATTTCATTCCAAAGGTATAGAAATAGTATGTGGAAACCACTCAAGAAAATCATGATGATAACTACATTAAATGATCTCATATTTGAATCCAAATTCGTGGTGTCCCATCAAGACACATACTTAAATAAATTTTTAGGAAGACCATGGATATTTATATTTGTACTTGTGATCTAATCATATCATCAGTTTATATAGTAATCTTTCAATGGATTGGTTGGGTACTGAATAGTGATAATTCCCCCATTGAGTCCAACAAATATTAGTATATTAATATGGGGTTTTATAATGGAGAGGGGAATAATCAGATGGTAGATATCAACATTAATATTAGAGATTATAATGTTTTATAAATCTTTCCCATGAATACATATAGTGAACTCAGTAACGACTATTTGTTTCCCACAAACTGAATTGAGTTTAAAAATCCTAATTTAGGAATTCAATGGGTCACAAGAGTCACATTGAATGATGAATTAAAACATCTAATAATTTTCCTCTCATATGATGGTCAGGAATATGTTTTCATTGAACAAGCACCTCTAAGGATAGAAAATACCACTTAATGGTCCATGTTAATCAATCTAACCTCTTAGTGTATCTACCATAAATCAGGTTTTATTGGAATTATTTTTACACAACCAGGACTCTAAGATCAACTAGCATTGAATCCTCAAAGAAGAAAACGATCATGGGGTTTAGGGACATTCTCTCACATCCTCATGGCACCTATTGGATTAGATAAACCCATCCAAATTGGATAAATATATTATTCTAATGGGAATAACAATTATCTCACTTAATTTTATAAATATTAGGATTCTAGTTTGTCTTCTACTCTCCATGATGGTAATGATAAGGAGTAATAAATCAAATATGTTCCTCCATAATTTTAGAAAGAAGTATTTAACATTGTCAAATAACCTAGATATATTAATCTTTGTATAGATGAATACCATTATCTAACATTATTTATCACCTCTGGGGCTCTAGAAGAATAGGATAAATACATCTCCCATAAAAAACATTAATATGTGTTTGTGTGGAACTATACAAAAATTCATGGGTTATACCCATATATAGTTACCCATCATTTGTGTATAATAGTTTAACCTTATGATTATAAATAAGTAGTAAGGAGCCTCACTCTCCTGGTGTCTGCCTTCGGGCTCTCGGATTATCCTCTCCCTCTTTGGGTTTTTCTCCCTCCCTGGCGTTTCTCGACATTTCTCCTCCCCCTTCTCTCCAGCCTCACCTCTCTTCGGATTCTCTTTGGCCTTGCCCGACCATTCTCCCCTCTTAGGGTTTTTTCCATCTTCGGTGGTGTCTGACCTTTCTCCTATTTCTTTGGTATCTAGGGTCTCCCACCTCTATTAGCAGTGTTTCCTTTTCCCATATGTTTTCTTCATCTCTATGAATGGATCATCGAATATCATGGTAATTTTTCTCCCATTCTACTCTTTTAGTCTTCCCAACCACGCTTCACCCCACCTTGGTCCAGCACGATGGCTCTAAAGAATGATTGGGAATGTGATTGCTTCGTTTTGGGTGTATTTTCATATGGTGCTTTTTTTCTTTCTCGATGTCAACTTCTTCATTTGGTGATGGCGTTTTTTTGATTTCAAAATGGTTTTTTTCTTTAAGGCTATGTTCTTCTTGGATGTGATTTCGAGATGGTTTTCTATGCGTCTTTAATTTCATCTTTTGGCTTTTTGGTTGGATGGATATGCTCAGTGTGACGTCGATGGTGGTTTGGAGGAGTGTGGTTTGTGGTCCAGTCGAAGGTCACCGCTCGATTAGGCTTTCCCTCTCCAAACTCTGCTATGGACTCTATTTCCTTCATAAAAAGCTAGGTTGGTCTGGAGCATTGGATCCTAGTGAGTTTTGGGTTTGTGTGGTTTGATCTATAGTTTGCGTTTGAGGAGGGGTGACATGGACAGTAGTGGATGCTCCAATGATGGTTTTTTTGTTCAAAATTGTGATGCTACAAGCTCTGTGTATCTGAAAATGATGTCGGTGCACACCTTCTATGATGATGGATCCTAGAGGCTTCCTCGCTGAAGACAGGTGATGGGTGTTGACGATGGTGCATTACCAATGATATTGATGGCTGATGGCCAACGAAGCGACTCCAGATGACACAGACAACTCATGAGTCAGGGCATGGGGTTCTATGTTGTTTTTCAAATTAATGTTTGGAAATGTTTTGTGTTTTGTAACTTTGGATTCCTTCTTGGCAATGTTTTATATTTTGGTTTAATAAATTTGGTTACCACTATTCCTTAAAGTGGATATTATGTAATTAAAAAAATTGAATTGGTATGTAGTAAGAAGAATTCATCCAACCCACATTTCCAAATATGTAGAATGTTTCACTGAGATTCTACTATGTGGATGGGATCTAATCGATGACCTGATTGTGTGTGTGTGTGGTGGTGGGGGTTTTATACACAATTATTAACATCGGGTTACCATTTTCACTCTCTCTAGAAACTCCTAATGGTTCCCCTATTCATAAATGGGTACAAACATTCGTTCCGAAGGAATAAAGTCATCTAGTTTTTCACGCATAACAACTCTTGGGGGCTCTCATTGGTCGAGAGGATGAGAGATCAGGATCATCTCACCCTTCCGAGTGGAATTATTTCCTACTCTATGACTCCTTTATAGATTTAAGATATGTTTGCGAATCTCTTTTTAATCCAGATAGTAGACCGGTTACCCTAACAAAACAAATATGGGTTAATTCTATTTTATGTGAAAAAGACTAGGGCCTCTTTATGGAATCAATATGAATGTATCTGAGGTTCTCCATTGTTTTCCAATAATGGGTGGTTTCTTATGTACTAAAGCCTTATAACCAAGAGTTTCAGAATATACTACCATAAAAGGAGGTGATTAATATTCTGAGGAGGGGATTGAGTAACTAAGGAATCAAAACTGACATAGTTCATTGAAATCGTGCAGTTTAACGTCATGCAGGTAGGACTTATAGGGGTGTTCTAGGAAACTATGTGTTGAAGATCGAGTGATAGATGGATTTCCAATGTATCCTGATTATGGATGGAATTAGAGTTTTCATAGTTCATTTAATTTGGATCCCACACACTAAGTTTTCCTTTTTCATTATAAAGACTTATGGTGTAGATGAAATGCTTATTTTAGTTCCGTAAGCCCACATGATCTACGCTCGGTGTGAGAAACAAGGGTTGTAAAATGATCATTTTCATTGATCATGAATCTTAAAATATGTTCTGGAACTACCCTAAGAAGTTTTATTATAGATCTCAACCCTCAGGAAGGCATACTATGTATCCTGGTTATTGTAGAAATTAGATTCATCGTTGTTCATTTTATTTATCAGTCTTCTAATGGATGAGGTAGAGTGATCATCCCATGGGAATGTTTGGTCCGTGATGGTTGAAATGTCATTGACATAAGGCCCACATCAAAGTGGATTTTTATTTGAGCTTGGGCCTTAGGAAGGCTTCCAACGTATCTTGGTTACTATAGAAATTAGTGTTCACATAGTTTAATTGTTTGAATCTTGAAACCTGAGGTTTACATTATAACTTGTGGGTTTATGTTTTAGATAATGTGAAAAATGAAACTCCCTAATCCGACATGAGACATTCTCACTATGAGAAACAAGTGATGGTAAGTGGTCAATTTCATTGATCATAGATATAGGACTTATATGCTAGGATTTCCTTGGATGAGCAATATAGTGCTTGAACCTTGAAGAGGTGGCCGATATATCTTGAATTTGGAAGGAATCAGAGTTATCATAGTTCTCTTTATCAGTGCTTACAAACTAGGGTTTCCCTATTGATCACGACTTACACACTGAGGAAAGAAAATGTTATCATGTTCTGGGAGGCCCTCGTGACTTGGCCTTCTTGTCTGAGGGATGTTGCATAACCTAGTTAACTTGTTCGGAGTAAATTTCAAGATTTATATAGTATGTTCTAGAGGTTATATAATAACCTAGTTAACATGTCTAGAGGGCATCACATGATCCATACGACTTGTCTTGATATCATTTCATGATATGGATGACACACATGGAGGGTGTAATGTGAGTCAGTATGACATGTCTCAGAGGGTGTCACATGTATTGGATGATATCCATGGAGGGTGTCATGATTCCTGACCAACATGTATGGAGGGCATCATGAGTCTAAGCTGAATTGTCAAGAGGGTGACATAAGATCTAGTTAACTTTTCCTAGTGTCATCATGAGAGATAACTAATACAAATGTATGGTATCTTGAGAGTCCTTTTTACATGTATCATAAGGCATCTCATGTGTTGGACAACACGTTTGGGGGGGGGGGGAGTAGTGTGATTCTTGGATAACATTCCCAAAAGTTGAAATGAGATTCAGTTGACATGACCGGGTGCATCCATGAGACTTAAATGACACGAGAGGGTCCCCTTATATGATTTAGGAAACATGTTTGAAGGGAATCATGAGACTTGAATGGAGAAACCTGAGGGTTTCCTAAGACTTGGGTGGCATGCCCGAAGTGCACCATGTGGCTTTATTTAACATGTCTAGAGGTCTCTGCAAGATCCAAAAAATATACCGAAGGAGAGGCACAGGATATGGGATACATGTAATAGTGTTTTTGTGTGTCCTGAGTGTAATATAAAAAGAGAATGAGGTTTAGATTACATGTCATTTGCTTATGTATTCCAACTATAGTCTTAGTTCTATCCTTTATACTTCGATTGGATTAGATTTATGCAGTATCAATTTATTTTAAGTCTCGCATGATCATGTAGGTGTGCAAGGTGGCCTTTGCGTGTCCAACCAGATATCCATTATGTGATCTATGAGTGATCAAACAATGTGATTTATGCATGGCACATTATTTTTCTGACTATTCACTGGTACATTACCCAACAAAAGAAATTCTGGCCGAAAGATCAACTACTCTAAGAAATATGCTCTACTGATTGGGTGTAACGATGAACCTAGATGTAAAAAATCCATCCATTTTCTATAAGGTTGTGGTGGGTATTTATAGGTCTTTATACCACTATTTTCACTAGTTTTCATGGGGTATTTGGTGAGGATCAAGGATGGGGTTAGAGAAGTGGTTTGACACCATGTTTCTTCACGAATCTCTGTCAGGGATCGCTCCTGAGGGCATCACCATATTTTCAGTGTTCATGAGTCCCTCCAATAAATGATTCCTTTTTTGAATTATTTAAAATTAATGGGGGATTTTTTGATCACACAAGCATGTATAAGGACATAGATATTGTCATATTGAAACTTCCAAGGGCCTTCGAGAGATCAAACTGCCTGTTGAAAGGTGTTTGTGATATATCAGGTTTCTTGTCTGGGAATTTCCATGAGAAAATCATTGTTTGTATGGGGTCCATCGTGGGATCAGGTTTCTTTGTCAAGAAGCCTCATGAGACCATGTCTTAGACTTCTTTAGCACGTCAAAATCCTTTTACGATCATGAGTAGCTCCCTCCTCCACCCTATGTTATTCTGTTTGTTCTATTTTATAAAGGTTGGAGAGTCATGCGATATTACATGAGTAATGTCAAAAAAATTACTCTATTTTTTATGATGCATCACATGACCAATAATGTTCATATAAGGGGCCACGAAACTTTTGTGGAATGATCTATATGTTTATCATTAGGGAGTTAAAGGGAAAACACATGGTTTCCTAGACATACCGAAGACCTTTCACGGGATGAGGCTGACAGGGGAAAGAGATTTCACGAGACAAGGTGGTCACATCACTGGGGTATCCTAGTGTCTTACAGGATTCCAATAGCATGTTTCATGTATTTTACAACAATGAGTAGCTCTAGACTCCTCCCTTTTTATTTCATTTTTTTATTATGAAATAGGTTGGGTGTCTTGAGAATTCCCTTGGATGTTGTCAAGGATAATTATCCTTCCCATCGGTGATATGTGGCGTGATCTTTATGACTGATAGGGGACTCCACCATTGGATAAATTTCCTTCCATTTTCGAAGGATTTTTTTTTGTACTTTCAGGTGATTTCTTTTGATAAACCACAAAACCTGGGTGAGGTTACCTAGTTTCCACCACAAGTCCATTGTTTCATCGAGGCTCCTTTGAGGGAGTAGAAGGAATTTATAAAGGGGCATCGTGGGTCCTTATGTAGAATGTCTACTACACTTGGTTCCTTTGTGGGACCCTATCATGGTCACACAATTTCAAGTCTCTTGAAGGATCATGTGATCCGTGAATTTTGGAAACCTTATCCTTTATTTTCTTTTGAGATATAATAGTACCCATATTAAGGTATTTCTTCCTTTATTAATTTTTTATAATTACCATTTATTGAGCATCATAAAATTCCCCCCATAAAGAGCAATGTACGTGGGGACAGGGGCTCTATTATGATGAAAGTATATTCCTTCTTAAGTCTTTGGAATTGTCGCAAATCAACGTCTTGGGTGATGTTTGATCTACAAGACGAATCTTGTTATTCCATGGGATTATGTATATATAGAGGGATGGAGGTCTGTTTTATCCACTGGTTACCATTTCTATAGAGCTCTCACACCTTGATTCTATTTCATACCCCTACAATAAGACTATTCCATGAGTCCCGATCATGATTCATGTTCATGATACTGATTGTGAGACCCTACTTCATGAGAACTCCCAAAAAGTCTGCATTTATTTGAGCACCCGTCTAGTCCAAAAAAGAACCATACTTTAGTAATTTAATGAACTTTTTCCATGGGTATTGTGATGGTACTTAGTGTTTTTTAGGATCCGCTACCTCGATCATTCGATCGAATGATTATCATGAGTCTCACATGACCATGTTAAGGTCACGTGATCATGGGTCTCTAAGGGGTCATGTGATTGAGGAATTTCTTTCTGGATTATGAGACACGCAAGTAATTTTTTTAGTCAATCAGTGAAATCATTATGTGGTTCTTGAATCCATTTCTGATTCATGCGAAGCACATGATGCTTATTGTTTATGTATTTTCTTATGACATGATTTTATTTCTTCTATCTAACATATTCCACTAAATTTTATTCAAATGGATTTCGGTTATCATCATACTTCTTAGAAGACATCAAAGAAGGAGTAAAAAGTATCGATAGCCCATCATGATATCTATAGTGGTGAGTGTGGACCCTACATGCCATCGTGTCATCGGGTCACCTCAACCAAGCTGAATAAAATTGATGGGATTATAATTTTTGAACTATCATCTTTCAGACTTATTCCCCCTTTATGGGTTTATTCTCAATGAATATGTACTCATTCCTCCACCAAAGTCATCATTCATACCCTTCTAATGGATATGGAGGATCCAAAACTATTTCTAAGAGAACATATCTCCCGGAGGTTACTTTATCTCCGAAGGGGATTATAAAGATGATCATCTATAAAAATTTATTCTTACATACATTGATTGGACCGATCACACTCTTGATGAGGATGTTCATATGTATCACTCAATAACGCGGAAGTTTACCTCCAATCAGATGTTTGGGTGGATCTTATGCTGAGACTTCCAATCAGGAGATAGCCATGGACTGGACTGGGGATGGACCTTCTGGGTTCAATATATTATATTTAAATTTTCCAAGGATTTGAAGAAAATTGGAATGTATGAGAATTTATGGATATCACAGACATATATTATTGCAACAAGGGTATGATGATCAAGTTATTCATTCATTAGAGCTCGGATACAAACACTTTTCACCTCACACATGGAACCATTAGCATCAGTCTTTAGGATTTGGAATAGATTTGTAGTGCACCCACACCTGTTGGTATGTATGATGAGTTCTTCAATCCACAATCTTCTTGGGATGGTATGATGAGGAATCTTTTTTTAACCCAGGAGCTAATTATGCTGGATGAGGAGGCCCTTCTAAAGGGGGTGATTCTTGGAGAAGATATCCCTTTCAAGACATGGGTTGATTACTTTATTGAGAAGAAAATATCTGAGCCATAAGTCATGAATCTAAAGTTTCATCTCATGAAGGATACCTGTAGTGCACTAGGAACTTACTGGCTGATGGTTTAATAAGAGAAATTTAGATAATGGGGATGATAAATTGTCCATGGATCTGATTGGTTGGTCTAACTGGCTGGATTTAATCCCATGTACCCGAGTGGGTACCTACTTCCAAAAAAGAATGTATAGTTAGGGTCTCCACCATTACGATGGCTACTACTATGGCTAGGGAGGAGCACATCGGGTTTTCCATCCCTATGCTAGACAAACTCTATCACCTAATGAAACATGCTTATCAAGGTGAATCCCTTTTTAAGATTGTGGGACCCTTCCATGTATTATGGGGTTAGATATAAGCTCACCTAGGAGGTTATAAATATCTAAATATTTAGGATATCCCAAATACCAATTTCATACCATACCTACAATGCATCAACAGGGTATGACCCATTACATAGAAAGATTGGGATATCAGGGATTATGTGAGCCATTATTGTAACAACCCGAGATTTTATGAGAATTATTCTTTTTAATTTCATTTATGTCTTGTCTTATACACTACACCAAAATTAGCTTGTACTATACGCAACACCGTATTATCTTACAGTATACACAACACTATTCTTGGCTCGTATTACACACAATTTCAAATTTGTTTTGTGGAAATTATTCTACATAACATTATGTATAGATTCTGTTTAATGTTTAAATGAAATAAGTTTTGATTATTTTATATGCAACACCAAACAGAGATTTCACTACACGCAACATTGACTTGGCTTGCATTACACGCAATCAAGACCTTCTTCGATAGCGTGCGTAGTACGCAATACCAAGTTTCACTAAATGATATATTATTATAATATTAATATGAACTAGCCATTATGAATAGTAATACCCACTTTTTGAAATTTTATAAATTTTATCTTTCAAAATGGACTTCATTTTTAGATTCAGAATATCGAAATTATCCTAGGGTGAATTTTTGGTATTTTTCTGAAAAATTTCAATTTTTGATGAATAGTGAAAACACTGGGTTACTATTTAAAAACCGACTTTTTATTGAAATAATTATTTATTTTATTTAAATTTATTTTAGGTAAAAATTGATACATAATACCTATATAAGTTCAACGTAATTCATTGGAGCCATTTTATAATAATTTTTGATATATAAAAATTTTATTTAACTTTTCACCGTGTTTTACCCACCTCCTATGAGAATTTGAAAATTTACATAAAAATTAATTTTACCACTTCTTTGAGTGGAATTTCGAAAATCTGAGAGACATAGTTAATATCAAGGAGTAAAATGTGGTTCAATAAGACAAAAATAATTTTTGGTGAATATTAACTTTTTACTTTTTTCTACCACGGTTAAAAGTAAATATGTTAATTAAGGGTAAAAATGATATTATTATTACCATAAAACATGTCCTAATTCTATTGGATAAGTGTAATTATAACAAAAACAACTTTAGGAATATTATATTATCATTTAGGACCACTTGGATTAGATTAGGACATTTATTATTATTTTATTTAAAAAAGAGATAAATAGTTAAAATCAATGTTTAATAACTAAAACATTTTTAATATAGGGTTATACATAAGATAAATTCAACTATTAATATTCATTAGAAAGATAAAACGATTTACTATGTAATGATAGTTTATTTATAATTTTTATACATTAGATAATTTATGTTATTTAAGACACAATAGTGATGCAGTAATTACCTAAATAATGAAATATTAAAATAATTGATATTATAAATACCAAAATAAATGTAATTTGAGACTTTTTATGAATTACACTAATTTTATAGGTTAATTTGACATGTTATTATTTATTTAATTAACTTTTTTAGAACTAATCATGCTGTTATAATTTTCACAAAAATCAATTACCAAATAGTGTCAAAATTGACATAAAATAGTTTTTAAAACAAATATTATATTATTAATTGTTATTATATTCCTAAAAATCTAAGGTTCAGAGAAATGACTTAGATAAGGTTATATATATTAATAATGAACCACTTGGGGTTCTGTTGTCTGGTTATAGTATGTTTATTAACCATATAGTGTAAGAAAACAAGAAGACACGATAAAAGTTAAATTATTTAACTTAGAGTTAAATCTAAATGATAAGTTTAAAATAGTAACCTAAACTTGTATAAAACCCATTGGTTGAAAGTATTTAAACCCATCCCCACTTTAGCTTCTAAATAAATCAATTTGGAGCTATTATAAACCGAATATGACTTTATTATAAAATAATATTTTAAGTTTTTCCAATGGTGCCCCTCTCCTCCCTTATAAAAAGGGCACCCCTTCCCTCTTCTCTTCACACCATTTTGAGCCTTGAAGCTCGGTCAAACCCTACCCATTTCTCTTCTACACTTCCCTAGCAACATTCTGGAGGTTCTGGTCTTCTCAAAAGACCAACTCTACTTGCTAAAGAGGAATCTTAAAGGAGGTGCGTTGAAGAAGAGGAAATCTCTTCTTCCGATTCTCTCAAGTTTCATTCTTCTTCTACTTATTCTTATTTATTTGTTTCATTATAAAGTAATAAAATAAGTATTAATTATATACTGATATGTTAATATAAATATTAAACAACACTATTTCACCTTCTATCCATCCTACAGAAAATGAAATCACCGTGCGTGCGTACGTACGGAATACCGTCTCCACGCCGTGGTGTAATCTGTTTTTCCACCACCACCTTAATTGGATTGGTATAATGGTGTAAATAATAACTATATATGGTTATTATAACATCATAATAATTATAAGATATTATATCATCCACTCCAATTCCATTCAATAAATATGGGAACGATATCATCGCTCGTGCGTACGTACGGATTACCATCTCCACAAACGTGATGAGATTCATTTTCCATGATTAACCATTAAAGTATGATTATAATGTATATATAATAAATAATAATGAAATATATTACATAATAATGATACTGGATTAATGTACATATATGTTTCATTTACTTAATTCCATCTAATTCAATAAGGAAATGAAAACAACATTCATGCGTATGTACGACCTACCGTCTCCATGAACGGTGTATTTCATTTCATTTACATATCTATTATATATATATAATGAATATATATATGATATATAAATCATTATTTACATTCTTGAATTAAGTAAATCAAGATATAAGTAATAATAATATCAAGAACAACAAGTCGAAACACGTACGATAAATAAAATGATTTTACCCAAAACGTAGCTTTAACATGGAACTTACCAAAGAACGGGTAATATAAAGTCATAAGTCAACCATATGTGATATCATAACAATGAATATGATTATGTAATAAGTCAATGATATTATTTAAATCATTATACAGGATGTTCGGATACGTACGAAGCATATCAGACATAAGGTAATGGATAACTTTTCCAATCTCCTTTTTATCCGAGATTGTTTATTTGTAAGTATTTTCTGGGGTTATATTAATCACCCATGTACCTATTTTATAAAAATAGTTTCATGTATTTTTAAATTCCTTTTTACCCATTTTGACTATTTCTACATGCTATGTAAGGAATCTTTCTTTTGTTTACATTATGAGGTACTTTTTGACTTTTCCGGCAAAAGTACTAGAAAAATGTTTTTTTAACTTATACGGCATGAACGGATTTTTACGGTTTTATAATTCCTTATTTTCATAAAGCTTACTCTGCAATATTTCATGAATATTTTAAACAAAATTATTTTCTTTTAAAAATTCCTTGGGATTTTGTGAAAAGAAAATTATTTGAAAGAAGAACAGATATTTTCATCAAGAATTCATTTCAAGTGTTTTATCAAAACCATTTTCCATCAAAGATGACATTATTTCATATGTGTATGTTTCAAGTATAATGTCTCTATGATTTAAATGGTTTCACTTTTCTTATGATGAAATGATATCCATTTGTTTTATATGGATTATGTTATGATGGGATGATGTTTATGAAAACCATTTTATTCTTTGAGTTATGATGAATGATTTATGTTCATGTTGTGGAACACGTAAGAATGATTTCATTATGATATGGGTGGGACCTATATATCCCTCTAATGCATTGGGTAAAGATTTATATCTCATGAGATAGACATGGATGGAAAGACAAGTTAATTCGGTTCAGTGATACACGACTGGAACGAGGAGTGAACTCGATTCAGAAAGGGACTTTGTCCACTAAGATGGTTTTGGCAACAATGCCTTGGCTATTATGGAAATCATAACATGTGCTTAATGGTTTCCACAATTACATGTTTTATTCCCATTCTATTTTATCAATATTAGTGTTTCTTTATGATCTATGTCTTACGTACTGCCATGTTTTATGTCATTGCTCAAGATTTTGATGTTTTAATATTATGTTCATGTTTTGATATTCAAATGTATATGGTTTGTTTTATTTTCTCCATGCTTACCCTTAATGAGCATTTGAGCTCACCCTTTATATGTTTTATTTTCCCCAAGATATAAAGAATGGTTTTAGGTATGAAAAAAAGAAGATCTTTATGGGAGATGTTGAAGATATTTCACCACGATTAGAAGATTATGTTCCGAGTTTCCAAAGACACTAAACTATTACGGTCCTTTGGTGTTTGTTTTTTTATGTATTAAGTATTCTGCAAAAGTAAAGTAATGTCCATGTACGTCAAGCTTTGGGTCTCTACAGTTGGTATCAGAGGCAATAGAGGTAAGAATGAATCTGATCCTTGGGAACTCTCACATGTGAGCGTTGGACGAATCATGACTCTCCACCCAAGGGTTTCATGAAGAAATGGATACCACTGGGGATGGTGGTGTGTCCTGCCTAGGGGGTGTAGCCACCCATGGAGTGCCCTGATAGGTATCAATTATAGTCCACTAGAATTAATTCCAAACCTCTAAAATTATATAAATTTCTCTTTTATAACATATAGAAATGCGATGATAGGAAATTTTGTGAACAATGGTGAGGCTAGTCTCGAGGAAAGATCTCACATGATGTGTCTTCATGAGAACTTCTTTCTACCCATATTAACATGTGCCTCATTTGTGAGTGGTATGAACCGTTCTGATTCAACTGGAAATTCTTATGTGCCCAATAAAAGGGTCCTTGTTTTATTTATGTTATATTAAGGAACACATGGTGGTATCTCTCTATTTCTAATTAATGTTTACTAGGGAGAAGATTGGTGAAATGATACACCTTCCTCATCATAATTCAATAATCAGCTTATCTCGCGGTTATGTGGATGTTTGGATTCTCTCATAACCTAGCAGAAAATTATCCAATTTGGTAAATGAGGCTTACCAACCACTGACTGTTGAGTTCAATCCAAGTCCTAGAAAACAACTGGCTTCTAAAGGTCAAAAAGTCCCAAAATAACCTCATAAGGAAGCCAGATTCTTACCATTACAGGAAGAGGCACCTACTAATGTGGATACAAAAAATGTAGTGACAAGGGGAGAAACTAATCTAGAATTTTTATTTCATATCATGTTTCAATAGCAAGAATATTGGATGGTGTGAAGTTTAGAGGTTGATATCTGAAATTTATTGATTTATTCATAGGTTCTTTTTGAATGATTTTCTTATATCACTGTCCCACATGTATCAAATTTAATGATTGACCTAAATAGGTGATAGCCTTTATTTAGAACCTTGACATGGATTTGTATATTATCATAGGTAAGATATTTTTCTCCCCATTAGGTCACGAACTAGTATCCCAGGCACACATCAAATTACTTCAGATAAACAGGGATATCTTGTTACCGAAGAAGCTGTAAGTTTAGGCTTACTGTGTTTTATTATGGTTTCATTGTTCCTTTTCAACTTTATTGATGTCCTTTATATATGATTTCATAGTGGGAGGCTGTTGAAGATCATATGGTGTGGTCTTACCCTAAATATAATCCTTGTGGTATGGTCATGGAATAGGAACTCAGTGGAAACCGAGGAACCGATGATAAAGGTTCTCTAGGACTACATTCTCATATCAGGGTAGAAATTATAGATTTTAAAAAAATAGTTTCAGATTTATCACCTTATGAAGGGCCTTCTTTAGAAGAGAAGAAAAATAAAAGTAAGGGATCTATATTTTTAGATCCTTCTCTCCAAGAATCATCAAGTAAGCATGACATTTAACCCTCCTTTTATTTCAGATTATTCTGGCAACAAAATTTGATTTGTTAAAAATGTTCATATCCCCATTGATACTTCTTAATAAATCACGTGTCCACTTATGAGGATACAGGTGAGAATTTGGATGGTCCACCAGACCCTTCACTTCTTGGACTAACCCATCAAGAAGCGGGGGTGACTGAAGGGCCCATTAAATCATGTCTTTCACCTACTTCAAATGATTTAGGGATTGTACCATTTGATATAGCATGTATGGATTCACTTTTTGAGGATGATGACACATGTAGTTATTCTACTACCATGTTATCCATAATGGAATTGAGTTTTGAATATGTGGATCAATTCATCAATACTGAAAACTTTTTTAACTCATGTCATTTCACATGATATTATATTTTGTTTTTATAGTCCATAAGAGTGGAGAATGATGTACATATTCACGAAAAGAACTTGCGGTTACATGAATTCATCCATCCCAAGAAGGAGTGGCATCTTCACCTAAGGATGGGGTTGGGACAATAGATGTCTTCAGTGATGTGACTAATATAGGCATGTTTCTAACCTCCGTCATATCCCTTGATTGTCAGGTGATAACTTATTTTTCTTCCCATAACTGATGTACCCCTATACCCCCTTTTTGTAGCATCTTCACCCGAATCTCAGAGGCTCTGATACCTACTCCCTTAGAGGTCCCTCTGACTGGGCCAACCGATGTGGTGGTCAGATCTCTTCCCTCATCATATAAGACTATAAGCATGGACCTATCTTTGAGCGACCTTGTTCTTGAATATGATCCAATTTCTAAGATAAATATATACCAAGGCCCCAAGTTTTCCTTACTTTATCAGTCAAGGAGATGACATATGTGGAAGGAAATCTAAATTTTATTGTCAGAAAACTCATTGGATGAGTTGAAGAACCAATTGTGTCATCCGTTATTCATGTTCCTTGCCCTTGGTTACAAAGGTTTTGATTATTCCTCCCATCACCCTTAGGTTAATGAGGTGATCTCCATTGTTGTGTCAAAACCTATTTCGACTTTCCCATTAATCATTTTTTTTGGAAATCACAAATCACACAATAGTAATCACTCATATTGTCTTTATTATAAGTTGTATTCTTATCATTATCATGTATATTGTTCACTCACATTGTTTTATATATTGTTTCCCAATCATAACTAGACTATGTACTACATCGTAACCAGGAATCATAACTAGACAATGTATTGAATTATAATTAGGAATCGTAACCAGACTATGTATCGCATTGTAATTGGGAATCGTAACCAAACAATATAGTGAATCATAATCAGGAATCATAACCAGATTATATACTGCATCATAATTAGGAATCATAACCAAATTATGTACTACATCAAATACACATGCATTGTATTCACATGCATCATAACCACATATATCGTAACCATGTGCATTGAAACCAGGTTAGGTATTGTATCATAGTCTTGAATCCTAACCAGCATATGTATCATAATCAAGATATGTATCATTCTCTTATCATGTATTGTATTCATGAATCGTAACCATGTAAAGGATCATAACCAGGTTATAAATTGTAATCATGGTATGCATTGTTATCATGATAATCCTAGTAATCAAGTTATGTATTAAAATTTTGAAATGAATTACACTCTTATCATAACTTCAATACCGATTACATGTTATTCATACTCATTGTTTCATACTCTTGTACTTTCTACTTTCTAACTAAAATTATACATTTGATTTGTTTATTTACCAATCAAAATGATGCAGTGTATTCTGTTTTTTTTGACTGTTGTAATTCCAGGTGTCCAAGTACCTCCATGTTTTTTAGAAATATGACTAATGGAGGAAATATGGTTGTTGGAACCCGATGCTTATAAATAAAAGGTCATTCAAACTAGAATACACAACTTTTTTTCTATCAAGTTCTAGAGAGAGATGCTGTAACTTATCTCTTACTTCATGCGAAAGCCTTGAATATAAAAGAAGTGAATAACTTATTTTGTGTTCTTATATTTATATAAGTTCTTTGTTTTTTCTTTTTGCGACATATCATTGTGATAACAATTGAGGGCTTATGGGGATATGAAGATGTTCTTCTGATCAATATATCGAGGGATTTCAATTTCTTTAAAGAGAAATGTGTCAATTACCTTCTTAATCAAGGGCTTACAGGGATAGGAAGATAGTCGTGTAGAACATTGTATCGAGGGCTTACCAAGGTGGTGGTAAGACATACCTTTTATCCTAGGTGAAAGGATACCCTACTCTTTAGGATAAAATAATTGTAATACTTTTACATTTTTGTTTCTATTTGTATTAGAAAGGAAATTATATTTATTCCTCTTTCTATCCATATTCATTTCAATTGTAATTGTTTCAATTATGATTCATTCATACATATTGTATTAAGATATTCTATATGCTATATGGTAGAATCATTTACATTTGTATTACTCTGATCATTATATTCAATTGAAATTAAATTGTTTTAAATTACTTTTAGTATTACATTATATCATAACCATAAGATCCAAGACCAATATTGTCTATTATATTGATTGTAAATTGTATTAGTTTAAGACCTCTTAAAATAAGTTAATTCATAAGTGTTTAAATACAATTTTTGAAACCTAAAATTCACCCCTCTTGTATTGTTGCATCTAATATACATATACTTCTCTATTATGATCCAATAATTGGTATATGAGGAGGTTTACAATGATTTTTAATACTTTATTTATTTAATTGGGACAATAATATTTTATTTCTTTTACAAACCTTTTGTTTATAACTACTTACTACACTAACATGTGGAGTGGAAAAGTATTGTTTTTATAAGATGGAAGGAATGAATATTGGATCAATTGAAAATATAAATCCAACAAGACCACTTATTTTTTATTGGAATGATTATGAGTACTGGAGAGATAAAATGAATACTTTTGTTATTAATACTGGTGTCGACAACTTTATCATGCTTACTGAAGGTTAGAAAATCCCAGACAAGGAAGTCAGTACCTTCACCAATCAAGAGAAACAAGAATATCAACTGAATTACAAGGTACACAATAATTTTATGTATTACATGACTAGGAATATATATAGTCAAATACCATCATGTGAAGCATCCAATTGTATCTGGAAGAAATTGGTGGTCAAAATTTTTGGCACATCTAATGTTATAGAAACAAGAAGAGCCTTACTTCGAGTAGAATATCATGGGTTTATTTTTCCTTATAAAGAACCAATATGCAAGGTGCAACAAAGATTTATGAAAATAATCAATTGTATACAATCTATGGGTGAAAAGGGTCTTGATGATGAAGCACTAGTGGAAAAGATAATCGATATAATGCCCAATGCATGGGAATAAAAAAGGACAGCTATAGATGAGAACATGAAAGTTACACAAATCACTATTGATGAGTTATTTGGAACTCTTCTTCAACATGAGATAAGAATGAAAAGAGATGTTTATTTCAATATTAATAAGAATGGTAATGGTAATGGGATTGTATCTTTTACTACTACATCCAAAGTAAAGACACTGGAAAGGATAACTAGATCCAAAGCTATGAAAGCTGTTGTTATATTAAAATCAAGTGAAAGTGATCACTCATAAAATGAGTTAGACAATATTGATCAAAGGATGAACAAGATTATTGGAAATAAAGGATTTAAATATAGATTCAAAAAGAAATATAGGAAGGGAAGGAAAGACTCAGAAGTAACGTGTTAATAATGTAAAAGAGCCTTTCATACTAGACCAGATTGTCCTTTACTAAAAAGAAAATACAGGAAGGATAAACATTCTAAAAGATACAAGAAAAAGTATTACAAGTAAAAGACAATGAATTTATATAAGGAAAATGATACTTGGAGTGCAAGTGGTTGTGATTCATCAGATAAATCCTTAGAGTGAAAATCTTATGGTCAGAATAATTTTAGACTTATAGCCATAATACCAATTAAAAATCTTTTTTTCATTGCTTAGGTACAAACTTTTGGACTTATAGCTTGACTACCAATTGAAAATAATTATTTCAAGGATGAGGATGAATATTCATTTTATTGTTGGTTGTTTTGTAGGAGACAAATGTAGAACCACTAGGGCATGATGTTCATAGTAAAACATGGGTGTCTGTAGGACACTGGCCTTCCATCTCCGATGGCCTGGTAGGATTTGAAACACTTTGAATTTATATTGATGTTGGGAGTCATAGTGGGTGTCCGGTCTAAGTGATGATGTACAAAAATATTAGAAACATTCATATCAACTTTGAGAAGGAATCTATTCCCATATGATTATTACTTGTGTCAGGGGGAGCTGAGGAATGGTTAGTTCAATTAGAATACTTTTTCATGCCGGGGTATTCAAAAAGAAGACGGTATGTAAGCCATTATCCAAGGGTTTTCCAAACATGAGGGTATCATAAGACACAAACATCATCTGAGCATACGAAAACTAGAAAGTAATCTCATGAGAATGAATTTTCCATTGATTGACAACCGTTTTATAGGCGGTATATGCAGAGCCTTTGGGGCATGATATGCACAGTCAGACAAAGGTATCAACAAGACATTGGCCTTCCATTTCCGATTACTATAAATAATTATGGAGATTGGGAACTTTCTTGAACATGTTATATAATCTTTAACAAGGGGTACACCTGAACACAAAAGGGACATTTTAAATGAACTTTTTTAGGAAATCCGAAAATGAATGGGGGAATTCTTCTTTTTTATGTGGATCAACTTCATGTATATGTATGGGTTTTCTTAATTTTACAAAAAATTGAAAAGATACCAGAGATGAATCATGCCCAAATGATATGATATATCTAGGACGTGTGTAGGAAGGAGAATGTAAACCATGACTTTGAGGGACCTTGAATAAGTAGGGATGTTACGAGGCTTGGAATCCATTGGGAGTACTATGATAGGAGATGAATCTAATGTGGATGAATTTTACTTTGATTGATGGATGTTTTGTAGGAGACTTATGTAGTGCCACTGGGGGCATGATATGTATATCCAAACAAAGGTGTCTGCATGATAGTATCCTTCCATCTCATATGGACATGGAATATTATGGTGATTCAAGATCACTCATATCACGAAGATTGAGGTGTGGTTGGAGTGTATCCTAATACATTAGAGAAATTTGGGCTGTGAGTTACTCAAGGAATCAGGTATCCCTTATGTAGATCAGATTCACATGCAGGGTGAGGCATTCGTCCCATATTTGGGGTACCATGTCATTTAACGTCGTATGGCCATGACGTGGGGTTACTTAAAGGTAGGGGAACCATGAAATGCCATTTAAAGTCGTGCGGTGAGGACATTATTCTATAAAAAAGATCATTAATAGATTTGCGTTAATCACAATATGGGTGTCTTGGTGTTCCTTGGACATGAGTGATGATTGAACGTCTAAACCATAGTTCTGTGGGGAAACTTGAATCAAGATGAATGTCATGAGGATTGGAAGACATTGGGCATACTGAGGTAGGAAAGGACTCTCCTGGGGAGATATTTTCGTTTTATTGATGGCTGTTTTGTAGGCGAAATATGCAGAGCCACCAAGGCATGATGTTCATTGTCAAAAAAAGGTGTCCACAGGACACTGTCCTTCCATCATAGATGGACACGAATGTTTATGGAGATCCAAGTTTTCTCGGAGTATGGAGTTCGAAAAAAAGGAATGATATGTCTGGGAACGTAAGAAATACCAAGACCATGATTACCCATGAACTACTAAAGATTATATATAAATATGACTCATATTTATAAGGGGAATCAGGATATTTTGACTTCTTATGAGTGGGGGGCATGTTTAGGATCTCGTCACATTGAGAATCAGGCCACAAGTGACTCTTGAGGAATCTCGTAGTTTATTGTCATGTAGTAAGGACCTTTCCTGAACTCCCTTCACAAATATATCTTACGCACAAGGGAAGGGGAATTTATTTTAAATGGTTGATGGGATGAGATGATAGATCCATGAGTCACTACATATCCTACAAGGGTAGGAATCAAGCCACACATAGATCTGAACATTCCCTACAAATGTCTGGTCCGTGCGTAGGGAATTCTGAATGCATTTTTCTTAGTAGCTGGGCTAGGATGCCAAATCTAGGCGTCACTACATATCCTGAAATGGTAGGAATCAAGCCATATATAGTTATATACATTCCCTATACTGATATAACTCAGACATTGGGGTAGGTCATTGTTCTCATCTGCTACGGATTCTAGGTCTACAATATTTCTCTATAGTTTGTTTGCTTAAGGGAATCTTTACCATTGATCCTATGATCACATGAGTTAAGCTCGACACGGGAAACAAGTAGTCATAAGGGTTTACCTTTTAAATGTGGGGATATAGAGGATTTGATTGTGTCAATTTTTTTAAATATGGGGGGGGGGGGGATTTAGGATCGAGGTGTCGCTAAATATCCTATAAGGGAAAGAATCAAGCCATACATAGTTATCTGAGTGATTGTGCAGTTTATCATCTGGTGATTAGGAAAATTTATGCTATGCAGTTTAACATCTTTCATTTTAGACATTATGCTATGAAGTTTAGCATAATGTAGCTAGGACATTGGTCATAGTTTAATGTCATGTTTCAGGGATGAGTTCCATACAGTTTAATGTCATTGGATAGTACTATGACTCATAGTTTATGGTCGTAGAGTTTGGACCATGACATCACATTACTAAAACTCATAGTTTAGGTTTGTAGAGTTTGGACCATGAAATCATAGCACTATAACTCATAGTTTAGGGTCATAGAGTTTGGAATATGACTGGGAGTTGCTATTATGAAAAATACTTCTTTAGAAACTTTGCATTTATGGGATCCATGATGAGCTGTTAGTCTATTGATATCAAGGTGTATGCTTCATTTGAATAGACCATATGAATGGAATATGCTTCTTCCCAATTTGGTTCAAGCTTTGGGGGTTTCTTCCTGAGTATCATTGGGGTTATGATGGCTAACATCATTTCTCCTTCGAGGAATGATCGGTGGCGAACCATTTTTGTTGAAGGCTCGTGCGATCCAATTTTGATATATTACAAAATGGTGTAAAGTGTGTATCCTTTTCTCATATAGCTGCTCCAACTCATCAAACTGTCTCTGGGATTTCTCATCCATGGAAAGTTGATCGTAAAATGCCACATGAAGTGATGGGACGTAAATTGCGATAAGAAAAACCGCCTTTGCCCCATACACTAGTGAGTATGAGGCCGCCTGGGTGGTAGTGAAAGTTGTGGTTTGGTAAGCTCATAACGAATAAATGAGATTTTTTACCATGATTTCTTATACTTATTTACAATATTTTTGAGTATGATGGACATAGTCTTGTTGAAAGACTCTATCTGCCCATTGGTCAGTGCGTGATAATGGGATGAATTGTTGGTATTGATTCTATACACCTAGTATAACTTGTCCAACATAGCAGAGAAAAAGATGGTACTGTTGTCTCTCAGTATTGTTTGTGGGACACTAAATTTAAAAATGATGTTGGCCTTCACAAAGATAACGATGCTTTTTCCCCTGATTTCATTAAGGGGTATGGATTTGACCCATTTGGAAAAGAAGTTGATTGCTGTGAGTATGAACTTGAATTGTATGGCTATGGAGGGGGTATGTGGTCCCACAGCATCCATCCCCTAGGTAGCAAATGGGTAGGATTACTTAGATATATGTAGTAACTTCAGGGGTAGGTGAATAACATTGACAAGAACTCGTCAGGAATTGAACTTCTTGGGGAATATGCCACAATCCTATATCATAGTGGGTTAGTAATAATAAA
This sequence comes from Viscum album, assembly GCA_963277665.1. NCBI lineage: Eukaryota > Viridiplantae > Streptophyta > Magnoliopsida > Santalales > Viscaceae > Viscum > Viscum album. The sequence goes on along the minus strand of OY728133.1, from coordinate 2,059,696,804 downwards.
GCCTTTGGATTTGAGGAGAGAGTTTTTTTGCGGATTGGTGCGCTCCACAAGCTCCGGCGTGAATTTCTTTCGTGAAGGTAGAAGTCTCTTCTCTATCAATTCACTTGAGAAGGACTTTGTCAAGGCCTCATTTGTAGAGAACATTATCTTGGTTTATCCCATTAAAAAGACAAATTTAACTGATCATCTTCATACCTATTCCATTCCAGCCCTATCTGGTGGGAGTTCCCCATTCCTAAGGTAATTTTCAAGGGTCATCATCTAGCTGGTGTTGTGATCATAAGGCTCATAAATGGGGCTAATTTCGTTGTTCACTCCATTATTGTTCTATAAAAATGGAAAGAAAATTTGGTGGTGGGAAATGAAAATAATCATTTAATCCCAGTGTGGATCAGCTGGGGTTGTGGATTCATTTTCCAATGCATCTACTTGAGCGTTTTGTGAATGGGGGACATAGGTCAACGTTGGTTCTAATAAAAATTATTCCATCAATTCTAGAACATGGTTCATCAAGGGGGAAAATACTTCTTTCTTAATGGAATAGTAATTGTTGAACTATTTGTTAAATAGCTTTGAATCACCTTTTATCATCAGGTGTTTTGTTTGTACATGACGTTCTAGTTCTAGGCTCGTAATGAGGGCCAAATATTCTGCTTCATTATTTGTACACCCTTCCAAAAGTAGGAAAGAGTAAAGAAGAAAGTCCTTTTCGGGGGGTACAAGTATAACTCCTAGACCTACTTTATTGAGGTTGGGATCCTCCATCATTTTCCCTCTTGGGATTTTGGAAGCACTATAAATTTATATTTCCCATGTCTAGGGGTCCTCTTGGACGGAGAAAACATCTTCATCCAGATGTCCGGCGTCCAAGGTTCTTGTTTTTTTATGATGGGTGCTTTTCCAGGAATTTGGAAAATGCATGGACTCTGATGGCCTTATGGGGTTCGTACCATATGTCAAATTGTTTTAGGATGACTATCCACCGTGATTGGAACCCAATTATTATAGGACGGTTGAGAATATATTTGAGAGGGTTGTAGTACAACACCAGGTGGACCTCATGGTGTTTCATGTAATGTCTGAGTTTCAGAATCATGAAGATTAGGGTTGGGTATTTTTTTTTCAATTTTTGAATACTGAGTTTGATCATCAATCATTGTTCTGCTGAGGTAATTAAGGTTGTTCTCACTACCAACATCATTCTTCTGTGCAAGGAAGCCGCCTAATGACCATTCCATGGCGGTTACGTACAAAATGAGTTTTCTACCCTCAATTGGTGGAATCAAAACCGGTGGGATCAGGAGATATCTGTTGATATCATTGAATGATTCTAGGAAATCATTATACAAATCATATGTAACCCCTTTCTTCATTAAGCTGGCGAAAGGTAAACATTTACCTGCTAGGTTGGCAATGAAGTGCTGGATGTTGGTCAGGTGTCCCTAGAGTCCTCTCAACTCGGTGAGTTTGTGAGGTGAGGACATGCCAAGGATGGATTTTGTCTTCTCAGGGTTGACTTCGATGTTGCGATGACGTACGAAGAAGATGAGGAACTTACTAGAGGTAATGCCAAAGGCGCACTTTAGGGGATTCATCTTTAAAAATTGTTGTTAGAGTTTGTTAAAGATAGTTTTAGGATCGTCCAGGTGGTTTGAAACATGTGGTGATTTAACCACTAGATCTTCGACATAACACTTGAAAAATTTTCTTTGGAAGGACTTGAAAATGTCATGAATGGCACATTGATATGTGGCTCTAGTATTTTGTTAGACCAAATGGAATCACCTTATAAACGAACACTCCCTAAGGGGACCTAAAAATAGTATCTTATTTATCTCCATGGGCCATCCAAATCTATTTGTATCTACAATATCCATCCACGAAAGAGAGGGACTTATATTTGGTAGTTGATTTGATCAACAATTATTCGATTGATTGCATGAAATCATCTTTTAGACAATGCCAATTGAGGTCCCTGAAGTCAATGCAGATTATAATCTATCCAATATTCTTTTTGAGAGGGACTATTTTTTTCTAGCCAAATCAGACACTAGACTTCTCATATGAATTTGGCTCTAATCAGCTTGCCAATATTTGCCTCAATTTTAGTAGCATGTGTCAGTTGGTTCCTTCTAGCTACCAGCTTATAGCCCCACTGATCTTCTGGTAAACCCAGATGATGAGTGGAAACCCCAGGATCGAGGCATGACATATCTGTGTAGGTCCAGCCAAACACATATCAATTATTCCATAGGAAGGAGGTATATTCCTCTGGCTTCTCGACAGGCATAGCCACACTGATCAGGGTAGGTCGCGGGTCATCTTTGGTGCCCTGGTTTACCTCCCTAAGTTCATCTATTATAGTGGAAACACCATCTTTGAATGCATAAGGGTCATCTTTTAGGTCTTCTTATTCTTCTTCTTCATCGTCATCTTCTTCCTCTTCTGATGGAAAGAGGGGTCTCGATATGAATCTCCAATATTGGGAGAGAATTCTTCCTTTTCCTTAGTGAGTAAATCTGGAGTGGTTTGGGGTCACAGGGACGGGTCATGAGCATCTTTTTTATTTCTTTTCCTGACATCATGAGAGTCATCCCTCTCTTTCGTAACTTTGGACTTGGCGGCCGTAACATAGATCATGTCGACAATTGTGTCTTCATCCGGACTTTCACTTATGCATTCAACTTGGTTGATGGGTAATACATACTCTTCCACAAGCTACTATAGGGGGTTGGAGGGAGCCATTTCTAATTCATTCGAGGCAGTAATCCAATCAACATCGTCTGCTAGAGACTACTTCTCTTCTGGTTCATAGAACCCAGTGTCAATGTAATGTGACTCACAAGACTCAAACATGGATTTATCGATGTTAAATGCCACATTTTTCCCATCAGTCAAATATTTGATGCACTAATGGTATGATGACGGAATTGCAGCGTGCTGATACAGCCAAGGCCTTCCTAATAGGGCGTTGAAGGCCATACCTTCCCATACTACTAGGAACTCAAAATCTGACATGAGGTATCCATGCCATGTTTTAAGATTAATTCATCTCAATGGTTTCTATTTTCTTTTGTCATATCCCAGCAGAGTGCGTGGTGTAGGGTGTCAAGCTATCTTCATCATATCCTAGCTGATGAAGTATTCATAGTGGAAGGAGATTGACTTCAGTTTTGTTGTCCATGAAAATCCTATGGAAATCAATTCCATTTATCTTTCCGGACACATAAAAGGGTTTGAGGTGCCCTTGCATGATGGCATCATTATCCCTGTCTATGATGAAGATGAAAGAGTTGCATTTTTCAGGGTTGGTCTCCATCCGATAATCTTTGACTGCTGATACTTTGGCCTCAAATTCATGGGGACTTAGTAAGACTTCGATGAGTACCTACCTAAGATCTGAGGACAGAATTAACGCATCCAGGAATGACATCTTTACTGGTACTGAAGCTAGCTTCTTTAGAATATCATATTTATTCTCTAAATGTCAACTCTTCCAAGCTCAAGATTTCTCTTTCACATACACTTTAGGGGTTTGGTATTTTGATGTAGATGGTTCAACCTCTATGAGAGGAGCTAGTGGGGCTGCAGTCCATTCTAGGTTGGGTTGAACTGGTCTACCCATATGACTTGGGAAATTATGTATTTTTTCTTTCACTAATGGATACTCCAAGATAAATGATATTGGATTTCCTCCAATGGGGGAAGAGGAGAATTCCATTTCCTATTGTGTCTGTCAGATGGTCCTTATGTGGGTTTCTATGGTGTTAATAGTTTGAGTTATGGTGTTGTTGGGAATTTGAATCCTACCATGTTCATTCCTTCCTAGAAACCTCTGGCCTTTGCGGTCAATTCCTCCGGATCACTGATTGAGCACGAGGAATTTAGGTTCATGGATGTAGTATCCATTAGAAAAGGCGTCTATCAAGTGAATGAAATTAATGGAGTCGAAGATAAGTTCTTGATTAGACAATGTTTCTGTCTGATTTCATCCTTTCTTTGGTGTCTTTTGGTAGGGCGGTACCCATTGTACCATTTAATGGGGTGATGCCCATTGTACCAAGTCTGTTGGTATGAAGTCTGAAAGTGTCAACACTGAAGTCATATTTGGTTTTATCCCATCTCCCTGCTCCTAATTTCTGCCCCTCTAGCCCATAGTGGACTGTGGGGATGAGGAGGGTGACTGTGTTGCATCAGGAGATTTTATGGCATGATTGATTATTTCAACTATGCCTGGAGGATTCCATGAACTCAATTGACTATTTTTTGGGACATCCAATTGTCAAATTTTTTCTCCTTATTACTGGAGACTGTTTTCTATTCCTATTCTTCTATTGACTCTTAGGTGGAAACATACGCCACTTGTGATAGAGGTAGGCCCAATATAACATGCCTGAAATCCACCATATTTAGTAGAAGATCCTTGAAAACGAATCATTCATGGATAGTGTGTCTTAGTATCTGGTGATAGGGAAAATAATTTGGACGATCCTCAAGACCCTCTTTATTAGCTTTCTTTGTTTCTGGTATCCAGAGCTAGTTGAAATTCATGGCGTCTATGAAGTAGCCGCAGACTTGGTCATCTAAAAATGAGTTGGCTTTATTTTTCATTCTTCAAAATGATTTCTTTTAGCACCCTATCACTAATATATCTAAGGTGGGGGTAGATGTTGGTATCTAGGGGGTCCATCACGATTCAGTGGAGGCTATTCCATTGGAGCTACTGCTGGGGGTGGCTTAAGCGTGACAAAAGCCACTTCTTCTATTCTCGCTCTTTTTTCTAAGGCTGATGGGGAAACTCAGGACATGAGGTTGGTCCTCTACAAGGAGTCTTGTATCCCTTGGGAAATGGTAGAGAAACATCAGAACCCACTTTTGTACTTCATCGGGATGAGCTGTGTTCGCGATTCATCAAGAAGGTTATTGATGCACATGGAGAGCATTTTATCTTCGGGAAGCGGACGGTTCAGGAAATATGTCAGGTCCTTCCATCTGGAAATGAAGTCTGAGGCTCTTTCATTCTCTCAATGCTTGTATTTCATGAGGCCATTGATCATTGCCTTAGTCAGTGTTGAAATGAACTAGAAGAGAAACTATCCCTGAAGGTCCTCCATGCCTATTATTGAGTTAGCTGGAAAGCTAGTATACCATACTAAAGACATTCCCTAAAGGGTTTGCATAAAGCACTTGATTTTTACTACTTCATACTACTCCAGAGTTCCCATCATGGGGTCACAGTAAGAGGGATAGTGCATTAAATGCTATTTTGGGTCCCCCGAGCCATCAAATACATGGAATATGGGGTTTAAAAAGTCTGGTGGTGGTGGAACATTACTCACACACTCAGGGTAGGTATTGTGCTCTGGTTGTATCGGAGCGCGCCACCCCTCCGTGGATTCTAGTAGAGGTGTTAGGTGCTCTAAGGTGTTCAAGAGCCCTTGATGCATAACCTACTGGGCTTGATCTTGGGATGGTGCAGTAGTGGTCAAATCTGGGCATACCGGTATTATAGGAATTTGGGGTGGATACCTACCTGGGGGTATCCTTCGTGGGTTTACCTGAATATATTCTAGTTACCTTCATAGTAGGGGGAAGTCTTGATGTCCTTATCAGGTTAGGTTTATGTTGGATGATGGTCCCCGTGTCGGATTGGACGGGCCTCCAAGCTTGACTTCATTAACCGAGATGAGTTCCTATAGAATAGGAACCTCTTCTAGGAATAACTGCTGACGTTCTATAGGGGGAACACATTTTTCAAGGTAGCTCCCTCGACACATCTCAAAATTAATTTTCCTAAAATATTTCATTTATTCCTCCTGCTTGGAAAATATTTCCTCAAGAGTGAGGTTCACATTCTTAGGGTGAGGAAGAGGTGGTTCATAGACGAACCTGTATTAATTCTTCTTCTTTTTGGGGTTTTTTGAGGGAGGTAAGGATAGATTAACTGAGGGGGAGACCAAATTTAGGACTGCTCCCTAGTTCTGGGTATGGACACCATTAGGTTCGATGTGGGATTCCTCTAAGAGTGACCTTTATTCCCTTGCGTCCTCTACCTCTATGTCATTTCTTAGGAAATATATGGGGTTAATTTTTACCACGTTCACTGATGCATACCGCATTGGGGGTGGTGTACAGAGTGCCAAATGGTAGGAAGGATTTTTTCATCCTTTGTTGGATTTCTTCCTTCCATTTTGTGGTATTATGTGGTATTCTTCGAGTTTCATGGAAAAGATTGACCCAAAGGGAGAGCTGATCCAACCTCATAATGTGCCTTCATCTCAAAAGGTACGAACCACGAGACGAGGTGGAACATGTGAATCCTCGTCTCATCGTTCTTCATATATGGGAGAAGATAGATGTCCATTTTATGGGGACTTGAGGTGAAAATTCCCCCAGTCCCACGGGCTGGGTTTGTTCCTGTTCTTCCATTGATACTCTATGACCTGGAACTGTTGGTCTTATGGGGGCATTTTGATTTAAAAATGCCCCTAGTCATCTGGGTTGGGGTTGGTACCACATCACAGTGTTAATCACCAATATTTTTACCTTTTCAATTTCACACACTCCCACATGGGTGTGTGACGAGTATGGAATTGGTCTTGCACGGAGTCTATAGTCTTTTGAAGAAATGAGAACTGCTTGCTGGTTGGCTTCGCTTAGGCAGGATACCCGCTGGATGTTCTTGGATTCCTAAATCATAAGCTTTTCAATGGACTGATCTCTTTGGTCTTGATACTTTTGAGACTTACTCATGACCAATTTTTGTTGAGTATCCCATCTTTCCTGAGCAGGGGTTTCATTTGATTGCTGCCTTTGGGTAATGAAGTTGCAGGATGTCATTTACAATGAGGTTTGTTGGGAGGGTTGTAGGGTGAAGCGTAAGGCTCCATGTTCTCCCCATCCTTTAATAAGAACTCTAGTCGGGGTGTCGCAAATCAGGCAACACACCTTGTGTAGTGCATGAAGGCAATACAGTTCATGTTTTTTCCTTCGACTTTCTGTTAGTGGATGTTCTGCGGATGGGAGGGATTCTAGGTCGATTAGACAGAAAATCCCCCCTAACATGTTGAAATGGTCCACATACCCTTCGTAGGGTAATAATTGTTATTCCATTTGATGATGTGTCTTAAATATATTGATGTGAATGTCATGTATACATTCCCTAGAAAACTCAATTGGTATGTCGATGTGAGAAGTGGTCATAGACTAATACATCACGAGTATATTATCCTTAGCTAATTGTCTTCTCACAAGAAACATATCCTACTTTTGTTCTTTCAGGGGCTCCTCTACTTGATATTCCTAGCTCGACTACTTCTTAATAATTTTGTTCCGAGTAACTAGGCAAGTGGGAGCCTCATTAATATGAAAATAATTCGGGGTGGATCAGAAGATGAGCATGGCCCCAGACCATCATCTAGTTGAGAAAGGGTATCAATCATCATAGACCAAGTGAATGATATGTCTGGCTCTATATTTCCGAGCACCTCAGCATAGGAGGGTTTTATCACATTTGTTTCAAAAAGGGGAGGACCATCTTGCCAGTATGACTTTGGATTGTGGGGAGAACCTTCGAAATCAGTGTCGCTATAATGAGGGCTACCATTGAAACTCGATGCACCGAACATGGGGAGTGTCCCTTCTGTGTATACCCTAAGTAGGACCTTTAGGGAGAGCTGCAATGAGGGGAGGATCTTTTAAATTCTTGATGTTACTGAGGGGAGGACCCTCTTCATGACTGTTATGATGGTGAGGACTATTATCACAGCTTGATACCTGGCTGTGGGGAAAATTCTTGGAGTGAACATCTTGGGTAGGGCCTTCAGGATGTACTCCAATGAGGGTAGGACCTTCTCATTGCTTGATGTTACTATGGGGAGGACCTTCACAACAACCTTTATTATGGGGAGGGCCTTCTCAATGACTGTCATCATGGAGAGGACTACCATCATGACTTGATGTCTAACTGTGGGGATAAGCATATCAGCAGTGTATACCCTAGGAAGGACTATTAGGCAGAATGACATAAAAGGGAGGACCTTCTTACTGTTCGATCTTTAGGTCAAGGGGAGGGCTACCCCGACATGCATCAAGAGATATGCTCCCGTGATCGATCATTCCGAGCTCACTGAGTGATCCCCCATGGGTTATCTATGGAGGACCTTCATAGTTTCTTGTAAAGACATTGTGTGGAGGGCCATCACAACTACGAATGGAACTTCCATAATTTGGTTGTAACATCCCAATATTTCATAGTACATTACCTCTTTAAATTAATTCAATAGCTTGCACTACACGCAACACCGAGTTTTAGCACACCACGACTTACCTAACTAGCCGTTCAAAAAGCGTCCATGAATATTATTAACTAAATTTTGAATTTTATATACTCCATATAATTCTAACATCCATATTATGTGTTTCTTAGACATAATTTAAGAAAAAATTCAATTCTTCAGATAAATGAATTATTTTTCAATAAAAATACAATTTTACCGCCTTTTAATGGAGAACCATTTTTAAATCCTATATTTGACACTTTTATTATTAAATTTGACAAATTAAACTTATAATTTTGAAGCGGGGAATAAAAATTTAGTTTGGATAAATTTTTGGTGTTTTTTTGATAACTTTCATATTTTGATGAATAGTGAAAATACAAAATTTTAATTGAAAACAAACTTTTTAATGAAAATAATAAATATTGTTAGATTATACAATTGAATGGTTTTGAAGTATAATTAGATTATTATTTTTATCATTTAATCCAATGTTGTCATTTGAAGTAATTTTACATTTAAATTAGACATAAAAACATATCAATCTTCTGATAGTTTTTTACTTCTCAAAAACCCAATTTATGGTTCTGATAATGGGAATTAATTTTAAATTTATTAATGAAACTTCTATGTTTTTAATTTTGTAAAATTGAAATCATTTTTAATTTTTAATATCAAAATTATCTTAGGGTGATTTTTTGGTATTTTTCTGAAAAAATTCAATTTTTGATTAATAGTGAAAAATAATGTGTTATTGTTTAAAACCAGATTTTATTTAAATAATAATAATAATTATTTAAATTTATTTCAAAGTCAAAATAGATACATAATAAATATATTAGTCCAGTGTAATTCATTGAAATCATTTTATAATAAGATTATATATATATAATTTTATTGAACTTTTTACTGTCTTTTACACACCTTCTAGGAACATTTTCAAATTCGAATAAAACGTACTTTTACTGCTTATGTGAATTTAGTTTCAAAAAACTGAGAGACACTATTGAAATCATTTAGTAAAATTTGGTTCAATAGGATGAAAGTAATTTTTTGGTGAATAGTAACTTTTGAATTTTATTTAGTACGGTTAAAAGTAAATAGGGTAATTAAAGGTAAAAATGATATTATAATTACCCTAACACATGTCATAATAATATTGTATAAGTTTATTACTACCAAAAAAACCTTATAAATAAAATATGATCCTTTTGTTCCACTCGTATATGATTAGGACATCTATTATTATTTTATTTAAAGAAGAGTTAAAAGTGTTAAATTCAATATTTAATAAGTAAAACATTTTTAATATAGTGTTATAAATAATATAAATTAGACTATAAATATTTATTAGAAAGATAAAAATATTTCCTACAACATGGTATTTTATTAATAATTTTTTGACATTATATAATCTAATTTATTTATTATACATTGATGATGTAGTAATTACCTTATTAATGAAAGATTAACATAATTGATATTATAAATATCAAAATAAATGAAAATTGAGAATTTTGATGCATTACACGAATTTTATAAGTTAATATTACTTTTTAGGGTTGATATAAAGTATTTTTTCGAAGAAATCATGTTTATTTTCTTTTAAAAAAACCAAAAACTAAATATTGTCAAAATTGACCTAAATGTGTTTTTAAAACAAAGACTATATTATTAAATGATGTAATATTCCTAAAAATGTAATGTTCCACCAAAGGAAATATATAATGATTTATATGTCATTAACATACCACTGGAAGTTCTCTTGGAATTTTATTGTAAGTTTATTAACCATGTAATATAAAAATACAAGAAGACATTGTAAAATTTAAACTATTTAACTAATTGTTAAATCTTAAATATAATGTCAATATGGTGACCTAAAATTGTCTAAAACTGATTGTTTGAGAGGATTTAGACCCATCCCCTACTATATCCTAGAAATAAATACATTTGGATCTATTATAAACTGAAAATTTTTTATAATAAAACAATATTTCATGCTTTTCCTAAAGTGACCCTCACCTCTCTTATAAAAGGGTACTTCCCCTTCTCTTAATTTCACACCTTCATAGCCATTTGTATCATACAAACCCTGATAAAATATCCTCCAAAATACCCTAAATTCAACTTATAAGCATTAATTTGATCAGAATCCAACCTAAGGTTCCCTTTTGATCAAATCAAAGGGAAGCACCCGAAGAAGAGGTAGTAATTCCAACACCTCTTTCAAAGTACTTTTCATCTTCCAATTCCACTTTATTTGTTGCTTCCATACCAAAATAAAAACTACAGTATGTTATACTTACTATTATTTTATTTTAAATATTTTATAACCATATTCATTATTCTTTCCATCCTATAAATTACAAAGTCACTATACATGCGTACCTATGGCTTACCGTCTCCACGTCGTGCTGTAGCTTGTTATTCAACACATCATTGTTTGTATGGGTATAATATTGAGTATAATTTATGTAAATAATAAATATAACATGTTAATTATTCTTTATATATGATATACCATCCAATTACATATGATTTCCCTATCAATAGAATCATATTATCGCTCGTGTGTACGTACAAATTACCATCTCCACGAACGCGATGAGATTCATTTCCCATCATAATAATTCAAGAATAATTTTCATTTTATGTTTATAAATAATTTTTAATAAATTAATATCATCTTACATATGAATCAAATACATCCTATCCATAAAAAATATGACTTGTGTAACAAAACATGTAAAGGAAAACGAATCAGTTAACACCTGAAACAATGATACTACTGAAATATTATTAACAAAGCAATATTAGAAGATCATATATGATATCATATTTATCTATGTGCTTATTTTATAATTTAATAACAATTATTTAACTATTATACATTAGGTTAACATAACCTCGATCAATTAAAATTACTATATGAGAGTTTATTTTACAATCCATTTATTATCCGATGATATTTATACGTGAGTATCTACTAGGACCTCTTTATCATCCACATCTGTGTTTCTTAAAAATGTATTTCAATTTTTTTACTATTTACTAGACTATGGGTTAAAGTCATTTATACCCTTGTTTGAATTTTTATAAAAGGTTTTGAAAGAAATCTTTCCATCTCTTTCCAAACAAGGTACTTTATGACCTTTACGATGAATTAAGGTAAAAATGTATTTTTAAACTTATATGGCGGGTGGCTATTTTATGCTCTTATAACACCTTCAAAGTTTCTCTTACAATATTATAAGAATATTTTCAAAATAAATGTTTTATTTTATAATTTTGTGACTTTTAAATGATCTCAAAATAGAAAGATATATTTCTTTCAAATGGTTTTGATTTCATCTATATCAACATCCTTTGATGTATTTTACACCAGGTTGAAGTTGATTTATTATGATACAATCTTCTATATTTTATTGAATGTATTTTGATATGTTTGAATGTGGGTGGATTATTTTTATACCATTCAGGGTTTATAGTTAAAGTAATAACATTTCATATGCTTGTTTTGATATGAATGTTTTTGTTATGTTTCAACCTTTTAATACAAGGAATGCATTGGACATAGTAAGTGATGGGTGGAGCCCGCTATAGCTCCTCGATGCATCATTAGGTCTCATGAGACAAAATAGTTTTTTGGAACATGGCCTTGACAAATTCTTATGTTTAGTCTTGGCATGAGGACTTGACTATGTGGTTATTATGTATGGCCTTATGAATTCCATCATTATGACATTGGATATTGATATTACATGTGATTATTTGACTAGTATAATATCCATGTGAATAATTAAATGGAATTATTTGATTTATCTTTACCATATTATGCTAAAGTTTATGTTTAAAAGCCTTTTGTTTGTCTTATACATTGCCTTAAATGTTTATCCTTATTTATGATATTGTTCACTATATTTTTATCCTTACTGATAATCTCAGCTCACCCATTTATATGTTTTATTTTTCCCAGGATGTGAATAAGTATATTATGATTAACCGAGAAGAATAGGCTAAGGGATATGAGTGTATTCAAAGGGGACAAAATATTTTTGTTTTTCCATATCATAATGTAATTTAAAACTTATGTATGTATCTAGTACTTCAATTATACTAAAATAATCCGTCTTTCAAGACTTGATCTCTTGTTATCATGAAAATGTTATGTAATAATGGACCGACTCTAGGTAACTGGGTTCGGGGTGTTATAATTTGAATCATAGGATGTTTAGTAAAAACAATGGAAGATAGATTTAAAATAACTATGATTAGAGAACATTACCCCAAGATATAATTGGAGGATTAGTAATAAAGAATATCCTAGAATTTTGTTAATGTAGATATTTTTTTATTTTTCAAGAAATACATCCTGGTTAGGATATGAGAAGGTAGAGGTGGCTCTGGCATAGATGTACCTAGGAGTGAAAAATCCAATAAGGAGTTTCGGGCTTGACCTGGGGTATCCTGGTGCACGAAAACGATCCTCGTTTCAGCCATGGTTACGACACTCGCTGGGGATATTCTAGGATAATTCACATTTTATTTATAAACCATTATGAAGGATTTATGAGTAAATATGTCATTAAAGAAACCATTTTTATGATTATGATACTAGATGTGTGAAAATATTCAATTAATTTTGAATTTTTTTTTAGTTTTTGGATTATAAATAATGATATGATCTAACATAGTGTATGTTTCCATTTAGAAATGGAACCCATTAGAATTAATGAGAACTCTAGAAATATGGATGATCCAATGATTAAGAAGGGTAATATATTTCATGGTCTTATGTAACACCCCAAGATTTCATAGTGTGTTATTTCTTCCAAATAATTGAATAACTTGCACTACACGCAACACCGAGTTCAAGCGCACCATGACTTACCAAAAAAGCCATTCAAAAGAGGTTATGAATAGTATTAACTAAATTTTAAACTTTATATAATCCTTATAATTTTAGAATCCATATTATGTGTCTCTTAGACATAATGTAAGAACAAATTCATTTTCAGTATTGCACTTTTACCAACTTTTAATAGTGAACCCTTTTTAAATACAATATTTTAAACTTTTTGACTAAATGAGGACATAAAAAATTTAAAATGAAACATCAAGCTTCCACGGTACGCTTTCCTTTGAATAATACAGTAGCATGTGTTGTACGCAACTTCGAGTTCTAACACACACCGCAACCAATCAAACTAGCCGTTATGAATAGTAATACATAATTTTTGAAAATATATATATTTTATATTTCAAAATTGACATCATTTTTGGATTCAGAATATCGAATTTAGCCTAGGGTGAAATTTTGGAACTTTTCGGATAACACTTATATTTTGATGAATAGTGAAAATTACTAAATTTTAATTTAAAAAAACTTTTTTAATCGAAATAATTTATATTGATAAATTATGAATTTGAGTGGTTTTAAAGTATATTTAGAATATATTTTTACCATTTAATACAATTTTGGTAATTGGACATAATTTCACAATTAAAACGAACATAAACAATTATCAATCTTTTGACAGTTATTATATCTTAAAAACACGCTGTTTTGTTTTGACAGCGGGAATTAATTTTAAATTAATTTCTGCCACTTCTGTGTTATGAATTTGGAAAAATGGATTCCATATTTGGAATCATTATGTTCAAATTGTGTAAATATGCAACTTTTATTTTTAGACATTTTGAATAATTACTTCGGTAAATATTTTATTTACCATGGTTAATGGGTAAATCCTGTAAATAAGGGTTAGAAAATAATATTATAATAATAAAAAATTACCCTAAAAAGTGTCCTAACCTTATTGGTTGATACATGTTCGACCATATCCATCTTTGGGTAGATTTTGGGACCCCATGGTTTCACTTGTAAGTGATAGGGACACTTTATTTTAATTAAGTTAAAATGAATACAAAAATGACACAAGCATATATCTTTTAGAAATTTTTTTTTTACATAGTGTTATATATGTTGTATTTTCGAATATAAATATTAATTAGAAATATATTAAGATTTTATACATAATGATATTTTATTTATAATTTTTAGACATTAAATAAGTTAATTTATGTTTGAGACAATGATGATGTAGAAATTACCATAATAGTTAACAATTAAAATAATTGTTATTATAAATACCCAAATAAATATAATTTGAGACTTAATGAATTAAACTAATTTTATAGGATAATATGACATATTATTATTTATTTAATTTACCTTTTTCGAAGTAATAATTCTGTTATAAGTTTCAAAAAAATCAACTATTGAATAGTGTCAAAATTGACATAAAAGAGTTTTAAAAAAAAATATTATATTATTAATTGATATTAAATTCCTAAAAATCTAAGGTTCGGCAAAGAGATTTATATCATGATATATGTATCATTAATGGACCACTTGGGGGTCTCTTGGATGTATAAAGTATGTTTATTAACTATATAATATAAAAATACAAAGTGACATGGTAAATGTCAAACTAATTAACTAAGAGTTAAAACTAAAAGATAAGGTTAATATAGTAACCCAAACCTGTCTAAATTCTATTGGTTGAATGGTTTTCGACCTATCCCAACCTTAAAATTTGAATAATCAACTTTTTAGCCATTATAAACAGAATATGAATTTATTATAAATTAATATTTCTAGCTTTCCCAACGGTTCCCCTCACCCCTCTTATAAAAGGGCACTCCCCCTTCTCATTTCTTCACACCTTGAAAGCCTTTTGGTTCGGAAAAACTCTTCCCAAATACTCTCCCAACTTCCCTCACTACAACCTAGAGGCCTTAGTTTGATCAGAAATCCAACCTAAGAAGCCCTTTTGATCAAATCAATAGGAAGAACCCGAAGAAGAGGTAATGATTTTACCACCCTTTTCCAAGTCCCTTTCTTCTTCCACTTCTTCCTTCTTTGTTATTACCATTCTAAAATAATAAATCCAGTATCTTATATATACTATGATGTTATTAGAAATATGGTAAAACCATATTCAGTATTCTATCCATCCTTTGAATAACATGTCACCATACGTGCGTACGTACGGCTTACCGTCTCCACGTCGTGGTGTAATTGTTATTCAATAAATTATTATTTGGATGGGTATAATAATGATATGTAACTCATGTAAATAATAAATATAACATGATAATTATTCTTTATATATGTTATACCATCCAAATATATATTATTTTAATATCAAATGAATGATATTGTCGCTCGTGCGTACGTACGGACTACCGTCTCCACGAACGCGATAAGATTCATTCTCCATTGTATCCATTCAAGTATAATTCTAATTTGATGATTAATAATAGTATCTAAGGACTTGATATCATTCTGGATATGATTAATATACAAACTATCCATGAAAAACATGGCTTACATAACAAAACTTATAAAATAAAACGAGTAAGTTAACACCCGAAACAACGATAATACTAAGATATTATTAACAAATCAATGTTAAAAGATCATATATGATATCATATTAATGTATAGGATTCTTGTATAATTTAATAACAATTATTTCACCATTATACAGGAGGTTAACCTACCCCAACCAAGGAAAAGTACAAGGTAAGGGTTTACTTCACAATCTCTTCATTATCCGAGGTTGTTTATACCTAATAATCTACTGGGACATCTTTATCATCCACATACATGTTTCTTAAAAATGTATTTCAAAACATTTTTACTATCTAAAATAATATGGGTTAAAGTCATTTATACCCTTTTTTGACTTTTTATAAGAGTTTTATAAAGGAATCTTTCCGTCGTTTTCCAAACAAGGTGCTTTTAACCTTTTTCACAGAATTAAGGTAAGAATGTTTTTTAAACTTATACGGCGGGTGCGGTTGTTTTCTGCCGTTATAAAATCATTGAAGCTTCCCTTACAAGATTATAAGAATATTTCAAAGAAAATGTTTTATTTTATAAATATATGACTCTTAAATGATTTCAAAAATAGAAAGAGATATTTCTCTAAAAAGAGTTTTGATTTCATCTATGTCAACATCCTTTGATGGATTTTACGCTTATTTGAAGTTGATTTATTATGATACAAAACTTCTATATTGTATTGAAGTTTTTGTGATATGTTTGACTGTAGATGTGCTATTTTTATACCATTCATAGTTTATGGTGAAAGTATTGAAATTTCGTATGCTAGTTTTAATATGAATGTTTATGTTATGTTTAAACCTTTTCATATGGGAATGCATTGGACTTAATATGTGACGGGTGGAGCCCACTATAGCTCCTCGATGCATCGGTAGGTCTCATGAGACAAACTAGTGTCTTGTCACAAGTCTTTGACAAAATCTTATTTGTAGTCTTGGCACGAGGCCTTGGCTATGTGGTTATGATAGTTTGGAATTATGCATTCCATCATTATGAAAGTGGTTATTGATATTGCATGTGATTATTCGATTAGTAGAATATCCATGTGAATAAGTAAATGGCATTATTTCATTTTATTTTTGCCATACTATGTTGAAGTTCAAGTTTAAAAGGCTTTTGTTTTAGTTATACACTGCCTTAAATGTTTATTCTTATTTATGAAAGTTTCCGCTATATTGTTATCCTTACTGGGCATTTGAGCTCACCCCTTTTCTATGTTTTATTTTTCCCAGGATGTGAAGAAGTAATTTATGAATGACCTGCAGGGATAGTATGTGGGGATATGAGTGTGGGATATGGAGACCTAAGATGAACATTGATGATTAGTATAGAATAACTTCCTAGAATTTTGGTATTGTAGAGATTTTGTGTGTTTTCCGAGGAATACATACATGTCTGGATACGAGCAGGTAGAGGCAGCTCTGGCACAGATGTACCTAGGGGTAAAACCTGAAAACACCGCTTTGAGATAGACTCGAATGGGAACTGGTGCACGACAATGGGCCTTGCTGCTCTCTTGGTTACGACACTCCCGGGGGATATGATTAGGATAATTATCATTTTCTTTACAAACCTTTAGAGGGGTTTATGAGTATATACTTCCTCAAAGGAGAAATTTTTATGATTATGGATTATATCCATAAACTATTTAATTTATGTTATCTTACAAGTTTGGGATTAGGTATTGTTATTAATAAACTAATCTAGTGTATGCCATTGTTTAGAAATGGCGCCCAGTAGATGGAATGAGAACTCCAACAATGCACATGATCTAAAGAGAAATAAGGATCATATCTTTCATGGTCTTAAGCCAGAATCTATAAGAGAAATAGTCTCCCATGTATTATCATCATATGAAGAAATAATATCATGTGTTGATAAGATAAGTAAAGATTTTACTGAGTCCTATGGCATTGAAGGGAAGCAAGAGAAGAAAAGGATGGGAGAGAGAAAGATGGATAAAGGGAAGAGGGAAAAGAAGAATTTTCCCATATGTGATAACTGTGGGAAGAAACACCCTGGAACTTTCCTGAAAGGAATGGGAGTTTGTTATAAGTGTGGAGGAAAAGGGCACAAAGTATGTGACTGTAAGGGTAAGAAAATGGTTTCAAATGTACAATGCTTCATTTTTAAGAAGTTTGGACACTACGCGAACCTATGTCCCAGTCATCAGACTATGCCGCAAATGATGCTATTAGATAATAATCATGTTATGATACTACCAAAGATGAAGAGGAATGATTAGAGTTCTTGTGTTGATTATGTCATTTGAGTTTTGTATCAACAATTTACTTGTTATAATAATTATGGAGTATATAAGCATTTTACTGCAGTACTATTTCATTAAGGACTTGAGATTGTGTGGAACAAAGAAAAGTGACTCAATAGCAGGATAAATTTTTGGAAAATATATGGTTGAGATAATGATAAACCATAATATAGTTCTGATATTGAGGTAGTGATTTTGGAATAATACATGATTGATTTGGATAAATTATATTGGATATTCTTGACTACCTTGAAACTGATTAATGATTTGTATATTCCATCATTGTTGGGGTTTAAAACATTTTTGGATTGAAGGAGTATATCTATTATTCTTTAAGGAATAAGGGATCATGAATGTAATCAATAAGGTTTTATGGTACTTCAGGATGTTGCAGTGTTTTAAAAGAATACATGATGAAGATGTTCACATGTTATTACGTGGAAAAATGATCTTTATTGTGTTTACCTTCCTTATAAATTTTGGACGGAAGTATTTTGGATAGTTCTAGTTTGGATTATTTTGGATTGCTATAAAAGGACAACCCGAAGGTCGGGCGACAACCCGTCGCGTCCGGCAAGGCTGCGAGACATGAACCCACAACCGAAGGGCGACAAGGGTGTATCACCTACCACCGACCCACGTGATACCCGAGATTAAATAATATAGTTTTTAAAAGATCTGGTACATGAATTATAAATTCGTTTTTTTTGAACCCTATACGAATAGGATAAATAGAATATTTTTTTACGTTATATTATCCTTTAGAGTGAAAGATGAGTTTGTGGTAGAAATTAGTTAAAGGATGGAAATCTACTTGTCAAGAATATATTTTTTCTTCTTCTCTTATTCTATGAAGAAATTAATTCTTATACTTTATTTAAGGAATCCTAAAACCAAAAATGTGTTATCCTAATACCCTATGTTTTGTTGAACTGATGGTATTTCAAATCATCATAGATTGATGAATTTAACGACCTCAATTTTAAACTTGTTTGTGATTGATGACATCAATCACTACTTATAAATATTTACGTTTTTCCTCCAATTATAAGTTTCTAATTGCCACCAATGTTCTCCTAATTGAGATCATAATTTGGTGGTGAACCCTTTCATTTCTCTTTTCCTCATATTAAGACTAAATTTTAGTAACCCAATATTCGATATGGGTTTTGCCACAAATATATTTTCTATTTTCAACCTTTTTTTTTCGATGATCAATTTCAAATTGCGAGGACACAATTTATTGAAGGAGGGGAGAATGTAACACCCCAAGAGTTCATAGTGTGTTATTTCTTCAAAATAATTCAATAACATGAACTACACGCAACACCGCGTTCAAGCGCACCATAACTTACCAAACAAGCTGTTAAAAATTGGTTATGAATAGTATTAACTAAATTTTAAACTTTATATAATCCTTATAATTTTAGAATCCATATTATGTGTTTCTTAGACATAATGTAAGAACAAATTCATTTTCAGTATTGCACTTTTACCATCTTTTAATAGTGAACCCTTTTTAAATACAATATTTTAAACTTTTTGACTAAATGAGGACATCAAAAATTTAAAATGAAACATCCCAAGCTTCCACGGTAAGCTTTCCTTTGAATAATACAGTAGCGTGTGTTGTACGCAACTTTGAGTTCTAACACACACCACAACCAATCAAACTCGCCGTTATGAATAGTAATACCTAATTTTTGAATATATATATATTTTATATTTAAAAATGGACTTCATTTTTGGATTCGGAATATCGAATTTATCCTAGGATGAAATTTTGGAACTTTTCGGATAACACTTATATATTGATGAATAGTGAAAATTACTAAATTTTAATTAAAAACAACCTTTTTAATCGAAATACTTTATATTGATAAATTATGAATTTGAGTGGTTTTAAAGTATATTTAGAATATATTTTTACCATTTAATACAATGTTGGTCATTGGACAAAATTTCACAATTAAAACGAACAGAAACAATTATCAATCTTTTGACAGTTATTATATCTTAAAAACACGCTTTTTGTTTTGACAGCGGAAATTAATTTTAAATTAATTTCTGCCACTTATGTGTTTTGAATTTGGAAAAATGGATTCCATATTTGGAATCAGGATGTTCAAATTGTGTAAATAGGTATCTTTTATTTTTAGACATTTTGAATAATTACTTCGGTAAATATTTTATTTACCATGGTTAAAGGGTAAATCCGGTAAATAAGGGTTAACAAATAATATTATAATAACAAACAATTACCCTAAAACGTGTCCTAACCTTATTGGTTGTTACATGTTCGACCCTGGGCATCTTTGGGTCGATTTTGGGACCCCATGGTGCCACTTGTAAGTGATAGGGACACTTTATTTTAATTAAGTTAAAATGAATACAGAAATGACACAAGCATATATCTTTTAGAAAAATAATTTTTACATATAGTTATATATGTTTTATTTTCGACTATAAATATTTATTAGAAAGATAAAAAGATTTTATACATAATGATATTTTATTTATAATTTTTAGACATTAAATAAGTTAATTTATGTATGACACAATGATGATGTAGAAATTACCATAATAGTGAAAAATTAAAATAATTGATATTATAAATACCCCAATAAATACAATTTGAGGCTTTTAATGAATTACACTAATTTTATACGATAATATTACATATTAGGAATGATTTAATTTACTTTTTTTGAAGTAATCATTCTGTTATAAGTTTCACAAAAATCAACTATTGAATAGTGTCAAAATTGAAATAAAAGAGTTTATAAAACAAATATTATATTATTAATTGATATTAAATTCCTAAAAATCTACGGATAGGCCAAGAGACTTCTATAATGATAGTTGTATAAGTAATGGACCACTTGGTGGTTTCTTGGATGTATAAAGTAAGTTTATTAACTATATAATATAAAAATACAAAGTGACATGGTAAATGTCAAACTAATTAACTAAGAGTTAAAACTAAAAGATAAGGTTAATATAGTAACCCAAACCTGTCTAAATTCTATTTGTTGAATGGTTTTAGACCTATAAAAACCTTAAACTTTGAATAATAAACTTTGGAGCCATTAGAAACCGAATATGAATTTATTATAAATTAATATTTTTAGATTTTCCAAAGTTGCCCCTCACCCCTCTTATAAAAGGGCACTCCACCTTCTCATTTCTTCACACCTTCAAAGCATTTTTGTTCGGCCAAACTCTACCCAAATACTCTCCCAACTTCCCTCACTACAACATAGAGGCCTTAGTTTGATCATAAAGCCAACCTAAGGATCCCTTTTGATCAAATCAAAAGGAAGAACCCGAAGAAGAGGTAATGATTTCACCACCGTTTTCCATGTCCCTTTCTTTTTCCACTTCTTCCTTCTTTGTTATTACCATTATAAAATAATAACTCCAGTATCTTATATATACTATGATGTTATTACAAAAATTGTACAACCATATTCAGTATTCTATCCATCCTTTGAATAACATGTCACCATACGTGCGTACATACAACTTACCATCTCCACGTCGTGGTGTAATTGTTATTCAATAAATTATTATTTGGATGGGTATAATAATGATGTGTAACTCATGTAAATAATAAATATAACATGATAATGATTATTTATATATGTTATACCATCCAATTATATATTATTTTAATATCAAAATAATGATATTGTCGCTCGTGCGTATGTACGGACTACCGTATCCACGAACGCGATAAGATTAATTCTCCATCGTATCCATTAAAGTATAATTCTCATTTTATGATTAATAATAGTATCTAAGGACTTGATATAATTATGGATATGATTAATATTCAACCTATCCATTAAAAACATGGATTATGTAACAAAACATATAAAATAAAATGAGTAAGTTAACACCCGAAACAACGATAATACTAAGATATTATTAACAAATCAATGTTAAAAGATCATATATGATATCATATTAATGTATATTATTCTTGTATAATTTAATAACAATTATTTCACCATTATACAGAAGGTTAACCTACCCCAACCAAGGAAAAGTACAAGGTAAGGGTTTACTTCACAATCTCTTAATTATCCGAGGTTGTTTATACATAATAATCTACTAGGACATCTTTATCATCCACATCCATGTTTCTTGAAAATGTATTTCAAAACATTTTTAAAATTTAAAAGAATATGGGTTAAAGTAATTTATACCCTTGTTTGACTTTTTATAAGAGTTTTATAAAGGAATATTTCCGTCGTTTTCCAAACAAGGGGCTTTTAACCTTTTTGACAGAATTAAGGTAAGAATGTTTTTTTAAGTTATACGGCGGGTGCGGTTATTTTCCACCGTTATAAAATCGTCGAAGCTTCCCTTACAATCTTATAAGAATATTTTCAAAGAAAATGTTTTATTTTATAAATATATGACTTCTAAATGATTTCAAAAATAGAAAGAGATATTTCTCTAAAAAGAGTTTTGATTTCATCTATGTCAACATCCTTTGATGGATTTTACGCTTATTTGAAGTTGATTTATTATGATACAGAACTTCTATATTGTATTGAAGGTTTTGTGATATGTTTGACTGTGGATGTGCTATTTTTATACTATTCATAGTTTATGGTGAATTTATTGACATTTTTTATGCTAGTTTTAATACGAAAGTTTATGTTATGTTTAAACATTTTCATATGGGAATGCATTGGACTTAATATGTGATAGGTGGAGCCTGCTATAGCTCCTCGATGCATCGGTAGGTCTCATGAGATAAAATAGTGTCTTGCCACAAGGCCTTGACAAAATCTTATTTTTAGTCTTGGCACGAGGCCTTGACTATGTGGTTATGATAGTCTGGCATTATGCATTCCATCATTATGAAAGTGGGTATTGATATTGCAAGTGATTATTCGATTAGTAGAATATCTATGTGAATAAGTAAATGGAATTATTTCATTTTATTTTTTCCATACTATGTTGAAGTTCAAGTTTAAAAGGATTTTGTTTTAGTTATACACTGCCTTAAATGTTTATTCTTATTTATGAAAGTTTCCGCTATATTGTTATCCTTACTGGGCATTTGATCTCACCCCTTTTCTATGTTTTATTTTTCCTAGGATGTGAAGAAGTATTTTATGAATGACCTATAGGGATAGTATGTGGGGATATGAGTGTGGGATATGGAGACTATGTTGTTGTAGTAGTTTTTCACTTTATGATGTAATGTAAAATTTTATGAATATATCTAGTGTTTCCAAGGCTACTAAACCAATCGGTCTTTCGAGATTTGATCTTTCTTTTGATCATGCCAATGTTATGAAGTAATGCACCGACTCTTGGTAACTGGGGTCGGGGCGTTACACTTAAGCCAAAATTTTTATGGGAAATAGTCTCCCACTTATTCTCAAAATATGAATAAATAGTATCATGTGATAATAAGATATGTAAATAATTCCATGAGTCCTATAGCTTTGAAGGGAAGCTGGAGGAGAAAATAATGGTAGAGAGAAAGATAGATAAAGGGAATAAGGGAAAGAAGGATTTTCTCATATGTGATAAATGTGAAAAGAATTAACCTGGGAAGTGCTTGAAAAGAATGAGAATTTGTTATTAGTGTGAAGAAAAAGGACACCAAGTAATTGATTTCAAGGGTAAGAAAAAGCTTTCAAATTTACAATGCTTCATCTACAAGGAGTTGGGAAACTACACAAATCAATTTCCCAATCATCAGAGTATACTCCAAATGATTCTATTGGATAATAATAAAGTTATGATACTACAGTAGATGAAGATGAATGACAAGTTTTCTTATGTTTTTATTAAATAATTACATCATTTGAGTGTTGTATCAACGATGTACTGGTTATATTAATTATGGAAATAAATAAGGATTGTACTGTAGTACAATTTCATTGAGGATTTGATATTATATGGTACTAAGAAAAGTGACTCAACATCAAGTTAAATTTTTTGGAAAATACATGGTTTAAGGAAAGATAAACCTTAATATAGTCCTAATACCGAGGTAGGTATTTTGGAATAAGATATGGTTGATTTGGATAAATTATATTGGATATTCTTGACTACCTTGGAACTGATTAATGTTTTGTTTATTCAATCATTTTTGGAGTATTCAATTTTTTTGGATATAAGGAATATATATAGTATTCTATAAGGAATAAGGGATAATGAATATAATAAATAAGTTTTTATGTTAATTTAGGGTGTTACCATGTTTTAAGAGAATACATTATGAAGGTACTCACATTTTATTACGTGGAAAAAATATATCTTCATTATGTTATGTTGACCTTCCTTATAAAATTTGGACTATGAGTTTGCACTCAAGTATTATCGATAAGTCAAAAGATTGGAATGGATTAAGTTGGAAATTGGATACTATGGTTTAAGGTTAAAATATTTCTTAAGATTATTTATGGTTTTGTTATAAAAAGGACAACCCGAAGGTTGGTTGACAACCCGTCACGTCCAGCAAGACCGCGAGACTTGAACCAAAAACCGAAGGGCGACAAGGGTGAATCACCTACCACTGGCCTACGTGATGTCCTAGTTTTTATAATGTAGTTTTTTAAATGATTTGATAGATGAATTATAAATTCTTTTTTTAAAAACCCATATGATTAGGATAAATAGAATATTTTTGAGTTCTATTATCTTTTGGTGTGAATGATGATTTTGTGGTAGAAATTAGTTAAAACATGGAACTCTACTTGTTAAGTATTTTTTTATGAATAAATTAATTCTTAAAATTTAGGGAAAGGATCCTAAAACCAAAAATGTGTTATCCTATTACATTTTGTTTTTATGAACCAATGATATTTTAAGTCCTCATAGATTTATGGATTTGAGGCCCTCAATTTTGTATTTATTATTCACTTGTTTGTGATTGATGACCACAATAACACCTTATATATATTTATGTTTTTCCTCCAATTATGTGTCTATAATTTCCACCAATTGTATCCTATTTGAAACCCCGACTTAGTGGTGACATTTTCGTTTCCCTTTCCCTCTTATTAAGACTAAATTTTATTAACCAAATTTATGATGTGGGTTTTCCAAAAAGGTATTTTCTATTTTAATCCTTTTATTTTCAAAGAAAAATTTCAAATTACAAAGATGCAATTTATTGAAGGATTAGAGAATGTAACACCCCAATATTTCATAATAAATTATCTCTTTAAAGCAATTCAATAACTTGCACGATACACAACACCGAGTTTGAGCGTACCACGACTTACCAAACCCACCGTTCAAATAGCAGTTATGAATATTATGAACTAAAATTTTGAATTTTATATACTCCATATAATCTTAACAGCCATATTATGTGTTTCTTAGACATAATATAAGAACAAATCCAATTTTTCAGATAAATGTATTATTTTTCAAAAAATACAATTTTACCGCCTTTTATTAGAGAACCCTTTTTATGTCCAATATTTGAAAATTTTATATATTCAATTTGACAAAATGAACTTCTTTTGTTGAATTGGTACATAAAAATTTAGTTTCGATAATTGTTTTTGTTTTCCTAATAACTTTTATATTTTGTTGAATAACAAAAAATACTAAATTTTAATTGAAAACAACATTTTTAATCAAAATAATTTATATTGTTAAATTATACATTTTAAAGGTCTTTAATTATAATTAGATTATATTTTTATCATTTAATACAATTTTTTAATTGGTAGAAATTTAATATTTAAATTAGACATAAATATATATCAATCTTTTGATAGTTTTTATTTCCCAAAAACCCACTTTCTGGTTTTGATAACTGGAATTAATTTTAAATTAATTAGCACAACTTCTATGTTTCTATTTTTGTAAAATATATATCATTTTTTAATTTGGAATATCAAAATTATCTTAGGGTGAATTTTTGGTATTTTTTTGAAAAAAATCAATTTTTTATGAATAGTGAAAACACTGCGTTATTGTTTAAAAATGAATTTTATTTAAATAATTATTATTATCATTTAAATTTATTTTAAATTAAAAATAGATAAAGAATATCTATATTAGTCCAATTTAATTCATTGAAGTCATTTTATAATAAGATTATATATATAAAATTTTATTGAACTTTTTACTGTCATTTACCCACCTTCTTGGCACATTTGAAAATTCGCATAAAATGTAATTTTACAACTTATGTGAATTGAATTTCAAAAATACAAGAGACACGGTTGATATATGTAAGTAAAATTAGGTTCAATAGAATGCAAATAATATTTGGTGAATAGTTACTTTTGAATTTTATTTACAATAGTTAAAAGTAAATAGGGTAATTAAAGGTAAAAATGATATTATGACTACCCTAATACATGTCATAATTCTATTGGATAAGTGTATTTATACTAAAATAAGCTTTAGTAATAAAATATAATCCTTTTGGTCCACATGGATTAGATTAGGACATATATTAATATTTTATTTAAAGAAGAGTTAAAAGTGTTAAATTCAAAGTTTAAAAACTAAACTATTTTTAAAATATGGTTATACATAAGATAAATTAGACTATAAATATTCATTAGAAATATAAAAATATTCAATACATCTTATTATTTTATTTTTTATTTTTAGACTTTAAATAATTAAATTTATTTTTGACACAATGATGAGGCAATAATTACATTTCTAATGAAATATTAAAATAGTTGATATTATAAATATCAAAATAAATATAAATTGAGACTTTTTATGCATTCCAAGAATTTTCAAGGTTAATATGACATTTTAGGGTTGATATAATGTATTGTTTTTCTATGTAATCAATTTTTATAGCTTTCAAAAAAACCAAATACTAAATAGTGTCAAAATTGCCGTAAATGAGTTTTTAAAACAAATACTATATTATTAAATGATATAATATTACTAAATATATAAGGTTCGTCAAAAGGACTTATATAATGATATATATGTCATTAATGAACCACTTGAGGTTCTATTGGCATTTTGTAGTAAGTTTATTAACCATGTAATATAAAAATACAAGAAGACATTATAGAAGTTAAACTATTTTACTATGAGTTAAATCTAAAATATAAGGTTAATATGGTGACCTAAAATTGTCTAAAACCTATTTTTGAGAGGTTTTAGACCCATACCAACATTATCACTGAAATAAATCCATTTAGAGCAATTATAAATTGAAAATTATTTTATAATAAAATAATATTTCAAGCTTTTCCTAAAGTGACCCTCACCTCTCTTACAAAAGGGTACTTCCCCCTCTCTTAATTACACACCTCCAAATCCATTTTTCTCAGCCAAACCCTGCTCAAATATCCTCTAAAATACACTCAAATCAACCTATATTCATTACATTGATAAGAAGCCAACCTAAGGAGCCCTTTTGATCAAATCAAAGGGAAGCACCCGAAGAAGAGATAATAATTTCATCACCTCTTTCAAAGTTATTTTCTTCTTCCATTTCCTATTTATTTGTTGTTTCCATACCAAAATAATAAATTTAGTACCTTATACTTACTATGATGTTATTATAAATATGGTAAAACCATATTAATTATTCTATCCATCCTATTAATGACAAATTCACCATATGTGCGTACGTACGACTTACCGTCTCCACGTCATGGTGTAGTTTGTTATTCAACACTTCATTGTTTGGATGGGCATAATAATGTGTATAATTGATTTAAATAATAAATCATACAAGTTAGTTATTCTATATATATGATATAATATCCAATTACTGATGATTTCACCATCAATAGAATGATATTGTCACCTGTGCGTACGTACGGATTACCGTCTCTATGAATGCAATGAGATTCATTCCCCATCATAATAATTCAAGAATAATTTTCATTTTATGATTAGAAATAATGTTTAAGAACTTAATATCATTCTTTATATGAATCAAATACATCCTATCCATAACAAACCTGACTTATGTAACAAAAAATATAAAGGAAAACGAATCAGTTAACACTCGAAACAATGATACTACTGAAATATTATTAACAAGGCAATATTAGAAGATCATATATGATTTCATATTTATGTATATAGTTCTTGTATAATTTAATAAAAGTGATTTAACTATCATACATGAGGTTAACATACCTTCTATCAAGGGAACTTACAAGGTAAGGGTTAATTTTACAATATCTTTATTATCCGATGTTGTTTATACTTGAATATCTATTGGGACCTCTTTATCATCCACATCCATGTTTCTTAAAAAAAAATTTCAATTTTTTTTACCATTTTCTAGTCTATGGGTTAAATTAATTTACATCCTCTTTTTAATTTTTATAATTTTTTTTGAAAGTAATCTTTCTATTTATTTCCAAACAAGGTAGTTTATGACCTTTTTGAAGAATTAAGGTAAGAATGTTTTTTTAACTTATACATTTGGTGCAGCTATTTTATGCCATTATAACACCTTTGAAGTTTCCCTTAAAAACTTATAAGAATATTTTCAAAATAAATGTTTTCTTTTATAATAATGTGACTTTTAAAGGCTTTCTAAATAGAAAGAGATATTTATCTCAGGTGGGTTTGACTTCATCTATGTCAACATCCTTTGATGTATTTTACACTTGTTTGAAGTTGATTTATTATGATACAATCATCATTATTGTATTGAAGGTTTTGTGATATGTTTGAATATGGATGCATTATTTTTATACCATTCAGGGTTTATGGATAAATTATTAATATTTCATATGATAGTTTTAATATGAATTTTTATGTTATGTTTCTACCCTTTAATATATGAAATGCGTTGGACTTGGTAAGTGATAGGTGGAGCCCGCTATAGCTCCTCAATGCATTGGTAGGTCTCATGAGACAAACTACTGTATTGTAATAAGGCCTTAACAAAATCTTATTTGTAGTATTGGAATGAGGCCTTGACTATGTGGTTATGATGTATGGCCTTAAGCATCCCATTATTATGAAATGGGCTATTGATATTACATGTGATTATTCGACTAGTAAAATATAAATGTGAATAAGTAAATGGAATTATTTCGTTTATCTTTGACAAATTATGCAGAGTTTTATGTTTAAATGTCTTGTGTTTTAGTATTATACATTTCCTTAAATGTTTATGCTTATTTTTGATATTTTCTACTATATTTTTATCCACACTGAGCAGCTGAGCTCACCCCTTTCTATGTTTTATTTTTACGAAGATTCAAATAAGTATATTATGATTAACTTGTAGGAATAGGATAAGGGATATGATTGTGTTCAAAGGAGACATAATTTTTTTTACATTTCATAATGTAATGTAAAACTTATATATGTATCTAGTAATTATAAGGCTACTAAACTAATCGATCATTTGAGACCTGATCTTTTGTGATCATGCCAATGTTATGTAATAATGAACTGACTCTGGGTAACTAGCATCAGGGAGTATCATAGGTATTGGACTGCTAGGGTCTTGAGCCTTTATTGATATATGTTTGAGGACGTCCAGAAACCCAGCTTCCAACATAGATGGATTATGTATACGCTCTTCATTTTCTAGTTTCCATTTTTGAATTTAATTGTTGAGTTATCTTCTGTAGGTAAATGGGGCCACCTACTATTGGTAACAACCTTCATATACAGATCCATTCTTTATTGGGACCTATAATTCCACTAGGATACGCCGAAATACATATTGAGTTTTGGTAGGGATATATGACTTCCCTAGAGTGACCACCACATTAGACCGACATCCCCCAGCTGTAACAGGTATTTGTTCCTGATCTGGTTGTCCGTGTATCATAGGATATTGTCATCAACCCTCCTGGACTGAAAAAGGGATGCATAACTACACCAGAGTGGCTAACCCATTTTGTGTGTAAGTCATTCTGTTCTACGAAATAGGCTGTTGGTCCTAGTTTCTCACATTTTCCGCTAATGTAATAATATAATGGCATGTTGGGATGATATGCTTTGGGATAGACATATGATATTCCATCATTTACAAGATTTGGTGAGATACATATTTGGCTATAAAGGGTATGAAGGCCCATTTCGATATCAAAGAAGAAGTTTCTGCCTGCTCCAGTCCTCCATGTGTTTCCAGTAGATACTAGCAGTTCTTCTATGCTGAGATAGTGGATGGAGTCTTCTGCCAGTATTCTTCTCTGTTTTCCACCGTATTTGACTAGTGGGCTTCATATTCATGACAATAGATTTTCATATACACTCTTTCCACTATATTTGTCTAATGGGATTTGATGCATCCATAGTAATTTGAATCTGCTCATAATTTCTTGCCTCCCATATTTGGGTGGTGGGATTGATATGTGTCATCATGTATTTGTTCTTTCCTGTAGCTGGTAGCCATCCTATTTGGTTGATAGGATTCTTGTACATCGGAAAATATCTGCATCTGGCTATAACAAGCCACTCTGTCTACACAGCGGGACTGACGAACACTAGTAGGAATGTTCACACACTCATATTGTGCCACCCTATTTTCTGTGGTGGGCTTGAGTGGAGGGGGAAGAGTTGCATTTATTTCCATTGAATGCCTCCATGTTAGTACGTATGAGTTTCTCCTGAGGAAAAAGGTTGATAACATGTTCTTGATTATATAGTTTCCACACTTGGTGGGATGAATGAGGGGCCCATGTCTTCTAGACTTCTGAAGGTGCCCTCGGTATAAGGTACTCTTCAATGTGAGGATTCATGGTCATCCAATGTTGGTGGAAATGATATCAAGAAGGGTCCCATGAGTAAGAACCATGTGTGGTTGAGATGAAGTTTTCATCATTGACTTAATATGCGTCCCTAAGATAAGAGAGGTACCCGTTGTTGCGTTCTGGGGATAGGCTCCCTAAACGGTTTGAGAAGACCATCAGGGGCGCCTTGTGCTGGGGTGCTAGCCACGACTGATGAGGATACTAGAGAGCCTTCACATACTGGAGGGATTGTTTCATGGCCTCCACAGTGGGGAGAGTACTATTTTGGTGGTACTCTTTGATCTGTGTGTTGGATACCTAGCGTTGAAGATGTTGGGTAAGCGAGGGGTTCTTGCCCTTTGTTGGGGCCCCGACCACCTGTGGGATCGCTGATGCATGTGTATGCATTGTTCGTTGGGATTAAATATGGATTAATGGTTTATCTAAGGGAACCTTCAACATACATATATGACATAAAGACAACAAAACCCTATCAAAGTATCATTCATTCAAACATATTCATATTTGACCATTCAATTTGGCCTCCTCCCCCCTTTTTGTTTCTATTGTGCGGCAAAGGGGCTTGAGTGGGGTAAAACTGCCACCTTGGTTAAGTATTCACATCGGGTTCACCATTTTTGTTTCTGCCTGAGGTGGTGAATTCGACAAATATAGGGTTGAACAAAATGATCCAAAATGAAATATCTTTTTGTCTATTGATTGGGATAGAACCACCACCTTGGTTAAGGATTCACATCGGGTTCACCATTTTTGTTTCATCCTAAGGTGGCACATTTCTAGTGATGATGAAATGGTCCAATGAGAATTATTACCTGTCTTTTTTTCTAGGGACGGTTTCTTGTCGAATTCACCATTTATTTTGTTTCGACCCATTCTGTGTCATTATCCCTTAAAAGAAGGTTGGATTAACCCTGCGAGGACTAGGTAACTTACAAATTCTATATTGCGAAGGATATTCCACAGTCAGATGGTTCCAATATGTGATTGAATGGGGTTAAGCACTTGTAAAATGGGTCCTCCTAGGATATAACATCCTCAGATGGTTTCCAACATGTTTGTTTGTGGAGATAGAAACACTCAACAACCCTGATAGCAATGAGTCATGGACTTTATTTCCAAAGGAAGGGGCTTGTTGGACAATGATTTAGCCAACAACACTTAAGGAATCCATTGGTCGAGAGGATGGGAAGTTGAGATCACCACACACCTTTGGGTGGGGGGGGGGGTATTTCTTATTCAGGGACTCTATTATAGATTTAAGTTGTGTTCATATGTTCATGAATCCTTGGTTCGTTCCCAAAGAGTAAGTCCACAGGTTACCCCTAGTTTTCCAGATCATCATAGGAATACATGGATTTGATTATACAAAAGTAATGATAACATGAGCTATACAATAAGGCACTCTGGAGTTTACTGTCATCCAGGGGGGATGGAAGGTTACTTGAGGTTAGGATCAAACCTATAAGATGGGTTTCATATGTATCCTTAAGAGAGGAATCATAACCCATGTAGTTCAGGTGAGCTGGGGCTTACACATAGAAGCCACCTAGTTGGGAGGACATGAATGGGTGAACTCTTTTTGAAAGGCACCCTATTCAGGTCAGACCTTTATGTAGGCATCCTACATATCTTGTATTGGTCAGGAATTAGAGTTCTCAGATTTTAGAATTGTTAGGGATTACATATGGAAGCTTCCCTTTTAGGGAGTCATGGTTGGGTGGGCCCTTTTTAAAGGGAACCCTTTTGATCTTGGGTCATCAAGTAGGAATCCTACGTATCTTGGTTTGATCAAGAATCAAAGTTCTCATAGTTTATAATTTTTTAGATGTTCTAATTGTCACAAACCTCTATTCCTATGTGAGTCCAGATCAGTGTGAGAAACAAGATGATGTGATGAATCTAACCAACCACACACCTCATCTCCTACTGATGGGAGAGGGCGGGCCTATGAGGGAAGAGTATGGGGTGACCATGGGTGAGGGCACAACATGATGAACATTTCATTGTGAGGTGAAATTAAAGGTCATGCGGCTCAACCTTCATAAGATTGGGGACTTACCTTAGTGGGTGTGCCCCAAAAAGCGTTTAAGAAGGGGAGGAGTGTCATCCTCGTCACAAGGTGAAGAAAAAATAATCCCTTTGACCAATAAACATTCCTCATTGAATGGAAAAGAATGTGATCACCCTTAATCCATAGAACTAGGAGGTTCATTTGCATCCTAAGGTTGGACTCTGGATTACCATGGGATTGTAGACTTAGCGACATCAATGAATTCCAGACCGTTTTGTGGAGAGGCTTCGTGACTCTGCTTACCATGGGTATACAAACTCAAGGGGGCATGTTGATGCACCCAATAATCTGATCATACAGATCCAGTGGATTTGGAAGAGGCTTTTTTCTAATTATAGGGGACTGGTTTGTAGAGGGACTATGGAGGAATGGACAGTAATAGATGGGAATGATTGGAACTGAAGGAAAGAATACCTGAAAACACCCCATTCCATGTACTATTTTCTTATGAAAGATGATAGAAACTCTACATAACATAGTAGTATGTAGGAAGAGGGGTCATCCGGGTACCAAAGTGGTACGCAGGCATGGGTGTAGACTACCGCGCACAATAGTGGTACACAGTCCTAGATACTTTCTGTCATACCGCTTTGGGTTCCATCCACGTACTGATGCAGTATGTGGTGCCGAGTTAAATCCGTGTAGTGAAACACTACGCGGAACACCATATTGAAGGAGGGCCTGGGGGACTATTGTTCATGGGGAGTTCATCTGCAAGAAATATGTGGTTTGCAGTTTCACTAATCAAGTTTGTGGTTATCTTATTATTATTAAGTTCCCCTATTTTAGGGTTCACAACTATCTATACCTACAGAGAGTATGCTTTTCAATTTATTCTTCACTGACGATTCAATATTGAAGATGTAATCTTTTCCGAGTTCTTTTTTCCAACCTCTAGGGTCCCCTTTGATCTTTCTTTTTCTGTCCCCTTTCAATTCCTTTTGTTATCCTTTTATAAAGAATTGGGGGGAAATCATATCTATGGGAATGAGGAACCATTTTTTGAATCCCATTAAAATATATCTTGACCCACATAAGACTCGCTCAACCAGGGTTTGCGGAGGCTATGGTTCACGATCATGATTCACATAACCATGCTAGTTTTCTTTGTCTATGAACTGTTGAGTTCGTGAGAGGGTATATGAATGTCCTTCATGCACTTGATTATTTTAGCGATGTGATTTTATATCATCTAGGTTCGCTGGACATCGCTCCACTGGACAGTGCATCGCAGGTCGTTCCTCATACCGATGGCTCGCGATTTAGGTGGTGTGTGAACCCTTCCCGATTATAGAACATAGGCCACTTAAAATATTTCAAAAACTTGAATTCCATCAAGTTTATTCTTAATTTTGTAACTCAATTGGAGTTCATTTACCTTGTTATACTTGTAGGATACTTTCTTCCTTTTACAAAGTGATCATGGGAGAATTTTCTTCCCTAGGATAAATTTTTAGGACCCTGTAAACCCATATAGCATTGTTTCCTCTAGATGTCATCAAAATTCTAGTGTCAAAGTCCATAGTGATGTTATCCCATTTACATGTTGTTATGGGTAATGGTTGCATCATACCCTTATCCTTTCTTTCATTAAGTATCCACTTGTTGACATACCAGTAACTTTGATTTATATTTAGTGATCTCCTTCATATTATCCCACCAATAGTTCTCTCAGAGGTATCGATGCATATTTGTTCTCCATAGGTGAATAGAAAAGTTCAATCTATGTGAATCATCCAAAATCTTCTTATTTATCTCTAGATTGGATAAAACACATAGTCATGACCCAAATATCATGATTCCATCCTCATTCATTTGAAACTCTAAGAATTTCCCATTTTTGATAGCTTCCACCTTTTTATGAATTCCTAAATCATTTCTATGAGTATTTTTATTTTATTCATAAGGGATGGTGGATAAATCATTTGAGAAAGGATTGATGATATTACTTCCTTAACAATTCCCATGTCCATACTTTTAAGGTCTAAGAAGACTTAATCCTACTCAATTTTCATCATCGATAAATTTGCATGATCCTTTATACTTAGAGCATCCTCCTCATTATTTTCCTTACCAGGATGGTAGTGGATTGAGTAGTCATAATCCTTGATGAGATCTAACTATATTCTTTGGAGCATATTATTCTCCTTCTCTGTGAATATATATTTCATACTCTTGTGATCAATATATATCTCACTCTTCTCCCCATATGATATTGCCACTAGATTTTCAATGAAAATATCATACCTACCAACTCTAGATCATGCGTGGAATAGTTTTTCTCATTAATGTTCAACTACCTTGAGGTATAGGATATCTCTTTATCATTTTTCATTATTACACAACATAATCCCTTATTTGAAGCATCATTGTACACCACAAAATGATCCCCAATTGTTGGAAGTGTGAGTATTGGTACAGTGATAAGCCACATATTAATCTCCTTAAATAATTCCTCACATTCTTGAATCTAGACATACCTTACCCCCATCCAATTAAACTTGGTTAATGGGTTTGAAAATCACAAAAAAATCCTTACAAATAATTGGTATTACTCAGATAGATCAAGGAAGCTATGGATCTCCATTAAATTTGTTGGCCTGGGCCACTCTTCAATTGGATTTGTCTTGGAAGGGTCCATAGATATTCCTTTAATAGTGATAACATTTTCCAATAATGACACTTCATTCATCCTGAACTCACATTTACTATACTTTTCATAATTTTTCTCCCTTCACAAATTCTAGAGAACAATATTCAAATTCTCCTCATGTTCCTCATTGCTCTTGGAGTATATCAAAATATCATCAATAAATACTACCAAACAATTTTCAAGGCAATCTCTAATTACTATATTAACTAAATCCATGAAAATTTATGGAGCATTAGTGAGTCTAAAAGGTATCACTTTGAACACATAACATTTATGCATCATTTAAAATATAGTATTTGGAATGTCTTCCATCCTCACCTTTAATTGGTGATAT
The DNA here is from genome assembly GCA_963277665.1 of Viscum album. NCBI lineage: Eukaryota > Viridiplantae > Streptophyta > Magnoliopsida > Santalales > Viscaceae > Viscum > Viscum album. Next base: position 2,059,661,080 of record OY728133.1, on the reverse strand, counting down.
CCCAACTGAAGGTCCACCTTAGAGAAATACTTGGCCCCATATAGTTGATCGAGGAAGTAATATATCCATGGCAGATGATACTTTCTTGTTTACCGTGATTTTATTGATCTCATGATAATAATGATAGAGGTTCACTGTTACATCCTTCTTCTTGATAAATAGGACTATACACCCCATGTTGAAGCACAAGGGCATATAAAACCTTCATCTAGATTCTTGTGTAACTGCTTCTTCAGTTATTCCAGCTCAATGGTGGCTATTCTATAAGGTGTCTTTGATATAGGAAGATATCGAGGAATAAGTTCAATTGAGAACTTAACTTATTGACTAGGAGGATGACCGGTCAAATCTTTGGGGGAACACATTAGTGTAGTACCTCAAAATGGGAATGTCTTCAAGAATGATCATATCATTTTTTTAATCATTTGAGGTAGATATTATTACTCATAATGAAATAATATCCACATTTGAGAAAATTATTCTGATAGAGATTCATCTTCCTCCTTATACTTATACAAAATTGGAGGATGCTCGAGGATGTGAAGAGTGATCTCTCTTTCCCAAAAATTGATTTTTTATTTTTATAAATATAGAAAATCCATTCCCAAGATAACATCAAAATCCAAAAAAGTAAGTAAGACGATAAAATATGGGAGGTTTAATCTGAAAAATTAACTAGAGAGGTGTTATAAAATATGGATTCATTGATTTCCCCATTTGTTGTTCTAAAAAATAACTCAACCTCCATATTTTGAGGAGGTGTTTGTATAGTTTTTCTAAACTTGAAAGATATGAATGAATTCATAGAAACAGAATAAAATATTACATTTTCAATTTTTTAAGGAGTAATTAGTGTACCTATAACCATGCCATTGTTAGGATACACCTCAACCGTAGTAATAGAATATGACCATCCTTTCCACCTTGATATTTGTTGTTATTGATTTCCTCTAAAAACCCTTAGATTAGGGAAATTGTTTGTATAATTCCCAAGTTCCTTGAAGTCTTAACACTTCACATATGACTGAGTATTGAATTTAACATTCCTTTCATCTTTCAAATTGGTGGGGTTCTTTATATCCTTTCAATAGTTATTATCTAGATGCCATATTCTTCCATATTTGAAGCATTTCATGGTTGTATTTAGATAGTTCCCATGATTATTATTCCAATAATAGTGATACATGGGATATTGGGTTTTATTTCCATCATAGGATTTATCTATTTATCCACCCATATTAGACTCTGTTTCCCCCCTTTTATCTCTAGACCCATGAGACCATTGAGAGTCTCCAATCACTATTTCAATGTTAGGGGCACAAAAAATTCCTTACAGCTATCAAATTCTCGAATCGAAAAATATTTTCATAGACATGGATTTATTGTACTAAATAAGTGATCCACATTGATTTCAGTTTTCATAATAAATCCATAGGAACATCGTAATTTTTTTTAAGAATTCATCGTACTCCCTGATAGAATAATTTTCCTTCTACTTTAGTCTAAATAAATACCTTTTCATATTGAGATGGAGGGTTCCTGGAACATATTTATTTAAAAATATTTTTGGGAATTCCTCCCAATCCATGGATTATATTTCCTCTTTAGAATTTGTGTTCTTGATCATTTTCCACAAATGATTAGATTCCCCATAAAAAAAATATATCACAAGTCCAACTTTTTCTTCTTCTGAGCACTAGAGGAGAGAGAATATCTTCTCAATGGAGTTAATGCATTGTTCTGTGATGAGGGGATTAGAAGATCCTCTAAACAAGGGAGACCTTTTTCAAATGAAGGATTTAATGGAAACATTCTATTTTTTAGTAGAAGAAGGGTGTTACACATGATTAAAGTTATTATTCATAACTTGAGCTAGATGAATATGTACCATCTTGATGTTTTGAGCACCTATTCCAATCATATTTGCCATATCATTAGGTAATTAATCACATTTCCTATCACATTGACTATTGGAATGAGTTATTCTATTTACATACATTAACTAAGAAAAATAAAGTACAATTATGGGGCTTGAATAATTAGATAATAAGAATATAAATATAATACATCGAACATTGAAGGTTAAACTTGTAAATGAAAAGTATATACTAACATGTGATACTCTATGTTTAAATCTAGGTTATCCATGGTGATAGAAATATCCCTATAATTTTTAATAAATTTCTCTATTCCTAATATCCAAAAATAAATAGACCATGCTCTGATACTAACTATAGAAACCCTAACCCTTTACAAAATTATTACATGATTTTAAGCATAAATATTATTCAAAAAAACCAAGGATCATAAATTCTACTGTCTTTGGAATAATATACACATAATTAGAAAGAATGAAACCAAAATAAAAACATATCTTATTTAATATTCATAATATTATCCTAACACACAGTGAGACCTTAAATCTTTATAGGATAACCTAGGGAATACATGAACAAATGGATGAGCTAAAAACACTATTAAGGGGATAAAAATTAGAATATAGAATAATTCATGGGTTTGAAGGCATAACATGATGACAGAAAATGCCATGGAGCATATAGAAGAATAACATATATAAAATGGGATCTTGTACTCAAAAAATCATAGTAATTAGGAATAAACATAAAACATTATATAACCATTATCCAAGGATCATTGGACATGGAGGAGCATGAGTCAAGGCTAACCACCCTGACCGTTTCACATGGAGCACGAGTCACGACTAACCACCAAGACCATTGCACGCGATGTCTCATGAGACTAAATGTTACCCAATGAATTAGAGAGATATTTAGGCACACCCATCATAACTTGTTCATGAATATTTGTTTCAAAAAAAATAACTATACATAAGGATTCAAACATAAACATAAGGTCTGCCCACGGAATGAATTGGCTGTCATAATCACGTCAAAAGGAGTAAAAAAGGGAATATCATAATGGTGTCAATGAAATAAAGGATTTAAAACATACATTGACATTCATAAGATATAATAGCCATATACCATGACATGTTATGTCAAATTGAAGTAAAAACATGTAAAAATAGTGTTTAAAAACTTTATAAATAAAACATTTTTTGTATGGTTTAAAGAAAATATTAAAGATTCAATAAAAAGAAAAAGAATAATTGTTTATATAAATCGAGAAATTAAAAATGATAGTTTTTCATGATAAAATTAGTTATTTATGAAAAATATTGGTGTCTTAAAATAGATTATGTATGATAAATGAAAATTGGTATGAAATCGAGATATTCCCTTGAATCGGGCTTGTTTAACGAGAAAAACTAAGAAGGGGACCATTTTAAAAGATTTATATCGCAAAATAATAATAATAAACTGATGAGTTTGGAATATATACAAAAAATTAGAATAATTATATAAAAATAAATTATATTTACATTGGGTTAAAGAGAGAGAAAGTGTAAGTTGAAGAAAAAATGGCAGTTCAGATAGAATCTATTACCTTATGTATAAAACAGTTCTGTATTTGTTCTTAATGTCAGAAATAATAAATTTTGATTAATTAACTCTTAATTAAAGAACCTATACTACAATTAAATAATTTATTAATGTTTATCAAGTTCATTTTTGGCATTTTTAGTGGCTATAGTGTTCAATTTCATCATTCAAGAGTGTTTGTTTTCTTAGGATTCATGATCGGTTTTCTTGTATAAGAGTATGGAAGTTCATGTAAAATGGGAATCAGTATCCGAAATATAAGTTACATGTTATTAATGAAAATTGATAATATTAAATTTTTATATAAGTCATTTGTTTATTCAGGTTGAGTAGGAATCATTAGATAAAATGTTACTGATAGTCGTTTGGATTATTTTGGGTTGTGTTTGCACAAAAAGAACTTTTTTGTTTTGTTATTTAATATTTTTTCTATATATTAGTTCCGGAGAATAAAAAGGTTATAAAATTATTTATTCATACTAGTTCAACCATTATAATGGTTTTGTTACCATCCTTGATTGTGGTAAAAGAAAATTAAAATTTTTCATCCATGAAGGTGATAAATCAACACCCCCTGAATGTTGTTTTTCATTTTTAGAAAAAAAGGGAAGGGGAAATAAATGATCATGGATTGTTCCATTAAAATAATAAAATTATAGTATATGTGAGATACTATAGTTACTATTCTACTTGGATAAGGGGAGGTTAGGAGAGAATAATAAAATAAAAGTTCTTGTAAAAAAATTAAAAGAAAAGGAAATATGTTTTTACCTCTTGAATTCTTCTCCTTGGGAACCTCCACGAGACACTAGAGTTTGATATTTTAATGATAACAAGGGATCTAGGATGTCGGGGACGGTATTCAGAACAATATTTGGAATAATTTGGATTGGGATAATTGTTTAAAGGTGTGGGGAGAAGAGGTGGTGAGAGTTGGTATTTATAGTGGAGGAGAAGGGTCTTTTATCATTATTTTATTTATTAGATTATTATTTTGGCTGAAGACTATGAATAGTTTAAATAAAATAAATAAATATATTAAAATAATTAATTTACAATTTGATACTATATGGTTAAATCATAAACACATCATCGATGACTCAATAAATCTTCTATTTAGCTTAAACCGTAAATTACCATATTTCACTATTTACCAAAAATTGCACTATTTTAGATAAATAAAAAAATTATTCTTAATTTTTTTCTAAAGTGTAGAATTAAAAAATGAACTACATTTTATGAAAATAATTTTTTAAATATGAAAATTTAAATTTTGAAAAAGAATTATCATTTATTTGGAAAATTCCAATTTTAAAATTATAAATGATTTTATAACACTTTGAAAAAAGTTATGGTATCGGAAAATTATCCTATAATCCTGAGATAGAAAAATATTAATTTATGAATAAATTTTATGAAATTAAATTTTATTTTAAATGATTATATTAATTATTAAATTATAAATAAATATTTATATTTTATAAAAATACCAACACATATTTAATAAATTTTAAAATATTTGTTCACTCTTACCATGATATAATTATATCATATTTTCATTTATAAGATCGATAAATTTTATTTATAATTTTATGGGTGTGGTTACTTTTCAATTTTCCGTATTACTATTCAAAAAGGTCACATTACTATTCCAAAGGTCGAGTTACGATTTCATCAGTATAGGTTTCTTAACTTCTAGAAATACTTTATACCGCATATTTCATTCATTATTTATTTATAAATTTCATATTGTGTTCATGATATGATTTTATGTGATTATATTATATGAAATAATTATAATAAGGGAATTTCTATTCATAAAAGTTTGGGTCCTTACGGCCACATAGATGTCCCTATATTATCATGTATATAGGAAAATCGAATCCTTCCCATTGAGGTATAGTTTCCCCCACTTCGTGTCTCCTTCTATAATGAATTTTATAAAGATAAAATATCTTATAAATTACTTGATAAACCTGAGTGGATCTATGAGAGATGTTTTTTCACACTAAAAAACTTATAGGTTCATCATAGTTGTTTCATGTGAGCATTAAATAAGAAGGTTTTATTTAATCATTAATCCAAGGGTAATTGGTACTAAATCTACGAACTCCCATGATATTTTGGAAGAAACATATGAAGTTAGATTCAAAATGGGAAGGACCTTACACCATATATAAGGTCTCTACTAATGGGTAATATTCTATGACTATAATGGATAATGTGTATATCATGTCTTCCACTATTGTAACGTTTATTAGGAATTTATTTTCATAATTCCATGATGAGTCCACAAATTACTCCCTGCAAGAATTTAAACTACATAGTGTGAATTCCTTATGGTAAGACTATAAACCATGTAATACACATTCCTGGGTGTATGATATTAAACTACAGGATATACAATCCATCCTATATGAATTTTAACTATTTAAAAATACCAACCCCACATGACATTAAGCTAATTAATGTGGTCCATCCCATATGACCTAAAATGGATTCGAAGTGTTTATCCTATAAGACTTCAAATCATAAATTCCTTGTGTAAGATCTTGATGTACAAAATAATTTCTTTCCTTGGTGAATTGATTTTTATGAATATAATTTCTAACAACAAATTCATGGTTCATATAACCTATGGAAAAAATTCTCATACAATAAGTAAAAGTGGATTGATTTATGTTAACTAATATGACATCCGAACCCTTATCAGTTAATGTTAAATTTCATGACATATGGTTGACCCTGTAATACCTAAAATGTCTTAGAGTGATATATCCTATATATCCTAATTTTCCCTACCCTAGAACTATATCCATGTAAGGATTCTAGAATATGATATTTTATCCATAAACCTATATTAGGTTATAATTAACCTATTCGCAAGAATTATGTATTGTAATTTGGGTTTTCCAAATTTATGTTGGGTTTCTACCATGGACATTCAATAAGAATCTATGTGAAGAAAACAAAATATTCCATCCTAAGAATAACCATTGAGATTCTTCGAGTTTTGATACTACACCAGAAATGAAAAATTCCCTATATGATAACTACACATGTCTTTAATTGTATCATCAAAAAATATATAATGATTCCCAAATTACTAACCTAGGATCTTCCCATAGATCCTTTTAATTTCATATTCCTTTCCCAGTGTATGGTCTTCTAATTAATGTGGTGTATTTTTACATTAGAATCAATATTGGGATAACAAATATTTCAAAATAACTATATGTGTCTTGATTCATATTTTATTAGGATATATAGTGACATATGAAAAATATATTTCAAACCCAACAAAAAATTATTACCCATCTCCATTCCACCTTAATATCACACAATATTCATGGTTTGTTTGGGAATGGAGTGTTCCAGTAATTTTTTATTATCAGCTTACCATAAAATATATTTTGTACCTTTATTGTTTTAATCTCTATAAATCTTTCACAACTACTAGTAATGATCAAATTTAACTCTAATGGAAACCCTTTGTTGGTAATGATATTCATGCCTCCATATTCAATCTACCAACCAAAAACATATTTCATCTAGAATGGAAGGCCTTCTGACATTATATACCTTTAAAAACACTAAAATAGAAACTGTCACTCAATTTTTTTCAGTATTCATCCATGAAATATTTGGTATATTTCATCACTTCCTAACTCAAATACCTCATGTTACGATTTACATCATTTTCATTCATTTTTCAATGGTGTTGTGGAACTCTTATCTCTTGAACCCCATTTGGACTGTCACACTCTCTCATTAGATAAAGTACTATAAACTAAAACTATATGAATTTATTTTGAGTATTATCATACTGATATAAACCCCATATCATTAATATCAATTCAACTATCTATATCAGTCACATAATCTCAACCTCTATCTCATTGGTCAAAGTTGTATGACCTTTAATTTCAGAAAGTCATTGGTATGGCCAATATGAATTTAGACTGCATGCACCTCCCCATAGTATGCTCTATACTTGTTCTATAATCTATATTCACATTTGGAAGACCTTTAACATGTTGTTAGATAGACTACCCTATCTTTTAGTCAAAGCCGCCTAACCTTAATCACCTACCTGACAACCCATACTTGTGTGAACATAAACTACCAAAGGAAATGAGAAACAAAATTTTTTAGATTGAAAACAAATAAAGGGAGGACTATGGAATATAAAATTATCTAATCACTAATATATCCCTTTAATGTATTAGTAAAAATTCACTACCTAAAATGAAAAAGGTATAAACCTTTAGGGTCCAATATTTGGCCCTAGAAAATATCAATATCTTCTCATTGGACCCACTGGTCTAAGAATTTTTCGGAGAAGATTTTATTTCCCCCATGTATGGAAGCTTATGTTATGGCTTATGTACATTTCCATTCTAAAAAAGGATAATTCTACACATTAAATAGTCCCTCTATTTTATATGAATGTGTACTCAATAAAGCTCATTTTATATCCCTTATCATGAAGAATGAGTTCAATACATAGTGGAATAACCTTTTTAGTGCTCATAATTTTCTCAAATAACCTTTCAATATAAACATAATTCATAAATTTCATGTCTAAAGCATCACCAACCAAAAATATTGAATTGATATTATTCTCATGAAAATCCAAAACCATGAGCATATCCTTTTGGTTACCCATTTCATAGAAATTATTAATATGTTACTTGACTGATTCGAATGGACCCCATTTTATTGGTGAACGACATAGTTTCCCTTGAGAAACTAAGTAACCCATAGGGTATGTTTTTATTCCCTGAGGAAAGGTACCCCTTAACCCAATATGTTATTCCCTAATGGTGTAGTGATAGTCTCTCCTAATCCAATAGTTTAATTATTACAACTTATCTCTATTTCCTTTTGGTTTAAAAATTCTTGTGTTATGATTTACACGTTCCATTATAAATCTATTAATGTAGATTAAAATACCCTTGGAGTTACACATTTTTTCATCATAAAATTTTTAAAGAAGGATTATTACATATTATTTTTGTACCCTTTATAGTTATTATCATGTGACCCTTAATTGCATGACACAATGGTCCATACATCATGAGCATAAACTACATGAACCTATCCCTAAGGAGTTATATAGTGTAATTGGTCTCTATTTCACATCAGGTTCACTTCACCCTAGTTTCTATACAAACCACCTCATATATTGGTCAAAACTACATGAGCTTTATCAACATTAAAATGGGTCTTCAATGCCTCACCATAAATTTTAAATTATAGTGGTCCAACCTGCAAGGCCACAAAATAACAATGGGAAGAGAAATAATACTCATTGGGTTGAAAAGCAGTAAAAGGTGTCCTAGTAAAAATTAATGTCTCCACTAACTATGTAGACACATCACATAGCCTAGAAAATGTAGAGTATTAAAAAAAGGTACAAAACTTGTTAAGAGAAAAAATGAATAAGGTGGATTGAGAAAAAGTCAAGTTTATTATCGCTAATCCTGTCCCATTTGAGGTTTTGGAAAAAATCGGTTGAAAATTAATGGAAAAACTATTTTAGGGTCGACTATATAGCCTTATAAAAAGTGATTCCATGCTTACTAGGTCCCTCAACCAGGGAGAAAATTAGAACTCCCTTACACTTCTAATATATTGGTTCAGTTGATACATGATGAACAAATCAAATTGAAATTTTAAGGTACTTTATTCCTTTTAAAATTTGGAATACCCATTTTGTAGTCCCATTCATAATTTCAATATATTCTAATTTATTAAAATCTCCCATAGTCGAATGGACTATGGTTAGCTTACGATGATTGAGATGTGCCATAATATCTTGTCCACCATTTTTTAAGAGTACATGTCTATGAGGATGTCATATCTCATATCACATTGATCTATCTTTGGATTATAATGATGTTATATATTACACCCTATCCAAACCACCTATATATATATATGTAAACATTCTTAGGATGAAACCAAATCCCACCATCCTTTTTCTCATGAAACTTCCCCAACATATGGGGAAGGAATATATACCACTATATCCAACCTATCTATATATATATAATGGTATATGTTTAGAATATATATGATTTATTCTTATTTCATCCATGAATCTAGTTTTTGGAAATTTTGATTCGATTTACCTATTTCCATACAACGTTCAAGTGGATTCAATTATTTTGATATTACTCTTTGTGAGCTACACAGATTATCATAAATAAAAAGTCCTTAAAAAAGAAGAGTAAAGGAATAAAAAATGATTTAAGATAAAAATATTTTCATTCAAGAAATACAAAATAGAAACATCAACATTATAGATCCATCCCATTATAATAATATAAAAGATAAAAAATTTAAAAAAGAAGATATGATAAGATCTGGTTAGTGGAAAACTCTAAATCAATGAATTTCTTATGGGAACCATTGGTAGATCACTGGATATATTCCCACCTATAAATTTACGATTTAGATAATTAGTGCATATATTAAATTAATTTATAATGTTCTTGATTTTTTCACTTGATATTATCATGTCTGATTACTAGTTTTTACAATAATTCTTTCATTTTTATACATGGGTCTCGTATGTATCTATTAACGTAGTTCAAGAAGTTAACAGGTTGTGAATATATAAATCCTCAACAATTTTCCAGAACAACTTCTAGGTATCCCATTCCACAAATTCTATTTACTTATTTATAGTTCTGAAGAATTATAGATATCTATATTGTATATATAATCTGTTCCAGACATTTATGGTTTTGTAGTCAATAGAGTATAATAGCTGGTAGCTAAATCCTCATATCCCTAAACCCAATGATATATAGAAAATAAAAATTTCTTACTTCCCATATTATCTAGAAGAGTTTGAGTGATCATCAAATGAATGTTTTTATATGCCCTATCATGAGTCATTCAGTTCATAGAAATAACTTCAACACTAGAGATCACTTAATCTTCTGGAACTGGAATTTACTCTAGGATTAAGTAACTTGGTATAATAGTGTAAATAGTGGATAATGATTTGCATGAGACAGAATCTTAGGAATCCATGTCAATTGGGGTTAAACCCATATAATTTGGAATGATACAGATTTCATGATATTCTAAGGTTACATATGCATTTACCGGTGTTTTGTGGGAATTACACATGGGACTCTTATAGAATAAAATACCATATTCAATAGTGGATGTGTATCCTTCATAAATCATGGAATATAGTTCGATGATATCATATAACCACTCTATTTCCTCTAGGGTTTCCCATTTTTTCTAGGAAGAGTGGTCTGTGTTTTTTTAATGTAACTTCTTTCAACACTATGTCTTTGTCATTTTCGATTCATTATTGATAATCTTACAAGGATAAGTCAATGAGAGTATTGGATGTTGGTATGTTGATCTATGTGAAGGTTTCCATAAGCATCAACATCAAACAAAATTGATGAAGAATCATTGGATGATTCATATTACAGACTCCATGATAGGAAGATAGGAACACCTTCAGTATAAACAAAAATTGGTTCTTGAAAATAGTTGGAATCTGTGGATCATTTATGGTTTCCCCATTAACACTCATTATATGCACTCCCACTTTTAGCATGATTTTTTTCGTTTGGTCATCTTATGAACTAGTAATATCAGCATCCAATTTCCAAACAAGAGATTTGTAAGGAGTGAAAAATAATAGAGAATGAATCCCTATGAAATGGCATAGAGTTTTTATATCCATATTTGTTGAAAAATTCATATAATGTCCAGAAATATGGGCTTAGGGATAATGGGGAGGGAAATATAACATTCCTCAAGACACATCCACCAACATATATGTTTTTATAGAGCAGTAATAATTGGATTGGACCATTGGTCCTATGGGAAGTTTCACCCCATTTATCTTGAATAAGGAATAGGTAGTGTTTACATATGGTTTTAATGATACAGCTCATACCCCTAATTCTAGTCATGTATCTATCATAGATGCAGTTTCCCTCATCATAGAATGGGAATATCATGCTAGTAATGGACACCCACTTCAAAACATCACTCGAGGGAATGCTAAAAAGGTTTTGAATGGCCCTAACATGATATTATAACCCCATGATGCTTGTTTACCATCATCTAGGATGAAAAAGAAATTATTACAAGTCCCATTTTAATGTTGTATTGGGTAGGTCTTTAGTTTATTCTCCTTGGGTTTTGATCCATGGTAATATTGAAATGTATTGATCCACGAAATGAAGGGGATATTAAGAGATGGATTAAATTCTCTATTCAATTTATTTTTGAATATCTTGAACAAATGCCTCCCTAGAATATGTAACACCCCAGGTAAATATAGAATATGAAATTTTCACATTTATCCATATTTGTGAAAAAATATTAATATAACATTGAAGGGGACACTATGCTCGATGGCGTACCCAATACACAACAACGAGTTTCTTGGTAATCTTACGTTGCACTCTAATAATAAAATAATATTATTTTAAATTGTAGTTAACGCCTAGCCGTTGTAATGGGGGGAATGAACGGAACTAACTACAAAATGATTATATATGTTTGTAAAATATTTTTACTTTTTACAATAAATGTTAGAGGATTAAAAATGCGAATGAATCCAATTTTAAGCGTAAAAATTCTATTATTCTTTAAAAGGTCGATTAACCGCCTTTTGATGATGAACCTATTTTAAATCCACTTTTTGACAATTTTATGTGTTATATTTGACAGAATAAAATTCTTCTTTAGAATCAGGACATCAAAATTTACTTTGTGTAAATTTTTGGTATATTTCCGATAAAGATCATTTTTTAATGAATAGTGAAAAATGTTGTATTTTAATTCAAAACTTCTTTTTAATATAATTTATTTATATGATTATATTATCTTTTGAATTGGTTTTAAAGTGAAATTAGAATATATTTTTACCATTTAATCCAATAGTGGTCGTTGGAATTAATTTCATCTTGAAATTGGACTTAAACTAGTGTCAATCTTTTGATACTTATTGTTTCATAAAAACACGCTATTTTCTCTGACAGCGGGAATTAATTATTAAATTAATTAATGTAACATATATGTTTTTAATTTTGTAAAATAGACATCATTTTTGAATTTGGAATATCAAATATATCTTAGGGGGAATTTTTGGTATTTTTCTAAAAAACATCAATTTTAGATGAATAGTGAAACCACTAAGTGGTAGTTAAAGAAACTAATTTTTGGTTTAAATGAAACTCTGCCACTTCTGTGATTTGATTTTAAAAAATCCGACATACATGGTTGTAATTAATAAGTAAAATTTGGTTTAATAAAATTAAAATAATTTTTGGTGAATAATAACTTTTATGATTTATTAATCGCGATTAAAGGTAATTAGTGTATTTTAAGGAAAAAATAATGTTTTAATAATATGAAATGACCTAGAAACATGTCCTACCCTCATTGGATGTGTCATGGACGACCAATACAATCCATGGGTCAACTTGGGGACCACATGGAGCCACTTTGGTAGGAAAATGACATAAATAACTTTTTATTTAAAGTTAAAATAAAAATGTCACAAACATGAGTTGTTTTACTAAAACAATTTTTAAATGGGGTTTTACAAGTAATATTTTTGACTATAAATATTAATTAGAAATATAAAAATATTTACTACATCATGATATTTTTTTATAATTTTTAGACATTAAATAAATTAATTTATTTATGACACTGTGATGATGCAGTGATTACCTCATAAATGAACGATTTATATAAAATGAGAAGATAGGGTGAAATATAAGTCTTAAACTTGTAAAACACCTATTGGACGGGTGTATTTCTAAACCTTATCACCTTATCCTTGAAATATATCCTTTTGGGACCTTTTAAATCCGAAAATCATTTTATAATAAAGTAATATTTTATAACCTTCCCAGAGTGCCCCTCCTCTCCTCTAATAAAAGGCCCCAACATCTACCACCTTACACACACCTCTCAAGCCTTTGACTCAGTCAAACCCTACCCATTTCATCTCTCCACATCCCTCTCTTAATCATTTAATCCTCACTTAGGGAATAATCCTTTCCATGGAAGCCTTTGAGCTCAAATCAAAGAGAGTTACCCGATTTAAAGGTAATGTCTTCCCTTTTGTTCTTTTGTCTTATTTTGCTTCTCGAAACCCCTAAACTCTTTTTATTACTTTTTTTGTAACAAAAGCAGTATCTTAAATATACTAGTATGTTTTTATAAGAAGGATTCATGCTACACTTTCTGACACCTTCGTCTAATGGTTAAAGAACATACTATTTCTGTGGATGTCGAATTACTACCTCACGAAACGATGATTGATCAATATTCTTTTAACACCATCAAAGGTGGACATTAAGATGTCACTATATTTATATATGATATATAATATGTTTATTTTTTACTTAAGCTTCTCTATTTTTCATTTATGAAATACCTTTATGGTTTCCATTATGGGTAAACATGATATCTTCATTTTAAGAAGTGCGGACTACCGCCCCCTCAAAGTGATTTGATTCGTTAATGCCATATGTGGGACGTATAAAGGATGGAATTAATGGTATTAAATATGATATCCTACTGGAATTATAATATAACTTTATATCATTATTATTTCATTCCATTTAATACAAAAAAAAGAAATGAAATTAGCGTTCATGCGTACGTATGACTTACCGTCTCCATGAACGGTACATTTCATTTCTTATCTCCAAATGTTATGTACTATTATAAGTACATATATATAATGGATATATATTTAATATATTACATCTAAATGATAGATATAATTATGTAATTATAATATATATATATATATATATATATCTGATTTTGTTTTAATTCCATTAATATGATAGAAAATGAAAGTAGCGTTCATGCATACGTACGGCCTACCGTCTCCATGAACGATGCATTTAATTTTTTTCCAAATGATATGGAATAGTATAAAATGAATATATACTGTATATATATGATATTTAAAACATCAATACTATTCTGGATATGATGTACCTATAACTACATGGAAAATTCTTTTCCAACAAGTTCAATTTTTACTCATGTACCGAACATCGACAAAAACGTCAGATATGAACTCACTATATTAACTAATTATTATAACATTATAATATGTGATATGAACTGAATAATAATCTCTAAATTAGTTCCTCAAGAATTATGAATTGAACAAATTTTATTATTCAGGAGATTAAAGAACGATCGAGTCATGTCGGACACGAGGTAAGGGATCCAACCTCTCTCGTTCTTTTTAAGTACTCTCTTTTATGTCATTTATTTTAAGATCATCTATATTATGTTTGGGGATGTTATTTTATATTCCTCATACTTTAATTTTTATGTTCATATTATGAGAGGCTGTATTTGATCTCATAAATCCATTTTTGGAAGTTTTAAGTGGCGCCGTTAGGCTGCCGAGTTTTCGTAAGGGATTTTTCATCTCACTTTTATTCCCGTGACATTTATGCCAGGTTTGACACTATTTCCTTTGAGTGGTGTATGTACTACCCATTATTATACACTTTTTGTAATATAATTTCATTTATGGGTATTTACATCTTCATTGTATGACCCTTCTTCCATGGGGTGTATGTTTCGAAAGTTACCCAACTCGGTAAGGGAACCTTTCACCCTCCTCTTTTTCAAAAGACTTCTTTTGTTATGTCTTTTAATTCACATACTATTATGTTGGGATATGTTCTTATATATACTTATTTATGTAAATTTTATTTCCAAGTGATGAGATACCATTTTCTCTCTCATCAACTCATTTTCTGAATTTTAAAGTGACACCGTTAGGCTGTCGGATTTCTATAAGGGAACTTCTTAACCCACTTTCAATTCTTTAGGTTAAACATATAATTCTTGATTTTATTATTTCAAGATTATTTTTGGAATATCTTTGTGGTAATTTTCGCAAACCATTGTGTAGATATACTATTTCTACACATAATCATCTCATTGATAAATTTTTACGAACTTGTATGGGAAATAATAACCCAATCTCATTTCATTGAGTTAAATACCTATGTCATTGGTTTTGTTTTTCGAAGATTATGTTTGAATGACCTATGATTGTTTCACACCTAATATCCACTTATATTGGGTGTATTTATATTTCTCACACATAATTATGTGATAGATTTATCCTTAATTTAAGGATACCATCTTTATAATGGATTTCAACTCAATTTACATTTCCATTGAGACTTCATTGTTGTTATGCACCAATTCACTCTTATATGGTGTGTATACTGTCCTTTGAAATATTATATCATTAATCCCTTTATTCTCATGATATTATAACGCTCAGATTAAATGCGATTCCGTAATTATTTGTATTCAAGTGTCTCTAATTTTGTTAAAAACTCTTTATCAAAAATATCGGTTTAAATGTTTTAAAGATTAATTATTCTAAATCTTTATCTTTAATGTCCATGTTTTCAAAATGGTTTTCAGTATTTATTTATATCTAAATTAATGTTTTAAAATTATAATTCCATTAAAATCTTCAAATTGGTATGAGACACTTTGATTCAAAAATCTCTTTTAAATGGTTTTTGAAAATGGATTGATTAATTCAATATCTTGGAATTACTTATTGTTATTGAAAATGAAATGTTGTTATTAAAATGTTTATATTTTCAATATTTTATGTGTAATGATGGTACTTGGACATTTTACGGGTGGTTACGTGATAAACCATATGACGGGTGGTGCTGTGAATACCAGGACGGGTGGTTACGTTATAACCTCCAATGCATTGGGTATGGAAGTTGTCCGTATGGCTATTCCATTAAGTATGTGTGGAAGTCGACCGTATGGTTATTCCATTTAAGTATGTTTATGTCCCAAGTTACCTTTATATGTTATGTGTTATTTATATGGGTTTTATGGTAATCTTTTAGTTACAAAAGGGTAAGTAATGGTCTTTTATTCCATGAATAGTTTTTATTACTTCATAAAGGTGAAAAGTATTACTTTGGTAAAGTATTCATTGTTTACCTATTGTTTTGAAAAAACTAACAGTTTTCCTTCTTTGTGTATCCTTTACTGGGCTTTTTATGCTCATCCCAAGTTTTTGAAATGTTTTCCACAGGACTTAAAGATGAATAGGGTCAAGGATGGGTTCAAAGAAAGACATGCTATCTAAAACATGGAACTAGACATGTTTCTTTTTAAGAGTTATTTTTATTATTTTATGGAAACTTAGTAGAAGTGTCTACTATGTAATCTTTTGAGATGTAATAGTTATGAACTATTTCTCTAAAACTCTATACCTGAAAAGGTCCTCTATGTGAATTATTCATTTAATTCATGATTAAGTAAGGTTTAAGTCCGGGGCCTTATAGTTGGTATCAGAGGTCGGTTTAGATAACTTTAGAGGTTAGGGTATTCTCTAAGCATAAGTGACATTACCATAATGGTTAGGATTTCAGAAAGAGTCCTAGTTTTGATAAAGTGAATGAGTAAGTATATCTTAGTGTTTATCTTCCTCATTAGTACATGATGGTTTTGTTGATATACTCACAATGACATTTCTGTTTTTAGTGAATGGATGGATCTAGTAGGAACCAAATTGTCAATAGGTTTGAAGGAAACTGTGGTGGTTCTCTGATTAAGAGACTGGATGAAATGGGGGATTCAATGAGGAAACTCGTGGTTGTTCTAAACCAACTATCAAGGAGTCATGATCAACCACTTGTACCTTGGTATATTCTGTAATGCATCATGTACGATATGACCAATTGATGTGGAAGTTCAGGTAATAATTATAAAGGTAACCATTAGGGTTTATATGATCCTTACTTTGGAGGTAATTATGGGTTATTATATGTTATGATGCAAAATGAAAGGCATGAGATAAACTTGAGGTTAAAATATGTTATGAATATTTTTGAAGATTTTATATCATTTTGGGGAATGTTTTTAGAATTATGTAGTTTTGAAAAAAGGACAAAACACAGACTGTGTGACAACCCGTCGCGTCGGACAAAGCTGTGGGAATCGAACCCACAACCAAAGTGCGACTGGTATTTATCGCCTACCATTGAAAAACGTTAATTCCCTGGTTAGTTTGAATAATTCTTTTTAGTTAGATGATTTTAGGAGTCAAGAGTAATTTTATTCTGGGTTATCTATGGAAATTATTGACCTATCATGGAGGATGTGTGATTAGGTTAATTGCTTTTCAATATAAGACTTTAAGAGCAACTGATGTTATTTGGAGATAAATGTTAATTTTTAACTTGCAAGACTATGTCATTAAATCCTTCAAATATTTGGGTTTAAATCATAGTTTGGTTTACTTTGAAGAATTTTATGGAAAAATTGTTTATCTAATGGTCTTTGTTGAACATTGGGTTTGTTGGACAGATTTTGGAGATTAAGAATAGATTTTATTTTTTATAAAGGATTATTCATTTGTGGATCTTGTTCTAACAATTTTTGGTTTTGGATTTTGTCTAAAGACATGGGAAATATATAGTTCTCTTTTGTGGATTAGGTGATTCTCAAGAAGCTTATTATAGTACTCTTAATGCGAACAAGTCTTCCTAAATACCCGTCTTTTGGAGAAAATATGTGTTTGATTAAGGAATATAGTAAAATTTGAAAGTCTACGTGACAAGTAAGTATGTTTCATTATGATTTAGTTAAGCTCAAATATAAATTCCTCAATGAAGAGTAACTTAAAACAAAAATGTTGTCTGTTAACTTTTCCTACTGGGGAATCGAATACCGTTTAACCCATCACAACTTTGTGATTTTCTTATGGTTAACTTTCTCCTAGACATGTTTACTATCACTCTCCCTCAGAACATGACCCTTTGTTTTTTCCTCCATATCCATGTTTTCCTACATGGAATCCTAGTTTGAGTTAACTCGGGTGACCTTTGTACTTATCTTTCTTTATTTTAAAGTGATTGTTTTACTAACTCTTGTTCCGATGTGGGATTTTCAATGACGTTTCCCAGCCCAATTTTAAAATTGTGAGGATGCAATTCCCAAAAGGGGGGAAGGATGTAACACCCCAGGTAAATAAAGAATATGAAATTTTCATATTTATCCATATTTTTGAATAAAATATTAATATAACTTTAAAGGGGACGCAATGCTCGATGGCGTACCCAGTACGCAAAAACGAGTTTCTTGGGAATCTTACGTTGCACTCTAATATTAAAATAATATTATTTTAAATTGTAGTTAACGTCTAGCCGTTGTAATGGCGGGAATGAACAGAACTAACTACAGAATGGTTATATATTTTTTTCAAATATTTTTACTGTTTACAATAAATGTTAGAGGATTAAAAATGCGGATGAATCCAATTTTAAGCGTAAACATTCTAATATTCTTTAAAAGGTCGATTAACCACCTTTTGATGACGAACCTCTTTTAAATACACTTTTTGACAATTTTATGTGTTATATTTGACAAAATAAAATTCTTCTTTAGAATCGGGACATCAAAATTTACTTTGTGTAATTTTTTGGTATTTTTCCAATAAAGTTCATTTTTTAATGAATAGTAAAAAATGTAGTATTTTAATTCAAAACCACTTTTTAATCTAATTTATTTATATGATTAGATTATATTTTGAATTGGTTTTAAATTGAAATTAGAATATATTTTTACCATTTAATCCAATAGTGGTCGTTGGAATTAATTTCATCTTGAAATTGGATTTAAACTAGTATCAATCTTTTGATACTTATTTTTTCATAAAAACACGCTATTTGCTCTGATAGTGGGAATTAATTATTAAATTAATTAATGTAACATATATTTTTTTAATTTTTTAAAATAGATATCATTTTTGAATTCGTAATATCAAATATAGCTTAGGGAAAAGTTTTGTTATTTTTCTGAAAAACTTCAATTTTAGATGAATAGTGAAACCACTAAGTGGTAGTTAAAGAAACTGTTTTTTCGTTTAAATGATACTTTGCCACTTCTGTGATTTGATTGTAAAAAATCGGACATACATGGTTGTCATTAAGAAGTAAAATGTGGTTCAATGAGATTAAAATAATTTTTGGTGAATAGTAACTTTAATGTTTTATTAATCGCGATTAAAGGTAATTAGTGTAATTTACGGTAAAAATAATGTTTTAATAATATGGAATGACCTAGAAACATGTCATAAACTCATTGGATGTGTCATAGCCGACCAATAAAATCCATGGCTCAAATTGGGGACCCCATGGAGCCACTTTGGTAGGAAAATGACATAAATAACTTTTTATTTAAAGTTAAAATAAAAATGTCACAAACATGAGTGGTTTTAATAAACAAATTTTTAAATGGGGATATAAAAGTTATATTTTTGACTATAAATATTCATTAGAAATATGAAAAGATTTCCTACATCATGATAATTTTTTTATAATTTTTAGACAATAAATAAATTAATTTATTCATGACACTGTGATGATGCAGTGATTACCTCATAAATGAATGATTTAAATAAATTGAGCAGATAGGGTGAAATAAGTGTCTTCAACTTGCCAAAAACCTACTGGATGTGTGGATTTCGAAACATTATCACATTATCCTATAAATAAATCCTTTTGGGACCTTTTAAATCTGAAAATCATTTTATAATAAAGTAATATTTTATAACATTCCAAGAGTGCCCCTCCTCTCCTCTTATAAAAGGACCCCACCTCTACCACCTTACACACCCCTATCAATCCTTTGTCTCAGCCAAACCCTGCCTATTTAATCTCTCCACATCCCTATATTCATCATTGAAGCCTCAATTTGGGGATAATCCTTTTCAAGGAAGCCTTTGAGCTCAAATCAAAGAGAGTTACCCGATTTAAAGGTAATGTCTTCCCTTGTGTTCTTTTGTCTTATTTTGCTTCTCCAAACCCCTAAACTCTTATTATTATTTTTTTGTAACAAAGACAGTATATTAAATATACTAGGATGTTTTTATAATAATTATTCGAGCTACACTTTCACACACCTTCATCTAATGGTTAAAGAACATACTGTTTCTGTGGATGGCGAATTACTGCCACACGAAACGATGATTGTTCAATATTCATTTAAAACTTTCAAAGGTGGACATTAAGATGTAACTATATTTATATATGATATATAATATGTTTATTTATTCATTAATCTTATGTATTTTTCATTTATGACATAACTTTATGGTTTCCATTATGGGTAAACGCGATATCTTCATTTTAGGAAGTGTGGACTACTGCCCCCTCAAAGTGATTTGATTCGTTAATGCAATATGTGGGATGTATAAAGGATGTAATTAATGTAATTACATATGATATCCTACTGGAATTATAATATACCTTTATATAATTATTATTTCATTCCATTGAATACAAAAAAAAAGAAATGAAAGTAGTGTTCATGCGTACGTACGACTTACCGTCTCCCTGAACGATACATTTCATTTCTTATCTCCAAATGTTATGTACTATTATAAGTAAATATATATAATGGATATATATGTAATATATTACATATAAATGATAGATATAATTCTATAATTATAATATATATATCTCTCATTTTGTTTTAATTCCATTAATATGACAAAAAAGGAAAGTAGCGTTCATGCGTACGTACGGCCTACCGTCTCCATGAACGGTGCTTTTAATTTTTTTTCCAAATGCTATGGAATAGTATAAAATTAATATATACTGGATATATATGATATTTAAAACATCAATACTATTCTGGATATGATGTACCTATAACTACATGGAAAATTCTTTTCCAACAAGTTCAATGTTTAGTCATGTACTGAACATCGACAAAAACGTCTGATATGAACTCACTTTATTAACAAATTATTATAACATTATAATATGTGATATGAATTGAATAATAATCATTAAACTAGGTCCTTAATAAAATATAAATTGACCAAATTTTATTATTCAGGAGATTAATGAACGATCGAGTCATGTCGGACACGAGGTAAGGGATCCAACCTCTCTCTTTCTTTTTAAGTACTCTCTTTTATGTCATTTCTTTTAAGCTCATCTTTCTTATGTTTGGGGATGTTATTTTATTTTCCTCATACTGTAATTTTTATGTTCATATTATGAGAGACCCTATTTTATCTCATAAATCCATTTTTGGAAGTTTTAAGTGGCACTGTTAGGCTGCTGAGTTTCCGTAAGGGATTTTTCATCTCACTTTTATTCCCGTGACATTTATGCTACGTTTTCCACTATTTACTTTGAGTGGTGTATGTAATGACCATTATTATACTGTTTGTGTAATATAATTTCATTTATGGGTATTTACATCTTCATTGTATGACCCTTCTTCCATGGGGTGTACGTTTCGAAATTTACCCAACTCGGTAAGGGGACCTTTCACCCTCCTCTTTTTAAAATACTTCTTTTGTTATGTCTTTTAATTGAAATACTATTATGTTGATATATGTTCTTATATATCCTTATTTATGTAAATTTTATGTCCAAGTGATGAGATACCATTTTTTCTCTCATCAACTCATTTTCTAAATTTTAAAGTGACACCGTTAGGCTGTCGAATTTCTATAAGGGAACTTCTTAACCCACTTTCAATTATTTGGGTTAAACCTATAATTCTTGATTTTATTATGCCAAGATTATGTTTGGAATCTCTATGTTGTAATTTACACAAACTTTGTGTAGATATACTATTTCTACGCATAATCATCTCATTGATAAATTCTTACGAACTTGTATGGGAAATAATAACCCAATCTCATTTCATTGAGTTAAATACCTATGTCATTGGTTTTGTTTTTCCAAGATTATGTGTGAATGACCTCTTATTGTTTCACACTTAATATCCACTTATATTAGGTGTATTTGTTTTCTCACACATAATCATGTGATAGATTTATCCTTAATTTAAGGATACAATCTTATTAATGGATTTCATCTCAATTTACATTTCCATTGAGACTTCATTGTTGTCATGAACCAATTCACTCTTATATGGTGTGTATACTGTCCTTTGACATATTATATCATGAATCCCTTTATTCTCATGTTATTATAAATCTCGTATTAAATGTTATTCCGCAAATTATTTGTATTCAAGTGTCTCTCATTTTGTTAAAAAATCTTTAACAAAAATATCGTTTTAAATGTTTTAAAGATTCATTATTCTAAATCTTTATCTTTAATGTACATGTTTTCAAAATAGTTTTCAGTATTTATTTATATGGAAATTAATGTTTTAAAATTATAAATCCATTAAAATATTCAAAGTGGTATGGGACACTTTGATTAAAAAATCTTTTTTAAACGGTTTTTAAAAATCGATTGATTAAATCAATATCAAGGAATTACTTATTTTGATTGCAAATGAAATGTTGTTATTAAAATGTTTATATTTTCAATATTTTATGTTTAATGTTGGTACTTGGACATTTTACGGGTGGTTATGTGATAAACTATATGATGAGTGGTGCCTTGAATACCAGGACAGGTGGTTACGTTATAACCTCTAATGCATTGGGTATGGAAGTTGGCCGTATGGCTATTCCATTAAGTATGTGTGGAAGTTGACCGTATGGTTATTCCATTTAAGTATGTTTATGTCCCAAGTTACCTTTATATGTTATGTGTTCTTTATATGGGTTTTATGGTAATATTTTGGTTACAAAAGGGTAAGTAATGGTCTTTTATTCCATGAATAGTTTTTACTACTTCATAAAGGTGAAAAGTATTACTTTGGTAAAGTATTCATGGTTTACCTATTGTTTTGAAAAAACTAACAGTTTTCCTTCTTTGTGTATCTTTTACTGGGCTTTTTATGCTCATCCCAAGTTTTTGAAATGTTTTCCATAGGACTTAAAGATGAATAGGGTCAAGGATGGGTTCAAGGAAAGACATGCTATCTAAAACATGGAACTAGACATGTTTCTTTTTAAGTGTTTTTTTTTATTTTATGGAAACTTAGTAGAAGTGTCTACTATGTAATATTTTGAGATGTAATAGTTATGACCTAATTCTCTAAAACTCTAAACCTGAAAAGATGCTCTATGTGAATTATTCATTTAATTCATGATTAAGTAAGGTTTAAGGCCAGGGCCTTATAGAATAGGTGTCTGCATAGTGTTTCCCCAAGAACAAAATATGGTGTGGGATTCATCATACATATCATCGAGAATAGGGACTCCCATAATCTTGTAAATATTCCAAAGTATTACACCCACTTCTATAAGAAATATGTGCAAGGTATTGGTTTCAAGATGTCACCAACTAATAAAATATGGGATCTAGTTGGGGTGATGGAAAAATAATAACTCCAAATTCTATATTTTCACATGAAGATTAATGAATTTCCAGTGGCCCATAAGCTTTATACAAATCTTGTTCACAATGTATATTCGTGACCATTATTTAGAAACATTCTCCCCATGGTGGAGGTCCCATTGAAGCATCCACCCTTTCTATTGAATCTTTGTAGATGACCTCTTTATAGTTGAATAAACTTGAGGATAATTTCTCATAATTAATGATAAATAAGATAGGTATTATAATTTCTCATCACTATCTTCAATGATGATATTCCCATTGAGGAAAATGTATGTTCAAGAAAGACCACATTCTGACTAAACTCGTATGAAGGAAAGTTCATTATTTAGTCCTAGAAGAGGTGTGTGAGACATAAATCCAAAACCATATAGAGTAATATTGTTTGATAGTTGGTAATTGAGAAGTATGGGTTATAGAATTATTGAAATCACTTGGATGTGTGGTATGATAGGATGACAGGAACTGTGCCTAATGCTTTTGAACATTTTTCTATTTAAGTAGTCTTAACCTATCAATGAATTTTGTTTAAATATCCATACATTTAACATATGATAAAATTAAATGACATCAATTGGAAAAATAAAATAATAAGTATAAAGTATTCCTATATTAGCGAAAATATTAAATTGAATACAAGAAGGTGGAAATTGTACAAATGAAATTTTTTGACCTAGGTTGATTTTCACATAATACTTCAGTCATGTCATTTTTCTAAAATACCCTCTAACCAGGTAGTTCCAACTAGACGGGGGTCATCTATGCTCAATCACACGAATCCAGATGCAATTATATGAACACTAAAAACCCATTACACATCAAACACTATGATTAATGGTTAAAACAAAGCGATAGAGTTTCACGAAATCTTTTGTGAATTAATAAAAACAATATCATGAAAGGTTTTTGGTTCTCTTAGGTTAATGTGGTATACAAATAAATGGTGGTACCATTCTATTTATAAAGTTCAGGGTGTCTCCCAAACCCATCCATTAACATATACCTTTAGCACATAAATCTTATAACACAATAAAATCACATTGCACACATCCCACACTCTACTACCCAATTTTATTTTGTATTATATTCCATGATGCATCAATTGTTCTAAAGATGACATTTTTCTTATAATTTGATCCTTGTTGTTCTGGTTAAATTTAATTCCAAGTGGGTGGTGGGATTTATGGGCATTGTTTTTTTGAAATGGATGGAAAATCGATTGGATGAATATAATTTTTTGGTGAAAATAAGGTTCCCCAGTCTCCATCACATGTATATCTTTTCCATTACTTATCCCTATTTGATTTTTCTCCGACACACTACATTCATGATGAAACTTGTACACATAGACACCATATGTGAACCTCCTTAACACATATCCCCATCAAATGTTCTCCTTAAAATGTCAATCCTATATACCATGCTCTCAAATTTACAATAAATATATCCTATGACCCACATTTTGATTGAAACATAAGGAGGGTGAATCCAAAAGACCCAAAGATTAGATTATTCACATTCTTAATCCTCTAACCTTTCCTTAATGTGAATTTTAAGTAATGAAATATGGATAATAAGTGGAATATAATTAAGTTTCATCATATTAATATTATAACATTAGAACTAACATGGAAAACCACTTCACATATGTTCCTTGGGAACTAGGGAAATGGATCCCATCTTGAAAGGATAATACTGAAGTTCCACTCACCAAAACTAACCCTAGAGAACAAAAGTAGAGAACTAATAACCTAATATACCTCGATCATTCTCCATTAGGGTGCCACAAATTCCGGTCAAACTAAAGGTCCCACCTGATGGTGACACTCCACCCATGACCCATACTGTGTTTCCACTTTTACTAATATCTATACTTGGGTGAATAGTTTCCCAACAATCCAACTAGGGTGAATCATTAACCAAGTCCCATACATGGTTTTACCTTTTACTAGTATCCAAACCTAGGAGACACTTTTCTTCAGACCCATACATGGGTGCCACTTCTTTCAGGACCTAAATAGGGTGACCCTTTTTCCAGGACCCAGACTTGGGCGTCATTTAACAAAGGTTCCTTATCTGGGCACCCTTTATACCAAGGGAATATCACTAGTTCCCTTCATACCCAGTCCCCTTCCATAGCCTATTGAGATAAATGAATGGGTTATTCACACCAGGGTTATATCCTTAAATCATTCATTATTTTGACAATATTTATTCCCCATGAAATCTTATCCCACAAATAGGACCCTTAATGTGTTTACAATCATATATATTTCATTGATAAAATATTTAAATTTGTTAAGACACTAGTAGAATCTCCCTTGGATCATGATACTCATATAAGAAGCCTAAGTATTTTTATTAACCTTCCTAGTCCACATAATGACCTAGATATCCACTTATGGGAATCACATTAAGAGTAGGCCAAAACCACTTTTTCATTAAGCCATATTTCCTATAAGGTCATTCATCCTTCCCTATCAAATTGAGGCATCTAATTCAATGTAAGTCCCAAAAACATCCTTCAACTAAGTAATCTACATAATTTGACCATATGGTTCACTGCCTTACCAAATTCAAATTAATTATATCATCCCAATGATTCAATAATGAGATTGCGATTTTCTTATGCCCACCCATGAAGATCCCTTTCTCTTCCACATCAGGACATATCCCCCATGAGTTTAGTCATCCCTCTTTTTCTATTTACCTACAAATTTAAAGTAGATGTCCATATATTGGGATTTCTCTACATAGTCACCAAATCTCGAACACTAGGATATGTACCTTATGGGTCCAACCATACCCTCTAATTTTGAGTTACCAATAGCCAAAATGGACCAGAAATGGATACCCATGCATAAGCATCACTCAGTCTCATTTTAACTCCCCTATCATGATAAAATCATCCATCCCAAATGATATTAAACAATATGGCCCAGTATTGACATAAATTCTTAAACATTGCAACTCAGACTATATGGGATTTGATTTCTATTAACTAGGATATATAGGATTCCTATTTAGTGTTCAATCCTAACACCCCATACATCTCAAATGCACAATATTAAAGTAAAGTTCACTTAGTCATAGAGAATAAACATAAAATTCACCACATTGGTCTTTGTCACATGTCCTTTAAAGGTACAACATTTCCCATTAAGTAGAACCAAACCACATGGTTTCTGATTACATTTATAAGGATATAAAGGAATCCCCACTCATAGGATCGATACAAACTCCACAACAGTTACCACTACTTTCGATGGTGAGAAATTATAGAGCATCTGGCTATGGAACTTGAAAAATATAGTACAATCAATTATTTACTAGTAAGATGTAAGATTTTGATCGATCCCTTATACAAATTAAACCACTAGTAAAACAATTACTAGGAAGGATTCATGAATACAATTTAATTATTTAAGAGAGTCAAAGAATTGGGATTAAAAAACCTTCAGTAATGATCCAAAATCCTATCATCTCAACCAATGTAAAAATGAATGCATTTATAATATATACTAATTATCACAAACCTTATGAAGGTAGGTCTACATGGAATTGATTTATCATGGGGATACAAATTCATTAGAAACCATTGTAGAAGTGAAATTAATACGTAAGTGTTGATCATGGTGTGGGATTTATGGATACACTATGAAGAGGTTAAGGTGTTTTTAGTGATTATATATGTGTGGATATTCCCATGAAATAGAAAAATTTCACACCATAATAGGTTTTATGGTCAAAAAGAGTTAAAGACTAATGAAATGATATTTTGAAAAGTTGAATATAATATATTACGAAAATTTAATTTATTTTATTATTCATTGAATATCATGTTTTGAATAATGATATCATAATGATTAGGCTAAGGAAGTAGAATATCACACCATAATATATAACTAATTCCATGAATAGGTTAAATATATAAAATCTATTAAATTTTATTGTAGTTAAAAATGAGGAATATATGACCTAATTTTCTAAAAATTGACTCAATTTAATGGGAATTTTATGGCCATATAAAATCATGTGGTTTACAGAGAATGATCATGGAGGATTATAATAATTATTGTTCTTGACAATTTAATCAGTGGTTGGGTGCACATAAGGCATTATAAAAACTACTTTTACTAGTTATGGAATAGTAGAGAGCCTAAAATTGTTAACATATCTATTATAATGATGGATATGAATAGAGATCCATAGAAAACATATATTGAAATATCTAGTTGAATTCACTGTATAAGGATTAAAGAGTAATATAGTTATATTTTTACATTCATTTTTTGAATAAGGGGTGAAACATGATAATTCTAGTTTATAATTATCTTCATTTTCCAGAAGTGTTTCTGTTATTGTGATTTTTTTGGAAGATTAGGATCAAACGTCACATTGAGGTGTTGATCTAATATAGAATTAAATAATAAGAGTAAAATAAAGAAATTATTAATATATTATCTATTTGGATATGAGTATAAAAGGTGTATAATAAACCATAAGAACCGATGACTTGTAATTTTTATTTTATTTTATTTTTTTCATCCTTTTCTTTAATATTTTTTTGTGTTACTGGTTAATATAGAGTTTTACATTACGGAGGTATAATGATGATTGGTTTAAACCAAAGAAACTTTGTTATATAACATATAATTACAAATGATCTATTTATTAGAAGATATAATCATGGAAGATAAAATCTCTTTATTTATAAAGTTTTAGGTGGAGGTGCATTGATCTATAATTGGAGAGTTTGAGTTTGTGTTGAGGACTTATGATAGAGAGATATCTTACTTTATGTGAATAAAAAATATTATCTTGATTCAAAAAATAATAATGATTAGTTTCTTATAACAATAAGTATGTCTAAACATATGGTATAATATAAGTTCTAATGAGGGGAAGTAATGGAGTTATGATGGTAGAAGGGTTTAGGTTTGTTATCTTGAGAAATAGAAACGTATTGAGTGAACTAATGAGGATTTTAGGAGTCATATAAAAAAATCTAAAAAGTTCATTAGGATGATTCATAAAGCTCATAATTAAACATAAGAGTACATTGGATTTTTTATTTAAGGAGATGAATTTTATGTTTTCTAAACAACTAGAATATGTGCTGCGAATACTAAGGATAAATGTAATAGAATGATTAGACAACTGTGAGAAGTATGAGGACTAGACTATTTGAATGGGTCATAAATCAATACAAAAAATTATATATTAATTGATCATGGTAAAAACATCATAATTATTCATGGCGCTATTGTGATTCAAACTAATATTAACTTGGTAAATTCAAAGGCAAAAAAAGTTATGGAGGCATGAAGTAAGTATAAGATGTTTTCATGTAAAATAAAATAGAAGATGATATTTCTCAAATAGTAATGAAGGGTGATAGTTGAAAAACCTTAATTATGACTTAACCTATATTTTAATTTTAGTTTTAATGTTAAATAGATTTTTTCAAAAGAATAATTTTTTGGTGTTTGGGATTTGAAAAAGTTGAATGTTTTAGAAGGGAAAAATTTTATGTGCCTAAAAAATAAATCTAGAGGTGAGTAAAATTGATGTTATGGATACTATTAAAAGCCAAGTATATATGGTTTTTCAACTTACTGGAGGTAAATATAATATAGTAATTAATTTTTATTGACTTTGGTTGTTGTAAAAACAATGTCTTAGAAGTAACAAAATTTTAATTGACTTATCTAATAGAGAATGTGAAACAGAATCTATATAAGACCATACAAGTAAAAGTTAAAAAATAGAATATGGGTAAAGTAACCGAATATAAAAAATAATTAAATAATAAATTAATCTTATAATTTCAATAATACATATCAAAATAGTCACACAATTTAAAGGCCATAAGGTTTAGTGTATGGTAGATTCTCAACACCAATATCTTATTTTAGAACACTTGAAAATTTAATCCATAATCATGATCCTATATAACCTTTCTTTAAATATCACATAATACAATCTTCTTCATAATTTAGTGATCAAAAAGATTATAAAGGGCTGATATCAAACTCATAGTAAGAAACAGTACTTATCATAAATTATTAGATCATAAACATGAAGGAGAATATCGGAAAGATATAAATAACATAATAAAAGCTCAAAAGTCCAAGGAAAATAATCATAATACAGTATGGAGAAACATTATATCATAATAAGAACATAAAGGATCCATAAAATAAATGACATGATTTAAAAAATCAATAATCATAAAACTTGTGCAAATGGTATAAAAGTGAGTAATGATTTAAAAACAAGGCATAATCAAGAAAACTTGGCATAAAATTGTAAAATATCTGAAAATATTGCACAATCATAAAAAATAATATTTCTTATCCTTATGAACCTTGTTAATTTCCAAAATATTCACATGTAAAATTCTTAAAAGATCTTAAAACCATCACACACACCCTTTTTGAACCTAGAAACCTACAAACATGTCCACATTTAGAACTGTGGGTAGATCTTAATGTAATCAAACTCACTATTTTTGCATCTAGAGACTTTATAACATGTTCAGATTTAAGATTTTGAGTATATTTTAACACCATCACACTCACCCTTTGTGAACCAAGAAACTTTTTAACCTATTCACATGTAAAATTATGAGGAAAAATTTACGCCATCACACTCAATGTATTTAAACCATGAAACTTGATAATGTATTCACATAACATTTTTATCTCATGAGATATAATCCTTTACCCATATCCATTTAGGGAGATATAGGTACCACCCATCACATAATCCATAAATTTATGTGATGCTTTAAAATGAAACATTCATCATCTCATAAAGAACCGATGGAAAAAATTGGATTCTTATAATGTTTAAAAACATAACATAACATGAACTTAAGAAATAAAAAATATCAAACCTCAAATTTTAGATAATAAATAATATCATAAAAACATATAAATGGTGATAAAACATCACTTCATGAAATATAAACTTTGGAGGGTAAATATAAGTAAAAATAATAAAGTTTTCAAGAAAACATTTAAGACATTGAACTACAAATTACTTTGATTTTTCTTGAATGGAAAGATACGGCTTTTGAAAACATTATTTCCAAATAAATTATCCTTGAATATATATAATGTTTTCAAAATGGAGAATCTAAAATAAATTAAAAACTCTAAATTTTAATAGAAACATAAATAATGTAATTTTGAAAAGACCTAAAGTGTTCAAAAAAATGTGAAAATACTATGAAAATATTTACTTTTAAAAAGAATATTTAATAATGGAAACTCAAAATATAGATAAAATTTTCAATAAAATAATCTGAAATAATTTGAAACTTTTAATTTTAAAAATAATGTATAAAATATCAAATTTGAAAAATATTTTAGAGTAATCAAAAGAATATGTGGAGTGGATGATAAAACTTTTATTTTAGAAATGAAGGTAAAAGATTTCGAACATTTTTAAATAACCATTACTTTAAATCGCATGTCATCAAAAGGATAATGATACCTTTTATTTAATATTATTTAATGAAAAAAGGATCATTACAGATAAGTTTTTTTGTTCCAATTATGTATAGGTGAAAAATGGAAGAAAGTGGATAAAGTAATATAAAATAAAAATCCAATAAAATAATGAAAATTATTCTTAAAAAATGAGTTTTAATGAATAAATGGAGTCATAAAGGTAGAATAATTTGGTTAGAAATATTAATTACACATAAAATAATATAAAAATAAAACATAAGATCATTATAGGTTAAATTAATGAATCATTAAAGGTAAAATTTAAAGAATAGGAATTATGACCCAATGAGAATATTTTTATTCATGAAAACCCCTTACAGTTGTAGAAACATTTGAATAAAAACAATATTAGAGGTGTAACCATAAAAATAACATTTAATATAATTAAATATAATATAATAATTATTAAAAAATAAAATATTGAAGTATTTACACCATTTAAAAGGAAACATTTTGTTTCATAAACATGTATCACAGGATCCAAATTTGAGACAAAAAAACCATTACAACTTCAGAAGTGAATAGATTGAAAGGAAATGATGGAGATATTTATAAATTAAAACTTTTATCTCATAAAAAAGGGTGATTTATGATCAATTAATTCATTTGCGTATTATCTATTCCAAATAAAATATAATTATGTGCAAAACATGATATCAAGCCTCAATGAAAGGGAACTTGAGATAACAAACACAAACATTGTTTCCTTGATTCGTTGAAGAAACAATAACATCATGTAAAAACATAGCTAATTTAATAACCAATTTCATCAAATTATTCATAAAAATTACCATTTTATAATCATTAATTATAATTACTTATCATATGTACAATAATTATTTATAGGGTATTTTGATTATCAGGTGTTAATAACTGTAAATGTTTTTCTCTTGTTTAATAATTTTGATATTATTATTGATAATTTGATAATAAGTTCATTGTTTATATATCATATAAATTTTTAAATATATAACTTATATCGATTTAAAGTATTCTTATTTCATTCAATATGTTTTTTGGTCATGTTAATGGAAAACGAAATTGGTAACGACTTATTTCTGTGATTTTAATGAATGAAAATGTTTCTTTAACAATAAGTAAAATACATAATATAATATTACCATAAAAATATAATAATCAGGATTTTTTAATATATTATAATAATAATATTTTCTATGTTACTATATTTAACCAAAATTTTAAATTAAAGTATTGTTTACGTAGGTGGTCAAAACAACGAAAACTTGAACACACTTTAAATTAGTTGGAAAGTATGGTTAAAGAGGTGTTTATATTGATATAATATCATTATAAAAAAATATTAATGATATTTTTTTATGTTTTTATGATGTTGAACCATATTTTAATATTTTTAGATATTTTTTCAAAATCTATATGATAAACAAGAAATGTTTTATTATGGAGGAGGTAATCCACACATATGCATGATTATAATTCCTGTTTCTCAATAAGTGAGAGGGGTTGAAGGTGGATGTTAAATTTAAAATTTAGAGTAATAATTATATTTTATTTATTGTATTTATTTATCCTCACCACTATTAATACCATCCCTAAAAGGAGGTAATGAAAGAAAAATAGTGTCGTTTCATGGAGGAGGTAGTCCACGCAACACACAAACAACGTTCTTTCATAAGTGGATGGAAATTAATAACTAAGGGATTTAACATTACTATATAAAAATATAAATATAATTATTATACTAGAGTCATAATATTATTATGGTCACAATATATTTTTAATATTAATATTAAGAATAAAATCATAATAGGAGATAACACTTACATTGGAGACTCGATTTTTCTATTGGATATTCCCTAGAATTTAAAGGGATTAGAAAAGCATTGAGTGACTAGGAAATTATTTTTGTGAGAGGGGATTATATGGAGAGTAAAATTTAAAATTTAAAATGATAAATTCAAAGAATATTTTTATATATTAAGGGTGTTAGAGTCATCATTTTATAAGATATAATAATAGTACTTTTGGAAACACACTGTATATTTTAATAATTTCATGACACTATTCAAAGGTCAATGGCTACGAGTTTTCTAAATTATTGAGTGTGGGGTGTATTTATGTCTAAAACTTCAAAAAAATGTATTTCAAAACATGTTTTAAACATTTTTTATAGTTATTACATTTAATTGTTTACATTATACTTTTTTACCTTCAAAAAAGATAACATGTTTTTAACTACGTGATTTTTTATTTTATTAAACAAGTAACATAACCCATATCTCAAAATTTGTTTGTGGTGTAAATAAAATAAAATAATATTTAATTAAATTATATTTATATCTATTATAAAATTACAATTTGTATTAAAATATATAATTTGTCGAAAAATTGATTTAGCCGAAAAATGATATTTTGATCATTATAAATTCTTAATCTTATTTTGTACTGATTAAAAATTAAATGAGTGTTAATATATTTATTTATGTATATATAAATTATTTTATATCCATTATATAATTTTTTTTAATTTTAATTATTTTATATAAAATCCTTGATATAAAAAAAATATTTTTAAAAATAACTGCTTCATCATTATTATGGTAATTAGCATTAAACATAACAATCGTAATTATCTACCAAAAAATGAAATATCACATATTAAAAAGTATTAATATTATTATATAAAAAATTAAAATATCTTTATAAATTTAAATTTATATGTATAGGGAAATTAATCTTAGCTTTAGTGTGTATAACTCGTAAAAAGTGATTTTTTTTGAAAACTTTTATTTTTAAGAAAAACAATTTATGATTTGGATAGAATTATCAATAAAATGGATACCAATGAATTTAAAATAATAATTATTATTAAGAAATTATTTATTAAAAAATTAAATAAATCTAAATATTCATTTAATCATATTATATTTAATTATACAAAAACAGTGGGAATTGTTTTTCATTAAAACACTATATTAATTTTCAAAATGTAGAGCAAGGGTTTATTAAGTGAAAATTTAATTTTAAAATAACTTATTTTGATTTATAATAAATAATATAATAATAGAATGGTTTAAAATAATTCACTTTATTCATATAGTAAAATAATTTATAAAAGTGAGGACATTAATTGGTATTTTCACTATTCACTTGAAAATCGATATTTTTAGAAAAATATAAAAAATTAATCCTAAGATATTTTTTTGTGAGGAATTAAAAAATAAATTTTAATTTATAAAATTTAAATTCATAAAATTTTAAAATCATATTGTTATAATAAAAATTATAATATAAATAAAACAAATTTTATTTGAAATAATCTTTTTAAAACTAACCCATATTAATTATTTACCCTATAAAGGTAATAACTATTAATGGTTTACCATATTACTATTTTTATATCCTTATTAATGATTTATAATTTATATGTTTTTTGATGTTGTGTGTAGCATGTGACACAAGTCATAGAACATGATATTTCTTTTAAAGGATCCAAAATCTCAAGGCGTTACATTCCCCCACCTAAATAAAATGTTTTCTCAAAATTTTAATTATTTTTTAGTAAATCAAGAAGAAAATGGATCCATGAGAAAATAAAAATATATATTATAATGAGATATCCACCTTATTATCCTTGGTAATACTAAAAAACTACTTATCTCAAATATGCTTCTTAAGAGTTATTAGGGACATACCTTTTATAGCTTCATTTCCTTGATCTTTATTCAACAGAATACTAAAATCAAATAATAATTTGAGAATATCTAAAATAATTATAGTATATTTATATGATAGACCATTCCTAATATTTCTTCTCTAATGAAACCTTCATTTGAACCTATGATACTTTCATTTCAACATTACCATACTTGGTTAATCCTGCAACTCACTTAGTCTAACCTAGGTTAATTTAAGTTGTGTTTCCTAATATTTATTAAAAAAATACCTCAATGTAACTAGGAAATATATCATTTGTTGTAGTTCATAAAGATAATATTATTAACGAAATCCTACCTCCAAGGAGTTTTTAGCTAGTGTGCATTCTTAGGGCCACTCATCATGCATGAGGGTGATGATTGAGTCAATGATCAAAAAACCCACGTTAGGGTGATTACCCCATGGTGCATCTATTCTTCATCCCAATCCACTTCACATTATCTAAACATGGATTTATTTATTGTAAAACCACTTAAGACTTTAACAATATTTTATAAGATCATCCTATACTTACACTCAAATATAAAGAATTCACTAAGGTTCTTAACAAAATTCCAAAGGTAAATAAACTAATATCCAAAAATAGATAAACTAATATCTAAAATAATTAAACCTTTATATGATACTTACTCAAGTGAACAAGTATAATATTGACATAAATATTTGATTAATATAATTATTTAAATAACACATCTCACTACAGTCTTAAAACCCAAAGATCAAAAGTTTTAGTGTCTTGTAGATTAGATATGTAAACTTTTTATTTTACAACACATGTGAAATTTTATCCATAATAATATTCATATAGACACTTTATAGAAATTTCAAATTATACAATCATATCCATAACCTTGGGTTTGGAAATATAAGAAAGGGGTGAGAACAAACTCTTAGAAAGAAAAAAGACATATCATAAAGTATTAGATCGTAATCTTGAATAAGAATATGAGAAAGAAAGAAATAACATAATAAATCTCAAAATTCCATAGATAATAATCACAACGTATTATATATAAACATAATATCAAAATAATATCATCAAAGAACCATAAAATAAATGACTCACATTAAAAAAATTGAATAATCATAAAACACATAAGCATAATATAAAAGTGGGGAATACATTACAAATAAGGAATAATCATTAAGACTTGTAAAAAGATGAGAAACAACATGAAAAGGAGAAACTATCATAAACATAGTATTTATTATCCATATTAACCTAGATACTATCCAACTCATTCACTCATAAAATTTTGAGTAGATCTTAATACCTCAAAACTCACCCATTGTGAAACTAGAGACCTTAAAACATATTCACATTCAAAATTGTGAGTGTATATTAACACCATCACACTCAACCCTTTTCAACCTAGAAAATTTCTAACCTTTTACCACATAAAATTCTTATTATATCTTAACACTATCTTAATTATCCTTTTTGAACCTAGTGACTTTCTAACCTGTTCACATGAATAATTATTAATAAATATTAATTCCATCACATTTATCCTTTCAAAACCCAAACAATTGTCAATATTTTCACATATAATTTATATCTAAAGAGATATAAGAATTTACACAATTAATTTGAATTATATATAGATCCCATCTGTCTCTTAATCTATAAATCCTTGTGAAACTTGAAAATCAAACATTTGTCAACTCATAAAAAACCCATGAAAAAATAATTGGATTATTAAAATATTAAAAAAATTGCAAAACATGAACTTAAGAAATTATAAAATATAAAAACTATAATTTCAAAAAATAAATAATACAAATTTTTTCATAAAGGGTGATTATAACATAACTTCACAAAAGGTAAACCATAAAGGGTAAATTGAAGTAAAAATACAATATTATTCAAAACTCATTTTAAAATATTAATGTAAAAAATACATATTTTTTTAAAGGCAAATAGAATACTTTCAAAAAAATTATTTACAAATAAAAGTTCCTTGATAATATATAATTGTTTCAAAAGATTGAATCTAATTTTTTTTAAAACATTTAATTTTAAGAAAAATATTAATAATGTTATCTTTAGAAGACAAAATGTTTTCAATAAAAGAATAAAAAATACTTTGAAAATCCCAATTTAATTTTTTTAATAATATAAACATGAAATATATATAAAGATTTTAATAAAATAAATGAAAATAATTTGAATAATATTAACTTTAAAAATAATATTTAATAATGGAAACTTGAAAAATACATAGTTGTAATAAATATAAGATATAGTGTGGTGGATAAAACATTTATTTCACAAAGGATGGAGAATTTTTATGAAAATGTTAGAATAGAATTTGTTTAAAAAACTACATCATTAAAATGATGAAAAACCCATTTATTTAAAAATAATTAAGGTAAAAAGAATCATTGATGAAAAATTTAGTTTCCATTAGGTAAATAAGTATATTAGGGTATGGTTATGTCATGAATACAAAAGAAAAATACCATAAAATAATGGAAATTATTCTTAGATAAATTAATTTCAAGAAAATAGTAAAATCATAAAGGAAGGATAAATTGGCGTGAATAATTATTCACCAAAAAAATAAGGTGGATGTCACGAACCAGCCTGAGTCGACCCTGAACCGGTCACCTAGGCCAGACCGCGACAAGTCCCGAGAGGCATTCACAATCCTCCTAGGATGGAAACAAGCACCAAGGGCATCAATAGAGTACACAATAGAATGATTTTACCATATATAAATAATCAAACAAATATTAGAAGTAAATGGACAACCCAAAATGCATTCATATAAAAATTGAACTAAACATTATTTGTACAAGAAACTAAAAGTAGAAATAAACCAAAAACTCAAATGAACAAACCAGATAACCAACAAACTCCATGTTACACATCTGGTCACTCTCCCAAACAAAGATCACACGTTTC
The DNA here is from genome assembly GCA_963277665.1 of Viscum album. Lineage (NCBI taxonomy): Eukaryota > Viridiplantae > Streptophyta > Magnoliopsida > Santalales > Viscaceae > Viscum > Viscum album. Next base: position 2,059,623,177 of record OY728133.1, on the reverse strand, counting down.
CCAAGGTGATCTAACTCAAGCTGAAACCTGCACAAGGGATAAAAATAGAAGAAGACTATAGGCATGAGTATAAAAACTCAGTAGGTTAACCTGATATTCTATTCCCAATAGACTTCATTTAAAATAAAAGAAAAAACAATTTCATGTTTTAAAATCACGATATAGAAGTATGTTTTTCAAATGAGGTTCCATGCTATAATAATTATCAGACAAAAACCTGCATGTTTTGTAAACAAAAATGCAAGTAACAATTTTTCAAAGAGGTGAAACTTCAAAATGAAAATTGTTTTAATGAGGGATTATTTAAAGATTATAAAATTTTAAATAAATAACACAAACTACTTAAATTACAAACCAAACACACCATATGCCGACGATGAGTACAAAATAACCAATGAGCATAACTCATGGGAACACCCCTAGGCACTAGTTAGTTATGAGCCCCAGGTACCACGTATCTCGGTGAAGGTAACTATAATAAATATATGTTCTCATGCACATGAGCCACTATTAGGGAGTATACCCATAACCTAGTGGTCCCACAACATCATAATCATCATAGTTTAGTTAGTGTTGTCATCGTCAAACTTTCTACGTGAAACATGGGCCAAACCCCACGGAATCACTAGCATACTAGTACACATCCGCCCACCTAGATACCTAGGATTACCTTTGGTGCTCAATCAAGTTACACATTTTATCAAATACAATTTCCACATAAAAATTTCATTCCGAAACCATAAACACACAAACATCCCATAAACATTCATCACATTTCTTTCATGAATCAATAAATGACTAATTTTTTTCGTAAAATAATTTCAAGGAGTATCCCGAGGCCTTGCACATAACATCCATTCAAAGATGATATTTTAAGGCAAATACCTATAAATAACAAAAAAAAATATTTTTAAGTCCCAAAAACAATTAATAAATCATTTTCTTGGAACATAAAATTTCCCAAAAAGATAGAACATGAAATACACATGGAAACCATTTTTACAAAACAAAACAAATATCAAACAGGCCTTTAAGCCTTTCTCAGAAGTATTATTTAACCAAGGTATGAATTTCTCTTTTATTAAGGAGGTGTATACACACCATTTAAAGCATAAATACACATTCATATATCCCTTAAAATATTCAGGTTACATATTAAAAACAAAACCATTTTCATAAGAATGTGAAACTGGCCATTTTCCAACAACTTGGGCCAAAGCATGTTATAAACCCAAACTCATTTGTTTGTAAAAACCAAATACAAATTGGAAATAGATATAAGGACCCAAAAATATCATTTAGAATTCTTCCAATTCATTTATAAATCCAAAAAAATAATTTTTAAATCACATATCACACATAAAAGCTAACCGGGAAATTTACTGAACTCATGGAATGCCCTTTTTTAAACAGAACAATTTATTATAAGAACTTGAAAAGGAATAAAAAAAAATTTTAATTCCATATTTTATTAAATATACTGTGAAATATTCAAAATACCATAATCACAGCTTATAAACCTCACAAAATAGTTTTTAAAGATAGCGGAACATTAAAACAAACACTTGGTTTGCATTTTTATGACAAAACAACACTACCTTTCACAAAACAAGGCATAAACAACCATTTTTCACACCAAGAAAACTATCAAAAGGCAGAAAAACAACAATAAACACATATATATATATATATATATATATCAAGTTTTAAAAATATGAAAATGATGAATCTTAAATAATAAAGGCATGTGTAAGTGATATCCTACCTCAAATCCTTGGCGTAATGAAAACACACACACAAAATCACCATCTGAGGGTTTAAAAACCCTAAAACTATGAAGAACAGACCCAAATGAATAAAAAACGCATAAAAAATCATGTAATAGCATAAAAATAATTTGAACCAGACTAGGGGATATTATAAAACCAAGAAATAATGAAAGGAGGAAGAAGATGGAGGATAAAGGAGAAGGAATCTCACCTTTTCAACTAGAAAAATATTCGTATTCCACTACATCTACAAACTTAGATAAAATATAATGACTTGAAACTTCTTGGATAGAATCCTAAGGTCTGGAAGAACCAATTAATGAATATCGGTGGCCAAAGGAGTACAAATTAATTTATTTATGAATGATACAATTTACTTTGTCAATTATGTACGATTTGAGAGACATTGAGAATGTTTCCCCACTCCGAGACTATTCTGAGCTCCAAAGAGGGAAAATAGACAATTGTGGTGATAATATGGATATTGGATTTGGGTGGGAGGTTTAATCATCGAACAATATTAAATATTTAATTTCATATTAAATAAAAAAATTATTTTTTTAAAAAATGGAAATGGGCCCATGGGCTGGCCCAATGCCTAAATAAGTAACCCCAATTCTACATGATTATGAATTCTTAAGGGGTCCAAAAGGATATGGTAGTTTGAATATATCAGTTTATTCCATGTGGGAAGTGGAATGGGGAAAATTTTTTAAAAACAAAGGAGTTATAAAAGAAACAAATTTGGTTTTTAAAATAGGAAATGGGCTCACGGTTGGCCCAAATCATGAAGTAACCAACCTTTCTCCAAAAACTCATAAACAAGCAATGGTGACCCAAATTAGGGTGATTAGACATAGATGAAACTCAAAAACTAAAAATTTATCTCACACAAGACCCATGAAAAGTATCGGTATTTCAAATGAACCAGATCAAAAAAAGACATGAAAAACTGGTTGTGACATCTCTCTCAACCATTAAAGCTTTCCACCCCCGGAAAGCCACAACACTTTCAAGCTGAAAGATAATCACCTAAGGATTCCATATCAACATTATAAAACCTATAAATCTTTTGAAATATCATTTTCCATCAACATAACTTAATCCTCTTTCCCAAACAAAACACCCACTCACAACCAATTCATAAAAATCAACGGAACGGTCAAGACACCAGCACCACAACCAATATAAGAACCCGATTGTTGGGCCTTCTCCCAATGAAACAAAAAATCACAAAAACTAAAGAGCACTAAAGAAAACCACGGAATCTAGGGGAGTATATAATGGACTCCCCAACATTAATAAACAACTAGCACTAGACAAGTTCATAGGAGGAAAAAACAATGATACCTGTGGTGGGTCTCCCCACTATTAGAGCCCTACTAGCAACAAAAAAACAACAACTCAACATTACATCACTTTCAAAAGTCCAAAAAAACTCTCCCACAACAACCCACAAACCCAAGTTAATAGGTTTACAACATGAACATAAAAACCACCCACTCTAGAATGGAGGGGACGATAACATGGCCAACACTTTCTGCACGGATCCGGACCCCCACCACTCAGGGTGGGGAGGGAAGGGGACCCAATAATTTGGCCATTGGAACCAAAAAAGAAACCAAGAAACTACCCAAAACTCTCCACCTATGAATAGGTAACACCAATACCACACCCCATTTACAGAGGCGGTCCACAAAGGTACATTGATTGGAAACCCGCATCCTTGAAGGCATAACCATAGACACTGTGTGAAGGGGTAAGTCCACCACACTTGTTGTGACAAATTGAAATTCACAGTAATGAGGAACCATAATATAGACATAGAAACTACCTTTCCACAACGGTGTAGGCATGATCCTGTTCAAGTGCCCCAAACCTCTATAGATTTCTTGACTAAGTGAAATGCTTCACTCCGAGGCCTATGGATGGATCCCTAAATCATGAAGCATCTGCTGCCCCACAATCAGGTGCTAAATATCACAACACTAAGAAAAAACTCACCTTCTCATCAAACACTTTCATCTAAATAAGAACTCATAGATACAAATTAAAATTCTATCTCCATTGGATTTAGGATCATAATAGACAACGAATACGGAGAAAAGCATCGACATCAATGAACACAACTGCTATGTCCACAAGAATTATCACCAACTGGAAGCACTTTAAATCGATCCCAAATAGCTCTCTATTTAAACTGACGGGATGAGGAATTATTTTAGGAGGAGGATATAGCTTGTGAAACATGAGAAAGAAGCCTTAGGTTTATCCATTGGAAATATTGAAAACATAGAACTATCTGTGGCCACATCACAACATCCAACACATATTTAGAAACCCACTGAACATTACTCCAAACCCGAACCACCAACAAGATTTCATCTCAATATGAAACAAGAGTATGAATTATAGATCATAATGGGGCATACTGAATAGACAACTCTACTAAGACATATGATAAACCATCCACATAACCGTTGGTTCAAAACAAACACCACAATTTTTTAGCTAAAAACACTTAAGAAAAAAAACTAACTTTGTGGATTTTCACATTCACCAATGGTGTTTCATCAAGTCTCACTCACATGAACATTTATGTGCCACCCCAAGAACTCAACAACCATTCCATATATGCCATCCTTCCAGATATCAATAAAACCATGCATGTGAGAACCCATGAAAACACCAAAGGATAAAATAAAACAACATCATTTAGAAAAATCATGTACCGTCAAAAGGAACACCAACTACCAAGTAAAAATGCTTTTCATATTCAACAAAAGAAACCACACTTCATCAAGAACCATTTTATAAAAAATCCATTTCATTTAATAGAACTTACAAAAACCATTATTCTATTCTAAATATCCCTTTCCCATTTTTTAAAAAAATCTTCAAGGTCTCTTTTCACAATCTGACAACCACAAGAGCCAAAAACCCTTTCCAAAAAAACACCAGCCGCACAAAACCAAATTTCCAAAACCTATTCATCAGATTCAAACACTTTTCAATAGCCCAAAACACCCCATTTAAAAACAAATTCATAATTACTTTAAAATGATTCACACTTTCAAAACATTTTATTTTTAAAAACCACATGATGAGTTTCGTGAAGGTGGGTTGTATGTGAAACTTCCAAGGGTTGGTAATTTCATCAGTCATGGTGGGAGATGAGGTGATGAGTAGGATTATTTCACTCAATAGTACACCCATGAGAGGGGTTGTTGTTCCATGTAGAGTGAAAAATACTGGTTCTAGAAAACATACATCGAATAATGGAGATATTTTTATATACCATCAACATAGAACCAGTTGATTCCATGTTCGTGAGTCATTAAATGACACTGATATACTGGTCATATCTAGTGGGAGACAACATTAGTTGGCATTTAGTTGGTTCTATAAATTGATATTGAGGGCATAGTTCATCATGGAGAGGATGAGGACTTCTGGGATAGGTCAGCATCATGGACGGGTTAGCGAGGTGATGTACTACTAAACTCTATAATGGTTTATGTACTAAGTCCTTAGAGTTTACCACTGGTTGTAGCTAAGGATTAATTTCCATGCTTTGATTCATGATTCCAAACTGGTTTGAGTTGTATGTTGGGTGTGGTATGGCATTTTTGGTTCCCCTGAGTGCATGTTTGTAGATAGCACGAGAACCATTCCATGGACAAACTTGCTTTGAATTTCTAGTTGAATGAACATTTTTTACCCTTGTGAAATGTATTAAACTTTTTGGGATGAAAATAATGAATGTGGGGCGAGTGTAACAACTCTGGGTTTTTAATGTAAAACTTTGGAATATTTCTTGAAATATTTTAAAAGCCAGACACTGATTAGGCATGGGATTCTAGGGCCCTATCATCCTCAATTCGGTGATATTAAAACTATTAAAAATATTTTATCATGCAAACATAGCTTCTATGTAAATAAGGTATGAATAATTATTGGATTTTCATATCAGCAATATAGGACTGTAGTTGAGTTTATAATGTGAAATTTACCCTAGGTGTAATATAATATTTTTTGGTATCAGGTACTTGGTTGAGGGCGCATTGGTGGTTGTGTAGATGATATTAGTTTATTAATATAAACTTTGGTCCACATAATTATATTTCACAAAATAAGATTGGATGATATCTCCCATTTTTTAATGGATGACTTGATTCCAAAATAAGAACATGAGACATTGTTGGTCCTTGTATTTGACACAAATCATCACCAGATCGATCTGGATCAAATTCCGAGCATCATTATGAACTCGAAGCTTCAGTGTTTTACCTTGCGTTAGGAAGATTTATGAGATTTACATCCCGATTCCCTTTGATGCATTATTTTAAGGTTTTAGATCCCTATTATGACTCCTAGTGATCCTCTTGGGGTACATCTGGGGGTTTCGATGGAAACTGGGGAGGTTCGGGTGGCTCATAGGGAATTCAATTTTGGAATTTCTAATCAAACAAAGTGTAGTGATGGATAAAATGCGATGTGTTATTCCCATTTATAGAAGAAGAAATTTGGGGACTATAGGTTTTTTACTCTGGGTACACATCGTGTAGTAAGCCCATGTAATGTGGTTTAGGGACATGGCAATGGATGCCATGTTGAGGTACATAAATGTGTTGAAGTACATGGATAGGTAGATGAGTATATGGAGAAGACATGACTAAGTGGCTAGAAAGCCCAGAATTTCATTTTTAAGATGGTACAAACCATGTGGAATGGAATAGAGAGATGACCATGTATGGTAGAGAAAACACCTAGGAGATTAGAATGGGTCACAGTCCATGTGACATAGGGTACATGTCATGTAATCCTTTTACATGTTGAGTACCAAGAGGGTACATGGTCTAGGGACATTTTTTGAGATTCATGTTGTGTACTATAGGTACATAAAATGTACTCACCCAGGAGATCTCTCCCTCATGCATCTATATCTTGAAGACTCGGATAGAGGCTTGTGAGTATCATACCTGAGAATTTTTCCATCTGGTTTATTATGGGGGCCAGGGATTCTCCATGAGTGATGTGGTGTGAAGTGAGGTTAGTGGGTTACTTGATAGAGATATATGGACCAATATAGGTTGAGTGGGTTCCCTTGGGAAATCCCTCTGAGGGTACAATGTGGAACTATATCCTCAGTATATGGCTGTGATCCCCTTGGATAAATGAGCTTAGATAGAGTTTTTTACCCATCTAAGAGGTCGGGGTGGGATCCTCTATCATATTAGATTTCCTAGATGGGGTTCTCGGTAATTTCATGAACACCATAAATAGTTTGGTGATCCCATATTTATCAGGCTAGCCTATAGAGTATGTGTAATCATATAATATATGATACCCTACTTAGAAGGTTTTTTATGTAAGGTTTACAGTATTTTCATAAGTATGATCCCCTATACGGTGATTGGGTGTAGTGGTGTTTGCGATACCATTGAGAGTATGATACCCTACTTGGTAGTTTCTTCCAGATATGGGATTTAGGTATGTATTAGTGGTCTTGGGCATGATCCCCTATTTTTTGTATCATAACATTAATACTTTTTTGGGATAGTAACGTCCTCAAGTGATCTTGGTTGTGGTCCCCTATCTTATTGTTATGATCTAAGGAGTTCCATATTTAGTTCTTGGTGTTCCCATCCAGTTCCAAATGCAATTCCCTATAGGATAAAATGAGATCTTTAGTGTTTCTAGTATGGTGTTATGAGTCCCCCATCTAGGATGGTTTATATCCTTATTTGAGTATCGCGTTTCACTAGGTTTAATCATGAATATCTTCGCGGGGAGACAAAATGAGCAGGTTCTATTGGGTGCATGCCACATGATATGGAATTGAAGTTCCAATAGATTTGTGATACTCGATAAAGCATGTTCTCTCAGATGATCAATCAGGGATATAATGGCTTATCTTGATGAGTGATATTGCTCGGAAAAGTTCCATTTGGGATGTAAGGGCTCAGAGATTGTGTGCATCTAAATGAGCATTACTCTTGACCGTTGAGTAGAATAATCTAGATGACAATTCGGTTGGGACCCCATGAAACATGGAGTTTGATATGGGTATATATGTGTCATTCCAGGATTCCTTATGCTGATTCTACACAATTTATTGTTATGTCATGTGACGATGAAATTTTTGATCATGTATAGATGAGGATTGGTCCATATGGAGTGTCTTGTTCTCTCTCTCACTTGGGTTCCCTCTGTCCTGGTATGAGAAGGTTGTTGCCTTTTAGTTTGTCCCTTTAAATTTTGGATTTTTGGGGTGCCTAATGGGTATTTTTATACTAACCCCTACATGTAAGTTTCTGACACTGGTAATGACTTTTGTAGATTACATTCCTTTCAATGGAGTCCTAGGAGGACTAAGAGCTGGCAGAGCATAGTAAGATTGACCATCAGAGGTGAATACTGGTGCTTGAATGAGGCATGTTCCGGTGGTTGATTTTTTCAGTAGTTACCTCCATATAAGAAGGATATAATATATAGTAGTTTTTTGGTGGTCTTGTATTTCCCCCTTTTTAACGTTTTTTACCTTTGTTGTACTATGATCATGGGATATATTTTTTTGATGAATTTCTATTTTTAGTTACTATTATCTCTACACTATTTCATTGAGATGTTTGTGTGTGCGTGCATATAGGTACCATAGGATAAGGCCTACCATGTGTGTTATATGTTAGCTTAGATATGGTCACTGGCCCCTAGATTATTAGAGGCGAGCTTGGGGTAGTTAAATATCATACCCCAATGTGTTGGGTCATGACAAGATCAGTCTATAGAAATGATCGCATAGGAGGTACTCCAATGAACTAGAGCCTGAACCTATAAGGTCCACTTGATCAATAGATACATAGTGGTGCTAGTAGGGTGTGAGCATAATATCCTAGTAGGTAATAATTATATATTCCATATATTTACTTTATGGAAAAACTATAGAAACACTATTTTAAAATAAAATATTTGAAAATAAAGTTTTCAAATTATTTATCAAAACAAACCCATAAGAATTTTAAAAATAATCTTTTAAAGGGATAATAATAATTTGAAAATAATTCATAATAAAATAATTTTTATCAAAATGTGTTATAAAAAACTATTTGGAAACCATTTTCTAAAAATACCATGAAAATAACCAAATTCACCCATGTGAATCATGATACAAAATAGGAGGACTACAAAATATAATATATAAATAGAGGTGAGTTGAAATATGAAAAAATAGAATAAAAATAAAGAAACATGGTATAATTATAATGAAGTAAGAAAAAAAATAAAAAAAATACATACATAAATTTGGAAAAATAAATTGTGTGCCAAAAATATGAGTACATCCATAAACAAGAAATATGGGATATTGGTACATCATCTATGTTTATGAGAACCCAAGGTCATTATATCATCTTGTTAACTAATGTTCCATCCAAGTTTACAAAAAAACTACTATGGAGGTCATTACTTGATCTAATGGTGTTGTTTTCCCATCCCATGACCCCACATCCAACCCACCCACTAAGGAGATCATTTCATGACCAAGCAGTGTGATGTCTCTCTTCTACAACACTATGTCCTTCATCTAGATTCAATTTTGTTATTTAAAGTGGAATAATATAAGTGGGATACTCAACATTGTCCTTACCCCCATAGATATTTAGGTTCTTATGTTCAAATATCATTCAATCATATCTCATTTCATTTCAAAGGCCTTTTCATAAACAACCCATAAACTGTTTCCATTTAACACATACAAATCATGCCTTTTGTGGAATTTCATTTTGAAAAACTAAGGGGAAACATTTCAAATAACTATGATATATATATGTATAATCAATCATAAAAACATACATCCAAACTTATTTTATTCGTAGAACCATTGAGCCTTATGTGAGGGAGTCATCTAGTTGAAAGGGAAACCATTTACACAATGTTCTAATCAGGTCTTCATTCTGGTAACTAAATACATATTTTCCAAAACTTATTTAAAGAAAAATTCCCATATCAACATCCTATTCAATATTCCCCTTTTTAAGTGACAAATAGGCCATCAATTTAAAAAATAATGCCTGAAAACATAGATTTTAAATTATATATATATATAAGTATGTGTATATATTCATACTCACATATAAATATATACTCAAAAAATAATTTATAAAAATATGAAATTTGTAAAATTTTTCTTTTTAATACCATGGAGAGAACACACAATTATATAAATAAAGGCCCATAATCTCTATAAAAAAATCATTATATCATTAATTAATTAAAAAATTACCATAATAATAATAATCATAAAAAATAACAAAAATAAACTCAAAAAATATTAATATTTACTAAAATCAAGGAACCAAGTAATAACCCCCCTTAATTGCCCTAAAATTATAGAAGCATAACCAATTTAATATGACAACAATATTTGAGATACCAACACCCATTGAAAAAACTTTTTATGGATTCAGAAGAAAATAAATCATTTATAATTTCATTATAAATAACCTAAGATAGTTGAAGAATCAAATTGATTATAAAGAAAAAGGGGAGACATGGAAAAAACGACTTAGGGAATGTGTAGATGATGAAACATATCGAAGAGTGGAGAAAAGAAGGCCCCAGGAAAAGATACCACACCCTAAAAACCCAATTCACATTGAAGCAAAACCCAAACCCACCTAGATTTTGTCCTAAGACACAATACAATGATATAGGGGAAGAAAATCAAGGAATAAGTGAATGGAAGAAGAAAGAAGTGACGAGGAGACACTATCCTGGATGAATCCCACATGAAATGAAAATAAGATGTCCTCAAAAAAGAAATGAGAATGAGGAGGGTCATGTATGGTGTACCTCGTAGCCAAGAATACTGAGTGAGATGGACATAGAGGTTGGACATGATTTTGGTTCTAATTTGGGTGAGGGATAAAATGAGAAAACTAACATTTTTTAAAGCTAGGATCTACCATAGAATGACACCACTCCATTAGTCCAAGATGAAATGGGAACTAAGTGAGAACCATGGTGAGGTCACCACACAATCTTTTTATACACATAAAATCCTATCATGGCATGGGGATACCCATTTTTTGGGTGAAAATGTCCATGCTAAAGAGAGCCAGAAGAAATGGGGATTTAGGGAGGGGCACCATGGAAAGATACCTCATCATTTTGGTTAGAATATTCCCCATCCATTCTATATTATTCTCTATAACATGGATCTTCCCATGATTGGTCATAATAAGTAGACCGATAAAACCATGCTATTGGCGAAGCCATGGTGAGAACCCAGGCTCCTCCCAAGCCAGCCAAACTTATTGCCTGGTCCTCAGAAATTCCTAGGAAACCATGAATAATGGGAAATAAGTAGAATAAATAAACAAAAAAATTAATATAATCATGAAAATAGGGGTTTAGGTTTGATGAAACTCCCCACCACGACTATTTTTACCCCAAAAAATCCATCTATTTCCTAGTAGATAATGAAAAATTCATAACACAGAACGTACTCTAACATACATCCAAATTGGATAAACACCCAAAGGAAAAAAAAACCTGAACCACAAACACTATCCTAAAGGTTATAGGTATATCAAAAATAAGAAACTAAAAAGGAAATAATCTAAAATCCATGACTTCTAATGGCTCTCCCTACCACATAAGTATTGTGCATATAATAGTGGGTCAAAAAAACAAACAGTTTTAGAGATGGTATTATGAGAATTACCTCACTCCCAACTAGGAAAACCAAACCAAATCACTTTTCTTGACTCCCCATTCTAAATTCCATCAATACGACACAATCCTCCACATAATGGAATCAGGGAAAAAATCCCAAATGAAAACCCAAATCAAGAATATCAAAAGGCTAAAAACATTGGGAAAGATAAATAGGATGAAACAATCCTAATGGTTTCCATCAACACCAAAAAATGCACAAAAATCACTAAATATATAAGGATGTATTAACATACAAGAACTCCCAAAATAAACCCCAAATTTACATAATATCCCAAAACATCATAAGAAATACACTACCTAATGAAGTCAACCCGATGTGAAAATGGTAGGCACTACTGAAATTTCCCCAAGAAAAAACATTCCACAATAAGTTCGAAATCTTCTCTAACCATAGGTCTATAAAGAATGACTTGTACTTTTCTCTAAAAAAAATAATCCTTGGTGAATCAAATAGAAGAAATAGAGTATATAATTAGTCCCAATCGTCCTGGACACTCACCCAAGACTTTCCATCAAAAAAAATGATACAATAAAAACTGAGGAATATATATCATAAGGATAATGATAATTTAAATAGATAAAACTCCCCAAATAATAATCAATGTGATACCTAGATAAATATCAATTTTGAGTTTCATCAAAAATTTAAAATGCTCGAACTTGATACAAAATTCCTCCAAACATAGACTACAATTGCGTATTTCAAAAATCAAGGAAAACCTAGATGATGAAGTAAAATAAATTATAGAGACCAATTATCCCCAATTAATTGATTATTTTATGGGGAATAATAAGAATAATATGAAATAAAAATCCATATATTCGTGTTCCCCAAATTGAAATCAAATGATCCCAATATAAAGCACAAATCGAATCTAAAGACGAAAATCACAAGAAAAATACTTTTGAAAATATCTCATCTGCTTCCTTTAAAATAAAAAATCCCAAAATTTAATTACTAAACATTTCACATATATTTATAAAGAAAACACTCCACTCATTTCTAACCTTTCAAAACCAAAACACTTTTCATTTTCCATCATGACATAAAAAAATTCATACAAATTTCCTGAAAACCATTTCCATTTCACAACTATGCCCTAGGAAACATTTCATACCAAAATATTTTATAAGAATTTACCCCAATTTCAAACAAATAAATATTTTCATAACAATAATTCCACATTAGAGGACTAATATAAATCCAAATAATCTATTCCATGTCATCAACATTTTACCAGGTTTCACATGATTTATGCTTCATTACCAAGGTTTCGTCAAGATTAGTATTAATAATAAACCAAAAGTCATAAAAAAACATGATTGAGTCAACCACATGTTTTCATGGTATAAATGATAGTCATGAAACAATTATTAATATGTTTCAAGGATGACCATTTGGTTACTACCCAGTTTATCAGGTCATGCAAACTAACCTCACTCAAGTGACCCCCTATCATTTTTCATTAAAAAGTCTAACCAAACAACTAAATAAAATCATAAAATTCAAAAAAAAGTACCAGCACTCCATATATAATAATTAAAAATAAATTAAAAATTAAAATTGAATTCTCAACTAGACATGAAAGCTTAGGTTACATCATTAATAGTGGTGATCAAAAACCCACCCATGAAATATCTACCAAGATCCAAAGATATTATATCCCTTTTATACTAAATTAAAAATAAAAAAGGAGATTAAAGAACCTAGTCCTTATTAATAACATGGCACTAAAATAATTTTTTCATGAACCATCTCAGGATTACCTAAGATTAAGAATCCAATTTGGCCCATGATATTACCAAGAGACATCCCAAAACCCCTATACTAATGAAAATATTCATTGGAATCAATTAAAATCCTTGGGGATAATTTTTAACATAAAATTAAATTTAATAAGTAAAAAATTTACTTTATAAATTATGTCATGACCAATCCATATGTTAGAAATCCATTCCAAAATAAAATAATAAATTTCAAATAAATAATATATATAGAAGAAGAATAAAATAGATACAATGAAATGAAAACAACTTTGTTCACCTCTAACTTTGTTACATGAAACAACCCCTTAAATAAAATATCCATAACTATACATATATAATAAACTAAAATTTTAAAAAAAGTTTAACTATAATGGTCAATTTATTTGATGAGGATAATGAATACAAATTAACATGACATACCTAGAGTGATTTTAGGTTACTTCCACTCATTGAAATAAAATACCACTCTGAGTGAGGTATAGAGAAAATTATTCCCTTGAAGGCACTCTTCTAAACCAGATCTGAAGTTGTGATTATCCACTTGGTCTATGGAAACTAAGTGGGGAAATTAGGGTTTGAGAATGAAAGCCTAGTAGGTATGGACCAAAGAGTCAATGGGTTTCCATTTTCAATACACTCCATAAACAATAGTTTAAAAGATAGTATATGAAAATAATATTTTCAATTGATTTATCAAAACATGCTTATAATAATTTTATAAATCCCCTTTTGAAGGCCAAATAATATTTGAAATCATGTTACCATAAAACCCTTTTTTAAATTTTATTTATAAATGAAATTTGAAACCTTTTAAAAAGACACCACTAAAACCTCCCAATTTACCCATGTGAAACATGAAATTAAAAATGAATACTATGAAAAAATGAAACATTGTTGAGTAGTAATATGAAAAAATTGAATAAAAAAGTAAATTAGGTAGAGGCATAACCGAGGATTAAATAAAATATACAAAATACATAAATCAATTTTGTAAAAGATCATGCGTTCCCTAAATATAAGTATACCTATAAAAAAGAAATGTGAGAGAGCCCTATGTTATCTTATTTTATGGGAACCCTAGGTCCTTGTATCTTCTTGTTAACTAATGGTTAATCCAAGTGTGCAAAAAAACCACTTACAAGATTATCCCTTGTTCCATCATTATTGTTTTCTAATCCCCCAACATCACATCCAATCTACCAACTATGGAGTTCATTTCTTAGAATAGTGGTATGAGGTCACCCCTCTATGACTCCAAGAAATTCATTTAGATGAAATGTAGTTAGTTAATGTGGTGTAATCAAAATGATATACTTAAAACTATTCTCCACTTAGATATATAGTTTCCCATGTTCCATATTTATTAAAATATATATCATTTAATTTCAAACGACTTTCTACAAAAAACCAACATTCCATTTCCAGGTAGAAAATAAAAACATTCATTTCATGGAATTTAATTTTCTAAATAATGGGGAAACATTTCAAACCACCATGATGTATATATATAATAAATTATCAAAACAAAAATACAAATTCATTTCTATGAAAGGTTAATAGGTCTTTAGGTGAGTGTGTCATATATTTGAAAGGTATATCAATTATAAAAATTAAAATACGAGTATTAAATCTAGAAATGAAGAAAATATTTCCAAAAACATTTTTTAAAGAACCATATGAAAATAAACCATATATTCAAAGTCCCCCTTTTCATATGTAAAAAATTTTATTGGACTCCAAACCAGTTCAAGTAAATATAGATATTTTATTATATATATATATAACTCTATGTATATATTCATATGTACATTTTAATATATACACATAAACTAATTTAAAAACACATGACATTTGAGAACACTTTTCATTTTAAAACCAACTATTGAATCCCCATTTTAGGCTAACAATGCCCATGGAAACCACCAGAAAAAAAGGAAAATTATAATTAAATAATTACACAAGTTCCATAGAAATAATAATCATAAAAAATATAAAACATTATCTCACGCACACATAAAGTTTATTAAAACCTAGGTACCATTTAATAACCCTGATTAATACTTATGAAATAACTCAAGAAAAACCCATTTAATATCAAAACAATCTGTGAGATACCTGAACCCCTTTGATAAAACAATTTATATATTTAGATAAAAACATAATATATAATTTTAATAAAAATATATGAAGAATTATCAAACATAACATGGATATTAAATAAAAAGGGAATACATGGAAACACCTACCTAGGGAAAGCATAGATGATGTAAAAACCTCACGAATGGAGAGATGAAGGTCCCAAGAGAAGATCAAACACCCTACAAAATGAAGATGCGTGAAATCATATCTCTAACCGACCTAGGTTTTGGTCTATGGTGTAAGAAAGTGTGAGATCGGAATAAAATAAGGAGGAAGGGAAAGGGAAAATAAAAATAAGAGGTGGAGATCCAAACCTAGATAAATATAAAATAAAATCAAAATAGAAAGGTGTTGGAAATATATATATATATATAGGGATGAGATTCATATGTGGGTTTAAATCCTACAATTCTCCATGAGTGAGATGGAATGGGGGATACCTTTTTTTTGTCTAATTAGGGTGAGGGGTAAAACTAGTAAACCAACCCTTTTATTTTTTTTAAAAGGTGGATGCCACTGTAGTGTGGTGTTTCTTTATTGGGCCTAAAAGAAATTTTTACCATGTGAGAACCATAAAAATATACCCAGCTAACTCTTTAAGACATGGAGAAACCTAGTATTATTTAAGAAGATCTATTACATGAGGCTCCTTGTTATTTGGCCAAATTGGTCTCTCTAAAGCGGGGAAACCAAAATGGGGGCTATGGTAGTTGAACCACGATGAGGGGGCACATCATTTCAGAAAGGTGAATCCCCCAATCTAATATGAAATGATCTACGAAATAAAGTTTCTCATGCTGGGTTAGAATAGACAGAATAAGGACAACACAACATGGCAGAATCTATAGTGAGTCCCAGGATTTTTAACATCCTCCCAAGACACCTAGACATACCCCTTGGTGCCCAAAAATAGATAATAAACCATGATACATAGGAAAATAGTGTAATAAATAAATAAATATTTATTATATTTATAAAAACAATGGTCAGTGTGTGATAAAACTCCTCAAAATGACCGTTTATTCCCTTAAAAATCCACCAATGTCATAGTAGAGGACGTTTAATTAATAACACAAAAGGTACACATACATCCTTCAAGATTGGAATGACTCAAAAAGAAAAATAATAAAACCTAAACCACAAAACCAGGCCTAAAGGTTCTAGGAAGACAAACATGATAAAAAAAGAATGTATGGAATATAAAAAGAAAGACCCATAATGGGTGTTTACACTATTAAATGATTCCACATATGATGCTGAGACAAGAAAAACTAATGGTTTAAGATAATGTATTATGGGTTCTACATAATTATCAACTAGAAAAACGAAAATAGATCACCTGACCCAACTCACTATTCATAATTCCATGAAGATTTCATGATTCTATCCAAAATGGAACTAGGGGTAAATAACCCAAAGAATGAAAACAAATAAATAATGTACCTAAAAATACACGCCTCAACAAGATCGACACATGCTATGATCTCGAGTCACGGGAAAATGATGTAGGAATCCCCATTCCGAACACTCAACCTTGGTGAAGCAAATACAAAAAAGAACCTAGTTTCTATTCCATTCACCCTAAAAACTCACCGGAGACATCCTATAAAAACAAAACAAAGCAATAACCACTAGGTCTTGTGTATCACAATGTAAAGTATCACTAAAACAGTTAGCACTGACTAAGGGATAATCATGGTGATACCTAATGAAACATCAGTTCAAGAGTTTTCAAAAACATCAAAAACTGTAATTTGACACACGAAACCCTCAAATATTAACATCCACAAAAATTTATAAAATTTCATCACAATAAAATGATGAATGTAAAAAAATCCTAGATACTAACTATTCGCATTTCAATGAAATTTTAATAAGCTATAATTAAAAATAACATGAAACATGAATATATCCATACAGGTCTATTAAATATATAATAAACAATACTAACATAAATCACAAAATGAATTAAAAAAATAACTAAGGAAAATAGAATACCGTTTAAAAAATAATGTTTTTTCGTTTAAAATGCCCTATTTTCCAAGAAAATTTAAAAAATTTAAGCCAAATTTAGAAACAAAATTCACTCCTTAAATTTTTTATAAAAACCCTTTATTGTTTCCATTTCTAAATAATTCATTTTATTAATAATTTCCTGAAAACCAATTTTATTTCAAAACCAATCTCTAATACTTATTTTAAAACAAAATAATTTTACATGAATTTACCCCTTTCTCAAACAAAGAATAGTTTTCACAGTAAGAATGTAACAAAGAAGGGACACTATAAATCTAAAATAAGAACATTCCATGTCAAAATTATATAACCATAACTCCCTTAGTTATCCCCAAATACTAGGGGTTCTTTAAGGGTAATATAAATATAAAACCAAACAGGATGCATGATTGTTCATGACATGACCACAAGGTTTTATTGACCAATGGTGTGCCGTAAAATAATTCTTAAGATGTTTCAAGGTCTAGTATTTATTCATTTCTCAGTTTATCAGGACATGAAGAGAAACATCCCACCACTTATCAACTTTTGGTTTTAACCCCAAAATCTATCTAAACACCCAATTAAACTCATAAAATTACAATTTGGACTAACATGTCATTAAAAACAAGGAATGAAAAATTAATAATTCAAGATTTATGTCCCAAATACCGATGGAAACTCAGATTTTTCCCTGAGCGGTGTTGATTAGGAACCTTCCCATGACATACCTCTTGAGCTCCAGTAACCCTGTCTCGTATTTTTAAAACATCCCAAATGAAAAGTTTACTTTAAGAATGTAGAACCTCTTAATAACCTGGATGTAATTCCATTTTTTCATGAACCATATTAGGCCAACCCTAAATCAATCTCACATGTTGGCTCACGACATACCCATGGGGAATCCCAGACCCCCTAGGCAAATGAAAAGTGTCATTAGCATCAAATTTAATCACTGGGGATGAATTTAACATAAAATATGAATTAATACGAAGTTTAATCTCATTAAAAATTAAACGATTGCCGATATATATGTTGTATTTACATGAAAGAATATAATATGAAATTTTTAATCCCATATTAAATAAAAGAAGAATAAAACAAATTAAAGATAAGGAAAATAATTCAACATTTCTCCAACTCTATCACATGAAACATCCCGTTTAATTCAACGTCCATAACTCCATATATATAGTTAACCACTGATTTAAAGAATTGAAATATTGAATATATGATTAAGATGATGTGATTAGGTCATAAAAAAATTGTCATAACTATTATGAACTAATTTCACTCTCCCCCAATTGACACTAAAGCATTCTCTAAGAGAAGTTTTGAGATATGAGTTCCAAAGAGGTACTCCTCCATACCATTTCCTAAACTTATAATATCTTATTATTCTAAATGCACAATGTAGTTCAAGTAGGGTGTCAACATAACTTTTTAGTCGGTAAGTACCATTGATTCCATGAATTTACATTTTGAAAACACTCAGTAAACAATATTCGGAAATAAAATATTTAAAAATAAGGTTTTCAATTGATTTCTAAAAAATACACTCATAATAAATTTATAAATCTTCTTTTGAAGGCCTAATAATATTTTAAAATAACTCACAATAAAAACATGTTTTAAATGATCTTTCAAAAACCATTTGGTAACCATTTTTGAAAAAAAATCAGATAAATAACAGAGTTCAACCATGTGAAACAAGAAGAAAAAGGATGACTGAGCATTGGAATATATAATCAAGGGTGAGAAGTAATATTAAAAACTAGAAAACCAATAATGAAATGAGGAAGTGGTATAATAAATTAGTAATTTTTTTTACATACACCAATTTGAGAAAATTATATACGTTCTATAAAGATATGCATATTTTTAAAAAAATAACATAGGAGTGACCTCTCTCATCCAAGGTTTCCAACACTATAGGTTACATATCATATTATGAACTAATTACCAATCTACGTGGGTTCATAAACCAGAAAGGAAATCATTCGTTTTCTTAGAAATATGGTGTCATCCATCATATGAAACAATGTATAATCCACCCATTAAGGAGTACTTGTCTTGGACTAGTGGCATGATTCCAACCCACTATGACACTATGATGTTCATATAGATTCAATACAGTTATTTAAAGTAGCGTAATACAAATGGGGTAATTAATAATACACATCCCCTCTTAGCTATCTGGGTTCCAATGTGCCTAATTCATTCGAATACATCACATTTAATTTTAAATTCCTTTCCATAAACTACCCACAATCTATTTCCCTTTAAAAAATTAAAAACATTCCTCCTAGGTAATTTCATTTTTGAAAAAGGTTAAACATTTAAAAAAACCTTTATGTATATATATATATATTCAATAGTAAAAAACATAAAAAATCATTTTAGATATATGTCCATGGGGATTTTGGAAAGGACTCCATGTATTTTAAAGGGAGACCATTTACACAAAGTGTTAATCAGTCCATAAATCAAGTAATTAAAAACATGTTATCGAAAACCTCTTTAAAAACCAATATCCAAAGAAGCATCATATTCAAAGTTTCCCTTTTCATGTGGAAAATACGTTATTGGTTTCTAAAATAATGCACGTAAATATGGATATTTAATTACATGGAAATTTTCATATATATAACTATGGTTGTATATTCATTATTATGTATGAATATATGCACATACAATAATTTTTAATCTTATGACATTTTTAAAATCTTTTTATTTTAAAAGTTAGTATATAACCCATCATTAAGGCCAAAAATCCCCACAAACACCATAAGATAACAATTTAAAATATATTCTACTAATTACATGTGTATCCTAATAAGAATAATACTAAAAAAATACTAAAAATAAACTAAAACACACAATACATTTTGTTAAAAAGATGATTCTAAATATAACCCCTTAATACACAAGAAATCACCCAAGAAGAATCGATTTAATATCTAAACCATCATTGAGATAGCCAAAACAATTTAATAAAAAAAATTATGTATTTATATGAATAGTAAAAATATATAATTTTAAAAAATAAGAGCCTATGAAATCTCAAGTATAACATGGATTGTAATGAAAAATGTAATACATGGAAATAAATAGATGGTGAAGAGAAAATGATGCGAAATATTCAATAATAGAGAATGGATGGTATGAAGAGAATATCCCAAAATCTACTAACCCTATCAAAACAAAATTGGAACTAAAATTGATATAGGGTTTGATCTTGGGCATGAAATAGAGGTAGAGGGGGAGAAAAACAAGGAGGAAGAGAATGAATGAAGAAAGAGGGGAGTATTTGACCCTATCCTTGAAAAATATCATATGGAATCACAAGAAGAAATGATCAAAAATTTATGAAGAGGGTTGAGTGGTACCCATAGGTTCCCTCCTGGCCATGAGTTCTTAGTGTGTGTGTGTGGAGGGGGGGGGGGATTTAGTCTAATTTAGGTGGGTGGGGAGGAAAAATGGAAAACCTATCCTTTTTCTTTAAAAAAAATGTTACGGCCCACCATATCATTGTTTTTATAGATTATGACTTGGTGACAGTCAATCAAGCCTGATACAAATGGGAACCAAGAAAGAACCACGGAAAGGTGCACACCTCACCATTTCAAATAATGTGAACCCCAAAATTCAATTTGAAGATCCACTATATGATATCCATGTGGTTTGTAAAAAATGACTTCTCAATAATATTCCATCTAAAATGGGGACTAAGGGAGTGTGACCACTTTGATGGGACATTTTGTTTCAAACAAAAGCATTGTCCCACATTACATGGCATGCTCTATGGTGTGGAGAATATTTTTATGGGGTGAAACTACCCGAATGAGGTAATCATAATGTGGGGGAAGATATGGTGATCCTAAAAGATCTCCAGTATCCTCACATGCTACCTAAACATTCTCCTTAGCCACTAATATCAAATGAGAAACCAATAAAAATGGTAAAACAATAGAACAAATTAATAAAAAATTTAAATAATCATGAAACCCAGTATCATGTCATAATATGTATCATTTAAATTTTTTATGTTACAAATCACACAAATATATTTTATATCTGAAAAACATTATACACTCTCTAGATTTATAGTGTTTCTGTCAAAACACCTTAAACCATTTCTTCCAAAACACATCTATTTTTCCCATTTTACACATGGATTCGTCAAGCTCAAAACACCATGAACATTGGTATGGTGAAATTTTTTTTCCATGATTTGTAATCCTGATAGTGTCGATATTTATTCCAAGACGTAGAAAGATCTTCTCCACATTCCTAAAGTCTATGCACATATAAGGACTCTTATATTGTCACCTCACTGAAAACCTCCACCTTAATGTGACTAATAATTCCATCATGAGATACATAATCTACATGACAAAATTCATCATGAAATTTCTAGATTCCTGCATTAATTTTCCATCCTTTCTCATGATCATGTAAGATCCTTCATAATTATTCTAACATCTTGGTCAAAAAACACAACCCAGAAATGATCCACGTGAATTTTTTAATAGAACATTTTTAAGATACTTATATGTTTTTTAGAAGATGAGTTATATATATTATATCCATAATTTATAGTTTTATATGTTAATACTAAAAGTAATTTTATGATGATAAATTTACTAATTCCATAAGATATAAATCACTGTAGAATATGGGATGTTAAAAAATATGGATGGTAGAGAGAAAATAATTTACAATAGATTTTGTATATAGAAGGTATTTTCTATAGAATATTTAAGAAATAAACAATGGTAAAAACTTTATTTAATGGTTTCTCTACCTGAAACATAAGGATTTATCAAAACAATGAATTGCAAAATGAATGGACTCACTATGAAATTTAATATTCACCAGATCATAAATAATATATTTTCTAAGGATCATATATAAATACAACTCAATGACAAACCTTTTATGAGTATATAACATTTTAAGGGAGAACTTTATATTGTTTTTATATCATGCATACTAGAAATTAGGAAAAGGGATAAAGAATATGTCAATATATAAGGGTTCATAATATAATATGTAAGGGTTCATCAGTACTTAAAAACTAGAAATTATGGAAGTAAAAAACCTTAAATCATTACATGAGTGAACATAGGAGTCCCTTTGAGTTAGAGTATAAGAATTCTCAAAGGTAAAACTCTACATTATTATATTAAAGATAACTTCAAGATGATATGTAATAATTTCTATGATATTGAATAATGAAAAATTTGAAAAAATCCAAACTCTCATTATGATAAATAGGAATAATAAATTTTTAAAGGTTATCAATTTGAAAAATATATGATATTATCAGAGATTAAATCATATGATGCTTTATATATTCCTTAATTATTTGAATATCATGATAAATTTTAGAATCATCATTTAATAAAATGGATTCAGTGTTAACGAATGAATAATATGAAAGATTTCTATCATGCCATGAAGAATAGGATTGTTCCATGAAATAGTTATTGTATGAAATACACATGGAAACTAGTTCTATGAATTGAAATTTTTTCACACTATAATGACAATCCCACACCATATTCCATGATAATGAGAGTTTCATTAGAAATATTCACACCATGATAGTGATACTACATGTTATTATGAATACATAGAGAGAATAGTATTATATTTATAAAAAGAATAAGTAATGTTAATTCTAATTATAAAATATATATTAAAGAGTGAGTATCATAGATATATTTAATATGAAATTTTTAAATAATTTTTATCATAAAAAATTATTGATAATTGATGTGATTATATTAACGGGGTTTGATATCCAATATATGAAAATAATAATTAGGTGTGACTGATCTATTAAGAGATATCTACTACAGGAATGGGATTGGTCTAAGATGGTGTTCAGACTAATAATTCTTTTTAGTGTTTGGACAATTATGAGATTATATAGAAGATTCCTTATGATCCAAATAAAGGAACAACAGAAGGTGTGGAGTCAGAAGAGGATTATGGAGTATCTAAGGCTCATGAGGAGGGGAAAATCCCTAAGAAGAGAAATGGGAGAGGCCACAAGGACTACTCAATTTTACCAAAATCGATAGAAACAAATCAGGTAAAAAATTTAAGCCACGTGAGAAATAAATGTCATCTGTTTCCATGGTTGGTGTGTAGGAGAATTATTAAGTTATGGTTCAGGGAATCAACAATGACATGCTACTTGTGGGTGATTAAGCTACAAATAACTGTACTGAAATGACAAAGGACTCTAGAGAACCTATCCTCCACTCTTAGGAAGAATTGGTGGAATAATTTCATTATATCTAAATTCCACAGGAAGAGGCTGATATGATGGGAATACATATTCAAGTAGAGGTAAACATCGAGTAGGATAACTAGATTGGAAAACAGGATATGATCCCGATGAGAGGCTTCTATGATGGGAAAATCAGCAAAGAAGAGTATATTCAAACCTGGTAAAAAATGGCATCTTGTTATGAAGTTGTTATCAGTGAAGACCCTAATTCTAAGGTAAGGATTATGAACTGGAAACATTATAGAGTGAAAGGTACCAATATGTTGAGGCTATGATTTGATGGCTTTGATTTCTCTTATAAGGTTTCACCTATGGATTGATAGGTACCAGTTTATCACTTTTCATTAAAAGTGATTTTATAAATAAAAACTTAATTTTCATTTAGTCAAAGCCAAAAATAAGTTGTCACCCAAATTGGTGGAAATTCATATGGAATTGAATAAAGATATGTATTTGTTTTATTGTTTTCAATGATAATTTTTTTCAATTAGAATGTGAATGTTTTTAGGTTCAACATGGGTGATGAAGTTAGAAACCACCCAATGAAGTAAAAGTTGATACTGGATACACATTTATGTTTAAAAAAGATTGGGGTTTCTATTTAACATGTAAAGGAATGATAATTGCATATGTTCACTATGGAATAAATAAAATAAATGTCAATTCTTAATGAGAATTCCTAAAATGATTTAATTGTTGAGTTGATCTCTGTAAAAAAGATATGTGATTATTTTATTGAAAATGTTGTGTTCATCAATTGGTATAATTTAGATGATTATGTGAGTTAATATCTAGAAGAGAAGGATGAATTTTAATATTAAATAACTATTTGTAGAGATATATTTAGTTGAAGAAACAATCTAGGGAGTAATTAGCATGCGGTCTGCAAAAATTTGTGAGGAAAATAATTATGATAATGATCTCAAAGAGAAGAATTTGAAGATATAATGAGAGGGAAGTGAATTATTTTTAAATAATATATATTTATTATATATTTAGATAAGATACTTGTAATCATGATATGTGATTTTGATGTGATTTTGATAATTCCTATAATTTTTTGAAGTTGTTCTCAGGTAATTTGAAGTGTTTGAGAATTCCTTGAATTATTTTAAAGTAGGGGTGAATTAAAAGGAATTATTTGATAATTTTTATGTTGAGGTGAGAAAAATGGAGAATTAGTGAATTCTAAACACCATGAAAGGTTCATATATCTTTATAGAGTTCAATTTCATTGATTTCACTATTTTAATATAGTTAATCAGAAACTATGTAGAGTTTATAATTTTCATATATTTTCCCTAAGACATTATAAGGTACATTTGCATGTTAATGCTAAGAAATTTTACGTGTTAATGGTTAAGTCATGCACCCTCTATTGGAGTTTTTATGATTTCATGGATAAAATATAAATATCAATCAACCCTATGGGAAACTATAGGGTTGATTAAAAGAATAATTTTCAAAGGAATGAACTCTATGTTGGTATTTTGTAGAGTTTAGCTACAAAAAAGTAATGTTGTTAGAATTCATAGTGTTGATAACTCTATAGAGTAAAAAACATCATAGAGTTAATCTCTGTAGAGTTTAACTATATAAATTCATAGAGTTTTCTAACAATATTGTCAAGTTCAACACTCTGAGAAAATTTGTGTCTTATAGAATTGATGACTCTGAATAAGAAATAAAATATAATGATGCTAATGTTGTTCCTCTTTTGTCAAAAACATCAATATTCTTTTTAATACATGATTAATTATTTGATTTTTGGAATATTAAGGAGATAAATATGACATAACCATTATTCCACTATATTGTAATTTTCAAATGAGAATATTTGAAAATAAATATTGGTGATCAAAATGGAGATTAATTCAGATGATACTCAAGATATTATTCATTTATTAAAACATCACATAATTTTGTGATTCAAGTTTTTTATTTATAGGATTATCCTCATTAATAATAATAAAAACAAGATGATATTAACTTATAAGAATAGAAATTTCCTAAAAATAAATAAAATATAAATTATATAAATTTAAAAATTTAAAGTGATAATCAATTTTTTGTTATGAATTTTAATTAAATATCAAAAACCACTATGTGATTCATGCTAAAAAATTGAGATGATAATGTTTTGAAGAATTTGTGAATTAAAAGTTAGTTTAAACCTAATTGGATAGTCACTGATGCACTCATTATGTGTTGAATAAGAAATCTCAAAGCTATTACTATAAATGTTTATATAATTATGAAGAAGGTATTATCTGTAGAAATTTTTGAAATTTTGTTTTAGAAGAATAATATCTATCCTCCATGGATAATATCTATAATAATTAGATATGTGAGAGTAAAAAAATGAGAAATAAAAATTATAAGGGTAATATTAGATATTTTTTGGATACAAGTAGTTTTAAAAAAGGTAGATATTATATGAGTGTAGATACTCACCCATGTGAAGCCCTTGAGAAAAGTTAATATAGGATCAACAAATTGATTTACTGGAGATTTTATTTAAAAAATAAAGAGATATATGTTTTGATCTGATGATATAAACGGCTTCAAATAAGAGAGATATGATGTTCCTAAACAATCACTCTATAATGCGCTATATAATGGATAAAATAAAATCTATATTGATGTGTGAAATATATAGATCTCTTAGAAAGAGAGAATAATTAATCTGACATTAAATTGAGTAATAAGAACCATTCCTATATGAATGATGAGGAAATAAAAACAACAATAACAACAAATACAACAATAATAATAACAACAATAATTTTAATAAGGATATGAAGAAACTAGTTCATATACTAGTTCCGATGATAACCAATATCATATAATTTCACAATAGTATGGAATAGAATAAGAATTAGAGGATGACATGTAATAATCGTCATAGAATATTCATTAGCAGTAAATTACCTTAATGTTTTTATTGATTAATTCTAGCGAGTAGTTCCTGAATAAAAACTCAGATTTTGAAATAAATACAGATTTAATTGTATAAAATTATTATTAAATATTTGAATATATTTAACGAATTTAAATGAATAAAATATGATCTAAAGTATTGATGTAGTAATGTATAGTGTTGAGTGAAGATCTGCCTAAAAAATAGATGAATGTTGTTAACTAGTGGGATCCAATATAAATAACTTTGGGGAGAAACACATGTTAATCTATGTAATATGATGAACACTCACATGTGTAATATGGTGGACATGGTTTCATGATGATACCATGAAATCCCTTAATATTTGAGGATAATATTTTAGTATAAAATCCACGGTTTGATGAAATAATATCAAAATAATGTGTAGGATTCTCACATCAGGGCCAAACCTTTTAAAAATATATTATGTTTCAGTTTACATTATTTTCAGAATTACATGTGGTGTTGTGTGTTGGTTAGGATAAAATAAGATTTATTTACATCCTAATAAGAGTAAAAGGTTCAAATAATAAAACAGATTAATTTTTAAAGAATATTTATATCTTTTTAAAAGATTGGAAACACCTGATTCACCAACCACTCACGCTCCTTCACCTATTCTTGTCGATTTTTACATATAAAACCCATGTGTTCATTATAGTTATTTAATTTAGTTACATATGGGTAAGGGTGATAATTTTAACCTAGAGTGTATTAAAACTTTACTAAGTCACAGAGGTCAATTTAAAAGAATAAATTTTCAAAAATATTATCATCAATTCTCCCCCCATTTTCAATGATACATTATAACATACCCAAGCACATCAATTGGTATAATAGGAAAAACATGATCCCTATGAGTGATCCTATTGTGTTTGAAGTTAATTATAGGAAATTTAAATGTTTTAAACAACATTGGTGTTCCTACATGTAATGGAAAGAACTACCATGGTTAGATGAATATGATGATTCCTTTTCTTCTATCTTATGAGATAAAATTCATAGAAAATTCTATACTGGGTTTTTTACATGTTATCAAAAAAAATCTTTTAAATTTTCTAGGAAAAGGAATATAGATGTTCATGGAAACTCTATGAATGAAACTATGAAATAGTTATAAAATAGAGTTTATACTAAAGTGTGGAGACTCAAAAATTCTAAAGAAATATGGGGTAATATTGAAATATATTTTGAAGGGAGATCCAAAATAAATGAATACAAAACTATAGATTCATAGAAAAAAGTTTTAATATAATATAATAGAATAAGATGATACAATTTATGATTACATCACAAGGATGAGTGACATTTTTAGTAAAATTATAGGTTTAAAAAAATTTGATAACTAAACCATTATCAAAAGGATGATGAAATTATTTTCAAATAGATTTTATGTAAATGTTTCTTACTTAGAAGATAAATATGATTTATATATTTATAAATTATATAATTTTCATATATATTATGAAAATAAAAATGGTTCTATTTTTAATGAAAATAATATATAATATAATGGAATTGTATTTAAAACCATCAATGGTATAAAGATAAAAATAAATAAGGATCAATCATTATTTAATTATGAATTTAATAAAGAAAGTTATGAAGAGAATAATAGAATCATGCCTCTTATTTCACAATACATCATAAGAGGAAGGGGTAAATAGAAATTTATCCTTTCTATAAAGTGCTTAAATTGTGATGGAATTGGATGTTTTAATATTGATTATCAATAAATGAAAATTGTTGGAACTAATCCTAATATGGAAGAATAATATTTTCCAAAAAATAAATGGGGAAAACAAAAAAGGAATTTGTTTAAAAAAAGAGGTCATAAAAAAGATAAGGAGGAAGCTAATGAGAAAAGAATAAGAAAAATATTCATCTACAAGTAGTGATTCAAAAGTGTATGGTGGAATTTAATATCACAAAAACTTTTAGATCATGTTAAAGGACATAAAGTCACAAAATATATTGATGATGAGGATAAAGAAAGCTACACATAAGATATATTGAAACATGTTCTTGTAGTATGTATAAAAAAAATATCAATAAAAGAGTTAAAATTATTGAAGAGTATAGAGAATTTAAAGATTATTTTTCCAGGAAATATAATTGATACATTAAATAAATAAAGATTATCTTGGTGAGAATTATATTACAAAATAAAATATTCAAATAAATATATGTAAAATTTTCCAAAAAATAATAAGAGTTTGGTAATAAAAAAAGTTGGATTAAAGAAAAAAATACATTGATTATTGTGAAAAATATTATAAAAAAAGTAATATATATTCTGAAATAATCATCTCAATTTATTGTGATGGAAAATCATTGGAAGAAGGTACAATTTATTCCTGCTTATACCAATGTCAATAAATTTTTTTCACCTAAAAATTCATGTCCATAAACAAATAATGAACTTTATATGTCAATAAAATAAATTAAAAATCAATATTATATTGAGGGGAGTTGGGGGTAAGTTTAGAAGATATTGGTACCTAAGAAAAAAAATTATTTTATAATGTACTAAGATAACCAAAATATTTTCACAAAAATAGTTATCAATCATATGGAAGATCAGGTATTTGTGGAAACTATTGTATTTGTCGAGTCTTTGGGAATCAATCTTATATTTTATATTATAACATTTTTTTTTCATGGGTTTTTATAAGGAATTAATTAAGGGGGATTTATCAAATGGAAAATAAGGAATAATTCTAAGAAGAAGAAAGATATGTATAGTAATTTATCAATATTTCCTACTAAGAATAGATTTTATTGTTTGGATAGAATATTTGTAACATGTGACAAATAAGTTAATTTTTATGAATAATTTATGACAATACACCTATTTTTTTTAATAATTTTAGATAATCATGTTTTAAGAAAAGTCACAACTAGAAAGTCTGTTCTAAAAGAGGTGGATCTCAAAGAATGAAATAGATCAATTCCATGGATTCCTAAAAGTGATTTTTTATCTTATATGAATGGAGAAAAAAATACATAAGAAAATTTAATTCCATGAAAAATTTATAATCCATTTTTTGAATGATTTCTCTTTAAATATTAGTGGTATAAGGATAAATGAGATTGATGTTCTAAAATAATGTGAAAAGTTTTCCTGTTTAAACAGAGTCAAATGTTACTTGCAGAGTATCAATCAACTTTGTTATGATTGTAATAAAATAATTTTTAGGAGGAATTTTTTCATTAACCATAGATTAAAGAATGAAATATTTGTCATAAAGGGATATAAAATCAATAATTATTTATTTCAGATTTCAAATTTAGAAATCCTTAAATATTTTAACTCAAAATATTAAAAAAATATATAGATCAAAAGACATGGACACATTTTTAAATGGAGTTTAAGAAATATAATAGGAGGAAATATGGTAGTAAACCTACCTAAAATGATAATAGAAATATATGTTATTTTTAAAGGCTTTCAAATTATAAAAATAACATAAGGAAGCCATAATAAAGTGTAAATTCAGTTTACTAGGACACTTGAATTGATTCTCTTAGATTTATATGGGACAAAGAGGCATCGATTTTGATGAGGTGATTATTATTTCATCATATTTATTGAGGATTTTATAATAATTAATGACTTGATGTTTATAAAAAAATAATAAGATATGATAGTTCTCCAATTTTTCATATGAAATGATGAGAATGAGTAAGGGGTAAAAATAAATTAGTTTAGAAATGATAATGGAACATATTCTACAAGAAATACATCTAAATAATTTCTTAAAAATTATATTACCAAGAATTAAAATAGTGATCAATATCCAATAAAAAATGTTATATAGAAGAAAAATAAATTCTTGTTAGATATATAATGAACTATGCTCTAAAGATTCAATGTCTTATAGTTCTTTCAGAGAGAATATGTGAGTATAATTGTGCACATTCAAATTGGCTATGGGTTTAGGTGTTAATGTACCATGAAATCATATTAAATGTGAAAATAAACAAATCCTTATGTAATTTACATTATGGTTTTGGAAAATATATTCATTATAAAGATCATAAATCCAGATCAGATAAAATTTAACAATAATGATAAGGAATGAGTCTAAATGGGACAGTCTTCTAATGAAAGAATATAAAAATTCAAAGAAACGTTGACACAAGTTATTGGACTATTATAATGTGTAAATTATTGAAAATAAATACCATTTTATTGTGGAAAAGGAAGTTTATATTGATGGTATATAGTTTAAAAACATGCATATTATAGGTAAAGTCAGAGATGGATAAGCTATAAAATAACTAGGAAATGTTGATATTGATTTAAATTAAACTGGTGATGATAAATGTGTTACTAAGAATAAAAAATTGAATCATAATAGGATGAAGAAAAATATAAAACAAGAAAATATAATTGGAAATCATAGTGCACTGGTTCAGACTAGAAAGAGTTTGATATTTGATAACTAAACAAATCTTATATCTCAAATTGATCCAAATTTTTTTATTGAGGTTATTGAGAATAATGAACCGATAAATGCAATGAATGAGAAGTATGATCAAATTGTAAATAATTCTACCAGGTATCTTATTCCATGCCCAAAAGGTAAGAATGGTATTTGAATGAAGTGGTTATTCAGAAATAAGCTCAATGAAAAAGGAGAAATTTTATGAAAATAATCTGAACTTTTTTTTCAAAGTAAACTCTTTGTTTGTAGGAGGTTATTTTAAGGAAACAGATTCTTTTGTTGTAATGATCGAATCCATAAGGATATTATTGGATGTTAATGATCATAGGATGCAAAAAATCTACTAAATAAACTTTGAGGTCCACATTCTTGATTGAATATATTGAATAAGATGTATATATTAAAAAAAAGTTATGTTTTATTTCTTCAATGTGATAAAACTACAATGTATAGGCTTTATTAAGCTTTTGATGGGGTGAAACAATCCCCTAGTGTGACATCCAAATATTTTAAGATATGTATTTTTTGAAATTAATTTAAATTCATTTATTTATTTCATTATACATAATTTATATTTTATCTTATGTTATATTCAATACCACGTTTATCTTGCATTGCACGCAACATCGAGTCTCTTCGATAACAAGTGATACATAGAAGACCAAGTTTTACGAAACAATAATATACTATTAATATTTAATAAGATATTTTTCACCTAGAATATTTAATGGAGGTAATGAATTATATTAACTAAATTATGAGAATATAGTTGAAACATGTTTATAAAATTAGTTATTGCTAATTAATTTGAAATGAAATTAAAAACCAATTGAATATAAAGGATGTATTTTTAGGAAAAAATATTTCTTATGATCAGAATATAATTAATCACTATTGGTAAATGATTTTAATGAAATTTATTTGTTTTATATTAAATAAAATATATTTATATTCATCCAATATGTTTAATTGGAAAAAATAATAATATATCCAATTTTAAGCATAAAAGCTGTATTTTTCTAAAAGGCATTTTCCTCCTTTTAAGGAAAGGGTTGTTTTAAAACTAAACTTTGAAAAGTTTTTTAAATTTTATTTTTTAAAATAATCTTATATTATGGAGGAGTAATATCGAAAATTACTTTGAGTAAATTTTTGGAATTCTTCTACAAACATTAATATTTGGATGAATAATGAATGGGGTCGAATTTTAATTGAAAACTTCATTTTCATATAATTTATTTATTTATTTAAAATATATTTTAAAATAATTTAAAGGTATAATTAGTTAAAATATATAACTATAAATTAAATTTAGTTCATTATAATCAATTTCACATTGAAATTTGATATAAAAACATTTAAAACATTTGAAACTTTTTACATTAAAAACATGTTGTTTTGTCCCATCTTCAAGATTAATTTTAAATAAAATTCAGCCACTTATGTGATTAAAATTCCTAAAAATGTATTAAATATTTTTAATCAGAATTATTTTTTATATCTATTAATTTCACCTTAGTTTTTTTAAAATATTTGTGAATGAAATTAAAATTAATTATAGTGATTAAGGTAAAAATGAGTTTACTTAGTGGTTAACCTTTAATCATAAGGGCTAGTTGACCTATAAAATTTCAAAAAAGAAATTATATAGAAATATTTCTACCATATAATCACTTATATATATATATAAATATTTTATTATTAGAGGCACATGATTTAATGGAGTCCTCCCAATAGAGTTCACCTATTTGTATTTACAAGAATGTCACTCCGCCTCTATTATGAAAAAGAACTCACTAAACTCACTTATTCACAACTCTAAAACCATTTTCTCAACAAAATAATTCCCAAATAAAATTCCAAAATCTATACGCTCATCCTAAAATACTCACATTGTGAATAAATACAACTAAGTAAGTCCTTTTTTTGAAAACCAAAAGAAGTTACCTGAAAAAGAGGTAAGATTCTTCAATGTGAACTTTTTTTTTATTTCTACACCAATTAAATTTTTATTATTACATTATTATATAATAAAATAAGTATCTTAAATATAAAAATATGTTATTATTTTAAGGTTTTTATCTACATAAACACACACTTCCATCAAATGGGTAATGAAATCACCGTTCGTGTGTACGACAAACTACTGCCTTGCGAAACGATGGCGTTTGTTTTTATTTTACCATCTATTGTGGTTGGTAATTATGATGGAAATACTATTTTTATATGATATATATTATATTTATAATTTTTTATACTTCTTAACTTTATATATCACATAACCTCACACTTTCCATTTTGTGGGAATACGGTAGCATCGTTTGTGGAAGTGTGGATTACCACCTCCTCAAAGTGATGTGTTATGTTAACAATTTACATAGAATATATTAAGGATGGGTTTTTAAAAAATATTATATAAATCTAAAATTTATGATATTACTGACATAATCAAATATATTTTCATATAAAATATCTTTTTCATATTTCTATTTCACACACTAAAAAAGTGATAACATCATTCATGGATGTGTGGACTACCGCGTAGTCAAAGCGGAGTGATTATTCATTTTTCATCACCAAATAATAATAGTGATATATATAATTATATATAATTAAATTTTATGGTATTTATGATATAATAGACATTATGAAAAGATATAATTTACATAACTACTTTCTATAACGATCATTGAAAAATGGGAATGTTAATCACGATTGTGTTTGTCCTACCATCTCCATGATCATAACATTAGTTCATTTTTCATAACCATATTTATTGTGGGATTTTATGAGAGTAATTTATGTAAATATGTGATAATTATTTAATGTATATTATTCTAGATATGTTTAAATAATGACCTAACTAGCCTTAGTAAACCTATCAATGTCTGTTTTGACACATAAGCTAGATATGGTCAAAATACCCGACTTATACATTATTGATTAAGTAATTGTATATAAATTTTTTATAAGTGAAATGAAATTAATAATAAACATGAAAAAGTTTTTGAATAAATTTAATAGTTAAAATAGTTTTGTTAGTTTAGAAGATAGAGGACCAACATGAAAAATTAGACTCAAGGTAATGGGTTTCTTAACTCAATTTCCATTTATTGGGTTAGACTTCTATTTCACTGGTTATGTTTTGAAAATAATATGAATGAAATGACCTATTATTTTATTATGATATATTTTCAATATTATTGTTTGTATTTACATTTTTAACATATAATGATTTCATTGATTTGTTCTCCCACTAATGATATGATCTTTTTAAGGTATTTTCATCTCACTTTTTACATCTATGTGATAAATGTAAAATTAAACAATTAATTTTTTTGTACTGTATATATTAATCCTGTTGATATATTATATCATAAATTATTTTATATTATAGGCATGTAAGTGTTTCATTTAATTAATATTAATTTTTGGGATTCCGAATCATATGTTATCACAATTATAAGGGGATTTCTTGTATCAAATTTATTTATGTGAGGCTTATGTCATATTCACAAATTAATTTTTTTCATGGTGTATATAATTCATATGAATATATTTTATTATTATTATCCTCAATTTTATGTGTATTTACATAACCATTTGAGTATATCTATTTCATGGGGTTTATGGCTTCAATGTTATCAAAGTTGTAATGGATTATTTTTTTCTTCAAAATTTGCCTTGTTTAAGAAATTTGTTATATTATACACCTATATTTTTTTAAGATGTGTATATACTACTCATTCGACATGTTATATAGAATATAGTTATTCTCATGATATTATACGTTTCATCGAATTTTATTCCAATCATGGGGATTGTGATTCAAATGTTTTAATGTTGTATTAGACACTTTGTAATGTTTAATGATTAATTTCATCAAGAATGTTTTTAGATATTTTAGTGGTATTTCCATTCATAAAAGTAAAAAACTATTGTTGTTACTTATCCTCCAATGAGGAAATTTTTCATTTATGCTATCCCCATTCTTTCTTGGGATGTATTGTGATTGTTTCAATGATATTGTGAAGGAACCCATTTATTTTACATGGGTTAATCTATATCTCAATGATATTATTATGGAACTCCTTTATTTTCCTTTGGAAA
This sequence comes from Viscum album, assembly GCA_963277665.1. NCBI lineage: Eukaryota > Viridiplantae > Streptophyta > Magnoliopsida > Santalales > Viscaceae > Viscum > Viscum album. Next base: position 2,059,587,960 of record OY728133.1, on the reverse strand, counting down.
ACCATGTTTCAAAGATATTGTTATAGAACCCATTTTGAATTCATGGCTTAATCGTGTTTCGAATAGATTATTAAGGAACCCTTTTATTTATCATAGGATAATATTATTTTAAAGATATTATTATGGAACTCATTTATTCTCCATTATTTAATCACATTTTAATGATTTTTATGATGGAAGGGTTTTATTTATGGTACTTATGCATTATATGAAATGGTTGATCCAAATATAGCTTATAAAAATGGTTGATATCCATTATAGATCATAGGGGATCATGGTATAACTTATTCGAAGTATGATCCCCATTATAGATCTCTGATGCATTGGGTAATGATAATGTTGAATGTTAGACATATATTTATTTTAATTAAAAGTGTTTTGAAATGGTTTTATGAAACTGATGCTCCAATTTACAAAAAAGTGTTTTAATTTCTTTGTATTAGTTTATATTGTTTATAATAAACATTATTGATATCACATGGCTTTTGATTTTTAATTTTGAGGAATATCCACTTTTCCATGTTTTCATATTTGATGATCCAAGTCCTGGTGGGTTTGAGTTTTTTATGATTTTCTCATTCACTTTGATAATTTTATTATACCCTTAGGTACACTTAATCTCATTGTTGATATTAATTCATTAATGATTATGTTTTACCTTAACAAGAATTTGAGATCACTTTTATTATGTGTCCTTTTACCCATGTTTTAAATAATAATTTTGAACTATATATGTGTGTAAATAATTTCACAAGAACGATGTTACTAACCTATTTTAAAATAATAAATTTTGGGTTAAATTGGAGAAATGTTCTTTGGATGTCATTTGAATTGTTTTTTTCAATATTTATCCAAATTATATAAAAATATAAAACTAAATTTTCCTATAATATGAAAGTGATTCATGTTTTTCTTTTGATGTTTTAAAAATTAGATGAAAGATTTGGGTCACAATTATTAATATCAAATCCAGCAATGAGATGTTACAGATTTCTGCACTGGATTAACGAGTGTGAGTTTTGTACTATTATTATTGGCATCAAATGTTAGTTTAGATAAATTTAGATATTAGATTGTTTTAATGTGATGTTATATTAGTTATGGATATTATCATATGTCAATAGGATTAATTTTTATCATAATTTTAATTTCTTAGTACACCCCACTTGAGGATTTTATGTAATAAAAGTTTTTATATTATCAATTTCATTTTTGGAGATGTTTTTCTGGGTTAATGTATTTGTAACCCCTAGGATCAACATGATGTATTTTTAGGAAGGATTTATTATTAATTATTAAAGAAAAAAATGGGGGGACAACCCATATGTTTTTTGAAACCCCAAGATTTTATGAGATAGATTCATTTTAATTGATTTTATGTCTTGGGTTGTATGATACAGAAAGATTATCTTTCACTATACACAACATCATATTATTGTTCATTATACACAACCCTATTATTAGCTTGTGTTATACACAATTTAAAGTAATTTTAATATAATTGATTTCATACAATAATGAGTATAAGTGATAACTATATATTATAACCTATTCCCTATAATGGTAGGTATGAATAGTATTAACTTCCTTCTAAAAAACTATTTAAATGAAAATAAGTGAGTCTATAAAATAAGAATCACACTCTTTATGGATTTTATTATTGAAATATATATTGAATTGGTACAATAGAGTGTAATAATTTCTTATTATATGTATTCTAGATATGATATAAGAACAAATTCATTTTTTTGGATAAAAGAAGTATTTTTAAAAAAATATAGTTTTACCTCATTTTGAGGGAGAACCATTTTTAAATCTAAATTTTTAAAATTTAATAAGTTATATTATACATAATAAACTTATTATTTTTAATAGGGACATAAAAATTTACATAGGTTGAAATTTTGGTATTTTTGTTATGAAATTCATATTTTAATGAATAGTGAATAATACGACATTTTAATTCAAAACTACCTTTTCGTCTAATTTATTCATATATTTAGATTATTTTTTTAATTTGTTTTAAATTGTAATTGGATTAATTTTTTATAATTTAATCCAATGTTGGACATTGGATGTAATTTCGCATTTAAATTGGACACAATCACATGTTAATCTTTTGATAGTTTTTACATCCTAAAAACCCACCTGATGGTTTTGACAATGAGAATTAATTTTAAATTAATTATTGAAACATTTGTGTTTTGAATTTTGAAAAATGGATTCCATATTTGTAACTAGGGGTCCAAATTATGTTAATATGCGTAACGTACCTGTTCTGAGTGCCACCCAAAGGTTCCCCAAACCCAGTTGGACATATGACCTCGAGCACATTTTTCTAAACGCTAGAGGCTACTGACTAGCAGCGAGGGCCATAGTGTGATAATGGGGAAACTATGTCCTCATTGTCAGAGTATTCATAGTGTAATAACAAATAGAAAAATATCAGAAGAGGTAATACCATACAGTAGAAGTAAACAATGAAATACATATAGTATAATACAACTACAAAATATATAGATAAATGATGCATGTAACAAGTGCCTAGGAAAGCATCCAAACAAGTCACAATGCTGGGAATACATCACTAAAACCAAAGTACAGTAAAGTAGTAAACTCCATCAGTATAATAAGCCTCATTTTGGTCCCATGCTCTCCAACTCCAACAACAATCAAGTACCTGATGAAGAAGGGTGATTTCCCTTATCTATAACTACAACCATATAATCTGTTTCGGTCCAAAAGCATTACCAAAACATGGTGTGAGATGAATACTAGTATGAAACTATAAAAATATATATGCCTAACTATTAGTGAATATATATATATCAGGTAATAAGCATAAATGAATCAATTAACTACGGAATACTCAAAAGTAATGAATCCTATAGTTTTCAATTACATTCATTTATTTTTATTAATTACTAAAAATATTGAATAATGAAATCCCATGATCTAGCCTATGCTCTGTATACCTCATTGTGATAGTAACCACAAATGTCTCAGAAGACCATCTCAATAATAATGTATGTATGAGTCCAACCTTGTGATTTTGCTTAGAAGACTCAACAAAATCATTTAATCATTCAAAAGCAACCCTCTCGAAATATTATCATAGCCTAACAACTCTGGTTTAATACATCATCAATTCATAGTAATGACCCTCTGTGAAATTTCACATTGTGTAACCCCTTTGGTATCACATAGCACTAATCATTTACAAATGACCACCTGGGTAGCTCTAACGGTCAATGCCCCCTTGGTATGCATAGGAGAAATAAAATATAATGAGCACATGAAAGATCTCATACTCAATTCCATAGGGTCCAACATTCGTTTAATAATGACCCTCTAGGTAGCTCTCATGGTCTAACCCCTTTGGACTATTACCACCCTACACCTCTCACATTCATTACCTTTGGGTCAACATAACAAAAAGTTATATATAAATGACCCTATATTGGGAAGATCTCACAGTCTATTCCCATTGGTCACACTTTCACAATGTGAAACATATGTATCGCAAATAATTAGTAACTCAATTCTAACAACATGAGGCATGGAAAACAAAGCAATACTAATAGTATTTCTAGACCAAATGACCATTATCAATCAAAAAATGGAAAACACACTCATAATAAAAGTATTAATCCTTACACCTAATCAATAACTCATTCTCAATCAAAAAAACCATAGCAGGTATAAAACAGGGTAAAATTCGAAAACACACAACACCTAGAATATGGCTATTTGGAACATTAAGCATATATAATCCAAATACAAACAAATAATGGCACAAAGTACTTACCATGATATAGTATGATCAACAATCTTGAAATTAATCCCTTGAATCATCTGAGAATGACGTAGATCTACTAAAAGGTTAAAATCATTCAACCTTGAATAACCCACGAGAGACGAGGAATTAGGAAGAGAGGCTCCAGGGAAAGAGGGAACTCATTCGTGGGAATCAAACTCACCTGACAACATCTCAATCGGAGGTTGGACCGAGAAATTAGAGGAGCTTGATGTTCTTTGGTCGTTCATCACTCTCATGTACGAAATAAAGGGAGAGAAATATAGTTCTAGACACAAGACGCGACCCCACATCGATATTAAAAGTAAAAAGAAAAGTACAACATGTGTTCATTTAATGTACACACTGTGTACTAGCCTCAACCAGCCCCCACTGTAGGTGGTATTCCATGTCACCTACACAACAATATGCTCGGACATTACATGACCAAGTACACGATTACACATGAAAATCAGGTACACAACATGTACTCCAATGTACATGGTTTGTACTTATAAAGTTTATCATTTCTTCGTTTTTCTTCAAAAAGAACCTGAAATAAAGATCCATACCTAAAATGATGATTCAGGTTCTTACAATCTTCCCCCCTTAAAGCAAATTGTCCCCAAATTTCCCTTCCAAGGGTTGTGAAGAAGAAAATTCATAGAAATATGGCCACTATGATCGTACGTCAGCCTCCCTCTCCCATGTCTCGTCCTGTACTCACCCATGCTTCCATAACACCAATACCAGAGGAACAAACCGACCACCAAGATCCTTCGTAATGTGGTACACAATCCAAATCGGGTGCTCCTCGAAGGATGCATCCACCATAAAATCAACCTCCAAAGGTTGAAAAAAGTGATATGGGTATGAAAAGTAATGTCACAGATGAGAAACATGGAAGATGTTGTGCATTTACCGGTACATCCGAGGTAACTACAACCGATAGGTAACCATCCCAAATCTCTCCAAAACTGCAAATGGTCTGACATGTCTCAGTGAAATTTTCCCCCGTCTCCTAATCCTCTTATGTCCCAACATCATTGTGACATGTAAGAAAACCATATCTACAACTTCAAACTCCAGAGGTCATCTCCATCGGTCGACATAATATTTTTAATGAGACTCAGTAGTAGCCATCCTCTTCTGAATCAACTCCACCTGCTCAGTGGTCTCCTGGACAAGACAAGGTCCCGATATAACTACCTCTCCTACCTCAAGCCAACATATGGATGATCAGAATAGCCTACCGTAAAAATCCACAAAATGTTCCATTTGACTCGTCACCTGAAAACTGTTGTTGTAGGGAAACTCTAGTAGGGGTATGTGTCTCTCCCAAGAGCCCCCAAAATCAAGGACACATGCTTGAATCATGCCCTCAAAAACCTAAATCATGTACTCATACTTGATATCTGTCTGAGGATGGTAAGCTGCACTAAAATATACATATGTACCCAAAGACCTGTATAGTCCCTTCTAGACTTGAGAAGTAAACTGGGTATCCCAGTCTAAAATGATAGAGAGTGGATCCCCATTAGAATTTACAATCTCTCAGATGTAAAGCCTTCCATGCTCATAAACACTAACAATTTACTTGATTGGAAAGAAATTTTCATCCTTTGTGAGTTTATTGAACAACAACCTAAAATATGTCATTCCATTTAGGAGACCTTGGTAAACCCATCACAAAATCAATCGCGACTTCATTCCATATCCACTCAATAATGGGTAATTACTTTAAAATCCCTACCTATTGCTGATGATCCAACTTCACCTACTAATTGGTGGAACATCTCATAACTGAACCAGTTAATCCCTTTTCATACCTAGCCACAAATACTGATGGTGTATATCTAGATACATCTTGGCGACACCAGGATGAACTTCCCATACTGAGGAATGAAAATCTCACAACAACTCCTCATGTATGTATACTTTCACCCACACACATCCATGAAAACACAAGATATCATCGTCGCCTAAGGTCCACCCAGGAGTAGAGTCCTCTCCTGACATAGTATCCCATAGGACTAGACCTTAGGAATCTAATTGCTTCCTCATTTTCACTCAATCCAGTAGAGTATAGGTAACAACTATAGAAGAAAGAAACGTCTACCCCTATCTGTTGTGCACCTCTAAATTAATCTCATAGAATAGAGCCATAAGATTCTACTCACTACTCACCTCTTGAACTACTTGAATCTGAGTCCTCCTGCTTCACACATCAGCCACTATGTTGCATTTTCCAAACATATAGAAATAATTTATGTTAATAGACTAAAGTTACTCAACCCAAATTCATTAGCCCAAATTTAGATAACGCTGCGTAAAGAAATACTAGAGACTTTTTTGGTCATTGAATACCACAAAATGCTATCCCAGAAGATAATTTCTCTAACAGCGTAAAGCATGTATAACTATAGCTAACTTGAGTCCGTGATGTAGGTAATTCCTCCCATGTGGCCTCAACTACTGATACATATACGCAACGACTCCTCCCCCTACATAAAAACTACTCCTAGCCCGATACATGATGCATCACAGTAGACAGTGTAACTCTTTCCTGACTCTAGGAAAATAAGTATTGGTGCTGAATTAAATATCCCTTTTAATACTTGGAAGGTTGAATCGTAGGAATATAACCACAATTACTTCACACCCTTCTTTTTCAGGCCGTCTAGTGGCACTAATAAGTGTGAAAAGTCTTATATAAAACACCTATAGTAACCATACATCCCCTGAAAACTCCATACCTCAAAGATGTTCTTCGATTTATCCTAGGAAACTACTACTCTCAATTTATTTGGGTCTACTGATACTCCTTTCACTGAGATAAGATGACCCAAGAAGGGAATCCAATCCATCTAAAAGTGGAATTTTGAGACCTTATCAATTAAATGATTCTCTCTCTGTGTACTCAATATGATCTCATGATGGATAGAATGGTCCTGTCGAGTGTGAGAGTACACCCAGATATAATCCATGAATACTACCAAAAAATAATCTATGTAAGGAGGGAACAATCAGTTCACATGTTCATTGAAAATTTCCAGCACATTCGTGAGACCAAACAACATAACCAAATACTCGTATAGACCATAACTGCTCTACAAGGTTATATGTGGTATATATGATGGTCTAATGCGCAAATGATGAAAAAATGATCTCATTTAAATCTTCGAGAACACCATGTATCCTCGAAATTGATCAAAGAGATAATCAATCCTCGGAAAGGGATATCGTTTCTAAACCATCATCTAGTTTGGCTTCCAATAATCAACAAAAAGTCTAAAGGTACCGTCCGCCTTCTTTTCAAAAAGAACAGGAGGAACCCAATGAGAAGTACTGGGTCAGATGAATCCCTTTTCCTACAAATCCTTCTACTGGTTCCTGAGATTCTATAACACTGGTGTAAAAATCCTATATAGAGAAAGGGACACTGGAACTACTTCTAGTACATTCTCAATAAAGAAATATACCTCTCACTTTAGAGGTAAACCTGAAAAGTCTCCTTGAAAGATATCCCTGAAATGATCCAACACTGGAGGAAATTCCATCTGTGAAGTACCCTGATCATCCAGATATAAACTACAAATATAGGAAGTATTTCCTCCCAACACATGATGCTCACAGCTATATCTTCTCTCATAGACATCCCATTCACCCTTGTATAGAAAAGACTTACCCTTTGGTGATGTGAAACTCACCCAACAACGATAGTAGTCAAAAAAGGCCAAAAAGGAAACTAACCAGTCCATTTAATGAATAACATCGAATTCTAAAATATCCAAGGCATTGAGGTTCCATTGGATGTGACACCCACAAACCTCAAGAGGGAACCCCTTACACCAAGGCACACTTGCAATCCTAATCCCTAATAGGGAGTCTAGTGTAATGACATACTCAGTATTAAAGATATAGAGACCAATGCTCTCCACAATAGAAAAAAGGTATAAAACAATAGGAAGACTTTGTATTAAAAAGAGAAGAAGCTAAAAATAAGGAAACTAGAATCGTACCTAAAACTGTGGAGGGTCTGGGATCCTGCTACTGCTAGGTCTGGTCCACTACAAAAGTTAGACCTATACCACAACCCTGTGACCCAGCCTGACCACCCTGAGTAGATCCACCCTTATGTCACTCGAAGCCTATCGCCTGGATTCCACAACCACAAACTCCTCCTCATCATAAATGTCCTAAAAAACTCCAGTTCCCTGACTGACAAGAAACTCGTAGTTCTTCTCCTGAACGTGAATTCAAAACAAAACCTCTATCACCCGCTCTAGGTGAGGACATCCAGAAAAAACACTAAAGACGACCCATCTAACTGGCAGATCGTGTAACATCCCAAGTAAATAAAGAATAATACATTTTAATGTATATTAATATTTTTAAATTAAATATTAATTTTACTTTAAAGGGGATTCTATGTTCGATAGCATACCCGATACGCAACAACGGGTTTCTTTGAAATCTTATGTTGCACACTAATAATATAATATTATTATTTTAAATGGTAGTTAATGCCTAGCCATTGTATTAGCGGGAATGAATAGAACTAACTAAAATATGATTATACATTTTTGTAAAATGTTTTTACATTTATCTAATAAATGTTAGAGGCTTAAAATTTGAATGAATCTAATTTTAAGCATAATTTTCTTTAAAAGGCTGATTTATCACCTTTTAATGAAGAACCCTCTTTAAATATAATTTTTGTCAATCTTATATTTTCTATTTGACAAAATAAAATTCTTTTTTAGAATCATGACATCAAAATTTACTTTGGATGAAATTTTGGTATTTTTCTCATAAAGTTCATTTTTAATGAATAGTGAAAAATACTGTATTTTAATTCAAAAGTTTATTTTAATATAATTTATTTATACAGATAGATTATCTTTGGAATTTGTTATAAAGTGTAATTATAATATATTTTTACTATTTAATCCAATGTTGGACATTTAAATTAATTTTACTTTGAAATTGGACATAATGAAGTGTCAATCTTTTGATAGTTATTATTTTTTAAAAACACAGTATTTGTTTTAACAGCGGGAATTAATTTTAAATTAATTTCTGCCACTTTGGTGTTTTGAATTTGGAAAAATGGATTCTATATTTGGAATCAGTAGGTACAAGTTGTGTAAATAGGTATCATTTAGTTTTAGACATTTTAAATATTTACTGTAGTAAATATTTTATTTACCATGATTAAAGGGTAAATATAGTAAATAAAGGTAAAATATAATATTATAATAATATTAAATTACACTAACATGTGTCCTAATCCTATTGTATGATACATATCCTACCATGGGCATCCTTGGGTTGAATTTAGGACCCCATGGAGCCACATGGGAGTAATAATGATATTTTATATTAATTAATTTAATGTAAAGACAAAAATGACATAAACAAATATCTTTTAGTAAATAAATTTTTACATGGGGTTATATAAGTTATAATTTAGACTATAAATATACTTTGGAAAGATAAAAATATTTCCTACATCATGGTGGTTGTTTTATAATTTTTGGAAATCAAATAAATTTAATTATAAATGACACAATAATGATGAAATATTTACCTCATTAATCAATGATTTAAATAAATAAGATTATAAATATTAAAACAATATCCAAAAACTTTCCAATTATTATTGGAATTCTTTTTATTTCGACCATAAGTCATATTAGAATTGATATTAAGGAATATTTGACCTTTTGAAACCGAAGATGAGGTTGTAATAAAATAATTGTTTCAAACTTTCCTAATGATCCCCTCCACTCTCTTATAACAAGCACTAACTTCTAACCCATTACTAACACTTTTCAAGACATTGGATCGTGAAAACACTGCTCCTCCAAAGATCCATCTCTTCAACCAAGAAGTCTTACCTTAGGTAGAAAGCACTTCAAGAAACCCTTTCGGTTCAAACCAAAGGGAGTAACCCGATTTAAAGGCAATGTCTTCCCTTAAGTTCTTTTGTTTTATTTTACTTCTCCAACCCTCTAAATTTTTTTAATTCTATTATTTTTTTAAAAAAATTTATCATCAATATACTAGTATTTTGTTATAAGAAGTATTCAAACTACACTTACACACACCTCTATCTAATGGGTAAAGAACATAATGTTTTTGTGGATGGAAAACTAACTCCTCACGAAACGATGATTGTTCAATTATCTCCTACCACCTCTCATGGTGGCCATTATGATGGCACTGTATTTATATATGATATATATAATTCTTATATTTTCCTTATGATTATGTATTTTCCATTTATAGAATACCTTTACGGTTTCCATAATGGGTAAATGCGATAATTTCATTTTAGGAAGTGCGGACTACCGCCCCTTGAAAGTGATATGACTCATTAATTCCATATGTGGGATGAATAAACGATGGATTTAATGTTGTTATTTAAGATATTATACTGGAATTATAATATACATATGTATTATTATGTTTTCATTCCATCAAAATACAAAATGGAAATGAAAGTATCCTTAATGCGTATGCACGACTTACCGTCTCCATGAACGCTGCATTTCATTTCATACCACCAAATGTTATTTGATAATATAAATACATGTATATAATGGATATATATGATATATATAATATCTAAATAGTTAATTTCATTATGAAGATAATGGATATTTTACCACATGGACAACATTAAATTATAAGGTGTTCATTTTCACTCAAGTACCAAATATCGACGAAACAACAGTTAATAACTTAAATGATTACATAATGTTTATAACATGGTAATAAGTTATATAAAAGGAATAATAAACTTGAAAAAGGTTTTTTAGAAATTATAAATTAACTTTATTTTTATTATTCAGGAGATTAAAGAATTATTGAGTCAAGTCAGACACGAGGTAAGGGACTTCGTCTCAAATCTCATTTCATTGAGGAATATTTTGTTTTATTATAAACTTTTCTTTTATATGGTGTATAAATACCTTTGACTTTTCATTTCATTAAAAGGGAATATTTTCCTATGTTAAGTTTTACTAAATGAAAAAAATAATGTTTCTTTTTAACATAAGTGGTGTAAACGACCTTTTCCACCGCCGCGAGTATTATTTGTTCTTTGGATTCCTTAACAAGCCGAAATGTTTTTAAAAGGAAAATAAATACCAAATTATCTTTTATGTATTTTGGTATTGAATGTGGTTTTGATAATGGATTTTTTATGTCAAATGATATACTGTGATTAGAATGTCATCTTTCCTTTATATTTATTTTATGTGTTATGAATATGTTATGGTTCTTGGGAATTGTTTACGTATACGGGTGGTTCCGTGATAAACCTAGGGAGGGTGTGCCTGAGATAGATCTCCAATGCATTGGGTAACATGATGGAGGTAAACGTGAATGTTTCTCCTAAGAGATTTAGGGAATATACTATGATGGGTATTCCAAATGTAACATTCTATGTAGCTGTGATAGCTACAATATAAGTATGATATGGATTCCACAAATTAACTTTATGATTTATGTTTTCTATTGTGTTAATCATAAATATTATGATTTAATGAGGTATGTTAAAGATCATATGTTATGTATGTAATGATGAAATAATGTTTTCATTATTTGTTTTATAACACATAATAATATTTTTATGATCATCCCAAGTTTCGAAATGTTTTTCACAAGATATAAAGATGAATTGGGTCAAGGATGAGATCATGGAAAAGTCTTGCTGTCTAAAACATGGAAGTAGACATGAATCTTTTTCTTTCAAGAGTTTTTATTTTGTGAAAAAATTGAAACTGAGGGGAAGTGTCCAGTTTGTAATATTTTGATATGTAATAGTTATTTCCTAATTCTCTAAAACTCTAAACCTGAAAAGATCCTCAATGTGAATTATTCATTTAATTCAATATTATGTAATGTTTTAAGGTCAGGTACTTATATATCGGAAGTAGACCAGGTTCTTTGGGCAATGTGGTATCGTATGCCCACTCTTCCTGCACTGGTACCATAAACCCTAGATACCTAAAGAAACAACACGTGAAAGCTCCCAGTTATGCTTCCTACTATCTGTAGAAGGAGTACCGATCTTAGATGCTGAATCACCATGGCTTACAACTCCAAAATATCTCAGATTGGGCTCAGAAATCAACACCTGATTCACTATAGCAGTCACCAAAGTCAGCCTAAAGACATTAAACTATGACCTGATGTCATACCTGATACCATCTTCAAACTTCCTATCCAAAGATAACTCGTCACCTCCCAAAACAGGTGCGAATCACATAAGCTCTGTAAAACGAGATGATTATTCCATCAATAAAAGAGAGCCCTACTCTAAGTACATGAACTCTCGAGATCGATCATCCCTCAACGTCTGAGGAATGAAGTAACCATAGAAGATCCTCTTAAACTCTTTCCAATCCATATCCGGATGATTTCCCACCTATGAGATAGCATCCCACCATCTCTTGGAGGCATCATGCAGCATATACATCCCGTGATTCACCCTTCTCTTCAGAGGAATCTGAAGATGCTCAATGATTGTAACACCACATGATTTTATGATAAGTATTCTTTTTAATTTATTTGATGTCTTGTGTTGTATGATACACCAAGATTATCATTCACTATACACAACACCGTATTATCTTGCAGTATACGCAACACTATTATTGGATCGTGTTACACAAATTTTCATGTTCGTTTGATAGAAGTTACTCTACGCAACATTGAGTGTATATATATATATTCTATATATAAATTAAATATGGTTGGATTCTATTATACACCACAAAAAATGAATCTTGCACTACACTCAACCCTGACTTGGGTTGCTTTACATGCAATCGCGACATTCCACAATAGCGTGTGTTGTATGCAATACCGAGTTTCACTAAACAGTGATATATTCTTAAAATATTCTATAAAATAGCCGTTATGAATAGTAATACCAACTTTTTGAAAATTTAAAAATTTTATATTTCAAAATGGACTTCATTTTTTGATTCGGAATATCGAAATTAGCCTAGGGTGAAATTTCGGTATTTTTCTGAAAAATTTCAATTTTTGTTGAATAGTGAAAACACTGAGTTATTGGTTACAACCGAATTTTTATTTAAATAATCATTTATTTTATTTAAATTTATTTTAGGTAAAAATAGATACATAATACTTATATAAGTTCAATTTAATTCATTGGATTTAATTTATAATAATTTTAGATATATAAAAATTTTATTGATCTTTTTCACCGTCTTTTACCCAACTCCTAGGAGCATTAGAAATTGTACATAAAACATAATTTTACAGCTTCTATGAGTTGAATTTAGAAAATCCGAGAGACACGGTTAATATCAAGAAGTAAAATGTGGTTCAATAAGATAAAAATAATATTTGGTGCATAGTAACTATTTACTTTTATTTACAACGATTAAAAGTAAATAGGGAAATTAAAGGTAAAAATGATATTATTATTACCTTAACACATGTCCTAATTCTATTGTATAGGTGTAATTCGACCAAAAACAATCTTAGGAATAAAATATTACCCTTTAGGTCCACTTGTATTAGATTAGGACAGTTATTATTATTATATTCAAAGAAGAGTTAAAAGAGTTAAAATCAAAATTTAATAACTGAAATTTTTTTAATATAGGGTTATACATAAGATAAATTCGACTATAAATATTATTTAGAAATCTAAAAATATTTCCTACATAATGGTATTTTCTTAATAATTTTTAGACATTAAATAAGTTAATTTATTTATGACCCAATGATGATGCAGTAATTACCATATTAATGAAATATTAACATAATAGATGTTATAAATACCCAAATAAATGTAATTTGAGACTTTTTATGAATTACACTAATTTTATAGGTTAATATTGTATTTTAGTATTGTTTTAATCAAATTTTTTTGAACTAATAATTTTTTTATGATTTTCAAAAAAATCAATTACCAAATAGTTTCAAAATTGACCTAAAATAGTTTTTTAAAAAAATATTATACTATTAATAGTTATTCAATTATTAAAAATCTAAGGTTCAGAAAAATGACTTATATAAGGTTATATTTATTAATAATAAACCACTGGGGGTTTTTATGTCTTGTTATAGTTTTTTTATTAACCATATAGTGTAAGAAAACTAGAAGACACGGTAAAAGTGATATTATTTAACTTAGAGTTAAATCTAAATTATATGCCTAAAATAGTAACCTAAACTTGTATAAAACCTTTTGGTTGAAAGGATTTAGAACCATATCAACTTCAGATTTGAAATAAATCAATTTGGAGCTATTATAAACCAAATATGACTTTATTATAAAATAATATTTTATGTTTTTCCTAACGTGCCCCTCTCCTCCCTTATAAAAGGGCACCTCCTCCCTCTTCTCTTTACACAATTTTGAGCTTTCAGGTCCTTCCGAAAACTGCCCATTTACCTTATAAACATCCCTAGAAACATTATAGAGGTTCATTTCTCCTCAAAAGACCAAATCTAGTGTTTTAAAAGGAATCTTAAAAGAGGTGCATTGAAGAAGAGGTAATCTCTTCTACCGATTCATTCTAGTTTTCTTTCTTCTTCATCTTCTTCTTCTTTAGTTGTTTAATTATAAATTAATAACATAAGTATCAATAATATACTGATATGTTATTATAAATATAAAAAAAAATCCCATTTCACCTTCTATCCATCCTACGGAAAACGAAATCACAGCTCGTGCGTTCGTACGAAACACCGTCTCCAAGACATGGTGTAATATGTTTTTTCCACCACCACCTTAATTGGATCAGTATAATGGTGTAAAGAATAACTATATATAGTTATTATAACATAATAATGATTCTGATATATTATATTATCCACTCCAATTCAATTCAATAATTATGGGAACGATATCATCGCTCGTGCGTACGTACGGATTACCGTCTCCATGACGCGATGAGATTCATTCTCCATGTTAACAATTCAAGAATGATTATAAAGTATATATAATGAATAATAATTAAATATATTACACGATAAAGAAACTGGATTTATGCATATATATATATATATATATATCATCTACTTACTTCCAATCAAGTCAATAAGGAAATGAAAACAACATTCATGCGTACGTACGGCCTACCGTCTCCATGAACTGTGTATTTCATTTCATTTATCTATCTATTATATATATATACTCAATATATATGATATATAAATCATGATTTACATTATTGAAGTAATTAAATCCTGATATAATTAATAATAATATCAAGAACAACAAGTCCAAACATATACGATAAATAAAATGATTTTACCCAAAACTCTACTTTAACAAGGAATTTACAAAAGAACGGGTAATATAAAGGCATAAATGAACCATATATGATATAATAACAATGAATATGATTATTTAATAATTCAATGACATTATTTAAATCATTATACAGAAGGTTCGGAAACGTACAAAGCATATCGGACATAAGGTAAGGGATAACTATTCTAATCTCGTTCTTATCCGAGATTGTTTATTTGTAAGTATTTACTGGGGTTATATTTTTCATCCATGTCCATAAAAAATGTTTTTAATGAAGTGTTTAATATTCTTACATGTATTTTTAAAGTCATGTTTACCCCTATTTGAAATTTACTTTGTGTTATGGAAGGAATCTTTCTTTTGTTTACCATATGTGGTAATTTTTGACTTTTCTGTTAAAAGTACGAGGAGAATGTTTTTTTAACTTATACGGTATGAACATATTTTTACGGTTTCATAACACCTTATTTTCATGAAGTTTACTCTACAAAATTTCATGGTTATTTTCAATAAAATACTATTCTTTTAAAATTGTGTGGCATTTTGTGAAAAGAAAAATTATTTTTAAGAAGAAAAGATATTTTCCTCAAGAATTATTTTCAAGTGTTTTATCAAAAACATTTTCCATATAATATGAAATTATTTAATATGTGTATGTTTCACGTATAACATGTATATGATTTACATGGTTTCACTTTTCTTATGATCAAATGATATCCATTTGTTTTATATGGATTATGTTATGATGGGATGATGTTTATGAAGCCCATTTTTATACTTTGGGTTATGATGAATGATTTATGTTTATGTTGTGGCACAAGTAAGAATGATTTCATTATGAGATGTGTGGGAACTATATCTCCCTCTAATGAATTGGGTAATGATTTATATCTCATGAGATAGACATGGCTGGAACGGTAAGTTAATCTGGTTCAGTGATACAGGACTGGAACGAGGAGTGAACTCGATTCAGAAAAGGACTTTGTCCACTAAGATGGTCTTGGAAGCAGTTATTTGGCTACTATAGAAATAATATCATGTGATTAATGGTTTGGCACAATTAAATGTTTTATTACCATGCTATTTTATCACGATTTATGTTCCTTTATGACCTATACCTTACGTACTGCCAAGATTTATTTCACAACTCAAGATTTTGATGTGTAAAATTTATGTTCATGTTTTGAAGTTCCAATGTATATGGTTTGTTTTATTTTCTCCTTGCTTACCCTTACCGAGCATTTCAGCTCTCCCTTTATATATTTTATTTTCTCCAGGTTATAAATAAAGGTTTTAGGTAAGAAAAAAAGTGAAGATCTTTATGGGAGATGTTGAAGATTTTTCACCAAGATTAGAAGATTATATTCCGAGTTTCCAAAGAAACTAAACTATTATAGTCCTTTGGTGTCTATTTTTGTTATGTATTAGGTATTCCTAAAAATTAATGTAATGTCCATGTATGTAAAGATTTGGGTCTCTACAGTTGGTATCAGAGGAAAGGATTAGCTAACCTTTGGAAAATAGGATGCGAAAACATTAGTGAAATCCCTAGAGATATTTCTATGGTATGTCTAGGGATGTCCCTAAGGATAACTATACCTATTGGTTATAGTCCTAGAATTATGGTAAAGATCATATAATTAAACCTAAGATGTTATATATTGAAAGTAATCCCCCTTTATTATGCTGTTTTCCTAGCATGATTTCTGCCTCTCACACTGTTCTTTTTGGGGTTTAGACGATGGCTGGAACCCGAAGGAACCGTGTTGACCAATGTAAAAGAAAATGAATTGATTTTCCTCTTGAACAAACCAATGTTATGGGAGATAGAGGGAAAAACTTATTTCTATACCTACACAATCTATGAATCATTCTGGACTTCCAAATGAGGAGAGAAGGGAACAATATTCTATTGTGTCCTTCATGAGGCAACACACACCATCTTTCAGTGGGTGTTCTGATCCACTTGTTTCTAAACAATGGATTAGTACCATTGAAAAGATATTTTTGATACTTCTCTGTTCAGAACATTAAAAATTCATTTTGGATGTTTACCGGTTATAAGGTGAAGCGGACAAGTGGTGGACTCTAATTAAGAATACAAGGCCCGAAGAAGAAATTGAATCCATGGAATGGGATGAGTTCAAGAACTTATTTTTCCATAAGTAATTCCCTCGTATTCTTCGAACAAAGATGGAAAAGGAGTTCCTTGAGCTTAAGCATAATGATGATGAATCTTTTGGTATATACGAAGTGAATTTTTCACGGCTTTCAAGGTATGCATATGGATTTATCATCCAACCTGAAATTAAAGTTGATCGATTCTTCAGTGACTTAAATCCAAGTCTTCAAAGGGAATTAACAATAAGAGACTTCCGTACCTATGAAGAAATTGTACGTTGTGCTATTAAGGTAGAACTGGATGTTATTGTTACATATCCATCTCCTAGTTTTGACAAGAAACGAAAGAGGGAGTTCAAGGAAAAATCTCAGAAAAATGGTGAAAAGAAGGTGAATGTTTCTTTATTCTCAAAGTGTGGAAAAAATCATGGTAAAGATTGTATAAATGGTACTAGAAAATGTTTCAAGTGTGGAAAATATGGTCATTGAGTAGATGAGTGTCGAAGTAATGGGAATAAGGTTTCTAATGACGTGGATAGAGAAAAGACTACAAAGAATGCTCCACCAACACATCAATTGTACAAGTTCAAGGAAATGTGGCATTATGTTAACCAATGCCCTAATACAAGGTTTAATGATGATCGACATCAACAACATCTTAAGGTAAAGGACAAAGGGAAGTCACATGTGATCACTATTGGCGATGTTGAGTATGACAACAATGTACTGGAATGATTATGTGTTTATGTAACGGGATTCCAAAATAATGTTGTGGAATCTCATTTATAGTATTGTCGAATATTGGAATATCTATGTATTGTTTTATTGTGGTTTTCAATAATTATATGGTACCAAAAACTATGAAAAGTGATTCAAATATTTTGGAAAGTATATGATATGCGCATAATGAAGGGATAAAAAGAAAATGAAATGTTTGATAGTATTCATGAGCCCATGACTAATATAAGGACAAAGTGACATCATGGTTTGAGTATATAGAAATTTTGGGATTTTGGAATGTGGAAAGAGTTAACTTTTGACATCACTCATGTTTTCACTAAGGTTCTATGGTAATACATGATTAAGGTATTCACATATTTGGAATGTGACCAACAAGATATATCGTATGATATATGGGGGATAAATGATGTTATTCACGTGATTGTTATGAGACCTTTCAAGTAATCGTTTTCATTATACTATGAGATTGGACATATGTATTTTTGATAATCCTAAAGATTGGAATGGATTATGTTGGACATCTGATATTATTATTTAAGGATAAAACTTTTTTTTTATTATTTATAGATTTTTATAATTGTGTAGTTTTAGAAAAAGGGACAACTTGCCGGACGGGCGACAACCCATCATATCAGACAAGGTTGCGGGAATCGAACCCACAACCAAAGTGAAAAAGGCCTTTATCGCCCACCTATAGCCTACAATATGTCCCTGGTTAGTATAAACTAGTTTTATTTTATTAAGCGGTATGATAGATGAAGTATAAGTCCATTTTTGGAACCATATACGATTAATCTCACCATAGATGGACTTATGTATATAACTTTTGCTAACCTTATGTTTGAGACAGATGGATTGACCTATCATTCTATCGCATGATCTGCTAACACAATGAAAAAGACAAATTCAACTTCATTTCTTTAAGAGGTGAAGTGGAAATTGTTCAAGGAATGAGAAATGGTAATATTGTACCAAAATCAAGTAAGTATTTCTTTTAATTAATTAATTTTTCAACATTTGGGAAATGATCTTGAAAACCAAAAATGTTTTCCTAGTACCCTCATATCTGATGAATCAGATGGTACCTTAGATACTCACAAATTTATGGATTTGTGATTGTTGGCTTTTTCATAGCCATGTCCTCTACCACTCTTCATCATAAGTTGATGGTTATATTTCTCTTCCATATCCATATTTTCACCTATGATCTCCTATGTGAAAACCCAGGGATGAGTTAATTTGGGTAACCATTACGTTTCATACATTAGTTTTTAAAATTAAGTTTTATTATTCCTTTTTACGATGTGGGTTTCTATGAAAGAAACTTTCAAGTAGTAAATGATTTATAACCCCGACGAATTTCGAGGGATAAATTCATTTTAAGGGGGGTAAAATGTAACACCCATAGATTTTATGATAAGTATTACTTTTAATTTATTTGATGTTATGTGTTGTATGCTACACCAAGATTATCTTGCGCTATATGAAACACCGTATTAGCTTTCAGTATATGCAACACTATTCTTGGATCGTGTTACACAAAATTTAAACATCATTTGATAGAAGTTATTCTACATAACAATGAGTGTTTATATATATCTATATATTCAATGTGTAAACGAAATATGGTTGGATTCTATTATATACAAAAACAGAGGAATCTTTCACTACACGCAACCCTGACTTGACTTGCTTTACACACAATCGCGACTATCCATGATAGTGTGTGTCGTACACAACACCGAGTTTCACTATACAATGATATGTTATTAAAATATTATATAAACTAACCGTTATTAATATTAATAACCAATTTTTGAAATTTTATAAATTTTATCTTTAAAAATGGACTTCATTTTTTTATTCAAAATATCGAAATTAGTCTAGGGTGAAATTTTGGTATTTTTCTGAAAACGTTCAATTTTTGATGAATTGTGAAAACACTAAGTTATTGGTTAAAAACAACTTTTTATTTAAATAATAATTTATTTTATTTAAATTTATTTTAGGTCAAAATAGATACATAATACTTATATATGTTTAATGTAATCCATTGGAGTCATTTTATAATAATTTTAGATATAAAAAATTTTATTGAACTTTTCACCGTCTTTTACCCACCTCCTAGGAGCATTTGCAATTGTACATAAAATATAAATTTTCAGCTTCTGTGAGTTGAATTTCGAAAATCCGAGAGACACGGTTAATATCAAGGAGTAAAATGTGGTTCAATAAGATAAAAATATTTTTTTGGTGAATAATAACTTTTAACTTTTATTTACCACGGTCAAAAGTAAATAGGGTAATTAAGGGTAAAAATGATATTATTATTATCCTACTACATGTCCTAATTCTATTGGATAAGTGTAATTCAACCATAAACATCCTCATGAATAAAATATTACCCTTTGGGTCCACTTGTATTATATTAGGACACTTATTATTATTTTATTTAAAGAAGAGTTAAAAGAGTTAAAATAAAACATTAATAACTAAAACATTTTTAATATAGTGTTATACATAAGATAAATTCGACTATAAATATTCATTAGAAATATATAAATATTTCCTACATAATGGTATTTTGTTTATAAATTTTAGACACTAAATAAATAAATTTATTTATGACATACTGATGATGCATTAATTACCTTATTAATGAAATATTAACATAATTGATGTTATAAATACCCAAATAAATGTAATTTGAGACGTTTTATGAATTAAAATAATTTCATAGGTTAATATTACATGTTAGTATTTATTTAATTAAAGTTTTTTTAACTAATAATGCTGTTATGAGTTTCACAATAATCAATTACCAGATAGTTTCAAAACTGACATAAAATAGTTTTTTTAAAAAAATATTATATTATTAATTGTTATTCTATTCCTAAAAATCTATGGTTCAGCCAAATGGATTAGATAAGGTTATATATATTAATAATTAACCACTTGTGGTTCTTTTTCCTTGTTACAATAATTTAATTAACCATATAGTTTAAAAATACTAGTAGACACGGTAAAATATAAATTATTTAACTTAGAGTTAAATCTAAATGATAAGGTTAAAATAGTAACCTAAACTTGTCTAAAACCTATTGTCTGAGAGGATTTAGACCCCTCCCCGATTTATATTTTAAATAAATCAATTTGGAGCTATTATAAACCGAATATGACTTTATTATAAAATAATATTTTAAGTATTTCCTAAGGTGCCCCTCTCCTCCCTTATAAATGGGCACCTCCTCCCTCTTCTCTTTACACAATTTTGAGCTTTCAAGCTCGGACAAACCCTGTCCATTTCTCTTCTAAACATCTCTAGAAACATTATAGTGGTTCGGTTCTCCTCAAAATACAAACTCTAGTGCCTTAATAGGAATCTTAAAAGAGGTGATTTGAAGAAGAGGTAATCTCTTCTGCCGATTCTTTCAGGTTTTCCTTCTTCTTCGACTTATTCTTATTTAGTTGTTTAATTATAAAGTAATAACATAATTATCAATAATATACTTATATTTTATTATATGTATGAAACAACACCATTTCACCTTCTATCCATCCTACGGAAAATGAAATCAACGCGCGTGCGTACGTACGAAATACCCTCTCCACGACGTGGTTTAATCTGTTTTCCCCCACCACCTTACATGGATGGGTATAATGGTGTAAAGAATAACTATATATAGTTATTATAAAATCATACTGATTCTGAGATATTATATCATCCACTCCAATTCAATTCAATAATTATGGGAATGATATCATCAGTCGTGCGTATGTATGGATTACCGCCTCCACGAGGCGATGAGATTCATTCTCCGTGTTAACCATTCAAGATTGATTATAAAGAATATATAATTAATAATAATGGAATATATGACATGATAATGATATGGTATTTATGTATATATATATATATGTCATCTACTTACTTCCATTCAAGTCAATAAGGAAAGGAAAACAGTATTCATGCGTACGTATGGCCTACCGTCTCCATGAACGGTGTATTTCATTTCATTTATCTATCTATTATATATAAATATACAGAATATATATGATATATAAGTCATGATTTACATTTTAGAAGTAAGTGAATCATGATATAAGTAATAATAATATCATGAACAACAAGTCCAAGCACCTATGATAAATAAAACGATTTTACCTAAAACACTGCTTTAACAAGGAATTTACAAAAGAACGGGTAATATAAAGTCATAAGTGAACCATTTATGATATAATAAAAATGAATATGATTCTGTAAAAAGTCAATGACATTATTTAAATCATTATACAGGAGGTTCGGATACATACGAAGCATATTGAACATAAGGTAATGGATAACTATTCCAATCTCGTTCTTATCCGAGATTGTTTATCCGTAAGTATTTACTGGGGTTATATTTTTCATCAATGTCCATAATTTTTTTCATAAAGTGTTTAATGTTTTTCCATGTATTTTTAAAGACATGTTTACCCCTCTTTGACATTTACTTTGTGTTATGGAAGGAATCTTTCTTTTGTTTACCATATGTGGTACTTTTTGACTTTTCTGTTAAAAGTATGAGGAGAACGTTTCTTTAACTTATACGGCATGAATGGTTTTTTACGGTTTCATAACGAATTATTTTCATGAAGTTTACTATATAATATTTCATGGTTATTTGTAATAAAATCATTTAATTTTAAAATTGCGTGGCATTTTGTGAAAAGAGAAATGATTTTTAAGAAGAAAGGATATTTTCCCCAAGAATTCTTTTCAAGTGTTTTATCAAAACCATTTTCCATCTAAGATGAAATTATTTCATATGTGTATGTTTCAAGTATAATATGCTTATGATTTAAATGGTTTCACATTTATTATGATGAAATGAAATCCATTTGTTTTATATGGACTATGTTATGATGTCATGATATTTATGAAACCCATTTTTATTCTTTTGGTTATGATGAAGGATTTATGTTTATGTTGTAGAACAAGTAAGAATGATTTCATTATGAGATGGTTAGGAACTAGATCTCCCTCCAATTCATTGGGTAATGATTTATATCTCATGAGATAGACATGGCTGGAACGGTAAGTTAATCCGGTTCAGTGATAAAGGACTTGAACGAGGAGTGAAATCGATTCAAAAAGGGACTTTTTCCACTAAGAGGTATTGGCAGCAATTCCTTGGCTACTATTGAAATCATATCATGTTCTTAATGGGTTTCCAAAAATAAATGTTTTATTCCCATTCTATTTTATCATGATTGATGTTCCTTTATGACCTATTCCTTACGTACTTCCAATATTTATTTCACAAATCAAGATTTTGATGTGTAAACATTATGTTCATGTTTTGAAGTTCAAATGTATGTGGTTTGTTTTATTTTCTCCGTGATTACCCTTAATGATCATTTGAGCTCACCCTTTATAAGTTTTCTTTTCCCAGGATATAATGAAATGTGTTAGGTAAGAAAAAAAGGTAAGATCTTTATGGGAGATGTTGAAGATCTTTCACCATGATTAGAATATTATATTTTGAGTTTCCAAAGAAACTGAACTGTTACGGTCCTTTGGTGTATGTTTTTGTTATGTATTAGGTATTCTGAAAAAGTAATGTAATTTCCATATATGTCTTGATTGGATATCTATAATTATAGAAAGCATGGCCTCCAACCATGAATCTGCATCCTATGGTCCTCCATCACTAGAAAAAGTGGGAGGATGCTGCTGCTGGAACACCCGCGTCAACTATTCTATTATTGGGGCAAGATGTGGTGCTCCCTGTAATGTCTATAACTTCCTCATAAATCCTTCATGGAACTGTGTATCTACACCTACGTCCTGTATAATAGCTAGTGAAATAATGGGTACGATAGGAGGATCTGCTGGTAGTCCCTGATCTACCATTTCATGTGTCTGACCATTGCCCTATATCTGGCAAACAAACAGAGGTCATCTTGATGGCATGGCTCTACAAGGTCAAGAGCACACCTCAGTTCAATATTATCAAGGAGAAAACATAAAATTACAAGAAAGGAATAGGTGAAGAAACATTCAAGTTTTACAAAAGAGGGTTACATTGCATGTATAACCCCTAAATGACGTGTTCCCTTAAGATTTTAACATGCCATGTACCTCTACCAAATCTGGACATGTAACAACCATACTCATGGTGTGTTATTCTTGAGACATGACTTGTACTTGATTTTTCTCTCCAGACCAGGTTCTTCTACACCACTAAAACTAAAAAGTTCTCTATTGGATAACACTACATGGCGTGTTCACCCAAGACATGTGTACTACTTAGGTTCTAACTACTCGTGTCGTTAGTCACACAGTTAGATACATAGTATAATCTACACGGAGTGCATAAATGGGACACAACATATACAACATATGTTTTTACACCCGTTTCATTGGTCACATAGCTGGATACACAGTTCTCTACAACACAACATGTACAATCCAGAGACGATGTGTTTTACTAATAGATTCCCAACCCTATGTCTTTTCTCACATAGTTAGTCACACAGTCAATCACTACATGGTGTGTACTTCATGTATACAGTGTGTACTTAAGAAAAGTGAGTTAGTCTAGAACTGAAGAACACATGATGTGTTTTCATAACACCATATGCCTTGTTTTATGGGTTTCTAGATAGTGACCCTCTGGAACTTCTCCGTACCCCTAAAAACACAAAACGTTTGTCTATATCATGAATATTTCTGACCCGTGAGATCCCATACTCCCTAAAATCAATGTTTTGCATCCATATTCATCTCAAAATTGACAAAATTTAATTAATTTTCAAACATGATCCACCAAATTCTTATCCAAGAGGGCCCATAACACCTCAAGAACAAAAGATTGAAATCCATACAAATGGAACTTTACAGTTTCCAATAAAATATCAAAATATCATGTATTCTATCAAGGAATATATCACAAGAACATTCATATCTTATACAACATCTATCACAACAACATGTAGTCGACAATGCATCCTAAATGGAATGACAAGAATTTATGATATGTGATCTATAGCAGTGCCTATATAATGCATTAGATGAAATACCCTCATCTCATCGGGTTGAAATAGAAATATAACTACAATGATATAAATAATATCATCATAAAACAAGTGCATCACCCAATGGTAAAATCAAATCAATTGTAAAAATTGAAAAACCATAAAAATTGAAATATTCCTGGTAACATGGATTTTCCCTATACATGGGCTAGCTACTCTTAGGAACAACTTGTTACCAAATACCCATTCCTTCATATACCTATCTGTAGGATCAAAAATGTAAGACAAAAATGAAAAGAAATGGCTCTGATACCACTTTGTAACATCCCAGATCTGAGATCCACCCAAAGGTGCTCTGAACCCAGTCTGTCACATGAACTACAGTGTATTTCCCCAAAATCCAGAGGATATCGACTAGAAATGAGGTCCATGGTGTAATAATGGAGAAACTATTCCCATATTGACAGAGTATGCATAACAGAATAACAAATATTAAACAAAAGTAGAAGTGGTAATACCATATAATAGAATTAAATAGTGGAATACTGATAGTATAAAACAAATGCAACATATATAGATAAATTAAGCATGACACAAGTGTCTAGGAAAGAATAAAAAAATTCACAATGATAGAAATATACTATTAAAACTATTGTATAGAAAATATCTAAAATCTGATAGTATCACAAGCCTCAACATAGTCTCATGCCATCTAGCCCCAAAAAAATCAAGTAACTGATAAACAAGTACACATTCCCTTATCTATACCTAAAACCATATGATCTGTTTGGGTCCAAAAGTAGGACCTAAATAGGGTGTGAGATGAATCCCTACAGGAAAACACCAAAATATCATTCCCTAACTGTCAGTGAATATATATAGAAGGTAATAAGCAGAAATGAACAATAAACTAAGGAGTACACAAAAGTAATAAAATCCTACAATTTTCAGTTACATTCAATTAAATTTTTCGATTATTAAAACCATTGAATGAAGAAATCCTGGGATCTAGCCTATCCTATGTATCCCTCTGTGTGATAGTAACCCTAGACGTATCAAAAGACCATCTAAACAATCATGTATGTATGAGTCTAAAATTTAGCTTCGACTTGGAAGACTCGTCACAATAATTTCATCCTTAAAAAGAAATCCTCTAGGAAGGTTCTCACAGTCTAACCACTATGGTTTAACAAATCATCAATTCATAATAATGAACCTTTGGAAATTCTCACACGGTCTAACCCCTTTAGACACATATAACACTAATCATTTACCGAAGACCACCTGGGCCTCTCTCACAATGACTACCCCCTTGGTTTGCATTGAAAAAATAAAATATAATGACCACATAGAAGCTCTCATAGTCAATGCCCTAGGGTCCAAAATTCATTTAATAATGACCCTCTGGGTAGCTCTCATGGTTTAAACCCTCTGGTCTATGACCACCCTAAATATCTCACATTATTACCTCTAGGTCAACAAAATAATAATTTATACCTAAATGAACCTACCTCGGGAAGCGCTCACAGTAAATTATCATTTTTTAAACACTCACAATTCGAAACACATGCATCTCATATAATCAGTAACTCTATACTAACAACACGAGGCATGAAAAATAAAGAAAAACTAATATTATTACTAGAACAAATGGCTATTATCAATAAAACCTGGGAAAAAACACACATAATCAAGGTATTGAACCTAACGCCTAATAAATTACCCTTTCTCAATCAAAAAAACCATAGCTTGTATTAAACAAGGTTAAATTCTAAAACATGCAATACCCTGAACATGGGTATTCATACTAATAATCATATATAATCCAAATAAAAACAAAGAAAGGAAAAATCCACATACATTTATGCTGTACAATCAACACTCTTGAACGTCAACCCTTGAATCATCCTAGAATGATGTAGATCTAAAAAAAGGTTCATATAGTTCAACCATGAATAAACCACGAGAGAAGAGGAATCAGGTAGAGAGGCTCTAGGGAAAGATAGAAATCACCGATGGGAACCCAGCACACCCGACGAAATTTCAATCGATGGTCGAATGGGGAAACTCGATGAGCCTGAAGTTTTTACAGCTGTTCACCGCTCTCTTGTATGAACCGAGGGGAGAAGAAGACGATTCTAGACATGTGATGTGACCCCGTACTGATAAAACAAATAAAAATATAAGTACACAACATGTTCATTTAATGTACACAATGTGTACTAGCCTCATCCAGCCCCACTAAAGGTAGACTCCTTGGTCACCTACAAGACCATGTGCGCGTTCGTTACACGACCAAGTACATACCTACACGCAACAACCTGGTGCACAATGTGTACTCAAAATTACATGATGTGTACTTAGAAAATTTCCCATTTATTCCTTATTCTTAAAAAAAACCCAAAATAAGGATCCATACCTGAAATTAAGATCCTAGTTCTTACAAAAGGTTACTTTTTTTTGGATATTATGAATAGTAACTATGATAATTTACCATGGTTAAGGGAAAAATATGTTAAATCAGGGTAACAAATAATATGATAAATATAATAAAATTATTCAAACTCCTACCAAAATATTATTAGAGGAGTTAAATTCCACATATATCACATAAGGGTTAGAATTAATTCATTTAATTAAATTTTTTCCATGAAAGTGATGCAATTATAATTAAAACAAAATAAAATGACAAGATTTAACTACCATATATCATATAAGTATAATAATTTTAATGTAGTGATAAACATGATAATACCTCAATACTATATAGTCTAAATAATTCTAATGAAATTATATACGTCGTTTGAATTTATTTATATTTTTTATAGATTATATAATTACCATTAATGGTGACACAATAGGGATGTATAAATTATTTTTTTAATAGAAATACAAAATAAATGGTTTTACAAATATTAAAAAAATATAATATAAACTAATTAATATACTCCATGAATTTTCTATGAGACTACGACATGTCATTATTGCATTAAAAAATTTATATTTGAATTTATCTTCTGTGCGGATTTTATTTAAAGTCAAATATATCCATAGAGTCAAAAATGATGCTATAGATATTCTATAAACATAATGTATTATTAAATTATTTAAAAGTCACAATGATATTTATAAATTAAAAAGTGAAAATTATAAGGTCTAAAAATTCATAAAATATCTAATTATGGATAATTGAAAACACATAACTAAATATTTATAACCATTCACTATTTTGAATATTATTACCTCAATTAAAATTAAATAGATAAAATAAGGATAAATAAAAATTACAAGGTTTAAAATAAAATAAAAACATGTATAAATTGTATTAGCTGAGATGATTTAAACCCAAAGTCATCTTACCTTTTAAATAATCCACATTGGGGTCATTTGAATTTAAAAATTAATTTATATTAATTTAATAGTTTTAGTATTTCCAAAGGTTCCCTTCCTCTCTCTTATAAAAAAGAACCTCTCCTAATCTTTTAATAACACTTATAAAGCCCTTTTTCTCATCCATACCCAACCCATTTCTTCTCCCAACATCACTCACTTAATTCTAGAGGTCACAATTTTGCTATAAATCTATCCTAGGGATACCTTTTGTGCAAATGAAAAGAGATACTCGAAAAAGAGGTTATTTTTTATCACATCTTTCAAAATTATTTTATCCTTGTAATTCCTAAAATTATGTTGTTCCCATAATAAAGTAGAAAATATAGTATCTTGTACATTATGAGATATTATTATAATTTTGTGACAGCCATATACCTCCTTTTATCCATCATATTAATAACAATATCACCGTGCATGCTTACGTATGGATTACCATCTCCACGTCATGGGGTAATTTTTTATTCATCAATACTTAATCTTTATGGGTATAATGAGGAGTATAATAAATTTAAATAAGAAATATACCATGAAAATTATTATTTATGATTATTATACCATCCAATTACATACCATTTAACTATTCAGTAAATTATTTCTTCACTCGTGCGTACGTACGACCTACGGTATCTACGACGCAATGAGATTCATTCTCCAAGTTAAACATTGGAGAATGATTATAATGTATAGTTAATAAATACATAAGAAATATATTAATTAATAATTCAAATTTATTTATGTATATATATATATATAAATATCATTTACTTTTTTCCATTCAATTAAATAAGGAAACTGAAACATCGCTCATGCGTACGTACAACCTACCATCTTGATGAATGGTGTATTCCATTTCAATTATCCATCTATTATATATAAATATATAATTAATATTTATGATATATAAATAATTTTTTACATTATTTATGTTATTAAATCACGATATATGTAATAATGTCAAGAATAACAAGTCAAAACACATACAATAAATAAAACGATTGTTACCCATAACGTTCCTTTAACATGTAATTGTTAAAAAAAATTGGTAATATGAAGTCATAAGTGAATCATATATGATATAATAAATATTATTATGGTTTTTTTAAATGTAAATAATATGTTTAAACTGACTATACAGGAGGTTTGGACACATATGGAAGAAATCAGACCTATGGTAAGGGATAATTTCACAATCTCATTATTTTATAAGATTGTTTATATATAAGTATTTACTATGGTATATTTATAATCAATGTCCATGTTTCCTAAATATTTAATATTATTCCTATTCTTATTTTTATTTTTTAATTTTAATTTTACATGTTCGTGAATTTTTATTAAATGGTATGGAAGGAAACTTTCTTTCATTTTCTATATGAGGAACTTTTAGAATTTTCCAGCAAGAGTACGAGAATACTGTTTTTTAACTTATATGGCATGAAAGTATTTTAACATATTCATAAAACTTTATTTACATTAAGCTTATTCTACAAAATATCAAGTTTGTTTTAAACTAAAATTTTCTCTTTTAAAATTGTGTGGCAATTTTAGAAAAGGAATTTTCTTTTGAAGAATAAAGTATATTTTCCTTAAGAACTAAATTCTAGTGTTTTATCAAAATTATTTTACACCTAAGATGACATCATGTTATATTTCTATCCTTATTATTAATTTTATTTGATTTTTTTATTATGTAATTATTTTTATGATATCTATTTATTTTATGTGGAATATGTTATGATGGAGTGATAGTTAAGGAACCCATTTTATTTCATTTATGATGCTTTAATGAATGATTTTTGTTTTGTGGCACAAGTAAGAATGATTTAATTATGAAGTGGTGGGACCTATATCTCCCTTAAATTCATTGGGTATATATTTATATCTCATGAGATATACATGTTTATAACGACAAGTAAATACGGTTTAGTAATATAGTGCTGGAACGACAAGTAAATCCAGTTCAGTAATACTTGTCTAGAACTACATGTAAACCCAATTCAGTAATGGACCTTTTCCACTATAATGGTCTTGGAAACAATGACTTGGCTACTATTGAAATCATATTATATGCTTATTTGTTTTTCCACAATTCCATTTTATGCCAATGTTATTTTATCATGGTTCATGATTCAATTATGATATATGACTTATGAATTTCCAAAATTTATTTCATGACTCATGACATTAGTATATATTAATTGTGGTATGTTTTTTTCAAAAGTTATGTTCATGTTTTAACATTCTTAGGTTTATGTTTTGTCTGATATTTTCTATGCTTACACATACTGAGAATTTGATCTCACCACTTTTCACGTTTCCTCCCCCCTAGGATTTGAAGAAGGGTATTAAATTGGATGGATCAGAAAGGGGTTCTAGTTATGAAGGATATATTAGGAGATGATGTAATTATTATATGAACCAGTTGTTTTTGTCTTATAGTTTCGAAAGGCACTAAACTAATACGGTATTTGGGTGTCTATTTTTTTCATGTATTAAGTATTACACAAATGTAATTTAATGTCCATGTATGACAACCTTGGGTCTTTACAGTTGGTATCCAAGTGATGTTTTAGTTATCCATTAGAAACCAGGATGTTAAAATTTTAGTGAGATCCCTAGAGATATTTATAAGGTATGCATAAGGAATTCCCTAAGTGTAAGTCTTAATATATGTTACCGTCCCAGAATTATAGTAACGATCATGAATAACATATTATTAAACAAAAGATGTTAGATATTGAAAGTACTACCCATTAATTATGATGTTTTCAAAGTATGATTTTGGCCTCTCACACTAGGATTTTTTGGTTTTAGAAAATAGATAGAACCCAAAAAACTATATTAATGATCAATGCACTAGGCAATGCAATTATTGTCCTCCTGAGAAACTAAATTATATGGGAGATGGAATTTAAAATATAATTTCTATACACACAAAATATTAGAGTCATTGTAGAATTCCAAATGAGGAGAGAAGGGAACAAAATTCTGTTGATTTCTTCATTAGGAAACAAACACCTTATTTTAGTGTGTCTTATGATCCACTTGTTTCTGAAAAATGGATCAGTACCACTGAAAATATATTTTTCATCCTTTAATATTTGGAACATGAGAAGTTCATTTTTTATATTTATCGTTTAGAAGGAGAAGCAGACTAGTGGTGGAATCTAATCAAGAATACAAGGCAATAAGATGAAATTGATTCCATGTAATGGAATGAGTTTAAGAACTTATTTGTCAATAAGTACTTTAATCGTATTCTTTGAAAAAAATATAGAAAATGAGTTCATTGAGATTATGATAAAGGATGATGAATCTGTTCATACATGCAGGGAAAATTTTACAAGACATTCATTGTATACTTTTGGATTTATCATCCAACCTGAATGTAAAGTTGATCGATTCTTTAGTGGATTAAAACCAAGTGTTTTAAGGGTATTAGCTATAAGATACTTAAGTTTCTATTAAGAGATATTGAATTTTTATGCCAAGTTAGAAATAGATGTTGGTGTTACATATAAATCTCATGGTTTTTACATGAAATGTAATATAGAGATTAAGGGAAAATCACAAAACAATGTTGAAAATAATATGAACATTTATTTATGCTAAATGTGTTGAAAGAAGCATGGTGGAGATTTTCTTAAATGTAGTAGAAAATGTTTTTATGTGTGAAAAATAAGTTCATCAAGCAGTTGAGTGCATATGTAATGGGAAAAGGTTGCAAATTATGTGAATAGAGAAAGGACTATAGATAATGCACCACCCACACTTCAATGCTACAAGTGAAAGGAAATGAGGAATTTTGATAACCAATGCCCTAATCCAAGGGTTATGGATTATTATCGATGTCAACAACCTCTAAAGGCCAAAGAAAAAGGGAAATAACAAGCGACCACTATTAGGAATGTTGAGTATGATAATAAAGTTGTGGAATGATTAAGTGTTTATATAATGGGATTCCAAAATAGTGTTGTAGAATCCCTTTTATGGTATTATGGAATATTGGAATATCCATGTATTTGTCGATTGTGGTTTTACATAAGTATATAGTAGCAGTAACCACAAAAATTGATTGTAATATTTTCGGAATGAACATGATATTCACATAATGAAGGGATTAGGAGATAATGAGATGTTTGTTAGTATTAACGACCTCATGACTGATTTGAGGACAAAGTGATTTCAAAGTTTGACTATATATAATTTTTTTATTGTTGGTGTGTTGAAATATATAATTTTTATAGAATGCATGTTTTCATTAACATTGGTAATTCATTTTATTATCATGTTTCAAGAGAATACATGATTAAGATATTCACATATTTGGAATGTGACCACCTAGAATAACCTTATGCGATATGAGAGATAAATGTTAAGACGATTTAGTTCACCTATTTCTAATGTTTTATATTTTAAATTTTTTATGAAATTTAATTTTATCCATTTATGGATAGTATAAGTTATATTCTAGTTGATGTTTTTTAGATTTATGTACCATCTCCCTATAATTGAAGGTATGCTTATTATATTACCTATTTTATCCTTTTTGTTGAGACATATGGAATGCCCTATCATTCCATCACATAATCTTCTAACACTTCAATAATGATATATTAAAATTTATTTATTTAAATAAGAGATGAAGTTGAAATTGTTCAATGCACAAAAAAATGGTGAGATTGTACCGAAAATCAAGTAAGTACTTATTCTCATGAAAAATTATTCAACTTTATTTAAAGGATAATGAAATCAAAAAATGTTATCTTAGTACCATTTTATCCAATGAATCAGGTGTTCCCTTAAATCATTACAGATTTATGGTTTTCTGGTTGTTAACTTTCACCAAACCTTTTTCTCTATCACTATCCATCAGAACTTGATGGTTAGATTTTTCTTCTATATAAATGGTTTCACTTCTCAAATATGTTCTCCTATATGTAAACCCATTGATGAGTTACTTTGGGTAACAATTATGTTTCTAACTTTCCTTTTTAAAAATAAATTTTTAGTATTCCTTTTTACGATGTGGGTCTCTATAAAAGAAACAATCAAGTAGTAAAAATTTTTTACCCTTGAAAACTTTTGAGGGAGAAATTAATTTTAAGGGGGTTATAATGTAACACCCCAATATTTTGTAAGATATATTCATTTTAATTTCCTTGATATCTTATGTTGTAAACTACACCAAGATTAGCTTGTGCTGTACACAACACCGTATTAGTGTGCAGTATACGCAACACTTTTCATGGTTTGTGTTACACACAATTTCAAGTTCATTTGAAAGGATTAATTTTACGCAAGACCGAGTGTAATTGATATCTAAATATTATAACCTATTCATTATAATGGTGGGTATGGACAATATTAATTTCCTTATACAAAAACTATTTAAAAGAAAATAAGTGAGTCTATAAAATAATAAAATCACCCTTTATGGATTTTATTACTGAAGTATATATTTAATATATTTAATTTAATGTTTTAAATTCATATTATATGTTTTATAGATATTATATAAGAACGAATAAAATTTTGTGGTTAAAAGAAGTATTTTGCAAATAATACAGTGTTACCACATTTTGATGGTGAACCCTTTTTAAATCTAGTTTTTGACAATTTAATAAGTTATTTTTAAAAAAGTAAACTTATTATTTGTAATAGGTACATCAATATTTAGATTTCTTGAAATTTTGGTATTTTTGTGATGAAATTCACATTTTAATGAATAGTGAAAAATACCACATTTTAATTCAAATATTCCTTTCACTACTGGAAAATAGGTCTATACCCACGGTTTTGCAACAAACCGTGCGTATAGGGTACCCCTATACCCACGGTTTTCCAAAACTGTGGGTATAGGTATAGTATGGGAACCTATACCCATGGTTTTTCAAAACCTTGGGTATAGGCCACCAATACCCACGGTTGTGCCAAAAATCGTGGGTATTGTTTTCTAATAAGAACTATACCCACAGTTTTGAAGAAAACCGTGGGAATAGGGTATTTTCTGAAGACTTATACCGACAGTTCTTCAAAACTGTAGGTATTGCATTTTTTTTGGAAGACCTATACCCACGGTTCTGGAGAACCGTGGGTATAGCTTTCCTGCGTTATGGTGGGGAAAAAACATTAGTCGGGACACGAAAAAATATTTGGCAAGATGAAATTTTTTCACGGACCTTTTTAATATATATAGGCAGATGAATATATATATATATAACAAGTAACAATGTCAGCTCGATTGGTACCTCAAAAGCGGCTTTTAGGTTTAATGTCAGATTAGAGTTCGAATTCCCATGGCCATGCTTTTCATATTTAAATAACCATTATATTAATATATATATGCTGATATATGTACCTATAAGAAAAAAAGATAAAAGCTTGGTTGGTCCGGTGTTCTGTGCGGGCGCGCTGCGTAGTAGGAGGTGTGGGTTCGAAACCCCGTATTAGCATTTTTTGAATTTAAAAACCTGACGTGGATTATATTAATATATATTAGTAGATAGATATATACATAACAGATAAGATTCATATCCCGGTTGGTTCGATGGTGGAGCGTAGCCGCGAGGCCCTGAGGGAGGCGCGGTTTCGAAACCTCCTGGGCGCCAATTTTTTGAATTAAATACCCTATGGGTTTCAAACCGTGGTGTTTGTTGTGTGCCATGGTGGCACAGCAGTGTGCCACATTGGACACCCCCTATACCCATGGTTCTCCAAAACCATGGGTATGGGATGAGACTCCTATACCGATGCCTTTCCAGCCCACGGTTCCCAAAACCGTGGGTATATCCCATTTTTTCAGTAGTGTTTTCGTCTGATTTACTCATATAGTTAGATTATCTTTTTAATTTGTTTTAAATTGTAATTTTATTATGTTATTATAATTTAATCATATTTTGTTCATTGTATGTAATTTCACATTTAAATTGGGCATAAACACATGTCTATCTTTTGATAGTTTTTACTTCTTAAAAACATGCTTTCTGGTTTTGACAACGAGAATTAATTTTAATTTAATTACTGAAACTTTTGTGTTTTTAATTTTTAAAAATGGATTCCATATTTGGAATCAATATTTCCAAAATATTTTAATAGGTTACATTATTTGTTTTGGATATTATGAATAGTAACTATGATAATTTACAGTAGTTAAAGGTAAAACCGGTAAATTAGGGTAACAAACAATATGATAACAATAATAAAATTATATTAACACCTATAAAATTATATTGGATGAGTTAAATTCTACCAATATCACCCAAAGGTCCGGATTTATTATTTTAATTGACTTTTTTCCATGAATGTGATGTAATTATAATTAAAACAAAATAAAGTGACAACATGTCACTCTCATATATCTTAAAAGTATAACAATTTTAATATAGAAATAAACATGATAAAATGTATTAAATAAATTGTATAAAAAAAATGAAATTATAAAGATCATGTGAATTTATTTATAATTTTTATAGATTAAATAATTACTATTAATGATGACACAATAGTGGTGTAGAAATTATTTTTAATAGAAATATTAAATAATTGGCTTTAAAAATATTAAAAGAAATATAATACGAACTAATTAATGTGATCCATTAATTTTATAGGTGAATATGACATTTTAGGAGTGTATTTAATATTTTGGTTCTTATTTATCTTCTTTGTGGATTTTATTTAATTTTAGTAAATAAATAGTGTTAAAATTGACGCTATTGATATTTTATAAAAATATCGTATTATTAAATTATTTAAAAATCACAAAAAAATTCAAAAATTACAAGGAAAAAATTATATGGTCTAAAATTTCACAAAGTATTAAATTATTTACAATTTACAAAATATATTTAAATATTTATAACCATTTAATATTTAGAATTTTATTACCACAATTAAAATAAAATAAATTAAATAAGGATAAATCAAAATGATAAGGTTAAAAAAAACATGTCTAAATTTTTTTGGATGAAAGGATTTAGATCAAAATCGTCTTATATTCTAAATAATATACTCTGGAAGCATTTTAATTTAAAATTAATTTATATTAATTTAATTGTTTTGGTATTTCCAATGGTTCCCCTCCCATGTCTTAAAAAATGAAACCTCTCCTCTTTTAATCACACTTCTAAAGCCATTTTCTCGTCCAACCCCAGCACATATCACATAAAATATTCTCTCAAATCCTCCTAGAGGCCACACATTGGGCATGAATATATCCTATGGAGACCTTTTGTGCAAATCAAAAGTAGATACTCTAAAAAAGGTAATTGTTTTATCACCTCTTTCAAAATTATTTTCTTATTCTACTTTCTATTTCTATGTTGTTACCATACTAAAGTAAAAAATACACTATATTCTATATGATTAGAAGTTATTATAATTATGGGGAAACCATATACATCCTTTTATCCACCCTACAAAAAACAATATCACCATGTGTGTGTACGTATGACTTACTGTCTCCAAGTCGTGGTGTAATTCGTTATTCAACAATAATTAATTTAGATGACTATAATAATGAGTATAATGTATTTAAATAATGAATATAACCTTTTAATTATTATATACAATTAATATAACATCCAATTATATACTATTTAACCATTAAGTGAATGACATCGTCGCTCGTGCGTACGTACGACCTACTTTCTATACGACACGATGGGATTCATTCTCCACCTGAACCATTAAATAATGATTAAAAAGTATATATAATGAATAATCATGAAATATATGACAATATAATTCTTATGAATATATATATATATATCATTTACATTCTTCCATTCAATTCAATAAGGAAACAGAAACATCGTTCATGCATACATACGACCAACCGTCCACATGAACGGTGTATTCCATTAGATTTATATATCTATTATATATATATATTTATATACCAAATATTAAGGATATATAAATCATTTTTTACATTCTATAAGTAATAAAATCAAAATATAAGTAATAATATCAAGAATAAAAATTCAAAAAACGTATGACAAATAAAACGATTATTACCCAAAATGTTGCTATAAAATAAAATTGATAAACAAACAGGTAATATAAAGTCATAAGTGAATCATTTGTGATATCATAAATATTATTATAGTTCATTTACAAGTTAATAATATTTAAAAACCCACTATATAGATGTTTCAGACACATACAGAAGAAATCAGACCTAAGGTAAGGGACAATGTCACAATCTCATAATTTTCAGAGATTGTTTATACGTAGGTATTTACTAGGGTACATTTATCATCCACTTCCATGTTTTGTAAATATTTAATATTATTTCTATTCTTCTTAAATTTTATAAATTTAATTTTACCCATTGGTGCATTTTTATTAAATAGTATGGAATGAATATTTCTTTCGTTTTCCATACGAGGAA
This sequence comes from Viscum album, assembly GCA_963277665.1. Lineage (NCBI taxonomy): Eukaryota > Viridiplantae > Streptophyta > Magnoliopsida > Santalales > Viscaceae > Viscum > Viscum album. Next base: position 2,059,550,184 of record OY728133.1, on the reverse strand, counting down.
CTTTTTATCTTTCCAGAAAGAGTACGATAAAAATGTTTTTAAATTATATAGAATGAATGGAATTTAATGTCTTCATAATTCCTTATATTATTAAATATTACTCTAAAAAATTTAATGTTTATTTTCAACTAAATTATTATCATTAAATTTTTTGTGGTATTTTGAGAAAAGAAAACTTTTTTTGAAGAAGAAAGGATATTTTCCTCAATAATTAAGCTCAAGTGTTTTATAAAAATAATTTTCTATATAAGATTTTATAGGGTTATGTTTATATACTTATTATTAATTTGATTTCATTGTTTCTATGATGAAATTAATTTTATGAAATCCATTTATTTTATATTGATTATGTTATAATGGAATGATGTTTAAGAAACCCATTTTATTTCTTGGGTTATCCTATGATGAATGATTTATGTTTTTTTAGATCATATTAGAATGAATTCATTATTATATGGGTGAGACTGATATATCCCTCCAAGTAATTGGTAAAATATTTGTATCCCATGAGATATACATGACTATAATATCAAGTAAATCTGGTTTAGTAATACAGGTTTGGAATGTCATGTAATTCCAGATCGGTAATACATGGCTGGAATGTCATGTAAACCTAGTTCAATAATATACTTGTTACCATATGATGGTCTTGGTAACAATTACTTTTCTACTATAGAATTCATATTATGTTCTTATTTTTTTTCCATAATTATTATTTTATTTCTTATTCTATTTTATCATGGTTCGTGATTTTATTATGATTTATGCCTTATAAACTACCAAGATTTATTTCAAAACTCAAGATTTTCTTATATGTTAAATGTGGTATGTTTATTTTCAAAAGTTATGTTCATGTTATTTAAATTATTATTTTTATGTTTTGTAAGATATTTTCAATGATTACCCTTACCGAGCCTTTGCGCTCAACCATTTTCATGTTTCTTTTACCCCTGGATTTGAAAAAGGGTCTTAAGTAAGATGTGTCAAAAATAGGTTCTAATTATGAATGATAAAGCTAGAGATGGTGTAGATGTTTTTAGAACTAGTTGTTTATATTATCTAGTTTCTAAAGGAACTAAACAAATACGGGTTTTGGGAGTCTATTTTTGTCATGTATTAAGTATTCTGAAAAATTAATGTAATGTCCATGTATGTTAATCTTGGGTCTTTACATGTTGGGTAACAACCGTTAGATCAGGATAGGTTGTGAGGCTTCAACCCATGACCAAAGGACAACAAGGGTTTTGTGCACTACCGCTTCCCTACAGAATGTCTCAATCAGTATGAAATTTCATTAAATTTAATGGATTTATTTATTAAAAAATAACATGGGATTTTATTTTAGGAATAACAGTTGATTTATATTAGAAGAATTTATGATCAAATCATTATAATATTTAGGTTTCAAATATAGTTAGAAAAGGTTTGAATAATTTTAAGGATAGTTATTTCTAAAATAATTTTTTTTAATGATTGGGAATTACTATTCATTTTAGAAGATTAATGTATCATATTATGGTTTAATCATTTTGGGAATTATATTCCCATATTCTATTTATTTTGGTTTTGGTTATTGTCTAAAGACAATCAGAATAGATTGAAAATAACTTTTATGTTTATTTGGTCTTTAATATTTTTTTTGGTGCTTCAAGAATTAAATATTCATCTTAAATACCAATAATTTGGAGTAAATATGAGATTGTGGTGTAAATTTTGAAAATGATGAAATTATAATAATTTATTAAGTATACATCCATATTTTATTAGTCTATATGGTGAATGAAATCCTTAAACATTAGAAAAAGGATCTTGAAAAAATGATATCCTACAACATATTTTCTAATGATTTCGATGACCTTTTCCACAAAAATTTGGATTGTGGTTTTGTTTTAATTGACTTATTATTGGCCACTTTCTGTATCACTTTTTATTAGTCCATGGGATTTAGTATTTTCCTTCCAAATCAATATTTTAATTTTCCACCAATATTATCCCTATGTGGAATCCTAGTTATGTGTATATTATATTGGCCTTTATGTTTCCAGCTTTCCAATTTAAATATTATGTTTTATTAACCATTTTATTGTTGTTGGTTTAAATTAATGAATTATAAAATTTTAATCCTTTGATAACCAAGATTAATTTCGAAGGTGAAATTCATTTTAAGGAGAGATGGATGCCACATCTTAGGATTTTAAGATATACCTTCTTTAAAATTAATTTAAATTAATTAAAATCTTGAAATATATGAAATGAAATTTTTATAGTGTGTTATACACAACACCATGTTTATTTTTTGGTGCACACAACATAAAGTATCTTTGATAATATGTGTTATATGAAAGACTTAATTTTAGGAAACAACCATATTATATAAATATTTAATATGATAATTATAACCAAGAAATCAGAATGGTGAGAATGAATGATATTAACCTAACAATTATAATATATTTTACACATGTTTATAAAATGAGTTATTTCTAATAAATTAGAAATTAAAATCTAAACCAATTGAATATAAAGAACGAGATATTATGAAAACTATTTTTATGACTAGAATGTTTTCAATCACTATTAGTTAAAGATCATTATAAACTATATATGTTATATATTCAATAAAATATTTTTCAATTAATTCCACATGTTTTATAGGTATAAAATAAGAATAAATCCAATTATAAGCATAAAAATCTATATTTTCTAAATGGTTGTTTTGTAGCCTTTTAATGGAAGACTTATTTTAAAACAAAATTTTGATAGTTTAAAAATATTTAATTATAAAAAATAATATCATGTTTTTAAATATTAATATAAAAATATAATTTTGGTGAATTTTTGGTATTTTTAAGAGAACTTTCATATTTTGATGAATAACAAATAACACTGAATTTTAATCAAAAAATACATTTTCATCTAATTTATTTATATAGGGAAATTATAATTTAAATTGATTTTAATGTAATTTTTTTTTCAAATATACATCAATAAATCTAATTTAGGTTATTTTAAGAAATTTCACTATGAAATTTTATTTAATTAATTTTCAATCTTTTGAACCACTAACTTTAAAAACTCATTGTTTTGCCCCATCTACGGGAATAATTTTAAAATAAATTATGAAACATATGTGCTTTGAATATGAAAAAATGGATTCCATATTTGTAATCATAATAATTTATAATGTTTAGTAAGGTCAAATTAGTTTTTTAGAAAAAAACATTAGTGGAGGCAATTAAAATAATTACAACGATTATGGTTAAAATGAGTTTACTTACTGGTTATGGTATAATCATAAGGAAACAAATGACCTATAAAATTTTCAAAAATAAATTATTTGGACATATTTAGACCACACCAAAAAATTTCTCTGATTCAATTCATTAATGTATGCATTTTATGTTAGGGAGACCTCCTAATTGTGTTTACCTTATTGTATTTACAATAATTCCACTCATCGTCCACTGTAAAAACGCACTCAATATCATCATTTATTCACAACTCTCAAGCCTTTTGGATCATAAAAAATATACAAAAAAACTAACAACATCCAACCATATATCCTAGAACCCTCACATTGGGAATACATCCACCAAAGAAGTCCTTTTGTGCAAACCAATAGGAGTTACCTGTAAAGGAGGTAACATTCATCAACGAGTAGTTTTTCTTTATTTCATTATCTACCCATTAAATTATTATTACTAAATGATTATATAATAAACATAGTATAATAAATAAAATATTATTTTTTTATGTGAAGGGTTCGAACTACACCTACACACACTTCCATCAAATGGGTAACAAAATCACAATTTGTGTGTACGATGAACTATCACCTTGCAAAATGATGTCCTTCGTTTTTTCATTAAGACATCTTATGGATGGAAATTATGTATTATATAATATTTATATATGATATATATGATATTTTTAATACATTAATACTAATTTATTTACTATTTACCACATAATATCATGGTATCCACTTTTCTCGAATACGATAACATCATTTATGGATGTGTGGATTACCGCCTCTTAAAGGAGATGAGATACTTTCACACATTATAAGGAATATATTAAGGATAGGAATTAAAAACTAAGATTCAAATTAAATATTTATGATATTAATTCCATAATTATCAATCTATACATATAACATATATTTTTCTTTTTTCCATTTCACAAACCGAAAAGTGATAATGTCATTCATGGATGTGTGGACTCCTACCTCATCGAAGTGATGTAATTCTTCATTTTTTCATTACCAAATAAAAAAATAATATATATAAATATATATAATTAAATAACATGGTATTTATGATGTATTTTTAATTATATAAATCAAAACATTAATTATATTCTTTCCACAATGATCATTGAAAAATGGGAACATTACCCACACGTACATACGACCTACCATCTCCAAGATCATAATATTGATTCATTTTTCAAATCCATATTTACTATTAGATATTATAAATATAATTTATGTAAAAATTTTATAATTATGTCATTTTTATTATTATAGAGATGTTTAAATAAGGACCTCATTGGCTTTAGTCGACCCATCAAGGCCATTTTGACACATAAGACGAATATGGTCAAAACATCCAACTTAAACATCATTGATTAAGTAATTTAATATAAATTATTTATATGCCAAATAAAAGTAAAAATAAAATTTATAAGGTATCTAAAGAAATTAAATTGTTAATATAAGTTAATTATTCACCAATATATATGATATTTAAGACAAATTAGAATCATGGTAAGGGGTTTCTTAAATCGCCAATCTATTTTTTCATTTTCCATAAGCCGGTTAGAGGGAACCGATACCCCAACCCGGTTTGAGGAAAACCGGGAACCTCACAACTATTCCAGACGATTCAACCGATTTCAAATTCAAAATTCAAACATAAACAGGATTTAACGCGCGCAGTCGCCTCGAGCCACGAGCCACGTGACCCGCCTCGTGCCGCGATCCATCATCACGTGTCAGACTCCGCGCAGACGCCTCGAAACACGCCCCATCATGTCGCCGGCAGGTCACGCCAGACCGACCACCGTCGTTCACCGGCGACCGCCGACGTCTCCACCAGCCACCGTCATCGCCTACACTGGCGAGCTTCGCCGTAGTCAAAGAAACCACCGTCGGGAAAACAACCCGACACCAGAGCACCAGCAACATCACCCGAAACACCGCGATAACAGAGAAGAGGCCTAAATCCTTCACCCCCATCTCGCGGAACAGAATAGATCGCAGAACCTTCGCGATGAAACAACAAAACACACAGAAATTCAAAATGAACAGGAAAACAGGAGAACGTCCCTGCCTCCATAGTAGCCTAAACGGCGGAACGCAACCAGCCGATTCACCTCCAAAACAGCAGCTCAAAGCCACCAAAAACCTAGATCCAGAACCAAAATCCATCGCCACCAACCAGGAAACCCGTGAAGACCGCACCCGACCACCTATTACTTGCAGACGATACCGAATGGTTCCCTCACCCGCGGAAACTGGGACTCGGTCCTTGGACGAATGCACCGCCATGAAAGGCTGAATCAAGCACACCGTGAGAGACGACCGAGACAAGAGAACCCCCGCCATGTACAACAAGCAAAGGGGGCGCCGACGGGGGCCAGATCAGGGCGAAACCGGGAATATGTTTTAAAGGACATATTATTGTGGTATTATATATTTAATCATTTATTTTTTTGTATTTACATTTTTCACACAAAATTATTACATTAATTTATTCTTACTCCAATGATACGACCTTTGTATGGGATTTCTTCTCACTTTTTTACATCTCTAAGATAAATGTCATATTAACCACTTACTAGTTTTGTGTGATGTATATAATAAACATATTGGTATATAATATCCTTAATTCATTTATCATAAGGGTATTTTAATGTTTTATTTGATGATTATTTCTTTTGGGGCTTCTAATCCAGATGTAACCATAGTTATAAGGTGATTTCTAGTCTCACTTTTATTTATGTGAGACTTATTACATATTCACAACTTATTATTATTATGTGGTGTATAAAACTCAAATTAATGAATTTTATGATTATTATACTTGAATTTATAGGTATTTACATATCCATTTTAGTGTCTCTCTTCACAAGGTTTACATTTTCAGTGTTACAAGTACATTAATCAATTTTTTTTCACATTTATCCTTCTTTGAGACATTTGTTATGTTATACACATATATTATTTTATGAGGTTTATATATTGATAATTTAACATGTTATTTCTATAATATTATTATTATAATGATATTATAAGTTTCATTTAATGTTATTCCATTCATGGGGATTGTGATACAAATGTTTCAATGTGAAATAGGACACTTTGGAATGCTTTAAAATTATTTTCCTCAATAAGGTTTTTTTTGTTATTTTTAATGGTGTTTTCAATCATAAAATTCAAAAACTATTTTTTCTACTTATCTTCCATTGGGGATATTTTTCATTGATATAATAATCACTCATTATTTATAAGGAGTATTATTATTTGATTGAAATTGTTATGCAACCCATTTATTTTCCACGGGCTAATAATGTTTCAATGGGGCTATTATAGAACCCTTTTATTTTCTATAGTTTAACCATGTTTTAAAAATATTATTATGGTCCCCTTTTCTTCTTCATGGATTTATCATGTTCAAAGATATTGTTATCTAACCCATTTATTTTCCATGATTCAATATTATTTCAAATATATTGTTATGGAACCCATTTCTTCTCCATGGTTTTATCATGTTTTTATGTTTTTTATAATGAAAGTGTTTTATTCATGGAACTTGAGAATTATATTAAACTGGTGAGACTCATATAGGTTATATGAAGGGTAAACCCCCTTTATATCTCATTGAAAATGGGTGATACCAATATATCTTATAAGAAGGGTGATTACCGTTATTGATCTACGATGAATTAGGTATGGATAATTTTAAAAGTCAGCCATATGATTATTCAAATTAGAAGAGTTTCAGAAGGTTTTTGAATGGTTTTTGGAAGGATTTTGGCAGGTTTTTACGAAATTTATTAGCCATGTTACCAAAAAGAGTTTTAATTTCTGGTTATGAGTTTATAATATTTCTATTTATTGAGATTGATATGACATGGATTTTGATTATTGACTTTGATGACTCTTTTAATTTCCCTATTTTCATATTTGATGATCCAAGTACTGATGCGTTTGAGTTATTTTATGATTTTCTCATTAAATTTTATTATTTAATCATGCCCTTATGAAATATTATTCTCATTTATGACATTTATTTCTTGTTGTTTACGTTTTACCTTACTGAGTGTTTGAGATCATGATTCTTATGTTTTATTTTCCCCATGTTTTAAAGAATGGTGGTGAAAGATTTATTTTAATAAAGGATTTACCATAGATCATTTTTATGACTTATTATAAAATAAGAAAATCTAGGATAATTGGGAATAATGTTCTTTTTATTTCATGTGATTTTTATGTAAGAGTTTATATTTATTCTATAAAACTCAATACAAAAAATTTACACCAATATGCCAGTGATCCATGTTTTTCATTTGATGATGAATGATTTAGATGAAAAATTTTGGTCAAAATTATCATCATTAATTTCAGGAATGTGAAGTTATGGATTTAAGAATAGGATCTAGGAGTGTGGGTCATGTGGATTGCATATAGAGAAGATGAAAATACACTTTTAAATTTATATTCTTGGAGAGATGAGTTTGTTTCTCGGATTTAATGTTATGGGAAAAGAATATTTTATTTTCATATCAAAAGAAAAATATGTGAATTAATTGCTGAAGAAGTTTTGTATGAATGATTCTATAGAGGGGTCAATACCCATACTAGTTAGGGTGAATAATAGTAATAATTTTAGAGGAAAAATGTAAATGAGAAAGAATTCAGAAGGATGATTGGAATTTTTCCTTATCTCAGTATATCATGACCTGATATTGTCTCTATAGTGACATTGTATATATATTATCAAATTGATCTTAATGAATCACACATGATTATTCAAAAAATACTTCATGAGTAAATCAATGGGATTTTAAATTTCGGATGGATGTACAAAAAAATCAAGCACCTGAACATGGACAGATATACAAATGATAATTATATTGGAGTCTATATTGGTAGATAATATATACCAAGTGGTATATTATTTCATTGAAAAATCATTGTGATCTAAAATTTAAAGAATAAAAACTTATTGAAACTATATACTATAGAGGCTAAGTATGTGGTTCTTACAAATTCTTGTACACAAATGATTTTGATGAGATAGTAGATATAAGACTTGAAGGTTAGGATTAAGATTCCAATAAAAAATTAATGTGATTCGAAAAGGGTAATTTATATTTTAAAGAATATATTATAATACTCTAAATATAAACAGATCCATATGAGCTATCATTTTATCAAAGAGAAGGTTTCAAATAGAGCTGTAAGGCTAGAATTAATTCTTATATGGGATTTTATTATAGATATCTTCACCAAGTCCGTACCTAAGGTTAGATATAAATGTTTAATGATGATTATTCATGTTAAAACATTCCCTATCACATGAGATAAATTGTATTAACCCATATTACTTTAGATATTATTGTCAAAGGGGGAGAAGGGTACACAACTCTCTTCTATTACTACATATAATCCAATGAATAATTTATTAATAAATGGGGGGAGTAGTGAGTATATATACCCTATACTTTTATGCCTAACATTACATGATTTTAAGTATAATTAAAAGTCGTTCTATAAGCTAAGGATTGTAAAGTCTAATGTCATAGAAGTCTAGGTACATAAAATTGAAAAAATTAAATTAAAATAAATAATTATTTATTTAATCTTCATAAAGACCTCCAAAATTCCATTGTGTTCATAGATATTCATAGGATAACATGGGAATAACATGAACAAAGATATGAGATAAAATTCCCGATACGGGAATAAGCATAAGAATAATTCCTTAGAACATGGGTTAAAAGACATGACATAATGATATAAAAAGTATTGGAACATATGGATTGATAACATATAAACATGGGAACATATAATAATGGAGTCATAGTATTGTGGTAGCAACATAAAACACGACTTTAGAATAATTCAAGGCTTGTTTCACATAGAGGAGAATAAGTAAAGGTTAACCACCAAGACTGTTGCACATAGTAGCACAAGTCAAGGCTAACCTCCATGACTGTTGCACAAAATGCCTCATGAGACAAAAAATTACTCAAGGAATTGGATTTATATCTATGAACACCAATAATTAAATGTTCAGGAATGATATTTCCATATATAGAATCACACATAATCAATAATACATAAAAATAAGGGTACTGATGGAAAGAAATGGGAATCATAACTTGGCCATAAAGCCTAATGAATGGGAGTATCATAAAAGTTTCCATGAAATAAAGGACATAAAATATAAATGATAATTGATAATTGAAAATAATCATATATCATGGTACGTTATGTAAAATATAATTGATTACATGTAAGAAAATTATTTTAAAATTTTTAGCATAAGACATTTTAGTGCTATTTTAAGTAAAATATTAAATAAAATTTAAAATAGAAATGAAATAATATTTTATATAAAACCTAAAGTGAACCAAGAATGTTTTAATAATAAGAAGGATGATTTTATAAAAACAATGGTGGATTAAAAAAATTGATATAGTGCACATGAAATTGGGTAAGAATTCAGGAAATTCCCTTCAAAAGGGTTTACTTATCGGGATGTATTGAGGAAGGAATCCTTTAAAACCATGTATATCCAAAAAAGAGAAAGATGAATGGACATTGTTACATGTGTTTATATAATATAAACATAATTTATAATATGTAAATACAAATAAATGATAACTTCCTTTGGGTAGAATGAAAGATAGAGGAACCTAAAGAAATAATGGAGGTTCATGTAGAATCCCTTACATTACATCATTTGATGTTATTATCTTGATCCTAATGTCCTAGATAACCCAATTAAATTAATTAATTTGTTTTTAAAGAACCTATTATTCAGGTAATTTATTTATTATAGCCTTATTATGTTCATATGCGACCTTTTTGATGGGTTAAGAGGTTTAATATCATTGTTTGGGAGCGTCTGTCTCCTTAGTTTTCATGATTGGTTTACATATATACATCTAAGGGTAAATATGTAAGAAGAGAATTTTTTTACATAATTAAAATTTTATGTTATTTGTGAACATAAAAAATATTAAATTCTTAAATAATTAATTTTGTTAATTGGAGGGAATACGAATCATTATATAAAACTCCAATGATAACTGTTCTAGTTAATTGGCGGGTTTTTATCGCAACAAACTCATTTTGATTTATAAATTAATATCTATTGTAAAAAAGTTGTTATAATATTAAATTATACATAATACATAAATTATAGTCTTTTTCAACCATCAAAATGGTTTCAAGACCATAATTGAAGACAATAATAGAAATTGGAAATACATTGTCCTTAAATGTGATAAATTAACAAATCTCGGAGGGTATTTTCATTTATAGTATAAAAGGAGGGGAAGAATAGATGATGATGAATTATTACATTATCTTATAAATATTATAGTACAATTATGTTATTTTACTCATAATAACATTTGGATTAAATAAGGCGAGGAAATAATAGAAACAAAGGAACTTGAAAGAAAATAAAAGAAACGAAAGGAAGAATTTTCCTCTTGAATATAATTTCATTGAGAACCTATTTAGGAGAGAGGATTTGGTATTTTGAAGAGCAAAAGAGATACTGAACGTGGGATACTAGATTAGGAAGGTATTTGAGAAATTTTTTGACTAGGAACAAGTCTTGAGAGGATTAAAAAGAAGAGGTGGTGAGGGTGGTTTTTATAGTGGAGGAGAGGAGGGGTTTCCCATTATTTTAATCACTATTTTAGTATTTCTGCTCAAGACTATGAATATTCTTGAATCTTGTGACCAAAAATAGTAAAAATAGAATTATTATTCATATTAAAGTCCATCTACATCATCCATGACTCAAGATTAATGCATAAATTCATTTATCTAGTAGTTATAGTAAATTTTCATATTTTACTATTCACAAAAATTCATGTATTTTAGAAAAATAATAAAAATTCAGCCCGACCATTTTATGGTGTGTAAAATAAAAAAAATAAACACCATTTTTCTAAAATAATTTTCAAAATAAGATAAATTTAATTTTTAAATAAAATCCTAATTTACCAGAAAAATAAAAATTTTAAAATTAAAACTGTTTTTCTAACACATTGAAAAATTAGATAAGGTCTTATAAAATTATCTTTTGATCATAAGAAATAAAAATAATAATTTATGAATTATTTTTATGAAAATAAATTTTCTTTTAATTTGTTAAATTAATCATAAAATTGTAATTAAATATACATGACATACCAAAATACCAACACTTTATTAATAATTTTTAAAAATATTAATTTAATTATACTATGATATAATTATACCATAATGTCACTTATAAGATGGATAAATTTTATTTATACTTTAATTTGTGAGCTTACTATTAAATTTTCTACTTCACTATTCATAAGGGACAAAATACTATTCCAAAGGTCAAGTAAATATTTTATTAGTATAACTTCCGTAAAATCTAGAGACACCTTTTACTTCACTCATTCTTTATTTCTATGATTTTAATTGTTTTCTATATGCAATTTTATGTGAGTATACTATAAGATATAATTATAAAACATGAATTTTATTGATAATACATTGGGCCGTTACATTCTCCCCCCTTATCAAATTTTACCCTGGAAATTTCATTTTAAATTCTATGTCGTAAACATGTGTGGGTATTTTTAATTCATTACCTCCTCTAGTTCCCATGTTTCCTCTTCATACTTATAGTTCCCCTACAATAATTTGAACCGATGAGTAGTCTTGTTGTGTAGAACTTTATCTCTATGATCCTAGATCTTCACTGGATTATCCTTATAAGAAAGATCATTCTCCAACTGTACCACCTTTGAATAGAGTACATGTGAAGTATTTTGTATGTAATTCCCTAAGAGGGATCCATGGAATATATCCTTTACTTTAGACATTGTAGGTGGAAGTGCTAATTAATATTCCACGGATCTAACATAATCAAGATCTCTAAGGGGCCAATGTACCTATGTCTAAGCTTTCCTTTCTTCCCAAATATCATGACTTTCTTCCATGGAGATATGTGGGGGAATACAATTTCTCTAACTTTAAACTCAAGGTATCATCGATGATTGTCTGCCTAGCTCTTTTGTCATCTTTAGGCTACATTGATGTGTTGCTGAATGGTTTTCACCTTCTCCACCATTTCATAGACCATTTTAGGTCATAGTAGCTTATGCTCACTGACTTTATCGCAACAAACCATTGTTCTTCACCTTTTCCCATAACGAGATTCATATGTTGACATTCAGATGATGGAGAGGAAACTATTATTGTAAGATAATTAGAACAGTGGATGATTTATTACCCATCCTTCTTTGAAGTACATAGAGCACGCTCTCAACATATATTCCTGTATCTGAATAGTTCTCATATATTGGCAATCAGTTAGAGGATGATAAGACATACTGAAGTTTAGTTCACTGCTTAGAGCATGTTGAAGACTTGTCCAAAACATTAATGTGATGATCCTATCTCTGTTAGATACAATAGATAGTGGTACAACATTAAGACTTACAACCTATTTGATATATATCCATACAAGTTTATCAAATAAGAAGTACTCTCGAATTGCGATAAAGTGAGTAATCTTTGTAAGATGATCCACAAGGACCCATAAAGCATTGTTTTCTCTGAATGTCCTTGGAAGTCAGTGACAAAGTACATGGTGATGTTCTCCAACTTCCATGATAGTATGGATAGTGGTTGTATCATTCCAATATACTTTTGTCTTTTAGCCTTCATTGGTTGACATACCAGACCCTTTGATGTATATTCAGAAATCTCCTTCTTCATATTGTCCCACATAAATTTCCCTCAGATATCTCAATACATCATTGTACTCCCTGGGTGAATAGAGAAGGTTGAGCTATGTGTTTCATTCAAAAGCTTCTTATTTATTTGTGGATCAGATAATACACATATTCATGACCCAAATTTACAAATCCTACCTTTTCAGTCTTGAAATCAAAGGATTTCCCATTTATGATAGCTTCCACCCTTTTCTGAATTTCCACATCATTTCCTTGAGCATCTTTTATTTTCTCCCTGAGGGATGGTTAAATAGTCATTTGGGAAAGGAATGCTTATTCTACTCTATTAATGATTCACATGTCTTTCATTTACAAATCTAATAATATTGGATCCTTTCCAATTATTATCATTAATAATGATGCAAGATTGATTCTACTTAGAGTATCTACACCTTATCTGCCTTACCAGGATGTTAGTGGATTGAGTAGTCATGATCCTTAACAAGCTTCAACAGCCTTCGATGGATTATATTAATCTATTTCTATGTGAATATATATTTTAGAATCTTATGATTAGTATTTATATCACAATTATCCCCATAGTGGTAATGCAACAATATTTTCAATGAAATGATCACATATTCCAACTACAGATCATGTGTGGGATAGTTTTGATCATGGATTTCATGTTCCTTGAGGCATAAACTACCAATTTATTATTTTTCATCAGTACACATCCTTATCCTTTCTCCGAGGCATCACTGTACACCATAATTAGTTCTCCACTTATCAAGAGTGTTTGTGCTGGTGTAATGATAAGCCTCTTTTTGAGCTCCATAATGCTTTCCTCGCATTCTTGAGTCAAGAAAAACATCACCACCATCCATGTTAGCTTGGTCATTAGATTTTAAAATCATGATAAGTTCATTATAAATTGTAGATAATACCCAGCTAGACCCAAAAATCCAAAGATCTTTTTTTAAGATGTTTTCCTAAGCCACTCTTGAATTTCCTTGGTATTAGATTGTTCTACAAATATCTCTTTTCTAGTGATAACATGCGCCAATAATGAGACTTCCTCCATCCATAACTCACATGTACTGTACTTTTCATATAGCTTATCCCTTTTTAAAGTATTTAGTACAATATTCAAATTCTCCCAATGATCCACCTTACTCTTAAAGTATATAAAATATCATTGATAAAGTCTATAACAAATTTTTTGAGTTAATATCATCAAAATCTATTCATTAGATCCATGAAATTTTCTAGAGAATTAGTTAGTCTGAAGGGAATCACTATGAACTCGTTGAGTTCATACCTCATTCAAAAGTTAGTATTGTAAATATCTTCCTTACTCACCTTTAATTGGTGATATCCCGATCGAAGGTCCACCTTAGAGAAATAACTGGATCCAAGAAGATAATCAAACAATTCATCTATCTGAGGTTGGGATACTTGTTTTGAACAATGATTGTATTGAGCACTCTATAATAAATGTAGAGGCATGTTGATCAATCCATAATATTAACAAATATGACTAGTACACCCAATGGTTAAGCACTCAGGAATATAAAACCCTTCTACAGATTCTCTTGTAACTACTACTTCTGCTCTTCCAGATCAATAATGGACATTCTATAAGGTGTATTTTATATAGGTAGGGATGTAAGAATAAGTTAATTTGAGAAATCAACCTATCAATCTGAAGGAAGTCCAAGAAATTATCTAGGGAATAAATCAGTGTAATCCCTAATGATGGGAATATCATTGAGAAATATCATCTCCTTTGTCTTAATCATTTGACCAAGACACGCTTTCTCAAAATGAAACATTATACACACTTGAGATGATGATTTTGAAGGAGCTCCATCTTCCTCAATACACATGTAATGAATTGGAGGATGCTTCTGGATGTGAAGAGTGATCTCCCTTTCCCTATAACTAATGTTGACTTTGTATAAAGATAGCCAATCCGTGGCCAAAATAGAATCTAACTCCACAAGAGTAAGTATTACAAGATTTTATGGGAAGTTTAATCCACAAAAATTTACCAGGGAGGAGTTATAAACTATGGATGCAATAATTTTCCTATTCATTGATTTTACAGATAAATTGACTTCCAAATTTTGTGGTGGTTTTTAAATAGTTGAAATAAAATTGAAAGATATGAAATAATGCATATTATTAGAATCAAATAGTAAATTCACTATTCTCAAATGAATTACTAGCATACGTATCACCACATCATTATCTAGATCTACCTCAGTAGTAGGGATAACATAAACCCTTCCTGGTTTCCTTAGAGGTTATTTTGATTTCCATCTAAAACCCTTTTCTTAGGGAAGTTTTTCGCATAATTCTTATGTTCCTTATGGTTATAACATTGTAATATAGGTTGAGTTTTGATATGAAACTTCCTTTACACTTTAACATTAGTGGGATTCTTTATATCCCTCAAATAGTTCTTATGAAGATGTCCCATTCTTCCACATTTGAATCATTTTCTGGTTCCCTTTAAACTATTCTCATGATGGTTCTTCCCATAATTTTGACCCGTGGGATGTTAGGTCTTCATTCCTTCATTGGATTTATTTTCTGAACCCCACATATTAGACTCCATTTTCTATTGTTGGTGATCAGGCCCATGGGACCATTGAGAGTCTACAATTTTAATATAAACCTTGAGGGAACACTGGACAATCTCTTCATAAACTTAGAAGTATCGAATCACCAATGATTTTAATATATTCGGCTTTAGTATTCGAAAGAAGTTATACATATTTCATTAGGTGTTCAAGACAAATTTGGTGTCATATCTTGATATCCTTGTAAATTTTTCTTCATACGGAATCATGGAATCATCTTCCTTATACTTAAGTATGAGGAACTATATTTCCATTATGAGATAGAGGGTTCAGGGAAAATATTTATTGAAAAATATTTTCCTGAATTCCTCCCAATCAATGGTATAAATTTCTTCCTAGGACTTCATATTGTTGTTAAGTTTCCACAACTGATCAGATTCCACATCAAAATGATAGACCGCCAATATGACTTTCACTTCTTCGGGGTACTGGAAGATAAAGAATATATTTTCAATGGAGTTAATCAACTGTTCTATGAGGAGGGGATCATAAGATCCACTAAACATGCCAGGACTTTTCCACATGAAGGATTCAATTTCAACATGATCTTTCATTAGAGTATGAGGTCATTCCTCATGATTTGAATTATTATTCATAACTTAACCTAGATGATAATGTACTGTCATTATGTTTTGAACAACCCTTCCCATCATATTTGGCAGATCATTAGGAAAATATTCACATTCTCTATCACATTTATTATTTTCATGTGTTCATCTATTTACCTCCATTAACTAAGAAAAAGAACATCTGACCAGGGGGCTTGAATACTTATCCAACAAGCATAAAGGAAACTTTGAACATAAAAGGATAAATTTGTAAAGTAAAACTATTTTCTAACTTGTGATTCACTAGATTTAAATCTAGGTTATATTTGATCTATTTATTAAATTATATTCTTATAGGCTCTTGGTTCATTCCCTTAATAATGGTTTGTACAGAGAATATTAATTTACCAAATCATGTCACTGAGAGTGTCAAACGAGTCGTGCAGCAAGGCCCTTTTTCGTTCCCCAGTTCTTGTTTGAGTCTAGATCAAAGTGGTCTTTTCTAGTTTTACCTTTAGATACATTTATTCTAGAGCCACATCAACTTGTTTGTATCTAGACAAGGATGTATTTTAATTTTAAACCACTTAATCTATACTTAACTAAATTTAGAGACGTTTTCTTATACTTAGTCTCATCCATAAGGTTTTTAATAATGTTTTTTATTCCTAATCTCTAAAAACTAGACCATAATTTGATACCAACTATAATAACCCTACACTTTTACACATAAAATTACCAGTTTTTAAGCATAATTAAAAATAATATTACAGGCTAGTGATATTAAAGTCTACTATCAAAAAAGAATAGGTATATATAACTAAAAATATGAAACCAAATGAAACATTTATTTTTTTAAACTTCATAAAGAGATTATAACTTATATTATTCTCATATATCTTTATAAGATAACCTAGGAATAACATTTACAAAGGGATGAGATAAAAATCCCAGTAATATAATAAACACAAGAATAAATATTTATCACATGGGTTAGAAGGCATGAAACAATGATATAAAATGGCATGGAACATATGAAATCCTGACATATAAACATGTGATAATATAAAAATGGAGTCATGGTAATGTTGAAGAATCATAAAACATGAATTAAGAATGATTAAATACTTGTTTCACATAGATTATCACAAGTAAATGTTAACTACTAAGACCGTTGCACATGGTAGCACAAGTCAAGGCTAACCACCCAGACCGATGCACATAATGTATCACAAGACTCAAATTTACCCAATTCATTGGAGTACTATTTGGGTGAAACCATCATAACATGTTAATGAATAATATTTCCATATATATAATCATACATAATCAATCATACATAATCACAAGGGTACCCATGGAATAAAATAAGTATCATAATCTGGTCATAAAGCATAATGAATGGGTGTGTCAAAAAAGTGTCAATGAAAGACAGGAATTAAAACATACATGTACGTTAAAAAGTTAATATAGTCACATATCATGATATTTGATGTAAAAAATAATTGAAAACATGTAAGAAAAGTATCTAATATATTTTATAATTAAAACAATTTAGTGCGGTTTTAAGAAAAATACTAAATAGAATTTATAATAGAACAGTGAATAATATTTTATATAAAACAAGAAGTGATCCAAGAATGTTTTCGAAATAAAAAGTTTTATTTTATAAAAAATGGTGTCTTAAAATAGATTATAGAGCTCCCTTCAAATTGGGTTATAATTTGGGAAGTTCCCTTAAAACTAGTTTGCTTATCGGGAAGTATTGAGGAGGTAATCATTTAAAAACAAGTATATCTCTGAATGATATTGATGGATATATATTGATATATGAGTTTGAAGAATATAAAAATCATTTATAATTTATACATAAAAATAAAAATCTATCTTAATTTTGGTATAAATAAAGATATAGTAACTCAAATGAATAATGGAGGTTCAGGTTGAATCCATTACCTTAAATCTGATGGTGTCCTCCTCTTAATATTAATGTACTGGATAACCAAATCACATTAAATATTTAATTTTTAAAGAACCTTTTATTCATTTAATATATTTATTATAACCTTACTAAGTTCATTTTTGACATTTTTGATGGGTTTAGAGGTTCAATTATATTGTTTGTGAGCATTTGTTTCCTTGGTTTTCATGATTGATTTACACACACATATATATATATGTGTGTGTGTCTGTGTGTGTGTAAGGGTAAACATGTATGATGAGAATGTTTATACATAATTGAATTTATAAATTATTAGTGAAAATTAAAAATTTTACATGGTTATAAAACTCTTTTGGTTAATTTGAGTGAAGATGAATCATTATATAAATCATTAATGATAACCGTTTTGGTTAATTAGTAGTTTTTTTATCACAATAAACTAATTTTGATTTATAAAAAAATATCATCTGTACAAAAGTTAAAAGAACATTAAATTATACATAATTAATATATTAAAGTTTGGTTCAACTATCAAAATGGTTTCATGACCAGATATGAAGATGGTAAAATAAATTGAAAACCTGTCATCCTTAAATGTGATAAATTAACACATCTTGAATGGTATTTTCATTTCTAGTATAAAACGAGGGTAAGGTGAGATGATGATTAATTATTACATTATCATAACAAAATTAAATAACATTTAAGGTATTATAGTCATTATAACATTTGGATGAAAGGAGGAAAATAAATAAAATAAAGAATGGAACTTGAAAGAAAATAAAAGAAATGAAAATAGGAATTTACCACTTCAATATATCTTCCTTGAGAACCATTTTAGGGGAGATGATTTGTTATTTTAAAAATAAAAATAGAAGATGTATGTGGGAGATGGGATTAGGGAGAGATTTGAGTAGAATTTATGTCAGGAACAAGGATTGGGAGGAGTGAAGAGAAGAGGGGGTAGGGTGGGTTTTAAAGTGGTGGGGAGGAGGAGTTTCCCATTATTTTATCATTAGTTTAATATTTTTTCTCAGTACTATGCATAGTCTATATTATTGTGGACAAATATAGTAAATATAACTTGTGAGTTTTGAACAATGGCCATTTACATCATCCATCACTCAAGCATGATGCTGTAATTCATTTATCTAAAATTTCTTGTAAATTATCATATTTTACTATTCAAAACTTCTTATATTTTATAAAAATACCAAAAAATCACTCAAACCATTTTTGGAGTTATTGAATCCAAAAATTAACACCATTTTTAAAAAATTATTTTACAAATATGTGAAATTTAATTTTTTAATGAAAATCCTAATTTACTTGAAAAATACAAATTTTAAAATTAAAACTGCTTTTCTAACACTTTGAAAAATTAATTAAGTTATCATAAATTTATTTTATGATCGTAAGACATAAAAATAATAATTTTTGAATTAATTCTATGAAAATAAACTTTCTTTTAATTTGTTAAATTAATCATAAAATAGAAATTAAATATACATGACTTACAAAAATACAAACACTATATTAAATTTTTTTTAAAAATATTCATTTTATTATACTAAGATATAATTATATCATATTTTCACATATAAGATGGATAAATTTTACTTAAACTTTCATTGGAGGGGTTACTATTACCTTGGTTGGTTTACTATTCATAAGGGTCACATTACTATTCCAAAGGTCAAGTTACTATTTAATGAGTATAAGTTCCTTAACTTCTTGAGACACCTTATATTTTACTCATTATTTATATATATAAGGATTTTATTGTGTTCTATAAGTAATATTATGTGATTATACAATAATAAATAATTATAATAAGGGAATTTTATTGATAAAACATTTGGTCTTTTTAGTGAGTGAGTTGGTTGATAGGGTATTAAAGGATGGAAATATCTCTAGTACATTAATTTGTAAAATATTTTGGTGTCAAAGAGGTTATCTTTGAGAAAGGATATTATGTGATTTTATTTTGTGTGGGTTTTGGGTTTGAAAAAAAATAAAAAGGGCAAGATTGAATTATCCATGGAATTGCTGAAGGTGTGTTGTATTTATTTTCATCCATATGTGAGAATAATTATTTATTATTATGGATTTTTTGTGTTGTTAGAAATGTTTTTTAGTTGAATGGTAAAATGTTGAAGGTGTATTTTTTGACTAGGGAAATTTTTTCTTGAGTGACATACTTGTGAGTTTCTAAAATTTAAAAATGTTTCAGAATTTAATGCTAGCATTTGAAAAATATGGTGGTTTAGAAAGATGAAAATTCTGAACTAATTAAAATGTTAAAAAGTTTAATATGATGATTCCATGATAAATATTCAAATTAAAAGTCAACATGAAAATTTGAGAATAGTTCATGATTTATTATTATTTTTATGTTATAAAATTTGAATTATAATTCAGATTTTATTAAAAGATTAGTTGCAAAGGAAAACTATTTTACATCTTGAATTAGAGGTTTTATCAGTTAAGACTCGAAGATATTTCAATTTCTTAGTTCATAGGATCATATGGTGAGTATAAGTTTAGGAAGTTCAAAAGTTCATTTAATATGGATCTTGGAAGTTATAAGATATTTAATAAATGTAATATATTATCTAAAGTATATTGAATAAATTAGAAAAGTAATTAACCTTACATAACAGTTTCTATTCATAAGATATAAAAATTACTAAGAATATGAAAATTAAGAAAGGCATGGACTCTCTATGATATTTAATATTCATTATAGATTATGTAATATATTTTTAAGACCCATATAGAAATTCTAGAAATTCAAAAAACATATATCAATATTTAAGAGTTCATAGGAGAATATGCACGAATCATTCGATTACCCATAATACAAATTTAGTAGTGGGAAAAACATACTTCAATACATAAGAGTTCATAGGATAATATGTAAGTGTTTTACATTAATTTCAAACAATAAATTAGTAATGTAAAATAACTTATGTTCATACATGAGAATACATAAGTGTATATGTTTGTTAAATTAGACTAATTGGTAAAGGAAAAAACCTAGTTTTAATATATAAGAGTAACTTCAAGCTAAAATGTAGGAATTTAACAGACCATAGTGATTGAAAATATGTTAAAGTAAAGAGTATAAATGTTATTTATAAGACTAAATGTTTATTATATAAAGGTTAAAAGTTTGCAAAAAATCTGAAATTTGTTGAGAATATATCAGATGATTATTGATATATTCATCAAGGATCAAAATATCATGATTATTGTTATAATCAAGACTGAAATAATAGGTTTTTTCTAATGAATAATGTATATAATAAAATCATTATATAATTGTTTTAATAATATCATCATACCATAAGTATTTTCTAGATGAAGTGTATCCCAAATATGGTTATAATTATTTATTTTTAGTCACACAATTAGGATAATGATATTATGTATTTATTGAAAAAGATAATATTTTTGGATAGCTTAATTTCTTGAAAGTGTTCCTACATGTCATTTTGTAGACCTAGAGAGAATAACATAATTTTTTTGGGAAGTAGAAGTTCTAATAGTTTCATATATTTTCTGAGGTTTAAAGACCGAGTCTAGTGGATACATTTTATTGGATTGGTTTAAATAAGTTTTGATTACCAAACATGATGGAGAATTCAAGTTATGAGATTAATGGTTTTTTATATTCAATGTATGAAAAAAATATTCAAGTGATATACTGAGTGTATAAGATATGATAAAGGATAATAATAAATAATTTGGGAATGAGATAGATATAGGATGTTATGATAATATCAATGAACTTCCCTATCAAATTTGATAATTGTTGAGATGAATATGAGATTTCAATTCGGTTCAAGAGTGATGATCTACTAAATTATACTACATATTCTAGATTGAAGGATATTTATGGAGATAGAAATTGTATATTATTTAATATTCTAAAAAATTTAAACGATTTTATGTTGATTCTAGAGTATCCTAGAGCTTATTGGTGATCTTCTTGGTTCATTTTTTATAGTTATTGTAAATGGATGGGAGTCGGTATTAAAAAAAATGGTTTATTGTAATAAAAAATTGGAGACTAATCTAACAGTAGATAGATATTATAAAAACTATTATTAGTTTTCATTAAATTGGGGTCTCAATACTTTACATGGAACCATAAAATGGTTTTCACACCCAATGGGTGAAAACTTTTGAAAACCTTCTCTGCTTTTCAGTACTCAACTTCAGTTGTATATTGCTAAGGGTGGGAATTTAAAGGGAGAGTGGACAAGGACATTAACTAGTCAAAATGTATAATTTTTAAGAATAAAATATAAAATAGAGGATCAATGATTCACCCCCTTATCAGTAATACATTATCACATTTCTATGCACTTCACATGCAATATATATTAAATTATTATTTAATAAAAATTCACTAAAAAATCTTTTAAACATCATACATGCACTCTATAATAAGTAATCCAAATTTAAAAATTTATATTGCATTATTTATCTTATTTTAAAATTTTTCTATTATAATTCACATAAATATTTCAATAAACAACATGTAGCATGATCATTTGATTAAAAATTTCAAATACTGAAGTCATTATTCTAAAACAATTAATTTAAAATTATCAACATGAAATTTTATTGTAAGGGAATACTTATTTTGGAAAGATATTAAATAATTATATAAAATAAGGATTCATTATAAATTATATAATAATAATTATAAAATTAATTAGTGTGTATTAAAACATTACACATTTTGACACGAAAAGAAAAAATTACATTGAATTAAATGGGATATGAAGTGGAAAGAATTAATTTAATTTATAATCATCAAGGTTTTAATAAGAGATATTCCAACAATAACAAGGATCTATATATAATTTTTTATTTAAGAAAAAAATATTTGTTTACTTTACCTTGAGATAACACAAATATTTTAATAATATTACTATATTTTATTAATAAATAAATCAAATATAATCATAAGAAATTATAAAAATACAAAACAAAAATTCTAAGGAAAATAATGAAAATTATACATGTACCCCCCCTAAGAGTTTACTATAAAATAATCAAACCTTTAAATAGATATATGAAGTAGGTTATCAGTTTATTATGTTAGATCTTATGGAATATCAAACATCTATGTCCTAGCAAGTCTCCTTGGCCTATATCACGTGTTTATATTGAATGAAACAACTAACCTAACAATCCCATGTAATCCAGACATGTTATTAACTACCAAATGATTTATAAATCTCAACCAAATTCTATAGTATCACTCTATAAAAAACCATACTAATTAGAACCAATATCATGCTAATAGTAAAATAGGTGTATTTCCCTATAATACTACCTTTAATAGGCCATGTTAAGGTGACTAACAACAAGGGTATAAAACACACATATGAGAGGAATTACCATCTAGAATCCTAGAAAAATAAAAAAACCATTAAACTCTAAAACTTTCTTTAAATAAATCATTTGAAAAATTCAAATGTTACCTATATATCAATGTATAAAATCACATCAAAGTAATATATAAGGAAAAAATCTTAAAACTAAAACCGAGCCACCAGAAAAATAGCTATCAATCACTCTAAAAATACCATGAAAATAAAAAAAGAATCTATGGAGGATTGATGCATATGGAATAAAAACAATATCATATTCCTAAAAAATATCTATCTATGTGGAATAAATATGAATGTGTATGTATGTGTGGAATCAACCATTCAAGAAGGAAATAGTAATTAATGGAACTTGATGACCATAAGAATAAAAATATAATAATGAGAGTATATAACACTAACAATTAATCTCAAAATCTGAATAATCTTTCATCCCCTTTATAATATATAACCAAAAAATCCAACAAATATCAATACCAACTTCCAAGCCAAAATGAAAAATAAGAATAAGAATAATCATATTTCAATATTCAGTAAGTTAAATATCATCAAATCTATAAATGTAAATATATGAAATAATATAGACTGAAAATTTATCTACTCTATTGATTTTAAATTAAGAGTCCATTATAAGTCAAAACTAGGTAGAGAGCTACAATATGACAACCCCTCACCTACTAATCAGGAATATGAGAATGAGATAACAACCAAACCATAATAGAAACTACCTTTTCACACATAAATCCAATCATCGTGTCATATAACACCATACCATGTCTTTACTACCACAATCACAAATCCATTTCAACATACTGTATCATCACGTATCTATATATCACAATATAATCACCCCATACCACTTGAACTGCATATTGGTAGGGTAATGTAAACATAGAGTTCATCAGCATTTCTCCATCCTCTTTCATATACACCCACACACAAACCAAAACATCCTCACATAAGAACAATTCCATGAATTAATTTTATCCTATCCATTATATCCTATATCCATTACAATCCATGTTTTAACCCAATTTATCCTTTATCACCATTTTATGAAAATATGAATCCAAAAATATGAAAAAATATGGGTAAAAAATCACATATTAAAATAATTATACATTATAATAAGGAACAACATCCCAATTAACATATTTCCCCTCCCACCATCATTTATTCATTATAATTATATAACTAATCTCAAAGACAACAACCTCTCATGAAAAACCATGACATTCATATGAAATCTAAAAATAACCTCACAAAACTTTAAACACCTTTAATTCCCAGACAACTTACTCCTTGACCAACCCAAATATATTCCACAATGATTCAACCGCCCAATTATTCATATTTTATTCATTAATAGGCCTACAACATAAACTCCCACACACAACTGATTATGACATCCCAAAAATATTGAACTTAAAAATTCCAACTCTATTTAAATCCCTTTATTATTTCCAATCTCGATCAACATGGAATAACAGCACCCCAAGTAAGGGAATTTTAATTCGAAAAAGTAAACCTTTTAGGAATAATAGAATCAATAGATAAATAACAACCCTTAAGGAAAGAAATACTAAATTAAGTGATGAACTTACCTAGAAATCCACAACATAACCTAACATGACCAACCCATTAAATACCATGAAGGTGATGCTTTTTAAAAATAATTTAACCTAATTAAAAACATTCACAAAGACCAATGACACCATTGAATTATAATAACAACTAATTTATATCCATAACCCACCACACTCCAGCAATACTAAAAAATATTAATATGGAAATCATAGAAAATATCAAAATATCAATACATCACTATCACAACATCCAGCTAATTTAATTCAACCCAACTAATTCAACTATAACCATAACAATAATATCTAACAATAATATAAATTAAATTCAAAAATATCAGTTATTTACCATGAAGGATCACTTACTCAATATTTAGTATTTTGTTATACTATAAATATCACCCAAAGGACATTGCAATGCCCTGAGGTGAGGAATAACCAAGGTATAATATCTAATAATGGTAGGAAGATTATATGGTAGTGACCAATTGAAAAAATAAATTATAAGGGTGTCCTCTTTCCTACCTTGGGAATATAGAATATACATTTCCATATTACCCTCCCTCTAGGTATGGGAGATCTCAACTAGAATCATGATTTCATCTTTGTATTGCATGATTTGGTATGAAATGGATCAATTCATCTGAGTAGGGACTCATTGGAATTTGGGAAATATAGATAAATATATTTCAACATTTTCCAACCTGATGTTGTCGAGGTTTTATAAGTAAAGGACACTGAGAATCTAACATTCATCCATTATAAAGGAGTTTCAAATCTGATAATATATAATAGACACTTGTACCATTGAACCTCACCTGTCATGAATAAGATCTCCTCTTATGAATCCCTTTTCCCAAGAACCATCACCAAATTATTTCATACAGTTTCTTGTGGTTTCCTAAAAAACCTATGGAACATGAACATGAGCGATATTTCCCTTTAACCTTTATGTTTTTTGTAACCTTTTCTTCATAATATAGGTAGAAATAATTCCCTATTTGACCAATCATCTTAGATTAAATATAATATATCTGAATTTAACCTTGATTAATGATTTGATGTGACACCCACTACTGATTGTACAATCATTTTGGGCCTCCAAAATAAAAAACATTCCATTTTAATAACCATTTTGTAAACTTTTATCTCTACTAGAATTTACTTTGATTCATTGGTTTGATAAATACATAGAAACTAATCATTATGAATATTATATTTGAAAAAAAAACAGATCATTTACATAGTTATATATTTAAGATCAATGATTTGGTCGAGGTTTGTGTTGATAATGATGGATCATAATCATATTGAGTGTTAGTATTTCCATGATTTGACATGAAAAAATGGTGTGGTGTGATAATGAGAATTTCCCAAGTAAAGGATGTGGACATAATTCATCCATATGATGAGAAAATGTTTTTTTAAACCTAGATCCATGATTTTGGGTATGAATCGTAGTGGAACTAGTGGTAGAGGAGGTGGTCAAAGAACTATGTGAAGAATCATTGATTTTGGAAAAATCCCAACTACACAGTGTGTAGTTTAGGAACACATGCCCTATAGTCCTATCAATGTGGCATCTAGGGTTTCCACGTGGCAATAAATATGAAATACCTTATGTCAGAACAATACTTCATGTAACTATTATTTGGGAAGCTCAACATGTATAGGGATTTCACCATTATAAATCCATGTAAAGATACATGCTGAGTGTTTCAAGACAAAATTTGTGTAACCCATTGTGGATAGATCGACCTTCATAAGGAGTACATGAATTGGATTCCATGTGTCTTCCCACACCATGTATGATGGGGAACTCAATGTGTACTTTGGAAGGTGCATAAGCAAGGGAATATTAAACATGCTGAGTGTCAGCCTTGCCCATACATATAGTGTGATGTGGGGAATACCCCATGAACTTGAAAAAAGTAATCAAACATGGAAAGTGTACATGATAATTAATAATATAGATGAGCATGTTCTATAGTAAATGGTCTAAAAAAAAATAAAGTTCCAAATAGATATCTAAATTTCATATACCCTATGATACATATTGTTTATTCTAGATAAATTTATTTTGTGTGAGCGTGAGAAATGAAAAGTGAAAGGACTAGTGAGATGCACCATGTAATCCTTAAAAAATAGTTGGGAGACAGCATTATTCTTAGTTCATCTCTTATTTTATTTTGTGTGAATTTCATCAAACCATTTTAGTGTATAATAATATCATTTGGGTGTGCTCTATACCAATGAGGGTATATGAGGCATTACAGCCTCAACATAGGATTTTGATCCTATCTATTTGTTCAGTCTTGGATATTGATTTTAGAATCCATCCATGAGGACAAGGGTGGTATCCTCTATCATACATATTTACCCAAGTGAACTTTATGGAATCTTCATGTCCAACTAACATGGGCGTACAATCCCCTACTTAGTGGGTTATTACAGATCAGGTTTGCGGTGTCCCAAATGAATCCTCGATGTGATCCCCTATCTGTGTATTGATATCCTTGGTGTTTTAGTGATTATATATTGAGTGAGGCCAAAATAGTATTACCTATTGGATTAGTTCTATCAGGGATGGCATGGATCATGGAGTGAGAAACCATAGAATATCATTACCTTAAAGAATTTAGTAGAATCTTTTGGCTGGAAGTATGGTTGGGATCCCTTTGATACTTGGTGTCTCTCTTGAGTATGTATAGGTTTTATTATTATTATTTATATTTCTCTTATTGTAACTGGAATACCTTGTGATGGGTGGACAACTCTCTTGATAATTTAGGCTTTTTGATTTCTGGGTGACCTACTATGTATTTTTAGACTCACAACTCCATGGGATCTACTCATATATTTCATGTCTTTTGAAGAGGAGAAGACTTTACATAGAGTCCTTGGGATACCATGAGTATGTATAGAATAGTTTAGGAGACATATAACATGGTTTTACTTGGTGTTTCATTAGAAAACCATCCACATCCAATGACATAGCTAGACTCTTTTTTTATATTTTTATGGTGAGGTTGTATTTATCCCTTTATGGTACCAGTATGTCTTTGATACATCAATGTGGGATAAATTTAATGCATGAATTATGGCATTAGTTTTACATTAACATAAACATTTTATGGGTATTTAATGATGGGTTCATGTGTATAGTTACATTAATATAATTCCTCCCATGCGTCTCACACACTAACTCATCACTAGTCGCCAACAACTATCCTATTGGAGGTTGGATTTTGATTCCACACTTAGCTCTTCCTCTAACTAAGAGGGCCTCTATGGGATAGTTTATGAAAAAGCGGAATCAAAGGTTATCTTTAATTAGGAAATGAGTTTAGAGATTTTTCTAGCTATGAGGGTTAGTTTTGGATCTAGGTAAATATTATTGAAGTGTTTTAAGTTAGTCTATCTGGAAAAAGACTCTTGTGTTGGTGTGGTAGCTGATGCATCAATTCACGAGGACTCTGATAACTTTATTGATGACTCAAAATATGTTGGAACTTGTTTCCGGGAATAAATTTGTACATAAATTATATTGGAATGATTTGTGGTTTACTTATCCTTATTGAGTAAGATACCACAATATACTCATTGACTATGGAACATATTATCTTATTTCATCTTCTTTCAGAAACTATAGCTAATGAGTAATTTTTATAAAGGTCAATAGTATAACATGATGGATAATAAGGCCTCCTTGAATGGGCCTGACAATGAGTCTGTCTTCCCCCCAGGTGGATAATAGGTTATCCTCCCACTCAATGATCAGTACAGAGACCGTACATTGGTGGTTCAAGTAGATGAATCAAATCATAATGATCCATGTATGGTTTGGTTGGTGCTATATAATGATGTGTAGGGTTTGAACACATATCATGACCTTAAAATATAGGGATGTCTTAGTATACATAGTGAGAATTATCTTCTGAAAGTCTAAATTTTGTATCATTCGAAATGAATTCATTGAAGGATCAGTCCATCAAGTTAGAAGCATTGTTATTATTGTCATAGAAATGTGACTAACATGAAATATTTTCATACCAATCATGTTACAGAAAGGGATAGGGTCTATGGACCAACAATTAAGAGGTGGAAGTTGGAGCATGGAGGTCTTCTGGGTGGTGGTCATGATGATGTATGTGTGAGAGTAGAAGGTGGATAAAACTAAAATCTGTTACAACCCCCACCGCCCTTTGTGGTCCACCCAAGTTTTGGGAGTTCGTATTTGGGGACATGCATAGTTATATATATATTAATCTATAGGCTTTGGAAAAATTTTGAGGTATGATCTATGTATTTTGTACATTAGCTTCCTTATTTATAGACAGAATTATGAGCCACTCTTTCCATGATACATCACTTATTCAAGACCTAGAGCTTCTGGGTGGAGTTTTTGAATCAACCAGTATTATTGGAGAATCCTAATAGTTGATATTCAATGACCATAAATTTATGATAAATGTTTGACTTCAATATTAATGGAGAGGTATTCTTGTGGTAACTTACCATTTCATCATACATATGAAATGACTATCCAATGTTCATGCCCTGATTGACTGCTTCGGGTGGTGGATGTGGTGTATTTGTGGTGGTAGGATGAGATTTTAATTCATGGGTGAGTTGGGATCCTAGTCAAAGAATGATGATCCCATAAGAAGGAGGATACATCTAGTCACTCACTAGCTAGCTAGTATAACCCTTAGAGTATTGTTTAATTATGATATTTCAGTTTCATGCAGTGGTGGTAGAGTATGAAGATGTATATCTTGAGGATGTACCAGGATTACCTCCCAATTGAGATATAGATTTCTGTATATTCTTGAACCCATGGACTACTCATATAGAAGAATTATAATAATATATGTCTCACATTGAGCATCATGAGATTAAGGTGAAGTTAGAGGATTTTCAAAGGAAGGGATTTGTTTGACCCAATGTGTCATCTTGGGAAAGCACTATTGTTGTTCACTAGGAAGGTGGATGTGAACATTTGGTTGTGTGTGGATTACTATATCCTAAACTAGATGATCAAGATGAATGAGTATCCACTAGTAGGAATCGACAAAATCTTTTTCTAGTTGAGATTTGTGAGATGGTTCTCAAAGATAGACCTCAAATTAGGTCATCACCAACTTTGAATATTAGATGAGGGTATACATAAGACAACATTATGCTATCTTCATGGTCATTATTATTACATGATGATTCCTTTCAGCATGATGAACCTCGTAAAATATTTTATGAGACTCCTAAAATTATTATTTAAGCCTTTATTAGATCAGTTTTTGGTGGTCTTAATCGATGACATTAATGTGTACTCGGTGTTTGTGGTGGAGCATACAATATAATTGAGGATGACTGAGGACGTACTCCAAGAGTCCCATCTTTATGGGGATCTCTCAATGTTTCACTTATATATTTAGGAGGTCAACTTATTAGGATAAATTTTCTTATAAATGGGTTTAAAACATCCAGTTTTTATGAATTTTTTATTAATGTTAAATTATTTGATAACTTGTGATACATGACGCACCAAGTCCAAATGAAAAATGGCACACTATTAAAATATTATTATTAGAAATGATAGTTATATCATATTCCCCGGAATGGAGTGTATGATTATGATTAAAGAATTATGAAAATATATGGTTAACATATGGATATAATATTAATTATTTTTTAACCAATTAATTAGAAATGAAAATAAGAAATGTTAGAATGTAAAAGAAATATTTTTTTTTTCTGAAATACTATTTTTTGTGGACAAACACATTTTACCTCACCAAATTAAACAAATATATATTTTTGAAGTATTTTAATGAAATTTATATATTATATAATCAATATAATTTTTAACACTAATCTTATTCATTTTATAAACATGATATAAAATGAAATCCAATTGAACACTAAAAATGGAATTTTTCTAAAATAAGTTCTTTCATAATTTTAGCCTATATTTTAAAATAAACTGTTGAATCATTTTGAAAATTTATTTGAAAAAAAATAAATTTTTAAATCAACATTTAAAATATAACTTAGGGTGAATATGTGGTATTTTTTTTCGAAAAGTTTAATTTTATGATGAATATTAAAAAATACTAGTTTTCATTAAAAATGAAATTTTCATTTAAAGAATTTATAAGATTAAATTTAAATTTAAAATGGATTTAAAAGTACATTTGCTTCCATTTTGTTTTAATAAAACTAATATTATTCATTGGAATCAATTTCATGTTCAATTTTATATAAAAACATTAATGTTTTTGAGACATTTCTCTTTGGAAAACCACTTTTTGGTTCCATTTGCAAGTTTAATTTTAAATTAAATTCATCTGATTATATGAATTGAATTTGGAACTTTTTTTCCAAATTTTTAATAATTATAATTAATATAATCTAATAATTTAAGCTTAATTTTTTTCCATAATGATAATTGAAAATAGTAAAAATTAATTATTGTTGTTATTTTTAAAACATCCCAATTACATTTTTTCATAAAATTCATACCATATTTAATCTCATACATTCCTAATCTAATCATATAATCCTCTTTTATCCTAAATCTATCCATTAAAGGATTTTGGTGCAAACATAAATAAGTAATCTAAAGAAGAGGTAGCATCCTTGAGTAAGCATTTTATTTTATTTCTCCTTCCACCTCTTTAAAATATTTTTAAAACATGATGACATAATGAACTGATTATATTACATATACTAGGATTTTTATTGTTAATTTAATTACCTAAAACCATATCCTCCCCCCTAAAATGAGAAACAAAACCAATGATCTTGTTATGATAGACTACCACCTCATGAAACGACGTATTTGGTTTTCCATCACCACTTACATATGGATATAATGATATATAATGTGATAATAAATGATATTTATGATATAATTATAATTTTTAAATTATAATATCACATATACCTTATTACTTTCCCTTCCATAGAGAATATTATGACGTCTGTTGTTTGTACGGTGGACTGCTGCCTCACAAAGATATACAACTTTTTTTTCACTTACATCATAAACGGAAGGTGATATAGATTAATTTTCATTTAATATATTATATTAACTAAAATTTAATAATCCTTTTAAAGATATATATCATATAATTACATACCAAACTGTCCATTAAATAAATGATAAATTCATTGATGTGTATGGTAGAGTACCAACTCACGAAGCATTGTGAATCATTTTTCAGTAACTCTTTATGTTAAAGGTAATAAAGGATGAATTTCATTAATAAATGTGATATATATGACATAATAATGAATATTTAATGTTGATATATTATTTACCTTCATTTCATTCATTCCATCGATAAAATAGAAACAATGTTCATGCGTACTTGTAGTTTACCAACTCTATGGATGATGTAACTTATTTTTGATATATAAATTTAATATATTACTATAAATAAAAATAAAAGGAAAATATATGATATTTATATCCGGTATAAAATTTCTGATATTTTTACCATTTTCAATGTAAAAGGATAAAAATTACAAAAATCAAAACATACATAAAAAATGATGAAATTATTGCCCAAAATGTGATTTTAAAAATAAATTATTGATAAGGTTGTAATAAAAATTCATTTATAAATCATATATGGTTTGATAAATATTATTATTTTAACACCCCAGGTAAATAGAGAATATGGAATTTTTATATTTATCCATATTTGTGAAAAAATATATATATTACTTTAAAGGGGGCGCTATGCTCGATGGCGTACCCAATACACAACAACGAGTTTCTTGGGAATCTTACGTTGCACTCTAATAATAAAATAATATTATTTTAAATGGTAGTTAACGCCTAACCGTTGTAATGGTGGGAATGAACAGAACTAACTACAAAATGATTATATATGTTTGTCAAATATTTTTACTCTTTACAATAAATCTTAGAGGATTAAAAATGCGAATGAATCCACTTTTAAGCGTAAACATTCAAATATTTATTAAAAGGTCGATTAACCGCCTTTTGATGGAGATCCTCTTTTAAATACACTTTGTGACAATTTTATGTGTTATATTTGAAAAAATAAAATTTATCTTTAGAATCGGGATATCAAAATTTACTTTGTGTAATTTTTTGGTATTTTTCCGATAAAGTTCATTTTTTAATGAATAGTGAAAATGTTGTATTTTAATTCAAACCCACTTTTTAATATAATTTATTTATATGATTAGATTATATTTTTAATTTTATTTAAAGTAAAATTATAATATATTTTTACCATTTAATCCAATAGTGTTCGTTGGAATTAATTTAATCTTGAAATTGGACTTAAACTAGTGTCAATCTTTTGATACTTATTGTTTGATAAAAACACGCTATTTGCTCC
Organism: Viscum album; assembly: GCA_963277665.1. Lineage (NCBI taxonomy): Eukaryota > Viridiplantae > Streptophyta > Magnoliopsida > Santalales > Viscaceae > Viscum > Viscum album. The sequence continues at coordinate 2,059,516,711 of OY728133.1, read as the reverse complement.
GACAGAAGAAATTAATTATTGAATTAATTAATGTAACTTATATGTTTTGAATTTTTTAAAATAGACATCATTTTTGAATTCGGAATATCAAATATATCCTAGGGTGAATTTTTGGTAATTTTCTGAAAAACTTCAATTTTTGATGAATAGTGAAACCACTAAGTGGTAGTTAAAGAAACTAATTTTTCGTTTAAATGAAACTTTACCACTTCTGTGATTTGAATTTCAAAAATACGACATACATGTTTTTCATTAAGAAGAATAATGTGTTTCAATGGGATTAAATTTTTTTTTGGTGAATAGTAACTTTTAAGTTTATTAATCACGATTAGAGGTAATTAGTGTAATTTAAGGAAACAAATAATGATTTAATAATATGAAATGACCTAGAAACATGTCCCACCCTCATTGTATGTGTCATGGACGACCAATAAAATCCATGGGTCAACTTGGGGACCCGATGAAGCCACTTTGGTTGGAAAATGACATTAATACCTTTTTATTTAATGTTAAAATTAAAATGTTAGAAACATGTGTTATTTTACTAAACCAATTTTATATGGGGTTATACAAGTCATATTTTAGACTATAAATATTAATTAGAAATATAAAAATATTTCCTAAATCATGATAGTTTTTTTATAATTTTGAGACACTAAATAAATTAAATTATTTATGACACCATGATGATGCAGCGATTACCCCATTATTTAACGATTTAAATAAAATGAAAAGATAATGTAAAATATAAGACCTAAACTTGTAACAAACCTATTGGATGGGTGGATTTAGAAACCTTATCACATTATCCTCGAAATACATCAATGTTGGACCTTTAAAGTCTGAAAATCATTTGAAAATAATGTAACATTTTGTAACTTTCCAAGAGTGCCCCTCCTCTCCTCTTATAAAAGGCCCCCACCTCTACCACCATACACACACCTCTCAAGCCTTTGGATCGGACAACCCCTGATCATTTTTCCTCTCCACATACCTATATTAATCCTATATGCCTCACTTTGAGAAGAAGTGTTCCCAAAGAAGCCTTTGAGCTCAAATCAAAAAGAGTTATCCGATTTTAAGGTATTGTCTTCACTTGTGGTCTTTTGTTTTATTTTTCTTCTCCAACCCCCTAAACTCATTTTATTCATTTCTTTTGTAACAAATCCAGTATCTTAAATATACTAGGATGTTTTTTATAAGAATAATTCGAGCTACACTTACACACACCATCATATAATGGTTAAAGAATATATTGTTTCTGTGGATGGCGAATTACTACCTCACAAAACGATGATTGTTCAATATTATTTTAACACCTTAAAAGGTGGCCATCAAGATGTCACTATATTTATATATGATATATAATATGTTTATGTTTTACTTAAGGTTCAGTATTTTTCTTTTGTGGCATACCTTTATGGTTTCCATTGTGGGTAAACACGATAATTTCATTTTAGGAAGTCCGGACTACCGCCCCCTCAAAGTGATTTGATTCGTTAATGCCATATGTGGGATGTATAAAGGATGTATTTAAAGTAATTATATATGATGTATGTTACATATAAATTATGATTATAATTCTGGAATTAAAATATACATACCTCTCATTTAGTTTTAATTCCATTAATATGACATAGAAATGAAAGTAGCGTTCATGCATACGTACGGCTTACCGTCTCCATGAACGGTGCATTTCATTTATTACATCTAAATGATTATGTAATATTATATATAAATGTATATTCTGATATATATATGATATATATGATATCCAAATCATGAATATCATTCTGGATATAATGAACCTTTGACCACACGAACAACATGTAATTGTAAGAAGTCCACTTTCGACTTAAGAACCAAATATCGACAAAACAAACATTATTAACTTAAATGATTACATAATGTCTATATCATGGAAATAAGTGATATAAAAGGAATAATTAACTTGAAAAAGGTTCTTAAGCAAGTATATATTAACTCATGTTTATTATTCAGGACGTTAAAGAACGATCGAGTCATGTCGGACACGAGGTAAGGGATTCTACTCCTCTCTTTCTTTTTAAGTACATTCTTTTATGTCATTCCTTTTAAGATAATAATTATTATGATTGGGATGTTCTTTTATATTACTCCTACTATACTATTTATGTTGATATGGTGAGATACCCTATTTTCTCTCATCAATCCATTTTGGAAGTTTTGAGTGGCGTCGTTAAGCTGCCGAATTTTCGTAAGAGATCTAACCTCTCTCTTTTTTATAAGTACTCTCATTTATGTCACTTCTTTTAGGATACTATTTGTTATGATTGGGGATGTTATTTTATATTCCTATTGCTGTACATTTTATTGTAATATGATGAGATACTCTATTTGATCTCATCAATCCATTTTTGGAAGTTTTAAGTGGCGCTGTTGGGCTGCCGAGTTTTCGTAAGGGATTTTTCATCTCACTTTTATTCCCGTGAGATTTATGCTACATTTTCCACCATTTCCTTTGAGTGGTGTATGTACTTCCCATTGTTATACTCTTTGTGTAATATAATTTCATTTATGGGTACTTACATATTCATTGTATACCCCTTCTTCAATGGGGTGTACGTCTCGAAAGTTACCCAAGTCGGTAAGGGAACCTTTCACCCTCCTCTTTTTAAAAGTCTTCTTTTGTTATGTCTTTTAATTCACATACTATTATGTTGGGATATGTTCTTCTATATCCTTATTAATGTAAATTTTAATTCCAATTGATGAGATACCCTTTTTATCTCTCATCAACTCATTTTATGAGTTTTGAAGTGACGCCGTTAGGCTGTCGAATTTCTGTAATGGAACTTCTTAACCCACATTCAATTCTTTGGGTTAAACCTATAATTCTTGATTCTATTATTCCAAGATTATGTATGGAATCTCTATGCTTTAGTTTCCACAAACCTTTTTGTGGATATACTATTTCTACATATAATCATCTCAATGATAAATTCTTATGTCATTTAGACGGACTTGTATCGGAAATCATAACTCAATCTCATTTCATTGAGTTAAATATCTATGTCATTGGTTTTGTTTTTCCATGATTATGTGTGAATTAGCTATTATTGTTTTACACTTAATATCCACTTATATTTTGTGTATTCGTATTTTTCACACATAATCATGTAATTGATTTATCCTTAATCTAAGGATACCGACTTTGTAAGGGACTTCGTCTCAATCTCATTTCATTGAGGCATATTTGGTTTTACACACAACTTTCTTTTATACGGTGTATAAACCCCTTTGACTTTTAATTTTATTCAAAAGGAATATTTTAATACGAATTGTTTTACTAAATGAAAAAAATGAATTATTTTTTTAACGTACGTGGTGACAATGACCTCTTCCGCCGCTACGAGTATTATTTGGTCTTTGGCTTCCTCAACAAGCCGTAATGTTTTTTAAAATGAAATAAATACCATATAATCTTTTATGTATGTTGGTATTGAAAATGGGTTTTATAGAGGATTTGTTATGTCGATATATTTAAGTGATATACTGTGATCGAAATGTGGAAATGTTTTCTTTCCATTATATTTGTTTATTGTCTTATGATTTTATAATGGTACTTGGACATTATGACGGGTGGTTCCGTGAATACCAGGATGGGTCGTTACAATATGACCTCTAATGCATTGGGTATGGAAGTTGGCCGTATGGCTATTCCATTAAGTATGTGTGGAAGTCGGCCGTATGGCTATTCCATTAAGTATGTGTGGAAGTCGACCGTATGGTTATTCCATTTAAGTATGTTTATGTCCCAAGTTACCTTTTTATGTTATGTGTTCTTTATATGGGTTTTATGGTAATATTTTGGTTACAAAAGGGTAAGTAATGATCTTTATTAATTGAAGAGTTTTTTTACTACTTCTAAAAGGTGAAAGGTATTACTTTGATAAAGTATACATGGTTTACTTGTTGTTTTGAAAAACTAACAGTTTTCATTTTTTGTGTATCCCTTACTGATATTTTTATGCTCATCCCAAGTTTTTGAAATGTTTTTCACAGGACTTAACACGGAATAGGGTCAAGGATGGGATCAATGGAAAGTCACGCTACCTAAAACATGGAACTAGAAATGTTTCTTTTTAAGAGTTTTTATTTTATGGAAACTTAGTAGAAGTTTCTAATTTGTAATCTTTTGAGATGTAATAGTCATGTCCTATTTCTCTAAAACTCTAAAACTGAAAAGATCCTCAATGTGAATTATTCATTTAATTCAATATTAATTAAGGTTTAAGGCTAGGGCCTTATAGTTGGTATCAGAGGTCGGTTTAGATAACATTATAGGTTAGAGTATTCTCTAAGAACAAGTGACATTACCATAATGGTTAGGATTTCAGAAAGAGTCATAGTTTTAGATAAAGTGAATGAGTAAGTATATCTTAGTGTTTAACTTATTCATTAGTACATGATGGTTTTATTGATATACTCACACTGACATTTCAGTTTTTAGTGAATAGATGGATCTAGCAGGCACCAAAGAGACAACGGGTTTGAAGGAAACTATGGTGGTTCTCTAATTAGGATACTAGATAAAATGGGGGATTCAATGAGGAAACTCGTGGTTGTTATAAACCAACTATCAAGGATTCATGATCAACCACTTGAACCTTGGTATGATCTATAATGCATCATGTATGAGATGACCAATCGATTTGGAATTTCAGGTAATAATTATAAAGGTAACCATCAGAGTTTATATGATCCTTAATTTTGAGGTAATTATGGGTTATTATATGTTATGATGGAAAATGAAAGGCATGTGATAAACTTGAGGTTAAAATATGTTATGATTATTTTTGAAGATTTTATCTCGTTTTGGGGAATTTTTTAAGAATTATATAGTTTTGGAAAAAGGACAACACACAGACCATGTGACAACCCATCGCGTCAGACAAAGCTGCGGGAATCGAACCCACAACCAAAGTGTGACTGGTATTTATCGCCTACCACTAGACTATGTGAAGTCCCTAGTTAGTTTGACTAATTATTTTTAGTTAGATTATTTTATGAATTAAGAGTAAGTTGATTTTGGGTTATCTATGGAAATTGATTAACCTATCATGGAGGATATGTGATTAGGTTAATTACTTTTCAATACAAGACTTTAAAAGAAACTGATGTTGTTTGGAGATAAATGTTACGATTTAACTTGGAAGACTATGTGACTAAATCTTTCAAATATTTGGGTTTCAATCTTAGTTTGGTTTACTTTAACGAATTTTATGGACAAATTGTTTATCAAATGGTCCTCGTTGAACTTTGGGTTTTGTTGGACAAATAATGGAGATTAAGAATAGATTTTATTTTTATAAAGGGTTATCCTTTTCTGGATTATTTGATCTTGTACTAACATTTTTGGTTTTGGTTTTGGTTAAAGTATAAATACATGGGAAGTATATAGTTCTCTTTTGAGGATTAGGTGATTCTCTAGAAGTTGATTATAGTGAAAAAGACTTCATAAATGCTCGTCTTTTGTAGAAAAATATGATTTTTTGTAAGAAATCTAATAAAAGTTGAAAGTCAACATGATAAGTAATTATGTTTCCTTATGAATAAATTCCTCAATAAAAAAAACAAAAAATTCTGTCTATTAACTTTTCCTACTGGGGAATCGAATACCGTTTAACCCGTCACAAGTTTGTGATTTTCTTGTGGTTAACTTTCTCCTAAACTTGTTTTCTATCACTCTCCATCAGAACATGACCCTATGTTTTCTCCTCCATGTCCATGTTTTCCTACATGGAATACTAGTATGGGTTAACTCAGGTGACCTCTGTACTTCTCATTCTTTATTTTAAAGTGATTGTTTTACTGACTCTTGTTCTGATGTGGGACTTTCAAGGATGTTTCCGAGCCCAATTTTAAAATTGCGAGGACGCAATTCCCAAAAGGGTGGAAGGATGTAACACCCTAGGTAAATAAAGAATATGACATTTCTATATTTATCCATATTTGTGAATAAAATATTAATATTATTTTAAAGGGTACGCTATGCTCGATGGCGTACCCAATACGCAATAACAAGTTTCTTGGGAATCTTACGTTGCACTTTAACAATAAAATAATATTATTTTAAATGGTAGTTAACGCCTAGCCGTTGTAATTGCGGGAATGAACAGAACTGACTACAAAATGATTATATATGTTTGTAAAATATTTTTAGTCTTTACAATAAATGTTAGAGGATTAAAAATGCGAATGAATCCAATTTTAAGCGTAAACATTTTAATATTCATTAAAAGGTCGATTAACTGCCTTTTGATGGCGAACCTCTTTTAAATCCACTTTTTGACAATTTTATGTGTTATATTTGACAAAATAAAATTCTTATTTAGAATCGGGACATCAAAATTTACTTTGTGTAATTTTTTGGTATTTTTCCGATAAAGTTCATTTTTTAATGAATAGTGAAGAATGTTGTATTTTAATTCAAAACCCCTTTTTAATATAAATTATTTATATGATTATATTATATTTTGAATTGTTTTTAAAGTAAAATTAGAATATATTTTCACCATTTAATCCAATAGTGGTCGTTGGAATTAATTTCATCTTGAAATTGGACTTAAACTACTGTCAATCTTTTGATACTTATTGTTTCATAAAAACACGCTATTTTCTCTGACAGCGGGAATTAATTATTAAATTAATTAATGTAACTTATATGTTTTGAATTTTTTAAAATAGACATCATTTTTTAATTCGGAATATCAAATATAACCTAGGGTGATTTTTTGGTTATTTTCTGAAAAACTTCAATTTTTGATGAATAGTGAAACCACTAAGTGGTAGTTAAAGAAACAGATTTTTCGTTTAAATGAAACTTTACCAATTCTCTGATTTGAATTTCAAAAATCCAACATACATGGTTGTCATTAAGAATTAAAACTCGGTTCAGTGGGATTAAAATAATTTTTTGGTGAATAGTAACTTTTATGTTTATTAATCGCGATTAGAGGTAATTAGTGTAATTTAAGGTAAAAATAATGTTTTAATAATATGAAATGACCTAGAAACATGTCCTACCCTCACTGGATGTGTCATGACCGACCCAGACAATCCATGGGTCAACTTGGGGACCCCATGGAGCCACTTTGGTTGGAAAATGACATTATTACCTTTTTATTTAATGTTAAAATTAAAATGTCACAAACATGTGTTATTTTACTAAAACAATTTTTATATGGGGTTATAGAAGTCATATTTTTGACTATAAATATTAATTATAAATTTAAAAAGATTTACTACACCATGATATTTTTTTTATAATTTTTAGACACTAAATAAAGTAAATTATTTATGACACCATAATGATGCAGCGATTATCTCATTATTTAACGATTTAAATAAAATGAAAAGATAATGTAAAATCTAAGACCTAAACTTGTCACAAACCTATTGGATGGGTGTATTTCGAAACATTATCACCTAATCCTTGAAATACATCAATGTGGGACCTTCAAAATCCGAAAATCATTTGAAAATAAAGTAACATTTTGTAACTTTCCAAGAGTGCCCCTCCTCTCCTCTTATAAAAGGACCCCACCTATACCACCTCACACACACCTCTCAAGCCTTTGGATCGGACAAACCCAAATCATTTTCCCTCTCCACATCTCTATATTACTCCTAGAAGCCTCACATTGGGCAGAAGTCTTCCCAAGGAATCCTTTGAGCTCAAATCAAAAAGAGTTACCCGATTTTAAGGTAATGTCTTCACTTGTGTTCTTTTGTTTTATTTTGATTCTCCAACCCCCTAAACTCTATTTATTCATTTCTTTTGCAAAAAATCCAGTATCGTAAATATACTATGATGTTTTTATAAGAATAATTCTAGCTACACTTACACAAACCTTGATATAATGGTTAAAGAACATACTGTTTCTGTGGATGGCGAATTACTGCCTCACGAAACGATGATTGTTCAATATTCTTTTAACACCATAAAAGGTGGACATTAAGATGTCACTATATTTATATATGATATATAATATGTTTCTGTTTTACTTAATCTTCTGTATTTTTCTTTTGTGTCATACCTTTATGGTTACCATTGTGGGTAAACACGATAATTTCATTTTTGGAAGTGTGGACTACCGCCCCCCCAAAGTGATTTGATTCGTTAATGCCATATGTGGGATGTATAAAGGATGTATTTAAAGTTATTATATATGATGTATGTTATATATAAATTATGAGTAAACTTTTGGAATTAAAATATACATACCTCTCAATTAGTTTTAATTCCATTAATATGACATAGAAATGAAAGTAGCGTTCATGCGTACGTACGACTTACCGTCTCCATGAACAGTGAATTTCATTTCATACCTCTAAATGATTATTTAATATTATAAATACGTGTATATTATGGATATATATGATATATATGATATCCAAATCATGAATATAATTCTGGATATAATGAACCTTATACCACACGAACAACATGTAATTGTAAGAAGTCCACTTTTGACTTAAGAACCAAATATCGACAAAACAAACATTATTAACTAAAATGATTAAATAATGTTTATAACATGGAAATTAGTGATATAAAAGGAATAATGAACTTGAAAAAGGTTCTTAAGAAATTATAAATTAACTCAAGTTTATTATTTAGGATGTTAAATAATGATCGAGTCAGGTCAGACACGAGGTAAGGGATCCTACTCCTCTCTTTTCTTTTTAATTACATTCTTTTATGTCATTACTTTTAAGATTATCTTTATTATGATTGGGATGTTCTTTTATATTACTCCTACTGTACTTTTTATTTTCATATGTTGAGATACCCTATTTTCTCTCATCAATCTATTTTGGAAGTTTTGAGTGGCGCCGTTAGGCTGCCGAATTTTCGTAAGAGATCTATCCTGTCTCTTTTTTAAGTACTTTCATTTATGTCACTTATTTTTAGCTCCTATTTGTTATGATGGCGGATGTTCTTTTATATTCCTATTTTTTAAAATTTTATTATAATATGATGAGATACTCTATTTTATATCATCAATCCATTTTTGGAAGTTTTAAGTGGCGTCGTTGGGCTGCCGAGTTTTTGTAAGGGATTTTTCATCTAACTTTTATTCCCGTGAGATTTATGCTACATTTTTTACCATTTCCTTTTAGTGGTGTATGTAATTCACATTATTATACTCTTTTTGTAATATAATTTCATTTATGGGTACTTAAATATTTATTGTATGACCCTTCTTCAATGGGGTGTACGTTTCGAAAGTTACCCAAGTCGGTAAGGGAACCTTTCACCCTCTTCTTTTTAAAAGACTTATTTTGTTATGTCTTTTAATTCAAAAACTATTATGTTGGGATATGTTCTTCTATATCCTTATTAATGTAAATTTTATGTCCAAGTGATTAGATACCCTTTTTATCTCTCATCAACTCATTTTATGAGTTTTGAAGTGACGCCATTAGGCTGTCGAATTTATGTAAGGGAACTTCTTAACCCACTTTCAATTATTTGGGTTAAACCTATAATTCTTGATTTTATTATGACAAGATTATGTGTGGAATCTCTATGTTTTAGTTTCCACAAACCTTTGTGTGGATATACTATTTCTACACATAATCATCTCATTGATAAATTCTTATGTCATTTAGACGGACTTGTATCAGAAATCATAACTCAATCTCATTTCATTGAGTTATATATCTATGTCATTGGTTTTGTTTTTCCATGATTATGTGTGAATGACCTCTGATTGTTTTACACTTAATATCCACTTATATTTTGTGTATTCGTATTTTTCACACATAATCATGTAATTGATTTATCCTTAATCTAAGGATACCGACTTTGTAAGGGACTTCGTCTCAATCTCCTTTCATTGAGGCATATTTGGTTTTACACAAAAATTTCTTTTATACGGTGTATAAGCCCCTTTCAATTTTTATTTTATTCAAAAGGAATCTTTTTATATGAAGCGTTTTACTAAACGAAAAAAAGGAATGTTTCTTTTAACGTATGTGGTGACAACGACCTTTTCCGCCACTGCGAGTATTATTTGGTCTTTGGCTTCCTCAACAAGCTGTAATGTTTTTTAAAATGAAATAAATACCATATAATCTTTTAAGTATGTTGGTATTGAAAATGGTTTTTATAAATGATTTGTTATGTCTATATATTTAAGTGATATATTGTGATCGAAATGTGGAAATGTTTTCTTTCCATTATATTTGTTTATTGTCTTATGATTTTATAATGGTACTTGGACATTATGACGGGTGGTGCCATGAATACCAGGACGGGTGGTTATGTTATAACCTCCAATGCATTGGGTATGGAAGTTGGCCGTATGGCTATTCCATTAAGTATGTGTGGAAGTCGGCCATATGGCTATTCCATTAAGTATGTGTGGAAGTCGACCGTATGGTTATTCCATTTAAGTATGTTTATGTCCCAAGTTACCTTTTTATGTTATGTGTTCTTTATATGGGGTTTATGGTAATCTTTTGGGTACAAAAGTGTAAGTAATGATATTTTATTCATTGAAGAGTTTTTTTACTACTTCTAAAAGGTGAAAGGTATTACGTTGATAAAGTATACATGGTTTACTTGTCGTTTTGAAAAACTAACAGTTTTCATTCTTTGTGTATCCTTTACTGAGCTTTCTATGCTCATCCCAAGTTTTTGAAATGTTTTTCATAAGACTTAATGTGGAATAAGGTCAAGGATGGGATCAAGGGAAAGTCGTGCTACCTAAAACATGAAACTAGACATGTTTCTTTTTAAGAGTTTTTATTTTATGGAAACTTAGTAGAAGTTTCTACTTTGTAATCTTTTGAGATGTAATAGTCATGTCCTAATTCTCTAAAACTCTAAACCTGAAAAGCTCCTCAGTGTGAATTATTCATTTAATTCAATATTAAGTAAGGTTTAAGGCTGGGGCCTTATAATTATAGTTAGTTGATATATTTAAAATAAACTTATATATATTATACTTGGATTTTGAACATGTATGAAGGAAATTAGGACTTAAGGAAAGAGATTTTGTCTCAATTTTACTTCTTTGAGATATATGTTATTTTATGCACCTATAGACTTTTAAGATGTGTATATATTGCCCCTTTAATAATTTTACATAATTAATATCCTTATTTAATTTATTTTTAAATTTTCATTTTATTTCATTCTTAAATGGTTCTTACAATTCAAAAGTTATCAAAGGGGCACAAGTTTGATGTTAGAATTACATTTTTTATCAGGGTTGTTTATAATTATTATTTCAATGAAGAAATATTATAGGCTAATTATCAATAATTTTATGTATTTTATTATACAATGTTTGTTCATTGAGAAAAAAATTTCACTTTATTTTCCTCTTATTATATACACAATACCCAAAATGAATGTGTTTTATGTAAATTGACTTTATTTGTCTCTTCGATCGAAAACCAATTTATATTATATATCAATGATTTATAAAATTGTTTTCAATTTTTTTAACATAATACAAATGATTTATTCAATAATTTTTTTTTTCATTTCTTAATTTTATTAATTTTTCTTAAAAGTAATATTCCGATCGTCTTCCATACAAGGTATGTTTGGATTTAACCAAAAACATGAAAGGAATATTTTTTTGAATAATTTATGACATGAACTAAATTTTACACCATAAAAAAACTCAATGTTTGAAATATTATTATATAATTTCATGAGTTTATTTTCAAAAAAATGTATTTGGAAATTTTTTTATGATTTAATTTTTTTTCAAAGAGAAAATTTTATTTTCCTCATGAACTGTTTTAAATGACCATTAATGTATTCTTCCTACTTCTCAAGGGTTAATTTGAAGGAAAATGTTTTTGAAAATGTTTTATGGTAATAATAGTTCTTTTAAAAGAGTAAATGATATTTTCCCCAATTTTATTAAATTATATTTAAATATTCATTTATTTGTTTCCAAGGTTATTTTCAATGAAACGTATTTTGGAAATGTTTTATGTTTTAAAAATTGTTTTTAAATGTGGAATGGCTATTTCCCTCAAGAAATTTATTATGTGATATTAAAAAATCATTTTACATCTAAGATGAAATAGTTTGATGTAATGTATTCTTTACTAGTGATAGATCCATGGAGGCCATTAATATTCCTTCTTTCGATGGTTTATGGTTATAATGAAAAGATGTTTATTAAAAATATTTCTCTTCTATTAGTTATACCATGATGAAATTCTTATTAGACCCTCTTATTTTTCAATGGGCTATGCTATGATGAAATGATGAAATGGTAATGGAACCTATTTATCTTCCATTGGTTATTCTATAATGAATTTTTTATGAAATACATTTCATATCATGGGTTCTAATATGATAAATGTTTTTTGATCTTTTTGAACATGTATGTATAATTTTCATTATTTTATGGGTGAGACCTATATCTCCCTCTAATCAATTTAGTAAAGATTGATATATGACAAGATAAATAGGACTAGAATGGTTTAGGAACGTAATTTAGTAAGGGAATTGTTCCACTATGATGGCATTAGGAGTGAACCTTAACTACTATGGTGGTTTGGAGTATAAAACCATCCCACTTTGATAGTATATAAAATTATACTGAAATACTATTTAAATGATTTTATATACTTATGTATATGTCATAAATCCATGTATTTTTGATGTTATGTTCAGATTATGTTCATTGATTTACTTATTATTTATGTCTTATGAACTGTCTAACGTTTTTCTCTGAATCATGATTTTGATGTTTGATATTTAAGGTATTATTTTATTATATTTTTATGATGTTATATAACCCTTATTCTAACTTAATGTTTATCTATTTACCATATTTACCCCTATTAAGAATCTAAGTTTACCCCTTATTATGTTTCTTTTTCTTATGTTAGGATAATAATTATTACATGTGATATTTCTAAGAAGGGTTCTAGTTAGGTTGGACTAAGTTGTAGATGATTCATATGTCTTATAAACTAGTTATTTAGGTTTCCATGTTTCCAAAGGCACTGTAACATTATTCTACTTAAGAGTGTGTTTTAGTAATGTAATAAATATTCCAAAGAAAAGATGTAATATCTATGTGTGAAAATCGCGGATAATTACAGTTGGTATCAAATGATAGTTTTAGTTAAAATTTGGAAACTAGGATGATAAAACATTATTGAGATTCCTTGGTAAATTTATAAAGTCATTTCTAGGGTTATGTCTAAGGATATATCTAAGGAAAAGTCAATGTATATGAAAATGTCCTGGAATTTTAGTAAAGGATAGATAGAGTGGTTTCCAATATACTATATCTCTATATGGATACTAAACGATGATGTGACTCTAAAACATAGGTACCTAGTGGAAATAAATCCAAAAGGGAAATATGAGATAGAATCGATTATCCCCTGATGCATGAAAATGATCCTTGTTGGGCCCCAAGTTTGATGCTCCAAGGGGATATCATTTTGAAATAAAGAAACTCTTTACAAACCATTATGAAATAGTTAAATAATTACATGTAATGACCTTGGTTAATCCCATGGTTTCATATATTGAAAAGATGTTGTCACAATTTAGATATCCTATAAGTGATTTTTTATGATTATGTGGTTTTACACAATAAATATTATTGATCACACTATGATTTTTTGTTTTAGTAAATGAAGATAACTTGAAGGAACTATAATAAAATTGAATATGATAGAAAATGCGATCTTAATCAACCTATTTGGATAATTAATGGAGTGAAGGATATTATAATTAATCTCAATCCATCCTCATGATATATTATTAATAAATTTCACCTTAAATAGTTATTAGGGTGAATTAATAATATAAGGAAAGAGTTTACTGAGAGCATTGGTGGTAGAGAATATTGAGGAAAATGATTTAGTTTACATGAACTTATTATATGTCAATAATGTGGAATTAAGCACTCAATGGAATGCCTCAATGGAAATAGAAGATGAGTTATGTGTGGAGAAGAAGGGCATAGAGAATGTAATTATGAAGGAAATATTAAATGTTTAGTTAATGCAATGGATAGTAATATAGGTCTCACTAATGTTTTATAAATGGATGAATGTTTTAAACGTGGATGGTATGGTAAGTATGAAAATCGATGTCCTAGAGGGAAATCCAAAGAAGAGGATTAGAAAGTCTATATGATTAAAGTGTTTTCTAATAATTAAGACGATACTAAAAATGGTGTATTAATGGAATAAGGTATTAAGAAATAAGATAATGATACCTCGTTAATTGTATAAGAAAGAAGTGGGATGAATCAAGTGTTTATATATTTGAATTCAAGAAATATATGAATTGTTAAATATATATAATGATTATTCTATTGAAGTTGGGAATTATGGATTATCAAGAATATGTTTAATGGTACTTATTTCTTATAAAAGTGATTTAATGGAAATGAGATATTTAATGGAAAAATATTTTTAATGTAAGGTAAACCTTAATATGTTCAAGATGTTGAGAAAATTGTTATTAGTTTAGAAAAAGAGATGATTGATATGAATAAAGTAAATTAGATATTATGGATGACCTCCGAACTAAATAATGATTTGTTTAGAATGTTGGTTCTGTTATCAATGATGGATTTTAAAACGTTTTTTATGTTTATGGAATATATTCAATAATATGTGGTTTTATTTTAAGAATGTGGAAGTGTGTATGTTTTCATTTACGTATTTTGGTAATTTTGGTTATTAACATGATTCAAGAGAATATATCACCAGGGTATTAACATATTCGATTTGTGAAATATCCGGTAAACCTAATGATATTTTGGGGGTTAATGTTAAGTTTATTTTGATTAATTTAGTGACCTTCATTATAAATTTTGAATTTTTGAAGGGTAATATAGTTAACCATTTATGCTTACTAGATACCTTATTCAAACCATTTTTCAATGGTGATAATGAGAGATATAAGTAATGACTTATCATTCTATCATGGATCTTGTGATTCGTTGGTGCTTCAGGCATAACAAATTCATCTTTATTTAATGGAGTAAGTGATGATGTGGAAATTGATTCAAGAATAAAAAATAATAAAATTTTGATTACAATATAAAGGAATATTATTCCCTAGGTATATCTATTCCTTTGAAACTCTTGATCATATCAGGATGATATCAAATCATTTTTCATTTCCACTAAACCTATCTCAGGTTCATGATGTGTTCCATATATCTCCTTGGAGAACTTACATAAATTATGCTTCACATTTACTGAACATAGAGGATGTAAATAGTTTAGAATGATATTTTTTATATGTAACAACTAGTAGATCATAAAGAAAATGTTCTATATAATAATACTGCTCACTCGACCAATGTTTTGTAGAAAAACCACCGACTCGAGGAATCAATATGTAATCATGAAGATGTAATAAGGCAAGGATTATCCTGTTTTGTTTGTATTAATGTGATATAATTTCAGGGTATAAATTCATTTTAAGGGGGTATAATGTAACACACAGATAATTTTTTTATTAAATTTAATTTCATTGATATCTTGTTCTATATGTAACATCATGTCTTAATGAAACACAACACACTATTAAAATATTATTATTTTATATGGTAGTTAACACATATCCATTACAATGGTTGGTATGAATATGATTAACTAAAATTTGAAATTATATTGTTCCCACATTTATTTAAAATTAATTATTTGCTGGAAAATTAATTATAAATGAAAATAATAGCCATTTGAAAATAAAAGACTTATTTTTCTGGAAAACACTTTTTCTATGCACAAAATTATTTGACCAAAATAAATTAAACCAATAATATTTTGGAATGTTTTTATTTAAATTCATAAATTATATATACAATAAAATGATTAACATTCCACTTATGTGTTTTTTATACACGACATAAGAATAAATTCAAATTTACGTTTGAAAGATTCATTCTTCTAAAATACATTTTTGCCACATTTTGTGACCTAATTTTAAAATTAATTTTTGAAAAATTTAATAAATTTTATTGAAAAATAATCCTAACTTTTTTAAATTAACTTTTAAAAATTATCTTATGGTTATTTTTAGGGATTTATTGGAAAATATAAATTTATCGATGAATAGTGAAAAATAATGTTCTTATTGAAAACAACATTTTCGTTTAAAAAAATTGTAAGGTTAAATTTAGTTTTGAAAGAATTTTAAAATTAACATAGGTTCAGTTATATTATATTTAAACAAATATATTCTATTTTATTCTATTTCCAATTAATTTTTGATATAAATATCCTTTAAACTTTTTAAACTTTTCCCTTTGGAAAAATTCATTTTCTTCATGTCTACGGGTTGTATTTGAAATTTATTTTGGACATTTTTTGGAATAGATTTTGGAAAAAATGATTCCATATTTGGAATACTTATAAATAATATTCTTTAATAATTTTAACTTAATTATTTTTACTATAATGAAGAGTCAAAATAATATAAATTAATTACCATGGTTAAAGTTAAAACAGGTTCACCACGGGTTAGACTTAAAGGATAGGGGGAAGATGACCTATAAACATGTAAAAAACCCATTTCCGGGTCATATTTCAACCTTATGAATTATAAGGTATGATAATAACTCCTTTTGTATCCCTGTGTCATGTGAAAAACGTGGGTACACTTTATTCTTCTATAAATTCCTTGTGGGTCCTCTCACCCACTTATAAAAGGTCACCTCTTATACTCTCCTCTTCACACTTAAAAAAACCTTTGAATTGGACCATAAATAAATAGTTACATTATTTAATTACATTAAATCATACCGGAATAAGTTTTTGATCATAAATATTTCCAATAAAGGATTTTGGGGTAAACCTGAAGAATTTTTTCGAAGAAGAGGTAATATCATTAATAGAGAATTTTACTTTATTTTTCTTCAACCTCCATAAAATATTATTAAAACAATATGATATAATAATATCATAATATTACATAAAATGATATATTTTTATATAAGTTAATTACCAAAAACCATATCCTCCTCCCTCAAAAAACTAAACAAAACCGTTGATCGTGTGTACGAAAGACTACCGCCTCACGAACCAATGTAATTCTCTTACCATAAAAAATTCCTAGAAATGGATATAATGATGTATATAATTATTATAAATGATATTTATTATAAAATTACACTTATTTAATTATTATATCCCACAAAACTTCTTACTTTCTATTCCATAGGGAATACAATAATTTCAATTGTGTGTACGACGGACTACCACCTCTTGAAGTGAGGTGATTCGTTTTTTAAATTATTATTTTCAAGGAAGGTAATAAGGATTAATTTTATGTTGATATAATATATTAATGAAATATTAATAATTATAAATGTTAAATATATAATAAAAATTCTTACCTCAAAATCCATTGATAAATAATAATGTTGTTCAAGTTTACGAGAAACTACCACCCCACAAAGCAATGTGATTTCTTTTCCACTAACACTTTATGTAAAATGTAATAAAGGATTAATTTAAATAATATATGTTATATATATGTAATCATGAATAATATTTAATTTTTTATATTATTTAACTTCTTTTATTTCAAATCATCATGATAATCCAAATAACATTTATATATCTGTATAACTTACCATCTCCATTAACAGTGTAACTCAATTATTGTAACAACATTTAATGGATTACTATTGTACATATATTAAGAATATATATTATATTAAATTCATCTATAACCTTCATGAGATGATGTAACCATGTTCAAATTAAAAAAAATAAAAAAAACAATACAAAAACATACACGAAAAAATGAGTCATTACCCAAAATGTGATTTTAACAAGGAATTATTGATAAATAGGTTATAAAAAGTCATAAGAAACCATATATGGTATAATAAATATGACTATATTTTATAATATATATATATATATATATATAATAAACACATATGTTTTAAACAGTAGGTTCAAATGTGTATAAAAGTAGTAGAGACTTAATGCAGGGGATATTTGTCTAAATTTTTCTTCTGTGAGACATATGTTATGTTATGGACTATATTCTTTTAATAGGTGTATATACTATAAATTTTTAATTTTATAAAAGGAATATAATTAATTTCCTGATATTTATAGTATCATTTGATTCCATTCTTTAGTGGGGTGTATGATTGAAAATTTACCAAATCGATAAGGGTTTGATGTTGCAATTTCATTTTTTATCGGGATTATTTATGATTATTCATTCGAGGATGAATTTTTTTATCTAATTATCATGAATTTATGGTGTTTTATTGTCTTATATTTATTTCTTTAGAATACATTTTCCGTTAAGTTTACACTCCTTACATACACAAGTATCAAAATAATGTTTTTAAAGTAAACAAACAATGTTCCACTAATCAGTCAAAAAATCATTTATCATCCATATTGATGGTTTATATAAATGTTTTAAAAAATGTTTTAAAATTATAAAATTTATGTATTAAAGACATTTTACCATTTTTTTAATTTTATTATAAAACATCTCAAATGGAATATTCTTGTTATTTTATAAACAATTCACATTTGGGTTTTACTGAAAATGTGAAAGTAATCATTGGTTTAACCATGTAAAACATGAAAAAAATATATACCATCATGATCACTCAATTATTTATATATTAATTTATAAATATTCAGTTATATTTTCAAATAAATTGGTATTGAAAATGTTTTTTGTTTTAAAACGTGTTTTTAAAATTAGGAATGACATTTTCCTCAACAAATGTTTTAAATGATCTTAAAATATCCGTTTAATAGATTCCATGGTTATTTTCATAGAAAAGAATATTGAAAAAAATTTATGTTTTAAAAATATTTTTTCAAAAGGTAAATGATATTTTACTGATGAAATATTTTAAATTATCTATAAATATTCCTGTGTAAGTTTCCTAGGTTGTTTTAAAAGACATATATATTGAAAAGGTTTTATATTTTAAAAATTTGAATTCAAAGTAGAAAGGATATCTTCCTCAAGAAATGTTCAAATTGATCTTTAAAAATCATTTTCCACGATAAATTAAATCCTATGATGAAACTTATGCTTTTTATTGTGATTTTATCTGAGGATACCATTATTATTTTTCTCTGAATGGTTAATGATTATGATGAAAAGATATTTAGGATAAGTGTTTCTCTTCAACGGGTTAAACCATGATAAAATAATTATGAAAGCAACTTATTTTTTCATACGTTAAGATCAGATGATTGAATGAAATGAATATAGAAAATATTTATTTTACACTGGTTATGCTATGATAATATGTTTACAAAATCTATTGATTTTCATGGGTTCTGATATGATAAATGGTTTGTGATCTTGTGGAAAATGAATGTATTATTTTCATTATGTGATGAGTGGGACATATATCATCCTCTAATTAATTGTGTAGAGATTCATATATAATTAGATAAACATGACTGTAATGAGGAGTGAACAATGTTCAGTAAGTGACTTTGTTCACTATGATAGTCATGGTAGTGAACCTTAACAAATAAGTTGGTTTAGGGTGTGAACTCATTCTACTGTGACAGATTTGGAAATAAGCCTTTAATAATGTAAGTTAATGTTATGATTATATTTATGATAAATTTTTAGGTCTAATATCATTGTTATTCTATCATGGTTCATGTTATTTGATTACCATATGATTCATGTATTATGAACTACCAAAATTTATGACATGACTCTTGATTTTGATCTTTGATATACTGTGTATGGTTTTTCATATAGTATGATCATGTTCTCAAACCCCAGTGTTCACATTATGTTTACAAATTTTCCTTGTTTACCCCTACTAAGAATCTAGGCTAACCCTTTATTATGTTTCGTTTCCCTAAGTTATGATGATATGTATTACATTTTATAAGTCTTAGAAGGGTGGTAATTATGGGGGACTACATGGGATATGATATAGACCTCATAGAAAATAATTGAAAATGCTTCCAAGTTTCCTAAATCACTATACCTTTACGATCCTTGGGTGTTTGTTTGAGTATAATAATCTTATGAGATGTAATATCATTGTATGAAAATCTTGGGTTCTTACAATAGGAGTGATAGTAGACCCAATAGAAGTTGAGGCAATGGTAGTTTGAGTTCTTCCCATGGGTGTGGCTATGGAATCAAAATTGTAAAATGAACTTTTCCATCCACATTTCTTGAACGAGGTGAAAAAATAGTTGACCTATTTGTGATTAACCATTAAAGAAGAGGATGGTACAATATAAAAATATTCCATGTTATTATCTGCCTGCTTCATCAATAATCTATGGATGTACAACGTAGGGATATCAATTGTGAGGTCTTGCTTAACTAGACATCTAATGGAAATATTCTTGATAGATTTTATGAATGTGGGGAATATGTAAAATTTCCAAGGATGGATGATGAACGCTTTTACACTGCAATATGATTGGATGATGAGGTTTATTTCCTACAGTGGTGTTCATGGGATAGGTGTGGTTTTACCAACACCATTATAAATTAAGATTTGTGGTCAAGGATGTTGTATCACATTGATGAGTTTAATTATTGATGTTTCACCTTCCAATAAGTTACGCATGAGGTACATGGATGGATCTAGAAATAGGGTTGTATCTTTAGGGTTTTTGGGACTGGGTATTCCACTATTTGTTCAAGTGTATCTATGTATTTAAGTTTTATTTTATTAATTGTTATTTTATGTTTTTCAATATCTAAAAACAATTTTATTATTTTATGTGAAAAACTATTTTTAAAACCAATTTGTATTTTAATTATAAATTTCTTTCTAGTGATCCAAATTTTTTAATTATTATTTCATATGAAATATAAAAAATTTATATAAACTTTATTAAACTAAAATGTTGTATAATTGTTTCTCTAACATGTTCTCATTTAAATATGGACATGATTAATGTTTTCTCTCTCAAAGAATATTTTTAGTGTAAACTGGTTTAATGTTTTCTTCTCTATTTTATTTTTAACCCACACTATAATGATCATAATCTTTCAAAAAAACTCCTATTCGAAGAAGTACCCATTTATTTTAATTTAATTAAATAAATTAAGATCAGATATTACTCTTTAAGGGGTGATATGTATGTTTGAAGATCTTTCAACAGATCTACAATTATAAATTTTTCATAATTTAAAATACTTTTGTTTTATTTGATGTCTCATTAGTTTAGAAAAATAATTAATCAGTGTTTGTTCAGGTATAAATTCAAAAAGTATTTATTCATATCATTAAGTACACGAATCTCTAATAATATTTGTACATACCATATAAAATCTCTGATTATTGGAATTTATTTGTAGTTCTATTTCATGTTTTCATAGTATTGTAGGCATATCTAATTAAATACTTATTTTAATTAATCTATTTTTGATAACTTGTGAAGATCAAGAAATTATCTTCATTTAAGTATTCTGTTCGAACATCTAATTTAGTTATTAAATGGATTAAAAATTCTTCAATTTTTGTGAGTTCATATTTTACATGAAATGATGCACTATCCATCAATTAATTTTTTTACGCATCAATTAATTTGTTCAAGCATAAATTAATTTTCTTAATAATTCCACAATTTTTTAAAATCCTAAATTAATCTGTTAAAGAATCAATTAATTTTTTAAAAGCATTATTTTTTTAAAAACCACGAATGATTTTATTATATTCAATGGGGAATTAATTTCTTATTTTAATGGTGAATTAAATTTTATTTATATAGGTGGATTGATTTTTTATTTCTAATGTTGATTTATTTTCTTTTTAAATAAATAGTGAATTAATTTTTTATTTCTAATAATGAATTTTTATATTTTATTTCCTGAGGGAATTAATTTTTTTTCTCTAATGGTGTATTAATTTTTCATTCTAATGATGGGAAAATATTTTATTTAAAATATTTTAGATGCTTCTAGCCGCCAGTTATAATTTTGTTTGTTCAGTAAATTTTTCTGCACTCTATTTTTTATCAATTTTTTTTGATAAACTACATAAATATATTAATTGGTTAAAGTATTTTATTGATTTAAAAAATTAATATATATTGTATTTAAGCTAGGTTAATTATATTAATTATATTCTTTTAAGTGTTTTATTTTTTTTATTAATTTACACATTATTGATGCGGTCACTGAAAACATATTTCTGAAATATTTGTGATTTTATATTGTTATTTAATTTATTTAACTTATTCTTTTTGATATTACTATTTAATAACTTTGATTTTATTCAATCACATTTTGTGGTATTTAAATTAGTATAATTAATTTTTAATAAATATACCGAATTAAATTAAAATATATATAATATTTTAATTTAATCATTCAAATTAACTTATAATTTTTGTGATATTACCTTTATCTTGTTTTTATCATTTAATAAGTTATTTAAACTAGTTTGAATTGTTCTTTTAGTTTTGAATTGAAATCATTACTGTTATGATTACTTTGATCATTATTATTCTCTCTTTTAGATAATTGTTAATTGAATTTGATTTGTTTTACCAATAAAAGGTATTTGTTTCTATTTGTAGATAACTATTTAAAGGTGTTCTTGAGTATCCTTAAATGAAATCAAATAGGCCAGTTAAAATCTTCCACACTCTATTTTTTCAACATGAAAAAGTTGTTAATGTCTCAAGTGTTGTACAAACCAAAGCCTCATGTGATACCCTATTTCATCACCTAGAAATTATCTCAAGTGGAAAATTGCTTATGATTTTATTTATATTGACTTATCAAGGAATGTCAATTAAATAATCCAGAACTGGTACCCATGATTTAAAAATTTATCTTCTCATTCATATGATTTCTTAATTCTATAACATTATTTATCATCTCTCGCTCACACTTTGTTTACTATTTATGCTTTTATATTCAAAAAAATTTATTTTTCTCTTCCTCAGGTTGAAACTCCTAGATTCTAATGTTAGGATCTAAGGGTTATGAATCCATGTATCTAAATTAAGTGTTGTAAGGGTAGTGACTCCCTATACCAAAGTCAGTTTCATTATTATCCCTGAACTAGAAAAGGATTATGTATTTGGATATGATTCCCTATTAAATATCTAATGGTGAAAACATATCTTTGGATGAGTATAGAGATATAAGACTGGCCTAGGTTCACTTTGGACTGAGCCAATATAAAAATTCATGTGTTCCATATTTTATTTCCATTGCTAGTTAACCATTAAAATTAACCTTAATAATAAATTTTATTAATAAATTTTCTTTATTTTTTTAAATTTTGTATATTCACCCCTCTCCACCATCTATCATTAACCTATCCAACATAACATTTTTTATTAAATGATAAACTTATTATAAAATAGTTTATCTGTATCATTATTTTTCTCGATACCAAACATTGGTTTTAGAGGTTATTCCTTTTGAAATAAGTCAATCCAATTATATAGTTGTTTTTATTTTATTATGGTACCCTATTCCTAGTTGTCATAGTCTATGGATGATGATCTTATACGATTATAGCATTAGACCAAAATGATTATTGGATTCCTAAAAATCCACCTCATTTTGATGACAACAATTATGGATACTGAAGATCCCGAATTGAGGAATACCTCAAGAAATTATATACTGAACATTGATCAATCATGTAAAAATCATACACACTACTAAAGGATGACTCAAATACAATTACCAAAAATTATGCTACTAGATATGTTGTAAATTAACAAGTTTTTAATATTTTATATTTTGGTATTAATTGATATTTTATTATTCATGTGTCTTCTAACAAGAAAACTCATGAGATTTGGAATATTCTACAAGTCAATCACATTGGCTTTGAAAAATTAATTCTAACAAATCATAGAAAATCTTCTTGTTGAGTACCAATATTTCATGATGGGTGAAGATGAAACTTTAAACTAAATGCTCTATATATTTAAAATCATTGTGAATGGAATGAATTCACATATAGAAGCTCTGTAATACCTAGTAATTTTTTAACAAGTCCTAAAAGCCTTACCAAATAAATTACATGTAGTGAAGGTTTCTATTCATGAAATAACCTGGATGAATTGATTGGTTCACTACATCCGTATGAACTAAAACTATAGAATATAGCTGATGAGGAGACAAAAAAAAGAAAAGGCGTTACTTTTAAATATGTGAATGTGTTTTGTACTAACTCTTATAATTCTAATATAAGGGGTATTGAAAAGGAATATATGTCTCATATTGTGATTTGAATTTACCAAATAATAAATAAAAAGGGATTCAAAAACCTATTTAGAAGAAAATATCAAAATAGAAAATGTTAGGAAGATAAGAAAGGTGGAACGAATTAGAATGTTTTAGATGTTACAATTTATGAGTGCAAGAAAAATTTACATATCAAGCCTGATTTATTTAAACTAAAAAATAAATACAAATATACAATGATAGATAAAAATACACTCACCAATAGTTTGAGTGGTAAAAAATAATCTTATTACAGTGAAGAATCTGGAAATGAAAAAGATCCTGCTAACATGTGCTTCATGAAATCACTGAATAAATTTATTGATTCTGGGTTTTATTCTGGATGTTTTGATTGGACAAAGATTCTTATAAAACATATTTTTTTAAATTAAATGAATAAATTGAAAAGTTATGGAAAGATATTTTCAAAGATACTGATTTATATTATGGAAAATAAGGAGAAACATACTGATTAAAATAAAATAATTTTAGAAGAAAATTAAAAATAAGGAAACATTTTTTATGATTCTCATTATAAAGTTTATGAAAATTTGAAATCTTCTCAAGATTCGAATGAAAAATTGAAAAATGAAGTTGAATGTATTAATAATAGTTTATTTAATTTTAATAAAGGTTGTAAAAAATATCATAAGATGATTTATTTAAATAATTTTTATAAAAATGAAGATGTTTTTGATAATGATAGAAGATTAAATAAAAATTTTAAAACCTTTTTTAAATCTAAGAATAGTTGTACTTCTACTGTTACTTGTTTCAAATATGCAATGAAGAGTCACTATAAAAGTGGTTGTTCACTTAGATTTAAATGATATTTTTGATTTACTAAAACAAATATTTCTAAATCCTTTTTATCTAGATCAACATAAAATACAGGTTAAAATTATTTATGGGTACCTGAAAATTGTATTACTAATCCCATTGGACCCAAATTGATTGGGTACAAAAAATTTCAAGTAATTTATTTTTGTAGAAAACAATATTTGGATATACCAAGAACAATATATGGTATATGAAGAGTAGATTATCGTGGAATATTACTAGAGAACCATAAAAGTTTTCCACTAATAACACATTGAATGGAGGCATTGTTACTTTGGGAGATAATTTAAACAGCAAAGTAAAAGGTTATGATAATGTTTGTTTTTTATGTATACATTTATTTCTTTAGTTTTTATGTTGATAGATTAAAAAATAATTTAATTATTATATCTCAATTATGTATAGGTGGAATTGATTCCAAATTCTAAAATGATAAGTATTTTTAAAGTCAATTCATTATTATTTTATGCTAATATAAAAGAAAATATTTATACTATTGATTTTATTAAACTAACCATTCAACATGTTAAGTGTTTGAAAATTGTACCTAATGAAAAAATCATTTGGAATCGATGTTTAGGTCAGGATAAATTCAAAATGTTAAATGAGATCTCAAAAAATGAGAATGTGTTATAGTTTCCTTCCTTTAAGAAATATCGTCTTCATGTTTTCGACTATTTCATAAAAGGGAAATAACATAAAATATCCTTTTGACCTAGCAATCAGATAAGTAATAATAGAAATTTATAGATAATACATATTGATCTTTTTGTAGCAACTTAAATTTATAAACTTGGTGGAAAGAAATGACCTTTAGTTATTTTTGATGATTATAGCATATTTATATGGGTATATTTCCTATCTCATAAAAATGACACTTTTTTCTAGATTTTTTTTTTTAATTTAGATCAAAATGAAAAAGGTTGTATGATTGTTTCTATAAGTAGTGATAAATAAGATGAATTTCACAGTTTAGATTTTGAATTTATTTAGGAAAATAATAGTTATTTTCATAATTTTTCTTATCCCAGAACACCATAGGAAAATGTTTTTGTAGAATAGAAAAAATAGAACTATTATTGAAATGGTTCAAACTATATTCTGTGATTATAATATTCCTTGAAATTTTTGGGAGGAGGAAATTTTTTATTCTTGTTATATTTTAAATAGAATTATTATTGAAAATTTGTTAAGAAAACCACTTAAGAATTATTTAAAAATAAAATTCCAAAAGTAGGTTACTTTAATGTTTTTGGGTGTTAAGTTTTGATTTGAAATTCAAAATATAATTTAGATAAAATTGATTATAAAAGTCATGCTGTTATTTTTCATGGTTCTTTTAATAATTGTATGTCTTATAGAGTTTATAATAAAATAATTATTGTTACTCAAGAATATATTCATGTAATTTTTGATGAAAATAAGGTTAAATTTAATTCTAATTCTAATATTTTTTTGATGACTTTAGAGTTTTTAATTTCTGTGAAGAAAAACATCCAGATGAGAATGGGTAAATTGATATGGGGGTGGGGGAAATAATTCTTTTAAACCTGGTCCAAGGTCATGGAAGGCTCATAAATATCATAATTTTGAAAATGATATTGTAAATGTTTATTCTTGTGTTAAAACTACATATTTTGTTTTGAAATTTTGCGTCAATTCTACTTTTATATCAAGATTTTTCCCTAATAATATTAATTTTTCTTTCAAATATTCTAACTTTATTGTCAATACACAATAAATTTTTAATAAATTTTTTATAAATATTGTTTTTTCATTAGTATCATTTCATAAGGATAAGTATGTAATTAGAATGAAATGGATATTTAGGATTAAGATGGATAAATCTGGACCGATTGTAATAGATAAAGCCCGATTTCTTCTTTAAGGAAACTTTTATGAAGAATGTATATAATTTGATGATTAATTTTCACCTATTTATAGGTTATAATATATTTTAATATTATTGGTATTTTCTTATTTTCATGGTTTTAAACTATATCAAATGGATGTAAAATGTGATTTTTTAAATTCTATTATAAGTGGAAAAGTTTATTTTTTAAACATTATGGATTTGAAAATAAAAAATATTCTAATAATGTTTTTAAATTATATATAGATTAGTATGGAATCAAACAAGAAACTCAATCTTAATATGAAATAATTTCTTTGTTTTTATTAAATAATGGTTTTAAGAAAGGTAATGTTGATCATACACTATTTATTAAAAAAATTTCAAATTATTTTTAATGAAAAAAATTTATTTTGATGACATAGTTTATGGTTCATCTAGTGAATTGATTTGTAATGTTTTTTATACTTTAATGAATTTGAAGTTTGATATGAGTTTAAGGGGAGAATTTAATTTCGTTCTTGGGCTTCAAATTTTTCAAAGAAAATATGGATTTTCTTTCAATAAATCTATGTATTATAAAGTGTTAGTTATAAGATTTGGTCCCAATTCCTATAAATCTATGAAAACTCCAATGGGTACTAATTTTAAGATATATGTCGACACATGTAGTAAATATGTTGATATTAAGGTTTATAATATAAGGACACGTCCTTAAACATTACATAATCTTGAATTAAATGAATAATTCACATTGAGGTTCTTTTTAGGTTTAGTGTTTTAGATATTTAGGCCATAACTATTACATTTCAAAATATTACAAAGTGGAAACGTCTACAAAGTTTCCATATTTTTATAAAATAAAAACTCTTGAAAAAAGCGTCATGTCTAGTTCAATGTTTAAGATAGCATTACTTTTCTTTGATCCCATCCTTGACCCTACTCCACATTATGTCATATGAAAAACATTTCAAAAACCTGGGATGAGCATAAAAAGCTCAGTAAGGGTTATAAAAAAAAGAATGAAAACATTTGTTCATAAATACATACAAAACATGAAATCATTTACTTACCTCATGAAATCTTAAGATTTATGAAATACACATAGAAATAATTAATCATTAAGGCAACTTGTGGCATCCATATCATACTTACATTGTAGCTATCACAACTACATAGGGAGTTACTTTGGAATACCCATCACAGTATATTCCCTAAATTTATTAGGAGAAACATTCATGTTTACCTTCGTCACGTTACCCAATGCATTGGAGAGCTATCTTGGGCTCACCCGCCCTAGGTTTATCACAGAACCACCCGTATACGTAAATAATTCCCAAGAACCACAACATGATCTTAACACATAACATAAGCATAAAGTGAAGATAAAATTTACACATTGCAATAATATAATATCATTTCAAGATATTGAAATAATAAATTCATTCTCAAAATCATTTTCAATACCAAAATACGTAAAATGAGTATATGGTATTTATTTTTCATTTGAAAAACATTCTGTCTTGTTAAGGAAGCCAAAGATCAAAAAATACTGGTGGCGGCAGAAAGGTCATTCTCACCGCTTACATAAAAAATAACATTCCTTTTTTTCGTTTAGTAAAACGATTTGTATAAAAATATTTCCTTTTAATGAAATGAAAAGTAAAAGGTGTTCATACAACGTATAAAATAAAGTCGTGTATACAACTAAAAATGCCTCAATAAAAGGAGATTGAGACGAAGTCCCTTACCTCGTGTCCGACTTGACCCGTTCGTTATTTAATCTCCAGAATAATAAACTAAATTTAATTTATACTTACTTAAAAACCTTTTTCAAGTTTATTATTCCTTTTATATAAATTATTACCATGTTTTAAACATTATGTAATCATTCAAGTTAATAATGTTCGTTTGGTCGATATTTGGTACTTGAGTAAAAAAATAAACACCAAATATTTACAAGTTGTCCATGTGGTCTATAGTTCATTATATCCAAAATGAAATTCATCATTTAGATATCATATATATCATATATATCCAGTATTTACATGTATTTAAAATAGTACATAACATTTGGAGGTAACAAATGAAATGCACCGCTCATGGAGACTGTAAGCCATATGTATGCATTAACGCTACTTTCATTTCTATTTCTTATTTGAATAGAAATAAAACATAATGATACATAGGTATATTAAAATTTAAGTATTATATAATATAGAATATCGTTAACTCCATCCTTTATACATCCCACATAAGGCTTTAACAAATCAAATCACTTTGAGGGGGCGGTAGTCCGCACCTCCTCAAATGAGATTATCATATTTACCCACTATGGAAACCATAAAGGTGTGATATAAATGGGAAGAAAAGAAGAATAAGGGAATCATAAACATAATATATATCATATATAAATACAATTTTATCAAAATGGCGACCATGAGAAGCAGTAAGATGTAATTTAACAATCATCGTTTCATGAGGCCTTGGTTTGTCATCGACAAAATCATTATATTATTCATCCATTAGATGGAGGTGTGTATAGGTGTAGTTAAAATCCTTCTCATAACAAAATACTAGTATATTGAGGATACAGGTGTTGTTATAAAAGAAAGGAATAAAAAGATTTTAGGGGTTGGAGAAGTAAAATAAAATAAAACAATTTAAGAGAAACGGTTACCTTGAATTTGGGTAACTCCCTTTAGTTTGAACCAAAGGACTTCTTGAAGTCGATTCTACCTAAGGTAAGGCTTCTAGGAGGAGGAGAGGGATGTTGGGAGCTTCATTGGGTAGAGTTGGGCCGATCCAAATGGCTGGAGAAGTGTGTGGAATTGGATAGAAGTGGTCTCCTTTTATAAGGGAGAGGAGGGGCTCTTTAAGAAAGTGTGAAAACATTATTTTATTATATAATGATATTTGGTTTATAAAAGTACAAAAATCATTATAGTCAAAGATAAGATAATTCATGGTCGAAATAAAATCATCCAATCAGAATTGGACATGTTTTGGATAATATTTTAATGATTATAATCTTATTTATTTAAATCATTTATTAATGGGTTAAATACTGCATCATTATTGTGTCATAAATAATTTAATTTATTCGATGTCTAAAAATTATCAAAAAAATACTATCATGTATGAAATATTTTTATATTTCCAATGAATATTTATAGTAGAAAAAATAACTTATATAACACCATATAGAAATTAATTACTAAAAGATATTTGTTAATGTCAATTTTGTCTTCATATTAAATTAATTAATCTAAATTGTCATTATCACTCCCAAGTGGCTCAATGGTGCCCAAAATAGACCCAAATATGACCAGGGTCGTAAATGACTCAACCAATAAGGTTTGGACAAGTGTTTAGGTAATTTTTAATTATTATAATATTCTTTTAATTTTGAATTAGCTTATTTAACATTAACCGCTAAATAAAAGTCAAAAGTTACTATTCACCAAAAATTATTTTTACCTTAATGAACCACATTTTACTTATTTATATGAACAATGTATGTCCAATTTTTTGAATTTAAATTCATATAAGTGGTAAATTTTCATTTAAATGAAAAAGTATGTTTTTTAATTACCACTAAGTGGTTTCACTATTCCCCAAAAATTTAAGTTTTTTAGAAAAATACCAAAAATTCAGCCTAAGAATTATTTGAAATTATGAATTAAAAATTGATTTCTATTTTGGGAAATTAAAAACATGGAAGTGTAATTAATTAATTTAAAAATTAATTCCTGTAGTTAAAACAAATAGCGTGTTTTTAAGAAACAATAACTATCAAAAGATTAATACTTGTTTATGTCCAATTTCAAAGTGAAATTAATTCCAATGACCAATATTGGATTAATTGGTAAAAATATATTTTAATTTCACTTTAAAACCAACTAAAAAGATAATCTAACCATATAGATAAATTAGATTAAAAGGCGCTTTTGAATTTAAGTACAGTATTTTTCACTATTCATTAAAAATGAAATTTATCAGAAAAATACCAAAAAATTACCCAAAGTAAAATTTGATGTCCCCATTCTAAAGAAGGATTTTATTTGGATAATTAAAATGTATTATAGTAACCAAAACTATATTTAATGGGTTTTCTCCATTAAAAGGTGGTAAATCGGCCTTTTAATGTAAAATATGCTTAAAATTAGATTCATTCACATTTTAAGCCTCTAAATTTTTATTAGATAATTTAAATATATTTAACAAACATGTATAATCATATTATTGTTAGTTTCATTCATTCCCTCCAATAAAACATCAAGGAGTTAACTACCATTTAAAATAATAATATTATATTATTAGTGTGCAACATAAGAGTCCAAAGAAACCCGTTGTTGCATATCAGGTATGCTATCGAACATAGAAACCCCTTTAAATTAAAATTAATATTTAATTCACAAATATCAATAAATATGAAATATGTCTTATTCTTCATTTACATGGGATGTTACATCCTTCCACCTTTTTGGAATTGCGTCCTCACAATTTTTATTCACTTATCAAAATAAGTGGGGGTATTTATCCCACGTAGAATTTTCAGATTCCCACATTTTCTCTTCAACCATATGGGTTTTACACAAAAACTTTACCTGCTGAATCACCTTATTCCTCAAAACTTGCTCTCTATGGTCAAGAATCTGGACTGGTTGTTCTTCATAAAAGAGATTCTCTTTCAGCTGAACTACCTCTGGGATCAAAACATGAGATGGATCTATCATATACTTTCTCAACATCGAAACATGAAAAACATTTTGTACCTGGGGTAAACTTAGAGGTAAATCCACTCTGTATGAAACTGATCCAACTTTATCTAGAATTTCATAAGGTCCAATGAATCTCGGATGCAACTTTACATTCGTACCAAAACGCATCACACTTTTCCATGGAGAAACTTTGAGAAAGACATGATCACCAACCTGAAAAGAAAGATCCTTCACATGGTTATCTGCATAAATTTTCTGTCTTCTCTGAGCTGTTCTCATGAGCTTCTAAATCAACCGAACATTCTCTACCATCTCTTATACCAATTCTGGTCCCATCAGCTTCCGTTTCCCTACTTCATCTCAAAAAGCTAGAGTTTGACAACACTTTCCATATAATGCCTCAATGGAGCCATCTTTATACTAGAATGAAAGCTGTGATTATAAGAAAACTCAACCAAAGAAAGACGTTTGTCCCAACTTCCCTGGTAATCCATCGATCAAGCACGTAACATATCGTCCAAGGTCTGAATTGTTCATTCTGACTACCCTTCTGATTGAGGATGAAAAGATGTACTAAATTTTAATTCAGTACCCAATGACTTCTGAAGGCCTTTCCAAAATTTAGAAGTGAACATGGGATCACGATCAGAAACAATGGAGAGGGGAACTCCATGCATCCGAACTATCTCTTTAAAATATAATCAAGAATGTTGATATAGAGACAAAGTATCTCTAATAGGAAGGAAATGAGCAGATTTAGTCAATCGGTAAACTATAAACCAGATTGCATTATTACCTCGAGATGTATTTGGTAATCCCACAATTAAGTCCATGGATATATTTTCCCATTTCCACTCTGGCACCAGTAGAGGCTGAATCATCCCTTTTGGTAACTGCCGCCCTGCTTTAACCTGCTGACAAGTCAAACACTTCACAGTAAAATCAGTAATATCTCTTTTCATTCCATCCCACCAGTAATACTCACAGAGATCTCTGTACATCTTAGTATTGACAGGACGAACTGAAAATGGAGAACTATGAGCATCACATAACAACTCATTCTTAAACTGTGAATCACAAGGCACAAAAAATCTCCTCCCAAACCTCAAAACACAATCATTATCAACGTTAAAATCAGGAAACTTACCCTTTTGAACCAATTCTACATTTTTTTGCAACTCACTATCTTGTTTCTGTGCTTTTTTTATTCTGTATGATAGAGATGATCTCACTGACACCAAATACAAAACAGAAGAATTTCCTACACCAACAACTTCTATGCCATAATTGATCAAATCAAAAACTAAAGGATCTCGTTCCAAATGTAACATGGGTAATGAATTATTACTTTTTTGACTCAAATCATCAGTCATTTTATTTTCTTTTCCCAGATGATAAAGGATCATGAAATCATAATACTTGACTAATTCCAACCATCTCCTCCATCTCATATTCAATTCTTTCTGAGTGAATATATACTTCAAACTTTTTTGATCGGTATATAATTCACACTTCACTCCATACAAATGATGCCTCCGAATTTTTAAAGCAAAAACAACTGTAGCTAATTCGAAATCATGAGTAGGGTAATTTAACTCATGTGGTTTCAATTGAAGTGAAGCATAAGCAATTACCTAATCATTTTTCATTAGGACACAACCCAGTCCTTTCAACGAAGCATCACTATAGATAACAAACTCACCATTTCTAGAAGGCAGTGCCAAAACTGGAGCATTCACCAATCTTCTTTTCAATTCCTGAAAAAAATCCTCACATTCTTTTGTCTAGATGAAGTTAACACCTTTTAGAGTTAACTTAGTCATTAGAATAGATAGACATGAAAAATTTTCAACAAACCTCTGGTAATAACCTTCTAAACAACAAAAGCTACTAATCACAATTATATTTGTGTTTTTGGCTATTCCTTAACAACTTTTGTTTTAGCAAGAACAACAAATATGTCAATTTTTGAAACAATGTGACCAAGGAAAGAAATTTTTTGTAACCAAAACTCACACTTGTTGAATTTCTCAAATAGTTTATTATCTGTTATGGTTTTCAAGACAACCCTTAAATGACTTTCATACTCCTTTTTACTTTTTGAATAATCTAAAATGTCATCAATAAAAACAACCAACATTTTTCACCTGAGTCAACTGAGCCATCACTACAAAAAACTGTTCAATTCAGATTTTGACCATCTCAGGATACTAATTTGAAAGGTCATTTCCCTCTGTATGCCTTCCCAGAAAAGCTGATATGTTTCCTCTATGAAAAACCATTCTATAAATCGAAATATATCAGGCGAAGAAACATGGTAATCTGTAAATTCTATATCATTTCAATATTACCGTTAATTTATGGACATTTATTTAACAATACCCTAACTCCTAAAGTTATCTAAAGCAACCTCTGATACCACCTATAAGGACCCGACCTTAAAGTTTTAGAGAGTTTGGACATAACTATTACATTTCAAAATATTACCAATTGGACACTTCTACACAGTTTCCATTTTTTTATAATATTAAAACTCTTGAAAAAAAGGGGTATGTCTAGTTCAGGTTTAAGATAGCATGACTTTTCCTTGATCCCATCCTTGACCCTATTCCACATTATATCCTGTGAAAAACATTTCCAAAACTTGGGATGAGCATAAAAAGATCATTAAGGGTTA
This sequence comes from Viscum album, assembly GCA_963277665.1. Classification (NCBI taxonomy): domain Eukaryota; kingdom Viridiplantae; phylum Streptophyta; class Magnoliopsida; order Santalales; family Viscaceae; genus Viscum; species Viscum album. Next base: position 2,059,482,380 of record OY728133.1, on the reverse strand, counting down.
TAAAACAAAGAATGAAAACATTTTCTCATAAATACATACAAAACATGAAATCATTTAATTACCTCATGAAATCATAAGATTTATGAAAGATACATAGAAATCATTAATCATAAAGGTAACTTGTGGCATCCATATCAAACTTATATTGTAGCTTTACATCTACATAGGGAGTTACTTTGGAATACCCATTAAAGTATATTCCTTAAATCTCTTAGGAGAAACATTCACGTTTACCTCAGTCATGTTACCCAATGCATTGGAGAGCTATCTCAGGCTCACCCACCCTAGTTTTATCACAGAACCACCCATATATGCAAATAATTCCCAAGAACCATAATATGATTTTAATACATAACATAAGCATAAAGGAAAGATATCATTTCCACATTGCAATAATAAAATACAATTTCAATATAATGAAATAATAAATCTATTCTAAAATTCATTTTTAATACCAAAATACGTAAAAAGAGTATATGGTATTTATTTTTCATTTTAAAAACATTCTGTCTTGTTAAGGAAGTCAAAGATCAAATAATACTCACGGCGGCAGAAAAGTCGTTGTCACCGCTTATGTAAAAAAGAAAATTATTTTTTGTCGTTTAGTAAAACGCTTCGTATAAAATGTTTCCCTATGAATGAAATGAAAAATAAAAGGTGTTTATACAGCGTATAAAAGAAAATCGTGTATTAAAATACAATAAACATCAATGAAAGGGGATTGAGACGAAGTCCCTTACCTCGTGTCCGACTTGAATAAATCGTTCTTTAATCTCCTGAATAATAAACTAAAGTTAATTTATAATTGATTAAAACACCTTTTCAAGTTTATTATTCATTTTATATCACTTATTACCATGTTATAAACATTATGTAATAATTCAAGATAATAATGTTCGTTTTGTCAGTATTTAGTACTTGAGTAAAAAAATGAACACCTTATATTTACATGTTGTCCATGTGGTCAAAGGTTCATTATATCCAGAATGATATTCATGATTTGGATATCATATATATCATATATATCCATCATATACATGTTTTTATAATAGTACATAACATTTAGAGGTAAGAAATGAAATGCACCATTCATGGAGACGGTAAGCCGTACGTACACATGAACGCTACTTTCATTTCTATTTATTATTTTAATGGAAATAAAACATAATTATACATAGGTATATTATAATTCCTGTATAATATCATATATAATATCATTAAGTCCATCCTTTATACATCTCACATAAGGCATTAATGAATCAAATTACTTTGAGGGGGCGGTAGTCCGCACTTCCTCAAATGAGATTATCGTATTTAGCCACTATGGAAACCATAAAGGCGTGATATAAATGGGAAGTACAGAAGAATAAGGGAATCATAAATATAATATATATCATATATAAATATAGTTCCATCATAATGACCACCATGAGAGGTGGTAAGATGTATTTGGACAATCATCATTTCATGAGGCCTTAGTTTTCTATCCACAGAGACATTATGTTGTTCATCCATTAGATGGAGGTGTGTGTAAGTGTACTTAGAATCCTTAAAATAAAAACATCCTAGTATATTGAGGATACTGGTGTTGTTAAAATAAAAGTAATAAAAAGAGTTTAGGGGTTGGAGAAGTAAAATAAAAGAAAAACATTTAAGAGAAACTGTTACCTTTAATTTGGGTAACCCCCTTTTATTTAAACCAAAGTACTTCTTGAAGTGACTTCTACCTAAGGTAAGGATTCTAGGAGGAGGAGAGGGATATTTGGAGATTTATTGGGCAGAGTTTGGATGAGCCAAATGTCTTGAGATGTGTGTGGAATTGGTTAGAAGTGGTGTCTTTTCATAAGGGAGAAGAGGGGATTTTTAGGCAAGTGTGAAAACATTATTTTATTATATAATTATATAAGGTTTATAAAGGTCCAAAAATCATTATAGTCACAGAAAAGATGAGTCGTGGTCGAAATAAAATCATCCAATCAGAATTGGACATGTTTTGGATAATATTTTAATCATTATAATCTTATTTATTTAAATCATTTATTAATGAGGTAAATACTACATCATTATTGTGTCCTAAATAATTTAATTTATTAGATGTTTAAAAATTATAAAAAAAATACTACCATATAGGAAATATATTTATATTTCCAATTAATATTTAAAGTTGAAAATATAACTTATATAACGCCTTATAAAAATTAATTACTAAAAGATATTTGTTGATGTCAATTTTGTCTTCACATTAAATTAATGAATCTAAATTGTCATTATCACTCCCAAATAGTTCAATGGGGTCCCAAAATCGACCCAAAGATGGTAATTTTTAATTATTATAATATTCTTTTAATCTTGAATTACCCTATTTACCTTTAACAACGGTAAATAAAAGTCAAATGTTACTATTGACCAAAAATCATTTTCATCTTAATGAACCATATTTTACTTCTTGATAACAAAAATGTATGTTTTATTTTCGAAATTCAATTCACAGAAGTGATAAATTTTCATTTTAATGAAAATGTTAGTTTTTTAACTGCCACTAAGTGGTTTCACTATACACTAAAAATTGAAGTTTTTCAGAAAAATAAAAAAAATTCAGCCAAAGAATTATTTGATATTCTGAATTCAAAATTGATTTCTATTTTTTCAAAATGAAAACATATAAGTTTCATTAATTAATTTTAAAATTAATTCTCATTGTTAAAACAAATAACGTGTTTTTAAGAAACAATAACTATCAAAAGATTGATACTTGTTTATGTCCAAATTTCAAAGTGAAATTAATTCCAATTACCAACATTGGATGAAATGGTAAAAATATATTTTAATTTCACATTAAATACAACTAAAAAATAATATAACCATATAAATAAATTATATTAAAAGGCACTTTCGAATTAAAATACAGTATTTTTCACTAGTCATTAAAAACTGAACTTTATCAGAAAAATACAAAAAAATTACCCAATGTAAAATTTGATGTCCCCATTCTAAAGAAGGATTTTATTTTTTCAATTAGAATGTATTAAAGTGACCAAAAATATATTTAAAGAGGGTCTGCTATTAAAAGGATATAAATCAGCCTTTTAAAGTAAATTATTCTTAAAATTAGATTCATTCACATTTTAAGCCTCTAACTTTTTATTGGATAATGTAAATACATTTAACAAACATGTATAATCATATTGTTGTTAGTTTCATTAATTCCCACCAATACAATAGCTAGATGTTAACTACCATTTAAAATAATAATATTATATTATTAGTTTGCAACGTAAGACTCCAAAGAAACTCATTGTTGCGTATTAGGTACGCTATCGAACACAACAACCCCTTTAAAGTAAAATTAATATTTAATTCAAAATTTTTAATAAATATGAAATTTGTCTTATTCTTCATTTACCAGGGATGTTACATATAGTGTCTTGATATGTAGCTTTCTATATTTAACATCATCTAGACCTGACATCATGTTTATTGATTTTATGCACTGGATTTCAAGTTGATCCTAAAGTAAGTCATATTAATGATGTAAAAAGAATAATTAGATGTGTTAATAGAACCTTTGATTTTCGATTATTTTATCCAATTTTTTTTGATTAAATGTATTATTCTGAGTATTAATCTGGAGGTTGCAGAATTGATAGAAAAATAACATTAGGTATGTATCATTTTATTAGAAAATGTTTAAATTCATAGACTTCTAAGAAAAAATTATTTATTGCACTATCTACTGTAGAAGATTAGTATATCTCTTATTCCAGTAGTTGTGCTCAATTATTATTGACTAAGTAACATTTATGTGTTTTTTGTATTTATATTGATAAATTGCCTATTTATTTTGATAACAGATCTATAATTTCTATTTATAAAAATCACTTACAACATTGTTGGTGAAACTGTATTGATATTAGATTTCACTACTGTAAAACGGGCCTATACCCATGGTTTATCAACAAACCATGGGTATAGGGTACCCTTATACCCACGGTTTTCTAAAACCGTGGGTATAGCTTAATTTCAAAGACCAATACCCACGGTTTTAGAGAACCGTGGGTATAGATTTTCCGCCATAAGGCGGGACAGTGAAAAAATTTGGCGGGAATACATTTTTTCACAGATAATATTAATATATATATGCAGATGAATGTGTATATATAAGTTAAAAAATTTAGCTCGGTTGGTTCCTCGCTGAATAGTGGCGCTGAGTTGCACTGTTAGACCCCAGTTCAAATCCCTGTGCCCGCGAATTTTAAATTTAAATACCGCTTATATTAATATATATACAAAGATACATGTTTTTATAACAAATTAAAATAACAGATCGGTTGGTCCATTCTGGGGTGCGGGTGCGGAGCGCAGCAGGAGATGCGAGTTCGAAACCCGGTGGATGCATTTTTTGGAATATGCGACTATGATTATATTAATATATATATAATCAGATATATCTATATATAATAAATAAAAATTGCAGCGTGGTTGGTGCAGTGGGGTGGCATGGACGCGAGGCGCAGTGCAAAGTACGGTTTCAAAACCTGCTGGCCACATTTTTTTTAAATTTCAATACCCCACGTTTTGAAAACCGTGTGGTTTGTTGTGTTCCACACTGGAAGGAGTGGTGTGCCACATTTGAATCACCTATACCCATGGTTCTCCAAAACTGTGGGTATAGGATGAGACCCCTATACCGACACCTCTCTAGCCCATGGTTCCCAAAACCGTGGGTGTAGGCTATACCCACGGTTTTGGGGGCTATACCCACAGTTTTGAACCGTGGGTAAATGTCATTTTTCCAGTAGTGTTTCATTTTATTAGAGATCATGTGAATGAGGGTCATACTATTTTAAAACTTATACTTAATGAAAATAACCTCAAAAAAAATTTACAAACCCTTTAGACCCTCCTCAGTTTGATAAAGTTAAAATTTAAACTTGGAATGTTATAAATTTAATTATTTAATTATTTCATTTATTTAGGGGGAGTTTTGGTTTTCTATTTTTATTTATTTTTCAAAAGGGGGTGGAAATTGGTTATAAATTTTATGGTTTTATAATGAAAAAGGGGTATATATTTTTTGAATGTGCATAAATGTATTTATACTGTTATTACTACATGTTATTTTATGTTTTTAAATATCTTAAAACCATTTTATTATTTTATGTAAAAAATGTTTTTAAAAACTCTATGTAATTTAATTGAAACTTGTGTTGTAGTGATCTATATTTTTAATTATTGTTTAATATGAAATATGAAAAGTCTATCTAACTTTTATTAAACTAAAACATTGTCAAATTATTTCTCTGTCATGTTTTCATTTAATCCGAAACATGATTTATGTTTTTTCTCTCATATAATATTTATAGTAGAAACTACTTTAATATTTTCTAATATGTTTTATTTATAAAATAAGCTATACTGGTCAGATACTTTCTAAACTGTTTCTACTTTTAATTAAACTAATTTAAATTAATTTCATTAAAATAAAATAACATATCATATTATTTTTAGGTGGTGCTCCATATGTCTAAAGATTTTACATAAAATATAAAATTATGAATTTTCCATAAGTGATTTTTTTATTTCTTTGACATCTCATTCATTCATTATCAGAATCACTTGGAGACTATAAAGATATAAGTATAACATGATTTTCTTAATTTTATTCTTCTAATTGAAACTATGAAAATTTATTTTACATAGCTTACAAAATAGTTGAATATTAGCTTTTTTACAATGTCTATTTCACGTTTTCATAGTACTTTAATTACACTTCATTCAATACTTATCAGGATTTAACACCTCTGGATTAATTGGAAATATTTATAAATTATCATCATTTAACTCATCTAGACCAACTCCTAACTCAGTTATTAAATAGATTAAAATTTCAACAAAGTTTTTCTGTTCATCTTGTACATGAAATGATGCACTATTTATCAATAAATTTTTTATATCATCAATTAATATCTTTAAAGAATCAATTATTTTCAAAACGATCAAATATTTTTTATGCATCAATTATTTTTTAAAGCATCAATTAATTTTTTAAATAATAAATTAATATTATTAAAAAAATAATGAATTAGATTTTAATTTTCAATGTGTATTTTGTTTTTTATTTTAATAGTGAATGAATATTTTATTTATAGTAGTGATTTTTTTTATTTCAAACGTTGAATTATTATTTTTTATTATATTGGTTAATTATTTTTTCCATTCTTAGAGTGAATTAATTTTTTTTTCTAATGGTGAATTATTATATTTTATTTTCAACGGTGAATTAATTTTTTTTATTTTGAACGGTGACTTCATTTTTTTTATTTCAATGGTAAATTAATTTTTTTCCCTAATGGTGAATTAATTATATATTTTAATGGAAAATCATTTTTTTCTTTCAATGTTTATAGATGATTGTAGGCACTTGTTAAAATATTCTAATACATAATTTTTTTTGAACTGTATTTTTATCATTTTTTTGATGAATTACATAGTTATATTAATTAACTTATGTATTTTATTGATTTAAAAAATTAATATATATTATATTTAAGAAAAGAGAAATTTGTTGAAAATATTTTTGTAAATGTTTTAAAAATTGAATTAATTTACTATTTATTCAAGTGTACACCTATAACATATTTCTGGAATATTTATATTTTCATATTTTGAGTTTATTTATTTAATTTAATATTTTTTAAATTATTATTTAATGACATTGAATTTATTCAAAAAAAATTATTTCATTTAATGTATTATAATAAATTTTTAATTTACATGCTACACAAAATTGAAAGGAATTTAATATTTGAATTTAAACATTAAAATTAAGTTACGATTTTTATAAGATTATATTAAAATTATTAATATCATTTAATGGGTTACATAGATCAGTTTGAATTGGTCTTTTAGTTTTGAATTCAAATCATTATTTTTATGATTATTATGGAAATTATTATTTTATATTGTGGATAATTGTTATTTTAAGTTGAATTGTTTTACTCATGGAAGGTGTTTGTTAGACTTTGCAGATATCTATTTAAATTTGTTTCCAAGAATCCTAGAAATAATTCATTCACATTGGTTAAGATCTTCGACACTCTATTTTTCCATAAGTAAAATATGTGAAGATCTCAAGTTATGTACAAACCAAAGCCCCATATGATACCCTATTTCATCAACTGGACATTATATTAAGTGTCATATTACTTCTGTACTGACTTCTACTACCTTGATGAGAAATTTAAATTCAATCCTCCATAACTAATAAATATTCTTTAATTATTTATCACATATTTAACCTGATTTATTTGGTATGTAACACTATTTTTTATATCTCACACATAATATTTTTTTTTCTGTTTATGTGTTTACATTCAAAAGGATTTCTTCTTCTCTTCCCGAAGTTTGGACTCCCAGATTCTAAAGTCCGGATCTAAGGATTGTGAATCTATAAATGTAAATTTAGTTTTGTAAGTGTTGTGACTTGTAACAACCAATGATTTCATATCACATTATCTCTTCAATGTAATTTATTAACTTGTGATACACACAACATTGAGTTCGAGCGTACCACGACTTACAAAACTAGCTGTTCGAAAAATCGATTATGAATATTATTAACTGTTTTTTGGATTTTATATACTCCATATAATTTTAAAATCCATATTATGTGTTTATTCGACCTAATATAAGAACAGATTCAATTTTTCAGATAAAGGAAGTATTTTTTCAGAAAATCCAATTTTACCACTTTTTAACGATGAACCATTTATAAATCCAATATATGAAACTTTTATATGATAAATTTTATAAAATAAACTTCTTCTTTATAATTGGGTCATAAAACTTTAGTTTTGATAAATTTTTGGTATTTTTCTAATAACATTCATATTTTGGTGAATAGTGAAAAATAGAAAATTTTAATTGAAAATAATTTTTTTTAATCAAAATAATTTATACTATTAAATTATAAATTTGACATGTTTTTAAGTATAATTAAATTATATTTTTATCATTTAATACAATTTAGGTTATTATAAGTAATTTTTCATTTTAATTGGACATAAACTCATGTCAACCTTTTGTTAGTTTTTACTTTTTAAAAACCCACTTTTTCATTTTGATAGCGAGAAATAATTTTAAACTAATTAATGAAAATTATATGATTTGAATTTGGTTAAATATACTTCATTTTTGAATTCATAATATCAAAATTATATTAGGGTGGAATTTCGGTATTTTTCTGAAAACGTTCAATTTTTGATGAATAGTGAAAAATACTGCGTTATTATTTAAAAGAAAATTTTATTTAAATAATAATTTTATTATTTAAATATATTTTAAAATCTAAATAGATACATAATAGCTATATTAGTCTAATTTAATTCAATGGAATCATTTTATAATAAGATTAGATATATAAATTGTTTTAGAAATTTTGACATCGTTTACCCACCTTTTAGGCACATTTGCAGATTTTCATAAAACACAATTTTACCACTTTTGTGATCTGAATTTCAAAATTCTGAGAGACACGGTAAATATCATTATGTAAAATGTGGTTCAATAAGATGAAAATAAATTAGGGTGAATAGTATCTTTTGAATTTTATTTTCCATGGTTAAAAGTAAATAGGGTAATTAAAGGTAAAAATGATATTATAATTATAACAACACATATCCTAATCCTATTGGATATGTGTTTATCGACCAAAAGTAAACTTATGAATAATATATGATCATTTTTAATCAAATTGGATTAGATTAGTACATTTATTATATATTATTTTAAAAAGAGTTAAAAGTGTTAAATTCATAGTTTAATAACTAAACCATTTCTAATATAGGGTTAAACATAAGATAAATTCGACTATAAATATTCATTAGAAAGTTAATATTATTTCAAACTTTATGGTATTTTATTTATAATTTTTATAAATTAAATAATTAATTTTATTTTTGACACAATGATGAAGCAATAATTACCTTATTAATGAATGATTAAAATAATTAATATTATAAATATAAAAAAATGTAAATTGAGCCTTTTTATGCCATCCACAAATTTTATAGGTTCATATGACATGGTAGAGTTGATTTAATGTATTTTTTTCAGATTAATCAACTTGTTATGACTTTCACAAAAACCAAATACTAAATAGTGTCAAAATTGGCATAAATGAGTTTTTAAAACAAATACTATATTATTAAATGATATAATATTCCTAAAAATATAAGGTTCAGCCAAAAGACCTATGTAATGATATATATTTCATTAATGAGTCACTTAAGGTTCTTTTTTCATTTTATATTATATTTATTAACCATGTATTATAATAACATAAGACAACATGGTAAAAGTTAAACTATTTAACACATGATTAAATATAAAACATTAGGTTAATGTGGTGACAAAAACATGTCTAAAACCAATTGGTTGAGAGGATTTAGACCCATACCCACATTATCCTCTGAATAAATCATTTTTTATCCCTTATACACCTAATATTATTGTATAAAAAATTATATTTCAAGAATTTCCTAAAGTTACCCCCGCCTCTCATAAAAGGGTACTTCCCCTTCACTAAAAATCACACCTCCAAAGCCATTTGGATCGAAAAAACCCTGATAAAATATCCTCCCAACTATCCTAAATTTTACCTATAGGCCTTACTTTTATTATAAAGCCTACCCAAGGAGCCCTTTTGATCAACTCAATAGGAAACACGCGAAGAAGCAGTAATAATTTCACCACCTCTTTCAATGTTATTTTCTTCTCCCACTTCCTCTTTATTTGTTGTTTCAATACAAAAATAATATCTCCACTAAATTATACAAACTGTGATGTTATTATAAATATTTTACAACCATATTCATTGTTCTTTCCATCCAATTAATGACAAGTCACTATATGTACATACGTACAGCTAAACGTCTCCACGTCATGTTGTAGTTTGTTATTCACACACTTCATTATTTGGATGAGTATAATAATGAGGGAAAATGATGTAAATAATAAATATAAAATGTTAACTATTTTGTATATATGATATACCATCCAATTACATACTATTTCACCATCAATAGAATGATATTTTCACTCGCGCGTACGTATGACTTACCATCTCTATGACACGATGAGATTCGTTTCCAAGTTCACCATTCAACAATGATTATAAAAATATATATTATTAAAAAGTATGTAATATAAGAAATAATAATGCTATTAGAAAAATATATATCTATATATATATATATGTATTTACATATATCCTTCACTTACTTCTGTTCAATACGACATGAAAACAGAAACAACGTATATGCATACGTACAACCTACCATCTCCATAAATAGTGTCTTCAATTTCATATATCTATCTATTATAAATATTTATATTCTGAATATATATGACACATAAATAATTTTTTATGTTCTTGAATCAATAATATCATGACATAAGTAACACAATCAAGAATAACAAGTTAAAACACATACGATAATGAAACCGATTATTACACGAAATGTTATTTTAACATAGAGATTATTATTAAATGGGTAGTATAAATCCCAAAATGAATCAAGTATGATATCATAAATAGTAATATGGATCTATTATAATTTAATTACATACTATAGTCATTATAAATTAGGTTAAATGTACCCTTGACCAAAGGAAAGTACAAGGTAATGGTTAATTCCACAATCTCATTATTATCCGAGATTGTTTAGGTGTAAGTATTTACTGGGAAATTTTTATCATCCATGTCCAGGTTTCATAAAAATATTTTCAAAATAAATATTTTAAGGTTTTTTTGGAATGGACTTCATATAAAGATCAGCATTTTAAATGTTTAAATTATTTATTTTTCTAAATCTTTTTAATTAATTCCCTTGTTTTTAAATTGATTTTAATGATTTATTTATATGGACATGATGGTTTTAAAATGTTAATTCTATTCAAAAGTTTCAATGTAGTATGGGACACATTTACTCAAAAATCAATTTTAAATGATTTCCATTATAAATGCGTGACTTGTAAGTCATTTCACTAAAAGTGATATATCTCTCAAAGAGTTTTATTGATTATTTTCAACAATGTCAACCTCATTTATTTTATATTATTCTTGATTGAGGTTGATTTACTATAATACAATATTCTATATTTTATTTAATGAGTTATGATTCGTTTGACTGTGGATGTGCTATTTTTATACCATTCATGGTTTGTGGTTAAAGTATTAACATTTCATATACTAGTTTTAATACGAATGTTTATGTTATGTTTCAACCATTTCATATGAGGAATGCATTGGACGTAGTATGTGATGGGTGGGTCCCGCTATATCTACTTGATGCATCGGTAGGTCTAATGTGACAAACTAGGGTCTTGGCACAAGGCCTTGACAAAATTTTTATTTGTAGTCTTGCCACGAGGCCTCGACTATGTAGTTATGATTTCCGATATTATGCATTCCCTCGTTATGAAATTAGCTATTAAATGTGATCAGCATAAGACTTCTATCGAGATTGTGTTGTATACATCCTCTTCCGAAGCAGATCTATCGGTTCTGAGGTCTCCTGAACAAGATGAGGTCCTAGAAAATCTGCCTCTCCTGCCTCCAACCAGCATAAGGGTGATCGACATGACCTCCCATACAAAGCCTCGTATGGTTCCATCTGAATGGTCGCCTGGAAACTGTTGTTGTAGGTGAACTCAACTAGAGAAATATGCTTCTCCCAAGACCCGCCAAAGTCTAGAATGAAGGCTCGAAGCATATCCTCAAGCACCTGGATCGTGTGCTCGGACTGCCCATCAGTCTGGGGATGGTATGCTGTACTCAAAAGTACCTGTGTACCCAAGGCCTTCTGAAGTCCCTTCCAGAACCGAGAGGTAAAACACACATCCCTGTCTGAAAAAATGGAGTGTGGAACTCCATGCAGACAAACGATCTCTCGGATGTAAATTCGTCCCAGATCATTGACACTGAAGGTCTCCTTGATCGCCAGGAAGTGATTAACCTTTGTGAGCCTGTCGACGACAACCCAAACAACATCGTTTCCTTGAGGCGTTCTCAGCAATCCGGTCATGAAGTCCATCGCGATATAGTTCCATTTCCACTCCAGAATGGGTAATTGCTATAAATGGCCTGATAGTCACTGATTCTCTACTTTCACATACTAACAAGCAGAACATCTCATGACGAAACCAGCAACATCATTCGTCATACCTGGCCACCAGTATTGGTGATGAATATCCCGATACATCTTTGTGACGGCAAGATGAACTTCCCAATCTGAGAAATAAAAATCCCACATCAGCTTTTCGCGTATATTTGCTGGCACCCATACGGGTCCCTAGAAAAAAAAGACCTCATCCTCACCCACTGTCCATCCGGGAAGAGGGTCCTCTCCTGACACACTCTCCCGCAGGACTAAGCCTTCTGAATATGAAAAGTGCATCATCTGTACCCGGTCAAGTAGTGTAGAGGTAACAACTACAGAAGATAGAATAGTCCGTCCCTATCTGTCGTGCACCTCCAGATGCATCTCAGAGAACAGATCCATAAGCTTCCACTCACTGTTGGCCTCATGAACTGCCTGAATCTGAGTTCTCCGGCTCAACTCATCTGCCACTACGTTTCCCTTTCCCAGCGTATAGGAATTCTCAGAATCAAAAGACTAAAGTTACTCAACCCACCTGCATTGTCTTAGATTTAGATCACGCTGAGTGAATATATACTTGAGACTCTTGTGGTCTGTAAAGACCACAAAATGTTCTCCCAGAAGATAGTGTCTCCATCATCATAAGGCATGAACAACAGTTACCAAATCCAGATCCTGCGTATGGTAGTTCCTCTCATGTGGCGTCAACTGCTGAGACCCATACGCAACAACTCCATCTCTCTGCATAAGCACAACTCCTAGACCGATACCTGAAGCATCACAGTAAACAGTGTAGCTCTTTCCTGGCTCGGGAAAGACTAGTATCGGTGCTGACGTCAACCTCCCTTTCATCTCTTGAAAGGCCAACTCACAAGAATCTGACCATAAGAACGTTGCCCCATTCTTGGTTAGACCTATCAATAGTTCTTCTAGATGAAAAAAGACCCGAATGAAGTTTCTATAGTATCCATCCATCCCTAGGAAGCTTCATACCTCAAATACGTTCTTCTGATGCTCCCAGGAAACTACAGCCCTCTCTTTCTCTGGGTCCACAGACACTCCTACCTCTAAGATGACGTGACCCAAGAAGTCAATCTGATCCATCCAGAAGTGGCACTTTGAGAGTTTAGCATAAAGCCGATGCTCTCTCAGTTTACTCAAAATGATCTTAAGATGTGTGGCATGGTCGTGTCGAGTGTGAGAGTACACCAAGATATCGTCCATGAAGACCATGAAAAAGGAGTCCAAATATGGATGGAACACTCGGTTCATCATTGCCATGAAAACTACTTGTGCGTTCGTGAGACCGAACGTCATAACTGAATACTTGTAAAGACCATACCTGCTCCTGAAGGCCATTACAGGTATATCTGATTGTCTAACGTGCAACTGATGATAACTGGACCTCAAGTCGATCTTTGAGAACACCCAGGCTCCTCAAAGCTGATCAAAGAGGTTATCAATCCCCGATAATGGATATCCGTTATTTACCGTCAACTGGTTCAGCCTTCGATAATCCACACAAAGCCAAAGGGTACTGTCTTCCTTCTTTGCAAACAGGACAGGCGAACCCCAAGGAGAAGTACTGGGTTGGATGAAACCCTTTTCCTACAACTCCTGTAACTACTTCTTGAGCTCCTCCAACTCAGGTGTGTCCATCCTATAAAGAGTAATGGACACTGGTGCTGCCCCTGGTACGAGCTCAATAGAAAAGTCTACCTCACGCATCGGAGGCAAAACCGAAAAGTCCTCTTGGAAGACATCCCTGAAACGATCCACCACTGAAGGAAAGTCCAACTGCAAAGTCCTCTGATCGTCCAGATAATGACTAGAAATCTGGGTTTTCACCTTTCCTAGCCCATGATGCTCGAGTCCTGCTCGACTTTCCTGAACATACCACTTGCCTTTATGAAGAAAAGACTCACCCAATGGTGAAATGAAAATCACTCTACGGTTATAATAGTCGAAGACTACCTAGAAGGGAACCAACCAGTCCATCCCAAACATGACATCATATCATGTCATCTCTCGGACATAGAGATCCCATAAGAAACGATACCCTGCAACCTCGAGAGTGCACTCTCTACACTGGCGTACACTAGATTTCCTCATCCCCAAAGGTGAGTCTAGTGTCAACGCGTCGGCAGAGGAAAAGATGCAGAGCCCAAGGCTCTCCATGATATAAACAGAGATAAAGCTATTTATAGCACCCATATCGAAAAGGGTGGAAGATAAAACTGAGGCTACTATAATCATACCTCAAACTGTCGAAGGGCCAAGATCCTGATCCTGATAAATCTACTCCAAGGTGAAAGAGTGACCTGCAACGTGGCCCTGTGCCCCTAGTTATCCACTCTGAGCTGAACCTCCCTACTGGTGCTGAGGGACTGGTGGCTGACCACCACGGCCTCGACCTCCACCTCTTCTCGAACGACTAGAAGAACTCCAGTTATCTAACTTAAGAGAAATTGGTGGTTCTTCTCCTGAACGAGGAGTCATGGAAGAACCCCAGTCACCAGCTGCTGGTGAGAAAACCTCACAGAAATGATGAAGGTGACCCAACTTGCCACATGATTTTCACTCCACGGGGTCCCTCTGGCACTATGGCCTCATGTGCCCTGACTTGTCACACTAGTAGCATGTCACCTTGCTGCCTGAAGATGCATCACGCTTCCTCGGATCACCACGCATAGACTCCCTACAGTGCTTCTTACTGTCATCCTGAGGAAAAATATCTCTTGAAGTAGAACCGCCCTGGCTCGCAGCTCTAGAGTCTCTCAGATTGCGCTCCGCAATCAGTGCCTGGTTGACGATGGATGTGATGGAAGTCAGCTGGAGGATTTTCACCTACAATCGGATCTCCCTCCTGAGACCATCCTCAAACTTCCTTGCTAAGAACACCCCACTTCCATCCCGAAGGGGTGTGAAACGTTGCATCTCGGTGAAGCGGGAGAAATACTCTATGACAGAAGGAGTACCCTACACTATGCTCATGAACTCCTAGGCTCGGTCGGCCCTCAGGGTCTTTGGGTAGAAGTAGTCGTAGAACATGAGCTAGAACTCCTCCCAAGCCATAGCCTACTGCTGAACCGCCTATGAGATCATGTCCCACCACATCTTGGCAGAGTATCATAGCATGTAGGTAGCGAGCTTCACCCGCCTCCTTGTAGGCGTCTCCAGATGCTCAAAGATAGTCAGCATGGATTCCAGCCATGACTCTTTAGCCTGAGGTCCTCCTTACCCCGAGAACGTGGGAGGATGCTACTGATGAGATACCCGCATCAATTATTCCATAGTCACGGCAGGAGGCAGATCTCCCTGGAAGGCCTACATCATCTTTATGAAACCTTCCCTGAACTGCGCATCAGCGTCTGCAATTGGTATGACAGTCGGTGCCAAGGCTGGCCTGACTGGATGATCGGAAGGAAGTCCCTAATCAGCCTTATATGGAATCTGATCATTGCATAACAATAGACGTACGACCGGATGACGTCTCAGAGGCATAGCTCTGAAAGATCAAAAGTACACCTTAGATCAGAAAAATAAGGACAAAGAACACAAGAGTACAAAATGGGAACAGGGGAAGAAAAACACACAATTTTACAAAATTTGACTACACGACATGTATAAAAACTACACAACATGTCTTCTTAAGCCACTGACATGGGCGTGTACTCCTTCCCTATAAGTCATGTACACCTCAAACTACACAACATGTTTACCCCACACACTGCGTGTAATTGAAAACTGTTCCCCTACCTGATTCCCTTACACGGCTAACCCACATGGTTTTCTTAAAATGAGACTACACTGTGTGTTCCCTGTGAACATGGTGTGTAGTGGACAAGGCTTCAGCGGCCCGTGTTGTTAAACACACAACTGTCAACATGGCTGAACCTTACACAACATGCTCCGAACAAAAACGACATGTATATGCAAGGTGACACCATCCCGTGTTGTTCGTGAGATGACTGGGTACCTGGAAAGACTACACAGCATGCTTCAAAAGCAACATGAAGTGTATGAGAGAAGGTCACGCCAACCCGCGTTGTTTGTGATATGGCCGTGTACCTGGAAGGGACTACACGTCGTGTTCCATTACAACACGGCGTGTGCTACCCGAGCTTCCCCGACTCGTGTTGTTACTGACAAGGCCAGGTACACGGGTCATTACTACATGATGTGTACTTAACATACACGGTGCGTTCCTAAAGTTACATTCACGACACCGTGATCTTCTCACAGGGTCAGTGACACGGCCTGAAGACTACACAGTGTGTATCCAAAAATTAAACACTGTGTATTCTGGGTTTTTCTGGGAAGTAGCTTAGAAACATCACAGAACCCCATAAACACAAAAAATAAGGTAAAGAGGTTCCAAATTCCGATTCATGAGGGACCATACTCCCCACAAATCAAATCTTGGAATCTCTTACAGTCACATACAAGGAAAAACAACATCTCTATAACATAACAGAAGGGATTATATCAAGAATATATCACAACATCATGCATAATCTGCACAAAGTCTATCACAACAGCATGCAATTGCTAATGCACCCTAGATGGCATAGAAAGAATGCATGGAATGTGATTTATACAAGTTCCTATATGATGAATGAGATGGAATAACCTCATCTCATTGGGTTTCAATAGAAATAGAACCAAAATATCAAAACAATAATAACAGAAGTCATGTGAATCACTGTAGGTGAAATCAGATCAACCATAAAATATCAAAATCAGCAAACTGCAATTAACGAGGGAGTATGGCCTTTCCCTATACACGGGTTAGCTACTCTCGATCATAGCTTAATACCAAGTACCAAATCCTTCCTATCCCTAGCTAATGTCTCCAAACAATAAATCATGAGAAAGGACATCCTCTGATACCACTTTGTAACAACCTAAATCCGGAGCCCCTCACTGGTTCCCCGTACCCGGTTCGCCACATGACATCAAGCGTATTTCCCCAAACACCAGAGGCTACCGACTAGCAGTGAGGGACTTGGTGAGTCGGTGGGGAAACTATGCCCTCATTCGGTATGGTATTCAGCGGAAGAACAACCAGAGACAATAATGGACATAATAAACAACATACAACAACTGAACTGAATAGCGGAAGCAATGTATAAAATAATTATGATGCAACATGGTACATATGTCAATGGAAAGAAATAAACAAACCAACATGCTGAAGTAAAACTGAAAAACAAAGTTCAAAAGAAAACAAAGTAACTCCTCATCATCGCAAGCCACCGCTCGGTCCCATGCTCTCCAACTCCAGTGAAATCAAGAACCTGAAGTAGAAGGGCACTTGCCCTTATCTATACCTGCAGCAACATAGTCTGCTTGGGCCGAAAAGCATGGACCAAACAGGTTGTGAGATACAATACCAGTAGGCAATAACCCAAATATTTTTGCCTAACAGTCCATGAATACATGGCAGTAATAAAACAAGAAGCAGTAAGCCTGAAAACAGAAGCAACTACAATCCACAGTTCTAACAAACATAGTACAAAAGTAAACAACCAGAAACAATAAGAAAAAAGGTAACCCTCTGGGTATATCTCATATCCTAATCCATATGGTTCAACCTATAAGTACTAGAAACCCTCTAGGAGGCACACACAGTCTCACCCCTCTGGTTCAGCTATGAATAGACTCTCTGGGGAAGCACTCACCGTCAATTCCCCCTATAGTCTTGTATCATACTAAAGGATCTATGGGGAAGCACTCAACACCTCATTCCCCCTGTGGCCCGTGTCGAGGAACTACAGACTCTCTGAGGAGGAACTCAACGTGAATTCTCCTATGGTCTGGAATCATATTAAAAGACACTCTAGAGAAGCCCTTACGTCAATTCTCCCTATGGTCTGCTACACTAGGTACTCATAGTCGTGTGTCAAAATAAATATACTCAGCCCACGTACATCGTCCAAGTAAACCTCAAGAACTACTTGGATATCAGTATAAGGCTCAACATCAATATAAAGAAATGGTTCCACTATCCTACAAATAAGAATGGGAACTGACAAACGCTAAAAGTAAAACAAGCATGGAAAAGCAACCTGAGCACAAAATAAATTACTCTACTAAAAATCATAAACCTCTACTATAGAAATCAAGAAAAGATGGAAAACAGTAGGAGAAAAACTGGAAACCCACAATTCCCCAACCAAGGGAATTTGTGGAATGTCCACAAAATACTCATCAACTTTCAATAGAATGCCACAAACCACCTACCTCGATCCTAAGAGATCTATATACATGAAACATGGTGATTTATTCCCATTAGAATGTTGTAGATCTTAGAGAACACATAAAACGCTCAACCCACGATAACTTGAAAATGAGTAGGAATAAAAAAAAGGCTCAAGCAGAATGAAGAACTCACCGCTGCGATTCCAACGCAATTGATCGTGCTCGAATCGGAGAACAGATGAAGAGACATAATCTCATCGAAGATCCGGCTGTATGGGTCACTTTCGGACGAACCAGATCTAAAAGAAGATGCTTATGTTCCAGGTGCGACCCCAGTTCATTTAGTGAAAAATAAGGAAGTACACGGCATGTATTTTTAGAGTACACGACGTGTACGGGGTCTTTTCCATACTCCACCATAATTGGCCTCCACATCACCCCTAAACACCGTGTGTGTGGCCCGAGCATGGCCAGCACACGGATTCGAGCCGGAGAAGAGTACATGATGTGTACTCAGAAAGTACACGTCATGTACTTCGAAAATTTCCAAAAAGTTCATTTTTCTTAAAAACTCCAGAAAGAGGAAAAACATACCTAAAACGAATATCCGTGTTCTTACATATAACTCCTCAAAAAATGTAGTGGTTAAAATAAGAAATAAAATTCATTAATAAATCACCCAGACCATTCTAAATGAGTATAAATTACAAATCATATTTTGGATAAAGTTTTCAATAAATCTTTTGATAATATCAAAATGATTTTCATTAGATTTACTATAACGAAGAATCCTTATACATTATGGAATGGTATAAAATATAAATTTAATCACTTTAAGGTATTTGGATGTAAAGTCCACATTCTTAAAACAAAAAATAATCTTGATATGTTTTTTTCCAAAGATTGATGAATGCATTAACATAGGTTTCTCCACATCTAGAAAATTTTATAGAGTATTTAATAAAAGAACAAAAAATTTATAATAATTTATAATCATAACCATTTTTGAAATAGATCCACATGTGCCTAAATCTTATCTAAAAAACCTTGAGAATGATATGTAAAATTTGAATATCCATAAACCCTAAAAGTATCCTTACCAATATACAATTTTACCTGTTAATCTCACCAAATCTGACCAATATGACCAACTTATTTTATGTATGAATTGAAAAAATCAATTACATTTATTCATAAAATCATTAAACCCATAAAGACAATACTTTATATGTTGTTGTTGGAGACCAAGATAAGGGAACTCATACTAAAGCGCCTCTTAGATTCCGGGTTGAATATCATGCTATGTTATCACATATTGGACCTAAAAAAATTACTAAACCTATCAATGATGAATATTGTGTCCTAGTAATGCAAGAAGTGTTAAATAAATTTAAAATAAAAAAAATCTAGAAACTAGTGGAAGACCTAAAGGCTATCTAATAATTGGAACTAAGTGGTTGTATAGAAACAAAGATGAAGAATCTATAACTATTGTTATAAATAAAGAAATAATAGTTTCACATGTGTATATTAAATAAGATTTATTGATTATGACGAAACATATATAATCATAGCTATACATGATTCCTTTTTAATACTGATTTATTATGCGATGAATCTAAATTCTATACTATTAAAAATGGATTTCGAGAGTAATTTATTTAATACTTATATTTTGTAGGATGTTTTTTGGAATAAACACATAGTTTTTAAAATACCCACTTACCAAATATTGACTTTAAATTTTATAAATGCAATTATAGATTAAAATAGGATCTTATGGTTTGGTATGAAAAGCATATCTCTTTCTGCATTTCTAATGGTTTGTTAAAAGGAAGAGCTGATCCTACCTTATTTGTATAATTAATTTCCAATGATAGCTTAGTAGTTCAAATATATATTGATGATTTTAGTTTTGTCTCATCAAAAAACTCATTAGTTATTGAATTATAAAAAAAATGATTAAAAACACATTTGAAATGGGATTAATGTGTGAGTTAAATTTTTTACATGGTTTTTAAATATTCTAAAACAAATAAAATATTTATTTGGAGTAAAATAAATTACATTATTGTTATTTTAAAACATTTGGAATAAATAATACACAAGTTAGTAATAATACAATGAGTAAAAACTAAAAAGTAGATTTAGATAAAATAGACATTTCAATTGACTAAACAGCTTATAGAGATATGATTGGAAGTCAACTATACTTGACTACAAGTTGGCCTGATATTATATATAGTGTTTTGTTACCTTTTTGAAGAAAAACCTGTGTAATATCATCAAAATTAAATTAAAATAATTCTTAAATACCTCAAGAATATAATTAATTTTGGATTATTATTTCTAGAGGACATGGTTTTGAATTTTTTCATAATTCAGATGTTGATTTCTCTTATTATGATCCTGATAGAAAAAAGAACCTCTAGGAAATGTCAATTTTTGGGAAATTATTTAGTATCATAGTTTAGTATGAAATGGAATAATGATGTATTATCCACTATTTAAGATGAATAAATATCTTTTGTATATTATTGTGCCCAATTTTTTTTGGATAAAATACACATTCTTAGACTATGGATTTCAATTTAGATATTTACCTATAAAAAGTTACAATACAAGTGATATTAATACATATATGAATACTATATCATATTATAGGACTAAACACATTGATCTAATACATCACTTTTTGTAAGATCATATTCAATATTAACAAATCAATATTTAATTAATTTTCACTGAACAACATCTTGTTGACACATTTATAAATAATATGAAAATTGAGAGGTTAAGTTATATTAGAAGTAAATTATGGATGAATAAATTTATGTAATTATTTATGATTAATTTATTATATTTTATATTATTTTTAATTAATTGATATTTTTCATTTTATATAATTTATCATATTCTATTTGATAATAAATATGTTAATAATATGTAATTAATTTTATTTAAAATATTACAAATTCAATATTTTTTTTCTAATTTTCAATCTACCTTATGTATATTTATTTATAACTATATTTTATTTATTTCCTATGGTTTACTATGTACTGATCCATAAAATATTAGAATTTTTCAGATACTAGAATATGAATTATCCCTCTTCATTAAAACCAAATCCAATATTTATTTTGACAAAACACATTCCTTATATCCAATGAATATAAGTTAGGAATGTATTAGATGAATCATTCGTTTGATGATGTATCTTTGGAATCCCTATAAAAATCTAGAGGATTGAGATAAATCTCTCTTGGAACCATGAAGCCCTTAAAAATGCATTTTTCTTCTCGTGAAGTTGTTATGTTAAAGGAAATGGACTTGAAGTTGTTTAGATCAAGTTGATCATTAGTCCAGAGATTTGTGCTATAGTATGATGGAAGACGTGGTTCTTGGATGATGATATAATATATTATTATTTTTAAGTAAAATTTTTTATTTGAATATTCATTTTAAAGCTGGTGAAGAACAAATATTTTCTTTAAATTTTAGGGCTTTAAGTATATAAGTACAAAATCAATGTTAGTGTGATGACAATAAATGTTGTTACCCAATAAATAATCCACATTTCATGTTTATAATATCCTTATAATAGTTGAATTGTAATGTAAGTCTTAGAAGGATGTATGATATCATATTTAGTGGTGAATTCAATATGTTTCTCAAGATTATTCAGCATGTAATTTGTGCTTGAAAATTGTATTTCATCATTTTGAGGAATCTAGACTAGTAATTAGTTTATATAATTGTGGGATGAGTGAATTTAAGTCTACCTTGATTCATTATGATTCACATGGTTGAGTTTAGTAAGATGCGTTATTTTTTAAACGTTTTACCTTACCCTAAGTCCATTTCAACTATTGTAAAGATTAAGGGACTTGTTCTTACGTGGGTGGGGAAGTATAGTACCTCATGTGGAATTTATCTAAATCAAATGAATTGTATATTAATTAAATTTATTTAGAACCCTTGAAAAAAGACGCAGGTTTTAGATGATGTGATGTTATATGATAATTTTAATCTTTTAATATATACAACCATTCCAAGAGATACCATTGTTCTATGTTTGTAACCAGATCTTATGGTTGATGCTGATTAAACCATAGAGGAAAATTATGAGGATATATAAGTAGATAATAATTGGTAATCCTTGAGGAATTATAAATATAGTTTTAATTGATCTCAAGTGGTTACAAAAGTCACATGACGCCAAGAAGGAGTAAAAAAACCCATGGGGGAGAGTACACTAGTATCTTTTCTCTTTGGATCTAATCATATATATTTTGAAAGTTATTTAAATGGGACTCTATTTATATATATTACATTTATGTTTTAGATTATACTAGTAAATATTTTTATCCTACACCTTATAGAGAGGATATGTCTCTTGGGATCCCTCTCATAAAATTGGAACTACAAACTCTTGATAGTGATGGTAGAGATTCTAGTAAGAATGATAATAGTGTACCCAAACCTACGGAACATTCCATTCCACTTATTCATAGAGCTCCAAAAAAGTTTTTTATGATCATTATTCATCATTTATTGAATAAAAAGGTCAGATAAACCACTAATTTGATAATTTACTACAAAATATATTCGACTAAACTCTTATAGATCAAGATAAGACTTCTTCTCGAGTACATGATTCAGATATATATATTCATATTTATCCTATTATCGATTCATATCCTTGAAAATAATTTTTTTATTAATTATTAACATAGTTCAACTTAAGAGTTTGAAAAACCAAAATTTGAATCAAGAGATGATGAATGATCAATTTTGATACCTTCTATGTTTGTTCTTAGAATCATAACTCCTTTCAATAATTCATCCCAACCAGATATTTTGTTCACAGTTTTATCACTACCTTAAATTACATTATTCAATTCATGAATGATATTTTTTAAGGTTTAGAAGACTTTTTTATATGTTTGGATAATTCTGGTGAATATAGTTGTGAATCAGACATAGTATTAGTAATTTAAATTTTATTTTCTCATATTCGATCAATTTTTTTTATTAAATTAGACAATATGGATCATAATATTGATCATTTTGGATAATAAGTGGTATCACTACAGGACAATTTCGTAGACCTATTGGTAAAACATAACTAGAGGAACCTTAATGATATCACTTCTTTTCAAGAACTGGTTATACACCTCTTCCAATTACTGTATATTTGGATGAAGATCTTGATAGAAGTATTTTTATTGAGGAAATAACCTCTATTTTGGATAGTTTCATGGATGAAAATAATTTATTTTGAATGATATCTAATAAACATAGTGATATATAGTTTTTATGGTTAAATATGAAATATTTAGAAGTTCCGTAGATAAGGATGTTGTAAAGGGTTCTATAGCAACCCAATCTTGACATACATGGACATTACATTATATTATCAGAATACAAAAAACATTATAAAAAAAGACTCCCAAAGATCGTACTAGTCTAGTGCCTTTGGAAACATGGAAATATATACAGTGGTACGTAACTGAGATAAATTATCTCACACTCTGTTCATCTTGACAAGAACCCTTCTTAGAAACATAAAACATAAAACATATCATTATAACCTGAGTAACGAAACATAAAAATCGGTGAGCATATACTCTTATTAAGGGTAAAAAGGGAGATACGTAAGTATAGTCATGAGAATAAGGTTATGATAACATGATTATAAAAATATAAGATCATCCCTTACATATCAGAGATCAAATACATGAATCATAGAATGTGGTTTGGCAGATCATAATACATGAATCATAAGGAAATAAAGAACATAACACATGAAATCATAATATCGGAATATAATATGGATTTGTGGAAAACTAATAAGCACATAAAATGATTTACATAGTTTCTAAGGAATCGATTCCATGAACATCTTAGTATTATGGGTTCAATCCCCATACCACCTTTGTAGTCATGGTTCACTCCCATGGCCATCTTATTAGCATGAGTTCACTCCTAAAACCATATCAGTAGCCATGGTTCAATCTCATGTCCATCATAATAGTCAAGGATTACTCCAAAGACCATCTTAGTTTATCTCATGAGATATAAATCTATACCCAATGAATTGGAGTGAGATATATGTCCCACCCATCTTAAAATGAAATCATACATACATGTGCCAAAAATTCATAAACAATCATATCATAACCCTAGAAATTAAATGGGTATAAAAAAACATGCAATAATATCATAACCTATGGAAAATGATTCTGGGTTTATAATCATTTTATTAGAAGTATAACCACTGAATGAGAAATGAATTCCATAAATATATAACCCATGTAATTGAAATAGATTTCATAAATATATATCCCATGAAAGAGGAATGTATTTCAAAAAGACAATGACATTAAGCATAACCCATTAAGGGAAATAATATGAATGGATCATTTAGTCTATTTCTAGGAAATGCTTGAGTAACATCAATAGATGTCATCTTAAATAAAAAATAATTTTTAAATATACTTCAAAAACCTTTCTTGAGGAAAATATCCTTCCATATTTGAAAAAGGATATTTAAAACATAAAACAATTTGAAAATCATTTTCTTACACAATACCTTGAAAAATTATAAATAAGAGTTGAAATCATTTTGAAAACCTTTTCCCATTAAAACTTATAAAAGAATATTGAAAAATTTTAAAAAAACATTTTCCATGAAAACTTGTAATATATGATTAAAATAATTTTAAAAACCTTAATTTTTTTTTTAAATTTATAAAATAAGATTGATTTTTTTTAAAACCATTTTCATTGAAAACATTTAAAATAATCTTCAAAATGTTTTAAAAACCTTTGTATATGAATTTTTTTGAAAACATATAAAGAAATAAAGAAAATGATTTGAAATTTTTTTTACTTGAAAACATACTAAGTAATAAATAAAATGTGTATAGAACCATTTGTTTTAAAAAAAATTAAAATTTATAAATAATGGTTGAAAACATTTTGAAAAAAAAATTACTTAAAATCATATAAATGTATCATGAAAAATATTTGAAAACCATTTCATTGAATTTTTTTTTCAAAAACTTCTTCTAAAAAAGTAACCTTATAACCTGAAAAGGAATATTGATGAAAATGAAAATAGGTAAATTCGAACATGCCATATGACATAAAAACTAACATTGATTTATTTTATAGTAAAAAGGGTTGAAAAATTCCATCCTTACAAGGAGATAATAATATTACTTTGAAAACATTTGTAAAAGGAAAAGGGGAAAAATTTCGTTGAATTGTTATATGAGAATAATATTATATTATTGTAAATACTTTTTAGAAAACATGGTTTTTAAGGTACATAGATTTTCGACTGAAGATAAGGTAATGTATGGTTCTCTTAAAAACACTTTCACAAATATCTTATCTACCAATGTGTATAAAAATGCTACCAATATATGAATAATTCATGTAAAATCAGTTTATAATAATGTTCATGAATTATTTTGAGATATGGATCAAAATAGTTCATTAATGGAATCATAAACATAAACAAACTCGCTATGTGATGATATTAATTCAATACACTTTTACCACTTCGTAACATTAAACCACATTCCACATATAGAAAAATGATATTACATGAATCATAAAATATCATGAATATAATTATATTCATTAAAAAACTTTTAAAGGGTACTACATACACCTCATGAAAAAATATAGGTGCATAACATGGAATGTGTCTTAAAGAAAGAAAATCGAGAAAAAATTACTTTTTTGATTGGTAACTTTTGAAACATAAGTACTATGATAGAAATATCATAAAATGGATATTAAAATACCCATAAGTTTATATATAATAATCTTATATTACATTCATGGTCATTATAAACAACATACAAAAGGAACTGGTGGTGATTAAAGAATGTATCTAAATGAGATAAAAAGTGAGATGAAATTCCCTTACCGTGTAGATTGAATCTCATTGTACTCATTAAAACCTCCTTTATAATAAATATAATTTTATTATAAATATCAAATAGATAAATTTTATCATATATAATATTTTATATTATTTTAATACGACCTTATATTACCCACTTTTCAACCATCATGTGTTAAGGTTTCATTTTGGGTAATATTTGCTTTGTTCTTCGCAGGTGTCCTAATTTGTTATATCATTGTTCCATTATGTTTATCATGATTTAAAAAATTTAAATCATGATATAAATATCATTTATATTCAGTATATTTTTATTATAACAATTTATAGAGTATAGAAGTATGAAATTGAATACACTGTTCATGGAGACGATAAGTCGTACATACATATGAACGCTATTTTGGTTTCTATTATTGTATTGAAAGAAATAATGTAAATGAAATAGGTATATTTATATGTATATATATTATATAATATATATTATATCATATATATCATAAATATTATCTAAACCTATCCTTAAAACATTCCATATAGTGTGTCAAAGAATCACATCACTTTGAAGGGGTGGTAGTCCACACTTTCTCAAATGAAATTATCATATTTTAAAAAAATGGAATGTATAAAGATAAGTTATCTCAAGTATTATAGAAGATTAAATACATAAAAAATATAATATATAACATATATAAATAGAGTTTCCATCATAATTCCTACAATGAGAGGTGGTTAGAAAAATTGAACAATCATCGTTGTTCAAGGCGATAGTTCACTGTACACATAAATACTATGTTCTTTACCCGTTAGATGGAGGTGTGAGTATGTGTATGTTGAAAAATTAGAATAAAAACATCATAAAATATCCAATATAATGGGTTTTTTACAATCATGGAATAAACAATGTGGTGGATTTAGGTATAAAAAAATAAAAGAATGGTTCATGATAGAAGGTGTTAACTCTTATTCAAGTAAATCCTTTTGGTTTGTGCCAAGTGGCATCCTTGGACTGATTTATTCCCAATGATATGATTAAATAAGGAAGGTATTTATTTTTTGAGCTTATTTTACTAGATTTTAGGCAATAAAAGGGGCTTTATAGGTTTAAGGAAGTGGGAGGAGAGGATGCCTTTTTATTGTGGAGGAGGAGTAACAGTCTTATAATATTTGTTCAATGAAATTAAAAACAGATTTTTCACATGTCATGCAGATCCCATAATAGAAAAAATTATATCCATGGTAGAATTAGGTCCAAATATGTCTATAAAATGGATTTGTTACATTTTTCTCGATCATTTTGTGTTTTTATTTTAATGTTTAGTCCTTAGTAAAGATTAATTTTACCTTAATCAATGAAATTAATTTTAAATATATTCACCAATATTTTTGGTTAAACAAAATTTAAAATTATTAGAAATTATAAATTAATATTATTCCAAATATTGAATACATTTTTACAAATTCTAGTAATAAAATCATTAAAAAATAATTTAAAATTAATCCCGCTGACGGGACGACAATGTGGGTTTTTAAAGTAAGAAATGATCAAAAGTTTGCTAAGTTGTAATATCCAATTTCAATGTAAAATTGGTTACAATGAACTTAATTTTATCAATTGATAAAAATATTATCTAATTTTACATTTAAAAAAAATTTAATATACAATTTTACCTTATTAACAACTTAGCTTAAAAATCAATTTTGAATTAAAATCCGGTATTTTTAACTATTCATAACAAAATGAAACCATTCAAAAACATACCTAAAATTTATCCTAACCTATTTTTTATGTTTTTATTTATAATATAAAGATTATTTTTATATATTAAATCTATAAATGTTCCAAAAATTGTATTTAAAATGAGTTCTTCATTACAAGGTGGTAAAAATACCTTTGTAAAAAAATATAGGGTTTTAAGAATAAAATAGGGTTTGTTCTTAATTTATGTATAAAAAATATATTAGATGAATAAAAAAATAATTATTGAATATATAACATATATATTTCATTAATATCACTTAATAATTTTATTAATTTAATTTATTCGGGTAAAATAACTCTATGACTATTAAAATAATAATATTTCTGTTTTTATTCAATTGGCTTTCATATTCATTTCTAATTAATTGATAACATATGAATTCAGATTATATTTTTGTAAAACAAATCGTTTAATAAACTAGGTAATTATATTCATAAAATATAATTTAATTACTACGTTATATCTTATTATATTAAATAATTTCATTTTTATGATATACTATAATTAAGTAAAACTCAGTCTTGCATGTTATGAAATCCATCGAGGAAGGGAAAAATTGTGTATAATAGAAGCTTACCTTAGTGTTCCATGTAGAGGAATAAAAAATTTATGTTTTATGTAGTGCACACTTAACTTGGTGTTGTGTATAACACAATCTAAACATTTTTCTTTAGTATAAAATAAATTATTTTCATTATTGCGCGAAATGAAAAAAAACAAAAATGTTAAATTAATTAAATAATAATAATTCAATAAATCTCAAGGGGGTACATTTTAACCCCTTCAAATTAAAATCACCCTCTAAATTCATCAGGGTTATCAAATGTTTAATACTTTAATGTTTCATTCATTGAAACCCACATTGTAAAAGTAAATACTATAACATCCCTTAAAAGGGAAAGTTGGAACCATAACTGTATGCAAACATAGATTGAAAGTGAAAATTTGACAAGGACAAAAAACATCAATATTTATAAGGAGTGATTGAGGTCATCAATTAAAAAAAATTAATGATTAATGAAATGTTTAGGGCCTCAAATTCTTAAATATATGATGATTTAAAAGGATATTGGTTCAAAACAATTAAGGTATTAGAGAAGCAAACGTTTTTATCATTATCCAAATGTTGAATAATTAATCTTCTAACCATTCATATAAGGAAATATAATTACATAATATATTTCTATAAAATAATTCATTCTTTAGTTAAGATTTTACCTATTTCTAATTCATCCATTACTTCATGAAATGGATGTCCCGAAATTAACTTTGACTCATGAAGTACTAAAAGACACTTTTTGTAGATCTAATGGACCATAAAAGAATTAAAAGTATAACTATTTATCTTTAACTATTATTAAAAATCAATATGTTTAATACATTAACCTGTAAACATAACAATTAACTATACTGGTTCATAATTAGTATTAATTCATAAAATAATAATTACACATTTACTAGGATATCACTTAAGCAAGTTGTAGTTGTGAAACCCTTATCATCCTTCAATCATGGGTTCAATAACCACAAACATTCTATAGTTAATTGGTTTTAAACCAACATACATGATGTACTATTTTAAAACAGAACTTATATAATTTATAAAATAAATAAGATTTACATCTTTGAAATAAGGTTAATCACTAAATAGCAGTTTATCCAAGGTTTTCAATAAAAACTCAATATATAAATACATCCTCGGATGTTTAACATAAAATGTTCATGAATGGTTAACCTTATAACCATTATAAAAGATGAAAATCCAAAACATTAGAAAGAAAGTCATGAAATAAGCTTAACAATGATCTTGAATATATCCCCACATACCACTTGGTCATCACATTCAAAAAATGTGAATACCCTCATTGTATTTTATCTCTAAACATTGTAATGTACTAAATTACCATATGTACATATTTACAACATGAATTTTTTATTATTCCAAATTATATTTCATCGATTCCTTATGCCAAAAAATGCTTTAAAATTTCTAAATGATAGCATAAACCACCTGTCAATAGGTCTTTAATTTGTTTGAAGGTAATCAGTACTATCTAATTTAATTATTCATTACCAACATATCTTTATCCGAACAAAATTATCTTATCGTAAATAACATTTAAGGGTATCCTTAACTAAGTCAAAATATAATATTTTCATTAATTAAATTCTACAGTTCATCATGAAAATTCAATATAAACTTGTAAATACTGAGAAAAACACGCAGGTATAACAATCATTGTATATCTCATCATTCTTATAAAATAATTATTGAATTGAAATAAAAAACAATGATTAATTAATCCTTAATCTATTAATAGGGATACCAAATCCTGTTATATAATACCTATTTCTTTTCCTATTTAATTTGTAGTCTCTTAAAAATCTATAATGTAACCATTACTCACACCACCTTGCTGATTTTACTCTGGAGATTTCTGCTTGAAAAGACTGAGTTGCATAATGACCATTTATTCCACACTTAGATCACTTAACTTTAGGTGGTATCTTAAGGAGTCCTATATTCCCATCCACTTCATTAAGTGAACTCTTAATTTTTTCCATTTTGTCAATTGATTTTCATCCTTATCTTCCACAATCAAAAAATCTTATTGTTATGCTAAGAAATTCACTTTGGTGATTCTTTCCACAGTATTGAAACAAAAGAAATTGAATCTTTTTCATTCAAGATCTCCATTATCTAAACTCTTAGCGAACTACATGTTTATCTTCCGTAGTGAGTATGATAGTTAGTTAAGGTACATGTTGTTAATCATGTTATGTGAAAAGTGATTTGGAATGATAAGAATAACTTTCAATTTAGTGATCATCCCACATGACTACTCATTAGTAAATCACCCATCACATTCAATTTTAATGTAGTTCCTTCCGATTCCTTCCATTGACTAAAACCATAAGCATATTGTGAGCATTATTTATCATGGAAGAAAAACACATAGTTATGAAATTATTTATAAGATGTCTAAATAATGACTCTATTCGTATTATATGACAACCTATGTTCATCATATAATACTCATACCCAACTTATATTTAAACCCGTTATTATGGTTCGTGAAGAGTTTGTGAATTTACAATGTATAACCCCCGAGAATATCAAACCAGATGTGCATCAAGGACCATTGTCATGTAACAGATTACCCCGAGTCAGGCCTGAGATATATTTTGTGAGTTGTTAGACCTAGGTACATCTATTCCAAAGTCACATACACTTATTATATCCATAGAATAATTTATTTATAGGAAACCACTCACTCAAACCTTTACAATAATTGCTATAAATTTTCTAAAAAGTTAACACATTTTTATACTTATCCTTAGATACATCCCTAGACGTATCCTTAGATGTATTACTATGAATCTCAATAATGTTTTATCCTCTTAGTTTTGAAAGGTTATCTAAATATTTTCTCTCATATAATCTATAGAGACCCAGTATTGAAGTACATGGAAATTACATTTCATTTGTAGAATACTTAAAACATTATAAAAATAGACACCCAAAGACCTTACTTGTCTACTGCCATTGGTATCATGGATACATAGACCCCAGTACATAACCGAGCTATATTATCTCCCACTATGTTCTTCATGAATAACACTCTTCTTAGTCAATAAAATATAATACATATCTTTATAACATAGGTTAAGAAACCTAAAAATTGGTGAGCTCAGATGCCTAGTAAGGGTAAAAAATAAAGATATGTAAGAATATTCATGAGCATAAGGGTATGAGAACATGATCATGAAAATAGAAGATCATAACCTGAATATCAATGATAATATACATGAATCATGTAATATGGATTAGCATTTGAAAATAAAACATTTCATAAAGTAATAATGAAGATAATATATGAAAGAAAAACATAGAAATAAAACATGGAATTGTGGAAAACAAAAAAGAATATAATATGATTTCTATAGTATCCAAGGAATCACCTCCAAAACTATATTAGTTGTATGAATTAACTCCGCAAACCATCTTAGTACTCATAGTTCACTCCCATGGCCATCTTTGTAGCATGATTTCACTCCTTATACCATCTTGGAAGTCATGGTTCACTCCCATGGCCATCTTGATAGTTAAAGTCTACTCTTAAGACCATCATAGTCTATCTGATGGGATATAAATCATTACCCAATGAATTAGAGGGAGATATATTTCCCAAAAATATCCAAATGGAAACATATATAAATGTTACAATAATTCATAAACAATCATATCATAACCCATGAAATGAAATGGCTATCATTAAATGAATTCATACCATAACCTATAGAAAATGATGTAGGTTTCAGAAACATTTATTTAGAAGCATTAGTATTTAATGTGACATGGATAACATAAACATATAATCATGAAAGAGAAACAGATTTCGTAAACATATTTCCTATGAACGAGGAACATGTTTAACAATGACCATGAAATTGAGAACAACCCATTTAGAGAAACAATATGAATGAAACATTTAGATCATTCCCTAGAAAGTCATGTGTAAAATCAACTGATGTCATCTTAGATGGAAAATAATTTTTCTATATCTTTTAAAAACGTTTCTTCACGAAAACATCCAT
The DNA here is from genome assembly GCA_963277665.1 of Viscum album. Taxonomy (NCBI): domain Eukaryota; kingdom Viridiplantae; phylum Streptophyta; class Magnoliopsida; order Santalales; family Viscaceae; genus Viscum; species Viscum album. The sequence goes on along the minus strand of OY728133.1, from coordinate 2,059,449,732 downwards.
TCTTCTTTGAAAAATGAGTTTTAATAAATAAACCCATTTGAAAATAATTTTTTTTATAAAATACCATCAAAACATATAAATAAAAAATGAATTAAATTTGAAAACCCTTTTCTTGAGAACTTATAAAGGAATATTGAAAATTTTTAAAAAACATTTTCCAAAAAATTTATTAAGTAATAATTTTTTAAGAAAATTGGTTTCTTTTTAAACATATGAAATAAAAATAAAAACATTTTAAATCCATTTTTATTTAATTTTTTTGAAAAATTATTAAGAAATATTTTAAAAAAATTAGAAAAATTTCATTAAAAATACTTTGAAAACATATCAATAAGGCTAGAAAATATTTTAAAACCATTTCCCTTGAAAAATTATAAAATAATCTTGAAAATGTTTTGAAAACTATTTCTCAAAAAATACACTTAAAAAACACTTTATTAAAATTTATCATTTAAAAAAAAAATAATTCTTCACATAAATGATGCAGGGTAAATCTATACATGCTCTACGTGTAAAAAAGAACATTCCTTTTTTTCATAGTAAATGGTGTAGAAAAATGATTTTTTTGGAATGAGATAAGAATAATACTTTGAAAAAATTGGTAAAATAGAAAAAGGGAATGATTTATTTTAATGATTATCGAATAATAGTATATTATTATTGGAAACCCTTTTTAGAAAACATGGCTTTAATGGAACATAGATTCTCGACCAATCATATGGAAATGTTGGCCTTTCTTAAAAAATATTTCTCAACTATATTATCTACCAAAGAATATAAAATAGTACCAATAAATGAATAAATCATGAATAACCATAGGAGAAGAGAATTAATAAATTTTCTTATGAGATGGATCAGAATATTTTTTCAGAGGAAGCACAAACACAAACAATCTCGATAAGCGATGCGATGTTTCAATAAACACTTAACACTTGGAAAATTTTAACCATACAACCGATTCTGAAAAATGAGATTAAATTTATTTTAATCTATATTGAAAATAATTATATTCATGATATATCTGACCTATGGTTGTATATGCACCTCATGGAATAATACAGGTTCATAACATGGAATGTGTCTCAAAGAAGGCAAATTGAGACAAAATCACTTTACCGATTTGGTAACTTTTGAATCACAAGTACCATGATAGAAAGTATATAAAATGGATATTTAAATACACATAATTTTATTTAAAATATTCATAGGAAAAAATACATGTTTAGTATATACTCCACAGAAAAGGAATGGGTGGTGAATAACGCATGTATCTCACAGAAATAAAAAGTTAGATGAAATTCTGTTACGTTGTGTAATGAATATGGATATACTCATTCAAAAAAAGTATAATAAATATAAATTTATTTTTAATATTTTATAAAACAATATTATGACATCTAATACCATATATGGTTTTATTACAAACTTATAGTACCAGTAGGTTAACAATCATATTTCAAGGTTTCACTTCGGTAATATTCACTTTGTTTTTCGCATGTGTCTTAATTTGTTATATTTATAGTTCTAAAACTTGTATAATGATTTAAAATATTTACTCTATGATATTAATATCATTTATATTCATTAAAATTTTATTATAATAATTTATACAATATAGATGTATGAAATGGAATACACTGTTTATGGAGAAGGTAAGCCGTACGTACGCATGAATGTTGTTTCCTTTTATATTGTCATATATATAGAAATAATGTAAATTAAATATGTATATATATATATGTATATATATTAAATTATCTTTATTATATCATATATATTCACTAAAATCACCCATAATACATTCCTTGTAGTGTGTGAATGAACCATATTGCTCTAAGGGGCAGTATTCCACACTTCATCAAACTAAATTATCACATTTAAACCAAATTTAAAGTATAAAGACAAGTGTTATAAAAGAATTACATAATATTTAATAAATAATAAATATAATATATATCATTTATAAACATATATTCCAACATAATTTTCACCATGATAGGTGGTTAGAAAAAATGAACAATTATTGTTTTGTGAGGTGATAATTAACTGTACACATAGACATTATGTTAGTTACCCATTATATGGAGATGTGTGTAAGTTTGTGTATAACCCTTAACATAAAATATCCTTGTATATTTATGATATTTTATTTTTTATAAAATCATTGAATAAATATAGTGGATGAAGTGTAGAAAATAAAATAATAAAAGGAGTCTGGGAGAAGGCGTTGCCTCTTAACTGGGTAACTCCTTTTGGTTTCTTCCAAAAGGATTTATTTTATTGATTTCTTTCCAAGGGTAGGATTATAGAAGGAAATTTCAGATTATGGGAGTTTATTTGAGAAACATTCAGGAAATAAAGGGGTTGTAGAGGTGTGAGGAAGTGGGAGGAGAGGATACCTATTTATAGTGGAGGAGGAATGAAACTGTTGTAATATTTGGAAAAAGGAATTCCATATTTATTTTTCACATGTCAGGTGGATAAAATAATGGAAAACATTTGATCCAAGGATGTATAGGGACTAAATACGTCTATAAAATGTCTCTTGTACATGTTTATAGGTCTTCTGGGGTCTTAAATTTAAGGTTTAGTCCTAAGTTAAACATAGTTTTACCATAATTGATGTAATTAATTCTAATTAGATTCAAAAATATTTTTGGTAAAAAACAAAATTGATGACGAAGTGTTGTCGTGCACGCTCTCAAAAATATTTATAGCTAAGTGTAGCACATGGGTTGACCTAGGTCGATCTCTTAAGGAGCTGTTGTGGTCAATAACTCACTACTTCTAATTCACTTATATAAATATATAATAAAATGTTCAGAAATGAATATTGAAAATTGAAAATGAAATACTAAAATTAAACATGCAATGCAATGCAAACAGAATGAATGCAAACAGAATGATGTTATAAAGAAAAGAGATATTCCCTAGAGATTCATCCCAATTAAACATTCATCGTCTCATTATCAGTTTCAAATTTAATTAATAAACACACTCCATCGTATGTGTGAATATCCTCTTTTATATGTGGTTGTGAATATATAGTACTCTCAACAATCTCCGAGAGACCGTACATCCACCTCCTCGATCAAGTGAAAATATTATAAAAGAGAATGTTAAGTCTTGGGTGGCAAGTGGAGACACAAAGGTTCCTTACCCACTTAGATACCCCTAGACCTAACTATAATTAAATAAGAAACAATTAATATGAATGTTCAATGACATGGGTTCAAACCTGGATTGATCCCCCAGGAAGTTACACAGGTTAGCTACTCATGATCACAAGTAGAATAGATCACAGTGGAGAAAAAGGGGGTGGAAGAACAAAAATAAAAAATGAGAATGAGATAAAAAAGGGAAAACTATATTAAAAATGAATTATACTATTACAATATAAATAAAGTAAAAAACAATGGAAAATGACCATACAGAAGTTCCAATTCTTTGAGAAGGGGTGAAGATACATATTTATAGGGAGAAGAGGTGAAGAATTCACACCCAAAACATTTAATCCGAAATATTACACATGCATCTTCAACTAAATGACCTAATTTGTAATTGGTTTTTTCATTAATGTTGTTCCATAATATCTCCTCTGTTTTCTCCCAAAATTTAAGCTTTATTGGCCATCGGATGTAGGAGTTATGACCGATTCCATCCAAGACATTTAATATGTCCATTTGACTCTCCGAATTTTCAATTCTTCACCTTCCTGTGACTTTATTGCCCTCCAAAAAGTCGATTTACACGTTTTGTCCTTCCCAAAAGTTATTTCACGTGTAATTTTGCGTCTCTACACAAAATATGAGCCATTTTGGATGCTTTTAGAGATTCTATGAATTTATTACCCAATTGAACTGTTTTTTCGAGGTGAGACGTTTCGTCTTCCACATATTGTGAGCACTCCCATAATGCCTTAATGAGGGTATTTTGACATTAAATTCATCATGGACATGACTTGTTGAATCGTCTTTCTTTTCCATCTTGAATAAATTCATTTGGATGTTTTTGCACCGTGTTATGCTTCTGTTACTTTGGTGGGTCCCATTCTGTTCGCCTGGAAACTTTTCAACTTCATTGAATTTGTACGACTACTAGATGATCGATTCATCCCCTGATCCATAAGACAAATATTAAGGAAATTAAATAATTAATCTAACAAAATTTTAATCATAATATTTTGATTTATATTTAATTCTAAATTAGCAAAATAAAACTATGATAATAATATGTTAAAATTGCAGAATTAGTCCATTTTTGCATTTAGGCTCCAAATAACAGTAAAAACTAAAAATGTGACAATTACCCATACAATAACACTATGGTGGGATTATAAAAAATGATTTAAATTATAAAATATTTGAAAATTTGAGTTTCATCACTCCCCCACACTTAAAAATTGCACTCCTGGGAAATCTTTTTACATCCAAATCAAATTCCACACAAAATCAAAAATTAGAAAATATCAATGATCTTATCCAAATTAGAAGTCCATCATATATCCTATATGAGAAAAAATACTCTCCCATTTTCATTTCAATCATTAAATTTGTTCAACCTCATAAATCAATCCATGTCCCATTCACAACCTACCTCACATTGAATTTTATGCCACTCTTCACTCAAGAGAAATTTAATCTAGAGTTATACTCATACTTGAAAATCGCATGTATCACCATAGGTTTGTGAAAATTCTCATTTCTCCACTGCGTGAAACATGAAAATGAACTTAATCATGAGGGATTTAATTAATGGTTCAAATGATTCTGTGGTTTAGGGTTGGTGGGAAAATGATTGAAAAATGTTCCAGGTTAGAAAGAGGAGGTTGGGATTTTAAGTACAATGCATGATTAAATCAAGTGAAAAAACCAGAAATTCCTCACTCAATCCCACATGAAAATGTGAAACACAACACCACTCCTATTTTAATGATATGGGACATGGGCCAAGAAGTTATTATAATGAATGATATCATCTAAGTTCTCCTCTTTTTTCAAATCTCTAGAAAGGCACAACTTTATTTTCCTTTTTTTTCATGAAGGATGAGCTGAAAATTGAATACAATGAATGAATGAAAATTCATGGCCTTGATTTTTGAGAGTGAAATGAGTCATAAAAGAATGTACAATGATGAATTCAAACTCATCTCCATTTTGTTTCTTTTTTTTGAAAGAGAAATGGATGAAACAAATAAAGCACAATGAAAAGACAACCCATGACCAATTCTCTTGTTATCCATTGCCCAAAGTATTGACACACACCTCGAACCACCCATAAATGATACACATCCCAATGAACATACACGAAAGGCCCTTCCCCCACACTCAAACTTGAAATAACCATGCAAAAATACTAAAAGTGCAGGTAGGTAAGGAAAAATTGGCTTGTAATGTGGATTAAAACCTATAAGGCAATTCATGGCATCTAAGGGCTTACGAAGGATAAATGTAAAGGTGGGTCTCAAGATAAAATGTGGCTAGCCAAAGAGATTCCTCAGTCATTTTAAATACATTCCATGAATTTCAAATCTTCGAAAGAGAATTATTCAAAAATTTTGGTTCTCACACAAAATTCATGTTTCCCTCAAGAAAGTGTGGGTATTAGGAAGAATATGTAAAAGTGGTTTAGAATACCTCAGAGGATTGGAAAAATATTTTGGGTCAGTGTTTCATGTTCATGGATTTCATAAATCAGTAAAACTCATAAAAATGATTGATAATCCAATTCAAGAAAAATGTTTTCACATCAACAATCATTTAAAATCCATTATTTCAAAAATCATTTCAACTCTTTCAAAATAAATTGATGTCTGAAGAGTGATAAGAATATTCATTAAAGCTCAAAAATCCTAAAAATAAAAAAAAAATGAAAAGCACACAAGAAGAACTAAGTAGGTTGACACTCCCCCACACTTAAATTTAACTACCCCTTATTTCAAATCAACAAAATATAAATATAAATGTAAAAAATCAATGGGAAGAAAAGATACAACCTGACATTATTTTAGAGGTTGATGCCTTGAGTTGTGCTCCTAGAAGTATCCACTTTAAAACTACAAGAAAGTAATGAAAATACATAATAAAAATAAATAAAAAGAATGAGAAAGGGAAAAGAAAAGAGATAATGCTTGGTTTAGACCCCAAGTGGGTGCTAGGTTTTTACTGCCCCTAGTCAGGCAGTTTCAGTAGATTATCCCCAATGAGAAGGTGAGTGTGGTTTCATTGAGATGAACCACCACAAATGAGTTTTCCCAATGTCCATGATTAAACACTGAAAGTATAGAACCCCAAATATGACAATAACGTTCCCAACCCCAGAGAAAGAATAAAGAAGAAATTTGAGTTTTGGAGTGGGAGAGAATAAAAGATAAGGGTGCTCCCTGTTAACTTTGGGGGTGTCCTCCTCCATGTGATATGAATGTTGATGTAGAGGAGGTAGTTGCACCACCAACAGCTTCTATGGCTATTTTTCCTTGATTACCACAACTTTGGTGGTCTCATCATCAACATCCAAGGCCCGATCCATTTGTGCTATATCCGAAATTTCGGGAAAGAAGAAGTCAGAAAACAATTCATTTTGAATAAAATTAAAACATGTCGAATCAATAATGAAATCTTCCCTTTCAAGTAAGTCATCTTGGAAATTGATTTCTTATGATAGGACCATTGGCAACTCCATCTCATAAGGTGCAACTTCATCTTCATCTTCCAAAGAAATAGTGGGGTCAAAAGGTACTGATTGTCCAATATCAAGCATGGGAAGATCCTGTTTCAAGTTATCTTTGACAAAGTTATTCCAAGATTCTTCCAAAAAATGTTGACCTCCCATCAGTGCATCAGTTGGAATGTGTACTTTTGGGACCTCCTTGAGCAATGGTTGAGTGCGGGATGATGTGATAAGTTCCTTTAGAAGTTTTTTCTCACTCGCCTCAGGCTCTTTATCATAAAATGTGATTGGGGAAGTCTCTTCCACCACTCGTTCTGGTTTAGGTTCCAGCTTAGGTTCCGGCTCAGGTTCAGGTTTTTCCTGGGATGTACGTATATATTCTGCTATCAATTCTATTTGGCTCTCCAGGTTTTTCACTTTATCGCTTATCCTATGAAATTGAGCATCAAGTTCATTGTAAAAATTTTCTTGTACTTGAAATTTCTTAGTCCATGCATAATAATCATAATTTGAATACTTAATGAACGAAGAGTATTTTTTAGTTTTTGAAATTTATGATTTTTTGTTGTTTTTTTTAAATGAAAGGAAAATTATTTAAAAAAAGTGAATAAAAATAGTGAATGAAAACCACATGGCTCCCCAGAAACGGCACCAATTTGACGAAGTGTTGTTGTGAACGCTCTCAAAAATATTTATAGCTAGGTGCAGCACAGGGGCTAACCTAGGTCGATCTCTTGAGGAGCTGTCATGGTCAATAACTCACTAATTCTAATTCACTTATATAAATATATAATAAAATGTTCAGAAATGAATATTGAAAATTGAAAATGAAATACTAAAATTAAACATGAAATGAAATGCAAACAGAATGAATGCAAACAGAATGATTTTAGAAAGAAAGTAGATATTCCTGAGAGATTCATCCAAATTAAACATTCATCATCTCATTATTAGTTTCAAATTTAATTAATAAAAAAACTCCATCGTATGTGTGAATATCATCTTTTATATGTGGTTGTGAATATATAGTACTCTCAACAATCGCCGAGAGACTGCACATCCACCTCCTCGATCGAGGGAAAATATTATAAAAGAGAAAGTTTTGTCTCGGGTGGCAAGTGGAGACACAAAGGCGCCTTACCCACTAAGATCCCCCTCGACCTAACTCAAATTAAATAAGAAACAATTAATATGAATGTGCAATGAATTGGGTTAAAACCTGGATTGATCCCCCGGGAAGTTCCACGGGTTAGTTACTCATGATCACAAGTAGAAGATATCACGGTGGAGAAGAAGGGGGTGGAAGAACAAAAGATAAAAAAATGAGAATGAGATAAAAAAGAGAAAAATATATTAAAAAGGAATTATACTATTACAATATAAATAAACTAAAAAACAATGGAAAATGGCCACACAGAAGTGCCAATGCTTTGAGAAGGGGTGAAGATACATATTTATAGGCAGAAGAGGTGAAGAATTCACACTCTAAACATTTAATCCGAATGTTTCCATGTGAATCTTCCACTAAATGACCGAATTTGTAATTAGTGACTTCATAAATATTGTTCCATAATATCTCCTACGTTTTTTGCCCAAATTTCAGCTTTATTGGACATTAGATGTAAGAGTTACGACCGATTCCATCCAAGACATTTAATCTGTCCATTTGACTCTCTGAATTTTCAATTCTTCACCTTCATGTGACATTATTGCCCTCCAAAACGTCGATTTACGCGTTTCTTCCTTCACATCAGTTGTTCCACATGTAATTTTTAGTCTCTCCACAAAATATGAGCCATTTTGGATGCCATCTCGTGATTGTATGAATTTATTACCCAATTGAACAGTTTCTTCCAGGTGAGACGTTTCGTCTTCCACATATTGTGAGTGTTCCAATAATGCCTTAATGGGGGTATTTTGACATTAAATTAATCATGGACATTCCTTGTTGAATCCGATTTCTTTTCCAGCTAGAATAAATTCATTTGGATGTGTTTTCACTGAGTTATGCTTCCGTTACTTTGGTGGGTCCCATTCTGTAGGCCCAGAAACATTTCAACTTCATTGAATTTTTATGACTACTAGATGATCGATTCAGCCCCTGATCCAGAAGAAAAATATGAAGGAAATTAAATAGGGATTCAAAAAAAAATTTAATCATAAAATTGGGACATATATTTAATGAGAAATAACCAAAATACCCCTATGATAACAATCTTTTAAAATTGCAGAATTAGTCCATTTTTGCATTTAGGCTCAAAATAACACTAAAACCTAAAAATGTGACAATTACCCATAAAATAACACTATGGTGGTATTATAAACAATGATTTAAAGTATAAAATATATGAAAATGCTAGTTTCATCAATTGACATTTTTAAAAATTATAAATTATGTTTACTCCTAATATGGAATCCATTTTTAAAAATTCCAATCACATAATTGGAGGAAAATAATTTAAAATTAATCCCAATGTCGGGACGACTTAGTGAGTTTTTAAAGTAAAAAAGATGAAAAATTTGCTATGTTTTTATAACCGATTTAAATTTGAAATTGGTTCTAATGAACTACATTGGATAAAAAGCTAAAAATATTATCTAATAAAATAGTTAAAACAATTTAAAATATAATTTTACCTTATTAATAAATTAGATGAAAAACCAATTTTGAATAATATCTCTTATTTCTAATGAATCATTAAAAAATGAAACCATATATAAAAATACCTAAAATTTATCCTATCCTAATTTTTATGATTATCTCCCATATATAATGTTTATTTTGATATATTAAATATATAAATGTTACAAAAATTGGATTTCAAATGGATTCTCCATTAAAATGTAATAAAAAATTCCTTTATATAAAAATATAGGGGTTTTGACATGAAATTGGGTTTGTTCTTATCTTATTTCTAAACAATATATCGTTTGACTCTAAAAAATAATTGATTGAAAATATAACATACATATATTAAATTAATATGACTTTTTAATTATAAAAAATTTAATTTATTATGGTAAAATAGCTTTGTAAACATAAAAATAATAATATTTCCCTTTTCATTCAATCAGTTTTTAGATTCATTTCTAAATAATTTATAACCTATGAATTCATCTTATATTTTTCATAAAAAATATATTTTTATATATTAGTTAATATTATTGATAATTTCAAATTAAATGGATATTTTATATTTTATTATACTAAATAATAAAATTTTAATGAGATACTATTATTCGGTAAAACTCGGTCTCGCGTGTTATGAATCCGTCATGGAAAATTATCATTGTGTATAACACAAGATAAAATCTGCATTCCATATATTGAAAAAATATTTTTTTCTATGTAGTGAATAATTAACATTATGTTGCATATAACGCTAGCCAAATATAGCGCTTTAATATGAAATAATCATTTTTCAGTGTTGCCTGAAATCAATAATATTAAAAACGTTAAATAAATTCGAAAAAAATTAAAATACTCTCGGTTTGTTAAAGGTTCTATTAAGTTTTATCTTTATTGGATTTTCAAAAAATCACATTTAAAGAACCTATTTATGTAATTGTATAAAGATTTTAAGATTCCTCCTTTGACTAAATCCTTTAAATATATTTTGGAAATGGTTATAGTGATGGATATTCTAATGTATCAGTTCATGAATGATATAGATGAGTTTATACAGATCATCGAGCATGGATCTAGAGCTATATCTGATATCACTCATCTTTTTGAACAATATATATTCACAAAAGAATTCCACCCTTTCTCCTTTGTCTCTCCATATGACCATTACATCCACAACCACAACTCCAATTTCTAAAAATTCTACCACTCCCAATAGACTAATTATTCCACAATCCATTCATTATAATAGACCTATTACCATTGTGTTTCTAATTCTATGAGATTTTCCTACACATCAGCATGTCCATGAATCTTTTCCTACTCCATGTATTGACAATGTAAAATAACTTATTAACCCTTCAAAAATGAGATACCCTTTTTATTCTAATTTTGACTAAAGGTATCAGAAAGGGTGATTGTAATTATTCACAACTATTTAGAGCTTAATGAAATATTCTATATTCATTCTTATATGTCCATTTATTATATTTTATCTCTATATCTTCTATATGATATTTATAAAATTATTTTATTCAATATTTTTCATAATCCCAAAAGGGAGACTAAATAATATAAGGATTGTTTGGTGTAATGCTTTATTTTAATGGTTTATCAGCGTACTTTAGTTATTTATTCATTCCACGATTTGTGATCTTCAAAATGGGAGATATTTTTAAGTTAATTAAACAAATCATTATTTTAATGATCTAAAATTATGATTAAATTAATATTAATGAATTTTATGTTTTCTGTTAGAGAAATTAATTTTTGAGCTGTCTATGGAAGTATTCATCAGTGTCATAGAAACTATAAATTTAGAAAATCTAGATTAGTGATTGTAATGGTAGATAAGAGAATATGAAGTTAAAAGAGATCTCTTAAGTACTCAAGAGACCATATGATTTTTTGATTGATCATAATAACTTGATCAATCATAAGTAGTATTTGATTGAACATATGAAGAAATAAAGAACGTTAAATAATTTTGTAATGGGTTAATGTGATTTCATGATCATGTGCACTGACAACATTTTTAATCGATCTCATGTGGTATATTTTTCATAACCTCTTAAACCGACCACATAGTAAATCTATTAGGAGAGCCAAATTGAAAGGAATTAGAGTTATTGTACGTCAATATTTGTTAAAAACATGATTAAATCAAGTGACCATATGGAAGAGTTGTAATTTTGGTATAGTTATGAAACAACTGTAGTGAGATGAAGCAACTAGACATCCAAAGGAAGCGACCACATGCTCTATGTATTTAACAAATAACCTATCACTGAAATTTATCAATGTTATTTCAATTGTTAGACTGACCATGGATAATATGATATGGTACACTACAAGTTACCATGTCTAGGTGTATTTATATATTAATAATATATATATATATATATATTCTAACGAACATCTAGGTGTAATTAAATACGATGTTTGCATAATTTAGTGATTTAATAATTGTTTTAAAAGACGATGAATGATTGGTAATTATAAAGGAATGAAAGAAACAAGTTCGATGACTTTTTAAACTACAACACTCTATTTTAAAACTGAACTTCACTGGACGATCTAAAAAAATTCCACTCATTTCATCTACTCTTAGAACTGAAGGAATACATTGATAGGAGAAGAGACCATTTAATAACAACAAAAACATCAATCTAACTCTATATTAATCCTTTTTATCTCTCCATTTTATATTTATTTTGAGGTGTGATTGAATTTCATTATATACCTATTGAACATATTGTCTTTTACATCATAAAAGAGTAATAAAAATATTCTTACCATTATATCCGTCATTTTTTATACTCTCACTGAAACTGTGAAAGAAGTTTTTTTATATCATAGATATCCCTACTTTCTATTTTAACTATAACCCAATATAGGTTGTAGATTATCTTTTTTATTATAATAAATGATATTTATAGTGGGTTACTGTTAAGTATAGTGGACTAGGTCTTATCTTGAGATTTTACATCTTGTTTTTATATTTTAATTGTGTGTTTTTTGTTTTTATTATTATATTTTTTTAAAAAAAATTCAAATAAATATAGTAAAACTACACTTTTATAGATATCTATTATTAGTGATATATCAACTAATTAATTTGAGTAGATTAATTTCTAAATATTAGCATAATTTATTTTTATTATAACTATGTTTTGATTATGAACATGAGAGGTAATTTGAAAACATTAAATTAGATATATCCACCATATTAATTAACTGGGTTTTTTTATAAATTCGGTATTTCTTTTAGAAACAAATATCTTTTTAATTGAAAAATTTATTTCATGCTAAATTAACCCCACTATTGACACTCCACTATAACAAAAAACTAATTATCGACATTTTAATTAATCAAAACCTGTTTCCCATAATGTTTCCAAATGAAAATTTTTTTATCACAAAATACATCACAATTATAATAATTTATGGACATTTATAGGATAAATATGTTCACAATATGATTCATGAGAACACGTTATCTTTCTATGTTAGGAAAAGAGTAAAATAATAAATTAAAACCTCACAATTGAACATCATGATTTAATAAACACCTCATTCATAATATTGAAATTAAATATCAACTATCATATCCCCAGTAACTAGGAATTGTTTTATAAAGGGTTTATTTGTTCCACAAAAAGGTTTATTATAAGATCCAAAAATATCCTCTCTCTAACTACCATACCAATTTAATGCTCTCATACAATTTTATAATTCCATATACCATGCCCAAAATAATTACATTTGAGTTAGGGTCACTACATGACCTCATGTGCACCTCCCCATTTTCAAATGGGTATCAACTAATGGTAAGAGTTTATAACCAATATGGAGAGACTATAAACTTATAATAAAAAAATATTATAATATTAAATTAATAAAACCATTATATTACTCTATATAATTCACATGGAATTATAGTTAAATTTGAATAATTAATAATATATAAATCTCAATATGCTATATCAAAATGAACCAATGATGATTATACATGAATACTTGAAAAGACCAACCCCCAAGATGATCAAGTACAAAATAAAAAAATTAACAAAGAATTTATGAAGACATAAAAACAAAACATGAGTCATATAATTTTTTCTTGTCTCCCAACACCCATACAAATACACCAACTAGATCCCCTATAGATCCTTTTACTTGAATGTAAAACATCAGAACCTACAAGCACACTGGGATTAAATTTTTGGTGTGTTAATAATAGTTAGTAGCAAATCACCGAAGGGAATTATTATAAATATTAAAATATATAGTATAGTAATAGATAAAAATAAATAAAATAGTAACATAAAATATGAAAGAAATCTAGTTAGGTCATTAGGTTTTAACCATGCTACCCTGACACTTGACCCCAACTTCAACATCCAATTCTAGTAATAGTTCTATCATAGACGCATCAAATTGAAAATGAATATAATAAATAATAAAAATATCTAACTACACATAGAAGAAATCCACTAGGTAAAGGCATAAAAAATCAAGTATTGGGTTTATAGATTAACTGGGTATCCTTTGACACGATTGTTATTAAACAAACACTTGGATGAAAAAACAACTGGGTGTTTTAACTTCATGCACCAATACCATGGTTCCATTCTATATCTAACTAAGAGATATTTCATCAATTAAAGAGAAACATATAAGAAATAAAACTGATTAATTTGTAATATAAATGGACTTGTGTAGCAGAGCAGCTGAGGATCATCTCTGTATATCAATGATCTTCTCAAATCATAAGAAGAAAGAGAACCTATGTAGTATAACTCGACACCCCGATCCCTCTATCAGAAGGCCTCATAATCTGCAAAAATAGATATACATCATGGTATAGAAAAATAGAAATTAATAAAATTCATAAATAACTAATAATATAGCTCTTAGCTTTCTCCAAATCTAGACCATGTACACAACTAGATGATAGAACGTAGAAACATATAATAAGATGCATGAACACACTCCAAATACCCCTATATCTGAAATAGTATTACAACAAAATAATCTGATAAAATGAAACATAATCCCTTATGCCATAAAAAACGGCCATATATGATTTTATTATCTTACATGTCCATATGAATCTATTACTCCACTCTAAGGTGACATACAATCCCACAAGGTTTCATTTAAAGACTCATTATCCACTATATTCATAACAAATACACATACCCATGTTGAGTTATCCTACAAAAATCCAATGATCCTTTCCAAAACCTCCAATGAACTTCACATGAAAATGTATAGGGTGGAAAGCACTGACTAATACTACCCAATAGTCTCATGATCTATGAACTATCCATGTCAATCGATTTCACCATGCTCATGGCATAGTGGTGGAACCCAAAACAATAAATATGTAACACTATCCATGATTCTATAATTACATATAGTTTATATTCCCCATGGGGCTTCTTAATAAAGTTCTATAATTATCTCATTCCAATATCACTCTCTAAAAGGTCTCCCTACTCAAGAGAACCCATGTTCATATATTATCTTTCCATAACTACCTAGGAACACTGAAAGAGAGTGGAGATTCAATTACACAACCCAAAAAATAAAATTAATCAATACTAATATAATAACATGGTTCATTATACCCATTACAATTATTATACATATTTTTCTCAAGAGTTCCATATTTTATAGGCTAATCCCATAACAAAATTTTCATATAATTCATAAATATCAACACCAATCAAAATATATCTCAAATATCCAAACACATGGTAGCCCCCTATGAAATACATTAAATATCAACCTTAACTAATAAAAATTAATTTTATTTATCCAAGACCACTTTGTAGGATATTGAGAAAAACTAGTTGGGGATCCCATTGGATATGATGCCATTAGAAACCTATAAATTTCCCAAAAAAATCACAACATTCCTAATTTACTGCCAAGAGGATTTACCCTAGAATATTACATGTCTATAGACTCACTCAACCTCTTCAAACAATGAATCCCCCATATTACATGCATGAATATCACATAAACATGCATAATATATAGTTAAATATGAAAGTATCCACCTATCTCATATGCAGAGTTACCAATCCATAATTATGATATACCAAACCTTGATTGATCAGGTACAAACAATTCTCAACGAGTTAATCCCCTATCTCATAATATAATTCCACAACAATTAATTATAATCATTTACAAAAAATTACATAATTTAATATATGGAATCATAATCAATAGACACTCACTCCCCATTTTAAAGAAACAAAACTCATGACCAATGTTGTACAAAAGACTCATTCCATTCCCATGAAACTATTTTTCCAAAAAAATACCATCAATTGATACTGAATCTACCACCATTTTTAACTAATTTTGTGAAAACCATAGAAACAACACTCAATGATTTACCTCTATTGTAATATAATGTAATAGGTAGAGTAACTCTTCTTTTATCATTACATTAATATCATACTAAGAATCCCCATCATATTTTTTATATTTCTCCAATAATTAGTGAAATCTAATATATAACCCTATCATAGAAAAATAAAATTTAGAAGATACAAAAGGGGAGAATAATTGAAGAATTGATAGGAATTAATTACCATTGTTTTTTTGTGGAAACCGAACTCAAATACACCTTTTATCCATGATAGATAATGGTCAGAAATGACATGGGTAGAGGGAAAACACATTTCTTTTTTGTCTATAAAGGATAAAAAACCTCAAAGATAGTTTTAAAGGGTGATGTAATAATGGTCATTCATACCACTCATAAAAACACACAACCATAACTGGTTCTCGATTCCTCACATGGTATATATTCACTGAATGTCTAGGGATAAATCTGGATGTACAACCCCCAAGAGTTGTTATTAGTTAGGGGAGTAGAACCCCAATGGTGGACTAAGGGATGAAAAATGAAATACCATTTTACACACACTTTTAAAAAACAAACTCTAGGACTAGGGGGCATATATTCATTACATATATGGTACTCATTGCCAAAATGACAAACTAGTATAAGGCCGATGACTGAAAATTGGTAATTATAGGGGCACACCACCATAGAATTTTAACTAGGCACATAATGTCTTTTTGTTTCTATACTCCAGTAGTACGCTCCCCTCAACCATGCTCCTCCTAGCCACAACCACCTAAATTTTAAATCACATATAGAATCAACTCTAAATCAATTCTCAAACCCAAAAACTCTATCCCCAATATAAAATTCATAATAACCATTCCCTTGATCCCATCAAATTCACATTTCCGTTGAAAACACTAACACAAAAAACATAGGTTATTATATACATTCCTCTGAACCATTGTTTCTCTAAAATGGGGACACTAATGGAATTAATTAACTGTGGAATACCTTCTATTAATTTTATTGAGTCTCCATGGGTCATTCCCAAAATTTTACATCACATTTAATATCAAACTATCCTTAATTGATGACATGGGAGTCATCATGAAGATAACCCATAAGCTATTATATAGGGATGATATATTGTACTTGATTCATAAAATATGTAATATAAAACTATTAAATAACTTTTCCAACCCTTTATACACCATAAAATTTCAAATAATTCTATGATAAATCTTTTCTATATATAAAAATCTTATTCATCCCAAAAATTGGATAAAAATTGAAAAACAATTGATTATAAAATTCATATATTATGGGTATCGTCCTTTTATTTGCATAATATTTATGAATAAACTGAGTTTCTCTCATATTATGTTAAGTAAGTGACACCTTCTCCATCATATATAGTATTAAATTAAGTAAATTATCATCACCTCACCAAACTTTTTCAAACACAATAGTGATCTGTATGGTTTTATACAATGTCTCAAATTTTTCTATTTCAATTGAGGTGTCACAACTATTATTATAAGTAAAATAAACCAAAGGAAAATGCTTCACAAAAGATTATAAAAAATCAAGGATAAATTCCAACAACATTCCCAAAAATTTCTAGATTATTTTCTTCATCTACTAAACCATCCAAAGACGAAATGTTGTGTTAAGGTATTGTTGATTGAAAAAGGTACGATGCAAACCCTTTCACAATCATTAAGTGAAGAAAGGGGATTAATATGAAATGGTCATAATTGTAACTATATAGAGTATCACCACTTCTTTCACATATATATTATATAATTTATATAAAATTATTGACTCCCTGTTCTCTATAAATGTTCTAGTTCCATTAATCAATCCAAAAATAACCATATAAAATTATGTTATCTCAAAACATGATAAAAAACTAGATAAAATACATTAATATATCCTACGAGTTATAATAAGAACAAACCATAGCTTGTAATAGACCAATTGAAACTTAATTCATGACCCTAACTTACTGAAAAACTAGGCATCAAAATACAAAATCTACCACTAACATCTTCATCATGGACCATAGAAGATACGCTTTTAAATCATTATACTTCATTGAATTACCTGAATGAACCACTAGAGGTGTGTTATGAAAATCATAAGGAATAAAATTATTATACCCTATATAATAAACAAATTTCCTTAAAATAATTATAAATAATCATCATAATCCATCAAACTATCAAGAGAATCACTATAAATTATTCAATCTCTCTACACCTCTACAACAATATTTCTTAGTCAAGGATTATCTACCTTTTGATAAAAGTAAATTTTATCGTCACCTATTATAGTTAAATCCCACTACTATATTCCCTCATGAATATAATTAGGGAAGCATGATTATCTATAATCCTTCACTCATTCCTATAATATTAAAAAACATCACCACACATCTCCCTACTCAGTGAATTTGCTTCCTAGTGACCTTTAAATCAAATATATGATATGATGAAATCAAAGAAATAGAAGAACTCTACACATCTCCAATTATGTATATTAAAATATAATTGATAGGTAATAAAGCATAAAATTTTAGGATTTATCAAGAACACATAAACACTATAAAAGGTTAATATCTTGTCAAATTAAAACAAAGAACTACTATTATTATGTTAAGATCAATGGTGAAATATTTATTCTCAAGGGATAATAACTTCTATAACCCATAAGATATCACTTATAACCCTTTATTAAATACATAACATGGGAATATAAAAGAAGTGTAATAATATACCCTAAAAACTTCTTCTTCTTTATAAATAAAAATGAATATGACAACTGATCATCTTATTTTTAGAATACTAAAATTATTTCTTTATTTGATTTTCCCATACAAAATCGTTATATTAATTGACCAATGTAGTCAATTGTTCTATGATTTAGGTGGAATAAATCATGGAAATCATCTAATAAGCTATCAAAACAAGTCTGTTATATACCTCCATAATGGTTTATAGTAATCCCTAACAAAAAAATACATCAATATTTGATTAATCCGCTATAATGATTTATTGAGACAAGAAATTTTCATGGGGATATAGTTTATGTTTCCTAAAAATACACTGAGTAAATTTAGAATCCAAATATTTTCCTTGAACAAGATACAAAATATTGTTTAAATGATGTGTATTCCCATCCTTTATCATTCAATTTACGTAAATTTTGTAAATGAACAACACCATAAACTTACCTTGGAACTCATAAAACACTATGCTCATAAACCCTATAATTACTTCTAGTGAATTATTAACCCTTATGGAAGTCACCATAAACTCAAAATTATCATTAAGACACATGTACGGGGTTTTATAAATTTACAACACCTTTATCCTCATCTAATTATACCAAGAAAAGAAACCATTATTCAAGAACCAATGGTCTCACATCTATTGATTGAATAACTCATCAAGTCTTGGTTGTGGGCAGTGGTTCTTTGTTATCAGTTTTTCAATCATAAGAAATTCAACCAATTATTCAAGGAACCATCCATATTTATTTTTAAAAACCTTATAGCTACCAAATTATAAAAATCGATTCAAATAATGCAATTCTATAATAGAACATTGATTTGGATCTATAAATATTATAACTTTGAATGTGATATACTATAAATAGTCCTACACATACACGAAACACCAAGTTGCAACTCTATCCTAGACTCGATCTCACATCGAAGGGGTATTCCCACAACTAATTTGGAAAATTTTCCATAAATTATCTAAAAACATGGAAATTATTTTTTCTACAACTTTTTTGAACTCAACATCAACTTAAATATCCATTATATATAGTGTAATTAATCTGTTTGAATATAATATAAAGTTTATTTATTAAATTCACAAACATAGGAAAATTTAATTTTCCCTAAACATTTCATGTTATTTATTATGGGTATATTTTTGATGTATGATTAGAGGGGGGATATTTTTTTAAAAAGTGTAATAATAGAGTAATTAAATTTGATGATGTGGAATTAAGTTCAAAAATTCTATATTGATTATTGAAAATAGATTTTAAATTTCACATATTATTATGGGTTTTAAAAGTGATCTAATTAGAGGATTTAAATGGTGTAATTTATGGGGTATTATTGAATTGATAAAATGTGAATTAATATTATTCAATTAATTGATTTTGAATAAGGGATACTTTTTCATGGATTTAATATTGGTCTATTTTATTACATCTTGAAACTTGATTAAGAAATTGGTACTAATGAATTTTTTATAATAAATAAAATGAATAATGAAGGGCTTAGACTTGATTTTATGCTAGAGAAACAAAGAAGGTATAATAAAGTTAATTAAAAAGAGTATTTGAACATTTAATTATACATGAATATAAATAAAGGATTATGGATTTTAAATAGAGGAGTATCTTGGAATACGCCTCTATTTAATCCTTATCACTATTTACCCATTGGTGGTCGTACAAATGTTGAATTGGGTTATTGAAGGATGAAATTATAAAGGTATTTTCAATGTATTATTGAGGAATTTTATTAATCGATGTTGAATTATTAATAATATAATAAAATTATTATATAATACTTATTTAAGCCTTGAAACCCTCATGTTCACATTTATCTATGTTAAAAAATAGATTAAGGGATTTATAAATTTTTTCACGTGTGTTACGCTACTCTAGGGATATTATACGTTGAGCCTTATTATATTTTTCCTTAAAGTTTTTGAGTTACAAGTGGATATTATAAATATAACACATCTATTCAAAATGATAACAAGTCATGATATAATTTATTAAATTATACGTTTAGTTATTTTGTATTAATAATTATAGTTAATGGGCAATTTCGATGATGGGGATTAGTGGGTTTCTATCATTAATGTCACCAAATTTGGATCTTAGGGAGTATTTTAAGGAAATAATCGTTGGTAGGTATCACCCATTACATCCTAGGTTGGTTATTATTCTAGTTATTTTGTATTGATATGAATTTCAAATTATTACATTAAAATAGAGTATTATCAAATAGTTTATATGAAATTTATTTGATAATGGTTTTGTGATAAATTAGAATGGATTTTATTAATGAAAATCATGAAATTTTAATTAACAAAATTATTAATGTTTCATTGGAAAAAAAGTTTCTTTATGTTATATTATATTTAAATTCAGGATACGATGATAATGGTAATTTTCGCATCGAAAAAAAATTTAGAAACAAAATTGTTTGTTTTAGAAACCCATATTAAGTCATGAGAATAAAATACAACATGATTAGAAACAACCATTTAGCTGGTTTATAAATAGTTATGGATATGGTTGGAAGACCCATATAAACTCATATGGGTCAATTAATCTTCATTAAAAGTTCACTATGAGAATAGTTGGGCTATTTTATTCAGAGATTTATGATTGATTATATTTCTTTAAAAACATTTAAGATTCATTAAACTACCAGATGTTGATTTATATGGTTAAAAACTAGAACATTTTGGTATTTTTGGTGATATGTTTCTATGATAATCATTTTAGGGATTTAGTATACATTTTGGGAAGTATTAATGAACTATTGAATTATAAACTATGTATTTATTTTCCAAATGACATTGGTCATATGGTTTGGAATATACCATCTATGATAATCCTTGGGAGCGATTCAATGAAATAAAAAATTGTAATGTTTTACACACCAATACTCACATATCATAGTGTGAATGTAAATTTTTTTGACTCAGGTAAATTTTAACATACATTGTTCATAAATTATATGTTTTAAGATCTATGTATATGATGGGACAAGATTGTGTTTAATCGAGAGTAATTGGATCTGAATTTATCCTAGATGGATTTATGACTATTTTGTAACAATAGTTATTGCTCCATTGTGTGCCAACTTTCATTCAGATATGTTATAATATATATTTCTTGATTTTTTTGAAGATTTTATATGGTTTTAAAAAATAGTAAAAATTTATTTACATGTAGTTTTCATCTATATATAGGGTAAATCCATTAATAATGATTGTATTGTATCCCATGGGCACATGTATCAATCATTTGGTTATCAAGGTATGAACATGAGGCCATGTAAAAATATAGTTTAGATAATAGGATTCATTTCCATAGGCTGGGGATTTACCACAGTGTAATAACTCTGAGTTTATAAATTATTTTCTTCTCTTCAAATAAATGTGTGTTCTAATATACTATATAATATTATACATGTAAATATATAATTTTTTATTTCATTAATGAATACCATTAAATTTATCAGCAATGTGTCTAATTAAAATTCTCAACATTACAATTCAAAAAAATATAAACAAAAAAACTAAAATAAGAAAAT
The DNA here is from genome assembly GCA_963277665.1 of Viscum album. Taxonomy (NCBI): domain Eukaryota; kingdom Viridiplantae; phylum Streptophyta; class Magnoliopsida; order Santalales; family Viscaceae; genus Viscum; species Viscum album. Next base: position 2,059,427,706 of record OY728133.1, on the reverse strand, counting down.
ATTGATCACTCCAATCTAATAGAGTCAACGCCCCAACTACAAATACTATTGAAAAGAAACAAAATATTAATAAACCAATCATCATTATAGAAAATGAAAACATAAAAACTTGAGATTAAATCATTTTAATATTGGGTTAGATAATAAAGTGTTATTTATAAGATGTATTTTATTTTGGAATAGAAATGTGACTATTAGAATAATAACATGACCATTAGGAATAATATCCCCACCATTGGGAATATCGACCACACTGTTGGAATCGTAATTTTACCTCAAAACAATAAAACAAAATATAAATAATATTTAACATATTTAATATAATTAAATATAAATATTATAATACCAAAAAATAAAAACATTGATTAAAAAACTAAAAGAAAATATACGAACATTTTTAATAAATTTTATTTTAATGTATTTCATAAATATTAAAATTTTTATATTAAAAATTAAAAAAATTAATTGGTATAAATTTATTTTTATAATATAAATATTGTTTTTAAATCACAATTCCAAATATTTATATGGGTGATTTATGGAAATTTTCTGAAATACTTCAATTTTCATGTAAATTGTAAAAATATTGTTTTTCACATGACTAGTTAATTTTAAATTACATCATTTATGGGGTAAGAATAACCTTATCCTTAAATAACCCTAAGTTATCACATGATAGATTTAATTTAAAAAAAGAGATATTAAAATAATATAAACTTAAATTCCAAACCAAAAAACCAATTTCCAAAACCAAAATTCAAAAATGGTCCCTTAAAATATCATTTTTTCTTTTATTCCACATTACATTTTAATAAAAACATAATTCCAACTATATAGAGTTTTAAATTATTAACACCATTATATTATAATTTTTATATGATTTATATTGTGTAAAATTCACTATTATATGATTTACCATAGATATATTATTTTATTTAATATTTTATTCTAAAAATTTCCCTCTCCTCGTGTATAAATAACCCTTCTCCCTCCCCTCGGAAAAAACTCAAACTCTAATTTCGAAATCCTATCATCTTCCAATATACATCCTCCAAAGACCCTTATAATCCTTAGTGACATTTTTTAGTAATCCTAATCTAACCATCAAGGTAGTTTTAGTGATATACATGAGAAGATACACCGATGATTTTATAAGTTATGATCAACACTTTTTTATTTATTCTTCTTCTATTTAATTTTTTCACCCCCACATTCAGATCTAATCCATATAATTATTATTTATGAATTAAAATAACATTTTTTAATGATATTAACCTACTTTATGTATCATATTACTATATTTACAAATTTTAATCTTCCCTTTCCCACTCTCACGATAATGTATCGTGAATGGTTGACTAATGACCTATGATGAAATTGTCTTGTAAGCACTTATAAACATCATCATGGATGAATAGTATGAATTATATATGATGTATAAGCATTGAATAATATTTATTATAGTCTTATGGAATTAATTATGCTAATTTATAATTTATATTTAACAAAATAATGACAGTTTAAAAAAATGGAAAATTTCTACGTAAAACATAATATCAAAATGACTACCCAATAACCAATAAAATTTAAAATTTAAATAAAATGACTATATATGATAAATAGTGGTAATAATTATAAAAATTCACTTTTGGATCACTATTTTAATAAATCTATTTTAATTATCTAGGAGGCACAAAAGAGATGAAATAAAGAGGTAATTAGGTTAAGGGGATGGTTGTACCACATTCCGTTATTCTGGTTATCCTCTCTCCCAAAGTATGAATTTTATTATAATTTCATTTAAATATCCTTTCCATTTTGTTTTTGGGATATACATGTTCCCACCACATCAAATGTTTATCAATAATACCGTTTTTTTCAAAGTGACTTCATTTTCCAAAACATTATATTTTACCCTTCTTGAAATTATTCTTGTCCAATCAAGAATAATGATGTTTTATGTCGAAATTTTATTTCTATTATTCATTTGGGAACAAAATGGTTTATTCATGAAAGTATGATGTATTAAATCCTTACAAAAACCATTTTATTCATTGGGTTTATTTCATGACTAGGATTGTTATACGTTCTATGTGGCATGTATGATTGCGTAAATATTATGATGCGATGGATGGGACCAAAATTATATTTCCCTCTAATGGATTGGGTAATGTTATGTATCTCATGATATAATGTTTCTTATGAGTAAACATGATACCATCATTGTTCACAAAGACGATGTTATGATTATGCACATATGTTATTCATGAACAAGATGCTAGATTTGTTATCAACTAGGCGTGCTATTTGATCATTGTGACATGATCCTTCAATTATAAGCATTTCCACATTCCACACCTTCATTACATTTTTACACCATGATTTTGATAATGATTTTTTTATGATATGATGATGATTATTATTATCACCTATTTTGATTCACGTCCCTTATTCATCCTCTTAATGGGTCTTTAGCTCACCTAATTCTATGACGTATATCCTCATGTGGTTACATATACTCTGAAAAATGTGATCTTAAAAAGGGTAAAGAGTAATTAGTTTTAATAATTACTATGTTTTGACATCTATAAAGTGATGTATGGTCCAATGTTTCACATGAAAATAAACCTTTGGACCCAATATTGTAACGCTTTTATGTTGTATATCATAAAACAATAGAATAGTCATATAAGAAAATGTAGGGTATATGTAGTTGGTGTTAGAGCTTGGTTTAGTAATTTTGGGAGTTAGAATTAGATAAAATTAGGGAAAACCCTTAGGAAAATACTACATATATGTAAAAATAAAAAAATATTTTAGAAAAAGTCTAAACATATGGATCCCTTAATATTTGACGTTAAAGTTAATTTCCCAAAAGATTAAATTATTTATTAATGATTTTTTGGCCTACATTTTTTTTCAAACATCTAATATTTTAAAAAATTGTGGGAAGAATGAGAAACTAGACCAACAACCCTTGTGGGGGAGAATGAAATGATTGCTCAAATTAAATCCACTCTCTAATGGGAGGTGGAGCTAAAAACATAATGGATATTATTACCCAAATATGTCATTGTATGAATATTAACCTGAACTAATTCAAACATCCACCATTACCCAAGAAGGATAACCTATCCATTTATTCATTTATATGAAAATGACCATTGAAATTTAGGGAATATTCTAATCCACTTGTTATAAATTAGTGGGTTAACTCAGTGGTGAAGATCTTTTATGTGCCCCACTGTTTTGAGAACGAGAATCTGACTTTGGAAATTTATCATTTATATAGGTAAGATGATCAATGGTGGTCATTATTAAAGAACACCAAATTTAAGAATGAAATAAAGGATATATACTGGGAAGACTTTATGAAAATATTTCATAAGATGTTTTTTTCTCAAACTCTTCAATCAAATATGGAGAGAGAATTCATAGAGCTAAAGAAAAAGTAAGTTGAATCTTTCAGGGTTCACACATCAAACATCTAAATGCTTTCAATATCTTCTGTAGTATTTTTTATAAAAATTATATAAAAATACATATATTATTTTGTGGTTTAGAGCTACTCATTTGAATGATAGTAACTATCAATGAATTTGGGATTAATGATGAAGTGGTCATATATTCTCTCGATGTAGAGACAGAGTTAGGATTATGGTCCCATACATATAGAAATAAAAATATAACAATAAAGTTACAATCTTGTGCATCAAATTAAAAATTATGAAAGTGGTTCCAACTACCCACATGTTAAAAATCAATGGAGAAGATTCATGGTAATTTCTTCAATGGAATATAAAAATTATTAAAGTGTGGTATATATTGCCACCATGACCATGAATGTCAAGGTGACATGAAGAAGCATACTAACAAGATTACAGAAAGGAAGGAACCTCATAATGAACCACCCATTGTTCAATTCTTAAATTATATTGAGGAAAGATAGTATGAATTCTATTGCACTAAACCATAGGTTATTGGAGTGTAATTATCGTCATCAACCACAAAAATAATAGGAGAAATGGAAATATTATACCTACACTACTACTGAAGTGGAGCATGAAAATTACATCGTACAATATACACATTCTATTCAGTCAATAATGGAAAAGGTGTTGATTGGTTTTTGATATATTAATTCCTTTATATCATACAAGTTTTCTAGAACTTTTTAATTGAATCTACAAAACCTTGAAGTAGATATCTCTATAAATACACCAAGTGGTGAATTCATTTCAACCCAAGTGTTGGACTCTTCTCCGGTAAGTTTTAGTGGTGATATTATTCCATTGAATCACATAATAATTCCAATTAATTAATTTTATTCTATAATAGGAATGTATTAGATCAAATTATATAAATAACACATAAAATTTTAGGAAAAGTAAATATCATTTCATATTCTAAAGCATCCAATGCTTCTTTATAAATTCAAGGATGATCATGAATCTCCTTTGGAAAATACATCAATGGTGTTGGTGTTTATACCCCTGGAAGAATAATACCTTTCCCAAATGGCTGATTCAAAGGATGAAATAAACATAGAAGAAATTACCTATTTTAGGGAATACATTGAAATATTTCCTAAAGAGTTACCTAAAATTTTCTCAGACCCTGAGGTACAGTATCAATATAGATCATAACTATATCTACTCCTATGTCAAAATACCATTGTAGGATTTCCCTAACTGAACTGTTAGAATTAAATAAGTAGCTATAAGAGAATTTCGAAATAGGGTTCATGTGCCCTAATCCATATCATTATCCTGAGCCAGTTCTATTTGCGATGAAAAAGGATGGATCAATTTGTATTTGTATAGATTACTGGGGGCTCAATAAGATCTCTATAAAGAACAAGTATCCTCTACCAAGGGTTGATGAATTATTTGATCAAATTAGAGGATCTTAGTATTTCTCAATGGATGATATTCATTCTAGATACCATCAACTAATGGTGATTAATGAAGAAATTTCAAATAATTATTTACATAAAAGGTATGGGAACACTGTGTTTATAGTTATTAATTTAATACATACTAATTCCATAGAAACATTCATGTTTTTTATGAATAGTATTTAAAGACTATCTAAAAAAAATTATGGTAGCGTTTATTGATAATATTCGCATTTAATAAAATTCCTATGAGGAACAAAAAAGAATATAAGTATTTTTTCAGTGATATTAATTAAGGAAAAATGTTTCCTAGGTTCAGAAAAAGTGATTTTTGTATGAAGTAAGTCACATTATTGGGGAACGTGATCACAAGTTATTGAATTTCTGTATAAACATTAATTAAATGGAAAACTAATTAATATCCTAGAACCAATTGTGTTATAGAAATATTTTTTTTTGGATTTACTGTATACTACTGATTTTTGTGTGAAATTTTTCTTAGATTTATAGCCAACAAAAAAATTTAACATAGAAATGAAAAATTTATGTCTGGATGGAAGAATGTGGGGAATGCTTTAGAGAGATAAAGGAGAGGCTAATCACAACAACAATAATCACACAACCTATAAGAATAGATTTTTTTTGATATAAAATGATGCTTTGAAGAATGGATTCAGTTTTTTAATCATGTATAAAGATAATGTGATGGCCTGTGCCTAATGAAAATTGATGATTAATGAGAAAAACTACCCAACACATGTTTATGATTTCATAGCGGTGATCTCCAACTTAATGATTTGGGGAAATTTTCTCTATAGTGAAAAGTGTGATAAATATACTAATCACAAGATCCTAAAGTATATATTCCTAGAGAAAGTGTTGAACCTAAAATAATGAATATGGTTAGATCTAATTAATGACTTCAATTTCACTATTAAATACCATATGGGAAAGAAAAACTAGGTTACTATTACTATTAGTAGAAAATAACATTCTACTATATCCATGATACTAATTGAGAATGATCCTATCTTCATATATTTGAAAAGAATTAATCTATATTTAATAATTATAGGTAATAATTCTACCTTTACAAAATTATTTCCCAACTATCCATCCTATAGAAGATCATGGAGGCACAAAGATAGGATTTAGAGCTACAAAATAAAGTGATTGAAACAAATGAAGGTAATATACATGAGTTCCACAAAGATTATGATGGTTTTATTTACTATGGAATGAGGATTTGTGAGCCTTCATCACCTAAAATAATGAATGACCTATTTAAAATGGACATATCTCACCATTATCTATCCATATTTGATGCACAAATATGTACAATGATATTAGATAGAACTTATTGTTGTAAAACATGAAGAACGAGATTGTAAAGTATATATCATGGTGATTGGTATGTAACCAAGTTATTGTAGAGTAACAGAAGTAAAAAATGGATAATGAAACCATTTTATTTACCCATGTGGAAATGAGAGGATGTCACAATGGACTTTGTCACTAGTTTCCTAAATATATCCAAAGGGAAAAAATCTGAAATTAGTTATGGTGGATTGAATCACCAAGACTGTCTACTTTATCACAATTCTAGAAGACTCATCTCTTAAAAAAGATACCAAGATATATGTTCATGATGTGGTGATGCTATATGGGGTTCCACTTTTTATCATATCTAATAATGATACATGGTTCACATTTAAATTCTATAGAATTATTAAATTTGAATTTAGTATTGAATTAAATTTTAGCATTACTTATCACCCCAAACTATTGGAAAATCTAAATGGGATATTGAAAAACACGAGGACATGCTAAGAGCCTACTAAATGGAATTAAAAGGGGTATGGGATCAACATATCGCAATGGATGATTTCTCATATTACAATATATTCCACTTGAGTATTCATATGGATCTATATGAAGCTCATTATGGGAAGCGACGTAGAACTCCAACTTGTTGGGTTGAAGTAGAAGAATTAAAGATACATGGACATGATCTTGTGAAAGTGATGACATAGAAGGTTCAATCAATCCATAACATATAAAAGAAACTCAGAGTTCAAAAAATATTTATATACTAATAACCATTAAATGGATTATAGTTTGAAGTTAGATAAAAATATTTCCTTCAATTATTCCCATGGAAGAGAGGCATGTGATTTGGATCGAAAGGCAAGCTTTTACTAAGGAAAAATTCCCCATTTGAGATGCTTGATCATATAAGAGTAGGGGAATATAGGATTTAAATTCCACCAAGTATGGATAAATTCCATGACATCTTCCACGTACAAGTCATGAGAAAGTACATACCCAATCCTACACATGAACTAAATTTGATTGTGGTACCACTAGAGAACAACCTCTCATATAAAGAGTACCCGATGAAGATCTTATAACATAAGGACAAAGTTTTATGAAATAAGAAAACTCATATTTTTAAAGTGTTTTTGAAGAACCATAAGTATGAAGAGGTGACTTAGGAACTGAAGGAAAAAATGAAACAGAAGTATCCCCACATATTCTTAACATAGAATAGGAGATGGAATTTTTGGGTTGAAATTTCTAAAGGGGGGAGAATGGAACAACCCATAATATATAAATTATATTTTCCTATTAAAATAAATGTGTGTTATAATATACTATATAGTATTATAAATAGAATGAAAATGGAATAAATTATTTCAATAATAATTATTGATTTATTAACCAGTAATGAAACCAACAAAAATTCTAAAAATTACAACAGAAAAAAAATTAAATAGAAAATCTAAAATGGGAAAATATCGATCTCCCCAATATACAAGAATCATCACCCCTAAAACCAATACAATAGAAAAGAAAAATATATATTGTTAAACTAATCAACATTATAGAAAATAGATATATAGAACATTAAAATAAATTGAGCTGAATATTGAGTTAAATAATGAAGTGGTAGTTTTTAAGTGGTATACAGACCATTGGAATAGTAATCAAACCATTGGGAATCACATACTAACAGTTGGGAATTGTAACCTAACTATTACAATATTAATTTTACTTCATAAAGAATAAAATATAAAATATAAAATATTTATCAAGATTAATATATGTAAATATAAACATTATAAGGTAGAAAAATAAATACCTTGATTAAAAAACTTAGAGAAAATTTGTACAGATTTTTAAATAACTATATCTAGAAGTATTTCATTAAAATCATAATTTATATATTAAAAATTAAAGTTTCATATGTTATAAATTTATTTTTTAAAAAATAATATCATTTGTTAAATCTATATCTTGGAATTTTCTAAGGGTGATTTTTTATCATTTTATGAAATACATTAATTGTTGGGTGACAGGTAAAAATATAGTTTTCCACAAAACTTCTTTATCATAAATAACATCATTAGTGATGTAATAATGACTTAATCTTTTCTAGAACTCTTGTATTTACTGTGACATATATTATTTCATAAATGAGTCATTAAAATAATTTGAACATAAACTCCAATACAAATAATGAATTTCCAAAACCTAAATTCAAAAGTGATCCCTGAAAGTCACACATTTTCATTCCTTCCACATTATTTTTTAATAAACTAATGAATTTGAATTATAAATGGGTTTAAAGTATTAGAAACCATTATATTATATTTATATATGATTTATTTTATAAATAATTCACTATTACATGTTTTAATTTTGATATAATATTTTATTTTATTTTTTTCAAAAAATACCCCTCTCCCCATATATAAATGACCCCTCTCCCTCCCGTTGGGAAACCACTCATCCCCCACTTTCCAAATTCTAAAAACTGGTAAAATATTTACCCTAAAACCCCTTATAATCTCTATATTAATCAAAATTCAAACATCATTAGAGTATTAATGTCATACAAGAAAAGCTACATCGTGGATTATGTATGTTCTGGTCAACACTTTTTTTATTTCTCTATCATATTCTTATAATTTTTTCACCACAACATTCAAAAAAACCTTATGATAACTAATTATTGATTATTTTAACATCATATTAGTGATTTTAGCTTACCTTATATAACATATTACTATACATATAAATTTTAAACATCCCTTTACTGCTCTCCTGACAATGTCCCGTCAATCGTCTGTTAACCACATATAGAGACATTTTCATGTAAATAATTATAAACACCATCATGGATGAATATTATTAATTATATATAACATATAAATATGAAATTACATTTCATTTAAACATCTAAAATTAATTACAATAATGTATAATTATCATTTTAAAAAATGGAAAAATTGTGGCAAAATTAGAATTTTTTTAGTAAAGCATGATATAAATATGACTAACCTATAACCATAGAAATTAAAAAATAAAATGACTATAATTTATAAATAGTGGTAAAAATTTCAATAAATATCTATTGGATCAAATGTTTTCCTAAATCTATTTTTACTATTGAGGAGGTGAAAAAGCATCTAAATAAATAGGGAATTAAGGTAAGGGGATTCTTAAACCCATTTCAATTATTAGGGTTATCTTCTCTTCCATAATATAAATACTCATATTATCTCATTCAAATTTACATTATATTTTCTTTTGGGGATATAAATTATCCTAAAATGTAAATTTATTTTCAATAAATTCCTTTTTTTTCAGAGTTCCTTCAATTTATGAAACATCATATTTTATTCATGTTTAATTTATCCTTTTCCAATCAGGAATACTAATTTTTTATGTTAAAATATTATTTCTATTCTTAATTTTGGAACCAAATTGTTTATTTGAGAATATATTATTTATGAAACCATTTTGGAACCTATTATCTTCCCTGGGTTTTTTTCATGACTATGATTGTTATACATTCTATATAGCATGTATGATTATGTAAATATTATGATGTGATAGGTGGGACTGAAATTATATAGCCCTATAATGCATTGTTTAATGTGATATAAGTCGTGAGATAACATATAATATTCATGAACATGATTCTATCTTTGTCCAAAAATTTTATATTATGAATATACACCAATTTTATACTAGAACATTATGCTAGCTTTGTTCACAAATATGTATTGTAATTGATCACTGTCACATGATGTTTAATTTTTTTGAATTTTCACATTCCATGACCTTAAAAAATGGTCCCCTCAAGATATTTATTATTATACTATTTTTATTATATTATGATGATGATTATACTCACACACGTTATATTAATACATGATCCTTATTCATCTTATTATTGTGATTTAAGCTCACCCATTTCTTAAATATATTTCCATAGGTTATTACTTGTACTATGGAGAACGTGATCTTAAAGAAGAAAAAGAATAATAATTTTGAATAATTTTTATGTTTTTCTTGTATAATGTGATGTATGGTCCTAATTTTCCCATGAAACTAAACCTCTACATCCTGTAGTGTAACACTTATTTTTTTTCTCAAAAAAAATAATGGAATATTCATTTAAGAAAATGTAGGGTCTCTGTAGTCAACAAGGGAAACTGTGTTGTTATAGGTTCCAAGAATCTATAATTCATTTGATGATCATTCTCATCAATGAGCATCCACATTCCCCTTATATCCCATTAATGGTCACTCAAGTATTATCAAAATAAATGATGTCTTGTAATGAATAAATTCAATCCATGAGAGGATAAAATCATATGGTTATATATATAACAAGAATAACTCTCAAATAAATTGATAATATCCTATCATTAGATAACAACCCCTACATACATATTATAATATTTGTTGACCCCAACTATTTTTTATCCCACGAAATGTATATGAATATTTTATTCCTTATGTCTCAAATCCTTAATTAAATCAGGTGAATTAAAAGAGTATAAATATTTTTTTTATTTTCAATGCGTGGTTTTCACCATTAGTTTTGAATTATTGAGTTTATAAATCATGAAGTCACTCTAATAATTCGGCAAAAATTTTTATTTTTAATTATTCAAGTGGATGAGTGGTTGAATCATTTCTTAAGGGGTATTACTTACAAGTGCATGAATATCATAGATATGTAAGCTATATTATTGAAATGATTCCTTGTAAAAATAAAAATAACATTGTTTGTGAGATAGATCAATCAATAACATAAATTTATTTTAACAACTATATATATTAGAAATTCTATTTCTCTATTTTTGTTGACAGTTTCATTGTGGTTTAATGTTGAATGACATGACACATGTGAATTTATCTCTCTCTAGTGAGGTTTTATGTTTTTTTGGATTTAGATAAAGTCCATAATATAGTCTCCCTTTGTACACCTATAAAGATAATTAGAACCCATATAGTTTGATACTTCTTATTGTTTTACATTATACCATTTAAGGCTACTCAAAAAGGAATAATATGATGACTTTTAAGGTCATCCAATCATGAAAAAATGAAGTGTCTTATATGGATGTGCACCTAGAACATATTTCATGAATTTCAAGTATAGAGAACCATGTATTTTCACATATAATTACATTATTTTAAACCAAAATATATAATAAAAACCCTAAGTATTTAAAGGTATAATGTACTTTTTAGACTAGGTAAATAAAATATAAACAGAAAACTAAAATAAAATATCTTTATTTTAATATCAATAATCAGCTCTTAAATCCCCATGATCTCGTAAAACTAAATAGGAAAAATTGAATAATACATAAAAAGGTGGTGATATATAAATTCCAATAATGGAATATTCATGATAGAAAATCATAACATATGATTGAAAATAAATATCATAATTTGATAAAATAAATTGACTGTGATGAATCATATGAGAACATGATGTAAATAACACATAATCACAAAATCATGGTAATATAGGAATGTGAAAACAATATAAACATGACATTATCATAACTCAATATTAATTTTCAAGATACAACTACATGTTATAAATAGTCTCATCATAAATTCGGTTTTAATCTCTAATACCATGAATATATATGTGGGGAATATATGTGGAATATAGAAGATGTAAATAATAATAATAGGGTTAGAATGTGATGTTAATGAAGATAAAGAAAAATCCATATAAAATTATGGTGGTTTAGAGAGATCTCGTACTTCATGTACATTTTTATTCTACACTCTCAGTTAACCTCCAAAATAATAAAATTATATTAATTTATTAATTTGTTTTTTGAGATCATTTTAAATTTCTATTTTATATTATATAATTATATTATGTTTATTTATAGTAATTTTAATGAGATGTAATGTTTAGTTTCACTAATCTAAGGCAGGTTTTTAGGGTTCCATGGTCATATGAGTTGTGGATAATTACAAAAGTTCTTATGGAATGGTTTCATAACTTCATAAATATATTTTTATGGTGGTATTGTGTTTTTTAAAATCCAAAATTTTCATAGTGTCCAATATTATTCATAAATCATCAGGATTTATAGACTATAATCATTATGGGATTTGTTCAATTATGTAGGTTTTATGAAAATGATGAACTTATTGTGGTTTTTAATATTATAGATATATATTCATTTAAGATTTTAAAAAACATATCATTTCCATATTTGGGTCATTTTTAATAGTTATAAGTGAATTTAAACCTATTATAAAGGTAGTAATTGAAATCAAAAATTCATCATCCATGGAGGTAGTGGACTGACATAATATTGATGATGTTTTGTTTTTTTAGAATATTATAATAGAGGAAGAGGATATTCCATATATGTGTGAAAAATTCAGTATATTTAAAATACATAAGTTACTATATCATCATGGAATAGGAGATATTGACGAGGTAGAAGAAGGGAAAAAATAAAGAATGCTCAATTGAAAGTGTTTCCTTGTCCTTTGGATGTATCCTTTTAGGATCCTAATAAAGTCTTAATGGGATGGGTCTTATTAGTAGAAAAATGATTGTAGGTATGTGGGGTGATATATTATGATATAATTTGATGGAGATTGGGTAAGCTCCATGTCTTAGAAGATTTGATGATAAAGGGCAGCGAGTTATTTATAGGGGAGATGTGTTTTGTTGAATATTATATTAATTAGTTCATTACTTGGGATCAAGAGTACCAATAAAGATTAATATTTTGTGTATTTATAGTAAATGGTGCCTATGAGTTCAAATTATTTGTTTCTTATACCACCCCGTATGAAATTAAACATGTATTTAACTTAAAATTCTAATTGTAATATGTTTATATAAATTACATTTTTCAAAAATTTATACTATTTTATAAAAAATACAAAAAAATCACTCCAAACCTTTTTTTTCATATATATTAAAAAATGAAACACAATTCATGTAGGTAATTTTATAATAATGAGAAATTTATTTTTTAAATAAAGTCCTTAATTATTGGAAAAATGCCAAGTTTAAAATTATGATAATTTCTCTTATAATTTTGAATATTATTTATGGTCTCATAAAAATAAATAATTATTATAACAAAAATTAATATTATTTCCGGAAAACATTTTCCGAAAATTAATTTTATTTTAAAGCCTTTTTATTTGTAACATAAATGAAAATAAAACAAATATGTTTGGCAAAAATAAAAACCCATATTTTTTCATTTCTAAAACATTTGTTTACTTGTATCATTATATAAAAATGTCATACTTTCATTCTGAAATACACCTAAATATTTCTTTATATTTCAATAAGTGATTTTACTGTTAAGAAAATCATGTTACAATTTCTAATGACCATATTACTATTTCAACGGTCAAATTACAATACGAAAAGTCAAATTTGGAATAGTTTTTTTGGTTCTCAATCTTCTAGATATACATCACATTTAATTCATTATGCATTCAGTTATAATTTATCTCAAAGGTATATATATCTATTTTAAAAAAATTATTATTTTATTTATGACATTTTTCTTTATTTCTACAGTGTTGTTCATGAGTGTGATCATTCTAGGTAATCGAGCGGATCCAAATTTTCATATTATAGTTATATTATTTTCTATTTTTATCCTATTATAATACATTCAATTATTATGGATATATTTATTTTCCAAATATAATATCCATTTTATAATAAAAAACATTAATTTTTTTTCATTATGTGTTGTATGTTCTTTATATAATAATACATTACTATATATGTAACTTTTATATAAAAAGAAGGGTAAATTTTGGTGATAATATTTGGGGTCATTAAATTCTTCCCCATTAGAGAATTTCATCATATATTTATTTTACTTACTATGATGAAAAATGATCATGGTACTTCTATTTCATTTCGTCCTCCAGTTCCATTGTCTTCCCCTTATACATTTTTTTCTTCCATAATACATTAACTAGGGGAGTTTTCATGTTGTGTAGAACATTGTCTCCAAAGTCCAGTACACTGTCTAGTTTCTCCTCAAAAGAGAGAAACTTTTATAGTAGTAACACCATTATATTCATTATATGTGATGGATTTGTTATGTACATACTTAATAGGGATATGTAGAACACGTAATATACTTGATACATGTTTGATTAGGGTTCTATTTGATAAGCCACAAGTTTGATTCGATTGAGAATCTCAACGTGACCAATGTATTTGGGACATAAAAATATTTTCTCCCCAAATATCATCAATCCATTCCATTGAGATATATTGAGGAGAAATTTATCCATAAAATTAAATTGGAGGCCTCATAAAAAATAACCAGAATATCTTTTCTATTGACTTTGATTAGACATGATGTGTTGCTAAATGGTTTGACCTTTTCTACCAATTATTCAAAAAAATTAGATCCTACCAGCTTACGTTAACCAACTCCCTCCCAACATTAAAGTGTTATGAATATATTACCATAAATGGATTCATATAAATCCATTTTTATTACCATGTGATAACTATTATTTTATAATAACTAAACCCTAGGAAGACGTTGATCCTTTTCTCCATTGGAATCCAATGATCATGATCTACAAATATCATCAACTATCTAGATAGTTATCTCATATTGGATGTCATATTAAGGGTTATAATACATAATTAAGTTCAAATATTTTTTAGATCATGTTGGAGACATTTCTAAAACATGTAGGTAATCTTTGGATCTCATTCAGATACAATCGATTGTGATGTTCCATGCAACGTCACAAATTATCTAATGTTTATCTGGGGATATTTATTGAGTGATAAATCATATCAAATAAAAATTATGTGAGGACTATTTCTAAGACAATCCACTAATATCCATATATAATTATTTCCTTAATATGTCTTTTGAATAAAGTTTATAATGTCAATGGTTATGTTTTTTCAATTCCATATAGCTATGGTTCATGGTTGCATCATCCCCTTGTACATTATCCTTTATACCTTCAATTTATAATAAAACTAAGAACATTGATATATATTCCATTATCTACTCCTTCATAATACCCCACAAACAATTATCTTACTGATCTCGATACATCTTTGTGATCTTGAGGTGGAGGGTGAAGGTTGAACTTTGTGTATCATTTAACATATCATTTTCATCTCATGCTTTATTGGTACTCATTTTCATGTACAAAATATTACAAATCCTTCCCCATTAATTTTGAACTACTAGGATTTCCTTTTTCATATTTTTTCTATGTTCTTAAATATTTCCACATCATCCATTTGTGTATGCTTTATCATAACTGGAATGGATGGTTGGAAAATCATTTGAGTTAGGAAGGATTGATTTCCTTCCTTTATGACTTCAATGTAAATCCTTTTCACATCTATAAAGATTCGATCCTTCTAAATTCTTATCACTGATATTGTTTTTGGGTCCTTTATAAATATATAACCGTAAAATTTGGTTTCTTTCCTGGTATGGTAGTGAATTTAGAAGTCATAATCTTTGAACAACTCTAATGGTTTTTTGGGTTTATATGAAGCCAATTCTACGTGAATATATACTTCCGTCTACTATAATCAATATATATCTCACACTCCCTCCCCCATAATTATAACTCCACCAAAATATCAATTAAATGATTACTAAAACATACTCTAGATCATACATTGCATAGTTGTTCATATAAAATTTTAACTTCCATGAGACATAAGATATCACTTTATAATTTTTCATCAGTACACAACCCATTCCATTATTTCATGAATCATTGTATACCATGAAACATTCTATACACAAGGGAAGTGTCATTACTAGTGCAATGATAATCCTATTTTTAAATTCCTTGAATCCCTCTTCGAATTCATTGGTCCATAAAATATTCACTCCCTTCATAGTTAACTTGGTTAGTAGGTTTGAAGATCCTGAAAATTTTCTCAAAAATCACATATCATAAAAAGATAGTCCAAAGAAAATATGGATATCTAATATTGATGATCGTCTACACCATTACTCAAAATAATTTGTCTTATAATAGTTTACAAATATCCCTTTTCTTGTGATAACTACCCCTAAGAATGATACTTCCTCTATCAAAAAATCATATTTACAATTATTTTCATATATTTTCTCGTTTTTTATGTTTTTAGAATAGTATTCAAATGATCATCATGATCCTCAATTATTCTGGAGTATATCCAAATATCATCTATAAAGACTACCCAAAATTTATTAAGGAAATCTATAAAGACTCCATTGATTAAGTCAATAATTATTGAAGGAGTATTAGCGAGCCCTATGGGAATCATTATCATCTTATATAGTCCATACATTAATCCAACGGTAGTCTTAAGAATGTCTTCCATCATAAAATTTAATTGGTATATCTCTATGGGAGGTCCACCATAGAGAAATACTAGGACACACATAGTTGATCGAACAAGTCATAAATCTATGGAAGGGGGTACATTCTGTTTATGAATTTTTTTGAGTTAATGAAAATGAAATGAAAATGTTCATTAACCAATCCTTCTTCTAGACTAATAGGATCAAATCATTCCACGATGAACCAATCAAGCATATAAAACCCTTTTATATATTCTCATATAATTTCTTCTTTAATTAATAAAAAAATGGTTCCAATTATATTGTGAGTTGTCGATAAGGTTAGTGATCTAGGTGTAAGTTAAATTAAGAACTCATCCCCATGGTCAAGATTAAGACTGTGAAACACTATAGGGAATACATCAATATAGTCGCACATAATTGGAAGGTCATTGTAAATGATTATTTCCTTTATCTAAATTAGTTCCGCTAGATATGATTTCTCATAAAGAAATGATATCCATTCCAGGGAGGTTTATTCCGAATATAAATCATTTTCTAACTTACATTTGTAATGAAATGGAGGATGATATGGTATGTTAATAGTGAACCCCCTCTCTAAACATTTTATGTTGGATTTGTATAAGGACAACCATTCTTTTCCCAATAGAGCATCAAATTCTACTAAACAATGTATTACATGTTTCTCTAAGGGTTTCGGTATAAACTCATTAACAAGGGAGGAATTATATATTTGGGATTACATAATTTACATATTTTTATTCTCATAGATAACTCAAAATCCCTGTTTTGAGGTGGTATCAGAAGAGTTATACAAAAACAGTAAGTTATTAAATAATGATTATTACTAGAATCAAATAGAATTTTAATTATTCCTAAATGAATTAATAGTGTTCTTGTCACCAAATAATTTTTATTATCCTTATAAAAAATATTGATAACCTATTATTTTACTCCATATCTAATGCTTTTATTTTTTTCATTGATTATCTCTGACAACCATTGGCTTAGGGTATTAGGTTAAATAACTTATTTGTGCCTTAAAGTTGAATAATTATACTAAATTCTAAGTGTAAATCATAAAATTATTTTGTTCTATTTAAAAAGTGTAATTATTCAAACCGATCCATCACTGATTAACATGATACCCAAATTTTCAAAATTTAGTACACCATCTCTTTAATTACAAAGTGTTTTTATTAAAATTTGTTTCATGAATAATGTGTGTTATATAATATTATACACATAAAAAATATATTAAAAAAAATTTGTTTCATTAAAAAATACTATTACATTAATCAGTTATAAAACATTTAAAATCCCCAACATTACAACTCGAATTTTTTTTAAAATATAAAGGTTAAATGAGAAAATATGGATCGCCGCAATCTACTAGAACCATTTCCCATAATGAAAAAATTATAAAGAAAAATAACAAAATTAGTAAACCATGAAAAATTATAGAAAGGGGAAATATAGAACCTTTATAGATATTGAGTTGAAAATTTGAGTTAAATAATAGAGTAGTTTTTATTAGAGATAATGTAACTGTTGGAATAGTAATGTGGCTGTTGGAATAGTTACCTGACTGTTGGTAATAGTAACTTAACTATTGGAATGATAATTTTAACTAAATACAATAAATTTTAATATAAATAATATTTATCATGATTACTTAAGTAAACAAAAATTTTATAATTCCAAAAAAAATATCATGATTAAGAAACACAACGAAAATATAAGCACATTTTTAATAAATTGTATTTTAATGTATTTTCTGAAAATAATTAGTTTTCATTAAAAATTAATATTAATTTTTTTTATAAATTTATATAGATAGAATGAATATTAGTTTTTTCAAAATTTTCATGTCTAAATTATCCAAGGGATTTGTTTGGAAATTTTCGAAACTACATCAATTTTTGAGTGAATAGTAATAATATAGTTTTTTCACATAACCGATTTAAATGAAACTACATCATTCATGATGTAATAATGAAATAATCCTTTATATAAAATTATTTTTCTGTGGTATATTTAATTTCATAAATTGTTAATTAAAATATAATAAACTCAATTTCCAAACAAAAAATTAACATTCTAAAAATTAAAGTCAAACGTGATTCCTTAAAATATATTTTATTATTTCATCCCACTTTCTTATTTAATAAATTATTTCATAGGAATTATAACTATGTTTAAAGTATTAAAATAATTATATTTTGATAATATATGATTTATATTGTGAAAAAATTATTATTACATGTTTTACCTTTGATATATTATTTTATTCAATATTTTATTCAAAAAATACCCCTCTCCTCAAGTATAAATAACCCTTCTCCCTTCCCTTTGAAAACCACTCCTACCACCCATTCCATATCCCAATATCTACCCAAATCATCCATATTAATCTTATTTTAATATATAGGGACGTTCTGGATCAATCGAACTCCAATCACTAAAGAGTTATAATGTCATACAAGAGAAGCTACATTGAGGAGAGATTAAGTCACTATTAACCCTTCACTCATTTCTTATTCTCTTTAAACTTTTTAACATCATCCTTTTCAAAATAATATTATAAAAATTTTATTATAAAAAAGGTTAAATGTTAATTAATTATGTTATGCTACTTTAATTATCATATTAATGAAAAATATTAATTTCAAAATTCTCTTCCTTGCCCATTGAAAAATGTCCCGTTAAATGTTAGTTAACCACTTACACAGAAATTGTCATCACAATTATTATAACCAACTTCATGTATATACATTATTAATAATATATAATATATAAATATTTAATTAAATATATTCGATTCTTATGTAAATAATTATACTAATGTATTATTTACATTTAACAAAATAGTTAAATCGAGGTAAAATGTGAAATTTTTATGAAAAACATGATACCCAAAGACTTCAATTTCATAAAAAAATAATCAAATATAATAAAATAATTATTAGTGAAAAATAGATATAAATATTTCTATAATTATCTTCTAGATAATTGTTTTAATAAATCTATGTTTATTATTCCGGAGGCGGAAAGGTGACAAAATTAAGTAAGAATTTAGGTAAGGGGACTCTCAAACAAAATTAATTCTCTTCATGTTATTCCTATTTCAAGAATAACATTAGTTTGGATATGATTTTAATATTCCTAAATTACAAGTTAATTATCATTCCCTTTTATTTTTTGAGATATGCTTTTTTCCAATTATTTTTAATGAAAAATATAATGACCTTCCAAAAAAACTCTTCCTTCCAATACACATATTGACTCCTTTGAGATTGTTTCTTCATCACTCAAGATTGACGATTCTTATACAATGTATGTTTTCCCTTCCTCATTAGGGAACCCCAATGTTTATTCATGGATTTATGTTTTATGAAGTTCTTATGAAATCTATTCTATTCCATGGTTTATTTTATTACTATGATAGTTATATATTATAGGTGGCATGCATTAATATGTAAATTTTATGATGTGATGGATATGAAAGAAATTATATATACCTCTAATACATTGGTTAATGATATATATCTCATGATATAATTTTCAATATTCCTGAACTATATGCTACATTTGTTAGCGATGATAATTTTATGATTATGCACAAATGTTATGTGTGACCATGATGTTAGCTTTGTTCACATCTATTATGGGTTATGACTACTAAAACATGATGTTACATTTTTAAGCATTTCAAAATTCAATGAATTTATCTCATGTTTCCCTCATCTTTTTGATGATTATTATTTTATTTTGAAATGATGATGATGTTTATGATTACCCATTTTATATTGATTCATGTCCCTTTTTTATCCTCTTGAAAAGATTTTACCTCACCCCCATCATTAATGTATATCCTCAGGTGATTACATGTACTAAATAGAATGAGAGGGTCATTAATATGCTAGAGAAAAAATAATTAAATAATGTTTATGTTTTATTATCTAAAATTTGTGTATAAGCCTAATTTTCCCAAGACACGAAATATTTTAATCCCAGATATGTAATGCTATAATTTTTATTATGTTTAAAATGATGTAATTTCATTTAAGAAAAAGTAGGGTCACTATAGTTGGTATTAGATAACAATTTATTTTATTAGGAAATTATTATTAGAGATCATTAGTGATAACCATTTTGATAAGATTACATATTTTTATACATCCATAAATAAATGTTTTAGAGAAATTATTAACATAGGGATCCCTTAAGATATGAATTTAGAGTTAATTACACAAAATAATAAGTTATTTATTCATGATTTGTTGACTTATTATTTTTTTCCATTATTTTCTATTATAGAAAATGATGGGAACTTTGGGAAACCCCACTAACAACCTATGTGGTGGACAATACACCGATTGTCTGAACAACATC
Source organism: Viscum album (assembly GCA_963277665.1). Lineage (NCBI taxonomy): Eukaryota > Viridiplantae > Streptophyta > Magnoliopsida > Santalales > Viscaceae > Viscum > Viscum album. The sequence continues at coordinate 2,059,406,748 of OY728133.1, read as the reverse complement.
CACAATGCCATGATAGGTGGAGTTCAAAACATTATGGTGATGCCTACCCAACCATTTCCGGATATAAATAATAAATTTAATAATGTGGAATTTTCTCATTAACCATAGAATGATCAACTATCCATTTAGACCTTTATATAGATGAAACCACAGAATTTTGGTGGTACTTACATTTCATATGTCACAAAACCATGGGTTACTCAATATAGTAGATCATTTCTATGATCAATTATTTTTATAATGTTAAGGTGGCTATTTCAGTTTATAAATTAGATGGAGTAGACAATGAATGTTGGGAATTTGTAAATAACACCCAAACCGAAGGATAAAATATAAGATATGTAGTGGGAAGTTATTAACAAAATATTCTTTACCATGTATTTCCCTTGATCTCTTTAAGAAAACATGGAGAGAGAATTAACACAATTGATGTAAAAGAAAGTCGAATCTATCATGACATATGATGAAAACATCACAAGGCTTATAAGATTTTTCTTATGTTTTTTAATAAAAAAAAATTGAAATATATATATTCTTTAGTATATTAAAACCACCTCATTTAAAGGATCTAGTTATCTGATACATTAATTTTTATGAATATGTGGTTTGGAATGAGCTCAAAATAGAGAAAGATTTTGGAGAATGGTACCATGGTAATGTATATAAGAAGAGAGTAATGTAGTTTCAAGTTGGTCAAACAAACAACAGATGAGGAAAGCGAATCCAGAATCCCATATCTAAAAATGTTGGATTAAGCCTCCCAGGAATTGTCTCAAAGGTATCGATAAATTATTCTAGTGCAGGAGGGAAGGAAACCAAGTTCATGAATGTAATATAGATATGATTAAGTTTACCATTATAATGACGGAAATGGGGGAACATGCTAATGTACCACCTATAGTTCAATGCTTCAACTGTACGAAGCAAAGGAATTATGTAATATTTTTTAGGAAACCTAAAGACATTGAGGGTATTCATTATCAGTAACCATCAATGATAAAGGAATAATGTAAGTATTATTCCATTACTTCTACAGAAGGGGATAAAGAAAAAAAATTGAACAACATACAGTTCTATTAAACCAAGATTGTAAAATGTTTTATTTTATTATGGTTCTATGACTTCATTTATATCCTACAAGTCTTCCATAGCTTTTGAATCAATGAAATAGTACCTTAAAGTATATATATTTATATATAAACACCTAGTGGTGAAATCATTTCAACCCAATTGTCGTAATCTTCTCCCATTTTTATATATGGGAAGATTATTATAAACAATTTCATAATACTTATCTTGGTGGAATTTAATTATATACTGAGCATAGATTGCATCTTGTTATATTGAGAACACATCAACTCTCTGGAAAATTAATTCTCTTTTAATATTATAAAACATCCAATGCTCCTCATAAAAGGAAAGACTATCATGAACCTCCTCTTGAAAATCCCTTAATGGTGTGGGGTGTTGATAGCCCATGAAAAATCATACCAATATCATATAATTGAGTCAAAATAAGGTATCAGTGAGAGGGAATTCCAATTTTTGGGAATAAACTGATGAATTGTTCAAAGAGATAACTGGGGGACCCCTATATCATGAAGTAGAGTTCTCAATAGAGCATATACACATAGCTACTCATATCTCAAAATTACCCTACAAGATGGCCTCAATAGAATTGGAGGAGTTAATGAAGCAATTTCTAGACTATTTCGAAAAAGTGTTCATACTCTCTAGTGCATCAAAACGATGTGTTCTTATACTCTTTGTAAAGAAGAAGGATGAAAAAATGAAACATTTAATTGATTACTAAAAGGTCAACAAGATCCCTATAATAAAAGTATTCTCTTCCAAGGATTGATGACTTGTTCGATCAATAATGAAGTGGTCAGTACTTTATAAAGGTGGATCTTCATTTTGGAAATCATCATGTGAAGGTGAATATGAAAGATAATCTGCATAAAACTTTTCATAAATCGTATGGGAATTATGAGTTCATAGTGATTCCATTTAGACTTACTAATTCCCCTAAACTATTCAAGGATTTGATAATTGTAGTATTTAGAGAATACCTCAAACAATTTGTGGTAGTGTTATTGATTATATTCTCATTTACTAAAAGAGAATATAGGAACATGGATATCATATAAGGATTGTGCTCACATCATTAAGGAATGATAAAATGTATGCCAGTTTTAACTTGTGTGAATTTTGGATGAGGAAATTCACATTCTTGGGGAACACAATCATAAGTGGGGGAATTTATATATACCATTTAATGAAAAAGGAAATTTGGGAATGGCCCAAACCCACAAATATAAAAGAAATATGGATATTTCTTGGATTAGATGTGTATGAACCAAATTTTGTCAGAATTGTTTTATGATTTTTTAGAATGATAATTATGTTAACACAGAAATGGATAAATTATGTAAGGATGCAAGAATGTGAGGAATGATTTATGGATCTTAAGAAGAGGATATCCAGTTCACCTATAATCACACTACCACAATTTGGATAAGGAATTTTTATATACAGTGATTATTCAAAGAATGTATTGGGTATTGTACTCATACATAATGATAATGTGATAGTATACGCCTCATGATAGTTGAAGATCCATGAGACGAAGTACCCGACACAAGATCTGGAGTTTTTATATGCAATATTTTCACTAAGTATTTGGAGGCACTATCTCTATGTTGATATGTGTGATATATATACTAATCATTATAGTATATAGTATATATTCCCATAGAATGAGGTCAACATGGATAAAATGAGATAGTTAGATCAAATCATGGACTACAATTTCTCTATTCACTACTATCTTGGAAATTCAAACAAGGTAGATAATTATCTTAACATAAAACAACCTAATATGGTATCATTGATATGGATTGAGAAATACCTAATATTCAACGTTATGAAAATGATTGATATGAAAATCATAAGGGCATAGAATACATACTACCTTTCCCAAAGTATTTCCCAACCATGCATATAATAGAATATTAAAGATGAACGAAGGGATGATTTGGAGATACAAAATATGGTGAGAGTGGTAAAGGAAGGGAAGATACAAGTGTTCCACATCGATGATGATAATGTGACTCAGTATGGACTACGGATTTTTGTGCCTTCATAACCTGATATAAGTATAGATCCATTGGATCATGCATTTTACTCATCTGTATCCATCAATCCTGGAAGAACAAATTTGTTTCACAATATTTAAGAGAACATTTATTAGGATAGCATGAAGAAAGAGATTGACGAGTACATCTCAAGGTGTTTGGAAGTCAAAAAGTTAAAGTGTAATAAAAAATTCCAAAGGGATGTTTCAACCATTTCATATACCCTCATGGAAAAGGAAGAACATCACTATTGAATCTATCACTAGTCTCCCGACAACATCCAAAGGAAAAAACGAGATATGGGGTTCGATGTACCTATTCACCAAGAATTACCACATTATTGTTATTTATAAAGTTTTTTTTGAATAATATTCAATTATATATGTTAAAGAAGTGGTGAGGTTTCATGGGGTACCAATTTTGATCATCTCTAATCATGATCCAAGTTTCACCTACACATTCTAGAGAAGTCTTCAACATTATTTGAGTACTGAATTTAATTTCATCAAGTCCTAGAACCCCTAATTGAATGGACCAACTGAAAGGACTATTCAGATTCATGAAGACATGATAAGATCCTACTCAATGAAATTTAAAGGAGGATGAGATCATTATCTACCATTGGTTGAATTATCATGCCACAACAACTTCTACTTGAGTATTGAAATGGCTCCATACAATGATCTCTATGGGAATTGATGTGGAACTCTATCTTATTAGGTGGAAGTGGGGGATTGAAAACTAGTTGGACCTATACTTATTCAAGATATTAAACATATGGATCTATACATCAAAAAAAATATAAAATCTTCTTAGATTCGTGAAAATAGCTATGCAGGGAACCATTTAAGTGACTTAGTGTTTAAGGTTTGAGATAAAATTTTTATTTGAAAATCAGCATAGAAGAGAGTCATGTGGTTTTGAAGGAATGTGAAGATAATAAAAAGGTACATTGGCCCCTTTTATATCCTTGATTTCATCAGACCACTGTTCTACCAATTTGTACTTTCACCAAGTATGGCGCATGTTCATGAAGGTTCCACATTTCACTCTTGAGAAATTACATACCTAATCCACACATGTACTGAATCCAAAAGAGGAAAAACTATAGAATGAAAATTCCTATGAAGATTATCTAGTGATGATCTAGGACCATTGAGAAAAAGTTATTTGAAACCAGATAACTCACATTGTCAATGTGTTTTAAAGGAATAATAATTATGAAGGGTTGACTTGGGTACCAGAGGAAATAATGAAATAGAAGTACCCCAACCTATTTGTAATTGAGAATATGAGTTGAAAATTTAGTGATTAAATTTATAAACCAGAGAAGGATGTAATGTCCCACTATTTTTAGATAAAAAATTTGCAAAGAAATTTGTGTTATATAATATTTTATACATACAAAATGTCAAGAAACTAATAAAATTATTTATTTCATTAAAATTTTATATTTCATTAATCAATTATGAAACCAATAAAATTTCAATACATTACATCTGAAAAATAAAGAAAATATAAAATGAAAAAATATGGATCATCAAAATGTACATGATTAATCACCCACAATACAAACACTATAGAGAAGAATAAAAATAAAAATTTAATAAGAAAAAAATATAGAAAGTATAAATATATTACAATGAATGGAAATTTGCTGAATATTGATTGAAATAATAGAGTAGTATTTATAAGATTTAATGTGACCATTGGAATAGTAATGTAGATGTTATGAATAATTACATGACTATTGGAATATTAATTTTACCTCAAAATAAAAAATTATAATATGAATACAATTTATAATGATTACATTAAGTAAATTTAAATTTCATAATTAAAAAAAATATTTATCAATATTAATAAATTAAAATAAAATATAATCATATTTTTAATAAAATATATTTTAAATCTTCACGTTGATGTTAACCAAGGGTGATTTTTGGTAATTTTATGAAATAGTTCAATTTTCTAGTGAATAGTAAAAATACAATTTTTCACATTACCAGTGTAACTCAAATTACATAATTCATGATTTAAGAATGGAATAATATTTTCTAGAACATTAGATTTATATATTTTATTTTTAATTTCACTAATGGTTCGTTAAAATTAAATAAACGTATTTTCCAAACCTAAAAAGAACATTTTGAAACCTAATGTCAAAAGTGAATCTATAAAATATATTCTTTCCTTTCATTCCACATTAATTTTTAATTAATTAATGATTTCGAATTATAATTGACATTTAAAGTCTTAATGCATTTTATTATATTAATATATGACTTATATTTAAAAAAATGACTATTACAGGTTTTTCCTTAGAAATATTATTTTATTCAATATTTTATTCTAATAAAATATATCTCCTCAAGTATAAATAACACCTCTCCTTTCACTTGGAAACCCACTCCTCCCAACCATTAATAATCCCAAGATCTATAAAAATCCTACCTATTAAGCGTATTAGAATCCATATGGATTTTTTGGATAAACTCAACTCTAGTAACCAATGATTTATAGTTTCCTACAAGAGAAGTTACACTATGGAGATAGTAAGTCTATATTAACTGTTCCCTCTTTTCTTATTCACTTCCATTTTTTACAGTCTTCCATTCAACCAAATGTACTAAAAATTTATTATAAATTAATTGAAAATTAAATTAATAATTTTAACCAACTCTAATTATCATATTCATGACAGTTATATGTAATATTTCCCTTTTTCCACCCTTTCGACAACGTCCTATTAATGTTCAGTTAACCATCAATATAGACATTGTTAATGAAAGTTATATATCCACCTTCATCACTGGACAATACTAATTTTATATAATATATATATATTTATTTAAATTTATTCTATTCTTTAAGAATTTTTTTATACTAAGTTATTATTTACATTTAACAAAGTAGAATAATTGATGAAAATGGGAAATGTTTAAGAAAAACATTATATCCAAATACTTCATTTAAATAAAATAAATAATAAATACAATCCAATTATTATAATGGATAATAATTTGTATAAATTTATATAATTATCTTCTAGATCAATGTTTTAATAACACTTTTTTTTTGTTATCTTGGAGGCACAATCAGAACAAAATTAAGCAGGAATTAAGGTGAGGGGACTCTCAAACCCAACTCATTTTCTTTGAGTCATTCCTCTTTCATGATAAAATTTCTGGGAGGATATTATTTTAATATTCCTCAAATATAATTTAATTATCCATAAATTTTTATTTTTGGAATATTTATATTTCCAATCTTACTGAAAAAACAAATATAAATATTTTTTTAAAGAACTATTCTTTCCAAAACACATATCAACTCCATTGAGATTTTTTTTTCTTCACTAAAGATTGATGATTCTAATACCGAGTAGGTTTTTCTATTTTTCTTTTGGGAATTTCAATGTTTATTCATGAATTTATTTTTTATGAAATTATTATGGAACCCATTACATTCCATGGGTTATTTTATAACTAAACTTTATATAAGTTGTATGTGGAATTCATGAATATATAAATGTTCTGATGTGAAATATGAGTCAAGAATTATATATCCATCCAATACATTGGTTATTATAATGTATGTCATGAAATAATTTTAAATAAAAGTGAACATGATGATATAGTTATTTAAAATGGTGATGTTATGGTTATACATTATTATATGTGCAAACATGATTCTAGTATGTTCACAACTATGTGTGGCTTTGACCATTAAAACATGATTTTTCATTTTAAGGAATCACCACATTCTATTCCATTATAACATATTTCTCTCATTTTGTTTATCATGATCATATGATTATGATATGACAGTTATGCTATGGATCACCCTTTTTATATTCATTCATGTCCCATATTTATCCTCAAACTGGGATTTCGATCACCCTTTTCATTGTTATATATCCTCAGGGGATTTCATGTAGTAAGAATAATGTCAGTTCCACTAAATTTCTAGAGAATAAAAAATTAAATATTGATTCAGTTTTATTATTAGAAATTTATGTATAAGGCTATTTTTTAGGACCTAAACCTTTTTACCCAAGACATGTAACAATATTATTCTATTTATCTATTAATTTTGTATAATCCTAAAGGAAAATGTATGGTCATTACTTCTGAATTCCATTCAGATAGTTTTTCGGAAGCTTATTCCCACATTTTTAACACGTGGGTTGTGGGTTTTTCATTCTTCCATATGATTTATCCTTTGACCCTCTGGAATAAAACTCTATTTTATGCTTTTTATATACATCCACACATGACCAATGAGAGTTACCAAGATCCATCTTGGCCTTAAGGAAAAACATAAATCTCTTCATAAATAAAAAATTATAAAATCACCAAATATTTTCACTGACTCGACTATAATCCACTAATGTTATTTTATACCATACATTCAACGTTAATGGAAAACCATAAGGTGATCCTTTCAATCCTTTTCCTCATACACCCCGATGTAATCATATTCATTTTTAGTATGTCCAATGAAAATCCTCAATACTTTATTTTAGAGAGTTCCAGAAAAATATTTGTTTTTTAAACATTCCAATTCCATGGATTTGATTTCCTCATTTAAATTCTATTCTTTACTAGTGTCTACCATTGACCAGCTCCCCCCCAATGTGATAAACACCCAGTACTAATTTTCCTTATTCATATAATTGTAAGACAAATAATATCGTCAATATATAGTTAATACATTATTCTATGATGAGAGGATAAAAATATAAAATAATGGAAGGGTCTAAGACCATATAAAGGAATCAATCACAACATCTTATTTCTTATGAGATGGAGGGTGTTCCACCTAAATTATGTTATTATTAATAACCTAATTTTGTTGATCCAGTATTACCATATAGTTACCAATTAAAACTTTAAATTGGTTATCCATATTATTAGGTAAAACTTCATATTTCCTATCATATTTTCATGTCATGGTTCCTATAATATCACGCCATCAACTAAAATAAAGGAAATAAAATTTTGGATGAGAATAATTAAACCAATAATTATATAAATATGGAATCTATTATATAAGAATGATTAAATTATAAAAAAAATATATCGTAATTTTTTTTTCTATATGTTATAATCTATGTAATTCATTTTATTTTTCCATTTATGTTTTCAAGCTAATAATCAATTCATGTCCTTCATAATTATTAATCAATAGATTGTAAATTTAAAAAATCATATCCACTAAGAGTGTCAAAATAGGTGTACAACAAGGCATAATTTTTCATAATAAAATTATAGGTCAGGTTAATACCAAAAAAATAGTTCGGGTTATTACCCCTAATTTCATATTTATTATACCAATATAAAATTGTGTTTTCCTGACCTGTATTTAATTTCTTGGATACCACACACTAAACTTGACCAAAATTACATGATATTTTTATATTACAAGATTTATCCGTAGGGGTTTTACTATTCCATTCCTATATTAATCCATTAAAATAACAAGACCTTTCTTAGTTATCAATTATAGAAAACCATGTCTTTTAAACACATCGTTACATTATTTTTAACAAAAATGTATAATAACCACAAATCATGGATGGAGAGGCCTAGTGGATTTTGGAGACTAGGTTTATAAAACATCAAAATAATAATAATATAAAGAATATTTATTATTTTCTCCATAATCATATTTTAAATCCATTTGAACTCCTAAAACATCATAAGATAACCTGATGAATACCTAAACAAAAGGGGGGATCTATGAAACTCACTAATGGAATATACATGATAATGAAACATAACATAATATTGAGAAGGTATAACATGGTATCATAACAGAAAAGACTCATGAATAGTCATATGGTAGAACAAATAAAATTAAACATAATCCTAAGATAAGGAAAATATAGGAATGTGGGGATAATATAACCATGAAATAATTATATGTCAAAGCTAACCATCAAGAAATCGTAACATGGTGGAAAATATACAATCATGGATTATGTTTTAATCCCTAATCCCACACATATAATCCCACGAGACATAAATAATACCAAATGAACTAATGAGATATTAGGGTTCACTCATCATACCATGTATAAGAATATTTTTTCAACATAATGGAATTAGAAATGGAGCATAATAATACGAAATATTCCAAAAAGGATATGTGCTATAAAATCTTGTCTTATAATATAAACAAATGGAACATCATAAAAAAATCCATTAAATGAGGGATTAAAATATTATTTTAAGTTATTATATAAATAAAGAATCATAAGGCATGAAAACTAAGTTCATGTGAAATTAATTCATAAAAACCAGTAGGGATATAATCTTTGAAAAATATATTTTATGTTGGTTTTTAAGAAAAAGACATAATGAATCATTAAAGAGGGAAATGGAATAAAAATTAATATAAAACCAAAAATGAACTAATTTTTTTCATAATTAAATGGGTTTTTAGAGATATCATAATGTTAAAAATATTTAATGGAGTGGTACTTGAAATGAGGCAAGAAAACAAAGTAGTTCCCTTTAATTGGTTCAGTTTGAAAAACTAAAATGGGAAGGGAACAATTAAGACATGTATCTCCCCATAACGTAATGGTGAATGAATCTGGGTATATTTTTTGGGGAAATATATACATAGAAATGTAGATATGTGTAGCTAAATATGGAAAAAAAACATAACTTAAAGGAAAAAGGATGGTTATGCGTGATCCCATACCGCATATCCAAATTCACATTACTCTCTCACTTAACCTATTGAAAAATAATAATATATTAATTAATTAATATATTCTGAACCTTGTATATCTATATTTAATTTACAATAATAATATTTGGATCATTTAAAATCATATAAAAGTTATATAATGTTTAATTTCATTGTTTCAAAGGAGTTTGTTTCATTGTTTTAAGGTCAGATCTGTTGTTGATAATTTTGGATATTTTTTATTGAATTGTTTAATTACTCCATATATATAATTATATTTATTTAGTTTGTTTATATATTTATAAAAGGTTATTAGTGTCTAATAATAATCATAGATGATCTATATTTGTAGTGGATAATCATCCCAAGCGTAGTTCATTTAGGCGGGTTTTCAAACTACAATGAACTTATTGTATTTTTTTAATATAATTCTATATATCCATTATTATATATGACATAATATATAATATGAAAATACAGTCCATTTTAAACCATTATAAAATAATTTAATCCTTCCATAAATGTGGTAATGAAAAGTAAGAACTCATCATCTATGGAGGTAGTGAGCCAGCAAAATATGGATGCTGTTTTAATTTTTTGTATTTTATAAGACGAGATGTTGATATTCTATAAATATAAAAAATATAAAATATTATAAATAATAATTATATCATAAAATCATGGATATGTAGTTCCCAAGTAGGTAGATGTAAGAAATAAATAAAGACTATTTTTTGAGAGTGTTACCTTCTCCTTTGGATGTCCCCGCATTGGATTCTCGTTATGGAATCTTAGGATCGGTCTTTTTATGAGAAAACAATATTCTATGTGAATAGGGAGAGAGATAAGTAGATATTCTTCTATATTTGGATACCCTCAAATATATAAAATGTGTGAGGATAAGGGATTGTTAGGAGAGGTATTTATAAGCGGATGAGTGTTTTTTGAATATAATATTCATTAGTTTATTATTTGTTTCCCAAAAATACAAATAATAATGAATATTGTGAGCATATATAGTGCATGTTATTTCTAACTAATGGATTATTACATCACACCTTATTCAATTAATAATTTATTTAAATTTTAATGTTACATATCACATTTTTTTTGTATTTCAGTATTCAAAAACATCAATTGTTTTCAAAAGATACCAACCTCCCCCCCCAAATTTTCTATAGTTGTATATTACAAAAATGAAACCCCTTTAATGATTTTTTTTCAAAACTATATAAATTTTATTATTAAATAATCATCTTATTTATTTGAAAAATACCAATTTTAATATTTTGATCATTTTTACGACCCTTAGGAAAAACTTTTATGGTTATATAATATTTCTTTATTATTATAATGAAACTAAATATATTTTGTTAAATGTTTTTATTCAAATAAATCGTATTTCAAAAAAATTATATTTTTAATAAAAAATAAAAATAAATCAAAAATATTTTACAGGAACACAGAGAGTTATTTTATGTTTTTTTAAATCATTAACGTAATCATGATATAAATATGTCGCATTTTAATTTTATAAGACAACTAAATATTATTTTACATTCACATATTTGAGGGTAATATTTCCATGGTCATGTTACTATTATTAATGACTATATTACTATTCTAATGATATAATCACTATTCCAATGGCCATATTTTTAAATGTTATATGGGTTCCTTAATTTATATAAATACCACACATTTCATTAATTATTAATTTAATTATATTTTCACTCAAGGATATATATATTTTTATTTCATATATGAATATTTCATTACAAAATTTATTTTCATTTCAATTGTTTTGTTTTTGAGTGCGATCATTTTGGGTATTCGATCATATCAAAATATTCATATTATAGTTATCTGATTTTTATTTTTTGAAATTGTAATATTTTCAATTTTGAAATACATATTTATTCTATAAATATAAAATCCATTTCAATATAATAAAATATTAATTATTTTCATTATGGGTTTCATGTGAATTTTATAATTCTAAATTACTAAATATGACACATTCATATAATCATAATTTGAAATTCAATCGATACGAATCTATGTTATTACATTGAAATTTTAAAAAATGGACATCAAGATATGACATTTTATGTCATACTAATAGGACTACGTGGAAACATGTGCCTAGTGTTTGATAGTGTCGTAATTTCCACAGACAACCCATTATGGTTTATCATAGTTGATGACTCAAATAAAGGCATGTTTTGGATATTACACTAATTTGGGGGGCCTAGATATGCATGTCTACTCTATGTCTAAAAATAAATTTATATGGAATAAAGTCTAGAATCACAATGGATATTTTATAATGAGGATGGGTCAAGGATTATATATTGTAATATATTGATAATATATAATTGCCTTATAAGATATCTATTCATATTCTTGGAAGCTGACATGATATATAATATGGGGTAGTTAGGATGAGAATATTGAGGGGGGATTCATCAGTGGACAAATGGTCTGGATACAAATTATCAAGGGGATATGTAAAACCCAATATTCTAACATATATAATATTAATTTCATCAAAAAAATCATGGAATATTATAAATTAAATTATTTTACTATAACAATATAACACATTATAATACAATTGAAATAAATAAAATTTTATTTATAATAAAAGATAAAATAAGTTCCAGAAAGTCAATTGGTAATAATATAATTAATAATTAGTAATATAATAGATCAATTAATAATATTATAGTTACATATGTGCACCTATTAAAATGATAAGTGTTTTTAATTATTATGTACCGAATTCTTCATTTTGAAATAAAGACGTGTTTTTATTTAATATTGAGATTTCATATATATATATAATTAATTTCATAAAGTGGGATCCAAATTTTCAATCATCATGTTGGAATTATCCAAAGGGGAGTTTTTCAGAATATTATGAGATAATAGAAATTTTAGGTGAAAAGTAAAATTTAGTATGAATATACATTAGGTAATATGATGTCACAATGTCTTCAAAAGTATTTAATAAGTAACATAAACTATTTATTGACCAAAAAAAGTTCTTATTCAGTAAAATAATGTATTTAAAAGTAATTAATTTAATTTTTCAAACCAATAATGAATCTTAGAAAACCAAAAATACATTTTAATGATTTTAAAAACACTTATTTATTAAAAAGAATATTATCCACATACAAAATAATATATTTTAAATTATTTTTGTTCTCATTAATTTTGATGAAAAAACCAATGTATTTAATTTAAAAATAATTAGCTAAAACGATCATTAATTTAATGGTTATTCATTTTCCAAATTCTCTATTTCGAAGGATTATATTTAGAAATTAATAAACAATTCTCCCACAATTGATATAAATATCAACCCACCCATCCATTATTATTCACTCTAAAATTAATTATCATGGGCCTCCTATATTTTTATCTCAATATGAACTCTCCAGTACGTTTATATTTTTTTGTGGTGGTATTTTCAATATTTAAGAGGATACTTTTCAAGATAAGGGTTCCAAATCCTATAATTTTCATTTTAATTGAAATCATTTTTCTTTAATATAAGTTAAAATTATTTTTCATATACTACCATGCTTGTAATTACCTAGCTTAATTATCGATTTAATATATTTTTAATGGGGGATTATGCATTCTCTGTCTTTATAGCCTTTTCCTAATATGTTATTATACTGATACAAGGGTCCTTGATCACTTCTTATCCTTTATTTATATAATAATTTTCAATTCATTTTCATTTAATTTGAATTTTAATGTTATTATGATATATTATTACACATTCCTTATATTTTTATCAATGAAGTATTTCCATTACCTAGCATTATACTAACATTATAAGTTATTACTATTATTGAACATTAGAAGAACCCCAAGAGTTAACTTTAAATAGAGAAAAAATCATAACATTTTGTTAAAGAGTGTGTGGTATCCTAGAAATAACAAACCTTTTTGGTTACTTCAATTGGATACATGTTCTTTCTTAGATTTATCTAAAGTTAATGAACCCGAAAAAGATTGGTTAGCTATTAAATTGATGTTAACTCAGTGAAAAACTGTGTCTGCTAACCACACAAAAAGTTTGACACTCCCAAGGGATTTGAATTTAATGATTTAGAAGATTTTCCTAGACCATAATGAAGTGTTTGAATAATTTCTTATTATTGAAATAAATTTTTAATTTATGTATCTAAAGTAACTGTTTCACCTAATCCAGAATTATGAGTCTATGGGTGATTTTTCTATCATTTATTGGTCTCTAATCATTTCAAACTATAAAAATAAAAAATTACATTCTAGAGATATCCCAAAACCATCATTGTACCCTTCACTAATACATTTTCCTAATTCTTCTGATAAGGTTACATTTAGTTACATTTCAAATATCTTATAGTTTATAATTTTTCTATGGTATTTTCACCTAGATAGCTATATTGTTCCACTGAATGGGGAAATACTGATTTTTTATATGTTCAATTTTTATCTATAGATATATATTGGATACCTAGACATGATTATATATTTGGTTCATGAGGGATAATTATGATATGAATTTTTCTCCATTAACTTCATAAAATTGATGCGTTAGAGTTATTATAGGATGGATGGGGCCTAAAATTATATATCCCCTTGATTGATGGGGAAAACTAGCTTTGGTAGTTAGTGTAATACCTTCCCATTTATATATGGTGGCTTGGAACGAAGCCTTGATGTTATGTTTATGATATCTGACATTATTTACTCCATCACTGTGAGATCAGTTATTTTATCCATCCATTTATATATTCTTATATAATCTATGAATATATTATATTCATTGTCAAATTTTCATGGAATTTATTTATTCATGTCACATTATTGATTTTATACAAATCTATGATTGTTTCTACATTACCCTACACCATACTAATGATTTGATCTCACCCCATCTTTTTTTCGATTTTCCCTGCAAGTGTTGAAGATTAATTTGCGTGAAATATGGATTTCATGAGAAAAAAAAACATTTGTGTATTATGGTAATTTATATTAATCTTTCAATGTAATTTAATATTAATTTATTAATTTAGTTTCTTGAGACTAATAAATTAATAGATTCTATGTACTATTATAAATTTATTCAATACAATTATAATAAAATATCCACCAGATCATGGTTACAGGTTTTAGGGTGTTACAATTGATATTAGAGAAATTTTAGTATGAAAAATTGGAACTAGATTTAGAAATAGATTTTAAAATTTCATAATAATTTTAACAATCTTATATGACATTCTTGAAATATAAATAGGTTGAAATAAATTAATTTTTAACAAATGCATATGAATAATATAATGTGATTTATAGTACCATGTACTAGTCTTAAACTAATTAATTATATATGTTTTTTGAAATGGTACTTGATGGAAGGAACTATATCTATATCAATAAAAATAATCAGTATAGTATTTTACCTCCAAAAGAATTCTATAATGATGGTGCTGGGGCAGAGAAGATTATAATAATATTAAGGTAGTTGAGTAAAGTTTTGAATAACAAACATTCAAATTTGACACAATATATTTATCTATGTCATGGTGTTTTTGGACTGATTCATGATATATAAACCTATATCCCTATATGGTACCATGAACCAATCAGCAAAAAAATATTAGATCAAGTCTCTATAAACGTATTCCTTTCCTTTGGATTCGGTGAGAATGGGTAGGTAACCATGGAAGTATATTATCTAAGGGATGATGTTGAACAATATTGGTCATTGATTCAAAACACTATGATGGAAGAACAGATATAAAATATGGATTGGAATCCTTTTAAGGTGGTATTCATTAAAACAAACATTCCTCATGAGTAGTGGGATGATATTGAAAGGTAATTCCAAAATTTTATATAAATTAAAGAGGAATATATTATTGAGTTTGAGGATAAATTTATAATGTTACCAACACATTCTATAGGCTATATATGCAATCCCAAAAGCACAATTGATCACTTATTTTGTTGGAGGTAGAAATTTTTTTATTGGAATTAGTCTCTTAATTGTTTTCCTCATATAAGGATATAATGACAAGTTGCATATAGATCGAGATGAAATTCTCCATGTATTTTATTTCATAAGAAATACAAGATATGAAGAATAAAATTAAATGCCTTATTGAGAGAAATTTGGTAAAGGAAATGAAATAATGAGTGAAATTACCAGCATGAATATACTATAGGAAGAAACACCCTAGGGATTGAAATAACAGAATGGATATTTTCTACTGATATAGAGATAAATTCCACCAAGATCTCTTATTAATGATAAAAAGATAATACTCCAATGTTTAATGATTAAATTGAAATGATATGAATCAATATTAAAATTAATTATACAAACATAAAGGGAATATAACCTATAAGAGAAAAATGGAGTAAGGTTGCTCTTATTTAATCAAAATAGTTTAATTTCAGTTCCAAAATTATTTTATAACAGGTAATATGATCATAAAATAAAATATAGATAATTTTTTCATTGATTTTGGATGAATTAAGACTTTTATATATTAATAGTTTGTTAATAAAACAAAATCTCCTCTAAATTCATTGAAGGAATTTTTAGTAAATACTCATAGTTTAAATCTTGTATAGATTAAAGTATATTGTCTTTCCACTAATCAAATGCATGTATGTTATTTAGTTTTAAATTTTGTGGAAATACCGATGTTATACTTTGATATAGTAAGTGGTATGGAATTTCTCTTAATTTATAATATAATAATTTATTTCTTTGTAAAAAATAGATTACAATCATTGAGGTTGGAATAGAGTCACATGTTTTTGAAAGAGAGTCTTCATTTCCCAAAACTTGTTTGAAAAAAATCATGGGGATCATCTTAATTAAATTATTATAGAGGATAAAATCAAGTAATGAAAACGATATCCCTAGTAGGTTGTGGGGTAATGAAGAAAACAAAAAAACCCACACCCATTGGGTTAATAAATATAAGTCCTCACCCCATAATGGATATACCGCCATCTTTGAAAACCCTTACAATATGATGGCCTAAAGGTCCTATGGATTGAAATCTAATATATGGAACACATAACCCATTATCCTAAAAAAAGGACACATTACTTTATATTTAACTATAACAAAATATACCTAGGTTTTCACCCCTACCTTCATCATCACTTTCACTATCACTTACCTCAAAAACCACATCATTGATCATAAATGAATATAAATAAACCTCGTAGAGGCTACTATTTATTGAATGGATCCAGGGGAATTGGTGGAATTTAAGATACAATTGTAAGAGTTGTATAATAAGGGAATAATATCCCTTGTGTTTCACCTTAGGAAACCCCTTTCTTGCTTGTGAAAAATAAGGATGGGTCTATGAAGATGTGCATGATTACAATGAAATAAATTTCATTAATATAAAGAACATGTATCATTTATCTTGCATTGGAAATCTTTTTTATCAACTTCGTAGAGCATAAAACCTCTTAATGATTGATCTACACTCTATTTATCATCAATTAGAAATCAAGAAGGATGATATACTAAAGACATATTATCCCAAAAGATATGAGAATAACAAGTTCACAATAATTCCCACTGGGTTAAAAATGTATCATCTCTGTTTATTTACCTAATGATTTGAGTTTTCCAAAATAATATATATTTTTTGGGGATCATTATTTATGATATATTGATATAACTTAAGTGATATTATGATCATGAAGATAGTTTTGAGTTTTTCCTCAATACTATATGCGGGAAAGGGGTATTTGTGAAATTAAGTAGGAATAAATTTTGTTTCCAAAAAGTATCTTTCCTTATCCATATCTTCTCTAAGAATAGAATATTAGATAACCATATAAATATAATGGTTATGAAATAATGGTTCACAACAATTGATATAACGAAGATAGATATTTTTCTTTGACAGAGATGGTTAATGTTAGTGATATCTTAAAAATATTTCCTTATTAGAAAATATGTTAACAAAGATGACATATAAAGGGTTCAAATTCAAAATGTTTAAGGAATAATAAAAAGGATTTGTATTGAAATAACTAATATATAAATTAATGCACTTTTATTAGCCATAACACATTCAAAGAAAATAATTATATATATATATTTATGAATATAAGAATGAACCAGGGTGTGTCCATAATCTACATGATAGAGTTGTTAATTATACATCATGGCAATTAAAGACCCATGATGAAACTATCCAACTCATGATATTGAGCATTTAGTTATAATATTTGATTTAAATATATAGAGGAAATATATTTATAGAAAAATATGTGGCATGTATACCAATCACAATAGTTTGAAGTATATATTCACTTGGAAAGATCATAACATGAGACAAATGAGATGAATGGAATTACACAACACCTTTGACTACGTAATACACCACCTCCCTAGAAAAGAAAAAGAAAATTGAATATTTGATGAGTAATATGGATCATGGAGTCCTATCTATGACGAGGATATACTAAGATCCAATGTTCATGGATTTAGTAAAGTTGGACATGAGAGTTACCAAGGAAGTGGAAACATCATTTATTTTATAAGAAATGACCCGACCATATTTACTAGAGAAGAGAAATAGGTTTTAACTAGATGATAAGGGTTTAACAAAGAATATTAAAACCATGAGAGATGAGAAATTGATATACTTAAACAATGAAGATGGTGTGTTAATGCATTGAAGTTTGCTATTTATACCATTAATACTAGAGAGAAATATGGAATTACTTGATAAGTCTCTGAGATGAATGCTATTTATAAAATTTGGAAGTTCCATGATTTATAGAGATCTAAAATAGAATTTTGATGGGAAAAAATTAAGAAGAAAATTACATACTACATTCCATGATTCATATTTTTCCAATAAGTAAAGGTTGAGAGAAAAAAATATAAAAGTGTTTCATACAAACTCTCCTTATACCAATGTAGAAGTGGGATAATATCAAAATAGTACTTGTTGTAGGACTGATTAATATATCTAAGGAGAATTATTTTGTATGGGTCATTATAAATCGAATTATAAATTTTTCAAATTTTCCAGAAATGATGAAGTATCTACAACTTAAATGTATTGAAAAACTGAACAATAATGAATTTTGGAGACTTCATGGTTCAACTTTATCAATTTTTTCTGATCATGACCCTTGATTAAAATTCAAGCTAGTAATTAGTATTTATATGACTGTAGATACTGACATACATCTGAGAACCACTTATCATCCTCAAACTGATTGGAAATATGAGAGTACCATCCTAACCATATAATATTTTAGGATTTCATTATATGTATAATTAAAAATTATAAGATATCAATACACACATCTAGTGGAGTTTATATATAAAAATAGGTTCCATTCAACCATTCAAATGGAAATGTATGAGGCCTTATATAGAAAAAGTATTTTTTTCTCCAACCTATTTGGATGATATTTTGTAATGTGGTTAGTTTGTCTAGAAGTCACTGAGGAAAAAACTGTTATGGTAAAATATATATACAATAATATCTTGATAGCTCAATGAATTTCAAAAATATATGTTTTTAACTGGAGGAAGGACTCGAAATTCCACATAGAATATCATGTGTTCTTAAAAGTATACAATTGAGAGATGTTATGTGGTTTGATAACAAAGTGGATCTATGTCCAAGTGACAATAAAATGTTTATAATTTTTTGAGGTAATTAGAGCATTGGATTATTATTTGGCTTTTCTTTAGTTTATTTGTAAAGTGTATAAATTCTTTCATGCCTCAATGACAAAAAGATACATGCTAGACCTTGCACATGTTCTCAGCACTCATAAACTAGAGTTGGAGCCAAACTAGTCCTATAATGAAAATTGAATCTAGATTATTGAATCTAGAGATAGATTATTACAAAATAAGAGAACCTGACTAGTGGATGTTCTTTGGAGGAAAGGAATGTTGGAAGAAGAATCATGGGTCCCTGAAAAATAAATAGGGTATAATTATCCCCATTTTTTATTAGATTGATGGATTTCAAAACTTTTGAGGATAGATTTATTTTGGGAGTTGTAGAATGTAATATATGATATTCATAATTAGTAAATAAAATTTCCCCACAAAACAAATGGTACATTGTAAATTATATTATTTTATCATAATAGTACACCACATTATAATACGATAAAAAACTAAGAAATTACAATTATTAGAAAATATAATCATGTACTATAAAATTACTTCTTAATAATATATTTAATAAAAAATAATATATATAGACAAATGACTAATAATATAATTACACATGTGCATATCTTAACAAAACTAAGAAGCGTATTAGAAATTTAGATGCCAAATTCCCGATTTCTAAATGTACAAGCGTTTTTATACAATAATTAAATATAACATTCATTGTGAATAATTTTACTAAAAATTTCATTAAATTTGTAATCATCACATAGAAATTACCCAATGATAATTTTTTAATATTTTTTTAGAGAATCAATATTTTGGGTAAGAAGATAAATATGGTATGAAGACAAGACAAGTATTATGAAAACAGAATGAATTAAAAATGATATAATATGCAACATAAAGGATTTATTGACCCAAAATGTGTTTATTAATTAAAATAATGTATTTAAAAGTAATAAAATTAATTTTCAAAACATAATATTATCCTCAAAAACCTAAAGTAATTCTAATTAATTTTTTAAAAAATAATTAGGAATATGGATCTTATTAACATATATAATAATGTATTTCAATGGATTATTTTCATGAAATTTTAAAATAAAAAACCGTTTATTAAATATAAAAAATCACGAGATAAATCGATGGTTAGGATAATGTTTTTTTTATTTCTAAAACATAAATTTCAATTCCCTTTTTTTAGAAATTAATAAAAAACACTCTCTTTCTTTATAAATTCCTACCCATCCAAACATTCCTCTTCACTCGAAAATTAGAGATCTTGGTTTTTATATGTTTATCAATATCATGAGTCCCTATAATGAGTTACAAATGTTCCAAAGTGTTCTTATCAATCTCGGAGAAGTTATATTGCAAGTTAGGGGTACCAAATCCATTAGTTTACATTTCAATTATAATACATTTATTTTAATATCATTTCAAATAGTTTTTCATATAATAACATTATTTTAATTCCACATTATTATCAAATAATTGATATATTTTTATTGAATTATTATATATTCCATTTCATTATAGACCTTGTGAAAATCATTATTCAACCGATATAAGGTCCCCCTATCCCATCTAATCCTTTATTTGTATAATCCTTTCAGGTTACATTAGTTAAAATATGAAAATTTATTATTCTTTTTTTTATAAATTCATTGTCATATTATCAATGATAAATAACTATTCCATTTCATCATACTAGCATTATAATCCATTATAATGATAAAAAATATATATGGAAATCCAAGGGTTAAATATAAATATAGTAAGAAATCATAAAATTTTAGAAAGGTTAAGAGTATGTAGTCTCTTACTAATTAAATCCATGTTTGGATAATATATTTTGATGTAGTCACTTGCATAGGTTCACCTAGGGGTAATAATCATGGAAATAGTTGGTTAGGTATTAACCCATTATTCACATGGTGCACAACATGTGTGCCTAATGCACACTTGGTTTTCCACTCTGGGGGAGATTCATTATATGATTCATAAACTCATTATAAAAACTTACTAAATCATGTGAACAAATTATTATAGTGTTGAGTTTTTTAAAAAAATTATGTATCTATATTATGTAAGTGTTCCACAAGATCTGGAATTATGGGATTGGGGAGATTTTTATATTATAATATGGTTTCCTACCATTGAAAACTATCAATATCAATTACCATTTCCAATTGATAACCATATTTGATGAGAGCACAATTCACTAATAATTTGTTTTCATTCCTTTGATAAGGATAATTTCCATTGTAAAGTGAATATCATACAGTATCTTTTTTCATTATGAGTTAACCATCTAGATATCTATATTTTTATATTGAATAGGTAATTATTGATATTCATCATATTCATTTTTCTATATGGAAATATATTGATTATAGAGACACAATTATATATAAGGTTCCTTAGGTAATATTTTGACATGTATTGTCTATATGTTATCTTATTTCAATAGAAGCATTTGACTTATTTTGTAAAAAGTGGGTCCAAAAATTATATTGCTTCTCGATGAATCAATACGCCTCTTGAGAAAAACTATCCAGGGTATTTGGTGTAATGACTGACACTATTATAAATAAAATCCAACTTATGATTTAATTAAATTCATTATTAATTAATATGGTTATAGAAAACACATGTACTCATTTGGTTTTATAATATCCCATCAAATTTATCTGATCATTAGGCATCTTTACCATTTCTAAAATAGCAATTGAACACATGATTAGTATAAATATAGGGTTCTAGAAAATCTAATTAAGACATACAAACAAAGTGATGACTTGAAACAGTAGGATCGTACCATATAAAGACTATATAAAGAGATTATAAGGGAGATAACATCAATAGTATTTTCCATTGACCATTTCCAATATGAGATCCAACAAATTAAGCATGACCAAAACAATTTACAGGAGTAGTTCAAGATCATTGAGATCACAACCCAAACCATGTTTTCCAAACCACCCCATGAATGTCTCACCATCACAAACCTTACTATTAGTGAATTTTATGATTTATTAATGGGATATGTATTGATTCCCAAGATATATGATTATGTACATTAATTTTTAATGAATAATGAATATATTTCAATCCTATAAATGATACTTTATTGTTTTTTTATTTTGATACAAAAAACACAAAAAGTATATTTGGGTAATATTTAAATTCAATTAAAGAACATATTTTAATGAATTAATGAATTTTTTAAATAAATGATATTTTTATGAAATATTATTATTAAATAAGTTTTATTAAATATAAATGGTCATAATATTTTTTTATGTTATATTAAATTTTTATAAGGGGTCAAATACCGTTATTATCACAAAACACATAATTTATCAATATATATCGATTTTTATTTTAAATTTAAAAATTAAAATATTTAGATATTTATTTAGAGAAAATGAATATGATTTTTGGAATCATAATATTTAAATTATAAAACATTTAATTTTTCATTATATTACTAGATAGTTGAATTTCCAGGTAAAAAATTAAATACCATATAAATATAATCATTATATCATAAAGACACAAAACTGATCTCATAAATTATATATAGGGTATCTAAGAAACAATATATGATTTATATTTAAAATTATGTTATTTTATGTTTATTTTATCAATTTTATAAATCCATTATGAATCCACCAAAACCCTTAATATATTTTGAGGTTTCAAAATTATTCCTTTAAGAGTATGAATCACATCCATATAAGAAAGGGAATTATTTTTTTATTTTTGTCCCTTAGACATGAAATTTTTTTAAAACCATATTATTTGGATGAAACCATGGGAAAATTCATGGGAAGGTATTTGGTTTTCTTTATTTTATTATTTACAGTCTAAAACGTATGTCATAGAAATATTAAAGAATTTTTCAATCATTTCTTATATAAACCCACCAAAGTTCCCATTTATATGCACTCAAAATCATTTTATCATGTCCTTACTATATAATACCTTATCTAGAGTCCTCCCAAGGTTCTCCAACATATCTATTAGCTCATTATAATAATTTGGAGTCACACATCCAAGTAAGGTATTATCACCTTATCTTTTTTATACAAGTTTCTTTATTATCTTATGCCTTCTATTAAAAATTACTATTGTTGGGAAATGTTTTTACTTGTACCTATTAATGAAAATTTTATGTTAAAATATTTTTATACCCATTTTAATTTCATCAACCCATTTATGAATTTTTAGGTGACGTCGTTATGCTGCCAAAATTTCACTGTGATTTTAATGCCAAAACAATTGTATAGTGAATACCATACACATTATATATCAATGTTGTTCAAATTTATAAAAATATACCTATTGGAATTGGAACATAAATTTATGTATACCAAAATCCATATTATTGGAATATAATATGATTATGAATGAATCCATATTGTACGATTTATGTGGAACACTTAATCATGATAATGAAATGAAAGTGATAGTTGCTCCCAGAATTATATCGTGCTCCAATTTATTGGGCAATGATTAGCCACATGAGATTTCTTATTGAGATATTTAGTTAACCGAATTATATTATTGGGTTATTTCAATCATTATGTATTGGTAGATATCCTTGACATATGTCTATGATTCATTGTTTTATGTTGTTTCCACATTTCCCATGTTACGATTATCATGATACATCTTTCCTTATTATTCATGATTATGATTATCACTCCATTTATTACCTATTCATATGACTATTGTCTAACATTTATTAAAATATTCTAGGTTTATTCCATTATTAGGATTTATAGCTCTCCCATTTCTTATGTATTTACCCTGGTTATCCCACACAGTTTAAAAAACCATGGAATTTTAGAAGCATGTTAATGAAGTTATCAAAAATGTTATTGAATCCCTTGTTCAAGTTATTATGATATGTACCTAATTCCCAAATAAAATATGCATACAGATCTTCTGTATTGTATTATGTGAAATTTTATTTAATAAATCATGAAAATAAGTGTAATAAAGATAAGGGTTGTTATAGTTGGTATTGAAGAAAAAGTTTTGTTATTTTAGCAATTAAGATTAGAAAACTATATCGAAAGACATAATTGTAATAATAATTATAAGAAAACATCCCTAAATTTTGGAAAGTATATATTATGTGTTCTATCAAGAAAATTCTTCTTTACCTGGATACTACAAGTAGAGGTGGTTCTGGAACAAATTTACCTAGGCATAAGAACTCCAACAAGGTGTCTCCAACCAGACTCGGTGTAACTTGGTACATGACAATGGGCCTTACTATGAACTTGTTTTGACACTCATATGGGATATTATTTGGTAAATTAAATCCCTAATTATGAACAATTTTTAATGGAACACAAAATTTCTATAATAATATTTATTATGTTATAGATCATGGATAACATAGATTCAGGCCATGAAATTCTTAAGTCAAAGGAAAGACATGTAACTTATAAGTTACCACTTTAATGTAATTCAATTACCTTTTATGTGTTTCATTGTTTAAAAATACTCATAATTAATTTTCCATTTATCATATATAATGGCTTCGAATTGGGGTAATCAAGTAAAAAACCAATGCGATGAGCTATGTGATGACTAACCTAAAGAGATTCCCAACATGATGGGAACATTAATCACAAATGTTGGGATGATAATATCATAAGTGAATTAGTGTTTGAATATAATCCTAGAATAGGAGGATAATTCAAATCCACCTAATAGAGAAAAATAAAAAATTGATATCTTTATGCGAAAAAGGACACTAAATTTCAATGTATTAACCAATCCCTTAATTATGGAGAAATGATTCAACTCCATTGAGTAGTTGTTATTCATACTTCAATGTTTCCAGAAAGAGAAGTCTCTACTATATTTTTTTCATATAGAGGGAGAATTATATTATTTGTGGAAATTGATCAAGAATTTATATCCTAGAGAAGAGATCTAAGATATGGGGTAGAAGGAATTCCATAAAATGTTTTTCAATAAATATTTTCATCACAATATATGCCTTAAAATGGTCAGGGAATTACTTTTCCTCAAGAAAAAAAGTAATGATTATATAGATAAGTATGAGGAAAACTTCACATGAATTTTTGGATGTGCCTTTTTATTTGTTTTTTCCCCTGTATTGAAGGTTGATCGCTTCTTTTCTGGGATAAAACCTCGTCTTAAAAAAGCCCTAGAGATCCATGAAATTGATATCTATGAGAAACTTTTCTGATGGGGCCTCAATGTCGAAATGTATATTGTTGAATGTCAACGGTATCATGGGGATAGAAAGTGGAAAGTGGAGTTTAATTCTGTAGGTCTGATGGAGAAATACAATGGTGAAAAAAAATTTCAACATCCCACTTGTCAATGGTGTGGAATAAAGAACCCAAAAAATTTCCTATGGGGGATGGTGAAATACTTTAGATGAGAGAATGAAGGACACTTAACTAGTGATTACCGACATGACAGAGCCACTAATGTGATGGAGGAAATGAAATCTATAGTCAACCATTAGTGAATTTTTCATTTATTCAACTATAAGGAACTATTTCACTTTCCAAACCAATTAACTAAGCCAAGGGTTTTAAAAAATCACAAACATCCTCCAAGAGAGTATGGGTATGATTTTCCATCACAACCATTAAGGTGGATCTCAAAAATGAAGTGGTGAGAGGTACACTAGATATTTATTTAATAATAGATAATATAATTTTTGATAATAATTCTACATATTTCTTCATACCATGAAATTTTAGTATAACTATTCAGGAACCACCACAAAACATGGAAGAAGAGTTGTCAGTGAAAATGAAAAATGGGGAAATTATTACATCCTAAGTATATAATCCCACCCATGTAAACTTTTTTGGGTTGAAATCCAAAAAAAATTATACTCCCTTTTGGTGAAATCTTATGCAATTCTATGAATTTATTAACATTACATATATAGATCCAACATAAATTTCCATGATAATGAAATCAATCTTCATATTGTGAATCTTCCCCCAATTCTGTACAAGTGAAAGGAGTAGTATGAATATTCTTTATCACCAATATCTTAAGTATCAAAATTATTTTAATATGAGAAATATTGTCCAGATCAAATGAATGAGTGTATGGAGAAAAAAATCACTGAGGACCTACCTATTGCGAGGGAATACACTGATGTTTTTCCTGAGGAATTTATTAGTCTTCCTCATAACCGAGATTTTGAATTTGGAATCGGGCATATACATTAGGTTTTATCATTATCCAAGGATATGTATAAAATGGATGTTATGGAACATGATGAGATGAAGAAGAATGTATGGGAGAATCTGGATAAAGGGTTCATACACCGAATTGTTTCACTATGAGGTGAAAAGTACTCTTCATCAAGAGGACAAATGGGTTAATGCACCTCTACATTGATTATGAGGAGGTCCAAAAGATCTCTATAAATAACAAGTATCATATTACTTGGATTGATGACATTTTTGATCAGATATGTGGAGAACAATACATCAACAAAGTAAATCTACAACAGGGTTATTACAAGGTTAGGGTGAAGGAGGAAAATATCCCCATGATTTATTTTCATACAAGTTACAAGAACGATGAGTTCATAATAATTCCATTCATAATCACCAATTCTCTAGAAATATTCTTATACATGGTGAATATTATATATAGATTTTACCATGAAATTTTTTGTTATTATTTATAGATGATATTCTAATATACTCCAAAACCATGGAAGATTATAATAAGGATCTGTAAACTATGTTAAAGTCTTTATAGAAGAAGAATATGTATTCTAAGTATAGAAAATTTGAGTTCTAGTCAAAATAATTCTCATTATTGGGGAATATAATCCCAAGGAATAGGATATCTATGGAACCATAAAAAATAGACGAAATTAAACGATGGTTTAGGAAAAAATATATTATATATATCTGTTGGTTCCATAAATTAGATAGGAATTTTCATTGATTTGTGAGAAATTTCTTAAAATTGTAAAACTCTCTAAACAAGATAACTAGATCATGAGTCATGTATTCCTAAAATGATGAAAGTGAAGAGATCTTCAAGGAGTTTAAAAAGAGGCTTATAACTACACTTTTTCTAACACAACCCACCAGTGGAGGAATTTTCAAAGTATTCAGAGATGGTTCTAAGAAGGGATTAGGATATTTATTAATTCATAATGAAAAAGTCATTCCCTATGCTTTAAGGAAGTTGAAATTTCATGAACAGAAGTACTCAACACATGATCTAGTGTTGTTTATAGTAATATTCAATTTGACAAAAATGATGGAATTATATCTTTGGGGAGAAGTGTGAAATATATATGAATAATAAAATCCACAAGTATATATTCATGTAGAAAGAGAAGAATATTCACCAATAAAGATGGTTAGAGCTAATCAAGAACTATTAGAGATCAATTCACAACCATATTATTAAAGGAAATAAAGTAAAATGTTCTCTACATAGAAAGGATCCAAAAATATTATCAATGATGATAATTTTGGGGGACCAGATCATATTAGATTTGGAAAAGATGTACATGTATATCATAAGGGAGGAAACATCATCAGTCCTTTCATAAATTATTTCTCAATTTCCACTTCTTGAGAGGTTAGATAATGATCAAATATATGATATGTGAATTTATAAAAAGTGGAAACTATAAGAAAAGGTAAATCCTTAGAATCAAATATTAACAAATAAAAAATTATGAGATTTGGTTAAAGACTATGTGTTCCATTAAATGCTGATGTAGATAAGGAATTTTTGGATGATGCACATAACTCTACCTTCTCCATCAACTCTGGAAGCACAAAAATGCTTAGAGGTCATTGAGAGCACTATTAGTGGCAAAATATGAAGAAGGGAACCATAAAATATACATCAAGTTGTCTTGAATTTCATCATGTTAATGAATAAATGAATAAATATAAGGGGATGATGCAACCATTACCCATACCAACAATGAAATGGGGAAAAATCACCTTGGAATGTTTTACAATCTATCTGAAGATATATAAAGGAAACAATGCTATCTGGATTATTGTCGATCCTCTTAAAAGGAGATATCAAATTATCTAAATTCGATAGGGATTCTCACCAGGTCAAATTTAATGAATATACATTATATAATTGGTAAGACTACATGGATTAAGTCTATTGATTGCTTCCGATAGAGATATGAGATTCACCTATACTATCTAGAAGAGTCTTCTGCATGCCGTGAATACTGATTTAATCTTCATCATGACCTATCACCCTAAAACTGATGTCTAGTATGATAGGAATATCCATACACTTGAGGTAATGTTGATAGAATTATCAATTGACTAAAAAGGAGGATGGGATCAACATCTTTTTCTAGTGGAGTTCTCTTATAACAAGATCTTCCACTCAAGCTTCCAAATGGATCCCTATGAAGCCCATTGTGGTAGGAGGTGTAGAACACCTTCATGGTGGGATTAAGCTTGGGAATGAATATTCATTGGTCCAGAAATAGTTTATGAAATGATGGAAAAGTTTAGGTCTATTTAGAAACACATCAAGTATGATCATAATCAACAGATGAGCTATGCTAGAAATCATAAAAGAAACCTAGAGTTTGATGATGGAGACTTGGTATTACTCTTCTTATCTTCATGGAATAAGGTGATTAGATTTGAGGATAAGGGAAATATTTCCACATACATCATCCCCTTTTAGTTCCGTGATTTCATCGATGAAGTGTCCTACCAACATGCCCTCCAGCTAAACTATCACAAGTACATGATGGATCTTGTGTATCCCTACTGGGAAAGTATATACCATACCCATCACATTTACTCAATACAAAGGTGGTACCATAGGAGGATGAAATTTTTTATGTAGAACATCTGGTGCATATCATAGATCATGGAGGCAATGTTCTATGAAATGATACAATGCACCTGGTTAATGTGTTGTAAAGAATCCATAAATATGAAGAAGAAACATGGGAACCATAGGAGGTGGTGAAACAAAGTTACCCTCATCCATTTTAATGTGGGAAAAGGAATTTTCAATGGTGAAATTTTATAAGGGAGAAATTTTAACGACCCAAACTATTATAAATAAAATTTCTCTTTATATTTAATTAAATATAGTATAATGTATTAAGGTTATAAAAACCAGGCACCCCATTGGTTTTTTTATATCCTGTTAGATTTAAATGACCATTAAAAACATTTAACATTGATAAAATAGTTATTAAATAGTGATCACAAGATTATTATAAATATAGGTTATTAACAAATCCATTTGATATAAAGAAAGAAAGTGATGACCTTAACCAGTAGTATCATACATGATAAATCCCATTTATCAGAGCTTCCAAGGGAGACGAAATAACTAGTGTAACATAATGCCCATCTTCACATCCAGGATAAGGTCTAAAGAAATTAATTGGAATTAAGAGACACCCCCATGGTGCCAATGTATAGAAATAAATTCCAAGGGAATTAATATAAACGGGGGACAATTTTCCCTTTATGAAATAAAACAACCCAACCAAAAATTACATAACCAAGACACTATATGATTCAAGAAAATGAGGTAAATACACTCAATGTAATTCCATGGATATAAAAACCAAACATGAACTAAATACCAAAGTTTAAGAAAAAAATAAAAATACACATCATAAGAAGAAACTAATAAAACTCAAATAATCCAAAGGCAAAAACTCAAAGCCCCAAATCCAACTCTATGCCAACTATCACGAAGAACATCTAAATAAGCATGATGCTTTACCTATACATATATCTCGATAAACAACATCAACTAAATCATCATAGTTCCAAATAAGGGGTGAGTAATGATACTCATTAGGATTTAAATAAATAAATTCCCTAATAATTCCACTAGGATAGAAGAAGTGAGATAATTTGAATAAAACAATTTATAAAAAATAATTAAAAACAATTTATAAAATAATTTCCATTGTAAAATAGTTTCCTAAAAAACCCATGTAATACAGAAAGATCCAAAGCATGGACCTTATTCTTTTCTTAATTTCCATGATAGAATAACCCATTTTATTTAGCGTAACCAGACACACCCATAAACCCAAGTTTGGTGTTACCATTAACGGTGGACCTTCACATCCGTAACCCATCCCTTTAATGGTGATACTTCATGAACAGTATCCATCTCATTCCACACAGTATTAAATAATTTAATCCAACCACATGCTGATCCATATTTCTCAAAACATATCAATTAAACCATATTTTCATTGAAAATCAATTTTCCATACATCAAAACCAAATCACCATATTAAAATCATCATTTTAAATTAATGTTACCATTTTCACATTTCACCAAAAATACCTAATTTGCACCATTCCATAATCTGTATCAATAGAGGGTTCCCAAAAATAATTGCACAACAATTTTAGAATAAATTTCTATCAAAATATGGAAATTATACCGTCATGTTCTCATAATAGGAGTCTAGATTGAACCCATTTACCTCGATATTTATTTGGAAAACCAAGAATGACAATAGAACCCCAACTATGCCCGGTGGAATCATCGAAAACCCCCCATAGATATCTTACCATAACATAAAAACAAAATATTATGATGATTTGAATAGAAATCCCTAGATCTATTCAAAGGGGGATTAGATCTATGAAACCTAGAGAGGGGGTGAGGTAGATCTAAGAAACCCCATGATAAATAACAAGCAATAAAAAATTACAAAGGGAATCTAACTTTAACGCACAGAGAGACGCCTCTAAATTGCTTAAAATTACATGGTGAAGTATCTCATAGCCTTTGGGAGGGAGAAATATCGAGTTTGGGTTGACATAGAGATAAAATTTAGGTATTAAAACATAATCTTAAACTAGATTAACAATTTTAGGATCTATTATTTAAACCGTGTATGGTTAGTCGCACTGTTATAAAAAAATATGTGTATACCATGTGATAGCCTCTTCTTAAAAGAATAATTCACATAGATGGCTCACATATTTAGAAAACCCATGTGAAAACCATGTAAATTATCTATATCCAACTCTATATGGTTTCTTCCTGGTGGACTCATAGTTTTGAAAAACCATTCACCTTATCGTGTACCAACCCTTTAGCACATGTCTCACTGTGCATGATTTTCTATAGGAGTTCCATGATTTTCACTAACATTGTACAATCCATGATCCTTTAGAAAAGCCAAAAAACATCCCAAAAGTATTCCAAACCCTCACAAACATCAGCCAAACACTTTACATACATAAAAATAAAAAATTAATGGTTACTTAATTGAAACTGGCGGTACTACATTATCCCCACCATTTCCCTTTCCATTCTTAGAAATTAGTAAACCAGCATTGACCTGAAATATTTTTGTCTGTTTATATACCATTTTAACCTCTCATTCTCTAGTTTCTTCCTAAATATGACCTTGTATCCAAAAAATAAAACTATATCGATGATTTTCCAATGAAATATTTTCTCTTCCATATGCACAATCTACAATGGAACATGCAGTAATGAAGCACATGACTCTAGATAAATTTGATCCCACTGCATCATATGGTCATGATAAGGCCGATACATTTTCATATAAGATACATAAAACAAAATATTCACAACACTGAACCATGTTGTCAATGATGACTATTTTTTAACCTCTCCAATAAGTTCACGTATCTCAAAAGGAACTACGTATCGTGGATATAACATTCCATTATTCCCAAAACGATGATGTAAAAGACATGTAGATATTCTTAAGAACACATGAACACTCACCATGAATGAAAAATGCCATACACTATGATCCACATATGATTAATGATGACTATGTATTGTCTCTATCCTTTTACTGATCATTTTAATCTTCCCAATTGTTTCTTGGAAAAGGCTGATACCAACTAGTGAATTCACGCCTATTTATGACCACCAATGTGGAGAAAGGAAAGGAAACCCATAAAATGCTTCAAAATGATCCATATATATCATATCTTAATATTTGTTGTTATATGATATATCCACTAAAATTATGTGCTCCTCCTATGAGCCATCAAAATCCATTACACAGGACCACAACATGTCTTCCAACATTTGTATCGCCTTATAGGACTACCCTTTAATCTGAGGATAATACAATACAATAATTTTAAACTAATTTTCATGGGATTTCTGAATGGATTTACAAAAACATGACATGAATCTGAGATCACTATCTTAAAAAATTGAAACTGGTACATCATTCATCATTAAAACTTCCTGGACATAGATGTTTTACCAATCCTCCACCCTATAATATTCATTAATAGAGATGAAATGAGATGAATTTGTGATCCAATCCACTATTACCCATATTAAATTGTTTTTATGAACTATTCATGGGAGACCAATTACAAAATAAAAGGTATCTGCACCCATTTCAACATTGGAATTGGTATAGACTATAACATACCTACTTTTCATGGATTCTATTCATTAACCTACATACAATTTAAGAATATCTAAAAAACCATCCACATTCCATTTCAAACCATTCCACAAAAATTATTCTTTTAACACCATATAAATATTCTCTATTCTTGGAGGAAAAAACCATCTCGAATAGTGGTAAGGATTAAGATGTTTTTTTGACAAGACATCTGTACAACCATATAATTTATGAACCATAATAATGAACTCCCATCCATATTCCATCACTCAATGTTATCCTTATCATTGAGTTTTGACTTCATATACACACATTCTAAATTAGATTCATGTGTGTATTTTACCACTGCACCAAAGTTGGAAAAAATGAAATTGAAAAGAAAACTACAACTTAACCTTCATCTTTACATTCACATTTCCTGTCGACTAGGACTGACAACAACTACCACACATCTGAAGCTACTTTTTCCAACCGAGAATATGAAATTCTACTTAATGCATCTAACACCAAATTTCCTTTAGCCGGTGTATACATAAAGTCAAATTCAAACACTTAGAGATACTATATCCATATTATTGGTCTTCTTTTCATGTTCATTTGTAAGAAAATATTCTTTAAGATTGTATGATCTTTAAACACTATAAATTTCTCACCAAATAGGTATTTATGCCATGTATTCAAAGCCTGGAAATGGTAGATAACTAAAAATCATTTGTTGGATAACACTTATAATGAAACTGTAACTATCCGGATCCATTAGAAACAACATGATCTCCCTGAATGAGGTAACATCCCAAACCTAATCCCTAAGTATCACAATACACCACATACCCTTGTATTGATTCTGAAAATATCAAGAACGGGGATGATGTAAGGCGAACTTTATGGTCTTAGAAATAATTCTGAAATTCCTTTCTCTATTGTAATGGAACATTCTACCCTGTCAATATTTTCAGATGTGAGTCCAGTCATAAAAAATAACAAAAAGAATTTTTGGAGTAACAAGCTAGACCTAGGAAAGTACATATCTTAAAGAAATTGAATTGCGGTTTCCAAGGTATAACAACCTCAATATTTTTTGGGATATAGAGAAACACCTCTTTTAGAGATTACATGCCCAATTAAATGTACCTCTAATATCAAAAAATAACACTATAATAATTTGGAATACAAACGGTGATCTCCCTAGATTCCCAACACTATGTCCAAGTGTTTCTCTTGCTGGACCCCTCGCTTTGAATACACCAATATGTTATCCACAAACACCACCACAAATAAATCTAGATACCTATAAAATATCTAATTCATCAATTACATAATTAGTTTTGGTTCATTTGTTAGACCAAAAGTCATTACCGGGTATTCATAATGGCCACATATGCTCTTGAAAGATGTTTTCAAAATGTCCTCCTTCTGAAGTAAAAATTAGTGATATTCAGATCGTAATTCAATCTTAGATAACCAACGATCTGCCCTAAATTGATCAAATATATCATCCTTTTAAATATGTGGATACTTATTCTTCATCATAACTTGGTTAAGCTTATGATAATCCACAAGTAATAGAAGAGTTCCATAAGCCATTTTGAAAAAGAGGACCGGTGATTAACATGGAGATGTGCTCACCCGAATGAAGCATTTTATGTCCATCTCTTCCATCATCACATTAAACTACCTTAACATTGTTGGTTCCATGTGGTATGATAGAAGGGAAATAGGACTGGTCCCATAGAAGAGATCAATCGTAAACTCCACTTCTCTTGTGGGTGGAAGCCTTGCAATATTTTCAGGAAAAACAACATGAAACTATTCAAAAACTACTAAAAACTACTATTCTTGATATCTTCCATCGATTCCAAAGTCATCGATGCCAATTAGAATGATATATTTCCAACTTCTAGCACCAAAAATTATGATTCATCTACCTTTACACCCCTTTATCATCTAATGGGATGATTTCCACCATTTTCAGTTTTAAAATTGTCCCTTCTTATATCACTGTCGATGTGAGCCTTGAACATTGTGAACCAATCCATACCTATAATTCTATCATAGACATTCATATGAAGAATATAGAAATACCATATAAAATCAGCTCCAACAATAGTTATTAAACATGATATACACATAATGACTCGACATTCTCTTTGGCCAAGAGGGGTTTGAATTTTCAACATATAAGACTTCATCTCATCCCTCAATCCTTGAAAATAAATAGCACAATAAGTAATAAAGGAATGATATAAAATCTTATCAAACTAATCAAGTATAAGGGTAAACTTCAAAAGAATTATACCATACACCATCCACGGTCTAGACTGATCATTCATAATAACCTTTTCAACTCTTTATAATAGCTTGCATATGATGCTTGTGACACCTATAAAGTCTCCCGATCACCAGACCACATGATACTGTGACTATATAACTAAAGATTCCCCATATGGTTTCAATTATTACATGCTATATTTTCTTCCATAAACTCTCACTTCTTGTGGTCCAAAGAACCACATTATAAACATCATGGCTTGTTCTTCGCTCTTGGAGGAAGATTTACTGATCAAACCATCTGATTCTAAGCTATACTTCCACCATAGAATTAGGCATCCTCCTTTCCCTTGCTCTCATAATTAGAGTTACCACTTTTTCCCATAGGTATAAACATACTCCCTACACCCATATCCCCATATATGTACCTTTATACCACCATATATCTATTAACCATGTATTTAT
Organism: Viscum album; assembly: GCA_963277665.1. Classification (NCBI taxonomy): domain Eukaryota; kingdom Viridiplantae; phylum Streptophyta; class Magnoliopsida; order Santalales; family Viscaceae; genus Viscum; species Viscum album. The sequence goes on along the minus strand of OY728133.1, from coordinate 2,059,371,044 downwards.
AATCTTTAATACAAAGCACAACAATCTTCTAATGAAACTCATACCACAACCCCGATTGAAAGATTCATGCCTTCAAGGATGCACTATAAGAAAATTTGGGGGTAAAGTAGACTAAATCCACAAATTTATCTACATACTCAATTATATTGTGGATCTCCTACTTCATGATCCAAAATTCGGTCATTCTTACAATCCTGAACGTATGAGTATAGAATTGTTTTTTGAATTTTTTTTTAAAATCCTTCCTTGAAATTATTTGTTCTAATTTATCATGAACTGCTAAATCCCACCATTGGAATGCATGATCATCTATCATATACATCACAAAAAAGACTTTAATTTTTTTTGTTCCACCAAGGAAATCTAATTTTCAATTCATTGTATTTATCCACACCCACTCCTCTGGTTCGGAATCTGTAACACCCCAAGCATCCACGGTACGATTCTCTTTGAATAATAGAGTATTGTGAGTTGTACGCAACTTCTTGTTCTAACACACCACAACCAATCAAACTAGCTGTTATGAATAATAATGACTACTTTTTGAAAATTTATTAATTTTATCTTTCAAAGTGGACATCATTTTTGGATTCGGAATATCGAAATTAGCTTAGGGTGAATTTTTGGTATTTTTCTGAAGACATTCAATTTTTGATAAATAGTGAAAAACACTAAGTTATAGTTTAAAACCAAATTTTTATTTAAATAATGATTTTTTTATTTAAATTTATTTTAGTTCAAAATTGATAAATAATACCTATATAAGTTCAATGTAATGTGCTGGAGTTGAATTATAATAATTATATATATATATAAATTATTTTGTGAACTTTTCACCGTCTTTTACCCACCTCCTAGGAGAATTTATAAATTCACATAAAACATAATTTTACCTCTTCTATGAGTGAAATTAAAAAAATCAGAGAGACACCATTGATATCAGTAAATAATATGTGGTTCAATAATATGAAAATAATGTTTGATGAATAATAACTTTTTACTTTTATTTACAACGGTTAAAAGAAAATAGGGTAATTATGGGTAAAAATGATATTGTTATTACCCTAACATATGTGATAATTATATTGGATAAGTTTACATAGAACATAAATAACCTTAGTTATAAAATATGATCCTTTTTGGTCCACTTGTATTAGATTATCACACTTATTATTATTTTATTTAATGAAGAGTTAAAATAGTTAAAATCAATGTTTAATAACTAAAACATTTTTAATATTTGGTTACACATAAGATAAATTTGACTATAAATATTAATTATAAAGATGATAAGACTTCGTACGTAATGGTATTTTATTTATATTTTCTAAACATTAAATAATTTAATTTATTTATGAAACAATGATGATGCAATAATTACCTAATTAATGAAATATTAAAATAATTGATATTAAGAATATCCAAAGAAATGTAATTTGAGTCTTTTTATTAATTACACTAATTTTATCGGTTAATATGACATATTAGAGTTGGTTATATTATTTTTTTTCTAATTAATGATGCAGTTATGAATTTAGCAAAAACAAAATACCAAATAGTGTCAAAATCAACTTAAAAGAGTTTTTAAAACAAATATTATATTATTAATTGATATTATATCCCTAAAAAAATAAGATTCGGCCAAAAAACTTATATAATGATAGGTGTATCATTAAAAAACCACTTGGGGTTATCTTGGAAGTATATAGTAAGATTATTAACCAACTAATATAAAAATACAGAGAGACATGGTAAATGTCAAACTATTTAACTAAGAGTTAAATCTAAAATATAAGGTTAATATTGTTATCCAAACATGTCTAAAACCAATTATTTGATTGGTTTTCGACCCATCCCTACCTTATCCATGAAATATTATTTTTATTTTAGGTATTAATATGTTTCTATAAACTAAAAATCTCACGATCTTACGATTTTATTTCTTTATTCCTAGTTTTGATGCATATTGTCATTTTATTTATGATATCATGTTATACCTATTTACTCCCATGTTATGCAGTATATCTAAGATTATTTCCTTACTCGTATTTATAGACCTCAAATTTCCTCATGTATTTTCCCTAGGGTGTCAAATGTAGTTTACGATGATCCATGGGAGTTAGGAGAACTATATAGAGTTTTAAATAATTTCCTTTTTCTTTTTTACATTTAAGATGGTTCATTTGTGTGTATTATCTTTCAAACAAACTAGAACTTTAGATCATATGAATTTATTATTGGAAAAAATGGTTATAATTGAGGATTTAAAATGCGTTTAAGGATTGGGTCAGTATAGTTAGAATAAAATAAAGGTCCAGTTATTTTTGGATATTAAGATGATATAACCTTATAGGAAACCCTAGATATAAATCTAAGGGATTATAAGAATATGTATTTTAGAATACAATATTATATTAGAAAAGTAGATATTTTTTAGTATCCCTTGAAATTATCCCTCGTATGGAAACTGGAAGTGGATTCACAATCCTGTATTATTTTACCTAGGGGTAATAACCCCAACGAGTGTGTGTTGGGTGTTAACTTAACCATGACCTTGTGAAAGACAAAGAGGCTTAATTACACACCTTGATAAACACCACTGAGGGATATTATTTGGTTGAGAATGATAACCTTTAGAACCATTATAAATGATTTATTTCCAATTTAAATTAAGGGATTAGATTAATATGTATGAAAGAACATAACATAAAGTATATTCTATAGAACAAAGAGAGTTATTCTATAAACCATGTATGAAATAGTTTAAATGAATGTATCAATGGATAAAATAATGGTTTCATTAGAGAATAGATATTACAATCAAGACTTAATATTCATGAAATCGTATTATTTTGGATATTATCATAACCATATTGGTTTTTATATTTGTTTTAAAAAAGTATCTTGAGGATGGATTTGAGGAAGTTATGTATTCACAAATCATTTTGTATTATAATTGAATAATGGTGCATTTATAAATGGTTTCACATCATATTATATTACTATTATTATGTAAAAGGTGAGTTTCCTAATCTTACCAAAGTTAGTGAGGTTTATAACATAATAGAAACTAATCATATCTCTTTTCATTAATAAGTGATATTTACTAATTATATTTCATGTATATTCTAAATGTTTTCAGGGATACATGAAAACTTTAAAGACTTTTATTCAGTATTGTTTTTAGTGGTCTGAATACACACACACACACTCACTCACTCACACACACACACATATATATAATGATATCAATAACCATCAAAGTAATTTCATGTAAAGGTTATATTTTTGGGGATAACTATTGAAGAACACATGATTGGGGTATGGATAACTCTTTGGTTTAATATATTATTGACGGTGAGGTAATAAATGGTTTATTTATTTTGGAAAATTAATTTAAAAAATATAAATAAACTTGGCATTGATAAATAATTCATGATATTTTTGGGGAAGTATATCTCATTTTGGGACTATGATATATATATTGACTAGTTAATAAGTTTATAAACTCATTTTTGAATATAAATGTTTATTTTTGAAGAAATATATGATTTAACTATGGTTTAATGCCTTTGATATTAAAATTTTTAGGATATATAAATAAATGGTCATATGATTGTATGAATGAATAATTTTTATTCTAAGGAATTTTATGCCATATAGATTTATATATTCTTAACTTATTAAGATTCTCTTAGGAAGAATCTATATCTTTTTACAATGGGCTTTTATCAAATTGATTATTCGGAAATTCCACTTCATATCCCAAATAATCCAATGATCTACAACCATTGTATGGTTAATTAAGATCTCCCTATAGAAATTACCCGAAATTTACATGTTTTAAAATTTTGGTGAGATGATTTATTTAATGGGAGATTGTGTAATGACCCAATATTTTAATATATGTTTTCCTCTAATTAAGACGAATGTGTTTAATAACTAGTTGCACATTAAACACTGAACTAATATGAAATGACGATAAGTTTAGGATTTTAAAACCAATTCACGGAATTATTTAGTATGGATTGGGGTAACCAAACTATGAAATATATAAATTTATATATTTTTATATAAAGGTAATTTTATAAACATTATTGAATTTATGAATCTATATATTTATACTTAAAAATTTTTAATAAAGAAAAATAGTTATATTATTTTATATAGATGGTTTCAATAAAATATAATATTGATGCATAATAGTTTTTTTATAAAAATAGGAATTAGATCAACTAATATTTTAAAATTTTAATTCCAATAAAAACGGTTTCTCGTTATATTTTATAATTTTATTTAATATTTAAAATAAAAAATTCTCGAAATTATATTTTAACAAAATATTCTTCATTTTTTGATTTATAAGGAAAATAATAGTTAAAGATGAATTAGGGTGGGGGTGGGGGGTTAAAAATATTTATCTTTAAGAGAATTGTGAAAAATAATGTTTTTATTGATAAGATGAGTTTTAAAACAATATTAGTATATAAGAATGAATTATAAATTCATGGAAAAAAGTTCTAAAAAATAATATTAAATTTAAAAGTGTGTATGATTTGAAAAACTATTATGTTAATTTACAAACCCAAATTTGATATTTTAGAACAGAGGTTATATTTTTCAATTTTATTGTATAAATTATTCAATTATTATATTAAAATTAATTTTATCACATGTATAAGTTTAATTTAATAAAATGATTTTTTGATTCATTATGTTAAACAAATCATAGATTTATTTTTTTGTATTTTTCTACGATATTTTAGTTTAAGATGAATATAGATCATACACATATTTTTTCAAAATGGTAATTTTTATTACTTTATCAGTATAAATGCCAGACTCAAAAATTTATAAAATCATTTAATTTATCAATCAATCAATTAATTAATAATTTATTAAATTTAAATACATTTTTTAATATTATAAAACCTTTGGAAATATATTAATATTTTTATTCCAATAAAAAATGTTTGTCATCTTTTTATTTAATTAAATATACTTTTCGTAAAATGTAGATTTTTATTGATTTTAAAGTCACATAAAAGTTTTTATAATATTTCATTTTACGTCATGAAAATAAAAAACTTGATAATCATATCCCACACGTAAACTTTATGTTTAAATGAGAATTTTTATAAGAACAAGTTTTTACACGTCATGTATGCTAATACAAAAATTAATTACTCTAAATATTATAAATATTATTTTATAAGATGATTTAAATATTTATATTCATCATGTTAAAATTATTTAGTATGGTTAATTTTAATTTTTTCTATCATTATTAGTTTCTTAGGGTGAATGTTGAGTTACCATGGTAAAGTTAAATATGGTTAGTGGTGGTTAAATATAGTTAAAGTTGTTAAAACATGTGAAAAACATGATGGATATTGGATGATGGATTGAGTATCAAAATTATATCATTTAACAGACCATTATTGGATATTTTTTTTCCTTTGGAATTGTATAATGAAGTGATATTATTGAGAAATATTTTTTTTCAAGTATAATTTTGTTCACTTATAAAAGGATTCCACCTACTCCCCATTTATCCACCCATTATAGACTAGTGGATCAATAAAAAATCAACCATAGTATCTCTTAAATACCCTCACTATTCTTTTAATCTTTTATCACACCAAAAGACTTAGATAAGGGGCCTTAGTGAGTTTCTTTAGGATGAATTTTCTAGTGAGAGGAAATTCTCTCAACCTGACTTCTTTTAATATTTTCATCTTCGACACCCCTAAAATATCCACTATCCGTGAAGGTATTATAATACCATAATTTTTACTATGCTTAGGTTTTATTATATTATTGGAATATACATTCTATATTTTCCATTAAAATTATTTAAAAAATGGAAAACATCATCATGTGTGTGGGTGGACTACCACCTCCATGAAAGATAAGATCAATATTTTATCAAAAATATAAATGGTAGTATAAAAAAATTATTTATTTAAATATTATGATATTTTTAAACAATTAATAGTCTATAATAATAATATTGGGAATTCTATATGTTTTAATAAAAATAAATGATCAGAGTAATTTCAACAACATAAAATGGACTTATCAATGTATATTTAATAATTTGTGTTTATTTTGGGATAAAAATTAAAATTGTATATGTATTAGCCAAATGAAATAATAAAAGGAATAACAAAAATAAATTATATATACCGAGAAGTTAAATTTCAACTTAATTTACCATTGTTAAAAAACCAAAAGTGTTACGTTGAAATGAACCAGACAACCCTGAGTAACCAACAAAAGTAGAAAATAAATTAAAAATAAATAAAGATGATACCAAATATACCTTATAAAATTAAATATGTGTGAATAATATTATTTTATATATATCTAATTAGGTTTATTTAATTATTCATAAATTTTTTGTGAAAGTGAAGAGCACTTTCAGACAGTAGGTAAGGCATTCATCTCAAAATGTCCTTCCTTGAGAGACATTTTCTTTTATATTAATAATTTCATTTAAATTTAGTGTATTATACCAATTTATTATATAATAGAAATGACTATCCATATTAATAAAATTTTAAATTCAACTTCAACCACTCTCTTTTTAATGTGTTTCATTAGAATTTATCTTAATCCATAATGGTTTTGTCTCAAAACATCCAACATTAAGACATATTTTATTTTATGCACCTAATTGAATATAATGGTTTGTATAAAAAAGTTAATATATTATATCATGAAATATCTATATTCATGGTATTTTAAAATTAAGTTCAATCTTTACCTATTTTAATGGGGTTTATTGGAACGTATCTTAAGGTGTAGGGGTTTCTGTCTAAATCACCCTTCATTGAAAATTTATTTTATGTTATAAACCCATATTAATATTTATGATCTATATAATACTACCATTAAATATTATATCATAAATTAAATTTAAAATTTGAAACATCACTTCTATTCATTCTCTTCATTTCTATGTTCTATTATTGTTGTCTTCCTTAAAATATATGGATCTTTTATAACTCAATATGATCTCATTAGTTATGATGTTTTTCCATGAATTTATTTTTTCATTTCATATGTTATACCCAATTTCTATCATCTAATATAAATTTCAATTAAAAAACTTTTTAAAGTTTATTTAAAATTATTATCTAATATGAAACCATGTTAGATATAATTCCCATCCATTTGTAAAAAGATTTTTTATCCTTTTCAATAATTTATCTTCCAACCAATGTAATCCTTTTTAATTAGAATCCTCATTAAGTATTATATAATGTTAAAATCATATTTATGTTTTAATGTTTTAAAAATAATGTTTTTATCTTATTTTATGCGGTTATATTTCAATAAAGGTATTTTAAAACACTGAAATAGATTTTATGTACCTCTATCATGTCTTTACAATTCCACACCCCCATTCCCTTTCTCCATTTTTGTGCCATATTTTTCTCATATATGTTTTTATATATATGTCTTTTAAATATATACCATTGTGAATATACCATTTATTTTAGGGGTTATATATTTTTTTAGTTCCATTATAAATTCTGATTATTAAGTAAATCCAATTTAAGGGAACTATCATATTTATTTTCTCATGTCAAACATCACCCTAATAAAATGTTTTTAAATAATGTACATATTCTAAAACCATAAATATTTTGTGTATAAACCTATTTTTTCAATTCTATTTTTAATTAAAATAATATACAGTTTCTATATATCAAAATATCCTTTCATTATTTTATAATGATTCACCCACATTGTATTCTTTTAATTATTTATTCTCTTATATTCTTATCATGTATTTTATTCATTTTAAGTCCAAGATCATGACCTATGGTTCTTTTTCAAATACTAATTTTAAAAAATATGTAATTCATTCTTCTCTTGGATATACTGTTTATTTTTTCTTCATTTTTCCATAAATCATAATTATGAAACGAAATTTATCATCATGGGTTTGATCATTATTATAATTTATATATGGTCTATTTTATATTATATAAAAAATATACATGTACATATTATGATGTAATGGGAAGGTCTATTATATTCCTACAATTAATTGGATTATTTTAATGTCTGATGAGATAATATATATGGTGAAAGGAGATATTCTAAGAACACTATTTTTATTTTTTTTATCATGAGCTTATGATGATTATGATTCTGGTTGGACTATGATTTTTTCTATTTATGGTTTTACTTGATATATGATTATGTTTTTTTATTTATGAAACATTTTTAGGATGCCATGATTTTATGATTTAATTTTCTTATGTTGTGTTTCCATGATTATGGTCATTATATTTATGATATCATGTTATACCTCTTAAAAACATGATATACATTATTTAAATTATTATTCCATTTCTAGGATTTCTATATCACCCTTTTCATTACATATTTCTCATATGGTATCATGTGTAGTTTTATATAATCCTTGATACTTAGGAGTACTATGCATTATTTTCAAAAAAATGTTTTTTTAATTTAAGATGTTGTGTTTATGTATTTAATGTTATAAAGACTGTTGACCTCTATATATGTATATTTTATTATTGTTAAGGTATTTTATAATTCATGAAATGATGTGTGTTTAAGGATTTGGTCACTATTAACATTGGGAACCTAATAGATAGATCTAGAATTAGGTCAGAATGAAGGATAGATTTACCATGTCAACAATAATGTGTACCCAATGAAATTCCATGATATCTTCCTTGCAATGCGTCTCCTTGGGTACATGATAACATTATAAAATTCACATTCCAATGTATGTTTGAGAACATTTAGGATGGCGTTTGGGTTGGAAGAGGGAAGGCATATTGGCTTGGTCATGATGGTTTTGGCCCAGATTCATCTGTGATGGAAAAATTTATAGAGTGGAAAGTAATCATTTAACATCTCAGGACCATTATCGGCATTGTGGGGAAAGGTATCGATGCACCTAAATTCATATGAATTCTATAGTCGTATCATAATTGTATGATTCATATTTAGGTCATTCATACATGAATTGTTATGTATAAATCCCCTCCAATTAAAGGATGATCAGGATATCAATTCCTTGAGGATACATTAAAATTTCATATTCATTCCTAAAAGAGAAATCATAATGGGGAAGATTATTCATGATGTGCCAGATTGGTATGAAAATAGGAAATACGTACTAGGTTTATAAGATGGTAACCTATCAGAATAGATAGATTGTGTAATTTTATGAAAACACTTTGCTATATATAGATTTTTAAAATAATTTCGTTTTCTATAGGGTCTAGAATAAGAACGTCACATATATATAAGAATACCGGAACACCTTATGGTGGAATTCCATCTATGGATACTGAAAACTCAATATACCACTCATGATGAGATCAAACATCCTTCTTTAAATTATATTACTTTACTATAAGTAGGTTATTAACTTCTAGGGATGTATTCATATCCCATTGATATACTAGATTTGAGTGTACCTACTTTGAGTTGGAACCCTTCCACCAAAAAAGGAATGCATGATACAAGGATGTTCTAGAATGAGGGACCTATGGATAAAGTACCTAATGATCCGGGGAATACCCACCCACAATATCCCCAAAATCTTGTGATTGGAGAATTATTTTATCTAGAATGTAAAAATATTTAAAAATAATAATATATTAATGAAAATTTTCCATCAAATGGTCACATTCTAGAAATTTAGTCAAATATGAAGGGTTATCTGGCCTAATCAAGCTATGTATATCTTGTGGCCTTCCATTTGTAGAGAATATGGTCAGTCACTGAAAAGGATGTGGGTCTATGTAATTGAGTTTTGAGGCTATTATCCTTTCTAATGATCATAAGCGCATGAAAATTTATAAGATTCCTCACTATGAAGTGATATTGTTTGTGTTGTGACAATTTTTTACAGAAGGGTTATCCTTGATGAAATGAATATGTGAGTATTTAGTTGAGTTAAAATGGAATATACATTATCAGGGGAGGATCACTAATGAAGCTGAGTAAGAGGGATATGATAGCTATATCAAGGAATTGAAGATAATTTTAGTTGATTATGAAGAGACTACTAAAAAATCCAAATTTCATTATGATATTGATGTATTATAGAGAATTTTGATCCAAATGAGAGTATCAATAGAATGACTATTGTAATGGCCTTTAAACATTAAGCCCTACTCTAATATTTTATTCCATACAAAATAGTATTCAGGTATGTTTTTGTCCCCACTTTTTGTTTAACACATGATTTTTTTTCATAAACCTTTGTCAATATATTGACTCCCAGGTTTCCTCAACTATCAATTCATAAAAAACTAAAAAATTCACAAATCATAATAACATAATAAGTGAATCTAATTGAATACTATATGGAGATGGATATAGAGAATCCTAATTTCTCGACCTTTAACTCAATAATGATATTTATTAATTTATCCATTAACTTTTAATAATTTTTCCTTGAATTAATATAGGAAAGTATTCTTTTACAACACTTATAAATATATTATAATCTATGAAAGGTTTATGAGATAAAGAATTTAAAAAAATTCTTCCAAAAAATGTCTTCATATACATATGTTTTTTGGATGAATATTTTGGTATATATACCATTAATTTTTAACAATTTTATTCAATTTATATATGAGATATTAGAATGAAACAACATAATGAAAATATTAAAGGGGTATTTTTATTAGGATTTTAATGATCACAAGGGCTCATGTTCCCTAAAAATATTATTTTTTGCATTTCACGAAAATGAACTAAACTAATATGCTTGAGGAATAAAAGGGTTATAAAAATATATCCTTAGTTGATAGACCTAGTAATAATTGAATGAATTTTTCAATTTATGAATTGTTATACCTAAAATAAATATTTATTTTTTCCCATAAAAGTTTACTATGTCATGGATAGACGGAGTCTTAGAGGAAATTAATGTAACTTTTGACTGTTTCATCTTTTTTGGGTATAAAAATAACAATTTTTATTCAACATTATTCATCTATTTACCTAAACGTTTCTGAGGATAAGCAAGGTGAATTCATAGTGGGTGAAGACTAAAATTTTTTCCAAGATTTTCTTTTGAGGGTTTTCATCCTAGGGAGTTCTCTGTTAAATTCCACATGTAGTTTGATGTTGTAAAAACGTGACGGATGAGTCTTATGGTTATTGTTAATTTTTTTGCCAAATTTTTCTAGGTTTTAAGGTAATATAACCTTGACAAAAAGATGAGGTAGTCAATATAGTATCATTTGTGATGTAAACCTTAAGTGAATAAAGTGAACAATATTAGTGTAGAAAAATTTGAGGTGAGGTGTACATAATTTATGATCATAGTTCTTAGAAAATGGGTTTTTGGGGTTTAATGTCATACAATTTTGAACAAAGTGTGGGATTGACTCTATAGAAAAAGAAAGGTTAACCTGGCATGAATGGAGTTCCTAATGCCGTTATAGAAAATCACACATAATTGTTAATATTATTTAATGAAATTATTATTAAACTAGAAAGGGTTAGGGGGTAAATTTTGTCATAAGGATAAAGTGGTAACTCAAAATTAATGAGTATGGGTCTACACTAGTATTTTATATTTGAGGAAGGGGTACATATATTTAATGATCAGAGTGGTCAGATGAAGAATTATGTGGTGTGATGTAAAAACCTAAATGGCCATCAAGATTTAAGATCATTATAAAACATTTGACAAAGGAATGAAAATGATTTAACTAATAACATGATTTATTTGAGTCAAGATGTGAGGAAATATAAGAAATATTTTGAGGATGATCTCTAACCAAATATGAATAATAGTTTTGAAAAAATTACTATTAAGGGTTCTTGGGGCATGCAAAAAATTTTATGGGATGAAATCATGCCTCTGGTTTAAAAGATTGATATATTCAATAGATATAATTACCAATTAGATGTTTCATTTTGGAATTAGATGAAATAATTAACGATATCCATAAAGCCTTATGGTTATTCAAATAATTATGGTATAATTTTTTGGTACATGTGATGAGGACATTCAAATTTTGATTGGAATAATCTATTTCAAAACTAAAAAATGTTGGGATTCTATTTTATTTTTAATGGGTGTGGAAGTGGATGATGATATATTATTTTCATTGAAATATATGGTTATATGTCATTAAATATATGTAAATATCATGATTCAATCAATATGACATTCTTATCAAAGATATGTCACTCAGATGTAGCGTCTAACATCACAAGTCCCAACAAGAATATGGAGATCACGAACTGAGAGATGGGTTTAAATTTGGTTAAATATAAATTGATGAAAAATAATGGTATTATGGATTTTACTTTTAATCCTTTAGTAAAAAGATCAAATCTATACATAGTTCTAAAAAGAGATCTCTCTATAATTTAGATTATATATGAGATATAAATTCCTAGGTACCCTAGTGAGAGAATAAAGGATGAAACCTAACATATATTGTAAAATATCTCATCATTTGTATAGAATTTAGGAATTTAATTTTTAGTCGGGCCTAGTATGATTAAATCAGGCATTACCACATATCCCATAAGAAGATAAATTAGGACACATGTACTTCTTGAGATGATAATTTTTTTCCGTCTAATAGTTAAAAATATAAGGAATCCTCATTTTGATACCCAAGATAGGAGATCCATTTCTCATTATAAAGTGTCTTAATTTATGGTTAGTTATCACATCCTCAGGAATCATCAACTCATACAGGTGTGGGTTAGAGTTTAAAATATAAAACATTGAACAGTAATCACTAAAACTAGAAAGTTGTAGTAATGTAATTTCTAGTCTTGATGTTAAACCACATGTTTCATAGATGATCCTGACAAAGAAAACATTTTTCAATTCTTTATTTTGAAAAACCAAAGAAAAATAATCAGTTGAAAAATCGGATTGTGGAAAAGTGATAGATTAAAGATGGAAATCTAATAGATATAAAACTCAAATTTATTATCATTATGTTAATGAATAGATACCGTTGATTGATTTTATATAATGATTCCTAAAATATAATGATTAATTCATCTTGTGATTCATCAAGTTTTATTAATTATGATACCTCTTGAAATAACTAATTCATGTTGGTCGATAAAAATTATAACTACCTATTTTCTTTTTTTTATTCTTCTGAAGGTATCCAAATTAGACCTAAATTTATTAAGTTAAATCCCAAAAGTATATAGAAGAAATAAATTTAGAAATTTCTACCCCATTACCCTATATCACATTGAGTTTCATACCCTAATCACCATCACCCTAACTAGGTGACTCAGGGATATAATTGAATTAATATAAATGTGATTTGAATCTAACTCTATAAATTTACAAACAAAATTAATCAACTATGTAAAATTATTATCCTTCTTCTTTTTATTCAACATCACATAACCAAAAATTCACTCATGATGAATTGGTTTACAATTATTAATGATATAGTATAATTTAGGGATATAAGGAAAATAATAGATCCAATAGAAGTAAAAGTAAGTATACATTTAAAATAATAAAACATTAATACTATAAACACATCAATCTCAACCCACAAGTATACATCAAAACATCAAATTCTCTAATGAATTTTCAAATTTACCCTTGGTTGTTATCTATCCCAAAGCCATTGGCACTATGTAAGAATTTATATCTATACAATAAAGTTTTAAAATTCCATATCTTCTTCAATTACAATAGTTCTTAGATTAAATAGGCCAATAATCGCCACATCACATCCATGGGAATTACAGTGTAGAGTAATAAAAATCTATATTTTCTATGATGTTCTAGATAAGATCCATAGTGTCAATGGCATGGTATGGAATAGAGGAAACATATCTTAATTTAAAATAAAATATAAATATATCATAGTGAAACAATTACAATATCTATATCTATGGTTTTACATACTTTAATGAACCTTATAAAAGGTTTCAATGTAGTTTAGTGGTACAATATAGAAGTTTTGTCATCCAAGTAATGTGGTAATTCTATTTTTGGACCCTCCACACCACGGTGGATGTGTTGTTATATAAGATTATTTTTACTCATAAATTGGAAAAGGTAGGTATTTTGTTTATCCCCTTGCTTTAGATATTATTATTTACATATAAATCATGAAAACCACCTTATGAGTCATCACAATGTAGTCTTTTCTCTTATTCCACAATGTGAAACACATCTGAAATAAAAATGTAAATATATTATACATCTAATTTTAAATTCATATGAATCCATTGTTATTGTAAAAATGAATTTACCATAAAAAAAATCAATCCATACTATAAATTTTTAAAATGAAGGTATATTTATATTTTATTGATGTTAATTTTAAAAACATTAGTATTTACTGTTATGAAGATAAGGAATTCCTTTGGAATAAAAAATTCCAACTTCCATCTAGAGTGACTCATACTTGTTCAAGGGTATGATTTCGTTGGTCTCATCATTTTTAATCTCATTCATAAGTATTCCAAAATAATTACCATAATAGTAAACTACAACATTGTTAAATGGGGATCATTATGGTTACTCCTCAAGCTATGACCTTTAAACACAACATATCATTAATCATGAAATCGTTTTGAGGATTCAACATGATTTGGTTCTTTTTTTCCTTCAAAAATAAAAAAATACTACAAATTCTTCTGAAACCTAAAATTTTAGCCAAATCACTGAAAATATACACAATAAGAAACTATTCGATAAGTTGAGGATTCTAAAATTAAGCCCACTTAGTATGAATAATTTTGAAACATCAAACTTCCCCACACATGATTATTTTTTGGTCCATAAGAAAAATATCAATGTTAAATCCTTAAGATGCCACATTATGAAAAGGGGAATATTCAATTTAACAAACTCATAAATATAATTTCATTCAATACAATTATAAGAGCAATAAAATCACCCAATTCAATGTGTTACAATCAAACATCACATTATATTTCAATTCAAGAATCCAATTTCAGTCAAAAGGGTGATCGAGATGGCCAAACATTTTAAAAACTATTTTCATTTCTTATTTCTAGATTCATATCGAGTTCACTATTTTCTCTTTGGAGAAAAAATGGGGCCTGATAATTTATTCTTTGTGTAAGAACCCAGATCTTCTTTTTAGGCATGTTTTTCTCTTTTATAGTGTTTTGGAGAAAAGAGAAGTTTCTAGAAATTTTTTAAGTACATGCTGTGTACTTAAATGTACCCATAATGTACTCTTTTTCTACACAGAGCCATGTCCTTTCCGTGTAACGACCGAGCACATAGTTGTTTGTGGTAACCAAGAGACCACCTAATTCGAGGGCTGATTAAGTTAAGTACAAACAATGTACTTTATTTTTATTTCATTAAATGGACATGGGTCACATCTAATTAGAATAAGTGTCTTCTTCTTCACCTTCTTCGACCGAGAGTGTCCGTATGGAACTAATCCTTCCCCGAGCCCCGATCGAGTATCTGTTCTTCGATTCGATCATCATTGATTGTATTGGGAACACTACGACAAGATCTTCCTTCATCAAGTGATTCGTTTCTTGATTTCTATTCTTCTTCAAGTTATCCTTGGTTGAACGTTTAGACTTTTTTGTAGATCTACTACATTCTAGGTTGATTAAAGGGCTGACACCGGGGTATATCAATCTCACGACACTGAGGTAGGTGGTTTGTTCCTTTCCATAGATAGTCATTGAGTTGTATGTGAAAAATTTCCCAAAACTCATGTTCAGGGTAATACATGTCTATAGTTTTATCCCAGTTAATTGACTTCTATGCATGTATGCTTGAGTTGAGGTCAATTGAATGTGAATATGGTTAATTGATATGATTTGAAAGTGTTTTCCCATGCTTTTTTTTATTTATGACTATTTATTCTTGCTTAGCCTATTAGGTTGTTGTGCTTTCCATTCCTAGTGCTGATAGGATGGAGTGATCAATTTATCTGACATTTTTTTATGCTGCAGTCTGTTTATCCAAGTATATCTTGAGGTATACGTTTTCCGTTATACATAGTTGTTCTTGATTGACTTATATAGGGCTGTGGGAGCCTGGATTAGAAGATCATGGGCAAAATGGACGCTAAGGGATTCCCCAGAGAGTCTGTTTTACTATTACGATGTTAGACCATAGGTGGAATGGACCTAAGTGCTTCCTCAGAGTGTTTATAGTTCCTCGAGGTGGGCAACATTGGGAATTGGACGTTGAGTGATTATCTAAATCACCTTTTAGTTACCGATATGAGACTATTGGGGGAATTGACGGTGAGTGATTCCTATGAGAGTCTGTGCTAAGCTAAACCAGAGGGGCTAGACATTGTGTACATCCCAAAGGGTGGCTTGTACTTATTTGGTTGAACCAGAGGGGTTAGGCTATGATTACATCCTAGAGGGTTACCTATCTGTTATTATGTTCTTACGTGATATATGAAATTGAATTCATTAAAACAGTATGATTGATTACTTTTGAGTACATCCTTGTTTATTGCTTCTCTTTTCTTGTTTCCTTCCATATATATTCACAGACTGTTAGGCACATATATTTGGGTGGTTTTCTACTGGTATGATTCTCACACCATGTTTGGGTCATGCTTTTGGGCCCAAATAGATTATATTGCTACAGGTATAGATAAGGGAATATTCCCATCTACTTTAGGTACTTTATTGATGCAAAGCTAGGGAGCATGGAACCAAGCTAAGGCTTGTGATGATGTTGGCGTTTATTTGTTTCTTTGTACTTTGGTTATTTATTAATTCCAGCATTGTGAATTGTTTGGCTACTTTCCTAGACATATGAATCATGCATCATTTTTATATGTGATCTATTTGTTCTTACTTTTAGTCTTCCACTATTTACTGTTGTATGTTATTATTAGTATTTTTACTATTGTAATCTATTTACTTCCACTGTGTTACTCTTCCAATGAGGGAATAGTTTCCCCACTATTACACCCATGTCCCTTGCTGCTAGTTGGTAGCCTCTGGCATTTTGGGAAATGTTCTTGAGGCCATGTGACCAACCGGGTAAGGGGCCCCTCTTGGTGGCTTCCGGAACCGAGACGTTACAAATTGGTATCAGTGGAAGTAATTTTTTTCATGACATACTGTTTGGATACTATAGCCAGGGAGAAGAAGAAAATAGGTACTTGGTAAAAATCTATGACTAGGAGTAGCTAACCCAGGTACATGGAAAATCCAATATACGTTGTTATTAAATTTTTTTTAGTTTTTAAATTTTAAAGTTGATTTGATTACACCGTTGGGTGATTCACATGTTTTGTGCTATTATCAATTATATTATTATGGTTCTATTTCTATTGAAACTAGATGATATGAGGATATTCCATCTCATACATCATATATGCACTTTCTAGAGATCCCATATCATGCATTATTGAAATTCCATCTAAGTTGCATTAGCGATTTCATGTTGTTGTGATAGATGTTGTGAATGGTATGCATGATGTTGTGACATATGCTTTTATAGACTACCTACTTTTGATAGGGTATTGATTTGTGTAAGGTTTGTTTGAATGGACGCCAAACATTGTTTCATGAGGTGTTATGGGACCTCATGGAATGTAATTTGGTGGATCATTGTATTGTTTTTCCTTGAATATGAAATGTATAAGACGCCAATCTTTGATTCGCAGGGAATATGGTCCCTCACAGATCGAAATTTGGCACATTAATGTTCATTTTAGTGTTTTTTGGGCATCTAGAACCATTTTTGAGTCTTACTGTATGGAAAAACCCAGAATACATGGTGTGTATTAATGAATAAACACCATGTGTCCTTCTATTTGGGAAGGAACTGTTTTTATTAAGTACATGTCATTTACTTTATGTACATGTTGTGTAGTCTCTAACCGTGTCAGGAACTGTGTGGGTAGAGACATAGGGTTGAGAAAATATTTGGACAGAAATGATGTGTAGCAGTTTCACACACCATGTTGTAGAGACTTTGTATCCAGTTGTTTAGGGAACAACACGGGTTGGTGAAATCATTCTACTACATGTCGTGTCTCTCACAAACACATTGGGTATAGTCAGCTGTGTAACCATTTGTGTAACTAACAACACGGGTCGGTGAAGTACGTATAGTACATGTTGTGTCTGTAAATTACACGCCGTGTAGTTTTATTTTAGGGAAACCACGTGGCATAGCCGTGTAAGAGAACTTGGGCAGGGGAAGAGGATTCAAGTACACACCGTGTGTTAAGACAACACACCAAGTGTATGATTTGTTACCCAACCTAGGTGGGGATAAGTACACACCCATGTGAAGGATTAAGGGAACATGTCGTGTAGGAATTATACACACAATGTATCCATGTTTTGAAAAACTGGAATGATTTCATTCTCCTTTTCCCTTATTACACTTATAGTTTTCAGTCCATCATAATATTGATCAAATGTGTGTGCTTGAAATTGAAGAGTTAGGCCATTGAGACATCCTCTAGTTTTCTGGCAGTTACAGGGTAGTGATCAGATGCCAGACATGGATGATCAGGGACTACCAACAAGTCATCCGGTTGTTCTAGTCTTGGGACCAGCCGTTATCCCAAATACAGGTTTCGATGAACTGTTCCGAGAGGAATTTATAAGGATTATGCAGACCTTCCAAGGAGTAACGTGCCCTGCCCCTTCTATGGTAGAGTTGGTGTGGGTTTCTCAGCAACAACATATTCCCACCTTCATAGGGGAAGGAGGACCTCAGTCTACAGATTCATGGTTAAAATCCATGCTATCTATATTCAACCATCTGGAGACACCTCTAGAGAGGATAGAGAATTTTTCTACATATATGCTTTGAGATTTCACCAAGAGATGGTGGGATGTGATCTCATAGGCTGAACGTCAGCAGGTTATGCCGTGGGATGAGTTCAAACATGCCTTCTATGACTACTTCTACCTGGATAATTTAAGGGACGATCAAGCCTGAGAGTTCATGAATCTGAAGTATGGTACTCTTTTTGTTATGGAGTATTCATCTCGCTTCATAGAGCGGCTGAACATCATCCCTATTTCAGTAGGTGATGAGTTATTTTTGGAAATAATGTTTGAGGATGTTCTCAAGCACGACATACGATCACAGGTGAACATATTCAGGTTGACTTCCATCTCTTCTATAGTCACCCAGGAGCTAATCATGTAGTGGAACCTGAGATGTTTTGGAGTGGTGAGCCATGGATGTTCGAAATCTAGAGCTGGTATTCCCCCTATTGACTACAAGATGCACTATAGGGAGTCCAGAGGCAGAGATCTGAGGAGACAAGAGTCATCTTCTGGTAGCCTGGTGGTGTGATACAAGTGTGGGAGGAGTGGGAATATGATGCCACATTACCCGAGATACCCAGTGGAGTGCCGATCATGCGGCATGGTGGTTTATCATTAGTTCTTCTATCAGATATTCTCACCAGCAACTGGTGACTAGGGTTTTTCTATGACTCTTCGTTCGGGAGCTGCACCACCATTTGCTCCCCAGTTTTGGAACTAGTGTTCTTCTGGCCATTCAGACTGAGGTGGAGGTCATGGACATGGTATCCAGTCACCATTAATTCAACTACAATATGGTGGATCAGGTAAAAGTGGTCAGCAAAGGTCACAAGGCTATAGTGCGGGTTAGAATTTTGCAGTGGACTATACCCAACAAGAGCAGGATCCCATACCCTCTACAATTCGAGGTACGATCCTAGTTGCCTTTGTTTTAGATTCTACCTTCTTTGATATGTGGGCTTCTCATAGATTTATTTCTATTTCTGTTGTGGAGATCCTCGCGATTTGTATCTTTTCTTTCGTTGAGATCATGACACTAGACACACCGTTGGGGACAATAAATGTGTCTGTACGACAGTGTAAGGAGTTCCCTCTTGAGTATGGTGGGTGTTAATTCTATATGGGACCTTTATTTCTTAGAGATGATAGGCTATGATGTCATCCGTGGAATGGATTGGTTAGTTCCCTTCCAGGAAGTTTTCGATGGCTATCGTCGTAGGGTGAATTTCTCATCACCGGAGGGCGGATCGTGTTTTCGAAAGGGTGAATGGGAAGTCCAGGCGAGTTGGGTGAGAATCGAAAATCTTGGGTTGGGAGGAGTTACAACCCTAATTTCTAGTATATATTTGTATGACTAGGGATCTTCACATATGGACTTTCCTCTAGTCATAGATAGTTTCAGGGAATTCATTCCAAAATACTTTACAGGATTGCCTCCGGTGCGAGAGGTGTACTTTTCTATCGATCTTTTGCTATGTGCGGAACCGATTTCCATTCCTCCTTATAGGATGGATTACCTAGATTTACAGGAGCACAAGAATTAGTTGGAGGAGTTATAGGCAAAGGGTTTTATCCGACCTAGTACTTCTCCCTGGTGTTTGTCTGTCTTGTTTGCAAAGAAGGCAGACGGTACCCTCAGAATGTTGGTGGATTATCGAAAGTTGAACCAATAGACGGTCAAGAACTGATATCCCTTGGAGAGGAATGATGGTCTCTTTGATTATCTTTGAGGATCCCACCTATTCTTCAAGATTGACTAGAGATCTGTTTATCATCATTTTCTCGTTAAACCATTAGATGTACATCTTATAGCCCTTCAGAGAAGGTATGGTCTACACGAGTATGTGGTTGTGGAGTTCAGTCTCATGAACACACCTACAGCTTTTAGGGCACTGATGAACCGAGTGATCCATCCATACTTGGATTCTTTCATGTTAGTATTCTTGGACGATATATTGTTGTACTATAACACTTGACATGACCATGATACACATATTGAGATCATTTTGAGTACACTAAGAGAGCATCATTTATATTCTAAGCTATCGAAATTCCACTTTTTGATGAACCAAATTCACTTCTTGGGTCATGTTATCTCAGAGGCAAGAGTATCAATAGAACCAAAGAAAGTGAGAGAAGTAGTTTTTTGGGAGCAACCAAAAAACTTCATTGAGGTACAGAGTTTATAAGGTTGTCTAGTTAATAGATACATTTTATAAAGGACTTTTCATGCTTAGTAGAACCACTAAAGGGATTGACTAAGATGGTTTTGTAGTACTTGTGGTCAGATACTTATGATTCACCCTTTCAAGAGCTAAAAGGGAGGTATACTTCTGCACTGATACTAGTATTTCCAGAGCCAAGAAAAAGAAATATTGTATACTGTGATGCATTAAGTATCGAGCTGGGATCTGTGCTTATGCAGGGAGAAGGAGTTATTGCATACGATTCTCGGTATTTAAGGCCACATGAATGAAACTACCAGATGCATGATCTCGAACTGGCTTTAGTTGTTCATGCCTTACAATTTTGGAGACATTATCTTCTCGGAGGGAATTTTTTTGGTTTTCACCGAACACAAAATTCTCAAGTATATCTTCTCTCAATGTGACCACAATTTGAGACATTGAAGATGTGTTGAGTTCGTTATGTCTTTTTACTTTGAGCTTGCCTACACACCTGGAAATGGGAACGTTGTGGCTGGTGCCTTGAGTAGGAGGACTCAGATATAGGTAGTTCAGGAAGTCAGTAGTGAGTGGTTTCTTATGGATCTATTCTCTAAGATTTATTTAGAGGTGCACGATAGTCAAGGGAAGATGTTTCTTTCTTCTATGGATGTTACATCTACTCTACTTTATTGAGTGAAAATGAGGCAGCTATTAGATTCTGAAGGCCTAGTCCTATGAGAGAGTGTTGTAAGAGAGGACCCTATTCTTGGATGGATAATAGGGAAGGATGAGATCTTTCATTTTCATGGGCACATATGGGTTCTAACAGACATACATGAGGAGATGATGTGAGACATTCATTCCATATTTTGGGTAGTTCATCCTCGTTTCACTAAGATACATCATGATCTATGCCATTATTGTCTGTGGCCAGGTATAAAAAGGGATGTTGTTGGGGTTTTCATGAGATGTTCCACCTACCAACTGGTGAAGGTGGAGAATCAGCGACCAACATGGATTTTGCAGTAGTTACCCATTCTTGAGTGGAAATGGAACAATGTCACGATGGACTTCGTGGTGAGTTTACCGAGGTCGCCTCGGGGGAATGATGCAGTTTGGGTGGTCATGGACAGACTCATGAAGGTTGATCACTTCTTTCTGATCAAAGAGACCTTCAGTGTTGACGATCTTGGAAAGTTGTACATCCAAGAGATTGTATGTTTATATGGAGTTCTGCACTCAATTATTTTAGATAGGGATGCACATTTTACATATCTGGTCTGGCAGGGACTTCATAAGGCTATGGGTACACAGGTACTTTTGAGTATAGCTTACCAGCCCTAGACTGACGGCTCGTCCAAGCGTACGATTTAGGTGCATGAGGACATGATTCGAGCATGCATCCTAGATTTTAGAGGTTCTTGGGAGAATCACATACCTCTTGTGGAGTTTTCCTACAATAATAGTTTTCAAGAAACTATTAAGATGGTACATTATGAGGCTTTGTACGGTAGGTCGTGCCAATCACCCTTATATTGGCTGGAGGCAAGAGAGGCAGCTATGCTGGGACCTCGTTCTGTCCAGGAGACAATAGAGTAGATAGAGTTGATTTGAAAGAGGATGTCTACTGCACAGTCTCGAAAGAAGTCATATGCTGATCAAAGGAGATGACCCCTGATGTTTGAGGTCAGGGATCAAGATTTCCTGCATGTCACACTGTGGTTGGGATGATTAGGAGATAGGGTGATATTTCACTGATGTACGTCGGGCCATTTGAGGTGTTGGAGAGAGATGGGCCGGTTTCCTATCGGTTGCAGTTACCTCAAAGGTACCATTATATGCATGATGTCTTCCACATTTCTCAGCATTACCGTTACTTCTCAGACCCATCTCATGTTTTTCAACCCAAGGAGGTTGAGTTAGTGGTGGACGCCTCGATTAAGGAGCATCCTATCCAGTTTGTTGATCGAAGTATGAATGTTCTCTATTGTTTATTTGTTCCTCTTATATGAGTTCTATGGTAGTACGGGTAGGTATTGGACGAGACCTAGGAGAGGGAGGCCCATATACGATTGCAGTGTCCGAAGTTGTTCGAGGATTCTTCTTATACGACGCCTTTCTAGGGAAACTCAGTGAAAAATTTCTTTAAGGGGGATATTTGTAAGAACCCATATCTTTTTTTAGATACATTTTTCTCTTTTCTCATGTTGTTGAGAAAAAGATGAGTTTCTATAAATTTCGGAATAACACACCATGTACTTATATGTACACGCCATGTACTCTTTTTCTGGATGTAGCTGTGTGCTGGCCATGTAATGGCCGAGCAGACAACCGTGTGTGGGGACCTGGATACCACGTAATTTAGGGGCCGATTAAGTCATGTACATACCATATACTCATAAAGTACCCACCATGCTCTTTCATTTTATTTCATTAAATGGGCTAGGGTCGTGCTTAATTGGAAAAAGTGTCTTCTACTTTGCCTTCTTAGACTAAGAGTGTCCATACGGCACCGATCCTTCCCTGAGCCCCCGATCGAGCATCAGTTCTCCAATCTGACCGTCGTCGATTGCATTGGGATTTCTATGGTATTCACTTCCTCCTTCTAGAGCTTCGTCTATTGATTTCTCCTCTTTCTCATGTTTTCCTCGGTTGAATGTTTTATTCGTTTTTGTAGATCTACCATGTTTTAGGTTGATCAAAGGGCTGAAGCCGGGGTATATCAATCTCATGACACTGAGGAAGGTGGTTTGTTCTTTTCCATAGATATTCTTTGAGTTAAATGAGAAAAAGAGCCCAATAACCTTGTTTAGGGAATTGCATGTTTACAATTTTAGCCCTATTAATTGCCTACTATGAATATATGCTTGAGTATAGGTCAATTGAATTTAAATAGGGTTAATTGCTATGATTTGGAAGTGTTTTCCCATGTATATTTTGTTTACGACTGTTTGGTCTTGGTTAGCCAGTTAGTATGTTTTGATTTCCATTCCTACTGCTGATAGGATGGAGTGATTTTTTATCTAACATTCTTTTATGCTATAGATTATTTAGCCAAGTTGTTCTTGAGGTGTACTTTGGCCGTTATACATCGCTCTGCTCGATTGACTTACACAGGGCTATGGGAACCTCATGTAGTAGATTATCGGGGGAATGGACTCTGAGGGCTTCCCCAAAGTGTATATTTTACTGTTATGATGTGCGAACATAGAGGGAAGGGACGTATGTTCTTCCTCAGTGTTTTAGTAGTTACTCTATGTGGGCCCCAAGGGGAATTGGATGTTGAGTGCTTCCCTAGAGTGCCTTTTAGTTATCGATACAAGACTATAGGGGGAATTGATGGTTAGTGCTTCCTTAGAGAGTATGTGATAAGCTGAACCAAAGGGGTTATACTATGTGTACTTCCTAGAGGGTGGCTTGTACTTGTTTGGTTGAACCAGAGGGGTTAGACTGTGAGTATATCCTAGAGGGTTACATGTTTGTGATAATTTCGTACTTGATATATGAAATTGATTACATTGAAACTGTAGGATTGTTTACATTCGAGTACTTCCTTGTTTATTGAATCTCCTTTCTTGATTTCTAGCATATATATTCACTGACTATTAGGCACATATCATTTGGTGGTTGCCTTCTCGGATTAGTCTCACACCCTATCTGGGTCATGATTTTGGTCCCAAACAGATTATATTACTGCAGGTATAGACAAGGTCAAGTTCCCTTCTACTTCAGGTACATGATTGATGTGGAGCTAGGGAGCATGGGACCTAGCCGAGGCTTGCGATGCTGTTGGATTTTATCTATTTCTTTGTACATTGGTTATTTATATACTCCAGCACTGTGACTTTTTTTGACTCCTTTCCTATACATATGTATCATGCATCATTTATATTTGTGCTCTAGTTTAACTTACTTTTCGTCTTCAGTTGTTTATTTATTATATGGAATTATTATTGTTTCTGATATTGCTATCAGTTTACTTCGGTTGTGTTACTCTTCCAATGAATGAATAGTTTCCCCACTATCACAACCAAGGCCCTCGCTAGTAGTTGGTAGCCTCTGGTGTTCAGGGAAATGCGCTTGAGGCCATGTGGCCAACCATGTACGGGGGTGCCTTTGGGTGGCTTCTAGAATAGGGACATTACACTCAAGATTGAATATGGTTACACAATCATTTAATTTCGATTCACATTTCATCTTCCAAAAAAACTCCCAATGGATCCCTCATTCATAACAAGTTAAGGGAATACATTCCAAATTCATGTAATCATTTAGGGTTTCAAACCCATTAAACATAGAAAATCAATTTTTTGAGAGGATGGATTTTTGGTGTCATCAAAAACTTTTTGGGGAAAGCATTACCTACTCTAGGACTCTATTATAGTTTTATTATATCATCATGAATCTTTCCAAAATCCTGATATAAGACCTGTTACTAGAATAAAACAATCACATGACGAATCTCTATTAATGAAACTGATAATTCAATTAATGACCCCTCTATATGTATCAAATTTTTTCCATCGAGTTCCTATTATTACATGACAATGAGGGGCTCATTTTGTTTTAAAGTCGTATATCCCGAAGCATTAGAGTTTACTTCCATATAGGTAGTTAATTAGTATTTCAGGAACATGATTCAACCTCCAATAAGTGTCCTACATATTCTGTGAGAACATGAATCTAATCCAATTTAGTTTATTTGACATGGTTTGGGGTCATATAAAAAGACCACTCTGTTCAGTTTAACAACATGATTTAAGGATGTATATGAGGGAACATAGGAAGGGATTATAGAGCACAGTCTATTGGAAGGCATCATAGGTATCCTTCGTATAATTTTAATTATATTCTTATTAGTTTGGTTTGATATCAACTCATTTGTGGGTGTGAATAGATAATTAGTAATTAAGTAGTGTTATTTCCAAAGAGTTTATCAATATGGTATTGCCTTAGGGACCTACCCCAAGGTGTATTCCCATATAAGGAGGTATTGGTACCAATATATGAAATGGGGATTACTGACTAAGGTTGAACATATTAGAGAAATTTTTATGATTCAAGTGACACAATCATTTCATATCCTTATTATATCATACACTATAAGTTATGTGGGTCCCAAGGGATAAAAACACACCATACACACTATATATGGATTTGGGACTTATGCATTGAGGTTGTCTTAATGGAGTGTCTGATACCAATCTTGATCCATATGAATGAGTCTTATGTATCGTACTTATAGTCAGAATCAGAGTCCTCATAGTTTAGTAGGTTTCCTCAATCCTCTAATTGATGTGAAATGGTGATATAATTATAGTATAATTCAGTCTGATTATTTAAAATAGATGGAATATGGAAGGAAATACACCCGGTAGGATTCCTATAATAAATATTTTTCCCTTATCCTCCAATAGATAATGATTAGAGTGCATGAGTGGTCGATAGAGAATTTTTAGATAGAATGAGGATACCATAATAAAAATAGAGTTTAATGAGTTCCCATTCCAAGTACATTAGGGAAACATACCATATTAAGGGGGGATGATTTACTAAAGATTTAGTTTTGATGGTTCACATGGTTTGAGGACATATTTTTAAGTATTATTAATGGATAATTACAATATGTTCAGGGTGCTTTCCTGACATGTTTGGGGGTGTCTTCAGGACATGTTTTGGGTGTCTTCCTATAATGTATGGGGTGTCTAACTGACATAGTCAATATTTTGTTGGGATACCACATGATAATGTTTAAGGGATACTTCTGGGAAAGGTTGACATAAGTTGGGGTATTTACTTGATTGATGTTGACAGATTCAAGGGTATGGACATGATGGAAGATGACATATCGTAGGTTCTTCACATGATCGAAGTTGGCATATCTAGGGCCCTTCGTGAGATCAATATTATATGTATAAGGGAAGTCACCTGATCAAGTTGACATGATTGAGAGTCATTTTATCATCTAACTAAAATTTCTAGGTGATTTCGTGTGACCAAATATGACATTAATGATTATTTTGTATTACACATCCAGGGTGCCTTATTATGATCAATTAACTGATTACCCAATGCAAATAATTAATTTTCATGAAAATAGGGTATCTTCCTTCAGATGAATCTTCATTTATTTTTATCCATCCAAGGGTAAATTCCTAAATATTTTTCTAGTGTTTTCCTCATGAGTGATTTCATGACAACGACAACATGATGAAGGTCCCTTGTGTGATATAGTTGGTATTATAGAGACCCATTATGTGATTAATTAAATGATCATTTCATGTTAGTAAACATATCGTGTAATCCCTTAAGTTACTCATTAGAGAATTTTGGGTCCAGGACTCTTAATATTTCACGATCTTTTACTATGGGAAGTTCCCTCTCACATTAATGTGCATTTCTCATTATGTTAAGTGTTATTTTTTAGGCATTATAATCATGAATTTATTATTTTTAGTGGGGGAAAATATACCTGGGCATCACAATGTATCATGATAGGCCAATAATCTAGAAACATATATTTGTTACGAAATAGGACTCCCTATATAGATCTTAGCTAACATTTAGGTAGGTGAATTTTTTATTGTTTCCTTAGTGATCCTAGATATCATAGTTAGTAAAGGGGACCTCTATGTATATTAGGCTCATACATTGAGATTGTGAATTTATATTTTTCATTTTTATATTGAAATGAAAGGTTTATCTCTATTATTTATGTATGTATATGGTGAACTTATTTAAGAAATTTTAGGTCTTGCGGGATGGACCATGTGTCTTGCAGTATAACATTGTGTGACTAGGATATTGTAATGTAGTTTAACGTCATGCGACTAGGATGTTGTCATGTAGTTTAACATCATGTGAATTGGAAACATTTCTGAGAGGAATGAATAAATCATAGAAACTACGTATCTATAGGAGATACAAAAATTAAAATGAAAAGTGTATTAGATTGAAATTTCATAACCATTATTTGATAATGGATATGATGCATAGATGTTTTACATTCCATGGGTTAAAATTCACAACAATAGTTGCATTATGGGAAGTATAAATCACAACCTTAGAATACTTAGTAAACATGGGTGTATACTGGTTGGTATGGGATAACTATTAGTAATAACGAAGAGACCATATCCTATGAAGTCAAGGAAATAAATCCTGGACTTATTGTGGGCCTCTCAGTTGAGAAAATAACATGAAATAATCCCAAGCCCTAAATCATTGTGTAATTCACCAATAAATCCCAATGGGGTCTATTGGGATTAAACATTCCATCTTATCAGTTTTTATAGATTATAACCATGATCACATGATATCATTGCCTATGGGGTTAAAAGAGAATCATGTATACTTAAGGAATTAGTTTTTATTAACTCATATATAAAATATATGAATTTGTTTCACAGATAACATAATATTGATGATGGGTTTGAGAACCCTAATGAGCACACAATTTTTTATTAAATAATTTTATAGAAAATGGATAAATCATGCGACTCTTGAGTACACGATTATTAAAGGGAATAAACTATTCAATGTGAATACCTCTTATCATGTGGTTTAATGGCACTTGACAAGGACATGGTCCAATATATTTAGGTAGAACAAAATCTAAATTATACTAGTTAGAGAATGTTTCCAAGTTCCCTATGCTCACATGATTCATTCTCGAAGTGAGAAATGGGAGAATGGTAGACTACTGATTAAGTTATGTGAGAGTTCATGAAAGGGAACATAAAGCGGTATTCCCATTTTATTCAAGAAATAATCCTTATATAAATTTGGCTCTCATCAATGGAAATAGTTTGGGTGATGAGAACTAATGGATGATCTTGAAATACGGGATCCATGTATCACTATATATCTCATAGCATTGGAATCAATCCATATGTAGTTCTTTGTAATAATGATCCCCAAAAAGATCATGATAATTCATATGGAAGGTGGAATTGTTACTCTTGGGCATGGGATACTCATAAAAAATTCTTACACATGGATATGGTTTTCATATAAGGAATGATTCATTTCTAAAACAGAATGTGATGTCTTGGAATCCCTACATATCTCAATGGAATAAGAATCATGTTCTTGTTGTTATTACATTGGATCCCCACACAAATCAAAATTGTTTGTGGGAATGGGTAAATAAATCATTGTGTCATGACTGGACCCAGTATTGGTGACTTAGGCATCACTATGTATACTATGGATATTAGAATCAATCCCCACATAGTTCTTATATATGGTATCTATGGTGATTTTATTCTTTCATAGGTGAAAAGTTTTTTTATTTTATATCATGTTTTATTATGATTGTGGTTGGTCCATGGATTAAAATATCTGGATATTGCTACATATCCTATAATAATAGTAATAAAGACACATGTAGTTAGGATAGAGAAAAAACCATACACAAGTCTGACCTATACATAAAGAAAGGGCATTTTTCTCTTATTTAGACCTGACCCAACCGTCATGCTAGTCATAGTACACAAGGGGTGGTATTATCTATATAGTTTAATGTTCTGTATGGGGTACCCTAATGCAATTTAGTTTGGAGTCCTACAATAAGGACCTAGAATATGATTGCATAAAATACTAATAAATTATTATTTCCTCTTGGAAATAGGAATAGATTATAAAATAAATCATATATTTATATTTATATATGAGGATTAAATGTTCAATTATTGGAGATACCAACACCACACCAATAGAGAAATAAATCATGTGATTAAGGGGGGTCATTCATCTTGGACCAAAATTTCCTGTAAAACAGGACCTTAGAATTTTTATTCCCCTGAAATTACTATAGTGGTACCTTTAGGAACCAAAACATTTCTTAGGGACAAGCTCTTTTGAAATGTGTTATTCACCAACAAATTCTAGTAGGACTCCTTCATGATTATTCAGTACGTATTACCAATATGTTATGGAAGGCTATGCTCAATGTATTGTGTGGTTTATACATAAAAATGTGGGACATGAAGTTTGTATAGATGAAAAAAGGTGTTTGTAAAGGGATTTAAGAAGCTCGCAGAAGTTAGTTCTACATAGGGGATATATGCCCCTAAATGAATGGGTATAATAATGTGATGTCACAATATTTATTTAATAATGATCAAAAAGAACTGATAAGTAACATTAAGGTAATATGAACCATTTTTAATAGTTTTTTGGTATGATTAAATAATAATTCAAGAATATATAAGTTAAATTGAGGTGGGGACCAATTGGTATAGGTCAAAAACTGATAATGGAAAAAATCCCATAGCCCACACAGTTAGGACAATGTATCCTAGTTTTTAGGGGGCCTTTCCTCTAGGGATATAACATTAACTAGATGAAAGTATTATATAATTGTGTTATTCACCAAAGAATCATAGTTGGGACCCCGTGGACTAACAAGTCCCTATTAACAACTTCTTTCAGGTGAGAACCAGGTGTAGAGGGGGCATAATGTCCCTGGGGTTATAAGATAAGAATATATACTTAATAAACTTGTGGGTATAACCTCATATATTGTTTAAATGAAGTTGTATCATGGTTAATATAAGATTCACGATGGTTTCGATCACCCAAAAATTTACACCATCATTTATTTAGAAAAATTCAAGGTGAATTGATAAAATATAAAACTATTGAATACAGAGTCATTAGGAGTAAAATCTATTTTTCCTGAATACCTCTTTTCTTTGAATTTAACATCATACAACCAGGATGATGTTATGTAGTTTATGTTCACATGGCTAAGAGGTTGTCTTTATAGTTATCCTCATGAGATTAGGACATAATAACCTATCTAGAAAAAATCAAAATCACATCGGTCAAATTAGCTTTACAGGTTCCCAATGATCATAAGATTTATCATCGGTTAGAGAAACAACAGACACACTATATAGTCCATTGAGAAATGTGAGATTTCATAATAGGTAATATGTGAAGGTCTTCAAAAATTAATGTAGACAGGAACCCATTCATTGATCTAACTATACTAGAGGGAATGATTGGGGGTGTTGTAAATTGATGGATGAAATTATAATGGATGATCCAAGCATCACTACAAACCTGTGATGATAGGAATCAAGCCAAACATAGTTCTTATATTGAATCCCCTATACAAGTTTGAACTATATGCTAGGAAAGGGGAATTTTATTACTATTATTTGAAAAAGGATTTGATATTTGGTAATCACTATATATCCCATGATAGAGAGAATAAATCCATACATAGTTCATAAAAGGGAAATTCCTTGTACAGGTCTGACCCACACATATAGAGGAGGAATTTTTCCATTTATATAATAGGCAAACCCTGTATTAGAGATTCAGACATCACTATGTATCCTATTATAATAAGAGTCAATCCGTTAGTAGTTATTTTATTGAAAATTCCCTATGATGGTGTGACCCATATGGAGGGAGAAGACATGTTTCCATTTATTTTGTTTCTGGACCAACACTTTTATGTTTGGGTGTCACTTCATATCATGTGGTAACATAAATAAATCCCCATTTAGTTCTTTTATTGAAAATTCACTATATACGTCTAAACGATACTCAAGTAGGGGAAATTATT
Organism: Viscum album; assembly: GCA_963277665.1. Taxonomy (NCBI): domain Eukaryota; kingdom Viridiplantae; phylum Streptophyta; class Magnoliopsida; order Santalales; family Viscaceae; genus Viscum; species Viscum album. The sequence goes on along the minus strand of OY728133.1, from coordinate 2,059,339,511 downwards.
TTCATTTATATTATGGATAATCCAACACTTTTAGATCTGAGCATTACTATATACGCAATGGTTACCAAAACCATGGAACATGAAGTTAATGTATGGAAAATTCTTTATATAGGTATGAACTATATTCTTGCAGGGGGTAATTCATTTTTTCTCTGTATATATATAGATATTTTCCATTGAATCATTTATAAAGTAATATATTTGGTTGGGAAATAAGGAAAAAATCATGAATGTGGTTTGTTTTCTTAAAACCAATTGGGAACATTTTCCAAGTTTAGTGTTGTTGGATGATGAGTGGACTCGGTTGGTAGGCCCATAAACAAAAATCCCTTTTCACAAATATACCTCATGTATTTGAAACAGAGGTAGGTCCTGTGTGAAGACCCCATGTCATGTTAATTTAATTTTCTGTTATAGGGACCACACTCCAAGTAGTTTAACATTATTTTTTGATCTTTCCATTTGTTTAGTTCAGTGTCATACAGTAAGAAAATATACTATTTAATTTAATTTAAAGGGGTAATACCACTTCATTATAATTTAATGTCATTCATTAGGATGTATTTAATGTAGTTTAATGTAAACTGGTATGATGTATTTATATATATATTTTAATTTCATTTGTCCCAGACTCGGATTTTTTGATTATTGTTATCTGATATACTTTATAAGGAACCTTACATTAGGGGGGTGTGGGGGTAACATGTTCCGCATCCCTCATGGACAATAAGTAATCTTTCTTGGAATAAAACTTATGTATGATGTAAGGCCCTTTTCACTTGGGTTCTATATTTAGTGGTATCTTCCCTATTATTATCGATGTTATGGGAACCAATACCAGTTCTACTTGAAGGAATGAGGGGAGGTGAATCTTATTATTTAAGGTCCACAAAAGATGAATCAGATAAATTTAAATGATTTGCTGCATACACAACTTTCTTCTCATCGAGTTTCTCTAACCCATCCATCTGATTCTATGAGTTCTCATCATTAATGTTGTAATTAACCAATTTTTTAATTGATAATTGTTTTCTATTTTTTTTGTCTTATTATATTTGAACTCTAAAACCCCTTTTCCCTTTATTGATTAAGTGAGTATAAATTGAAATGTGACTATCAGGTTTCAACCGTTATATGAACATTGGTCAATTATGATCATTGGTTAATAAGACCATTGGTTAAAATAAACCTTGTAAACTATAATCCTTTTAAAAAAGTTTACATTATAATTGGTATTATAAATAGAAATGATAATGGTTAATTAATGCAGAAAGAAGAGTCGAAGGCCTCATCTAGTAGAGTCATGTTATAAAAATCCCATTTTTCAAAACATGAGAGGGAGGTAGCATCATTGGGATTCAATATTTAAAAATACCAATCCAATATATACAATGTTATTAATGAATAAAATCTCATACTAGAGAAGTTCACGTTAGTGTATATTACTACTCATGCGATGTTAGCTAGGTCGCCCAATGAGTCTATCACATTCGAAAACCTCACCCTTAGGTCATATGTGGGGGTTACAAGGGGTTATGTGTCAAGTCCCTAGTTACTTAAAATGTAATCCATTTTTTGTAATAAATGTTTTGTTACATATTTTCTGTTTTAAGAATAGTTTTTCTTAATAAAATAGAGATGGATTCTGAAATATTTATTTTTTGGACAGAAATTGTTCTTTTCCAAAAATTATAATTATTATATAAATCTTAAGTATTATGAATTATATTTACTGTAATTAAATAGTTTTATAAAAATAATCCTTTCAAATTATAAATGTAAAAATACTTTATTTTTTCAAGTATTATAAATTTCACTATGCAATTTAATATGCATTTTTTGTTAGTAATTATTTTAAATAAATAATTAAATTTATAGTTAAAAGATAAAATAATAATATTTAAAGAATTATTAGGATAAAATAAATATATTTTTTGGATTCATAATATCTATATTATGTTATGATGAATTTGTGTGAATTTTATAAAATTCCTTAGTTTTTTGTGAATAGTAAAAATACAGTTTGAGTTTTTCGGTAAGTTTAATGAAATCCTAGATATTACTTAATTATGTAATGATTAATTGAAAATTATGGTAGAATATTATGTTCTAATATAAGTCAATTGGTGTCCCAAGTTTCCAACATCATGGGAAAATACCATGGTCAATCCCATGGTTTTGCAAATACCACCAATGAGGCATCCAAGAAAATTAATAAAAACAAATACCTCACTGTTTCTATAAATACCCACCCATTACTTCATTTATATTCATTAAAAAATCAACATCAAGAATACATGATAGTTTTACGTCCCAAGGTTTCCTCAAGCCCCTAAGGTCCCAATCCCCTTATTTTAGGAACACTCTTCACGATAAATGAACGTACCACCCTCCTCTTTTAATTAAGAAATCCTTTTATGTTATAACTTTTAATTTGAATGTTATTATATTGGGATACGTTATTACATATCACCATTAAATCCCATATTATTTCAAAATTATGAGAGACCTTTTTTCCTCATCGACAACATTTATAAATTTTAATGTGACCCCCGTTAGGCTGCCGAAATCTCCTAAGGGAAATTTCAACTTCTCTTTTCCTTTCAAGTTCTCTTTTGTTTATGTGGTATGTCAATAAAATTTCCAGAAAAAGTTATTGTATACATTTTATTATATAAATTTACTGTATGAATATTATTTATTTATTTGGATACACTTTTCTACTCACTTTTTAGTGTTTTCTAAAACCATGTTTCATACTCGTTATGCTATAGATTTTAAAACTAAAAATCTCTCTCTCATTTCAGAAGAAATTATTTTATTATATTTTGTGAATACCTAACCCTATTTATTATCCATGTGTGTTAAAATATATTAAAAAATTATTTATTTCATTGTGGGATTAACATACATGAAACCCACCTTCTTTTTCTGTGGGTATAAAAAAAACATAATGAGCCTGTTTGTAATAACTTCTACAAAACATAATGATTTTGATATGAACCATTTTTCATTTATTATAAATAGATTATTTAGGAAATTTATTATAATTATATACGTGGGACACATTAATTATTACATATTAAGGATGATCCATGACAAAACTCTAATGCATTTGGAAAATAATTTAGTCTCTAGAGAAGACAAGTTTTATAATACCATGGTGAATAATAATGGTAATTTTTTTGACCCCATAGTGTTAAACCTAGGTGAATTGCTTATGAATTAATAAATTAAATGTTTTATTCGTATTTTAATGTTATGATTAATGTTATTATTATTATTATATTCCTATTTCTTATGACATTATTTATTTCATCATGTTCTTTATGATATTTCTCACGATCACAAGTAAATTGTTTCCCTTGTTTAACATTAATGGGCCATAATCCACCCATTCCTTCAATGTATATTCCCATTTTATGAGATATATTAATTGAAATTATCATAAACCTATTATGAATCCATTAAACTATTATAGAATAATTTTTTCATATTTTCATATATTATGTTGCTTATTTCTACGAAACTAAACATTAAAAGATCATCTATTTGTAAAATGTAATGAAAAGTTATGTAATAAAAAAGAGGGATTCCATATTAATTTTTTCCAAATATATATACATGGAGTGAGGGAAACTAAACTATAATGGATAAAACTACCTATATCATATAAACCAATGAATATGGGGTCACTCATGTGGCAGTGGGCATGATACTACGATTGTTCTGTAAGCCTAATGGATCTTGTGTGGCCAAGAGTTATTTCCATTATCAAACATTTTGTAGAGTATAATAGACAAATTCTTTTTAATGTTTTGTATCAATAAACATACCACTAAATGATAATGGGATGAATGTCTTGACATTATATTATATTCCTGATACAATGTTTCTTCTCTATGAACATAAGTTGTTGCCATTGTTTTCCAATATATTTTGATGGAAACTGAATATAATGATAATATTGGAATTTACATAGTTGATGATATTATTGTTACTGAATTATAGGAGGGGTATGACCTTATCCCCTTTGAAATAGAATTCAATATCTGAAAGAATTTTTGAAAACATCTTCACTGTTACTAGGGGATGTGGCCCCACAATGTCCATTTGCCATATGGAAAATGGATAATAATAAATAGATATATCTATTTAATTTATTGGGGATTATGGATGAAGATTTTATGAATCTGATATGAATATAACATAAATGAGTATTCGATATAGTCCTTCATAATTTCATTCCAGTAGTAACCAAGGCTCCTAATTTGGTGGGATAGTTTTGTTCTAGATTGGTGAGCACCACAAAATCCTTCGTGGTTTTGTTTCAGAATTATTGGGTTATCTCTTTATATAATGAACATTAATAGGACTCATTTTGGCTTCATTATAGAGGGATTTAAGTTCATTAATCCTTTCCCAAAGGGTGAAGTGTGATTCTCATCATCGAATCTTTTCACTTTTGGCTTGATATTATGGTAGAGTCATATTTTAGTGGAAAAAGATAATTGGATCCATACATCTAGGTGTGGATATAAGATCATCATGTACTGGGGTAACCTTAACAAGATTGATTAATACCATGTTATAGACACAAACTAGTGAGACCAAACTTGGATTTTTGTTGTGAAAAACAACATCATATTTATTTTTATCATCCAATACTATGGATTTATTGGCTAGTGTGTTAACATGAGTATTTTTTTTATCAAGTGACATGATGAAATGTTGGTTAAAAATTGAATTCTTCTATCAATCCTCTAATTTAATATATTGGGGGGGGGGGGGTTCATCTAACTTGATGGTATAATCATTGTGGATTTATTTTATTACTAGTCCTGATTCCACATTTAAATTTAGGTTGTCTATTTTCATCTACATAGCTTGTTGAAAGCCAACAATAAGGGCTTTATATTTTTACTCGTTATTAGTGCATCCTTTATATAGTGAGATAAAAAGGAAAAAAATTATTTATTTTAAGAAATAAATACAATCCAAAGAACAACCTATTTCAGATTTTGGTTTTTTATTATCATTCTGGTTGGACGCCAGGAGGAACCATCAAAATGAGTCTTCGATGTTCTGAGAGTTTCATTGGTATAGAAAACTTCTTGATCTATATGTTTCGCGTCCACAAGAGTGTTTTACTAGGTAAGATGTACTATATTGAAATAACCTAGGTATTTCCCTTAACTAACTTTCTATAAGATGAATTGGACTTACTTATATTATAGGATAACCACCCATTGGAAAAAAATACCAATTAATCAAGGGAGGCTAAAAATTTTCGTGATTAGGTTGACATAATATAACATGTGGAATTCATTGCACTGCATGAAATTCATTATAATTTTCACTGCAAAAAAACATGTGAGGTAGTTCTTTTAGAGAGTGGAATATTGAGTTTCAATATCTAGAATCATTAAAATAATATAGTAGAGAATTTTTTCATTATCCATGCTATTTTTCTATGTGAGGAGAGAACTCTGCAATCATTCCATCATGAAAAAACATAGGAAAAGTGTATTTCTTTTAACTATTGGAATTAAGACTTATGGAAGAATCGGTTATAACTTGAGATTCTTAATAGATTCTTAGCTTCCCATTATTAGGAAAATCCCTTTCTTTTTTAACATTGTTATGTAAAGATATTATCTTTCTAGGTTGGCTATACAATGCCTAATAAAATTGAGGATCCCTTGGATACCCCTTATTTCATTTAGATTTTGAGGGGGTGACAATTCTTGGACTACACCAATCCTTTTTGGATTAATGTTAATACCATTGTGGCATTCCACAAATCCATGGAATTTATATACCATTACCCCAAAATAATGCTTCCCGAGATTCATCTTAAAATAGAACATCTACATTTTTTTGATGATTTATCATAGAACATTGAAGTGGTAATAATGTTGTTGAGATTTAAACACTAGGCCATATAAATAAATTTTAGTGATTTTAGAAAATAAGGGATTGAATATATGATAAATGACATGTTTTTAATTATTTATTGGGTTCTTTAATCCAAATATATTGGAATAGTTTTATGATATCCTATGATGAGCTCTTATAGTATCATCTTCCTCATATTCAAGGGCCCCCATTATTTGATTATACCCTAAAAACTAATCCACAAAGTATAGGGATTAGAATCCAGCAATTTCATTGATCAAAAGATCACTAATCAGTAATGGGAAATGATCATTCATGATATGTTGATTAAAGTCACTAAAATAAATTCAAACCTTTATCTACCCATTCTTTTTATTTATAATGAATATTTCTATAGTCCATTTTGGGAACTACTCCACTCATAATATATTTCATTGATCACATTTTCAATGTTTTAGTCAATATTAGTTTCATGATAGGTGTTTATTTTTATGGAATCCTTTTAAAAGACATCAATGTTCAAATGGAAAGCCTAGGTGATGTGTTTATACATCGGGTTTTACCCAGGAATTTTTTTTATAATTCCAAGAGATGACATTTCAATACCACAAGGAATGTAATGAGATATATATATCCCTCTATTTTAGAGTCATATAAGCAGTAATACATATGTGTCTCTAGTATTATTTCATTACCACATTCACCAACTTATGCTCATTAATGTTTTTGGAGACACATTTCTCAAATGTGGTATGAGTATTCCTAGGTTCGTCATCTTCTTTATCCATCTCTATGTATGTGGGTGAATTTTTAGACATGGTGGGTAATTTTTGGGAATCTCAATCCCTATTGAGGTAAGAGATTCCATGATAAGAGACATTGACATTCTGAAATTCAAAAATTTTCCTATGGAGATTTTGGGGATTCATGTCTTCTATTATACTATTATCTGGGATGCGAGATATTTGGACATACCATGTTGAAAAGAATGTCTTAGAGGAATTTTATATTGCCACTAATGGTTAAAGGGAATTCTAGAATCCCAAAAAAAGAGTTTGTTTGACTTACCTTTTATGAATCCACTTCTTCCTACTTGATTTATTCCACATAAACAAGGTCTATAAATGTTTTATATTATTAAAAAATTATTGGGATTTATTTTACATGCTCAGTAATGATTACGAGTAGCACATAATTTCATTTAAGTATTTTCGATGGATTCACATGAGTAATTATCAATCCATAAGGAGTGGGAACCCGCATAACACCACCCAACATTGTTAATTTTTCATCCTTATTATAGAATCTTTCCTTACCATATACGAATTCTCAGGATGTAAAGGGGGGATTATCACCATGTTTTATGTCGACCATTTTGTTGATGGGGTATTTCAATAATTGTTGAAATGTTCAATTCACAACTACATGTCTAAGAAATTAATGTATTCTGAGAAGAACATTTTATTATAGGTTTTTATAGATAACCATGGAGTCAAAATTATATTTTAGATACCCAAAAAGAGATTTATGATTTATCTCTTTGAGAGGACATTTCTCACTCTTATCATATAATTGAATGGTTACCTTTTTCATAGACAACTCCACATCACTATATCTCAAATTTTATAGAGTATGAAGTAATATAATTTTTATAGCAAAACTATTATCAACTACAAATTTTTTTTTATCGATATTATCATGTATTCCTAAATTATATAGGTGTCTAATTTCACCTTGGAAAACCTCTTCGAAGTCCCATTGGTAAACAAAATAGTGGCATGAAATTATGTTAGCATAATATACTATTCGTAAACCATATAAACAATGAATTCTATCTTAAACCCATGTGGAATATAAATGGAATCAAGGAGTTTATCTATGATTCCATCAAAAAGTTATATGTAATCTAGGATTTAGAGTTGGGTTTGTATAACCACCAACTATTTGATATTATCATATTTTTGTGGCAGAGACATACCATTACAATGATGGGGTTTCTCATTATCATGAAGCTTGGTAGAAGAGTTGATTGAGCTAGATAAACCCATTACCTGAGAAAATATCCATTGAACATATATTTCAAGTTTATTAGATCACATAGGGATACCCCTTTGTTTCGAATGATCACAAAATTGCAATATCACCAGTCATCCAATTAAAATGATTGGGTTTAAAAAATCAATGAAGGACTCTAAATAATCTTCATGAATCTCCTTGACTTGATGAAGTTCACACAACAATTCATTACAACATACATTGATTTTATGAGGATGTGATTGGAATATTGTGTTCTCCCTGATTGCATGACCCCATATAACCTAACATTTTGAATCATTGTCCCTCGACTCCCCGATTTTGTATGATGAAAATCACACTCTATGGTATATTCATCATCCTAGAAGGGATCTGTAAAGTGAACTATGTTAACATAACCAAAATTTATCTTTCCATAAAATGATGTTAATTTTTAGGGAGGCAGTTCCCATTCTCCGCTTCCTGAAGGAAGTCAATATACAAGATTCATAGATTGTACGAGAGATTAATGTGACTCTTTCTATAGTGTATTTACCTATGTTTGATGACTACGTCCACCATTGTATGGAATATTCAATGATTTTTCCCTAGGAAATGGGATCAATATTGGGTTTTGAATATGTTCTCTCTGGGTGGAATGTTCTTAATAAATAATTTTCCAAGTTATCCAGTTATCAAAAATCCTTTCCAACTAAAGAGAATTTATTTCTAATCACCCTCTTATTATGGTAGGGTGAATATCATAGAGGTCACATCTACTGATGAATTTTCTAGTATCACCTATCAAGAATCAACCACATACTAGAGGAGGCCTTCTAAGGAAAAGATGTATTAGAATTTGGGTCCTAGTATCCTATGAAATGGGAAGTAGTGATGGTTGTAAGGGTATGATTTCATTGGGTTCTCTAGGATATATTTGATTAAGATGTTTTTTTTCATATCCTCTATAAATGAACCATGATACATTTAATTTTAGAATGAATATAGTTTTTTATTCAATACTCAAATCACAGATGACCCTGATTTATTTTTTTTCTTCTGACCGAAGGCGGTTGTGTTTCTACATCCCCTCGATGGGAGATGCCAAGAAATTTGGTGATTGTATAGGCTCATTAGTGGGATCCTTTTATGGTTTGAAAAAAAAAATTTTATACCTTACAAATCCCTTTTCATGACATTGTGTTTCGAGGGCCATAATTTTTCCTAAGTTTGTTGAGGGAAATATTCTAGGAATTATGTATTATCTGCAAACTCACAAAATCCACCATGATATTTTATTTTCATCAAAGGTTTTTACATATAATCTTGAATATTATTAACAAAAATATCCAGTAATATCTCTATTGATAATGTAATAAAAATTGAATAGGTCAATACATTTCGCCTGGAGATTATATTTGAAACCCTCCCATTTTTAGTTGGTTTTAATTTCTTGAAGATGAAAATCATCATTTTATTTAATATGGAGAAAAATTGATAAAGTAACCGATGAATAAGGACTTCAAAAATAATTATGGATCCTAATTTAAGAATAATATACTTAAAAGATGATAACCCTACTAGATTCATTACAAAACATCTTTGTTTTTTCAACTCATTCTAGTCTCAAGGGCCCATCATCAGGTCGAATCAGGACACAAAGTACATGAGATATTGTTTTGGATCTATTATAACATAGAAACTTGATGATATAATATTATTGAAATTATGTGGGGGAAAATCACATCCATCCATTTTGGATACGTATTACTTTTTCGCTTTATGAGGGAATATTTCCCCAACATGGCTTCCACTTGAGATGCTAAGGATTTGATTACTTTGAGGAATTTTGGAGGTATCACAATTTGAACCAAATATCATATATAGGTATTTAGAAAGGATTATTGAGGTGGCCCAAATTTTATAACCTGTTGATTCTTAACTCATGCGGAGAAAAAATGATCTCCATGACAGGATAAAGATATCACCATAATGGAGGAAAAGCATGATCATCCTAATCATACTAATTTATGTAGACTAGTTTCCTAGATTTAGAGCGATCCTGACTTTCAAATGTTTCTCTTACTGACATATTATCTCTCTTATGATGTGCGTGTAGAGGGATATGAACATATTTTTTAAGGTGATACCCAATGGGAATATTTCCATTGACTATTTCCACATTGACTAATCATAGGTTCAATGTCATCTAATCATATTGTGGACTTTTTTCCATTGCGGAGGGGATTTTGGATCTTCTAGATGGAGAGTGGGATGTAGAAAAACCTTTCCCTTTATCCATGGTAGAATTACTCTAAGTAGGTGAAAAATATTACTTTTCAGGTTTAAGGTTATGGACTCTTATTTGACTACTCTTATAAGAAACCTCATTTTGGGCATCCATACCAACTACTTCTTAAGGTATGGTTTCTGCATTTCATCCATAGTAATTTTTATCTTGGTCCTAAAAATATTATTGATTGATGGTGACAGCATTCATTGATGTGTGTTAGGTGGTGGTGGTCAACACATCACTCCATGTAATTGATAAATTCTATACTTATTTATCCTCCTTTTAGGATTTCATTAGTGTCACTTGTTTATACCTGGTCTTATTGGACCATCTAGGATTCTAAACCATATGGGGTTTGATTTAATTTTTTAGAAGTTCCCCCCATATAGGTCTACAAGTTGTGAACATAAGGGAGTTGCCGATGATACTTCGAGATATGGCTACAATTAAAAGTGATCTGGCTTAGGGAAGAAAGAATGGATGAGATGTCAAAAATTGGTATTTACCTCCAAGACTAGAAAATACTGATTCCTTCTTGGGGGATTAAAATGATAAAAATTTCCCCAACCTTGTACGCTGGGGTTCATTGGGGACATTATTGTCAGTTTATGATTCTGTTATTATAGATCTGATGACTGTTGGGTCTTCAATTGTGATACAAATTACTATGTACATAGAAAATGGTGTAGATCTAGAGCCATTACCTATTACATCATATCCCTATTAGTGTATGATATCCTTGATGGTGTTTATTTAGATATAAATTCCTTTGTCCCTATGGGTTGGGTTTTCTAATGGATAGATCACATGAATGTATCTATTGTGATCTACCTCATTTTCTAAAATCACCTTAACACATGATCTGGTTGCAATGGCTACATTTGATGGGATATGCTTCCTATGGGAAGTTTTCGGTAATCCATTACTTAATCTCCCGTGTTTTGGGTGTGTTTATATTTTATTGAGAGGCCCAACCTAGAAGTATATGAGTATCCAAATCTATCAATTTATTTTTTCTTTGCATCATAAAATTGTAGGATATTTTTTTTGTCGAATAACTGGCCAATGCATTACCTAGTCACCTAATCCATCCTATGTATAAGACAATACATGATGTCATATCCAGGGAGATTTTCAACACTGGAGACAGGGTAAAGTTAAATGTTCCATACATTCCCCAACCTTTAATATAAATTTTTGAGACGGATTTAACAACAATTTCCCCAAATGTTTTATTGCTACGGAGGAAAAAGTATTATAATAATTTTTTAGTCTTGTTTAATATTGGGTCCCATATGATTGAAGACACAGAAATTTCCATCTAGAAATAGATAGTATTTATAAACTAGAGGTAAACCTTGGATCCTTTACAAAGGATGTGTTTAGCCTCAACACACTGATGATTCACCCATTTATTCTAGTATATGTAAGGTATGCACACCGCTAGCTCATCTAAGACCTCATAGACAATAGTTCTTATAGGAAAAAATATATTCCAAATGTTTTTTATCTTGATATTTGCACATATAAATTCCAACATCTAATTCATCAAATCATATAACTATACAAAGTCAGACAAGAAATATTTATTCTTAAGGTAGCCTTCTGAACACGGTGAGTTATTGAAGATAATTAATGGAGGGACTATAGATGGTTAACCCTAATGTTTTGAGAACGAATCTATTAGAAAGTGTCTGGATACGGGTATTATTTCTTTATATGGGTGAGATATTACCGTTGGGATGTTTTTGAGGGAATATGTCAAGAGTAGAGTCCCTATAATCCACCTCTATAGTATAATGAGGATGCCCATAAAGGTAATTATAACCTTGTTCTTTGGATAGAGACTGGGAAGACCAATGAGGTTTTGTAGATATGTGATTTACATCATGAAAGACACTAAAATTAAGAAGATTGAGGAAATTATATCCATCATATGTCATAGTCGGGATACGATGACATACCTTTTGGGGTTGAGAAAGAATATGTGAATTATTCTTGGTAGTATTTAGAATAAATGGATGATCATATTTTTTTGAATTAATTTGAGTAAGGTCTTGAGAATATGCTAGATTATTCTAATGGTCTTCTATATTGTTAGTAGGGATATGTTCCTACCTATGTGTAGTTTCCAGAAGTCTACTGTAAACCCTAGTTGATGCTGGAGTATGAGTGCGATTGAAAAATTAATTACCAATTAGAATATTCAAATGGAACTCTAGAAATGTATAAAGGGATATGAGACTACTTTTTATAGCCTTTTATGGATTCTAGTGAAATATTCCAATAGTGGAAGTAGGGATATGAGCCCAGATTCTATAAATTGAAGGAAAAATATGATTCACTTAATCACTAGAGATATGATCCCAACATGAGGTTATCACCAACTTGTAATGAACAACCTCAGATAGAGAGAGGGTTTAACCCCAGTCGTATGATGTTCAAATATTCAAATGGATTTATTTGGTATGAATGTGTACATGTCCTGATTTAGTTTCCAAACAATGTTGGAGATCTACAGTCAAAATAAATAAATGGTCGTAGTCCTATGCCTCATTATTTATCATAATATGCCTATAATACTTCTGGATGGGATCAAGAATGTGTGAATTATCTAGAGTTCCCAGATTTTCATATTTATTATTGTGATATCCCACTCTTGTTGTTTTGATATGAATACGTGACTATCCATTTATCTAAATTAGTGTTGTAATATTTTGGAGTAGATCTTATGTCACTTCCAAATTATAGTGGTAATTCAATAGAGTATCTGTAGAAATGTAGTCCTACTTGTTCTCAGTCTCCATATACTAGAATATGTTTTCGATTGAAGATGGGATATGATACCACTCTTGTTGTATTTTTGACATCAGTATATTTTAATGGGAACCATGAGTGGGTGAAGGGATATATGCATCTCCCATTGTTATTGTTGAAATATGTTGGCATACTTGATCTGGGTGAGTTTAGATTTCAGCCTTATAATTGGTCACCACCAGATTATGGAGAAAACTATTATATATGGATTAGGAAAATGATCCCACTCTCTTTGATTTGCAGCTTTCCATGCACAATGAGACCTCCCGGTTTCCCTGGTATAGATGTCTAGGGGGAAGACATGTCAGGTAGTTCTCTAATAAAGAGACTAAAGGGTACTAGTGGGATGGGGGTGATAAAGCCATTTGAAGGAATCCTCCTAGGTATCTCTTGAACTAATATGGATCCATGTTTGACTCCATGAACCACCTTCCTACGGTAAAGAATGTTCTTATTTTTGTGCTCTATGGATAGGATTATGAAGTTGTTGTTATTGAATACATGCATCACTAGTTTCATTGAATATTTCCTTGAACCATATGCGGTTGATTTATTCAGTATCGTTAGACCACCCTCTTCAGCCGCTTGTTATGGGACCGTACCAAATCAATGGTATTCCTGGAACATCATATTCTACACCTGACGATGAATGCATCATGGAAGTGATTTTGTTTTATGAGCCGTGGAGGATGTTGTCATAACTGAGGTTCTAGAATATTCTCTCGATGATGACATGATATTAACATAAAATTATTTTTGTGAGAATTTTTTGTGTATTCAAAAGTAAAATATGGAACTAGGTCTCTAATCAGTGAATCCTCACATGTATGAAACATGCTCAATAATTCATGCATGGGATCCCAATTTTTCAGTCTTGTTGTTGGATTTTTTATTTTTCTTTTATTGAATGTGAATCAGAAAAATGGATTTTATTATGGGAACTCCAACTACTTTTAATTATTTATGTATTCCATTTTTGGTACAAAATTTTCTGTTTATTTAGGAGCTATAAAAGAAAATATCCCAATGTGTGGTCAACTGATCATTTTTATTATATGAATGATTCATGTTAGGTTCACCATTTTTGTTTTCGTAGGATAAAAAAATAAGAATTTCCGACATGTGGTTAAGTAATATTTTTTATTATTTTAAATATATCATGTTGGTTTTACAATATTGTTTCCAATGAAATGTGGAATGAGATGGTCCAACATGTGAAAAACTGTTTTCATTTTTTATTTCCATATTTACATTGAGCTATTTTTTTTATTTTGATAAAAATTAGGGCTTGATGATTGATTGTTGGTTGGTTGAGTATGGTTTCAGAATCATTCATATTAGATTCTCCCTTTTTACCTATTATAAGAACTCCCTACAACTCTTACATCCATAATAAGTTAGAGACTTACATTCCAAACACATGTGATCATTTAGAGTTTCAAACCATATGAAACTTGGTAACTCACATTGTTTGAAAGGATGGGATGTCAGGCTCATCAAACTCATTTGAGGGAAAATTATTAACTACTTTGGGACTATATTATTGGTTTAATATATTTTCATGAATCTTTCCCAAATCTCAACATATGACTTGTTACACTAATAAAAAAAATCCAATTCTGAATCCCAATACAAGAAAGAGAGAGTTCTGTTGATGATCCCCTCTATATGTATCCATGGTTCCCCATTGGGTTCCTATTTTTACATGATATTTAGTGATTTATAATTTTTTAATGTCGTATAGACAAACAATATAGAGTGTACTTCCATAAAAGAAGATAATTGGTGTTTCATAAATTGAATTGAACCACCAAAAGGCATCCTATGCATCCTGTGAGAATATGAATCAACTCCCACATAATTTATTTGATATGGGATGTGGTCTTATAAAAGGACCACATCATTCTATTTAAAATCATTCTATAATAACATATATTAGGGAACATATGAATTGGGTATATATTTCATTCCATATGAATGCATCCTACATATCCTACTTATAGTAGGAATTAGTGTTTTCATAGTACAGATTGTGATCAACCTACTAAGGAGTGGGGAAAGAATTAATACAAATGGTGGTTATTTACCCAGAGTTTATTAATATGGAAACACCTTAGGAACTTACATCATGGAATATTCCAATACAAGGAGGCACTAGTACCAATTTATGGAATGTGGCATATACACTATGTTTTTCCAGATTGATGGAATTTATAAGATTCTACTGATTTGATCATTTCAAATCCATAAGCTTACGTGATCCATGTTTTTTTGAGAAAAAAGAGATATCATGTGATCAAATGCACTTCATATGGATGTGGGACTTATTCAATGAAGCATCCCTAATGGTGTGATTGATATAACGATCATTCCATAGGAAGGCATCCTATATACCCTCCTTATTTTAGGAATCAAAGTCATTATTTTGTAGTTAGAATCCCCAATCCACTGACAGATGAGAAAAGGATATATTCTAATAATTTAATTTAGTACCATGGGTTAATATAGTCAGAATATAGAGGGTTTTACTCCAGGGTGGATACCCATGAGATATATCTAACCCTTATCCTCTAACATATATAGATCTAAGGCCATGGTTGGTTGATTGAGAATTATTTGATGGCATGAGGATCCCATTATAAAAATAGGGTTTCATGAGTTCTCATTTCTAGTATATTATAGAAACATCCCATAATAAGGGGGAATCCTCGACCAGTGATTCAAGGTTGTAGGTTCACATAGTTCAGGGGTACATGTCCAATTATTCCTACGTGACATGTCACATATGTCAAGGGTTCGTAGATAACTTGCCCTGGGTATCTTCCAGGCATGTACATGGTGTCTTCTTGATATGCCTAGGGGTTATATTGAAATGGTTGACATGTTGGAGGTCTTCCTCATGAAAATGTAAGAGGAATTCAACATAAAAAAGATGACATATCCAGGGTCTTTACTTGATCGATACTGTCATATTCTAGGGTATTTTCATGATCAATTCTTCCATGACCATGTCCCATAACTTGATCAAATTTGGAATATCCATGGCCTTTCAAATGATCATGATGAAATGTCTGTGGGTCATCACATGATCATGCATACATGACTAAGTTTCGGCACATGATCCAACTAACATGTCTCAGGGATATCATGTGATCAAAGATGACATGACTGAGGGATTTCATTTTATCTAGATGACATGCATATAAAGCCTTCATATGATCAAAGAAATAATTATAAAAAATGATTATATATTTCATGTGAAAAAAATCATATATTACATCATATTAATATTATTTTATTTTCATACTTCATCATGTAAATTCGAAAATATTTATCAGGTATTTTCCTTCTAAGGCATCACATGATCAAGATGACATGTTCAAGGACCCTTCCATGATCCATGTGACATGTTTGGGATCCTCTACAAGATCAACGAATTGATCATGATCTTTGAATACACATATCAAATTATCCAATAAGTTACTCATGATACTTTTTCAGGTGTAAGAATCTTATGATCAAACAATATTCCACTCAAAGAGATTTTATCTCACTTTTTTGTTTGTTTTTATTTATGTTGAGGTGGATTTCATATGCATACCTATCCTAAATCTAAGACACTTTCCATTTTTCTTAACTCCTATATAATGGCATGATACGGTGGATGTAAAATTCACATGCCTCACATGATTCCACCATGTGTCATCAATTAATTCACCTTTGGGACATATGATAAATAGTGATTTCATGATCACTATATCATTACTAGATTTATTAAGACCATGGATTGGCAAACGTCTTTCACATGATCATTCTAGGATGTCAAAATGGATTCCCTGTAATCAATTCTATATATCTGATTTCCATCACATGATTGGGTGACATGTCTAAAAGTATTCACATAATCAATGAATAGATCTAATGAATAACATAAGGAACTATATTGAATATCAATGTAGATCTCTCCACATAAGTGTTAACTATATTTTAGATTTAGTGGGATGATGCATATAGAATTTCACCATTGTCTGTTCATCAGGGTATCACATGATCAAAAAGACAAGTCAAATAGACTTTGTGAGATCAGGTATCTTTTCAAATTTGATTTCACATGATCATGGATGTATTTATTGATGGTATTCATGCGATCATTAATAGATCACGGGAAGAACATAATTGTGTCATGCTAAAATCAATGTAAATCCCTTCGCACGAAGCTTCCATCTTTTTCACCTTCTATTTTTTTGAGGACTTGTTAGATGGTTAGGATTATATCAATTGACATGTCCCATGATTAGATTAAATCATCATGTATCCTCTTTATGAGAATCAATACTTTTATGGAAGCCTTTGAATGATCATGATGACATGATAAAGGGGATTTTCATGATAAATGAATTGATAACACAAACCATATAACACCTTCTTATAAAAAACAACATAAATCCTTTCACATAAGTATTCCATCACTTAAATATTTTTTTCATGATCCCATTTCATTATTTTCATACATTTTCTAAATTTATGTGTTTAATAATCTGAAGGATTTTCCTGAGGAAATTCACATGATAATCAAGGATCCTTTAGGAGTCTTTTCATGACTATGAGGGCTTTTCGGAAGTCTTTAATATGATGAGTTGGAAGATCATTTGAATCATGTGATCCCTTCACATAATTCTCCCAGGGTCATGAAATGTTGATTACTATGGAAGGTTATGAAATTTTATTGATTTAAACCATTAATCTCCATGTATCCATGTTTCTACTTCATTTTAATTGTAGATAAAATAAGTCCTATAACTTGGGATTTTATACAATTTTAAAATTAATAATTCTCATTTGGTGGGTGTCAAAAACTCCACTACAATTTCATTTACATTATATGTGACACCCCAAGATTTCATAGTAAGTTGTTTTTTTAATGTAATTCAGTAGCTTGCGGCACACACTACATCTAGTTTGAGCGCACAACGACTTTCCAAAACTAGCCGTTAAAAATGCGGTTATAAATAGTATTAACTAAAATTTGAATTTTATATACTCCATATTATTTTAGAATCCATATAATGTTTTTCTTAGACATAATATAAGAACCAATTCATTATTTTCAAATAAAAGAATTATTTTTGAAAAAATGAAACATTTACAACCTTTTAATGGAGAACCCTTTATAAAACCAATATCTCACACTTTTATATATACAATTTAATGAAATTAAATTATTCTTTAGAATATGGACATAATAATTTATTTTGGATAAATTTTTGCAACTTTTCTAACAACATTAATATTTTGATGAATAGTGAATAATGTAAAATTTTAATTGAAAACAAATGATTTAATTGAAATAATTTATAGTGTTAAATTATTAATTTGAATGGTTTGGAAGTATAAAAATATTATATTGTTATCATTTAATATAATTTATGTCATTATAAGTAATTTCACGTTTAAATTTGACATAAACACATGCCAATCTTTTGATAGTTTTTACTTCTTATAAAACCGCTTTTTGGTTCTGCCAACAAGAATTAATTTTAAATTAATTAATTCTACCTCTCTGTTTTGAATTTGGTAAAATATAATTACTTTTTTAATTTTGAACATCAAAATTATCTTAGGGTGATATTTTGGTATTTTTTCGAAAAACATTCAATTTTTGATGACTAGTGAAAAACAACGCGTTATTGTTTAAAAACCGAATTTTTATTTAAATAATACTTTTTTTATTTAATTTATGTATATATAAATAAATAATACCTATATTAGTTCAATTATATTCATTTTATCCATTTTTATAATAAAATTTTATGTATAAAATTTTATTGAACTTTTTACCGTCTTTTACCCATCTTATAAGAGAATTTTCAAATTTACAAAAATCAAAATTTTACTATTTATGTGAGTTGAATTTCAAAAATCTGAGAGAAAAAGTTTATATCATTATGTAAAATGTGGTTCAATAAGATTGAAATAATTTTTTGTGAATAGTAACTTTTGACTTTTATTTACCACGGTTAAAAGTTAATAGGGTAATAAATGGTAAAAATGATATTATAATTACCCTAAAACAGGTCCTAATTCAATTGGATAAGTGTAATTTGACCAAAAACAACCTTAGGAATAAAATATTATCCTTTTGGTCCACATGAATTAAATTAGGAAATTTATTATTATTTTATTTAAAAAGAGTTAAAAGTGTTAAATTTAATGTTTAATAACAAAACAATTTTTAATATTGTGTTATACATAAGATAAATTAGACTATAAGTATTTATTATAAACATAAATGGATTTCCTATATAATTATATTTTATTTATAATTTTTAGACATTAACTAATTAAATTTTTTTATAACACAATGATGACGCACTAATATCCTTATTTATGAATGATTAAAATAATTGATATTATCAATTTCTAAATAAATTCATTTTGAGAATTTTGAAAAATTACACTAATTTTTCATGTTAATATGACATGTTAGGGTTGATAAAATAATTTTTTTTCAATGTAATCATGTTTTTATGATTTTCACAAAAACTAAATACCAGATAGTGTCAAAATTGATCTAAATGAGTTGTTCAAACAAATAATATATTATTGGTTGATATAATATTATATAAAATCTAGGGTTCAAAAAAAAGGACTTAAAATGATATTATATATATCAATAATGAACCACTTGAGGTTATCTTGGATGTTTAGGGTATGTTTATTAACCATATAGTGTAAGAATACAAGAAGACACAGTAAACGTTAAACTATTTAACTAATAGTTAAATCTAAAAGATAAGGATAATATGGTGACCTAAACTTGTCTAAAACCAATTGGTTGAGAGTCTTTCAACCCATTCACACCTTAGCGTTGAAATAATGCAATTTGGATCCATTAGAAATTTTAAATGATTTATAATAAAATAATATTTCATGGTTTTCCTAAAGTGACCCTCACCTCTCTTATAAAAGGGTACATATCCTTCCCTTAATTTCACACCTCTAAATCAATTTGTCTCAAAAAACCCCTACACAGATATCCTCCCAAATACTGTCACTACATCATAGAGTCCTTCATTTTTTCAAGAAGCCAACCTATGGAGCCCTTTTGATCAAATCAAAAGGAAGCACTCGAAGAAAAGATAATAATTTCACCACCCTCTTTTATGTTCTTTTCTTCTTCCACATTCCCTTTCATTATTTTATCCATAAAAAAAATACAGTACCTCCTACATACTGTTATGTTATTACACATATGTTACAACCATATTCTTTATTCTATCCATCCTATAAATGACAAAGTCACCATACGTGCGTATGTACGACTTACTGTCTCTACGTCACGGTGGAGTTTGTTATTCAAACACATCATTATTTAGATGTGTATAATAATGATTATAAATGATTTAAATAAAAATATAACATGTTAATGATTCTTTATATATGATACACAATCCTTTTATATACAATTTCACCAACAATATAATGATATTGTCACTCGTGCGTACGTACAGATTACCGTCTCCCTGAAGAAGATGAGATTCATTCCGTTTTGTAATCATTCAAGAGTAATTTTAATTTTATGATTAAAAATAATTTTTAAGAACATAATATAATTCTGGAGATGAATCAAATACACCCTATAAATAAAAAGCATTACTTATGTAACCAAACATATAATGGAAAATGAATCAGTTAACAACCAAAAAAATGATACTACTAAAACATCATTAACAAAACAATATTAGAAGATCATATATGATATAATATTTATATATTGGCTCTTTTATAATTTAATAACAATTATTTCACCATTATATAGGAGTTTAACCTACCCTATACTCTGGAAATGTACAAGGTAAGGGGTTTTCATCTCACTTTTATTCCCACGAGTTTCATGCTATATTTGCCACTATTACCTTTTGTATAGTGTATGTACTGCCCATGATTGTATTTTTTTCTTAATATACATTAATTTATGGGTATTTAAATCATAATTTTATGATACTTCTTTAATAGGGTGTATGTTTTTTATGTTACCAAATCGGTAAGGGAATTTGAAATTTCAATTTCCACTCATTCGATTTTACACAAACATCATTGATAACTTTACTCCAAGGTTATGTGTGAAATCACTAGTTATTGACTTATGTAGTAATTTCCACTCCCCATTATGTGGATATAGTTTTCATACACATAATCAAAACATTTAAAAATTCCCAATTCATCTATATGAACATGATAAGAGTAATTTTAACTCAATTTCTATTCATTCTGTTAAACAACCAAGTCATTGGTGTTATTTTTACAAGAATATGTGAAAATGTCCAATGATTGATTTTCAATGAATATCCAATAATATTTAGTGTATTTATATTTTTCAAATATAATTATTTCTTTAACATATCCTTATCCTAAGGATATGGTCTTTACAAGGGAATTCATATCAACTTACATTCCATTGAGACTTTTTTGTTATTATGCGCTAATTCTGTTTTATTTGGTCTATATACTCTACTTTGACAATGTATATCTTCAATCCATTTATTCATATGATATTATAAAGCTTTTATTACCTCAATTATTTGTATTCAAGCGTATCTCATTTTGTTAGGGACTCTTACTAAATATCATTTTAAATATTTTAAAAATTTATTCTTCTAAATATTTCCCATTAATGTCCATCTTTTAAAAATGGTTTTAAAGATTTATTTATATGTATATTAATGTTTAAAATTTAAAATTACTTTTAAAAGATCCAAATTTTAATGGGACACTTTTATTCAAAAATATATTTTAAACAACTTCTTGATAAATTGTGGGACATTTAAATGTTTTCAAGATAAAGGGGGACATTTCCCTCAAATGTTTTTTTGATTATTTTCATCTATGTCAATACCCATCATTATTCTCGATTGAGGATAATTTATTATAATTGAAACTTTTATATTGTATTGAATGTGTTATGTTTGACTGTGGATGTTCTATTTTTATACCATTCATAGTTTGTGGTTAAAATATAGACATTTTGTATGCTAGTTTTAATACGAATGTTTAGATTATGTTTCAAAATTTTCATATGAGAAATGCATTGGACATAGTAAGTGATGAGTGGAGCCCACTATATCTCCTTGATGCATCAGTAGGTATCATGAGAAAAACTAGTGTCTTGGCACAGGGCCTTGACAAAATATTATTCGTGGTCTTGAAACAAGGCCTTGACTATGTGGTTATGAAGTTTGACCTTATACATTCCATCATTATGAAATTGACTATTGATATTTCATGTGATTATTCAACTAGTAGAATATCCTTTGGAATAAGTAAATGAAGTAATTTGATTTATCTCTGTCATATTATGAGGAAGTTTATGTTTAAAAGGATTGTGTTTTAGTCTTATACATTGCCTTCAATGTTTAGGATTATTTATGAATGTTTCCTCTATATTGTTATCATTATTGGGAATCTAAGCTCATCCATTTATTATGTTTTATTTTTCCAAGGATTCAAAGAAGTATATTATGATTAACCCGTAGAAACAGGATATGGGATATAAGAGTGTTCAAAGGGGACACAATGTTGTCTTTTTCTATTTCATGATATTATTTTAAACTTTTGCATGTATCTAGTAATTCCAAGGCTATTAAACTAATGAGTATTTTGGGACATGTTTTCTTGTATCATGCAGATGTTAAGTAATAATTCACTGATTCTGGGTAACTGGGGTCGGGGCATTATAGTTGGTATCATATGAAGTATAGTGCAATCCTTGGAAGCTATATTTAGAAAAAATCTGATTAGAAAACAAAACCCTATGATATAATTGAATATTTGTATAGAATAACATCTAAAAATTTTGGTAAAGTAAATATTATGTGTGCTTTCCAAGAAATAATTCCCTATCTGGATATGAGCAGGAAGATACAGCTCTGGAACACATGTACCTAGGAGTGAAAACACTAACAAGTAGTTTTGTGCTTGACCCTGTGTATCCTGTTACATGACAATGGTCCTTGCTCCTCTCTTGGTTACGACACACCCAGGGAATATGCATAGGATAATTCTCATTTTCATTACAACTGATTTTAATGATTTTAAAATAAGACATGAATAAATAACCCTGGTTAATCCTAATATGTTTTAGATTTAAAATAATGTGTTATGATATTCTCTATAAGATTTATGACTCACACTATGCATTCTTGTGTTAGTAAATGGCTCAATTCCAAAAAAATCATAGTAACATTGAACATGATGTACAAGGTGGGCACAATGGTGGAAATTTGTAACTAAATGGAATGTCGATATGTGTAAAAGATATCGTGTTCATGCCAAATCAGTTTTCCAAAAATATGATCAAAAAAATATATATTAACCCAATCCCAGACATAAAAATGAAGAGAAATACGGTGAATGACAAGAGCTCTAGCAGTAGAGACCATGAAGAAAAGAAAGATCAATTTCTATCATGTTAGAAATGTGGAATGAGAGACCTAGTAATGTTTCTAAATGGAACAAAGAAATGATTTATGTGTGGGAAAGGAGGACATAAATAAATAATTTCTGAGGAAAAATGAAGAGTATCATGGAAGAAAATGTAAATGAAACCGAAAATCCATTTACAGTCATTTTTAGTAAATGTAGGTGACTTGGTCTTTACCTGAATGAATTCCCTATTCTATAGGATAACCTCTTGGTAAAGTAAGAACCTATGTGGAAATTAATGGATGGAAATTTTTTGAAAAGTATTAGTGTAATTTGTTGATGGGATTACTTTGGAAGATGTTTCTCTTGTATGTGTAACCCTACAGTTTGTTATGTGAAAATTATATTTTAGGAAGAATTATCTTTTATATTGTGGATATAGTTATAAATAACCATTTGGTATTATATGATCCTTTCATTTGAGGAAATTATAAGTTTGTAAATTTTGGGATGAAAATGTGAGGTATGAGATAAAATTTTTTGTGAAATTATGTTATGGTTATTTTGAGGAATTTATGTCATTTTTGGACTGTTGTAAAATATAGTTTTTGAAAAAGGACAACATGCAGACCGTATGACAACCCATCGTGTCAGACAGAGCTAAGGGAATAGAACCCACAACCATAGTATGATTGAAATTTATCACCTACCACTAGACTACGTGAATTACCTTGTTAGTGTGAGTAATTATTTTAGTTAAATGATTTTATTAATCAATAATATGTTGATTTGGGATCTTAAGTCTATCAAAAGGGTATCCACAGCATAGGAATATGATTAGGGGACTAATTGATAAATATTATTTTGTAATATTTTCACTCTGTTGGGAACACTATATGACTAAGGAAAATAGAATACTATGGGATTTCAATAGAGGAGTAATGGTGGATTTTTATCTATGTTTTTCTTGTGGAATTATTGTGATTTAGGTTAATTATAGAAATTATTAACCTATTAGATAGAATATGTGATTAAATTTAGTACTTTAAAGTATGTTACATCAAGAGTAGTCGATGTTATTTGGGGATACAATTTAACATGGAAGATTATGTAATCAAATTCATTTATGTTTTGGGTTTCAATCTATGTTTGTATTACATTGAAGGATTTTAAGGAAAATTGTTTATTGAATAGTATTTATTGAACATTGGGTATTGTTGGTTTAATTCAAAAAATTATTATTAGTATTTATTTCTCTAATGGATTATCCTTTTTGGTGATCATATGATCTTATACTAACTATTTTCTTTTTGGTTATTCTCTAAAACTGGCAAAATATATAGTTTATCGTTTTTGAATTATGTGATTCGTTGTACGTTTATTATAGCGCTTCAGGTGCGACCAAGTCATCTTGAATACTCATCGTTTAGAGTGAATGATGATTTAGTGGTACAAATTTATTAAAGGATGAAACTCTACTTAAAAATTAAGTATATATCTTTATGTTATTATTCAATCTCATAAATAAATTCGTCAACATTATGAAATGTGACATAAAAAAAACATTTTCCGTTTATATTTCCTACTAAGAAACTAATGACCGTTTATCCCATCACATGTTTGTGGTTTTCTTATTGTTAACTTTCTCCTAATCATGTTTTCTATCACTCGTCATATGAACATGACACATATATTATCTTCCATGTCTATGTTTTCTTATAATGAATCCTATTATGGGTAATCTCATCTGACCTTGGTACTTCTCTTTCTTTCTTTTAATGTGATAGTTTTATTGACTCTTTTCTGATGTGGGACATTCTTTAAAGTTCCCAATACCTATTTTAAAATTTTGAGGATGCAATTTCAAATATAGGAGAAGAATGTAACACCCCATGATTTCATTGTAAGTTATTTTCTTTAATGAAATTCTATAGCTTGTGCTACATGCAACACCAAGTTTGAGCACACCACAACTTTAAAAACGAGCTGTTCAAAAAGTGGTTATGAATAATATTAACATACTTTTTAATTTAATATACTTCATATAATTAGAGAATCCATATTATGCATTTCTTAGACATAATATAAGAAGAAATTCATTTTTTCAGATAAAATAAGTATTTCTCAAGAAATGGAAATTTTACCACCTTTTAATGGTGAAAACTTTTTATAACCAATATTTGACAATTTTATATATTTAATTTAATGAAATTAAATTCTTCTTTAAAATTGGGAAATATAAATTTATTATTGATAAATTTTTGGTACTTTTCTGAAAACATTCTTATTTTTATGAATAGTGAAAGTTCTAAATTTTAATTGAAAACAAATTTTTTTAATCGAAATAATTTATATCGTTAAATTATGTATTTTAATGGTTTGTAAGTATAATACAAATATATTGTTATCATTTAATAAAATTTAGGCCATTATAAGTAATTTCACATTTAAATTTGATAAAAACACTTGTCAATATTTGGATAGTTTTTACTTCCTAAAAACCAGCCTTTTAGTTTTCAATACGGGAAAAAATTTTAAATTTATTAATGCTAATTTTATGTTTTGAATTTGGTAAAATAGAATTCATTTTTGAATTTGGAATATCAAAATTAACTTAGGGTGAGTTTTTGGTGTATTTCAGAAAACATTCAAATTTTTATGAATAGTATAAAACAGTGCATTATTGTTTAAAACCGAAATTTTTATTTAAATAATAATTTATTTTATTTATTTTAAGTCAATATAAATTAATAAAACCTATATTAGTTTAATTTTATTCATTAGAGTCATTTTTATAATAAAATATGATGTATAAAATTTTATTGATCTTTTTACCTTCTTTTACCCACCTTCTAGGAGCATTTTAAATTTTGCATAAAACATAATTTTAATTCTTATTTGAGTTGAATTTCAAAAATACATAAGACATGATTGAAATAATTCTGTAAAATTTAGTTCAGTAAGATGAAAATAATTTTTTGGTGAATTGTGACTTTTGACTTTTATTTACCATGGTGAAAAGTAAATAGGGTAAATAATGGTAAAAATGATATTATAATTATCCTGAAATATGTCATAATTCTATTTTATAAGTGTAATGAACCAAAAACAAACTGAGAAAAAAAATATGATCCTTTTGGTCCACTTGTATTATATTAGACATATATTATTATTTTATTCATAAAAGAGTTAAAAGTTTTAAATTCAATGTTTAATAACAAAAAAAATTTTTAAATAGGGTTATACCTAAGATGAATTCGACTATATATATTCATTAGAATTAATAAAATATTTCCTAAATAATGGTACTTTATAAATAATTTTTAGAAAATAAATAGTTAAATTTATTTATAACACAATGATGATGCAGTAATATACTTATTTATGAATGATTAAAATAATTGATATTATAACTATTAAAATAAATGTATTTAGAGACTTTTTATGAATTCCACTAATATTTGAGGATAATATGACATTTTAGGGTTGATTAAATAATTTTCTTTTGAAGTAATCATGCAGTTATGATTTTCACAAAAAACCAAATACTAAATAGTTTCAAAATTGACCTAAACGAGTTTTTAAAACAAATAATATATTATTGGTTGATATAAAAATCCTAAAAATCTATAGTTTGGCCAAAGAGTATAAATAATATTATATATTTCATTAATTAACCACTTGATGTTCTCTTGGATGTTTATAGAATGTTTATTAACCATATAGTGTACCAATACAAGAGGCATAGTAAAAGGTAAACTATTTAACTAATAGTTAAAGCGAAAAGTTATGGTTAATATAATGACCTAAACCTGTCTAAAACATATTGGTTGAGAGGAGTTAGACCCATAACCACCTTATATTTCAAATAAATCAATTTTTATCCATTATAAACCGAAAATGATTTATAATAAAATAATATTTCATGGTTTTCCAAAAGTGACCCTCACATCTCTTATAAAATGGTCCTAAACCTTCTATTCATTTCACTCCTACAAAGCCACTTGGCTTGGAAAACCCTACCCAAATATACTCCCAACTACTATAAATACATACTAGAGATTTTCTTTTGATCAGAAAGCCAACCTATGGATCCTTTTTGATCAAATAAAAAAGAAGCACCCAAAAAAAGTAAATAATTTCACCACTATCTTCTAAGTTCTTTTCTTCTTCTACTTACTCTTTCATTATTGATTCCATACAAAATTACTTACTCCAGTACCTCCTACATACTGTGTTTTTATTATAAATAGGGTACAACCATATTATTTATTCAATCCATCCTACAAATGACAAAGTCACCATATGTGTGTATGTACGGCATATTGTTCCACGTCATGGTGTAGTTTTTTATTCAAACACTTCATTATTTGGATGAGTATAATAATGAGTATAACAGATTTAAATAATAAATATAACATGTTAATGATATTTTATATATGATATACCATCCAAATATATACTATTTCAACATCAATATAATTATATTTTCTCTTGTGCGTACGTACAGATTGCCGTCTCTATGAATGCGAAGAGATTCATTCCCCATCATAATCATTCAAGAATAATTTTCAATTCCTAATTAAAAAAATGTTTAAGAACATAATATAATTACGGATATGAATCAAATACATCCTATATATAACAAACATGGATAATGTAGCAAAACATATAAATGGAAATGAATCAGTTAACAACCAAAATAATGATACTACTGAAACGAATCAGATAGCCTTCAAGGGTGCACTCCTACTACCCATGATTGTATTTTGTTTGCATATTATACTTTAATTTTTTGGAATTTTCATCATCATTGGATTATACTTCTTTCATGGGGGGTATGTTTTGTAAGTTACAAAATCGGTAAGTGAATTTCAAATTTCAATGTCCACTCATTCAGTTTTACGCAAACTGTATTGATTATTTTACTCTAAGATTATGTGTGAAATCACTATTTTTTAGTTATGTAGTATTTTACACTACCATTTGTGTGGATATACTTTTGATACACATAATCACTCCATTTAAAAATTCTCATGTCATTAATATGAACTTGATATCATTACTAATAATCTGAGCTCACCCCTTTTTTATGTTTTATTTTTACAAGGATGAAAAGAAGTATATTATGATTAACTAGTAGAAATAGGGTATGGGATATAAGAGCGTTCAAAAGGGACACAATTTTGTTTTTTTCTTGATGTACTATTAAACTTATATATGTGTCTAGTACTTCAAATGCTGATAAACTGATCAGTCTTTTGGGACATGATTTATTGTATCATGCCAATGTTAAGTAATAATGCACTGATTCTGGGTAACTAGGGTCAGTGTGTAACATTATACAACTTTTCATCAATATTCATTCCATTTATTACTTTACTTATAAGTATTTAATTTAATACATCAATCAATATAAAATAATTTCTTTTATTCTTATTCTCAATAATATTAATTTTATCTATAGGATTGAAATTTATGTACATCTCTACTTATAAATTTAACCAAAAAATCATAATTACTTACAATTTTGGTTCCATTAAATCTAAGAAAAATGGTAAGTTGATATTAATGTGAAAACATTATTTATGAATAAAAAGGTCGTATGATCATAAAGTATAATTCAAGATATTAAATTCAATGAAGTAAACATAATTCTAAAAATTACCTTCAAATGATATATAATATACTTATTTCCTCTTTATTAATGGATAAAAATGTGAGAATTTAATACAATGAATAAATATCCTCTTTTCCTCAAATAATTTTCCATCTCTCTAATTTTTTAAATGAAATGTGTTGATGAATAAGTCAGACTAGCCTATCAGTCAAACCAACTAGAACATAAATCCACAATATTAATTTCCAAATGACACTATTTTTAATTGTTAGTGGTTGAATAGGTAAGGGATTTCTTGTCCAAGTCCAATCTCGGGGATCATATTTTCTCACTTTTTCATAAATTTTTATTAATTCATTTTTTACAGAAGATACTGGGGATTTATTAAATACAAAAAAAGATACTATCCATTTTCGCAAATAATTTATATAACCAAAAAAACATTCCTTACATATGATCCTTAATATTAGTTTTCTACTAAAATTATTCTCTATTTTGTTAAAGATAAATTAAAATCAATCATTTACACCAAATAAATGGGGTATGAAGGAAAAAATATGCTGCAATTCGGATTCAAATAAAGGTATCTCATGGACTATAATGCATGTAAAATGTTCCAATTTATGATTGAATCTAAAAAATGTAAAAAAATTTAAAATTACGTCCATAATAATTTTAGTTTTTCTCAAATTTATCATTCTTTGATACAAAAAGCGGAATATTATAGTAGTTATGAACAACTTGAGTTATATGAACAAAAATAGAATAATAAAAAAATATATAAAAATAGATTAGAACCCTCTTAGGAATGAGAATAATAAAAGTTAGAAATGAAATCTTTGAATGCACATTAATAAGGAATATAATAATTAAAATTTTCAATAGTTAGAATAAAAAATTTGAATCCTATAACTAACAATTTCAAAAGAATTGTCAAACTAAAATGAGTGTGATCCTTCCAAAATATTCACCCACGTATTTATTATTTCTGATGAAGATTAATCAAATTTTTAGATGTTTAAATTTATATATTATAATTAAATATTTCTCCTAGATTTCTCAACCCAAAAAATTTAAATGAAATAATGGAATATAACCTCAGACATGAAGTTTACATTTATCAAAATGTGTAAAATAGGGTGGACAAGATACAATCCTATTAATAACAAAACTATTGAATGGAATGACACAAAATGTATAAATGAAAATAAATTCTTCCCCCAAAAATTTTTCCTTTAATTCATGATCCTTGTAATGGGTTTGTATAATGAAATCACTGAAAGATTAAGTGTGATAATGAAAAGAATTTAAATTCTACACTCGATGAAATGATCACTTAGGAATTATATATTGAATATAATATATTAAGAGGAAAGGTTATCAATAAATATTCCATGTATATATATAGTGAATCATAAGAATTATACACAATAAGGTAATATAATAAATGGTCAAAAAATTATAGATCCATCATGTGGTTTAAGTGTGAGATATGATTAGGGGGTGGGGTGATTTATCGTATGAAACCCATTACCAATTAAAAAACTTTTAATTTGAAATATCACTCCCATAATGACCATTATATATTAAATATATGGGCCCCCAATTTTGGTCTTGTTTAAATTTTTGATCTGATTACCTTTTTTACATGACCAAACATATACTGAGTATTATTTATGGTTTCTTATTTTACATAATTATATTGTGTTGTGATGATTATAAACAATAACTCACAACTTAAAAATATATTTTTACATAGTTAAATATTATTTGATAAGGCATGAATAATAAAATTGTAAATGAGTAGATAAATCGATTAACTAAAGTTCACTTCATAGGGTTTAGTCTAGGTTCATCCTTCCAAGGCTCACAACCATTACACAAATTTTTTATGTTGGATTACTACCACCATGGAATCACTTTTCTTATACATCATATCACTTTTATATATCATAGAATAATGTATTAAAAGTTATATTACATTAAAATAAGAACATCACCTATTGTTTATGGATGCACTATAATATAGAGATGAGTTCCTTTGAAATTATCATTCTCGTTCATATCCACTTATGAATATAAAAATGACCAAAATCTCTATTCCTTGAAACATCAGATAATCAACTTCTTCACCTTCCATAATAATCTTGGAATTCATCTTCTTCACAAAACTTCAATGATCTGTTATTATTATTTTTTTTGAAATTTATTAAACTAGTTCAAGTATATATCTTTTTTAATAGAAAAAATTACCAAACCTCTCTGAAATATGGATTTTGAATATTCCATTTCATTTGAGTAGATTTTTTCAAACATATATATGTAGTTTTATAAGACTATAGACTTTAATATGATAGATCATATTAATCATCCGTTATCTTCTAATGTTGTTATTTTTTCATGAGAACCAAACATTTAGAATTTTCATTTAATTTTATTAATATAATGTTAAGGACCTAAATTATCTATCAATTACTTCCCTATACAAATTTATAGCTTTAATGTAACTATGTGACCATGATGTGGTCCATAATTAAAATGGGTTTTCATTATTCTTCATGATTTCTTCACAACATAGAATATATTTTTATAACATATAAAATGATCTAAAAAAATTGTAAATGTAGAATAATTCTCTTATAACACAGCCTCGTATTGACCATATCTACAAATCTTACAAATTTAACTCCCATAACAAACCTGTCATCATAAAATGATCACCCTAAAACCCTCTTGAACGCTGAACTAGCTATGGCATAATCAATATCGCATATATTGGAAACATGTGTAATTGGAAATCATTAACACATACACTCTACCAAAACCATACCATCCATGATCTATTTAAGGTGGTTCCTTGGTCAAAAGACCAAATCACATTTATTTAATTAAAAAATTAAGGTTACAAAATTATAAATGAAATAATTATTTAACAACAATTTTCACGAAGGGGAGTCAAATCCAAAGGGAGGGTATCTAACCATGTGATGTCATTGTTGAATTATTTATTGGAAAGACCATATAAACCCATGTTTTATTAATAAAATTCATGTTTTATGATATGTTTAATTTCCAAGAGAGTATTTAAGAAATCCATCCATTGGGTTGTGAGTGTCCACGCAAGATGCACCAGGCTATTCCATAACGATTGATCGATGGTGTTTGAATCACATTTAATATAGATATGGTTCCATTAATTTTTCCATGATAATGTTATAGCATGAATATCACTTAACCTTTAAGATTCCAAAGGCAAGGAAAAGCCACATGTTCCATAGTAGAAACCAAGAAACTACCCATGGTGGACCTTGTACATTGCACCACATCCCAAGAGCCCTAGGTTACCTTTTGAGGCTCCATAATCATTTAGTTTAATCCATCCCGAGTGAAGAAAATTCAAAAAGAATTAAAATGTGTGTCGAGGATGACTGTAAGTCCCTTAAATAGTTATGATTTAAAAGATGATAAAATAATAAATAGAGTTATTTCAGTTACCCTGCTGAATTGTGGCGGCTTCATGTTTTGCAACAAAAATCCTCACCTGTCCAATATGAATACCAAATAAGCTATTATTATGTAAATAATTATTTCATTCATACTAGATAACATGAAGAATTTCCACAACCAAATCAAAGAAAAAGTGATTGATCTGAAGTGAGGTGTCAGAAGTAGCACAACACTGACATTGAGAGCTGATTGAATCCCAAAGTTGACATCTATAATCAATAAGATCAAGAACATATTTCTAAAGGGAAGATGTAGTAGCACCTGAAAAAAATTATGGTTAGCATATTTTCTATAATTATTACATAGATTACATTTAGAGAAATGTTCGATCCCAAAATACTGAAGTCAAGTATCAGTGGGGGCCCGATTGTGAGAAATTTTCCAAAGAAAAGTAAATCATGATGGTTTTCTCCAAGGATTATCAAAAAAAATATTAAATAATAAAAATTAGTGTATCTATTTTGAAAATAGTGGTTGTAGAATGATTTAGATTCAAGCATGCCATTTTGAGCTGGTTCCAAATTAAAAAAACATTAATGTTTTAAAAAGGATAATTGTCAATAACATGATGAACATTATGAGGAATATAAATTATGAGAGAGTTCAATAAATCAATAATAAAGACAATGGTGTGCTCTGGTAAATGATTCGAACCAACCATAGAAATAAGAGGATCACCAGACTAGTTGTCTAACCAAATGTTCATAAAAGAGTCCTTGGAGAACATCCATCTAGAATTTGACAAAATATTTGAGAATGCATGTTTAATGGATGTCCATATAAGGGATTTCATGTGAATTAAGTTTCCTTTCTTTACATAATGCCTTCACATGAGGGGATCTATTTACCCATACAAAAACTCCACCATGCCCTGAACCATATGCCAATTCTACAATATTAGGTTTACCTTTATATAGAATAATACTCTATGGTGTAAACTATTCTCCATGATCCATTCATCCATTTAAATTTACATACATAGTGTAATTTTTATATAACCTTTCCACACATTTTTACTTACCTTGATGTGACATCCTATATAACATGGCTCAGTCTTATATGGATTAGTCTACTCATCTACCATTACACAAGTCAAGGATGGTTTTTAATCATGGGTTGGGTCACCTTAACACAATCACCTCCATGAAGAAACTATATCATCTATTGTGGGGTCTTATCATCTACCCATAAGGAAATAAATATACTTTTACATTAGCCTTATATGTGTACCATCACAGATGAACCTTATAACATAGCCTACATAACTATGTTTTGACAAATTTATATTTAAATTGATGAATCTTAACTATGGAATGGTCTTTTTCCATGAGGTAGGAAAATTCTGTCTTCTAAAGAGACCACTCCAACCAAACTACTTATACAGTGCAACCAACATAGTTTATATTTTCTAGATAGATTTCTACACAAAATCCACTATTTTTTTGTTCAAACCATATTTCTTAAATGAATATATAATAATCCTTTAAGCACCACTTCATCTCACTCCAACATGCATTATAAATAATTCTTTTTAGTCCACCTTCTATTTGGTTCCAACAATATCTAACTTTGGATTTTGTTGACAATATATAACTAATTCACCCCCCTTGGAAATGAAATACAAAGTGTTCAGTTGGTACATATATATTTCCAATTATTATCCCCCTCAATGTGTGAGTATCTTGTGATGAAATTTCCACTTTATCTGGTTTCAAACTATCCAATTTTTCCCCACCATTGAAAATGGCGTCCTTACTCACATATATTGATAAAATTATAGGGTTTCTTCATTGGATTAAATTAAAAATGTTAGGATAGGGAGAAATGCCTTCTATGTGGTTCCCCTTTGAAAAAAATTTCATTTCACCATTTGATAATACCAATTGTAAAACATTCAAGATATAATGTTCAAATCTAGAATCCTCCTCAAAGATATGTTTTATAACAGCTGCTAAAACTCAGTGAAATCAAGAGAGTGAATTTACAACATAGTATATGGTATGACTAAAAATGCTCTAATACTGTTGTGCCAGGGGTATTTATTATAAATAATAGTATTAGTAAACCTCCCTAGGGATATCCATGTTATTAATCATTACTATTAAAACCAAATTAGGGTTAACTGTTCACATTCCCAAAAAAACACTACATGTGATCACATTCAATCCTCACACAAATCTCTACTAGATTAGAAAAAAAATCAAAGAGTGTGAGAAGCATACCACATAATGTTTAAATAGATACTATTTCTAAATAATTTGTATGTAATTCTTCATGCCTTCCATATCATTCACACTGACATAAGTTATTTCATTAAATGACAAGGATGAAAAACCTTTAGGACATTATCCAAAATTCCACCTTAATTTTACCACTATGATTTCAAATTATTTTTTAATTTTGGGAACACCACTTTTTGAGAATAAAATAAATTGGAAATATATTTTATTATCCTAAAGAACCAATGTAACTAAAACCAATTGTTACAACAGAAATAAAATACATGTAATTCAGTCATGTAACTACTTCCAATCCATCATATTCATTAGTAGCCTGATTCACTAATTTTTTACAAATTTTAATTATTACAAGTAAAATTCAGAATTTATTAATATATTTCTTGGGATAAGATTTTTTGTACCATAACTTATCCCCAATAGTCTTTATAATAAAATTCAGTAGTCAACATCAAATTTATATGAAACATTAATCATGACAATAAACTTGACCTAAAATACCTCAAAAAACCACATACAACATGTAACATCATTCTATAAACAATATATTATTTCATATTAATTTTATGTTCTTTTAATGTACAAATACGCAAATAATTTTTATCCTCCTTAACAAAACATCACTTCAAACAATAATTATAAATATTTATTGGTTTCGGGGAGTGGTGTACCTCATATTTTCAATGTTTGAGGATATGGATGATCATAATGAAACAACCCTTTATCATCACACTATCATTTTCACTTTATTAAATTTTTAATGGAATTCCAACTCTTTATCGAACTTTTATGAATCATGAACAAATTTTGAAGCTAATTTATTCAACACTTTCCCAATGGATCTTTCTTTTGTGAAATCACTTAAACACATTTACTATTGAAAAGGAGGACTCTTATTCTTCCTTGTCTAGGGCTTTTCCACAATATTATAATGGAATCTAATTATTCATTTCTATTTTTGGGATTTAACTTAAGTTTATATATCTTCCAACTTCCACCTCCATTGGAGAAATTTCCATATAGGATTCAATTCATTTTTTTAGTTGTTTTGTTACACCACATAGTAATACCTCTTCCATGATGGTCATGGGTGTCATTTTATAATTCTGTTTTCATAATTGATTGTTCATCCATGTTCTTATACATTTCTCATAATTATAATAGATCATTGTTTTTGTTTATATATTTTACTTCACCCATTCAAAGAGAGTTGTGGTGATCATTCAAAATTTTGTGATTGATGCACCATTTATTGCAATACATATTTTGCATCCAAAACAATGAAAATTTTTCTATCTTAACATAATATATTCTTAAATAAACAGTTTCCTTGAATGTAACTAGTGTAAATTATATCATTATAGTATATTTTTCCTTCCATTCTTCCTACCGACTGGCATGAATTTTCAAATGACTGTGACTAGAACATATAAATCATTATATATAGTTATAATACTGCATTTGGTATTAAATTTATTTAGATGCTATCATGGTAATTTTTATTCAAAAGATGAGAATTTTATCTTCCAAACACATACTCATATATGCCTAAACCTTCCAAATATTATCATTTCAGAGAAATGTTATTCTATGAATGTCTTATTTTAGGTTTTGTAAGAATATTCCCCTTATTTCTAGACTTTAGATTTTTATTTCTTATTGCATATTCAAGATTCCTTTAGTTTACACAATTAAATTATTTAATTATATATTATTTAAAATTTTAGGTTGTGATAGAGGGATTATTTTTTCATTAATAATATATTTTTATCTTCTCTATATGTAACATGATTTTATAATCCATCACATTCATAATGAAAATAAATTCCTTTATTTTTTATGATTCTTCATTAAAACATCATACCCACTCTAATAGTTTATTTTTTAGAATGGAAACACTATAATTTAATTTATTTTTAGTGCCATAATATTTCTAATTTCTTAGGAAATTTCTTCAAGTAAATAAACATTCACTTTCATACTTATTCCCATCTCTATTATATTAAACATGAAATATTGTTACTCCCTCTTTATCCTTCATTCCATAGGTAAATAATCTATACAGATGTGATACACTTCATAAAGGACTCCCCATTGATCCAAATATTCTTATAAACCCATGATTTATTCTAGTTCACTATAGAGACAATCCTTGAATTTATTACATTATGTTGTTGAATGTTCTTAACCATAATTTCATATACTTTTAATCATTATATGTGAGGATAAAACTTCAAGGACACATGATTTTTACAAGATAAGGTTATAGAAATATTTGAATAAATGTTACTAATTAACTCAGTTAGATAGCTCATCCCCTAGAAATACATGTTTTTACCATTCTTCATTTTTCATCATGAGAAAAGATAATTTTTATTTTTTTTCCATAAGATTATCATTATTTATAGATTCATGGAATTATTTAATATAAAATCTCTTAAATTTAATCATCCATAGCTATCCATATATATTTTGAAACGTTTTAATGAAAAATATTTTGAACACATATTATTCTACATAGTACATTAATTCATTATTGAAGAAGGATCAATTTCTAAATATCATTGGCATGTTTAAAAAAAAGTCCACCCATGAACACTTAAATAAGAATCCCAAATTATTCCTAAAATTAGTTAATTAACTCCTTCTCCTATCTTCTAAAATTATTTTCAACTAGAAAATGAGATTTAAATGTTGATGTTATTCCTTTAAAAAACATTAGATTATGTTATATGAAATAAATAAAAAGATAAAATAAAGAAATATTATGATACCAATTATAGGTCACCCAATTGGCCTATGTGAGGGATACACTAAGAGGGGGAATGTGATTTAGGGTATGTAACTTTTTTCCATTATAATCACTTATACATTGAACTCTTAATACCCTAGTGATATTTACATATTAACTATAAGGGTCACATATTTTTCTCTTATTGAATCTTCGATCTAATTACCTTTTCGCTTGACCATCCATTTAAAGAAAATTATTTTTGGTTTTTATCCCACTTAATATGATTTTTTTAGTATAATATATATAATAAGTCATAAGAAAACCCTTATTTTAATATAGTTCATCACTATAAGCTAATATAAAGAGCATGTAATAAAAAATTAATGGATACATCAATTCACTAAAACTCACTATACGGTGTTTAGGGTAATTCTCTCAAACCAAGGCTCACTTCCATTATAATAATTATTGAGTTTTGATTACTTACACATAGGCATAACTTCCCTCACAGTTCCAATATACTTCTCAAGGATAAAAACTATTAAAATTTATCTCACATACTGATATAAATATCACTTATTAATTATAGATATAATGGAGTAATGATATGGGTGACTCTGACCACACTCACTCCAATATAACCAACTTTCAACATCACAATAAACTATATCTACATTCCATTATAGAACATTTATCATTTTATTCACTTAATAGAATAATACAAAAAGATTTCCTATTTACTAAACTATAATTATCACTTAATTTTATTCTTATTCAGAAATCTCATCATTGAAATCAATGATATCACATTATTTCTTTATTGATGAAAATAAATTATCCATGCTCTCTAAAATTTTGATTTTCAATAGGTTTATTTTTTGAGAACAATTCTGAAAATTTTTTTATGTAGTTTTATAATCCTATAACCCTTAATATGATAGATCAAATTAATCCTACTTCCTCTTCCATCTGTGAGATTTTAATAGATCTACATTCCATTTAGTATGATCATTTAATTCCATTAAAAATAATTTATGGCCCTAAATTCACGAGAAATAACTTCCCTAGTCGAATTTACAGGTTGAAAATAATTGCATGATTGTAAAATGGTCCCTAATTATATGATTTAATCATTATCCTTCATGAATTAACCATGATATAAAATATACCATTATGAAAAAGAAAGTGATCACAATCAAAAAATATATCATGGTCCACTTCTTGTATGGTGTTGAATCCTTTTCAATAGATCCATAAATATCACTCATTAAACATCATCATAACTCACCCACTATCATGAAATGATATAATCAAGACTCTTCTAACCACAAAAATGTATATATAATAATCTATTTTATATTTCATGGAGACGTATACTCTTTTAAATCATTAACTCATCTAATCTTCAAAAACCAATCCTTCTATATCACAATCTGATTTGATGACAATGATGTCTTCATTTGATGCATTTACATAGAGGGAATAATTTATCCTTACAAAAACAATTCCATGGATTGGCACTTACGAAAATTCCCTAACATCTAGTTTTCCATTACATATCACAATTCCTTGTGACGTAATCTATTATCAATGGAGTATAAATCCATTTACCTTTACGTACCTAGTAAAATTTTTAGATAACATTTATTCCTGATTTATGTTTCCATTATTAAATCTCCTCCTTTGTGTGGATTAATATTTTGTGGAATGGTCTACTTCAATACCCTTAAAAAATTCAAGGAAGACATTTGTGTACAGTTTGCATTACCATGATATAATATCCTATATAGAATTGACCAAACATTTTTATTATTGTATAATCTTCCTTCATTATGAAAATGAATGTAAATTTCCATTTACTATATGTGAATAAACTCACATATGACCCTTATGATGTATCCCACTTCAATATGTCAAATAAATTCATATATACCTTAACATAGTTTTAATATACCACGTTTTCCTATGAGGTATGAATATTTTTATTTTCAGTTTAAATGCTTGGTTTTTACCTTTGTGAGAGTGAATAATGTGTTAACATTAGTATCAGGGGTGTCTATGGACTGTTTGAATCACTTAGGATTAGTTTTTTTAGAACATGTAGTTGGGCCACATGGTTAGTAGAAACTGTTTTACCTAGGATGCATGGTTATGAGTAACCATGTGGGGTTGGACAGAGAACAACAGAGGGATCATTGTTTTCCATAACCTTGCACCCTGGACCGGACACCAATGTCAGAAGTTCTAATTATTTTAGTAGAAGAATGACACATGGATTGTCCATGGTTTCTGATACCAAGAACCTGAACTATGTGGGGAACTATTGAAGAATATAAGGGATAATGGACGGTGCAAATTTTATCCTACCATTTAGGAAAATCGTGTGACTTGGTTAAATAGGTGAAATGTATATTTTTTCCATGGATCATTAAATGTTTATAATCCTTTACTATTTCATTATTTTAATTCCCATGGGACCCCATTTTTTCTTATAAAGTGATCCTAATATAGGATTTGATCTTGATTCTCCATCCAAACTCAGATTCCACCATTGATGATCTCATTGGATCTGCACAAGTGAATTCTTCATTCATCCTGCACCATTTTTTATATATCTTCATATCAATAGAGTTATAATGGTGAGATTTTGTTTTCTATATTTCCATATATTTTATCCATTTTTTATTTTTTGGAGGATGATAGAATCAAAGGTCGATACTGGATGCATTTTATACCACTGGTATGTAGTCGGTGGTCTATATCTTTCACTTATGTTTTGGGGTTTTATATACATTATTTCCATTGTCATGAATGCTAGAAATTGTGGAGTTTACCATAAGTTTAAATTAATGTATTGAATAAAATTTCTATTACCTGTTTAGGTTTCATAGTAGTACCTTTATGTGGTTAGTGGTTTTTATCCCTAATCGGGACCACCTGTGAGGTGTTTCATTACATCTAACCTATATTATACCACCCCTTAAGGTGCGTGTGAGATCACCTATTCAGTGAGAGACTTATTTACTTATGTGGGAAATAAATGATTGAATTATAGAAGGTTTATTCCAACATTCCATGTAATGACATATTTTGAAATTAGTTAAAATGATTAATTGGTTTTTGGGGAAAATGTGGAATAGGTTAGATGAACTCATGTTTTGTGAATGATAATAAAATGGGTTATGAAATGAGATTGTGGATTGATAATGGTAGTGGATTCCTTGTAAATTTATACTACATGTATCCTAATAACATGGGATTTTATTGAAATTTATATTCAATGGATCTCGAATATTGTAATGTAATATTTTAAATTTATTCTCATATGATCCTGATTCCACAAGATTCCATGGACATTTATACTCCTTGGATCATATTTACTTTTGATTATAAGGAAATTTCTAATCGTTTGATCGATATTTATTGTACATCCTTGGACATTCTACTTTTGATACTCCCAAGGTTTTACCGAGTCTCT
Organism: Viscum album; assembly: GCA_963277665.1. NCBI lineage: Eukaryota > Viridiplantae > Streptophyta > Magnoliopsida > Santalales > Viscaceae > Viscum > Viscum album. The sequence continues at coordinate 2,059,298,492 of OY728133.1, read as the reverse complement.
ATAGAGATAGTACTAGGACTCGAGGGGATGCCTTGGTTGATTATGCCTTGGATCTAGACCATGTAGTTCTAACACAATGAGTATTATTTTTCATTATACCATGTATATGTCACTTGGGTTCTAGCACATGATTACATGGAAAAGGAAAATGTGAATACTTTATCTCGATTTACATTTTTTTATAGTTATCCAGTGATAATGGGTTCTTGATTGTTGTTCAAAGGGATCCATTTTTGACTTTATCGGATTGTTTATGCATTCAGATCTTTACTTTATGACTATTATACATGTGATTTACTGCACATTTATTCATTATTTATACAGAGACTAGACTTGTTATAGAGTCCATTTTTGGTGGACTATTGAGTTTTATCTCACGCAATATTCAATCCACCATTGTGTACCTAGACAGACATAATGGTTACAAGTAGGGACCGGGAAAAGTACCCACATTATGATGGTTGATTTGTTTGTTTCGTAGAAATATGAAAGCACATGATTGAGTTATGCTTGTGATTATAGATTAAGATAATTACATGTTTTCCTTTTCGTAATTTTGATAAATTTATTGTACTAGATACAAATTACCAGTTATCAAATTGATTTTGGTATAAAGTCATGGAATGATCATCATATTGTACATAATACTACTTTTGGAAACATTATTATTACAGTCTTCAGGAAGTTATCTTCTATCATGATTTATATTATTATTTTGATGAATTTTTTAATTTTCATATCACTACATTACATTAATCATAAGATAATAGTATACCTACTATGACACTATTGACACTTTATTCTAGTCAACAACCTATAGCATACGGGGTTGCGCGCTTAAGGCCATTGGACCCACTAACCCATGGAAAATTTTAATGGATCATAGGTCAGGATTTCAAAAAGTGATACCAAAGTATTTTTATTTTGTATTTACAATTATGAGGAAATATACATAGTATTAGTAAATTATTGAAATTTTCTAATGATATGTACCTAGGAGTAGGTAACAAATGTATAGGAAAAATCCAAATTGATAGGAATGGAAATTTCATTTTTTTTTCTAGATTTTTACTTTTATTATTGATTTGGTTTACTCATTGGGTGATGCACATGATTTTAGATATTATTGTTGTAATTTAGGAATTAATTTTATCCTAGGATTGATATTTGAAGTATTTTTTGTCTCAATTATCATTTTAGACACCTTATTGGATTCACATGTCCCAAATATTCCATGAAATCTAGGATTCTTTTCTTGACTGTACGATATTTTTTTATGTGCCCCTTGTGTCATATACCTATTACTTGATAAAAAAATTATTTTGGGAGATTGAGAAACATAATTGGAACTTATATTTGTTTCAATAACCTAAACGTTGTTTTCATGCATTAGAAATAATAGACACCCTAACCATCCAATCATGGCATGTTAAGTCATAGAACATTGGTTCCTGGGCTAGGATGTGTTGTAGTTGGGATGAAATGGACACCAAACATCGATTTATAAGGTTTAAGGGAACTTATAGATTGGAAGTTGTGATAAATTTGGTTCAACCATTTAAATATAATATTAATATAGATATGAATTTAAAAGGAATCTAAATTCATAAATAGAATGGTTTCTATTATATGTATATCAGAATTTGTGCTATGAGACATATAAATTGACCTAGAGATGACATTAGAGTGGGAAGTAAAAAGTTTCTAAAATAATTTTTTGGATGTTCATGTTACATATCCCTATCATTGCGATTATGAAGATGGGTGTCAATTGTTATAGAAACCCCTCACCTCTTCCTATGATTTTCTATGTGATGTAGTTGTTATCGAATTCATTTCAAAGGTGAGTGTTTGGCATTGTAGACACATTCCACAAAGACAACCTCTAGTCATATTCCCAAAGGATGCTGATAACCATTATCTAGAGGTGGTGGTCAATGAAATGCCATTAGAACCTTCTATAGTTATAGTTTTTCCACCATCAGTTTTACTAGACTTGGGTGATGATTCTCATTTCTATGAGCATTTAGTGCACATTAGGTAAAAAATTTATGGAGATTGGTAGCATACCTCTTCTTTGGAATAGTTAATGCATTTATTCCACTAGAATCATATACCCTTGTTTGTTGGGGATTGTATTCCATATGTTATTGAATTTTGGATTGAGAGTACTTTATCAATTTTTGAGCATATGGAGACACCTCGTGATAGGAGAGTGAATCTCATGACACATATTATTATAGGACCTTCTAATTGTTGGTGGGATGTTTTGACTCAATGTTATACGATTCAAGATATTTTTTTGAGGGATTATAAATACATATTTTTTTTATTAATTATTAACGGAGACCCTAAGAGATTAAAGGTATAGTGAGTTTTTGAATTTGGATTAGGACGTGATGACAGTAATAGAGAATTCATCTTGATTTATAGAGATTTATAACTTTGTGCCTATGTATCCTTTGTAGGACTTTCCTATGGTCATTCCCATTTAGGAAGGTCTCTATAATATAATTTGATCATAGGTCAACAAGTTTTAGTTTACTAATATTGTAGAGATTGTGAATTACATGATTATTACTAAACCAAACCGTAGGGAAGCTGGAGGCCCCAAGGAGGGTAGTTCAACCTCTCAACCTAATGGGTCAATGTCAACTATAAGAAAGAACTATTATTAGGCTTCTTGTGAGGGTAATACGATCCATGATCTATGTTATGGTAGTTTTGTATTCTGTCATCTATTTTTGAGATGGGTTAACATGATGATCTAGTGTGAAGGAGACCCAATCGAGTGGAAATCATTGTTTGGATTTTCCACGTACAATGATTCTATAGAATCATCCCACTAGTAGTCAGTGAAAGGGGATTAACAATGAAACTAGGTTTATGAGATGGATTCAAATCTACACTTTTGGATGGTAGCTGGAGTAGTGTCTGTCACTTAGGCAAGGTGGTGGTTGTTGAGGAGGTAGCTAGACACCAGTTGTATTGTGAAATCATAATAGGGTTGCTCTCGGTAGTGAGGTTGTTTCCCAAGGATGCGGTTTAGGCTAGTTATAATCTATACTGCCTACACCTAAGGAGAAGATTTTTTGGCCATCTATGGTGAGTGGTATAATATTAGTATCCTATACTCTATTATATACTCTTTTTAATACATTTTTATCTCATAATTTCATATATATATATATATATACCTATTGTAGAGACCCTTGGGATCTTTTTCAATTATCTGATGGCGTCATGATGCTTAAAACTCCATTGGGAATTACAACAGAGGGTGTGTGATAGTTTATGGAGTACCCATATAGATAGGTGGTTTTTAATTGTTTGTATTTTTTTATCCTCAGGATGAATTGGTTTGATGTCATAGTCAGGATAGAATTTCTTATTTACTGTCATTCTTTTTTCGATTTTTATCACTTATGGGTGAACATATTGTCAGTAGAGGGTTTTCTTTTTATTCACAATGGTGAATGTGATTCCCAGGAGAGTCGAGATATACCTGAGTATCATGGAATGGGTCGGATGATTTTATATATTTCTATTTTGTTTCTAGATGTTCAAGAAACATGTTAGAAGGATTTCTCTCCAGTGGTTGATCACATCAACATTTATCCCTAGATCAAATTTCTGGTTTGCCTCCAGAGTTATAAGAGGAATTTTCTATAAAGCTAGTTCCTATAGCTACACTAGTATCTTTTCCTCCTTAAATGATGGACACTATTGAGTTATATGAGCTCAATATATAACTTAATGACTTGGAGGAAATGAAGTTAACATGACTCAAAAATTCTCCATGGGTTTTTATAGTCCTTTTTTGAAAAAGGAAGAGAAAAGAATCAAGTTATGAGATGATTACTGAAAAATGATCCATTTAATGGTTAAGAATTGGTGTCCATTATTATCTATGTAAGGTCTCTTTGACCATCTATGAGAAGCATGAGTTTTTTAAAAAATTGATCTATGATTGAGTTATCTTTGGGTGAATATTCAACCTTCATACATACCTCGTCCAGTTATTTTGTAGCAGTTATGGCCTATTTCAGTATTTGGTCGCGTCATTCAGTCTCACAAATGCTCTAGTAGTTTCTGTGGTACTTATGAACCATGATTTAAATCCATATCTGGATTTGTTTGTGGTGTTGTTCATGTATGATATTTTCATGTCCTATCACAACCAATATGACCATACCAAACATCATGAGATTTTATTTGGATACACTGAGAGAGAATCAGTTCTACACTATTATAATAAAGTTCCACTTCTAGATGGATATGTTTCACATACATGGTCATATTATATTAGAGATAATAGTATACTTTGACCTAGAGAAGGTGAGATCCATAGTTTCAAAGGAGAAGTACAAGAATTTCATTGAAATACGGAGTTTATTTGGGTCATCTAAACATTACATTCATTTGAAACAAGACATATCATGCTTAGCATCACCTCTTATTGAATTTCCTAATTAGGTTGAGATGTTTGTATGGTTAGATACCAACAAGAATTACTTTAATGAGTAGAAAGGGAGACAAAATTCAATTCCTATACTTATTCTTCTAGAGATGGATATAAGATATACTATGTATTTTGATGCATTAGGTATCACGAAAGGAGGAGTTCAATTGTGTGATTAGAAATTCATGGAATGGGTCTCAGAAATTGAGAACAAACAAGAAGAACTAGAAGACACAAAATATTGAGTAATCCGCTGTTGTACACACCTTTCATTGTTTGAGGAATTACTCATGAGGAGAGAATTTTTTGGGGGTACATGGACCACAAAAGCCTCATGTAAATATTTACACAGAGTCACTTGAACCTTAGGTAGTGAATGGGGGTTAAATACCATTATTTTTTAAACCTCCATCTTAACTATCTTCCCAGAAAGGGAAACGATGTTGGAAATTCACTGATCGTGTGGAATAAGATACATGTTTTTCCAGAGTCTATTAGTGAGTGTATGCTTATTGAATTGTTTTTAAAGATACACTAGGAGGTATTGGATAATATTTGGTAAATTGTATCACATCCTTTTAAGTGAATTCCACTTTCATGGATAGATTGATATGAGACAATTATATGATGTCGAAGGCCTAGTGTTATAGGAGAGTATGGTAAGTGTGGACCAAACTCCTAGTTTGATAGTTGGAGAGGACGAAATTACTCATATTGATGGAAGCCTTTGTGTTCTAGTAGACATATACAAAGAGAAGATGAAGGAGTTTCATTCCTTATCTTGGGAATTGCATCTTGAAAGTACCATGATGTATCAGGATTTAATCTACTAGTATTGGTGGCCATGAATGAAATGATAGCTTGCTGGTTTTGTCAATAGGTGTTCCACATGTCAGTAGAGGATGATAGAACACCATCGACTAGATCAGATTTTACAGTAGTTTTCCATTATTTGGAAGAAATGGGATCATGTTTCGATTGATTGTGTCATTGGGTTTATGTGGTCATTTTGAGGTAGTGATTCCATATTGGTTATTATAGATATGCTAAAAAAGGTTTCCCATTTACTAACAAGAAGGGAGAACATCATAGTAAATTAAATCAGGAACAATTATATATCATTTATTGTATGCCCTCACAAGGATTCCCATACTATTTTTTCATATTGGGATTCTCAATTTACATTTATGTTTTTCAAGGATTAGAGAGGGAATTTTCTACATAAGTGATTATGGAAACACCATACCACTCTTATACCGATGGTGAGTTAGATTTTAATACGCAGGTTCCTGATGACATGCTTAGAGTTTGTTTCCTTGATTTTATGCGATATTGGGAAAGGCACATAGCCCTATTTAACATAAGTGATTAGAAGAACATCATACCACTCTCACAACTTTTCCGTTATCACTCAAACCCATATAATTCTCTTAATCCAAATGTTATTGAGTTATATTAATATTGATCCTTTGAGGGGAATCCTATTTATATCATTTAAATGATCATAAAGAATCTCCAAGACTATACAGTTCCTCTAGTATGAGTTTTATGGAAGCACGAACATGTACAAGATAATACATGGGAGGAGAAGCCCTATGTACATGCTTAGAGCCTTTTTTTATTCTCAAATGATGTTGACCACTATTAGAATGGAAATTAAGGGATGAATTTATTTAATACAGACAATCATATGATTCAGGTTTTTCCTACAAGATATTGATCTTTCTTATTTTTAGTTAAATTCCCCTTTTCGACCCATTAGCAATGAATAATGGTTTCATGGTAGTTTTTGAAGTTTTGTGGGCTTGTTCAGGCCCTTAGGGCTACTTTTTTATGGAAGAGGAAGCCTAAAAAAATCGTTTGGAGTAATGTTGTGAGGTTGGGAAAAGATTTTCAGATGGCACACGATCCACCATAACCATCTTCCTGGGGATACATTCTTGTTCAGAAAGCACTATGGGTTTTTGCAGAGGCATGAAACATATTTTTTTTACTATTTCCCTGACCACAATCATGTACTACATAGGGTCCCACTTGAGGAAGACATGGAAACATAGTTGGCATATCGTTTGAAAAAAAGTAAGTCCAAACTACGTGACCCATTTTAAAATGGTGAAATGTATGTATTTTACATAACTCATTAAATTTTTAAAACCCCTTACCTTATCTTTTTTTCAATGCACATTGATTCAATTTTTATCCTATGAAGAGATCCTAATCTATTTTTGACTCTTGATTCTTCATATAGACTTGGATTCAAGGCCTGGTCATCTCATTGGTTCAATGACACTAAGTTCTTCATTCATATAATGCCTTTCATCATTTTTATTTTTATCGAAAGAGTAATTTTGGTTCAAGATAATTTTATATTTTCTTAGTTTTTCCATTATTTCTTCCATTTTCTCATGATCTGGAAAAAATCAATGGTTAATGATGGATGAGTGTTCTACTATTTTTATAATGTAGGTGGATTATACGTTTCAATTAATGTTGGTTTTTAATATACCTTTTTTGTATTTTTCTACTTGTTTATCCTTTCGGTATTTAACCTAAAATTAAATGAGTGCCTTTATTAAATATTATGGGATTGATTTAGGTTACTCACAAGTAATTTTTTAAGGTTGGAGGTTGACAGCCCCTACCCGAACTACACTTGATTTTTGTTATTATATATCCTTCTCATTAAATAACCCCTTTGGGTGCATGTAAGCTCACCAATTCAGTGGAAGCCTTATTTGATTAAGTGAGAATTAAATAATTTAATAGGATAAGGTTTATGCCTACTTTACATGTGATGAAATGTTATGAAATTATTTAAAATGATTAAATAGATTTTATAAAAAATATGAAATGGGATGGATGTAATCATGTTATGTGAATTATAGTAAAATGGGTTATGAAATGATATGTTTAATTGATAATGGTAGTGGATGCTTTGGACATTTATACTCCTCATATCTGGATTCAATTAGATTCCATGGTCATTTATACTCCATGGATCATGATTATGGTAGAAAATGACTTATACATTTCCACTCCTAGGATCTTGATTCCATAGGATGCCATGAAATATTCAATTTATGGATCCTGTTTACATTGGATTCCAAGGAAATTTCTTCTCCATGGAGCTGGCTTTCCTCAAGCTGGTGTGTCACATGGTCACATGGAGAGCATGAGGCCATGAGACCCACCTACATTGGGAACCATTCAGTGGCTACCAGGTCAGGATATTACAATAATTTTTTCATGGTGTGGTCAGTTACTATGAAATTGGAAACCCTTGACATCTAGGCTGACAACTCTATCCATTATTTTTCAAATGGTGCAATAAAGTGTGTTTCATTGTAGATTTTATCTTCAAAAAAATTCTCTATAGCATCCATTAAAATTCTTTTCCAAGACTTATATAATTAATTAATCAATAACCATATTACAAGAATCACTTCATCCAACTCTAAAATATATTATTAATTAGGATTCATAGGTCATCTTGTAGATATATTATTAGAAAAATGAGCCTTAAACCATAATCTAGTTATATTATAATAAAATCTAACATTGAGACAAATGGATTGAAGAGAAATAGATATTAAAAATAAAATAATATAATTATACCTCTACCTTAGAAAAAAAATAAGTTAAGTGGAAATCAATGGGCTCTTCAATGTATCCTATGGGATCCCTATCAAGATACACTTAAATTCATTCAATGGGAGGTTCAATAGTAGTTTTCATACCATATGGAGTAGGGGATATATCTAGGGATATGCCTCGAACATTCCCAATACATGGAATGAATTATAGGGACCCATGAATATTTCTAGTATTTGAATACTTGGGTGGATCCTTGATCTACTGGGAGGACATTAGATAAATAGTAAGGATTATGAAGGATATATAACAGGGTGCATCATGTATCTTCTTATTGGCCTTATTTTAGTCATCATGATATAAATGATATCACAATGTCGTATTATTTAGCACCTATGGATCCTCTAGAGGGGATTCCATTAAAATTTTATACTAATAGGTATGATCATAAAATGTTTCTAGGGAACTCCTCTAGGAATAATTTATCAAACGCTATGAAGGGTAACAACCAAATATTTTCCAAAATCAAGTTGTAGAGGAATGGATTGGTTGATAATGGGGAGGGACAGGGACAAAATACTATAGTGGAACTAATGGAAACTAAAAAATGATTCCCATTCCATAAATAATGTATCTCTTCATGGTTAATATGAACTGAAATGTTTCCCCATAATATTTTTTATACTCCACATTTGGAATGAATCCAGATGGCGGTGTAATTAAGTATGGAATAGAGTGCACTGGAGCTGATATTAGGTGGGAAGTATCACAAGGTAAACATTCATCACCTGATCAGTGGTAGAATAAATAGTGCAATCCTTAACACAAAAATATTGATAACTAGTATTTCCCATCAGGCCCATATTAGAAATTAAATGTATATCTCTCAATTCCGTCAATACAAGGGAGGATAGTGGGGGAAATCCAAAAATGTTATTATAGTTCTTATCTAGATGGGGGATGAAATTACCACACATGAGTATCCTTATATATGAAATTTTAAACACTTCAAAATAAAGAGAGAACTAGAAAGACATATTCAAATTTATTCACCAAAAAATGAAATACAAAAAACAGTGCTTCTTCCTAAAATACAAAGCCATGGGAATCACCATTCTAAAAATATGAATTGGGGGTGGATATATGGATAATTTATAAACTTGATGAATTCAGTTGATTACTTTTCATCATGGTGGAATTGTGGTGGATGGTTGGGTAAACTATTAAAAATCTCCACACATCCTCTATATTAGACCAATTAATTCCAAACACTAGTTATGTAGATGTTTGTGTGGCTAGGAAAACAGTTCTATATATCCCATGACATAACTTAACGTTTTATAGAATAATTTTCCCATATCTTCTACCAAGGTGAAATGTATTGGACCCCAAATCTAGACATATTGTAGTGAGAAAATCAAGATTGAATTCTCAAAAAGCGTCCCTCTACAAATCTAATTAATATAGATATTAATTTCTATTTAAATATCCATATTTAACAATAAATCCAATGAAATTATTTTAAATATATGTTTTCTTTATAAATTTTTCATCAATTGGAAATGAACGTTATTGAGGAAAATAAGGAAACAATTTTATTGTGATAGAGCTAATTGAATTATAAAGAGGTGGATTTGGATACTGGATGAAAAATGGTGTTAGGAAGGGGTTGGTGATAATAAAGTGGTTTCGTTTGGTGCGGGATCATGGTTAGGATTATTTTTGTAATAGGAAGTGGGTTTCTTATATTGTTAGTATTTTTTAGGTCATTGTTTAGACAAGGTAGTGCTCTTGGTTTTGGAAAATTTCATATTTTTTGAAATATTTGTTTTAGGATTAGGTGGAGGATTCATTTGGATTAATGGTGATGAAGTTTTGGGATTTAACCATAAAGGTTATTTGAATAAGGCTGTGGAGTGGGTAGATAGGTGATATATTTAGTCACACTATCTTGGATGTTTGGGAATGGGGTAATGAGTTTTAATAAATTTAAACTTATGAACACTTTTTAGGAGGATGCATTAGAAGCAGGGTGATGGGTGTGAAAATAGAGGGTAATGAAGGTTCATGTAAATTAGGATAATGAGGGTTTGAACTTACTTAAATATAGATATAATGGTGTAATAATGATGATTAAGAGTCACTTTATTGGGTTTGAGTCACTTCTAGAGGACTAGGCCACCAAGAGAACTAATAATTGAGAGCTCTATAGTAGGGGAGGCATGTGATTATGGCACAAATTTAGGCTATTAGCGAATATTTTTTTGGATTTTATGTAATTATATATAAGAATTGTGTATTTTAGTGTATTTTCATACCTCAAACTCCCAGATTCTGAATCATTAAGTACCATATTGTACATTATCCTACATTGCGAAAGGGCTTCAAAAGTGCCTCCTTCTTTATAAATACATATTTCAACATTACCCACTGGTTCTTTCATGATAGTTAAAAATTATTCAGATCTCACAAAATATTGGCATTTCAATATATTAGTGTTCTTTAAAATAAATTACGACCCAACACAATGGTAAATATTTATGCCTATTTCATTATTCAACTGGTCATTAGATCACAGTGTGGGGAACATGTTGTGATTTGGTGGTGTTAAATTCACTAGTTTTGTCAAATAACACCCTTTTCATTTCACTAAAAATCTATGGAATAGTGTAGGTTTTATTCAATAATGACACAAAGTTTCTCATAATGTCATATTTTTCCATCCTTTGTTATCTTCCCCTCTATGTCATGTAAAACTAGCTATGCTGTGGAGTTATATTTCAATTAAAAAATTGAAATACTCCCCCTTATCTAGTTTTAGATATCCAATATGTTCTAGGAGAGGTCACATCAAAATCTCAAATGATGAATCTACTACCCCTTAGAAAATACACTCTATTACTTAAAAATAAAAATTACACTTATATAAAAAAATTACATGAGTTACCTTCGAGTAAAAAAATTATTTATATTACAAAACTATGACATAATTTTAATCTTATTTTAATTAAATTGAATGGAAACTACCTACAAAATTGACTCCAATATATATATTGAGATATTTTTTTCACATTAAATTTTATTTTTCCATCCTATTAATATACTCAAATCCATGAAGGAACATATATGTAATAAAGAACATACCTGACTTTAGTGAAAACACTTACTTTGAAAAAATCAAAAATAAAAAAATATCAAATCATCTCCCTATTATATTTCATTAATTAAAATGTGTTAGTAATTTTAGCTTTTTATATTTTCCTTTTATATTTTATCATTGGCATCAACATCCCCCTAGGTTTCTTCAGGTACACGCAATTCCAAAAACCGATTCCTTCATGATTTATATTGTCTCTAATTCCATGCCTTAATAATAAAGAATGATTATTAGGATAGATAAAATAGATGATTTCATAGTTTCTCATACACCAGTTAAAGGGAATACTTCCTCGGTGATATTTTATAGGTTTTTCAATGATCCCATAGAGAATCATCATGTTTCATTCACCCATCCTTTCAAACAACATTCACGATCTTCTCTATAATCTATACGAATTCCTTTTTTGATATCTCCATTTTTTATACATTCTGGATGATATTGGATGATCTTATTATAGTTAACCTTTTACTTCATCACCATTTATGTCATGATTAGATTGTTGAAGTGTGTGACCATATCTTTATTCAGTATCTTCAACACTCCAAATTAATCAAAATATTTCTTCTTCAAAATCATTATCACAACATTGCTGTGTTGGTTTTAGTGAATTAAACATCAACCCACATTGAATCATAGTAAGAAAAATCCTAGATATTGGTGTAGTCTATAGAGTTAAGGAAGGTACCAATGAAGTCAATTACCTCAACATAATATATCTAAACTTCCATGATGGTCTGATGGGTCATTTAATTTCTTATTTTATGATTAATTTACATTGTAAATGATAACATATTTCTACAATGGTCTTGTATCTTAATGTAATAATGTCTCAAAAATAAGATTTGAAAAATATTACACATCATGCACTCGGGTTTATAGTTACCTCAAGTTCGAAAATAGTGATAGTAATCTAAAAAAATCAATTCAACTTTCTATAATACATCTCTGGAACAAACTTTCATTACACCTACTAAAATAGTTGTATATTTCCCCATTTCTAGTAACATAAAACTACAAATAATTTTTTCTATTAGTAGGAGAAGGATGGGTAGATAGTCTAAGTGACCAAATTTTCTGTGATGTCGGAAAAATAGTTTTTTTCAAGGAGATTCAATGTCAATAAATTATCAAATGAGAACTTTTTTGGAATTTCCACATTATATTCCGTAGATAAATTTGGAAATTTCATCCTCAAGTGTCGGATGGAAAAAAATTATTTACCCATTTTACCAAAACATTAAATATAAAAATCAATATTGAAAAAATATACATAACTTTTCATACCTCCATTTATTTCACTTTCAACGTGTATTCAATGTTTTATTATAAGTATAGACTACTACATAAGAGATTATGAGTTATGGACTAAAATGTGGAAAATAAAAGACCACTGAAAGTAACTAAATCTATTTAGTGGTGAAATTTAGTTGAGGTTCTATCAACTTCATAATTTTAGAATAGATTGGTTGAAAAATATTATTCGTTTTTTGATAAAAAACATCTTCTATTGTATAATATTTGGAATCACACATCTATTATTCAATGTTTAGTGGTAGAATGATGGGAGTAATTATAACCCGTGTATTTGATTCCCTAAATTACTCCATGAACATGTCATTAAATATCAATTATATCAGTTTCTGAAAAAGGTGAATAAGTGTCTAGGTGATCTATGAAAATTCTTTGAAAAAACTTCAGAAAAATATTGAATGGTCTAGTAAACATATAACCTCCCATATAGTTATCTGTTTCTAAAACACAATGATCACCTCATTTTTATGAGGAAAAGTTCAACCAACATTTCTGATATGAATGGAAAACCCAATTCCATCTGTTACTATGAAATAACATTTCTTATAGTTTATCACCTTGATAGTCACCTGATATCTCTCAAGAAAAAAAAATAATATTTAGGAAAATATCAAATGATAACTTATGGACTAATTATTTTTCTATAAAAAACTGTATTAATTATCCCACCGTCCTAAGAAAGAACTTTTTATGCACTTCGGAAAAGTAGTGAGTTCATTATACATGCCAAAATACATGCATAAATAGATTAATTTTACCCAAGGGTAAGTAAATACTACCTTTTCTTGGTCATTATGTGCAATAAGAATTTGACTGTATCTGGAATATCCATTAGAGAAATGGTAATACTTATCCCCATCAAATATATCCAACATATTTTCAATAAATAAAAGAGGAGAATTATTTTTCCTTGTTATTCATAAAATTTTCTAATTGTATGTAACATAAACTATACCATTACTATCTAGGAAAATGAATTTTTATTATTATTATTATTGTTATCTACCATTATGCTTATTTTTTTAGGGCAACCTACAGTGGGATCACCTAATTTTAATTCATAATGGGGTAGAATTTTTCCCACATCTAGCATCTTTAACACATCCAATTTAATATTATCCTTCATCAGAGTGGCCAATCATCATTTTGAATGACATTTCAACTTACTTCCTTCTTTTTGTCTTACCATTTTGAAACATACAAAGTGGGTAATTACTTTAATGTTTAAAATGAACCAATAAATTATTTTTTCCATTTTTTATACATTGAAACAAACTGTTGTTCTTGTATATTTACAAGGGATACATTTAAAAACGTTGACAAAAATTTAACTTCACCTAGAAACCAGTAAAAAATAATTTTGTGGAATTTCATTAGTTTTATATATAATTCATTTAAAATTACTGGGCTCAACATCAGAAAATTACCCCTTAAAATCTATTCTATATATTTCAAAAAGTATTATGCTATAAACTTTTCGTTCTTATCCTCCTCCCTCAAATACTCTTCTACAACACCTACTTATTCCCATACTACCATCTCTAGTAATCTAAAATTATATTCAATGGTTGTGATAAGGTAAAAATAATCTTGTTATTATCAATATTTTAGAACATTGGTCACATAAAATGTATCTTATTCATCTTCAACATAGAAAATTAGTCATCCATGGTTTATATTGATGAGATCCATCCCAATAGATAGAAAATGGTTTCCAAGGATGATCTGAACCTCTCCATGAACTACAATGTCCAAAATCATAAAATCGATAGTAAAGATGAACATACCCACCTTTTCCAACAAATATTTAATAATAACACTTGAATAATTCAATGATGAGTCTTCCAATTACATTATGCCTCTTATGGATTTAAAATTTCTTGAGTAAAAAAATTTAATATATTTAGAGGCATCAAATTCACAATTTCTCTCACATCAGAAGATACTTTTTTAAATGTGTAATGTAGAATACTTCCAGGAATAGAAAAAAATATTCGATCTCATATCTTATGTGGGAGATTCTTTTATAGAACTACTAAACAGTATTCACTTAATAAAATTACACACATGAACATCGCATTAATATTTTTTAAATCGGTATTTATTGAGAGTCATGGTTTATGTCAGAATTTATGAGACTGCCACTATAAATGGAATATATATATGTTTATTACTTTTTAATGATTTCTAAGATCCTCTTCTAATAATCTTCAATATTCCCAAGGAATATCATCCTCAGAAAAGGAATATGTGGATGATATGTCAATTCTTTTTTTTCAATACCTTCTTTGTTGTTTTTTCCATATATATTTTGACTAAATTTTCCTTCATTACTCACATTGATTATATCCAACTATTATCCAATTTGGTTTTAATTTTATTCATCCATATTTTTTAACATGTACTCTATGTTAATTTGAATCTAACTTACATTACTCATGGTTATTTCCTTCACCCCTTTTCTAAATATTTTTGTGTTACTCGATGAGACTCCATGTGGACTCTCAATCAAAATTATGGAAAGATTTTCTAAATTTTTCTCTATATGTTTTAGAAACACATGATGATTAACTAGTTAATGTTTATTCTTTTAGATGGTGTTATATACCTGGAAAATGATCTTGTCATTTTATTAAACATTATTTCTGATCATATCCTTGAAAAGGGATTGGAAATCTTACGGTTGTAGTTATTACCAATTTAGTTACTAAAATAATGTTTTGGTGGGTCGTAATTTATGGTTGATAGGTCTAAGAATACACTTTTCTTAGGGGAACATTATAGAACATAAATTAAAAACAATATTATTCCTTATAATCTCTATTCAAAATTGATTATTCCAAACCATTCTCACCCCTATTCCATACTGATTTTGGATGTACGGTTGAAATTTTTAGTAGTTTAAAATGTTCACCTTACCCATCAATATTCCTTCTATTTCATCATGATATTCCTATAAGAGATGTAGATCTCCTCATACATCCCATGAAAAAACATAAGTAGAATAAGAGATATATCCTTGGATATATATATCCAACAAAATTTCCATATTCTTGGACATGGACTCAAGATGGTAAGTAAACTTGGTCATCTCTTATATATAATTTACACCCATCTTGGTCAAGACTCTATATCATTATTATTGTGAATTTTTTTTGATAAATTATCAATAATGTCTAAACCCTCTATGATTGTACTATTCATATACATATTCTTCTAGATAAGTCAAATATTACTCGGGATTTAATTTGTATCCCGTAGTCGAATGTCTATAGCTATATCCACAAGGTGACTCCATGACATGATACCCTTCATATAATAAAATTGATTTTTTTCCCAAGCCCTAGAAGTTGGTTCATCATTTTTTCCCTAGAAGTTGAAAATACTATTCTTATATTCAATATATTTTCTAAGGGGAAATAATTTTCCACGAATATCATTGGTAGATGTTACAATGTCATGATAGATCATTTTAGTTGTTTCATTATTGAAATGCATTGATGTGGAAATAGTTAATGGAGACTATATTGTTTCAAAATGTGTCACATATTTCTAAAAAATATTACTGATAATCATGGGGGTCATCATTTTACATTCCTCCAAGTTTCATGGAGTTATGAATTATAAAAAAAATAACATTTAACCAAATTATTTTTCCATTTATTGATGGTCTAATGATGTTTGGAGCTACACCAATGATATTTTGTAGTCTGTAATATATTAATTTCATATACATTACTTCTTGTTATGATACATCAAAAATTTTTCTAATGTCACATAGTTTTTTTGTTAGATGGTGCTATTTTAATTATTTCAAAATAATGGTTATCCTGTTTAATCTAATTATGATTGAATTTTTAAGGGATCCAATATTTTAAAACTCATTGAGAGAGAGAGAGGTTACTAGAGGAGTAAAGGCATCATGATGTAATATTTATAATCAGAAATTCAAAAATTCCATTAAGGCTATTATTTTTTAATATATGTTTTAAGATTGTGATTAATTTGGGTATGGTAGTAATGATTCATTCTATTAATTCTCTACTTTCTCAAATTTCATTTTCTTCATGTATATTACTTCAATTCTTCATATATTCTATTTAATTTTTTGATGAATGAACAATTTATTATGATTGAGTAGTCTCTTAATGGGTGGTGGATCTAATGTGGTAGGGTGATATTTTAATATAGCTGACTAATATAGATTTTGAATAACTTATATTAGATTAATGTCACATTGATATTATTTCAATAATTCCTTTAATCACCTAGTCATATTGATTATGATTTGGGGATTGACTCCAATGTGATATTGGACAATGCATTTATTTCTTATTGGTTTTCTTTCAAGAGTGGAATCAATTTCATCTTGGTAGTTCTATATTTTTATGACAAAAATGAAATATTTATTTTATTATGTTTCATAAATAATTCACCTTACATACTCACTAGATGAATTTATAATAACATATTAGGAAATATCCATTGATATTTATCAATCCTCTCTTTTCATCATATAATGTTTAATCCCTAGGAGTTTTACCTATTCTTTTCATCCATCCTTAGTTTGGAACTTTTCCCCAATCCTATTTCTCATGAATTTTTTATATAATTATTTTCTCAGTCAAAATTTTAGAATTATTTTCTACAAATGGTTCCTTCATGTTCAATGTGGTTCAACTTCTAGACTCTAAATTCTATTACTACACACTTTTTTAGATATTAGGGTTCTCTGTTTTATCTTTTAAACACTAACTAATTCCCCATAGTATTTGATGACACATGGGGATGTGTTAAGGTTTTAAGGCCATATTTTTGGGAAACCACAAAGGAACTAATCAAAGAATTAAGTATTTATTTATTATTTCCATATTTCCCATTCTATTTCAATTATCACTTTCATTATCTTTTTCAGGAATTAATGTTTTTATTGTATTGTTTTAAGGCCATTTTATGTTTTCATATTTTAAATTAAACATCCTTATACCATCAATAAATGGAAGACTAATTTGGTTAACCATTAGTTTTTTGTTAATGATACATAACTCCATGAAACTTATAGAAATGTAAAATGATGACCCCCATGATTATCCATAATATTTTTTAAAAATATGTGACACCTTTTGAAATAATATAATCTCCATTAACTATTTCCACATCCATGCATTTCCATTTTCTACGAATATCTATTGAAATTCGTGGATGTGGAATCAGTTAACGAAGACTATATTGTATCAAAATGTGTTACATATTTCTAAAAAATATTACTGATAATCATGGGGGTCATCATTTTACATTCCTCTATATTTTAGAGAGTTATGAATCATTAACAAAAAACTAATTTTTAACTAAATTAGTTTTCCATTTCTTGATGGTATAAGTATGTTTAGAGTTACACCATTGATGGTTGGTAGTCTGTAATATATTAATTTCATCTACATTAGTTCTTGTTATGATACATCAATATTTTTTCTAATGTCACATTGTTTTTTATGAAATTTTTGTTTTTAATTTCCAATCTTTATTTCTATGATATTTATTTATCAATATATATGTGGAATTAAAAGTGGTTCTCAATATTTAAACTCTATGACCTCATGAATGTTGTGTGACTCGTGAACCTATAATGTAAAACATAACAACCAAAAACATTGATTACCAGAAAAGATAATAAAAGTTATTGGTGAAATATAATGAGAAATAACGAAATAATAAATAAATACTTAATTCTTTGATTACTTTCTTTATGGTTTCCCCAAAAAAAGACCTTAAAACCATGACATGTCCCCATGTGTCATCGAATCCTAGGGGTAATTTGTTAGTGTTTAAAACATAAAACACATAACCCTATTAACTAAATCAAAAAGTGTGTAATAACAGAATTTAGAGTCCGGAAGTTGAACCATATAGAACATGAAGAAAACATTTGTAGAAAATAATTCTCAAATTTTGACTAAGAAAATACTTATATAAAAAATTGTTGAGAAACTAGATTGAGGAAAAGTTCTAAATTAAGGATGGTTGAAAAGAATAGATATAACCTCTAGGGGTTAAACATTATATGATGAAAAGAGACGATGGATAAATATCATTGGATATTTACTAATATGTTATTATAAATTCATCTAGTGAGTATGTAAGGTCGATTAATTATGAAACTTGTTGAAATAACTATTTCATTTTGGTCATAAAATTTTAGAACAACCTAGATGTATTTGATTCTTCTCTTGAAGGAATCCTAATAAGAAATAAATGCATTGTCTAATATCACATTGGAGTACATCCCCAAGTAATAATCAATATGACTATGTGATTAAAGGAATGGTTGAAATAATCTAAATGTGACATTAATCTATTATAAGTAATTCAAAATCCATATTAGTCAGCTATATTATAATATCACCCCCTACTTTGGATCCACCACCCATTAAGAGACTACTCAGTCATAATGAATTGTTCTTTCATCAAAAATGAAATTTAATAGATGAATATTGGAAGGAAGATACTTGAAGAAAAGGAAATTTTTTAATGTATAGAAGTAATAGAATGAAACATAACTATCATACCCAAATTAATCACAAACTAAAAGATTATATTATAAAATAATAGTCTTAATGGAATTTTTGAATTTCCCCTTTTAAATATTACCTCATGATGCCTTTGGTCCTCTAGTAACCTCTCTCTCTCAATGAGTTTTAAAATATTGGATCCCATTAAAATTAAATCATATTTAGATTAAATAGGATAATCATCTGTATGAAATAATTAAAATAGGACCATGTGGTAAATGTGTTTCTACAATACGGATGGAAAATATTCAGTTTCAAAAAAACCCCATGGATATTAACCTGTATCCCTTCTAAGCATTCTTTCCATAGTTTGAGTATAAATTAATAACCTCAAATAGGGTTCAAAATTGATCAGTGTTGTTTCATATATATTAGGTATACCTAGATCCATTAGTCTTCCATTTTTTGACCCAACACACCATGTATTTGGTGTTGTAGTGAAAGACACACATTTTTATTTTAATGGAATAGGATAAGTCATTCGAAAACCTCATATATATCCATGAATTATTAAATAAAAATCCTGTGGAACTACTAAAAAATCATAAAAACATAATCATTGATATTTCACCATAATGTGAAACTCTTATCAAATTGGAAAGTATATAATCATACATATAAGATTTGAAAAAATAACACATTCCTAGTTGTGAAAAGGATAAATTAAATATGGATTAAATTTGTCCATACAGTAATTTTTTCAAATGTATAATTATATTTTATGGAACCTAATATTATTCACATCCACAGTTAGTCTTACATGCATTGGGAATACCTCAATATTACCAAATTTCCATCTCATTCTAAAGTGATAATTATGCATTCTAGGTTATGTATTCAAGTGGTTTATCACAATATAAATTATTAATTAGTATTTATTAATCACTCAAACATGTATATACTTTGATATGGTTTCCTACACATGACCATTAATGATACTCTAGTTCATCTCCTTAAATTACTACAATATTCAATCATTTCATGGTTTAGGGGATAGAATGTGATTTCGGTCTTTCTTTTCATTAAAAATATATAAAGACACAAAATTAAATTCAAACCTATAATTGGGCCCAATTAATTAAATAATTCATTTGTAAGGAAAACTTTTTTCATCAAAATATTCTCTAATTATGTCCAAATAGTATTCAAAATTTAGATTCATCATTAATTAATATCATTTATTAATGTATAATGTACACACACTAGGAATGAAAGGAGGAATTTTTAATTAGTTAATATGTCTAAGATGAGTGATTTGAATGTCACTATGTGTCTGGAAATAGAAGAAATAATGCCACAAAAAGTATTAATAAGGATAATTCACGGATATAAATTATGAGTTGAGTTAGAATATATTGATCATGTTTTAATATTGTGCTATATAAGAATGAATTTCTAAATGATATTGTGTAATTATTAGGTAGTGGGGTGAAAGACCCCATGAACAAACTCATAGATTTATTGCTTGAAACACATTATTTACACTTTTTTTATACCAACTGAGATGATCCAATAATAATATACAATTTTTTTTTAATAATTTCCATAATTTGAACATTATAATATAAATAATTAATTAATTACCAGAACCCAAAGATTTAGTTTCATTATTACCTCAACATCATTTGAAAACATCTATACATAAGTCTTCCTTCTATACATAATCATGCACATAATATCCAAGGTAAATGGTAAATATAATGTGTGATCTTAAAAACCCAATACATGATAAAGGTATCAATGGGTAATAAAAGGATAGATCATCGGAAACGAATAAAATAAGAACCAGGGAGAAATATATGAAAAAAAAGAATATTGAATCACAAATGGTGTCCATAAGATGTAATAGACTAACAAATAACCTAAAAAGAACAAATAACACCACGGTGTTATATTTTAGATGCATGAGATAATAATAATGAGACCTTGAGTATAACATATAAATATGGAAAAAATATAAGAAAGGGAAATAATAACTTTTTGGATATGGTTAACTGTAATTAGGTCTATGCATAAGGTTGTGAACATGAAATTTTGTTTTCAAATAAACTTTTGAACATGAAATTATTTCCCCTTTTAAACTTGTGACCATGAAATAATGTCCATTCATAGAACTGTGAACATGAAATAAGGTACGTGCATAAAATTATGGACATGGATAAATGTAAATATTTCACCAAATATTTTTGTGATCATAAATCTATGTCAACATATAGAATTGTGAATATGTAACTGTGTCCACACAGAACATCATTATCTCACAAGATATACAATATTACAAATACGTTGGTGGGAGATATAGATCCCAACCCATAATATAATCAAAACCATACATAAATATTCCACATAAAATTAATCATACAACATATCATCTAAAAAACCCCATTGAATGAAAATGTGTATAATAACATTTTCAATCAGTATCACAAAAACTCATTCTAGGGTTCGATAAGTTGATAAAAAATTTAATATAGTAAAGGAAATATATTATAAAAGAACATAGTGGATGATCCTAAAAATTACTCTATTAGATATTTATAATTTTGGGATAGAGAGGAAAAAGGAAGTGAAATCATACAAATACACTTAATAAGACATCTTTTTTATATTATAATAAAGCAAAGTTATATGTCACTTTTAAAAATAATTCTCAAGAAGTGTTATTTTTAAAATATTCACATTTAAAAGAATACTAAATAATCGAACATTAAAATAAATAATTCTTATGAAACTATATATGGATTATAAGGTAAAATAAAAGGTACATACCAGAAATGAAATGAATTTTAAGATAATAACATAGTTTTTTAAATAAATAAAACAAATCAATGAAAGAGTGGAGAATTTATAATTTTATAAATATATAAATTTAAAATGTATATAAGATAATATATATTTGAATTTAAAAATAATACAATAACACACTTTATGATAGAGTAATATAAAAATGACGGAAAATAATCCATTAGAAAGGATAAAATTTACTATTAAAAAATTATATTGTTATATGAAAAGTAATTCATCAAAGAAAATGATTCTGATACAGAAAATTAAATTCATTAGATATAAATATAAAATACAATGTAAAATAAATAAATGGTACAATATAAGAATCATATAAGATCATAGAAAATGAAGATTGTATTTGAACCAATGGAATGGAAATTAAGTCGCCATAAACTATACCGACATTATTAATAAAAGAGTCAAAAGAACATCATGGTTGGATCTTGAAAATAACTAAAACTAAAATGAAATAATCTTTATCAATAAGAATATATTTCAAAGGGGAAGTAAGGATAACATATGGAAAAACATTGTGAACAATATAAAACATGATCAAAGGAATGAAAATTTAGATAAAGAATCCATAAAACATTTGTTGTAAATAAATATATAGAACAAGAAAAAGAGATCATAAAATGGGATTCTGAATCATATTATTAAAATTTTATTTATTCTAAAATAACTAAATGGTGTACTAAATACAACATGTCAAAAAAGAATAGGCACATAACATGATAACAAGAATCAATATTGGGTAATTGATATGGAAGACATTATAAACATTAAAATTTCCTAGGAATAATTTGGAAAGTTGATTTGGGGAGAGAAATTTAAATACATATAAATTATTTATTAATTAAAATATAACATAATTATTTTTTTATGAAACTGAAATTATAAAACAATATGTTTAAGAATAAGGGTATTAACTCAATGAAAGGAGATTGTGTTAAAAAACCCCAAAAACTTGGTTTCTCAGTAACTCAACAATTTTATAACCTCCTATATAAAGGTAATGAAATAATTGATTATTTTTTTTAAATTACTAATATTATTTAACTTTTATATTTAAATCTAATATTCATTTATTATGTATTTATTACGTAATAAATTAATATTTATCATAAATTGTGTGTAGTTTTAAGTGTTCCATGTCTGTTTCGGTAAACTATTTTCAGTTAATATTTTTTGTCCATTATTTAATCATATAAATAACAGTCAAGGTATTGGAATGGAATTTAAATAATTTTTTATGAAGTTCCATGTTCATCCCATGGGATTTTTGGGTATAGTTCTCTAATATAAAATCTATAATGCACATAATGTGTAGGTTATCCCTTGGCCTATTTGTGTAGCGTGTGTTTTTTTATTTTAATTATACCCCAAGTAACTATATTATTATAAATTATGTTTTCATAGTCATTCGTGATATAATTTTCTAGCATTGTTCATATAGGTGGTTAATCCAAACTAAATAGAAACAAGTTATAATCTTCAGATGAGCATAGTAACTAAAGTGATGTGATATAAAATCATTACTTTAGAATTATGCAAATATTATTTACGTGATATCAATGGGATAAATCTAATGTTTTAATATTTGTATAAATATGATAAATAGAATATAATTATAATAATTAATTATTTTAAATGAATAAATCACATCACCACTTGGAAGTCTTCCTGATTTTGATGGAATTAGAGAATTATCATGAGACCAGAAGTACCGAAAATGGGAAACGATTACTAGGGAATGAAATATTATATATTATATTTATAAATTCTAATTTAAGGTGTGTATTTGTAGTGATTTTAGTGGGGTAATTTAATAGTTTTGGTGTGATATTTTTAGATTTACTCATTACATAATGGGTACAGAATGAAATTTGATAGGGAATGTGGATCCAAAGAGAGAAATAATTGAAAATATAAATTCATTTTCTCAATAATTCACTCATAAAATTCTTTATAGATTCTGTTATATTAAATTTTTATCGTTTTTCACTTTGTTTATCCCATATTACTTTATTTTACCTACATTGATGAATCTTAGTTTTTTTATCTCACTAAATTATTTTCATCAGAAACAATGACACTAAACACCTTAAATAATTTTAATATGTTTATTATAAAAATTAACTAATTTTTACTTTATTACTTTTATAAATGTAAACAAAATAAATTATATCATCATAACACATAATGTGGGATAACAATATTTAGAAAAATACTTTTTTTAAAATAAAAGGAATTTATTCTAAAGCATTCCATTTATTAAAAAATTGATTAATATAAAATTATTTTATTTTATATATTATCAAAAAAATTTATTAAAGTAATTTTTAGTAATGATTAATTTTATTTTTTATGATAAAAATTCATTACATATAAAAAAATTAATTTTTTATAAAATATGACCTTTAAATAATAAAAAATTTTATTATCATTATATAAAAATTAATAATAATTAAATAAATTTAAATTAATTTGTGTATTTATATAAGAACAATAAATTTCATTAAATTTAATACTAAGAATATGATAATTTTAATATTAAAATGAAAACATAATTTTTATTAAAAAATTTTTATAGATAAATGAATTTTAAATCTTGATGTTATCTTCTTATTATTTCATATCAACTAATAATCAAATAATTACTAATGATATTTTACATATGGAAGTATTAAATTATAATATTTATTTAAAAGGGTCAATCAAAATTATCATGATAAAAATACCCAACACTTTATAACATTTCTTTGAAAAATATTCATTTTTATCTTTAAAAGATTTAATTAAAATTCCATCAAATTTAAATACATACATTCTAAACATTAAATTTTTTCAATATGTATGTATTAAAATATTTATTTAAATTTAATAAATCCATTAAATCCTTTCATAGTAATAGAAATAGTAATTTATATTGTATACTAATATATTTTTATAATAAACCATTTTAATTAAATATTAAATTTTTATAATAAATTATTATTTTTAGTTTGTTACTAAAAGTTACACAAGTTCAATTTACTTATTATATACACTCAAACCCAATGACCATGTATTCAATGAAAATATTTTTAATTACCATATATCCAACAAACATATTTCCTATGGCTATATATATAATGATCATATTGAATTCCTATATATAGCCTTTCATATATCACAATAATCATTAATTATTTTCATTTATTTCTATTTCAACATGTCTATTTTATTTATATTTATTTTTCTTATATCCAGTGTTTAAATATGAGTTATAATATTCATTGAAACCATACAGATAATGAATTTATTTTTGTGGTTTTTTTATTTACTTGAGGATTTAATTAACTTATAATTTTATTAATTATGTTTTATATTATATTATCATAATTTAATGATGTTTTTATTTAAATGTAATCTTTTATCTAATAACAATTTATCTTGGTTTGTTTTAGTTTGGTTTTTTATGTTAAAAAATATATTCCTCACAATATTTATTTAATGCGATAGTCATACTAAAATATATGGGTGTCACCTTCTGCCACCCTTATGAAAATTGTTTCCTCATAATTTTAATTATCTCTCACTGATGAAAATATTTAAGGGTATCCATAATATAGATAATAATAAAGATGTAATTTATAATTATAGATCTACCTTAGTATATTATGTACTACCCAGAAACTTATATGTTCCCATGTAATAGACATATCCCAAATATTGAGTTTCTCCCCAAACATCCAAGAATATTATTTCCCATGATGGGGTACTATTAACCAAATAATAGAAGTAATATAAATAGGAAGTTAATAATCAACCTTTAAAAAATAGATGATAATAATTGTTTCTAGGATATGAAATAAAATTCTTCATTATAAAAATTAATAAGGATTCTATGTGAAGATATTTAATTTACTATAATCAAATCAAATCATTCTAATATGAGAAAAATAATATTTTTAGAAATCACATCCATAAAAAAATCAATTGCAGAATACCTTAATATTTTTCATGTAATCATCTAACCATAAATAGTTTTTATTGAATAATCAATATCTAATCACTAAGTTGGTTATTTTATAATCATATTAAACATACACAAAAAACATTTCTAGGTAGATCCATGATCAAAAATTAGGTTTAGTGTAATTTTTTTCAGGATGAATTTATTTGACACCACTTCTTTTTCATTACCCACTTTATCAATTATGATTAAGTAGGATTACCATTTTTCATTTTCCATAAGAAATTATTGACATCGATTATCATAATTAACCATTGGATAAATACTCTATTTAAATAATCCCAAAATTTACCTCATTTAAAATATTGAATTTGTAGTGTCACCTTAGGATGTAATTTATTTTTCACCATCATATTAAAAAAAGTATTAATTTTATATTATAGTGTATTTTTTGATTCTATATTTCAAAAAACATTATTCATCATCTAGTTCTCTTGAGACATTACCCTTGGTTCTTCCTCCAACATTCCTGAAAAAAATTAAGTTGAATCATCTTTTCTTCAAGTTATTTAGCACCAATACTTCTATGGAAATAAAATTTATATTATTTTGTGTGTTTGGAAGAGAGATAAGATTTATATTTTTAGATATTATTAGAGGAAATTGGGTAATAATATCCAAAATATTTTAATCGCCATATCTTACCTCATATGATTTCTCATTTATAGAATCATCACATTATACATAAAAATAATTGTTCACTCATTTTTTCCTAGTTGAAACCATTGAAGAAAAAAATGTTAATGTTAGTATTAATAAAAATAATAAGAGTAATGAATCATTTAATAAGGGAAATAAATCAAAAAATTTCCTAAATTAGGACAAGTTCATTTCAACCTTGGAAATTTTTTGTTCTCCCTAAATTAATATTTTTCATCATAGATATTTATATGTTATATCATCTTATTATTCATAACCAAATCATATAATATTAACTAAACCCTACTCTAATAAAAATTGAGAAACCCGAGAACCACACTCCTAAATCTGATGCTAGGAACACTGAAACTATACATATGTGTTCATAACAACTAACATGAATTGATCATAACATACAAATATTTTACAAAATTTTAATAATTTAAAATTTTCATCTCACAAATTTACCCAATCCTAGAATCCAAATTTATTATGTATTTGGATATTATTTATATAAATTTATTATTACACATTATTTATTCGATATATCCCATAACCATATCGACATAATACTTCCTTATATACTGAATCATTCATAAAATTTCCCAGGTAAATGAGAAAAATAAGAAGGAGAGAGCTCAAATGTTTTGTATGGTATAAACGTATAAATTAATCATAAAATGTTAAATAATAAGAATGTGAGAAAACATGAGGATTTGAGAAATTTATAAAAAAATAAAATGGCATAATAATATTTTTTTAAAAAGGATGATGCAAAGACACATAAACCCTAAATATAAAATATATAGAATATCACAAGTTTGTAGAGTTTGGATATATTAATCATTATCCACATAGTATCACATATTCCTGAAACATTACACATAAATGTTTTATAATAATAAGCATAAGATTTCATAACCCAGAGATCAAGGATAACTACAATCAGTCCACACATAATGTTTTGGACATAAAATTATTTCCATGTAATGAGTTGTGAACATGTAATCTGGTCCATGCATAAAATCATGAAAATTAAATGTGGTCCAAATATATAATTTAGAACAAGAAATCATGTCTGTGTATAAACATCATTATCTCATGATATATAAAACATTACCAATGAATTTTTGGGATATATAAGACCTCATACATCACATAATGGTAACCCATAAAGATTTTGGCCATAAGAAATTAATCATACATTATATCATGTATCAAACCAAGGATTGAAAATGGGTTTCTTTATATTTTCAAATAGTATAACAAAGAATGACATAATGAGTATGTTCAGTTGACACTAACATTTAATTTCACAAAATAATTATATCAAAAAATGATATATAGGATGATCATAAACAATAATAAATATTAGATAAAAAAAATTTGAGATATAAAATTGATGTGAAATATGAAAAAATATTTCATAAACTCCCCTTTTATGTTATAATAAAATAATGTTACATATCACTTTTAAAAATCATTTTCAATAAGAGTTAATTTTTAAAACTAAACATTAACTGGGTCCCCAATAATTCAACATTGAAAAAATATATAGTTTAATTAACTATATATCGAGTTTATGGTAAAACAAAATGTACTAACATGAAAATATGACTTTTTGTTTATTTTGGGTAGTTTTTTAAGGAATAACCACATAGAAAAAAATAGTTTAAAATTTAACAAAGAGATAATGAGAAAAGATAATATTATAAAGGATAATAAATATTTGAATTTAATAATAGTAAATAAAAATTTAATCGTATGGATAATATAGAAATATAAGGAATTTTAAATTTAAAAATTATGATAATGATTATGAGAAATACCATGTTGTTATGAAGAATGAAATTCATTAAAAAGATGATGTTTATTGTAAAATATAAATTCATTATATACAAATATAAAATACCATATAAAATATTTAATTGGTATAATATAAGAAACATTGAAGATCATATACAAGGAAGAATGTATAAAACCTAATTAAAAGGATGATGGGTTCACGAAACCCTTCCAACATTGGTAAAAAAATTAATCAAAAGAAGATAAAGGTGGGATCCAGAAAATGATTTTAACCATCTAGGGAAGAGGTATCTGTTTTGGGGTTGTTGTGAACATTTTTATGTATTAGTGTTTCTCTATATATCTATTTAGGGGTAGTGATACTAGGGTTTAAATCTACACATTTCCAAACTCTATAATATATAACCATCATTGGAGGAGGTATGTGTTTTGGGGTTAATGTGAAAATTGTTATGTATTAGTGTTTTTATATATATCTCGTGTTGGTTAGTGATACTATGATTTAAATTTGTATAACTGGGGACTCTGGAGTGTATAACCATATGGGGTGGTGGTATGTAATTTGGGGATGAAATTGGGCCCATTATACGGTATTTTTATACTACTCTATGAAGGGAATGCACTAAAATATAGTTTGGTGCTTTTTCATGGGACACGCCATACCAATGAATGTTATGTTATGACGACCATAGTAGTCTCTTTAAGGTTTATGTTACCATGGGAAAATGAAGTTGATGATATGGTTAAGTTTCTAGAACCTATTACAAGGAGTTCAACATCATAAAAAAATATAATATACAATGTAGTTTAAATTCATGTAGATAATACTATTTAGGGAATGATTCCTAATAATTTATTATGTGGGAGGTACATAGAATACTATTTCTTGTTCAAATATGATGATGACTCAAGTGAAGGTAGGTTTTGGGGAAAACACCACGTTGGATGAATTTATTTTTATTTCTCCACTAGTCAATTAATAACTTCAATGGGATGGAATATTGGACCCACATGTGATATTTTGTTTATGAGGAATGTGTAAGGTATATATAAAATTAGATCCCATAATATTTCCCTATCCAATATGAAATCAATACAGACGATTGGATAATGTCAAGATGATAGATATGTGGTTGTAATGATAGAAATATTGTGATATGAGAATGTTTAATTTCTATCCTAATTATAGGGACTCTCGTTATCAACGGAATACATGATTCTTAAAACCCTAACTATCCTATTATTTAGGAAAGAAAAACAAAAGGTGGGACCCTCATGGGATGAAATGTTGCAGTTATCAAAAAATACATGGCCAATGGTGTGATTTTTGAAATGCATAACTATAAAATGTATATCAGGATATTTCATAGGAGTCATAGGTTGATAGGTTCCCCGGTAGGTGACCTTGGTCTAAGAGTTATCCAGGTAGGTTATTTGGGATAATCATCACCCTGGTAAGCGACCTCAATAAATATTGTGACCATTTATATTAATTGGGTATATAGTGCACCCATTTACATGATTGGGGAGAATAAGGTTCCCAAATAGGTTGCCTAGATTAATGGTATACCTAGTTACATGTAATGGGTGAATGGGGAACATAATAAGTGACCATGGAGAATGTAGTTAGCCTTGTTGTGTGAATTATTTTCAACCCCTGCAGGAGAACATAAGAATGAATATTCTGGGGAAGAACTAAGTTCCCTGTGAATTAGATATAAGGGATTGGGAAAAATTTTTCTCCATTGAGAATACTTTGAGAGATAATAATGGTTCTTTTTGGAATATCAGGGAACATATCTATTGGGATATACATGGTTGCTGTATGGAATTCCTTGTACTTATGGATATACCTCTTCACCAGTTTCAATTTCAATGGTATTTTTAATAGCCAGAGTAAGTGGTTTTTGAATAGCAATATTAATTAAAAAACAAAAACATCCTTAACTTCCTTTCATTCCCCCTAGGATTTGAGTCAAAATACATATGATTGGTCACTTTGAAGAATTTGAAAAAATATTATAGTTCTTAGGTTTTACTAAGAATTCTTGTTTTGATTTAGTTTATAATCTATCACACTTCCTTTCCTCCATTTCCAAATTAATCTTCTATGGGTACTTATATATGAAACCTTATCTGGTTTCCCAAATAATGTCTTTTAACACCTTGGATAACCTAGAACTTTTTAGAAGGGAATATAGGGCATACAAGAGTTAGGTTGGTTTGATGGGTCATCACAAAATTTAGGAAGATAGTGCATGCATCCACCCTTGAAACTAACTGTGAGGTGATTTGGGTTCCTAGATGGTTCCTCACCCCTTTCAAAATTTTACAATCTAATCAATCGACTTTTGGAACACTTATTTTGAAAAAATCAAATCACCAACATGAATAGATCAATGCATAAGCAATGGGAGAATATAAAAAGATGGTACCTTTGAAAACAATTGATCATCATGGTATAAGGAACTCTATCAGATGCATCTACCCATGTATTATTTCTATACATCTTATCTTTATTGTTGACCACCACCTTTTCTACAATCCACCTGAGGTCCCTGATGATTTGAAACATCCTTAGGTTTTCATCTATATTCTCTATATTTCACTGGTTTTCCAGAAGCTTGATAGCCTTACTATTATTGATATGATTGATAGGGAAAATACAATGTGGTGGAATATGAAACTACATGGGTTTCCCATTCATTCCACTCTTGGTTCCCCACTAACCAATAAATATATTGATATCTATACAACATTAGTGTCCCTATACACCATTGAAATAATACAGATGCCAAATTCTAGGATAGAAGTCTACAAACTAGAATCTTATGAGAAATGAGAGATAGAGGGTTTAAGGAGTCGCTTAAAAGGTCAGAAACATGAATAAACCATTATATTAGATAATATCACTATATATCCCTTCCACAATTTTTTTATGAATTCCCTCTTGAAGACTACCCATCAGTATTAGATCCCTTTTAATCACTTGAAAATTCATGAACTCCTCTATTGATGTTAGACACATTAAGGGACTAACCAAATCCTATATACCTATATCCAAGGCTCCATAGAAATTTCACACCCTCACATCCAAACATGTAAGAGTTCAATACAATATCAAATTAGGTTCTTGAATTTCTCCCGAAACACTCATACACTTGAATACCACTATTGGAAGAAGTGTAACTATTTACACTTCACCACCTTAAGTAGTAAATATAAGAATTCAATTTATACCCCACCTCAAAACATATCCCTTGTGAATGTTGAATCATCATGATCACCAAGATAGAGAATCTTACACTAATAGACCGAACAAAAAATTAATATAATGAGTTTACCATTAATCAATCATACCAAAATATATCCTTACCTTCATTATCAATCATTCTATCTCAAAATTTGGGACATATCCCCCATGATTTGACAAATCCTATCACTAAAAATCTGATAGGTTTTTCCTTTAATAATGATATTCTTCTCGATTAATCCATCCATGCATTTCCTGAGAATCCAAAAAAACATCTCCCATAAGAAATGTATGAGTTCATCATCAACCAACCATTTCAAAAAACATAAAACAATACTCTTAAATTTTGAATATAGAAATAATTTAATATATTTATTTCAAAACAATTTTAATGTCCTTCATAATATTCTAAATTCATACACATGAATATAAAACATGATGTATTCACTATACCAAACTTTATTCCAAAAAATTAGAAAACTATTGCTTATGTAAATTATATAGTATATCAGTTTTTAACCATAATATAGTGGCCCTAATATATGAATTATTTGTTCTCTCTATCAAACTTCACTTAATAAGAATAAATGATAGTATTTCCATACCAAATCCATGAAATCCTCACCATTGTATACAGTAAACTAAACTATAAGGAGGAAAACTATGATAAAACTCCTAAATGAATCAACCCCACTAGGACCCCTAATAAGTTAGTGATGAAGATATGAGTGAACCTTTAATCCATCTAGTAAAAGGCCACATGACAAAGACTACAACCAAGGGCACTGAAAACACTATATGATAGTTTAAATGACTTTTTACTCTTTTTATACAAATAAATATCCAATAAACACCCCAACACCACTAATAATGAAACAAACACATGAAAGTTTTTTCAAATGAATGTAATATTTTATATCTATAAAAACATAATACATCCCTTGCCAATATTAGAATATTTTAAAATCTTAACAAAAAATAAAATAACTCATCTATCATTTTCAAATCACTAATTCACGAGCTAGTACAATTAATCTTATTCCCTCATACCATCTTGAAAATATTAAAAAAAGATTATATAAATAAATTTATGGGGTTATAAATATACGCAATAGGATCCTAACTAAGAACTCTTGTGTAAATGTGGAAGAAAAAAACTAACGATTAAATGAATAAATTGTTATACTAACATGTGATCCCATATATCATTAGTCTATAAACTCATATCACTATAATAAAACTCTCCAAAATATGAGTATAATATAAGTTGAATAATTCATGAAAATATATCTCATGTGGGACCCCATACTCACTTCTCTATAGATCCATACAATCTCACAAACAAGAATTTTGGTTCTTCTATCCCTTTTTATGTCCATATATTACATTATAAAATAATCAAAACCATATCATACCACATACATATCTATATCCAACTCATACCATAACGACAAAAAAAATCCACAACCATTTCTATTTCTAGAAGAGAGAGAAACGAGAAATATTCAACCATCTTTTTCTATAACATCCTAGATGATGTGGATAAATCTAGTTCCACAAAACAATATACCCATTGATTGGTTTATTAAAATTTTGTGTACATTCATTAAAATAATAAAACATACATTGGAATATTGTAGAATATAAATATAATATTGGGTTCAACATTCTATATATTTTACATTTTTAACTATCAAATCTCATAAATTATCCTCATTATAATATCATAACTATAAAAATGAATACTAAAATTTTAAACCATATAATTCCTAGTTAATTTGTTACCACATTCATCATCCATTTGTAATCATTATTAGTTTACCACATTTATCAATGAATACATATATCATTTATTTCTTTGATTTAATTAATTCTTCCACATTCTATATTCAATACAATTATATTTATTTAATTCTTAACTTTATCATCTATATATATTGGGAGGAAATATTCACATTGATCCAAAACAATACCAAATTCAGCATAATTTTATATCCATACTATAATAACACATAAAAATGATAACCACTCTAATAACTACAAAAATATAATGTAATAAAATATATTGAAATAAAAAATGAATAGAAAATATTATCGCATATATACACCGATTTTAGATTTCACTAAATATTATATGTTTAATTAATGCCATATAATTTAACAAATAAATTAACACATGAAAATTATAAAAAAATAAAAATAGAATAAATATTGTTCCAAAATCACATTTCTCATTTTTATGTTGAATATTAACTTCATAAAAGAATAAAATATATCACTAAAACCTCCACATTTTCATAGATTAATTCTAAGTAATCTATAACAAATAAATACCAATCCTCCCACATAATAATACATTGATCACTAAACATAGGTAGCATATAGATAAAAGTATAGAAAAAAAATAGAAATGATTGATGTGAAGGATAACATATATGGAAACAAATGAATATATTGGATTAAATGAGAGGGCAGGGAGGCATAATAAATAGTATTTTAATATAAATGAATCAATACACTACATGGTTCCTATAACCACTGAAATCTTTGGCTCAAATAAGATAAATCTATGAACGAAAATTCCTAAATCAAAACCACTCTATAATTTATATGGTAATTTTATATTTAAATTTCAGTTATTTAACTAGAAGACCAATATGGATTAATCCACTTTGATTTGGTCTTCCAGATTCTCTCCAACACATGACTTAAACTAACATTTTTACCCTTTTAACCATGTCATAACTCTATCCCTGATAGATAATCATTACCCATTATACATTATAGAATCAAATAAATACCTCTCTAATCTACCATATGATCTGAGATAGTTTTTTTAGAAAAAATCATAGTGAAAATATCCATTTTTAGTTTCACATTTCAGGGTGAAAAGAATATTACTAAAATCATTTCCCAAAACCATGACACCAAAATATATTGATCTATTATACCATGAAGAAATAAGGAAAACATGGCTTGGTGATGTGATAAAAATGTTATGGTTTCACTAAAACACAGATTTAATAACTTTTATTCCATGATCACTCTAAACTTACCACTTATTCCTATAAACATTTCAAAAAATATAAAGAAATGAACTTAGGATTTTCGAGCCTCTACAATAATGTTTTTACATATATAAAAACACTATATAAAATGTAGATTTATATATGTAAATTAATAGAAATAAGTAATGAGGTGAGAGTATTATATCTGTCAATATTATGAGAAATTACTATAAAATTTTATAATTACAATGAAATATTTAATAATTTTGTTATGAATTCAGATATAATTATTCTATATTTTTATATATTTTTCGAAATTTTAGATTTTATGAAACTATAATATATAGGTAATATATAATTATTTTTAAGTAATTTTTCTTTAAATAATGATTATATATATATTTATTTAACTATGACATATATGACATCATATTTAAAAAAATATCAAATGTTAGATATAAATATAATTATTTTCAATAAAAATACCATATTTTTTTTATATTATATAATGATTTATCTAAATAAATTTCATATATTATTAAAAACATTCATATATGGCCCCCTGGTTTCTTAATTTTTCAGTCACCCCTCTCTACTCACAATGAAACTCTAGTGTGACTATAACTATTCTATAAATAATTTCTATATTCATCATGATTATTAACCCTTTATTATCCCCAAAAAACTCATCTATTTAAATGAACTTCCCTGATTCCTTCTTCTAACCTTGAAATCGTTAACTGAAATTCACAATGAAATCTACCTTAACAACATTCTTGGTGATATTTCTACTAATTTAGTTCCATATCAATTGTTTTAGACACTATTTACCCCTATCCCATATCATTCTTGATCATTACCATGCCCAATTTTTTTGATCTATGATTCACATGGTACTAAATTCATTCTTGACAATTTGTCCAAATTATCTCCTTAACTTAAACTATAATGTTATGCTCATAGAAAAATTCAAATGTTTTTATCCTTAATTATTGTTTATTATTTATATCATTTATTTTATAAGCTTGGTATTCCAATGTGTTGGTTAATATAATAATGTTATTATAGTTTTTAATTAATGGATTAATGTAATTTTGATCAAATTAGTTCCAAGAAATCATCTTTCTGAAATGATGTTACATTGGTATACACAATTTATATTAGTGTGTGGAATGAGGATGAATCAAAAATTATATTTATTTTATATAATTTCTAATTGAAATTGTTTTTTATATTGATTATTCCAAAAACTAAATTAATTTCACCAAGTCCAACTAATATCGAAATTTAATGTTTTATTGAAAATCCCAGATGAGCGTAGTAAATATGATAAAATAATTTTTATTAGGCCCTATGGGATTTAATTAATGTTATGTTGACATTTTCATAATGTTTGGTTAATTTTGAAATGTATAAAATCACTATAAATTATTTATACATTATGGAAAATACCTAAATTCCATTGATACTTTATTGTTTTTGTTTTTTTATTTTATATTCATATAAAATATCTTATAATGATAATATATTAAAAATATATATTTTTATTAAAATAATTTTCATTTAATTTATTTATAGAGGTTTAGAAACACATTTTCCTTTAAATTATAAATATAAAGAGTTTGAGCAGAGGTGATTTTGGAGATGAATTAATGGATTTTAATTAAATTTTGGAACTAGTATAAAAAAAATCGTAGTTTTAGTTTCATTATTTCATGGTTTCGTACCAGTATCATGGTTCAAAAACATCATTATGGCAGAAGGTTGGGGAAGAATGAAGATGCAAAATGGGGATATAGATCATCATGAGGAAAGAAATTGTGTTTTGGTATTGGCTACATTGACATGGTTTATAAAAACTTTTATAGCATATATTTTGGTTTGGTCATACTTTTATAAGAGATATTTTTGGAAATTGAGATAATAAAATGTGGTCACAATCATTTTTAGGAAAAATTGTGTTTTTAGTGGAGGACCTATGATTTCATCACATTGTTTGTATTAGATTTAAGGAAAACATGTCATGGTTTACTAATCAATGCCTTGATTTCTATCTAACATATAAATTTGAAATAAAATAGTGTAGATGGTTTTAGTGAGGACCATTGTTTTAGAATTATCCTTTTATGATTACGGCTATCTGATCCAAACCCTAATGTGGTTTGGATAACCACACCATGGTTTTTTCTCTCTTTATTTTATATATGATTTTAATTTCCCTCTCTTTGAATTCAGTTTTTATTCATCCTTGGTGACCCATGATGTTAGAGAAAACCTCCTTGGTGATTTTTAGTCATCTAAGATAGTTGTTTTAGTTTCAATAATCAAGGAATCATATCATACCTTATTTAGGTATAATTGTTATTAATTAATCCTCCATTATTATATATTACTATCTTATTAGTCTTTGGTTTTAAATAGGGGAGGATTAATTTTTTTTTGTAATAAATTTTTTGAAATATCCTTATGAAGGTAAAGTAATTTTCTTATAGATTTTCTTTCCTAAATGATGAATTAAGGAAGGAGAATAAAACTTTTAAGTATAAGTGAAGAGAATTTTTATAGTTCAATTTTTGTATCAATGGATACATTAATTTAGTCTCATGGAATTGATTGAAAGATAGTTAAACTAATAAAAAAATTATAAATTAAGAAATTCTAATGAAAGTGATTAAATGTAAATTGGTAATTGGGGTAGAACATATTAAATGTAAATAATATGGTATAATGATGTGAAAAAGGAGATATTATGTGGTTAGTAAGGGAAAAGGGAAGATAATTTTCTATGATTTTATATGACGCGAGTTGGTGTGTTGAATTATTATATATATATATATATATATATAATATTTTATGAATCTTAATCACTATTGAGTTATGATATAATGACATAGGGTATGTAATTGGCCTTGTTGAATGAAATGGATATATAAAAATAGAACATTTGTACGTTTATGTAATGGAAGTGAATTTTATTATGTTTGGGTTGGAAAGAAATAAATAATTATACAAGTATAACTAAGTGATAGTAAATTTATAAGAGAGTGTGAATGTAATTCAATTAAAAAATTAAGGAAGTTGTGGTTGTGGTATCAAAGGGAAATGTGTAGAGATTAGTTCTTAATATGAATGTTCATGAGATGTTTTTAGGTTATTATGAGCCTGGTTTGGTAATTGATGGTTTTGGGTCGTAAAAATGTGAAATAATAAGGTCATGGGAACTATGAAGAGTGAATGGGATTAAGAAGTCATGGGGTGGTGATGTTGTGGTGGTGGATAATGGTTAGAGGCTATCATACTGGGATAAGTTTTCATCAGTTATATAGATTTAATATAGATATTAGATTTCATATATCAATGATAGAGGATTATTTTTTGTTTAATTATTATTATTATCATTATAGTATTTATTTTTATTATGTATTGAATATTGTATGGTGATTTGATAGGTTTATTTGGCCTATGTTGGGTTATGTTGTGTTAAGTAATTTCACTAAACATTTGTCGAAGGATACTAATGTTGTTATAAGAGGGGTGTGGTATTCCATTATCATAATAAGATAAATTAGAGGGAATAAATATTCCAACTAAATATATATTTTTAGTTTTAGTATCCATATCAAAATATATTTATTATTGTTTCAGTCAGATGGTTCTCATTAGGATGATAAATAATAGTTTTGGTTTTTACTATTATTATTAAAGGCGTGAATAACATGAGGTTATTATTGATGTCATGGATATGGTATTATGGTTTTGGTGAGATAGATATAGTGGTGGATGACATGCAATAGAGTTTTACTTATGTTTTCTTTATATTTATTTATTTTTTAAAAGATTAATATGTTTATACATCATTAACTAAGTCATTACTATTAATTATCACTTAATGTGGGAGATTTTGGATGAGGAACCTATTTTGTATACTTATATACTCACCATATTATTATTTTTTATTTATAATACATATCATAAATTTTTAATAGATTTCTTGATTGAAATTATTTCATGGAAAAAGGATTTATTTATAGTAATAGTAGTGTGTTGTAGTCTTTTTTATGTTGACCATTGGTTATTTGGGGTCTTTGTGTTGACATTACTCTAGAATTTTTTCATTTGAGATATTGATATTAGTTTATTGTATTAGGGTGGTTTTGGTAGCTATTTATTTAAAATAATTCCAATTCCTCCCAAATTGTGATCTATATTCCCTTGGTGTTAGTTGCAACCCATTGGCCTTCTAGAAGAGGGTTTCAAGGTTCACTATTGATCATGTTTTTTGGGTTTGAGGGAGTCCTAGCGGGGTGGGTCCCAAAAATTGATATATTTTAGTTTTAGTTTTTATATTTTATTTGTTTCAAAATGATAAATTAATAAATATAATACAAGTAAATAGTTATATAGAAAAGTACTTTTACACTTATATATTTTCCATATTAAAAAAATTTATTATGTTCCTAGTTTAATGTACACATGTACTTATTTTTGAATAAATATATAAAAAACATATAGTTTAAACTAATATTTTGTTACATTTTTTTATATACACATACTTATACATTATTATTAATAAATATATTAATTGTGATATTATTTAAATATTATTTAATTATTTTTTATTTGAGGTGTTTATTAAGATTAATTAATTATAATGTTATTATAATAATAATAATTTACATTGTTTCTTATTTCAATTACATTTATTGATATTTTGTTTTATTTCACTAGGAGATTCAGGAGTGGACTGCGAAGTGGGGGAAAACCCCTTGAGATTTTCATTGGGTTGACATTGAAGTTAACAATAATTTAAAATGCATTGGAATGGTGCCTTCCTTTAGTATAGAGGAGTTGGCCATAAAATAGAAGAATGGTTTTCATATAGTGTAGTTTAAAGTTTCTGACATAAACAAATATACCAATAGATATTTGTTTTAAATTTTTTTTAGAAGAAAAAAAATTAAATTGGTATTTGTTGTAATTATTTTTGGAAATGAGCTATAAAGTCATAGGGAGAAATGCATGAGGGTATTTCATGCATTCTTATAATTTTTTCTTGTTGAATTCATAAAATATCCCCAAAACGTTGGTATGAAATAATTAATAAACAAATGTTTATTTTCAATAATGAAAATATATATTTATATTTACATATATTTACATTGAAAAATGAAATGACCTAAACATTTATTAAAGAAAATTACACTTGGTCTAATTAAATTTCTTATTATGTCAAACAATTATATTACATATGAACTTACATGATTTTATATTTTTGGATTTCAATTTACCATTATGAATTTTTACCATTGCTAATATAGTCGTTGAATAGTGATAACATGATAAGTATAAATACAGGGCTTT
Source organism: Viscum album (assembly GCA_963277665.1). Taxonomy (NCBI): domain Eukaryota; kingdom Viridiplantae; phylum Streptophyta; class Magnoliopsida; order Santalales; family Viscaceae; genus Viscum; species Viscum album. Next base: position 2,059,258,527 of record OY728133.1, on the reverse strand, counting down.
ATCAAATACAATTTACTCAGAAAAAGGATGTGATGACCTCAAAAAGTAGAATTGATCTATACGAAGCCCATTTTAAGATCTCATAATGGAGGTGCCATGACTAGGATTTTCTCTTGACCACACCCTAGCTGATATTTAACACGTTAAGATTGAATGAAACCGCCTATGGGTGAAGTTGATGTTAATAGAGATTACTACCCGAGCAATATTACATGAGCCACCCCATGAGCTGGCCACCATCGCACACCATACCCTTATATCATATGTAGGTTTTATAAGTGGTTATTAAAAAAAACCCTAGAACTATTATTATGTGTATTATTTTTGTATAGAATAAATAGTATACATTCTTTTTATTGTTACTTTGTAAATTGTTTCTAAAGCACAAATGTTATTTTTAGTTATTATTCAATTAGGAAATCTATTTTGATGAATTAATGGATTTTTGAATTAAAAAATATTTTAATGAAATATTATTGCAAATTAATTTTTATTAAATGTAAATGTTCTTATAATTTTTATGAATACAATTGTAGTTTTTATTAAGATTTGAAAGCTGTTTTTGTCAAAAACCCATGAATTTTTTATAAATGTATGTATCTATTTTAAATGTAAAAATTAACATAGTTAAAAAATTATTCATATAAAATGAATTTTTTTTTCAGAATTACAAGGTAAAAATTATCCAACGGTGAATTTTTCATAATTTTCTAAGACTGCAGAATTTTTGGGTAAAAATTCTATACTGTGTAAATATATAATGTGTTTCATGACATCATAATGATCCAATAGTGAAGTAATAAAATAATATAAACATTATGTTAGGAAAATGTATTCTTTATCTTTAATAAAATGTGATTTTAGATTTGTTTTTATAATTTTATGGTGCCATAGTTTACCCTCGAAGACATATAAAATATTTTAACTTGTAAAATGATTTTCTCGAGAGTATGACTAAACTCCACATAATCAGGCAAAATACCTTTATAATTTAGCCCATTTAATTGTAAAATAATCTTTTCCGTTTCCCTTTGGAAAAAAACCATTGGCAAAAACCCATGGTTTGGTTTGTGGGTTTTATTTTTTTAGTGTGTGGTGTCCAAAACATACATAATAATGATTTCTCTCACTTTTCCTATATAAACCCACCAAAGATCCCACATATCTTCACTAAAACTCTGAGAGCACGTCCTTACCCTGGAATAATCTCTCTAAAATCCTCCCAAGGATCCCCATGCTCCCAATAATCCTCTATCATGCCCCTCCCAAGCCTTAGGGAGCACACTTCTAAGTAAGGGGTTTCTTCCGTTCACAATTTTGTCCAAATTTCATTATGTTGTTACTCCATTTTTATTTCAACTGAAACTATTATGGTACTATTTCTCACCTCCTCCATACTTACATCATTATGTTTTGATGATTATTGACCACTTTCTATCTCATTAATTCCCCCCATGTACCCTTCTAACCATGCTGAAATTCCAGAAGGGATTTCTCTCTCATCATTCACATTCAAGAAATTATTTAGTATAATAAATATAAATTCAAATAAACATGTTAATACATGTCTCTATATGCCCCCATTACTATCCATTTCAAGTACATATGATGAGACACCACTTTACCTCTCATCAACCATTTTTATGAATTCTTATGACACATCATTATGCTGGTGAAATCGCACCACAATTTTTCCAAGGCAAAGTCATTGTGTAGTGAATACCATTCCCATTTCACTATCAAGGGAATTCACCATTATGCACATTTACTTATTTATTATATATATTCATGTATGAATTCCACATTCCTTTATCATGGAATAATTGATAATTTTTATTGAATCCATGTTTTATGATCCACATGGCACACTTATACATGAATGAAATGGTTAAGAACAGTGCACCCTGATAGTGCTCCAATGAATTGGGTAAATATTAGTATCATGATACATCATGTTCAAGGAGAGTTTAGTCATGATAATTAAAGTTAAATTATGGTTTACTCATGCTCCATGTTTAATGAGCCTTGGATCATTCTAATATCATGTTAAATGTTGTTTACTACTTTCCATATCATGATAATCATGATATATCATGACTTCAAGTTCATGTTTTCCATTATTCTCTTTTGATGTGACTATTTCCAAAAATTTATTATGTTATTCATGTTATTCCTTTATTACTCCCTTATTGGGCTCTATAGCTCACCATATTCTTAGGTATGTCTGTAGGTTATCCCATGCTATGCTATGTATGAAGCAATGTTGTGGTCATGTAAAAGAACTTTTCAACAATGATGTTGGGATTTATGTTCTAAGTTTTTATTTAATTTTCCTAATTTTCAAAAGACACTAAATCTCTCGATACTCACAGATGTATTTAGTGAAATTTTATGTAATGAGTCATGTTTATCTATGCAATAAAGCGCAAGGTTGTTATAGTTGGTATCAAATGATAGGTTTAGTTTTTTTATTAGGATTAGAAAACCCTAGTGAAAGCCTTAGGGATTAGTCTAATTATGATAAAAAAATCCCAATATTTTAGTGAGTAATGTGTAATTGGATTATCAAGAAAATAAATCCCTGTCTAGATTCAAGTATGTATAGGTGGCTCTGGCACATATGTAATTAGGGGTAAAACCCAGAGACACTGCTTTGAACTAGACACGAACGAGAACTAGTGAACGACAACAGGCCTTACGATACTCTTAGTTAATAAACATCAAGGGGATATGCCTTGGTAAATTCATGAGACTAGTATGAGCCTTTATTATGTAAAAACATTCCCCCTATGAATATATGTTTGTAAGTAGATCATGGATAACATATATTGAAGCCTAAAAATTCATAATATAAGGAAATGAATGTAATTTATATGTTACCCCCTTTTGTCCATGGATTCCCCTTTATGTGTTTAGTAGTTTAAAAGTTCTCATCTATATATATATATATTGTAAAGAGTAGAACCATAATAAAAAAAATAAAATGAAGGTTTATCTCCCATAGTTCTACACATTCTTTTATATCCCAAAATTGTAGTAGAACAGTCCCAACACCACCAAAAATCATGGAAGTAAAGATGTCAGGGAGAATAGAGAATGGGGAAATTCATTTCATCCCATGAATATAAATCCACTTATCATAATTTGTGAATTTACCTTCCTATATAACCTTTTCATACTCTCTATGGTGTAATTTGATGACATTCATGACATGGATTGGCTTTCCTTATATAGAGCCAACATAAATTGTCGTGCGAGGGAAATCTCTCTCCATATGGAAAATTGACCCCCAAATATGTACAAGTGATAAGAGGAGGATAAATCATATTTAACCCCATCATCTCAAGAATGGATATTAAAACCCTATGAGAATTCGTATCTAGCTCAGATGATTTAGTCTAATTAAGCAACCATCCTTGAAGACATGCCTATTGTGAGGGAATTCGCAGAAGTGTTTCCCAAGAAATTTCTAGGTATTTCTACTAGAAGTGATGTTTAATTCTCCATTGATCTTATACCTGGGGTGTTTCCAATATCCAAGACTCTATATAGCATGGATTTTGTGGAGATAGAGGATTTTAATAAACCAATACATGAGAATCTACATAAATGGTTTATATTCCCAAGTGCTTCACCATGGGTTTCACCATTCATCTTTGTCCAGAAGAAGGATGGGTCAATGTGCCATTGAAATGATTGTCTCGAGATGAAAAAAAATCCAGATAAATAAAAATTATCTTCTTCCACGAACTGATGTCTTTTTCGATCAGTTACATGGAGAACAATAGTTCTCCAAGGTGGATTTGTGGTTAGGATGTTAGCAAGTAACGGGGAAGGAGGATGTAAGAACCCAGTTCTTTTTTTAGAGGTACGAGATTCTTCTTTTCCTTTCCTTAAGTGATTTTGAGAAAATATGGAAAATTGGGAAAAATCCGAAATTTTGGAACTACACGCCGGGTACTTTATCGACACGCCGTGTACTTTTGGTCGTGTTGGGATGAGTACACAGGGCATGTGTCCATACCGACGACGAGGGGTGTAGGAACCGAATACACGCCGTGTAGTGGTACCTTACACGCCGTGTAGTCAGTCGGCATGCTTAAACAGTAAGGAGGGGGCATCGCCGCCAGTTGGGCGACAGTACACTCCGTGTACTCGAGAGTACATGTCGTGTACTCATGTCGATGTATGAACAGTGTGGCGGTGCCACCATTTGAACAGTTAAATGAGGGGAGTACACGTCGTGTACTTTGAAGTACACGCTGTGTACTTTGTTTTTTCATCTTAAAACAGGAAGTAGCCTCCTCATTTGGCAGAGGAGGCACTTGAGCCATTTTGCAGCCAAAGGAGGAGGCCAGATCATTGAAGATCCACCGGGCATTCGTCTGGAATCCGATTCGGCTTCAGACGATTTCGTAGGAACCGCACGGGTAAGCCCTCTCCTCTCCTGGTACCGTTCTTAACAATTCTTCTCCTAACGTAATTTATTTATGTTTGAATGGGTTTTGTTCTTCGTCAGATCTACGTCGTTCTTGGGCATTTCTGGAGTCTGCGTTTGGGTATAGAGTTCATTGGCGTATACAGTAGGTGGCTTGGTGTTATTTTTCCAACTGTCGTGCGTTTTTGTGCGTTTTTGAGCTACAAACCCTTATTGGGGTGTCGTGAGGCTGAGGCCGTGGATAATTTAACTACCTAGAACTGTATAGGTAATTATATAAAGTTGTAAAAATGCTGTTTGGGATCGTTGCATGGATCCAGGACCATCCCGAGGGGTGTGTTCCTCTGTTTAGCCGTTTGGCCCGGATACCCGAGTGTATGACTTAAATGTAGTAACTATAGAATTTCCTTGAGAGGAATTGCTTGTTAACTTCATTTTTATATGTTGGGCATTGCCCGGTTACCTGTTAGCCTGAGGGCATTGTTGTAATTATCCCGAGGGCGTGACTATTTTAGCCCGAGGGTTGTCGTTATTCCGCCTGAGGGCACCCTTTCATGCCTGAGGGCTTGAATTCTGTGCCTGAGGGAAACACTTCGTATGCCTAAGGGCGAGAATTTCTATTACGCCTGAGGGAAATGTCTGCGGGTTTGATTCTGTATAGCCTGAGGGCGTGGTTTACTATTTTAGCTTGAGGGCACGGTTCTAGTTTTCCTGAGGGCTTGGTGCTGTTGAGCAAAAAAATGTTACTAAATTAAAGGAATTAAATGAATAATAAAATGGAAATTTAATTGTTATGTTAGTTACTTGTGAGTACTGCTTAGTTATTGTATTTTACTACTGTACACTTTTTGCATGTTTTACACACAGTTGATCGCGGGCCTTTTGTGGGTGCCTACTGAGATATATTTCTCACACCCTGTTTGGGTCAGGCTTTTCGGCCCAAACAGATTACGTTGATGTAGGTGTAGATAGGGGATGAGTCCCTATACAGGTACTTGACTGTTGCTCAGGCGTAGTAGGGCAAGGGATCAAGCCTAGGCTTGCGATGCCGCTGCTAGCTGTTTTTCTTGCTTTGTTGTACTCTATTTTCTGCTGTATTGTATTGATGTATAACATGTTCTGGCTATTTTCCTAGAACATGAAACATGTAGAATCATCACTTATATACTATTGGTTATATCCATTGCAGTAGTTATTTCAGTTGTGTATGTTTACTTCATCCGCTATTGTTGAATGTTTATTTTGGTATTCTGCTGTGCTACACTTTGAAAAATGAGGGCATAGTTTCCCCACTATCAGACCAGGGCCCTCGCTACTAGTCGGCAACCTCTGGCGTTTGGGGAAATGCGCTTGAGGTCACGTGGCGAACCGGGCTCGGGGCACCGGTTGCGTGGCACCCGGGTCCGGGACGTTACAAAGTGGTATCAGAGGGGGTTTCTTTTCATTGACTTACTATTTGGAGCCGTAGTCAGGGATAGGATAGAACGATAGTTGGTAATAAGCTGTGCCCGTGAGTAGCTAACCCGTGTACAGGGAAAATCCAGTCTACCTCGTATTTTTCCATTCCTTTGATTTTTCAATTTTACGGTTGATATGTTTTCACCGTTGGGTGATGCACTTGGATTGTGTTGTTTATATTTTTTCTGTGGGATCTATTTAGGTGCAACTCGATGAGATGAGGGTATTCCGTCTCATGCATCATATATGCACATGCTAGATATCACATGCCATGCATAGTTTCCATGCCATAAAGGTGCATTAGAAATTCGAATGTTGTTGTGATAGTGGTTGTGCTAGAAAATCATGCTGTTGTGATAGCTGTTGGATAAATACCTGCCTTGTGATATGGTGTATTTGTTTGAGCTTGTTTATAGAATGGACGCCAAACTTTGGTTTTTGGGGAGTATGGGCCCCCATTGACCAAAATTTGGTGGATCACTGACTGGTTATTGGTTATAACACAAATAAGATTTCAAACTTTGATTCGTGTGGTGTATGGGCCCCCACGGGTCAGAATTTGAAACTTAGGTGTTGTTTTCAGTATTTTTTGGGTTCCGGAGATTTTTCTAAGGCATACTGTCCGGGAAACCCAGGATACACGCCGTGTAGGACCTCATACACGCCGTGTGTTTTCTTCTGTTCGGGAAGAAAAATGAACTTTTTGAGTACACGTCGTGTACCCTGATTACACGCCGTGTAGTCTCTTCCCGCGTCACAAACAGTGTGGGTGGAGACACGGGGTAGGGAAGGGATTGGGTAAAACACAACGCCTAGTTTTGTGCACGCCGTGTAGTGTGACCCGGAGTCCGTCCGTGTAACTAACAACACGGGTCGGTGAACTCCTGTACAACACACCGGGTCAATGATGAACCCGCCGTGTAGTGTGACCTGGGGACTCGGCCATGTAACTAACAACACGGTCCGGTGTCACCTCTCCCTTAACACGTCGTGTACCTTTGGGACATGCTGTATAGTCTTGTCTGAGGAAAGACCGTGTGGAGTTAGCCGTGTGGCTGGGAAACGGGATACTGTACACGCCGTGTTTGGGTGTAACACGCCGTGTAGAGTAAAGCCAAGTAGTCAGCCGTATCATAGACGACACGGGCAGTTAGAAAATAACACCGTACACACCGTGTATATATTATACACGTCATGTAGTTTTTTTGAACGGAAGCCATGTGGCTTATCCGTGTAGAAGGACCTGGGAAGGGGAAAGGAAGTCAAGTACACGTCGTGTAGTTAGTGTACACGTCGTGTAGTCTTGTTTTGCAAATTTTAAAATGCCTTCTTCCTCTTGTTCCTTTATGGTTCCTTCGTTTCAGTCTTAATAATCTTGATTCTGAGGCGTGCTTTTGACCTTGTAGTGTCAAGCCGCCTAGACGACCGCGAGTTGTTCTCCAAGAGGGCAGTGACGATTATACTCCAGAGATGGTGGGCCATGGGCTACCAGTTGATCCACCAGCAGAGCCAGATGCGGCACCAGCTGTTATACCAGACACGGGTGTGGAGGCGTAGTTCCGTGAAGGCTTATTTCGGTTCATGTAGACCTTTTAGGGAGCACCGCAGGCTGCCACATCTATGGCCGAGTTGACGCGTATCATTCAGCAGCAACATCCGCCTATGTTTTCATGGGATGGCAGACCACATGCTGCAGAGTCTTGGCTAGGATCGATGCAGACTATTTTCGAGCATCTTGAGACGCCTCCAGGGTGGAGGGTCAAGATCGCGACTTACATGCTGCGTGATTCCTCCAAGAGGTGGTGGGATGTTACCACCCAATCAGAGCATCACAGGGACATGGCATGAGAGGATTTTCAGACAGTCTTCTATGAATTCTTCGTTCCCAAGACGCTGAGGGCAGATAGAGCTCGAGATTTCATGAATCTGCAGCAGGGCGCTATGTCTGTGATGGAATACTCTGATCGTTTTATAGAGCTTCATCATTTTGCACCCATGCTGGTGGGTGATGAGACGCTAAGAGCCAGACGTTTTGAGGATGGTCTTCGGTATGACATCCGAGTGCTGGTGAATGTTTTTGGGTTACCTATTGTACATGCTATTGTGAACCAGGCGTTGATTACAGAGAGGAACCTGTGAGAATATAGTGGTGTGGGCCCGGGAGGTTCGACACCAGTTACTGGTACTATTTCTGTTGGCAAGAGGATGATACAGGAGGACTTCTCTCAGGGCGGCAGTTCCAGCCATGTAGCTTCTTCAGGTGGCCCGATCAGGTGCTACCAGTGTGTAAGAGAGGGGCACAAGAGGCCGCAGTATCCATGAGACCTAGTAGAGTGCCGATCTTGTGGCAAGATGGGTCATCTGTAGCACTTTTGCATGGTGTTTCTACCAGTGTCTAGTGAGAGGGGTTCTGTGTAGAATCCACGTGCGGGAGCAGGACCAGTGGCTTCTTACCAGTCTGGAAACTGGAATACGTCAGGACGTGCAGGCAGAGATGGTGGTCATGGTCGTGGTAGCCAGACACCAGGATCACAGAGGCAACAGGACGGGATAGCTCAGGTAGCCAGGCTGTGTCGCAGGGCCACGGCACTGGACATGCATATGCAGTGCAACAGACCTAGCAGGAGCAGGATCCCAGACCTTCGACAGTTAGATGTACTATTCTAGTAGCTTCTGTCTTATCTTAAGTACTTTTTGATACGGTTGCTACACATAGTTTTATATCTGTACCCGCTATGGAGAGCCTTTGGAACGGTGTTTCTACTTCTTCTGATATCTTGATGCTAGACACTTCGTTGGGGACTAAGACAGTTGGTGTGCGTCAGTGCAAGGAGTTCCCCCTTGAGGTTGGTGTGTGTCACTTCCTTTGGGACCTCTATGTCCTAGAGATGCTGATCTATGAATTCATTCTCGGGATGGACTGGTTGGTTCTCTTTCGAGCCTTTGTAGACTGCTATCGTCACAGGGTGTGTTTCATGTCACCAGAGGGCGGGGAGTTTCTATACAAGGGCGAATGGGATGTTTAGGCGAGTCGATCTAGACCAGAGCATCATGGGCGAGTTGGAGTCACAACACATATTGTGAGCTTATATCTGGATGACCGGGGGACTTGTCAGATGGATTTCCCTCCAGTTGTTGATCATTTCAGGGAGGTCTTCCCGGATGAATTTTCAGGGCTACCTCCGGTGCGCGAGGTGGATTTCTCTATCGATCTAGTGCCAGGAGCAGCACCGGTGTCCATTCCTCCTTATATGATGGCCACTCCTGAGTTGCAGGAGCTCAATAGGTAGTTAGAGGAGCTATAGGAGAAGGGTTTTATCTGACCCAGTACTTCTCCTTGGGGTTTTCCGGTCCTTTTTGCGAAGAATGCGGATGGTACCCTTAGGATTTATGTAACGACCCAAAGTTTCATTAATGGAAAATACCTCTTGATCCAGTTAAATGTTTCATTATGAAATTTTTTTTTATAATATGTCAACTTCTTTAGTTTTACGTTATGATTTATGACCGTTAGTTTTATAGTCATTGAACAGTGATCATCTGAGTAGTATAAATATAAGGCTTTAACGAACCCATTTCTACCCAGAAAAAGGAAGTGATGGCCTCATCCAGTAGAATTTCCCCTTACGAAGCCCATTTTTCGGAGCTCAGAAAAGAGGTGGCGTCTTTGGGCTTCGCCGTTGACCAAGCCCAAGATGAGCTTCATTATGTAAAGCTTGAACGGGACGGTCTACGGGAAAAGTGGAAGTTGATAGAGATTACCACTCGAGAGATGTTATCCGAGCCTCCCCAAGAGTCTGTCACCATCGCACACCTTACCCTTAGGTCTTATGCAGATATTTTAAGGGGTTATGTAACAAATAAGTAGCACCATGTTCATGTACAATATTTTTGTATATAATAATGAATATAATTTATAGTCATTTTTGATACATTGTAATTAGTTTTTAAAGTACAAATGGTGTTTTAGTTATTATTTAATTAAGAATTATATTTTCTTAAATTAAAGGATTTTTGAATTAAATAATATTTTAATAAAACATTACCATTAATATTAAATTAATTTTTTTAAATATAAATGATATTATAATTTTATGAATGCAATTAAAATTTTTATTAAGGTTTGAAAGCCATTTCTCTCAAAACCCATGAATTTTTTATAAATGTCGGTTTTTATTTTATAAGTGAAAATTCACATATTTAGAAAATTATTTAGATAAAATAAATATTATTTTTGGAATCAGGACGTCGAAATTATCCAACGGTTAATTTTTCATAATTTTTTGAGACAATCATATATTTGGGTAAAAATTAAATACCATTTAAAAATATAATGTGTTTTATGACATCATAATGACCAAATGGTGATGTAATAAAATACCATAATCCTTATGCTCTGCCAATATGTGTTTTATCATTTAAATAATGAGTTTTTGGGTTTGTTTGACTTACTTTTCAAAGCATTAATGGAGCCCTCAAGACTTATTCAACACTTTGCCTTTTTAAATTAATTTCCATGGGAGTGTGACTCACCTCCACATAAGCAACCCTAATTTTTTAATAAGTTAGGAACTTGTCCTTGTAAAATATTTTTTTCCTCTTTCCTTTTCCAGAAACCATGGGCAAATACCATGGGATGGTTTGTGGTTTGGATTATTTTAATATAAGGGGTCCTAAACCTAAATAATAAAGAATTCCCTCACCTTTCCTAAATAAACCCACCCAAGATCCCACTTCCTCCTCACTCAAAGCCCTTGGAGTTCGTCCAACCTCTGCCCGACTCTCTCTAGAATCCTCTCAAGGTGCCCCAAACTCCCAAGAAGCCTCTCACAAGCCTCTCTCTAGCATTTGGAAGCACACTTCCAAGTAAGGGTTTTTTCTTCCTTTCTCATTTTTGTCAATTTTATTTAAGTTGTATTGCCATTTTAGTTTCAATTATGAATGTTGGGGTATGGTTTCTCACCTCCCCCATACTGCCCTCTTATTGTTTTAATGATGGGAGACCCCTTTCTCTCTCATTAAATGCCTCCCATGTACACCCGTTACTATGCCGAAATTCTGAAAGGAATTTTTTTCCTCTTTTATATTCAAAAAATAATTTTGTATCATGAATCTAACTTCCTTTTCAATTGTTGGGAAATGTATCTATATGACCTCGTTACAGTTTATTACATTTAAATATGATGAGGAACCCATTTCTCTCTCATCAACCATTTTTATGAATTCTTATGTTACGTCGTTACACTGCCGAAATCACACCGATTTTCTAAGCCAATATCATTGTGTAGTGAATACCATGCCCATTTCTCCATCAAGGGTATTCAACTTTATGCACATTTACTTATTGATTATAAAGTTTCATGTATGAATTCCAAATTCCTTTATCATGGAATTAATTATTAAGTTTTATGAATCCATGTTTTATGATCCATGTGGCACACTTATGCATGAAATGAAATGTTTAAGAAGGGTGTGCCCTTATAGCGCTCCAATGCACTGGGTAAAGTATAGTATCATGATACGTCATGTGCAATGAGTGTTGACTCATGATAATTCAAGTGCAATGAGGGTTTACTCGTGCTTCATGTGCAATGAGGGTTTACTCATGCTCCATGTGCAATGAGCCTTGGCTCATGCTAATTCAATGTTAAGTGTTGTTGCCACATTTCCATGTTATGATTATCATGCTTTATCATGCCTTTATGCTCATGTTACTCTTATGCTCTATCGATGTTCTTATTTCCTAACATGTATTTTAATCCTCATGTTATTCATTGTGTACTCCCTTACTGGGCTTTATAGCTCACCCTTTTCTTATGCATGTCCTCAGGTTATCCCATTCAATGCTAAGTACGAAGGAATGTAGTGGTCATGTAAAGGAAGTTTTCAATAAAGATGTTGTATTTCAAATTTAATGTTTTTATGTAATGATCCTAAGCCCCAAAGACACTAAACCTCTCTATCTTCTTTGTTGTATCAAGTGAAGTTTTATGTAATAAAGCATGTTTAAGTTGTAATAAAAAGAAGGGTTGTCATAGTTGGTATCAGAGGATAGGTTTAGTTATTTTTGGGATTAGGAAACCCTAGTAAAGCCATAGATACAAGACTAAGTATAATAAAAACATCCCGAAGTTTTTTTAAATACTATGTAAGTGGATTATCATACAAGTACATCCCTGTCTGGATACGAGCAGGTAGAGGCGGCTCTGGCACAGATGTATCCTAGGGGTAAAACCCAAAAACACCGCTTTGAGCTAGACTCGAACGGGAACTGGTGCACGACAACGGGCCTTGCTGCACTCTTGGTTACGACACTCCCGAGTGATATATTTTGATAAATTCACAATCTTAGTATGATCCCTTATTAAGGGAAAAATGCCCCTATGAATATATGTTAGAAGGAAGATCATGAAAAGCCTGGATTGAATCCTATAGACTCTTGAGTTAAAGAGATTAAAGTTTATTTATAAGTCATTATCTTTTGTCTTTGGATTACCCTTTATGTGTTACCCCTAACTTTCCTTTTATTCCAGCCAATGGCCGGTAATAGGAGAACTTGGGCTAACAACCGTTGTGAAGATCAGTGCGATGATTGTACTAATGTGATGCCCAATCCAATGGGAGAGGGAATCGCGATCTTTGTCACGCTTCTCTCTCAGCTAACTCATTTTTTGAATAGAAACACGGGTCAAGAGGAACGTTCAACCCCCCCCCCCCCTAACAAAGAACAACTCGCTATCGAGAGCTTCATGAGACAAAGGCCTCCTACTTTTAGTGGATCGTCTAATCCCACGATCGCTGAGCAATGGATCAACTCCATTGAAAATATCTTCTCTATCCTTCAATATTCTGAAAAAGAGAAGGTTATCCTGGAAGCTTATCATATGGAGGGTGAAGCTGATCAATGGTGGACGTTGATCAAAAATAAGAATCCTGAGGAGGAGATCGAGGCTTTGAAATGGAAGGAATTCCAGAAGATATTTTTCGATAAATATTTTCCGTGCAGCCTCCATCTTAAGATGGAAAGGGACTTCCTTTCCCTCAAGCAGAAAGATGAAGAATCTTTGGGAGAGTATGAGGAAAACTTCCCAAGTCTTGCACGATACACTTCCGGCTTTGTCGTTTCCCCTGAATGCGAGGTTGACCGCTTCTTTGGTGGGCTGAAGAGTAGCTTGTGGAAAGCAGTAGCGATCCGTGACTTCGACAGCTATGAGGAAATTGTCCGATGTGCCCTCAAGGTTGAAATGGAGATCAGAGAATCACAGGGGTATCATGGGGACAAGAAGCGTAAGGTGGAATTCAATGCTGGTGGTCCGATGGATAAATCCAACGGCGCTAAGAAGTTCCATCACCCCACTTGCCAAAAGTGTGGAAAGAAGAACCCTGTAAATTGCCTTAGGGGAACAAGAAAATGCTTCAGGTGTGGAAGAGAAGGGAACCTAGCTGTTAACTGTCAGCAAGAAGGACCCACGGCTACGACAGAGGAGAGGAACGCTACGTTCGAACCTCAACGCATTGTTCAATGCTACAAATGCAAAGAACCAGGTCATTTTTCAAATCAGTGCCCTAATCCAAGGTTTATCGGAGGCAACCAGCAACCTCCAAGACAGCAAGGAAGAACTTTTGCCATCACCTCTGCCGTAGTGAACCCTGACAACGAAGTGGTGATAGGTACGCTAGTTATTCATTCAAGAATAGAGAACGTACTTTTTGATTTAGGTTCTACGCATTCTTTTATATCTCAAATGTTTAGTAGAACAATCCCTACACCACCACAAATCATGGAAGTAAAATGTCGGTGAGTAGGGAAAATGGGGCAATCATTGCATCCCATGAGTATAATTCCTCCCCTGTTATAATCTGTGGATTGAATTTCCCAGCGAACCTCATCATACTCCCTTTGGGGGAATTTTATGCAATTCTTGGCATGGATTTTATTTCCTTATAAAGAGACAACATAAATTGTCGGGAGAGGGAAATCACACTCCATATGGAAAATAGACCCCCGATTCATTACAAGTGTCAGAAGGAAGATGAATCTCTTTTAGCTCCATCATCTCAAGAATGGATATTACTGCCTTATGAGCACGCATATCTGGCTCAGATGATTGAGTCCAAGGAAGAAACCACCCTTGAAGAAATTCCTATTTTGAGGGAATTCGCTGAAGTGTTTCCCGAGGAAATTATTGGTCTTCCTCCAATAAGAGATGTTGAGTTCCCAATTGAACTTATATCAGGGGTGCTACCAATACCCAATACTCCATATAGAATGGCTGTTGTTGAGCTTGAAGAGATGAAGAAACAACTACAGGAGAATCTGGATAAAGGTTTTATACACCCAAGTGCATCACCATGGGGTGCACCAGTCCTCTTCGTCAAGAAGAAGGATGGGTCAATGCGGCTTTGCATCGATTATCGTGAACTTAACAAAATCATGATAAAGAATAAGTATCATATCCTAAGAATCGATGACTTGTTTGATCAGCTATGTGGAGCACAATACTTCTCCAAGGTGGACTTACGGTCGAGATATTATCAAGTAAGTGTGAAGAAGGAAGATATCCACAAGACTACTTTTCGTACAAGGTACGGGCACTATGAATTCATAGTAATTCCTTTCGGACTCACCAATGCTCCAAAAATATTCATGGATTTGATGAATAGAGTCTTCAGAGATTACCTAGACAAATTTGTGGTAGTCTTTATAGATGATATTCTAATATACTCCAAAACCAAGGAGGACCATGAGGAGCATTTAAGAACTGTACTGGAGACTTTGCGCAAGGAGAATCTATATGCCAAGTACAGAAATTGTGAGTTATGGTTGAAGGAGGTCTCATTATTGGGCCATATCATCACAAGAAATGGGATATATGTGGACCCCTCCAAAACAGATGCAATTGAGGGATGGCCGAGGCCAACATCGGTAACTGATATCCTTAGCTTCTTGGGGTTACCTGGATATTATCGACGATTTGTGAGAAATTTCTCACGATTGTCCAACCCTCTTACAAAGATAACTCGAAAGGGAGTAAAGTTTTCTTGGAGTGATGAATGCGAAGAATGCTTCAAGGAGTTGAAAAGGAGGCTTATCACTGCACCTGTGCTCAATTTACCCACAAGTGGGGAGTTTTTTGTGGTATTTAGTGATGCTTCGAAGAAGGGCTTAGGATGTGTGCTGATGCAGAATGATAAAGTGATATCCTATGCCTCAAGGTAGTTGAAAATCCATGAGCAAAACTATCCAACGCATGATCTGGAGTAGGCGGCGTTGATCATTTCATTGAAAATCTGGTGGCATTATCTCTATGGAGAGAAATGTGAGATATATACTGACCACAAGAGTCTTAAATATATATTCACACAGAAAGAGCTTAATATGCGCCAGAGAAGATGGATAGATCTCATCAAGGATTATGACTTTTCAATACATTACCACCCTGGGAAAGTGAACAAGGTGGCAGATGCCCTTAGTAGAACGGATCCAGTGATTCTATCAATGATGAGAATTGAGAAGGATCCAATCTTCATAAAATTAATGAAGATGGATGTGGGAATCATAAAGAAGGGAACATCATCAATCCCTTCACAAATGATTTCTCAACCATCTCTTTTGAAAAGTTTAAAGGATGCTCAATAGGATGATGCAGGTATCCAAGAAAAAGTTGAAGCTATCAAAAAGGGGAAATCCTCAGAGTTTAATGTTAATGAAGAAGGAATTGTGCGGTTTGGGAAAATACTATGTCTTCCATCAAGTTCGGAGCTGAAGAAGGAACTTTTGGATGATGCACATAGTTCAAATTTCTCTATTCACCCAGGGGGCACAAAGATGTATCGAGAACTCTGAGAAAACTTTTGGTGGGATAATAAGAAGAAGGAGATCGCTGAATATACATCAAAGTTCCTGGTGTGTTAGAAAGTGAAGGCAGAGAGGCAGAAGTATAATGGGACGATACATCCATTGCCCATACCAGAATGGAAATGGGAGAACATCACCATGGACATTGTCACTGGACTTCCAAGGATATCGAAAGGCAATAATGCAATCTGGGTTGTTGTGGATCATCTTACAAAGACTGCACACTTCATTTCTATTCGAGAGGATTTCTCTTTGGATCAACTGGCACAGATATATATCAGGGATGTGGTACGGTTACATGGAGTACCACTATCTATTATTTCAGACCGAGATCCAAGATTCACCTCTATGTTTTGGAAGAGTCTTCAACAAGCTCTAAATACTGAACTGAACTTCAGTATGGCCTATCATCCTCCAACTGATGGCCAATCCGAGCGGACTATCCAAACACTTGAGGATACATTGAGAGCGTGCTCAATGGACTTTAAAGTAGGATGGGATCAACATCTTCCTCTGGTTGAGTTCTCTTATAATAATAGTTTCCACTCGAGCATCCAAATGGTACCATATGAAGCCCTGTATGGGAAAAGGTGTAGAACACCGACATGTTGGGATGAGGTCAGTGAACGTAAGCTGCATGGACTAGAAATGGTCGAAGAAATGGTGGAGAAGGTGAAAATCATTCAGCAGCATATCAAGGCAGCCCAAAGTCGACAGAAGAGTTATGCAGATAATCGTCGACGAGACCTTGAGTTTAAGGTCGGAGACATGGTGTTTTTACGCATATCTCCGTGGATGAAGGTCATGAGGTTTGGAAAGAAAGGGAAGTTACACTAGTGCAGAAAACGTTTTTTATGTCGGTTATTTTTAATTTTTTACGTTGGTTTATAGCCGACGTTAATACGTGCGACGTTATAAATAAGGTTTTTGACGTCGGTTATTTAAAAACCGACGTCAAAAACATAAAATCGCGATGTTTATCACGTCGGTTATTTTAGAACTGACGTGATAAAGGGCCTGGAGAATGGTTTATCACGTCAGTTATTGAATAACAGACGTGATAAATGGCCTGGATAATGGTTTATCACGTCTGTTCTTAAACAACCGATGTGATAAACAGGGGCGAGGGGGTTTATCACGTCGGTTCATATAGAACCGACGTGATAAACTGGGGTGAGGGTGGTTTATCATGTCCGTTCTATAAGAACCGACGTGATAATGCGGGCTGAGCATGGTTTATCATGTCGGTTCATATAAAACCGACGTGAAAAACCGGGGGAGGGGGGTTTATCATGTCGGTTATTGTATAACCGTTGTGATAAACCAGAGGGAGGCGGTTTATCACGTCGGTTATTGAATATCCGACGTGATAAACCATTGTCCAGGCCGTTTAGCACGTCGGTTATTCAATAACCGATGTGCTAAACCATTCTCTAGGCCCTTTATCATGTCAGTTATTAAATAACCGACGTGATAAACAATTATCCAAGCCTTTTATCATGTCGGTTATTAAATAATGGACGTGATAAACCATTCTGCAGACCTTTTATCACGTCGGTTATTAAATAACCGACGTGATAAACCATTCTGCAGACCTTTTATCACGTCGGTTATTAAATAACCGACGTGATAAACTATTTTCCAGGCATTTTATCACGTCGGTTATTAAATAACCGACCTGATAAACCCAATTTTTTTTAAACAGAATGCAGTGATCTTCTCTCCACCAAAATCAACCAGAAAACAAATCAAGAAATCATACCACAAAAACAGAAGTACATCAAAATTAATCATGTACATATATAACATATAAAACTTACCCACTAGACAGCATCCACCCTCATTTATACCCCATGGACAGCCCTCCCCCACCCCGTTGGAGCCCTCACCCTCATGTATACCCCCTGGACAGCCCTCCCCCACCCCATTGGAGATCCCACCCTCATGTATACCCCTTGGACAACCCTCCCCACCCGATTGGAGCCCCCACCACACTCCTGGACTGCCCCCCCGACCCCCGGACACCCCCAAACACCCCTTGACAACCCCCCACCCACCTGAACAGCACCGCCTCACCCCCTCACCCCCTCACCCCACTTGACAGCCCCCACCACACCCCTTGACAACCCCCCACCCCTGGACAGCACTCCCGCACCCCTGGACCGGCTTCCCACACCCCTGGACATCCCTGCCACCCCCAGGACTGTCCCCCCACCCCATCGGACAGCCCTCCCAGACCGCTGGACACCCCCAACCCCACTGAACACACCCCCACACCCATGGAACCCCTCCCCTACAGACCCAAATCCATACCAGAAGAACCATAAAAAGTAGACCAAAACAAGAAGTAGATAAAAATTAAACATTCACTTATATAACATTCAAAACTTACACTGTCAACTTCCAAAAAAAACTAAATCAAACCTAAAAAACTACCAAATACACAATTAAAACGACAATATTCAAAATTACATTTTACATTACAAACTACTAAAATTCAGCCAAACCTGTAAGCAATATAGGTTTGAGGGTCATCCAAAAGCTACAAATGAAAAAGAAGATAGTTAACGTGTGTAATGAATAAATCAAATTGAAATATTATGGAAAAGTTTAAGAGGAAATCGTACCAGGTCAAATTTCACAACTGTCCCAGTTTTTATTATTTCATACATAAATCTTAACATATAATATCCGCATTCAATGAGGCCTTATTGTTCATGACAATTCTGTTTTGAATGAGTGTAATTTCAATATATTATTTTTATGTAATAAATTAGAATGTACAAATTATAAATGGAAATTTACCTTCACATTTACATATTTGATCTTTTCATTTCTTTTCTTTGTGTTTTTCGAAAGTAGACCCATGCACTGTTAGAAAATAATACGAATGGGGTAAATTTAAAATTCATTATAATATATAAAACTATTGAGAAATTGAAACTTACTTTTCTAATATATTCTTAAAACTTTCCCGCACATCACCATGAACAGAGTATATCCAATAAAGAGCTTTCTCCCTTGGGAAAAAAATCCTTAACATCCAATGATTACTGATAAAAGGAAATTTAATGTTAGTGGTTTTTTATGTTCAAATATAATTAACTCTTTGAGAGAAATGTGTTTCATACCTCTCACAAAAAGGCATCATCCAACATTGTTGGATTCTTTTCAAATCATTCAGCAATATAAACCATTCTTTGTTCCTCAGTAAATGCACATGCTTAAGGGGAAATCAATTGCGGGTCCATGAATCCATATACTTCTGTCAGTTCATTCCTCTCACAAATTTTATAAAGATACCTAATACAAAACATATATAAGTATACATTTTTAATAAATATAACGCAGGGAAAAGGTGTTAAGACTTACATGGAAAAAATTTGCACCACGTTGATGCCCAACTTATCTCTAGTAACAAGCTCCATGATATCATATTTTGTAATCCCCGCACTTATTTCACTTCCAAAAACATGAGATTCCATTGGAAACTCATAAAAACCCAAAAAAAAAATGTGAATATCTTGACAATCTGTCAAGACCACTGGAATCTGTATCTGATGTCATATCCTGTTGTCTTTGTTGTTTTCTATACAGTATTTCATTACCTTTGAAGTATTCCTGTGAAAAAAATTGAGAATTATGGTAGTTTTCAAATGATAAAACAACTTTAATAAAAAAAATAAAATAAAAATATAACATTCATACCTCTATGGTAATGAGTCGAAGAAGTCTGGATGGACAAACTAAAAAATGGCCGATACTCTGTCCAACTGTCGCCACCTCATCTGTAGGTATTGGTACCCTATCTGATCTATCTATAATATCCTGTACAGTGACCCTCTGATTCTCTACCTCTAATTTTTGATGATGAACTGTATCTCCTATACAATATACCAACCCGTATGCTACTATATGATGTTGAGAATCATCAACATACAACTCGCAATATGTAGGAAGTTGTGGTGGAGGCGTAGGATAAAAAATGGGGTCCTCAGGCTGAGGATGGGGAGTGGGAGCTACTGGCGGAGGTGGAGGATAAATAATGGGGTCTGCAGGGGGAGGTGGAGGAGTGAGAGCTGTAGTCTGAAATTGTCTTTGCATTTCTGCAAACATAGACTGCACCGACTCTCTAATCTTGTCTTCCATCGTCGCATTAATATTTTTAACTTTAGCCTCCAAGGATTCTATTTTTTTATAAACCCCCTCAATGATAGAAGTTGAAGAACGTGGAAACACTTTTCTTACCGATACACCTGCCGGATATCCTCTTACACGACCAGGATGTTCGGGCCTTCCCAATGCTGCAAATAAAATATCTTCCCTCCCAGTAGCTGTAAATGTCCCCTATGAACTCTTCTCCTCAAGAGAGACATGTATTAATTAATTGAACATTTCTGTAATGATTGAAACTTATATGGAGAAAAAAGTTAACTTAAATAAATTAAATAGATATCTTAAAATCCTCTCAGCTACGATTCTCGATTCTTCCGAAAGATATTTCCCTTTTTTTCCCTTCTGAGCTCTCTTCCATTTTTCATGTATAGATGGAGGGGATGGAGGGGCCACCTCTCCAGAGCTTGAGGACTCAGCTCTTAGTTGTTGAAATTTTTCCGCTATCATTTTTTCTTCCAATAATGTATACCCTCCCCGAGATAAACTATGAGGTTATTCATTTTTAGATTGGATATCCTGATGAGCTTTCCTTGTTTTCTTTAAATTAAGAATAATAAATCATTAACAAAACATTAACAAAATCATTTATATAAGAAAGTTTATAAAAGTTTACATTGCCCTTACCAGAAATGACTCTTTTTTCTACTATCAAAAAACTGTCTCCATGTGTCTTCATCTATAAAAGGATATATACGACATGGATTGTCATGACTCCTATGGCCATAAATGAAATCATATAAGAGGTTTGATTTGAAATACCTCCATCTCCTAGCAGCCAACGATAAGCATTTCTTCCTGACTCCTCCAGTGTCAGGAATATCAAATGTCATCTGATAAATAAGAGGTTAAACATATTATATATACTAGAAACATTAAAATAATGGTCAAACAATGACAAAAGATATTACCAAAATCGTCTCCCACAACTTAGAGATAATCACTTTATCCACACCTCTCCAATCATCATACAGAATGCTTACTTTGGTCTTGGACTGAGTTGCAACAAAACTCTTAAAATATTTGGCATTCGGACCTCTACGAATATCATCATCATCAAACTCAACTACTATCCTCTGATCCTGCGTATGGGCAAGTGATAATTTTGGTAAACGTGTGCACCCACGTTTAACAACCTTTGAACTCTTTGTCGTAGTAGGAGAATGTGAATGTTCATCCCCAGAGGTATGGCCAGCAATATGCTCCTCTCCAGAATCATGTGGTTGATCATCTGAATGATCTGTCATTATCCTTCAAATCAAAAAAACAAACGTCAGTTCACAAATATTCAAATTCAAATATTTTAATACTACTGTAATCAGAAAATAGAAAAGTGTACTAGGTTACATAATAGTAAACATTGGTAATATGGTAAGCATGTTAAACAATGGTAAAGATGGCAAAGATGGTCAAGATGGTCAAGATGGTCAAGATGGTAAAAAATGGAAAAAATGGTAAACCTGGTAAACATTGTAAACATGGTAATGTAATTGTCAGTGAACAAATATACAAATTCAAATATTTTAATACTAGTGTAATTAGAAAATAGAAAAGTGTACTAAGTTACATAATAGTAAGCATTAGTAATATGGTAAGCATGTTAAACAATGGTAAAGATGGCAAAGATGGTCATGATGGTCAAGATGGTGAAAATGGTAAAAATGGTAAAAATGGTAAACCTGGTAAACATTGTAAACATGGTAAAGTAATTGTCAGTGAACAAAAATAAGCATTTTAAAATTCATGTAATGGTTATAAACATGATAAAGTAAACTAAACAAACTTAAAACAAACAAAAACATATACTTATTTTATTTTAAAACATGTTTTAATAAATAAAAAACTTACAATATCTAACATTTATGGAAAAAATAAATGTAAACAAGAAATAAACATATGTTACCTGTAATTTTAGGAATGTACAGATGGATTGTTTTCCCAAATTCCTTCATCGTGATCGTTCCTTATGGCACAAACTATGTCTTCAACATGATCGTCATTATGTTCTGTTAACATTTCCATGGAAGTAGGGATCTCACATAAATCAGCATATTCATCATGTTCATCCTCACCAACATATTGTTTTTTCCCTTGTAAAACAACAACACACTGTATATATGATTGATCTACTACATAAAAAATTTGTTTTGCATGTGTTGCCATTTTAAAAGAATCAGTTGTGTCTTCCAATCTATTCAGATTAACAAGTGTCATTCCAAATTCATCGTGTCTGACACTGTTGTTACCGTTAAAACAATTACAGTTAAAAACGGGAACTTTAATTTTAAAGTAATCAACCTCCCATATGTCTTCAATCACTCCATAATATACATTTGATGCAGAAATTGGGTTTTTGTCCTTAGCACTCGAAAAATGCATTGCTTCTGCAAACACCAATACACCACTATTCTGAACTGCATTTTTGTTGTCCTGAGCTTTTGTATGAAATGTATAACCATTAATGTCATAACCAGACCATGTTATCACATTTAAACATGGGCCACCCACTATCCATTTTAATGTCTCTGATACATCTGATCTACCAAGCAAAGTCTTTTTAATCCATGACAAAAAAGTTTTGTTGTGCTCATTCAAAATCCACATTTCTTTCTTCTGTGGATGACATTGTTTCAACACATTAATATGCAATGTGGTATATGGTTGAGCATCAGCTATGTTATTCAAGATGTATGATTCTAACTTCTTCATTTGTTCAGCTGAAAATGATTTGACTTTCAAGCCGTGAATCCCCTTTCTCTCATTATTAACTCGTTCATGGTGAGATGGAGGCAAACCTATGTGTTGCGCCGCAGCCATGTAGCTCGTACAAAACTCTGCTACCTCCTCAGAAATATACTTTTCTATAATGGAGGCTTCAGGTCGATATAGATTTTTAACATACCCCTTTAATTTTTTCATATACCTTTCAAAAGGATACATCCAACGAAGATATACAGGTCCACAAAGCTTTATTTCTCGAACCAGATGAATCATTAAATGAACCATTATATCAAAAAAAGTTGGAGGAAAATACATTTCCAATTGACAATGTATAAAAATTGAATCCTTTTCAAAAATGTTCAAAGCATTCATATCAATCTCCTTGTTACAAATGGAATTGAAAAAATAACACAACATCATTATAGTCTTTCTGACACGAATGGGAAATATTCCACGCAATGCAACTGGTAGAATTTGTTGCATCATGACGTGACAATCATGTGATTTCATACCTATCAACTTCAAGTCCTTCAATGAGACAAAATTTTTTACATTAGAAGAATAACCTTGAGGCACTTTGGTATCATGAAGACACTGACAGAATTTAATTTTATCCCTCTTAGATAATGTATGACAAGCCGGGGAAGAAATGTCCGTCTTCCTTTAGGAGTGGGAGCTAACTCCAAACGTATTCCCATTGATAGTAAGTCTAATCTTGCATTCAACCCATATTTAGTCTTTCCTTTAATATCTAACAATGTTCCAATCAAATAATCACAGATATTCTTCTCCACGTGCATGACATCAATATTATGTTTAACTTCATGATACCTCCAATATGGTAGCTCAAAAAAATTGACCTTTTCTTCCAAATATGTCTATCATTACCAGATTTCTGTGTCTTTCCCAATGTCACGTCAAGGTTTTTCACCCTCTCAAAATATAGATCAGGGGATAAAGGTTTTGGGGCAGTATCAAATTCTTGTGATCCATTAAATTCCTTTTTTTAGTCTTCTATAAGGGTGTTCCATAGGCAAAAACATTCGATGACCCATGTACACTATTTTCCTCCCATGATGCAGTTGAAAATAGGACGTCTGTTGTTCACAAATTGGACATGCTTTATGCCCTTTAACACTGTATCCAGACAAAATTTCCATACGCTGGGAAGTCATTTATAGTGAACAGAAGCACTCCATGCAGTTGAAAAATATTCCATTTTATAAGAATCATACACCCTAATACCATCATCCCATAATAGTTTCAAATCATCAATCAACGGTGACAAGTAAACATCAATATCATTACCGGGTTGCTTTGGACCAGAGATCATTATACTCAACATGACATATTTGCACTTCATACAAACTTCAGGAGAGAGGTTGTAAATTACCAATAAAACAGGCCATGAACTATGTGTGCTACTGAGTGTTTGGTATGGATTCATTCCATCTGTGCACAACCCTAGTCTGATATTTCTTATTTCATTTCCAAATGTAGAATACTGCGCATCAATTTTCTTCCATTATGGACAATTAGCTGGATGACGTATTTTTCCATCACATACCCGCTCTTCAGCATGCCATCTTAACCTTTTTGCATCATGTGAATTAGCAAATAAACATTTGAAACGATTAATTATAGGAAGATACCAAAATACCTTTGAAGGGAGCTTTGTAATCTCTACATCACCCTGTGATTTTTTTTTCACCTTATACCGTGATGTCCCACATTTTGGACACTCTGACAGAAATTCATATTCCTTCCTATATATAATGCAGTCATTCAGACAGGCATGTATTTTCTTGTATCCCAATCCCATCGGGCATAATATTTTCATGGCTTTGTAATGTGAATCTGGAAGATCATTATCTTTTGGAAGAATGTCTTTCATCAATTGTAGCAGCTCTGTAAAACTTCTGTCACTCCATCCATGCTTCGCCTTCAGGTTAATCAATCTTAACACTGCCGAAAAAACCGTAAAATCTGTACAACCGGGATATAATGGTTTTTTAGCATCACCATATAGACGTGAAACTGTCAGTTCTATCTCAATTTGTTCTGCTACAATATCGCGAATCATTTCTTCAATTCCATCGGAGTTACCATCTTGAGAATCATCATCATCAGTGACATTCCGTCCAGTTTCACCATGCCAAATCCAAGGGCTGTAACTCAGATTAAAACCATGACATATCAGATGATCTTTTATCTCTCTACTTTTAAACTTCTTCATATTCAAACATTTCAGGCATGGACAGAAAAAAATGTCACTACTTGGAACATTTCGTTTTGAAAATTCCAAAAAGGAATCAACACCTTCCTCAAATTCATTGCTCATTCGATGTGCTGTAATCCAACTTCGACTCATTATTACCTATAACAAATATCAACAAAAAATATATATTTTTAAGATAAGACAAATACATGATTATATGAAAAAAAATCATAATTTGAATGTAAAACAATTTAAAATATAAAACAAATCTATAGGTATTTTAAAAAATATGCTTGCATATTATTTTTAAAACAAAATATAGTTAGATATAACAGTTTTAAATTTCATTGAATCAAAGAAAACCATGACGCCTAATGATTCTCCAAATAAAATATACATCAATAAAACATAAACAAAATGATTTTTATCTGGAATAAGTGAATATGATCAGATGATACACATTTATAATAATCTCATTCCAATATACTAATAAACATGTTAAAATATAGGAATACCTAATGGAGCATATAACATGTGTTATTCATGCTTTTTGTTCAATCGTTATGATCTAAAGTACTCAACACTTTCAAGTGCCAAAATCTTGAAAGTAGTAGTAGTTTTCATAAGTACCCAACACCAAATAGCTATACATCGTAAGTGTCATGTTATAAATATGAATATAGACCACTTGTTTTATGTTTAATAATATTGTCATATTATCTGATCATTCTGATTATATATTAGAATTACTATATTCTTTTGATTCGATATATAATCTAAGGACATTAATATTTCTTTAGAAAAAGTAATGTTAATATCATGGTAATGTAAAAAAAAGTATATGTCGAACTATATATATGTAATACTAATAAAAAAATACATATGTGTTTGGCCTGGGTTTAACACATAAAACAACTCATCTCACGGATTAAATTTTTGAATCATCCTACATAATCCTTATTTTTATAACTTAGGGAATGAAAATAATAAAAGTTTTTATTTACGATACTCATTATGGGTAAACATAATATATATAAATATAATATCTAATCTCATAAAAAGATATCCATGGGGGTATAAGAGCATACACAAAGCACATGATCAAAAAGATAAGTGAAACATTTCTATATAATCATAGATCATAAAACCTGAGTCCATGTATAACAATTTTAGCATAACATAAGACATGATTTACATGATAGTGGGAACATGATTTAAAAAACCATATTCACAAGATCACAACATTGGTATGTGGAATAACATAATAGTGTGGCACAAACATAATCATATAAGTCATAACATATGTCAAGGGAAAACATAGTTTCATTCACCTCATATTGGGATATGTTAATCACCTTTCCTATAATTTATTATAATATTTCTTACGAGACACATCACATAACACATTGGACATGGTATAACCATATGTATCCTATATTGATCTACGATATATAATGCATTGTCGAATTCATTAGAAGGATATTATGGACCCAAATGTCACATAATGAATAGCCATATATATGGGTGAATCGTGATCATCAAATCATTTATAACACTTTCGTAGATCAAATAACTAACAAAAATTAATTGGGGGTCATAATTGTTTTTAAAAAACATAATAATTATTAATACATAAAAATGTGTTTGGATGGTAAGATAAGATAATATACCCAATTCAATCTAATTATCATTAAATTATTTCTACCTAGATAGAAAAGACCTTTATAAAAAATATAATTTATCTTGAGAATGAAAAGAAAGTACCCTTTACCTTTTTTATAATGAAAATTCTGAAAAGGATGATAATAATATTTAGGTATTATAATTTTTTTATGAATTATTAATAATAAAAGAAATCACCTCACTTGGTTTTGTTGAAAATCGGACATAACATCGTATTCAAGAAATCAGATACACTTTGCATGAAAAGGTCCATCATTTTTAGGAGATGACTGAAAGAAGAAATGTATTATCAGACTCACCATGAGTCCAGAATGAAATATTTTATTGTAATAGGTATGAATTGATATTTTTATTAATGCAGATGAAAACAGATGATGGTTTTCTGATCTAGGAGTTCTAAAAATCATAATTTTTTGAAAAAAAATTATGATGTAAGAATGTGGAATGAAATTTTAAGGATAAGTATTACCGATTGTACCTGGTCCAATTTCATTCATGAAAATCATTTTCTGGACAATCATATTGAAAATATGATTTTAAGAAAATAAGTACTACCAATCTTCATCCAGAAAGACACATTCCAGCTAAGTAGGAAATAATAATGTTGCTGGAAGAATGGAATGTTACAATACCACCCATTATTTTTCAGATTTTTCTGAAGCTAATCCTAAATGTTTTAAAATTAATTATTCTTTCTAAATTATTGAATAATTTGAATGGTTGTGAAGTCAAATATCTATGTTGTCATGGTCATAGTAATATTTTTATCAGATATTGATTTATTTAGATACTTAAGAGGTTGCTCATAATGAAGTTGCTGGTATTCAGATAGATCAATATAGCAATCATATTGGAGTTGTTACTGATTCGTATTTCAGAAGAAAAGATGACGTATAAGTGGTTTAAGAAGCTTTAATGAATCTACTTTTTCATTGTACTATAGAATCGTAAAGCGTATATCAGAATGAAAATCTAGAATAAGAGTTAAAAATAGTCTTATCCAAACTACACCTGCTTGAATGTTGCGAGTTGAATGTTGCGAGTTGAATGTTGCGAGTTGAATGTTGCGAGTTGAATGAACATAATAACCATTTGCAATAACAAAAAATTCCACGAGATTCAAAAACGAATGAAAAGAACATCAAGAATCGAAACAAAAATGAACGAAATAAATTCGTGGAAGGCTTACTTGAATGTTGCGAGTTGAGATGATAGATCCGAGAGGAGTGAAGAAGATAAACAATGAAGCCAAAATGAGTTTAACGCAGGTCGATTGACGAGACGATTAGGGTTTACTGTGCGAGAGAGAGACGAGCCGGCAGACTTTCAATCGAAAAATCATAAATGACAGTTCACGGGCTTTAATTTTTTTAAATGTTTTATAACGTTGGTTATATAATAACCGACGTAATAAACTATTTTTTAACATTATAACGTCGGTTATCTTAAAACCGACGTAAAAAAGCTCTCGTGCTTTGGTTTTTTACGTCGGTTATTTTATAACCGACGTAAAAAACGAGATATCTACGGGTTTTTTACGTCGGTTATTTTATAAACGACGTAAACCCCCCCCCCCCCCCCGTGCATTGGTTTTTTACGGCGGTTATAAGATAACCGACGTAAAAAACCAATGCGCGGGGGGTTTTTTACGTCAGTTTCCAAATAACCGACATAAAAACCCGATATCTATGCATTTTGTACATCGTTTATTTTATAACCGATGTAAAAAACCAAAGCACCGTGGGTTTTTTACGTCGGTTATTTGGAAACCGACATAAACCCCCCCCCCCACGCATTGGTTTTTTGTCCGTTATAAGATAACCGACGTAAAAACCCAACATGCACGATTTGTAACGTCAGTTATTAAAATAACCAACGTTAAAAATCTACTCGCCGCATTTTTACGTCGGTTATATATAACTGACATAAAAAATGGTGACGTAAAAACGATTTCTGCACTAGTGTTAAGTCCAAGGTACATCGGCCCCTTCGAGATTCTTGATTGTGTTGGGGCTGTGGCCTATCGACTAGCACTTCCACCTACTATGGCCAAGGTGCATGATGTCTTTCATGTATCCCTCTTAAGGAAATACATACCGGACCCTTCACATGTACTCTCTTCCGAGGTGGTACAATTGGAAGATGATCTTTCTTATGAGGAGCAACCAGTGAAGATCTTAGATCGTAGAGAAAAATTTCTACAAAATAAGACAATGCCCATCGTCAAGGTGTTGTGGAGAAACCACAAGTTTGAAGAAGCAACTTGGGAGTTTGAGGATATGATGAAGCTGAGTTACCCACATTTTTTTAGTGTGGGAAAAGGAAAATTTCGAGGGTGAAATTTCTTAAGGGGGGGAATATTGTAACGAACCAAAGTTTCATTGATGGAAAATCCCTCTTGATGTAGTTAAATGTTTATTTAGGAAAATTTTTTTTATAAGATTTCAACTTATTTAGTTTTACGTTAAGATTTGTTACCGTTACTTTTATAGTTGTTGAACAGTGATCATATGAGTAGTATAAATATAAGGCTTTAACGAACCCATTTCTACTCAGACAAAGGAAGGAATGGCCTCATCCAGTAGAATTGCCCCTTACAAAGCCCATTTGTCGGAGCACGGAAAAGAGGTGGCGTCTTTGGGCTTTTCTCTTGACCAAGCCCAAGCTGAGCTTCATTATGTCAATCTTGAATGGGGCCGTCTACGGGAAAAGTGTAAGTTGATAGAGATTACCACTCGAGCGATGTTATCCGAGCCGCCCCAAGAGTCTGTCACCATCGCACACCTTACCCTTAGGTCTTATGTGGCGATTTTAAGGGGTTATGTAAAAAATAAGTAGCACCATGTTCATGTACATTATTTTTGCATATAATAATGAATATAATTTCTAGTCATTTTTGATACATTATAATTAGTTTTTAAAGTACAAATGGTGTTTTTAGTTATTATTTAATTAAGAATTATATTTTATTAAATTAAAGGATTTTTGAATTAAATAATATTTTAATAAAATATTATTATTAATATTAAATTAATTTTTTTAAATATAAATGATCTTATAATTTTATGAATGCAATTAAAAATTTTATTATGGTTTGAAAGCCATTTCAGTCAAAACCCGTGAATTTTTTATAAATGTCGGTTTTTATTTTAAAAGTGAAAATTCACATATTTAGAAAATTATTTAGATAAAATAAATATTATTTTTGGAATCAGGACGTCAAAATTATCCAACGGTGAATTTTTCCTAATTTTCTGAGACAGTCAAATTTTTGGGTAAAAATAAAATACCATTTTAATATATAATGTGTTTTATGACATCATAATGACCCAATGGTGATGTAATAAAATACCATAATACATATGTTCGGCCAATACGTGTTTTATCATTAAAATAATGAGGTTTTGGGTTTTTTTGACTTACTTTTCAAAGCATTAATGGAGCCCTCAAGACTTATTCAACACTTTGCCTTTTTAAATTAATTTCCATGGGAGTGTGACTCACCTCCACATAAGAAACCCTAATTTTTTAATAATTTAGGACCTTGGACTTTTAAAATATTGTTTTCCTCTTTAATTTTCCAGAAACCATGGGCAAATACCATGGGATGGTTTGTGGTTTGGATTATTTTAAAATAAGGGGTCCCAAACCTAAATAATAAAGAATTCCCTCACCTTTCCTATATAAACCCACCCAAGCTCCCACTTCCTCCTCACTCAAAGCCCTTTGATTTCGTCCAACCTCTGCCCTACTCTCTCTAGAATCTTCTCAAGGTTCCCCAAGCTCCCAATAATCCTCTCACAAGCCGCTCTCTAGCCTTTGGAACCACACTTCCAAGTAAGGGTTTTTTTCCTTTCTCATTTTTGTCAATTTTCTTTAAGTTGTATTTCCCTTTTAATTTCATTTATGAATGTTGGGTTATGGTTTCTCACCTCCCCCATACTTCCCTATTATTGTTTGAATGATGGGAGACCCTTTTCTCTCTCATTAAATGCCTCCCATGTACACCCATTACTATGCCGAAATTCCGAAAGGATTTTTTTTCTCCTCTTTTATATTCAAGAAATAATTTTGTATCATGAATCTAAATTCATTTTCAATTGTTGGGACATGTATCTATATGACCTCATTACTGTCCATTACATGTAAATATAATGAGGAACCCCTTTCTCTCTCATCAACCATTTTTCTGAATTCTTATGTCACGCCATTACGCTGCCGAAATCACACCGATTTTCTAAGCCAATATCATTGTGTAGTGAATACCATGCCCATTTCTCCATCAAGGGTATTCATCTTTATGCACATTTAATTATTGATTATAAAGTTTCATGTATGAATTCCACATTCCTTTATCATGGAATAAATGATTATGTTTTATGAATCCATGTTTTATGATCCATGTGGCACACTTATGCATGAAATGAAATGTTTAAGAAGGGTGCACCCTTATAGCGCTCCAATGCATTGGGTAAAGTATAGTATCATGATAAGTCATGTGCAATGACTGTTGACTCATGCTAATTCAAGTGCAACGAGGGTTTACTCGTGCTTCAAGGGCAATTAGGGTTTACTCATGCTCCATGTGCAATGAGCCTTGGCTCATGCTAATTCAATGTTAAGTGTTGTTGCCACATTTCCATGTTATGATTATCATGCTTTATCATGCCTTTATGTTCATGTTACTCTTATGCTCTATTGATGTTCCTATTTCCTAACATGTATTGTACTCCTCATCTTATTCATTTTGTACTCCCTTACTGGGCTTTATAGCTCACCATTTTCTTATGCATGTCCTCAGGTTATCCCATGCAATGCTAAGTACGAAGGAATGTAGTGGTCATGTAAAGGACGTTTTCAATAAAGATGTTGTATTTAATGTTTAATGTTTTTATGTAATTATCCTAAACCCCAAAGACACTAAACATCTCGATCTTCTTTGTTGTATAAAGTGAATTTTTCTCTAATAAATCATGTTTAAGTTGTAATAAAAAGAAGGTTTGTCATACTTGGTGTGGATTATCAGAAGTTGAACCAGTTGACGGTTAAGAATCGATATCCCTTGCCGAGGATAGATGATCTATTTGATCTGCTTCGTGGAGGAAAAGTGTTCTCGATGATTGACTTGAGATCCGGATATCATCAGCTGCGTGTTAGACCATCTGGTATACCTCTCACAGCTTTCAGGAGCAGGTATTGTCTATGAGAGTATACAGTTATGCCATTCGGACTCACGAACGCGCCAACATTTTTCATGGCTCTGATGAATCATGTGTTTCATCTGTATCTTGATTCATTTGTGGTAGTATTCGTGGATGACATCTTGGTGTACTCTCACACTCGACACGACCATGCCACCCATCTTGAGATCATATTGAGTACACTGAGAGAGCATCGCCTATATGCTAAGCTCTCGAAGTGCCACTTTTGGATGGACTAGATTCACTTCTTGGGTCATATCATCTCAGAGGCAGGAGTTGTAGTAGACCCAGAGAAGGTGAGAGCAGTAGTTTCCTAGGAGCAGCCTAAGAATGTGTTTGAGATATGGTGTTTCTTAGGGATAGATGGTTACTACAGGCACTTCATACATGACTTCTCCCGCTTAGCAGCACCATTGACAGGTCTGACTAAGAAGGGTGTGAAGTTCGTTTGGTCATAAGCATGCGAGACAGCTTTTCAGGACCTGAAGGGAAGGTTGACATCAACACTGATCCTGATACTCCAAGAGCAGGGGAAGATCTATACAGTTTACTGTGATGCGTCAGGGATTGGGTTGGGAGCCGTTTTGATGCAGGGCGACCGATTTGTGGCATACGGGTCTCAGCAGTTGAGGCCACATGAGAGGAATTACCCGACACATGATCTCGAGTTGGCTGCAGTTGTGCATGCGTAGCGCTGTTGGAGACATTATCTGTTGGGAGAGCATTTTGTGGTTTTCACCAACCACAAAAGCCTCATTTATATCTTTACTCAGAGTGACCTGAACTTGAGGCAGAGAAGGTGGGTCGAGTACCCACAGTCCTTCGATTTTGAGCTTGCCTATACACCTGGTAAAGGTAATGCAGTTGACGATGCACTGAGTAGGAAGACTCAGATACAGGAAGTGCAGGAGGCCAGTGGTGAGTGGCAGCTTATGGCCTTCTTCTTTGAGATGCATCTAGAGGTGCATGACAGTCAGGGTCAGACTTATATTTCATTATTAGCATTGACTTCTACCCTCCTGGACGGAGTGAGGATGAGGCAGCTATCAAATTCAGAATGCCTAGTTATACGAGAGTCGGTGGAAAGTGAGGAACCTCCTCCTTGTTGGACGGTAGGCTATGATGAGGTCTTTCATTTCCATGGACGTGTATGGGTTCCAGGGGATATACGCGAGGATCTGATGCGGGAGTTTCATGCTTCAGCTTGGGCAGTTCATCCCGGGGTTACCAAGATGTACTGAGACGTGAGACGTCAGTACTGGTGGCCGAGTATGAAGAGAGAGATAGCTGGTTTTGTTACGAGGTGTTCCACCTGTCAGAAGGTGAAGGCAGAGCATCAGAGACCAGCTGGGTTGTTACAGCAGTTTCCCATTCCAGAGTGGAAATGGGATGATTTCGCGATGGATTTCGTGACGGGATTTCCAAGGTCACCTCGAGGCAATGACGTCGTATGGGTTGTTGTGGACAGACTTATGATGGTAGCTCACTTCTTGCCGATCAAGGAGGCCTTTGGTGTGAACGACCTCAGAAGGCTGTATATCCGAGATATCGTACGTCTTCATGGGGTCCCTCATTCTATCATTTCAGATAGGGACACCCGCTTCACATCTCGTTTCTGGAAGAGATTTCAGAGGGCGCTGGGTACACAGGTGCTTCTGAGCACAATATACCACCCTCAGACAGATGGCCAGTCAGAGCGGACGATATAGGTGCTAGAGGACATGCTACGCGCATACGTCCTAGACTTGGGGGGGGGGGATCTTGGGAGAATCATATACCCTTAGTCGAGTTCTCATATAACAATAGTTTTCAGGAAACTATTGAGATGGCACCATACGAGGCTTTATATGGAAGGCCATTCCGATCACCTTTGTACTGGTTAGAGGCAGGTGAAGCAGCTTTACTGGGACCACAGCTCGTGTAGGATACACTGAGCCGGTCCAGTTAATTCGGAAGCGGATGGCTACCACACAGTCTCGTCAGAAGTCTTATGCTGGTCTCCGCAGATGACCTTTGGAGTTCGTGGTTGGGGATCAGGTTTCCTTGCGTGTTTCTCCGAGGCTGGGACACAAACAGATCATGAGACAGGGTAAGATTTCACTGAGGTATGTGGGACCATTTGAGATTATGGAGAGAGTCGGGCTAGTTGCCTATCGGTTGCAGTTACTGCAGCAGTACTGAGCCATGCACGACGTCTTCCACGTGTCTCAGTTGCGTCGCTACCATTCAGACCAGTCTCACACCTTTCAGCCAGAGGATGTTGATCTTTAGCATGATGCGTCCTTTGAGGAGCATCTGATCCATATCGTTGACAGGAGCACAGAGGTTCTCCGAGGCCGGTCAGTTCCTCTCGTACGGGTGCTATGGCAGCATGGTCGAGTGCAGGACAAGACCTGGGAGAGGGAGGCCGACGTACGTGCTCAGTGGCCAGAGCTGTTCTGAGCTTTCTCTTTTCCACCCTTGAAAGGGCAATTCGGAGACGAATTTCTATAATGGGGGAAGTTTGTAAGAACTTGGTTCTTGTTTTAGAGGTACGGACTTCTTCTTTTCCTTTCCTTAAGAGATTTTGAGAAAATATGGAAAATTGGGAAAAATCCTATATTCTGGAACTACACGCCATGTACTTTATCCACATGCCGTGTACTTTTGGTCATGTTGGGATGAGTACACAGGGCGCATGGCCATGCCGACGACGAAGGGTGTAGGAACCAAATACACGCCGTTTAGTGGTACCTTACACACCATGTAGTCAGCCAGCAGGCTTAAATAGTAAGGCGGTGGCGTCGCCGCCAGCTGGGCGACAGTACATGCCGTGTACTCAAGAGTACATGTCGTGTACTCATGTCGACATATGAACAGTGTGGCGGTGCATCCATTTGAACAGTTAAATAAGGGGAGTACACACCGTGTACTTTTAAGTACACGCTGTGTACTTTGTTTTTCGGCTTAAAACAGGATGTAGCCTCCTCATTTGGCAGAGGAGGAACTTGAGCCATTTTGGAGCCAAAGGAGGAGGTCATATCTTTGAAGATCCACCGGGCATTCGTCTGGAATCCGATTTGGCTACAGACGATTTTGTTGGAACCACACGGGTAAGCCCTCTCCTCTCGTGGTACGGTTATTACCAATTATTCTCCTAACTTATGTTATTTAAATTTGAATGTGTTTTTTTCTTCATCAGATCTACACCATTCTTGGGAGTTTCTGGAGTCGGCGTTCGGGTATAGCGTTCGTTGGCGTATAAGGTAGGTGGCTTGGTGTTATTTTTCCAACTGTCGTGCGTTTTTGTGTGTTTTTGAGCTACGAACCCATATTGGGGTGTTGTGAGGCTGAGTCCATGGCTAATTTAACTACCTAGAACTGTATAGGTAATTAAAAAAAGTTGTAAAAATGCTATTTGGGATCGTTTCATGGATCAAAGACCATCTCGAGGGGTGTGTTCCTCTGTTTAGCCGTTTGGCCAGGATACCCGAGGGTATGCCTTAAATGTAGTAACTGTAGAATTTCCTTGAGAGGAATTGCTTGTTTACTACATTTTGATATGTTGGGCATTGCCCTGTTACCTATTAGCCTGAGGGCATTGTTGTAATTAGCCTGAGGGCGTGACTGTTTTAGCCCGAGGGCTGTCATTATTCCGCCTGAGGGCAACCTTTTATGCCTTAGTGCTTGACTTCTTTTCCAGAGGGCGACACTTCGTATGCCTGAGAGCGAGAATTTCTGTTACGCCTAAGGGAAATACCTACGGGTTGGATTCTGTATAGCCTGAGGGCGTGGTTTACTATTTTAGCCTTAGGGCACGGTTCTAGTTGGCTTGAGGGCTTGGTGTTGTTGAGCACCAAAATGTTACTAAATTAAAGGAATTAAATGAATAATAAAATGGAAATTTAACTGTTAAGTTAGTTACTTTTGAGTACTGCTTAGTTATTGAATTTTTCTACTTCACACTTGTTGCATGTTTTACACACAGTTGAGCACAGGCCTTTGGTGGGTGCCTTCTGAGATATATTTCTCACACCCTGTTTGGGTCATACTTTTCGGCCCAAACATATTACGTTGTTGCAGGTGTAGATAGGGTCAAGAGTCCCTATACAGGTACTTGACTGTTGCTGAGGAGTAGGAGGGAATGGGACCGATCCTAGGCTCGCGATGCCGCTGCTAGCTGTTTTTCTTTCTTTGATGTACTCTATTTTCTGTTGTACTGTATTGATGTATAACATGTTCTGGCTATTTTCCTAGAACATGAAACATGTATCATCATCAATTATATACTATTGGTTATATCCACTACTGTAGTTATTTCAGTTGTGTATGTTTACTGCTTCCGCTGTTGTTGAATGTTTATTTTGGTATTCCGCTGCGCTACACTTTGACAAATGAGGGCATAGTTTCCCCACTATCAGACCTGGGCCCTCGCTGCTAGTCGGCAGCCTCTGGCGTTTGGGGAAATGCGCTTGAGTTCACGTGGCGAACCGGGCTAGGGGCACCCGTTGCATGGCACCCGGGTCAGGGACATTATAGAGGATATCCCCAAGACTAGTATTCGTACATGGTACGAGCACTATGAATTCATATTATTGCATTTCGGACTCACTAATGCTCTAAAAATCATCACTGACATGATTAATATAGTCTTTAGAGATTACCTTCACAAATTTGTGGTATCCTTCATAGATGATATTCTAATATAATCCAAAATCAAGGAGGATAATGAGGAGCATCAAATCACTATACTAAAGGCCTTGAAAAAGTAGAATCTCTATGAAAAGTACAATAGGTGTGAGTTATAGTTGAATTATGTCTCATTAATGGATCATATAATCACAAGCATTGGGATATTTGTGGATTCCTCCAAGATAGTTGCAGTTGGGGGATGGTCGAGGCCAACATTGGTAATGGATATCTATAGCTTCCTAGGGTTAGTGGGATATTATCTCTGATTTTTGATTAATTTCCCAAGATTTTCCTACCCTCTTACCAATCTAACATGGAAGGGAGTAATTTTTTCTTGGAGTGATGAATGAAAAGATAGATTAATGGAGTTAGAAATGAGGATTATCACTACAACCATGCTCACTCTAACCACAAGTGGATAACTTTTTTGTAGTATTCAGTGATAATTTGATTAAGGTACTGGGGGGTTTTTTTTATTCAAATGATAAATTACTTGCCTATGCTTCAAGGAAATTGAATGCTCTTGATCAATACTATCCAACACATGATCTAGATTTTTATGTACTAATCTTTACTTTAAAAATTTGGCAACATTGCCATTTTGAGGAGATGTTTGAAATATACATGGATCAAAAAAACCTCATGTATATATTCACACAGAAAGAGTTGAACATGCTCTAATGAAGATTGTTAGAGCTGATCAAGGACTATGGTTGGTCCATCCATTACATCCATATGAAATAGAAAAAGGTGCAGATGATCTAAATACAAAGTACCCAATAATTCTATCATAGAAGAAAATTTAAAAGGATCAAACCGTCTACGATTTTATGAAGATTTACATGGGAATAATAAAGGAGAGAAAATCATCAATCCTTTCAAAATTTATCACTCAACCATATCTTTTGGTAAGGTTAAAGTATGCTCAAAAGGAAGATTTGAGAATTCGGAATAATGTGGAAACTATCATAAAACAGAAATCCTCAGAGTTCACAATTAATGAAGAAGGAATTGTGATTTTGGGTCAAGACTATCTATTCCATCAAATCTGAAGTTAAAGAATGAACTTTTGGATGATTCACACTGTTTCAATTTCTCTACTCTTCCAAGAAACGCAAAGATGTATTGAGATCTATCAGAGCATTATTGGTGGGATTATATGAAGAAAGAGATCACTGAGTATACATCAATGTCCCTGGTATGTCAGCAAGTGAAGGCTGAGAGGCATAAGTCTAAGGGGATGATGCAACCATTACCCATACCAACATGGAAGTGGGAAAACAGCACCTTGTATTTTGTCACCGGACATCTAGATACATCCAAAGGAAACAATACTATCTGGGTTGTTGTGGAACGTCTTACAAAGACTGCACATGTAATTGAAATTACAGAGGATTTCTCATTGGATCAACTAGAATAGATATATATTAGAGAATTTGTATGTCTTCATAGAGTACCACTATATATTATATTGTATTGATATATGAAATTTACGTCTATGTTCTGGAAGAGTCTTCAACAAGCTCTAAATACTGACTTGAACTTCAGTATGGCTTATCATCCTGAAACCAATTGCCAATCTGAGAGGACTATCCAAGAACATGAGGACATGTTAAGAGAATTTTCAATGGACTTAAGAGGAGGACGGGATCAAAATCTTTCTCTTATTGAGTTCCATTACAATTAAAGTTTCCACTCAAGAATCCAAATGGGTCCTTATAAAGCTGTTTATGGAAATAGGTGAATAACATTGACATGTTGGGATGATGTTTGGGAGAATTGTACTCCTTGGTCCAGAAATGGTACAATAAATGGTGGGTAGGTTTAAGACCATCCAACAACACATTAAAGCTACTCAGAGTCCAAAAAAGAGCTTCACTGATAATCATCGATGAGACCTAGAGTTTGATGTCAAATACATGGTACTCCTCCACATATCACCATGGAAGAGGGTCATGATATTTGGTAAGATGTGAAAGCTTAGTCCAAGGTAAATATGACCTTTTGAGATCCTTGATCACATTGGAGCACTGACCTAGTGACTGTAACTCTCACTGAACCTATCTTAATTACAAGATGTGTTCTATGTATCACTCTTGAGGAAGTATATACCCGACTCATCACATGATCTCATTCTAGAGGTGGTACCACTGGAGAATGAACTCTCTTATGAAGAGAAGCTGGTAATGATATGAGATAGTAGGGAAAAAGTTGTAGCAAATAAGACAATGCCCCTCGTCAAGGTGTTTTGGTGGAACAAAAAATTTGTAAAGCAATGTGGGAATCAAAGTATGTGATGAAAGCAGAGTAACCATCATATTTTTAGTCTCAGAAAAGGAAATTTCTTTGGAAAATTTGTTATGGAGGGAATATTGTAATGACCAAAACATTTATAAATGAAAATTACTTTTGATATAATTAAATGTATTATTATGTAAAACTATTATATAACATATTAACTTCTTTGGTTTTATGTATTTGGATTTCAAAATACTATTATGAATTGTTACAATTGCTAATATAGTCGTTGAATAGTGATCACATAATTGGTTCATATATAGGGATTTAAAAATTCCAATTTACTCAAACAAATGAAGCGATGGCCTCATCCAGTAGAATTGATCCATACAAATCCCATTTGTGTGAGATACAAAAGGAGGTGGTGTCCTTGTTCATCACTCTTCACCAAGCACAAGCCGAGCTTCATCACGTTAAGATTGAATGGAACCTCTTATGGGAGAAGTGTAAGCTGGTAGAGATTACCACCCGAGTGATGTTATCCAAGCCACCCCAAGAGTATGTCACCATCGCACACCTTACCCATAAGTCTTATACTGGTGTTATAAGGAGTTATGTAACATGAACCTAAAACAATGATTATGTATATTATTTTTGTATAGAATAATGAATATACATTCATTTTATTGTTAGATTGTAAATAGTTTTTAAATAAAAAATAGTATATTTAGTTATTATTCAATTATGAAATCTATATAGATTAATTAATGAATCTTTTAATTAAATAATATTTTAATGAAATATTATTAATAAATTACACTTTATTAAATATAAATGATCGTATAATTTTTATGAATAGATTTATAATTTTTATTAAGGTTTGATTTCTGTTTTTTTGTCAAATCCCAGGAATTTTTTATAAATTTTTGTTTTTAATTTAAAAAAATTCACATATATGGAAAAATATTTATATAAAATCAATATTTTTTTGTAATCAGGATGTCGAAATTATCCACTAGTGAATTTTTTATAATTTTATGACAGTCAAATTTTTGGGTAAATATTAAATACCTTTTAAATATATAGTGTGTTTTATTACATCATAATTTTCTAATAGTGATGTAATAAAATACTAAAAACATGATTTTTGGCCAATATATGTTTTAAATTTAAAATAATGTGATTTTAAATGTGTTTGATTATTTTTATGGTGTCTTAGTGGACCCTCCAAGACTTATAAAACATTTTAACTTTTTATCTTATATCTTTGGGTGTGAGACTCACCTCCACATTAATAGGCCTAGTATTTTAGAAGATTGAAAATTTGACATCGAAAATAATGTTTTCCACTCCACTTTTTCGAAACCAATTTATTGGTAAAAACATGGTTTGGTTTGTGGTTGTGATTAGTTTAATGTGTGGTGTCAAAAACATAAATAATAAATAATTTCCTCTCATTTACAATCTAAACCTATCCAGGATCCCACTCCTATTGACTAAAAACTCTTGGAAAACGTCCCTACCCTTCCGTCATCTCTCTAAAGTCATCACAAGGAGCCCCAATTTTCCAATAAGCCTCTCCCAAACCCCTTCCAATCCATTGGGATCATAGTTACAAGTAATGGATTTCTTTCTTTCTCAATTTTTTCCATGTTTCTTTATGTTGTTATACCTTTTTATTTTAAATTAAAAATCTTGGGGTATGATTTAGATCCTCCCCCATACTTCCCCCATTATGCAACACCCCGATATTTTACGAAAAATATTCTTTTTAAGTTTATTGATGTCTTGTGTTGTACGCTACACCAAAATGAGCTTTCACTACACGCATCCCGAACATGGCTTGCATTACACGCAATCACAACCTTCCACAATAGCATGTGTTGTACGCAACACCGAGTCTCACTAAAGAACGATATGTTATATAAACTAGCCATTATGAATAGTAATACCCACTTTTTAAAATTTTATAAATTTTATCTTTTTAAATGTACTTCATTTTTGGATTCGGAATATCGAAATTATCCTAGGGTGATTTTTTGGTATTTTTCTGAAAACATTCAATTTTTTATGAATAGTGAACACACTGGGTTACTATTTAAAAACTGTCTTTTTATATAAATATTTTTTTATTTTATTTAAATTTATTTTAGGTCAAAATTGATACATAATACCTATATATGTTAAATGTAATTAATTGGAGTCATTTTATAATAATTTTAGATATATAAAAGTTTTATTGAACATTTTACCGTCTTTTACCCACCTCCTAGGAGAATTTGAAAATTCACATAAAACATAATTTTACAGCTTCAATGAGTAGAATTTCAAAAATCCAAGAGACTCGGTTAATATCAAAGAAAAAAAATGTGGTTCAATGACATGAAAATAATTTTTGGTGAATTGTAACTTTTTTTACTTTTATTTACAACGGTTAAAAGTAAATAGGGTAATTAAGTGTAAAAATGATATTATTATTACCCTAAAACATGTCCTAATTCTATTGGATAAGTTTAATTTGACCCAAAACAACTTTAGGAATAAAATATGACCATTTAGGTCCACTTGGATTAGATTAGGACATCTATTATTAATTTATTTAAAGAAGAGATAAAATAGTTAAAATCAATGTTTAATAACTAATTCATTTTTAATATAGGGTTACACATAAGATAAATTCCACTATAAATATTAATTATAAAGAAAACAATATTTCATACCTAATGGTTTTTTTATTTATAATTTTTAGACATTAAATAATTTAAGTAATTTATGACACAATGGTGATGCAGTAATTACCTAAATAATGAAATATTAAAATAATTGATATTATAAATACCCAAATAAATGTAATTTTACACTTTTTATGAATTAAACTAATTTTATAGTTTAATATGACATGTTATTATTTATTTAATTAACTTTTTTCGAACTAATCATGCTGTTATGAGTTTCACAAAAATCAATAACCAAATAGTGTCAAAATTGACATAAAATAGTTTTGTAAACAAATATTATATTATTAATTGTAATTTTATTCATAAAAATATAAGGTTCTTCCAAATTAGTTATATAATGATATATAGATTAATAATGAACCACTTGGGGTTCTTTTTTCTTGTTATAGTATGTTCATTAACCATATAGTGTAAGAAAACAAGAAGACACGGTAAAAGTTAAATTATTTAACATAGAGTTAAATCTAAATGAAACGGTTAAAATTGGAACCTAAAATTGTCAAAAATATATTGTTTGAGAGGATGCCTAACCAACCCCACTTTAACTTCGAAATAAATCAATTTGTATCTATTATAAACCGAATATGACTTTATTATAAAATAATATTTTATGTTTTTTCAAAGGTTCCCCTCCCCTCCCTTATAAAAAGGGCACTCTTCCCTCTTCTCTTCACACCCTTTTGAGCCTTGAAGATTGGAAAAACCATTCCCATTTCACTTCTACACTACCATATAAACATTCTGGTGGTTTTTTTCTTCTCAAAATACCAACTTTACTTCCATAAGAGGAATCTTAAAGGAGGTGCGTCGAAGAAGAGTTAATCTCTTCTTCTGATTCTCTCAAGTGTTTTTCTTCTTCAACTTCTTCTTCTTGAGTTGTCTCATTATAAATTAATAACATCAGTATTACTTATATACTGATATGTTATTATAAATATGAAACAACCCTATTTCACCTTCTATCCATCCAACGGAAAATGAAATCACCGCGTGTCCGTATGTACGAAATACCGTCTCCACGCCGTGGTGTAATCTGTTTTCGACCACCACTTTACTTGGATGGGTATAATGGTATAAATAGATAGATATATATGATTATTTTAATGTGATATTGATTCTGAAAAATTATACATACACTTCAATACAACTCCACGATCATGGGAATGGTATCATCGCTCGTGCGTACGTACGGACTACCATCTCCACGACGCGATGAGATTCATTCTCCATGTTAACCATTCATGAATGATTATAAAGTATATATAATATGTAATAATTAATTATATGACATAATAATACTAGATTTATGTATCTATATATGTATTTCATCTACTTAATTCAATTCAATTCAATAAGGAAACGAAAACAACATTCATGCGTACGTACGGCCTACCGTCTCCATGAACGGTGTATTTCATTCCATTTATCAATATATCATATATATATATGTATATGATTAATATATATTATATATATAAATCATGTTTTACATTATGGAATTAAGAAAATCATGATATAAGTAATAATAATATCAAGAACAACATGTCCAAACACGTACGATAAATGAAACAATTTTCCCCAAAACGATACTTTAACATGGAATTGACAAATGAACGGGTAATATAAATACCTAAGTGCAACATATATGATATAATAACAATGAATATGATTCTTTAATAAGCCAATGATATTATTTAAATCATTATCCAGGATGATCGGATACATACGAAGCATATCCGAAATAAGGTAAGGGATAATTATTCCAATCTCATTCTTATCCGAGATTGTTTATTCGTAAGTATTTACTAGGGGGTTATGTTTATTATCCATGTTCATATGTTCTAAAAATGTTTTCATAAAATGTTTACTTTCCTTCAATGTATTTTTAAAGTCATTTTTACCCTGTTCATACTTTTACCACATCGTATAGAAGGAATCTTTCTTTTGTTGGCCATACGAGGTACTTTTTGACTCTTCCGACAAAAGTACGATAAAAATGTTATTTTTACATTATACAGTGTGAACGGATTTTTATGGTTTCATAACACCTCATTTTCATGAAGCTTACTCTACAAGATTTTATTACTATTTTCAACAAAATACTTTTCTTTTAAAATGGCATGGAATTTTGTGAAAAGAAAATGATTTAGAAGAAGAAATGATATTTTCCCCAAGAATTCATTCCAAGAGTTTTGTCAAAACTATTTTACAACTAAGATGAAATTATTTAATATGTGTTTGTTTAATGTATAATGTCTCTATGATTTAAATGGTTTCAATTTTCTTATAATGAAATGATATCCATTTTTTTATATGGATTATGTTATGATGGGATGATGTTTATGAAACCCATTATATGCGTTGGGTTATTTTGAATGATTTATGTTTCTTTTGTGGCACAAGTTAGAATGGTTTAATTATGAGATGGATGGGACATATATCTCTCTAAAATTCATTGGGTAAAGATTTATATCTCATGAGATAGACATGGATGGAATGGTAAGTTAATCCGGATCAGTTATACAGGACTGGAATGAGGAGTGAACTCGATTCAGAAAGGGACTTTGTCCACTAAGATGGTCTTGGAAGCAATGCATTGGCTACTATGGAAATCATAACAAGTGATGAATGGTTGCCACAATTACATGATTTATTCCCATGCTATTTTATCAATATTTAATGTTCCTTTATGATATATGCCATACATACTTCCAAGATTTATGTCTTTGCTCAAGATTTTGATGTTTAGATTTTATGTTCAATCTTTTTCATTCAAATGTTTATGGATTGTTTTATGTTCTCTATTATTACCCTTACTGAGCATTTTAGCTCACTATTTTTATGTTTTCCTTTCCATAGGATATAAAGAAAAGTTTTAGGTAAGAAAAAAAAGGGGAAGATATTTATGGGAGAAGTTGAAGATCTTTCACCATGATTAGAAGATTAAATTACGAGCTTCCAAAGACACTAAACTATTACCGTCCTTGTGTGTCTGTGTTTTTTATATATTAAGTATTCTTCCAAAGTAA
This sequence comes from Viscum album, assembly GCA_963277665.1. Lineage (NCBI taxonomy): Eukaryota > Viridiplantae > Streptophyta > Magnoliopsida > Santalales > Viscaceae > Viscum > Viscum album. The sequence continues at coordinate 2,059,214,100 of OY728133.1, read as the reverse complement.
TTTAATGTCCATGTACGTCATGCTCTGGGTATCTACACTTGGTATTAGAGGAAAGGCTTAGTCAACCTTTGGGAACTAGGATGCAGGAACTTTAGTGAGATCCCTAGAGATATTTATAAGGTATGTCTAGGGATGTCCCTATGGTAAAGTATAAGTATATGTTATAGTCCTAGAATTATAGTAACGAACTTAGAATTTATCCTAATATGTCAGATATTGAAGGTAATCACCCTTGATTATGATTTTGGCCTCTCACACTATTTTTTTGGGTTTTAGACGATGGCTGGAACCCGAAGGAACCGTGTTGATCAATGTAATGGACAATGAAATGATTGTCCTCCCAATCAACCAAATGTGATGGGAGATGGAGTGAAAAATCTTATTTCTATACTTACAGAAGCTATGAATCATTCTGGATTTCTAAATGATCAGAGAAGGGAACAATATTATTTTGAGTGCTTCATGAGGAAACATTCACCGTCTTTCAATGGGTCTTCTGATCCACTTGTTTCTGAAAAATGGATTAGTACCATTGAAAAGATATTTTCCATTCATCGCTATTCAGAACCTAAAAAAGTCATTTTAGCTGTTTACCATTTAGATAGGGAAGCAGACCAGTGGTGGACTCTAATTATGAATATAAGGCCCCAAGATGAAATTTAATCCATGGAATGGGATGAGTTCAAGAACATGTTTTTTAGTAAGTACTTCCCTCGTATTCTTCGAAAAAATATGGAAAAGGATTTTCTTGAGCATAAGAATAAGGATGATGAATCTGTTGGTATATATGAAGAAAATTCAACAAGACTTTCAAGGTATACATCTGTCTTTATCATCCAACCTAAATGTAAAGTTGATCGATTTTTCAGTGGCTTAAAACCAATTCTTTGAAGGGCATTATCTATAAGAGACTTCAGTAGGAATGAAGAAATTGTGCATTGTGTTATCAGGGTATAACTAGAAGTTGGTGTAACGTATCCATCTCATGGTTTTGACAAGAAATGAAAGATGGAGTTAAAGGAGAAATCTTAGAATTATGTTGATAAGAAGATGAAAGTTTCTTTATGCTCAATGTGTGGAAAGATGCATGGTGGAGATTTTCTTAAAGGGACTAGAAAATTTTTTAAGTGTGGAAAAGAAGGTCATCGAGCAGCTGAGTTTCAAAGTAATGGAAAAAGGGTTTCTAATGATGTGAATAAAGAAAAGACTGCAGATATTGAACCACCAACAATTAAATGCTTCAAGTACATTGAAATGGGGCATTATGCTAATCAATACCCTAATCCAAGGGTAAATGATGATCTAAATGAGCAACCACTTAAGGAAAAGGACAAAGGGAAGTCACATGCGATCACTATTGGCGATGTTGAATATAAGAACAATGTGGTGTAATGATTAAGTGTTTATGTAATGGGATTCCAAAATAATGTTGTATATAGTATCGTGGAATATTGGAATATTTATGTATTGGTCTATTGTGGTTTTAAATAATTTTATGGTACTGGGAACCATGAAAGGCTATTCAGATATTTATGGAAAGAAGATGATATGTACATAATGAATGAATAAGGAGGAAATAATATGTTTGATAGTATTCATGAGCTCATGATTGTTATAAGGACTAAGCGATATCATGGTTTGAGTATACAGAATTTTGGGATTTCGGTATGTGGAAAGAGTTAACTTTTGACAGCACTCATATTTTCACTAAGGTTCAATGTGTATTAATTTTTCAAGAAAATACATGATTAAATCCTTAGAATGTTTGTAATGTTACCAAAAAGACATATCTTATGATATATGCGGATCAACGATGGTATTAACATGCTTGTTATATGAACTCTCTGGTAATCATTTTCACTATAATATGAGATTGGACAACAGTATTTTTGATAAGCCTAAAGATTAGAATGGATTATGTTTGACATAAGGTAGTATTGTTTAAGGCTATAAATTTTTCGATATTATTGATGGAAAGTTATAATAATGTATTTTTAGAAAAAAGGACAACCTACAAGACCGGTGATAACCCGTCGCGTCGGACAAGGCTGTGGGAATCGAACCCACAACTGAAGTTTGACATGCCTTTATCTCCAACCACTGGCCTACAGGAAGTCCCTATTTAGTAGAAACCGGTTTTATTATATTAAGAAGTATGATATATGAAGTATAAGTCCATTTTAGGAACCACATATGATTAATCTCACTATAGATGAACTTATTTATTTTTGATATCTTTTTCTAACCTTTTGTTTGAGATTGATGGAATGACCCATCATTCTATCACATGATCTTCTAACACTTCATGAATGAAAAATTAAACTTCATTTCTTTAAGATATGATGTGGAAATTTTCCATTGAATGACCAATGGTGAGACTATACCAAAATCAATAAAGTATTTCTTCTAATTCCAATTTCATCAACTTTAGGGAAATGATCTTGAAAACAAAAAATGTTATCCTAGTGCCCTTATATCCAATGAATCAGATGGTACCTAGATCATCATAAATCTATGGATTTTTTATTTTTGTCTTTTTCATAGCCATGTTCTCTACCACTCTCCATCAGAACATGATAGTTAGATTTCTCTTCCATATCCATATTTTCACCTATGTTCTCCCATGTGGAAACCCAGTGATTAGTTAATTTGGGTAACCATTACTTTTCATACATTAGTTTATAATTATTGGTTTTGGTATTCCTTTTTACGATGTGGGTTTCTATTAATGAAACTTTCGAGTAGTAAACCATTTATAACCCCGATTAATTTCGAGGGCGAAATTCATTTTAACGGGGGTAGAATGTAACACCCCGAGATTTTATGAAAATTATTTTTTTAATTTTATTTATGTCTTGTGTTGTACACTAGACCAAAATGATCTTGCACTACACACATACCTAACTTGGCTTGAATTACAAACAATCACAACCTTCCACAATAGCGTGTGTTGTACGCAATACCGCGTTTCACTAAACAACGATATGTTATATAAACTAGCCGTTATTAATAGTAATAACCACTTTTTAAAATTTTATTAATTTTAACTTTCTAAATTGACTTCATTTTTGGATTCGGAATATCGAAATTATCCTAGGGTGAATTCTTGGTATTTTTCTAAAAACATTCAATTCTTGATGAATAGTGAAAACACTGGGTTACTATTTAAAAACTGACTTTTTATATAAATAATTATTTATTTTATATAAATTTATTTTAGGTCAAAATTGATAAATAATACCTATATAAGTTCAATGTAATTAATTGGAGTCATTTTATAATAATTTTAGATATATAAAAGATTTTTTGAACTTTTCACCGCCTTTTACCCACCTCCTAGGAGAATCTGGAAATTCACATAAAACATAATTTTACCGCTTCTGTGAGTGGAATTTAGAAAATCTTAGAGACATGGTTAATATCCAGGACTAAAATTGGGTTCAATGAGATGGAAATAATTTTTGGTGAATAGTAACTTTTTACTTTTATTTACCACAGTTAAAAGTTAATAGGGTAATTAAGGGTAAAAATGCTATTATTATTACCCTAACACATGTCCTATTTCTATTGGATAAGTGTAATTCGATCAAAAATTACCATAGGAAAAAACTATGACCATTTAAGTCCACTTGGATTAGATTAGGACATTTATTATTAATTTATTAAAAGAAGGGTTAAAATCGTTAAAATCAAGGTTTAATAACTTATTCATTTTTAATATAGGGTTATACTTAAGATAAATTCGACTATAAAAATTTATTATAAAGATAAAAATATTTCATACATAATGTTAGTTTATTTATAATTTTTAGACATTAAATAATTTATGTTATTTATGACACAATGGTGATACAGTAATTACCTAAATAATGAAATATTAAAATAATTGATATTATAAATACCCAAATAAATGTAATTTTAGACATTTAATGAATTAAAATAATTTTATAGGTTAATATGACATGTTATTATTGATTTAATTAGCTTTCTTTGAACTAATCATGCTGTTACGATTTTCACAAAAATCAATAACCAAATAGTGTCAAAATTGACATAAAATTGAATTTAAAACAATTATTATATTATTAATTGTTATTTTTTTTCCTAAACATATAAGGTTCAGACAAATGACATATAAAAGGATATATATATTAAAAATGAACCACTTGGTGTTCGTTTGGCTTGTTATAGTATGTTTATTAACCATATAGTGAAAGCAAACAAGAAGACATGGTAAAAGTTAAATTATTTAACATAGAGTTAAATCAAAATGATAAGGTTATAATTGTAACCTAAACTTGTCTAAAATATATTGGTTGAGAGGACTTATCCCATCCCCACTTTAGAATCGAATTAAATCAATTTGGGGCTATTATAAAATGAATATGACTTTATTAAAAAATAATTTTATAAGTTTTTCCAAAGGTGCCCCTCTTCTCCCTTATAAATGGTTACCCCTTCACTCTTCTATTCACACCCTTTTGATCCTTGAATCTCGTCCAGACCCTGTCCATTTCACTTCTACACTTACCTAGAAACATTTTGGAGGTTTTGGTATTTTCATAAGACCAACTCTACTTCCATAAGAGGAATCTTAAAGGAGGTGCGTCGAAGAAGAGGTAATCTCTTCTTCCAATTATCTCAAGTTTCCTTCTTCTTCAAAATCTTCTTATTTATTTGTATCATTATAAAATAATATCATAAGTATTAATTATATACTGATATGTTATTATAAATATTAAAAAACCCTATTTCATCTTCTATACATCCTACGGAAAATGAAATCACCGCACGTGCGTACGTACTGAATATCATCTCCACACCGTGGAGTAATCTGTTTTCGACAACCACCTTACTTGGATGGGTATAATGGTGTAAATAGATAGATATATATGATTATTTTAATGTGATATTTATTTTGAAATATTATACATTCACTTCAATAAATCTCTGAGATCATGGGAATGATATCATCTCTCGTGCGTACGTACGGACTACCGTCTACACGATGCGATGAGATTCATTCTCCATTCTAACCATTCATGAATGAGTATAAAGTATATATAATAAGTAATCATGAAATATATGACATAATTATACTTTATTTATATATATATGTGTGTATGTCATCTATTTAATTCCATTCAATTCAATAAGGAAACGAAAATTGCGTTCATGCGTACGTACGGCCTACCGTCTCCATGAACGGGGTATTTCATTCCATTTATCGATCTATCATATATATATATATATATATATGTATATTCTGAATATATATAATATATATAAATAATGTTTTAGATTCTGGAAGTAAGTAAATCATGATATAAGTAATAATAATATCATGAACAATAAGTCCAAACATGTATGATAAATGAAACAATTTTACCCAAAACGCTACTTTAACATGGAATTGACAAATGAACAGGTAATATAAATACCTAAGTGAACCATATATGATATAATAACAATGAATATGATTCTTTAATAAGTCAATGACATTATTTAAATCATTATACAAGAGGTTTGAATACAAACGAATCATATCGGACATAAGGTAAGGGATAATTATTCCAATCTCATTCTTATTCGAGATTGTTTATTCGTAAGTATTTACTGAGGTTATGTTTATTATCCATGTCCATATGTTCTCAAAATGTTTTCATAAAATTTTTACTTTCCTTCCATTTATTTTTAATGATATTTTTACCCTTTTCTTACTTTTACCACATCGTATGGAAGGAATCTTTCTTTTGTTGACCATACGAGGGACGTTTTGTCTTTTCCGACAAAAGTATGATAAAAATGTTATTTTTTAACTTATATAGAGTGAAAGGATTTTTACGGTTTCATAACACCTCATTTTCATGAATCATACTCTACAATATTTTAATACTATTTCAACAAAATACTTTTCTTTTAAAATGGCATGGTATTTTTTGAAAAGAAAATGATTTAGAAGAAGAAAGGATATTTTCATCAAGAATTCATATCAAGAGTTTTGTCAAAACTATTTTACTTCTAAGATGAAATTATTTCATATGTGTATGTTTCAAGTATAATGTCTCTATGATTTACATGGTTTCACTTTTCTTATGATGAAATGATATCCTTTTTTATATGGATTATGTTATGGTTGGATGATGTTTATGAAACCCATTTTATTTGTTGGGTTTTTATGAATGATGTATGTTTATTTTGTGGCACAAGTAAGAATGATTTCATTATGAGATGGGTGATACCTATATCTCCGTCTAATTCATTGGTTAAAGATTTATATCTCATGATATAGACATGGCTGAAATGGTATGTTAATCCGATTCAGTGATACAGGACTGGAACGAGGAGTGAACTCGATTCAGAAAGGGACTTTATCCACTAAGATGGTCTTGGCAGAAATGCCTTGGCTACTATGGAAATCATAACATGTGATGAATGGTTTCCAAAATTACATGATTTATTCCCATTCTATTTTATCATGATTGATGTTCCTTTATGATATATTCTTTATGTACTTCCAAGATTTATGTCTTTGCTCAAGATTTTGATGTTTAGATTTTTATGTTCATGCTTTTTCATTCAAATGTTTATGGATTGTTTTTTGTTCTATGTACTTACCCTTACTGAGCATTTGAGCTCACCCTTTTTATGTATTCTTTTCCCCAGGATATAAAGAGAGGTTTTAGGTATGAAAACAAAAGGGGAAGATCTTTAGGGAGATGTTTAAGATCAGTCACCACGATTAGAAGATTAAATTCTGAGTTTCCAAAGACACTAAACTATTACGGTCCTTGTCTGTCTGTATTTGTTATGTATTAAGTATTCTTCCAAAGTAATGTAATTTCCATGTACATCAAGCTCTGGTTATCTACACATTATGTTTTAATGATTATATACCACTTTATTTCTCATTAATTCCTCCCATGTACATCTGTTACCATGCCAAAATTCCATAAGGGATTTCTCTCTCCTCATTCACATTCAAGAAATTATTTTGTATTGGGAATTTGAATTCCATTAAATATTTCTATTAATATATCTATATGACCCCATTATTTTTCATTTCCTGTAAATATTATGAGACACCCATTTCCCTCCCATTAACCATTTTTATGAATTCCTATGACACGCCGTTATGCTTCTGAAATTAAACCGTGATTTTTCTAATCCAAAGTCATTGTGTAGTGAATACCAAACCCATTTCTCTATCAATGGTATTCACATTTATGAAAATTTACTTATTGATTATATTTTATAAATTACAAATTTCAGATTCCATTATTGTGGAATAAATGATGATGTTTAATGAATCCAAGTTTTATGATCCATGTGGCACAGTTATGCATGAGTGAAATGATTATGATGGGTTCACCCTGATATCAGTCTAATGCATTTGGTAAAGATTAGTATCATGATACATTAAGTAAAATGAGGTTTTACTCATGATAATTATAGATATATGAGTTTCTACTCAGGCTCCATGTTTAATGAACCTTGGATCATTCTAATATCATGTTAAATGTTATTTCCACATTTCGATGTTATGATAATCATGCTATATCATGCCTTTAGGTTCATATTTCTATTATGGTCCATTGATATTCATATTTCGTAATATGTACTATATTCTTCATGTTTTTCCTTGTTTACACCCTTACTGATATTTAAAGATCACCATTTTCATATGCATGTCCTCAGGTTATCCCATGCAATGCTAAGTATGAAATATTATTGTGACAATGTAAAATATGTTTTGAATAAAGATGTTAAGATTTATGTTTTCAGTTGTTATGTAATGTTCCTAATTTACCTATACACCATACCTCACTATCATTAGAGTGGTATTAGGTTCATGTTTATGTAATGAATCATCTTCATGTGTGTAATAAAGAGAAGGATTGTTATACAAAATCATAATCGATTTTTTATAATAATTTATATATATGTAATAGTAATTAATAAATTTACTATTTTATGTTTTTAATAGTTATTAATACCTTATAATAATTAACAATTATAAGTAATATATAAAAATAATATAGGTTACTTAATTTCAATGATGAATAATAGACATAAATTAATAATGTTAAATTATATTATATTTATGTTAACATTATAATGTAAATGACATTTATAAGTGTAAATATAAAATTTATAAACATTGATATAAAAAAAATATAATATTCTATATTATAATTAAAACATAGATATAAGTTATATATTTATTTAGTAAGTGTTTTCTAATTGGGATTTTCAGAAATCCGAAATTGGATTACTCATTATGAGTAGATTATGTGGGGTTTTTAAAAGATGTATCTAATTAATTTTAGAAAAATAGTAACATCAAAATAATTTTCAAAAGTTTAAAAAGAGAAATTTTATTTAAATATTTTAAAAAAATTATTTATAAATAAATGGGTTTTAGAAAATATTTATTATTTAAATAAATGTATGTTAAAAATATAACAATTAATTATAATTTAAATATTACATGGAAGTGAAATTAAATGAAATATATTTCTTTCATTTAACTAGTTGATTAATTTAGTAGAATAATTCAGAAATTATCATTAATATAAAATAATCAATGAATTTTAAAATATTTTAATTCATTGAAAGAATATAAAATTGATGATTATAATTGATTTTCAACTGTGCCTGTTATGGGGGTATGTCCCACAGTTCATAGTGTGAATGAGACTACACTATTAAAACCATTATACTCGATGACATAGTGTAATATGAAGAACTAGAGGAGGCTCTCCCTCATGTGTATGAACCTCAATAGTTTGTTGCTACTTTTTCTATCATTATTTGAGAGTAGGTTCCCCCACTACCTTCGAGATGTTGAGATAGGATAATTGCGTACTTGATCCTTACCTCGCTATTTTTTTGTAATAACAATTAATTCCATAAGGAATCAACCTGATCTATGAATTATTAGCCATAAATGACTAAAAATACGGAAAATAACTCATATAATATCATATTTTCTAGAATTAGTGAATTATAATGATATCCATATAAAATTAGTTGAACCCACATTTTTTATTACATGCCACAAGCTACCTGATGATCATATTCTAGACATTCTTCCTCTACTTTTAGGATTGTTGAGGTATCATGTGTAACCAAATTTCATATATGTTACAGTCATAGATCCTTATCATCTACATTAGCTATATGAGGTTTCATAATATGAAAGTCCTCTCCCCTATGTGGATGATCGAAAATAAAATATTGTATATCACTAAGTTAAGGTAAAATGTCCTTTACTAAAGAATCATATGTAGGATTATTGAAACCATGTCCTCCTCATGATTAGACATATGTAAATGAGATGTAGTCAAGTGTGTAATAAAATTACAAAGTAAACTACAAAAATAATATAATAAACAAACTAATGTAATGTTTTTAGGAAGGAAGATCATAGATCCCTCTACACTGTCAGGTAAGATACAATATAGATTTCTTTATACACCATGGCGAATAACCAAGATCATTTGATAAATATAGTCTCCTTGTAGTCATTCCCTCAGTATGAAACGCCAAACACCAATCTCATATTTCAATATACTATGCCTAATTCCACTTGCTGTTTACATACTACCTCCATATCAACTTCAGCAATTGATGTGATTTAATTTTTTTGGTGATGCCAGATTACACTAAACACACCCAAGTTGACACATTAATTTTTCAGTTTGGTACCAATCAATAATATGAAATTATAAGAGTGGCACTATTTCCGTGAGATTTTCTATACAAGTAGTGGCGTATATTGGAAGATAGTCAAAGTGAACCCAATATAGTTTCCATGAAATCAAAAATGATAGGTGAAAATTGTTAAATGATTTTATTTTTAATTTTAAGAAGCTGTAATGTTTCAAAAATAGATTTCATGACATAATAATTTATATAATTAAATAATTTTGTATTATTATATCCCAAATGAGACGAAATTTTTCCAAATTATGTCCTTTTGCTGTGATATAATAGCGTTCTTTACTCCAATTGTAATGTATAATATTAAAAGTGGTAAATAATAAAAAAGATGACATAATATAAATAATATTATTATAAAAAACAATAAATTGTTTTGATCATACTAGTTCCCACACAGACCATCATGGAATATATCTTTTTGTGATTCTCTACTCCTTTAGTTTTAATAATCACAAACACTCTTTCAATTGTCTAGTGATTCACATAAGTGGTTTCCAGTTAGAATATGTATGAAATATTTTTATAATGTAGAATTAAATATGAATGAGTCATTTTGGTCTTGTTGAAATCATAAAAATAAGTTGGATGATCCATTAAAGTCTTTGAAAGAAGTCTAAAAGGATATTGTTGAGTTTGATGTGCGAAGAGACCACCATCTACTAGGTATAGTGAAATATCTAGTCGGTGGCGAGGGTGGTATCCCTTAAATATAGCAGGTGTCCACTGATATATTTTTTGGATGAACACCAACTACCTAGAGGAAGAAAGTAGCTCCAAAGGAGTTTTGGGTGGCCCACCAGCTACCTGATAGTGGTTATTGGGTATTTTATGGTGTGAATATATCATGTAGAAAAGTGTATTTATTACGTTCAAAACGATATAAATGCAATAATCATCATATTCATAGAAATCGATGATTTCCAAAATGTTCGCACTGATTTTGGATGTTATAAATATACCCCTTGGTAGAATTTTCATCATACCTATAAGAAAACAGCCTGATTCGACCTCAAAAGTCACACAATCTGTCTCACTATAAGGCCTCAAGCATGCCACCTCATATGCCGGTGGTTTATAATATAATGTCAGTTTTTGAGGTGTTGAGACATCCTTAATTTTAATTATTTAAAATCATGTTTCTAATATTTATAATATGATTATTAATATATTATAGTATATCTTTTATTGAAGAAAATTTTATATGTAAATATATACAATTAGTTACGAAGATCTACAATTGGCTGTGATGATCTACTCATGGATTACATACATTGCTACACTCTACCAAAGGTAGATCTACTATTGAGGAAATCTAACATTAGTTCACACATATAATATTAGTTTAATCCGGATCTACCAGTGAAAAAGTTCTTATAGTGACTACATTTACCATTAATTGAACATATCTAATAGTGAACATAATCTACTAATGAATGAACTACCATTAGACTCTACACTCATAGTTGTACTATTATCTGAGTATTGATACCACTGGAACATATCTACTACTAGAATATATTAACCTCTATTTTATATGATCTACCATTAATAGATCTAATACTAAACCATTATAATATTAGTATAATCCACCGATGGTCTATACAAATATCATATATGATCTAAAAAAATATTCTACATTTCATATTTTGACTCTGATTTAAATTTAATTCCTCCAATGACTAGTTTTAGGAATTAAATTATTTCAGTCTCACTTGGATTTATTAATCATTATTCCAAAAATAACTCTATGGATTCATTGAGGACAATGTAATATGTTTCATGATTTAGTGACCAGTACGAGGATCCATGATATCTTTATTATTATTTGTCAATAGATAATTTGTACTTCAAGAGATATTAATTATATATCACTCTGTCTTTCATGATATACAAATATATACATTAATTTAGTTTTGATAGTATGTAAAATATATAACAACAAGAACCATTATACTCTGTTTAGAGGAATAATCTTAACTCACCTATGTGGATGCTTTTGAGAACATATATATACAAAAACAGAAGTATTTTTCTAGACTCAATGACACCCTACTTTCCTAGAATTTATGAATAAAATTCCCATATTATTTCCACGACATATTCAAGGACCTCTGAAAAAAATGAAGAATCAAAAATCAAGAAGCATTGTCCTTTTAAATCATTAAAAATTTTATCACTTTATCTATGCATCACATTTGATAATCCTATTGTATTACTCAGTTTATTTATACACATGGTGTCATGTGCTTAAATTTGAGTGTTCTAGACATAGTCTCTCAAATTTATTAATTTTTATACCCAATGAAACAATATAAGAGTCCTTGTGTGACATGTTTATTATTTTTTAGCCCAAGTATAATTGTAAATGTGGCATTGAGATTATATATTTTGTGATTTATTGATTGTAAAACCTGATCTGGGCCATAAATCTGATTATTTTTATAACAATTTTCATTGAAGTAGGTTATTCCCATGTGGAGGGGATTATATCTATTTTTGAGAGTAAACACTTTTTTTATTCTCATGTGTGTTTTTTGTTTTATTTCAATACTAAAACTGCATTTGGCATTTAAATATTTAAAAATATTACTTTGATAGTTAGTCTTGAACTGTGTTTACATAAAAAAATTTATTAAGTAATTTTATTCAAAAGTTAAAATAATTTCAAAATTTGTTTTAACTAAGACATAATACCTCTTCAAAATAATAATTGAAATATCAAAATTATATAATTCCAATTTTTTTGATCAACTGGATATTTTTATTCAATTTTAGGGATTTATTTTTAATTTTATTTAACAAAACATTTTATTGGATACTCAATTCACACCCTCTTGAGTAATTCACTCCAACTAACATTTGGTATCATAAGACATTTCAAATATCATTTCAACTATGATTTAGATTCCTTTTAATGATCATAACTTAATATTATTTATAAAACTAATTATTTATGGATAATAATAATAGAAAATAGGGATCTTCTATAAATAGGAATCGTTGTTGTAATGGGACAAAATATAATCATCAGAATATTAAAATGAATTTTTATATTGAAATCATGAGTTTTAAAATATAGACTCTAACTGAAGTCAAATATGAATTACACTAAACTATTAAAGAACAATGAAGTGATCCAACGAAATAAGCATTTAAAAATAAATATTAATCCATGATTTATTTATATTGTGATTTAAGAGATGATAAGATTAATATAATTTCTTCTTGTACTGAAACATTTGATATCTATGATACATTAGATATTTCTCATGAAGGAATTTACAATGTCAATGAAATGAGGTAAAATACATATACTATTAAATATGATACTTTAAAGGTGAAACTTTAATAACCCATTTATGATATGTACCTTAGGTTTAATGGTATTTTTAACATCATACATTCACTGGGGAAAACGAATTTCCGACAAACATCATGTGGTGCACCTATTGAGATGTTTACCAGAAATATAAAGACGATGTTCAATTTAAATACGAGAGTCATATGATTTAAATAATTTACCTATTAAATAGATAATATGAAATCTCTAAATTTATGAGGAATAAATAAACGTAATTACAAAATTTTTTAATAAATCAAAAAGGAAATGTTTTTTATTAAAAACTGTTACTTGAAAACAAAATAGATGATCAAATTTGACTTCTGATGTGATGAAGATCCACCTACTGATAGTGGGGAGAAAATTACCCACATTGAAAGAAGATTTTTTGAGTTATAAAAAAGTAATAAGTTCATCATGAAACCCAATTATAAAGTAATTTTATCTTATATAAGTAATTGGGGGAAAGACTAGAAAATAGACAACACTTTGACTCAAATAGAATTCTATGGATGCAAGAGAAAATGACTTTTCAATAATTACTATACTAAGTTTAAATTTAAAAAGAATATATAATGAAAAACAAAAATGAATCCAATAAGTGTTTCAGGAAAAAACATATCTAAGGTATCTAGTATATTCCCTGCACATCCTTTTCAAAATTTTAACATATATGGAGATGAAAATAGAAATGAAAACATATTTAATGAATAATTTTTTTAATAATTTAATATCTTTTAGGATACATTAAATGAACTTATGGATAAATATATGATTTTAAATAAGAAACATCCTCTGAATACTAGTTTAAAAAATTATCTTGCTATAGTGAAGTATACAAATGAAAAATTGATAAAAGAGAAAAATGAGTTAAAAGTATCGAATACGAAATTAATGAAGTGTTTATATTAATTTAAAAATTGAAGAAATACCTTGAATATTATTATTAAAAAAAACATAAATATACTATTGGATATGCTATCAAAACAGAATAGTGAAGGAATATTAAAAATAATTTTATTCATAATTCCATTTCTACAAAATATGTTACTTGTTTTTTTTATTTTGGACCTAAATGATATTTATTTCCAACAGATTGAAATCTGATTATAGGAAACTGGTTAAGAAATTATGGGTTCCTAAATCATTGATTGTTTGTATTTCTAAACCTAATATGGTTTGGTTACAAAAAAATGGTTTTAAATTTTATTGTAGGAAGCATTCTGGAAAAGATCGAGTAAGAATTTCTATTATCTGGATAATGGTATATTTAGATATATTATTGGGGGGTATATATATTTAAAGAACCTAATCAATGTTGATGGTAGGAATTATTCTTTTAGAGAAAATGAAAAAAATTATTTTTCTTTCACAAATTAGAAACTCAAACACAATTTTAATTGATAATTTTTTATTTATAGACGGATTAATGTATAATATTCATTATATCTCATATCTTGGTGATGATGGCTTTAATATTGAATTTTAAGATAATTACTTCAATGTTTTTAATCCAAGAAATGATTTTTTTTATATTTATTTATGAAATGATAATTTATATACTATTAATTTATACATATTTTTTTCTCAAGACATTTGTCTTACATGTTCCTTTCAAAAATAATCTTGACTTTGGCATTGGATACTAGGTAATTGCCACATTCATTCACCTAGAAGTATTACTAGAAAAGGTTTAGTCAATGATTTTACAGAACTACTATTCCCCAATGATAATATCTATAATGTATGTTAGAAATGGAAACAAAATAAATCTATTTCAAATTAAAGAAAGATGTTTAAACTTTGTAACCCCTTGATCTAGTTTATAAGGAATTGTTTAGAAAATCTAGGTTTTATATCTTAAATTGGATGAAATTTTTTTATATTGTAGTAGATGAATATTTTAGATATACTTTACTATTCGATCTATATCAAAAAAGTTAATATTGTTCCTATTTTTCCAAGCATTCTAAATCTATAGAAAATATTACTGGACTTAGAATTAAAACGTTAAGAAGTGATCATTGCTTTGAGTTTGAAAATAATGATTTTGAAAAAAAATTCTCAAAAATTTCATATAATCATAAATCATTTAACACTTGGACCCCATAAATAGTGTATTAGAATGAAGAAATAAAACCCTTAAATAAATATTTTGACCACACCCGATGATTGTGAATTGCCTATATATTTTCTGGAATAAGATGGGAATACATATTGTGTGAGGTGTGGGTGTGTTTCAATATAATTGAACACCACGATCCTAATATGTAAAGGGTATTAAATTAAATTAATTTATTCTAAGAATATATACATAATGAATTCTATTACCCAGATACACGTGATCCTATGATCCCCTTAGAAATCATTGAAGATGATCTATAAAATATCAATTTAAATGCTAAGCCTTTTGACTGTTTGGTGAAATCAAAAGAATAATCATCCTATTTTGAGGAACAAATTTATCCTAAACCTATATAAAGAATTGAATATATGGAACTAATTTTACTATAACAATTAGGACTCATAAATACCATCCTAGGGATGATGTATATGGACATATATATAGATGGAAAAACCTAGATATTCTCATTTAAATTAGGTTAAACATCAATATTTATTGTCCCAAATTAAACCTATGAACATTAATGATCCAAATGATGATGAATTATGGGTGATAGAAATTAAATAAGAACATAATCAATTTTAGAGAAATAGAGTTTGGGAAATAGTAGAGATACTTAAAGAAAATCAATACATTAGAACTAAGTAGGTGTTTAGAAACAAATTTTCTAACTTATGAATTGTAGTTAGATATAACGCCAGATTTTTCTCAATGATAAAGACTTGATTTGTGCATTGATTATGTGGAAAACTTTTCATCATTGTATATGATATAATTTTTTAGAATTCCACTTACCTATATAGAACATTTTAATTTAAAATTATATCAAATGGATGTTATGTGATCATTTCTAAATGGTTATATAATTGATGTTGTTTTATTGAATAACCTCTTACATTTCAAAACCCAAATTTTAAAAATCATTTTATTAAATGGAAAAATGATTTATATGGTTTAAAACCTAATCCTAGACTTTGGTATGATATGCTCAATTTTTTTATTTCTGGAGGTTTTTACTAAAGGAATAGTTGAAACTAATTTATTTATAAAAATATTTTCAAATAATGTTTTAGTAGTATAAATTTATGTTATTTATATTATTTCATAAATTTAATGAAATTATTTGGGTCATGATTTTTTGAAAATGATGCAAAGTGAATTTGAAATTCTCTTAATGGGAAAACATAAATTCTTTGTTGGTATTAAAACCTTTCAATATAAATATGGAATTATTTTAAATAAAATTAATTACACTAAATACCTTATAAAATATATTGGTTTGGATATAAAAAAATAGTGATACTCCCATGAGTACAACTTGTAAGCTAGATCTTGATGAAACTGGAATGTCATTATATAAAACTAATTACAATGGTTGGACTGGAAGCTTGTTATACATAACATCCTACAGACCAGATATTGTGTAATGTGTGTGTATATGCATTCATTTTCAATAAAATACTAATGAATTTAATTTAGATTATGTTAAATGAAATGTTGAATACCCAATGTTTAAAAAAAAATTTAGATTGTTTTATACTAGAGGATAAGAATTGGAGTTAGTTAGTCATTTAGATATAGTCTTTGGTGGATATAAATTAGAGAGAAAAATCATCTTCGGAACATGACATGTTTTGGTCAAATCACTATAATCTTGGAGTGGTAAAAAAATTATAATAGACTATCCCTTGATGAGGCTGATTATGTAGTTGTATGATGTTGTTGTGACTATATTTTTATGATGAAACACACTTTGGTAGACTTTCGAAATCCATATGTCTCTATAAATTGTTACCATACAAGTGAAATAAATATTTTTTGGAATACTTTATCTCATTAAAGGACAAAACATATTGATATTAGATATAAATATTTGAGATATAATTACAAAATAGGTTATAAAACTCGTGAATTTATTGGAACTGTACATATTTTTACAGATATATTTATAAAGACATTGAATTCTAAGATACTAAACAATGTCAAACATGAACTCATAATGATAAATTATAGATAAACCATTATCTTTTAATTTCTACATTTTTTAGATCTACCATTGTGTGATCCACCATTGAGAGATCCACCATTGGAGATCCACCATTGAGTGATTCAACATTACATATCAACCATTGGAGATCTGTCAATCGAGCCTTTGTTCTAATTTTCTACAAGTATTATTTTTTTCATTTACTATTTTATTTGATTTATTTATCAATATTTTATTATATAATAAAATATCAAACCCCAAAATGATAAAATCGAACTTAGTTCTTATTTTGGAACACTCTCACAAGCACCTTCCTATCGAACCGTTTTCCTTCCCTTCTCCCCCAACCTACAATCATCCTTATTCTCTTCATTCACCATTTGATTTAGTATAATGGTATGAGTGAACCTCCCCATGGTTTCATCTCTTAAGAATTGTGTCCTACGAATAGTTCTCATTGATAATCAAGTGTGTTATAGTCAAACTGTAGAACCCAAATCTTTAGACTCGAGTAGTTATTATAGAGAAAGAGATAGATATGAAATGGATAATGTAAGGAAACTTGTTAGTGCACATGGTGATTTTGTTCCAGAGATGGTATCCGAGGTTCGTTCACCAATTTTAAAATTTTGTAGAGTACATTTTTTAAGAGAATAAATATTTCATTCGATGTATGGTCTATAGTAAAAAATTCATTTTTTCTTTAAAGCAACGGGCTAGATGTATAAATGCACCTTACCGTGGTATATTTGATAACTATCAAGGTTATAATCATTTTGATAGTGAGATTTTAATTAAGGATAATTATCTTTTGGGGTTAACATGATATACTATAGTGTGAAGAAAAACAACTATAGTTCTATATGGTTATTTTAGACAGTTATTTAAATTTATCATGTGCATGATTTTTCCTAGAAAAAAGGGGAATATAGTACAATGAGGTACCAAGAAGGTTTTTTTATTCCTTATGATAAGAGATGATAAAGTGAACCTGTATGCATATTTAATGGAATATATAGTGGAGATGAAAAATTCATATAATAGATAAATAACTTTGGTCATTACTAAATTAATATCATACATTGTTAAATAAAAAGACTAAGTATATTAGAATAAATAACGAGAGGTAAAATATGGGGTTTTTTTTGACATAATTTACCTATAAAAGAATTAGAGTGGACTTGAATCCATAGATGAAGAATTTTTTTGATGAAAATGAAAAAATATATGAGTATTTTAATCATATGGACCACAAAAAAAGAAAAAAATGTAGTTGACCCTTGTTTAGAGCCAGATGAAGTTGTGTCTTATTCCTCATATGAGGAAGGTGAATAAGAAAAATATGAATAAATTAAATAATCAATGCCAGTTTATGTGGACGAACGAAGTGATCTGAATATTTTCAGAATCAAAATTATATTTTATGGATCATTAAGTCCACATATTTATCTTCCAACTATAGAATTATTGTTAATATAAGGAGATGAATCCGAGGAGGCTGAAGTCTTGAATGAAGATGATGTTCAAGAGTCTTCTTCTTCTAGATCAAAAGGGTATATTTTTATCTGATGGTGAGAATGTAGATAATGGTGATGGAGATGATTATATGTAAATTGATAACTAGGAAGAGAATGGTGTTTTTTATAGATATGTGGATATAACTAGTACTATTTATCAAGGTTCTGAAAACCAAGATTCAGTTCTTGGATATGTTCAACCCACCTAAAAAGGTATTCTTTTTTAAGACATAGGGTGGATCATGAAGATATTATTGATGCGACATCTAGTAAAGGTGAAACCCATCACTTTCTAGGAGGGATAAGTCCCTAGGATGTGTAAAACATAGATATGATTAAACCGTCTTAGATGAATATGGAAGAAGTGATGATGATCATATTTTTTCTCTATAACATGGTAGAATTTCAATATCATTTTTTGGAATAGATCCTAAGGGATGTCTGTTTTGGAGGATTGATGAATCAGGGTAGTTTCAAACATTGAACTATATTGTCCCTTTTATTATAATAGAGGGATAATAAGTTTCTTATTGAATACTTGTGAAGATTAATTCCATAGTTCCAACACCTTCTGTATAGTTAAATTTTGTTACTAAGGATGATTTCAAAGATTTCAATGTGTGGATGATATCTAATTTCAGTGATTTTATTAGATCTGAAACTCCAAGATTAACATAGTTTAGTAAAGTAGATATAAGGCATGAACATGAGTTATTTATCTTCCATATTCATCCTAAGATGATTTTCATGATTTGGAAGGTTTATATTGAGAATTAATTATTGGATAATGAGATGGAAGGAATACCATCTATCATGGAGTTGATTGGATCTAGTTTTTTTTTGTAGATTGGATGTCCCTAATGAAGAACTTGGAATAATTTCATCCAGTTGTTGCCTCTATCCCCACTGATACACATAATTCATCCTATGTTGATGTTAATAGGATTAGAACTATTGTATCAAAGGAGTTATATTCCATTTTGGGCGAATTCACTATAACTCATTAGGAGAACATTTGATAGATCATGTAGCGTAGTGAGTGTTTAAATTAAGACTGAAGTAATATAGAGAATATCATTAAGAAAATAAAATACTACATTTCCAAAATTTATAAAAATAATGACCTCAGTTATCATTTAAAATTTTTTCCTAAAAATTTCAAGATGAATCCTTTGGTTAGTTTCTTTTATGAACAAGTGAACTAGATCAAAATGTTAGCCCATCTCCTCAAACTATTTATCAATGAGAAGAAGTTCTTCTTCCTTACAACAGAGAGAAGTGGGAACATCATTATGGATTTTGTGAATATGATGAAGTACTTTTTTATATGTATCTAGGATTTGGGTGGTGGAACCAAATGGGATTACTATGTTTACCCTCACTTTTTTACTATATTCATCACCTCTTCCTCATTAGTATCATCCGTTTATCATGTCCAAAGGTAAAGTTATTCAGTATCTGTAGTTGAATGTTATTAGGGTTCTTCAGACATTTACCTCTTCACCCTCATCATCAACCGTTATGCCTCCTATCTATGGAAAAGAAAATGACCCAGTTGATCCTTCATTCCATTGAGCTGAGAGTGATTATTTCTTGGATTAGTCTTTGATATTGATTTTATTTTCCATTTTATTTATTTTTGAATATGTAATCAATTGAATTTGGTACTTAATGCCTCTTTTCTCTTGATATTATTTTATATATTTATCATGTCTTTATTGTCTTATCTTTTGGTAATCCCAAAAGGGGGAGATTTTTTTCTTGAATTTATGTTTTTAAACATGTATAAAAATTTAAACATAGTATCCCACATTATTAATTTTAAATGTTTAGAATAACATAACATTTTAAATTCACACTCCTATGAATGTATTTGTTTTTATTCAATGTAATGAAATTCCATGACTTGTGATCATCAAAATGGGAGATATTGTTGGATCCTATTAATATTGATTATTATAAATCTTGATTGTTAAATTTCTAATATTATTATTGTATTATTATAGTACATAATTTTGAGAATAAAATGGATTAGTATATATAAATAAGTAGTTATAACGATTTACCATTGGATGTAATGATATATTGATAGTTTAATCGGATCTACCAGTGGATTATATCTAAAAAATCTACTGGTGATATATCAAATGTTGAAGGAATATACCATTAGTTCAATAGATCCATTGTTAGTATTATCTGGATCTATTAGTGAAGTAGATATACTAGTGACTACAAGCACCATTATTTCCCTAGATCTACCAGTGAACATTATCGACCAATGATTGATCTACTATCAGACTCTACCAGAATAGTTTTTCATCTTCTATAGTTATGCTACTACTCGACCAGATCTACCTCTAGACTAGTTCTATCACTGGTTCATATGATCTACTATTGAAAAATCTACTTTTGTACTATTATACCATTAGTATAATCAACATCTGGTATATACTATCATCAGATATGATCTACCACCATTATGTATTAATTATTATTCTATCTCCCATTAAAATCAAATTCCACCAACATTTATATTATTGAATTAAATGATTTCAATAGCATGTGGATCAATTAATCCTTATTCCAAAACCACTCCATTGATTCAATGAATTCAATGTCATATTTTTTATTATTAAATGTGTAGTACGAGAGTTTTTTATATTATCATTATTATTATTGAACACATACTTTGGAGATATAGATATATATATTCTATAGTACCCCCACATTCATGATATAAATAGATATACATACACGTGGGCGTATTATTTTGGAAAACATATAAGAAATATTAACTTCTTACATTTTATAGAGGAATAACCCTAAAACTATTCTGTGGAAGATTGTAAAAACATTTAAAAACTAAAAACATAAGTATTTTTTATGGACTCCACGATACTCTATTTTCCAGTACTTTTGGAAGAACCTTTCAAAGCTCATTTTCAAGGCATATTCAAGGGACCCTTGAACAACTGATTCTTCATTTATTGGGAAGAATAATATTTTTACCACTTTTCTAATTTTCATCCTCTATTTATGCTTTTTATTTTTTCTAAGTTTTATTACTTTATTTATTATCAAAAAAGTATCCCATATTCCTAAACAAGAGTTTTCAAAACACACTCTCTCAACTTTTTTATTTTTTATAGCCACTACAGCTTTATAAGAGGCAATGTGTGGCTTGTTATTATTTTTCACATGTATAACTCTAGAAGAAGCTTTATGATTGGATTTAATGAGTGTTATCATTTGTAAACCCTAATCTAGGTAATGGTTCTAATTATGATTATAATAATGTTATTTGAAGTTAGTGATTTACATGTGGAGGGGATTGAGTCTCAGATAGAGACTAATCAACTTGTTCTATTTTGATTTTTTTTGTTTTTTTAATTTCAAATCTAAAAATAAATCTTTTATTCAAATATATAAAAAATTAAAAATTCATATTTAATCTTAACCTAGGTTTATATAACATATTTTTGGGGTAATATAGTATCAAAATTTTATATAATTTCAATTTATAGCTGATCCCCAATCATACTTTGAGAAATTATTTGAATGATAAAAATTATAAAATTATACTATTTTGTTTAAATTTAAAATTTAAAATAAATTATGTGGATTTAGATCTAAATAATATAAAATAAATTTTAATTTGGTACTCAATTTATCCCCCCACCCTAGTCTTGAGTTACTCACACCAACCAACAGAAAGGATGTCGTTAGGAGACTATACAATCTAGTCAGAGTGAGATTATTGTAGAAAATATTGAAATAAAAACATAGTAATTAGAATTAGATTGAAGATATTAACTATCTAAAACATCAACTTGTTACAATAAATAGAAGGTATAATACTATCATACAGACTCCAGGGATTGAAAAACATACAACCACTAGTCTCCCTCTGGGCCGAACATATATACAAAATAAAAAATTGAATATAAATAAAACTATATCTACTACCAGCCCAGATCTAAAACATATATCAGGTATCCATGACACTCAATTTTCTCCACCCTGATCCCAAGACTCTACATGAGTGGCTCCACTCGATCTATCTATAGATAGAATCAACCCCATATATTGAGAAACCTATTTTCCAATATGAAATAACACATCAGTCCTACATGCACACTAAGGTGCATATATCGGTGGGGGAGAAATAAATATTAGTAGGATTACCCCAATGGTGAACCTATAAATATGTTATAATTACATGTGAAACAACACATGATATTCCTTTCCTACTCAAAATTAACCATATGTGGCCTAAAAGAAATAATACATTAAATTACGGGGAAAACATCCAACCACATGTTTGGTCCTAAAAATCAAGTTAATTATACCCTCACTTTGAGCCTTTCTAGTGAATGTATAGCACACAGATCACCCACCAACAAAAAAATTTGAATATATTCTAGATATATACAAGAGTTACATGACATATAAATCAATTGGTATGAATGGTAGACCCCAGGGTGTAACCACATGTGTCCACTTTATTAACACATCTACTAGGATATATGACTATGATAGAATGATCTCAACTAGTGAGAGAAACATATAGGATGATTCCACACGAGAACATGTATTACCATAAGGACATCCATAATGAATTGGGGAATAATTATAGATATAAAAATGATGTCTCCATAAACTAATTTTTCCCACACCATCCACATCCCCAACTGTGAAAAACAATCCATGCCATATAAATCCCACTCGATGAGTTCCTAAAAACATTACAATCCTAATGCCACAATAGTCAGGGCTAACTCTCAACTGGACTGGGGTTGCACTCATCCAGATTGTCCATTAGCAACAAAATCCCATCTATACATATCTAGAAAAATTGGATAGAACTAGATCATTACACATGGCCAATTCTTGATCCCAGATAACCCAAGATTCTCCTCATCAATCCATAGTATTGTGGAAAAACTACTAAAAAACCATCTCCAAAGGCCATCCAAACATGGGATGATCTACCATTGCAACCACCATCTATATAGTTTAACGTTCAATATCAATAAAATCGTATCGCAAAATGCACGGGGCCTCTCTCATCTTCTTATATTTCAGATTCCAAAAAGCATCCATCGTAGGCTCTCAAAGACCCAACTCATGGCCAAACCAAAACTCTAGGCTACCATAGTCCATAGGGACACAATGAAATGAGATTTTCTCCTCATGACTCCCTTGATGTACACATGTTAGTAGGCCATTCTAGAGAAAACATCCACAACTGGACTAAAGGACACAAAAATTGTATGAAATTCTATGATGGATTCCTTAATCTCATTCAAAATCACAAGACTTGTCGGGTGAATAAACAACACAAATGTCCTTCTAAGAACACCAAACAATCCTCGTTCAAGAACAGACTACAAAGGGGGATCATAAAGCCCAAATTGTCTAATAAGGTCAATCAAAATGGTCCTCATGAATATTTTAAAAGCATGAGACTCCACAAGGTCACTTTGGATCATGTAAATCATCAAAAAAATTACTAGGAATGAAAACATCAGCCAACCTTCCTATTAAATAGCCAATCCATGGGTATTAAAACTACTATACTGGAATCTAAGGAACAACATGGCACACCTAAATTCTCATTTGATGACTATGGAAACCCCAAATCACTTGATCAATAACCATACCAATGGAAAATCCGCAAGAGTCCCATAGAATCAAATAAAAATATTAATGGAACCTGGCTATAACCAAAAGAAAAAGGTGTAAAATCCACCCAAAGAATCCAACAACTTTGACCCTCAACACATGATACACAACTCCACTAATTTAACCTCAAGAAACCTATCCAAAAATATATGGCCAAACCAATATATCATCTAAGATAATAATTAATCGTTACTTGTAGAATATATATTAAATAACCTTTCAAAACACTTTCCCTAATCCACAAGACATTCCCACTACTGATCTCCAAATCCTCACGGGAGCCTCCCTACTCACACTGAACCCACCTAAGGATTCTAGAAAAATCCTCAAATAGGTCTTCATAAAAAACTACCACGGTCAAAAATAGTATCCATAAATCCCATAAAAAATGAAATGATTTCACCCTTATAATCAATGAGAAAAAGTAGTCAAAATGGACAAATCTTAAGTACAAATATAACACATGGGAGAAAAATAGAAAAAATAGACTAGGGGAGGAAATGTATACAGAATATTTTTTGGATACACGGTGTGTACCCATAGAGGTCCCCTGTATATATTCCACTGGCCACTCAGAATATATATTTCCAGAGTACATGACATGTGTTCCCTGTAAAGAGTGTGTACCAAAAACATGGGTACCAACTGATGTTTCAAAATTGAACTCGTTGTGTACATTGACAAAGAAGACTATGTCTACTACCACTATTGGGCTTGTAAAACCACATGGGTTCCCTAACCGAGTACCTGCCCATGTAAACCTCCTGGCAATGTATGACTACATTGAATTCACCCCACCCGGGGACTGGTCATGTACTTGTACATGATTGAATACCCCTTCATGGGTTGTCTATCTGTACTTGGACAAATCCCAGAAGCCCACAATGCAATGTGTACTCATAATACATTGCTTGTTGTCCGAAAACATGATCTTTACTGAATAGGTAGTACCCATGATCTGTTTTCTATTAACCAAACACTGTCTACATGGGTTTCCCCAAACATGAATCCCCCAATAGCCATAGATCGACCTCAAAGGGTTCCCCAAAAACCAAAAAGAAGACTTAAAAACTAAAAAAATTACTCTATGGGGAAGTAAAGAAAAATAATGATTACCACCAAGTGGAAATCATTTATTCTTTTGTTTTGTATGTAACCCAAAATTGCCACAAAACGATCTCATGTGACTGAGATCCGTGGTGGTGCCTCCTCTTCTCCCTCTCCCTCACTTCTATCTCCTTATCTTTCATGAAAAAAGATCCAAAATGGTGGGATCCCCCAGGGTTTAAATATAATGACGTGGGAGAAAGGATAGAATAAAAAAATTAAAATTGGAAAAAGAAAAATAAAATGAAATGAAAATGGGCTTAGGCTCGCCTTGGTGGCCAAATCCTAGTTATGACTCACTTAGAAGAAACCCCCCCCATTTTAGACTTAACCACGAATCATAATATCAATTCGATAGTTTATTTAAAATATATTACCAAATGAACACTCACAAAAAAATTATATTTAATTAATTAAATTTTAAATATTCCAAAAAAAATTAAAAACTTTTATTTTTAACAACCTATAATCACAGTTTAAACACCCTATTTTGGAAAAGTTGTTAGAAACATTATCCAAGATCATATAATAGGAGAATGTAGAATTTTTTTCCATGAACACTCCAAGAGAAATAACGTTTAGATATTCCTTAATTTTCACAACTCCTGATAACATGGTCCATATCATACTCCCCACCACAAATTCTTCTCACCATCGAGAAGCCTTAATGGACAGGTGACATCTATGATCTCCCAAAAGCACTATCGTAACTGACACTATCTCATTTGTCCAATGACTAGTATTATCAAATCCAAAACCCACTTTTACCCTGGGAAATATTCAATAGTGACTAACATAATCATCACCAATATATAAGTATCCTTAACTTTACCCCACATCCCAAACGGAAAACCACATGTACCACACTACATCCATCATGGAACGCAATGGATATAAGGGGCCAAAACATTTACACCAGAGTTCTTGTACGAAAACCAAAATACTCATTCTTAGACCACAATGAACTATAAACTTTATACTCAGAAAACCCCTTAAATTGAGGCTATTTTCACACAACAACCTATGATGTACTCCCTAACATAAGGCATTCCATAAATTGCTCTCAAACGAGAAACATAACTCATACTAACATGATCCATGTTGAAATATCCCACCCTCCCCATTTTCTAAATGAGTTATGGGTGAGATAATGGTCTTTAGGTTTAAAACACCTAGTTTTTATAATCATTTTTTTCAAATAAATTAAATTTATTTCATGTATTATTTTATATGCTACACCGTGTTTATCTTTTTCTACATGAAACATTAGCATAGATTTATTTAAATTCTACACTATGTTTTTATGAAATGTCATTTTATTATTATTATAATAAAAAAACCTAGATGTTAAATTAGAGGGTATGAATATTATTTACTATACTATGAAAATTTGAATTCAATGGCTACCAATTAATTATAAATTAAAATATATACCAACTGATTATAAAGGATTATTTATTTTAATGATCCCAAAGGGTTTTTTTAATTAAATTAATTACAATTAATGGATCAAATTAAAAAAATATATTTTATATATGTTATATTCTTCAAATATAATTTATAGTAATAATATAAGAATGAATCAAATTTTATACTTAAAAACCTATATTTTTCAAAAATGTAATTTTATTTACTTTTAATGGTCAAACAATTTAAAATCATTTTTTAACACTATTATATATTATTTTTGGAAAAAACGATTTTTTAATAAAGAAATAAAGATGAACTTTTATTGGATTTTTTGTTATTTTTCATAGATGTTTATTTTTTTGACTAACAGTTAGAAATAATGCATTTTAATTAAAAAACTAATTATTTAATATAAGTATTATAATTTCAATCTATTTTTAAAGTCACAAAAGATCAATAATAAATATATTAATCCAATATAGGTTATTGAAAAACAAAATTTATATTAAAAAATTATATATGAACTTATTGAATGATTGTACGTTTCCATTTACCCTCATACTCGACACATATGTGGGATTAGTGTTAAACTTAATTTAGCCAGTTTTTTGAATTGAATTGGAAAAAATAGACATAAAAATTTAAATCATTATGCTATTTAGTGTATAATATGATCAAACTAATTTATGGATATTAAAAATAGTAACATTAGAAAATTGTTATTTACCATAGTTAATGGTAAATTGAGTCAAATAAGATAAATATAATATTAAATCTTATAGACTTGCCGTAAAAATTATCCAAATTTCATCGGCTATGTTTTTTTGACAAAAAATAAACCATAGTATGAAATTATAAACCTTTTAAACCATTTGGGTAAGAGTATAACATTTATAATTTTTTATTTTCAGATATGTTAAAACTGTCATACTCACATTTATTAATTAGCAATACTTTTATCATACATGGTTATAATGAAGTTAAATTAGACTATAAATTGTCAATTCAAATATAATAAATATATATTAATCATTATTTTTTTTTATTTTCTTGAAAATAAATAATTTAATAATGGTATTTAATAATATTGGTTGAGAAATTTTATTAATTAATTGAAATATCAAATAAATAATATTAAAAATAATAATATAAATATAATATGACATAATTAATGACATACATGAATTTTATTGATAAATTATATGCTATATTCATATATTCTAATTTTTGGTTATATGTTATCACGTTCATATGATATTTGAAAAATAATAATGAATAGTATCAAAATTGATATAAATTATACATTAAAATTAATAAAATATTATTAAATGATTGAAAATTCATAAAAATATATAACTAGTACAAATAACTAGAATAAGGTTAAATAGGTTATTAATGATCAATTTGGGGTTTTTTTGGAATATTATAGTAAATATATTAACCCTCAAGAGTAAAAAATCCAAGTTGTTATAGTAAGAGATAAGGGTTTAACTAAGGGTTAATCCCAAAAAACAATGTCAATATTGTAACTAAAACATCATAGAAATAATTTTATGATAGGAATTAGACCTATCCAAATATTATATTATAAATAACTCTCATTGAAGCTTTTTTAAATTGAAACTAAAATTATAAAAATTTAATATTTTAAAGTTTTACATGAGGGACCCTCCCCTCTCATATTAAAAGGCACCTCATCCCCTAATTTCTCATAGCACATTGAGAATTTTAGCCAGAAAAAGTCCTTCAAATTTTTCTCCCATCGAATATTAGTTAAATTATAGAGGACATGATATTTTAAAAATACTAACCCTAGGGCCCCAAAGAGTAGATCCAAAATAATTCCATCAAAGAAGAGGAGGTTTGGATATGTATGATTGAAACTAGACCTAAGGTATGTCTTAGTTCCATAATATCATGATTATCAATATTTTTATACACAATTATATTCAGTGAAATATTTATCATCCACATCTATGTTTCTTAATATTGAATTTCAAAAAAATCTTATTTTTTTCTTTAACGATCATTTAACATCATTTTTACCCATGTATGACTTTTTGTTAATGGGTTTAAAAGGAATATTTTTTCATCTTTATAATGTTGGGATTTTTTAATTTTCTATCAAAAGTATGTGAGTAATGTTTTTTCTAATATTTAAATAATGAATTATTTTTACTCTTTCATGATGCATTAATACATTGAATCTTCAATTACCAAGTTATAAAGTTATTTCAAATTAAAAAATATCTTTTAAAAAAAATTCATCAATTTAAGAAAAGAAAATGATTTCAATGAAAAGAAGAAAACTTTCCTCAAGAATTGATTTAATGTTTTCTCCCAAAAATTATTTTCCATCAAATTTAACATTATTTGATTTTACTTATGTTTTATAGGGGATATGATTCAATGTAACCATTCATATTCATTTTATGAATGGTTTATGAGTATGGGGTAATTATATTTATGAAAATCAATGACTTTTGGTAGGTTACCTTATGATTGAATTATGTTTATGAAACCCATTTCATTCAAAGGTTTTGGATATAATTCATGATATATGTTCTTGTGGAATACCAATGTATGATATCATGGTGATATGGGTGGGACTTATATCTATATCTAATTCATTGGGTAAATATATTTATATCTCAGTAGATAGACATAAAAGACCTTTTCTAGCAATGTGGTTATGTGAGTGAACCATGATAACCAAGTTGGTTATGGGGGATGAAGCATGACTACCAAGATGGTTTTGGAAGTAATCCATGACTACCATGATGGTATAGGAAGTGAACCAAAAAATGTAATATATCCTTGTGAGCAATTACTTTACTAGTATGGATATAATATTAGATATATATATGTGTCTACCATAAATTTATTTTATTATTCATATGTTATGATTTTATGGATTAATTTATTCATTTCCTTATGATTCATGTCATATAAATTTCCAATCATTATTCTAGGTTTCATCTGTATGATCATTGAAACACTGGTTATAATCTTCCATTTTAATGATCATATTTTAATATCCTTATTCTCATGATTATGTATACATGTCTCCCTTATGATAGATTATTGAGAATATGAGATCACCGCTTTTTATGTTTTATTTCCTCCATGTTATTAAGATATGTCTTATTTTTTATGTTAATAAAAAGGTCTCTAGTCAAGAAGGACCTAATATGATATAATGTAGATAAATTTTGTACTGCTATTTTGGGTTCCATGTTTTGAAATGAACTACACTAGTATGGTCTTTTGGTATCTGTTTGTGAATTGTATTAAGTGTTCCAAAAAAGACATGTAATGATAATGTTTGAAAAAAAGTGGGTCTATATAGTTTGTATTAGAGAAACAATTTGGTCAATATTGGGAAACTATAATGATAAAGCCTTAGTGTGAACCCTAAGTACATGTATAAGGATAAGTCATTGGAGAAAGAGAATGCATTGGAATTATCGTAAAGAATAGAATGAGTATTTTTATAGAAATAAATCATTTTTTAGTTATTAATGTGGATACATCTATGACACATATGAACCTTGGGGTAAAAACTATACAAAGGTTTTTTGGGATTGACTCGAGTGTAAACATGTACATGAAAACATGCCTTGCTGCACACCAATTTTGACACTATTAGGGGATATGATTTGGGAATTCCCAAAATCTTCACAAACTATAATGAAGTATTTAAATATAAGTTGGATATGAAGAAACTAGTATGAAAATAAGTATTCATATATTAAATAATGTGTCAAAATTAATACATCCTATTAATTTTTTTCCTGATTATGTGGTTCCTCACTATTAAAACTATTTCGTACTCTATTATTTTTTTATTCAATAGTTGGAACATGAAATAAAATTATTAATATCTATTTATATGGAGAATGAAATTATTTTACTCATTAGAAACTAAATTCTATGGGTTCTGGAATGAAAATTCTTGTGTCTATGCTCGGCCATGTTTCTCAATCAATGAATATTGTTGGATTTCCAAACGTGAAACTAAGGGAACAACATTATGTTAATTCATTAATGAGTCCACTTCTACCTTATTTCAGTGATTCTTATGATCCACTTGTTTTTTATCATTTGATTTGTACCATAGAAATTATATTCTCTATTCTTGAGTATTAAGAATATGAGAAATTAATTCTAGATGTTTATTGTTTATAAGGTGAAGTAGTGTAGTGGTGGACTCTAATCAACAATACAGGGAGGCAATATGAAATTGATTTCATTGATTAGGATGAGGTCAATAACATATTCTTTAATAAATAGTTTCCTCAGATTCTATGTATGAAAATAGATAAAGAGATACTTGAGTTCAAGAAGAGGGAGGATCGATCCATTGGTACCTATGAAAGAAATTTCACAAGACATTTGAGGTAAAATTCTAGAGTTATCATCCAGATCGAAAGTAAATTTGATAGATTCTTCAGCATCTTGAAGTCGAGTCTCATAATGGAATTATCCATAAAAGACTTCATTTGTTAAAATTAGATTTTTCTTCATGTAATAAATTTTGAAATGGAAGTTGGAGTTATATATCAATACTATGGTTTTGAGAAGAAGTGGAAGCTAGAATTCAATGAAAAATCTAAAAAACCAAGGAAAAAGAAGATTATTTTTCCTATATTATCTATGTGTAGGAAGAATAATAAAATAAATTTTCTTAAGGGGAATAATAAATATTTTATGTGTGGAAAGGAATGTCACAAGGTATTTTATATCTAAAGTGATGTGGAGTAGTCAATTAGTAATGGGAATGAAGTGACAGTTTATATGAATGCACCTCCCCTACTTTAGTGTTGAAATTATAAGGTGAATGATAATTATTATAACTAGTGCCCAAACCTAAGGGTTGGAGATGATGATCTAAGTCAGAAACCTCTTGTGACAAGGGAAAAGGGTAAATCTCATGCGATCACTATTTTTGATGCGTGGTGTGATAAAGATGTAGTGAAAGGCGGACATTAAATGAACTCTAGAACTACTAATATATTATTTGTTTATGGATCTACACATTTATTTATATATTATCAATTTTTACGGGTGTTAATATTCCACACAAATGATTAGATGTATATTTAGCAGTGAAACCACCAATTGTAGGCTTATTTCATCTCATGTGTGTGATTCATCTCTGGTTAATATTTGTGGGAATTTTACTTCCAACAAATCACGTCATTCTTCCTCTACTTGAATTTTATGTCATCATAGACATGGATTGGATTTCTCAATATAAATCCCACATCAATTTTAAGGGAAGGGAAGTTATGTTTGACATTTCAAACCAGCCTATGATAATCTATCAATGTAACGATAAGTATGAACTTCCTGTGGATATTATATCTAGTGTATGGGTAATAATTCACTTTAGGAAGGGTTGTTTACACAAATTATTAGTGGAAATATTGGAAATAATGATATTCCTATTGTTTGTGAATTAGTGGATGTATTTCTGGATATTATTCCACATATTCCACAAAAATGATAAGTTGGGTTATCGATAGAACTCATATGTGGTTTTACTCCAATTTCAAAGACTCGTTATTGAATGCCCCAAATTTTGTTGCATGAATTAAAAAGGAAACTCCTAGAAAACGTTTACAAGGGATTCGTTCAACCAAGTTTATCACCTTGGGGTGTATCATTTCTTTTTTTAAAGATGAAAGATAGATCAATGCGACTCTTAATTGTTTATAGGGAGTTTAAAAAGATCAAAATCATTAAAAAAACATCGTATCCCCTACATTAATGATATGTTTGATAAACTGTGCAGTGCTCAATAAATTTCCAATATTGAACTTACTTCTCGGAATCATCAATTGTGGGTCAATAAGAAGGATTTACCCAAGATTAAATTCCATACAATTTATGGTCAGTATGAATAAATAGTAATTATTTTTGGTCTTACTAATCCACTTTATATCTTCTTTGATTTAATGAATATAGCCTTTAGATGTTACCTTGATCTATTTGTGGTAGTCCTTAAACATGATATTCTTATATATTAAAAGAGAAAATAACAGAATGAACACCACTTGAGAATTGTTCTAAAGACCCTTGGGAAGGAGAAACAATATAAAAAATTTACAATGTGTCAATTTGGCTGAAAAGGATTCATTTTTATGTCACATAATCTCAATAGATTGTATAGAAGTAGATCCATAAAAGAAAAAGGCTATTGAAGGTTGGAATAGACAAACCATGGTGATTGATAACCCCAGTTTTATTAGTTTAAATGGAGATTATCGATGGTTTTTGGATACTTTAGCAGGGCTAGATAATCCTTTGACCAAGTTAACTAGAAAGGGTTCCAGGATCATCTAGATATATTAATGTGATGAAAATTTGAAGGAACTAAAGGGATGATTGGCCAACACATATGTGATAACTTTACACTATAATTCGGAAAGGTTTTTAATCTTTAGTGATGTATCTTTGAATGGATTGGGATGTTTACTTTTGTATAACAATAGTTTTATCACTTTTGTCCCAAAAAATTTGAATATTCATCAGAAAAATTACACAATTCTTGATTTAGAGTTAGCCATTGTAATTTTTTTATTTATGATATGAAGGATTTATCACTATGGAGAAAAGTTTGGTTTCTATACCGAATATCAAAGTCATAAATATATATTCACACAGAATGATTTGAACATGAGACATAGGAGATTATTAAATATGATATATATTACGGGTTCTCAATAAATTTTTATCTTGGGAAAGTGAATTATGTGGTCGATGATTTGATTCGAAAGGAGCATGGTAGCTTATCCATGATGAGGATCAGAAATGATCTTATATTTATGGATTTGAAAATAATAGATACGAAAATTACATAAGAAGGAGAAAAATATTATAATTCGCTAGCTAATGTTCTAACCTCCATCCATGTAATGATTAAATAGATGCCCAAAGAAGTCATAGAGATACAAAATAAGGAGGGAAATGTTCATTACATTATCCTTGATCAGAATAAAATGATAATATTTTGGAACTGTGCATGTGTTCCATCTTTATCATATTTAAAGAAGGATCTATTAGAGGAATCCCATATTTCTATAAACTCTATTCATCCTAGAAGTCTGAATATGTATAAATAATTTAATGAATAATTTGAGTGGGATCACATGAGGAGAGATATCGCAGATTTTGTATCTCAGTTCTAGGTATGCCAGTAAGTTAAGGTTGAAAGTAAAAAATATAAATGGTTGTTTCATCCATTACCCATATCTGAGTGGAAAGGGGAGAAAAAAACTATGGATTTTTTTGTTGTACTACTCAAAACCATTAAGGTTTTTAATGATAAATTGTTGGTAGTTCATCTCCTTACTAAGTTAGAACACTTTATTTCTATCATTCAAGACTTCCCTCAGGATAAACCATAGATTTTATACATTAATGAAGTGTTGAGGTTTCATAGAGATCCAAATTATATTGTATCTAATCGGGAGCTGAGATTTACATCAAAATTTTGGAAATTTATTCAGTAAGAACATTATACTAAATTGAGTTTCAACACTTATTATCATCCTCATATATATGGTCAATATATAATAATAATTCGAATAGTGGAGGATATGTTGAGATATTGTTCTCTAGATTTCCAAGGTGGTTGGGATCAACACCATTCTCTAGTTGTGTTTTATTATAGTAATAGATTTAACTCAAGAATTAAGATATCTCCTTTTGAATATCTCTATATAAAGTAATTTAGAGCACCAACATGTTGGGATGGAGTTAGAGAAAGAAAGATATTGGGACATGATATCATCAAAGAGATGTTTGAGAAGGTTATAACCATTCAACAACATATCAAGGCAGCATAATATTCTCTGAAAAGCTGTGATGATAACCAATAGTGTGATATATAATTTGAAGTTTGTTAGGTGAAATTTATAAGAAATTCTCCATGGATAAAGTTTAGTTGGTTTGGGAATAAATGGATATTATGCCTAGGTATATTAGTATATTTTATATTCCTGATTGTTTCTGGATGGTAGCTTATCACTTTGCACTTACTCCAAACATCTCTCATGTCCATGATATGTCCCATGTATCTATCCTAAGGAAATAAATACCTGACCCTTTACATGTACTGAACACTGAGGTCATATTGTTTGAGAAGTATCTTTCATATAAGGATAAACTAGTTGAAAATATGTATTGTACAAAGACAATTTTATGAAACAATACCACTCACCTTGCAAAAGTGAGGTGGAAAACTCCGTAGTTAGAGTAAGCTATGTCAAAAACTAAGGATTTTGTGACATAGAAATATCCCCATTTTTGTACCAAAATGATAAATATTGAGGGATAAATTCATTTTAAGGGGGGTAGAACGTAACACCGCGGAGTTTTTATGACCATTTTTTTCAAATAAATTAAATTTCTCTGATTTCATCAACTGTATGATACACCAATATAAGCTTATGCTACTCAAAACACTATCTTAGCTTGATTTAAAAAAAGCACTAAGTTTATACGAAACACTAAGTTTTTATGAAACATTATATTATTATTTAAATAATATAATAACCTAGATGTTAAATTAGTAGGTATGAATATTACTAACTAACTTATAAAAATTTCAATTTCCTGGTTACTAATTAATTAGAAGAGAAAATATATACCAATTTAATATAAATGAAATATTTTTATTTGTATTCTCCCTATGTAATTTTTAATTTAAATTAATTTTAGTTTTTTAATGTATTTAATAAAATATATATGTAATATATCTTACATTAATTAAATTGATTTTATAGGCATAAGATAATAATAAAACCAATTTTATGCATAAAACCTATATTTTTTAGAAATATAAATTAATATCCTTTTAATAGAGAACCCATTTTAAATAATTTTTTGACACACTTATATATTCTATTTTAAAAAAATAAATTTCTTCATTTAAAGAAGGATATAAAAATTTATGTTGATTTTTTTTTTATTTTTCTGTGAAGTTTCATTTTATGATGAATAGTGAAACAAACTGCATTGTAATTAATAAACTAAATTATTGTTTAAATAGTTATTGTAATTTAAATTTATTTTTAATATCACCATAGATCAATAATGAATATATTTATCCAATTTAGGTTTCCTACTTTTCCCATCTATGGGATTTGTGTTAAACTTAATTTGGACTCTTCTTTGAATTGAATTTGAAAAAACAGACATACACGATTGTAATTAGCAAGACAATTAGTGTCTAATATGATCAACATAATTTTTCAATTTTATGAATAATAACATTTGGATTTTTTTATTTACCACAGTTAAGGGTAAATCACGTAAATTAAGATAAAAATAATATTATAATATTATATATTACCCTAACACTTAAAAAATTTTCATTATACGAGTGGGTTTCATCTAAAATCATAATTTGGAAAAAATTATAAACATTTTAAGCAAAATAGGTAATAATATGAGATTTATAATATTTTATTTAACTAAAAGTTAAAATTTCCATACTCATGTTTTTAATAATTAGTATATTTAAAATACATGGATATAAAGAAGATAAATTCAACTATAAATAATCATTTTAAATATAATAAATTTATCTTCATCAGGATAATTTATTTTTAATTTTTTATGAATAAATAATTTAATTATAGTACTTTATAATAATGATTGAGTAATTTCTTAATTAATGTAAA
Organism: Viscum album; assembly: GCA_963277665.1. Taxonomy (NCBI): domain Eukaryota; kingdom Viridiplantae; phylum Streptophyta; class Magnoliopsida; order Santalales; family Viscaceae; genus Viscum; species Viscum album. The sequence goes on along the minus strand of OY728133.1, from coordinate 2,059,177,511 downwards.
TATCAAATAAATATTACAAAAATTATTAAAATAAATATAATTTGAGACAATTAATGACATCCATGAATTTTATACATAATTTAAACATGTTTTTGATATATTAGTTGTGTTGTTTATAATTTATCATATTGATATGATATATAAAAAATAAATAATGAATAGAATCCATGTTGACATAAATGATAATTTAAAAAAAATTATTTTATTAAATGATAAAAAAATTAATAAACATATTAAATTTGGTAAAAAAACTAGAATATGGTTAAACTTTTCATCAATGATAAATTTTTGGATTTTTTTTCAATTTATAGTAACTATATTAACCATAATGATTAAAAATACATATTGTCCTGGTAATAGTTAATGGGTTTAACAAATGGTTAAATCCAAAAGATAAGGTTAATATTGTGACTTAAACATGTCTAAAATCATTGGTTGAGATGATTTCAGCCCATATTCATATTAGCTTTGGAATAATTGACTTTGGATATATTTGAAATAAAAAATTAATTTATATTAATTAAATATTTTAAATTATACCAAGAGTGCCCCTCCCCTCACTTATAAAATGGAACATCCTCCCTCACTTAATCACACCATATTAAACCTTTTATCTCGACCATCACCTTATTATTTTTCATACCACCATTTTCAATTATGTTCTAGATGTCCTGATATTATAAAAAGACCGACCCTAGTATCCTTGAATGGAGATCCACTAGATTTTTACCAAATAAGTGGAGGTTCAAATACATACGAAGTAAAACAGACCTAATGTAGGGGTTACTTCCACAATATAATTATTATCATGATTGTTTATACATAAGAATATTCTAGGAAATATTTATCATCTATATCCATGTATCCTAAAAATGTATTTCAATATATTCTTACTATTATTCTACAATTGTTTAAAGTAACCTTTTCCAATGTATGACATTTTATTAAACGGTTTGGAAAGAATATTTTTTCATTTTCTAAACGATGTACTTTTTGAATGTTCTAGAAAATCTATGAGAATAATGTTCTTTTAAATGTATACAACATGAATGATTTTTTACACTTTCATAATTCCTTAAAACCATATAATGTTACCTTATAATCTTATAATTTTATTTTCAATGAAAATTTTTTCTTTTAAAAATGTGCGACATTTTATGAAAAGAAAAATATTTCAATTAATTAAATGATATTTTTCTTAAGAAATACTTTCAGGTGAGAACTCGAAATTATTTTCCATATATGATAACATCTTTTATGATACTTAAGTTCTAATGGGGATATTATTCAATGATACCATTCTTATTCTTTTTATGAATGGTTTATGTTTATGATAGAATAGTATTTAAGAAAACCATTTCTTTTTTGCAGGTTATGTTATGATGAATAATATTTATGAAACCCATTTCATTCCATGTGTTATGATATGATACATGATTTATGTTATTTTGGAACATATTTGTGTGATTTCATTATGAAATGGGTGGGACGTTTATATCCCTCCAATTCATTATGTAATGATTTATATCTCATCAGATAGACATAAAGAACATAGTCTGCCAAGATAGTTATGGGAGTGAACCATGACTACGCAAATGGTTATAGGAGTGAATAATGACTACCAAGATGGTTATAGGTGTGAACCGTGACTACCGATATGGTATGGGGAGTGAACCAATAATACTAATACAACATGGGTTGTGATGCCCTAATTAATATGAAAATATTATTATATTCTGATGAGTTTGTCACAAATTTCATTTCTTATTATTACGTAATGATTTCATTGATTATGTTCTCCATTTGCATATGATTCATGTCTTATGAACTGCCATTATTTTTTCCATGATTACTATTTATTATCATTGATACACATGGTTTGACCTTCAATTTTAATTATCATGTTCTAATACCCTTATTCCCATGATTATTTTTATATGTACCCATTGTTTACCCTTAATAATCTTCTGAACTCGCCCTTTTTATGTTTTCTTTCCCCCAAGTTATTAAGATATGTATTATGTTTGATTTGTTTATAAGGGGTACTATCCAACAAGAACAAAGTGGGAGATTATGTAGATCACTTTTGTTTCATTATTTTGGATTCCATGAGTCCAAAGGCAATAGAATACTAAGGTCTTTGGGAGTATGTTTGGGAAATGTATTAATTATTACAAAAATGTGATGTAATGTTAATGTATGATAAATGTTAGTTGTCATATTTGGTGACCTCCCTATGATATAAAAGGATTGAAATAAATTCAAAGGGCCTCAATAAAATTTGGGGGATTATTTTACCTTTGAAGATAATACTTTCAAAAGACATAAAAATTTACCAAAAGAACCCCTATATGATGAATGATTATAAAATACAACTCAAAACAATACCGCAACCATAAAACATATCAAAGATTAGGAAGAAACCAAAATTAATACTCAAAGAAGACCAAAATAACCCAAAAATCAAAACATAAAAGCTTCATATACCAGAAACTCCCAACCTTCTCCAAGATCTAAATCCACATGCCAATCCAATGGAATCCAGAAAAGTCAGTAAAGAACTAATACACCCTTAATTTATCAATTTCTTGATATATAGAATCTATAAATTCAAAATAGTCTCTAAGGAGGGTGTGAGTATAAAGTCAGTAACATTTCCCCAATGAATTCACTACCCAATTCACATGGATAATAACGATGTGAAATATTTATATAAAATAGATTTAATATTCCAATAATGATTATAAAAAGTCCATCAAAAATATTCCCTGAAAAGTGATTAAAAAGAATAAAATATTTTTAAAAAGAATTTAGATTACCCATAACCATGTATCCACACAAACCATTCATGACTAGGTTGAAGTTTCATACTCATGATAGATCCCTGATCAATCCACCCTGTTATCAAAAGGTGAAAAATACTTGGTGCTCCAAATGAAAACTCCCCTTCAACATGATCAAATATAATGAAAATGAACTAAATCAAATCATTTTTACCAATCCATATAAAACCATTTGAATAAAATTTATTTCATTAATTCATTAAAAAAAATTGGAATTAAAACAAAATAATGATTTTAAAATTAATGTTTTATTTTGATAAATAAAATGGGTTTTCCCATATCCAACCAAAAATTCCCCAATTTTCCAACGATAATACCCCATCACGATTTATATAAAAAATAACAAAATTATTTCACCATAATATCAATTAAAAGATTTAACTAAAAATAATATTTAATTTATTAAATCAAGTGGAGATGAAACAGAATACACCTACCTCTCAAACATTGGTCAAAATGATGAAAAAAATTGAGATCTTCTAGATGTTAACACAACCAATGTTCCTGTAACTGGATTCAACAAGATATAATCATTATTAATGTCCCACAACATAAATATATTCATAATGGACTAGACTGATGGTTCACAGTGAGATAAAGCGAAGATATCTTAGAATAATGATGAAAAATGATGTATTACAAATGAATCTGGTCCCCAAAATCACTTGGATATTCCTAATAATCACTTCATGATAGAAATTATTTCCCTAAATAATTTGGTGAAAATATTATTCTAGTTATGTAGAGAATATGGGATTATAGCGGGTCAAAGTTTTTTATATTAGATCCACATTTTTGGAGGGCCTAGTATAAACCAAGTTGTTAGGAATGCAGATTTCTCAAATTATTCCCCAAACATGTTGTGAAACTATCTTAATCCAACCCCTTACATGGTTAGACAAACCATGACCTAATGTTGATTTTCTATAAATGTTATGGAGCAAGGTTTTACTAGAAACTCACATAGTTTAGAGAAATCATGTCCCAACCATCAACCTTATTTGTTCCTACAATCTTACATTGAGCAGATTCCATGAGATTATGAATAGTTTATTCTGAATATATACAAGTTTTTTCACCTTCATAAAAGTCTTTAAAATATTCAAATACCAATTATAAATTCCCAAAACATAATCCAAACATCATATTGTTTCAAAATAAATGAATAAATGGTAATACCTAAAACTGAAGGCTATACCTTCCCCCCACCATTGGCCTTTCAATTAGTGGAATATAGAAAATCGTTTGTACCTTATAAGATTCCATGCCAATACTCTAATATCTCCTTCTCACACTATAATTTTTCTTAAAAAAATCCAACCATATGTCCATGAAACATGTTCTAGACCAATTGTTTTCCTGTAAAAGATCTTATTTTTCTTATCCATAATCTGTACTTGCAAATGAATCAATTTAGGATTTGGATCTATGTCCACATGATACCATAGAATAAAATAGTCCCAATAAAGTTGTTACTTTATCAAATGAGATACATGATTGAAAATTTTCTCCAAATTGAACCTAGTTGGAAAATACAACAATATTACACCTCACCAACTTATTCAAATATATCAAAAGGGACAATGTATTAAGCAGGTAATATTCCCTACATAAGAAATTTTTTGATTCACAGGCCTTGGAGTGATTATGAAAAAACATGATCCCTTAACAGAAATGAAAATAGAGACCAAAAATGATTCTCTTATGATTTCATGTGACTCTGAGCCATCTCCATTCTCTTTCTGATCAATTGAATGTTTTCTATTGTCTCTTGTACAAATATAAGTCCAATTTGTTAAGTCTCACATAATTCCACCCATTAAAGTGGTTATCCACAAGGATACCTATAAAATGATTCAAAATGACCCATATATATTGAGTCCTAATAACTGTTATTTTAGGAGAACTTCATTAATAATATATTTTCCTCCCAAGAGCCAAAAAATTCCATTGCAAAAGCAATAATCATGTTCTCAAAATTTTGGATTTTCCATTCAAAATATCCAATCATTTGATAATGATAAGATGTAAAAATATTCCTTTATTTTTAGAGGGAATTATGCATGTTTTTAATAAAACAAGACATAAATTGGGTTTCTCTGTCAGATATAATTGAGACCAAAACTCCAAGCATTTTTCAATGACCCAAATGCTTGTTTTTGAAATTTTTCCCAAAATATTATTTTCTTGAATTAGAATAATGTGAGAGGACTTTGTGAGAGGATATTTTTTCATCTATATAAAATTGTGTTTCATAACCATCCTTGGTAGACTTGTCACCAAATCCAAGGCTATATTCTCCCATTCCCACATAGTAATTAGTAAACACTATAACGTACAAGCTTACTATTGATACCCTACCTAGACTTAAAAATAGGCGAGGAATCATAAATATTAAATTACTACTAGTATTTTCACTCCAACCCCCCAAAACATTTCATTCAAAACATTATACGTATTTTGAATCCCAACGTGAGTAGCCTTCCTCGAATGGTTGAAGGCATTAATAAGTTGTTTATGAAAATCCAATGGTATGAGTATATAATCACTAAAACGCAACACATAACTCTAATCCATATTACATCCCTCAATAATATCCCTTCTATTGATTTTTGACCTCATAGTAATAAATTTAGGATTAGATGTCTGATTCGTTATAACTTTTTCAAACAATTAAGGAAAAAACAAAACTGGAATGAAAATTTAAACATCACATTGGTCTATATAATCTATATGAATATCTACTATTAATAAAATTAGTTTTCAGTAGTTAATATCCTCTTTAGGAAACTAATTATATGATTTCAATCTCAATCCATCGACCAAAGAGTTCCATTTACTTGATTTATACATCAATTCAATGGAAAATATCTGTAGATAATTAATCCATATGTAGTTATTTAAATTCAAATCCCTTTGTTATAATTTTTTTTTCAAACTCTTATGATCCATAAACACTTTGATTTTTTTCACCAAAAATATAAGGACATGAATCATTAAAATTGTGGATCACAATATTAATTCAAAGTCATGTTATAGTTAGTTCTTCTCAAGAAAACATACTTTTTGGAACCATAAGCCACAACATGGTTTCCATATATGAGACCACTTCCTTACCCAAATCCTAATGAATCATGATAGACTACATAAGCTCATACAGAATCTGAAATGTGAGTATAGTTATTTATGTATGTAAATCCATATCTTCTTCAAAATGGTTTTCTGGAATTATTCATTACATTATAAAGGATCTTATTCCATTGAAAATTATGTAATTAGTGATGCTAATCATGAAAAATAACAAAAAAAAATTTATATGATCACTCTAATCCAAAGGAAATATGTATATTAAAGATATCATTGGATGGATTCCATGATATAATTGATTCTATCCTTTTAAGATCCACATAAATGACTTTTTAAGAAATAAAATGGCCATAAAAACACACCTCTCATAAATATAAATCACACTTTGATAACCAATCACTCAAATTATTATCTCATAAGAAACCCAAAACAATCGCCAAGTGTTGGGCATGATCAAATGTTTTCCTAGAATACAATAGCATATCATCAAAAAACACCACCACAACAGAACCTCGATATCTCTAAAAGACTAAATTCCTTAATGACACATATATGGGAGGTGAATTCATAAAAAAAATCATAACTATAAATTCATAATGATCATATATTATTATGAATTCAACCTTTATAATATCCTCCTCCCAAACACACATTTGTTGATACCCTGGACATAAGTCAAATTTAGAGAATCATTGGGATCCCAATAATAGATCAAATAAATAATAAATTCATGGAAAAGTGTAAAAATTATTTATCAAGACATATCAATTCTTGTGGTTCTCCACACATATTATATGAGTTTAATTCTCGTTATTCACAAAATGAATTGGGGTTACCCATAGAGGCATGCTCAGTTGAATGAACCATTTTCATTAAAAATCATGCAATTTTACATTCAATTACCTCCTTTATTTTTGTGACATCCAATAATATGGATGTAATATATGACTGTTCCCTAGTAATACATCAATTATCATCTACTTAATATAGTCAAAAGTAACAAATTGTTGGGTAAAACATCAGGAAACTGGTTAGCAATAGCCGAAAAATCATTATTCCCAATCTCATCCCCATATTCATAAGTCATTTGTACAATCTAATATGAGTTTGTTCTAACCAAAATTTCCAAAATTCCATATCTACATACCATTACATCGTAATCTCTTCTAAATAGTAGATCTATTCCATCTATAGATTTGAAACTATCCTTTTTGGGCATAATAATCGAGGTGGGACTTGAACTATGTCAAACTACCAATAATCAAAATCAACTCGTATACATACATATGAATCATAGTTAAATCATAAATCATCTCTAACCCATCAATAATTATATAATATTTGTTACAAATAAATTCTTGACACTCTCTCTAGAATAGTTCATTTGAAATTTCAAAATTGAAAGGGTCATCTCAATAAGAAAATCCATTTGATCAACAATAAGATAAAAAATAAATGAGTGGGACATTCCCATATAAAAAAAATATTGCATAATGTACAAATTTGAAATAATTATACCTATCACCATCTCAGGGGAAGATTTATTTCCCAAGATCAATTTCAAAACATCATATAGTTTCTTACTCCCTACACTTTTCCCTTTACCACCCACATGAGATCGCACTTGTTGAGGAGTTATGTTGTTGTTCCAAGAATTACATTTTCTAAATTGGATCTAGTGATCAAAATTATTTTATTTTACTCTTCCCATTGAAGCATAAATTTATTGGGAACCATGATACATGTCTATATCACATGGCCATGGAGAATCAGAAAAATAATACCAAATATGTCCCTTCTAGTTGAGAATGCGGAATGCTTTTTGTGGTGTGGTACAATCTCACTTCATATGGTCGAAAGAACTACATTTAAAATATCCCGACTCTCTTTTCTATCAACAAGGAGTGCTTATTGATCCCATGGACCGATTCTAAGGTGTCCCACCACTCTGAAAGTAGATGTATCTCTTCTACTTGTTACAAGAATTAGAGTTCCCACATGTTCTTATCAGAATAAACATACTCCCTAAATATGTATTTCTTGAGATATATGTTTCCCCTATAGTCACGCTATTGAAAATCACTATATAATATATTATGGAAATCATGGAAATATTATAGAAAATATTTTTACTCACACCCAACTCATTTATTTTTCCTACAAGGCCACACTAGCAACAACTTCTAAGGAAACAATGACTAAATTCACAAATTTATCCACTTAATCTATCACACAGAGTTTCTATTTCTTTAAACAGAATATGTTCATTGATATTTCATTATGAAATGTATGAGGATATAATTTCTTATTAAATAATTCTTAAAAATCATCCTATGTCATCCCTTGGTCTACTTTATCCTAAACTGCTAATTCTAATAATTGTTGTGTCATTCCCTCTAGTATATATGTTGTCAACATTAAATTATCCTTTCAGGGTGTCCCAAGAAATTTAGTACTCTCGATATCAAATTTAACCGAATTTTTTTTTATGTCTTAGTACCCACTTGATTATGGGTAGATTAATCTTATGGAACTAAATATAATGATCTACTTACCTTGCTTTATCATTCCTATTACACTTATTCATTGACTGAAAATCATGGAGAATGTTTTGGACTAGTTGGAGAACCTGTGGATTTGGGGAAAACACATTTTTAACATCTTCCTTTTGTTAATTTGTATGACTACTACCCCATTCTATTCAATATAACAATATAAAAACTCAATTTAGTCTCACTCATTATAAAATGAAGACATAAAAATTCCAATTTACTACATAAACTCATATCACAATATAGCATTATAAAATTCATCCATTTCCTCCAACTTTAAAATTTATGAAAAAACAATAATCATTATTTTCAAAAAAACCATTTCCACTATTTTAAAAATAGAATATTTTTTAAACTATAAATTTAGAAAATCATAAACCATATAATTATAAATTAAAATATATTCCCATTGGGAAAACATACTATGAATTCATTTCATGAGACTCCCATCAACAAATACCTTGATGATGAGGTGAAAACTCGCCTAGAATTTTATTACAACAGTTATTTACCCAAAGACCCAAGTAACATGAGGATTACCATAAAGAATTTGATACACACCCATACTCATTGTATTGGGGCGTGATGGGGGAGTTACTATGACGTAGGTGAAATCCCCAAGACACCAAATAATAGAAATAAATATACAAGGTCTTCAATAATAATTTGGCGAATCTTTTCCCATTGAAATATAAGACATACAATCTATATAAAAAATTAAAAACCAAACCTCTATATGATGCATGAGTAAAAAATACAACTCATAACACAAAAAAATCAAATAACCATAACAGAGTACAAGAAGCAATAAAAATTAATATTCAAAGAGGACTAATAGTAAAAAAACTCAAAACGAAAAAGTAGGATCATCCAGTAACACCCCACCGAATCCAAGCTCAAACTCCACATGACAAGGCCATGATCTAATGAAGAATCACTAAATAATTGAGATACCTTTCCTTTATCTATGTATCGATAAATGAAATCAAAAAATGAACAATATAGACCAGGTAGTGGGTGAGTATAAAAATAGTAGGATTTCCCCAATGATTTCGCAAATCACCCCACTATGACAAAACATGTCAGCACAATATATATAAAATAGTTTTAAGAAGTAATGATAGGTTATAAAAAATCCATAATCAATTTTACATGGAAATATATAAAATAAGAAAAAACATTTTATAATCATTTTTAATACCCCTAACCATGTACCCACACACACCATGCTTGAACAGGTTACAATTTTATAATAATGTATGGTCTCTCATCGATTCACCAAGTTGTCAAAAGGTAACCCATACAAGGTTCCCTAATGGAACAGAACCCTTTCACATGGTCACATCTAATACCATGTAATTCACTCCAATAATGTATGCCAAATCCTTGTTAATTTATTTCATAGACCTTTCACTCTTTAAATATGTTATACAAACATTTTTCCTTCATCAAAAAAATCATAATGTGGAAATTAATATTTTAAAATTATAATGCAAATGGGTTTGTTGAAATTAAAATAAATACTACAAAAAATTCCAAATCCAATACAACATGTGGATTTCTACTTAAAATCACACAAGTGTTTCAACACAATTTCATTAAATAAATTTAATAAAGAATGAAACATCATGTTATAAATAATTTGAAAATAAGATTGAAGACACCAACCTCTCAAATGTCAGAAACAAAGTAGAACTCAACTTAGATCTTATAAATTAAATAAAAACCTATATTCACTTCACTAGAATCAATAATATAATCTCAATATTAATATAAAAAAATATAGCTCTATCCAAAAAAGAATATGTATATATAGATTCTAGAGAGAGTGGGAAAGAAGAGATCTAAATCAAATGATTATGAATGATGACTTATTGATAATTTTAGGCACCAACTCATGTTGATTCACATGATAATCACTTCTGATTCAAGAGGAAAATTATTTCAATATGAGGGAGAAAAACAAATTCATGTAATAGAAAGAATATGGAATTTTATGGGTTTTGTATGATAAATTCGTGTAATATACATATTTTTTCTAGTGCTAAACTATTCCCCAACTGTGTCGTGATATTTTCTAAATCCATCCCCTCACATGGTTAGCACACAAAGTTACAAAAAACCATGTGTGTACTATGATTTTCCATAAATATCAATAAGTAAATTTTCTCATAAGAACTCACCTTGTTTGGAAAAAAATGTTCTAATTGTGTGCAGGAATATTTCCCAATGTCTTCCCTTTCTTGATTTCCCAATGATAGTTAATAGTTTCTACTAACCATGAACAAGCTACGAGCCCCTAGAAAGGCATCCATAAAATAACGAAACCCTCAGAACCACCCAAAAACATGAAAGTAAAATCATATAGACTCAAAATACATGAATAATGGGTAACAAAAATGAAACCAGGGTTTCTACCCAAGTCATAAGAAAACTAGTATAATACCTTAAACCATTCATCATGGTCCTCACAAAGGCTAGTTATATGTAACCAGAGCACCGTAAACATTATTTAGCATCATAAGTAATCACCCTCAATTGAAGATCAACGACACAATATTCCTCCACATCTGGGGTCAATTAAAATTTACAAGTGTCCAACCCTGCTCCCACTAGACTACATAAGGTGCAACAAAAAATGAGCAGGGTAGGGGCACAATGAGACCTCTACTCTCAAGATAGCCATGAGACAATGGAACTCTAAGTGTTCCACTCGTCATATTAAATGAATCCTCATTCCTAACCACATCCTAGTGATAGAAGGCCTCAAAACCCCCAACAAGGACGAACCTTTAAGACCACCTAATCCATCAATAATAATAGGAACATAATCCCCACTGAAAGACCAGATTGACATCACATGGAAAGAATTACTACCTCCCAATGAACTAAAATCCAGGACTTCTAGGAAAACACCAACACATGGATACTGAGGACCGATCCAAAGATCCATCATGCATAATTGAATTCATTAAGTGACTAATAGGGAACTTAAATCCACAATAACATAAAATGGTTTCCATACATCCTGCAATAAATGGTATGTATCTCCATCACTAGTGAATGTCTATCCACATGATCTACATGACCTTTCATAAATAGAAAATACAAAAATACCAAAAAAAATCCATATATCATATGAATCATAGATCACTAAAATTTCAAATGAACACTTTCCTCATTCACATGGGGTAAGACACGAACTATAGAATAGACTATAAATCCACAAACCCATGTGAATCAATATTGGTGAAATCATGCAACCATTAATAAAAAATCCATTAATATAAATCACATTACATAAAAAAAATTATGTTTTTATAGGAAAATATGTATAAACCACAACATTATGTTAGACATCGCATGTTCTAACTCATTCCTAGACCTCCAATCAGATAACTCTTCAAATCATATAACCTTATAGCCATAATACCTTTCTATAATGTGAAAGCCAGGGTTGACCTAACAGATCACCCAATCTGGATCACTACAAAGCCACAATCATGACTCCTCATATAACAGTGGCTATTTAAAAATAATTATGGTCTAAATGATAACATTAAGGGATTACAACCTTTGACCGAAGTAAAAAAAGTATAAAATAACTAAACACATACACATGAGTCACCATCAGAATACAGATAATAAATAACTAAAAATAAAAGATATTATAATAAATGGAATGCATCATACAATCATATAGAATTCAAGGAATTTAATATAGACAATAATTATTCTCCCATTTAGGATGACCACATAAAAAATAAACAATAGAAAAAAATACAATTGGCTCTACTTCCAACCCCAAGACAAACCACATACTCGATTTCCAAGACACCTAATCTTCTCTAGATCACTATTGAGACACCACCTGAGAATATTCACTTGATCAAGCTACACTAGGCCTTATCCCCATACATCATGAAGCATGTTCTCCTACACCAAAGAGGAAATATGGTCGACACACACACAGATATGGATGTATAGGGGTGAGAAAAAAAGCACAGAAAGTCACCACTATTGGTGAACTTATAATTCTTCTATCATAATAATTTAAAAACATGTGATATACCAAAATTTTTTGAAAATAACTATATAATGATTAAAATAAATATAATTAAAATGGTAGGAGCAAACAAAAAACAACTAACCATGGGTTCTACCTGGACAATCGAGGTAAATCTACCATCATTGCAACCCATAATAGTGGATTTACAGCACGTGGCTCACCAATCCAAATGAAAAATGGTTAATATTATATAACTAAAAAGGATCTCATGGTTGTCTAAATGAAACATATAGAAATACAAGACCCCAAAGAGTCACTACAATTGTCTACATGACAAGTGCATATACCAGGCTCTAGGACTCTAGTGGAACAATCTGAATTGGTGACACAAGCATGTAGGTCAGCCCAACAAGAGGACTTATTAGTCCTAATGGTGTTGTAGAATTAATGTAACACTGAAAAGCACTGAAAAAGGTGTTCTATAATAATAAACTATGAGTTCACAACATCAAGGGCCCTATGATTACAAAGGAATCCTCAACACATGAAACCCACTTCGTACGTGCCTCTGGACCTCATAAGCTAGACGCCACACTAGTCAGGGATAAATATATACTATATTGGGGTTGAATTCATCCATATTTTCCATTATATCCCTTAGATTATCATATAACAATAATAAAATGGAGACAACAACCATATAAAAATCAAATACAACATCCTATCCAAGATATCATAAGGGTATCCTCCTCAATCCACACTTAGGAGAAGAAAATACCTCAAAATACATAGATAAATCACAAATAGACATGGGATGATCCAACTAAAAACCCACCATCCTAATAACTAATCTAGTAGTTCCAATAAACTCTTTAAAAATAAATCATGGGGCGTATATCTGCACCCTAGATCCATGAATCCAAAAAACATCCACCATGAGATCTCAACAATTCACCTTATAGGCAAACCAAAATATTTTGCTACCATGGTGCCTAGGGTCATAACATAATGTGATGTCCTCTACAAGACTACCCTACTGAAACTATGATCTTAGATAATTCCTACATAAACATCCTTAATTCAGTCAATGGCTACATATAGGTAAGTCCATCCAATGATGGCTTCCTCATGCTCATCCAAAATTATAGGATAGTCCTAATGGAAAAACATCCCAAACGACCCTCAGTGGATAACAAGGAATCTTTGATCAAAAATGAACCCAATGGGGAATCCAAAAGCACAACACCTCCAAAAAGGGATATCAAAATGGTCCTCGTGTCCACTTAAAAATCATGAACCTCCATAAGTGATCCTTGTATTAAGAAAAACCGTTCGGAAAATCCCTTGAAATAAATCCTTTGACCAACATCCCAAAAAACAACCCATCCATAGGTAATAAATTACCTATAAGGGAAACCATAAAATAAAATTCCACATGAGCATTCTCAAATGATTAATTAAATAACCACTAATCAATTTATAAGTAAACATCCCATTGGGGGATCTAAACTAGTCCATTAAATTCATCTCAAAATATCAATCGAACCGATACATAACCACCAACCAAAGGCATAAACCCATCCCAAAGGATCTAATATCTATGATAATTTACCTAAGAGATAAACCTCAACAGAACTAACCTTGAAAAACTAGTCCTAAAATGATGTTAAAAATCAAGATCACCATATAGTTACTACTAGATCTTGTCTTCCAAAATATATGATAAATAATCATGAAAAACAGAATCCCACATCCACAAGCAAGACCCACTAATGAGAGTATAACCCCTACTGAAGCAACATAATACACTTCCAATCCAAAGGATGATTCAAAAACAAAACCTTAAATAAATCCTCGCAAAAAATATCACAAAAAACCATCTATAGATAATTTGAACAATGGTATCATTTTAAAATCACGATCTTCGAAGAAAACACTCAAAATGGAATTGTCACAAGTGTAAGTCTGACAGTACGGTGAAAACCCAATAAAAACTACATCGGGCAGGAAGATTACATGGCCTATACATCAAGTAAATGGAATGTACCCTCATAGGACCTCCAAAATAATGTTTCACTGACCACCCAGTGTTTACTTTTCCAATGTAGATAGTTTGGGTTACCTATACATGATGTGTACCTGAACATGGGTAACTACCCGTGTACATCAGCTTCACTTGACGTGTACATTGAAAAACTACATGGTGTTTACTTTTCCAAAGTAGATGGTGTTGGTTACCTATACATGATGTGTACCCAAACATGGGTACCTACCCATGTACATCAACTTCACTTGACGTGTACATTGAAAAACTACATGGTGTTTACATTCAGTACATGGAGTGTAATACCACATGGGATCCCTATCCATGGACATTTCCATTTATACCGCCTAGTAATGTATTCCTACATGGGATGGACCCCACTTTGGGACTATTCATGTACTTCTAAATGACCAAATTCCCCCGCATGGGGTGTCTGGTAGAGTATTCAGCCACACCCCATAATCCCACTTAACATTGTATATGCATAGTACATGGTTTTTGGTCACTAAAATTTCAAATTCCCCAAATAGGATGAAAATGGACAAGTGTTCATTAATCTCCCTACATTGTACATGGGTTTAGCTAAACATGAATCACTAAAATATCTTAAAAAAGCTAATTCTTCCGCAAATGCAACAGATAAACCCCCAAGGGGTATTTACAAACCATAAATATTATTTAAAAACTAAATAAATATGTTACATGTATTTATGATGAACAAAATAAAATGGGCCTACCTCCCGGAAGAAACCACAAATAGTTTGGTCTGATACGAGATCTGCATCTTCCCCAGGAATATCCGACAGGATAGAGGATTCATGGAGTTTCCTCCTCTTCTCCATCTCCCACTCTTCAATCCCTCTAACTCTCTCATTTGAATAGAAAAATTATGGGAGTCCCATGGAATTCCCAATATTAAAAGGTATAAAATAAGGATGAAAAAAAAGAAAACAAATAAAAAATAAAAAAATGAAAAGGGAATCAGGCCTAGCCACAACCCATGACTAAATGATACGATTTACCTTAAGGAAAAATCATTTTAGACTGATAATTGATGATAAAATATCAATACTATGATTCATTTGAGATATATTACTAAATTAATATGTGAGAATAAATTATTAATTAATTAATTAATTAATTAATATTCTACAAAAATTTAAACAACTCGGATATCCACCAAACTCTTATCCTATGGTAAAATTTCTATTCTAGGAAAATTGGAGTGGTTTGGAAAATTAACCAAGTTCATTTTATTGGAGAATTTTTCATTCACCATAAACACTCCTATAAAAATATCTTCCAATTTTCCTCAATTTTCAGGACCTATGATGACCCAAGTCATAAAAAATACCCCACCAAAAAATGTGTCTCTCCCCCAAGAAACCTCTAAAAAAAGATACCAGTAATCTCTCCCTCAACCATTAGCATAAATAACACTATCTCAACCTTTAAAAACCCAGTTTTAACACATCCAATAATATTTCCTAATACGAGTTGCATTGAACAGTGACTAATCCTATCATCCCCATCACAAAAATTTTCTTGTTATCTCCCAACTTCCCATATGACAATACACACATCCCACACTAAGTCCATCACCAAACACAATGGGTTTTTATGGAATAAATGAACTTAATATAGATCTATCATGAAAAAGAGAACTAATCCTTCCTATCCAACCAGTAATAACATCATCTACACACAAAAATTGCATAAAAAATTCTCAAGACACCCAATAGCCTATGATTAAATTACCACAATATGGATATCATTAAATAGCTTGCAAATGAACTATATTACTCATGATCAAATTAGACAAGTCTCAATGAAACTTGGTAAAGTTTCCAAAAACCATTAACAATGCACCTCATATAGGACAATTCAAATAAATCAATGCAACCTCGATACTCTCGATCAACATGATTTATTTCCATCAATCCATGATTAATTGCAAGACCACCCTCCACATGATCATCAATCCAAAGCCACACGTATCCAACTACACTCTTAATGTTCTACCCAATGTGGAACAAAAAATGAGTAGGGACAATGTTAAACCCAATTATCCCTCTCAAGCTATCCGCAATATAAGGATAACATCATGCACTCTGATTCTCACACCATAAATCCTTATAAATAAACACATCCTACTGGTAAAACAACACTATTTACACACCAAGGAAGAACCACCATGCCTCACCAACAAATCCTTGATACAAGATACATGGGCCTCACCATAACAACTGATAGATTACATGTGGTGATAGATGACCCCTCTTGAGGAACACTTACAATTTATTTTAGGGAAATAACTGTCTCATGTAAAATCAGTTCTAATCTAGAAATCCATGAGGAATCTTTTCAAAAATTGATCCGCTTATATAGAACTCGTATCCACACTATATCATAATAATTTCCATAAATTCTATGATGAATGGACTCTGTCACCATCACAGACCAACCTCATCAAACATGATCCACTTGACCATTCATAATAAGTAATATAAAACACCATAGACATGTATATGTCATGTGAGTCATATGGTCCTAGAATGATGAATGAGAAATGAAATTTTTCCATAGCCCAAAATAAAAAAACTAGAATAAATAATAAATCCATAATCCCATGTGCATCAAATAAGGTGTAATCAGGAAACCATACAAATTGAATCAAACATTCATAATACAGTGCCCTATAAACATGGACATTCTATTTTCAATGGTGATCTTGACTTAGTAGTCTGATAACCATATAATGTTACAACACATTCCTAGACTAATTATCTTCAAACTCCCCAAAAAACAAAACCAAACACCTCTAATACCATTTGAAAATGAACCATCTTAGGTCGAGCTGACAAGAAAAATGAGATGGATTTCCACAAGTCATCCTGAAAGTCACCTCAAGGGCTTGAGGATGTCAAGAAGAAGTGAGGCTCTAAAGGATACTATGAGGATACCTTATCCTTGGGTCAGATTGTAATAACAATTGAAAATAACCAAACAAAAATATACAAGTAATAAATATTTTACATATAAATAATAACTGAAACAAAAACATTCTAGAATAAATGGAATGTAATATACATTCATACATAATATTAGGCATGAAAAACATACAATAGATAGTCACCTAGTGGGATGATTACATATAAAAAATAAGAAACAAAAAATAAATACAATGTTCTATATTACTAACTTCAATCCAAACCACATACCCATTCTCAACGATGTTAGAGCTACTCTAGCCCAATCCTGATAATCCAAATTAGTGGCTCCACTCAATCACGCCAAACTAGCCCTCAATCCATTCATCATATTGCTTATGCTACAACATTTGAGAAGACATCGGGTCTGCATGCACACTAAGGTACATATACATGGGGTGAGAAATAAAAATAATTAGGCCACCCCCAAGGTGAAATAATAAATATAAAGTTATAATGTATCATATTATGGTTTTTAAACATATTTTTATTTTCAATAAATTAGTGTTAAAATGGATTATTTTATAATTTAATCCAACTTTGATAAGTTTTAAAATATATTCTACGAAATTATATTATTTCCTTAATAAAAAATAAAATTTGATTAATAGTAAACATTCAAATATAAAAAAATTATTTCATTAATATTTAAAAAAAAAATCTTTTTTATTTAGAAAGATATATGTTCAATTTTAAAATAATTTTAATTATCTTTAAAAAAAATTCGATATTTTTTTATAAATTATTATTATAAGTGAATAGTTTCAATAATGTTAGTAAATAACTATTTAATTCTATTTTAATAGAAAATAATTTTAAATGAAAAGAAGTTAACATTAATAGAAAGAAATAAGTAAATACACTAATAATAAAACATAAATGAGAACATATATATGGTTAAGTGTATTTAACATTTTTTTGAAACATATTTATTTTATGAAATATCGGTTATTTTAAATAATTTTAGGAGCCTTTTTCTTTATTGTAAATTTATAGTTTTCAAAATATGTTGAATATAATATTATTACCTTTGAGTAATTTATTTTCAATTTAAATTTATAAATATAATTTTACTTACAATGTTCAATTTATGGTTTTTATTTTTAAAAATATATCGCATATAAACAATTCTCCATATATGAAAGCTAACATTCCAAATCAACAAAACATTGTGGGATAAATGATTGACCATGGTCGGAAGCTACCCAAGATAGAAGGCATGGTGTCATGTGAGATGATAACCAGTATTAAAGGATTGGATTCATAATGGGTTTATAGTGCCTACATGGTGCACCTGGAGGTGCATATAAGTTCAGATGTGTCAGCTCATCCATATGTTTTCCATGAAAGTGTGTTCAGGTGTATCCACAGATCAATTGGTCTTCAGAACAACTTTACATATAAATAGGTTGTTAGATGAACAATTTTTCAATGTGGGACTGGGGATCACAAGAATTATACAGCATTTTTAAAGTCACTGTTTATGTCATGTCTGTGTGATTGAGAGAATCTCAGCCATTCGATCTCCTCATTATTCAACTTCTTCTTTGTATCAATTTAAAATCCCTCAATATTCCATTCCCCACCATAATAGGCTACAAGAAATCATTTGTATGATCGACCTAAAAACTATTAATCTTGGCACCCACACCTCCTATATCAATATCATGTCAAAAAAAATATTTAATGCTAGACCTATCAAACTATGGAAATCCACACTTCACAAGACTTCAAACACAATAATCTTCAATAGAAATTATTTCCTTCCCAAGGAATCTTGGAATGTACAATATAAATCTAAACATGCGTTTATAATAAAATAATACACTTACAAAAGGGAAGGATTCTCTGATTTCAATGGTTTTTAGGATATATATCATATTTCATTGATGTATATATATGCAATTTAATCAAATATTTCTATAATAATTAAAAATGGAATTTCCATGAAAAATCCACCTTACTCTAATTTCCAGTTGCTCAAATACATGGATGCTTAGATCCTTTAATATAGGCTTATGTTCATCGTTGATTTATGGTTTACCCTTCAATTGTTTTTATACCATAATCAAAATAAATACCCATATAAATATATATGTAGATATATAAATATATCTTCCCCATCACCCATAGGAAAATACATGTCCCGCATCTCTCTTTCTCTGTTGGTCCTTACATCCAATTCCAAGGTCCAATAGTGGATTACACTTTTGTTTAAGACAAATTTAGTTTTAATTAAAATTAAAAGAAAAATCTAATTACAAAACAATATATATATATATATATTCCAAAAACACATTTATTAAGGAAATTATAATTTTCTATGTACATTTTTTATCCAAAATTTATTTTATTGTTTTTAGGATTAACTTATTTAAATGCATTTAATCTATGGTTTTTCAAAATACTTTTTAAAGCATGGGATTCATTTTCAATGAACCCAATTTTCCAAATCATATCATAATTTTTATTTACTATGTGATTTTATGAAAATTGATTATTATTAAACTCAAATTATCATATTTTTAAATAGATCCACTATTTTTCTAAAAGAAATGCACCTTATGATTTCATGTATCATTTCAATAACCTTTTATTTCACATATTAGTATTTTAAAAGTACTATTTAACTATTTTTTATAGATTCTATATTGTTATGATTTCAAATAACATAATAAATTTTTATTATTTCAGTTTTTATTTCAAAACCATATTCATACAAAGGGATTATTTTTATACTAATGTAATTATGATTCTTTTTCAAAATCGTTTATTTTTTATAAGAGAATTTACTATTTTAAAAACCCCAATTTCAACAATTATAATTATATGTAAAATTATTATTTCCAAGGATTAATTAAAATTTATAAATTTTTATTAAAAATCTATTTATTTATATAATCAGAATTTGTAATCATAGTAATCAAAATATGCTATATTTATTAATGAAATTTCATGCATGTGATTACATGTATATTTATAATATCAATTACTCTTTTAAAGAAATTATATCAATATACTATTTATAATTTATAGATTTCTAAAAATCATTATGAAATACAGGTGTTTTCTTAAAGTCAGTTTTTTCAAAGTGTATGTGATATAAATTCATTTTACAAGTAGAAATAATTTATGAAGATTTTACAGGATGTTTTTGTTGAATTCAAATGATAAATGAAGTCTATTTAAAAAAATTAAACAATATGGCCTTTGGGTATCAATTTTGATGATGAGGAATGGGAGTGAACCCACAGCCTCAAGGGGATATTGCCCCAAAGGTGATACAACTATTGACCTCATAGTTTTATTAAGGTCTAACAAGTATCATTATATTTCATAAGGATGTTATTAGTTTGAAATGAATTTTTCTAAATTGTTTCAAGGAGAAATCTGATTGGTTTCAAAGGTTATTATATTTTGAAATTAAAATGGTTTTTCAAAATGATATGTACACTCAAATCATTTAAGAATTATATATTATGGATATTTTTTTAAAACCCCATGTTTATATTTGGGAAAAATATTTTTCAAATTTATTTTATTTTATATAAATAGAAATGTTTTAAAATTAAAATTTTAAAGGATTTTTAAAGGATTTTCATTATTTTAAAAACCCCTTACTGGGAAATATTATACTCACCCTGTATTTAAAAATTCTTTTCAAAAGACCACTATAAGTTACAAAGGTTTTTGGTTTTATATAAGGAGCTAGAAAGAGTGAATCCAAATAGTTATGTTGTTAATTTAAAATAAAAAATTTTAAACGAAAAATAATGTTCCTCAAAGACTATTTACACTATAGGCTATAAAATATTATTTTAAATATGATTGAATTAAAATAATTAAAAGTTGAACTATAATAATAGTAATAATAAATTCAAGAATATTGACACATATACAAGTTTTTATAATTATTTTATATTTAAAATAAGAAAATTTTCAATACAAACATCTATATACACCATATTAATTTAATATTTTTCTTAATATTATTAAAATTCAAGAATATATATATATATATATATATATATACTCATGAAAATTGGATAAAAATAAAAAAACACTCACACACATAGACCCAAAAATATATATTTACCAATATATATATATAGATTATATAAAATAAAAATAATTCAATAATTAAAAAAACGACTTTAAAAAAAGACATACCTGTAGCAATTTTTTTGAAAATTCAAGAGGTCACTACGCATCATCTTTAACAATATCCCCAATTACCACTTCCCTTGCCACTTGTGGATTCCAATTTCACCATTGACCTCCATACACCTTCACTACAACCAATCTATCTACACATATGACATATCTACCACTAACACTAACGTTGTAAGCCACCACCAGTGACACCTTGTTTTCTGATCACTTATTATGACGTTAACCCCTTTATCCTCACATGACATTAGAAAATCTTCTCCACTATCCATAATTTATATGCCTACATTTATGGTTGTCCAAGAATTTATAATATTTCCCCATGTTATTTTATTCATATACAAGCATGGAGAGTAAGGAAACATAATACAGTAGAAGGATGTGGTTGCCTATCCCTTGCAAGAAAAAAATGAATTAATTACTGATTTCTTTTAATCCAAACAGTTCTGGGAAATAATTTTTGGGACCAGTATATATTTGGGATACACTAGCAAAGTTCTGAGGATATGATAATGAAAATCCTTGTTTATATGATCTATGATTAAAAAATATGCATTTCTGAGCAAAGGATAGGGGACATGGGTTTTGTTTTGGTGTTACATTCGAGTGGGTGATATGTGAAGGCGAAATTCATAAATGTTGATAAAACTTACCAGGTAAAGGAACTATTTTTATGGTTACTATTTTATTATTATTGAAGAGACCACCTATTTCATTGATTTAAAAAACAACACATTTTATGATTTTAGGGTTTATTTCATTTCACATCCTAGTTCCGGGTGCCGCCCAAGGGTGCCTCGTACCTAGTATGTCACTGGACATAAATCAATTTTCCTCAAATGTCAGAGGATGACAACTAGCAGCGAGGACCAATGTATTATAATGGGGAGACTATTCCCACATTGGCAGAGTATACACAATGTAATAGAAAATAGTAAACAAAAACAAATGTAGTAATACCATAAAACAAATGAAATAGTGGAAGAATAAAAGTAATATAACAGCTGAAGCATATATAAATGATGCCTTTCAATTGTGTCTAGGAAATCAGCAAAAAAATCACAATGCTGGAAATATAATACTAAAACTAATGTAACATAAATCAGTAAACAACAATAGCATCGAAAGCCACAACTTGGTCCTATTATCTCTATCTCCAACATCAATCAAGTACCTGATGAAGAAGGGAGCTTTCCCTTATCTATACCTTCATCCATATAATATGTTTGGGTCCAAAAGAATGACCCAAACTGGGTGTGAGACGAATCCCAGTAGGCAAAAACCAAAATATTTGTGCCTAATTTTCAGTGAATACATATAGCAGGTAATATTCAAAAATAAAGAATCAAACTAGGAAGTACTCAAAAGTAAACAATCCTACAGTTTTCAATTAAATTCATTTACATTTATTAATTATTCCAATAGTTGAAGAATGAAATCCTGAAAACTAGCCAAATCTCTGTATCCACTATGTAATAGTGAAAAAGATGTCTTAGAAGAGCATCTAAACAATCCTATAATACCATGTTAAAGATTTTTCTTTGTCATAGAAGACTCATCACAATCATTCAATCATTCATAAACAACCCTCTGGGAGGATTGTCACAATAGTACCCCTCTGGTTTAACATATCATATATTCAATAAATAATTACCCTTTGGGAAATATCACACATTCTAACCCCTTTGGTCCCACATAACACTAACCATTTACAAACAACCACCTAGGAAGCTCTCATCCTAAATGGCACATGGATCTACATAGAAAAAATTAACTAAATTTACCACTTGGTAGCTCTCAAATTGAATTCTCTAGGGTCAAACATTAATTTTAGTAATGAACCTCTAGGTAGCTCTCATGGTCTATCCCCTCCAGTCTATGTCCACCCGACAGCTCTAATAGACAATAACTATGGGTCAACATAACAACAATTTATACATAAATGACTCTAACTTGGGAAGCTCTCATAGTCAATCCCCCTTGATTATACTTTCACAATGATAATCACATGCATCTCATAAAATCAGTAACTCCATATTAACAACCCATGCCATGGAAAACCAAACTTGCCTAATATGGATTCTAAACCAAATGGACATAATTGATAAAATAAGGGAAACGCAACCATAATCAATGTATAATAACTTATTCATATGTAATAAACCTTTCTCAATCAAACACACCACAACAGGTATTAAATAGGGTTAAATTCCAAAACACGCAATACCCCATACAATGGTATTTGGCACTTTTAAGAGTATATAATTCAGTGAAAATCAAAGAAAGGCACAAAACACCTACCTTGATGTTGAACGATCAAAACTATTGAACTTTGGCCCTTGAATATTCCTAGAACAATTTAGATCAACCAAAAGAATAAAATAGACTTACCTTTAAATACTCATCAGAGAGGAGTAATTATGGAAAAAGGCTCAAGGGAAAGATAGAACTCCCCAGTGGCAATCCAATGCACCTGACAAGAATCTCAATTGAAGGTCAGACGAAGAAATAGGGGTAGCTCGATGTTCTATCAAATTTTTTTGATCTACTATGTGAAACATGAGGAGAAGGAAGATATTATAGATGTGAGAAACGACCCCATACCGATAAATAAAATAATAAAAAAGTACATGGCATGTTCATTTAATGTACACGCCAATTACACACCTCAACTGCACATCACTTTTGGATGCCTTCCAGGTCACGTAAAATGTAATCTACTTGGCTATTACATGGCCATTACGTGGCTTTATGCAGTACCCAGGTACACGACATGTACTCATGAGTACACTGTGTGTACATAAAAAATTCCCAGTCCTTTCTTTTTCCAAAAAAAAACAAAAAATAAAGATCCATACATGATATGAAGATCTAGTTTCTTTGAATCATCCCCAATTAAAGAAATGCATCCCTAGATTTCTCATCCAAGGGTGGTGAATAGGAAAATTGAAACAACTCTGGCCACTAAGAGCATACAACGACCTCCCTCTCCCAAGTCTCATCATGTACTCAATTTTTTTTCCATAGCACTCATACCAGAGGAATTGACCTGCCAGGGAGAACCTTCATGATTTGATTCACAATACGTATATAGTTCTCCTCGATTGATGCATCCACCTCCAACTCAACATTCTCAGGTTGGAAAACCTAAGATGGGTATGAAAAGGTAACATCATAGTTGAGAAACTTGTTTGATGTCATGCAATCTTGGTACCATTGAGGTACCTTCAACTGATAGGAAACTGGCCCGACTCTCTCCAAAACCATAAACGACCCAAAATATTTTGATGGAAGCTTCCCTTGTATCCTAATCCTCTAATGTCCCAACCTTGGTGTGACACGTAATTAAACCTGGTCTCTAACCTCAAACTCCATATGTCATCTTAGTCGATTAGCATAACATTTCTACCAAGATTGTGAAATATCCAACCTCATCTAAATCAACTCCACCTGCTCGGTGGTCTCCAAGACAAGATGAGGTCCCAAAATAGCTGCATGTCCTGCATCTATCCAACATAGGGGTGATCGATATGGAATTTCGTAAAAAGCCTCATAAGTTTCCATATAAATCATTTTTTAAAAACTGTTATTGTACGAAAACTACACTAGGGATATTTTTCTCTCCCAAGAGCCCCCAAAATCCAAGATGCATGCTGGATGCATGTCCGGTAAAACATGAATCATGCACTTGGATTGGAAATTTTTCTTGGGATGGTATGTTGTACTCAAAAGTACCTATGGAACCAAGGCCCTCTGTAGTCCTTTCCAAACACTAGAAGTAAACCAAGTGTCCATTTCTGAAAAGATAGAGTGCAGAACCCCATGCTAGTGTACAATATCACAGATGTACAACCTTCCAAGCTCATCAACACTAAAGGGTTACTTAATATGAAATAAATGTGAAAACATCGTGAGTCTATAAACCACAACCCAAACCTCGTCATTCCCTCGAGGCGACTTAAGTAAACCCATCATGAAACCTATTGTGACATCATTTCTCTTCCTCATTAGAATGGGTAACCTGTAAAAGCCTTGTTGATTGATTATGCTTTGCCTTCACCTAATGATAGATAGAACATATCATAAAAAAACTAGCTACATCCCTCCTCATTCCTGGCCACCAATACTGACCATATATATATTGATACATCTTGGTGACACCAGGATGAACTGGAAAAAATGAGGAATGAAAATTTCACAATAGCCTTGCACATAGGCCTGCTAACAACCATACCCGTCCATCAAAACGAAAGAACTCATCCTCAACTACGGTCCATCCACGAGTAGGATACTCTCTTGACATACTCTACTATATGAATAAGCCTTTAGAATCTGGTAGCAGACTCATTCACACTAGATCCAGTAGAGTAGAGGTAAAAGCGATAAATGAAAGAAAGTTATTCCCCATTCTATCGTGCATCTCCAAATGAATCTCATAGAATTTATCCATAAGATTCCACTCATTACATGCCTACAGAACTTCCTATATCTGAGTCCTCTTTCTCAATGCATCATCCCCTACATTTTCTTTCATAGGAATATATGCAATCACAATGTCAAAATAATGAATTTACTTAAACCACCTTCACTGTCTCAAATATAGATCATGATAATCAAATATATACTTGAGGATTTTTATGGTCAATGTATACCAAAAAATTATATCCCAAAAGATGTTGTCTCCAACTGCTTATATAATACCCAACAAATACTAACTCGAGATATTACTTTTGGTAGATCCTCTCATGTGGCCTCTACAACTAAGACCCATATGCAATGACTCTTCCCCCCTTCATAAGAAACACTCCCATCCCGATAACTGAGGCATAAAATTAAACTATTTAACTCATTCCTGGATTTGGAAATATTAGTATCGGTGCTGAAGTCAATCCCCCTTTCAGCTTCTGAAAGGATTAATCGTAAGAATCTGACCACATGTACTTCACACCATTCATAATCAGGATCGTTAGTGGCACTACAAGGCGTGAAAAGTCCTAAATAAATCACCTACAGTAACCAACCAACCCCAAAAAACTCTGAACATCAAAGAAGTTATTCTGTTTCTCCTAAGAAACTAATGCTTTCACTTTCTCTCGGTATACTAATACTCTTATTTCTGAGATGACACGACCCATGAAGTGAATATGGTCCATCTAAAAGTGTCATTTTGGGTGATTAGCATATAACTGATGCTCCACCAGTGTACTCAATACGATCTCAAGATAGATGGAATGGTTGTGTCGATTGTGAGAGTACATCAAGATATCATCCATTAAGACAACCAAAAAAGAATCCAAGTATGGATGGAATGGTCACTAATGTCGATTCTATAACAATATCAATAATGAAATATACATATCTCTTAATATATAAATCTGAAATGTTGTCTGGAAAGACGTCTCTGAAATGATACACCACTGGGGGGAAAGTCAATCTATGAGGTCCCCTAATAATCCAAATATCAACTAGAAATTTGGGCTATAATTCTACCCAAACCATGATGCTAAGGTCTAGCTCTACTCACCTGGACAACTCATTTAGCTTTGCGTAGAAAAGACCCTCCCAATGGTGATGTGAACATCACACAGCGGCAATAATAGTCAAAAAAGTCCTTGAAGGAGGTCTACTTGTCCATTCATATAATATCATCGAAGCCTGTCATCTCTAAGACATAGAGGTCCCAGAAGTTGTGAAATCCACAATCCTTAAAAGGGTACTCTTTTTCATGACATACAAATTTCTTTCCAAATCCCCAACTGAGTTTCCAACATCATAACATGCTCATAAGTAATGATACAATGCCCAAGTCCCATCAAAATTTAAACAAATATAAAACTATGAGAATACCTTGTATCAAGAAGAGAAGAAACTAAAACTGGGGGAACTAGAATTGTACCTCTAACCGAAGAGGTTTTGGGAATTATAGGGTCCTGAATAATCCACAAAGGAGAATGAGAATCCCTCTTAATTTGAGAAAGGATTCTACCCAATTTCCCTCAATGAATTGGACAAAAATATAGAGAATTCTCAAAATTGGAAAAGGACCGACCGGTCTGCGTACCGGTCCAACATTGATGCTACACGGATGGTTCAGCGAGCCACCCCCTCCGTGAACCAACATCGTTCGTTAAACAGAGGCGGGAACCCGTCCGCGGGCGTGAAGTAGAACAGGTGCCTGGCCGGTCCCCAGTCACGAACTGCCCCACCCACGAAACGTGCCAACTGTCCTAGACCGCACGCGTTGTCCTTCGCGTAATTGAGGTGGAGCCCTGCGCAGCCTAAAAGCACCCCCGAATCAATTTGGTTCATGGGTTTGGTGCATTCAATGACCCCCCCCCCCCCCCGTGAGTTACGGATTGACCAAGTCATCCATAAACCAGGTTTTCGGTCATGGGCCTCCATAGAAGGTTCCACATGACCATAGATACATATCTTCTTCCCCTATAAAAGGACATTTAGGGGGAGAAGAAAGGGATCGATCTGATTCTGGTAGAAGGATTCGATGATCGGGGGATCGATTGTTCAGACTCCATCAGCGGGAAGGCATGGAGATTGACTTTTGAATAAGAATTCCAGAGGAAGAATATTAGGATTTTGCGAACAACGAAGTTCCAATTTGTGAACCAGAATAGGTATAAAACTGGAAACGAATTGAAAAGGAACCAAAAAACGCATAAAAATTGGTGAACTGTGAACTTAAAATAATCAAACCGCGAGTCATGACCCCTCCGCGGATGTAATCCCAGCAGACCAGGGTGTTTATTCCCCTTTTTTTGATCTGACGCACTGGGTAGGACCCACCTACGCGGGCGAAGCTCTGACCGGCGAACCCCCGAACGATGATGCCCCTGACCAATGTTGCTCGCGCGGACTGCACCATGTACCAACCTAATATGCAGGCCAAACCTAAAGCCACGTACCCCCCAAGTACGCGGGATGCCTATCAATCCGCGTACCACCCTGGTACGCGGACGGCCTCTCCAGCCGTGTAGCCACCCCCCATGCAAAGGGCGCCACTCCTCATGCACCAATGCGGCCCACCAACTCTTTCAGTGTTCCCATTCCCCGAGCTAGATAAAACCCTTCCAATATGGACCCATCTTTTGTAATCCCTTCGTTGACCTATTCATCAGCCCTGAGCCAAGGCCTCTACAGAAGCCATCAAACCTGTATGATGAAACCTTCGGCGCATCGGAACAACACTTTGAGTTCACATACCCATAGTAGGTGAGGAAAAAGAGGTTTTCTTGGCACTTAAGTGGATTCTCGAGGCATTCCTTGGTCCAAATACCAATGGTAGTGTAGGGTCCGAGCTTGGGAGTCCTCGTTGTGCCTATCCACTTGCCAGGATTAAGGGACCCCGCTCATGTTTCCTTTTGACGAGCGCTAGTAGTGAGCACTTCTACCCTCTCCTGAGAGTGGTCGGGCATCCCTCCTGGAGTAAGCCCCACACCATACTTGCCAGAAGCCAATGGACCTTCCCCTCTAATCAAGAAAGGTTCATTACTCTGCTGAGGGACTCCAACCTTCCTCCAACATCAGGGAGAAGGAGAGTCCAGTGGTCCTGGCCTTCTCCTCCGCTCATCGTCTTTCGCCCCTTCCCATGGTAGGGAGAATGTGTGAGGCTTTCCAAGTCTGTTGCAATCTATTGTTTCTCACACCAAGCATAACTCACGTGGTCTTATGGATTTGTGATGGTCACGACGTCCGTACAACGACGACCCTCAAAATGAACTATGTGGGTTCTGATCCCTGTTTCCTAAACAGGGTACGTAGGATGCCTCCCCAACTTTCAATCCCAACAACAGGCAACTCTCACATTTAAGCCCTAATCTCCCATAACTATGGGGACTTTGATCCCTAACCAATGGGGAGACGTAAGAATCCTCCCCGAGGTTCAATCCCAATTTGGGTCACTAACCATGTATGAGTCCCAATCATGCCCCTCAAAAGGAACTACATGTGTTTTGATCCCTGTCTCCTAAGCAGGGTATGTAGGAAGCCTCCCCGAGGTCCAATCCCAATTCAGTCCACTGACCATGTATAATTACCAATCATGACCCCCACAAAAAGAACTACGTGGGTTTTGATCCCTATTTCCTAAACAAGGTATGTAGGATGCCTTTTTGAGGTTCAATCCCAACAACATGCAACTATCACGTGTAAGCCCTAATCTCCCAGCACTACGTTGACTTTGATCCCAGACCAAATCGGGAGACGTAGGAAACCCCTCAGAGGTGAAATCCCAATATCTAAGTCTGATACACATCTTTCACATTCATACCATGTACTCATGACCCCAACAGGACCGTATCTAGGCCCAAGAAATCGCTTCCCAAGGGTCTTCTTGGCCGCTTCAATGTAAGTCTCGTACCAACATTGACCTAACATCTCTCGCCTGGGTGTCCCTGCCACAAGACATTAAACTGTATGGTTGGTTCCTTGTCACATGACCTTAAAAGGTGATGTGTCCTATCAAGTGGTACTAAACTACGTGGATTCTGATCCCTCTCACAAGGATACACAGGAAGCCTGTATCACGGGTTTGATCTAAACGCTCTTGTCATTATCTGTCCCCCTGGAAGACACTAAACTCCTGAGCACCCAGTTATGAGGCTTCAAACCAGTGCCATCTCAATGAGTACAAACTCCTCGGAGTCATTAATCCAATAAGGGATGGTAAACCTTGGGCCTAAATGATTCTGAATCCCTGCGTTCAGCTGACCATTTCCAACCAGGAGTAATTCGTGGATGCTATGCTTGGGTATAAACCAAAGATTCATGAACATATGAATACATCTTAAATCTATAAGAGAGTCCTGGAACAGGAAATAATTCTCCCCAAAATGGTTCGATGTGACCCACTTCCCATCCTCTCAACCTATTTGAGTTCTTAAGTGCTTCTGGCCAAATCACATAGTTAACGCCTGCTTTTGGAAAGAAGGTCCACATATTGTTGGATATGGAACCATTAGACATTTAGAATTGAATACAGTGCACCTGATATGGGTGATTAAGCAGAACCCAACCTTATTTAATCATCCATCAGGCAGCACACATTTTCCCATCGGTCGAAACAAAAATGGTGAACCCGACATGATTCTTTAACCAAGAATGAAGGATTTAACCTAATCCCACTCTGTTCCCCCTTATAGAGGAGGGACAAGCATGGTCATTAATTACACATGGGATTATGAGATACTTCTTTGCCAGGTTTTCTATTTGTATCTGTTAAAATATTTTATAGGTACCAATAAGAACTCCCTTCGACCCAATGGAATCACGGAGGAACTCACAAATACATACTTCAAGCAATTCAATGACTGGACATCCTCACCAACGAAGGACCCCGTCACCTACTCAGTGTCTTCAATGATGGGTCTCAGATGTGTTGATCTGAGAGTACCACTTGAACGGTACTCTCCTGACGGTGGAGGCGGCCATGCACACCCTCTAATCCACCAAGACCCGCTGGTCGCCTGCCCAGCAGCGGCCGCGAAAGCTGATCTAGACGACTCCTATTTCCGTCTCAAACTATTTCAGGAGTCTATCCCTAGAACGATAAAACTTGTACCTCCCTTATCATAGGGAGGTAGATGAGGTCGACACTGGGGAGTTCATCCCCACTGAATGTGGGTTCTTCTCTAAGGCCCCCACTGGAAGACGTCATCACGGTTACACCGCGAATCAATATCCTCACTCTAAGGAGGATGTCTCCCCAAGGATCTAGGCCCACCCTCCCTCAGCTTCAGCCCCTCGGACCGCCCGACAAGGGGGAAATCGTACAACCAGGGACTGGATATCAACCTTTTCCCAGGAGGAGCTCCGATGCCAAGTCACAGAGACATATTGCGAGTAGGCACATACACATGTACACTCCTCCAAACCCCGCTATCCAAACATGGCAGCATCATATGAGCAGGTGCACATCCTCGCCAAGCTCCATCCTGCCCATCACTCACATAGAACGACACCTACCCAGTAGGCAGATCTTGCTGCCTAGGGTAATAAAGCCCACCAACCAGACGTGGTGGCAACCCAACGCCTATAGGATTAGCTCCTAGCAGATGCTCCTGACGCATACCGTCCCGATGTGGTGGTGATTAAAAAAGTCTGCCATCCAGATGGGGAGATAGTTAATAGGTGGGCATGTCTCCCTACCAACAAAGGACACTGACTCATTATGATGGGGAACCAAAATATGCAGGGCCAGCTCCCTGTGGATGCAAGTAAAGTCCGCTATACTGATGTGGTGGCAAATAGAGAGATAAACTGGCATATCCTAGTATAGGGGCAGACTCGTTATCCTGCCCCGACATAGGAGAATTTTCAGTACCCGCTGACCATCGGAGGACAAGAGTAGGATATTCCTAATACGATATTGGAATGGGCCTTCTTACCCATTCCATCCAAAGATGTCTCTCTGCATATTTTCTCAATGATGGAGGAGCATGTATCGATCCCAGATCATATTTTGCAGACTTTCCAAAATGTAATTGCATCAGCAGCAACAGTAAGGACTCGGTCCAGTGAGCCTATCTCCCCAATTGAGGGGACTCATATAAGATACAAGATAGCCACCTCAGAGCAAATCTACGTCCCTGCTTCCTCCCAGGAGGGTTGTCGGCCATATTGTTCGATACAAGGGAAACCAGACCAAACAGCTTCACTCGTTCCAACTGGGGGACACCCATCCATCACGGAGGATGATCCAGAGCAGGCATATATCCCTGCTAAAAGTCAATATGATCATCGGAATATCCCGACAGCATCACTGGACCCAATTAGAAAGGGACACAAAGGTGAAGGCCATTATCAACGACAGACAGCCGCTTCTGCCCGCAAGAAAGTGCCCCGAACGCGTCGATGGTAGCTGAAAAATAAATAGAGGGTTCATGACTCGGCTCTACTGGAAGCTGTGGTTCCCAATTCTGCTAAGCACATATCGATGGCTCAGAACCCTACCCATCCATTACCATATTATGGTAGTAGAATTACCAGTTGCGAAGATCCTCCCCACAATGTTGCTTCCAACAGCTCTGAAGGTCCTCCCCAAAGAA
The DNA here is from genome assembly GCA_963277665.1 of Viscum album. NCBI lineage: Eukaryota > Viridiplantae > Streptophyta > Magnoliopsida > Santalales > Viscaceae > Viscum > Viscum album. Next base: position 2,059,144,756 of record OY728133.1, on the reverse strand, counting down.
CCGGCAGGGGACTCCCCCATGGGGATATAACGATCGATCACGAGAGATTCTCTTTTTATGAGAGTCACAGAATCCCTCCTCCTGACTAGAAGATCGATCAGAATATGTCCCTCCACATACTGTGGTCCACCCTAAAGGTCCTCCTTGGGGTATACACTGCAAACACACTCTTTGCAGTGGGACCATATATTATGATAGTAGTCCTCGCTATCATAGTCGTAACTGCATAGGTCGTCCCTGCAGTGACATAACATCATGAAAAGAAGGCCCTCCCCTTATTGTGGTCTACACTGAAGGTCCTCCCCAGGGGTTATGTTGCAACAACACTCCGTGCAGCCAGGAATCAGATCACGATGGTAGTCCTCACCACTCAGATAATGGGGGTCCTCCTAGTAGAGACGTCAAGCAATGAGAAGGCCCTCCCCTCATTGCAGGACAGCTTGAATGCCATCCCTAGGGTGTACCCTATACACATTCACCCTGTGGTAGCTATGATGGTAGTCCTCTCCACCACATCCACCATTACGAAGATCCTCCCCGCAATGGCCCCAAGAAACAAGAAGGTCCTCCCCTTGTCACAGTGTGTCTTGAAGGTCCTCCACAGGATACACATTGAACATCAAACCATGATGGTCATCCTCACCATGATGGAATTTATTACGAAGGTCCTCCCTGCAGTGACATATCATATCGACAGTAAGGCCCTCCCCCAGCCCAATCCAGCACAAAAAAGCTCTCAATTGCCAAGGCACTCAGAAGTACAGGATCAAGCATGTCAGATTCCCAGCTGGTCTCCAACAACTCCCTTCTTTAATCAGGAGATAGTCTGGGGCCACATTCATCTTATGAACTTCCTCGGAATTTCCCACATGATAATTCAATACCTACTGGCCCCACTGCCTCCGACCACAGTATCGGTGAGTGTCTCATTTGGACCGACCAGGTATAGGAATCACTGGCGGATGAGTATTCCGACCTGTTTCACATGAGGAAATGACTTGCCAGAGATGATGTACCAGGTATGTTTTTGCCCATGACCACCCCTCAATTAGACATACCCAAAAAGTTACCAAAAGAATGTGTGAATAACATCCACTCTAATATATGGACAACCCTCCACTGGCTGAAATCAAGCTTCCTACCCTACGATGGATATGTAGACTATTTCAAGACAATAGGAGGCCACCTGCATCATATCGACCTAGAAGCTCTTCCTTCGTCGTGGCAAATGAAACCTGAGAGGCATAAAGGAATCATTGAGTTAGCTTGCCTCCATGCACTACACCAGTTGCGCCGCCTCATTGGTGACATTCTGATGGGACTCCATATCAGAGGATGGTGAGAACATGGTGTCATGCATTTCACTTCGGTCCTCGCCCAGAAGAACCCATTCGGCATAATGTCTTGCAATGTCATCACGTCAAGATGGTAATCAAGTGGGGTCCCTGTTCAGGAAATGTGACAAACCCAACAGAGATCGTCATTGAGTAAGTCCTAGAAGTGTCATGATCGATGGGAAAAATCCATTCACGAACTCCTAAATCAGGCCACCGAAAGCATACAACAAGCCTCTCGCCTAAGAGAGGCCAATCAGCAGTCATTTCTTGCCTCCCCATAGGGGATTGATTCACAGGTTAACTCAGCATCAGATCCAGTTCACCCCCGAATGGGGGAAAACAAGACCAGGCAGGTAGAAATAGTAGCAGCTACTATCACAATCTAGGGTCAACCCCATCCTGTAGGTCTAGGGGCATTTTTAAAAACATATTCCCCCATAAGACCAATAAAAACAGGAGGAAACTCAACATCGATGGAATAGAGCCAACCCCAACCCTCATGGTTGGGGGTATTTTTACCACCTCAAAAATAACCTCCCCCATGAGAATTAGTATTCTCTCATCTAGGGAGGATAGTCATAACAGAAGCTTCCGTCCCTATCCTGTCCTTTGAATGATCACCCCATCAAGAGGGAGGCGTACCATAATGTCGTATTAAAGAACTCCATGTGTCACCCTTCGTCAAGGATTCCGAAAGAAATCACGGGACAGGAAGGGGAAGACCAGTAAAAGGCGCGGGAGATCCTCTTCCTATTTAGAAGATGACATCTCCACCACCCCGTGATATTCATCCATTAATTCCATAGAGGTTAACCCCATGGGTGACACCGAAGATGATGCAAATCTGGATGGATCGGGAGATGATGGTATCAGTCAGGCTGTGATTCAAAACGAACCATCAAGTGTGCACACCCGGAACTAGAGGGCCGCCCTAAATATGGTCGCCCCTCCAGCTAACCCTCCCCCGCTAACCCTGCGAGCTTCCATAACTGATAAGAACAATGGTCTGGTTACCCTTAACCCACCTCCTTCTCTTGATAAAAAGGATCAACTTATGCTCGAAGAGATATTCGCTCGACAGTAAGAGGAAATGAAAGAATTGAGGTGGCTTAACGCCGAGCTACTCCAAAGGAACCGTCTTATTGAAAGTGCTTCCTAAGAAGATCTGCACCTTGCCCTCCCAGCATGTGCACCCCAAAGAAAATGGTTTGCCCTGGAAAATGAAGCGGGGTCAGAGACCCCGCCCAATGAAGCGCCTGGCCTGTCCAACTACCAGAACATGGTTTCAGATGAATACCAAGACTTCCCTCCACTCAAGAAGCAACCGGAGCGAGTACGTATGAACACTCCAAAGGTGTCACAAAGGGAATATTCACCCTTGGTGTCGGCCGAGCCGGATCCTCAAGAAATGCTTCAGGCTACACCTGCCCAAGACTGGGCCCAACAGGATGTAAACCAGGGTCACGCCAACTCTATCGAGGCACTGACAGCTCGATTGGAATAAATAGAAGGTCAACGCACTCAGATATAGCCAGAGTGAAAGCCCTGCCCATATTTGGTGAGAAACACTCATCCTCCGCCCAATTTTTGGAGCCTTGTATTCCCTATTTTCAATGGATCAGGAGTTCCAGAGCAGCAATTGATGCACTATGTGTCTTATTGCGACCCAATGATGGGAACTTCGGAACAACAAGAAGCAGTGAAACTCAGATGCTTTGTGCGGACATTGCAAGGATCTGTCTTTGTCTAGTGTACGAGTCTGCCAGCTTAGTCAATAAAAATATGGGAAGACCTTCAGCAGTAGATCCTATTCCACTCCAGATCAATGATGCCTAAAACAATGGTCAGTGAACTCATGAATTGAAAATAGAGGGATAATGAGAGGGTCTCATATTTCATCGCCAAATGGAAGGGTTTGACCTACTCTCTAAACAGGACAATTCCAAAAGATGATATGCTTTTCATATGCATCGGTAACCTTCCAGAGGAGATGTTAACACATATCATACCATTGGAGTACACCACTGGATTATGTAATCTCTCTTCCATTTCCCATAGAATTGAAGACTTTCTGCAGCAGAATTATCTGAAGACCTAAATAGCCTCACGAGCTCCTACAAAGAGTGAATTTAGAGCTAAATCATCTTCTGTCTCACTCAAGCCAGACCCTATGCATGCTCCACCTCCCAGGACTCCACCAAATCGTCAAGGGCCCAGTGTATATCAGTGACCGCCTTCGATCAAGAAGGAAAATCAGAGAGGATCAAAGTGGAACCCATTCAATGAACGATGACACTATGTATACTCATTCCAAGAGGACCAAGTCTGTAGCTACTTCATCGCCACAATTAATTTCAATATACTCCACCTCCCAGTGCCAGGGAAGCATAAAGAAGTCAGCCACGATGACATGCTAGATTACTATCCATACCATCGAATGATGGGGCCCAATATCCAGGAATGCTTCATCTTTAGAGACCTCCAATAAAGAGTGGTAGGCTCTAGGAAGGTCGATATGGGACCAACCCCAGCACATGTGACATATATTTCTACCATTGACTCCAAAAAAGGGGAGTGGTGGCAGGAAGTCACCAGCAAGAAGGGGCAGAAATTTGATGACTGGACGACTCACAAGACTGTCAATCGATCTCAGGGCATACTCTGAGCTCTACTAAAGTAGCTGGTGTTTCCGCCAGTATCCCCAAATGCCGCACAACCGACAATATCGGCCTCACAACGCTCCACGAGCAAGTCATCCAGTCATAATTGAAAATTGAAGAGACAAGAACAAGAGGAGTAGTCCGCAACGAGATCGAAGTTAGCCCTGACACTGTCAGATTTTATACCCTCAAACATGGCTCCATGGGTACCGACCCACCAAACGTCACCATCAGGGGAAACCATCCAGGTTGACCTCTCACAGGACGAGGATCTAATATTTGGTCCTGTTAGTTTCATCCATCTAATTGAATCATTCCCTGACGAAGGGTATGGTTACGAACCTGAGTTCCCAACACAAGGGTTCGGGAGAAGGAATTGCAGAGCAGGGGATGCCAGTGGAGGGACAGTCATGACCGAAACCAACCCTATGGTTTTAACCCATCCCAATCCGTTAATATCACGGAAACCCGTGGGAGATCCCTTCAACAGACTTAGCAGGAGAATGAATATCCCTCCACCTCCACAAGCATCCACTTTGGCCCCGTCATTCTACGGTACCCATCAGAGGAGGAACAAGTGTCTAGCTTCCTAGTGTGTACAAACAGACCGGCCGAGACGAGTCCCCAAGAACGTGGGAACACTGTCTACATCAAACCCCATGGCATGTACCTCCTCGTGACACACTCTAGCTCCCAGAGTGTCTACTAAAACTCTCCGGCAAAAGGAGAAGCATCGGCCGCTAGAGCATAAATATGATATCCTTAAGTAGGTTGCGTCAGTACCATCCATACTGTCAATCCAGGATGCCATGATTTTTGTAAATAGATCTCTGGGAGGTGCTTATAGAAGCCTTGCTCAGCACCCAGAAGTTTCAAGCGGAGGTACCCACCGTCGAGATTTACCGAATGGAGACTGGCCCTGCTGAATCCAATGCAGTAATTTCCTTCACTGATCAGGATGTTGATGCCATCATGCAAGGACACATCAAAACACTATATGTGTCTAGTACACTAAATGATGTTGAGATCTGAAAAGTCTTTATTGACAACGGCTCTGGAGTTAACCACCATCCATTACGGAAACATCGTATGTTGGGCTATAGTGAGGATGATATAATACCCTCAACCACAACTCTATTGGGTTACTATAAGAGTGAACAGAAGCCAATGGGACAAATCAAACTAAAAACCCATTTCTGTGACCTTGTGGCCAACTCAGAATTCCTGGTGGTCCGGCAGAACATAGAATTCAATGCCCTACTGGGAAGGTTGTGGCTCCATAGGCACATGGCCATTCTTTCATCCTACCACTAGTGTATTAAGTATTGAGTCAATGGAAAAGGTGGAACATTTCATGCTGATAAGGCCCCTTTTTACCTCTTCGATTCACACTACATTGACACCGGGTTTTATGAGAAAAATAAGAAGAATCCTTCGATCGATGGAATCGACTGGATCCCTGCTCCAAACGACCTGGAAATGGTTCCTGATGACCCCCTCAAGTAGCTTGGGGATGACTACGTACTTTCCATCCACCATTATGAGAGTATGAGTTCATGTCCGGAAATGTACTCAGCTATCCTCATGACTTCATCCATGACGCAAGAGCATAGTAGTGCAGAAACGACCGCTAACCCTCAATTTGGGGGTGAATTCTTGAGCGAGGACACCAACAATGCCTCACCTCTAGAATCCCAAGAGCCCATTCCAAGAACTCTCCCCCCGATAGATCAAGAAGATGAGAATGTGGGGGAAAATAGAAGGAATATCTCATGGATTCCGCTCCCACAATTGAGGAATGTATCTCCACCACTGTGGACGAGCTCAGGGAAATAAACCTGGGTACTAAAGAGGACCTAAGGCCCACTCTCATTAGTTCATCCATGTCCCTCGAGGAGCATGAGGTATATACCTCTTTCCTGAGGCAACATCGAGATGTTTTTTCCTAGAATTACACAGAAATGCCGGGAAATGATCCCAAAGTGGAGATGCACCACTTAGATCTTCCAGAAGACCACTGAGGCTATAAACAAGCGTCCAAAAGGATGCACGCCACACATGATTCCAAAATTGAGTCTGATTTCGATAAGCTTATTAAAGCAGGATTCATTTAAGAGGTCCAATAACCAATCTGGCTAGCCAAAATTGTCCCCGTCAAGAAAAATAATGGACAAATCCACATCTACATAAATTTCAGAGATCTCAATCGGCATTGCCCGAAAGATGATTTCCCGGTCCCGATCACCTCGTTATTAATTGACACAATGGCCGGGTTTGAGGAACTCTCCTTCATGGACAGTTATTCTAGGTATAATCAAATCAGGATGGCCAAACAAGATGAAGAATACACTACCTTCAGTGCCCCTCAAAGAGTATTCTGTTACAGGGTCATGCCCTTTGGTCTCCAGAATGCTGGCGCCACATATCAACACGTCATGAATCATATCGTTTAACCATTCATGGGAAGACTCATCAAATGCTACGTGGATAACATTGTGGTCGAATCAAGACAATTCTCGGATCACCTGTCAGACCTTGAAACCATCTTCAACAATATTTGACAACATAGCCTGAATATGAACCCCTTGAAATGTACCTTCAGGGTTACCTAAGGGAAATTATTTGGCTTCATCATACGCCATCATGGCATTAAAGTCAACCCTAAAAAGAAAAAGGCTCTCCTTGGTTTACCAGCTCACCGCAATCTCAATAAGTTGATAGGATTTCAAGGACATCGTGCCTAAATTAGTCGGTTCATAGCCAACCTGGTGGGAAAATGTTTTCCCGTCACTAGGTTAATGAAAAAGGGGGTTGCGTACCAATGGAAAAATGATTTACAAGAGGCATTCGAAAGCTTAAAGATGTAACTCTTAAGCCCACTAGTGCTGATGCCCCTGGTTGAAGGAAGTCCTCTTATCCTATATGTGACGACCCTAGAGCAGTCACTGGGAGACTTACTCACACAAGAAAATGACAGTGACTGTAAAAATAGTCTCCATGACCTCAGTCAAACCATGATCGACGTTGAAAATCGATACTCAAACAACGAGAAGATTTGTTTGTCCATGGTCTCCCCAGTTGAAAATATGTGACATTATCTGTAGAATCATGAAGTCCATTTGGTCTCGTATAGTAACCCGATAAAGTATATCCTCAGCCGCCTGATGCTGACTAGGCACCTATCCCGATTGGTAGTCATCCTATAATAGTTTGACATCCGGTTTGTGCCTCAGAAATCCATAAAAGGCCATGCATTAGCAGATTTTCTAGTAGAGAACACCTCGATAGGGACCACCACACCAGACGTCGAGCTACTTGATGAAGACAACTTCTCGGTTCAACAGGAGTTCCCTACATGGGAAATGAACTTTGACGGTGCATCATGAAGCCTGACAGGGAAGAGGGTGGAGGATCCCATATTTAACAAGGTGGGTTTGAGGAGCATACTCATGTCCCAAAAAAAGAAAGCCTTGCTATATTCCTCTCTCCCGTCAGAAGTATGTACGAACAATTAGGTGGAGTATCATGCTCTCATTACAGGCCTAGAGCTCCCACTCCAAGCACATGTACAACACCTTAAGTTAAAAGGTGCCTCGAAACTGGTCATCATGCAAGTCAATGGTGACTATGATATTAAAAAGAACGAGTCGATTACCTTGTTTGACCATGTCCGAGGGTTAATGGAGGGATTCTCCACTGAACCAACATTGACCTATATTCCCCGGTATCAGAATTCCCAGGCCGATGCATTGGCTAATGTGGCCACATCGCTAGCTGACCCAGACCGGGATGAAACAATTATCAGTATTGCTCATTGTTGAATGGTATTTCCGTTTTTTCAGACTAAGATAGAAGAAATCAATGAAGTCAGTCCTGTCCGTGATCCATATGCTCTTTCCACTGGCTGGATGACCCCCATTGCAAACTACCTTCAAAGGGGAGAACTTCCATCGGACAGGGATGAACGAGAGAAAATACGGAGAAGGGAAATCAAATTTTTCCTATACGGTGGAACATGAAAGCAAGAGGTCCTCTAAAAAGAAGGCCTCGATGGAGTCCTACTCAAATGCATTGATGGAGAAGAAACCACTGCGGTCATAAATGAAGTACATGTCGGTGTATGTGGAGAATATCATTCAGGGTCTAATATTTCCCATCAGGTTCAAAGGCTTGGGTACTATTGGCCCACCATGACAAGAGATTGCAAGCACTTTATCGAAAAATGCCACTCCTACCAAATTTAGGCCAACTTAATTCACCAACACCCGTAGTTACTTCATCTGGCCTAGTACTCCTGGCATTTTCCATATGGGGAATGGATGTCATGGGACCATATTCTCCTGCTACGACCAAAAAACAGAAGTATATCCTCATAGAAACCGACTTCTTTTCCAAATGCGCAAAAGTTGTACCCATCAAGGATGCGGGGGAAAAAAATATTGTCAGATTTGTGAAATCCAATATCATCTCTAGATTTGGTATCCCCCATACCATACTGACGGAAAAAGGCACCATCTTCTACTCTGCTGAATTGGAGAAACTATACCAAGAATAAGGTATCAAGGCTAACCACTCATCCCGCTACCATGTTGTGGCCAACAGATAGATAGAGGCTTTCAACAAGACCATGTACAATATTCTCCAGAAAATGGTGGATAGAGAAAACAAATCATGGACGGATAAACTCCTTTATACATTGTGGGATTATCGAACCACAATCTGCACCGATAGTTGGGCTATGACGTACTCATAAGTATGAGGAACAGAAGCGGTCCTACCCATTGTGCTCCATTTGACCTCTCTCTGTGTTTCCATTTGTGATCAGTTATCCAACAATGAGCAATCAGAAAAATTGCTAGGTGAATTCGAACAGCTTGATGAGAAGCGGTTGCACACTTTTCACCATCTAGAAGCATATCAGAAACAGATCGCATGAGCTTTCAATAAAAATGTTCTTCTTCGGTCTTTGATGAAAGGATAGTTGGCGTTGGTTCTCCAGACCCTAATGATACCCGGAAACAAACCCCCAAAGCTAGATCACAAGTGGGAGGGACCATATGTTATACACATGGTCTACTCCAATGGAGCATATGCCCTGATCACTATGGATGGGTAGTTCACTACCGCTCCTATGAGTGTGAGATTTCTGAAGAAGTATTTTCCATAACCAAAAGCTGTTATTGTCCGAGCAGCAGGGCGTTAAACTGCCAAGCCCCAATGGTTTAAAATCTATGACCCTAAAGAAAGCGTATTTTGTCCTCACCTTATGACATTAAACTACACGGATTTCAGAGAGCTACGTATGGATTGATTCCTACCCTTGCAGGATACATAGTGATGCCAGGATTATGTATCCTAGCCCAGCCATCCCCAAATAATGTTAAAAGTTCCCTTTTTCCCTTGTGTAAGGACCAACCCTGCAGATGGTGTATCCATTTCGAAGAACTACATATGGAATGATTCCAACCTTTGCAGGATATGTAGTGACACTAGGGTCCCCCATCCTGGCCTAGACACCCCCGAATGAAGACTAAAAATGCCCTTGTCCCCTGTGTACAGACCAGACCTGCACGGGGTGTATTATCTTTTAAATAACGAGGTATGGATTGATTCATGCCCTCGTAGGATATGTAGTGATGCCAGAATTCCACAGCCTGGCCCAACCACCCCAAATAAATCAAAAAATACCCCATTTCCCCCATATAAGGGCCAGACCTGCACTAGGTGTGTTCCTCGTCCTTATTGAATGATGTTAAACTGCACAGATAAGAAAAAAATTACCCCTTTCCCCGGTACTGACCAGACCTACACGAGGTGTATTCCCCAAAAGAACTACATGTTGCTTGATTCCGGCCCTCATAGGATTCGTAGTGACGCCAGGATCTTATCTCCTAGACCAGCTGCTGATAAAAGAAAATAGAGGTATAAATACCCCTCGTCCTTACCACATGATGTCAAACTTCATGGAATCCCCTTTTCGTGTCGGTTCATTATCATCCTCACCACAAGGCGTTTAAACTGCATGGACTACGTCCTCACCGCATGACGTTAAAACATAACAAACATCATCCTCACCACATGATGTTAAACTGCACGGACTTCGTCGCGACCCACCCAAGATATAAAGAAAAATGGGGTGGGAATACTCCTTGTGAATTTGGATGCATCCTCTCCATACATCAGACTGCACGACCCTGATAATTGCGGATCTTCATAACCACCCATGGCCATCAGAAGTGGATAGTTAACAACATGTGGATACCTTTTTATGACTACACATACCATTCCGTTATTTTCTCTACATATTGATAGCCCCAGCCCCGTCTACCAAAGGCAATATTTCCTCAGGCGATACTCTTCCTATCTCCATACGCTTACCGGCCTCAGGACCCCCATATCATATCTCCCGATCCAAAAATTTATGGAGCAGTGGTTTACATGTTCATTCCCCTCTCACATACAAATGTTTCCTGGGTATCCCTACCTAGTTAGACTATTTATCTACACATGGTTCACATGACGTTCTACATCTACAAACATCAAGCCAGGGATAGGCCACTTTGACTCAACAAGAATTTGTGGTGAAAATTTTTCTTATATGCTTAGACACCATTATCCCCATATGTCGAACTCTGTGATAAGAGAAATCCCAGATTTTCATAATCATCCATGGCCATCAGAAGTGGAAATTCATCGACCAATGGACACCTTTGTATGAATATGCATACTATTCCCTCAATGGCTCTGCATATTGATTTCCCCTGGCCCATCTACCAAAGGCAATATTTCCTCAGGCGATACCCTTCCCATCTCCGTACACTTTCCAGCCTCAGATCCTGACACCATATCTTTTAATCTGGGAAACTCCATAGATACAGTCTACAACCTCATTCCCTCACACTTGTTCAGAGTATACCATAGCATCCTAACTCAATTTCTCTTTGGGTGATTGTAGAAATAGTCACCCAATGGTCTGAACTCTATGACTGTTAAACTAAGAGTACAACGTCTGTACTGCACGATATTGAACTGAATGGAGTAAAGGTAAACCCCATGCTCATGATAAATCAGCACAGGGAACTCCCCGAGATTTAATAGCAACTAGGGATGAACATCCCCGACATGTCCAGATATTTCCTTACCAAATGACTGACTTTGCGGCCTGGATAATCGTGCATCCACAAAATCATTCATGGACATCGGAAGCAGAAAGTTATCAAATCATGGACACCTTTTCATAACTATGCATACCATGCTCTCAGCGGCTCTGCATATTGATAGCCTTTGGCCCATCTACCAAAGGCAATATTTCCTCAGGCGATACTCTTCCTAGCTCCGTACGCTTACCAGACTTAGAGCCCCCATATCATTTCCCCTGATCCAAGAATCTCCGGGACTACAATTTACCCCATAAATCCCTCTCCACATCATGTATATGCTGAAATATTCGATCCCAGTTACATCCTAATCAAGAGTGGATTTTGAAACAACGTTCTTACCGCATGATGCTAACACTACACGGAGCATGTCTTTTCCACTTGGCATGCTGCCACAAGGACTGGTCCTTACACATTTAGGGAAATTCCTCCAACTAAAAGCATTTTCACAGATTTAAAAATGCCTCATGTCCACGCTGCGCGATGTAAAACTGCATAGTTTCTTTAATAATGTTCCTCTTCGTTACCGCATGATGTTAAACTGCACGGAAGACGTCCTTACCACATGACGTTAAACTGCACGGAATTTAAAATTCCATCTTTCTTCACCGCATGATGTTAAAATGAACTGATTTATTAATAATAACAATTCCCTCCGTCCTCACCACATGACGTTAAACTACATGGTCAAACCTATCATGGGTTCATCCAGGAATGGAGGCTTTCCTCTGTCCCTCAGTGCACAGGCCAGACATGCACAAACCACCATCACACACCACCGTGAGAAGTGATGACATCACCCATTCCCATGAAGTTTAGTCTAGATTTTTCTCCTGCATTCAGGCACCCTTTTTTAATAAACCATACACTGTACTCAGAAAAATCCAAACTCTAGTAAGCCACCCCTAGTGGTCCCGAATCTAAACTTCCCTAAAGTTTCCTGGCTATCGAGAGAATAAATTCATTGACTTAAGGACACCTTTTCATGACTATGCATACCATGCCCTCAGTGGCTCCGCATATTGATCGCCCCTGGCCCATCTACCAAAGGAAAGATTTCCTTAGGCAATGCTTCTATCTATATTCGTCTTGGCCTTTGAGCCCCCATATCCATCCCAGGATTTTGAAACCCTCTGAGAAACAGTTTACCAAACTCCTTCACAACCCTTTTTGAATATGGTGGAACATCTCTAACAAGATTACCGAGAACCAGGAAAATCCATTCCATTTTAAGGAATGTCCCTGATGCATGTCTTTAAACTACACTAAGCTCCAACCATCCGTCATGCTAGACAAATGCGTTGGACAGGGACCCTTCGTCCACACTCCTGATTAGTACAGATGTTTCGAAACCCTTTTATAAACCACAAACCCATTCTGATCCAACCATAGTGGTTTTCATAATTCTCCAAGCCACCCATGGTGGTTTCCATAATCTAGACATCCATGAATTCCTCAAGTCATCAGAAATGGACAGTCATTGACTTAAGGACACCTTTGAACAACTACGCATACCATGCCCTCAGCAGCTCAGCATATTGATATCCCATGACCCGTCTAACAAAGTCAAGTCTTATTTAGGCGATTCTTTTCCTAAATCTGCTCGCCAATACGGCTCCCATGCCTTGTGAAATGTGATGCATGTTGTTCAAATCTAAAAATGTTCCCCCCACGTGCATCTGAAAGGTATTCAGACATCCTTTAATCAACCAAGCCTTGTCCGGGCCCTTCCCGCACCTTATCTATTCAAATCTATTGGACGTAAATAATCATTAATGATAGTCTTATCAGTGGAACTTTAAATCGATCACAAGAAGAGGCACAAAGCCAGTTAGGCCAAAACCCAAAAATGGCAACCTAAGAAAAAGCCGAGCCATACTCTCTGAGTCCACGCCAAATGGGACTAGGAAAAATTATGGTATTGACGGAAAAGAAAAAAATTTGTGGGGGTTTTCTATAAAATGATAGCAATAGTAAAATAATGCTCACTTGATCCCTTGGTCTAGGAAAACAATTATAGCTCGTTTTAATTTTATCAATTTTCCTAAACTCGGATTACTCTATGTTTGGTGTTTTATCATATACATCAACCATATTAAATAATATCTATCGTAGGAGATGGTAGCAAAGAGTGCTAAGGAGATACATATTTTTGTTCCATAATAGAGTAGATGATAAGGGCTTCCACAATCTGGAGCCTCCTCTAGTAGTGAAAGGATATTATAGGATACTTTAAGTGGATTCATAAAGTTGTATTAGGTGCTGATGAGAATCCTTGATCGCTTGACGAAGATTCGGCAGCAAAGCCATCGCAGCTTCCGCATCAGCCCACAATGTTTCCACCTCCTGTCCTACATTTAAGCTCGCCTACATCTCCTCCTACATCTTCTGCTCCCCTTCTTCAATTATGGATATGGAATTCTACTCCTCCTACTGCAGCAACTGTATATCACTCCTCAGCACCTCTAGTCGAGAACTCTTCTTAAGTACATCTCTCTGAAGTCTCACGACTACCCCGACAAGGTCATGATCTTCTGTTAGGAAAAAATGTTGGGTCACCGAAAGGTAGGCTTTAGAATGAGTAGCAGAAAGGTGAGATTCAAAACCGCCAAGCCTCTCCCGGTCAGCGACCACCTGCTTGAATATATCACAAATGCCATGGTAGTTAAAGCCGTCTAATCCCAACAGCATAAATAGATCACGCAGCTTCGGTAATTTAGCCAGCATCTCTGCCAAGGGAGTCTGAGAAATCAGCATCCAGATTTTCTCCCATGCCCTTTGGAGAGTAGGACAAAGGCTGGAAAGGACCCATTGATCAGGCTCGGAGTCACTCCCGGATGAAGATACATACTTTGGGATAAACGTCACCAAGGAGGGACCTAATACGGCTTCAACCGCAAGCTCCGATGTCGTGGCTACTTCGCCCCTGATAGTTGTGGTAACGAGCATGATTGGATCCAATGGAACAATCGCCAGCACCAAAGGTTGTGTTCGTAAAGCCCGAAAGTCGATAAGACAGATAAGTATCCATAATCAGAAAAGGGAAGAGAAGGGATTCCGTTGAAAGAGATTGAGAAGTATCCCCCAATCATCAAGGCATCGGTGCCCACAAGCTCTACGCTATCGCTACCACACGAGGAAGATAATACATCTTCAATGGGAAATGGAGTCCTGAAAACCCCCAATGGTGCCCAGGACCTAAGGCCACTCCCAAAGGCCAGAAACTCCGAAATCTGTCTCAAAGCTCTCATCTACGGAGATCATGCCCGGGGAAATTACTCCCCTAGTAAATAGAATGATGGACTGCTCTTGGTTCTGAACAATTGGCCTGATAACAGGATCTGCCTCCATCACCATGTGATCCATCGGGTCCGAGGGAGCTAACCCCGTCCGATCTAGGGCCTCCTCTGTAATCACGAGCACCCAATCTTCCCCTGCAGCTATAGAGGCTGTGTGATCAACAAGCGTCTCGTTTTCCAGCTTCTCCTCCTCTGACATATCCCCAGTCATTGAAGTCAGAAGGAAATCATCCGTACCACAAGCCCCTTAAGTATGGCCCACCATCTCATCACGCTAAGGTATGGCCACAGGTGGTCCCTAAGATAATAAAGGGAAGGAAGGTATGACCACTTGGGCAGCCATAGCCAGGTCACTGATTGGCCCTACACCATAGCACCAAAATAGTTAATAAGTGGAAAAGTGAGAACATATGAGTTGGTAATTGAGTGAAAGGGAATCATGATTACTCGTCATTCCCTTTCTGATTTGTTCTGATAATTGGGATGCTTGCCGACGTCTCTGGAATTTCCTAGGGGACAATTCTCCGCTCAGGATGCTGGGAGGAGCTGGAGGAGGAAAGACCCTAGTTGGATCAACAATGGTTGCTTCCATGTGATCAATTGCACCAGGAGACCCCTCCTCAATGACCCCCGTAGTCAAGGTGCATGTTCGCATGCTGCCGTACCCCAGGGAGTATACTATAGGGATGTAATTGTCCCCTGGGATTCCTCGGCACCCTGCATAAAGAGATGAAACTTTAGAACCTTCATATTAAAGAAATAAGAAGGCCAGGATGGACAAGAAGGGAAACCTCTTCCTTGAGATCAGATGATTCGGGATGCTTTATCATCATAGACATGCGATTAGACCCGTAAAGCCAGTTTTGGAGTGAATGCACATATGCATCCATTTCTTTCAAAGAGGAAACTATTTCGTCCAGATCCTCTTCCAAAAACACGTGAGGTGGAACGAAGATAGTACCAATACCCAGAAGCTTGGGAGAGCTTGTTTGGAGTAACGGCTAATGCTCTTCATCTAAACCACTAGCCCTTAGGTCATCCCAAATCCTCCACGCGTCTGGAAATGTGGATGTAATAGGAATAGCTAGCCGGGGGGATCGACCTGAGCGGGTCGGGCAGCAACATGGGCTGGTGGAGGTGCCAATAGAAGTGGTTGTTTTCTAGGCCTCATCACCGCCCTAGAACTGTTGGAAGATACCTGTGAGCAGGACCTCATGGGTAGGGGAGGAAATTCATTTACCTCAGCCGCAGTAGGGGTACCAGCGGAATCATCACCCCATGAGGATTTATTTCTCTCTTCCTCCTCCTCTTCAGTCACCAATCGTAGAAGGGCCTAGACTCTGTGAGTTAACACCGCATAACCCAGGCATGCATGAATGTAGGCCTCGAGGTCCTGGAGATACCGATTGACCCTCTCTGGTTCCACATCGTAAATAATGTTAGCAGGAGAAGATATTTAGCCCATCCCATCGAATGCCACTTCTGATTCCTGGTGATGCTACCACAAAGAACGGGGGTAATAGCTATGAAAGGATGACAAGTCATTGAATTTGTCCCACTGGCCCCAGCTCGTCGGAAAGGCTGCATCAGCAGGAATGGACAACTCTCTCCAGGAAGTTTTTAGGGCATGTGAGGAGACACCTCTGTCCGTTCAATCCTTCCTTGGAAGCACGGACTAGTAGGGTTACAGAGAACCATTCCCAGCCTGGTTGGATCACTATCCCCCATTAGCTTCCTCTTTCTCTTCGATAGCTTAGGACTCGAGATAGTGGGCACCCAAAACCCTAACAGACCATTCGGGTAAAATTGCACCCAGGAGTCGACATAGATTTTGGATAAGAAAGGCATGGAGTCTTCAAACGTGGGGGTCATAACCTCACAGTCTGTGTCCTCTGGGTAAGAATTAGCCGCAAATTTCTGTCCACCATCAGATGGCAGTTCCCAGGGGCGCCATTGAGAGCAGGAGGACACATCTCCTGGATGCAGCCAAATTGACGTCCGAATCAGCAAGGCCCATACCCCTCACAGATCAATTCCCCACCGATACGAGCCACCAGAATACACACTTAGAGGGAAAAGAGGTAGCCCCTCTTGCTAAATTCCTCTGATATAGCGTTCCTGATTGCGCCGGTGATGGAGGGATATGGTCGGAAATTGAAATGATCGTAGCTCGAGATTTGGATTGATAGCATATGTATATTCTGACCCATCCATTTTCCATCGTTCTCTTTGGCCAGTCACTCCTTGGGCACAACCCCGCGGGTCAATTGCAGATACGGCCGAAATACGGTACCCATAATCTAGAAAGGATTGATGAAAGTAGAGAAATTCTTAATATGCGCTCCCAGCCATCCCCAGAAGATTTGAAAAGGGTCGGCTACCCAGTTTGGCCGACTCCCCTCGGTAATATTTCCAAGAAACCGTTAAATCTTAACAAGTACTAGGACGACCAAGTTGATGACATTGTTGGTGGACAATTGTGCCGCCATAACAAAAGTAGATACCCGCACGCAACCAGTCTCGCATATGGGCAATAGCCTGCCACTCAAGAACATGGCTAGAAACTCCACCAGATGGAACTGCCAATCAACGCCTGACACAGGTTCCCAACCCCAGCTGTTGAACTAGCCTTCCTCCAGGATCATCCAATAGCTGCCCCAGTGCCTTTGGGACTCCATCTATGGATAGGTTGTGGGCCTTCTCGGAAGAGCTATGGAATTTCTCTCTCTGGAAAAAGCTTTGATCCATTCATGATATGGGACAAGCTGTTTCGGAGAGATATCATCTGAATCCTCTCAGGCCGGATCAATGAGCTGCTTCACCAAGGGAGGAGTCACCTCATCGTTATCCAACATAGAAGGGGGGAAATAATTCATCATACATGCATCCCACAATTGGGACCCCTGAAATCTTGGAGACATCCCAAAGACTGATACCCACCTCCCAATGGACCAGATGAAATGTGTTGGTATCTGGACTCCAACGGCTCATAAGATGCTTGGCATGGGTGTGGGGCTGAGGGTTATAGGTCTGGGACCCTCAAGAAACATAATATAGACCCACATCTCGCAATTCCGCTTCAAACTCCGCATAGCTATGGAAAACCTAGAAGGGCCACCCCCAATCCAATGACTTAAACGCCCCTCTAGGACGGAGGTCATGGTCTACTGACTAGCCACGTTGGATGATTACCATAACATTGTGGGAAATGCTTCAGTAACAGTGAATTTTCCTATCCGGCTGACGTTGTTCTCCTATTGGGGACACATGAAGGTGATTCAGCACATACCCGACAATTGAATCCCTTGGGGTAGGCCACCCTGTGGCGGTTATCACACCTCGAGGGATAGTACTGGTAAATATCCATGTTGTGGGATTGTTGACGTGAGATGGCACTGGAATATGTGTATCAGACAATAAACTAAACCCGTAGGCATGAAGGTTGTTGGAAAATGGGTACTCTCACTGTGACTCGGAGAGAAAGTTTTCAAGGAGGGGGTACAGTGGTGTGTGATAGGCTCTATCCTGAACAGAGCTGGCCACATCCTTTAAGCATTGATCAGCAATCTGAAGAGGCTCGATAGCAGGCCTAATCACAGGTCGAGGAGGAACCATATTTTATCCCTACATCATGGAAACCACACATATGGTTAGTCCAAAATAATTAAATTTGGACAAAACACCATGTATTTAAGAAAGGACTCTCTCAAGGAGCCTTCATGACAAAATCCGCAGGCTGGCCTCAAAAGTTGGTTTAGGACAGTTTCATCCCGCAAATCATCCCTACGTGGAAGAAGTACTCTGGCCCACAGAGCGTCGGCCAGAATGCCGCAAACCAGGCTACCCCACAGAATCTCAATTCCAAATTTAAATTTTTATGTTCGGAAGACATAAAATATTTATAAATTCTGGAAGATTTCAGGTCTGAAAACCATCAATAACCGCATAGCGATTTCCAACGCGGCCCGTTGTGACTTAATTTTTAATTGATTTAATGTTTTAGTTCGTAGCTGGGTGATTGGTCTGTGGGTGAAGGAAAGCGCGAATGAGGAACGATTCGTGGAAACGAAAGCTGGTTCATGGATGAGGAGTTTCACAAAGGAGCAGGAACACAGAGACAAAAAGAGAGCTCTGTTTTAACAAAGATTCTGGTAAAAGACAAGGGTAGGGCCCCCCTTATTTATAAGTGTGGTCCTCTATCAGGTCCACTCCTCTACCACAAACAATCCAAGTCTCAGGACCACTCTACATTGGAATAGCCTCATCTTCGTTCTGATCGGATCACATTCTGATGGGGGGCATTTGTAGGGTTTTGAAAAATCCGAAAAGGAGAATGGGAATCCCCGTTAATTTGAGATAGGATTCTACCAAATTTCCCTTAAATAATTAGACAAAAATATGGAGAATACTCAAAATAGGCAAAGGACCGACCGGTCCGCGTAGCGATCCAACATTGATGGAACGCGGTCGGTACATTGAGCCGCCCCCTCCACGGACCAACGTCGTTTGCGGAACGGAGGCAGGAATCCCTCCATGGGCGCAAAGAAGGTTGGGCAACAGGCCGATCCACTGTCACGAACTGCCCTAGCCACGAAACGCGCCAACCAGCCCAAACCACACGGTTTTTCCTACTTGGAATGGAGGCGGAGCCCTGCTCGGCCGCAAAGAACCCCCGAACCGATTTGGTTCGCGGGTGAGGTACATTCAATGACCCCCCCCCCACGAGTTACGAAATGACCAAGTCATCTGTAAACTGGGTTTTCGGTCATTGGCCTCCACAAAAGGTACAACATCACCACAGATACATCACATTCCCCCCTCTATAAATGGGAATCCAAGAGGAGAAGAAAGGGATCAATCGGATTTGGGTTGAAGGATTCGATGATCGTGGGATCGATTGATCATACTCCATCGGCGAGAAGGTTTAGAGATCGACTTCTGAATGAAGGATTTCAAGAGAAGGAGCTTAGGATTTAGTGAACATTGAAGTTCCAATTCACGAACCAGAATACGTATAAAACTGAAAATGAATTGATAAGGAAAAGAAAAGCGCATAACAAATTGGTGAACTGAGAACTTAAAATAAAAAAAACGCGAGTCATGGACCCTCCAAAGATGTAGTCCCCATAGACCAGGGTGTTTATGACCCTTTTTCGATCCGACGCACCATGTAGCACCCTCCTACACGGGCGATGCCCTGACTGGCGAACCCCCAACCAGCGACACCCCTGACCGTCGCTGCTCGCGTGGACTCCACCGCGTACCAACCTGGTACATGGGCTGAACCTGAAGCCGTGTACCACCCTGGTATGCAGGATTTCTATCAATCCGCGTAGCACCCTGGTATGCGGACGACCTCTCCCGATGCGTAGTACCCCCCTACGCGAAGGGTGCCACTCTTCATGCACCCATGTGGCCCACCAACTCCTTCGGTGTTCCCATTCCCCGAGCCAGATAAAACCCTTCAAGTCTAGCCTGATCCTTCACAATCCCTTCATTGGACTTTGGACTATTCATCGTCCACGAGCCAAGGCCTCTGTCGAAGCCACTGGACTGGTATGATGAAACCTTCAGGTGCATTAGCGTGCCACTTTGGGTTCACATACCCACAGTAGGTGAGGAAAATGGGTTTACTTGGCTCTTGACTGGATTCCTGAGGCATTCCTGGGTCCACATACCCATGGTGGTGCAAGGTCCGAGCCCGGGAGTCCCCATTGTGCCTCTCCACTTTCCAGGATTGAGGGATCGTGCTCTCATTTCCTTTTAACAATCACCAGTGGTGGGCACTTCACACCTCTCCGGTGAGTGGCTGGGAATCCCTCCCAAAGTAAGCCCCACACCATCCTCACAAGATGCCAATGGCCCTTCACCTCTCATCACAGAAGGTTCATTGCTCCGCTGCGCGAATCCTACCTTCCTCCAACATCAGGGAGAAAGAGAGTTCAGCCGTCTCAGCCTTCTCTTCTGCTCGTCGTCTTCCTCCCCTTCCTTTGGTAGGGAGAATGTGTGAGTCTTTCCAAGTCTATTGCATTGTAACACCCCGAGCTTCCATGATACACTTCTCTTTCAATAATGCAATAGCTTGTATTGTACGCAAGTTTGAGATTCTAACACACCACGACCAATCAAAAGAGCCATTATTAATATTAATACCCACTTTTTGAAATTATATATATTTTATATTTCAAAATGGACTTCATTTTTGTATTCGAAATATTGAAATTAGCCTATGTTGAATTTTTGGTATTTTTCTGAGAACTTCCAATTTTTTATGAATAGTGAAAAATACTTAAAAACAAATTTTTTAATCAAAATAATTTATAGTGATAAATTATACTAATGAGTGGTTTTAAAGTATAATTAGAATATATTTTTACCATTTTATCCAATGGTGTTCATTATAATTAATTTCACTTTGAAATTAGACATAAACAATTGTCAATCTTTTGATAAATATTGTTTCTTAAAAACACGCTATTTGTTGTGAAAGCGGGAATTAATTATAAAATTAATTAATGAAACATATATTTTGGGAATTTTGTAAAATAGAAATCATTTTTGAATTCGGAATATCAATTATAGCTTAGGGTGAAATTTTGGCATTGTTCTGAAGAACTTCAATTTTTGACGAATAGTGAAACCACTAAGTTGTAGTTAAATAACTGATTTTTCATTTCAATGAAATATTACCACTTCTGTGATTTTATTTTTAAAAATACGACATACATGGTTTTCAATAGGAAGTAAAATGTGGTTTAATGGGATTAAAATAATTTTTTGGTGATTAGTATCTTTTAAGTTTAATTAATCGCGATTAAAGGTAATTAGTGAAATTTAAGGTAAAAATGGTATTATAAAAATATTAAATGACCCTTACACTTTTCCAAACCCTATATTATGTGTCATGGACGACCAATAAAACCCATGGGTCAACTTGGGGACCCCATGGAGCCACTTTGGTAGGAAAATGACATTAATAACGTTTTATTTAATGTTAAAATAAAAATGTCACAAACATGAGTCGTTTTACTAAACCAATTTTTAAATGGGGTTATACAAGTCATATTTTTTACTATAAATATTCATTAGAAAGATAAGAAGGTTTCCTACATAATGATATTTTTTTATGATTTTTAGACATTAAATAAATTAAATTATTCATGACACCATGATGATGCAGCGATTACCTCATTAATTAACGATTTTAATAAAATGGAAGGATAATGTAAAATATAAGAATTAAACTTGTCCAAAGCCTATTGGATGAGAATATTTCGAACCCTTATAACCTTAGCCTCGAATTATATAAGTGTGGGACCTTTAGAATACGAAAAGCATTGTATAATAAAGTAACATTTCATTACTTTCCAAGAGTGCCCCTCATCTCCACTTATAAAAGGCCCCCACCACTACCACCGTACTCACACTATAAAAGCCTTTTGTCTTGGCCAACCTCTTCCCAAACACTCTCCCAACTTCCCTAACTTACTCCTAGAAGCCTCACTTTGGGCATAATTCTTCCCAAGGAAGCCTTTTTCCTCAAATCGAAAGAGTTACCCGATTTTAAGGTAATGTCTTCTCTAATGTTGTTTTGTTTTATTTTTCTTCTCCAACCCCTTAAACTATATTTATTCCTTTCTTTTGTAACGACACCAGTATCTAAAATATACTAGGATGTTGTTATGATAAGGACTTGGTTCACACTTACACACACCTTTATCTAATGGTTAAAGAACATACTGTTTCTGTGGGTGGCGAAATACTGCCTCACAAAACGATGATTGTTCAATATTCTTTCAACACCTCTAATGGTGGCCATTTTGATGACATTATTTTCAAATATGATATATATATTATGTTTATGTTTTCCTTATGCTTCTTTATTTCTCATTTATGTCATACTTTATGATTTCCATTATGGGTAAACGTGATAATTTCATTTTAGGATATGCGGACTACCGCCCCCTCAATGTGATTTGAATCATTAATGCCATAAGTGGGATGTATAAAGGATGGAGAAAATGGTATTATACATTATATTATACTGGAATTATATTATAACTTTATATAATTATAAATTCATTCCATTAAATATGAAATAGAAATGAATGTAGCGTTCATGCGTACGTACGGCTTACCGTCTCCATGAACTGTGCATTTCATTTCTTACCTCTAAATGTTATGTAATATTATAAATGATTGTATATACTAGATATATATGATGTATGTGATATATACATCATGAATATAATTATGGATATAATTGATATATTACCACATGAACAGAGTGTAATTATAATATGTCTATTTTTGACTCAAGTACCAAAGATCGACAAAATGACCGTTATAAACTTAAATAATTACATAATGTTAATGACATTGTAATAAGTGATATAAAAGGAATAATGAACTTGAAAAAGGTTCTTAAGAAGGTAGAGATTAACTCTAGTTTATTATTCATGAGGTTATAGAGTGGTCGAGTCAAGTCGGACACGAGGTAAGGGAATTTTTTAACCCAATTTCCACTCTTTGGGTTAATCTCCTACTTTCAAATTATGTCATGATATTATTATGTCATATGTTGTATTTGTACATTCTTTATGTGTACTTATAATTAATACACATAATAGATCTATTTTATTTTAAAAATGATATTTGTAAGGACTTCGTCTCAATATCCTTTCATTGAGGCATATTTTGTTTTATACACAACTTTCATTTATACGGTGGATAAACCCATTTTACTTTTACTTTTATTCAAAAGGAATCTTTTATACGAAGCGTTTTTACTAAACGAAAAAAGGAATGTTTTTCTTACGTATGCGGAGACAATGAATTCTCTACTGCCGTGACCATTATTTGCGTTTCGGCTTCCTCTACAAGCCATAAAATTTTTTAAAAGAAAAATAAATACCATGTTTTACTTTTCTTTTATTTTTGATTGAAAATGGTTTTGAAAGTGTTTTTATTATATCAATGTGTTGTATTGATATCTTGTGATTGAAATGTGGAAATGTTATGTTTCCTTTATGCATGTTTTATGTGATACGATTATGTTATATGATATGTTTAAACCTATTCATATGAGGAATGCATTGGACTTAATATGTGATGGGTGGATCCCGCTATAGATTCTCGATGCATTGGTAGGTCTCATGAGACAAACTAGTGTCTTGGCACGAGGCATTGACAAAATCTTATTTTTGGTCTTGGCACGAGGCCTTGGATACATGGTTATGATAGTCTGACATTATTCATTCCATCATTATGAAAGTGGTTATTGATATTTCATGGGATTATTCGAATAGTAGAATATCCATGTGAGTATGTAAATGACATTATTTAATTTTCCATATTATGATGAAGATCATGTTTAAAAAGGATTTTGTTTTAGTTATACATTGACTTAAATGTTAGTGTTTATTTATGAATGGTTCCGCAATATTGTTATCCTTAGTGAGCATCTGAGCTCACCCCTTTCAATGTTTTAATATTTTCCAGGATTTGAAGATGTATTTTATGAATGACCTGCAGGGATAGTCAGAAGAGGATATGAGTGTGGACTATGGAGACTTTGTTATTGTATTTTTTCACTTTATGATGTAATGTAACATTTATGAATGTGTCTAGTGTTTCTAAGGCTACTAAACTAATCAGTCTTTCGAGACTTGATCTTTTGTGACCATGCCAATGTTACGAAGTAATGCACCGACTCTGGGTAACTGGGGTCGGGGCGTTACAGTTGGTATCAGAGGCAGTTTAGTACTAACCTTGGAAGCTAGATTTAGATAAAATATGATTAGAGAACATTGCCCAAAGATAGACTTTGAGGATTAGTATAGAAGAACTTCCTATAATTTTGGTATTATAGAGTTGTTGTGAGTTTTCCGAGCAATACATCCCTGCCTAGATACGAGCAGGTAGAGGCGGCTCTGGCACAGATGTACCTAGGGGTAAAACCCGAAAACACCACATTGAGCTAGACTCGAACAGGAACTGGTGCACGACAATGGGCCTTACTGCACTCTTGGTTACGACAGTCTTGTGGGATATGCTTAAGATAATTCTCATTTTCTTTACAAACCACTATAGAGGGTTATGAGTATATACTTTCTCAAAGAAAACATTTTTATGATTATGGATTATATCCATAAATAGTTCAATTTATGTTAAGAAGTTTACAAGTATGGAATTATGTATTTTGATTCATAATCTAATCTAGTTTATGCCATTTTTTAGAAATGGCGCCTAGTGGAAGGAATGGAAACTGTATCAATGCACGCACTCCATGTAGGGATTTCCCTCCTGCTCAAAATAATTATTGTGGATCTGGAGATACAACTGGTGCTGATCAACTTATTACCATACTTGGACAACTCACTCAGTTTATTAATAATAACCTTACTCGTATGGAGCACCCTGATCCGCAACGTGGAGGATCAATGTTAGACCACTTCATGAGGCAACAACCACCAACATTTAATGGGGGTACAAATCTATCACTTACGTAACCTATTTTAGGGTTATTTTAAATTTAATTTCCACTCATGATTTGTTTTGGTGGTTTCCAAAGGTTTTATTGAGAATAGGTGAGTTTTCATGAATTGGGCCAAACTGCGAGTCCAATTCCAGATTTAAAAATAAATTTTGTTTCATTTATAACATTTTCAATTTTTACTATTTTTGACTCATTCCAACTCCTAATTGTTCTCCCCTGATATATTAACCCCAAATTTAAATTTGGGGCCTTTATAAATCCATAAGCATGGGGGATTTTTGTTTTTATTTGAGAATTGGGCCAACCCGAAGGCCTATTTTCCAGTTTTAAATTGTTTCATTAATTTATTAATATCTTATTCATTAAAATGGATTTTTCGGTGATTCCACCTCCCTATCTACCCTAAGAAGCCCAGGCACGACCCCAGGCCCTCCTCTCACAATTTGGAGCTCGATAGAGTCGCGAAAATAGTCGAACATTTCTGGCTTTCAGAAATCGTCCAGATTTTGGAGAGGTAAATTGATCCTTTCATAACTCCTTCTATTCTTAATATTTTCCCTCCATTCCAATTCCTAAATGACCTAATAACTCTTGTGAGACCATAACCTGAGTTTTGGCCGTTTTAAAGTTCAGATAATAGTGTTTTGGGGAGATTCATTCTAGATTTCTCAAGTAAGTTTGTCCATTTCTTTTCCCCTTTCAAATTGATTAGGGTTTCATTCTTTTTTTAGGGTTTCCTCCCTTTTTTTTGAAGTGAAAAATGACCAGTGGGTAGGGGTTCGAACCTAAGGTTTAACCTTGGGTTTTATTGGTCCAATTTTCTATTTTTAGGTTTGATCTACCCTTCTTGAGGTGCGGCGGTGGTGCGTTTGTGTTTTCGCACAAAGGATTCAATGGTTTCATTTGATTTGGTAGGTGATTCCAATGTTGATGCAATCTTTGTGTATTAGAATTCTGTATTTATCATATTTTCAGATTTATATAATTTTATTATTGGTAAAAAATTGGTTCTAATGATGTTTCCATTGCAATTGAATTTAAAATGCCAATTTGGTGTGAAATTGGGGGTTTTCCAAAGAAGTGTTTTGTTTGTTTATTTGGGGATGCCCTATAAATACTTAGTTGTTTTTATTGATCTGTAATAAGGCATAAAATAATTTTTATAATGTTTATCCCCTCTGGTAATTGCTGCAAATAATGAGTTTTAATTGTACTTGTAAAGAAAGTGATGTTTTGGTTGCACTTTTGTGTGAAAATGAAGGTTTTACAAAGAGAACACTTCTTGTTTAACATGAGGATGCCCAAAAAATTGATTTGTTGTTTTAATTGATATTTATTGGGCTGCCTTTACTGTTTTGGTAACTTACAATTGTGAACATCGTGTACAAGTGGGTTTCTTAAGGGGTTTTGTGTGCAAAACTACACAAGATTTTGTGAAATTGATTTATTCAAATTCAAAGAGTTTGTTGTGTGTTTTAAGTGGTAGAAAATGAGATAGCTACTGTATTTGGTGTATGTGACCATTAGTGGTGTTTTACATTAAAATGGATGTGTGTTAAATCCTGAAATTGTTTGAGCACAAAGGGGGAAGCCCGGGTACCTAGGTGGGGAGGATTTGTACTAGTACGGCTTGTGGACCGGATGGGTTTTGTCCCTGTTTCACTTAGAATTTGGATAACGACAACTCTAACTAAACTATGTGGATGATGATTGGGGACCACTGGGTTATGGGTATGTTCCCTACTAGTGGATCGTGCACGAGAAAGGATTTTACTATGGTTACATTACACTGAGGTACGAGGTACATGGGGCCTGAGACTATCTAGTGCCTAGGGGTGTTCCCAGCTTTGTTGCTCAGTGGATTTGTGGTATTTTCCCTTGTTTTTGGGTGTATTTGAAATTATAATGCAGTATATAATATTCCTATTTAAATGTGTTAACATTATGAAAGTTTTATCTTGAAAAATGTTTTCAATTAAAAGTTTCATTTTGTGGAATTTTTCACCGCTTTTAATTGCATATTAAAACTGCTTGCTTTTTTCACCTTGTATTGCATGCATCTTGGAATCATAGGGTGGTATCCTATTGGGCTTAGGCTCACACCCTACTTACACCCCTTGGGTGTAAGTAGACATTTTTTTTTGACCCAGGTAAAGGAAAGGCTAAGGGTGATGGCGGTTCAGGGTGTTAGTCCTCATCCTTGGGGCGGAGTAGTGGAGACGACTTGGGGGTGATGACCCCTTGTCATGTGGAGTCCATGGGGCTATTTTGTTTCTGTTCCATTGTGTCTTTGGACCTTTTTTATTTACTCTAAACCTATGTATTCAGTTCTGGTTTTTGTTTAAAAATCATTTGGTGTAAATTTTCAGATTCAGTTTATTGATTGTTTTTAATGGTTTATGATTTCATATTCGGGTAAATCGTTCCCAAACCTAAATAAATGATACCCGGGCACTTGTGCCAGCCCGTGGGGATAGGGAATGCCCTTCGGGTCATGTCACGGGCTGGGTTTGGTGCCGGTTTGGGCGGCGACCAGATTTGGTTCGTGACAAAATGGTATCAGAGGTGGTTCTGGTTAACTCTTTGGGTCACGTTATTTGGGGAACAGTCGGGATAGTATAAAGTTACCATTGTTGGGACTTGGTAGTTCCGTTATGGGTAGTGTTCCTGATCACCACACCTCATGACAGGATTTGAGTCGCCATGGGAAGTTGGGATTTATCTAATTCCTTTGGTTTTCTTGGTTTGATGATGATTAGGGGAAATGAAAAGAGAGTTGGGATAATGGTCTCAGTGAGCTCGCAGGGCCTGGCAAGCCATGTGAAGCTGGGGATATTCCCTAAAACACTCTCTATGATAGTGAAGTGATTGGAATATGGCTGCCAACCATATTTCCAAGTCACCCATTGAAACTAGTTTCCTCTCGGATTGTTTTGTGCTTTAGTTTTGAAATCATGGCACTTTGGTTTTCTGGTGACTTGGTTTTAATAAGTGTAAAGTTTTTATGAAATGATTTTCAAATACAGAGGGAATGGTTTGGTTTATGAAATTTAGGAATTAAATTTTCAGAATTGTTTTGAAATGTAAAATGGTGTGCTTACACCTCTTTTGAAAGAAGGATCTATATTAAAGTTGGTTTTGAAAAGTGTTTCCAATAGAGTTTTCTAAATAATAAAACGGTGTTTTAATGGGATGAGATGTTTTGATATTGATATGAATATCTTGAATGTGGGTTCTTTTCCAAATTTTTGTGTCTTTATGAAACGTTTTGTAAGATGTGAATTGGGATTTTGATCTCATTGTTAGCAGTTTTGAGAAAAAGGTTGGGTTGGTTGACCATTTTGTTTATGAAATGTGGAAGGAATTTTTGTTTTACCCTTTGGTATTTCCATGAGTGAACACATGCATGGGGTTATATGGGATGATGGATGGTTGATGGCATGACTGGATGAGTGCTGGGATGGTTATGAGGAGGGTTCCCGGTGTGACACAAAAACATGCATGTGTGAGGCCCATGGGGTACCATTGGTGGATACTCTTACTGCAAAACCGTTTGTTTTCAAAGAAATAATTTTAAAGAAAAACATGATGTATTGATGAGTAGTTTGGTATAGTTTTTATTATGGGTTTTTTATAATGTTGATGTTGTGGGATGTTTTGAGTCCAAGAACCCCTCCTGTTTGAACTGTGTTTTGGGTTTGTGTTTGGTCGGTGAGCTGTGTTGTAGGGACGATTAGTGGTCTCTTTTGAAAAATGTTTTGGGATGCCTTTAAAGTGGTTCCCTTCATGTGTTTGGATCTGGTTTGAGGCATGTTTTTACTAATGGACCAGCTTGGTTGGGTCCTTGGGTTCTCTCATTGGATAAGGTATGCCCCCATTAAGGGTTAATGCACAGCTGAAGTGCAATCCATATTGTTTCGCCATTTGAAAATCCTCCAGTTGATCAATATAAGGAATATTTTATCGATCATTGTTGATTGAGTCTACACCCATTCATTTCGTTGATTTTTGGATCCTCTTGTAGTGGTAAAGTTATTATGGAAGGTTGAAAGAAACCTTAGTTTCTAAAGTTTCATGATTCGTCGAAGGTGGAAGTGTTCTTTGGTTGTAAGTGTGGACGAGTGTCTCGATGGTGTCTAAGAGGACCCTTGGGTTCTTCAAAGTTTCTTTGATGCATTAATTCATGTTAAACCACCGGTGTGGGAAATATGTTCACGATAGGATATTGTGGCCACTTTCTAGAATTGTGTTTTGTTTGGGGATGTTGTATAAGGTCCCTCTCCATGAATTGTTTATATCAGTTGAAATGGTCATGTTTGGTGATGTCTTAGGATGTCATGTACTCGATTGACTGTATAGGTGAAAGTAGTGAAATCCTCTGAGAGTCCCTGTTATGTTGGGCAAATGTCTCCCTTGGAAAAACTTCAAAATCATCTATTTTAGAGGAATGTGAGTATAGGTGTTCTTTACTTCTATTGTTTCTCACCTGAAGAAACAAGTTGTGATGTGTGTGTATCTTCTCAGCCCTTGTTTCAGTGAAATATCGGGATAAGGTAAAGTGAGTTTGGAATGTGTTATGTCTAGAAAACTTATTTGGGACTTCGGTGTAGTTTTTGGTGGCACCGAAAAGAAGAATTCTCATTCAGTGGGTTTCCAAATATTAACTACGAGGCCGAAGATGCTTCAATCATTTGAGCTCCAGCCATAGGTCTCGGAGAGAAGCTGGCTCATAGTCAGGGAAAATCCCAGGGCCATTTAAACCCTTGTACAAAGTCCTATCCTTAGTATGAAAGATGGGAATAGTTCAAACCTATGGTTTCGTCATGGTTGAGCACATAGTTTGTGCACGTTTAGTAGTGTTCGTGTGCTAGGAATCCATGTAGAAAGAATTATATTTATAATTAGTGCACAATTTCCCAAACCATGCAGACTAATCATGCGCCCTTCCTAAATCTTTGATTTCTTTTTGGGTCTTTCTGTGTCGGCCCATGCTGGTCGGTTAAGATGGTCAGTTATTATGGTGGGGAGACCCACTATGATTCTCATGAATATTCCTTCATAAACATTTAATGGAAGTATATCCCTTTTACTAGAGAGCATGTTTGGGCCTCCCACTATTAGTGTCTTGATTCTGTCTCGGGAAAACAATTTAAGTTGTCTCTTATGGTGGGGAGCCCATTTGTGTCTCTTCATACGAGTAACTCATATTTTTTTTATTTAGACTTGTCTGGGAAGTAGGTATTATCATTAGAATATATCTAACTACCTACACATTCATTGGGTAAACATTGATATTGGAGAGTTTCCAATGGTTTAGTTATATTAGGGAAGTGTAACCTTGTTCAATGTTGTTGTTTTTTTTTGGGTAAATTTATTGAGTATTGTTCAGATTGTATTTGAGGAGTTTTCATTTCGGATAAATCCTGAATGTACATTATTGTTTCAGGAAAGTGGTGTAATTTTGGTTTGTGACAGTATTCATTCCATCATTGATCACTGGAGGTGTTTTGACCTTTGGGGGTGAAACCTGGCAAGGGTGTACCTATTGGTTTCTCAGTTGGGTTTGGTTGTTGCTTTGACCTTGCTGGGACTTTCCGGGGCGGAAAGTTTTAAAGGTGGGGAGAATTTTCACGTACGTAACCTATTTCAGGGTTATTTTAAATTTATTTTCCACTCATGATTTGTTTTGGTGGTTTCTAAAGGTTTTATTGAGAATAGGTGAGTTTTCATGAATTGGGCCAAACTGCGAGCCCAATTCCAGATTTAAAAATAAATTTTGTTTCATTTATAAACTTTTCAATTTTTAATATTTTTGACTCATTCCAACTCCTAATTGTTCTCCCCTGATATATTAACCCCAAATTTAAATTTGGGGCCTTTATAAATCCATAAGCATGGGGGATTTTTGTTTTTTTTGAGAATTGGGCCAACCCGAAGGCCCATTTTCCAGTTTTAAATTGTTTCATTAATTTATTAATATCTTATTCATTAAAATGGATTGTTCGGTGATTCCACCTCCCTATCGACCCTAAAAAGCCCAGGCGCGACCCCATGCCCTCCTCCCACAATTTGGAGCTCGATAGAGTCGCGAAAATAGTCGAAAATTTTTGGCTTTCAGAAATCGTCCAGATTTTGGAGAGGTAAATTGATCCTTTCATAACTCCTTCTATTCTTAATATTTTCCCTCCATTCCAATTCCTAAATGACCGAATAACTCTTGTGAGACCATCCCCTGAGTTTTGTCCGTTTTAAATTTCAGATACTAGTGTTTTGGGGAGATTCATTCTAGATTTATCAAGTAAGTTTGTCGATTTCTTTTCCCCTTTCAAATTGATTAGGGTTTCATTCTTTTTTTAGGGTTTCCTCCCTTTTTATTGAATTGAACAATGACCAGTGGGTAGGGGTTCGAACCTATGGTTTAACCTTGGGTTTTAATGGTCCAATTTTCTATTTTTAGGTTTGATCTACCCTTCTTGAGGTGCGGCGGTGGTGCGTTTGTGTTTTCGCACAAAGGATTCAATGGTTTCATTTGATTAGGTAGGTGATTCCAATGTTGATGCAATATTGGTGTATTATCATGCTGTATTTATCATATTTTCAGATTTATATAATTTTATTATTGGTAAAAAATTGGTTCTAATGATGTTTCCATTGCAATTGAATTTAAAATGCCAATTTGGTGTAAAATTGGGGGTTTTCCAAAGAAGTGTTTTGTTTGTTTATTTGGGGATGCCCTATAAATACTTAGTTGTTTTTATTGATCTGTAATAAGGAATAAAATACTGTTTATAATGTTTATCCCCTCTGGTAATTGCTGCAAATAATGAGTTTTAATTGTGCTTGTAATGAAAGTGAAGTTTTGGTTGATCTTTTGTGTGAAAATGAAGGTTTTACAAAGATACCACTTCTTGTTTAACATGAGGATGCCCAAAAAATTGATTTGTTGTTTTAATTGATATTTATTGGTCTGCCTTTACTATTTTCGTATCTTACAATTGTGAACATCGTGTACAAGTGGGTTTCTTAAGGGGTTTTGTGTGCAAAACTACACAAGATTTTGTGAAATTGATTTATTCAAATACAAAGAGTTTGTTGTGTGTTTTAAGTGGTAGAAAATGAGATAGCTACTGTATTTGGTGTATGTGACCAGTAGTGGTGTTTTACATTAAAATGGATGTGTGTTAAATCCTGAAATTGTTTGAGCACAAAGGGGGAAGCCCGGGTACCTAGGTGGGGCGGATTTGTACTAGTACGGCTTGTGGACCGGATGGGTTTTGTCCCTGTTTCACTTAGAATTTGGATAACGACAACTCTAACTAAACTATGTGGATGATGATTGGGGACCACTGGGTTATGGGTATGTTCCCTACTAGTGGCTCGTTCACGATAAAGGATTTTACTATGGTTACATTACACTGAGGTACGAGGTACATGGGGCATGAGACTATCTAGTGCCTAGGGGTGTTCCCAGCTTTGTTGCTCAGTGGATTTGTGGTATTTTCCCTTGTTTTTGGGTGTCTTTGGAATTATAATGCAGTATCTAATATTCCTATTTAAATGTGTTAACATTCTGAAAGTTTTATCTTGAAAAATGTTTTCAATTAAAAGTTTCATTTTGTGGAATTTTTCACCGCTTTTAATTGCATATTAAAACTGCTTGCTTTTTTCACCTTGTATTGCATGCACCTTGGAATCATAGGGTGGTATCCTATTGGGCTTAGGCTCACACCCTACTTACACCCCTTGGGTGTAAGTAGACCTTTTTTTTGACCCAGGTAAAGGAAAGGCTAAGGGTGATGGCGGTTCAGGGTGTTAGTCCTCATCCTTGGGGCGGAGTAGTGGAGACGACTTGGGGGTGATGACCCCTTGTCATGTGGAGTCCATTGGGCTGTTTTGTTTCTGTTCCATTGTGTCTTTGGACCTTTTGTATTGACTCTAAACCTATGTATTCAGTTCTGGTTTTTGTTTAAACATCATTTGGTGTAAATTTTCAGATTCAGTTTATTGATTGTTTTTAATAGTTTATGATTTCATATTCGGGTAAATCGTTCCCAAACCTAAATAAATGATACCCGGGCACTTGTGCCAGCCCGTGGGGATAGGGAACGCCCTTCGGGTCATGTCACGGGCTGGGTTTGGTGCCGGTTTGGGCGGCGACCAGATTTGGTTCGTGACAAAATCCATTAGTAGCTGAGAAATGGATAAAATCCTTAGAGAAAATATTCCACGCCTTGGGGAGTAGCGAAAGGGAGAAGGTTGTCATGGCAGTCTACCGCCTCACTTGAGATGTCGATCAATGGTGGTGGCTGATTCAAAATACAAGGGAAGATGAAGAAGTATCAAGTATGGAATGGAGAGAGTTCAAAGATCTTTTCTTAGAAAAATACTATCCTCGTGACCATCGAACAGATATGGAAAGGCAATTTCTGAGTTTGAGACAGAAGGAGGATGAGAATGTCGCAAAGTATGAGGCCAACTTTACAAGGTTAGCGAGGTATGCTGCAGATTATATACGTAACCCAAGGAGTAATATTGATCGTTTCTTTGATGGGTTAAAACCATTTCTCCGTCGAGCATTAGTATAACAATCCTTCTCATCGTATGATGATATTGTATCATGTGCTATCAAGACAGAAAAAGAATTCTCTAAGTCTTATGACAACAAAGTAAAGCAAGAGAAGAAGAGAACGGTGAAACAAGAGACGGATAAAGGGAAAAAGGGAAAGAAGGATTTTCCATTATGTGATAATTGTGGGAAGAATCACCCTGGTTCTTGCCTAAAAGGAATGTGCGTTTGTTATAAATGTTGAGAAAAAGGTCACCCGGCTCATGATTGCAAGGGAAAGAAAGAGGCTATCAATGTTGAATGCTACAATTGTAGGGATGTGGGGCATTATGAAAATGAATGTCCTAAGCGTCAAAGAATCTTACCTCTGAAAAGGCCAAGGGATCAAGGACAATCTTATGATGTTACTAAAATTGAAGTAGAATAATTAATGTATTGGTGCTTTTGGACTCAAGGATTATATTCCGGTTATAAGAATAGTGTGATATATATAAGGATTATACTGCAGTACTTGTTCTTTTCATTAAGGTCTTAATATGATGAAGGTAATCATATTTTTAGTATGTGATAATAAGAGAAACTTTACTTTGTTTGGGGAATCTGAAAAATTGATTTTGGAATTATGAGACCTTTTAGAGAATGTCTGGACAGAGGTATTATGGATAACTATAAAGGTTGGGATGGAATAAGTTGAACTTTGAATAATATTGTTTAAGGTTAAAACATTTCTGAAGATTATTTTTGGAATATTATAATACTATATTTTTAATAAAAGGACAACGTGCAGGGTGGGGCATAACCGGTCACGTCGGACAAAGATGCAGGAATCGAACCCACAACCATAGTGCCACAGGCCTTTACTACCTACCACTAGCCTATAGGAAGTCCCTGGTAATTACAAAAAGTCTTCCTAATCTAAATGGTATGTGTTAATATGTGTAACCTTATACAATTATGATAAATAGAATATTTTCAAGTTATATTACCTTTTAGAGTGAAAGATGGGTTTGTGGTAAAAATTTATTAAATAATGAAAGTCTACATGACCAGTATGTATATTCCCTTACGTTGTTAGTAAATCTCCTAAATAAATTCCTCAACTTTATAAAAGGTAACTTAAAGCAAAAACGTTGCTGGTTAACTTTTCTAACTTGGGATTCAATGACCGTTTAACCAATCACAAGTTTGTGATTTTCTTATGGTTAACTTTCTCCTAATCCAGTTTTCTACAACTCTCCATCAAACCTTGATGGGTTTTTTCTTCCATATCCTTATTTTCATAGAATCCTATTATGGGCTATCTCAGGTGACCTTTGTACTTATCTTTCTTTCTTTTAAAGTTATATTTTTATTAACCTTATTTCCGATGTGGGTTTTCCACAAAGGTATTTTCTATTTTCAACCTTTTATTTTCAAAGAAAAATTTCAAATTGCGAGGACGCAATTTATTGAAGGAGGGGAGAATGTAACACCCCGAGCTTCTACAATACGCTTCTTTTTCAGTAATGTGATAGCTTGTATTGTACGCAAGTTCGAGATTCTAACACACCGCGACCAATAAAAATAGCCATTATGAATATTAATACCCACTTTTTGAAATTATATATATTTTATATTTTATAATGGACTTCATTTTTGGATTCTAAATATCGAAATATGCCTATGTTGATTTTTTGGTATTTTTCTGAGAACATCCAATTTTTTATGAATAGTGAAAAATACTTAAAAACAACTTTTTTAATCAAAATAATTTATAGTGATAAATTACACTATTGAGTGGTTTTAAAGTATAATTAGAATATATTTTTACCATTTTATCCAATGGTGTTCATTATAATTAATTTCACATTGAAATTAGACATAAACAATTGTCAATCTTTTGATATATATTGTTTCATAAAAACACGCTATTTGTTGTGAAAGCGGGAATTAATTATAAAATCAATTAATGCAAATTATATGTTTGGAATTTTTTAAAATAGAAATAATTTTTGAATTCAGAATATCAGTTATAGATTAGGGTGAAATTTTGGCATTGTTCTGAACAACTTCAATTTTTTATGAATAGTGAAACCACTAAGTGGTAGTTAAATAACTGATTTTTCATTTAAATGAAATATTACCACTTCTGTGATTTTATTTTTAAAAATCTGACATACATGGTTGTCATTAGGATGTAAAATGTGGTTCAATGAGATTAAAATAATTCTTTGGTGAATAGTAACTTTTATGTTTAATTAATCGCGATTAAAGGTAATTAGTGAAATTTAAGGTAAAAATGGTATTATAAAAATATGAAATGACCCTTAAACTTGTCCTACTCCTATTGGATGAGTCATGGCCGACCAAGAAAACCCATGAGTCAACTTGGGGACCCCATGGGGCCACTTTGGTAGGAAAATGACATTAAATTCTTTTTATTTATTGTTAAAATAAAAATGTCACAAACATGAGTCGTTTTACTAAAACAATTATTTAATAGGGTTATACAAGTCATATTTTTGACTATAAATATTCATTAGAAATATAAAAAGGTTTCATACATAATGATATTTTTTTTACAATTTTTATACATTAAATAAATTAAATTATTTATGACACCATGATGATGCAACGATTACCTCATTAATTAACGATTTTAATAAAATGGAAGGATAATGTATATTCTAAGCATTAAACTTGTCCAAAGCCTATTTTATGACAATATTTCGAACCCTTATCACCTTATACTCGAATTATATAAGTGTGGGATATTTATAATCCTAAAACCATTGTATAATAAAGTAACATTTCATTACATTCCAAGAGTGCCCCTCCTCTCCACTTATAAAAGGCCCCCACCACTACCACCTTACTCACACTATAAAAGCCTTTTGGATCGGCCAACCTCTGCACAAATACTCTCCCAACATCCCTCCCTTACTTCTCGAAGCCTAAATTGGGGCAGAATTCTTCCCAAGGAATCCTTTGGCTCAAATCAAAAGAGTTACCCGATTTTAAGGTATTGTCTTCTCTAATGTTGTTTTGTTTTATTTTGCTTCTCCAACCCCTTAAACTCTTTTTATTACTTTATTTTGTAACAACACCAGTATATAAAATATACTAGGATGTTTTTATGATAAGTATTTGGTTTACACTTACACACACATTCATCTAATTGTTAAAGAACATACTGTTTCTGTGGGTGGCGAAATACTGCCTCACGAAACGATGATTGTTCAATATTTTTTTAACACCTCTAATTGTGGACATTTTGATGAAACTATTTTCATATATGATATATATATTAAGTTTAGGTTTTCCTTATGATTCTGTATTTCTCATTTATGGCATACTTTATGATTTCCATTATGGGTAAACATGATAATTTGATTTTAGGATGTGCGGACTACCGCCCCCTCAAAGTGATTTGAATCGTTAATACCATATGTGGGATGTATAAAGGATAGAGTAAATGGTATTATACATTATATTATACTGGAATTATATTATAACTTTATATAATTATAAATTCATTCCATTAAATATGAAATAGAAATAAAAGTAGCGTTCATGCGTACGTACGGCTTATCGTCTCCATGAACGGTGCATTTCATTTCTTACCTCTAAATGTTATGTAATATTATAAATGAATGTATATACTGGATATATATTATGTATATGATATATAAATCATGAATATAATTATGGATATATTGGATATATTACCACATGAACAAAGTGTAATTATAAGAAATTTATTTTTGACTCAAGTACCTAAGATCGACAAAACGACCGTTATAAACTTAAATAATTACATAATGTTCATGACATGGTAATAAGCCATATAAAAGGAATAATGAACTTCAAAAAGGTTCTTAAGAAGGTAGATATTAACTCTAGTTTATTATTCAGGAGGTTAAAGAGCGGTCGATTCAAGTCGGACATGAGGTAAGGGAATTTCTTAACCCAATTTCCACTCTTTGGGTTAATCTCCTACTTTCAAATTATGTCTTGATATTATTATGTCATATCATTTATTTGTACATTCATTATGTGTACTTATAATGAATACACATAATAGATCTATTTTATTTTAAAAATGATATTTGTAAGGAATTCATATCAATCTCCTTTCATTGAGGCATATTTGGTTTTATACACAACTTTCATTTATACTGTGTATAAACCCCTTTGACTTTTAATTTTAATGCAAAGGAATCTTTTATACGAAGCATTTTTACTAAAAAACAAAAATGAATGTTTTTCGTACGTATACGGTGACAATGAATTCTCCACCACTGTGACCATTATTTGTGTTTTGGCTTCCTCTACAAGCCATAAATTTTTCTAAAAGAAAAATAAATACCATGTTTTACTTTTAATTTATTTTGTTATTGAAAATGGTTTTGAAGGTGTTTTTATTATATCATTGTGTTGTATTAATATCTTGTGATTGAAATGTGGAAATGTTATGTTTCCTTTATGCATGTTTAATGTGATACGATTATGTTATATGATATTTTTAAACCTATTCATATGATGAATGAATTGGACTTAATAAGTGACGGGTGGAGCCCGCTATAGCTCCTCGATGCATCGGTATGTCTCATGAGACAAACTAGTGTCTTGGCATGAGGCCTTGAAAAAATCTTATTTGTGGTCTTGGCACGAGGCCTTGGCTGCATGCTTATGATAGTTTGACATTATGCATTCCATCATTATGAAAGTGGTTATTGATATTGAATGGGATTATTCGACTAGTAGAATATCCATGTGAGTAAGTAAATGTCATTATTTAATTTTTCCATATTATACTGATGTTCATGTTTAAAAAGTCTTTTGTTTTAGTTATACATTGCCATACATGTTAGTGTTTATTTATGAAAGCTTATGAAATATTGTTATCCTTACTTAGCATCTGAGCTCACCCCTTTTAATGTTTTAATATTTTCCAGGATGTGAAGATGTATTTTATGAATGACCTGTAGGGATAGTCAGAAGAGGATATGAGTGTGGACTATGGTGACTTTGTTATTTTATTTTTTCACTTTATGATGTAATGTAACATTTATGAATGTATCTAGTGTTTCCAAGGCAACTAAACTAATCGGTCTTTCAAGACTTGATCTTTTGTGATCATGCCAATGTTACGAAGTAATGCACCAACTCTGGGTAACTGGGGTCGGGGCGTTACATGCATTCTCTAGTTTCTCACACTGAGCATGACTCATGTGGTCTTAGAGATTTGTGATGGTCCCGATGTCCACACAACGACGGCCCTTAAAATGAACTAAGCGGGTTTTGATCCCTCTTTCCTAAACAAGTTACATACGACGCCTCCCTAGGGTTCAATCCCAACAACATGCAACTCTCACCTGTAAGCCCTTATCTACAAGAACTATGTGGACTTTGATCCCTGACCAACCAGGAGAAATAGGAAACCTCCCCGAGTTACAATCCCAATTCAGGCCACTGACCATGTATAAGTCCCAATCATGCCCCTCAAAATTAACTATGTGGGTTTTGATCCCTGTCTTCTAAGCAGGGTATGTAGGAATCCTCCCTGCGGTTCAATCCCAATTCGGGCCACTGACCATGTATAATTCCCAATCACAACCCTCAAACTAAACTACGTCGATTTTGATCTCTGTTTCCTAAACAGGGTATGTAGGACGCCTCCTCGAGGTTCAATACCAACAACAGACAACTCTCATGTGTAAGCCCTAATCTAGCAGAACTATGTGGACTTTGATCCTCGGCCAACTGGGAGACGTAGGAAACCTCCCCGAGGTGCAAGACCGATATCTAAGTCTGATACGCATCTGTCACTATCAGACCATGTCCTCATGACCCCATAAGGACCATATCTAGGCCCAGGAAATCGTTTCCCTTGGGTCTTCCAGGCCACTTTGGCATAAGTCTTGTACCAACTTTGACCAGGCATCTCTCGTCCAGGTGTCCTTTCCACAAGACATTAAACTGTACGGTTGGGTGTTGTCACATGACCTTAATAGATGATGTGTCCCATCAAATGGCACTGAACTACGTGGATTCTGATCCCTCTCACGAGGGTACATAGGAAGCCCATATCACAGGTTCGATCCAAACGCTCAAGTCGTTATCTGTCACCCCTGGATGACAATAAACTCTAGAGCACCCAGTTATGAGGCATCAAACCAGTGCCGTCTCAATGAGTCCAAACTCTTTAGAGTCATTAATCCAATGAGGGATGGTAAACCTCAGGCCTAAATGATTACAAATCCCTGCATTCAGCTGACCATTACTTACTATGAAATCCATGGATGATATTCTTGGGTATAAACCCAATATTCACTAACATATGAATACATCTTAAATCTACAAGAGAGTCCTAGAAATGGAAATAATTCCCCCCAAAAGGGTGTGATGAGCCCGACTTCCCATCCTCTCAACCAATGTGAGTTCTTAAGTGATGCTGGCCAAATCATCCAGCGAACGCTAGCCTTTTGAAAGTAGGTCCATGTATCGTTGGATATGGAACTTTTGGGCATTTCAAAATGAAAATGGTGCACCTGATATGAGTGATTAACCAGAACCCAACCTTCTCTAATCAACCATCGGGCATCACACGTTTTTCCATCAGTCGAAACAGGATCCTTTTCCTACTGGGTCTACTCCACTGCAAAAGTATAACCCATACCGCAACATTGCAACCCTTATTGACTACATTGATATGATCCTCCCTTATAATGCTAAAATCCTGCTTCATGACTACCAGGACCATGACCACCTCCCCAGACCGAATATCTTGAAGAACTTTAGTTCCCTAACTGATGAGAACTTGGTGGTCCTACTCATGAACCAGATGTAATAACAGAATCTGTGTCACTTGCTAGTGATGAGAACACAGAAAAACACACTGAAGGTAACCCATCTTGCCACAAGACCAACACTCAACTCGGACATTTGGGCAGTGTGGTCTTGTATGCCCACTCTCCCTGCACTGGTAGCATACCACCGGGATACCTAAAGAAACATTGCATGATAGCTCCCTTTGTTGCTTCCTGATATCTGTCAAAGGAGTACCGGCCCTGGATGCGGAACCACCCTGGCTCGAAGCTCCCAACTACATTAGATTCTGATCAGTAATTAGCACCTTGTTTACTATAGCCATCAATGAAGTCATCCAAAAAACATCCTCCTTCGATCAGATGTTATATCTGAGTCCATCCTCAAATCATATGGACAATGATAATTCGTCACCTCCTAGAATATTTGTGAAGCACCGAAGCTCTATATAACAAGATGAGTAATCCATCACTGAAAGTGTGCCCTGCTCCAATTCCATTAACTCATGGGATCGATTGGCCCTTAATGTCACAAGTTAGAAGTAATCATATCAGGTCCTCTAAAAAACTTCCCAAACCATATCTCGATTATGTCACGCCTATGAGATAACATCCCACCATATCTTGGAGGAATCACATAGCATGTACATCACAAGTTTCACCCTCCTCTCCAGAGGTGTCTCTTTATTCTCAATGATAGAAAGCATGGACTCCAACCACGACTCTATAGTGTGATGTCATCCATCCCTGGTAAAAGTGGGGGGATGTTACTATTGGAACACACATTTCAACTCTTCCATAGTCAGGTAATGATGTAGTGCTCCCTAAAAAGTATAAACATCCTCAAAATCCTTCACGGAACTGTGCATCAGCACATGCATATGGTATAACAGCCGGTTCTAGGATGGGCATGAAGGGGGATCTATTGGTAGTCCCTAGTATACCTTTTCCGGTGTCTGATCATTACCCTATACATAGCGGACATACAGAGGACATTTTGGTTGCGTGACTCTGCAAGGTTTAGAACACACCTATGTTCACGATTATCAAGGACCAAAACATATAAGTACAAAAACAGAATATAAGAAACAAAGCATTAATATTTTAAAAAATAGAGTTACATGGAGGGTATAAACTCTACATAGCATGTTCCCTTAATCATTTAACCCGAGCATGTACCTCTTCCAAACCTAGTTGTGTAACACCCCAACACACGGTGTGTTCCTCCTAGTACATGGTGTGTTCTTGAATTATCCCTCCTACCCATGTACTTCTACATGGTTAGGACTACATGGCTCTCTCCTGGTGTAACACTACAAGGTGTGTTCAGCCTAGACATGGCATGTACTACTTATGTTCTAACCACCCATGTAATTTTTCACATGTTCAGATACACGGTCAAATCTACACGAAATTCATAGACAAGATACAACATGTACAACCTTTTTTTCATCTACCCATGATGTTTCTCACACAACCGGATACACAGTTTTTTACAACACGATGTGTACAATCATAATGCAATGTATTCTTCCAATAATTTCCCAACCCCATATCTCTTCTCACACAGTTAGTCACATGGTTATACCCTACATGGATTGTACTCCCATTACTCAGTCTGTACATAAGAAAAAATATTTCTTCCAGAATAGAAGAACACATGGCGTGTTTTCATAACATCACATGTTGTGTTGTCTGGGTTTCAATATATTATGCCTCTGAAACTTCTATAAAACCGTTGGAAACATAAATTTTTTCCAATTCATGAAAAATACCAACCCTTGGGATCCCATACTCCCCTCTAAACTATGTTTGGCATCCTTTTTGGCACCATAACTTGACAGAAATCCATTAATGTTCAAACAAGATCCACCAAATTTTGTTCCAAGAGGGCACATAACACCTCAAAAACCAATGTTTGGAATCCATTAAATTTAAAAATTACAAATTTCAATACCATATAAAAATAGTAGGTATTATAACATGACATCTATGACAAAATCATATATATCTAGAACTACATCTATCACACCAATAAGAAATTAGTAATGCACCCTATATGGAATGACATGAATGTGTGATTTGGGATTTCTTGAAAGTGACTATATGATGCCTGAGATGGAATTACCTCAACTCATTGGATTTAAATATAAATAGAACCACAACGATATAAATAATAATAGCAAAAAAATGTGTGTCACCCAATGGTGAAATCAAGTCAACTGTA
The DNA here is from genome assembly GCA_963277665.1 of Viscum album. Lineage (NCBI taxonomy): Eukaryota > Viridiplantae > Streptophyta > Magnoliopsida > Santalales > Viscaceae > Viscum > Viscum album. The sequence goes on along the minus strand of OY728133.1, from coordinate 2,059,102,203 downwards.
ATAATTGAAAAACCAGAAAAAATTGCAATATTCGAGCTGACATTGATTTTCCTGGTACACAGGTTATATACGCCTGGGAATGAATTCTTACTAACTACCTATTCCTTCCTATCCTTGTCTATATGCTACAAATATTATAACAAAGAAGGAAAGAATCTCATTTCAAACCACTTTGTATCATCTCGGTTCTTGGTGTCACCCAAGGGCTCCCTGTAACTAGTTGGTCAAATAACCGCAAGGGAATTCCCCCCTACACCAGATGCTGCCAACTACTACCAAGGGCCAAGGTCTAATATTGGGGAAAATATTCTCTAATTGGAATAGTATACACAAAAGAAAAACAAATAGTCAAAAAATGAAGATGTAGTAATACCATAAAAAAAGTAAAGAGCAGAAGACTGATGGTAATATAAGAACTGGAAATATTTAAATGATGCATGTCACATGTGTCTAGGAAAGTATCCAAACAAGTCCCAATGTTGGAAATACAATACTAAAACCAATGTATAGAAAATAAGTAATCTCCAACCGCATCTCAAGCCACATCTTTGTCCCATGCTTTCTAGCTCCAACATCAATCAAGTACCGGATGAAGAAAGGAACTTTCTCTTATCTATAGATGTACCCATATAATATGTTTGGGTCCAAATGAATGACCCAAAAAAGAGTGCGAGATTAATCCTAGTAGGAAACCTCAAAAATATTTGGGTCTATCTTTTCATGAATACACATTGACTGTTATATGAATAAATAAAGCAATAAACTAGGATGTACAAAAAATTAAACAATCCTATAGTTTTTAATTACATTCATTGAAATTTTTTAATTATTCAAACCACTGAGTAATGAAATATTGAGATCTATCCTGAGATCTATATCCCCTATGTAATAGTGAAATAGATGTCTCAGAATACCATCAATACAATTTAATAAGACTGAGTCAAAGCTTGTGATTTGGTTTAGTATACTCATCACAATCATTTAATTATTCATAAACAACCCTCTAGGAAATTTCTCATAGTATAACCACCCATGTTAAAATATCATCAATTCAATAAATAATGACCCTCTCTGAAGGTACAAATAGTCTAACCCATTTGGTCCCAGATATCACTAACTATTTACAAACAACCACCTAGGACGCTCTCATGGTCAATACCCCCATGGGTCTAAATAGGAACAAAAAACTAAATTGACCACCCGCCACTCTCAAAATAAATTCCCAAGGGTCCAAACTGACATTTAATAATAAAACTTTGGGTAGATCTGATTGATTAACCCCTCTGGTCTATGAACACCCAACATCTCTCATTGTCAATACCTCTAGGCCAACATAATAAAAATTTATACGTAGATGACCCCACCTTAAGAATCTCTAACAGTCAATTCCCCTTGGTCATATATTCACAATGGGAATCACATGCATCTCATAAATTCAGTAACTACATCCAAACAACACAAGGGATGGAAAACATAACAAGCCTAACATGCATTCTAGACCAAAAGGCCATAATCGATCAAACAAGGGAAACACAAACATAATCATGGTGTAGAACCTAATGAATATGTAATAACCCTTTTTAAATCAATAAAACTAGAAAAGGTCTTAAAAATTGTTAAATTCCGTAACACCAAATACACCAAACATGGGTATTCAGCACATTAAGAATATATAATCCAATGAAAATCAAAGGAAGACAAAACCCACCTACCTTGATGTCGTAAGGTCAACATTCTTGAACATCTTCCCTTAAATCAGCCTTGAAAATTTTATATCTACAAAATGGTTAAAATAAATCAACCTTGAAATACTCACAAGAGGAGAGAAATTAGGAAGAATGGATATAGTGATAGAGAGAACTCAACGGTAGGAATACAAGGCACCTAACAATGTCTCATTCAGAGGTCAAAAGAAAAAATAGGAGGATCTCAAAGTTCTTCGGTGTTCCATCACACACTCATATGAAACACAGGGAGAAGAAGGATATTCTGGATGAGAGAGGCGTCCCCAAAATGATTTATCAAATAAAAAGAAAATTACATTGTGTGTTTATTTAATTTACACGCCTTGTACTATCCTCAACCAAACCCTGCTTTTGGAAGTCTTCTAGGTCACCTATATGGCCATGTACTTGGACGTTACACAGCCAGTAAGCGGCTGTACGCGGTACCTGGGTAGAGGGAATGTACTCAGGAGTACATGGCATGTACATTGTAAATTCCAAATTTTACCTTTTTTACTTAAAAACTACCCAAAACAAATATCCATACCTGAAATGGAGATCTAGGTTCTTACATTTCAAAACCATTATAATGTAAATGAATCATTTAAAAACAGTCTCTTTTTATTTAATTTTATCATTTTTTGTGAAGTGGATATCAGACAAATAACAATTTCTACTAATTCTTTTGATAATGGGAATTATGAAAATTGTGTTTAATTTTTTTTGAAATACTCCACGGGTTTAATTTAAACCATATATTAGAATTTATTATTAAAATTGTTTCCCAAGAATTCTTATATTCTCAAAATTATAATTTTTATAAATCTCGATGGTTCATTTAAATTATATATAAAGGGGTTATATATTTAAATAATATAACGTTTTAAATTAACAATTTTAACATTTTAAATTGAAAAAATATTAATTTTTTCAAATGGATAAATCTTGTATGGTTACCATTATTTTATGTATCGTTTTATATGGAAGTATTTAAAAGTATAAAAATATAAATTATTAGATTAATGATTATTATTTCTTTTCATATTCATTTTATTGAACTATTATGAATGTTACGATATGTGTAAATTTATTTTATGACCATGAATTTATTATTATGATTTTTAATCCATACATCTATTCATGAGCTTTTTTATCATGAGATTTGGTTACTCAATATATGGTGATTTATTTTTAATAGATATATTTATACATAAACTTTTATATATAATTTTTCATGTGTGATTAAAATATCTAGTTAAAATGGGTCAGTATAAAAATGTTTCAGTTTAATTAGATGCTTATAATTTTTAAACATGATGGAGAATTGGGTAGTAAACCCAACCCTCAAATAGGGGTAGGATCTGTACAATCTTCAATATTTGACATGGACTTACAATTTTGTTTTCCAAGCATGTGAAGTACTATTATAAATAATCAATCGATTATTTAAAAAGAAAACTATTAAAATATATTCCTATGGTATAAATAATTTATTTTCAAGAATACTTGTTTTCAATTCATGAATTATATATTTTAAATAAAATATACTTTATATAAGGATACCACGAAAAATGTCTCTAAATATTTATTTTCTTTTAGAAGTGTATTTGTGGATTATTAACTGGAAAAGATAATTTTATGTTTAAATTTTGTTTTATTAAAAATAATATTATTGGTTTTGAAAAGACTCATTTCGATGGATGTATTATGATATTATTTTTAAAAATGGGTAAAATAATTTTAAAAGATCATACTGGTATATTTTTTAATAATAAAGTTTTTATGTTTTTCATATAGAACGCAATGGTCATATAATAGAAAATGAAACCAAGATATGGAAGAATCAATTTATTCTCCACTATATGTTCCTTTTATCGATTTAAAATTCTAGAACTATATGGGATAACTTGGGAATACATGAACAAATGGGGTGACCTAAAAATCATAGTAAGGGAAAAAAAATGACAAAGAAGCATAATATAAGGGTCAATGGTATAATGTGATATCATAAAAGATATGTTACATGGTTTATCCAATGGGTGAAGAATATAAATAGTATGTAATCATAATAGAATGTAAATATAGGAGAGAGGAAACTAAATAAAACATTAAAAAACATAAGTCAAGGACAACTTCAAAGACAACAACATATTCTGGTCATAGTTTAAAAATGCATTAGATTCACATTTTAATCCCTAACCTGATGACTCTTCAGACTAAAAAATTATACATATAATTTAATGGATATATAATTACAGAAAAAACCATCATATTCATTTTATGTACATTCAAATTAATTCCCCATTAGTATATAAATCATAATGCACAAAAAAGAATTAATCTTAGAAAGAAATGAGTTTCATAATCTTGTAACATATTATAATAAATAAAGGATCTTTGTTGAAGGAATTTGAGAGATAGTCATTTGGAATATGTGAATTCATCAATGGAATGGAGAAAACTATAAGTATACACGTGAGTTACATATATAAAAGATTTAGAATCATTCCATAACATTAAAGAGAGATAAATAGAATTAGAAAGGGAATGGTTATCACTAGAAAAAATGTGTGGGTAAGATAGATCCCTTTCATCACACCCAATTTGTCACTAGTTTTCTTTTTATTACTAATAATATACTTATATTATAAATACACATACCCATAAAGCTTTTTAAATATTAATATTCCTTTTAATTTGTCTTTATTCTTCCAAATTACATTACATAACCAAGTTATTTCACAACAAACATTTTAAAAATAAATGACTCAAAGGCCCAAATTAATTTTGGTATGTTGACTAAGATTGAGGATATTATTATTTAATAATAAAAAATGGTAATTAAATTATAATTATCATTTTCATACAAAACTTATACTTGTAATACCAAATATGAAATATTTTTATGCATAAGGAAGTACCTCACAATAATAAAGATGAAACTTTTATGTACGCATGAGTAACATTTATATTTCTTAAAGATAATAATGGTATTAAAATAAGTTCTATTTTATATTTCTAGGATTATAATTATATCATTATTATATTATTATTTTATTAAATTCCCTTTAATCATACCATGCTTGTAATTCAATAATAAAAATGAATCACGTCGCTTCATGAGACATCAGTCTGGAACACACCTGAATAATGTTATCATTTATTCAATCTATAGAAAGGTCATAAATTATATGATATATTTATTTTAAAAAAATATTAATATTTTATCTTAGATAAAAATAAAATTAATATGTTTTTACCTTCCATTAAAATCATTATTTAAAAATTAATAGCATCACTTCGCGAGGTGGTAGTCCGGCACACACTTGGGGGACTTTATTGTATTCCCTATTGAATGGAATATAAAAAGGTACATGTGATATTATAATTAAATAAGTATAATTATATTCTAAATATAATATGTATAAACTACATATAAAATTATATCCAATTGTTATAAATGGTGAAGAAAAATGAATGACGTCGGTTCTTGAGAAGATTAGTCCACCACACACACGATCAATGATTTTGTCTCGCATTTTAGATAAGAGGAGATCGTTGTAGGTCATGAAATTAACATAAAAAAGAATCATTATATGGATTATAATATTTTTATTATAACATAATTTTTTAATAATATTTTATTTAGTTTGAGGAATAAATAAAATAAAACTCTTTGTTAAGGATGATACCTTTTTTTTGGATACCTTCTTTAGGTTTTCAACAAAAGGAGGTTGGGTTTATGATCATAAAAAGGATTATATAAAGAGGGGAAGGAATTAATTACTTAATTTGGGTGGGTATTTAATGAAACAATGGGTTTCTTAATTTTAAATTGTATAGGAGATAAGGTGGCCTTAATTTGTGGGGAGAGGACATACTAGGAATTTTATAAAAGAAAGAATTACACCCACATTTTCTCATTCTAGAAGGCCCAAAAAAGAACCATTTTATAAAATTTGACTTTATGAGGTATAAATATAACTATATAATTATAATTTGGTCATTATAAATGTTTTTATTCATATTTAACACTAATAATTTTCGTTTAAACACTTGTAAAATTGTTTTTACCTTAACCATGAAAAATAAATTTTAATGTTTTCATTATTCATTATGTTAAAAAATAACATGAAAATATTTGATAATATTAATTATGGAGATTAGAGAAGTGGGAAAAAATTTCCATATTCAACTAACTTAATTTGAGGAATTTAATTTGAAATTAAACATTAATATACTTTGATAAAAACAGGCTTTCAGAAATGAAATTTTTTAGGAAAAGATGATCTCCTAATAACTATATTAAAAGTAATCATAATTTAATTATTTTAAATTAATATGTACATAAATATAATTTATAAATTTCTTCTCAAAAATTCATAATCATGGATTATTTTCATTATATATAATAGATAAAAATTATGCAATTTAAAAATAATTTTAAAAAATTTACGTTTAAAGCTTGTAAATTAACTTTTAATAAAATATATTATAGAGATGAGGTAATTATAATTAATATATTGAAATATAATTTATGAATAATTATAATATTTATTAAATAATGATACTTCTAGTGTAATTTAATTTTTTAACAGAAGTTACTATTTTGATGAAATGTTTTTCCCTTTTCACTGAAAAATAAATATTTTATGAAAAATCCTAAAATTTATTCCAAAATTAATATCAATATTCTGATATGAAAATTAATTTTAATTTTATAAAATAAACATTATAAACTGTGTAAAAATAAATTATACTGTTCCCTATAAAAATTAATAAAAAATATGTTTTGAAATAAATGTATTTATTAAACAATTTAGTGTTTATTTCCTTAGTGTTTATAAATACATTTACATTGGTTAGCACCATTATATATATTTATTAAATTATTTATTCCAATTCAAATAGACCAATTTAATTTATAGGTTATAGTTATATTATTTAAATATCCATGGTTTGTTTTTTATAGTGTTTCATGTCACATACGCAATAGAACACAGTTTTCCCTTTTAAAAAGTTGTTGTGTTACATTATTCCCCCCGTAAAAAACTTTTCACTAAAATTTTAATATTTCATAATACGGTGCATATTGGTTTAAATAATTATGATTTTTATATTATTTTTTTCTCCATGTTTCTTCCTCAAACTTATGTCTTCTCCATAACACTTTGACCAGGTGAGTAATTTTGTTTTGTAGAATTTTGTTTATATGATCTATGATATTCAATAACTACACCTCATATGAAAGGTATTTCTCTAATGATACCAAATATGTATTTAGTACATGTTTTGGTCATATATGTACTATATTAATAAGTATTCATGGAATACATAATGTACTTGAGATTGGTTAGGAGGAGGATCTAGTTAATCAGCCACCACCCCGATGTGATCATGGATATCGAAGGTGTAAATATATCTAGGATTAAGATATTTCTTCTACCCAAAAAGCATGAATTTCATCCAAAATTATATATTAAGGAACACATTATGACCATCCTCAAACTCTAGGTCTCGTCGATAATTTTTTCAATAGTTTCTGTAACACCCTAACTTTTTAAAAGAGAAAGGTATGCCTCATCACCTATGTGATATGCAACAATGAGACCAAACAAACAATGTCTATTTAAGTAAAAACATATTAATATATGCATTAAATTTTCCAATATGAATTTAATAAAATAAATCATGAAATATATATACATTTCCTACTAAAAATAAATATAGTTATACATTTTTAGTAAATAATCACCCAATATTTAGAAATATCATTTTATTCCTCAAATATAAGTGTCTTTTTTTGAAATTATTTTTATGTCTTTTTGAGAAAAAAAATTAAAATTAATTTATATATCATTTTTAAAATTTATTTGAGAAATATAACATAATTTTTAAAATCGTAATATCTCAATTAACTAAGGGTGTTATTTTTTATATCTTGAAAAAATATTTATTTTTCAGTGCAGAGTGAAAAATATCTATTTTTTGTAAAACTTTCATTTCATTTAATAAATAATTAAATTTAAAATTAATATTATTTTAATGTAACATAAATAATATTTAGTTTTATTTAATATAATCTATTACATTTAAATTACTTATATATATATACATCATATTTTAGTGTATATTGTTCATCCTTGAAAACACATTTCTTTGAAAACAATATTAAAATGCATAATATTTATCATTTTTAATTAATTAAAAATTTAACCTAATGGAAAATTATTTAATTAAAAATAATGGATCATATACCTATCATTTTTTATTGAAATTCATATAGTGAAAATAACAAGATACATAGTTAAAGCAAAATCATATTTTCCTTGAAAAATAATTTTTTTGGGGAAAATGCTTTTTAGCACACTTTCGCATTTTATTTTAAATTAAATTCAGGAACCTATATTAATTGATTTTGATAATATTTTTTCCATATTTGGAATAACCACAATTAATATTAGGTAATATGTTATGTTTATTTTTGATAATATGAATAATAACTATAGAAAATATTTTTTACCCCTGTGAAAGTAAAATGGGTTAATTAACGGTAAAAATAATTTAAAGGGTACAGAAATAAAGTAATATTAATAGTATAAATATTTATATATTCATTTAAATATAACGTGGATATTTTTTTAATTTCATTATAAATAATCAAGAAATTATTTTGATAAAAATTAGTTTGGGATATGATAAGCCAAAAATTTCATTACATGAATTCATGAATTGTACATAAATTTGTATTTTAATAAAATAAAACTAGTAAATATATTTTTTAAATTTAATTGATAGTATAATTTTTTGGAAGGAAAATGTAACTGTTATTAAAGTTTAAAAAATGTTATTGATAAAAAACTATCATTATTCAATTTATGTTGATTATTTTTTAAAAAGTTAAAATTGAAATATTTATAGATATATTTTACAAAATAGATATATTTTTTGGAATCACCATGTTAAAAGTATCCAACTAGAAATTTTTTAATTTTTTTTGAGAGAGTGAAATTTTTAGGTAAATAATTAAATATGGTATAAATACACATTGTGTATTATGATACCATAATAAACCCAAAGTAATGTAATAAATGATAAAAATGGTATCTGAAAAAAATTATTTATTTCAATTTTAAAATAATGTGCTTTTAGGTTATTTTATTAAATTTATAAATCCATTTTGAATCCTCAAATTCCAATATTATATTTTTAGGTTTGAAAATAAATAGTTTATGAAAATGTCTCACTTCCACATCACTAAGGGTAATATTTTAATGATTTATGCCTTATAATTTATAAAATAATTAAAAACACTCCTATGTGGAATAAACCGTGGGAAAGCCAAATAATGGTTTGTTGTTTGGATTACTTTTTTGGTATAGAGTCCAAAACCTATGTTTGGGAAATATTAAATAACTCATGTCTCTATTCCAATATAAACCCATATGAACTATGATTACTCTTCATTAAAAATCCATTTAGCACATATTTTCTTATCCCTTCACTTTCTAGATTCCTACCAAGGTTCCCCCAAGCTCTAAAGATTCCCCTACAGAGCTTTCAGAATCACCCTCTCAGGGAATGGGACCTCTCTCACTTCTTTCAATTCATGAACCTTCATTGTATTTATCCATTTATCTCTCATTTTGTTATGCTTTAAAGACCTTATAATTATTTATATACTATAAATTGACATCATAATATTGATATATCATCTATTTCTTCTCATTAAATAATTTATATAAGCTGTTACCATAATGAAATTTACAAAGGGATCATCTCCCCCTCTTAATTCTTGAATCATCATCATTTTATGATTTTTATTTACAATTACTAAGGTTGGGATTAGTTTTCCCAAATCCATATTACTGTTTATTTGATTTAAATTTAATTATAAAACCCTTTTACTCTCATTAAACCATTTTATTAATCTATAAGTACTATCCTTATGCTGTCAAAATTTCACAATGAATTTTCCATGACAAAACCTTGTATTGTGAATTCCATCATAATTTCCACTCAAGGTTTTGTAACTACACATACATATACCTCTTATATTGGGGGCATAGATTTAATTATTCCATAGTCCCTGATTATGAAATTAAATTTTATGAATTATGATCTTATGATGAATGATCTATATGAAACACATATGTATGAAAATGACCTGAAAGTGACTGTTGTGCCTGAAATTATATAGGGATCCAATGCAATGGGTAATGTTTTAGTCTTGTGATAATTCATGCATAATATTAGGGAGTGAACTTAATCTATTATTGTACTTTTACTAACATGTTATTATATCATTGTGGTGGACCTTGACATATGTTTATAATGTCAAATTTAATGTTTTTTCCACATATTCCATGTCACCCTTATGTTACCATAATATATATTTCCTAATTCTTCAAGTGTATATCCTCACCACTTTTATGTTTCATTTAAATAACATTTATCTAACATGTAATAATTTTTTTATGTTATTCTTTGTTTATTCACTTACTAGGCTTTACATATCAGCTCTTTTATATGAATCTCCATCTGTTATCCAATTCACTTTTATGAAATATTTAAAATATGAACATGTTGAGGATGTTTTCAAAAATTAAGACATTCCCCTATTTTTAGTTGTTATTTATTGAATGAAATTACAATAATAAACTAGATTTTTTGATCTAATGGGTTGTATTATTTTTATTATTATGTAATAAAATATTAATTAATGTGTAATAAAGACTTGGGTTATCATAGTTGGTAACCAAGGTAAGCCTCATTATTTATGGTATTTGGATTATAAAACTCTAGTGAAAGGCTTAAGGATAATACTATGTATTGGAAAATATCTCTATGTTCTGGTATTGTATAGAGTAAGTGGATTGAAAAAAATACATCAATTTATAGATACTACAAGAGGATGTGGATAATGAAAAAATCAATTTGGGGGTAATAACAATGAAAATACTGTATTAAGATAGATTCGATTGAGAATTGGTTCATGCCAACAACTTCTGATGTACAAAAGTTCTGACACTCTTGATATATTTTCTTTGTTAAATTAGAAAGCACTTTACAAACAATTATTTAGGGAACAAAATATCATATAATATTATATTCCAGGAAAAATGACCATGGATAACTTATATTGAAGCATAGAAATTCATATGTTAAGGAATATATATCATTTTTGATTTAACCCTTTAGATTTAATAGATTCCCTTTTATGTTTTTAATAGTTTTAAAATAGACTTCCATAATTTTCCCTTTAATTTAGTAAATTGATGGAAATAGGAGAAACTAAGTCAAAAAAATGTAATAGGTAATGAGATGACTTCCCAAGTTAGATTTATAACATTATGTTTTCTAAAATAATACATAATGTGATTATTCCAAAACATTTATAAAAATAAAAATTAATAACTAACACGCAGTAAAATGTTCAAAGACAACAAAGAAGAGGACGAGGACATCTCATGACATTTTATCTGATAACAGTGATAAAGGGAAGAATATATAATTTCTTACATGTCAAAAATGAGGAATGTTTAACTATGGGAACTGACATAAAGGATCCCAAATGTGTTTTATATATGAAAAATATAATAAAGAGTAGCCTATTTCCATTATAAATATGAGGACAATTAAAGGGAATAGATTACATCCTACGACACCCTTTTTCTCAATGCCTTTTTTATATAGAATATGGGAATTATTTGAGTCAATTCCCTATTTCAAGGGTTAAAACACAGATCCTAGAAGGACCAATGATTACTAAATATTTTATGTGTAAGTATTAATGTGTTTATGTATTTTTTTCAATTATGTTGTTTAAGTACTATACCAATTATATTATGGATATAAGAAGCATAAAACAAATAAGGATTGTTCTATAGTTGTTTCTCTTTAGGGATTGTAAATATATGTTCAATGGTACTGATAACCAATAAATGTGATTTATTGATAAGTTGGTATTTTGGAAAACATGTGATTGATGAATTTATTACCTTAATATGTGATTTATATTGGGATAAACCTAAAGACTCTTAGGATGATCTTTATAATGACAATATTATTTTTAAAAACATTGATATAAATTTTGAGTATTTATGTGATGGAAGTTTAGATTTATTGGGAATTTTATGGGAAACATATTACAATATCAAATACTTTTTTTATTTTTAGGTGATTAGTGATATTTTGGTAGATGTTTTTTTCGATTGAGTTATATGCACCCATTATGATTAATGTAATGGATTATTTGAAAATAATGATATTATGTTTCTTTATATGTGTAATATGAAATGTATGAGTCAACTATTAATGTTAAAACATTTTATAATTTTGAGGTTACTTGTGAAATTTGTAAGATTGGGGTATTTACATAAGGAATTATCTATGTTAAACCATTAATATTTTTTTGATATTTGAATAACATGTTATTAATTTTTTTATTTTTAGTATTATCTAGATTTATTATAACGATTAATTTTTTATTAAATTAAGGAATAATATCTTTTTATTCTTCAGTGGATTATGTGATCTATTAGTAGCTTACTCTAGTGCATCATGCATAAAAAAATCATGTTGAACACACATTGTTTGGAGAAAAGATAAGATTGTATCGGAAAATTATAAAGGGTGAAATTATAATTTTCAAGAATGTATATATCTTTATTCTAAAGGTACATATTTCAAATGAATTCCTTATATCAAGGAAAACAATATTGTATTTTATTTTAAATTGATGGTCTTTTCACTCATCACTGATTTGAGGTTTTATGATCGTCATATTTTTCCTATCCAAGTTATATATAAACTTCTATTTTTTCTTGGAAATTAGATTTTTCTATTTCATGAATATATTTTTACATCCCACTATTGTCCTCCTTTTAGGAATCCTAATTTTCTGATAACCTTCATATATTTCTTCCTCTCTTTTCAAGTAGTAGTGTTATTAACCATTTTTATAATAAGTGTTTCCAATAAATATATTTTAAATTTTCAAAATAATGATTAAGAAGATCAATTTCATATTTTTAAGAATAAAGAAATTTAAGGGGGAAGAATATACGGATAATATTTTTTATAATTGAAAATTAATATTTTATGGAGTATGTGACTTGCAACATCGAACCTAAATAAATAATTATTATTTTAACATGATAATTATAACATAACTATTAAATTTTACTATATAAATAGGATTAACAAAATTATTAAATATATATATATATATAAATTTCCTACTCAACCTAAATATATTTTTAAAAACTTTTTAAACAATCTCCCATTCTTTAATAATAAAATTTTATTCTTTAAAATAATGTTTCCTCTAAAAATTATTTTTAAATATTTTTTTTAAAAAATAAACATATTAAATTATCAAAAAATTTAAACAATTTATTATATCAAATTATTTTTTTTAAATCATCATATCATCGTTAAAATAGGTAGAAATTATTTTTTGTTAAATATTTATTTTTTAGTGGTAGTGAAAAATTCCTGTTCTTTTAAAGAAATGCCATTTATTTAAGTATATTAAATAATTTAAAAGTAGAACAGTTATTTTAATCTTATTTCAAAATATAATAATTATAATTTAGTTATGTCTTATAAAATTTATTAAATTTAAATATTATTTATATGATATTTTAGTAAAAAAACTAAGGCCTGAATGCATATTTTTCTAAAAAGTTTTAAAAATGCATAATGTTTCTACATTATAATTAATTTATAACAACCCTTAATTTTGGAATATATTAAATTTAAATTCCTAATCACATATCTATAATTATTAATTGAATTTTATATAGTTATTTTACTAGTTGTAGAGTAATGTTAATTGATCGTTTCCTTGAAAAATACATTTTATTAAAAAAACACATTCTATCGCACTTGCTTGTTTTCTTATAAACTTAAATCTTCTACCTTTGTTATTTGATTTTGATAAAATTCTTTCAATATTTTAGAAAAAATTAATTAATATTAGGAAATATATTAATCTATATTTTTGGGAAATATGAATATTAACTATTATAAATATTTATGACCACAATAAAGGAAAAATATGTTAATTATAGGTAAACTTCATTTAATAAGGACAGGAGAATATGTAACCATAATATTATGAAGATGAATATTTTTCTTTAAATATATTTTTCTTTAAATTTTTTGGTTTTTTATATAATAATTAGGAAATTATTTTGATAAAAATTGGATTATGTTATAATAGAACAAAAATTGTATATTCGAGTAATTACATATTTTAATTATGATAATAGTTTTTAATAAATAAATTATATATTAATTAAATAATACTTTTAAATAATTTTTATTACATTAAAATCATAATATGGATTTTATAAATACCAATGTATTTGTTATAAGGGTTCAAAAACTGTTATTGATTAAAAACAAGCATTTCTCAATAATGGTAGATTCTTGATTTAAAAGGTAAAATAAACAAATATATATATATATATATAATTACTTTTTATAAAATAAAAGTTAATTTTAGAATAATCGTCATAAATTTATCCTAAAGTGAGTTTTGTAAAATTTTATGGGCTGGTTGAATTTTTGGGTAAAAATTAAATATGGCATAAATATACAGTGCATATTATGACCTCATAATGACATAAAGGTGATGTAATAAATGTTATATAGGTTATCACTGATCATGTATATGTCTAACCATTAAATTAATGTGATTATGTTTTTATTCTCTTGGATTTATATATCCTTTATGAATCCTCCAAATCTTATATTATATTTTATGTTTTTAAAATCATTTATTTAGGAACATGACTCACCTCTACATCACCAAGGGAAGTATTTTAATGATTTCATAACATGTACTTTTAAAATAATGAAATAAGATACTATTTGATATAAAAAATGGGAAAACACAAGGGATGGTTTGTGGTTTTGATTTTTTTACTGTATAGAGTCCCAAACCTATGTTTGAGAAATAATAAAGAAATCCCCCTCTCTCTTCCACTATAAACCTATTAAAGATCTGATTAATATTAAATCAAAAAACATTGTGCTTGTATATTCTCTTCCATTTAATCTCTATATTTTTCTAAAGGTTCTCCAGATTAAATAAGAAGCTCCTCCCATGATTTTGGAGTCACCTTTTCCTAGTAAGGGACTTATCCCTCTAATTTTAATTCAATCACCTTCTTTGTATTATTCCATTTAAATATCATTTGGATATATTTTAATGAGATTATATAGATAAAAATAATTTAATATTTATTTCCTAATAATATTAAATAATTTATCCCTTCTCATTACAACATTTACCTAAGCAATTACTATGGTGAAATTTTGTAGGGGATCCTCTCATCCCCTTATTTATTCAATTATCTTCTTAATTTTATGCTTTTTAGTTCTAATTCTTAATGTTGGGATATGTTTTTCCAAATACCTATTACTACACATTTTATTTCCAAACTATGAGAGACCTTTTTCACTCTAGTTTAAACATTTTATGAATCATTATGTACAACCGTTATGGATCCAAAATTTTACTGTGATTTTTCTATGCCAAACCATTTTATTGTGAATACCATCACTATTTTCACTCAAAGGTATTAAAGTAGACATATATTTACTTGAAAATTGGGGACATAAATGTATTTATTCCATATTAATTGATTTTGGATTTAAATTTTATGAAATATGATCCTTCTTTGAATGATATATATGGCACACTTATGAATATACATGATATAAAGGCGACAGGTGAACCTAGAATTATATTTTTCTATAATGAATTTGGTAATGTCATGGTCTCATAAAAAATAATATGTGGTAATAGAGATAGAACCTAATCCAATATGGTACTTTTGTAACATGTTATGATCTCTTGGATGTTATACTTTACCCATGTTTATGATGTTATGTTTTAATTTTTTGTCACATTACTCATAGTGCCTTTATGTTATAGTGTTACATCTTACCTTACCGTTAATGCTTGTGATTTTAACCACTTGTATGATCCATTTAAATTCATATTTTGTATCATGTAATATATTCTTCTTGTTATTCTCTGTTTTTTCCTTACTAGGATTTATATCTCATCTGTTTCATTTTTTCCCCAGTTATTCCATGTAGTTTTAAGAATGATGGAAAATTGTGAGCATGTTAATGATGTTTTTAATAATTTTTATATAACCCCTATTTTAAGTTGTTATGTAATGTAAAATTTTACCCAATAACAATATAATTATCAATCATATGGGTTTTATTATGTGTATTCTTATATAATAAATCATGATTTAATGGGTAATAAACACTAGGTTTGTCATAATTTTTCAGTCAAAATTGCAGGGGTTTCTAATGAATTTTAATGGCCAAAACCTTCTTTGTTATCTCTTGCACTAGATTAGGTCCCATAATCTTCATCTCTCCAACTTCATCCCAACATGTCAAAGTTCAAAAAAACTTCCCATAAATAACCTCATATGTCTTAATTGGAATTATATAATGATAGTTGTTCTTATATGAGATTTATAACAGGGGAAGCTTTTGATCAAAAAATATTTTTAAATACATTTATCAAGACTTCAATATATTATTTAGTTTTAGGAAGTTTCACTCAGACTGACCATCAATTTTAGGGTGTTAAACAATACTTAAACTGGGTTATGTATCCAACAATTATTGAAGGCTTCTTTAGATCCATGAGTTAAGACATAGATCTCGATTAGATAAAATAAAAAGTGGTACATGGTTTAACTAAACCACATATCTTATGTATATCTCAGTGAGTTCATCATGGGAAAATTATTTCATGATAGTAATAAATTTTTGTAACTTTGTAAGCCGATTGAATACCACTTTTATGGATTTATTGAATTTTTGTGTCCTAGTGAGTCAAATAATTAAATTCATGGTTATATTTTTTCATTTAAATAATGGTTTGTGTAAAAATTTCATTAAACCATTATTCTTATATCATTATTCCTTGACTTGTTGGCATACCAATAACCAAGACTCAAATTATGAAAACTCTTTCATCATGTTATCCCACCCGATGTATAGATTAAAATATCAATACATGTTATTGTGTTCTATATTAATTGATATGTTTGAGCTATTATCATCAACCAAAATGTCCCTCTTCATCTATAGTTTTTAGGGGGAAACATATCCTAGTCTCGAATCTTATAACACCATCTTCAGTAAGGTTGAACTCTATAATATTTGATATTATTGTCTATTACACATTATCATCCTTATATACCTCATTAATCCTATAAATAATGAGTATTTTACAAGTTATTTAATACTAATAAATATCTTATATCAATATCAATTTAATTATTATTACATTTTAAGTAAGGAAAAAGTGAAAAACATATCACATCACTTCATGATGAGGTAGTTTGTAGTACATGTAACGACCAAACGTTTATTAATGAAAATTTATATTGATCTAATTAAATGTATTATTATTTAAAATGGTTATATTTTAAATATTCACATACTTGGTTTTAGGTTTTTCAATTTTAAAATACCATTAATAATTGTTATTACTGCTAATATGGTCATTGAAAAATGATAACATGATTAGTATAAATATAGAGCTTCAACAAATCCAATTTACTAATAAAAAGGATGCAATGGCCTCATTAAGTAGAATTTATCCATATGATTCCCATATTTCAGTGCTCGGAATAAAGGTAGAATTACTAGGATTCAATCTTGATTAATCCTTGGTCGAGCTTGAAATGTTAATATTGAACGGAACTGCCTACAGGAGAAGTGGAAGTTAATAGAGATTACCCCCAGAGTGATGTTATCCAAGCCACCGCAAGAGAATATTACCATAGAAAACCTTAACCTTAGGTATTATTGAGGGGGGTTATAAGGGGTTATGTAACAATAATCTAGAACTATTATTATGTGCATTATTTTTATATTGAATAAACAATATACATTCATTTTATTATTGTTACTTTGTAAATGTTTTTATACTTTTTATGAATACAATTGTAATTTTTATTATGGGTTGAATGTTGTTTTTTTCAAAAACCATGAATTCTTTATAAATGTAGGATTTTATTTTAAATTTTAAAATTCACATATTTAAGAAATTATATATATAAAATGAATATTATTTTTTGATTTAGGATGTCCAAATTATCTAATAGTGAATTTTTCATAATTTTTTAAGATAGTCAAATTTTAAGTTACAAATTTCATACCCTTTAAATAGATAATGCATTTTATGACCTCATAATTACCCAATAGTGATGTAATAAAATATTATAAAAGGTAAATTCAGAAAATATATTTTTTACCTTTAAAATAATGTGATTTTATAATTTTTTTTGATTTATTTTAAAATGCCTTAGTGGACACTCTAAAACTTATAAACTATTTTAACAATTTAAAATGATTTCCTAGAGAATGTGACCCACCTTCCCAAAATCAGGCCTAATTTTTTATTATTTTCAGACATTTGCCTTATAAAATATTTTTTTCACACCACTTTGGAGAAAACTATGGGAAAAAATAGTGGCAAGTTTTATGGTTTTGATTAGTTTTATCAGTAGTGTCCAAAACCTAATTAATAAACAATTCCCTCTCCTTTCCTATATAAACCAACTCAATCTCAAATTACAACTAACTAAAACCCAGTGTTGCTCGACCAAAATATTACCTCATATAATTAATATCCTCCAATGGTGACCCAATCTCGCACGTATCCTCTCTCAATCATCCCTCAAGCCTTTGGGATTATACTTCCATGTAACGGATTTCTTTCTTTCTCATTTTGGTCCAAGTTTCATTAGGTTTTCATATCCTTGTATTTTCAATTAAAAATGTTGGGGTATGATTTTTGAACTTCCCCTATACTTACCTAAATATTTTTTAATGATTAGAAACCTATTTATCTCTCATTAATCCCTCCCATGCATACCCATTTCCTTGCTGAAATTTCATAAGAGTTATTCCATTTCTCTTATTTCATCAAGTTTCTTTATTATGTTACACCTTTTATTTTTAATTTATATGTCCTAGGAGATGTATATATATTACCAAATAACTTTTAATTTCATTTAAGGATGTTGATATACACATTTCTCTTTTATAAACCATTTTTTATGAACTTTTATGTCACTTCGTTATGCTGCAAAAATTGTACCACAATTTTCAAAGCGAAAATCAACATGTAGTGAATACCATACCCAATTATTTTACAAGGGTATTCAAAATTATTCAAATATAATTATTTAATGGTACTTACATGTATTTATTCCACATTATTTAATCATGGAATAACTAATGAGGTTGAACGATTCCATGTAATATGATGTGGCACACTTATGCATGAAATGAAATAATTTAGAATGTTATGCCCTGATAGCACTCCAATGCATTGGGTAATGAATAGTATCATGATATGGAATCTGTAATGAGGGTTTACTCATTGGAATTCAAGTTAAATATGGGTTTGATAATACTAATTCAAGTGTAATGAATGTTTACTCATGCGCCATGTGCAATTAGGCATGGCTAATGCTATATCAGGTAAAATGTGGTTGCCACATTTCCATGCTATAATAATCATGTTATATCATGCCTTTAGTTACATGCTTATATTGTGCTCCACTAATATGACTATTTCCTAACATGTAATGTATTCTTCATGTTATTCCCTATTTACTCTCTTACTGGGCCTTATATCTTACCCTTTTCTTATGTATGTCCTCAGGTTATGTCAGTCAATGTTAAGTGCGAAGGAATATTAAAGTCATGTAAAATATGTTTTCAATAAATTTGTTGTTTTTTATGTCTGAATATTTCATGTAATGTTCCTAATTTTTCCTTTACACTAGACCTCTATATCTTCAGAGTGGTCATATGTGCATGTTTATGTAATAAATCTTGTTTAAGTGTGTAATAAAGAGAAGGGTCGTTATAGTTTGTATCGGAGGGTAGGATTAGTAATTTTTGGGATTAGGATTATAAAAACCTAGTGAATTATTTAGGGATATAACTAAATATAATAAAAACATCCCTCAATTTTGGTGAGTATAATGTAAGTGGTTTATCAAGCAAATATATCCCTATATGGAAACAATCAAGTATAGGTGGCTCTGGAACAGACGTATCTAGGGGTAAAAAAACTACTTTGAGTTATACTCAATTGGGGACTAATTCATGATAATATGCCTTTTTTCACTATTGGTTACGACACTCCCAAGTGATATTCTTTGGTAAATTCATAAGCTTAGTATGAACTGTTATTAAGGGAATAAAAATGCCCCTAATAATATAGGTTTGGAAGTAGATCATGGATAAAATATATTAAAGCCTATAAATTCATAATTTATGAAAATAAATTTAATTTATAAGTTATCTATTTTTGTCCTTGGATTCCCATTTATGTGTGATCCCTTGAATTCTTCTATTCCATCCAATGTCTAGTAACAGGTGGACTCGGGCTAACAGCCAATGCAAAGATCAATGTGATGACTGTCCTAATGAGATTCCCAATCTAATGGGAGTGGGAATCACAAACATTGTATTGATACTCTCTTAGTTAACTCATGTTTTTGAATCTAAACATGGTTCAAAATAAACGTACACCCCCAATGAAATAACTAGTAAAAATTGAGAGCTTCATGTGACAAGGGCCGCCTAATTTCAATGGATCATCTGAACCCTCAATCACCAAATAATGGATCAACTTCATTAAGAATATCTTACCCATCATTCAATGTTCTGAATAAGAGAATGTTCTATTGGATTCTTATCGTATGGATGGTAAAGCTGGTAAATGTTGTACATTGATCAAAAATATGAATCATGTGGAAGAGACTGAAGCATTGGAATAGAAGGATTTCATGTGAATATTTTTTGATAAATATTTTAATCAATTCCTCCAACTTAATATCGAAAGGAAATTTCATTACATTAATCAAAAAAGATGACAAATCCATCAGAGCGTATGAGATAAAATTCACAAGGATTTCACAATATTCTTCAATATTTGTAATTACCCCAAAATGGAAGGCTGATAGCTTCTTTGGTGGTCTAAAACCTAGCCTACAAAAATCTCCAGTGATCCGTGACTTTGATAGCTATAAGGAAATTGTATGATGTTCCTTCAATGTTGAAATGGATATTAGGGAATCTTAGGGTTATCATAGGGATTAGAATAATAAATTAGACATTAATTCTGGGGTCTGATGGATAAATCCAACGGTTCTATAAAATTATAGCACCCCACATTCCAAAGCATTAGAAATAATCACCCTTGAAATTACCTAAATGGGATGAGGAAGTGCTTTATGTGTGGAAGAGAAGGGAATCATGCACTGAATTACCGAAAAGAAAAACTTATGGCTATGAAAGAAGAGAGGAATGCTTTGTTCGACCCTCAACACATTTTTCATTACTTCAACTACAAGGATCAAGAGAACTTTTCAAACCATTTTTCTAAGCCAGGGGTTTCTGAAGGCTACCAACAACCTCCTAAGAAACTTGAGCGAGCTTTTTCCATCACTACCACTGAAGAGAACCCCAACAGAGAAGTGGTGAAAAGTACGATAGTTATTCATTCATGAATAGCGAACGTACTTATTTATTCTGGTTCTACTCATTATTTTATATCCTAAAAGGTTAGTAGAATAATCAGAAGAAACCATAAATCATGGATGTAGAGATGTCGATGAGAATAGAAACCAGGGCCATCATTTCATCCCATGAATAAAACTCTTCCCTTGTCCCAATTTGTGGATTTAACTTCCTAATGAATCTCTTCATAATACCTCTGGTGGAATTTTATGCAATTACTGGCATGGATTGTATTTCCCTATATAGAGACAACATAAATTGTTGTGAGTAGGAAATCACTCTCCATATAGAGAATCAACCCCCAATTACATACATTCACAATGAGGAGGATGAATCTTCTTTAGCACCATAATCTCAAGCATGGATATTAATTCCCTATAATCATGTGTATCTTGATCAAATGATTGAGTCCTAAGAGATAACCATTATTTCAGACATGCCTATTGATGGAGAATTCGATGAAGTGTTTCCTGAGGAATTTCATTGGTTTCTTTGAAGAAGAGATATTGAATTATTGATTGATCTTATTCATGAGAATTTTACAATATCCAAGACTCCATATAGAATGGATATTGTAGGGATTGGGGAGATAAAAAAAAATCTATAGTAGAATATAGATAAAGGGTTTATATGCACAAGTTCTTCACTATGCGGTGCACCGGTCTTATTAATCAAGAATAAGGATGGGTCAATGCGCCTATGCATTGATTATCACGAGCTCAACAAAATCATGATAAAGATCAGGTATCTTCTGCCATCAATTGATGACTTGTTTGGTAAGCTAGGTGGAGCACAATACTTCTCCAAAGTGGATTTATGGTTGGGATATTACCGGGTAAGGGTGAAGGAGGAGGATATCACCAAGAATACTTTTCATACAAGGTACGGGAACTATGAATTCATAGTAATGCATTTTGGACTCACTAATGATACTGAAATATTCATGGACATAATAAATAGTGTATTTAGAGATTACCTTGAAACATTTGTGGTAGTATTTAAAGGCGATATTATAATATACAAAAAACCAAATATGAGCATGAGGAGCATCAAAGCACTATACTAGAGACATTTCAAAACGGGAAGCTCTATAAAATTTACCAAAAGTGTTGGTTATTGTTGAAGGAGGTCACATTATTGGGTCATATCACCATAATAAATGTGATATATGTGGATCCCTCCAAGACAAAAAAATTTAGGGATGGCCGAGGCCAATATCACTGAAGGATATACATAGATTCCTAGGGTTAGATGGATATTTTCACCGATTTGTGAGAAATTTATCCCGATTGTCAAACCCTCTTACAAAGCTAACTATGAAGGGATTCAGGATTGTTTGGAATGATTAATTTTAAGATAGATTCAATGAGTTGAAAATGTTTCTTATCCCTATGCGCATAATCACACTACCCACATGTGGATAAATTTTCATGGTATTCAGGGATGCATCGAAGAAGGGCTTGGGGTGCGTGTTGATGAAAAATGACAAAGTAATTGCTTATTATTCAAGGAAATTGAAATTTCATGAGTTAATATATACAACACATGATATGAATTTGGCTGTAGAAATATTTTCCTTAAAATTTTGGTAATATTACCTCTTTGGGGAGAAATGTGAAATATATATAGGTCAAAAAAGCCTCAAGTATAAATGCACACATAAAGAGTAGAATATTTTCTAATAGAGATGGTAAGAAATTATCAAAGACTAATACTACTTAACCCATTATTTCCATGGGGGAGAGAACAAGGTGGTAGATTATCTAAGTAGAAAGGACCAAACAATTCTATAATTGATGATAATTAAAAAGGATCCAATCATCTGTGATTTGATGAATATGGATATGGGAATCATAAAAAAGGGTACATCATTAATACTTTCACAAATGATTTCCCAACTGTATATTTTGGAAAGGTTAAAAGATGCTCAAAATGATGATGTGAGATTTCAAAAGAAAGTGGAATCTATTAGAAAATGGAAATCCTCTGTAATGTCTCGACCCTAGATACCCAGAGTCGGTGCATTATTACATAAAATTGGCATGATTACAAAGGATCAAGTCTCGCAAGACTAATTAGTTTAGTAGTCTTGGAAACACTATATATATTCATAACTCGTACATTACATCATAAGGAAGATAAACTACAACAAAATCTTGTCTTCATATCCCCTAATACTATCCCTACAGGTCATTCAAAAATTACTTCTTCACGTCTGGGGAAAAATAAAACCTTGAAAAGGGTGAGCTCAGATGCTCAGTAAGGATAACAATATAGCAGAATCTTTCATAGATAAGCATAAACACTTAAAGAAATTTATAACTAAAACAAAAGCCTTTTAAACATGAACTTTATCATAATATGGCAAAGATAAAATGAAATAATTCCATTTACTTATTCACATGAATATTCTAATAGTTGAACAATCACATGCAATATCAATAACCACTTTCATAATGATGGAATGCATAATGACAGGCTATCATAACCACATAGCCAAGGCCTCGTACCAAGACTACAAATAAGATTTTTCCAAGGCCTTGTGCCAAGACACTAGTTTGTCTCATGAGACCTACCGATGCATCGAGGAGCTATGGCGGGCTCCACCCGTCACTTATTAAGTCCAATGCATTTATCATATGAATAGGTTTAATCATAATATAAACATTCGTATTAAACTAGCATACGAAATGTCAATACTTATCCACAAACCAAGAATGGTATAAAAATAGCACATCCACAGTCAAACATAACTAATTCGATACAATATGGGTGATTGTATTGTATCATATTAACCTCAATAGAGAATAATTTAGGATATTGACATAGATGAAAATAATCATCAAAACCATTTGAGATAAATATCCCCCTTTTTCTTGAAATCATTTAAAGGTCGCACTATTTGTCAAGAATCCATTTAAAAATAGATTTTTGAATCAAAGTGTCCCATACCACTTTGAAACTTTTAAAAGGAGTTTTAATTTTAAAACAATAGTTTCCATATAAATAAATCCTTAAAACCATTTTTAAAACATGGACATTAATGAGAAAGATTTAGAAGAATAAGTCTTTAAAACATTTAAAAATGGTATTTTAGTTAGAGTTTCTAACCAAAAGAGAGACACTTGAAAAAAAATAAATGAGGTAATAAAAATATTGTAATATCATGAGTATAAAGGGATTCATGATATACTATGTCAAAGTATAGTATATACACGACATAAAGTGGTTTGGTGCATAAAAACAAAGAAGTATCAATGGAATGTAAATTAAGATGAAATATCTTATAAAGGCCGTATCCTTAGGTTAAGGATAAATAAATGACATAACTATGTGTGACAAACATAATTACACTAAATAAGATTGGATATTCAGTGTAAAAAAATAAAAGTACATTCACACAATTTCTTGTAGAAACAACACCAATGAATTGGATGTTTATCTCAACAAATCGAGATTGAGTAAAAATTACTCTTAACAAATTCATACCAATGACTTGAGAATTTATCAGTGGAGTGATTATGTGTATAATAATTATATACACAGAAAGGGGAGGGGAAATTATGTCATAATCTAATGAATAGTGATTCCACACAAAATCATGGAGTAAAATAATCAATGAAGTATGCGTAAAGCCGAATAAGTGGAAATTGAAATTTCAAATTCCCTTATCGATTAGGTAACTTACGAAACATACACCCATGAAAGAAGGATCATAAAATGATGATGTAAATACCCATAAATTAATGTATATTACACAATGAATACAATCATGGGTAGTACACATACACCACATTCAATAAATAAGTGGTGAATAATGGAATTCTCACGAAATTAAGAGTGAGATAAAAACCCCTTACTTTGTACTTTTTACTTGGTCGACGGTAGGTTAAAATCCTTTATAATGGTAAAATAATTGTTATTGAATTATACAATAATCATTTACATTAATATTATATCATATATGATCTTTTAACTTTGATTTGTTAATAATATCTTAGTATTATCATCATTTTGGGTGTTAACTTACTCGTTTTCCTTTATATTCATTGTTACGTAAGCCGAGTTTTTTATGGATAGTTTGTATCTTATTCATATCCAGAATTATATCAAGTCCTTAAACATTATTATTAAATCATAAAATCATAATTATACTTTAATGGATATAATGGAGAATGAATCTCATCGCTTTCGTGGAGACGGTAGTCCGTATGTATGCACGAGCGACAATATCATTCTTTTGATGATAAAATAATATATAATTGGATGTTATATCATATAGACAGAATAATGATCATGTTATATTTATTATTTACATGAATTAAACATCATTATTAATCCCATCCAAATAATAATTTATTGAATAACAATTACACCACGACGTGGAGACGGTAATCTGTACGTACGCACGTATGGTGACATGTTATTCAAAGGATGGATAGAATATTGAATATGGTTGTACAATATTTAAAATAACATCACAGTATATATAAGATACTGGAGTTATTATTTTAGAATGGTAATAACAAAGAAAGAAGAACTGGAAGAAGAAAGGAACTTAAAAAAGGGTGGTGAAATCATTACCTCTTCTTCGGGTTCTTCATTTTGATTTGATCAATAGAGATCTTAGGTTGGATTTATCATCCAACTAAAGCCTCTAGGTTGTATTGAGGGAAGTTTAGAGAGTATTTGGGCAGAGTTTCTCCGAAAAAAATGGCTATGAAGGTGTGAGTTAATGAGAAGGGAGAGTGCCCTTTTATAAGAGGGGTGAAGGGCACCAATGGAAAAGCTAGAAATATTATTTTATAATAAATTCATATTTAGTTTATAATGGCTCCAAAGTAGATTATGTAAATCTTAAGGTGGGTATAGGTCTAAACCCACACAACCAATATAATTTATATAGGTTTGGGTTACTATATTAACCTTATCATTAAGTATTAACTCTTAGTTAATTAGTTTCACTTTTACAATGTCTCTTTGTAATTTTATATTATATGGTTAATAAACATACTATATACATCCAAGAGACCCTTAAGTGGTACATTAATGATACACCTATCATGATATAAGTATCTTGGCCGATCCTTAGATTTTTAAGAATTTAATATCAATTAATAATATAATATTTGTTTTAAAAACCCTTTTATGTCAATTTTGATACTATTCAATAGTTGATTTTTTTAAGAAATCATAACAGAATTATTACTTCGAAAAACGTTAATTAAATCCTTTATAACAAGTCATATTATCCTAGAAAATTATTTTAATTCATAAAAAGTGTAAAATTATATTTATTTGGGTATCTACAATATCAATTATTTTAATGTTTCAGTATTATCGTAATTACTGCATCACCATTAGGTCATATATAAATTAAATTATTTAATATCTAAAAATTATACATAAAATACAATTATGTAGGAAATCGTTTTATCTTTCTAATGAATATTTATAGCCTAAAATCCAACATATATAACCCTATGTAAAAATTGTTTTTCTAAAAGATATATGCTTGTGTCATTTTTGTATTCATTTTAACTTAATTATAATAAAGTGTCCCTATCACTTACAAGTAGGTCCATGGGGTCCCAAAATCGACCCATATTTGCCCATGGTCGAAAATGTATCAACCAATAAGGTTAGGACATGTTTTAGGGTAATTTTTCATTATTATAATATTATTTTGAAACCCTCATTTACCGGATTTACCCTTTTACCATGGAAAATAAAATATTTACCGAAGTAATTATTCAAAATGTCTAAAAATAAAAGTTATCTATTTACACAATTTTAAAATAATGATTCCAAATATGGAATCCATTTTTCCAAATTCAAAACACAGAATTGGCAGAAATTAATTTAAAATTAATTCCCGTTGTTAAAACAAAAAGCACGTTTTTAAGAGATAATAACTATAAAAAGATTGACACTTGTTTATATCCGGTTTAATTGTAAAATTATATACAATGACCAACAATGAATTAAATGGTAAAAATATATTCTAAATATACTTTAAAACCACTCAAATTCATAATTTATCAATATTAATTATTTTGATTAAAAAAGATGTTTTTAATTAAAATTTATTAATTTTCACTATTCATCAAAATATAAATGTTATTCGTAAGGTTCCAAAATTTCACCCTAGGATAAATTTGATATTACGAATCCAAAAATAAAGTCCATTTTGAGAGGCAAAATTTCTAAAATTTTAAAAAGTATGTATTACTATTCATAACGGCTAGTTTGATTGGTTGTGGTGTGTTAGAATCTCGAAGTTGCGTATAATGAACATCATTGAATTATTTAAAGGGAAACGTACCGTGGAAGCTTTGGGTGTTACATTCTCCCAGCCTTCAATAAATTGCGTCCTCACAATTTTTTTAAAATTACGCTTGAGAATATAATGGAATGTCCCACATCAGAAAAAGAGTAAATAAAACTATCACTTTAAAATAAAGGAAGAGAGGTATAAAGGTCACCCAAGATAACCCATACTAGGATTACATGTAGGAAAACATGGATATTGATGATAAACTAAGTGTTTAGTTCTGATGGAGAGGGATATAAAACATGGCCAGGAGAAAGTTATCAATATGAAAATCACAAACTTGTGTTGGGACAAACGGTCCTTAGTCTCCTAGTAGGAAAAGTAAACAGTCAACATTTTTTTGTTTTATGTTACATTACATAAGGATGAGGAATCCATTTATGACATTTAATAAGAACATAAAGAGATATACTTACTTTTTAAGTAGAGTTCCATTATTTAATTACTTTTTACCACTAACTCATTTTTTGAACAATGAGTATTCAAGAAGACTTGGTCACAATGGAAGAGCTAAAATAAACTTCTATAGAAATACATGATCCACGTAGGATAAACTATATATTTACCTTGCCTTTAGAAAATAATCAAAACCAAAATGGTTAGTATAATATCTGATGACCCCCCCAAATGGATATTCCATTAGAGAAAAAAACACTAATCTTAATTTCTAAAATTAAACCATCAATACCCCAAAGTTAAATAAATACCATTCAATAATCAATTGTCCTTAAAATACTTTAATATAATCCATACTAATATTGAATCTCAAAACATATAAGAATGTAGTTTTCCACGTTAAATTGTATCTCTAAATGACATTAATTACTCTTAAAGTCACATACTTAAAATTAATTAACCTAATCATTTCCATAAACAACCGAAATCACTATAAATCCACAATAAAAACATAGATAAAAATCCACCATTACTCCTCAAATAAAATCCCATACTATTCTATTTTCCATACAACAAAGCGAACAACTTCCAAAATAACATTTATCACTTAATTAACAAATAATTTTCCTATACTAAGGGTATTAATTTGATAATACATAAGATCCCAAATCAAATTATTAATGATCAATAAAATAATTTAACTAAAAATAATAGTCACACTAACCAGGCACTTTACGTAGTCCAGTGGTAGGCAATAAATCTCAATCGCACTTTGGTTGTGGGTTCGATTCCCACTGCTTTGTCTGACGCGACGGGTTGTCATATGGTCTGTGTGTAGTCCCTTTTCAAAAAATATATTTTATAACATTACCAAAATGAGATAAATTCCTCAAAATAACCATAACATAATTTAACCACAAATCTTATCTCATACCATTCATTTTGATCACAAATTATAATAACTTATAATTTCATAAAACCCAACAATCATATAAAACCAAATGGTTATTTATAACTATATTCACAAGAGAAATGATAATTCTTCCTGAAATATCATTCTCAAATGGAAAACTTTAAG
The DNA here is from genome assembly GCA_963277665.1 of Viscum album. Lineage (NCBI taxonomy): Eukaryota > Viridiplantae > Streptophyta > Magnoliopsida > Santalales > Viscaceae > Viscum > Viscum album. Next base: position 2,059,073,075 of record OY728133.1, on the reverse strand, counting down.
GTTAAAAATACAAGTGAAAATTATTCCAAAGTAAAACCATCAACAAGGAGCACTAATACTTTTTGAACATTTCTCCAACCATTTATTTCCACATAGTTTCTTCTTTGACCATGAAAATATCCTATAGAATAGTGCATTCACTCGGGTAATGGTCAGGTCCCCTATATTTATGGCAAATGACTGTAAATGGACTATTGGGACCATTTTTATCTTCTTCCATAGTACTCTTCGTTTTTCATCGACAAATCTTCAGTTTATGTCCTTCTTTCGCACACGTAACGCATTTCTTTGTCCCATTAAGACACATTTCTGGGTGTCTCCTTCCACATTTCCTGCATGATGGAAATTGAGTATTCCTTTCTCCATGGTCTCCACTGCTGTAGCTCTTATCATTCATCAACTTTATCTTCTTTTTTGAGTCTGGGAATTGGTTAATATATATATTATTGATTATATTTTTGGAAAATTGATTTTTCATAAAGATGATATCATTTATTCCTATCGACATTCCATTTTGTTGCTCATTTCCACCACCGTTCCCACCTTGTACATCATTCTCAATGTCACTATGACTTCCTTGGAATCCAGTCATTGACTAAAACCAGAAAGCATTGTGTGAGTAACAGTAGTCATAAAATCATTTAGAGATTGACATGTCACCATATTCTCAATTTGAAACACATTACGATTAACCAAGGTCATTTACTCTCATCTTATATATTTAATACTTCAAATTGGTTAGTAAAGAAAATTTAAATTATCCTAAGCATATCCCCAGGGAGTGTCGTAACCAAGAGTGCAGTAAGGCCCGTTGTCGTGCACCAGTTCCCGTTCGAGTCTTGCTCAAAGCGGTGTTTTCGGGTTTTACCCCTAGGTACATCTGTGCCAGAGCCGCCTCTACCTACTCGTATATAGACAGGGATGTATTGCTCGGAAAACTCACAAAATCTCTACAATACCAAAATTCTAGGAAGGTATTGTATACTAATCCTCAAAGTTCATTTTAGGACTACGTGCTCTAATCAGAGTTTATCTAAATCTAGCTTCCAAGGTTTGTACTAAACTTCCTCTCATACCAACTGTAATTCCCTGACCCTAGATACCCTGAGTCGGTGCATTATTAAATAACATTGGAAAGATCATAAAGGATCATGTCTCGAAAGACCGATTAGTTTAGTAGTCTTGGAAACACTAGATATATTCATAACTCTTACATTACATCATAAGGTAAAAAAAACTACAAAAAAATCTTGTCTTCATATCCCCTCATTCTATCCCTATAGGTCATTCATAAATTACTTCTTCACATCCTGGAAAAAATAAAACATTGAAAGGGGTGAGCTCAGATGCTCAGTATGGATAAAAATATAGCAGAAACTTTCATAGATAAGCATAAAAACTTAAAGCAATTTATAACTAAAACAAAAGCCTTTTAAACTTGAACTTCAGCATAATATGGAAAAGATAAAATGAAATAATTCCATTTACTTATTCACATTAATATTCTACTAGTTGAAAAATCACATGAAATATCAATAACCACTTTCATAATGATGGAATGCATAATGCCAGAATATCATAACCACATAGCCAAGGCCTCGTGCCAAGACTACAAATAAGATTTTTCCAAGGCCTTGTGCCAAGACACTAGTTTGTCTCATGACACCTACTGATGCATCGAGGAGCTATAGAGGTATCCACTCGTCACTTACTAAGTCCAATGCATTCCTCATATGGAAAGTTTGAAATATGACATAAAAATTCGTATTAAACTAGCATACGAAATGTCAATACTTATCTATAGACCATGAATGGTATAAAAATAGCACATCCACAGACAAACATAACTCATTCGATACAATATGGGTGATTGTATTGTATCATATTAACCTCAATAGATAATAATGAAGGATATTTACATAGTTGAAAATAATCATCAAAACAATTTGATAGAAATATCCCCCTTTTTCTTGAAATCATTTAAAAGTCACACTATTTGTGAAGAAGCCATTTAAAAATAGATTTTTGAATCAAAGTGTCCCGTACCACTTTGAAACTTTTAAAAGGAGTTTTAATTTTAAAACATTAATTTCCATATAAATAAATCCTTAAAACCATTTTAAAAACATGGACATTAATGATCAAGATTTAGATGAATAAGTCTTTAAAACTTTTAAAAATGATATTTTAGTTAGAGTTTAAAACCAAAATAGAGACACTTGAATATAAATAATTGAGGTAATCAAAACTTTGTAATATCATGAGAATAAAGGTATTCATGATATACTATGTCAAAGTACAGTATATACATGACATAAAAGTGATTTGGTGTATAACAACAAAGAAGTGTCAATGGAATGTAAATTGAGATGAAATCTCTCATAAAGGACGTATCCTTAGGTTAAGGATAAATCAATGACATAATTATGTGTTAAAAATATAAATACACTAAATATGATTCGATATTCAGTGTAAAACAATAAAAGTACATTCACTCATATTCTTGTAGAAACAACACCAATGAATTGGATGTTTATCTCAACAAATCGAGATTGAGTAAAAATTACTCTTATCAAATTCATACCGATGACTTGAGAATTTATCAATAGAGTGATTATGTGTATAATAATTATATCCATAGAAAGGGGAGTGGATATTATGTCATAATCTAATTAATAGTGATTCCACACATAATCTTGGAGTAAAATAATCAATGAAGTATGCGTAAAGCCGAATGAGTGGAGATTGAAATTTCAAATTCCATTATCGATTAAGTAACTTACGAAACATACACCCATGAAAGAAGGATCATATAATGATGATGTAAATACCCATAAATTAAAGTATGTTACACAATTAATACAATCATGGGCAGTACACATACACCACATGCAATAAATAAGTGGTGAATAATGGAATTCTCACGAAATTAAGAGTGAGATAAAAACCCCTTACTTTGTACTTTTTCCTTGGTCGACGGTAGGTCAACCTCCAGTATAATGGTGAAATAATTGTTATTGACTTATAAAAGAATAATTTACATTAATATGATATCATATATGATCTCTTATCATTGATTTGTTAATAATATCTTAGTATTATCGTCATTTCGGGTGTTAACTTACTCGTTTTCCTTTATATTCTTGGTTACGTAAGCCATGTTTGTTATGGATAGGTTGTATCTTATTCATATACAGAATTATATAAAGTCCTTAAAAATTATTTTTAAATCATGAAATGCTAATTATACTTGAATGGATACTACAGAGAATGAATCTCATCGCTTTCGTGGAGACGGTAGTCCGTACGTACGCATGAGCGACAATATCATTCTTTTGATGTTAAAATAATATATAATCGGATGGTATATCATATAGAAAGAATAATTATCATGTTATATTTATTATTTACATGAATTACAAATCATTATTATACCTATCCAAATAATAATTTATTGAATAACAATTACACCATGACGTGGAGACGGTAAGCCGTACGTACGCACGTATGGTGAGATGTTATTCAAAGGATGGATAGAATAATGAATATGGTTGTAAAATATTTATAATAAAATCATAGTATATATAATATACTGGATTTATTATTTTAGAATGGTAATAAAAAAGAAAGAAGAAGTGGAAGAAGAAAGGAACTTGAAAAGGGTGGTGAAATCATTACCTCTTCTTCGGGTTCTTCCTTTTGATTTAATCAAAAGGGATCTTAGGTTGGCTTTTTGATCAAACTAAGGACTCTAGGATGTAGTGAGGGAATTTGAGAGAGTATTTGGGAAGAGTTTTTCCGATCCAAAAGGCTTTGAAGATGTGAGTTTATGAGAAGGTAGAGTTCCTTTTTATAAGAGGGGTGAGGGGAACCTTTGGAAAAGCTAGAAATATTATTTTATAATAAATTCATATTTGGTTTATAATAGATATAAAGTGGATTATTTAAATGATAAGGTGGGGATAGGTCTAGAACCACTCAACCAATAACATTTAGACATGTTTGGGATACTATACTAACCTTATCATTAAGTATTAACTCTTATTTAATTAGTTTAACTTTTACAATGTCTCTTTGTATTTTTATATTATATGGTTAATAAACATACTATATACATACAAGAGACCCCCAAGTGGTCAATTAATGATACACCTATAATGATATAAGTCTCTTGGCCGAACCTTATTTTTTTAGGAATTTAATATCAATTAATAATATAATATTTGTTTTAAAAATGCTTTTATGTCAATTTTGACACTATTCAATAGTTGATTTTTGTAAGAAATCATAACAGAATGATTACATCGAAAAAAGTTAATTAAATCATTCTTAACATGTAATATTAACCTATAAAAATAGTTTAATTCATAATAATTCTCAAAATATATTTATTTGGGTATCTACAATATCAATTATTTTAAATTTTCCCTATTATGGTAATTACTGGATCACCATTGTGTCATATATAAATTAACTTATTTAATGTCTAAAAATTACACATAAAATACCATTATGTAGGAAATATTTTTTAATTTATAATGAATATTTATAGTCAGAAATCCAACATATATAACCCTATGTAAAAATTGTTTTTCTAAAAGATATATGCTTATGTCATTTTTGTATTCATTTTAACATAATTAAAATAAAGTGTCCCTATCACTTACAAGTAGCTCCATGGGGTCCCAAAATCAAACCAAAGATGCCCATGGTCGGACATGTATCAACCAATAATGTTAGGACACATTTTAAGGTAATTTTTTATTATTATAATATTATTTGTTAACCCTCATTTACCGGATTTACCCTTTAACCATGGTAAATAAAATATTTACCGAAATAATTATTCAAAATGTATAAAAATAAAAGTTACCTATTTACGCAATTTGAACATCCTGATTCCAAATATGGAATTTATTTTTACAAATTCAAAACACAGAAGTGGAATAAATTATTTTAAAATTAATTTCTTTTGTTAAAACAAAAAGCGTGTTTTTAAAAGATAATAAATATCAAAAGATTGACACTTGTTATATCCGGTTTAATTGTAAAATTATGTATAATGACAAACACTGTATTAAATGGTAAAAATATATTCTAAATATACTTTAAAACCACTCAAATTCATAATTTATCAATATAAATTATTTTGATTAAAAAATTTGTTTTTAATTAAAATTTAGTAATTTTCACTATTCATCAAAATATAAATGTTATTCGAAAGGTTCCAAAATTTCAAACTATGATAAATTTGATATTCCGAATCCAAAAATGAAGTCAATTTTGAGAGATAAAATTTCTAAAATTTTATAAAGTAGGTATTACTATTCATAACGGCCAGTTTGATTGGTTGTGGTGTGTTAGAATCTCGAAGTTGCGTACAATGCACGTCATTGCATTATTCAAAGGGAAATGTACCATGGAAGCTTGGGGTGTTACATCCTCGAAGTTTAATGTTAATTATGATTGAATTGTAATATTTGGGTCAAGACTATGTGTTTCATCAAATTTATAATTAAATAATGTACTTTTGTATGATACACATAGTTCGAATTTCTCCATTCACCTAGGAGACAAAAATATGTATCAAGATATCCAAGATCATTATGGGTGGGATAACATGTAGAAGGAGGTCACTGAGTATACATTAAAGTGCATGGTATGTTAGAAAATGAAGTATGAGAGACAGAAGTCAAAGGGGATGATGAAACCATTACCCATACCAACATCGAAATCGGAGAATATCACCTTAGAATTTGTCACTAGACTTTTGTGGACATCCAAAGGAAACAATTCTATATGGGTTGTTGTGAATCGCCTTATAAAGACTATACACTTCATTATAATTCGAGATGACTTCTAAATGGATAAACTAGAACGAATATACATAAGAGGAGTGGTAAGGATGCCTGGAGGTCTACTATCTATTGTATCTGACTAAGATCCTAGGTTCACATATATGTTCTGGAAGAGATTCTAGCATGATCTAAATTCTAAGCTAAACTTCAGTACGGTTTATCATCCTCTAACTAATGTACAATCTAAGCAAACTATCCAAGAACTTAATGACATGTTGAGATAATTCTAAATGCACTTCAAAGGAGGTTAAAATAAACATCATCCTTTGGTTGAGTTGACTTACAATAACAGTTTCCACTCAAGAATTCAAATGGATCTTTATGAATCCCTTTATGGGAATAGGTGTAGAACACCGACATGTTGGGTTGATGTTGGGGAGTGAAAAATCCTTGGTCTAAAAATGGTCGATGAAATGGTGGAGAAGGTTAAGACCATCCAGGATCAAATATAAGTTGCTCATAGTCGACAAAAGATACATAATGATAATCATCGATGATACCTATAGTTTGATGTAGGAGACATGTTATTCCACTAAATATCACCATAGAAGAGAGTTATGGGATTTGGGAAGAAGGGAAATTATAGTGTTAGGTACATTGGCTCTTCTAAGATACTTGATCACATTAGAGTAGTGGACTATTGACAAGAACTCCCACCAATCCTATCTCAAGTACATGATGTATTCCACGTATAACTCTTGAGGAAGTACATACCTAACCCATCACATAAACTCAATCTAGTGGTGGTACTATTGGTGAATGACCTCTCTTATGAACAGTAGCTGGTAAATATCTTATATAATAGGAAAAAATTTCTAAGAAATAAGAAAATTCCCCATGTCAAGCTGTTTTGGTGAAACCACCACTTTGAAGAGGCAATGTGGGAATCAAAGGAAGTAATGACACAGTGTTACCCTCATATGTTTTAGTGTGGGAGAATGAAATTTTGAGGGAAATGTTCATAAAAGGGGAAATTGTAATAGAAAAAACTTTTATTAATGAAAATTCATCTTGATCTAGTTAAAATTATTTTTTGTATAATGGTTATATAAAAAATATACACTTCATTATTTTTTTTTTGGATTTTAAAATACAGTTAAGAATTGTTAGCATTTAAAACATATTTATTGAATAATAATTACATGATTTGTAAAAATATAGGGATTTAACAAATCCAATTTATTCATACATAGGAAGTGATGAACTAATCTTGTAGGATTTTTCCATAAGAAGCCTATTTGTCGATGCTCGGAAAGGAGTTATCATCACTGGGATTCACTCTTGACCAATCCCAAGATGATCTTCAACACATAAATCTTTAATGGAACTTCCTACAAGATAAGTGTAAGTTAATTGAGATTACCACACTAATGATGTTATCTGATATTTACTAAGAGTATTTCACTATCACACACATTAGCTTTAGGTCTTGTGATGGTTTTATAAGGGGTAATGTTAGAAGACCCTAGAAATAGGATTATTTACATTATTTTTTATAGAACCAACAATATACATTAATTTTATTATTGTTACATTGAAAATGATTTTAAATCATAAATAGTATTTTCATTTAATATTCAATTAAGACATATATATTTATGAATTAACAGATTTTTGAATTAAATAAAATTTTTAAAAAATATTAATACTAAATTAATTTTTATTAAATATTAATGGTCATATAATTTTTATGAATACAATTTAAATTTTTATTATGGTTTGAAAGCTATTTTTTCAAAACCCATGAGCTTTTGATAAATGTCAGTTATTATTTTACAAAATAAAATTATAATATTTAAAAAATTATTGAGATAAAATGAATATTATTTTTTAATTCAGGATATCAAAATTATATAATGGTGAAATTTTCATAAATTTCTGAGACTTTCAAATTTTTACGTATAAATTAAATACCATTTAAATATATAATGTGTTTTATGAAATCATAATGAACCAATAGTGATGTAATAAATTTCTATAAAATTTTTATTGGGCCAATATATTTTTTTACCTTTAAAATAATGTGATATTAGATTTTTTTATTAGTTTTATAATTCCTTAGTGGACCATCCAATACATGTAATATATTTTAACATTTTAAATGATTTCCTTGAGAGTGAGACTCACATCCATATATGAAAGCCTAATTTTTTATTATGTTAGTCCATTGGCCTTATAATATATTTTTTCTACTCCACATTTTTAAAAACCATGGGCACAAACCATGAGATGTTTTGTGGTTTTGATTGGTTTAAAGTGTAGTGTGTAAACCCTAAATAATAATGAATTTCACCTCATTTCCTATATGAACCCACTAAATATCCCATTCCACTTCACTAAAAACATTTGGAGATTGACCAACCTCTTCTCTTCTCTCTTTATAATCCTCCCAAAGAGACGCAATCTCCCAAAAAGCCTCTCCTGTAAGGGATTTCTTCATATCTATTTTTTGTCCAAGTTTCATTATATTGTTATACCCTTGTATTTTCAATTACAACTATTGGGGGCATTATTAATAACCTCCCCCATAATGACCATCTAATGTTTTAATTATGATATACCTCTTTCTCATTCATTAATCCCTCCCATTTACATTTGTTACAATGCCAAAATTTCGTAAGAGTTATTGCATTTCCCCTCTTTCTTCAAGTTTCATTATTATGTTAAACATTTTATTTCCAAATTCCCTGAGCTGGGACATGGATCTATATTTCCAACATACATTACATTTCATGTAAATATAATAAGACACCCCTATCTCTCATGAACACTTGTTATGAATTTTTATGTCATGTCGTTATGCCTATGAAATAGCACCATGATTTTCCAAGCCAAAATCATTGAGTAGTGAATCCGGTACCCAATTCTCTAGAAAGGGTATTCCCCTTTATTCACATATACATGTATAATGGTACATAAATGTTTTTATTATGAATTCTTTAATAATTAAAGATCTTATTATGTTGAAAAATTCCATGTTATATGATCCATGTGGCACACTTATGCATGAAATGAAAGGATTAAGAAGGGTGTGCACTGATAGCGCTCCAATTCATTGGGTAAAGTATAGTATCAAGATACACCATGTGAAATGAGGGTTTACTAATGATAAATAAAGTGAAATTATGGGTTTAAAATTATAATTCAATTGCAACGAGGGTCTACTCATACTCCATGTGCAATGAATGTAGGCTCATGCTAATATCATGTTAAATATTATTGCAAAATTTTCATGTTATGATAATCATTCTATATCATGCCTTTATATTCATGTTTCTGTTTTTATACCTTGATATGCCTATTTCATAAAATGTTATGTATTCTCCAGGTTATGAATTGTTTACTCCCTTAATGGGCTTTATTGATCACCCATTTCTTTTGCATTTTCTATGATTATCTCATGAAATGGTAAATACGATAGAATATTGTGGTCGTGTAAAAGAAGTTTTCAAAGAATATTTTTTTATATTTTATGATGTCATGTAATATTCCTAATTGTTTCAAGACACTACAATTCTTGATCCTCAGATTTTCCTTAAATTCATGTTTATGTAATAAAAATGATTAAGTGTGTAATATATAGAACGATCTTTATAGTTGGTATGAGAGGATGGGTTTAATTATTTTTTGGATTAGGATTAGAGATCCATAGTGAATGCCTTAGGGATAAGAATGAGTAAAATAAAAACATACACAAATTTTGGTGGGTATACAGTAAGTGTTTTATGAAGAAAATATATCCCTGTCCGGATAGGAACAAGTAGATCTGGCTCTAGAATAGATGTATCTAGGGGTAAAACATGAAAACATCACTTTGAGCTGGACATGAATGGAAACTAGTGGAAAACAATGGTCCTTGATTAAATCTTGCTTATGACACTCTAGGGGGATATGATTGGGTTAATTCATAGGCATATTATGAACCATTACTAATGGAATAAGAAAAATTCCCCTATGAATATTTTCTAGGAAGTAGATCGTGGATAAGATAGATTGAAGCCTATAAATTCAAAAGTAATAGAAATAAATGTAATTTATAACACATAACTTTTTTTCTTTGGATTAACCATTATGTGTTACCCCTTATATTCCTTTTATTCTGGCCAATGGTCGGTAATAAGTGGACACTCGCTATCGACCGATACGAAGATCGATGTGATGACTATTATAATCAGATGCCCAATCCGATGGGAGCTAAAATCACAGTATTTTTCAAGATACAATATCAATTAACTCAATATTTGAATAGAAATTTGGGTTAATGGGAACATCCAACACCCCCAACGAACAAGCTACAATCGAGAGATTCATGAGAAAATGGCCTCCAACATTCAATGGATCATATGATCCCAAAATTTTCTAGCATTAGATAAACTCCCTTGAGATCATCTTCTCCATCAATTAATGTTATCAACAAGAGAATGTTCTTATGACTACTTATCATATAGAGGGTAAAGCTGATCATTGGTGTACATTGATAAAAAATAGAAGCTCGAGGAAGAGATCGGGACATTGGAATGGAAGTATTTTAGGAAAATGTTTTTTGATAAATATTTTCCTCACTCCCTCCGACTAATGATAGAAAGGGACTTCCTTTCAATCAAGAAAAATGAGGGAAAATATATCAGAGCATACAATGTAAACATCATAGGGCTATCATGATATACCTTGTCTTTTTTGTTATCCCCAAACTCAAGTTTGACTGCTTCTTTGGTGGGCTAAAACAAAACCTACGGAAACCCCTAGAGATCTGTGACTTCAATAACTATGAGGAAATTTTCTAATGTTCCCTAAAAGTTGAAATGGAGATTGATTAATCTCAGGGGTATCATGGAGAATGGAAGGGGAAAGTGGACTTTAATTTTGGAAATCAAATGGATTAATATAAAGGTTCTATGAAATTCAAGCACCCACATTCCAAATTAGTGGATGGAAACACCTAGAAAATTTCCTGAAGGGAACAAGGAAAGACTTTTGGGGTGGTAGAGAGGGGTACTTGGCCATTAATTGCCGAAAAGAAAAACTCATTGTTGCGACAGAGGAGATGAATGCTCCATTAAACCCTCAATGCATTGTTTATTGCTTCAACTTCAAGGAACCAGGGAACATTGCAAACCAGTGTCATAAGAAAAGGGTTTTCGGCGGCAACCAACAACCTCCAAGGTAGGAAGGCAATGATTTTGAAATAACTTCCATCAAAGTGAACCCCGATAACCAAGTGGTGACAAGTACATGAGTTATTCAGTCCAGAATAGAGATCATACATTTTTATTCTGGTTCTATGTCTTCTTTTATATTTTGAAAGTTTATTAGATGAATCCCAACACCAAAAAAAATCATGGAAGTATAGATGTCGGTGAGAATGAAAAATGAGGAAATCATTGAATCCCGTGAATATAACTCCTCTATATCTCAATTTTTAGATTGTACTTTTCAGTGAATCTTGTCATACTACCTTTGGTGGAATTTGATACAATTATTGTATGTATTGGATTTCCCTAAATAGAGACTACATAAATATCCGTGAGAGGGAAATCACTCTCCATATGAAGAATCAACCCCCAATTCTCTACAAGTGCAAGGAGGAGGATGAATCTTATTTAGAACCACCATATTAATCGTGGATATTACTTCCCCTATGAAAATGCATATCTTGCTCAGATGATTGGGTCTACTGAAGAAACCATCCATGAAGGAATTCATATTCTAATGGAATTAGCTGATGTATTTTCCATGGAATTTTCGGGTCTTCCTCCTAGAAGAGATGTTGGATTATTGATTTATTTTATAACTGGGGTTTTCCAATATCCAAAACTCCATATAGAATGGCTGTTGTGGAGATTGAGGAGATAATGAAACAACTACAAAGAATCTATATAAAGGTTCAATATGACCAAGTGATTCGCCATGGGTTACACCAGTCCTCTTTGTCATGAAGAAGGATGTGTCAATGTTCCATTGCATTGATTATAATGAGCTAAACAAAATCAGGATAAATAACAAGTATCCTCTACCAAAAATCGATGACTTGATCGAACAGCTATGTGGAACATAATAATTCTCCAAGGTGGATCTATGGTTGGGATATTACCAGGTAAGGGCGAAGAAGGGTGATATCCCTAAGACTTCTTTTTGTGCAAGGAACGTGCACTTTCAATTCATAGTAATGAATTTCAGACTCACCAATGCTCCAGTAATCATTATGGACAGGATGAATATAGTCTTTATAGATTAACTAGAGAAATTTTTGGTAGTCTTTATAGACGATATTCTTATATACTCCAAAACAATGGAGGAGCATGAGAAGCATATTAGAACTGTAATAGAGACCTTATGAAAGGAGAAGCTCTATGAAATAAACATCAAGTGTTAGTTCTAGTTGAAGGAGGTATCATTCATTGGTCATATAATTCTATGAAATTTGATATCTTTGGCTCCATCCAAGACAACTGCAATTGAGGGATGGATGAGGCCAACATCAGTGAAAGATATCCATAGCTTCTTAGGGATAGGTGGATATTATTGAAAACTTGTCAGAAATTTCTCATGATTTTCAAACCCACTTTCCAAGTTAAATTGAAAGGGATTCATGTTTTTTTGGAGTGATTAATTCAAATATAGCGTCAATGAGTTGAAAAGGGGGATTATCACTGGGCCCATGCTCAAACTGCCCATTAGTGAAGAACTTTTCGTGGGATTCAGTTATGCTTCGAAGAAGGGATTGGGCTATGTGTTAATGAAAAATGACATAGTCAATTGTTATACTTCAAGGCAATTGATAGTTCACGAGAAAAACTATCGAACACATGATCTGGAGTTGGATACAATAATATTCACCTTAAAAATATGGCGGTAATACCTCTTTGGGGATAAGTGTGAAATATATACGGACCAAAAAAGCCTCAAGTATATATTCTCACAGAAATAGTTGAATATGAATCAACAAAGATGATTAGAACTGATCAATGACTATGAAAACTCAATCTATTACCCCATGATAAAGTGAATATGGAAGAAGGTTCTCTATATTGAAAGTACCCAGCATATCTATAACTGATGATAAATGAAAAGGCTCCAACCTTCTTAGAATTGATGAATATGGACATGTGAATCATAAAGAAGGGAACATCATAAATCATTCTAAAAATCATGGATCAACCATCTCTTTTTGAAGGGTTAATGGATAATTGAAAGGATGATGTGATAATTCAAAAGAAAGTGGAAACTATGATAAAATAGAAATACCCATAGGTCAATGTTAATGAAGAAGGAATTATGAGATTTGGGTTATGAATATGTGTTCCATAAAATTTATAGTTAAAGAATGAACTTTTGGATGATTCTCATTGTTTGAATTTCTCTAGTCACCCAGGAAACACAATGATGTATCGAGAAATCTGAGATAACTATTGATGGACTAAGTTGAAGAAGGAGATCACTGAGTATACATCAATGTTCTTGGTATGTTTGCAAGTGAAGGCTGAGAGGCAGATTCATAAGGGTATGATGAAACCATTACCCATATCAACGTGGAAATAGAAGAACATCACAATGGACATTGTCACCAAACATCTGAATACATTGAAAGTAAACAATGATATCTGTGTTGTTGTATATTGTCTTATAAATACTGCACACTTCCTATTAATTTGAGAGGATTTCTCATTTGATCTACAGAAATGCACATACATCAGAGAAGTGGTAAGGCTGCATTGAGTTCCACTATCTTTTTTATCTGATTGATATCGAAGATTCACCTCTATGTTTTGGTAGTGTTTTCCACAAGCTCTGAATACTGATATGAACTTCAGTATGGATTATCATCCAAAAACCGAGGGCCAATCTAAGCAGACTACCCAAACACTTCCGGAAATGTTGAGACCACTCTCAATGGACATCAAAGGAGGATGAGATCAACATATTTTTTGGTCGAGTCCTCTTGAAATAACCAATTCCATTCAAGCATCCAAATGGATCCTTATGAATCCCATTATGGGAAGAGGTGCTTAACATAGACATGTGGGGATGAGGCCGAGGAGTGAAAAATCCAAGGTCCTGAAATTTTCTAAGAAATATTAGAGAAGTTTAAGACCATCCAACAACACATTAAAGCTACTCATAGTCGACAAAAGAACTATGCTGATAATTTTCGACGAGACCTAGAGTTTGATGTTGGAGACATGGTATTCCTATATATATCACTATGGAAGAGTGTCATGAGAGTTGGTAAGAAGGTAAATCTTAGTCCAAGGTATACTGGCCCTTTTGATATCCTTGATGGCCTTGGAGTAGTGGCCTACTGGCTGACACTCCCATTGAACCTATATTCGGTACATGATGTATTCCATGTATCAATATTGAGAATGTATATACTTGAACCATCACATGTTCTCAATCAAGAGTTGTAACCATTGAAGAATTAACTCTCTTATGAAGAGAATGTGGTGATGATCTTAGATCATGAGGAAAAATTTATTTAAAATAACACAATACCCCTAGTCATGCTGTTGTGGTGAAACCACATGATTGAAGAGGAAACAAGGGAATCAGAGGAAGTTATGAAGTAGAGTTACAGTCGTCCGTTTTAGTGTGAATGAAAAGAAATTTTGAGGGTAAAATTTCTTAAGAGGGGAAGATTGTGACAACCAAAAAAATTATTAATGAAAATTTCTCTTGATATAATTAAATGTCATATTGTGTAAAATGGTTATATAAAACATATGGAATTCCTTGTTTTTATATTTTTAGATTTTAAAATACCATTATGAATTGTTACTGTTACTAATATGGTCGTTGATCATTTATCAAAATCTTGGTATAAATATAGGGCCTAACAAATCCAATATAATCATACAAAGGAAGAGATGACCTCATACAATATAATCTCTCCACACGAAGCCCATTTATCAGAGCTCAGAAAGGAGTATGCATCACTGGGATTCATTCTTGACCAAGCCCACGCTACGCTTCCACACATTAAGCTTGAACAGAACTGCCTACATGAGATGTAGAATTTTAGAGAGATTACAACCAGAGCAATGTTATCTGAGCCACCCCAAGAGTATGTCACCACTACACACCTTACCCTTAGGTCTTATGTAGGTTATATATGGGGTTATGTAACAAGAACCCGGCATTGTGATTATATGCATTAATTATTTATATAATAAAGAATATACAATCATTTTATTATTGTTACTTTGTAAATAGTTTTTAAAAGAAAAAAATAGTATTATTAGATAATATTCAATTAAGAAAACTATTTTTAGGAATTAATGGATTTTCAAATAAAATAATATTTTAATAAAATATTATTACTAAAGTAGTTTTTATTAAATAAAAAAGATCATATAATTTTTATGAATACAATAGTAATTTTATTAATGTTTGAAAGCTGTTTTTGTCAAAACCGCTGAATTTTTTATAAATGTCTATTTTTTTCATAAAAATAAAAATATACAAATTTTAAAAATTATTTAGATAAAATGAATATTTTTTTGGATTCAGGACAACGAAATTATCTAACCGTAAATTTTTCTTATTTTTTTGAGATAGTCGATTTTTTTAGGTAAAAATTACATACTGTATAAATATATAATGTGTATTTGGACATCATAATGACCGAATTGCGATGTAATAAAATTTAATAAAATTATTATTCTGCCAATATATTTTTACCATTAATATAATTTGATTTTAGATTTGTTTTATTAATTTTACACAACCTTTGTAGACCCTCAAAGTCTTATAAACTATTTTATCATTTTAAAATGATTTGCTTGACAGTGTGACTCACCTCAACATAATAAAGCCTAATTTTTAATTATGTTGTCCCATTCGACTTATAAAATATTTTTTTCTACTAAAAATTGTGAAATACCATTAGAAAAAACCAAGTTATGGTTTTTGGTTTTGATTAGTTTAATGTGTAGTGTCTATATCCTAAATAATAAAGAATTCCCTATCCATTCATATATAAACCTACTCAATATCCAATTCCTCTTCACTAAAAACCTTTAGAGTTAGACCAAACTCTAACCTACACTATCTAGAATCCTCCCAAGGCACTCTAAGATACCCATAAGACTCTCTCAATCATCTCCCGAGCTTTTGGGATAACACTTCCAAGTAAGTGATTTCTTCATGTCTCATTTTATGTCCAAGGTTCTTAATGTTGTTATACCTTTATATTTTAAATTAAAAATGTTAAGGTATGATTTTTAATCTCTACCATTTTTCCCTCCTTATTTTTAAATGTTGAGATACCACTTTTTCTATTGTTAATCCCTTCCATGTACACCCTTTACCAAGCCGAAATTTCGTAAGAGTTATTCCATTTCTCCACTTTCATCAAGTTTTTTACTATGTCATGAATTTTATATCCAAATTCCATGTGTTGGGACACATATATATATTACCCCATACTATCCATTTCATGTACTTATGATTATATAACCCTTTATTTCTCATCAAAAATTTTCATAAATTTTTATGTGACATCGTTATTCTAAAGAAATTGCACCATGATTTTGCAAGCCTAAATCATTATGTTGTGAATACCATACCCATTTCTCTATCAAGGGTATTCACCTTTATGAACATTTATTTATTTTATGGTACTTACATTTATGTATTCCAAATTATTGAATAATTTAATAGATTATGATGTAGAACGATTCCATGTTATATGATCCATGTGGCACACTTATGGATGAAAGGAAATGATTAAGAAGAGTGTGCCCTGATAGCGTCACCATGCATTGGGTAAAGAATAGTATAATGATAATCCATCTGAAAATATGGGTTAATCATGCTAATTCATATTCAATTTGAGTTTAAATGTGGTAATTATAGTGTAATGAGGGTTTACTCATGCTCCATGTGGAACGATCCTTGGCTCATGCAAATATCATGTTAAATGGTGTTTCCACATTTGCATGTTATTAGAATCATTCTATATCATGCCTTTACGTTCATGTTTATATTATGCTCCATTGATATGTCTATTTCCTAACATGTAATGTATTTTTCATGTTCTTCCATGTATACTCCCTTAACAGGATTTTTAGCTCACCATTTTCTTATGTACGTCATCTTGTTATCTCATGCAATGCTACATACGAAGGAATGTTGTGGTCATATAAATGATGTTTAAATTAAATTTGTTTTTTTATTTCATAATTTTTTATTTAATGTTTATAATTTTCCAAGATACTATACCTATCGATCCTCAGTGTTTTCTTAAGTTCATGTTTGTGAAAAAAGTCACGTTTAAGTGTGTAGTAAATAGAAGGGTCATTATATTTGTTATTAGTGGATTGGTTTAGTTTATTTGTGTATTAGGATTATAAAATTCAAGTAAATTCAATTGGGATAAGACTATGTATAATAATAACATCCCTAAATTTTGGTGAGTATATCGTTATAGGTTTATCAATAAAATACATCCCTATCTTGATACGAACAAGTAAAGGTGGCTCTGACATAGATGTATCTAAGGGTACAACTCAAAAACACTACTTTGACCTAGACTCGAACGAGAACAAGTTTACAACAATACCTCTTGATACACTCATGGGTTTTACACTCTCGGGGGATATGCTTTAGTAAATTCATAATCTTAGTATGAACCATTATTAATGGAGAAGAATAAAATGCCCCTAAGAATGTATGTTGGTAAGTGGATCATGGATAACGTAGATTGAAATGAATAAATTCATAAGTTATGGAAATAAATGTAATTTATAAGTTATACCTTTTTTATTTTCCTTACCCTTTATGTATTACCCCTAACATTTCTTTTATTCCAGCCATTGGCCAGTAATAGGGGGACTCGAGCTAACAACAGATGTGAAGATCAATGTGATGAATGTTTTAAAGATATGCCCACTCTGATGGGAGTAGGAATCAAAAACATTGTCACTATAATATCTAATTTAACTCATGTTTTGAATAGAAACATGGGTCAAAGGGAATTTCCAACCCCCCCCCCCTGAAGAAAGAATAAGCTGCAATCAAGTGCTTTATGAGACAAATGCCTCATACTTTCAATGGATCAATTGACCTCTCAATTGTCGAACAATGGATAAAATCCATTTAGAAGATCTTCTCAATCATTAAATGTTTTTAACAATAGAATTTTCTTCTGTATTCTTACCATATGGAGGGTAAGGTTGATCAATGGTGGAAATTAATAAAAAATGCGATGCCTGCAGAAGAGATTGAGGCGTTGGAATGGAATTATTTCTGGCAAATGTTTTTTGATATATATTTTTCTTGCACCCTCAAACATAAGATAGAAATGTACTTCTTTTAACTCATGAAAAGAAGACAATGAATCCATCAGATCATACATGGTAAACTTCACAAGGGTTTCACAATATTCATCTTGCATTGGCATTAACCCCAAATGCATAGTTAAATACTTATTTGGTGGGCTAAAACCTAGCCTACGAAAATCCCAAGCGATCTGTGACTTTGATAGCTATGGAAACATTGTCAGATGTACCCTCAAAGTCAAAATAGAGATCGATGAATATTAATGGTATCATGAGGATAAGAAACGTAAATTGGAAATTAATTTTGACAGCCCAATAGATAAATCCAATTGTGCTAAGAGATTCTAGAACCCCACATTCCAAAGGTATGGAAAGTATCACACTAAAAATTTCATGAAGGGGATGAGGAAATGATTTATGTGTGGAAGAGATGGGCACATGGCCATTAATTGTCAACAAGAAAAACCATTGCGGAGACAGCAGAGAGGAAATCTCAATTCAACCCCCAAAAAATTGTTCATTGCTTCAACTGCAATGAACAAGGGAACATTCGAAATGGCTGTACTAAGCTAAGAGTTTTCGGAGGTGTCCAACAACCTCCAAGGCAGCAACAGAAAGCATTAAAATCACTACCACTAAAACAGAACCCTGAAAATGAAGTGGGGACAGGTACGCTAGTCATTCATTCAAGAATAGTGAATAATTTTTTTGATTCTATTTGTACACAATCATTTATATCCCAAAATATTAGAAGAAATATCCCAACTACACCACAAATCATGGAAGTAGAGATGTCAGTGAGAATGAAAAATGGGGATATCATTGAATCCCATAAATATGACTTCTACCATATACCAATTTGTGGATTTAACTTTTTGGAGAACCCTTTTAAACTCCCTTTGGTGGAATTTGATTCAATTATTGGAAAGGATTTTCTTTCCCTATATAGAGCCAACATAAATTGCTGTTAGAGGTAAATCACTCTCTATTTGGAGAATCGACCCCCGATTCTAAACAAGTGCAATGAGGAGGATGAATATTCTTTAAAACCATATTATCATGCATGGATATTACTCTCTTATTATCATGCATATATTTTTAAGATGATTGAATCTAAGGAAGAAACCATCCCTATATTCATGCCTATTATGAGTGAATTTTTTGAAGTGTTTCACGAGTAATTGTCTAGTCTTCCTCCATGAATAGATGTTGAAATCCTGATTGATCTTATTCGTAGGGATTTTCTAATATCGTAAAATACATAGATAATTGTTGTTTTAGAGCATGAGGAGCTAATGAAAAAACTACAGGAGAATCTGGATAAAGGTTTTATACTCCCATGGGCTTCACTATGGGGTGCACTAGTCCTCTTCGTCAAGAAAAAGGATGGGTCAATGCACCTTTGAATTGAATAATGTGAGCTCAAAAAAATGACGATAAATAATATATATCCTCTACCACTAATCAAATACTTTTTTGATCATCTATGTGAAGCACAACACTTCTCCAAGGTGGATATTCAATCAGGATATTCCTAAGTAATGGTGAAGGAGGATATCCCCAAGACTGCTTTTCGTACAAGGTACAAGAACTATGAATTCAGTGTAATGCATTTCGGACTCACCAATGGTCTTGAAATATTCGTGGACATGATGAATAGAGTATTTAGAGATTACCTAAAAATCATTTTATTAGACTATATATATGATATTATATTATACTCCAAAACCAAGGAGGAGAATGAGAATAATCCTAGATTGGTACTAGAGACCTTGCGAATAGAGACTCTCAGTGAAATGTAAAACAAGTGTGAGTTCTAGTTGAAGGAGGTCTCATTCGCAGGTAATATATTCATAAAAATAGCATATCTAGGGATACCTCCATGACATGTACATTTTAGGGATGGATAGGGCTCACATCAGTGATGGATATTTGTAGATTCCTAGGGTTAGATGGATATTATCACCAATTTGTTATAAATTTCTCACAATTTGAAAACCCTCTTACCAAGATATCTCATAATGGAGTAAATATTGTTTGGAGTGACGAATGTGAAGATAGCTTAAATTAGTTGAAGAGGGGGCTTATCACTACACCTGTGATCAAACTACCATCAAGTGGATAAATTTTTATGGAATTTAGTGGTTCTTTAAAGAAGGTCATGGGTTGTCTGTTGATGAAAAATGACAAAGTCATTAATTATGCTTCAAGGAAATTGAATGTTCATGAGGAAAACTATCCAACACATGATATAGAGTTGGATGTAGTAATATCCTCCTTAATAAATTGGCAAAATTACCTCTTTGGTGAGAAGATTGAAATATATATGGACCATAAAAGCCTCTAGTATATATTCACATAGAAATAGTTGAATATGTGGCAATGAAGATGGTTAGAACTGATCATTGATTATGAAATTTCAACAAATTACCACCATAGGAAAACGAACAAGGTGGAAGATGATCCAAGTGTAAAGGACCCAACAATTCTATAATTTACGATAATTGGAAAGGATCCAATATTCTTATATTGGATAAAGATGGACATGGGAATCATAAATAAGAGAACATCATCAATCGTTTATCAATTTTTTTGCTCAACCTTCTCTTTTGGAAAGGTTAAAGGATGCTCAAAAGGATGATTTGGGAATTCTAATGAAAGTGGAAACTATGAAAAAAGGAAAATCCTAAGAGTTATATGTTAATGAAGAAAGAATTAAGAGATTTGGGTCAAGAATATTTGTTACATCAAATCCGGAGTTAATGAAAGCTATTTTTGATGATGAACATAGCTCAAAATCTTTCATTAACCTAGGAAAAAAAGATGTATTGAGATCTTAAAGATAATTATTGGTGGGATAAAATGATGAAGGAGATCACTGAGAATACATCAATGTTCCTGGTATGATAGCAAGTGAAGGATTAGAAGCAGAAGTCTAAGGGGTTGATGCAACCATTACCCATACCAACATAGAAATGGGAGAACATCACCATGGAATTTTTCATAGGACATCCGAAGAAATATAAAGGCAACAATGATATTTTAGTTGTCATGGATCATCATACAAATATTGAACACTTCATTTAAATTCTAGAGTATTTCTCATTGGATCAATATAGTGACCCAAACATTTTTTTAATTTACTATTAAATCATTTTAAAGATAAAAAACATAATATCATTACACATAGAGGATCCAAAGGTTTAGTGTTTTGGGAAAACTAGGAACATACATAACAATTACAATAGAAAGCGTAAACATTTATTTAATTTCAACTTCTCTAGCTTCTTACTAGCAATTTTCCTCTCCTTAGTACATGTAGCCACCTGAGGATATACATCAAAAGGGGTGATATAGAAGCCCATTAAGGGGATGGCTAAGAACAATATAGCTTGTGGTGAGCATAATCATAACATGGGAAAAAGATCATGAACATGAGAGGAAGCAAAAATATAATACCTGAAATGTGGCAGTGCACAAAAAATGAAACATCATGTCTTAGTGATTAACTACCACACATACTTGTGAACCATACTAGAATACTGTTCACACATAATTTCTCATTTACTCATGAGATTAATCACCTTACCCAATGCATTGGAGCGTTGTATAATTCCAGGTGCACCCGTCACATTTAAAAAATCATATTGCGCTATATAATTCCAGTCGCACCCGTCACATCATAACATTATCATTTATCATGCATGCCACAATGAACATATAACATAAATGAACCTGATGAACCCTTGAAAAGGAATGGGTTTCATCTCATAATAACACATTCATAAATAATGGGTTCCCAAAATAATGAGGGAATAACATACATGTTACATGATCCTTCAATTATGAATGTGAAGTAAAAGGTGTGTTCTTGAAAGAAGAGTTTGTTAGGAAAAAAATTGTTCTTTCATAAATACCAGGGAAAAAAATATATATCCCATAAAAGGAAAGTCAATGATCATAAAATGATTTTATAGGAGTAACCATATCAAAAATGTAGTGAAAGAGTAAGAACCCGAAGGATGAAAGTTCGGTTCAATAATTTCCCCTTACCTTGTATCTGAATGCTTCCTTCTCTTTAATGTCCTGTATAATGAAATTATATTCATTAATTAGAAATCCAGAAACTTGTTTACATTAACATGGTTCATTATGGTTTCATTAAGTGATTTTATTTGCCTTTGGATGAGTTATATAGTTTTAAAACATTGTTTGAGAATGTTTGTTTTCAAAGTTTTCTTGAGCGGTTCACTTGTATTCTTAAATTGAAGTTCGGGTAGAACATGAGTAAACATACAGAAATGATATTACATGTCATTAATGATATTACAAGAGTTTAAATGATCTTATAATGAATCATATTATATCCAGGTGGAATAATCATTAGATAATAATTAAATGATGATTATTTGGGTTAATTTGGGCGGTTTTTCGATCATGACGAACTTATTTTAATTTATCACTTAGTAATATGGCCAAAATTTATTTACAGAATATTAAATAGGAAATAATAATTATAAAATATTCTATTTCAACAATAAAAATGGTTTCTTGACCAGATCTGAAGGTAGAAAGGTATGAAGAAATCATTTCATTCTTGAAGGTGATGAATTAACACCTCATGAACAACATTATCTTTAATAAAATAAAAGGAAGAGGGAAAGGGGGTTGGATGATATAATATCCCATTATAATCATAAAATTACAGTATATATATATAATACTGGAATTAAAATACCCTTTGGATGAAAATATCATGGGAGAGGTCAAGAAATAAACTTGAACATGAAAGGAAATTAAAGGAGAAGAGGGAGAGAAATTACCTCTTAAATCTTCCTCTTGAGATCCTCATCAATGAAGCTAGAATTGGTATTTTAAAGAGATCAGCAGCTCTTGAACGGTGGATATTTTCTAGGTAGGATGTTTGGGTAGAGTTTAGAGAAGTCTTGGAGCTTCATAGGTGTGATTAAGTGAGGGTGTGAAGGGTGGATTTTATAGTGGAGGGGAGAGGAGTTTCCTTAATATAAAATTCAATAGTTTATTATTTCTTCACACGACAAGGAATAATGAGTATTCCATGACCAAGAATGGTAATTGTCTCATTTGATACCGAAACCAGAGGGCTTACATAAGCATAACATCACAAATGACTCTATAATTAGCTTATTTAGCTTAATTTTGTAAATTACGGTATTTCACTATTTATCAAAAATTCAAGTATCCCAGAAAATTCCCAAATATTTATCCCAACCAATTTCTGACATGTAGAATAAAAATACGAAGTCCATTTTTTCAAAAATACTTTTCTAAATATTATTAATTTAATATTTAATTAAAATCATAATTTACCTAAAAAACAGTTTTTATAAGATTAAAACTGATTTTATAGTGCTTTCAAAAATTATGTAGGGTCTTATAAAATTATCTAAAAACTATATGACATTGATTAAATAATTTATGAAAATATTTAGGGAAATAAATTTTCTTTTAAATTAATTAATTAATTATAATTAATTATTTATGACTTACAAAATAAAAAAACGTTTACTATGGTCAAATTGTCACTTTCTAAGATGTCTAAATTTTATTTAATTAATCATGAGTAAGGATACTATTATGTTGGAATATTTACTATTCATAAGGGTATTTTAGTATTCACAAGGGTATTTTACTATTCACCAAAAATTATTTTTATTTCATTAGACTCCAAAAATCATCTTGAACACAACCATGTGTGTTAGATTTTCGAAATTCAAAACATAGAATTGACAAACTTATTTTTAAAGGTCACTTATCACTTTTTAGATCATTATGTTGTGTTTTCATGAAATAAATATAAGAAGGGAATTTCCATTGAAAAACTTTGGGTTGTTAAATTCTTCCCCCTTAAGAAATTTCGCCCCCGAAATTTCCCTTCACACAAACAGGTGAGGGTGTTTCTCCTTCATTGCCTCTTATGGTTCCCAAGTTGCTTCCTCAAACTTATGGTTCCTCCAAAAACCTTTTTCAAGATGGGTTGTCTTGTTGAGTAGATCCTTATCTCTCCGATCTAGAATCTTTACTGGCTACTCCTCATAGGAGAGATCATCTTCCAACTGCACCACCGCTGAGTTTAGTACATGTGAGGGGTCGAGTATGTACTTCCTCAGTAGTGATACATGAAACAAATCCTGAATTTGAGCCATATTCAGTGGAAGTTCAAGACGATAGGCCACAACTCCCATGCAGTCAAGGATCTCAAAGTGGCCAATATACCTTGGTCTTAGCTTCCCTTTCTTCATGAATCGCATGACTCTCTTCCATGGAGATATTCGAAGGAAGAATTTATCGCTTCTGTCAAACTCCAAGTCCCTTCGACGGTTGTCAGCATAGATCTTTTTCCAAATTTGAGCAGATATGATGTGTTTCTAGATGAATTGAACCTTCTCTATCATCTCTTGAACAAGATTAGGTCCATGTAGCTTTCTTTCTCCAACATCATCCCAACAGGTTGGAGTTCTACATCGCATTCCATATAGAGCTTCATTTGGAGCCATCTGAATACTCGAGTGGAAGCCATTGTTGTATGAGAACTCAACCAATGGGAGATGCTGATCCCAACCACCATTGAATTCAAGAGAGCAGTCTCTTAACATATCTTCAAGAATATGAATAGTCCTTTCAGATTGGCCATCATTTAGGGGGTGATAGGTCGTGCTGAAATTTAATTCAGTACTCAAAGCATGTTGAAGGATCCTCAAGAATTTAGATGTGAACATTGGATCATGGTCAGAGACAATTGATAGTGGAACACCGTGCAGTCTCACCAATTCCTTCACATATAGCTTTCCACATTTTTCAAGCGATAGATCTTTATGAATAGCGATAAAACGGGAAGTCTTGGTGAGTTGGTCTACCACAAAACTTATCGCATTATTTCCCTTTGACATCATAGGGAGACACGTGACAAATTCCATAGTAACATTTTCCCATTTCCACAAGGGTATAGGACATGGCTGTATCATACCTTTGGACTTTTGTCATTCAGCTTTAACTTTCCGACATACCAAGAACCTTGATATATATTCCGCAATCTCCTTCTTCATGTTATCCCACTAGAAGTGTTCCTGGAGATCACGGTACATCTTGGTACTCCCCAGATGGGTAGAGAAAGTTCAGATATGTGCATTTTCCAATAGCTCCTTCATTATCCCTAGTGATTAAGGCACAAAAATTCGTGTTCCAAACCAAATCACACCATCATCGTCGATATAGAACTCCTGCATCTTTCCTTCCTTTACTGCATTCACCCTCTTTTATATCGACACATCATACCTTTTTTCTTCCTTAATCTTCTCCTAGATGGATGGTTGTGAAATCATTTTGGCAAGGAAGGATGTATCCCCTACCCTTATTATTTCCAAATCCATACTTTTCATATCTAAGAAGATAGGTTCTTTCTCAATCTCTAACATGGATAGAGTAGTGGGTTCTTTCCTTCTTAGAGCATAAGCTACCTTGTTCGCCTTTCCAGGATGATAGTAAATAGAGCAATCGGAATACTTGATTAGCTCTAACCATCTCCTTTGATGCATGTTGATCTCCTTTTGTGTGAATATATACCTTAGGCTAGTGTGGTTGGTGTATATTGCACACTTCTCACCATAATGGTAGTTCAGCCAGACTTTCAAGGAAAATATCATGACTGTTAGCTCTAGATCATGCATTAGGTAGTTCTACTCATGGATCTTCAACTGTTGTGAGGCGTAGGCTATCACATTTTCATTTTTCATGAGTACACAACCCAATCCTTTCTTTGAAGCATCACTTTATATCACAATACTTTCTAAAATTTTCGGTAGTGTGAGTACATGTGTAGTGATCAACCTTCTCTTTAGCTCCTTGAATCTTCCCTCACATTATTCTGTCCGGACATACTTTACCCATTTCCTTGTTAACTTAGTTATCAGTCTTGACAATCGTGAGAATTTTCTCACAAAACATCGGTAGTACCTAGCTAATCTAAGAAAACTATAAATTTCTGTGACACTAGAGGGCCTGGGTCATTCCTCTATCGCCTTTTTTTAAGGATCCACAAAAATTCCATCACTTATGATCACATGTCCCAAGAACGTGACTTTCATCATCCAAATGTCACACTTGTGGAACTTGGCGTACAAATTATCCTTTCTCAATGTCGCCAACACATGTCTTAGATGTTCTTCATGTTCCTCCTTGCTCTTCGAGTAGGTAACAATATCATCAACAAACACTACAGAAAATTTGTCGAGGTAATCTGTAAAGACTATATTCATCAAATCGATGAAGATTTTAGGGTCACTAGTAAGTATGAAGGGCATCACCAAAAACTCATAGTGCCCATACCTTGTATAGAAGGCCGTTTTCTGAATAGCTTCCTTCTTCACCTTTAACCGATGATATCCAGAACGAAGATCCACCTTTGAGAAGTATTGATCTCGTCTTAACTATTATAACAAGTCATCAATCCTTTGTAAAGGATACTTGTTCTTTATGGTGATCTTGTTGAGTTCCCGATAATCAATACACAGTCGCATTGTTCCATCCTTCTTCTACACAAAGAGCATCAGTGCACCCCAAGGTGATGCACTAGGGCGTATGAACCCTTTGTCTCGATTCTCTTGCATGTGCTTCTTTAACTCCTCCAGACCTATAGGAGCCATCCTATAGGGACACTTTGAGATTGGAGTAGCTCTGGGCATGAGTTCAATTGAGAACACTACCTCACGATCCAGGGGAATTCCAGGTAACTCTTCACGAAATACATCATCTTATTCCCTTATGATGGGCATTTCCTCAAGGTTGTCACTTTCCTTCGACTCAACCATTTGGGAGAGGTATGTTTCTTCAAAGGGAATCAACACCCACACTATTGATGTATTTTTCAATTGATATTCAAGATCTTCCTTGAATTTTTAGAGGAGCATGGGATGGTTCATAACGTCGAATTCCATCAAGGGAAGTATTACAAGATTTTCCGAAAGAATCTTCCCACAAACACCAACAAGAGAAGAGTCAAACACTTAGGTTGCAATGATTACACCACTTGGTGTTTTTAGAGATATCTCTACTTCATGGTTTCGAGGCTTCGATTATATATTCTTAACAAACTTGCAAGATATAAAGGAATGCATGGAACATGAATCAAATAAGACTTTTTCAATTATTGAATTAATAGGAAGTTTACCTTGTAATACTTCATTACCATGATCCACCTCTGTAGTAGTGATGTAATAATCCTTCCCTTGTTCCTTTGGCTTTGGTGGCTGCTGACGCTGATTACCCTCATGAACTCGAGGTTTAGTTCACTGGTTTGTATAGTTGCATAGCTCCCTATAGTTGTAGCGTCGAACCATGAGTGGTTCTCTCCTTTCATCGGCTACATTCTCCTTCATTTTTATGTCTTTTCGAAACTCTTGAGCATGGTGTCCTTCTTTCCCACACTTGAAGAATTTCCCCATCCCTTTGAGGCAGTTCCCATGGTGCAACATCCCACATTTTTGGTAGGTGTGTCGTTGATTTTTCTACCCACCTTTGTCATTATGGCCACCAGCTTGAAACTCCATCTTTATTTTATTATCACCATATCCATGGGACCATTCTTCAAACTCCATCTCCACTTATAGAGCAAACAAAACAACTTATTCATAACTCCCAAAGTCTCGAATTGCATGATCCTTTCAAAGGTGTGGTTTTAATCCACTAAAGAACCTATCAATTTTTTTATCCTTGTTGATAACAAAACCCATAGCGTTCCATGAAAGCCTTGTGAAATACTTTTCATAGGTTTTGACAGATTCTCCTTTTCTTTGAGATCTATGAATTCTCTCTCTATAATTGTGAGAAGAGTTATTGGGATATACTTGTTAAGAAACATTATCTTAAAGTCGTCCCATTCCATCTCTTCAATTTCCTCTCTTGGCATGGTGTTCTTAATCAAAGCCCACCATTGATCGGATTATCCATCTGGACGATAAATGGAAAGGGTCACCTTTTCTATCTTAGAACTATGAAGAATCAAAAATATCTTCTCCGAGGAGTTGACCCACCGTTTCGTAACTAGTGGATTAGAAGATCCACTAAACGTCGGTGGACGTTGCCGCATTAAACCTTTGATAGCTTGTTTCTCCCTCTTTGGTGAAGGAGGACGTTAGCCATTATTATAGTTATTGTTCATAACCTGTGATAATGGGGTAAGAATCTCCATGAAGTTCTGAACTCCACCTCCCAAATCATTGGGGATGCCTTTCGGGCAATCATTTCATTGGCCCTCGCACAAGTTGTTGGCCTGATTTCTCCTGGTTCCCACCATGTTCAAAAATAGAAATGGTTAGAAAAAAATATAAGTAAACAATTCATGAATAACTTATTCATTTAAACAATTTATACCAAAAACATAACATATGGGATCCATATGTTTATATTCTTCTGTGCATATTTGAACTTAGTCTCATGCTAGAGGTTTTCTCTAGGGTTTACTAATACAAAATCCTAAATTAACTAAACCTTCCCTCTTATACCAACTATAGCGACCCAGCCTTTTATTAATTTACTATTACATCATTTTAAGGATAAAAAACATAATATAATTACACATACAGGATCCAACGTTTTAGTGTTTTTGGAAAACTAGGACCATACATAGCAATTACAACATCAAGGATAAACATTTATTTAATTTCTTCTTCTCTAGATTTTTATTGGAACTTGTACTCTCTTTAGTACATGTAGCCACCGAAGGATATACATAAAAAGGGGTGAGCTAGATTCCCACTAAGAGAATAGATAAGAAAAATATCTCATGGGGTGAGAATAATCATAACATGGGAAAAAGAACATGAACATGAGAGGAAGAATAAATATAAGACTTGAAATGTGGCAATGCCCAAAAAATGAAACATCTTGTCTTAGTGGTTAACTACCAGACATACTTGTGAACCAATCTAGAATCGTGTTCACAAATAATTTCACATTTACTCATGAGATTAATCACTTTACCCAATGAATTTGAGTGTTTTATAATTCTGGGTGCACCCATCACATTTAAACATTCATATTGTGCTATATAATGTCGGGCGCACCCGTAACATCATAACATTATCATTTATCATGCATGACACAATGATCATATAACATAAATGAACATAATTAACCCATGAAAATGAATGGTTTTCATCTCATATGAACACATTTATAAACATTGGGTTCCCAAAACAATGATGGAATAACATACATGTTACAAGAACCGTCAATCTTGAATGAGAAGTAAAAGGTGAGTTCTTGAAAGAATAGTTCTTTTGGAAAACATTTTATTTATCATAAATACCAGTGAAAAACACGTATATCCTAGAAACCGAAAGACAATGATGAAAAAATGATTTTATAGGAGTAACCATAACAAAAATGGAGTGAAATAGGAAGAACCCGAATGATGAATGTTGGGTTCAAGAATTTCTCCTTACCTTGTATCTGAATGTTTCCTTCTCATTAATGTCTTGTATAATGACATTATATTCATTAATTAGAAATCCAAAACCTCTTTTTCATTAATATGGTTCATTATGGTTTCATTAAGTGATTTTATCTTCCTTTGTATGAGTTATATAGTTTTAAAACATTGTTCAAGAATGTTTGTTTTCATGGTTTTCTTGAGTGGTTCACCAGTATTCTTAAACTGAAGTTTGGGTAGACCATGAGTAAACATCCAAAAATGATGTTACATGTTATTAATGATATTAAATAAGTGTGAATGATCTTTTAATGAATCATATTATATACATTTGGATGAGTCATTAGATAAGAACAAAATGATGATTTTTGGGTTAATTTGGGCGGTTTTTCGATCACAGCTAACTTGTTTTAATTTATCACTTAGTAATATGCCCATAAGTTATTTCCAGAACTTTAAATAAGAAATAATACATATAAAATATTCTGGTTCAACCATAAAAATGGGTTCATGACCATATATGAAGGTATAAGTAGAATAAGAAATCATTTCGTTATTGAAGGTTATAAATCAACACCTCACGAACAATGTTTTCTTTAATAAAATAAAAGGAAGAGCATAAGGGGGATGGATGATATAATATCCCATTACAATCATAAAATTACATTATATGTATAATAATGGAGTTAAAATAACATTTGGATAATGATTGGTGGGGAGATATCAAGAAATGAACATGAACATGAAAGGAAATTAAAGGAGTAGAGGGAGAGAAATTACCTCTTAAATCTTTCTCTTGAGATCCTCCTTAAAGAAGTTAGGCTTGGTATTTTGAAGAGACCATCAGCTCTTGAACGTGGAAGAGGGTATAGGGAGGATGTTTGGGAAGAGTTTAGAAAAGTATTGTAACTTGATAGGTTTGAGGAAATGAGGGTGTGAAGGGTGGATTTTATAGTGGAGGGGAGAGGGGTTTCCTTAATATAAAAATCAATAGTTTATTATTTCTTCACAAGACAACGAATAGTGAGTATTCCATGACCAATAATAGTAATTTTTTCATCTGATCCCAAACCAAGTGGGATTACATAAGTATAACATCACACATGACTCTATAATTAGCTTATTTAGATTATTTTTTTGTGAAGTATGGTATTTCACTATTCATAAAAAATTCAAGTATCTCAGAAAAATCCGAAAAATTTACCCCAACAATATTTTGACGCGTAGAATCCAAAAATGATGTTCATTTTTCAAAAATATTTTTCTAAATTTTATTAATTTAATATTTAATTAAAATCATGATTTACTTAAAAAACAGTTATTAAAAATTAAAACTGATTTTATAGTGCTTTCAAAAATTATGTTGGGTCTTATAATATTATCTAAAAACTATAATACATTAATTAAATAATTTATGAATAAATTTTAGGGAAAAAAATTTCTTTTAAATTAATTTATTAATTATAACTAATTATTTATGACTTACAAAATACCAAAATGATTGATAAGGTCAAATTTTCATTTTCTAAGATGTCTAAATTTTATTTTATTATTGATGAGTAAGGTTACTCTTATGTTGGATGATTTACTATTCATAAGGGTCGTAATCCTATTCATAAGGTTATGTTACTATTCACAGGGGTATATTACTATTCGCTGAAAATTATTTTTATATCATTAGACTCCAAAAATCATCTTGAACACAACCATTTGTGTCGGATTTTCGAAATTCAGGACATAGAAGTGACAAACCTATCTTTAAAAGTCACTTATCACAAAGTAGTTTATTATGTTTTTCTTTCATGACATAAATATAAGAAGGGAATTTCCATTGAAAAAATTTGGGTCATTACAATCAACTAGAACAAATATATATCAGAGAAGTGGTAAGGCTGAATGGAGTTCCAATATCTATTGTATCTGATAGTGATCCAAGATTCACATCTATGTTCTGGAAGAGTCTCAAAAATGATCTAAATACTGAGCTAAACATCAGTATGGCTCATGATCCTCAAAATGATATCCAATATAAGCAGGATATCCAAACACTTAAGGAAATGTTGAGAGCATCCTCAATGGACTTCAAAGGAGGATGAGATGAACATATTCCTCTAGTTTAGATTTCTTACAATAATTGTTTCCACTGAATCATCTAAATGGATCCTTATGAAGACCATTATAGGAAGAGGTGAAAAACAACAGTATGTTGGGTTGAAGTTTTGGAGCAAAAAATCATATTTCTTGAAATTGATAAAGAAATGGCTGAGAAGGTTAAGACCATCCAGTAAAACATTAATGCTACTCAGACTGGACAAAAGATCTATAATGATAATCATCTACAATACCTATAGTTGGAATATGGAGACATGGTATTCCTGTTCATATCACTGTGGAAGAGAGAAATCTTAGTCCAAGGAACATTGGACTTTTTTAGATCCTCGGTTGCATTGGATCAGTGACCTATCGACTAGAACTCCCACCGAACCTATGTCAAGTACATGATGTATTCCATGTATCACTCTTGAAGTATTACATACCTAACCCATCACATGTACTCAATATAGAGGTGGTACCATTGGATAATGACCACTCTAATTAAGAGAAGCTGCTGAATATATTATATTGTAGGAAAAAAATTTCTACAAAATAAGAAAATGCCCCTCGTCAAGGTGTTGTGGTGAAAACACAAGATTGAAGAGGCAATGTGGGAATTAGAGGAAGTGATGAAGAAGTATCTGTTTAAAATGTGAAAAGGAAATTTCAAGGGTGAAATTTCCTAAGGAGGGAATATTGAAACAACCCAATATTTTATTAATCACAATTCCTCTTGATCTGATTAAATGTATTATTATATAAAATGATTATATAAAACATTTGAACTTCCGTGGTTTTATATTATTGGATTTTAAAATACTGTAAATGATTGTCATCGATGCTAATATTTCTATTTAAAAATGATTATAGGATTAGTATAAATATAGGGCTTTAACAAATCCAATTTACTCATACAATGGAAGAGATAGCCTCATTTAGTAGAATAGCTCCATACGAAGCCCATTTTTTGGTGATTGGAAAGGATGTACCATCACATGGCTTCACTCTTGACCAATTCCAAGATGATCTTCAACACGTTAAGCATCCATGGAACTACTTACAGAAGAAGTGTAAGTTAATAGAGATAACCGCGTGAGTGATGTTATCTGAGCCACCCCATGAGTATATCACTATCACACACCTTACCCTTAGGTATTATGTGGGATTCATAAGGGGTTATGTAAAAATAAACTAGAACTATGATTATGTTATTTTTTTGTATAGAATAAATAATATACATTTATTTTATTATTGTTACTTTGTAAATGGTTTTTAAAGCACAAATAGTAATTTTAGTTAATATTCAATTAAGAATATATTTTGATGAATTAATTTATTTTTAAATTAAATAGTATTTTAATAATATATTAATACAAAATTAATTTTTATTAAATAAAAATGATTGTATAATTTTTATGAATACAATTGTAATTTTTATTTTGGTTTGAAAGTTGTTTTTGTCAAAACCCATGAATTTTTTATAAATATTGGTTTTAATTTTAAAAATAAAATTAATATATTTATAAAATTATTTAGATAAAATTAATATTATTTTTGGATTCAGGACAATGAAATTTTATAATGGTGATTTTTGGATAATTTTCTGAGACAGTCAAAATTTCAGGTAGAAATTAAATATTGTTTAAATAAATAATGTGTTTTATGAAATAATAATGACCCAATAGTGATGTAATAAAAAAACTATTAAAGGTATATTCTTCCTATATGTGTTTTGAAATTAAAACAATATGATTTCAGGTTTTATTTATATATTTTATAGTGTCATAGTAGACCCTCCACGGCTTATAAACTATTTTAACATTTTCAAATGATTTCTTTGACAGTGTGACTCACCTCTACATAAGAATCCATTTTTAGGCCATTTTCCTTATAAAATATTTTTTTCTACTCCAAATTTTTTAAAAAAAATTGTTAAAAACCATTGGATGTGTTGTCATTTTGATTAGTTTAATGTGTAGCGTTGAAAACCTAACTAATAAATAATTCCCTATCCTTTCCTATATAAACCCACTCAATCTTCCATTCATCTTCACTCAAAATCATTGGAGATTGACAAAACTCAACCCTAATGTCTTCAAATTTCTCCCAGGGTTCCCCAAGCTCCAAATAATACTCTCTTAATCCTCTCCCAAGACTTTGGGATCGCACATTTATGTAAGGGATTTCCTCCTTTCTAATTTTTTGTCTAAGTTTCTTTTTGTTGTTATACCCTTATATTATTCAATCACAAATGTTGGGGTATAATTTTTCACCACCATCATTATGTTTTAATGAATATAGACCTATTTCTCTATAATTAATCCCTCCCATGTACACCTATTAGCATGCCTAAATTTCGTAAGAGTTATTCCATTCTACTCTTTGTTCAAGTTTAATTATTATGTTATGCCTTTTAATTTCAAATTACATGTACTGGGACATGTATCTATATTAACCCCTTACTTTCCATTTCTTGTAAATATATTAAGATTCCCATTAAACTCTCGTGAACCATTTTTATGAATTTTTATGTCACGCTGTTATGATGCCGAAATTTCACCATGATATTACAAGCCAAATCATTGTGTAGTGAATACCATAACCATTTACCGATCAATGGTATTCCCCATTATACACATATACTTATTGAATGGTATGTAAATGTATTTATTCCACATTATTTATTCATTTAATAGCTTATTTTTTTGAAATATTCCATGTTATATGATCCATGTGGAACACTTATGCATGATATTAAATGATTAGGAAGGGATCACCCTAATAGGGCTCCAATGAGTTGGGTAAAGAATAGTTTCATGATATATAGAGTGAAATGTGTGATTACTCCTGATAATTCAAGTTCAATGAGGTTTTACTTATGCTCCATGTCAAATGGGACTTGGATCATGCTAATATCATATTATGTGTTTTCGCCACATTTCCATGTTATGATAATTGTGATATATCATGCATTTATGTTCATGTTTCTCTTATACCCCATTGATATGCATAATTCCTAGCATGTAACTTATTATTAATGTTATTCCTTGTTTACTCCCTAACTAGGATTTATATATCACATTTTTCTTATATTTTTCCTCATGTTCTCCAATGCAATGATAAGTATGATGGAATGTTATAGTCATGGAAAATAATTTTTCAATAAATATTTTGTTTTCTATGACATAAGTTGTCATGACGTGTTCGTAATTTTCTTATGAAACTAGTCCTACATATAAGGACCCAACCTTAAACATCACATAATCTTGAATTATGTTAATAATTTACATTTAAGATCATTTCAGGTTTAGAGTTTTAGATAATTAGGTCATAACTATTTATTTACATCCCAAAAGTTACAAAGTTGACACTTCTACTCAGTTCCCATTATTTTTCACAAAATAAAAATTCATGAAAAAATGAGTCATATTTAGTTCCACGTTTTAGACAACATGACTTTTTCTTGATCCCATCCATGACCCTATTCCACTTTATGTCCTGTGAAATACAATTCAAAAACATGGGATGAGAATAAAAAGATTAGTAAGGGATACACAAAGAAAGAAAACTGTTAGTTTTTCAAATAATAAATAAACCATGAATACATTATCATAAGTAATAATTTTCACCATTACGAACTAGAAAAATACTATTCACTAAATAAAAGACCATTTCTTACCCTTTTCTTACCAAAAAGTTACCATAAAACCCATAGAAAGAGCACATAACGTATAAAGGTTACTTGGGGAAAAACATTCTTAAATGGAATAACCATATGGTCGACATCCACACAAATCACTAAATGGAATAGCCATACGGCCGACTTCCATAACCAATGCATTGGAAGTTATAATTTAACCACCCATCTATGTTTATCATGACACCACCCATTATCTGGTTTATCAAGTTACCACCCGTCAAATGTCCAAGTACAATTATAAAATCATAACACATACAACAAATATAAAGTAAATAATACATTTCCACAATATATCACGTAAATATATTGAAATAACATATTCATTATAAATACCATTTTTAATACCAAAATACATAAAAGAGTATACAGTATTTATTTTCTTTTTAAAAACATTATGACTTGTTAAGGAAGCCAAAGATAAAATAATACTCGCGATGGAGGAAAGGTCTCCATCACCGCTTACGTTAAAAGAAAAATTATTTTTTGTTGTTTAGTAAAACTCATTGTAGAAAAATATTCCCTTTGAAAGAATTCAAAATTCAATGTTGTTTATACAACGTGTAAAATAAATTCGTTTATTAAAACAAAATATGCCTCAATGAAAGTAGATTGAGACGAAGTCCCTTACAATGATCATTGAGAAAATAAAATAGATCAATTATGTGTATTCGATATAATCACACATAAATAATGTATATATACATTATAAGATATAAAAATTCATTTCTCACATAATCAAAGAACGACATAAAGAATAAAGAGAAGATCAACCCCAAGAACGAAAATTCGGTTAAGAAGTTCCCATACCTCATGTCCGATTTGACCCGTTCATTCTTTAATCTCCATAATAATAAAATAAAGTTAATTTATACATGATTAAGTTAATTTTTTCAAGTTTTTAATTCCTTTCTAATCACTTGTTACCATGTTATAACATTATCTAATGATTAAAGTTAATAATGGTCATTTTGTCCATATTTGGTACTTGAGTTAAAAATGAACACCTTATAATTACATGCTTTCCATGTGGTAAAAATTTAATTATATTCAGAATTATATTTATGATTTACATATCATATATATCATATAAAACCATTATATATATGTATTTATAACATTACAAAAAAATTAGAGGTAAGAAATGAAATGCACCCCTCATGGACAAGGTAATCCATACGTACGCATTAATGCTACTTCCATTTTTATTTTCTATTTTAATGGAATGAAATCTTAATGATACATATGTATATTATTTTTAAAGTATAATATAATATTTAATTTCATTAACTCACCCCTTTATAAGTTCCACATAAGGAATGACCAAGTTATATCACTTTGAAGGGGCGGTAGTCCACACATCCTCAAATGAAATTTTCGCGTTTACCCATAATGGAAACCATAATGGTATGATATAAATGGAAAACATAGAAGAATAAAGAAAACATAAACATAATATATATCATATATAAATTTAGTTCCATCATAATGGACACCCTGAGAGGCGGTAGGAGATAATTTAACAACCATTGTTTCGTGAGGCGTTAGTTTTCCATCCACAGAAACAATATGTTATTTACCCATTAGATGGAGGTGTGTGTAAGTGTGGTTCAAATAATAATCCTAAAAATATACTAGAATATTGGGGATACTTGTGTTTTTATAAATTAAAATAAAAAAAGAGTTTAGGGGGTTTTAGAAGTGAAATAAAAAAAATGAACTTAAGAGAAATTGTTACCTTTAATTTGGGTAGCTCCCTTTGGTATGAACCAAAAGGACTTCTTGAACTGACATCTACCGTAGTTAATTCTTCTAGGTGGAAGAGAGGGATCTTGAGAGATTATTTGGGTAGGTTCTGGATGAGCCAAGGGGCTTGAGAGGTGTGAGTAATGAGACTTAAGTGGTGTCCTTTTATAAGGGGGGGAGAGGCTCTTTAGGAAAGTGTGAAAATATTATTTTATTATATAATTATTTTCAGTTTATAAAGGTCCAGAACTTATTAAATTATAATATAACAAGACCCATGCTCAAAATAAAATCATTCATTAATAATTGGACAGGTTTTGGATATTATTTTAATCTTTATAATCTTGTTTATTTAAATCATTTATTAATGAGGTAATCACTACATCATTATTGTGTCATAAATAATTTATTTTATTTTATGTCTAAAAATTATAAAAAAATACAGTAATATAGGAAATATTATTATATTTATGATTAATATTTATAGTCTAAGAGATAATGTATATAACCCTATATAAAAAATAATTTTCTAAAAAATATTTGTTTATGAAATTTCTGTCTTTACTTTATGTTAATTAAAATAATGTGTCATTATCACTCCTATGTGGCTCCACAGGTTCCCAAAATCGACAAAAAGATTCCCATGGTAGGATATTTATCAAATAATAGGATTAGGACACATTTTAGGGTAATTTTATATTATTATAATAATATTGTTTACCCTTATTTACCATATTTACCTTTTAACCAAGGTAAATAATTTTTTTACTCAAGTAAATATTCATAATGATTAAAAAAAAGTTACCTATTTACACAATTTAAAAATCCTAATTCCAAATATGAAATCCATTCTCCAAAATTCAAAATACATAAGTTGTATATATTAATTAAAAATTAATTCCCGTTGTCAAAATAAAAAGTGTGTTTTTTAGAAATATTAACTATAAAAAGATTGACACTTGTTTATGACCAATTTCAATGTTAAATCATTTACAATGACCAAATATGGATTAAATAGTAAAAATATAATCTAATTAATCTTTAAAACAATTAGAAAGATAATATAACCATATAAATAAATTAGATTAAAAGGATGTTTTGAATTAAAATACAGCATTTTTCACTTTTCATTAAAAATTGAATTTTATCGGAAAAATACCAAAAAGCTACCCAAAGTAAATTTTTATATCCTGATTCCAAAGAAGAATTTTATTTGGTCAAATAGAACATAGAAAAGTGACCAAAACTATATTTAACTAGGGTTCTACATCAAAAGGAGGTAAATTGTCCTTTTAATGAATATTAGAGTGATTATGCTTAAAATTAGATTCATTCACATTTTGAGCTTCTAAAATTTATTGGATAAATGTAAAAACATTTACCAAACATATGTTATCATATTTTAGTTATTTATAGTAATTCTCACCAATACAACGGCTAGGTGTTAACTACCATTTAAAATAATAATATTATATTATTAGTGTGCGACGTAAGATTTCAGAGAAACTTGTTGTTGTCTATTGGGTACTCCATCGAACATAGTAAAAAATTTTAAGTAAAATTGATATTTAATTAAAAAATATTGATAAAAATGAAAATGTCATATTTGTTTATTTACTTGGGATTTTACACTATCAATCCTCAGAGTTTTCTTAATTTCATGTTTATGTATTAAATTAGGTTTTAGTGTGTAATAAATAGCAGGGTCATTATACATGCTATTAGAGGATGGGATAGTTATTTTCAGGAATAGGATTAGAAAACTCCAGTGAATGCCTTAGATATAAGTCTAATTATAATAAAAAAACACTACATTTTTTCAAGTATATAGTAAGTGGTTTATCAAGAAAATACATCCATATTAGGATATGAACAAGTAGAGGTGGCTCTGGAACAGATGTATCTAGGGGTAAAACCCAAAAACACATCTTTGAGCTAGAATCAAACAAAAACTAGTGCACAAAAGCGGGCCTTTATGCTTTATTGTTTATGAAAATCCCATGGGATATTCTTTGTTAAACTAATATGATTAGTATGAACCATTATTAGTGGAATAAAACAATTCCCCTAAGAATATATGTTGGTAAGTAGATCATTGATAACAAATATTGGAGCCTATAAATTAAAAGTTAGGGAAATAAATGTAATTTATAACTTAATTTATTTTATTTGGATTACCCTTTATGTGTTACCCTTAACATTAATTTTATTCCAACTAATGGGCAGAAATAGGTAGACTTGGGCTAACAGTGAATGTAAAGATCAATCTGATGACTATTCTAATGAGATACCCAATCTGATGGGAGCAGGAATCAAAAACATTGTCATAATAACCTCGCAGTTAACTCTTGTTTTTAATAGAAACATGGGTCAAAGAGGACATCCACCCCCCTCTAAGAAATAATAATCCACAATCGAGAGCTTCATGAGAGAAATACTTCCTAGTTTTAATAGATCATCTGATTCCGAAATTTCTGAACAATGGATTAACTCTATTGAGAATATCTTCTCCATCCTTCAATGTTCTGAAGAAGAGAATATTCCTTTTGATACTTATCAAATAGAGGGTGGAGGTGATCAATGGTGGGTATTGATAAAAAATATGATTTCAGAGGAATAGATCGAGGTGTTGGAATGTAAGGAATTCTAGAAAATGTTTTTCAAATAAATATTTTCCTCACACACTCTATCATAAACGGAAGGGACTACGTTTTCCCTAAGAAATAAGATGATGAATCCATTGGATCCTACATGGTAAACTTCAAAACAAATTGATGATGTGACTCTAGATTTTTCTCTATCCTTGAATGCATGGTTGACTGCTTCTTTGGTGGGATGAAACCTATCCTACAAAAATTCTTAGAGATCCGTGACTTCGATAGCTATGAGGAAATTGTCTAATGTGACCTCAATGTTGAAATAGAGATCAATAAATCTTAGGGATATCATGGGGTTAAGAATAAGAAAGTGGAAATTAATTCTAGTGGTCCAATGGGAAAATCCAATGGTGCAATGAAATTCCAGCACCCCACATTCCAATGGTGTAGAAAGAACCACCACAAAAATTACATGAAGTGGATGAGAAAATTATTTAGGTGAGGAAGAGAAGGGAACTGATCCATTAATTGTTGATAATAAAAAAATTCTACTGCAATAGAACAGAGGAACACTCCATTATACCATCAACACATTGTTCATTTCATCAGCTATAAGAAACCAAGGCTCTTTACAAACCAGTGTCCTGTAACAAGGGTTTTTAGAGGCAAACAAAAACTCTAAGGAAGTAAGGAAGATATTTTTCCATTACTACCACCCAAGAGAACCTGAAAATGATGTGGTGATAAGTACAATAGTTATTCATTCAAGAATAGAGAACATACGTTTTTTATTATGGTTCCACGCATTATTTTATATCTCAAAAGTTTCGTAGAATAATCCAGACACCACCACAAATCATGTAAGTAGATATGTCTATGAGAATGGAAAATGGGAAAATCATTGAATCCCATGAATATAACTACAGCCCTGTCTCAATTTGTGAATTGAAATTCTTGGAGAATCTCATCATACTCCCTCTACTTAAATTTGATTCAATTCTTGGTATGGATTTGATTTCCTTATATAGAGAAATAATAAATTACCATGAGAGTGAAATCACTCTCAATATGGTGAATTGACCCCCAATTCAGTTCAATCACAAAGGGGGGATGAATATTCCATAGAACTATCATCTCATGCATGGATATTACTGCCCTATAAGCACACATAGCTTACTCAGATGATTATGTATAAAGAAGCAACCATCCTTGAAGACATGCTTATTATGAGGGAATTTGTTGAAGTGTTTCTAGAAGAATTTCATGGTCTTACTCCTAGAAGAGAAATTTAATTATCGATTGATTGTATACCTGGGGATTTATCAATATCCAAGACTCCATATAGAATGGATATTGTGAAACATGAGGAGCTAAAGAAAAAACTACCAGAGAGTCTGGATAAAGGTTTTATACACCCATGAGCATCACCATGGGGCGAACACGTCCACTTTGTCAAGAATAAAGATGGGTCAATGTGCCTTGGAATTGATTATCGTGATCTCTAAAAATCTCAATAAATAACAAGTATCCTCTTCCATGAATGGATGACTTGTTTAATCAGCTATTTTGAGCACAATACATTCCAATGGTGGACCTGAAGTTGGGATATTACCAAGTAAGGGTGAAGAATGAGGATATCATAAAAACTACTTTTCATACATGGTACGGGAAGAGCACTATGAATTCCTAGTAATTCACTTCGGACTCATCAATGCTATAGTAATCTTTATGGACTTGATGAATAGTGTATTTAGAGATTACCTTGACAAATTTTTTGTAGTATTTTTTGATGATATTCTAATATAATCCAAAACTAAGGATGAGCTTGAGGAGAATTTAAGCATTGTACAAGGGACCATGCAAAAGGAGAAGCTCTATGAAATATATAGCAAGTGTGATTTATGGTTTAAGGAGGTCTCATTCATGGGTCACATCATCACAAGAAATGGGATATTTGTGGATCCCTCTAGGAGAACTACAACTGAGGGATGGATGAGGCCAATATATGTGACAAATATTGGCCGCTTTCTAGGGTAAGCTAGATATTATCGCCGATTTGTGAGGCATTTCTTACGATTATCAAAGCATCTTACCCAAATAACATGGAAGGGAGACAAGGTTTTTTAGAGTGATGAATGCGAAAATAGATTCAATGAGTTGAAAAGGGGGTTTGACACTACGCTTGTGCTCACACTACCCACATGTGGAGAACTTTTTGGGTCATTCAGTGATGATTTGAAGAAGGGCAAGGGATAAGTGTTAGTGAAAAATGACAGTGTCATTACTTATGCTTCAAAGAAAAAAAAGTTCATGAGAAAAACAATCAAACACATGATCTGGATTTGGATGTAGTAATATTCACCATTAATTTTTTTGGACATTACATATTTGGGGAGAAGTGTGAAATATATATAGATGAAAAATGCCTCAAGTATATATTCACACATAAAAAGCTGAATATTTTCCAAATAATATGGTTTGAACTAATCAAAGACATTGAATACTCAATCCATTACCACTATTGTAAAGCGAACAAGGTGGATGATTCTATAAGTTGAAAGGCCCCATCAATTATATAATTGATGATAATTGAAAAGGATCCAATCTTCTTTGATTTGATAAAGACAGACATGGGAATAAAAAACAAGGGATCATAATAAATCATTTCGCAAATTATTGCTCAAAAATCGCTTTTGAAAAGGTTAAATGATGGTCAAAAGGATGATGTGGGAATTAGAATGATATT
Organism: Viscum album; assembly: GCA_963277665.1. Classification (NCBI taxonomy): domain Eukaryota; kingdom Viridiplantae; phylum Streptophyta; class Magnoliopsida; order Santalales; family Viscaceae; genus Viscum; species Viscum album. Next base: position 2,059,030,592 of record OY728133.1, on the reverse strand, counting down.
AGAATCTATCAAAAACAGGAAATCCTCAGATTTAAATGTTAATAAAGAATGAATTATGGGATTTGGGTCAACAGTATGTGTTCCATCAGATCTGGTGTTAATGAAAAAATTGTTTGATGATGCACATAGTTCGAATTTCTCTATTCAACCAGGAAACACAATGATGTATCGAGATACCTAAGAGAAGTATTGGTGGGATAACATGAAGAAGGAGATCGCTGAATATACATCAAAGCTCCTGGTATGTCAGCAAGTGAAGGCTTAAAGGAAAATGTCTAAGGGGATGGTGCAACCATTACACATACAAAAATGGAAATGTGAGAACATAAGTATTGACTTTGTCACTTGACATGTGAAGGATTCCAAAGGAAACAATGATAACTGGGTTATTGTGGATCATCTTACAAAGACTTAATACTTCATTGCAATTCGATGGGATCTCTCATTGGATTAACTCACATGGATATAAATCGTAGAATTGGTAAGGATGCATAGAGTTACACTACCTAATGCATCAGATCATGATCCAAGATACACCATTACATTTTGGAAGAGTCTCCAACATGATATGAATAATGATTTGAACTTTAGTACGCCTAATAATCCTCAAACTGGTGTCCAATCCTAGCAGACTATCCAATCACATGAGGACATGTTGAAAGCATGCTCAATGGACTTCATTAGAGGACGTGATCAACATATTATTATAGATGAGTTCTCTTACAATAACAGTTTCCACTCAAGAATCCAAATGGATTCTTATGAATACCTTTATTGGTAGAGGTTTAGAACACTGGAAAGTTGGGATAAATTTGGGGAGTGAAAACTTTCAGGTCCATAAATGGTCCAAGAAATGGTGGAGAAGGTTAAGACAATCCAATAGTACGTTAAAGCTAATCAGAGTCGACAAAAGAGCTATGCTCATAATCATCGACGAGACCTGGAGTTTTATTTTGGATACATGGTATTACTCTAAATATAATTATGGAAGAGAGTTATGAGATTTGGGATGAATGGAAATAATAGTCTAAGTAACATTTTTCTTTTTGAGATCCATGATCACATTGGACCAGTGGCCTATAGACTAACAGTCCTACCAATCTTATCTCATGTACATGATGTATTCCTCGTAACATTCTTGACTAAGTACATAACTTACCCATTACATGTACTCAATCCATAGGTGGTAACATTGGTGAAGAAACTCGCTTGTGAAGAGAAACCAGTGACGATCTTAGACCACAGGGAAAAAGTTCAACGAATTAAGACAATGTACTTTGTCAAGGTGTTGTGGATGAACCGCAAGAATGAAGAGGCAACATGGTAATAAAAGTAAGTGATGAAGAATAGTTACATTCAACAGATTCAGTGTGGGAAAAGGAAATTTAGAGGGTGAAATTTCATATGTGGGGAAGACTCAAACAACCCAAACATTTATTAATAAAAATTCTTCTTAATTTAATTAAATGTATTATTATGTAAAATGGTTATATAAAACATAAAAACATATTTAGTTTTAAGTATTTGTATTTTGAAATACAATTATGAATTTTTACCATTTGTAATATATCTTTTCAACATTGATCACATGATTAGTATAAATATAGGGATTTATCAAATCCAATTTACTCTGAAAAAGGAAGTGATGGCCTCATCCTATAGAATTTCTCTATATGAAGTCCATTATTCAGAACTCAGAAATAATTTAGTGTCACTAGTATTCACAATTGAAAATTCCCAAATCAAGCTACAACACGTTAATCTTGAACAGAAAAACATACATGGGAATTGGATGTTAATAGAGATTACCACTAAAGTGATGTTATTCGAGCCGCCTTAAGAGCCTGTCACCGTCACACATCTTATCCATAGATCTTATGTAGGTGTCATAAGGTTTAATGTAACAATACCCTAGAACTATTATTTTGTGAATTACTTTTGAATAGTATAAGGAATATATATTAATTTTATTATTGTTATTTTGTAAATGTTTTAAAGAACAAATAGTATTTTTAGTTAATAATCAATTAAGAAAACTTTTTTGATGAATTAATAGATCATTGAATTAGATAATATTTTAATAAAATATAACTAATATATTATTCTTTATTAAATATAAATGATTGTATATTTCTTATGAATACAATTGTAATTATTAATAATGTTTGAAAGTAGTTTTTTGTCAAAACCCGTGAATTTTTTTAAATGTCGGGTTTAGTTTTAAAAGAAAAAATTAAAAAAATTTGAAAATTATTTAGATAAAATGAATATTACTTATAGATTCAAGGTGTCGAAAAAAATATAATGGATAGTTTTTTATAATTTTTTGAGAGTCAAATTTTTAGGTAAAAATTAAATACCATTTAAATATATAATGTGTTTAATAACATCATAATGACCCAATAGTTATGTAATAAAATAATATAAAAGGTATATTAACCCAAAATATTTTTTACTATTAATATAATAAGATTTTAGATTTTTTTGATTAATTTTACAATGCCTTAGCGGACCCTCCAAAATTGAAAAACTATTTTAACATTTTAAAAGGATTTCCATGAGAGTGTGACTCACCTCCACATAATGAAGCCTGATTTTTTATTTTTTCGGCCATTTTCCTTTTAAAATACATTTTCTACTCATATTTGGAAAACATCATTATCAAAAACTAGGGTATGATTTTCGATTTGGATTAGTTTAATGTGTAGTGTCTGAAACCTAAATAATAAATAATTCTCTCTCATTTCCTATATAAACCCACTAAATATCCCACTAAATTTCCCTTCACTCAAATCCCATGGATTTTGACCAACCTCTTCCCTCCTCTCTCTAGAATCCTCCAAAGGATCCCGAAGCTCCCATGAAGCCTCAATTAATCCTCTCCCAAGCCTTAGGGATCACACATCCATATAAGGGATTTATTCCTTTCTCATTTTTTGTTGAATATTCTTTATGTTATAATACCCTTGTATTTTCAATTAGAAATGTTTGGGTTTGATTTTTCACCTACCCCCATAGTTCCATCCTTATTTTTGAATGATGGGAGACCTCTTTATCTCTCATTAATCCCTCCCATGAACACCCATTACCGTGCTGATATTTTGTAGGAGTTATTCCATTTCTCCAATTTCTTCAAAATTCATTATTATCATAAGTCTTTTATTTCAAAATTCAATGTGCTGGTACATGTATCTATATTACCCTGATACTGTTCATTTTATTTAAATATGATGTGATACCACTTTATCTCTAATCTACTATTTTTATGAATTTTTATGTGGCACAGTTATGCTAGCGAAATTACACCACGATTTTACAAACCAAAATTATTTTGTTGTGAATACCGTACTGATTTATCAATCAAGGGTATTCACCTTTATGCAAGTATACTTTTTTAATGGAACATACAAGTATGTATTTTTTATTATTTAATTGTGTAATATCTTATAATGTTGAATGATACTATGATATATGATCCATGTGGCACACTTATGCATAAAATGAAATAATTAAGAAGGGTGCACCGTGATAGCACTCCAATGCATTCGGTAAAGAATAGTATCATGATATTCCATGTGAAATTAGGGTATACTCATGATAATTCAACTGAAATTATGGTTTAATAATGATAATTCAAGTTCAATGAGTTTTTACTCATGCTCTATGTGCAATGATCCATGGCTCATGATAATATCATGTTAAATGTTGATTCTACATTTCCATGTTATGATAATAATGATATATCATACATTTATGTTCATGATTCTATTGTGCTCCATTTATATTAATATTTCTTAAGATTTAATTTATTCTTCGTGTTATAAATTATGTAATCCTTTACTTGGCTTTATATCTTACCCTTTTCTTATGTATGTCATCGGGCTATCACATTCAATGCTAAGTACGAAAGAATATAGTGGTCACGTAAAAAAAGTTTTCAATAAATATTTTTATGTCTTAAGTTTTCATGTAATGTTAAAAATTTCCCAAATAAACTAGAACTCTTAATTTTTGATGTTTTCTTAAATTCATGTTTTTATAATAAATCGTGTTTATGTGTGTAATAAAGAGCATGGTCGTTATAGTACATATGTGAAACATTATCATTTTCCCTATGGAATGGATATTAGGAAGGTTTATGTGATATTGTAGTATCATAAGTACAATTATATAATTAATATAATATATAATAATTAAATACATCATTATTTATATACATGAGAAGCGGTGATGGAAAAAAATTACATTGATTCACAAGGCAGCAGTCCACCATACACATGATTGATGGCTTCATTTCCCATATGAGGTAAGAAGATATAGTTATAGTTCATTACGATAAAATAAAAAAATATTAGTATGAAGAATAGGGAAAATTTAATATATCTTTATGGTTTTATAATTTTTTATGGAGGTGGATGAATAAAAAAAATAAAACACTCGGTTAAGGATGTTACCTCTTCTTCACACAACTTCTTTAGGTTTATTCCGAAAGCTTTTATAGGTTGGATTTATGATATAACTAAGGATTATAGGATGAGGGTAGGATATTAGGGAAGTTATTTGGGAATTTATTGGATGAAATAATTGGTTTTTGGTGTACATTGGAGAGACGAGTGGGGGAGGCTTTTATAAGTGGGTGAGACGTCACACTTGGAATTTTTGAACATAATAAATTACAACCATGTTTTTCACTTTCCACAAGGATAAAAAAGTATAATTTTAGAACATCAGAAGTAATATGATATAAAATATACCATAAATAGGAATTATCTATCTTTGGGTAATTGTTATCACATATATGTTTTTAAGCCCTTTGTAAACAAATTTTTTACTTTAAGAACTACAAATTATATTTATTCTTTTCACTATTCATAATGGTAAAAATTTATGTTGGCCGTATTATATAATGAAAATTATTTTGATTAAAAATATGTAATCAGTTTTTCCATATTAAACTTATATAATTTGTGGTATTTAATTTGAAATTAAACTTACGGACATTTCAAATTAACACTTTTTCAGGAAATATATTCTTTAAGGAAGCGAAAATCTAATATTAACAGTAATAAAAATGACAACAATAAGGTGAATTAAAAATAATATATATATATAACATATATTTTATCTAGAAAATATATATTATGAGTGATTTTAGTTATTTAAATTGATGATACAATACACAATTAAAAATAATTTTCAGAAAAAATTTGTTTTAAAGCATAAAAACAAACATATAATAAAATCTACTATAATGATGATTTAATATTAATTAATTATAGGAAATATAAATGATTAATTCAAATCATATCTATAAAATATTTTTACCTTTAATGTAATTTAATATATTAAAATAAATGATTGTTTGTTAAAAAATAAATTTTTCACTATTCATTGATTAATAAAAAGATACTAAAAAATCCAATTTTTTTACCAATGTTAAAAAAAACTAGATTATATAAAAAATGGTTATAATTTTATAAAAAAAATATATAAAAGGCCTAAAAATTAATGATAATATTTTACCATAAAATATAATAATATTTTATTTTTGTAATAATTTTTTTTAAAAATTGAGTGTTTATTCATAAGTGATTATAAATAAATTAATATTTGTTGGAAAATTTATACAAATTTTTGAAATAATGTAATCGTATTGAAACCTTAAAATTTAATCGCTTGTTTATAGTGGTTATATGTAAATAATTTTGGTTTTTTCATATTCAGTGTTGTGAACCACATACACTATCAAACATAGTTTTATATTTACAAAACATGGGGTGTTATATTCTTCACCCCCTTAAAGAATGTCACCAAGCAAATTTTATTTTACATACCATGGGGAAAATGGTTCAATAACTTCTTAATTTCTTTATTTTGGTTTGATTTTTCCCAGTCAGGATGGTTTTATCACATAGAGGTGGAGGGGTGAATTAGTGATACTTTTTCTTTTATGATTCCTTGAAAAGACCTTCACTTGATATTAAAGATTCAATTCCATACTAAAAATGACTCAACCACAAACCCAATTTAAAGTAAGTATTTACAATGTTAACTATTTAATAAGAATAACTAAGATCATAGTATGGTTTAGAAATGATCTAATACCGTACAATCCACTAAAAAATAGTCCCTTGATTAGATAGTTTATGATATACACTTACAGTCATGTAACACTGTCTAAACAATTCCAATAGTGTCTGTGAACCCTCTTTGCACAAATAGGGTAATACAATGATTATGTAACAACTCATGTTACCTGTTCTTCTTTTCAATTTAACAAATATACTCTATTGAAATACATTCTTTAATATCTTACCTAGAAGATGGTAAGAAGTTCCTGAACATTTTTATGAAATACTAAATCGGAATTTTTTGAGTCTAATTCCTATGAGTACACTTCTTTCTGATACAATTATTATTTGAATGATACTTCCCGAAATGATTCTTCTAGTCCAATTTTATTTTATAATACAACATAAATTTAGTGGACCCACAGGAATTCCTAAGTATGATTAACATAGAACTATTATTCCTTGGTATGGAAAACACAATACTAAAATACGAATCTGATTAAGCCAACTTGATATGATGATCAGACAAATTCAATTTACATGCAAAATATGGTAATCAGCTGAGTACTGTGATTATCTAAATACATCTTTTTGATCTTACATGTTATCTTTTACTTCAATCTGTCATAAATTAGTTCAAATAAATATAAATTCAAAAACCCTCTACTTCTCTCTAAAAACCCAAAACATATATCTCAAATGTAGTGAAATATACTAGTATATAGAATGTAAAAATGTACTTATCTGTTTATAGCTGACCCTTGAATGGATTTGGTAGGAATCCCAAAAAAAATTACATAATAAAATTCACTTTAATCTAAATTTTCCTTAATATATCAGGTGAATTTTTACTTCAACAACTCTTCTTGAAGCATCTCAATTATTCTAAAATCTTTACTTCCTCTTTATACATTCATTTCAATTGTCAATTTTATTTCAACACATGAGTCTAATTTTTTGAATCTGATTTCTTCAAAACAAAGCTCTGTATCAATTGAATATATATATATATAAAGAAATGTATACAACATATTAATGATGAATAAAATAATTCTTTTTAATGTCAAGATCCCCTTGACAATTCATTCAGAGAACTCCTCTTTCAATCCACATTTATTTATTCACTTATCTTATTGACCTAGCTAAAAATATAAAACAATTCAACTCTGATCCAAATGATTTTAAACCTATTAAAATACACATCACCTCCTTGATTTCATCACTTTTTCTATTGACCTAGTTAAGACTCAAAAATTCGTATTCACCTCTTCTCTTGAACCACTTGAAAACTCACTTGAATAGAACGACAATTTAATTCAACTCTTGACCCACTTAATGAAGCAATATGAAAAAAACTACTGTTCATCTACCTCTTCCTTTAGCAATTCAATCATCCATTCATCTCAGTTTGAGTAAGATTCTACATAGTATGATCTTTATGATTACAATTTTCGTGGATACAATATTTATGAATACGATTGTCCTAGATGCAATAATTATAAATATGGTTATACTAGATTTTTTATTATTATTGATTTTGAGTAAGATATATATCGGGCGTTGATGTTTTCTAATTCATACAATGGATGATCAGATGCTATAGTGCATGAGTTTGATCATTCTGGGTAAAATCATTCTAATTATTATCCTCATCACATTATTTCTTTCCTACCCAACCAGAATCCTATTTACATGAGTTAGATTTGTTGATATATTATTATCCTTGGTTTTATCCCTTTATTACGATTCTCGGCAACCATTTTCTCTCAGAAAACAATAGGCCTGGATCTTTTTCACTCCCCATTTCATTCACCAAGAATGCATCATAAGTTATTCAATTGAATTATGTTTTAAAAAATATGAATTAGAAAAGAATCATCACATTTATTCATTCATTTCCTTGTAGAATCTTCTTTCTCCATCAAAACTATGGAATTATACCTTTTTATTACATAAATTCTCATTACATTTTTCAAACAGAAGATCTCTAAGGTCTAGAGTCAAGGAAATCAGGAACATAATAAAATAATAGAACATAAAAATTATTATAAAACACTTGTAAGTTTTCATCATAGGTTCATACTAATTAAAATTACTTCATCTCATAACTTGGAGACATACATCAAATGAAAGGGTGATAAGAAGGCCCTTTAAGGAATGCAAGGGAATCAGTTTACTTGTGATATCAATAAGAACATGATGAATAATATGAAGACATGAGAAATGAAAGTAGATGTTTATCATAATGAAAATAACTTGAAACATAACATTAATATGTGGATAATACTCTTAATTTAGACATCCATGAACATATCACCATGGTTCATCACCAAAGTGTCACAACAATTACCAAGGTTATTCACCAAGGTATCGTGATACTTGTCTTTTCTAGAGATTAAATTATATACCTAATGAATTATAGAACTATCAAGGAAAAACCATAATATTTATTTATTTTCATGTAATCCATTTATATCATAGTCACTTGTTTCATAAATAACTTAAAATGAATAAAATAAATTGGTTTCATATCAAAATCGTGACGTCTTATAAGTGCTCAAAAATAAGATCATTATGTCATTTCTAACCCATGGAAAGGGAGTGAAGGTTATTTGTATGTAAACTCTAGAATTATTTATATCATTTTTGTGTGATTATGAAACCCCATTTATACGAAACAAAGTATAGGTATTCACATAAATAAATTAATTGAATTTCAAGATTGAAAGAGAGAGAAATTTTAAGACTAAATTTCTGCAGCATAACGACTATATAACATGGTTTTAGAATGTAATAAAAATAGAAAGGACAAGTCTATACCATAAATAAATGAATAATTTTTCAGTATATCTACATAATAAACATGAATAAAATCATTGTGTGGACATTTTAATTATATAAAACATGAAAATGAAAATTAAAAAAAAGTGTTATTTCATTTATGAAAATTTAGCAGCCTAACGGTGTCGCTTATAATTCAGAAGAATAATTTGATTAGAGAGGAAATTGTATCTCAAAAATTAGATATAAAATGGATAGTAATAATTATATAGAAGAAAATACCCCCACATAAAAATATGGAAACTAGAAGACATAGCATAAAAATCATGACTAAAAGATGAGGGTTAAAGGTTCCTTTACCTTGAAGAGTGACATTGAAAGCTCAACGGTTGAGACCATGGGGGCATGAGGGAACCTTGGGAGGACACCTTGGGAGGTAAGAAGACCATATCCTCGTTGATGATGATTTTGAATTGAAATTAATGAAAGAGTGGGTTGGTATTTATAGCAAAAGTGAGGGAATATTTAATTAATGTCCAAGGGACACCTCATCGGTGGTATTTGCAAAACCATGGGCTTAACCACGGTATTTTCCCATGGTATTGGCCTATGGGGAAAATTCAAAACATATATTACTATTGAAAAGTCAACCAGAATTATTAAATTATTATTACATCATTAATGATGTCATTAATCACACGGAAACTCAAAACATTATTATTACTATTCACTGAAATAAAAACCATTTTATAAAAATATCATAAATTCACCCCTAACCTAATATTAGTGCTATGATTTCAAAAATGAAATCAATTTTATGAAAATAATTTTCTAAATATTTTTAATTAAATTTTTAAAGAAAATAAGTGTTTATTTGAAAAAACCCTTTAAACTACAATTTGTTCTATAAAACCTTGTAAAAGTAATGAAAGACCCATAAAATTATCGTATAACCATATGATAATAAATTTAAAATTTATGATTACAATTTATGAAAATAAATTTTTATTTTATATTTTTAAATTAATTATAAAATTGTAAATAAAATATTTAAGACATAGAAAAATACCAAAAATTATACTATGATCATTTTTTCACTTTTAAGATATCTAAATTGTATTTATACATTGATGGGTGAAGTTTATAATTTTTTGTCAATTTAGTTTTCATTACTATTTATTACTTTTCATAAGGGTATGTTACTATTCATACATTACTATTCACAAAAAATTAAGTTCATCTTATCAGACACTAAATGTTTTACTGATCACAACTACAGAAGACCATTTTTTGAAAATCGGTTCACATTATTAATTATTTAATGTTTATACAAAATTTTTAAAATATCCTTTTTCCAAAATTAGACAATAATATGAAAAATCAATAAATTCACCCTATATTTATCCAGATATTTTAAGTAAACAGATTTTACCATAAGAATAAATAATAATTTTATTTATACAAAATGATTACACAAAGTAACGGAGGACTTGATACATATCACCTTATAAAACCTATATAGAAACTAAGTGTAAGGTGTGCAAAAATGATAGAATATTGGGGCGTCTTAGAAAAATTGCATGAGTTGTTATTTCTATCAGCTTGAACTTCTCCTTTATGTGATTCCATTCAAGTTTTGCATGTTGAAGTTCAGCTTGGGCTCGGTCTAGAGAAAAACCCAGTGATGCAACCTCCTTCCAAAACCTTGAGAGATGGGATTCATACTGCCTGAGTTTACTGAATGAGGTCATCGAATCTTCTTTCTATATTAATTAACCAAGATCACATGTATTTATAAACACTAATCGTAAAGTTAAGAGTTTAGTTTCAAACATTCATATTGACCAACGATCATATAATAGTCGAAACCCAATGGTATCATTTTAATTATACTCACTTAATTAATTATAGGATATAGTTCTATTGAGAACAAAATAAAATAACACTAAAATTTAGGAAAGAAATATTATTCAACAGTTTGGGTCGTAAAATTCTTCCCCCTTTAATAAATTTCATCCCCGATATTTTAAATCGCACCCTCAAAATAGAAAAGGTGTGGGTACTTCTTCTTCATAGACTCCTCTGGTTCCCGCTTGGCTTCTTTATAGTTGTGGGTCCGCAATAAAACTTTAAAAATGTTGGTAGTCTTGTGGCATAAAACCTTGTCTATATGATCTAAGATATCCACTGGCTACTCCTCATAAGAGAGGTCATGTTTCAGTTGTACCACCTCTGTATTTAGTACATGTGAAGGGTCATGTATGTATTTCCTCAAGAGGGATACATGGAAGACATCATGAACATGTGCTATATTTGGAGGGAGTCCAAGCTGATAGGTCATTGCTCATATGGGATCAAGGATTTCATAGGGGATAATGATCCTAGGGATGATATTTCCTTTATTTCCAAACCTCATGACTCCCTTACATGGTGTAATTAAATGAAAGGCCTTGTCACCCATATAAAACTCAATGTCCCTTCGACGGTTGTACACATAGCTCTTTTGCTGACTCTAAGCAGCCTTAACATATTTATGGATGGCATGAACTTTTTCTGTCATCTTTGGCACAAGATCAGGACCATGAAGATTTCTCACACCAACTTCATCCCAACAAGTAGGAGTTCTACATCACTTCCCATATAGATCTTCATAGGGTGCCATTTTAATGGTCGTGTGGAAGCTGTTGTTTTAAGAGAACTAAACTAAAGGGATATGTAAATCCCATACAAGGTTAAATTACATTTACCTTGTTCTTAGAATATCCTCATGTATTTGAATTGTCCTTTCAGATAGGCCATATGTTGGGGGGTGATAGTTCATAATGAAATTCAATTCACTGCTGAGAGAATGTTGAAGACTTCTCCAAACATTTGATGTCAACAATGGATCATGATCAGATATGATTGAAAGTGGAACTACATGTATCCTTATCACTTCTTTCACATAAATCATGGGAAGTTGATCAATGGATAAATCTTCTTTAATATAGTTAAAATTGGTAGTCTTGTTGAGATGGTCCAGAATAACTCATATTCCATTGTTCCCATTGGAAGTTCGTGAGAGACCAGTGACAAAGTCCATTATGATATTATCCTACTTCCATGCTGGTATGGGTAGTGGTTGCAATACCCCTTTAAGAAGTTATTGTTCTACTTTCACTTGGTGAGATACTAGGAACCTTGAATTGTACTCATCAATCTCCCTTTTCATATTATACCACCAATAATGATCACGCATGTCTCTATACATTTTCAAGTTTCTACGATGTATAGAGATTGTAGAGCTATGAGCTTCATCCATCTGTTAATTATTTATTTCCGGAAGAGATGGAACACATAGTATTGTACCAAATTTCAGTAAACCATCTTGATAAATATTGAACTCAGGAAACATTCTATACTTCACAGCCTCAAACTTCTTCTATAACAAAGGATCTTCATTTTGATATTTCTTGATCTTCTCTAGTAATAATGATTGAGAAATCATTTGGTTAGGGTTGATGATGTATCTTATCTTATAATTCCCATGTCTATATTTACTAGGTCATTGATCAATGTATCTATTTGAATACTCATCATGGAATGAACAATATGGTCTTTCATGCTTAATGTATCATCGAATTTGTTTTCTCTTCTAAGATGATAATGAATTGAACAATTATAGTCTTTGAGAAGTTCCAACCATCTCCTTTGTCTCTTGGTAAATTCCATTTATGTGAAAATATACTTTTAACATTGATGGTCTGTGTATATATCACATTTCTCCCAATAAATATAGTGAATTCATATCTTTAGTGCAAAAAATGACCAAAGCCAGCTCCAGATCATGATTTGGATAGTTCAACTCATGATTATTTGACTATTGAGATGCCAAATCAATGAATTTGTAATTTTTCATGAGGATACACCCAATTTATTTAAGAGATTAATAACTAAAAATAAATAATCCTTCTCCACATGAGGTCTAAGTAAACATGGGTGCAGTAAGCAATCGCTTATTTAGCTCTTGGAATGTTTTCCCGCACTCCTTTATCTAAATGAACTTGATCCCTTTTTGAGTTATCTTGGTTAATGGACTATAATGTCATGAATTTTTTTTCACAAACCTCTTATAATATCCTTCTAATCCAAGGAAACTACAAATCATAGTTATTGTTGTAGTTTGAGGCGACTACTCTACAACATTTTTCTTTGCGGGGTCAAATATGATTCCTTCATTGGAAACAATGTTCCCAAAGAAACAACTTTTTGTAACCAAAATTCACAATTTTTGAACTTCCCAAAAATCCTATCCCTCTATTGAGGTTTCAAAATAACCCTTAGATGATCCACATGCTACTTGTGACTTATATAATATATCAAAATAACATCAATAAAAACTACCACAATGATTTCAAGGCATCCCTTGAAGACTCTATTCATCAAATCCATAGAAATAAGAGGTGCATTAGTCAGTCTAAAGGGCATAAAAACAAACTCATAATTCCCATATCATGATCAGAATGCAGTTTTTGGAATATCTTCTTTCTTCACCCTCAATTGAGGATAACCAGATTGAAGATCAATCTCAGAGAAGAATTGAGCCCCACAAATTTGGTCAAATAAGTCATCAATTCGTGGAAGAGGGTATTTTGTATTCACTGTGATATCGTTTAGTTCTCTACAATCAATTCATAGCTACATAAATCCATCCATCTTCATGAAAAAGAGTTCTGGTGCTCCCCATGGAGACACACTCGATCAGATAAAACCCTTCGACAAAAGATCTTGGAGTTGTTTCTTTAATTCCTCTAGCTCCACATTTTCCATCCAATAGGGGATCTCGGATATCGAATTAGAACCAGGTACGCATTCAATGTTGAAATGTACCTCTATTTTTGGGGGAGGTCTGAGTAACTCCCTAGGAAATATGTCAATGTATACATGAATGATGGGGAGATTTTATATCCTTAAACTCTTATCTACATCTTCTTCTTCACTAATCAACTCCATAAATAAGTATATTGGATGTTCTTCTTGATAATGATCAGGTTGAGAAATCTCTCCTTGGAACATAACTGCTGGTTTCCCATTCAAGACTACTGAGATTTCTATGATTCTGTAATTGATCTTAGCATTATACTTTTACTGCCAATTCATCCCTAGTATAATGTTGAATTCTAACATGGGAATGACTAATATATTTGTGATAAGATTGTTCTTAATAAAGTACTAGGGTTTTTTAGCAATGATTATGTTGATATAATCCCACTAGGAGTGTTGATCGATAACTCTACTTTTAGAAAATTGACGGTGGATTCAAAAATCGTTGTATACTTTGAGGAAATAATGGAATGCGGTGAACTGGAATCAAACAATGTTCTTGCTAGCTTTGAGAAAATGACAACCATACCTTCCACAATATCATTTGGTGCTTCAACATCTGCGATATTGATTGAAAACGTATGACATTGTTAAATTTTCTGTTGTAGAGGATGATGGTGATTCTCCTCCACTGCCCACAGATTTGGAAAATGATTGAGAAAGTGCCCAAGTTGTCCACACTTATAGCATTGGACATCAGGTAGGTATTGAACCATAATTCCCTTGTCATTAGTATTGGGATGTTTAGGCTTCACCTCACTATTACAATTCCGTGAAATATATCCATCTCTTCCAAACATGTAGCACTACCTTCTCCTGAGCAGGATGTTTCCCAAATTCTTCTTCCCACATTTATTACACGTTGGATGTTGTACTTTCTTTCCTCTTCTTTCTTAATTAAAGCTCCTCCATAATCTCAGATTCATCAATATCTTCTTGTTTTTGTATTTATGAGACCACTACTTCTCACCAAACTCTAGTTCGACTTTCATCACACTCCGCACGATCTCTTTATAGCTGTCATAGCCTCAGTTGGAAATATTCTTCCACATATGAGAACTTAGTCCACCAAAGAATCTATCAACCATACCATTAGGATTCGTAAAAAAGATTGAGGTATAATGGTATTGTCTAGTGAAATTTATATCGTACCTTCTAATATATTCATTCTCCTTCTTCTTCAGCTCAAGAAACTCCTTCTCCATTCTTGTTCTCATGGAACGATAGAAATATCTATTGATGAAGATCCCTATGAACTCTTCCCAGTACAATGCTTTTACCTTCACTGTTTCCCTCACGTTTTTAATAAATTTCCACCACAGATAATCTTCTCCCACTATGTGATAGACATCCAGGGTGACCTTCTCTTTCTCTGAATAGTGGATCACAGAATAGAATATCCTGATATAGCTAATATACTATTCTAAAATCAATGGGTCGATCGATCCACTGACGATTGTTGTTCGTTGATGCATAAAGTACTCAAAAGAAATTTGTTCCCTCCATGGTGAGATTAGTCTCTCACCTTGATTCATGTTGTTTCCTATATCTTGAGTGAGTTGGTTCATCATTATCATGAAGGGTTCCATTCTAGCATCTGTCGGATGGCCATCAACGCATGGTCCATTGTGGTCACCATTTGCACGGTTCCTCCTATTTCCCACCATTTTCTAAAATATTAAAACCTTAGTGCGGAGCTTATTTCATTTAGGAATTGTTTAACAATAAATGATTTTATGTCTTAAAACTTCACTCTAAATCAATTTCATTCCTCAATAAATCCTTAAAAATGATTCCTAAAAATATTATGATTAACCAAACATATCCTCTGGGAGTGTCAAACCAGGAGTGCATCAATGCCCTTTGTTGTGTACTTGGATACCCCTGGTCAAGACATAATCTCTTTGTCAGAGTTTTCACACCTTGGTACATTTGTGCTAGAACCACATCCAGTTGTTCATATCCAGACATGGATTTATTTATTTGGAAACCACTTACAAAATATTTCACCAAAATTCCATGACATTTTTTATATTTAAACATTCTTATAGGGTTCTTCCTAGTGTTTTTGATTGAATAATTTCAGTAAATAATTATCCTACCATTCGATGACTACTATGGAATCTCGCCATATTATTACAAAACTTTTCATTACATTTTACAAATAGAGGATCTTTAAAGTCTAGTGTCTTGGAAATCAGGAACATAATACCTAAAAACAACATAACAAATTCTTCTAAACCACCTTTAAGGATTAATAATATGTTCATCCAAAGTATGACTACTACATATCATAACCAGGAGACATACATCAAAGGAAAGGTTAAGTAGATGCCCTAGTAAGGAAAGTAAGGGAATCAGTTTACTTGTGATGTCAATAAGAAGATGATGTAAAACGCAAAGGCATGAGAAATGGAATTTGAGGCATATCATAAAGAAAATAAATTTCATAATAATTTTAATATGTGGCTAAAAAATTTAATTTAGAAATTAATGAACATATCACGAAGGTTTAACCCAAATGTGTCATAAAAATTACCAAGTTTATTCACCAAGGTATTGACATACTTGTCATATCTAGAGATTAAATTCATTACCCAATGCATTGAAGTGCTATATGGTTCCTCCCTTAATATTTATTTATTTTCATGTGAGACACATAGATCATAATCATACATTTCATAAATAACCCAAAGAGAATAAAATAAATGTGTTTCATATCAACATCGTGACGTTTTAAAAGTGCTTAAAAATAAGATCATTATGTCATTTATAACCCATGGAAAGGGAGTGAGGGATATATGTATGTCAACTACATAATAAAATATATCATTTTTATGTATTCATTAACACCCATATAAACTAAATAGGTCTAGGTATTCACATAAATATAACAAGATAATTTCATGAGAGAAAGAGAGAGATATTTTGAGACGAACATTCGGCAACATAACGGCTATATAACATAGTTTTAGAAAATAATTAAAATAGAGGGGAAAAGGGTATCCCATCAATAAATGAATAATTGATTAGTATAGGTATAGAATAGAAATAAATAATATTATTGTGTGGGAATTTTAATTATATACCACATGAAAAGGAAAAATTAAATGAAAGAGAAAATGTGATTTCTTTTAAGAAACTTTTGCTTCCTAACGTCGTCACTTATAATTAATAAAAATAATTTAATGAGAGGGGAAAGGGTATCTAATAAATTTTACATGAAATAGATAGTAATAAGGATATAGATGAACATAACCCAGCATAATAATATAGAAACTAGAAGTCATAACATAAAGGAAATCATGACCAAAAGAGGAGGGTGAAAGGTTAACGTTCGTTGAAGCGTGACTTCGAAACCTCAATGTTATGGAAATTGGGGGGATTGAGGGATCCTTGGGAGGACTCATTGGGAGGTAAGAAGACAAAATATTCACTAATGATGAATTTTAAATGTAATGAATGAAGGAATGAGTTGGTATTTGTAGTAAAATGGAGGGAATATTTAATTAATTTCCAAGGGACACCTCATCGGTGGTATTTGCAAACCCATGGGATTTCCCATGGTATTTTCCCATTGTATTGGCCACTTGGGACATCTCATAACACATATTACTATTCAAAAGTTGACAAGAATTATTACATCATTAATGATCTCATTAATCACACCGAAACTCAAAATTGTATTTGTACTATTCACCAAAATACACAACATTTTATAAAAATCTCATAAATTCAGCCAAAACTAATATCAATACTCTGAATTAAAAATTGAACATCATTTTATGAAAATAATTTTCTAAATATTTTTAGATAAATTTTTAAATACATTCATTATTTATTAAAAAAACAACTCTAAAACAATAACTTTTTTTGTAACACCTTGAAAAAACAATAATGGTCCCATAAAATTATTGTATAAACATAATAAAATAAGGTAATAATTTTTATTAAATTTCATGAAAATACAATTCCATTTTAAAATATTAAATTAATTATAAAATTGTAAATAAAATATTTATCACATAAAAAAATACCAAAACTTATACTATGATCATTTTATCACTTTTAGGATATCTAAATTGTATTTATGATTCTTGTGTAAAGTTTCTATTAATTTTGGGAAATTTACTAATAATTACTATTTCTTAATATTCATAAGGGTATGCCACTATTCATACATTACTATTCACTAAAAATTAAGTTGAGCTTATTAGACTCTATATTTCTTATTGATCATAACAGTAGAAGGCCATTTTTTTAAAATCCTTTAACATTATTAATTATTTAAAGTTTAAATATATATTTTAAAATACCATTTTTCAAATTTATTCAATAATAAAGAACTTTTATAAGTTCATCCTATATTTATCCGGACATTTCAAATATATAAATTTTACAATAATAATAAATAACAATTTTATTTATACAAAAGGGTTACACAATGTAACCAAAGGCTTGTTACATAGCCCCTTATAACACCTGTATAGGACCTAACTGTATGGTTTTCTATGGTGATAGAATCTTGGGGGGCTTAGACAACATTTATCGATTGGTGATTTCTATATGCTTTAACTTCTCCCTTAAGAGAATCTATTCAAGCTTCACATGTTGAGTTTCAGTTTGGGATTGGTCCAGAGCAAAGCCTAGTGATGCAACCTCCTTCCCAAGCACTGAAACATTGGATTTTCACTACCCGAGTCTACTGTATAAGGCCATCGACTCTTCTTTATATATTAATTAATTAAGAAGACTTGTACATATATACAGTAATAAAAACATAAAATTTTAGTTTCCAATGGTCATATTGACCAACAGTCATATAACAGTCGAAACTCAAAGGTATCATTTTAATTATACTCACTTCATTAAAAAAAGGATATAGTTCTGTTGAGTATAAAATAAAATAACACACAAATTTTGGGAAAAAATATTATTCAAAAGTTCGTGTCATTACAAAAACAACCACTTATTTCACACTAAATTAAGAGTGAATCTGATGACCACTTACTTCGAGCAAGATAAAATCTTCATGAGAATGATGCTCTCATTCTAGATAACCATTAGTTCCAGATTATGACCACTTCCCATACTGAACCCATAGTGAGTGTGATCATAAAAACTTCTCCCAAAAAACATCTCCTCATTAAAATGGAATCCAGTTTTTTGATTCATTTGGAAACATGAATATGTTTTTTTGATTTCAATACGATTTTCACCAAATACAATATGAGGGGATTCATTTTCATCAATCAAACATTCTCTTGAAATCAAAAGACCACATTTGAAAAAATGAACCTTTCTCACCATCCTTTTTCCAATAATATCCCCTATTGGATGTTGTTTTCAACCAGGTTTCATAAATTAGTAAACTTTTCATCCCCTTGAAATGGATTACATATCAAATTTTAGAAACCTAAATGAGATAAATCATCATAGGAAGCAAGAATCATTGACAAAAGACCATGTTGTCCAAAATAAGTGATTATCAAAATAATTTCCATTTTCCTTCCTCATATCTTCTTCTACCTAAAATTATCACCATTCACCATGGAATACTAAATAACTTATTTTCCTACAACCACTCCAACTAACAGTTAGAAAATTTTTCTCACAAAACAATGCTAAGTTCACATCTTACCCACAACTCCACCTATTTATATTCAAAAGGATTGATTTATGAAAGAAATTATATAACAAGACAAAACAATCCAAAGGTATGATGAGGGAGGGTATATAAACATAGACCTCAAAGTTGAAGACAAATAGGTTATAAAAAAATTTTAACCTCAATTTAGAACATGATTCCTTCAGAAATGGTTTTGTGAATATTCCAGTATCTTATTTTAATGGTAGAACATATTCCAGATTCAATATATTCTTCTCCACATGCTCTTTGATGAAAATATATTCTGTATCAATATGTTTTTAATGAGATTTTTGAACAGGATTCAATGTGAGATTGAGTGTGCTATGATTATCACAATCCAAGAGTAAGGGTATCTTCACTTCAACAAGTAAGTCTCCCAATAGAGTTTTCATCCATATAAGTTGAATAATGGCTTGAGTGGAAGAAATTTAATTAGCTTCATCCATACTAAGAGTTACTGAATTATGTTTCTTCCAATTCCAAAAAACACAATTATTTCCCAAAAAGAATTTGTCACTAGATGTGGATCTTTTATCATCAACATTTCTTGCCCAATCAGTATCTGAATACCCAAACAATTCAATAATATCTGAGTTACTCTACCTGATTATGGATTCTTTTTTACCTTTGATGTATCAAAGAATTATTTTTCTATAAATTAAATTTGATTCTTTTAGAGTACTCTGAAATATTTCACTTAAGGTAACATCATAAAAAATTTAGGGTCTAGAAGTGATTAAATTCATAAAACATCTAATTAACATTTGAAACGCTTTCTGAACAAATTATTTTCCGTCTTTGTATTCTGATAACATTTTTCCCACTGATATTTGGGTCGTAACATTTTTTGAGTTTTCCATTCCAAACCTCTTAATAACATCCATGGATTAAATTTATTTAGAAACTAAAATGTATTCCTTCATTTTTTGTATTTGTATCCCATGAAGATATTTGATTTCTCTCTGAACTGAAATTTCAAATAACTTTTTCATTTCATTATAAAAAATTTACCTTCTTCTTGTATCATTCCCAACAAAGGCAATGTCATCAACAAAAACAATCTAAATGAGGGAATACTCTTGACTTTATCTATTGTAGAGTTTTGATATCCACCCTTACTTTATTGAAATTTATATTCCTTAAGCATGTATCCAATTTGGAATAACATTCCCTCAAAGATTTTTTTATCCCAAACAAGCTGTTCATTAATATGCACACACAAAGGTCTTCTTTACCAACATCAAATCCACATGGTTGTTCAATAGAAACTTCCCCTTCAAGATCACCATTCATAAATGATGATTTAACAGCCATTTGAAATATATTGTATCCTCGTTGTGAAGCAATGGAAAGAAATATACTGATTGATTCAAGTCATTCCACTAGATAAAATGATTCCTCTAAAAAATACCTTAAATTTTTTAATACCTTTTTCACACCAATCTGTCTTTATTTGTTATCACTTCACCTTCTTCATTCAGATTGTTCCTAAAAAAACTTTGTTCCCATAATTTTTTATGTTTTCAATAATTGGTACATGTTTGAACGTGTCATTAATTTCAATATGTTTTAACTCATCATTAATGGCATGAACCCATTCTGGATACTCAAAATCATCTTTCACATCATTCATATTAACTTTTGAATAAAAATCAGCATGTGTAATTTCATGGGTTTCACTTCATGTTTGACCATTATAATGTTGATCACCAATTATATTTTGAGATTCTACTTAAATCCAAATTCATGGATGATATATTCGAATATATTCCCCATCACTTGAAATATTTTAGTCCAATTCTTCTTCTTGATTAGTAATACAACTGGCTGTATCCTAATCATAATTTTAATTTTCAATTTCATCTGATTCCTTTTCTTCCTGAATATGTTTTTCTTTCTCATCACTTTCAATTACATTCACATAAATAGAATAAAAAATTATTGTTTTATGTTTGTTGAAGCATCTATCTCCTCTTACTTCTAGATTATAGCTAAGAAAATTTCCATCTCCACCTTTATGCTCAAACTTTACATAGTTTCCACCTTTCTTATATATTATACATGGAATCCCAAAATCTATGATGTGTTTCAAAAAAAAAGATTTTTTCCATAAAAAAAATAATTTTTAGTCATACATTATAAAGGAAAATTGAAATAATGGTTCTGAATATAATCAACAGTAATCATGGCTTGCCTCCAAATATAATGAGAGAGGCGAGGTTCATGTTAGATGGTTCATCTCACTTCTAGTAATCTTATGTTCATTCTTTCAGTAACCCCATTTTGTTGGGGAGTGTATTTGGAAATATACTCATGCTGAATTCAATTATTCTCCACACTGTATTCAAACTCTTAACTTATATATTCACCACCATTATCTGTTCACAACTTCTTCACTAAATAATCACATTCCATTTCTTCTTTTATACTGAAACTTTTAAACATTTTCTAAGCATCTAATTTTTGTTTCACATAAATGAAACAAGTAAGGTGAGGAAAGTAATAAATGAAGAGAATGAAGTACTTAAATCCATTTTATGATGAGTTTCCATCAGTCCATAGATTTTGGAATGAATTAGCTCAAGTGGTTGTTCTGAATAATTCTATAAAATTTTATTCACAAAATTTGTAATCAATATTTTTTTAGAGATAGTGAAACACCAATATCTTCTTCTAGGAAAAATAGGAAGTTATCTAACACTATCTATTTTTGATAACATTATCATATTTCTATGAAACATGTGTCCCAGCATTTTATGCCATAAATTATTCACATCCGCAATACTCATGTATTAACTGTTTTGTATTTCCCCATCATTAAACAAATTCAGTTTGGTACATTGGACTCTTGAAATAACATTTCCCTTTCCTTCACTTTTCAAAACAAAATACCATATTTTCTAATGATAATTTTTTCCCTCATCGCAAAATTGTGGATCACTTAACAAATTGTGCATCATCTCACATACATGCACTATTTTCTTGGTTTTCATCTTTACTTTTCCAATGATGGCTGATCTAACACCTAGGTTTTTTAAGAATTAATCATAACCAAATATCACTATTACATCTTTAAAATCATTCTCATTATTCAATAATTTCATGTCTTATATCATGTCAGAATAACATCCATAGTCAAGTATCTATGGTCTTTATCTTTTTGAATCGTTCAATGTAGTTTTGACAACTATATATTTCTCTCCACTTTTTTTTATTCACTTCATGGTTGTGAGTATTGTTAAGAGTCTATTATTGTCATGGTAACAAAATAAGATATCCCTTTTCAATGTTCCTAGATTGTTCAAATAATTCACAAATAGATTTTAGGGGCTGGAACTTATTTTCAATCTTCATTTCATTCTTTTCATATTTCTTCACAACAACCTTCTCAGAATTCATTCATTGAGGAGATTTACTGTTTTAAATCATTCCCTTGAATTACCTTACGGATAATAGTAATTTCATTTTTGGATCCAAAAAACACCTTATGTGTATTTGAATCCCCCACAATACCATTAATTGCCATAGAAGGATTATTTTCCTCTAAAACTTCCATATAGATTGAAACTCTGAATACATTTCTCTTCCACTTTCTTCACATTATTTTCTAAGCCATTAGTCATTATATTTTCAATTGGATTGTTCTTCAACATTTCATCCTTAATATAATAAGAATTATTTAGAACTTTTCCAGATCCAAATAATAATTTTTCATACTCAGGGTGTTTTGTAACATATGAACTCTTCACTTTTTCGACATAATTAACATTACCATCTTTCTTGTTTTCTGAAATAACTCCATCCTTATTCTCACCCATTGAAGGAAAATTTTGTTGATCCTTCTCCATTTTTAAATTACAAAAACATTTAGAAACAATAGTGATATATTTTTTGATACATGCACTTTTCAATTCATCTTTAGAATGTTTTTGTAGGAAAATTTACAACCCCTCTTCATTTTCGTCTATCATGACCTTCAGTTGCTCATTACGATCCTTTTATTCTTTAATAGATTTCTTCAAATAATCAATCTCTTTTACTGGATTCATTTTCTCATCATAAAATCACTCTTTATTTCTTTTTCAATAGAATTCATCTCCCTATATATTTTTTCTTTTCAGGACTTATGATCCTTCTCAAACACACTTTCAATTATTATTTCAAATACATATCATGTTGAGTTTATTATTCTTCAAAAATAATTCTTCTGAATTCATCATCATTCACTATTTAAATAAAATAATTCTAATTAAAATAATCAATTAAATTTTTGACTTCAACATCATTTCCTTCTTCTTCATTATCTTTCGACAATAACCTTCTTCTTTTGGATTTGATTAATTTTATTTCATTCCCTATGGAAAAACATTTTGCATTATCACACTACGCCTTTGATGATATTTTTGGATTTTTTTCTTCTTCATCACTATCCCCTTATTTCTTTCTCTGGGGACAGTTAGATGCAAAATGAAAAACTACTCCATATTCCAAACATTTGAAGATATTTTCCCTTAATATTTTCCTATACCTCATTTCTTATTTTTAGAAAACAAGTATAAAATATCATTGAGATTTTTTACATACCTCATTTCTAGAGTAATAATTACCATCTTATTCTTCAAAAATAATCATTGTTGACTTATCCTTATTTTTAGCATTGAAATACTATTCTCTATCAACTTTCGTTGTTCTCATAGATTTCTCACTTTTTATTTCATAAGTGAGAAGAGTGCTCTGAAAATCATCAAGAGATAATGATCTAGGATCTCTGTCGTATAATGAAGAAACATTTTCATCAAACATGATAGTTATGATTTTTAAGATATTTTCAACAACTAAAGAGTCCTCCATCCATTCACTATGACATCTGATAGTACTCATAATGTCATTCACCCTAGTAAAGAAGTCACCAAAATATCTATGATCACTAATCTTCAAATCATCATTTCTCAATCTCCATTGTAACATTTCCTTATTCACTATTATGATTCGTTCATATTTGTTTTTATTTTTATCCAATATACCATTGGATATGGGAATACCATCCAATATTAACAATTAAATATCAAGGAATGATGATAATATAATATTCATAGATCTTTCATCATTCTCCAGTTTCTTCTTATCCCAAAATTTAAGAAGAGTTATAAATTAAATTGGAGAAAACCCACATATTGAAGCTTCAAGAACGACATATCGAATAGGAATAAGATAATGAAATATTAAAAATTTACAAATAAGATAATTCTTTCCATTGAAAACTGGAATACCTTTATTGTTCGTATAATTCATATTCTCTATCAGAAAATAATAATAGAAGGGAACCTACCATATGATACCACAGGAAATTGCCCAATCATGATGTTTGTATCAATAAGAAGTGGATGAGTGAATTAGTGATATTTTTTATTTTATACTTATTTGAAACAACCTTATCCCTCTGTGTTAGAGTCAATTATCTGCAAAAAACAATTCAACTACACATCCACAAGAATATAAGTATTTATATGGTTCACTATTAGATAATAATAGCTATGTCCATGGTATGGTTTGGAAATGATACAATTCCATACTATTTCACTTGAAAATAATCCCTGTATTACAATGAGTAGAATATAACATTACACTCATGTTGTAGTATGTAAAGAATTCGGATAGTGCCTGTGCACCACTCAGAAAACAGTGTGTAATACATTTATTATGTAACAAATCATGTTAACATTTATTCTTCTCAATGTCAAAAATATATTCAATTGAAATAAAATTCTTCACATTATTACCTTGAAGATGGTTATAACATCCTGGAATTGGTTATGAAAAAATTAAAATAATTTTCTGAGCCCAATTCCTTTGAGTACTATTCCCCCAGATACGATTCATTTTGGTACGATACTTCCTCACATGATTCATCTAGTCCTATTTTCTTTTAGAATATGATAGATTTGAATCATAAGAACTTCAATTCCTAAGAATGATCAACCCAATACTATTCATCCACTGTATGGAAACCCCAAAATCAATATCCTGATCCAATTTACCTATCCTAATATGATGATCAATCAAATACAATAACAATGTAAATATAGAAATTAGTAGAGTATGAAGATTAGCTAAATAAAATGTTGTGACCTTGAATATTCTCTTTCACTTCAATCTGTAAAGAAATATTTCAACAAATACATAATAAAAAAATCCTTTTATTCTCTCCCAAATCTCATAGATTCTATCTCTAATATAGTGAGAGGTACTATTAGTCATAATGTACAATGTACTTATGATTTTATAGGTGACCCTTGAATGGATTTTTTGGGAATCCAGAAGAATTTCCCACTTATTCAAATTCACCATAATCTTATTTTCCCATAAAATATTGAGTGAATTTTTATTTCTACTACATTTCTCAAAGATTCTCAATTCATCTAATATCTACACCACCACTTTATAATTTCATTTCAATAGGAAATTTGATTTCAATACATGAGTCTAATTTTATGAATATGATTTCTTCGAAAAAAATAACTATATGAATGGAAAATAAATGTATGATGAAATGGATACCACTTTAGAATGCAGAATATAATAAATATTTTGAATATATATCTCCTCCTTGATAATTCATTCAGAAATATCCACATTCAATCCACTTTTACTTCTTCAATTCTTCTATTGGCCTAGTTGTATATATACAACTATTCAACTCTGATATAATGAATTTTGACCCAATTGAAATACACATCACCTCCTTCATTTCATCACTTTTTCTCTTGACCTAGTTGAGATCCAAAACATACTATTCTCCTCTTCTCTTGACCCACATAAAAAAACTCACATAGAGGGAACAAACAATCAATAAAACTCTTTACCCAATTGTGAATGACATTTGAAAAAAATCCTTGTTGATCAATCTCTTCCTTCAGTAATTTGACCATCTACCCATATCAGTTTGAGTATTATTTTCGAGAGTAAAATATTTTTAATTATGATTAGTCTAGATACGATCATTCTAAATACTATTTACCTGGACACAATAATTATAAATACTATTGGAATAGATATTATTATTTTTGGGTATGATGATTCTACATACAACTATATTGTGTATGATATTTTTATTTATGTTCCTAAGTATGATTTTCTAGGGTATGATAGTTTTCTAATGCATACGATGGATGATCAGATTCTGTAGTTCCTGAGTTAGATAATTGTAGCAACAATCATTATGATTATGAAACTCATCACCTTCCTTAATTCCTATTCATCTCAAATATGTTTTCCATGTGTACAAATGGACTAGATATGATTATCCTAGGTACGATATCTTGAGTCTGATTCCCAGTAAAATTTTCTCCTAAAAAAAACTATCTTGAATCTTTTTCAATCCCCCTTTCTTTCACCATGCTTGAATAAAAATGTATCCAATTGATTTTTGATTCACGAAATATGAATTTGAAAATCATCATCATGTTAAATTAATCATAGTCTTGCAGACTCTTATTCTCCATCAAAACAACAAATTCTTTCACACTGAATTCAGAGTGAATTTGATGACCATTTACTTCTATCAAGATATGTTATCCATGAAACTAATTGCCTCATTATAGATAAATACCAATTTCTCATTTATATATATTCTAATACTGAACTCAAGGTGAGTCCAATAAAAACCACTTCATCTAAAAATTCTGTTTCCTTGTTAGGATAGACAACGTGGTTCTGATTCATTTGGAAACATGATTCTGATTCTTTTCAGGTGAATAATACATTCACTAAATAAAAATTTAAGTGATTTACTTTCTTTAAAAAACATCCTCTTGACAACAAGAGACAACATTTGAATAAAATACCTTCATCTTCATCTGGGGCCTTACATTTTTATCATGTTACTTCTTCAATATCTTTGTTTCTATATAACACTTTAACAATGTAATTTTTCTAGATTCATATAACTTTGTCCCCAAAATCTAAAAACATCACCATATGATCCTATTATGGATGTTATTTCTCAAATGATACCTCCTCTAAATTCAGTATATGTGATGTATTTTTCTATGTAAATCCCCAATACGGATTAATGGAACACATCATGTACTTAGCATAGGAAATGTGGAAGTTATAGTTGATAGGATGCCACTATTATTAGATCTAGTTTCTCAAATTGATCAATGTATCTAGGAATAAGAATTCTCTTCTTCCCAAACCTAATGACTTTATGTTATGGTGATATATGAATGAAGACATTATCTATGAACTCAAACTCCATGTCTCATTAATGTTTGTGAAAACATACTTTTTTGTTGACCTTTCATGGATTTCAAATGTAATTGAATGGTTTGAACCATCTCTATCATATCATGAGAAATATAAGATCTAATTATTTTCCACACTCTAACATCATCCCAACATGTTGAAGTCTGACACAGCTTCCCATACTGAGCATCATTTAGTGCAATTTAAATTCTACAATTGATACAATTTTTATATGATAATTCTACTAAGGGAAAGATTCGATCCCACTATCCTTGGAGATACATTGAATAAGGACTCAACATATCCTCTAGAGTTTGGTTGGTTCTCTTGGAATACCTATCAATTTGAGGGTGACAAGAAGTACTAAAACTGAGTTCTATATCCAATGATTATTGAAGGATTCTTCAAAACCATGAGGTAACCCTCTAATATTGATCATATAAAATTGATAGTTCCACTCCATGAAATCCATAAACTTATCAAATACTGTGGTTTTTATGTTATGAAAATTCGTGTTCCATACCTTATAACCCCGTCTTTGGCAAGGTTGATCATTGAAAATATTCAGTTCTTATTTTTACAACACCTCATCTTATTTATAAGACACCATGACCCTATCCTGATTGAAATATTTATTTTTTATTTGAATAAGTTTGGATGAAGATAAAATTATTATACCCATGTCCATCCTTTGTAAGTCTTAGAATATTATATTGTTTTCAATTCTAATCATAGATAAAATTGTGGCATTCGTTCTACTTGTAAAATCATCCACTACATTTACATTCCTAGGATGGTAATGTATTGAACAGTCATAGTTGATGATCTATATTACCATATTTTTTGGTGTATGTTAATATCATTCTATGTAAGTATATATTTATCACTCTTCTGATTCATATATATTTCGCACCTTACCTCATAGAGATAATGTCTCTATATCTTCAACACAATGTTCATGGAAACCAACTTCACATCATGAATAGGATATGACATATTTCTTTTAAAAATTGATTATTACTTCATGAATATCATATATATATATATATATTATTAAATTAATCCTTATTACCTTCTATTTTAAGCATAAGTGAAAAATAAATCGCATCGCTTTGTGTGGTGGTAGTCCTCCATTCATATGAGAGACACTGTTGTTTTCCCTATAGAATAGAATATATGTATATTTATGTGATATTATTTTTATACAAGTAAAATTATATCATAAATATCCTAT
The DNA here is from genome assembly GCA_963277665.1 of Viscum album. Classification (NCBI taxonomy): domain Eukaryota; kingdom Viridiplantae; phylum Streptophyta; class Magnoliopsida; order Santalales; family Viscaceae; genus Viscum; species Viscum album. Next base: position 2,059,001,746 of record OY728133.1, on the reverse strand, counting down.
AATAAAACTAAATACATCATTAGATATCGATATTAGAAGTGGTGATATTAATCAAATTACGTCAGTTCACAAGATGGCAGTCTATCATACACATGTTCAATAGTTTCATTTTTCAATTTGAGGGAGGATGAGATGGTTTTAGTCCATGAACATAATATTATAAATTATTTTTATATAGAATATATTTATCTTTTTATAATATATTGGATGAAAAATATTTTAAGGAGATGGAAGAATAAATATGATAAAATTATTGGTTATGAACAATAGTTCATCTTCTAACCACCTCTTTAGGATTATACAAAATGCCTTCCTAGATACGTTTTTGGGTAAAATATTTATTGGTTGATGATTTTAGTAAAAAAATATGTTATTTGGGTAGGTAATGGATGTTAAATAGTTTTTATATGTGTGAATAATTGTTTAGAGGTGGTTTATTTTATATGTGGTGTATTGGAAACCCATAGATTTTTTAAAAGGAACGAATTAAAACCACATTTTTCATATCCCAAAGGGCTTACAAAAAGTACCATATCTTAAACTAAGAGAAGATAAGGTATACATATTACCATAATATTTTTATTATAAAAGTTTTATGTCATTTTAAACCCTTATCTCTTTAAATTAACCCTTGGTAAACCTATTTTTACCTTAATTTCATTAATTAATATTTACAGTTTTTATCATTCTTTACTGTAAAAAATTAAATTTAAATGATAAAATAATATAATTTATTTTGATTCCAAATAAAGAATACATTTTTTTAAATTCATCTAATTGAACTGGGAGACTTTAATTTAATAATAAACCCACAAATATTTCTAGAAAATAGTTTTTCAGTAAATACATCATTCAATGATAAGATGATCTTATAATAACTATATGATAAGTAATAATAAATTAATAAATTAAAATTAAAATTTATAGATATATAATAAATACACCTAATTTAAATCAGTTCTCATGAGATGTTTCTTTTTTAATTAAAATGGATAAACATTAGTTATATTAAAATAGTTTTTATAAAAATTTATTTTTAAGCCTAAGAATAAAATTATACTAAAATATAGTATAAGGATTATTAAAATGAGATTTATTAGATTATATATAACTAAATATTACTTCTGTTACATTATAACAAAATAAAATTATTATGGGAAATTAAAATAACTTATTTTGCTAATATAAATGAAAAATATACAAAAATTGATAATTTTCACGATCCACTGAAAAAATATTTTTTTAACTCTAAAATTTAACCATAAGTTAATATTGATATATAGATTTGAATAATTAATTTAATTTTATCAAATAAATTTTCTAAATGATGAAAAAAATAATTATACTATTTTTTACAAAAAATAGTATAATAATTTAAAGAAAATATATTTTTAAAGAATAAAATGAAATTTGATAAAATTGAGTGATAAGAAAACAAAAATTTATAAAAAAATTATATTAATTAAGACCTTTAATTAAATTAAAAAAATTACTAAATAATATTCTTACCCACTAATTTAATTTCAATGTTACAGAAGATTTATTTAAATAATAATATTTCATGGTTTGTTTAGGGTCATTTTTTTATGTTGTATACAATATAGAACAAAATGTTATTCTATTAAAATAGCAGAGAATTACATTTTACCAACTTATATAAATATTTTTCCAATAATTTAATAGTTATCTTTTTAATAAATATTTTTTTTTCATTTGAGAACCCCCTGTATGATAAACCCTCGTTTTTAAAATTGTTAATGAATATTCTTATCAAAATAGAGAAATAAAGGAATAAGGTCATCTAGAATAATGCATACATGGTATCAAAATAAGATAACATTAGTGGAATGTGAAAAAATGGATTTGAAAATTAGATATTCTTATGAGGAAGAAATAAACTTTTTTAAGAGAGAAGATACAAATGATTTTTTAATAATGAATAACTTTTTAATTTTAAGATTATTTTCCTAAAGTTTCGGTATCCTAATACCATCTAGATTTTGAACATGAGGAAATTTACTTTCTTGAAATGTACAATCTCATTATTTAACAAATTTCCATCATAATATCTTTTTTTCAATCAATGAGTATTCAAAATGATATTTCCTAGCCTAAGGAACTAAAATATACTTCTAACAGATCACATATTCCACAAAAGAATAAAAAGATGCACCTCCTTCATTTACCAAAACAAAAAGGATAAATATATATATATAGTATAAGAAACTAATATATAATACCAATATTGTTCAGAATGTGAATCTCAATGGGGCTGAATTGGGTTTACAATAAAAGTTTATGTTATAAACATTAAAAATAAATCCTCAATTCATAAAGAACAACTAGTAATTGAAAAACATAGAAACTTATAATTTGATTTTTTAAATAGCTTTTCAAAAGAAGGATCAAGGGTCATTAAAAATAAATTAGAAATTATTATATCTTTGGAAACTAATTTACAAAACTAAAAACAATTTATTAAACAAACAATAATTATAACTATAAATATTATCAATGTTTAAAAATTAAGAAAATGAAAACTAATTTGATTTAAAATAATGGAATAAATGATATAAGAAACAATAGAAATAATAAATGGGACTCGACCTAACGTCGTGACATATTCCCATTCACTTAGAGATCAACTAATGCCATGCAATTTATTAAAAAGTAAACCAATCAAAAACCTAGATCTGGGTCTAGAAACAACAACACACAAGATTATCTAGGAATATTCCTAATTTAAACTTATACATGGTATACAATAATGTTTAGGTCAAAAACGACCAATTCTATAGTTTTTTATGTAATAAAGATGAATAAACTCATAATAGAGTGCCACGAACTCTTCTATTTTATAAATGAGATACTGTTTATAGATAAAAATAGATGAAAAGTACAAAAATAAAATACACAGCCTATATATAACGAGAAACTGTTTAGAGATGAGAAAAATGTGGTACAACTAAATATGAATAGGACTATCTTGTAATGATTCTCTAAAAATATCCATGAGAAAAATCTACAAGGTTTCCATAAAATGTGTAGTGAAAATAGTGTTTTGTAGATGTTTTGGAGAATATTGTGTTCATTTTTAGTTTTATGTCTCTATATCATTTCACTATTTTGTTTTATTCTCTTGGAAAAACCACTCATTGTTATCATCACACATGATGGGTCTCTTATAAATATATTTAAAATTAAAGGATATAATTATCTAATGAAAAAAATAATACTAAAATCTCTATCATAATATTAGGTAATAAATATGGAAATTAAATACATTTATTAAAGTATTATATGGTGTTTTTTAATAGTAATAAAAATAAAATATATTTTCTCCTATCCAACATTAAATTTATAAACATTCCAATAGAGAAATATTTATTGACATTGATTATAGATATCTAGTGTGTCATTATTTATGGTCGATGCTCTAACAACATCATCATGATTTGGTGGTTGAAACCTTTATCAGTAGATCAATGCTGGTATAATATCTGAATAGTATGTTATTTTATGGTATAAACACTATAGTGATAATAGTATAATAGCATTGGGGTAGCACTATTCAACTATATTGGTAGTAGTAGCTTTTCCCTAATGGTAGCATCGAGTGATGGTATAACATAATGGAAGTGGAAGGTTTTAATGGAATCACATTCTTATTTTTTTGTTAGAAAATGGGATGAACTACCATGTGAAGGTATAATTTCTCAATAGTATATATTTTGTACAAATAGAATTATAGAGTGACAATATCACTCCATAACGGATAGTACTTCTTTTTAACTAATAGTTGATCAACACTTACCTAAATTCAATATTGTTTTACAGAATATGATTTACTATCATAAAACATTACACATATTTTAAAGAAAATAAATATGATTCGGGATCATTAAATTAAATATATACTAAAAATATCCCCATTTTGATGATTACAAATCATGGAATTTATAAATCCAAATATAATTCTTTTACAGATAAATAACACTTAAAATGAAGATTATGCTTAACATTTCAACTCTGTATGTGATATAATTGGTCATCAATTCATGTTATACAATTATTTATCTAAAATACCATTCATTAAAGTACTCTCCATTTTGGTATTATCAGGAAGATAAAATAACTTTAAAAATAGAGAAAATAACTAAAGAATGAATAAAAAACAGTATAATCCTTAACAAAAAAATGATACAATGTAAATTAGAAAAGGTATATAAAAATTGTTACCTATTATATCCTATACTAAAAATGAATAAATATCCTTTTTCATATGATTTTAAGGACCCACTATGTCATTTTAGTTTCTAATGGAAAGAGGAACAGAAGAGGTGGAAGGTGGAGCTGGAGGGGGAGGTGGTCAAAAACAGTTCAACAAGTTTCTACAGATTGAAGCTGTCCCACAGATTCAGTAGGAGTGAGGCCTATGGGGGTCTCTATAATAGAATTATTCTAGAAATATATATAAATGTGTGTAAAATTAGATCTAGTAAAGTGAATAGAGTGATGAATATATGTTGGGGATATCACTACTATTCTGGAAGTATACAAAAAAGGTTCCATGAACTTTAAAAATAGTCTGATTAGATATCCTCCATGATATATTTGTTTTGAATAAGTAATAATTTGTCTCTATGAAAATATTAAGAAGAGTTTGTAAATTCATTACCTAGGTCACCTGCTCCTTGATGGTCCTTGTTATAGGATATATTCGTAGGTTATCAAACAAAAACATAAATCATTAGTAAATATATTCTTTTAATAAATCCATGAATGGTAATACATTAAATCCTTAGTAATAGTTTCTCTATCACTCCAAACCACATTCAGGAAATATCTATCTAGTTTATAAATATTTTCACCATGTGGGTAACGTCTTGGGTCTGGAAGCCACTCATCTCGTTCCCATACGCGGTTGGCCACATAGCCTCAAGTGAATTTCCGCAAACTCTAGAGGAAATCGATTAGAAGTGAGGTCCTATAGTGTGATAGTGGGGAAACTATTCCCACATTGTTAGAGTATAACATAGTGGAATAAATAGTAAATATAGAGGATATAGTAAACATTAGGTAAAAATAACCGTATGACATATAATATCAGAATGATGTGGCATGTCACATGTTCTAAGGAAAAAAAAAAATAGGTTACACTGAAATCTATCACAATACAATACCAAAGTATAGAAAAAAATGAAACTCAATAGAATCTCAAGCCTTGGCATGGTTTCATGCTCTCATGTTTCTAAGTAGTAATCAGGTACCAAAAAAGGGACCTTACCCCTATCTACACCTGTAGAAAAATAGTCTTTTGGGCCAAAACATGACCCAAATATGGTGTGAGAAATAAATCCTAGTAGGAAACCACATATGGTCTATGCCAATATTTTAGGGAGTATAGGTAGCAGTAGTGTCCAATAGTGAAATGCAATAAACTAGAAGGTACTCAAAATTTAAAAATCCTATAATTACTGACATTTATTTACATTCATTTCATGTTCTCTAATAAATTCAAATTAGTTGAATTATATATGTCTCGGGGTCCAGTGTAAGCCTGTCAATTACCTATATAAATTATAAACAATAGATAAATTAAATGTTTATCTAAAACAGATAAGTGAAGACTGAATCCATGCTTGTGATTTGTCTTGGCAGACACGTCATAAGTAATTCCATCTCAATATGTTTCTATGCAAAGACCAATGTATAATAATTCTAGCATATTCAAATTTGGGACAATCCCAGTATATCATAATTTCATCATATTTATAATCTATGAAAATCCCGGTGTACCATCATTTCATCATATTTACAATCAGGGAAAAACCTCACAGATCAGCATTTCAACAAATTTCAAATTAGTAAAAACCAGGTGTATTAGCATTTCATCGTATTTAGAATCAGGGACATGCTCGGTGTATCAGAATTTCAACATAGTAAAAAATATATATAAATGATACTATCACATGTTTAAAAATAATCAACTCATGTGGGAACAACTTATTTATTAAGAAACACATGCTTATTAAACTATTGGATGACTTTAAAATTTTAAAACTCATGTGGGAAAATTTATGTAACAAGACTAACATCTGAATTAAACTATAAAAACTCTTTAATCAAACTAGGGAAGCTCAACCATTATTCAATTAATTTAATTAATCTCTTAAATGTCATTAGGTATTAAAATGGGTCAAATTATCAAAAAAAGTCGCCCTAAACATGGTCGTGCAGAACTACGGTGCATATAAAAACCCGACATTTAATGAAATGCACAGTACCACCTACCTCATCGTAGTATGACTCTTATCTTCCTGTCTCGACTTCCAATTAAAGCTATAATAATATAGATCTATAAAACAAGGATATCCGTTCATCCTTGAAAAATTCTTCTATAAAGGAAATTATTAATAATGCATCTAGATTAATCGATAACAACTGAGAGGATTCAAAGGAGAGACACCATTATTGATTAAGAGTTTGAATGATCAATCTGGAAGGGGTTGAAGTTCCAGTGCTCCTCTTGACTTTCCATAGTGATCCCACTATCAAACCTACTAAATGTAGAGGCTACTGCCCATTTTAATAATAAATCAAAAAGTACACAATATGTAAGTCTATATAAACAATTCATATACCATTTTACTGTTTATTTGGCAGCTGACATTGCTGACTTACTATACAAGACCTGTCAAAATGAATACATGGCGTATACCAAGAAGCACATGGTGTGTTGTTGGATTTTCCTATTTTCCTTGAGGATATGACCACACGACATGTATTCTAATCATACATGGATAATCTACGAGAAATGTACTTATAATTAATTGGATTTTAACCTTGAATTAGATTGCAGGATAATATGATTCTAGAACATGTCCAGTTTTCCCATGTTTTCTAAAAAACAACTCAAAGGAAAAAGAATAAAAGAAAAATATACCTTAATGTAAGAACTAGGTTCTTATAAATTGATTTTATTTATTGAGGTTCTTATTAATCTGACAATGTGGATTTACTAACAATGTCATGTATCTACTATCTCTGAAAAAGATTCTAATCAAATAATAATCAACTAAGTAATAAATAGGGGTGGAGCATTATAAGTGGAATCCCTAGACATGGGTAATGAATCTAATCTCCCTAGAAGAGGTAACTATCTCTCAAAAGAGATTCCCCTAATTTTATACTTGATGGATAAATTTTTTTCTATATGATTAGAAAACCATTTATTCTCAATTTCCTATTCTTTCATTGTAATCACGATATTTGGATATATTCTAGAAATAAACAATGAAAATAACCAATGGGTATTTGATTCACTATGTTTGGACTCTCGAGGAGGTTTTAATATGATAATCCAACTGATTTTTAATATTATATGTTCTTGAAATGAATAAAAATTGTATTTGGTTACATAACTATAAAGATAAAGAGAATGAGAATGAGTTGGGGGAGAAGAAGTACTTTTACAACTTGGTAAGGCAATCTCATCATGTTTAGTCTCTACACCATGATTACATGCAAAAATAACATCCTACCATTATTTTTGGGAAATATCTTCAATAAAAAATTCCATAGGATCTCTCTTCATAATAGAGATGGTAATACCACCATAATTTAGTGGACTTCCCTAATCAGCATCACTATAATTATCTTCTCCATTAATGTCAGGGTATGTAATTACCAATAGCTTAGAACTAGGATATTTCTATCCCTAGATAGTTCCTCATATTTATATCTATATGAAGAAACAATTTCGTTCAGATGAATCGATTCTGGAATTATAGAGGAGGACATTCTCTCATCAATTGACATTCTTGATTTAGAACCACAATGTGAATAATTTTACCACTCTTCATCATCTTCATCAACATCACCTCTCTTATACCTATATGATACTTCCAAAACATTTTATGAGATATCTAAAGAATATTTCTTAGATTGTTTTTTATTTGAGACTATATTTTCTTCATCTCCACCCCCTTAACATAGTAATACTTCATTACTAAGAAGAGAAATAGGTGTAATAAAAGCTCCATAAGAGACATGAGGACTTATGACCACATTTGTGTCACTCCATTATTCCCCTTAAATAGGAGCATATAATTTTCCAGCATCCTCAGTATCCTTAACATCATCATTAATGGAATACACTAACACTTTATCATACTTCTATTCATGGTCCACCACATCTATTTGTCTATATGGGTGTTCAACAATGTAAAAATTATCATACAAATTATTATTTTATTCCATCCATTTTTTCATCCAATGATTTTACTTTTCATTCATTCATTTTCAAGTTTCTTGAATCAATTAAAAACCACCATAATTGGATGAAATATTCCAGTGATTAAGGGTGAACACATTAGTGTTTGAGATTGAAATGGATAAAATGAGAGGTTTCAAGGGAGGAATCTATGAGAATGATATTCTCATATTCATATGGAAATATAATCTTTTAGGATATAAAAATTTTTAAAATAGATTTCAAATAAATAATAAAAAAGTAATAATGTTAATACATCGTATGAAATTGTTTTCAAAAATGAGCAGTATCACATGTCATGGTAAATCACAATTTTAGTGGTTATGGAAGCACGAAATTGTAGATACCAATGATTGTGTGTGAATAGTAGAATTCCTATAGTTTTATAAGTAGTATCATTACTTTGGTACTATGTCATGGAAGAAAACAAGGGTATATCACTACTTTAGCATGTCTAAAACAAAAAAAAGGTTTCATACCCATAGGTGGTCCTCATAGTGGTGAGTGTACCAGTTGCATAGATAACGGTATAAGTCCAATGGGAGTAGAACTAACAACTCTATGAATAGTGGTAAATCACATATATTAGTTCCAATCTATATACTTTTATACCAGATTTAAATTAACATTTAAAAAATTCTAATCATTATCTATAATTCTATTTTATTATCTAATATATTTTATTATAAAAAATTTCAATGTGTTAGTGATGATTTCAATAGGACGATGTTTAATGCATATGAATGAAAATTTTATATCACCTTTTCGAAAATGATCTTTGGAAAACTAATGTCTTATATTAATTTATTTTTTTATAGAATGGGATAGATGATTTTTTTAAATGTTAACAACACTTTTGTTATCATATTTTATAAGGAAAACTCAAAATTGATATCTATAGTATAGTAATGTCTGTTTCGTCCATAAAATCTATGCAAAAAATAAATTGCAACTAAGTACTCATCTTCAGCAGTGGGTAATGTAATAAAAATACAATTATTACTACAACATGAGTCTAGATACATGAAAAAAATGTGACATGTTCCACATGCTATTTTTATATTCAACTTCTAACCACAAAAACCCGCATCTAAATAACTCCCTAAAAAAATTTGTCCTTTAGAGTAGAACAATCACATATATGATTTATTGTTGGGGTATTAAAATTTTATTTTAAAATAAATTTGGTGTGAATCATTTGGATTTTACTGAAAATCCACAAACATACACACACTAAAAATTTAATCTAGTCGACTAGTAGTTATATATAGTTATATTCTAATCATACCTCTATTAGTAGTTTAATCCATTGGTTTCCTATTTTCATCATGATCTAATTTATAGTTTTTACTAGTGGGAGTATCTCTACCTTAATTATTATCTATACCTAAAAGTATTAAAATATATTTATTGTACTTATATTTATTTATAATAATTATATATTTAATTTGAGAAATATGGGAACCATGAAAGAATTTATGTTCTCTCATAAAACTCAATTCATGTTCATTTTTCAAAATTTTAAAAAATAGAGTACAAAATGATTTTTTTGAAGATACGAAAGTAAAATAATTAACCTTTATTTTAAGTACTAAATCATATTTTAAAATTATATTAATAAATAATATAGGGTAATTTATTTCAATTTAAAATTATTTTGAAATTAGGAAAAAGCTATGCCTATCTTAACAAGGTCTAGGAATTTTTTTTAACCCCAATTTTTTTTTCTATTTTAAACACATGATCTGAAAAGAGAGGTCTTTTAAATATAGGGATTTGTTCTAAAAATAATAAATTATATAAAGATTTAATAATGCACTCTTGAAATCAATTTAATATATTTTAAAATACCAATGTGTTGAATAGGAAGAAACTCTATAATGGATTTAGGTCTAGCTACTACTGCAAATGTTTCTTCATAATCAACACCTCAATCGTGACTATATCCTTGTGAAACTAATCTATATTGGTCTCAATTATTTTTCCTTACATGTCAACCTTGTTAATGAACTACAATTTTGTTCCAATAGTTAGCTATTATTTGAGTGCTTCAGCAAGTTCCTAGACTCTATTTCATTAAATATGATATAACTCTTCTTATATTTCTATAAAAACGAATTAATTATCAATCACTTAATTTATGTTCTTAGGTTATATCTATGATAAGAATGTTTAATGATCAAACTTATTTCCAAGAGAATCTAGTGTTTTATTTTGTTTATCTAGGTAACCTCCAATAGAATGTAAGAGTTATCGTGATGAGTCTTAACATATTTAGAATGAGAAGTATTGGGTACATCATTATCTTCTATAGGTTTGAGACCAAACATTTAATTAGTTTGGGATTATTTTTTGTAGGTTTGGATATGTTGTCACTATGTTTTACATTTATATCTAAACTTAAAAATCCTTACGTTATATTTTATAATGTTTTATGATAATATTGATTTGTCTCATTAATTTTTACAAGTAAAGATTATTCCACAAGATTTTTTGTTTTAGAAAACATGATATATGATTTACTCAATGTTGAATATCCAAGAAAAAACTACTTCAGAAATTTTAGGAATAAAATGCCCAAAATTAGATTTTGTGGTGAGTATAAATCATTTGAATCTAAAAACTAAAAATTAATCAAACATTGGTTTTCTACTATTCCATAATTCATAAGGGGTCTTCTCAAAGGGTGATGAAATTAGAACTCTATTAATTAGATAAAAAGAAATATTCACAAAATCTTCCCAAAAATAAGTGGGTAAATGTAAAACATTGATATTGGTTGGGAATTTTCTTGACGGGTTATATATCATTTTTCTACAAACCCACTCTACTATGGGATCCTAGGAGTCGAAAAGGTAGGATTAGATCCATGTTGTAATCATAAAGAGTTATCCTCCTGATTTCAAAACTAACGACCATGATGACTTCTTAAGGTATGAATTCTATGTACATTGAGATTATATATATTTCTATAATATTTTTAATAACATGAATGAAATTTTTGATACCCATACTTGTGTGATATGAAATTCTCAATTAAATATTTCAGAAGTTTTAGGACTGAAAAAATTAGGTAGAATCCTTCAAGAATGCATACATGGTATTTTTTAAAAGGGAATATACTTTTGTTATTTCTTCCATTCATTTTACAATGAATATTATAGTTTGTTTTTAAAAATTTATTCAATGACCCCCATAATGAAAAGATTGGCCAGATACCAAAACAAGCTGACTAAATCAACATGTGGACTAGTAGGAGTTGTGACAATGACATTAAGGTATCTATCCAGATATCCAAAAGAGAGGTGTGGGTGTGGGTGAGAAAATCTCATAGGGTGCATGCATGGGGTACATGAGGGTAGGCCAGAGTGGTCCGTGAAATGGGAGGGAGCATCAAGTGAGGTGTGTGTGAAGGTGTTGCGAATGCCGAACCCACTGCCATCTTGATGAATGGATGTCATGAGATTATATATTACACACTCCTGGAATAGGTTCTAGATCAATGAGGGTCGCAGAAGGAGGTGGTATTGTTCCAAAATTTAAAAAATTAGGGAAAAATGGTGACTATAGTGAACTTTCCTTAACATACAAAGACATTACATAACTTTTTTGAATACATAAAACATTTTAAAAATTTATTCCAGTTACCATATAAGTTTAGTGAAATTTTTAGGTTTACATGAGCTCTAACTTGATACATAATGTCATTTTATCACCACTAGATTGTGATATTCATTTAAAATTGTAATATGAAATAATTATTTACTTTTTTTTGAAGTGTCAAATTATTGGTCATGTCAAGGAAAAATTGGACAGGAATGTGGTTTGATCGTTTTTGCAAAAAGGCACCCTAAAGTATCATTTAGGAATAAATTGAAGAAGGAGACCACAAGAATACAATGTGGACCCTCTTGGTGATATCCAACCAAATATTGACAAAGGAAAAGTGTAGATTAGAGCTGCATCAGCTAAGGAGTTGACACAGGAGACTTAGGGGTCAGCGTAAATGGCACAATAGTGTGTCCAAGTTGATGAGGGTAGCCTTATACCAAGAGTAAAATAGGATAAAGTAACTCCTCTTACAATTGAGGGGAAACAAAATCCTGGTGATGATGGGAATATTTCATGGATTCAAGAGGAAATCAATAAACTAAAGAAAATACATGGTTTTCATGGAAGGTGGGATGATATCTAGGATGATTCCATAAACAAATAATTTTATATTCAAGTATTTTTTAAAGGAAAAAATGTTGTGGATGATGAAGGTCTTCCACCTATTCCTCATAGGAAAGAGAGATGCAGGAATTACTATTCCTATATGAATCCAACTAAGGTCACTAAGTCTCAAGGTCCTATAGAATTTCAGCCTGACTGGTATAGTGATTATGATGATTCCTTTCAGTTTGATTATGATATATGAAGTCCATTTAATGTAATGAGGGAATGATAATTATATTACCCCATCCATATATTTTATGTAATTTCCATTTACTTTTTTTAATAATAGGGAGGTACTCGAAACTTTCAAGCTATTCAGTTCCTTTAGAAACATGGAAACCAAAATACTAGTTAATGAGTGGGCTATATTATCTCCCACTCGGTTCTCGAAGACTTGTACCCCTCTGAAACATATGATATATAAAATATATCATCAGAACCAAGGGAAGGAATAATAAAAAGTGGTGTCCTCAGATTCTCAGTAAGGGTAAACAAGGGATACATGTATGAATAAATATGAGCATGAAAACATGATCCCAACATTAGAAGATCAAACCATGTATATCAAAGATCATAAACAAAAATCATTCCAAAAAGCAAGTAATATCATTAGACATGAATCATAATGAAACAAGGATAATAATCCATGAAATCATAACATAGTAATAAAACATTGATTTTTGGTAGACATAGAGGCACATAAAATGACTTTCCTAGTAGTTAGGAATCCCTTATAGGGCCATATTAGTAGTATGGGTTCACTCCCCATACCATATTGGATTTCATGGTTCACACTCATGGACAAAATAATAGTATGAGTTCATTACCCACACCATCATGGTAGTAATGGTTAACTCTCATGGTCATCTTAGTGGTTAAGGTTCACTCCTAAGACCATCCCAGTGGTATGAGTTCAATCTCCATACCATCATGGTAGACATGGTTCACTCTCATGGTTGTATTAGTTTTCAATGATCCTAGAAAATAACATCTTAGTATATATCATGAGATATAAATCTTTACCTAATTCATTGGATGGACATATAGGTCCCACCCATTACATAATTAAATCATATATTAATTTGAAACAAAATCCTAAACAATCATATCATAACCCATTAAATAAAATGGGTATCATATGCATGTATTCATATCATAACATGTGTTAAAATTTACAGTCTTAATAATAATTTCATAAAAATAATAACCCGTGAAAAGAAATGGGTTTAAAAAGAATATATGTTATGAAAGATAAATAGGATTCATAAACATTATACCATCAAAACAGAAACCATTTAGAGATAATATAAGAATGGAAACATTTAAAAATTTCCACAGAAATTTATTAATAAATAAAATAAATCCATCTTAGATCGAAAATAATATTTATATATCGTTCAAAAAAATACCTTGAGGAAAATATCATTTCTTCTTTGAATTTTTTTAAAACATAAAACATTTTGAGAATTATTTTCCTAAAAATAAACATGAAAACTTATAAATAAGTCATGAAAACATTTTTTAAACCATTTTATTTATAAAAATATAATGTAACTATGAAAAAAATTAAAACTTTTTTCCTTGAAAACATATAAATGAATCTTGAAAACGATTTGAAAAATGTTTCACTTGAAAACATATAAAATAAGCCTAAAAATATTTTTTAAAACATGTATCCTCAAACACTTATAAAAGATGCTTGAAAACATTTTAAAATTATATTACATAAAATCGTCAAAAATATGATTGAAAACATTTTGAAAAAAAATTCTTTGAAAACATGTTAAATAATTTTAAAAACATTTTAAATTTTTTTTCCATAAAAACACATTTATAAAATATAAAGAATTCATTAAAACGTTTTGAATACCATTTTATTGAAATTAAATTGAAAAATTATAATGAAATCCTAAAATATTTTTTAAAATCAATTCATTTAAAATATTTTCAAAAATTATGTGGAAATATTTAATATTATTTTTAAAACCATTTTATAAAACATAGTGTTAATTGAACACCAATTTCTAAATGAAGATAGAGGCATGGTCAACGTTTATTAAAAACATTCTTTTAACAATCTTGTGAACCAAAAATTGGAAGAAAAAAACATCCAATATATTATGATATCATGAATAACACTAGGATAAGAAAATTAATGAGAGTTATAATGATTTGGGTCATAATATTTCATCAATGGAAGAATAATCATAAACAATCTCGATAAACGATGAGATTGTTTCAATAGACACATTCCACTTGGTAACATTGATTCATACACCCCTTGTAAGAATATGAAATTAAATGAAGTATAAAATATCATGAAAATGAGGAGAGTCATGTTATAACATATGAATGTCAGTGTATCCAACTCATATAAAAATATAGGTGGATAACAAGACATGTGTTTCAAAGAAGGAAAATTGAGACAAAATTACTTTACTGATTTGGTAACTTTTAAAATGTAAACCACATGAAAGAAATATCTTTAAATGGATTTTTAAATACCAATAAATTTAATTATAAAAATAATATAATATATCCAGGGTTTTTATACGCAAAAAAATGAGTGGTGAATAACACAAGAATCTCGTGAAAATAAAAAGCAGGATAAAATTCTCTTACGTCATGTCTTGAATCTCATTTTTCTAGATAAAAACACATGTATAATAAAAATATTTTTATTATAAATCTATCATATAACCATATTATTTTATCTAATACCACATATTGTTGCATTATTTCTTTATATTACCTAGTTTTTAATAATTACATGTTAAGGTCATGCTTCCGGTAACATTTTCTTTTTTTTAATATTTATCTTAATTTTTTAGAACTCTGGTATATATACATATATCAGGATTACTAGATTGTAAAATGGGATATATATAAAATTTATATTTATTATATTTTTATTATAATAATATATTAAATATATATGTATGAAATGGAATACACTGTTCATGGAGGCGGTAGGCTATACAAATTCATGGACATTATTTAAGTTTGATTGTCATATTGTTAGAAAGAACGAAAATTACATGTATTTATGTATGTATGTAT
Source organism: Viscum album (assembly GCA_963277665.1). Classification (NCBI taxonomy): domain Eukaryota; kingdom Viridiplantae; phylum Streptophyta; class Magnoliopsida; order Santalales; family Viscaceae; genus Viscum; species Viscum album. The sequence continues at coordinate 2,058,986,193 of OY728133.1, read as the reverse complement.
ATAATATCATTTAATTAGAATTATTATTTAATATTTATCTTATATTTTCACTAAACACATGCTTATCACATTCCATGTAGTTTCTGAATGAATCACATCACATTGAGGGTGTCGTAATCCACACTTCCTCAATCTAATTTATCGTGTTTACACAAAAGTAAAGTATAAATATATGTATAGTAATAGATTTAGTGAGTATTAAATTCATAATATGTATCAAATATATCATATATTTATAGTTTTCCCATCATAATTCCCATTCATTTATGGGGGTAAATTAAAATGTAGAATCATCATTTCGTGAGGTGGTAGTTCACCATACTTGTAAACAATATGTCTGTAACCCATTAGATGGAGGTGTGTGTAAGTTTAGGTAGAAATATTAGCATAAAAACATCACAATATAATTATTATACTTTTAATTTTGGAAAATAATTTTATAAATACAATGTACGGGTGGAGAATAAAAATATTATAAAGGAGCTTGATGGATGATTTTGCCTCTTCTTTGGGTAACTCCTTCTAGTTTTCACCAAAAGGATTACATGGATTTCATTATTCCCAAGGGAGAGTTAAAGAAGGAAGGGAGGTATGTTATTAAGTGTATTGGGAATATATTTTCACAACATAAGTGGTTTTAGATGAGTGAGGAAGGGGAGAGTTTGTGGCAATGTATAAGGAAGGAAAATGACTAACTTAATATTTTTTTAAAAACAGTTGGGTGTACCCACGTTTTTATATAAAACAAAGTAATAAAAAAACACAATATTATATTGTTAATGGTATAATAATGGCTATAAAAGTGGTTTTGAAAAATTTAATAGGTCATTCTGTCCCCTATTCTCAAGGTTTATTCCCGTGTTAAACATAATTTTTCCTTAATCATTATAATAAATATTAAATACTTTCACTAATGGTTTTGGTTATAAAAATAGTTGAACTTATAAGACATTCTAAATTATCACTATTCCAATTACAAAATATATTTTTTCAAATTAAAATCACATATGTGATATAAATTACTTTAAATTTAATCCTGATGATGGGACGATAATGCAAGTTTTAAAGTAAAAACATTTATAAGTTTTCTACGTATTTATAGTCAATTTCATATTGAAATTGATTAAAATGACAAAAAATGGATTAATTTTAAAAAACATCTAATTAAACTTTAAAACAAATTTAAAATATCATTTATCTTTATAAATAATTTTGATGAAAAAGAGTTTTTGAATTTAAATTCAATAAGTTTAACTATTCATAAAAAATGAAACTTCACATAAAAAAAAATTAACCTATACTAATTTTTATGTTTCCATTTCCTAGATGAATTTTATTTTGAAATATTAGATTTAAAAAAGTCCCAAAAATATATTTAAAAAACATTCTCTATTAAATGGAAGTAAAATAATCTTTTATTAAAATATAGGTTTTTATGGTAAATATTTGGATTTTTATTATCTTATGTATATAAAACCAATAGGATGAATATAAAAATTCATTTTTTGAATATATAAAATAAAAATTGAATTAATATCATTCGCTCATAGTAATAAATCTTTCTTTTTAACATAGATCTTCTTTTTAACATAAAAATTGCCTTTTATAAAATCATTACCTTTTTATTATTTGGTTTATATAATATTTTCTAATTAATAGGTAACCAATGATTTCAAATATATATTCATAAGTTAAGTAATCCTATAATCAAAAATTTAATGGTTATTTTATATCTTATTGAATAATAATATCCTAATAATATATTATTGTTCGGTAACACTAGGTTATGTGTGTGTCACAATCCAAGTAGATGTTGCATATAGTGAAATCTCACATTGGAGTAGCATGTAGAGAAAGGTGACTTGTATGTTTCATGTAGTGAATGATTAACATGGTATTTTATATACTTTAATACAAACATATTTATTTAATATATAATAAAAAATTAGTTTCAGTGTTCTGTGAAATGAAAATTATAAAAAATGTTAAATTAATTCGAAAAAAAATTCACAAAATCATGGGGTGTTACATTATACCACCCTTGAAATGAGTACCACCCTTGAAATTCATCAATGTAATTAATAGTTTACGAGAAGAATGTTTCTTTTGTAGAAACCCACATAATAAAAATGAATCCTAAAAATTCTATTAAAAAAGGAAACTTAGAAACAATAGGGTTACCCAAAGTAACATATAACTAGGTTTCCACATATGAGAGTATAAGTGGAAATTTAAAGCATGTATTTTTAGAAAAATTTAAATATTAAAAGGGATTTTTGAGCTGATCAGTCACAAACATGATAATGATCAATAAAAGGTTGGGGTACTCAAATTCATAAATATATAATGATTTAAAAGGCCATCGGTTCAATAAAAATAAATGTATTATGACAACATTTTCTTCCGTGATCGTTTTACTAAGAGTGAGTAATTCATTGATTGACCAAGAATATAATAATAAATAAATACCTGATATATTTATATAAAAAGTATGAATTATTTGGTTTTTCTTTCTTCAATTTCCAATTCATCCATTACATCATGAAATGGATGTCTTGAAATTATCCTCGATCCATGATGTAATAAAATAACCTTTTAACATATTTTAAGCCCATAAAATAATGAAATGTATAACTATTTGACACTAACTTTACTTCAAAATCATTGATGTTAATACATTAATCTCTAAATATACAAAATTATATCTACTAGTTCACTATTAATATTTATAAATCAGAAACAATTACACAATAACAAATACATTGCATATGCCTATGGATGGTTTGAGATGCTTATCCTACATTGGTAAAGGGATCAAGACCCATAGAATTTCTTGAAATGATTGGTTTCTACTAGATATTCATGATTCCCTTTTATATAATGAATCGAATATAATTTCCATACCGTGATTTTCATTCTTGAAATATGTTTAACCACTAAATTTCCTTTTAATTAGGGATTTCAATACAATCTCAGTACCTAATACTTCCTTCGATATTCAAAATAAAATTTTCATGAATGGTTATCTTTATAACCCTTTTCAAATATTAAAATCCATAAATATTATAAAGAAGTTAAATAAACCAGCTGTTCATTGATCCCCCATATATCACAATGCAGTTCATGGTTGCCACATTCCAATCTTGTGGATATCCTCATCGTATATTCACTTGAAACATTGTATTGACCTGAATTATTATAAATCATTATTTAAAACATGAATTTTTTCTTATTCCAAATTATATTGGATCTAATCTATAAATCCAATAATTTTGTAAACATTATCAATGATATCGTAAACCACCTGTCAAAAAATCATTATAGAATTCTAAGGTAATAAGTACCTTACAATTTACTTACTCAAAACCCACATATATTAATACAAAAAATAATATCTTAACATTAATAACATATTAAATGTTACCTTACATTATTAAAAATACCACCTTGACGTTAAATCACATTAATATTCCATCAAAATTATTTAAAATAAACCTGTCAATACCATGTGGAAAAAATAAACACAATAATTCTTTTTTGTTTCATCATTCAAAAAACATAATTTTTAGTCCAAATACATAAAAAAAATTATTTTCCCACTTCATATATATAATATAATTATTCCACCACGTCTTATTATTTAGAACAACTTCCCATCCACATTTCAACTGTATTCTATTCATCATTGTCAATATAACCATTACTCAAAACACCATAAAAATTCTATTTGGGAGTATTCCCATTAGGCCATAGATGTGAATAATGACCATTTATTCAACACCAAAAGCATTTTAACTTTAATTTTTATTATATGATTATAATAATAAATGGATAGAATAACACTTACCTTGATTCCATCATGATCTTTGAAAAATTGAAATGTTACTCATGTGTATGGTATCCCTACCATAATTATGATTGTAACATAGTCCATTTTTCTTGGACTTATTTGATAGCTGGATTCGAAAAATATAATTTATGAATACAAATTATAATTATTTAATTGATACCTTTATAGATATTTTTAAAAAATAATATCTTTGACATTAGTCAACTTACCATGGTGATTTTTCATATGTGAGTCATTTATCATCAATAATATGAAATGGTAAAAACTAAAATAAAAGGAATAATAAATGTTAAAAATGATCTTAAGAAAATAAATAATTAAATTATGTTTATTATTGAATAAGATAAATAATGTATGTGACGAATCATGTTCCAGGTAAGGGATCTTTCTCACCCACTATTTTCTTATGGTAATTACCATTCCATCTATAACACACTTTGTCTCTCTCTAAAGTTATGGAATGATTATAAACTATATATATATATGTCTCTAACATTTATAACTAGATTATTATACATTCTGTTTATGGGTAAATATGTTCATTATGACCATCTCTCAAATTCCTTCTTTAATGAATCTATTTCGATTATGTTATGAGACAAGATTATGCAACCCATTTCTTTCCATGGGTAATTATTATATTTACAAGTTTTTATTGATATATGTATTTGGAATTCATAGGAATGTATATGAAATTATTTTGAAATATGTGATTGGAATTATATATCCCTCAAATATATTGGGTAATATTTTAGTTTCATGATATGTCATGTATGGTATTAAAGATTGATCCTATTCCATTATAGGGCTTATTTCGGCATTTCATGTTGTATTCGAAGTTATCCATGAGATATTTTTATATAATGTTTGGTTTAATTTCCACTACCCATGATTCTGTGATCTTCTGATACAATGATTTTTATGTATTTCTAGTTGTTAACTTTCTTTTCCTCATTCAATTTCTTATTGTGAATGTTCTCTATCACTCTCTGTAATAATTTATGATTGTCTTCCATGTCCATATTTTCACTTTCCACCAATTGTTTCTGATATGGATTCCTTATTATGAGATAAATTTTATTTTTACCTTTCCTTCTATTTAAGAGGAAGTTTATTTAACCCTTTTTATGATATGGGACATCCATAATGGAATATTCAAATTTCAAACACATGATTATATAGAATGAGTAAAAATATTTTGGTAGAAATTTATTTAATGGGGGAAGAATGTGACACCCAGATATCTTGAAGTAACACTATGCTTGATTGTGTATTTAATATGAAACACAATGTTTAAACGAACCACAAAATAATATTAAAATATTATTTTTCAACATCTCAGATATTTCATAGCCAATAAATTGGTAGTTTTGAATAATATGAACTAAAATATGAAATATATTTAGAGGTCCTCATAAATATATATTTATTTAAAAATTATTGAGAAATAAGAATTAAACATTCAAAATGAAATTTTATTCTGTAAATAAAAATATGTTTCCATCAAAAATTATTATTATGTATTATTATAAACTATTATAATTAATTATTGGAAAATTTAGAAAATATATAGAAATGAACATAATTTTTTAAATCAGTATATTTATCTTATCATAGGGTGAAATACAGATATTTAGTAGAATATACATTTATTTTCAAACAAGTATGTAATTTGAAAATAAATTTATTATTTTAATATGATTTAAAATTAAAATAATTATTATTTATCTATATTTAAGAAATTATAATAATTGATTTTAATATGAGTTTATTTTGAGACTTCAAAACAATTCTTTTTGAAAACTGGTCTATAGTGCATAATGTTTATCCATTTTTACTAATTAATATAAGACCTGATGAGGATTCATATAAATTAAATTTCATGGAAATATTTCTCTAAATATTAATTAAAAATCTTTTAATTATTATTTCATTCCATGTAGTTATCATAATATCATCTTATGTTTGAAAAATATTTTTCTTGAAAGCAGTTTTTTTAACATGTCTGCATGTATTATTTTAAAATAACTTATGAAAATTCATTGAAATGGACTTGATAAAATGGATTAAATGTTTTTAATCATAATAATTTATATTATATTATAAGTTCAACTAAAATTTTAGACTTAATGAATAGTAAAAACAATGAAAAACTAGTTATCGTGGTGAAAAATGAAAATGGTAAAATGTGAGTAACTTTAGAAGTAAATATATTACCAAGTATAAAAAGTGATTATTTTGAATTATATAGTCCTCCAGTCACTTATTTTATAATTTTGAAACTGGACATGAGGCTTACCTACCATTTGAATAGTTAAAAGTTTTTAAAAGAATGACACTCATCCTCCCTTATAAAAGGGAACCCAATGTCTATTCTTCACATTACTCAAGACATTTTTCTCGACACATCTATACCAAAAGAAATTAATAAAATTATTATACATATTAAATATACTATGTTATTCCCAAAACACCATCCTTATGGTCCTTAATATGAGCTCCAAAGGAGGTTTTGATAAGATAAGGTTATTGCGTTCACCAACTTCCTTCATTTTAATAATTATTTTTACCGAATAAATTATGATATATAAATTCTAGTATAATATCATAATTAAATCTTATATACTAATATGTTACTATTTTTGTGGGATAATATCCATCCATCACTTCTTCCATCAAATTAGATACAAAACAATCAATCATGCATACGATGGACTTCTTCCACACGAAATGATATAAATAATTTTCCACAATCAACTTTCTAGGATATTCATAATGATGGATTTAAGGGTTTCATATTATAATCATGAAATATTATACATTATTTAAATATAATATATTATATTATTTCTTACATTACACTTCATTGAAAATAATAACGTCGTTCATGTGTTTGGAGGACTACGACCATATGAAGTGATGTGATTCATTTATTTTATCACCGCATCACATGGATTGTATATTTATGTTTATTTAATTAAATAATAAAAAATATATTATATAATTATAATTATATTAAGTTAAAATAACATTTTCCTTTTTTCCATCAGGACCATTATAAAATGAAAGTTTTACTTTTGAAAATCTACGACCAACCGTCTCCATGATCGTAACATAGGTCATTTTTCAAATCATCCTTTTTATTGGGTTTAAAATGTATAATTGATATATAAAAATTATAATTATTTCATGATTAATTTTCTAGATATGATGGTACAATGACCCCTTTTATCATGTTTAACACACTGATTATGTTTTGAAATATAGAGAGCACCCTCAAAATAGCTAACATAGACATATCTAAGTAAGTAATTAAACTCATACTTAAAATTAACTAAGTAAATGGTTTAGGTATAAGATATTAAAACTATATATTTTTATAAAATACAAATAATTTATATAATTTTATAATTTATGAGGTATAATACATACAACAAAATTTTTGGGCTGAAGGTAAGGGATTCCTCTCAAAACAACATTCTTTGAGAAAAATGTTCTTTTATAGACCTAATTTATTTTATATTTTGTATATACTACCTATTTATATATTTTATCATGAATAATTCATAATTAATAGTACTTTATGTTACAATTCATATTATTCATTCATGGTAGTTATGATTCAAATTTTATAAATGTGGTAAGGGTTTATCTTTTAATCTCATTTTAATAGGGATTTTTTATTCTAAAATTTATATTATAAGATAATATTTCATTTTTTTCTACTAAAACAAAATATATTTTATTATTATCTATTTATTCATGAATTTTTCCTCTAATAAAACTATTTTCCTTCTCTTGGGTACTTAATTAGTTTGAGAAAATGTTTTGAATAAAATATGAATTCATTTCCCCCTTCAGTCAAAAATCATTTAGTTTATTATCCATGTTTTCTAAAAATATAATCCGTTTTATAAAAATTTTAGAAATGATTTATTAATGAAATTTTTACCCACATTTGAGTTTTTAAGAAACATTTTCAATTGTATTTTCCAGTAATTTTCAAAATGATGGACTCTTTATATTGTTTTACAATAGTTTTAATGGAAATATTTATTAAAATGTATAGAATTACCATCTATAATGACCATTAAATTCATTGAAGATCAATTTATATATTTCTATATTTGTTAAAGGAATTTTTTTCTATAATATTTTGAAAATAATAATTTCTTTTATAATGTTATTTTAAAATTGGAAGGGGTATTTTTCCCAAAGATGTTTTAAATATTTTTAAATGTATTTCCATTCATCAACGAAAGTAATCTATTATATTATGGAATGATAATAAATTCATTAAATATGTATCATACATATATACATAGATTACTCCCATATTTTTGATGGGTTAATACATTCCTTATTGTCACTTCTCAATTTACTTCTTTAATAAATTTATTTTGATTGCGATAAAAGGTATGATTTTTCATCCAATTTTATTTCCATGTGTAACTATTATGTCTATTCCATAGGATTGATTCCTCATGACACACAGATTTGAATGTACATGAAATTAATGTGATGGGTGGACCTGAAATTATAGATTCCTCCAATTCATTTGATACTTTTTTAGTATCGTGCAACATGTTTTCTGGGGTTAGGCAGAGAACCTAATCCATCATGGGACCCTATCCACCATGTTATTTTTTCTCATTAGTTATCATTGACTTATGTTTATGTCATTTTTTATATTACATCCACATTTTTTATGATTCCAGTATTTTATGATACCATGTTTTTATATGATTCATAATTTGGATTACTCATGTGCCTTTTCTTTTATAATATGATGTAATACCTTTGACTCAAATATTATGCATCCTTGTATTGTTTATTTCCATATTGATATTTTTATCCTACCCTTCTTATCTATGTATTTCCTCGGATGTCCCATATATTTATAGTATATTGAAAGGATTTATGATCTCATTATCTAGAGTCTAATAAAGATGTTTAATTTTAGCCTCACGTTGATATATTATGATATTATTCATCCCAATACACTAGGAATCATGATTATTGGGCTTTAATTAGTAGATGAATATATTTAAAAACATGAAATTATATCTGTAAAAGGCTTTCAGATATATATAAAACAAGTTGATGCACAGATGATATGCCCAACCTAGTTGAAAAAAAATGTAGTAAAAATAATAAAAACTACATAAAAAAAGAGGGGGTAAAATAAAAACAAGAAAACAACCAATAGTGGGTCCTTTAATAACACACTTGGAAAATATATCTCCACTCTTTCCACTAACATAGTATTTAAGATATGTATATTACCCTTCCACATGATACCCATCATGTCCTCTAGATCTACACAGATGATCCCAGATGTCTTAATGTATCATGCAAGAATGTCTGATGCCAGGTTGTAACCATAGTCACACTACTATTAAAATACCATATACCAACTGTTTGAAACCATTGTTACAGGCCTCCAAACTGTTGGTATATCCTATACCAATGGTTTGGAGGACCATTGGCTAGTAAGCCATGGGGATAGTTTTATACCAATGGTTTTGAAAAAACCGTTGGTATAGACCTATTCCAATGGATTTCAAAATCATTGGTATAAGTAATATGAAAAATCTATACCAACGGTTTGATAAAACGGTTGGTATATGTATTTCAAAAAAGAAGCATTTTGTTGGTTTTGATTCCAGTACCTCCGGTTTATGATTGAACTACTTAACCACCAACCTAACTTGACTTTTGTGAACAAAATTTCATAAATATATATATATATATATATATTTGTATTATCATAAATATTTTATATTTGAATTTATTTAATGTCCATAAAAATACAAGTAGTTATACCAACGGTTCTCAAAACCGTCGGTGTAGACCTATACCAACAGTTTTGAGAACTGTTGGTATAGATTCCTTGATTTTGGGACCTCTACCAATGTTTTTGAACAAACCGTTGGTATAGGGGGGACCTATGCTGACATTTTTTCCGAAACCGTTGGTATAAGGTCTCTCTTTTGGACATATCCCAACAGTTTGGCCAAAACCGTTGGCGTAGGTCCATAATAGAGACCATATACCAACGGTTTCAGAAAAACTGTTTGCATAGGTCCATATAAGTGATGTATACCAATGGTTTGGATAAACCGTTTGTATATGTCCCCCCCTATACCAAATATTTTGGGAAAACTATTGTTATATGTCCAAGTCAGTGACCTATACCAACATTTTTGGACAAACCATTGGTATAGGTCCATATAAGTGAACTATGCCCACGTTTTTCCAAAAACCATTTGTATATATCTTATATCCAGCATTTTCAACCACATAATAAGAACATATACTAGTCTCCACAACTCTACTGAAAAGATCTATAATAGGGGAATAAACATCTAGGTCGACATAACTAGAGATCCTATCTATCTCAAAGGTCCAGTAGAATGAATCACGCTCTAGTTATGGACCCAACACAGAGGGATCCATAAAAAATTAGGATCATATATCCAACTCTATATGATTTTTGAAAATATTACTATGCGAATAATTTTATTTCTTCAATGGATTATATAATATGCATCATTGAGTTTAAATGTAATGAAATACACTATTAAAATATTATAATTAAATGTGAAAGTTATAAATAAGATTTTAATTTGTATTATTTGAATATGATTAAAAAATTTAGGAAATTTATATATATATTGTACCCAATATAAATTTATTGATAAATCCTTAGAAAATAATCATTACATTTTTAGTAAAGTAATTTAATTATTTAAAAATATCTTCTCTCCAAAAATGAGTTTTCCGGTGAATATATATTATAATTAATTTCACGTAGTTTTAAAAAAAGTACATGAGAAAAATAATTTCATTTTAAATTTATCATGATAAAATTATTTTATGGGGGATTTTGGATAATTTTATAAAATATGGCATCGCCAACAAGAATGAACCCATGTGGTAGAGGCTTCTGCTTGGAATCCAAAAGTCCCAATATCAATTCCGTGTAAGGGAGAATTTCAAATTTACTATAGTAGGAGGTAATGGAGTAGTACTATAGCAATAGTGGGACCGTAGCAGCGGCAACACTGTAGCGGTGGTGTTACTATAGAATCCCTGAAACTGTAGCATTACGATTCAATGGAGTTCCATTTGGGCCAAAAAGGGATTTCATGCCTTGTATTCAGACCACTTAGCCTTGGTAATTTAAGTTCTGTAATGGGTCTTCCACTACCCAGTCATAAAAAGGTATTTTGTTTAATAATAATGATGATGCTTCAGCCCTAATGTTGATTTTTTTATTTCTCAATGAATAGTTAAAATACTATTTTTATTTAAAACTGTAATTCTGAGTTAAATTACATAAAAAGATAGATAATATATTAGTTATTATTGAAATTTTATTAGTTTCTTTTGATTTATGATAATTAAACTACAGTTTTAAAAAATTATTTTGTACTTTAATTTAGTATGAAAACATTTTATATTAAAAAAGGTAACTTTTCTAAAAACCATTTTCCCAACATATTTACTTTTTAATTTTAAATTAAATTCTTCCAATTATGTGTATTAAATTTAAAAATAATCATTTCTTATTTTTAATTAGTGATTAATATTTTATTAAAAAGGTCTATTTTATTTTTTTCTCAATATTAATAGTAAATATAGTAATATTTGTTACCACTGAAAAGGGTAAAAAATAAAATGATAAATAATATAAAATCACTTAAAAACTAGCCTAAATATTATTTTATGATTATATATCTTCCATAATCCTCCAATTCTTGAATTGATGAAATCTTGGGGCCACATAATTGAGATTATGACTTTTATAATATTTTATGTATCAAAAAGTCAAACATTTCACCATCTTGTTTTTAATAAATAAAATTTATTTAACAAGAGGTTATATAGTGTAAATTCAAAACTATTAATATTATTATCAAACTAAAGTATTAATTTTCATCATGGTTATTTATTTTTAATTTTTTATAGAAGAAATAAGTACAATTACGTCTTACACAACGCTAACACAACACTTTTTAAAATAATTGAAAAATGCAATAAAATATATTAATAATTTTAAAAGTTTTATAATTTGAGATAATATAAATGATATACTAATTTTATAGAAGAATATTTCATGATAGGGATGTACTAAAATATTTGTAAACAATTTAAATTCTTTTCTTGATGTTATTAATATCAATATAATAAATAGTGTCAAATTTGAAAATAATGATATTTTACAAAAATTATATTTTATTAAATTACATAAATCATAAAAATATTAAATAATTAAAAATGGGAAAATAAATTGTCCAAAATTTAGTTATTTTTGAATTTATAGTATATTTAGAATAATTTTCACCAGAATAGTCTTATTATAATTTAATCTTCTGTGAAATTAAAAAGTGTCCCTCACCTCAATTATAAAAGGGACCCACATCCATAACGTGATTACACAACATGGAGACATATATATAAAAATTACACTAATTTTTTTCTAAACTTCATTAGCCACAGTTTAGAGTTTATGGTCTTCTCAAAAGACCAACACTAGTGCTCTTTAGAGGAGATATAAGAGATTCATCTCATAAAAGAGTTAACCTATAAGGCCACAACCTTAAACCTTACTTAAAATTGAATTAAATGAATAATTCACATTGAGGATCTTTTTAGGTTTAGAGTTTTAGATAATTAGGACATAACTATTACATCTCAAAAGATTACAAAGTAGTCTCTTCTACTAAATTTCCATAAAATAAAAACTCTTAAAATGAAACATGTATAGTTTCATGTTTTAGGTAGCATTACTTTCCCTTGATCCCATCCTTGACCCTATTCCATGCTAAGTCCTGTGAAAAACATTTCAAACACTTGGGATGAGCATAAAAACTCAGTAAGGGATACACAAAGAATAAAAACTGTTAGTTTATCAAAACAAAAAGTAAACCATGTATACTTTATCAAAGTAATACATTTCACCTTTATGAAGTAGTAAAAACTATTCACTAAATAAAATATCATTACTTACCTTTTTGTAACCAAAGTATTACCATAAAACCCATATAAAGAACACATAACATATATAAAGGTAACTTGGGACATAAACATACTTAAGTGGAATAACCATACGGTCGACTCCCACACATATCACTTAATGAATTAGCCATACAGCCAATCTCCATACATACATAATGGAATATCCATACGGCCGACTTCCATACCCAATGCATTGGAGGTTATAACGTAACCACCCGTCCTGGTATTCACAGCACCACCCGTCATAATGTCCAAGTACCATTATAAAATCATAACACATAAATCCAACATAATGGAATGATAACATTTCCACATTTCAATCACAATATATCATTTACATAATATAATACTTTATCAAAAACATTTTCAATACCGAAATACAAAAAAAAGTATATGGTATTTATTTTATTTTAAAAACATCATGGCTTGTTGAGGAAGCCAAAGTCAAATAATACTCGCGGCGGCGGAAAAGGTCGTTGTCGCCGCGTACGTTAAAAGAAACATTCCTTTTTGTCGTTTTGTAAAACTCTTCATAGAAAAAGATTCCTTTTGTATAAAAGTAAAAGTAAAAGGGGTTTATACACCGTATAAAAGAAAGTTGTGTATAAAACTAAATATGCCTCAATGAAAGGAGATTGAGACGAAGTCCCTTACAAAGACGGTATCCATGGTTTAAGGATAAATTAATTACATAATTATGTGTGAAAAACAAATACACCAAATATAAGTGGATATTAAGTGTAAAAAAATTAGAGGTTATTCACACATATTCACAGAACAACATATTCAAGGAGTACATGTTTATCCCAAAGAATCAAATTTGGGCTAAGAAGTTCCCTTGCAAAAATTTGACAGCCTAACGGCGTCACTTCAAAAATTCAGAAAATGAGTTGATGAGAGATAAAAAGGGGATCTCATCACCTGGACATAAAATTTACATTAATCAGGATATAGAAGAACATATCCCAACATAATATTATGTAAATGAAAAGACATAACAAATGAAGTCTTTTAAAATGAGGAGGGTGAAAGGTTCCCTTACCGACTTGGGTAACTTTCGAAAAGTACACCCCACTGAAGAAGTGTCATACAATGAATATTTAAATACCCATAAATGAAATTATATTAAAAAATTAGTGTAATAATGGGTAGTACATAAACCACTCAAAGGAAATTGTGGCAAATGTAGCATAAATCTCACGGGAATAAAAGCGAGATGAAAAATCTCTTACGAAAACTCGGCAGCCTAACGGCGCCACATAAAACTTCCAAAATGGATTGATGAGAGTAAATAGGGTCTCTCATCATATTAAAATAAAGTTTACAGAAAGAGTAATACAAAATAACATCCCCCAACATAACAAAAATGACCTTAAAAGAAGTGACATAAAGGAGAGTACTAAAAAAGAAAGAGAGAGGTTAGATCTCTTACGAAAACTCGGCAGCCTAACGGCGCCACTCAAAACTTCCAAAATGGATTGATAAAAGAAAATAGGGTCTCTAATAATATGAAAAAAATAAGTATAGTATGAGTAATATAAAAGAACATCCCAATCGTAAGAAATATGAGCTTTAGAAGGAATGACATAAAAGAGTGTAAAAAAGGGGAGTAAGATCCCTTACCTCGGGTCCGGCTTGACTCGATCGTTCTTTAACGTCCTGAATAATAAACGTGAGTTAATTTCTACTTGATTAAGAACCTTTTTAAAGTTCATTATTCCTTATATATCACTTATTGTCATGTTATAAACATTATGTAACCATTTAAGTTAATAATGATTGTTTTGTCGATATTTGGTTCTTAAGTCGAAAATGGACTTCTTACAATTACATGTTGTTCGTGTGGTCAAAGGTTCTTTATATCCAGAATTAAATTCCTGATTTGGATAGAATATATATCATATATATCCATAATATACATGTATTTATAATATTACATAATCATTTAGAGGTAAGAAATGAAATGCACCGTTCATGGAGACGGTAAGCCGTACGTACGCATGAACGCTACATTCATTTCTATCTCATACTTTAATGGAAATAAATAATAATGATATAGAGGTATATTATAATTCCAGTATAACAACATATATAATAACTTTAAATCCATCCTTTATACGTCCCACATATGGCATTAAAAAATCACATCACTTTGAGGGGGCGGTAGTCTGCACTTCCTTAAATGAAGATATCGTGTATACCCATAATGGAAGTCATAATGGTAAGCCACAAATGAAAAATACAGAAGCTAAAGTAAAACAAAAAAATATTATATATCATATATAGATATAGTGACATCTTAATGGACACCTTTTAAGGTGTTATATGAGTGTTTAACAATCATCGTTTCGTGAGGCAGAAATTCGCCATCCACGGAAACCGTATGTTCTTTAAGCATTATATGTAGGTGTGTGTATGTTTAGCTCGATTACTTCTTATAAAAACATCCTAGTATATTGAATATACTGGATTTGTTACAAAAAAATGAATAAAAAGAGTTTAGGGGGTTGGAGAAGCAAAATAAATCAAATGAACAAGAGAGAATGAATTACCTTTAAAAGTGTAACTCCTTTTGATTTGAGCCTAATGGCTTCCTTTGAAAGGATTCTGCCCAAAGGGAATCCTCTAGGATAAGGAGAGGGATGTGGAGAGAGTAAATGGGTAGGGTATGGCCTTGACAAAGGCTTGAGTAGTGTGGGAAATGAGGTACAGGTGGGGGCCTTTTATAAGAGGAGAGGAGGGGCAGTTTTGGAAATCATGAAACTATTATTTTATTTTCAAAAGTGTTTCGAATTTCTAAGGTCCCAAATTGATATCTTTCGAAGATAAGATGATAAGACTTTGAAATATTCCTATCCAATAGGTTTTGGACATTTGTAGGTTTTAGATATTACATTATCTTTCCATTTTATTTAAATCTTTAAATAATGAAGTCATCGTTGCATCATCATGATGTCATAAATAATATAATTTATTTAAAGTCTAAAAATTATTAAAAAAAATATTATGATGTAGAAACTAGTTTTAGCTTTCTAATGAATATTTATAATAAAAAATATGATTAGTATAACCCTTCTAAAATTTGTTTTAGTAAAACACTTTATGTTAGTGTCATTTTCACCTTTATTTAAAAAAAGGCATTAAAGTCATTATCTCACCCAAGTGGCTCCATGGTGTCCCCTAAATCGAACCATGGGTTGTCTTGGTCGGCCATGACACAACCAATAGGGTTAGGACATGTCTCAAGCTCATCTCATTTTAATAAAGCATTATTTTTACCTTAAACTACACTAATTACCACTAATCGCGATTAAAAACTTAATAAGTTACTATTCACCAAAAAATTATTTTTATCCCATTGAACCACATTTTACTTTTTAATGACAAACATGTATGTCGGATTTTTTTAAAATCAAAACACAATGATGGAAAAAATTCATTTAAACGGAAAATCAGTTTTTAAAAGTACCACTTAGTGGTTTCACTATTCATCAAAAATTGAAGTTTTTCAGAAAATTACCTAAAATTCACCCTAAGCTATATTTGATATTACGAATTAAAAAATGAACTATATTTTACAAAATTAAAAACATATAAGTCACATTAATTAATTTAATAATTAATTCCCGCTGTCAGAGCAAATAGCGTGTTTTTATGAAACAATAAGTATCAAAAGATTGACACTAGTTTAAGTCTGATTTCAAAGTGAAATTAATTCCAATGACCACTATTGAAATTAATGGTAAAAATATTTTCTAATTTCACTTTAAAAAAAATTAAAATGATAATCTAATCATATAAATAAATTAGATTAAAAAGAGGTTTTGAATTAAAATACAACATTTTACACTATTCATTAAAAAATGAACTTTATCGGAAAAATACCAAAAATTTACACAAAGTAAAATTTGATGTCCCGATTCTAAAGAAGAGTTTTATTTGGTCCAAAAGAATATATAATAGTGATCAAAACTATATTTAATGACAGTTCGCCATCAGAAGGCGATAAGTGAACCTTTAGTGAAAACTAGGGTATAAAAGCCTAAAATTGAATTCTATCCGTATTTTAAGCCTTTGGATAAATGTAAAAACATTTAAAAAACATATATAATCATATTTTAGTTATTTCTATCCATTCCCACCAATACAACGACTACATGTTAACTTCCATTTAAAATAATATTATTTTATTATTAGATGGTAACGTAAGATTCTCAAGGAACTCGTTGTTGCGTATTGGGTACGCCATCGAGCATTGCATCCCCTTTAAAGTAATATTAATATTTGATTCACAAGTATGGATAAATATAAAGATGTCATATTCTTTATTTACCTGGGGTGTTACATCCTTCCCCCCTTTTGGGAATTGCGTCCTCGCAATTTTAAAATTAGGCTTGGAAACATCCTTGAAAGTCCTACATCGGAAGAAGAGTTGGTAAAACAATCACTTTAAAATAAAGAAAGATAAGTACAAAGGTCACCTGAGTTAACCCATACAAGGATTTCAAGTATGAAAACATGGACATGGAGGAGAAAACATAGGGTCATGTTCTGATGGAGAGTGATAGAAAACATGTTTAGGAGAAAGTTAACCATGAGAAAATCACAAACTTGTGATGGGTTAAACGGTATTCGATTCCCCAGTAGGAAAAGTTAATAGACAACATTTTTGTTTTAAGTTACTTTTTATTGAGGAATTTATTCATAAGGAAACATAATCACTTATCATGTTGACTTTCAACTTTTATTAGATTCCTTACACAAACATATATTTTTTTTCCAAAAGACGAGTATTTAGGGAGACTTGTTCACATTAAGAGTACTATAATCAACTTCTAGAGAATTACTTAACCCAAAAAAGAGAACTATATACTTCCCGTGTCTTTAGACTTTAACAAAAACCAAAACCCAAAAGATTAGTACAAGATCAGATAACCCAGAAAAGGAGAACCCATTAAGAAGAAAATCTATTCTTAATCTCCAAAATTTGTCCAACAAAACCCAAAGTTCAACGAGGACCATCCGATAAAAAATTGGTCCATAAAATTCCTCAAAGTAAACCAATCTAAGATTGAAACCCAAACATTTGAAGGATTTAGTCACATAGTCTTCCAAGTTAAATAGTAATATTTATCTCCAAACAACATCAGTTGCTCCTAAAGTCTCGTACTGAAAAGTAATTAACCTAATCACATATCCTCCATGATATGTCAATCATTTTCATAAATAACCCAAAATCAACATACTCTTAATTCATAAAATCATATAACTAAAAATAATTAGTCAAACTAATCAAGTAATTCACTTAGACCAGTGGTAGGCGATAAATACCAGTCGGACTTTGGTTGTGGGTTCGATTCCCGAAGCTTTGTCTGACGCGACGGGTAGTCACACGGTCTGCGTGTTGTCCTTTTTCCAAAACTATATAATTCTCAAATCATTCCCCAAAAAGGGATAAAATCATCAAAAATAACCATAAAATAATTTAACCTCAATTTTATCTCATGCCTTTCACTTCAATCATAACATATAGTAACCCATAATTACCGCAAAAGTAAGGATCATATAAACTCTAATGGTTACCTTTATAATTATTACCTGAACATCCACATAGATTGGTCATCTCGTACATGATGCATTACAGATCATACCAAGGTTCAAGTGGTTGATCATGACTCCTTGCTAGTTGGTTTAGAACAACCATGAGTTTCCTCTTTGAATCCCCCATTTCATCCAGTCTCTTAATCAAAGAACCGCCACAGTTTCCTTCAAACCTATTGTCACTTTGGTGCCTGCTAGATCCATCCATTTACTAAAACCAAAAAGGTCAGTGTGAGTATATCAACAAAACCATCATATACTAATGATGAAGATAAACACCAAGATATACTTACTCATTCACTTTATCTAAAACTAGGACTCTTTCTGAAATCCTATCCATTATGGTACTGTCACTTATGCTTAGAGAATACCCTAACCTCTAAAGTTATCTAAACCGAAATTTGATACCAACTATAAGGCCCCAGCCTTAAACCTTACTTAAAATTGAATTAAATGAATAATTCACATTGAGGATCTTTTCAGGTTTAGAGTTTTAGAGAATTAGGACATAACTATTACATCTCAAAAGATTACAAAGTAGTCTCTTCTACTAAATTTCCATAAAAAAACTCTTAAAAAGAAACACGTCTAGTTTCATGTTTTAGGTTTCATGACTTTCCCTTGATCCCATCATTGACCCTATTCCATGCTAAGTCCTGTGAAAAACATTTCAAAAACGTGGGATGATCATAAAAACACAGTAAGGGATACACAAATAATAAAAACTGTTAGATTATTAAAACAAAAAGTAAACCATGTATACTTTATCAAAGTAATACATTTCACCTTTATGAAGTAGTAAAAACTCTTCTCTGAATAAAATATCATTACTTACCTTTTTGTAACCAAAGGATTACCATAAAACCCATATAAAGAACAAATAACATATATAAATGTAACTTGGGACATAAACATACTTAAGTGGAATAACCATACGGTCGACTCCCACACATATCACTTAATGGAATAGCCATACAGCCAATTTCCATACATACTTAATGGAATATCCATATGGCCGACTTCCGTACCCAATGCCTTGGAGGTTATAACGTAACCACCCGTCTTGGTATTCACGACACCACCCGTCATAATGTCCAAGTACCATTATAAAATCATAACACATAAAACCAACATAAAGGAATGATAACATTTCCACATTTCAATCACAATATATCATTGACATAATATAATCCTTTATGAAAAAAAATTTCAATACCGAATTACAAAAAAAAGTATATGGTATTTATTTTATTTTAAAAACATTATGGCTTGTTGAGGAAGCCAAAGTCAAATAATACTTGTGGCGGCGGAAAAGGTCGTTGTCGCCGCATACATTAAAAGAAACATTCCTTTTTTTCATTTTGTAAAATGCTTCGTAGAAAAATATTCCTTTTGTATAAAAGTAAAAGTCAAAAGGGTTTATACACCGTATAAAATAAAGTTGTGTATAAAACGAAATATGCCTCAATGAAAGGAGATTGAGACGAAGTCCCTTACAAAGACGGTATCCTTGGTTTAAGGATAAATCAATTACATAATTATGTGTGACAAAAAAATACACCAAATATAAGTGGATATTAAGTGTAAAACAATCAGAGTTTATTCACACATATTCATAGAACAACATATTCAAGGAGTACAAGTTTATCCCAAAGAATCAAATTTGGGCTAAGAAGTTCCCTTGCAAAAATTTGACAGCCTAACGGCGTCACTTCAAAAATTCAGAAAATGAGTTGATGAGAGATAAAAAGGGGATCTCATAAATTGGACATAAAATTTACATTAATCAGGATATATAAGAACATATCCCAACATAACAGTATGTGAATTAAAAGACATAACAAATGAAGTCTTTTAAAATGAGGAGGGTGAAAGGTTCCCTTACCGACTTGGGTAACTTTCGAATAGTACACCCCACTTAAGAAGTGTCATACAATGAATATGTAAATACCCATAAATGGAATTATATTAAAAAATTAGTGTAATAATGGGAAGTTCATAAACCACTCAAAGGAAATTGTGGCAAATGTAGCATAAATCTCACGGGAATAAAGGTGAGATGAAAAATCTCTTACGAAAACTCGGTAGCCTAACGACGCCACATAAAACATCCAAAATGGATTGATGAGAGGAAATAGGGTATCTCATCATATCAAAATAAAGTTTACAAATAGAGGAATACAAAATAACATCCCCCAACATAACAAAAATGAGCTTAAAAGAAGTGACATAAAGGAGAGTACTAAAAAAGAAAGAGATAGGTTAGATCTCTTACGAAAACTCGGTAGCCTAACGGCGCCACTCAAAACTTCCAAAATGGATTGATAAGAGGAAATGGGGTCTCTCATCATATGAACAAAATAAGTAGAGTATGATTAATATAAAATAACATCCCAATCATAAGAAATATGAGCTTTAGAAGGAATGACATAAAAGAGTATAAAAAAAAGGGGAGTAAGATCCCTTACCTCAGGTCCGACTTGACTCGATCGTTCTTTAACATCCTGAATAATAAACATGAGTTAATTTCTACTTGATTAAGATACTTTTTAAAGTTCATTATTCCTTCTATATCACTTATTTTCATGTTATAAACATTATGTAACCATTTAAGTTAATAATGTTTTTTTTGTCGATATTTGATTCTTAAGTCGAAAATGGACTTCTTACAATTAAATGTTGTTCGTGTGGTCAAAGGTTATTTATATCCAGAATTACATTCCTGATTTGGATAGCATATATATCATATATATCCAGCATATACATGTATTTATAATATTACATAATCATTTAGACGTAAGAAATGAAATGCACCGTTCATGGAGACGGTAAGTCGTACGTACGCATGAACGCTACTTTCATTTCTATCTCATACATTAATGGAAATAAATAATAATGATATAGAGATATATTTTAATTCCAGTAGAACATCATATATAATAACTTTAAATCCATCCTTTATATGTCCCACATATGGCATTAACGAATCACATCACTTTGAGGGGGCGGTTGTCCGCACTTCCTTAAATGAAGATATCGCGTATAACCATAATGGAAGCCATAAAGGTAAGCCACAAATTAAAAATACTGAAGCTTAAGTAACACATAAACATATTATATATCATATATAAATATAGTGACATCTTAATGGCCACCTTTGAAGGTGTTATATGAGTGTTGAACAATCATCGTTTCGTGAGGCAGAAATTCGCCATCCACGGAAACCGTATGTTCTTTAACCATTAGATGTTGGTGTGTGTAAGTGTATCTCGAATCCTTATTATAAAAACATCCAAGTATATTGAATATACTGGAGTTGTTACAAAAAAAATGAATAAAAAGAGTTTATGGGGTTGGAGAAGGAAAATAAAACAAATGAACAAGAGAGAAGGAATTACCTTTAAAAGTGTAACTCCTTTTGATTTGAGCCTAAAGGCTTCCTTTGAAAGGATTCTGCCCAAAGGGAATCCTCTTGGATGAGGAGAGGGATGTGGAGAGTGTAAATGGGAAGGGGATGGCCGAGCCAAAGGCTTGAGTAGTGTGTGAAATGAGGTAGAGTTGGGGGCCTTTTATAAGAGGAGAGGAGGGGCACTTTTGGAAATCATAAAACTATTATTTTATTTTCAAAAGTGTTTCGAATTTATAAAGTCCCAAATTGATAGATTTCTAAGATACGATGATAAGGATTCTAAATATTCCCATACAATAGGTTTTGTACATGTGTAGGTTTTAAATATTACATTATCTTTCCATTTTATTTAAATCGTTAAATAATGAAGTCATTGCTGCATCATCATTATGTCATAAATAATTTAATTTATATAAAGTCTAAAAATTATTAAAAAAATACTATGATGTAGAAAATATTTTTATATTTCTAATTAATATTTATAATCAAAAATATGATTAGTATAACCCCTTCTAAAAATTGTTTTATTAAAACAATTTATGTTAGTGTCATTTTCACCTTTATTTAAAAAAAAGCATTAAAGTCATTATCACACCCAAGTGGCTCCATGGGGTCCCCTAAATCGACCCATGGGTTGTCTTGGTATACCATGACACAACCAATAGGGTTAGGACATGTTTCAAGCTCATATAATTTTATTAAAGCATTATTTTTACCTTAAACTACACTAATTACCACTAATCGCGATTAAAAACTTAATAAGTTACTATTCACCAAAAAATTATTTTTATCCCATTGAACCACATTTTACTTTTAATGACAACCATGTATGTCGGATTTTTTGAAAATAAAAACACAATGATGGAAAAATTTCATTTAAACAGAAAATCAGTTTTTATAAGTACCACTTAGTGGTTTCACTATTCATTAAAAATTGAAGTTTTTCAGAAAATTACCAAAAATTCACCCTAAGCTATATTTGATATTAAGAATTCAAAAATGAAGTATATTTTACAAAATTCAAAACATATAAGTCACATTAATTAATTTAATAATTAATTCCCGCTGTCAGAGCAAATAGCGTATTTTTATGAAACAATAAGTATCAAAAGATTAACACTAGTTTAAGTCCGATTTCAATGTAAAATTAATTCCAACGACCACTATTGGATTTAATGGTAAAAATATTTTCTAATTTCACTTTAAAAAAATCAAATTATAATCTAATCATATAAATAAATTAGATTAAAATGAGGTTTTGAATTAAAATACAACATTTTACACTATTCATTAAAAAATGAACTTTATCGGAAAAATACCAAAAATTTACACAAAGTAAAATTTTATGTCCCGATTCTAAAGAAGAGTTTTATTTCGTCCAAAAGAATGTATAAGAGTGATCAAAACTATATTTAATGACAGTTCGCCATCAGAAGGCAATAAGTGAACCTTTAGTGAAAATTAGGGTATAAAAGCCTAAAATTGAATTCTATCCGTATTTTAAGCCTTTGGATAAATGTAAAAACATTTAAAAAACATATATAATCATATTTTAGTTATTTCTATCCATTCCTGCCAATACAACGGCTACATGTTAACTGCCTTTTAAAATAATATTATTTTATTATTAGAGTGTAACGTAAGATTCCCAAGAAACTCGTTGTTGCGTATTGGGTACGCCATCGAGCATTGCATCCCCTTTAAAGTAATATTAATATTTGATTCACAAGTATGGATAAATATAAAGATGTCATATTCTTTATTTACCTGGGGTGTTACATAACCACCTAACTGATTACATTATTTTTGTATTCTTTTTTAACTCATAAAAATATATGATACTTATGATAAAATAATAATTTCATTATCTTAAAAATTCATAATCCTTAATATGTCTATTAAAACACAAATAAACGCACTCTTTCTATCAAACAATAAATGAAAGTATCACTCATGCATACGTACAACTAACCGTCTCCACGTACTGATAGACATCATTTTTTATCTCCATATTTTATAAATTTGTGTATTGATGTATTTAATTTTAATATATGATATTTATAAAATAATTATAATTATTAAATTATATTATTATATCTACCCTCTTTCCTTGAAAACTATTGGAAAACCATAATGTCTCTCATAATCTCATTATTATTTAGGATTATATATATTTAAGTTCCAATAGGGTAATATTTATATTCAATTTCCATGTTTTCTAGAAATGAATCCAGAAATGATTTTACTATTCTCCAACAAGTTCACAATGTCATTTTTTAACAATGTATTTTTATATAAATAGTTTGAATGAAATCTTTTTTTTCATCTGAGTTACTTTGTTACTTTTCTAAAAAAATATTGAATGAAGTTTTTTATATTATATGAAATGAAAGGATTTTCCCACCATCATTATGCCTTATTTATTTTTAGTTTTATTTATATGTTTACAAGTATAGTTTCAATGAAAATATTTTCATTTAAAGGATCATTGTTTTTTTACAGATATCTTATTTTAAAATGGAAAGTTATTTTTTCATGAATTTTTAAAAGTGATCTTTCAAAACAATTTTTCATATAAGATGGAATCCTATAATGTTACATATACTTTACAAGTTTTATCATTTAGGTATAATATCCTTATTCATTATTTTTATGGTTCATATTAATAATGAAAATATAAAATGTTTGTAAAACCCATTTCTTTTTATAGGTTCTGATAAATATTTAATTTTTTATGGTCTTTTTGAACAAATATATATAACTTTATTTATTATATGGGTGGAACTTATATCTTCATAAAATAAATTTTGTAATGACAGATAACTCATTAGGTAAATATGATATACTTTAACCTTATTAAATGTTTACAAATTTTTGAATGGATCTAGAATTCATTTCTATAAGTTTATTCATGTCCTAGTTATTATGTCCACAAGTATATATAGACCTTGATTACAAGTCCTTAAGATCATTTGTGGATATGGTTTTAGACATTATGTTTATGTGAGGTCCAAATATATGGGACTTAAAATAAAAAGTTAAAATGTATCTATTTTTATATGTTCACAATGTTATAAGTTTATATATATTCAACAATTCCATGCCTCAATGCAATTTTATGCTTCCATGGATCATGTTATTTGATTATTTACCAATCATTTTTATGAACTACTAAAATTTACTCCATTAATATATTTTTTTATAATCCTAGATAGATTGGGTATAAACATTGTATGTTACGAAATGACACCTTTCTACCAATATTTTAATTTCATATGATGGTCAATTGAACACTCTAGTTTCCTCCCTTATATTATGGAGATGAAGGATGGGGTTCATTCTGTTTTTTTTGTAGTCAGTGAGGATGTAGTAGTCAATCTTCTTATCATTGGGAAATATGGTCCTTTAGTTAAGGGAGGCATTATGGATTTTTTTCAAGAGGATTATAATATCTTTTCTTCTATTTGGTACTAAGAAGTTTAGTTCTCTAGAAGACAGTATAGTTGATAAGGTTACAAATATTTAGAGTCTTGATATTTTTAGTTTATTCCATAAAGATGGTCCTCCTCCACTATTTGATTAGTTTGATTAATTTTTGTAATGATTATAGATTTTTTTCATATTTTTATTGGCCAAGAGGGTGTTACATCCCCCTCAATAGTCAATAACATGGATAACACTATTGAAAAGGAATGAAATATGAATTGTAGGACTAAGAAGTTAATTGATTAAACTACAAAATATGCAGAAGGTCCATTAATGCAGGATCCATCATTTTAAACAGCAAAAACTGGGTTCCTTCTATTTTCACTCAAGATCATACCCAATCAAGTAATATGTATACTACTCTATGTTGTGTTTCTTGGGATGAAGGTGGTAAGGAATCTACTACACTAGATCATGATCATATTAATGTTTTCACTACCGATGGGGATTGTGGTGCAACATATAAGGGAAGTAAGAATAAGGAATCATTAAAATATGATCATGTAAGTCAATAATATCATGATATTCATTGAACAACGCTCATATCTGTTACCCAATGAAGGTCTTTTCTGGAATTTTTATGGTCTATTGAATTATCCCATAGTCATTGTCCTTAAGAATGTTATTGTGAGAGAAATTCCCATTCTTATTGGAAATTTCAAACCAAGAATGAGATATGATAATTGGAAATATTTTAATCGAAATTCTCATGGTTATTATATTATTTCGAATAATCAGTAAAAAGATTATATAGAGTCTCATTGGGTCCTAAATCATTGATGATATTACTCTTAATTCATGTGGTAATGATCATCAGTCCACTACCATATATGTTTGATTGAATGATGCTGAATTATCTATTTCTTTTTACTATTATTTTAATAAATATTAATTAATAATGTCTACATGAAAAAATATAGATTACATATCTTAGAAAATGTTTCATATATGGATATGGGTTGGGGACTGTAACATTTTGTTAATATCTAATGAAAATACTGGATGAATTTTTTACCGGACCACTGCTCATGAGTTCTCTTCGTATGTTGATACATGTATCTTGTATGAGGTTTAAATTTTTGTAGATGATTACACATGGATCATGTATTTTTATAATTGAATAAAATCCATCACATTGGACAGATGTTTTGTGAAAGTGGATTAATGGAATGATTCTATTAAGATATTTGGTCTCACTCTTCCAAAATTATATTATAATAATAATCCTTCTCTTGCTTATATTTTTCTATATATTTAAATGTCAAACCCTCATCTTTTTATATTGAATTACTCTTTTCCTATCATTCATGGATAGTAGGAAATTATTGTGGATGGGTGGATGGTTTACTTTTTTTCTTATTCGTTGAATATTCTATCTACTAAATCAGAAAATGTTTCAAAAATGCTTAAGGAATTGAGAAATAATTTCTTATATAAGATTTAAATTGATATAGAAGAGGATTATAATCATTTCATTCATTTCCAAGATATTTTTCAGGATCAAAAGTTACACTATAATGATGAAATTCAAGTCCTTACCAAGATTAATGATTTAATATCCCCGAAGAAGAATCCTTCTCAAAATCAGTTTAATATCATGTGGATGAAGGATGGTGATAATATCTCTAGTGTGTTTCACAACATTCATTGGGATAAGAAGGATATGAAAGGGCTCACTACCCTTAGTATTCATTGATATTTTGTTTTCTCTGAGAATGAAATTTTCAATGTTGTGACCGATTATTTTGAAAGCATATTTACAAATAAAGGGGGATGAAACAATAAAAAATGGTAAAGTATATTTCTCAAAGCATTGTTTATTATCATAAAATGAAGCTATTAGAGGTTAATAATAAAAATGAAATTAATTTTCCATTATTTTTTATCAATATTGATATTGTTTCAGGTCCTGCTGGTTTTTTTAAAAACAATCTTTTTGTTCAACTTGGACTTTATACATTTTGAGGTTGTTAATTTTTTGAGGGAATTTTTCAACAATGATTATATGAAATATGAAGTGAATTAAAATTTTTTTACTTGGATTACTAAAAAAAATATTTCTGTCTATATTAATGGCTCCATACATATTTCTATAGGGAATTGAATTCCAAAACTGATCAGTGAAATCTTGACTTGTAGATTGGTAGATGTTGCTAAGGGCCTTATCATAGTAAACTAGTTCAGTGTTGTCCCTATTAGGAGCATCCCAAATAAAATTTATACTCCTTTAGAATATGTTAATATCATAATGAAAATTTAAAGGATATTAACAATGCTTTGAAAATTTATATCTATATGGTTTTGACATAAAAAGTTGAATTTTACCTTTTTTGTTCCCAGAATGCATGGGTTTTCTTCTAAATTTATCAACATAGTAAGTTGTATCCTCAAGAGTTCTAGGCTCTCCATTCTTTTCAGTGGGTCAACAATAAGTTTAATTTAGAGTTCTAGTGGGATAAGGCTAAGGAATATGTTATTTTGTCATCTTTTTTCTATTTTTTAGGACTATTTATTTTGTTTCCTTAAAGATATTGTTCTTGATGGAATTTAAAAATAGATTTAGGTTATAAGAAGACTAATTTCACTCTCACATATTTTATGTGTTGATTATATTCTTTTTTTTTGGGAAAGCTAATAGAAATACCATTTCAATATTCAATTTAACTTTAGGGTATTATAATGAAATTTCTGGTCATTTTTTAGTTAGAATAATTCATATATGGTGTTTGGGGAGGGAGTTTATGATTCTAAGATAAATAGAGTGGCCTGGGATCTTGGTGTTAAGACAGGGTCCAATCCATTTATTTACTTTGGGCCCCCACTTTTTTAGTGACGTGTGAATATGTGTTATATGGAGGGTTTATACTGAATAATTATCAATATAAATCCAACATGTGAATGAAATACTATGTTTGATCCACGTATAATTTATTTGGTTAACTCTATCATAACCACACTATTTTTCTTGGAATTATCATTATATATATGGACTAGAGTGCTCATTAAAGAATATCATATCATGATTTGTAATTGTTTTTGTATTGGATGAATACATTAAAGTATGTTAGTTATGGTTTCTTTTAAAAATGGTGTCGAAACTACAGATAAGGGATAAATGGGTATTAAATATCATAGGATTTTCAATGACACGCTAATTAAAAAATTAACCACGAGTATGATTTCCTCTGATGATCCGTTATTGGAGTTCTTTACCACCTTATGTTTTAGTGAATTATATAATATATATTTTAGGACTATTCTTTCAGTCATTTTTCCAGCTATTAGGAATTCTTATCATGATATAATTTTATATTCTAGGGTGATGGTCTGTAAGCAGTTTTATTTAAATAGTTGGAGTACTTTGTGGTGTTAAAGTCCTATTAACGGGGAATTTTTCATTCAAAACTCTGTGAAAAATTTCTCAATTACTGATATTCAGTGTTCAATAATTTTTCATGAGTTTCTACCCACATAACTCATGGTTTAATTTAATAGGTATATATACGTGGATCATGCTACCATTGTCTATACACTGAGTCTAACTAGAGTTTTAACCACTAGTTATTTCTACCAGTATTTTTTTGATGGTTATATTATGTTTCCATCATGGTTGACAAGATTTTAGATATCCTTTATTTAACCAACTTCTTTGTTACTCATTTGTTATATTTGGAAGCAATGAATCCCCTTAAAGAATAATATTCAATGTAAAAGGATTATGCATGCCTCTACCCACTATCATTTTCTACATACTGGGGATACCATTAATCAATTTTTCATCAATTGAACATTTAATTTCTTGTTGTGTATCCATCCATATGGAATTTTCAGTTGAAAAATTTATCATGAGAGAATTGTTTTGTAGTTTTTCTCCATCTACAGTACGAATTTCAGAGAGTAGGTACATGCTCATTTTTTGTGAGTTGTATTGGTATTGTCTCCAATGTCTGGAAGGAAAGAAATTCGTTATCTTTTTATGTTAACATGACCTAATTTTATGTTAGATAATCTATCATTCACAAAGATATTTTGGATATATCCAAACACCAAACTGAAGCTTTGAATTATGATTTAGTTGATTTAGTTATCGTGAGGTTTGTTGGTGTTAGTGGAAGGACCAAGAAAACATTAGAGGATAAATATATAATATGGATAAATATGATATGTGGGTGGTTGAATGTGGTTATGGATGGGGTGGAATTAGGAGAACCAGGGCCCTCAAGTTATAGTGGAATCTTTTTTACTCATCGGGGTCGTGTTAAGGGATGATTTTTCAATTTCATTGGGAATAACCATTCAATTGAAGTTGAATCATAGTATATGATCATTGATTTTAGGTATATTTTCTATAATGGATGAAAGTTTATTTCAACTGAGTCAAAATCATGTTTAGTAGCTTATATTATTAAAAAATGATCCCATAATGTCCCTTATATAATGTTATCTCCCAAGAAAAATTTACTTCATCTTTTGGAATGTATTTTCCATAATGATACACATGGATATATGTTAGAAACTCAAGTTCATTATTCCCTCTCCATGTGAAAAATTATCAAGATCAGTAAGATATTTACTTTTTTGATTATATATATTTTTTATATTTTGTTGAATCATATACACGTGGTGATTTACATACCCATCTTTGTAAAGCTCCCTTATAATGTTTCTTTTTTTCCCTTATTTTTCTAATGATTTTTTAGTAATAGGATTTCATGACTCTTAAACAATATGATTATCATTATGATGGATTTAAAATAAATCTAATCATGGATAACCTCGGATAAACATAAAACATCAATGATTGAAAATAATGTGTCATTATTTAGAGCTCTTATAAATGATCATGCAGTTTCCCACTATGATTCAAGTTTCCCAAAATATGATTTTGGTTTTAGATAATGGATATAACTATGAGTATTAATGTTAATGATTCATTGATGGAAAATTAGAATGATTTTCCATATACATATCCAAAATAAAAAATGATATTGATGGAGAAACCTCGTTATTATTCCTAATCAATAATGATGTAATATGATCAATATTCTCAGCATAAGTGAGTTTATTGACACACTAAACAAGAAGAAAATGTAATATCATGATGACTATTGAGGAAATAATGTTCAATTTCATATCATCAAAAATTTGGGAGGAACCATAGAGTTTAATTCCTCAAAGAAATATGAGGAAGTTTTACTTGTGAAAAAAACCATAGAGAATGTAATTTTTGAGGATAATTGAATGGTTTAGTTAAATCGATGGAAGAGAATAATGGTTTCAATAAGAATCATTAAAAAATTTATTATTTATATGTAAAAATTATGTTCATTGATGTAACACCCTATTACACTTCTCTGGTACTCTCTTGTTTATAACTTGATTTTTCCATCCTTTTTTAGTGAGTTTAAATGATTCATAGGGATAGGGAGACATTTTTAAGGAAAATGACCTAACGATCAGGAATTTACATTTTTTTGAATTAGTTAAGTATAGTTATAAACTTCCCAATGACATAACCAGGTTCTTTTCTTGTTCACAGAACACTCAGAGTGGGGTTTTCATGTTTTTCTTCTTAATCCTTCACATTATGCGGTCTTCCAGTTTATTAAATTTCATATAATAGGGTTACACATCATTTAATATTTACTTGGTTGATGTGGTGAACTAGATATAGATATTTAGTGTTTTACTTTTAGTGTAATAGGCTTTTGTTGTGTAATTTCAATAATTAGGATTTTAATAATATAACGATGGGGTTTTCATTGCACATGAGCCTTATAAATTACATAACATGTAATGAACCTGCACAACGTGTAAATGTCACATGTTTGGATTTTAGGGTTCAACTTAGGTGAATTATCATATCATCCATTGACGAATCTTTTTCTTCCCTATCTAGAAGCTCTTTGGGGTGAATTTGATGTCCTCTAACCCTTACAAATCATTTTATCCAGTGATTGATAATTGTTTGAATTTGTGGTGCTCTTATCTGGGTAATAGATCCTCTTTTTTCTTCATTTCATTGGTCATGGATATTACTTTTAATATTATTATGTTTTTAATTTGTGATAAGATAGTGTTTTCTATTGAACCATTTCATTTTTATAGAGTTCCATTGATTTTGAAGTCTATTATAATTGTTTCTAATCATAATTGTCATAAGAAGATAATTTTATTCTATTTTGATGTAGTTGTTTATAAACAAATTGTTAATTCAATGGATTGGTTATTTTTATTGGTAAATTTCTTTTATTTGTTCATGTAATTTATGTGTTAGGGCTAAAAGGGGCCTAGATACCCTAAAGGGGGTGTGAATTAGTGTATGGTTACTCTTTAACTAAAATTCATCTTTCCCCATATGATCTTGACCTCTATATTATTAGGGTCACATTTTTTACTCTTATGTTGTTAATGTTTATCTTTTTCTATCCTTATTTATCGAAAAATGATGCTTTGGATGCAATGTTGGAAAACAACCAGGTAGAAACAGAGATTTTTACTAGGTTCACCCTCATTGGGCTGCATCCAAGGAGCATACAATGATGACGTTCCACTATAACAAATCCAATAAAGCATACTAGAATAATTTATGGGAAGGATCACTTCTATTCCTAGGCTCACTACCATTACAATGTTTTTCATTAACTCACTGCTTCCCCATGGGTCACACTGTGTTCCTCTATCTCTCTGTCTCGCTACCGATAGAAAGGATCACCATGTTTCTATACCTTTGATAACTGCTCTAGAAAGGATCCACTCATAGTTTATATACTAGTAGGTCCCTTTATTCTCACAAATAAATGCATACTTCCCTATATGTAGATGGTCTATTTATGTCCTAATTTCATCCACATATGCATACCACTTTACCACAACACTACTCGGTAAATCCAAATCATTCGTGCAACTATTTTTGTGTATTTCACGCAACATTAATGCCTTGAATGCAAGATTCTAGTTTCTTCGTGAAACTCTCCTTGCACCCAACTTCAATATTTCAGGCAACTCAATGTTACGTCCAACTTTATCAGCATCTGTGCAACTCAAAATATTTCACGCAACTCCCTTTGCATGATATTATTATGTGATCTGGTGCTCACATTTTCTCTATGTGTTGATTTCTACCGAATGAGGGGGGGGGGACTCTTATTTATAGGCATTATGGACCCCTACGCAGAAGATTCACTATCTCACACAAGATCCTCTTCGAGCATTCAAAACATCGTTTGACGTCGCATTGGGCATGCAAGTTTCTTTCACATAATCTCATCTTTTGTGGCCATTTCAAAATCATTCACACACTTCATGCCATTTCCATTTTTTGACATTCTATTCCCAAAACATTCCTTTCATGAATGTTTCCATTCCATATTCAATCTTGTGGGCAACTACCTTTTCCAAAAACATGTTCCCCCATTTTCCAATATTTAGGCCCAAAAAATTGGCAAACCCTGGAAAATGGCACCATCTTGTGTCAGTTCATTTTATACCACCTACAAATATTCCATTCCTTTGTCAACATTATTTGTCAACATTGGTTTTCAACAATATCTCTGGAACATGAAAACTCACCATGGAAACCCTCTTTGTCAAAAAAACCAACCAACTTTGTCAACAAACAGAAAAACCACAAAAAAACATCAATGTTACTGAGAGGGATTTTAGTCCAACAATATCCCGCATTGGGTTTTTTACAACTCTTTTCATAATGATTCTATGAACTTTGATAACTCACTAAACTCCTTCCATATTTATCCACCATTCGCCTCTTGAGATTCTGATAGTGATCAAAGACTCATTCAACACAGGCTTTAAAGCCACATGAGCAATTCTTGGTATAAGAAGAAAGAGTAGTATGAAATGTTTATCAATGAATCACTTCATTTATGAAATCTATTATTGATTCCAAACTGATAACTATTGATGATTGCTAGAAACCTTATATCCCCATTCCAACACCACTATTATTATTTTATCACGATCCTCAGTTGTCGTGATATTTATTCTTTGATCGATCACTACTAGAATCTCCAGATTCAACACTCTCCTTCTTAGCTCTGGATGATCAATTAAAACACCACATACTCTCATCATGATTCTCCCCCTATATGATTCTTCACCTGTCCTGATAAACTCCCCCTATCTCTATTTTCCACCTTTCAATTTCTCCCCGTGTCTTTTAAAACCCATTGTCTACCTTCTTTAGCCATAGTTTCTCCTCCTTTAAGAGTCACACATGACCCCCATTTTCAACGAACCCAAAGGTTACTCCTTTGTAGTCTGAATAAATGGAAAGAACACCGAGTGGTACATCAGAGAAAATCACACAATACCTCAGAGAGAGAGGGGCACATCCATACTTATTCAATTACAGAGAGTCTATTAAACTCCAAGAGCTTGTCGATTTCTCTCAAAAGATTATTTTGGTAAGGGAATTGCTAAAATGTCTACAACCTCTAGTTATGTAGGCACATACACCATCCTCATGATTCCCTGATCAACATTCTCCTTGATAAAATGATACTTTATCCCAATTTTGTTTGACTGTGTGTGATGGACGAGGGTTTTACTGCGATTTAAAGCACATGAGTTATTGCACTGGATTTGGATCAGATACATCAGTTCAACTACCATATCCTCATATTTCTGATTCATCCACAATAACTATGTGCATTCTTGAGTGGCATAAATATACTCAACTCTTCAGGTGATCAATGAAAAGAAATATTAATTCTTCCTTATCCACGAAATACACAAACCACCAAGATAAAATGCACCTCTTAATGTTTATTTCTTATCATCCACTGAAGTGGACCAATCTACATATGTGTATCACAACATCTCTTGCTGATATTTTTCATTTTACATTAAACTGAAATCCATATTTCCTTTGATATACTGAAGTATTCTTTTCACTGCAAGAATGTGGAGTTCCTTGGGATTTCTTTGATATCACATTTCTTGGAATGTGGCGAATACAATTCCAGGCCATGTTGCTTTTAGATACAATAGAATTCAAATGTTTTTCTTGTACTTTGTGATATTAACCACCTTGCCTTCATTATCCTTCGACAGTTTCACTCAGGTAGAAACCAAGTAATTAGATCTATAGAATTCCCCATTCCAAATATCATTATAACATCCTTGGAATATTTGTATTGAGAGATAAATGTTCCATTAAATCTTTGTGTTACCTGTAAAGCATGGAATAACATAAGCTCACCAATCATAGAAATTTCAAACTCATATTTCATGAATTCCGAAAACTATCAGCATTTTTCTTCATCTAATCCTCCAAATATTATGTCATCGACATAATATAGAACCATCTTCCTTTTATTACTGTTGTTGTTGAAATATATATTATAATCAACTTCTCCATGCTGAAAACTGAACTTCGTTAAATGCTAATCAAGCCTTGAGTACCATGCTCGTGGATCTTATTTCAGTCCATATAATGTTTTTTTCATCCCAAAAAAGATGTTTAATCCTCATGAATGGGAAAATCATCTAGCTACTTGATATACACTTCTTCCTTAAGAATATCATTCAAGAATGTATATTTGACATCAATCTAAAACAATTTTAACTTCTGTTGCACTGTAATGGCTAAGAATAATATGAATGTCTCTTTCCTTGAAATCCGAACAAATTTCTCAACACAATCTATTAACTCTATCTGGGAGTATCATTCTCACACTAGTCATGCATTATTTTGAATTACTATTCCATATTCATTCATATTGTTGTGATAGAACCACTTAGTCCCAATGAAATCCTTATCCGGTAGCCTCAAAAAAATCTTCCATGTCTGATTCTTCTCAATTTGATCAAGCTATTCACTCATATCCTGAACCTAGTTTTCATCATTTTCTGCATCAGAAAATATTTTAGGCTCTACTTGAGATAATAAATCTGCATGGTCTATTCATTTCATTCTTCTTTTAAACTGGTGCTCATTGATCACAAATGATATTATGCCTATCAATTTCATCTCGACTCTTTGGATTTTGTGATGATACCGATTTTACTTCCTCATTCTCATCAACAGTATATTCATCTGAATCAACATCGGCCACTTATAATCCTCCTATGTTACTTTCCATTTCATCACTTTCATTAAGAAACTTTTCATTGTGTTGTTCAGTAGTTTCTTCATTTCCCACAATAGTGACATCATTTCTCTCAACAACTTTTCCCAGCCTCTTATTAAAGAATTGTTGATATTCTTTTGTATCTCCTTGGTTTCTTGAAAACAGTAATATTATTCCACATTCTTAAAAAAAAAAAATAATCATGATGTGCATGATTTTTGCTGCTGCATCACAATTCTCCTTCTCTCGATGGATGACTAACACTTGAACTGGAGCATGATACTGATGGAAATATATTCATTGCAACATTGAACCACTGGACTATCCTTTTATAGCATTGTGAGATATTCAGTTTCAATGTAGAATCTTGATCATATAATCTCTACTTTCTACAGAACATGACCATCTAACACAAATTTTAATGATCGAACTATTGTGTAATAACACTTGTTGAACATGATATTATATCTGAGATTTAACTATTCTGATCATTCTCTTATCATGTAATTTCAGCAACCATCATATCCCATTGAGAAATTTCATCTAAATAGGTGATAGAATTCTCCCCCTATGATGTCTAACTCTTCTAGTTACCTGACCTATTTTTTATACCCATAAATATTCTTCTTCCCCTACATCATTTCATCACATGAGATTCAGGTTTGAGAAACTTCTCTAGCATAATCACTTTCTATCCTGCTTCGTTTCTCCCTTCATTTATCCACTCTGGTCCCTAATTTGAATCAATTGAAACTATAGATCATATCAACACATCATGTCACATATTTAGATACCACTTCGCTTTGGATTGTATTTCCTTAATACATGAAACACATGATTCATTAGTTAACATCATTTATAAATATAGGAAGAGGAGATCTATTGGAATTCTCAAGATAAGGATTATGGTTGATCCTGATGGGTCAACCCTTTGATTATATCTTACAGATCATCACACTCATTCCTTTTCCACTCTATCTAGTCTTCCAACGTCAATTGCTTTGGCCATATGACTAAGCATTAATTACACAAATGTTGAGTCCTTTTTTGATTTTTAGATTCTGTAAGCTTGTCTTTTTTCATAATTTGTCGTTTAATCCCACATGTACACATTTATGTCTTTGATGTTCTGTCAATATGCCACTTTCCATGATTTCTTATCTTAGTAGGAATCTCTCTACTTATCATCTTCCCTTACTTCATCCGTCATTGTAGGGATCTTCCTCTTTCCTCCACTTCTCGATGTTCCACATGACATGAAAATTTTCAATGCATTATTTTTTTCATTGTTTTATTAGATATATGAGTCACCACACTATTTTGTGCTAGTGGTGATTCCTCCATTGAACATGCACTCTTCATACTCGTAGCTGGAGTAGATCTACCCTTAATCTTCCATGTTTGTTCACATTCTCTCCACAAGAGCTGTTGTGAGTGTAATGGAGGAGGTTATTGAAATACTTTTATTTTATCGCCTTGTGATACCCCTAAGGTAGAAAACCTATTTTCAACATACCAATTTGTCTTCTAGTGTATAATTTCTCATTATATACCACTAGAGTCAAGAATTGCCTTTCAAGTTCTCTTTCTTTTCCAGCATTCTTCTATCTCCAATATTATGCCAAATGCCTATAATTAAAACATATAAAACATTTTCCATAAAAATAATACCTCATTTCATCATTTCTATGTCGAGATGTTGATGAATCTTGAGTTCCTCCTCTAACGTTGATCTCCTGATCTTCCTGGCACATACTCATGGTGTGTCCCACTCTTACCCAGTAATAGAATCTAATGAATGCTTTTCTCTGAAAGACTATTCTTTCTGATTTCTCTCTACACATCTTCTTATTCTCAGATTTAGTAATGTTTCTTTTTTCACAGCCTAAAACATATTCATGTGCCTCTAAACAGAAGCTTGATATATGACCATGAATCCCAGAAAAATAGGACATGCTCTCATTTCTTCTTGTAAAAGCCTTTTTTATGTCCATCTCCCGAACCTACAAGGATATTCTTGTCTTTGGAGAATTTCACTACCATTTACATTTCATGCATATAAGTCAAATCATCATATCAAATTCTAGATTTTCCAACAATGGATGACCTTTGGGATGATACCATCATTTTATGATTATCCTCTAATGTATAATATTTGGCATTCAATTCATCATCACTGGCTAAAGGATAATCAAATAGTAAGTGCAAGGCATCCTTCTACATGGGCTTGTTTTAGGATTTTGATTTCTCCATTTCATTATAGACTGATTTTATTTATTCTTTCAACTATTGAATCTTTGTATCACTTGATTCATGTTGGGTATCAAATAATCTCTTGAGAATCATTCCTCAACTCATGTCATCTTCCAATTCACGTGTCATCTTATCCACCATGTCACTTTTCTCATTTACTTTTAATTTTTTATGGGCAAGAGTATCAGAAAAAAATGCATTATCTTATTGTAGCCTTTGATTCTTCTAAACTACATTAGATAGTTGTGCAGAAAGATATTAATTTATGGATTTCAGATTTTGAATTTCATCTTACTTCTGATTCTCTCCCTTGTCATTGGCTTTTTTTCTCTGTTTGAAGATATCTTTTGTAGTTCTACAACTTGAGAATCATTTATTCTCCCTCATATCAATGGCCACATTAATAACTCTTTAATTTAATCATACTTTCTTATTAACCTCAATATCCATTACTTGGATCCAGATATCATTAGATTTCATCTTTTCACCCAATTTTTTATCCCATTTCTTTTCCTTGTGGAAAACTACCTCTTTTTGACTTCTTGGAGTTTATTCATCATCAGTGGTCCCAACATCACTTGGAATATCAGGTTATTTACTCATTCCTTCACCATCACGGAATGAGTAGGTATTTTCAATGTCTGATTAATCCAAATGATTCTTCTATTCATTACATGACTCTTTTAACTGAATCACACTTGATCCGTTGACCCTTCCACACTGGGAAATTTTATGAGGCTTCTGCTTCTTCTTTGAGGTTCTTCCCCTTTCCAAGGAAGACTAAGATAAGAGAAAACATAATAAATAAATTGAAAAATTGACTGAGAGAAGTCAATGAAAACAAATCTGATGAATGAAATCATCCCTCTGATACTAATTTTTAGGACTAAAATGGGCCTAGATACCCTGAGAGTGGGGTGAATCGTGGTATGGATATTATTTACATAAATTATTCCCACCCCATTAGATCTTTACCTCTATATTCTAAGTTTCACTTTGTTTAATCTTATGTTGTTAACATTTAACTTTTTTCCCTTATTTATATGATGATAATTCTTTAGATGAAATGCAGGGAATCAACTAGATAGACACATAGTTTTTTTTCATGGTTCACCCTCACTGGGATATGTCCAAGGAGAATACAACGGTGATGTTATGCTATACCAAATCCACTAAATCTAACAGTAATAATGTTCATGCTATATCACTTTTATTCCTAGGCTCACTTACTTTACAATATTTAGGGTTAGATCACTGCTTTCCCAAGGGTCACTCTTTGTTCCTCTCTCTCTTCAACTCACTACCAATAGAAAGGATCACCCTCTTATTCTTCCTATGCTCACTGCTCTAGAAAAGATCCACTTGTAGTTTATACACATACATGTCACTTTATTCTCAAAAATTAATGCATCCTTTACTGTACATAGATTCTCTATTGATGTCCCACTTTCATCCACTGATGAATACAACTTTACCACAGTACTAATGGGTAACTCAAAATCTTTCACTCAGCCCTTTCTGTGTCTTCTGAAGGACTTTAATGCCCTGCATTCAAGATTCCAATTTTCTGCAAAACTCCTTGACTTTAACTTCAATCTGTCACACAAATCAATATTATGCGCAAATTTATTAGCTTTCACAAAACTCAAAATCTTTCAGGCAAATCCCTTTTCACAAAATTTATACGTGATCCAATGCTCTGATTTTTTAAAAGTGTTCAAATCTACCGAATGAGGGGAAAACCTCTTATTTATAGACATTATTGAGCCCTGCATGAAAGATTCAATATGTCGTGCAAGATCATATTTGAGCATGCAAAACCCCATTTGATGTCGCATTGGGTGCGCAAGTTTCTTTTGTGCAGCCTCATCTTTCGCACACATTTCGAAATCATTCACTCACTTCATGCCTTTTCCTTCTTTCTATATTCTTATCCTAAAACATTATTTGCACGCAAGATTCCATACCAACTTCAATCTTGCATAAAACTTCCTTTTCCAAAAAAAAGATCCCCCATTTTTTGATTTTGAGGCCCAAAAAATTGGTAAACACTCGAAAATGATTCCACAGTATGTATGTTCCTTTGGTACAACCTCCTGATCTTCCATTCCTTTATTATCGTTCCTTTTCAAAAAAGGTTGTAAAAAATATCTCTGGAACTTGACAACTCACCATGTAAACCATCATTGTCAAAAAACTAACCATCTTTGTCAACAAACACTAACACCAAAAAAACATCAATGTTACCTTGAGATATTTTTGTCCAACATTATGTGATATGTGTTTAAAAATGTTTTATTGGATGGAAAAATATTTTTCAAAAGTGTTTTTTCTTTGAAAATGAATTTACTTTATTTGGAAATGGGTAATCAAACACTAAAGAATATTTTCTTGTGTTTGAAATTGTTTCTTTAAATTGTGAGAATGGTTTTAAAATTTTATTTTGACAGTTGGAGCATTTGTAACCATGGGTGCATTGAGAATGATACATGGGCATCCTTAGTGTGCATTGAATCACTAGGAGGTATCCTTTTTGATATTGACAGACACTGGAAGTACTAGATATTTATTGGATCTAATGTTATTCTTATTTCATTTATTTTTTTTCTAGTATGGATGTTCCCATAGGATAGGGTCCAATACAAGGTGATTTTTCATTTAAGGTTATTTATTAAATGATTTTTTTTATCTTGGATTACTTCTAATAGGTTTTCATTATGAGGTTATATCACATAGTTTTGAATGATAGTCCATTTCATATATATGTGGTTACTTTATAACCTCTTGATTCAGGGATATGATTTATTCTTTATATCAATTCTATTTTTTAAATTTATTATTTTAGATTATGAAATATTTTTATAAGAACCAAAAGGGAATTTTTTTTAAAAGGTTTCGATAAAGGAATATTCTTTGTAAACTTTGTTTTGTTTTAGAAGCTATAACAGTTTCATTTGTGTGTTTATACCTTGTATGGACTCCATGTTGGTATCCTATAATGTGATGTTATCACACCCTATATTTTCCCATGGTTCAATTGTAGAATTTTTATTACATGATATATATAATTGAAGGTGAAACTTGTAGCTTGTCAGGTGCTCCATTGGTATTTCCCTCATATTAGGGTAGATTGGTGGTGAATATGGGTCACATGGAGGATTGTTGGTCTTGTTTTTTTATAGTTGTTTGTTTAGCCTGTTTTTCCTAGATTGTATGGATTTGGTTGAATCTTTTTCATTCATTTAGTACTCTAATTTTATGTCTTCATCTGTTATATACAATCCTTTTCCAATTTTGTTATTTGTCTTACCATATTGGGACTAACTCATGTGTACAGTTTGGTTTACCTAGTTTGATTTGTATCAATTTGGTATCAAATGGAAGAATCAGCCTGAATTGTTTTAATGCTGCTATAGTTTGGTTCTATTTCATGGGTAGACAAGAGTTAGGATTTCTGAAATTCAGATTGTATGTGTGGGAATGTGACTTGGAAAACTCACATCCATTATGGAGCATAAGTTACCATGGGTTCTCAAGGAATATTACCATGTTTGAGACATGGGGTTTGGGGTTATTTAAATTAACTATATAGGGTTATTATTTAAATTTATATATTTATTTTCAAAAAATTATTTTGTTTCATAAAATTGTTAATATCTATAAATAATGGTTATTTAGTTCATTATTCGGAATTTGGAAAGTGTTCCTAATATTATGGAATGTTTCATAACATAAATTTTTATTTTATGGTGTTTATTAGACAATTACATTGAGAACAGATCTTGTAAATATGATAGATGATGTTGTGAGACATTCATTATTGGTGAATCCTCTAGTGGACCCTTCTTTGTTTGAAACTGTTATCCACATCATTTAGATTCTAGGTCAGTTGACTATGGAGAACCCAAGATGTGTGATGGATCATGGTGTTATGTTTTCTATGTAGAACCCACCCACCATTCAAGGGAAAAAAATACCACAAGAATATAAAGAGTGGAATTAGAGGATTGAAAGAATCTTGAATGTGTTATAGA
Organism: Viscum album; assembly: GCA_963277665.1. NCBI lineage: Eukaryota > Viridiplantae > Streptophyta > Magnoliopsida > Santalales > Viscaceae > Viscum > Viscum album. Next base: position 2,058,944,442 of record OY728133.1, on the reverse strand, counting down.
ATCTTGAGGAATCCAAGGTTGCTTTTCCCATGTACGTGTTCAAGAGTGTGGGAAGGATATTTCATGAATTAATTGTGATATATAAGTTTCATGAGGAACTTACCTATGATTCATTAAGAAATATATTTAATTGGTAGTTTTACCATGATACCTTATGTAAGAAAAATAATCATGATTTTATGACCTTGTATGAGGGGAATCACAGCATTCTAGAGCATTGTACCTATTTTTCTATGCCAGTGGATCTAAAACAATAGATTTTCACTAATGAGTACATAAACTCTTGGAATATTGAATTAGGAATGAGTCCAAATTTTTAGTGAATGACGATTCTCATGTTCCTTCTGATGTTTTTGGATGTAGATGAAAATGAAGCTTGTGATGAGGAATAAATTGATGGGAAGATTGGTTTGGGTAGAGATTGAGTTAGTGAATCTATAATCTAGAGTGAATTTTCTATCTAGAAAAGAAAGTGTAATGTTCTTTGATTCTCTTTAGGACTAGTTTTAGGGGATTAAATAGGATATCAATAGGATTTTTTCTATCATTGTGGGTGGTAAGGTCATACCATGGCTACCCGTATTGAAGTTCAATGTACATTTCATCATTTTGGATTATCGGTCCATCTGATGCATTTCTATAAAAGGATGTCCAAGGGAAGTAGGGTTGGATAACCTCTCACCAAGGGATCGTAGGTTCATACTATTGCTTCCATGGGTGGTGGGTAAAATCCTCAAGCCAAATGGGATTTTCACATGGATAAGAATGTGTGTATTTATATAACTAAGAATGTGAAAGAGAGATCTGAAGCTAGGCCATCAACTATTATAGGTGAAGTGTTTATTTCATCATCTGTGGTGTTATATTTGTAAAAATACAAGTTATACTCATTACATTCCATTTTTTAAAGTTATTTTACATGTAGGGATTGTGTTTGGAACTTATTCTATACCTATTAGATATTTCAATGCCTTTTGGAAAGAGGTCTGAACAAAGATTCAAGTGTACCCTATTTTGGGTGATGATGGCTAACTTTTAGGTTGAATAAGACTTCTTTATGCTTGATATTGAAATATTTGACTTCATTATCAACATGGATTAAATGGTCTATGTTAATGACTATACAGAATGATATCAGTGATGAGTATGGTTAATATCTACCAATGGGGCCAATCATATCTCTCATGGTCAGTGAGACTCTAGATAGGGAAGGGAATATCTTATTATTCCTTATGCCTAGGTATTCTCATGTTAGTTTTCATAGATATTTATTGATGTAGCTAACCCCAGTTTGGGTGGTCAAATTCCTGCAGTGGTGAGGTCATACCCTTAAGCATGTATAAGTTGTTTTTCTAGTTTTCTACATGTAAGATAAGTCAAGTTTACTATTTTTATTCTATATGGTTTGATTCCCATTTATATGCCACCATATCGAATGGAAGCTTCTCAGTTGTTTTTACCTAAAGGACACAATGTGTCACCTTGTGAAATCTTGTTTATCCTTTATAAGATGGTAGACATGAGCCTCTGACTTTGTATTGACTATTAGAAGTAATGTCACGTGACTGTTAAGATAAAATGTCTATCTCCTAAGATAGTTGATATTTTTTACCATCATAGAGGGGTTTCATGGTTTTCAATGATTGGCCTAAATTTAGGGCACCTCCAGATTAATTTATGAGAAGAGGATATGACTAAGATAACATTCTAAAGATGATATGGTCATTTTGAGTTTATATTTATTCCATTTGTTTTGACTAATGCATCTGATGTGTTGTTTGGATTTGATGAACCAGATTTCTCATCGTTTTTTGGAAAAAAACTGTGTTAATTTATAATATTTTAGTGTAATGTAGATATAAGAGGGGAATAGAGACCATTGGGATATATCTTTAACATTGAAGGAACATCATCTCTATGGTAAGCATTCAAAATGTGAGTTTCAAATTTCTAATGTGAAATGTATGGGGAATGTTGTATCATAGAGGGGAATATTAGTGGGCCCTAAATTGATATCAGATGATATTTTCCAGTAGTATCCTAGATATGTGTAAGTGATCCTATTTTTTTTGGATTGGCTCATTACTATGGATGGCTTAATCATTATTTCTCTAAACCCACATTTGGGATGAATTATTTAACTCATATGGGTGGACTATTTGAATGGTAAGGAAAAATTATAAGATATTTTGATGATATATAGTTGAGGTTAACATTTGAATCAATTTTGATTCTTCTAATACCAGGGTTGGGTTATGTCATTTTAAGTGATTCTTCTAATCTGAGATTTAGATATTTCTTGAAATAAGGAAAATATGTTGTGGAACATGGCTCTTTCTAGATATTCCCTCATGAAAAGAATTTCCGTAATCATGAACTCTTTTTGAAGTAGTTATGAATACACTAAATATGTGGTCACACAATTTTTTTGCTATCATTTTATAATTTATTCAGAACATAATATCTTCAGATATATTTTTAATATGAAGAATATGAACATTCCATAGAGATAGTTGGTATAATATCTTTAACTATTGATTTTTAAATTACATACACTTTTGGGAACTCAAATTTGGTTTCCAATACATTGATAAGAAAGTTAATGATTCAATATATGAAGGAATTAGTTAAGGAGTGTTCTTCGATGATTTTTTTTGTGAGACGATCTTGGGAGTGGAAGACCATGGTGGACAAGTGTTCTTGGCTTTGATGATAGATGAATCATCCTTGGATGAGAGTGTCTAGCTTGATAAGGTGATAGAAACCAAGTTACATTGATTTAGTGAAATCCTATATTATGGTGAGACCTTGGGATTTTGGCCTTGGTCTGACAATGGTGCTTTATACTTCCATGCTTGGTAGGTAATTTTATTTTCCATGAGGAAAGAGTTTTTGGATAGTGGAAATTTACATTAATGGACCTTGAAAAATGGGGCTATGAATATGTATCATGAATTGAGGAGCTAGTATTTGTAGCAGGAAATGAGGTGTTCAATTCTTGATTTGGTATCATGGTGTATTACTAGTTTGATAATTATGAAAGAACACCAAAGACTCACTTGTTTATTACATCACTTCCCCATTTCTGTATATAAGTAGGATTATATTTTCATATATTTCGACATAGTTTTTCCTCAGAATCCTCTTGGGAGGGATTTTTTGAAAACTAGGATTAACATTCATAGATAATACATCATTTTATATTAATATTACTTATATTAGAAAAATAAATGATCGAGTGCCATTATAGTTTATTGTATTTGGAAATACGGAAACAAAATCCCCTATCCAAGTGAAATATCTTCAACATATCCCATAATGATATCCAAATTTATTACATGAACCTAATAGCTTTATTCATATCTTGGGGAATGGAAACATAAGAATGGGGTGAGATCATATTCCCAGTAAGGGTAAATAAAGGAAATGTGTAAGGATTAAATGACTAAAATGGTCTGAAATTGAGCATAAAATTTAAATATTATAACCTACATATTATATATTATAAAAAATATTGGGAGTTTATAAGGAATGAATGAAATGGAAATAAATATTATAATCCATGAAAGAATAAAATTGGAATAAAACATGGAATTATGGAAAACACATACAAGAACCCTATGCGAACACATCCTACCAAGGCCTTTGTAACATGGTAGGCATTAGTAAATCACTTATGTACTTTATTTAGTTGTGGGATTTCCTCCCAAGTACCCACTTATTTTGGGCATTGGATTTCCTACTATGTACCCCCTTGTTTTGTTCTTAGGGTGTCCTCTCATTTACCCTCTTGTTTCAATCATGAGATTTCCTCCCATTAACCCTCTTGCTTCAGGATTATTATTTCCTCCCATTTACCTTAATGTTTTTGGGATTGGTATTTCCTCATATTTACCCACATATTTCAGTCTTGGTATGTCCTCCCATGTACCCTTCAGTTTCGTAAAACATTTATCATTACCCAATGCATTGGAGGGAGAAATGGGTCACACTCATATCATTGTGAAATGAAATATAAATAAATCAATAAATCATAAACAGTCATATCGTAACCCATGTAATGAAATGGGTTTCATAAACATGAAACAATTCCTTAAACTGTTGAAAAATAAACAATTTTCATAATCATTTTTTCATATCATAACCCGATATAAGAAGCGGGTTTCATAGACACATATTCTGTAAAAAGGAAATATATTTCTTAAGCATGTTTTCTTTAAACATAAACCATTCTGGGAAATAATATAAACGGAAACTTTGAATAAATTCCTTATAAATGAATGAGTAACACCAATAGATGTCATCTTAGATAAGAAATAACTTTGAAATATCGTTTAAAAACACTTCATGAGAAAATCATCCTTTCACCTATGAAAAATGATTCTATAAATATGAAACCTTTGGAAAAATGTTTTTTTATGAAAATAAACATGATAAATTATAATGGAATCATTAAAAACATTTCAAAATCCTTTTTCCATTTAAAATATATAAGGGATATTGGAAACCTTTTGAAAAATATTTTCTTTGAAAACATATAAAATATCCTTAGAAACATTTTGAAATAAAATTATTTGAAATATAATTTGAAAATATATAGAACGTTAGAAACAAATTTTAAAATAATTTCATTTAAAATATATTTTAAAAATATTCATAAAAACTGACCATTTAAACATCGAATGGAAGGTTTAATGAAATGATGGTGGGTAAATTCATACATGTCGTACGAAGTAAAACAAATCCATTTGCAGTGTAAAATGTTTCCAAAAGTTCCTTGACTGGAAAATAACCAAAAGATTCCATTGATAAATATTGAAAACGGAAAAACTATTAACATTTCATTTAATGATCATTTGATATTAGTATAATATTATTGGAATCCCATTTTGGAATGGATGCTTTTAAAGGAACACAGATTTCCTAACAAAGAGAGGTAAGATTATATTTTCTTAAATTCATTTTCTCAATTATCTTATGTAACAAAGATTAGAAAAAATCTCACTAATACATGAATAAATAATGAATAAATAAAGAAGAATAAAATTCATGAGTGTTATTGAAGGATGGATCATAATATTTGATTAATTATTACTTCATCATAAATAATCTCTTTAAATTGTGTGATTATTTCAGTAAATAATTAACACATAGTAAATTTGTATCATGCTACCCATCTAGAAATATGAAATTACGTGGAACTTAAAAGGTCAAAAAAATAATGTTTTCATTATATAACATTTAATACAACATATATAAAACTATAGGTGTATAAAATGGCATGTGACACTGACAAAGAAAATTGAGGCAATATTAAATTTCTAATTTGGTAATTTGTGTATCATAAATCACATAAAAGAAATATCATCACATAAATATGTAAATACCCATAAATTTAACTATAAGAGTAATATAATTAATCCATGTGTAGTATAAACACCACTCAAAAGTAATGGGCAGTGTATAAAGCATGTATCTCGTAGAAATGAAAAGTTAGATGAAATCCCCTTACCATGTTCCTTGACTCACATAGTACTCGTTCAAAAACACTTTTATAAGAAATATAAATTTTTAAACATCCATCATAGAACCATATTCAAAATTCTAATAGAATATTTTTTTATTATGTATTTCTATTACCCACTTGTTAACAATTCTATATTAATGTTTCACTATGGGTAATATCCACTTTATTTTTCAACTATGTTTAATTTTTTATATCATTGGTCCTTATACTTATATAATGATTTCCAGAATGTTATACAGGATTTAAATATAATTAATATTTATTATATTGATATTATAATAATCCATATAATATAAATTTATGAAACAAAATACACCATTCATGGAAGATAGGAAGTTGTACACATGAATGATATTTCTATTTAATTTTCATGTTGAAAGAAAGAATGTAAAATTCATATATGAGTATATGTATATATGTCTGTATATATATCATTATTAGTGTATCTTAATTATATTATATTTATCATATATATTCACCAATTCCATCTTTAATACATTCCATGTAGTGTGTGAACAAACCACATCGCTTTGAGGGGGCGATTGTCCACACTTCCTAAAATAAAATTATCGTATTAACAAAAATTGGAAAGTATAAGAATTTGTTTTGTAAAAGTATTACAGAATTTAAATAAATAATAAATATTTTATATAAAATATATATAAAAATTTTCCGTCATAATTTCCACCATGATAGGTGGAAAAGGAAAAATGAACAGTCACCGATTAGTGAGGCGGTAGTCCTCCACACACGAAAATAGTATGTTCGTTACCCTTTAGATGAATGTGTGTGTAACTGAATGTCTAATCCTTAGAATAAAAACAACCAAGTATAATTTATATAAATTATTTTTAATAAAATCATGGAATAAAAATATTTTAGGGAGTTGAGAAAGAAAATAAAAGAATAGAGATTGAGGGAGGGTGTTACCTATTAATCGCGTAACTCCTTTTGGTTTGCACAAAAGGGATTCCATAAATAGATTTCTAAAATGAACCAAAATTCAACCAATAAAATTTCCAATAGTATTATTATTTTACATAGTGTTAATAATATAAGACATCATCAATAACACAATAAAATCTTTATAAATTATGAGTAAAAGAAATAAGCGGTTTTTCTAAACGTTATAGAACATATACCAATGAAATAGTAACTTTCTCTTAGAAATAGTAATATGATCCTTATTAATAGTAAATCAGCTTTAGGAATTATTACATCACCAAGGAATTTATAAATAAAATTTATACATCTAATAAGTGAATCTATGATATAATTATATCATAATAAAAGTATGTGAATATTTTAAAAATTAATATATAAGTGTTTGTATTATTAGAAGTAAAAAATATTTGATTATAATTTTTTAATTAATAAAATTATTTAAATGAAAGAAATTTTTCATAAAATGGATTCCTAAATCAATTTTTTTTGTCTTATTATTTTAGGATAATTTAATCAGTCTTTATTTAATTTTGGAATGTGTTATAAAATATTTCTTAAAATTAGATATGTATTTTTCATGTAAATAATGAATTTATAAAAAAAAAAATTTCATATATATACAAAAAAATTAATAAAATGGACTTTATTTTTTTATTCTAAAAATAAAAAGAATTAGGGTGAATTTATGGTATTTTTTTATTTAATTTAATTTTAATGGATATTAAAATAAGGTAATTTACAGTATAAATAAATTATAAGATACATACACTACTCCATGATTCATACATGATGTAACAACCCTTGGTTAGAACTCACATGCACATATTAATTCTTATAGTCAAAAAATCAACCCTATTTGTTGTCTCGATAAAAATAATAAATTAATGAATAGAATAATGGGAAATTATCCCTCTCCTCCATTATAAAAACCACCCTCACCCCCTCTTCTCTTCACTCCTCTAAGCCTTGATGTTTTTCAAAGATCTTACCATATAATATTCCCTATTCTCTCCCCAAGTACATAAGATCTCGATTATACAAAAACACCAAATCCCTTTTCCATAAGGTAGTTCTCAAGGAGGTTAGTTTGAGAGGTATACACTCTTCCTTTTTCTTTTAATTTCTTTTTATAATTAATTTATTTTTTCCTTCTCTTCACATCATCTATCAAAATGATCAAGATAAATATAGAATCATCTATATAGTGGAATGATATCATGTTAATGTTATTCTTTCCCTCAAACTACTATATCTCTCTCTCATTTTCTATTATTTTTAAAATGAAATCATCGTTCAGGATGTTTCTAATTACAAAAATCGTGGACGACAACCGTTCATTTTTTAATTTAACATTCACATCTAGTCATGAAAAAAAATATGTTTCAAACAGGTTTTTAAATATGTATTATGTCTTATGTAATGTTCTGAAACTAGTATATATACATAATATTTATTTTTACGACAGAACAGGTTCAAGATGATCAAAATACCATGGTGATAATCTAAACGATTACCACTAATTATTTATCTAATAAATCTTCTTTATACCCAATAACCAATTTAATTATATAACAATTCAATATTTTTTATGTTAAATAGTATCATATATTTTTAATTCTATATAATTATATAAATTTCACATGAACTCTGATACTCATATATAAGGTTACCGACCATCAAAACCAAGGAAAAAAATGCCCATAAGTGATAAATTTTTATCTTATAAAACATAAAAAAGGAAATTAATGTACATAATAAAACAATAATAAATCAAATAAATGTAGATAGGATAATGAAAAATTAATTAATGGATTTAATTTTATTATCTATGTTGATAAGGACAATTGTAGAACTTATTCAGACTAATGGTAAGGTTTTCTTCCATAACCTCGATTTTTCATTCGATACTGCACTTTCTCTCAATGTACCCCAATAAAATTATTAATTATTTTTTTAATTCTCTAATATTTTGTGTATGTGTTACATATATGTGAACCAATCACTATCTTTCTTTGTTTTATAGAGTGTTTCATGTTTTAAAAGGACATTTCTCAAATTATTCTCTATAAATAAGCCTGATTCAAGCGAATTTATCAAATTTTTAACTATATTCAAGTGCACTATATTATCTATTTCAAGGAACTATTATTTTTATTAAATCAATAATTTTATTATGAAAATACTATATTATTTGTCCCCAATTTTAATTAAAATATTTTTCCAAAATATAAATCCTTCACAACGTAAAAGGGTATTTCTCTCACATATTACCCGATAATTTAATTTGAGTGTATCCATCTATTTAAAAAATCTTTTTTATTGTTCTGTGAAATTGGGATTAATATTTTAGGATATCATATACTATATTTTAATGAATGGATTATGATTAATTTGACTATGGATGTTCAATCTTGATACCCTTCACCAAATTACTCTGAATGGTTAGGGTTATGTTTAAAGATTGGGGAAAGATATTTAAATTTCAAATTTTATTTTCAATTTGAATGTATATGTTGATAATGTGTATCAACTATCATATGAGGAATTAATTGAACTTAGTATGTGATGGGTGGGTCCCACTATATCCCCTCGATGCATTGGTAGGTATCATGAGACAAACTAGCTCATGTTTTTACCCATTATATATGGTGTCTTGGATGAGGCCTTCATAGTATAATTATGGAATCAGACATTATTAATACACTAATTATAAAATTTTTAATTAATAGTCCATTTGATTATTATACTATTAGAGTATCCATGTTTGTGTTTTATTATAGCATTTTTGGTCAACTTTTATTCCTTCTATATTATGCTCATGTTTAAGTTTTAATGGAATGTGTAATATTATTGATTCACCATGCCTTATTACTTATGCATCCAATATATTAAATACCCTTATTGAGAATCTAAGACAACCAATTTCTTATGATTTATTTTTCTCAGGATGTGAATATGTATATTTTGAATGAATTGAAGGGATAATCTAGTAATTTATGTGTGATTCAAAAAAATTATATATTGTATTTAATTTCATGTTGTAATGATAATATTATATAGGTATCTATTTTTTTCAATGCTACAAAAATATTCATTCATTTTTGGATACAACTCCCTTATTTAAATAAAAATCTAACAAAATGAGACAATGACTCTGGGAAACATGGTTTGGGGGATTTTTAGGGGGTATTAGAGGTTGTTTAGATTGATCCTCAAAAACATGATTTAGAGAATGTAGTCCAGGGAAAAAACTACAAGATATATTATGAGGATAACTATACAAGAACATCCTAGAATTTTGGAAAGTTATATATTGTTGGGATATTCATATAAGGTACATCCCTTATTGAATACTATAATGGGATATGGTTCTAGCATAGATGCAACTTGGAGTAAAAAATCCAAAAATGTGTTTTGGGCATGACTTGGGGTATTCTGGTGTATGAAAAAAGTCATTACTATGTACCTGGGTTGAAACTCTCAAGATATATGATTAAGATAATTCACATTTTCATTAAAAACCATTATGAAGTATTTAATTGTAAATATTTCCCCAAATAATCCGTGCTTATGATTATTATATTAGACATGCATAGGATTTCAATTTAGGTTATGTACTTTTATTGATTTAAATTATAAATTATTATTCATAACCTAATTTAGTATATGTAATTATTTATAAATCGATCCTAGTTGAATGAATGGTAACATCAAGAATGAGTTTATTCCTTGAGGGGATTTTACTCCTCTTAAAGATAATGTTGTTCGTTCTGCGGCTGCGACGGGAGATGAGAAAACATAAAACTATATTGGGAAATCTGACTCAGTTATTTAACAATCACCATAATTGTATGGAGAATCCAAAACAAAAGAATAAATGATCAATGGTAGACCACATTCTGAGAAAATAAACTCTATCATTAAATGTGACTAAAACCCCTTATGTAGCTGAGCAGTGGATAAGTTCCATAGGGAATATATTTCTCTTATTGTAATGTAATTAAAGGGAAACGTTTGTCAGGGCCTCTTATTATCTATCATGAGATGCAGATCATTGGTGGTCACAAATTCAAAATAAAATGGAGGACGAGATTGAAAATAATGTTCCTCGCAGTCAACATGTAGATATGGAAAGGCCATTATTTAATAGGAGGCAGAATGAGGATGGAAATTTTTTCAAGTATGAAACAACATTTACAATGATATAAAGGCATGTCATGAACTACATATGTAATACTATTAGAAATATTGATTGATTCTTCGATGTTTTAAACTATTCGTTTTACGGTAACTAGATTCCCAAAAATTCTCATCATATGAAGATATAGACCCATGTGTAATCAAGATAGAAAAAAATTCTCTAAGTCTTATGAAAATTAAAGAATTAATGGGAATAAGAGGGCAGTTGAACAATCTGGAATAGAAAATAAGGAAAAAGGGAAGAACGGAAGAGCTGATTTTCCATCCTAAAATAATTGTGGGAAGAAAGAACCGGGAACTTGCCTAAAGGGTATGGGTGTTTGTTACAAGTGTGGGGGAATAGTACACCAAGCCCATGACTGAAATGGAAAAATATTCTTCAAATGTTTAATACTACAATTTCAAGTATATGGGACACTATTATAAAGATTTTCCAATGCTTTATGGTAACATGCTTCATAAAATTCCCTGGCGGAAGGGCCAAACATATACGATCAAAATAGATAAAGTTGAAATTCTAAATGATGTGGTGGTCGATAATTTAATCATTTCCTCAAACATAGAAAATTATTTATTGGATTTTGGGTTATCAAATACTTTTATATCCTCTTAGTTTCCCATGATAATTTGACATTTCCATTTTTATTTAATAAAGGTGTTGTCAGTCCAAACTCCAAAGGAAAATATCATAGATACAATGATGTGTCGATCAGTCCCCTTTATGACACATAAACATGCTTTAGTTTTGGAACTTATCACCATACATATGATTAAATTTGATATAATACAAGGTATGAATTGGATTTCCAATTATGATTTGAATATATATTGTCAAAAGAAGGAATTTACACTTTTTGAGAATGATGTATAATCCCTTATCTTTAGAGAAGAAACTTCATTGTATAATTCTTATCTACATACACCCTAGTAGATGAACTATATTCAATTCCTAGGGATTATGAGAATGAAATATCTAGGGGTGAGGAAGAAAATATTCACATTTAGGATGTACCTATTCTGAAATAATATGTGGACGTGTTTCTCTATGACTTACCTGGGCTTCCTACAAAGTGAGAAATTGAGTTTTCATTTGATTTAATTCTCAGTGGAAGGTCTATAATAATGACTCCTTGGAATTTTACCATTGTGGAATTAGTATATAATAAAAAAAATAGAGGAGTTAAGTAGTACAAGGTTTGTTTTCCCTATTGTTTCTCCATGGGGAGATCATATTCTTTTCATTAAGAAGAAAGATGGATCTATGGGACTATTCATTGAATACAAGGATATCTATGATATTACGAGAAAGAAAAAATATCATATTTCTAAGATTGATGAATTTTTTGTTCAACTTCACGGAGAAATTATTTTTCAAAGACAGGCCAAGATCTAGATATCATCAGTTCCATGTGAGGATGAATATATTCCAAAGTCAGTATTTCAAACCAGGTATGGGAATTATGAGTTTACAATTATGAATTTTTCACCGACTAATGCACCCTATTATTTCTTGGATCTAATGAATAGAGTTTTCAAGGAATATCTTGATTAATTTTTTTGGTATTTATTATTGAAATCATTCTATACTTATAAAGATATAAAGATCATGATAATCACATGCCCATTATTCTGAAAACACATACAAGAAATGTTTTATATGAGAAGTTTAGCCAGTGTGAATTCATGATTTAAATAGTTACTTTTCCTTTTCTTTATTGTCTCTAAGGATGAAATCATAGTTGATCTACAAATGACAATGGATGTTCTAGAATGGCCTACACCAAAAAACATAACCAAGGTACATATTTTAATTGGTTTAGTGGGTTATTATTAGTGTTTTGTACAAAAAGTTTCCCGAATAGATATCCCCATAAACAATCTTACAAGTAATGGGGTTAAGTTTGTATAGAAAAAAATTAAGTGAATAATGTTTTAAAGAATTGATGAAAATGTATGAGAATTCTACAATCTTGACTCTGACATTAGGAAATGGTGGAATGATGATTTATAGTGATGAATCAAAGAAAGGACTTGGTTATGTCCTTATACTAAATGATAGAGTTATTTTCTATGAATCAAGGTAGTTAAAAACTCATGAAAAGAACTACCTAACTCACGAACATGAATCAGAAGTTGTAGTATTTTCTCTAAAGATATGGATACTGTATCTATATGGTAAAAGACATGAGATATATACAGATCATAAGAGTTTGAAATATATATTCCCCTAGAAAGAACTCAATATGAGGAAAATGATATGGCTCAAACTACTCAGTTATTATTATTGTTTAATAAACTATCACCCAGGGAATGAAAATAATGTACCTGATGCATTCATCAGGAAGGATCATCAAGTTATTAACACAACGTGGATTGAAAGGGATACTGTGTACATGGATCCAGTAATGATGGATGTGGTAATTATCAAAAAATGTGAAACATCATTACTTTTTGAACTGGTTATCCAACCATCATTATTGTAAAGAATTAAATATTTTCACTGTGACGATGAGAGTATTACAAATAAAATTAATGTTTTGAATGTCAGGAAATTTCTAGACATCATTTTTTATTATGGAATTATAAAATTTGAGAGGAGGCTATATGTTCTCTCAATATTTGAGCTAAAAGTGGAGTTATTTGATGATGTACATAGCTCAAATATTTTTATACACTACGGTAAAACTAATATGTATATACATTGGAAGTAACATTACTTGTGATACAACCTGAAGCATGAAATTTCTGATTATGTATCATGATGTTTAGTCTTTCAATATTTGATGGCTGAAAGACAACATCAAATGGGAGTCATGTATCCTCTTCATATTCATACATGGAAATGGGTCGATATTATTATATATATTTTTAGAGGATTACCCAAAACACCATGAATGAATTATCACGACCCGTCCTGGTGGGACCTGAGCTGCAACTCCCCAAGCCCGCCTCCAATAGGCCAGGGGCTGGTGACTAGCACCGAGTAGGCATGATACTAACATCGGAGGCATTGCCTATAACCTTTACACACGCACACACATCTCCATGCCCGCAAAGCTGCAAAGTAAAAACTCTCAAAAGGAAAAGATTCTTGCATACACTAAAACCCAACCAACAGAGTATGACAAGAAGTAAAGTACAATAATGTAAAACCCTGGGCCAAAAGTACAATCCCACCAAAAGAAAGTATTCCACAAGTCCAACCTGTAGAGAAAGGTACTAGGACTACATCTCGTCGCCGAAGGACCGCACCTCGGCCTGTCTGATCTTACTGAGCACTGTCCGGTCCTGGTCCACCTAGAATCCTGTCAAAGGCTCACTCATCTGCACAAGACATGACACGTGCGGGAAAATCCCATGCAGGGGTGAGTAAAACAATACCAAGTATGACACCCCGAAAACCACAACGTAAATACAACAAAGGAAAATACCACAATGAAAGGTACATTCATCTCTACACAGTATATGTCTACGGAACATATAACAAGAATATCCAGATATACTCATACACAAATGAACATCGCGAAAACCGCCACTACGATCCAGCTTGAAGATTCAACTAGGCATACCATTGGGAGGACATACTCCTAGGTCTGAAGAGATAGGCACAAAGTACTCATTCTGGGAGAACACACTCCACAAGTACCTTGGGAACAAGATGCCCAGATGCGGATCACATCCAATTCATGGGGTCATTCCAACAACTCAATCTGAGCGAATTATCTAAGAATAGGATCGGTACCTGGGTAAAGTTGGTCACATAGATACCAAGAACTCTACCTAGGGTTCTAGGAATGAATAGAAGATCCAGCTCTAAGTCTCACAGAGGGGATTACAACAGCACTATTCAGGGAGGTCTGCTGAAGGGATCATACCCCTGTACAAAGGAGTTGATTCCAGAACCTTTAAGGGATTACCAAGGGTATGAACCCTATGAACTAGTCCAAGTCACAGAAGGCAAGTGGCTCAAGCCATGAAGAAAATGTTTAGACGGCATGTAGTATGGATACACGCTGTGTTCCTTGACCCCAGGTACTACCTGTGTGAACGGACCGTGTCCTTCGTTCAATCCATGCAAAACCAAACTACACGGCATGTAGAAAAGATACACATCGTGTTCCTTGACCCCGGGTGATGCCCGTGTAACCATCCTGTGTCACTCGGCTTTTCAAAAGAAACTACAAGGCATGTAGAAGAAATCAAATGCCATGTTCGAGCACCTGGGCTCGCACCGTGTATGCTGTCCATGTGCCCGTACACGGTCTATGCCCATGTCTGTGTCGCATGCCCATGTACCAGTACACAAGGTACCCCGTGTATCTGGCCGAGTCTGGCTGGGGAGGGGTATACACAGCGTTACCATTTCTGTGTGCCCTGCCCGTGTCCGTGTACTCCCGGAGTACATGCCAGGTAACCCTACCGACGAACACATGCCGTGTAGCCCATACTAGACGACGTGTAGTCAGGAAAATTTCTAGAACTGATTCTTCCTCCACGCGCCTCGGCCGATCTTCCATATCTCTATTCTGTCATCTGTTCGCTGCGAAACTCCAGATACCGGGTCGCCTCGTCTCCATGAAGTCGAATCCAAGGGTTTTGGTTCTTCAATCGCCTCCAAAATCTGATTTCGACCATTTGAGTGTAAATCGTTTGAAGAAATATTTCCTCTGATCTGCTTCGATCCGTCTGCCGAAACCGTCATCACACCTCCGCAAGACTTTTGCGGTGTTGATCCTTCAATTTGGGATCGTTTTGTCACATAACGGATGCACAACGATCCGTTGTTCATCGCCCCATGAAGAACGCGAAGAACACTCACGAAGAACGTGAAGCATTTGAGGGAGAACACACAAAAAAACTAGAGGGACAAACCTCGATTAGTGTTCGTGTCAATCTTAGTTCGTCATCATTACAAGGTTGAACGAAACCAAACAAAATCCAAGAATCAATTCCCCACAAATACCCGCAAAATCCCATCCCTCAAGAAAGATCGATCCACGGGCTAATCTGTTCGTGGATTAGTCCACATTCTTCGTGGAAATCAAAAATGGGGAAAGGAAAATCAAAATCAACATACTAATTGGATTCACTGTGTTTGCCGGCGAAGATCTGCTCGCCGCGTCATCGTCACCGTCGAAATCTGTCAAGAACGTCGCTCCCACGTTGGGGGTTTCCTCCAGAGCTTTCCCAGAGCCTCCAGTGAATTTTAGGGTTATGGGTATTGTAACCCTGATTCCCCTGTGAAATCTCTATTTAAAAGATAAGAGATATTTGACGTAACAAGATTTAATAAAACATTTTTTTAAATTAAATATTTTATTACAGTTACGTCCCAAAAACAATATTTCACAACCGACCTGTGCTGGCCAAAATTTGGCCTTGCCCAAGGTAAAATCGTTGTTCTGAACGCAACGGTGCCCTCAGATTTCTGATCCGAGCACCCATTCTAGTTTTATTCCACATTTTCAGGAAAAACGCACACGCGCGTAATTTTGTTATTAAATTAAATTCAAACACTTGTTCTGGGATCACTGGGCCTCGGAACTACACGCCGTCTTAGAGCCTGGTCTCGAAATAATTCCCATATAATGTTTAAATAATATATGGAAAAATACAGGACATTATATCACACCAACCATAGGGATTTTACGTCCCCGAAAAGCCAAAATAAGGTCTACTCAAAAAGATGTGGGTACTGCATGCAAATTTGAGCCTCCCGCTCTCACGTGATCTCCTGGAGATTCTGGTGCTTCCACCGGACCCACACCAAGGGAATAGCTCACCCACGAAGGATCTTCTCCTACTGATCCTCGTTCTCCACTGGATACTCAGCAAAGGTCGCTCCATCGTCGATGTCCAGCTCTCCCTAGTCGATGACGTGTGATAGATCATGCACGTACCTCTGTAGCTGCGAAACATGGAAGACGTTGTGTACCTGATCCATCTGAGGAGGTAGAGCCAAGCGATACTTCACCTCACCAACTATACTCAAAATCTGAAAAGGTCCAACGAACCTCGGAGATAGCTTGCAGCCTCGGCCAAATCTCTACAATCCCCGTCGAGGTGAGACCCGAAGGAACACATTGTCTCCTTCCTCTAACTCCAAGGGCCTCCGTATCCAGTCGGCATAATACTTTTGATGACTCTGTGCTATTTTCATCTGCTCCTAGATGACTTACACCTTCTCTGTAGTATCTCTCACCATCTCAGGGCCCATTAGTGCTGACTCTCCCAGGTCAGTCCAGCAATGTGGCGACCTACTAGGTTGCCTGTATAGAGCCTCGAATGGTGCCATACCTATAGTGGAATGATAACTACTGTTATAAGAGAATTCCAACAACAGTGGGTGATCCTCCCAGCTACAACCAAAGTCAATTATGCAAGCTCGTAGCATATCCTCCAGGACCTGGATGGTCTGCTCTATCTGCCCATCAGTCTGGGGATGAAACGTTGTGCTCAAGTTTAATTGAGCCCCAAAAGCTTCTTAAAATCCCTTCCACAACCGGGACGTGAAACAAGCATCACGATCTGAGACGATCGTGGATGGTACTCTCTGAAGCCGAACTATCTCCTACACGTAGAGGGGTCCCAAGCTCTCTACCGAACTATGCTTCAGTATGGCTAGGAAGTGGGCCGACTTGGTGAGTCGATCAACGATCACCCAGATGGCATCGTGTACCCTGGACTTTCATGGTAAACCTATCACTAAGTCCATGGATATCTCATCCCACTTCCACTCTAGCACCTAAAGGGGGTGAGTCAAACCTGCTAGCACCTGGTGCTCATCCTTTACTTGCTGACAAGTAAGGCACCGAGAAACAAACTTTGCCACACTCTTCTTCAGCCCTGGACACCAGAACTGACTTCAGAGGTCCTGGTATATCTTTTCCATGCCTGGATGCACCTCTAGAGGGGATGTATGGAACTCCCTCAGAACCTCCTCCTGCAATGTCACTCGTACTACCGTGTGTCCTCTGAAAAGGACAACGTGCTCCCCTCCTTCTGAATATCCATCAGTAGCATTACATGTGGATATATGAGCACATAGAGTCTCACAGCTAGCATCCTCGCATTTTGCTTCCCTAACTCCCTGTAAGAGTGTAGGGGTAACAACCATCGACAAGAAGGTAAGCTCCCTCATCTCCATCCATGAAGGAAAACTGCAAAGTGGCCAACTTCCTTGTCACCTCATCCAGCAACTGGGAACTGGATTTCCTACTGAGAGCATCTGCCACCACGTTCCCCTTCTCAGGATTATAAACGATCTCAAAGTCGTAATCCTGAAGGAACTCAAGCCATCGCCTCTGTCTCAAATTCAGATCCTTTTGTGAAAACATAGATCTGAGTCTCTTTTGATCAAAGTAGATGGTAAACCTCTCACCCATTAGGTAGTGCCGCCACATATTCAATGAAAATACTACCACTTCCAACTCAAGATCATGGATCACGTAGTTCTGCTCGTGTGGCCTCAACTGACGTGAGCCATAGGCAATCACTGCTTGCCTCTGCATCAGGACACAACCAAGCCCGCTTCCTGATGTGTCGCAGAACACTATGTACTCGACACCCTCCTCCTGTAATCTCATGATTGGGGCACTCGTCAGACTCTATCTCAACTGCTGGAAAGCCTGCTGGAATTTCTCGGTCCACACGAAAGCCTGTCCCGTTCGGGTCTAAGCTGTCATGGGTGATGAAATCCTAGAGAAATCATGGATGAATCTTTGATAGTAGCCCTACAACCCAAGGAAACTCCGCCCCTCCGTCATGCTCTGGGGTGTCTCCCATGAAATCACTTCATCCACCTTTTCTGGGTCCACTACTACACCATCCGCTGAGATAACGTGTCCCAGAAAGTGGACCTCTTGTAACCAGAACTGACACCTCGAGAGTTTCCCATACAACTGGTGCTCTCAGAGTGTGTCCAGAACCATCCTTAGGTGTCTTGCATTCTCCTCCTCAGACGCAGAGTAAACAAGGATATCTTCGATGAAGACCACTACAAACTGTTCTAGATAGGGCTGAAAGATCTAGTTCACGAGTCTCATGAACACTGCCGGAAAATTCGTCACGCCGAAGGGCATCACCAGGTACTCATAGTGACCATAGCGACATCTAAAAGTCATCTTCGGTATATCCTCTTCCCGTACTCTGAACTAGTGATATCCATATCGTAGATCAACCTTCGAGAACCATTGTGCCCCTATCAACTAGTCGAAGAGGTCATTGATCCTTGGCAGTGGTTACCGGTTCTTCACGGTCACCTGATTCAAGCACCGGTAATCAACAGACAACCTCAAGCTCTCGTCCACCTTCTTGACAAACAGCACTGGGGCTGCCCAGGGTGAAACACTGGGTCTCACAAAGCCCTTCTTCTGCAAGTCGTTCAGCTGCATCCTCAGCTCACGAAGCTCTGTAGGAGCCATCTGATAAGCTGATGCAAATATCAGGGTTGTCCCTGGTTGCAACTCATTACAAAAGTCTATCTCCCGACGGGGAGGTAGCCCGAGGACATCCTAGGGAAAGACGTCCTCGTACTCATCCACCACTTCTGGAAATTGGATACTCATAACAACTGCCGCGCCAAAGGCTAGGCTAGCCAACTGGTGTGAAATCAGATGTTCCCTCCTATGCATGAGTCTATACTGCGCTTCCTGGGTATCTCTTTTACCGAAAAAAGAGAACCTCATTCCATCACTGCAGACACACCGCACCCTTGGCCTAAAACAATCAATCTGGGCATGAACTGTGGATAACCAATCCATGCCAAGAATGACATCATAAGGCCTCGACGCTTCCACCAAGAGGTTCCAACCGAAAATCTCGCCTCCAAGGGTCAAGTCACACTGTCTCCAAAGGTGTGTGATCTCTGAATCTTCTCCGGTCGGTGTTTCTAAGCGTAAGGGTCGAGTCAAAGTCTCAACTGAAATCTCAAGGTCTCGACCATGATAAGCATCCCGAAAGGAATGACTAGCACCTGTGTCTACAAAAAAGGCTTCCAAGGTAGAAAAGACATAGATAATACCTCTAATCATTCCAGGAGTACATGGGTCATAAGCCTCTGCCACCTGTAGCTGTCCCTGCCTCTATCCACCAGCTCCCTGAGCCTGGGGTGGACCTCTTGGGGGTGGTGGTGGTAAAGGGTCGAAACGTCGACCACCTCCAGCTGCTCTCCCAACTCCTCTACCACATCTGCCACCTCGCGGATCTGCCTGCTCCACACGTTACCTCTACCTCGGTGGTCCATCCACTGCTCCCAGGTCAGTAGTACGGCAGGTCGGACAATCTCGAGCGAGATGTCCCCTCCTGTCACATGAGTAACATCGCATCTCTCAAGGCTGGAAAGAAGCACCCTGTGAACCATGCACGACTAATCCCCTATCCTGGGATCTCCTCTGGAAACGTCTCCCACACCTAGGTCCTTGACGTCAGCTCCCTTCCGCGGAGGTCTCTGCTCTAGCTTGCCCACTACTGACAACTATCGGTTGTCCCTGCTCCGCCAGGAAGCTCTCAACCACCAAATCCCACTCGAGAACCCCTGCATAAGTAGGAATTCTCATAGGGATGATGCTAGCTCAGGTATCTCTGTGCAAGCCCTGCTCAAATGTTCGTGCTCTAAAGTAATGATCTCTGACCATATCCATCGAGTACCGCGAGAGGTCGGTAAACATTGATGAATTTTCATCCACCGACATGGTTCCCTGCTGGATCTGAAGGAGATCCTGTATACGTACTGCTCTCAGGGTAACCGGTGAAAACTCCTCCCTGAAGAGACGCTCAAAATCCGACCATGCAAGAGTCTCCTCGTCATGAGTCTGGATGACCAAACTCCACCATCGCCCTACCGAGCCCTGCAGAAGGCTCACTGCCAGGATCACCATCCGGTCTCCTGGCGTCCTAACCAAATGGAAAACTCTGGTCATGACTTCAAGGTAGTCCTCTGCTGCCCGAGGGTCAGGCTCGCCTCGAAACCTGAGGGGTCTCTGTCTCTAAAACTCTTGGAGTGCGCTTAGCCTGCACTCCTCCTCCACTGGTACAGCATGCACTAAACACTGCTCCACATGGGGCGGGATAACTGGAACGCCACCTAGTGGTAGAACTGGGGGATCTGGTCCCTGTATCGAAGCGTCATCACATAGGGGTTCATACTCGTGATCGAGCTACTGGATCCTAGCGGGTGCACGTCGCGGAGGCATCCTGTTCAAGAAACAAGATGTATCACAGTCAGTGAGTATATCTGGAGACCTGACTCAATAAGAACATGTAATCCACTACCCATTCCTATATGATGCATGTATCATTATTTTTACCCATGAAACTAGTGTTTTCCCATTCCGAGTCAAAAATAAAGTTATCAGAGTCCTGGTTTATAGATACGTTGGTCGCTGCACCAACACTGGTGTCCCTGGCCAGAGAGCCGAACTTGAAACACTTAACACTGTTGCCCCAAACCAACTCATAGACTCTCGGTCCTAAGGTAGAACTGACAACCTCTGATACCACTCTGTCATGACCCGTCCAGGTGGGGCCTGAGCCGCAACCCCCCAAGACCGCCTCCAATAGGCCAGGGGCTGGTGACTATCACCAAGTAGGTGTTCTACTAACATGGGAGGCATTTCCTATAACCTGTACACACGCACACACCTCTCCAAGACCGGAAAGCTACAAAGTAAAAACTACCAAAAGGCAAAGATGCATGCATACAATAAAACCCAACCAACAAAGTACAATAGAAAGTAAAGTACAGTAAAGTAAAACCCTAGGCCAAAAGTATAATCCCACCAAATGAAAGTCTTCCACAAGTCCAACATGTAGATAAAAGTACTGGGACTACAACCCGTCGCCGAAGGAACGCACCATGTCCTGTCTGATCTCACTGATCAATGTCCGGTCCTGATCTGCCTAGAATCCTATAAAAGGCTTGCTCGTCTGCACAAGACATGACACGTGCGGGAAAATCCCGTGTATGGGTGAGCATAACAATACCTAGTAGGACACCCTGAAAACCACAAAGGAAATATAACCAAGGAAAATACCACAATGAAAGGTACAGTCAGCTCTGCACAGTATATGTCTACGGAACAGATAACAAGAATATCCAGATATACTCATACACAAATGACCATCGTGAAAACCGCCACTAGGATCAAGCACGTGGATTCCACTAAGCATACCATCGGGAGGAAATACTCCTAGGTCGGAAGAGAGAGGCACGAAGTACTCATTCTAGAATAACACACTCCACAAGTACCTTGGGAACAATATGCTCAGATGAGGATCCCAGCCAAGTCATGGGGTGATTCCGACAACTAAATCTGAGCTAATCCGCTAAGCAGAGGATCGACGCCCATGTAACGGTGGACACATCGATACCAAGAACTCTACCTAGGGTTTCAGGAATGAATAGAGGATCTGGCTCTAAGTCTCATAGAGGGGATTCCAAAAACTCTATTCAAGGATGTCTACTGAAGGGATCATACCCTTTTATAAAGGATTTGATGCCAGAACCTTCAGGGGATTACCAAGGGTACGAACCCTAAGAACTAGTCCCAGTCACAGAAGGCAAGTGGCTCAAGCCATGAAGAAAAAGTTTACACGACGTATAGTATGGTTACACGCTGTGTTACTTGACCCCGGGTACTGCCCTTGTGAACAGCTCGTGTCCTTCGTTCAAGCCGTGCAAAACCAAACTACTCGGTTTGTAGAAAAGGTACACGCCATGTTCCATGACCCCGGGTGCTGCCCATGTAACCGGCCCGTGTCACTCGGCTTGTCGAAAGCAAGTACACAGCGTATAGAAAATATCTCATGCCGTGTTCGAGCACCTGGGCTTGCTTCGTGTATGCTGGCCATGTGCCCATACACGGTCTCTGCCCGTGTTCGTGTCGCCTGCCCGTGTACCAGTACACGGGGTACCCCGTGTATCTGGTCGGGTCTGGCCGGGGAGGGGTATACACGGCATGTCCATGGTCGTGTGCCTTTCCCGTGTCTTTGTACTCCCAGAGTACACGCTCGGTAACCCTACAAATGAGAACACTTAATGCAGCCCATTCTACATGGCGTGTAGTCGGGAAAATTTCTAGAACCGCGTCTTCCTCCCAGAGCCTCAGCCGATCTTCCGAATATCGATTCTGTCGTCCGTTTGCCGTGAAACTCCAGATACCGGGTTGCCTCATCTCTGTGAAGCCGGATCCGTGGTTTTCAGGTCTTCAATCGGCTCCAAAATCCGATTCCGGCCATCCTAGCATAAATCGTCCGAAGAATGATTTCTTCTGATCCGCTTGGATCCGTCCGACGAAACTGCCATCGCACCTCCGTAAGACTTCTGCGGTGTTGAACCTTCAATTTGGGATTGTTGCTTTGCAGAATGGATGTGCAATGATCTGTTGTTCATCTCCCCTCGAAGAACGCGAAGAACGCTCATGAAGAACGCAAAGAATTTTGGGGAGACTACACAAAAAAACGAGAGGGACGAACCATGATCGATGTTTGTGTTGATCTTGGTTCATCACCGTTAGAAGGTTGAATGAAACCAAAAAAAAATTAAGAAACAATTCCCCACAAATCCCCGAAAAATCTTATCCCGCAAGAATGATCGATCCGCAGGATAATCTATTTGTGGATTAATCCGCGTTCATCGTGGAAATCAAAAACGGGGAAAGGAAAATCAAAATAAACAGCCTACTTGGATTTGCTGGTTTTGCCGGAAAATATCTGCTCACTGCGTCGTCGTCACGGTCGAAATCTGTCAAGAACGTCGCCGCCACGTTGGGGGTTTCCTCTAGGGATTTCCCAGAGCCTCCAAAGAATTTCTGGGTTATATGGATTTCAACCTTGATTCCCCTGCGAAATCTCTTTTTAAAAGATAAGAGATATTTGATGTAACAAGCTTTAATAAAACATTTTTTTTAAAATTAAATATTTTATTACGGTTACGTCCGAAAAACCAGATTTCACCACCGACCTGCGCTGACCAAACTTAAGCCTCACCCAAGGTAAAATTGCAGTTCTGAACACAACGGTGCCCTCAGATTTTTGAACCGAGCACCCTCTCACGAGTTATTCAACTTTTCAGGAAAAACACATGTGCGCGTAATTTAATTATTAAATTAAATTCAAACACATGTTCTAGGATCACTGGGCCTCGGAACTGCACGCCGTCTCAGAGCTTGGTCTCGAAATAATACCCATATAATATTAAAATAATACATGGAAAAATCTGGGACATTACATGAATTATGAAATTTGGGTAATTGTTGATCGACATACCAAATCTACACATTTCCTCACATGAAGGGAGGATTTTCACCTGGAGCACCATGCACAACTCTATATCAGTGAAGTTTTAAGACATCCTGGAGAACAACTTAAAATTGGGTTTGATTGTGATCCATGACTTAAATCAAAATTCTAGAAAATTATTCAAAAATCATTGGATACATAGCTTCAGTTGAGTACTATTTATCACCCTCAAACTATAGGGAAGTCTGAAAGGATGATCCAAAATTCAGAAGACATTTTGAGATCATTTTCAATTGATTTTCATGCTATATGGTTTCATTATTTACCTTTGGTATATTTTTAATATAGTAATATCTCCCATTAAATTATTCAAATGACACCATATGAACCATTGTATAGAAAGTGATGTCGTACACCAACTAGTTGGGATGAATTTGGTGATAGGAAACTTGTGGGCCCAGATCTTGTGGAGGAAACAATAGCCATGGCAATGACTATCCAAATCCTTATCAATGAATCTAAAATTAGTAAAGGATTTATACTTATTATAAAATGAAATATTGGTAAATTCATGTGGGGGAACATGTTTTCATGAATGTATCTATATGGAAGGGTGTTATAAGATTTGGGAAGAAAGGAAAATTGTGCCCCAGGTACATTGGTCCTTTTGGAATTATAATGAGAGTTTGAGTTGTGGATTATTGTTTAGAAATTCCATATTTCCTTTATAAAGTGCGCAATGTATTCTATGTCTCATTATTGAGAAATTACATTCCAGATCCAACACATGTACTCACATCTAATGAAATTTATTTGAAACATGACTTATCTTACTATGAAGAGCCCATCCAGATTATGGGCACTAAAGAACTAGTATTGGGGAATCAGATGACTCTGAAGGTAAATTTCCTTTGGAAAATTCATAAAAATGAAGAGGTGTTGTGGGAACCTATGGAAATTATGATGAAGAACTTCCCAAATCTTTTTGTGAGGTTACCTTCTAGAAATTCCGAGGATGAATTATTTAAGGAGAGGAGAGTGTAGCAACCTATAATTCCATAAATGAAATTTTCCTTCTTAGGTTTTTTAAATAGTATGACTAATATAAAACCACATAGATAACACAATACAATCATTATAAATGAGGAATAAAATAAATAGTAGTTATTTATATATGTGAAGGAACCTATACCGATGAAATGGAAATATTCACTAAGGAATATTAATATAACCCCTATGAATAGTAAATCAGCCTAATGAATAGTAACATCACCCATGAATGTATAAATAAACTATATTAATCTCATAAGTGAAAGTATGATATAATTATATCATAATAAAAGTTAGTGAATAATTTAAAAAATAATATTTATTTATTGGTATTTTTATATGTAATAAATATTTAATAGCAATGTTATAATTAATAAAATTATTTATAAGAAATGTAATTTTCATAAAATGGACACATGAATAAATATTTTGTTGTATTATGATTTTAGTATAATTTTATGTGATCTTAGTTAATTTTTGAATGTGTTATAGAATAAGTTTTGAATTTAAATCTGTATTTTTTAGGTAAATAATGATTTTATTTAAAAATTACATTTCACATAATTAATATATTTATCTTCATAAAATGTAGCACATTTTTTAATTCAAAATGTTGAAAAACATTCAGGATGAAGTTTCTGGTTTCTTTTTTATTACATGAATTTTTAGTTAATAGTAAAATATAGTAATTTACATTATAAATATATGGTAAGCTAAATACACTATTCCTTGAGTCATGGATAATGTAATCACCCTCGGATAGATATAACATGATATTATTACTTTATATTGTCACACGAATCAACACTATTGGTAGTCTTGAGTAAAATATTCTATTAATGAGTAGAATAAAGCAAAATTACCGCTATCCTCTACTATAAACCCCACCCTCAACCCCTCATCTCTTCAATATTCTAAGACTTGAAGCCTATCAATGTTCTTCAAAAATAATCATCCCTAGTATCTCCTCATTTATAAGAGATATTTTTCTTACCAACACCCCTTTACCTAAGGAGGATCTCATGTAGGTTAATTATAGACATAATCCCAATTCATTTTTTAGTTTAATTTTTGATTTACATTATTTTAGTTCTTCTCCTCACCCCCTATTTTAAAATGATCATGAAACTCCAATATCATATTTTTACTAGAATGAACAAATTTTAATGGAATATAATTCCTAAAACTACTATCTATTTCTATCTCTATATCTCTCTCTTTTATTTTTAAAAACGTAATCATTATCCGAGAGGTGCTGATTGTCAACCTTCATAGATGACGAACTTTCATTTATCCATCATACCTTAAATGATTGTCATAAAAACAAATTTATCATTGAAGGAAATTATAAAATATTTATTATTTAATATTTAATTCTCTTAAACTTTTATATATACACAATACCATTTCATATGACAAAACTAGTTTTTAATGATCGAAATACCGTCGTAATAATCTAAATGATTATCACTAATGTTTTATCTAATAACCCATCTTTATACAAAATAAAGAAATGAATTATATAACCATTTAATATTATGTATGTTCATTAGTAACATATGAAATGAATTCTGGGGAATTATAACCATTCCCCATGAACTCCCATACAAATATACATGTTTACTAATCCTGAAAACTAGAGAAAACAATACTCCTAAGTGATAAATTTGTATCCTCTAACTCATAAAAAAGGACATAAATGAATTTAATAAAATTATATTAAATCAAATACATGTATAGAATGTTTTTAAATAAATAACTAATGGATTTAATTTTATTTTCCATGATGTTATGGAAAATTTCAATACTTACTCAGACATAAGGTAACAGGTTATCCCAGAACCTCCATTTTTTCATTAGAGATTACGCTATCTCTCTCTTTACCTCAACAAAAAATATTAATTATTATTATTTAAGTCTCCTAAATTTGTTGTGATCGTTCTATGTATATTTATAAACCATAGTATTTTTTTATTTTATCGGGTGTTTCAGGTTTTAAAAGGATATTTATTAAATTCTTCCAGATAAACAAGTTGGATTCAAGGGAAATTCTCAAATTCATTCATATTTTCAAGTTCACTCTATAATACATATTAATCCACCATTATTTTTTTAATTCATTCATTAAATTATTAATAAACTATATTATTTAAATTCTTGTTTTATTCAATGATTCTTCCAAAAGTAATCTTCTTTATAAAGTAAAACAGTATCTCTCTCAATTATTAATCGATGATTTTATAAGAGATTTTCCATCTATTTAAACACTCTTGGTGATTATTATGTGTAATTAGGATTAATGTTTTATGATATCATCTATTAAATTTTATTAAATGGTTTATGATTAGATTGATTGTGGATGTTCTATCATGATACCATTCACTATAATACTATGAATGGTTTGTTATTTTGTTTACCGATTGGGGGATATTATTTACATTTCGTATGTGAGTTTCAATATGAATTTGTAAGTAGATTATGTTTACCCCCTTCCATATGAGGAAACTATTGGTCCTAGTATGTGATGGGTGGGGCCCTCAATAGGCCATCAATGCATCCATAGCTCTCATGAGACAAGCTAGCTTGGGTTTTTACCCATTATGTATGGTTTCTTTGCTGGGGTATTTAAATTCTGAGTATGAGGTCCATAATTATATATTACCTCATTATAAAACTACTTGTTGACATTTCATGTGATTTTTTGACTAGTAGGGTATCCATGGTCTTGATTTTTTTTGGAATTATATATTCATCTTCTATTCCTTATATATTATTCTCATGTATTTATTTTAATGGAATGTGTATTTATATTGATTCACCATTACTTATTACTTTTTATTTTATTGTATTACATACCCTTACTGAGTATCTCTTCTCACCCATTATGTTTTATTTTTTCCAGGATGCGAAGAAGTATATTATGAATGAAATTATAGGGACAATCTAGGAGATTATGTGTGGTTCAAAAGAATTTGATATGTTTTATTTAATTTCAAGTATTAATGAAACTATTATCTATGTATCTATTTTTCCAATGCAACTAAACTATTCATTCCTTTTGGATATGTCTTCCTTGTTTATATAACAATGAAATAAAATAAGGCACTAGCTTTGGGAAGCTAGGGTGGGGGATTTACACATTCTTCCCAGAGGAGGCATAAAGGATGATGTTGGGGATGTTGTGGTGATACTTGGGTATATTTTGGTTGATCCAAAGTCGATTTAAAGGTGTTAGGATAAGAGAGAAGAGGTTTCCTTATTTAATGGATGAGGAGTGGCACTCTTGCAATATTTTAAAAGAATGTAACCCCACCCATGTTTTTTATTTCAAGTGGTTAAATAATAGTCTAATGTAAATACAAGGTAGTATGGGTTAAATATATATCCAACCAATGGATTTAGTACATATTTACAAGTCGTTTGGGGCCTCAGTGTTATGTTTTAGTCCCTCATTAATCTTAATTTAACCTTAAACGATTTAATTAATTTTCATTACATCACTACTATTTTTATTCTTAAACAATGTTATCTCTATTAGAAATGAGATATTATGATGATTATAAATATGATATTCATTTTTAAAAATTTCAAACACAAAATTAAAGAAAAATAATTTAAATTTAATCCCGCATTTGGGTCGACAATGTGGGTTTTAAAGTAAAAATATTGAAAAAAATATATGATTTTATGTTCAATTTCATATTGAAATTGATTATAATGACCATAATTATATTAAATGGAAAATATATTATCTAATTGAAAATTTACAATTATTTAAAATATAATTTATCCTTATAAATAAATTAGACGAAAAAAGATGTTTTGAACTAAAATGAACTATTTTTCACTATTCATTACAAATAAAACTTCACAGAAGAATGTGAAAAAATCACCCTAACCAAAATTTAATTATTCTATTTCAATGATGATGTGTATTTTAAATATTATATATATCTAAGTTACAAAAATTTGATTTAATGTGGATTCTCTAACAAAATGTGGTAAATTTTCCTTAATAAAAATATTAGCTTTTATGTGTTAAATTGGTTTTATTCTAATCTTATGATTATAAAATATATTGTATGAATATAAAAAGTATTTCCTTATATATATAACATTTACATTACATTAAAATAAATTTTAAAATATTATTATTAAAATAACTCTCTGAGAAAAATAGTAGTTTTCTATAAATGTAGTCTTTTATATTAAATTGGTTCTTATATTAATTTATACATAATTTATAACAAATTAGTTCATTTTATATTGTGTAAAAACCATATATTTACATAATATTGTTAATAATATACATGAAATCTAATTTAAAATCTTTGTTATTTTTTAATATATTAAATGTTATTATTTTCTAACACTCTGTCCTGAGTTTCACACAAGTCATAAAGGAAAGTTAGTCTAGCATGAAACATATTCATAACCCTATGTTCCGTATGGAAGAAGATAACCATTATATTTCATGTAGTTAATGATTAACATGTAATGGTTTATAACACAAGACAAACATAGTTCGTTAATATATATATAATTACTATTTTAAATGTTCTGTGAAATGGAATATATAAAAAAATTAAATTAAATTCAAATAAATTATATCACAAAATATCATGGTGTAACATTATATCCCCCATAAAATGGAATTCTCCCCCAAAATATTTTTGGGTGATCAGTGGTTTAATACATGATATTTCCATTCAAAAAACCCACATCATTAAAATGAATACAAAATCTTCCTCATAAAAATGAATATTGGAACTATAATGGATACCTAAAGTAACTCATAACAAGCATCTCATAATGGATAAGATATATTGGAAGTGAAATCAGGGGCATGTATGAGAAATATTACCATCATGTTCTGATGGAGAGTGATAGAGAATAAGGTAAGCCAAAATATAACAATCACAAATCCATAAATCTGCGATGACCTAAGGGGCCTACGAATTCATTAGAAATGAAAATACAAGGATGACATTTTTGTATTGAAGATACTTTTTCCTAATGTTAAATAATTTTCATTAAACTATATACTTTCCTTATTTCAGGACAATGTCACCCGTTATAATTCCTTGATCCACTTCACCTATTTCTGCAAAAAGCAATGTGAATTTTTTAGTCTAGAAGTAATAATAGATTATGAGACCCCTAACATTCCATCCCATTAGTTATCATCAAAAAATATTAGTTTAAACATAATATCCAATATTCATAAATCATCATATGTAAAGATAAAACATTAATCTTACTGTCATCATCGAAATTATAAATTAAACTTTCCAGACATGGTAATCCTTATAACCCATCCAAAATATAATTGACCCTTTATTCCATACATAAGGTCTTATCTTAAAAAACATAATTATAAACATGGGTCCATCCCTGTACTAATAGAATATAAAATTAAATTTTATTACTCCGAATTCTAGGTATGGAAAAATAATCACATGAAATCTCACCACATGATGAAAAATAAGTATATCAAAGGGATTATTCATACAAAATCAAACAAAAAATTCCCAAATAAGTAGGGAATGATAATTTCATCTTAATTATCTTGGTTAACAAAATCCATTATTATTGAATAATATTTCCATATTTCCTTTGTATTCAGATGTTTTTGTGGCTTAAAAGTCACATTAATCCTTCTATTGGGTCACTTATTCGAATAATGGCCAAAATCCATGCAATTGAAACACTAAAGTGTGGGAGGTACATTATGTGAGGACATCTAATTATGTGATTCATTATCAAACATCCACCCATTAGATTGATATTGAACTGCTCTATGACCTTCCCTTACACACATAAAACATTTAGTAGTCCCCTTAGGATATTTCCCTCTATGATTCTTCCCAAAAAAAATCATAACTAAGGATCATTTTCTTTTTTACATTATTGTTATATTTTATTTTGACCTCAATTTTCATATTCATTTAGAAACAATGAGATTGATAAAAAATTATATCCTATATTTCCTCCATTACAACACACGTAAACAATTTTTCATATCTATTAATGTCTCTTATATCCAAGTCCAATTGAATACTATTTTTCCAACCACCAATGAACTCAGGAATTTTTCTTTATATTGATATGATAATACCCAAATATTATATCAAAATATTGTTAAAATTTTCTTCATACTCACGAAAAGACTCATCATCCTTCTACTTGTGCTATATGAATTCCCTCTCCACCTTCACATGAAGAAACTAAGTAAAGTACTTAATAAAAATAAAATTTTCAACTCATCCCAATCCATTGACCTAATTTTATCTTGATTCCTCATATTCTATATTAGATTTAACCACTGATTCACATCAACTTCTAGTTAATAAACATCCAAAATGACATTTTCATGTTCTGAATATTGGACAGAAAGAAATATGTTTCCAGCGGTGATTATCCATTGTTTTGAAAGAAGTGGTTCATAAGACAAATTGAATAAAGGAATATATTGTATCATGAAGTACTCAATAGATTTTTGTTCCATCATTTGATCATTTAGGAATCTATCATGGTTTATAGGTTGAATAAAAATTTGAGTATAACAATGAGACTTTTTATTTCTTCTTCCAGAGAATTCTGTTTTTAAGAGGAAAATCACTACATTGTAGATTACAATCACCATAAATGTTGTTCCTTCAGGTTCTATCCATTTGAATAAAACCAAAATCCTAGATCAAGACACATTTATCAAATTTGGGAACCACATAACTGCAAAAAACACTTATATGATATCTAAATTATGGAACCTTTATTAAACTATAACTCATTAGATTTATCCTAAGATATTCATAGTCAGCTTCTATTAAAATCCTCCGAAGTGGTTCATGAAGAGTTTTTGAATTCCCAAATCATATCCCTTGAGAGTGTCAAACTAGATGTTCGATAAGGATAGTTATCATTTTCAAGATTATCCAGAGCTAGGCCTGAAAAATCATATAATTGTTTATACCCCTAGGTACATCTATTCTAAAGTCACATCAACATTTAGTATCCATAAAATTATGTATTTCTAGGAAACCACTCAGTATATCCTTTACCAATATTCTTATACATTTTCTTAAATGTTAACTCATCCTTATAATTATACATACATACATCCCTAGACATATCCTTAGAAATATGCATTAGGGTATCACCAATTTTCTATCATCCTAGTTTCAAATGGTTGACTAAACCATTCATCTAATAGCAAATACAGCGACAAAATAGTAACATACATGGATATTACATCATTTTAGATGATCATTCAGTACACTACAAAAAGAAATTCCTGAGGTCTATAACAGTTTTTTATCATTGGAGACATTGAAACAAAATCTTCTCTTCTGGTTAAATATCTTCAACATCTCCCATAAATATCATTACATTTAGTACTTCTACCTAAAACCTTTCATCATAACATGGAGGAAGTAAACATAATAAAGGGGTGAGATCAGATTCACCATAAGGATAAAAAAAAGAAAACACAGAAGCATAACATGAACAAAAGGTTATGAACTTGAGCATGAAACTTGAATATTATACCATGCATATTATGGATCATAAAAAATATTCTAATTTCACACTACATGAATCATATAAAAAAATTTATTAATCTTTGAAATAATATCAAAATAATAAAACATGGAATTCTGGAAAACACAAATAAAAATATATATCGAGGTATCCTACAAAGGCCTTTATAACATTTTAGGCTTGGGTTAATAACCTATGTACCAACTTCCGGATTTCTATTCCCTCCCGTGTACCCTCTTATTTTGATAATGGGATGTCATCTCGTATAATATAAGTCCCCGGCCATAAAACATTACATAATATTGAATTAAATGAATAATCAACATTGATGATCCTTTCATGTTTTTATTTTTAGAGAGTTAGGACATTACTATTACTTCTCAATGAATACAATGTAGACACATTAAACCATTTTGCATTTTTTCACAAAATAAAAACTCTTGAACAAAAGATTCATGTCTAGTTCAATGTTTTAGACAAAATCACATTTCCTTGATACCATCCTTGAACCTATTTAACTATATCTCCTCTGAAAAAAATTTCAAAAACTTGGGATGAGCATAAAAAGATCACTAAGGGATATAAAAATATGTAATGAAAACATTAGTCCATGTATACAAAATAATTCATGAAATCATAATTTACTCATAAAACATTAGCAGTTTAACATACCTCATGAAATCATAACATTTATGAATAACTCATATAAATCATAAGACGTAAAGGAAACTTTAGGCATTCATAACATTATTATATATGGAGTAACCCACATGGTTATATTTGGAATACCCATCATAGTATATTCCTTAAATCTCTTCGGAGAAACCTCAGTGTTTAACTCTTTCACATTACCCAATGCATTGGAGAGCTATCTCAGTCTCACCCGCCATTAGTTTATCACATAACCACCCATCTTCATAAAAAATTCCAAGAACCATAACATATTCATATCACATAAAACATGCATAAAGGATACATAACATTTCCACATTTCAATCACAATATATCAATATAACACATTAAGATAATAAAAACATTATCAAAACCATTTTCATTACCAAAATAAAATAAAAGTAAAACATGGTATTTATTTTTCATTTAAAAATGTTATGACTTGTAGAGGAAGCTGAAACTCAAATAATGGTCACGGCAGCAAAGAAGTCATTTTCGCCGCATACGTAAGACAAAAACATTCCCTTTGTCATTTAGTAAAACGCTTCTTGTAAAAAGATTCCATTTTAACGAAATTAAAAGTCAAAAGGGTTTATTATACAACTAATAAAAGAACGATGTATATAAACTGAAGTATGCCTCAATGAATGGAGATTGAGACGAAGTCCCATACAAAGACGATATCCTTAGATTAAGGATAAAAAAATTACATAATTATGTGTGAAAAATATAAATACACTCAATATAAGTGGATATTAAGTGTAAAACAATCAGAGTTCATCCACACATATTAATTGTATGACATAATCAAGAATTAGAGGTTTAACCCAAAGAATTGAAATTAGGTTAAGAAGTTCCCTTACAGAAATTCGACCACCTAACGACGTCACATTAAAAATTCAGAAAATGAGTTAATGAGAGATAAAAATGGTATATCATCACTTGGACATAAAATTTACAGAAATAAGGATAAATAAGAACAAATCCCAACATTAAGAATATTTAAATTAAAAGACCTAACAAAAAGATGTCTTTTAAAAAGAGGAGGGTGAAAAGTTCCCTTACCGATTTGGGTAACTCTCAAAACGTACACCCCATGAAAGAAAGACTATACAACATTGATATAAATACCCATAAACAAAATTATATTACCCAAAGAGTATAATAATGTGAATTACATAAACCACTCAAAAGATATAGTGTACAATATAGCATGAATCTCATCATAATAAAAAGTTATATAAAAATCCCTTACCTCGTTTTAATAAATCAAGTCGTATGACCAAAAGATAATAAACACAAAATGAAACACAGAATACCATTAATATAAATAGAATCATGATAATATATATCAAATGGGAGTACAAAATACACCACATGCAATAAATAAGTGGTGAACAATGGAAATCTCCTGAAATTAAAAGTGAGATAAGAAATCCCCTTACCTCAAGTCTGACTTGTCTTGTTCATTTCCTTATATTCCTGAATAATAAACTTTGGTAAATATTTAATTTCTTAAGGAAATCATTTAAAATTTATTATTCTATTAATATCACATATTATAATGTTATAATAATTAGTTAATTATGTGAGTTCATATCATATGTTTTGTCGATGTTCGGTACATGAGTCAACAATGAACTTGTTTAAAGAGAATGGTCCATGTAATTATAAGTACATCATCTCCGGAATGGTGTTCAGGATTTAAATATCATATATATCTTGTATATATGTATTTAATAATATTATAAAATGTTTGGATATGAAAAAATTAAATGTACCGTTCATGTAGACGGTAGGCCGTACGTATGCATGAACATTACTTTCATTTTTTATCATATTAATGGACTTTAAAACTAAATGAGACATAGATATATTATAATTAAAGTATAATATATATGTTATAAAGGTAACATAAGTTCATTAATTACATTATTTATAAATTCCATGTTTTTCATGAATGAGTCACATCACTTGAGGGGGCAGTAGTCAACACTTCCTCATATGAAATTATCGCATTTGCACAACATGTAAAGCATAAAGGTATGTTTTAAATATAAAATAAAGAAGAATTGAGAGGACATAATTATAATATATATCATATATAAATATATTTACATCATAATTTCCACCATTAAAGGAGTTAATAGAATATTTAACAATCATCGTTTCATGAGGCAGTAATTCACCACCCACAGAAATAGTATGTTCTTTAACCATTAGACGGAGGTGTGTGTAAGTGTAGGTAGAATACATATCATAAAAACATCCTAGTATATTGAGGATTATGTTTTTATTATGGGATAAAATAACAATAAGATAGTGGTGAGTGAAGAAGGAAAATAAAAGAAAGAAACTCGAGAGAAGACATTATCTCCAAATCGGGTAACTCATTTTGATTTGAGCCAAAGGCTTCCTTGGAAAAACATATTCCCAAAGTGAGGCTTCTAGGAGTAAGAGAGGGATTTGGAGAGATAATATGAGTAGACTTTATTCAAGTAAAGGTCTTGAGAGGTTTGGGTAAGTGGGTAGAGGTGGGGGGCTTTTATAAGAGGGAGGACAGTCACTTTTGGAATGTCTAGAAGTGTTACTTTATTATAAAATGGTTTTCAGATTTCAAAGGCCCCACAATGATATATTTCTAGGATAAGGTGATAAGGGTTATAAATCCTCCAATAAAATAGGTTTTATAAAAGTGCATGTTTTATATGTCACATTATCTTTTCATTTTATTTCAATCGTTTATTAATGAGGTAATCATTGCATCATCATGGTGTCATAAATAAATTTATTTATATAATTTCTAAAAATTATAAAAAAATATCATGATCTAGGAAATATTTATATCATTACAATGAATATTTATAGTATAAGAGATCATTTATGTAAATAAAATCAAAATTGTTTTACTTAGGATATACAATCCTTTGTTATATTTCTCTTCTTTTTTAAAAATTATGTCGTAAATGTCACTATCACACCCATGTGACTTCATGGGCCCTCAAGTTCGGTAAAAAGCTTCACATGGTCGGACATGCCTCAAAAAAGAGTGTTTGGACACATTTTTGGGTCATTTTATGTTATTATGATAACATTTTATTACCCTTAATCACCTGATTACTAATTAATCAGGATAATTAAAGATAATCGCGGTCATTACTATTCATAATGTCCAAAAACAAAAGAGTCTTAATTACATAATTTGGAACTTCTGATTCCAAATATGGAGTCCATTTTTCCAAATTACAAACATAGAAATTAATGTAATTAATTTTAAAATAATTCTCGTTGTCAAAACCTAAGACTGGTTTTAAGAAGTAAAATTTATCAAAAGATTGACTTGTATTTACATCCAATTGAAAAGTGAAATTACTTAAAATGAACAAAATTGAATTAGGTTATAAAAATATAATTAAATTTCACTTTAAAACCAATAAAAATTTAATTATATATATATATAATTAAATTATATGAAAAAGCAGTTTTGAAGTAAAATGCATTAATTTTCACTATTCAATAATAATGTACATTTTTCAGAAAAATACCAAAAATTTAACCAAAGTAAATTTGATATTCAAAATTAAAAAATTATTTCCAATTTACCAAATTAAAAACATATAATTTTCATTAATTAATTTTATAGTTAATTCCCGCTGTCAAAACAAATAGCTTGTTTTTAAGAAACAATATCTATCAAAAGATAAACACTAGTTTATGTCCAATTTCAAATTGAAATTAATTCCAATGACCACCATTGAATTAAATGGTAAAAATATATTTTAACTAAAAATTAAACCCAATTAAAAAGATAATATAACCATATAAATAAATTATATTAAAAGGTTGTTTGGTATTAAATTTCAACATTTTCACTATTCATTAAAAAATGAACTTTATTGGAAATATTACAAAAATTTACACAAAGTAAATTCTGATGTCACGATTCTAAAGAAGGATTTTATAACATATAAAATTGACCAAAAAGTATATTTAAAAAGGGTTCTCCATAAAAAGGATGTTAATCCACCTTTTAAAGAATATTATAATAGTTATTCATTAAATTGGATTCATTCGAATTTTAAGCCTCTAACATTTATTTGATAAATGTAGAAATATTTAACCAACATATATAATCATTTTTTAATTAGTTTTGTTCATTCCCTCCATTACAAAGGTTGGCCGTTAACTACCATTTAAAATAATATTATTATATTATTAGTGTGCAACGTAAGATTTCAAAAAACTCATTATTGCTTATTGGATACGCCATCGAACATATAATATTCTTTAATGTAATATTAATATTTAATTCACAAATATATGAAAATGTCATATTCTTTATTTACCTAGGATGTAACATCCTTCCCCCTTTTGGAAATTTCATCCTCCCAATTTTAAAATTGGGCTAAAAAAATTTATTGAAAGCCCCACATCGAAATAGGAGTCATTTAAACTATCACTTTAAAAGAACGAAGGAAAAGTAAAAAGGTCACCTGAGACTATAGATACTAGGAATCCTATAAAACATGGATTTGGAAGATAAAAAAAGGGTCATGTTCTGATAGAGAGTGATAGTCAATATATCTAGGAGAATGTTAAGCAATAGAAAATCACAAACTTGTGATGGGTTAAATGGTATTTGATTCCCCAGTAGGAATAGTTAACATACAACGTTTTTGTTTTAAGTTACTTTTCACTAAGGAATTTATTTTTGAGCTTAAATAAATCATAAGGAAAAAAAGTTAAATTCCATGAAGACTTTCATCTCATACTATATTTCTTACATAAACTCATATTTTCTCCAAAATATGAGTATTTAGGCTGACTTGTTCACATTAAGAATGCTATAATCAACTTCTTGAGAATCACCTAATCCAAAAAAGTTTAACTATATATTTCCCATGTCTTTAGACCTTAAACAAAACCAAAATGGTTAGTACAGGATTAGATAATCCCCAAAAAGGATATTCCTTTATAAAAAGAAATACTACTCTTAATCTCGAATGTTCAACAAAAAAACTCAAGGTTCAATAAAGAACATTAAATAAACAACTATCTATAAAATTATTCAAAGTAATAAAAACTAAGATTGTAACCCAAATCTATAAAGGTTATAATCACATAGTCTTCTAAGATAAATCTTAATATTTATCTCCAAATAACATTACATATTTTAAAGTATCATATTGAAAAGTAATTAACCTAATCACATATCCTCCATGATAGGTTAATAATTACAATAGATAACCCAAAATCAACTTATTGTTGATTCATAAAATAATATAACTAAAATGAATAAGTCATACTAACCATGGACTTCACATAGTACAATGTTAAGGGATAAATACATGTCGCACATTGGTTGTGGGTTCGATTCCTTCAGCTTCATCTGAAGCGATGGGTTGTCACATGGTTTGGGTGTTGTCCCTTTTAAAAAACTACATAATTTTATAACATTCCCAATAAGAGATAAATTCATCAAAAATAACCATAACATATTTTAACCACAAAGGTTATCTAATAAGTTTCATCTTTCATCCCAAAATGTATTAACCAGTAATTTCCTCAAATTCAAGGATCATATAAACCCAAATGGTTATATATAACTATATCCACCGAAGAAACAATAATTATTCCTTGAATAAAATATTCATATATCAAACATCAAGGATACACATACTATAAAAAGTCTTCTAATGTAATCCAATCATCAAAAGAGCCTTAATGCTTTTATAATTGTCACCATCCAAAAATATATCATAACTCTTCAATCCCTTATATGATGACTTGTTAATATTTCAAAATTCTTGATGACCCATTAACCATTCCTTTCCAACATATTATGAAATAATTAATTCCTACAAACTAAATCATGAATCATATCCTATGATTTCAATAATAGGAAAAAATATGTTATGAAATAATCCATACCTTTCATTGGTCATTGTCAGTTTCTTCATCCTCAATAGGAATGGAATTAGGTATCGATAAACGAATATTTTTATGATCTTGGTGATCCCATTACCGAAACATCATTGTAGGACATGTGTTTGCATAATGACCACACACACCATATTTAAAAAATTCAATTGATCCCTCAGAAAGAACTTTTTCCCTTTCCTAGATTCAACTAGATTCTTCCTTTTTCCATGGAAGGTTCTTTCTTTTTTACCTTCCTATCCACATCTATAGCATCTTTCTGTCCCTTTGAAATATTTTCCTCAGTGTTTCTTTCCTCATCTTTAAAACATAGGTTTTTTAACACACATAACTTTATGATTATTAACTGAAATTCCAGAGGGATTTGTTTCCTGCATATATGATGCCTTATAAAAATCACTAAGGTTCATGTGGTCAATCATGAATTTAGATAGTTAGTTGAGAATAAACACAGGAGTTCTCATTGCAGCTCCCATATTATTCAGTTCCTCGTTTGGAAAACGATCACAATTTTCTTCACATCCACTATTACATTGGTGTCTGATAGATCCATCCATTTACTAAAACCAAAAAGGTCAGTGTGAGTATATTAGTAAAATAATCATATAATACTAAGATATAATTATTCATGATATCTTAAACTCATTCACTTTATCTAAATAAAACTATGAATCTTTCTAAAATCCTAACCATTAAATAAATTTCACTTATTCTTAAAGAATACCCTAACCTCTAATGTTATCTAAACCGACCTCTGATACCATCTATAAGGCCCCAGCCTTAAAACATTACATAATCTTAAATTAAATGAATAATTCACATTGAGGATCTTTTCAGGTTTAGAGTTTTTGAGAATTTGGACATAACTATTACATCTCAATGATTACAACATAGACATATCTACTTAGTTTCCATTTTTTCACAAAATAAAAAATATTGAACAAAAGGGTCATGTCTAGTTCCATGTTTTAGACAACATGCCATTTCCTTTATCCCATCCTTGACCATATTCAACTTTATGTCCCATGAAAAACATTTCAAAAGCTTGGGATGAGATAAAAATCTCTGTAAGGGATATAAAAATATGGAATGAAAACATTAGTCCATGTATACATAAATTATAAGGGCCTTGGATAATTGGAAGGAAGACAGTGGGAGAAGGCTTCAAGGGTTCCTCTGCGACCAGTGAAGACGGCGGCCTCTGCACCGGATCCTCCCCCCTAGGTGGGGGAGGGGGTTTCGTTGTCTCCTGGAAATCCTAGGCCTTTTCGCCCCTTCTCAAACCCTGAGTTTCTTCCTCAGTTTCTGAAGTATTCTTTAATCCCTAAAGTTACAGATTTAATCGATGGTTTTCCAAATCTCCCTCTTTCCTCTTCTGAGTTCTCGGAAGCCTCGGACCTGCTGAATCTCACCCTGGTGGCCCGGTTCAAGCACATAAGACCTTCTGTGGATGATTTCGACCGCTTTGTCTTTGGATCTTGGGATCTTCGAGATAGAGCGGTGGTTGGTTTACTGGACGGCAAACAAATTATGATTAGGTTCGATTTAGAGGAGGACCTCATCCGAGCATGGGTGAGGGCTCCACGCAGCTTTATGGGATCTTCTTTCCTGCTTTTGCATTGGTACATCGATCTACATATGAACCGTGACGCGACTTCAATTGTTGTCTGCGTAAGTTTTCCATCTCTTCTGTTTCCGTTCCAAAACCCGTCGATTATATGCATGTTGGGAAATATGATTGGTAGATACCTCTGCTCGGATTGTCGTACCGAGGCGGTATGCCATCTGTTGAATCCCTATGTGTGTATCGAGAAGGATGCATCCCGCATCCCTTTTGACTCTGTTTGTATAACTATCGGCGAGGATTACCGGTGCAAACAGAAAGTCATCTATGAGAACTGGACCGATTTCTGTGGTTATTGCAAGCGATTGGGCCATTCGGTTGAAGTTTGACGAAGGGAGCGTCAATCTCGGTTGATGCAGGCCCATGGTGATGGGAAGTCTGTTTCGGCGAGATCTGAGTTTGGTGTTTGTAATGGAGCTCAAGAGGGATTGGTTTCGAGATCTGCAGAACCGGCTGACAAAGGAGGGGGTACATGTTGTTCTGATGAGAAGGGGGCGAGTTCTCGTCGGGTGTCTGAAACTGCCGGTGCTAAGGCAACACAGGGTAATCCGCTGGTGTCTGAGGTTTTCCAACGGTTATGGAGGGACTTGGGAGTACAAGTTGCTCCCATGGGTGATCTGTGTACATCTCAAAGCAAAGAAGGAAGGGTCGATAGTGTTTCATAGATTGTCTCCACGAGTGCTAAGGCGGCTAAATGCCTCAACCCATTTGCCAAACCATTTTTAGCATTGAGTAACAGGTTTGAAGGGCTGTCCGAAGATGTGTTGGATACGGGTTTGGAGGAGGCTGCTAGTCTGGATATTGTCGACGACCAGTAGACTGATCGCAGGGTGCATGATCCTGCTTCGGTTGGTGAAGAATCCAAGGAGGATCAACAGAAAGATCGGCATGGACAGGAAGCAGGTGTCATGTTTGAGGATAATAATTCTAATGGGGCAAGGAGCGGTCCTTTGGTGGTGAGCACGGATCAGAGGCTGGGGGACATGTCCATACCTCATGTAGGAAATGTTCCTATTGAAGACTGGAGGCCACCTTTGATGGAGTGCAATACTCCAGTTCAGAAGCTGGGAATCAACACAGAGTTTACTGCTGCTAATTTAAGGGAGCGAGATGGAACTGGAAGGGAGTTTCCGGGGGGAGGGAAAGAGAATATCAGTGGTCCAGTTGGTAGATCCTTTATTGATGTTGTTAAAAGTGGGGACCAGATGATACCCACAGTTGATGGTCCTTTATCCGCTACTCCAAGAAGAAGACCTAGGAAGGATTACTCATTTCCTTCGAGGCCGATGCTGACTAGATCTTCATCAAAGCGGAATAAGGAGGTGACTTTGGCTTTTAATAAGGGCAGCAAGACCAAGAAGGAAACCCTAGATCAATCTATTCTGGAACAACTTTGCAGCCGTGTTCAAAGTGGAAGTTTTTGGAGAAATCCGGAATGGGAATTAGCTACCGGTGAAGAGCACTCTTTCTTGGGGTGCGAAGATGAAACTGGTTATTATGATGTGTAAGTATATGTTGTCTCTTTATGAATAACTCATAGAATTCATAAGACAAAAAGGTATCTTGAGTAATTCAAAACATTTCTATGTAGGTAGTCTCCCTCATAGTTACGTTTAGAATATCCATCACAATATATTCCCTTAATCTATTCTGATAAACCTTAGTGTTTTACTCCATCGCATTACCCAATGCATTGGAGAGCTATCTCGGGCTCACCTACCCTTAGATTATCATGGAACATCCCGTCTTCATAAGCAATTCCCAAGAACCATAACATAATTGTATCACATAAAACATGCATAAAAGAAACATAACATTTCCACATTTTAGTCACACGATATCAATACAACACATTAATATAATCAAAACATTATCATAACCAATTTTAATAAAAAAATAAAATAAAATTAAAACATGGTATTTATTTTCCATTTAAAAAAGTTATGGCTTGTAGAGGAAGCCAGAACTCAAATAATGGTCACGACAGTGGAGAAGTAATTATCACTGCATATGTAGGACAAAAACATTCCTTTTTTCATTTAGTAAAATTCTTAGTGTAATAAGATTCATTTTGAATGAAATTAAAAGTCAAAATGGTTTATTATACGACTAATAAAATAAGGTTTTATATAAATTGATGTATGACTCAATGAATAGAGATTGAAACGATGTCTTGTACATAGATGGTGTCCTTAGATTAAAGATAAATCAATTACATGATTATGTGTGAAAAATATAAATACACTCAATATAAGTTGATATTATGTGTAAAAAATTCAGAGGTCATCCACACATATTCATATTACAACATAATCAAGAAGTAGAGGATTTAACCAAAATAATTGAAATTGGGTAATGAAGTTCCCTTACAGAAATTTGACAGCCTAACAATGTCACATTAAAAATTCACAAAATGAGTTAATGAGAGACAAAAGGGTATCTCATCACTTGGACATAAAATTTATAACAATAAGGATATATAAGAAAATATACCAACATTTATAAGATGTTAATGAAAAGACCTAACAAAATGAAGTCTTTTAAAAAGAGGATACTGAAAGGCTCCCTTACCGATTAGAGTAACTCTCGAAACGTACACCCCATGAAATAAGGACTGAAAAAAATTGATGTAAATACCCATAAACTAAATTATATTACACAATGATTAGAATAATGGGCAGTACATACATCACACAAAGGAGATAGTGTAAAATATATCATGAATCTCACGGGAATAAAAAGTAAGATAAAACCCCTTACCTCATTATAATAAATCGAGTTGAATGACCAAAAGATAATAAAAAAATATGAATCACATAATACCATGAATATAAATATAATCATCATAATATATATCAAATTTTAGTACACAATACACCACATAGAATAAATAAGTGGTGAACAATGGAAATCTCACGGAATTAAAAGTGAGATAAGAAATCCCCTTACCTGAAGTCCGACTTGTCTTGTTCATTTCATTATATTCCTGAACAATAAACATTTTTAAATTTATAATTGAATAAATAAATCCTTTAAATTTTATTATTCAATTCATATCACATATTATCATGTTATAATAATTATTTAATTATGTGAGTTCATATCATATGTTTTGTCGATGTTCGATAAATGAGTCAACAATGAACTTGTTTGAAGAGAATGGTCCATGAAATTAAAAGTACATCATCTCTGTAATGGTGTTCAGGATTTAAACATCATATATATCCTGTATATATGTAGTTAATAATATTTGAAAATTCTTGGAGATAAAAAAAATAAATGTACCGTTCATGGAGACGGTAGGTCGTATGTACGCATGAACGCTACTTTCAATTTTTATCATATTAATGGACTTTAAAACTAAATGAGACATTAATATATTATAATTCCAGTATAATATATATGTTATATATATATTTAATTTAATTTAATTAGATACATTCT
This sequence comes from Viscum album, assembly GCA_963277665.1. Classification (NCBI taxonomy): domain Eukaryota; kingdom Viridiplantae; phylum Streptophyta; class Magnoliopsida; order Santalales; family Viscaceae; genus Viscum; species Viscum album. The sequence continues at coordinate 2,058,900,262 of OY728133.1, read as the reverse complement.
TTATAAATTCCATGTTTTGCATGACCGAGTAACATCACTAGAGGGGGCGGTAGTCCACACTACCTCATTTGATGTAATCATATTTGAACAACATGCAAAGCATAATGGTACATTTTAAATATAAAATAAAGAATAATTGAGAGGAAATAAATATAATATATATCATATATGAAAATAGTGCCATCATAATGGCCACCATGAAAGGTTTTAAAAGAAGATTGAACAATCATCGTTTCGTGAGGTAGTAATTTTCCACCCACAGAAACAGTATATTGTTTAACCATTAGACGGAGGTTTGTGTAAGTGTAGGTGTAATAATTATCATAATAACATCCTAGTATATTTATGATACTTTTTTTGTTATGGGATCAAATAATAAGAAGATATTGGTCAGCGAAGAAGGAATATAAAAGAAATAAACTCGAGGAAGACATTACCTCTAAATCGGGTAACTCTTTTTGATTTTAGCCAATGGGTTCCTTGGAAAGACTTCTGCCCAATGTGAGGATTTTAAGAGTAAGAGAGTTATATGGAGAGATAATATGAGCATGGTTTAGAAGATCCAATGGCTTGAGAGGTGTGGGTAAGGGGGTAGTGGTGGGGGCCTTTTATAAGAGGGAGGAGGGTCACTTTTGGAAAGTCTTGAACTGTTACATTATTATAAAATGGTTTTCAGATTTTAAAGGTACCACAATGATATATTTATAGGATAAGGTGATAAGGGTTCTAAATACCCCATCCAATAGGTTTTATACAAGTTTCTGTATTATATTTTACCTTATATTTTCCTTTTAATTAAATAGTTCATTAATGAGGTAATCACTACATCATCATGGTGTCATAAAAATTATTTATTTAATTTCTAAAAAGTATAAAAAAATATCATGATGTAGGAAATATTTTTAGATTTCCAATGACTGTTCATAGTCTAAGAGATCATTTATATAAAGAATATTAAAATTTTTTTACTTAGGATATACAAACATTTGTTATATTTCTCTTCTTTTTTAATAATATTGTCATAAATGTCACTATCACACCCATGTGACTCCATGGGCCCAAAAGTTCGGTAAAAAGCATCCCATGGTCGTCCCTGACTCAAAAAATATGATTTGGACACATGTTGGGGTCATTATATATTATTATGATATTATTTTATTACCCTTAACTACCTGATTACTCATTAATTCTGATAATTAAAGATAATTGTCGTCATTACTATTCATAATGTCCAAAAACAAAAGATTCTTAATTACATAATTTTGACCATGCAATTCCAAATATGGAATCCATTTTACCAAATTCCAGACACAGAAATTGTAGAAAATAATTTAAAAATAATTCTTGTTGTCACAACCAAAGACAGGTTTTTAAGAAGTAAAATTTATCAAAATATTGACTTGTTTTTACATCCAATTGAAAAGTAAAATTACTTCCAATGAATATAATTGTATTAATTGATAAAAATATAATTCAATTACACTTTAAAACCAATCAAAATGACAATATAACTATATAATTTAATTATATGAAAAAGCAGTTTTGAAGTAAAATGCAGTATTTTTCACTATTCATTAAAAATGAAAATTTGTTAGAAAAATTCCAAAAATTTATCAATAGTAAATTTGGTATTCCAAATTAAAAATGATGTCAATTATACCAAATTCTAAACATATAATTTTAATTAATTAATATTATTATTAGTTCCCATTGTCAGAACAAATAGTGTGTGTTTAAGAAACAATATCTATCAAAAGATTGACACTTGTTTATGTCCAATTTTAAAGTGAAATTAATTCCATTAACAACCATTTAATTAAATGTTAAAAATATATTTTAACTACACATCCAACCCTATTAAAAATACAATATAACCATATAAATAAATTATATTAAAAGGATGTTTTGAATTAAAATACAACATTTTCACTATTCATTAAAAAATGAACTTTATTAGAAAAATAACAAAAACTTACACATAGTAAATTTTTATGTCTCGATTCTAAAGAAGGATTTTATAACATATAAAATTTACGAAAAGTATATTTAAAAATGGTTCTCCATCAAAAGGCTGTTAATCAACCATTTAAAGAATATTAGAATATTCATGCTTAAAATTCAATTCATTCACATTTTAATCCTCTATCATTTATTGGATAAATGTAGAAATATTTAACAAACATGTATAATAATTTTGTAGTTAGTTTTGTTCATTTCCTCCATTACAACGGCTAGGCATTAACTACCATTTAAAAAAATATTATTATATTAATAGTGTGCAACATAAGATTTTAAAGAAACTCGTTGATGCGTATTGGGTATGCCATCGAACATACAATCTCCTTTAAAGTAATATTAATATTTAATTCACTAATATATGAAAATTTCATATTTCTTATTTACCTGGGATGTTACATATCCCCTCTTATTTCGGTCTTTGTATATCCTCTTGTTTATCCTCTTGTTTCGGTCTTGTGATTTCCTCCCATTTAGCCTATTATTTCAGTCATAGTATGTCCTCCTAATCATTATCATGCAAATTTTTATTCAAGGAGAAAGAAATACACACAGAAGCTTAAGGAGGTCTAAAGTGATGATGACCAAGGGCATCTTCCTTGAAAATAATTCTACCAGAATGAGGTAGGTTGTGCAAGTCATGATAAAAGGTTCCCTCCAAATTAGGCGATTCGCATGCAACTAGATAGTCTGCTGCCCTGTTGCCTTCATGCCAGGTGTGTGAAACCTTAGTGTTGATATCAAGAAATGATAGTCATTTTCAGATAACATATTCAATGGAACCGGGCACAACACCAAGACCTTGAAGAGCTATCGCCAGACTCTTGGAATCTGTCTCAATCTCCGAAAGGATCGGCCTACTTTTCCGGCACACAGTGAGGCCCACCAGCATGGACTTAGCCTCATATAGGAGAGAAGTTCTGAGGCCCAACCAAAAATATAAGGCCAACAAAATCATTAACAGTCATATCATAACCCACGTAATGAAATGGGTGTCATAAACATAATATCATTCCTTAACTGGTGTAAAAATAACTAGATTTCATATTTATTTTTTCAATGCATAGTCCATTTAAAGAAGTGGTCATCATAGAAATATTACCTGTGAAATAGAAACTGATTACAAAAACATCATGTAAATAAAATTAAATCATTAAAAGAAATAATATGAACAGAAACATGGAATAATTTCCCTATAAAGGAAAGATTAACCCCAATAGATGTTATCTGAGATGGGAAATAATTCTTAACGATCTTTTAAAAACAATTTATAATGAAACTGTCCATTATCATTGTAGAAATTATTATTAAAATTTAAAACCTTTTGAAAATCCATTTTCATGAAGATAATCATGAAATATAATAAAGGATTCATTAAAAAAATTAAATCTGTTTTACTTAGAAAAAATTCATAGGATCTTGGAATCCTTTTGAGAAACATATTTCCTAGAAAACCTCTAAAAGGATCTTGAAACCATTTTGAAAACCTATTTCCATGAAATATACATTGAAATATTAAAATGAAATATTGAAAATGGTTTGAGAATAATTTATTAGAAAATTTCCTTTAATTTGTTTAATCAAAACTGACCTTTTAAAAATGTAAGGGATGATTTATGGAAATGAAACTAGGTTAATATGTACATGTCATATAAGGTAAAGTGAATATTCCATTTTCATATTAAAAATTGTTTGATTGTGACTCAGCCCGAAAACAACAAGAAGATTCATTTTTAAATATTGGAAAAAGAAAAAAGGGTAAAAATGAATTTTTATTATCCTTGTATATTAGTGGAATATTAATGTAATCCCTTTTTGTAAAGCATGGTTTTGAAGGAACATAGTTTTCTGACCGAAGATAGAGGTAAGTTTATATTTTCTTAAAAAAACATCATTATCTTATGTACTAAAGAGTTAAAAAAAATAGAAATAATAGATGATGAAATAATGACTAACCAATGGAGAATAAAATTATTGAGTGTTCCTGAATGACAGACTATAATATTTGATTAATTAAAATGTGATCATAAACAATCTCAGTAAATTGTGAGATTATTTCAATAAACAACTATGGCATTAAAAATTTTAATCAAATCCCCATGTAGGAAAATGAAATTAAAGAGAGATTAAAATTCCTCAAACTAATTATATTCATGATATAACATTTAATACACCTCGTATATCCATATAAGTGTATAACATGACAAGTGTCTCCAACCAGAAAAATGAGAAAAAATTACTTTACCAATTTTGTAACTTTTACAACATAAACCCCTTGAAATATGGATCATAAAATGGATATGTAAATACCCATAAATATAAGTATTAGAATGATAGAATTCAACCATGGGAATTATACACACCAGATAAAAACATAAAAGGAGGTGAATAAAGAATGTATCTCATTGAAATAAAAATGTGAGATGAAATAGTCGTAACGTGTTACATAACTCTCGTAATACTACTTCAATCGTACTATTTAATAAATATATATTTATTTTACATCTGTCATGGAATATTATTCTAACTTATAATATCATATTTTTTATGGATTTATTTAAACCATTTTTTTTCAATTATACGTTACGGTTTCACTTCGGGTAATATCTACTTTTTTTCACATGTGTCTTAATTTGTTATATAAATGGACTCTATACATATATCAGGATTTCAAAAATGTAAACCCTGATATATATATATATATATATATATATATTTTATTATAATATTACATATAATATGTATGTATGAAATAGAATACATCTTTCAAGGAAATAGTAAGTCGTACGGGTGAATGCTATTTACATTTAATAGTCATGTTTAAAGAAAGAATGTAAAAGTTATATATGTATATATATATATGTGCGTCTGTGAATATATCATTATTATTGTATATTTATTATATCCCATTTATCATATATATTCAATTTACCAATTTTTAAAAAAAATCATGTAATGTATGAACGAATCACATCGATTTGAGGGGGTGGTAATCTGCACATCCTCAAAAAAAATTATCATATTAACAGAAAATAGAAATTATAAATATATGTGTTGTAAAAGAATTAAATAAGATTAAATAAATAATAAATGTTATATATAACATATAAAAATATATTTCCCATCATAATTTCCACAATGATAGGTCTTTAAGGAAAAATGAACAATCATCCTTTATTGAGGTGGTTATCCTCCACAAACATAAATGGTATGTTAATTTACCATTAATTGGGAGTGTCTATGAGTATATGTTGAATCCATATAATAAAACAATCCTAGTATACATAGGATACTATTTATGCAATCATTGAATAATAATATTTTACAGAGTGGTGAAAAAAATAAATGAAATGAGTTTTAGGGAGGGTGTTACCTTTTTATTGGGTAAGCCCTTTTTGTTTGCAGCAAAGGGATTTATTGGAAGGAATTATTCCAAAAATTTTATTCAAGGAGAAATATAGGGATGCTGGGGAGGTATTTGGGATGATTTTTTTCATGCCATAGTTTCTATAGAGGTGTGAGGAAGGGGGAAGAGATTAGGCCTTTTATATTGATGAAGGGGTGGCACTATTGTAATATTTTAAAAGAAAGAAACCCCTCCCACGTTTTCCCTTCAAGTTGGCTAAAAATAGTCCAAATAATATAAAAAGGAGGATAGGGTCTAAATATTTCAATAAAATGGATTTAAATAATCCATATAGGTCATTTTGGGCTAGAAGGACATGGTTTAGTCCCTTTTTATGCTTAATTTGATCATAATTGTTGTAATTAATTTTAAAAAATTCACTAATGTTTATGGTAAAAAACTAATTTGAAAATATTAAAAATTAAAAATTATTCTGATTCCATATATGGAATCCATTTTTCAAATTTCCAACAACAAAAATTGTAGAAATTAATTTACATTTAATCTCGTAGTAGGGTTAACAATGCGAGTTTTTAAAAGTAAAAACATTCCAAATTTTTCAATGATTCTATATTCAGTTTCAAAGTGAAATTGATTATAATGAAATAAATTAGATTAATTGGTAAAAATACCTTCTAATTAAACATTTAAGCCAACTTAAAATATAATTTAAACTCATATATAAATTAGATGGAAAACATGTTTTGATCTAAAATACATTATTTTTCACTATTCATTAAAAAAATAAAACATCACTAAAAAATAAAAAACTCATCCTAAAATAATTTAAATTATTAAATTTCATATATTAAGTTTATTATGACATATTTAATTTATAAAAGTTTATAAAATTCTATTTAAAATGTTTTTGTCATTAAAAAGGGGTAAATTTTGCATAATAAAAATATTGGGTTTTATGTGTTAAATTCGTTTTATTAATATCTTATGATTATAAAATTTATGAGATTAATATAGAAAATATTTATTTGGATATATATTATGTATATTAAATTAAAATTAATTTCAATTAATTAATATTAAAATAACTTCGCAATCATAAAACTAGTTTTCTATAGAAATAATATTTTCTATTCAATTGGTTCTTTTATTCATATCTAAATAATATAAAACTAATTAATTAATATTAAATTTTTTAAAACCATATATTTATATAATTTATTTAATAATATTCATAAATTAAAATTTAACAACTAGGTTATATGTTATGATATTCTATCTTATTGTTTAGTAACACGCGGTCTTGCGTGTTGCACAAGCCATCGACGAAAGTCAATCTTTCATGAAACATAAGCTTACATCAGAGTTCTATATAGAGAAAGATAAAACTTATATTTTTTGTTTTGAACCATTCATCTAGAATTTGGAATAATTAAATATAATCTTAAGGATCTAATATATATTAAATAACTATTTTTGGGTGTTGTGTGAAATAAAAAATATCAAAAAAATTTAATAAATTCAAAAAATATATTTCACAAAATCACAGGGTGGTATAGGATGATATTGAGTGATAATTGAATGAATAATTAAATCTACATGTTTCATCCCTATCAGGGTGATTATGTAGTGAGAATATTTTTAGGAATTATATATCTGAGATATTAGGAGACTTCAAAGTGTTACCTCTGCAGTTGTATATAAGAAGGACTCAAGGTTAATGTCTATTTTCAGGAATGGTTTTTGGTGGTGATGGGTTCCAAAATTAGATTGAGCACTTATTATCATATGTGAATGGAAGGATAAATAGATATGTGTATACAGGTTCTTGAGGATATTCTTTGAGCTTGTGTTTTGGATTTTTTTAGATATTAGAAAATGTATTTTCCTCTGGTCAAATTTTCTTATAACTATTGTTATTAGGCCTCTATTAGGCCGGTGAACATTCTGTATTTGAATGGGAATCCATGTAGACCTCCCTTTTACTAAGTAGTTTTGGGAGAGAGGTCTTTGGTTGGGCTGAGTGTTGTTCTAGAGAGGACAAAGATGGTGTTGTTGATCCGAAGGAGATTAATCATATCCCAGAGTCATATGAAATCTTATATAGAACATTGTTTTTTTTGTTTCAATAGATTTAGGATGGTGGTATGGTTTTTTGTAGAGTTTCAACTTACTTGGGACATCTCCAGTTATTAATTAGTAAAGGTTGACACCAAGGATTATGGGATCCTTTGATATCATTAGATGAATTCAGAGGGTGGAAATTCAGTTAGACTTTTTGTCTAGTTTGGAAACTAAAAACAATGTGAGTAAGGTTTACTAGATGAATAGTTATATAATAGATCCTTACCATGTGATTATATGAGAGGATGTTTATCTTGATAACAAAACAACCTTGGTTGAGTAGCCAATCCCAATTATTGATTGTTGGTAGAAGTTACTACATGGTAAACTGATTCATTTGGTTAGGGTACTATGGCAGTATAGATTGGATATATGTGAGATGTGGGGGAGAGAATTGTGGATGAGTCACTAGTGGAATTCTGTTATTTCAAGTTTGATAATATAAGGTCATTCTCAGGGCATAAATCATTTATGGTGTGGATATTGAAACACCCTATAACATTTTTAGGTACTCCCTTGTTTATGATTTGTTTTTCAATCCTTGGATGTATGTCTTTGTGAGGTTCCCTAGGATGGAGATCCTTTACTAGGGTAGATGACCTAAAGTTTAGTAATGTATGTTTTTTAGATTTAATGGAGTCCATATTTAAATGTTTGAAAGACTTAGCATGGTTCTTACTATGTTCAGATAACACACAAAGTTGGATTTTTGAGTTTTACTATATAAAAATTCACTTTTTATAGTATTCTAAGTGATTAAATTCCTTGTAAAGGGATTATATGAGATTTAATGTTCATTAGGATGATGTGATAACTATATATATAGTTTGATATATTTACATGTTGTGTAATTGGTTCACTTCTTATACTGTAAAAATCATGTATTTAATCAAAAGATGACATATTTTTCAGTTTAATTGAGCTTCATGGATGAAAAAATGTGTGATGGGATTACATGCTCTGTAAATGTAATGATATTGGCATTTAGGGTGTTGATCGACTTATTTATTGTTTCAGCATTTAGCATCTCTTCTCTCAATCGACCTAGAAGCTCTCATGGTTGATTTTGGAGACCTATGGCCATTCTAGGTTGTTTTATTTGGCGATTGATCATTGTTATGGTTTTGGTGTCTTTCTCCATGTGATATTACTGTCCAGATCTTCATTAAATTGGATGTGTATAATTATTTAGCTATGATTAGGATTAAAATATGTTGTCATGTGGTTTTTTTAATATTTATCCTTTTTAGTTTCTTTGTTTTACACAACTCTCGAAGGCCATTCTTGTAGTTTCCAATCACCATGGTCGAAGGAAGCTAAGTTTATATTACTTTTAGGTAGGTGTTTCTATACAATGGGTTAATGGAATGATTTTGTTTTTATTATTGGTAAATTTAATTGGGTTTTTTATATAATTTAAGTGGTATTGGTTGAAAAATGTCTTTTTGGAGAGGAAAAGGTGTTCAAAAGGTGGTTTTCATTGAAAATGGATTTTCTTGATTTGGAAATGTGTTTTTGAACACCGAAGAGGATTTTTTGGGTTTTAAATTTTTTTAATGATGGTTTTAGAATGGTTTTGAAAGTTTACTTTTTCAATTGGAATATTGGTAACCTTCGGTGCATCGGAAAAGATACATATGCATCGTTATTATGTGTGGGACCACTAGGATGTAACCCTTTTGATATTAATTGACCATGGATGGACTCAATATTTTTTGGAACCAAAGATATTATTGTTTAGGATCTTTAATGACTAGTGCACATTGTTCAATAGGCTGCGTCCCTATACAAGGTTCTTTTTCATTTATGATTGTTTATCCCATATGATCTTTATCATGTATTTATTCACGTAGGTTTTAATTATAATGTTTTATCGCATAGCTTCACATGATATCTTATATCATGGATATTTATTTAATTAAATAACTATAAATTCATGGGTATTCTTCCCTATTTATATAAATAATAATTGTATTATTTTTTGTTTTAGAATATGAAATAATTTTATGGAAACTAAATGGAATTTTTTTAAATGGTTAGGGTTTATTAAAATACTTTTTAAAACTATTTATGTTCTAAAATCCAGGATTGTTGTATTCTTATAGTTTGAATTTGTATATAATCTATTCTGATATCCTACTAGGTGATGTTCTCAAACCTGAATTTTTCCCTTGGGGTGGTTTTAGATGTTTTATTCTCAGATACATGTAAAATAAATGGAATCTTGTAGAACGTCAGCCTCTCATTTGATATTGGTCTTTATAGAATAATTTTTTGGTTATAGACCACATGGAGGAATGATGTTCATGATCTATTCTTACTTCTGGGTTTTTCTAGTGTGGAATGCATTTTTTGGATCTATATGTATGATTTTCTTTATATTAGTACTCTGGTTTTATGTCTTTATCCATTATATAAAATACTTGTTGTGTTTTCTTACATTACCCTACCATGTGATGACTAACTCGGGTGTAAGATTTGACTTATCCAATTTGGTCTTTTAAAATTATGAAAATTTATGTTCTACTAGGAAATCACATGAGAAGGATTAGAAAGCTTTTACAATTAATGGTTTTTTTACTTTCATAATGAAGTGACTAGGATTGACATATGAAATGAATGTATTGTGGAGTAATATGATAATGAAGCTTGATTAGTGGATTAAGAACAATTTGGAATTAAAGATTTAAATATATATCAGGGTTTAATAATTTTGTTGTAAAAGTGTTTTATGAATTATTTTACGGTTATAAGAATAAATAAACATCTATGGATTTCTCCTCAGTTGTTTTAAGGAATTGAAATTATATGTTTATTGGTACAAATAAACAAGAAATTTGATTTAGTGGCAAGATGATATTTTTGGAAAAAAATGGACTGAGGGAATGATAACCCCTAATATGTGTCCAATATGGAGATAAGAATTTTTAGTTGGGATAAATGGGTGATTGAAACTAATGGAATAGTATTGGTAACCTTGAATTTGGTTAGTGATTTAAGTCAACATTAATAATGTTTACTGTATTTTGGATTTAAGGAATATATTCTATAGTATGTGATGGTTTTATTTGAGGAAAAAGGATAATGATAATTATTTGAACAATTCATGTTTTCAATATGATTTTATGATAATTTAGGTTATTATCATGTTTGCAGTGAACATATGACCAATGTGGTCATATATTAGTCATGTGAAATTAAGAGATACTTTTAGCGATTAATGGTGAGTTAATTCTGGATTCTTTGTGAATTTATTTCTAAATGTGTCTCTTAAATATTGATTGAAATATTTTGAATAAATAATTTTATGATTAAATAATCATGTATTGGATTAAAATAGACCTAGGGAATTATTATTGATGATTTAGATATTAATGTATTCATCCATATTTGAATAACTATTCTAACCACTTTGGTTTTGGTTAATATATAAACACATGAGGAGTAGCTTGTTATCATTTTAAGGATTATGTAATCTATCAGATGTTGATCTAAGTTATTAAGGGATGAAATATTCATCTTGTATTTAAATTACTTATAGTGAAAAAAGATTTTTATTGGAAATTTTCTAAAGGATGAAATTATACTTTTTATTTAAGAATTTTTTCTTATATTCCTAGTACAGACTGTAAAGGAATTCCACAGCTTTAGGAAAAGGGTATTTTAATAATAAAAAATTTATAGGATTAAATTAAAATGAAATTATTATCTTTCTAATATTTTTGGTCTATGTTTTTTTGACTGAAAACTTTATCAATATCATTAAATTTTTTCTTATCAATGATATTAGGACATTAATTTTATTCCATGTCTCTATATTCACTTCCCACAATGTTATTCCATTTGGAAACCTAGTATATATAATCCCAAATGACATTATTTCTTCCTGTTCTATCTTTCAAGGAGAATTTTTTATTAACCCTTTTTGCGATGTGCATTTATGAAAAGGAATTTTCATATGTTACAAACATGATCATAGAGAATAAGTTCAAATAGTGAGTAAATAAATCATTAGGGGGGGTGTAATGTAACAACCTATTATTTTAGAATATATATTTATATAAATAATATTATTTCTTTGATGGATTATGTTATAAAAAACATCGTTTAAACAAACCACGATAGACTAAGAAATATTATTATTTAATTTTAAAGTTATAACACAATCTTCAATTTAGAGGTTATAAACATGATATTTAGGAAATATTTCTACAACTATGGTTTTTTAGAATATATATTTCTAAAAATATGGTTTCTATTGTGAGTAAATATTATCATTAAAATACGAAATATTTAATAAAATTATTTCATTTCTTAATTAATTATTTCAAAATTATCCTATGATAATCTTTTGATAATTTTATAAATTGATTTATTTATTAATTAATATTAATATAAAAAGATATTAATTGAAAAAATTATTTTTATTTTAAATTATTTATCTTGTTAAATAACGTTTTGGATATTATTAAAATTTAATTGGACATTTTTTAATATTTAAATTATGTGGTTTTAAATTGATTTTATACTTTAATTTAGAAATAAACATTATATATTTAAAAAGATAAATGTTTTTGAAAAACAATTTTTATAGAAATTTGACTATTTCTTTGTAAATAAGATTCTTCCACTTTAGAGTATTGAATTTTATAAAATGAACCCATATTTTAATTAGTGAGTAAAAATTTCAAAAATAGTTCCATTTTATTTTTGATCAATATGAATAGTAAACATTATAATATTTGTCACCACAATAACGGGTAATTAATGGTTAAAAATAATATTAATAGGACCAAAAATATTCATAAAAACATAAATAAATCCTATTTTACCCTCATATCACTTCAATAATCATCCAATGGTAAAACTTATGGCCTTTGGGGCCACCACGATGAGATTATGACTTTAATAAGAAAATTCCAACATGTCGCCCTCTAGTTTTTAATTACTAAAATATTCTAACATAGGGTTATATAGAAGAAATTATAGAATATAAATATAATTTTCTACACTAAAATATTTATCTTCATCATCGAAATTTATTTTTAATTTTTTTAGAAGAAATTATTACCTAAAATTATTACCCAATGCTGATTTAGTAATTATTCAAATAATGGGAAATCAAATAAATCAAATTAAAAATATAAAAAGTATTATAAATTAAGAAAATTAATGTGATATAAAAATTTTATATGTTAACATGATATTTTAGGGCTTTATTAAAGTATTTTTTTTTGCGTATTTCTAATATTTCTATGATGGTATTAAATTCAAAGTAATAAATAGTGTCAAAATTGAAAATAATGATATTTTATTAAAATATTGTACAAAAATATTATATAAAAAGTATAAAATATTTAATAAGGACCAATGGGATAGTATATGGTCTAATATTCTATCCCCTAATCATTTATATTCCATTTGGAAGTATTTTTTCTCGAATAATATTCTTATAATTTAATCTTTTGAAAAATTCAAAAAGTGTCCATCACTTAAATTAATAAAAGGATACTTATCTTGTACATATTTACACCACTTATATCCTTCTATATCAACAATACCATGAACAATACTCTTTAAAATATCCTTATACACATTATAGAGGTGTTAAGATTCTTAAAATTCCCACCCCTTGATCCCTTAAGAGGAGATCTATGAGGTTCATCTCAACGAAAAGAAAACCACCCTAACTGATTGATTTTTTATGTAATATTATAAATGTACAAAAAAAATTATCAAAAAATAATATCTTCACTTTCCTAAATATTTTTAAATGTTATTTTTATTACAAAAACACCACTATACACCCTCTTTCCCAACAAACGAGAACTGAATGTATCACTCGGGTGTACGTATGGGTTACCGTATCCACATAGTGATACAATTCATTTTAATCACCATAATTTTTGGATTGGTATTATTAAATATTTTATTTTTTCATATTTTCATTGAAAATAATTATATTTCTTAAATTATAGTATAACATATACTTTTTGACATTATTAACTACTGGAAAACGATAATGTCACTCATCCGTACAAGTGGACAACCACCTTCACGAAGTGATGTGATTTGGTTTTTATTTTTCTTTTCTTTTGGATGGAATGAAGGATGGATATGATGAATATATATAACATACATGATATCATTATTAGCCTATAAATTTGATTTATCATTTACCTTTCTTTTCTAATATCAATAAAAAATTGAATACAACATTCATGTGTACATATGGCTTATTATCTCTATGAATGGTACAATTAATTTTATATTTCTATAATTTTGTATAAATTTAAATAAATATGATGAATATGCACGGTATAATAATCATTCAAATTATTCTGGTATAAATGTATAATAAATTTAAATTTATTATATAGGAGGTTTAAAAGAATTTAACAGAATTCAGACCTAAGGTAATGGATTTTCATCTTACTTTTATTTCTACATGACACATGCCATTTTCCCCATTTTATTTGTTTTAATGGGTTATATAATTAATATTAATTCCTTTTATGATACATATTTTTAATTTCAAATGGATTTTTATATAAATATTTATTTATTTCCATAATGCGGATATGATTCAAAAAATTACTAAAGTGGTTATAATTTATTTCACAATATCACCACTATTTAGTATTTTTTATGTTTATTTCCCTACTAGAGAATAGTTCTATTCCATGTCATTATTTTCAAAATATTTTTTCAATAATTTTTATATTTTTCCCTAATAAAATTTTAAAAGGAATTTTGTAACCATGATTGAGTTTTTACAAAATGGTTTGGAAGAAATATTTTTTTTCATCTTTCAAATAAGAAACTTTGTCACTTTTCTGAAAGAGAATATAGAAGTATTGTTTTTGAAACTATGTGGATGTATTGGATTTTCCTACCATAAGGATAGATTAATTTTATTATGCTTCTTTCCTAATTTTACAATTTTATTTTTAAATAAAATTTTTTTAATAAAATATTTGAATTTTTTAAAGAGAATTGATTCTAAAATAAAAAAGTTATTCTCCTCCAAAAAAATTCTGATGGTCTTTCCAAATCATTTTATCACAATGTTCAAATCCTTTTATGTTACATATATATTAATGGGGATATGATTCAAGGATTCTGACCTAATTATTTCTATATATTTTTTACATTTATCATGAAATGATAAAATGTTTATTCAACCCATAAATTTTCATTGGTTTTAATATGATGATTTTTTATAATATTATGGCACAAATATGTTTGGTTTATTTGTATAATAGTTCAGACCTATATCTTCCTCCAATGAATTGGTTAATGAAGGATAACTAATAATGTAAATATTTAATGCGTGAAACTGATTACATGTTCACAATTGTATTGGTGGTCCGGAAATTCATGGCCATAGGTTTAGGCATAGACCTGATTATCATGTTCATTAGATTATGCTTGGACCTGGATTTCTGGTTTATAAGATCATACATGGACCTCGTTTCATTTTCAAAAAATTATTTGAGGGACTTATTTCATGACCTTAATTTATTGAGTGACCTTTTTTCTATATATTCATGTTCACACATTTATATGTTTATATGTATTCCACAATTCCATTATTTATTCCAATGTTATATTATCATGGAAAATGTTCTCTTATTCTTTTAGGATTCATGTCTTATGAATTTATAAGATTTATTCCATGAATATTATTTATGATCCATGATCGATTGGGTAAAAACTTATTATGTTATTATATCATAACCTTATTCTTATCTTATTCTTGTACATGATCATTGATTTATATTTATCATGCTTACCCTTACTATGAATTTGATCACAATTCTTATTTTGATTCCTTTATCCTGGTAAAAGAGGATGTTTTTGGTAGTTAATGCCTATGAAGGGTACTATAAGGGAATATCCTTATGGGGGATGTTATATATATTTCATAAAATTAGAATATTGACATCTAATATTTAAGGAAACTATAATTATACACTCCCCAAGAATATTGTTTTTGAACAATGTACTGAATATTAATCAATTATGATGTAACATTTTGTTATTAAAATAATGGGGTTTTAGAGTTTAGAAAACATTTAACCTGGAATGAAAAAGTATCCATGACACATAAAACCCACTAATTGAGTGACTCAAGACCTCACCAACCTGAAGAAACACTAGTCAGGGCTTGCTCTGAAATAGTGGGGGGGGGACTCATCTAAATCATACATTAAACCCCTAAGCCTACATAACCACATAAATCCAATGGGGGGAGATAACCATATCAAACATTAAGTCCAATGAATGATATAAGTTATCACAAGAGTCTCCTCGAAATATAACTTGAGCAACAATTACCTCATGTTCCAAGTTCGAAGGATAAAAAATGTGGAGTGATCCAACCTTTATGCCACTATCTAGATAGATGAACTAGTAGTACTAATCATATCAAGTCAAAAAAATAATTCATCATATCATAGAACTCTAGGTAAAAACATCCTAAAATAGACACTACATTCCCTCAAAAAACTGCATCAGATAAATCCAAAAAAAGGGCAACCAAGGTCCCCGTTGGCACATCATAATGCAACGTCCTATATGGGACTACTCTACTATAACTACGGGCCCATTCAATTCTTGTAAAAACACCTTAAACCAAAAAATGTCCACAAATAGAGAATGATACCCTATAAGGGGTTCCATATTATTAGACAATCCAAATGGACTGAGTAGACACTGAATGATCCTTTAACAACAACATGTACAAATGGGAATCTAAAAACACAAACACACCAATAGTTACATTCACATTGGCATTGGTGACAACCTAAAATGTATGATACTCTATATGGGATATTTGTCTTAAGCCAAAACTCAAGGAAAACCCCACACAAGAAAACCTCAAACAACCATCCTAGCAGACAACCCATCCACACATAGTAACACACCCAAAAGGGAATCCAAGGAACACGTGGCACATTAGGATTCCAAAATGTTGACTAGAAAAACCACTGATTACTTTATCAGTAACTATCCCACTAGTGCATCCTGATGGTTCCCTTAGACTCCCTAAAAAACAAAATGACAGACATTCATAACTTCCACACAAAGGCATCAACCCATCCAAAATGCTCCACTAGCACTAATCCAAAACAAAACATCCAATCATCACATGCACTATCCAAATTAATCAAGTATTGACACATAGAGATGAACCATGATCTTCTCATCGATACTACTCGTCCCTACTATAGAAAATCTATAAAAAAATATTTCACAACATTAGACAATATCTACAACATAGGATCACTAACGAGAGGATAACCCTCACCTACGCATCACAACTCAATCCCATCCCATTGGAGGATTTTGGAACAAAACATCAAATAAATCCTAAAAAAAAGACCATAGTCCCAAACATGATCCAAACGGAATATAAATAGTTAAATGATTCTATCATCATGACCTATTTGAAAAAACGCTTATAATGGATGACTAACAAGTCTAAATATGAAACCAATTTGAAAATAGAAAGAATGGACCAGGGTAGGTAAAGTACACAATGTGCACATCAGGTGTATAGTATGTTCCCATAGATTTCATCCCAATATGTGTGCCAGATAATGCAATACATTTACTTTTACAATGTGCGTGACATTTTCTACCT
Organism: Viscum album; assembly: GCA_963277665.1. Taxonomy (NCBI): domain Eukaryota; kingdom Viridiplantae; phylum Streptophyta; class Magnoliopsida; order Santalales; family Viscaceae; genus Viscum; species Viscum album. The sequence continues at coordinate 2,058,883,109 of OY728133.1, read as the reverse complement.
ATACATAGTGTGTACCCCATCATGGGTAACCGCCTGTGTACCTCAGCCCCACTCAGTGTGAACATCATCGAACTACATGGTGTGTACTTCCAGTACACAATGTGTCACCCCACATGGGTCCCCAACAATGTATCTGGACATGTAAACCACTTTTTCATGTTCAACTTTATAACATGCATCCCACTTGGGGAGTTTCCATGTACTTGTGCAAGATAAAATACCCTCGTACATTGTGTTTAGAAGGGTAACTAGACACCCTAAAAAATCCTCATAAATGCAGTGTATGCATAGTATAATAATTTAGTTCAAAAAAGAATATTCATAAAATAGGAATCACACATACCCAGTGATCTCTGAAATAAAAGTTTTTTTTACCTAGGTTTTCCCAAATAGAAAGGCCAAGAAACTCCCAAAAAGACCTAATTCTTCAAAAAAATTAATATTTGAACCATAAGGGATTATTAATAATCAAAACAAGATTTATAAAAAAACAAATATTATATGGTGATATAAAGTAAAAAAACATAAAATATTCCATGCTCCGGGTAGAAACCGCTAATGCTTCAGAATGATCTCGGATCAGTATCTTCCGTATAATGATCTGGTCTGACCTAAGCTCTATGGTGATAACATCTCTTCTTCCACTCACTTTATTATCTCCCTCAACATATCTCTACCATAAACTACAATGTGTAATCAAACCGTGGCATTGTGGAGTAATACTAAGATAAAATTGAGATGAAAAACCATAAATAAAGAAAAAGAAAATTGAAAGGGAAAAAAGAAAAGGGTTCAATGACTTGACCTATAGCCCAACAAAAGGTTGCACCTCAACTAGTCAAAACACCCCATTCTGGATTCAATCATCCAGATAAAATATTAATTCATCATTCCGTTCAAATAATATGATCGATTGAATGTGTGTGAATAACTTTATAGTTAAATAATTACATATTAAATATTCCATCAAAAATCAAACACCTCATATTTCCACTAAACTCCTTCCCTAAGTTAATCACCCTATTATGGATCCATTTTAGTTTTTGGAAGAATTATATGAGATAATTTTATAGGATAATTTACTATTTTGACCCTAAATATTCTTGGTAACAAAATAGATCAAATTTCCCCATATTTTCAAAACACGTGATGATGTAGGTCATCAGAGTAGCTTGAAATCATAATGTTAAATCAAATGTTATACAATCATTAAATTTTTCTGATGTACTCTCAATTATAGACTCATCTATATGTCAACCAATAGTGTTATCTTATTGTAAAATTATTCTTACTCCTATTACATTCCTACTCTCTCATAGTTCTTCTTTCAATCTATTCAATAGATTTGAGAATGTTCCAAAATTTGATTTTTTTGGAAATCCTATATTCTTTATACTTACTTCTATTTCGATTCTCACTAAATGTTAAAGTGAGGGATTAAAGATTCATTCCAAAAATACTAAAGGGTAATGGATTACTTCTCTTTGTGGTATACATAGAAAGCCTATAAAAACATATGATAGATTTTATTATAATTTATTAATACAACCAACTAAAAATAAAGGTTGTTTTGGTATAAAGAAAACCATTAATTCCAACAGACGGATACAATAAACCCTCAGAAAAATAGAGTTAGAGATGTAGTGTTTTTTCAAGAAAAATTTAATAGAACTCCATTTTAAAATCATTATTTAAATTTATGAAATAATGATTTTTATTATTATTATTATTATTCATATCATTTCATAATTTATTATGCTCAATCATTCAATTTCAGAGTCACTTATTGTTTTAGGATTCCACTTTTAAAAACATATATAACTATTCCATTTATTCATAATTAGTTAATTTACTTGTATAATATATTCTCCTTAAATAATACAAAATCATTTTTGTTTCATAGATCTTAAAAAAATATGTTTTTTAGTCATTAAGTCTTTCATTATTTTTTAAAATGTTAATTTACCCATCTCTTGAATTTTTACCCCACTCCATCATACAATTTTAATTATAGGCTATCTTGAATTATTTAAAATATTTTCTACTAGTTTTTTTAGAACGTTTAAATGTTAATTTATTTTCATGACCATTATGTAGTTTTTCATGAAATTTTAACTTTATAAATGTAATTTTCATAGATCGGTGGTGCACTAGAAGGTTAATCTACAGGTTATGATCCCTTTATTGATGGTTGAAATAATTATTATAGGAATATGTGTATGTCTCAATTTATTAGATATATTGGTTTTCCCATATAAATTATATTTATGTACAGTTATATTTGTACTGTAGAAAATGTAGAAAAATGGACACCCAATGATATTTATACATTTAAATTATATGGCAATGAAATAAATTCCTCGAATTTTGTATTAGAACAAAATGAATTTAATAATATTTTAACATGAAAAATAGCTACTAAAATCTAGAAAATCAATGATGTAACTCACTAATGGATGAAAGAAGACAAATATACTAGATTGTATGTGATTAGATAATACTATGAGAGTTTTTCTATGAGTCCTTTCCAACAAATTATTTTAATTTTTAAGTGAATCATTGAAAATTTTATTTGTCAAAAGAATATTGGTGATTGAATTTCTATATAGACTATAAATAAGAAAATAAATAATTTTTTCCCACGAAAATTGGTACACTAATTCTTCATGATGCATGAATTGTAGAACATAAATCACAATGTGGTTGAGGACCTCATTATATATCTCCTAAAAATTGAGATAACTATGAAAATGAAAGACCTAAAGGTGTATATTTAGGATAAAGAAGCAATAAAGAAAATTTATTTCAAGGAAATCGATGATGAAAAATCTCGATGGAATATATATATTTTTAATTTCTCCATGAAGATGAACAAAACATGAAAAATACAAGACCTTATCATAATTTTAAAAGGAAAATCAATAAATGGAATTTAATTTGGTTTAAAAATAAGGTTAGCATGAAGCCATATTTTACCCTGAATAAGAACATGTCAAAAGACCATAACAAATGTAATACAGCTCTAAAATTTTTAACATGGAGTTCAAGAAATTATTTTTATTCAACATTTTAATCAATCAATGATTTTGATAAGTGCCTTGTCAACTTTATCATTGTATTCAAGAAAGTAAATTCTATATGTTCTTCTTCATCACACCCTACATCTTTTACAGGTAATTTATGTTAGGGAGATATTATTTATACTACAAATAAACATCATAATGGTTTTTGGGGCCTCGTTTCAAAATAAAAAATTTCTAAAAAATATTTAAATAATTTTATTTTTGAAAAACACTCACATATGAATGAAAAGGATGACTTTGTTTAAAACTAAAAGGAAAACAAAATATAAATAATCAAGAATCTATCATTAAAGGTAATAAGAATAATATTTCTCAGTTTTCCTATAGTGATTAATATTTAAATATGATTTTAGGATCTCATTGGGTTTTTGAATGTAATTCTGAGATAGGTTTTTCAAAATAATCGAATTTTTCCACAAAAAAATCAAAAGGTACTACTTTTGTATAAGGGATTTACCAAAATAAGAAATATAAATTTCGTAAAAAATCAAGGAAAATATTGGGGAATCAAATTCTAATAATTCTATATATGGATGCACAAAAATAATTTATCTTTAATCTCACACTTTTTATGGGAAAACTAGATCTAAACAAGTTTTGAAACCAATAACTTTTTTAGCTAACATAAGTAGAACTGATATATGTGTACCAAGAAACACTAATCTATTAATCGTTTATAGAATACGATTATTGAAATAGAAATCCGATAATCTAATTGTTTTTTGTATATTGAGTGATCAAGGTACATATGGGGTGATCCCATAAAATTATTTCATCTTGAAAACATTGATCGAGGACATGCTACATTTAATGATTATTTAAAAGGTAAAATTAACTCTATTAGTATGATCAGTTTCCTTAATTATAATTTATATAAATATGATTTATTTTTAAATGTATTGATGAATAATTTACTATGTATTCATCAATTATGTTATAGTGGTTGCAAAATTATTTTGTAATTATTTTCTTAATTCATTTAATTCTAATAAAAAATCATTATTTACCGAATATCATTTTAAAACTGTTTATATTATTTATTTCAAATCTATTTCAAGTAAAAATATTAATTATTTAAGTGAAAGAGAAAATGAATTTTGTATTTTAAATTGGGACCAAGGAAATTTTTACATTCACTCTCTTGTAAATATAAACAATAACCAACTGGTAAAAGATCTACCAATATTTTTTTTTCAAGCATTACTTAGTTATTAATCCTTTCCACCATGGAATGAAACCACAATATTCATTCAAATATAAAAATTAAGATTCCAAAGAACTAGTTCACGTAGACCTTTTTGGACAACTCATGTTTTTAGTATTATTGGTCAATGTTACACCCTTTTAATGAACCATTATTATACTGTATTTATAAGTCTATTTTCTTATCTCACTAAAATGGTTATTGTAATGCCTTGAAAAAGTTTTCAATGAATGTTTAAAATGAAAAAGGATATAAATGTGTTTCTTATAAAACTGGATGTTGGGTAAAATCTCATAACAAATACTTCGATGAGTTATGTACTTCTAAATAATATAACCACTCCTCTAATCTTAGAATTCCTCATCGAAATGTGGTTTTTGAAAGAATAAATCGGACCATCTAAGAAATGTAATTGAATCTCTTAAGTGATGTTAAACATACCCAATTATTTTTTCATGAAGTGATAAATACCACTTTCCTTATCATTAAACATGTTCTCATTCGAAATAACTTTAAAAAAGACCTTATAAAATTTTGAAAGGAAACATTTTTTATGTTCTCTTATTTAATGTTTCCAATTTTATGTTATTTATCTTTAATTAAATGGATATTGTTTTAATTTATCATGAAAAATATGAGGAATTTATTTTTTTAGGGTATATAAACTGAAGTAATCCCTATTGATACCTTAATAAGAAGACCAAGTCCCTAAAAGTGTGTATTCACAACAATGTTTATGAGAATCTTCCGAAACATCATCATAACATTTATGATTTTGTTGACCCCACTAGTTTTAATTTACCTAAAACACTATCTTTTAGTGAAATTTAATATGTTCCAGAATTCCATTCTTCTCTATTAGTTAAGAATTTTTTTTAATATAATGACTACCCCCTGAGAATGTTATAAGTGAATTACAATATAGAACTCTTACTTTAAGGGTTGTTTTAAATGTGGTTGAACATAGAGATTTGCTCTCTCTCATTGGACCTCATTCCATTAATAATTCAATTAGATGACTGAATTAGATACTATTATAAAGGAAGAGTTGGAAAAAATTAAAAGGAACCTAATTGGTAATATCATGGAAAGACAAGATAATCATATAACTAATTTCACTAAGTGGGGTTTTTGAAAATATACATTATAAATAAAAAATATAGAATATTATAATGATATTTTTGTTTCTATATTCTATAAATAAGAAAATTTTATTGATTACAGAGAATCTTTTTCACTCGTTCATGTATATAATCTATTAGATTCATATTGGCATTCACCACTAATTTCAATTTTAAAATTTTTCATATGGATTTCAAAAGATCCTTTTTAAATGGGTTTATTTCGAAAAGATCATATAAAAATGTCTTAAAATGGTAAAATATGATTCCAATAATTTTTTAGACACCCTTTAAAATTATTTATTAATTCTTAATTTTTATTTTGTTAAAATATTTTATGGTTAGTAAGAGAAAATATTTAAAATTTATTTTCAGATTAAATGAATAATGATTTTTATGTTAGAACTCTTATTCTTCCTGGGTTTTCAAATTTACGAAAATTCTTATGGACCATCTATAAACCAAATTAAATATATTATTAAACTACTAAAGAATTTTTTTAATAGATCTTCTAAGGAAATTAGAACACACATGAGTATAAATAATCAGCTAACATTTGATGAGTCCATTAAACCAATTTACAATATATAATATAAAATTATGGTTGGAAGTTTACATTACCTTTATATGGCTTGGTGGAATATAATTTTTAGTGTGTTAATTTATGATTATTTTTAATTAAATCCAATGTAATTTCATAAAAAATCTCTCAACGTATTTTTTTCTCTATTTTAGAGAAACAAGAAATCATGGAATAATTTATACTAAGAAAACTTTTTTTGATCTTACATTGTTTTTCTGAAGCTTAATTTGAAGGATTCCAAATATAATAGTAAATTTATTAGTATTTATTTCTATATACTAGGATATTATTTTATCTCATGGAGTAGTAAGATGAAAAATTATTGTTCTCTTTCAACATCTAACACAGAATACATAACAACTAGGATTTATTTCTCTCAAATTATATTCATTAGTGAAACATTCATAGAATTTTATTTTATATAAGACCATGTATCTATCATCTATGAAAACACTAGTAAAATTAGTATATCTAAATACTCTATCATACATTCTCACAATAATAAAATGGATTTGATACACTAGATTTATCAAGATCACCTTCAAAAAGGTGATATCATTCATGATTTTGTTTTTACCAACATATAACATGATTATTTATTTAAATATAAACTTTATACTGATCAAATTGAATTATTGAAGTACAATAGCTTTGTTATTATATTTTGATACAAATATCATGACATTGGAATTATTTATAAAAGTTCAATTTGTTTTACGTTTTTTTAAATATATATTTTTTATTTTTTAAAATATTTTCTCAAACATTTCAAAATATTGTTAAATTAAAGTGACATTAAAACTCTATAAAATACATTAATTATTTTATTTTAAACAAGTTAAAAATATTCTACATAATATTCTCGGGGATATTATTACCAAAATATTCCTAATGTGATTCTTAATTTGAACTTTACATTGGGAATATATAACATTTCACCCCTTATTATTGTTTTGATAAGAGGTGGTTATTTTAATTCCATTAGGTGACATCCCCAAGAACCCAATGGAAAGAAAAAAATATATGATCATTTAAAAATATTGGAGTATAATTTTCCCATTTTTTTATGAACAACCAGATGAACAAAATCAAAAAAATCAATCATTTATATGATGCATTAAAAAATAATACAACCATTGTTAAACACAAAAATATATATAATATCATATTACCAATTGAGATAAATGGAATCATAATGAAATGCTTCAAATACACTGAACCCAAAGTCACCAAGGTGAAATTAAGAAAAAAAATCTCCCAACGAGCTCCCAACTCCAACTCCACATGCCTCGCTCGCAGTTTCAAGAAGCAACACAAAAGAAATGAGATGCCTTTCCTTTTCGTATCTCACAATAAAAGACTTTTGAAAATGAAATAAAGTGATAAAGAAGGGGATTTGTATAAAATTAGTTTGATTGCCCGAAATATATCCCATCAACTTTCATAATTTCAAAACAATTTATATCAAAACCATAATCTTGTTCAATGTAAAATGTTATATAAAAACTTTAAAATATATCACAATGATTTTGAATACCCATTCCATGATTCCACACACAAAAATTCATTACCAGAGATAGTTATGTGATATTGGGAGGTCTCTCATTCATAAACCAATTCATCACTATCTGGCCAATCCACTTTTACACCAATAGAACACACCCCATGTTTATGGTCATGTCCTTGTACCCCAATGGTATACAACCCTTATACAAGTTCAAATCAAATGAAATGAACTCATTACTTTCACAAATTCCATAACTGAATCTAAATATTTTACATAAACTAATTCAATAACTCAAAATATTTCATCAACCAACTAAAATGCACCATAAGACCCAAGATTTTAAGATCATCATTTAAAAATTTATCATCAAAGGATTTTTGAAATTATAAAATTATTCTTATGATTCCCAAATTTATTACCAAAAATGCTTTGCATAAATAATGAAACTATTATATCATAACAATTATAAGAAAATAAATAAATCTAAAGTAGTAAATAAAATTATATGTAAAAGTGTAGATGATATAGAAGTCACCTACCTCTCAATGGATGATGGAAATAAGGACAAAAATTATGTTTTCTTGATCTGATTGCACCAATATTTCCCTTTCATAGATTCAATCATATCTCATTAATATTCCAATAAATGAACATTGATATATCCATAACAAACATTATATGTGGTTCTAAGAGAGAGGATACTAATAGACCTAAGAATAATGGGGAAGAACGAATACTTACTTATTAGTACATATCTCAAATGTGATTTGATTTTCCAAAAATTCACTCCCAGATTAATGGGAATCTTTTCTTAATCATAGGGAGGGATATGAGTTATATTCCCTAGTGTATTATTTGAAAAACAGGCTTACATATATAAATTTTTATTAGATATAATATTATTGGTCATTAAAAACAAATTTCACTGTTAGGCTATATATTTTTCCAAACCATTCATGAGATACTAGGAAAAAAACATGAAACTGTGTGGTTTTTCCAAACTGTGTTCCAACCATGAGTAACAATTATCTTAACACAAGTGGCCGATATATTTTCCCATGGTTACCTATACAGGTTTTACAAACAATACATTAATCGTGTGACACAACTATCTGACTACCAAAATTTTGTTGTGTTTCATGAAGGGGGTTGATAGCTTTTACTAACTATTATCAAATCACGCACCTCTAGAAACACCACAATACAAGAAAAGAACCTCTATAAACATCCAAAAATAATACTTGATCACTATATAATCTTAAGATATATAAAACCTAGGAATGTTTCCTGAAAATGTGGTTCCACATTATTTATACCATGGTTCATTCCATCCCACAAAAGTTGAAAACTATTGGTGATTTGTGATTAAGTTAGGAAAATAATATAACATTTCATTCTCACACTCTCCTTTACCTTATTGAATATTGATATGTTTCCATAAATCCCATACTAAAATGATTTTTTTACAAGGGAATACCATCAATTTTATATCCCTAGTCCACACTACCAGATGAATCAATATATAATTCATTTCAATATCAACAGTGTCCCATTGAATCACATGGTGAGTATCAAGTTGGTAATTTTCAATTAAGTTACATATAACACATTATGAACTAAACAGAACCTTGGAGGTAGAGGTAACCGATATGATATCTCTCCATCTCATTCTAGTATATCAAAAGGTCCAATATATGAAGAAGACAACATAGCATGTGTAACAAAATTGAAATGCCCCAAACTTAGAGAGATTCTCATGAACACGTGATAAGATACCTATAAAGATAGCAGTCATAATAAATAATGATCATATGATATTTTATGACTCTGACCTATCTCTATTATTTTTCTGAAAATCCAAATATTTTTTTCTTTCTTTTACATGGATAGGTCAATTAATTGAAGTATCACCTGTTCCAAACTAATAAAGTTGAGAATCAAACAGAAATCCATAAAATGCTTCAAAATGTGACATATCTAACTAGGCCTATAAATTATTATTCTATGATCATTAGAATAATAATATATTGTCTTCCCATGAGCTTCCATAATCCATTAAAAAATCCTTGATAATTTCCTACAGTTTTTAGATCATCCACTGGTTTTGTCAATTAATTTGAGGATGATAGGCCATTCACATAGTCAACTATGATCTAAGGGATTTCTATAAAGATTTAAAGAAACAAAACAAAATCCTATGGTCTTGTTACAATTAATTTGACTCATGTATACCTTGAAAATCTATAAATTTTCAACTTTATATTTTGAAAAAGTCTTCCATTGTATAGGATTCATGAATATGGATGAAGTGAAATGAATTTTTGAGGTTATCCAAAATAACCAATATGGATTTAATTTTGCTAAAGGTTCTTTGGAATACCTATTAAAAAATATATAGTTAATTTCTCAAATTTCCATAAATGAATCAGAAATGAATGAAATATTCCATATGGTTGTTTACTCTCTACATTGACCTGGTGATGCGTGAGGAATATCAAACAAACTATTCCACTATTCTCTTCATTCCCTACCCCCAAAATGGTGCCCTCAATCACTTGAACATTTTCTGGATTCTAGGATGAACATCCCATTTCCAATGGTAGATGACATTAAGAAGTTGTTCATGGTGACATTGAGGAACCACAATATGATCTATAAACCTAAACATAGATCTCCCATATAATAATCATCCTTAATTTTTATCCCACTATTTAGTTTTCAACTCATGGACAAACATTTTTATGGGGTTTTTGAATATCCTCTACCCGAACAACCAAATTCGGATCAAAAGAAACTAGTTAGAAACCCACATCATTACATTTCAATAAATAATTAACATGCATATTAGAAATAATCTCCATTATCTTCAACTGATCTGAATATTATTTAGAAAATTGATTATATGACATCATAATTAATTCATAATACCAAAAGTGTACTTTACCCAATGTATACATCAATTTCATGAACAACATTTTTCTGATACTCTACCCAACATTTTTGCCTTGGATTCAAACCCCTTTGTGATAATTTTTTTTCAAACACTTATTATATGTAAATATTATAAATTTATCACAAGAATGATAATGATTCCACATTTTAAAATAATGGAATAGATAATATAATTCAAAACCACATGTTTGGTAGTTTTTTCCATGACCCCATATCTATCATGTGCCATAACCAACTACATGATATACCTTCATGAAAACAAAACCCAAATTAGATCCCAAAGAATCACAATAGAATACATACCCATGCCATCTTTCTCGTAATATCTATATATGTGTAGACATAAGGGGAACCTTAAACTCTTAGAGATATTTTTGGAACTGATCATTCCATTGGAAAAGAACTCCCTTCTATGTTAATGTCATAAAATGTGATGAAATACATGAAAAATCATGAATGAAATGTAGATATTATACCTCTTAACCATGTAAACTAAATATATAAATGAAATTATTCAATGGATTCCTTGAGATAAAAACCACTATCATTTTAGTATCAACAGATACTCCTTTCATATAACTGAAATGAATATGAAAATGTACTTATTATGTACAAAAGTCACCTTTTGAAATATTTTCCTAAATGTGATGTTCCTTCTAGGCACAAAACACGATAAAAAAGTGTTCATCATGAACTTATTTACTGAATATATTTGAATATCATCAAGGAACACTAATATAAAAATATTATGATACCTATGGAAGATTCTATTAAATAATTCCAAGATATATAATGGTTAATTTATATGACAAATGGGCATAACCATATACTTGTAATTTTCATAATGACTCAAAAAATCTATTTTTTGAATACCCACTTTTAAATCACATTGTTTCTGATACCCCGAACATAATTTATCATTAGATAACCTGTGGTCTCTCTTCAATAGATCAAATAGGTCATATATTCATATAAGAGAATACAAATTATTTATCATAACATGGTTAAACTTATGATAATATTCATAAATCCTAAGTGTTCTATTCAAATTATTTACAAAATAGAATAGGTGATACCCATGGAGATGTGCCCGGTCGAATGAAACCTTTACATTCTATCACCTCAAACTGATCATTAAACCACATCAATTCTATTAGTGTCAGCCTATTAGATGGATGTGAAATAGGATTGGTCCCTAGTAGTGGATAAATTTTAAACCACGCTTCTCATTTGGGTGAAAATCATAATAAATTTTCTAGAGTAACATTAGAAAATTGGTCAAAAGTAGTAGGAGAAATACTATAGCTGATCTCATCTATATATTCCAAAGTAATAATTGATAACTGGTAAGAGGTTGTTCCAACTAATGGATCTAAATGTCTTATTTTTCTTTCTTAAAATACAAATATACTCAGAAGATATTCTTGAGTCCATCAAGAGATGTGAAACTAACCTTCAATATATAATATTTGATGTGAGGCTTGGATGATGTTAATAAATATATACCCATAATCAAGATATAGACATCAATATCAAGAATAGTAAAATATTATAGAAATGATACTACATCTATTGTTATAGAATATGATTTACACATAAAATCATAACACTCTATTTTTTTAAGAGAAGTATGATATTTTAAATCATAAAGATTTATATGAACAAGAGAAATCATATAATTATCAACCTGAGAAAAATAAATGTGTGGAAAATTACCATATATGAAAATAATTTCATAAGGGTAGAAAGAAAAATAATAATACTTATCAACATTGATGTAACTAATTGAACATCCATATTCACTTTCTCATCTCTATACAATTATGTAGTAATCATGATTCATTAATTATTACATTATAGTGATTTCTTAGTTAAAGAAGTTATGGTGTTTCTTGAATAATATTGGATCACTATGTTCTGGTAAAAACATCAATTATTCTATAACAATTGATTCAATGAATATAATGTTTGAGAACAATGAAATTTATCAATAGCAACAGACCAAGGAGAACTATGATAATAACACTAATGATTTAATATTTGATTAAAACTATTTGATTATAAAAGTGGTTTAATAGAATCTCACTTCATATACTAAAAATAATAGGACTGTATACATCTCACCTTACATCTTGGTTGAGGATGAATGTTTACTAATCCAATTTCCTAACATTGATGTTTTCTGCTACTCTAGTATTAGGTGTCCATAATATTCTTATTCGTAGAATCGGAGTTCCCAATTTTTCCCATAACATTAATCTTTTTTCCTCTAAACATATTTCCATAGATATCCCTTTATACCACCATTAATCTACTGATCATTTCTTGTATAGTCTGTAATATGATGAAAAAAACCATTGATTGAACTTATGACCTCTACGACTTCTAAAAATAATTTTCCTTGAAGGATGCACATGTTGAATCATCCAGTTAAAAGTAAAATAAATTAATAAATATGGCTTCATATTATATTACAAAGTGATTATATTGCATTAAACCGAAGAATTTTGTGGTTCTATAAATTATGAGCTTGTGAGGATAGAATGTTTTGTCAAAAAATTTATCTAAATTATCCTAGATGATGTCATGGAATGATTTAGGTGAAATAGTTGAATCTGCCTATCAAAATGATAGATACTCTAGCATATATGTTCCTAAATTCACATTCCACTCTACTGATATCCCAAGGAAATTTTAGATTACATTCATCATATTCAACCGGATATTTTCTTTTTTTGGTTTGGGATACCCCAATGGTTGTCATGTTTTCCGTATAAGAAAAAACAGAATGGTCCCCTTTTTAGGCATGTTATTTCTATTACCCATATCCATGTCATGAAGACCCTTGAAAATGATTTTGAGTAGTTATTATATCACTTGTATATTAGTTTTAACAACATTTTCTGTATCTTCATCTAGTTGATTTGTATGAAACGTACCTACGTTCAATCACTATAACTAGAACAAAATCGATTTATTCATCATCCATTACTTACCAAAGCTATAGAAATTTCAAATTACCATATTGAATAGTACCACAACCCTTAATTTCAGAGTAAAATCATTTGTAGTGGCTTTTAAATTTGTTTATTTTTTAACAACTCAACGCATAATTTAAAATACAATCCATGTGGTAAATTATTACTAGCAATGCATGATGTGTAATATGTTTTAGCTAAACCATGAACGAAGAGATTAAACTCACCTAGATGTGTGTAAAAATAAATTTCTACCCAAACACCTTTGTAAAATGAAGTTCAACAAATAATGTTTTCTATATATTTTTATGCCATATATTTCATGTTTCAATGATTGGATTTTCTTTTTACCAACACAAGTAGATATACAATCCAACCAGGACTAATACTAATTACCTATTACGAACTAAAATACTAATACAATCTCCATGTCAAGGAAAAAATATTAGTTATATTATTTTTAACATCCCACCACATCACATAGTCTTGAGAAGAAGAAGTGGTGCTAATATCCTTGGGTAATATCCCCAAGACCATAACAATCATAATAAATGAAAAAGGATTCAAATAATTTTGGGGGATTATTTTACAATTTTAATATAAACTACTAGATGAATTGAAAAAATGAGTATCTAGTCCTGTATATAATTCATGAATAAACAATAAAACAAAAGTTAAAACAAATAGTATCAATAACATCAGAGTACCAATGGGAAGAAATAAAATTAAATACAAAATTCATAAATATACTAAACCCAAAGACACCAATGTGAAATCAAGATAAAAAACTCTCAACTATCCCCACATTCAAAATATTCATTCCTCTCTTGTGGTATCAAGAAGGGTCACTAATGAAATGAGATAAATTATCTTTTTTACTATGTCCTAGTACATGACATCTAAAAATTCATAAAATTTCCCAAAAATTGGCTGAGCATAAACTCAGTAAGATTTACCCAGATAATTTGAAACACAAATAACTAATATTAGAACAATTTATCACGATTCATATCAAAAAATTTCAAACAAATTAAAAATAGTTTATATCAAAACCATTAGAATGTTCTGTGGTTAAAATAAAAAATACTTTAAAACCTCTCTGGTTAATTTGGAAAATTCATTCCATGTTTTAACACACATAAAAATTCATTGTAAGTGATGGTTATATACTAAAGATATATATCCCATATGTCATCCATTTCATCACTAGGTGGACAATTGACTCGTGCCATAATTTCACATGACAAATATCATATGCCACGTACTTGTACCAAAATTGGAAATTCTCATTATTTAGGGCCACATAAAAATAAATTAACACAATTCAATTATATATTCCACAAAATTTCTCATAAATAACTCTTTTATTTACAATATTTCATTAAACAATAAGAGTATTGGAAAATTGAAAAAAAAGCATCATTTTAAAATTTTTACTATAGTATTTTCCAAAAACCATTTAGTTTCCCACGATTACTTGATCCATAACCAAAAAATGATTTCACCAAGAATCACAAAGGTATTAAAAAAAATTAGAATAAAATCATTCAATAAATATTCATCCTCTATGTTCTATGTCAATGTGGAGATGAGGGAGAAGCCACAGACTTCTAAACTAATGGTGAAAAAGAAAAATGGCACTTAGATAATCTATATCTGATCTCACCAAAATTACATTAAATAGATTCAATAATATCTCATCAAGATTCCTATTAAATTATTAGATATCTCAATAATGATATATATATATGGTTCTGGGAGAGTGTGTAAGAATAGACATATGAATAATGGGTAATGAATAATACTTACTAAGGATTCCAGATATCTAAAATAATTTAATTCACCAAAAAGTCTCTCTTGGGTTAAAGGGAATCGTCTCGGAAGCCTAGGGAGGGAGAGTAGTTTGTGTCCCTAGAGTATAATGAGACTACAAAGGCTTATATGGATTAATTTAGATTAGAGCCATGAATTTTGAGGCATTGAAAAAACTACACTATTAGGGAACCTATATTTTCAATCCATACATCAATTGTGTATGTGATGCTAAAAAAACAGCAAACTACCAAATTATTTGGCCACATAGTTTAGAAACAAATGTCCACCAAATGTACATAGATACTATTCATAGGCTAGTATTTTGGTTGGTTTCCCCTAGAAACATTCACAATATTTCCATAACATTCACCAAACATTTCTTTTCACCATCTAACTATTATAAGGTTGCATAATTTCCTCATAGGGGTACATGGTTTACAGTAACCAACATCCTCTAGAAGCACATCTAAGACATTCCAAAACATCTATGAACTATAAAAAGTATAACTCGATCATTATATTAGCATTAAATACATAAAAAATGGTCATGTACCAAAAATATGGGGTAGCACATAATGATTAGTGGTAACTTAACTACACACACCTATTTTAATACTAGTGGGGAATTGTTTATTCTTTATTTTCATAATATTGTTTTTCAAATTTAATCATGGAATGTATTTTTCAAAAATATTTTATTTCGTTTTTGTGTTTTTTATAAGTTTCTAATATTTATAATATATTATTTAAGATGGATTTAATATTTTTAATACTAAAATGATACTAGAAGAGACCCATTTTTAAAATTGTTTTTCAAACAAAATTTAACTCGTGTAATTTCTTTGGAAATGACACTACAATGTTTTAATACTCTCATATGTATAATTTAAAAAGGGATAATGTTTTTTTTGTTTTAGGTAATTCTTAATTAAATGTACCTCCTTAAAAATTTCCCATTTTTAAAATATTCAATCTTGGTTATTGCCTCCCTCAAAAAGATCATTAGTGATGAAAAATGCTGTTTTATATTCTATTTTTCTTATTTTATTTTACCCTATATATAAATTATTTGTTATAATATCAATGGGGAGTAAATATCCATATTTTTAGAAATATCGGTATTTATAGAAATATAATGTAAATTAAATTGTTTTAATCATTGGTTATAGGTATTTATTTAAATATATGGTATTATGTTTTTCTTTTTGATTATTTTGTAATGTGTTTTTTTCATTATGGGGGAGAAATAATTTGTGGAAGATATTATTAATCTTATTGGGGAGCAATAATATTTTTTTCACTTTCTAAAAAATATTTATCTTATTATATTCTATTTTAATATAAATTTTTATGATCATAAAAAAATGTTTAAATATTTTTACCTCTCAGCACTATTAGTTTAAATTATAATTAAACTATTTAAAGTGTCTAATGATGTCAATTATTTGGGTAGAAGTTAAAATAATGATGATATCCTGTAAGAATTTTGAAAGTATATTTTAGGAGTCATGGTGGTTATGTCAAAATCATAAAATGAATTTGTATTAACTATTAAAGGATCTGAAGGAAGGATGAAAGGACATAATGGAGTTTTAGGGGTAACATGAACCACCAACTACCCTATATATTTCCACTGACTAGTTGATATTGAAGGTACTAACTTCCTTATGGAGGTGTCCGCTAACCAGATGGTGGAGTATCACTAGGTACCCAATGATAGAAGGTAATGGCTAAGTAATTATTTGTTGTCTACTAGCTACCCAATGGAGGCTACTGAGTATCCAGTGGCATTGAGATTGTAGGTTTGAGAGTTCATCTATAGTCTTAAAGGTTTTAAATATAGTCAACCGTGACATTAAATCACTTGATGAATACTATAATGTACTCTAATATTCTAGAGGCTATTAATAGACTCTTGTTGGCCTTAACATCATTCTTTGACATATATTTTAAAATGAAAAGGTGATATGATCTATAAATATTTGTCATGTGTTATCAATTCTAATGTTTCCCCCCTTCAATCCAAGAGTGTGATCATAGTTTAAAATTATTTTCATTGACAAATCATTATAATTTCCCATAGTGTTTCTTCTTATTTGGTAGGGATAATTGAGACCATTCCTAAATGATATTAATTATATAAATCCTCTCTTTTTCATCCATTCGTTTATTTCCATGTTCACTACCTTCTCATGTGAGGGACAAATGTTTCTTATAGAATCATTAAAAAAAGAATAGATTGATTTCATTTATTGATTGTAGATAAAATAGTTAAAAATATAGTGTTAACTTTATTACAACATCATTATATCATTAATTATAAATAAATCATATTTTGGTATCATGGATGCCGTTAAATCTAAGGGAATAATATAATAAACCCTCATGAAATATGGATTTGAGACATTGGTGTTCATCTAATTACATTATCTAAACTACTTATTAAAATAATGTTCTTTTTTTATTATATAAATTTTTCCTTTTATTGTGGATATGCTTTTGCATTCATACTTCAATTTGCTCAATCATTTAATTTTAAAATTTCATACTTATATATTTTTCAACATTTATAATAATTAAAAATTATTCAATTGTTCTTACTATATTAATATACATATATCATTTGTCACGCTTAAATTATACACATGTTTTCATGATTCATGAATCATTGAAAAAGTGTTTTTTAGTTAGACTTTAATGGCATACAATATTTCAAATAAAAATTCCCCCACCACATTATATTTTTTCCTATCCTGACCTACATATCCTTGAGAAGCCCGAAAATATTAATTATGTCCAATAGAGGGATGCACCCCCATGCCCCCCTATAATTTATGATGGAACATCCTTCATTATCAATATGATCTGATCAACATAAAATTCATAATGATATACATGTGTATGTCAATAATAATATTTCCCAATTATATATAGTAAAAAGATAAATTTAATATAGTATCCCTAAAAATCATGAGGGAACACATTATCAAGTGATAAGTGAAAAATTTTCCTCAAATGAGACCAATGATAAATTCCTGAACATAATGTGTAATGGAATGATCGCCATTATTATTTATTAAATGTTTGAAGTTCCATTAAAGATATATCATTCATAGATGAATATTATTTATAAATATTTAATCTCCCTCAATGTTAAAATCCGGTAATTTTTGTACAATATTAGGATAATCTATATGTGTGGGTTTTATAAATATAGCATCCAAAATTTGGCGATCTAGATCAAAACAAAACATCATTTTTGTGATGGCCATCTCCACCTCGGGAAGGTGGTGTGTATGAGTCTTAGGTATCCATTTTTTAGTGGGGCCTGTAGGGAGGTGATGATCATAAATTCTAAAATAATAAATTCCAACTATCTAAAAACTAGCATGATGTATGGATGGGATAATAGAATGTGGAGGTAAAATGTAATGATAAGAATGTTCCCTATTCATCTTGACCCATAAATATTCTTTCCCCTCTAACACCCCACATGATAAATTTCTATACTTCTTAGTAATCATATTAACATACTCTATACTTAGACATAAAAAAATATTAAATAGTTTAGATATTTTAGTACAATGCTATGGTTAATTTAATATAGGATATTATTATTATGTTAATAATGAATTATATACCAAGGATCAAATACTCTCACCCCAAAACCATGGTGGAAAATTGAAAATTAATGGGAATTCGTATTCCATTTCACCCACTTAATACAAATATTCCATATGCAATACAGTTTTCTCCCATGATGTGTAATATATATGACGTATTAATTTTCTCCATCAAGATTAATATTTTTAAATTTATATGTTATATATTTTCCCCCCACATTATTATGAAACATAAATATGTAACCTAAGGATTAGATTATTTTTTGAAAAACTAAAACCTTTAAAGATTCCCAAAAAGTTTGACCAGTGGTTCGACCCAAATATGTAGATTAAATACTTGGTACCTTAAATATTGTCCATGAAATACATGAATATAATTTATAATGAGAATTAATTGTAGGAATGTTAGGGAATAAATTGTTATTAAAACATTTCTTATGTCATATGATTAACCTAAGATGTTGGCCATATACTTTCGGATAATCAATCATATTGAAAATATTTACAGACTTTGTCTGTGCTCATTGATGCATCCTACTAATGTTAGGTTTCAAAATAATTTGCTCATAATGTATTTTAAAATTTCAAAACTCCCAAATAGGTATCCATAGTGTATTATAGAAATTAATATTCATGTCTATATAATACACAAAATAAATAGAATAGTCTCACAATATTATCATTGAGGCACATACCACATTGATGTTCAAACCATGAAACCTCAATGCCTAAAAATATCCAAAGTGAAAATGTTGTTAGACTAGTAATACCCCCAATGTAAGAATGATGAAACCTATATTTTGGTTAAAATACATTATCACTTTGAATATACTAATGTCTTTATTGAACTATCAAACATGAAATTCGTAATCTTCTTCAATGATCTTATCAATCCCACTCTAATAGAATAATATTTACCATAATACTAATTGAATCCCATAATCAATTTATATTCTTAACTTTATGATCTACGTCACATAATGATAAAACGTCTCCTTAACTAGGAATTTTTTAGGAAACTTTTTTATCCCATTAAAGATTCAATTTATTCACCCCAAAATGTTTATGGTTTGGTGTGAACATGTCTTCCCTCCACCATATACTAATGTGTATTTCATTGTGGGAATACAAAAAATTTATATATAAACATGATTATTATATGTATGAATTGATTCCAAAAAAAATCAAACGATTACTTATTCTTCTCATGTGCAACAACAATTGACCATGTTATATGAAAAATAATGTTTTTAATACCTAGAAGTAATAAAACATAAGAACCAGATAACATACCTAGATTGTTGATGGCCTTATTCATGGATTCATCAAGAAATGTATTTCTCACAAAATTGTAAATGTTTCTTTTATTGTATTGATGATTTGAATTTCTATACTTCTATGTAATATTTTCTATACTGATTTCCTTATCGATCTCCTGGTAACAATATAACACCAAATATAAACATTGGTCGTATGTGAAATAACTACTTTTGTAGTATAAAAACCAACTCAATGAATCATATTTTCCTTTCTATAAAATTATAATTGAATGTGGAATAGGTTCACAATTACTATCTCGGGTTTCAAAAAAATTATGCCAATTCACATTCCTTAATGACATATTTTTCCAAAATGTGAAAATTGTTTACATGAATATAATGAAATAATGCTTAAAAGAAATTCCTAGAACAATTAATGAAATTAAACATCTGAAAGATCAATATGTATTCCTTGAGACACGTGTTCTTTCATGCTGAGGTGGTAGGGAATCTATTTTCATAATCAGTATGGATTTACATATTTTAAAAAACAATAATAGTTTTATTTTTCTCCATAATATTTAACCACTACTTTTATTTTTCCCTATGTACCATACCAAATTATAGTTTTTCAAATGTTTTGTTGTATCATCTCTTGAAAAACGTCCATAGAAATTTATTGGATTCTCCTAACAATATAAATAATAATTTCTGATATAAATTCATCATCTAATTATGTATTATTCAATTTATGGGTGGGCTTCTCAAAGGTATGAGGTTCCTTGATCATAAAAATCATATACCCTCCAAGACAAAATTTCATTAATTTTACTCAATAAAAGTCAATAACAAATATCATATTTGTCACACCATGTAAAATATTTAACTTATTTGAATTGATACATAAATATATACAATGTATCTATATATAAAATTTGTTTAGAAAACTTTATAGGGAATATTTTCTTGTAAAATATATTAAAATGTGTTAATTTTTCTCCATTGAACCAAAATATTAATCTTTACCTCTTGGAAACTCTCTAATAATTGTGATAATATTCTTGTTAAGTTCATCAAAATATATCAAATATCCAACCAAGATTTATATAGTAGTGGATGATTTATCTTGTGTTTATGATACTATATAACCATTCTATTTCTACTAGATTTTTATGTAGATTCCCCACCTTCCTCTTCAAAATTATTATTTTCCCTTACTATTCCATCATCATCAAATTGATCTTAAATCATAGTTTTTTTATCAACTTTGTTGGATGATTATATAAAATAAGAAATAATAACAAAGTCATGGTATGTTCCATAATCCACGAGTCTTGTATGGAAATATTCCTATACAATAGATAGATTATTTTGGGTACTATAAGCCTTAAAAAATAATTCTATTAATAAATAATCAGACATCTAGTAAGAAAATTTTGTTTCATATAGCCATTTAACATCATAATGTAGTATATGTGTTACTTGTCATACCTTATCCCATCATAGGAGATTTATATTGTTTATAGACCATATCTTCTTTTTTGGGGTCCAATTTAATTAACCATGAAATATTGCAAGATTTTCAAATAGGGTAAGGAAATCTATTATTAAATAAACTCATGCTAGTTATCTACTATATAAATAGCCCTTAATGGTCTGAATAAATTCTTTGTAAAAGTATATACATGAATACATAATTAAATATGATGAATAATTTCTTGTGATAATGATTTAGAAATATTAAATAACCTTCGCTAATATATATTACTCATTTTTTATAAATATTTTGAATAAATAATTTTTAATTAATATATATATTATTTTAAAAAATACTCTTCCATCTAACAGTATCTAATGATATTTAGTATCTTGAGTTTGGTGGGGTAAATAGTACACATATCACCCAC
Source organism: Viscum album (assembly GCA_963277665.1). Lineage (NCBI taxonomy): Eukaryota > Viridiplantae > Streptophyta > Magnoliopsida > Santalales > Viscaceae > Viscum > Viscum album. Next base: position 2,058,861,077 of record OY728133.1, on the reverse strand, counting down.
CTCATTCAAGAAAAATCCCATAAAGATATGATAAAGTTCCCAAGTGATTTTTTAATTCCTAGAGTTTTCACATTGAATAAATCTAGAGATTTTTTTTAAATGAACATTTCATATTATAATACTAATTATAAAATAATTATATTATTAGTTTATTTTAACTAATTATTAGTTAATACTAATTAATACTAATTATAATTCAAAAAATGATTATTACTACTACTAATTAAATGATTAATCTAATACTAAATTTTATGTAATTATAAACAATTCTTATTACTAATACTAAACATATTATTAATAAATAATTAAAATAATAAATAATTATATTTTTTAATTACAATAATGTTTTATAGAAAATTATTATTACTAAACATTATTAATTAAAAAACTTTATTATTACTAATAAAAAACATCTAATTACAGAGTAATTAATTCATATTATTACTTTCTAGTTAATAATTAAAATATTACTAAATTATTAATAATTAGTTAATAATTTAAAGAAAAAATAATAATTGAAATCCTCAAAAAATCACATTCATTAAATATTGGAAAATTATTTACCCCTTGAATGTTTTATCTAGATATCATCAGTCACGTGAGTTTAGAACAATATAGAAAGAGGGGATTTAATTTTGAGAAGTGTGAGTATATAAAGAGAGAGACAGACTTGTTTTATAGGAGTGACCAAAAAGGTATTATCTCCCTTAACCCATTCTTTTAGGTGAAATAAATTAATGGGTGGAAAATTGTTTTTCATAAAAAATTGAAAAACAAAATCCACCCTCAATACATTTTCCACACCACTAATCATATTAAAATTCTTTAAGGATATCAAAAACTTTATGGAAATATGAAATCCATTGATTCCCTCATCATATTTCAACCCCATGTCTTAAAATGAAAAATCTTAAAAAAATTCAATTAATTAAAAAAATAAATTAAAATATCATACCAATTATATATAGAATAAACTTATTAATGGTTTTTAATATACCGGGTGGTGTACCATTTATATAGATGATTTGATACGCAAAGCACTATATGTTTTGGAATAAGGACACCACATTTTTTCACGCCCCATTAATTATTTATTATTTTTTTATTAATTGATATAATTTAGATTCATCATTAAATATTTGGATTTTGGGGATAGAATTTTCATAATTATAAATGTTTTGTTGGGGTACATGGTTTTCAAATAGAGTTTGATTTTTTTTGGAAACTATGTATATCATGTCTATCTCAAATAGATATATTTTCTATGGTATGGAAACAATTTTAGTGCCATGAAGTAACCTAGAAAGTCTATTTTTGGAGAAAACTTTAGTACCATGGTTATTGAATTGTTTGCTTACTCATTTAGTTGAACTATCATACAAACACATATTTGTAAAATATTTTTTTATTCTTTTTTTCATTCCATTAATTTTTTATTATCTCACCTCTATTTTTATTCCCTACCTCACAAACATCGAGGATCTATATGGGTAAACTATGAGTTATTTATTATAATTGGGGATTTCTAGAGGATTATTTTGAGTTAATAATGATGTTTGAAGTTGCATATCCTTAATGGCTATTTTGTAGAGCCCATGAAACTTAGTCATTGGTTTTTAGTTTGATATTGGGGGATCCTCTTTATTTTAATTCACCTATTTACCTAATACGCATTGAACCTTTCACTAGTCTATTATATCTTTCTTATTGTATTTATTAAGTGAAACCTTTATGTATTTCACTTCCTATTATTGGTTTCTATGTTGGTTTTTATTAAATAAATTAAATTGATTATAAACGATACTTTAAAATGGGAACAAAAAAGTGGAATATGTATGTTACATTTTCTCTAAGTGAAACTTTTTATATAAATAAAATAATAATATATTTTATAAATTTGGTTTAGGAAGTGTTTTGTTTCATATGTTAAGAACTAAAAATATATATTTAAATAATATACTTTAAACTATAATTTATATGATCATTACTTTAAAATTTATCCACGAGGTATGATTTTTCATTTCCATTCCTACTAAGTTTACATCATGTCTATATATAATTTATGTTTTTTGATTTCAATCATATTTTTGTTAATCCAGAGATCATTGGAAGTTATGAGGTTTTTTATATTTTATCACATTTGACATGTGGTTTCTATTACATGATTACAGTTGGACGCTATTTTATATTATTATTTTGTATGGTGTGTTTAAATTTAATTTATTTAGCTTTTCCAAATGTCTTTGACTACTTTATTTAAATTATGATAGGTGTATTATATCTTTTAGTGGCTGGTGTAATTGAATATAATAGGTGGCTTGTATATATTTTTCCTTGGAGTGACAGTTGTGGAAAGTGGAAGGTTTTTTTGTTTACATTTATTTAATAATTTATTTAATATTTATTCTGATCTTCCATAGGGTTTCTTTATTTACTATGGGTATAAATTGAATTTAAATACTTATAAATGACTCCAAAATGTAAAACCTACTAATTAACTATAATATGAAGAGTGTTCTAGGTTGAACCACTGAGATTGATTTTATTATATTTTATGTTTTTTAATATTATTTATTAATTTTATTTGGACTGATGAAATTGGTTTCTGGATTTGATATGAAATAAATTATTTAATTTGTGAAAACATTAATAATTTTTAGGTTCAAGTTCTAGTAGATTAGACATTAATCCAACATATTTATGTTGTTTCCATAATTGAATCTAATAATTCATTTGGCCTTCATTATTTTTACCTCTAATTCATTAATTTTTCATTTTCATATCATCAAATAATTTATGTGGATCAATGAATTGGGTGATTTAAGACCACATTTAAGTATAATCATCCTGACTATCACAGTGGTCATACACAAATTATAATTATTAGTCGTATATTATATTATTCTACTAAATTTAGGTAACAATGGTCGTCATTAAATAAAGGGGTAGATATGAATTTAAGTATGAATATAAAACCCAAACATAAAAATAAAACAAAATAAAACAACTACTAGAATATTCCTATTATGATTCTCCCCATACAACAATAATATGTAATTGTATTTATATGAATAAAAAAACCCACAAGACATATAAAATTACATAAATTCACCCAATTAATGTGACTTAGTTAATTAGAGTATTCCATCAGCCAATAATTTCATGAATTCATCATAAATCAACAATAATAAAAAGTATAAATTTTTTATCACCCAGGTTCACAATGTGAACATTTCATTCTTTTCATGAATGTTTTAGATCCCACCCCCATTTTATTTCCTTAGTAGTATACCTTCACACCTTGTAATATTGAACATTAACATTTTGGATATCTCTTTCATAACATGAAATATGTGTGATCAGTTCCATTTTTTCATTCTTACTTTCTATATTCCATATCCATCCATAAATTCATGCTTCGAAAATCTCATAACATGAATAGAATTTTCACATTTTGAATCATGATGAGCTCAGATCATTTTTATCATTTATCATTATACATTTGGTATAATATTCTTCTATTTTGGTATATATAGTTTGAATTAAAATCCAATTTTTCCAAATAAAAAAATGAATAAAACAATAAAATCACAAGAAATAATAATAATAATAATTCTATAATCAATGAATTTTATTTTAAAAAAGGTATACATAAAATGTAACCCTCGGAATAATTATATAATTTTATAATTTTATTCAATAGTTTTTATTACTTAGAATAATGAGGTTATCTTAAATTACATGAAACGCTTATTTTATCTTGTGTTATATGCAACCCTGATATTTTTATGTCTAATGGTGTATTCAAAATGCTACACTGAAGTTAAATAGCCCCTGATATATATTATCATTACAACACACCCATTAGAATGGTGGGTATGAAAAGGAATTACTGGATTATGAAAATATTGTTTAAACATGTATATATATTTAATTCCTTGGTGAAAAATTATTTAAAAATAAAAATAAAACCATTCTTAAAATAAAAGGATTTTATTTCTAAAAACTCTTTTAATTTTAACAATTGTGTTTCGTAGAAAAAAATTAAAAAAAATCACCCTTCATTGATTATATTAAAAAAAATATGTATTATAATCAATCTAATGTCTAGAATTATTTCTATGTGTTTTCTAGATAATAGATAAAACTAAATCGAATTTTACGCTAAAAACTATATTTTTCTAAAACCTAGAGTCATCGCATTTTATGGAACAATTATTTAATACCTAATTTTTGAATAAATTTAAATTTTATTTGATGAATTTAAATTTATTTTATAAAAAATTAATGACAAAATTATCATAGGTATAATTTTTGGTATTTTTCTGAAAAGTTTCTTTTTTTGATAAATATGTAAAAATAACCAATTTAAATAAAAATGAATTTTCACCTAAATAAGTTATAATGTTAAATACTATTTCAACATTATTTATAAATTAAATAAAAAACATTATACCTATATTAATCTAATGTAGGCCATTGGAATCATTTTTAAATTTAATTTTTATATAAAAAACATTTGAAACGTTTGAACATTTTTACATTTAACGCACTATCTCTCATCACTTATGTGAAAATAATTATAAATTAAATTTTACTATATGTGTTAGTTGAATTTGGTTAAATTTATTCCATATTTTAAGTAATATAAATTTATAATTTATATTAATTTCATGTTAATGTTTTACAAAAATTATTTTTGAATGAAATTAATGTTTGATGTATGGATTAATGTAAAATAAATTATATTTAGTGGTTAAACTAAGAATATAATGTGTAAAAATTATCTAAAACATGTTTGACATCCATTTTATGTACTTACTTAGAACCTTATGATCTTAGGGTCGATATATATAATTTTTAGAACATTTTTCCATGAATGGTATTCAGATAAAAATTTATGAAAATAAAAATAAACCGATGTTACATTTATTATATTTTAATTTCTATAAAGCGTTGAGAATTAGTAAAAGCTAAATATTATTGGTTATAAATATCATTTTGAAATATAAATTAATTTTTTATCCTAATAATCTATATCTACTTTTGATAGATAACATAATTACATTAAATGATTAAGAAACACCAACACATGATTTATTTAGTTAATAATTAAAATAAATAAATGACACTAAGAGAAAAAAAATTTAGGTAAGTATAATGATTTTTCTAAGTTAAAAAATTGTTTTGGAAGAATATATCATGACAAAAAGTTGTGAATCTAATATATTGGTAACCCTTTATTTTATGTTAATTTTTAATATCCATATTAAATAAATAATTTCCAAACTGGAATTTATCTTATTTTATAATAAATTATATTTCATTAAATGATTTAAAATTACTAAAAATCCTATATCCCGTAAAATTATTATTAAATTTTAATAAATATAAAATATTTTGAATTCAGGTAAAAAATTATATTTGATAATGAACATATTGACACCTAAATATTAAAAAATGACGCCATGTTTTCGGTTGAAGTATTAAATTTGCGTGTTACATGCACTTCTATTAAATTTAACTTCCAACACACAAGGGATTTTTATATTATAATATGTTTTTGATTTTTAAATTTTTTTTCATAGTTTTATAAAAAGAATCCCATTATGTTATTCGTAATTGATGAATTAAATTGGTAAGAAACCTAGTTACCTTATAGAAAACCCAGAATAAAAAAATAATAGAACATTTTATTTAAGAAAAAAATGTTTAAAAATGTATTTATATTATGTTAGGGAGGTTTCTATCAACCTATTAATCCCTCTAATTGATAATTATTAAATTATTTGGGCACATGAGTTAATGGATAACCCCAATAGTAAATACTTTTGAGTATTTATAGGAATTTCACTCTACCTCAACTATAAAAGTGTGTTCAAAATTACAACTTATTCACACCTCTCAATATGTTTGTATCACTTTTCCCCCACCCAAGTAACCTATTAAATTCCCTCACCCCATAATATATGAATTTTTGGGGTGGAAAAGAAAACATTATAGGTTTTATTGCAATCCCATGAATGATACCTAAAGAAGAGTTAATGTTCTTATAAAAGAGTTTATATTTTATTTCCTTATCCACCTCCTAAAATTATTTTTATATCATTATTATATAATAGTATAAATATCCAAAATATACAAAGATTTTTTGTTTTTAGGTTTTGAATTAAAACCACAAACTACCATCAAATGAGTTACAAATTCATCATTCATTTGTACGATGAACTACTCTCTCTTGAGATGATGTCACTCATTTTTTTGTTACCAAATATCAATGATGGGAATAATGATGGATATAAATTTTATATAAATAAACTAACTAGGTTTAACTATAACCTGAAACCCAACTGGATCCTTCACATACCCGTACAGCATTCCTAATCCCCACAGGCTGGTGACAAGCACCAAGACATCGAACAACAAAGTAAAGAGAACGATTTCACCCAACATGAACAACTACATGAAATATATACATAAATTGAGAAACAAAAAGTTGAAGAACACTAAATGTATATTCCATTATTTTAAGAGAGGAATTTGAGACAAAAAGAACTCTAACAATATCTAAAACTACCAAGGACTAGCCTAACTGTAAGGGACTACAACCAACAGATACTCCAAGATATGGGGTGGAAAAACTTCCACCATCTCACCACTAGCTACCCATCCCTGCTACAAAAAACCATCCCTCCTCACTGAGGTGCCTTTCCTTTCCCTACACTTGAATACATACAAAGCCCCACACACCACAAAAGTGGTGCATAGGGTGTGAGCTAACAAGCTCGGTAGGATCCCACCCAGGTGTTACATAGCTATTTTCTATATAAAAATTATTGTATGCTCATTTTTAATAAAACAAGGAATGATATGTTTTAAAGAGGTTTTATAGAAAACATGGTAAACGTTTCCCTTTTCCACAGTTCTAAACAAAAGTAGGTATATCAGTTTCAAAAAACATTTTCCACAAGTAAAAACATGCATATCAAGGCTAACTCATAAATTCATGAATTAAAAAAATAGAAGCATGTGTATCAAAACACAAAGGAATACTAGAGGGACATGTCATAGACTACTCATAAAAAGTACAACACTTAAAAAAACTAATCATGGAACTCCATGAATATGAAGAAGATGAATAACCCTTGAGTAAAAAACCCCAAAATATCAATATTGGTCTCCTAGAACAACATTCGTAGGAAAGAGAAAAACCCACCAAGAAAAAAGTACATGATAATAAAAAAACAATTGAAGATGATATCCAGCTAAACATTCCACCTAAGTACCCAAGGTAAGCCATGTTCTCAATTTCACAATCCAACATCTAGGCTTTCAAAATGAATCAAGACCATTTAAAAATCCATTTCAAAAAACCGAGTAAAACCATATATCTTTTAAAACCCTTGTGCAAGACACTCAAACGATCATAAAGAATTAATAAATTAGTCTATGAAGAAAAATATATAGGTTTATTATCATAGGATAGATGTGGAACCACCATCCTCAATGCTTGGGTCGCAAACACCCATGAGGGAATCCAAGATCAACAAAACATGGAATCATTAATGATGTCCCTAGAATAAAATTCACACATCTTAGTGTTGATCTAAATATAAACACAATAGGTTGTCTGAATAGAGGAAAACTGACATACCTTGAAGATGAACTCCCTCTGTACCACAAGAAACAAAAGATAATTCTTCTGGAATGAGATCTCATAGAAATTCTAGAAAAATACAAGAATAAATAACCAACATATATCAATGGATCTAGCACCACAAATCAAGGGTGTACCATGATCAATCGCAACGATGAACTGGAATGAACACTTACCTGAAGATATGCTCCTAGGATGAAACATAGATCCAAAGATGATCATATCAATCCGTAAGGAGGGGAAACACTGAAAATATCCTACGAGAATCTTAAGGTTGATAAAAATTAAGTATGAGAATAAAGGGATGATCGAAATATGAAAAATGTGTGACTTTAACCTATTTGTGGGTTGAGTCGTGATGTATAACCCCTAGTCATTTCTTATAGGCCACTCCGGATAAGTGTAACAAATTCATTGCTTATGGTAAAAAATATGATATTTAAACCCTACATGACATGTACCTTAGGTACACAATTTGTACCCTAGTTTCATGATGCTAACCTTATTATAGTTTGGTCTCCCCATTCCTGACTTGTATCCAGCAACAAGTACATGATGTGTACCTCTGGTACATAATGTGTGCCTTCAATACACAATTTATACCTCTACTACACAGCGTGTAATTGATCCGTAGCCTATAGAAAGTATAGAAAAACACTCCAAAGGAAATAAAATCAAAAGGTAACATAAAAAATTGGAAACCATACCCAATAAAGGTAACATGATGTTACCAACTCCAAACAATAATGAATTTCCACCCCAAGAAGTCAGGTGGAATATATAAGACCTGGATAAAAATGAGGCCATTGTTCCCTCATCAATGAGTCACTTTCCTAAGTATTATGATAGTGTGATCCTTGTTTCCAAAGAAATATGACCAAAATAATTTATATCCCATAAAATACTTTTGTTTGGGTGCCTATGATCTCAATTGGTTTCTTAAAAATAGATACATATTGTTCTATCCAATTTTCTCCCCAATTCAAAACATGTGTACGATTTGGGTGATACATTATGGGAGGAGATATGTTGAAAACATCATGAATTCACATCAACTAAATCAGCAAAGCTCCCCAATAAAGCACCTGTCCAAGCTATTTAGTGATATTAAATGATCCAAAATATCTAGAAGACAACTTTCCCTATTTTCCAGGTTAATAGTGACACAAAAAAGGAGAATCATTCAAGAAAACCCAGTCACCTACATAAAACATTAAATGTAGATGCCACCAATATGTATTCTATTTCTCTTATCCTTGGTATATCACCATACATTGTCGCACATCATGAATCTTCACAGACATCTCTTGAACCAAACTTAGTCCAACCAAAGTATCTTTTCTATCCTCAGACCAAAAAAGAGGTGATCAGCAGAGGGAACCATACAACACATATAAGGGATAAATTATTATCAATTAATGATAACTATTATTGTAAAAGAACTCAACTAGTACCAAATATTTATCCCGTGATCCACTGAAATCCTAGACATAGACACGAAGCTAATACTCTTGGATCTTAATTTCATGACATGTCTAGCCATTTTTATGTGGATGGTAAGTTGTGCTCAACTTTACCTATGCCCCCATTTCTTCTTAAATACTTCTCCAAAACCTTATGGTAAATCTATGATACTTATCTGAAAAAACATTAGATGGACACCCATATAGCCTTATGATCTCCTAAAAATACACCATACCCAGCTCTTCAGCTATAGTTGTTCCTTTGAATGGAATAAAATATTCAGACATTATTAACCAATTAAAAAACAACATAGATAGACTTTTCTATTTGGGTTTCCATGGAAACCAAAAAACAAAATCCATGGATACCTCAAACCATTTCAAACATAAAGGAGAAGAGGCTGAAGACAAAAATATGGCTTTAAGTTCCCTTCCATTATCCATTGGCATGTGTAACAGTGGGACACAAAATCTACAATGTCACGCTTCATACCTAGCAACCAGAACAATATTCTCATGTCATAATACATCTTCGTAGTGTTTAGATGAATGGACAATGAAGAGTTATGACAATCAAATAAGACTGAACTTCTCGAAGGTGTTTGGACAATAACACAATTCCCAAAGTAAAGTATTTTATATGAAGAAAGACACAAAATATAAACAGCATCTCCACCGTAATGAATTTCCCAAGTCTTTTGAAACAAATCATCTTGTTACAGACTCATCAAAATTGACTCTAGAAGAGATGATGATAACTGAGAACCGGTCAGAACCATACTAGAAGCATCCTCCTGATCATCCCACTGCAAGTGAGTGAAAATTCCTAAAATATTGCATTACCCCTTCTATTTGAAAACAACCTATGGTAGTAACTTCTTACTAAGAGCATCTGATACAATATTCCTTTTCCCATGGTTGTACTTGATGTTGAAGAAAAATACTTGATGTTATTCTATCCATCACATATGATTGAGATTAAAGTACTTTTGAGAAAATATATAACTCGTACTATTATCATCATAGAAGACCATGAACCTTTCCCTAAAAAGATAGTTCTATAAATATTAAAGTGCATGCATAACCATAACAAGATCTAAACCTTGATTGGGGTAGTTATTCTCATATGGTTAGAGATAATGAGATCTTTAAGCTACCAAATTATCATCCTTCATCAACATGCATCCAAAACTATAACAAGATGCATCACAAAACACCCTATACCCCTTACTAGGCTTAGGTAATATTAGAATAAGAGACAATTTCTGAATTTGTTTCATTTCATTTAAAAATGTATGAAGCATTACATCCTAGATGAATTTTACCAATTTCATAGTAAGAGTGGTTAAAGGTGAAAAAACATAGAGAAATCATTAACAAACCATAGGTATTATCCCACAAGACCAAGGAAGCATCGAATATCAAATAAGTTTTCTGGTTCCTTCCAAGACATGATATCTTTCACCTTATCAGGATTTATAGATAAACCATGCTCAGAAATTCTATCTCCTAAGAAATTCACTTCTAGAATCCAAAAACTAAATTTAAATAGCTTTTTAATCAAACTGTGACTTCTCAGAATTTCCAGATCTGAACTCTGGTGGTGCTCGTGCTCACTCTCAAATTTCAAATAAACGTAAATATCTTATATGAACACTACCAAAAAAGTGTCAAGGTATTCACAAAATATCAAATTATTATAGGCAATAAAAATTGTTGGAACTTTAGTCAGACCAAAAGGCATAACAATATATTCATAAGGGCCATACCTTTTCTTGAAGGTTACCTTCAGTATATCAGACTCTAAAACTCTGAGCTAATGATATCTTTACTGAACAACAACTATTGAAAACCACTTTCCCCCCTTCTACTGGTGAATCAAATAATCCACACAAATAACAGGATATTTTTTATTAACCATTCCTGGTTCAAATTCTAGAAGTCCACACAAAACCGATGTGAACCTTTTGATTTATTGGAAAAGAAGATAGGTGATGCCCATGAAAAAACACAAGAGTGAGAAAACATTTTTCTTAAATTTCTCCAACTGATTCTTGAGGTCTTTTAGATCTTTTAGTGCTATACGATAAGAAGGTATCAATATTCTCTATATACCATGAACCAGGTCAATCGTAAATTATACTTCTCTTTTTAGAGGAAGACAAAAGAATTCATCTTGGGGAATATTATAGAAATCTCAAACAACAACATGAAGGTCACAAATAGAATAATATTTATCAGTATAAAATACAACAATAACCAACAAACTACTGAGCTCTCAGAGGGAAGGACATTTAGGATCAAACCTCACGTCCCTCTCTCCCAGAAACACATTAGCACTCCCATCAGTAGCACGAACCGAAAAACATTGATGATAAAAATAATAATAGCTTGATGAGTGACATGTCGATCCATATAGATGATGATGTCAAGAATATCTAGATCAAGAACAATAAAATAGTTGACCGACTCTGTATCTGCTATCATTAACGAACAAGAAAGAAAATGAAACCCTATCTCTTTCCTCTTGCCAGGAGGTTTCGCTAACTCCATATTACAGGGAACTTGTTCCATTAGATATTTAATTGAATCAACAATGTGAACAAATATAAATGAGTGGGTGGAAGTAGTTTCCAACAATGTTTTTGCTACCGAAGATGAAATAAGAAGAATACCTCATACTTTTGTTTGACCAGCATCAACTCCCAGTGGACACTCATCTACTCCATGTATATACATAACTCTTGAGGATAGGGGCTGGATCCTTATAGTATTTCAATATTCTGAATACCCTACAGTAGCCTTTAGATCTGATGAACTATTACCATAATAAGGCATATTCATAGCCTGATAGAAATGTTGTAAATGACCAAAATTTCCACCTTTATTCCTCATCTTCGAATGTATAGGTAAAGAACATATGATGTTTCCTCCAATTCCAAACTAATCTCTTGTTATAGGTACATTTCCTTATATAACAAACAATACAGAGGAGGCTCACTACAGAGACCCACCTCCACAACTCTAGCGATGATCATTCCTCTTCCTCTTCTTCCAATGGATGCCACTGAAGATTCCACCAGATGGAAGAGAAGAGGTGTAAATTAAAACCATGACATCTATATTCATATTTGAAATCATAGATCTATCTACTAAGTATGATTAGGTAGAATGATTCAGTATAAACACTGGTGATCTGATATCTTGTCACAAAACATGCTAGTAATTCTTCTCTATTAGTTAGTAATCCTTTACCACATCTAGAGAGAAACAGAAAGGCCTAGTAAAATAGATGATGTACACTAATACTGAATTATCTCTTTATTATAATAAAATGTACTCTATATAATTTTCCAACATTAGAGACATTGGAAAAGTTTTATGAAATAATATCATTTTGAAACCCTTCCAATCCAAGCTCACTTGTCTGTCTTACTCGACTATATAATCCCACTAATGATTTCTAGAACCCTCGAGTCTGAAGGATGACATTTCATCATGATATTATTCTGCACCTCCAAAAATTCGATGTTTTTATTGATCCTTTCTATCCAATCCTCCACCACTTTATTTTCATTCAATCACTTAAAGGATGTTAATTTCTCATGTAAGAACTATTGCGATCGATCTCACTATCCTCCAGCTCCAAAATATAATCTAACCACTACGTTCCTGACTCGTGGGACATCATGATCGACATCACGAAAAGTCTGTATGATACTCTGGATGAGATTGTAATTCATAAGTGGATTTCCATGAAAAGAATCAGCAAATCCTTTATGAGGAACTTGTGGATGACATCTCAGAGGAATACTGTTTCACACCAAAATATAAAAATGATCAGAAAACAAAACAAATATCAGTCCAACCTAGAAAACCCATTATTAAATATTATGATTTAAAAAACTAGTACTAGAGACACACATCCCAACACCCCATGGAAACCTGAGTCTTGTTATGAAAAGAGCTAGTCACAAACTTATCGCAACATGCCTATCAAGACACGATAATCTAATCTCTAGGATGACAGACATCCGATGAAAAATATTATTGTGGAAAGACATCCTATGATACTATACTATAATGAACCGACCTCTGTTTCCCTCAAAACAAAAACCCAAATTGATCTATTACATACCCAAAGGGAATTACTAATCCCCACAAGCTGGCGGCAAGAACTCGGGCATCAAAAAACAAAGTATAGGGAACAGTTTCTTCCAACCTAAACAACCACATGGAATATATACATAATGAAAGAATGTAACAACATATTACTAAAAAATATATATATAATAACCCTTTTAAATTTATTTGAAACATAACAACAAAATTCTCTACTAAAACATCAAAAGACAATCCCAACTAAAAGGGACTAAAACCAATAGCTACTCCAAGAAATGGTGTGGAAGAACCCCAACTATCTCACCACTGGAAACTTATCCCAGCCAATATGAAACTCACAGCCTCACTGTGGAACCATTCATTTCCCTGCACTGGATACTAAACAAAGGACTATGCACTGCCGAATATGTGACCAGGGTGTGAGAAAACATTCTCAGTTGGATCCCACCTAGGTGTTCCATAACTTGCCTCTATATAACAATTCTTGTATGTTAATTTTAAAGAAAACATTACATGATAAGCAGTAAAAATGTTTATGGAAAACATGGTAAACATTTCCCTTTTAATAGTTTTAAACCAAAGCTGGTGTAACATTTTAAACGAATATATTCCATATCATTTTCTACAATCATAAACATGTATTTTATAACTAACTCCGAACCCAAGTAATACAAAACAGAAGCAGAAGTATTAAAACAACAAGGAATACTATAGGACCAGACCACAGACTACCAATTCCATAATAATCAAGTGTACAAAGACCAATCCTATAATAATGGGCCTAGGATGTAGAGGAATATCCAATGTTTAACCCCCCCAAATGATAACATTAGTCCCATAGAATAACATTCCTAGGAAATAGATAAAATCTCTCATAAAACTCTACTTGATAATCACAAATCAAATGATGATGGCCTCAAGCTAAATATTCCACCTAAGTACCCAAAGTAACTCATGTGCTAAATTTCACAAACCAATTTCAATTATATGAAAACCATTAATACCCATTACAATATCAATTTCTCAAAATCCTAGGAAAAACTCATTCCTCTATTGATAAAATTTTTCAATACACCCAAAGGATCATGTAGATGTAAAAATCAGTTTATAAAGAGAAACAAGAAGGCTTATTATCATAATCTAGATACGGAACAACCTACTTCAATGCTTAGGCCGCACATTCCCACAATGGAACCCAAGATCAATGAAGAATAATAATGTCAATGAATCCCCTTGAATCAAATCCTGATATGTTAGGATCGATCTAAATCTAAATAAAAGAGGTCTCTAGAAGAGAGGAAACCCACATGACTCAAAGACAAACACCATCCACACAACGACCAACAAAGGAGAAGGCCTCCTGAATGAGATCTTCAAATAGTTCTAGAAGAATAAAAGAAGGAAAAAATGAATATAGATCAATGGATACATCAATTGAAATTATTGGGTGCGACCATGATAAAATGCAATGAATAATTAGAAAGAAAAATTACTTAGAGAGATCTACTGCAGATTCAATGATGATCCAAAGCTGATCACGTCGACCTAGAAGGAGGGGAACCTCTGAAAATTACATAGGGGAATCCTAGGGTTGAGAAAAACAATGTTTGGGAAGATAGGGTCGAGATAAACTACCAAACACATGAATTTAACCTAGGTGTGGCCCGAGTCATGAAATTTATCCAATGGTCATGTTGTGTAGGTCACACTGGATCATTACAGTTAACAACCTATCATCTTGGGATATAAATCAGATATTTAAATTCTAAACGATGTGTAAATCAGGCACATGACACGCACCTTCTCATAACATGATCTCTCCATTCACGAATTTTATCCAAAAATCGGTACACGACATGTACCTTCAAGACAAGGCAAAAACCTATAGTAAATAGTGTGTACCTATAATACATAGTGTGTCCTGGCTCTATAGCCGGCAAAAAATCTAGAAAACCAGTCCTAAAGAAGTTGAACCAAAATGGAACTTAGAAAAAGGGAAAACATACCCAATCAAGGTAATGAGATGTTTAGTTTATATATGACATTTTCAATATTATTATACATTTGGAGTCATTATATCATATAAATAAATTTATATTCCATTTGTTAAAGGATATGATAATGTCTCTTGTATGTATAACAAGCTACATCCCCATGAAGTGATGAAAAAAAAATTCACAAAATTATTACATTGAAGGAAATTAGGGTAATCATAATAAATATATATAAAACAAAAGAAATAATTATGATATGAATGAAATATTTATAATTCATAAAATATATTATATCATTCTTTATTACAATCTCACATACTGAATATGGGATAATGTTATTCGTGGATGAGTGGAGTTCCACCTCCTCAAAGAGAAGCGATTCATTTAACATCTCTAGAACAATTTAAATAAGTTTATATAAATAAATAAAATCTTATTATTTATATAATAATCATTATATAAGGATGAAATAATTATTACCTTTTTTACATAAAGATTAATAGAAAATGGAAACATTACTTTTGTGCATGTACGACATACTATCTCAATGATTGTAACATTATTTTATTTTTGAAAACAATATTCCATGATTGGGTTTAAAAGTATAATTCATGAATATATTTGTTAATTATTTCTGTATTTTATCTATAAATGTTTAAATTTTTACCTTTTCTACTATATTAAACCTACATAAGATGATTTTGAGATGCATAACAAATATGGTCGAAACATATGACTTAAACATAATTGATTATGTGGTTGTATATAAAATCGTAAAAAGGAGGAAAACTATTAATTTATATGAAATTGGTTCTCAATAAATTTAATAATCTATAAATTTTTATTAATTTGGATTATAAAGAATAAGCGTGAAAAATAAGACTTAAGGTAAGGGTTTTTCTCAGCACACTTGTATTTCTATGAGATACACATCATACTATGAACTTAATTTTGTTTTGTTTTATATATAATTCCCATTAATGTATTGTATGATTCTTATTATATAATGTATGGGTATTAAAATAACAATCTTATGATCTCTCAATCATGGGTTTTATGGTATCAATTTTAGCAAAGTGGTAATGGATTTTTTTCAAAAATGGCCTTCTTTGATATGTTTGTTATGTTATAAATTTTTTTATTCTATAAGGGTTATCTACATTACCTTTGGTATTTTATATAATTTATATATTTATATTAATTATATTATGTGTTTAATTTAATGTTATTTATTCACGGGGCTTATGATTCAATGTTACCAATGTGGAAAGTGTCTATTGTTACAATTGTATCATTTATCAGGATTGTATGTGAGTAAGTATCCCATGTTGAAATATTATAATTACCATGAATTATCCTCTCATATGGTTATTCATTATATTTTCATATAATTTTACCATTTCGATTATCATTTCATAATGTATTCTAGAAGGTGTTTTTAAAAAAATCCTTCTTCATTTCTCTCTTCTGTTGGAAATCAATGTTATTTCAAAATAATGATTTTTAAAATATTATAAAAACGTTATCTAAAAATAGTTTTCAAAGATAAAATTATTGTTTCCTCAATAAATGTTTTAAATTATTTTTAAAACATACCTTATATGTTTCTATTTTTGTTTTCCATGAAAAGTATTTGTCAAAGTGTTTTATGTTTTAAAAAGTTAATTTCAAAATAAAAAGGATATTTTCATCAATTATAATTATAATGATATTTTTAAGGGTATTCCCAATCATCAATGTCAAAAAACTTGATTTTATTGTCCTCCACTATTGATATATTTTATTTATAAATTTCTAATCTTTTTTCTTGATGGATTAATGTTGTTTAAACTATATTATTGTGGATCTTGTTTCTATTCCACATGTTAATCATGTTTGCAAGAGATTAACGTGAAATAAATTTCATTTCGATGGGTTAATAAGGTTTGTAAATAATAATGATTTAATATATGAGTTGTATTCTATGGTAAAATCTCTATTTACTTAAATCAAGTTGTGGTTCATGGAAATTAAACACGAAAAATGTGGAGGCCCAAATTTTTATGGTTAGCTATTTAAAAATTAACATTGGGTTGACCATATTGTGTTGGCTGATCCTGATATAACTTAAATGGTGGGTGCTTCTAGATAGCACTCCAATTAATTAGGTAATTTACCTATTATTTATATTTAAAAAGTATAGAGTCACCTAAGGATTTGTTATATGAATTTAACTAGTCTCTAGTTACTTATAACGCATGTTTGACATGGGTTATGATGAAAGATATTCCAAGATACCGACAAATTTGTTTCAATCTTGTCATGGTTTTATAATGTTCCTCATGACAGAGATTGATATCACGTGGTTCTCGATTATTTATTTTGATTACTATTTCCTATAACATGATTTTATATTTGATGATCCAAGTATTGATTGGTTTGATTCCCATTATGATTCACAGATACACTATTTTATTCTTATACCATCATTCACTTATTTTTATCATTGATGAAATTAAATTTTTAATGCTTCTATTGAAAATTACTATACATTTTATCTCCAGCCTTAAATGATACCCTCTTACCCAATTTATAATGAATGAGTTTGAATTAATTATTCCTATAAGCTATTTCACAAGGATAATGTGTATAAACTAATGAGAAATAATAAAAACTATTTTGAATGGGAGAAATTATCATTTAAATACATTGGAGTTGTTTATAAAGGTGTTTTTCATAATTATATAAAACTATAAACATAAATATTCCATTGGTATTTAAGTGAAAAAATAGTTCATTTGATGTTCTATGTTATGTCTCTCAAAAATGAGTTCACCTTCTATGGTATCAAATCTGAAAGTGTGATGTTTATTAAATTATCAGGGGATCTGGATGTGCAGGTTATGGGTTGTTATATAAAATATCAACATCAAATCCCCAAACATGAAATATGGATTTTCATTAAGAATGAAATCTCAGCTTACTACAATACACAGTCTCTCAACCATTATTTTAAAAATAATGATAATAGAATTCAGTGATTCAAATGAGGAATTATGTATTCAAGATTTACACAAGAAAATTTCATTCAATACTCATATTTCAATGAAACTAGTAAATTAGTTGTTTTACTTTTCCCTTTTGAAATTATCACACCCCTTATTTATTCTATTAATATTTTTCAATTCATAATAAATGTTATGTAAATAGTAATTTACCCCCTTTTTATTCTTTCTAACTCATCACTCAATGTAAAAAATGTTAATATATATTTTTATACATCAAATCATTATCAATACCATAGGTTCTTAGTTTATCAAATTTCTCCACCTAATAGTTCTAAAAAAACCCAAACTATCATGAGGGATTCACCACTAAGTTAAAATTTCATTGATAATTTATGTTAGGTGGGAAAATAATGAGAACAAAAAATTCTTAAAATTATATTATTCTCTAATTCACTTTTAATGAAATTCAACGGAAAATTAAATATGATACTCCATTTATAAATTTCATCTCACATTTTCACCAAAATAAAATAATTGTTAGTGGGAAATTAATCGTAATGAATGTAAAAACCTCTTGTTTTTTTTCAAAGTATCACATCCACCACCCGTCCCCAAATGGAAAAAATAATAGATTAAGAAAATTTTGATTCTTGTACCTCTAAGACACAATTTTTTACTCAATTGGTCAGGTAGTGGATTATAATGAATGAAAAATCATAAACCATTCTAATATCCCCGGAATACACCCCCACACTAGTTTATTTCAATATTCAAATCCCTTTCACCCTGAAACTATCTTCTTGACACTACTTTTTCTATAATAATGAAAAATAGTCATAGTGGGACATAAAAGTATAATATTGGATTATAAAATAGCTCCCACATAAAAATGATATTCAAGGATTCTATAGTATCAAGAAGGATAAAATATAAATGTGAATTTAATGATAAGGGATCAATAAAAATATTTAATCATATTAGATTTAAATCATTTATAATAATATATTCAATAATATTACAAAAATGTTTTAGATAAAATCACGGTGAAGTATCTCAACAAATATACTATATATAATAATGGAAATATTTTGGATAGAAATATCCTTAGTAATGGTAACATATAATTGAAACAATTAATCATGGTTTATCACAATAATAATAAATCAATTGGCAACAATTTAAAAATTTTAAATGTAGGAAAAACTCATCAAATAATGATTCAAAAATAATCATATCACTAAATCATGAATATTTAACTCTATATACCTTAAAAAATCACTACTTATTTATTCCCCAATTAGTATCTTTCAATTTAATAACAAATAAATTAAAAAAAAGGCATGATGATTATTCAAATATATTTTTTCTCCTAGATCAATGATTAAAGAATAATGAAAACTACATGGAAAACATTTACAATGAATATTTCCAATGCCAAAATATGGTTGAGTAATATAAAATAATAACATTAACAATAATACTCCACTATTTCATGGGGTTCTTCAGTTTATGTCTCGTCTATTGATGATTCCCTTTCAAGGGTTTTGCTTCATATAAGTTCATTATGTGAACATTAGATTCATGACATGGATAAACAGTACAAATACAATATCATAACATTTAATGCATACTTGTATTATCATAATAAATATGAAATTGAGAATACATATATAAACGTATACGAAAATTTTTCAATAAACCAAAAAAATATTTGGGGGAGAGTGGCCAACACATAAATAGGAAAATAAAAATCCAAAAAACTCAGGTTGCATCCCAAAATAGATTTTTTAACCTCATTATATCGACCTTAAATCTTATCAGCATATGTAATGGGGGTTGGAAGTATGTTACCTAGTACAAAAAAAATAGTAAGAGTTGGTTTTTCTCAATATATTTGGACCCTTTAAATACTCTGAAATATTATTTACTCTTTCATCATATATCACCTTCTCTACTTCCATTTTACCAATCCAATACTTATTTTTTATGCATAGAAATCCCAAGTGTAGATTTAGGACCATCCAAATCTATTTTCCTTCCTCAAAATTTACTAATTTTGTTATTCCACCATCTTTAGAAATCCTACCTTTCATATATTTTTCTTTATTCTTATTAGTAATGATATAAAACTCATTTAGTTTTATAATTATGTAATCTAAGTCAAAATCAATCACATCATAATATTTCATTGACTAATGTTTATAGAAACTTACTTTCTAATTTCTAATTCTCAGAAGTAAATAAACAATCTTTAAATCAATCAGTTTTCTCCTAATAACCTAGAAAGGTCATCCAATAATAAAAAGTTTCTTCACATCATATATATTTATTATGAGAAATTCCACCATGAATTGAAACCTGTCAACCATTACTTTAATGTCATTAATGATTCCTTGGGGGTTCTACACTATTAAATCATCTAGTTTCAATGTAACCCTTGTTGTCTTTATATCTTCAACTACTAGGATCATAATTTTTTTATGAAATCAGGTAAATAATGGAATATATGTAACATAAATGCATCCTAAACTCATTAGATGAAATAATATTTGGAATTAAAAATTTACCTAGATCATGTGTTTCTTTGTGTGATTCATTAACATTATGACTTAACACTCACATGTAAGCTGGATCAAGAGTATTTTCTCTATACCATTCTCGTTAGATAATAGCTCTTTTATGAACTTCAAATTGGATGTAATGTTCGAAAAGGTTTCTATAAAACAAATTTAAAGGTGTAGTTATTAAAATTTTCAATTAATTTTATTTATTTTTCACCGAATTTTACTTACTTTAGCCTCTCTAGAAATGGTTATGATAACATGAATAGTGGGAGTTTTTATCTACCTTATTATAAAATTATGTTATCTTTATCCACATTAACATCTATTTTTATAGTTCTTGGTTCTATTTTTTCTATTTTTTCTATCCTCTATGGTTGATTTCCATCAAATTTTCATATGGTTGACATTCAAGAGTGCTGATAGTATTCATTATATTCTTTATCATAGATTATCTTAAATTTATCATATACAAAACTCTAGGTTTTGATGTTATGAGATTTTTTATTTGGATTCAACTATTATATATTTTATTTACGCTCTATGGTCATTTTTTTATACTCTTACTTATCTGATAGCAACCCTAATGGTCATCATGATTAAATCCAAGGTTTTTGTTAACATGTGTACATTTCTATAATGTTATAGTCCTTACTATGCTGGAAATCCCAATAGGAATTTTTTATATCTATTCCCTTATTTTTCGTGACCACCAAAACTAAAATTTATTTCCATAATTTTAATCAATAGGATTAGATTTTGTGGTTTATATATCTTGGGGATACTATTGTTCCATCATGGATTCTATCTTTTTTGGTTAGTGATTTCAAATGGGCCATTGTCGAACTATTTTTATCGACCATGTGGATGACTCTTGTTTTTTGATTCTAAAAATTTTCAATGGAATCCATTTCAATCAATATAATTGAGTAAAATTTCATTAACCTCTAATGATATTTTCATTAATTATACACCGACAGTAGAATCCATTATAGACATATTCCCGTATGACATACTAATTTAAATTGTTTTTAATTAAACATTATATTTCAATACAATTATTTCAGGACTTCCAAACCAATTTTTTTTAAATTTACCCATGTGATATAAATTTATTCATCTTCAACTTCAATTAAATTTAAAATATTGAACCAAATATCCACTGATTATAATATGGGAGTGAACTATGTGAGAATTTTTCTTGAAAAATCATCCCTCATAGTGAAGGAATGGATTGAAAAGCCTTGATTGTATTCTCATGAATTATATTTTAAAGAAAATAAGAAAATATGATATCTTACAACATTACATGACAAATTTTAAAATTGAATATTATCATAAGTTTCATTAAATATCCATATTTGCATATTCATATCCTTAAGTAGCATCCCGGGGAATTGCATAGTGTTGGAGATCATCTAAATGATACCCAGTATGATCTCAAAGAGTTTTACTATAAATAATGGAATCAATATTCTTATTTTTAGTCTTATATTAATGGGTGTCAGGAAACTGACAATGGTTTGTATCCCCAGATCATTTTCATGAATGCCATTAGTGGCTTGATTTTGTTTTGTGTTATAAATTAATATGTACTTATAAATTTTCATAAAAAATTATTCAAGCAAGAGATTATATCCAATGACATCATTTCCCTTTTCTTGACTAGAATAATCATCCATCAAATTCTAATATGAAATTCAAATCATGAGTACACTCATATTAAAAATGGAAGCAAAATAAAAAACCACAAAAAAAATTAGGTTTAACATCATAAATATACTTTCCTCACTGTCTATGTGAATAGTAAGTTAAATTTAATTTCTCAAATGGCTTCATTATTTCCTACTGTGATAAATAAAATTTTAATATTTTTAAAAGTAACAAGAAAGTGAAACTAATTATGTATTTGTAATAGGAACCATGTTCGAGGGTGAACCCATGAGATAATTTTTATAATATTATAGGATATTAAGGTTGATTGATTGAGGACATGAGAGAAAAGAAAAAAAATCATTTTTTTAAAAACAATTTGAAAAAATAATTACAAGGATAGTAATTTTCAGGATCATCTGATAGTGTATTTACAATTATCCCTATATAATTATGCAATTAAGAGAGTTCAATCTAATAATTATCTTAGTTTTTGTTATTTATCTCTAATTCATTAATTTTTAATTTTCTTATAGTTAAATATATCAGTTTTATATATGAATTAGGCTTTTGAAAACCATATTTAGGCATAAACATCCTAACCCACACTATGGTCATAAATGATTTATGATGATTAGTGTTATATTAAATGATACTCCCCAATTCAATTAAAAATGGTCCTGATAAAATAATGATGTAGAGAATAATTGGAAAATGAATATTTAAAAATATTTACTAAAATAAAATAAATCATCATATATAATAATTCCCTTATAATTACATATATCATAAATATTGGTGACTTACACAGTCATGCCAATCTTGAGAAGGGGAGAGGGGAAGACATAAGAAAATAACACAGTGAAACGATAAAGTAAGAATGTTTAAGACGCTACAATAGTGAAACTCTTCATATTAAACTTTATTACTGATTCTACCACAAAAATCGTAGCCTAAATTTTTATTTTTAGGAATAAATTCATCCACTTAACTTTATAACATAATAAATTTTATCCATTGAATGCATATGGATCCATTCAAGGGGTCCTAAGACAAATAAATTAATGAAACCATCATAATTCTTAAAACATAAAAATTTTAAATTTATCATTACCTATGTTTATGTTGTAAAAATACCTTTTATGGTATGAAAATTTGGGATCCTTCTTCATTTGATTAATTTCATGGCCCGATGTCATGCTTTGAAAATTTAAATACTCAAATAGTGGTCTAAATTTGGAATTGTGTATTATCTCTATCTTGTTCCATTTCAAATTTATTATCCTCCAACCTCCATATAAATCCATGGATTTATTACTTGAACATATCAAAACATTAATAGACTTTTCACATTATGAATAAAAATAAATTTAGTTACTTTTTGCATTCAAAATTACTCACTGGGCAATTCAATCATATTTTTTTTTCTAGTTTCATTCGAATGAAATTCTGATCTAGAATACGAACAATTATTAATATAATAAAAAATTTGATTGAATAATAATTATTATTATATAATCAATGTAGTTTATATTAATAAATGTATTCATGAAATATCAACATCAATTGTATATCTCATTTGGCGTGGATGTCTAATATAAGAACAGTTCATGTCAATTTCTCATTGTTTTTTTAATATTTCCTTTACTCTGGTGTAAGGTAAAAATAATTCAATTAATTTTTATATGATTACCTAGATATTTTTACTATATTATTAGTATTTGGTACATTTCGGGCCTATTCGGGAATCTAATGGATGGATGACTTAGGATGGTACATGAAAAATTGAATTAATGGAGGTTAGGTTCTTTTCTTATTAGGAACATTGGATATTTTATGAGTATCCCTTACATTATTCCTTGTTTCATAATAATACCTATTTAAAATTATTTATTGGGAATTAGTATGTGGATCGTGAAAGAGTTTGCGATTAACACCCACAATGATGATGCTTGAGTCACTATGGGTAGTTCAGAATTTAATATTGTCTAATAAATTTTATTTAATTACTACTGATAATATATTAATCATTATCATCCTGATTTAGTTTCCCTGGGTTCATATTAGACTTTGGTGTGTAAAAAAGGATATTGGCTTCATGACTTTGTTTCTCCATGACCTGAGAAACCAGGAATTGACCAAATTGTTAATCTTCATATATCTTAGTAATAATTATGTGAAAGGCCCATGGTGTTTAATAACCCATGGCTGAGTCATTTGTAGATCAAAATACCATTTCTCATAATTTATTCCACCTTGTAATGACACCCAATATGAAATTGAATTTAAAAGGGGTATTTTTGATATGTTGACAAGTCAATTGGTATTTTGGAATGCTTTGTGTCATGTGAGTATTTTGAATTTTTTTCGGGAGAAAATGGGATTGGTTTTTAGGAAAAAATTTTAAAATTATTGATTATATTGGAAAAATATGGAACTTTATTTTTTAAAATTTTATTTTATAATATTTGAAAATATTTTTTAATTTTGAAAAGAGGTTTCTTCCATTTTTTGTTTCGTGTAAAATGAATAAGTATTTTTAAAAAAACTACCAAGGAATTTGAAATAAATTTGAAAATTGAATTTTTGTGTCTATTATAAACATCAGTGTATGAAATTTTGCTAATATGTTTCTTAATGGAGAATTTTGAAATTTATTTTTCTAATGTTCCATTTTTTCATGAATTTATTATTTATACATATTCCTTAGTTCGGTCAGTTTTTGGGGTAGCGTATTTTAAACATTAATATGTTTAGTTCATGTTTAATGTTATTTGGATCAAGCCTCATCGAGTGGTGAGAGAAAATATGGATTTTCTGTTTCAATAGATTAACCTTATGGTGATTCTATACATTTTTAACCAATGTATCTATAGTTGGTAGCCTACCCAGACTCAAAATTTAGTGGTAATGTCATAATCGATATTTATATTTTACTTTTGTTCTTGGGATGGATTTTAGTTTATTGTTTTTGTATGGATCAATTCAGAGTTTATGGGAAACATTTATTTACCCTTGATTTGGGTTCTCTTTGGATAATTTAGTGATAGTGGTTATGGTATGTTGTTGGTTCTTATGTTGATAATTACTTGGCAGTAATTGTGATGTCTTATGTTTTGGAGTTTGTATATAGTAGGTTGTGAATGGGTGACATTGGGACGGTTCATGTGTAACTAGGGAATGTGGCCTTTAGGATCATATGATCAAAAGAGTGGTGATTATTTTTGGGTATACCATGAGATGGTGTTTTGGATTTACAGTACTAGTTTACTTGTTTGTGTATGGTGACTAGGGTCTAAGAACAATGTTGGGTTTTATATTGAGATCTCTTAGAGTTTCTCCTCCATTGCATAGGTATGTCTGATATAGGTATTATAATTTCATTGGATTTTTGGTTGAGGTGTTATTTTTGTGTGTGTAATATATCCTATATCATTTTTTTTATCACACTAGTTTATATGAAGACTAGATGGTGGGGATTATCAGATATATCATAGTGTAAATTAGACCATGTCTTACTCATATGTTGGGATTATTTTAGAAGATACAGGTGTTATTTGAGGATTTTATTATTTGTTTTTAATGAATCAATCTATTTTTTTCTTTCATCCATTTAGGGGTATTACATCCTCTCGACTATTTTAAATTTCCCCTAAAGTGTTAGAGTCTTGGTTCCATAGTCATCATCTATCTTTTTTGTCACCATTTTGATGGTAGAAAGATTTATGGTGGGGATAATTGTCACACCTATGTTTTATTTATAAATTTATTTAATATTAGTTGATATTATTTTTAGTCTTCAACAGGTTCAATATTGTTTTCCCAAAAATTCTACAAATTTTAATGTTTGGTTGGGGCGCAAGATTAACAAGTACAATTTCACAAACCATGTTGAAACTGGGAATATCAAGTATATAATGGATTTATTACTTTAACACTATCAATCCATGGTATGTTAAAACATGAAATAACCTTAGAGTAACCACAGATGTGTGTTTTCCGAGTAGTAAATGATAGTCACAATTTGTTAAACCTTTCCGGAAAACCATGCGTTGAACACATATTTTTTATTAAAATTTTATTTTTAGTATTTTTAATTTCCCTTCCTTTTTCTATTATCCCCTTTTATATTTCTTCCCCATATCATGAATCTCCATTTATCTAGGTCCTCGTTTCCATGTGTGCAACCCATCCACCAAATCTCACTCACAGTGGCGTTTTAGTGCAATTATTTAATGCGATAAGGACAAATCTGTATAGTAAGGGAACCTATCCCCTTCTCCATCAATTTACTAGTGTTTTTCCATCCCCTTCACTATACCATGATCAACAATTCACTAAGGGGTGTAATCCACATTATTATTGTGGTTATTGTGATTTTAGGTTTTATGTGGGTCTCTTCTTCACCATTTGGCTATCTTCTATTGAATGTAACACATTCTGGATCACCATACCATTAGTTTTATTGATTATAGGTATGTGTACCAATGTTTTGGAGCCTTTGAGTGGCCTCACACATTATCCCCTCTAGAGATAGGGTTCCTTTAATGGAGATCTAGAGGGGGGAGTACTGCACACATCTTCTCAGGCGGCATCTCTCTCTCCCCTCATTCCTCCTCCATTCCCTCCAGGCTCTCCCCACTTTAGTTGTTCCACCTCACTCTTAATTTCTTGTTTTCATTTATTCATTTCTTAACCATCTCTATATCTTCTGTAGTAATCCTTTTACCTTGATAAATCCCCATCAGTTCTTCCTCTTCACGTTTCTCTCAGTTACAATGTTTCTGATTCCATTATGGTCTGGTGCGATATTTTTCATAGCAATGATTGGGATGTGTATGTTGAATCGTGATGGTTTCCTAGGAGATCGTCTTGTGTTTGGAATTTATGAGTTCCAATTTTTTGAGAGTTATTTCTTCTTCATTGTATTGATTGTGAGATCTTTACCCAGCAGTGGTTTGACAGCCATGATTGGTGGTTCCAAGTGAAGAATAGATTCTTTGTGGAGTACCTACCTCTTTGAACTCTTATCCAGGATATTTTACCTTTTCACTCTTCTCGTTAGTCTACTATGATGGTATCAAGAGGCTTTGATAGGTTCTATTTGTTCAGTCATCAGTGCTCTTGGTGGAACATCCATCATCATCGTTAATCAATTTCATAGCTATCTCTGATGTTTGTTGAAATTTTATCGATGGAATGTGTTCTTCTAGTGTTAGTTAGTTTGTTGTTTGTTTAATGAGGTGGTATTTGATATGTGATGGTCATTCCTCGTTATTGATGGCATATTGGGTTTCTACCTTTATTAATCCAATAAAATTCATAGATTATATGTAGTCTTTGGAATATTAAGAAATCACATTGATGGACCTCGTCTATTGATTTATTTTAATGATGTTTCTCACATATGGTGTTGTATATGATAGGGATTATGGTTAATGATTATGGTTTGATTCATTGTTGAAATCATGATATGAAGATGGTATGACTAATGGAATCTCCATTTAAAGTCATTTGAATCATTAGTGGGATGTTTTCCAGTGGTTTTCCCCCAGTA
This sequence comes from Viscum album, assembly GCA_963277665.1. Lineage (NCBI taxonomy): Eukaryota > Viridiplantae > Streptophyta > Magnoliopsida > Santalales > Viscaceae > Viscum > Viscum album. The sequence goes on along the minus strand of OY728133.1, from coordinate 2,058,833,083 downwards.
GTGATGAGGAGTACATTTTTTTCAGGGGCATGGCTTGAGGTGGCTCACCTCACACCTTTTTCTTAATTGATGAGGTTCGGTGGCACATACATTTATTTTCAATTCATTCATTAGTTATTATATATTTTTAATTTCTAACATGGGTTATGTTTTATTTGGGGTTAATTATTTAAACTTTAGGTTACCACATAATCATAAAAGTATTTTAAAAATAAAAATTCAAAAAAATGGTTTTAGAGTGAGTTTAACAATGTTTTAGATTTAAATGTTATAACCCTTTGATGATTGATTATTTTAATTGTTTTATTTAATTAATTATCCATATATATGAATGTTAAATTGGGATTTATTTTTGTTTAAAGCTATTTTCATTAGAAATATTTCATTTAATTTGAATAATAATGGAATTTAGAAATCAATAGTATTTAAAAACCATTAAAATAATTATTTAAAATAAATTGGGATGTTTAAAAAATCATTGACCCCATCTAGGTTGGGAAACAAATAAATATGGTTTTTTCCATGTTTAGATTTTTTTTTTCATTAATTGTATCAAATTATTAATTTTTTTTCATATTTACTTTCTCATAAATGGTTTTATAATATATTAAGAAATTATATTGTAAATGGCCTTCTTAAAAGCAAAATTCATTCAAGTCCTTTCTTTAAATATTTTAATTGAATGGAAATGTAAATTTTTTAAATTATCACTTTATTTATATATATGTACACATATATATAGATATATATACATATATAAATACACACACACATGTGTATATACACTACTAGAAATTTATCCTTTACCAATAGTTTCAAACTGTTGGTGTAAACTAAACCAACAGTTGGCCAAACCGTTGGCTCTACCGCCATGGGGGTATACATATCCCATCGGTTCTATTAGAACTGCTGGGACATGGGTTCTTAATGGATTATATACCAATGGTTACCCGAAACCATTGGTATAAATGTATACAAACGGTTTAAAACCATTGGAAATATCAAATTCCATTTTATACCAATAGTTGTTCAAACTCTTGGTATATAGTTTTAACAACGGTTCCTCACAAACTGTTAGGAACAGTCATGTATAGAATCTATACCAATGGTTTTACAAACCATTGGTATATAGTAAATTTTCAAACATATTCTAATGTTTGTAAACCATTGGCATAGCCTTTATGCACTGGCAGCAGCAGTAGGCATGCCTCCCCCTAGACACCAAAATCAATGCACTTCCACCAGTTCTCAATACACTCATACCATACTAGCAGTTCTATATTTAATTACCCCATACACACATAAATAATAAACACATAATCCATAAGGTAATTCCATAAAGTTTACACACATAGCAAGTATACCCACACAGCATTAAAACATAATTCATAAGTAAATTAAATATTTAGATAATTAAATTCAAAATTCAGATCAATTACGCTTTTTACTATAGAAGTCTGATTTGAATACATACAATATTGAATTTTCTAAACACACAGAGAATTTAATTCATAATTCAAAAGGTAATAACCTCTATATAAAAAAATCAAGTTTCAGGTTTTGAATATGGAGTTTTTGTTCATAGAAATGGGTGAATTAATATTAGATTTGTATTTCTTGATAATGTGGTATGCCATGTTGTAGTAAGGGGTGATGTGACGTGGGGTAGAGGCTCTATTGTTTTATGCATATCCAAGTGGGGTAGGGGTTGTCTAGGGAGTTGGGGCTATCTAGGGGGTGGGGGCTGTCATGGGGGTGGGGGCCTTCCAGGGGGTTGGGCTCCAGTGGGTGGGGGTGTCAAGGTGGTGGCAGTTTCAAGGGGGTGGGGGATGTCCAGGGGGTTGGTGGCTCTTCAAGGGGGTAGGGGTTTCCAGGGGTCCATGTGGGGGGGTGTCTAGTGGGTGGGGATGTCCATGGGTGTGCGGGTGTCTAGGGGGTGCGGGTGTCTTAGGGGGGGGGGATTTCCATGGGGTTTTGGTGCTATCCAGGGGGTTTGGGGGGTTTTCTAAGGGGTGGTGGTTGTCCATGGTGGTGGGGGTGTCTAGGGGTGGGCGTTGTCCAGGAGGTTGGGGGATATCCAAGGTGGTACGGGGTGTTCGGAAGGTGGGGGTTGTCCAGAGGTGGGGGTGTCTATGGGGATGGGGTGTCCAGGGGGAGTTGGGGGTGTCTAGGTGGTGGAGTGGTGTGTAGGGGGGTTGTCCGTGGGGTTGGGGATGTCCAAGGGGTTTGGGGATGTCTAGGAGGGTGGGTGTGTCCTTTGAGGGTGGGGGATGTTTTGGGTGGCTGTTAATGGGGCTTGGTTGACTATGGGTTTGGGGATGGGTGTATAGGGGGTTGGGGTGTCTAGGGGGTGGGGTTGTTCATGGGAGTGGGGGGATTTCTAGGGGATGTACGCTATCCATGGGGGTGTCTAGGGGGTGGGGGTGTCCTTGTGGTGTGGTGGTGTCCAGGGGGTGGGGGCTATCCAGGGGGTTGGAGGTTGTCCAAGGGGTAGGGGTGTATAGGGGGTGGGGGTGTCCATGGGGTTGGGGGTTGTCTAGGGGTGGGTGTTTCCAGGGGTTGGGGGGTTGTCCAAGGGGGTAGGGGGTGTCCAGGGGGATTGGGGAATGTTAAGAGGGGTGGGGTGTCTAGGTCGTGGGGTGGTGTTTAGGGGGGTGGGGTTGTCCAGGGGTTGGGGGATTGTCCAAGGGGGTAGGGGTGTCTAGGGGGAGGGGGTGTCCATGGGTGTGGGGGTTTATCCTAGGGGGTGGGGGTGTCCATGGGGGTGGGGTGGTGTCTAGGGGGTGGGGGTTGTCCATGGTGGTGGTGCTGTCAAGGTGGGGTTAGGGTGTCCAGGTGGTGGGGTTGGGTCCTGAGGTGTCTATCCCAGGGGTTGGGGGGGGTTGTCCAAGGGGGTATGGGTGTTTTAGGGTTGCGGTGTTGTCTCAGGGGTGGGGGTGCCCAGGGGGTGTCTAAGTGTTGGGCGCTATGCATGGGGGTGGGGAGTTGTTCGGGGGTGGGTTGGTGTTCATGGTGGTGGGGGTCTGTCCATGGGGTTGGGGGTGTCCAGGACGGGTAGTGGGTGTCCCAGTGGTGGGGTGGTGTCTGGGGGGGGGGGTTTCAAGGGGTGGGGGTTGTCCATGGGGGTATAGGTGTCTAGTGGTGGCAGTGGGGGTATCCAGGTGGTGGGGTGGTGTCCAGTGGTTGGGGTGCTGTATATTGGGGTAGGGGAAGTTTAAGGGGGTGGGGGTGTCTAGGTTGAGGGGTGGTGTCCCGAGTGTGGGGGATATCATGGTGGTGGGAGGGATGTCCATGGGGGTAGGGGTGGGGGTGTCTAGGCGGTGGGGTGTCTAGGGGGTGGGGCGGTCTAGGGGGTGGGGGTTTCTAGGGGAGGGGCGATTCATTCTTAGAAAATCATCAAGTCACGTTTTATTAATTAACGATAAATAAATACAGATAACATGAACTACCTAAACCCACATACATTATGACAAAACAAATAGTCAATAATCAAATGTCAGTAATATATGTCAAAAATGTAACAAATCAATATATCCCTCATCGCCATCACTATTATCACCATCATCATTAGCCTCACCCCCATTCTCATCATTATCCCCATCATCATACATTCCCTCCTCAACGTCCTCCTCCTTGCCCTCATACTCTGCCTCAGCCTCCTCATCGTCCTCCTCCTCTACCCCATCCTCCTCCTCTCCCTCCTCCTCTGCCTCTGCCTCCTCCACCTCTGCCTCAGCCTACTCCTCGCCATCATCTGGACAACCACTAAAATTTACACCTAGTGCAACATATATAGAATTAATAGATGAAATATATTCATCACAAGCTTTGATGGCCTCTGATGGAAATGTAGGACGTAAAACTTCCAACAGTTTTGTAAAATAAATGTTTTCCCTAGAAGACTGTTCTGTCGTCTCTAGGGATCTTCTTTCAACATGTTCTGCATGTACCTTAACCTGCTAGAACATGGTGGCACTACAACTCATACCTAATCAGGGCCAATACCTTGTCGGTACTATACTCTTCCCAGGATGGAAACATACTCTTCCAGGGTTTTCATCTTCCAATACATGATGTAAGTGATTGTTTGGCCCAAAATTGTCAGGTTCCTGTGCATAAAGGGCCTACAAAGCAGCCTATTAAAAATATAAATATATTATTAAGTTAAAAAAATTGATATTAAAATTTGAAATCAACACATTAAAACTTACAATCTACTGCTGAGTCGGTTCAATGACCACACTTCAATATTTTTTCCTTCGACTCGAGCAAAACATGTTTGCTCGAGGCACCCATCCTTCAATATTCATTTTTTTCCATCTATAATGAAATTGAATGTAGGAAACCATAATAACAAATAGGTTACAAATAATTAATTTCATAACAAAAATTATATAACAACTTTTTCTATCAAATAAATTATGGAGGAAAAATAGAAAATGAAAGTCGTAATGAAAAATTATAAACAACTGTCATACATGCTTCCTATCATGATCTAGCATCTTAGTACGTTCCATGTGTGGATGAATTTTTTCGCTTCATTATTTTTTTATTTCATCCAGATGATTCCTAAATAAAATTAAATAATAAAAATATAGTATTAATGCTAATCATGAAATCTTTCAATTAAATACTTCAAATGTGATTAATTCCATAAATTTTGTAGCCTTCCAATGACTAATCATCTACCGATATTGTTCTATAAGATAGTCATAAACAATAGGGACTACCACTACCTCTATGCCAACACTATCACACAAACCAATATACAACCCATGCTTATATTCTCTCCAAAGTTCACTGAAATCCATTCGATGTGATTTTTGTGCACCCTCACCATCGGGGAAATTAAACTGAAGCTAACTCCCACTAATCAAAAAACCACATATACCCACAGTTCAAAACCATGGGTATAGCCCCCAAAACCGTGGGTATAGCCTATACCCATGGTTTTGGGAGCTATAGGGATGAGAGAAATCAGTATAGGTCTGCAACCTATTCCCATGGTTTTAAAAACTGTGGGTAATGCATTATTTCCATGTTGTTAAAGCAATTTTTTCCCCCACCATGCTGTCAAAGACCTATTCCCACGGTTCTAAAACTATGGGTATATTTTTTGTACAAAAAAGACTGCCACTGGATTAGAACTTGTGACATGAATCTCAAATTGAAGGTACCCCTCCACTCACACTACATAGCTTCTATGTACATATATCTATATTTCCTTAAATATAATAATCCATGCCCATATTAGAAAAAAAAACCCCGCAGGTTTCGATCCCATGACCTCGCCTTCAGACTCTCGATGACAAACCACCGCAGAAAACTTAATTATATCATTATATATTTATATTTAAATTAATATATTAATATTACTACTGTTTTTAGAAAAAAAATGTGCCCGTGAAGATTCTATCTCACGACCATACAGAACACGAACCGACGCCTCAACAACTCATCTACAGAACTTTTGATATTTATTTTTTTATATATCTATATACATTAATTCAAATCATGTGTATAGGAGTGAAAACGATGAGTATACAATACCGTCCTAAGGAATTGTTTTCCCCACCATAACCCGGGAAAGCTATACCCACAGTTTTATAACCGTGGGTATAGGTCTTCAAATATTTTTTTTATACCCATGGTTTTTCCAAAATTGTGGGTATAGACCTTAAAAAAAAAAATTTATTCCCTTGGTTTTGTCAAAAACTGTGGGCATAGCTATTTTTCATCATGGTTTTCCAAAACCATGGTAATTGGTTGTAAAAAAACATATACCCACAGTTTTCCAAAACCCTGGGTATAGGTGACCATACTACCCCTATACCCATGATTTTCAAAAACCATGGGAATATGACACTCATATACCCACGATTGTTTGCAAAACTGTGGGTAAAGGTCTCTTTTCTAGTAGTGACCAAAATATTAATTCATATATGTACAAAAAATATATATATTTCATTAAATAAAATATGTTATTTTACCCATATCTCTGCCAAATAATTGTCCTTGACATCATTTGGAAACTGTCTCCATGAGAGCGGGCTATCAAGAATGATGTTAGAGTATTTGGAAAGAGTCTCTAAAATCTCCGACATAAATGGTCTATTTTTTCAATCATTTCACTGTCTTCATTATATCCACCCATTAATGTGTGCAGCAGTTTCACACCTCATACATGCGTGTACTCTCTCACCCTCACCTCTTATCTGTATATGCATCTGTAATGAAAGAGAAACAAATATTTTATCAATACTAGTTATAATGAAAATAAATAATGGTGTAAAATTTTATTAGAGTCCTATAAATATAAATTTTACTGTATGATCAATGAGCACCATTGGATCTATAGAAATAGAAGTAACACCCTATCCGGGTAGAGTGGGTCTCAATGTATGCTCTGTATGGGATAGACTCTGGCAGATCAGAAGTTAGAGAAGATTGAATATAGATGCTCAGAGAGATGGAAGTATAAGTAAAAGAATATTTCATGGATGACTAGTCGAATGATGGATGGGGAGTGGGAATCGTCATCAGATATGGTAAAGACAGATGAGGAGACTCATATGTAAAGGGTGGTGAAAACATAGGAGGCCTAAATATCCCGTGTGTCCCTAAAAACACACCGGGATAAAAATTTGGGATAGATGGTATGTATGTGGGAGGGCAGGGTCTAATCAGGTGCTCCGACCATATCGTCTAGCTCTTATAACCCCCCTCGTATGAACACCCTGAGTACTGGGACCACTACTAGACTACTCATCCAATATTTGTCTCCAAAGAGGTGGATCATAAAAAATGTTTAAAAAAATTAAATTACATGATAATATATATTATTTAAATATATATATTTGAAATATAATAATCACTATAGGCACTAGTGGTGTAATTCCCATCTCAGTCATGCGATGATTGTTGTCCATTATATTTTATGTCACCTCTCTTTAATTGGTTTCATTTCCTGCATTTAAAAAAAATATGGATGTAATTATAAAAGGATAACTAATTTATAATCCAAAAACAAAATAAATGAGAGGGAATAGAGGTATTCCTGTATAATTTTACTATACATTGTTTTAGGTAATATTGAATTGATATATAATGAATTCAATATATCATACAATATGTAATAACAAATTTAATTTTTAGTTGGATGGTTATTTACAATGAAGAAAAACCAACATATTCATAGGAATTAAATAACTTTTCAAAATTAAGGAAAAACTTAATTTCTTTATCCCTAGTAGATGATGCAGGTTTTTATACATGTTTTAGAGAAGAAGAAAAACCATCAAGTTCATTATATAGTGAAATGATAAGGGGATGTCTTTGAGTTATACTAATTTTATACATGGTCAATAATGTATTGAAATGTTCACCAGGTTTGAAATGTTGGTTTCGTAGGTTTAAATATAGTTAAATTCCAAATTAGTGAATGCAATTCAAATAAAAATTTATCCAATAAACATTGAAAATCCACATAATGGTATAGTTGGATAAAACATATTTTTAATCAATATTAAATAAATTTCAATAGTACAAAACTTAACAACCCAAGTTGAGCTAAACTAAAAAATAATTGAGAACATGGATGGGTGATTTTATATATTTCCCACCACAAATTTAGGGCCACAATCAACTCTGAGAATAGATCTATGGGAGTTATCAAAAGTAATAAATGGATCATTTCATATGGCAGTAGGGATGGTGTCAATTTCATCATCACCATCATGAAAAATATTTCTTTGAATTACTTCAATAATGACACCAAATTCTGGTTGAAGATGGTCTTTGACATAAAAAACTTGTTTCTCCATTGATGCCCATACATATGGTTCATCGATAGAAAGAGTGAGAGTCATATCAATTACACTAAATCCACAATCATCAATAAATATTCCCTACCACATCATCAAATCAAACCACAGGAATTTCATCATTGTGACTCTTCCATGAGAATAATAATCCAATATTATTATTTTCTCAACGACTCCATAATAACCTAAATTTTCAAATCTCGGTCTACAATTTGATGCACCAGAATAACAGTTTATTGTGGAATTAACCATAAAACCATCATGTTTTGTTCTCATGTTCTTTTCTCATTTAGTGATAATAAATCTATACTCATAGATAAAAATTGATTTTCAGACACTAACAATAGTATAAGGACCAAAATCCAAATCTCTTATTTATTCAGAGATAGAGTCAGCATGAAAAATCAATACCTAAAATATAGATGAATATTAAGCTTAATTAAATATTTATTTAATTATTTTGAAGATTAATATTTTTATCTTCAATTTTAACCAAGTAAAAAACTCTTTACTATGAAAAGTTTCCCTCATTATAAATGATACAGAATGATTCTTTCTATTTATCATTACCTTATGTTCCCTTTAGATATAAATAGGAATATTTTAATAGATATATATGTAAGATATACAAATATAAAATTTACATACCTGATGTAGTCATAGAATAAATCACAGCTGAAAAAAACTATGTGATGTGCCATCTCACTCTCTTCTATGATTAATGTCATAAATGTATATGATCCAAGAATTCCACCTTTTTTAGAAGTGTTAGAAAATTGAGTTTAATTTTCTCATATTTTTCTTCTTTGTTTCTCAGTGGACTGTTTATTCTTGTAGTAAGATCAGACAAATACATAAAGCATAAATCCATACATTATTGAGGTAAGTTACCCTTCATGATTGACCCTTCGGGATGATTCCTATTTTGAACATAAAACTTTAGTGTTTACATATTTCATTCAGTTAGATACATCCAATAAAAATAAATAGGTCCTCTAAGAAGTATTTCTATTAGAATATTGATAGTCAGACGCAACATGCATGCGAAAAATGTTGGACAAAATATTTTCTCTAACTCACAAAAATTTATTAGGGCATCTTCCAATATGTTTTGCAAGAAAGACTTAGACAACTTCATAGCAAAAATATCTATAAACAAATGGAACAATCAAATAATATCCACCCTTATATTATTGGATAAAATATGATGGATTGTTCTTCGAACCAACCCATGCCGAAGGATGTGATAATCACAATTTTTGTAATATTTTAGCTTCAACTCTATTTTGTTGACCCATTTAGACATGTTTCTTGAATAGCCATCGGGTACATTAATACTCTTTAGTACTTCTAGAAATTTATTTTTTCTGTAGGTGTCATCACATAAGAAGCATAAAGAACTTGCCATTTATTTTCACTGATACACACATGATGCAATTCTATTCTGATTCCCCAATCCACTATGTCACATTGAGACCATAAATCATTTTTTATTTTCCCTTAACATTTAGGAGAATAAAAATAAAAATTTCACATATATATTTTTCAATGTGCACTGCGTCTAAGGAATGATGTAAGAAATTGGATGAATAATAAGGAAAATCAAAGAGGATAATTCTCTTCCACCAATTGTAACAGGTTTTAGTGGAAACATTTTTTCTCTTTATATCATCAATTTGACCCTTCCCAAATGAAAAACTTAAATAATTCAATTCATTAAGCACATCAGTTCCAGACATAAGCTGAGGTGGATCATCTGTCTCCATGGTATTGCCAAATTTTTTACAATTATTTCTATATGGATGGTCCATTGGCAAGAATCATTGATGTCCCATAAAACTAAAACTACAATGATGTTTCAGTCGTCTGGATCTTGTATTCTTCATACAAATAGGACATGATAGGTTTACCTTCATCATCCATCCAGAAATCATTGCATAAGAAGGAAAATCAATAATTGTCTACAAAAGAGTGGCATGGATCAGAAATATGTCTATTGAATATGCCTCATATGTGCACACACCCATATCCCAATGAAGATTCAACTCTTTTATAAAAGGATTCACGATTATGTATATATCATTACTAGGATCAGAAGTGTTAGATATGAGTATACTCATTAAAGTGATAGGTTTTTTCATATACAACCGTGGGGGATGGTTATAAATATGTATAAAATCATCCATGTGTTTTGTGAAGTAAGAATCTACCCAAATGGATTAAAACCGTCACATGAAAGTGGAAACCTCACATTACGCATGTCAGCTGAAAAATCAGTATATCGAGCATCAATTCTATGCCATGTAAATCTATCTGCAGGATGAACCAACTTATCATTAGTCTTCTTTCTCTCAGTATCATGAAATAACATTTTTATTGAAATTTCATTATATTTAAAAATATTTTAGAGTCTAGTGATCAATGGAATGTTCCATATTACTTTATGTGGCACACAGGATGGTATTTCATCATCTTTTGGCTTCTAGTGGGATGTTCCACATTTTATAAAATCATTTCATTCAGTAGTTTCCTCCTAGAATAAACTGCAATCTTTCAGGAAAGCATGAATTTTGTTTCTTCAAAATCCATGTTCCTCGACTGACTACCATGAAATATAGTAGTTTGTGGTAATATCTGCATCATCCGGAAGTAATTCCTTCATTAAGTTAAGTATATAATCAATGGAAGTATTAGAAATCTCATACATAGTTTTCCCATGAAACAATCATATTAAAAATTCCCACTTTTTAATTTTACCGCATTGTTTATATACTAGTGTTGTGGCATCATCATTCAATTTTTTCACCCTGAAAACATCATCATTTTCATAAGACGCATCATTTGTTCTCATATCGAAGAATTCTTGGGTCGAATCCTTTCTTTTTCATCATGACAAATAAATGGAAACCAATAATATAATAAATTCTATATTCCAGTTATCTCATTTTGATCATTCATAATTTTATATTTCATATACACCCCATTTTGATACCACACATAGTAGTTTTCCTGAAAACCTTATTTGGTTGTGTGGTAGCTAAATTCTTCACAGCTCAACCAAGGTCTTCCACTACAATTGTAGCATGGGAAGTGTATGTGACCCCTATCTGAAGCATTGTGAAATAAAAAATTTAAAATCTATCCAAATTGTTTTTAAAATCACTTAATATCTGATCAGTTTCATACATCAAACACTTATTCATTCTATAAAAAAAATTGTATGTCATTTTGTCAAAATAAATTCAATAATATTTAAGTTTCATTGAAAATGTATTTATGTAAATGAGAATGGGCTACTTTATTTGAAACCATTACTAACAAAATTCTCTATATGAGAATCATAATATAAAAGACAACAAAATAATATATTTATAACAAAATATCTTTGAAGAACTATACAAGAGAGTACAAGATCACGCACACCTGTGGAACAGAAATATTAAGGAGTTGAGTAAATTTTAGATCCAATATATTTTATATTTTAGTAGATTATTTGAGTGATCACATACACTTCCCAAGGGGGTAGTGGTATCCAAGGGGGGTGGGGTGTCCAGGGGATGGAGATGTCTTAGGGTTGGGGGCTGTTTCGGGGGTGGGTGTGTCCAGGGGTGGGGTTTTTATGGGAGTGGACAACCCCCCCCCCCCCCCCCACATGGATAGCCCACCCACACCCCCTGGACACCCCCACACCACCATGATATCCACCCCACTTAGACAGCCCACAACCCCACACCATGACACCCCCCCACCTGGACATCCCACCCCCTCCCTAGATAGCCCACCCCCTCCCCACCTGGACCACCCACCACCATTGATAGCCCACACCCCCCTCCACCACCCAGATAGCCCACCCCCACCCCCTTGACAACCCACCACCTAGACAACCCAGCCCACCCCTCTGGATATCCCACCCTGACACCCTTGATAGCCCACACCCCTCCTTTGATAACCCACACCCCTCCCCCACAACCCTGCCCCCTACACCCCCCCCCCCCCCCCCCCGCAGCCCCTACCCCTTGGACAACCCACCCCCACCCAAACAGCCCCCACCTGGAAAATCCCCCCTCCCCCATGTATCCCCTCTTAGGGTAATTTTATTTAAAACCATTTTATTAATTAAGATAGGAAAACCATCATGCATTAGCCATTTCATTCAAAACAACCGAATTAATTTATCAAAACATGACCATTCAATTTATAAGGCTACATGGGTGACTTATAAAATCTCATTAGGGAATGGGGAAATCACCTACATGGTTAGTTCAAATTTAAAAACTAAGCCAAGAAATTTGGAGGTGGGGTGGTGTCTAGGGGGTTGTCCAAGGGGAGGGGGTCATTCAAGGGGGTGGAGTGTGTCCAGGGGGTGGAGAGTCTAGGTGGTGGAGATATCTAGCTGGGGACTGTCCAAGGGGTGGGGGATGTCTAGGGGGTGGGGGTGTCCAGGGGGTGAGGGGTTTCATATGGGTGGGGGCTATCCATGGCGGGTGGGGGTGTCTAGGGAGTGGGGGATGCCCAATGGGGTGGGGGTTGTCCAAGGGGGAGGGGGTGTGCAGGGGTGGGGTGTCCAATGGGGGGGTCCAGGGGTGGGGGTTGTCCATGAGGGGGGGGGGAGGGTCCAAGAAATGGGGTTGTCCAGGAGGCTGTCCAGGGGGGTGAGGGTTGTCTAGGGGGGTGTCTGAGGGGGGTGGGGTGTCCCGGGGGGTGGGGCTGTCCAAGCGGGTGGGGGTGTGCCAGTGGGTGTCGGGGGGGGGGGGGGGGGGGGGGGGGGGCTTTTCAATGGGGGGCTTTTCAATGGGGGTGTTTAGGGAGGTAGTTGTGGGGGTGTTCAGGGGTCACAATACCCTTATAATACCTTCAAAATTACATATACACAATCCCAAAAAATATCACAATTCCAATCTGTCACCCATCCAAGAGCCAACTCATCCTCAATATTACTACATTTCCCATTATTACTTGAAAAAAAACAATAAATCCAAAATCCAAATCCAATTTTCAACTAAACTAAAGTCCATATAAACTACCATATCATCCCACTAAAAAATGTAAAACCACCTATACCACTACCCCAACTGTCCCCTGTCCCATTACATGGACCATCTTATATCAATTACTCATTTCCATCTCATAGTGGGGATACATCTCATCAGCACCCATTAGTTCATATGGGTCACAAACTCTACATATAAGGATTGGGTATAAATACTTCAAATAATGTTAATTCACATAATCATTATTGTTTAATTGTAGAACTAAAATAGAAAAAATAAAATTGTTTGGTATACAATGCCACACAATGCACGGAACTCTAGTTTGGGCCAAATCAGAATCGGAAAAATAGATTCCAAAACATAAAACTACGGTAGAACATACTAATTTGAACCATAGATATAAAAACATACTATATTTCATTTTTATATATCGGGTTGAAGGATTTTAACATGTTATGGTAAATATGGAGCTTCAGGAGAGGTTCAGATTAGGGCATGCAATCATGCGAACATGGGAGCTGGGCTGTTGTGTAATTAGGGGAATCATTTCCCACCCACTGGACACCCCCCTGCACCCCCTTGATACCCCCACTAGACACCCCCCTCCCCTTGTAAACCCCACACCCTTGGACACCCCAGCCCCAGGACACCCACCTGGAGACCCCCACCCCCTTTGATAGCCCCCCACCCTAAGGACACCCCCACCCCCTATACACCCCCACCCTAGACAGCCCACCCCCATGGACAACCCCCCCCCCCCCCACCTCACTGGACACCCCCACCCCCTAGACACCTCCCCCCTAGACATCACCCCCACCCTTTGGACACCCCCACCCCCATGGACACCCCCACCCACCTAGACACCCCTACACCAGGGACTACCCTCCAACCTCATGGATAACCCCCACAACCCTGGACACCCCCACTACCTTGTACATCCCCCACGCCCTTCGACAACCCCACCCAACATTGGACACCCCCACCCTGTAGAGACCTAAAGCTTGATGTACATTGAAATTACATTACATTTTATAAATAGTTAATACATAACAAAAACAGACACCAAAGGACCGTAATAGATTAGTGTCTTTGGAAACATGGAACATAATCATCTAATCTTGGTGAAAGATCTTCAACATCACCCATAAAGATCTTCCCCTTTTTTTTATTACCTGAAACCTTTCTTTATATCCTAGGGAAAAGGAAACATAAAAAAGGGTGAGCTCAAATGCTCAGTAAGGGTAAACATAAAGAACATAAAACAATCCATAAACATTTGAATGCAAAAACATGAACATAAAATCTAAACATCAAAATCTTGGGCAAAGACATAAATCTTGGAAGTACATAAGTCATATATCATAATGAAACATCAATCATGATAAAATAGCATGGGAAGAAAACATGTAATTGTGGAAAACCATTAATCCCATGATATGATTTCCATAGTAGCCAAGGCATTTCTTCCAAGACCATCTTAGAGGACAAAGTTCCTTTCTGCATGGAGTTCACTCCTCATTCCAGTCCTATAACAGTGAATCAGATTAACTTACTATTTCATCCAAGTATATGTCATGAGATATAAATCTTTACCCAATACATTGGATGGAGATATAAGTCCCACCCATCTCATAATGAAATCATTCTTACTTTCTCAACAACAAGAACATAAATCATTCATTATTACCCAGTGTATAAAATGGGTTTCATAAACATTATCCCATCATAACATAATCTGTAAAAAAATGGATATCATTTCATCATAAGAAAAGTGAAACCATGTAAATCAGAGAGAAATTATACTTCAAACATATACATATGAAATAATTTCATATTATATGAAAAATGATTTTGATAAAACACATGAAAGGGATTCTTGAGGAAAATATCATTTCTTCTTCAAAATCATTTTCTTTTCACAAAATGCCATGCAATTTTAAAAGAAAAGGATTTTTTTAAAAATAGTCATTAAATTTTGTAGTGTTAGCTTCATGAAAATAAGGCATTATGAAACAGTAAAAATATTTTCATGCCATATAAGTTAAAAAACATACTTCTCATACTTTTGCTGGAAAAGTAAAAAAGTACCTCGTATGGTAAAAATTGAAATATTCCTTCCATACGATGTGGTAAAAGTAAAAAAATGGTAAAAATCACTTTAAAAATACATGGAAGAAAATTTATCATTTTATGAAAATTTATTGAGAAAAAATGGACATGTATAATAAACATAACCCCAGTAAATACTTATGAATATACAATCTCGTATAAGAATGAGATTGGAATAATTATCCCTTACCTTATGTCCGATATGCATCGTGTGTATCCAAACCTCCTCTTGTAAGATTCCTCTTAAGGCACTAGAGATGGTCTTTTGCGGATACCAGAACCTCTATAATGTTTCTAGGGATGTTGAGAAGGGAAATTGGAAGGGTTTGGCCGATCATGGAGGCTCAAAGTTGTGTAAAGAGGAGAGGGAGGAGGTTCCCTTTTATAAGGGAGGAGAGGGGCACCTTTGGAATGTGTGAAAATATTATTTTATTATAAACTTATCTTAGGTTTAAAAAGGACCAAAAATAATAAATGATGATGATTAGATGTCTCATGGTCGAAATAAAATCATCCAATAAAAATTGGACATGTTTTGGATAATATATTAATCATTATAATCTTTTTTATTTAAATCATTTGTTAATGAGGTAAATACTCCATCATTATTGTGTCACAAATAATTTAATTTATTTGATGTATAAATATTATAAAAAAATACCATTATGTAGATAATATTTTTATATTTCCAATGAATATTTATAGTCGTAAATATAATTTATATAAACCCTTATAAAAATTAATTACATAAAGATTTTTGTTAATGTGAATTTTGTCTTTACATTAAATTAATTAATCCAAATTGTCATTATCTCTACCAAGTAGCTCAATGGGGAACTAAAATAGACCCAATAATGACCATGGTAGGCCAAGACTCATCCAATAAGGTTAGGACAAGTGTTAAGGTAATTTGGAATTATTATAATATTCTTTTAACCTTGAATTACCCTATATACCTTTAACTGCGGTAAATAAAAGTCAAAACATACTATTCACCAAAAATTATTTTATCCTATTGAACAAAATTTTACTTCTTGATAACAACCATGTATATTAGATTTTTTAAATTCAATTCACAGAACTGGTAAAATTTCATTTAAATGAATGGGTCTGTTTTTTAACTACCACTAAGTGGTTTCACTATTCATAAAAAATTGAAGTTTTTCCGAAAAATACCCAAAATTCAGACTAACCTACATTTTATATTTAGAATTCAAAAATGATGACTATTTTTATAAATTCAAAACATAGAAGTGGAATTAATTAATTTTAAAATTAATTCCCATCATCAAAACAAATAGTGCGTTTTAAAGAAATAATAACTATCATAAGATCGACACATGTTTATGTCCAATTTCAAAGTGAAATTAATTCCAATGACCAACATTGGATTAAATGGTAAAAATATATTCTAATTATACCTTAAAACCAATTAAAAATATAATCTAATCATATAAATTATTTCTATGAAAAAAGTTTTTTTAAATTAAAATATAGTGTGTTTTTACTATTCATAAAAATATAAAAGTTATCAGAATAATATGAAAAATTGATCCAAAGTAAATTTTTATATATTGATTCCAATTAAGAATTATATTTTGTCAAATTGAACTTATAAACATGTCAAAAACTAGATTTAATGTGGGTGTGCCATCAAAAGGCGGCCAAACTGCATTTTTTTTTTAAATACTTATTTTACCCAAAAAAATTATTTTGTTCTCATACCATGTTCTAGAAAATGTGTAAGATGAATAATAATGTTATAAAATTAAAAATTTAGTTCATACTATTCATAACAGCTAGTTCATAATAATATTATAACCATATGTCATTGTTTAGTGAGACTTGATATTGCGTACTACACACGTTATCGAGGAAGGTCGCGATTGCGGGTAATTCATGCCAAGAATAGTGTTGTGTATACTTTAAGCTAATACAGTGTTGCTTATTGTACAATCTAATCTTGGTGTATCATACAACACAATACATCAAAGAAATTAAAAAAACATAATAATAATAATTTTTCTCATAAAATCTCTGGGTGTTACATTCTACCCCCCTTAAAATGAATTTCACCCTCGAAATTTTTCGGGGTTATAAATGGTTATCTATTTGAATTTTTTTCATATAAACCCAAATAGTAAAAATTAATACAAAAAATTAATTTTAAAAAGTAAAGTAAGAAACATAACAGTTACCCAAATTAACTCATCACTAGGTTTCCACATAGGAGAACATAGGTGAAAATATGGATATGGAAGAGAAACCTAACCATAAAATTCTGAGGAAGAGTGGTAGAGAACATGGCTATGAAAAATCCATTAATCACAAAGAAATAAATTTGTGATGATTTAAGGTACCATCTAATTCATTGGATATAAGGACATTAGGAAGGCATTTTTTTGTTTTCAAGATCATTTCTCTAAAGATGAAGAATTATTGAATTAAAAGAAGTACTTACTTGATTTTGGTACAATCTTACTGTTGTTTGTGCCTTGAACAATTTCCACTTCATCTCTTAAATAAATGAAGTTGAATTTGTCTTCCATGAAGTGTTACCAAATCATGTGATAGAATGATAGGTCATTCCATCTGTCTCAAACAAAAGGATAACAAGAGTTATTAAATATACATAAGTCCTTATATAGTGAGATTAATCGTATATAGTTCCTAAAATAGACTTATACTTCATATATCAAACCTCTTAATATAATAAAACTTGTTTCTACTGACCAGGGACATCTTGTAGGCTACTGGTAGGTGATAAAGGCATGTCGCACTTCGGTTGTAGGTTCGATTCCCACAGCCTTGTCTGACGCGATGGGTTGTCACCCTTCCAGCAGGTTGTCCTTTTTCTAAAACTACATTATTATAACATTCCATAAAAAATATCGAAAAAATTTCTAGCCTTAAAAATTACTGACTTTTTTACAAAGTAATCCATTCCAATCTTTAGTCTTATAAAAAATACATTTGTCCAAGCTCATAGTATAAAGAAAACAATTACTTGAAATGTCATATGCCGAGCATGTGAATACCATCATTTATCCCCCATATATCATACGATATACTTGTTGGTAAAATTACAAACATGTGAATACCTTAATCATGTATTCTTTGAAAAATTAATAACCATTGACCCTTAGTGAATACATGAATGCTGTCAAAATTTAACACTTTCTACATACCAAAATCACAAAATTTCTATATACTCAAACCATGATATAACTTTGTCCTTATATCAGTCATGTTCTCATTTAATTTTTTTCTTTATCACATCATTATGCCCATATCATCTTGTTTCCAAAAATATTTCAATCGCTTTTCATGGTTACCGTTACCATATAATTATTAAAAACCAGTACATAGATATTCCAAAATTCCACGATTCCATAAATGAGATTCCATGATACTATTTTAAAATCCCATTACATAAACACTTAATCATTACACAACATAATTGTTATAATCAACATCAAAAATAGTGATCTCATGTGACTTAACTTTATCCTTTACCTCAAGGGGTTCCTAACGTTGATCATCATTAACCCTTGGATTAGGGCATTTATTAGCATAATGCCCCATTTCCTTGCACTTGAAGAATTGAAGTGTTGGTGGTGCGTTCTCTATAGTCTTTTCATTATTTACATCATTAGTAACCCTTTTTCCATTACATCAACACTCGTATACTCGATGAAATTATTTTCCACACTTAAAACATTTTCTAGTCCCTTTAAGACAATCTCCACCATGCTTCTTTCAACACTTTGAGGATAAAAAAACATTAATCTTCTTTTCACCATTATTGTGAGATTTCTCCTTGAACTCCATCTTTCATTTCTTGTCAAAACCATGATATAGATATATAACACCAACTTTCATTTCTAACATGATAGCACAACTCACAATTTATTCTAATCTACTGAAGTCTCTTATAGATAATTCCCTTCGAAGACTTGGTTTTAAGACACTGAAGAATCGATCAACTTTACTTTCAGGTTGGATGATAAATCCATATGCACACCTTGAAAGCCTTGTAAAATTCACTTCGTATATACCAAAAGATTCATCATCCTTTTTCTCAAGATCAAGGAAATCCTTTTCCATATATGCTCAAAGAATATGAGGGAAGTACTTATTGAAAAATATGTTCTTGAACTCATCCCATTC
Organism: Viscum album; assembly: GCA_963277665.1. Lineage (NCBI taxonomy): Eukaryota > Viridiplantae > Streptophyta > Magnoliopsida > Santalales > Viscaceae > Viscum > Viscum album. The sequence continues at coordinate 2,058,813,990 of OY728133.1, read as the reverse complement.
CATGGATTCAAGTTCGTCTCGGGGCCTCATATTCTTAATTAGAGTACACCATTGATATGCTTCGCCTTCTAAATGGTAAATATCCAGAATGACTTTTTCATGTTCCGAACAGTGACGTATGGAAAATATCTTTTCTATGGTACTGATCCATTGTTCAGCAACAAGTGGATCAGAAGACCCACTGAAATAAGGTGGACGTTGCCTCATGAAGGACTCAATAGAATATTGTTCCCTTCTCTGCTCATTTGGAAGTCCAGAATGATTCGTAGCTTGTGTAAGTATATAAATAAGATTTTTCACTCCATATTCTATAACATTGGTTTGTTCAAGTGGAAAATCATTACATTGTCCATTACATTGATCAACATGGTTCCTTCGGGTTCCAGCCATCATCTAAAACCCAAAAAGAATAGCGTCAAAGGAAAAAAAACATGCTAGGGAAAACATCATATTAAAGGGGGAGTACCTTTAATATATAACATCTTAGGGTTAATTATAATATTGTTACCGTAATTCTAGGACAATAACATATACTTATACTTAATCATAGGGACATCCCTAGATATACCATAGAAATATATATAGGGATCTCACTAAAGTTTTTGCTTCCTTGTTTCCAAATGTTAACTAAACCTTTCCTCTGATACCTACTGTAGAGACCCAAAGCTTGACATACATGGACATTACATTACAGTGGAAGAATACTTAATACATAACAAAAACAAACACCAAAGGAATTTAATAGTTTAGTGTCTTTGGAATCTCGGAACATAATCTTCTAATCTGGTGAAAGATCATCAACATCACCCATAATGATCTTCCCCCTTTTTTTCTTACCTAAAACCTTTCTTTATATCCTGGTGAAAATGAAACATAAAAAGGGTGAGCTCAAATGCTTAGTAAGGGTAATCATAAATATCATAAAACAATCCATAAACATTTGAATGCAAAAACTTGAACATAAAATCTAAACATCAAAATCTTGAGCAATGACATAAATACTGGACGTATGTAAGGAATATATCATAATGGAACATCAATCATGATAAAATAACATGGGAAGAAGACATGTAATTGTGGAAAACAATTAAAAACATAATATGATTTACATATTAGCCAATGAATTGCTACCAAGATCATCTTATTAGACAAAGTCCCTTTCTGAATCGAGTTCACTCTTTGTTCCAGTCCTGTAACCCTGAACCAGATTAACATACCATTTCAGCCATGTCTATCTCATGAGATATAAATCTTTACCCAATGCATTGGAGGTAGATTTAGGTCCCACCTATCTCATAATGAAATCATTATTACTTGTTCCACAACATGAACATAAATCATTCATCATTACCCAAAGTATAAAATGGGTTTTATAAACATCATCCCATCATAACATAATCCAAAAAAAAAATGGATATCATTTCATCATAAGAAAATTGAAACCATGTAAATCATAGAGAAATTATACTTGAAACATACTCATATTAAATAATGTCATCTTATATGGAAAATGGTTTTGATAAAACAGTTGAAATGAATTCTTGAGGAAAATATCCTTTCTTCTTCAAAATCATTTCCTTTTCACAAAATTCCATGTAATTTTAAAAGAAATGTATTTTGTTGAAAATAGTTATTAAATATTGTAGTGTAAGATTCATGATAATAAGGAATTATGAAACTATAAAATTATGTTCATGCTGTATAAGTTAAAAAAACATGCTCCTCATACTTTTTCCGGAAAAGTCAAAAAGTACCTTTTATGGTAAACAAAAAAATATTCCTTCCATACGATGTGGAAAAAGTAAAAAAAAGGGTAAAAATGACTTTAAACATACAAAGAAGAAAAGTAAACATTATATGAAAACATTTTGAGAATATATGGACATGGATAATAAAAATAACCCCAGTAAATACTTATGAATAAACAATCTCGGATAATAATTAGATTGGAATAATTATCCCTTTCCTTATATCTGATATGTGTCATATGTATCTAAACCTCCTCTTGTAAGCTTCCTCTTAAGGCACTAGAGTTGGTCATTTGAGGAGACCAGAACATATATAATATTTATAGGGAAGTTGAGAAGGTAAATTGGTAGGGGTTGGCCGAGCGTGAAGGCTCAATGTTGTGTAAAGAGGAGAGAGAGGAGGTGCCCTTTTATAAGAGAGGAGAGGGGCACCTTTGGAACGTGTGAAAATATTATTTTATTATAAACTTATCTTCAGTTTAAAAAGGTCCAAAAATAAATAAAGATGAATATAATATGAATCATGGTAGAAATAAAATCATCCAATAATAATTGGACATGTTTTGTATAATGTTTTAATCATTATAATATTATTTATTTAAATCATTTTTTAATGAGGTAAATACTGCATCATTATTATGTCATAAATAATTTAATATATTGGATGTATAAAACTTATAAAAAAAATACCATCCTGTAGGAAATATTTTTATCTTTTCAATTAATATTTATCGTCATAAATATAATTTATATAACCCCTTATAAAAATTAATTACTAAAAGATTTTTGTCAATGTCAATTTTGTCTTTACATTAAATTAATTAATCCAAATTGTCATTATCACTAACAAGTGGCTCAATGGGGTCCCAAAATCGACCCAAATATTCCCATGGTCGGCCAATACTCATACAATATGGTTAGGATAAGTGTTAAGGTTATTTTGAATTATTATAATATTCGTTAACCTTGAATTACCCTATTTACCTTTAACCGTAGTAAATAAAAGTCAAAAGTTACTATTCACCAAAAATTATTTTAATCTTATTGAATAACATTTTACTTCTTGATAATAACCATGTATGTCAGATTTTTTAAATTAAATTCACAGAAGTGGTAAAACTTCATTTAAATGAAAGAGTCAGTTTTTTAACAACCACTAAGTGGTTTCACTATTCATCAAAAATTGACGTTTTTCAGAAAAATACCAAAAAATCAGCCTAAGCTATATTTTATATTCCAAATTCAAAAATTATTTCTATTTTCCCAAATTCAATACATAGAAGTGGAATTAATTAATTTTAAAATTAATTCCTGTTATGAAAACAAATAGCGTGGTTTTAAGAAACAATAACTATCAAAAGATCGACACTTGTTTATGTCCAATTTCAAAGTGATATTAGATCCAATGAATAACTTAGGATTAAATGGTAAAAATATATTCTAATAAAACTTTAAATCAATTTAAAAAGATAATCTATCCATATAAATTATTGTGATAAAAAAGTTGTTTTTAATTATAATATATCGTGTTTTTACTATTCATTAAAATATGAAAGTTATCATAATAATATGAAAAATTTCTACAAAGTAATTTTTTATATCTTGATTCCAAAGAATAATTTTATTTTGTCAAATTGAACTTATAAACATGTCAAATACTAGATTTAATGTGGGTACTCCACCAAAAGGTTGCAAAACTGTATTTTTTTAAAATACTTACTTTACCCAAAAAAATTATTTAGTTCTCATACCATGTTCTAGATAATGTGTTAGATGAATAATAATGTTATAAAATTAAAAATGCAGTTACTAATATTAATAACATCTAGTTCATAATAATATTACAACCATATATCGTTATTTAGTGAAACATAGTATTGCGTACTACACATGTTATCGAGGAAGGTCGCGATTGCATGTAATGCAATCCAAGAATAGTGTTGTGCATATTTCAAGCTAATATAGTGTTGCGTATAGTACAAGATAATCATTGTGTAGCATACAACACAATACATCAAAGAAATTAAAAAAACATAATAATAATAATTTTTCTCATAAAATCTCTGGGTCTTACACACCCCCTTGACACCCCCACCATCTGGACACCCCCACCCCCTTGGACAGTCCCCACACACCCCTGGAAACCCCTGGGAGACCCCTGACCCCGTGGACAGCCCCCCCCCCCCCACATGGACACCCCCACCCCTGGACACCCCAACCTGGACACCCCCCCCCCCACACCTGGATAGCCCACCCCCACCCTCCCCACATGGATAGCCCCTACCCACCTGGGTATCCACCCCATACAACCCACACAACCTGCCAACCATCAAACCCCCCTCCCCACCTGCACAACCCTTCCCCCATCCCACCTGGACAGACCACACCCCCCTTCCAACCTACAAACTACACACCCCCGCCCCACCTGCACAACCCTTACCCTACCTGGATAGCCCACCCCCCCCCAAATAAAAATAAATTTACAATGAAAGAAAAAACCTTTAATTCAATGTGAAATAATTTTATAGAAATACACATCTTAAGGAGGTGAAAATTGACTTAAAACATCAAGGATGAGCACCCAATGTAAAAAATGAATTGAAATTTCACCAAACTAGAATGAAAACAGCCAAAATAAATGGAGTAAAAATATATAACTCAGTTACCACTTACGAATTTTAAGTGGAATGGGTCTCTTGTTTAGGAGAAAAAATATGATTCTAGAAGAAGGAGGCTAGGGGCTAGGGAAAAATGTAGACAGAGGCTCATAGCTAGAGAAAATTGAGGACATAATGTGGAAATATATTTGAGAAGTAGTAGGGCCATGGGTATTTGGGGTGTTTTCTATACTAATAGTTTTTAAAACCCATTGGGATAGATAAGATATACCAATGAATTTTTAAAATTTTTGGTGTACCCTTCACAATTCCACCCCTATACCAATAGTTGTATGGAACCGTTGAAAAAACAATCAATTAACAGACCTATACCAATGGATTCATTGAATCATTGGTATATGGAACCTATCCCAATGGTTTTTTAAAACCATTGGGATATTTTCGATGGTATATATGTAGTTTCCACTAGTGATACTATAGTTATACACATATATATAAACACACACACACATATATGTATGTGTATAAATAAACATGTGAATAAGTAATTTTTTGCAATGAGATAAAAATATATATATATTTATATATGTATGTGTATTTTAGTACAAAAAGAAAAAGTTTTTTTCGCTTTTGGTTTCTAAAATAGAATTGAAAGGACCATTAGGAAAATTTATGATATTTATGAATGTAGGAATATGTGAAATATCATATTATAACTCGTTTGTATTTTATTTACTTGGATTATGGCCATCAATAATATATTTTTATTTTATATTATGTGATATATATCAGATCGAGGTTGTTGCTTGAGAGGGAGTTGGAGGCCATGGTGATTTATTTGATATTATCTATGAATCTTGTATTTTTCATTTGTTATTGTTCATGCTTCTCGTTTGTTTTTCTTATTTCTTTTTCATAACCCTCAATGTACATTGGTCATGGGAACCCTTGTTCTATGTTTGAATAACCTAAATGGTACATGATCCCTTTCAATAAGATATACTTGTATATTATATTTACCCCAATTGGCGAGTAACATGTTACTAGACAATTCTTCAAAATTTGAGAAATTTATGTTCGATTTTACCTAGACATAATAGATATAAGTTATATTCAATGTAACTTATTCATTAATAAATAAATTTGATATCGGATATTCCTCTAGTTTTTTAAATTCCTTTATATAGTTTATGTGTGTGACAATTGATAGTGGAATCTTTTATCATTCTTTTTATATTTTTGATATACTAACTTTATGTGTTTCTCTTCAAATTCATGCTCCATATGTTATATTTTAATAATACAACTACAAAATGTTATTAATGGATATTTTATAATTGGGACAAAAAAGGGATATATGCCCATTAAATATTCATTAATTGATTTTTTCATTTAAATAAATAAAAAATTATGTGTATAAAAATAGTTTTGTAAATGTTTACATTCATATATGTTGAACCAAAAAACTATATTTAAATAATTTATTTCAATGTATCCCAAAATGAATCATTATATTAAATTTTGTACTTGAGTTTTTGGCTATCCTTGGCATGCATACTGAAATTTAGATCACAGCAGTCAACCATTATAGTATTATGATCTTATGTATCTTTTGGATTCTCTTGGGAGTGATGATTTTTGTAAGGATAGTTGTCTACATTATTACATTCATTCTATGGTTCTTATTACCTGATTTTTGTAGGTATTACTATTAATTTAGAATAATTTCTTGAATTTGGACTTTCAAATGAATTGCCTTCTATAATTAAGATTTCACTACTTTATTTAATTTATATGTGGTGAATAATATATATTGATTGTTGAAGAAAAGGCATAATAGAGGTAGATTTTATATCTTTTGTGCTGAAGCAAGACCGAGGATGGGTAGAGGGACAATTTGTTTGATTTTCAATACTAATTCATTTACTATTTATACATATTTTATTTGGTGTTGAATTTTTATATATGTATTGGTAATACTGGTTTTTGTTATTTTTTATGTTACTTTTACTATGATCTAAGTGAGAAATCATTCCCATTGTATGAATATGATTATTTGAAACTTTACACCAACCTATGGGGATCATGAATGCCCCTCAAGTTCATCACGTGATTGTTTATGTGTCTGATGAATGGATGATTTAGGATTGTTCATCACATTGGTTCATATGGTTGATCTCACTCTATTATAGTGAATGGCATTTCTTATTTGATAACAGTAAATAGAAACTGTAAAAGTATTTGTTCTTTTATGTGTGCTTCTATATCATTGGTGTCTAATCTACCTCTTATCATCTTTTTAATGTAGAGACCAACAAAATATATTTGATATTGTTTTTCTCCCTTTATATTATATAAAAATTCATCTTATGTTCTCATAAAGGTGAGTGTGGGTCCTTTAATGTATAATAAATTTTGAAATGTATCATGAATAAATTTATACTGAAAAAGATGTTATGGTATTGTTGTCTAGGAAACCCTAAAATGTGAATGTTGTCAATAAGGATTTTATTACACCTTGAAGGAGTTATTAGTTCTACAATTTATTGATGAATAAACATTTCTGTTGTTGAATTAATGTATATTTTTCAGTAACATAATCATTTAGTATGTGGATATTAGTGATTGTTTTTGAAAAATTTCCAAAAATAATACTTTTAATGGAGATTAAATTATAACAAAGGAAAAGACCAAAATCTATTTGTATTTGAGGAACTAGTCACGTAGTTTAATGAATAAAATAAAGTATTTCAAAAAATAGTACTAATGACACATCACCATCTTCCATTTATATTAACTAAGGAAAAAAAGTGACAATCTAATAAAATGAATATTGCATGATCCCTCTGTAAAGGTATATAAAAATTTCATGATGCATTACTAGAGACATTATTCAGAACATTTAGTGTTTTTTATACAATATGTTAGATTTTTCATGAATTACAATTTACCCTTTATCAGTAATTATTATGTGTTGATAAAATATGATCCTTCCTAGTTCATATTTAGCAATGAGAAAGAGTCATTTTCTTAATTTTTTTCATATAAAATAGAGAAAATATTACCTAATATAACCAAATTAAAAAATTTCTTACTTTCGTATTCTTCTTATGTGTGACCTACTACTAAAGTAAACATCTTCTTCCCCTTTATCCTTCTAAATTTTATTCCTCAAAATAATTTTTCTGTTTTGGTACGTGATACACATTTCGTTTTAAATTTTATCGATGTGTTAATTATGAAAAGTAATTTAATTTTTGGGTTTTCTTTTTTCATTTTCAATATTCATTATTAATCTTCATTTTCATCAATTACATGTATATATTTCATATAAAAATTCATACAAACACAAAAACACCATCACATATATATTGGGCTATAAGTCTTTTTTGTGGGGACATTTCCCGTAACATACACACACACACACACGCACAAAGATATATATATGTGTGTGTGTGTTTGTCTGTATAAGGATTTTAATACACACAAGAACATTCAAATATTAATACACACACACACACAGATATATATATATATATATTCATATGTTATATATATAATTAGATATGTGTGTGTGTGTATATATGTTGTATCTATACACACACACAAAAACATACATTTAAAAATATTCATATAAATTTATCTTTATATACACCTTGATATATATATATATATATGTTATATGTGTAAGTTCATTTATATATATGTGTGTGTCCTTATTTTATTTACATTATTTATAAGTCTTATATATATATATCAGTTATTATATATATGTGTGTGTGTGTGTGTGTTTTAAAATATATCTATATGTTCATATTTTTGGAATACATGTTTTTAATGTTATGTCTACATATTATTTATATTGTATCTTCATTTAGGTTATATATGTTTACTATGTTTATAATATATGTTTATAGATAATACTTATATATATATGTGTGTGTGTGTGTTTTATAGTGTAAATGAATATATATTATTTGAACAATGTATATACATATACATATATATATGTGTGTATATATATATAAATTTACATTGTTAATATGTATATATTACTTATATAACTTATTTATTTATGTTATATATGGATATATAACTTTATATTATGAATCTAATATATATTTTTGACTTTTTCAAGGGGAAAGGGATGATGCATGGCATACTAGTGTTCTTGGGTGTATGTGTTTTTTAGTTTCTTATAATCCCCTATAACAATATATATATATATACTTTTTTATATGGCTTCATAGTGTTAATTTTTTATTATATATGTATATTGAATTACACTACAACTCTAAAACACTTGAAATCCATGTTGTATTCATGTTTTTTATTATTGTATACTATATATCATCTATGAAGGGTGAGGAAGAAATTATAGAAATAGATATTAAATTTGACTCAATGTGCATGACATCCTTAAAAATGATTTCATGAATTTTTTTTTGTTTTCGTCGTTATAATGCAAGGTGTCCAAGTCCCTTCGACTTTTGTAGAGAAATATGACTGTTGGAAGAAATATGTTCTTTCGAACATGAGGCCTATTAGAGGAGGTCATTAAAATGGGAGGGGAAAACTTATGATCTTCCATGATCTAGAAAGAGACTACATTACATCTCTCTTGAATTATGAAAAAACATTGAAGATAAAAGAAGTGAACGGATTGTTCCTAGTCCTTGTATTTAAATACTTGCTTTGTTTTTCTTTGTGTGTCCTATCATTGTGATAATGATCAGGGGATCCGAGGATAGGATAACAGTGCTACTAATCATTTTAATGATGTATTTCAAGCATTTTAAATACATAGGGGCCAATTACCTTCTTAATCATTGGATTCTGAGGATAGAAAGACAAAACTTTTGATCATCGTATTGAGGGATTACCTGTGTGGTGGTAACACATACCCTTTATCCTAGGTGAAAGGATACCATAATCTTTGGGTTAAATGAATTATTATAAATTTTATTTTATGATTTTGTTGTAAGATAAAGGGAATCATTTTGTATCATCATTCTATTAATATTACTTTCTATTGTAATTGTATCAATTACTATACTTTCTTTGCATTTTATGAGCTTCACTACTCTGCATGGTAGAATCATTTATATTTTTTTACTCTATTAATTCTATTCTATTCAAATAAAATTGTTTTGATAACTTATTGAATCTTATCATATCATATACATCGATCTTGAGATTGCAATATGTGATGAATTGATGTGATTTCTAGAGATAGAATCTCATGCTTCAGGCATTTCAGGAACATATTGTTCAGCTGTGAAAAACATGTTCAACTGCTTAGTGCGTCTCCGATTGTTACTATATACTATCGAGAGATTCTAGGGATAAGAAGATAGAGGAACCGACTACCTTATTATTTGATGGATTCTAGGGATATGAAGATAGATGTGCCAACAACCTTAATGTTTGAGGGATTACGGGGATAGTAAGTCCGACTCCAATATTCTTATCAAGGGATTACCAAGATGTGTGTAGGGAATACTTTCTTTAATGTATAAATGAAGGTAATTTTATCCATGTTTATTGGATACCAAACTATTTTAGGTTAAAAGGATTTCTACTTGTTTACTTGATTGTTATTTCACGTTTTATTTCTTCTATACTTTGTTGATGGATGAATTTATAACTTTCTTATACTTTCTTTTAATTATACTTTTACATACTCTAATAAATAAAATTCTATAGGATTTAAGGAAGAATCATTCCCTAAGTAAACTATTCTTATGTTTGTTTTCCAGATCCATATTTCCATACCCTAATCTAGTTTGTTTCTGAGTTATGAACTGAAGAGGGTTTTTGAATTAACTTTTTTAATGTTGTTAAACATATATTACATTAAATTTTATAATTATATGTTTTTAAACACACAATTAACCCCCCCCCCCATTGTATTTGATCATCTATATGGTTTATGTTTCTCCTACAATTAATATGACCAGGGGAAATTGGATCTTATATATTATTTGTCTCCTAAGATTAATCATATTTAATCATGATTGATTAAATCATGTGAGGGAGATGTAGTGTTCATGGTGGATTGATATGTTCCATACATTAATTGTTGGATACATTATAGAATATCTAACCATGTAAGGCTAATCATGAAAGTCATATTAATTGAGTTTCCTTGGAATATGTTCATTAGATATTGTTACATCATCTATGAGATGACAACCAAAACATATTCAATGTTTCCTATACTAAATATGAATGATTTTGGAGTCCATTATATTCCTTGGTTGGATCATGGAGGGGTTTTGGATGTAGGAAATTAAAGACCACATGGCTTGACTAGCACATAAATAACTCATAGAGGATGAAGAATAACATAGAGCATGAAGAGCAAGAATGTAACAATCCATATTTTATTATTAAATACCTTTTCATAATATTAAATGTTTTTATTTATGAATTCCTCAATATAGAATAAATAAGATTGTTATAACATAAGGGAAATTGATATTATATTTAAAACATAACAATACACGAGATGAATAAAAGTATTATTGAAAAATAATAAATATAAAAATGAACTAAAATGTTTAAGAACACATCATTGTGATCTCCCATGAATAGTATTTAACCAAAGATAATACTAGAAAGAAGGAAAATAAAGATAATTATGGATGAAATTTTAATGATGTAATGAATGATATTTTATATTATGGTGTTTATAGGGTAAAATATTGTTATCGTGGGAAGTAGTAACAAGCCAAATATTGTTTTTATTAAGGGTAGTCATCATGAGATCCTTTAAAATAATATATATTACATGATTATGTATTTTTGAAGAAATTTACATTATATTTTATTAATATTCCTATTATGAATTTAATAAATATTTATTTTCAATTGGTTTTTATTTTATGTTCAATATGTTTAATAATAACGACTTATTTAAATAATTATTTTATTATAAGATATTTTATACATGGGAATTTATGTTAATTCTATATATTTGTATAGATTATGTGGCAATAATTTTATTATGTAATTATGAGTTTTTACTTTATACAGTTTTCATTCAATTATAGATTAATTTATCGAAATTAATTTTTATTTAAATGAACATGATTTTATAAATATATTAAATAGATTTCTATTTTTAAATTTGAGTTCTATTTATTTAATATCTAATATAAATTATTTTAAATTCAAATATTTATAGATAAAAATTTTATAAATATTATTATGTTAAAAAAAATTATATATCATGGTCAAAGGATGCTACATATAAAGAGAGAAGGGATATGTTTAAGCATAAAAAATTACAAATCATAATATATCAAACAAAAAATGTATTAACTAAAGACTTGGGAAAAGTAACATTTTTTATGTATGGAATTTGGTAATGTAATATTTTTTATGCATGGAATTTGGTAAAGTAATAAGTTTAATATATGGGTTTTTGGAATGTAAACTTTATGACATATATAATTTTGTTAATGAAAAATATATAACATATCATGGGAATATTATACAAAATATATTTTTTAGTAGGAAAATGTTCTTCCCTTTGTCACATTTCTATATTCTATATGATATTTTATATCCTTTCAAATTTCAAAAATATACTTTCTTGAGTTTTCCTTCTCAATATTTTGACATCCTTTAAATATCTTTTGTATTGGCTTGGAAAATATTTCATATTGATGGAATATCGATGGATTATAATTTTTACTGTGATTATCACTCATGGAGTGTCCCTTTTACTAACTACATGGTTTATTTTAATAAATTTTGGAATTGATGGTTTATTCATCTTATATAAATATTTCAAGTCATATTTAATATACCCTAATCAAAAATAAAATATCTAAAACTCATCTTTGACATTATCAATGAATCTCATTACAAAATAATATTTATGTTTAGATTATTTATATTTCTGCAGAAATTGTTTGCAATGATATTTATAAAATATATACCCCTTAAATGCAGTTATTAATTCAATTTTTTTAAAGAGAAAATGGATATGTATTGTTTTATTAATAATAATTATACAGAGGAGTTTTAGTATAATAAATTTTTGTATAAAAATATTCTTATTTTTCCTTATGACGGAGAAAATAATATTCTTAGATAAGAAGTGACAAAGACAATTGTAATTGGTAATATAATATAGTTAAATAAAATGACTTTAAAATAATGCAGTATTAGCATTGCATGAATTTTCATATACATATAAAAATTTTAAAAGTATAATATTAAAAGGTGTATGAAAAAAGGTGTATTTTAAGGTTCATTTTAGAAAAGGTTTATGCAAACTCAGTGTACATGTTATCCTCAATGAGTTAATAGTTCTAACTCTCATTGATTATATTTTGGGGAAAATGTGAAATTTATATGGTATGGAAACTTTAGTAGGATAATAGATGTTTCATGATGATTGAAAGATAAGGTTATATGGATAAGGGTGGAATATGGATATTTTATAGGTAAAAGGGGAAAGCAACTTTAAAAAGGTTTTGTGTTATAGGTCAATGATAAAAACCAAATAACTGTGTATTTGAATAATTTCTTCCAGTTACATACAATTCTAAAACATAAAGTAGTATTTTATAAGTAAAAACTGTAAAATCACATTAAATGAAAGTTTAATCTATGTATGATAGTGAATCAAGTGACAAGAGTCTAAAATGATACATCCCAATAAATTGTAAATATCACATAATTATTAGTCATAGAATTATCTATAAATGGTAATTTTATATAAACATTACAAATATATATATATTTTTATATGTTTTATTCCCATAATACTTTTCATATGGAATAAATATCCATCCTTCAGATTTTTTTACAAGAAATATCCCCTAGATTTCATTATCGAAATGATCCTTAATGAAAGATTTAAATATTAAACCTAAATAATTGTAATTTTTTTTCCTCAAAAAAATTTACTTTTAAGTTTCAATGTTTTTCGCTTATATATTTTAACAATACATTATTTCTATTCTAATTATGTAATCTTTTTTTCTAATGTATAAACTATTTTTAAAACTAATATTTATTTTATTTCCATAAATGAAAATGATTTGGTTTTTGGTAGAGAATGAATTTTTTTATGAGTTCTCAGATTCATAGAAAATAAATACATATTTTATTTATATTTGTGATCTTGGACATTGTAAATGGATAAGGTTGAGCCTAAAATTATATGGCCACCTATGGATTGGGTAATTTTTAATATCTCATGAGCTCTTGATGTGTGGTCCATATGGATTTAACCTCATCCATAATGTAATACAAGACTATTATGATATATTTTCTCACAAACAATGCCATGAAATTTAAAATGTAAGTCATGACCTTAACATAGTAATTTTTCACATTCAGTGTGTGGAGTATGTTCGAAATTATTACGATCTTCAAAGATGCATTTTGGGGTTTCTAGAATTTCAAAAATGATTTAAAATGAAATATTTGGATTTCATGAAACATAACATTTATTACATTAATGAAAGAAATATTATGATCATTTATATGTTTAAATTTTTTATTTGGAAAAAGTATTTATGTTATTTTTATTTTTATAAGTTTTTATTTACAGAAACTATTTCTCAAAAGACCTCAGGGTTTTTTCACTAAATTATTATTACTGTTATGTTTCTTTTTTTGTATCGTTTTGGGAAAAGAATATGATTTAATGTTTAAAGGTAATTTTTATATCATATCATTGTTCTTTAAAAAATTAAATAAAGAATCAATTGATATCGAGTGTTTTATTAGAAGAATATTTTCTCATTCTTTTATACCCCATATTGAGCCTTATGTGATCATCAAAAATATAAAAATTATTTTTACACAATTGATGTATGAGTTGGAATGATAATATAGTCATGTTCTAGATACTAGAGTTTTATAGCTAAAATGTATAATTGTATCATATAAATAATTGATTTATAAACCCAAAAAAATTAGTGGGACAATATGATTCATCGTTTATAATATATTTTCATAATTTTATAAAACATTGAACTGAAAAGGTCTTAGATATGTATGTTACATAATATTTGAAATAAATAATGAATTTATTAAATAATTAGGTACATTTTCTTATAGTCGGTTTCAAGGTTTATTTTAGATAACATCAGAGGTTAGGAAGTGATTGGTGGAGTATAATTTAAGAGTTTAGGAATACTAATGTGTTAATAAGTGTAAGGTTTTTCATAAATTCAATGTCAAAAATATTTATATAATGTCTTATGTGGTTGGATTATAAGGTGATTAGTGATATTGTGGAAATGTTTATTCAATTTTAGGAAGAATACATGATTGATGTATAGATAGTATTTAGTATCAACTTTTGATTATATATTTAGTTAATTAAAGTTATTTTTTATAAAACATTATTTATTTTTCTGTCAATAAGTTGGGAAATATAGATAACCTTGGGAAATGATATGTGATTTGGTGAATATGTGATTAATATAATTTTGGTAAAGTGTGTTATTTATTTTTTGGAACATTAATTGATTATGAAAATTATTTGATATTGTGTTTTTTTATGTTAAAGATTTTGATATTATTTTAGGGATTAATATCGAGTTAATTTTTTAGAGAATATATAATTTTCTTATGGCTTTATGTCATGGTGAATCAGGTTATAATTTCAAGAAAATATTAATATATTTTGTTTTTGTAAAATTTTATTGATGTTTTCTTATGATTATTAACATCCAATTTATTTGGATTAATGTTAGGCTGGAATTTGGAAGGAACATGTGTTCTTGGATTTCAATATTTTTCACATTCAAATCTGATAAGGGAAATTTAATATTCATTATAGGGTTTAAATGTTAATAGGAAATTAAGAACAGGGATTAATAGATATAACATAATAAAAAATAGGTTTAATATATAATTTTTTAATATTTTACTTTTTATATAACAGGTTCTTGTGATTTTAATAGGTAAATATATTTTCCAAAATTCTTGGTTTTAATTATTGTTTGAAAAAATGAGGTTAGAAAAATTATGAAAAATAATATTAGATCATTATTAATATAACAACTTTTGGTAAAGGAATTTTTTTCAATTTTAGTTATATATATATTTTAATTTATCATGTAATTATCTATAGTTTCGTGTTCTAATTTTGTGTTTTTGGGGAAAAAATAGGTCTGTAACATGCTTATCACACAACTAGTAGTTACAATTCACATAACTATGTTGGAGGGTCCAATTTCAAGATAATTTCATTTAACAAGTTAACTGTGTCATTTTTCAAAACATACGCCACTCTCTAGAAATACATGTGACATTTTTGTAAATGGAGGGGTGAAAAAATGGTTGATACATATTTTGGAAAACCACACAGCCAAACAATGGGGCTTATCCTATGCACATAAAATTTTGAATTTTTTTTACCCTTATTAATTTTAAACCCATTTCCCACCTCTTCCTACACATTTACAAGATCCAACTATTCATTGACTTAGAGTTTATTCTTACCTACTTAAATGGTGGATTCCACTAGTTATTTAGGTGTATCTTCAAGGTAATATGTGAATCCATTGAGGGTCTTCCTCTTTTTCTTCCACCTAGCCTTGTTACTATTTCATTATTTGGGTTTTGTAACTCTAGGTGGAAATGGGGGATGAACCTAGATTTATAAAAGGTTGTATGATATTTACTTTTTTTAGGGTTTGTAGAGACCCCTTCTACCCATTTCATGTGGTTTTCAACAAAGTAACATGCTTAACTCCAATTTAGAGGTTGGGTTTTTTATTAATAGGATCATATGATGGAATACACTTTTTTCATGGCTTTCAATTAGTTTAAATTATTTTGTTATGATAGAATTGTATTATTGATGGATGATTATTTCTATTTAATGTTATTTTGGGATGTGTTTTTCTAAAAATAGTGATTTCCAGTTGCATTCCTATGAAACTAGATTTCTGCACACAATGTGTTCGATAAGTGATTTTAGAGAGATTTTTCAAATGTGTTTTGACTCTAAAGTGATTTCAAATAGTCTTATAAAGTTTCTTTTCCATTTTATGATGGATTATTGAGTATAATATTTTTTTTATTTATTTTAATTTATTTTGTTTCTTATAGTTTTTTTATTGGTTTTACATGGGTAACCATAGGTAGCAAGGAAATTTGATGGGTGCTTTATTATCCATGTAGTAATTCTATCTAGGGGTTTTTTCTAAAAGCCATTAGAGGCCAAAATTGTGTTTCATAGTCATGTTCATATTACCTTCTAGTGTTTTGGGATCCATTCCTAGTGAATTTGGAAGAAATATGTATGTTATTTACAATTATGTGTGTTGTATAATTGTAATGTTTCTGGTATTATTTGAATTGGGTGTGAGTGTTTTTTAATGTACCATTTTATTCGTCATTATTAATGAGATTCATTCTTTGTTTCCAAGTATTATTGGGTTATTGTTTTGGAAAAATTAATTTTTTAAAAGTAAAATATTTTAGTGTAAATCAAGGGATTTGATAAAAGCATTTTAAATTAAAAATGGATTTAAATTTCAGATTCTAAATATGGAATGATTGTTTTTCATAGACTCTATATGTGAGAATGGTCTTTTATAGACATATATTATAGGTTACATGTAATGTATATAGTTTCTTGTTGGTTGTTACTCTCATTTATGATCGACATCCTCATGAGTGTGATTTTAGTGGTGATTAATTATCACATAGAGGTTGGGAACCTTTATAGAGTTTAGATTATTGGTGAGGTTTTTGGTAATTTTTATCCCATCCATACTTGATTTACTTTTGAATTATTTTTTATGGATAAAAGTTATTATTTTTATTTTTTTTTTGTTTATGAGTTTTTGGTTTATATTAAATACTACATTATGTTATACTTTTTTCTTTATTCGCTAAAACTATTCCATTTGATGGTATAGATTTCTTACTTACTAACGAAGCAGGCAAGATTATTGTTAGAATATAGGTGTTGTTTTTTGTATTTTGATTTCGAAACTAGTCCAAAATGGTTATATTTCATACCCAAGTTCTTATTTCCAAATCAAGGTGATTACAGACTCATCTTGGTCATTTTGGTGGGCTAACGTAGGTGATGTGGAAGGTTGAACCAAGTTGGTTCGTTATAAATGGTATCAAAACACATATTTAATTTTTTGGTGTGTCGTTATAGAAATGATAATATAATCATCAAATATCAATTGGTAGATCATGGGTTTGTTCTAGATCACCACCTCGCATGATGAAACATGATTCCAAAGGGGATGTCAAGATTTGATTCTTGGATTTTCATTTTTTTTAAACTTTATCATACTTATACTTATAATAATGTGATGGATTTATCCTTGTTTTAATTTTATGGGTAGTTTTTTGAGAATTTTCATGTTTTCAGGTTATGATGAGGGGGGAACCAGGGCAGCACAGCTAACTTGCATAATAAGGAAAACCTGCTGGAGCTTATGCAGATGTTTCTACCACAATTTTAGATGTTATTTCATGGTTGGTTTATGGTTTTCTAAACCATGAAGGCATACCATTCATAGCATTGAAACACCCAATAATATTTTCCATTGGCATATTCTTTTTATGAAATATTATGATGGTTACTATTAATGTGATGTTATATTTCATAATTTTTAATGTTTAACCGCTGATAATGATTATGTTGGGTATGTTTTATAACATGTTGATCATTTTAAGTTGATTATGTCGGGTGGTATCAATAACTTTTTATTTAAGTATGTGTTGTGTGTGGTTAATTTGTAATAAGGTAGATATTAAAGGAAATATTTTGAAATGGAAAAGGATTCTAAAATATGTTTGTATTTTAATATATTAGTTTTTGGGGGAAATGAAATTATTTTGAATTAGGAGTTATTTTTTAATGTTTGGGGTTTTTACTAAATAATTTTTATGGTTTTTGTTGATTTTTTGGGGGTGTTAAACGTTTGACATTAAAATCCTTGATTGTTTCAGGGAAATTAGATATTGTTGGATTGGATAAATTGTAAATTGGGTATTATGGATTCTATTCAAATGGATTTTGATTTATATTTAGTGTTTCAACTCAAAAATAAATTCTTTAAATATATTATTTTTTTGGATTGAGGTAACGATTTTTATTTTCCAGAAACATAACTAGTTAACCTCTTAGTGTTATGAAAACCCATTAGGGGATTCATAGAGTATGTTAATTTATTATTATTAAATGGAGATAATGTCTTACACTTATGGTAAGAACATGGGTATTTCATTTTTATTTTTCTAAATGAAGATTTTTTATATTGAACTAGTTTTGTTCAAAGTTGGATCAATTAAAAGATATTTTTTAAATTGATAAAAAACATTTTTCATTTTCAAGGATTTTTAATCAAATTCATATAGTGTTTTCAAAACTAATTTTTGGGTTTTTATATTTTTATTAATAGAAATTAAATGTTTTGAATTTTGGGAATTCAATTAAATTGAATGTGTAAAAAGTGTTATATTGAAATGTGTATGATTTATTGTAATCTAGTTTTGAGTTATTCATAATGTTATGATTGCACCATTCAATTTAGAAGGTGAGAACCAAATTGAACATGTTATTATTTAATGTTATTTTAAATTTTCCCCTTGTTAATACCAAAATGACATGTGTAGATTTGTTTCATAGGATTTTTCATCAATGTTACTTCTCTCTTTGGGTAGGAATGGCCCTTGTGTTTTCCCACACTACCGAAACACAAATATTTATTGGTGAAATTATAATAAATATGTTTTTAGACATCATATATTATCTTCTAGATAAACATAATTTTCAATCAATAATTAATGGAATTTGATGGGATTTTTAGGGGAATTTAAATGGTGAAGGAAATATATGGTCACCACAAAACACTTGAATCCTAAAGTGTAAGGAATGATATGTGCCTATTTGATGAGTTGAGAATATATTGGTGGATGGTCACTATATTAACTCACCAGCATTATAGAATATACAAATATCCCATTAATACATGTTTGATTTAGGGTTGGTCATATATAGGTCTAGGAAACTATCAAAACTTTAAACCAATCATCAAGAAGAGTTTTTAGGGGAGTAGTGTTTTAGGTGTTTCTCATTGTTAGTTTTCCCTATATATGAGTGACTCTTTTATTATGAATTAAAATTATAGTTATATGGTCTTATTATTTCTTGATCCTAATGATATTTATGTGCAGACCTAGACATCAAATCATGAGGATTTGTCAGGAGTGTTTATATTTGTGGTTTAGGGTAACTCTTATTTGGTGTGTATGTTTGGGAATCTTGATCACTCATATTAAGTAGTGGTATTAGCTGGTTGTAGTATGATTATGGACACAATGTTTGATAGTGTCTTTTTATTTAAATATGTTATTGTGTTTACATTATCTTTCATATTGGTTGTAATATGTATTGGAACCTCAACTGGTTATCATTGTGATTTTCTGGGACATGTGTTATTCCTTAGAGTTTGTAATACGTTTATCTTGGAGTAGTGATTGGTTATTAGGGGTAAGATCACATTTCAGATATGTTATAGAGATTTATTGTTTTCAAATGATCATTCAATTAGATTTGTAACATTTCACTTACACCTTTTTTGGAAAATTATAAATGGTATGAAGACCATGTTTAATTGATATTTGTCTCCCATTATTGTCCTATTTTTAGAAAAGGATTGTACTTACCATACCTAAAAGATGTTAATTATAGGATGTGTGAAAATTTATAATTGAGATAACTATTAATTTTATGATATATTGAATCAATGGGTAGTAGAAACATATATTTTAAAATTCTCATTATGAGAATGAATTATTTATTTTCTTTGATTATGGTAAGTCCTAAAGTATTTGTCCTGACCATATTCATGAATAGTTATCAAACATAAATGTAGATGACTTTAATGAACCCTTTTAGGATGGCTTATCAATATTCCTCATTCTAATTAAATTTGAGAGAAAAATATTGGTTTAGACTGAGTGTACATTTAATTATTACTGGTTCACTCGATTGACTTTGGAATATTGGCTATGGCCTAGAACTACTGATTTTTTTCCATGAATATTTCATTATCATTCTTTATATATCTAATTTGATGATCAAGATCCCTTATTATGTAACATTTATATTATTACACAATTTTTCATGTGGATTGATGTTATTTGGGGTTATTTTTATTTAACCTTGATCTAAAAAGTTGATTAGAAAATTTGATTTTTTTTTATCCCCGACATGATTGAGTGAGGCGATTTAGAACTGGAACCATATCTCTCCATTGTTGACTGATCATATGTTGGTTCTAGACTATTAGTATTGATTATTCATGGTAACTGAGTCAATTATTACTTATTTTTAATCTTTGGTTCCATGTTTTTTTAATTTTTTTAATCATAAGACAATGTTGAGAGTGGGAGAGAGTTATGACCTTGAGACCTCCTTAATGAAAATCATTAAGGACAGTGTTGATAGTGGAATAATAGGGAGAATTACAATGATCTTTGAGTGAAAGGTATGTTTTATTTTTTTCATTCCTATTTTAATTTATCATAGACTTCTCTAGGTTTTGAGAAACAAATATACAGTTTGTGGGGGAAATATGAAAGGTCAAAATTAACACATATTTATTAGTAAATATGCCTCAAACTGTGTGATTTAGTGTTTTGGGGGATATTTTGAGTCACAAGGTCACTAAACAGGTTGTAAAACTATGTGATGACATATATAAAATTATCAATATGTTTTTAAAAGGAGGGAATCTAGCATGGTTATACACGGTTTAGAAAATTGTACAGGTAAACCTTTTGACCAATCCCATGACAATAAAATTTTCAAAATTTATTTTTTTAGATATGAATATTAAACACCATAATCTCATATTCATTACCATTGATTCAAAATAACCCCTTCAAGGCCGATATCCTTTTCTTCCATTCTTTTATGGGGGATTCCCACAGTTCTTGGTGGATATACTAAAGCTAATACTTTATTTCATTTAGTTTTATCCTCTCATTATTCCCACTTACCTAGTTATTATTTTCTTCCTTTGGGTTTTGATATCATTTGTTTCAAAGATGTGTAACCTAGTTTTAGGTGTGTCTACTAGTGAAATTTATTATTATTTAGGGTTCATGGGTTCCCATTCTACCCATTTCTATTAGAATCATGAAAAAGTAATGAGTCTATCTTTGATTTGGATGTTGGTGTCTAAACTTAATTAGAATTTTATATAGAAAACCTTTAGTTCCATGTTTTAATGGGGATTAAATTATTAAGAAATGTATGAATTCTATTTTTGAGGGATAATTATATACATTTTATGTTGTTGTAGAATTCATTTGGATAAAAGTGGTGATTTCATGAGATTTTCAAAAGAAATTAGATTTTCACATAGAAAATGCTTGATAAATGGTTTTAAAGAGACCAATCAAATGGTTTCCCATGATAATTAGTATTATGCAAAAAAATTTAATTTTAAATGGTTTTCAAAGTATTTTTTACTCTAAGGTGGTTTGAAATTATGTTTTCAAGGTTCATTTCCCTTGTATGATGGTTTATAGGATATAATAATGTTTTGGAGTGTTGTTGTTGTTGTTTTTTATAAATTTTTTTCACATGGATGAACTTATTAAGTAGGGTGAGTGGATTGGTGATCATTTAGATAAGTTGGTGTGAAAAATTGGGTTCATTTACTATGATTTTGAGAGTCCATGTATTTTTTTCATGGATATGTTCACATAGTTGGTTAGTGTTCCATGAGTGATTCTTAAGGCCATTTGAACCTATAGGTATGATATACCCCTGGTTGTGTGTATTATGATTGTGATTATTAATGTATAATTTGGTTTGGTCATGTGGGTCTTCTTATAGACTATTTCCTTTTTGGGTTATATAAATGATTCATGCCTTCTTTATTTGGTGTTTTTTTAAGGAGTTATCTTTTCAAATCAAACTACATTAAAGTAAACAATAGGATTTTGTTTAAAAAATTTAATGAAAAATAAATTTCAATTATTTTTAAAAAATATAGATGATTGGTTTTCATAGAGATAACCATTATGTAGTTTCATTGTGGAATTATACTGGTATTTTCCTCACATCCTATATATTTTTTTGTTTTGTTTAGAATTTTCTTATATGTTACATGTAAATCATAGTGTACCATGTGTAAGGTTACTCCTCCTAATCATATTCATCCATCTTGATGGTTTTCTAGTGGGGGATAATTATCACAAGGAGGTTGGGATCTTATGGAAGGTTAGGATCATTAGGTTGGTGTTGGGTAATTTTCAATCATCCCTTTTAGACTGGACTAAATTTTGGTTCATTTTCTATATGGATATATACTATTACTTTTCTTTAGCATTTTTTATGAATTTGTGGTTTATTATTAATTATGTGTCACTTCTTATTATATTATTTATGAGATGAAACAACTTCTTTTATTGTTATGAGTGTATAACTTATAGATAGTCCTTTTTAGATTATTAGTCACATATGGGGGTTTTTATACGATTATGAGTGTGAAACTATTCCTAAATGGTTATATTTATACCCTCATTCTTATCACTGAGCAAGGGTGATCAAGAATATGTATCAAGATTTTTGGTGGGTTGAATTGGGTTACGAGATATGCTGATCTAGGTTTGTTAATTATATTAAATTTAAGAGGCAATCAAATTTAGAGTTGATGAGTTCAAATATTTTTTTTTTCAATGGATCAAATATTAGTTACCAAGATGGAGGGAAATAGATCATGCACAACCCTCATATAATGTCCAAATGTATTTCATGTTATTATTATCATGAAGACATGCTCATGTAATTTTGAATCATTTTCTATCAATTTGTTCATATACAAAAAATTATGATTTATCCAATAACTACTCCATACACCAAAATATCCATGGATTATGGATTACTTAAGATAAATCTTTAAAATCGCAAATTAATGATATTTCATAGCTAGAAATTAATAAAAATGATATTTAAATTCTGTTCACACTTTCATGAAAATATGAATCCTATTATGACTTCAATCAAGATATAGATAAAGGATACCTCTAAGAATAATATAGAAAATTATTTTTCTTTTTTAACTTGTTGGAAATACTTTTTATGTTTTTTTAAAACCTCTATTTGAAAATTTCAAATATGAGTATATGTGATTATTTTATAAAAATCACAATCATTCAGATGTTTTCATATTATAAGTTTTCAAGGAAGCTTTCCTAAAATAATATAATTGTTTTTTTCATCATATAACTAATTTTAAAAACAATTCTTTGATAAATTAATTTGAGGATTTTGGAAATATATTAATTTTTTATTGAACTACATAGACCCTCACTCTTAGGGAAGGACACAACCATAAAAATTAGTTATTATAAAAATAAAATGAATATTTTTTCAGAAAAAAATTTCTTATATTACATTTTTTATTCTATCGGGTATAATAAAATATTTCTTAATTTTTGGGAAAATGTTTCTTAGGACACCAAATATTTGTCAAAAATAATTCATATATTTGAATAGTCATTATAAATGTTTTTATGTAGCGATCATTTTATTTGATTTCAAAATAGTGAAAATAAAATTTCTATAAAGGGGGAAAATGTAAAACCTAGCTTTTATTATGAAAGATATTTTTATAAAATTAAATGTATTTATTTTTAAATTATATAATTTAGAATAAATAATACTAATATAATACAAGAAAAATGAAAATTTCATTGAAAATACAATACTACACAAGATGAATAAAAGTAGAATGTGATTGTAATAAGTAAACCAAATAAATGCAATGTTAAAAACAAATCATTATGATATCCCATTAAGATAATTAAATGAATGATATTTAAAAAAATAAAAAAAATAAGAATAATTGTTAAAGAAGTTTTATTATGTGAATGAATGATATTGGAGGTGTGATTATTTATATGGGAAAATATGTATATTTTGGCTAGTCATTTTATATCTTCTAAAGTATCAATTAACCTTATACTTCAGTAGATCACTAATAAAAAGAGATAAGACATGATTAGGTATGTTGAATATATATTTTATATTTTATTAATATTAATCCTATAAATTTTAGAAAAAATTATGTAAAATTGGTTTTTATTTTATCAATAATATGATATATAAATTTTATTTATTTTAATAATTATTTAATTAAAATATATTTTATAAATGGTATTTTATATAAATTTATATAAATTTATATGGATTTTTTTGGAATGATTTTATTAATGTTTTTAGAAGTTTATACATTAAAACAATTTCTTTAATTTATTTATTAATCTTAAATAAAGATGATTTATTTAAATGAACATGGTTTTTTTAATCTGTCACAGATTTTTTATATTTTGAAATTTATTGTTTGTTTTTCCATTTGTTCTGTTATAAAATTTATGTTAAAATCATTATGTATTTGATTGTATTTTTAATATTGATAGTTTTATAAACCTTATGCATGAAGGATGAAGGATATTACACAACCAGATAGATGGAATTTATAATTATAAAACTAGATGGAGATTTATATTAGTGGAATTAATGAAAATACCACTAAATGAGAGTCTATTTTATGTCACGTAGATAATCATGTTATGAGAATATAAATGGATAAATGATTTTTCTCTATATAAAACCAGATAATTTTTAAATATCATGCAAGACATAATCAATGAAGTATATATAAAATAGATATATGTACCATATTTTAATACTTATAGATTTTGTTTTCCTATATTCCTTATATCTATATTACTCCTCCGAATGTCTAAATAAATATACTTGATTTTTTTTTAAATAAAATCCCCCTAGAATCATAACCAAAGAGATCCATAACAGAAGGTTCAATTATATTCCAAACTCAATGTAGTTTTTATTCTGAAAACAATTACTTTTATGTTTTATAGTGTTTATCATAAAGTTATTCGAAATATTTTCATTATCTTTTAGTGATTTATAGTTTTTTCATTGATTAATCATTTTATTTAATCATATATTTCTTTTCATTGGTTAACTAAAATGTATAAACATAATGGTTTGAAATCAATGTTTATACGAGTTTAAATGTAATATCCCAATCATTCTTGAGACATATCATACATGTTTTTGGGTAATCATTTACCCTTGTTTTTATTATTAATTGTCTGGGTATTTCTTTGGTGTCCTTTCAGGTAAAATTTTATATTTTTTTATGTCAATACTTTTTTTAATGGTTGGGGAAAGTTTAAGGAATACTTTTTAGTTTTTCTTTAGTAAACTCTATCCCCATTTTGAGGCAACAAAAGGGGGACACAGTTTGGCCAAACCATGGGCCCCCCACAAAACCATGTAAAGCTGAAAAGAGTGGAAAATCGTGGTTGGTTCATGTTTTGTCAAAACTATGAGATCCAACCATGATTGAGTGTTTCTTAAGGCAGTGACACCACATGGTTGACACATGGTTTTTCAAATGTGTGGACTAACGATGCAACATATAGTTTGTAGCCCATAATTTATGGATATAATCAAAATTAAAATCCTATGGCCTCTTTTCCCCTAATCTATAATATTTTTAAACTCTATTTTCTACCCAAGATCTAGAGGAAATTTCCTTTGATCAGGGAACATGTTTAATGAAATAAAAAGCCTATAGAAGATCCATATTTTCTAGTAATTCTCCATTCATAGTTGTTCTTCCTTGGTCCCTTCTTCTTCCCTTCCCTTGAACCATAGATCAAATATGATGATGATATATCTGTGTTCTTTGATGGGAATTTTGATTTTTTTTATTATTGTATTTATTAAAGGAATGGAATTACCAGACCATAACTATAGGATCATAGTGAATGTCTTCATTTTTGTCATTCTACATCAAATCAAGGACCAAAGTGTGGATACTGTTCATCGATGATCCTATGGTAGATGGGATAGATGTAATTTTCCATGGTCTTGATTACTTTATTGTATATTTAATAATATTTCTTCATTCCTAGCCAAGGAGCCTGTACCCAAGTGGTACAGGATCCTGCTTGGCATCCAAAAGACCTAGGATCAAATCCGGGCAGGGACATAATTTCAGGGATGTAGTAGTAATGTAGTAGGTCACTGTAGCAGGTACTATAGTAGTGAGGGTACTGTAGCATTGCTATTCACTGAGGGGTCCTTTGGTGCAAAAAATGGGCTTTAGAGCCTTGTAATTAGTCCACTTGGCCTTGGTCCTTCGGGCTATGTAATGGGTCTACCTCTACCCACACTAAAGAGGTCTTTGCATTAAATATTAAATTGTGGCTTTGTCCCCATCATTTTAAAAAATATATTTCATCATTTATATTTTTTCAGTTTCTTTTTAATTAAAATCATGAGTTTAATTCCGTTGAATTGAGAAACCCTTCTAGAACCCCTTTGGATCCATTGGATCTTATGAGACCAATCTGGATGAAAACCCATGTGGTGTGACAATTATCCTTTAAATGGTAATTATAAAATGTAAAAATGTAAATCCTGAGGTTATGTAATTTAATTAAATACATGAAACATGGATTGATAATGGGATGTAAAGGGTAGTTTGGCATAACCTAAAAAGATTAATGAGTTAACGTAACATTGCTGTTAATGTGATAAGTCATTAAATTGGGAATTTATCATGTTGATGATTATGTAGAAGGTAAAGAAACATTTTTAGGATTGATAAATGAAATGGTACAATATTTTTAGATTGGTATATAAATGAGTTATTAATTTGGAACCTATATATTTATATAAATGTTAAAAATGTGGAGAGGGTACTAGAATGACATTCCAAGAGCATGTGGGGTTCTGTACTGATATTCTAGGCCCCTAATACATACAAGTGCATATATGTTGGACTTATTTTTGAAGTACCGCTAATTTATTTTTACAGATTGATTCTCTAATTTCTCATTATATTGGTGTTGTACTAATGATCATAGTATTTTTGATAATGAACATGGACTGATTCTACAAGTACATATGATATTGGTACCAATACTTATGCTTTGGGGTGCTGAAATAAAATTGGAAGAAATATTAATAATGAAAGACCATGAAATATAAATTATTCAATACATATGGTGTATATATAAGACTCCAACATTTCCCAAAATTGGTATGATTGGCTAGGTTTCCACCTTGAACTAGAGGGCCAAAGTGGTTAATTAAACAATAATAAATGTGAAACCATTTTTCATTTATCATTTTTATTTTAATAATTGTACAATATCATAAACTATTAAAGAATAGGTATTTCATTAGATGTCATCATTGGTGTCCTACTGAGTAATTCTCACAAACTTATTGGGCCACCATGACAATTGGGTGCCTAATAAGATACTACCTCTTTTAATGTAATGGTTCATGATAAAAACTTCATAGTTAGATTATGATGACGAATAACGAGTTAGATAATTGGGTTTCAATAACTGGTAGGGAATCATGACCATTTTCAAGATCCTTTTATTATTTTTTTTGTTAGATATTTTTCTTGTATGACTACCAAACATATAGTACATACACTATATTTTCATAACATGTGTTACTTAGTTATTTGTTGGATCTTAAATAATATTGTCCATTTAAAATTACGGATTTATACTACATCAATCAATATTAATTATTTCTGGATTTACTCTAATTAGACTATATAGTATCCTTGTGTTTATATTCTTACTTTAAATGAAGTTGGTATCCACTAGTGAATAGGGATTCAGTATTAAGGTTACATAATGAACTGACATAGAGATCTAGTTAAGTGGAAATCTAGTCAGGACATTAGAAATTGGATTATAGTAGTTTTTTTCATTTGTATTATTATTTGTTAGTGATCTACATGAGACTAGGATATATTTGGGGATTGATAATGAGCAAGTTACTAGGCACTTTTATCCCCATGCATTGGGTAAAATCAATGTTTCTAGGGGTTTTAGTTGATGTTCTGTTTTTTGATTTTACTATTTATTAATATTTCCCACCTTGGGTGGGGTACTTGGATGTGATGTGACTAATTTATGTGATTTTTTTCTCATGTCTTGGTTTGAAAAGATAGGGAACATGTGTTCATTAATAATTCTATTCACATAGGATTGATAGATCAACTATAGGTTTTTAGTGGTTGTTAGTTCATGGGGATTCATATGGTGGTAGTAAAATTTATTGTTTATGGTATTTTCATGTTTAATATTTTTTTTGAAATGTTTATTAATTAATTTTTTTAAATATTAATCTCAATAAATATGTTTTTATAAATACTGGGAAATAAAATGTTTTTTAAATGTGGATGTTCGGGTTTTAAAACAGTAAGGATTAATTATAAGGGGAAATGATAAATGGTGGGAACATTGGAGAAACTGGAAGTTATTATGCCTTATGATGTTTGTTTCCCCCATGTAAGGGTGTTTTGGACTCTGATAGTTCCCAAGTTTTGAAATAATTTTCCATGTGTGTAAAGGATTGGTGGTTTCAGATATAATGGGTCATGAGATGTTTCTTCTTATGCCTTTGTCAATGTAGTGACCTTGATGTTGGGAGGTGTTAATTTGTATGAGGGATGGGGTAACTCATGTGGGTTGGGATCGTGTGGGTTGATTGTTATCCCTTAAAATACGAGCCTTCTTTTTGGTGGTGTTTTTAGTTGTTTTATTGTGACAGGTTTGGGACCTAGAGTAATTTATTTCGTTGGGGAATTATATGTCATGTGTTTTGGAACAAGGGTTGGGGTGTCTCTCATGAGTAGTGACATATAAGAATTTTGATGTTTATGACTTGGTGTTATAACTTAGTACCTTCCGTGATTTTATTCTTATTTAGGGAGATAGTTATATTTGGTTTTTTGAGGATTACAAATGAGAAGGTTTGGTCATGTTATAAGCTATTTTTCATGTGTGTGTGTGAAGTCCTAGTGAATTCCTTGATCTTTTGGATGTTTGGAAAAAGGGTTTCTCTTAGCATTATTTATAACCTTAGGGGATATGTGAAAGGGCCAGAGGTTTCATGAGTGTGACTTGGGTTTTGATCATGAGTCAATGGTTATGGTTATGTGGGGGTTACCACATAAAGGATATCCATGTCTTGCAGGATATTTAGAACAGTATGCACAATAGATTCTTCAAATCTAGGATTGATTCATGGAGTGTTTGATGGATTTTTTTAAATAATGTCATGGCTCTACCATGGTTTCATTCTAATATTATCTCCTCAAGTACTATAGGTTATCTTGAAGGCCTATTTTTAGGGGAAAATTTTTTAAATTCATGACCCTATTATTCTCATCTTGTTCGATGCCAGAATTGATATAAATATTTGGAATATGAGGTAAGGGTTTATAGAGACGTGTATAAGGCTTATGATTTAGGAATGACACTATAGTAATGGATGGTCATGTTTTTAGAATTGACTTGATTAAAGTTCGAGTTCTTGGATGCTTATTCTAAGGACACCTCGAGTCCGATGAGGTAGATGGGCTTTGATGTGTGGTCATTTATTGAGTGGGAATTTGAGCCTAGATCTAGTGAGGTATAACTCATTTTTTCTGATGAGAGATTAGTGAATATTCATAGGAGATATTAGAAACTGAGGTTGTGGTGAGTCTAGGATAGTAGGTACATGTTAGAGATGCACAATGAAATGTGGTATATGTTAACATGTGTTTGGAGAGAAAGTGCATGTCATTTCATGAGAAACTAAAGTGATGTGTGCTGGATATGTGTGAAAAGTCTTGGTTTTAGACTTGTTCAGTGGATCACATGTATTTTCTCTTATAATTCTTGAAGTCACGGTGGAAGAAATTGAGTGGGGTGGTCGTTGTAGTGACAAAGAGAATGTTATTTCATTGATTTGTGATATAGAACCATGAGACAATAGTGAGTTTTTATCAGAATGTTCTTATTGAACTGTAGTGGATGGGATTTGATGAAATTATTGTGGGAAGGGAACCCTAATACTTTTGAAAGGTTTATTTGTTCACCGAGATTGAGGTGACATTAGTGAGGGATCCATTTTTGTTGTACTCATCAAATAAAACTGGGTGTGATCCTAGACTAGAGATGATAATTCCAAATATCGTGACATCTTCTTGGGTACACTAAGAGATAATTGTTGATAAACCAAGATACATAAAGATTTTCTACTTGTTATATGAAGGGTAACTATATTAGAAGTTTTCTTATAGATAATTGCCCATGGGGATGGATGGTTGGTGGTGCACTATTGAACATTTTGAACGAAAAACATGTGATGGAACAAATTTCTCCAAATACCATAGATTCTATTCTAAGAAGTCTATGTGAATGTCGAAATTTTGTTTTATTTCTAAAGTGAGGGTGGCGAAGCCATGTATACATCACAGGTTATACAAATGTTGAGTGCAGCCTGCGTTGGTTATCATTTAATAAGATAGGTGGTGAATATGGTATTCCTATGGTGGGGAGTGATGTCTGGGATATGGATATACAAACCTCATGCTGAATGGATCACATATGTATAGTGTGGACCATTAGATGATAATTTGGGCACTAATATTCCATTAAATAACCATTTATGTGTTATCCTAGAATCCATAGGATGTTTTATCTTGCATTTGAGTATTGTATGAGGTTGACCCAGTCATTGGATTTTGGATTGAGGTGGTTCTAAAATAAATTGTTGGTTCTTATGTTGGAGGTGTGTTGTAAGGAATGATATCTTCAAATTATAGTTTTTAGACATTATAGGTTTTGATTGTGGAATATCATTAGGATTTGGGTACAAAATCCAGTAGTTGTTTTTGGATAGTATAGGAAAACATCATGGAATAATTGAATTATTATCAGGTGAGGTGTAAATATATCAGAATGGTGGAAAAGTTCTTAAAATATGATTCATTCAGGGATCATCAGACATGGTCTAAATTGAAGAATGTATGTGTTAATTTGAAAACCACATCACTCATATCATCATGAAAATGAATGATGCATTTTAGGAATGATATCAGTTATTTAAGGAAGATATATTTTGTTCTTAGTTCGGCATAGATGGCGGTTGTGCATCTATTCCAGAAAGTTTTCATTAACAAGAATGGGTGACAATGATAACTGGTATTTTCATGGGTGTTATGGAATAGAAAATTGAAACCAAATATAAGTCAGTGGGGTCTCAAGTTTTAAATTCAAAAGGAATTTTTCATTGATGATTGTTCCAAACAACAAAAAATTTGTCCTAACCATGTTGTGTATAGTTAACAGCCCCAAATTTATAGATCTAATCCAAAAAAAATCCATTTTCCTCATTTTCCACTAATATCATTTATTTTCAAATTTATTTTCCTCCCAAGGCATGATTGGTGATTCAATTTGATGTCAGAACAAGTTTTAGCTGATTTAATGCCTGTTAGAGATCAATATTCACATGTAAGTCCCTATTCATTATCATTCTTCCTAAGTCTCTTCTTGTTCCCGTTAATAGATCCTTATATCCAATATTTGTTGGATATATCATTATTCCATGATGGTAACTTTGAATTTTTATTGTTGGATCTATTGAATTAAAAAAAATCCAATCCCAAATCTAGAGGATCAAAGTGACATTCTTCATTTTTATTCTTTATACATAAAATCAGATAAAAATGTTATAAATAAATTAATCAATGACCCTAAGGTATGTGGTATACATGATATTTCCCATATTATTGATTGTTGTATCATATATATAGTTCTTCTATTGAATTTTTCTGTCATGCAACTTTTTTTGAATTAGAAATATGAATTAAATTCCCTAGAATTGAGAGACCTTTCTTTTACCCCATTAGATCCACTTATCATTATGAGAATGCACATGGTGGAAACCACTGGGGTGTTCCAAATATCCTTGAAATGATAATTATGATATTTAAATTGTAAAATTGTAATTTTTTGTAATTAAATTAAATCTATGATGCATGGTTTGATAATGGGAGTTAATAGATTGTTTGAATTGACCTAGAATGGTTAATGTGTTATGAGGTACTTTATGTCTAATGTTATACGTGATAAAATGTGTAATTTTTCATTTTGATGATATATGGAATGTAAATAACTAGGTTTATGATATATATATATATATGAAATTCTACTCTATGATGAGAATGGTTGATAAATGGATTATTAATATATAACCATGATATATATATTTATTCACATAAGTATAAATTTGAAAAATGAAGAGAGGGTGATGGATTAATGCTCCATGTTCCCATGGGGTGGCAAACTGAATCTCTATGTACTTATGAGATAGGTGTTAAAATAAGGATCCATGTACCTGAGAAAATTTTGCCTAACACTCCTTGTGTCCATAATAACGGTATTTAGATTGATTCTCTAGGGTACATTAATGAAAATGGAATTAATCTAAATAATGAAATCACATGAAATAAAAATGTGTAAATACCTATGGTGTATGGTTTAAACTCTTGAATGGGTCGAATCATTTATGATTTTCTTGAGTGTCACTATGAACCCGATGTCCAAATGTAGTTAAGTAAATAATAATAAATTTAATACGTGTTTACTTTTATCATTTTTATTTTATTATTTATACAACTCCATGCACTATTATAGAATGGATATGATTTAGATAACATTGGTGGAGGCCTAATGAGTTTTACTCACACCCTTATTAGGCCGCCTTGACCCATGGGTACCTGAGTAGATGCTACTTGTTTTCGGGTACTTGTTATCGATAAAAATCTTATGGTTGTTTTGTGCTTGAGATAATAGGTTGGAGCGTTGGATTTTAGGACCGAGTGAGTATTTGAGACTGGGTTTGAGACCATTTTACAGTTTTGGTATTGCATAATTTATTTTATTAACTGTTTCAAATGTATTTCCAAAACCATATTGTTATTTCATGTGTTACTTGGTTACATGTTGGATTTTATCATATGATGTCCATTTAATTTTCCTTATGATTATTACATTTTTTTATATTACTAATGTTGTGTATTTATTATGATAAGTGGGTAAAGTATCCCTATGAATGTCTTTAGAACAGTATCTCTTTTCAAAACCTACTGGTATATGGGTTGCTGCATCTGAGGTCATGTATCGAAGTAGCTCAAAGGACTGGTTTAGTGGATCCTTGGTTGGTACATTACATTAATGAAATAATGAAAATTAATATGTGTTTTATTCATGTTATAGATCATTGAAATTGAAAACGGATATTGATGGTCCCAGAATTATATCACCCCAAATTCATTGGGTAAGGTTTATGATGTTTTGACATTATAATTCAGGGGAAAGGTGGAGTTAACCTCGTCATTAATGTAATGTGTGAGCATGATATTTAATTTTCTCATGATCTATTCTATTATATTAGAAATTTAAAGCATGAACATGATGTAACATTTCTTTACAATCTATGTGCGGAACTTTTTTTATAATTATTATCATGTTCCAAGATTCCTCATGCTTTATCAATTATTTATTTTGGGGTTTTAAAATAAATCCTTGGATTCCATGACATAAAAAATTATTTCATGGAAGAATGATGGTTTATTATTATTTCAATGTTTAAATTTTTTTATTTAAATAATATTTTATGAATTTTTCTAGAAAAAATTGCTTTATTTCAAGGAACATTTTCTCTCAAAACCTTAGTATTTTTTCATTAAAATCTTTTTAATTATTATATTCCTTATAAATAAGACTGTTTTTTGAAAATATTTGAGAAAATATATTATTTCATGATTAAAATATATTTTTATTCATAGTAAATGTTTTTTTAAAGTTATATCATTTTAAAATAGAAATACATTTATTCTCATTATTTTTTATATCTTACTATGATTTCTATTCTCATTATAGATTTTAAAATAATTTTTCCAGGCTTATGTGTGAGTAAGAATGATTACACAATAATTTTTTCTATTTTGGGTCTTTAACATTGAATGAAAATAGTGTATCATTTAAATAATTATTAGTTCAGTATAAGTATTTTTATTTGGTGGGGAAAGCATAGGTTTTTCTATGTAAGGTATTTTTATAATCCTATAAAACACTTAACATAAAAGGATGTTGGTATGTATGTTATGGAATATTTTATATAAATCATATAATTATGAGATGATTAAGTCTGGGAATTTAAAAAAATAGATCATGTGGATATATGTGATGATCATGTAATTTTCTGTATTATCTATGATTTTATACTCACTAATTGGTGTATATCTCTCAAATAAACACTATCCAAACCGATGGTGTAGATGCATGACCCATTAAATGAATTCGGCTATAGATTCTTCCAATATATATAATTTTATGACACACAAACATATTTCATATACACATGTTTTTAGTTTCTTATTACAGATATTCATGAGGTTATATTATTTTAATTAAGATATAACTAGATGGATCACATGATTATCTCGAGAATGATAGAGAAAGATGATGAAATTGAACACTTTATCTGAATTAAAGCACTTGATTAGATCCTATTATAAGGACCCGACTTTATTACATTACATAATATTGAATTTAGTCAAGATATAAATTTCATTAAAATTTAGGATATTTTCAAGTTTTAATAATTATAGAAAAGGGATATAACACATTTATAACATTTCACATTAATACATAGTGGATACTAATAATACAGTATTCTTTTCATCCAAAAAAATAAGACTTTTAAAATAAAACATGATTTCATGGAAAATTAATCAAATATTTAACTTGGATTCCCTCTTTGTCTAACACATCCTTATAACCTATTAAAATAATTTAAAAATAACAGATGAGCATCAAAATCTTTTTAAGGGTTATAAAAAGAAGGAAAGAACACATTAGTCCATGAACACCTGTAACGTATAAAATGAATTCCAAAAAACCTTCTTTTCAACCATATATACTTAATTTGGGAAACATGATAATAAAAATTTTCCAAATAAAATAAAATAAAATAAATAGAACCATAAATTTATATAGGGTCGTTACTTACAAAATCTTATAACCCTCTCGGTTACCTTATAATTCGTAACTCTCATAGCTGACATACAATTTTTGTAACCATCGTAGTTACACTTAGAGTAACCATGATGACATCCTTGAAATTACACATAACCAATGAATTGAAGGGAAATATAGTTCCCACAATTCATCATAAAAAATTCCCAATAACCATAACATAATCATACCACATGAATAATTCCATAAAAACGTAGATTTTGAATTTTGTAAAACATACTTTTAAAAAGGGATTTTAATAGAAAATCCCCTTATAAATATCATATAATTGAAGTGATAATTAAAATATATGATTGAATATGTATATAAACTATAAATACTCTTAATTAAACATCATATAAATATAAAATATCCCACAAATAATTTTAATACCTCATAAAAAAAGATGTAGAAGGTTAACCCAAAGAATGAAAATAGGCATAAGATTTCCCTTACCTAGGGTTTTTCTTACATAAAAATCATTTAAACATCCTTTATAATGGTTAAAATAGTGTTATTAATATCTTAAAAAACATAATTATGATTATAATACCGTATATTATCATTTCATTACCACATTTTACCCTTTAATTATTTGTATTTTTTTCCTTGAATTGTTTTGGGTGTGTTCTTTACATGATTTCCATGATCGGTTCATGATGGATATTCTTTTTAATAGGAATTGAAACTTCATAAATAGAAAGGAATTGTATTTAAATATTTCCTAGTACCATAAATTGTACCATTTATCATTTTTAATTCTAACATGATGATGATTCATAAGTAATAACATTATTGATATTTGTTTATGTCATTTTGGAAATTCTTCAATCGTAAAGATCTCATTTGGTTTTATAAATTAATAACACGTTTAAAAAATGATTAAATATCCTAATATAATATATAATACATAAATTATTATCTTTTTCATCTATAAAACCGGTTTCATGACCTGTCTTGAAGAATGTAAATGAAATGTAAATCATGTCATCGAAGATGTCGGTAAATCGACACATCATGGGCAGAGTTTTAGTTTCTTGAATAAGTGGAAGTGGAGAAGTAGTATAATAGTGAAAATGATGAAATAAAATAATATTTAAGATAATTGATAATTCTTTACTCTTGGATATGGGGAGGTGAGGAATGAAGATGAATTTAAAATAAAATGAAATGAAAAAAAACAAAAGAGGATGTTTTCCTCTTGATCTCTTCTCCTTGAGATCCTTAATAAGGCCTTTGGTTTTTACCTTTTGTTGATAATAGAGTCTCCAAGACATGGGAAAGATCATTGGGAGGATTATTTTATGTAAAATAGGTAAGGATCAAGCCTTAGACGTGTGGGAGGAAGAGTGGAAATAGGGTGGTATTTCTATTGGAAGAGAGGAGGTTTTTTTTCATTATTTAAATCAATATTATAATATGTTATCTCACGACTATGAATAGTATTAAATAATGTGACACCAAATAGTAATAAAGGTTTTTAAGTTTTAACTAAGTGTTCTTATATCACTTATGTTGTCATAAATAGGATATTTAACTGATAATTTGATTATACGTTATTTTACTATATTTCACTTTTCATAAAAAATTCATGAATTTTAAAACAAATATCCAAAAAATTTAGCCTTACAATTTTCCAACGTGAATAATTCAAAAATGAACTCCATTTTTTGAAAATAATTTTCTTAATATTATTAATTTAGTTTTTAAATAAAATCATATTTTATTCAAAAATAACAATTTTAAAACTATAACTACTTTTATATCACATTGAAAAATTAACCAAGATGACATTATCATAAATCCATAAGGAAATAAAATAATAATACAATTTACTAATCATTAGAGTCATATTATTAATAATATTACTATTCATAAGTGTATGTTACTATTCACCAAAAATTAAGTTGGTTCCATTAAACATCAAAAAACTTACTGAACACAATTTTAGTTGACAGTTTTTTGAAATTCAAAAAATAAAAGTAGAAAAGTTATTATTATATTCTAGTAATAAATAACTACCTAAAACAATCTTTAATGGATTTCAATTTATTTTAAAAAAAAATTGGGATGTGGAATTATGCCCACCATTCGGAAATTGCATTCTAGAAATTTTATTTACTTATTAAACATGTGAGACTACCTTGATCAGGGTGTCCACTTGGTTTCATCATCATCTTGCTCATGTAAATAGAAGTTCCATGCATTGGAACAATGATTTAGTGATCCTTCATAATAATTTTCTTCCTTTATCCAAATACACCATCTAAAACATGGGTTATATGGGTGTTCGCAGAAAAATGGTTTCAGAAAATAATCATATATGACATATAATTTCAAAACAACTGATAAAACATGATTTTTATAAAATAGTCAGGCTGAGTTTGAGTTGAAACATTCAATCAATGGTCCTTTTAAAATAGCATAAGTATGTTATGAAATAAAATTTTGCACAATCAGATATAAAGAGGTTTCATAAGGGTGTCCCTCATCATTACCTTTTTCAAAATCATAATATGCTTCAAAATCATTTGATAATGTAAAATATTTAAAAATTCTATGATAATATTTACCTTCCTAGAAAAAATATGAATATTGAGAAAATGGGATTTTATTAAATGAAACCCATGATCCACAATGGTATTGAGGTATATTGGAGGTGTTTGATATCTCAAACAATTGCATGCAAGTGTGTTGTATGTTAGAAAATGTTTCAGAATCCTATGAACATGACTTTGTAATTATTATTGCAAGTAAGTCATTAGGAAGAGATAATAATGTAATTTGAGGTCCTCCCCCTTACATTTGAAACCTACATTCCTTGATCTGAAATAGTTATCAAACATGGATTTAACTTAATGAATAGACATAGAGACTAACCATATGTTTAACGAAAACACATAATCCCCAAAAGATTTATAAACCTTTCATATGATACCAACTATAAGGACACAACCTTATTACATTACATAATCATGAATTCAATCATGAAATAACATCTTCTCAGATTGATTATATTTAAATTTTTTGGTATTTATAGAAAACGGACAAAACACATTCATAACAATACACATTAATACATAGTGGATACCATAAAAACTGTATTCATTTCTCCAAAAAAATATAAAACATTTCAAATAAAATATGATTTCTTTTAAAATTACTCAAACATTTAACAATTATTCCTTAATTGTATAAAACATCATTATAACCTGTGAAAATAATTTAAAAACATCGGATAAGCATAAAAAGTTCAGTAAGGGATATAAAAATAAAGAAAGAACACATTAGTCCATGAACACTTGTATCGTATGGAATCACTTCCAAATGACATATTTGTCACCCATATATAATTACTTTGTGAAACATGATAATTCCAAAAGTTCCAAACAAAAAATAATAACATATATAGAACCATAAATGTATCTTGGGGCATTATTTACATAATCTTGTAACCCTCTTGGCTACCTTACAATTTGTAACCCTTAGGGCTACCTTACAATTTGTAACCCTCACAGCTACCTTACAATTTGTGTAATAATCGTAGGTACACATGGAGTAACCATACGACAGACCTTCAAATTATATATAAACAATGAATTAGAGTGTAATATATGTCCCGCAATTCATCATAATCAATTCCCATGAACCAGAAAAAAATCACATGACATTAAAAATTCCATAAAAACATTTCTATTGAATTTTGTAAAAGATGATTTTAAAAGAAAATCCCCTTATAAATATCATATGATTGAAATGAGACTTAATAGAGTGGATGGAATATATATATATACAATAAAAACACATAATTAAAAAAATATAAACAAAAACCAACACACAAAAAATTTTAATAACACATAAAAAATGAAGTAGAAGGTTAACCCAAAGAATGGAAATCAGGTTAAGAATTCCCTTACCCATGGTGTGTCTTACTTCAAACTCATTCAAACCTCATATATAATGGATAAAATTGTGTTACTGAAATATTAAATAAACATACTAATTTTTATAATACCTTATATGATCTTTTCAATACATCATTTCACCCTTTAATTGCTTGTATTTTGTTCCTTTCATTGTTGTGGGTGCGTTCTTTACATGATTTCCATGATCTGTTCATGATGGATATTCTTGTCGATTAGAAGTGAATATTCATAATTGTAAATGAATGGTATTTAAATATATCAAAGTTCCATAAATTATACCATTTATAATTTTTAATTTTCACATGAGGATGATTCATAAGTTAGAACATTATTGATGTTTGTTTTGGTCATTATGTTGATTCTTCAATCGTAAAGAACACATTTTGTTTTATAAATTAATAACATGTGTGAAAAATGATAATCAAACCTTATATAAGATATAATACATGAATTATAATCTTGTTCAACCATAAAAATGGTTCATGAGTAGTCTTGGTGAAATTAAATAAAATTGAAATCGCATCATCCACTATGTCAGTAAATCGACACATCACGAATAGTGTTTTAGTTTCATCAATAAGTGGAAGAGGTGAAGAAGTATAATGGTGAATCTTCCATGAACATGAGGAAATAAATATTATTTAGATACTGGATCCTTCATGCCTCTTAGATAAGTAAATGTGGTGAAATAAGAAGAATATAAAATAAAATGAATAGAAAAGAAGTAGAACTAATGAGAATGTTTACCTCTTGAACTCTTCTCCTTGAGATCCTTCTAAAGGCCTTTGGTTTGGGCCTTTTGATGATACCAGTGGCTATATGACATGGGAAGGAGTCTTGGAAGTATAATTTTGCATAACACAGGCGAGGATCAAGACTCGAGGGGTGTGGGAGGAAGAGTGGAATGAGGGTGGTATTTATAGTAGAGGATAGAAGGTATTTTTCATTATTTAATTAATTATTATAATATTTTTTCTCAAGACAATGAATGTTCTTAATTTATGTGACCCAAAATATTAATAATGTCATGTTAGTTTGTACAAATTAGTCTTACTTCACTTATGATGTCATAAAAATTGTATTTAACTAATAATTCGAATATATGGTATTTTACAGTATTTCACTATTCATCAAAAATTCTAGAATTTCAAAAATATCCCAAAACATCACCCTTACCATTATTCAATGTGTATAATTCAAAAAATATCTCCATTTTTTGAAAATAATTTTATTAATATTGTTAATTTAATTTATATATAATATCGTAATATATTCAAAAATAATAATTTCATAACTATAACTACTTTTATATCACATTGAAAAATTAAACAAGATGTAATTATTAGAAATCCTTAAGGAAATAAAATAATAATACAATTTTCTATTATTTAGGGTCATATTACAATTCATACTACTATTTAAAGGGATGTGTTAATATTCACCAAAAATTATGTTGGTTTTATTAGACTCCAAATAACTTAATGAAATCAATTGTAGATGACCATTTTTTGAAATTCAAAACATTGAAGCAGAAAAATTATTATTAAAATCTAGTTATAAATATCTACATAAAAAAATGTTTCATGAATTTCAATTTTTTTGAAAACTGGGATGTTATACCTATAATATCCTGATAATGATTAGTGAACATTATAAATACTGAAGAAAGAAATTAAAAGTGTATATTTAAAAATTAGTGGAAAATGAATAAGAAATTTTGTATATTTGTAGAATTTGTTTTGAGTATATATTTAATGATTATTGATGAAGATATAAATACTTTTAATGGAATAATTTATTGAAAAATTATGATATAGAAAATCATGATGTATTTCATCTATATCAATCTCAGATTAATACTTAATTAGTTTTATCGAAAATGATCATGGATGTATCCTACCTTTATAAGGATCTATTTAAATTGTAATAGAGTTAATCAGATAAAAATTTTATTCCTATGTATGAAATATTTTTACATCATTAATTAATGCACAATGAAGTGTTTTATATGATGATTAAGAGGTCAGAAACACACTTTATTGAGAATCCATAATTTTTATTCAACATGGTTATGTACATGGTAAGTGAGGGATTGAATATAATAATATGATAAATCTCATTGTAATCATGCAGTTAATGAAACATGGAACTTGAACATTAAAATATCATGTTTTACAATCTTAAAGTAAAATATCCCACACACAAAAATCTTCATTAACATTCCTCAATATATCTACCAATGATAGGAGGAGATATAATAACCACACCAAGAATCTCATAAACATTATATAATGGATGAGGATAATTTGTGAATATGAGGAGAGATATAATATGGGTATTTTAGATTCAATTTACTTTGTGGAAAAAATGACTCCCTTTTAAATGAACTATTATCTCCCCTTCCTTAGCAATAAAATGTTTTATAATTGTCTACACATTTTACCACATCGTTATATCAACCTATTTTCTTTAACATGGTAGATATTCCTATACCTGTGTTAATTTTTCACCTCTTATTGTTTCATTAATAGGTAAATCATGTTCAACTTCCTTTGGGTTCAGCTTCATTATTTAAGATGGAATTTTTTCACCATATTCTGATTTTATTTCTATTTATCCCATTACATAAGAACCCATCATAGTAATACAAATTAGTATGTCAGTAGTTCAGGTTTGTTATTGTGGAATATTTATATTTAAATCTATTCTATGTTCTCATCTACTTTCAATTTTAGGTTCCATGTTCCCGTTTATTTTTTGGTTTCATTTTTTCTTTGGTTGTGGTGTATATAGGGAACTATTAGACTCAAAAATCTTATCAATATATTCCTATAATATTTATTCATAAAACACCATAAATAACCCCATCTAGTTTTTTAGATATGGTGTTTGCTGTAGATTGACACTATTTCAGAGGGTGTATATATTATAGGTATTGAATAACATAAATTTTATATTGTTTCATTATCATTTTATTGTGGTTTTTTATTATATTGTAGGCTATGATTTCTTCATAATCATCTATGTTTCCTTATCCCCCTTCTTGTTTACTGTTCTCATGGTTGATTTCTACTACCCGGATTTCTATAATCCCATTTATTGTTCCCCGACTCTACCACCCCAAACTATAATTAATGTCCCTTCCCGATAGGATCAATAAATGGTTTATGTATGTGTTTTTTTGTATATTAAAAAGGTAGAAAAATTTCTATCTGTGTATATAGAATAATGGATGTTGGATTTGGGTTATTATTCTTCATTCAATTTTTTACGACATGATTTGGGTGTATATAATGTGGTTATGATGAGTTGTGTGATTTCTTATTAGAGTTTATCTGCTTGTTTAAGTCAAATGATGTTTTTTCGATGTTTAATATTGATCCCATGTGGTGTTATTAGATGGTGATATAGTATAATTTCTTGTTTTTTATATCTCGTTGGTGATAATAATTAGTAATGATATGTTGAGTCAACATTAGGTACTAGGTTATATTTTCGGCATGGCTACTCATCCTGAAGAAAATGTGAATAGAGGATCTCTTGATTTCATTAACTATTTTATATAATTGAATTATTGTTTATTAATGTTTATTTTACCTAACATGGACCCCTAATCTAGATGCTCTACTAACCATAATGGTAGCCCTAAGGTATCTAGTCGACCCATATTTTTTCTTAATTTATTCGAGTTGTGATGTTATGGATTTTAATATCTTTTGGATGTACTTGGTTACCACTCAATGTAATGTGGGTATTTGAACATGAAAAAAGTTGACTTGAGTGATTTTAACTAAAGCCTATTCCATGAAGGATTATATCATGCCATGATTATATATATTTTACTATTATAATAACCCTTT
This sequence comes from Viscum album, assembly GCA_963277665.1. NCBI lineage: Eukaryota > Viridiplantae > Streptophyta > Magnoliopsida > Santalales > Viscaceae > Viscum > Viscum album. Next base: position 2,058,770,884 of record OY728133.1, on the reverse strand, counting down.
CATTATGATCTGATTAATTAAAAATTTTCCAAATAATATTCCCCATGTCCATAATGGGTGAAAAATATACTTAAATTGGAATGCCTCAGTAGATTACCAGATGAATTTTAATTGATATTTAATATATATTACACATCAATAAATATAGGTTAATCGTTTCCTTGTGGATCAATCAAGGTCGTTTCTAATGATATAAAGATAAGAAATATCTCAATAAAAGGAAAATATATGGAGTTTTTAATGGTTTGGTCACTTAATGTGATTAATAAAATGATTCCATTTAGTGAAAAATTACATCCCAATGAGGATAAAATTAAGAGAGGTACACCTAAATGGTTTGTGCCTAAGTGAAATAGAGTTCACACAACAGCTGATAACGTAGAGAAACAAAAAATGGGAAACATGAGATTGATGAACCCATTAATGCTCATAAATATCTTTATTTTCATTGGATTTTAGGATAATATTCCTTATAGATTTCTTAATGTAATTTATAATAGTATAAGGCCATGTTTATTGGGATCAAATAGATTGGACACTGAGGATATAAGGACTCAATAATAAGATTGTGTGTACCATTTAAAAATACTCATGTAATGTTATTTACTTTCGTGATCCCTCACATATATTTTTTACACAATTATTAATTTTTAATTCATGTGATCCATGTACTAACTGGTTATGTGTTCAAGAAGATTTAAAAGGGATAAAAATCTATGCTGAACTCAGACCAATGATTCGCCCACCACATAGTGGTCATGTGTTTCTCAAATGGGATCTCCAAGTGATATCTGAGAAGGATCAACTACATGGAACATGATAAATGATTTTCAACTAATTCATTGATATCAATAAATTATTAAACAGAGACGATCATAATTGTGAAGGTAACTAGTATGTCTATATGGATCATGATTTTTTAAATAAAAATGTTTTTGTTTTTTGGACTAAAACTTTAGAAGCATCTCACTATATGATTCTTTGACATTCGTGTATGTGTTACTTATAATTGAATATGGTTTCTAGGATTCAAACGGTAAAACATTTGAAGATGTCTTAGTTGAGATAATAAGAGTTTTTCCCAATCATAAACATTATGTTCGAATTATTTCCTATCCCATGACTCACTTATATATTGATGAAATATTAATAAGTGCTTATAAATTCTTGTTTATATATTAGTTCCCACCATTGTAATTACTTATAATTTACAAGATTTTTTGTGAACATATATACGTATTATATTTACTCCATTGATGGAACCATCTAGATGTATCTTTTGTTCTCTATTTATAATACCATATATATATATATATATATGGTTCTCTATCTTTTCCATATTATTTAGTGATGATATGTTTTAAAGACACATAGTTGGAAACTCTGAGGTTTATCTCCAATTAGAGAGGAAATATTTATTTTGTGTACAAGGATATGTCTTGTGACATGTTATTATTATTCATCCCTATGAAGTGAATCATAATACATGTATTTTGGTTCCACTTAATGAGACACCTCATACCTTTTACAGTAATGTTTCAAATAACATCGTAGTTCCTTTCAATGATTTGAATATATGTCAAATAAAAATAACTTTAGAGTTGTACAATGTGGGATTCTATAAAAATGTTACAGACAAAGGATATTGTGGAACTTAGACATGAGTGACCCTTTAGAGGATAACCTTTTTTTAGTAATTACAGTAGATAAGGTCTGATAAGTTCACATGCATAATATGCCCCTAATGAGAGTGGATTATACGATTCATCATGAATATATCCCAATTAAGATGGGTGTATAGATCGCAATTAATATAACTTTGTGATAGTATAAGTTTTTCAAGGAGTACGTCTATTTGTATGTGTGGTTTTGATGATTGGGATTGAACCATAGTGGGGAATAATATTCATAATTTCTTATAATAATCAATGAAAATGTAGTTCATGTTACATAGCTTATGGTCATGCGGAATGACATTACCATTATTTTTAGAATTATATATTAAGGAAGTTTGAATCACCAAATTAGTGATGATAAAGTATTAAGAGGGGATTATCCATGGGATTCCCGAGGAATATATTTTATGTCTTGTAGCTAATTGGATTCCCAAACATGCATACACTTATAAAAAATTGATGATGGGGCAAAAAAAATAACATGGAATATAAGGGATATTGAACCTTGAAAGTGATATTGGAGATTATATGCACGTTGAAAAACCAGTTCTCTAGAGACATGAGTATGAAAGATTCCCAAATACATCCTCTTGCTAAGTAAATCTGGTTAAGGGCGGATTTTGGGGATTACTCCATGTATGAGGCACTTTTATAGATTACCGTGGAACAGTGATGAGTCAGAGAGGTGGAAAAATTAATGGGAACATGGCTAGGGATTATACATCAAGAGGAGTATCATACATATAAAACTCATTGGGTGGACACAAGAGGTCCATCCAAAACATTCCTAGCCAATATGAGTGTTCATAGTTTTGGGGTGTTTCATTAATGTCCTCTTGTTATAGAACTAAACATTCAAGGGAATACAAATTTCTAACCCCCATGAGGTCCCTTTATGTCATGCAACACATGTAGAATGTTCAATTAATCAACGTAAGAAATGATTTAAGGGGAACATGATGATGCACATTTCCTAATTACATATCCCAGGAGGTTATGTAAGAGCCTTCAACAAGATTTCTTTATTTGGGAATTTGAAATTAGTGAATGAAATCCTAGGAGGATGTTTGGATGGGACTAACCCAAGTAGGTGTCTTGAGAAATAGAAATGATATGAAAATGGCATGTCCCCCACCATCAAGTTCATTTATGAAATAGACATCAATGTACAGAATTATATATGGCCTAGTATGTGGGAAAATATGCAAATGGATAATTTATTGGGTTAATGTTATCCCATGAATAAGATCTGTAATTGGTGACTCGTGAAAGGGGGGATTCAAAAAATTGGCTCATGGATGAAGATACATAGAGGGGATGCTTGTATATAAGCCTTCACATATAGGCCTAATAGAGAGGGACAGTAATAGATGAGAGGATCTCATATAGGCCCCACTAAAATGGGATTCCATGAATCGACATCATGTATAGGTATCATGAAGGACCTTTATAGATAATTATCATGAAATTCCATTTTATATGGGTATTTAGGAAGAGTATTCTCTAAAAACCGCCTTCACATAGTGCTTACATATTTAATGTTGTGCGCATGAATTACATCAGTGTTTTATAGAATGAATAAACCATAATCCTGAATTTTTAAAACCCCTCTTTGATAATTTCCAATGTCTTAAAGAATAGTAAAATTCATCACTGTGTGACAAGATAATTTATTTTCACACCCTAAAACAGAAGTCCTTAGTATTTTTATGTTGATTACAACAACTATCATCCCAAAATAGATTTCCGATAAGTGGGAATGAAACTATATAGGTTTATCATCCACATGATGTAATATGGGGAGTTTATGTGGCTATAGAAAATTTTTAGTAATTGTAATGAGGGAACATCACCATATTTGGATAAGGGATCATTCAAAGGAAGCATACATCTCACCTACACATTTGGACCTTGTAATGAAAATTCATACAGTTTGTAGAGTTAGAACATGGTTATGTTGGGGAATCTTCTTTACAACTACATATTCAAAGAGAACATGGAGCCACCACACATTCCCGGTGGAGGGATATACCACATTTATACATATAAGTTACATGTTCACATACAATTCTTTACCAAGATTCATAAACTATCTATGTAATCAATTTTATTACATTAGTACACTTGTTTCTTTGTTAATTTTTAATAAAATTTATTTTTGGATGAAATCGATAATTTATTATGAATTAATAAATTCCCCCTCCCCCCGCTTAGAATATGTTTTAATAGATATGAAGAGGAAATAATTATGAGTAATTATATTGGACCGTGTATAATTCAAATAATCTATTTAGGGGGGATCCAATGTATATAATCCAAAATGGTATATTCCCACTTCATGAATGGAATTTCATGGATTTCACACTATTTTCCTCAAAAAAATTATCATATAAAATCAAAAATATATTGAATACAGTATATTGGATACTAGGTACAAGTGTATGTGTGTACTAGTGACCACACATATAAGGGTCTGAGTACACTTCACCATGTATAAGTTCCCTATGAATTATTTTATCTGTATGTGTCCTTTTATATAATTTTAAATTAATTCATCTACTAATGAAGAATGTACATGGGCCACATGAATAACAAAAGGTAAATTTTATTTTACTAATATTTTTTCTAACTAAAAAACCTTGAAAGATTCCAATTAATTACAAAAAAAGAATCTAGAATTTGTTTCCAAAGCTGTCAATGCAAGGATAATAGAAATAGTTGATCTCATTTTTTTCATATTGGTTGAATTTTATTTTTTGAAATATGTTAAGAAGTTAGTATGTGTTGAAGAAGTAAGAAAAAACACTGAGGTAACATTGATTCTTTGGATATTATTCTTGACTACATCCAAAAGATTAATAACTGTTGTTTATAATTATTTAAAATCAAAAAACATGTTCTAAATGTATTTTTGGAATTGTAATATGTTTTATATATGAAAAAAAATCTCATTTTGTGTGTGAATAAATAATCATAAATATTGGATGAATATTGATAATAGATATAATGAAGTTTATTTTAAATGTAGATATTTGATGGAAGTCGTTTATTTAAGGTTGATTGAAGAATATTTGAGATGGGATATATTTTTTGTGGCATTGATATTTCATAAAGTATTTTACATAGTGAATATATTTTAGTTATCATATGAAATTTTTTCCAAGATTAATCCTTCCATAAATGAGGTTTATTAAGGTGGAAAACTTTATAGAGGATAATTGGGGCACACGCGGCATAAAGGGTTTGGTAGGGAGTGTGCATAGCATGCATACAAAAACAATCTACATGTGGGGTGGCATTGAGAGTGAGTGGTTTGTGTAGTGTATTCAAGGATGACGAACTTATAATTTCTATATAGTGGTATCCATTACTTTGGTATTTAAGAATCAATAAATAATATGGAGTTTTAGTGTGGGATTTCATTATAATACATAAACTTTTACTCAGTTTAAGTGAACAAATATATAGTCATGCCACATATTAAAAATTAAATAATGTCATTTTGGAATATATGAGGTGAATTTAATATTAGTTTTATAGGGTTTCCTAGGAATCAAATGATTGAGCTTTATCCTCCAAGTGATCATAAGATGAAGACATACCATCAGAATCCTGGACAATAAAGGGTTCTTTTAGCTCACCACATGAGGACCTACCAAGGATGCATCAATCATGTTGTGTTAGTTGTATCAACTGTGATTTTGAATAAGTAGTGGAATAAATAATGTTTCACCTACCATTAGAAAGAAATAATACATGATAAATAGAATGACCATGTGAACCTACCTTTAATATTATGTGGCTATGATCCATCATATTATATCAACCTACCATGGAGTACCTACTATATGCTATGGAACCTTATTCCTGCACACATCTCAAGACATACCGCGAGGAGGATTTTCATTTTAAAAAGATAATCCTTGAATTGAGATCTGAGAGAGCCAAAAATAGTGTATTTTAAATTGGATAGGGAATTGATGAGATGATGTTTTCATTAAATAACATACCATAGCTTCCATGTTTATTCCATGATTGATGTTTTCATTTTAACTACACAGAATGGAGAGTGTTAAACTCTAAAGAGTAACATATCAAAATAAATGGATCTTATACATGCATAAAGTTTGGGGAGGCTTTAAATTATGGATATATTCAGGTACCAATTGGTGTAGGCATGTGATTTATATTAATTATGTGCACACATAATAATCCAAGAAGTAAAAAACACATGAAATACTCATGAATAATTCATGATTCTTGAGGAAACATATAGGTTAATTATATTTGAAATAATAAGGATTAATGAATGAATAATATCATATATACCATGTATCATTTTTGTGGAATATAAATGAATAATATGTGGTAAATTATTGGGAGAGTATTATAAAATAAGAAAAATATAGAGAGTTAATATATTTATTAACAATGTGAAGAAGAAATGAGACCTAATCATTTAATGAATCTAAATGTGTATTTAAATGAGGTGAAAATTCAGGGATCCATTGACTAAATTAAAGGTAAATAACATCTTATTTTTATATATAGTTAAGAATAATACATCATGGGATTATATATCCTAATATTTCAATATTTAAATTAAAATATGCATAACTATTATTTTACAGTATTCAATGATTGGAGTAAGTATATTTTCAGTTGAAATATATATTCATGTTGGATTACATGGAGTATTAGTGAGATAATTTTGAATATATTGATAGAAAGGGGAATATGTTTTTAATAATTATAAGATACAATACAAAATCATTGTTGGGGAGAATAGAAATAGAGGAGAAAACTATTACTCATGATCAAATGAAGAGTTTTGAGACCAGCAGTGCTCTTAATGTATTTTCAATATTTTAATTGATAAAATAATTAATCAAAACTACATGCGGATAAAAATAAATACACAATTGGTGTTTATGAAACCAAGATCATATCATGGTCTTCCTATAATTATACTAAAATCAAAGGAGGGTTTGAATGGGGTGTATAATCCATAGTTGAAGAATTATAGTTTTCATGTTTAACCAGTTACATCTATTATGGGATTGTGGTGTATAACATGTTCATATTGAATCCACTTAGAGATTCAGTGGATAAACCATGTTGGGAAATATAGAAGAATGATCAAAGAGTTATTTACTCTATCTATTATGAGAATCCATGTTGAACTGCATCATACATAGTTATAACTGTTTAAGGTTAAGCACAAAAGTTGGAGTCTTATTGGATGTATTATATCATATGGGAAATTATAAGATGAATATTCAATGATATATTAAGAATGGATTCTCATCAATTTTTTTTGGAAACGATGTCTAATAAAACATTTTAAATAAAGAGATTCAGTATTATTACCTATCATAATATAGATAGAGATATATAGACTATAGAAAAAATTATATCGAATTAATATTATAATGGATTTACATAGACTGGTAGAAGTCTCTTTGGATATGATATAGTCACACACACTGGTGGGGAAACTTGTATATCATGTGTGTTTTACATTAACTTCCCATAATTTTATATACATTGTGGATGAGTTTTATAATGTTGAAAATGAAAGAAATTATAACAAGTTTCTTGTTTTATTTTAAATAGATATTAAATTATAAAATAAAGCCACTTATTCAACTCCCTCTTATTTGTGGTTCTAACAATCATGGGAATTGTAGACTTGGTAATATAAACTATTACTTAATATTTTATTATCCCCCTTGGATAATAGAATCTAAAGGATAATGGATCTAATTCCTAACAAATATTATAATGTCATTAGTGGATGATGAACTCATAGATGTATCCTCAATTCCTAAAACCATTCTCTTGGTATAGATTTGGTGAAAACACCAGTAATTATATATTTTATTGAAATATTCTCAAGAATAAACTCTCCAGTAGAAACATTATATTTTGTTAAATGATACAAAATATCAATATAGTTTTTTCCAGAGTGTTGTACATGTTTTTTGGATAGAATAATAGAAATTTTTTATCATAAATACTTTTAGATGGTTTATAAATAATCACCCTCAAATATTATAGTTTGACTTTTAGCCACAACATTTTTTTTACAATATAGGGTGTTAACAACATAATATTCTTCTAATATTTTCATATTAATAGTTCATTTTTTCTTACTATTCCAACTTATAAAACATTCTCAAAACTAAAAAGTTCTCTTAAATAATGACTCAAATTATTAAAATTTCATTCCCAATCACCATCAGTAAACCCAAGAACGTTCATCTCAATACTTCTTTTATACATCAGGGAGTAATTTTATGTTCATCTAATATACTTGAGTATCCTTTTAGCTATAAACATGTGTTATTCTTTTTAATAAAACTAATATCTTGCACATAAAGTAACAAAATTTACAAATTCTAGTTATAGAGTAGTAATATAGATTAATCTTCCTATCAAAATTTCTAATTATTTATAATTCGATCTTATTCTATCTTCATCTTTAAACAACATGATGATAACAAAGATGATATTAGAAATTTATTCTGAATCTATCCTGAAGAAATTTCATAAAAACTCCTTATTATTCCTTTATTGAAATAGGAATGTTTAACTCCTTGATTTTTGAATCCATAGTGTTGAAAATAATATCAACTCTCTATGAATTAAAATTTCAATGTTCTCATTTTCTCAAAAAATTCATCACATGTTATATACCACTATATTGAAAAGATTATATCATCAACATAAATAATGAAAAATAAGGTTATTGTGCTCATATCATTAAAATACAAATTTCAATTATCCACTAATACTGAAAATATCATGTACTTAAAGAAATTTTCGAGTTTTGAGTACCAGGATATAGTGGATTATTTTAACCCATTCAAAGCTCTCTTTTGTTTTGATACCACGGTTCAATCATTATCAAGTATGATCCCACTTTTCTTATAAATATAAATTTATTCTATAATATATATATTTATGAATGATGACATAACATCCATCGAATAGAATTTGATATTTTTTATGCAACAACATCCAATAACATTTGTATAGTTTCATGTCTTATAAGAGGGAAAATGTTTTCTTCAAAATGAATTCCTTCCATCTATGAGTATCCATTTCAAACAATTCATGTTTGGTTTCATTAAATTTCTCCATGTTCATTGAGCTAATTTTTGAACACCCACTTTATTGTAATAACAATATTTATTAATGTTCCTAGAAAAATAACCCATGGGTAATTTTTATTAATTTTACATATCTCTTAATTGAATGAATTTAACAATCCATTTTGTTCAACTACTTCTGAAACTGATTGATGTTCTACCTATGAGATAAGTGACGTCATATTCTCTAATATCAATTTAAAACTTGTATAAACATGTGATTATTGATTTCCAATAATATTATATGATTCAAAAAATTCTTCTAAAGATTAGAACATCATAAAATATCATCCAATCTTCTTTTCCTTATCACTAGACTGTTCTGGATCATCTTATTCAAGTTTAGGCTCCCAGTTAACTTACTTTTCATTATCATCTTTTGAAGTAACATTCTATTATTTGTAACATATTCTATATAATCATTATAAATTATTATTAAGGAAGTATGATTACAAATTGATTTTAAATTATTTGAATCGATCAAATATTATTGACATTTATTCCAGCATTTATAAATTCTTCTATTAGCTAAATACCACATGAAAATTCCTTATTTATCTTTTCATCAAACTTTCTAGGATCTGCATTTTTAATATTTATAAAACAAGGAATCCAAAAAACCTTGAAGTATTTTACCATCTTCTTATTCTTATGACAAATATCATAGGAATTCATTATGGATTCTGGATGCAAAAAAACTAATATTCAATAGGAGAAGATTCACTTACAGCTTCTGTCAAAAAGAATTTGAAATTTTATATTCAATGAGCATAATTTTTTGCATTTATAAGAAAAAATTAAATTCCATTAATCCATTTTTGGGATGGATCTATGGACCACTATCTTGGTGTTTGATTCCATTACTATGGTAAAAAGGACTTTTTTGCGATGGACCTTTTGCGACGGGAATAAATCAAGTCGCAAAAGGTCTGTCCAAGAGATTATTTGCTATGGGGGTAACGACCCATCACAAATAACCAATTATTTGTGATGGGGTTTCGTATCCCTTAGAAAAAAGTTTGGCGCGGGTAGCGCATCAAACCGCAAGAAGGTTATTTGAGACGGTGGGATCCCACCGTCGCAAATAGTTAAGTATTTGCGTCGGGCCATGTCGCAAATACCCGGTGGTGGTTAATAGTTTTTTGCGAAGGGATGGTGTCCTGTCACAAAACGTGTGCAGGCAGAGACTATTTGTGATGGGACCCATCGAAAATACCTCCACATTCATTAATTACTGTCGACGGTTAAAAAGTATTTGCACCGAGCGCCATCACAAATACCCAGCGGGGGTTAACAGTTTTTTGCAACGGGATGTCGTCATGTCGCAAAAGGTGTGTCGGCAGAGACTATTTGCGACGGGACCTGTCAAAAATAACATTTTAACTGCCTACAGTAATTAATGCAGGCGTAGGTATTTGCAACGGGTCCCGTCGCAAAAGGTACTATTTCCGACGGGTATCCCGTCACAAATATGCCTATCGCAAATAATCTAACCTACATATACCCCATCTGCTTTTCCTCTCATTCCTCTCAATTCTTTGATCATGTTTCTCTCTAAACTCTGATTTTATAGGGAAATTTTTTCTAAGTAATTTTTTTGGTTCACGAAGAAGTTGGGAAGCCATCTATATCACTAGAAAATCAGTCTTAAAGGTATTTATGTTTTATTTAAATTATTATTTATATCACTTTTTATGTTAATTTTTTTATTGTTGATTAGTTGTAATTAAATTAAATTTAAATAGTTTTGTCATTAGTATTTATTTATACTAATAAATTGTAATTTTTTGAACTAATTTTTAATAATTAGTAGAAATTAATAATTATTTGAGATAATTATTAATTTATATAATTAATTTGTAGTAATTAATAATAATTGCTAATAAATAGTAATAAGAACTAAAAATTAGTAATAAATACTAATAATTAGTAATAAATATTAATAAATATTATTAAATACCAATAAACAGTAATAAATTGTAATAAATTGTCATAAATAGAAATAAATTGTAATAATTAGTAATAAATTTTCATAATTAGTAATAAATTGTAATAATTAGTAATAAATTGTAATAATTAGCAATAAATTGCAATAATTAGTAATAAACACTAATAATTACTAATTATTATGTATAAATACTAATAATTAGCAATAAATACTAATAAATAGTAATAAATACTAATAATTAGTAATAATTAGCAATAATTAGGAATAATTAGAAATAATTAGAAATAAATTGCATTAATTAGAAATAAATATGAATAATTAGGAATAATTAGGAATAATGAGGAATAATTAGTAATAGTTAGCAATAATTTGGAATAATTAGCAATAATTAGCATTAATTAGTGATAAATAGTAATAATTAGTAGTAATTAGTAATAAATAGTAATAATTAGTAATAAATAGTACTAATTAGTAATAATTAGTAATAAGTAGGAATAATTAGGAATAATTATGTATAATTAGGAATAATTTGGAATAAATAGGAGTAAATTGTAATAATTTGTAATAATTAGTAATAATTAGTAATAATTAGTTATAGTAAGTAATAGTTAGTAATAATTAGTAATAATCTGGAATAAGTAGGAATAAATAGGAAATAGAAAGGAATAATTAGTAATAGTTAGTAATAAATAGGATTAGTTAAGATTAGTTAGTAATAAATTGGATTAGTTAGGAATAAATAATAATAGTTAGTAATAAATATGAATAATTATTAATAATTAGGAATAAATAGGAATAAATAGTAATAATTAGTAATAAATTGTAATAATTAGTAATAAATTGTAATAATTATTCATAAATACTACTAATTATGAATATTTACTAATAAATACTAATAATTAGTAATAAAAAGCAATAATTAAGAATAATTAGGAATAATTAGCAATAATAAGCAATAATTAGAAATAAACAGTAATAATTAGCAATAATTTGAAATAATTAGTAATAAATAGTAATAATTAGTAATAATTAACGATAATTAGCAATAATTACTAATAAATAGAAAAAATAAATAGGATTAGATGGGAATAAATAATTATAGTTAGTAATAAATATGATTAGTTAGTAATAAATATTAATAATTACTAATAAATAGGAATAATTAGAAATAAATAGAAATAATTAGTAATAAATAGTAATAATTTGCAATAAATAGTAATAAGTTGGAATAAATAGTAATAGTTAGTAATAAATAGTAATAGATAGTAAAAAATAGGAATAGTTAGTAATAAATATGAATAATTTGTAATAAATACGAATAATTAGTAATAAATAATACTAATTAGTAATTAATAGGAATAATTAGTAATAAATATTAATAATTAGTTATGAAAAATTAAGAACAATTATAAATAAATTTTAATAAAGTTTAATAAATTTTAAGAACTTAGCACAATTTCCAGTGGATTGATTACACTCCTTTTGCTCAATGACTTTTCTCCTTTCAACGCTCACTAGCTCAAAACATTATGAAAAATGTGCTGCTATATAGACATATTCATTCTCATAAGCACGAGATTAGATATGCATTGGTATGATCGTGTTTTTTATATTGTTTTCATGTGGTGGCGGTTGGAAGAAGATGATTCATCGACGAAAAGGGGGATCTTTTGTCCGATGACTCATTTACTTGCATCTTACTCACACTGAAATCACAATGAAGAATCTGGTCGGAGATATGCATATTCAATCACATGCATATGAGAATGAGTATGCGTACCTCCAACCAGATTCTTCATTGTGATTTCAGTGTGATAAAGATGCAAGTAAATGAGCCATCAAACAAAATAGTAGTCGTCAATCCACTAGAAATTGTGTCTCCCTTAATTAATTGTAATGATTAAGAAGTAGTAGTCATTATTTATCTTCTTTTTTCAGATAATGTTTTTAGAATTTCAAATTATTCAAAAACAATGATGATTTTATATTTTGTAGAAAAATATGGAACAACAAAGTCGACATCAGTCATTATTAGATGATCGCGCCAGGATAAATCAGCACAAAAATCCAAATGGTTCTGGTTTAAATCTTATATATATTGAGGGTGTTGAATCTTTTTTAGCATTTGCATCATCAAAACTAGAATATGTTTCAGAAGAAAAAATTAAGTGTCTTTGTAAAAAAATGATCTCTGAGAACGTTTGACACATTTGACAAGGTTGGGGGACATCTCATGGGGTTCGGTTTTCAACCAGATTATGTTTTTTGGTATCAACACGGTGAATGCAGTTCTAGAGAAGATACTAATAATTTGATCCTGGATCCATCATAGTTCCAAAATTTAGTACATGATGTTGCAGATCCACCTGTTCAAAAAACTGAAACTCACGATGATATTGATTTAACTCCTGGGTTGGAACCATCCAAATTTTATGAGTAGTTGAGGTTTTCTGAGGATGAATTATATCATGGTTTCAAGATAAACAAATTATAAGCGGTTACAAGATTTATGGCTATTAAATGAGATAATGAAATGTAAAACAACTTTTTTCATCAGATATTTTCTTTTATTAAAACACAGCTACCTGAAGGAAATGTGTTTCCTGCAAATTACAATGAGAGCAAGAGGTTGGTCCGTAATCTAGGCCTTAGTTATCAGAAGATTCATGCATATGAAAATGATTGAATATTATATTCTGGTGAAAATGAGTCATTGGATAGTTGTCCCACATGTGGAAAATCGAGGTATAAATAAGCTCAACCAAGGAAGTCTGGATCGATTCCTGTAAAACATTTGAGATATTTCCCCCTTACACCTAGGCTACAACGTTTATTTTTGTCTCATAACACAGCGTAAATGTTTTAATGGAACAAAACCAATATTTCAACCTGTAAAATCTTGAATCATACATCTGATTGGGATTCATGGAAACATTTTGATCGTCTACATCCGTCTTTTTCTTTAGAAGCCCGAAACGTGAGATTGGGTCTTTCTACTAATGGTTTCTGTCTGTTTGGTTCTTATGGTAGTTATTATTCATGTTGGCCTATATTTTTAACTCCATACAATCTACCTCCATGGATGTTGATGAAGGAGCCCAATATCTTTTTGACCTTATTAATCACAGGACATCCAAAAAAGAATACTGATGTTTAATTGAAACCAATGACTGGTGAATTAAATGCATTGTGGAGTAATGGTGTTACTACATATGATGTTGCTGCGAAACAAAATTTCAAATTAAAAGCTACATTGATTGGAATGAATAGTGACTTTACGGCATATGGCATGTTATCTGGATGGAGTACACATGGTCTGAAATCATGTCCATACTTTATGAAAGAAAAAAAATATTTTATGCTCGTCAAGGTAAAAAAACCTTGTGATTTTAACAATCATCGCAGATTTCTTCCAACCGGTCGTCCTTTTCGAAGGAACAAACCTCATTTCAGAAAAAGAACAATTGAAAGAGATGAACCTATAAAAATTATCTTAGTTGCAAAGTTAAAATCAGTTGTATTTTCATTACCTCCCATCACATTTGGGCCAACTGTAAACCAAGAGAATATTAATGGCTTTGGGAAATAAAATAATTGGATAAAACGAATCGTTTTTTGGGATCTCCCATATTGGTATAATTTGTTCGTCCGACACATGTTGGTTGTTATGCATATTGAGAAGAACTGTTTTGATAATTTATTTTATACAGTTTTGGATACACCAGGTAAGACCAAAGATATTGTAAAAGCACGATTAGATCTTGCCCAAATTTGCAGGCGACCAGAACTTGAACTATTTGAAAATTTTAGATCAAAGTGGTAAATAAAGACAAAAGTAGCTTATACACTATTCAAAGAGAGTCACTTGTTATTTTGTCGGTGGATTGCAGATTTGAGACTTCCATATGGCTATTCTTCCAATTTGGGCAGATGTGTTAAGAATTTTCATATTACCATATTAAAAAGTCATGATTTTCATATTATAATGGAATGACTTATGCCAATTGGATGTAGAGGTTTGTTTAATTATATGATTTGGGATTCGATAAAAGATATATCATAATTTTTGGAGACATTTTTGCAGTGAAAAAAGACTATAATGCTCTAAGAAATCTAGAAGAAGATGTTACTGTAATTAAATGTAATTTGGAAAAAATATTTCCGCCTGCTTTCATTGACTCAATGGAACATCTGATATTTCATTTTCCACATGAAGCTAAATATGGATGTCTAGTACACTTTAGATGGATGTACCCATTCGAGAGATGCATACAAGAATTTGAAGAAAAAATTATGTAACAAAGCATCAGTTGACGGCTCAATTGTTGTAGGTTATTTGGAAATGAAAATTTCATTTTTCTACTCTCACTATTTTGAATCTAAATATTCTTAAAACCAAAACCACATGGGATATAGCAGGGGAAATTTTAATGATTAAATGGTCAATAATTTTTCAGTTTTTAATCTGCCAAATCTTGGCTTTGGTGGAGTTCTAGAATGATGGATTTCAGAAGATGAACATCACAGAGCTCATACATATATTCTACTCAACTATGAAGAAATGACAGCATTTGTACAATGAGTACTTCTATCACTTATTCTATAATTTCTGTTACAGTATGTAAACTTATTTTATTTATAAGTTATATGATAATCATATAAAGAAACAACTTCTGAAAATTACAGCAGCTGCCCTTGAAGAACGCAGACAAAAAAAATTCTCAATAGTTTCAAGAACAGGTAAGATAAATTATTTATGTTTTAATGTCAATTCAGTTTGTTATTTATTATATTCATAATTGTTTTACAAGTTTTTAGGTGTCTCAACATGCTGATAAAATTGAAAAGAGACTGTGTATATTGAGTAACCCACCATCCAAAATGGTTAAATCTTATAATGCATATGTGGTAAATGATTTTTTATTTCATACACGTGCATATGGGGAATCAAAAAACAATGAACAGTGGAGTTTGTTTGAGGGTACCTCTTCATAGAAAAACAGAAGTCAACTTTTATGGCATTCAAGATGAAATTTTTGAGCTATTTTATCTTGGAAAAAATTACATAACGATGTTTAAGTGCCAGTGGTAAGATACTGAGAGAGGCTTGCATGTTCATCTGACTAATGGAATCGTTGATATTAAATATAAAAGTCTTCTTGTAGTAAATGAACAAATTTTACTTCCTCAACAGGCACATCAAATGTATTATGCAATGTACCGTGCTACTTTAAGAGACATGAGTGATTGGTGTATCATAATAAAAATAAAATATCAAGAAAATCAATTTACTCAAACTGAATGTGGTTCCGATGAAGTGGAAGCAATTGAAATTTTTCAAGAGACTACTCAAAATGCAACTTTTTCACAAAGAAACGTGAATATCGATGATGAAATCCCAAAATTAAGGTTCGATGGTGACAAAGATGTTAATGATGTTACAAATGAATTTGAAATGGCAACGGATGGTGAATGTGAAACTCATATAGATATTGATGATGCTGAGAAGGAATATGAAAACATTGACATCGTCTGATATGAAGATGATGATGAAGGTGAACATTGGCACAGTTAAATACCGGTTATGATCATAACTAATATATATATATATATAATAGTTATATTCAACTATTTACTAACAATAATCATTTTGTGTTTCAGATGGAATGTGATCTATTGCGTGAGTTAGAGGAGGCTGAGCTACCTTTGGATGAGGTGGATGTGGGATCATCTGACCCTCAGCCTACTAGTTGTTTAGGAGGTATGCGGAGAGGGCACGGTCATGCGTGACTGATGATTCCTGACCATATCTCCGAGTGGCGTCCACGTCTTGGCTTCGATCCACGCACATAGAGGTATGGTAACATGTATATTTTAGTTAGATATCATTAATTTATTTATATATATTTAAATTGTTTGATTATTTATTCTTTTTTCATAGTTTTGCGCATATAGCTGTTGGAAAGGGGAGCACTACCTTGAGCAGTTATTTTTTTCATCCATGGACCACATGAGAGCTGATTTCCATTGATGTGTAGCTCGTCATTTACAATCATTGGCTGGTGCGTAAATAAATTATATTAATTTCGAAATTTATTTTGAAATTTATTTTGAAATTTATTTTATTAATAACATGATATTGTAAATTATTTTTCGGGTTTATGATATCCCATCGATGATAGCATGTATGGAGGTATCCATGAATCATGGTAGGTGGCTATGTGTGAGAATTTGCGTCAGTTTCTGCACAATTTGAGATAGACGACCATTAAGAAAGTAGGAGAGATAATATTTGATGAGTTATGTAGAGCCCACTGACCAAAGTACATTTCATCTTAGGATTGGGATGGATTATGTGCACACTGGTTGGGTGGTGGATTTCAGAGGAGGTCTTCATTGGGTCTGCAGAACCCTGGGAGATAGGAGGTGACACATCGAGCTGGTAATCGTATATTCAGTATGCATAGAGAGCATCTGGTAAGTATTTTTTTAAAATATTTTGTATTAATTAAAATATATAAAGATTATTTCATATTCATATAGGCACTCGAGCATCCTGATGTTACAGAGTATGATGTTTATCGGAAATGTATAGTGATACAACCACCAGAGAGATTAGAGGTGATCTCCAACGTCAGATTGTGGTTAGTATTATTTTTTTTAGTTTGAAAATTAATTGTATAAAATATTTTCACAATTTTAATTTCAAATTGAAATTAAAGGAGTCATATGAGGCTGCAACTTCTCAGAAATAGGCAGATGGTTAGGACGAGGCGACTGATCAGACCAGTGCCCACCATTTCGACGAGGCGGTATGGATACAGGCAACTCAGTATGGCTTTGAGAAGGGTTGAGTAGTTGGTATCAACTCTCATGTGACTCCTGGACTTATTATGGTACTATTACAATGTCAGCATCCAACTCGAGAGGACCTCGTGGAGAGGCATCATCTTCTGCCTCATAGTATTAAGAGCAGTTCCGAGCTCAGAATGACCCTATATAGAGTTTGCAGATGTAGCAATAAGAGATGTGTCAGCAGAAGCAGTAGTAGCAGTATGAGGAGGAGATGCATCGATGGTAGCAGTAGCATCACGAGCAGAAGGAGTACATGCGCCGTCTGACTCCTAGTTCAGGGATGGATTTTCCTGTATCAGCTCTTTCAGCTCCTCCACCTCTTCTAGAAGGCGGCCCACCTAGTGGATTTTTTTATGTCAAAAACATTTGAATTTTACATTTTTTTTAATTTAAAATATTTACAGTTTCTGTCTTTTATATCGCTGAATATATTACAAAATTCAATTTTCAATATTTTATGATTTTTTTGTGAATAATGAGAATTTTAAAAAAATTTACTTTTTTATTATTTTGAAGATATTAATATTATTGTTTCATTAATCATAATTTTATTAAATAAAAATTTTTCAATATTATATTTTTTAATGTTTTTTTATTTTAATAATATTTATAATAATAATATTTTATGATTTTTTTATATTTTTTTGGAAATACTGAAAATTTTAATATTTTTTTATTATTTTCATAATATTAAAATTAATTTTTCAATGATAATAATAATATTTTATGATTTTTTATATTTTTTTGTGAATATTGAGAATTTTAATATATATTTATTATTATATTAATAATAATAAAATTAATTTTTCAATAATCATAATTTTGTTAAATTTTTTTTCTTAAAATTTATTTATTATTTGTGACGGGATCTATTGCGACGGGTTCCCGTCACAAATAGCCTAAATATATTTTTTTAAAGTTATTTTCGACGGGATTACGGGCCTGTCACAAATTGTATTTGCAACAGGCTCATTGCAAAGAGTCTAAATAAATATTTTCAAAAAATTATTTGCGACGGGCCCATCGCAAAAAAGTTTATTTATATAAATACAATATAATCGGAGACTTATTTGCGATGATGATGTTACCCATCGCATAAAATATCATTTTCGATGGGCCCGTCGCTAATATTATTTTTTGTGACGCTGTTTTCTGCAATGGGATATTTGTGACAGGACCCCATCGCTAATACATATTTCTGATGGGATCCCATCGCAAATAACCAGTCGCAAATACTTAGAATTCTAGTAGTTATTGTCTATTCAGGTAGGGGTCAAATGAGTTATTTATGTACTCTTTTCAAAACATTATACTCTTCATCAATATATATCCATTTTTTTAATTGTTAATATCCCTTCTTAAACCTCTAAAAACCTATTAGGACCTTTATTTATGTTTTCTAGACATTTTTTTCATAAAATTGAATTTATAAATGAATGTAATAAATTATAAATAACCTTTAGTTGATTTATGGACCATTGGACTGTAAATAACAGGGTATATGAGCTCAAGAGGTTTAGTGGACTGTATTTCATCTTTATTATCTATGACACTAACCACTATTATAGTGAACCGGGAATTTCCTAAATATAAATTAAATATTTTAGAGGAATATTAATTAATTAAAAAAACACATGCCTGAGGACCTTAAAGTTATATTTCTTTTGGAAACATAGAAACTAAAAAAACTGGTTCATATATAAACTAATTCATCTCCCAATAATTTCTTCCTTACAAGCACCCATATTAGTCCTATAATAAATAATAAATTTCTTCATAACCAATTGAATGGAAATATAATAAAGGATATCTCATTTTTTTCAATAAGGGAAAAGGGGAGATATGCATGAATAACATGAGCATAAGTGTATGAAAACATTAGAAGAACATATCAAAATCATACAATTCCTTTTAACGATCATAATATTTAGTCATGATATAATGATTGGTAGTTCATAAGACAGAAATCCAAAGGAAATAAAAGAACATAATTCATGAGATAATAACATTTTGGTAAGTCATAAATTTATTGTATACACATAATTATTAAAAATGATTTACATAATTGAAATGGATCATTGAAAAAATTATCACACTCAAATGTGTTCACTCCCTAATCCATCATAGTAGTCATGATTCACTCCCAAGAATATCATAGTTGACAAAGTAGATTATAGAACTAGGTACACTCCCTCTTATTTTATTATTTAACTAATGTGATATCAATCATTACACAATTCATTGAAATATGATATAGGTCGCACTGATCCTTGGTAACAATGTGACCTATATCACTGGTTACAACATAACCATAAACATTCTTTATAAAAAATCATGATTCTTGTTTATAAAATAATTACCGAAACACAATGATAATCACACATACATAATCCAAAATATCATAAAACATTCAGCGTATCAGAAATCATGAAAATTAATGTATTAAAAAAACATTTCATCATCACATATCTCGAGGAAAATAAAATGTTCCCATAATAATTTTATCTTTTCATCAATGAATAACCCATGGGAAAATATGTTGTTTTTATAAGCATTTATATCTTGTAATAACCCCTAGATGTGGGATAGGTTTCATAAATATATTTTCAATAATAATAGAATCATCTAAAGAATGAATAAGAATGGTATTGTTGGACCATTCACCCAAAAAATCACAATTAACATCAATAGATTTGATCTTAGTTGAAGAATGATATTATAATATCACTTGAAAACTTTTTTATGGAAAATATCCTCCCACATGAAAAATCATTATAAAACCAAAAACATTTTAAAAATAGTTTTCCTTGAAAATAACATGGGAAACCTATAAATGAATCACTAAAAATAAATTAAAATATTTCTAGGGGAAAATATCCATTACACATTAAAATAATTAAAAATATATTTAAAAATAATTTTTTTGAAAATAAACTTGGAAACATATAGAGTAATATTAAAAATAGATATTGGTCATGATGCTGGAAATACAATATATTCCCTACACATTCAAGCAATGATTCCTTTCTCATTTTCAGTAAAATCCAAATGGTATTTCTTTTGAAAAATAAGATGAACATTCCATTTAAAAAAATTAAATTCCAAAAATGTGTAAAAAACATTAATAAATCAATTGGATAATGATAAAACATTTTTTAAATCATGATTAGAAAACATGTACATGGAAGAGAAAGGGGTTTTTACTGAAAAGGAAAATAAAGTTACCATTTTTTAAAAAATTAAATCATGAGTGTGTAAAGAGATGAAAATGAAGGGAAACATGTATTATCAACATATAACCATGGGAAAATAAAATTGATGTGTTTTTTGAGATATATATCATAAAACTTTATCATTGGAAGTATAATCATAAACAATCTCAATAAACAATGAGATTGTATCATCAAACACATTCAAAATTGGTGTCATTAGAATCATAAATCCCATTAAATAATAACAATAAATTATACTTTAAATATCATTAAAATACATACACCCATGATAAAATATTCAAAGGGTAATTATATAAACCTACAAAAATAATATTTGTGCATAATATAACTTATGTCCCAAAGAATAAAAATTGAGACAAAACCCCATATCGCTTTGGAATATTGTGAACCATAAACCTCATGAAAGAGTACATATAAAATCGATATTAAAATTTACATAATTTTTATTATAATAAATAAAAAAAATAAATTCTTTGGCTGTATATACACTTTATATAAGAAAAAAGTGGAGAATATTGCATATATTTCACAAATAAAAATGTGAGATGACAAATCTATTACCATTAGTATTGAATTACTTATCACAGACTAAAACCATACATATGAAGAAAAAAAAATATAAATTTTTAAAATAAGAATAGTCATATGTATCATTATATATATGCATTACTTATGACTTTTCATTACCCATTTATTAACAATAACTAGTAAAATTTATGTTTTAGGTAATAACTGCATCGTTTGTCTTGTAAGTTTTTATTTAGTATATTTTTTCTTTCAAAAATGTTAATGTTTATATAGTTTAAATAATTAAAACCATGATATAAATATTATAAAAATTCATTATATTTGTATTTATAAAAATTGATTAATTATTGTGACTGAAAATTAAATACACTGTTCATGGAAACGGTAGACCATATGAACGCATGAGCACGTATCCCATATTCTTAACAGAAGAAATGAAGGAAAGGTAAAACCTATATTTCCTTTAGAAATTAATTTCTATAACATATATAAAACATATTTTCAATAAATTTACCTGTATTCCCTTCCTTACAAAGATTCAATAAAAAATTAATCACATTGCTTCGTAAAGAGGTGGTCAGTCGTGCACATGAATAACATTATTATATCCCCATAAGGAATGGAATGTATGAAGGTATATCTGATATAATAATCCAAGAAATATAATTATGTTAAAAATAAAACATATATTAATTTAATATATTTTTATTACATCCATGTTAAAAAAATGTAAAACACATCACATTGGTTCGTGAGGCGGTTTTACACGTCACACACACGAGACATGATTGTTTTCTAATGGGTTAGGAGGTAAGAAGGTAGATTTTGTTTTATAATGTAAGTTGTAAAATTATAAAATAAATATCATATATAAATGTTAAATCCATTATTATATCCATATGTGATATGTGGTGATGGAAAACGAATAACAATGGTTCACGAGGCAGTAATATGTCACACACACGAATGATGATTTCATATCCCATTTTATGGAAGGGGACGGTGTAGGTCGTGAAAATAACACAAAAACATAAAATTATGTGTAGTATATTTTTTTTTATTTTATAATCACTATTTTCTAATAATTTAAGGAGGTGGGGAAGAAATAAATTAAAACACTCGTTTAGGGATGTTACCTCTTCTTAGGAAAACATTTCTTTGCACCAAAAGCCTTCATATGATGTATTTATGACAGAAATAACTTATTTAGGATGATATTAGGTTATTAATGAAGTGATATAGGTTTTTATTTACTTTGAAAATTGTTATGGTAGTGTAATTTGGAATGGAGACGGGCTGGCCTTTTATAGATTTGGGAGAGGACACACTTGGTATTTTTGAACAGAATAAATTGTATCCACATTTTTCATATGCAAAACACCTCAAGAATGTGTTAATATCAAACTTTATAGGTTATAATTATAAAATATTCCTACCCAATGGGTGTTGGATAAGCATCTAGATCATTTTACCCCTTATCTTATTAATTTCACCCCCTGAAAAACCCATTTCCACTATACCCATAATAATTAATTTTTACTTATTTACAATCCCTATTTGAAAAAAATAGGATTGAAAATTTATATAATATAATTTATTATTATTATAAATATAAATTCCTTTTTTTAATTTCATACATATAAGTGTAATTTTTTTAAAAAAGAAATCCCACATGTGTGATGAAAAAGTGGTTTTCCAAAGAGAAAATATTCTAAGTTTTCAGAAGTTTTAATATCAAACATCATATAGAATTGATTAAGATCACTTAAATTTTATTAATAGCTATATAATTTTAATAATTAAAATTTTAAAAAACCCTTAATTCAATTAGGATGTAGATAAAATATTTAAAACAAATAATGATTGTCAACAATACCTAATATTTTTAACTATTCATTAAAAAAATAGGTTCTCATAAAATTATCAAAATTTCACCCAAAGATAAATTTTTAACGATGATTTAAAAAATTAACTTTACATTTTAAAATAATTTTGATCAATTTCATATTTTTAATTTTAATATACAAGCACAAATGAAATAAAAATGTTTTATTATAAAAATATATCTTTTAAGATTAAAATTAGATTTATTATTATAACATGACTAAAAAAAGTAATATGAATGTTAAATATTATATTGATTATAAAAAATTTAAATTAAATTTAAAATAATTTAAAAAAAAATTATTTAATTTATTGAGTTAAGACATGTTTCTGTTTAGAAAATATGTTTCCAGAAAAACGTTTCCATTATATTAAAATTGATATTATTTTAAATTATAATTAATAATTCTCCAAATTTATCATTTTATATAATTTTTTAACCATATACATTAATAAATTATTTAATCCTATCCAAATACACTATTCCAACATCTATGTGATAACTTTTTAATTAAATGAAATTATTTTAATTGATTGTTGCGTTTCGTTAAAAATCAATTTTTCATATAATGAAAGCTACTAAAGGAATATAATTGTTTGAAAATAAATATATTTCATAAAATCTTAGTGTGTTACATTTAGACCCATCTTAAAATTAATTTCTCCACTAAAATTCATCATTTGGATAAAAAAACCATCCTTCTACCTTATTACATCCTCAGGTTCCATTGTAGCTTCCTCAAGCAGGTGGTTTCACCAAAATAAATTGACCTAGGGAGTTGTATAATTTCATATAAATTTACATATATGATCAAGAATCTCAACTAATATTTTTCATTTAATAATGATCATGCTCCTGTGGTATGACCTCTGATTTCCATACTTGTGAAGTTTTAGGAATGTACACCCTCAAGAAAGATACATTGAACAGAACATGGGCATTAGTGATGTTAAGTGTAAACACCAATAAATAACCTACAATCCTGATATGATCAAGAATTTCAAATAGAATAATATAGCTTTGGATTAACATTCCATTGTGTCTTAAATACAATTTCATCCTTTGGTTGTTCTTAAATCAACAACAACATTATATCATACATTATAAAATAAATATTCATGAAAAATCTTTCTTTCTCAGAGAAGTAGAATCATTATAATATCCATATCTCATTCCTCCGAAATCTAATTATTTGATAAAACCAAAATGGATAGAACATGTTATATAATAACATGTAAACATCAATATATTTAGTTCTATAAATATTTAACCTTTTGTATCTTCCAATATATGTCTAAAAAATGAATCAAATTGATTAGAGTGATTTGATCTCCTAACCTTCCATGAACAAATTAAGAATAATTTTTATAACCTATAAAGTCTCCGTAAAATATTTATAAACCTTAATCACTTCAAAAAGTCACAATAAAACCATATATTCTTCCAAAATATAAATCACATATTAATCATGAAATAAGATCATATATTTAAAAAAACATTTCTATTTGAAATATGAGTTCCCCCTTGCATTGATATATTATCATAAGATGATATAGAATATAAAATTTTATTTCATTAATCCAGAATATATTTAAAGAGACTCATAACATCAAGTTTCATTGAAGAATGCAGAAAATATTTTCATAGAGCTTAGTCATAAAAAATAAAACATGAAATTCCTATTATAGAGTCCCACAATTATCATGGTTCACTTCAGTTGTGTTTATTTCATAAGATTTGCTTTTTTAATTTATATTCATAGGTTGTTTTATCTTATAATATTATTTATCCCCTATATTAACAAATTTATTTTCATAATCAATAAAATATTTTCATTTGAAATATAGGATTGTGGGTGGTTCATTTTATTGATCATTATATATTTTCATTTCAATGATTGTTCTCTTCAAGTTACTTATATATTCATTTACATGATGGAAAACTATTTGACACTTTTAAAACCCTATAATTATTTATAGTCATTCACATGAGTTCCACATACCATATTTTCAGCATATAGGTGAATGAAGATTCATTTCACCATGTAATTTATTCGTGTTCTCATGTGGCTCAATATTCATTTTCTTATCAAAACATTGTAATGGTGAGAATATCAAATTTCTATTTCTACCCCATTACACATTCATCTTTTTCTTCATTGATACTACTGTCTCTTATAAATAAGCACTTTAAATGACTTGGTTTTTGACCATCACTGAATCGATCAATTTTTTATTCAAGGAAAATGATTAAATTGAAATTATACATTGCAATCCATTTAAAATTATCTTTATACGTTCTAATAGATTCATTTTCATTCTTCTTAACCTAAAAAAATTCCTTTTCCAACCTTATACATATAATATTAGGATATATCATAATTAAAAATATCTCCTTAAACTCTACCAAGTCAATAGATTCAATTTATTATTGTTCCCTTGTATTCATAATGATATTCTACCACTAATCTTTATAAACTTCAAAAAGATAAATATTAAAAATGAAATTCTCATGCTCCAAACTTTGGAGAATGGAAAATTACATTTCAGTGGTACTGATCCATTTCTCAAAAACTAGTGGATAAGTGGAACCACTAAAATAAGGTGGATGATACATCATGAGTGAATCAATAGAATGTTGTTCCCTCTTTTTCTCATTTGGAATTTCGAAATGATTCATTTTGATGGTTGTATGTGAATGTCAATAAATTTTTTCTTTCCATCTCCCATAATGTTTTGTTTATTAGGAGGGAAATCATTGAATTATTAATCACACGTAGGATTGAAATAGTTATTTTAAGTTCTATCAATTGACTAAAACCATAAATTGTAGTGTGAGAAATTATAATCAGATTGAAAAACCACATAATCATGAAAAATAATTTATATGATGTCTAATTCCTGAAAAATTATTTACAATATAGGATATTAGGATTAACATAAGTCATTCAAGTTCATTTTATATATATTTCAATATGGTTTGTAAAGATTTTTTAAATTTCAAAAGTATATCCCCCTAGGAGTGTCAAGCCAGGTGTTCCACAAGTCCTATTGACAAACACCAGGTGATGATAAAGTCCATATCAATGCACCCTTTCAGATTTATTACTCTTCGATGAATTTGTTCTATAACCATATCCACCAGTAGTATCCGGAAAGGGATGTATTTTCATGTAAATCACTCACTCTATCCAATACCAAAAATATAGAAAATTATCTTTCACATTGACTCATCATTATATATATCCGTATTTATATTAAAAAAAATTTATCATAATACATTACAATTGTTAAAAAAACCTATCCTCTAATACCAAATATTGTGAACCAATATTTTTATAAAGAGATAACACATATTTTAGATGAATTTTCACAATATTACATAATCAATAGCCTAAGGATCATAAAGGTATGGTGCCTTTTCATACATAGAAACATGAAAATATGGTCCATATGTGAAGTACACCATCTCCCACTAAGTTCATCATAACTAGAAACAATCCAACACATATCATACATAATATATTTCTTCATATCCTAGGAAAATAAAACATAAGAAAGATTGAGCTCGGATGCATAGTTAGAGTAAACAAGGGAGATAATGAAGACTAACTTGATCATAAGGGTATGAGAACAGAAGTATAATATTTTAAACCCATAACCAACATATCAAAGATCATAATCATGTCTATTGTAATAATTTTGGTATTCTATATAAAATGGATTAGAAGTAAATCAAATAAAATGATTCATGAGATAATAACATTTTCATAGGATCTATATTTGTATCATACACATAAGCATAGAAAATCATTTATTTAGTAGTCAGGGATTAATTCTAAAACTATTATAGTAGAATGGGTTAGCTCCACATACCATCATAGTAGTCAAGGTTAACTCCAAAGAATATCATAGTCTAAATTTCACTTACTGAACTTGGATCACTCCCAATTCTATTACTATTCATTTCATGAGATATAAATCTTTTCCCAATTAAATAGAGGGAGATATAGGTCTCACCCATCATTGGATAAAACATGACCACCATCCAAGGTTATAACATAACCACCATACTTCGTTATACCATAACCACATTATTTGATTATATCATAACTGTTCTCAAATAATGAAATTCAAACTTATTCATTGCATAAGATCATAAAACATTGATCATATCAGAACCGATGAAATGAAATGGGTCTCATAAACATTTCATCATAGCATAACCCATCGAAATGAAACATTTTTCGTAACCATTTTAGAATTTCATCAAATCATAACCCCTAGAAATAGAAGTGGGTTTCATAATAATTTTATCATGGCATAACCCGTAGAATATAAATGGATTTCAGAAACATCATTTCATCACAAACATAAACCATAAAGAGACAATAAGAATAGTATCCTAGATTATATACCAAATAAAGAATCTATAACATAAAAGGATGTCATCTTAGATGTAGAATGATTTTGAAAGATCAATTAGAATATTTTTAAAGGAAAATATTCATTTTAATTGAAATATACTTTTAAACAAAAAAACATATTTAAATTATTTTTTCTAATAATCTTGGAATATTATAAAAGAATCTCTTAAAATCATTAAAAACAATTATTAAGGAAAATATACATTCAATTTTAAAAAAAACTTTATAAAATATAAATTTATTTCACAATTCTATTCATTGAAAATAATTGTGGATCCATATATTGGAAGCTTCAAAATAATGAGTGGTTATGATGGTGGAAAATAACACTCATCTTTATAACAAAGTTTCTATTAACATTTTTGACAAATTCTAAACATGCATTGTTTTTAAAATTGACATAGAGATTCCTTTAAACATTTTTATAAAAAACCACACATTGGTAAAAATATATATAATAAATAATTTTAAAAATTTTAATAAAATTAAACAGATTTTTGGAAAACATGGAAATGAATGAAAAATGGTTTTTAATATAAGGGAGAAATAATTTTAGTTTTATTTAAAAACATTCATTTGGAATATGGATTTTTCAAAGAGTAGAAAATCAAGAGACAAATTTATTATAAATATATAAAGTGAGGTGAAAAAAATATATTAATTTTTCAGAGATATATCATAATATTTCATCATTAGAAGCTTAATCATAAATATTCCCAATAAATAATGGGATTCTACAGTCAAACCCTTACCACATTGGGAACAAGTGAATTATATTACCTATTAAAGAATTAAATAATATGAAACTATAAATATCATTAAAATATTTTTATTCAGGAAATGAAATGTTATATGGTTAATATATACATCGTTTAAAATAATATAGGTGCATAACATAACATTTTTTCCAAAGAAGACAAATTGGGAAAAAACCTTGAACACTTTATTATATTTTGAACAATAAATCTAGTGAAAGGGATATCCTAAAATGGATATTTAAACACCCATAAATATCATGATTTATAATATAAATCAAAATCTTGTGTACTATTTTTACAGTATATATTATTAAATTTTTGAATATGGAATGTATCACACAAATATTAATGTGAGATGAAAAATACTTAACTTAAGTATCATCATCCTTCAAATATGTTAGAACCTGTTGTATAATAAATATAAGTGTATTATAAATATATTATTTAACCATAATAATATTTATCATATCCTTTATTATTTACTTATGACTTTTCAATTATTATTTATTAACAATTACTTGTTAAAATTATGTTTCATTTAAAAACAACTTTATTTTTCATGTATGTTTGGGTTTTGTATTTTTGGTCCTTTTATATTGATCATGGTTATATAACATAAATTTTTTTAACCATAAAATATTAATAATATATATTAATCATATATGTTTTTATAGTAATCCATTAATATTAAATTTTGAAAATGAAACACACTATTCATGGAGATAGTAGGTTGTATATAGGCATGAACACATATTCAATTTTCTAAATGTGTTAAATGAAAGAAACATTAAAAATATATTTACATAATAGAATAAATTGTATTCCATATATATTTCATATATTAATTAATTTTATGCTAATTACATTCCATGCAAAGCAATAGTGAAAAATGAATCACTTCACCTCATAAGGCAAAAGTTTTTTGTACACGTGAAGGATGTTATTTTATCACCTGTTGAATGGAAAGTATGAAGGTTTATGTTATATAATAATTTAGAAATTATAATTATATTAAAAATATCATATATACTTATTTAATATAGAATTATTGACATCCAAGTAAAACATAAATGGAAACAAATTACATCAGTTCACATTGAGGTAGTTTGTATTACACACGTGCGACATAATTGTTTTCCAATGTATTGTTAGTTAAGAAGGATGTTGTGGTATTAAAATTATATAGGTATAATTATTTTAATAATATCATATATAAATATAAAATCTATAATTATATCCATACATTAGTGTTTGTGATGGAAAATTAATAACATTATTTCGTGAGGCGGTAGTTCTCCATACAAACAAATGTTGATTACATATCCCATTTGATGGAAGTGTAGATGGTCATTGAAAAATATATTAACAAAAAAAATCTCATTATTTTGTAATATATTGAGGATATTATATCATAATATTAAATAATAAATGATGTAGGAGGGGTAAGTAATCAAATAAAACACTCAGTTAGAGAAGTTACAACATCTTCGGTCAACATATTTTGGTTTGCACTAAAAGCCATCCTATGTTATATTTCTGTCTTAAACTTGGGTTATGAAGAGATATTAGGAAATTAAAGATTTTAATTTTATATTATTTGAAAAAAAAAGTCTTTTATATGTTTTTACACAAGAGAAGAGTTGGTGGGATTTTATTAGTGGGGGAGACGTTGCACTTCGTATTTTGTAAAACGAATATAGCTTACCAACATTTTATATTCCAAAAACCAGAAATTTTTTTATTATCACACCTATGAGGTTTTAATGTTCTAATTTGGACATAAAATGGTTGTTGGAAAATTTTCATTTTCATTCAACTCCTTTTCCTATTAGTTTACCTCAGGTTAACCAATTTTAAACATAACTGTTGTAATTACTTTTACTATTTTTACTACCAATAGTGCTAAAATTTAATGTAATGATTATTATAAAATATAAATTATTCTGATTAAAAATATTTACTCCATGTTTCCAAATTCCATAAATATTATTGGAAATTTTTAATTTAAAATTAAACCCACAAATCCAAAGAAAAGGCAGTTTTAGAAAGGGAAAAGATTCAAAAGTTTGAAACATTTTTATAACAGAATTCAATATGAAAATAATTATACTGACCAAAATTTAATTAATATATATAATTTAAATAAATTTACTTTTAAAACCATATTAAAAAAATATTTATGTTTTTAAATTCTATAAAATAAATGACCATTCTTAATAATACATAGTACTTTTCACTATTGATCGAAAAGAATATGCTTCACAGAAAATTCTCATAAATTCAAACTAAGATAAATTTTACATAATGACATATAAAAGGAAGTTATTTTTTAATTAAATTTTCAATAAAGGTTAAAAGTAATTTTAAAAATAAGTGTTAAAATTATGATATTTTTAGTTTTTAGAAAATTATAGTTTTTACGTGTAAAATTTGATTTATTATTTTATAAGGGATAGAAAAAAATATAATGAATTATAAATATTTTATTGAAACTACAATATCAAATGTTTATTATCATAATTTTAAAATGTTATTTATTTAATTTCTTTATGAAATAGATGTCTGTGCGTAGAAAATTTATTCATCATAAAATAATATTATTTAATTAGAAATGGTTTATATTTACATTGATTCATTAATTGTTCACCGATGAAATCATTTTATAAGAATTTTTTAAAGATTATAATTTCATAAATTAGTTTATCATATTCATACCCTTCATTCCAAGGGCTAGGTGATAACTATTATATTAAATAATATTATTTTAATAAAATGCCCTATTTCATTAAAACACAGTGTTGTGTGTAGCACAAGCTATAGAATGAATTAAATTTATTAAAAAATATATATATTTCATAAATTTTAATGGTGTCGTAGTTCATCCTTTTTTTGAAATATTTAGAAACATCATCATCATTTCATTTTAGTTGTGGCATGTTTATTTCAACTTCCCCTATAGAAGGAGTGATCACAGTATTTTGTCCATGATTACCAATTCTTCGATGCCATGACATTTTTTCATCCTCATCACTTGTGTAAAATGAGTTTTAAGGATCTAAAATCATTAATATATTTCCAGTAGTTATTTATTTCTTAGTAAATCATTTTAAATATTCCAATTTTTTTATGATACATGAATATTTTTTGTACATACCTTACATAATATCATTATAATGTTGGCTATCACTCGTTTCGTTGTGGTTAACCCCGTAAGCAAAAAATGATTCTTCGATTTTAGTTTCAAACATTTATCTCAAATGTTTGTATTAATTTTATTTTTAATGAATTTTTTTTTAGAATGTAACTAATCATCCATCATATTATGAAATATTATTCTTGATCTTCATATCATGCATAATATATGAGGAAAAACTATTATTTTGAATCCAATGTTTATGTCACGACCCGCCCTCGGGGCCTGTTCCGTGACTACCCCAAACCCGCCTCCCATAGGCCAGGGGCTGGCGAGTAGCACCAAGGCGTAATTCCCAACAAAAAAGAAAGGAATTGCCTTTATAAAGTAAAAAAACACACAGAGTAAGTATGTGGAAGTAAACACTAAGTAAACAGAGTACAAGTAAGTGCAGAAAACAAATGGGCCAGAATACAAACCCAAACTGAAAGTAAAGTACAACTAAAAAAGGTAGTACAACAACTGAAAAGTAAAGCCGCAATGTCTAGCCCTCCACTAGAAGTATCACCTGAAGGGTGGGTACAGATAGCCTCCAAAGATCCTCGGGTCCAGTCGTCCGCTCCGTGTACGTCCCGCCCAGTGGTCCACCTCCAGGTACCAACCTACTCCGCAAGCCTCAACCACGATCAGCGTTGTCCGTCGTCTGCAACCAACACAACGTAGTGTGGGTGTAGCTCGTGCCGGGGTGAGTATATGTTACTTAGTAGGGACCTCGAGACCCCCGACGGTTTCTCTGAATACACAAAGGATAAACCAAAAAGAAAAGATACAATCACGAAGTAACATCCAACACTACTGAGGTATATGCCCATACATATACCCAAGTCATTAGTCCAGTTCTGCTCCAACATCCGAGCCCAAGTTTGATCACGTCCACACAGGATAGCACAACCAATCCACACAGGATAACACAACTCAAATACACAAGTCAATCATTTCGAAGATAATGATTTAAAGACATGACTTAGCTCAAACCATGATTTAATCATGATGTCAAAACCATAGCTGCTGGGGAAAATCCTCCTCTATCGAGTACAGTGAGCATGCCGCTACAACCAAGCGCTTCCCATTAACCTTGTGCTGCTATAGTACTCCACCTGTCGTGTACTGTGGGCCTGCTTCTACAACCAAGCGCTTCCCACCATGGGTCTGCCGCTACAACCAAGAGATCCCCCTCATAGCCTCCATAGGTACTCCCTCTGTTGAGTACCGCGGGTCTGCCGCTACAACCAAGCACTCATCCGTCGTGGGTCTGCCGCTACAACCAAGCTCTCCCCCTCATAGCCTCTAGAGGTACTCCTTCTGTTGAGTATTGTGGGTCTGCCGCTACATCCAAGCGCCCCTCCACCTAGGGTCTGCCGCTACAACCAAGCGCTCCCCACTAGGCTATCCAAAACACACTGAGTCGATCGATTAGCAGTCGTCAAGTCTCAGCCAGCTCTGGGGTTTCCGCACACAGCATGCTCATTCCGGGAGGGTCCACTCCATGAGCCAAGATGTCGTTACTCCAAGTGTCACAAAGTTCCACGAAGAGGTTTCTCAAAGGACTGCCTCATCATAGGGGTCTCAATGCAACAGACGGCGCGTCAATCGGACGCCCGGTCTGTGAGTTATTATCCTTTTCGTTCCAGGGGCCCAGTTGGTTTCGTGTACGAACCAACCCGACCACGTATCAAATGTTCCCCAAACTCTCATAGTTTATACTCATAGAGACAGTTTCCCAACATGATCACCAACACCACTGACGGTTTGTTAAACGGACGTCCGGTCTGAAAGTTATCAGCTTTTCCGTTCTTGGGGCCCGGTTGGATTTCGGGTTCAATCCAAACCGTCCATTATCCAACTGCATCCAAAACTAAGGAGAAACATGTCAAAAGTTTCGTCTCATCAAGAGGAATCCAACAAAGTCGATGGCACGTCAATCGGACGTCCGGAGCTCGAGATATAAGCATTTCCGCTCCAAGGGCCGGGTTGGTTTCGGGTTCGAACCAACCCGGCCATACCCAAAGTTCTCTGAAACCTTGAGAGTAATATACCAAAACGACCGTCTCGATCCATGGATCACATCGCAACTGACGTTGCATCGATCGAAGGTTCGTAACACAAGATATGGTCAAATGAATGAAAATAGTCCGAAAATGGGGGTTTCGGGCCCGGACCGACCCGGCCCGAGACACCCTGGGTCAGCCCGAACCGGGTCGACCCGACCCGGGTCCGGGTCCGGCTCGCATGGGCGCGGCCCGGACTTGGCGCGCCCTGGCCCGGCCTGGGTGGCCCGACCCGGCCTGGACAGCCCATCCCGGCGCGCTGGCGCGGCCGACGCAGCCAGGTGGCTCGGCCGAAACGGCCGAGCAGTTTGGGGGGGAGGAGCTACCCCCCCCCCTATTTAATGAAATGAGTCCCCCACGTGGGGGTCACTTCTGCTTCAAGCCAGTGGTTTCGAACCCCCAGTTCTCCCCCTGACCGGCCGGCCCGCTCCGGCCGGCCGGCTGCTGCACCACGGGGCTGGCGTGGGCCGGTCCCCCTTCTCCGACACCGGCGGCCGGAAACCGGACGCCGCTCCCTGCTTCGCCGCGGCCTACGGTCATGGCCTTGTTCCATCTGGTGCAGCGTGACGGCGTCGCGCCCCTCCGTCGTGGCCCCGCTCCGGCCTCGGTGTTTTCGTGATTCTCTGGCGTGGCGCGACGGCGCCGTGCATCCTTGCCGCATGATCCTGCATGGTGCGACGACACCACACCATCTATGTTCCAAACCACAACAAGGTTAATCAACAGAATCAATGGAGGAGGGTCATCCGTGTTTGTGCGGTCCGGCCCACTCCCGTTAATTGATAGTAAGCAGTCCATTTGAAACGAGGAACGATGAAAAAAGAATTCACGAATAAAAAAAATAAATCCCCTGCCTCGTTGAATTTATTGAGCGAAGGTTCGTCGCGGATTTTATCGTCGAGGAAGAAGGCGTCGCGGAAGAAGAGGGTCGTTGGTATCATTGTACATGGCGTCGTGTCGTCGATCTCTGAGGAAGGCGTCTCTCACCGTCGTCCGTCGAAGGAGGTCGGCGTTCTTCGTCGGCGGCGGTGCGTTCTTCGCGTTCTTCGACGAAGAAGAAGAACTTCAAGCCTTGAGAAAATTCTTCCAAGCCTCTCTCAACAAGATCACAACTATAATAAAATAAGTGTTTGTCATATTTTATTTCCCATGCCAAGCATTTTGAAATTCAAAAATGAATCCATCAATTAATTGAATTAATTGAAACGTTTAAACCACCCTATTAAAAGAGGCATTTCATAACAGATAAAAGCAAGGGTTGACTTTCATTTAAAGGGGGTGCGGGTGTGTTACTTAAATATAGGAGGGGGTTGAAAAAGGTGGGGCTCGTGTGGGCCCCACCCCACAAATATCCAACCTACTGGAGTAGGATATAGTGGGTCCCACTCCAATCACATAGCTTAGGTTAAACAACATTAAATAAAATAAAAATCGGCCGCACCATTTTTATTTTATTCCTTCACTTAACCCAAAAAATTTAATAACCACACCCGAGCTAACGCAACTCTAGAAAAGGTGTTTCGAAGAAATTATCGGCGTTGTGATTCCATCGGTGCCCTTGGAATTCGATTCCGAGCACCGGTTTAAAAGTTAGCAAAACCTACTCGTTCGTTTACTGAACGTACCCGATCCAAACTTCGAAAAATGATTCCAAGCACACCGGGCCTCGGAATAAGGTGCCGTCAGAAACTGAATTCTTTTCAAATCCAAAAGAAAATTAAGAAAAAAATTCCCTTGAATTTTAAAGGTCATTACATTACTCCCACCTCAGGGCTTTACGTCCCCGTAAAGCTATAACACAAACTAGGGAAACAAAAGTGGTACTGAGCACGCATCTGAGCCTACCGCTCCCATGTGCTCTTCTGAAGGTTCCCGTACTGCCAGAGAATGCGCACCCAAGGAATAGACCGTCTACGTAAGATCTGATCCGGTCGATCCTCAATCCCCACTAGAACCTTCATGAATGTTGCCCCATAGTCAAAGTCCATCTCCCCATGGTCGATGACATGCATCGGGTCGTGCACGTATCTCCTCAGCTGAGATGTGTGGAAGACGTCGTGCACCCGGTGCAACTGAGGTGGATGGGTCATGCGGTATACCACCTCGCCTACCCAATTGAAGACCTAGAAGGGTCCAATGAACCACATATAATACATGCCACCCCATCCAAAACTCAGTAACTCATGTCGAGGTGAGACCCGTAGTGAAACGTGGTCACCATCCTCGAACTCTAGTGGCCTCTGCCTCCTGTCAGCACAAGACTTTTTCCAGCTCCGAGGTGTCCTCTTCCGCTCTTGGATGACTTGGACCTTTTCTGGTCCTACAAGAGCTTCTAAGATTTCTTCTTTTCCGATAAGATAAATCTGGTCTCATCCCCTGGATGAACCCCGTTCTTCGCCTAATACAGTCAATCCTGACATGGATGATACTAATCCATACCAAGGATGACGTCGTAAGGCCTCGACGCTACTACCAAGAGATCCAACCATTACTCTCACCTCCAAGGGTTGAGTCACACTGTCGGCATCAGTGTGAGGTCACTGGGTCTCCTCTAGTAGGAATCTCAAAGTGGGGGTCAAGTCAACGGTTTTTAAACCGGAACCTCTTAGTAACAACATAAAGAGAGGACAGGAAGGTAAACACCACAAGAAAGGTGTATTTTATTACAGCAGCTCAGAGTACAAAGACACAAAGGTTTTACAAAAAAACAACAAAAAATCTTGATGCAACATGAACAAAAGTCTCCAGGTCTGGAGCTAGTCCCGCTTCTGTCCATCTACTCCCGGAGCTCCATGACCGTAGGCTTCATCTGCCTGAAGCTGAGCTCTCTCATGTCCACATGTTCCCTGCGGTCGGGGTGGACCTCCTGGTGGTGGTGGTGGCAACACCTCAAAGCGTCGTCCACCTCCAGCTGCACGGCCATCTCCCCTGCCACGGTTTCCTGCTCCATGCGGTCCACCTCGATCGAACCTTTGCCTCTTCCTAGGAGGTCCTTAGTTTATCTGCTGATCATCTGTATTGTGGGTTGGACAGTCATGATCCATGGGACCAACCCCGCCGCAGGAGTAACACTATCCACTTATGGTAAGTTGTTCTCCTCCCCGGTTGCCTCGTACAAACGATCTTGTGTTATGCGGTCGACCACTAGTAGGTCTAGTCCCTATGGACCTCCGCGTCATCTCTCTACTTCTCGTTGAAAAAGACTCTGCCACATGCCGGCTAGTGGTGGGTCCTGCTGCCGAAGACTGCTCAGCAAGGAAACTCTCCACTAGGAGGGCTCGCTCCAACACCCCTGTCTATGTCGGGATGATGTGAGAAACAACTGAAGCTCTGATCTCTCGCCTGAACCCCTGCTCGAAGGTTCGGGCCCTGAAGAATGGGTCTCATACCATGTCCGTGGAATAGCGTGAGAGATCAGTAAATGTCGCCGAGTACTGGGCCACGGTCATGCTGCCCTTCTGCAGTTGTAGTAGCTCCTGGATGTGCACCACACGAAGGGTGTCTAGGAAGAACTCCGAGCTGAAGATGCTCTCAATGTCCGTCCAGAGGAGAGATGCCTGGTCGTACACCTGGAGCATCAAGCTCCACCATCTGCTTGCTGCCGCATGTAGGAAACTCGCTGCAAGGTTCACCATGAGGTCTTCTGGTGTCCCTACCAAACGGAAAACTCGTACAACTTCCTCCATCCAATACTCGGCTGCCTGAGGGTCCGTCTCCTCACAGAACCTAGGCGGTCGCTGACGCTGAGACTCATGCAGTGCACTAAGGAGACATGCACCATCAGCGGTTGGGGCTGGTAGCATCGGTGGCTCGGCGGGTAGAGGTACTTCCGGTTCCATTGTTGTCAAAGGGCCCTACACCGAGGCCTCATCGCTCGGTGGGCTACTGTCATGCACAATGCTCGGAACCCTAGCTCGCTACCGTCGTGGGGTCATCCTGAAAAGAAATAGGTGTGCCACGGTCAAAGAGTATACCTGGTGATCTGACACAAGTAATCACAAAGAAAACTTTTTAAAACACACATGCAATCAATGTTTTCGTGCATTGAGTTGGAAATCAGAAGTCAGGGTCCTGTTGTACGGATACGTCGGCCGCCGCACCAACACTGGACTCCCTGGACTGATTAACCACACTCAATACCCATAACACTATTGTTTCATATGGATGAAAGATCAGAGTCCAGAGTTCTTCGGTAGAACCGAACTCCTCTGATACCAATTTTGTCATGACCCTCCCTCGGGGCTTGTGTCGTGACTACCCCAAGCCTGCCTCCCATAGGCCAGGGGCTGGAGACTAGCACCAAGGTGTAATTCCTGATAAAAAGGGAAGGCATTGCCTTTATGAAGTAAAGAAATACACAGTGTAAGTAAGCGGAAATAAACACTAAGTAAACAGAGTACAAGTAAGTGTGGAAAACAAATGGGCCAGAATACAAACCCAAACTGAAAGTAATGTACAACTGAAAAAGGGAGTACATCAACTGAAAAGTAAAGACGCAACGTCGATCCATACACTGGAAGTCCTACCAGAAGGGTGGGTACATATAGCCTCCACAGCTCCTCGGTTCCAGCCGTCCGCTCCGTGTACGTCCCACCCAGTGGTCCACCTCCAGGTACCGACCTTCTCCGTAAGCCTCAACCACGATCAGCGCTGTCCGTCGTCTGCAACCAACACAACGTAGTGTGGGCGTAGCCCGTGCAGGGGTGAGTATACGCTACTCAGTAGGGACCCCGATACCCAAGATGGTTTCCCTAAATCCACAAGGGATAAACCACAAAGAAAATATACAATAACAATGTAACATCCAACACTACATAGGTATATTCCCATACATATACCCAAGTCATTAGTCCAGTTCGGCTCCAACATCCGAGACCAAGTTCGATCACGTCCACATAGGATAGCACAACCAATCCACACAGGATAACACAACTCAAATCCATAAGTCAATCATATCGAAGATAATGATTGAATGTCAAGACTCAGCTCAAACTAGGATTTAATCAGGATGTCGAAAACATAGCTGCTGGGGAAACTCCTCCTCTATCGAGTACAGTGAGCCTGCTGCTACAACCAAGTGCTTCCCATTAACCATGGACTGTTGTAGTACTCCACCTGTCGAGTACTTTGGGCCTACTGCTACAACCAAGCGCTTTCTACCATGGGTCTGCCGCTACAACCAAGAGCTCCCCCTCATAGCCTCCAGAGGTACTCCTTCTGTTGAGTACCACGGGTCTGCCGCTACAACCAAACGATTCTCTACCGTGGGTAAATCCCTAAAACTAAGTGCTCCCCCTCATAGCCTCCAGAGGTACTCCTTATGTTGAGTACCACAGGTCTTTCGCTACAACCAAGCGCTCCTCCGCCGTGGGTCTGCCGCTACAACCAAGCGCTCCCCACTGGGCTATCTGAAACACACCTAGTCGATCGATCAGTAGTCGTCAAGTCTCAGCTAGCTCTAGGGTTTCCACACACATCATGCTTGTTTCAGGGGGGTCCACTTGAAGAGCCAAGAGTTAGTTACTCCAAGTGTCAAAATGTTCCACAAAGAAGTTTCTCAGAGGACCACCTCGTCATAGGGGTCTCAAAGAAACAGACGGCGCGTCAATCGGACGCCCGGTCTGTGAGTTATTATCCTTTTCGTTACAGGGGCTCGGTTGGTTTCATGTACGAACCAACCCGACCACATCTCAACTGTACCTTGAACTCTCATAGGGTATACTCATAGGGACCGTTTCCCAATGTGATCACCAACGCCGCTGACGGTTCGGTAAACGGACGTCCGGTCTGAAAGTTATCAGCTTTTCCGTTCTAGGGGCCCGGTTGGATTTTGGGTACAATCCAACCCGGCCATTATCCAACTGCATCCAAAACTCAGACAAATCATTCCAAAAGTTTCGTCTCATCAAGAGGAATCCAAAAAAGTCAACGACATGTCAATCGGACGTCCGGTGCTCGAGATATAAGCATTTCCGATCCAAGGGCCCGGTTGGTTTCGGGTTCGAACCAACCCGGCCATAACCAATGTT
This sequence comes from Viscum album, assembly GCA_963277665.1. Lineage (NCBI taxonomy): Eukaryota > Viridiplantae > Streptophyta > Magnoliopsida > Santalales > Viscaceae > Viscum > Viscum album. Next base: position 2,058,731,151 of record OY728133.1, on the reverse strand, counting down.
CTCCGAAACCTTGAGTATAATATAACGAAACGACCGCTGTGATCCAATGATCGCATCGCAACTGATGGTGTGTCTATCGGAGGTCCGTAGCCCACGATAGAGTCAAAAGAACGAAAATAGTCTGAAAATGGGGGTTTCGGGCCCGGACAGACCCGGCCCGAGACCCCCTGGGTTGTCCCGAACCGGGTCGACCCGACCCGGGTCCGGGTCCGGCCCGCTTGGGTGAGGCCCGGCCTGGCTGGCGCGGCCCAGCCCGGCCTGGGCACGGCCAGGTGGCTCGGCCAAAACGGTCATGCGGTTTGGGGGGGAGGTGATGCCCCCCTATTTAGTGAAACGCGGCCCCCCACTTGGGGGCCGCTCCTGCTTTCAGCCGGGGGTTTCAAACCACCGGTTCTCCCCCTGACTGGCCAGACCGCTCCGGCCAGCCAGCTGCTACACTACGAGACTGGTGCGGGCCGGTCCCCCTTCTCTGACACCGGCGGCTGGAAACTGGCCGCCACTCCCTGCTCTGTCGCGGCCTACGACCGCGGCCTTTGTCCGTCTGGCGCCGCGCGATGGCACCGTGCCCCTCCATTGTGGCCCAGCTCCGGCTGCGGTGTTTTTGTGATTCTTCGTCATGGCGTGACGGCGCCGTGAACTTTTTCGACTTCAATGGTGCGGCTCGGCGGCACCGCGCGTAGTTGCCACATGATCCCGCACGGTGCGACATCACCGCGCTATCTCCGTTTCAAACCACAACAAGGTTAATCAACAGAATCAAGGGAGGAGGTTCGGCCGTGTTTGTGCTGTCCGGACACCTCACGTTAATTGATAGAAAGCCGTCCAATTGAAACGAGGAATGACGACGGAATAATTCATAAATAAAAACAATAAATCCCCTACCTCGTCAAATTTGTTGAGCAAAGGTTCATCGCGGATTTTATCATCGCGGAAGAAGGCGTCGTAGAAGGAGAGGGTCGTTGACGTCGCAGTACATGGCGTCGTGTCGTCGATCTCCGAGGAAGGCGTCTCTCCCCTTCGTCCGTCGTCGGAGATCGGCGTTCTTCATCCGCGGCGGTGCGTTCTTCGCGTTCTTCGACGAAGAAGAAGAACTTCAAGCCTTGAGCAAATACATCCAAGCCTCTCTCAACAAGCTCACAACAATAATAAAATAATTGTTTGTCTTATTTTATTTTCCATGCCAAGCATTTTGAAATTCAAAAACGAATCCATCAATTAAATGGATTAATTGAAACATTTAAACCGCCCTATTAAAAGAGGTGTTTCATAACAGATAAAAGGAAGGGTTTACTTTCATTTAAAGGGGGGTGTAGGTGTGTTACTTAATTAAAGGAGGGGGGTTGAAAATAGTGTGGCTCATGTGGGCCCCACCCCACAAATATCCTACCTATTGGAGTAGGATATATTGGGTCCCACTCCAATCACTTAGCTTAGGTTAAACAACTTTAAATAAAATAAAAATCGGCCACAATATTTTTATTTTATTCCTTTATTTAACCCAAAAATTTAGCAACCACACCCAAGAAAATGAAACTCGGGAAAAGGTGTTTCTAAGCAATTACCGGCGCTAAAATTCCATCGGTGCCCTCGGAATTCGATTCCGAGCACCGGTTTAAATGTTAGGAAAACCCGCTCTTTGTTTATTGAACGTACCCGAGGAAAACATCAGAAAATGATTCCTGGCACACCGGGCCTCGGAATCAGGTTCCGTCAGAAACATCGTTCTTGTAAAATCCAATATAAAATTAAGAAAAAATTTCCCTTGAATTTTACTGGTCTTTATAGTTTTTTCCTTTTTCATGATTTCATATTACTGTCATCAAAAAAATAATTTTACTCTACTTTATTCTTCCAAAATTATTTTCATTTTTAGCTTGAAACAATTTTCCTGGATGTTGTTTCAAACATTATTTATAATAGTAACATGGTCAGTCACACCTTCGACAGACTTCCTATAGGGAATCTAATTATTTTTTCTTCAAGAATATTCTATAATTTGATGAATGTTTTCTACATATTATTTCATATTATGAATGTTACTTTCTATACTTTCAGTGTTTCTCACCCTAAATATATTCCTACTTCATTGGAGAAACATGTTGTGCCAAAAATTAAACATCTTCTTCCCATATAAACGAAAACACTAAAAATATCCAAAAAACCACGATCTTCTATAGAAAATGATATATTCCTAAGATGAGTTTTTTGAGATGCAAGAAAACATTCCACACCATATTTCCTTGTGAATGAAAATCTTTTCATAAAGTTATTTTTTACTTAAATTGATGTGATTGTTTTCTCACAACCTTTCTCAACACAATCATTACTAGGTTTGTTTCTAAAACATATATGGTTATTATAATTAGTTGAACTTTTCTATTTAGTTGGTGTATATTTCAAATAATTAATGGGATGAGTTCTGTTATATTATTGAGATGTTTCATCATTTACTGTTGAATATTTGTTAAAATTCATGATAATCATATTAAAGTTACTTTCAGACTCAAGTAATATTTATTCAGTTTTATAAATCAAATATTCATTAACAATGAGTTTATTAATTTCTTTATTCTGAAACATTCATCTTGAAGTTTTTTTCTCATTAAGGTAAAAATCATCCTTTTAAAATATTCCAGGCTTCCATACATTCTTATTCATAATTTCATTCTTTAGTATTCTTGCTTCTTTGATGATTTTTGGTTTTTCAAATAATAGGCCTCATGTTCTGATCATAGAGAATATTCAATATGTGTTTCTTCAACATATTATTATTCAGTATATGTCAATTATTTAATTATCTAAACACTAGTATAGAAAGTTATGAACTCCATAAAATATTCATCTTCTATTGAAATGATTTCAGTATCTTTTTATATAACATACTTTATTAACATATTTATTCTATTTTCTAGTGAAATTTTTTATACTTCCAGTAGATTGTAAATATTTTTTGTATGTTTTTATCTACTTCCTGTATTGATTTTTTCATCAGAATAACTATCATATTATCCAAGTTTCTTTTTCAGACAATTCATTTCAAAATTTCTAATCCCTCCATACTCAAAATAAATTATGTGAGAGTTTGTATTTTTAAATTTTTTACCATAGACATAATTTTTAAATTCCAAAGTAATTATTATATAATCTTCATCAACATCAACATTCTTATCTGACATTTCATTGATCCCCACTATCTCATATTCAAGTTCAAGATTATTTAGTTTCTTTATAGCTTTAAAAGATGATTCTTCTTTAATCCTCCTTTTGAATAATGTATTATTCCTCATCCCATCTGCTATAATAATTTCTAATAATTCATCCATTAATTAGTCATATTTATCTTCTAAGGTAAGTTTTTTTGGATCAAATCTCTCTTGAATGTTTATAATGAGTTTATTTACAATGATATAATCTTGCATTAGATAATTGATTCCTCTAATGTTGTAGTAAATTTCATAAACATTGGTGAAGTAGTCCCTCATATACACATCATCATCAATTCAGATGTCTGAATACATTCTTATGTATATTTCTTATAGTTATTACTTCACATTGATATTTTCCTTAAAATAATTTTTATTTTGTCTAATGTTGTCTTGTGAAAAATCACTTTTATAACAAAAATTATAAAAATGTCAATAAATAAAATTTAATTCTTTCCCATACACATCAACAATTATTTGATCAGTAAATATTATAGGAGAAACATTCTTAATTTTTTGAAACCCTATTGTAGCAGCATCAATCACCACTAGTATAGGAGAGGGAAGATATGGTACCATTATGTTTTTTCATCGTTGCTATACTTTTCAATCAGATGTATGAATGCATATTTTATTAAAATTGTTGATATTATCAATGATATGAAAATAGAGTATTAAATAGAGGTAACCTATATGATATGGCACTAATTGAATGTTTTAGGAGCATGAGAACCACTAAGATGTGGGGGTTGAATTAGTGTTTATAATTTGTAATTTCTTCCCTATGAAAATGTACCCCTACATACTTTAATAAAATCTACCATTTTAACTTTATAAATCTCCACAAAACTTTTTATGAAGTTTTTAGAAAGTATATCATGGATTATTATATGTACAAGGTTCTACCCTAATGCTAGTGATAACATCCATACTATGGAGACTCTTGTTATTCAATTTAAATCCAACATAATATGAAGAGAAAACAATTATCAAACACCCAATAGACTCATTTAATCTATAGATATGTAATTATATTGACTCCAATCAGTTATAATGATTCTTAGAAATAATTAATCAAAAAAATATGCAAATATTGTCATAATAGCTAATATAATATATGTCCAAGACTTCTGTACCATATGTAATCCATCCATTAAGACACCATTTGGTGCACTGAACATTCATCTATTATAAACCCATCTAATGCGCCTCCACACACTCTGTCTCTGATATGTTTCATTTTCTTATTTATAAACTGTTGAACCTCACAATCCCTATATGGTACTTATGTATGATAAAATTTGATCGCTAAACTCTTCCTAGTTGTAACACCCTGACCCCACTAGGCTAGAGCCGGTGCATTACCTGTGATATTCTCATGGTTAGAAGGAATTAAAATCCTCAAGGAACGATCATTTTAGTATTCTTTAAGAAACTAGATACATAAAATTAACATAAATTACATTGGATAAGGTTACAAGATACAATACATAATGAAAAACAAAAACTGCCTCCACAAGCACTCAATAAATGACATCCTCTTCATAACCTGTTGAAGGTAAACAATGAAAGAGGTGAGCTCAAATGATCAATAAGGGTTAAAAATAGTGGATGCATGAGTACAATAAAAAGTGAATCATAATCAATCTAACATAATCAAAATGACATAGTGAATAAATGAACCACTAATTCCATTAATAAACTGAGAATGAAACTGTATCCATAGATTTTGTCATTGTGAAAACCTCATAGATAGTAATAATAACTGATAATGAATAAAGAGAATGCTTATTAATTGGTCTTCATGTATCTGACACATGAAACATAATACCATAAGAACGGTTTAGTTCTATGGCTAGAAACCCGTATGATTTTTGGAAACAAACTCGAAGGGTCTGTCGCCAAACTATTTTGTCTCATGAGACCTACCTATGCATGGAGGGGATGTAGTGCGCCCCACCCACCTCTGCATACAAATAATTATTTATAAATAGATTCAATAAAATAGCAATATGTATTTACATTATCCATATAGATTAGAGGATACAGATTCATCATCATTTCCACCGTCAAAACAACATTCAAAATAAATACCATATGTAAAACGGTATACGGCTTATAAAATAATAATATCCATGATATGAGTATATGGATATTTAAATGTAATATAATTTCATTTGAAAAGTGATCTCAAATGGTCATTAGGTACACCACATAAGAAAGATTAGGTGCACAATTACTAAGCAAGTCACAATGAAGTGAAAATTGAGGGAAAGCTCGTTACCGTGTTGTATTCAATTGAGTCATATGAAAAAAGTTAATAACTACTAAAAGAGTCACATAATACAATTAATAAAATGGGAACCATGATAAAAATGTCAAATGGCAGTACACCTATACCACATATAAGAAATAAGAGTCGAACAATGAAAATACCACAGAATTGAAGGTGAGATGAGAAAACCTCTTACAAACATTTTGGCTTGGTAAAGAGTGTTATTGGAAGGTCTTAATGTGAGGTAAAGGGGTATCACATTATTTATATGTAAAAAGGTCATTATGGGGTAGTTGATAAAACTTTCCCCATAATTAGAAATTTAAAACAAAAGCGCACAAGATAGGGTGGATTCTTGAATAAAAGTGTGAGAGAGGATCCCTTACCTTATTATTTGGGCTCGTTTGTTAACTTGGTTTTAAATTATTGGTTCACTTATATTCATGTTCGGATAAATATATATGATGGATGTGAATGTCCAGAAATGAAATTATACACTATTAGTGAACATCTAGGAGATTACATGGTTTTAAATTTAAATCAGGTTACTTAGATTGAGGTCGAATGTTTATAAATATATATATAACCTTAGTGATAACCGTTTTGGTTAATCGGTGGGTTTGATTACGATGAACATGTTTTTATTTATAACTTAATAACATTTTTACAAAAGTATTAAAGAACTAAAAATAGGATATAGTACATAATAATCTGGTTCAACCATAACAGAAATGGTTTTCTGAGTAGAATTCATGATTATAATAGAAATCGATAAACTGTTGTCCTTGAATGTGCTAAATTAGTACATCTCAAACGGTGCTTTCATTTAATTCAAATAAAAGTGGGGAAAGGAGAGAAGATAATAGAATATATACCATTAGCATGAAAAAATTCTAGTTCACATATGTTACTAGATTTATCATAATATTTTGGTGAAGGGAGGTGAGAAAATAAATAAAAATAAAAGAACATAAAAGAAAAGAAGGGATTTGAAAGAGGAAATTACCTCTTGAGACTTCCTCCTTTGATAACCTCTTAAGGGGAGAGGTTTTGGTCTTTTTATGGGACCAAAGATTTCTGGACGTGGGGGAGGAGGTTGGGAAGGTATTTGGACAGGATTTGAAGAAGGAACAAGGCTTGAGAGGAGTGAATGGAAGGGGGTGAGAGGGGTTTTTTATAGTGCAGGAGAGAGAGGATTTCTTAATATAAAACTCATTAATTTATTATTTCCTCTAAAAACAACCAATAGTGAGTATTCCATTACCAAGACCAGTAATATATGAATGTGAATTCGAACCAATTGTCTTTACATCAGCATATCATCATCAATGACTGAATTAATCCATTATTTAGCATTTATTGTGAATTATCAGATTTTACTATTCATCAAAAATTTAAGTATTTCAAATAAATCCCAAAAATTTACCCTAAACATTTTTCAATGTGTAGAATCCAAAAATGAAGTCCATTTTTGAAAAGTAATTTTCTAAATATGATTAATTAAATATTTAATTAAATATTTATTTAATTGAAATATACAATCACTTAGAATATTCATCTTCGTCTTTAGGGAGTCTAAATTCATATATACACTCAAGGGTATGGATACCATTCAAAAGAGTCATTTACTATTCAAAAGGGTAAGTTACTATTCCTATGAGTTGGTTACTATTCATAAGGGTAGGTTACTATTCACTAAAAAATTTTGTTAATTCTATCAGACTCTAAATATCATCTTGAACACAACCGTGTATATCATATTTTTAAAATTCAAGTCACTGAGCTGGTAAATTTAAGTTTAGTGTCTAAGTTATGGTTATCCCTGCTAAGTATCCATGTTTTGTTCTATAGGAGATCAGTGATTCATGAAATATAGGCTACCTAATGAATATAGTGTATTTAAGAGAAGTATACCATAAGATGTTTGGGGTGCTACATTATTCCCTCCTTCGGAAATTTCATCCTCGAAATTTTATGTTTAAAGGCCACCAAAAATATGTGGCTGATTATTTTTCATAACATGCTCAGGTTCCCATGTTGCTTCCTCCATATTCTGGTTTCTCCAAAGAACCTTCACTGGGTGAGTTATTCGATTTCTCAATATCTGATCCCTTGTGTCACGAATCCCTATAGGATTTTCACAATATGACAAATCAGGTTCCAGTTAAATTTCTTCATATGTGACTGGGTCTGGCATGTATTTCTTTAACAATGACACGTGGAACACATTATGAACTATGGAGAGATTTGGCGGCATCTCTAGATGGTAATCTACAGCTCAGATTCTTTCCATAATATCAAATGGCCCGATGTACCTGGGGATTAGATTCCCTTTCTTACCAAACCTCAGGTTACCCTTCCATGGAGATACTTTCTGAAAGACATGATCTCCCACCTGGAATTCCAAATCCTTTCTCCAATTGTAAGAATAACTCTTCTACCTATATTGGGATTCCTTAATATGGGCTTGAATTTTCTTCACCTTTGTCATGGTCACTTCAATAAGTTCTGGGCCTATAAGTTTCCACTCACCAAATTCGTCCCAACAAGTTGGAGTTGGACACCTCTTTCCATATAATGCTTCATACATAGCCATTAGAATACTAGAATGGAAACTATTGTTGTAGGAAAATTCCACCAAGGGTATGTATTGATCTCACATACCTTGTAAGTCAAGAGATCATGACCTCATCATGTCTTCTAGAGTTTGTATAGTCCTTTCAGATTGTCCATCAGTATGGGGGTGATAAGAAGTACTCATACAAAGCTCAGAATTTAAAGATTTCTGGAGACTTTTCCAGAACATCGATGTAAACTGGAGATCTATATCGGATACAATTGATAGAGGTGCACCATAAAGTCTTAAAACTTCATTAATATACAGTCTTTCCAGGTGCTCGAGTGGAAAAACCTCTCATATAGGAAAGAAATGTGCTGATTTTGTGAAATGATCAATAATTACCCATATTACATCATTCCTTCTAGGTGTCCTCGGTAGTCTGGTGATAAAATCCATTGTAATTTTATACCACTTCCCCATGGGAATAGGTATAGGTTGCATCACTCCTTTGAGATGTTGTCTCTCTACCTTCACTTGTTGAAAAACTACACACCTTGATATGTAGTAAGCAATTTCCCGCTTCATATTATCCCACCAGAAATATTCCTCCAGATCTATGTAATTCATGGTGCTACCTGAGTGTATAGAGAAATTTGAGATATGGGAATCGTGTAATAGTTCTCTTTTTAGCTCAAGTACTGATGGAACACATAACCTCTTCTCAAATTTCAGAACTCCTTTTTCATACATGAAGTCATCCAGTCTTCCATCTTTGATAGCATTAATTTTCTTGTGTAGATTCTCATCATCAGATTGAGAGCTTTTTTTTCTCTAATAAATATGGTTTAGCAATCATTTGAAAGGGAAAAGATGGTTCCCCTTCCTTAACAATTCCCATATCAATATTTAGTAGATCCATGAATATAGGATCTCTTTCAATCCTCATTTGAGTCTGAATGCCATGATCTTTCCTGCTTAATAAATCTTCCACCTTATTCGCCTTTCCTGGGTGGTAGTGTATTGAAAAATTGTAATCTTTTAGTTACTCAATCCATCTTCGTTGCCTCATGTTGAGTTATTTTTTGTCTAAAAATGTATTTCAAACTCTTGTGGTCCGTATAGACCTCACATCTCTCTCCGTAGAGATAATGCCTCCATATTTTCAGAGCAAAGATTATAGTTACTAACTCAAGATCATAAGATGGATAATTTTTCTCACGATTCTTCATCTATCTTGATGCATAAGAAATAATTTTATCATTTTGCATAAGGATGCAACCCAGCCTATTCTTTGATGCATCGCTGTATATCAAAAATCCATCACTTCCAGATGGAAGAGTCAAAATTAGAGAATTGACCAATGTTATTTTCAATTCTTCAAAAAATTCTGTACACTCTTTTGTCCACACAAACATAACTCCTTTTCGTGTGAGCTTGGTTAGCAGGTTAGCCAGTCAGGCGAAATTCTGAACGAAACGCCGATAGTAACCTACTAAGCCAATAAAACTGCGTACCTCGGTTATGTTCGTTGGCGTGGGCCAATCATGGAATGACTTTTTCTTTAGAGGATTAACTTGGATTCGATCCTTAGAGACAATATGGCCTAGAAAAGAAACTGATTAAATCCATAATTCACACTTTCTAAACTTCCCATATAATTCATTTCTTTTATGATTTTCCAGAGTAATCCGCAAGCGATTCTTATGGTCTTCATAGCTTTTCGAGTATACTAGGATAACATCGATGAAAACCACAACAATGTTATGAAGATATCCCTTGAAAACTATATTCCTTAAATCCATGAAAACATAGGGTGCATTTGTCAGTCCAAAATGCATCACCATAAACTCGAAATACCCATACCTGGTTCGAAATGATGTCTTAAGAATATCTTCCTTCCCCACACACAGCTGATGATATCCGGACCAAAGGTCAATATTTGAAACATATTGGGCTCCCTAAAGTTGATCAAATAAATCATCAATTTGTGGAAGAGGATAGTTATTATTTATTTTAATATCATTGATTTCCCTGTAATCAATGCAAAGCCTCAGGGATCCATCTTTCTTCTTGACAAAGAGGATTGGGGATCCCTATGGAGAAACACTAAGTCGAATAAATCCCTTTTCACTAAAATACTCTAGTTGTTTCTTTAGCTCCACTAACACCACATTGGCCATTCTATAGGGGGTCTTTGATATAGGTCTCGCACTAGGAATTAAATCAATAGAAAACTCAACTTCCCTCTCTGGTGGATGTCCGGGTAAATCCTCTGGAAATACATCAATGTACTCTTGTACTATGTTCATGTCTTCAATTTGAATATTTCTTTCCTCACCCATAGATGTTGGTTTATCTTCCTCTCCAAGTATTTAATTCAGTAGAGATACTGGGGGTGGTTCTCGATAAGAATCAAGTGGCGATGTTTCTACCCTAAAGACAAGGGATTCTACACCATTTTCAAAAAAATTAACTACCTTCTTCATACAATAAATCTTCGCATCGTAATTTGACAGCCAATCCATGCCGAGAATTATATCAAAATCAGTCATTAGTATAATGACAAGGTTAGCAACTAAAGAAGATTTTGGTGACTAGAGGGGGACTAGTCGACATGCCTTTGTTGCAATGATACATTCCCCATGTGTTTTGACTGACAACTCCTTTATTAAATAAAATTTGACATATATAATTTTCTTGGAAAACTAAAAAGATATAAATGAATGTGATGATCCATAATCAAATAAGGTGTAGCCCAAGTTTTAGAAAACAATTAATGTACCTTCCACCACATCATTATGAACATCAACCATTGTAGTTGTAATCGCATAAGCTCTCCTTTGATCTCTTGGACTTTTCTAAGTCATGTTTCCTTGGTGTTTAGGACAATCATTTGCATAGTGTACCATCTCTCTGCAATTGTATCATTGAATATCGTTGAATTGTTTCTTCCCTTTGAATTCATCGGATCGATGAACCATTTCTCCACACTTATAGCAGACTCCCATGTCTTTCAAGAATTTCCCGAGACGATTCTTTCCACAGTTCCCACATAATGGGAAACTATTCTTTCCCTTTCTCTTATTTGGTGCTTCTTTATTTCCTTTGTTATCATAGTACCACTTCTTATCTTGGTTTCCTTTGAAAAGATTTGATCTAGAAAATTCACTCTCTGTTTTTATGGAACTTGATACGATTCCATCATATGATGAAATTTTTTGACAAGCTAGTGCCCTCCGAAGACTTGGATTAAGACCCTCAAAGAAATGATCAATCTTGTTTGACGAGTCACGTATGTAATCTAAGGTAGACCTAGCCATCCTTGTAAAATTATCCTCATACTCCGCAACACTGTCTTCTTCCCCTTTTTCAAGCCAAACATTTTCCACTTCATTTCAGTTCGTTGCTCATGAGGGAAATATTTTTTGAAGAATATTTCCTTAAAATTCCTCCATTCCATATCGTCTATTTCTTCTTCCTCTGTGGTATTTTGAATCAAGGACCACCATTGATCAGCGTTGCCCTTGAGACAATATGCTGCCAGTACTACCTTTTCATTTTCATTGCATCTTAACGCAGTGAATGTCTTTTCTAGGGACTTGATCCATTGCCCAGAAACCACTGGATTAGTAATCCCACTGAATGATGGGGGATTATACCACATGAAACAATCCAACACAGGTGTGTAATGGTTATTCGATACAACTTGAGTATGTTGTCCCAATATGGTCATGATCTGATCTCCTGCAATGTTGACTATGTTGACTTGCTCAGTAGGGAGATCCATACTCTGCCCATGAGTATTGATTCCCCTAATTCCATTAGACGCCATCTCTAGATAATGGCACACACTAGATCAGGGTATGAATCATAATGTGTAATATTAACATAACAAAATACTTAGCAAAAATTAAGTTCTTATTCATGGATAATGACATAATCCGAAAAATGGTTTCTTTGTGGAATAATTTACATTTAAATCCTTCATAATGTCTTGTCAAGAAAATATGAATTATCCTTAGCATATCCCCCAAGATTGTCATAATCAAGAGTGAAGCAAGGCCTGTTGTCGTGTACCAGTTCTCGTTCAAGTCTAGCTCAAAGTGGTGTTTTCAGGTTTTACCCCTAGATACATATGTTCCAGAGACACCTCTACCTGCTTTTATCCAGGTAGGGATGTATTTCTTGAAAGATCCAAAAAATATATTCCTTACCAAAATACCAGGTCATTCTTGTAAGTTTATCCCCAAATTCTACCTTAGGGATTTTTTTCACTAAAATATATTTCCTACTCTAGTTTCCAGGTTTCCTACTTAACTTCTTCTAATACCAACTATAACACCCTGACCCCACAAGGCTGGAGCTAGTGCATTAATTGTGATATTGGCATGGTTAGAAGGAATGACCGAAGGAACGATCAGTTTAGTAGTCTTGAATAAACTAGATACATATCATTTACAAAATCTACATTGAATAAGGTTACAAGATACAATACATAATGAAAAACAAAAACTGCATCCACAAGAACTCAATAAATAACCTCCTCTTCTTAACCTGTTGAAGGTAAACCTTAAAAGGGATGAGCTCAAATGCTTAGTACGGGTTACAAATAACGGAAGCATGAGTACAATAATAAATGAATCATAATCAATCTGACATAATCAAAATGGAAGAGTGAATAAATGAACAACTAATGCCAATAATAAACTGAGAATGAAACTACATCCATAGATTTTTTCAATGTGAAAACCTCATGGATAATAATAATAACTGATAATGAATAAAGAGATTTATTATTAATTGGACGCCATGTATGTAGCACATGAACCATAATACCATATAAACAGTTTAGTTCTATGGGTAGAAACCCGTCTGTTTTTTGGAAACAAACTCGAAGGGTCTGTCGCCAAACAATTTTGTCTCATGTGACCAATTGATGCATCGAGGGGATATAGTGGGACCCACCCACCTCTACATGCAAATCATTATTTATAAATAGATTCAATACAGGATAAATATGTATTTACATTATATTTATAGATTAGAGGATACAGATTCATCAAAATTTCCACCGTCAAAACAACATTCAAAATAAATACCGGATGTAAAATGGTATACAACTTAGAAAATAATAATATCCATGATATTAGAATATAGATATTTAAATGGAATATAATTTCAACTTAAAAGTTATCTCAAATTGGAAATAGGTACACCACATAAGAAAGAGTAGGTGCACAATTACTAAGCAAGTCACAATGAACTGAAAATTGAGAGAAATCTCGTTACCGTGTTGTATTCAATTGGGTCTTATGAAAAAAGTTAATTAATCCTAAAAGAGTCATATAATAAAATGAATATAATGTAAACCATGATAACATATGTCAAATTTCAGTACACCTATACCACATATAAGAAATAAGTGTCGAACAATTAAAATCCCACATAATTGAAGGTGAGATGAGAAAACCTCTTACAAACATTTTGGCATGGTAACTAGTGTTAATGCAAGGTATTACTTAGAGGTGATGGGGTATCCCATTATATATATATATAAAGGTATGTATGGGGGAGTTGATAAGACATACCCCATCATTAGAAATTAAAAACAAAAGCCCACAAGATAGGGTGGATTATTGAATAAAAGTGAGAGAGAGGATCCTTTACCATATGTTTGAAGGTGTTCTTAACTTGTTATTAAATATCTGAAAAAAAAATTTGATTAGTAATTTATAATTCAAGAACCTCTTATATAATTAAATGATTTATTATAATCCTTTTTAGTTCATTCTAGGCCTTTTTGATTTGTTATAAGGTTCAATTTTATTGTTCGAGCTCGTTTGCTTACTTGGTTTTAAATGATTGGTTCACTTACATTCAAGTTTGATTAAATATATAAGAAAGATGTGCTTGTCCAGAAATGAAGATATACACTATTAGTGAACATCCATAAGATTACATTATTTTAAATTTAATTTGGGTTACTTAGATTGAGGTCAAAGTTATATATATATATATATAACCTTAGTGATAACCGTTTTGGTTAATCGGTGGGTTTGATTACGATGAACATGTTTTGATTTATAACATAATACCATTTGTAAAAAAGTATTATAGAACTAAAAATAGGATATATTACATAATAATCTGGTTCAACCATATCACAAATGGTTTCCTGACTAGAATTAAAGATTATAATATAAATCGATAAACTGTTGTCCTTGAATGTGCTAAATTCTCACATCTAAAACAGTGCTTTCATTTCATTCTAATAAAAGTGGGTAAAATAGATAAATAATGGAATATATACCATTAGCATGAATAAATTCCATTACATGTATGTTACTGGATTTATCATAATATTTTTGTGAAAGGAGATGAGAAAATAAATAAAAATAAAATAACTTAAATGAAAAAAATGGATTTGAAATAGGAATTTACCTCTTGAGACTTCCTCCTTTGAGAACCTCTTAAGTGGAGAGGTTTTGCACCTTTTATGATAACAAATATTTCTGGACATGGGGGAGGAGGTTGGGAAGGTATATGGATAGAATATGGAGAAGGAACAAGGCTCGAGAGGAGTGAATGGAAGGGGGGTGACAGGGGGTTTTATAGTGGAGGAGATAGGGGATTTCTTAATATAAAACTCATTAATTTATTATTTCCTCTCAAGACAACCAATAGTGAGTATTCCATGACCAAGAATAGTAATATATGAATGTGACTTCGAACCAATTTGTCTTACATCAGCAAATCATCATCAATGACTCAATTAATCCATTATTTAGCATTTATTGTTAATTCTAGGATTTTACTATTCATCAAAATTTTAAGTATTTCAGAAAAATCCCAAAAATTCATCTGAACCATTTCTCAAAGATTAGAATCCAAAAATAAATTCCATTTTTCAAATATAATTTTCTAAATATGATTAATAAAATATTTAATTAAATCATTACTTAATTGAAATATACAATCACTTAGAATATTCATCGTCATCTTTAGGGTGTCTAAATTCATTTATACACTCATGGGTATGGATACCATTCATAAGAGTCATATTCCTATTCATAAGGGTATGTTACTATTCTGAAGGGTAGGCTACTGTTCATAAGGGTAGGTTACTATTCACCTAAAATTAAGTTAATTCTCTCAGACTCTAAATATCATCCTGAACACAACCATGTATATCATATTTTTAAAATTTAAATCACAGAGATGGTAAATTTATGTTTAGTGGCTATGTTATGGCTATACCCTATAATTAACCATGTTTGTTTCCATAGGGGATCAGTGATTCATGAAATATAGGCTACCTAATGAATACAGTGTATTTAATAGAAATATACCATAAGATGTTTGGGGTGCTGCACTAGTAGCTTCTTCTTACCCAAACAAGTGATTCCATGGGTTGAAAATCACTTTTTCAAACATAAAATACATTTATATCCATTTGGTGTCTCTATATAATTCATTTTTATTAGAAATTTTCTCTATCACTCATGTGAACCATGTTCATACATGTTGTACAAACATCTCTTTATATAGGTACACAAACAGGGAAAATTTGGAGAACCCAACATTTTTCTTAGTCAGCCCAAACTTAATTGTATATTATCCTGTACAATTCAAATATTCTAGATGCTTCTCAAAAATTTTAGAATATTCTTGCATCTTAGAAAAAGCTCAACATCAGTGTATTTCTTTGAACATCATTATCTTATATTGATAAATAAATATTGAAGGTTCAAGTCATCATCTTCATTATTAAGGTATTTAATGTATTTTTAAAAAAAGGCTTATAGACAATCTTCTAGTGAAATTTTATTCAATGACTTCATTATATACATTGATGACTGATGACTATTCATTTGACTCACTTCTATTTTATAAAATTGGTATGTTTTACTTGTTTCATTAAACTCATCAAATCTTTGTCTACTTCTCCACATATGACTCCTCTACCGGATCGATTCAAAAAATATTATCCAATTAGCATTATTAGAATACTCTATCATATGGACTCAAATATGTCCAATCATATTAGCTGGTACTATTCCCTAATTTTTCTATAACCCAGCTTCCTAAAGTTGTTAGTTTATAAAACGTAGATATGTACGCCTTCATGGAGTCGTCCATCAATTGAAATTTCATTTTTTGTTTGAGTCTCATCCACATGATGGAACATTGATTGATATAAATGAATTTTATAAAACCATCCTTTTGGATTCAATGATCATCTAATTTCTCCACACGATGTACTTATTACTCCCTTGATGGGTAAATCATTTTTAATTTTCCATCTGATAGAACTCAAAATCATCTCACCCTCAACACAATCTTCCACTTGTATAACTTCATAAATTTAAAACTAACATAACATAATAAAATATCATCATGATGGTACATCATATAATCATCTCTATCAGTTGGAATTATTATAGATACATTCTAATAACTTCATGTTGACTGTAAAACAATAATCATCTCTTTTTAGTGAATCTTTCCCCAACCATAAAACATTATACAACTTGTTACAAAAAAAACACCTTCTTGGAAAAATTATTAATGTTTTCTATTAGGAAACTTAAACATAATTGAATATTAAAATTCCTTTGACCATTAATCTCAGTCATTCGACATCCCTGAATTTCTTTTCTATCAACAATGAGGTCAATCATTGACTCCCCACATAATTTACATCACTTATTTTGTAAAAATATGTAGAAAATAAATAATGTAGACTTTATTCTATTATATCACCATTATCATTAGAAATTTTCCATCTGGTATAATAGTATAACTACAACCTTTATAAACAAATATTTAGTATCATGAGTTTCACTATGATTCTAGGAACATGAGGAATTACACAACATCATCTAACATGTAAAAATTTTATTTGAAAAGTTAAGTAAACCATAATATCCTCATTTGACACATTTATGATTTTTTTTAACACCTCCAATTAATATTTCTAATATGAGATATAGAAAAAATTCAAAAAAAATATATTTTGACACCAAATACAAAACTTGTTTCAAAAAACCTAAAGGATTTTCAATTTTATAATGAACGTTTTAAATCTCACGTGTTGTGATCTCATTTATTATCACCTCAAATGATGTTACACCATGAGATATTATATTAAGGATCAATAAAATTATGTCGTTCCAGTTGATTAATTTTACCATATGAATATTTTATATAATTATACCAATAATCCACCCCCTCTTAGTGGTCATCTATCATGGGCCACATCAAGTGGTATCTGATACTAGATTACATTTAAAGATCAATTAATAAATATAAGACATTAAAAATATTAAGTAAGACATTATCCAGGGTTTTCCCATGATCTATGGGGTAAATTATCATGGAAATATGAATATAAAGATACCATATCTTTTATCTTGCATAAGGGAGGTGAGATATTCATTGACATTTTGGTTTCTGCACATTCCTATCAATTTTTTATAACTCCAGATGATGAGATAATTGTAGAATTTGATGGAAATGAAAAAAATAAAATCATAATGTATGTATCAAATAATGTATATTAAAATTTTTTGCATCTTGAAACACTAAATGATATATATGAAAATGAAAAGAATGTTTTCATTGAAACAACAAAGTCTATTAAGAAAAACTATATATTTTTTGGAGATAATTAAATGAACTAATGATGGTATATGATGAGGCCATTGATGAATAATTTTCAAGGATCAATGATATTTTTAGAAAAATCCATGGTTTTTTTAATAATATTTAATATTCCATAATTGTTAAATAATTGATGAGGAATTTTATAGATCAATTGGATTAAAAACTATCACCCCTATAATAAAGTGTGGATGTAAATATGGATATTTTACAAAAAATTATCATAGATTATGACATAAGTAACATTATATCATTCAAGAATAAATCCAAATATGTGATGGAATTTATATAAGGGTAAATTGAATAGTTATGTAATAAGATTTTGATTAAATAATGGCTTATGATAATGATCACGATGAAGGTATTAATGAGACTATTAGCCTTATATCATGATGGTTCAAAAGGTAGGATGGTATGTAGAGTGAAAATAGTTACTAAAATATTTTAATTTTGATGGAATTCGACAAAATTCATATTATTTTACAAATACAAAATCAATAGAGTATAAATTTTAATGGGGATGGTTATAAAATTTAAAAATTGAAAAAGGTTTATAAAAAGAATGATTCTAACACCATTTCATGGAATATATAATAAAACATGATAAACATAATTCATCTTCATGTATCTATTATTTTGATGAGGATAAATTATTTTCTAAAGTATAAAATATATTGGATTTGTCAAGATGTTCTGATAAGGGATATTATGAGATATAGATGTAATTGAGGTTCAATAATGATTTGGAAGATATTTTGATGAAATTGCTAAGTAAATGAATGAAATGAAAAAAATTACTATTGTTTACAAATAAATCGTCTAAAGATAAGTAATGAATAATCAATAATGATGAAACCTATTTTTATGGGATCAGAATATATGAGCTAAAGGTAGTTTAATAAGAATATATGGTGTGAACTCTGAATAAAAATATGCCAAATAAGGAAGAAGGTTTGTTAGTGACACAAAACAGACATGTCATAGTTCACCATTAAATAAACAAGGAAAAATAATAAATTAATAAATAAGTAGTGGTTAATACTGAATATCTAGAAATGTGTGAGATAATTGGTTCAAACAGTTGGGTAAAAAATAGTGATTATGAATCTCGAGGGATATATACTGTAATTGATAGTGTAGGTATAAAAACAAAACATGTTCGTGGTTGAACAAAAAAATTTTGAGATTTATTCTTTTCCATAAAATAAATAAATTATGATACTTAAACCAAAACTACATATGAAATATAAGGCTCAATTTGAAGGATCTTAGCTCAAAAAAATTAATGATATGTGCCATCAAGGTAGTAGATCATAATTTAATAGTTATGCATGGTGATATGGAATGTATGAATAAATTCTTTTATTTTTGTATAATTTTTAATATTATATAATAATTAAATAATGTAAAATCCCAAGTAAGTAATGAATAATAGATATTATTATCTATGTCTATTTATGAATTAGATAGTGTTTTAGAGGTTTAAAATGAGAATAAATCCAATCTTAAGCATGGAATACACTAATATTTTTTAAAGATTGTTTTACTGCCTTTTGATGGAAACCCAATTTTAAATAAATATTTTGACAATTTTATAATATCTATTTGTCAAAACAAACTTATTCTTTATGATTGGGACAATAAAATTTACTTTTTATAAATTTTTGGAATTTTTCTGACAATGTTCATGTTTTAATGAATAGTGAAAATACTGCATTTTACATCAAAACTAATTTTTCATCAAATTTAATTATATGGTTATATTATATTTTTAATTTCTTTTAAAGTGTAATTATAATATATTTTTACCATTTAATCCAATTTTGGTCATTATAATGAATTCCACTTTGGAATTGGGTATAAACAAGTGCCAAACATTTCTTAGATATTGTTTCAAAAAAACCCGCTATTTGTTTTGACAATAAGAGTTTTTTTTAAAAAAGTTATTGAAATTTCTATGTTTGGAATTTGGTAAAATGGATTCCATATTTGGAATCAGAAGGTCCAAATTATATAATTAAGACTCTTTTGTTTTTGGACAATATGAATAGTAACGGCGGTAATTATCTTTAATTATCGTGATTAATTAGTAATCGGGTAGTTAAAGATAATAAAATAATATCATAATATTAAAAAATGACCCCAACATGTGTCTTAATGATACTTTTTGTGTCATGGACGACCATGATATGGCTTGTGCCAATCTTAGGGACCACATAGAATCACTTTTCGGTGAAAGGGAAACTTCATCATTTTATTTTTAAAGAAAGGAGAATATCACTAAAGAATGTATCACCCAGGTAAAACATTTTTAGTTTTGTCTATGTAAATGATCACTTAAAATATAAATATTCATTGGAAATATGAAGATATTTCCTACATTATTGTATTTTTTTATAATTTTTAGACATTAAATAATTCATTTATTTATGACATCATGATGATGCAATGATTATCTCATTAATGAATGATTTAAATAAAATGAAAAGATAATGTAAAATATAAGAATTACACTTTTAAAGAACCTATTTTATAAGTATATTTAGAATCCTTATCACATTATCCTAGAAATATATCAATGTTGGACATTTTAAATCCAAAACTCATTTTAAAATAAAGTAACATTTCTTGGCTTTCCAAGAGTGCCCCTCCACTCTCATATAAAAGGCCCCCACCTCTACCTCCTTACCCACACTTCCCAAGCCATTGGATCTACCAAAATCTAATCATTTTATCTCTCCACGTCCCTCTTTTCATCCTAGAATCCTTACCTTAGGCAGAAAGCTCTTCAAGAAACCCTTTTGGTACAAACCAAAATAAGTTACACGATTGAAATGTAAAGTCTTCTCTAATGTTATTTTGTTTTATTTTGATTCTCCAACCCCCTAAAATCTTTTTATTAATTTATTTTGTAACAAAACCAGTATCTTCAATATACTATTATTATTTTATAAGAAGTAGTCGAGATACACTTACACACACCTACATCTAATGGTTAAAGAGAATACTATTTCTGTGGATGGCGAATTTCTGCCTCACGAAACGATGATTGTTTAATATTATTCTAACACCTTAATAGGTGGCCATTAAGATGTCACTATATTTATATATGATATATAATATGTTTATTTTTTCCTTAAACTTCTGTATTTTTAAATTTATGGCATACCTTTATGGGTTCCATTATGGGTAAACGGGATATCTTCATTTTAGGAAGTGCGGACTACCGCCCCCTCTAAGTGATTTGATTCGTTAATGCCATATGTGGGATGTATAAAGGATGGATTTAATGATATTATATATGATATTATACTGGAATTATAATATACCATTATATCATTATGATTCCATTCCATAAAATATGAAATAGAAATGAAAGTAGCGTTCATGCGTACGTAAGGCTTACCGTCTCTGTGAACGGTGAATTTCATTTCGTACCTCTAAATGTTATGTAATATTATAAATTCATGTATATACTGGATATATATGACATATATAATATCTACATCATGAATATAATTATTGATATAATGGATATTTTACCACATGAACAACTTGTAATTATAAAGAATTTATTTTTGACTCAAGTACCAATGATCGACAAAATGACCATTATTGACACAAATAATTACATAGTGTTCATAACATGGTAATAAGTGATATAAAAGGAGTAATGAACTTGAAAAATATTATTAAGCGAGTATAAATTTACTCAAGATTATTATTCAGGAGGTTAAAGAACGATCGAGTCAAGTCGGACCCATGGTATGGACTTCGTCTCGATCTCCTTTCATTGAGGCATATTTTGTTTTATACCCAACTTTCTTTTATACGGTGTATAAACCCCTTTTACTTTTACATATATTTAAAAGGAATATTTTTTATACGAATCATTTTAATAAATGACAAAAGGAATGTTTTTTTGCCATATGTATGCGGCGACAACGACTTCTCCGCTGCCGTGACCATTATTTGAGTTCGGCTTCCTCTACAATCCATAACTATTTTTTAAATGAAAAATAAATACCATGTTTTACTTTTATTTTATTTTTATATTGAAAATTGTTTTAATAATGTTTTTATTATATCAATGTTTTGTATTGATATCTTCTGATTGAAATGTGTAAGTGTTATGTTTCCTTTATGCAGGTTTTATGTGATAAGATTATGTTATGGTTCTTGGGAATTGTTATGAAGACAGGTGGTTCCCTGATAAACTAAGGGCGGGTGAGCCCAATATAGCTCTCTAATGCATTGGGTAATGCGAAGGGGTTAAACGATAATGTTTCTCCGAAGATATTTAGGGAATATACTGTGATGGGTATTCCAAACGTAACCATGAGGGGAACTCCCTACGTAAGAATGTTATGAATGCCTCAGGTTACCTTTATGTCTTATGATTTCTATGATTTATTCATGATTTGATGGGGTATGTTAAAATTATTATTTTTATGAGTGATGTATGATTTCATACATGGACGAATGTTTTCATTTCGTACTTTTATATCCCTTACTATGCTTTTTATGCTCATCCCATGTTTTTGAAATGTTTTTCACAGGTCAAGGGAATGGTACAAGATGTGATGATAGTTTCAAGGATGTGTCAAGAAATAATCCATGTTGTATTTTTAATATGTTTTCGTTGATGGGAAAAATGATTACTATCTTTTATGTAACCACTTTGTTTAAATATGGAATGTAATGCATGATTTATGAGGGAATTCTCTAAAACTCTAAGCTTGAAAAGATCCTCAATGTGTATTCTTTAAATAACTCAAGATTAAGTAATGTTTAAGGTTGGGGCCTTATATTTGGTATCAGAGGTTGGTTTAGATAACTTTAGGAGTTATAATTATATTAAATGATTATCCAAATATATATATATATATATTTTTATGGTCAAATTGAAATGATATAGCATTTGAAGATTATCATGTTGCTTCATCTAAGACATGTTTGTTTAGAATGGTTTTCCGCAGAGGAAATAGGGAAGCAGTGCTAGGTAAGAATACAGAAGGAAATGACCTTCCAAATAAGCATCTTGAGATGGTCAGAATTGGAACTGAAGAGTTTGTTGCAGTAATGGCGCAGTTGACTCAAGAGATAAATGGTGTTGGTATCCATGCACGAGATCAGCCAGATCAAACGCAGAGGAACATGTCAGTGGAGGAACATATCATGAGGCATCACCCCCCATCATTCAGAGGATCATCTTACCCTATGATAGTTTAAGGATGGATTAAATCACTGGAGAAGATTTTCGATGTAATTTGGTGTTAAGGAAATCAAAAGATTAGTCTAGGAATTTACCGTTTGGAGGGTGAAGCAGATCAGAAGTGGTTGATGGTTAAAAATATCAAGGACGCTAATGATATTGATGCTCTCAACTGGGATGAATTCAAAGGTATGTTTCTTGAGAAGTATTTTCCTAAGGATTTTCGACTTAGTATGGAAAAACAATTCTTGGAAATGAGGCAAGAGGACGACTAAATGGATGCTTATGAATAAAGGTTCACTCGATTGGCAAGGTATACTCCAGATTTTATCTGAGACCTTGATAGTAAAATAAATCATTTTTACATAGGATTAAATCCAAAATATTTAAGGCCTTTAACTTCTCACGAGTTCCAGAGTTATGAAAATCTTGTTTGATGTGATGAGAAGGTGGAAATGGTGTTTTTAGACGATCAAGTGTTCTATAACAACCAACAGAAGAAGAGACTGAGGTGGCTAGAGAAAGTGATGAATTCTTCAAAAAGGTTGGATGGTAAGAAAACTAAGTTTTCAGTTTGTGATAAATGTGGTAAAAAGCATGCTGGGTAATGTCTTTTGAATTCTGGAAAGTCCTACCGATGTGGTAATATGGGACATAAGGCTCGTGATTGCACTGGAAAAGATCAATGTGATTGTAAGACCAAATTTCATTTACAGTTAGTGAAATATTTCAAGTGCAATGAGATGGGTCACTATGCAAACGAGTGTCCGACAAAGAGCTCGAGTGATGAACATCAGTTAGACTACAAGCAGAAAGGGGTGGTGAAATCCTTTGCGACTACTTTAGCAGATGTTAGGCCATCAAATGAAGTGGTATCAGGTACTTTGTTTGTTTTTTCAGATTATACAAGTGTGTTGTTTGATTCAGGGTCTACACATTCCTTTATCTCTGAAAACATTTCTATTAAAATGGGAATACCATCTCAAGAAATGACTCCTGAACTTGTGGTAAAAACATTGGGGGAAATGTTGAGTCAAAAATAATTTATATGAATCTTCATATCCTTATTCGTGGAAATAACTTATTTGAAAACCTTATTGTTTTACCTCTAGTAGAGTTTGATGTTATCCTGGATATGGATTGGCTCTCTATTTACCATGCTAAGATTGGTTGTAGAGCTAACGAAGTTTCTTTTCAAAAAGACTTTCAGTTTGTGTAAAAGAATGAAAAATTATTGTTGATAACATATCAAGAGGCTGAGAAACTTTTAAAAGATGGAAATGAATATTACCTTGCACATATTTTTGAAAACATATGAACCATTCAGATTAATGATGTGCCAGTAGTAAATGAGTATCCTGATGTTTTTCCTGATGAGTTTCCTGGAATAATACCAGATTAGGAAGTTGAATTTACTGTTGACTTATTTCCTGATGCTAATACAATTTCAAAACCCCCTTATCGAATGGCTAAAATTAAACTTTTAGAGTTGAAGGAGCAATTGCATGATTTATTAGTGAAAGGTTTCATTCGACCTAGCACATCACCATGGGGTGCTCGGGTTTTATTTGTTAAAAAGAAATATGGTTCAATGAGACTTTTCATTGATTATAGAGCCTTGAATAACATCACTGTTAAGAACAAATATCCTTTGCCTCATATCGAGGATTTGTTTGATCAGCTCTAGAGAGCTCAGTATTTTCCAAATATTGACCTGAGATCGGGGTACCATCAGTTGAAGGTAAAAGAAGTAGATATTCCGAAGACCATGTTTCGTATAAGATATGGACATTATGAATTTTTAGTTATGCCTTTTCGGATAACCAATTCACCTACTGTATTCATGGACCTTATGAATAGAATTTTCCATGAGTTCTTGGATAAGTTTTTGATTGTTTTCAGAAACTGAAAAAGAAGATTGGTGAATGCTTCAGTTTTGGCACTACCTTCTAGGAATTGGGAGTTTTTTTATCTACAGTGATGCTTCATTGAAAGGACTTGGAAGTGTTCTAATGCAGAATGATCACGTAATTGCTTATGCTTCACGTCAGTTGAAAACTCAGGAGGTAAATTACCCTATACATGATTTGGAATTATCTGCTGTTGTTTTCTCTTTAAAAGTTTGTAGGAATCATTTGTATGTAGTAAAGTGTGAAATATATACCGATCACAAAAGTTTAAAGTATATATTCCCTCAGAAATAATTTAACATTAGGTAGAAGAGATGGATATAATTAATCAAGGATTATGACTATATAATTAATTACCATCCGGGAAAAGAAAATAAAGTGGCTGATGCTTTGAGTAGAAAAAGTAATGCTTCATTAACAATGTTGTTGTTGGAACGTGATCCTTTGGTTAAGGATTTGATGAAATTTGGCATAGAAGTTGTTGGTGCAGGATTTCCTTCTGTTTTGATTCAGGTATTTGTGAAATATTCTCTATCAGACATAATTAAGCAAGCACAGAAGTAGGACAGTGAGTTGTAGAAAAGGGTAGAGCTGGTTCAGAACGGTAATTTGCCTGAATTCAACATTGATAATGATTCTGTTTTGAGATTTTGGAAGAGATTGTGTGTGCCTTGTGATTCACAGTTGAAGAGAGAGTTGTTATGTAAATCTCATAGTTCTTTGTTTTTAGTTCATCCAGGCATTATAAAGATGTATAGAGATCTTCGGGAGTGTTACTGGTGGGATGGAATGAAAAGAGATATTGCTGATTTTACTGTGAAGTGTTTGACTGGTCAACAGGTTAAATCAGAGCGGTAGTTACCGAAAGGGATGCTTTAGCCTTTACCAGTGCCAGAGTGGAAATGGGAGAATATATCCATGGACTTCATTGTGGGATCTCCGAAGACATCTCGAGGTAATAATGCAATCTGGGTTATTGTTGATCGCTTGACTAAATCTTCTCATTTCCTTGCTATACAAGATACTTTTTTCCTAGATTAACTTTCTCGTTTGTATCTCAACGAGATAGTCAGGTTACATGGAGTTCCCCGCTCCATTGTATCTGATTGTTATCCCAGGTTTACTTCTAACTTTTGGAAAGGCCTTCAAAAGTCATTGGGTACTGAATTAAATTTTAGTACAGATTTTTATCCTTAATCAGATGGGAAGTTAGAACAAACAATTTAGACATTGGAGGATATTCTATGTTCTTGATTGATGGATTATCAGAGATTTTAGGGCCAACATCTTTCTTTGGTTGTGTTTTCTTATAATACCAGTTTTCATTCTAGTATACAGATGGAACCATTTGAGGAATTATATGGGATGCAGTGTTGAACTCCAGCTTTTTGGGATGAAGTAGGTGAAAGGAAGTTGATGGGACAGGAATTGGTAGAAGATTTTGCAGAAAAAGTTCAGCTGATACAGAGCCACATGAGAATAGCTCAGAGTAGGCAGAAATGATATGCGGACAACAGGAGGAAGGATCTCTCTTTTGAGGTAGGCGATCATGTTTTTCTCAATTAATCACCATGGAAAAGTGTGATGCGATTTGGTAAAAAAGGAAAGATGAGTCCAAGGTTCATTGGACCATAGAAAATTCTATAGAGAGTTGGATCAGTTGCATACCATGTGTCTTTACCTCTGAGTTCATCTCAGGTACACAATGTTTTTCATGTTTCAATGTTAAGGAAGTACATGCCAGATCCATCTCATGTTTTGAGTCCATAGGTAGTTCATCTGGAAGAGAATCTATCTTATAAGGAACAAACAGTATAGATTCTTTACCACAGGGAGAAAGTGTTGTGGAATAAGTTGATTAATCATGTAAAGGTTTTTTGTAAAACCCACACGAGTGAAGAGGCAACACGGTAATCTTATAATGCAATGGGGGATAAATACCACCACTTATTCGATAAGTAAATAAATTGCGTGGATGCAATTTTCAAAAAGGGGGATGGATATAACATTCCAAGTAAGTAATGAATAATATATATTCTTATCTAAGTCTATTTATGAATTATATAGTGTTTTAGAGGCTTAAAATGAGAATAAATGCAATCTTAATCATGAAAAACACTAATATTTTTAAAAGATTGTTTTACTTCCTTTTGATGGAAAACCATTTTTAAATAAAATGTTTGACAATTTTATAAGATCTATGTGTCAAAATAAACTTATTATTTATTATTGGGACATTGAAATTTACTTTTAATAAATTTTTGGAATTTTTCTGACAATGTTCATTTTTTTAATGAACATTGAAAAATACTGCATTTTACATCAAAACTGCTTTTTCATCTAATTAAATTATATGGTTAGATTATCTTTTTAATTGGTTTTAAAGTTTAATTAGAATAAATTTTTACCATTTAATCCAATTTTGGTCATTATAATTAATTTCACTTTGTAATTGGGCATAAACAAGTGCAAAACTTTTCATAGATATTGTTTCAAAAAAACCAGCTCTTTGTTTGGACAACGGGAATTATTTTTAAATAAATTATTGCAATTTCTATGTTTTTAATTTGTTAAAATAGATTCCATATTTTTAATAATAATTCCCAAATTATTTAATTAATACTCTTTTGTTTTTGGACATTATGAATAGTAACGATGGTAATTATCTTTAATTATCGTGAATAATTAGTAATTGGGTAGTTAAAGATAATAAAATAATATCATAATAATAACAAATGAACCCAACATGTGTCGTAATGTTACTTTTTGTGTCATGGAAGACCATGCTATGCCTTGTGACAAACTTTGGGACCCCATGGAATCACTTTTGGGTGAAAGTGAAACTTTATCATTTTATTTTTAAAGAAAGAAGAATATCACTAAATAATGTATCACCCGAGTAAAACATTTTTAGTTTTGACTGTGTAAATTATCTATTATACTATAAATATTAATTGTAAACCTAAAAAGATTTCCTACATCATATTATTTTATTTATAATTTTTAGATATTAAATAAATTAATTTGTTTATGACATCATGATGATGCAACGATTATCTCATTAATAAACAATTTAAATAAAATGAAAATATAATCCAAAATATAAGACTTACACTTGTCAAAAACCTATTGGATGATTATATTTAGAACCCTAATCACCTTATCCTCGTAATATATCAATCTTGGACCTTTTATGTCCGAAACTCATTTTAAAGTAAAGTAACATTTATTGGCTATCCAAGAGTGCCCCTCCTCCCTCTTATAAAAGGCCCCCACCTCTACCTCATTACCCACACATCTCAAGCCATTGGCTCGGCCAAAATCTCCTCATTTTGTCTCTAAACATACCTCTCTTCATCCTAGAAGCCTTACCTTAGGCAGAAATCTCTTCAATAAACCATTTTGGTACAAACCAAGAGGAGTAACCCGATTTAAAGGTAATGTCTTCTCTACTGTTCTTTTGTTTTATTTTTATTCTCCAACCCCATAAACTATTTTTATTAACTTATTTTGTAAAAACCCCATTATATTAAATATACTAGGATGTTTTTATAATATGCATTCGAGATACACATACACACACCTATATCTAATGGTTAAAGAGAATACTGTTTCTGTGGATGGCGAATTCTGCCTCATGAAATGATGATTTTTCAATATTCTTCTAACACCTTAAAAGGTGGACATTAAGATGTAACTATTTTTTATATATGATATATAATATGTCTATTTTTTCCTTAAGAATCTGTATTTTTACATTTATGGCATAACTTTATGGTTTCCATTATGCGTAAACGTGATATCTTCATTTTAGGAAGTGCGGACTACCGCCCCCTCAAAGTGATTTGATTCGTTAATTCCATATGTGGGATGTATAAAGGATGGAGTTAATCATATTATATATGATATTATACTAGAATTTTAATATACCTTTATATAATTATGATTACATTGCATAAAATACGAAATAGAAATGAATGTAGCGTTCATGCGTACATACGACTTACCGTCTCCATGAACGGTGCATTTCATTTCTTACCTCTAAATGTTATGTAATATTATAAATTCATGTATATATTGGATATATATGAAATATATTATATCTACATCATGAATATAATTCTGGAAATAATGGATATTTTACCACATAAACAACTTTTAATTATAAAGAGTTTATTTTTGACTCAAGTACCAATGATCGACAAAACGACCATTATTAACTTAAATAATTAAATAGTGTTCATAACATGGAAATAAGTGATATAAAAGGAATAATTAACTTGAAAAAGGTTATTAAGCGAGTATAAATTAACTCAACTTTATTATTCAGGAGGTCAAAGAACGATCGATTCAAGTCGGACCCTAGGTAAGGGACTTCCTCTCAATCTTCTTTCATTGAGGCATATTTTGTTTTATACACAACTTTCTTTTTATATGGTGTTTAAACCCCTTTGTCTTTTACATCTATTAAAAAGGAATATTTTTTATATGAATCGTTTTACTAAACAACAAAATGAATGTTTTTTTGTCGTACGTATGCGGCGACCACGACTTCCCTGCCGCCATGACCATTATTTGAGTTTTGGCTTCCTATGCAAGCCATGAATTTTATTAAAATGAAAAATAAAGACCATGTTTTACTTTTCTTTTATTTTGATATTGAAAATGGTTTTCATAATGTTTTTATTATATCAATGTGTTGTATTGATATCTTGTGATTGTAATGTGTAAATGTTATGTTTCCTTTTTGCATGTTTTATGTGATACAATTATGTTATGGTTCATGAGAATTTTTATGAATACGGGTGGTTCCGTGATAAACTAAGGGAGGGTGTGCCCGATATAGATCTCCAATGCATTGGGTAACGCGAAGGGGTTAAACATTAAGGTTTCTCTAAAGATATTTAGGGAATATAATGTGATGGGTATTCCAAATGTATCCATGAGGGTTACTCCCTACGTAAGAATGTTATGAATGCCTCAAGTTACCTTTATGTCTTATGATTTATATGATTTATTCATGATTTGATGAGGTATGTTAAAATGATTATGTTTTATGAGTAAACTATGATTTCATACATGAACTAATGTTTTCATTTTGTACTTTTATATCCCTTACTAAGCTTTTTATGCTCATCCCATGTTTTTGAAATGTTTTTCACCGGTCAAGGGAAAGGTACATGATATGATGATAGTGTAAAGGAAGTGTCAAGAAATAATTCATGTTTTATTTTAAATATGTTTTCGTTGATGGGAAAAATGAGTACTATCTATTATGTATCCACTTTGCTTAAATGTGGAACGTATTGCATGATTTATGAGCTAATTCTCTAAAACTATAAACATGAAAGGATCCTCAACGTGTATTCTTGAAATAACTCAAGATTAAGTAATGTTTAAGGATGGGGCCTTATAAATAATAAAGGGTGTAATTTTTTGATAAATCAGAGATAAATTATAATAAATAGATGTTGGAACTAAATCATTCTATGTAAAATATATTTGATATTTATAAATAAGTATATTTTGGATTTGTAGAAGAAGGAGAGAAGTCCCAGTCATATAATTATAGAATCAATTTAGGTGGTTTATATGTTGAAAAAATAAATTAATGCACTAATAAGTATAAAAAAAATATCGTTCCAAGAAAAATTTATTGGTTTTATTACTTGACCAAATTTACATTGATAAACAAATGTTGGAAGAACTAATGAATTAAAAGGCTAAAGTATTGAATGTGGTTTTAAATATAAGGCCAATACTAATGAATAGTCAACGAAAAGTTGTTTCTTTAATAACTATAATAACTATAAATGGATTGAACATGCTTAACATGGTTAAAAATTATTGACTCTCAATCTAAACATTTGATTATTTTTACATCATTTCCATAATTTAGACATTTAATCTCAAAACATATCATAAAAATATTATTATAATTTTTAGTTTTTTTAAGGAAGAATTATGTATGAAAACTATTCCATAATAAATGTTAAAATTTATTTATAATAAAACTCTCAATGACCAACATATAGAATTTTAATTGTTTAAAATTATATTTATATCCAAGGGAAAGTAAATTTATAAAAGGGGTCTGATAAAACACTCAGTAAGGGTAAGAATAAGTAATTAAAATAAAATTTCTAATGTGACCATATCATGATAATATAGGCGTGAAAATGTTGGTAAAAAAAGAATATAAAATTTTGAATTCATAACAAATAATATAAAGAGGGTTATCATGATCATTGAAACATTGAATGAGTAATCAATATTTTATGATTATGGAATAATGTAACATGTGATAATAATGTAATACATGACATCAGTAAAGATATGTCAAGATTTAATCCTAATTCCATCATCATAAAGTGGAAAATTTACAATAGTTGATATGGTTCACTCCCCATTCACATAAACATAGTGGAGAACATACCATGCTGGATTAGTTTCACTCTTTAATATCTTACATAAAATCTCATGAGACATAAATTTTTACCCAATGTATTGAAGGACTATATAATTCTAGTCAAAACCATTATATAACATAGTATACCTAAGATAACCGCTCATGCACCTTTTGTGGAATATCTTTATATGAAAACATTAACCATTATATTTAAGATATATATATTTTTGAGACAACACATCAAATAATAAAAATCACAAATATTTTTTCCAAATGAGTTAAAGAAACCACACAAAAATCAGATGTATGATCAATGCCAAGAAAATAAAGTGGGATAAATAATTTGATTTAATGCATAACCAATGTATAAATCATAAGGATTCCCAAAAAATTGTAGAATTAAATCATTTTCTACATCCATAACTGAAATAGGGATATGTTATTCAATATGGATTTCTAATTTAGAAAATTCATTAGATGAATTTAAGAGAAGAAATAATAAAAACAAACCACATGGGTGAGGATTTATAAAATAAGTAGGGATCTTTTTAAAGAATGAAAGATTTTATTATTTTTCATTAATCTCGAATTTCACCAAAAGGTTTATACATATAATTTTAATGTTTTTTAATGTTTTTAATGCTTCAATAACATTTTATAGTGGTGGTTTTTGAAATATGATATGAAATAGGAATGTTCTATTAAATTATGATTACATTATGTTGTGAATTCTAAAGGGGTATAAAAAAATGTATAACCCTAATGATGGGAAGGATATTTGAAAAGGTATATAAAAAAGTGACATATATACAACTATAGAGGAAGTAAATGTGAATAATATTACATAAAAAAGGGTTAAAAATAATGGGAACAAGTAATTCAAAGATAATGAGGGTGGTACCAAAGATACCTTAACTTCATATATGAAAGACCTATGAAATGAAACATAACATCCTAAATAGTTAAATTGTGCTCATTAAATATATATATATATATGAACCTTATTCATATTTTTTTATTTTATAATTTATATTTATTATAATTATATATTTAATTTTGATATATTTTCTACTTATGTCCATTACTAGGAGTATGTTTATTTTCTTCGTAACACTTTTAGATATTTTACCATGTTCAATGTTTTTGTATGATTAATTCAAAATGTAAAAAATTTTTAGTATTATTTAATTTACAATTACCTTAAAAAATAATAATTTTTCAAATATTATCCCAAAATATACCCTTATTAATAAAAGTTTCTGGATATTTTTTTTAAGGTGGGTAAGGTTTCTATGACCATTTATCATTGATCACATATATTGACTGTCAAAAATTATTATCATAAAATTTTAATTTTTTTAAAAATAATTTTTTTAATATTAGATACATTTTAATGTTTTCTATGTTATGTTTTTATAAAATTGTTTTTGTCCATTCGTGAAGGTGGTAGACTGCACCTATGCACATACAAAGCATTTATTTTCCTTAGAATGAGAGTGTGTATTAAATGAAATAATAAACATTTTGGAACAATAATAATGTTTTAAATTACATATTATTTAATTAAATACCATTTTTATCCTTCCATTTAATGAGGTGATGGAAAACTGAACGCATCATTCATGGAGGCAATAGTCCCCACACACACATAAATATTTTTTCCTTTTTAAATGGTTTTTGAGGGAAGAATAAAATAAATATTCTATTAGTATAATACCTCATAATCTTAGTCAAAATGATGGAGACGTCATTCAATTACTGTTATATGGGAATTCAGGGGAGACTTATAAGAAAATAATTAAGAAAAATTACAATGAGTTTAATAACTCTTCCTTGGAATTTTTCCCTTCAGTAACTCCTCAAGGTTTCTTAAAATTGTTTTTGAGAAGACCGAGGATGAAAATCCAAATATATGATTATTATCAAGTACCATGGATTTTTTTTAGTTCATAAAATAGTTTATAATGGGTGGAGATATGGGGAGGATGTGGTATCCTTATATATGAGAGGAAAATCACACTTTTGTAAATACATATTGTCAGTCAATAATATCACTTCACAATTAAAGGAAAAAAGATCTACAATGGTCAATAATGGGGTGGGGAAAGACATAAAGTCAATCCTCAATCTAGAATCTAATATTATACAATTTTTCACATGTTCTATTCACTTCCAAATGGTTTAAACCATTTCCCCTAATTTACCCTTACAATGGTAACTCTAATTTTAATCATTGTAACTAATTTTAGTCTCTAAATTAAAAAACTAAAATTATTTAAAAAAATTTAAACATTCATTTTTTTGAAAAAAATGATTTTATAACACGATTTTTCTGAAATTTAGAGAAATTAAATTTTAAGTATTAGCACACATAATGTTTAAAAACAGTTTATTAGAAAAAGATCATTGTAATCATCAAATTTATGTGTGGGATAAATTTATAATAATTTTTTATTTTCATGAAATAAATTTTTTAATTTTAAAATCTACATTTTTTTCTGTCTTTCAAATAATTTTAAAACATTATTTTACCAAAGTAATGTTTAATTAAATTAAATGACCAAACATATTTTATTATTTGTAATTAAAATATGAATTTTGATTTATATGGTTAAAAATAGTTTTATAAATTTAAAATAGAATTTTTAAAATTAATACTATTATTAATTTGATAAATTAATTTTTTTTAAATTATAAATCTAATTTTTATAATTATAATTTCCTAAATGACATTACTTTAGAAAAAAAATTATTTTTCACTTTTCATCTAAAAAATTACTATAATTAAAAGTTACCAAATTTTAATCATAATAATATTTTATGATTATAAATAAAAATATGGATGTTTTCTATTATATGAAACTTATATAAGTGATGTAAATTAATTTTTAAATACTAAATTTATGATGTTTTATTTTTATTTTTTTGAAAAAAGGAAGTAAGTTCTAAAATGTAAATTATGTGTTTATAAATTAATAACATCAATTTTAAAATATTAAAGTATGTTATAAAATAAATATTTTGTCTTTCAAATAGGTTTTATGAATATCAATTTCTTACTTATATACTAATAATTTCATCAAATTACTGTTAATTATAAAAATGATATTTTTTATTATTCTCAAAATGAAAATCATTTTCAATAAAACCCAAAAAATTATTTTTAACTAATAATGATATTCAAAATCCATTTTTTTGAAATTATATTTTTGTTATTTTCAAAATTATCTTTTAATTAAAATAATAAAAAAATGAGAAACAATTTTTATATGAATATAAATGTATAAAATACAGTTTTTTATTATTCCCACAAATAACAATATGATTAATTACTAAATATTACATTTCACCATAATATAGATGGTTATTTTATTAAAAATTATAATATATAAAATGATAATTGATAAAAACATTATTAAATTATGTATTTGTTTAATACCTTAATATATATACATATAAATATAAATATATTTCAGAATTTAATTACTAGTAATCATTTATACTAATTCAACGATTTTGTTTTAATGGTATAAACACGTCACAGTTTCATTTTTGTTTTTAATGTGTGGGTATAATGATCTCAAAAATAGTAGTGTTAATTATTGGAAAATATATATTAAAATATTTGGTCTTTGTGAAAAGACTAAATAATAATCTTACCAACTAAATAATATCTTCAAAAGAAGAAAATAAAACAATCTCAAAAGAAATTTCCCGGAAAGTTTTTGTAAAAAAACGAGTGTCCTTGGATGAGAGGAGAATCCCAATCCAATTTTCATTTATAATGAATCAAATAGGCCTTTAAATATTCCTCATTATGATTTTTTATTTATTCTAATATTTAATGAATTTATGGAAATTCATTAGGATGTCACTTATAGACATTAAAGAATTATAATTTTTCATAGAGTTTCATTGTTGTAAAATCATCATAATAAAAGATGAAGAAATTATTATGCTTTTAGGGGAAACCTAAATAATAAAATATCATTTCAAGAAATTCTATTGAATTTGGATGCTCTATAAATATCATAAATACTAGAAATTTGAATTTTTGAATCTAAAAAATACAACCCTTATTATGATTCTGTTTGGTGATCTTATTATTGGGAGTGTTTGGTTGATTGAATGAAGATAAAATCGGGGAGGTTATGAGTTGCACTAGAATTATTTGTGAGTGCTTTCTAAAGTGATTTCTCGATTACGTTTTTATTGATAATCATATTTTTAAAAACCCATATGTTTTGATTTTTCAGATGATATCATCTATTAGTTAATTTATCGATAATATAGAAAACCATGTTTATTTCTCCATTTTTTGATATCAAATTTTCTAATTTGATTAAAGGTATAAAAATTAAAGGTTCTTTTCTAAGAAAAACATTTTTCATTGACCCTTCTTTAAAGAATATGTGAACTTTTCTTTAGGTTAAAACTATAGAATATTATGAGTTTATTTTAATGAATTGTGTGTGAGGAGAAGACTCTAAAATTATTCTATTTCATATTTTTTTCTTTAAGTGGGATAAAAAAAAGCTCACATATTTACAAAAGCATTTGGATGTTTTTATAAAAAACATTTATGAGACGATTTTTTTGTCAACTTTTTTAATTTTATTTGTTGTTTATAAGGTAATATATAAATATGTTTCATGTAATTGAGAATAAATACTGAGGATTTGATCATTCTGGGATGCTTTTTACAAATTACATCCTCAACAATAATTTTTGACATTTGGATAACTATTTCTAAACTCCAAAAATTATGATAATAATAGTTAAAAATTAATCTATGTATAAAACATAGAGAAAATACCCTATTAAGTTGGTGAATAACAAATCTTCCCGATTGTATAATGATCTATAAGTGATAAAGAGAAGAAAATATATATATTTGAGATTTATTTGTTGTTTTTTATATGAGGTGGTAGGTACACTATTTGAAAAGGATTTCATTTATGGTGGAATTTTTATTTTACATATTATTTAATTAACTGTTTATATTTTTGTTAATTAAAACAAATTAGGAGAAGTTTAAGATAGTCAAGGTGGAGGTGTATTAAGGCATGAAACAGACACTAAGGAGTCTAAGTACACCCATAGTGCATAGGTTAAAGAAGGAAGTATAGATAACATACACTAAAATAATATGGTGTATGCAGTGTGGTGTTCACTATGTGTGGTATCTATAGTGTATGCATTGATAAAATACTACTTATAATTAATATGTGGTATCCTAACATTTAGTCATTAAGAAGTGACCAATCATAAAGAATTTTAATGTGGGACTACATTACAGTTTTCGTTGGGTTACTCTATTTAATTATACAAATATAATGATGGGTCACATGTTTCATATGGGATGATTCCATTTGGGAATATACAAGATGTATTCAAACCCAATTCAATATTTTTTTCTATGTATCATATGATCGACCATGTGTATCAAATGGACCATATGACGATTCCCTACTATAGGAATCCTAGCATATTATAGGTGATTCCAAGTGGACTTAGTATGACCTACAATCAAAGGATCAACCATGTTGTGTTAGTTGTATCAGCCATGCTATTAAATTAGTGACTGTATGATTAACATTTCAACTTCTATGGGAAAGACTTACCACATAATGAATATAATGACCTTATAGACCTGTTGTAAGTTCTAAGTGACAGTGATCCTTCATGGTAGCTCAACATACCATGGTCTACCTATTTTTAGTTGAGTTACTTGATAAACCTCTTGAGTCACATGACCCACAATGATGAGAATTTACATTAAAAAAATTATAGCTTTCAAATTAAATATGAATGATTTATTAATAGAGTATCTTAAATTAGATTGTGTATGCATGAGAGGGTTTGTGCATTAAATTACATACCGCATCCCCCATATCCAATTAAATATTGGTTATTTAATTTAATATAAAATGAATCTTTATCATTCACCGATATGGAGTAAAACTTCCAAATAATTTTATGTGCTTCATGTATTTAGAAGAGAGTAAAATTCATGTTTTCTTGATGAAAGAATGTGATATAACTTGAAAACAGTCAACATATAACAACCAAGGAAATACAAATCATATAAGATATTCATTAGATGACATTTTATTCATGAATCCCAAATCATGAGGTCATTTATATGTTACTATTGTATATAATAATTTTGGTTTATTACTAAATAATATCATTCATACCATGTACTATTGATGTGGAATATAGTTAAAGAATCTAATAGAAATAATGGTGTGTTTATTTTGAATAATGAATAATATAGAGAGTGTGGTTATTTCATAACTAAGTGAATATACAAGGAAACATAATCCTTTTAGTTATTTAAATGAGTAGATAATTTTTGGATCCATTGATCAAATTAATGAACAATAATTTGTTCAAATTTTATGCAATTAAGAAGATGATATCATGGGACTATAGATCCCAATATTTAAGGATGTACATTTAAATATTTATAATAGTTTTTTATAGTATTAAAAGGCCATAATAACTTCAATTATTTGTGAAATATATATTTTATTATGATTATATTATTTATGAGTTAATTCCTTGAGGATATATTAAGATAATATGTAGATAACTTTAAACAATTAGGAGAGATTACATAACATTTTTATTAAAATGAGATATGGAATATGAGAACATAGATTACAATTAATATGGTGACGTTTTTAAATTCCATAAGTGCTGATGATATTCATTAATATTGTACAAGAGTAGAATTTCAGATCCCGGAATGTTTTTGATGATGATGAATTCACAACTGGTGCAGAAAAAAACTCTAACATATCGAGTTCATTCTATAATTAGATCACAAAAAGAAATGTTTTGAATGACTGTGTATAACCAGTTCCTAATTAATTATATCATGTACATTCAACCAAATATTTTTTTTTGGGATTAGGGTGTATACGTTTTTCATCGTTTATCTCCTTGGAGATTTAGTGGATAATACATGTTGGGGAATCTGACCAACATCTCACAGTGATGGATTTTATGTTGAAGAATATAAATATTATGTGTTTTCCTCTCTCTTATCATTACATTATATTAGGTGAGGTGTGGATATAGTATATATAGGTTCAATAATATAACACCCCAAGCTTCCACGGTACGTTTCCCTTTGAATAATGCAATGACGTGCATGGTACACAACTTCGAGATTCTAACACACCACAACCAATCAAACTTTCCGTTATAAATATTAATACCTACTTTTTAATATTTTAGGAATTTTATCTCTCAAAATGGACTTCGTTTTTCGATTCGGAATATCGAATTTATCCTAGGGTGAAATTTTGGAACCTTTCGAATAACATTTATATTTTGATGAATAGTGAAAATTACAATATTTTAATTAAAAACAACATATTTAATGAAAATAATTTATATTGATAAATTATGAATTTGAGTGGTTTTAAAGTATATTTATAATATATTTTTACCATTTAATACAATTTTGGTGATTTTACATAATTTTACAATTAAACCGGATATAAACAAGTGTCAATCTTCTGATAGTTATTATCTCTTAAAAACACGCTTTTTGTTTTAACAATGGGAATTAATTTTAAATTAATTTCTGCAACTTCTGTGTTTTGAATTTGGAAATATGGATTCCATATTTGGAATTAGGTTGTTCAAATTTTGTAAATAGGTAACCTTTATTTTTAGACATTTTGAATAATTACTTCGGTAAATATTTTATTACCATGGTTAAAGGGTAAATCCGATAAATGCAGGTTAAAAAATAATATTATAATAATAACTAATTACCATGAAACGTGTCATAACTTTATTGGTTGATACATTTCTGACCATGGGCATATTTGGGTCGATTTTGGGACCCCATAAAACTACTTGTATGTGATAGGGACACTTTATTTTAATTATGTTAAAATGAATACAAAAATGACACAAGCATATATCTTTTAGAAAAACAATTTTTACATAAGGTTATATATGTTTTATTTTCGACTATAAATATTAATTAGAAAGATCAAACGATTTAATATATAATGATAATTTATTTATAATTTTTAGACATTAAATAATTTAGTTTATATAAGACACAATGGTGATGCAGTAATTACCATAATAGTAATAAATTAAAATAATTGATATTGTAGATACACAAATAAATATAATATGATACTTTTTATGAATTAAACTAATTTTATAGGTTAATATGACATGTTAGGAATGATTTAATTAACTTTTTTCGAAATAATCATTCTTTTATGATTTCTTACAAAAATCAACTATTGAATAGTGTTAAAATTGACATAAAAGAGTTTTTCAAACAAATATTATATTATTAATTAATATTTAATTCCTAAAAATATATGTTTCGCCCAGGAGACTTATATCATGATAGGTGTGTCATTGAAGGACCACTTGGTGGTCTCTTGGATGTATATAGTACGTTTATTAACCATATAATATAAAAATAAAAAGAGACATTGTAAAAGTGAAACAAATTAACTAAGAGTTAATACTTAATGATAAGGTTAATATAGTAACCCAGACCTGTCTAAATTATATAGGTTGAGTGGTTTTCGACCTATCCCCACCTTAACATTTACATAATCCACTTTTGAGCCATTAGAAACCGAATATGAATTTATTATAAAATAATATTTCTATCTTTTCCAAAGGTGCCCCTCACCCCTCTTATAAAAGGGAACTCTCCCTTATCATTAACTCATGCCTTAAAAACCTTTTGGTTCGGCCAACCTCTGCCCAAATACTCTCTCAACTTCCCTCACTAAAACCTAGATGCCTTATTTTGATCATAAATTCAACCTAAGATCCCTTTTGATCAAGTTAAAAGGAAGAACCCGAAGAATAGGTAATGATTTCACCACCATTTTTCAAGTTTCTTTCTTCTTCCACTTCTTCTTTCTTTGTTATTACCATTCTAAAATAATAACTACAGTATCTTATATATAATTTGATGTTATTATAAATATTTTACAACCATATTCAGTATTCTATCCATCATTTGAATAACATCTCACCATACGTGCGTACGTACGTCGTACCGTCTCTACATCGTGGTGTAATTGTTATTCAATAAATTATTATTTGGATAGTTATAATAATGATGTGTAATTCATGTAAATAATAAATATAACATGATAATTATTCTGTCTCTATGATATACCATCCAATTATATATTATTTTAACATCAAAAGAATGATATTGTCGCTCGTGCATACGCACGGACTACCATCTCCTCGAAAGCGATGAGATTCATTCTCCATCGTATCCATTCAAGTATAATTATCATTTGATGATTTAAAAAATAATGTTTAAGGACTTTATATAATTCTGAATATGAATAAGATACAACCTATCCATAACAAACACGGCTTACGTAACAAAGAATATAAAGGAAAACGAGTAAGTTAACACCCGAAATGACAATAATACTAAGATATTATTAACAAATCAATGTTAAAAGATCATATATGATATCATATTAATGTAAATGATTCATGTATAATTCAAAAACAATTATTTAGCTACTATACAAGAGGTTAACCTATCGTCGACGAAGGAAAAAGTACAATGTAAGGGGTTTTTATCTCACTCTTAATTTCGTGAGAATTCCATTGTTTACCACTTATTTATTGCATGTGGTGTGTGTATACTGCCCGTGATTGTATTCATTGTGTAATATAATTTAATTTAAGGGTATTTACATCATCATTTTGATATCCTTCTTTCATAGGTGTATGTTTCGTAAGTTACCTAATCGATAAGGGAATTTGAAATTTAAATTTCCACTCATTCGGCTTTACGCATACTTTATTGATTATTTTACTCCGATATTATGTGTGGAATCACTATTCATTTGATTATGTCATAATTTACACTCCCCTTTCTA
This sequence comes from Viscum album, assembly GCA_963277665.1. Taxonomy (NCBI): domain Eukaryota; kingdom Viridiplantae; phylum Streptophyta; class Magnoliopsida; order Santalales; family Viscaceae; genus Viscum; species Viscum album. The sequence continues at coordinate 2,058,690,005 of OY728133.1, read as the reverse complement.
TGGATATAGTTTTTATACACATAATCACTCCATTGATAAATTCTCAAGTCATCGGTATGAATTTGATAAGAGTAATTTTTACTCAATCTCGTTTTGTTGAGATAAACATCCAATTCATTGGTGTTGTTTCTACAAGAATATATGTGAATGTACTTTGATTGTTTTACACTTAATATCTAATCATATTTATTGTATTAATATTTTTCAGACATAATTATGTCATTGATTTATCCTTAACCTAAGGATACGGCCTTTATGAGAGATTTCATCTCAATTTACATTCCATTGAGACTTATTTGTTGTTATACAAAGAATCACTTTTATGTGGTGTATATACTGTACTTTGAAATAATATATCATGAATACCTTTATTCTAATTATATTACAAAGTTTTGATTACCTCAATTATTTGTATTCAAGTGTCTCTCTTTTGGTTAGAAACTCTAACTAAAATTCCATTTTTAAATCTTTTAAAGACTTATTCTTCTAAATCTTTCCCATTAATGTCTATGTTTTAAAAATGGTTTTAAGAATTTATTTATATGTACATTAAAGTTTTAAAATTAAAACTCCTTTTAAAAGTTTCAAAGTGGTATGGGACACTTTGATTCAAAAATCTCTTTTTAAATGACTTCTTGACAAATAGTGTGACTTTTAAATGATTCCAAGAAAAAGGGGGATATTTCTCTCAAATGGTTTTGATGATTATTTTCATATATGTCAATATCCTTCATTATTCTATATTGAGGTTAATATGATACAATAAAATCACCCATATTGTATCGAATGAGTTATGTTTGACTGTGGATGTGCTATTTTTATATCATTCATGGTTTGTGGATAAGTATTGACATTTCGTATGCTATTTTAATACAAATGTTTATGTCATATTTCAATATTTTCTTATTAGGAATGCATTGGACTTAGTAAGTGATGGGTGGAGCCCGCTATAGCTCCTCGATGCATCATTAGGTCTCATGAGACAAACTAGTGCCTTCCTTAAATAATTATTTCCCAATATATAATTTATGGTGCTTCCACTAATTCTATAATCTAGTGGAATACTTATTCACTTATTCAAGTATGATCCATAAATAGAAAAATATTCAACCAAATGGATGATATTATTCACCCATGTGTCTACCTGGCCATTTTTTCTCACATAAAATAATCAATGGTATTCCATAGATACATACAAAACATCTCTTGACCTTGAAACCCATATATGATTTTAAATGATCAGATTCCCTCAATAATCAAATACCCTATTGTAACAGGTCTACTTCTATTGAACACCTCCCTATTTCAAATATTTAATCTATTTGATACTAGAATGTATCAAAATCTCAAAATTATACTTCAAAATGGATACAAGTTCTCTAAAATCTCTGCACTATTCTTTTCACCTGTAATCTTATATAAACACACAAATAATTTTAGAATCAAAAATAGATTTCCCTATCATTATTTTTAATTATAACTATTTTTTAATTAAAAATACATTATTATTATATGTATTTAAATCTATTTAAATCCAATTGAATCTCAATCAGGAATTAAACTTTAAATAACATTATATATTATATTATTATCTCTTTTAAACTTCTAGAAGGCTCATTTTTTTCCTTAAATAATTTATCCAAGAAATATACATTATCTAATCAGTGAGAATATTATCATTTTTTAAACCCAAGGATACTGGGAATTATGATCTTGTGTGATTTTCAAATAACAAAAATATAATCCCTAAGTGATTATCAAGTGACATTACTATCTTTATGTTGGGTATTCCTGATACATCACATAGATTTATTTGGAATATATTAATGCATGGATCCCATTGAATAGATTCATGCATGATGGTAAATATCGCATGAATGAAACCCAAAAACCACTTGAACCATGAAAAAACCTCATAATTATTGAATCATAAGGATGTTTTTATCAACATGATAATTAGTGGATTATATGACATTTTAGATGTATATAGATCAACATGATCACAACATGAGGAATTTATCTTAAGAGGAAAAATTAGCCTGATTTTCTTTTTCACAAGATGATACATGATTTAGGATTATCCATAGTGAAGATCCATAATCATAGATGACATGCATGAATGTTTATCCTCATGGAATATATGTTGAGGTATTATCATGTAATCTCATATACGTGAAGGACCCAACATTATTAAAGATGTTTTTATGGTTGATAATAAATCTTATGTAAGATACATGTTTTCCATGATTCCCTTAAATATGGATGATTTTTGCTCATCATAATTACAATAATATTCTTCTAAATTTGGAATCTTGTTTACTCATAATTCATGGACACCACATCTCGATATAATCATTGAAAATGGAAGGACGTCTTATCTTGAATCGATGGATAGGGCTCGCATCTTTATTACACATTAAACCTGAAATCATGATAGGGCTTAATAAGGAAGAATATGATGTCATGGGATGATCATACCACTATGATGAAACAGATTATGTATCCAGTATTAATTCCACGTTTTTAAATAATGATTCATGTAAACACAACTCCACCACCCACACCAGAGATTTCCAAGACTGTTTTCTTCTTTGTGACTATATATATCCCCTTAATCATTTTATGGGTGTAATTGAGTCTACTCCATGCGACCTCTTTCATTTCTATCATGTATCCCAACATAGCGGTGCTCCATGACACCTTTATGCACCAGTTTTGTGTACTATATATCTTATTTTATTTCCATTTCCAAATTTTTCTCCCCTCCACTTCATACTAGCCCTATGGTTTAGCTCCCATGTGGTGAGTTATATCCCACACATATGTGGTTGACCAAGTTACTTTTATGGATAGGGGATGGGTAATTTTTTACTAATCAATTATTAAAATATTTAGTGCATTGTTTGTATAATCCAATTTCTGTATTAAATTTATTCATGAAAGAATATAAATATTTCTACTAAGCCTTCAATTTATCAATAGGAAAAACATGCATGAACTTCTAAAATAAATTTTATTCATGTAATAATATTTCATGGACGCAAAAATTAAAAATATCATAATTTTTATAAATATATTCATGGAATTCAACTCAATACTATGAAATTATTTATACTACATTCACAAATGTCATTTTAAACTAAAAATTGTTCACTGATTATTAGATTTAAATTTTCATGATTTTGTAGGCATGACATCAATTTCAACATTCCTTTGAGATTTAAAACATATTTCTTGATGTTATATCCAAATATCACGTTATTAAATATTCTTCATCACTTTTTCTCACTAACTTACCACATATTTATATATTAGAAACCCATGCATGAAAACACTTAGGGCAAAAAAATACCATCTCATCTCGCTACTCTAGTGGAGGGTGTGGTTCCATAGGACGTAGGCATAGTTTCCTAATTTACTATGAATGTGTTTTCACATAAATAATAATATGTTTTCCATATAATTTGGTAATATTAGTTTAGGGGATTAATACATCAACCAATTAAGTTGAATATTCGCATCTCTTTATTATTTGGTCTCTTTAAAGACAAGTGAGCTAGTAAATTTTTCAAATGAATGTTGAAATAATAGCTACAATGTGTATAAGTCTCAGAGGTTACTAATGCTGATCTGATATCTTAATAAAAATATTTTTTAAATTTATTATCTATTTAATTTCTAGTTCAATTGTTAAATTTCACTATATAGACATATCTTAGTGATTTGGTCTTTGAATATGTTTTGATCCCCATAATGGACTCTGAAATAGCTCTAAAATATGTTAAGATTATCTATAGGTTATAATACAAGGTATATATGAATATATTATTATTGGTCTATGACAGCCTTCTAAGTGATCTTTGAGGACATGTACATCACCTCTACCATATATTTATTACTCAATTATTTAGTGGATATGATTAGACAAATATTCACATAAAGGTTAAGGAGGTGGTTGTTTGTTATATGTGAATGATAAAACATTATTCAAAGCTCTCCAATGAAAATACATGTCCCACATCATCAAGAATAGAACATTAGTGTTTAAAAAATACTTCATAACATGAATCGGTATTGTTAGAGAGGAAATATCATGACATGGAAGGAATAAACCAAATGTAATGACCCCACAACAGAGCTGGAATAGCTATTTCAGGTGTTATACTAACTCAAACTAGAATTGGCCACAACTAAAATGTATGTATTGGACACACAATAACAAATAGAATACCCTATGAGGAAATTGATAGATTTTATTTAAAGGTAAGACAAATAATATCCTAGTGTAGATATAGAAGCAGCCACATCAGATGAGCTATGGAAAGCTATGAATTAATCAGAGGAAGTGATCGTCATACTCTTAGGTTCTATCAAGCATTCACTAAAATAGTATCCAAAAATACATGTTGAATTATATATATTGATAGATACTCCAATATTTCGATGTTAGCCTCTTATTTTGACCAATTAATGAGAACATTTCTTCAAGTCATTGGAAATTACCTTTTTCCTATTCCATTTTTATCATCAATTCATAATAAGCTATGAAATTTGGGGAGAATAATATCTAGATAACAAAAATATTCCTAAACATTGACATATAATTTATTGATTCAATCGTGATTTTGAAAGAAAATGTTAGGAATATTTAACATAAGATTTGTTCTTATTGATGGGTAAAAGAAGGTCAAATATAGTAGTAGGTGTACCATCACATTACAATTGAGTTTGTACACTAGGATATGGAGGGTGATTTCATCTTTTATGTTTAGTCACATATGGATACAAGCATGATAAGTATAGTGGATATTTAACCATCACCACACACTAGAGTATTTACACTTGGATATGATTGATGTCTTCCATACTGGTTTGTTCTCATGGATAGGTTTTGACGTGCTAGATATAGAAGAAAATTTACCATCAGTGTATACTAGAGTTAGTGAATTTGGAATCCTAGGGTTATTTCCTCATTGGTTTGATCACCATTAATGGGACTCCAAGAGTTAGGATTTTAATGTTCAAAAGGGTTTTTGTAACCCAAATATGCATCTTCTTGAATTTCACATGGATCATCTAAACCAATACATGTGAGTAAAATTATGATTCTATAATGTTTTCCTAGGTTGAGGGAGATAGAGAGAATGTCTTGACTTTTTCTCAAATCAAAAGGTAAACCCCATAATATTAACATCTTCTTTTTGGAAACCCAAACCTTTTCCTTATAATTAAGTGGGGGAACCTAGATTGTTATAACTCAATTTTTTCTCAGGACCCCCATTATGTGTTTTCAACCTGAAATGTTTTAAGCCGTGTTTTTTTATGCTAAATTTTTTCCTCAGTCATGTGTGGTGCAAGCATAGTAAAAATTTACTTGAATTATTATAATTCCAACACAAATGAGATCTTATCCTAGGTAGTGTGGTTTTTATTTCCATTATTAGATTAAGGTGTTTAATGTTCGTCTAATTTAGTAGATGATTTTTTTGAACAATGTTTTCCAAAATGTTATGTAATCTACAATGCATCATTGGTGGGGGAAATTAAATCTACATAAGGATATCAATGACACTAGTGGGATAACCTTATAGAGAAGTACATTTAAATTATTATCATAATATTGGTACCATTGAAATGGTAATTATGTTTATATAGCACTACAAAAAGATGATATAGGCTAAATAATGATAGAATAATGTCAACCCAACAGAAATGAGTAACCAATATTTGTATATATCTTCTGAAAAGTAGGGAACATAGTTTAACATCATGGGGCTCTAGCCATTATGTTATGCTAATTAAGGTTGCTCAATGAGGGCCAATTGAAGGTTCATGAATAAGATTTAATACACTTTTATTCAGAATGGGAAGGATTCAAAATTGTTTAACATCAATATAATTCAAATTCCTCTTGAGTATCTAGATACTAAAATATTATAATTATAAATCAAATCACATGAATTAGAAAATAATGGGATGAATCTTTCATTCCAAGTATGACCTCTAAGAACATTGGAATATTGAGTTACAGTACAATATGTTGGGGTGTACTATGATTAGAGGACCTCCCTCATAGATGAAAACATGCCTCTAGTTGTATTGAAAAAATAGGAATGTACTAATGTTATTAATATGATTATGGGACCCTTTTATTGGAATATTCTCATTACTAATTGCGATGAAATGCTATCATGTATTAAAATATATTAAATAATCATGAAGGATTATAAAGGAAAGGATACTGGAGAAGGGATTATTTACCCTAAAGGATACTCCAATATTTATTGAACACATTATCGATGTGAAGGGACATAATAATAAATTTCATTAGAATATATATAGATGAGAAAAATATTATTCCTTAACTTTGACATGTATCAATTAGTCCATTGAACATATATTATCTTTTTAGAAAACTATATGGGGGGACACATATGTTTTATTATTCTTTTCTTATTATTTTTATTTCCTTTTAAAGATTCATGTTATTTCTATTTAGTCCATAGAGATATAGAGATTATTTTATTTTATCATTCATTAATAATATACAAAATTTATGTTCATACAACTTGGAATAAGAATAGATTGAATTTAAGGTTATACTACATGGACAAAGAGGTGAGATTATGTATATAAAAAGAGACATCCAAAAGTTGATATGAATGTGGAGATCTATTCCATCATAAACTATCTTAGAAGGGTGAACATATTTTAATATCCTGAATCATAAACCATCAATGATGATGTGACCTAACAATCTAGATAGAGCTTAAGGACCAAGTGTTCCCATTACATATGGAATGGGGAATGATGATGTTGTAAATCAAGAACTAAGGTATTTGAATCATCAAAAGGTTAGATAGTATAATTATATTGTAAATTTTCCAATAATTCATTCAAATAACACATTACTATGAAATGTTTTCGAGGAATACAATGATTAGAGGACCTCCCCCTTATGAAGAAAACGTTTCTCTTGTAGGAAATGACAAATATGGTGGCATGGATATGATTACCAAGAATAGGTTCCACTTTTAGGGAAATGTTTTAATTTTTTTATATCATTAAATCATTTTTCATCAATTAAATGCCTTTAATGCATGTATTATGTTTTATTATAATGGTTTACTTATAAATATATTGTAATCTTACATCCTTGAACGAATAATGGCTTTGTCATAATAGTTCATTAGAAAAGAGTGTTGATGGATAATATCTTGTGGTTAGATCTGAAATATATGATTCAAATATAAATATGTGTCATGAAGTAAGAGGAATCATTCAACCCAATTTTCATATAAAATACACCTATGTAGATCTATATCTTACATAGAGCAAGGATTATTCTCATTTAGGGGATGATGTATTTATGGTTGGTTTTATATAGACCCAATTCATTTAAAAAAATAACCCTATGTTAGTTCAAATTGAAGATATGAGGCCCCAAATAAATGAGTGAAATCATTGACACCAAGAAAAACTAAGGTATTTATTTGAATTTTAAATTGGGACCATGATAGGAGATCTAGTCATAAATGTGTATCATCTTGTGATAGGAATCAATCCATATAATTTTTTTAGATAGTGTTTCATTTTTTACTCCCACTTAAAATTATCAAATGAAAAAGAAAATAAACTAGGAACTTGTATAAGGATTTGGATCTCATGCTTGGTAAAAATGTATTACTTTTATAATATCTCAATATGTTTAAGATGTTAGGTTTGGTAAAATTTATATAAGTAGTTCAACATCACATGCCAATGATAAAAATATTTTCAACATAAAATCATGTGTCCAATACTATACAAACTACTCCAAAATTGATAAGAGAATGTATACCAAGAGTGATAAAATATTATTATTGACCAGGATTAGGATAAAGATTTATATTTTCACCTTGTATCTTGAAATAATAGAAATTATGTAACACATAGTTCTGATTTATGGGAACATTGTTTTAGTCACATGTGAAAATAGTTATGGAATATCCAAAGGTATATCTGAAATGGTTATAGTTTTTTCATATAGAAACATTTATACATAGTGTAGGTTCGTAGATGAAGATTTCTAGGCCATATTTACTCACATAAATACATATATAATTTTATATAAATGAAATTATTAATACTTAACCATGAAATGGGGAATATATTATAGCATATGAAGTCGAACAGAAATGTGTTTTTACTTGGATATGGGATTACAGATGAAATCCAAGCATTGGTTTAGGTAATTACATAGATGTAGATCTTTTGTACTAATATTAATCCAATAAAGGTATCACGACCTATGTTTTTTAATATGTTATAGAATATATAATATGTTGTATAGTTTTATTTTTTGTGATATAGACGGTTTCTTGTATTTTTACGTTATGTGATCAAGGAAGAATTATCTAAACTCTAAATGAATAAATCTAGGATATATTTGAAAATTTTTTATAATATATGATATAATTATGAAGATACATTTCATTGAAGGATGGTGTGATAAAATAACTCTATATTGTGATTTTGGAGTAATCTCATATAGGGAAAACCTTCGGTATGGTGTATGGTCCTTCCCATTTTAGATTAACTATTAGTGATTTAATAACTAGTATCATAGAGGTTCCTAAGACCAACAAAAGTTCCCCTTTCATGAATATTAGTAGGTGGAAGTTTTTATTTAACTATATAAATACTCAATTCAGATGGGTATACAGGGTATGCTAAATGTGTAACATTTTATCATTGAGTTATTATGGCACATCCAACTAAATATTAGACTTTTTGAAATTATAATACCAATTATAAGTATCAATATAGGGTGATAAATAATGGACATAAATAGTTAGAACAACTTTTATCCCATGTACAAATGATTATGGAGTTTCCTACATAGTGGTATGGGTCCTGGTACGATGAGCCCCCAAAGAATAGAAAAATTTATTAGGAATTGGATTCTTTTATATGTCCACTATATTATGTAGTACATGAGATAAGGTTTTATTAGAATACATTATCTATATATTTTTCTTTTCATGGTACTGGTATTAGTGGTTTGACTAAACGTTGAATTCCTAATGCATCCGTTGCAACTCAGAAGAGAATAAATAGGTGTAATTTTTTAGTATTGTTTGAGGGATAAAAAATCCTTTAATCTTATTATTCTTCATGAAATTAAGGAAATCCTTATTTTTGAATTATTTTAAGAATATTTTCCTCCCCACATAAAGTATAAATCGATGGAAGTAAGGATGTACATAAAATACTTGAATATATTTGGGGAATATGTCTCTTTAAAATCAATTACCCATATACAAAATAGAAAAATATATAGAGTAATATAGTATTTTAGGGGTTATGAATGAACATGTAATGTATCTGAATATCATGTAACTTCCTAGTGAACACCATGAAATATTGATTCATTGAAAGCCGTAAGTATAAATGCCTCTTGATATTATAGGTGATATTATCTCTTGAATGATGATAATTGAAGATTCCAATGTGGATATCCTATATAACAAAAAGAACCTCTCTTTAATCAATTAACTAGATACTAAATCCATGTAATCATAATTTAAATAGTTCTTTTTTGGGAGTTCAGTACATTATAAAGGGTTAAATTTACTCCCAAATACATATTTTTCATTCATGGATCCACATAGTTGAAGAATTACTATTAGCAAGTAGTCTATCAATGGGGTTATACATAAAAATAAGGTCTCAAACAATGAGGATATGATATCTAGATAATTGGGTGTGTTATTTATTTCACTCATTTCTTCCATGTGATTATTAATGAAAATACATACCATACTAGATTTTTAATACATATGTTTATATTATATTGATATAGCTATTTTATGGTTGTGTTTTCTTTATCCAATGCATCCATATTAGTGTTTTATGAAGGAAAAATATTTGATAACATTGGCTTGGATGGTAATTCACACATAAACCATCATACATAATCAATAAAGGTAATTAATTTCTCATTTTTAATGACATATTTACCGTTAATTTTATTTATTAATAACTATAATTCTTTATTTATTAGTAAAAGGACCACTAATAAATGTTGGGGTAATTCGTAGCCTATAATGAGGGATTAGTACTCTAACATATTATTTGTGAAACATTTGATGAATGAATAGAATAGGTTGAAACCAATTTTTTTTGGAAATAAAAGGATTATTCCCAAAACAATCATATTGATATTAGAATATTCCATTCTTCCAATATGGCTCATAGAGGAACCATCAATGTATATATCCCATATTTATGTAATTTTCAAAATGATGAAACAATATTCCACAAGAAGCTTGGAATTCACCGATTCCCTTTCTATGATAGGTTGAGCTATGAGGAAATATATAAACATCTACATGTAAAATTTTCTTTCACAGAAAGAAATGATGTTCAAATTACTATAGAAATATTTCTCACAATGATAAAATTTCAATTATAATTAAATGACTAAATATATATTTATGTGGATAAATGTGAGAGACCAAGTAGACCTCATTATATTATAGGTAGTGTCTCAACTTTTGGACTGTGAAAATAAATGAATGTTAGTTCTTATTTATATCTGAGTATCTTTTTTAGTGTCTATTATGGTTATTCTATGACAATATATTTTTCTTCAATTTTCTTTTTTTTATTTCATTTGAGTAAGTAAGTCATCGAGTGATCATTATATGGTTTCTACATAAAGGATGAAACGAATACCCTTGTAGGTGGTATTAGCACCAATCAGTTAGAAATGATTTTTTAATATTTTCAAAAGATTATTAAATTAATCATCCCTCGGATAGGTAAACCCTATCCTTATTAACTTTACAAAGGTTATGAACTTTATAATAATGTTTGATAATAATTTATTCATATATTACATACAACCATGGTGTTCTCTCAGCTATTTTTGGATATGAAGATGTATAATATCAAGGACCACCTTAGTATTTTTGTGGTACTCATCGGTGACATGATAGTGTACAATTATTGCAATGAATTTTACTTAAATTATGATGAAATAACATTTAAATGATTTAATGTTTAGACTATGTTAACACACATTGTTAAAAACAAACGCATGATCAGCAAGACGTTAAAATGTTACAAAAAATTGATCACTATATTTTCAATATAGCATTCTATAGTGTTACCCCAATTGGTATTGAATATATAATTCCTAGAATATTTATATGTAACACCAAAAATAATCTAGAAAATGGTAATCACCCATAGTAGTTTAACTGTGGGGGTAACCTAAAGGAAATATCTTCTTTATTATCAGTTCACATATATATATATGATAACATCATGAGTATCTATTTTTAAAGGAGATGGATTGAAATATTGTTATACCATAAATAAATAGTTTCATGATTGGGATTGGGAAATAATCCTTCAAATAGTACTAATTGAGATATCTAAATTGTATGGAAACCCTATTCTATTTATTTTTTTCTTGATGAGAATAATATTGGAATGAAATTTTAGGTAATGAACCTATCATATGATGTTTTATTTAATGATCTCATCAACATAAGATTCTATATTAGAGGCATGGGATAGTTTCATTTTCATAGATTTTTTATTATAGCCATGGTGCTCCTATTACAAACCCAAATGATGGGTAAAAAATCCGGATCCAAGGTGGGAATTTAATTGTATTACTAGCTGAATACATATCAATGTATTTTAAGGAAATATATGTACCTTCTCTATTTTTTGAGACTCATGGTTTTAAAAATCAATTTTATGTCCTATGACCTCTTATATACATAGATTCACATCCCATATCTCATCAATTGTCATTGAGTTACCTTTCTAGAATTCTTGAGTGGAATCTTTATGATCCTAATCTTAATTGATATATTATTCTTCTATTTAATCTACCATGAATGTATCAAAAGTCGATGATGGTTAGTCATTTTGGGACACATAAAATGTAATAATGGACTTTATAGATCATGAAGATCCTTATATAGGGGTATCATTATCATAGAAAACATATGTATCTTCCCATTCCTATTCACTTTCATCGGGGGAGGATATATATAATTATCATAACATTCAGTAGAATATATGGGGTCATTTTTGTCAAATTAATTACTATCTTCACTAAATTTATGTCCCACCCTTATAAGATCGTATTTAGTATATTATACTCACATCGACATTCTGATTTTATTATTAGGCCAAGAGAGCTATAGGGAAAGAGAAAGAGAAAGAGAGAAGCCAGTACCTATGGAGGCCGAAAGTAATGCAAGCCAAGGGAAACAACCCGAATCAAGTTCACCCTCACAGGTTTAAGTAAGAAAGCATCATAAAGGTAGCTAAACAGAGTACGAGTAGCATCCAGGGATTCCAAATCGTCCGCCACTTTTTTCCACTCCCGCCAAATGTGGCTGACCAAATTGTTTTTGCTCAGAAGGGCCTTGCATTGCCGAATGATGTAAGAGATTGACTAGGGGACAAAGACTTTATTGAGTAAAGCATCATGGATAATCATAGAATTAGTCTCCACCTGGGAGATAAAAATTTATCATTCCCTGCAGATGGACAGACCTGAGAGAATAGCTATGGCCTCCGCCCGAACAGAATTTCCACTCCCAAAGTGAGCTATGAATGCCAATATGACACTTCCCCTAGCATCATGAACCACCCCACCTCCACGCATGTTCCCCAAGACACAGGACCCATCTGTGTTGATCTTTAGGCCATTATCAAGAGTAACCCATCAAATCCAATAACCCTAGAGGTAATGAGATGAACTGTAGCCATAGGGACCCACAACAAACGAATGGATGGAGCCTCCTTCCAGTTACTAGAATGGAAAATAAGCTCAACCATCATGCACCAAACTCATCACATGATGGACCTTCCAATGGAAATAATCCCCTCAAACATAGCTCGGTTTCAGGCCTTCCATAAGCACCAGCATCCCATGTTAAAGATCAAGGAGCATGCAATTTCCCCCCTCTAAACCCTTAAACCCCTGAAACCAACGCTCCAGGAACACATCAATGCTAGCCACATGCGGTGAGTAATCGGTAAACACCCCAAAGGTGCTCCATACCATGTGCTCCAAAACCCATTCAAAGAAAATATGGGTCGTGCTCTATTCTCTTCTGTCTATACAACATTTCTAGAAGGAGGACATGAAAATGACACGGTGTTTGACGTTGTAATCAGATGCCACAACATTGTTTTGAATTCTCCAGGAGGGAAAGTTGAGTTTAGTAGGGGTTTTTTTTCACCAGATTATCTCATTAAATATATTATAATGGTTTTTAGAGAGAATCATTCTACGGAAGTCCATCGACATAAATTTCCCTGAGGTAGATTGAGTAAAAACACACCTATCATGCTCCGAGGAAATGTGAATGGAGTCAAAAAGTTCATGTTGAGTCGTATTTAGAACTGATCTAAAAAACATTGGATAGTAGATCAATTACTTGAAGGAAATCGTGGGAGTGGGACAACTGTGATAGGAAAGTGTGTTATCCAACCAGTTATGAAACCCGTAGAGGATGTTGCCTTGACCAATGATCCATTGCGAAAGTGGAAGGATGTTCAAAAAATTTCTACAAATAGAGGACCATAAAGATGAACCACTAGTAGAAGGAGAAGTAGAACTGGTTTGGTGCTTTTGGAACATAATATTTCCCCACAAGTTACACTCCTCGATAATCTCCCAGGCGAGCCTCGCATGCATGAACTGGGTGGTGACTGCCAAGCTGTTGACACTGATCCCTCCCCTGTGAATCGGCCTCGCCATCTTCCCCCATGAAAACCAATGTCTCTTCACCTCTGATTGTGCGTCCCAGATGAAAAATGTGAGGAGCCTATCAATGGACTGTATGGCACCCTTTGTCATAGTAGTGGAAGAAAGAGCATGCACTGGGATTGCTAAAAGAACATTGTTGACAAGAGAGATGCGGCCGCCGAAGGATGGGAAGTGATTTTTCTAGTTGAGAATACCACCAGTGATTTCTGTGCATCACTTTGTCGAATTCCCTAATAAAGATTCTTCCTGGAGAAACAGGGGAGCCGAGATACTCCAAGGGAAAGACTCTACGCTGCATGTTCAAATTGATGCTCAGATCATGCACTCTGCTTTCGTTTCATGATTTAGAAACATAGATGTTTCTCTTCTCTCTACTGATGATCTGGCCACTCCAATAGAAATATTCCTCTAAGAATTTGTTAATTACATGGATAGAGTTATTCCTCACATTCATGAATATAACTATATCATCAGCATACATTACGTGCAATATGGAGTGGAGCCTAAACATCTTATGAAAGGGCAAGACGACCCCATTAGAAATACCCTTGTTGATCAACCTGCTATGAGTATCTTGCATGAGAATACAGATACTCGGAGATAGTGGGTCACATTATCATAGTCCTTGAATTGACTTAAAAAATCCATGAGTATGACCTATGAAAGAGACATCCATCCATGAGGTGATAACACAACTGAAGATAAGGTCGAAAGCCCAATAAGAATAAGCCATCGTTGTAAGGACATCGTTGATAAATCCCCACTTTATCTTATCAAATGCCTTGCTCATGTACAGATTAGTGACCATGTTGGAGCCTCGAGATTTGAAGTTAAGATCTCTTAGGATTTCCTGCACCAATGCCATAACACCTTGAATGGAACATTCCTTCACAAACACATGTTGCTCCGTGGAAATCCACATGGGAAGAAGTCCAGATAGTCGCCTGTTGAGGAAAATCGACAAGATTTTTAAATGAAATTACACATGCTTATAGGATGATAATGGTAGACAGAAGAAGGGTCTTTGATCTTTGGAAGAAGAACAAGAGTCGTAGCGGAGGCGATCCGAGGAAGGCCACCCATGTGGAAGAAATCCTGGATGGCATAGATGATATTGCTCCTAACAACCACCCAAGAGCCCTTGTAGAAGGATCCAGGGAACCCATTGGGACCTGCTGCACTCTCTGGGTCCATACTCAGCATGGCCTCATGAATCTACTCCTTTGTAGTAATACATTCTAGCCGGATGTTGTCCCGGGCAGTCGCGATTCATGGAATACCCTCCCATAATGAGGCTTCAGTAGAGAGGTACCCCTAGGCCATGGATGTAGACAGACCAGCTAGAAGATCCTTAAAATGTGAGAGATCCAATCCCCCAACCACCTCTCTATCATATGTGAAAGATCCATCAACCATATCTAGGTTTTCTTTGATAACATGCATCCTCTCTTGAATGCACACATGAAAAAATGCGGTATTCTTGTCCCCCTCCTTGATCCATTTGACCCGTGACCTTTCCCTTGCCATTTTCTCCAGTGAGAGAACCATGACAGCCATGTTTTCCCTTTTCTCTACTAGTGCTCCAAAAACGGAGTCATCCTAGAGCTCCTCAAGGCGAGCCTCGAGCTGATAAACTTCAAGTTTGAGCGCATCCAACTCCTGGTCCAAGGAGGGAAGGGACCGAGCCGAGATTTTAAGTTCCTGCTTGAGGAACCTTAACTTGGAATGAAAAGCCATCCATGAGTGGCCCTGAGATGGTTCGGCCTAAATGTTCTTATCCAGCTGATGATAGCCAAGGATACATGACTACTGGCTAGAGAAGTGGAACCTTTCATTCAAGACCTCCCTCCTACACATGGATAACAAGAGCGGGGAGTGATCTAAGATACTATGAGTCAAGTGGGCCACATTTACATTTGGAAACATGGAGACGGCGTGGGCGTTGGTGATGCAATGGTCGAGTCTGCCCCTGCTTCGACTGTCACCCTTGCTGTTGTTACACCAAGTGAAGAGGTCTCCCTAATAGCATAACTCCATTAGCCCTTTGCTAGCCATGAACTGAGAGAAGGAAGTACTAGCCCTTCTTGGAAAATCATCACAACCCTTCTTCTCATCTGGGAGTGAAACGACGTCAAAATCCCCTCCCACCACCCAGGGATGGTCCCCCGGATTGAAAGAATTCAGCAAGGACTAAAGAACTTCCCTTCTTTGAGCATCGCAGCTTCTGTAGACAATGGAGACAAACAGAGATTCCCTGCCAATCATAATTTTCGTAGTGATATGTTGGTCTCCCGCAATGACCATATCAACGGTAACGTCCCTATTCCAGAAAAGCCATATATGTTTGTTGATTGGGTCCGCATGGATGGATGCATGAATTTGCACCTTACGAGTGAACTCAAAAATCTTGGCAGGGGCCTATTTGTGAACGAGGATCAGTGCCATTTTGGCTTTGTGTATTTTAGATTCTGAGTATATGAAATTTGTTTTCACTGTTTCCCCAACTCCTCGGGCGTACCGAATGAGAATTGGAATCATTGCAACGAGGGATGATCGGCTTTGGCCCTGAGCACCGTGGTCTCTTCCAAGACGAATGAAGAGCATTCCCAATCCAACATCTTCTTTATCATCAACCTTGTACGCATTGCAGACTCATATTGGAGAGATTTGAGGATTGTGAGTGGGACAAAGATGAGGACAAAGAGGATTTCCATCTCACCTCACAGAGTGACAACCCCTCCTCGGATCCCGGTCCCACTAATACCCGAGTGTCATATGAATTACCAAGATGCAAGCCACCGCATGAACAGTAACTGGGAAACACCGGGAAAACACTGCATGGAACCCTCCTGGGCCTTGGGTGAGATTCCAAGGAGAGAAGGCCGACCCCTTGAACCCCATCATCCTTGGCCAGCAGTGCATGGCGTGATGCCATAGACGACGTGGGGATGGGCTAGAATGAAGCAGCCAGGGACCTCAAGGAGGAACGCAAGATGAATTCCAGCAATGCCCCTGCGAGCAGCAACTGAGAAGAAGCCCATGACTGCTCGAGCGACACCATAGAACTCTACCACTTGTCACTCGGCATGGGGGAAACCATGTCCAATCAAGGGAGCGCCACAGAGCTAGGGGAGGGAGAAACAGACTGCAAAAGAGGACAAGCCTCTGGACCAAGGGGAGGTGATCCCGATGTCAGGCATGCGGGAGAGGGAATGAAGAGGGAGGGCGAAATAGGAGAAGGAAAGGCATCTGAGGTTGCAGGCTGAACCGAGGCTGAACCGGACCCCTTGCATGGCTGAGAGAGCAGAGCACCAGGCTTTGAGCCGCTGGCATGAATGAGGGGTCCACCTTGGCGATGTTTCCTGTAGTTTAGAGCCAAATTCCCTTGAAGAAGACAAGACGAGCAGTAACTGGGAAACACCGGGTAAACAATGTCCTGGGCCCAGTCTGTGAAGTCCTACAGCTTCAGAGAGAGCTTCTCCGGGATCGGAAGAGAAAGATCAAGATCAAAACAGATCTGAGCCACCAAAGTTTCCTCCCCGTGGCAGGTGCGCGAATCCACAGAGAAAACCCCCCAATGAATCACCAATGTCCCTGAGGAAGGTTCCATTCTAGAAAGGGAGAGGGTGTCCTGGAACGATGATCCAAACCGCAGCCCGTGAGCGTTCCTCCACCCTATTCACTTCCTTAGACCAGTGCGAAAGATTGAAACTCCATCGACCCAGCACCCGAGGGGCTTCGCACCATGCCTAAACGTAATCCGCCTCAGAGGCGAGGACCAGACAGAACAAATTCTGATGATTTACCAAGACGCAAGCCACCGCTTGCAAACCCCTGGAGGCCACGAACCGCTTGAAAGCCGAAAGGGGGGTAATCCCCACACCAAACCTCACGACAATAGTCCATTTAAAACCAACCGAACCAACAGTGAACGTCGAGGTAGGGGCAACCAGCGAAAAGTAAGATCGTTCCCTCAACACCGAATGAGAAAATATAGTAGATTCTACTGATATCAGGAGGACATGGAAGATTATACCTACAACCCATTCCTACCTATTTCACCAAGGTTTGAGGTTTGTTTAAATGAAGATCCTTGTGTATATTTTCTAAATATTGGTTATATTGGTCCTCATTTTTTGGAACCTAGGTGTGAGATTAACCTCCACGAATGGTTGAATTTTTGTAATTGTTGGTGATGGAACTCTTTGACAAAATTTTCCTAACCAATATATTATATGATGGTTATTGGATGATTTCTTCTATCAAATGGAATTCACATAACACAGTGACAACCCAGATCTATAGAATTCAATTAGTTTTATATTATGGTAATGATTTAGACTTTACTAGTTTCACTCCATAGGTTGGTGGGATCCATTTACATAACAATTGGGGCCAACATGCAAATGAATTTAACAATATCTATGTTCTTTCACTACATTTTTTATAGTCCTCAGTCAATGAATTTGGATTTGTGAGACTCAATGACGGAATTATCTTCATAATGTTATCTAACATGTACATTGAAAAATTATTTGGGGAATTGAACGATTGATAAGGGAACTTCCACTAGGATATGAAGTCATGGTCTTCCCACAAGGGTGTATAAATCAATTTTTTTTGTAAAATAACAATATTAATAAATGTGCCCTATGGACATGGTTCTAATATTTATTCAACATAGAGGCTTCTACTAACTCTTTTATTTTCCATGGATTGTTAGGTTAAAAGAAAAAAATATGTATATATTTTACCCCAATAATTAAAATGAATTGACTGGTATATTATTGATTCCAAAACCATAACTAAATCTCAAAGGATATTGATGTCATCCAGTTTTCGAGATACGTACTAGGTCTTGATGCTTTCTCATATAGAATTCCATATTTCTTGTTCTATGACGGATAAAACCATATGATACTCAGTGTAAGAAGGCCCTATATAGAAAACATGGCCCCAAATCCATGTGGGATTAGTAGAGACTCAATGAGTGCCTCCATGAGTTCTTTCGATAGGATAAGTGAGTCCAAAATTGAGATTTGATATGGGAAAAAACTGTTATTTCATGATTTTATAATTCAAGATCATGGGTCAAAACTTCTTATCATATGGTTTCTCCCATTCGTGGGGTTTATAAGTAGATGAATCTTCTGCCGGAAGTTCTTTTCCATGAAAAATATTTAGCAAAATTGTATAACATGTGGTCAATGATGAGATTTCCTTCACATGTTATGATGTTAAAATAAGCTAACATACAATCTAGTTGGTCTTATAATGTATTTTTTATTAATAGGACCTATAAAATTTTGGGTTTGGATAATGGTCCTTTTGATCTCGCTGAAGTTATTATTTGTAGGATTTTGTAGTATATACAACATTATTAGTGGTATTATTTGAAATTCAGTTCCATAATGACCTCATATTCCTCGATTTGCTCGACTTCTATGACCCATTCCCCCTTCTATTGGATTAAGGGAAAGAAAAATTACGTTTATATGTATCATTTTAATCAAATAATCGGTCTTCTAGTTGAATCACATTAAACGAAATATATTATGACTCTTCATCTGAATACAAATCCATTTTCTAGAATAAATCTTGTAGCCACATTTGGGGAGATGTTTACGATCCTACTAGAGTTAGAAGTAATATTTTTTAGAGGTTTTGGATCTATTTTTGAAATATTATGGGATCTTCATCCATAATATTCATTTATAGGTGACAATTGTGTGAAATGTTTAATTAGTTTTATGATGAAAGTGTCATTTCCAATACTTCATGGTCAATTTGGTTCACAACTGGAAGGATTAGTTTGGTCCTATATATGGAATGGTCCAAGATAACAACTTTTTTTGTCATTCAATCAACAAAGATTTGTATTCTTGTATTCAATATTACATTCTACCATTAGTTTTTTAGATGGATGTAAAATATACAAGTCACCTATTCTATGGGATTTTCATCTTTTACTTACCAAGATTCAACTGTAATCTACAGGATATCTTATGACATGAGGTAATATTGGATTATTTATCTCAATATCTAATGAAAGGGATAATAATATGGGAAATCATTTATTCTAACCTTATTGGGATTTTTAAACTCTGATAGTTTATGTATGTTATTTTTTATTGCAATAATAAAGTACAGTAGACCATTATCTCTTTAATGAAAATATATTTATTTCTTAATATTATTAATCCTTACTCTATTCTAATACTTTTTCCCATACTGAGGATTAGTTTTTTGGTTTTGATGCAATTCAGGGGGATTTTCTTTATGATACTATGTTAGATTGTGTACTGAAGCCAGTGTTAGTTCTGGTTGAATCATAATCATTACTACTTCTAATCTATTGATCCTCATTCATTGAGATATTAGTGTTTTTTAAGATGTTTCCTTATAATTTTGTTTGATATCTTCTAGCTGTTTTTCCAATGATGTATACTATTTGAATCTACCATGGTATTTCCATGGGATTAATGCAATTTTCAATTCTTTACAGATATTTTCAATGAACATATCCCATAATTATTCTTGTGGAAGTTTCATATTCAGTGAATATTTCAGCCATTTACATCTAAAAATAAAATTTAACAATCTATCATTCCCATACTTATTGAAATTAAATAGGTTACGGATTTTCATATTCCTCACCATAGAGCTAAATTGGTATAGGAGTTATTAATGAAAGGTCGTTGTAGCCTATAACATACCCAAATAGTAGGTCATAGTATGAGAAAAAAATTTGTTCTCTCTAAGGTATATATAATACATCTAATCATTGTTTATTATAATTATTTACTTCTTCCCATATTGGGAACACATCAAGAAACAAAGTGAAGTAGATGTTGTTCCATATGTTTATTAAAATTTATGATCAAGAAGGTATGGTTCCCAATGAGGGGAACTAAAGGAGTTTCTTCAACCCAATCAGGTTATGGATACTTTTTTGGTTGCACTGGTGGTCATCTCAATTCTATGGATTCCATTTGAGTGTTCAAGGACTCAATAAAACCTACGAGTTCTATTAGAACAATATGTATGGAATACAACAGAATAGAGGCACATGGAGGATCCCAACATGGTCTTCATGACTGTTTTAGTTATTTAAATCTAGATTGATCCATCCAAGGAAAAATTACATACTTGGTTGTGATGTTTCCCCTAGTAAATGAAATTCCTTATAGTCTTCAATCAATTGGTTTATAGATGCCAATGATATTGATCCAAATCCCATTGGATGGTTTGATTCTATCCTCAATGGTTGAGTGGTTTTCTCAGGTTGAGAATGATTTGTCTATGGAGATGTATTAGAGAATACTTGTAAATCTAACTCATCATAAATATTTCTCCTTCATAATTAATCATTGAGTCACCTAATCTTTTTGAATGAAGAATTGTATATGTAAATCCTTTCCACTAGTGTAAATGGTCTATATTTATCTATGGTTTGGTGAGGTATTGATATATTTTCACCTTTTCCTTTTCCTTTAGTTGAATCTCACCGATCATGTCATGTATGATTTTTTAGAGGAAATTCTAAATTTTGCGTCTATATATTGTACTGGGTATACACACATTCTTCAAGTATTTTAGTGTGGTTTTAATTTAAAACAATGTCCTCCAAGATGTTTTATACATTATAATATTGTTCCAAGTTATATATAGGTTCAATAATAATAATATTCACCAATTTAATACATGTTATAAGGAATATATATTTATCAGAAATATAGGGGGTATTTTTCACCTTATAATAATATATTGAGTGAAAAATCAAAATCCTCTTCAATCTTCACATATTTAGTAAATAGTTATATCTTGAGACTCCTACAAAGAATCATATTCTCCTAATATTTTTTATTCGGATGTTATTTAAAGGTGGTGATCATGAGGGGCTGTCTAATAACATTCACCGAATACAAACACAATGAAGAAGATGTGTCTTGATGTGTAATAAAATGGGAATACATTTTCATAGAATATCCTCATAATATTGAAAATAAATAATTCTATAGAGGAGGATAGGGTAATAATATCCATAACCCTATGGACTAGGGTGGATAATCCTCCACCACCATCACATATTGGACCCTCTAGAGAGTTATTTGTCCCATGGGCTGTGGCAGTAGTAAAACTACCAGGGCCCTATGATCTATTTTGTATCTCGTTATTTTATTTAGCTAGAAGATATTTAATATTTTTTAGATTTTGATTCATTAATTTCATAATGATATAGATTCATTTAAAATTATAGGTGTGAACTACTCATTACTAATGATTATGATTCCATTGTGTTCTTCACATTTCTCATACTGGATGACCCAACACCATTCTTAGAAATAGGGTCCAATAGCCTATTGATTTATTGTTTCTACTGACTATATCATTAATATGAATTAAAGATAGTGGGTCTATACTAAATTGACATACTAGAACATGTAGACCTCGAGTCCAAGACTTGTTCATGAGGAAATGATGTTTCGTTTGTTTTCTATGGAAATCTATACTATATGTTGATAAGTTTAAAATTTAGTTCTCCATGTTAATTACATAATATGATTAACATACTTGTAGGGTAATTAGAAATTATAGGTATAATAACCCTTAAACCATTGATTCATACTTGTTGGAGGTCACTAATCTCATTTCCTAGCACTAGATGTCATGAAACAAAGAGGGAATCCATGTTGAATTGTTGGAATATATCTCTTATTACTTTAATGTTTTAGTGTACACACCATAAGGAAAATATTATTTATGAGAAATTGAAGAGTCATCCATAGAGTTAGTTATGTGTAATGTGTTCATTCATCTTTCAGTTCCTCTAAAATGTTTTATTGGGACATAGTTATAGGGTAGAATATAGTAGATATATTTTTTCTATATAGTTATTTCCAAAAAACCATTTTGTTCCCCTCATCCATATAGAGGGAATATTTTAATTAATCTTATAAAAGTAGTAACATCCCATTCACCTTATTAAAGGTAGTGAGATTGATTGGAATATACTCAGATGTATTATAGAACATGGGGTGCGAGGGAGGAAAATTAACTATCCTCACCCTGGTCACCTATTAATGTGTGTGAAATGCCATCACCTATTAACTAAATGCTGGGAATTCCCAACCTCATATTTTAATGTACCTACCCATATGAGGTCATCATTGATGTAATTTCAACATGAGAATGGTCATCAAATCATGTAGATAGATCACTATAGTGAGTTCTTCTATAGTGACTACTAAGGAGGGGAACTTTATGGTTTCAATTTTATTTTTCTATTATTTAATTGATCCCAATTATTATTTGATATCTTGTTGTAGGGAGGAAATTCATAATATGTTTTCAATGGAGGGACTCCAAGGTGGATATTCTTGTTTCCATGGGGAGGAGCTTCATGGATAAATATCATATTATCACATGTACACCCTTCATTATGGGTGAAATAGAGAGTACCCCTATAGTAACTAATCATTGTACCACATAGGTGAGATTTTCTGTTATTATATCATTATCCTATTTATTAAAAGATGTATTATTCATTTGATACCATTTAAATTTGATTTTGGGGTTCGAGAATATAATCTTTGATTTGTGAAATGATAAGAGACTCCTGGTAATTTATAAAATTCCTCTAAAATAGGCTTATAAGTATTTATGGATGGGTGAAAAGTGTTGCAACCTCAGTCATTAAAGTTTTAACACCATGTGGTTAACTCTCATGTGCATGAACACATATGGGTAATTTCTTATCCATGTTTATAATATTCTGATGGATTTATTGGATTGTTTGTGGGATATGTCCATTTGATTCACCATTATGAGAATGTATGAGATTTTTGTTGATCATTTTCCACTGTAGGAATATTCCAACATTCCTCTTGTGTGGAGACATGACTATTTACCTACTCCTTGACGGGTTCCATGAGTATATGTTGATTGAATTCACATATATGAATTAGAATATAAGACCATCCATATGATGCTTCATGGATATGTTTTTGTTCTACTATAGTGGGAGTAAGAATATAGTTTGACTATAGAGTTATTTAGAGGATGTTCCAGTGAGATCCTATGATGATTCAAAGTATATGTGAATTCCTTGATGTTACTACCATACTATGCCAATGAATCTTTTTTCGAACATGAATATAGGACTGGTCTTGTTTTTCATTATTCATTGGGATATGTTGATGATCCTCTTTAATGGGAGCGATATTATGATACAAATCCGGAATTATTTATGATTTATACGAGTGATGTCTTTTAATGATGTGGGTAGGACTATGAGATTCTATGAGTTTTTTGTAAAAATGTTCTAATGATGGTCCTTCATTGGTGATTTTAGGATATACTGAAAGGTCTTCAATATATGAGATGGGATATATCAAAGGACATAAATTATCTCTAAGATATTATGATGAGATTATTTAACAAGGATTGGAATACATGCCCACTATTCTATGGGAATGAGGGTTTGAGCCCGCTCTAGCCCTCTTTTTTCCTTTAGAATATGCCGACGAGCATCATGTGTGGGAGATATAATATAAGATTTCCCTAGGACAAATCCTTGATGTATTAAAATAATTTATATGAAAGAGTTTGAATATAAGAATACTTTTTCGTGTCATTTAAATGGTGTTAGTGATCCACTCTAGTGTGAATAGATTTATGATTCCATTCCTTAGTGATTTTTCACCCCAAAAAGTCATCCTCTTCCGCACCAAGTTTAAGATGGAAAGGGAAGGTTCCTCTAGGGTGACCTCCTTAATAAAATTTTAAGTAGTTGATGATATAAATCATTGTAAGATATGACATATAGTTTAATGATCCTTCATTGGTGAATCTAAAATAGTATTAGGGATACAGTTTTCATATAGCACCTCTTTATGATAAAAGTTGTATTCATTGATATGATCAAGATAAATTCTCCCAAAGTAGTTAGATGTGTCTATTAGAGAAATATAATTTGTGATAATTCTTTGTTTGTGGTATGTTTTGTATGGATTCATTACATTTAGGCTATCCTATGTGGGCCATAAGGTCTAAATATCATCATTGAAGTTGTACACCCAAACTAACCCATTCACCACTGAGTACTAGAGTCACTATGTTTGTCATAATTTTCATACAGTTCATGGGTCCACCACCCTTATAGTGGTAGAATAATTCACGGGGAATCCATATTGATTAACAATGTTTTTTGATGGTTCATGGTGGATAATAATCTATCTTGGATTATTAGTATTTGAGAGTGAATTGGATATTTCTATCCCATTAGATTCAAGGGTTGCCTTTAAAGGGTTCCTAGAAGACACCTGAAATTAGATTACCTTCCACAATAAAATCCCATTAATACCACATCCCATGTATGTCATGAGAATATTTTATTGATCACATTCATGGCTAATGATTCATGTAGTGTTTAACATTCTATTTTTAATTTAAAATTCACATCTCTAACACTCAAGAACACTATGAAATTATTGCTTGCATGATTTCCAAATGTTGGATATCACTAGGATTTTACTAGTGGGATTGAGGAATATGGGTTGTTTTATTGGATGAGAGGTTAGGATCATTTAATAATTGAGGTAGAATTATTTCCTACATTGGGACTGTCTTATAGATTAAATACATATTCATGATTCCTTCACAAATCATAATATAAGAATTATTACCACCATACTAATAATCTATCATCATCATGAATTGATTTAAACACATATATTAATCATATTTTATCCTTTTATTAAATTATCTATATTTATTATAGGTTCTCCATCATTGGTACTAAATGTATATATCAAAGGTTCTTCATATTTGCATGTATTAATTATTGATACTATTTTTTAAAATGATATAGTAGGGAACTCTAGAATTATAAACCATAGAGGGAGGTGGTAGGTGTTTGGGGAATGAGGATCAAGACCATGATATTATATTCATACAGATCCTAATGAAGTGAATCCGAATCCACACAGTTTAAAACCCCATAAGGGGATACTTCATAGCTTTTAAGTTCATGTGACAGGAACCAAAATTGTTCCTTTTATTGTACTGCATCCATAATTATTTCAATTTCTTGGAGACGCATAGAGTGGAATTATAGATGAAATATACATAGAAATGTTTTTGGAGGGAAAATGAGAGAAAATTTTTAGAAAACCCTGTCCTTTTTTAACTAGATAGAATCTGTGATGATTTCATAGGGTGAATATGACCCCAATGAGAAGAGATTATATAATTCATAAACAATATGTAAAAGTGAGGAAGTGTAATATGGATTATATGGAATATGTCCTAATAATTGTAAAAGTTTTCACATAATATAGTCTAATGAATGTATGGTTTATGGGGCTAGGTTATAGAATTAGAGTTGCATTCATTGTATTCTGACTAACATGAAACAAAAGAAAGGTAGTTTGAGTTACAAAGTTCAAGGATATGTGATAGGAAAATACTCTGAATTTTACTATCATGTGGTATGGAATTTTTAATCATAAAAGGGGATACAAAAAAGGACTGATTGGGGATCATAAATGAGATACCATGGGAATATAAGTTATAAATTACACCGAAGAGGAGGCTTATCCACACATCAACTTCCCACCAATTGATAATAAAAAAAGAATGGATGATTAGAACATGGGGGATATTATCCCATGAGAAATATATTGGGAAATACACACATATCACTTTCCAGTTCATGGGTGAAATATGCATTGACATTTAAGAAAGTCACCCATCTAGGTAAGTGACTCAGGTGATGGTGGTATTTTTGGTCTTATATGAAGTAGACAACCCTATCATAAATATACCAAACTAATTTACATTTCAATGTGATGAAAGAGTCAATTGTGTCCGGGATAGTGATTAAACCTAAGGAGTGGGATCATATCATCATGGCTATTTTGGTGGAACAAAGAGGATAACCTAAAAATAGGGTCTCAAATATAAGTATTCATAGCTAGTGGAAGTTTCATTGATTTCCTCCCATTAAAGACCCTCATTACCAAGGGAATACATGATTTTAAAAACCAAAATCACCATTTTAGTTAGAAAGGTAATGAAAAAAGATCCTTTTATAAAGGTAAAACACCATAAAAATGGGGTTTTGAGGATTTACATTGTTGGAAGAAAAATAAAAATGTGAATTATATGGGTATAACCTAGGTAGGTAACCTTAGAAGTTGAAAGAAAATGAGAAATACATGGTTCCCCATTATATGTTTCCATCACATAATGGTCATTAATGAAATGAATTCTTCATGGTCCAGTATATGTGATCATTATTCTAGTGGGTAATGTCCGTGATTAAAGGGTTCATGAATAGAATATATTATGCAAGAACCATTTGAAAGGGTGTATTTTTTGAAGTTATTAATTGATGAGGAATCCCAAGTGGTAGGTTGTGTACATGAATCAATGTATATACCATATGGAAGGGGATAAAAATGAATGAGAGGATCACGTATAGGCCTCATTAATGGGCTCCCTCATGAGCGACCTTCATGGATGTGTCTCATAGAAGTAATTCACGAAGGAGTCTCTCAAAAGGCCTTTGTAGATGAAACTTATGAAAGTGATGCCTTAATGGTTTACCTTCATGGATGGGAGGATCATGTACTAAACTTTTGAAGTCT
This sequence comes from Viscum album, assembly GCA_963277665.1. Lineage (NCBI taxonomy): Eukaryota > Viridiplantae > Streptophyta > Magnoliopsida > Santalales > Viscaceae > Viscum > Viscum album. The sequence goes on along the minus strand of OY728133.1, from coordinate 2,058,662,567 downwards.
CCCTTCACATATAACACTCCAATATTATATACATGTTTTTTATTTTGGTATTGAATTTCCTTCCAGATTCTTCAAGTGGACGAATTCTACTCATTGATGTTTTAAACAATCCATCAAATATCACCTAGGTCTTCAAAAACCCAAAAATTCTTTTCAATTTGATGATCCTCATAATAAACCCACAAAAAATAAAAGTGTTCAGTGTTTATAGGTGTTTCCCAATAACCACCATCCCAAAATAGATGGCCTCATAAGGAGAATGTGGCCATAGAGCTATATTGATTGCATGAAATTGTGTGGGGGAGTTAATAAGTCCATAGAGAATACATGAACTCTCTAAAGAAGCCTTAATGTTTTTTGGAGTAATAAGGCATGGAAATGAAATACACATATCACCATGGGGTTCTATATTTCTTTTTTGGATTCCTTTATTCTATGGAGTTAACGCATTATCAAAGAGTGGGATCTACCTTTATATTGCATATAACCAAAGCTCACAAAGTCACCACATGGTCGTGTGGGGCGTTCTTCCATATATCCTTGAATGAGGCATAAAATCTCTTTGAATTCATCACTCAGAACAATAAACTACCACTATGAACTAATGTATTACATCATATCCTTATTTCCATTGTTATTTTTCATTCCAATCCATCTTTAGATTCCATCATATATTTCATACACCTCATTAGGGATACAATATTTTGTATTTGGATTTATCATTAGACCATTGGATTTGTTTTATTGATATATTATTTCACTCAATGAGTTAGAAAACATTATTTTTGTTCACAACTGGATTTTCTATGGAGATTTTGATTTTATATCCTTTTATAGAGATACCATGTTCTATATATTATTTCACTTTACTTAAAATTATTCGTTAATTTATCCCTTATAACATGAAGTAAAACATAAATGAAAATAACACAATTTATTTGTATAATTTTACAAATACTAATTTATAGATTATATGTATTAATACATTGAGGAATAGAAGGAATCATATGGGAAAATTAGGAAAAATTATGGAAACTATTAAATTTTTTCATTTGGATGCTTCTAAAAAAATAAGGTTCTTGGGTGTGGAGACTACATGGTTTAGACTAAGATTTAAATTAATAAATACAAGGTTTATTTGGATAAAAATATGTGGATTTCATTATAAGAAAAATATTACCAACTTAAGATGAATTATATTTCTACAAATAGAAATTAATGAATATCCAAGTCATTATTAAAGTATTATGGATTGATCTCAAGGAGGAAAATATGAGTTTATTAAATTATTGTAAATATGTTTTACAATTATATAACTCAGAATCATTTAATATCGACAATATAAATTCGGAAATTTTAGATTTATAGGACCATTAAAATTTTTATTTAATATTACAGAATGATTTAATTTGTAAATCATAATAGAATAGAGAAAAACATTTATTTTTTTTAAAAACATATATTGTTGTAAAAAGAAGGTATAAATTTTCATATAATTGAGAAACTATTGGGCAGCCAATATAAATTCAAAATGGTGGAAATATTTTGATGAAAATTTTAGTGACTCAAATATAGAAATCCCAATAAAGAAGAATACAAATGCTTATTTGGTTGAATAAATGATAATAACTTTGATAAGCCTTATTTAATAATATATTAAGCACTAAAATAATGAGACAAATGATGATACGAACACTCTGCCAATGGATAATGGGAATGAGACTTGGGGGAGACTCACACGTGATTATTAGAGGCCATTGATAACCTAATTAATGCATGACTACATTCCTACAAAGGATAAAATTACTAATATATAGCTCTTAGAATTTAAAGGAAACACTATTTTCAGTTAAGAAATAAAGAGACAAGTGTGTTTCCCATATAAAGGTATCTATAGAAACTGATTGAGGAAATACTTGTAAAAATTTATACTGGTGAAATCGATGAAAAATATGTAAGTAATGAAAACCGAAGATATGTTAAAAGTTTATATCTAGTATTACACACATGTGAAGTTTTATAAATGTAGAAAAAAATTGGGACACACAACCAAATGTTTTTCACAAGGATGCCTTAGTAATTCGTGTCAAATATTTTCCTTAACTATTACATAAATTGGATACATATTTTTATTATTATAAAGGGGGATAATGAAATTTAATATGATCTCACATACACTCAACAAATAAAATTGAGAAAAATAATATTTATAATCAATGATATGCTGAAACATGTTTTATAGTATAGTTTTCTGAATTAAATTTGAATAAGAAATGAAAATTGTATATAATTTAATATCAATATACAAAATTTATATATGGACTCAATAGAAATCCACTTAATTAGACTGATATAATACACACACAATCTTATAAACGGATGAAGGTTAAAATAGATGTCATTATAATGAATAGATAATGATAATAAGATACTATTTTTGGGACTATGGAATGAATGAATGAACGTGATCAAAACAAGAGATAGAATTTTTTGATGTTTTATAATGATAAATATATAAATCCTGTAATTACACGGTTTTCTAGTGGTACAAACACCTCCTTTGAAAAAATGGGTTATGAGTTGATGAACCATAATACTTTATTTTTATTTTATTATTTATTGACTTTTTCAATTGAAGGGTATGACCTCTTTAATAAAATAAGGAGTGTATCAATATAAAAAATTTATTAAAGGATTAATAATTAAATACAAATATTTATTTATTGATTAATATTGTTAACTATAATAATTTATCTACCATAGTATTATAGAGATAAATTAATCCTTAATTTCTCATCTAGTTAATGATTGGGATTCAATAAATGTTATTTATGAAATTTAAATCGAATAATTATATGAAGGATTGTTATTATTTAGACTTCAATAAAAAATTTAAATGATGTTTCCCTATTTTATTTTATTATTTTGAAAAAAATGGTAACGGTGTCAAAAGGGTATATAAGAGATATTTAATAGTGAGTAAATATATTTCAGGGAAAACATTTGATCCCCCACAAATATGATGATGAAACCACTATTCAAAAAGGGATAAGATTCTTAAACTCATGATGGTCAATAAAATGAGGTAAAATTATGATTAATTAATCTCTATTTTTTCATTATACTGTGTTCTTATTTTGGATAAACACAATTTCTAATGTCATTTTTATTAAAATTAAATGTATGTATTTGAGGAAAAAAGTGTATTTATTTATTTATGTTATATAAGTTATTTAAATTTCTTTAGTTTCATTACAAAAAGTAATACAAGATGTCATGAAGAGGATTTATGATGGTGTAATTTATAATAAATTAATACCTTGGTTATTTTTTACCCATTCATCTCATGAAGATAGATTAAATGTCTTACATTTGGATATTTTTCAATATTTTTTTTTAACATTGAAGAATTATAAATTTGGAATAGATTGTTGAGATTGATATGACAAATGGAGATTTGTATTGTGTTTGATTTGTTTCCTATGTATTTTAATAGTTAGTATTATTAGACTAGAACCTCGTGAGGGGGTATAGGTGTTCATGTTTGTTTTATATGTTCCTTATATGATGTTATGGATACATTAATTAAGATTGGACATAGTAAGGATAATAAAGAATGTGAGACTATGTGAGTTGAATTCGATAATGTTTAATGGAGATTGTATCATTATCTATAAGATTCCTATAAAATGAGATTCCATGTTTTCTATAATGGATTATATAATATTCTTATATTACCTCATGATATGGATTTAGGAAGTAAAATTTTTAGATGTTGTTGATGTAATAAATTGTAGAAAAAATTACATTTCAAGTTCATTAATAATACTTAGAGGATTTATAATCACATGGTGCATAATGAAAAAGATGAATCATTTAACTCCATATGATTATCAATGAAATTTATTTTGGGAACATGATTTTATGTTCACCAAGGGATAGATATAACTCATAAACACTATTATAACTAATTATTTTCTATTATGAACCACTAAATGAAGTTGGTTATTGATTTTACTTATGATTAGTAGATCAAGACACACTAACATATTTCATACCCACATGTTTTATAGTTTTTTTGGAACCATTGAGAAGATATCATAGTTATTGAGATAAAATTCTATGCATCACATTATTACAAATTGTGTTATGAATTAATAAGATGATTTTGATGATTTATGTGAAATAAAAATATTAAAGTGATCTTATATCATTATGATGCAGATTAGAGAGAAATTTAGATGAATGAGAAATAAAAGAAAAGTGGACATTAAAAATTGAGTGTAATGTAATGAAAAACGAGTCATAAAATTTGAGATTATGTATTGGGTGAAATATAAATGAAGAATATGGATCATAATTAGGGAATTAATTTGAGTTATTTAAAGGGAACCGTAACAATTCCTAGAAATTATTATGAATACTATAAAATATTATATAAGATACAAAGATATGACCATCCAAAATTTAGTGAAATATTATGTTGGAGGAGATAAAAAAATATCTTTATGTCATGTCATGATATGGATCTAAGAGATTTTATTGAAAAAATCCATTGATTTATCCCGCATTAATAAATACCTATTTAGGAAAAAATGTAGTGAATAAGAAGAAGAGTTTAATCTTATAGAATAAATCATGTTGTTGAGATATTTGATACACCAAGAAGTGTTGGGTATAAATAATGTGGATTCCACCTTACACCAAATATAGAAGTTAAAAAAATTGGTGTGCAATTTTCCATGGGAGCATAGGGCCACCACATAGCAATACATAAAGTCATATGATAATCATGGAGTCCTTTACCTATGGAGCCTCATTGTGAAAATCTCATATAAGATTGTATGGAATGAAAAGATCCCTCATGCCAAAATATTGTTATTCAAATGTCAATAGGTCAGGCATTGATATGAGGTGATATAAAGAAAAAAACAGTTTTGTTGTACATGTTTCAATATATGAGTGGATATAGTGTAACATATTTGTAAAAAAGTATGGAACTTTTAGATATGGGATTGACTGAATCCTCTTCCATGGAGGATCATAACACACTACTTTAATCTATATTTCATAATGATAATAACCATTAAAACATATTCTTATTAATTACAATATTTCTAAAGAAGATATTCCATATATTTTAGGGATGAAAAGGGGTTAAAATATCAGCACCTCATTAGTCTACACAATTAATTAGACATGAGAATGAATTTATGGAACAAATAGAGGAATATGAGGACATTTAGGACTCATGGATTTACTATCATAATATATTATGATATAATGATATAATATATCCCTATAATAGTTAATTATAGGGTTATTTATAATATATTCTAGCATTGTTGATTACTTTGTGGGCCAACTATTTTAGGAATGAAATGAATGTAAGGATTGAAGAAGGAGAGTGCCACCAAACCAAATTATGATAGGGAGAATAAGAGTGAACAAAACATCCACTAACATGGAGGAACTTGTTATAGTACGTTTGATATTGATTAACATAATAATCATTGTATAGTTCTTTTAAATAAATTGATTTTAGTATCATATTCAGGCTCCTGTTCTTATTATTATATATAATAAGATATGAATTTTTATAATGGGATCAAAAGTGCTAAACACCAAGGATGTAACTAATTAATAACAAAATAGTATGAACATTATAAAATTCTTTGTACTATGTGATTTAATTTCCAGTTCTCTTATATCTTATAATAATCCAGAATATTTTAGTGTTGATCATTACGTAATCCATGTACTAATCATTAATGTGGTAAAAAAGGTTGAAAAGGGAGAAAAGTTCTTATTCAACTCACACATGTTATTCACCAACTCTTACTCATTGTAAATCATTCAACCAATTCCTAAACTATTCACTATAATAATCTTGTTAGATATAAGGACACATATCAATACAAATGAATAATTATGGAAAATATGAATTTTCATCTTTTAAGTAGGAGTATTTTTAAAATTTTAGATGTAAATTTGAATTATAGGTGATGGGAAATATCTACGATATGCGATTTTTATGTGATTTTAGATTCTTAGGTATGTTATATGGGGTTGGGTGCTAGAGAGAATGGTGGATGCCAACTAAAAGATACTATAGTAACCACTATATCGCTAGTATATTTCATTGAGTAAGAGTTGCCTACTTTTTGTTATATATTATATTACCGACACCACTATGTACCTAGTGAAGGGTTGCTATGTACTTAGTTGAGTATCCAATTATTTGGCCCATCTATGAGAGCCATTATATTCCCTTTATCGGTGAAATTCAAACCCAGTGTAGTTGGTTTGTGTTTTTTTAATGATGGTTAGGGGTTATTTCTAAACCCCCTTTATAGACCCTATTTGAGTGTCTACTTCTTTGGATGGATGAACCAATGGGAGGTGAACCATATCATTATATCATTTACCTCTATTTGATCCATAGATCTATGGCTACTAGAGATGATCTTATTCATCATTAAAGGTGAGTACCATCACTATGGTGGTCTTATCTTCCCCTATTCAATCTCATTAAAATGTATAGAATTTTATATAGGGTTCTAAAGTTGATTCCACTATATCATTGTGAACTTTTATTCAATAAATGTCTCATTTTTGTGTGGTATATTAAGAAAGAAAATGTATATGAATGATCTATGTTTCTCACCATATCATTGGAGTTGTAGTTCTTGAAGTTTTTTATTATGATTCACCATTGTTTCTTGGAGTTGGTGATTTTTTGGATATGAGTTCATAAGATTTTTTGTTCAAGGAGTTCCAATGGGGTGGTGTGCATCATCCACAAATTGTTTTTCATGGTTTTTGTTTATGGAGAAACATTTTTAATTTTTTTACATATGATTCATTTGATTAAATTGGTTAATTAATTATGAATGATATTTAATTATTTGAGCCTTGTATAATTATTTAGGTTCTTCAATTTTTTAATGGTTTTGTTTATGCATGGATGTATTTTCATAAATATTATTGTAAAAAATTTCTCCATTTTTGAACAACGAGTTCCCTTTATTACATAACCATATTATTTTTTACATGAAAAGTGTAAACATGAACCTTGAGGTTTCGGTTCCATGTATGGTTACTCTGTGAAGTGGGATAGATGAGTCATAAGATGTGAGTTTTGATATTTTTAATGTTATGTACATTATTTAAGTGTGATTCACATGTGATAGAGACTGAATATATTTTAAATAGGAATTTTATAAAGGGAAGGGGTGTCTAGAATTTATTACCGAATCCAGAGTCTTCTTATATTCAGAAAATAAATGCGAATAGAGTAGGATAATCCTTAGTGAGTGGATTGAGGGGCTCTTAATTGGTTAAACATTTAGGAATAAACCAGTTAGGGGATAAGTCTCGAGATCATTATTTGAATTTATAAGGGAGTAGACTTGTAATTTTTAAAATATATTATTTTTAGGAGTATGATATGAAGAATAAGAATAGTGATCTATAATGATACATTAGGCTTGGTATGTTTTTGTATGAGGGCGGTGTGAGTGAGTAACTACTCTCTAGACTATGCCTCAGGGAACTTAATGATAGAAAAGTATGAGATAAGCATTCATTGAACATGGGGATCAGTACATAGTAGGATGAGAGCATGAGATGTGTATAGATCTCTATCAGTAGACCTTGTGAATATTTTGTACTATTTACAGAGAAATGCCTACCAGTTGAATGAAGTGGGTTTTTATGATAGTATATGTAGAATATTAATGAAGTGTTTTTAAGGGTTGAATATAAAATATTCAATATATCATAAAATTAGATGGGGTCTTAGAAATGTGGTTACGAATATCACATAACAAAGAATCAAAATGGGATAAAACTCAGGTTGCCCTATATTTACGGGAATTTACATATGTCACCAAATTGCAAGTGTGTTAGAATTGATGAAAAACATAGGACCATCACACAAGGTATGTTCAATGGTAGATATTTAGAAGGAGAAAAATGAAATGTCCTTGACTATGGAGATTATAAGATAACTACCACATTATTGTTGATGAGAAATACAATGTGGAATAGGGGAAGAAAAAAATAAATAAGCAAGCCATGATTATAAGACCCCAACCTTAAACATCTCTTGATATTGAATTACATGAATAATTCACATTGAGGATCTTTTCAGGTTTAGAGTTTTAGAGGATTAGGACATAACTATTACATCTTAAAATATTACAATGTAGAAACTTTTACTAAGTTTCCATAAAATAAAAACTCTAAAAAAGAAACATGTCCAGTTCCATGTTTTAGGTTGCATGACTTTCCCTTGATCCCATCCTTGACCCAATTCCACGTTAAGTCCTGTGAAAAACATTTCAAAAACTTAGTATGATCAAAAATAGCTCAGTAAGGGATACACAATGAATGAAAACTGTTAGTTTTTCAAAACAACAAGTAAACCATGTATACTTTATCAAAGTAATACTTTTCACCTTTTCAAAGTAGTAAAAACTCTTCACTGAATAAAAGTTCATTACTTTCCCTTCTATAACCAACAGATTACCATAAAACCCATATAAAGATCACATAACAAATAAAGGTAACTTGGGACATAAACATACTTAAGTAGAATAACCATACGGTCGACTTCCACACATACTTAATGGAATAGCCATACGGCCGACTTCTAAACATACATAATGGAATAGCCATACGGCTAAATTACATACCCAATGCATTGGAGGTTATAACGTAACCACCCGTCCTGGTATTCACGGCACCACTCGTCATATGGTTTATCACGTAACCACCCTTAATATTTCCAAGTACAATTATAAAATTATAACACCTAAAACCAATATAAAGGAATGATAACATTTCCACATTTAAATCACAATATATCATTTAAATATATTGACATAATAGAATAATTTATCAAAACCATTTTCAATCGCAAAATACATAAAAGATTATATGGTATTTTTATTATTTTAAAAACACTACGGCTTGTTGAGGAAGCCAAAGATCAAATAATACTCGCGGCGGTGGAAAAGGTCATTGTCACCGCGTACGTTAAAAGAAACATTCCTTTTTTTCGTTTAGTAAAATGCTTCATAAAAAAATATTCCTTTTGTATAAAAGTAAAATTCAAAGGGGTTTATACACCGTATAAAAGATAGTTGTGTATAAAACAAAATATGCCTCAATGAAAGGAGATTGAGACAAAGTCCCTTACAAAGACAGTATCCTTGGTTTAGGGATAAGTCAATTACATAATTATGTATGACAAATGAATACACCCAATATAAGTGGATATTAAGTGTAAAAAAGCAGAGGTTATTCACACATATTCATTGAATGACATATTCAAGGAGTACAAGATTATCCCAAAGAATCAAATTTGGGTTAAGAAGTTCCCTTGCAAAAATATGACAGCCTAACAGCGTCACTACAAAATTCAGAAAATGAGTTGATGAGAGATAAAAAGGGTATCCCATCACTTGGACATAAAATTTACATCAATAAGGTTATATGAGAACGTATCCCAACATAACAATATGTAAATTAAAAGACCCAACAAAAGATGTATTTTAAAGAGGAGGGTTAAAGGTTCCCTTACCGACATGGGTATCTTTCAAGACATGCACCCCGTGAAAGAAGGACAATACAACATTGATGTAAATACTCATAAATGAAATTATTATACACAATGAGTAAAGTAATGGGCAGTACATACACCACTAAAAGGAAATTGTGGAAAATGTAGCATAAATCTCATGGGAATAAGAGTGAGATGAAAAATCCCTTACGAAAACTCGGCAGCCTAACGACACCACAAAAGTGGATTGATGAGATCAAATAGGGTCTCTCATCATATTAACATAATGTTTATAGAAAGAGGAATATAAAAGAACATCCCCAACATAACAATTAGGAGCTTAAAAGAAGTGACATAATGGGGAGTACATAAAAAGAAAGAGAGAGGTTAGATCTCTTATGAAAATTCAGCAGCCTAACGGTGCCACTCAAAACATCCAAAATGGATTGATGAGAGAGAATAGGGTCTCTCATCATATGAACAAAAAAATTACAGTAATATTAATATAAAAGATCATCCCAATCAAAAGAAATATGAGCTTAAAAGGAATGGAATAAAAGAGTGCACTTAAAAAGAAAGAGAGGAGTAGGATCCCTTACCTCAGGTCCGACTTGACTCGATCGTTCTTTAACGTCCTGAATAATAAAAATGAGTTAATTTCTACTTGATTAAGAACCTTTTTCAAGTTCATTATTACTTTTATATCAATTATTGACATGTTATAAACATTATGTAATCATTTAAGTTAATAATGTTTGTTTTGTCGATATTTGGTTCTTAAGTCAAAAGTGGACTTCTTACAATTACATGTTGTTCGTGTGGTCAAAGGTTCTTTATATCCAGAATGACATTCCTGATTTGGATATCATATATATCATATATATCTAGAATATACATGTATTTATAATATCACATAATCATTTAGAGGTAATAAATGAAATGCACCGTTCATGGAGACGGTAAGCCGTATGTACGCATGAACACTACTTTCATTTCTATGTCATATTAATGGAATTAAAACTAAATGAGAGGTATGTATATTTTAATTCCATAATTATATTAATAATTTAGATGTAACATACATCATATATATCCATTATATATATTTACTTATAATAGTACATTACATTTGGGGATAAGAAATGAAATGCACCGTTCATGGAGACGGTAAGCCGTACGTACGCATGAACGCTACTTTCATTTTTATGTCATATTAACAGAATTAAAAATGAATGATATATATATATATATATTATAATTCAAGTATAATATATATGTTATATAGGTCACATATGATCATTAATTTCATTCTTTATACATTCCATGTATTGCATGTACGAGTCACATCACTTGAGGGGGCAGTAGTCCACACTTCCTCATATGAAATTATCGTATTTACACAACATGAATAGAATAAAAGTATGGTTTAAATATAAAATAAAGAAGCATATAGTAAACATAAATACAATATATATCATATATAAAATACAGTGACATCATAATGGCCACCTTTAAAGGTGTTAAAAGAATATTGAACAATCATCGTTTCGTGAGGCAGAAAATCGCCAACCACAGAAACAGTATGTTCTTTAACCATTAGACGAAGGTGTGTGTAAGTGTAGCTCGAATCCTTCTTATAAAAACATCCTAGTATATTGAAGATACTATAGTTGTTACAAAATAAATGAATAAAAAGATTTTATGGGGGTTGGATAAGAAAAATAAAACAAAAGGACACAAGTGAAGACATTACCTTAAAATCGGGTAACTCCCTTTGGTTTGAGCTCAAAGGCTTCCTTGGGAAGACTTCTGCCCAAAGTGAGGATTCAAAGAGTAAGAGATGAATATGGAGAGACAAAATGGGCAGGGTTTGGCTAAGCCAAAGGCTTTTTAAGTGTGGGTAAGGTGGTAGAGGTGGGGGCCTTTTATAAGAGGAGAGGAGGGTCACTTTGGGAAAGTAAAGAAAAGTTACATTATTTTAAAATGAGTTTCGGATTCAAAAGGTGCCACATTAATATAATTATAGGTTAAGGTGATAAGGGTTCGAAATCCACCCATACAATAGGTTTTGGACATGTTTAGGTCATAGATTTTACATTATCATTTCATTTTATTTAAATCCTTTATTAACGAGGTAATCGCTACATCATCATGATGTAATAAATAATTTAATATATTTAATGTCTAAAAATTATAAAAAAATATCATGATGTAGGAAATATTTTTAGATTTCCATTTATTATTTATAGTCAAAAATCTGACTTGTATAACCCCATGTAAAAAGTTTTTTAGTAAAACATCTCATGTTTGTGTCATTTTTACTTTAACATTAAATAAAAAGATATTTATGTCATTTTCCAACCGAAGTAGCTCCATGGGGTCCCCAAGTTGACCCATGTATTTTCTTGGTCGTCCATGACACATCCAATAAGGGTAGGACATGTGTCTAGGTCATTTTATTTTATTAAAACATTATTCTTACCTTAAACTACACTAATTACCTCTAATCGCGATTAAAAACTAAATAAGTTACTATTCACCAAAAAATTATTTTAATCCCACTGAACCACATTTTACATCTTAATGAAAACCATGTATGTCAGATTTTTGAAATTCAAAACACAATGATGGCAAAATTTCATTTAAACGGGAAATCAGTTTTTATAAGTACAACTTAGTGGTTTCACTATTCCTCAAAAATTGAAGTTTTTCAGAAAATCACCAAAAGTTCACCCTAAGCTATATTTGATATTCCGAATTTAAAAATTATTTCTATTTTACAAAATTCAGAATATATAAGTTGCATTAATTAATTTAATAATTAATTCCCATTGTCAAAACAAATAGCGTGTTTTTATGAAACAAAAAGTATCAAAAGATTGACACTAGTTTAAGTCCAATTTCAATGTGAAATTAATTTCCACGACCACTATTGGATTAAATGGTAAAAATATATTCTAATTTCATTTTAAAACAAATTCAAAAGATAATCTAATAATATAAATAAATTATATTAAAAAAGGTTTTGAATTAAAATACAACATTTTTCACTATTCATTAAAAATTGAACTTTTTCGGAAAAATACCAAAAATTTACACAAAGTAAATTTTGATGTCCCGATTCTAAAGAAGAATTTTATTTTGTCAAAGATAACTCATAAAATTGTCAAAAAGTGGATTTAAAAGAGGTTCCCCATCCAAAGGCGGCTAATCGACCTTTTAAATAATATTAGAATGTTTACGCTTAAAATTGGATTCATTTGCATTTTTAATCCTCTAGCATTTATTGTAAAAAGTAAAAATATTTGACAAACATATATAATAATTTTGTTGTTAGTTCTGTTCATTCCCGCCATTACAATGGCTAGGCGTTAACTACAATTTAAAATAATATTATTTTATTATTAGAGTGCAACGTAAGATTCCCAAGAAACTCATTGTTGCGTGTTGGGTACGCCATCGAGCATAGTGTCCCCTTTAAAGTCATATTAATATTTTATTCACAAATATGGATAAATGTGAAAATTTCATAATCTTTATTTACCTGGGGTGTTTCATCCTTCCCCCCTTTTGGGAATTACATCCTCGCAATTTTAAAATTGGGCTCGGAAACATCCTTGAAAGTCCCACATCGGAAAAAGAGTCGGTAAAACAATAACTTTAAAATATAGGGAGAGAAGTACAGTGGTCAACCAAGTTAACCCATACTATGATTCCAAGTAGGAAAATATGGATATGGAAGAAAAAACAAAGGGTCATGTTCTGATGGAGAGTGATAGTAAACATGTCTAGGAGAAAGTTAACCATAAGAAAATCACAAACTTGTGGTGGGTTATACGGTATTCGATTCCCCAGTATGAAACGTTAATAGACAACATTTTTGTTTTATGTTACTTTTTATTGAGGAATTTATTCATAAGGAAACATAATCACTTATTATGTTGACTTTCAACTTTTACTAGATCTCTTACACGAAATCATATTTTCTCCAATAGACGAGTATTTAGGAAGACTTGTTCACATTAAGAGTAATATAACCAACTTATAGAGAATCACCTAATCCACAAAATAGAACTATATATTTCCCATGTTATTAGACAAAATCCAAAACAAAAACCAAAAAGGTTAGTACAAGATCAGATAATCCAGAAAAGGATAACCCTTTATAAAAAGAAAATCTATTCTTAATCTCCAAAATATGTCCAACAAAACCCAAAGTTCAACGAGGACCATTCGATAAACAAATTTTCCATAAAATACTTCAAAGTAAACCAAACTAATATTGAAACCCAAATATTTGAAGGATTTAGTCACATAGTCTTCCAAGTTAAATCATAACATTTATCTCCAAACAACATCAGTTGCTCCCAAAGTCTCATATTGAAAAGTAATTAACCTAATCACATATCCTCCATGATTGGTTAATCATTTTCATAAATAACCCAAAATAAACTTACTATTAATTCATAAAATCATCTAACTAAAAAGAATCAGTCAAACTAACCAGGGACTTCACGTAGTCCAGTGGTAGGCGATAAATACCAATCGCACTTTCGTTGTGGATTCGATTCCCGCAGTTTTGTCCGACGCGATGGGTTGTCACACGGTCTGCGTGTTTTCCTTTTTCCAAAACTATATAATTTTAAAACAATCCCCAAAACGAGATAAAATCTTCAAAAATGATCATAAAATATTTTAACCTCAAGTTTATCTCATGCCTGTCATTTTCCAGCATATCATATAATAACCCATAATTACCTCAGAAGTAAGGATCATATAAACTCTAATGGTTACCTTTATAAATATTACCTGAACTTCCACATCGATTGGTCATCTAGTACATTATGTCTTATAGAACATACCAAGGTTCAAGTGGTTGCTCATGACTCCTTGATAGTTGGTTTAGAACAACCACGAGTTTCCTCATTGAATCCCCCATTTTATCTAGTATCTTAATCAGAGAACCACCACAGTTTCCTTCAAACCTGATGTGTCTTAGGTGCCTGCTAGATCCATCCATTCACTAAAAAAAATGTCAGTGTGAGTATATCAACAAAACCATCATGTACTAATGAGGAAGATAAACACTAATATATACTTACTCATTCACTTTATCTAAAACAAGGACTCTTTCTGAAATCCTAACCATTATGGTCATCTCACTTATGCTTAAAGAATACCCTAACCTCTAAAGTTATCTAAACCTACCTCTGATACCAACTATAAGACCCCAACCTTAAACATCTCTTGATATTGAATTAAATGAATAATTCACATTTTGGATCTTTTCTGGTTTATAGTTTTATAGGATTAGGATATAACTGTTACATCTCAAAAGATTACAAAGTAGAAACTTTTACTAAGTTTCCATAAAATACAAACTCTTAAAAAGAAACATGTCCAGTTCCATGTTTTAGGTTGCATGACTTTCCCTTGATCACATCCTTGACCCTATTCCACATTATGTCCTGTGAAAAACGCTTCAAAAACTTGGGATGAGCATAAAAAGCTCAGTAAGGGATACACAAAGAATGAAAACTATTAGTTTTTCAAAAAAACAAGTAAACCATGTATACTTTATCAAAGTAATACTTTTCACCTTTTCGAAGTAGTAAAAACTCTTCACTGAATAAATGTTCATTACTTACCCTTATGTAACCAACGGATTACCATAAAACCCATATAAAGATCACATAACATATAAAGGTAACTTGGGACATAAACATACTTAAGTGGAATAAACATACAGTCGACTTCCACACATACTTAATGGAATAGCCATAAGGCCGAATTCCACACATACTTAGTGGAATAGCCATACGGCCGACTTCCATACCCAATGCATTGGAGGTTATAACGTAACCACCCATCCTGGTATTCATGGCACCACCCGTCATATGGTTTATCACGTAGCCACCCGTAATATTTCCAAGTACCATTATAAAATTATAACACATAAAACCAATATAAAGGAATGATAACATTTCCACATTTCAATCAGAATATATCATTTAAATATATTGACATAATAATATCATTTATCAAAACAATTTTCAATACCAAAATACATAAAAGAGTATATGATATTTATTTTATTTTAAAAACATTACGACTTGTTGAGGAAGCCAAAGATCAAATAATAATCGCGGCGGCGAAAAAGGTCATTGTCACCGCGTAGATTAAAAGAAACATTCTTTTTTTTAGAACAACGCTTCGTAGAAAAAGATTCTGTTTGTATAAAAGTTAAAGTCAAAGGGGTTTATACACCATATAAAAGTTAGTTTTCTATAAAATGAAATATTCCTCAATGAAAGGATATTGAGACGAAGTCCCTTACAAAGACGGTATCCTTGGTTTAAGGATAAGTCAATTACATAATTATGTGTGACAAAAAAACACCCAATATAAGTGGATATTAAGTGTAAAAAAATCAGAGGTTATTCAAACATATTCATTGAATGACATATTCAAGGAGTACAAGATTATCCCAAAGAATCAAATTTGGGTTAAGAAGTTCCCTTGCAAAAATATGACAACCTAACGGCGTCACTACAAAATTTAGAAAATTAGTTGGTGAGAGATATAAAGGGTATCTCATCACTTGGACATTAAATTTATATCAATAAGGTTATATGAGAACGTATCCTAACATAACAATAAGTAAATTAAAAGACCCAACAAAAGAAGTCTTTTAAAAAGAGGAGGGTGAAAGGTTCCCTTACCGACATGGGTATCTTTCGAGACATGCATCCCGTGAAAGAAGGACAATACAACATTCATGTAAATACTCATAAATGAAAGTATTATACACAATGAGTAATGTAATGGGCAGTACATACACCACTAAAAGGAAATTGTGGAAAATGTAGCATAAATCTCATGGAAATAAGAGTGAGATGAAAAATCACTTACGAAAACTCGACAGCCTAACGGCGCCACAAAAGTGGATTGATGAGATCAAATAGGGTCTCTCATAATATTAACATAAATTTTACAGAAAGAGGAATATAAAAGAACATCCCCCAACATAACTAATAGGAGCTTAAAAGAAGTGACATAAAGGAGAGTACTTAAAAATAAGGAGAGAGGTTAGATCTCTTACGAAAATTCAGAAGCCTAACGGCGCCACTCAAAACTTCCAAAATGGATTCATGAGATAGAATAGGGTCTCACATCATATGAACATAAAAATTACAGTATGAGTAATATAAAAGAACATCCCAATCACAAGAAAGATGAGCTTAAACAGAATGACATAAAAGAGTGTACTTAAAAAGAAAGAGAGGAGTAGGATACCTTACCTCGGGTCCGACTTGACTCGATCGTTCTTTAACGTCCTGAACAATAAACTTGTGTTAATTTATACTTTCTTAAGAACTTTTTTCAAGTTCATTATTCAATTTATATGAATTATTTAATTGTTATAAACATTATGTAATCATTTATGTTAATAATGTTTGTTTTGTCGATATTTGGTTCTTAAGTCAAAAGTGGACTTCCTACAATTACATGTTGTTCGTGTGATCAAAGGTTCTTTATATCCAGAATGAAATTACTGATTTGGATATCATATATATCATATATATCTATCATATACATGTATTTATAATATCACATAATCATTTAGAGGTAAGAAATGAAATGTACCGTTCATGGAGACGGTAAGCCGTACGTACGCATGAACGCTACTTTCATTTCTATGTCATATTAATGGAATTAAAACTAAATAAGAGGTATGTATATTTTAAATCCAGAATTATATTAATCATTTAGATGTAACATACATCATATATATCCATTATATATATGTACTTATAATAGTACATTACATTTGGGGATATGAAATGAAATGCACCGTTCATGGAGACGGTAAGCCGTACGTACGCATGAACGCTACTTTCATTTCTATGTCATATTAGTGGAATTAAAAATGAATGATATATATATATAAATATATTATAATTCCAGTATAATATATATGTTATATAGGTAACAAATGATCATTAATTTCATTCTTTATACGTTCCATTTATTTCATGTACGAGTCACATCACTTGAGGGGGCGGTAGTCGACACTTCCTCATATGAAATTATCACATTTACACAACATGAAAAGAATAAAAGTATGGTTTAAATATAAAATACCGAAGCATATTGTAGACATAAATACCATATATATCATATATAAAATACAGTGACATCATAATGGCCACCTTTAAAGGTGTTAAAATAATATTGAACAATCATCGTTTTGTGAGGTAGAAAATCACCAACCACAAAAACAATATGTTCTTTAACCATTAGACGAAGGTGAGTGTAAGTGTAGCTCAAATACATATTATAAAAACATCCTAGTATATTGAATATAGTGGATTTGTTACAAAATAAATGAATAAAAAGAGTTTAGGGGGGGGGGTTGGAGTAGCCAAATAAAACAAAAGGACACAAGTGAAGACATTACCTTAAAATCGGGTAACTCCCTTTGGTTTGAGCTCAAAGGCTTCCTTGGGAAGACTTCTGCCCAAAGTGAGGCTTCAAAGAGTAATAGAGGAAAGTGGAGAGACAAAATGGGCAGGTTTTGGCCGAGCCAAAGGCTTTTGAAGTGTGGTTATGGTGGTATAGGTGGGGGCCTTTTATAAGAGGAGAGGAGGGGCACTCTTGGAAAGTAAAGAAAAGTTACTTTATTTTAGAATGCGTATCAGATTAAAAAGGTCCCACATTGATATTATTCTAGGTTAAGGTGATAAGGGTTCGAAATCCTCCCATCTAATAGGTTTTGGACTTGTGTAGGTCATAGATTTTACATTATCATTTCATTTTATTTAAAAGCATTATTAATGAGGTAATCGCTGCATCATCATGATGTCATAAATAATTTAATATATTTAATGTATAAAAATTATAAAACAAATATCATGATGTAGGAAATATTTTTATATTTCCATTGATTTTTTATAGTCAAAAATATGACTTGTATAACCCCATGTAAAAATTGTTTTAGTAAAACATCTCATGTTTGTGTCATTTTTACTTTAACATTAAATAAAAAGATATTTATGTCATTTTCCAACCAAAGTGGCTCCATGGGGTCCCCAAGTTGACCCATGTATTTTCTTGGTCGGCCATGAAACATCCAACGAGGGTAGGACATGTGTCTAGGTCATTTCATTTTATTAAAACATTATTCTTATCTTAAACTACACTAATTACCTCTAATCGCGATTACAAACTTAATAAGTTACTATTCACCAAAAAATTATTTTAATCCCATTGAACCACATTTTACTTCTTAATGACAACCATGTATGTTGGATTTTTGAAATTCAAAACACAATGATGTCAAAATTTCATCTAAACGGAAAATCAGTTTTTATAAGTATCACTTAGTGATTTCAGTATTCATCAAAAATTGAAGTTTTTCAGAAAATTACCAAAAGTTCACCCTAAGCTATATTTAATATTCTGAATTCAAAAATGATATATATTTTAAAAAATTAAGAACATATAAGTTTCATTAATTAATTTACTAATTAATTTCCGCTATCAAAAAAATTAGCGTGTTTTTATGAATCAAAAAGTATCAAAAGATTGACACTAGTTTAAGTCCGATTTCAAAGTGAAATTAATTCTAACGACCACAATTATATTAAATGGTAAAAATATATTCTAATTTCACTTTCAAACCAATTAAAAATATAATATAATCATATAAAATAAATTATGTTAAAAGAGGTTTTTAATTAAAATACAACATTTTTCACTATTCATTAAAAATTGAACTTTTTCAGAAAAATACCAAAAATTTACACAAAGTAAATTTTGATGTCCCGATTATAAAGAAGAATTTTATTTTCTCAAAGATAACACAAAAAATTGTCAACAAGTGGATTTAAAAGAGGTTCTCCATCAAAAGGCGGTTAATCGACCTTTTAAATAATATTAGAATGTTTACGCTTAAAATTGGATTCATTTTCATTTTTAATCCTCTAACATTTATTGTAAAAAGTAAAAATATTTGAAAAACATATATAACCATTTTGTAGTTAGTTCTGTTCATTCCCTCCATTACAACGGCTAGGCATTAACTACTATTTAAAATAATATTATTTTATTATTAGAGTGCAACGTAAGATTCCCAAGAAACTCGTTGTTGCGTGTTGGGTACGCCATCGAGCATAACGTCCCCTTTAATGTCATATTAATATTTTATTCACAAATATAGATAAATGTGAAAATGTCATACTCTTTATTTACCTGGGGTGTTACAATGATGTAGAAGGTAAATATGAGTGAGATGACTAAGAAACTATTCAATATACTATGAATACCATATCACGGTGCTCTAGTCCATAAAATAGTGACTGTAAATATAGCCTATGAATTCATCGTTTGGGCCACTGAGCCTTTGGGATCTGTGTTTTAGGGTATAAAGATAATGTAAGTTATCCCACTCAATCGATTAATAGTAATGATAGTATGAAAAATCAAATAAAAATTAAATTTTAGTAATATAGGTCAACCCAGTTAAAACCCAAAAACTATTGATCACAATGGTATCAAAAAAGGCCATGTATAAAAAAATGTAGGACATGTACCTATAACTAATGATACTTAATATTTTTTATTCAATTATAATGTTCGATGATGATCACTGAGGAATAAACAAATGAATATTTTCTTCGATTTATATCCATAGATAGACTAAATCATCTTGCACTAGGATAGGATCATCAGAATAACTATGATATTCCAATATCTCTCGGATGTTAGGGTTGTATAAGAAAGCTATCATTATGGAAATTCAACTAGGGAATCATTGGAAAGTATCACACACAAAAACTCATTAGTTAAGACACGTTAATATAGGATTAAATAATTTTACATGAGTCCCATGTATTTATATATATATTATGAAACATAAAATTAAATACCATAATCTAAAAACACTTTTATTACCCATGTTATAATGTGAAATCCACAATATTTCTTCTTTTAAAACATTTAGATTAATGATAAATTGCATGGAAGATCATTCAAATGTTAAATTTTAATTCTTTTTTACATTATTAGTTATAAAACCTTGTTTATAATTATAGATACTCAAGAATAACATAATAAATATTACATCATTTTAGATGAAAATTAAATATATCATATAATAATTAATTTCCCAAAACCATGATGGTTTATTTTCTTTGGAGACTATATACATAGAAAACTAAATTCATGAAAGATATTTAACATCTCTAATAATGTTCTTCTAATATAGTACCCCTGATAGACATAACCTACATAAAAATATTATATAAAACTTAAGTAAAGGAAATATAATAAAAAGGGTGAACTCAGAATCACATTAATGGTAAAAATGTGAGATGTTAATCGAGGATCATGTGTAAGAATAAGATAAGTATAAGGGTATAAAATCTTGATCATAACTAATTACTTTCCAAACTAATTTTTCATAGATCTTAAAATTTATTCATGGAATATATCTTTAGAATTTTAAAATTCATGAATCATAAGAGAAAGTAATCATCTTAAATCTATCATGAAGCATGATATTATATCACAATAATTTAAAATTTTCATATGAATTTTGTGGCTCTATTTTACTTATAATCATAACAATATATTATGAATCGTAAATTACAGACAGAATAAGATAATTTAAATATTATTTTTAGAGTAAATTATCTCTAGTTAATTCCATCATCTCTTTGTATTTTATTATATTTTTCATCTCTTAAGAGTTTCTTCACATTTTCATCTCTTTTGAGTGTCTTATCTTCATCATCACTTAAGATTTTACTATGTCCTCATTTTATAAGGATTTTAGTAACTCTATAATCACATAAGAGTTGATTAACTCCACTGTCTCTTAGGAGTTTACTAACACCATCATCATTACCAAATAAATTCGAGTGATATATAATTATAGGTCCACTAATCATATAAAAAATATCCATTCATAAATATCATGCATGATATTAAGTCATTCATATTATTATCATATAATAACACATGGAAAACCAATGGGTTTCATAAAAATGTCATCACGGTAATCATAAAACATATAGACAATAAATAAAGAATTAGTCAGTGGACAATATCTATAATAAAGCATAAGTAACATCAAATGATGTTATCATAAATGAAAAATGCCTTCGAAAAGTCATTGGTAGATTTATGGTAGAAAATACACTTTTCAAAGATGAAATCACTTTTATTAATCTATAAATTTGTACATTATTATGGAATCAATTTTATTTTAAAATTTATATGGAAAATTGAAAATGAATATTCAAAACATTGAGTGGTCATTATAATGGAAAATTGCATTCATGTTGTAATCATGTAAAACAAATATTTCTCTAACAAGTTTGGTAAAATAACTTTATTATGAAAATGAAAAGATAATTATTTTCAAATAATTTTTTACAACGATAAGAAAATATTAAAAACTAATTTAAAACAATTATTTCTTCTTATTAAATATATAATTTATTTTTTAGATAACTTAGATATGGAGGAGAAAGACTCCATATAAATAAGGGAGAGATAAGGTTGAAGTTTCCTAAAATCATTTTATAAACAAATTTGTGCACCAAATAGTAAAAAATGTTAATCAAACATAAAAAATCATAAATAAAAATTAGATAAAAAATGGATTTATCTCATATGTATCTTATAATTTCCCATAATATAAAATCAATAAAAAATCCCAATTAAATTGAAATTGTATTATATATCCAGTAAATCCTTATTAATCTTTGAATCAAAACCCCATGAAATAGATAACATTAGATTGATTTTCTAATCCCTTTTATATTCATGTAAATAAAAATAAGATACCATCATGGGTATTATATACACCATTGAAAATAATGATGTTGGTAATATGGAATATGTCTCATCCAAATAAAATTGATAT
Organism: Viscum album; assembly: GCA_963277665.1. Lineage (NCBI taxonomy): Eukaryota > Viridiplantae > Streptophyta > Magnoliopsida > Santalales > Viscaceae > Viscum > Viscum album. Next base: position 2,058,640,065 of record OY728133.1, on the reverse strand, counting down.
GAGAAATACTTACAACATTTTTTGTTTATCATTATATGCATTAAAACCACATGTATTTGAAATATAGATTTATTATGAATCTATTAAAAAATAATTATAATATATATATTACCATTTAATATTTACATAACATCTTATGACAAATTAATTAAAAAATCATTCTTAAAATCATTGCTCCATGTGATAACTATTTCATTTTTTAGGTATCTTTATCATCGTCTGTCCATGTACATATAAATTGTTCATAGTTCTATCATATCAAGAATTTTAATCATTTAATGAGTATCATATTTAATAATTAAATTAAATTCTATAACTATTTACATAATTTGGTGGGGATAAATTAAATGAATCACTTTTTTGAGACCATAGTCTGTACATACACATGAGTGACGTTTCCAATTTTTACTGGATGGAATGAATTAAATGTAAATAATAAATCACCTTTACATAAATATGTTAATATAATAAATATATTATATATTAATTAAATCCATTATTAAAATTACCAATTTGATTAAGTGATGAAAAAAATAAATGCATCTCTTCAGAGAGGTAGTAGTTTTCACATACACACATGCATTGTTTTCTTTTCCCATGAGATATAAAGAGGTAAATAATGGTTTATAAATCATCATAATAGTAATTAAATATGTAAATTATATTTAATTAATTATTTTATAAATGTTAAAATTTATTTATATAAGGTATAATGTGATATAAAATTCATAGTACTCAGTTATGAGATATACCACTTCATTGAGGAACCTCCTTCGATTACAAATTAAGCCTTGAAATGATAGTATTTGGAAATATCTGAAGATATAGGATGTGTTAATGGAAGCTATCATGGTATTATGGTAGGGATTTTCTAAGATAATAGGCTCATTTTTTGGGAATAAAGGGGAAGATGTAGTGACCTTTTATAAGAGAGGTTATGGGAACCCTTAGAATTACCTAGAGTACTAAATTAATATACATTAATTTTCAAATTCATGAAGAACCAAATGTTTATAATTATAATATAAGATGATTATGGTTTTAAGTTATATCATAGAATAAAATATAAAGGAAAATGAATATAAATTTAACTATAATAATAATTTTTAATACATAAATAATATGTTATATTTATCAATGAATTTTATTAGATCATAATAATTCCTCAAAATTGATTTAACTTTACATGTTTTTAAATATTGACTTGATTTTTTTATTACTAGATAACATATTGTGTCAGTGTAGCATAAAAATTTAATGTAATTATTCAATCACTAAAAAGTAAAAATAAATTATCATGATAAAAATATTCCTTATTATTTCATATTTAAATTTATTAATCAGTCATGACCTCATTTCATCACCATAAAAATTATTTGATATTTTAAAACAAATAGAGTGACATTTTGTGTTTATTCTTTATTTAAAATAATATTAAGCTCATAATCAAATAAAAATAAATCCAAGTTGACATATTTTAATTATTGGATGATAATTGATGAAATAACATAATAAGATAGGATAAATGAAAGTGTTTGAGAGATTTTAAATCCTTATCTTAATTTTTTAACCTTGTTTTACATGTTTTTCCCTTACCAAATTGACAAATCATTACCTTGGTTATAATTAATAGTGAAAAAATTAAATATAACTATTAAAAAAATTACCGAATAATTAAAATTATTGAATCCATTTTTGATTATTAAAATTATTGATGTTCCAAAAAATTAAATTAATATAAATGAAAAAAATAAAATAAAATGGGTCTTTAAATAAAATATGTTTTAAACCAATAAATGAACTCATACCAAAATCAAGTATAGTTTTGATTTGTATGTGATTAATTAGATTATATATTATAAAAACAGTATTAAAATAAATTAATATCAAATAATAAACATAAATAGACATTTAAATTACATAATTTATTAAAATTAAATGATTGTTTTACAAAATTGATATATTTACTATTCAGTTAAAAATAAATCTTTTTTGAAGAAAAAAAATCAATCATCCTAAAATAATATCGATACAATAATTTAAAAAAATATATTTATTTACTCAATTTAAATTTATAAACATTAGAAGGAATTAATTATAATGTTTACAAAAAAATAAATTAATTCCCATTTTTTATGAAAAGAAAATTTTGAAGCATAAAATTTCTATTGAAAATTTAAAAAATTTCTATTATTAATTAATGAATATTTTTTTAATATATAATAACATTCTTTGTAATTTTTATAGTTTTTTTTTATTTTTCAAATAACCAAATTAATGGCTTGGATATATCAGTCATATTTTATTAATAATTTTTATAGTATATCGTAATTTTCTTAAATATCAGTTTTTCATGTTAAAAAATCTATTGAGCATAATTGATTTTTAAACTAAATTTCATGGGTTTTACAATCATAAGATATGATTAAACCAAAAAGATTCATCCATATCTTATAATATGATTGGTAGTAATTTTTGTGGTATTACTATACATTGGGATAAGATATCCATATCCAAAGGTAAAGGACATGCCTTGGAGTCCCTTATTTGATATAATATTTCATATAAATATCATATTCCATGATAAAAAATTAAAAAACATGAAATTTTTAAAGTATTGAGGAAATATCATATTCAATATTCCATTTAAACTAAATCCTCTTATATATTGTTCAATTTCACCTTATATTATGTTATTAATAATAATTTGTGAAACAATATCCAAAACCCATTTTGAATAGATCAAAAACATTTTCATAAATTTATCATCAATTTTATCAGATAACAAATCATATGAAAAAAAATTTAAATATCTAATGAAAACTAAATTTTGATAAACTCATAATATAATAAAAACATTAATATGAGATTTGTAAAACAAAATCCCCAATCGGAAAACCAATAATTGGGAAGCAAAGGGATTTTTCAGTATTCATAAAAAATATAAATTTAGAAATTCATTAATTTTCACAATAAGTGACATATAGAAAATATTTTTTTTATACTAAAGATATAAATGGATAGGAAATTATATTCATGAAACACATATATATATATACTTATTTCCACTAATTGTATCGTATACAAGCATTGATTAGTATGTGATCCATTTTTCCAAAACATCGAGATAAAGAAGAACGCTAATTTTTCCAAAATCATATGACTATTAATATGTTTGATTCTAGAATAGAAATGTTAATAGATACATCACATGTACTTCTACAATATGGATAAACACATTATATGATTCTCACCCAATAGATAAGAACTATAATTACCTAGCCTTAATAATATAATAATCTTTAGATTTAGTCAATAATTCAAATTCTTTCTATTTTTTACCATTTTTAGTTATTATTTTTAGAGAATTATGTAACACAAAATACATTACAGAAGCATATAATATAAACTGGACACTTTTGATTAGAATTAATTTTTTCATTAATATAAAATTTGTAAAATAAATCATGATTTATTATCATTGAAAATATTATTAATATTCAATATGAATTGTTCCATTACCTTACTCATCATCAAACCTTGGGGTAGAAAATTAAAATGTTGGATGAGCCCACAAAACACATTAAGTGACAAAAAAATTGATGAAAACCGTAAATATAATTAAAAACATCAAAACCATGAAATTATTTAACTTCATCAAAATGTTATTTCAGTGAAAGACAAAAATTATTTTTAAAAAATTAAACACACTTTTCTTATCAAATAAAATCATTAAAATCCATATAAATAAATTAAAACCCTTTTTTAGAACTTAGAGAATCATATTCATAAAACCCATTAAAATCCCTTTTTACTGGAATAACCAAATGGAAGTATTAACATATATTCCTTACCCAATGAATTATAGATCTATGATAATTATCATCCTCAGTATAAACTATATCATCTAACCCTGTGATCTATAATGGGGATCAACACATCCTATATATTTTGTGTGGCTTTCCCATTTTTCATGAGCTATAATGGGGCCCACCCTTCTTATAAACTATATCGAGTTTACCTATGGGATATAATTGGGATCAAACCATCAAGTAAGATATATCACTATCACTCATTATTCATATAATTCTCATTTAAAAAATCATGGATAAACCATTTTATGAAATCACTTTTTTATAAGAAAACCATTGGAAAAATAATTTTGAACCCATTAGAAAAAATATTATAGGATATCAAAATAAAAATACCATTTAATACACCATTTTAAATGTCAAAATATCTAGAAAAATGTAATGTGGTTTTATCATTGAAGAAACCATCAAATCATTTAAAGGAACATAGAAATAAAATAACATTCATGATGGTGAAAAAGTCATTTTCTACATAAATTTTTAATATAGAACAATATATTTTCCATTTTTTTCAAAACATTTTGAATAAAACAAAGAAAAAATATAAAATATTTATTTTGATAAACATTAAAATAAATTAAAAATATAAATAATATATAAATTTTGAACATTTTAATTGAAAAAATATTTCTATAAAATCACTTTAAAAACATGTACAAGGAAGAGAATGAGTTGGAAGGAAAACTATAAAAGTGTAATTTTTTAAATTAATCATATTTACCAGTATATCAACATTTAAATGGAAATACATATGAAATAATTATATTAATAAAACACTAAGTACAATGGTAATAGATAAATTAATGATATAAAATGAAAAAAGTGTTGTATATACACCTCATGAATGAATATAGGTTCACAACAACATAATATTCCTCATGAAAGAAAATTAAGATGAAGTCCCTTACCCAAAGCCTCACTTGGAACAAAATTTATTCATCTTCATGAATAATTAACATATGATAATTGATTCATTTATTTATAAACTTTTTCTTATTTTTTATTCCATTTATTTCACTTATTACCATGTTATATACAATTACATAATCAGTTATATTTATGTCGAGTGTTTCGATGATGTTTATATTTGGTGTAAAAATATATTTCGGTAGTTTGAATATTGGTTATGTAAATAATTATTCAACATTTATAGTATAATAATAATGAAATAATTAACATTTTTATAATAAATTTTAATTATTAAAACAAATCATTAAATTTTGTTTTGAAAAATTAACAATGTTACATTGATGGATATGGTAGGTCTTACGTAAACGAGAGTAATGTTTCAACTTTTCAATGATCATTATGGGAAGAAGATAATTTATATTGTATAATTAAATAATTATCATTATATCATAAATAAAATATTATTTCATTAAATATACTTATATCTGTATATATTCCTTGTGTTTTGGTGGTGAAAAACGTATCAAATTTCTTTATAGAGGCGGTAGTCCACATCTACACAAATGAATTTATCATTATTCAGTGTAATAAATAAGATTATTTATTATATTATAAAGAAAATAAATATATCATGAATATTTTTATGATATAATTTACATCACTTATATTTATTTACATTACCCTTATTAGCTCCCATTTAATCATTAATGAAAAAACAAATCGCATCGCATTGGGAGGCGGAAGTCTTTGGTACATGCGAGCGATGTTATCACATCCCCCATGGAAGGGAAATAATGAAGTAAGATGTGATATAAAACCCAATAAATATAAATATGTTATAAATATGTTATATATAATTTAAATCCATAATTATATCAAGATCTAAGATGTGATTAGGGATTATGCATGACAACGGTTCGCGTGACAGTAGTCTATCACACACAAAAATGGTGATTTGGAATCCCATTTGATGGATGAAGATAATTATTTAAGTAATTACATTAAAATATTAAAATTTAATTTTATAGTTGATAATTGTTTTATTATATAAGAATATATTAAGAATATATGAATGAGGTGGAACACTGAATAATATAAAGACCCTAGGTTAATCATGATGTGTCTTCTTCAGACAAGCTCATTATGTAGGAACCAAAAGCCATCATATGTTTGTTTTAGGATAAATAATGGATTATAGTTTGTGCGGAGGTAGGTAAGTATGATATTTGGGAAGAAAATGGATGATATATTGGGATTTTATGGGACGAAGTGGGTATGTGATGGGGTGACCTTTTATAAGTGAGGGGAGTTACACACTTGTAATTTTTTCAATGAAAAAGGTGTAACCATGTTTTTTACATGAGACAAGGATCCGAAATAGACAATTATACATACTTATACATGTTAAATTATAAAAATTTACATCCAATAGATTGTATAAAAATTTATATTCCATTTTAACCATTATCTTTTTAGTTTAATCCCCTATTTAATCCATTTTCACCTTATCATTGGTAATTACATTGTACAATTTTCCCTATTTTTTATGGTACAAATTTATATTGACCTTAGTATATAACATAAATAATAATTATTAAAAATATTTAATGAATTTAAAAAATTGAATTAACATAATTTCAAAATTTCAATTTAAAACAGAACTCACAAACATGATGAAAAAGCGAGATTTCAAGAATTGTACTTTTCAAGAAACATATGACATTATATTTACTATTATAATAAAAATAATAATTTTATGGTTTTAAATTAATGTTTATTTATATATAATATATAATTTTAATTTTAAAAAATCATTGGGGATTATATAACTTAATTAAAATTGGGAATCATTATGCACTTTAAAATAGTTTTCATAAAAATACAAATCTTAAACCCAAAACAAACTTATAAAAAATCCAATATAAATATGATTAAAAAGAATGTATGTGTTTTTAATATAGCTATATAATAATTATGATACATTAAATCATATTCAAAATATTATGGGAATTAAAATTATGTAATTTATTCAAAAAATAATATTTTTACCCAAATTGATATTTATTAATATTCACTAAAAAATTAAATATTTTCCAAAACATTAAAAAGTAGAAAAATAAATTAATTTTTATCTGATGATTTAGAAAATGGAAATAATTTTATAAAATACATTTCAGAAAAATTAAATAAAATAATATTTTCTCGTAAAAGAATTTAAAATAATTTTTGATGAAATTTGTTTTGGAGAATAAAGTTCTTATAGTAAAGATTGATAGATTTGTTTCCATAACATTTGTCAATTATATATATTTATTTGGAAATATAAATTTATATTTATATTTATCATATATTAGTTAATACTATTCATAACCACTAATTCAATATCCAGGTTATAACAGTTACATATTTTTCATGTCGTTTAAGCTAAATGCAATGTGTCAAACACACTATAAAAGATAGTTTTCATTTATAAAATATATGTTTTTTATACAATCCCCTCATGTAAAAAATTTTATATTCACAATTTTATCATTATGTTTGTAATCAATGGTTGTAAAATTTATGATACCTTTTTTGTGAACCCACATTGTAAAGAGAGTCAATAATACTTTCTTTTATAAGAGAGAAAATAAAGTAAATAGGTCACCAAGACTGACACCTAACTATGATTCCAAGTAGTAGAACATAAGTAGTAACTGAATAATAATACTTGTATAAAAATAATAATGTCAAAAAAAAATGATGGATTATTCTAGAGATCATTGATCAAAATAATGTGAATGAACAATATAATGTCATGGACATCAAAAATATAAATATTTGATGAGTTAAAAGTATATAGACTAATAGAAAATGAATGTCATCAGATTAAATTTTCATTTTAAGGATTTTTTCTAATATTTGATTAATTACTTTATCATATTGACTAAAAGCATGTAGAAATATACTTACATATCAGTATAATTTCTTCAATTAATCAAATTCCACCACACCCTCATATTTTTTCCGACAATGAGTATCCAAATTATTTTTTTCAGGTCCAAAGAACTAAATTCACCTTATAATAGATCACATAATCGGCACAATTATTACCAAATATTCATTATATTTGTATACAATAACTACAAACAAAATTCTTGAATAAAGTAATATAATTCTAAAATTCATAGTGATTCTCTTCCAAAGAAAAATTAACCACCTAATAACTAAATCACATTTTAGTACTATAATTTTATATATAATAAAACATATATTTCAAAAATAATTATTACTATTATATTTCATACTCTTTTTTAAAAAAATTATTTCGTACAGACCATGACATCATATAGGCTAATGGTAGGTGTTGCCCCTATTTCATCTTTTGGATGTGAGTTAAATCTCCACGACTTTACTATTTGTGACAGGTTGTCTCCCAACATTTGAGCTATCCTTGTTTATATAATTTCAGCCTTATAATGTTCCCTCAAATATTATGGACATCCTAAAAAATAACGACAATCATCAATGATCTTATAAACCCTGAATTTTATCAATATCTTAAAACTCATGTTCAAAAAAGGAAATTGAATACATCATGATAAACTATAACCTTACATATACAAAATAAATATCCACAAAAATTTCACTAATCACTTAATGATAGATTCACTAAAAAACTCAAAAGTAGTGTAAAAAAGAATGAGCATATTATTTTTATCCAAAAGATACTGATCTCTCTATATCATTCACCACTTTACCGTATCATACAACAACAACTGTAGTAGCATTAAAAAAAAATTCCAATCCATTCCATTTTTATCACATTTATTTCCATCATGTGAAACTAAATTCAAGAAAAATATTAGCATAATGGAAAAACTCTTTATAAATAAAACACCTCATTATTAGATGGTTATCTGTTACCTAATTCATTTTTTGTTCAACACTCTTTTACTTATATTCATGAGGCATATGACTAAAATGACCACACCATAACAACTTTCTAGACCATGTAAAACATTATTTTAAATGTAATTTACTGCACTTTGAAAAGTTTAGGGGATTACCTAAAAACATCAAAGATGGATGATTCTTTCTTTCCTTCCCCCTTAACCTTTTCATACTATTTTTATCTCGAGTAAAATATGTTCCAAGAAACACCATCATAACATTCATTGAAATGTGATACACTTTCTACTAATTTTTAAATTATCATTAAAAAAATTCTCTTTATAAACACAAATTGAATAATCATTGAAATATATTAATATTACTATTTATGTCCAGAATAAAATTTAACACATACTTATCTAGTATTGTGAAGTTTTCTTCATATGTAGCCACCGAATATTCATCCGTTTGCATAAAAACCAAGATTTTTTTCTCTATAATATATTGAGAACCCTTATTGAAATATTATTCAAGGATGACATTTTTAAAAGTTTCCCATTCCATTGAATCAATATCATCTTTATCTCTGGTATTCTTATCCAATGACCTCTATCGATCAAATCCACCTTCAAACCAATAAATAGAAATAGTTAACATTTATATTTTTGATATTCTAATGACATAAAATAAATTCCCTATTGAATTAATCCATAATTTCTCTATAATTTGAACATATGATCTACTAAATTATGGGGGGGGGTTCCTCTTAAAATGATCCACTATAGAAATTTTCTTTTAGGGTAGATTTTTTCCTATATACCATGGATAAAAACACCACTAATTGCTTGAGTCAACTAATATATCACCACAAAAAACTATTTTATTACAATTCTAACAATATTTAGTTGATGATTTTTAAGGATATTTTCATATTGGTTTATTACCACTATATATTCCTTATTTCCTATGGGAAACCCCATTCTAAAAAGACAGAGTTTGGATAAATAATCAAATTAGTCTTCAAGTTCTATAACATTTTAACGTATCTATAAGGTAAAATATTTCAATGGAATTATATTATCATTATCTTAAACTATAAATCTATCTAAATTGACCTCTGATACCACATATAAATGGAATTCCATAAACAAAACAAAATAATGAGTTTTATTTATGAATTCAATTTGTTTCGCATTGAGTATCTATTCAGGTTTAGAGTTTTAGATATTTAATAAATAAAAATACATTCAAAATCCATATAACACCTAATTATGAAATTTGATTAGTATTTATTTTTCATATGATATAAAACTATTAAAATATTGATTGTTTTCTTTTCATGTAAAATCTCTATTACTTTCAAAATGACATCTTCTTTTCTCTTACCCATCGATAAACCCTGTGAAAAATGTAAAAAATTGGATGATGACAAAAACCATAGTAATAAAAATAAAAATATTGAAGAAAATTATTTTATTAAAAACATTAAAAACAAAACCATATCATGTAGTGTAAATTTACTATTTAAAATAACAAAATGGTTTTATGATGTGAAGACCACCGTACCCAAAAGTGATGATTTTATATCCCATTTGATGGAAGAGGATATGGATTTAGGTTATCCCATTGACATAATAAGAGATCAATATATATTATATAATGAGGTTATCATATAAGAATAGTTGAATAAGAATTTAATTAGGTGTAAAAAGAAATAAAAGAAATATGATCGATTAATAATGACATCACTTGTTAGGAAAATATCATTAGGTAAGCACAAAAACACCTTTTAGGATGGATTTATGATCAATACAAGGATTATAGGATGCGGGGATGGAGTTGATGAAGAAATTTAGGAAATTATTGTTTAGAAAAATGGATTTGAAGGTGTGAAGTAAAGATGATAGGGGTTGGCCTTATATCGACCCTAGCATTTTACACATAATATTACATGTTTTTTAACATAACAAAACATCATATTACAAGACAAGGATCGTAAATTCAATTTTATTTTAAGACTATGTACAAAAAACATTAAACATAGAACTAAAAACACTTCTTCATTTAATATTAATAAAGATCTTCTAACTTACTTAGATCCCTTACATCTACCTAGGGTACCCTACAGATCACATGAAAGAAGGGATGAGATAAAATCCAAGTTAGGGAAAAATCATAGTAACAAAACCCTAACACTAGGGTTAGAAAGTGTGACATAATGAAAATAAAAGGCAAGGAATAAATGGGATCATAACACCTAAACATGGGATCGTATAAAATTGAATTCATATTAATATGGAATACACATAAATCATGAATTTAGCACGATTCAAGGCTCATTGAACATAGAGTAGCACAAGTCAAGGATAACCACCATGACTGTTGCATATGGTAGCATGAGTAAAGGCTAACCTCCAATATCATTGCACATAACGTCTCGTGAGACTAAACATTACCTAATACATTAGATAAATATCTGGTTGAACCCATCTTAACCTGTTCGTGAATATTATTTCCATATGTAGAATAATTGATAAACAATCATAAACATTAGGGAATCCATGGATAAAAATGGGTATCATAATGATGTTATAAAGAATAATGAATGGGCATATCATAAATGTATGAATGAAAGAAATTAATTAGAACATGCATAGAAATTCATAAGGTAAAAAAGGAATATATCATGTTAAGTTATTTGAAACATAATTGAAAACATGTGAAAAGTTTATTTAATAATTTTTAGCATTAAAACATTATAGCGCAGTTTTAAGGAAAAAAATAATAAACATTAAAAATAGAAAAGGGAATAGTATTTTGTACAAAACTAGAAATGTTCCAAGAAAGATTAATAATAACATCCATGATTTGATCAAATAATGGTGGCTTAAAAAAAGGAGAGTGCACTTGAATTTTGGGTAAATATTTGGGAAGTTCCCTTAAAACATGTTTTCTTATCGGGAAGTATTGAGGAGGGAATAATTTAAAACATGTATATCCCCAAAAGAGAATAATGAATCGATTTTGATATGTGAGTTTGGTGAATATAAATAGAATTTATAATATTTGAATAGACAGACTAGATAAATTCATTTGGGTAGAAATAATGATAATGCAACCAAAAGAAATAATGAATGTCCAGATATAATCCCTTATAGAATATGAGAATGGTATCGAGTGTACATCGGAGGGATTAATGTAAGAAAAAAGGGATTTATCATCTTTTATACATGATGAGGAGAGTATGGTGGAGGTGTGAAATCATACCCCAATCATTAATAATTACACATAAAATGGAACAACATAGAGGACATTCTTGAATAATAGTGAGATAGAGAGGACCCCTTACCTTATGACTGGTGGTGTTCTTTTCATGATCAAAATGAACAGAATAATAAAATTAGGTTCATTAATTAATAATTAAAAAACTTATTTTACATTTAACTAATTATGAATGAAATTTTTGAATTAATTCATGATTTTTTGATGAGTTAAAAGGTTCAATTTCATTGTTTGAGAGTGTTTTCTTCATGGGATTTAATGATCAGTTCACTTATATTCAGGATTGGATAAACATGTAGGATAAACATGGTTATCCAGAATAAAATTTACATTAAATTAGTGAACATATAGAATATTACTTGGTTATAAAATTCATCTGGTTATTTTGAGTTAATGATATTCATTATATAAAACATTAATGATAATCTCTTAGATTAATTTAGAAATTTCTCTCACAATTAACTTGTTTTGTATTATTATTTTACATCATGTTTGAAAAAGGATTCCAGGACAAAAAATAATTTCAAATACATATTTAATATTATTTTTTCCACCTTAAAATGTATTAATGACCAGAATTTAATATGGTAATATATGTTTATAACCCGTCAACCTTGAATGTGATAAGTTAACACATCTCAGAAACTGTTTTCATTTCTTTTGTAAAAAGGGAGTCGGAATGATAGATGATAATGAATTATCCCGTTATCATTAAATAATTATATTATAAATATGGTCCTAGATTTTCATATGATCAAGATGAGGATAGGTTAGGAAAGAAAATAGAACAAAGGGATATAAAAATAAAATGAAAAAGAGAGAGAAATTAACCTCTTGATTCAATCTTCCTTGAGAGCCTCTTGAAGGGAGAGGAATTGGACAATTGACATGTACAAGGGCTGATGGAAATGGGAGGAGATCATTCGGAGATATTCTGGAAGAATTTTAGGAAGGCATAAGGCTTGAGAGTAATGAAGAGATTAGGGGAGTATGGGTGGTTTTTATAGTGGAAGGGAGGTCGGTCTTCTTAATATTATAATCATTAGTTTATTATATTTCCATAATAAAATAAAGAGTACTGATTATTATGACCAAAAACATTAAATATATAATGTTAGTTCGTCATAATGGCCTCACATCTTCCATATATTAGTTTATGACATCATAAATCATTTAATTTGCACTTAAAAAAAATTATCGTATTTTACTATTCACCAAAAATTCAGGTATTTCCAAAAAATCCCAAAATTTATGGCTAACTAGTTTTTGACTTGTAAAATCCAAAAATGAAATAAATTTTTAAAAAATAATTTTCTTAATATGATTAATTTAGTTTTTAATTAATATCCTAATTTACTTGAAAAAATCAAAATTTAAAACTATAATTGATTTTATAATGCTTTAAAAAAGTACAAAACATCTTATAAAATTATATTAAAACTAAAAGACATAAAATTTTTAATTTATGAACACCTTGTAGGAAAATACATTTACTTTTAAAATATTTAATTATTTTTAATTATTTATTTATGACTTACAAAAATACTAATAATTTGACTATGGTCATATCATCACTTTTAAGATGCATAAATTTTATTTATACATCCGAGGGTGAGGTTACTATTGTATATAATGATTTACTATTGATATGGGTAATAATTCTATTCATAATGGTATGTAACAATTTGTATGGGTATGTTTCTATTTACCAAAAACTAAGTATGTCTTATCAGACTCTTAACATCTTACTGATTGAAACCAAGTATGTCCGATTTTTAAAATTCAAATAAAAAAAGTGACAATATTATGATTAAAGGTCACATATAACTTAGTAGTTCATTTTGTGGTGATTTCATGTGATTATATGAATTAATTATAAGAAGTATATTTCCATTGAAAGATCATTGGTTTGCTGCATTATTCCACCTTATGGAATTTCTCCCTTGAAATTTCGTTTTACATTCTAAGTTATAAATAGGTGTGGGTACTTTTACTTCATTGTCTCTTCTAGTTACCATTTTTACTCATCATACATATGGTCTCACCATAGTATATTGACTAAGTAATTAGTCTAGTTATGTATAAGATTATATCTAAAATCCAATATTATCACTAGATTCTCCTCCTTTGAATGATCATTCTCCAACTGTACCACATCTGAAGAGAGTACATGTGAAGGGTCTTCTTTGTACTTCCCTAAGAGGTATGCATGAAATACATCATGTACTTTGGACATAATATGTGAATGTTCTTGTCGATAGAACATATCCCCAAAATGATTAAGGATCTAGAAGGGGAAAATATAGTTGGGACTTAACATTCATTTCTTCCCAAACCTCATGGCCTTCATCCATGGAAATATGTGTAAAAATACCCTGTCTCCAACTACAATCTCAATGTATCATCAGAAATTATTTGCATAATTGTTTTGTCAACATTGTGCTTCCAAGATGTGATGCTAAATTTTTTTTCAACTTCCCCACCATTTCATCTACCATTTTAGTTCCCAATAGATTACGCTCACTGACTTCATCCCAACACGTCAGTGTTCTGTACTATTTCCCGAAAAGGTCTTTGTATGGTTCCATTTAATTACTTGAGTGGAAAATATTTTATGAAAATTAAACCGGTGTAAGATGTGGGTCCCATCATCCTTTTAAGTCCATAGAATATGCACTCAATATATCTTCCTATACCTGAATAGTTCCTTAGATTGGATATCTATTTAAAGATGATAGGTCATACTAAAGTTCACTTCAATGCTTAGTGCATGCTGAGGGATTTTTTAGAACATTTAGGTGAATATCATATTTCAATCAGATACAATAAATCATGGTACTCCATGGAGCCTTACCAATTCATTGATATATATCTATTCTATTTGATCCAGTTAGATATCCTATTAAATTTTGATAAGGTGATATTTCTTTGTTATATGATCCATAATTAATCATATAGTATTGTTTCCCCTAGATTTCCTTGGATGTCCAGTGACAAAGTCCATGGTGATTTTCTCCAACTTCCATGTTAAATGGGTAGAGGTTGCATCATCCCCTTAGATATCTATCTTTTAGCCTTCACTTGTTGACATAGCATACAAATTGATATATATCAATCACCTTCTTCATATTGTAAAACCGAAATTTCTACTAATGATCATTAAACATCTTTTCCTCCTTGGGTCAATAGAGATAGTTGATCTATGTGCATCATTCAAAAGCTCTTTCTCTACCTATGGATCATATGGTACACATAATCGTAACCCAAATCATAAAACTCCTTCCTCATCAATCATGAACTTGGAGGATTACCATAATTAATGGACTCCAATCATTTCTATATTTTCATGTCTTTTCTTTATGTATCCATTATTTTCTCAATGAGGGATGGTTGAGCAATAATTTAATAAAGGATTTATGATGTTACTCCCTTGACAATTCCTATGTCTATCCTTTTCAAATCTAAGAAGATCAGATCCTTTCTAAATCTCATCGCTGATAATAATTCCAAATCCTTTCTACACAAAGCATCATCCACCTTATTTTTCTTACCGAGATGGTAGTGGATTGATCATTCATAATCCTTGATGAGATATATTCATCTTCATCGGCACATATTAAACTCTATTTTTGGGAATATATATTTTAGAATCTCGTGATTATTTTATATCTTGCACTTCTCCCCATAGAGATTATGGCATGATATTTTTAACATAATGATCACAACCGCCAACACCAGATCATGCATATGATAGTTTTTCTCATGGATTTTTAGATACCTTGAGGTTTACGCTACCACTTGATAATCTTTTATCATCGCATATCCTAATACATTCTAGGAAGTATCACTTTACACCATAAAGAGTTCTCCACTTATTTGGAGTGTGAGTAAAGACATAGTGATAATCCTCTTTTTAAACTCCTTAAACAAGTCTTCATATTCTTGAGTCTAGACAAACATCACTCCCTTTCGTTTCATCTTTGTCATTTGGTTTGAAAATCAAGACAAGTTCTTCAAAAATCATCGATAATACCTAGATAGACCTAGAAATCTGTGGATCTCTATTATAGATGTTGGCCTGGGCAACTCTGCAATTTCCTTTGTCTTAGAAGTAACCATAAATATCACTTTTCTAGTGATAACATACCCCAAGAATGATACTTCCCCCATCCAAAACTCACATTTAGAATAATTTTCATACATATTCTCCCTTCACAATTTTTTCAGCACAGTATTAAAAAGCTACTTGTGTTCCTCATTTCTCTTAGAGTATATTAGAATATCATCAATAAAGACGGCCATAAAGTTGTCGAAGAAATATCTAAAAACTATATTCATTATATCCATGAAAATTTCTTGAGCATTAGTTAGTCTAAATGGAATCACCATGAAATCATAATTTATATACCTTGTTTGAAATGTTATATTGGGAATATCTTCCTTTGTCACATTCAAGTGGTGATATCCTAATCGAAGGTCCATGTTAGAGAAATAACTGGCCCTATGATGCTGATCAATCAATTCATCTAACTCAAGAAGGGGTTAGTTGTTCTTTATTATAATTCTATTGAGATATTGATAATAAATGCATTGGTGTATTTATCCATCCTTCTACATGATGAATTGGACTGGCACACTCCACGATGAAGCACTCATACATATAAAACCCTTCTATAGATTCCCTTATAATTTCTTCTTCAACTCCTCTAGAACTACTATGGTTATTATATTTGGTATCATTTATATAGTTAGATATCCAAGAATAATTTCAATTGATAACACAACCACTAAATCAGGAGGAAGAACAGGAAACTCTTTAGGGAATACATTAGTGTAATCCCACACGATGGGCACATTTTCATGCATAATTCTCTCATTTGTCTCAATCATTTGATCTAGACATGATTTCTCATAATTAATTGATATCCACGCCTGGTAAACCGATTCTAAATGAGATTCATCTTCCTCCGTACACATGTAATGAATTGGAAGATTCTTCTCGATGTGAGGAGTGATCTCCTTTTCCTGATAGTTGATGTTGGATTTGTATGAAGAGAGCCAAACCATGCCCATGCTAGTGTTGATGTCTACTAAAGGAAGTATGATGATACATTCTAGGAGGTTCAGTTCACAAACGTTAAATAGGTAGGAGTTATAAACCATGTATGAAATAATTTCCTCATTTGTTGTTCTCACAGATAACTTATACTCTATTTTTAGGTGGTGTTTCAATAGTTCTACTAAACACGAATGATATGAAATAATGTGTACAACAAGAATCAAATAGTACATTCACTATTCTTGACTGAATAACTAGATTATATGTCACACATTGTTGTCTAGATCCACCTCAATAGTAGTGATAGAATAATCCCTTCTTGTTTCCTTGGAGGTTGTAGTTTATTTCCTTTTACAACCCTCAACTTAGGGATGTTGTTCGGATAATGCCCATGCTCATTATTGTTGTAACACTATAGTACTGGCTGAGTGTTGATCTGAATGTTCCTTTATTCATTCAAATTAATGGAATTTTCTTGTCTCTATGGAAGTTTTCTGGTAGATGTCCCAATATTACACATTTGATAAAATTCTTGGTTCCCTTTAGACAGTTCCAATGATGCTTCATCCAACAATTTTTATAAGTGGGATGATCGGGCTTCATTACATCATGGAATTTATATGGGGAACCACCTGCATTAGATTCCATTTTCCTCTTATTATTGACGGCACCACGATACCATTGAGGGTCTTCGATATCCATTTCAACCATAAGGGAACGATGGAAAATCTCATCATAGTTGTTCAAGTCAAGAATCACAAAATCTTTTCATAGACTCAGATTTAGTCCACTAAAGAAGCGATCCACTTTGGTTTCAATGTTTATGAAAAATCCATGGGCATACCTTGAAATCCGTGTAAAATTTTCTTCATACGCGCGGATTGACTCACATTCCTTATACTTGAGTCCAATGATCTCTTTTTCCATCTTAATATGGAGGGATTGTGAAAAATATTTATTGAAAAACATTCTCTTAAATTCCTCACAATCCATGTATTCAATTTCCTCCTTTGGATTTGTATTCTTGATCAGTTTCCACCACTACTAATATTCCACAACAAAATGATAGACTGGTAGTACAACATTCAATTTTTTTGAGCATTAGAGGATAAATAATATATTTTTAATGAAGTTAATCAACAATTCTGTGAGTCGGGGAGCAGGATATTCACTAAACATGGGAGGCCATTTCCACATGAATGATTCCACGGCAAATTTCTCTTTCCTTGTGGTAGGAGGGAGTTCCACATGATTCCAGATATTTTTCATCACTTGATCCTGCTGATCAAGTACTGTAATGATGTTTTGAGCACCCTCTCCAATCATATTTGGCATATCATTAGTGAAATCTTCGCATTTCCAATCACATTGATTTTTGGTATGTGTTATTTTATTTATTACCATTAACTACGAAAAATAAAATATAATTATAGGGCTTTAATACATAGATAATGAGCATAAAATGTAAACATTTCACATAAGAGGATAAACATACAAAAGAGAAGTATATCCTTACTTGTGATTCCCGGGTTATAAATCTTGGATAACCTTGATCTATTTCGTAACTTATACTCTTATGGGTTTTTTATTCCCTTAATAAAGGGTTTTAATAAGTTAATTAATTTACCAAATCATATTATGTGGGAGTGTGAAACCATGAGTCCAGTAAGGCTCATTGTCATGCTCCAGTTATCATTTGGGACTAGATGAAAGTGGTGTTTTTTTGGTTTTACCTATAGATACTTCTATTCATGATCCACCTCTCCCTATTATTATCTACATAGGGATGTATTTTCTTGATAAACCACTTAATCAATAACAACCAAAATTTAGGGATGTTTTCATATACTTTGTCTCATCCATAAGTTCTTACAAAAGTGGTTTATTCATAATATCCAAAATATACTGTATCATCCTATGATACCAACTATAGAGACCATATCATTTTATAAATAAAATTACCTGATTTTAATGATAATAAAACATTAAATTACATGCCAATGATCATAAATTATTATGTCTTGGAAAACTAGGTACATAAAACATAAAACAAGGGACTAAAAAATAACTACATTATTTAATATTTATAAATATGTCCAAACATTCTTTGAGCCCCTACATATAAATAGGGTACCATGGGGATAACATAATTGAATTGAAAATATAAAATCCCAAAAATGGAAAAAATCATTGTAATAAAACATTAACAAATGGGTTAGAAGGCATGGATTAATGAAAATAAAAGGCATAGAAAATATAGAATCATTACACATAATCATGGGATCATATAAACATGAATTCATAGCAATGTGGAAGAAATATAAATCATGAATTTAGCACAATTCAAGGCTCATTTCACATATAGAAGCACAAGTCATGGTTAACCACCAAGACCATTGCACATGGTAGCATAAGTCAGTGCTAACCACCAAGACAGTTGCACATAACATCTCATTAGATGAGCCATTATCCAATTAATTTGAGAACTATCTTGTTTCACCCATCTTAATAGGTTCATGTATTTTCTTTACATATATATATCATACATAAACAATCATAAACATAAGGGTACTCATGGAAATAAATGGGTATCATAATCATGTCATAAAGAATAGTGATTGGGCGTATCATAAAAATCACTATGAAAGAAATGAATTAGACCATAAATGAAATTCATAATGTAAAATAGGATTTTTTTATTTTATTTTATTTTATGTCAAACTGAAGGTAAAACATGTGAATAGTGTAATTAATAATTTTTAGCATTAGAATATTTTATTGCGGTTTTACGGAAAACACTTGCAAGCATGCGGCATAGAAAAGGGGATTATATTTTGTAAAAAACTAGAAGAGATAAAATATACATATCATTATAAAAACAAGGGTTCCCTAAAATAAATGGTTTCTTTAACCATATGGTAGATTTTACAAGAAATTGGGTATGAATTCGGGAAGTTCCCTTAAAATGGGTTTTCTTATCGGGAAGTATTGAGGAGGGAATCATTTGAAAACATGTAATCAACGAAAGAGAATGATGAATAGATTTTGATACATGGGTTAAGATAGTATACATTGATTTTATATGATGTAATTAAATGGAATATAAAACTTAATTTTGTTATAAAGAATGATAGAGCAACCCAGTGGAATAAAAGATGATCGGGTAGAATCCATTATGGAATCCCAGAATGGTATCGAGTGTACTTAAAAGGGATTAATGAGAGAAAAAAGTGGTTTATCATATTTTATACTTCATGAGTGCAGTATGGGGTATGTGTTAAATCACACCCCCTCATTAGGAATTACACATAAAATGGAATATCATAGATGAAAAACTTGAATAATAGTGAGATAGAGAGGATCCCTTACCTTAATTCTAATGGTGTTCTTTGCATGATCATAATAACCTGAATAATCAAATTAGGTTCATTCATTAATAATTCTTGAACCTATTTTACATGTAACTGATAAATTATAACTTTTTTTATTTCACACGTCTCTTTTTATGAGTTAAGAGGTTCAATTTCATTGTTATGGAGTGTTTTCTTCCTTTGTTTAAATGACGGGTTCCCTTATATTCAAGTTTGGAAAAACATGTAGGGTGAAAATCATTGTCAAGAATTGAAGTTGTATGAAATTAGTGATCATAAAGAAGATTAAATGTTCGTAGAATTAATTTAGTTACTTGGAGTTTAGGTGACTCATTATAAAAAACAAAATTGATAAACTCTTGGATTAAATTGGTAATTTTTACCACAATTAACTTGTTTTGTGTTATTATTTTACATCATATGTGAAAAATATTACAGAACAAAAGATAAGATTAAATACATTTAAATTGTATAGAAGGAGGGGGAAGGAGAGATGATAATGAATTATCACATTAGAATAACATAATTCCAGTACAAATATGGTACTATTTTTTTCATACCATTTGGGTGAGGAGAGGTTAGGAAAGAATAAAGAAGAAAAGAACATGAAAATAAAATGAAAGTAAAGAAAAGAGGAATTTATCTCTTGATTTATTCTTCCTTAAGAGCCTATTAAAGTGAAAGGATTTGGTATTTTTAGGAGACCATTGGCTGATGGATGTCAGATAGAATCTTTAGGAGATATTTTATCAGAATTTAAGCAAGGCACGTGGCTTTATAGGAGTGAAGAGAAGAGGGAAGTCTGGGTGGGTTTTATAGTGTAGAGGAGGAGGGTTTTCTTTATACTTTAATCAATAGTGTATTATTTTTCCTTTAGAAAGGAAATAGTAAGGATTACTATGACCACAAATAGTAAATAGTTCATGGGAGTTTGATTGAATGCCCTTAAATAATCCATACATCAGTTTATGACACCATAATTCATGTATTTATCATTTATCATAAATTATCATGTATTAATATTCACCAAATATTCATGTATTTTAGAAAAATTCAAACAATTCACCTCAATAATTGTTTGACATGTGGAAGAAAAAAATTGAAATAAATTTTTCAAAACTAATTTTTTAAATATAATTACATTAATTTTTAATTGAAATCATAATTTACTTTTAAAATGTCTATTTTAAAACTATAATGAATATTATAATGCTTTCAAAAAATACATAAGGTCTTATAAAATATCTTAAAACCAGAAGACATAAAATTTTAAATTTACAAACACATTTTAGGAAATTACATTTTCTTTAAAATAATTAGCTTATTGTAAATAATTATTTATTAGCTACCAAAATACCCATACTTTTACTATGGTCATATTATCACAAATAAGATGCCTAAATATTATTTATAAATTCAAGGGAGAGGTTACTATTATTTTGAAGGATTTACTATTAATGAGGTTTATATTACTATTCATAAGGTTAGGTAACAATTCATAAGGGTATGTTACAATTCACCAAAATTTATGTTTATCCTATCTGACTCCACACATCTTACTAATCGCATTCGTGCATGTTAGACTTTTGAAATTAAAACCATAGATGTGACAATAATATGGTTAAAGGTCACATTGTACTTAGTAGTTCGTTATGTTGTGATTTCATTTGAATATATGACATAATTATAAGAATGTAATTTCCATTAAAAAACATTGGGTCGTTACAGGTCTTTTATAACTTAGGTGAGAGGGACACATGCAATTTTTAATAGAAATAGGCATACCCATGTTTTTGACTTTCCAGAGGGCTTTAAATAGAATATCATAGAGAATTAGACCATATAAGGTCTAAATATGCTCCAAAAATTTATTTTATAGAAGTTATTATGTAATTTTATCCCTTTTATTTTATGTCTAACACCTGGTAAATCCATTTTTACCTTTACAACAATAATTAGTTTTTAATTTTTTTACTATTCATTATGGATATAAATTTAGTTAATCTTATTAGAAAATATGAAATATTTCAATTAATAATATGGAATCCTTTTAAATAAATTTAAATAATATAATTAGAAACATTTAATTTCAAACAATCCCTCAAATTCAAAGAAAAAACTGGGTTTTTCAAGAAGTATATTTTACATGTAAAAAATGATTTTATATTAACTATAAAAAATTATAACTTTTATATAAAGATAATAAAATATTTAGTAATATATAATCTTTAAATTAAATTCAAAATTTATTTGTGGGATTATTTTAGTTAATATAAATAGGTAAAAAATATGCACATTTAAATATTTTACATAAAAATCTCATTTTCAACCCAAAAACTAACTTATATTAATATCAAATATAAATTTGATTAAAAATTAATTAAATAAATTAAATATAAAATTATAGTACTTGTATTTCAATTAATAGTATTGAAAACATAATAATATTTTTATATTACATAATTTATTGAAAATAAATGACATATTTTTAAAAATTGATATTTAATACTATTCAATGAAAAAAACTAGAAAAATCCCAACCATTCTCCATATGTTAATTCTGATAAGTTGACTTAAAATATGATATTAATTTTATTAAATAAAAATTATAAAATTTCTACAAATTAATTATAATATTTCATCAAAAAATAAATTAAAATCATTCTTGATAAAACATATTTTTTAGAATAAAATTACTTTAGTAAAAAATCATTTTCTATTTAATAACAATTTATAATTAATTTATATTTATTAGGATTTATATATATATATATGTGTGTGTGTGTGTTTAAAAATTTAATAATGTAGTTAATATTATTCATATCAACAAATTTAATTGATTGGTTATAACCGTTATATATTTATCGAATAATTTAAGGTTAGTGTTTTGTGTCAAATATGTTATCAAACATAGTCTCCTTTTCTAAAATATTAGGTTGTTACAATAACATAACATGTATTATCTATATATTCTAAAAAACTCATCAAATAGATCTCAATTGAGGTCCCAATTTCATTTTTTTCATATTAGTCGACAAATCCCATTTGGTTAATCCTCAACCGATTACATTATTGACAACATAAAAAATAACCCCTAACTTTATAAACCACAAGGTTTGTATAACAAAGGTACCATTTTATAATGGTTCATATGCTTATTATATTTCAGTCATTAGGTACATGTAAATCCAAATATGATACATTCATTCCTAGTATACCAAAGACAGAGTGTTTAGTACTCCACATGGCATACTTCAGGGTGGTTCATCCAACAGAAAAAACTCATTGTGTGCCTCATGATCATATTTTGAATCTCAACACGAAATCTTAATTAGGGTAACATTAATATATCATTAAAAACATTAAAACTCCATAATTAACATCAGTTAGGGATACCTTGAATTCATACATTTAGTGGTTAATTATCATTTCACATCAAGAGTATATTCTTCCAACAAGAATAAATGATTAGTGGGGACTTCCTTTTATATAAAATGATACATTTTATATTCTTAATATAAATTTAATACATACAAAACAATAAATAAGTACCCATTTAAGAGTATCGTATATGCTATGCTTCTCACTATATTGTCATGATTGTGAAAAAATTATTACATATCAATGTTATTAATTACACATCACTATAAGCCCATCTGATTAAACCCTCTCAACAAACACTTTACTAGGTAACATTTATTAAGAATGAAATTGTGTATAATTTCATAGATTTGTAATCATATACCCAATTCTTAACTCTTTTAACATTTTTTTAAAGATTTTTTCTTCAAAAAATATAAATTTATGATGTCAAAAACATATGTTATATTTTTAGATCCATTTCTATGTTCACATTCATATTTTTTAAAACATTTTTTACATAATTTTTATTTGAAACCATTTTTATTACTCTTTATAAAAAGAAATTTATTTTCTGTCACTCCAGAACTGTTTTATGATTTAAATTCATTTTACCTTTGTTTTGTTAACTAAATGAAACTCTTTACACTTATATTTATTAACATAATATAAACTATTTTATGATATTAAGTGATAATAACTTTTAATTATCACATTTATAACATTTTCCTTTAATCCAATTTTAAATAATCTATGTCAAAATATAATCTCACTTTCTTATTAGTTTCTATATCCTCTATGGAATAAAATGTTAAGATGCATGAACTATTTTTTGTTTAGAAAATAACACCTGCAATATCATGTCAATTTTATTTTAAAAAAACCCATTATTAATTTAAGAATGATCTTTCAAATAACAACCAAAACTCATATAAACCATATAAAAACCAATGAAAAATGAACCCACATTTAAAATCACATAAGAAAAAATTAAAACCATAAATTTCAAATTTGAAAGTCAAATTTAAAATTTAAAATTTATTTATTCAATGATAATAGATTTCAAATTATATTATGGAATTATAAAACCATAGAATGATAACTCGTGCCTCAAATAGTTCACCATTGTGTTTCTTGAGGAAAAATCAATAAAAAAATGCACCATAACTAACACTCATTGTCACTACTCTACAAAACTAGGATGATTCACCATGCCACTGTATGAGAGAGAAAAACTATTAGAACTTGAATGAAAACTAAATAAGGAGTGCATCATCACCATTAGATAGAAAATCTAATGATTTTCCCTCTAGATCTACTAGTAATTGATTTTTGTGCAAAAAATTAAAAATAAAACGGAATTTTATTAGATTCAATGAGATAATATCCAACTCCCTATGGAATATCCAATACACGATAATATTGCCAATTTTATGAACCAAAAAAACTACTAATAAATTATCCTTATCCATATATTTGTTTCCACCACATTGAGTGAGGTATCTGCCTGTAGAAACCCTTTTTGGGCCCATCTAACAACTACCCTATTAGTATATTAGAGGTAAAATTTAATAACATCACAACAAAAGAGAAGATCATGCAAGTAAATCATTAAAAAATATTTATAAATCAATGTAGATAAAATAGGGCCACAACCATAGATAAATAACCAAATTGAGAGAAAATATATAAGAAAACATGAAATGCTAAAGCAGAGTAGGGGGCAGAATGATAATTCTAGAACTACCACAATGGTATCCACCTTAACTATCAAAGGTCTCTAAAATAAAAACTATTCTAGTCCAATGTGGGGACATACATGGGTTTGCATGATAGTATGGGTAGATAATTACTTTATTGAGGCACATAAAACTATAAGAATGGAGTACCATCATTTGACATTTCCTCCTGAAGTATCCATTTCAAAAATCCTTGTTCTATTGTGCACAAAAACCTACCTTACCAAGAAAGGTTTCATGCATTATGTGTTAGGAAGAAATTAAAGAATGGAAATACAATTATTCCCTTAATAGTTCCAATAATAAGGATGAGTGGAAATGGCCACTATGAATAAAGACACGTGAATTAAAATGGAGGGAAATATAAAAAGGTAGACATGAGATTAGTGTAAGGGACCACTATGAATAGAAAACCTATTATTTAATTAAAGAGAATATGTAGATAATAATAGACTTAAGGGATACAATACTCACTATAAATTCCATCATTCTCGATTTTGATTCCAAAGAGAAACCCTAGGACTTGTGAGAAATGAGAGTGGTGGGGTGTGAGAGAGACAAGAAAACCTAAGAGAGAAATGGGACACCATATTATTCGCAATAACACTTATTACAATTAGTTAAAATATTCCTCAAAAAAAAATATTGACCAATAATATATTTTATTCAATGTATTGTAGAAATATTCTTAAATTAAGTATTAATTCAGTCAAATATACCGGCAATGGGTGGTTGGATCACATCCCTTGTATTTTGATGAAAATCTTGGTTAAAATCATCTATAAAATATAAATTTATTTTATACATATCTCAATTCGAGACATTTTATATAATTAGATTAATAAAAATTATTTCTATAAAAAAATATATCTCATTTATTGATAATAATACATTCTTTACTATGAAACTCCTAATATAATATGTGTAAAACATGATGAAAACCATATAGTCTTTATGTTGATACACATGAGCTTTAAATTTAACCACCACATCAAACTTGTTGATAAAGAAAAACTTTTCTACATCAATCAAATTAGTAATCTATAACCCATTTAACAATCCTTATTTGGTTTTGAACTCATATATATCTACTACAATTGTAAAACAAAATACAATATTAAAATCATCGAAATGTTTTCGATAACATGCTAACTTGTTTGAACACTCAAAAAGATTTATTTTGACCATTCTGGTACATTGTACATTTTGTTCTCCCTTGACGAGGTTATCTATAATAAACAAATTCACCTGCCATCTTGAATCCATCGTTGAACTTAATATAATATGTTCGACTATTAGATATACCCACTATTAGACTTTAAAAAATATTCTCATTATTATAATTTTAAATTTTACCCCTTATAATATCAATATAGTACTTCATTCTAAACCAACCTTGTCCTAATAAAATATCCTCAACATATTGAGTAGATCATGTAAAAAATAGTGAGTTAATTTAAATTATATACCATAATGAACTATTAATGCCATGTTTTAAATTGATGATAGAATGAATATAGTATTTATATCTTGATCTAGTGATTACCAAAGTCTCATCAAGTCGTTTACTATTATAGTTATATTGACTATATAAAATGACACTGAAAGAACTTCTACCATCTAAAACTAGAATATTTATTTAGGAGATTCATATATTCCATTTAATTATTTCTCATGATATGACCTTTTCAATTTTTCATTTATCCTATAAGAATCCATGGTTTAATAATTTTTCATTATTGTAGTATTTATAGAGTCAATAATAAATGCAGATATATCAATTCACTCCATCATATGTTTCTAATAATCATTTTTCCTTCTTGACCATCTTATTTGGAAGGTATTACAGTGGGAATTATATTTTCAAACACATATATTTTTTCTTCCTCCTTGAGAACTATTAAAAAATTTCTATACTTATCTAAGATGTTACATATCTTATTATTTTACTTTTAAAATATTGATCACAATGTAATTCATGATGATGAATATTTCATTTATCTATATTAAAATTGTTTAATTGATGAGTATTTTGTTTGAAATTATTTTAATAAGGAATTTCATTATATTTTATCCCCTAAAGTGGTGAAGCATTCAAAATTTATTATATCCTTTAGTGGGATAAGACCTATATTTCACTAATTGGTTATTTTTATTTAGATTTCCCATCAGAACTTATCTATTTTGGTAGAAAATTTCTTCAATCATATAAAATTCCACTCATGGATAATTGAGTGGATAAATCCTTTTAAAAAGGATAATGTATTCAATCCAAAATAAATTACTCTATATCCCATCTTATTGGAATTCTATATTTACTGAAACATAATGAAAATAAAAAAAAATGTAGCACCAAACACTATGGTTCACCCCATTACGTTATTGATTTTTATAAGATTGTTTTGGGGAAACTATATTTAGCACAAAACTACCTAGTTGAATGATTGAGATCTTGAAATATATTTTAATTTAAAGGTATATAACTCTTTGTATTTTAAACGGCATTTATTATCATCATCCATATATTTTTCTTCCATTTTTATATATATATATACATACATATTTATAGTGGTTTAGTCTTGAAACATATTCCTTCACACAAAAAAAATCTTCAACCCATATTGATGTGCAAAGAATAAAAAAATAATGAACAAGATAGAGTAAATGTATATGAAATATATCTCAACTATCATATGTAGTATGTAACTCATTATATTCAAGTATGAAAATTTATAAATGAATATTAACTACTTTCCACCTAAATAACAAATCAAAATTCCTATTATAACACAAATAAACCCATGAATAATGATGGGAATATGACTAAATAAATAAAAAGATCATAAATATATACATGATATATATATTTAAGAAAAGGTCATAAATAAATAAAATATAAACATTTTATAAATCACTTTATAAGTATAAAAACAGTAAAATTTAAATTTATGCAATATGAATATTTCATATTATATATTATGTGGAATTTAATTAAATACATGATTCTGAATGAGTTATAAAAATTTTAAATTTTAAGTCTATTATATAAAACACAAACAATCTAAATATCATATATTTTACATTATTTAATCCTTGTTCATATCAATTATCAAAACCCCTATAAATATGATTCAAATTCATTTCATAAATAAGGAATTTAAAATTGAATATTTCATATTATCAATTTTGATCAACTCATAATAAAATATAAACTTAATTATTTTAATCATTCTTTGGAAGGTTATGAACACTTTATAAGTGAACCTTATAATTTCTATATAACATTAAATATCCGAATAAAAATTAATCCCATATAAATAAACAAAATTAATATTAACATTTAATATTATGCTTTTTTTATTAAATGTTTAAAAAATACATGATATTTTATTATAATTTTTTAAAAAATTAGTTTATAAACACATTATAATGTATATTAATATATCAAAATACATTTATAGATAATTTATAAAATAAATTAAAATTATTCAATTTAAATATAAATAAAAATTTTAAAAATATAATTATTTATCAAATATTGTATTCAAAATTATTGGATAATCTCTGGATGAGTTCACCAAAAATATCGTTTTTTACTATTATAATTCCATTGATTATGACTGATAATTATGAATTACCAATAATATTTTTTTATATCTCCATATCATTTGTTGCAGCTTAAACTATGTCACATTTTTTGATTAGTAGATACCAGCTCATGATATCGTTCCTCACATTCGTATTTTTATATTTTATGAAAACATCTATATCATAATGATGATACCATACTATGTTTTAGACAACATGAAATAAAACTCTCTTATAAAAATCCCTGATATTATACATTATTAAATAAAAAATATCAAGGAATGATAATTGTGACATCACCTACGACATCATATATTGTTAGGTGTTACTATATCAAGATAAATTATATCCTATAACAAAATTCTAGCTGAATATTGATTTTTTTATCATTTTAAATGATATCAAAAACCATTTTATCGTGATATATATATTTATCATTTTTATAACAAAATTTTGAGAATCAATAAGCAGGGAAAGGTCTGATGACACTAAGGTGATTATAAGGATTTAATAATACTTATTCAGTATAGTAGAAAAAAAACCCAAGATCATCATGATATGTAAAAATGAAATCATGTAGGAAAATGTGACTAATGTGTACCTTTAAACATAGATTAATGAGACTAATTATTCAATTAGAGTTTTTAATGAAGTTCATAGGGTAAAAATGGATATTCCCTCTATGGTGTATCCATTTATTAACATAATCACCAATTTCTTGAGTGGGATCCTCCCCAAAACCAGGATATTCTAGAATCTATTAGATGATAAGGTTGGAGAAGGAAGATAATTTCCGGAAAAATATCCAAAAATTCATGAGGAATGATTGCACACATAATATCAAGGGATAAATTCACATTATAAATACTTTGGGGTTTCACATCATCTATTGTCTTAGATTTTACATGTATTATTTTTTTTAATATTATATTGAATTTTTATGAGACCGGTAGCAGTGAAGGCACATCATTCCGATTCTTGGTGATCCTGGAATGGTGATTCGATCTTTTTTTATGTTAAGTGAGTCGGCACTTGTGCGTGATTATAGCAGTTTCCAAATGGATTCCCAGATTAAAAATCGGAGGGCATTGTTGCATCCAGGATGACAACTTTACTTAAGAACGCGTCTAACCTCGACTGGCCTGGGTCGAGGAAATGAGTTAATTTTTAGACATTTTAAGTAAAAAATAAAATAAAATAAATGGAAAGTTTATTTTATTTTTTGAAACATTCACTACAGCGCAACGATAGGGCAACTGTTTCAATAATAAATTCCATGACATAATGACCCTGAAACAGCAACGCTGACTCATTAATGTCATAGCGTAATGACAGCAACTCAGTGTAACAGAACACTGAAACATGTTCCCTCCTTTTTATGGGTTGATCGAACGTTTCTCATTTGAAAAAGTTAGAGAGACACTGGAGAATACATGGCGCATTGGAGATAACTCTCGACGAAGAACGAAGATGAATTAATGTTGTGAATCATTGTGCCAGCGAAGTTGAAGGATCTCAGAGATGACGACGGCATGACCCCCCTTTGTCAACAATTGAACCCTTCGTGAGGTAGCGGTTGTTATTTCAATTCTCCTTTCCCCATTTTCATTTGTGAATGATGAACACGGATCAACCAAGAACATGTTGATCAACAGATTCGTACAATTTTGTGGGAGGGTTTTTGATGGGATTATTTTAGGGAATTAATCTATGTTTAATTGTTGTTTGATTCTACTCTGTTTAATCCTACAAATGGGAGCATATCAATGTAGTGACGAATGACGGTGGAGGTTCGTTCCTCGATTTTCTGATTGGATTTCTCCCCCCTTATTTTCCACGTGTGTTCATTGTGTTCTTTCTGGGGTGAAAAACAATGGATTGTTACACACCTATCTTGCAGTGCAATGATCCCAAATTGGAGATCTGACATCGCAATGACCCTATGGAGGTGCGACGATCGTAGAGGATGACCAATCAGATTGGATCAGAAAATATCATTCTTCGGGAGTTCTTCGTGCAGAAGGATCAAAATTCATTTTCAGAGCCAATCGGAGGCCCAAAAACAATGGAGATGACCTCAGGACGTCGGGGCGACCTGGATTCCAGAGTTTCATTGAAATCAGATGGACGGATCGATGAATGGGGCAACACGGAGGCGCGGTGGCAGAAGTCTGTGATTCTGGAAATTTCTAGAATACATGGCGTGTAATTCCAAAGAACATGCCGTATAGTACCGGTGGTGATGGATAGGGTTTCGAGGGTCAGAGAGGCGTCACACAGCATGTAAACATGGTCACACGGCATGTTGGAATTTCCCCATAGCTCGGTGTGTATTTTGGAAAGTACATGAACCCAGGATGGACTACACGGCTTTAGTCAACACGGTGTATACTCTCTACACTACATGGAAGAGGCATCTATGTGGGAAATGGTGTATATATCTAGGATAAATGGACACGAGATGAAGTAGACGATGTGTACTCTATCACACGGCCAGGAGAGGCTGGTAATGTGGGTCACCCCGTGTACTGATTACACGAGTTGGAGTACACGGGTTGAGGACCGTGTACAGGCACATGGCTAGCATACAAGGAGCCGACCCCAGTCACTCGGACATGGCGTGTACATCATAATAGATGCATTGTAATCACTTTTTTACATGACCATCCTTACGACATGGGTCGTTGTACTCAGGCAGTACCCAGGGTCAGACAACATGGTGTGTAACTATTCTACATGCCATGTACATTTTGTAAAATGGCATTTTCCTCTATTTCACCGTATCTTGGACATGTTTTAATTTGGGTTAGTTCCCTTCTTCTCATTCCCCTAGAGGTCAGGCATCGTTTCCTTCTACAAGAGTATCATCCCTTCAGCAGGAATTTCTGTGATACAGTCGACATCCCTCCGGGAGGCACAAAGCGAGATCCTCTATCCATTCCCGACCCTTGGTAGTGTCAGGAAACTATGTGAAAAACTCTACCAGGCGTTGATACCCTACCTAGATGGTGAATCCACATACCTGGTGAATCTGGATGAGTCGCGGTATCCGCCATGGACCTGGCAGTTATACTCATTTGTGTATCGATATCTTTCCCACTAAGGAGTGTGTATCCCCTAATGAGTGCATCTACACCTCATGATATTCCAACTCAAGATTTTGTCTCCCGTAGTGAGTGTACCTACCTCTCATGTTGATTCCTGACAAATAATACTTCTCAGACGGACGTCGTCAGAGCTTCCATACTCATGGAGTGTGTTCTCCAAGAAAGATTATGTCATGGAATCTTCAAACTGAATCACAAGAGGGGGTATGAAGTTGTGTGACATGTTTCTAGACCACGGGTTTGAGTTTTTGTATATATAGATTGTGATCTCTTATTATATGTTCAGTAGACATATACTGTGTAGAGCTGACTATGCTTTACTTTTGTGTACTGCTTTGTGTTTTTCGGGTCCTCTACTGACTATTGTTATACTCACCCCTACATGGGCTCTGCTTGCACGTGTCGTGTCTTGTGCAGACGAGTAGCCTTTTGATAGCGTCCAGGGTCGAATGGGATAGAACCGAGCTTTCTGAGTTCCCTACAGTCCGAAGCATTTCTTCCGCTACGAGAAGTAGTCCCAATACCTATTTGTGTTTAAGGGTTGAACTTTGTAGTTTTTAGACTCTTGTTTTTGGGTGGTCTTGTATTTTGTTCCTATTTATATTCAATACATTAGTTTCCATCGTACTCTGTTGGTTGGGTTTATTTGTATGCATGCATTTTGTTCCATAGTGGTTTTTACATTTCTTCATTTGTGGGATTCCTGATGTGTGTGTGTACAGTTTCTTAGGCAATGCCACCCATGTAGTGATATGCCTACTCGGTGCTAGTCACTAACCCCTAGCCTATTCGAGGAAGGCTTGGGGATTCACTGCATGGGCCCCACTGGGACGAGTCGTGATAGAGTGGTATCAGAGGTGGTCAGTTCTACCTTAAGACCAAGAGTCTATGTGATTGGTTTGGGGCAACCGTGTTCACTGTTTCGAGCTCAGCTTTCAAGCCAGAGACTTCAGTGTTGGTGCGACGGCCGAGGTATCCATACACCAGGACATTGATAACCTGGTTTTCCACTTAGTACAAGAAAACACTAGTTGCGGGGAAATGGTACATGCATCATATAAGAATGGGTTTTGTTTTCCATGTCCTTTGTGTCCGCTATCCAGATATACTCATTGACTATGGTATATCGTGTTTCCTTACAGGATGCCTCCACAATGCATACCTTCTAGAATAAAATAGCACAATCACAAGGATGACCCCCTCAGCTACGAGGCTTCGATACAATGACCAGTTCCCTAGGCGTTTCCACCAGGTGGTGCACTTGCTTTACCACAACCAGTGGAGCAGCCTGTGGTACCTACAATACCGACCAATAAGGAGCGTAGGATGAGCGCGCTCCATGAGTTCCAGAGATAGATACCCCTCTGGTTCCGAGGAAAGCCCAACCCTTAGGCGGATGAGGATTGGATTGAGGTGGTGACCAGAGTTTTCCTTCTTGTGAGTACACTAGCGGACCAGATGGTGATCCTTAGAGCGAGCCTTCTTCTGGGTTCAGCAGGATGATGGTGGATTCTAACCACACAAACTCATGATGAGAAGACTACTTCATGTATGGAGTTTTAGAGACTCTTTAGGATGGATTTCTCTCTTGTTGCGCTAATATTCATATGCATCCAAGAGCTTCTTCAGCTCCAGTAGGGCAGTTTGACGATAGCTGACTATTCATCAAGGTTCACCAACCTCTCTTGGTACTCGATGGATATGGTTAGGGATCAGTACTTCAGAGATCGGACCCTCGAGCGAGGTCTATTATGAGACATACGAGCTAGTGTCATGCCTTTATTAATTTCAACTTATACTAGAGTGCACGAGCGGGCTTTGGTGATTGAGAGATGCTTGGCTGAGCAGAGACAGCCGACGACAGTCAGCAGCAGGCAGATAGGGGCGGAGACCTTGGCAGCAGGGTGCTGATGTCAAATGAAGGGATTAGGACATGAGAGATGTCAGTGGAGGACCCATGATAATGAATTGATAGTTTGGGGCTCTCAGGCAGGATCCAGTCATCCTTGGGAGAATCAGTGCTACACATGCGACGGTAGGGGATATCTCAGTTGAGATTGTCCGACCCGTCGAGCTGCTGACAAGGAAGCGGTGAATGGACCACTGAGGTAGAGGTAGAGAGTGTAGCAGACATACCCTCAAGGTGGCGGACATGGAAGAGAAGCAGGGAGAGCTGCAGGTCGTGGCAGACACTTCGATCTACTTCTACCACCACCCCCAGGAGGTCTGCACCATGCTTAGGGATTTGGGGGACAGGGGTGAGGACAACTACACACAGTCAAGGCATATGACCCAGGGGCTCTAGGAATTATATGAGGTATGATCTATGTCTTATCTACCTTAGCTGACATACATATAGACACAGGTGTAAATCATCCCTTCATTTCCATAAGTCTAGTAAGATACCGTGAGATTCCGGTAGAACTGTTGCCCTGATCCATATGCTTAGAGACACCTGAAGGAGGAGACTCGACAGTCAAACACCTTAGAAGACAGTGTGATCTTACCCTTGGAGGCAAGAGTATCGGTTGGAACCTCTTGGTGGTGGCGTTGAGGCCTTACGATGTCATTCTCGATATGGATTGTTTTTCTTTAGTCCATGACCAGATTGACTGTTTTAGGCAAAGGGTGTGGTTTGTCCGTCATGACAGAACAAGGTTTTCCTTTGTCGGAGAAAAGGAGACCTAGACAGCACAGAATGGGTTCATGCTTAGGGGGGGGGGGGGGTGCATGTGATGACTCATGAGATGACTAGCCATACCCTCGTAGTAGTAGATGTTGTGAGATCTCAGTTCCCAACAGTAGTGGCATAGTACGGAGAAGAAGTTCCCAAAGATGTTCCAGGATTACCTCCCCAATGGGAAATCATCTTCTGCATTGACTTACACCCTGGGATGACATTGATTTCCTTACCAGCATATCAGATGGCTCTCACAGGGCTTTACAACCTGAGGGTGCAGTTGGAGAATTTGCAGAGCAAGAGTATCGTGAGACCCAACGTTTCACCCTAGGTGGCCCCAGTCTTGTTTTCCATGAAGGAAGATGGATGTTTGAGGTTGTACATGGAATACTGATTCCTGAACCAAGTAACAGTGAAGAATAAGTATCCACTACTAAGAATCAACAACCTCTCCGATCATCTACGAGTGGCACAATGGTTCTGGATGGTTGACCATCGATCAGGTTGTGACCGGTTATGAGTGTGGGATGATGATATAAAGAAGACAGATTTTAGATGCTTCTATAGTCACTATGAGTACTTAGTGATTCCTTTTGGCATGACAAACTCCCCTTCAGTGTTCATGGGACTGATGAACCGGATCATCCAGCCGTGCATGGACCGGTTCGTAGTGGTCTTCATCGATGACATCCTTATGTACTCGGCGTCAGAGGAGGAACATTGGAGACACCTACGAAGAGTTCTAGACATACTCCAGAAGCCCCAGCTTTATGGGAATCTCTTGAAGTGCCAATTCTGGATTCAATAGGTCCACTTTCTAGGACATGTCATCTTAGCAGATGGAGTAGTTGTAGACCCAACCAAGGTGCAGGCAGTGTTAGCATGGGAGACACCTCGGAGCATGATGGAGGTGCGAAGCTTCCTTTGGTTGGTAGGATTTTATAAGAGATTCATCCCTGATTTCTCCCGAATAGTGTTATCAATGATGGCTTGGACCAGGAAGGGGAAACCCTTCATGTGGACGGAGAGGTGGAAGCAGGCTTTCGAGCA
The DNA here is from genome assembly GCA_963277665.1 of Viscum album. Taxonomy (NCBI): domain Eukaryota; kingdom Viridiplantae; phylum Streptophyta; class Magnoliopsida; order Santalales; family Viscaceae; genus Viscum; species Viscum album. The sequence continues at coordinate 2,058,604,175 of OY728133.1, read as the reverse complement.
GTTGAGATAGAGTTTGACGAGCACCCCAATTTTGAGATTGCCAAAGGAGGGTGTCGAGTACATAGTTTTATACAACACATCAGGGAATGGGCTTGGATGCATCCTAATGTAGAGATAGGCAGTGATTTCTTATGGTTCATGCCATCTTTGGACACATGAGCAGAACTATGTGACACATGACCTCGAGTTGGTTGCAGTAGTCTTCGCATTGAAGATGTAGTGGCACTACCATATGGGAGAGTGGTTCATTGTCTACTATGACTACAAGATCCTCAAGTACATATTTTTGCAGACGTATCTGAATATGAGGCAGAGGCGTTGGCATGAGTTCCTCTAGGACTATGATTTGGAGATCATTTATACTCCTGGGAAGGGAAACAAGGTTGCAGATGCTCTTAGTAGAAGGTCGAGCTCACAGCTGTTGAGTGAGGCAACAAAGCAGTTAGCCACGTTGCAGTTATCCTTCGTGGACATAGAGGATACATCATACCTACAGTCGATGGTTGTCACCCCTCCACTCTTACAGTGGCTTAGGGAGGCGCAGCTAAGAGATGTCGACTGTGTGGCTTTTTGTGCTCAGTTATCCCCAGGACATGATCCTGATGGATATTCGCATGGTGGGGAGTACATAGTTCTTTTTAGAGGATGCACGGTTGTACCAGTAGAGTTGTAGGAGGAGGTCCAAAGGGAGTTTCATGCACCCCCTTGGTGGTACATCCTAGAGTGAAAAAGATGTACCATCATCTCCGATGAAAGTTCTGGTGGTCAGACATGAAGAAGGAAGTAACAGAGTTCGTTTCTCGACGACTTTCATGATAGTCGGTGAAGGATGATCACCAAGTTCTAGTGGGATGAGCTCACCCCCTTGAAGTTCTACAATGGAAGTTTGATTTAATATCTATAGACATTGTGAATGGCTTACCACGGATTCCCAAGGGGTATGATTCCATCTGGGTGATCATTGACTGACTCACCAAGTCGGCCCACTTCCTAGATATCAGGGAGCAGAGTTTCATAGAGAGCATGGGGCACCTCTACGTGTAGTAGAAAGTTCAGCTTCGTGGAATCCCTTCAATGATAGTTTCAGACTGAGATTCATGATTTACATCCTAGTTTTAGAAGGGATTACAAGAGGCCTTTGAACTCAGCTATGCTTGAGCACGGTGTTCCATCCCCAAAACGATGGTCAGACGGAGCGGAGCATTCAGGTTCTGGAGGATATGTTATGGGTCTGTATCTTAGACTTTGTTCACAGTTGGGAGAACCACCTTCCACTGGTGGAGTTTTTGTATAATAATATCTACCACTTCAACATTGGTATGACACATTTCAAGGCTTTATATGGGAGAAACTTCCAGTCATCGCTTAGCTGGACTGACCCTAGAGAGTCAACACTCATGGATCCAGAGTTGGTACGAGCTACCACTAAGATGGTGCAGATCATTTGGGAGTGGATGAAGTATACACAAGACCTGTATAAGTATTATGCTAACAGGCGATGGAGACCCCTAGAGTTTGGGAAGGGAGACCACGTCTGTCTTCGGGTCTCACCTTGTCCAGGGTTACAAAGATTTTTCCAAGGCGGCAAGTTATCTCTGAGGTTCATCGGACCTTTTCAAGTACTGCATAGAGTTGTCGAGGTGGTGTAATACCTAGAACTACCACAACAGTTTCATCAGGTACATTATTTCTTCCACGTGCCGTAGTTGGGGGGTACGTGCATGACCCATCGCACGTCATCGACTTGGGAGAGCTGGACATCAAGAATGTAGTGACCGTTACTGAGTACCCACTGTAGATCAAGGATATAAAGGAGAGGATCCATATTGGGAAATCGATTCCCATGGTGAGTGTTCATTGGAAACACATGAATATTTAGGAGAGCACGTGGGAGATGGAGGCTCAAATCCGTGCCCAAAACCTATCATCTTTTTGAGTTGTCTTGTTTTGGATTATCAGGGATGCAAATCCCCAAGGTGGGGAGAATGTATTGTCTCATATTTTATTTGTATTAATTTTTTTAATATTATATGGAATTTTTACAAGACCAGGCGCAGTGAAGGAACATCATTCTGAGGCTCGGTGATCCCGGAATAGTGATTCAAACTTTTTTTAAGTTATGTGAGTCGGCGCCTGTGCGCGGTTGTGGAAATTTCCAAATGGATGCCTGGATTTAAAATATGAGGGCACTGTTGCATCCAGGATGATGACTTTACCTAAGAATGAGTCTATCCTCGACAGACGTGGGTCGAGTTAAAAAGTTAATTTTCAGACGTTTTCAGTAAAAAATAACATTAAATAAATGGAATGTTTATTTTATTTTGGAAGCATTCGCTGTAGTGCAATGACAGGGAAGTTGTTTCAATAATAAATGCCATGTCATAATGACCCTAAAACAAGAATGCTGACTCATTAATGTAGAAGCATAATGGCAACAACTTAGCATAAAAGAACACTAAAACATGTTCCATACTTTTTATGGGTTGATCGAACGTTGCTCATTGGAAAAATCTGGAGAGAAACTCTAGAGAATCCATTGCGTTGTGGAGAGAAATCTCAATGACGAACGATGAAGAATCAAAGTTGTGAATCGTTGTGCCAAAAAAGTGGAAGGATCTCGGCGACGACGGCGGAATGACCCCCATTCTTCAACAACCAACCCTTTTTGAGGTATGTGTTTTTATTTCAGTTATACTTTCCTCGTTTTTAATTGTGAACGATGAACACTAATCAACCACGAACATTTTGAAAAACGGATTTGTATATTTTTTTTGGGAGGGTTTTTCATGGGATGATTTCTGGGAATTAATCCAGGTTTAATTATTGTTTGATTATTCTCTGTTTAAGCCTACTAATGGAAGCAGATCAATGTTGTTATGAATGATAGTGGAGGTTCGTTCCTCGATTTTCAGATTCAATTTCTCCCCTTTCTTTTCCTTGTGTGTTCTTCGTGTTCTTCATGGGAGTAAGAACAACTGATTTTTCCCACCTGTCATGCAACAAAATGATCCCAAATTAGAGATCCAACATCACAATGACCCTATGGAGGTGTGATGGTCATAAGAGATGATGAATCACCTAGGATCGGAAAATACCTTTCTTCAGGTGTTCTTTTCACAGGAGGATCGAAACACATTTTTAGAGACGATCGGAGGCCCGAAAACAATGGAGACAACCTCGGGATGTCGGGGCGACATGGATTTCAGAGTTTTGTGGAAATAGGATGGCCAGATCAAAGAACATGGCAGCACAGAGGCGCGGTGGTGGATGTCCGCGATTTTGGAAATTTCCAGAATATACGGCGTATACTTATGAAGAACACGTCCTTTAGTATCGGTAGCGGCAGATAGAGTTTCGAAGGTTATAGAGGAATCACACGACATGTTATCGTGGTCACACGGTGTGTTGGACTTTCCCCGAAGCTCAGCGTGTATTTTGGAAAGTACACAGACAAGGGATGGACTACACAACTTCAGGAAACATGGAGTATACTCTCTACACAGCATGGCATAGGCGGATACATAGGACTCGGTGCGTATCCAGGGGATACATGGAAACTGGATGAAGTACATGGCATGTACTCCATCACATGGCCAGGCGAGGCCAGTAACACGGGTCACCCTGTGTACCAATTACACAGGTTGGAGTACACAGGTTGAGGACCGTGTACGGGCACACGACATGCGTACACAGAGACGAACCCAATCACTCGGACATGTAATGTTCACCATACTACACATTGTGTACTCACTTTTATACAGAACTATCCTGAAGACATGGGTCGTTGTACATGGTAAGTACCTAGGGTCAGACAACACGACATGTAACTTTTCTATACGCCGTGTACTTTTTGGAAATGGCATGGTCATATTGTTCACTGTATCTTGGACATGTTTTCATATGGGTTAGTGCCCTTCTTCTTGTTCCCCTAATGGTCAGGAATCATTTCCTTCTATAGGAGTATTATCCCTATAGCAGGAATTTCTATGATAGAGTCGACATCCCTCCGAGAGAACTGGAGCGAGATCCTTTATCCATTCCTGACCCTAGGTAGAGTCAGGCATCGATGTGACCAACTCTACCAGGCATTGATCCTCTACCTAGATGGTTAATCCACCTAACTGGTGAATCCTCCTAAGTCGTGGTAACCTCCATGGCCCTGGAAGTGTCCCGATCTATGTATCGTGATCTTTCCCACTAAGGAGTGTGTCTCACGTAATGAGTGCATATATCTATTGTGATCTTCCCACTCAAGAGTGTGTCTCCCATAATGAGTGTAACTACCTATCATGATGTTTCCTAATGAATAGTACTTATCAAATAGACATCATCGGAGATATCATAATTGTGGAGTGTGTTCTCCCAGAACGAGTACTTCGTGGAATCTTCGAACTAAATCCCTAGCGGGCGTATGAGGTTGGGTGACTTATTTCTTTACCACAGGTCTGATTTTTGGGTATATCTGGATTGTGTTCTCCTATTATACGTTCAGTAGACATATACTGTATAGATTTGACTATGCCTTTACTTTGTGTACTGCTTTGTGTTTTTCAGTTCCTCTACTGAGTATTGTTATACTCACCCCTACACGGGCTCTGCCCGCACGTGTCATGTCTTGTGCAGAGGAGCATCCTTTTGACAGAGTTCAGGGCGGACAAGGACTAGACTAATCATTCTGAGTTCCCTATAGGCCAAGGCATTCCTTCATCTATGAACAACAGTTCCAGTACATATTTATGTTTATAGGTTGGTCTTAACAATTTTTAGACTCTAGATTTTGGGTGGGATTGTATTCTAACCCAGTTTACTTTTAGTACTATACTTTCCATCATACTATATTAGTTGGGTTTAGTTGTATGCATACATTTTGTACCTTGGTGGTTTTTACATTTCATCATTTGTGGGCTTGGAGATGTGTGTGTGTGTGTGGAAGTTCTTAGGAAATGCCTCCGATGTAGTAATATGCCTACTCGGTTCTAGTCACCATACCCTGGCCTATTGGAGGCGGGATTGGGAAGTCACGGTGTGGGACCCACTAGGATCGGTTGTGACACATCAAGCCCCACATATTTACTTTTAAATTCAGTAACATATGAGTTAATGCCTTCACATACATATGATCTCCCTTAGGATTTTTTTAAAATAAAATTATAGTAATGATAACTTACATGGAAGATCATTTGAAAAATATTTCAATACATTAAACCACCATATAAATCATAAATCAATGTTAATAAAAATCCATTATTAACCAATATTGATTTATCTTAGTCATATAACATGATTGATAATAAGTGATGCAGTATCAAAATATTATACCTTATGATATTCTCATCTTAGGACATGATATATTCTGTGTCATCCTGTATATCATACAATACAACATATATATACCATAAATTAGGATATTAGAATAATACATATGAATTTTTTGTGTGTATAGTGAATACCAATATCACTTAGTGTATGTCATGTGTAAAAAATACAACCCACGTATAAATATAGGCATCTTAAGGTGTGTTTGGGTCCTAATAGAGTACAAATAAAGAGATTATATGATGGAATGTTATCTTCCAATCCATGTGAGGTAATATATATCCAAAGAGAGGTTTAATGTACAATGTATCTAGATAAAACATATGAATCAATCTGGTATGTTTTGTATTTACTAAGCGATAGGGATTGTACTGTGGGTGATTAGCCATAGTAAATGTTCATGATAGCCATTTGTGATGAGACTATTGAGTGTGGGTAACGTTGAGTTTCATATAATACCCTCTATAAGAGTGTTAGTTGGGAATATGGGTCTTTGTGTGGCTATACATGGGATAATATAGGGTTATGTTTACCATGTATATCCTTATTATAATTAAATATGAAAGTTTTTAGTAGTGATGAGACCTCAACTTGATTGATAGAGTAAAGAGACCCTAAATCCAGTAACAATGAGCTGGTGGTTATTTTATTACATTTGCATAGATACAAGGTGTTAAATCCCAATGTACTGATGAATTATGTATTCATATAGAGATATATAAATAAATGAAACTCATTTTACATTGGTAATAAAATATAAATAATATAAATGGTACACTGTTAGTATCCTTAGAATAATTCAAATAATTATTCTTCACATTTTAGGGAAAGGAAACCAAATAAGGGTGTACTCAAATGCATAGTAAGAGTTACATAAATTCGACTTTATCATGAATAGATAAATTATACTCAATATGGAATGGTAAATGACATAAAAATTTACATTTACTCAATAGCTTCACTTTCATGATTAGATATGGAATAATTAATATTGAAACGTATATAAGTGATTATATATTCTATTTAATTAAGTTTTGTAGAAAATGCATCCATGGATTATATAAATTGAATAATCGCATGGCTAATAATAACTAAATTCTCAATTATGTAAATGATTTATATTATACATAACAAGCATATACATCATGATATCAATACCATTAAGGCCTTACACTAAAATAGTTTAAAAATATGGTTAAAACCCTATATAATTTAAAGAACTGATTTGTCTCATGAGACCTACTGATGCATTGAGGGGGTTTATAATTTAATACCTTCCCTTCACATCATATTCAAATTATTCACCATATATCAAATGATAAATTTCATTCATAAACAAAATTATGTATCAATAAATACTAATATTTAGTAATGAATATGTATTTAACATGCTTCCCCCAGTCATTCAAATAACATTCAATGAAAAATACCATAATTTAAAATGATATATGGTTTTATCAATAATAATATTCATGATAAATAATATGGATATGTAAATAAAATATAAGTTCTAATGATTCAGTAAAAGTTGGTGTTTCATGATAAATTTAACAAGCACAAAATCAGTGAGATATAATATAGAATTTTTTGTAGATTCATGTATTTTGGAAGAATAAAGAGAATAAAAGAAAAATAATATAATAATATTTCATAAAATAGTTTTATTTTTAAAACCATTTAAATTTTTAAAACAAAATAAATTATAAAAATCAGTTATCAAAGTGGGGAATTTACATACTACCATATACATTAAAAATATTTATTATGAACTTTTTTAATGATATTTAAAAACATTTTATTCAAAAAATAGTAGAAATATTCAATTAAAGACATATTAAAAAATTTAACTATATTTTGAAACATTCTTAATAAATAATTTTAGTAAATAAAATTACAATTTAAACACACTTTTGAAAATCATGGACCTGGAAGAATTTTATATCCTATTAAATGAGAATTAAAATTTATTTATTTTTAAACATTTATTTGATTGAAAATATTTTCAAAGGGATAAAAATTTAAAACGAAATATTGAAACTCCTTAAATTCTAATTTTATAATAAATTTTTTTGTTCCTATAAAGGATAAATGATAATATTCCTTGAATTAAAATATAAGAAATCCAAAATAAAGGTACATTGTAAAATATATTCTTAACTCTTTGGTAAAATTTCAATTATAACCACTTAAAATGGTATACTAGAATTGAAAAATTAATTTTAATTAATAAATATATATTCATGTTATTTTATAAAATGGGTTCTATATATGAAATATATAAGTAAATTTGTATATAATATCAAATATGTTTCACTACAGTGGAAATTGAGATGAAATCTCTTACCTAACTGTTTATTTTATTTGAAAGTGATTTAAACTCCATTATAATTTTTTAACAGATTATTAATTTATAAAAAACCCATATTAATATTTATAATAACATATATTTTCTTTTTATAGAATCTTATCACCCGTTCATTGTTAAAATTTCAATTTTTTCCATTGTTTCCAGTGTCAATTTAAATGTTTTCGAAATGCATGTTTACTAAGAATGATCTAGTTATTATGTACAAGATATAGTTAAATCATCTCAAGATTTATATTAATTTCATAAATATCATATTTAATCATTAAATACCATTTTAAAATAATTCATTAAATTTATAGATAGAAAATGAATCGCATCGCTTTGTGGAGCTAGTAGGCTGTAAACATGCTTGTGTAATGATTCCATTCCCTTAATGGGTGAAAGCTTAAGAAAGTGAATGATATATTAATTATATATAATTACTATTATATAATATTTATCATTTATATTCATTATTTTCATCATTATTACAATACATTGGAGTTGGTTATAGAAAACATATTACATTGGTCCACGAGGTTGTAGTATGTTGTACAGAAGAGTAATGGATTCATTTCTTGTTTGATGGAGAAAGAGATAAAAAAATTATAACAAAAACATAATAAAAGATAAATTTTTGTTAGAAACTAGTTTAATTATATTTTAAGTGTTATTTCATTAATGAAGGTGGTACAAGTAGAAGTATAAAAAGAAAGATCTTACTGGAGATAATTACTTTCTCTTTGAAGAACCTCATTTACATTTCTTATTATAGAACCTATGTTAGGTCTTATAGAAATAAAACAACCTCTAGAACAATGATAAGTATATTTGAGAGATATTTTAAATGTTTATTTTCAAGATAAATTGATTTATAGTTATAAATTACTGAGGGTAGGGGTTCCCTTTTATAATTTATGTGAGTAGCACACTTGTATTTTTTTGAATGTTTTTCAACAATTTAATGTCAATATCATAGAAATATAGATCCAAAATGTACCATATTCAATGGATAAAATGATAATTTAAAAATAAAAAATTTTTGGGTTTAATCATGAATTTAGGTTATTTTTAACATTATCATGATTGATTATCACTCAGTAAACCCATTTTTACCTTAACCATTGTATTTTTTTTACTATTAATTATGACCTAAAATTAAGTTTAAAATATTATGTAATATAAATTATACCAATTAAAAATATTAAATCCATTTTATATAATTCTACTCATATAAGTGGGAGAATGTAGTTTAAAAACAAACTTGAAAATCACAACGAAAAACATTTTTTTAGAAATTCATTTTTTGAGCATAAGATTATCTTATATTAACTATATGAACGGTAATAATCATTAGATATATTTAAATTAAAATATATAGATATATATGTTAGGTTAGAATATAAAAATATACACAAGAGGGGGGTATATTGTGACTTTTAAAAATATTTCACAATTCTTCCTTTAGATTTCAACTATAGATTATGCAAATAAGTAGTGTTTATCTTAGACTTGAAAGTATGAGTAGTGGATAAAACAGAAATATAGATCATGACTTTTTTAGCGTTTAGGGGCATATAGATACCCCCATTCACTCTACTAATTATTCTCTATGTGAGTTTGGTGAATTTCACTAGTTAGGTCCTTATTTCATAAGACCAATGCACAACTGAGTGTGGGTAGTTGACACCTTTACAAATAAGGCTTAAAAAATATCCTTCTCGTTCATTAACAGAGAACCAAATATTTACATATCAGATCAAGAAGATGATACTACACCAAAATCATGTATGAGATGTTGAAACTCCCAATAGAAAGATATTAATTAAGGAGGTTCTATTTGAACTTCACCGTTGTAACAAAAACTTACAGTAGATAGATCGTCTTCTTCAGAAAATAGAATTTTCAAGAAAAAGAAGTTCCCAAGTGATTCAGTTACAAGATATATGTGAAATAAAAGAATAACAGATAATAAGTAGTATACTAACTGTAAATATGAGATTCAAAACATTTATATCTCCAAATAATATCCATTTTTATAGATAACAAAGTCTGATCCATTGTTGGAGTATATCTGTGAGTGATCTTCACAAGAATGCAGTTTCAATCGCGAATATGTGTATCAATATATCAATTTATCTTTGAATCATACACACATATATATTAAAATATACACTAATAGAATAAATAAAATAGAAAATCTTCATTTTAATTTATGATCCACAGAAATCTCTTTCGAAATCGTGAGAATTCAATTTCATAAGACAACTCAGAGTAGTCATAACTTTCATTAAAAATATGTAAAAATTTTATACAAAATATGATTCCTTAAATCAATAATAACGAGATTTTAATCATTCAAAAATGAGTTTTATATCATCCTCACATTACCTATAGAACTTTATATGAAACTCTGATTAAATCATAAATTCAAATCTCCGATGTTGGAAAGTCAAACGTTAGGTGACTTCACAGAAAGACAAAATAGAAAATATAGGGTTCAATTACATATCATTTATTCTCCAAATGTAAGTTTTATAATAAAAGGTTGATCACAAAATTAAGTTTGATGATACCTATGTTTCCTTATAATATATATGTTTTTATACATATGTAGGGTTCATTTACCATAATGTTTCTCTTTGTCAAACATAAGGCACCAACCAAATATATGGTTCTTTATCCATACTTTTCTATCATCATAGGTTTGATTAGTTATACATCCCAAACATTCAATATAATGTTTAATAGAAGTTTATGGTTAGTTCATTATGTTTCATTCTTCAAATATGGTATAAATAGTGTTTCTAGAATAATCGTAAGAGCATTCTGAACAATATGATGAATATTCCACACGAATAATAAGATTGAATATAATTCCAAAAAAAAGTATTATAAAGAATATTTATTTTCTAAATTACATTTAATGTTATATCATTAGTAAAATAAACCATTATATTTTTTAGCATCAAAATCAATAAGATTTATTGAGTATTATTGAGACAATTCATTCCTAACAATATCCCAATTTTAGATGATCACAAAACCTATTAAATTAGAAAAATAATTTATAATATTTCAAATAATAAAAATAAAATAATTCAAAATTTGATTTTACTGAACCATTTTGATAAAAATAAATTTAGTGTTCATTCAAATTTCTCCTCCTTTTTTGAGATCAAAAATAAATTATTGATAAATATCAAAACACTTTTTATTTTTCACATATTAGTAAGTGAATGTTATAATAATCTCTTTAGATGAATAAGACTGGATTTTGTACTGTAGACATAAACATAAAATAATATGGAATAAATAACTAAAAATAATAATAAATACGTTTTATTAATAAAAAATATTATTATTACAATAGTCAGTGTTACTAGGAAACAAGTAAGTCTGCTGTTATGGTTTTGATAGAAAATGTTGGGTAGGATTTTTCTCAGTTATGGTTCTATAGTATTTTGAGAAGCATCAAACATGCATTTCAACTCTACCATATATAGCTGTAACTTTCCCATAAGACTATCACCCAACTTCATAAAAAAATGGAATATTGACTAATATGAAAATTCTCAACAAGATTGACTTTTAAAAAGTCATTCAAATCCTCTTATTTCATCATAAACTATTCCAATTTTTTTATGAATCTGTTCAGTATAAATTTGATACATGGTTTATTATGAGTTAATTGGTCCACTAGAAATTTCTTATTGTCCAACAGAACTGAGAGATGATCACTATTACACTAAATGTTTTTCAGATAAACATTCATGTCAGCCATAACAGTTGTGATATCCAGAAATCTATGAATCATATTTGGAGAGGATATAGGATCAGAGGTAGATGTATTGTTCTGACCAACACTACTCTTGATTAACTCAAATTGACTCCCCAAATACCACTTGATATATGAAATTTTTTACATAGAAACAACTTCATACTTGATCTTTCCAACCTCATTGAACATTTCAATCTTGAAAGCCTCAAACTTCGTCCAATAAATATAATTTCAATTAAGATCGTGTAGGTTTTTCCTTCATCTTCCTGTTGTTGTTGTGGATTTTCATTTTTTATGAGATTTATTGAACTTGATCAAGATTTCCTCAACCTAATTAGGCAGAAAATCAGATGTCCCTTCATCTAGATGTTGTGACTAATCAACTACCAACATTTCTAAATAACATGAATTAAACTTCTCCATATACGTATCTATTATTTTTTCAATTTATTTTTCACTTGAATAAGATATACTATCCATAACATATATTTTTCCTCTAGATACAGATTCTTATTTTCATCCACATGATAGAGAACACAGTAAAAAGAAGACTCTAAATAATTTATCAAGCCACATTTTCTAATCTGAGCATATGTTGTTCTTTTTGAATAGCTGGTTATTCTTCCTAAATAACGGGAATAGAAAAATACTTCAAAACTTGAATTTGACATTCATCTTGATGGTCTTTCTCAAGTATATGTTTTTTCCAAATGATCTAACCTTGTAACTTCACCTAAACCCAACACAAGTTCTTATGTAGGTGAATCTACAATTTTCCTTTGTTTTAAAACCAATTTTTCTCTCTCGATTTCTTCTTAGACAAATCTCAAATTTTATTGGGTTGGTTTGGAAAGTCCTTCACCTCATGTTTCTCTAATTCCTTCATTTCTAATTAGACTTCTCTCCCTCTGAGAAAATGATCCTGATTTTTTTGGTAATCTTCACCAACTGGAACAAGTTTGGATTTTACTATACTCCATTAAAAACCTAACATCATCAATGTTCCCACAATGAGTACATTGTTGTGATAACAATTTATTCGAAAGTATATTAAATGAATCATATATTTCTTAACCAAAATATGAGAAATTAACCTTCCATAATGATAAAAAGTCTTATTTGCTTCTGGTTGATAGTAGTATTTAAGGTATGTAAACCTATACCTTGGAAAATTAAACTTTATATCACATAAAAATAGAAACATGATATAAATGTCTCGACAGAATAATTTCACCATTTCATTAATACTTGGAGTAATACCAGTTTGAATAAACATAACCAAAATTTTTTAATCTGCTTCGAGCTCTCTGAAAAATACAATTCTAATGATTTTTGAACCAAAATGAAAAGACATAATTTCATATGACTTTTTATACTTATTCCCAATAGACCATAGATCAAAATAAAGACTCCCTCAAGAAGATAGTTCATTTTTTTTGAAATTTTTGTGGAAAAATGGACAATTCATTATCTTCTATTATCAAAAAAATAGTATCATCAAAATCACTGAAACTAAACTAAACTCTATTGTAGAAAAATATCCGTTAGACCTCGTGAAAAAACACGGAGTTAACTATATTGAAGAAATATTCTAGACCATGAAATTATAATGACTATTTCATTAGAATATTTATCAAGTTGAGCCATTCATAATCAACTAATTTTCCCTGAATAATATTTCTTCCAGAAACTCGCAGACACTTCATATCACATTCTTTACCTTCTCCAGTTCTAAGGTTTATCATCATTTCTAAAAATGTAATTCTATAAGGTTTTCAGGTTCTAGGGATTCAAAGGTAGATGAATGAAAACAACTGGATTTTTATTCAAAAAGTTTTTTGTATTAAAAAAGGTAATGGAATTTGGATGGTTTTTAACAGTACCATGTTTCCCATGTCATTAGTATGATAATTATGATTTACTTTAAACAGATGGAAAAAATAAGTTTAAGATATAATAAATTATCATAAATATATAGAAAATTTTAAAAAAATATTAAAACAAATTAGATTTAAAGTAATTAGTAAACAATTTTTAAATAAATATATTCGAATAAATAAATAAATAAATGGAATAAAATAAACTAAACCATTAGAAAGATCAAAGGATTAAAATTTATTTTAAAATTAAATAATTGTAACTTCCCCATAATGAAATAAAAAATTAATGTAGGAAGTGGTTTTGTAAAAATATCAGCTAGTTGATAATCAATGTAGAAAAATTCTATGGATATATCCTTATTAACATCATGATATCTTAGAAAATGATGCCTAATATCAATATGCTTAGTTCTTGAATGATGTATTGATTTTTTGAAATATTTATAGCACTTGTATTATCACATAAAATTAGAGTCATAATATAATTTTGTTGAAAGTATATTAGGGTGTTTTCCATCCACAATACTTGTTCACAACAATTTCCTGAAGATACAAATTCTACCTTAGCTGTTGATAGCGCAAATTATTGTAGTTTCATACTCGACCATGATACTAATGATTTTACGAAAAAGTGAAAGGTTCCGTAGGTACTTTTTATATCTAATATACAACCACAAAAATCAGTATCTGAATATGATATTAAATTAGGATCATACATTTTTTTTCATAATTAAGATATTGAAAAACAATTCCTTTTAAAAATCTACAAATATTTTTGACAGCAATATGAAGGGATAATTCATGATTTTTTTGAAATATAGCACATAAAAATATATAAAACATAATATCTGGTCTACTATCAGTAATATATAATAAACAACCAATCATACCTCTATATTACTTGTTATCCACTTGTTTTCCAGCTTTATCCAAGTCATGTTTTGTATTAGTACACATGAGAGTTGAATATGTCTTTCTATTTTCAAGACCATGTTTTTCAGTAAATCAATAATATATTTACCTTGGTTTAAAACATTTCCAAAACCATTTTGATAAATTTGAAGTCCTAAAAAAGAAATTTAATTGTCCCATCATACTCATTTCAATTTTTTTTGGAGAAGTTCTAAAAAATCATTTTAATTTTTTTATTAGATCAACCATAAATGACATCATCAAACTAGATTTAAAAAAATAATGTTTTAGAAAAATTGGGTTTTTTATAAATTGTTGGATCTACCAATCCAATAGTAAATCAAATTTTCAAAAGAAAAGAACTTAATCTTTTATAACAATCTCTAAGTGCTTGTTTAATTCCATATAGAGATTTAGTATGTTTAAAAATAGAATCTGGTTTTTGAGAATTTTCAAAAACTAGGAGGATGTTCAATATAAACTTCCTCCATAAAATATCCTTTTAAAAAGTCAGATTTGACATCCATCTTATATAATTTAATGTTCATATTAGATTTATATGCTAAAAATATTCTAATTTCTTCTAATCTAGCAATAGGGGAATAAGTTTCATCATAATCTATACCTTCTTCGGGATTGTATCCTTCAGCTAATAATATGGATTTGTTTCTTGTTGAAATACCTTGATCATCTTATTTATTTATAAAGTCCCATTTAGTTTGAATAATTGGATAATTTTATAGTCCTTTAAATAATTCCAAAATTCCATTCCTTTTGAATTACTTTAGCTCTTCTTTCATGGCTAACATCCAACTCTTACCATCTATGGATTCTTCAAAATATTTAGGTTCTACGTGAGATAGAAAGGTAGAGAAATCAACTTGGTTTCCTAAATTTCTTATAGATCTTATTACTATGTCTAGGTCTCTTATAACATTTTCTAATGATGATTATTTTTGGTTATAGACTATCTATATTAAAAAAATTTATTATCGTCAATATCATGTTTTTCTAAACTAGACTAAATAATATTTATATTATTTTCAGAATCATTATTTAGGTTTTCAAGTGATGTGTTGTCAAATGAGTCAGTAATTTTATCAATTATATTTTTCTCATTAATAAATGGGTCAGTTTATTCAAACATCACATGAACTGATTCTTCAGCAATCATTGAATTTTTATTAAATACTCAATAGGAATTAGAGGTAGAAAAATATCCTAAATATATTCCTTCATAATATTTTGGATTAAACATACCATGATTATCCTTAGTATTCAGAATATACACCATGCATCAAAAAACAGTAAAGTACATTACAGGATGCATCTTGTTATTCTAGTGTTTATAAGGTGTCTTTTTGAAAATAGGATGAATTAAAACTCGATTCAGGATATATGAG
Organism: Viscum album; assembly: GCA_963277665.1. Lineage (NCBI taxonomy): Eukaryota > Viridiplantae > Streptophyta > Magnoliopsida > Santalales > Viscaceae > Viscum > Viscum album. The sequence goes on along the minus strand of OY728133.1, from coordinate 2,058,588,536 downwards.
TCTGTTCTTACTTCTTCCACCCATATGATGGTATGAAGACTATATTCATTCCACATAGACTTATCCATTTCGTGAATTTATTCCCTTTATTCTTTAAACAATTTCATTTTTGAGGTGTTTTTGATGCATAGAAGGGGTGTTTAATACCATTATTTGAACAAATAAATTTAAATTCCAGATTCTCAAATTCTCCACCATGATCACTTCTCATTAAAATTATCATAAATCCTTTTTCATTTTGAACAATTTTACAAAAACATTCAAAACCATTAAAAGCATAAAATATGAGTTTTATAAAATAGACCCATATAAATATAGAATAATCATTAACTAAAACATATACATATCATTTTACAGTGAAAATTTATACTTCTTATAGTCCAAACAGATCCATGTGGCTAAGTTTTAGAGGTTTTGATGTGAAATTTTTGTTAATAGATTTGAAAGAATATTTGTGTTTCTTGCCAATGTGACATGCATCATAGAATCTATTACAATAAAATTTAAGACTAGGTAAATAAGAAAATAACAGTTTATTAAATAATTTATGTAAATCATAAATATTAAAATGACCCATTATTCTATGCAGATCCATGACTCATTTATTTTAAGTGTTAAATAATAAAATTTCTGTTTACACAAGGAATTTAAATCCAAAGTATAAACATTATTATTTCTATGTGATCTAATCTTATGAAATTTATTATTAAACACAGAACATGAAATGCTAGAAAAATCAATATAAAATCTCTCATAACAGAGTTTAGAGATACTTATCAGTTTTTTCTTCATACCATGTGATTATAAAACTGTTTTGATCGAGACAATTTTTCAATCTTCAACATTTTGATGTCCAATTATTTTTCCTTTAGAATTATGACCAAAGGTGACTAGACCTCAATCTATATGAGTCTGTGTATTGAATTTTGATTAGTTTCCACTCATATTCCTAGATAATCCACTTTCTATATTCATTATATATTTTCATTTTATGTGACATGTTTCCTACAAAGGAAATTGAGACAAAGGTTTGTTTTGGTCCCCATATCCTCTTAGGTCCAGAAGTGTTTGCTATCAATGATTTGAAAATCTAGATGGTCTTTTTTTATAACTAATATCATATTCTTTGGATAAAATTTTTGATATAAAATCTCTTATAATTATACTTATTTTATGATTTCTCAAATAGAAGTTTTTTTTGTTATATGATCTTATATTCCACCAAAATGAGAAATAACAGTTTTTTAGTTGGGAACAAAATAAATACTCTATAGATTTTATTTTTCACCCATAATTCTAATACCAAATCATTCTTTTTTAAATACATTTTTTACTAAGAATTTAATTCATAATATTTTCTCTTTTTGTAAAGAAGATAGAATCACATTTACAACTTTCTACTTCATCCTGTAATGATTTAATAATAGTTTCATGATCAGTAAATTTTGTGGTATATGAGTTAATTTTTTTGGTTAAATATTGATGTTGTTTTTGTAAGGTATATCTTTCTCCTAAAATAGAATTATGAATATTCATTAATGATTTTTTCTTTTTTAATAAAGAGTCTTTTTTCTAGAATTGTGAAGTAATAAACAAAGTAATTACTTGAATAGCTTGAATCAGAATCAGAATTAGAATTAGAAGAATAATAGGTTTTTACCTTATCTTATTCATCCATGAAACAAACTTTTTATTTTAGATTTGAATATTCCATTTCTGAATCAAATTTTGATGAGCTCCTAGAGTCTTCAAAAATACTCCAAGTAGTCTTCATTGCTCTTTTACCTTTTTGTTCATAATCTGAATTTTTCTAATATTTCATTTCTATCATTCTCTTCTAACCTTTTAACTAAGGAAAAACTAGTATTATATGACCTAATATCTTTCATTCATAGCATCTGACTTCTCTTGAGTCTTTCTCATCCCTTATGAAGGGTTTTCTGAGTCCTCTTTTCTTTTTATAAAACATGATAAATTTTCAAGCTAATTGATCAAATTATATTTCATAATTAAATATATCTGAGTTCTTTTATTCTCTGAATTCTTGCATTAATATTATTATTTGATTATTAGATGTTAACTTTAGAGCAGTATATTCCTTTTTCATAAAGAAATTATGAACTTTATCCTTAACTTTCATTTCATCTTCATACATCATCTATGTCTAAATTAATTCTCTAATTGTATGATTTATAACAGGTGATGATAGTCGAATTGTAGCTGATAAACCAGAATATTTAGTATGTATTACACTCAATACTTTCAAATATTGATATGATTGTTTGATATGATCACCTAAAGATATAATATTATTGTTAATAACTTTAATCATTCCATTCATCAAAGTGATACTATCTTCATCAAACATTCTAAAAGAATAATTTTTCAGCTTTGGTGTTGTAGACCTCATTTGTATTACAATATCTGTTACTTAATTGGAAACTAAAATGTTTTGAAACATTTAATAAGTAATATGAAATTTTGAGGCACAGTTGAATTCAAATGGTCCTAGACCATAGATAATATCATTCATAGCTTTAGAATTTGTGTCATACTCAGCATCTGTTGCAGCAGTCCATGATTTAGGTTTTCAAAAATTATATATGGAGTAATAATCATTGAGTATACTTTTAATCCTAGATTCTTAAAATAGATAACCATATGTGATTTCCAATATCTGTAATTTGTAACCATTGAAATAAAGAGCATGAACCATTGATATTCATTCTCTTTGATCAGTCATTTCCATCTTTGTATAGGTCGTTATTTTTTCTTGTTATATATTTTTCCAAAATCTCTCCTTTGACTCAAATTGTTATGTTAGAATATATAAATATACACAAGAGGGCAGTGAATTGTGTCTTTTCAAAATCATTCACAATTATTTCTTTTAATTCCAACTCTTTATTATGTGGAAAAAAATGTTTATCTCATGTATGAAGTTATGATAAGTGTATAAAATAGAAATAAAAAATTTCTTTTTATAGTGGTTTGAGGAATAAAGATCCCCTATTCCACTCCAATAATTACTCCCTGTGTGAGTTTAGTGAATTTCACTAGTCAGTTCCTCATATCATAAGACCAATCCACAACTAAGTGCTGGTAGATGACACCTTTATAAATAAGGCTAAAAATAGAGACATATGGTTTTTTAAAAGAGAACTAAGAATTCAAATATTATATTGATAATTTGATACTCCACTAAAACTGAGTACGATCAGTTGAAACACTCAATAAAAAGATATTTATTTAGAAGGTTTCGACTGAACTTTACAATTGTAACAGAAATTGACAGTAGATGTATCTTCTTCTTTTGAAAATAGATTCTTTATGAAAGAGTAGTTCCGATGTGATTTGGTTGAAATAAATCTTTGAAATAAACGTTGCAATGGTTATAAGTAGTATACTTACAGCAAATAAATGATTCAAAACATTTATATCTCCAAAGTGTAGCCTTTTATTTAGATAACAATGTCTGATCTGTTATTGCAGTAGATCTGTAAAAGTTCATCACAATAATGCAGTTTCAATCATGAATATGTGTCGCAAAATATGTGTATCATTATATTGCTTGTTTATTGAATCTTAAACACTCATATATATTGTGAAAATTCACTGTTATCATAAATGATGTAGAGAACCTTATTTTCAATTCTTGATCCAAGAAAACCCCATGAAAATTTTTAGAATTCAAATTCATAAGATAGCTCAGAGTACTCGTAAAATCCTTTAGGAATATTAGGGAATTTATCCATGCAATATGATTCCTCAAATCAATCATAACAATATTTGAATCATTCGAAAAGGAGTTTTAAATCGGTTTGATATTCCTTAATAATTGTTGCAAGAAATTCTGATAAAATCCTAAATTCAAATCTCTAATGTTGAAAAGTTAAACATAGGGTTCAGTCATAAAATGAAAAATACAAAATGTTAGGTTAAAAAATTTAGCATTCATTCTCTGAAGGTAAGGTTTTCTAAGTATGGTTGAACATAAAATTAAGGTTGATGATCTCTATATTTTCCTTCCAAACATAGGGTTCCATAATTATGTAGGGTTCTTTAACCATACCATTTATCTTTGTCATCTATACAGTTCCATCAAAACATATGTTTATTTATACATAATTTTATATTAATATATGTTTTATTAACCATATATGATAAGATTCCTAAATAATGTTTAATAAAAATGTACGGGTTGTTCCTTATGTTCTGTTATTCAATGTATGGTATGAACATTGTTTCCAGAATATTGTTAAGATAATTATGAACACATTGACGAATATTCCACACAAATAATAATCATGAATATAATTCTGGAATAATTATCATATAGAATATTAATTTCTTGAAATACACTTAATGTAATATTATTAAAAAAACAAACATGGGTATTTGTGAGCATCCAAATAAATAGGATTTATTGAGTATTGTTGAGACAATACATTCCCAATAATATAATCTATAAATATCATTTAAAAGATTCATAATTATTTTTTTTAAATTTATTGAAATAGATAGACATTATACCATTTTAAAATATATGAGAAAATTCATTTATCTGAATAATAAACCAATTTTTTCAAAAATACCCTTTTTCGTCAAAATTATTTTATAATTATTTGAAAAAAATTAATAAATTTTTTATTATATATATCATTGCACATTTTCATAAATAAATTATGGTAATAGATAAATATTCCATTTTCCATTATTAATAAATAATTATTTCTATGGAAAAATTTGAGAAATTCATTCCATGCTTATTTATATTAAGTTTGTTTAAAAACAATTTTTACCATATGAATTCAGAATTGTTGTGGAATGAAATAATATATTGAGATTTCTATTATATTTTTAGGAAAATATAATGTTCACTTAATATAATTGGGGCTTGAGTGTTACATTATTCAGAGGTGATCAAATTTGTATTGTCTGGAATGGAATTCCTTAACAATGATATGTGTAAAAAATCATGTATAGTATAGGTACTTGGTGGAATTTCTAAATGGTAAGACATAACTAAAATTATTTAAAATTTTTTAAAAAGGCTGATGTACTTGGTGTTCAGATTCCATTCTTAATGAAATTTATTACACTCTTCCTTGGATATAATTTCATTAAAACATGATCTCCCATTTGAAATTCCAAATCCTTCCTCTAGTTGACAGCATAAATCTTTCTCCTACATGGAGCTTCATTAATATCAGTCTGAATAGTCATTATCATTTTCATTTTATCATTATAAAGTTCTTTTCCAACATGTTTTCTTTCAAAAAATTCATCCCAAACTAGTTGGAATAAAATTTCTCTTACAATATAATTCTCCATAAGATTATAATCAAATAAATAAAGAAAAAATATTATAATAGGAAAACTCTACCGAAGTAAAATACTGATCCCACGTACATTTAATGTCAAGAGAGCATGACCTCAATATGTCTTCCTATGTTGAAATTTTCCTTTATGAAGAACCATTTTGATAATATTTTAGATGGTTTTTTAATTTATGGACAAATAATGTTTTATAAAAATAATTTTTATTATTATTTAGGATTGGATCTAGTCCATCGTAATGATCCTTGTATGAAATTTTAAATTTATAGAAAGTTTGAACCCAAACATAAAGGAGGAGAAATGTGTTATTTTTATGAAATTTTCATTCCAGACCCATAGGATCATTCTAAGAAGAATCATACTCAATGTATTGGTGTAATATCCTGAGATTTGGTGAAATATTATTTTTAAATTAATTTACCCTTTTTGATTTATTTCATATCACGATACGCTAAAAATAGTTTATCTTATAATAATGTACAATGTTTGGCTTGATTTATAGGAGACACCAAGTTAATAATGCACTAAAAACAGAAATTATTTCTTTATCTACATGGAACATCAATAGTATATTGTGATACACACACCCACTAGTTTCTTTGATGTCATTAATTATATACAAGGATGATTATTTTGGAATAATAGTGTATCATAAAAATATAACTATTTAATATAATAAGATATTGTCTGGAAGTTAAACTAGTGTTACAAATAGTGTTAACTAATTTATTAAAATATTATGATTACACACATATAATATGAATTAATAGTTTATAAATTAATTAGAAATGAATATGAAAACTGATAAAATGTAAAGAGAAATATTTTTATTTTTATTTCACAAAAGCTATTTTACACTAAAAAATAAAATTATTTATAATTAGTGAGTGATATTAATCTAATATATATGTTATATATTTGATAAAATATTTTTTATTTTCATCCAATATATTTTATTGACATAATATAAGAACAAACCCAATTTTATGCTTAAAAACTCTATTTTTTATAAAGGTATTGTTACCACCTTTTATTGGAGAACACATTTTAAATCTGGTTTTCTTAAAATATATATATATTTAATATGTGAAAATAAAATTTATATTTGTAATATAAATATAAAAATTATGTTAGGATAAATTTTTCTTAATTTTTTGTAAGTTTTCATTTTTTACTGAATAGTTAAAAATATTGAATTTTAATTCAAAACTTATTTTCCAACTAATTTAATTATAAAGAAAAATTATAAATTTAATTGGTTTAAAAGTTTAATTAGATGAAATTTTTATCAATTTATCCTATTTATGTAATTGGAACCAATTTTACTTTGAAATTAGATATACAAACATAGAAAACTAAAGATCATTTTTATATTAGAAATATGTGGTGTTGTCCCATATGTGGGATTAATATTAAATTAATATAATAGACTTATTTGAACTTAATATGGAATTTGATTATATATTTGGAATAATAATATTTTATAATGTATAAAAAGGTCAAATTATATTTTGGGGAAACATTAGTGAATGTAATTAAAATAATATACATCGATTAAGGTAAAATTAAGTCCAATGAAGGATTAAACCGTAAATTTAAGACTCAAAACAACCTAAAACATTATTCCAAATACATTTTATATCCATTTTATTACCCTATAATCCATTTTCTATAATGTTTTATATTATTTCATCCACATGACATGTGGAAAATATGAATGTAAATCCTTCGTCAAAATTTCACAAGAGTGTCACTCCTCCTCCACTACAAAAAAAGGCCTTCTCTCCTACCACTTCATAAAACCTCTAATGACCCTTTTATCACACAAATTATGCTCAAATAATCTAAAAATATCCATAAATTATCATTATAATCCTTCCCTTGTGCATAAACTAATCCAAGGAATAATTTTGGCCCAAAACAAAAGGAGTTACCTGATTTAAAGATAACATCTTCTCTCAATATTATTTTTTTGTCTAAACCCTCTCCAATATATTTATTCCATGACATTATAAGAAATCATGATCAATATACAAGGATTTTTTTATTTAAGGTTTCTTTCTACACTCACACACACCTCCATCTAAGGGGTAATGAACATACTGTTTATGTGTTTGGAAAACTACCTCCTCACAAAATGATGATTGTTCATTTTTTACCACTTATCATGTTAAAAATTATGATTATATATTTTATATATTATATTTATTATTTCTCTAATATTATTTAATACTTTTTAAATTCATATATTTATACTCTCCGGTAGGTGTAAATATGATAATATCTTTTGAGGATGTGTGAACTACCGCCCTCTCAAAGTGATGTGATTCATTCACACACTACATAGAAGGTATTAAGGATGGGATTAGTCAAATATATTTTATATATATTATAATAAATATACTATAATATATATATATATATATATATTCTATTTACCTTATTTATTTTAATACAATAATAAAAATGGAAACAACGTTCATGTGTCTGTACAACTTACTATCTCCATGAACAATGTATTTCATTTCATACTTCTATATTCTATAGTTTTTTATATTACACATATAATGAATAAATATGATATTTATACCATGATAAAAACTCCTAAAATAATTATATATTTATATGTACCAATGATATAACAAAATAAGACACAGGAGAAGAACAAAACGAATATTACCTGAAGTGAATCCTTAACATATGATGCTTAAGAAGAAAGTAATATAAGGTCACAATAAAAATAATATGGTATTATATATAAGAATTTGTTTATTTAAATTTTATAATAATTTTATATTTATTATATATTTTTTTAATGTTCACAAAAAGAGTCAAGACAAAAGGTAATTGAATTTCTTCTCACTTTTTTATTTTTGTGAGATACATGTTTTATTCACCACTAATTCCATTTTTTGGGGTTTTATACTTCTCATGTATGTGTTCTATGATAATTATAACTAAAAGTTTGTGTATTTAAATATCAGTTTTATAATCATTCTTTCATGGGACTTATTTTTCAAAAGTTACCAAATCGGTAAAGTAATTTTCTCTCAATTTTTTTCGTAGGGACACATGTCATATTATGCATCTAAATTTTTTTCATAAGGGGTATATACTTCATATAAAATGAAATATAACGAGTATAATTCTATTCATGATATTTTATAATTCATTTAATCTCATTTTTTACATTGGGAGTATAGTTCAATTTTACCAAGTGGTAGGTGTTTATTAAAACAATCTAACTGATTATCAAGATTGGTTATGTTTATGATTACATAAATGTAATATTATGATTCATCTCTAAATAAAATTCAATAATTTTATTTTCCTTTTTTAGCCATGTTTTATTTTTGTATTTTTTCAATTTTTCTACTCTTTGGTAGATAGGATAGTTAAGAAAGTGTTTTAAAGAAATTCAACTTCTCCTAATCACCTGTGTAAAATATATGTTACTTCAAAAAATTTTCTCTAAAAAGTGGTTCCAATAATATTCTATTATTTTACTATAATAATTTTAAAAAAATTGACAATTTTTGTCTTCTATATTTTTTCAATGGAATATTCTTTTTTCTTTTCTGAACAAGGCATTTTTCTACCAATTTCACTACACAAATGGAATGTTCCTTTTACCTCATATGACAAGTATAGATTTACACATAGTCATTTATATGATGCTTATTTTATATTCCTATAAGAATAATATTTAAAAAAAATTAAATTTTTTTAAATGAAAATATTTCCAAAAAAAATTCAATCTTATTTTTTATGTTTTCATGGAAGGTGGTTTTAAAAATGTTTTCTTGAAATATTTATATGTTTTGAAAGTATTTTTAGAGAAAGGGGTTTCAAAACATTTTATTGATTTATTTATAATTTTATTAATGTTTTAAAATAAAAATGATTCAAAAATGTTTGAATATTAATTCATAAGTTTTTAAATAAAAATATTTTTAAAATGTTTTGAATCTTATTTTATAACTTTTTAAGGAAAAGGTTTTCAATATTATTTCAGGATTTCGTTATAAGTTATAAAGGTATTTTAAAATATATTTAATTTCAAATGGTTTTATGTATTAAGAAAAAATATTTCATAGAAAAAATGATCTTTTACTCATGAAAAATCATTGAAAGATATTTTAAATTATTTTCCTTCAAAGTTGAAATCCGTTGATGTTACTCATTCTTTTCTAGAAAATTATCTAAAGGATTAATTCATATTCTCTCTTTGAATATGTTCTGATTGATGTCACTATCTTAATGAAAAACTTTCCTCTTTAATGGGTTATATTTTTATGAAATATATTTATCTTTCACGAGTTTTATGTTTGTGAAACCCATTTCACTTTCATGAGTTATTCTAATGATGAAATGATTATGAAACCTATATATTTTTTTAAAGGATGTGATATGATTTCATGTTTATGATACCTATTTAATTTCATGGGTTGCAGTGTGATTTTTTATTATTTTTTGAAACATGTATATGTGATTATAGTATTAGATAGGTGGGACCTATATCTCCCTCAAATTAATTGGGTAAATATTTATATCTAATGAGATAGAGTAATATGGTCTTGGTAATAAACTTGGACAACCAAGATGGTATGAGGAGTGAAATCCTAATACTAATATGGCCATGAGAGTGAACCATGACTACAAATATGGTTTAAGGAGTAAAATCATGCTACTAATATGTCCATGGGAGTGAACCATGATAACTAATAAGGTATGGGGAGTTAACCTATACTACTAAAATAGTATTGGAAGTGATTACTTAGCTATAATAGAAGTCATATTAGATGCTTATGTGTTTTCCACAATTCCATGTATTATTCCTATGTTAGGATTTCATGGATTATTTATAATATTTCCTTATGATTCATGTATTATGAACAGTAAATATTTATTCTATGATACATATTTTTTTATCTTTGATATGTAGGGTATGATCATCAAATATTTTGATCACATTCTCATACCCCTATGATCATGTTTATGCATAAATATAACCCTTATTTACCATTACTGAGAATCATAGCTCACCCCTTTTTATGTTTCCTTTCCCCAAGGTTATGAAGATATGTTTTATGTTTAATGTGTCTAATAGTGGTGATTTTCATGAAGAACCTTCTGGGAGATAATTTATATTTCTTATGTACTAGTGATTTGGTTTCAATATTTTTAAAGGAACTTGAATGGTATGGTCTTTGGGTGTCACTTTGTATTATGTTTTAAGTATTTTGAAAATGTGATGTAAAGTTAATGCATGAAAAAGACAGGGTCTCTATAGTTGTTTTCACAGAAAATGTTCAGATAACCTTTGGAAAATAGTATGATAAAACATTAATGAGATCCCTAGGTATCTTTCAAAGGAAATGTCTAGGTATGTATCTAAGGATTAGTATAAGGATGAGTTAACATATAGGAATTTTTTTTGAAATTGGATAATGGATCGAGCAAGTGGTTTTCTTGCAATAAATCATGTTATAGATACTACACGGGGATGTTACTCTAGAATAAATGTACTAAGGGGTATAAAATCTAATATGTTGTCCCAAAACTAACTCAGGGTAATCTGGTTCACGATAATGGGCCTTTCTACGAAGCTGGTTTGATACTCTAGGGGGATATTCTTTATAAATTAAAAAAATCTTCACTATCCATCCTCAAGAATATAAATATATGTTTTCAATGAATAACCTTAGAGAACCTAGGGTTTCATAGATTAAAGAAGGTTTCATGATTTAGACATCCTATATGTAAATATTTTCATGAATGTGTGGTTTTCCAGAATGATAAGTAATTATCCCACTACGTGTCTATTTTTAGTCAATGATCGGAACCCAAAAAATATGGATTAAAGTGGAATGTGATAGACTATTTGTAGATGATCAGTCTAATGAGATGATCAAAGGAGTGAAACATGTAATGATTAATCCTAATCTTTTTTTGTGGAACATGATTAACAATGTGTGACTTAACCAACTCTCGAAGTCACTATAAAAGAGAAATAAGAAATTTTTTGAGATTTTAGGTAATGGATACCATGGAAGAAATAATATTAGTTTTTCTTTGTGTCATGAATGTGGAAATAATTACCTAAGTTAATGTCCTAGAGGAATAAGAAGATGATTTTTCTATGGAAAATAAGGATACAATACAAGTGACTGTAAGGAAAAACTAAAGAGTGCAGTTAATGAAATTGATGATATTATTGGAATACCTATTAAAATATTGAAGATTAAGTATTTTAAGGATCTAATAAATGGTCGTTACGAGAGTTAATGTCCCATGAAGAGTGATATTGAAGACAATCATAATGGTGGTGCGAGTAATGGTTACATTGATGATGATGAATTTACTACAGATGAAATGTGAAACGAAATAGATATTATGTAATGGGATGAGGAATCATTTTTAATGTCTTAAGGATTAATTAGTTTATTTTTTATGTATTTGGATTAAAAAATTTTGTAATATGAATGATGAAATATACAAGTATTTTTCTACTTGTGTTTTTCACTCATTATTTTTAAGTTTATATTAAATGTTCCTGATGAAAAAATGATGTGATTTAATGATAAGTGGATATTTTGAATAAGGGAAGGTGAAAATTAATATATTCTTTAGTTTGTGATAATGTTGTTTGGATAAATATATGTGGGTTATGAATAACTAGAGTGAATGGTGTTAATTAACTTAGAACTATGAATAGACATTTTGATAGGTGGTTTATGCTATAATTGATAATTATTACAAAATTTTGGTTTTATGGAATTGATCTAGTATACTTTGAAATGGGAAAACATACATTATTTAATTATTTATTATGGTAATTGAATAAATTGCCATGTTTTATTAGAAATAGAATGAGCTTAGTGAAATTTTTGGAATGTGACAACCAAGTTGTACATGTTGACATATGCAGGATCAATCTTAAGATGATTTCATGAATTTCTTTTTAATGCCTTGGAATTACATCTTTCAGATGGGTTATACTGTTATGCATTCATGAAAAGATTATGTTAAAAATCCGAGGATGTATTTTTTCACAGATTTTGTATTGAAAACATTGGATAAAAGGATATTTAGTTATTAACATTATTTCAAGGATGTCCATGTTATTAATTTTGGGATTTATATTAGAATGGTTTTAGAAAATGACATCACTTATGTCAGATGACAAAAAATCAATTCTAGAGTGGTTGCGGGTCTTGAACCCATGACGAAAGGACGATATGGGTTCCATGAATACCACTATCCTATGCAATATCCTGGTCAATGTGTATTTAATTTTGCTAAATAAATATTAATGATGAACCAGTATAATTACTTTTTAGGTTTACATATTAATTTATTAAGAATAATTATTTTGAATTATTGTTATGACAAATAGTTATACTTTTCATTATTTTATGCTAATTATGTTAAGTTAAAGGTGTCTTTTATTACATAGAGAATCAATGTTAATTTCTTGAAATCCATTTCATGAAGCAATAGATGAATTAAAAATATATATAAGCACAAATAAAGAATGGATTTTTTTGTAGAAATATATCAATTATGTATATTTTCTTATATTCATGGTGAATAATATAATTAATCAACATTAGTATAATGACTGAAAATGATTTTTCCTAATAACATAATTTTTTTTGAACCAATGTCCTTTTAAATTATCATAGATTTATGACATTGAGGGCCTCAACATTTCTTTGATCATTCAATTTTTTGTGATTGATGACATCAATCACTCTCGATAAATATTTATGATTTTACTCCATGTCCATTATTTACACCCAAAATATGTTCTCCTATGAGGAAACCATGTTATATGTTACTTTAGGTAACCATTATAGTTCCATAATTCCCTTTTTAGGGGAGGATTTCTTTTTATTTTTTACGATGTGGGTTTCTATGAATGATACATTCAAGTATTAAACCATTTATGAACCAAATGATTTATAAGGGAGAAATTCATTCTATGTGATGTAGAATGTGACACCCCGATATTTGGTTAATTATTATTTTGAAATAATTTTACAATTTTCATATTTTTAATTTAATTCCACATTAAAAATAGTTTATTTTTCATTAAAGAACTATGTTTGTATTGATTTATACACAACCCCAAGCTAATCATGAAGTAAACTCACCCTAAATTATTTCTTTCTCAACATTGATCACTGAGGTTATATCAAGTTACAAATAAAAACAACTTTCAACTATGTCCTACGAAACACGCAAGGTCAGGTTTTACTGAATAATGGTATATCAATAAAATTTTATTTTTTAATATAATAAGACATTATATAGCCATTAAACTAGAGTTTAGGAATAGAATTATCTATTTTAGGAAAATTTATGGATTACATATATATTAGATGAATTAATAGGTTACAAATTAATTTGGAATGAATATGAAAACTGATTGAATTCAAATAAAATTATTATTATTTTATGGTCAAAAAGCTATTTTACACTAATAAATAAAAAAATTATAATTCGTGACTTATTTTAATTTAATGTATATGTTATATAATCAATAAAAAAATTTATATTTTTACAATAGATTCTATAGACATGAGATAAGAACAAATCCAATTTTATGATTAAAAATTATTTTTTATAATATTATATTTACAACATTTTAAATCTAATTTTTGAAATTTTTTAGATTTAATATTTCAAATTAAAATTTAACTTTTGAAGATAAACATAAAAATTAGGTTTGTATTTCTTTTATTTTTTAGTATGGTTTTATTTTTTAATGAATATTTAGAAATACTAGATATTAATTCCATACTTCTTTTCTAACACCCCCTGATTACATATTAAGTTATTTTCTTTAAAGTAATTCAATAGCTTGCACTACACACAACACCGAGTTACAGTGTACCATGGCATACCAAACAAGTCGTTCCAAAAAATGGCTATGAATTGTATTAACTAAATTTTGAATTTCATATACTCCATATAATTCTATCATCCGTATTTTGTGTTTCTTATACATAATATAAGATCATATTCATTTTTTCAGATAAATGATTTATTTTTCAAAAAAATGCAATTTTACTTAATTTTTATGGAAAAACATTTTTAAATCCTATATTTGACACTATTATATATTCAATCTTTCAAAATAAACTTCTTTAGAAGTGGGAAATAAAAATTTATTTTGGATAAATATTTGATTCTTTTCTGATAACATTCATATTTTGATGAATAGTGAACAATACTAAATTTCAATTGAAAAAAATTAATCAAAATAATTTAGAGTGTTTAAACATACTGTTGAATGTCTTTCAACTAGAATTAGATTATATTTTTATCATTTAATCCAATTTTTGTTATTGGAAGTAATTATACATTTAAATTGTATATAAACACGTATTAATATTTTGATAGTTTTTACTCCTCAAAAACCGGCTTTCTATGTTTGAAAATAGGATTATTTTTTAAAATTAATTAACAAAACATATTTGTTTTTAATTTGGAAAAATATACATCATTTTTTAATTTTGAATATCAGAATTAAATTTGGGTGAATGATTTTTATTTTTCAGAAAATTATCAATTTTTTAATGAATAGTGAAAAACACTACATTATTGTTTAAAACCTAATATTTATTTAAATAAAAAATTATTTTATTTATATTTATTTTAAGTAAAAATAGATACATAATACCAATATAAGTTCACTGTAATTCATTGGTTTTATTTTATAACAAAATTATATGTATGAAATTATATTGAACTTTTAAACCTCTTTTACCGACCTTCTAGAAATATTTTCAAATCTACATATAAAAAAAATTACCACTTCTGTGAATTGAATATAAAAAAACTGAGCGAAATGGTTGACATTAGTAATAAAAATCTGTTCAATATGATGAAAATAATTTTACGTGAATAGTAATTTGTCAATTTTTTTACCACGGTTAAAAGTAAATAGAGTATTAAATGTAAAAATGATATTATAATTATCCTAACACATGCCCTAATTCTATTCGATAAGGGTATTTAAACCAAATTCAACCCTAGGAATAATATATGATACTATTGATCCACATGTATTAGATTAAGACATTTATTATTATTTAATTTGAAGAAGACTTAAAAGTGTTAAATTCAAAGTTTAATAACTAAACCATTTTTAATACATGGTTATACATAAGAAAAATTCAACTACAAATATTAATTAGAAATAAGAAGTTATTTCATACATAATGGTATATTATTTATAATTTTAGACATTAAATAATTAAATTTATTTAAGACGCAATGGTGATGCAGTAATTACCTTATTAATGAATGATTAAAATAATTTATATTATAAATATCCAAATAAATATAAATTTAGAATTTTGATGCATTACACTAGTTTTATCGGTTATTATGACTTGTTATTATTGATTTAATTTATTTGGTTCAAAGTAATCAATTTTGTTTACTTTCAAAAAAAACCAAATACTAAATAGTGTCATAGTTGACATAAATGAGTTTTTAAAACAATTACTATATTATTAAATGTTATATAATCCATAAAAATATAATGTTCTTAAAAATAACTCATATAATGATAGATAAGTCATAAATTAACCACTTGGGGTTATCTTGGATTTTCATAGTTTGTTTATTAACCATTTATTATAATAATAACGGAATATATAGAAAAATTTAAACCTATTTAACTAAGAGTTAAATCTAAAAAATAAGGTTAATATGATGACCTAAACCTATTTAAAACCTATTGGTTGAGATTTTTTGACCCCTCTTCAACTCATCCTCAGAATATATCCTTTTTTGATCCATTATAAACCAAATATTATTGTATAATATATTAATATTTTAAACTTTTCCTAAAGTGTTCCTCACCTCTCTTATAAAAGGGTACTTCCCCTTCTCTCAAAATCACACCTCCAAATCCATCTGGATCGGGCAATCCTTGCTCAAATATCTTCTTTATTACAATTAATTTAACCTAGAGTCCTTTAATTGATCATAAAGATAATCTAAGGATCTCTTTTGATCAAATCAAAAGGAAGCACCTGAAGAAGAGTCAATAATTTCATCACCTCTTTCAAAGTTCTTTTCTTCTTCCACTTCCAATTTCATTTTTGTTTCCATACAAAAATAATAACTCCAGTACCTTCTACATATTTTGATGTTATTATTAATATGGTATAACCGTATTCATTATTCTATCCATCCGATGAATGACAAAGTCACCATACGTGTGTATGTGTGGCTTACCGTCTCCACATCACTGTACAGTTTGTTATTCCACACATCATTATTTGGATGTGTATAATAATAAGTATAAAAGATATAAATAATTAATATAACATTTTAATTATTTTTTTTATATAATATATTATCCAATTACATACTATTTCACCAGTAATAGAATGATATTGTTGCTCATGCGTATTTACGGCTTATCATCTCCATGAATCGATGAGATTTCATTCCCCATCGTAACCATTCAAGAATAATTTTAATTTGATGATTAACAATAATTTTTAAGAACTTAATATCATTCAGGATATGAATCAAATACATCCTATCCATAACAAACAAGACTTTTAAAACAAAACATATAAAGGAAAAAGAATCAGTTAACACCCAAAACAATGATACTCCAAAAATATCAATAACAAATAAATACTAGAAGATCATATATGATATAATATTTATGTATGTGGTTCTTGTATAATTTAATAAAAATTATTTCACCATTATACTATAGTTTAATCTACCCTCTATTAAGGAAAAGTAAAAAGTAAGGGGTTTTAATCTCACTTCTTATTCCCGTGAAATTCATGTTATATTTCCACTATTTCCTTTTGTGTGGTGTATATTCTGCCCATGATTGTATTCTTTGTGTAATACACTTTAATTTATAGGTATTTACATATTCATTTTATGATCCTTCTTTAATGAGGTGTATGTTTTGTAAGTTACCAAATCGGTAAAGGAATTTAAAATTTTGATTTCCACTCATTTGGTTTTACGAAAATGTCATTGAATATTTTAATCTATGATTATGTGTGAAATCAATATTTATTTATTTATGTAGTAATTTTGACTCCTCATTATGTGGATGTAATTTTGATACATATAATCACTCCATTTTTAAATTCTCAAGCCATTGATATGAACATGATAAGAGTAATCTTAACTCAATTTCAATTCACTGAGTTAAATATCCAAGTCATTGGTGTTGTTTTTACAAGAATATCTGTGAATGTCCTCTGATTTATATAAAATTAATATCCAATAATATTGAGTTTATTTATATTTTTACACATAATTATTTCATTGATTTTTCCTTAACCTAAGGATATAGTCTTTATAAGGGATTTCATCTCAATTTACATTCCATTGAGACTACTTTTTTGTTATATTACAATTCAATTTAATATGGTGTACATACTGTACTTTGACATAGTATATCATGAATCCATTTATTCTCATGATTTTATAGAGTTTTTATTAACTCAATAATTTTTATTCAAGCATCTCTCATTGGGTTAGAAACTCTAACTACAATATCATTTAAAAAGATTTAAAGATTATTATTCAAAATCTTTCTCATTAATGTCCATGTTTTAAAAATGGTATAAATGATTTCATTATATAGACATGAATTTTTTAAAATTTAAATTCATTTTAAAAGATTCAATGTGGTATGAGACACTTTGATTTAAAAATCTATTTTTAACTGCTACTTGATAAATACTGAGACTTTTAAATGCTTTCAAGAAAAAATGGTATATTTTTCTCAAATAGTTTTACTAATTATTTTCATCAATGTCAATATCCTTAATTATTCTTTATTGAGGTTGATTTATTATAATAAAATCTTCAATATATTATTGAAAGGGTTATGTTTGATAGTGGATGTGCTATTTTTATACCATTCATGGATTCTGGTTAAAATATTGACATTTCGTTGGCTAGTTTTAATACAAATGTTTAGATTATATTTAAAACTTTTCATATGAGGAATGAATTAGACATAGTAAGTGATTGGTGGATCTCTCTATATACCCTCTATACATTGGTATATCTTATGAGAGAAACTAGTGTCTTGGTACAAGTCCTTGAAAAAATATTATTTGTAGTCCTGGTGCGAGGCCTTGACTATGTGGTTATGATGTCCAAAATTATGCATTCCATCATTATGAAATTATCTATTGATATTACATGTTAATATTAAACTAGTATAATATCAATGTGAATAAGGAAATGGAATTATTTGATTTATCTTTTCCATATTATGTTGAATTTTATTTTTAAAAGGCTTGTGTTTTAGTCTTATACATTGCCTTAAATGTTTATGCTTATTTATGATAGTCACTGCTATATTGTTATCCTTAATAAGCATCTGACCTCACCCCTTCTATGTTTTATTTTTACCAAGATGTGAAGAAGTATATTACGATTAACATGCAGTAATAGGATAAGTGATATGGGTGTGTTCAAATGGGAAAAAAATGTTGTTGTTTTTCGATTTCATGATGCAATGTAAAACGTATGTATGTATCTAATACTTCCATGTCTAATAAACTAATTGATCATTATAGACATTATATCTTATGATCACTCCAATGTTATGTAATAATGCACTGACTCTAGGTAACTAGGTTCGGGTTGTTATAGTTGGTATCAGAGAATGTTTAGTGCAAAACATGGAAGCTTGATTTAGAAAAACTGGGATTAGAAAACAATACCATATGATAGACATTGAGTATTAGTATATAAGAACATCCAAAAATTTTGGTAATGTAAATACTATATGGGTTTTCCAAGAAATACATCCTCGTCTTGATACGAGCTGGTAGAGACAGCTCTGGCACAGTTGTACTTAGGGGTAAAACCTGAAAACACCGCTTTGAGCTAGACCCGAATGGGAACTGGTGCACGACAATGGTCCTCATTTCACTCTTGGTTATAACACTCCAAGGGGATATGCTAAAGATAATTCACACTTTATTTACATAACCGATGGGAAGAATTTTAATATAAGATGAGAATAAATAACCTTTGTTAATCATAAGGTGTTTTAGATTGAAAATAAGGTGTCATGATATTCTCTAAATGATTTTATGACTATTGTAACTCACACTATGCATTCTGGTTTTAGTCAATTGCTTGATTCCAAGGATTTCATAGTAATAAAAAACATGGTGTACAAGTTGGCCCCGAGTGTAGAGATGAGTAACTTAATGGAATGTTTATAGGTGTAAAAGATATCGTGTTCATGTTGAAGTAGGTTTCCAAAAATATGATCAATAATATATACATTAACCTAATACCAAACACAACAAAGAAGAAAAATGAGAAGAATGTTAAGATCTCCAGCAGTGGAGACCGTGGAGAAAAGAAAGCTCAATTTCCATCATGCTAGAAATGTGGAAGGAGATATCTAAGAAAGGGTATCAATGAAACAAATAAAAGCTTTATGTGTGGGAATGAAGGACATAAAGTATAAAATTATCAAGGTAAAATCAAGAGTACTATAGAAGAAAATTAAAATATCCCTAAGAATCCATTTACAGTTATTTTCTATAAATGTAGGGGACCTAGGCATTACTTGATTCTATCCCCTATTCTATAGGATAACCGCCAGGTCAATGAAGAACCTATGTGGAAATAAATGGATAGAGAAATTATTAAATGTATTAATTCTATTTGTTGATGGGATTACTTTGGAATACTTTTCTCTTGTATGTGTAACCTTGATGTTTGTTATGTGAAAATGCTATTTGAGTAAGAGTTATCTTTTCTTTTGTGGTTATAGTTATAATGAACCATTTTGGTTTATATGATCCTTGAATTTGAGGCAGTTACAAGTTATTAATTTTTCAGATGAAAATGCGAGGAATGAGATAAAATTTGTGGTTAAATTATGTTATGGTAATTTTCAATAATTTATCTTATTTTGGGAATGTTATAAAATATTGTTTTTCAAAAAGTACAACATGCAGATCATGTGACAACCAGTCGCGTTGGAAAAAGCTGCAGGAATGGAACCCATAACCAAAGTGCAACTGGGATTTATCACCTACCACTGGAATACGTGATGTCCTTTGGTTAGTGTGACTAATTATTTTTAGATAAATGATTTTATTGATCAATAATAAGTTAATTTGGGATATTATGTTTTTTCAAATGAATATCCTTAGTATAGGAAAATTATTTGGCGATTAAGTGATAAATTTTATCTTAGAAGACATTTTCTCTTTTGGGAACACTATACACCTAAGGAAAATATAATAATATGGGATTTAATTTGAGGTGTTATGGTAGATTTTTTTTCTAAGATTCTATGTTTTTTATAGAGATTCGGGTTATTAATGTAAATGATTAACCTATCATTGGGAATTTTTAATTTGGTTAATTACACTTATGTATGAGACATTAAGTGTAGTTGATGTTATTTAAAGATAAATGTTAATATTTACTATGAATGACTATGTAATTAAATTATTCTCAGTTTGGGGTTTCAATATTAGTTTGGTTTATATTGAAGGATTTTAAGGACAATTGTTTATTAAATGGTCTTTAATGAACATTGGGTATTGTTTTTTAATTTTGGAAATTAAAATTAGTATTTCTTTCTATAATGGATAATTCATTTCGGGGATCATCTGATATTATACTGACCATTTGGTTTTGGTTAATCTCTAAAGACAAGGGAAATATATAGTTCATCTATTCTAGATTATGTGATTATATAAAAGTAGATTCTTTCACTTTAGGTGTGACCCATGAATACTCATTGTTTGGGGAAAAGATGAGTTAGTGGTAGAAATTTATAAAAAGTTAAAACTCTACTTAAAAAGTAATTATATATCTTTATGTCCTTAGTCAAT
Organism: Viscum album; assembly: GCA_963277665.1. Lineage (NCBI taxonomy): Eukaryota > Viridiplantae > Streptophyta > Magnoliopsida > Santalales > Viscaceae > Viscum > Viscum album. The sequence goes on along the minus strand of OY728133.1, from coordinate 2,058,567,309 downwards.
CTCATAAAAAAATTTCCCAACTTTATGAATGGAACATGAAACTAAAAACGTTGTTTGATTACCTTTCGTACTAGGAAACTAATGATTGTTTAACCCATCACAAGTTTGTGGTTTTCTTGTTGTTAATTTTCTACTAATTATGTTTTCTATCACTCTCCATCAGAACTTGACACCTAGTTTATCGTCCATGTCCTTGGTTTCTTACATGTAATCCTAGTATGGGTAATCTCAGGTGACCTTTGTACTTCACTTTGTTTTAAAGTGATGGTTTTATTGGCTCTTTTCCAACTGTGGGATGTTAAATGATGTTCCCAAGCCCTATTTTAAAATTGTGTGGACGCAATTTCCAAAAGGGGGTAAGAATGTGACACCCCAAGATTTCATAGTATGTTATTTTCTTTAACGTAATCAATTAGCTTGTACTACACGCAACACTGAGTTCAAGGGCTCCGTGACTTACAAAACTAGTCATTCAAAAAAATTATTATGAATGGTATTAACTACATTTTTAATTTTATATACTCTATATAATTTTAACATCCATATTATGTGTTTCTTAGATATAATATAAGAACAAATTCAAATTTTCAGATAAAAGATGTATTTTTTTAAAAGGAAATTGTGTAGCCTTTTAATGGAGAACCATTTTTAAATCCAATATTTTACACTTTATTATATTTAATTTGTCAAAATAAAATTCTTCTTTAGAATTGGGTCATAAAAATTTAGTTTGGATAAATTTTCAGTACTTTTCTGATAACTTTCATATTTTGATAAATAGTAAAAATACGAAATCTTAATTGAAAACCACTTTTTAAATCAAAAAAATTTTGAGTGTTAAATCATACATTTGAATGGTTTTGAAGTATAATTAGATTATTTTTATCATTTAATCCAATTCTAGTCATTGGAAGTAATTTTAAATTTAAATTGGACAAAACCACATATCCATCTTTTGATAGGTTTTACTCCTCAAAACCCCGCTTTCTAGTTTTGAAAATACGAATATTTTTTAAATCAATTTGTAAAACATATATGTTTTGAATTTGGTAAAATAGACATCATTTTTTAATTTGTAATAATAAAATTATCTTTGGATGAATTTTTGGGGGTTTTTATGAAATCTTTCTATTTTTGATGAATAGTGAAAAACACTATGTTATTATTTAAAGCCTACATTTTATTTAAATAATTAATTATTTTATTTAAATTTATTTTTAAATAAAAATATATTCATACTACCAATATATTTTCAAATATAATTTATTGGAGTCATTTTATAATAAAATTGTATATATAATATTTTATTGAACTTTTTAACGTCGTTTACCCACCTTCTAGGCACATTTGCAAATTTGCATAAAATGAAATTTTACTACATTTTGTGAATTGAATTTCAAAAATCCGAGAGACATTGTTGACATCCGTAAGTAAAATGTCGTTCAATAGGATGAAATTTTTTTTGGTGAATAGTAACTTTTCAATTTTATTTACCATGGTTACAAGTATTCAGGGTAATTAAAGGTAAAAATGATATCATAATTACCCTAACACATGTCCTAATTCTATTGGATAAGTATATCTTCACCAAAATCAACCTTAGGGATAAAATATGATCCTTTGGTCTATATGGATTAGAATAGGATATTTATTATTATTTTATTTAAAGAAGAGTAAAAAGAGTTAAATTCAAAGTTTAATAACTAAACCATTTTAAATATAGGGTTATACATAAGATAAATTCGACTATAAATATTCATTAGAAATATAAAAATATTTCCTATATAATGTTAGTTTATTTAAAAAATTTAGAAAGTATATAATTAAATTATTTTATGACACAATGATGATGCAGTAATAACCTTATTATTGAATGATTAAAAATTTGATATTATAAAGACACAAATAAATGTAAATTGAGACTTTTGATGAACTACACTAATTTTATAGGTTAATATGAAAATTTAGGATTGATTTAATTTATTTTTTTAGAAGTGATCATGTTTTTTGGATTAAAAAAAACAAAATACTAAATAGTTTCAAAATTGACATAACTGAGTTTTTAAAACAAATAATCTATTATTAAATGTTATAATATTCATAAAAATATATTTTTCGGCCATTAGACTCGTATAATTATAGATATGTCATTAATGAACCACTTGGGGTTCTGTTTGCTTTTTATTGTGTGTTTATTAACCATTAATAAAAATAATACAAGAATAAATTGTAAAAGTTAAAATATTTAACAAAGAGTTAAATCTAGAAAATATGGTTAATATGGTGACCTAAACCTTTCTAAAACATATTGAATGATTTTTATTTTACCCTAAACCACCTTATCCTATAAATAAATTCTTTTTGATCCATTATAAACCAAATACGATTGTATAATAAATTAATATTTCAAGATTTTCCTAAAGTGACCTCCACCTCTCTTATAAAAGTGTACTTCCCCTCCTCTCAAAATCACACCTACATAGCCATTTTGTTCAGCTAAACCCTACTAAAATGTCTTTACAACTATCCTTACTTGAATCTAGAGTCCCTACCTTGATCATAAAGTCAACCTAATGATTCCCTTTGATCAAATCAAAAAAATCACCCAAAGAAGAGGTAATAATTTCATCACCTCTTTCAAAGTTATTTTACTTTTCCACTTCTTCTTTTATTATTGTTTAAAGAACAAAATAATAAATCAAGTACCTTATACATACTATGATGTTATTATAAATATGTTACCACCATATTCATTATTCTACCCATACTATGAATGAAAAAGTCACCATATGTGTGTATGTACAACTTATCCTCTCCACGTCGTGGTATAGTTTGTTATTCAACACATCATTATTTAGATGGGTATAATAATAAGTATCACTGATGTAAATAATAAATATAAACTAATATATATTATTTATATATAATATAACATTCAATTACATATGATTTCACCACTAATAAAAAGTTATTGTCACTTGTGTGTATGTACGACTTACCGTCTACACGACGTGATGAGATTTCATTCCCCATCATAACCATTCAAGAATAATTTTCATTTGATGATTAAAAACTATTTTTAAAGAACATAATATGATTCTGAATATGAATCAAATACATCCTATCCATAAAAAATGTGACTTACATAAAAACATATAAAGGAAAATGAATCATTTAACACCTGAAAAAATGATAATCCTAAAATTTCATTAACAAATATATATTAGAAGATCATATATGATATAATATTTACGTATGTGGATCTTGTATAATTTAATAAAAATTACTTCTCCATTATACAGGAGGTTAACCTACCCTCTACTAAGAAAAAGTAGAAGGTAAGGGTTTTTTATTTCACTTCTTATTCCCATGAGATTCATGATATATTTCAACTATTTTTTTTTGTGTGGTGTTTGTACTACCCATGATTGTATTTTTTTGTTATATACATTAATTTATGGGTATTTAAATCTTTATTTTACGATCCTTCTTTCATGGGTTGTATGTTTCATAAGTTACCAAATTGAAAAGGGGATTTCTCATTTCAATTTCCACTCATTGGGTTTTACGCAAACTTCATCGATTATTTTACTCCAAGATTATGTGTGAAATCACTATTTTTTTATTTATGTATTAATTTCCACACCGCTTTGTGTGGATATACTTTGGATACACATAATCACTCCATTTATAAATTCTAAAGTCACCAATATGATCTTGATAAGAGTAATCATAACTCAATTTCCATTCATTGAGTTAAACATCCGAGTCATTGGTGTGGTTTTTACAAGAATATGTGTGAATTTACTATGATTTATTTACATAAAATATCTAATAATATTGAGTGTATTTATATTTTTCACAGATAATTATGTCATTTATTTATCCATAACTTAAGGATAAATACTTTATAAGGTATTTCATCTCAATTTAAATTCCATTGAGACTTCTTTGTTGTTATCCACCAATTCACTTTTATATCATGTACATACTATACTTTGACATATTATATCTTTAATACCTTTATTTTCACGATATTATAATGTTTTTATTTACTCAATTATTTGTATTCAATAATCTCTCATTTGTAAAGGAACTTTAACTAATATATAATTTTAAATTTTTTAAAGATTTATTCTTATAAATCTTTATCATTAGTGTACTTATTTTAAAAATGGTGTTAAGGATTCAATTATGTGGACAAGAATGTCTTATAATTAAAATTATTTTTAAAAGATTCAAATTAGTATGGGAACTTTTATTCAAAAATCTTTTTTCAACAACTTCTTGAAAAATAGTGAGACTTTTAAATGTTTTCAAGAAAATGGAGATATTACTCTCAAATAGTTTTAATAATTATTTTCATCTATGAAAATATCCTTTATTATTATTTATTTATGTTAATTTATTATAATAAAATATTCTATATTGTATTTAAAGAGCTGTGTTTGACTTTGGAAGTGAAACTCTAATACCATTCATGGTTTGTGGTTAAAATATTTTCATTTCATATGCTAGTTTAATATGAACTTTTATATTATGTTTCAACCTTTTCATATGAAGAATTAATTGGAATTAGTAAGTGATTGGTAGATCCCTCTATATCTCCTCAATGCATCAATAGGCCTCATGAGACAAACTACTGTCTTGGCACAAGGCCTTGAAAAATCTAATTTTTAGTCTTGGCACAAGGATTTCACCATGATTTTATGATGTCTGACATTATGCATTTTATCATTATAAAATTACCTATTGATATTATATTTGATTATTCGACTAGTAGAATATCCATGTGAATAAGTAAATGGCTTTATTTAACTTAAATTTGCCATATTATATTGATTTTTATGTTTAAAAGGATATTGTTTTAGTCTTACACATTGTCTTAAATGTTTATGATTATTTAAGATAGTCACTGCTATATTGTTATCCTTACTGAGCATATGAGCTCACCCTTTTCTATGTTTTATTTTTTCCAAGATGTGAAGAAGTATATTACTATTAACCTACTGGAATAGTCTAAGGGATATGAGTGTGTTCAAAGGGGACACAATGTTGTTGTTTTTCTATATCGTTATGTAATGTAAAAATTACGTATGTATATAGTACTTCCAAGGCTACTAAACTAATTGGTCATTCGAGACTTGATATCCTGTGATCATGCCAATGTTATGTAATAATGCACAGACTCTAGGTAACTAGGGTCGGGGCATTACATATTTTTCATCTAATTTATTTATAAGGGTAAATTTTATTTTAAATTATTTTACAAGTATAATTATATAATAATTTTATCAATTAATAAAATATAGGTTTTTATATCCAATTTAACATATAATTTTTTTTAAAACATAACAAACATTTGATCAATTTTTAATTTCAAAACACGCAGTGTTGTCTCATCAGTGGGATGAATTTTTAATTAATATCTTCCACTTATAAGATTGGAATATTGAAAAAATGATTAAATATTTGGAATAATAAAAATTTCAAATTTATAATTTGGAAAAATTATATTTTTACCAAACAATTAATGAAAGTAATCAAATGTAATTACATCAATTAATATAAAAGTATAATTAACTAAGGACTAACCATTTAATTTAAGACTCAAAATGATAGATACACATGTATAAGTGGCATCTTATAGACATGTGTCTACTATATCCTCACATGGGGTAATTTTTTTCTATTATTGGATTCACTTTACATGTGAAAAACGTTTATGGAATTACATTTTCAAAATATTAAAAGTGAAAAACAACGACTCCACTATAAAAGGCATCCTCTCATCCAACTTACTCATGCCTCTCATGCCCCTATCCTTGCCAAAACTATACTAAATTAAGCACCCAAAACCCCTACCTTAATACTATAATCATCCCCTCATGAAGAAAAAAGTACATGGATTTATTTTGGCACAATCCAAAATGAGTTACCTGATTATGATGTAACATCTTATCTCAAGGTCCTTCCTTTTATTTTTTTCTCCACCCCCTCGACTCTCTTTAATCAATTATTGTAAAAAAACTGAATATTAAATTTAGAAGAATGTATTTATGACATTTTTTACCTAAACACACACACACCTACATCTAATGGCTAACACTCATATTGATCATGTGTACATTGAACTACAACCTCACAAAATGATGATTATTCATTTTTTACTTACTGCCCAACATGGTGGAAATTATGATGGGAACTCTATTTAAATATTTTATATAATATATTGATTATATAATTAATCTTTTTTAATACTTTTAAAACACATATCTGTATACTTTCAATTTGGTATAAATATGACTGTTTCATTTGAGGATGTGTGGACTACCACCACGTCAAACCGATGTGATTCATTCACACACTACATGGAAAGTATTATGGATGGATTTAGGGAATATGTATGATAAATATATATAATATAATAATGTTACTTCAACATATATACATATTTATAAAAATATTTTATTTACCTTCTTTCTTTGAATGCAACAATGAAAATGTAAACAATGTTAATGCATACGTACAGCTTACCCTCTCAATGAACGATGTATTCTATTTCATACTTATATATCATATAGATGGTAATAATACACATATAATAGATATAAATTATATATATATACATCTATATCCTGATGTATATTCTATAAATCATGATATATATATATAAGGTCCAAATATATAACAAATTAAGACACATACGAAAAACAAAGAGAATAATACCTGAAGTGAAACCTTAACATGGGATGGTTAAAAGGAAAGAAATATGAAGTCATAATAAAATAATATATGGTTTTAAAAAAATATTTTTGTTCTTCAAAATACTTATAATAAATTTTTATTTATCATATATGTGGTTTGAATATGTACAATGAGATTCAACACATAATGTAAGGGAAGTTCGTCTCACTTTTTATTTCCGTGAGATACATCCTTTATTCCCTACCCATTCATTTTCTATGTGTATACACACAAATCATGTATTATATGATTATTATACGTAAAATTATTAGTATTTAGATATCCATTTTATTATCTATCTATCATGGGACTTATGTATCCAAATTTACCCAATTGGTAAATTAACTTTGTATAAATTGTCCTTCTTTGAGACACTTCCCATGTGATGCACCAATATTATTCCATGAGGTGTATATACTGCCTTTGAAATTTTATATAATGAATAGGATTATTTTCATGATATTTTAAGGGTTATGTAATATCATTTTTTTACATGGGGAGTTTGATTCAAAGTAACATTGTTGTAAGAGTTAATTGTAACAGTCTCATCCCTTATCGTGGTTGTTTATATTTATGATAATTTGATGAAATATTATGATCCATCACTCTATAACATTCATGTAATTTATTCTCTTATGTTAATTGATTAAATTTTCAGGAATTGGTACAATTTCTATAATCTTTGGTAGATAAGATAGTTAATAAAGTGATTTTTATAATTCTAGACATTTAGATATCTTCGGATGGAAATATATGTCTATTCAAAACCATGTTTTCTATAACAAATTCCAAGAATATTCTAATATTTTCCCATAATAATTAAAAGTAATTTTTACACTTTTTTCCTTTAAAAACTGGTTTCAAAGGAATCGTTTTATCTATTTGTCAAGAATTCATTATCTCCCATTCTTACCATAAAATGGAATATTTTTTTAACTCGTATTAAATGTATGGATATACCCATTGTCATTCCTTTGAAGCCTAAATGGAATTTTTAAAATGTTAATTTTTAAGAATTTTTTTTAATTGCTTTCAAAGAAATGGTCTTCAAAAGGTTTTTGAGGTTATTTTATAAGTTCTCAAGGAAAATGGTTTTTTAAATGTTTTCAAGCATTATTTATAAGTTTTTAGATTGTTTTAAAAGAAATGGTTTAAATAAAATTAAATCATTATTTATAAATATTTTTAAAAAATCTAGGAAAAATGATTTAATTTTTTTTGAATCTTATTTCATATGTTGTGAAAAAAGTGTCTTTAAAATGTTTTCAATATTATTTTATATGTTTTGAAGGAATAATGTTTCAAAATTATTTCAAGTATTCTTTATAAATTTTCAATGTATTTTATAAGAAAAATATTTTCAAATGGTTTAATGTATTAAATTTTATTTCTCAAAGAAGAAAGGATATTTTCATTAAGATACATTTTTGAAAGATATTTCAAATTATTTTCTACTAAAGATGACATCTATTGATGTAACTCATACCATTCTTGGAAATGATCTAAAGGTTCCATTCATATTAATTCTATTAATGGGTTTTTCTTAATGTCATGGTATTTATGAAATCCATTCCTCCTCCATGAGTTATATTTTTATTAAATCTGTTTATATTTCATGGATTATATGTTTATGAAATCTATTTCTCTTTCACAAGATATGATTCTGATTAAATGATAATGAAACCTTTATCCTTTTCCACAGATTAGGATACGATTGCATGTTTATGATTCCCATTTCATTTTCTAGGTTATGATATGATTATTTATGATTTTGTGTCATATTTATGTATGATATCATTATGAGATGGGTAAGACATATATCTCCCTCCAATTATTTGGGTAAAGTATTATATATTATGATATAAACATATAAGGTCATGATCGTAAACCAAGAACACCAAGATATTATGAGGAGTGAACTCATGCTACTAAGATATCCATAAGAGTCACTGATGACTACCAATCAGTTATGAGGATTGAACTCATGCTACTAATATGAAAATGGTAGTAAACCATGACTACCAAGATGGTTTGGTAAGTGAACACATATTACTATGATGGTCTTTAAGTGATGCCTTGGATACTATAGAAAACATATTATATGGTAATGTATTTACTAAAATTCCATGTTATATTAATATTTTATGATTTAATGACTTTTTTACTTTATTTACTTATGATTCATGACTTTTGAATTATAATGATTTATTTAATGATACATATTTATGTTCAATGAGATGTAGGTTATGATCTTTAAATGTTTTAATCTCATTATCATACCCATATACTCATGTCAATGCTTACATGTATCCCTTATATACCATTACTTTACATATGATATCACCCCTTTTAATATTTCACTTCCCCTAATTTATGAAGATATGTATTGTGTATGATGTGTCTATGAAAGGAGATAGTTATGAAGAACCTAGTGGGAGATAATGTGGCTATCTTATGTACATGTGTTTATGTTTCCTTGTTTCTCAAGGATCTAGACTATTATGGTCTTTGGGAATCTATATGTATTATATTTTAAGTATTCCAAAAAAGTGAAGTAATGTTAATGTATGAAAAGTTAGCGTCTCTATAATCGGACCACGTAGCACCAGACATGGAGGTGATTAAGAAGACGAAGTTGTTGATAAAATTCACCATCATTCTCTTGTATATTTGGGTGAAATTCAAGATCCAACAGACTATGAATTTGTTAGAAATATAGTAGTATGTTAGTGAAGAAGTAATAATGTTTCCAAATACATTTGAAAGAAAGTAGTGATGTTAATAGTTAGAAAGTTTTAGTAATTTTTAAACCATGTCATAAGATTTTTTGGTGGTTATTAAGTTCTCACAAATAATTAACACTATAATGGTAATATATTTTAATGAAATAGATGAATCATAATGATTTTACTGGTTTTAGAAACCCAAACATTGACGATCTGATTTAGATATACTTGACATAGAGGCTTTCAGATGTTAGAAAGTGTAAAGCTGATGATGTTTGAAGAATTTAATTGTTTTTGAGTGGAGTTATCATATGATGTAGAACAACATAATGAGAATTTCAATATAATGAGGATCCCATTAGACTAACTCTGAGAATAAAATATTATCAAACATACTCTGATAAGGAAATTCAATCAGAATAACTCTAATAACGATTGTCTGATCGTGAAGAGCAGAAGAAAGCCAGATCATAATGGGTTGAGAAATAATGTAAGATCATGATGAGTATATAAATATTAAGCTGAGCAAGAAATTCGTACTATTGTTGAGTAGGATAATTGTACATAAGCTGAGAAGAATAGTCACACCAAAGCTGAGTAAGAAAATTGGACTAAATCTGAGGAGGATAATCGAACTAAATCTAAGTAACAAAATCAGAAGAAAGCTAATAAATATGATTGGATCAAAGAAAACATAGTGTTTTGACAAAATAATTTCAAAAAAGTGATGAAAATTTTTGAATAAGAGAATTTTTAGGTTTAAATGTGAGTGATTTTCATAGTTTTGAAATCTGAGTAAGAAGGAATATAATTTTAGTTTCCCACCATTTCTTTTTTGAGTTGCTTTTAAATAGTTTCTAATATCATTCAAAAAATTTAAAATTTTAGCATAATTCGAAAAGGTGGAGTTCTATATAATTTTAATTAAAGTTCCTTCTAGTTACAGATATCATTATAATATTATACATCTATTTTTAGCTAACTAGACTACGAAAAGAAATATTAAGAAGTTCACATCAAGTCAATCGAACTGTGGAAGATCAGTTGAGCAGCTAAACAGTGTTTGAGATGCTCAGTTTGTGACAATGGTTCATCTTAATGATCTGATTTTAATAATACAATTATACTAATACAATCGTACATAGGTTCATTGTAATGGGGTTGTGAATAGAGTTTGGTGGAGAAATGTGTTTGTGATCTCTTATTTTCTGTATGTTTTTTTGTAAGAATCTTTATAAACTAATGGGAGTTAGTATAATATTTCATATAATTAGATATATAGTGTATAATAGGAGTTTTCACAAGTTGTATTCAATACTTCATAATATTGATTTCCAAAATCCCATGGGAGTGTCTATGGGAAGGATGTAGTCTCTCACGAGGAGTCTAAATGTTGTAAATATTATGTGGTTCACGTTATTTCCTAATATTTCATGCATGATTATTTAAAAAAAGGTGATAATGAAATTAATAATAATTGGGTGGGGGTTATGTTTCTAATAGTCTTGCAACTCTTAAGAAGTGAAAAAACTGATTCAATCCACCCCTTCTCTATTATTTTTTTCAATCCTTTAGAAATTCAATTGGTATAAGCGAGAAGGGTTCCTTGTTGAAACCTTATCATAGAAAATATCAATTTTTTCAATAGTTGTGTAATTATTACTTTTGTTGGGAAAAAAATTATGGATGGAAAAATAGGATTATTCTTTATCTCCTATCACTTGGCCATGATGTTATTTATGCTGATACAATTAGTTTTCCACCTGTTGCAAATGATGCTCTCATGTCTTTTCTTGATAAGATAAATATCAAAGTTGATCGAAAATATAGAAATTATATCCTTATCATCTTATAATAAAATTTTTATCATAATTTGATGGGTATCAAAACATCAACGATTAGTTTAGAAAATTGAAATATATTTTCTATGTAAATAACAAAGTGAAGGAAGAAAAGAAAACATATCATGTATTATATATGAAGAAATAAGGATGAGTGATGAAGAAACTATTGATGAATACTTCATTAGACTAAATGAATTTATTTTTCAATATCAGTGGGTCCAATGATGGGATGAATGACTCTCTAATTGTTAGAAAACATATTAGAAACATTCCCAATATGTATGATCCTAAAATTTACCCTTTAGTAGATAATTAGGATTTATCTCATTATGAATTTCATAAATATGTTGTTTCTTATGAAAAGATGAATGCTAAAATGTTCAAAATAATCATCAAATGATGAAATGGATTTGGAATCTATACAAAAAATGAAAATACTAGATGTTGAATTTTTTGATCCCTGTGACTCTGAAGATAAAGATGATGATGAGATTAATGAAAAAATAATGTCACTTTATTTAAAAAACTATATAATAAGAAGTGTAAATTATGGATTTAAACATCCTCATAAATTTATTGAGTGTGGTGGAATTAGACACTTTTTAATGGATTCTCCCAAGAAGAATGTTGGAGAATATCCAGAGGGTTCTGATGAAAAACTTCAATGGAAGAAGTGGACACAAATATCTCAAGAATAAAATTCTTCCAATCAATATTCAAAGAAGTTCATGACAGGAAAAATTATTATTGGGAGTAAGAAAGTTGAGTCAAACTCATCTAAAAACAATTCATCAAAAGGTGAAAGTTAAAATTATAAATAATCATCATTGAAAATTTTGATAAAATTTAAGACTCATCAACTAGTGAATAGAAAGGAGGTGAATAATCATATAGATATTATCATACAAAAACATAACATATTTCATGTCTTGAGAAAAAAAGTCTTTAAAGACCTGGAAATTCAGTGGAATTTTTTTTATTAAATACATGGGATTTTTATGAGTCCGTTAAAATTTACAGTGCTTGATTCTGAGACCTGATGTGCCCGGAATCAATTTTTTAAGTTTCATTCTGGTACATTCAGTAAATGTATGAGTGGGAATTTATAACTTTTGAACCGTTGCTCGGAACTGAAATCCGAGGGCACCGTATAACTTTTAGTGCCGATATTCCCTTAATAAGACTTTAACCTCGACGACATATGGTCGAGAATAAAATTAAGTTTTATAATTTTTATAATAAAATAATGAAATAAAGTGTGAAACACTTTATTTAATTTTAAGCTGCCATTTGAGTGGTTGTTGGTTAAAACCTCCACTTGGGAGTTAGAGGTGGGACTGCCACACCCTATCCTCCCATGAGAGGTTAAGTGGTGTGGCCCACCCGAATTTAACCTCCTGTGAGAGGTTATGATGTGGGGACCACACGATACTAAAACCCCCAAATAATGGGGGGGGGGGGGTGGAAAATCTCCCAACTCCCCTAATTAATGAGGGGGGAGTCCCTTGACCTCCTCTACCATTAATTGGTGCCACCTTTCCCATTTAATTAATTTTGCCAACACTTTTGGTTTAATTAAGGGGATATTATGTAACTTAATTCTCTATTTGAATTATGTGCCAACATTAAAATAATAGACAACCTATTTGTTATTATTTTGGTTGGCATTCTATTTGGCTGGAATTTGGGAGAAGGGAGAAAAGATCCCAATGATGAACCATTCTTCTAACGAAGAACGTGAAGAATTTCGGGGATGTTTCTTCTTCGACCTTCGACCGCGGACACCTACCGACATACCCTCTACAACATCATCAGCAAACCGATGGAGCATGGAATTGGGGACGTGCAACAGATGTGACAAACAACGGTCTTCATTGTCTTCCTTCCGCAACCCTGCCAATGACCGGAAAACACGAGGTAGGGGGTTTATTGCTTGAAGATGTTATACCCATCTTCTTATCTTCTACATTGGATAAAAAAGGATTTTTTTGGACGTGTTGTTGATCATCGGCTATTCTTGATGAGACTATTGATATCTCCCTAAATGCAGAGGGTGCGAGCCAACCTAACATGGCCTGACATCCTATGTTGATCTCTCTCTTTTCTTGTGGCATTATACGACATGGATATGAGGTGACGATGATGAAGGCGATGAAAATGAAGGTTGCGCTACTCGCGGCCTCCACGAATCAATCCACCCCTGTGGTGTACCATTGCTTCCGGTCGGACACCGCCAGCCCGAGCGACATCTAACCCGCCTACCCACAGCCTCCCGGCGCCCTGCCCGGCTCCCCTGCGCCCTGCCCGACACCCTACCGACGCCCCTGCGGCCTACCCGGCCCCTACCAAGACCTACCCGGTGCACCTGCGGCCTGCCCGACGTCCGGCCAGCCTTCCGGCGCCCCACGCAGCACTCGCTGAACCGGCCCCGGCCTTCGGGCTGAGTTGCCTATGTGGCGACCTTCAGGCTAAACCGCCCTCGTAGTCCGTTGGGCCGAGCCCAGCAGACCAGGCTAAAACTAGCGGGTTGACCCACCCAACGGGCTGTGTCAGACCCAGTGGGTCTTCCCGGGATGACCTAGACCGGGTTGGCCCTATCGGGGTTGGGCCGAGTCGGTCCGACCGGGTCGGACCGGACCCGCGCCCACCACCGACCCCTGTACTTTCTTTTGGCCTTATCTTTGGCACCAGATGTCCGTTTGACGAACCGTCAGTGGTGTTTGAATTCTTGGAGGAAAGTTTTCCCTTGTAGAATAACCCATTGGAGTTCGAGTTATATATGAGTTATGGTCGGGTTGGATCATTCATGAATCCAACCGGGACCCTGGGACTAAAAGGCTAATAACTAACAGACTGGGCATCCGATTGACGAATCGTCTACTTCATTGAGACCCCTATGATGTGACAGACCTTTGTGATACTTCTTTGTGGTACTTTGTGATAGTTGGAGTATCGACCAGTTGCTCGTGGAGTGGATACTTCTAGAGGATAGCAGAGAGATTACGGAGACATAGTAGCAGGCTGAGACCTGACGACTGCTTGACTGATTCGACTCGGAGTGACTCGACTAGCCCAGTGGGGAGCGCCTCTATGTGACGTGGCAGACCCACGGTGAGAAGCACCTCTATGTGATCATGGAAGACCCATGATACTCAACATGAGGAGTACCTCTATAGACTATGAGTGGGAGCACCACTGTGTGAGCGCGGCAGACCCATGGTGGGGACCACCTATGGGTGAGCGTAGTAGACCCACGGTACTCGACATGAGAAGTACCTTAGTAGTCCAAAGTTAGTTGGAAGCACCTCTGGGGGATGCAGTAGGCCCACTGTACTTGATAGATGAGGAGTACACCACAAGCCGTGGTTTTGATAATAAAAAATCCACGTTTGAGCTGAGTCAATGAATTTTGTGTTTTCCTCATGATTGAGATGGGTTACTAGATAACATACATATATGTATGGGAATATACCTAAGTAATGGTTATCCGTTGATTTCATACTTTGTGGAATATCCTTGTTGTATTTTTTTGAGACCATGAGGGTCTCGAGGTCCCTACTGAGTGTCGTTATACTCACCCCTTCATGAGCTATGCCCACACCTCGTTGTATTGGTTGTAGATGACAGACAGCGCTGACTGAGGCAGAGTGTATCAGCACTGGACAGTACCTGGGGGTGGACCACTTGGTGTGATGGTACATGGAGGAGAAAAACAGACATTGAATTCTGAGGAGGCCATATGTACCTACCCTTCAGGTAGGAACCCTGGAGGATGACCCAATAGTTTCTTTACTTTTCTTCAGTTGTACATGATTTCAGTTGTACTTGTACAATTTTGTTGGGCTTTTATTTCTGACCCCTTTTACATTCCAGTACTTCTTTTTTATACAGTTTTACTTAGCGTTTTTCTTCAAGTTGTGTACTCGGATTTGTTTGTTTACATTTATAAAGGTAATGCCTTCTCAGTTTATGGATTTACACCTTTGGTGATAGTCGCCATCCCCTAGCCTATAGAATGCGGGCTTGGGGTATTCATGATAAGGGCCCCAGGGGAGGGTTCATGACAAAGTCTCTCATGAATAAAATCCAAATAATAATGTTATACAATAAATTATTTCATAGAGGAATAAAATATTTTATCAAGTAAGTTATGGAATACATTCACGAGAACTTATGTTACAAACTAACAATTACTAAAAAAGGAAAGATGATTGAAGGTATCAATATTTAGTGAGAAGGTAAGGAAAAATTAGTTAACAATGTTTAATAAAAACATATTTAGTCTAAAATTACCTCGATGAAGTTAAATGATAATTACAAAAAGGATTTAGAAGTAAAATATAAAACATGTAATGTTGCTGAGAAGTATCAAATCACGAATCATGTGAAATCATTACCCACCAAAAATAATGTTTCATTTGATTTTTCTAACATTGCTGGTTTTAGAATCGTTTTATGATTTATTGGGTGGCAAATTGTGGGAGAAAACTATTTAATTTATGAATGTAAAAAATGACTTAGGTGGAATGAGGGTCCACATCCAGATATTATTAAAATATAAAAATTTATCCACATTCAACAATGTTTCTATAGATAAATATCTTAATCCAATATAAAATATTGATTTTATGGATATTATAGGTGTTTTGGAATCTATGAAAACCTAGATTATAGTTTACGGAATAACTGTTCACTTCTTGGAAAAAAGTATTAACCAATTGGAAGAATGTTTCTACAAATTGGCTTCATCTTCATAGATGTCTTCAGTGAAATCTAGGAAGACCAGTGGCACTTCCTTCTTGGACTGAAATCTTTTTATGTCAACATGGAGTTCATCGACCATGGCCATCAAATCTTCCAGTGATAAACATGTTTCTATTCCTCTTTCCACCTTCTTGGCCATTATCATCAATGCATCAGATCTTTGTCAGAGGGCCTCCTCAGTGTATTCTTGTTCTTACACCTCTGAGTAACTTTCAGTCCATGTAGAATAATAATCATTGGAATTCATCATGGAAAGATTTTGTTTTAGTTTTTTTTAAAATGAAATGAAATATAACTTTTATGTGAAAAAATAAAAGGTAAACGAACTAATGATTGGCTCCTCGACAATGGTTCCAGTTTCAACGCATTCCAGTCATAGGGCCTGGAAAAAGCAGTTTAATTTTCCTAGTGCAACACAGTGGCTGACTAGGGTCGTCTCAGTTGAGGATCTTTTTCAGTTCATTCACTCACTTAGTCTAATTCACCTTAAATATTTCATTTTTAATGTTTTTATATAATATATGAATTGAATTGAATTTATGAAAATAAATAAATTGAAATAATTCGATTCAAATTAATATAAAATTCTAAACTAAATGGAATTAGTGAATATAAAAAGTTCCCTCGAGTGAAATTTAGGGATAACCTTCATTGCCAAGCATCAAATATTTTTACTGAACACACTCCATTGTATTTGTGCACACCTTAGTCTACCCTGATTATGAATGAAATTTCCACTTATAAATCACTGATCACACCCACCATCCACCTCCTTAGTCGAGGGAAAATGGTTGTGGAATTATAAGTCAAACATTAGAAAACCATAGTGAGGATTATATCCACATTAAATTATACTTATAATTAAATCAAGGAATTTTAAAAACATGGTATTAGGTTCATGAACCAGATTACTTCATCAGGATATTTCTCATATTAGTTACTCATGATCATTATTATTATATTTCATGATGGTAAGATGAGAAGAAGAAAAGAGGGTGGATGGGTGGGCACAGAAATAAAAACAATGCATTAATTTATTATAAATTAAAATTAAAATTAAACAAAAATAAATTAAAAAGAAAGGGGTAAGATTTTCATCTGACCTCCCTAAGTGAAGATCCCCTCCTTGGTTCCATGAACGATTTAGATGGAGAATGGGATGATTTGATAGTTGGGAGGTCCTCTCCATTTATAGGTAGATTTTGTCCTCTGAAATTTGACGTGGTTTTGGCCCCATTAATGGATGCTTCATGAGTTTCATCCTTCATAAAAATTTTCCAAACAATTTTATTAATTAACCATCCAAATAGAATCATTATTGGATGCAGAAATCGAGAGTTATGGATTTATTATGGACAATTACTTTTTCTATCTGAAATTTTCAGGAAGCTTCCTCCAAATGTATAATGTGTAATGTCCTCTTTAATGACATCCAAATCCCATAAAATTAATATTTTAGGCTCTACAATGTTTTTTAGTTCCCTTATAGGTGGAACAATCGCAATTGAAGGTTTGTTGGCCAATATAGACTTCTTTTATAGTGGTGGGGTCCATGCTGCCCGCCCAGAAAAATATTCAACTTGATTGATTTCATAAGGCCACTAGATGTCCAAATCATCCCCTGGTCCAGCAGACAGAGATGAAAAAAAAACAAAATAACTATTCTAACAAATAACTATTCACTCCATTTGGATTTATATTTTTCAGGACATGAAAAAAATACCCTTGATGTAAAAATCTGTCCAAAATCCCGAATCAGGCGTTCTCACCATTTTTCTCAAAACACATCATAAATCTAAAATTGATTCATGGAAGATAAAATTGATAATTTGGGATGATTAAAAAAATTAAATTTATAAAAAAATTTGGTAAATGTTATCACTATTAGGGGTCCTCCCCTTGTTCCCGTCGGCTTCAGCGGAGGTTGTCCTTACTTCATCGACGGTCATCACATAGGTGCTTTCCATATCCAGTATGGGCATAACGAAGGCCCACAATGTACTGTGGCTACTAGAGATAGCTGACGTGAAGGTCCTCCCTATTCTACTAATGAACACCATCTAGTCCCTCCATATGTTCTTTCTATATCTAGTGGAGGTCCTCCCCACTACAACACCCTCAATTATGGAGGTCCTCCCTATATTCCACTTTACATTTTCCCAAGTGCTCCTAGAATCTCATTTTTTCCAATCAGAGGTCCTCCTCATTATAGAACCCACTCACAAAGAGGTCCTCCCCCTATCAAAAATATACCATGGCTGAAGAACCATCATAGGGCATGAGGGTGGGTCGTCACTGCCAGAGGAAGAATCATGGGAAGCCTCTAACCACAATCAAACCCATATGATTTTCATATTATAAAGCGGACTGTGTTTCAATGATGGAATCATCACCCTAATCTATTGGATCGGGGGATGGTGAATGACTAAGTCATATCAGCCTCATACTTCCAAAATACAAGGTCAACCAGATCCTTTCATCCCTCTAATGATATATACAACTTGAGGAAGATATCAACCCTCTCTAGATCCTAACTGTACAATCCTCCTTATCATCTACATGACCATTCTCTACCTCAACAAGAGATCACATAGAGTTTTTTGGGACCAATAGAGGGAGATAATTCGCGTGACCCACTTCCAATGATTGAATCCCCTACATGGGATGCAGGGGTCATCATTTCATATTAAAAGGATGTGGTTGTTCAATTAGCGTGTTCTTCTAAAGATAACCCAATATGTGATGGATTTTCAGCTCATATGATGTACTCTCTTCAAGATAGTATAAGTTCACTACAGTACTATTTAATTTAATTACATATCCCACAGTTGCCTCCATTTGATGAGTGGGGAAATCAAGGATCTGATCTTGATTCTAATATGAGAATATTGTGGGACATTCTCATAGTGGACCATTTCCCAGAGATTTTCTGGCCAATTTCCACAGCAAACTACAAAATTATAGAGTCCCATACATAGGATGAGGTTATGTTTTTCCACCAAAACCTAAGGGAATCACACATCCATATCCATCATCGATGGGTATCTTACCCTAAGAACTAGAAACTCATCGATGATGTAGGATAGTAAGGATGTATGTTCTACATAGCTGCACCCCCTATGGCTCCACGCCTTGAGTCAACTGGTCATCTTCGGAACCTCCACCAATGATGCGTACAAAGAATTGTAGTGCTCCACAAATTATTAAGTAGGCTCCACCCACATATAGATTTGTGGTTTGGGGATGTATGATTCCCTTTATTTCAGTCTTATTTGGTGCCATCCCAACATTCCAGGTGATATTAAGGATGTTCCTCTAGGCATAGTTTTAGCTAACATGGATGATCCAACAGAGGGTGAAACTAAAATAGGACTCATTGAAGAAAAAATACTCCTGGGGAAGTTCCACACCTATTTGATCCTTTGGGAAGGCTTACATGCCCTAAAAAAACATTTATGGGCCTTCATGAACCTATTGAGTCATTGCCCTTTAGTCAGGACCCCAAAAAAGGTGAAGACCACTTTGGGACCATCAAAGCCTCTGGCCCATCTGGATCAGTCTAAAATATGGATGATTACCCTAAAAAGGTTTTGCTGCATCAACAACTCACAGAACATAGAAAGATATTTGATAACCTTCTCGCAAAGCAAACTATGGAATATAGACCAGGTTACGATAATCTTTGATTGGGGCAGTAGGGGATGGTACAACCTCCCCCCTGAAAGTTGCCTCTAGGTGACTTTGACCATCCTGCCCATATAAATTGAGTAGATGCTAGAGTCTATGGAAAGAGGGAATGATATGCATCCCCAAATCCTCATGAGTTTCATGATAACCATCCTCATGCCCTAAATCAGGTTCCCCCATCCACTCCATAGGTTTTCCCCCCAGCAGTCCCACATGTCATCCGACCAGCCGCTCCACGAGCTGTTTGGCCTACTTACAATGTTGAAGAACCTACCAATGAATTATTGGTCAGAGATCATTATCAGCACTAGAATCCATACCATGATAATCCAATGGCTACTCTCATTGACCGCCTCGGGTCATTGGAAACCCAACAAGTGGTGATTTCGCCAGATAGCAAGCTATATCTAGTATCGGTGGATGATATGTCATCACCCCCGAGTTTCATTAATCTTACATTCCACCCTTTTAATGGTACATGAAACACACCAAAACATCAATCCCACTTCATTTCATTATGTGGAAACATGTTGGGATCTAAAGCACAATAGGAGGCCGCCAAAATTTGGTATTTTGTTCAATCATTGGAAGGGAATGCATTTGTCTGTTACAAACAGTTACCCATTCGATATATAGATGGTTGGGAAGATCTATGCATAAATTTTCTTTACCAATTCAGTTCCTCCACCTGGAAGAAATGCATTGATGAACTGTTAAAAAGAAATCATAGGCATGACGAGTGGGTCTCAGATTTCATCACAAGGTGGAAGGGTCTCACATATTCTCTTGATATACCACTGACTCCGAAAAAACTGCTAACAATGTGTGGGGGGAATTTCAAGACTGATATGGATCCTTATCTCATTAGTCAAAACTACCCAGGGGAATTTTTGTATTTCTCTGACAAAGCAAAGCATCTAGAGAAATCCTTGTAACAATCCAACCAACACATCTGTTTCCTACCGCAGTTCCCATAAGAAGAGACACCAAGGCTGAAACTAGAGTCATTGAACATGTAGAAGCACCTAAATAGTTGGAGTTATTACCAGTGGAACCACATTCATAGCCTCACATAGGGCATCCACCTCCGGTTCAACCCCTGACCCAAAATCACCCGACTCAAAATCTGTAGGAACTATTGCATAACATGCCCACACTGCCCATGTGAGACAATCAGGTCCCTACTCCTCATATGGATCCTCCAACCCCTCATCAAGGCTAGGCTCCTAGAGCCCACCTCCAAGATATAACAAACCGATCCTACTCATTTAATGAGGCTAAGTTACATGGATATTTATGAAGTTTCTTGGATTAGAGAATCCTGCGCTTTCCAGAATGCAAGAGGCCCAAATTTGGGGGGGGGGACTCAATGATCACTCAAACTATTGACCCTATCACCGGTTCATTAGAAACAACCTAAATTAGTGAGATGTGTTTAATTAATGGTTCCAAGACCAGGTCAATAACAATATATTCTGGTTGGGTCCAGACCTGACATAAGTTTTATGCGTGTTTACAAAATCTGACAATGACATAGAGGTTGAATGGCATCAACATTCTAACCATGGTTCTAAAAAATACGATGATTGGATGGCTCATAATGTGGTCTCCCATTCCCATGCTATCATCCAAGCACGTTTGAATTGACCTGATCCTTTAAAAGCTGGTGTGCTACCTCCGGCTACTACCTCTTTATCAACATATCTATCTTCATCCTCTCAAAGAAGAAACCACCGATGATGCAAGGGAATACAAATCTCTATACCTCTGAAAATTCTATCTCATACTCTTGGAAGCATCATGCCTTTAGTTATGTGTATTTTCCCATTATTCATCCAACATGGGATGACTCCCCATGTGATGACCAAGGGTATGATTCGGTCAATGCAATGGAGCTAGTAAACCCCTACACGGTTCCTTATGACAAAGAGCGTCGGAAAAACCCTCCCAACATCCCTAGTCGTCCCGAGTGTTGAAGGATCCATGGGTATTCGAATCACCAAAATGATTTGGTAATTGATTATAGCCATGCCATGTATGAAACTGAGACTATATAGCAGGCCTAGCCTAGAAATCATCACATGAAACCTTCTCACCTCGGTTAATTGGATCTACTTCCACCGTCATTTATACAAGTTGATCAGGCAGTGCCACCACATCTGTGCTATGATCTTCCATTTTCCATTGTGGATTGACCTTAGTCACCTATCCATCATACGGTAGCCACTCTACGTGGTTAGACAAGTGAGCTTCGGGACATTCCCAACACTGTCCAAAATCTGTCGGTTCAAACAGCAATGCCCATCATACAACCTTCCATAGAGTGACCTGCTGTTAGTAAAAGTGTATGCTCGGGATTGAAATATGATGTCCTCAAGCATCTTTCCAGCATTCTAGAAATGGTATTTATTCTCGAGGTTCTCTTCTTGTCAGTATATATGCATGAAGACCTTGTAGAAGAATTAAAAAGCCCCCTCATGTTTGAGATAGAAGTAGCATCTATACAAGCCGTCCATAATGAGATAGTTGAGTACGGAGAATACCAGGATATCATCTCTTTGTTTGGAGAAGGTGTATGTTCTTCTATAATGGGGAATATACGCCCTCTATACATCAATATCATGTTCAATGACGTAGAGTTCCACCACTGTCTTTTCAACACGGGCTCTATGGTCAACATTATCCCAACCCGAACACTCTGCCTGATGGGGCTATCTGAAATAGATATGAGTCCATATGACCTGAAAATTAAAGATTAATACTGGACAAAGGAGACACTAATTGGTAAGATCAATCTGAAGACCCATTTTTGTGGCCTAGTTTCTAGAACTGAGTTCCTGGTTCTCTCATAGGACACCACATAAAATGTGTTGATGATTAGTCCATGGCTACAGATGCATGAAGTAGCCCCTTCTTCATATTACCAATTCCTTATGTACACCCTTAATGATCGAGTATGCATTTTCCAAGGTGGTTCATCTCTATTTGAAACTTGTTAGGCCCACTACTTGGATGCTTACTATTACAATATAAAGGAAAAGTAGATTTAGGAAAATGAGGTTTGACACACTATGGCTGTGACTTCGCCATTGAAAACCCTATATGATGCCTATATTTTCCCAATCTATAGATTGGAGGACACAACCCCAAAATTGGGGAAATTATTTTTTGACTCTAGAACGAGGGTTAATCACATTCCGAAATATAAGGAACATTATATGATCACCACACATTCCTACACAAACTAGGATCAGCTGATCCCAGGGACCCTTCTCCTATAAGGTATTGGGATGTCTATCCCATGGCAATGAAAATACATCATAAATACTTGTTTCACCTAGTGGTGATAAACCGGGTCCAGACAACACACCATTATTACTTTGATATTATTAATGGTGGCCCCATGGTTTTGAGGCTAGATGGGATCTGGTAGACAGATATTGTCACCATGGTTTCAGTAGTGCAGGAGACCCCTGATAAGGTATCAACTTCTGCTCAGGTAGGCACTAGTGCCCTGTCAGGATCTGTCAACTCAGATGAGTTTCCTCCTCAATATGATCCTCTTACCGAAGATGAAGTTGTTTATTTGTAATAAAACCCTCCCACATTCGATGATGGTATCTAGACTATGGTCAATGAATTGGAACATGTAAACCTTGGTATAAATATGAGTCTGAAACCAAAACTGATCAGTGTCATGATAACTGTCATAGAGAAAGAGAAATAAGTTGATTTTCTAAGGGATAATCATCATGTATTTTCATGGAGTTATGATGAGATGTCAGGGTTAGATCCTTAGGTCGTCTTCTACCATCCCGGTCTCCCATCAAATCATCGTATGTTCAAACAGCCTCCCAGAAATATGCACTCGTATAACAATGACATGGTAGAGGCTGAGGATGATAAGCTCATCAATGTAAAATTATTTATGGATGTCCTTTACCCCAGATGGAGAGCCAAAACTTTTACCATCAAGAAGAAGAACAGACAGATCATATTCTTCATCAAGTTTTAGGATCTCAATTGTCACTGTCCAAAGGATGAATTTCCCCTTCCAGAAATAGAATTGTTGATCGTCACCACCACTAGGTTACAGGATCTCTCCTTTAGTTGTGGGTATTCTGGATATAATAAAATATGAGACTCCCCCAAGGATAAAGAGTATACTGCCTTCAAGGAAAAACAAGAAATTTTTTCTTCTAGGTAATTCCTTTCGTTCTATTGAATGCAGGTGCCACCTATCAGCATGTCAGGAAACTTAAATTCACGATGATCCTTATGAAATTGGTGGAATGCTACATGGATGATTTGGTGGCTAAATCTCTTATATCGTAGGACCATTTCAATGATCTTTAGAAACAGTTTGGCTTCTTATGTTCCCTCTATATGATGATGAACACCTTGAAGTGTGACTTCGGGGTCACTTAAGGAATGTTTCTTGGATTCGTTGTCGGATATAAATTCATTGAGATTTATTAGGAAAATATGAAGGCCATTAGTTAGATATATCCTCTGATAAAAATTTAGGAACACTAAGGTTTTCATGGACAATTGGCCTACATATGCTGATTAATTGAAAAGCTAGATAGCATGTGTAAGACCTTTTACTTGATCATGAAGAAAGGTGTTGATTATCAATGGAATGAGGAGTGCGAGACTTCTTTTGATGAAATCAATAAGTACTTGCTACAACCTATTTTTCTGATGCCACTCATTTCTGCAAAGCCGTTGGTAATCAATTTTACTACTCTGGAATTATCCCTCAACACTCTTCTCACCCAAATAAATAAAGAGGGAATAGATTACAGATTATACTATCTCATATGCATGCTACTTAATACAGAGACTAGATATTCCTCAATCCGGAAGAGCTACCTTGCATTGGTATATGCAGTGTAGAAATGTCAACATTGATTGCAGCACCATGTGATATAGCTAGTGTTCCGAGTGGATCTACTAAAGTACATTACGAACCAACCCATGTTGAAAAGATACCTAGATTAGTGGGTAGTGATACTTCCATAGTTCAACATCATGTTTTTCCCCAAAAAGGATATCAAGGGATATGCATTGGTTGAATTTAATTATGCCCATCCTTCTCCTATAGAGTATTCTCCAGACCTTGAATTTCTAGATGAGGCGATCCTATCAGTGCATCGAGCCATTCTTTGTTTGGAAATGCACTTTGATGGAACTTTATAAAGCCCTTCTGGTAGTAGACTCAATGACCCCAGACTCAGCAAATTCGCTCTGGGTATCATCTTCTTCACAGCTACAAAAGCCGTCATACCCTATTCATTGCTATTTTTAGAAGGCTATACAAAAAACATGCCAGAGTTTCAAGATCTCATCACTTTTCTTGAACTGGACCTTGTGATTGATGTTCCTCACCTGAATGTGAATGGGGACTCTAGTATGGTCATCAAGGATATCATTGGTGACTATATTGTCTGGAATCCAGATCTGGTGCCATTGTTAGAGCATACTTGCAAAGAGGATGGTCTAGTTACCTTCTCATCCATAAGTTATTCATTTATCGCGATCGCAGAACAGTCATGATAATGCACTGTCCAGCCTTAAGCATCTCTAGAAGAACCAGACTAGAATGATATGATTATCCATGTGGCACATCAAATACTCGTTTATCATGTCACTCAAGATGATGATGATAAACAACAAGTAAGCCCCTTTACTCCAGATTCCTCCACACGGGGATCTACAGGTCCCCCTACTACAATGTTGGAGGATCCCCCCTACTAGATGACCCCCTTTATCAAGTATCTCCGGCATTGTAGTATCCCGATAGAGCGAGCTGAATGTGAGCAAATTCGGTGGTGCGAAGTGCAGTTCACCACCTAGAGTGGTCCTATTCATTATTATATCATCTAAATATGTGGGTATGATGGGATTATCTTATATTGCATTCATGTATATGAAATTTCTCTGGGTATGTTGGAATTTTACACTGGTTCATGCTATTCTCATCAGGTAATACCGAAACATTCTCATCAGATCTAATGATTGGGATCATTTTGTCCCACCAAATCCATGAATGAATCAAGTTTTCTAAAATGTTCCATTCATTATAGATCCATTCTACTTTTTTTCATCATCTACCAGATCCTATACATACTACCATGTATTCTTATCCCTTTGTAGTCTGGGGACTCGATGCAATGGGACTGTATCCACTGAAAACATTTCACAAGCACAATTTCATCTTGACCACTACAGATTTCTTTTTCAAGTGGGAAGAGTTAGTTCTGCTCATGGAATTCAAGTCATGTTCATCCATTGAGTTTGTGATCTCCCATATCAACTATTCATTTAGAGTCCCTCACGACATCCTCACCATTCACAAAACTAACTTCTGAGCAGCTGAGTTGAAGAAACTGTAGGAAAAGTACAATATTCATTCTAATCATACATATTTCATTCATGTACAAGAAAATGGTAAGATCAAGGTGTTAAAAAAACCCATATCTAACATCTTGAAGAATATAGTTAGTTCAAACAAGAAGAGAGGGCCAGAAAAACTCTCCAATGCTCTCTGGGATTACCAGACAATGAATCATAATTCCCCTATGATGACTTCATATTCCCTAGTGTAGGGAACAGAGGAAGTCATTACCATCGAGATTCAGATACCCTTACAATACACAACCTTATATGATAAGTAGGAACTTGATAAAGTAGTCAAAATCCATCTGGATGAACTATAATTGCTTGATGAGAAAAGGATTCTTACTTTACACAATCTGGAGAGGCATCAAAACAATATATCTTGGGTTTTCAATAAGAATGTTCTCCTCTCTTCCTTCTTATATGGTTACAAAGTATTTTCCATGAGAATTCCAACGATACCATGTTGGAATCCACCGAAAATGGATCCCATATGGGTGTGACCTTGCATCCTTCACAAGGGTTTCCCTAATGGTGCATACTCTCTGGTCACTAAGGATGGTGAGCATATTAATCCACCCACAAATGAAAAATTGCTCATGTAGTACTTCATGTGAGGGAATCTCATCCCCCATGATTTTAAACTCTATTATTTTCCTGGAAGATGTTAAACCACTCATCTTCTTCTTAGCAAACATTAAACTACATGTCCATGTCATGTAAGACATTAAACTGTAAATGGTCTGATCTCTACATCCCTAAACTAATATTTTATTCTTCTTGCATGATGGTAAACTATGAACGGTGACTATACCACATGGTTTGAGATCTAAAACCCTATACTAAGATCCATCTCATCCTTAACACATAATTTAAAACTTCACGTATGTCGAGAACTATGTATGGATTGATTCACATCCTTATGTGATATGTGGGAACACCCTAACATTTCATCTGTGGCCAAGCCTTGGGCCCCTTGACATTTTCGGCCACTTGGACCATGTTCTATCTTAGGATTTTGTGATGTGGTATGGAAATTTGGTCTCCATTAATGTCGGTAAATTTTTTCAACACCACACATATTCCCTTGAGACACTCCTCCTTTACATGTCTTAACCACATTACGTTAAACTAAACGACATTTCTAGAACTACATATGTCTTATTTCTCATCCTCATGGGATACATAGAAACAGCAGGACGTTTTTTCTTCGAATACATCCCTACAAGCCTCTTCTCCCCTCCCCAGGTTTTGTTATCTTTAAAGGATGCTTAGAGTGAGATCTGGACTACATTAGTCCCCATTCACGTTAGGTTTAAAATGGCTACATCATGTTCCCCTCCTTTCGAAATGTCCCCCATTCTTCAATCTAACCGAATGAAATTAAACTACTTGGAATATTCTGAACTATGTTTCTCTTGATTCCCATCCTCTTTGGATACATAGGAACACCTAAACATTTCATTTTCGGGTTCATCCTGAGCTCATCTATTCTTTCTCTCATCCAATTGTCTTGTGTTATCTCCAGGAATTATGAATTGTGTGGCGTTTGTCTTATTATGTCCTCCTTCACACCGGGTTATTTTAAAACTCCCTAAAAATTCCTCTTTTATATACCTCCTTTCCCATGTCCCTACCACATGATTTTAAACCACACGTCATTTTCAGAACTACGTGTGGCTTGATTCTTATCCTTATGGGATACGTAGGAACTCATGGACATTTCGTCTTCAGGTCCAGCCCCAATTTATAAAAACCTTCTCTTTTTATGGACCCTTGTCATATTTCTCCCAAGATTGTGTGGTGTGGTGTGTCCTTATGTCCTCAGTCACATTGGGTTTTCAATAACCGCGTTCTATATCTCTATCTTGAGAGCTCATTATTCCCCTATCCTCTACTAACCTCCTTGAGATTTCTACTTTGAATTGGGCCCCTCATCCCTTTAGGGATATTCACCAATGTGCTCACATGCACTAAGGTTTAGTACATAAAGTGTTGGATTCTACATGGGCATGTTCTCATCTGTTTTCATTCTTCACATCTTCATTTATATGGGTTCTCATCATCTTTAACATTAGAAAGGACCCCCAAGCGGTATGGATGCTCATCCTTATGGCTAGCCTACCCCTTTGGTCCAACATCCCATATGATTTTGAATGACGTTATGAGAAAATTTTTACATTTCAAATATGGTTAGTGGATAACATCCATTTTTGTTCCCATTTCGGGTTACATGGTGTAGATGTTGTGTTTCGAAAAATGTCAGAAATTATCTTACAATGTTGTTTCATGCCATTGAACCCTAAATATTGGTCATGGGATTCATGTCCCATTTCACTTCATCACATCCAGGTGGAATTTTGAAATCCTCAGTGTTATCCCAGCATGCACATTTGAGCTTTAAGAGGATGAATGAACGTTGTGGTGTCATCCTTCACTACGCATAATTTTTTATTTTTGTGTATTCTATGTTTTGTGAATATATTCTCCTCTATTGTTTCCCTCATAGAGCATATCTCACGCGGTCTTAGGGACATGGTATTAGTTTATTCCCTCTTGGAAGAATATCACTTCTTTCAGTATTATATCTATGACCTTAAAATAAGATCTCACCATCATTACCACATTACATTTAACTGCATGTCTTGTTATGAACTTCATACGAAATTAGTCCAATTCTTATGTGATACGTCGGAATGCCCAGACATTTCATATTTAGGTCCAGCTCAATCTCTACCAATTTTTTCTTCAATTTAGCCTTATGTCCATGTTTATTAAGGGATTGTGTGGTGTGGCATGTGTGGACTTATGTCTTTATTCACATTAGGTTTATAATATCCACACCACATAATACCCCTTTATGTTACAGTCTATCCAATCTCTGTCCTTACCGCATGATGTTGAAGTGTACAAAATTCAAGGAACTAAATATGGATTTATTCCCCATCCTTCTAGGATACATATTAATGCCCAAAATATTTTTCTTCGGGTCCACCCCCAGTTTTCTAGATCATTTCTAGCCCCTCTTGGCCGAAGGTTCCCCTCCTAGGATGGAGCATGGAGCGATGCATACTGATGTCTGATTTCACATCAGGTATTATTTATCCCGCAATTCATATTCCCATTAGAACCTCGGTATTCCGTATACGTCCAAACCACATGACATTGAAATTTTTTGTCTCGACCCACAGACCTCATACTATTCAGTCTTTTCTACACTATGTCAAAATACATGGGATGGTCCTACCATATGAACTTAGACTATGACACAATCTTCCTGGCCGAATGATAAAAAATGGCACCACATTGTGGTGTCATTGTTTCTGGTGGCATCATGTTTGGTATTGTTCATCCACCATGCATTATTTCATGTCCAACATATGGCTTGATTCTTATGGTGATGCTTAGATTCTTTGTCTGGGGATTTTTTCTCCAAAAACACGCCCACACTAAAGAACTAAAAAGATCCATCAAATAATGCTTCGTTCGGTGCATGGGACAGACTTGCAAACCAGTATTTTATCTTATATTGGTGCCATACCCTTCCATTTTCTAGAACTATGTTTGTATTGATTCCAATTCATAGGGGATACGTAAGAATGACTGAACAATTCTTCTTCGAGTCTAGCCCCAGGTACCTCAAATCCTCAAATATTTCTAGCCCCTTGGCCCAAACACTGTGGGAATAACGTGGTGTGGTGAGGACCACTTTGGTAATCATTCACATCAGGTTTATAATAGACATTCCATGTACATCCCTTCAGGGATCTCCCTTCTATTATCATTATGTACTTGGTGCATGATGATAAATAGAAAATCATTTTCAAGAACTACCTATGTCTTGATTCCTCATCTTTATCAGACACATAGAAATGCCTGAACATTTTTCCTATAGGTCTAGCCCTAGGTTCAGTGACCCATTTTGTCCACATATTTTCAAGACTTCTCATCCTATATTATGCCTCACCAACATGTTCATATGCACTGTGGTTTAGGAACTAGAGATTTAGATTGTATATTGAAATTTTTTCATCCATTTTAATGCATCACATCTCCATTTCTTTGGGTTTCCATTGTCTTTCACATCTAAAAGAACCCCAGAACAGTATGGATTACCATCCGTATGTCCCTCCTACCACTTTTGGAAAAAATCCCATAGGATTTTGCATGATTCTATGAGACAGGTTCCATATGATGAATGTGTTCGGTGGTGAACCCTCATTTTTTATTCCCATTTCAAGTCACACGGTGCAGATGATGTGTTTAGAACATAGTCAATAGTTATCCTCCATCATTTTTTCATCGAAATTAATTCTTAAATATTGGCCCCTTGATTCAAAAGACTTTCCACTCCATGTTCAAGTGGAATTTTGATACCCTTGGTGTTACCCCTATGTGCACCTATGTGCGTTACAGAGGATGAATTAGTGTCTAAGGGTTATCTTTGACACCCCACCATCTCCTCAACTGAGTATTCCATGTGTTGAAAATATTTTCTACACCCTTATTTCCCACTCCAGGCATAGCTCACATGGTATTAGGGATATGGGTAGAGTTTATGCATAAATGGAAGAACCACACTTATTTTGGTCCGAACTCTGAGTCCACATACTAGGAGTTCACATCTTAAACTAGAAGCCCATGTCCATGCATCATGAATCTAAAAAGTGTGTGTTCACATGAAAATTTTTTATGCGGTTTGGACTTCTTTTTCCTCATTGACGTCGGGATTACTTTATAGCACCGTGTTGCATATTTCTCTCTTAGAAGTATTACTATATGGTTCAATCTCAATGACCATAAACTAAGATCCCTTTCATCATTATCGTACGATGAAAAACTTCTCCTTCTATATCTAGGTTGTGTAATGATTGATTACCCCACCATATGATGTATCCACCCAAGAATACATTTCCCATTTTGGTATTGGCTGCCTACCGTACCACCTGAATGAACTCCAAGGGTCTTCATTTTGATTCATATGGGATACATAGTGATTCTCAAACATTTTTTTGTGGTCCAACTGCAACAACATGATCCATCTTATTCTATTTCAGCTGGAGTTTCCATGACTGTATGTGGTGTGGTGTGGAATTATGTCATCCTTCACATCGGGTTTGTAGAAACAATGCCACGTACCTCTCTTAAGAATTCTCCATTTCATTGTCCTTGCTACATGGAAATAAACTGAATTGGAATGTCCTGCACATATGATATTAAACTGGGCACCTTATGGTTTGAGATTTACAATATTAAACTAAGATTATGACTATCTATGGTAAATTATTTTAAAATTCATAACAACTATTCTAATAATCATTGAAAAGGTATATATCCTCCTTTTGGTATTTTATTCCTTCTATACCACTTTCATGATCTCTTTGTGCCTTGATTCTCGTCCTTATGGGAAATGTAGTGATGCCCCGACTTCCTATCTGTGGTCCAGTCACACCAACTTTCACATCCCCAGCCCCTTCCGGCATTGGTTCTCTAAAAAATTATATGGTGTGGTGGGGACCTCTTAGGTCCTCATTCTTTTAAGGTTTATAATAACCACTATGTGTACAACTGTTGAGATTAACACTCCTTGTGCTCATTTTAGATGATGCTTAAACTACAAGAGTAATTTTTTCACTTCACACATTCCCTCATTTAGGGTTGCATTATCTTTCACATCCTAAGGAACCCCCTAACTCTTAGGCTTCTTGGCCTTAAGGATCGCCCACCTTCCTAGGCCAACGTTATAGAGAACATCATATGACACTTCGAGTTTGGCCCCGTGTTTTTTGATGTGATCAGTGGTCGTCCCTAATTTATTTATTCCCATTCCAGGCTAATGCGATATGGATTTTGTGTTTTGAATTTGTTCAAAAGCTATCTTCGATAGTTATGACATCCTCACTACATTAAATATTTTGTGTATCATAATTCATATTTTTCATTCCCATTTTTTTGGATTTACTCCAACACCCATGGAATTAGCCTACTCACACGCTAGAGCATGTTGGGTGAGAGTAGTATTGATGTTTTGAGATTATGATTCTCTAACTATATCCCCATTCTCTTCTTAGAAACTTAGAGTGGTCTTTCAGACCCCTGATGTTCGGTAATTGGTTGGAACTCTCATATTCCATGAGAATAATTATGTGGTCATTCTATATTTCTCACATTAATAATGACCCATGTGAGCTTAGAGATTGATCATTGAATATTTCACAGAAATGATTGAGATGTAGAAATGAAATAAAATGATAGGATTCATGCACAAAACAAAAATAAATAAGCAATCATGAAAGTTTGTTTGTGAGTTCAAGTAAATAACCAAACCAATTTATTTTCCCCTGAAATAGATGGGGTAACCTCTTCAAGGGAGTGTCCAAGATCCACCACTATCTGGCTTGTGACTTCTAGGATTTTCTTCCATCAGTTAATCTCTTACTTTTCAATAATAGCAATTAAGAATAGTTCATTAGCCCTGATTCATGCCCCATCTTCATCAGAATGGATAATTTCCATCTCTTCGGATGTACATGTCATATATTCCTTGGCCTATATCAGTTGTGATATTGATCACTATATGAGTCTGAGTTATGCACTGAGGAGAGAAGAAAGTTTGTTCTTCCACACCATCAAGAATTGGATATCTTGTTCAGCCTCATGATGTATCTTGATGTTTACAACTTTCCTCTGCTGCCAGTCAAAACCAATGTTGTTATCGTGTTTTTGTATTTTTTTCTTCCATATAGTCTTGAATTAGCATATGAGGAAGCAGGGCATCCACTTTTGTCATGCATTGTTTGCATATCTAGGACCAAATTCTTCCCTTATCTCTTATCCTCTCTTCTTATGGGTATTACTAATGAAGTGATTGATTAGTTTACATGATTGGTGATGGATGAATTTTTTATCCTCTTCATTGGACGTAGTCTCGTCCTGGTCCTCTAGGTTGATAGGTTCGTATACTAGGAATGCCTCAAGAAAATAATCAGAATGGTCATCCTCTGGTTCCGGGCCAGGTAGGTTGGGTTCCATATAATTGGATTGATCCTTGTCCCTCAGTTATACCTCAGTAATCCAATGTTATTTCCCTCCAGTAGTCCGATTTTTGATCATCATCGATGTCGTCTGGTTAGCATGGGCATCCACTTCCACGATAATCGGTGTTTCCCTGGGAAAGGGAGCACCAGGAGCCCCAACCATCTTCACCAGTATGTCCCCCACCATTTGAATAAATGTGGATGTAGAAATATGTAGATATCAATCATCCGGGCTCAATGGACAATAGTTATGGATTCTTAGATGGAAGGGAATTATAGAGACCAAATAATTGGTCTCTCCCCTGAGCTGCTGCTACTGAAACCCCAGTATGTTCCCACCATATATGGTTGGGAAATACTATGACTCCAGGAAATCCACCATGGTTGTTGTGGCACTTATAGACTTTCTAATAACTGTTTTCACATGTTCATACCCTAAAGCAAAATCCGTTATAGTGCGGGAATGGTTTTTATGTATAAGGTTATTCTACACATGGCAAATATAAGATGAGATATCCTAGAGGACCTGAATGAGGACCACACAAAAATAGATCAAGGTTTACCTGAAGAGCCTCTGAAAACTATTAAAACTCTAAGGTTGTAACATCACCTTCCTCTAAGGGGATCTCTATGCAAGCTTCTTCCCACCAGGTGGATTCTTTTGATTTTTCGGGCAAGGGGAAGTGCTCCATAAAATGAGTAGCGGAAAACTTTGGAGGAACTATTTGATTGAGAAACACATTCACCTGATCCATAATTAGACATAGATTTCCCCTATAATTAATACAGTCCTCCAGATCAGTAACATACTACTCCCCATCCACCCAATACTTCAAAAATACCGCCTTAGAATGACTGATCTACAACAGATCCATCCCGAGATGGCTAAGATGGTTCCACATTTGAGAATTACTAAGGAATTGTTTGTTAACCTCAAATGTTTCCATAGAATTTGGGAAAATAGTATTGCTGATGCCAAAATCAAGGAAAATCATGAAAAAAGGGAAAGCATTAGGGGATTCCTTGCGAAGACAACTCACGGAGCCCCCGTGGCCCTGCGGCCAGCCCAGAGCTCTCCCTTTGTGAACCATCCACAGATCAAAGTGGTGGGATGCTCTGAAAATCTATTAATAATTCATGAACCTGCTATGGAGTGGGGAGGTAGGATTCTCCGTGAACCCCTTTGATGTTTGCGAACCTTCCGCGGCGAAAGGTGGTGGGATTCTCTGTGAATCAATTTGACATTTGTGAACCCGCTGCGGAGCAAGGAGGCGGGGTGCTCCACAAACCCCTTCAACATTTCCTAACCCGTCATGGAGCAAGCTCCGTCTTCACACCAAGTGATATCTGCTTCATGGAGCCTCTTGCATATAAATACTAGGATCCCCTTGATCCCAAATAAAGGATCCTCCAATCTTTTTCCTTATGAGCTCCCACATCGCGAAGTAATTTCTCCTCTATGAACCATGAGGTTTTCAAGGTAATTTTTCATCTTGAAGTGCCATCCCCTTTGCATGAATTATGACCCTCTTCAAATAGGGATGGCCTTCACGGATCCCCTGGTCCTCCGTGAAGAAAGGAGATCCCCAAGGGGACTGGGTCATCCCGGAGTATTTATGCTTCGTGAAGTACCCTTCATACACATGTGACCTGCATGCTAAGGCATGGTCAATGTGCTTCGTGAAGCACATTACTTCACAATGTTATGCTTCGCAAGGAACCCTTGCTTCGTGAGGAATTACTCTGGGAATTCCTTTCCACTTCACGGAGCACCTTCCATATACACCTATTACCTATACCTAGGCTAGGCAACATCACTTCACAAAGCACACCCCTTCATGAAGCCTCTCCACTTCATGGAGCACTAGAGCTTCACAAGGCTTCTACCTATGAACCCCTTTGTTCGGCAACTCCTTTTCTCGTGTGGCCCATCAGGTTTGCATGAAGAAATTTCAAGGTCCATTGGGAAATGAATCCCATTGCTTTGCTTCGCCTCATTCTTCTTCACATAGGCAGGTAAACAACTATTTATTCGTCGTATAGCCACACTAACATGGACCCCCAACGGATCACTCCATAACACCCCCCCAACACAGCTTTGTCGATGCCTTCTTTCTCACAAGGGTGGGTAGGTATCAGTTATGTAAGACCTAAGGGTGAGGAGTGCACCCAACTCGTCTGAGCTACAAGACTTTAAACAACCAAGAACCATCATCCCTAGCACATGACGTAAAACTGTGGCCCCTCCCCATGCATCATATGTAGGGTGCCCCGTCTTAGACACTCTCTACACCCACTGGTCTCTACGGGAGTGAAATCATTCCTCACATGGAATGATATCCTCTTAATGGGAGTGGAATTTGTCCATAGGGATATGGAAACTACTTTTGTGTAAGCCCCTAGCTTTTCTTGTAGGAGGCAACACCTCTTCTCCTCCTATCTTCTTTCTTGCTAAAGACCATAGGAGAGATGGGCATTGGGACCATCATTATCCTGTCCCACTCACATTGGGCTTTGTTACCACCTGGGCCTCCACCCTGGAGTACGTCTTAATTTCCATCACCCTGGGCTACTAACCATGTGTAATCCCTCATTTCCTCTTTGGGTCTCTAACCACGGTTAAGCCCCCATTCCAGTTCCCATAGATTCACCTTCCACGACATGATTGTCAAGTCTTTACTATATCTTGTTTCTCACACCAAGCATGACTCACATGGGCTTAGAGCAAGCACCAACCATGACATCCTTTCTGGGTAGCCTAGAGTGTAAGCCCCCCACTCACTCCCGAACTACGTGGACATTCATCTTTTCCAAGGAAAGTACATAGGAAGCCTCCCTGAGGATCCAGACCAACAACTATTGGTCCCAACCATCTTCACATCAGTTCTCCAACACACTCCCGAACTACACAGACTTTGATCCTTTCCAAGGCAAGGTACATTGGAAGCCTCCCTGAGGTTCAATACCAACAACCACTGGTTCCAACCACCTTCACATCAGATCTCTCTTGTCATTCATGATGTCAAACCCCATGCCCCCTTTTCATCCTACATGACATTAAACTACATCCCCCATCCCAAACTATGTAAACTTTGATTCTATCAAAGGCATGGTACGTAGGAAGCCTCCATGAGGTTCAATCCCAACAACCAATGGTCCCGAACATCATCACATCGGTTCGCCAACTCACTCCCGACCTATGCGGACTTTGATCCTTACCAAGGTGAGGTACGTAGGAAGCCTCCGTGAGGTTCAAGACAAACAACCTCTTGATCCGAACCCCTTCATGTAGGATCACCATCGTCCTGTATGATGTCAAACTGCATGCCCCCTTTTCATCCTACATGATGTTAAACTGCATCCACCATCCCGAACTACATGGGTTTTGTTCCTTGTCTCCTAAACAGGGGATGAAAGAAGCCTCTATGAGGTTCAACCCCATCCAGTGGTAAGCCGTTGTGACCCCATCTAGTGGTAAGATGTTGTCATCCATGTCCGGTGGTAAGCCGTTGTGACCCAATCTAGCGGTAAGTCGTTGTGACCCTATCCAACGGTATGTCGTTGTTACCCCATATAGTATTAAACCATTATGACCCCATCCAACAGTAAGTCGTTGTGATCCTATCTAGCCGTAAGCCATTGTGAGCCCATACAACTGTAAGCCATTGTGACCCCATACAGTGGTAAGTCTTTGTGACCCCATCCAGCTATAAGCCGTTGTGATCCTCGTTCAGCGGTAATACGTTGTGATCCCATCCAACGGTAAGCCATTGTGATCCCATCCATCACTAATTCATTGTGATCACATCCAGTAGTAAGCCATAGTGATCCCATCCTGTGTTAATCCATTTTGAACCCATCCAACGGTAAGCCGTTGTGATCCTCGTCCAGTAGTAAGCTGTTGGGACCCCATCTAGTGGTATGCTATTGTGAACCAATCCAGCGGTAATCCTTTGTGATACCCATCCAACGGTAATCCTTTATGATCCCATCTAGCGGTACAACCATTTTATCCCCGTCTAGTGGTAAGATTTTGTGATCCCATCCAACAGTAAGCCTTTGTGATCCCCATCTGGTGGTAAGACATTGTGATCTCATCCAGCCGTAACCCGTTTTGATCCCCGTCAAACGGTAAGCTGTTGGGATCCCATCTAGTGGTAAGCCATTGTAGTCCCATCAATTGGGACCCACAATTCTGGTCTACCCCTTTGGTGTCAGACCAAATCTCGGGCCACTAATCACGTAGAAGTCACAACATTCTAGTAGGTCATTGTCCTTCGCACACACCCCAATTTCATTCCCAACATAGAGGTTCCACTTCCTCAGGGTACCCTTCATATGGGTCGCCTCCTTAGGTGTCCCATCGCTTCATGAGATATGTGAACTTTGATTCCCTACCAAGGTGATATGTAGGAGGTATCTTCAAGGCTCAAGCACAATATCACCATCGTCCTCAAGTTGACTCCATCTCATTCTCCATACACTTCATTTAACCATCCATCATCCTTCCTGATTCTAATTTTGGACCCCACATCCCGGTGTGATCATGCCAATTCACCACCTAGCATTAGTGTTCCCCCCAGGGGTCACACCCATTAGATCCACTCTAGTCAGTGTTCGGATCTTTCGGTTCCATATCCGCTAGACATTGAACCTGTAGCATACCCTGTGTTAAATATGGGAAGCTGAGGAAGAACTCAAATACATGCTTATGGCATATAATTCCCCGCATTTGATGTGGGATGCCTCGGGCTTCCGCGCCCTTGAGAAGCCCTATAATAAGGAGAAGAATCCCAGACACGCTAGTGTTCCAGCATCAAGATATTCCATTGTTCTCCAACATGACTACTCCCCTGATAGAAGGTTACTGCCCTGACCAGAACCCTTAGAATGTTCTGGTAGATGTAGTGTAATTAATTAGTGTCCCTGAAGATATGGCATTGGGAAGAGTTTCACGAAAAACGTATTATGTCTATAAGGGAGACCCAGACTAGGTGATGAGCTCTGAGGAGGAATCAACGGAAGGAAGAACCGACACCCAATCATCGTATTTTGATGAAGGAGAAAACTTCTCTGAACAAGGAATGGATTTCACCCACCTTTGGAAAGTGGTAATGCGAGGTAACAAATAGCACATCCTCGTCATCCTCGAACAAACAAATGTGTGTGCCCCAGAAAAAGCGTCGGAAATAGAAATGGTGAACTCGACGTGAAGATCTTCTCCTCAATATGGAGGTTAGTAGAATTCAAGACATCAGTGGATTATCATGTCACTAGATCTAGCTATCTGGCATCGGGTCCCGCCAAGAATATAGAGGGACTGGCGTGAAACTCACCAGAAGTCAGGGCAGTCAAAACATTGGACGTCTCGATCAACGACGTTGTCAGTGTGAACCCATATTACCAGCCATGGGGGATAGAATGGAATTGGGGAACTATTCATTTTTTCCTATCCTTTTTTCACTAATGGGTCAATCATTCTACTTTTCCGAAACCAAGCTGCTATAGGATTTCAATCATTTCCCGCCCACCGATGTAGGGGTAGGGGCAATGCCAATGCGATAATCTCTCGTAGATCCGCTGATTTTTTGACAATCTCTATATCTACAAATGTCAAGAACCCACGCCCTATCTCCCCATCTGAATTAATTCAGTGTAGGGTGATCAACGACCTCGTACGCCGGTAGTAGTAGGAGGAGATTATCCCAACTTGGGATATGGCATGCTAGGATATAGAGGTTTTTGAACCTCATCACCACTACCGCCCGCAAGGGCCACGTAGGGAGCCACTGCTCCCCACTACAAAATATAATCATTTTGGAAGCCTCTCCCCAGAACTCCTTGATGATTCTCTCCCCTACACCGATGAGGTAAGGGATATTTGGGCCAGCCCGATCAGGATCCCATTTCAGGGGCCCCCAAGGAGGGATACCACTAGGTCACGCTAGCGTCGCCATCTGGTCCCATGACTTGAGGAGAAGGTAAGCCATGTTCTTGCACCACTAGCCCCAGTTTGGTTGACCCGACACCAGCGTCGGGCATAGGCCGAGGAGGACGCCTTCCCAAAGGCGTCAACATCGGCAACTACTATGGCACATGCCACAACCGACATATATCATCAACCCCTTTCATATGATGAGTAGGGGGACCTATATACCTGGCCAAGATTGACTCCCCAACCACCCCATGGGTAGGTTGGGTTGACTCTCTCAGCCGCTAGTGCATGTAATGGCTGCCGCCAGTACAAAGTCCCTCCCCGTACCACCACCATGGAAAATGGAGGTCGTCCTGCTACCAAGATCAACATAGAGGTATTCCTAGTGATACCCTCATCCATAATGAGGTTCCCCCCAATGATGGCGAGACTTAGTAAAAAAACCTCTCCTATGCTCATTACATCAGGTATGGAGTCATCCATCCTCCCACGGACCACCAGTGTCGGAACGTTTCGCATCTGGTCAATCTATAATGGGGGGACTCCGCATGTTCTAACAGCTACTGGTGAAGGTCCTCCTCACCTCAGAAATCAAAGTGGTGAAGGCCAACTTCGCTTCAATATCACCCATTATAGAGTTTCTACCCATGTTCGGCTTGACCAGTATGAGGACCTTCCTCGCACTGATGTCGCCATGGGAAACAATCATGGAGGTATTACCTGTGCTCTTATCAGTTCGAGCAGAGGTCTTACCAACTACAACACTTCCCAAGGAGGTCCTCCTTATGTCCCATTTGATATATATCTTGGTACTCCACGCACCATGACTTACTCAAGTGAAAGTCCTCTCTGTCCCAACACCATTATGGCCGAAGGTCCTCCTCGTGCCAGAAAGATAACATGTCCTGAAGAACCAACTTTGGGTATGAGAGTGGGTCGTCGCCACCATAAAAAGAATGCTAAGAATATTCAAACTGAGATCAAACTTATTTTATTCTCATACTATAAGGCGACGTATGACTCAGTGATGGAGTTGTCATCGAGATCCTCTATGTCATGGGTCAGGGCAGGAACAAGGTGCATTAGCCTCATACTTTCAGAATACAAGCTCCATTATATTCCTACCTCCCTCCATAGGTATATACAGGAAGACGATAATTTGGATGCTCCACTGGTTACAGTCTTGCAATCCCTTCCATCATCGCCAGAAGTAATTTCTACCTGTACTAAAGATCACAGAGAGCTATTCTGGGGACCAATGGGGGAGGAACAACAGTGTGGTCCATCTCCAGCAGCCATAGACCCTGCATTGGAAACTATGGTAGTCAGCCCATCATACCTCAATGTCGTGGCTATGTTACTTCAATCTTTGGAGGATAGCTCAAGATATGATAGTTTTTCATCTCGTTCACTATATTCTCCATCGGTCATCCTACCATCTTAGTAGTATGCTTTGGTACCACTAACCATTCCCTAGCTGTCTACGGTTTATGAGTGGGGAAATGAGGGGTCAGACCTTGAATATGAACCCATAAGCTTATGGGATATCATCATAGGACACGACTTCCCTGGGATGTTTTGGCTGGTTGTAGCACTGCGTTTTTTTGTGTCGGAATCCCTCACCCAAGAGGAAGTCAAGTGTTTCCATCAAACCCTTTGGGTGACTCATTTTTTTCTTCTTCGTCAGCAAGTGGCTTACCCTAAGAGCCAAGTGCATTTCGAGGACATTGGGGAACAATGTTGTAAGGTTGATTTGGCCGCACTCCATGATGCCCATCACCATGAGTCACCAGGTCACCGTAGGGCCCTCCAGCAATGGTGCGTTCAGAGATTCATGGTACTCTATAGGATTGTCAAAGTGGCTTCTCCCCATGTAAAGATCTGTGGTTGGGGGAAGTATGATGCCCTCCTATTCATTCCTATCCAGAGACAACTCGATTTTCTAGGAAACATATAGGATATACCTCCATGAAGAGTTGTGGTTAACATGGTAGACCTGCCAGAGGGTGATAACGATCTAGAGCTTCTTTGAGAGGACCCACCCCTGAGGAAGTTTTAATCTTTTTGGATCCACTTATAAGGATTACTCATCAAAAGAAGAATCTGCTGGGTCTTCCCATGCCCATAAAGGCACTAGTCCTTAGCCAAAATTCCAACAAGGGCATGGAACACATTAGAGCTACCAAACCCTCGGACCCGTCTGGCTCAGTGCAGAAGGTGGAAGACGACCCCAAAAAAGATGCATTGCGTCAGCAACTCGCTGTACAGAAGAAGGTTTTTGATGACATCCTTGTTGAACGTGCGGAAGAGCGAAAACTATACTACGGTGATCCTAGGTCAGGTTAGAAAGGGCGGACATATCTTCCCCTAATCGAATTGCCTCCAGTTAACCCTAACCATCCTGCCCATGCAGATAGGGTTGAGGGTGGAACCTATGGAAAGAGGGCATGTTATGTCTCACCAAATCCTCCTGAACTGCGTGAAAATCCTCAAGACCTGGCTCAGATTCCTCCAGATACCCCACATGTCATTCCACCAGCCGCTCCCCAATCCATTGGGATACCTTATCATTTTGAAGAACCTAACATCACATTGGTGGTCAGGGATCCCCGTCAAGAGAGGAATCCCCACCCGGATAATCCAATGGTAGCAATCATTTCCCACCTCGAGGAATTATAAATTTGATAGGGGCAATCCTGCCCGATGGAAATCCTTATACGGTGAGGCTGGATGATATTCCATCACCCTCGGGTTTCGGGAATCCCACCTTTTCCCCATTTAACAGGACAGGGGACCCGCCACAGAACCTGACCCAGTTTATCTAAAGGTGTGGCCTCATATTGGGAACACCAGCATAGCAGGAGGCCACCAAGATCTGATGTTTTGTATAGACATTAGAAGGGCCTGTATTTTTCTCATACAACTAGCTCCCCATCGGATCAGTAGTCGGCTGGGAAGACCTCCGTAGGAAATTTCTCTTCTAGTTCAGTTCCACCACTCAGAAGATGAGTATTGTAGACCTCTTCAAGTGTATGCAGAGGCTTGATGAGCATGTCATCTACTTTATTGCCCAATGGAAAGGCCTTACGTATTAACTTTACATGCCACTAACTCAGGAGAAGTTGCTGATGATGTGTATAGGGAATGTCAATGCGGAACTAATCCTCTCTCTAATCCCCCAGAACTATCCCAAGGAATTCAGAGACTTCTCTAATAAGACCCAGCACCTAGAGAAAGCCTTAGAGAAAGCTAATCAGGAATTTCTGTCGCCTCCTACAATCCCCGTGAGAAGGTCTGCCAGGGTCGAGGCCATCATAGTGGCCTAAATAGAGGACCCCGAGAGACTATAGTTGTTTCTAGTGGACCCACCATTACATCCTCATAGAGACCCTCCACCTCAGGCACAACCAACAGCCCAACAGTTCCCACATCAGAATCAGAAGGTGCCCCCGCGCAATGTGCCGCCACCGCCCAAGAGAGATAACCAAGTTCCACCTCCTCGATAGGCTCCTCCAGCTCCTTGTCAAGGTCATGCTCCAAGGGACCCCTTTCTATATAGGATAAAATGGACTTACTCATTCAATGAGTCACTAGTCCTTGGTTACTTCCACAGTTCCTTGGAGTACGGGATTCTACCTTTTCCTGAGTTCAGAAGGCCAAAAGAGGAAAACCTCACTGATATCCATAATTACTACCCATATCACCAGATCCTGGGGCATGCTATCAAGCACTTTAATGTGTTCAAAGATTGGATTCAAGACTAGGTAGATAACAACATACTCTGTTTAGGCCGAGCTCCGGCACACGTGGGAGGCGTCTTCACAAGTCCAGACAGCAGCAGTGAAAGCGAAGGAGAGTGTCATTAGGTTTCTAATCATGGCTCCCAAAATTATGATGACATGATGAATCATAATACAGCTTCATGTTCCCATGGTGTTATACGTGCATGCTTGAATCGGCCAGAGCTTTCAGAAGCCGCATAAACTACTTTTGCGTCGTCATCTCGGTCGTCCTCTTCCTAGAAGAGAAAACACTTACAACGCAATGGAAAGTAAATCCCCCTGCCAATGCCATTGTCATCACGCACTCTCAGAAACATTATGCCCCCGGAGATGGTGGTTCCTCCCAAAATCCATCCAGTAGTGGAAAAATATTCAAGTGACAATCAAGGGTATTCCTCAGTTAATACCGTAGAGCTGGTAAACCCCTCCATGATTCTTGATAATGAGGATCTCCAGGCGGATCCTCCCAACGTCCCCAGCCATTGTCCACATCGGTGGAGCCACGGCTATATGGGCCGTCAGAGTTCCTTAGTCAGAACTTCTATCTAGGTTTTTCATGATACCGAAACTAGGAAAAAGGCTCATCGTAGAGCTTAGCATGCATATCCTTCTCATCTGGTAGAATAATGCCCACTTGCATCACCGTTTGTGTTGCTGGATCAGGCAGAGCCACTCGGACCAGGCTGTGACCAACCACGCCCTACTACAGGCAGGTCTCAATCTTCTGGACCTCATCTGGTAGCCACTCCTCAAGCTTAGACTAGTGAGAAGAGGGATATTCCAAGTACCAGTTAGTCACCAGCCTAGTCAGCAGGGCCCACCAAACCTCCTTTCATAGAGTATCCTCATTTATGTAGAAGTTCATGTCTGGCATGGAAGTAAGATGTTATAAAGTATATTTCTAGTATTCTAGCATGGATCTCCATCCTCAAGGCCCTTATCATATCATTATATATGCGTAAGGACCTCGCCGAGGCTTTAAGAAGCCCCCTTCAGTTCGAGACAGAGGTAGCAGCCGCAAAAGCCTTTAATGCTGAAGCGGTCGAGAATACTGAATGCCAGACCATCATCTCG
This sequence comes from Viscum album, assembly GCA_963277665.1. Classification (NCBI taxonomy): domain Eukaryota; kingdom Viridiplantae; phylum Streptophyta; class Magnoliopsida; order Santalales; family Viscaceae; genus Viscum; species Viscum album. Next base: position 2,058,523,311 of record OY728133.1, on the reverse strand, counting down.
TTCTTTGAAGAAGATGAAAGATCTACCATACATGGGAACATTCTCCCAATGTACATCATCGGCCAGTTCAATGGCGTGTAGCTTCATCACTGTCTAGTCAACACGGGATTTGGAATCAACCTGATCCTGACTCGGACACTGCAAAAAATGGGATTGTCAAAAGATGATCTAAGTCCCTCTAACCTAATAATCATACGTTTTGACAAGATGGAAGAGACATCGATCAGAAATATCCCCTTGAAGACCCAGTTTAGTGGCCTACTTTTCAGCACTGAATTTATGGTTTTCTCCCAGGACACATCCTACAATGCATTGATGGGAAGGCCATGGATCCACCTACACGTGGTGGTTCCCTCATCATACAACCAGTGCCTCATGTTCTCCCTTAATGGTCGAGTAGTTGTACTTCAAGGTGAAACATCTCCCTTTTCCTCTTTTGAATCCTGTTATCTGGATGCCAACTACTACAAGATCATAGACAAGAAGATTCAGACTAATGAGTTCGAGCTTGATGCGACTGCAACCAACCTGTGGACAAATCTATATGATGCCTACGTCTTTCCAATCCATTGATTGGAGGCTACCACCCTAGACATTTGACAATGCTTTTTTGTTTCCATAACGAGGGGGTTACACATTCCCAGGCCTAAGAGATGTCAGAATATCACCTTGTACTCCTATAAAAATTAGGGACAGGTGATCCCAAAGCCTCCTACTCCTATAAGATATCATGATTTCCACCCCATGGGAATGAAAATATGTATTACTTGCTTGTTCCACTGGGTCGGAATTAACCAGATCAAGTCGAAACAACATTATTGCATCGATATCATCAATTGTAGCCCCTTGGGCCAAATTCCAGATGGGATTGGATCAACAGCCTTCATCAATATGGTTGTGGCAGCACATGAGTCCTCTAAGGTAATGTCTGCTGCCACTCAGGCTGGAACCACCCTCCCATCGGGATCTTCCAACTCAGAAGCGACTTCTCCCATTGAGGATTCCCCCTCTATATGTGAATAAGAGGATTTAGAGGATTCTCCACCACCATTAGGGTGGGTGTCTCTACCACAGTCAAGGAGTTGGAACAGGTGATCCTCGGTAGTGAGGTAGACCTGAGACCCTCATTGATCAGTGCTGTCACGCCCCTTGAGGAGAAAAAGCAGTACACAAACATCCTGAAACCACACCATGATGTGTTCTCCTGGAGTTATGAGGATATTCTAGGACAAGATCCTCAGGTATCCATCCACTGCCTTTGAGTCCCATAAAATCATCGCGGGATCAAGAAACCTCCTAGAAAGATGCACGCTTCTCACAGTTCCCTAGTTGAGGCAAACGATGATATAATCATTAGAACCAATTTCACTAAGTAGGTCTAGTTCCCAAAATGGCTAGACAACATTGTGCTAGTTAGGAAGAAGAATAGATAGATCAGAGCCTACATAGACTTTCGGGATATAAACTGTCCCTCTCTAAATAATGATTTTCCGCTTTATGTGATAGAGTTGTTGATTAATGCTACCACTAGATTCCAAGCCCTATCCTTCATGGATGGTTACATTGGGTATAACCAGATCAGAATGTCCCTAGAGGATGAGTGGCCTACAACCTTTATGGCACCGCAAGGTACTTTTTGTAACCAAGTCATGCCATTCGGTTTAAAGAATATAGATGTCACCTACCAGAGGGCTATGCATCGTATATTTTAGCTAATCCTTGGAACATTGGTGGAATGATATGTGGACGATCTGGTGGTCAAATATCACCAGTTTCAGGACCATCTCAAAGACCTTGGGAAAGTGTTCAGCTTCCTCCGTTCCCATTACCTAAAGATGAACCCATTGAAGTGTGCTTTCAGTGATACCTATAGAAAGTTTCTAGGCTTCATTGTTAGATACAGTGGCATTGAGATTGATGTAGAGAAGATCAAGGCCATTAGTTATATGCCTCTTCCAATCAGAATTTAGGAACTTTGAGGTTTCCAAGGACAGTTAGCCTATACACGACAATTCATTGTGAACTTGGCCAGAAAGTGTAATCCCTTTTCTCAGATCATGTAGAAAGGCACACTCTATGAGGGGGATGAATAATGTTAGACTATGTTTGAGGAAATCAAGAATTATCTACTCCAACCTCCGATATTAATTCCACCTGTCTATAGAAGGCTGCTGGTCCTTTATGTGACCGCCCTGGAATGATATCTTGGTGCCCTTCTCTCCCAGATGAATAATGAGGGGATGGAGAAAATCCTCTACTACCTCATCCACATGCTCCTCAATATTGAGACCAGATACTCCCCATATTGAAAATATCTTCCATGTATTGGTATTCATAGTACCAAAAATGTGACATTACTTGAAGCATCATGAGGTACAACTGGTGTCTCATGTAGATCCCCTCAAGTACATCCTGAACTGCCCCATGTTGACAGGCCGTGTAGCTCGATGGGCAGTGATTCTCCAGCAGGTCGACATCAGGTTGGTCCCTCAGAAGGATATTAAGGGGATAGTGTTGGCAGACTTCCTTAGTGCCCATCTGGCTCCTACTAACCAGTCCTTGGATCTCAATTTTTTTGATGAGGAAATCCTCTCAGTAGACCAAGCCACACCATGCTAGCTAATGCACATCGATGGTGCTTCCCAGATCCCCACTGACAGAAGGCTCAATGACCACAATCTTAACAGATTAGTCCTGGGTATCGTCTTCATTACACCGGCACAAGTCGTTATTCCTTATTAATTCCTATTGTCAGAAGGTTGTACCAAAAAATGAGGCATAATATCAGGCTCTCATCACTGGTCTTGAGATGTCCATTGAGATAGATGTGCCCCATTTTCATGTAAATGGGGATTCCGAACAAGTCATCAAACAGATCAATGGTGACTATGTCATCCTACAGCCAGAGCACATACCATTATTAGAGAACACTCTCCAGCTAATGGCCTAATTACCATCTCATATGGAAGTTACTCATGTCCCCCGTTCATAGAATGGTTAGCCTAACGCCATAGCCATCCAAGCTGCATCACTCACAGAGCCCGAACAGGACGATCTGATTATCCATGTCACACACTGAAGAGTCATTTATACCATCACCCCAGATGATGATTATGGCCTACAGGGGAGTCACATTACTGCCAGAGCCTCCACATCAGGACCCCTAGTTCCTCTGGATGCAATGACTGAAGTGACTCTGGATTGAAGAACCACCTTTGTCAAGTATCTTTTAAATGGTTACCTCTTGGCTGATTGGGCCAAGAACAAGTGAATCTGATGTCGTGCATTGCAGTTCACCCTCCAGGATGGCCCTATCCATGAAAAGATCCTATAAAAGTGCAGGTTTGATGGAGTTCTCCTCCATTGCATTCAAGAAGTTGGGATTTCTCAAGTCATGAAAGAGGTTCACACCAGTTACTATGGGGCTCATCAAACTGGGACAAAAATATCTCACCTGATCCAGAGACTGGGGTACTTTTGGACCTTTATTATCTATTCCTACATCAAGTTCTCCAATAGATTCCATGTGTGAAAAATTCATGCTATAATTATGCATCGGCCACTAGAGGATCACCACTCCACCATATACTCTTGGATATTTGCGGTATGGGGACTCGATGTCATGGGACTAAATCCACCAGTGACAGATCTCCAATGCAGATTCATCCTGACTATTATGGATTTCATCTCCATGTGGGAAAAGGTAGTTCCACTCAAGGAGGTCAAGGACCATTCCATCATTGACTTTGTGAGCTCCAATATCATTTACCGATTCAGAGTCCCTCACGATGTCCTCACTGACAAGAGAATGAACTTCCAGGAAACATAGGTGAAGAAATTGTATGCTAAGTAAAAAATTTAGTTCTAACCATACCTCTTCTATCTTGTGCAAGAAAATGGATAGATCTAGGCATTCGACAAAACCCTCTCTAACATTCTGCAGAAAATAGTTGGTAAGAATAAGAAGATTTGGTTAGACAAGCTCCTCAACACCCTCTGGGCATAATGGATGATGACTCATAATTCCACCTATGTGACCCCGCATTCCTTGGTATATGGGACAATGGTTTTACTGCCCATCGAGATTCAATTTCCCTCATTGCACCCAGTTTTCAATGATCAGCAAGATCCAGATAAAGTAGCCAAAATCCATTTGGATGAGTCAGAAGCGGTTGACATGAATAGGCTTCATTTCTTGCACAGTCTGGAAATGCATCATAATAAGATAGCTAGAGCTTTCAAAAAGAAAGTTCACCTCCGCTCTTTCTTGACAAGCAACTTGGAATTGGCCTGGAAGGCACCAATGATACCTGGTAGGAAACCACCAATGTTGGAAATCAAATGGGAAGGACCATACATTGTTCAAATGGTTTTCTCCAATGGAGAATACTTTCTGGTTACAATGGATGGTGAGCGTAAAACCCCTCCCACCAATGCCAAGTTCTTCAATAAATACATTTCCTATACCCCTTCTTTTTACGGTCTTGCACGACCTTAAACTGTACGGTCCTGCATGACCCAAACCTGCATGACGGTCCCACATGACCCTAAACAACATTATGGTCCTACATGACCTTAAACTATCTGGTCTAACATGACCTTAAACTGTGAAATGTCTCTCATGACATTAAACATTACCTCTCCCGACAAGACATTAAACTACATCTCAAGAACTATGTGTGGCATGAATCTTATCCTCATGGGATATGTAGGAATTATCAGATGCCCCATCTTGAGTCCATCCTCAGTTTCCTCTTTGATTATCTCCTCTTGGGCATAGTTCTTTTGGAGGATCTCACGTGGAATTGTATAGGCTTCTTTGTCCCCACCCATGTTAGGGTTACGATGATTAGACTATGTTCCCTCTTCCATTATTTTAATCATCTAATGTTCTTACTACATGATGTTAAACTATGTGGCCCTTCCAGAACTACGTGTGGCTTGATTCCCATCCTCATGGTATACATAGGACTGACTAGACATTTCATTCGTAGGCCCAGCCCCAACCTTCATAATACGAAACACATGGTTTGGTGCTGGATTTTTCCCCCATTCACATCAAGTTCATCATGACCATACCATGTATCCTTCTCCCTTGAATATCTCTATCTCTTCTGTTGTCTAACTTTATTTGAAATTACATGGGCTCTTTTATGCTCCACACACCCTAAAATTTTGGGTTCCCATTATCTTTCACATCGGAAGGGGCCCCTAAATGATAAGGATACTTAGCCTAAGGGCTCTTCGATCGTATTAGGAAAACTCCCTCAAAGGGGTTTAGACAAAAAATAGATACGAGTCCCGCATTGCGAATATGGATGGCGGAAGATAGTCATTAGTTATTCTCATTTCAAGTCACCTGATATAGATTTTGTGTTTTGAATCTTCTATACAACTATCCTTTTTCATTGTCAACACCCCCATATATCCCAAACATAGAGTTTGGTGGTCCATTTATCCCCATCGTCTCTCCAAATCTTTGTATTCCTCGAATGGGAGTGTAATTCCTGTTGTAAGACCCTCATGTGATGGGGATATCCTAGTCCTACTCTTTATTTCCAACACCAAGAATTTCTCTCTTGGGATTAGGAGTTATGAACTCAATACCAATATGAGAGGTCATATGGCTATATTTAGCCTGGATGCCCAGCCTCAGGTCCTTTGACACCTTTGGACCCCTGGCCCATGTTCTCATTTATGATTGTGTGGTGTGGTATGGACTCATGTCCTCATTCACATCGGTTTATTTCTCCATACCACACATATCCCTTGAAGACTTCCCTCCCTTCATTTATCGCCCGTCCTGTGAGCACAGACCCAGTATTGCTTCGTGAGTCCCATCATTTGGGTTTCCATCACCTTCTATATCCAAAAGGGCCCCCAAATGGTATGGATGCTCAACCCAAGGTTCCTCCTACAATTACTAGCTAACGTCCTCAAGGTTTTTAGGTGGAAAATTGATACAAGTCCCATGTTGTGAGTATGATCAATGGTGACAGTCAATTGTTTTCCCCGAATTATGGTCAAACAAGGGTGGATATTGTGTTGCAAATCTGGTCAACAGTGGTACTTTTTTATTGTTTTCATTTTGTGGTCTTCTATAGGCATGATGATTCTCACTCTTTGTCACACACATATGACATTAAACTAGGAATACACAGTCTGAGATCTATGACTCTAAACTAAGATCACCATCATCCTCACTACAATATGTTAAACTGTAAGTTGGTCATGACTTTCCGTTCAAGCCCCATCCCTAGGTCCATTTACCTTTCCGTCCCTGGAACAATTTCTCACATAGGATTTTATGGTGTGGTATTGGATTATTTCTTCATTCACATCAGGTTAGTCGTCGTTCCATACACTTGGATGAGATACATTTCCCCTATCTCCGTACTTACCATCATGAATATGAACCGCATGAAACACCCAGAACTACATATGGCTTGATTCCCTTCCTCATGGGATACGTAGGACCTCCTGAACATTCCATCTTAGGGTCTATCCCCATATATTAGAAACCTCCCTATCATTTTGGCCCCTTTTCCCATGTTCTTATAGAAGAGGGGTATACGGTGTGGTATGGGATTATGTCCTCATTCACGTCAGGTTTATAACAACCTCCCAACATACCTATCTCTCCTGAGAGGCCTTCGATCCTTTTCCTTGGTCTCATCTCTTTGAGTCGGTTTCCCTTAAGTTGGGTCCCTCAGCCCTCTTCGGTGATTCACCAATCGGTCCATGAGTACTCTGGTTTAGAACCTGGAGTGTCAGATTCTACCTAGACATGCTTTCACCCATTTTTCAGACATCAGGTTCCCCTTAATTTCGGATTCGATCATCTTTCACATCTGAAGGGACCCCCAAATGGAATGGATTCTTGGACTGAGGGCTCTCCTACCATTACAGGACAACATCCTCAAGGGTTTTAGATGACAAATCTACACATGTCCCACATTTCAAATATGGTAAGCAGTCGACACTCATTTGTTGTTCCCATCTTAGGTCACAGGATATTGATTTTGTGTTTTGAACACGGTCAACTATTATCCTCCATCATCACACCGACCCATTCAAGCCTTGAATGTAAGTTACATGATTCACATTATTTTCCACCCCATCATGTACAAATGGAATTTTGACTCTCCTGGAACTATACCTCAGTGCACATTTTCACGTTAGGAGAACGAAACCGCGGTAAGGAATCATTCGGAACAACGCACCAACTTCCCTTTGGCATGCATTCCAGTTATTGAAAAAAAACCTCTTCCACCCTTATTTCACACACCAAGTTTGACTCCCCTGGGATTAGGAATTAGATTGAGGTCTGTTCCTGTAGGGGAGGATTCTGCCTCTCCACGGTCCGAGCTCTAAGACCTTAAACTAAGATATCTTTTATAACTACATACATCTTGATACCCATTCCCATGGGATATGTAGGCATTCCTAGACATCCCGTATTTGGTTCCATCTTGAGTTCCACTAATTTATCTCTTTTTTTCTACCTTCTAGGCTCTGACTCTTATAGGACCGTCTGACATGGCGCATATGGGCGTATTCCCTCATTCACATCGACTTTGCAATAGCCACACCATATATGCCCCTTTCTAGGTGTTAGTCCTCCCTACATCCTGTCCCACGTGGCATTAAACTTTATGTTGGCCCGCACGACGTTAAAAGGAACCTTCATGAACTACAAGTGGCTTGATTCCCATCCTCATGAGATATGTAGGAATACCAGAATATCTCCTCTATGGGTCCAGCTCAAATAGGGGCTATCCTCTTTTGTACATTATCCTCTAACCTTTTCTAGCCCCTCAGCCTGAGTTTTCCTCCTCTGAATCACACATGGTATGATCTGGACCTCATCCTCATTCACGTCGAGTATCCTTTATCATGTCTTTCACATTCCCTCTGGAACCTTGTATCTCTTGTTTATTTCTGATCCATATGACTTCAAACTATGATTCCTTGTCCCACATGGCTTTAAACTATTACATATATACCACACTGTGTTAAAGTGCATTGTTGGTCCTATCACATGACCCTAAAATTGTGACAAAATCGTCTAGGCTGAATGATGAAAAACAGCATTGCACCAAGATATCCTTACTCCAGGGGGAATAATGTTTGGTATCAGTCACACACCATACCATTTTTCAATTCCTGCATATGGGTTATTTATTCTTGTGAAATTCTTGGACTTTTAATCCTAGATCCATCGCTTCACAAAAAAACACTCATTCATCCTAAATGAAAAACAAGACCTATCAAATACTGCTTCTTTCGGTGAAAGGTCCAAACCCTCACAACCTTATTATCTCTGGAACTAGAATCCTACCATTCCATCCATATAAATACATGTGGATTGATTCCCATCCACAAGGGATACATAGGAATGCCCGTGCACTTTGGCTCAGGCCTAGCCTAACTTTCGTTTTCTGTCCCTCGACCAAAAACCTCCCAAAGGAACAAATAGTGATCTGGACTCCAAGTCCTCATTCATGCCAGGATTTATAATTGCCTCACCATGTGTCTCATGTATTCCCTACCATATATGGTCCAAGATCATTTACAATAAACTAAGACCACTCTGTATCCTTTCCTCGAGACATTAAACTGCATGATGTCTTCCATAACAATGTATGGCTTGATTCTTGTCCTCATGGGATACATAGAAATACCTAAACACATTGTCTCTGGGTCCATCCCAAGGAATCTAAAATCGTATCGTCTCTCTATCCCCCATGGCCCAAAATATTTTGGGAGGATGTGGGGTGGAAAATACCTCTTGGGTTCTCATTCACGTTGGGTTTTCGAATAGCCGCACCATGTTCCCCCATGTCTTTTCCCAATCGGGTATGAGTTCTATGAACCTAAACTAAGATCTCCCTATGGGAACTATGCGTTGGGTTCGGTTACTTCGCCACCCTCTGGCCATTCCATTAAATCAACCCCCCTCAATGGATCATCCTATGACCATTAATCTAGAATCATGCAACCTCAGGACCCTTGTTCTTGGAGGGGGACCCGACTCCCTCCATACGATATGTATTATTATCGTATTCAGATTCATTATGGAAGCACCCGAAGTGTGAAATATTTACAGGGACATTCCCTCGTTCCATGTCCAAGCTTTATGAGCCCATAATTTGGATCCTCATCCTCTTCCATGCCGGAAGGGACCCCCTTTAAAACCTGGTCTCATGCCACACCAAATTACCTACCATCTTGGGCCAACATCCCCGAGGACCATTGATGACATTTGTGACAGGTCCCATGTTCTGAACATTGTCAGTGGTCGAACCTCATTTGTTTGTCCCCATTCAAGGATAACACGATATGGATGCTATGTTTTGAACATGGTCAGCAATTATCCCCTATTTTCATTCCACCATCATTGTGGTCCAGATCTCAAGCATCATGATTCACATATTCCCAATTTCTTATGTTCAAGTGGAACTCCAACATACTCGGCATTGCTCCTCTGTGCATCTAGGTGCATTATATAGGCGGGTCAGTATCATTGGGACATCGTTTAAATAGTGTCCCATCACCCATAACATGTTCCTTCCTATGTCAGGAAAGTCCCATCAATACATAGTGCTTCCCACATCGAGCATGTCTCACATGGGATTTGTAGTTCTGGTTGGACGTATACTGGCGCAACCTTATCGCACATGCCTTCCTTCATCCTACAGGATGTTAATATGTGCTCTTGAAACTATGTATGGATTGATTCCCATCCTCATGTGGTATTTAGGAACGCCCGACCACTTTGCCTCAAGCCCAGACAATCTTTCACTTTTGGTCCCAGGACCTAATGAACTTCCTCCAAGGATGTGTGGTGTATTGTGGATATCTTATGTCCTAATTCATGTCAGGTCTATGGCTACTGCACCACATACTCCCATCCTTGTATTTCACCTTTCACCCTTCATCCTTTTGTATGATGTTAAACTACATGAGCCCATATGTCCTCAACGCAAGACACTAAACTACAATTATACCCTGGACAAGTTCACGATGCCCCATGTTAATCATGGGATGCACCAGATCCCTTTCCAAAGTGGTCTTGCTCGGAAGTATGCTTGATACGTGATCCGATGGATACACCCACCTAACGTTTCTTCATCATGGTGGTTTCATTTCAAGAGTGTTGGACTCCATTCGAACAACCCATCACTCCAACTCCACACTTTGTGTGCCCTTCATTCAGACCCATGTCCTCTTTCAAATATAAGGGACCCCCCTAAAAGTATGGATTCTTGGCTTATGGATCGCCTACTATCCTGGGCCAATTCTCTAGAAGACAAATGGATGACATTTAGAGTCATGCCCCATGTTTTGAACGAGGTCATTGGTCGAACCTCATTTGTTTTCTCCATTTCAGGATAACACAATAGGGATACTATTTTCTAAACACATTCAATAGTTATTCATCATTATCACACCGTCCTACAGTGTTCCCAATTTTTGGGTATTGTGATTCACACATTCAACTCCCCTATGATAGGATTAATTACAACGCCCCTGGCATTACCCTGCTCGTGCACTAGTGAACATTGGGAAAGCGTTGATTCAACTATTTGGAGGTCCTAATAATCCAACCAGGACTCCCCCTTTCTTTCGGAATATCTGAATTGGTTTTTAAAAACCCCTGGATGACTGAAGTGTGGTTTTTACTCTTACATTTGGGTGGAAAAAAATGGTCGTCATCCCTTGTTTCTCACACTGGTCCCAACCCACTTGAGCTTTGGGATTGATCACTGGGCACTCCAAAAATATGATGGGAATGTAATAATCTAATAAAAATAACGAAACCCATGCATGCATCCAGCATAAAACAATCAAAACATGAAAGTACATTCGAGGGTTTGTAATCATTGCAATATCCAACAGTCAATCCCTCCCATGGAAAATTTAACCCCATTAAAAGAGAGTTTCAACTCCACCACCCTCTCTCTTATGACATCCATGATTTGTTGTTTCCTGTCAAGATCCCACTCCTCCTAGGCAGCGATAGGGTGCAATTCATCAGCCACGATCCAGGCCCTCTCTATATCGGTCTGGATGACAGACATTTCTACAGAGGCTTTCACCATGCGCTCTTCTGCCTCTTCCAGCTGGACCTTCAATCACAATATTAGCTTTGATTTTGCATTGAGGGAAGTTGAGTTCTCATTCATCTGGAGCTACAGCCATTGAAACTCATTCTCATCCTCCCAAAGCCCCTTGATGTTCGCTGCTTTCCTCCACTACCAGCCCACACTGAGGCCATAATCATACTCCCAAATCTTCTCTGCCATAAGAACTTGGATGAGCATGTGGGGATGCTGGGAACCCAATCCAGCAGCACACAGTTCACACAGCTGTGAATGAAGTTTCACCATCTCATCCATCCTTTTCACTTGGGGGTGTATTCAATGAAGCGCTTGATCAGCTTCCATGATCGGCGACAGACTATTTTGAAATCCTCTTCATCATAGGTCATCTCATCCCATTCGGTGCGGTTGGCAGGCTCATATGCGGGGAACGCCCCTAGAAACTCATTATAAGAGTCCACATCAAGTGTTTTATTGTGTATGGTGGGGCCTAGGCTGTATAATCGATCCTCATTCTCGGATTTCCCCTAAATGATCTTGGGTTCAGCCCCACTAACGGTCCCACCAGTGATCTGGAGAGCCGCCTCTTGGTCAGTTTGGATCTCCACTTCCACGATCGCCAGTATTCCCATAGGAATGATGTTGCCAGAAGTCCCGACCAACCTCACCCAGGCGGCCCACGCCATCAGATGAACTATGCATACCAAGAGGGTAACAGATGTCGTTAGCCTGGTTAATGAGTGGCAGTCATGAATTGCACGAAGGAAACATACATAGGTCAAACTATCAATCTTTTTCCCAATCTGATGCTTTGGGGACCCCGAGACGTGGCCCTCTGTATATTATAGTGATGTTTGAAAATTCTGTGGGAGCCATCTTGGGTGCCTTGGCCCCACAAGGGCATTAATCGCAATTGTAGTAGGCACGGATCCCGAAGGTCCTGCATCTGTATCTTCTGTAGGGAGAGAGTGGGTTCAGTGTATGAGGTTCTCCTGCATAGTTCAAATATTATTGAGGAATTCAAAATGACCTAGAAACAGACCTTGTGTAAGGGGCTTAGAATGTTACCTCAAGGGCCTCTGAAAATTCCTCAATATCTAATCCTTGGTCACCAACATCACCTTCCTCCAATGGGTTCCCTCTACTGGCAACCTCCACCCAGGAGGACTCATCTGATTCTTCCGATAAAGGAATGTGCTCTCTCATATCAGCAGTCGATAACTACAGAGGGTTCGTTTGATCCAACAACACCTTCACTCGGTCTGAAATTGGATGCGGGGTACCCCATGAGTGGAAAAAATCCTCCAACTTAGTCAAGTATCACTCTGCCTCCTCCTCCTAGGATACTACAATTCCATCCGTGACTGGGCCAATTCCTTGCAAGTCCATCCAGAGATGATTTAAGTTCTTCCACATCTCAGACCGGCTGAAGAATTTCCTATTGACCTTTTAAATGTCCTATGCCTCTAGGAAGGCAGAGTTCCCCAGCATGTCTATATAGCGAGCCACTTCCCTGAAGCCTAGGGAGGATATCCTACAGAATCCTCTTGGTGGCCTCCCCTATAAATAACTCTATTCTTCTGGGACCACCGGGTCTGCTATCGTTGTTGGATCCACTGTCGCTACCTCCCCCTCAACCAGTACAGGAATCACTTCCACGGCAGCCCCACCACCACAATATGTATTTTCCTCCTTCCAACCTCAGCCTCGAGGTTGTGGAGGCATTCCATCACCGACTCGAATGGTTGGATACTTCAGCATGTCCCCCGAGTTGGCCGCCTACCAGCTTTTCGCATAAAACTTCACCAACCCAAATACGGTTGTGGGTGGAGAAAGCTCATTCCGCATCTTTCCATCCTCACATGTGAACATGAGACACATCGACCTAATAATACATGGATGTTCCTCATGGTGCACCCCAAAATAGTCCAATGGGGTCAGCTGCTGCATACACTAAAATTGCCTGGAAAATCGGTGTGGGGTGTACGGCTCACATAGAGGCTCAGAGACTAATATCTCCATTAGGTCTCCACCTTGAAAGGCCCGGAGATAGGACCAGTTCTCTTTTGTTCCTTGGAAAACATCAGTAGAAGCACCTGTTGGCAGCGAGAACAGATAAAAGTTGAATTCTTCTATCTTCTAGACGTGGTTCAGTAACGTTTTCACAGTCAGTTTGGCTTGAAATCCCACTACGACATTCAAAATTGATGGGCGGATGTTTCATCCTAGAAAATATATGGGGTTCATATATTCATAGACCCCCCTAACGTGCACTTCTATCCACCCATTCAGAAGGTGTAATGGCCCGCATTTCCTCTATGGCCTCTTCCCCTCACTGATATTCCACCACATCATGTACAGCATGGCGAGCATCGGGATTCTGAGGTTCACCTGCCCTCCTATTCCCAATATGGATGTCATGATAAATGTGCTTGGTCGCATGACCATGTTCTTATCCCTCACTGGAAAGATCCAACCACCGATGAGAGCAGAAATGAATGCCTCCAGCATGACTAACAGTTGTTTCTAAGTTATGACACTGAACCACCATGTTTTCCACTAGCTATCCTCTAGGAGCTACCAGTATGACTGTTCCTTTCCATGATGACCCCCCTTCGGGAAAGTACGAGGCCTCAACAAAAACTGTCAATTTTCCACGAACTTTAGAAACTATTTAAAACATCGTCTGAAGTGGATGTCTCTCACTGCATCGTTGCCCTATCCTGGAAGCAGCACCATCAGTTCCATCGCCAGTGGAAGAATTTGCTCTGGATCCTATCATAAACCCATAGTAGAGAGGAATTAATCATACATCACCCCCAGTATCGAGAACCCTGAGATCTGGTGCACGTATCATAAACTAATTCCAACCCCCTCATGATGTAAGTGGAAGGTATTGGTCCTTAGTGACAACCTTCTCAACAACTCTAGCATTAGCTTCCTCTATTGGTAGATATGAAATTGAGAGGCCCAAGCCGCCTCATATAGGCCCAATATCTTCATCTCTACCCCAAACTCTTCACATGTGGCACCTAACCAGTAGGCCCAGGCCTAGTCATCGGTGATGTTTCCGCCCTGGTGTAAATCCCACTCGTCGGACCATCCCTTCCTCAGGAAGCTCAGGGCCTCCTACAAGAATGTCTGGTACATAGTGGGGGATGTCTTTGGCTGCAATTCCTTACCATCAACATTTTTTACATGGTTTTACAGGAAATCAATAATAACGAGTGTTATGTCATCCTAGGCATGGCCATCAGCAGCCCTAAACCTCTGGAGATGGCATGACGTGCTCCTAAACCAGTAAGCTGGTTTGTCCCTACATGTTTCAGGGATGAAGATGTCATCCATCAACCCAAATCTATATATCGATAGCCTCTTACATAGCAGATAGTTCCTCTGGAAATTCAACAGTAGCTCCACCAGTGAATTGTAGTCAGAGTGGCTCTGTATCATCTCCCATAAACCCAAGTTATTCTCCCTTTCCCCCCTTCATGCAGCATTTTCAAGGACCCCATATAAGCCTCATGGTGAGCCATTCAGTTTTGAAGTTTACGATTTCTTTGGGTTTGGTTCGTGAAGCTCTTCCACAGAGAAAGTTAGTGGAGATGAGTAATGAAGGAAGTTCGTAGAGTCCCACCACAGCCTTCATACATAGTTTGTAGAGTTCATTGACGTGAAGTCAAAGATTCATTGTGCGCCACGAAGCTGAAAATCACAAAGTACATGGAGCTTCGCGAAATGAGAGCAGAAAAAGACAAAAATGTTGATAAGAGAAAGTAAAAAATATATGTCAAATACCCTATTTATAGGAGAGGACCCTAGGTGCTTCGAGGCATGTCTGATCTGCTATGAGATTTGCTGTGCTCCAGCCCATGCACACCGCTCTTCCTTGTAAGCCCCCTTCATGTGTCACCTTCGTGATTGACTAGGGAATATTGGTGGTTGACCCTTTGACATTGAACCTCAATTTCTCCTCATCTCAAAGTCCACGGGGGGTATTTTTTTGTGCCAAAATGAAGGAAAATAAAGGAAAAAGTGAAATAATTAGGGGTTTCCTTGTGAAGATCGCTCGCGGAGCCCCCGTGGCCCCACGGTGGGAGCAAAGCGCCCCCTTCGCGAACCCGTTGCGGAGCTAGGAGGTGGGATGCTCTGCGAACCCCTTTTAGGTTTTCGAACCCACCATGGAAAAAAGATATGGTATGATCTGTGAACCAATTTGAGATTTGTGAACCCGCCGCGGAGCAAGGAGGTGGGATACTCTGCGAACCCCGTTGACGTTCGTGAACCTGCTGTGGGGAAATATCCGTCTTCGTGCTGAGAAAGATCTAATTCGCGGCACCTCTTGCCTATAAATACTAGGCTCCCCTAAAGCCCAAAATACATATCCTCCGAACTTTCACCTTCTGAGCTCCCACGTCATGAAGAAATTTCGTCTCTACGAACCATGAGCTTTTTAAGTTACTTTTGCATCATGAAGTGCCTTCCCTTTGCATGAATTCCACCCCTCTTCAAAGAGGGATTCCCTTCGTGGATCCCCCATGCCTCTGCAAAGGAAGGAGATCCGCAAGGGGACTCTGCTCATCACAAATCATTTATGCTTCGCGATGTACCCTTCATAAACATGTGCTCCACATGCTATGGTGTGGTCACCATGCTTCGTGAAGCACATTACTTTGCAAGGCACCCTTGCTTCGTGAGGCATTGCTCCATGAATGACTTTAAACATCACAGAGCACCTTCAATATGCACATATTCCCTATGAAAATGCTAGGTGATGTCACTTCACAAAGTACACCCCTTCGTGATGCCTCTCCACTTCACGGAGCACCAGAGCTTCACAAGGCCTCTACCTATGCACTTATTTCCTCTGCAACTCCTTTTCCCATGCAGCCCTTCAGGTTTGTATGATGAAATTTCAACGTCCATTGGGTAATTCTTCCTATTGAATTGATTTTCCTCATGGTTCTTTGCATAGTCATGCTAATGGAAGTTGTTTATTCGCATAGTCACACTAACATGGACCCATTAATGGATCACTCCATAACACCCCCCCAACACAGCATTATTGATGCCTTCCATCCATCAAGGGTGAGAAGGTATTTGTTATATAAGACCTAGGGGTGTAGAGTTCACCCACCTCGTCCAAGTTGTAGGATGTTAAACTGGCAAGCATCATCGTCCCCAACACATGACATTAAATTGTAGACTCACCCCATGCATCATATGCGGGGTGCCCTGTCTCAAACATTCTCTATGCCCACTGGTCTCTATGGGAGTGAAATCATTCCTCACATGGAATGAGATTCTCTTTTTGGGAGCAACATTAGTCCACATTGACCGAGAAACTACTTTGGTGTAAGCCCCTAGCTTTTCTTGCCGGAGGTAGCACCTCTGCTCCTCTTATCTTCTTCCTTGCCAAAGACCATAGGAGAGATGGGCATCGGGACCTTTGTAATCATGTCCCTCACTCGTTGTTTTTTGTATCCACCTGGGCCTCTACCCTGGAGTAAGTCCCAATTTCTATCACCCTGGGTTGCTAACCACGCGTAAGCCCCAATTTCCTCTTTGGGCCACTAACCACGTGTCTGCCCCCATCCCACATCCCCTGGATGCACCTTACGTGACGTGATCTTCAGGTCCTTGCTGCCTCTTTTTTCTCACACCGAGCATGACTCATGTGGGCAAAGACAAATCATTGACCATGGAATCCTATCTCAGTATCCTAGAGTGTAATCCCCACACTCACTTACGATCTATGCATACTTTGATCCTTACCAAGGCAAGGTACATAGGAATCCACCCTGAGGTTCAAGCCAACAACCATTGGTCCTGACCATCTTCTCGTCAGTTCGCCAACCAACTCCCGAAGTACGTGGACTTTGATCCTTGCCAAGGTGAGGTACGTAGGAAGCCTCTCTAAGGATCAAGTCCAACAACCACTAGTTCCAACCCACTTCACGTCGGATCACCATCGCCCTACATGACCTCAAACTGCATGCCCCCTTTTCGTCCTACATGACTTTAAATTGCATCAACCATCCCAAACTACATGGACTTTGATCCTTGACATGGAAAGGTACATAGGAAGCCTCCCTAAGGTTCAAGCCTAACAACCATTGGTCCCGACCATCTTCACGGGTGTTTTCTAACTCACTCCCAAACTACGCGGACTTTGATCCTTGCCAAGGCGAGGTACGTAAGAAGCCTCCTTGAGGTTCAAGGCCAAAAACTAGTAGTTCCGACCCAATTCATGTTGGATCACCATCATCCCGCATGATATCAAACTACATGCCCCTTTTCTTCTTGCACGACGTTAAACTACATCCACCATCAAAAACTAAATGGGATTCGATCCTTGTCTCCTAGAAGGGTTACGTAAGAATCCTCTATGAGGTTCAACCCCATCTAGCGGTAAGCCATTATGACCACATCCAGTGGTAAGACATTGTGATCCCCATCTAGTGGTAAGCAGTTGTGACCCCATCCAGTAGTAAACCGTTGTGACCCCATCCAGTGGTAAGTCGTGGTGACCACATCCAGCAGTAAGTCGTTGTGACCTCATCTAGTTCTAAGCCATTGTGACCCTATCCAGAGGTATGCTGTTATGACCCCATCTAGAAGTAAGCTATTATGACCCCATCCATCGGTAATCCGTTGTGACCCCATCAAACAGTAATCCATTGTGATCCCCATCGAGCGGTAAGCTATTATGATCTCATCCAGTGGTAAGCCGTTGTGATCCCATCCAGTGGAAAGCCATTGTGACCCCATCCAGAAGTAAGCCATTGTGATCCCCATCAAGCGGTAAGCCGTTGTGACCCCATCCAGGGGTAAGTCGTTGTGATCCCCATCTAGTGGTAAGTCATTGTGACCCCATCCAGCAGTAAGCGGTTGTGACCCAATCCAGCAGTAAGCGGTTGTGACCCCATCCAGTGGTAATTTGTTTGACCCCATCCATTTGTACGCCATTGTGACCCCATCCAGGGTTAATTCATATTGACCCCATCCAGTGGTAAGCTGGTGTGACCCCATCTGGAGGTAAGTCGTTGTGACCCCAACCAACATTATGCCATTCTGAGCCCATCCATCGGTAAGCTGTTGTGATCCCATCCAGTGGTAAGACATTGTGATCCCATCCACCAGTAAGACGTTGTTATCCCATACAGCGGTAAGCCATTGTGATCCCATCCCGCGGTATGGCGTTGTGACCCCATCTAGCATTAAGCCATTGTGATCCCCATATAGTAGTAAGACATTGTGATCCCCATCATGCGGTAAGTCGTTGTGACCCCATCCAACTATAAGTCGTTGTGATACCCTCCAGTGGTAAACTGTCATGATCCCTGTCCTGCGGTAAGCCTTAGTGATCCCATCCAGTAGTAATCTATTGTGATCCTTATCCGGTAGTAAGCTACTGTGATCCCATCCTGCTGTAAGCTGTTGTGATCCCTATCCGGCGGTAATCCGTGGTGATCCCCATCCAGCGGTAAGACGTTGTGATCCCATCTAGCAGTAAGCCTTTGTAGTCCCCTCAATTGGGAGCCAAATTTTGTGTCTTCCCATCTGGCTTCATACCAAATCATGGGCCGCTAATCACACGTAAGTCCCAACATGTCATCGGGTCGCTGTCCTTCACACGCACCGAAATTTCATGCCCCAACCTTGAGGTTTCACTTCCTTTGGGTCCCTTTCATACAGGTCACCTCTTTAGGTGTCCCATCGTTTCATGAACTATTAGGACATTGATTCCCTTCCACGGGGATACATAGGAGGTTTCTTCGAGGCTCAAACCCAACATAACAGTTGTCCTCAAGTTGACTCCATCTCATTCTCCATCCACTTAATTTAACCATCCCTCATCCATCCCAATTCTTATCTGGGCCACCACATCCCCGTGAGATCATACCAATTCACTTCCTAAAATCAGTTTTTACCCTAGGGGTTACACCCATCTGATCCACTCTAATCAGTGTTCCAATCAGTTTGATCTATCTCCGCTAGACATTAAACCTACGGAAAACCCTATGATTAATAATGGGAAGTTGAGGATAACCACAGATACATGCCTATGACATATAATTCCCAGCAGTCGATGTGGGATTCCTCAGGCTTCTACACCCTTGATGGGCCTTATAATAAGGGGAAGAAACCCATATGCACTAGTGTTCCAACATACAGATGCGTCAGTGATGTCCAACATGACTACTCATCCGACCAAAGGTTACTACACTGACCGGACCCCTTGGAATCTCCTGACAGAAGAAGTGTACGTAACTGGTGTTCATGAAGATATGGAACATGAAAGAGTATGAAGAACAACATCTTACGTCTATAAGGGAGACTTGTACTAGGTGATGAGATCCAAGGAGGAATCCATGAAAGGATGAATCGACACCCCATCATCTCTTTTCAATCTAGGAGAAAATGTCCCAGAACAAGAACGGATGCCACCCGCCTTTGGAAAGTGGGAATGCAAATCAACAAAAGGTGCATCCCCATCATCCTCGTATAGAAGAATGTGTGTCCCCTGGTGAAAGTGTCGAAAACAAGTATGCTATAGCATATTTATGTGGTGTAGCCACTTCTTCAGAGCCTGAGTGGGTATCCTGTGAAACCCATGGGTGGCCTCATTTACTTCCATCCCTATTCATCTGGGTCCACTGGGTCCACCGCTCCCACATTCCTCCCACTCAGTGCAGGTCCTAGAATTATTCAACTCATCACTACTATATCCCCCACTACAACAGTGTGTTCTTTCCACTTTCCATCACCGACATTAAGTTTTTGTAGGAACCCCATATTTAGCACGGATGGTTCACTGTTTCAACATTTCCCAATGGTAGGCTACCTCCAAACATTTATCATACTCTTTTACTATCCCACAGATAGTTATAGGCGGAGGAAGATCAATCCCCATATTCTCATCTTCCCACACGAACATAATCCACATATGCCTCATCCCACATGGTTGGTCTTCATGGCATAATCCCAAGTAGACTTGCAGTTTCAGCCTCTGTATGCAATATAACTGCCTCACAATGTGGTGCGGCATGTACGACTCATCAATAGTATTACAATCGATCTATGCTACCAAAAATCCACCTAAAAAGTTTAGGAGATAGAACTGATGTTTTTTAGTTCCCTTACCGCCATCAATGAATACACATGTTAGAAATGGAAATGGATGGAAGTAGAATTCATCTACCTTCTAGAAATTGTTGAGAACTAGTGGTGGAGTCTGCTTGGCTGAAACTCTCCCCACCACATTCAAAACAACTTGTCAAGAATCTGAACAGGGAGGATAAATAAGGTTCAGATATTCTTAGGTGCCCATGTGTGCCACTATCTATCTATACAAAAGATGGAGTGGTCCACACAATCATTGTGGTTTCTTTCCCTCACTAATGTGCCACATCACCTTGTACAGTTTGGCCAGCCCTGGGATCCCCAAGTTGACACTCTCCCCCATCGCTAGAACGAATTCCATAATGAATGTGCTTGGTCAGACACCTTTTTTTCATCCTGCATTAGGAACATCCATCTATAGATTAGAAAATAAATGACCCCATCTAGACTAACCATTGGCTACTACTCGTTGTTGACATTATACCACCCAACTTCAATTGGTTATCCTCCAGGGTTCACCAATAATAATTCTCTTTACTAAACTGGGATCCATTTGGATAGGTGGTAGGCCTAACATGTAGCTTTCTGAGTGATTCCTTCCCTTTAGCGGTAGGCCTTGATGAGAAGTTTATGATGTTATAAAACCAAAAAACAAAGTGGGTGTCCCTCACCGACTACGTTTCCTTTCTTGGAATCAGATCCGTGAGTGCCTTTTCTAGTCGTGGAATCTCCTCAGAAGCCTCCCATGTGTTCTTAGTGAAGAGGAACATGTCATACATCACCCATAATATTGGAATCCATAAGATCATATGAAGGTACAAGAGGATGGTGATGACCTCCCTATGGTGAAGATGAAAATTGTTGGTCCTCAACGACCACCTACTCAGTAACTCTGACATTAGGTGTTTCAACTTATAAATGTGTAATTGAGCACCCCAGGTAGCTTTATAAATCTCTACTCACTTCAGGTTTTCCTTGAATTCTTTTAAGGATTCACAATCCTAGTAACCCCAAGCCCAATCCTCTATAAAATGTTCATCATGGCATAGGTCCCAATAATCAGTCCCCCCCTTAACCGGGTTCCCAAAATCTACCTTGAGGATGGTGTGGTACTATTGGGGAGATACCTCTAACTACAATGCCTTCCAATCAACACTTATTACATTATTATAAAGGAAGTTAGCATTGATAGGTGTGTGGTATTCCCATTTATGACCATTGGCATCCCTGAACCACTCGCACTTGCACGACATAGTTTTATACAAATAGGTTGGTTCATCCCTAGTTTTTTTCAGGGATAAAAAAATCACCCCTCATTCCATAGCTTTACAGAGACAATAT
The DNA here is from genome assembly GCA_963277665.1 of Viscum album. Taxonomy (NCBI): domain Eukaryota; kingdom Viridiplantae; phylum Streptophyta; class Magnoliopsida; order Santalales; family Viscaceae; genus Viscum; species Viscum album. Next base: position 2,058,501,739 of record OY728133.1, on the reverse strand, counting down.
TTTTCATAGAGGATAGTTATTTTGGATTTATGAGAGGAGATCCACCATGGATTCATGGTATGAATTGCTCTGACACATTCCCAGATTCCCTGATTATTCGACATCTCTTCCATTCAGACAACATCTTCAAGGAACCCTCCAGAAGCTTCTTGGTTCTCCATTCCATCCCACAACATTAGAATATATCTTTTCTGGATCACAATGCTCGATTTCAGGGACTGGACATAGAGTTCTTCCACAAATCTCACAGAAAAAACCTTTGGAGTGAACAATTATAGAGTCAAAAGACATTCTATGCAGCATAGAGAAAAAGATGTATCACTTCAAAATTTGTGATCATAGAGTGCATCAAGTTTTTCAAATATATAGCTCAAGTGAAAAGATTGGGAGATAATTAAGAAAAAAATCGGGGTCATCCTACCCTATTTTAAGGTGAAGAACCACTAAGATCCAAGGCATATCTGGCTGCAGCGAGCTTCATGGCGTTCTCAACATGCACATTGTCTATCTTCATTGTAACCCTACTTCATAATCTAGCTTTGTGATCTGCCTAAAATTTTGGTGATATTAATTCATAATTAAACCCTCTTTTTCTCCTAGGATCCAATTCTGAGGGGGAAATTTTTTCTTCCAAAATATGGGTGGGGGAAAGATAAGAAAAGGACATAATGGTACCAATAAGGGTTGCTTTGTGAAGCCCTTTTGCACTGTGGTCAGCGCAGAGCCAAGGCCATCTCAACTCCTGCTGCAAGGGATGATAATGGTCAACTATGTGGTTATGATGAACCCAACAGATGTCTTAGCACCATGGATGGAATAATCTCTCCTCTTTGGTACCTTGGAAATTGACGAAAGCCTCTACGACTACCATGAAGGGGATGAAGGAAGCCTCTGCGCTGTTGAGGGGATGGCGGTTGACTTCGCGGTCATGAAGTACTTGGCACCATCTCCCTCCAATAGAAAAGCCCAAGTTTCTTTGTGATTCACCCTCATAGCACTGTTCCCCCTTGGCTCAAACAAATAACCAGCTCCCCCATTCCAAAGGGGCCAGAACCTGACATTTCATCTTCCAAATTCCCATATCATAAAGAACCCTTTTCTCTACGAAACATTAGAGAAATGAATAATATGTGGTACATGAGCATTGAAATATCCCATTCACATTACTCAAATTTACCACCTCTTCATGGAGGGATTCCCTTCACAGATCCTATGGTTCATCTCTAAGGAAGGTGACCACAATGGGTACTCAGGACTTCCCACAACACCCTAGCTTCATAAAATAAACTTGAAAAACATGTGTACTCCATGCTGAGGCCGAGACACTATGCTTATCAAGGAAAATCCATTTGAAAATTAATATCCTCTACAATAATTTGTTCTCTATGGAGCCCTATATTTTACGAAGCCATGTGCTTTGTGATCCCTTATGCTCTGTGAGCCCATGAGATCTGCGAAACCAGGTGATATGCGATCCTGTGTGCTTTACGATCCCATGATCTTTGTGAATCCATAATATCTACAAAGACCTATTCTCTATGACCCCTTAATATGTTCAAATCCCTTCTATGTGAGGCCAATTTCTTTTTGAACCCTTCTCCCGTGCATCCCTCCAGGCCTATATGATGTGATTTCAAGTTCCCTTGGATAGTGGATCTTGTTGTATAGATTCGATTCATACTTCCATGAATAGTCACACTAGTGGATATTACTTCTGTGTATATCCATGCTAACATGAGCCCCTAAATGGATCCCTAAAAAACCCCATCTCCAGATGGCATTGATGGTGCCTTCCATTTAGTAAGGTTTAAAGTGGGCTAGTTATTTTTTTCTATGGGTGGGGTGTAGATCCTCACCGCTTGAGCTAAAAGGCGTTAAACTGAAAAGAACCTATATCTCCGATTCATGATGTTAAATTGTGATAAAAAAATAAGAGACAATTCTAGAGAACACCATGAAGTGGATGGGCATCATCGCCTTCTCACTCCCCTCTCCCTCTAACATTTGTCACCATATGCACCTTGGGCAGTCTCCACGTAATCCTCATCACCCTATAATAGGATGATTAAGGTATGATGTCTATATCTTCATTTTACATCTAGAACCACAATTGGGCCTCCCCTTGGAATAAGTCTCAGTCTTATTCTCATTCAGATGCTAATGATGCATAATCCCCACTCCATTAATTGTAGCCGCACCTTTCTTGACGCGATCATTTGATCTTTGCTGCCTCTTGTTTCTCATACCGAGCACGAATCACATGGGATTAGAGTGACAATGAATTATAACATCATCTTTTGGATTCCTTAATGTGTAATCCCCATTCCCATTTTCACCGAACTACATATACATTGATCTTTTCCCTCTTCAGCAAAAGTACGTAGGAAGCCTTTCTATGTTTCAATCCCATCACCCATCATTCTTGACCACTTCACGTCAACTCACCCTCATCCTACATGACATTAAACTGTATGCACATTTTGGTCCAGCATGACGTTAAAATGTATGATTCCCTACTTAGGGGGTTTTAACCCTATCTCATAGACATGGTACATAGGAAGCATCCCTAAAGTTCAACCCCAGACAATGGTAAAATTTGGCGACCCCTTTTTGGAACCCACATCCCTGGTCCACCCTTTAATGGTGTAATACCAGTTCTCGGGATACTAAAAATTTATAATCCCAACACTCAATGCACACTCATTTTACCAAACATTACCCTATTGTGATGGGATAATATACATGTGTAAGACCAAACATGTCGCCATATCACAGTCCAATGTGTACACGCCAACTCCATGCCCCATCCTGAACTACATGAACATTGATTCCCTACTTAGATGATATATAGGAAGCCTCTCTAAGGATCAATACCATCACTCATGTCCCATCATAATCTCTCACTTAAGCATTTGTATTTTGGGGATGTTATGCCCCAACCCATATGTTCTACATTATTTGGGTCAAATCTAAGGGTCCACCCTCATGGTCCACCGTCTGAGGTCACCCATCACACCACCGAACTATGTGGACTTTGATTCCCTATGATGGGGATATGTAGGAAGCCTCTATAATGTTCAGGACTAACATAACCATCATATTCACTTCGGTTCCATCCCATACCTTCCATCCACTTTGTTCAACCATTCATCATCAATCCTAATTCCTACTCGGGCTGACACATCACGGTTGTATCACACCGTTTCCATAAGTATATAACCATTAATAAGTATTAAAAAATCTAAAATCTTCCAAACAATATATCCCTCTTTTGATGGGCCACTAACCTTTCATAATCCCCAACATGTATTCGGGTAGTTTTCTATTGTGTATACCATGATCCCATGATTCACCCTCTTGAACTATGTGGGTTTTGGTCCCTGTATTCTTTACAAGGAAAATAGGGTTCCCCCACATGTTTAAATCCCAACCAATGGTAAACCACAATTTCCCCTTTAATGGAACACAACCATCCTCAGATCCATCCTCATTGGGCGTCTTAATCCACCCATCTAGAAAATCTCCCTGGTTCTCCCTTCTAGGATTGTAGCCATCTGATCCACTCACATCAGTGTTCTGATCAGTCTAATACATCTCTTCTAAATGTTAAGCTATTAGCATACCCCATATTAAACATGTTAAGGAAATGAAAACATTCATGAAATATATATGCAATAAAATCCCCCAAATTGACGTGGGATGCCTCGAGCTTCCACAACCTTGAGAAACCCTATCATAATGGGAAGAAATCTAGGTGTAGTAGGGTTTTAGCACCCATACACACTAGCGATGCACAATGTGACTACTACCATGACCAATGTTTTCATCCCTATATTGACCCCATTGAATGTCCTAACATAAGTAGTGTAATTAACCTGCATCCATTAGTATATGGCACCAGGAAGAGTTTCTCGAACAACATCCTATTCATTATGGGAGACTCTGACTAGGTGAAGATTTTTGAGGGGGGATCCATGGAGGGAGAGGCCAACATCCCATCATCTCATTTCGATCAAGGAGAGAACATCCCTAAATAAAATTGGATGTCTCCCACCATTGGAAGGTGCTAATACAAGGCAACAATTAGTTTATCGTAGTACGGCGATGTACAACCCGATAGAAAGCGTGAGAAATAACTATAAACGAGAAGAATGTATTAATTATTGTGAAAACATTAACCCAATAGTTTCCTACAATTTATTATAATATAATTTTGATTCACCACTCTATTTTAATTTAAATGTTTTAAAATGGATGTCAAAAGATATCTTCAAAATGGATTTATTTATACATTTTTTATATCAACTACATGGTTTTGAAAAACATAAATTTTCAAATATTGTTTTCAATATTACTAATTATCATTATAGTTTTAAACAACCCCCTCAAGGTTGGCATGATAGGTCAACACATAAATATTATTAAATGATTTCTAAAAGGGGAAATTTGATTCCACAATTTTTCTTAAAATAAATTCAAATGATTTATTATTTGTTTAAATTTATGTTGATGTTGTTATTTTTTCTCAACTAATTTATATTTATAAAATTAATTATTATTATTTAATGAATAAGTAGTTTGAAATTAATTTAATGGGTTAACACAAAATTTTCATTTTTTTTATAATTTTCCAATATTCCAAAGGAACGTTTCTAAAATAATGTTAACACAGTAATGATATTCTAACGAATTGTTTCATGAATCACGCTAATAAAATTATAACACTCATTAGTACCACTTGTAAGATGACATTGGATGAAGTTTCATAGTATGTCAATTATAAGATATATATATAATAATGATAGGATAACTAATTTACCTTACTATTTCTAGGTCATACATTATGTTTAGTGTATTCCATTTTCTTTTTTTAATCAATTCTAATGGAATAACATTTAAAATATCCCAAAATACTTTTTTTATATGTAAAATGAACTAAAAACAAGGATTATATTTTCAAAATGTTGCATATTTTAACCATAATTATTTTTTGGTTGGTGATTTTTTATTATGAAAAGTAGATAGGATAAATAGGTATGGTACATATAACCTACAAGGAAAATAATTGTCTCAAAGATTAGTATAAACAATAACATTGTTTCACTATTTATAACTATAGATGAATAATCAATCAATGTATGTTGTTTCACTCAAATCATATGGATTATGCACAATATCCTAGGCATTGTTCCTATATATTCTAATGTTCTAATCATGTATAAAAACACAACTATGACTCCCACAATAAGAACAGTGATCTAAGGCACCACTTTTTATGAGATCACTTTCAAAAAGATGATATCATTCTTGATTTTTTTTTAAAACCATTAAATTTTTCACATATTCATTAAACCCCCTACTTTTTCTCATATTAACTTTATTAAACATTATTTGGGCATGAATAACATTTTATTCGTATCTCTTAAATATGGAAAACATGGAATATTTTTTAATTTTTTTTCTTCTGAATGTTTTTTTATAAAATTAATTATCTCTTCTCAATTTCAAAAACTATAAAATGTTTTCATACTTTTCATAATTTTATAATTGTAATATGATTGTGATAATCTATGAAATAAACCCTTATCCAGATTCAATCATGTGAATTTGGTTCTCGGTCAAATTCTCCAATTATTTTTTCCAAAAAAATAGTGGTTTATATTTTAACACATTAATTATCCTATGCATGGTGAGTGGGAATATACTGTACCCCTAGTCTGACAAAGCCAAGTAATTTTTTATGATTTATTTACGCAAAATTTTCTAAAAAATAAAAATGGAATGACATAAAAAATGCTTTATTATATTATATTAAATTATTTTGGTCATAATTATTATGAACCCTTTATCCCATCCTATTGCATTATTTTAGGGACAGTTAATCTTTTTAATACTTAAATGATCCAATAAGATATTTTATTTTTCTAAATTCCTTATTTTTTTACTCTTTATATTCTTAAAAATATTTTTCACTGTTTTATTTTTTTCTATTGAGATATAATTTTTATTTATGAATTTTTACTTTATTCCTAAATTATATTGAATATAGATCATTTGAAATGTTGATGTTTTCAGATTTTTTAAATATTTTTTTCTTCTCTCTAAATATAATTAATGCTGATATACATTATTTTAAATATTATATCACCTATTTTACTCTATCCCCCATTGTCAATCCTTTTTGATACACTTACTGTGTGCGAAGTATTCTCTTATTGGGGATATATTAGTTTTATGGGTAGATGTATCTATTATTTTTCAAAGGGGAAGAAAATTAGTAAAATTATTACAAGCTATGTTTTTTTTGAAATTATTATTTTTTATTTCTTTATTATGAAACATATTTTTAATCTTATCATTCCTATTCTTATATAATTATTAAACTATTTAATTATATAAGTTATTATTCTAGTTTATGTGATCAAAATAATTAGGGATATTTTTTTGACTCTCACCATATTATGTTTTAATGATCATTTGAACTCTTTATAACGTATAAAAATTAATTTATGTGATTTTATGTTAATATTGTTGATATATTGTAATAATATTAAAAGAAAAATGAAATATATTTGAATATGTTTTAATAGATGTATTATTGCCTTGGATGTAGGCTACATGAACCAAATAAGGTAATTATTTCATGTAGAGGATCCAAAAATTAAATCTATAGGAAACAAAATCGAATCTATGACATGGTAGATGATGTTATGGAAGATGAGTGGGATATATGGCTAAAATGGGAAATAAAATCTAGACATGCCAAAGGTGATGGTCATTTTTTAAGGTAAAAATGGCCAAATATTGCGAAGAATGGAGTGGTGAAAGTTGCATCAAAAGTGTATTTGTATTTATTGATTGGTATATATATTTTATTCAATTATTCAATGACTTAATTACACCATGATGAATTATATATGATTTTTGAAGGATTTAAAGGCTATAATTCTGTTCGGTGGGTTCCTTGGAAACTCACCTATCATCATTCAAATTAATTCTTCTATGAAAACATGCTACGATGAAAAAATATCTCTTAAGTGATCTCATTTTATAAATCCTATATTCTATAATATAGAGTATTTTTCTATTAAAAACTCATTTAATTTTCATCATTTACTCATTAGCTCTTAGTGTTTCATCATATTATTTTTAAGGAATTGTTAATAAGATAAAACTAGATTTCTCTTTAACAAACCTTCATCTTCCTCCTCTAATCTTCTTTTTTTAGTTCTACCTGCCTTTAATGTGGGTGTATTCATGTTTTCATTCGATAATAATTAATTTAAAAGGGGATATACCCATTTAAAATCTAGTTTTGATTGCAATTATGGTTTCCTTATATATTCTAAAATTCAAGGTAGTTTTGGTATCATAGCTACCATTAAAGCTAGAAGATTAATACATTAAATTATAATGTGATTGGGGTGGTAGATATATTAAATATTATTTATTTATGTCCAAACATCATATTATATATTTTTCCTTATTTATATTTAAAATTTTATATATTTATCTCTTCAATTTTTTCAATTAATAAAATTTTTATTCCATTAATACACACGTCGTTTATTTCTCAAATCGATATTTCAATTTTTTAATAATTTTATAGTATTACATTAATATAAAGTTGAAATTTTTTCATTGATTAATTTTTTATCTCATAAAAATGTTTTAAAACTTAAAAATTATGATTTATTCTACAAAAAAATTATATTTTCTATTTATTTTTTAAAGATGAAATCACCTAATTCTATTTTACCTTACTCCGACCTAGATGTTTATGTTAATAAATAAAATTAGTCTAGTAGTTATCATAGATATGTGAAATACTGCTTTTGAATGTGAAATGTTTTTTAGAAATAAAAAATGGCTTTAGAAATCTATTAAAAAGAAATATTTTGAAAAAATTGTTTCCAAATAATTGAATAATTAATATCATTTTTTTCAAAAAAAAAATAAAAAAAATATTACTAGTGACTTAAGTAATTTAGACAACTATAGTGGTTTCCTATACTTTTTTGATATTATGATCCCATGAGTAATGCTCACAGTAGAAGATGAACCTATAGTGGGTGGGATTAGGTATGAGATGTCCTGTATCAAGAATAGTGATAATTTTCAAGGTATTGGTTCTAATAATATGTGTGGGTATTTTAAGAGAACAATTATTGGGTTGATATGTTTAGATATATTACCCTGAGATAGATATACATGCCTCATTATGAGTTGGGTTAGGTTAATTCACAGTTAATGTGGGAGGTTACACCTATTGGGGTGATCATTGATCGTTGGATTGTACGGGTTGGTTGATCCACATTCCTCATGTGGGGAAATGAATTAAGATTACGTGTTGATCTAGGATAATGGGATAGTGAAACCTTAAAATAGAGTATTATAGGTTGATTTTTCTAGGTTTAGAGAAACTCTTGAGTAGTGTCTGATCTATTTTTGGGTTATGTCTAGGGTTTGGTTTGCTCATTTTGGGAATTTGATCACTATGGGTTCTTCATGATAGATGTGTTGTATTTTGATAAATTGGTAAGGTTTAAAGACCTAGATTCTTATTTTAGTTTAGAATATATTACTAGTTTCTATATTATTATAGATTCTATTTTTATGGACCAGGTTTATGAAATCCATGTGATATATTGTTGTTAGAGTAGTGAGAAGTTTGACCATGCTTCGAAAATAATATTTTATAATTCCATTGTGTTTTAAATGCAATGGTATTATGAACTTGGGATTTTTTTGGATAATTTACGGTAAGAGGATAAAAGGATGGTCTATTTAAAAATAATCAACCATCAAATGGTAAGAATGAAATTGATGATAAATTCATGGTAGGGCATTTCTATTGGAACATCAATATCTTTCAAAGGTTATATTTTATGGGCAATTCTTTATAGAAACAAACTAAGACTATGAATTTTGTAAATAATTTGGACTCATAATAGTGTGTTCATAATTAAGATGTTGGTAGTTGTTATTTTTTTCCACTGTTTATATCCTTCTAAGTTTGTGGAGGATTAAAAAATGAATGCATAATATAAATGTAATTATAGGGTAATGATAATTCTTTCGATAAATAAGTATTTACCATGAATGTTATTTGGAAAAGGTATCGAGTCTTGAATGTATAGTGTGTGTAAATATTATTTTTATTCATTCTTTTGAATATCCCCACTTGTTGTAATTTATTTCTAAGATCTTAGTAGGAGGGATGTTATGTTGAACAAGTTTAAATTTTGAAATTAGAAAATAGTGGTCAAGGACCCCTGGAATGGGTTTAGTTTAACCATCTTTACAATGATTATATAACATTAGGGACTATAATGTTTCATTAATATACCATGATGAATGAGGGTCTAATGGATCATGTAATGGTTTTTCATGGTGGTGGATGTTCCCATTCAAAAAATGGGTCTTACGCACCATCATTAAAAGGTTTTTAAGAGAACATATTGTGTGAGGATATTCCTAATTAGATATTAGGGTTATGAGGTGGTGGTATTTATAAGAATGTGCTAACTGAAATATCATAGTGTAAATGATGTATTTTATTTTGTACGTGATAAAATTGATAAAATTTGGATAATCGATAAGAATCATTATTATTAAAATATTTGGTCTAACTTGTGATATACATAATGTATTATCGATTTCAAGATGCTACTCACCTAATGAAGAAAATATTATTGGTGGTGAGCGGATGGAAGAAATTAAACTTGATTAAAAAACACAACATAATTTCTATATGCTGGTATTTAAAAATGTATATAAACTATGAAAAGAAATGTTAATAAATTATAGTTTATATATAATCAATGTAGTTAACCAATTCACCAAAATAGATCAATATTCATTATTTATATTGTAGTAAATGATGAAATGATCATGCTAATTAAAATATACAGTCAAAAATAGTTTCGTTTGTATTATAGATTACATTTATTGTGAAGAAATTGAAATAATATATTATTACTCAATCTATTTTAGTCCATTTATACCTAATATGGGAAGATTTTATGTATATGAAAATAATAATAATTTTATGGGATAAATCTGTATATATTAAAAAATGGAATTTATATTTTCTTTATATTTTAATGAATAAAAACATATTCTATGTTTTCTTAATCTAGTTTAGTAATATGATGATTCATCTATCTAAGATGAAAAAGGACTAGTTTTTGTCATTTTTCATCATCATGAGTAGTATGGATTGATCATAGGGGTGAGTTTTTGGACACTCTCCTTGATGCTAAAATAATAAATTGTAAACATTTAATATTACTAACCAAAAATTTAAAAAGTTAAAAAAGTGTCTCAATTATTTATAATATGAATAAAAGGATATAATCAGGAAAGGATATGCATTTTTAATGTAACTAAAGTAATATGTGAACTGAATATCATTGACACCGTATTTAGATCTATAAAATTCTATTGTTGTTTGTATATTATCATAATTTTTCAAACATATTGGATGTAATATTAATTTTAAAATTGTTTTCTGTTATTTTTTCAAAAAAACATTACTGATTATTTAGTTGTTTTAAATCATTTATTATCAAACTATTTTGGAATTATATTTATCAGGACCTATACAATGAAATATTTTTAGAAGTGTGGTGTAATAGTATTCAAGGTGATACCATTAATATTACTTCATTATGTATAACTTATTTGATATTTAGGATTCTATTATCTCATGAACTAATATATGAGTAAAAATTCTCATTAATGAGGTTGATGTTCAAGTTGTCAAACATGTTATTGTGAAATCCATATCATGGTTGATCACTATTATCAATAAACACGATATAAAAGGTGTATTCCATTTTATCTTATATTATGCTCAATGAAATTTATGATAAATTAAATATTTAAAAATTATTATAGTTAATTATAGAACATGAAATATATATCTATGTCACAGAATTCAAATTCATTAGCTGCAATATCATGATGGTGGATTGTATCACGTGATTTTCTTCCACCACAAACCCTTTAATAGTTGTTGGATTTATAATCCTTCATGAATACATATATCAAATAGGTGAATTTGTTTCAATTATATTTCATAGTAGGAATTCATAAATTTTTTTTTGATTTTATTGAACCTCCCTATGTAAAAGAAATTTTAAAATTCGATTTATTTGGAGAAATCATCATAAAGTGTTTATCATGAGTAATGATATATTTCTTTATAATTATTTTCATAATATTTATACTATAAATATAATAATGTGATTTAAATACAATATATATATATATATATATATATATATTATAAACATATATTCAATAGAAAATTAGACTATATATTTAGATGTTTATGTCCCTATCTACGTTGAAAAAAGATAGTAACCATGGATGATGATGAAATGATGTAGAGAAGATAAAATTGTACAATTTTTTTATGAAAATCCAATAGATGATAAAATATTCTTAATACCTACCATTCAAGTGTAATACTATATATGAGAGGTTACTGTTATGATAATTTTTATTTAAAATTCTATAACATAGATTAATGTTTAAATTTGTTATACACTAGATAATAGTGATGTTAAATCTAGTTAATCCATTAAAATATTATTTTGATCTAATTCTTGGATATCTCTATAAATCATCCACAAATTGTGTCTTTTTTAAACTAGATAATTTTAAATTTTCATTATTTTAGATTATTTCAAATATATTTCATATAATATGTATTATCTTTCATGATTTCATTTACAGTATGATTTTAATATATTAGTCACCAAGGTATTTATGGAAAAAAGAAAACAAGAAAAAACTAATAGATTACTATGTAAAAAAATATACTATGGTACACATTCATAGTATAGTATTGAAAAAATTTCATAACCAATTTATAATAATTTATAATAATATCATACTACCTGAAAAACCAAAAAATATATTACAGTGACTATATCTGTAAATATACAAATGATATCATAGGCTGTAAAATCTATCAAATACCCATAATAATATTTATTATATGTGTCTATTTTTAATGTATACACATTTTTGACATATTTTCTACTACTAAATTATTATATATATATTTCATCATTATTTAGATAATTCTATATTTCCATAGGATCAAAAATATGAATTCATTGATGAATGATCATGTTATTTTATGTCACAATATTAAATAATAGTAATAATAATTAATTCTTCATTAACATATTATTTAAATTTTAATATATATATATATATATATATCTATAAATGTTTGTTATAGGAACAATATTTTAATATTCACATAAATGTTTAATGAATGGTCTGTTAAAAATGTCTAAATGTTAATGTTCTCAATTTAGAATTCACATTTTTGTACAAAATGTGTATCACATGTTCAAAACTGTGATATGAGATTAAAATAAATTGAAAATCTATGAAAATGAACATTGGTAGATTTTTAAAACAACATAATTTTTATTTGAAAAAAGTATAGATAATTCAAGACATTTTATTTTGGTTCATTTATTTTGGTTTCAAAATCTTTCAGGTCAGGTACACCATTTTTTATGTACCGTTTTAGGATGTATGCAATGGGATTTATTTGTGGAATAGGAAAAACCCATTGGTTTTCATATTCATGATATGGACCTGCTTTCCAAATGTTGGTGATCACTATGAAATCTTCAAATGATGCTTTGGTACTCACATAGGTTGAGAGGATGGGAGGTTGGGCTCATCACACACATTTGGGGGAAAATTTTCATACTCCATGATTTCATTATTAATTTAACTCATATTCATGAACCCATTATAAAACAAAATATATAATTGGTCACCATTAATATTTTCAACCAATCAAATATATATTTGGGAGTAACCATCAGTACGTATCAATGGTTCTCCATTAATGGAACCATCAATAAATATCTAAGATTCTCCATTGACAGATCCATCTATACATATCGTAGGTTACCCATCTCATATTTTTATGTACATGTTAATGATTTATGTATAAGATATATGATATAAATCCTTAAAAGTGGGACTCTTGAATTTATTTACATGCAGGGGTGGTTGAAATTTTTATGGTCTGGATCAGTCCCATAAGATAGGCCTCCTACATATCATTGTGAAAGGAATCAGAACCCATGTAGTTTGATTTCACTAAATAGAACATTTAGAACATTTTATTTTCATTTAATGAGGACCAAACCATGCTATTTAACATCAAGTGGTGAGGATATTTTGTTGAATGGTTCCTAGAAAAAGTTGGTGTGGGATTTATGTAAGATAAAACCTTTAGGTTTTATATCTCTAAGAATATACATTGACCTAGATGGATTGATCTTAGAAAGATAATATCATTTTAATGATATCTCTCACTGGTAATATTTTCCATTGAGTAATAGTTAAATAGGAAATAAAAGAAATGTATTCACCCGAGTTGGGGATTTATATTAATTGCAACATGTCCAAATAAGGATGATTATATATTAAAGGTGTTGGATTTTAACCTTGATGAAGCATCCATGGAATCACTTGTTTATAGGAATCTAATAGAATATATTTCAATTCCACTTTGTTGGACAAATTTTCCCTTTTTAGGTAATGTAATAAGGACTATACCATTATGTTTTACATCAGTCAATGAGGATTTCTATGAAAAAACCCATTTATTTTTATCCTAATGGGACTATACCATGATGGGGATGGATTTCTCTTAAAATGTGAATATCAATATAATGATATCTCTAAATAATATTATAGACCAATGAGGAAGAGGTGAAGAGGACAAAGAAAAAATATAGCCTCTTAGGTGGGGGCATAAACTTACTGAAAATCCGGCCCAATATGGATGATGATGAAATGAAGGTGTTGGGTTTGAAATGTGGGGAGTCTTACTATGTATCCCATGATTATCAGAATCAAATCCCATATATTTCAAAAGTGTTTGGACTTATACCTTTTGGGATTCTCATTTGAGACGTTTAATCATTATAATGGCAGGGTCACTACTGACTTCATGTTATTTATTCAATCATAACCAAATATTGTTTTCTTTATGAAAATCATCAGTCTTAACCTTATAGTTTATAGTAAATATAAATTCATTTAAAATGAAATCATTTATATTAAAACGATGTCATCAAATCTGTTTTTTATTTAAATTAAAATGATTTTTTACAATATGTTATGTATTTCAATTAAAATTATTTTATCTATTATATTTTAATATTATTATTGAAGTGTTATGTGTCCAAGAACCTCTGAATTTTCTAGAAAAATATTATAGTTAGAGCATGAACATGACCATTGGGATGAAGGCTATCAATACCAAGTCATTCAATTATATTTAAACACTTTTGATGATCTAGAGATTCTATGTGAGAGATATTTCAAAATCAATGGCTTGTTCCAAAACTCTGAAGAATACATTTATTGAATAACTTGTTCCAAGAATTTGTATCATTGAGAAATTTTGATTTTATTTGTGTGATTATGAGAAACTGTAGTTACTATCATAGGATAATGGAGATATAGAAACATACATGTGCCAATATTTTGTGGATCGAGTGCTTCGGAGGCTTGGTAGACAGAGGTGACACTTACCTTCTTAATCAAAGGCTACCAGGGATTGGCATACATACTGAAGTCTATCTTTGAATTGAGGGAATACCCTAGTGTGGATAAGATAGACTTTCCTAAAAGTTTAAATTAATGGACCTCTATCCTAGGTTAATGGATACCCTTCTCATTGGGTAAAAATAATTGTATTTTTTACATTTCTACTATAATTTTAATAGAAATATAAATATTTTACCTTTTCTTTCTATTCATATTTAATACCATTTTAATTTTTTCAATTATAATACATATATTCACATTTTATTAGTGATTAAGATCCCCTATGTTATGTGGTAAAGTCATATATGGTTTTAATACTCTAATTATCATAATCATTGTAATTGTGGTCATTTATGTGCTTACTCTGATCATCACATTCATATCGGATATGACTGTGCTTTAAATATAACTTTTTGTATACTTAACATAATCAACCTAATTATGATACTTATCAAAACAGACCCAATTATGATTATATTTTTTATCAGTATTATGTCCCAAACTGATTTATAGTTTTATTACATTTATAGGTAATGAAAAGTGTATTAGTTTGAATCCTTATAAACTATGTTTCTTTTGGGTTTGATAATTAATGTTATTAAATCCTACAATTCTCTCATTCTTGAATTTTTCCATCTACATAGATATTCTGATCCCACAATTGGAATCATATAAAATTCTCTATTTTACTGATACATACATTTTGTATCAATTGATGATTCCATTTCATGTACTTCTTCAATCATTTATTACATTTTAAAACATTCTTTTATTATAAAATCTTTGTTTATAATATCACACTACACTAATTTGTCGGGTGGATATGTATTAATTTTAAGATGGTATTACTAAATTTTGGATATATTGATAATATAAATCCAAAAAGACCACCTATTTTTGATGGTAATGATTATGAGTATTAGGGATATGAAATGAAGACTTTTTTTAACAACACTAATGTTGAAAATTTTGTGATGCATACTGTGGATTATTAAATACATGATATAGAATTCTGAACTTTTACTAATTATGAAATGAAATAATATAAGCTAAACTATTAGGTATGGAATACATTGTTGTGTTAAATGACTATGAATATATATATCAATATATCTTCTTGTGAAGAAGCTAAAAGAATATGGATGAAACTTTAAGTTACACATTTTGGTACTTCTAATCTTATAGAAACTAGAAGATCCATGCTTAGAGAAGACTATCATTTTTTTGATTTTACCAATAGAGAGGATATTATTAATTTTCAATAGAGATTTATAAATATTGTAAAAATATTTTAGTCAATGGGAGAAAAGGATTATATGGTGAGATTATTTTAGATAATATAATAGAAATCATGTCTAATGAATGGGAATCGAAAATAACTTCTATTGATGAGTCAAGGAAAGTTATAACTGTAACTCATGATGAGTTATTAGGAACTCTCTTGAAACATGAGAATAAATTTAAGAGAGATTCATAAAATGAAAAATTATGAATGGATATTTTTTTATTTATAATAAAAATTAATCAATATAACAGACTCTTGAGAAAATAATAAATCATCAAAAAAATAAGAGTTGTTTTTCAATCAGACTCAAGTGAATATGAGAAATATGAAAATGAATTAGATAATCTTGATTGAATTATGTACAAGAATGTTTAAATGATGGATTTTTATTATTGATATAAAAATATAAACAAGGATATAAATAATAAGGAAGATTCAGAAGTTACTTAATATGAATGTAAAAGAACATGGCACGTCAGACCAGATGTTCCTAAGATTAACAAGAAAGACACAAGGGATAAACATTAACATATAAGTCAAAATATTTTTTAAAAACCCCAGGGAAAGAAATTTCATAATGAAAATGATACTTAGAGTGATAGTGGGGAGGAAACATCTGATTATTCTTTAGATATTTAGTGTCTAGACAAAAGAATATTGGTCTTTATGACTAAATTCCAAAAATAAAATCATGACTTCATGGCTATGATACACAATGCAGGATCTTTAACAAGTATGTATTTAAATAATAATTTTTGAAATGAAAATTATTCTGAATCCTTGGATTAAAAATCATATTCATATAGCGATAATGATACTTTACCTTCTTTTTAATAATTATCAATATTTTCTATATTAAATAAAAATTAAAATAGTAATATCAAAATGAAATTTGATAAAAAAAATTATAGAATAAATTTTTTAAATAATAAGGTAACCCATATTTTTATAGATCTTTAATAATACATTTTTGTTTTCGAAAATATTTCTAGAAACTTTAAGGAAGTAAATTTTGAGAAGGATAAACTTTCTAAGGATCTTGAAAATATTTTTTCTAAAACAATGTTTTTGAGACTAACTCCAATCTTAAGACTAATGAATATGACAATAAGAATTTAGTCATTAGTCTAAAATATGAAATATTTTTATTAATTAATCTTTTATCAAACATTACTTCTAGTCAGGAAGGTTTTTATGAAATGTATTCAAAGCTTCTTCTTCTTAATAATAGTTCTAGAATGGGTTATACTCACACAAAACCTATTTTTATTCACAAATATTTTGTATCTCAATGTTCTAATTTTTGAACTATGTGTCAGAGTGGTGTATATTGGGATAAAACATTTCATAAAAAATAATCCTTAGGATTTCATAAATATCACTTTTATATGAAAATATAAATTCCTACGATTTTACTTTCTAACTGTTCTGGATCCAATAAATTTTTTCTTCTAAAAATAAAATTGATTTATTTTCAAGAAAAGAAAAGTGAGTACCAACAAAAAAGGTACATGGAACATGGATAGTGTATTTTCTCATCATATAACTATAAATAATGATTTCCTTGAAAATATCATTTAAACATAAGGTGGAAGAGTTACCTAAGGAGATAAACCTCAGGGAAATATCATTTCTATAGGTAATATTGTTATTATTATAAAATCCTACATTTCAATTTTTTTATTCATTTTAGTTCTTACGATAAAAAATATAAGAATATGTTAATTATGTGATAAATGATACCTTGTGAATTTTAGGAATGAGAAATGTGTAGTTAATAATTACAAGGTTGAATTTAATCATTCTTCTAATAGACATGAACTTGTATACACTATACACATAGAAGACCATAGGATCCATGACTTACCTTGTTTTAGTGAAATGGAAGACCAATAATCATTATGTCATAGGAGGTTAGGAAATTTTAAACTTATGAAATTATGAAAACAATATAAGAAAAGACATGTTAAGGATCTACCAGATCTTAGATTTTATTCTATAAATGTATATGACCCATGTAAATATGAAAAACAACATCAGTCTAGAATTAAATTCATAAGTGAAGACAAATCTTCTTATACATTATACCTAGTATATATGGATCTTTTCATTATAACACAAACCGAAATATTGAGGAAAATATTTTTTATTTGTTTTAGTAGATTGCTACAAAATATTTACATGGGTCTATTTTTTAACAAAGAAATATGAAGCCATTTCTTATTTTAAAAATTTTATAGCCAAATTTAAAAATTAGAAAATCATAAAAATTGTTAAATATTCATAGTGATTATGGTGGAGAATATGATAATTCGTATTTTGAAGCTTTTTGTAGTAATAAATACATTACTCATAACTTCTCAACCTCTAGATCACCTCAGAAAAATTCGGTTGTTGAAAGAGGAAATAAACTTCTTCCAGAAATAAGAAGAACCACGTTTAGTGAATACTAAATTTCTAAATATTTTTGGGCTGAATCATTTTTTAATACTTTTTAATAAATCAATTTCTTAATTAAACACCTTATAAATTGTGGAAATTTCAAAAACATAAATTCTTTAACCTTTGTATATTTGGATGCAAAATATTAATCTTCAATACACAAGATTACATACAAAAATTTTCACTCAAATATGATGAAGGGATATTTTTATGTTATTTTACTTCCTCTAAGGCTTATAGAGTCTTTAATAATAGTTCTTTTATTGTTTAAGAAGCAGTACCTATTAAATTTTATGAAACTGGTCAGTTTTTTTATAAACTACCCCAACAAACATCTTCAGATCTATTTTCAAAAACAAACTATCAAAAATTGATGGAAGATATTTTTATTTAGAATAATACTTAAGAAAATGTTTCTAAATTATTAACTCTAGATGATTTTTTACCCTATATAGATTCAAATGTTTTACAAAACCCAAATCATTTGTTTATAAGGAATCATCACAGTGATAACATCATTGGTGATATATATCAACCAATAAGGACTAGATGTTCCTTAAGAAATAAAGTACATAATCTATCATTTATTTCCAAATTATAACCTAAAAGTATTGATAAATATTTAGGTGATGAAAATTGGATAAAATATATGCAAGATGAACTAAATGAATTTTAAAGGAAAAAACTTTGGACATTAGATGAAAGACCAAAGGAAACCATTTTAATAAGAGTAAAATGGGTGTTTAAAAACCAATGTGATGAAAATGGAATAATCATTTGAAATAAATAAATAAATGTTTTAAAGGTTATAATCAACAATGTGGAACATATAAGGGAGAAACATATGCTCCAATAGGTATACTTGAATCTATTTATATTATACTAGCCTTTGCATCATTCAGTAATTTTAATCTTTTTCAAATGGATGTAAAGTATTATTTCCTTAATAGATAGGTACATGAGGAAATATTTTATAAAAACCCAATGATTTTGAAGATAAAAAAAATATTTCATATGTTTTCAAAATTATCAAAGCTTTATATGGCCTTAACCAAGCCCCAGGAGCCTAGTATGATAGATCCACATGATTTTTATTGCAAAAAAATATGTTAAGGGAACTTCAGATCCAAATATTATTATAAAGAAATAAAAAAAATATTTATTATTCATATTTATGTTCATAATATTATATTAAGATCAACTCAACAATCCTTAACTGATCCATTTATAAATATTTTTAAATCTGAGTTTGAAATGATTATGATGAGTGAGATAAAAAAATTATAGGTTTTAAAATTTCTAAAAAACCAGAAGGAACCTATATATCTGAACATAATTATATTAAATATTTACCGAAAAAGTATGGATATGACAATAATAAAACTATTAGTATTCCAATCGGTACCAAAAATAATCTTGATCTTGATGAAACTAGGAAACCAGTAGATCAAAAATCATTTAGAGGAATGATAGGAAGTTTACTATACTTAATAGCTAAACATATAAACATAATGTTTTTTGTATCTTTATGTTCAAGATATCAATCTAATCTAAATGAATACCATTTAAAAGAAGTAAAAAAATTCTCTATTTACTGGGAACTATGGATTTATGAAATTTTAATTTTTCTGGAAATGATTTTAAACTTAAAAGGTTGTTGGATGCTATCATTCGTGGTTGTAGAATGGATAGGAATTTTACATTTGGAACTTTTGATTTCATAAGATATTCATTAGTTTCTGGGTCATGTAAGAACAATACCCTATAGAACTTTCCACTGGTAAAGCGGAATTTGCGGTAGTTCAATGTTGATGTGATAAAGTGTTGTGGATGCAACACACACTCAATGATTATGGAATCTATTTTTCTAAAACTGAAATACTATGTTATAACACTAGTTCCATAGAACGTAGTAAAAATCATACTAATCATTCATGTACAAAACACATAGATATTATTCGTCACTTTCTTAGTGATGACACAGTTAAAATAGATATCATTTTATAATTCATCGGAATGCATGAAAAATATGCTAATATTTTAGAAAATCCTTCACCATCTAATAGATTTGAATACATTAAACAGAAGATAGAAATGTTAATTGTAATTTAATCATTCACATATATTTATTTTTTAAACTATCTCATTACATTATATTACTCCTTTTCAAAGGGGGAGAACATTTTATTTTCATTTTTTAATCGGTTTCATGTTTTATAATCAGTTTCATGTTTTTAATTGGTTTCATATTTTTTAATTGGATTCACTTATTTAATCAGTTTCTGGTTTCTAATTAGTTTCATGATTTTATTATCAATTTATTTTTTGTAATCACTGTCATGTTTCATTAATCACATTTGTTTTTTATTTATTCAGTATTACAATTTTTTTTGTATTAAAATTTTATTGTTATTACAGTCTTATCGGTATTACATTTTTATCAGTATTTTAATTTATTTTGTACTTCATTGTGATGTAAATCCCAATTATATTTAAAATAAACATATAAAAATAGATCATATTTGAATTATATATCACTAATTTCAATTTCAATTTCTATTTCATTTGAACAATTTATTGAAACCAATACATCTATCATGATACTCCGATAGTTACAAGTTTGAATCCTTACACATTCTTTTACATTTCAAAATTATGGGTTTTTCAATTGATTCTCTTTGTTTTAAAATATTATCATATTCATCGGGAATATGATATTTTTTTATAAAAAAACATCTAGAGTTCAAAATCATTTTCAACCATTGGAATTTTATGATATAATATAAGCCATATAATTTCAACTATCGGATTTCCATCGCCTATATAAAGGGTTCCCTGCCTCATCCCACATCTATTTCTCATTGACGTGCACCAAAACACCAATTCCCTTTATATAGTCGATGATATTTTTTCACAACCAAGGGAGTTATTTTCATTCGTATTCAGAGAATTTTTCAATTTTAATGTTGAAATCAACCACCACATCTATATATAAAATTTCATTGAAGGACTTCTCATATATTAAATTTCAATGTGAAAGGTTAATCTCTCAATAATTTTATGATTGTTTTGATTCATCATTGAAAATAATTATATACTTAAATGGATAGTAGTCAAATTGTATTGAAAGACCCGGATCTGATCAAAAGAATCCTCATTCAAAGGAGGTGCTGGAATTATATAATACTATGGAAATAGATTATAATATCAATGTTTGTTTTCCAATGAATGAGAAGAAAAATAAATCTTTAGTAAATAATTATGAAATTATCATGGGAGTTACATG
Organism: Viscum album; assembly: GCA_963277665.1. Classification (NCBI taxonomy): domain Eukaryota; kingdom Viridiplantae; phylum Streptophyta; class Magnoliopsida; order Santalales; family Viscaceae; genus Viscum; species Viscum album. Next base: position 2,058,480,122 of record OY728133.1, on the reverse strand, counting down.
TGAATGATATTCTTTATGTCCATCCCATATGTTTCTTAAATCTGATGGGACACTTGATAAACCTAAGGAATATAAATCTCTATTCGATATCCATGAAGATAAAATAAAGGTGAATCATCTTTCAGTTGACAACCAAATAATATCTATCTATATGGAAGGATTTTGGTGCTGAGAAAATGTGATAAGGAAACCCAAAATGTTTATGATGTTTATGTCCCCATGGGTTTGATGTTTTTTACTATCAAGAAAATGATGTTCAGATCAAAAAAATCTCAGTTGGTTATGTTTCTCATATTCCTGAGAAAATTTCATTCTAAATGTTTGGGGATCATTAATGTGGAAATTAGTTAAAGCCGAAAAATTTCAATATTACGCTTATCAGTGCAGATATCATCCAGACGATGAAGTTATGATTCAATTCATAATCAATGAAAATTGAAAAAGATCCGAAAGACGAAAAAAAAAGAAATATCTAGAGGGAGTCATAAAGAAACAATACAATTGAAACCAAATGTTTCTAAATAGAATATAGATGATTCTGAACCACCTATGAAATCAATGATGAAAAAAGCAGTACCTGATGAGGTTGCAGTAGAATGGATATTGAAAAAGTAAGAGAATAGAAAAAGGGTGAACCCCAATTTTCATTTAATCCTATTGAGGACCTAGATGAAAATATTCATACCCATGAAACACTCAAATACGTAGAGAATAAAAAGAGGATGAAGACGGGAAATTCATAGTTCATTGATATTGAGAGTATTTGAAAAATTACTGGGAAATCTAGTGCTAATATTTTTTTTAAAAGAAACGAAATATCTTCCTTCTATTAAAGAAAAAGGAAAAAATAGTTCGAAAATGATCGACTCCTCAAACTGTCAATCGGGAAAGAGTGGAAGAAGAAGCTAAATATAGTTAAATAGGGTAAATTGATGAATACATTGATAAAAAAATAGAAGGATGGAATCCAAGAAGAAAAATAATATTGAGAGGAGGAGGACGTGGATAAAAAAAAGAAAATAAAGATGAATAAGTTAGCAAGAACACCTCTATAGAAAAGGCACCCCCTGTGGGATCCTTCGAAGTGACATCATTCAAATTTCTATCTCCAGATCATCTATCTTCAGAAGATGTTTCTCAGGAAAAGAAGAAGAACAGGTAGAATCTGATAAAAATGAAAATCAACAATTTCAAAATGTGGATATAGGAACTCATTAGGGTGTGATTCTAGTTTTGAATGAAGATACTGATTTTAAAAGAACAATTACATAAATTGAGTGTGATACATTGAGAAAGTATTTAATAGACTGGAAAATATCATTCCTTTTTTTAACAAAAATCGAAGCAAAGATAGACATTATTTCAAATATCCGTAATGAACGAACAGATTCTATCAATATATTGATGGACATATTTTGAAAACTGGTAGCCAATTTTATTGTTTTGGAATAATGTTCTCATGAACATAAGAATTTTTTTAATAAAGTTTTCAATTGGTCAAATAAGATTGGTGAAAATGAAAAATTTCATGAGGAAAATATTGACGAATTAAGGAATATTTTAAATGATCTTAATACATCTCACAAAATTTTGGTCAGTGAGATGAATGAGAAAGTGAAGGAATTTAAAATTCCTAGTACTTCAAAAGAATTATACACTCAAGAGTTTGATATCATCAAGATTAAAATATCATATTTAAAAAATGGAAACTCTTTTTTTTTGAAAAATAGAGTTCAAATCCTAGAGAAGGTCGTCCGAATCCAAATTGAGGATTTTTGTGCTCAAAAAGAAACTTTCAATTCATTGGAAGAGATTAATTGGATTTAAGAAGAAAAAATCTGTAATCAATAAATGATTTTTATAGAATATGAAGAAAATTTTTTGGTTCAAAAATAATCTCATGACATGTTGATGGAAGACAGGAAAAATTTAAAATGATGAAGTTAGCTATTTTCAATCACCTAGAGAAGGAAAATGAGAAGAAATGATTTTTTAAAATCTTATTGTTTTTTATCAAATCAAATAGATGATTTTTTTCATCTTTACTATTTCGTATTTCATTTTCTCAATCCCTTTACAACAATATCTCAATTTTTACATTTTTGAAATTCACAAAGGGGGAAATGTTTTATATTGAGAAGTATATTATCAACAAAGGAAGAATATTATAACAAGGGGGAGAGTCCTTTGGAAAGGGGGATTAAAATATTTTAGAGAAAAGAGGAAAATCCTTAAGGATGATTTTATCATAAGGAGAAATTAGTGGTTTTTAACATTATTAGTAAAAGAGTTATAAAAATTATGGGGAGATAAATTTTTTTATCTTTATTTTGGTGTTTTGTGCTTTATAAAATGGGGGAGATTATTGAGTAATTTTTTTTTGACTTATCCATTCATTTTGATTTTGAAATAACTAATTCTTTATAAATAAATTCCATGTTTATCCACAATGAATATGATTTATAATATAATAATTTCAATCATAACTGATGGTATTGTTTTTAATCGTAACCATATGTATTATTTTCAATCGTAACCACATGTATTGATTTCAATATTAATAGTATATTTTCATCACAATCATAAATAAATCCTATTGACATTCATAATTTCATATCAATCATAACTACATGTCATATTTTCAATCATAACTGGAGTCTAAATTTTATTTTAAATCATGTTATCATTATTAATTTCATTCCATGGTTTCAATCGTAACCACCTATTCTTTTCTTTATAAAAATCATCTCTCTTAACCTTATCGTTTATATTAAATATTAATTATTATAAAAGGAAATATTTTAATTTAAAATGATCCCATGCTATTTTTTTTTGTATTTCAATTAAAATGATGTGATTCAATCTAATATTTAGTCTAATTAAAATGATGTTGTTTTTTCTATTTTATTATGACCATTGAAGTGATAGGGTTCCATTTCCCTCAAAATTTCTCGAAAAAATATAACTTTTGGAGCATGAATATGATTATTGAGATGATATATATAAATACTAGGTCATTCGATTGACCTCAAACACTTTTGATAATCAATAGATACTCTATGAGAGCTCTATCAATATCAAGGCCTTGTGCGAATGATCTGAAGAATACAAGTCATGAATGGCTAGTTTCGAGCACTTGTTACTTCAAGGAGTTTTGATTTACTTTGTATGATTATGATAATTTGTGATTTAGTTTGAAGGATGATAGGGATAGGAAACAAAATTGGTGGTGATCTTTTGTGGTTCGAGGGCTACCAAGTCTAGGAAGATAGAGGCGTTGATTACCTACATAATCAAAGGTTTCTAAGGATATGAATACGGACTAAAGAAATTATTTCAATAAAGGGCTTACCCTCGGGTGGGTAAGACATACTATCTTGAAAGTATAAATCAAGGGACCACTATCCTAGGTTAAATGATAATATTTTCTTTAGGTTAAAAGAATTGTATTATTTAAATTCCCACTATAATTGTAATAGAAAGATAAATCTTTTGTTTTTTTTCTATTCAAATTTCAAATCATTATAATTTTTTTAATTATAATAGATACATTTCATGTTGTATTAGTGATTATGATCCTATATTTTGTATGGTTTAATCATCTATTTTTTAATACACTAATTATCATAAAAAATATAATTATGATCATTTATTCACATACTCTCCTCATCGTAGTCATCTAGGATATGATTGTTCTTTAAAAACAACATGTAGAAAACTTATCATAATCAATGTGATTATGATACTTATAGTAACTAACCCAATTATGATTATCTTTTTCAATGGTAATCAGGCCCACGCCGATTCATAGTTTTATCACATTTAGAGGTATTGTGAATTAGATTAGTTTAAATCTTTTTAAACTAACATTATATTAGTGTTGATAAAGAATGTTTTTAAAACATATAACCCCCTCTCGTTTATTGTGCCATCTACTACAGATATCAATCCAACACATGATACTAGTCATAAATTTTGTTATTTTTTTAGAATGTGATATATGCCTGTATAACTGATTTCCCATGTACTCATTTTTTCAGAGTTTCTTGATACCATGAATGTCATCCCATGTATATATTTATTATCTATCTTCCTCTTATAGTTTATTTATCTAGGTTGATTTATTATTCTCATTAATTATTATTCTGTAGCTATCTATCTAATACTTATTCTTCTTTTATGGTGGTTTATTGGTCTATTTGTTGTTATAGTTTCTTCATTAAATATTTCTTATCATATATATACACACATTCAATATTGTGCGCAACTTTGAGCTATGAGAGCATAGTATCCCCACAGACTCACTATAAGAACTCGTTGCATTTCAGTATCCTTTGTTATATGGGGATGCACTCTTGAGTTCTTGTGGCCCATTACCTCATGGAACCATCAAGGGTCACCCGAGGTGAGATTTTATAAAGTTTTATAAAATATATTTCTCATATTTCATGTTGGTCGGGTTTAGATAGGATACTATGAACAAAAGGAATTTAGTAATTGACCTCTTCCTAGGGTAGAAATCCCATGTATATGGGAAACCCAAATTACCTAGGTTGGGTTTTTACTATTCTAATTTTATGTTTTTATAGATCCATAGATTTCACCATTGGGTGATGTAATTTTTTATGTTGTTACTATTAGTGATGACGTTATTAGAGGTCCATCTTCCTTTGCCCAATAATATGATTGTGTATCATTCAAGCACCATACTAAGAACCATATGAATTAAAGTCCATGAATTTTTCCATGCCAAATATATTATTCTACATCCATTTCTTGTGCTTCTTGTTCATGTTGTGGTGTATTGTCTATTACTCCTTGAAGTGCACTTTTTTTCTCATCCAAAATACAAAATGGGTTTAATTAATGTTCGTGCATCAATATAAATGGTTTTTTCAAAAATATATTGGTTATAAAAATATAATTATCCAATTTATCAACATTATTTAGTTTTTTGAGGAATTTAAATTGAAATTTATGATGAAATTGTTTCTATAAATTCAGAATGGACGTTCATTCAATAAAATTACTATATGTGACCTGTTACATTTTTCTACGATATGTAAAGGGTTAGGTTATAGTTACATGATGTGAAAATTTCATTTTCAAAAGAGTATGAACATTTATTAATTATTAATTTGTGACACAATTAACATTATTAAGACCAAATAATTAAAATAAATAAGAAAATTTTAGAAAAAATGAAGTTTTAAATTAAAACGGTTACCGCTAAATGGTGCTTCAAAATGAAATGTATAGGGTTTTTCCCTATATATCGTTCATTTGAAACTCCCTATAGTAGAACCTCTTTTGTACCATGTCAGACCTAGACCATGATTTGACCATTATAGTAGGAAGTATGTTTAGTATCATGTGATCCTTGTAAGATTCATTCTCATCACCTAGACCTCGCTCAAGTAGGAGGCAGATGATTGTGACTCGGTAAAGGAAGTTATTTTTCTTGTTCTGTCCTGTATTTATTTTCATATGTGTTATAAATCCCATATGAGGTGTACCCATGGAAATTTTAGAGTTATTCCCCCATGACTCCCACATATAAAATTCTAAGAGGGTGTTGATGAACACAGTCCAGAGGTGGTGATCCTTGAGTGACCTATAGTACCTATCATAGTGCCACCTAAGGCACATCTTGGAGATCTTCCACTGGATTCAAATGGTTAGTTCCATGATAGAATCCCCCATTTAATGAATTATTTATAGTTTTCTCCTAGACCTTCTCATATAATTGATTAGAAGGCCTATGTGTTATAATAGTAGGATTCTCCCACAAACTCAGGGGATGAAGTTCCTAAGGCTATTAAGTCATGGATAGAGATAATTCTTTCTATATTAGTGCCTCTTGAGATGCCACAAGAGTGGAGGGTCAAGATATCCAAATAGATGTTATGTGACACCACTAATAATTGGTGGTATATCCTTACACGATCATTTCGATATAATGGTATGGTCTTGTAGGACTTCCAGATAGCATTTTTGGACTTCTCATTTCCTTAAACGTAGATTGTGGACCATTCTCAAGAGTTTATTCACGTCCATCCATCTGACATGTCAATGATGGAATATTTAGGCCTCTTTACTGAATTATATCATTTTAACTGACTCTTATTGGTGATTACATGACCATTGTGAGATAGTTTTGGGATGGTATTTCATACACCATCAGATATTAGGTTAATGATTTCCAACTAACCACCATTTTAGAGTTCTTGAATCAGGCCATCATCACTAAGAGGAACCTGAGGGAATCATAGAAGGTGAATCATGGATATTTAGCTTCCAGGAAGAGATGTTTTTTATCCAATGGAAGAAAATGTTCTTTATAAGGTTCAAGTAAATTGATTTCCAGCTAGATGGAATGAAATGAAATTTATGTGGTGTGTCACCAGAATAGCAGGAAAATCTATAAGAAGACCCAGTGAACAAGAAAATTGATTGAGTATCGAGCTTCTGGTAGGCTGGGACACCTCAAGTGTTTCTGATTATATTTTCCTCTAGTATATAGTTAATGCATATCATTATTGACTCCATTCTTAGTTCTAGATAAAAGACACCAAATCAGGCTGAGAGTTTGTCTTCTACTTGTGAATTTGGCAGAGGATTTGTTTGAGGACAAGATTGTCAGGCATCAAAGAAACAACACTATAGAGTGGACCTGATCAGGTTAGTAAGGCTATATCTTAGGGAAATTGTTTGGGACATATTTATTTAGTAAATCCTAAAATAGAGGAGCATATTCTAGGGCCCTCTGTGGTTATAAGTACTATTCTTGTAGCCTCCACTTTAGTTTCTTCACTATTTAATACCTGTGAATCAAAATATTTCTTATCTGATGAAATTATGAAAATTTTAGTCCAATTGTTAGAGAAATTATTTAGAATAGTGAATCTTAATACACAACTAGGGGATAGATAATATGGTATACAAAAATGAATAGATTTCTTTCTTGAGATAGGCAGGTACTGTTTCCTATTGAATTTCTCCATCCTCAAGATGATTAGCTTTGATGTCATAATCAAAATAGACTGGCTAGCCCCACATCCCAACCATGTAAATTTCTATCATTTCAAGGTCTCATTTACATCAACCAATGGAATCACATACATTCATAAGGGTGAATGGGATATATAGGAGATTCGAGAGAGACCCAAGCATACTGGGCTAGAATGGTTGATAAAACCGATTTCAAGTCTATTTATAAGTAATCAAAGAATGAATCTTGTGAAATTCCCTCATTTTTTGGATTATTTTGTGGATTACTTCACTAGATGGTTTCCTAGATTACCTCTCAAGATAGAGGTTGAGTTCAATATAGGGATAGTGTTAGGTGCGGCACCAGTTCACATTCCTCCCTAATGGATGGAACCTATAGAGCTTCAAAAACTCTATAAGCAGCTAGATGATCTTGAGGTAAAATGTTTTACCTGATCCATCACATCCCCATGGAGTTCACCATTCCTTATCTCAAAGATGTAGGATTATACCCTCCATTTTTTCATGTATTATATATTTTTGAACCCTCATATAAGGAAGAACCAATATCCACTGCCTCATATAAAAGAACACTCTAACCAGCTCTGAGGAGATGTAGTTTTCTCTAGGAACGATTTGAGGTCGGGCTACCATCAGGTGAATGTGAGACCATCATACACACAACATACCATATTTTGAAGTGATTATGGATTTTAAAAGTATATAGTTATGTCATTCGACCTCACAAACACTATATGAGTCTTTATGTATCCAATAAATCTAGGTTTCCACGTGTATAAGGATTCATTTTTGGTAGTCTCTGTAGAAAACATTTTAGTGTATTAATTAACCATACGTTAACATTCCAACCATAAAGAGACCATGATGAATAAATTTAGATAGAATAATTTATATGAAAATATCAAAAAATATCACTTCTTTATTATTAAGATTTACTTTTTGGGTTATATAATTTTAGAGGAAGATGTATCTGTTGACATTGTGAAGGTTAGAACTGTGGTTTCTGAGGAGTATCCCATTACTAGTTTTGATATATGAATCATCCTGTGGATATATATAAATTATAGGAAATTAATCTAGGATTATTCCCTCTTAGAAGTGCCTATTATTAATCAGAATAAGAAGGGTATGAAATTCATCTAGTCTGAAGCATGTGATATAGATTTCTAGGAGTTGAATAGGAGAATGACATCAGTACATATTATAATTCTATCAGAGTTGGGAAGAGGCTATAATATTTACTTTGATACTTTAGGAAATGGGATATGAGTAGTTCTGATATAGGGTGATTGGGTTTTAGCATACTGCTCTCTCCAGCTAAGTCCTCATGAGCATAATTAATATAGGCATGTCCTCGAGCTACTATTTGTTGTGAATATTATATGATATTGGAGGAATTACTTATTAGTTGATTGATTAATTGTTTACACGTATCAAAAAATTCTGTAATATATCTTTATACAGAAATCATGAATCACAAGTAGCATAGGTGCATAAAATACCTTTAGTTGTTTGATTTTGAGATTCATTATAGGGGATAGAAGGGAAATGCAGTTTATGATTCCTTGGGTAGGGATGCTCTAACATAAGTCATCCAAGAGTCTAGACATGAGTTATAGTTGATGGATCTATTTTTTAAGATGCACTTGGAGTTTTAAGAACATCATAGGAAACCTATTTTAGCATCTCTAATAGTGAAATACTCCCTTCTAGAGTGGGAGTAGAGGAGATAACTATTCAATTCCAAGGGTCTCATATTTTGGGAGAGTGTCTCTAGTGAGAACCCACCTTTTTGTTGGGCTGTGGATGGGAATTAGTCACTAATCATCCATTGGATTATTTGGATGACTTCTGATACATGGGAAGAGTTAATTCAAGAGTCCCATTCTTATGTTTGGGATGTTATCCATTTGATTACCAATATATATGGATACATATTTCGTTAGTATTTTTGGTCAAGTATGAAGAGGAAGATTGCATATTTCATCACTCAGTGCTCCACCTGTCAATAGGTGAAGGTAGAGCACCATCATCCTAATGTAATTCTACTACATCTATCCATTGCTAAGTAAAAATGAGATGATGTCACCATTGATTTCATTAATGTCTTGTTGATATCCCTGTGAGGAACCAATGTAGTATGGGTGATCATCGACATGTTTACTATGGATTCAAAATTTCTACCTATCCAAGAGGCTATATCTATTTATTGTAATGGAATTTTTTACATCTGGGAGGTACTAAGACTTCATAGTGTTCCACATTATATCATTTCAGACTAAGACGCTCAATTTACTTCATGGTTCTGGAAGGGGTTTCATAGGGAACTAGGATAACATGTGCTTTTCAATATACCCTATTTTCCCCAAGTCGATGGATAGTCTGAGCAAAAAATATGAGTGATAGTGTACATTCTTTGAGAAAAAATCCTTGAATATTAGGTTTCATGGTAGAAACATATACCACTTGTTGAGTTTTCCTATAACAACAATTTTTATGAAATTATTTATATGGATCTGTATGAGGCCTTTATGGTTGGTTATGTTGTTTAACTCTATAATGGATAGAGGGAACTAAGGTAGCATTATTGGGTCCTCTTATCATTCAGGATACTTCAGAGAAATCCCAAATTATTTAGAGGTATATGGCTACAGATTAGTCTTTGAATATGAAAAATACTGATCATCATCATAGTCCTTAAGATTTTGTGGTAGTGTATCATGTGTTTTTGATTGTTTGTCCCAGATTGGATCATAAAAGGATATAAAGAGATAGAAATATGTTTCCATGTTATATAATCACATTGGATATCATAGAGACGATAAAGTCAGTACCCTATTGGTTTCCGATGATATGGAGTATGAGGAGATGTATTATTAGAGTAACATCAAATATGTATAGCTGATCAAAGTACAAATTCTCTCCAAAGTAGTTCTGTTCCACTGGTATGGGTGTTGTGGTAGAACAGATGCATAGGGGATGAGACATCGAAGAAGGGGGATAATGTACATGTGATGTTTCCAGAACATTTCTCATATGATGATGTACCACCCTTTGATGGGAAACTCGAGATGATTTTTCATAAGGAGGGGAGGTTGTGATATCCTAGATTTTATCAAATAGTATAAACCATTTTTCCATCTTATAATCTATATTATAGACCTTATAATGTTACACAAAAAAGTTATAGAGGTCTCATGGGTTTCTAGGGCTTGTTCAAATCCTGGAACCCCGATGATTGGAGAGGAGAGATAGGACTCATGGTTAAGAGAGACCATGTAGCACAGTCACCACTGTCTCCCTAACTGTTATGTTGTGTGGAAGAAGGAAGAAGGTGGTTGTAGGATCGAAATAATGATGTAGATGCTCAATATAAAAGAGGGGGGTGTGAATTGTACACTTTCAAAATTTCTTTAAGCAAGGAAAGATCTATGTTTAAAAAAGTTAAACTGAGTAGATTCACAACACCTCTAACACTAATTGGAAATTGGAACTAGGAATGAAGTTACAATCTTCTATTTCTATACACTTTCTTAAATGTAAAAGTGATTCTGAAAAATAGGTTCCCGATATATGGATCCGGAAATTTAAACTTAACTAATGATTACAATATGAGATTCTACCATAAAGCGTATAGAATCTAAATGAATGAGAGTACAAGTGTAAGGAAATAGAATAATGTTATACTTTCCTTACAGTACAATATGCAGTGGAAAACACAAGTAGTACAACTAAAAGTAACAAACAATAACTCTTTTAACCCAAAGAGAAGGGTACCCAACAACCTTGGATAAAGGTCCCTTGGTTTATACTTTCAAGAAAGTCTGTCTTACCCACACCAGGGTAAGCCCTCGATACGAAGATCAAAGTCTCTGTCTTGCTATCACCACAAGCCCTCAACTTCAAGATAGTTGTAACCTCTTTCTTCCTTAGCAAGGAAGCCCTCGAACTTCAAGGAAGTCGGAACCTATGTCTTCCTATCCCTGGAAGCCCTCGAATTTAATCACCAACATTCGGAGTCGCATGAAGCAATCTGAATGAGCGGTTGAGTACGAAAAAAGCATGAAAAGATTCTCTCTCTAGAAATCACCTTAACAGCATGTGGTCTCTTGATGGATCAACTCGTTATTTAGATCTTTCAAATGAGCACTTATTTATAGGCTCAGTCAGCTCCCTCTCCAATGGTCATATTTTCCTTAAATTTATGAGGGACATATACACGTGTAACTCAACCAATGGTTATTTTGAAACAGAATAGATGACATCGTTTAATAACAAGCTTTGTATAACTGAATGCAAAAAATCGTTTTGTAATAGATCCTATATAAGCAAAATACATACTATAGTTCAATGTGTAAGAAAATTAAAAGTTCGGTGTCTAACCAAAATGAAATTCGGAGTCTATAAAAAGAATTGTTTGAATTCTATTTTATAGGAATTCGGAACCTGAAATCTGTAGAAGTACAAAGTCTGAATTTCTAAGGAAATTCAGAGTCTGGTTTCACCAGAGTTCGGAATCTGAACTTATAGAGTTCGAAGTCGAACTAGTAAGTGTTTGGAGTCGTACTTCATAATAGTTCAGAGTCGAACTACATAAGAGTTCGGAGTCGAACTTATGAAAGTTTGGAGTCGAACTTCATAAGAGTTCGGAGTTGAACTACTTAAGAGCTCGAAGTCTAACTTATGAAAGTTCTGAGTCGAACTTCATAATATTTCAGAGTCAAACTACTCAAGAGTTCGGAGTCTAACTACTTAAGAGTTTGGTGTCGAACTTATGAAAGTTCGGAGTTGAACTTTATAAGTGTTCGGAGTCGAACTTCTTAATAGTTCGGAGTCAAACTTATGAATGATTGTATCCATAATTCGGAGTGTAACTTCATTATAGTTCACATCCATAATTCGGATCCTAAAAACAGAATACTCCATTACATGACATTATATGATTCCTAGATTTTGAGTATCAATTCAGTTTTTGAAATTAAGGAAACAAAACATTTCTATGTATAATAAAATCTAGGTTAGGGTAGATTTCATTAAGGAATAAAATTATCCTTATGGAGGAAAAATATATATTTGCTTATGTATAAGGTGTTTGTGATTTTCAAAACAAGAAGGAATGGAAAAGTCATAAGTAAAACCTTATTGACTCAACAATCTCCCCAATTTTGGAAAGCACAAAAATCCTTATGAAAAAGAATATAAGGACTTTGAAAAATTTCATTAGACATTGAAATTAAAACTTATCTCCCTTTGTTCACGGATGAAAGTGAATACAACTAACTCCCCCTTAGGCAGTGAAACTCTAAGGGTTGTATTCTGAATTTCAGGAGTGGAGTTTTCATTATCATGGGAATGAAAAAATTCAAAGTGAGAAACTCCCCCTTACCTTAAGTATATTTTAAAATTTTCTTTTTCCTCTTTTTAGTGGTTCTTTTCCCTTCTACCCCTTAGGAGTAGTTCTTTTTCCTTCTCCCCCTTAGGAGTAGTTCTTTTTTCCTTCTCCCCCTTTTTGATTTTCAAAATGAATTTAAGGGAATGGAGAAGAAAATATGGTACATGAAACATTAGTATATAAGAAAATACAAGCACCTAAAAATTCATTAGAGTTTGAAAAAAAATTTACAGGAAAAGAAAAATACAACAAAAGATTGGAGTGGGTTTATTTTTATTCCTTTTCCTTAGGGATAAGCTTCATTAACAAATTTTTGAGCTTCTCCAGGTCTCTTTGGTCTTCCTCTGCTTGTCTCTCCAATGTTTAGATCCTTTCCTCTTAAACATTTAATGCTTCTTCCTGAGCCATTAAGGCATCTTGTTGCATCTTCACCAACTCCTCTTGGTTTACCAGTATCTTCTCAAGCTCGATCCGGATATTTCTATCACTTATAAAATTTTGAGCCAGAGAATTTTCCTTGTCATTTAGTTCCTTCACTTGCTGACTTCGAGAACTCTGATAAACTATCATCTCATATTGAATATTCTTAACCTTTTTATCTTCTGTTTCAAAAGCATCATTCACGTCATTTTGAAAATTATCAAAGATGGCCAAGTCATCTTCAACTCTATTAGGACACAAAGTTATTTTGATGCAAGAATTTCTATGCACATCATAATTTATAAGAAAACTTTTATGGTCGGCCTCAATCTTTATACACTTATCCATGACCATAGATAAGGTATTTGATTTCTGATTCATACTTTGTTGTAGCATCTGGCATCTAGAATCTATAGTTGGAAAAAATAGAATGGTTTCCACTAACTTCTTCAGAGATTATACCAAAAAAATCATTACCATTAGCTGATGACTCTGAATCAGATAATTTTATTGGAGATGGCTCTTCCTCAACTTGCACCAGATTTCTTCTAGACATACCACCAACCTCTTTCTTCTTGATGACATCTTTTATAGGTTTCTCCATGAGAACTTTCTTCCCCTTATCAGCTTTCGGAATTGGTTCCTCATCAGGAGATACTTCTTCAGATTCAGAAACTTGAATAATCTGGTCTTCATCTGGTTTCTCTTTTTCTTGTCCTTCCTCAAGGAAATTCCTCTCATAGGATTCTTCCTCATCATACAAGAAATTTTCTTCTTCTTCCTCTTGTTGTTGATTATCATCAATCTTACTACCTTCCACATATCCCTTTCCCGGAGTTACTATTTTTTCGGATTATGCCTTATCTTTATAACCATCTACTTATTTGATCAGGGCATCCAAACCTTCACTTCCCTCTTCTTCTTCTTCTTCTTCTTCCTCTTCCTCTACTTCTTCAACATCTTTTTTTTCTGCTTCTTCAACTACTTATTTACCCTTGGATTTTTCGGGAGTGGCATAGTTCTTAGCTGGAGTTTCTGGTAAAGAAGGTTGAGGACCGAAGGTTTCCAGAAGAAAAAGCATTTTAGAAGCTAAATCTATAGCTTTCAGCAAAGATTGCACCACTCTAGCTTCATAAAACTTCTTTTTCACCTTCTTTTCTTTTGCATGCTTCTCTAACTCTTCCACAACATTTTATTTTATGGACTTAGCCTCAATAGGGTCCAATCCGAACTGAGGATCCCCTTCTTTCCTCTTCTCTTTATCTTCCCTCCACTTGGATTCCACTTCATCTGTATATGTTTTTTGCTTGTTCAGTTTGGGGGGAGCAGACTGAGTTTACATAGCCTTGGGATTTTCTTTATCATCAATCACTTCCTTAACCTTTCTATTCTTCCTTTCCTTTTTGGATGGTTCCGGAGTCTGTGTATCATTCTATGTTACCTCAAACTCTTCCACAGAAAGAGGGTAGAATTCTCCGGATTCAGTAGAATAACCCATCTTCATCCTCTTCAACGTATCATCACTTACCAGCATAAGATTACAATTCTGGACTTTTGATTTGCATTCAACCATAAAGGATTATATGTATTGAACTATCATCTTAGATAGTAAGGAAGGGTACATAATTATTTGAGCTCTCAAATTTCCTTCTTTGATTTTCTTGATCGTAATCAAGACATGCCTCATTAAATATATCTTTCTTAGATTTACTAAGAAATCGAAGACATGGATACCACTTTTCTTTAAATTATCTTTTTCTCCTCTTCTTAGTATGAGAAAACCTTGTACCCAGACCTGTAGAATCTTATTTTTCGGAGTGAGATGAGCAATATTAGATGTTTTAGAATCCTTAAGTCCAAGGCATTTTAAAGCCTTCACCTTGTTGAAACTTCCTTGCTCATCTGGAAGCGTATGTGAGCAAAACTCAGCTTCCCCGTCATAGGACAAACCAACCAAGATTGCGGCCTTTGTGTTGGATAGATTGTAAGTCTTCCCATAAGAATTAAATGAAAACCACTCTCTGCCATCTTCTATCTGGAAGGAAACAGACTCATAGAACTCGATCAGAAAATCAGTATAAACTGGATCTTGTTTCTCTGACTTAAACAAGCATATATCTTCCCTGCTATTGAATCTGATATTCTTGGTTATAATAGATTCATGCATGTAAAAATATGGATGCACCAACCTTTACCTGAAGACTAACCACTTTGAGATTGGCTTTGAAGTTGACATTTCTTGAGATGTTACTTCAATAGACATTTAGAGTGAAGAGTTCTGAAAGATTTGGAACGGCTTTGCAAATATCAAAACCAGTCCTAAGAAGACCAGCAGGGCTTCGAGATGTGAAATATTTGAAAAACCGATGTGGGATGAGTCTTGGGGTCCCCATTATATAGGCGATGGAGGTGACCTTTGGTCTTCCAAAAGCCATCAAATGGTTGAAAAACCTTTCGATCTGATCTGACGGTTGAGAACACTCCCGTAAGGAAAACTTGACTCCACTCTTTTGAGGTTTTAAAGAAAACATTCGGATTTAAGTAAAACTAGAATCCAAAAAAAATAGTAAAATACCGTCAAGAAAAATATGATTTTGATAACTTAAGTAAGGAAATCATACCTTTAAGATTGGCTAGAAAGATTGTTCATAATTGGTAATATTCTTCAAGAAAAAACTTATTATGAAAGTTCATTACAAAAATCACATTACGAAAGCTACAATATGAAAATATCATTACGAATGTTCCAGTACGAAAATCTCATTACAGAAGTTCTAGCTTCTAGAAATTTCCATTCCGAGAATTTTCATTCCAGAAATTTCCATTCCGGAAATTTCCATTCCAGAAATTATCATTTCGAAAATTCCCACTCTGGAAAGTTTGAAAAACTGATTACAAAAATTTTAGTTACAAAAGTTTGAAAAATAGATTACGAAAATTTTAGTTACACTAACAATCAAATGTACCCCCCCTATGAAAAAGAGTTTATTACTATTAGGAGAATTGTTCAACAAGAAGTTAATAAAGAATGATTACCTTACGGTTATCATTCCTAACTTTTTTTAATGTATTCAAATCTATCAGAGGGTAAAGATTTTGTGAAAATATCATCATGTTGATCTTGCGTTCCGATAAACTGAAGAATGATATCTCCTTTAATTGTGTGATCCCTAGGAAAGTGATGCCTAATATCTATGTGTTTTGCACGAGAGTGATGTGAAAGGTTCTTACTAAGGGCAGTGGCACTTGTGTTATCACACAACATTTGAGTCTTAGTAAAACTCAAGCCATAATCTGTGAGTGTGTGTTGCATCCACAATACTTGAGCAAAACAACTTCTGGCTGCTACATATTCCGCTTCATAAGTGGAAAGTGCTACAGAATGTTGCTTCTTGCATGACCAAGAAACCAATGAATCTCCTAAGAAATGACAAGTTCCAGATATACTCTTTCTATCCATTCGATAACCACCAAAGTCAGCATCCAAAAAGCTCTTCAAGAAAAATAATTTCCAGAGGTATAAAATAATCTTAGATCCATGGTTCCCTTTAGGTAGTGAAAATTCCATTTTACCGCCTTTAAGTGAGATTACATAGGATTAGATTGATATTTTTAACATAAGCATACTGAAAACATCAAGTCTAGTCGACTACCTATTAAGTCAAGTAAACTTCATATCATTCCTCTAAAAGATGTTTGATCTACTAGTTTCCCAGCTTCATCAAGATCTAAAGAGTTTGATGTACCGATTGGAGTACTTATACTATTAGTGTTGACATAACCATACTTTTAAGAAGATATTTAATATACTTATGTTGATATATATAGGTTCCTTATGGTTTTTAAGAAATTCGAAAACCAAGGAAAAAATTTAACTCACCCATCATACTCATTTCAAACTCATATTTCATTAGTCATGAAAAAGAATCAATTAAAGATTGCTGAGTTAAACCAAATATAATGTCATCAACATAAATTTGGACAATCAAAACATTTTTCATATCTTTCTTTATAAAAATAGTTGGATATGCATTTCCCTTAACATAGTTATTTTGAAGCAAAAATTATGTAAGTCTACCATACCAAGATCGTGGGGAATGTTTAAGGCCATACAAAGCTTTGGTAAGTCTAAAAACATGATCAGGGTGTTTTGTATCTTCAAAGTTAGGAGGTTGTTAAAACAAAACTTCCTCTTGAACATATCCATTAAGAAAAGAGCATTTCACATCCATTTGAAAAAGATCAAAATTGAAGAATGCTGTAAAGGAAAGCAAAATACAAATATATTCATGTCTAGCTACTCAAGAATAGGTTTCTTTATAGTCTATTCCCTCTTTCTGATTATAGCCTTTAACAACTAGCCTATCTTTATTTCTTACAATGACTCCATTTTCATCACATTTGTTTCTGAAGACCCATTTTACTCCAATAACAGAAGTTTCTTTAGGTCTTTCAACCAAGGTCCAGACTCTATTCCTTTGAAATTCATTTATTTCATCCTGCATGGATTTGACCCAATCATCGTCACCTAAAGATTCATCAGTGCTTTTTTTGTTCTAATTGTGAAGAAATTCTAGATATTCTACTTAATTTCTCAAATAACTTCTAGTCTTTACAGGTTGATTTACATCACCAATGATGCTATTACTAGGATGATTCTTAAGAAACACCTGATTTGGGTTTTGTAAAATTTGTTCATCAACATAGGGTAGAATTTCTTCTAGGGTAAATGTTTCAGAAGTATCTTCTTGAACATTTTCCTTATGATAAGGATCTTCTATGAAAGGTTGATAATCCATTTTTGAAAACACATCTAAGGATGTTGGTTGGGATGGTTTAAATGAAAAAGGATCTGATTCATCAAATTTTACATGTACTGTTTCTTCAACTGTACATGTATTTTTATTGAAAACTCTATAAGCCTTAGAAGTTGTGGAGTATCCTAAGAAAATTTCTTCATCATATTTTGGTGCAAATTTATGAAGGTTATCTTTAGTATTCAAGATGAATACCTTTCAACAAAAAACCATGAAGTAGTAAAGTCTAAGTTTTATACCATTCCATAACTCATAAGAATTTTTATTAAGAAAAGGTCTAATTAAAAATCGATTCATTGTATAACAAGTAGTACTTACAGCTTCAGCCCAGAAATGTCTAGCTGTAGAATATTCACTCAACATGGTTCTAGTTATTTCTTGAATAATTCTATTTCTTCTTTCAACTACCTCATTTTGTTGAGGAGTTCTAGGTGTTGAAAAGTTGTGATTAATACCTTTTCTACTACAAAAGGTTTCAAAATCAGATTTTTGAAATTCTCCTCCATGATCACTATGAATAGTTTTCCGTGGAAGATTTTTCTCATTTTTAACTTGGGCTCTAAAACTTTTGAAATAAGAAAAATCTTCAGACTTCTTTTCTAGAAAGTATACCCATGTAAATCTAGTGTGATCATCAACAAGAACAAACACAAAGTATTTTCCTCCAATGATTCCAGTTTGTGTTGGACCAAAAAGATCCATGTGCACCAATTGTAATGCATCAATTTTTGAGACTTCACCGATTGATTTAAAACAAGATTTATGTTGCTTGACATATTGACAAGGATCCCAAACTTCAGAAGAATAAAATCTAAGCACTGGTAGATCCTTAACTAGTTTTTTCTTAGAATGTTTACATAAGTTCCTAAGGTTACAAGGACCTATTCTCCTATTCCATAACCAAGAATGATTTTCCATTTCACTTAGGCAAGGTATATATTGGCTCCTAAGGTCTTATAAGTTCAGAGTGTAAACATTCTATTTCCTATTGGCTGAGAGAATAAATTCTTCCATGGAATTGTGAACTAAGCACTTATCATTCCTAAAATTCACAAGGTATCCTTCATCACATAACTGACTTATGCTAATGTGGTTGTGCTTAAGACCCTCAAAAAATAAAATGTTTGAAATCAATGTTTTACCAATAAGGACAATATTACCTATACCAACAATTTCTCCCTGAGCATTATCTCCGAAAGTTAATTTTCCTCCTTTCATCTTGATAATATTTTTAAAATAGCTTTTGTTACCAGTCATGTTACGGGAACATACACTATCCATGTACCATGTATTGTTGTCGGTACTTCCTTTATCTTCCTAAGAACAAGAAAAGAATTATATTTTTGGAATCCAAACTTGTTTGGATCCGAGATTTCCAGATAACAAGATTTTGGGCACCCACATCTTCTTAGAAAATTAAGCCTTATGAAAACCTAAATATTGGGTTTTGTTTAAAGAACAATTATTTTCCCAGTGACCACCACATTGACACGTGGTACAAAATGTGGCCCTTTGTGGAACAAAATAGTTGCTACTAAAAGTTGGTTTAGCATGGGTATAACCACATCCAGATTTTTTTATTAAAGGCCGTATTTGTGAAAACATTTTATCAAAATTTTATTTACCATGGGTAAAGTTTGTTAAACACTTATTTAAGGAAAACTTTTCGGACTTTATTTTTATAATCAAGTATTTATCTTCCAAATCGTTAGATTTAGAACTAGAGCTAGGCTCGTAAACACTTTTTTTAGAAAATACTATTTATAACTCTTTAGAAAGTTTGTTTTTCTTAGAACATACTTCGTCAAGATTTTTTTAAATACTTATAAAATCAGCCTTTTTCCTAACAAGATCATTAGTAAGATCTGATATTTCATTTGTAAGAATAGTATTTATAGATTTTTCCTTTTATAGATTTATATTGAGTTTGGAATTCTCAATCTCAAGAAGTTCAGCAAACCTAGAAAATTCTTCATAAGTATGGAAAGAATCTTTTTCATCAGAAGAGGATTCATCATCTGAAGAGTTATAATACTCTCTATCATTAGAATTTAAAGAAACATTGGTCAATGATTCACCATTTCGTACCTTAGACATAAAGCAATGATTGTTAATAGGTAATCTGGCTATATGTCCAAGATTCTTCTATCCTGATGATTCATAATCAGAAGATTCATCTGAAGAGCCACCACCACTGGAACTCCAGGTGTCATTAGATTTCAGAACTTTCTTAGAATTGGCTTTATAATACTTATTTATGTTCCTTTCAAAATGAATTTCTTTCTTTTCTTTCTTTTTGAGAAAAGGAAAATCTGGTCTAATATGTCCAGCTCTCTTACATTCATAAAAAGTAACTTCTCTATCTTTCCAATCATTCATTTCCTTTTTCTTATACTTAGATAAGAAATTTCTCGGGCCAGCTATCTTGTTCTTTCTTCGAGCAAGATTTTCTAACACATTTTCAAAGAATTCACTCTCACTAGATTCAGATTGGATAATAACATTCTTAGACTTGGATCTGGTTACTCTTTCAGGAGTCTTATCTTTCTTATGATTTGAATTTGTGGTAAAAGAAAAAGTACCATTTCAATTCTTCTTCTTGATGTTTTCAACATCTCCTTTCATTCTTGTTTCATGTTGTAGAAGATTTCCAAATAGTTCATCTAAGGAAATTTGAGTAACCTTCATGTTCTCATCAATATCTTTTCTTTTTGATTCGCACTCATTGGGCATAATATCAATTATCTTATCCACAGGAGCTTCATCATCTAGACCTTTCTCTCCCATAGACTGAAGACTATTCAATATAGTAATAAATCTCTGTTGATCTTTACAAATTAGTTCACCATAAGGAAAATTGAAGCCGTGGTATTCATCTCTAAGCATAGCTCTCCTATTTTCAATCACTTTAGAAGTGCCAAAGTGTGTAACCTCTAACTTCTTCCAGATACAATTAGCTACTTCACAAGAAGAAATTTGGCTATATATATTTCTAGTCATTGAACATAGTAAGGTATTACATACCTTATAATTTAGTTGATATTCTTGCTTTTCGTGGTTAGTGAAAGTTCATAATTCCTTATCAGGAATATTATAATCACTAGTAAGCATAAAAAAATTATCCACTCTTGTATTGATAATGAAAGTATTCATACGATCTCTCCAGTACTCATAATAATTCCCATAAAAAATTGGTGGTCTTGTAGGATTTAATTTTTCAATAGATTTAATTTTGATGCCTTCCATTCTAAGAAAAAACTTCAGCAACCAAACTTGTTAGTAAAAAAAGTTCATAACCACAATGTTTGGAATGAGCAAATTAGGAATGAATAATTCAGAATGAAAATTTGGAATGACAATGTTTTTTAAACAAGATTTAAAATTAATGAAAAGGTGAGAAAGAAAAACTTATATTCGAGTATAATTATTTCGAAGACCTCCTCTCATACCAATTTTAGGATCTAAATAATTATGTAGATGCTCAATATACAAGGGGGCGGGAATTGTACACTTTAAAAATTTCTTTAAGCAAGGAAAGATCTAAGTTTAACAAAGTTAAACTGAGAAGATTCACAACACCTCTAACACCAATTGGAAATTGGAACAAGGAATGAAGTTGCAAACTTCTAATTCTACACACTTGATTGAATCAGGAAAGTGATTATGAAAAATAGGTTCCGAATATATGGATCCGGAAATTTAAACTTAACTAAAGTTTACAATATGAGATTCTACCCTAAAGCATATAGAATCTAAATGAATCAAAGTACAAGTGTAATGAAATACAAGAATTTTATACTTTCCTTACAATACAATATGCAGCGGAAAAAACAAGTAGTACAACTACAAGTAACAAACAATAACTATTTTAACCCAAAGAGAAGGGTATCCAACAACCTTGGATAAAGGTCCCTTCATTTATCTTTCAATCAAGTCTATCTTACCCACAACAGGGTAATCCCTCGATACAAAGATCAGAGTCTCTGTATTGCTATCCCCGCAAGACCTCAACTTCAAGGTAGTTGGAACCCCTATCTTCCTTAGAAAGGAAGACCTCGATCTTCAAGGAAGTCGGCACCTCTTTCTTCCTATCCCTGGAAGACCTCGAATGTAATCAACAAAATTAAGAGTCGCATGAAGCAATCTGAACGAGTGGTTCAGTACGCACAAAGCATGGAAAGCTTATCTCTCTAGAAATCACCTTAACAACATGTGGTATCTAGATGGATCAACTCTTTATTGAGCTCTTTCAAATGAGATCCTTTTTATAGGCTAGGATGGCCCCATCTCTAATGGTCATATTTTCCTTAAAACTCAGAGGGACATGTACATGTGTAACTCAACCAACGGTTAGTTTGAAACAAAATAGACGACATCGTTTAATAACAAACTATGTAGAACTTACTGCATGGAATCGTTTTGTAATAAAGAATATGTAAGCAATATCCATACTAATGTTCAGAGTTTAAGCAAATTAAAAGTTCAGTGTCTAACCAAAATTAAATTCAAATGCTATAAAAAGAAATGTTCAGATTCTGTTTTTTGGGAATTCGGAACCTGAAATTGTAGAAGTCTGGAGTCTGAATTTCTAATGAAATTTGGAGTCTGGTTTCACCAAAGTTCGGAATCTGAACTTGCAGAGTTCGAAGTCGAACTAGTAAATGTTCATAGACGTACGTCAAGAGAGTTCGGAGTCGAACTACTTAAGTGATTGGATTCAAACTGATGAAATATCAGAGTCAAACTTCATAAGTGTTCGGATTCAAACTACTTAAGATTTTGTAGTTGAACTTATGAAAGTTCGGAGTCGAAATTCATTAGAGTTTAGAGTCGAACTACTTAAGAGTTCGGAGTCGAACTACTTAAGAGTTTGGAGTTGAACTTATGAATGTTCAGAGTCGATCTTCATTAGAGTTCAGAGTCGAACTACTTAAGAGTTTCGAGTCGAACTTATGAAGGTTTGTATCCATAATTCGAAGTGGAACTTCATTATAGTTCACATCCAGAATTCGGATCCTAAAATTAGAATACTCCAATACTTGACATTATATGATTCCGAGATTTTGAGTATGAATCTGGTTTTTGAACTTAAGGAAAAAAATATTTCTATGTATAATAAAATATAGGTTAGGGTTGATTTCCTTAAGGATGAAAATTTTCCTTATGGAGGTAAAATATATATTTGTTTATGTATAAGGTGTTTGTGATTTTCAAAACAAGAAGGAATGGAAAAGTCATAAGGAAAACCTAATTGACTCAACAGTGGCCACATGGTTATCTACAACCATACAGAATAGGGAGAACACCCATGTGGGTTATAGACCCCCTAAAAGAGGTATTTAGAAAGGGTAGTGCATATTTATCCAAACTAAGTGCCTAGACCAAGCACAGATCCCATTTGAATAGACCCGGGCACACATTTGGTGCACAGTTTGTAAAATAATGTGTCCAAACCATGTGTCCCATTAATATGGGGGGAAATTACTATTTCCCCTGAAATGTTTTATATCTATAATTCTTCTTCCCCACTCGTGTTTCTCTAGGATCTCATCCCTGAGGCTCCTCTTTTACTATTCCTTATGTATTTTGATCCCCTATTATTCGGAGATCTATTTTTTCCGCTTCAAATGAATTTGAAAATATGATGGAAGGCTCTATAATCCACTTTCTTCCATTCATCATTTATGTTATCCTCTATTTCGCTATTTATGTGTGACCATATTTCCTCCATTTTTAGGAAATTGAAAATTTAATTGATATCTCATGTTCTAGATTGATTCTAATGCCTAAAACAGATGAGTGGTATTCTACAAGAAAATGGTAGGTGGTCTAGTTTCTTTAACCATGATTTTATGCTTCTTTTAAAATGAATTTTTTTTTGAATGAAAAAACAAATGTAGATTCCACCATAGTGTTATATAAATTATTCTAACTGGGTTTTCATGCTTACTATGATCCTAGATAGTGGTGAATCACCTTCATGGCTGATCTCCTTGACCTAATCCACCCATTATGTTATTCCTAGCCAATAATTTCTTACATGCCGCTATTCTAAATTCATACAATACACTTGATGTGTGCTACCCCATTAATAAATTCCCAAAATTAATAAATTGTATTTGTTATAATGGTGAACCATTTGATAATCCCATACACATCATTCTATAATGAATTAAATTATATGGAGAATTACAAGTCACATATTGAATGGTTTTCTTACTAAATGGTTTGTTATTTAGTAAGTTATATTTCTAGGATAAGGGAGACACAAGGATGTTAACTTATGAACACCATGGATAGGCTCATTGTTCCTTAGTTAGTTTGTTATTTAATTTGTAATTACATTGGGGGACACTAGAAAATCCTGTGATGATCAAGCCATGATTTTTCATTTTCACCTCATGAAAAGTGACACTAGTTCCCTAGGGGATACTCCATGGATGGGATCGATTGCAAGATGGTTGTACAATTCTATAAGAGAAACTCGAACCCTTATGCGAGTTACACAAGATAGACTCAGTGGTTTTTCTCATTTTATTCACACCATGCCTCGAGTGATACATGGTATTTAATTCATGGGACACCATCGAAGTACTCATATTGAATTGGACATATATAGATCCCCTAGTGTGATACTCAGGATTCTATTTGGATCTCCATAGACAGTCCTAATTTTCATCATAATTAAATAAAATTAGGATAAATAATTAAACTAAAGAGGAAGAATGAGTAACTAGATATTCCTAAGATACATCTATCAAGCCAAATCACATGCTTGGGGACAGCTCTCTTTTTATGTTTCATTTATAATGATCTATTCACCATATTTCCCAATATATAAATGTTACCTTAGTTCATAGACATACGAAAAAGGAAGGATTATATAACAACCCTTATTTATATTACATACTTAAACATGATTTATTACATAAACATGCACACAATACAACTTGGATGATCGAGAGGTCTAGTGTATTTAGAGAATAGGAAAATTACATGGAAATATAAGACATTTAATACAACATCGTTACTGAAAAATTCTTTTACATGACTGAAAAATTCGTTAATAATTAGAATTTCATGAGATAACCTGTGGACATAAATAAAAAAATGGTGAGCTATAAATCCAAGTAAGGTAGTAAACAAGGCATGACATGAAGAATACAATACATTTTAGGCAATAGGAAAATCAATGGAGAACAAGAGAAACATGAAAATAAAGTCATGAAATAGAATCATTATCATAAAATAGAAATGTGGAAACAATATACAACATGATATTAGCATGATCCCAGGCTCATTTCACATGGATTATCATGAGTAAAGTCTCATTGCACATGAATTGGCATGAGTAACCCCTCTTTGCACATGGAATAGCTTGAGTAAACTCTTATTGCACTTGGATTAGCATGAGTAAACCCTAATTTCATGTGGATTAGCATGACTAAACCCTCATTTTACACGGTGTATCATGATACTAAATATTACCCAATGCATTGGAGCTCTATCAGGGCTTACCCTTTACAAACATTTCATTATATGCATAAGTGTGCCACATGGATCATATATCATGGAATCATTTAACATAATAATTCATTCCAAGATTAAGGAATATGGAATAAATATATGTTAGTACCATTAAATATGTATTAGTGAATAATAATTAATACCCTTGATAGATAAAATTTAATGGTATTCACTACATGATGATTTTTTCTTGGAAAATCGCAGTGTAATTTTAGCAGCATAACGCCGTCATATGAAAATTCAAAAGTTCGGTTGATGAGAGAGAAAGGGGTATCTCATAATTAT
Organism: Viscum album; assembly: GCA_963277665.1. Classification (NCBI taxonomy): domain Eukaryota; kingdom Viridiplantae; phylum Streptophyta; class Magnoliopsida; order Santalales; family Viscaceae; genus Viscum; species Viscum album. The sequence goes on along the minus strand of OY728133.1, from coordinate 2,058,454,670 downwards.
TCATAAATATATAGTTATGTTATCATGTGACATAATATCCCAACATATTAAATGTATTTTAGATGCATATTTTTGGAGAAATACATGAATGGAAATTAGAAGAGAGAAATCCCTTATGAAATTTTGGCATGGTAACAGGTGTACCCAGAAGGTATTAATGAGAGATAAAGTGGTATATCAACATTAAAACATAATGAGGGAAGTATGGGGGAGGTGTGGAATCATACTCCAACATTTTTAATTGAAATTAAAAGAGTATTACAACATAAAGAAACTTAGATAAAAATGAGGAAGGAAGGAATCCCTTACGAAAATTTGGCATGGTAACAAGTGTACATAAGGGTTCATAAGAAGGATAAATTAGAGTAAATTGTGATTTCATGATTTATAAATAAAATTGGAAGTAAGTATGATATTAAATAACATATCCCAACATAGGAATAAAATAAATGAAAATACATAATAGGAAAATAATTCTTGGTAAAAATGGACAGAGGAAGATCCCTTACAAAAGTTTAGCAAAGTAACGGCTTAGGTAAGGGTCAAAATGAGGAAGGATAAATAATGCCGAATTAAAATAAATTAAAATAGATTTTAATATAATGATTAAAAACTTATTACATTATAACCATTCCAAATTACATGAAATTTTTTCCAAGAAGATGCTTCAATTTGAAAGGAGGAGAGAAAGGTGAGGATCCCTTACTTGAAAGTGTGATCCCAAAGGCTTGGGAGAGGATTTAGAGATGCTTATTGGGAGATTGGGGTTCCTAGAGAGGATTATAAAGAGATGATCTCAGAGTTGAGATGTTCTACAATGGTTTTTAGTGAAGAGAAGTGGAAGCTTGGGTGGGTTTATATAGGAAAAGAGAAGGAAATTCTTTAATATTTCACAAAGTTAGGTTTTGGAATCTATGTAAAAAATATTCAAAACCACCAAACAACCTATGGTTTTTACCCATGTTTTTTCCAAAAGGGTTGTGGAAAAAATTATTTTTTAAGACCAATGGCCTAAATTATTAAAATATTAGTCTTTCTTATGTGGAGGTGAGTCACACTCTCAAAGAAATCATTTTAAAAAGATTAAATATTTTATAAGTCTTGGAGGATCTACTAAGAAACGATAAATTTAATCAAACAAATATAAAACCAAATTATTAGAAATTAAAAACATATATGGACGTATAACAATTTTATATTATTTTATTAAATCACTAATGCTTCATTACGTTGTCATAAAACACATTATATATTAAAACGGTAAATAATTTTTACCCAAAAATTCAATTGTCTCAGAAAATTATGAAAGATTAACAATTAGATAATTTTGACATCCTAAATCCAAAAATAATATTTATTTTATAAAAATATTTTTTCTAAATATGTGAATTTTATATTTTAAAATTTAAATCTACATTTATTGAAAATTCAAGGGTTTTGAAAAAAAATGCTTTCAAACCTTAATAAAAATTACAATTTTTTAAAAGTTATATGAAAATTTATACTTAATAAAATGTAATTTAATAATAATATTTTATTAAAATAGTATTTAATTCTAAAATCAATTTATTCACCAAAATAAATTTCTTAATTTAATATAAACTAAAAAAAGACAATTTGTCTTTTAAAAACCATTTTCAATGTAATAAAAATAAAATGAATTTATAATCATTATTCTATAAAAAATAATGCATATAATAATAGTGCTAGGTTATTTTACATAACCCTTTATAAAACCCACATTATACCTAAGGGTAAGGTGTGTGATGGTGATAGACTGTCAGGGTGTCCTAGATAGAATCGCTCGGGTGATAAATGTTATTAACATCCACTTCTCCTGTATGAGATTTTGTTCCAGCTTTAATGTGTTGAAGCTTGGTTTGGGATTAGTCTATATTGAATCATTGTGATACTACCTCCTTCTCAAGCTCTAAAAAATGTGATTTTTATGGAGCAATTCTACTGGATGAGGCCATCACGTCCTTTTTCCGGGTAAATTGGATTTCTTAATGCCCTATATTTATACTTATCAAGTGATCACTATTCAGTGGCTATATTAACAATGGTAACAATTCTTATAGGTATTTTAAAATCCAAAAACATAATACCAAGGATGTTAATATGTTTTATATAACCATTTTATATAATAATACATTTAATTAGATCAATATTAATATTCATAAAAAAAAATTGGGTTGTTACCGAGTTGGTATTATTGGATGGGTTCCCCAAGTGAAACCCAGTCTGATATACGTTATTTTTTTATAGCATTACATTTTTTATATTGTGGAACTCAATCTTGGTGTGACATCACGTTACACCTGATATTGGATGATATATAATATTCCCATGCGATACATGGGAGTACTGATTGGACCTCTCCCATGTCATACCTCAGTGAGCTATATTAGACCTCACATAGGTCACACATGGGAAGCTAGAATATGTTTCTTGGGAGTTGAATATCGTGAGGGAAATAACTTGGGCGATACCCGATTGTGATCACCAAGGGTCTCTCTGAGTACTCTTTATATAATAGTGTGCATGTGTTGAGTCATAGAGGGTTCCTTCACCATATTGTTTTTGTAAAATGGGGGAAGTGTATCCTCATTTAGGTCCTTATTGTTTAAACTAATGAGAAAATATATTAACATAACCCTTGTAAATTCTATCTTTTTTTGTAATTATGGAATGATACGTAAGGGTATTGGAGACATGGTTGATGGAATAGGGTGAGTAGATATTCGAGGTCACTTAATATCTTCCAAGAGTACCATATGGGGAGACCAAGTGTCTTATTTGTTGGAAAACCTAAGACCATGGGTGAGGGAGGATGTTTTTTCAAGACACTCATGTAAGTGGTTCGTAAATATGATTTATTCATGTCATAATTACACTGTTTTATTCATGTTTGAAAAACATTGGTGATATTTGAGGTTTTTTGGGTTGATCACGTAGCATAAACTTATGTGAGTGAGCGGCCAAAAATGAGATAATAATAAGGATAAATTGAAAGTTTTTGAATTAATTTCACTACTTTTAGTTATATCTTTCTTCCTCCGTCCATTTGAAATGATTGGCTTTGGAAGTAATATTTCAATTCAAGAAAATAGAACAAAATCCACAGTTATATTGGATCTGATAGGAATTAGAGGATTTCATCATGTTGAATAGAGGAATTCGGTCAAAGATAGACCCTTAATTCATTGGACAACATTTGTTTGCACACATCATTCATATTTAGGGCTTGGAGAACAATACTTGTTTTTTATTTCACATTTATTTAACTTTCATGTGTAACATTGTTTCTCAATAATCTCATTCCATCCATTCCCTTTCATCATAAAATATAATGGATATAGATGTATGTATCATCACCATAATTCTAAAATAGTATCATTTTAATATAACCTTTTTGATTAGTATATTTAAATTCTAATGATAGAAATAAGATAACACTCTAATTTTTTCATAGTTCAAGGGTCCTAACAAGAAAAATTTGACTATTTTGAGAATTACATGATAGAGCCTCAAACATTTTTCCTTTTGTATCATAGAAATGAATTTTTAATATGTTTTATGTAATGGAAATATAGTGGGAAATACATGGTTTTTGTTATACTAACCTTTACCAACTTTCAACCTATAATGTTTTGTGCCTTTTTAATTTCAACTGTAGGGGTTTTACTAGATTATGAAAAGGTCATGTCCAGGGAGATGAGACTCAAATATATTCCAGGGTTCCTTTTTATAGTCTCTTTCAACTTGGAGTGTGTTATTTATACTTTCATTGTTATTTTAAGGTCCTAAAAACTAGAATAATGGAATTTATTTTTAGATCGAATAGCTTTAACCATGTGTTTTGGGAATAATGAAACAAGTAGTGATTTTGTGATTATAATGATCATGCATCATTCATATATATGTAGGAATAGTTTTTAAGTAATAGTATCAGGGATTCTAGGAAAAAGGTAATGTCATGGGATAGGAGTGTACATAATGGTCATGGACCATTTACTGTTAGTGGATTCCTATATGATACGTTCAAGGATTACTGAAACAAAATAACTTTATCTTAATGATGAATATGCCTATGGTTAATAGGCCCTTATTTATAGGTTTATTATAAAGATCCATATTTGGTCATAGTATGCATATTCAAAATAATGGTGTCCATTGATGGATTCATTTTTTATTGATTGCGAAAAAAGGTTATGGATATTTGAGTTTCTTAAGACAATAATGTGTTGTTTATGGAAAAGTGGATGTATCCAATATTTATTATGTGAATAATTTTAGACTGAAATTTCCCAAATTTGTATTGAAAATTCATCACATAGATCTGCCTCATATGTAATAGAATCATTTTTCACCAATCATGAATTTGTAAATAAGGGAAACCATGTTGGAATTTCCTACATAGATCTAAGACCTATATAGTAAAGAAGAATTTATTTTATTTATTGGTTTTATTAGGATGTAGGATCTGAGTGTCACTACATATATCATGTAAATGAAGGCCTTAGGGTCCGGTAATGTCAGGGGTTTCCATTTAACCCTTAAAAGGGGGGTTATCAAAAAATGAATAAAAAATGAATGCCATTAGTCCATTCAAGCACAGATTGCATATGTGTCACAACTTATCTAGAATATTTTAGACTCAAGGTGCATGTAGTTCTAGAAATTCATGTTTGTAGTGTGGTAGGAGAGGAGGACCGAGAAGAAGGGTCCTCTTATGTAAGGGAAAAGGTATCATGTAGTTTTATATCATGAGATGGGGACATGACACATGTAGGTTAATATCATATAGTAAGGATTTAGTGCATGTAGTTTTAAAATCATATAATGAGAAAAAGGTTTCATATTAATTATCATTTTTTGATATGGATGTGTTCATATTATTTAACATCATGTGGCTAAGATATATGTTTTATAAATTTTGGGGTTTATAGCTTTGATATAAACTTGTTTGTAATTAAGTATATATAGCCTTGGAAAGAAAAATAACTAACATGCATAGATATAAAAAAATCTATTATAGAAGCTACCATAGATTTATAAAAATATATTGATGTCATAGTACTTTGATAGATGAGTGTCTAATGTTTAAATCCATGTATCTTTAAACAATGGTTCACCTTTGTCGTCTTTCACACTTGACTAGAAATACCATTATGTTTTTGAAACAAGAACCGATAATCGATTCTAGTTGTGTCATGAATAAACCACGAAAATTGGAAAAATATTACAATATATCTATTTCGATGGGACTCATGTTCTATGTGAGAAACAAGTGAGTTATGGGAGTTATCGAAATTTTACTAAAAATTCCAATCAAATACCCTTTTATTGTGGGTACTACTTGATTTTTCATTTCATTGTGATCTGATAAAGATTTATACACCATTTTCTCAGCACAAATATAGAGAAAATGTTGTAATACATTATCTCATAGCTCTTAGATAGGTAAAAATGATATGGTACAAGTACATAATGGGAGATTACAAACCATGTTCACTTTTTTCTCTATGACGTTTTCATAGGGTTCAAAGAAAAGAGTACTTTATCCTTGGGATGAAGATTCCATTGTATGATAATCCATATTTTCGGCACACGTGAAAATCTTTATTTGTCGAATGTTATGAAAAATCACAATATATTATTCCATTAAATATGAATACCATTATCACTGATATCTAGGGATTGATTATGGAAATCTAAATTTCCCAAGACACGAAGTGTTATTTTTAAAAGGATGGTTCGAAAGAATTAAAGTATAATTTAGACAAGAATTTTCTATAAATGGGTGGAATTTTCCTTTCACATACCTGACTCAAATGTATGGTGGAGAACAATTTTCTTAACAATGAGTTTGGGAATGAGGGAACCCATGTTGGAATCTTCATCATGGATCAAGGTCATATGCAGTATCAGGGGGAACATTTGTTATCATGTTCCATCTAGGACTTGGATTTTAGATCCTAGAATTACTAAATATTAAATACTAATAGGAATAAATCCACACATAATATTTATATGGATGGTTCCCTACATAGATCAGAACAATGCACAGGGAGGGGGAATATCTCTTTCTTTTTAATCGATGTTTTTCCCATGATATGAAATCCAGACATCACTACATATCTGCTAGTAATAGGAATCAATCCAGACATATTTATTATAAATGACCCCTTATTCATATTTTAATCTCACCTAAGGATGAGGGAACATTATTTTTTTCTATACAGGTCAAAAAATTTATAGTGAATTTCCTATGAAGTTATGTCTTGGATTGTGAAAGAAATAAACCTACCAAGAATGAGGTTTTTGTTCTAGGCTCAAGTTGGACCCCATTTCTTGTATTTTAATGTAATGTGACTAGTACTACTATAAAATTTAATATCATTTAGAAAGGACATTTCAGTTTTGTGCATTTTCAAGTATTTCCATGATGAGTTTATTCTGGTGGTGCAATTTATGAAATGAAATTTCTATGAATCCCAACATTGGTTAGGGCATAAAGAATTAATCTTCCATTTTTTCTAATTAGTAGGAAGCATTAGAATAAAACTTATGTATGATATAAGGTACTTTCCACATGGGTTTCAGTTTTGGAGGATTCTTCCCTCTTATGATTTGGGTTCTATGAACCGATACCAATTCCACATAGAGGAACAAAAAGAGGTGAAAGTTCTTGCTTAAAGCTCCTAATATCTGATTTTATGGATCTCTAAATGATTCATGGAACATGGTTATTTCTCATGTAGTTGTTAAAATTTGTCTAGTTTCTTTTTGAGATTTCTCATCTAAAAATTGTTAATCATAAATGGGAATGTGAAGTGAAGGAAATTATACCTCGATGTGTAGGATTGCTTCTATTTCATATATCAGTGATTAAGGGATGCTTGTATGGAGGTATAAGTACTATTTCAATAATTCCACAAGGCAAGTATAAGGTTATAGATCAATGATTTATTATATTTTCCCTATATTTTCTCAACTATATTTGATAGCGTTTTGTTGAAATTCCCTATATGTATATTTTCCTCTTCATGATAGAAGGATGAATTGTTAGAGTCAATGTTATAATCCTAGTAAAACCTCCGTAACTCAAAAGAGAAAAACATGTGTTGTTGTCTATTAATTTTTTATAAGGGCCATCAAATCTATTGATGATGAAGGACTTGATGCAATTAATGATTCTATTTGTCCTCACTTCTTTTAGGGGTATTACCACAACATGTTTGGAAAAGAAGCCCATATTATTAAGAATGTAATTAAACTACATAGTTGTAGTTAGAGGATATGTCCCCACCACATCAATACCCCATACAAGGAATATCCAGGAATATTTGGATGTGTATAACAAATTCAGGTGTTGATATATGGAGTTGAAATGTACTTGATAGGAATTAACCCTTTTTTGAATTATGTCCAATCATGTGTCATTGAACACCAAAAATAGCCAAGAATTTAGATATATTAAGAAAGTGTGATCCCTGACTGATGGGTGATGCAAAAACTAGTATATACATTTTTACATCACATCAACCATCTCTTTTCCATCAATGAACCTGAGAAATTATCCATCAAATCTTCACTTATAGAGGTTCTTCTAATGATTTGTGTTGTAAAAATTATAAAATTAGTTACCCATAATCATATTAACTCCTTTATGGATATGTCTAATGGGATAAATCTAATTTGGAGATAGTTTAATATGGGATTCATCCAACCATTTGTATCTTCTGCGATTTTAGGGATGTAATAGAACTTGTTGAACTCTTTCATGTTGTCATGAATAGACGGAGATACCATTTTTGATGTACAATTTTGATGACCATTTCATCCTTGTATAGATATTCCAATTCTGAATTTTTATATGATAAGGCATCATCCAAGGAATTTTTGAGTGCAACACATGGGATAAAAATGGCTCTGAGGGTAATTCTACATTCAACCGTCAATTATAGTCATGCAGGGAGAATTAATATTCTATGATGGTGTAATCACAATTTTTATGTTTTATTACCAACTCTATATCTCATTATACCTTTAGTACGGTCATTGGTATATACTACACCAATTATAACCATGGAATTAGGGCCATGTATTCTACCTCATTATTTGTGAATCCTTCCTATAGTTTAAAGGAATAAGGTAAAACAACTTTTACTAGAGAGATAAGAATTACCTCTAAACAAAATTTATTGATCTTGGGAAATTACATTCCCGTTTTGGGGGTTTTGGATTAACCTCCAAAATAATTCTCAAATTTCCAGGGGCCATGTGAACAAAGAATATATCATTGCAATAAAATTCAGTATTTAACAACATTATTTCTCTAGAGGAATGTTCTATAAGGAAATATGCACTATTTTTGGAATTTTATTAATTTTTAAGACATGGAATAAATTTCAAAAATGTTAAGATGTGATAGACTACTATGTCAAACATCAGATAAACATGGGACAATTGAGGATGTATTTTAGTGGGTCATTACGAGAGACCAAGTGGATCTTGTGGTGTTGTATGTAGGGCCACAATTTTTTTTAATTGCAATGATTGAATCTAGACAGATCATGTAAATATTTGAATAAAATGTATCAGTATCATGCATGGTCAGACTAATATAAGAGAGGTTGTGGTCATTTTTTATGTCATTATTTTTTTGTGGAATGCACACAGTGATCACTATGAAGCTATCACGTATATGATGAGTGGATTTCCTTCAAAAAGGGGCATTAGTAGTGGTGGGATTAAGAGTTATTGTGTGATACTATCAATGTTTTCATGAAAATTTTGAGTCTACTGATAAACATCCACCCTTTTCATTAACATGGTTAATGAAAGACACTTTCCTATAATTTTTTTATAATGTTTTGAATATTAGTGATGTTTCCTTTTAGTACACTCAACTATTTGGCATTTTGAAGAGGTGACTTGTCAAGGATAAAATTCTTATTCTTAGAATGAACTTCATTACATCGATTACGTAACATAGAGACAAGAAATATTTTCATGGTGATAAAAAAATCACACTTCATGGGGTATATTTGTAGTTTATGTTTTCATAGTTTATCATAAACTGTATAGATATTTTCAAGGTGACCAGAACATCAAAAGTATTTTATCACTAGATCATCAATATATGACATGATAGGATTTCCCAATATGGTTTTTATGATGTCATGTATGGCACATTGATATGTGGTATCAACATTCTTCATAGTAAATACTATAAAAAAAATAATTAGCGACCTTTTTAGAGTAGAAATGTTTTAACACATCCCTAATTAATTTAATGATGTTTCTAAAAATAGAGGAAAATGAGGTGTCACTATTATATTGTTGTTTACAATATTCACAAAAATTATATAGCTTTAAAAATGTCAAAATTTAGAGACACCTCATTTACTAACATTTTTTAAAAATGGTTGTAAATTAATGTCTCCAAATTTACAATGTTTATAAATGTTTTTATTTAGAGACATCTCATTGAGATATGTTTTTTTGACATGTCAAAAATTGAAAACTCAATTACCAATGTTTCTAATTTTTTTATGTTTTTCATAAAATTTATATTTTTTTCAAAAGTAATAATCTTATTTATGGTAAGAATATTCTTTTAGAGACAGTTTAATAAAATTTCATTAAATTATTTTATATCAAATTTATAATATTTTTTCCAATGTTATATTTTTTCATAATTAAATAATCTAAATATTACACCACAACCCATGCTTCCTACATCGTCCTGGGAAATTTGTGAGCGCAAGACATGAGTTTATAATGGCTCTAAGGGGAATTATACCATCAACCCTAAGTTATAACTAAACATAGGACTACTTATTCTACTATTACGGTGTAATCATCATTGTTATGATTTATTACCAACTCTGAATCACATTTTCGATTTAGGTGGATTATCAGTATATGCAGTTCCCATTCTAACCCTGAAATGAGGGCCATGTATTCTATTTCATTTTTGGTGAAGCCTTCTGATTGAATTAAAGAAAAAGGTAAAAATGACTTTTCTAGAGAGATAATAATGACTCCCAACGAATATTTATTGAGCTTGGGATATTCCATTATCTTTTTTGGGGCTTCTGAATGTGCCTCAAAAATAAAACTATCATGTCTTATGGAAAAATTGAATAAAGAATATTTCATCTTTATAAAATATAGTTTTTAATGGGATTCTATCTAATGTGGAATGTTCTATAATGAAACATGCGATTTTTTTTGGAATTTTACCATATTATAAGACACAAAATAAATTTAAAAATTTTAAAACTTGATATCCTACTTATCCAATCATTGTATCAACATGGGATAGTTGAGAGTGTATTTTAACATCTCATTATGAGAGACTAAATAGAACTCATGGTGTTTCAGGTAGTGCCTTAGTTTTCTTAATCACATAGAGTAAAAAAAGATATATATTCTCAATAATTGAATAAAAATATTAGTATCAAGAAAAGTTCAACTTATATAATAGAGGTGGTTATATTTTTATATTTCCTTATATTGTGTGTGTAATGCATCTAGTGGTTTCTCTGAAGCTATCACAAATATGATGAGTGGATTTCCTTTAACAGTGGGCATTAGTAAAAGTGGGAATAGATATTTCATGAGACTACCAAATCCTTCCTGAAAATATTAAATCCACTAATAATGACTACTTTTTTCATTAGCATGGTGAATAGATTACACTTTCATATAAGATACACAAAAAAGAGTCAAATATATGAAATGTGTCTCAATAGTCCATTCAACAGTTTGAGGTTTTGAAGAGGTGACATTTCATTGATAATTTGTTTATCTCAGCATCATCTTCATTACCTCGATTGTGTATGGTGATGCAAAGAATATTCCTTGTGGTAATTCCAAAATGACACTCAAGTGGATTATTTCCAGGGCATGCTATCATAGCTTATCATAAAAAATCTATATATTTGAAATTTATCTTGAATATCACCTTGATTACATCACCGGATCGTCGATGTATCACATGACAGACCAACCCAACATGGTTTTGAAGATGTGATGTATGGAACACTGATCAGTAGTGCTATAATTACTCATACAAAATGCTACGAAAAACTATAATTGGTATCATTTTTTTCATTAGCATCATTTTAACACATCACATATTCATTTAATGATGTTTCTGAAAAATGACGTTAAATGATGTGTCATTATTATAGTGGTGTTTATAAACATATCTATATTTGAGGCATTTATAAATTTCAAAATTTGTTGACACATCATTTGATGAATTTTTTTAAAAATGTTTTTTAAATAAATGTCTTTAAATTTTTGACGTTTATAAATGTTGATATTAAGAGACACCTCATTTGAAGATGTTTTTTTTGAAATGTATTTAAAGGAAAACTCAATTACCGAGGATTCTAAATTATGTTGTTAATTTTTCTTTAAATTTATATTTTTTTTGAAATTATAAAAAAATTACGATAAGAAGACCCATTTATGAACATTTCAAAAAAAATGGTAAATATTTTTATTTCAAAAATTATCATATTTTTTTCCAAATTTATATTTTAACAATAAAATAAATACAAATATTACACCACAAGCCCCAAGTCCACCATTCTATGGCCACTCCATACTACCCCACCTCCTCTAGGGATACACCTTAATTTCCAAGGATTCTAAAAAATTTTGTTAATTTTTCATGAAATTTATATATTTTTTTTGGAAATTTATAAATTTTGTTTATGGTAAGAAGACCCATTTAAAGAAATTTAAAAACATATTTGTAAATTTATTTATTTATAAATTTATAAAAATAAATTAAATTATATTTTTTAACAATAAAATAAATATAAATATTTCACCACAACCCCCAACTCCCACATTCTATGGCTAATCCCACCTACCCCACCAATTATAGCGCTACACCTCAATTTCTAATCATTCTGAAAATCCTTTTCTATTTTTATTAAAATTTATATTTTTTTAAAATATTATAATTTATGTTAATGGTAAGAAGACCCATTTACAGAAATATCATAAAAATGTCGAAAATTGTTTTTATTTCGAAATTTATTAAACAAATTAAAAAAATTACGGTAAGAGGACACATTTAAGGTCTTTTCAAAAAAAAAATGTCGATAAATTTTTTTATTTCAAAAAATATAATATTTTTTCCATTTATATATATATTTTTAAACATATATATATATATATATATATATTACACAACCCCTGACTTCCACATTACATGGCCAATCCCACCTATCCCACCTTCTCTAGTGCTACACACTCCCACCCCTCCCTCCCACCAACCTACAATGTTGTAGGCTCTCATGCTCCATGAGTCAGGCCCCCATGATCCCCTCCAGTGCTACACATATGCAGCCTCCACAAGGATTTGAACCTCCATCCTATAAGGTTAAAACTAATGATCTGACCAACTCACAATGCCAATTATTAATATAAAATATTATTATTTTATATATATATATATATAGATTTCAATGTTTAAAATTAATATATTATATATAAAAATTTATATTAATATATATATATTAATATATATATATATATATGTGTGTGTGAGTTTGTTTATATATTTATATTATATATATATATATGTTTTTATTATATTAGATACATAAGTTTATTCTTTATAATATGATAATATTATATATTATATATATAAATATATGTTCACGTTATATTATATATATACATATACATATTATATATATATATATTTCTTTGTGTGTGTGTATATATATATATATGTATGTATATATATATATAATTATATATATCTATATATATAATAAGCAATGTTTTAAAACACCCCTACAAATTTCGTCCAAATAAACATGTTTTCTAAAAAAATGTGACTAAATCTAAAATATATATATTTTTTTATATAAATATATGTGTATATAAATATATATATATATATATATATATATATTTATATAGATATGTGTGAGTGTGGGTTTATATATTTATTTATATGTCAGCATTTAAAAAATTAATATATTCATATGTGAATATTTATATATGTGTGTTTCTATTTTATATTGTATATTTTATGTTTCATGTATATATATATATATATATGTATATTGGTTTATATATAAAAATATTTTTGTTTATATACAAACATATATGTTTATATATTATATGTATATATTTTATATTATATATATATGTTTAAAATATATGTATATATATATATTTATATTTATATTTTTTATAAATATATAAATTTTTATATTTTATTTTGATTTTTTATGTTTATATTTTATGTTTATATTATATATATTTATATGTATGTTTATATTATATATATATCTATTATTTTTAAATTTTATATATATTATATGTTTATATTAATATATAATTTTTTATATTATATATATGCATACATTTATACAAATATATGTGTGTGTGTGTGCGCGCTTATATATATGTGTGTGTGTTTATATATATATATGTTTGTGTGTGTATAAATATATATGTTTATGTATACATATATATAATTATATATATATATAATGAACTACGTTTAAAAACACTAGTTAAAATGTAACTATAATAGCCATGTTTTCTTAAGAATGTGACTAAATATAAAATGTATGTGTTTTTTTATATATAAATATATGAATGTATATATATATATATATATTTGTGTGTGTGATTATATATATTTAAATATATAATTATATATATATATGTTTATATATATATGTCTGTGTTTATATATATATACATATCTCTAAATATATGCGTCTCTGTTTATATATATTTATATATATACATGTCAATATTTAAAAATAATAATATCTCATACATATAATTTGATATATTAATATAAATACAGTAATATAAATATGATTATATTTTATATTATATATATATATATATTATTTTCTATTTATATATATGTTTATGATATATGTGTGTGTGTGTGTTTATATTTTATTTATACATCATAAGTTTACATTAATATATATGTATATAATATATATAAACATATATGATTACATATATATATGTGTGTGTGTGGGTGGGTAAACATATATATGTGTATGAAAACATTTATATAATTATATATATATATAAGTGGACACATATTAAAATACTGGTAAAAATGACACTAAAATAGCCACGTTTTCTTAACGAGGTACCTATATTAAAAATATATATGTTAATTTATATATAAATATTTGTATATAAATATTTTTTATATTTACACACATATATATGTGTGTGTGTGTTTATATAAATATAAATATATTTTTTTATATCATTATATATATTTTTCTGTGTTTATATATATATATATAAATTAATATTTACAACGATCCATGGAAATGTTCTATATATATATATATATATCTTCGTTTTCGGAAAAAATTGCTAATTTAGCAATATTTTCTTGAAAAAACATAGCTAATTTAGCGATATTTCTGGAAACATGTAAAGACCCATAAAATTCAAGGGAATTTTTTTTTCTAATTTTCTTTGGGATTTTACAAGAATGCAGTTTCTGACAGTGCCTGATTCCGAGGCCCGGTGTGCCCGAAATCAATTTCCGAAGATTGGCTCGGGTACGTTCAGTGAACGAACGAGCGTGTTTTTCTAACATTTGAACTGGTTCTTGGAATCGAATTCCGAGGGCACCGATGGAATCGAAGAACTGGTTTTTGCTTAGAAACGCCTCTTTCGGAGTTGCGTTTGCTTGGTTGTGCTTTTTAATTTTTGGGGTTTAAGTTAAGAAATAAAATAAAGGTGTACGACAATTTTATTTCATTTCACATAAAGCCGCTTAAAGACCACTTTAAGCTATTAAAGCTGGGTTGAAGCAGATAGGGTGAAATTCAAAATATCCTAACCACTTGGTAGGATATTTTTGTGGTGAGACCCACACGAGCGCCACCGTTTCTTTTCTTCTTAAGTAACGCACCCGCAACCCCCTATTAAACGAAGTCAACTGACATGTTTCCTTAATTTCTTATTGCCTCTATTTAATTGGGCAGTTAAGTTTTACAATTAATTCTTTGAAATTAATTGTGAGGGTAACGTCGTTTGAATTTTGAAATCATTGGTGGAAAATAATAAAATAAGGCCTTATCCTCATTTTATATTGGGGTTAGGAAGCATTGCGCTGCGTTTTCCTCTCCTCCTCCTCCTTCGCGAAGAACACGAAGAACGCGCCACCACTGAGGAAGAATGCTCATTTTCCTTCCATGGAATTTTTCCCCTTCCGCGGCGAGACTCTTCAACGGATATTTTTCTTCCCCTTCATCGTCAACGGATCGACGAACATGTTCGGAAGCGGAATCGGGTATAAAGCGACGACGGCTTCGCCTTCCCTTGAGTCGGACGAACGCCGACGTCCCCCTTCAACGTCGTCATCCTCGCGATGCCATACCGCGACGAACCTCGAACGACGACGCCTCCTTCCGATCGGCTTATACCCAAGGTAGGGAATTGTTTATGAAATATTAATGAACCCCATGATACTTCCTTCTAAATCAATGAACTCGGATCAAATAAACATTAATTTGATTCGCAAAGATTAAGTTGAAATTTGGGTTTTTAGTTTTTGGTGTTCTATTATCTTTTGAGAAAAGAACGACGAGCGTGGACCAACCAATTCCAGGTTGATCCGCGGATCGTTCGTTCATGCGGATTTATGTTGAGGATTATTATTTTTTTTGTTGGTGATTATTACCTTGATGATCTTCATGGATTTTAAAACCAATTGTTATCGAATAACGCGAGGGGGACGGACCGCACAAACACGGCCGACCCTCCTCCATTTTTTCATGTTGGTTCCTTGTGGATTGAAACGGGAAAGGCATGGTGCTGTCGCACCACGCGGAATCATGGGACAAGAAAATGCGCGGTGCCATCGCGCCACGCCGTGAAAAGAAGAACAAGGACGCGATTCCATCGCGCCGCGTCGAAGAAACCCGAAGACATCCGCGGACGGAGTCGGGCCGTGGCGAAGGGGAGCGGCCCCGGAGAACCACGAAGACGGCGCATTTCGTTTTTGACGTGCGGATTGACGTGCGACGACAGACGAGGCCGCAAGGTAATTTTGAGGCCTCCACAGTGAAGGTCGGGTCCCGGGAGGACCATAAGTGAAGACAGCAGGAGAAAAAGACCACCGGAGTGTGTCTGGTAGTCTGCGGAAGGCAGCGGCCGTGCGCCGCCGGATGGGAGGCGGTCGACGGTTCGCCGCCAGCCTCAATTAGCGGCGAAGGGCGGGGGAGGTGCGCACCCCGCCCGCGGTGTCCGCGCGGCCACGCTGGCCGAGCCGCGGCCGGGCCGGGTCAGGCCCTGCCGGGTCGGACCCGGTTCGGGCCGACCCAGGGGGGGTCGGGCCGGGTTGGCCCGGGCCCAGACCCCCCGTTTTCGGACCAGTTTCTATCAAATGCCCATAACATGAGCTACGGGCCTCCAAAAGACTAGCCGTCAGCGGAAACACAATCCTTGGAACAAGACGGTCGTTTGGGTATATCACACTCAAGGTTTCGGATTACTTTGGGTTCAGCCGGGTTGGTTCGGATACGAAACCAACCGCCCCTCGGAGCGGAAACACTTATATCATGAGCTCCGGACGTCCGAATGACGTTCCGTCGACTTTGATGGATTCATATAGGTGAGACGGATATTTTGGCTTACTCCACTCGAGGTTTGTATGCCGTCGGAGTGCGGTCGGGTTGGTTTGCTCACGAGACCAACCGGACCCCTGGAACGAGAAAGCCAGTAACTCACAGACCGGGCGTCCGATTGACGCGCCGTATGCCTCGTTGTTTTCCTCTTTTTGAGATGTAACTTTTGGGATACTTCACCTGGGTTTTGGATGTAGTTGAGATACGGCCGGGTTGGTTCGCACACAAAACCAACCGGGCCCCTAGGACGAAAAGGGTAGTAACTCACAGACCGGGCGTCTGATTGATGCACCGTCTGTTGCGTTGAGACCCCTATGATGAGGTGGTCCTTTGAGATACTTATTAATGGGACTTTGAGATACTTGGAGTATCGACCTATAGCTCGTGGAGCGGACCCTCCCAGAGACGAGCGTGCGAAGTACGGAGACCGTGTAGCCGACTGAGGCCTGACGACTGCTTGACCGACTCGACTTGGAGTGAGTCGACTAGCCCAGTGGACGGAGCACTAATTGTGAGGTCCATACCCATAGCGGATGGAGAACTACCTATGTGACAGTGCAGACCTTCGGTACTCGTCCGGAGAGTACCTCAGTAGGCTACTAGGGTGTGTGCACTACTGTGTTCGGGTGACATACCTCGGCGGGAATCACTACTGTGTTTGGGTGGCTGACCCGCGGTACTCGACAGGAGTTGTACCTCAGTAGTCTTAGGTTAGTGAGCAGTACCTTAGAGTCGTGACAGGACCACTATACACTCCAGAGACGGAGCTCTTCAGCAGTTACAGTTTTGATAATGAAAATCCTGGTTTGAGCTGAATCTTTCACAATCCTTGTGTTTCCTCATGATTGAGATGGGTTACTTGATATCTTAGGTATATGTATGGGAATATACCTGGGTAGTGGTTATCCGTTGATTTCATAATCCTTGTGTTTCCTCATGATTTAGATGGGTTACTTGATAACTTAGGCATATGTATGGGCATATACCTAAGTAGAGGTTATCTGTTGAGATTTTCTTTGTGGTTATCCTTGTTGGTTTAGTGAGACCTTGAGGGTCTCGGGGTCCCTACTGAGTATCGTTATACTCACCCCTGCACGGGCTATGCCCGCACCTCGTTGTGTTGGTTGCAGACGACAGGAAGTGCTGATGAAGGCCGAGTGTTCGAGGACTGGACGGTACCCAGAGGTGGACTACACGACGAGTCAGTACCCGGAGGTGGACTACACAACGAGACGACACACAGAGGAGGTTGACGAACAGGAGCATGGAGGAGGCTATCTGTACTTACCCTTCAGGTAGGATCCGTGGTTGACGACCAGGAGCTGCGCCATCTATACCTACCCTTCAGGTAGGATCCGAGGAGGACGACCCAAGAGCTGCTTCTGTCCTTCCAGTTGTTATCTTTTTTGTTGTACTTGTTCAGTTGTAGTTGTACTTTCTTTTGGGTTTTTATTCTGGCCCATTTAATTTTCATCACTTCTCTTGTACTTAGTGTTTACTTTTTCCACTTCCTTACTCTGTGGTGCTTGTTTTCTTTTATAAAGGCAGTGTCTTCCCAGTTATCGGGATTTACGCCTTTGGTGCTAGTCTCCAGCCCCTGGTCTATGGAAGGCAGGCTTGGGTTAGTCATGGAACGGGCCCCGAGGACGGGTCCTGACAAAACAAATTAAGAAACATTGGACTATTTCCTAACAAATGTGACAAAATTAGCGATTTTTTCTCGAAACGTCCATATTTTGTAGATGTGTTTCAAGAAACGTCACTAAATTAGAAATGTTTTTAAGAAATAATGCTAAATTAATGATGTTTTTTAGGATATGTTGATAATTAAGTGATATTTTTTAAAACAATTGAAGAAGTTATCTGCATTTCTAAAAATGAAGTTAAATTGGAAACTTTTTTAGAAAAACTCACTCAAAATAAATAAAATTACCATTTTTATAGTGAAATGAAATTCCCCAATATTAGTATACATATTAGGGTGTTCGAAATGTAGTTCCATAATTATATTTATGGGACATCCAGATTTGATTTCATCATGAGTTACCATCGATAAAGGCTAGGGCATGATAGTTGATCATCACACTGATTAGAATATAATTAATTTCAATTGGGAAATCATATTTTGGAAAATACCAGTTTAAATCTCTAAATTTGATGAAAACTATGATCTTCCTATTAGTTGTATTTCCAAGGAAATATTAGTGATAAACTTTAGTTATTGTACTTCTATAATGAAGTGGTCCCTGATGAGTTTTAGACTCTATTTTCCACTTTGGTAGTACGAGATGGATGAATCCTCCTAGCTACCTACTTGTAACCATGGTTATCTTTCGATAAACCCAGGTGTTGGGTTTCAATATCGGGATAAATGAATAAAATATCCCCATAATTTTAGGAAAACACATCTCAATACTATTTTAGATATGAATTATAAACATCTTGTTCTTCTTTGGAAATAGATTCACGCATCAACGGGGGTCATAAATCTTCACCTATACCAGGATTTTTCTATTGGAGTACATAGATAGTGTTATAGATTCCTTCCTCAAACATTAGAGGGGTGTCTTTGATGCCTTACTCTACCAATTATTCTTCCTCTTTATATTCCAAATTCTCATCCATACCCTCTTTAGGATGGATGTGAAAAAAATGGAGTTTTCTATGTAAGATGAGAAGAATGTTTTTCAACATCTAGACGATGATGTGGAGGCTTCGAAAATCAACATTTGTGATATGATGACCGACGCTGATTCAAAGAATGACACAAGGGTATTCTAAATCTCTAGAGGAAATGTGGGGCATTTTTACCTAACTAGTTACATCTAATTTGAGGAACCAAGGCCTATTCATCATTAATTAGTACACTTTTTGTGACTTATATCAGGGGGTTGATTAGTAATGCTCAACTATAAGGTAATTTTTTCAACATAGATTATAATAAAATATATCTATCTGTATGTTCTATGAATGGGATAGATTGGGTCATTTAAAGAACATTTGGAGCTATAACCTATGAGACATCATCATTCATTGGTTGTTTCCTTTCCATCTGGTAAAATTTTTCATCGATGTACAGAGACTCACAATATTCAAATGGAGTTTTATCATCTGGAAATGTCTAGATATTCCCATTTGAAAAGTATTTGATACCTTGATTGTATGATTACTGGACTACCGAATGCTATTGAAAGCAAGGGCTTCCTAGCTAGACATTAGAGGCCATATCCTATCAGACAACTATGAATATGGAATCAGAGATAAGGTCCTAAAATTTAGATCATATATTGATTTGATTGAGGGAACTTTTTTGTGTGTTTCCATATCAATAATAATTATCGTAGAAGGGGAAAAATTTTCTTATTTATAACCCAGTAAATATATTCTTCTAAATGCAATGATATTGATCCCTAATCTATTATCAATGAAGGTAGATCGAATGTCAATGCCATCAAATTTTCTTGAAAAAAACAAAGGTATTCTATGTCCCAATATGATAGTATTTTTCTCGTGATCTATGAATGTGTGAAATTCATGGTATTACAAGGGTTATATCTCTACATGATATGCATCAGTAGTGATGAACTTGGATTCATACTCTATAGGATTCAGTTGGGCATCCACAAGTGCACCCCAGATATCCTTTGATAAGTTGAGAGCTACCAAAATTGAACATTTTATAAGGAGCATGGAAAATTGTTAAAGATTTTGTTTTTTGAGTAAATTTTCTATGCTTCCCCTTGGGATATGTTTTGTAAGATGTTATTTAGGGACTAATGTAATTAATGTAAACATGAATGTTGTTGAGTAGAAGTTGGAGGAGCCCTTGCATATGGAAAAGTTTGACTCGGTCTGCCCACTCACCTGAACTAATCGGATTGTTGTAAACCATATAATATATCTTACAAATAAAATGCATTTGGATGATTTTTAGTTGATGCGGGTTCATTTTATTAAATATAATCGTTTCTTTGAATTGTTTTACCCTATGTTTTGGTAGCATAAATAGCTCCAAAATATATATGACAGACATGTTGATTTCAGCCTTTCCTTTTTCATCATGCACTTCAACATATTCAAAAACATCTACATGTGGTTCCTCGATCTGGCACAGTGATATAGGGTTCATAATCTTACTCATTATCAGATAAGGGATCTAATAATTTAATGAAAGTAATGGAATCTAAGATTAATTCTTTATCTAATTAGGATCCCTCTTGGTGAGAGATTCATGTTGTTCCATTTGGTGGGATGGTTCCCATGGTAATGTTTATTGGTATGGTGCCCATACTATTGGGATTGAAGGCATGCAATCTAAGATATTTAGGACCAGCTATATAATATTCATAGGACTATCATATTATTCGTGATTTTTATCTCTCATTAGACCATTTCTGGGAAGATCAGTTCATATAGGACTATAGTTACAATGTAGTTGGTTGTTCCACAATATAATGAATTGGGGTGCATATGATTTATTTAACTATTCCATGATAATTACATAGGTTTGATTGATTTCATATAGTTATAAAATCACTAAACTTATGTATATCCATTCTTGTGTCTGCTTTCCATTCACCACTCTTCTCTGAATAGGTGGTCGAAACACATGCCACTTATACCAGTCGTTTTCTATGTTTTGCCTACCAAGAATCATTAATCTTTTGTAGAACGTATTTAAAATCAAAACCATGTTATATGTTATGAACTATAATCCATTTAAAATTATAATTACTATGGTGGTAATCTAGAATAATTCTATTAGTCCTCTTAGGATCTGAAAATTTTACAATGATATTTTCCCTACAATAAAAAACTAGTTGGGAACCTTTTCATCTTAGAAGGACTAAATTGTTTTCATATATTCAAATTATAACTTTATCATATCATTTCCCTTATCCTGATGAGGATATTTTAGCATATTTGTTCATTTAAGTGGATGTTCTATATGAGAAGGTGTGGACTTTGGAGTTGGAGTTGGAGTTGGAGCTGGTGTTGGAGTTCGTTTTAAGGTAACCATCAGAGTTTAAACATTACTTGTTCTCTTCCCCCCATCTGTCAATACTGGTTGAGACTTGTCTAAATTTCTCAAAATATATCCATGAAACCACCATTCAACTGCTATATGATCTTAAAATCCACCCAGATATTTTACCAAGATGAGTGGATTTTGTATCTCATCATAGAGATTATCATTAAAAGGCCCCAAAAAAATTATCATGAAGAAGATGCAGGTTCGGAGAGTCTTTCAAATGATTATTCCTATACATAAAATCAAAGACCCACTCATTATCTCACTATTTATAATTTCATAATTCAATTATTTCTATATTCTATTGCATAGAGATAAATTGATAAAGAAATTTCTATCAGAGGACTTTCAAAACATTGATTGATCTGGATAGTAGACTAGTATACCATACAATTGATGATTATTATAATGTCTTTATGAATCATTTGAGCTTATATTGTTCTTATTTATAATGATTCACTATTATATATCATCACTGATACATGAAGTGCATGAAATTTTATTCAGGATCCCCTAAACCATTAAATATCAGGGACATTGGATTCCCAATGTTTGGTGGAGGGAGGGTAATTTCAACTCATCAGGGTAAGGCATCCTTTATGGTGGTATAGGTTCACAACAACATTATATGGATCCTAATAGGATTTACAATGAATCAAAAGTGTTTACAAGATCAGGTGGGATGGCTAGTTGAGTAGGAGAATGAACTAGTAGGATAACTGGTTAGGCCGATTGTGGAATATTTTCATGTACGTGCAGTTAATAATGATAATGGTATTTATTATGGGGAATTTTCTGATATGGTACTGGTTTTTCCCCAATATAGGGAAATCTTGATATTCCTCTACCATTGGATTCAAATAAATTGGTTTCCAGGATCCCATTTTGAGGGGATGTTCTGGATCTACTCTCATTGGTATGAAGAGAACTTCTTATTATGTGACATCAGCAGAGGGAGCTGGATTTGGTTAAATTTGAAGAACATATATAATAGTTGTATAAATTCTAATTAGTTATGCGTTTGGTTTCATTTACTCCTAATTTTTTATAACATAATGTGTGAATCAAGCCTTTAATATAAGAGGATCAAATATTTTGGGTAATGGATTGGATGTAGTGTTGGAGTTGGTTCCCTAGAAAAAACATATGTGTATATTTTGATGAACTATATTCATTGTTTTGAATATTATTAAATTCATTATCACATAATGATGGTACTTCTACGTAACATAGTATGTGACAGTGTATTAAGAGTAGTTATCAAATCAAATGATTATAGAGGACCCCTGATATAATGATAACATGGAAGTTACAATACACTATTCTTAAATATTCTTTCTATAGTTAGATGAAATAATTTTAGGGACATGAAAGATTCATCCTATGCGAGGTGGAGACTCATAGGATTTTGAGATGCATTCTCATTTTGTATTCCCATGGCGATATTCAGTATAGGATAAACCCACATTTATTTGTACCATTGGAGATTCATATTTATGGATATGTTTATTGATCCGTAGACTTTAAGATTACTGTTAGTGGGTGTTATAAGTCAAATATATTTATGTATTATTTAAAATTATGATAGAATATGTTCATGTTGAGGTTTTATTTGTTGGGTACATCATAAGTAATATTTTATCAATTAATAATGTGAGGAAGTATTTTTTTTCCTTCTGTTCTTTACTGGATGTTGATATCTCAGGCTGTTTGATGGAAATGATAAGGAATAAACAAACGAATTTACATGGTATTCTATAGGAATGTTTGATTTAATAAATTTAAAAGAAAGGTTCATCGAACACATTAGTTGATGGTACAAGAAATCATTGTTCTTTATTAGAGATATCATGATAAATGGAGTATATAACACAATAAGCATCCATATGAGGTATTATGTCATTGGGTTATTCAATTATTTATTTATTGGTGAATTTGCATGTTTCTAGACTTTACCCATGGACTTTAGGTTGCTTCACATAATGCCACTAAGAAAGAGTCATATAGGATCACACACTAAGTGTATCCATAATCATGATAAATAATTTATAATTATTTATTATTTAAACTTTGTAATAAATATTATTCCCACATGTGGTTTAATAATTATTCATTTTGTCTTGATAATAAATATTATATTACATGTTATTTGATAGAATATTATTTGAGTATAATTTTGAATACATATTTCAATAACTTTAGTGAAAATAATATTTATGTATTGGAGAATAAAAAAGTGATATTTAGTTATTAAATAAGTAGTCATTATTCAAGTCTCGAGGAATATTATGAAGTATTAGGGGATTGAGTTAGCTAGTCTAATGAGAAATAATATATATTTAATATTATTTGATTAAATAATATTTAATTTAATTTCTGATTCTAGAGCATGTAATGAAATAATAATATTGTTATTATAGACATGGGGTTCTGTAAGGATTAGATGGATAATAATTGGAACTTGTGTAGTTATATAAAATCTAACCATAGTGATATATAAAGTTGATTATATTATTTTTTAAGAGATCTAATTAATTTTTTGTGAAAAAAGACATTTGAAGAGAATCCTCTCAATCTATATAGTGATATACCCCCAAGAATGCTCCCAATAACAGAGAGAGATCTTCCTCTACCTTCAACTCTCGTGTCTACGATGTTCCAAGAGAATACATTGGAAGTTATTTTTTGGGCGATCGAAGTCAAAAAAAAATAAATAGTTTCAACCATGACATCACTTGGAGATTCCTATGGTGATTTTCAGATATTCCTGAACAACATAAAGATCCCCAGTAGAGGGAATCTAATTTTGATTTCTACAAAAAAAATTATGGTATGCTATAGATCCATTTTCAGATCCATCAATAAAGAATAAATTTATTGTAAGGTAATTATTTAATTTTGTAAAATAATTATAAGTAATATCTAGTGATCCTACACATTGATTTTGATGTATATCTGTTGTCTAAAATCATTGATTTAATTCTCTTGATCATGATGTTCAACATCCTGTGTATCTTGGATTAATCATCGATCATGAAAAAAATGTTTTGAATAACCCATGAGAAAATTACAATGCACACAAAATCTATAAGTGGTATCAAAGATATGTATATTTTTTATAATTATTTAGATAACATTGATTGATTTGAAAATGTACTATTTATTTTTAATTCTGATTTTTTTATTATTTAATCTGAAATGTGAGATATGTATTTTTTCCTATTCATTTCTCTTAAATATAAAAAATATATTAATTTTATGAAAAAAATACATTTAAAGATCTCATATGGAGGTTCGAATGAGTCTAGATGGATAACACATGGGTAAATATCTTATACCTTGGAGGTACATGGCTTGTACTAGTGTTTAATTTAATAAGAATTAACTCAAAATTGATTCAAGTCATCTGAATTTGTTACACATAGTAAATTTAATCATACATCGTGTCTTGATTGGTCCAGTATAGACCATGTTATTAAAGAGTACACACTATTTAAATTACACTATAAATGATGTGTAGTCATCTAGTCAATGATAGCCCATGTATCTTCTTACACAACCAATAATATCAGTGACTATGTAACCTAGAGATCACATATCCTGTACCCTATGAACACTTCGTATAATCCAACATTTTTTCATGTAATAGTTTTATAGAGAGTACCTAGTCATATTTCATAGATAAATAGTGAGAATAATACATGCTTAGTTAACATCAATATACAAACTGTTCACTTTTTAAAAATTAAATATAATTGAAGATTACTCAAATAAATTATTATTACCTTATCAACATTTGTTCCGTGTGGTCATTAATTTTATTGTACAACCAATATTTTGAGTTATATATATGTGTAATTAATTTATGTTTATTTTTTGGATCTACATATAATGTGTAATTTGTATTAGAGTTATTACTCTACCTTCATTGAATCATTTCACACCACAAAAAAACCACATGTTCTATGTGATCATTAAGTTGATAGTACACACCATGAAATTACATGATATGTTGTGTGCGCCATATTTCACAAGAGTAATGTGTATATGAGTATAATAAACAATGGATAGTTCATACGAGTACTCTCCATGATAACTCCAATGTAATTTTTTTACAAAATTATTTTTAAATTATATTTTTATGTTTTTTTAAAAAAAAAATTTGGATGAGAGTATCAAGTAAAGTTGGATGAGAATTAAGATAATAAAATTTACTAATTAAAGAAGATAATTTCTTGATTTTATCATGATTAATATTAAATAATAACAATTTGAATTTAATGTTTATTTTATTAAATGCATAATTATTTGTTTGAATGGGGATGAGTATAGTCCTAGACCAGACCATTTTGCATCATAGGTTTCATTTAATTTATTATGAAGTTAATTTTTTGACCTATGAGTCATCTATCAACTGATTATGTGAGGGCATGTGTTCCCATGGTATATTTTATTTAAACCCATTAAAAAATTATTTGGTTCCACTAACCTATGTGTGAGTAAAAGAATATGTATTGTATGGTGCTCCAAAGAAAGTGGAGGTGGCCGATGTTTTGAGCCAAGGTGACAAAAATCCAAGATAGACACATGGGTGAATGGGTATAAATCTACAACATGAACCACAAAGAATTCATGGTCTTTTCAACCTATGTAGAGAGTTAGTTTATAAACCTCTAAATAAACTAACCATTAGTAAAAGCTTATGATCATACCACTTTATTATTTTATTTCTATAATTTTTCATAGTTTTTTCATTCTATATGTTTCTCATGATCGCATGAATCAATAAATTATCAGTCATGAAAGATAGAACTAAATTAAATTGGATTATGAGTAAATAATATATAAGACATTTTCAATCACATAAGTAAATACACTAATATTACTAACCATGTAATAAAGTTAATAATAGGTTATTTACACATAAATATATAATCCCTTAATAATATATATGATTCTAGTATAGCCTTCGACTACTTCAGATAAAATTGAACCATAGTTAATTGTTCTTGAGGAACTAAATTTTGGGTTCCTTGAATTATTGGGGACTCTAACTTGATGTTTTGGATGAATTAACTTATTTCACAATAAGGGTTGTCTTACAATGAAATAAATGGTGTAACTGAGTGGAAAATGTTGAATAAATCTCATTTATATATTTTAGGATTTGGGTGTACACACAATAAATAATTGAATTGTGAGTGAACGATGCTTGTATTTGGAATTCGTGCCTAAAACCCTTATTACATCTTGAAAAACATATTTTTGGTGATGAGAAGGTTAATATTGATCCTTTACACTAAAATGTACATGAAATTGTTTAATTTGAAGCTAATGGTGAGAGATATTGGGGTTTGATAAAATAGTAGGAGATTAATGAATATAAGAATGCCATATTTGTCTAAATTATATCAGATAAAATACTAAAACACTCCTCATATTATTGGTAAAAATAGTATTAAAAATGACTTAAAACATATCATTGTGGCCCATACTTAATTAAATATAACCCTCCCACCATGACAAAATTAGAATAATGAAAATCCACTTATGAATTATCCTATGCCCAGAAAAAAATATCATGTACTAGAAGAACCCATTCCTAATGCACTTGGTAATGAGGCCAGTGAGGAAGAGTTGTATTTCTATGAGAAACATATGAAAAATGTTATAGATATTCAATTATTCGGGAAATCATACCTGAACAATGATCTTATAATGAAATATGAGGACATGTATGCTGATAGTATGATTTCTCACATTCGATATCACTATCAAGAGATGGCATGACAATAGAGATATGTGATCTCCAAATAATTGTTTAGAATAATGATTTAAGAGTCACCATTATATGGGCATCATGTACTAAATATTATTGGCTAAATTGAACTCTTATTTATTTTAGGGATTAAATTAATTGATGATTTGCACAAGGATATCATAGCATTCTAATTATCCAAGACCATCTCAAGTTTTACAATTAATTATTACATGTAAAATAATGATAAGATTTATTCAGGACATCATACCCAAATTTTTCATGTAGATAAGGATAACGACATGACAAACCAGCAATCAATATGGTAAATAAGAAAAGGAAAAAATGGTAAGGGGCCCAATTGTCATATCAATTCTAAATATCTCGAGCATCATCCTTATAAAGAAATAAAAATATTGAGGCAGTGCATGGAAAATTAGGTAGTATGTTTATCATGTGGAATGAAAGTTCAATAGAAGAATAACTAAACCTAGAAGTATGGGGATGATAAAGGTGAATTAATTATCAATTTTAATCTTTCAATATCTACCCATTTTTTATTAGATACATTTTTTGGGGATCACACTTATATAAAAATAAAAAACATGGTATATACTTAAGGATTGCTGGGGGAGGTGGATTTGTGAGGTTCCAATGGCATGAGGCTGACTGTTCTAGACATTAGTTACTACCACCTTTCATTTCAAAAAATAATGATATTTTTTAAGGGATTGTTATTATGTCCCATCTGTTACCATGAAGAGAATTTTTGTATCATGCCTATAAGAAGTCAGTTTTTTTTTCATGTTTGTCAATAATAGTTATTTATTTGATAAAGATAACATATTTTATAGTACATGAAATTTAAAAAATGGTTTTATGTATTAATTTATAAAAATTAAGTATTGTCAACAGATAATGAATCATGTTTAAATTACTCTTATAACACCTAAATACGACATCACCATCTTTTTCATATAAACGAGATGTATTGGAAATTAGTTTTGATGATGGTTTTTAATAAACTTTTTTGATAAAACTGTTGAATGATTTAATTCTTGTTTACAATGATAAAAGACCAAACCAAAATTTGGTGGTTAGGGTGATCGAGCCACATATCTTTTAGAATATTTTCACATTGATGAGTGTGAGGTATTTCCAGTAGATTCCAGAGGTGGGTATTCTCAATTCATAAATTTTAAAGATGAATTGAGCATGATATTGATATGTCTACTTGATGAGGTATAATTATTATTCATTTTAGTAATTCAAGTTAGACTATAACAAGGTAGAGAATATATATGTAAAAAAAAGAAAAAGAAACTTCTATCTGATTGAGGTGGTGAATATATAAACCCTGAGTTTAATGAATTTTTATTGGAGTCTGGGATTATATTTCTACTCACTCCACCTTACAAACTATAGTAAAAAAATAAGTGAAAGGAGGAATGGTACCTATTTAGAAATGGTAGTATTGATGATGAGTCTTTTAGATCTTCCATTTTTGTTTTGTGGATATTAATTACAATCAACGACATGAACACTAAACTAATTACCAACTAAAGTGGTGAATGAAATTCCGAATGATATATGGATTTAAAAGAAACATTTGTTGTCAAATACAGTTGTATGAGGTTTAATTTTTTTAAGGACTCTTTTGGAAGCAAACTAGAACCTTGAGGTTCAAAGTTTATCATTATTCGATATCCTAAGGAAAAATAGAGATATTATGAGTACAATCCCATAGATAAGGAATTTACTATTTCAAAACAAAATGTATTTATTTAGAGGGATAACATCCTCAAAAAGTATATTGTGAGTAAGATTTACTTTGAAGAAGTTGACCCTCACGATATACAAGAGTTTTTATGGGATCATTTTCCACATGTACCCATTGAATAAGTAGTTCCTAAAATTAAATTAGTGCATAAGATCACTATAGATGTAAGAGAAACAAAGAGATATGGTTTTCTAGCCACCAATGATGGTGACTCATTATTGGTTGAAAATAATGAACCAATCACCTAAAAAGATGTGGTAGAGAATTTAGAATCCACATGATTTAAATAATACATGATTTATAAAATTGAGTCCATGTATCAAAACCATGTTTGGGTTAGGTCGATGTTCAATTTGATGTAAATCCTATAGAGTTCAAAGGGTTATTCAAGAGAAACATGGGCAATTGGATTTAAGGTAAATACCTATAATGAAAGTGTAGTTGATAAAGTATTTAAATAGTGACAATGAATATAATTTTATTTAACATTTTCAAAAGTTATATGTTAAAATTTATACAAATTATACGTGAATTATTAACATAACATGACATTGAAATTTAGATGATGGATGTAAAAATAGAATTAATTTATAGAAACCTTCATAAACATGTCTTTATGAAAAAATATTAAGGGTTTTTGAATCCAGTTGATTCCAAAAGTATTCTCATGTTTCATATATATCCATTAATAGATTGAAGAAATCATCAATTTCATAGAACATTCAACTCAATGATGCTATATAAGAATTTTATTTCATTAAGAAAAAATGTAATATATCTATCTAAAATTGGTTTTGTGGGAATTAAATCATTATCATCAAAATATATGTTACTGACATATTACTTATTGTAAAAAATATACAAGTCTTATAGTCTTTAAATTAATGGTTAAAACAATTGATTCATTATGAAGGAATTTGGCGAAGCAACATTGTTCTAGGGCTCAAGATCATTCGTGAAAGATGTAAGAGGACTCTAGGACTAATTCAAATTACATACAATAACCAAGTACTAAATATATTTAGTATGGAAATATCTAATATGGGATAGGTAGTGTAACATGGTATTTAAATATTTAATAAAATGTTTCCTTAGACCAAAATAGATAAAGGGAGAAAGAGTAATATTCCATACACTTCAGTGATATGATCAATCATGTTTCCCATGGTATTTACTAGATATTATATTTCATATGGATTGATCATGGTAGGAATATATCAACATTATCCAAGAGAAAAACTTTTTTCAACTATTATGTCCATCCTAGTGTGTTTGAGAATAACAAAGGATATGATCCTGGTGTTTTGAGGAGACAAGGAGTCATTCATTAGGGGTTATATTGATTCTAGTTTTTCCAATAGATCAAAATGATATGAAGTCACAATTAAAGTATGTTTTCTCTATCAATAGAGAAGTTGTGTGATTAAAGAGTTTAATGAAGCCAGTTTTCATTATTTATATTGTGGATTTTTAGTATATAAAGAATTTTGATGCATATGAGGACGCCATTTAGAAACACAACTTCTTCCAGGATCTTGATGTGGTACGTAGTAGTAAATTAATTGTCATTGTGTAATGTGATAATATTGTAGTGGTGACTCTTTCAAATTAACCAAGGTTACACCAATAGAAAATGAACATACATCAAAATTTTCATATTTTGAGGGATTTTTTTCTAAGGGGTGAGGTTTTAGATAGAAGAGTTAACAAATAAGAAAACAAGTTTAGACCCTCGAATAAAGAAATATTTTAGAATAATCATGAGAATCATGTGAGAGATAGAGGGATGAAGGTGGTTAGAAGTTTGCTCTTGTGAATGTGGGAGTCAGTTGGAGTTTGATCCCTAGAACCAACATATGTGTACTTTATGATAACCAATACTATTTTTATTGAATATTAATAAACATATTATAACATCGGTATTATTTTATACAACACAATGTGTTTGATAATGTCCTATGAGTAGCTAACGTACTGAACGGTCCTAGTAGTGCACCTTTATGATGAGAAAGCAGAAGTGTCCTGACGGTATTTATAAATATATATTCTATATCGAGATGAAATAAATTGAGGAAAAATGATGCAGTATATCAGGGGTATAGACTCATAAGAATTTGATTCACCATATCATGTTATACTTCCATAGTAATATCTAGTGTAGGTTACTTTTATAATGATACCCACTAGTATAAAATTGACATTTATATTTGTTATTAGAAGTCCCAATTTATGGGAATATATATTCATCCATAGAAATTAATATTATTATTATAAATTAGTGTTATAAGTCATGTACTTTAATGCAGTGATGAAATATGAAACAATATATGTTAGAGGTAAGGTGGGATGTGTTTTTTGCATCATGTGTAATATTTCATTAAAGAATAATGATAAAATTAAATTATATCTTATATTCATTAATGGATTTTTATTTCTCAGTCCCTTTGATAGTAATTAAATACATAAAATAAATAAATGGCCATAATATTCTATAAGAAAGTTTGATTCCCAGAATGTCAAATAAAGAGACATTGAGGATAAAGGTTGTTGGTACCAGCATGAAACCATATTGATTAAAAATATCTTTATTGAGGGATTATATTAAATAGTATACATTCATACGAGGTATAATATTTTTTGTGACATTAACTTATTTTTATATGTGTTCATTGTTAGTTTCCTAGACACTATCCTTGAACATTAGTCTACTCTTCCTAATTCCATTGAGAAGGAAATTTAGAGGGTCACGCACTAAGTGTATCCCAAATCTCATTCAAATAATATATTATTATTTATTGTTTAATAAGTGGAATAATTATTATTCTCGTATGTAGTTTAGTAATTATTCATTTTTATTGATATCATATATTATTTCACCAGTTCTTTAATAGAATATTATGTGGTGAGAAATCCAATAAGTATATAATATAAATCTATGGAATATATTATGTATTCATTTATTAAGAAATTATGAAATGAAAATTACTTATTAAATAAATTATTATTATTCAAGGCCCGATGAATATTATAGAAGAATGAAGAACTGAGTTTAATGGTCCAATGATAAATAATATACACCGAATATTATTTTATTAAATAATATTTAATTTAATTCTCGACTTTAGAGCATATCAATAAATAATAATAATATTGTTATTATAGACATGAAGTTCTACTAGGATCATATAAATAACAATGGGAACTTGTAAAATTATTTATTTTATAACTATAGTTATATATAATCGCAATTATATTAAATTTCAAGATATCCAATTCATTTTTTTGTAAACAAAGACCCCCGAATAGAATCCTATAAAGATATATAGAGCTCCCTAACCAAGAACTATCCCATTAATGGAGAGAGATCTTACTCAAACATCAAATCATGATTCTAGAGAGATCATGAAGAATCATTTGGAAGTCATTATCAGGGTGATTAATGTCGAACAAGACATGCGATATGTTCTACCATGCTATCACCAAGATCTTCCTATTACAGTGACTAAGGATTCATAGACCATGATTGGATCATTTGTAGAGGGAATATAATCTAGATTCATATAATTCAATAATGATATGATAGAGATCAATTGTGAGATCCAACAATGAATGATGAATTTCATGTAAGATAATTTTTTAATTGATCAAATTAATAATAAATAATAAGTGATGATTTTATTCGTTAGATCAATCATCTATCCATTGTCAAGTATTCATTGATTCAATTCCATTATTAATGGAATTAATATTCATTTAAATATTGGATTAATCATTTATCATGTAATAATGAAATGTTGGGAACAACCCATTTGATTCTTCCACTGTTCTTAGATCCTACATGTAGCCATGAATTTACACTTTTCTTTGGTTGAAAAACACTAACGAGTGGTTTTTGAACATTGATAAGGAACTCCAAATTCTGTGTGAGATTTTTATTTTAGGTTCACACATTTTCTTCAGTCACATCAATGTGGACAATGTTTTAAATTGAAAATTCCTCCTCTTTTTCCTCTACATTGGTTTCATATTCTATAACATCTATAGGGGTCGTTCAAATTATGTTTTATAGTTTTACATAATGATTGAATGTTTTCATTCTTATCATTGATGAAGTATATAACTCATGCAACAAAATTTAATTCCATATATAAAAATTTCATGACCATGAAAGTCTATGTATATTATTAAATATTCATTTTTAACAATTATAATTAACCACACATAATTATGAGGCATGTTGTTCTTAGAATAACTTAAAATGAATGTTTTCAATTTGAAAGTGTCATTTTTTTAAAATTTGAATCACATGATATATTATAAAAAATATGATATTTTATTATCCTGAAATTATAGGGAAATTATATTGTATTCATTTTTTAGTATATGAATATGCCACACATCATTTCGATATGATGACTAGTTTCTATATCAAAAAGAACATATTTATATTTTTGAAGAGACATATTAGTTTCAAATATCTATCGCGTGATTAAAATGAGTAAAATGGGATAATACTATCACGAAAATATTAAAAAATGACCACTAATTCCTTTTTAACTCAATGTAATGAATCAGATTTCATTCCAAAATTTAGTGCAGCAGATATGATTTAATATATATATATATATTTCCATTTCAGTGTTTCAAAATTAAAAAATATATTCCATGTAATAAAACCTGAGGAAACATAACTCTAATTTTGTAAAATGATATGTCAACATCCAATGATTCATTTGTAACTTTTAAGAATTAAAACAATATCATTTCAATGAATTATATGCTCAAATGGCATAAATTTTGTGTATTCATTTTAAAAGTAAAATTATTATTTATAACTCCATTATAATGATTAATTATGAAAAAAATATTGATTTTTTATAAAACACAATAAGCGAATTTTTATTCTTATTTTACCATATAGAAATGAATTATACATCATTTAGTGGTGTATTTTTTTAGCACGAATTAAAGTTTATGTTTCCAATTTAGAAGATACATTTTTGCTCAGTATATAATTACATGATTAAAACTCAACAATGAAGATTTTATTATAATGAAACACTAATAATGTCACATATACATAAAACGTGTTAGATAATATTGAATGTGGTTTTTTTATATAAAGCATTTATGAAATTTAATATTTGGGTTAAAGACTCATCGCCAATAATAAAATTGGGGTTATTAGGAAAAAATAAATTAATGATCAAATATTACTTTTTTGAAATATTAGGTTGGTTCATGCATTATGTGCTCTAAATTATTGAATGTTCATGTTATCAATTTAAAATCTACAATTCAGTTCAAAATTTGAAACATATACACAGTTATAAGAACATGATTGTTTTATTACAATGAAACTATAGTAAAATTATTGTGGATTCATTTATTATATATTGGATAGAAATTTATGTCATTTATAGGTTTGTTCTGGTCTTCATGACTAAATGTGCATGTTTCTATGTTAGAGGTGTATCATATGTTCAGAAATTGGAAAAATTGAGTTGGATTTTAATGAAAATATTATGAATTGTTAGTTGATTAAATTTTACTTATATTAATGAACTGAAAATTAATCCTACATGTAGTTTCATTAGTATGATTTAATGTTTATTTCACCATTTTACGAATTTAAGATGTAAAAAATTAGAGTCACACACTAAAAGAAATATTGGATTATCAAAAAATCTATATCAATGATAAATGATTAATTAATGAAATGTTGTAATAAAAAAAATTATTATGACATGAGGGGTACTTAATTTTATGAAATTTTCAATTTTTCAATATAAAAATAAAATTTTCATTCAAAACTATGCATTAGAAGCTAAATTATGAGAGACAAATCTCAAGTTGGCATGGAACTCAAGGAAAATTTTCATTGATTCATTCTCAATAAATTGAAATGGACTAGACATGATTTAGATGTGTTTCTTAAAAAATATTACTAAAATATATACGTTCCCACTATAGAAGTACCATTTTTAGTTAAAAACATACATAATATTCTCTAAAATGGGGAAATGGGTTATGATTGTAATGGAAATAAAGGAAATTTACAATTTATTCACTTTCCAAATATAGGAATTATCCTCATATCATTTCAACACATTTTGTGGTTTTTATTATTTAACATTTATATTTCCAATTTCTGAATTTCAGAAGTAAAAAAAATTTACTACATAAAAAACAAAGAGAATATATTTTTGTTATCATAAAACACTATATCAAATATCGATGATTGATATTTGAAATATAGGGATGAAACTAACCTCATTATATTATGTGATATTCTCAAATTTAACTAATGTGAATATTTGTTTTTTAATTATTATTAAATTTATCAATAGTTATGAATAAATCATATATTATTTATTATATTTTTTTGTTAATTTTGATTGCACTAAAATTGTCTAGTTTGATTAAAAGTCAAAGGATTGTTATTACATCTACAAACTTTGTCAAATGAGTTATCGTTATGAAAATTTCATAATTTTTAATGTTCTAATTAATAACAAAATTATCAAATATGTAATGAAAAAAGGAATAGTTTTTCCTATTGAATTTGTTATTTATTATTTATATTCTATATCTTTTTTATGTTTGTATTTATTTATTATGGGAATACTACAACACTATATATTAAAAGCAGTGGCAATCAATAAATTTTCTCATCATCTAATTTCTTAGTTATTTATAGCACCAATAAAGCATTTTTTATATACCACTAATGTGAAGTTTTATCATATTTGTAATACCATGTATTGTGAAAGTGTGGGAATAGATTATAATTTTAGATAAATGTGTGTGTCTATATATATATAAAATCCATTTGTTTTAGCCTTAGTTGAAAAAATCATAAAATTTATAAATTAAGTAGTGTATGGGAATGAGTAGATAAAATATGGTTGCTTGTGAATGAATTATGGTGCATGAAAATATAAGAACAATTATTAAATTTTTATTTCTATAAGGCTAAAGTTATTTTGAGAGGATTAATAAACACAAAGCATGGTTTATCACATGCATTAACCAATTTTTATGTCCATTGTGAGAAAAGAAAGTGGATCCAATTAGTATAAACTTATGAATAATCAAGTATCATTGAATAAAACTATATATTTAATTGTATAATTACAGTATGTTTCCTTTTTTAGAGCATGGAGTATCAAGTACTATTTTCAATTACTTTAAAATGGGTCTAGAAGATATAAATTTATCGAATATTTAATGATAAATAAATGAGTAAAATAGTTTCTCACATTAAATCAAGGGAATATACTGAACATGTACTATATTGAAGAGTCCCTCTCTCCAAATGATATATTTTTTATTTAAGAATAATTTAAAGGGAAATTATTTTTATATAGTATTTAAAAAAATATGAAAATGAAAAATACAATAAACAAAGGAAAAATAATTTGATGTAAATTTTCTTATTTCCTAATCATTTTACGCATATATAAACCATTTTATTATCACCCTCCATTGGGAAATAAAAAATTTTGGGGAAATTTTTAATGAAACTTCTACCGTATTTTATTTTAATTTCATCATAATATGTGAAATTAGGAAATGATTACTACAACATTTTCTATTCCAAATATATTGATAACTGAGCTCTATGAGAGAGATCAAAGGGTTTGCTAATTTTTATGAAACAATCTAATAATTATGTGGAATCGAATGAAGTGATGGGGATGAAATTTATATAGTGAAATATATTCAAATTATAAGGGGAATAAATTATTTGATAGAACATTAATTACTTAAATTGACATGGTGGGAGAGTACAAAATTGGGAGTAAGTTAATATAAACAATCAAGCGAATAAATTTTACCCTGTCATTTTTATTTTTTATTCTACTAAAAAAGATCTATTAATATTAATAGTAGTAATTTAGGGGATATATCTATATTTTTAAAATTTTTTATTGATTAATGTCTCTATTCTATTTTATCTCTATTTCAAAATTATTTGATTATTTTATAAACAATCATTTATACTTAGGGGTGATAAACGAACTGAAATAAAACATGTATCCAAAAAACTAAAGATAAAAACAACATAAATTTAGGGATAAATGATATTAAAGTTATGGAGGTAACATTTAAATTATAATTAATAGTTAATAACTAATCCTGAGACTTACCCATAACACTCTGGGGACTTGTGAGATCATGTATATTTTCTCAATAAACATAACGAAAAAATTAAGGGTGGATGTTTTTTTTGTTAATTACATTTTCAATTAAATTAATTCAACTGTATAGGATATATTCTAGTATTTAAAATTCCACACTAACCATTAATTTATGTTTAGAAAATCTACAATTTGTTCTAGTAATATACTGTGAAATTAAACTCAATTTTTCAAATAAAAAACCTATAAATTTTTAATGTAGTATATGAACCCAAAATCATTAAACCCCAATGATTATATTAATTTTTTTATATGCGTGAACCAATAAATTAAATAATACCTATATTTATAGAAAAAATACCTAGTAATATGTAATTATCATAAGATAATCTACCTTTTGTGCTTAAAGGTTACATTAAATATACACGCATAAGAATATTTGGTTCTATTTCCTTGAAAAAATGAGAGTAAAATCACTTATTTAAATCTCAAATATATTTTATAAAATTATAAAAAATAAAAATTTATAAAAAATATATTTAAATATAATAAATATATTAATTCATTTAAATAGTAATATTATGGTCATAAGTAATGTTTTATGAGAATAAAATATTCTTATATTTAGAGGTATTTCCAATCATGAAAGATATATATGGTTTCTTCCACTCTTGTATACATAATACTATAAAATATATAAATGAGTACAACTAAGTAAGGATATAAAACTATTTTAAATTTTCCAAGACCAAGGATATATTTCTACACATTGTTGATAAAATCTCTATAAGGATAAGAAATATTTAAGTACCCAGGGTGACTGAAAATACCTAATGTATCTAATTGCGCACCAGTGAAAGGATATATGAGATGAAATATCCATATTTAAAATATTTAACAACATTAAATGGGATGATTTTATGGGATTAAATATCATTTATTAAGAATCTCCCAACCCCCATGATGTATGTTGAATTACTTATGATTTCTAAATATGAACAACAACTTTGTTTTTTTCCTACAATATAAAAGTACACCATATAAATGGGTTTCAAAAGCAAGTGAAGATGTAATTTTAACTCTAAATATTACATTTATAATGCATTTAAATACATAATATAGAGGACTATGAAACATTGAAATTGAATTTCCACATTCTTGAAGGGAACACAGGCCTTTCCATGAAATGAAGAAAATATTTAAACGGTGTAATTAATATTTACAACAACATACATTTAAATCTTATATACAAATGAAATTATTTTTTGATGGATTTATTTTTTTGGATTTACCATATATGATTCATAAATTTGAGGTTATTATAAAGAAAAAAGACAATTATAAACTCAAAATATTGTCAACATGTTATCTATGTATTCTTAGTAAAAAGTAGTTCGTTGGATAAAGGTCATTATAAATGATGTTATAATTTCTGATGATATTATTTCATATATTGATGATATAGAAAAGTAATAGAAAAATTTCTTGTTTAGAATACCAGGAATCAATGTTCAATGACGATCTTATTGTATTTTTTCACTTATTCAATCTAATATATAAACATCAATATTCCATAAGTCACTACTTTACTATATGTAGAGTTACTTAACTAAATTGTACAATATTAAGGGTATTAAACCATAAATCCTATAATTTTTATAACAACTATAAATTATAATAAAATAATTATCTAAAACATTATTGGAATGAATAAGGTTACTTGAGACTAGTAGGACCATTGATATTCCCATCAATTTAATAAGTTAATTTCATGTATGGATTCAACAAGTTATTTATATAAAACAATAGTCATGCTTAGTTAAACCAGATAGAGTATATTGAAATTTTTAGAGAATACATATATTATTTATAATAATATGTTAATAATTTATGATTGTGATCAACATTTTTAGTTAAATATTGTTGATTGAAAACAAGAATTTGTTAATTTATTATAAATCAAAATCGACTATCCACAATATCAATGTTTATGTTGTATAATTGGCCAAAAAATAGTTTATGGGGAAAATAAAAATATAAAAGTTAAAAAAAATTCAATCCAAGAGATATTTTAACAACATTACTATAAGGAGTTGTTATATTATTGAAGGAATCATATTAAGGGAACATAATAAATAGAGATACCATTTTATAACATACACTAATAAAAAAAAGTAAGAATAAATTTAAATTGAAAAAGAATTAATCTAAGAGAAATAATGAATAAAATTTTAATTCTCCATGACTTTACTATAAACTTTTACTTTAACACAACATTATATATGAAGATTAGGTAATTTGTGTTCTACAACCAAAACAAATTTTTTCCAATATCTTAGATTTATTTAAAACTCTTGGAATGCATGGATAACCGACCGAAAACCATAAATGGATCTTTTGGGATATTTCAAATATAAG
This sequence comes from Viscum album, assembly GCA_963277665.1. Classification (NCBI taxonomy): domain Eukaryota; kingdom Viridiplantae; phylum Streptophyta; class Magnoliopsida; order Santalales; family Viscaceae; genus Viscum; species Viscum album. The sequence goes on along the minus strand of OY728133.1, from coordinate 2,058,414,865 downwards.
TAGAGAATATTGTGGTCTTCAACAGACACAATTATATGAGTATTAGTATTTGTAATATGTCATTCTTTTTCAATTTTATGTATGTAATATGTACATCATGGCTAAAGAATTCATGTGGCTTGACCTAAGTCATTTTAACATGTGGTTTGATTGTTTTATTGAGGGGGGACATTAAATTGATCCTAGACCCATCAGAGAATAAAAGTGGTGGAAATAGTTCATGGAAGGACAAACATGAAATTTCATCTCTCATAGTAAGAAATGAATCTTTGTATTTGGGGTATTCAGAAGTTAAGTATACTGGGTGTTGGAATCAGAAATCCAGTTATACCACATGGAGTAAGGAATTTTTTTTCAAACCATCATGTAGTTTCTTATTTTCTGAATGTAAAGGTGTATAATCTCATATAATCCTTACCTATTTACACTTTCATCCTCATTTCTATTAATCATTGTAGAAGTGATCAAAAATAATTATAATTCTCTAGTCAGTGGACCTTAGATCCCAACTTCATTAACATGTTTAGCATATCCTTTAATCATCCCATTTAGGAAATATAATCTGTGGGATTCCACAATAAACATAGACACTTTAATTTGGGTCTCTTTATCTAGAGTATAAATCATCCATCATCATCTGTTGGGATAGATTCTATGAAAATCGAAATAAATAAAGCCCAGACTTTGTTAGAGATCTTCTGAGATGAGGATGAATTTAGTGATATTTTTAGTAATAAAATCCATTTATGAGAATTAATTATAAAATATTAAAGGGTAGTCCATGAATGATCACGAATTTTAGAGGTCAAAGAGGTTAGATACAATTCATATTTTTCTATACCAGTATAAAAGAGTAAAAGTGATCATATTCTCCAAACCATTGAATTGGAGATTGATCATTTTGAATGATCTAAATGTTCTGGTCAGTACGGTTGAATCCCATTTAAAATAAATTCTCAGTGACACTAACCCCTCAATGAAGGATAGTTATCCTAGGGTAACTTTTTTATCATTGATAATATTCCTAGGATAGTGTCAACACCAGATCTCATAAAATATTCTATTCATAATATCCCTTAAGATAATAGGTACATTAGATAACCCAAACAACATAACTAAAATTTCTAAAATTCCCATACATAGTACGTAACATAGTCTTAACAATGTATACATCCTTTACTTTCAACTGATATTACCCCAACCTCAGGTCAAACTTTGAAAAAAAATATTCTTCATGGAGTTGATCAATAAATCATTGATATGAGGCAAGGTATACATATTATTTACAGTGATCTTATTAAAGGATCTATTATAAATTAAAAGTCTCATTGAACCATATTTCTCTTTATCCAACAATACATGGGAACACCATGATGGAGTGCTCTGTCAATTGAATACTTTATCTAATAATTCCTATAACTTCCATTTCAAGTCTAGATGTTCTTCATGATCCATTTTAAAAAAATCACTAGAATTATGAAATGTTTATAATATGATAAAATAGTTATAGATAACAAAAATGGAGGTCAAACCAAGAGTAGTTTTAAGAATTCTATTCATAACATCTTGATTTTGAATCATAATGCAAAAATTGTAAAAGAATACTTGAAACATGATGAATGGATAACACCTAATGAATAAGAGATAAATAAAAATTAAAAACATTACACGTCGCAGATGGTTTCATCTCATAGACATTATAATGTGATTGTGAGAAAATTGTTATTTAAGAAGATACCTAATGTGAAAAGATAAGTATCATGGAACAAAATTTATATTTTATGAGATGGATACTCTAAAATAATGGGTAATTATATTGACTATAGGTTTACCACAATCACAAGTATTTAAATTATTGTAATATATCAATTGATTTATGATTTAATGAACAAAAATTTATCAAAATGGTTTACATTAGGGTGAATTCTACATTGAACAACATTAAGGATTATCCCTTAATAGTGAAATTTTTGGAATGTGAAATTATTATAAGATATTATAAAAGATTAATCATGTTCCTTGATCATGTTATTAAAATTAGAAAATCTACATAAATGGATATAATTTTAATAAAGAAAAAATGAATTAAAATTTCTATTTCATGGGAGATGACAAAAAATATTATCATTGAGATTGTGTAATTAGATGACATATTTTTTTCCCAAAAACAAAGTATAATGTTATGAGGAATTTTATAAATTAATGATGACGAATTTTAAGATGTTATTGATTTGTGGGATGTCAATTTTATTTTGATTTCATTTAAAAAATAGAGTAGTTTCTATCCGTCTCTCACAAAAAAATTATTTTCATGTGTTTTTGTAGAAGTTTGGAATAGGGGAATCAAGAGAGGTATATACTTGTATTTCATGTGGGGATTTTTATCCATAAATACATAATTATGTATTACAATTAAAATATAATTCCATAGTCTTATTATTATCCAAAATTATTTTATAATGTCTAAAATGTGATCATATTTTTGTAATATTTTAAGAATATTTCGATAAAAATCTAAAGGATTTAAAACTTCCACTTTTGAAATTGATATTATACAAAATCAATTAACATATTGATTTAATTTTATGTTTTTACAATAACACATTTTTTTTTACTTTTATGGGTTTTTAATACTGATTGGTTCAAAGGTGTTGTAGATCAAAGTGCACATCAAGAGAATGATTCTTTATTTCCTGAAGTTCCATTTCGTGGTACTCCAAGAAGTAAAATTATATAACAATGAGTGAAAATAATGTTAAATATATTGAAAAAACTATGTTCATGACACAAATTATATGGGAAAATTCACCAATCAAAGCAATGAGGGTGAATATATCATTCCCATTTCTTATTAAGTGTGATGACCAATGTGAAATCAATATGTCAAGGAATATTATGAAATATTAATTTTTGGAACATATTGATATAAACTACCACTTCAACAAATAGAATATGGAGAATAAAGAGATTATATTAGAGTATATTTTATATAATTAGAATGTTATAAATCTCTTGGGTAAACCCCTACCCATGTATTCCATCCAAAACATGATACTATTAATGGGAGATCATTCTATTCCAAAAAACCAATAAGAATTCTCATTTTTGATACTATAATTTGATTGAATTTGTTGAAAATAATAGATAATATATAAGGACATATTATTTAAAAGGCGGAAAGGGATTAATTTTATTTATATATGTGAAAATATAGGGAGATACATGATGAGGATACGTTAATGTACGAAGAAGAGAACACGAGATGATTCTCATTTTACCAAAAAAATACAAAGGGGTAAATTAATGATTCATTATAGTTATGATTATATTGAAAGTATCTTGGTAATTTGGGGTTCTTGGTGAGTTTTAGGAAGTATCTTACGTAGTTTATTTACAAAAGGAACCTGTTATTTGATCTCTATCGGGACATGATCAATTTTTAATTATTATTTTTCTATGAGTTTAAGTACTCTAAAAACAAAAATATATCATTTAGTGTGGTGTGTGGATAACCTTAATATTGGGGGAATGTAATGACTAAGAAACATAAGGCAATTCATTTTGTTTTTTTTTGTTTTTCATGTTGTTTATATTTAAGACATTATCATTGATGAGTTAAATGATAATTGCATTTTATATATAATGAAAAGGAACTATGTTATGCAGATCCAAAGTGAATAACGATATGATGTATATGATTTTTAAATAATGGGGTTTCTAAATTGAAAGATTTCATTGTTAAAAGTGTATTTATATTACAATAGGAATGGGTGGGCCATGAAAATGATGATGTTGGAAAAAATCCATGTCATAGTCTTCTAGTTGTGTCATTATTATTTATAGTCACTCTTATGTAGGTATCCAAAAAAATTAAATACTCTTACATAAGAGGAATCACATATCAATATTTGTTTTCATGATATGAGAGTTCATTTGAGGAATTTTTTTGGAGTTTATTATTCCATGAAGACTAACATGATAGAAATTTTTTATGTAGAGGTTAAATTTTCCAATGTTCTAACACCGCCAAGATATGGATTTCATTGTAATGTGTAAGATCATGTAACCAAGTATATAACTCATAGTATTGAAAAGTTAAAGGGTTTTAACAATTCTAGTTAGGGTCACATTGTATGAGGACTTCCTTAGATAAATTTATCTATAAGTAGATATGGGATATATCTGGTAAGTACACGAGCCATTCCATGATGGTGTATAAGGATATAAATGTCTACGTTTCCATATCTATCGATTCTGGTAATTATTACATATGTAAGGATGTAACGACATAGGATTTCACTGTATATTCTCTTTAAATAATTAATAAATTAAATAACTTTGTTTACACAATTTATAAATTAAAATAAAAAACCTTGGCATGCTTTTAATATTAAATATTATAATAAAAAAATTGTAGTTAAATTAGCTAGTATAATTTAATTGACTATATAAAATAATAAATCATGAATTTAGGAAAAAATGCCTCTAGAATCCAAACAATTTCATATGAAGTTCATATCGCTAAGATAGTAATGGATGTAGCTTTGTTATGGGTTTCTTTGGATGAAGTCCAATATAAAATCAAGAAATTATAGATTAAGAAAAAAATTTGGAAAAAGCTTATGCTTTTAGAACTCACTAAAAAGTCCACGATTTCTAAATAAGAACCTATAATTTCAATAGTCAATAATGTTACCCAAATATCTTATGTTGGGGTTATATGTGTTTTTAAGAAAAAATTAATAGGATATAAACTGGTAATTATTATCTATAGAATCAAATGGGCATATCAATAATTTTTTTATGTTAAATACCTTTTGTTTTTAGAGATATGTGTTCCTATATTAAAATGAAAATGTGTTAATTTTAGATATGAATGTATATAAAAATAATTTATGATCCTTGCAATACATATTCCTTTATAATAAATAATAATATATTAAAATTATATTTAAAAATGAGTTTCTATTAATAATTGTTGTTTCACACCATCCAACTCTATATTGTTAGTCGAATTTTAATGAAACAAGTAATTAAAAATTAATAAAATAAACATCATTTTTTTAATTAATAAAAATATAATGTACACATTATTAATTTATTTTTCTTAAAATATTTACTTTTAATAAGAAATATGGATTTTACGATAAATAATTTATTTATAATTTTATCATTATTTTAGCATATCCAGAAAATATTAAAACCCATTTGAATTAAAAAAATATGTATATAATGAAAAAATTTAATAATTTTGAAAATATTATTTGAAGTTATAAATTTCATGTTTAACATTTCTATGACTATATTAAAATGTTACATTAATAATAATTGGGTTTTATCTTCATTTTTAATCAATAATTTTTAAGTTGACAATAGGTTTTGGATTTCCATAGAAGCCTAATTTATTTATTTTGATTTATAATAAATAAAATCATATTATTTAAATCAATAAAAATGATAGTATTACCTTATATATATTTCTAAGGATTAAAAACATTCTTTTTCAAAACACGGGTTTTACATGATTAAGTTAATTTATTTTAAAGTAACTTGTCAAAAAATGATTAATTTTACATGATAAAATAATTTTCAAGTTCGATATCACAAGTTTTATATTATGTATAATGGTCAAAATTAATTTTTGAAATTAAAACTTACCACTCTTTTTAAATAATAATTTACCAGGGTATAAATGTAATGGGGTAAAAGTTTAAAAGATAAATGAAAAATCACTAAAACACTCAAGATTATCTCTAAAATGTGTGGATAAGGAGAGTTTCATCCCATAATAAATTTAATATTCAATTTTATCTTCTTTTTCCTTAAAATATTTAATATTAACATATTATTATATAAAATTCATGTAATGATTCCAAAACTACCCGTCACTTCACTTATATAAACTAACACATCCAGGACTTCAAGAATCACCTTTCATTCAAATTTATTCTTTAAATTCTACCACATTTATCATAATACAACACTATCAGAATTCCAAAATCCTCTATACACTATTATTTATCATGAATCATTCATTTATAATGACAATTCCTTGAAAAGTTAATGTCTTCAACATGGGTATCCACATATTAGCGTATCCTTAATAATTTTTAAATTCCTAAACATCTATAACTTTATTTATATTATGAAATTGGTATAATTAGTATTATACATAACTATATTATTTGTATAAAAATATTAAAATCATTACATAATCAAATAAAATTAAATAACATCAATCGTGAGTATGTGTGCATTATCAACTCTACGAGGTGACTTTATTCATTTTTCATCACCACCTCTCAAGGATGGTAAAACAATGTATCAGATCAACAAATATTTCTTCCATGACACAAATAAAATAAATAAATTATCATTATTAATATAACATCATTATGTCCATTAATTTAAAAATAATATAATTAGTTGTGATGTTTATCACGAAACAAGCAACAAAAATTTGTAAAAGTCATTGATAAAACTAAACTATAATATGCTAGCATATTTGTAATAAATTTTCCAAAAATAATTATAAAAAGTGTATTCTATAAATATTATTTTTCTATGATAAGTTATTAATATATTTGTTCTCATTATACTAGATGTTATATCACTTATTTTGAATCAATGATAAAGGTAAGGAACATTGTAACTCAAATTCTTCCATTGATTAATACATTTTGTTCTTGATTTTATTTCCACCTTGTTTACTAATTTTTTAATTTTAAATGAAGTTATATATTTATTTATAAATGAAATAGTTTTTTATCTAAATCCATTTCCATTAATGGCTTTCTTTTTTTAATTTACTTAAAGAAATAAAGGTGGAATTTTTGAAAAGTGACTCATAACTATTACCTTTACAATGATAAGTAAAAAATATTTTAAAAACAATCTTATCTTGATTTTTTTCATTATCCTAAAATGATCTATGATTAATTGAGTTATGTGTCCTATTTCATGCTATATTTTTTATGTGATTTTTTTGTGTGATATTTTTTTCATTATCAAGTTATAAATTTCTCATTATTTTAACATTTGGATGTTTTATTAAACCCATATTATTTCCATGGGTTTATTAAGAAAATTGAATTATTTGTATTTGGATTATTAAAAAATGAAATATTTTTCCATGGGATTCATAATATATGATGAGGATCAATTTTATGTAAAACACATATATATAAATTATGATATATGGGTTATTATATCACCCTCTAACGCAATGGGTTATGTTTATGTCTCACGATATAGTCAAACATATTCATAATGAGGTTGTTCAGATATGAAAGGAAACGATGGGTTTGCTCACATTTTCATGCATGGAAATAATGTGTTTGTTCATATCATCATTTTTATAATGTATTTTATCACAAAACAAATATTATTATTATGGTCATAAATTATTTTCATGTTTTTAAACAAGTTATTCTAAATTTTTTGGATGCGTTTTGTTTCTTTGATATTCCATTTTTTCATCAATACACCCTATTTTTTTATTTTGAACATTTATATCATGATCACATGTTTTATGATTATTGACATGTATTTTAGCTTCATAATAAATTTTTTATTTCATTAATGATAATATTAAGATCTTATGTTTCTCTATAATGATTTATGATTATTTTCTATGGTGTTATAATCCTATGTTATGATATTTATGTCTACATCATATTCTCCTATATGTATATGATCTGATACATTATGATATGTTTTCCCTCATAGAGAATATTATATCACACCTTTATCATGGTTTCCATCTCCATGGTTATAAATATGATTATATCATGTGAGATATATTGTAATGGGTTTATAGGAGCATTCTTTTGATGAAATGTTAGCAGGTGTTGTAAATAATGTTGTTTAGGTTTATAATTTTGATGACACTAAACATGTAGGTCCTTCGAATTTGAGACTATTTTTGAGATATATTATTTTAATTATCATATTGAAATAATAATGAAGGAATATTTAACATTGGTCAAATTAGTAGACATCATGTCAAGGAATAGTTATTTTTCGTGATTAGTTTAGTGAAATTTAGAAAAATACTCAGGAAAACATTTATGGTGAAATTATAAATATTGGATAACATACCATGTTTTTTTCTAAAGTAGATTTATTATGGTTTAAATAGAAAATACATCTGTATTATGTTTCTATAAGTAGATGTAGTTTTTATTATAGATATATCTTGGAGTAATAACTATAATAGGGGCATGTTTTGTATTATCTAAATTTTCACCATGTTCAGAACAAGGAGGTCTTACTTCACACTTGGTTTGATAGTTCTAAAGGATATCATGGGTTGATCATGTTCCATTTATAAACCATTATAAAGGATTTATTTCCCAGTAATATTAATAGGTTAGGTTGATATGTGTAAGATAATCCAAAAAAAGTAACCTAGGTAAAAACAAAATTAGTATTGCTTGTACTAATGGAAATTTAAAAAAAAATGACACTGTATTTGATCATGACATTTTATGGTTGTATTTATTTTGTTATTATTATTACTACATATTTTAATGGTTCGAAACATATGTGAAACCTTTTGGTTTTAGTAATCGATGGTACTAGAAGAAATCATGTGTGTGAGGGGTAGTGTAGGAATTATATCAATGAAAACCCTATTTGATTGAGATCTGGAGTGAGGATCCTTGTGATTATGCCAAATTAGCTATAATGGTATATGATTAATAATGTTAATAGATTTGATGTCCCAAAAACAAAAAATAAGGTAAATATAGAGTACCCTGAAAGATCAAGATATGAATATGGTGATGTAAGGAATGTTTAATTATTATTTGTTATAATGTTGGAATGAAGTGACAAGGTAATCCCAATAAGGGGACTAGTAATCTTTTAATTTTGGATGAGGGTCTCATCGAGCATCAAAATTCCATATGAAAATAGAATGGTTGGTTAGTAATATAGGAGTAAGAAGCATGTATCCAAATGCACTACTAATACTATGATTCCTAAAGTTCATAAACTATAGTAATAACCCAATTAAATTTAATTTTCCTAATGATCATAGGTGTATAAAACCATAAAAACTAAGGGAATTTGGGGGATTCTATTTAATTAGTACATATAAGATGAATTTTGATAACTTAATCCTATGCATCAGAATTTTGAATATGAAATATTTATTCTAGCTTATCTAAGAATCCTAGATCATTTTATAAGTGAATTAGCTTGATGTTTTTTTGTCAAATAAAATCTCTATTATAATGATGGTAGAATTCTGAAATATAATTTTACAGGAATATAAATCATATTGTTGGACCTTTTTGTGGATTTGATAAAATTATTTTAATGGATTAATTGTTTCAACATATACTATATTTTCATGGATCGTGATTATATTACCCACAATATCCTCACAGTTGGATAAAAAGAATGGGGGCTGACATGAAAAATAGAAGAAACCACATATCATAACATCATTGAAATAATATATACCAAAAACAAACCATTTATACCACCATCAAACAATTAACTATTGATGTTTGTTGGGGTTTGTGTTTATAGATGATTTGAAAGCATCATGCCTATGGTGGAGAGAGAATAAAACCCTATACTTCTAAAACTAATGAAATATGATATTGTTGTTTTGTAAAAATTGGAGAGGCTACCTAATGACCCAGGACCTAGGAATAGTTCAATAATAAAGTTTGATTCCCTATTGAACATGATCCCATAAATCATGTGTGGTAAATAGTTAAGTCATAGACCTCTCCATTTAGGAACATAGAGATCCCCCAAGACAAAATGTGTTAGGGGAATCTATCTGTCACTAACCATTATCAGAGAGGGATTCCAATAGTGTGTAAAATGGACTAGTTCCCCCAATTTCTGAGAATATGAGTGGTTATTTATTAAAGTTGGTGATGTTGTGAAGGGATAATATGGAGAGGGTGCAGGCTGGTGTCGTGTTGGAAGCCATTAAGGAATGGGTTGAGTGAGTTATAGTCATGGGTCTCAATGAGCCTTATGAGGATGAGGGTGATTATTCATTTATATCATCACTAAACCTCAACGATACCACACCACAACCAACTTAATTAAATACTAGGGAATAAGAGGTAGGTTAGTGTGTTGTAGCTATTATAAAAATAAGGAATCTAATTTCATACCATAATCCAATTTATGGTAATTTTTCACTATAGGACTGAACTATGAAGACAATGAAAAATAAAATAGTTCTCAACACTGAACAATGAATGATATTAAATATTAATGGTGAGAATGAAATGAAATATTGGTATTATGCTCATTATTACTGAATAGATGTGATTGAAACATTTATGTGAAATTAAGTGTCGAGTGATCCTATAGATAACCGCCTCTAGATTCATAAGTAATAGTTTAAAATTGTGAGGATGGAATATATTTAATGATGGATAATGTAATGTACCTTGATTTCACTGTGTAGTATCCCTAAATAAATAATATAAAAATTATTTTGATTCAAATACTACATCAAATTAAATTTAAAATAAACATTGAATTATTTTTAATTGTATCATGAACCTTAAAACATAGACATTAAATTAGCTAGTATAATTTGGAGTAACCATATCACAAAATCAATAATGAAATTAAGAAGAAATACAATCCCAAAGAAGATTTCCTCCATACAAATCCCAATTTTCTGAGTTTAGAAGGTATGTAGCATCACTGGAGTTATCCTTTTACCAATCCAAGCTGAACTAAAGAAATTACGACTTGAGATAAATCATTTGGGGGAAATTCCTAATCTTGAAAAATTAGTGGTGAAATTTATGTTAGTTGAATCAGAGAATATGACTACAACTACTAGTTTTCATACCTATAGATTTTATATGGCTGTTATAATCCTTTTTTTAGTTGAAATTAATATGATATCAACATGTAATTATTATCTATAGAATTTAATTTTCATATCAATATAAAATCTAATTTAAGATTAACATATTTTGTTTTCAGAGTTATGTTTTATTATATTAAAATGAAAATATATAACTTTTATATGTGATTATATATAAAAATAATTAATCATCCATCAAGTACATATTCGTTGAAAATAAATAATAAGTCATTAAAATTATACTAAAAAATATATTTTTATAAAAAAATGATGTTCTATGTCTTCCACCTATATATTGTATCAAATTTATATTTATTTTAGAATTAAAAATTAATAAACATAAGTTCATTTTAGAATTTAACTTATGAAAATTTTATTTAGTATGAAAATTTGAAATTCTCAAAAATTATTTTTTTAATTACATAATATAGTTTTGATGAATAATATAATTTTTATGATTTTATCATAATGTAAATTTATCCTGGATACTTAAAAGGCATTTTATAAATTAAAAAATCTATTAAATAATAAAATTATAAATTATAAATTATTTTTTAATATTATTAATCCTATGTCCAGCATTTTTAGGAGTAAATTAAAATGTTACTTTAATAAAAATTTGATCGTTTCATTGAACATCACATTCTTAATGTGTTATTGGATTGGAGCTAGAATTTATAGCCTCATAAAATATATTTTATTTATAATAAATAAATTCATGTTATTAAAATAAGTAATAGTAATAATATTAAATTATATTTAATTTTAAAGATATAAAACATTATTTTTATAAAAACTCATTCTACATGATTTGTTGTGTTTATTTTAAAACATACTCTTTACACTTTTAGAAATTTTATTTGATAAAATTATTTTCATATTTTAAACCATAAGGTATAGGTAATTTAAACAGTTAAATATTAATTGTTTCCATAAAAAATAATTATTAAGGTTAAATTTTTTTACAAAGGTAAAAGTAGAATAGGCTAAAAGAAAAAATTAAAAACATCCATAAAAAAACTCATTATTGTCTAAAAAATGATTATTATGCATGTTTTATCCCATAATAACATTCCCATAATTTTTTCCATTTTTGATCATTGAACCTTGAATTGTAACTTTACATAATTGAAAATCTAATGGTTGCATTCAAAAGTACCATTATCTTCATCTAGAAAAAAATATATCCATTATACCAATTAAATACTCACCTTACCTTCCAATTTATTCTCAAAATTAATCTAATATTATCACCTTATAAATATCTCCCTCATTAAAAATCCTATTTTCAATATTTATTAGTATGAAATCAACAACTCAAATAATAATTCTTAATAGAAATTCAATTCTCTAATGTAATTATCCACTTCTTATTACTATTTCCTAAATAAATTTTATTAACCAAAAATTTTATAAATGTATTAATATTATTAAATTAGTATCATTATTATACTAAAATATCATCATATTAATTGGAAAATAATCATTTAATCCTCTCTATAAACTATAAAATAAAAATAACTTCAACCATCCATACATTCAGATAACCTTATTTATGAAATGATGTTGTTTTTTTATTCACGACATATAAAGGATGGTATAACGGATGGATATGATGAATAAATATTTTCTGGTATAAAAAAATTAATAAATGATCTTTTTTTCATATAATAATATTACATCCATTCATTGATAAATGAGTTCATTTATCATGTTTACGGGGGACTACCGCCTCCATGAACAAATAATTCAGATTGTTATTAATTTCTAATATGGATTGTTCTAAGAGTGGATTTACTAAGGGTATATTATAATAAGTAAATGTTTAGGTTTAATAATCATTCATATTATGATTATCTAAATTCATTCTTTTAATCCTGAAAATGCTATAAAATGTTTCCATTTCAGTCGATTTACTTACCTGTATAAACAATATTATAATGCTAATGTAATAAATTATTATTTTTACTGATTTATTTAATTTCTCTAATGTTTTTTTATTTTTTTTATATTTAATACATTTATTAATAGATCATTATTCAATCATTAAACACATATAGAAATTATTTATCATGATTTCCATTTTCACAAGTCATATCTTGTCTTTAACCTATTAAAAATTTGGAATATTTAATAATTTAAAAATTGAATATTTTACAATGGATGATCTAGGAATGATGAACATGAAACCACCTAGTGAGAATCGATATCATCTTCCCATGGATTGAATAAAATAAACAATTAAATGATCTCATAACTAATAATGAAAATAAACTAAAATAAGTTAATATATTTGTAATACATGGATATAAAAAATTATAAAAAGGGTAGTATTATAACATAATGGTAATGTTATTAGTTATTAATATAATTATATTCATTATAACAGAGTTTATTTCACTTCTATAAAAATAATATTTAAAGGCACGAGAATTTATAAACCTAAATTCTTCCATGGAGTTGTATATTTTATTCATGATTTTATTTATACTTTCTTCACTAAATTTTTATATTTAAATTATGTTCTATATTAATTTTTGGGAAAATAGTGTTTTTTATTTGAATCCTTTTCTCGGAAAGGTTTTATTTTTTAATTTCTTTAAAAAAACTAAGGAGAATTTATTTGAAATATACTTGTAAAATAAAATTTACACCAATAATTACAAAATATTTTCAAAAATATCCTTTTGTGAATTTTTTTCATATCCTCATATAATCTATCTCTAATGGAGTTACATTTCATGTTTAAGCATATATTTTAATTTTTTATATGCTTTTTAGGGTCATATAATTTTTTATATAAATAGATTTAATTCCTGAAGTTATACCATTTGTTTTTTATGAAACTCATTTTCTCACATGGGTTCCTTATTAAAATCGGATGATTTCAATTTAGATGTTAATAAACTGATGTATTTATTGGTTTATGAGGATATAATTATGATTGATTTTCACTGGATCACATATGTATGGATGATTAAAGGTCGAATTCTACATAACTATCCAATGCAATGGTTTATGCTTATATATTTTGAAACAATAAAGAGTGGAAATAATTAATTTGTTCACATTGGTTTGGCCATGATTGGTTTTCTCACATTTTAAGCATGAACATAATGATTTTATTCATATTGGTATTGAAAAAATGGGTTTTCATAGAAATTTGTTTCTATTATTATGGTTTTTAAACATTTCAATGTTTTTTATAAAGTTATTTTAAATTTTCAAGATTAATTTAATTTCCATGTACCTCCATTTTTTCATGGTTATACCATAGTTTTAATATACTCTCCATCTTTTTATAATTCTCACATGTTTTGTGATTATTTATATGTTTTTTAAGCCATGACATACTTTTTAAATTAACATAATGATATTGTTAAGATATTATGTTTCTCTATTTGGATTTATGACTATTATTTATGGAAATTAGATCATGTATTGAGATATTCAGGTCTTCCTCAAGTTCACCATTATATTTTAGACCTTAAACATTATGATATGTTTTCCCTTACAAAGTGTATGAGCTCACCAATTTCATATGTTTTCCACCCCCAAGTTATAAAGATAATTATATCATGTTATGTGTCCAGAAAAGGTTCTTGGGGAGCATAATTATGATGAAATATTTTTATGTGTGGTAACAATGTTTTTTATGTAGCTATTATTATAGTCACATTACCTTAAGTCCTTAGATTGTGAAACTCTATGTGATATGTCTTATGTAAATGTTGTTATTAATTTAATAATTATGAAATGTTTAGATTGGATATCCTTAACGGAGTTAAAACCATAATAAATATTAATATTTTAAAAAATTTTGGGGTATCTCCCATTAAAATAAAGATTATTATTATGAAACAAATATTGAGTTAGCCAACAGTTTTTGAAGTATTTTTATCATAATATTAGAGATGAAAATGAGGGTAAATATGATATTATAATTGTATAGGTAGTCTTGTTATTGGAAGAGGATATTTTTTAACATTTTGGTTGTTTTATATTGTAGTTGAATGTCCAAGGCCATTTATCTATTTCATTACTTGTTCTTATTGATAATACAAAAGAAATGTGGGTAGCGAGATCACAACTGTTGAATATAATGGATTAACTACATGATAACATGATTTAGTGATCCTTATATTTTATCCATATATTATATTTATTTTATGTCACCCATTCCCTTATAATTTTATCAATAATATAAGATCAATTTTTAGTAATTAATGTCGAGAATAATTATTTAGAGCGTTCTTATTTTTAATCCAACACTAATTCACCACACCTTTTTAGTGGAGTTTTACTCTTTGATGGGATCTATCACTATATCACATATTAATCTAGAATATATAAATATATTCTCTTTATTTTAATATTATGAAATATTAGAACAAAAAATTAAGGTTATGTGTTTTCCTAAGCCTACATTTTCTATTTTTTGGGTATAGTGGGAGTCTAGGGAATTTTGAATATTTCTTATAGGTAGGTAATGAGGTTTGTTATGAAATATTATAAAAAAAATTTAATGGTATGTGTTTTCTTAAGCCTACATTTTCTATTATTTGCGTATAGTGGAGGACTAGTGAATTTTCAAGATTTCTTATAGGCAGGTAATGAGGTTTGATCGTTATATTTGTTTTTTTTGGAATTTATAGAAATGACCATATTTATCGAATGAATCTTAAATATGTGGAATATTCCCCTAGTATAAAAGTAATTACTCATATATATAAACAATATACTTCAATAAGGAAGGAATTATAGTTCTATATGGGGTATATTCCTCAAGAATTTAAGATATGACTCTTATGAAATAACAGTCTTAAAAAAATATACTTACATATTCCATTTATTTTTTAGGTTACTCATATTTATCATATCTATTAACTCTTATGTGTTTACGTGGACATAAAAATTAACATCACATATTTCATTTGTTATTGGTATAACGCCTATGTATCACCCTTGGTGACTATAAAAAAATTCTTTGTCGATGGGGTAAAATTTATAGATCACTCTGATAGACCCTTATATATTAAAGGAGATAAGTCTTTTGTAAATGTAAATGACCTTTACCCATTAAAATGGATGTTTTAATTTACTCTCACATAATATGATAGTTGGAAATTTCAGTAATTCATTTTAACATTACATATTACTATAGAATCAGGAATTTACTTTTACTTACAATTTTTAAAAAATTAAATTACTCTTAATTAAGATTCATCACTATAAGATGTAAGAGTAATACCCTCCATGAATAAGTAACCTTTACTAGGTACAAAATATTCATTTTTCCTAGATTTTCCTAAATCCAAAATCCAAAACCTTTTTTTTAAATAAGAATTGGTTTAATGGGAACCATATAATTTACCAAAACCACAAATAAAAGTCACCAACATTATACAATTTATCCTTTTAGATCACATTCACAACCAGAATCTCCAAAATCAAAATAAATATTTCAATATAATTGTACACGTAATCACCTAAGTCCACTAACTACCTTGAGCCATGCACCTTAAAAAAATCATAACCTCATCATCACATGATTTAGAAGAGAGAATACCACACTAGAATCCAGTATATCATTATTTTTAAAATTAACTATAAAAAATCAACTATAAACCATCATGATACAAGGGATACCCCCACAATGATGAAACTACATCAAAATAACAAAAACTATATCAAGCCATGCATAACGATGGAACCAAAACATAAATAACCCCATCATAATTCGTGATAAATTATTTAAAAAAAATAATGCACACCAAGATATGCTATGTTAGTGAAAACCTAGAGGAAGTAATAAATACAACACCCAATTATCTTATTTGAAAAAATTATATAACTTCATAGAACACATCCTCAAACATCAGAGAAAACTGTTTCATGAGATTAAACTATGAGAGGAGAAATTTAACTCGAAGAATGTGAATAGGTTGAAGTAGACTAGAGACTCAAGAATAAGAAAACATTCTCTCTAAGTCCACCAACCCCTACCTTTAGAAACACAATGTTAACTAAAATCACTAGAAACATATACTCCTTAAATGTTAAACAAAAAAAGAAATATACCATAAGAAAATTAAAAAATCTACAGCATTGATCCATCAAAAGTGAAATATAGACCAACATAATGAAAAAAGATCCATCAATGATGAAAACATACCAAAATCAATGTTCAGTAAGAATAGAATAGGAATAAAATACCACAATATAGAAACCAAATCCAAAAAATAGTACTAAAGGCTAATATAGGCCATGCCTCCTCAAAAAGGCATTGAAATATCATCCCATACATCACAAAGCACCAGGAAAACCACAAAATCCAACCAAAATGTAGTTTTATATGATAAGATAGTATTAAAAGGAAATAATAATAATAAACTAGGTCTTAGATAGAGATCTATGACTGGTGAATCATATTTTATACCGTATTATTCAATTATCAATCATAAAACCTTAAAAAATTTGATTTTTTATGAAATAAAAAATTTTGTTAAACATTCTAGTTATGTGTTGAGATTTATAGGAACTTATATATTCATACATTGAAAATAATTTCTTCATGACCTTACTTTAATCATGTAACAATTAGGTGGTTAAACGAGTTTTATAATGTAGAAACAAATATGAGATTCAAGATATCAATCCTATATCCAAATTTAAAATTTAGGGTTCCCTATAATCTTGTTTTTTGGGTAAATGGATTTATAAATAATTAATTCTTCTGTTAATGGAGAATTATCTGATAATAATTGACACTAAACTGCATAGAGGATAGTTCTCATAGTTTCTAGTGTTCTATCATGGCCATTATCAATTAAATTAACGTATTATCTTACTATGATAATGGATTTAAAACCAATCATTTCATTATGTGTTGATGTGGGATTATTTTTCTTCGGTTTACAATGTATAGATATTAAAATATACATATATATGATAATAATATATAAATAGAAAAATTTAGAGGGATGGTAGTATTTTTTTCACATGTGAGTATAATTCTAATTTTCTTATTCAGCTCATTATTTCATTAGTTTTGAATATTAATGATATGTTAATAATATTTAATTATCCTATATAATACTATTAATATTTTCCCAAGATTAAAATTGGAATAAATCTCCTAAACCTAAACTATAATTAATAAATGATAAGAAAAGGAAGACATTGAATTAATCATTCACTTAATTTTCTTTTAATCCTTTTAAATGTTTAATATAATTAATCACTACATGGTAATAATAATTGTTTTAATATCATTTTTATTGATTCTATTTTATTTTTTATTTCTTTTATGAACCTAATCATTATTAATTAACTTTATTGATCGATAAAAATAAAATGGGTTTGCTTTCTAAAATTATTTTTAGCAATTATATGAGATCGATCCATGTTTTCTATGAGTGTACATGCCTTATTTGTGGAATTATTAATTTTTTATCTATATATATTACTATTATAAATATGTTTTCTACCACATTGAAATATAATTATAGTTAAAAAATCATTATAGGATTTAATAGAAAATCCAATATAGTTCATTCAAAGTGGAAAGGGTGGAGTAATTTGATATTATTATGGGGGAGAATTAATAATGTTGATAGTATGTATGGTGTGGGAATATATTGGGGATGATTATTGGGTTTTTAGATTTGGTTAGGAGTTTTGTTTGTGTGAATTTCACATTTTTTTCTATTTTTCTACTATTATTAAGTATTTACTTCGAGTTTATTCTTCATTTAATTAGTAAAAGTTGATTCTTTGTAACCCAAATCATGGATAATAATAAATGAATAATTAATTTAGGGAAGAATGTTTCTTTATCCATATAAATGTTCATGATATGTATATAAGTGGTAACCATTGAATTAGGAAAATTATTAAAAGATAATTAATATGATAACTGTAATTATGATGATGAATAAAAGATCCATGGATTTTGAGGATTACTATTAATATTAATTTGTAATATATAATGGGATATTAATAAGTACTTGTTAATGATAATAAAATTTTGGAGAAACTAATGAACCTTGTTTCTTATGTTCTAAGATAATCATTAGCTTTGTAGCCCTCAGTAGTCTATGATGGTTTATCATATGGGTTGTTAGGAATAGTTCATGTCATGGGTTAGTTAATTACCCCAAGAATGGTTTGGAGATATTTATTATTCATTCAATGATATTTCTTATGATCCACCACTCATGTTATATAGGGTAATGGATATCCATATTAGGCCTTTGGTTTATGATGTCTTTCTAGCCTCTTGTTTGTTGAAGATATATTTTTTTATTCGTTGTACCACACTCCCTCCACTAAACATAGTATTTTTATCTATATATTCATGATATAGTGGCCTATAATTATATGATATATTCTCATATAGGATATTATGGATCACATTTATGATATAAAAGTATATGAAGGTTCTGGATTCGTAAATGTATAGTGTATATTAATATCTATGTTGTATTGGATTATCAGTAACACATGTGTATTTATGCATGAGTTATAATGGAATAAGTTATTATGTTTATTTAAAAAAGATGTAATTGATATTGTTTTTCTTAGGAGATTTCTTATATGTAATGGTTGTTTGTCTATAATTATATAGATGTGGTTATGATTGGGTTGTGTGGATATGTGGTTTGAATTATGGAGGGGATGGGAGCACCGTGACATAAGATTTTGGGTTTTAGGGCTCCTGGTTTAGTGGGAATATGGAAGAAGGTGACCTTTATTTATATATTCCATTGATATTACATTACATATTACTGTGTATTACATGATGTGATATCCTTGTTAAGGATGGAAATATAGTTTATTGTATTTAAATAATGATTTGATTTCTATTTTCATTCAATAAGTCCATAATATACTTCTACCACATTTTAAGAAGATGTTTTAGGAAGATCGTTTTGAGTATACATGTATTCTCACCGATATATATATATATATTTGTGTGTCTGAGTTTTTATGTTTGTAGAGAGATTTTCTGATTGTGCTGGATATAAATAGCTTAATGATTTTTGTCATGTTATTCTAGAGTTTGGGGTTGTTTTCATAAGTCTTTCTATGTTATATTTTTTTGTCCATATATTACATGACTTGTCATATATTTTAATCATTTATTATTATTATGAAATTGAATGGTGGTTTATTTAATATTTCTCAATAATGAAAGTGTAATGTCACCCAAATGGATGGGTTCTATACCATCACCATTAGTTTCCAACTCATAGACGACTAGATGTGAGATTCAGGGGGAACTAATAACTTCATTTTCAGTGAAATAAGGATACTAGTGGGTTAATATCATGAAAACGTGTTATCATTATTTTTGGTTGATAAATAATATAGAGATTTGGGATAGTATTTGGTGATGTTCACATGGTTTAATAGAAATACATTATTAGTTGGACATAGTATGTGATGTGTACTAGATATACCAACTAGAACACAGCTGATCATGACCCTCATAAGTTCCAAATTAAGGACCATCATTTTACCAAATATATTGTGTGATGTGATGGGGCTTGGAGGGATGATACCTAACTATGTATCACACATATTGATTTTCTATGATTATGATTAAATAGGGTGTATAATGGGAATTCATATGAGTATTAATCAAATAACTCACATATTCCATATTATGGTTGTTAGATGTCCAAAATATTTCAAATTTGGTAGATATCGCTTCATGTTGACATCCCATTAAGGCACTCATTAGTATGGTTCGGTAAAATGAACCAATATATTCTCATTAATTTGATAATAATGAAGATGATGCTAAGAGGAATAATCTTCTTGAGTTCTGGTGTAATGACCTGAAGAAGTATGAGGTCCTTATTTTTAATAAATGTTCGGACCAATAGGGGCCTATATACCCTAAGAGGGGGGGGGGGGGTGAATCAGTATATGGATATTATTTTTAAAAATTCATCACGCCCCACTGGATCTTGACCTCTTTATTACAAGAGTCACATTGTTTTCACCTGTGTGTTTATTATGATCACTTCTTTTTTTCTTTATCTAATGATGATTCTTTGAATTCAATGAATGGAATCAAGTAGGAAGACACAAATATTTTTAATTGGTTCACCCCCACTGGGCTACGTTCAACAAGCATACAACGGCGATGTTCCACTGTACCAAACCCACTAAAGCTCACTACCAATAATGTTCAGGCTAGATCACTTCTATGACCATTCTCACTACCTTTAAATTGTTTAGGGTGAACTCACTGCTTTCCCTAGTGTCACTCCATGTTCCTCTCTCTCAGGATCACTACTGGTCGGAAGGATAACCTTCTTCCTCTTCCTTCTATCAATGCACTTGGAAGGGATCCATTCACAGTTTATAAACATGTAGGTCTCTCCATTTGAATGAATACATGTATCCTAAACAATTGATAGATGCTCTCTTAATATTCAACTTTCATCCATGGATAAATAATCGTTTCCCCCTTAACACTAAGAATTTTATTTGGAAGAACCTTCACAAAGAACCCTGCTTTTGAGGCTCTAAATTTCGCAAATCTCAAACAAGCCTTTGCGTAGCTCCTTCCTATTCACGAAGAACTCTCACGAAGCACTCTTATGAAGCTCAAGACTTCGTAATGCTTAGTCCATTGCGGAGATCAAGTCATCACAGAGTGACTTCCCTCATGAAGCTCACTGAGCCAACGTAGAGTACATGACTTTAGCAGAGCTAGATTAGCCTCTGCGAAGATCTTCTTTCGTGAAGCACACTGCCTTCGCGAACCACCTTCGCGAACTGAGAGAAAAATATTTTATCTGAAAACTCTCTCTACTTCTCCCGAGGGGGTCGAGGTCTATTTATAGGTGATTCCACTGACCCTCAAACCTTCCACGCGAAGTCAATGCCATGTCATCTCAAATCATGAAGCTCCAAAGTTCCCACGAAATTCTCCCAAAATCGCGAAGCACCACGACAATTTTCTGATCGCGGAGATCTTAGTAATCATAGAGCATTCCACCATTTACTTCGTGCCTTTTCCGTGAAGCCCCACTCACACTCCGTGAATCTCCACCCGCAATTCCCTTTGTCGCTGCAATTCACTTTAACTCTAACGTTCGCGATGCTCATTGTAATCAAGAAGCATCACCGTCAACATTATTCTGGTCTTCATGAAATCCAAAAAATGAAGCTTATCTTAGCATAATTCATGCCTTTTCCATATTTAAATTAGATCTTCAAGGAAATCCTATTTTAATGATGCTCACCAAACTCCAAATTTTGGACCCCAAAAATATGGAAAACACTGGAAAATGGCAGCACCTTATATCTGTTCTTTTATACCGCCTCTGGATCATCCATTCCTTTATCATGGTTCTTTATCAACATGGATTGTCAACAAAATCTCTATAACATGAAAATTCACCATGGAAACCTTCTTTGTCAACAAAAGCAATCAACCCAAAAATGATGCAGTGTTACCTTAAGGGATTTTTTCCCAACAATATATATACCAAGGAATGGTTGAAGGAGGTGGATATTTCGTTTATTTTGACCTATGATAGGAACAGTTATTGGATTATATTCCATTGTTTGTTTCTATATTTTAATGATCTTCTCACTAGTGGTGGGTTTTAAACCATAGTGTTTTTGAGGAGTCAAATGTTTCATGGGTAAAGTTATGAAATTAGTTCCATACTATGTACTTTTCATCAATTATAAAGGAAATATGTCCCCATTAGATATATTCACCTGATTAGTTAATTATAATATTAGGGAATTCAATATTCAATTTAAGAATATTTTTTATTATAACTTATTCCTACTACTAAACAAAGAGGAAAGGGTGAGTAATTTAAAAGAGGAATTGAATATTGAGATGTAGCACAAAATCAACCCATTTACATTTTCTAGATTCCTTGATGTGCTATCATAGAAACAGTCTATGAATATAATGATTGAACAGACTAAATCATCATTGGAAAGGTGTCAAATCATCTCCACGAGGCAGAAAAAACAAAATTATGGTGCTCTAGGTTTCGATTGATTGAGAGGATACAAGTTAAGAATAGCAATTTTCTTTATTATAAAACATCTTATCAGAAATAGAGAAGAGTGTAGTCATGGAAGTTATTTCAATTAGGATAAAATAGTTGAGTATAGGTACATGGATATATACAAGAACTATATTTTTTAGTTTTAAATGAGATAGACTTCATATAAGGTACAATATATATATATATATATATATATATATATATATATATTCTACCACGGTGTATTATATATTTTGTTCTAAATACACATACCCCCTTATTGAATTACTTTAGTCTAGGATTTAAGACATTATATGGAGATTCCTAGAGTGCCTTTTCTATTCGGCATGCAAGTAAGAGATCAAGCTACCACATATGATGGATTTTTAGATCACTTGATGATGATTGGAAAACATATTTCATTTGGAGATTTATTATTTTTATAGACACAACTATTCAATTTCATCATTGGAATATATAGGTTATTTTTTATGTAGGACATCATTCATTATTTGATGATGATAGTTATATTCATTCGGGTTGAATGAGAGCATATCATGTTCATTCGTGAGAGGGACCACAAGATCGGATGAATATATTTTTAATATAATTGTTACATAATGACCAATATAATGATGGGATAAATGTTGGTTCAAACTGTGGTATTATAAAGTGTTATACATTAGTTCACCAATGTCATTACTAGAGATTTCCTGATGCTACCCCCTCAATATGAAATCAATTTTGCAATAAAGTTACAATCAGATGACTCTATGATATTGATTTTTAAATTTATGATCGAACCTTATATATTGACCTAGAAATAGATTTATATTTAATATCAAGTATATGAGGGTTTATTTGACCTAGTTTATCACCTTTGGTTTCCCCGGTCTTATTCCTAAAAAAGGTGTGTGAAAATTTATAATATTGTTCGGATTATCGTGTCCTAAATTAGGTGATGGTGAGGAACAACTATCCATGACCATGGATTGATTATTTATTTTATCAGGAGAATGGGTGTTGTTAGTTACAAAAGGGTGATATATGGTCAAGGAATAATTTGATATAGGTAAATGTTATAGATATTTTGATGACTGCCAATAAGTGGAATTATGGGAAATAAATGTTTTTGGAAATGACCTTACATGACAATACCAAACTAGTAGTGTTCACGGTAGTAATTGAATATATTATTTATGATTTGTTTTATGGGTTATCATTGGTGTTGATTAATGAAAATCACTTATATAATGAGTCTATGGAAGATCATGAAAATATTGGTAAGCTATTTTTTGTAGTTATCTGGCACCATCATCTATTTATGAAGTTATGTAAGTATAATTTTTTTTTGAAGTGTGTTTATTAAAGAATGTCATTTCTCAATGAGGATAATTCAATGTAAGGAGTTACAATTGAGTTTTTTATACCTCATTCTTTAGATTTTTTTGTCTTATGATGCAACAGAGAGAAACCAACCGTTATGTGTCTCCATAGTTTCAACCTCATTAACATAAATATGTTATCCATGATTTTAATATTTTAATATTTTTCTTCTCTTTTAAGTTGTGGAAACACATTTTCATATTTTATTATTTTATTAACATTAATAATTAGAAAATTTTGAAATATGTCTTCCTTTTATGTGATTTTAACTTACAAAAATAGTGTTATATGGAATTCATGCATGATAAAATCTTTTATATTTCTTATACACCATTGAAAGGAAATTCCACCACGAGCATTCTGAGTAGGTTATCTTGTGGCATTGTTTGTAATAATCATGCTAATTCATTCAGGGTGATGTAGGATCCTGTGCTGATGCATATTGATATTGAGGATGTCAATGGTAGAGGTTATCTATACTAAAATTGAGTATATTATTCTTTAGTGCAACATAAAAAAGAATCATTATTTTTGAATTTGGAAATGAAATTTTAATAGGATCAATTTTTTAGAGATTACCCAGATGGATCATATTAGGATAGTCAGTATTAGGTTTTTGTTCAATGGTAGATCATCATTCCCTTATGATGTTTGAGGTTGTTCATTGTGAGTTTTTGGTCTCACCCACGTAAGTACATACATTTGTGGAAAAGTTGTATCATTCCATGATGATTAAATTTTGGTGGTCAGGTCTGAGTAGATTTTTTGTAATGTTTTTACCTAGGTGTTTTTTATTTTAGAATTTAAAGTCTATACATTGTGTTCTTTGTGAGTTTGTCATCAATTATATATTCCCCAGTATAAGTATAAGGGAATCTCAAAGAATTTCATCTCTAGTTTTCCTTTGGATTAGGGTGGATTTGAATCTATCTAGGTGAATATATATATTTTGAAGGATTCACCTCACTTCCTAGAAATTACTGAATCATGAATAATTGATGTCATATATAGGAATAAATTATATAGTTTATGAGGTTATAAGGGGTTTTGAGGATGATAATATTTGATTGATATTCCTATTTTTTCTCATGAGTGTAGAGAGATCAATAGCCTGGTTCTAGTGCTAAATATCGTCTCAACATTACATTTAATCTCCATACCAATGATTATATATAATAGACTATCTAGAAACATGGAATATATGTTTTCTGTATGAATTATAAATTATAGAGGGTTTTGGGTAAATATTGTTCCCTTAATTGATTTTTCCTATAATAATAGGTATCACTCTATGATTCACGGATGTCATAAGGTGTGGGAAAAGAAAATAATTTTCCTAGAACAGCATATTGGTCAACCATGGTCATCTCACATAAGGATATTCTTAGTCCATTTCATAAACATAATCTAATTTACCTAACAAATTGTTTTTGTTGGATAAATTATTTAATGAAACAAATGATAAATCCATTTATGTTTATTATTAATGACTTTAAAAAATAAGAAATTTTAATCCATACTACCATGAATATCTAAACAAAATGAGTTAAGGAATGAAAGTAATTCGTTTTTGGTTTAGTTTTGGGAATAATAAATATTTTAATTAATATTTTTGATTTTAGATTGATAATTTAAACCTAAAATAACATTTTTAGTAATATTATTCATTTAGAAGTTGTGAAAATAATTAAATGCATATGAAATATCAATTACACCTCCTCTTTTAATAAAGGATGATGAAATAACTCGGTTTATGATGTTCCAAATTCTAGGACCCCGCTCTATCAATTCTGTTTCATTCATTTATTTTCTCAAATCCCTCATGTGATGAAATAAAAAAAAGGAGATATGTAAAAAATGATTAAACAAATTAATAAAAATAGATTGAGTTTTATGTCATTTGGGGAAGTATCCACTTTGGGGATATTCAAATCACCCATACATGCTACAAAATACATCAAAAATGTAAAAAACCATCTTTATGAAAATTATAGAACACCATGACCTCCCCTAGGGTCACGCTTCAAGTTTATACCCTCATTTTCAAGGATAAGATATCACTGGGTGGAATGGTAGAAGATAAGAGTAAATAAAATTAAAATAGAATGAATAAGATTTGGAATAAAATAAAATGAATGAGGGAGATAAAAATAAGGTAAAAAGAAAAAAATGAATTAGGATGTGTGAGAGAGAGAGAGGGAATAAAATAGAATAATAAGGAAAATAAGAAAATTTATTTAAGAGAATATAAAACATCTAAAATAATAATTATAATAATTCATAGATAAAAATTAAAAAGAAGAAGAAGATTTAGATAGAAAAAATAATAATTTGTATTTATGTGTGGAAACAATGTTTTAAAACATACATGAATTTTAATTATATTAAAATAAATTTAAATTGTTATTTAAATAATCACAAACAAAATAAATGAGTTAAAAAAATTAACAACATGCGAGAGAAGTAAGTGCATCAGCGAGCCATTCATTGGGATTTTTAATCATATGGAAGGGGGATTCTACTCATTTTATAGGAAGAATGAGGGCATGAACTCCCTGTAATATATGGAGAGATTCAATGGGATATATCTCTCTCTAAGACCCACATTTATCAAATTTTAAACAACTTCTAATACCAAATTCTCAACAAATCATTGTTGAATAAATCTGCGGGGGGAAGCTGGTTGTGCATGCTTGCATGAGTCTATAGAAGCGGTAGATATTAGTGACCTTAATGGGTTTCGCTGAAGTAGCTATATTGTGGAAGATGATGTGGTAGTGTGTTAAACAGCTATGGTTGATCTTGGTGATCTACATGGGAAGTACAATACAATGGATATTACTCATTCCTTCGGCCATTAGAGTGGCTGGAGGATCTTCAAAATGCCTCGGGGTGATTGGTGGAATTGTTTAGCGTTGAGTAGTGGCGGCCTTTGGTGATTGAAGTGTCCACCAATAAACTTTTTCATTTAATAATAATTGTGATTTGGGGATTAGTTGATGGAGACCCCATGTTATGGGACTTTCGAGGAGTGAGGCAGAGGATGGTTGTGGTTGGGATCAATAGTTGGAGTAACATAAAGGGTATCTGATGACATCGGGGGAACTGTAATGATGGTGGATTTGAGCATTAGTGGTGTCCCATAGAGAAGCATATAGTTTGATAGTAATAGTGGTAGAGGATAATTCGGGATGGTAGAGAATAGTAGAGAATGGGGGTGCTAGAATCCCAAATTTAAATAGCATCTTGAAGGGATCTCCCTTATAACCCCTAATGTGGATTCTTCTTCATTGAAGACTGCATTGGGGTGGTCTCTTTAATGAAACTCACTCACATAGTATGTAGAAAACCCATTAATTGTGCTTTATCTAACCCCTACTCATCATAGGGTTCACCACCAGCTGCCCACTATAAAAGATTGGATCCCACATGGCCCACTTCAGGCTGCGCAAATCTTCTATTATACATTACTAGCCAGATGAGACTCTTTAGGCCAGGATATATGAATTTATGGTTGTCTTTGGGTCCTTCTTAGGTCTTGACATAATTTTTACAGAATGAATATTAAAATATTTTAGAAAAATTTAGGGAGAAAAAATATTATGATCATAATTTCATAAATAAGATTCAAATAAAAAACCATCTTTCACTTATCCTTTTCAAACAGTTTTATTAGTTTTATTAAAATTTCCCACATTATTAAGAAAAATTTGAAATTAAGGGTTTTAACATTGAAAAATAGAATAATTAATATGAATTTGATCAAAAATATGCATCTAATTAGTGTTTGTCAAATACCATCACACATAAACCATGGTTTTCCTCGAGGATAACATCGAAACATTAAAACTCATAGGGAACAATGGTTTTTAATACTCAAATTTTAAATTATTTAAATCAAATCATTATCAATTTGAAATCAATATTTCTAATTTCACCTAAGATATAAATTAAATTTCTCAATTTTCAAATAGATAATCAATCCAAGAGTTTTCCTTTTCCCCTTTAATGAAAATGTAGGAATTTATCATCTCATTTATTCATGTTACTTAATTAATAATTATTATCATTGTAAAAAATGTTTTTCTTCTCCTGAATATTTTCTCTCATCATTCATCATAAAAATTAAAGAATAGTAATGCTCCTATTTTTAGAACAAGATCATTATCCATAATTTCTTAAAATAATTATTTTCTCCACTTTATAATGACAAGAGTCACATAAAATTATATGGGCTTTAAATTCATGTACAAATATATCAATTGATTAAGGCTAGTTGGAATAGATATTTAAATGTTAAGCCTCAAAGAGGAGGTTAATATCATAAAGAATAAAGCATGATATTTAATAATTGTTTAATGAAAATCTTCTAATCAAATTGAAATAAATCATAACATCTCTAAAAATCAAATTAATGTTCATGATCAATTTAAGAATAATGAATGATTTATGCCCTCTCATTATATTATTTTCAACATTTATATGCTTTTTTTGAAAGAACATTTTATTTTTATTTTTTTCTTTGTTGAAATTTATGCTCATAATATTCTTAAAATCCACCACCTAACCACATATGATAAAAATAATAGGTTTAATAATTGTGATATTTGTTTTTTCCAAATCACAACATTTTTCCTGAATTTTTTTTATTTTAACTTGTTCATTCGAAATGGGAAAAAATAAAGTCTAATGAATAATTAAAAAACCATTCTTTATTCCCAAAATGTCACCACCAAACTATTTACTTAAAATTCATTTCATCCCTTCAACCCTGACTTCATTTACCCTCATACTTCATCTTTAAAATATTATGAAAATACTATAGGGAGGGTAAGAATGTATAAAAATGGTCTGAAACATGGATCATTCCTATAAAGGCCATTCATTTCACCCCATTATATTTCCTTACAGTAAATTTCATCCCTTCCACTATGACTCCATTTACCCCAACACTTCATCATTGAAATATTATGAAAATACAATGAGGAGGGTAGGAATGGATAAAAATGGCAAGAAACATGGCTCATTCCTACAAATTCCATTCACGGTCTCTATAAGATAAATAAATATTGATTTAATTGTTGTATTTTAATGATAAGGGATTTTCAAAATATGCCTCAATCATTTTAAATGTGTTATTGTATAGTCATATCTTTTATAAGTTCAAATGAGTGTTATAGAAGGTGGCATGTTACAAGATCACTCAAAAAAATATGCTCAAGAATAAAATACTAAGTACATGGTGTAAAAATAACTATGGAAAAGGAGTATATTAATTAGAAAAATCATTCATGGAATTATTAATAATTCCAAATAAAATCACATGAACTAAAAAATTTCAATTTATAAATTGTTTTTGGGGATTTTCACTTAAATGAATCAATCTATTCCCTCAATTCATTTATCTTCATTTTAATTACCATGATTCAATTTAACAATTAAATTATATATTTTGCTAATTCATACCCATTAATAGTGAAATATAAAACATGGAATCATAGGATTCCTATGAAAACTGATGTCTCATAGATAAGTCAAGTAAATCACAATTCAATCATGGGAATTAAAATTCAACTTTAAAGCTCAAAACGTGTTTTTGGAAAAAAATGTAGAGTTCATAAAAAATTTTACACTAAAATTGAACTCCCTTTCCCATTATGATTAGTAATAATATTTCAGTATTTGAGTCTTCCTTTTACCATCAAAAACCTATAATAGAAAATTACTCAATTAATCACTAGGATCATATCATTTAATCTAAAAAAGATAAGATCTATTGGAAGTTTTTTGGACAAATTTATAGAATTTAAATTGAAATCTAAATTCCTAAAAATAAATTATAAATGTATAAGTCATGGTATGATCCCAGAAGTGGGCCATAAAATGTTACTACCTCCCGAGGGATGTACCCGTTGTTATCCAAATTCTTATGGTGGACAAATCTTCATTGATTTGAACCACCACATGTGTTTTTCCCAGATTGTTCTTTATCCTTGTTCTTGAGGAATGATCCCTGGAAAGTGTTTACCAGATCCTCCCCCATCACAGTGAGGTATATCTTTCTTGGAGGATGTAGGATGAAGTATGTATCATCCTCATTCTTGTTTGATACTTGTGAAACCTCCTAATTCTCTTCTAGTGTTGTCTTTACATTGGCTTCAAGAATTTAATCATCTAAGGGAAAGTAAAAATGTATTTTTAATTGAGTAAATTTTAAATTATTTTTTTTTTAAATTAATTTTACCCTTTAATATGTGAAGCCTCTTTTATGATTTCCTTAGGATCAACTAATCATATCTCTTAATGGGGATCCCCAAGTGTGTGTTCAGTAAAATTGGGGAGCTCCAAGTGTTCTTTAGTAGGTGCGTGTGTTGTTTCTTCATATTCCTTCTAGGCATAAAAATGATTTTCCAAATCTAAACATTCTTAAAAGTGGAAATTAATACTCAATTCATATTGAATAAAATAAAATGAAATAGAGATTGAAAAATATCAACTCTCTTATTTGGGTCAACTATAATATTTTCTTTAATGGTGAGTGCCTATTGGATTATATTCTCAATGGATGGAGGATGGAAGTTGGGATCCTCCATTTTTTACCTCAAATTACACCTCCTGGGTGGTGTCTTATTTCAATGGTGCTGAATATTCTTCTTTAAGATGTATGGGTTTTAAATTAGTTCCTTACATTCATCAAAAAATTCATCCAATTATTTTTGACATATCATATGTAACTCAACAGGCACGTCTTCATCCTCAAACTCTTAAGGGAGGAAAATTAGATCATCTTCTAGTTCAGGTTTATATTTCTCTAATGGTTCTTTCATGTATACATTTATCCAATCCATTTTTCCTTATAGATCATTCACCATCTATCCAAGCTCTTGAATATCATACTTGAGTTATTTTTTTCCACATGATCTTATAAATATGATCAGGGATCTTATTCAAAAGTGATTGAATGAAACTACAATCACTCTTCTTTTGTCCTGAAAAATTCATGATAAAATTCTAGGATTTATTCTTAGAATTCAGTTATGTTTATGGATAGTCCTTCAACCACTGGTTTCTCAAGGGTATCTTTGATATGTTCTATGAGGTCCTTAAATTCCTCCCATATCCTCATTTGGATATGGTCTCCCTTGATATAACATCCCAATATGGAAATAATATCTTATTTAAAATATGGTAATTCAGCCAATAGTTCTTTTAACTATTAGTAATTGTCAGTCCATAATGAATAATAATCATTTGAATTCATCATGGGAAAATAATTCGTTAATGTTTTTAGTAAATAAAATAAATAGAAATTATAAAAATAGAAATTGTAAAGAAAACCAATGATTATCTCCCTAGAAATAGTGATAGTTTCGATGCATGCCATTTATAGGGTGTGGAAAAATTAATTTATTTTCCGAATGAAGCATATTGGATGACTAGTTTCATCTCACATGAGGAGATTCTTAGATCACCTCACTCAAAAAATATATTTCACATAACTATTAATTTGTTGCTTTTTTTATTTAATCAAATAAATGATAAATATATCTTGGTTTTTTGTTAATGACATGAAAAAAAGAAAATAATAATTTATAGTACCAAGAAAATATAATAAAACGAGATAATGAAATAAAGGACTTGGATTTCAGTTCATTTTTGGGTCCAATGTTTATTATACATTATATTCTTTATTTTAGTATTATAATTCAAACCTTAAATCTCATGATTGAACTATAATTAATCATTTATAATTTGTTTAAATCATTGAATTCCTAATAAATCTCAATTTCACTTCATCTCTTAATCATGGTTGATGAAACACATTGTTCAAGGATTTTACATCTTTCATGATATAGATATATCAATTCCATTTGATCCATTGATTAAACCAAATCCATCCCACGAAGAACTAAATAATGGAGTGAGGTAAAAGGGAAAATAAATAATAGAAATCGATTTAGTTTCATGTCATTAGGGATAGTAACCACACTAGGGAAATCCACCTGACCAATTAATGATACTCAAAACAGCCACAAAGGTAAATATAAACTATAAGAAAAATTCAAAAACACCTTTACCTCCCTTCAGAACAAGCCTCAGGGTCATCTCTTCATTTTCAAGGGTAAGAAATCACATGCTGGAGTGATGGAAGATAATAAGAAATAAAAACAAAATATAAAGTACTAGAATCAAAAGAAATTAAAAATCATAAGGGTGGGAAAAATAAAAGAAAAGGAAAAAAGAAAAATTAATTGTGTCTGAAGAGAGAGAATGAAATATAAAAAAAAATTAGAAAAGTAAATCAATAAAATAGAATAAATTTAAAATAATAATATTTTTCATAATATTAATAGTAATATTATTCATTTGAAGAAGAAAGTTAAGAATATATGAATAAGAAATCAAATAAAGAATAAGGATTTGTTTCGATGGGTGGAAAAATGTCTTAAAACATGCATGAAATTCAATATAAATAAAATAAATTAAAATTAAAATTTATAATATAAAAATAAAAATTAGTGAAAGAAAATAAAATAAATAAAAATTAAGAGCATGGTGGAGAAGGATGTGATGCATAAAGCCTTGTGTAGGGACTTATGATCTTTTGGTTGGGGCTTAGACTCATTTTATTAGTACTAAGTGGTATCAGACTCCCTCAAATAATGGGTGAGATCCGTGGAGATCAAAATATAAACTAGTCCCACGGTGCCCAAACTTTAAACAACTGTTCATCTCGAGTGATCAATGGGTCCATGTAGAATAAACTTGTGCATGGTAGATATACTTTCATGCATGAATGGTCTTTTTCTAGAAGGATATGGTGGTGTCCTTCCTGGGTTGTAATGATGGAGCTATATGGTGGAAGAAAATGTTGTGGGATGGAGAAAAATGGTGGTCATGCTTGGTGGCCTTCATGTGTAGTTTAAAATAATTAGTGATTCATCATTCCTTAAGCCTTCATAGTTATTAGATGATCTTTTAAATGCCTTAAGTTGATTAGTGTTATGGTCATGGTCTATGTAGTGGTGGAATCAGGCTTCTCCAATGGCTACTAGAGATATTGGTCACTGAAGTATAATGGTGATCGATGGCATTAGTGATGAAAACTCCAAGTGGAGGGAAAGCAATGAAGTAAGGTAGAGGACAGTGGTGGTGTTTCTTGATAGTAGGAGTGGTGAGAATGGAATATAGAGAAGTTGGTAATGATGTAACAAAGTTATGTCGAGCAGTAGCAGAGGCCCATAGAGTAGTGTGGTGGAGCCTGATGAAGAGAGGATGCAAAGAGGCGGATCATGATAGAGGATGGTGAACCGAGACAACACTAACATCCAAATTAAATCTCAGGTGATATCCCTTATAATAATCAATGTGGCTTCCACTGGTCATAATAGAATACTATGGTGGTCTCCCAGAACACACTTGAACCCACAATTTGTGGGTTGCATATAAATGCATACCTTTTGGGATTTTTCCCACCCCTTACTACCACAAGATTCACAAACTATGGTCCATTGTAACGGATTTGATCCCCCATGCCCACACTAGCCTTTGCAGGACTTCCCTAAGCCATTTGTGACCACTCAAGACTCTTTAGGCCTAGATATGTGACTTTCTAGAAGGGTTTAGGGCATTCTTTTGTGATGGAAATTTTTTTACACAGCGTATATTAAAAGAGTTAAGGAAAAATTTAAGTGAAAACAAGAAAACCATCAAAATTTCATAAATAAGACTGAAATATAAAATCAACAATATTTTACCCATTTCAAATCATTCCCACAAATTTCACAAAACATTTCAAATTTTAGTTAATTATTGAAAATCATGTGTTTTAACAATGAAAAATATCAAGCAAAATCAATATATTTTGTTTTAAAATTTGCGTCAAATTTGTGTTCTTCACTATGATATTGCAATGATCCCTTTTGAATAACTCTATATATAACCCTATATATCACTATTTTTTGGACTGAGGTTGGATTTTCAATTATTATCAAATTTTAATTGGTGTATAGTATGATAAAAAAATTTAAGAGATTGATGGGAAGTTTAATGAATATACAACCCTTTATAAATCCTAGGACAATCCTAGGATGATGCCTATAGAGTTTGAAATTAAAGATTATTTATCCCTTAATATCTATGATCGTCATGGAAAATGAATTTTTAATTAGATAGAAATACTTTCACTAATTGGGTGGGACTTCTAATGTATTGGTTAACATTGGTGAATTTTTTTATTGATTAGGGATTCGATTATGGATGGATTAGATTGATGAATTTTTTCTAAATCTCAAGGAATGATTTGTATATTCATGATGAATCATATGTCATTGACTAATGAGATATTGATTTTATAATGATGAAATGTTTTTTAAATAACCTCTTGATATCCAAGATCAATAGGAGAATGGGTTTCATGTCCATTCTATAATTTTTGTTTATCTTTTACAGAGACCTAGTGGATTCAATGTGTAAAATTGGTAATGTGAGTTTTAAATTTGTTCTCAATAACCTGAGTTGGAGGATTTATTTTTTTATATGATATGTATGAACTTAACATGATTTAGGAGGTAATTATTGATTTTTTGACCTTGTATAAACTTCTTTATGATGTATTGGTTGTTCTCTTATTATATAAAGACCTCTGTTTTAGAGGTATATTAGGAGGTGTTATTTCATTATTCTTTTTCTTTTCACATCAATGATTGGTTTTTCATCAAAATGAAAAGAATCACCTCAGAGGAATCTAGAGTAGGGGATTAAATTTTCATAAACTACTACTTTTCATTTCTAATGTTTTGGGGGATTCCAGGTTTGTTTGGTGTTTTTCTTACTGTCATAGATGGAGCTTGGATGGTTGTCTATGTTTTTATATCAATTTCCAGGATGAAACATACATATAAAATGAATCTT
The DNA here is from genome assembly GCA_963277665.1 of Viscum album. Lineage (NCBI taxonomy): Eukaryota > Viridiplantae > Streptophyta > Magnoliopsida > Santalales > Viscaceae > Viscum > Viscum album. Next base: position 2,058,379,675 of record OY728133.1, on the reverse strand, counting down.
ACATATGGTATATATTTTTTCAATGGAAATGGAATAATGTTATGTATGATCCACATAACTCTGTGGAAAAGTATTAACCATTCAGTATGTGTAAAATTCATGCAGTTATAAATTCAGGACTCTTATGTATTTTAATTATCATGGAAATCTACCTTACATATTATCTTTATCATAAAGGTGACTCTTATAACCATCAATGACTCTTATATTATTATTTAGGAATATAAATGACTCTTTCGTATTACCATTATCATAGATATGACACTAATTTATAAAAATAGAAGACTATTATAAATTAATCATTTTTTGGGATGAGTCATACATATTAAAATTTTCAAAATAGGAGACTTTTGTATTATAAAATTTCCCAAATTTAGAATATTTAAACATCCTTAAAAATTATATTAGAAGATATAATTTACTCATATATATGTTGAGAGTTGGAAAATTTACTCAACTAGGTTACCATTATGTATTAATGTGATATCAATGATTTATATTTACATAAGAATTTAGGTGTATGTAAATTACTCTTATATAATATTATTTACATTGATACGAAATAGTGATACCCTCCATGCATAAGAATCATTTTCATATAAAAAATAATCATTTTCCTCGATTATACTAAATTGAATTTATGAATGATAATGGAATTATCAATTATAAAACCATAAAAAATTTTACTTTATTCTACACTAAAATATTCCATCATCCTTATATTTATGTGACAATATTTATAATAATTATGGTGTCACAATTTGGATAAGAAATTCCCTATTGCCTTCCCTCGATTATATTGAAATTATGTGGGTGAACATGTTTCAATAGGGAATAACACTATGAAAATCCAAAAATTGATTCTTTTCTATAAATTATAAATAAGTATTACCATATTTTACAATTTTTATTTCTTAAAGGGATACAATAATAGTGATTGTTTTGTGGGATGGGGAATTTTTTGAAATTAATTCCAATGAAGAGTCTTGGATTAGGCATTTCATATTTACGGGTGTTTAAATGTGCCCCTTCAAGATATAATTGTTGTATTATCATATTGATATAGGGTTTCTAAAATCTACTATATTATTTAAATGTAGATATTGGATTATCATTCTTTCATTTATGATTTATAGGTATTGAAATTAATTTAAATAATACAGTAATATGAAAATATTAAATTTGAGTTAGATATGATCATTGTATTCATTTATAATTATAAATATATTTACATTATTAAGATATATTTTTTCATTGGTTGTGTAAGTTACTACTATGGCCTTAATATTTAATTGTTATATAAAAATATATTAAAATTCTACAATGATATAGAATTTAAATAACAATCCTAAACTACTAAGAAACATAAAATCAGAAGAAGAATGACAATGAATAAGGAATTCAAAAACAATTATTTCATCCTTAGAACTATTTAATATAATTAATGAATAGTTGAAAATAATGTTTGGTTTATTATCACTATTGTTGTGTCGATTTCAGGCTCAATTTCTTATAAAAAACATTCTTAAAATTAATTAAATTAATTGAGAGGTTCAAATAAAAATATTATGATAAATTAAATAATTGATAGTGATAGGATAAGATTAGATGTTATTCTTTTTAGTCTATATGAATTGTTTATAGCTTTATTTATTTCTCATAAATATATAGTGAAATAAAAAAAATCTTGATAAAAATTTTATATATAATTAGAAAAGTAAAACTTTTAATTGATTTAATGGAAATCATGTTCACATTGATTCAAAATGGAATGAGTGGAATTGGTTGATATTTTTTTGTGATGGAATCTTAAGGGGATTGAGGGTATAGATAGTTTAGGAAGTGATGTGGATGATTTTTTGTAAAATATATTTAACTAGGATCACTTGTTATTTTTTTAACTAATGATTAGAATTTTTTATTATCATTTTCCTCAATTAGTTATTTCATTGGGTTATATTCTTATATGAATTAGGAATAATAATGTCTTAGTATACAGAATCCTAGATGATAATAATTGATGAATTAATTAATGGAAATATAATTCTATAAAATTATTAATTTTTATGATATTTTAATAAGTGGAAATTTTATAATGGTTTAAATTTATAAAAGACCACGATTTTGAAAAATATAATTATGATGGTGAATAAAATCACCTTCAATTTAGAGGATTAAATTTAATATTAATGGATAATTATTATGGGGATATTTGTATATGATATGAAATGATAAAAAATGATTGGTGATAGTGATGAACCATGATTTTTTTGTGCATTGAATAGTATTAGATACCTTGTCCTTAGTTATGGAATTTTGTTTTTCATGTGTGGTAATATATTTAGTTAGAATTGTGGATTTTATATTTCCCCTAGAAAGGTAGTGAGATATATATTCTTAATATTATAAAATCTATTAAGCACTGCCACCCAAGTCAAATTGGGATACCAACACCTATATATTGTCTTGGGTATCAGGTGTCTTACCAATATCTATGTTGTCTAAGATATAGATGGTTTTCTAATACCTTTAACCAACTTTTTCCTCCTATAATATTATATATGTAGAAATATCATGTCTACAGTGGTATACATTAATCAAATATATGACCATAAAGGCTGTGATGGATAATTGTTATAATATAAATGTATATACAGGTTATGGAAATATAAAGTTATAACATATATTTATATCTAGCCTAAAATGAATTATAATTAGGACATGTGAATTTATGCAAAGACTATAATGGATTATGGTATAATTTATATTTTTATAAGTTGTAATGGTACTATATTTTTATATAATTATCAGATTTTATGGTGATATAGATATTATTATGTGTATGTGGTTATTATTGGTTTTAATGGATGTGTAGTTCCACTTGTGGTGGGGATTAAGAAAGTTAGGGATAAGTCATTTGAGTTTTATAGAAGTTAGTTCAAAGGAAAATTAGAAACAATATACCTTTATTTTGTATATTCATATGATATTATGTTACCTATTTCTATTCATTACATGGTGAGTTTTCCCTAGTGTGGATGAAAATATTATTGAAATGATTTTAATAAAATTATATTCCAATATTTATTCTTTGGGGCCATAATTGGATTCATCTATATATACATGGGTTTTTTTAAAGAAAATCCTACATAATATATATTATTGCACACTGTTATATATATATATGTATGTATGTATATTATTTTATGTATTTATATATGTATATATATTTTTCAGGTCTGTATGAGAGATTTTTTATTTGAGTTCATCCTTATTAGATTTTGGATTTTATTCCTGAGTTGATAGTGTTTGTTGTTATTGTCATATGTGTTGCAATGGTATATTCATGTTTTGTCTTTAAATGTATGTAATATCAATCATTAAGATATTTTATTATAATTTTATATTTTTATTTGTCATATTTTTCTCATTTCCTATGAATTTGAGGATAATGCCTCCCATATATGTGATTTTTATACCCTAGATGCTCATCACCATCCCATGCCCTATTATAGGTGGGCCTGGCTGGTTACTCCTATATTCGCTACTGCTATATGAGGGTTATAGGTGGATATTAGTCATGTTGTGACACCCAAATATTTTAGAAAGTATTTCAATTTAAACAAATTTAATTTCCTCGATAACATGCATTACATGGAACATAGAGTTTAAAAGAACCATGATATACTATTAAAATATTATTATTCAATTGTGACTATTATAACACAATAATTAAAATTGAATGTATGAATATGAATAAACAAATTATAAAAAATATACATAATTATTTTATATAATTTAGATACAATGATTCATTTATTATAAATAAATACTCATTTTTTAGAAAATCAATTTTAGTTTTAGAAAATAATTTTTTTGAAAATGGATTATATAAGAATTTTGTGCTGAATATTATAAATAATTTACACCAATATTAAATTAAAAAAATGAATATTATTTTTGGATTTACTATATCATAGTAAACTTAGGATGAAAGTTTTGTATCTTTTTTGAAATAGTCATTTTTCCAATGCATAGTAGAAAATACTAATTTATATTTAAAATTGTCTATTCAATTAAAGAATTCTAAAATTCATATTTTCTTTTAAAATAGTTCTAAAGTACAATTATTTTATTTATATAATGAATAATAAATTTTATATCATTGGAATCAAGTCTATAACTATATTTAGGTATAATAAATTATTCACTTAAGATGTTCTTTTATCAAAATGATTTTCATAGCATTTTGTAGGTATAACCTGAACTTAAATTATTTTAATTTAGTAAATAAAATTTGATAAAATAGATTAAATTTTATTAATCATAAAAATTAATATAACTTTAAATGTATAAATTCATTCTTAGACATTCTGAATAGAATCCATTGTAATTATTTGTCACATCGTTAAAAGAGGTAAAACTGGGTTAAATACCAAGTGTAAAATAACCAAATCCATCTAAGACATGGTTTTATCCTATTAGATGAGTGGTTTATGATTAAAATAATTCTTAAAGAGTTAAATAATTTATTTTAAATAGTTACATTATATTATTTGATGCAATATTTACTTTTTTGAACGACCAAATATATCTTATTCAATTAAAAACTATTTTTTAGTTTTTTCCTTTAAATTCATGGTAAAAATATAAATCTAGGTTTTTCTTCTTCCAAAATAATAAAATGATGTTTTTATTATTTATCATAATAGTTTCAAATAAACCAATTTATTACTTTGTTTTAATGTAATTTTTTTACCGAAAAATTGAGAATCTTCCTGAGAACAATTTTTTATACATTTTGTGTTCTCATATTAAATATAATTTCGTACCAATAATGAAATTAAATATGATAAAAATTTTATAAAATTTGGAATTATCATTTAAAATTATTAGAAAATAACCCTTTTATTTTATTTCAACTAATTATGTTATGGATTAATTTATTTCCAAAAATTTCTAAAATGTTATTGGATGATTTTATTTTTACTCTATCTCCTATTATAGTTGAATTTTGTTATCCTTGTTTTTATTTTTTATATATATAATATTTATGTAATAGATAATGTCAAAAATGATATTTTAATGATTTTAATATCTATGATGTTTTGTGGCGGAGAAAAAAAACTTATTTTAGGTTAAAAAAAATGAAATATTAATAAATATACCTATTTATTTTAATTTAGTTTTTAACTTTTAGTGGTGAAATATGTAACATAAATAATTATTAAATGTTGACATAGTGAATATTAAAGTAATAGAAAAATCCATTAAATGATTTTAAAACCAATTAAATTAATCTTTTTAGTGAATTTCGTGCGCTGGAAATTTTATAGTTAAATTTAACGTATTATGTATGTTTAAAAATTTTATATTATAATTATATTACTATTATATTAGTTTCAATGTCAAAATTAATGAATACTTCAAAAAATAAAATTAATGATATTTTTAAATAAATATTATTTTATTAAATTCGTAATATTTAATAAATTTTTAACACCATCCAAGTGAATAGGATATTTTTAAAAATATTTATCATCTTCCATTTATGATTCACTTTTACGTTTTGGTAAATTTATTAGACCTAAAAGGGTATAAAATTTTAATATTCCGAAAACTCTCAAAAGGGTAAACTCTGGGATATAACGAAGAGATAATAGAGAAAATATAAAAATAAATATAAAATATATTAAATGATAATACAGAAAATCATTATCGTAAAATCACATAAATATGTCTATATGGATTCAAATTATTATAAAAATTGGTTTATATTAATTGAATATATTAGGTGATTCCAAGAGATCCCCTCCTCTCACATAAAAAAGGGAACCAATTATCCTCTATTCATAACACCATATGATCTTTCTCAATTGGAAAATTCCAAAAAATAATACCTTAATAGATTACCTAAACATATCCTATAGGTCATGGTCTTTCCAAAAATACCATTCATTCAAGGATTTTGGTGTAATCCAAAATAAGTTTCACAATAATGAAGTATAGCACGTATTCATATCTTTTTTATTTTGTTTATTTCTATACTACCTATAAATAAATGGTATCCATTCTTACATAATGTATTAAGTATATTAAATACAAAAAAATTGTTTATTTTATTTTGGAACAGAACCTATCCAATTTATTTCCATCCCATGAAGAGCGAAAACGTCACTAGTGCATATGAATGACTTACGGTCTCCACATAGGATTAGAAATAAGGTTTCATTACCATTATACTTAGTAAGTTATAATGATGGATATCATAAATATATATTTTATTTATAATATTACTATGAACCTATAATGGTGAAATAATAATTAAATTTCTATTTTCATTCTGTTGAAAAATGGAAACAGTGTTCTTGTGTATGTATGGCCTACCATCTCTAAGAATAGTGTAATTCGTTTTTTTTAATATTTACATATTATTAACTATTAAAAATACATATATAATGAATATTAATTATATATATAACTATTAACATATTAGAGATAATGGAATCATTATCTATGTACAAGGACCAAAATTTACAAACCAAAACATTCTTGAAAAATGAATCACTTATCACCCTGAATTGGGATTTTAAAAAAACAATTATAATAAATGGATGAAAAAAGGTTATTAGAAAGTAATATGTGATATATATAATTTTTTTATGTAATATATGAAAAATAATTTCTATATTTATTATATAGGAGGTCTGAACACGTATGATGAATGGTAGACCTGAGGTAAGGGTGTCTCATCTCACTTTTTTTTTCTTTGATATATATTGCATATTCACCACGTGATTCATTATTTTAGAGTATAAATTTCCCATAATATGTTTTATATCATTATTAAATTGTTATTAATGATATTTTATATTTCATTTTTTGTTATCTATTTTACTAGGGATGTTATTTATATCTTTCAAAAGAGGAATGAGTTTATTCACAATCTCACCACTATTTCAGATTATTTATGATTAGGTCTCTATTAGGGGAATAATTTTCATCTCCATATTAAAACCAATATATTTTATTGTCCAACAGCTATTTAAAAATTAATTCCTATTCATTTTTTCATTCACTTTAAGAACTCGAGATACCAAATAATTTTTTTTATGAAAAATGAATTTGTTTTTCTTCTCGGACGGGAATCATTATATTCCATGTAAATATTTTCCTTAATTTTTTTTAATGAATTATTTTTCTAGTCTCCAAATATTTATCAAATAATGGTTTTACCTGGGATTTAATTTTTTTAAAAGACATATATAATAAATTTTCTGTTCATTTAATGAGAAAGGTACATTTAAATTTTTACTAAAAATGAAACAGAAATAACACTATTGAGGTACTTGACATGAATGGAATTTCCCAAAATGATGAATTATAAATGAACAGAAGCGTCATTTATATGACTTTCTGATAATTCTAAATAAATTTACTAATATTCTAGAAATTATTTGTATTTAAAAGAGAATATCAAATTGTAAAGGGAGATATGTTCAAGAATGTTATTAATGATATTATTATAATATTTCTATTGATTAAAGACAAAAATAATTTATTATCCACTGGAGATATATTTTTATGATTCCATCCTTATTCATTCTATAGATGGATAATGATTAGTTTAACTAAGGAATATATTTATTTTCCATTTTATAGTTCTTCTTATATAGAAATTTTTTAATAATGAATATTGAATAAGTTTTATTCTTTCTTCATATGATAAATGAATTGGACTTATTAAGTGATGGGTGGGCCCCAAAAATTATATCGATAATCAATGCATTAGTAGGTATGATTTCCGAAAACATGTTTCATTTTTTGAAGAGGCCTTACTGACTTATTTTATATGTCTTGGAACAAGGCCGAGATGATATGTTTTAAATGACATGAATTATGAATTATAAGATTATGAAATCAGTTATTGATGTCTATGTGATTATTCAAATGGTTATGATATCCAGACATTTTTTTCAATTTTTTTATTATTTATATGAAAATATTTTATCATTATTTATTCCTAATATATTATGATTTTGATAAAGTTATTGATTAAATGGTTATTTTTTTATTATTATTTATGAAAGTTGTGAAATTTGAGTTTTGGGTTTTTATTATTTTTTAAAATAATAAAAATAAATGAAATTGTAAATTACAAAAAAAAATCATAATGTATGACATTATAAATTAAAGGAATTTATTAAAATATATTTTTCAGGGAGCACCATCATTGCCCAATTTTATATCTACCAAATGAAAACACTCCATCGTATGTGGGAATACTTTTATCTATTGAAGATTTGAATAATTATTTTCCAAATATCCTCAAAGAACACTCCACATAAACTTACTTGAATGAGGGATAATGGTTGTAGATATAGAATATAACCCAAATATGATGACATTGATGATTACACCAACTATAATACATAATTAAATTAACCTAAACCATATGTTAAATATGGACTCTGGTCCAAGAACCAGATTACTCCCTCAACATATTCTTGAAGTATGTAACTAATAATAATGAGTATAAGAGTTCACATTACAACAATATAATGAAAATAATTAAAAAATAAAAATAATAATAATGAGAGAGAGATATAAATTAAAATAAAATAAATAGAATAAAATTAAGAATAAAAATTATGCAGAAAAAGAAAATTATAAGAAGTATAAGAAGAAGAGGGTTGAAAATGGGATAACCACATCAACCAAATTGATGAGTAATAATTAGAAAGGAATTAAAATTTACAAACTAAATAAAGAAATTAACATGAAAGGAGAACAGGGAAGCATCATTCATCTCATCTTATCATGGATTGGTGTCCATTTCCCTCCATTGATGGAAATTCCATCTATTTATAGAGGGTATAATATCCTTATTCATATATTTTCATTAACGCAGTTCAAGGAATCCTTGAAATCCTCAATTTATTACATAATATTTTCATTTACTATTGAATGGGTATATTCAAATATACTCTAATGATCAAGGTTGTTTCCCATTTTTTAGTGAAAAGTAAGACAACGTGGATTCATGATGGCACATGGAATTATTTGATGTAGACCTCAATATCATTCATGGAAACTTCATGGTAGTTTCATTATGGTAGGGAGAATTTTTATTGGTGATCTCTGCCTTCAACAAGCCACAATTATTGGAGGGTTATCAATTGGTGAATGTAACTTATTCCACTTCACATAGGGCATTATGGTGGATTTCTAGGAACATTGAAGTGATCCAAGGTGGGAGAAGGCCTTGGTAGTATAAAATATATTAAAATAAATTATTTCTAGTGGAATAAAAAGTGGTTCTAGAGATTTTTAGTGACAGATCACTAGATTCTAGTAACATAGTTGAGAAGTGAGGTGTGTCCGAGTACAGTCGAGGCGCGGGTGAAGCAAAACTACAATATTTGACTTAATATGATAATTAACAGGGAAATTTTTATCCCACATTGGTTTTGTGATAGGATGAGGTTCTCATCTAAAATTATTTTTGTGGATGATTTATCACTCCACCCTACACCAGGGAGAGATCTTAGATATAAAACAACATTATCAAGTGGTATGTGCCTCGAATATGTGGCCTGCATAGGATTTAGACCGATCTAATGACCTCCAGATCTTGCCAACGGGCCATAAGACACATGTTCTAAGATCCATGTGTGGCATTAGGCCACTAATGCGTCATGTTGACCCTCTATTAGTGGCTTCCAAATATGGCCACTTGTGGGATGGATAGGTGGCTCGCTACCAAGGGATGACTATTATCCAAGCTAGGTGATTTTTTTTGTTTCATGAAAATTATCTAACATAAAAAAATAAATTTCACAAAATATTATTAAATAAGTTAAACCATTAAGAACTCACATTTAGATTCAATTTTATAATTTCCTTACAAATTTCCATATTTTAATAAAAAAAATTAATTTCATGGAAATTTTGAATGAAAACAACATTTTAAATCATAGAAATTGTATACAAATATGCACGAAAACATGAGTGAGTAGAACACACCCACACATAAACTATGATTTTCGTCAAGATTTAATTATCAGTATAGAATTCAATAGGTAACCAAATATACCAATATTCAAATTTCTATGAAATGAAATAAAACAATTATCAATGGTAAATCAAAATATTCAATTTACACATAAAAGAGAAATTTTACATTAGAATTTTCAAAAGATAAATCAATCCAATAATTTAAATTTATCCCATTTATAAAATGATCATACGTACCCTACCATTCATTCAAAATTCTGAATTCCTTATTGATAAAAAATCCATGTCATGATCTACCTCAGTTTTTTATATTTTCTATCATCAGTAATGGTATAATTCAAGTATATTTATGTGCATGTCTTGAGAACATGATCATTATCCATAATATATCAACGAAACTACTTTATCTACATTCTAATAAAAAAATATCAAATAAACCCCTGATGGATTTTCAATCATGGTTCTAATGACTTTGAGTCTTATGTTTTGTACTATTTAAGGTTTAAAATTTATGGCTCAAGGAGGAGGTTACCCTAAAAAGTAATATAATTGATTTCAAAATTATATGTTTTATGAAAATATACCTTTATAATTATGAGAGCACCCACTTTCCCTAATCTCCAATTAAGGTTTATGAAAAATGAAAGCAGAATGTATTATTTGAAACATCTTTAATTATATCTACTTTTTCCAATGTAATTTATTTTCATTATTTTTTGTAATGTTTTTCATAGAATAAATCACAAATCCGCAACATAAAAACATATGATATAAATTACTGGTCTAGTGAGGATGATTTTTTATTCTTCTAAGTCACAACCCATTCCAATATATTTTTTCCTATTTTCTACATGAAGAGAAATAATAATGTGATTTATAGTCTCAATCAGATAAAAAATGATTAATGTATAAAGTGGTCCAAAGGATAAGGGCTTATTAATAAATTCCTCAATCAATTTAAATGTGTTTTTCCAAGCTTTATCTTTAAAAAGTTCAAATTCATGTTCAAGTAGGTGGAATGTCCCACGAGTACCTAAGAAATATGAAAAAGATAAAATAAGAAATATGTGGTCTAAAAATAATCTTAGTATGGTAAATTTTAATTTAGACATTCACTAATGGTACAATTTAATATCCACGCTTCAACCTAATAATTAAATTCTCCACCATTATCATTCAATATCATTTTCATTGAAATCTAAAACAAGGAATCATATGGTTATTAATAAAACATATCTCTATGATAATCCACATAAACAATAATCCAATCATGGGCATGATTTGTTTTGTTAAAACAATAAAACTTGTAAAAACAATGAGAGTAGCTATTAATTAAGGAATTGAAAAATCATATTTTACATGTAAGGAAGAATCTATTCTAATTTTGTATATAATTATTTAGTTCATGATGTGAATCCATTTTACAACTTTAATTTTCATTATGCGTCCAAGTTCTACTAAAACTTCAGGACATGTATTATTTCATAGTGTGAATTAAATTCATGTTTGGTATTCCACCAAGTTTTTTTATTTTCTTCCTAATATCATTTGGTTCTATATGTATAGACCTAAAAATTCTATCAATCATTAAAACTCAAAGACCAAGTCATTTAAAGATAATAATGTTAGAGGGAGTGGAGTTTCATGGTAAAATTATTTTAGGAATAAAATAGAAAAGTATACAATAATGGTAAAGATAAATCATGGAATGATCCCCCAAGTGGGTCCTCATATTTTTACTACCTCCAAAAGTATAGTAATAAATATTTTTCATAGTCTAATAGTGGGATGATTTCATGGTATTTAATCCACCACATGTTTCTTTCCCCAGAATCCACATCATCTTCCTTGGTAAAGAATAATCCATGGATATAGTGTATTGAATTAAACCCCTTTAAAATTTGTTACTACTTTTATGGTGGGGGTAGGATGAAGTATAGTTCTTCCAACATCATGATTGAAACATGTGAAAATTAATCGCCCTTTTCCAATGCTTCCTCAATATGGGCTGAATGAATTTAATTTTTAATGGGAATGTGACCTGGTTATTTCACTTGAAAATAAAATAAAATATTAGATTCAAAATTAACATTCTCCTTTTCAATGTGATAATCGTGTATCTCAGTTTCCTTAGACAATTATACTTGGACATCGTCACAGGATTCCTGTATTCCATGTTATTCAAAATCAAAGTGATATATGGTTTTATTAGTAGGTGAATGTGTTGTTTCTTAATCTTCACCTAAGTAAAATCAATAATTTACCGAATATGAAAATTCAAACCAATTAGGTACAATACTCAATAAATTCCAACTAAAATCAAAAGAGATATAGTTTAAGAAAGGGACGTGTCTCAATGTTAGTCCTGGTTCAATCACTACCTCAATGGTGTCTTCCTTTTGATGATGGATCTCATCCACCCGAATTTCATCAGTAAAATTAGGAAGTTCCAATAGTGCTTCTTACTTGGTCTCTAGTTCTGTTTCATGTTTCTTCAGATTCTCACAAGTTAATTTCTTTATTTGGCATATAACTAGTCATCTTTTAGTCAATCTATTGAAAATCTTCATTTCGAAAAGTGTGAAGAAATTTATGTTCATATTGTAGCTATGAGTAATTGTCCCATATATTAAGGTATATCTTGTTTCTAAACTGATTGAAAATTATTTTTTTATTTTTCAAAGTCTTTTGAGGAGAAATTGAGAAACCATATATGACATCAATGACTTAAAAACAACTGAACCACCATGGTAAAAAAATTTAGGGCCAAACTAATCATTCAAGCTAACACATAGGAGCCCTTACCTAGCATCAAAAACAATAAGATCAGTTTCCTCCTACTTCTCATTACTCGGGTAGCTGTCTCGTGCATGAGTGCACGAACCTGGTACTGATGAAAAAATCATTCCCTCTCAAACATCCAATTTTAGAAAGCAAAGACCCATAAAAAACCCCTCATCTTTAAACCTTGTCTGGAACATCCTCTTGTAAGAGAAAAGTTGTGTCATGACCCGTCCCCTAGGGCTCGTGCCATGACTACCACAAGCCCTCCTTCCATAGGCTAGGGGATGAAGACTAACACCAAAGGTGTATTCCCTAAAAATGGTAAGGCATTTCCTTTATAACCTGTAAAAAAACTCATCCAAACACACAACATGGTAAAAAAGCAAGTCAATTGTATAGTAAAAAGGTGAGTACAATAAGTAAAAAGGGGAAAGAATACAATCCTAGATGGAAAGTACAAGTACAACTTGAATAAAAAACAACTAAATAAAGAGAAAAGACAGCTACTGGATCATCCTCTAGGGTTTCTACCTGAAGGGTATGTACATATCATATCCTCAGTACTCCACATCCGTCTGTCTCCTCCGTGTACCGACTCGTCATAAGGTCTACCTTCTGGTACCATCCAGTCCTGCTACATTCAGGCTCAATTAGAGTTGTGCATCATATGCATCCAAAACAATAAGGTGCGAGCATATACCGTGTAGGGGTGAGTATAACAATACCCAGTATGAACCCCGATCCCATCTAGGTATCACAAAATTTATCAACGATAAAACACAATGAATGAAATCCACAGATAACCTTACATAGGTATATTCCAATATATATACCTATGTTATCAAGTAATTCATCTCAAACATGAGGAAAAACAAAAAGGTACTGACTCATCTCAACCATGATATTATTTTTGGGGTAGTATCAAGTAAAATCTCCAATCACAGTATCAAAACCTCGGATGCTGGAGAACACCTGCTTAATCAAGTACAGTGGGCCTACTGTGACACCAAGCGTGCTTCCCACTTTCCATAGACTGCTGAGGTACTCCTCCTGTTGAGTATTGTGGGTCTACCGCGTTACACAGAGGCACACCCCACCATGGGTCTGTCATGTCACCCATCTTTCCCCCCCTTGCAGCCTGCTAAGGTATTTCTCATGTCGCGTACCGTTGGTCTGCCGCGTCACTAAGAGCACTCCTCTACTGTGGATATGCCGCGACACCAAGGTGCTCCCCACTAGTCTAGTAGAGTCACTATGATTCAAATAGTTAGTAGTCATCAGGTCTCATCTAGCTACTAGGTCTCCACAGTACGCACGCTCGTCTCTGGGAGTATCCGCTCCATGAGCTACTGGTCGATACTCCAACTGACATTAAGTCCCACGAAGAATTATCTCAAAGGTCCACCACATCATATGGGTTTCCAAGCAATAGAAATAACATCAATAGGATTCCTAGTCTGTGAGGGCACCGCGAGGGTGGCTCGGCCGAGGGCACGGGGCCGGTTCGGCTAGGGCACCGCAAGGGCGTGGGCCGGATTGGTCGGGGCACAGCGAGGGCACGGGCCGATTCAGTCAGGGCACCACGAGGGGCCAGCAGGATGCACGAGCTAGTGGGTGGCTCAGCTGGCGGGTGGTGCAGTCGGTGGGTGGCATGGATGGCGGGCATCACGGTTCGACCCGGGGCACCAGAGATGGTTCGGCCTAGGCGTCGGAGCATCGTTGGTCGTAGAGGCCACGGTTGGTGCAGTCATTTCCTTCATCACCTTAGACATTGTTGTCACCTTCTTCTGTTTCTAATAACACCACAAAGAAGAATAGAAGGGGGTCAGGCCATGTTTTTTTGGCCTGCACCCTCTGCCTTTGGAGTGGAAGCAAGTGGTTCATCAAGAACATAAACAAAGAATGAGTATGGAAAATATTTCAAAAAATCAATTACCATAATACCTCGATAATTTCCTTTCCCAACCCCACAAAGGAAAAAGAGGGGAGAACAAGGGAAGTGTTAATCAAATAATGAATAATCCCATACATATTACCATAACAATTTATTCCCAACCTGCATGGAAAACATCTGCAGATCAAATTGATAATAAATTGATCCATGTTATTTGTTTTTAGAAGGAAATAATGAAGGGAATAAAATAATACTTAATTAAAACCCATACCTTGTTCGATGTTGGATGATAATGGCGTGAGAAGGAGGATGTCGATTCATTGTAGATGAACACGTCCTACGTCGAAGGGTGTTCTGAGGAAGAAGGTCGAAGTCTTCGACATTCTTCGTAGTGGAAGGTGTTCCTTGTTGGTGGAGCGTTCTTCGTTGGTGGAGCGTTCTTCATTTGGATCATTCTCCCATGTTCCTCCTCCCCCCAATTCCACCCAAGTGAATTCATATCTAAAATAATAGATTGTAATATCTATTAAGTCATTGGCATAAAATTAAAAAAGTTTTAATTAATTAATTGACGTGTTGGCTCAATGGGGAGTATTTGGAACAATTAAAATTCTGTAGGTGTTGAAGTGTCTCCCCCCACATTTATGAGGGGGGTTGAGAGGTTTTCATCTCCTCCCATTAATAGGGGGTCGGGTGGTCCCCATCACAATAAATCAAGAAGAGGAGGTTTATTTCCAGTGGACCCCACCCTTGAACATCCACATGGTGGGTGTTTACAAAAAAAAAAAAAAATATGAGTTTATTTTATTTTATTATTTCCAAGAAAAACCAAAAAACTATATCTTACCCTCAACCAACTACCTCAAGGTAAAAGTATTCTTATGCGAATATTGGTGCTACGAGTATAACGGTCCCCTAAGATTTCAATTCCAAGCACCGGTTCTACATTTAGAAAAACTCACTCCCATGTTTACTGAAAGTAAATGATATAAAGTTCAGAAATTCATTTTGGGCACTCCGGGCCTGAAAATCATGCGCTGCAAATTTTCACGGACTCGTAAAATTACCATTTAATTAAAAAGAATTACATGGAAATTACAGGTCTTTACATTCTCCCCACCTTAGGCTTTACATCCCAGTAAAACACAACTCATACTAAGGGAACAAGTGGGGGTAATGAACACACATCTGAGCCTCCCACTCCCATGTCCTCTCTTGGAGGTTCCGATGCTACCAGAGAATGTGCACCATAGGTATCGACCATCTACGAAGGACCCAATCATGTAAATCAATAATCTCTACTAGATCCTCAATAAAAGTCTCTGCATCGTCGACGTCCAGCTCTCCATGGCCGATGATGTGAGAAGGTTCATGCATGTATCTCTTCATATAGGATACGTGGAAGATGTCATGCACCCGGGGCAACTGAGGTGGAAGAGATAAGAGGTATGCCCCCTCACCAACTCTGTTGAGGACCTGAAAAGTTCCAATAAACCTCGGAGATAACTTTCCACCTCGACCAAATCCCCGCAAACCTCGTTGAGGTGAGACCCGTAGAGAGACATGGTCACCATCCTTGAACACTAGAGGTCTCTATCTCCTGTTAGCATATGACTGCAGACTTATTTGTGTAGTCTTCATCCACTCAGGGATTGTCTACACCTTCATTGTGGCTGCCCATACCGTCTATGGTCCCACTAGTGCTAACTCCTCTAGGTCAGTCCATCACAAAGGTGATCTAGAAGGTCGCCCGTACAATGCCTCGAAAGGTGTCATCCCTATAATGGAGTGATAGATGTTGTTGTATGAAAACTCCACCAAAGGCAAGTGATCCTCCCAACTGCGACCGAAATCAAGGACACTAGCACGCAACATGTCCTCGAGGGTTTGAATGATCTTCTCATTCTGACCATCCGTCTGAGGATGGAAGGCGGTGCTCAAACAAAGCTGCATCCTGAAAGACTCTTGCAACCCCTTCCATAGCTGGAAAGTAAAACATGTATCAAGATCAGACACAATCGTCATGGGTAATCCATGTAGCCGCACAATATCATGCACAAAGAGGTGTCCCAAGCTCTCTATGGATCCCTGCCCTCATATCGGTAGGAAGTGGGCCGACTTGGTGAGTCGTCAACGATCACCCAAATCGAGTCACGCACCCTAGATGTACATGGAAGTCCTCTCACAATGTCCACAGATATCCCATCCCACTTCCACTTTGGAACCTCTAAAGGATGAATGAATCATGCTGGT
Source organism: Viscum album (assembly GCA_963277665.1). Classification (NCBI taxonomy): domain Eukaryota; kingdom Viridiplantae; phylum Streptophyta; class Magnoliopsida; order Santalales; family Viscaceae; genus Viscum; species Viscum album. The sequence continues at coordinate 2,058,362,727 of OY728133.1, read as the reverse complement.
ACCTGATGCTCTGCCTTCACTTGCTGACAATTGAGGCATCGAGAGAAGTGGGTGAGTGACTATAAGAGAGTATATAAAAGCTGCTTCGTCTTTATCCACAAAGGATATATACAAAGTGGACAGCTGCTCTGTTGCCACACCTAATAGTTGTATACCAGATCTCATAATGAGTGCATCACCAACAATGTTACCCTTCCTTGGAGTATAGACTATCTCGATGTCAAAGTCTTGGAGGAACTCAACCCAACGTCATTGTCTCAGGTTCAGGTCCTTCTGGAAGAAGACATACCTGCGACTCTTGTGATCAGATTACATGGTAAAACTTTCTCCCATCAGATAGTGTCAGCACATCTTTAAGGAACAAACCACTACCACTAAATCCAGGTCATGGGTAGCATAGTTCTTGTCATGTTGTCTCAGTTTTTGAGAACCATATGAAATCACTGCTCACTCCTACATCAGGACACATCTGAGTCTGGTCCATGATGTGTCACAGTAGACTATGTACCCTATGCCTTCCTTTGGAAGCCTCAAAATGGGGGCACTAGTCAGCCTCTACCTCATCTCTTGAAAGCTCTTCTAAAATCTCTCCGACCACACAAAGGGTTTCCCCTTCTTCGTCAAGGCTGATAGTGGTGCTGCAACTCTGGAGAAATCTATCACAAATCTTTGGTAGTATTCCGCCAAACCCAGGAAACTTCATACTTTTGTAACACTCTTGGGTGGATCTCATGAATTTACTGCCTCAATCATTGCTGGATACACTGCAACTCCCTCCTTCGATATGACATGTCCCAAAAAGTGAACCTCTCAGATCCAGAACTAGCAATTTGAGAGCTTACCATAAAGATGGTGCCCTCGGAGCGTGTCCATTACTACCTGAAAATGATAGGCATGATCCTCCTCTATGGCTGAGTATATCAGAATGTCATCGATGAAGTCCACTAGAAAGTCATCAAGGTACATCTGAAAGATCTTGTTCGTGAGTCCCATGAACACTGTTGGAGCATTTGTTACACAAAATGGCATAACCATGAACCCACAATGGTCATACCGACATCTGAAAACCGTCTTCTGCACATCCTCATCTCGAACTCTGAGCTGATGATAGCCTGATCTGAGGTATATATTCAAGAACCATCTTGATCTCTTCAGCTAATCAAAGAGGTCAATAATCCTCGGAAGTGGGTACTTGTTCTTCATGGTCACCTGGTTCAGGCGGTGGTAGTCAACACAAAGCCTCAGGCTCCCATATGACTTCTTAGCAAACAGAATCAGGGCCTCCCAAGATGAAACACTAGGCTGGATGAATCCCTTCTCCTACAATTCCTTTGGCTGTACCCACATCTCACAAATCTCCACAAGAGCCATCAGATATGCTGTAGTAGATATCGGTGCCTTCCCGGGGTACAAGTCAATGTAAAAGTCTACCTCTCTGTGAGTATGTAGGCCCAGAACATCATCAGGGAAAACATCCACATAATGGTCCACCACTACAGGATATCTCAGACTCTCCAGATCAACTACTCCGAGGGTAAGGCTAGACAACTAATGAGTAATTGGTTGCACCCTCTTCCAGAGAAGTCTATCCTGGGCTGCAATGGTTCCCTTCTCACTGGTGAAGGTAAACCTGGTCCCATCCATGCGGACACACCACACCTTGCGCCCAATACAATCAATCAGAGCATGGACCGTAGATAACCAGTCCATACCCAAGTTGACATTGTAAGGCCTCGACACCACTACTAGGATATCCCAGATGAAGCTCTCACCTCCTAGAGTAATCTCACACTTCTAGCACCAGTGTGTAATCATCGAATCTGCTCTAGTAGGTGCCTCTAGTTGTAAGGATTGATCCAATGGCACTGTCAGAATCTCTAATCTTAGAATGAGGGAAGTGGAAATAAAATAATGATTGTTACCTGTTTCTATAAGTATTGTAGCCATGGTGGAGTAAACACATATCGTACCTCGAATCATCTCCAATGTGCCTTGATCGTAAGCATCAGCTTCCGGGAGCTAAGCTTGATCCTGTCCACCTACTACCTACAATCGTGGTGGACCTCCTGGGGGTGTTGGAAGTAATATATTGAATCATCACCCACTGCCAGCTGCACGACCAGCTCCTTGGCCATGTACACCTTCTTCCTACGAACCACCTCTATTGAATCTATGTCTCTGACTGGGTCGTCCTTCGACCATCTCTGGATCATCCAAATGGTGGGTCAGATAGTCACGAGCCATGTGACCCTACCTACCACATGTGAAACATTTCCCACTCCTGGCATGTTAGTCTCTATTTCGGGTGCCCTGCACAACCGATCCTAAGTCATGTGGTCGCCCACCTGTAGTTCTGGCCCTCTTAGACCTCTGCGACATCTATCTACCAGCAATTACATAAGACTCTTCTACGTGTCGTGCGGGATCTCGCTGCTGGAGACTGCTCAGCAATGAAACTCTCCACTGGGAGGGCTCTCTCTAACACCCCTGCCTACGTCGGGATGCTAAGTGAGATTACTGAAGCTCTGATCTCAAGCCTGAGTCCCTGCTTGCAGGTCCTGGCCCAAAAGAATGGGTCCCGAACCACATATATGGAGTAGTATGAGAGGTTAGTGAACCTAACTGAGTACTGAGATACAATTATGCTTCCCTACTGTAGATGACATAGCTCTTATATGCGCACTGTACGAAGAGTCGTTGGAACAAACTTTGCTTGAAACAGGCTCTCGAAGTCTGCCCAGAGAAGTGTCACCTAATCGTGAACTTGGAGCATCAAGCTCCACTATCTGCCTGATGTTTCCTGTAGAAGGCTAGTACCAAGAATCACCATGAGATAGGCTGGTGTCCCTAACAGTTGGAAAACTATCAACAGGGCCTCCATCCAATCCTCAATTGTCTGCGGGTCCCTCTCTCCCCTGAACATGGGTGGCCTCTGGTGCGGTAACTCATGCAATGCGATCAAGCGGTGTGCACTCTCTACTATTGTTGCCGATGGAATCGATGGTCCAATGGTTAATGGAACCGCCAATGCCTCCACTAGTGCCTCTTCTAGAAGAATCCCCTACACCGAATCTTCGTCACTCGGTGGGCTATCAGTGCGTATAACTCTTGAAATTCTAGTTTATTATCTGCGTGGAGGCATCATGAAAAGAAACAGGTGTGCTACGTTTAAAATTTATACCTGGTGAGCTAGCCTGGTGAGATGAATGAAAGAAAAATTTCGAAAACACACACACAATTAGAGTTTTCGTGCACTGAGTAGGAAATTAGAAGTCAGGCTCCTGGTGTATAGATACGTCAGTCACCGCACCAACACTGGACTACCTAAACTGAAATCCGAACCCACTACAATTAACACTATTACTTCACAGAAAAGAGTAGAGTCCTAAGTTATGTGGTACAACCAACTCCTCTAATACCAATTTGTCACAAACAATCCCCCGTGGCCCATTCTATGAATACCCCTAGCCCACCGTCCAAAGGCTAGGGGCTGGAGACTAGCACCAAAGGCGTATTCCCTAAAACTGGGAAGGCATTTACTTTATAACCTGTAAACACATGGAAAAAATACATAGCAAGGTATGAATGAAAGTAAAATATATAGTAAACAAGTGAGTACAATCAGTAAAAAGGGGCCTGGATACGAGCCCAACTGGAAATTACAAGTACAACTAAAATACAAAACAACTGAAGAAAGAGAAAAGATAGCTACAAGATCATCCTCTAGGGTTCCTACCAGAAGGGTAGGTACAGATCGGCTCCTCATCACTCCACGTCTGTCTGTCTCTTCCGTGTACCGACTTTTCATAAGGTCTACCTCTAGGTACCATCCATTCCGGTACTCTCATCCTCAGTCAGTGATGTCCGTCATCTGCATCCAACACAACAAGGTGCGGGCATAACCCATAATGGGATGAGTATAACGATACTCAGTAGGGACACCGAGACCCTTTAGGTCTCACAAAATCCATCAAGGGTAAAAAACAAAGAATGAAATCCACATATAACCTTACTTAGGAATATGCCATTATATATACCTACGTTATTATGTAATCCATCTCAAACATGAAGAAAAACACAAAGGTATTGACTCAGCTCATACAAGATTTTATTTTAGGGGTAGTATCAAGTAACATCCTCAGTCGCATTATTGAAACTTCAGCTACTGGATAACACATGATAAAATTGAGTATAGTGAGCCTGCCATGAAACAAAGCATGCTTCCCACTAATCTTGGACTACTCAGGTACTCATCCTATTGAGTACTGTGGATCTGCCGCGTCACACAGTGGGGCTCTCCATCGTGAGTCTGCCACGTCACCAAACAGGCCCCCACTCATAGCCTGCAGAGGTACTCCTCCAGTAGAGTACCATGGGTCTGTCACGTCCCAATCGCACTCCTCCCCCGTGGGTCTGCCACGACACCATGGTGGTCCCCACTGGGCTAGTAGAGTCACTCCGAGTCAAATAGTCAACAGGCGTCAGGTCTCAGCTAGCTACTAGGTTTATGCACTATACTCGCTCTTCTCCAGGAGGATCCACTCCACGATCTCCTGGTCGATACTACAACTATCAGGAAGTCCCATGAAAAAATATCTCAAAGGCCCTCCACGTCATGAGGGCCTCAACGCAACAGAAGGCGCGTCCATCGGATGCTCGGACTCTGAGTTATTAGACTTTTAGTCCTAGGGGCCCAGTTGGATTCATGCATGATACAACCTGATCATATCACAACTATACCCCAAACATTAGTGGGGTATACTCAAAGGGACCGTCATACTCTATGATTACTACTGCCGCTGACGGTTTATCAAATGGACTTCTGGTGCCAAAGATATGGCCAAAAGAATGTAAAGGGTCGTAGTGGGCCCGAGTCCGGTCAGACCAAGTCAGACTAACCTGGCCTGACCCTGTCTGGGCCGACCCGGTTTGGTTTGACCAGTCCTGACCCATTGGGTATGGCCCGACTTTTTGGGTTCAGCCCGGGCCGCTGGGCCCAACCCAATTGGCCGCGAGTGGTCGCGGGGGGCCGATAGGGTGTAGACCGACCGCGATGGTGCGGACCGACTGTGGATCGGCATAAGGGCAGTTCGGCTCAAAGGGCACTGCAGGGGCGGCTCGGCGTGGAGGGTGCCGCGAGGGTGGATCAGCCTGGGGTGTAGGGCCGGTTTGGACGAGGTGCCATGAGGGGCCGGTGGGACGGCGTGGCGAGGGCGGCTCAGAAGGCCGGCAGGTAGGCACAACCAGGGTTGCTCGGGAGGCCGGCGGGCAGCACGAGCCGGTGGGGGGGTATAGCGGATGGGCGGCGTGGTCGGTGGGTGGCATGGCTGGCAGGTGGCGTGGTTCGGCCCGGGCGCCGGAGTGTCGCGAGGGTGGCGCGGGTCGCAGAGGCCATGGGGGGGTGCGACTGTTGCATTCGTCGCCTTCAAAGCTGTGGTCACCTTCCTCCGTTTTGAAGAACACCACAAAGAAGAATGGAGGCGAGTCGGGCCAAATTTTTTTGGCTCTCACCGTCCGCATTTAGAGTAGTATCAATTGGTTCATCAAGAACATAAACAAAGAACGAGCATGGAAGATATTCTAAAAATCAATTCCCATTATACCTCGATAATTTCTATTCCCAACCCTGCAAAGGAAAAAGAGGGGAGAACATGGGAAGTGTTAATCAAATAATGAATAAACCCCTACAACTTTCCCCAACTATTTATTCCCAACCCGCACGTAAAACATCCACAGATCATCTTGATAATAAGTTGATTTGCATTTTTTGTTTTTAGAAGGAAAGAATCAAGGCAATAAATTCATACTTAATTAAAAATCATACTTTGTTTGTTGGTGTTTGACGTTGGAGTGAGAAAGTAGACGTCGATTCGTTGTAGACGAACACGTCCTACGTCGAAGGATGTTCCGAGGAAGAAGGTCAAATTCATTGATGGTCTTGGTAGTCGATGGAATTCCTCATCGGTGGAGTGATCTTCGTCGGTGGAGGGTTCTTTTATGGGAGCTTTCTCCCAAGTTCCTCCTCTCCCCAATTCCACCCAAGTGAATTTCTAGCCAAAATAATAAATCGTAATATCTATTAAGTCGTTGGAATAAAATTCAAAAAGGATTAATTAATTAATTGATGTGTTGGATCAATTACTTAATGGGGAGGATTTGGAACAATTAAAATTGTGGAGGTGTTGAAGAGGCTCGCCCCACATTTATGCGTGGGGGGGAGGGGGGTTGATAGGTTTTCCTCTCCTCCCATTAATAGGGGGCCGGGTGGTCCCCACCATAATAAATCAAGAAGATAAGGTTTAGTTCTAGTGGACCCCACCCCTGAACATCTACATGGTTGGTGGTTACAACAAAATAAAAAAAATGTGAGTTTATTTTATTTTATTATTTCCACAAAAAACCCAAAAACTAACTTTTACCCTCAACCAATTATCCTCGAGGTGAAAGTCTTCTTAAGTGAATATCGGTGCTGCGAGTTCAACGATGCCCTCAGATTTCAATTTCGAGCACCGGTTTAAAATTTAGAAAAACCCTCTCGCACGTTTACTGAACGTACCCAAAATAAAGTTCAGAAATTTATTCTGGGCACTCCGGGACTCGGAATCACGCACTGTCAATTTTTGTGGACTCGTAAAATTCCCATTTAATTAATAAAAATTAAATGCAAATTACAGGTCTTTACAATTTGTAACAACCCTCAAACCTCAAACCGCAGGGCCACAAAAAATCACTACCGCAAAAATCGAATCATAATGCCAAAAGAAAAACAACATCACTTGAACTCAAAAATGAATCCTCATCATCCATAAAAACCACTTAACCACCCAAGAAGAAACCCAGATGAGCCCATCCATGCTCCCCGGCCACCACTGTAGATTCCAGAGCAACTGTAAGAAGATCCAAGGAACGTGAAGCCGGGTCATCATCACCTAGTACTCGATGACCCAACACCACAACAAGGGGACGTCACCGATGAGGGAGTTCAGTATGCACTTAACTAGAAACACTACTCCGAGCATGGATACCCTCAGAACTAAACCGAAAATGCCACTCGGAGCATGAATCCCCTCCGAACTACCATAGATTCACCCTCACCGATGTCCGCTGCAAGAAAATCAATGGGAATGAGTATGATGACCAGTATGTTGTGAGAACTGGCCATCACACACCAAGAACACACCAATTCAACGTATTCAACCAACAGCTCCACCACTTCAACACCTTTAACATAAATGCATCAAAAGACCTAAAACAAACCTACGAGATAGGATATGTAATACTAGAAGCTAGAATAAGAGACCCTCCCCCTCCGCGATGAACTACGGCCAATGCCGAGCCTCGCCAGAATGGGAACCCGCCAAGCTGATTCCTTCATCACCTTTACTGATCTGAGAATGCAAATTCTTTACTAGAGAAATAAGGATCCTCACCTTAACTTTCTCCAAGCCGATGAAACCTTGTTTGTGGACACCGAGTCTAGATCCAATGTTGGGACGCTCACCTAAGGAATCTGGAGCCTCACCCACCCTAATCCGCACTGATGTACTCAATTCTTGGATTCGCATGAGTTTAAGCCAAGCCAACATGCCAGACCAAACTAAATCGGAAGCCTCACCTGGTCACCGAAGCCACACAGATTCCGAGCAAAGGGAATCAAGGCTGAACCACACCATGCCATTCCGGAGGAGAGGAGGGGACAATTCTCATGGCGAAAACCGTAGCTCCTGAGATAGAAGAGGTGCCACCTCTCAGTGGATCCTCACTCTCAAATATAGTGTATATACATCTATCTAAAATGTGACAAAGAAAGCGATATGGGGAATTATGATTGGAATCCTGATAATAGTTCCCGTTTTGATCACATATATCGTAGGGCGTAGAAAAATAAAATTTCTAATTTTTCCCAGTGCAGTATAGTAACTGAACATAGTTTCCACACATGTTAAAAATTCAAAACACATTTACTTACTCTAAATCACATAAACTACTTATTTTTTAATTTATGAATGAAATGTAATTTCAGTTTTGCGTTTTTGTTTTTTATAAAATAATGAAAAGTCATGAAACTAGAAATGACTATGCCATGAAAATAAAACGAGATAATAAAATAAATGAATTTCTCCTGAGTGAGTTTTCTAGGGATCAACTTTATTTTCCTATTTTAAATCTACATAGAGAACTCACTAAAATGTATGTGTGCACAAATTAATTTACCCCATTTTTTAATGAGAAGTTTAATTAATAATCTCTAATAACACTCCACATCTACACACACAATTTTAGGATAATGGTTGTCGAAATAGATGATAAACCACAGATAAAAAATCTGAGGATTAAACCCAATATAAACCATATTTAAATTACCCTAAAGAATATATTAAACATGGAATCATTTTCAATAACTTGATGAACCCCCTCGGATATTCCTCGTGTTAGTTACTCATCATCATGAGTATAAGAGTTTATAATAGAAGAATACACTGAAGAACAAAGAAAGTAAAAAGTAAAAGAATGAGAGAGAGAGTGTGAAAAAATAAAATAAATGAAAGAGAATGAAAATTTAAAAATAAATTATAAGTAAGAAGAAAAGAAGAAGAAGAAGAATAATAATAATAATAATAATATGGATGAAAATGAGTTAATCCATTGAAAAAATCCATTTTTTTGTTGAATAATAAGTAAAAAATTTACATAAGAAATAAAGAAATGAAATGAAAAGTAAAACAAAGAAGTAACATTAAACCCATCCTATTCTACCTAAATGTCCATCCTCATCCATTGAAGGAAATAAACCCTATTTATAAATGGTATAATCTTATTAATTATATTTTTTTTGAATGAGGTAAAGGTCACCTTGAAATCTTTAGTTAATTAATTAAAATTGGATTCCTCATTAAATGGGATATCAATTGTACTCCGATGATCTAGGGTGGTGCCTCTTTTATAGTGGGCAGTGGACCACTAAAATAACATGATTAAATATGGAATTACATTTTTAAAAGCTCAATTTATTTAATAGGTCGTTAATATGAATTACATTGGGGAAGGGATAACTGGTAGTGATGATCTCGGCCTTCAGCATGCCCTTCGACCTTCATAGTGGCGGGAGGGAGCTCCATTGGCACACATGGATTATTCCACATTATATAGGGAATCACTGTGGTCAATATAAATTATGGAAGTGATCATGGGTGTTGGATTTACATGGATGTGGTAAAACGTTTATACCACATATTTTCTGCTGGAGGCCATAGCGGTTTGAGTGATTTGATATTGTGGCAGGACAACGTCGAGTAGTGGAGTTGAGCAGAGAGGTGTGCCTGAACATGCCCAATACATGTGTGATGTGAAACAAAAGTTTTTGAGATAATATTAATAATATCTTTGAAACTTTTTTCCCACATTTTAATTGCGGTAGTATGATGGTTTTTTCTAAAATAAATTCATCTACTGATTTGACTCAAAACCCCACATTTGAGTGGTCTCCCGGACACACACACACATTGTCAAATGGGCCTTTCTATATATGCATGACCCATGTGGGATTTGACCCACTATATTATCCCATGTATCCTCCACAAGATCCACATTCCACAAGTTATTTTCCCCCCATGTAGTGTCACACCCATGCCAGCTCATGTTGACCCTCATAGTGGTTTATTGGCCAAAAGACCCCTTATGAGATCACTAGATGGACGTCTATCATTGTTTGAGGGATGAAGAGTGTTGGAAAAAATTTTTATATGCCAAAAATATATTATAAAATTTATTAAATTTTAAAAAATATTCTTTTATAATAGAAAATAGTAAAAACCAACATTTTGATTAATTTTTTACCTTTGTTTCAAAATTCAAAAAATTTAATTAAAAATTAAATTAAAATCTAATTTTTATAGAAAATATGTTTAAAATAAATGAAATTGTCTATGAATATGTATAAAGATAAGACCTTGATGGATTTTTCTTTTTGAAAACCCTTAATATGTACCTAAACTTACCCATTTCTTTTGTTTCCTTTCACCAATATTTCAAGAACACTATTATGATTTATATGCATGGATATTCTGGAGGCTATAATGGTATTTTCAGAGAAAGTTCTATATTATATTATATGTTTTCAAAATTAATGTGGGACTCAAGGATGATTCTTTTCTACAAATAGTACAAAACTATTCGATTCTATAGGATGTGATCACTTAAATCTAGTACAAATCTAATAATGTAACCACCGAATATGGTCTATTTGGGTTGAGTTCATTACACATGGTATTAGAGGATCCATGGTAGAAACCTCGAGAATATGATACATAAAAAAAGGATTAGGTACATAACCTATTACTAAAAATTCAAATAAATATAATTAATGAAAAATATACTAAACATTTGGTAAAGTACAAATTTTTTGGTTTTCTTATTAATACAACCTTGTCCAGATACTACATGTGGACGTTCTTTTAACAAAGATTTAACTACAGTAAATACTATTGAAAATAATTTTTTGAGTATATCTCAACCATAATTCTAGTGAAAAGTTTGTTTTCTATTATTATGCGGCGAGTTTGACACTCTGATTAGATATACTAGGGTTAATTTACATTTTCCTCATGAACCGTTATATTGAATGATACAATAAAAAAAATTGAATCCAATAATATTATAGAGTGATATGGGATAAAACTAATGTGTCTTGGGTTGATAATTTTATTGTTACTCATAAATTTAAAGGAATATATACCCTTTTTTAGGTTTTATTTGATGGGACATTAACATGATTATGAATATTTTTGGAGAAATTAATGAGAATACAACCCTTTGGTTTAGTTTATGTTTTAGTGGGAGGTTATTTGAGATTTTATTATTTTTTTTTTGTACTTAAGTTTAATTTTATTGATAACATTAATTGTTGATATGATCATTTATCTTTCGGAAATTTTGATTGATTGGGGTAAACGATCTAGTAAATTTTGGGAATATATCATATAGATAACCATGGGATTGAAAAGTTATATATTGACTAAGTGATTAATTTTATGTACATAGTATTGAGAATTTTATATTATAAAGGAAAACATAATTTGATGAATGGATATTGTGTGAATTTATTAAATTATATTATATAATTAAATAATTTTGAAATATTTTGGATTTTGATGTGATTAATAATATTTCAGGTGGTGTTTTATTATTTTGAGGTATATATAAAATTATGGTTTAACATAAAAAATGATTTTTGTAGAATGATATTAAATTTAAAGAGGAGTAAGTTTAAGGGTATAATATAACAATTGAGGTTTAAAATTTATTTAATGTTGATTTTTTTGATATTATATGTGTTATATTTCTATTTATTTGTGAAATTAAATATTTAAAAACTTTTGTTTTACTACTGATTTTTGGAGATTACTGTATTATTTATTCATATAAAAGATTATTTTTTTTTTGGAATTGTCCTACATTGTTCTAAATTTCTTCATTTAGTAAATATATATGAAATTTTCTTATAATATTTTCTTGATTATGTGATCCATTTAAATTTTATTTTTATTATTTATTCATGAAAAATTCATCTTCAATACTTATTATGTGTAGAAAAAGATGTTATTGTAGTTCATATTGATTAAATGATGGAATTATATTTTTCAGTGAAGTTTATTTCCTTGTTTTCTTAGCTATATTTTAAATAAATGACCAAAATCTAGGGAAAGTATCTTGAAATTAAATACTTATCCTATTATATTCATTTGTAAGGAATTAATTTTTTTCAAACTTCTCAAATTTAAGGTTTTTTGTTCATTAAATTTCTCATTACCATATTATAAATAACCCTATATTAGTCCATTAAAGTAAGTATTCTCTTCCTTGTGAACATTTTAACATCAAACCAGTGTTTTCTTTATCATAGAACCTAGATATGTGATATTTTAGGTAACATTTATGTATCCGAATTTCACTTTGTAAACTATGTTTTATTATCTCTTTATACGATGTGGGTTTCAAAAACAGGTATATCAAAATATTTAATCCTTGATTACCAAGTTAAAATTGTGTGGGACTAATTTATTTATCTTTTGTAGAATGTAACACGCCAATATTTTTTGTAACACCCCATGATTTCCTATTAAGTTATTTTTTAAAGTAATTCAATAGCTTGCGTTACACGCAACACCGAGTTTGAGCGCACCACAACTTACCAAACTAGTCGTTCAAAAGCAGTTATGAATAGTATTAACTTAATTTTGAATTTTATATACTCCATATAATTTTTGAATCCATGTCATGTGTTTCTTAGACATAATATAAGAACAAATTCATTTTTTCAGATAAAATAAGTATTTTTTAAAAAATGTAATTTTACCACCATATAATGGAAAATCCTTTTAGAAACCAATATTTGACACTTATATATTAAATTTAATGAAATTAAATTCTTATTTATAATCGGGACATAAAAAATGATTTTTAATATATTTTTTGGTACTTTTATGATAACTTTCATATTTTGATGAATACTAAAAAATACTAAATTATAAATGAAAACAATTTTTTAATAAAAATAATTTATAGGGTTAGATTATGAATTTTAATGGTTTAGAAGTATAATTAGATTATAATTTTATCATTTAATACAATTTAGGCCATTATAATTAATTTGACATTTAAATTTGACATAAAAACGTTCTATCTTTTGATAGTTTTTACTTTTTAAAACACCGATTTTCTGTTTCAACAACAATAATTAATTTTAAATTAGTCAATGAATCTTCAATGTTTTTAAATTTGGTAAAATATAATTCATTTTTGAATTTGGAATGTCAAAATTAGATGAGGGTGAATTTTTGGTATTTTTTTTGAAAACATTCAAGTTTTGATGAATAGTTAAAAACACTACGTTGTAGTTTAAAACAGACATTTTATTTAAATATTTATTTATTTTATTCAAATTTATTTTAAGTCAAAATAGATATATAATACCTATATAAGTTAAATGTTTTTCATTGGAGTCATTTTATAAAAAAATTAGGTGTATAAAATTTTATTGAACTTTTTACCGTCTTTTACCCACCTTCAAAGAGCATTTGCAAATTTGCATAAAAGTTAATTTCTCCACTTCTGTGAGTTGAATTTCAAAAATCCAAGAGCAATGGTTAATATAAGTAAGTAAAATTTTGATTAAAAGATGAAAATATGTTTTGGTGAATAATACCATTTGACTTTCATTTCCCATAGTTAAAAGTAAATATGTAAATTAAGTGTAAAATTGATATCATAATTACGCTAAAACATGTCCTCATTCTATTGGATAAGAATAATTTGACCAAAAACAACCTTAGGAATAAAATTTTATACTCTTTGGTCCACTTGGATTATATTAGGACATTTATTATTATTTTATTTAAATAAGTGTTAAATGAGTTAAATTAAAATTTTTATAACTAAAAATTTTTTAATATAGGGTTATACATAAGATAAATTTGACTATAAAAATTAATTATAAGGAAAAATATATTTCCTAAAAAATGGAATTTTATTTATAATTTTTATACATTAAATAATTAAATTTTTTATGACACAATGATGATGTGGTAATTACCTTATTAATGAAAGATTACAATAATTGATAATATAAATATACAAATAAATGTAATTTTAGAGTTCTGAGGAATTACACTAATTTTTTAGGTTAATATGACATGTTAGGGTTGATTAAATATTTTTTTTCTATGTAATCACACTATTATGATTTTCAAAAAAATCAGATACTAAATAGTGTCAAAATTGACATAATTGAGTTTTTCAAAGAAATACTATATTATTAATTAATATAATATTTCTAAATATAAAGGTTTTGGTTAAAGGACTTATATAAGGTAATATATATTAATAATGAACAACTTGTGGTTCTCTTGTCTTGTTATATTATGTTTATTAACCATATAATATAGAAATACAAAAATAAATGGTAAGTGTAAAACTATTTAACTAAGAGTTAAATCTAAAATATTAGGTTAATATGGTGATCTAAAACTATATAAAGCCTATTGGTTGAGAGTTTTTAGACCCATCCCCACCTTATCATCTAAAGAAATAATTTTTTGGACATTAGAATCTGAAAATTATGTTATTATAAAATAATATTTCAAGCTTTTCCTAAAGTGGCCCTCACCTCTCTTATAAAACGGTACTTCCCCTTCTCTTAATTTCACACCTCAAAAGTCGTTCCGATCATCCAACCCCTACCCAAATATCCTACCAACTATTTTCACTACATCCAAGATTCCTTACCTTGATCCAAAAGACAACATAAGGATCCCTTTTGATCAAATCAAAAGGAAGCACCCGATGAAGATGTAATAATTTCACCACCCACTTTTAAGTTCTTTTTTTCTTACACATACTCATTATTTGTTGATTCCATAAGAAAATAATAAATCCAGTACCTCCTACACACTATGATGTTATTATAAATATTTTAAGACCTTATTAATTATTCTATCTATCCTATAATTTACAAAGTCACCATACGTGTGTACGTACGACTTACCATCTTCATGGCGTGGGTTAGTTTGTTATTCAAAAAATTAATTATTTTGATGGGTATAATAATGAGTATAACTGATGTAAATAATAAATATAACATGTTAATTATTTTTTATATATGATATACCATCCAATTATATGCGATTTCACCATCAAGAGAATGATATTGTTGCTCGTCCGTACGTACGGCTTACCGTCTCCACGACGCAATGAGATGTCACTCCCCATCGTAACCATTCAAGACTAATATTCATTTTATGATTAAAAATAATATTTAAATACTTTATATAATTCTATATATAAATAAAATACATCCTATCTATAACAAACATGACTTATGTAACAAAACATATAAAGGAAAACGAATCAGTTAACACCGGAAACAATGATACTACTAAAATATTATCAACAAAGCAATATTAAAAGATCATATATGATATAATATTTATGTATGTGGTTATTTTATAATTTAATAACAATTTTTTAATTATTATAAATTAGGATAACTTACCCTTGACTAAGGAAATGTAAATGGTACTAGGTTTCTTATCTCACTTTTAATTTTGTGATATTTCCATTGTTCGCAGCTTAATTTTTTCATGTGGTTTATTGTGTAATACCATTTGATATATATATTATCATGATTTTATTAATATTAATGGTATTCAGTGATTCATTTTTTAGTTATTAACTTTTTTTACATGACTCGATTGATTACAACATGGTAAGGGGTTTTCATCTCACTTTTATTCCTGTGAGATTCATGCTATATTTGCCACTATTACCTTTTGTGTGGTGTATGTACTACCCATTATTGTATTGTTTGAATAATATACATTATCTTTTGGGTATTTAAATCATCATTGGTTGATACTTATTTCATGGGGTGTATGTTTCATAAGTTACCAAATCAGTAGGGGAATTTGAAATATTAATTTCAACTCATTCGATTTTACGAAAACTTCATTTATTACTTTACTCTATGTTTATGTGTGAAATCACTATTTATTTACATATGTAGTAATTTAAACTACCCTTTCTGTGGATATAAATTTGTTACACATAGTCACTCCATTGATAAATTCTCAAGTCATGCATATAAACTTGATAAGAGTAATTTATTCTCAATTTCTATTCATTGTGTTAAACATCCACATCATTGGTGTTGTTTTTACATGAATATATGTGAATGTACTCTGATTTATTTACCCATAATATCCAATAATATTGAGTGTATTTATATTTGTCACACATTATTGTTTCATTGATTTATCCTTACCCTAAGGATATGGTATTAATAATGGAATTCATCTCAATCTACATTCAATTGAGACTTCTTTGTTGTTATGCGCCGATTCATTTTTATTTGGTGTATATACTGTACTTTGACATAGTATATTATGAATCCTTTTATTCTCATGATATTATAAATTTTTTATTACCTTAATTATTTGTATTCACGAATCTCTCATTTGGTTTGGAACTCTAACAAAAATATCATTTTAAATGTTCTAAAATATTATTCTTCTAAATCTTTCTCGTTAAATTAAATGTTTTAAAAATGGTATTAAGGATTTATTTATATGGACATTAATGTTTTAAAATTTAAATTAAATTTAAAAATTTCAAATTTTTATGGGGAACTTTGATAAAAAAAATCTATTTTAAACAGCTTCTTGATAAATAGTGAGACTTTTAATTGTTTTCATGAAAAGGGGATATTTATCTGAAAGATTTTTACTAATCATTTTCAACATTGTCAACATCCTTTATAGGAAATTATTCTTGATCGAGGTTGATTTATTATGATACAAATATTTCATTCTGTATTGAAGGTTTTTTCCTATTTTTTACTGTGGATGTGTTATTTTTATACCATTCATGATCTATGGATAAAGTATTGACATTTCATATGCTAGTTTTAATATGAATCTTTATGATATGTTTAAACCTTTTAATATGAGGAATGTGTTGGACTTTGTAAGTGATGGGTGGAGCCCACTATAGCTCCTCGATGCATCGGTAAGTATCATGAGATAAACTAGGGTCTTGGCATAAGGCCTTGACAAAATCTTATTTGTAGTCTTGGAACAAGGCCTTGAATATGTAGTTATGAAATCTAGAATTATGCATTCTATCATTATGAAATTGTCTATTCATATTACATGTGATTATTCGACTAGTAGAATATCCATGTGAATAAGTAAATGGAATTATTTAACTTATCATGTCCATATTATGTTTAATTTTATGTTTAAAATTATTGTGTTCTAGTATCATACATTTCCTTAAATGTTTGTTCTTATTTAATACATTTTTTTCTATATTGTTATCCGTACTGAGCATCTGAACATACCGTAATATTATGTTTTATTTTTTCTAGGTTGAAAAGAAGTATATTACAATTAAACTTCATGAATATGCTAAGGGATATAAGAGTGTTCAAAGGGGACACAATATTTTTTTATTTTATGATGTAATGTGAAACTTATGTATGTATCTAGTACTTCCAAAGCTACTAAACTAATCAGTATTTCATGACCTAATTCCTTGTATTACGCTAATGTTATGTAATAATGCACTGATTATAGGTAATTAAGGTCAGGGCATTACATTTTTGAATATATTTCTATTTAAAAAAATTAATCTCTTCAATATCTTTCATTAAACAAAACACCATGTTTAAGTGAACTGCCATGTACTATCAAAATATTTTTATTTAAATGTGATTGGTATAACATAGATTTTATAATTAAGAAAATGAAATAGAAGAAAATAATTATAAAAAAAATTTATAATGTTTTTATTTAATTCAAATACATTTTTTAGTTAATAATTAATATATAATCATTTTTTTGTTAATTTATTTCAGTTCCAAAAATAAATTTTCATAAAAATTATATTATAAAGAATTTTTTATCTAAATAATTTAATTAATTTCTTCCAAAATTTAAAATTTTATTTTAAAAAATTGATATCATTTTTTATTCATTATATAGAAATTATATTTGGATGATTTTTTTATTGTTATAAAATTTTCCTTTGAATAGAAGAGTTTACTTGTTTTAATTGAAAAGTGACTTTTTTTATTATAGAATTTTAAAAAATAATATTTAATTTTATAATTGTTTCAATGAAATTTTATTTATTTTTATATTATGAATAATTCCATTATGATCATTTCAATCAATTTTATGTTTAAATTTTTGTATAATAACTTTTTACATGTATGGTGATATTTTTAATGGAAAACTGCTTTTCGTTGCATTATATGTGTATAATTAAAAATTAATTCTACCAATTTTTTGAGTTGAATTTGATAAAATGAATTAAATATAGGGAATCAGAATAATCAATACAATTTAATAGGGATAACATAATTTTTTGTCATGATGAATAGTAACCATAGTAAATATATGTCACCAAGGTAATCCTTGTAAAATTAGGCCATAATCATGGGGTAATACATAAAAATATTTCTAACAGATTCCATTAACCTATTGTATGAGTGGATTTAAAACCAATTATTTTTTAATATTTAAAGTAATTTATTTTGAATCATTTTTTTTCAATTTGGGAACGTAAGACAGATTTTTTTTGAATGGAAAGTTATATTTTATTCATCTAAAAATATACTTTTCTATGTTTTAATTTAATTGAATGGTTGAAAGATGAAATTTGGTTTAATCATGATACATATTTCATAAAAAATTTAATTTTAAATTATTTTACAATTATTTTCGAAATAAATTTATTACATTATACCAATGTGGTATTATTTTTTTCTCGCAAATCATTTATTTTTATCGTAACCCATTTTAATATATTTTGTGTTTTTATATTAAAATAAATTTATTACCCTGGTTGAATTTAAATTAAAAAATAATATTACAAAATATAAATGAGAAATTGAAAAAAAAAATTTGAATGAAAATATTAGTTTGGGTCATATAATCATGTTATCATCGTAAAAAAGTTAAATTATCATAGTTAAGGTTAAAGTGTGTCTAAAGTTATTTAATTCGATGATATAGATTAAATTGTATCCAAAAAATTTCATAATATTATTTGTTTAGTTTAAATAGAACATATTTCATATTCTATTTTAATTTTGTGTTTTTTGGTCCCATTTTTATTTTATTTTTATCTTTGTATTATTTAAGTAAATGATAAAGTAGAAAATGTCACTTTCCTGCCTTTTTATTTTCATTATATTTTGTCTTGGACATAATAAAAAATTATGTTCCATCCAAAATAGTTCAATTTAAATAATAATTAATTTTTTGATCATGGAAAATTATTTTTTATTTTTAGTAATGAAATAATTATATTAAATTCTTACACAATGTTGACACGGTGCTTATGAAATAAGTAGAAAAACCATGAAAATGATTTTAAAAAGTCAAAAAAATATATATTTTTGAAATAGTTATAGTATCGCATAAAGTGTTTTACAAATAATACATATTATTTATATTTAAAAATAATATATTTCAATTCCACTATTATTATGTTATTTTAAAATTTAAATTAAATGTGTAGTTCCAAAAATGACATTAATGACATTTTCTAATAAAATATATTTCATTAAAGGATTTAAAATTTGTAAAAAATATTATATATCCATTTTATTGATATTTTATTTAAAATATAAATTAAATTCCAATCATGGGTCAATTTCCCTTTTTTGATAACATTCTTTACACATAATGAGTAGAAAATATTAATGATTAGTTAATTTCCCAAAGGGTTAACAGGTGTTAAAACTAAGAAATATAAGTGAAAACTCAATAAAAAATTTTAAAAAATTTATTGGATGAGAATATTTTAACTCCTACCCATTTTGTATTCTAATTATGTCAAATTTATGTCACTTAATTATTCAAATTAATTTATATTAATTTAATACATTATATAATCCCAAGATTGCCCTTCCCTACACATATAATATAAAACCCAGTCTCCCTTCTTCTAAATACCTTTTGAGCCTTCTTGGTCAAATTATTAATAATAAAATACCTTCATATCTTCTGTAAACAAATCCCATAGCTTCTTCTATTTACCAAAGATCATCCCTTCAAGGCATAATGTGTGATCCCAAAATTGGATCCTCAATGAAGAGGTATAACACTTGATCGAGTATTTTCAATTTTATTTCTTATTTTACTTTCTATAAATTCTATTTATCCAATATTAAATAACTAATTTAGTAGATTAAATATAATTATATTTTATTATGATTATCAAACAACCATTTTTCACCTTATTTCCATCATAGAGAAAGAAAAAACATCGCTTCTGCGTACATATGACTTATCATCTCTACATAGTAATATAATTCATTTTTAATTACTAATTTTCTTAGATTGAAATAAAATTTTATTTATTAAATATATATGTTATTTATGAGATTATTTATACTTTTGGAAGGTAAATAATTATTCACCTTTCTATCTTTCTATCAGTTAAAAAAGGAAAAACATATTCAAGAATATATATGACCTACTATCTCCATGAAAATTGTAATTCATTTTAATATCTCAATGTTATATCGATTATTTTATGCAGTGAAACTAATTTTACATACATGACTACTCCACCATTTTAAAGATAAAAAACATAATAGTTATATAGTCTATTAAAGAAAAGTTTAGTATCTTTAGAAAATTATGATCAACATTAGATATACATAATAACACCTAAAATCATTAAAATACTTCTTATTTATACACGTAAAATCTCTCAAATTCTCTTTAGTCCATGTAGTCACTTAAGTATATACATTAAAGAAATGGGTTAGCTAAAAGCAGAGTCAAGGTAAAGATATCATATCATAAATAAGAGACAAGAATCAATAGTAAATGGGAGGGCATAATCATCAAAATAATTTCATACTCATAAAAAAATAATCCTAAACATGAGTAATACATTTTAAAAAGGCTTATTTTTTAGAGATTCATAAAAATGAAACATGTTTTAATAGTGGTAAATTACCGTACATGTTTATAAAAAAAGATACCATCATGTTCACACATAAAGTATGTGGATAAATCAAAACATCATCATAGTGAATGAATATTGCATCATGTTCACAAACAATACACATAATATCATAACATAAAACACATTTAAAATTTATTTAAATGGCTATATAATTACATAACCACCAACCAAATAAAAATGTTAATATAATCATGCATGAAACACAAAATGTAGAATAATCAGTGTCAAGAAATAAGCGATGGAAATGCATGGGTTACATAATTATTAATAAATATCAATTTAAATAATAATATTTTAGAGTTATCAAATTATTATTGGAAAATATATTTGTCATACACACATGATCATTCTTGTGTATTGAAGAAACAACTTAAGAGGAGACAAAAATGTGTTTTTTAAGGAAACCCATTTTTTTGGAAAATATTTTTATTTGAATTATAGATGTTATTGGAAACATGAATATACTTGAGAATAGAATGTACTAATAGTAAATGTATATTTAACAAACATCATAAAAAACAACCATATTTAAAATGATGTGAAATAGTGATAACCTAAAGAAAGAGGGTTGGGTTCAAGAATCCCCTTATATTTATTCGTGTTTTATTTCATTTCTTTTCCAATGCCTGATTAATAAATGTAGGTTTATTTATAAATTGAAACTAAATCTAATTTTTTTAGTTTATTTTATTACATATAAATTATAATAATTTTATTATATTTCATTTGTTTCTGTTATTTATGTTGAAGCATTTTCAAATCATGTTTTCCATAAAAATTTACAGTTTTTCTTCGATTTACCTATTTTTCATTTTCATTTATACATAAGTAGATTAAATTATATAATAATAAAATAAATATAATAATAAATTTATATACCCTAAATAATTTATTATAACCATCCATAGGGTTTCTCATAAGAGAAAAATTGTTAATGACCTCATTGACAGTTAACCAAAGGTTCATAAGACATTTTCAAAAGAACAAGAATGGGATGTATGTAAATTTAACATATCATATATATAATACATCTATTAGGTTAAAAAATAATGTAATGTTAGAATAATAAATAATTATCATTGGAATTACTGGTTTTCAATGGGCTAGAGAAAATGATATAGAGGATAAGATATTGAGAGGAATAATTGGCGAAAGCTTTCCCTCTTCACAGTGTTACTTATTCTCGATAGATATAAAAATATTTTCATCATTGGAGTTTTATGTATCCATAACGTCCATATGTGTACTAATAGGTTTAATAATTAGGATATGGGTATATATTTGGATTTGTAAGGTGAGGTTGGGTTTGCGTTCAAATGGGAGGGAGAGGGGTTTTTTATGTTTGAATAGAGGAGTATTTTTTGAATAAAATATTGAATAAAAACATATATCTAAGGAAAATCTTGTAATATTGATATTTTGACATTATAAACCATATTTTAATTAAATAAAATTATTTTAAGTCTTCGAATCATATTATATTTCTAATTATTTTGGTCAATCAAATTGAAATTTTGAAAAATGAATAAATATATTTCAATGTAATACCTCTGATTTTAGACATTAGAATGTACTTAATAGGTTTGGATGTAAATTTTTCTATATTTTAATGATAAATTTATCAAATTAATTTTTTAGTCGAGTATAGAGTTACTCAAAATTATCCGGACATTATTACACCATGAATTATGTAATTTAAATTACATCGGTTACCAAAATAATTAATGTTATACCATTACCATTAAAATTGAAGTAATTCAGAATCTAAAAAACCCCCTTGGAAAATTTTGATGTGATGATTTTAAAAATGATATTCAATTTATCAAATTAAAATTCTATCATAGTTTATTAGTACATTATTAATATAAAAATTATGATTTTTATGAAATATATTAAAAACATAATATTAGAAATGTGATTATATTTTCCTTGAGTTTTTAATCATGATATTATTTTTTGGAATTATAATATCTATATTTACTTAAATTACTCTTGGTTAATATTATTTATAAAAAATATTATTATTTCATGTCAAAATTTCTATTCTAACGATCATATTACTATTACCAATGGTAATGTTATTATTACCAATAGTCACATTAGTATTACATCAATCATATTAACTCCTATAAATACTCTTAATTCATTTATACATTATCTAACTCAAATACTCTAAATGATATAATTTTTTATTTTTTAAATTTTTTATTGGTTTACTATTATTTTTTGTTCATTTCAATAATTTTTTATTGAAAGGTATGATTCTCGCTGAACGGGGTGATCCAAATTTTCCCCTTATAGCTTTTCATTATTCTATTTTCTGTACCATTTAATATTTTACATTTTATCTATTCAAATGATTTCATAATATAATGATGTTTGTTGATGGATTATAGTTTTTTTCTATGTTATTATATGCATATAATAATTATATATTATAACACAAATTTATTTTAGAATAAATTATCATTCAAAATGACTGGGTTGTTATATTCTTCCCCACATTAAAAATTTTCATCATATAATTTCAAATCATATTCTCAATTAATAATAAGTGAGGGTAATTATGTTTCATTTTTTTCTTCTAGTTCCCACATCACCTCATCATACTTATGGTTCCTCCATAATAATTTAAAAAGGTATGATTTCTTATTTAGTAGATCATTGACTCTATGATACAAGATCTTCACTGGATCCTCCTCATACAAGAGGTCATTTGTAAGAGCCTAGATCTCCGTTTCAGGTATGTATTTCCTTTTTATGTTGTTTTTGGGAAAATTGGAGTTTCTGGAAATTTTTGAAGTACACACCGTGTACTTTCTGAGTACACGTCGTGTGCTCATTTCCTGCTCGAAGCCGTGTACTGGTTGTGTCTGGGTGACACACACGGTGTGTAGGGGTGAGGTGGAGGCCGATTTTGGCAGAGTACGAAAAGACCTACTACACGCCATGGACTCTAAAGGTACACACTATGTACTTACTTTTTTTCATTAAATGGACCAAGGTCATGCCTGATCACAATAAACATCTTCTTCAAGGCTTGGTTTGACCGAGATATGTCGTACGGCCGTGAAACGTCTCCGAACTTCCGAGCCTCCATCTGTTAGACGATTCGACCGCCGTCGATTGCGTTGGAACCACATCGTTGAATTATTCTTTCTTCTAGAGTTTCCTTCCTTGATTCTTCTTCTTTCTCAAGTTATCGTGGTTTCAGTGTTTTAGACATTTTCTCAGATCTAAGATGTTCAAGGGAGAATCATTCATCGTGGTTCAAGTATATCAATCTCCTAGGATTGAGGTAGGTGGTTTGTGCCTTACCATTCAAATTCTTTGAGTTCTAGGTGTAAATTCCACCAATACCTGTGAACGGGGTATTGTATGTTTACCTTTTTTCCCTTTTTGTTTTCCTACCTTTCTTGTATGCTTGTGTAGAGGTAAATTAATCTTGTTAGAGGATATATTTTTGGTGGTTGGATGTTTTTCCATGCTTTTTTCTGGTCACGACCTTCGTTTTCAGTCGCCTTTAGTTGTTACACCTATTTTTTCCATGCCTTGTGACAGTATGATGGAGTGACATCCATAACATGCTTGTTGCCCTGTATAATGTTAGCCAAGTAGCTCTATAGGTGTACTTTAGCCTTATATCATTTTCATGCACTAACTAGGACGGGGCTGTGAGAACCCAGTGCTCTAGACTATAAGGGATAGACCGAGTGAGCTTCCTAGAGAGTCTTTGAAGTTATAGACTACAAGAGGGTAGATCGAGTGACCTTCCTCAGTGATTATTAGAAATTATAGGTCTCAAGGGATAGATCGGGCAATCTTCCTTGAGTGCCTTCAAATTTTATAGACTATAGGAGGGTAGACCGAGCGAGCTTCCTCACAAAGTCTTACACGGTTTGTTTTCTCTTTAAGAACCTTCCTAGGATAGAGGAGGAATTGACCGAGTGTGCTTCCTTAGAGAGTATATGGAATACCTGAGGCTATAGGAGGAATTGACCGAGATATCATCCTCATAGAGTCTCTAGACCTTGGGGCTAAGAGGGTTAGACCGCGTGATCTTCCTCAGAGAGTCCCTGACCAGCCTAGACTATAAGAGGAAATGCCCGAGTGATCTTCCTCAGAGAGTATTGAAATTTCGTATGACCAAGACAGAGGTATTAGGCTGAGTGCACAGCCCAGAAGGTTGTGGTACTTCTTGGTTAGGACTAGAGGATATGACTGCGGGTACTTCCCAGAGGGTTTCCTGTTGTGTTAGCTGATTCCTTCACTACTGCGGCTATTTGTGGTTGATTGTTGTTGTGTATCATCTTGTTTACTGCATGTTTCTTTGTTGTTTTTTTTACTGCTTACTGTACTTTTACCTGCCATATACTCACTGACTGTTAGGCACAGATCTTCGGGTGAATTCCTACTGGGATTTAGTCTCACACCCTATTTGTGTAAGGCTTTTGGGGCCAAACAGACTATGTTGTTATAGGTGTAGATAAGGGGAAGCGCCCTTCGACTTCGGGTACTTGATTTCCTGGAGCAGGAGAGCATGGGACCATGATTTTTCATGTGATGGTGAGGATCTGTTTCCTTTTCTTTTTTACTGTTTGGAGACTTTATCCAGGGATAGGAGGAATTGACCGAGTGAGCTTCCTCAGAGAGTCTGTGGTATACCATAGGCTATAGGAGGAATTGATCAAGATATATTCGTCAGAGAGTCTCTAGAACTTGGGGCTAAGTGGGTTAGATCGTGTGATCTTCCTCAGAGAGTCCCTGACCACCCTAGACTATAAGAGGAATTTACCAAGTGAGATTCCTCATAGAGTTTTATAATTTTTTATGACCAAGCCAAATGGGTTATACTGAGTGAACTGCCTAGAGGGTTTTGGTACTTCTTGGTTAGGACTAGAGGGGATGCCTGCGGGTACTTCCCAGAGGGTTTCTGTTGAGTTAGCTTATTGCTTCACTGCTGTTGTTGTTTGTGGTTGATTGCTATTGTGTATCATCCTATTTACTGCCTGTTGCTTTGCTTCAGTTGTTTACTGTAATTTTACCTGCCATATACTCACTGACTATTAGGAACAGATATTTAGGTTAATTCCTATGGGATTTAGTCTCACACCTTGTTTGTGTAATGCTTTTGGGCCCAAACCGACTATGTTGTTGCAGGTGTAGACAAGGGCAAGCAACTTTCGACTTCTGGTACTTTATTGCTTGGAGTAGGAGAGCATGGGACCAAGCTTTGTCTTGCGATGCTGAGGAGATGTTTACTTTTCTATTGTACCTGTTTTGGTACTGTGGTGTTTTCAGCATTGTGACTTGTTTGGCTGCTTTCCTAGATTGTATCTTGCATCATTCCATATATACATATGTGCTACAGTTTGTTGATTTAGTCTTCCGCTGTTTATTATTGTTGGTTATTCACGGCTTCCGCTATTGCATGTTTATTTATTTCCACTGTGTACTCTTCCAATGAGGGAATAGTTTCCACACTATCACACCCAAGGCACTCGCTGCTAGTCGGCAGCCTCTGGCGTTTGGAGAAATGAGCTTGAGGCCGTGTGGTGAACCGAATCGGAGCCCTGGTTAGTGGCATCCGGGTTGGGCATTACAAAGTGGTATCAGAGGAGCTATTTTCTCATTCTTTATTGTTTGGATACTTTAGCGAGGGATAGGACAGATTCGGTACTTGGTAAAAAGTAGTGCACGGGAGTATCTAACCCGGGTACATGGAAAATCTATACTACCTCATTTATTGCAGTTTTCTGGTTTTGAGATTTAATGTTTAATATGATTTCACCTAGAGTGATTCACATGTTTGTGCTGTTATTGTTTTGATATTACAGTTCTATTTTGGTCGCAACCTTATGAGATGAGGGTATTCCATCTCATTTATTATATAGTCACTTGTTGGAAATCACATGTCATGCATTCTTGCCATTCCATATAGGGTGCATTAGTGATTTCATGTTGTTGTGATAGAATCTGTGTAGATTATGTATGTTTTTGTGATAGATTCTTGATAGAATCTATATTATTGAGATAGATAAATTGATTTTGTTGTACTTTTCCAAAATGAACGCTAAATTTTGATTCTTGAGGTGTTTTGGGGGATCTTGAATCGCATGTTGGTGGATCATAATACTTTTTTCTCTTGTACATGACTGTATGAGATTCCATGATTTGATTCACGAGGAATATGGTCCCTCACGGATCAGAATTTGACACCTCTTTGCCTTGTATTCAGTGTTTCTGGCCTTCGGTGCAGTTCTTGAGCTACTGCCCAGAAAAACACAGAATACACAGCGTGTACTTTCTGGATACATGTCGTGTAGTTTTTAGGCCATGTCACTGACCATGTGAGCAGAATCACGGTGTCATGAAAATAACATCAGGAACACACTGTGTACGGTAGGTACACGCCGTGTAGTTAAGAGCTGTGTACCAGGATGTGTCACTAACAACACGGGTCGGGGAAGCTCGAGTAGAACACGCCGTGTGGGTAAAGAACACGCCATGTAGTTTTGTTCCAAGTACCTGGCCGTGTCATGGACAACACGAGTCAGTGTTATCTTCTCCTATACACGTCGTGTTTGTTCGGAACACGCCGTGTAAGGTCAGTCATGTAGACGGTCGTGTAACTAACAACATGGTCTGCCGAGACTGTGTCTAGTATATGCCGTGTCCCTAGGGAACACGTCGTGTAGTTAGGGGTTAGTTTGGACCATGTGGGTTAGCTGTGTAAGGAGACTCGGGTAGGGGTTAGAGTTCCAGTACACGTCGTGTGTGTGAACAACACGTCGTGTAGTTTGGGGTGTTACACGACCAGTAGTGGCAGGAGTACATGCCCATGTTAATGGCTAAAGAAGACATGTTGTGTAGTTTTTATACATGTCGTGTAGTCATGTTGTGTAAAAGGTGATAGTTCTTTCCCATGTTCCCGTTTTTTACTCTAGTGTTTTCAGTATTTGTTAATCCTGATGTAAGGTTTGCTTTTGATCTTTCAAAGCTATGCCTCTGAGACGTCCTCCAGTCATGCGTTAGTTTCCATACAGTAATCAGACACTAGATACGGCCGATCAGGGACCTCATGTTGATCCTCCTGTTGTGCCATCTTTGGCACCAACCGTTATACCCGTCATAGGCACTGATGCGCAGTTCAGGGAGGATTTCCTATGGATGATGCATAATATTCAGGGAGCGTCGCCTCCTGCCCCGTCGATGGCTAAGTTGACAAGGGTTTTTCAGCAGTATCATCCTCCTAATTTTTCAGGGAAGAAGGACCCCAGGCTGAAGAGTCTTGGTTTGTGGCCACCCTAACCATCTTTTAGTATCTGGAGATACCCCCAAAGAAGAGGGTACAGATAGCCACCTATATGCTTCGAGACATCGCCAAGAGGTGGTGGGAGGTGATCTCACAGTCAGGGCATCAGCAGGGTATGTCTTGGGATGAGTTTCGACACACATTTTAGGAATATTTCTATCTGGAGACCGTAAGGGACAATCAAGCTAGGGAGTTTATGAGTCTTTAGTAGGGTACTCTTTATGTCATGAAGTACTCATCCTTTTTAACTGAGCTGCAATGTTTAACACTGATCCCAGCAGGTGATGAGTTGTTTCTTGCTAGGATGTTTGAGGACGGTCTCAGGAAGAAGATTCGTTCCTAGGTAAATATATTCCTGTTGACTTATATATCCTCCGTTATCAACCAGGCTCTGATTACTGAGCGTAATCTGAGAGATTCTGGAGTAGTGAGCTAAGGTGGTTCAACATCCAGAGCTGTTGTTCCTCCTACGGATAGTAGGAAGTGTCGTTGAGAGCCTTCTCGGGGAGATCGGGGTTCACAGGATGCATCTTTTGGCAGCCAGGTTGTATGCTGCCAGTGCAGTATGAGTGGACACACTAGGCCTCAATGCTAGAGAGATCCGATGGAGTGCAGATCTTGCGGCAAGATGTGACATCTTCAACGTTTTTGTCAGATCTTCTCACCATCAGCTAGTGGTAGGGGTTACTCTATGACCCCACGTTCTAGAGATGTTTCTCTAGTCTCCCACCAGTCTGGGAATTGGAATACTTCTGGACGTTCGGGCTGAGGTGGAGGTCGCGGACGTGGTGTTTAGTCACCAGGTCATCAGCGATAGTACAGTTGATCAGCTCAGAGCAGTCAGCCAGGGGTACAGGTCCATGGTGTAGTCCAGTCATTCTCTGTGGAGCAGACCTATCCGGAGCTGGATCCCAGCCCTTCTACAGTTCAAGGTATGATCTTAGTAACCTAATTTTTTGTAGAGACTCAGGTTTTTGGCCCTGTCAGACTTCAGAATATTTCAACGGAGAATTCCAGAGCTAGGCGCGAAGAAGGTGTGCAATTCTGAGGCCGAGTGTTCCCGGAATAAATTTTATAAAAATATTAAGTATTTTTATACTATGCACGTGGCGGGGGTGTGATATATCCTAAATGGTAGCTCAGAACGGAAATCCAAGGGCACTGTTGCGTACAGAACGTGCCGTTTACCCTAGGCGAGGTGTAAACCTTGCGGGCGCGGGCCAGCGGTGAGAAACGCCACCAGTGGTGTTTTCGTAAATAAGTGGAAAACTCCATTTACGAGCGTCGGCTCGAATAACTTCTGAACGGAGTCTTGGATCGCAAATCCGAGTCTGCTGTTGCGTTCAGAACTACGCGTTTACCCTATCGGTGAGCTTACTTTTGTTCGCATCAGGCATCGGGTCTGAGGCGGGTTTGGCGTCGGTGGGCGGCTGCTACAAATATCAGCCCCCCCCCACATTATCGTTCCTCTCGACGTTCATCGCCGTTCTTCACCACCAATCTGCCGAATCGATCAAACAAATCTCCCACGAGCTTGGATTTCAACAGCGGACATTCCAGGAGCGTGCAGCGGAAGCTCTGGAGCGCGGATCTAAGGCAGAACATCGGCATTTCGCCCGTGAGGTAGGATTTTTGAGTTTTAAAATCCCGGACCCCGTTTATGCATTTTTTTTCTTCAAATCGTCATAAGGGTTGTGTAGTTCGTGTCCCGAGCATTCCGAAACTTTTTTCGGATCTGAATTTCGAGCACCGGGGTGCTCCCGGTGGCTCCCGAAAGTTTTCCGGCGAAAACCCGGTTTTCCGGCGAGACCCGCGGTGGCCATGGTGGAATCCGACAGCGGCGCAGCGGAATCCGGCCGCGGCGCGTAGGATTCCAGCGAGGCTGGCGGTGGTCCGGCCAGGATTTTCCAGAGGTTCTTTAAACCCCCGTAACTCGTAAACCGTAACATGAAAACCGTAACTCCGATTTACGAGCTGTTTGCGGCGACACACTCCTTGCGTTGAGACAGAACTTTTGAACTAGATTTGAGAATTTCATGGTTTGGGATCATGGCCTGAGAGTTAGAAACGTCGTATAATATAATAATATTCTATTATTTTACAACTTCGGGTCATTATAACTTCCACCCGGAGCGTCTGAATGACGTGTCGTCAGTGGCGTTGAGACCCTATTGGTACGATGGACTTTTTGAGTTGGTTTCCGGGTGTTGAGACTGAGAACAGGGTGCGGGACCCATGAGGTCGTGTTTTGGTGTTTGGAGAGAAACACATCTTTTCCACCAGGAGTCCGATTTTGTTAGATGATTAGTCGATCCTGTGTGTTTTTCCGAGAGGATCGCAATGGTGTGATCCTTTTGGTGAGATTCAGAATCGAGGCGTGGGCCCCTCCCGAGCTGGCTTCGGTGATTAGTACCTTTTTCACCGGGTGTCCATTTAGGACCAGCAAGTGGTCGATTCTACTTGTTTTTCCGAGGGGATCGTCGTGGTATGATCTGCTCGATGGGTTTCAGGATTGTTTTGTGGGCCCCGCCCACACTAGCTACGGTGAATAGTTCTTTCTTCACCGGTGCTCCATTTCGGGTGAGTAAACAGCCTATCCTGTGTGTTTTTCTGCATAAATTGCGATGGTGGCCTCGGTATTGGCCTTGGATGTGTGTAGTGTGGCATTGTTGCACGTCGCTCGGTTTAGCGACGTTTGGACCATCAATGGTTGTGGGTTCTCCCTTGGTTTGTTCCTACGAGGGTTCGCACAACATCAAAACCTTCATATAGGTTTGTGATCCTCTCGATTGGATGTTTAAACTGTTAGAGTTGTGGCATCCCTCCGGTGGGCCCGGAGTGGGATCCTCTATAATCTTTACCCTAGATCGGGTTCTTGGTATCGCTGTAACAACTTATTCACGGGCGGTGATCCCCTATCTAGCAGGTTAACCCCATATGGATTGTGGAAACATCAGGAATATGATCCCCTACGTGGTGGTCCATGCTCAGTAGGGTTGTGGCATCATCAGGTATACGATCCCCTGCTCAGCATGAGGTGTATAGTAGGGTTGCAGTATTGTTGGTTATGCGATCCCTTAAATAGCGCATGGTTTTGGTAGGGTTGCGGTATCATTGGTTATACGATCCCCTACTCAGCGCGTGGTTTCGGTAGGGTTGCATCATCGTCGGTTTGATCCCCTACATCGCGAGTTATACCAGATAGGGTTCCCGTATCGTCGTGACCACCTTTATATGGGCGATGATCCTCTATCTGAGTGATGTGCTTCTGTCGAGCGCCAGATCGGGTTGTGGTATCCCTCAGTAGATCCTGGGTGTGATCCCCTATCTATGAGAACTACGAATGCCAGATCGAGTCGTGGTATCCCCCATCGGACCATGGGAGTGATCCCCTATCTATGAACTATGCATACGGAAGTGGGTCTTGGTATCCCCTAGTGGACCCTAGAGGTGATCCCCTATCCGAGGAGTTTGGTGGTTTTGTTGTTTCGACGAGGTTTCCTCAGTGATGTTTCCGACGAGCGTGGTCTCTTGGGTGAGCGTCTGAGATGTTTGTTTGGGAACCGATGGAGTGTATCTCTCAGAAGAGTGTCATCTGGTATGACAGTGTTTGTGTGGTGTAGTCTCTCAGTTGTGGACAGTTGCTGGTGATGAGGTCGGTACCATTTGTGGCTTGTGGCGCGAGCTGAGTATATTTGGATTGTTCAAGGTGTATGTATGGTCATACACTTGAGCTGAGCTGACTAGTTGTGTTTAGCCAAGGATGGTCATGAGATGGAGTTTCTCTCCCGTCTGGGTTCCCTCTGTATGGGATGAGCAGACTGATGCCTTTCATTTTCTCTCTTTGGTTTTGGGTTTTGGGGTGCCTACTGAGTATGTTTATACTCACCCCTGCACGGGCTTTGCCCGCACATGTTTGTGTCTTGTGAAGACCACAAGCCTTCCGACAGAGTCCCTGGAGGACATAGAGTAGGTGGAGCTTAGTGAGCGTGTTGACCGGGGTGTTTAGCGGAGCTGTGCTGAGGGAGCTTTCTGACAGTGTTTGTGGAAGCATTCCCCTTCTTCAGAGCAGGTTGGACGCGCTTGGTAGTTTTCTTTTAGTGGGCCCTGTTTTTCCCTTTTGTACTTCTGCTGTACTCTAGTTTGGGATAGATGCATGCATGCATTTACTTTTCAGTTTTATATCTCTTCCCTATTTAATGGAGGTGTTTGTGGGTGCGTGTGTACATGTACCTTAGGCTAATGCCTCCCATGTGTGGGATAGCCTACTTGGCGCTAGTCGCTAGCCCATGGCCTATTGGAGGCGGGCTTGGGGAGTCGCGGCTCGAGCCCCTTTGGGTCGGGTCGTGACAGTTTTATCTTCATCTCTTTTCGATACTGGTGCTTCCCATAGCTTTATCTCTATTGCAGTTGTGGAGAGCCTTGGGCTCTGTATCTTTTCATCTGGCGACTTATTGACTCTTGACAACACCATTGGGAATGAGGACATCTAGTGTACGTCAGTGCAGAGTGAGCCCTCTTGAGGATGCGGGGTGTCACTTCTTATGGGACCTCTATGTCCTAGAGATGACGTGCTATGACGTCATTATCAGGATGGACTGGTTGGTTCCCTTCCAGGAATTCGTTGATTTCTATCACCGCTGGGTGAGTTTCATATCACAAGAGGGCGGATCCTTCCTTCATTGAGGTGAGTGGGATGTCCCGGAAGGTAGAGCCGGACCCGAGCATCATGGGCTAGGGGAAGTTATAGCCTAGATTGCCAGTCATTATATGGATGACCATGAGACATCATAGTTTGACTTTCCCCTAGTGGTGGATCGTTTCAGGGATGTCTTTCTAGAGGACTTTTCAGTTTTGCCTTTGGAGCGTGAGGTAGACTTCTCGATTGAGATCGTCCCAGGAGCATCACCGGTGTCCATTCCTCTATATAGGATGTCTATACTTGAATTACAGGAGCTCAAAAAGCAGTCGAAAGAGTTGTAGGCAAAGGGTTTCATCTAACCCAGTACTTCTCCTTGGGTTTCTCCTGTCCTATTGGTGAAAAAGGCAAACGACACCCTTCGTCTTTGTGTGTATTACCGGAAGCTGAACCTGTTGACGGTCAAGAACCGATAACCCTTCCCGTGGATTGATGAACTCTTTAATCAGCTTCGAGGAGCTCGTTCATTCTCGAAGATCGACTTGAGGTCCGATTATCATCAGTTTCACGTTAGACCATATGATATACCCCTTATAGCCTTCAGGAGCAGGTATGGTCTATACGAGTATACAGTCATGTCATTCGGTCTCACGAACGTGCCTGTGATTTTCATGGAACTGGTGAACCGAGTGTTACATCCATACATAGACTCCTTTGTAGTGGTTTTCATGGATGAAATATTAGAAATGTGATTATATTTTAATTGAGTTTTTAATCATGATATTATTTTTTGGAATTATAATATCTATATTTACTTAAATTACTCTTGGTTAATATTATTTATATCAAATTTTATTATTTCATGTTAAAATAACTATTCTAACTATCATATTACTATTATAAACGGTAAGGTTAGTATTACCAATAGTCACATTAGTATTCCATCAATCATATTAACTCCTATAAATACCCTTAATTCATTTATACATTATCTAACTCAATTCCACTAAAGAATCTACTTTTTTATTTTTTAAAATTTATATTGGTTTACTAATGCTTTTTGTTCATTTCAATAATTTTTTATTGATATGGATGATTTTCACTGATCTGGGTGATCCAGATTTTCCCATTAGAGATTTTCTATTTTCTATTTTTTGTACCATTTAATATTTTACATTTTATCTATTCTAAAGATTGCATAATATAATGATGTTTTTTGATGGATTATAGTTTTTTTTTCTATGTGATTATACACATATAATAATTATATATTATAATGTAGAGACCCAAATCTTGAAGTACATTGAAGTTACATTAATTTTGTGGAATACTTAATACATAACAAACACAGACACACAAGGACTGTAATAGTTTAGTGTCTTTGGAAACTGGGAAACATAAACAACTGGTTCATAAATCATCTAAGTTGTCTCCCTTTATTTCATCATATCTAGAGTCCCTTTTGGAATATTCTACTTAATAACCGTCTTCCAGACCTGGGGAAAAGAAAACATACAAAAGGGTGAGCTCAAATTCTCAATAATGGTAAGCATAGAGAACATAAAACAATCTTTAATCATTTGAATGAAAAAACATGAACATAAAATCTAAACATCAAAATCTTCAGCAAATACATAAATCTTGGAAGTACGTAAGGAATATATAATAAAGGAACATCAATATTGATAAAATATCATGGGAATAAATCATTTAATTGTGGAAACCATTCAGCAGATGTTATGATTTCTGTAGTAGCCAAGGCATTGCTTCCAAGACTATCTTAGTGGACAAAGTCCCTTTCTGAATCGAGTTCACTCCTCGTTCCAGTACTGTATCATTGAACCAGATTAACTTACCGTTCCAGCCATGTCTATCTCATGAGATATAAATATTTAACCAATGTATTGGAGGTAGATATAGGTCTCACCCATCTCATAGTGAAATCATTCTTACTTGTGAAACAAAATAAACTTAAAACATTCATCATAACCTAATGAATAAAATGGGTTTTGTAAACATCATCCCATCATCACATAATCCATATAAAAAATGGATATTTTATAATAAGAAAAGGGAAAACATTTAAATTATAGAGACATTATAAAAGAAACATACACATATGAAATAATTTCATCTTAGATGGAAAATGGTTTTGATAAAACACTTGAAATGAATTCTTGAGGAAAATATCTTTTCTACTTCAAAATCATTTTCGTTTCACAAATTTCATTCAATATTAAAAAAAATAATTTTATTGAAAATAGTCATAAAATATTGTAGATTAAGCTTCATGAAAATGAGGTGTTATGAAACCGTAAAAATCCGTTCAAGTCGTATAATTTAAAAGTAGTGACTTGGGTAAAATCGTTTCACTTATTGTACATGTTTCGACTTGTTGTTCTTAATATTATTACTTATAATATGAGTTACTTAATTCCAGAATTTAAAACATGATTTATATATAATATATATATTCCGCATATACATATATATATATATGATATATCGATAAATGGAATGAAATGCACTATTTATGGAGACGGTAGGCCATACGTACGCATGAACGCTGTTTTCGTTTCCTTATTAAATTGAATGGAATTATGTAGACGAAATACATTTATATATAAATAAATCCAGTAATATTATGTCATATATTTCATTATTACTTATTATATATACTTTATAATCATTCATGAATGGTTAACATGGAGAATGAATCTCATCGCGTCGTGGAGACGGTAGTCCGTACGTACGCACAAGCGATGATACCTTTCCCATGATTGTGGAGTTGTATTGAAGTGTGTGTATAATATTTCAAAATCAATATCACATTACAATAATCATATATTGTTATCTATTGACACCATTATACCCATCCATGTATGGTGGGGGTCTAAAATAGATTACACCACGGCGTGGAGACGGTATTCCGTACGTACGCACACACAGTGATTTTGTTTTCTGTAGGATGGATAGATGGTGAAATCGGGTTGTTTCATATTTATAATAACATATAATTATATAATTAATAATGATTTTATTACTTTATAGTGATACAAATAAATAAGAAGAATTTTAATAAGAATGAAACTTGAGAGAATCGGAAGAAGAGATTACCTCTTCTTCGATGCACCTCTTTAAAGCCTTCTCTTAAGGAAGTAGAGTTGGTATTTTGAGAAGACCAGAACCTCCATAATGTTTCTAGATAGGTGGAGAAGATAAATGGTTAGGGTTTTTCTGAGATTAATGGCTCAAAATGGTGTTAATAGAAGAGGGAAGGGGTTCCCTTTTTATATCGGAGGAGAGGGGCACCTTTGGAAAAACTTAAAATATTATTTTATAATAAAGTCATATTCAGATTATATTATCTCCAAATTGATTTATTTAGAAAATAATGTTTTTAGGGGTCTAAATACTCTCAACCAATAGATTTTAGACAGGTTTGGGTAATTATATTAACCTTATCTTTTAGTTTTAACTCTTAGTTAATTAGATTGACATTTACCATGTCACTTTGTATTTTTATATTATACAGTTAATAAACTTACCATATACATCCAAGAGACCCTCAAGTGGTCCATTAATGATAAACATATAATGATATAAGTATCTTGGCCGATCCTTAGATTTCTAGGAATATAA
Organism: Viscum album; assembly: GCA_963277665.1. Classification (NCBI taxonomy): domain Eukaryota; kingdom Viridiplantae; phylum Streptophyta; class Magnoliopsida; order Santalales; family Viscaceae; genus Viscum; species Viscum album. Next base: position 2,058,326,590 of record OY728133.1, on the reverse strand, counting down.
TAACAATTAATAATGTAATATTTGTTTTAAAAACTATTTTATGTAAATTTTGATACTATTTGGTAATTGATTTTTGTTAAAATCATAACAGTATGATTTGTTCGAAAAAGGTTAATTAAATCAATACTAACATGTAATATTAACCTATAAAATTAGTTTAATTCATAAAAAGTCTCAAATGACATTTATTTGGGTATTTATAAATACAATTATGTTAATATTTCGTTAATAAGATAATTACTGCATCATCATTGAGTCATAAATAAATTAAATTATTTAATGTCTAAAAATAATAAATAAAATACCATTATGTAGGAAATCTTTTTATATTTCTAATTAATATTTATAGTCTAATTTATCGTATTTATAACCCTATATTAAAAATTATTTAGTTATTAAACTTTGATTTTAACTATTTTAACCCTTCTTTAAATAAATTAATAATAAATGTCTTAATCTAATCCAAGTGGACCTAAATGGTCATATATTATTCCTAAGGATGTTTTTGGCCGATTAAAACTTATCCAATAAAATTAGGAAATGTGTTTGGGTATAAATAATATCATTTTTACCCTTATTTACCATATTTACAATTAACCGTGGAAAATAAAATTAAAAAGTTACTATCCACCAAAAATTATTTTCATCTCATTAAACCACATTTTAGTCCGTGATATTAACCATTTCTCTCTGCTTTTCTAAATTCCACTCACAGAATCATTAAAATTATGTTTTATGTATGCTTGCAAAAATCTCCTAGGAGGTAGTTAAAAGATGGTGAAAAGTTCAATAAACTTTTTATGTATCGAAAATTATTATAAAATGACTCCAATGAATTACACTGAACTTATATAGGTAATATGTATGAATTTTGACCTAAAATAAATTTAAATAAAATAAATAATTAGTTAAATAAAATGGCGGGTTTAAAATAGTAACCCAGTGTTTTCACTATTCATCAAAAATTGAAAGTTTTCAGAAAAATACCAATAATTCACCCTAGGAAAATTTTGATATTATGAATCCCAAATTGAAGTACATTTTGAAAGATAAAATTTATAAAATTACAAAAAGTGGGTATTACTATTCATAATGGCTAGTTTATAAAATATTTTAATAACATATCATTGTTTAGTGAAACTCGGTATTGCGTACAACACATGCTATCTTGGAAGGCCACGATTGCATGTAATGTAATATAAGTCAGGGTTTCATGTAGTGCAAGACTCCTCTGTTGTTGTGTATAACAGAATCCAACCATATTTCATTTATACATTAAATATATATGTATATATACACTCAATGTTGCGTAGAATAACTTCCATAAAACGAACATGAAATTGTGTGTAACACGATCCATGAATAGTGTTGTGTATACTGCAAGCTAATACGGTGTTGTGTATAGTACAAGCTAAACTTGGTGTAGTGTCTAATAGAAGACATCAATTAAATTAAAAGAATATTTTTCATAAAATCTCGAGGTGTTACATTCTACCACCCTTAAAATGAATTTCTCCCTAAAAATTCGTCGGGGTTATAAATGGTTTACTACTTGAATGTTTTTTAATAGAAACCCACATTGTAAAAAGGAATACCAAAACATGACTTTAAAAAATTATGTATGAAATGTAACGGTTACCCAAATTAACTAATCAATGGGTTTCCACATAAGAGAACATAGGTGAAAATATGGATATGGAAGAGAAATATAACCATCAACTTCTGATGAAGAGTGGTAGAGGACATGGCTATGAGAAAGCCAACAATCACAAAGCCATAAATTTGTGATGATCTAAGGTAGCATCTGATTTATCAGATATAATAGCACTAGGAAAACATTTTTGTTTTTCAACATCATTTCCCTAAAGTTGAATAATTTGTTAATTAAAAGAAATACTCACTTGATTTTGGTACAATCTCAACGTTGCTCTCTCATTGAACAATTTCCACTTCATCTCTTAAAGAAATGAAGTTGAATTTGACTTTTGTGAAGTGTTAGCAGATCATGCGATATAATGATAGGTCATTCCATATGTCTCAAACATAGGGTTAGAATAAGTTATATACATAAGTCCATCTATGGTGAGATTAATAAGATATGGTTCCAAAATGGACTTATACTTCATCTATCATCCTGCATAATAAAATAAAACTAGTTTCTACTAACCATGGACTTCCTGTAGGCCAATGGTTGGAAATAATGGCCTGTCGCATTTCGGTTGTGGGTTCGATTCCCACAGCCTTGTCCGACATGACATGTTGTCGCCCGTCCTGCAGGTTGTCCCTTTTTCTAAAAATACATTATTATAACATTCCATCAATAATATCAAAAAAGTTCTAGCCTTAAATAATACTAACTTATGTCCAACATAATCCATTCTAATATTTAGGCTTGTCCAAAATACTACTGTCCAATCTCATATTATAGTGAAAACGATTACCAGAGAGTTCATATAACAAGCATGTTGATACCATCGGTGATCCCCATATATCATAAGATATGTCTTGTTGGTCAAATTCCAAACATTCAAATGCCTTAATCATGTATTCTCTTGAAAAATGAATACCCATTGAACCTTAGTGAAAACATGAGTGCTGTCAAAAGTTAACTCTTTCCACATACCAAAATCCCAAAATTTTGTATACTCAAACCATGATATCACTTAGTCTTTATAACAATCATGATCTTATGAATACTATCAAACATATTATTTCCTCTTTATCCATTCATTATGTGCATATCATCTTCTTTCCAAAAATATCTGAATAACCTTTCAGTTACCAATACCATTCAACAAATACTTTTAAATTCTTTAAGAAAAACAATAGTGTAACAATCCTTATATGTTTCTTTATTCCATAGTACCATTAAATTACCTATACAACATAACTCTTGATAAATATACAATCATTCCACTACCTTCTTAAACCATTGACCCAGCTTCAACACTTCTTTCATCTCATATATCATTTTTAGTCTCCTCATCAACATCCACATAAATACTACCCATATGACCATGCTGATTCTCTTCATGAGATTTTACCTTAGGGAATTGGTTTTCATAATGCCCATACATTCCAAATTTAAAACATCTAATCATTGTTGATGTCGTAGCAATACCATTATCCTTATCCATGTTGTTAACTGAAACTTTTCCTTTGCTCATACTAGATGTGGGTCCTTATTTTCCACACCCAAAGAATCTTCCAGTTCCTTTGAAACATTCTCCTTTATGCCTCTTTCAATATGATTTACATGATATAAATTGAACTTTCCTTCCTCTATGATAATCATGAAACTCCATCTTTCTCTTATTAGCTGAGTCGAGAAACTTACCAAAGTTGAGATTATTGATCATATTATGAGATTGATGAATATTAATAATAACGATGTGTGGACCTCCAGATCCAATTTAATTCAGATTCTCATTAATAATATCATTCCATTTTCCATCATATCCTCCATTATCGTGAATCTTCCCTTTCCCAGCCATTTTCTAAAACCCAAAAAGAATAGTGTGAGAGGAAAAAATCATAATCAAGGAGGATTACCTTTAATATCTAACATCTTAGGTTAAATTAGAAGATCGTTACCATAATTATAGGACTATAACATATACTTATACTTAACCTTAGGGACATCCCCAGACATACCTTATAAATATCCCAAGGGATCTCACTAAAGTTCTCACATCCTAGTTTCCTATGGTTGACTAATCCATTCCTCTAATACCAAATGTAGAGACCAAAAGCTTGACGTACATGGAAATTACATTACTTTTACAGAATACAAAATACATAAAAAACATAGACACACAAGGACCGTAATAGTTTAGTGTCTTTGGAAACTGGGAAACATAAACAACTGGTTCATAAATCATCTACGTTGTCTCCCATTTATTTCATCATATCAAGAGTACCTTTTAGAATATTATACTTAATACCCTTCTTCTAGACCTGGTGAAAAGAAAACATACAAAAGGGTGATCTAAAATGCTCAGTAAGGTTAAACATAGATAATATAAAACAATCCATAAACATTTGAATGAAAAAAACATGAACAAAAAATCTAAACATCAAAATCTTGAGCAAAGACCTAAATCTTGGAAGTATGTAAGGAATATATCATAAAGGAACATCAATATTGATAAAATAGCATGGGAATAAATCATGTAATTGTGGAAACCATTCAGCACTTGTTATGATTTCCCTAGTTGCCAAGGCATTGCTTCCAAGACCATCGTAGTGGACAAATTCCCTTTCTGAATCGAGTTCACTCCTCGTTCCAGTCCTGTATCATTGAAACTGATTAACATACTGTTCTATCCATGTCTATCTCATGAGATATAAATATTTACCCAATGCATTGGAGGGAGATATAGGTCCCACCCATCTCATAATTAAATCATTCTTACTTGTGCCACAAAATAAACTTTAAACATTCATCATAACCCAAAGAATAAAATGGGTTTCATAAACATCATCCCATCATCACATAATCCATATAAAACAAATGGATATTTCATCATAAGAAAAGTGAAATCATGTAAATCATAGATACATTATACATGAAACATACACATATTAAATAATGTCATCCTATATGGAAAAAGGTTTTGATAAAACACTTGAAATTAATTCTTGAGGAAAATATCCTTTCTTCTTCAAAATCCTTTTCTTTTCACAAAATTCCATTCAATTTTAAAAAAAAGTATTTTTTTAAAAATAGTCATAAAATCTTGTAGGGTAAGATTCATGAAAATGAGGTGTTATGAAACTGAAAAAAATCTGTTCACGCCGTATAAGTTAAAAATAACATTCTTCTCGTACTTTTGTCAGAAAATTCAAAAAGTACCTCGTATGGTAAAAAAAAGAAAGATTCCTTCCATACGATGTGGTAAAAGTAAAAAAAAGGGTATGAATGAATTTAAACATACATGGAAGAAATGTAAACAATTTATGGAAAAAAATTTAGAACATATGGACATGGATAATAAACATAACCCCATTAAATACTTACGAATAAACAATCTCAGATAAGAATGAGATTGGAATAATTATCCCTTACCTTATGTCCGATATGATTCGTATGTATCCGAACATCCTGTATAATGATTTAAATAATGTCATTAACTTATTAAAGAATCATATTCATTGTTATTATATCATATATGGTTATCTTATGTATTTATATTACCCATTCATTTGGCAATTCCATGTTAAAGTAGCGCTTTTGGTAAAATTGTTTCATTTATCATACGTGTTTGAAAATGTTGTTCTTGATATTATTATTACATATATCATGATTTACTTACTTCCAGAATTTAAAACATTATTTATATATATAATATATATTATTCATATACATATATATATGACAGATCGATAAATGGAATGAAATACACCGTTCATGGAGATGGTAGGTCGTACGTACGCATGAACGTTGTTTTCGTTTCCTTATTGAATTGAATGGAATTAAGTAGATGAAATACATATATATATATATATACATAAATTCAGTATTATTATGTAATATATTTCATGATTACTTATTATATATACTTTATAATCATTCATGAATGGTTAACATGGAGACTGAATCTCATCGCGTCGTGGAGACAGTAGTCCGTACGTACGCAAGAGAGATGATACCATTCCCATGATCGTGGAGTTGCATTGAAGTGTATGTATAATATTTCAGAATTAATATCACATTAAAATAATAATATATAGTTATCTATTTACACCATTATACCCATCCATGTAAGGTGGTGGTCGAAAATAGATTACACCGCGGCGTGGAGATGGTATTTTGTACGTACGCACGCGTGGTGATTTCGTTTTTTGTAGGATGGATAGAAGGTGAAATAGGGTTGTTTCATATTTATATAACAAATATGAGTATCTAAGTGATAATGATGTCATTACTTTATAATGATACAACTAAAGAAGAAGAAGTTAATGAAGAATGAAACATGAGAGAATCAGAAGAAGAGATTACCTCTTCTTCGACACACCTCTTTTAAGCCTTCTCTTACGGAAGTAGAGTTGGTCTTTTGAGAAAACCAGAACCTACAGAATGTTTCTAGGGAAGTGGAGAAGAGAATTGGGAATGGGTTGGCCGAGCTTCAAAGCTCAAAATGGTGTGAAGAGAAGAGGGAAGGGGTGCCCTTTTTATAAGGGATGAGAGTGGTACCTTCGGAAAAACGTAAAATATTATTTGATAATAAAGCCATATTCGGTTTATAATAGCTCCAAATTGATTTATTTCTAAGATAAAGTGGGGATGGGTCAAAATCCTCTCAACTAATAGATTTTAGACAGGTTTGGGTAATTATATTAACCTTATCTTTTCATTTTACCTCTTAGTTAATTAGATTGACATTTACTATGTCACTTTGTATTTTTATATTATATAGTTAATAAACATACCATATACATCCAAGTGACCCCCAAGTGGTCCATTAATGATACACCTATAATTATATAAGTATCTTGGCCGATCCTTAGATTTTTAGGAATATACAAACAATTAATAATATAATATTTGTTTTAAAAACTATTTTATGTCAATTTTGATACTATTTGGTAATTGGTTTTTGTGAAAATCATAACAATATTATTAGTTCTAAAATTGTTAATTAAATAAATAATAACATGTCATATTAACCTATAAAATTAGTGGAATTCATAAAAATTCTCAAATTACATTTATTTGGGTATTTATAAATTCAATTATGTTAATATTTCATTAATAAGATTATTACTACATCATCATTGTGTCATAAATAAATTAAATTATTTAATGTCTAAAAATTATAAATAAAATACCATTATGTAGAAAATATTTTTATATTTGTAATGAATATTTATAGTCTAATTTATCTTAGTTATAACCCTATATTAAAAATGATTTAGTTATTAAACATTGATTTTAACTATTTTAACCCTTCTTTAAATAAATTAATAATAAATGTCCTAATCTAATCCAAGTGGACCTAAATGGTCATATTTTATTCCTAAGGATGTTTTTGGTATAATTAAACTTATCCAATAGAATTAGGACATGTGTTTGGGTAATAATAATTTCATTTTTACCCTTATTTACCCTATTTACTTTTAACCGTGGTAAATAAAACTAAAAAGTTACTATTCACAAAAAATTATTTTCATCTCATTGAACCGCAATTTAGTCCTTGATATTAACAGTGTCTCTCGGTTTTTTGAAATTTCACTCACAAAAGTGGTAAAATTATTTTTTATGTAACTTTACCAAAATCTCCTAGGAGGTAGGTAAAAGACGGTGAAAAGTTCAATAAAATTTTTATATATCGAAAATTATTATAAAATGACTCCAATGAATTACATTGAACTTATATAGGTATTATGTATCAATTTTGACCTATACTAAATTTAAATAAAATAATTAATTAATTAAATAAAAAGTCGGGTTTTAAATAGTAACCCAGTGTTTTCACTATTCATTAAAAATTGAACGTTTTCAGAAAAATATCAAAAATTTACCCTAGGCTAATTTCGATATTCTGAATCAAAAAATAAAGTCCATTTTGACTGATAAAATTTATAAAATTACAAAAAGTGGGTATTACTATTCATAACAGCTAGTTTATATAATATTTTAATAACATATCTTTGTTTAGTGAATCGCGGTATTGCGTACAACACACGCTATCATGGAAGGTTGTGATTTCATGTAATGTAATCCAAGTTAGGGTTGTGTGTAGTGAAATACTCCTTTGTTGTTGCGTATAAAAGAATCCAACCATATTTCATTTATACATTGAATATATATATATATATGCACTCAATGTTGCGTAGAATAACTTCCACCAAACGAACATGAAATTGTGTGTAACATGAGCCAAGAATAGTTTTGTGTATACTGCAAGCTAATACGGTGTTGCGTATAGTACAAGATAAACTTGTTGTAATGTATAATAGAAGACATCAATTAAATTAAATGAATATTTTTCATAAAATCTCGGGGTGTTACATATAATACAAATTTATTTTAGAATAAATTATCCTTCAAAATGACTGGGTTGTTACATTCTTCCCCACGTTAAAAATTTCCATCATAGAATTTCAACTCATATTCTCGATTGATAATAAGTGAGGGTAATTTTGATTCATTTTTTTCATCTGGTTCCCACATCACCTCATCGTACTTATGGTTCCTCCATAATAATTTAAAAGGGTTTGTTTTCTTGTTTAGTAGATCATTGTCTTTATGATACGATGTCTTCACTGGATCCTCCATATACAAGAGGTCATTCTGTTGTTTTACCACCTTCATCTTTATTACATGTGAGGCGTGGGGTATGTAATTACTCATATGGGATACATGGAAAACCTAATGAAATTTTTCCATGTTTTGTGTCAGTATAAGTAAATATGACAATTATCCAATGTGATCAAAGATATAAAAGGTTCTAATTTACCTAGAGATAAGGATTCAATTATTTCCAAATATAATGAATCTTTCTTAAAATGATATTTAAATGGAAATATTATCACCATATTCAAACTTCATATCACACTGACAGTTGTAGTCATATCTATTTATAATACATTGATAAGAATTTATATGTCTTTGGATAGGTTAAGCCTTCTCTGTCATCTCTTTCACAAGAATGGGTCCAAGTAGATTCCATTGTTCAAATTCATTCCAAAGGGTAGGATATCTGCATCACATTCCATATATATATTCATATGGACCCATATGAATAATTGAGTGGAAGTTGCTTTTGTATAATAACTCCCCTAATAGAAGATGTTAATCCTATCCTCCTATAAATTCCATTACGAAGGATGTCAGCTTACACTTATGTGTCTAAATGGTATTTTCATATTATCCATCAATTTGAGGATAGTTATCTATACTAAAATTCAATTTCACAATTCATGCTATAAAATTCTGTGTAATTTTGTTGTGATCCTTAGATCATGGTTAGAGATGATCTAATTTGGCACCCCATGATGCCTCACCACATAATGTACATATATACATATTTGCATGTTTTTCATGTGAGAAATATCCCTTAATATCCATGAAGTGGGATGTCTTATTGATTCAATCCACCACAACCCATATCACATCGTTTCCTCTGGATTTCACTATGAGACCAATGAAAAATTTTATAGTGATGTTCTTAAATTTTCATGTGGGTATAGGAAATGGTTAAATTATCCACATTGAAATCTTTTTACCAATTTTAACTAACTGATATAAAAAATATCTTGAGATATACTTCGGAATCTCTTTATTCAGTTTGTCACACCAGATTTGTTTTCGATGTTCATTATACATCTTGGTACATCTACGAAGGATACAAAATGGATAGCTATGTTCAATACTCAATAGCTCTTTCCTTATCTCAGGTGATGCATTAACACTAAATCTAATTCCAAACTAATTCAGACCATCGTCATCTGTAGGTAATTCATGAATATTCTCTTAAAAAAATTTACCTTATCTTGAAGCTCCATATCATCACTGAATGACTCCTTAGTATTCATTTAGCTAGATGGTTGGGAAATCATTTTTAAAATGTAGCATGTGTTTTTATCCATAATTTTTTATAGATACATCCTTTACATATCCACGATGATAGGGTCTTTCACAATTCGCATTATGGAGAGAGTAGTATGTTCATTTATACTGAGATAATTAGCTACACCATTCTCTATTCCCTAATGATAGTGAATAATGAAATTATACTCCATGATTAGTTCTAACCATCTTAATTGATGCATGTTATGCTCCTTCTATTTGATTATATACTTTAGACTCTTATTATATATATATATATATATATGTCACACTTCTTATTTGATTCATGTTGAGCTCCTTGTTTTCCATTCCCGAAAGGTAATTTCACCAAATAGTTTAGGAATAGATCAAAGATTGTAAATCTAGATCTTATATCAGGTAGTTTTGTGCATGGAATTTTAGTTTACATGGGGAATAAGAAATAACTTATTCATTCTTCATGAATATAAAACTCATTCCGTTCTTTAGAGAATCTACGTATATCAAAAAAATATTTGATAATTGATGGTAATGTGTTTAAAGGTGAAATGATTAGCATATTCTGGATCTCTTAAAATCATTCCCGATACTCTTCGGTCCAAAAATTCATTTTCCCTTTATGTGTTAAAATTGTTATCAGGCTATAAAATCATGATACAATTCAAAATAAATGTTGGTAGTACCATGATAATCAATAAAAAATATGCATTTCCATGACACTAAGGGGTCTGGTCCATTATTCAATTTCAATTATCATTGCACTGTCCAAATAAATTCCCCCACGTATGATCATGTGCCCCTAGAATGTGACTTTTGAACTTCAAAATTTAGACTTACTGAACTTAGAATTAATTTTATCTTTATTTAATGATTCGAGAACAGTCTTTTAATTATTTTTATGTTCTTCCATACCCATGGAGTAAATTATAATATCTTAGATTAAGACTACCAAAACTTTTTTGAGGTAGTATCTAATGTTTTTTTTCATTAAGTCCATGAATACTTCAGGTGTATTAGTAAGTCCAAAGGGAATCACTATGAACTCATAGTGTTCATAACTTTTATAGAATGTGATTTTCTAAATATCTTCCTTCTTCACCTTCACCTGATGATATTCTGAAAAAAGTTCCATCATTGATATGTAATGATCTACTAATAGTTGATTGAAAAAGTCATAAATCCTTAGTTGGGGTTACATATTTTGGGGTGATCTTGTTGAGATCCCAATAATCAATACAAAACATCATTGATCTATCCTTTTTCATTATGAATAATATTGAAAACACACATGGTGATTCACTAGGGAATATTATCCCTTTTTACACATGTTGTTTTCTTTTATTCTTTTATTCAACTATTTTTTGGGCTATCCATTTGTGGAATTTGTATATTGGAGAGACTTCAGGTATAAGTTGTACTGATAACACTACACCAAGATATGGGGGATCTATAGGTAACTATTTAGGCGATACATCTATATATTCCCTTACAATTTTAATTTCTTACATGTTCATAACTTTCTTTGATCTATCCTTTATGGAAATGTAAGCTTATTTAGAGGGTATAAACAACTACACCATTGACATATTTTAAAAAGGAGACTCATGATCTTATTTGAATTTGTATAGGGTATGGGATGGTTTTGAATTTGAAATGAAATTTACTTTTTCCAATATTATATGTATTCTATATATAATTAGATCCAAATCATGGATAATATAGCATCAAATCCAAAAAGGTAAAGAATACGATACTCAATGGAAGAATCATACCACACACACTAATAGGAGAAGTGTCCAAGACTTGGGTTGCAATAATCTCCCACATGGGTGTTTATAAATATAAATATAACTACATCAATTACCCTAGGATTAAATTCAACAACTCTACAAAATTTATAGGATACAATGGAATGCATTGAACTAGAATAAAATAAAACTTTTTACATGATTTATTAATTTGAAAATATAACTTGTATAACATCATTTTGACACTTCACTTTTTTAGTAGTGATGTATTAAGATTTCACTTTCTCCTTTTGGATTTTGTGGTTTCTAAAGATGATTAACAAAAAGGATACATGGATTAGTTAATAGACTTTCATAGTTCCCTTGATCTATATAGTTGAATCATTGAACTATGAGTGGTTTATTAAAAGGATCATTACATTAATCAATCTTGATTCTAGTTTTTAACATATCTCTTCAAAATTTATGAGTTGGTGGACTTATCTTCCACACATTAAGAATTTCCATGTACCTCTGAGGCAATTCCCTTGAATCTTCTTCCCATAATTTTGACACGTGGATGATTGGATCACCTTTCCTATATTTTCATTTGACCTTCTATATTAAAACACCAATATTATTCTCTTATCTCCATATAAAAATGAAAAATATCAACAATCTATATTGACTTTAAGATCACATAGAAACAAATCTTTATAATTCATGATGTCTCCAATTGCTAGATTATTTAAAAGGTAGGGTTTTTATTCTATAATGAATCAATCTATTTTACTGTAAATGTTAATAAAATACCTTAAGGAACATCTTTCAAACATTTTTATGTTTTCCTCATAATAAATGATAGATCCACTTTCCTATTACTTTATCTCTCGTAATTCTATCACCATATTTGTTTGAAGTTTTCTCAGGAAATGTTTGTTATGAAATATTATATTATAGTCTTCCTACTCCATATCTTCGATTTCATCCATCATATTGTTGTTCTTGACAAATTCCCACCATTGATCATCCTATCCATCTAAATGATATATGGATAGAGTGACCATTTCCTACTAAGAATTGTGTATTATAGAGAAGATGTTCCTCATTGTTTTAACACACTGTTTGGCGACAAGTGGATCAAAATATCCTCTAAATTTCGATTGTCATTTCTATATAATATAATTATTGGATATTCTCTCCTTCTTGGGTGAAGGAAAACATTCCTCATGGTTTTGGTAACATTTCATCGAAAAATATAGCTGGGTAAGAATCACCTTAATGTTTTGAACTTCACCACTTCTAGCATTGGGGATGTCGTTTGAATAATCGTTTCATTTCCCCTCTAAGGGTTGATGTATTGGCATATATTAGATTCCACCCTTTTCTAATATATAAAATGATAATACAAATTTTATGTTAATATATAATGGGAGAATAATTTATTCTTTTGAAAAAATAAATTGAAAAAAATATTTTATGGGATCCATTTCAATATCTTGTTTTTAAAAAACTAATGCATGCCTATTGTAGGGCATGAAAAAAGAAATTTAATATCCTATTGTAGAAAAAAAGATGACTAGGTTCAACTAACTTTAGGAGCATCGCAATTGGTTAAATCAATAATTATAATTCACCTAATCTATTTTTTGGGTCTTATGTTATTTATTTAAAACACTGGTTTTGAGGGTTTTTGAAAACATGTAATTAAAATAATGCAATGAATAATTGAAATCTAAATGCTAATGAAAATAAAATATAGATTAGAAAGAAGGGTCTTCGTATAGGGTTTAATAACACAGGTCCATTCATTATTTTTTTTGTTTTTTAAATTAAATTTTATAATTCATTTATTGAAACCGCGTTAATGAAATACTCTCCATTTATTTATTGATTGTGTTATTTTAGAATGTGTCTGGCACCCCAGACAACACCTCCTCCAATAGTCAAATAGGATAATACCTCAATAGATAATGTTATAACTATAAGACCTGGATCCACAGTATTCTGTTTCAATCATTATTGAAACCCAAACTCCACTATATGATGGTGTTTTATAAGAGAAGAATGGAAAAAGATTAATCAAGGAAAATATACGGAACTGAAAATATTTTCGGGGTGGACGACAACCACACCTCTGAAATATTCCCGCATCCACCACAAATATATCTAATACAATTTTTAATGCATTTTAATAAAAAAACACAATATAACCTCCCCCAAGGACAATCCATATGTTAGTCAATTTCCATTGTGAATTGAAAATAGATCACGGGGAAGATGAGAGAGAAAGATTTGATTAAGATTGGAAGAGAAAATGGGGAGAAGAAAAACGGTCTAACAATTAAATTAAAAATTTGAATGTATTAAAATGGAAATGAATACTAAAATAAAAGGAAAATAAATGAATGAATATTCCTAAATGTCCTTTGGCATCCTCTCCTTGGTTCCCTAGATGGTGTGGGGATGGGAAGGAATGATTTGAGAGGTAGGAGTTCCTCCCCTTTTATAAGAAGATTTATGTACTATGTAGGTTTACTCATTTTTAACCCATTAAATGGAAAATTAACGCAAGGTACCCTTTATGAAAGTTTTTTCCAATTGTCTTTCGCATATCCCATCCAAATTTTGGTTTATTGTGCCTCCATTTGTATCAGTTATGATGTTTTAATTGACTATTACATTTTCTAGATTATGTTTCCAGGTTGATTATTTCAAAATTATAACATCCAATTGAAACATTAATGACTTCCAAAATCCATAACATTAATTTCAAAGATGATCCTATGTGTAATGGTTCTATTAAAAATGGGATCCCCTCAATTGGATGTGTGTAGGCTAAGATGGGATTCCATTACCATGGTGGTGTCCACGCTGTCTGCTGGGAAAATTGTTTAACATCATTGATTTTTTAAGTTCTCTAGATACTCGAATCATCCCCTTGTTCAGAAGAAAAAGTTGAATAAAATTAAATAAGGATTATGAAAAACTAATCGCTCAATTTGAAATAATGTTTTTCATGAAATGACTAAAATACCCATGACGTAAAAATCTGTCACAAATACAAAATTAAGAACTCTTCACCATTTTGTTCAAAACACATCATAAATCCAAAATTGATCTATATAAGCTCAAATTGATAATTCTGAAATGTTAAAAAAATTAAAATTCATAAAAAATGGGGATAATATTATCTCCATCAAAAACCTTCTTAGATATTTACCTATACTTATACTTATCATAATGGTTGTCATTATCATTCTAAAATCCTAATTATGAAATTAAATAAACTATACCTATGATATTAACTATATTGACCCTACATTCTCATACATGGCTATTAAATTATTACAATTATAAACAACATATTATTTATACACTAAAGGATAATAATATTTAGTATCTTGTGAAAATTAGGATCATACATCACATATACATAATAAAACATACACATTATTAAAATGATTCATATATATCCAATTAAAATAAATCACACTCTCATTAGTACATGTATTCAACATAGGATATACATCAATGATATTGTGAGCTAAAACCCCAATAAGGGGGTGGATAACATAGCATAAATAATTTGCATAAATCAATAACAAATTGGTGACCATTATAATTCTAATCATATCATAATAATTGGATCGTCATTATAAGAATGAGGAATACATTATAAAAATTCCTAGAATGTGGTGATGAATAAAAATGAAATGTTATGTTATTGTGGTCAAATACCACAGATAGTTCCGAAGAAAGCTAAAGTCATGTTCACACATATTATATGTACATAAATAATAACATAATATTTATTAACAAAGATAACATAATTTCCACACATAATAAACATAATCTCATGATATAAATCATATACCCAATTCATTTTAGGGTTATATATTTCTGGTCCCACCTCTAAAATCATAATTTTCACATAATCATGCTCACCTCATAGAACATATAATAATTTTAGTCATGAAATAAGCTATGTAATGGAATAGGTTTTTTATAAGGATCTCATAATGAGTATATTCCTAAAGAATATTTGGGGTTTCCAAATAAATATGGGATAACATTTTTGGCATATTTATCATCATGCTTGATTAAATATTGGATAACATGTAATGAGTCAAAGATGTGTTTTCGAAAGAAATTTCTTTTTGTAAAATCATTGTATATAGATTATAAATACATGTGGATAAATTTATATCCCAAAAATAGAAGGTAAAAATAGGGAAATTGTATATAAGGAAAATTAGTGGAATATCTATACCGAAAATCATGTCAAAGAGAGATAACCCAAAGAAAGGGAGTCAGGTTCTAAAATCCCCTTTCCTTTAATCTATATTTATTTATTCCCTTTTACACCTCCTAACTAATAAACGTAACATTATTAAAAAAATGAATAAATATCTATTTATGTTAATTTTTTTTCACTATTTATCAAATATAACAATTATATTATATTTGATGATTTTGTTTTGTTAATGATGAAGCATTTTAAAATCATGTTTTCATTAAAAAATTATATCTGGTTTGATTATTAAATTTCATTTTGTTTCATTAATAAATAACTAGAATTAATTAAAAGAAAATAAATACCTATATTTATACATTTATATACCACAAATAATTTATTATTTCCATCCATAGGTTTGATGAAATGAATCAAATTGGTAACTTCCATATTGGCAGTTTACGAATTGTTAATAGGACATTATCAAAAGGTAAGGAATGAGATGTTTGAAAATTTAATATATAATAAAAATAATATATTTAGTAGGTTAAAAAATTAATTTAATTTTAAAAAAATACTTATTTATCATTAGAATATTTCTTATTGAATGGGGTTGAAAAAAAGTTAAATAGGAAAGGATATTGAGAGGAAGAATTGGTAAGAGTGTACCCTATTCACGATGTTACATCCTCTCTACATCTCTAAACTCATTTTATGAATGGAGTTGGATAGGTAAAATAAATCCATAGTTATTCTGAGTTTCTTAAGAGAGATTATTATTTTTGGATCAACGGACAAGGAATGTGAGTGAGGAGTGGTTTTCTAAGGGTATGGATAGGGATTGTTTATACTTGAGGAGAGGGGTATTTTTAGAAAATAAAACATTGAATTAAAAAACTATATCTCATGGAAAGATTCTAATAGTGAAATTTTTTACAATATAAAAAATATTTGAATAAATTAATATTATTTTAAAACTTTTAAAAACATTATAACTCTAGTTAATTAGTCTAATCAAGAAAAAATATGGAAAAAATGTAAAGATATTATTTTAAGGTAATACTTAATGTATTAGCCTTTGGAAACTACTTTTTTGTATGAAAATCATGTATATTATATTTTAATGAAAAAATTATAAAATAAAAAAAATTAGATGATAATCATGGTCTAGAAATAATTAGGTCCTTATTTCATCATTAATGTAGTAATTTAAGATACATAGGTGATGAAAAAAAATTATTTTTTTACTATTCACCTAAAAATCAATGTACTTTAGAAAATTACAAAAAAATAACCCATAGAAAACTTTGATGTTATTATTTCTTAAGTTAAATTAATTATATCAAAATAAATTTTATATTGAGGTAAGTTTATTTTTTTTAATTTTAACATTATGATATTCATGAAATAATTTAAAATAGTGTATACTAAAAATGTGCTTATAATTTCAATGAGTTTGTAATGATGATATTTATATTTTACGAATTATAAAGATTATATTTAATTATATTAATCATGATAAATATTATTAATATCAAATTTTATTATTTTTAGGTTTATTTACTATTCCAAAAGTTAGGCTACTATTACTACCAATTATGTTACTATTCCCAATATTCACATTACATTCCAGTTGTCACATTACCGTATATAGATACCTATTAATTATATTAATAAATATTAAAATAAATTATACTCAACGATAAATGTTTCCATTTTTCATAATGTTTATTTTTTACTAATATTTTTTTCATTTCTGTAGTGTTATTCGTAGGAGAAATGATTCTATCTATTCATGGTGATCAAAATTTTCCACTATAATTTTTCTATTTTCTATTTTTTCTCCATTAATATATTTTTAATTTTAATGGGTTTATTTATTTAATAAATTAATTATTTATAATAAATAATTAATATTATTTTTGTTTTATTATGTGCTTCAATGTATATAATAATTATATAATCTGATGCATATTTATCTAGGAAATGTTTATCATTTAAAATTATAGACTAATTAATTGTGTATAGATATATATATATATGTGTGTGTGTGTGTGTGTGTGATGAAAATATCAGAAATTTATATCACTATTCAAATTATAATGATGATGGTAATATGATCAATGTACAAGGACCAAAACTAACACACACAAAAATACATGGAAAAGAAGATGATATCACTATAAACAATGATTTTAACATATAATTTTTAATAAAAGGGTGAAGAAAGGTTATAAGAAAATTAAAAATGGAATGATATTCATTATTATTTTTATATTATATATTTATAAATAATATATATTTATTATATATAAGGATTTATCAAGTACAAAGAGATTCATCCCTGAGGTAAGGGTATCTCATCTCGCTTTTTTCCATTAGAAACATGTAATATTCACCACTAATTTCACTCATGGGGTATTTATATTTCCTATTTGATAGGGAATATTATGAATCAATATATTTTTCTCATATTAAGGGGTTTTTTTGAATTTATCACTTTTATAGGGGTTATGATTCAAAAGTTACTAAATCGGTATGTTTTTATTTCATAATCATATTTTTATTTGGTATTTTTTATGATTCAGTTTCCATTGGGATAATTATTATATAATTCTATCCTAAACCCAATATATCCTATTATACTCTTTTTTATTTGTGGAAATTAATATTTTTTTCTTTCATTTTTGTCTATTAAAGTACTCAATATGAGAAAAAAATGTTTTTACGGAGAGTAGAATTTTTTTCATCTCGGTTAGGATTTTTTTATACCATGTAATTATTTTATTTATAATATTATAAATAAAATATTCAGAATTATCAAATTATATATTTATAAAAAATCATCCATGGTTAAATTTTCACAAATGGGTTTAAAAGGAATCTTCTTACCATTTTATGAACTATGTAGTTATTGACAGTATACCAACATTATGAATAAAATATTTATTTTAACATATTTAGAATGAATAGTATTTCATGTTTTCAAGAAACATTGATGATTTTAATCATTAGTTAGAAACATCAATGATTTATTTCAAAAAAAAATCATAATATCCAAGAATTATTTAGTTGATAAAAGGGAATTTCAAAGTGAATAATAATTTTCCTCCAAAATGTTTTAATTATATTTTATGGCATTTATATTAATCAATGAAAAAAAATAATTTTATTCTCCATTAGTGATATGTTGTAATGACACCATCTTTATTCTTTGTCTGGATAGTTTATGATCAATTTGACTAGGGAATTCATTCCCATTATGTATGCTAGCTCTTCCCGTACAGATTGTTTTTGGATAAGAAATGTCGATAAAATTTTATTGTTTATTTATACGGCGAGTTGAATGGAATTATTTAGTTATGTGTGGGGATCTGAAATATATATCCCCTCGATGCGATGGTTGGTATCATGAGAAAAAACAAGATTAGTATTTTTCCAAGGTCTTACTCATTTATGTTCTATGTATTTCAATGAGGTATCTAAAGTTTATTTGATGTCTGGAATTATGTATTTCATCATTATGTAATAAGTTATTGATTTCTATGTGATTATTGAAATTTTTATGATATACATGTATATCTTTAAAGACCATGTGATTATTTATATGGTATTAGTTTATTATCATTTATTCCTTATATAATATTTTTATACACAAGTTATTGATTAAGTGAAATGTGTTTTTAGTTATTTACCTTTAAATACCGATTGTTCCTTATTTATTCTATAATAACCTCCTCTGTTCACATACCTTAACTGAGCATCTGATCTCACGCCATTATTTTGATTCCTTTCACTAGTATTCGAAGAAGTATACTATGATTGACATTCAATGACACATTAAAGGGAAAAATTAAGTTCTCATAAAATATAAAATATTTTATTTTAGGTTTACAAATGTAATATGATATACTTGTATATTTCTATTTTACTAAGAATACTTAACTATTTGGTTGAATGGGATTTGTTTTCTTGTATATTCTACAAATTTATTAATGTAACTACCATGTCTAGGCTACATGGTTCATGGCCATTAAATGTGATATCCCTGGATTTTATTTTACAGATATTACACGCTGTGTTTGGATATTGTTTACCATAAATTATTATACGTGATATACCAATTGAAGATAATGTATTTAAAATATATAAATATTAGTCCATAATATTGATTGATAACTTGCAGATAGTGGATGGTCATTTTAACTATACTATTGAATAACCTGAGATGTGAGATAAATACTAAAATATCAAACCAATCGAGGGAGTGGATCATTCATAGAGGAC
The DNA here is from genome assembly GCA_963277665.1 of Viscum album. Classification (NCBI taxonomy): domain Eukaryota; kingdom Viridiplantae; phylum Streptophyta; class Magnoliopsida; order Santalales; family Viscaceae; genus Viscum; species Viscum album. The sequence goes on along the minus strand of OY728133.1, from coordinate 2,058,306,786 downwards.
CATTAATACATATGAATTATTAGAGTGTGAGACGAAAAAATATGATGAATACAATTCCCTTAATAATAAATTGATCATATTCTGTTATCATTTCGAAAATTTGATACTTATACAAATATTTTGGGTCAAAAATGTATAAAATTTATTAATAAATGGTTGAAATCATATGGATTAAAGAGAATAGAGTTCTGTCAACATACATTATAAATGCATAAACTAAAAAATTATTATCACAAAAAATTATTTTTTAATATTAAACATTAAGGTATGTAAGCATATAAAATTTAATATATCCCACTATTAATTATGTAAAATAATATTTGGAATTAGAATTAATCCATGGTTAATCAGTGAATGGTCCTCCAACATTCTTGTAAGTCTAGTGAGCCTTGGTAAAGAATGACCTCACATAAAATTATTATCATTTCAAATAATGTGTATTAGTAAATTTTGGTATAGTGCATAATTAATATATGTCTACTCATTTTATATATCTCATTATAGGTTAACCAAAAAATTATTCATATTATTGTGAGATTTACTTATTATATATTATAAAAAATGCATCATTAATTGACATTTTCTTACTAATAACAAAAGAAAAATACATAATTGAATCTGTTATTTAAAATAGAATGATTAAATTGGTAATAACACTAATTCTCTCCCATCTATTAGTGACTTGGGTATCACATTATCACATGATGGTCACAATAGTCACCGAAAATGAAGCAAAAAAATTAAAAAATTGTAATAATGTGTTGAAAGGAAAATGAAGTTACCCACAATATGATGTAACTCTATAAAATGGTGGGGTTTAACTAGTGTAAATTATTTACAATATCCATCTTTAAATTAACCTTGATAAGATGAACTAATATTGGTCCTCTAAATTATTTAATTTCACCCTTATTAGTGTGCAATTTTAACATAAATAAACACATGGAACACCGCATTTTTACATGGTTCACCTCATGTGTGGGTGAATTACTCCTCGGTTTTTTAGGTTCAGTCCAAGATATATTTTTTATCAGTATAAAATTGAAGTAATTATAAATTTTGTGAAAGAATTGTCGTTAAAAATCATATACAATGGCTGTGAATGTGTAATCCTTAACCCTTTTGGAATATATTATATATTATCCAATGTGATCACACATTTTTTTATATTGATTGTGATTATACCAGATCCCTCTAGTTTACAAATTAACCCAAATATATTGAGATATATTTATTCTCTCTTAGTTTCTTCTACACTAAATAAATGTTCTTCCTTCAAGCCTTTAAAATAATAGAATATTAAATATGTTAACCTCTTTAATATAAATAACATTTATAATTCATGTGTGTTTCCTTATGGTTTCACTTTCTCGTTTTTTTCTAGAACCTTACCCTAATAATGATTATACTCATTATGGTAGGATATTGGTCTTGTTCACTTAACTAATAAAATAATAATTCCCAAAATATTACCTTCTTCATCAACTATATAAATATTCAGAATACATTTTTCAAAATTTATTAGCTTTATAAATCTATCCTTCTTCTAAACACTCCACCAATTATATCCAATTTAGGAAATTAAAGCCTTCTTGAATAGATATAGTAGTGTAAATTACCTTTTTAATTTATTGATTTCATAAATAATAAATTACATCATTTAAAAAATAGTTAATATTCATTACAACTTCTGAAATAACATTCATCGACCATGTAATATTCTAATTCATACCTTATTCTACATCCTTTAATTTATCCAAAAACCTTAGATTTTATCATGAAGATAAATTAATAATATTTTTTCATTGAATAATTACTCAAAATCATAATAATAAAAATTTCTTCTCTATAAAGGTTTAATATATTTTTGTTTTTATCTTCCATCACCTCAAGTGTATGCTAACATTCAATCAATTGTTCATCATCTTTTGGTTATAATTATGATTTTGAACTTCTCCCTAAATCAGATCATTCAAATTCAACTTATTAAATTTCATATAAATCCTCTTATTAGCTTCCAATTTTAATCTCACATCCCAAAATGGGATTCCATGTGATAATCCCAAACATCCATTGATTATTATGTTAGAGCATCAACATATTGAAGAATTTTTATTCACATTTATTATCAATATTATTCTCCTAATAATGTTACTTTGAAACATAATAGTATTATATTCTAACTCAACTCCAACATTCTCATTGAATTTCATTAGAATGTTTTCTTCTAGAATTATCTTTTCAAAACAACATCTTTGGTATATTATCTTCCTAACTCACTTCATGAAACATAGATTCCATCATTATTCACCTGAAACATCATGATGATTATTATTTGAAAATTAACAAAATATCATCTAATTAAAATTCATAGAAAAAAAATCATTTTTATGTATATTTGACATGTCCGTCTAAAAAAATCATGTCACAATGACATAACATTTGTATATTCTGAGTTCATTCTACACAACTCTGAGATCTTATAGGGCTATTAAACTTGTAAGTACCTGAACTTAAATGTTAAATAATTTAGTTAAATCAACTATAATTAAAATTATTACATTGACATATATCTTTTGATTTATAGTTTTAGATAATTAGAAAAAATTATAAATACAAACTAATTTAATTACAATGTAGATACATATACTCAATATCCAATTTTTTTACAATATTAACCATTTAGAAAAAGACTTGATTTCTTTCCATAAAAAAACATCAAAATTGTAATATGGAATTCTTATCTTCCATTACAGATCCAATATCCCTACGATTTTTTTAAAACATGGGTAGATCACAAAAAAATAAGTAAGGTAAATAAAAAAAATAAATAAACTGTTATATCTTGAATCAAATATTTTCCCCAAAGTGACAAATTTTATACAAAAAAAAACATGTTCTCTTTATCTTACCTTTTGAAATAATATATTTTCAGTAAAACCATAGAAAGCATAAGTAAACCACAAAGGTAACTTGTCTGACCATTTTAATATCTCCCTTACTTATTATTTATCTCTCCTGGCTAAAACATGAGTAACTGTCATGGTTACACTTGGAATAATAAATCCTCTTATATGGTATATGTAACAAACTTTTGTTTAATAAAAATAGTTGTAACATAAAAAGAGGAAATTTAAAAAGTTAGTACTTTACATTATGTCTGAAAGAGTTCTTCACTAGTACTTAATATCCAATAAAATCAAATAAAATATATTATTTACTTAATTAATAACTTTTTCTCTATATATTTATTTTATTACTATAGTATTAATTTCATTTATGGAAATTTGGATGATTTATAAATATCAAAATCATCATTCTAGGAGTGTTCATATCATGGATTTATGGTCTGATCCATTGATTATAATTATGTGATCTCTTTTCAAATGTAATAAAAAAATTAATTGGGGAAAGAAATTGTATTAGTAGAAATTTATAATTTTAAATTATCCTATAAATCATTTTATTTCCTAATATGAGGATGATTCATTAAAGAAAACATTAATGATAAATGTTTGGTTTATATTTTGTCGTTTTTCTAACTATCACAACCAAGTTTCATTGTATTTAATAATATGTCTATAAATTAGTTTGAGAACATTAATAAAGTTTTGATATAAATATTTTAATCTGTTTTAATAATAAATTTTTTTTATGACCATCCAGGAATGCAGTAATGAAAACCCATCGTCCATGAAGGTGGTAAATCGAAACATAATAGATGATGTTTATATTTTTTAGAATAAGAGGATAAGAGAAGAAGTTTGATTATGGGTATTACGTAAACATAATAAAACTAATATATATATATATATGATAATGGTGTTATAATTCTAGTTTGGATAAGTTAGGTGGGGATAATTTTGAAAGAAATATATAAATAAAGACATTAAAGGAGAAAGAAGGAGTATTTAACCTCTAGAATATCATCTAAATGAGAACCTCCTTATGGAAATTGGATTTGGTATTTTAGTGAGAATAGAAGTTATTTTACATGCAAAGAGTATTGGTAAGAGAATTGGGTATAATTTAGGGAATATTCATGGATTATAAGGTGTGATGTGATGATATAGTGAGGGTAGTATTTATAGGGGGAGGAGATGTGTGTTTTTTGATTATTTTACTCATATGTTTATTATCATGGATCAAGATAATCAATAGTGTTGATTCTTATTACTATGTATTGTAACTACTACATTTTATTTATATATTAACGGTGATTTAATCATAAATGGCTAAAAAAATTCATGTATTTAACTACTAATCTTAAATATAATAAATTACAGTATTTCACGGTTCACAAAAAATTAACTATTTCAGAAAAATCTCAAAAAATCAACCTAGCCATTTTTTATGTGAATATTTAAAAAATGGAATAAATTTTAGGATAATAGTATTTTATATATGATAAATTTATTATTTAATTAAAATAATTATTTATTAAAAAAATTCTGATTTTAATATTATAACCGATTTGCGGACACTTTGAAATTTTAATTATGATCTCATAAAATTATTTTATAATTTTAAAAAAAATAACCAATGATTATATTTAATGAATATAATTTTTTTAAATCATTATATTAAATATATAATTATAAATAAATATTTTTTTTCACTAAAATATAAACACAAAATTTATACTTTTTGGAAAATTTATTTACTTTTTCCATGAAACAATATGTCATATTATAATTAATGGGATACATAAAATTTATTTTTAATTTCACATGTGAGTTTATTATTCTAGTCTCCAAATTAATATTCAAAATGTTTTCATTTCTATTTCAATGGCTAAAATATGATTCCATTTATTTAGATTTCTGTAAATATTATTAATACCACATATTTCATTATACATTTATGGTGAATTTAACTATTTATTTACAGAATTAAAATAATATATGTGTAAATGGGTTGTTAAATCCCCCAAGAAAGTACAACCTAAAATTTGCAGTCACTTATTAAACAAATGATGATACCTTTCCCTTATAGAGATTTCATATTCACATGTTGTTCCTTCAACCATGTGGTTTCTCCACAAAACCTTAACCTTGTCGATTACCTTATTCTACAATAAATTCTATTTATTTCCAAAATATGAATATGATTATTGTCATATAAAAGTTTATCTTCTAATAGCACATCCTCAAGTCTCATAACATGGTATAAATCTAGAACATACTTTATTAACATCGAAATATGAAAAAACATTGTGTTCGTAGGACTAAATCAGAGGAAATGAAACTCGGTTAGAAATTAATCCTACTTTACTCTGAATTTCATAGGGTTCAATGAACCATGGAATCATCTTACAGTTCTTACCAAAACACATTACATATTTCCATAGAGAAAAATTGATAAATACATGATCACCTATGTTAAAAGTCTGATCCTTCCTTTGATTATCCTCATAAACTTTTTGCCTACTTTGAGATGTCCTCATGTGTTATTTAATCATCTGAAAATTTTCTACCTTTTCCTCTAACAATTTTGGTCCCATAAATAATATTTCACTTACTTCATCCCAAAATTGTTGAGTTGAACACCAATTTCAGTATAATTATTAAAAAGTCACCATCAGTATACTAGAATGAAAATAATTATTATAAAAAAACTAAAGAAAAATTGATGTTGATCCCAATATCCATGGTAATACATTAAACAATATCAATGAATATAATCAAATATATTAATTTTTCTCTCTGACTATTAAGCATATTGTGGTTGAAAATAAGTTCGGAAAATTAATTCAGTTCCCAATGACTTATGGAGCCCATTCCAAAAGATAGAAGTGAACCTGATATCATGATCAGATACAATGGAGAGAGAAACATTAGTTAACATGAATATATCCTAGAGATACAATCATGGAAGCTAATCTGAAGACATATTATCTCAAATACGAATAAAATTTTCAGATTTAGTAAGTCAATAAAAAATAAAAAAATCACATTGTTACCTAGAGAATTATTTGGTAATACCAATACAAAATTCATGGATATTTTTTCCTATTTCCACTATGGCACTGAAAAAGTATGAATCATCCCATTCAATAGTTTTTATTCTCCTTTTAAAAATTGAAAATTCAACCATCCCACAGTAATTCCAGTAATATCTATTTTCAGTCAATCCCACTAGAAATACTCCCAAAGGTCTTTGTATATCTCAATTTTTCTAGGATGAAATGAAAATGAAGAACTATGAGTTTTACTTAATAAATCTTTCTTATACATTGAATCATAAGTAGTAGTTAATCTCTTCCCAAATCCAAAAAAAATAATCTTTAACAATGTTAAATCATAGAAATTTATCCTTTTAAACCAATTATACATTGTTATATAACTTGCAATACTCTTTCTTCACTTTCTTTATTTTGTTTGATAGAGACAATTAAATTGAACCCTAAAAAAGAGATTTCCTATACTAACAACATCCAAGAATAAAATCATCATAATAATAAACAAGAGGTCATATTATAAAAATAACATGGTCAATCTAGCATTATTTTTCGGAATTAGAGCATCAAACAAATTATTTTAGTGTGTAGGATTGATATTGATCATGAAAGCATAATCTATTATTAGTTCCATCCATCTTCTATACCAAATGTTCAATTTCATCTGAGTGAATATATACATAATATTTTTATAATTAATATATATTTCACATTTGGCTCAATATGAATGATACCCCCAAAATTTTAAAGTGAAAACGATAGATGGTAATTCCAAATAATATGTGGGTTGTATAACTTCAAGGGTTTTAGTTTCCATAATGTGTAAGCAATCAACTGAGCATTCTGCATTTGTAAGAAATAAAGTCCTATAAAACAAGCACCACAATAGATGAAAAACTCTCCATTTATGATTGGTATGGCCAAAATGGGGCGTTCACTACACTTATTTTTAGTTCCTGAATGATACATCACATTATTCTATCGAACTAAATTTAACCCCTTTTCATTCTAACATAGTCATCGGGCTAAATAACACATTCCTAGACAAAAAATTTAATTACCTCATTTTGGGATGATCATAAAACCACTATTATTGTTAAAATAGATTTAAATATGTATAGTATGACTTTTTCATGTTCAAGAAATATTTTATAGAAATAATAATAAATAAAATGAAACTTTTTTTGTTGGTTGGAAAAACCAAAAAAATAAAACAACCATTTACCATTACTATTTTATCTAATTAATCATCATCATATTTGAAGAGAAAATTAACTATAAGATAATATAAAATTATGAAATTATATTAATATAGTTTCATTAAACTTATGGTATTTTTCTTCCATTTGACAAGATTAACAATAATTATTCTATGGGGAACTACTATAAATCCATGATATGAATGCTTTTGGAATGATGACTCAAATATTTATAACTCATTGAAATGTACATAAATGATCCTAATAAAATGATAAAAATAATATGTGTAAAGGGTTCTAAATTAAGTAATTAATTAATCTATTATGTTTATATAGGAAATTAAATACATGTGTAGATTCTTTTCAGACATAAATTATGTGATATTATTTTCAAAAATACTCTTTTCATGTCCCTACACTTTTTATTAAATTTTTTTACATATACAACATAAGATTATTTTTCCAATTTCATTATTCCTTATTGATTTTATGTTTTATTTAAATTTTTACATGTTTATTTTCAAATAAAATAATTTCATTTATAAGTCCTCAACATACAAAAAATGGAAAATGATTTCAAAATGGAAATTTTATTTTCCTTAAGAATGTATATTTTATTTGCGATTTATATATTATGATCATGTTCTGATTCCAGGTAATTATTTAGATTATGGGTGGTTCTATGATAAACTATGGTCAGGTGAACTCGTTATATATCTTTGATGTATTGTGTAAAGGGATAGAGTCAACTAGATAGGTTTCTCCTAAGATATTATGTGAATATACAACAATGGTTATTCCAAGAGTTACTATGGTTAGTACCCCCTATGTAGATGGTAAGGATACATTATATGTAAGAGAGATATGAAAATGATGCCAAAAGTTACCTTTATGATTTATGTATTATTTTTATGGTTTTATATTAAACTTATTGTTTCATATGTTAAGATAAATAGGTTATGTTTTATGTATAAATTATATAACATTGTTAAAAACAATTTATTCATGGACTAATGGTTTCTTTAATCCATTTTTTGTTCTTTACAAAGTTTTTTTATGCTCATCACATTTATTAAAATATCATTCATAGGGTTTGTGGATAAATAATGGAAGAGAATATGTCATATTTAATGTTTTGATGTTTGGTTATGAATTAAATCAAATTTTGTTCTAAAATTTCATTTTGCGAAAAATGGGAATTGAGTTGATATATCTACTTTGTAATTATATGAGTTGATTTTTATATTTTATGGATTAATTATCTAAAAATATAAACTGCAATGTTCTTTAATAATGTGAAAAGTTAATTGAAGTTTACTTAACTATATTATGTAATGTTTAAGGTCGTGTCCTTATAGTTGGTATCAAATAAATGTTTAGAAAACTATAGGGGTTAGGATAATATTAAAAGAATAACAATAAATGCTTTTTGTTGTTAATTTTGGATGATATATAATTTAAATATTATCATGTTTCTTTATATAATATATTTTTTTTCATAATGGTTTTCCATAGAAGAAACAAGTAAGCTACAGTTGGAACACACCGAGGGGATGGTATTATTCTGATTTTGCAACATGGAATAGTGGGAATTTGAACCGATAAGTTTGTAACAGTAATGAAACAGTTTAACTAATATATAAATGATGGAAACATCCATTCAATAGACCATAAATATGAAACTCATAGTTATATGTTAGCGATGGAAAATTCTATGAGGAAACACTCTCCGTAATTTAGTGGATATTATCACTTAATGGAATCTGAAGGGTGGATTAAAGCCTTAGAAAACAATTACAATGTCATGGGGTGTTGAGAACATCAAAAAGACAGTCATATATTTACTTTTTTGAAGGTGAAGATGACTATTAGTGGTCAACGTTCAAGAATATCAGGGATATCAAGGAGATTGATTCTTTGGACTTGGATGAATTCAGAAATATTTTCCTCGAGAAATATTTTCCTATTGAGACTAAATAGAGGATAGGAATCAAATTATATTAATTGAGATCGTAGGATGATTTAGTCACTTAATATGATGAAAAATTCACTCGATTATCATGTTATGATGTGAATTTTTTCCATGATCTTGATTAAAAAATCAATAATTTTAATCAGAATTGAATCCAAAAAATCGAAGGGCGTTGGATTCTTGTAAATTTAAAAGTAATGAAATTTATTTCTATATTAAGAGGAAGAGGAAATTTAGTTTGTTTTTGATCTTGTGAAAAATTAAAACCAAATTTAAAAGTGTTTATCATAAGAGTATAAAGGAAATAATTCATTAAATAAGTTTCATGGTAATAAAATTATGTCTTCAGTTTTTATGAATGGTGTAAAAAAATACACTAGGAAATGCCTTTTGAAGTCTGGTATGTGTTTATTATGTGGTAAGATTGGGAATGTGGCTCATAATTTCAATGAAAAACATAAATGAACTAATAGTAAAAATTTAGATATACCGACATTAAAATGTTTAAAAATGTAATGAGATGGGTCAATATAAAAACGAGTGTCCAAAGAGGAACTCGAATGATGGAAAAGATAAAAACTATTAGATGAAAGGTATAGTGAAATCCTTTAAAACTACTTCAGTATATGTTGGTCCAACCAATTATGTTGTATCAAGTATGTTTCTTTTTTAATCATATTTTTCTAATGTATTTTTTGATTCAGGATCTACACATTTTTTCATTTTAGAGAAATTTGTTTGTAAATTGGAAGTTACACATTTAGAAATGAATCCAGAACATATGGTAAAAACACATGGGGATATATTAAGGCCAAAACAAATTATATTAATCATAATTTATATGTTTTCTGAAATAATTTACCTTCTAATAATTTTCCCCCATTTAATTTTATGTTATTCTGGGTATGGATTGGATTTTTTATTACAATGATAATATTGATTATAGACGTAAATGTGTTTTTTAAGAAAGAGTTTTTGGTTTTTATAATAGAATAAACTCGTACCACGGATAACTTATTAGGAATATTATAAATGGTTAAAATATGGAAATGAATTTTATCTTATAAATAGTGTCAAAAACAAGGGAATTGTTCAAATTAATGATTTATTGGTGGTAAATGAGTATCTAAATGTTTTTTCTGATGAGTTTCTTGGTATTATACCTATATAATAGGTTTAGTTAACTATTAATTTAGTCCCTAATGCTAAACCTAATTCAAAACATAGTTATTGACAATCTCATTTAGAACTTCATGAATTTAAAAACAAGTTACATGAGTTTATAGATAAAGGTTTAATTTATCCAAGTACATTATCATGGGTCCACCCTATTTATATTATTAAAAATAAATGAAGTTCTATGAGGCTTTGTATTGATTACATACCATTTACTAACATCAGTTTTAAGAATAAGTATCAATTTAATCATATTGATGAATTATTTTATTTGATCTAGGGAGATTGGAATTATTCTAATATTGAATTAAGATCCATTTACAATCAGATGAAGGTGAAGGAGGATTAAATTATTAAAATATTATTCCACACTAGACATGGAAATTATGAGTTTTTCTCATTCTATTTGCATTAAAAAATTTCCATGCTGTATTTATGGATCTTATGAATAGAATATTATATGGATATTTGGATAAATGTCATGTTGTTTTTGTTGATTATATTAATATTACTTCAAAAATTTATGATAATTTTGAAAAAAACAATGGATTCTTATTAAAACTCTATATGAAAAAAAAATATGGAAAACATAGGGAATGTTATTTTTGGTTAAAATAACATTTTTTTCTTCATCAAATTGTAAAGAAAGATTTCATAACACTTGATACCACAAAAAGAAGTTTTTTATCAATGGAAAAGACTAATTAATTTTATATAGATTCATAGTTTTTTTTATTATCAAGATATTACCAATGTGTTGTTAAAAACGTTTCTCCAACATGTCACACGCGATGTTTTCATTTTATTAGAAAAAGAAAGAAGAGAAGTGGACTGATGAGGGATATTCTAGGAAAAAAATAAAATTTTCTTATATATATGATACTGGAGTTATCATCCCAATTTGGATAGGGGTGGTGTGGATATGGTAGAAAAAAATAATAAAAGAAATAATTTAAATGAGAAACGAGTATCCTACATCTGGAATATTATCTCTTTGAGAACATCCTTAAAAAGAATGGTTTTTGTTATTTTGTTGAGACAACAAGGTCATAGATGATTAGAAGAGGTTTGGGAAGGGAATTGGGTAGAACATAGAAAATATTCAAGGCATAGAATATGTGAAGAGAAGAAGTAGTGAGAGGTGGTATTTATAGGGAGAGGAGAGAGGTGTTTTTGATTATTTTAGTCATATGTTTATTATTTTGGATCAGGAATATCAATAGTTTTTATTTATTGTGTATAATTAAATAACTAGTCTATGGGAGATTGAACCAATGGCTTATTACATTAGCAATGACTCAAAAATTAATTAATTTATCTTATAATTTAAAATACCGTAAATTATCGTATTCTACATTTCACCAAATATTGAACTAATTTCGAAAAATCCAAAAAATCAACATTTTAATTTCTCAATGTCTATATTTATAAATATACTCTATTTTATCAAAATAATTTTATAAATATGAGAAATTTAATTTTTGATTAAAATCATCATTAAATCAAAAAAAAATATTATAATATTATAATTGATTTCATGATGCTATGAAAAAGTAATTACGATCTCATAAAGTTATATTATAAATATAATTCAAAAACAATAATTTATTATTTAGTTTCATGAATATTAATTTTAATTTAAATTATTAAATTAATTATAAAAAGTTAATTCCGCATTTATGTTTCAAAAAAATGCAAACAAATAATTTATCATTTTTAACAAAATTATTTACATATTAAATTATTTAAATATATCATATTTTCATTTATATGATACCTAAATTTTATGAATACTTTATTTGGAGTGTATATTACTCTAATGGCCATGTTACTACTCATAATGGTAACATTACAATTCTAATGGTCTGGTTACTACTCCATTAGTATAGATTCCTTATTTTCTATAAATAAACAATTTTTTCTTTATAAATTTATAATTACTTTTAATATTTAATTCCATAATGAAACAAATATTCTATAATTACCAGGGTTGTTACACATCTATATCATTAACACATTTTCATAAATCTATATTTTCCTTCGATGCTTCTTATTGGTATTTCATGTATTTTGAACATCATTCCAATATCATTATAAAAATATATAATACACTTAATTAATGATTCTTTCACATAATTTATAATCAAATATCACATGCAATAAATAATTTCATGGTTTCATCAATCTCTGTAATTGGATTTGATTTGAACTTCAATAACTCCTCAAACACCTATTATATTACAATATTTTCCATAGATTAGTTTTTTGACACAACACTACTGGATAAAATATTTTTAATTAGGTAATTGAATTACTTAGTGAAATATAATTTATTGCTAGTGATTTGTATGTTGTCCACATTAATAAACTCATTTTTTATCCCAAATTTTATAAAAATATAATTTTTTAATAAGATTTGTGTTACTTCCCCATAACAATAAAATCCAAAGGAATATGGGGAACACTAAATATGCCTAAAATGAGTTAGAAAGTAAAAATTTGAATATTTAGCTATACATGTTCAAATAAATGCATTGGATAGGACTTAGTGAAAATATAATCAATATTTTTTGAAATACATTTTAGTCTCATGTAACCATTGGATAAATTCTCTACAATTAGATGATACTCTATATTGATATAGATAGATATGATGTTTCTCATTTAGTTTTCTGAAATATCAATTAAAATTTTATTTTAATAGGAATCTAACTATGTTTTATCTACTTTCACAATAAAATAATCAAAATATTCTTTTATCCATATAATTTAAATATATAAATGAGAATAAGAAACTTATAAAGCAACAAAATTTCTCAAAGTAAAATATTTTTTTTACAATTTTAGATAACATGACATTATTTTATAAGGAATGTTCTTCCAGATCATGATTTTTTATCAATATAATATATTGGAAATTTATTATTTTTGATCTTATCATGTCAAATCCTTTAGTTTTTTCTCACATAATTCCTTAATTAATTATTCCTTTGATATATCTATGAACTCACTTGGTTTACAGAAGGTGTAATTTCTCTTTATCACTTTGATATATATGGTGTGTTGTTATTCCATCAACAATATTAGGTCATTATTTTTCAATATAGGGAAAACAACTAATAATATTTCAGGATTTCATCTCATTCAAGAATTTCATTAATAAATTATTTCTCTATTTCACAACACCTGTCATAGGTATTGATATTTATTTATAATATTAAATATAAAATTTATTCAACAACATAATGGGATATTTTTCAAATGTTATAAATACGAAATTTTAGTTCTTCACAACATGTAATACCCAATTATATTCCATATAAATATGTCCTGAAATCTAAAAATGCATCTTTATTTGTTTCATAAATTCCTCACAAGTATACTGACTATCAGCTTTAATAATTAACTCATAAATTTAAACAAAAATATATAGAGTTCTTATTATCATCTCATTTATATATATATTTTTTACTATTACTTTAAAAAACATAATTTCATCAAATAGATTTCTAGTTTGAGTAGTAGGAACTATTGGTATGTTTTAACCTATAAAATATTTTCTTCTAACAAAAATCATTGGTTTAATGAGTTTTAAGGTAAAATACTTTTGGTTTCATAATAAAATCATCTTCTTTAAGATATACATTTATGAAATAATACTCCGTATCCATTTGATATTGTCTACAATGCATGTGAGGTACGATGGAAGAATCATTTTATCTGAATCATGCCTTTAAATTTTTGAGAATGTTTCATAAATTTATATATATTGTAACTTATTTTAACCATTGAAAACTAATCAGTTCTGTTTTATGAAAAAATACCTCTTTTCATTAAGTTTATTTTTGAATTCCCACTTGTTTACTAATTTTTTTACCTTCCACTCTAGGAACAATATACAAAGTATCAATCTTCTCAATCTGATCTATTAGTTCATTAAAATAATTTACCCACTAACTTCAATCAATAGAGTAAGTAATATATTATGGTTCAATATTTGAAATAATTTATTTATTTATTTTTAAATCCGTATTTTATTATATTTTATATTGGTTCTTCCTAACTTATAATTTTTTTAAGATAAATATGATTTTGTAAAATCTGAAACATCAATTTTACACATTAAAAAACCATTATCATCCCCTAGATAATAAAAATTATTATTATCCTAGTTATTTCATGATCAATATCATGTACTATATTTTTTTTTTAGAATTCAACATTTTGTACTCCCTTATTTTATTATTGACTTCTTCACATTAATCCGCTAATCTAAGATAATTTCCATTGAATTTTACATTAAATAAATCTACCATATTATGTGGTGTTTTTTCATATTAAAATTAACAATGGTTTCATTAACAAAAAAATTATTAAAAAACATTCTATATATGTGACACACAACAATGAGCTTAAATAACCCACTAAATATATTTCATTATATTTTATCTCCATAATAGTTTCTCGAAGACGCAACCCCAAATAAAAATAAATTTTAATATTATATACCATAACAAAATATTAGTTAAATTGTATTTAATTAATATTACTTAATATAATATGAAAAACATTGTTTTATATTCATTATAAATAAAATAAGAATCATTTAGAAAAAATAAATGTTTTCTAAAAACATGTATTTTTTCTACAAGACTGATTAGTCACGCTTTGCACCCATAATATATAATTAAATTTTAATAATTTTAGAATATTTATTTGATAAAAATATAATAATTTTTGAATTCATAATATCATAATTATCATTGGTAGGTTTTTGTTTTTTTGATATAATTCATTTTCAATTAAATAGTGAAAAATAATGAATTTAATTTAAAACAACCTTTTTTTAAATTGATTCTAATGATAAATTATTATTTTAATTTCATTTAAATTAATAATATTTCAGATATATATATTTATATTAATACAATTTAGGTCATTGGAATCATTTTTATTTAATTTTGTTATAAAAACATTGTAAAATTTTGAAAATTTTCTCTTTAAAAACACACTTCGTCATCACGTCTGCGAGATTTACTTTATATTAATGTTTTAAACTTATGTGAATGGAATTTTGAAAATTGGAATTATTATTTATAATATGAATATTTAATATTTCTTTCTAATTTGAAAATATTTTTTTCCAAATATAATAGTGAATATGGCAAAAATTAATTATCATAGTAAATGTAAAAATAGATTTACTGGAGGTAAAAATAAAAAGAAAATTGATAAGATGATATAAAAAAACTTCAAAAATAAATTTGAGCCTTATAATTATACACTATATTTTCTATTTCCCAATAATACACTATTTTTGTACTATTTGAATGTAAAAAACATGGTTACACTATTTTATTTTCAAAAATTAAAAGTGTGCCACTCACTATACGTATAAATGACCACCCACATAACTCTTTTCTCCATACATTCAAACAACTTTTTTTGGCGAATACATTGGGAAAATCACATATAAAGTTTTATACCCTAATCCTAGATCCATTATTTTTGTAAAAAAATCAACCCATGGAGGATTTTTATGAAAACACATGGAGTTTACCCGAAGAAGAGGCAACATTATTTAACTGGTATTATTTATTTCTTCTTCCACCTATATAAATTATTATTAAACCATGATGACATAAAAACCATAGTATATTCCACAAAATGATGTTATTTTTTAATTTAATGACCAAAAACCATCCCTATATCTATTAAATGAGTTTTGAAATCATCATTTTTGAGCGCGGTAGACTACTACATCGCGAACCGATGTCAACCGTTTTTCCATTACCACCTCTCACATTTGGGTATAATGATGAATAATATATATATATCTATGTGTGTGTGTGTGATATTTATAACATAATTATAACTATAGAGTCATTAAATTGTATATAACTTTTTTAAATGATATTATTTAGTGGTTATGATGGCATCGCTCCACTGTGCAATATACTACCACCTCATGAAACAATGTACTTTTTTCATTAATGCATTATGTGGAAGGTGATAATGATTAATTTATTTAATATATATTATATAAATTAAATATGAATTATATTAATGAAATATTTATAATTCTAAAAGGATAAAACATACATTTTTAACTTATCCCTCACTGAATGTTTATAATTTCATTCATAAACATGTGGACAACTACCTTCAGAAAGTAATGTTACTCTCTTTACATCACAAAAACACATTGATTATATATATATATATAAGTATATATGAAAAAAATAAAATTGTATATATTATATTTTTAAATTTATTTACTGATAAAATATTACTTTCCAACCGTCCATAATTATCATTGAAAAATGGAAATGTCACTCATGTGTTTGTTCGTCCTTCAGTCTCCATGATTTTAACATAGTCCAAATTTCATAATAATATATCACTAATGGTTAAAAAAATATAATTAATTTTAAAATATTATGATTATTTCAATATTATTATTATAGAGAAGATAAAACTGTACAATATGTTTAATAACTAGATCATTCATAACGAAACACACATGATAAACCAAGACAATTAACAGCCAAAATAAAAAAAATAACAAAATATTTTTAACACACTTGTAATAAGATTTCATTATAGGTTGAGATATGATAGTACAAATATTAATATTATAATATTATAATTTAATAACAAGTTTAAATCTGCTATAATTTATTTTAATTCACATTCTACCAAAATGAATAATGGGTTAAGGTACTTCTTCTCAATTTCTCATTATTAAGGAAGACTATAATGATAAGAACATAATTTATTTTATATGGAGAATATAATAACCATTTGAAAAGTAATATCATATTTAATTACTAATTCATTGTATTTTAAGTATCAATATGAGTTATTTCATCCAAGGGTAATTTACATAAGAGTGACCATGTGGTAAATAATTTCTTAACTTGATTTCTTTTCATTGGTTTATATTATTTCTTCCCCTTCTTTGATATTAAAATATTATGTCTGTGATTAATTTTATTTATATTTTGTATTGTTTAAACTTCTTTTAAATGGATTTACCTTTTATACCCATGATCTACTCATTTAATAATTCTGAACAAAACATTATGATCGTCATAAGGGTTTATTTCACAATCTCAGTCTCATCAAGATAATTATTTTTTAATTTTAGTTGGAGGAAATTATTTGATCATTGTATAATAGAAACATAAAATTTTATCATCCAATTTTTATTCCTGATTTTTTAAATAATAATACCATTATTTTACGCTTTATTTACATAAAATAATTTATTTGATTATTTTAAGATAATATGAAATTATTTCTCTCTTCGACTAGAAATCAATTTTCATCAAAAAAATGTTTTATAGAAATTTTTAATTTTTTTAACCTATTATAAATGATTTACTTAATATAGTTTTACACATTTTTACTTTATTCAATTTTTTAAAATGAATCATCAGGTCGTTTGAAAAACAATTATCATTTGAATGTTACTAAAAAATTAACTAGAATCATTGTTTTAATTTGTACAACATAAAAAACATTTCTATCCATTATAACCAATAATTTTTTTTAATTATTCCCTTATATGTTTCAAATATTTTTGTAATGAAATTTATTATCAAAATGATTGTTGAACTTTTAGTTTATTTTTGTAATATTAAAATTTTGTTTTCCTTAATAATTTTTTATTGATCTCCTTATGGTGTTTCAATTCATCAAAGAGAAAACCATTATTCTTAATCTATTGGTTATATGTTAAATTGGTACTATCTGTATTCCATATATGATTGTTTATGATCACTTTTAAGAAGTAAAATATTGGCATTCACATTCATGATTAATTTATGCAGTCATTAACATTCCCTTGAAAATTTACTTATGCATGATGTTTGGGCAATAAATATTTCCAAAATATTCATATTATTTACCATGGATATGGTTATATATCAAATCATTCTAATTTTTTATATATTATGTCTTAAATTTAATATTATTTTATTAACTCAAAAAATATTGATAATGAATATTTTTTCATTAGTATAGATATTTTATGGTAAGGAGTATTTCTCATGAATTAAATTAATTATTCGATATATAAGAAACAATTTAATCATGAAGACTTGGTTGAGGATCAGTTATAGATATCCCCTCAATGAATTATTAGTCTCATGTGGTGAATTATTAAGTTATCATAAGACCAATTAGCCAAACCTAATGGGGTTTTAAGTAGTAGTTTTAAACAATCTTAAAGATAAACTTTGATGGCATAGGTATCATGTTTCTGAGACATGAAGTATAATGATTAAGAATTTAATTCATTAAGAATTTAATTAATATCATCCATGATATTTTCATAATAATATTATCTATAGATTCATTTTATCCTCATTTAGTGATTAAATGTAATGTTGGTTTAGTAATGTGCCTTGACCTATTTATTATTCTTTATCTAGTTATGATAATCATGTTATTGAATAAATAGGAAGTATTTTTAGTTATTTATACTTCCATACTGATAATTTTCTATCATATTTTCATTTTGATATTATATCTGGATGCACTTCCACCTCATTTTATAGATTACATGGATTTTTTGTTTAGTAATTTACCTTTTCATATTGATCATGCTTAATGATTCTTGATTTCTTTCACTACACTTAACTCTTACAGTGTATTTTAGTGCACCATTATTTTATTTACTTTCCATAGTAATCCATGAAGTGTAATATGCTTTATAAGAAAGTATAAGTTATAGATAATAATGTTTTTCTCAAACAATTTGTTTTAATTATAATATTAAAATTTAATGAAAGACTCATGTATGTATATAGTTTACTATTAAAATAGAACCATTCGGTCCTTTAGGTAGAAATTCCTTATATTTTATGACAATGTGATAAAATATACATGAGTGATATGCCACTAGGTTCAGGGACACTATAATTCATATCATATAATGTTTTGTAGGAATCATTGGAAGTCGATTTTGGAAAATATAATTTAGTTATCAAACAAATGTGATATATATTGAAGATATGTATATACGAACATCCCATATATCTATTATGTTAGAGATTATATTATTTTTAAAATACGTTTCTCCCAATATTGAAACTTAAAGTGGGAATGGTTCTATAATAGATGTACCTATGGGAAATAAATATGAAAAGGGTTTGTTGGCCCTGACCCATTCGTCACATGGTGCTTGGAAATTGGCCCTAACAGACTCCTAATTTGACACTCCCAGGGGATATGCTTAAGATAAGTATAATTTTATTAACAATGAATTAGGTTGGTTTTGAATATATTATAATAATGAATGAACTTTGATAATCAGAAGTTAACATATCTTACAAAAATATTTTCCATAATTTAAGCATCCTATAAATGATAATATGGTTTTCCAATACAATTATTGTTGTCGACACTATGTTTTTCGGTGTTAGTCAATCGATAGCCCCTCGTGGAATCGTGTTAACAATGAACATAAAGGAATAGGTAGTGACCATGAGAAACCAAATTTGATGATTACTTGAGTTAAATATATTACTATTATTTCTTGTCAGTTTTCCTAAATATGACTAAAAACATAGTCAGTAACTAACTCAGAGACTATATAAATTAGAGAAGGATGGTGTTCTCCAAGTGATCTAGAGATGGACACCATGGTGAAATGGTGGATCAATTTCCATAAAGTAATAAATTTGTAATGAGAGACCCATTAAAGTGTCTCAATATAAATGGAAAATGATTTTTTTTCTAAATTTATGGGAATAATTCCATGAATTGATGAGGGAAAACAATGACTATGATGGAAGGAAAAGAATATCATTCTAGGGATCCATTTACAGTTCACTGTCTGAAATCTAGATTACGTAGGAATTATATGAGTAAATTCCCTTATCCAAAGCATAACCCCTATAACATTCAATATCATATGTGGAAATAAAATTAATGAAGTATTTATGCATTGGGGATAAAGAATTAAATTTTTCATTTATTTTTTACCAATGGTATTTTAGTGATGATAAATTTGAAGCATCTAAGGATTATGTTAATTTTTTTTAGCATACATGTATTTATTAACATAATAGGTGTGGATACCATTATGGGTTTATGATGTTATTATTGATCATAAGTTCAATATCTAAAAAAACCTATGTTGGGTTTTAAGTTAGTAGAGTCTACCAGGATTATAGATATTTTGGGATGAATTTATGGAAATAAATCGATATGTTTCAGTATATGTTTTAGTGAAAATTTTCTTTATGGAATAATGCATTTACATTTTAAAGACATAATCTTAGAGGTGCTTATATCATTTTGTATTAATATGAACATTAATCACATTGTAATAATAGAAAAATAAGATTATTAGATATTGAAAAAAATAAGTTATATTAAAAACCATAGTAAAAAGATAATTTAATTATTATTTTATTTCAAGTATTTCCATCATATTTTTTATGTCAACAAAATTATGTTAATATAATTCAGAAAAAGGAATAACCACATATAAGGTGACAACCCCATTCATCTTGAAAGGATATGAGGATTAAACCCATGATGAAAGTAAGATAATGGTATAGTGCCTACCACTGGCCTACACGATGTATTAATTAATATGACATTGTTTTAGTTATAAGATTTTACAAATAAAAATTAATGATGAACTAATAGTATTACATTTCATATTCATAGATTAATTTATTATATTATATAAATTTTTCAAACCTTATTGGTTTTTGAAAATATTTATATATAGACCAAATGACTTTTCACACATTTAATGATCATACAGTCTGTTAAATGTAAATTTCAGTTCTTTATGAATAAAAAAATAATTTTCGGATATTCATTTCATAGAGTAAGGTGTGAATTAGAAATTATCGAAGAATTGATAAAGGATGAAATTGTAATTATGAAATAGAAACATATAATGTAGATTAACTTATTTCCTAAGATAGTATAATAATTTCTAAACATTAGAAATTTGATCATGAAATGAAATGTTATCATATTAAATTTATATCATATGAATCATGTGGACTTTTAAATTATCATTTATTTATGGTATTTGTGCCCTTAACATTCCATTGATCATTCACTAGAATGTGATGAATAACCACAATCACTCTCTATTATTATTTATGCGTTTATTCCATGCCCATATTTTCACATTCCACCAATATTATCATATGTATAATATTATTTATGTGTTATTCTATATTACCTTTTTAAATCCCTATCTCTCATTTTAAAGGGAATTTTAATTAAATGTTTTTATAATGTATGTTTTAATCAAAATAATTTTCAAATATCAAACCCATGATTATCGAGATAATGCTTAAATTTGGAGGAATTAATGTATTTATGGTTCAAATAATGTTACACCAAAAAATAATAAAATAAGAAAATTTTAATTGATATAATATGTGACTCACCACTATGAGCTTAAAAAACTCGTGAAATACATTTCTTAAAATTTAATATATATGATAACTTATAGAACATGAAACCACATGTTTAAATGATCCATAATATAATATACCTTTATAAAATAGCCATTATAATAGTGGGTATGGATATAAAAATTTAAAAAATGAAAAAAATTGTTATCTATTGATAACAAATAAAATAATAATTTTTTATAAAATAAATGTTTTCTAAAAAACTAAATTTTTCTAAAAGAGAGAATGGTCATGATTTTAAAACAATGTTTAAAATTAATTTTTACTAATTTATGAAAATTAATTTGATAAAGTGAAATTAATATTATATATCAAAATAACAAAATTATATTGGTGTGAATTTTTAGATTATTCAAAAATATTTTATTTTTCAATAAATAATGAAAAATACTGATTTATATTCAAAAATTGACTTTTCATTTAAATTATATATAATGATAAATTATATTTTTAATTGATTTTAATGTAAAATTAGTTCAATTATATATCAATTAATATAATTTAGGTCATATGAATCATTTTACTATTAAACTTTGATAAAAAACCTTTTAAACATTTGAACCTTTTTTATTTAAAACTTTCTTTCCCTTTGAGATTAATTCTGAATTAAATCATTCCAATTTTGAGAATGGAATTTGGAAAAATGGAATCCTTATGTTAAATTAGAATAATATATATTTTATTATGTCATTAACTTAATTATTGACCAAAATTAATTGTGAACAAAAAAATTATTATTTATCATAGTAAAGGAAAAAATGGATTACCATGGGTTAAACTAAAATGATAAGGGATAAAATGAATTAAAAAAATTCAAAAAATCTATTTTAAATCCATATTTGGACCCTATTAATTATAATTCTCCATAATCCTTCATTTTGAATCTAGTTTCATGGTATTAAAATGTTATACCAGCATGGATAAGCTCTGTGTCCAAAAACTCGACAACATGAACAATGACCTATGAATATTGATTTTTCAGACTGCTAGTGAACTTGTTCAAAACACTATTTTTATAATTTCTTCACAAATAGTGGATAAATTTTATCAGGAGGATATGTTTCTAAAGAATTCATATATTTCTTTATGAATGTCTTTTTCTCACCAACTTGCTTTTGTAAACCATTATTTTCACATTCTTTAGAACTTTCTCATTAAATATCAACTTTTATGGCATTATTTTCTCTCATATTTCACATCTCAAACTTATTTTAATAACAATTGATCGTGTTTTTATAAACAACCCTTTAATATCATCAAGAACAAATTTTTGAACATCTATCATCTTTTTAAGTTCAGTTATCTTAAACTTATTCTTCTAATTTGATTCACCATGTAAAGATTCTTTAATATCGAGGTTCTCATTTCTAGATCACCATTCTTCCTAGATTTTACATTTTTATTCGAGCTTAAAAATCATCATATTTTAAGATCTAATAAAATTGATATTTTTCTCTTCCTTCTTCATCTAGTCAATATTCCCAAACGTTATTGTTTCAACGTAATTCTTCATTTTCTTTCATTATTTCTTGCTATAAGTATTAATCTCTATTTATTTTTCCAAATTTTATTTGATAATCCTTTCAATTTTTGGAATATCTTCATCACTATATTAAATATCTGAATAATTTCCTCAATTTATAACTTGAGAAATGAAGTTGAGTTGATTATTTGATTCATCGCCAGATGAGGAGTCATTCTACTTTCTTCTTCTCAAATATCATTCGTTCTTATGTATTTAGGAAATATTTTCAAATATTTCTTCCACTTTTGTTTATGATATATCTCATCATCTTCCTTGTACTAATAATATTTAACATCTATTCTAGAATAATTATTTGTAAAATGCTACTTTTCCTTCATAATTCCAACATTATAGTGGTTTTATATTCTATTATCCCATATTTTATTTCTTATAAAGGTATAAAATGATTTTTTTAAATCATAAAATTCTTCTTCGTCTTTAGAATCACTTGATTCCTATTTAATTTCACTATCATTGTTTTTCACTTTTACAAAATATTTGAAGACCATTTCATAATCAACCTTTTCATTCATTTTAATAACCTTCTCACTTCTCAGTTTATGAGTAACAAGAGTACTCTATAGATCATTTAATGATATTGATTCAAGATATATGTCTTCCAAAGGTGATACTTTTATAGAAAACTTATCAGTAATAATTATCAAGATATTTTCAACATCAATTGAGTCTTCCATTTTCTCACCAAGAAATATTATGGTGATAACAATATTATTCACCTTTGTAATGAAGTCACCAATAGATTAATAATCCTCTAATTTGGTATCTTCATACATGAACCTGAAAATTTTTAAATTTTACTTCTTCAACTTTTTATTTCGGTCATAAATTTTTTACACCTTATCTTAAATACCTTTGGCAGTTCTGACACCCTTTACTCTAAGAAAATCACATCCAGATTGTGATGATAGTAAAGAAAATCTAGCACTTCCAGCATTCTCAAGATTTTTTATATTATTGGTAGTAAGAAGTTAATTATAAATATGAGGAGAAAATACATCTGTAGTAGCAACCAAAAAATCATACCCAAAAGGCATAATATATAATAGTATTCTATCAATCCAGATATGACAGTTCATAACATTGAAAACCAGAATACCATTATAATTCAAGGAATTAAAATTCTATATTCACCTAAATGGATCGTTCATAGGGAATTGGATTTGATACCAATTTTTCTTATCCTTTAGGATAAAGACCACTGGGGGTGAATCAGTTGTTCATTTTTCTTTTATTATAATGTTTCATAACATCATTGGGAAATTTTATTAACCTGTGAAACATGTAAAAGTTATTATCCACTCAAATAAAAATTATCAAAATCACCATTCATATGAAAAAAATGTAACTAGGAGGAATCACATTATATTTACAAGGTTTGGAACGAATACCAACTCCTTGATATGTTGGATAGTCCCAAAAAAATGGATTCTGTCACTATATTATTTGGTTAATACAATGGCACAAGAAGTGAAATATTATACAATATCTATAGAAACATTCATACTATAGTTTTTTATAACACTATCTACCCTTTTCAGTATCCAAATTCCATCATATATTTATAAAAATAGGTAAATAATCAATCTATTTCAACAATTGGTATATGTAAATAGATTTAGGCATCACATTCCTTCTTATTTTTTGATCCACATCAGAAAGTGTTCAATTCCTCCACAATTAAGATAAATAAATGTTCTAATGTGTATAATATTCAAGAAAATCATCAATTATCTATGGTTTTTTTGTCTTGAAACATTTTATAGAAACACTATCTGGAAATCGTCCTTATAAAAATCTAGTTTGATCTACCTCAGCCCTATATATTCTTCCAAATTGGCTTGGTCTGAATGGACTTAGTCTGATTTTTTTATTCTTCTACCTTATCCAACTGTGTAGAAGCTAAATTGGAATCTCACAATTCCTCTATCCGGTGTAACTAAATGCAATGAAACATGCTATGATGGATGTCCCTTTGATTGGATCACTCCGATGGACATTCTCTATTGAAGTGTCTTCTATTCAAACTTTCTATAATGAATATATTGGACCTCCTATGATAATCTTCCTCAACATTGACATAAAAACAATGTCTGTTTGGGAACTAAATACATATTCCACTATTATCATATCTTTAGTTCACACGAAAAGTTCAAGTTGGTGAAGCACAAGTGTGTTGTTTTATCCTTCCATAGGTACCCAAAAATGGAAAAGGTGAGAAAATGAATTCTTTTTCCCACTCAATGAAATTAAGAATTATCATATTTCTCATTAATTTATGTATTCATCATTTAATTATTAACCACTTATTAATACTTCTTGGTGATTTTATAATCTTATTGAATCTTATCAAAGAATAAAACTTCTTTACTTTTATAAGTATTTTTTTCATTCCAATTCTTCATTCCAACTCTTCAGCATGATTCTTCATTATGATGATTTCTTATAAAAAATTGATGATGGCCAATTTTGACGATCTCTTATGAAAATTGAATGTTGTCTCATATAGTTTCTCCATATTGACTTTTTATAAGCACATTAAAAATAACTCCAAATTATTTATGACATTAATAAATTCTTTATAATAATGATCTTGCATTCAATGATTTTATCAGTATCAATCCATATCTAATGAATCTGTATCTTCATTACTTATATAGATCATTCCCGGTGTCAGTATGATGAGTTTGAGCTACTGTTATGAGATAATCAATTCGATTTTTATTTTATTACTGACACAATTGTAAGATAAAAAGGTATTAATTTTAGTTTTCTTGGCCCAATTGAAACACACATTAACCTAACGAACATGGTTGACTACATTTTTGATCATCATTCTGTGGAAATTTATTTGAATCCATAAATTGGATAATTATTTAAAACTATCCAAACTTTCTCAAACATTCATCCTATGATAAAACTCCACATAAAATATACAATGGATTCCAACAATATGAATCTTTTCTAAAATCCATTATGATGGATCAGTGCCATAACAAATCTAATGGACCAGTGTCAAAAGTAATTTTTTTAATTCATTATGATCAATCTTCTATCCTTCTATTATTTTCACACTGATGAATCTCATCCAGGTAATCATTATCCTTTTGTGTCTGGTGTTCCTCACACTAATAAACAACATTAAGAATACATTATAATTTATTCTCCTTTATTCCAAAATATTATGCTTTTATCAGGTCTTCATCATGAATTTGAATACATTTAGGATTGGTATAGAATCATTTGAATTTCATTCGGATGTATTGTAAATCCCCAACCAGACAATAACTTATTTTATTCCAATCAAGACTCAATGTGATTGGAAGAACCAGCTCTACCCTACCTTTTATCACATGTTTTCTAGATAACTTATGATATTTAAAAAATTATAAATAACAATGAATAATAATATTTATTATTAAACGAATACTCAAATACATATTCTCATTAAAATCAAAACATTCATTCTAGACTAAATACGATTTATAGTAGATTCTGAATTTTTTTATCAAACTCCCAATCTAATAGATCATATTCAATGACTCACACCGATGGGAAGATTTTTATTCCATATATTGATGGATTAGGGCTGTTGTTCTGGGTATGATACATCTTTCAGGCCAGTCTGATGGTCAGTCTGATGATGTGTGTCCGAAATCCATAACTCCACCTTTTATTAACATCAACTATATATCATCTATTGACAATAAAAACAGAAAATGGTTCTAGAAAAGTTTCCCCTTCAAATATCATGCACTTGTAAATGTTTCGGGGGAGGAGTTATTTATTTTTATTGAAATTATGGGTTTTACTAGGATAGTGGATTCAGGATTCAGTTTGTATCTTATATTATACAAGATACAAGAAACAAATAGTTCTTAAAAATAAATTTCCCCTTATAGATTGGGAACTTTTATAGGGATATTTCATTTTTTTCTCACATTGGAGTTGTTCCCAGGATATGATATATGAGTGTCACTACAAAGATTTTATAGAAAAGAATCATTCAATGCATTTTTATTATGGAGAAAATGGCCCCATGTACAAATATAAGGAGTATGAAAGGAAAAAACCCAAAGGATAAATATTATATTTTCCATTGTAGATGGTCATAGTATTATAGGATCTAGGTTTCAGTATATATCTTGTGATTACAGTAATCTAGACTCACATAGTTATTGTATAGTAATGCCCCCTACATTATTCTAACTCATATATAGAGTAAGGGGTATTTTTCAATCACATGTTTATCAATGAGAGAATTGTATCAAAATATCATGCACATATCGAACTCATACAAAAGAGAGATAAATTTCAATATTTATAAGGGGAGAGTGAAATATGGATCTATGGTATAGTACATATATGTTTCAATAGAAACCACATGGATGGAAATAAAAAATACATGTATTTATTCTCAATAATTATTCCTTGCATAGATCTAAATCATATGTGAGGAAATGGGTATTAATTTTATGATGTATAAGGTGAACATGTGTTGAGTACTTCTAAATGGATCCATCATTCATGTAGGGGAAAATATAGTATAAATGATGGTAAACTCAAATCAGTTTAATGTCATATAGTTTTGAATTACACCGCATTGTTTAACATCATGTGGCAGGGATGGTAACCATGTAGTATAATGAATTACATTTAGGATGTTATTTCATTGAAGTTTAAACTCATACCTCTGTAAAATATGATCTATTTCACATGGGTTTCATTAGAAAGTGTAGTGAAAATGACTTTTCTATGTGATGGGTAAAGTAATGTATCAACATAAAAGAGTGAATGGTTAAACACCATGAATATGTGAGGAAATTTTAAAACAATGTATGATTAGTGGGAAATATCATAAATATTATTTTCACAATTTATAGGTATATATGGTGTAGATTAGGAAGAAATATCTATGCATCCCAAATAAATGATAATAATAACACACATAGTTCTTATAATGATTCAATCTCTAGAAAGGTCAAAGTAAAATACATGAGAAATTATTTACCATTGAAAAACATTTTGGGGTATAGTATAGGTATCCAGATGTCACTATGTACCCTTTAAATATAAAAATATGCCACACATCATTCTTAAGAAAGATTTCATGTACTGATATGTCTCATCCATATGGAGAGGTAATTTCTTATAAATGGATCTTTCTATTTTATGGGTTATGGGTTTTACAGGGTGGAACACTCTATGTTGTTTACGACCATGTATGATTAAATACATGACATATAGTTTTAGATAATTTTACTAGGATTTGAATTTTTATAGACTAATTTATTGATTCTATGTCTTCCCTGGGAAGTTTATATTCATATGCCACAAAAATATGATGGGATGATTAACATAATTTTTCTCGTACATGCACCAGGGACTTTAAAATCATATCGCTAAGTCAATATCTAAATAATTTATAATTTTTATGGTCAGTAATGCACTATGAATTTTAATGTCAAGTGACATTGAGTTGTGCTAGTTAGTTTAACATCATGCATCTTAGTATTGAATTGGCCAATTTAAATTCATTCATATGATACTTACATTGGGTAGTTCAAATTCAGGAATCATGAAATTTTTTGTGGTAGTTTCTGGTCATACAACATTAAATTTCATTGGGCAGTTTAAATTATTACATATTATACTTGTAATTTTTTTTAATGTCATGTAACTTGGACCATCCTAGGGATGTTTAATATAGTGTAGGTCAAGATTGTACTGGTTAATATAGATTCATAGTGGTTAGATTCTCTCCAAGTATTTTAAATTCATACATATTAAAATTAATTTGGGCATTTAAATTTTATGAAGCAATAACTTTTGATTGGTATTTTAAATTCCTACATCACTAACATGATTGGGTTCGTTTAAAGTATTATTTTCTATACTTCCATTTGTATTTTTGAATTTTTTAATCTATGAATTATGTCATTTATTATAATGTCATGCATATTGAAAAATTCTCTTATCAGATTGTTGTCATGTTTCTTGTACATATAATAAGTTGTTTAAATATATATTTTTGGGGTTTGTGATAAGAAATTTAATTCCATGAAACTTGAAAATGAACCAGAATGTTTAAAATCATGAATCTTAGACATGAGAAAATAATTTTAATTCCATACAACTCAGACTTTACCTATAAATTTTAATGTTATACAACTAATAATTTCATTTGGAATTTTAATTTCACATATCTTGGACATAAGTTGGGATATTTAAAGTGTTTTATATCAGACTTACACTTCACTATATTTATTAAAATTATTTTTTAAGGAACAATACATTAGTTTGGGGTGTGATGTGTTCCCCATAAATTATGTATATAAAGTAATATCTATGGTAATAGAACTTGTGTATAGCATAAGGTTCCTCACATATTAGTTCCATCAATAGAGAATGTTTCCTTCGTATTATTTTGTATCGGGGAACCATTTCGTATTCTCCTTTATGTAATGATTAGAGGTGGTACTTAATGTTAAAATCTCACAAAAGTTTATTTTAATACACTTCCATGTTTTCTAATTTCTAGAACCTATTATTTTCATTTATTTTTAATTAATTAATATGTTTATGTGACCATTCATCTTCTAATAGATGACTATAGGGATTGAATTAATGTGAGGGTAAATGGACATCAGTGGTCAGTAAAACATCTATTAAATAAAGAAGAAAATAAGGGGAATCTTGTTCAGTGGTTCAATTTTTTGGTTTGAGAGGCCCACAAGGTATGTAAGAGTTTCTTATCCCAATATAAAATTTCCTTTTACACCAATTTTGAGATTTTATTTGACATAATATTATTAAAATTATTTAAATATTTATTTTATACTACATTATAATTATATGTATTTGTTGAAACTAATGTTCTAAACCAAGTATTGCCTTTTCAACATAGAATAATAGAATTTGGTTACATTTTCCATCAATATTGTATGAGGGACACAAAATATAGTTATGAAGATGTACTTTAAGAAGATAATGATGTTATTAATCCCATATTTCACAAGGGGAATGGAATTAGAAAATTTTTATAAGAATGTTTTAACACTAATAATGTACTTAATCTTCCTAGATATAGCTAGTGACCATAACATAAATTCACTATATAAAAAATATATAATAGTAAAAAGAAGTATAAAACACACAATAGGATATGGTGGATCACGTTATAATATATTTTACTGGAGTGAAACTCCATACTGAATTATTTTTAGTTATGTTTCATCATTGTTTATAAATAACAAATCCTCATAATCTAGTTGGAGAACCTAGTTCCTAACATGTGGGTTATATAAGACCCATCATAGGCTTCTAGAATTATGGTTGGGGTCTATCTCACTAAAATTAATCTAATAAGGACTCCATTTAAGCACTTATTATAGACAATGTTATTTTCATTCATCACATAATGAAAGGGTGATGTTTTCTACATGATATTATTTTTCTGCCTTTCTCAGATCAGTCTGATAATAAGGTTCTTCATTGAATTTATTTATTTGTGGGGACCATCAAACAATTAATTTATAGAAACATAACACTATTTATTCTTATATGGAAAATAATTTTTATAAAACACATGAGCTTAATTCTTACAAAAAATATTATTTCTTCTTAAAAAAATGTTTTATTTTCACAACATGCAATGAGATTTTAAATGAAATGAATTTTGTTGAAAATAAAAATAAAATCATGCTCATGAAGAATCATGGAAATATGGTTTTATGATGATGTTAAAATCCATTCATGTCGTATATTTTTTCAAAAACAACCTTCTCATACTCTTTCTGAATAGTCAAAAAATACCACTTATGGAAAACGAAAGAATGATTCTTTCCACACTGTTTCCTAAAAATTAACCAATAAGTAAAACTAACATTAAAAAATAGTATAAGAATATAAATACTATTAAATATTTAGGATACATAGAATTGGATGATAAGTATACCCAATAAATACTTACGTATAAACAATCTCAAAAAATAATGAGATTATGAAATTATTCCTTACCTTGTGCTTGATTTCTTCCGTATGTGTCCAAAACAACTCTATAGTGGGTTTAAAAATATTATTAACTTATTAAAGAGCCATAATTATATTTTTTATATCATATATGATTCACTTATGTCTTATATTACCCATTTTTTTTATCATTTCCATGTTAAATTAAGGTCTTTGGTAATAATTATTTTATTTATCATATGTGTTTTGACATGTTATTATTGATATTATTACATATATCATGATTTAATTACATAGGGAATGTAAACAAAGATTTATATATAATAAATATTATGTATATAAATATATATAATTGATATATAAAGGAAATGGAATACATCATTCATGGAGACGGTAGGTCTTATGTACACATGAACATTGTTTCTGTTTCCTTGTTGAATTGAATGGAAGCAAGTAAATGATATTTATATGTATGAAAATATAAATAAATACAATATAATTATTATGTCATATATTTCATTCTTATTTATTATATATACTTTATAATAATTCTTGAATGGTTAATGTCGAGAATGCATCTCATCGCATCACTGAGATGGTAGGTCATGTGTACGCACGAGCAACCATATCATTCACTTAATAGTTTAATGGTATGGAATTGTATGGTATATTAATTATATAAAATAATTATAATTTTATATTTATTATTTAAATCCATTATACCCATCCTTATACCCATTAAAATTAATTATATTTGAAAAACAAATTACCCCACGACGTGGAGACAGTAAGCTATACGTATTCACACATGGATATATTGTTATTCATAGGATGGATGAAAGAAGGTATAAGTTTTTCCCATAATTATAATAACATCTCATCATTTAGAATATATTGGATTTATTACTTTAGTATGGGGACAAAATAAGAAGAGGAAGTAGAAGATGAAAATAATTTTCAAATAGGTGGTAAAAAAATTACATCTTTTCAAGAATCTCTTTCTAATTTGCACCAAAAGTGTCTACAAGATGAATTTCTACAAACTGTGTGGAATATATAATGAAGTTAGTGATGTTGGGAGAGGAACTGGGAAGGTTTTAGGTGAGAAAAAGGTCTTTTGATGTGTGATTAAAAGAGATGGAGATGATCCCTTTTATAAGAGATGGGAGGGGCACCTTTGGATATACCAAAACTATTAAATTAATATAAATTATTTTTAAATTAAAATTCATAAAAAGTAGATTATTTAAAATATAAAATGATTTTGGATCTAAATCCTCTCATATAATAAAATTTATACATGTTTTTAGTTTATTTTAAACCTTAACATTTTTATTTATCCTCAGTTAATCTATTTAATTTTAATTAAAGTAATAATATTCTAAATAATAAAGGTTAATTTTTATAAAATATCAATAGCATCAATTTTGATAGTATTCATTTAATTGACAATTAAATAAAATCCACACATAAGATAAATTTGAAACAAAATATTTAATACACTCATAAAATGTCACAGTAACCAAGAAAATTCCTTAAGAACATTAATTAGTTCTTATTATAATTATTTTAATATTTTTAAAACCATTTATTTTATATTTCTATAAAAAAAATAATTTACACATCACCATTGTGTCATCATTAATGATAATTGTTTAATATATAAAAAATTAAATTAAATTAACATGATGTATATAATTTAATTTTATTTATGGAGACTATTAGGTTCAATGTTTTATGAAGTTTTTCACTACATTAAAATTATTTTACTTATAAGATATATTAGAGTGACATGATTTCACTTTCTTTTGTATTAATTATAATTACATCACATTAATGGAATACATTTAATTAAATTAATCAAATATGACACTTAGGTGATACTGGTTGAATTTAACTCATCAAATAGGATTTTCCTATGTGCTTGGGTAATTTTATTATGTTTATCATATTGTTTGTTACTATAATTTACCCGATTTACCGTTAACCGTGGTAAATTAATATAGTTACTATTCATAATATCCTGAAAAAAGTAACCTATTTACATAATTTTGACCCAATGATTCCAAATGTGGAATACATTTTTCAATATTCAAAATAAAAAGGTTGTAGTAATAATTTTAAAATTAATTCTCGTTGTTAGAATGAGAAAGCGGGTTTTTAAGAAGAAAAAATTATCAAAAGATTAACATGTGTTTATATCCAATTTAGATATAAAATTATATCCATTGATGAAAATTGTATTAAAT
Source organism: Viscum album (assembly GCA_963277665.1). Lineage (NCBI taxonomy): Eukaryota > Viridiplantae > Streptophyta > Magnoliopsida > Santalales > Viscaceae > Viscum > Viscum album. Next base: position 2,058,273,261 of record OY728133.1, on the reverse strand, counting down.
GATAAATAAATATCCCAATTACACTTTAAAACCAATTAAAAAGATAATATAACTGTATAAATAAATTAGATGAAAACGTAGTTTTGAATTAAAATGCAGTATTTTTTTATTATTCGTTAAAATATGAATATCATAATAAAGATAAAACAATTTGAACCACGATAAATTTTGATGTCTGTATTCCATATAATAATTATATTATATCAATCATAACTTATTAAATTGTAAGAAACTATATTTAAAAAGGGTTCTCCATGAAAAGGCAGTAAAACTAATGTTTTTTTTGAAAAATACTCCTTTTATAAAAAAATTGAATTTGTTCTAAAATCATATCTAGAAAATATTTAAGATGAATTCAAAACATTAAATTGAATATATTAAGTATATATTTCAGTAATAAAATCCATAAATTTCTATTTTATTATTTTATAGACTGACATATTTTCATTTAAATAGTTTTTTAAAATGATGTTAATACTATTCATACCCGCCATTATAATGACTAGGTTATAAAATTTAGTAATAAATTATACTCTATGTTTCAAGAAATTAGTTCTTTAAAAATTAATTTAAATTGTGTGAAACACATGTAAAGAATAGATTTGGTATACTACACGTTAATACGGTGTGACATATAGAGCATGCTAATCTTTGTGAAGCGTATAACACAAGACATGAAAGAAATTAAAAAAATCCATTTCATAGAATCTCAGGGTGTTACATTATACATACCTTAAAATGAATTTCTCCACCGAGATTCAATAAGGGTATAATATTTTTACTACTTGAAATTTTATTTTACAGAAACCCACATCGTAATAATGAATATTAAAACTTCATATTAAAAAAAGAAAGTTAGAAACATAATGGTCACCCAATGAAACTCATCACAGGGTTTCTATATAGAAAAACATAAGTGGGAAGTGAAAACATGGATATTGAATAAAAACCTAACCATATTGTAAATATGGATATTGATGGAGAATAGGGTTCGGTGAATGTTAACAACCAGAGAGCCATAAATCTATGATGAATTAAGAGACCACCAGATTCATTGGATAAGATGGTGCTAAGATAACATTTTTCGTTCTCAAGATGCATTCCCTAATGTTGAAGTTTTTTTTATGAGAATAAATACATGTTTGATTTTTGGTATGATATCACCATTTTCCATGCCTTGAATAATTTTCACTTCATCACTTCTTTATAAAAATGAATTTGTATTTATCATTCTTGAAGTGTCGGCATAATATGCGATAGAATGATAGGTCATTCCATCTATCTCAACAAAATAGTTAGCGCAAGTAATCAAATATGCATAATTCCACCCATAGTGAGATAATACATAAATCTACCAAATATTAATTGGAATAAAAATTATAATTTCCATAAATGGACAACATTACAATTATTCTAAAAATAAAAAATATAAAACACATAGAAAAAGAGACCTAAATCCACTTAACATTTACATACCATATCTCACAAGGTAGTTCTTGGCTGTCACATTCCAAGAATGTGAATATCTTAATCTTGTATTCGCTGGAAACATGTTAATAACATGAATTACCATAAAAACATAATGAAAACATGAATTCATTCAAAACTAACTTAGTCCACACATTAATAATAAAAAAACTTCTATATAATCAAACCATGATATCACTTTGTCCTTTTATCTATCATGAATTTATTAATACTATAAAACATCTGCTTATCTTATAATCCCTTCATTATGCGCATATTATTTTCTTTCAAAAAATATTTCAATTACTTTTTATGGTTAATGGTATCATATAATTATGAAGAACCAGAATGGAAAAATAAATTGCTATTCCGATATTCCATAATACCATAGAGGAGATCCTGAAATACTATTTTGGAATCCCATTGTATAAAAACTTAATCAAACGTTTACTTTATTATCATACTCAACATTTCCAATAGTGATTTCATGTCGTTTTCCTTTTTCTTTGGCCTTAAGAGGTTGTTGATGTCGATAATCATCCATAACCCTAGTATTATGGAATTGGTTAACATAATTCCAAATTTCAATGCACTTGTAGCATTGATGGTTGGGTGGAGCGTTCTGTGTAGTATTTTCTCTATTCACATAATTAGAAACCATTTTTCCATTACATCAGCACTCAAATCCTCAATGAATTTATTTTCCACCCATAAAACAATTGATAGTCCCTTTAATAATGTATCCACCATGCTTATTTCCACATTTTGACCATAAGGAACCATTCATCTTCTTTTCAATATTGTTTTGATCTTTTTCCTTGAACTCCGTCTTTCACTTTGTGTCAATACCATGAAATTTATATGTAACGCGAAATTACATTTCTACCTTGACAACAGAACAAAAAATATCTTCATAGCTACAAAATTCTATTATATTTAATTCCCTTCAAAAACATTGTTTTAAGCCACTGATGAATCGAATAACTTTACTTTTATGTTGGATGATAAATCCAGAAGATACCTTATATGTATTGCAAACTATTTGTGGTACGTACTAATGGATGCATCATCGTTTTGACTAATCTCAAGGAACTCAGTTTCTATATTTGTTTGAATAATATGAGAAAAGTAATTGTTGAAAAATATGTTCCGGAACTCGTCCTATTCCATGGAATGAATTTCATCTTGCTGCATTATATTCATGATTAGGGTCCACCACTGGTCTAATTCTCCATCTAAATGATATACAACCAAAGTTACTTTTTCATGTTCCGAATACTGAAGGACGAAAAAGATATCTTCAAAGGTACTGGTCCATTTTTTTGCAACATGTGGATCAGAATACAAACTAAAAGATAGTAGATGTTGCCTCACGAAGGACTCAAAAGAATGTTGTTCCCATATCTGTTCATTTGGGAGTGTAAAATGATTCATATCTTATGTATGTAATGAAATTATAGTTTCATTCCATATCACATAACATTTTGTTGATCAGGAGGACAATCATTACATTTCCTAGTGCATTGATCATTAACACAGTTACATCAGGTTCCTTCTATTATCTAAAACCCAAAAAGAATAGTGTTAGAGAAAAATATCATACTAGGAAAACAATATAATCAAGGGGGTTTAATTTAAATCTCATCATGTTAGGTTTAATACTATGTTATTCATGATCATTACCATAATTCTTAGAATGTAACCTATAGTTAAACTTACCATTAGAGACATCTTTGGACCTACATTATAAATATCTCTAGGGATCTCACTAAAGTTTCTGCATCATAGTTACTAATAGATAACTAAAAATTCACTATGATACCAACTATAAATACCCAATATTGATGTACATGGACATTACATTACTTTTTCAGAATACATAACACATGACCGAAACAGATGTCCCAATACCATATTAGATTAGTGCCTTTGGTAACTTGAAAACATAAACATCTAGTTCATAAAACATCTACATTATCTCTATCTTTATTCTTCATAACTAGAATCGCTTTTTGAAACATCTTACTTAATAAATGTCTTCCAATCATTGGGGAAGAGAAACATGAAAATGAGTGAGCTCAAATGATCAGTAAGGGTATGCATGGAAAATATCATAGAAAACAGAAACATAATAATGTAAAAAATGAACATAAATTTTGAAAAAAAAAACATACCACATTAAACATATACCAAAATATTGAGTCATGAAATAAATCTTGGTTGTTCATAAGGCATAAATCATAATAGAACCATGAACCATGAGAAAATAGCATTGGCATAAAACATGGAATCGTTGAAAACAAATAAGAACCTAATATGATTTCCATAGTAGCTAAGGAATTTTTTCCAAGACAATCATAGTAGACACAGTCCATTAATGGACTGTGTTTACATGATGTTATAGCTATTTATTACTGAACTAAATTTACTTTTTGTTCAAGCCCAGTATCAAAAAAATTGATTTATTTAATTACCCGGATCCGGGTGTGACTCAACGGGTGCCCCGAACCCGGTTCACCACATGACCTCAAGCACATTTCCCCAAATTCCAGAGGCTGTTGACTAGCAACGAGGGCCCAAGTCTGATAGTGGGGAAACTATGACCTCATTTGTCAAAGTGTAGCGCAATAGAATGAAATAAAATATACATCAACAGCAGAACCGGTAAACCATGCAAAACAGAAATAACAACTGCAGTAGGTATAACCAACCAGTATATAATAATGATGCAACATGACTGAAATTCATGGAAGGAAGATAGAACATGTTACACGACAATACAATACAGTACAAGTACAGAAAAAAAGAACAAAACAGTTGGTAGCATCGCAAGACTAACCCCGGTCCCATGCTCCTTTATTTCTTGGCAGCAATCAAGTACCTATATAAGGACCCTTTCCCTTATCCACACCTATAGAAACAAAATTTGTTTGGGCCGAACAGAATGACCCAAACAGGGTGTGAGAAATATATCTCAGTAGGCACCCACCAAAGGCTCGGGCCCAACTGGGTGTAAAAATGAAACACAGTGTGTAGTAGTGAATGTAATAAACTAAGCTGTACTCAAAAGTAACTAACTTAATAGTTATATTTCCATTTAATTATTCATTTAATACATTTAATATAATAAAACACCACAGTTCATTTCTATGTAAACGGTCTGTGTCCTCAGACACGCAAACCTTTACCTTCAGGTAATCAGAAATGTAACCCGAAGGTAATTGCCCACAGCCATAACAAACTTTTCCCTCAGGCGTACGTAGATTCACCCTCAGGGACAGAGTCTATTTCCCACAGGCACGGAAGATTTTCCCTCAGGCTAAGATAACAACTGCCCTTGCGGTAAGCAAAACAACGCCCATGGGCTAATTAAAACACTACCCATAGGCGCAAGTTACCAGGCCATGCCCCACATGTAAATAAACGTTCACATTCAATTCCTCTCAAGGAAAAAGTAATGCATAAAATAAACATGGAATACCCTCGGGTATCCTGGCGAAACAGATAAACAGAGGAACGCACCCCAAAGGTGGTCCTGGATCCTAGAAATGATCCCAAACTACAGTTTTACAACTTTATTCAATCACCTCTACAATCCTAGGTATTAAAAATATCCACGGCCTCAGCCACATGACACCCTAAATATGGGTTCATAGCTCAAAACACACAAACAACGCACGACAGTTTGAAATAAACACCAAGCCACCAACCTTAAACACCAACGAACGATATACTTGAATGACGCCTTCTGGAATGTCCATGAATGACACACATCTGAGGTAATGTAATTCTTTCATAAATGAAAATAATTCCCATTAGGGAAAGAATTGGCATGAACGATTAATAGAGAGTGTAGGGCTTACCCGTGCGGTTCCAATGAGATCATCTGAAGTGAAAATGGATTCCCGACATGCGCTCAGCGGGTCTCCAAAGCTCCGGCCTTCTTCTCCCGAGCCCTCTTCCCATTCTAAGCCTTCCCTGTGAAAATGGGAGGCTACTGCCCATTTTAAGTGAAAAAAAATACACGGCGTGTATTTCCATGTACACGCCATGTAATTCCCATTTTAACAGTTCCTCTGGATGTTTCCCGCCAGCGTGGCACTATTCATCTACTGACATGACTACCCGGTGTGTCTTCTTGAGTACACGGTGTGTGATATCACACAGCTAGCCACCACCACCCTATTCACCTGCCAACTTACTACACGGTGTGTAAAGGACCACTACAGGGTGTGTAGTCTGTTCCTACACCCTTCCTCACTGACATGGCCACACGCCCTGTGTACTCATCCCACACGTCCAAAAGTACACGATGTGTGGAAAAAGTACAGGGTGTGTACTTCAAACATTTACGATTTTTCCCCATTTTCCTTATTTTTTGAAAAAAACATAAGGAAAAGAGAAAGGAATAAACTTGTACCACAAAACTAAGAACCGGGTTCTTACAAACTTCCCCTTTAAAATAATGCGTCCTCGAATTTCCCTTCTAAGGGTGGTGAAGATATAGCCGTGAATAACTCCGGCCATTGATCACGTACATCGGTCTCCCGCTCCCAGGTTTCGTCCTACACTCGGCCATGCTGCCACAACACCTGCACGAGAGGAACTGACCGGCCTCGGAGAACCTTCATGCTCCTATCAACGATACAGATTGGATGCTCCTCAAAGGATGCATCTTCTTCCTGATCAACCTCCCCTGGATGAAATATCTGAGATGAGTCTGAATGGTAGTGGTGCAACTGAGATACATGGAAGACGTCGTGCATGGCTCAGTACCTCTGTGGTAACTGAAACCGATAGGTAACTGGCCATACTATCTCCAGAATCTCAAATGGCCCCACATACCGCAGTGAAAGTTTACCATGTCACCAGATCCGTCTATGTCCTAGCCTCGGCGAAACACGCAATAAAACCTGATCCCCGACCACGAACTCCAAGGGTCATCTGCGACGATCAGTATACGATTTCTGATGAGACTGTGCGGTATCCATCCACTTCTGAATCAACTAAACCTGCTCAGAAGTCTCCTTTACGATACGTGGTCCCAGTAAAGTTTCCCCACCTACCTCTAACCAGCACAAAGGTGATCGACATGTCCTACCATATAAATCCTCGTACGGTTCCTTCACAATAGTTTCCTGAAAGTTGTTATTATTGGAAAACTCAACTAGGGGTATATGCTTCTCCCCAGAGCCCCGAAAGTCTAGGAAGCATGCACGCAGCATGTCCTCAATCACCTGTATCATACACTCTAACTGGCCATCGGTCTGAGGGTGGTAGGTTGTGCTCAGAAGCACCTGTGTACCCCGTGCCCTCTGAGAACTCTGCCTGAAACAAGATGTAAAATGAGCACCCCTATCTGAAACTATAGAATGAGGGACCCCATGAAGACGTACGATCTCTCAGATATACAACATTCCGAGCTCGTCAACACCGAAGGTCTCCTTGATCGGCATAAAGTGATCAACCTTAATGATTCTGTCCACAACAACCCACATGACATCATTGCCTCGAGGTGACCTCGGCAAACCATTCACAAAATCCATCGTGACATTATCCCATTTCCACTCCAGAATGGGTAACTACTATAACAGCCCAGCTGGCCTCTGATGTTCTGCCTTCACCTACTGACAGGTGGAACATCTCGTAACAAAACCAGATACATCACTCTTCATACTCGACCACCAGTAGTGACGTCTCAAGTCTCGGTACATCTTGTTAACCCGAGGATGAACTGCCCAAGATGAAGCATGAAACTCCCACATCAGATCTTCATGTATATCCCCTGGAACCCATACTCATCCATGGAAACGCAGAACCTCATCATTTTATATCGTCCAACCCAGAGGAGGGTCCTCTCTTGCCACCGACTCCCATAGAACTAGGCCTTTTGAATCCGATAGTTGTCTCATCCTCACTCTATCTAGGAGGGTAGAAGTCATATCTAAAGAAGAGAGATAGGTCTGCCCTTGACTGTCATGCACCTTCAAATGCATCTCATAGAACAAATCCATAAGCTTCCACTCATCACTGGCCTCCTGCACAACTTGTATCAGAGTCTTCCTACTCAGTGCATCGCCTACTGTATTACCTCTACCAGATGTATAGGAAAGCTCAAAATCGAAGGACTGTAAGTACTCGACCCACCTTCGCTGCCTCAGATTCAAGTCACACTTAGTAAAGATATACTTGAGACTTTTGTGGTTGGTGAAAACCACAAAATTCTCTCCCAATAGATAACGTATCCAACAGTATAATGCATGAACAACTACAGCTAACTCAAGATCATGCGTCAGGTAATTCCTCTCATGTGGCCTCAACTGCCAAGACCCATACACAACAACTCGATCGCCCTGCATCAATACTGCTCCCATCCCAATACCTGATGCATCATAGTAAACTATATATCTCCTCCACTGCTCTGGGAGTATCAGGATCGGTGCTGATGTCAACCTTCCTTTTAGGTCCTGAAAGGCTATCTCGCAATATTCTGACCAAATGAACTTCACACCCTTCTTAGTCAGACCCGCCAATAGTGCTGCTAAGCAGGAGAAGTCTTGTATGAATCGCCTTTAGTAACCAGCCAGCCCTAAGAAACTATGTATCTCAAACACGTTCTTAGGTTCCTCCCTGGAAACTACTTCTCTCACCTTCTCTGGGCCTACTGCAACTCCTGCCTCTGAGATGATATGACCCAGGAAGTGAATCTGGTCCATCCAAAAGTTTCACATGGAGAGCTTATCATATAACCGATGATCTCTTAGTGTACTCAATACGATCTCAAGATGGGTGGAATGGTCGTGTCGAGTGTGAGAGTACACCAAGATGTAATCCATGAATACTACCACAAAATAATCAAGGTACGGATGGAACACATGATTCATCAGAGCAATGAAAACTTCTGGCGCATTCGTAAGTCTGAACGGCATAATCATGTACTCGTACAGACCATATCTGCTCCGAAAGGCTGTAAGCAATATATCCGATGGTCTCACACACAGCTGATGATATAATGACGTCAGGTCAATCTTCGAGAACACTCGTGCTCTATGAAGTTGATCAAAAAGATCATCTATCCTCGACAAGTGATATTGGTTTTTAACCATCAACTGGTTCATCTTCCGATAATCCACACATAGTCTGAGGGTACTGTCTTCCTTCCTCGCAAAAAGTACCGGAGAACCCCAAGGAGAAGTAATGGGTCGGATAAAACCCTTTGACTGTAACTCCTACAACTGCCTCTTGAGATCCTGCAACTCAGGTGTGGCCATAATATAAGGATGAATGTACACCAGTGCTGCTCCTGGAACAAGCTCAATAGAGAAATCCACATCTCGCTCTTGAGGTAGACCTGAAAAGTCATCCGCTAAGACATTCCTGAAATGATCAACAACTAGAGGTAAATTAGTCTAACAATTCCCCTAATCATCCAGATATAAACTCGTAATATGAATTGTGACACCACCTCACCCATGATGTTATGGTCCAGCTCAACTCGCCTGAAAATACCATTCGCCCTTGTATAGAAACACTCCACCCTCTGGGGACGTGAAATTCACCATGTGACGATAGAAATCTACAAAGGCTCGAAAGGGAACCAACCAGTCCATCCTAAGATTGATGTCATAGATTTTCATCTCTAAGACATAGAGGTCCCAATGAAAGTGACACCCACCAACCTCAAGGGGGAACTCTTGACACTGATGCACACTATCTTTTCTAGTCCACAACAGAGTGTCTAGCGTCATGGTATCAGACGAAGAAGAAACACAGAGCCCAAGCCTCTCCACAACGGGTTCGAGTATGAAACTATGCGTAGCACCCATATCAAAAAGTACTAAAGATAAAACAGAAGCTACTAGAATAGTACCTCTAACTATAGAAGGTCTGGGATCCTACTCTTGCTGGGTCTGTTGCACTGCATTTGCCTGCCCAGTGCCGCGGCCCTGCGACACAACCTGGCTACCCTGAGTTATCCTGCTCTGCTACCTCTGAGATCCTGGTGTATGGCTACCACGACCATGACCACCATCTATGCCTGCACGCCCTGACGCATTCCAGTTCCCTGACTGGTAAGAAGCCACTCGTCCTGCTCCCGCACGCAGAGTCTATACAGAACCCCTTTCACTAGCCACTGCTGGAAACGCCCTACAAAAGCATTGCAGGCGACCTATCTTGCCGCAAGCTCGACACTCCACTGGATCACGTGGACACTGTGGTCTCTTGTGCCCCTCTCTACCACACTGGTAGCACATGACCTGGACACCTGAAGAAACCGCCTGGCTGGTACTGCCACCTTGAGAGAAGTACATCTGTTTCTTCCTCTTACCAGTAGAAATATTACAAGTAACTGGTGCTGAACTGCCCTAGCCCACACCACTAGATTCCCACAGGTTCCTCTCTATAATAAGCACCTGGATCACAATATCATGTACAACATGCAACCTAAAATCATTCACCAGTGCTTGGATGTCATATAGAATACCATCCTCGAAGCGCCTGGCCCTCAACGTCTCATCACACACTAGAATGGGTGAAAAACGCTGAATCTCGTTAAACAAAGCAGAATATTCCATCACCGACATAGCACCCTACTGCAACTTCATGAACTCTCGAGCTCAGAATTCATAAAAGACTGCCTGAAAATCTTCCCACGCCATGTCTCTGTGATGCTCTAACTGGGTGGTAACATCCCACCACCTCTTGGAGGAATCACACAGCATGTAAGTCGCATGTTTGACCCTCCTCCCTGGAGGCGTCTCAAGATGCTCGAAAATAGTATGCATAGACCCCATCCAAGACTCCGCAGCTTGTGGCCCGCCATCCCCAGAGAATGTAGGCAGATGCTACTGCTGGAAGACACGAGTCAGCTCGGCCATAGATGTGGCAGCCTGCGGTGCTCCCTGAAAGGTCTGCACAAACCAAATAAAGTCTTCACAAAACTGCACATCTTCGCTTGTGTCTGGCATAACGGTTGGTGCCACATCTGGCTCTGTTGGAGGATCAACTAGTATCCCATGTCCCACCAACTCTGGAGAATATTCGTCATCTCTCTCCTGGTGAACAACGCGCGGTCGTCTCGACGGCATGAATCTACAAGGTCAAATGCACACCTTAGAATAAGATTAACAACGACTGAATACGAAGAAACCCAAAAGGGAACAGGAGGAAGAAGGAATTCAAAATTTTCAAAACAAGACTACACAACGTGTATACTGACTACACGGTGTATACCTGGATTCCCTTCCCCTGCTTGGGTCATTTTACACGGCTAAGCCACACGACACATTTAAACAAAACAACACGGCATGTATATCATCTACACGGCGTGTGTGGTGTTATTTTCAAACAGCCCATGTCATTTGTGACATAGCCGACACCTCTTCTTGATACTACATAGCGTGTGACACTCAAACACGGCATGTAAACTATCCCGTTTTCTAGCAACGCAAAAAAGTCCACACAGTCTGTCCTCAGACAAGACTACTCGGCATGTCCCACAGGTACACGGTGTATTCAAGGAGGGGTGACACCAACCAGTGTTGTTAGTGACACAGCCGAGTCCCCATGTTACACTACATGGCATGTTCATCCTTGACATAGTGTGTACTCAGGAGGATAACACTGACCCATATTGTTAGTTACATGTCCGGGTCCCCAGGTCAGACTACACAACATGTTACACTGTGGACACGACATGTATGTCTTAAGGACTCCTCCGTTCGTGTTGGTCATTACACGGGCGGACTCTGGGATAACACTATACGGCGTGTACATCCGGTACATGGCGTGTTCACCACAAGGTCTTCCCTTCCCCATGTCATCGCCCACACGGTTTGTGACACAGGACGAGACTACACGGTGTGTACTCTGGGTACACGGCGTGTACTCAAAAGTTTATTTTTCTACCCGAACAGACGGCCATACACGGCGTGTCTATAGTAATACATGGCGTGCATATTGGGTTTCTAGACAGTATGCCTCAGAAACTTCCCCAGAACCCAAGAAATACCCAAAAACAACCCTAAGTGTCAAATTCGGACCCCTGAGGGCCCATACTCCCCACGAATCAAAGTATGAAATCTTATCTATGTTATAACAAAATAAACAGTCAATGATCCACAAACTTTCAGTAAATGGGGGCCCATACTCCCCAAAAACCAAATTTGGCGTCCATTCTATCAACATCTTATACAGAAATACCCTATCACATCACAGGTATTTATCAAGCAGTTATCACAAAAACATGCTTTTCTAGCACACCAACTATCACAACACATGAAACTTCTAATGCATCTACACGGCATGGAACTATGCATGGCATGTGATTTATATATTGTTCCTAAATGATGAATGAGATGGAATACCCTCATCTCATTGGGTTTCAACTAATAAAACCCATTAATAAAATATAAACAACACAATATAAGTGTGTCACCCAACGGTGAAAATCAAATCAACTGTAAAATGCAAAATCAGTAAAATTTCAATACCAGGTAGACTGGATTTTCCTTGTACACGGGTTAGCTACACCCGGGTATAGATTATTACCAAATACCGTTTCCGTCCTATCCCTGACTAAGGCTCCAAATAGTAAGTCAATGAAAAGAACTCCTTTGATACGACTTTGTAATGTCCCGGATCCGGGTGCCACTCAACGGGTGCCCCGAACCCGGTTCGCCACATAACCTCAAGCACATTTCCCCAAATGTCATAGGCTACCGACTAGCAGCGAGGGCCCATGTCTGATAGTGGGAAAAATATTCCCTCATTTGTTAATGTGTAGCGCAGAGGAATGAAATAAAACATACAGCAACAGCGGATGCGGTAAACCATGCACAACGGAAAAAAAATAATTGCAGCAGGTATAACCAACCAGTATATAATAATGATGCAACATACCTCAAATTCTAGGGAAGCATCCAGAACATGTTACACAACAATACAATACAGTAAAAGTACAGAAAAACAGAACAAAATAGCTGGTAGCATCGCGAGGCTAAGCCCGGTCCCATGTTCCCCTACTCCTCGGTAGAAATCAAGTACCTGCATGAGGACCCTTTACCTTATCCACACCTGCAGAAACGCAATCTGTTTGGGCTGAAAAGTATGGCCCAAACTGGGTGTGAGAAATATATCTCAGTAGGCACCCACCAAAGGCCCATGCCCAACTGGGTGTAAAAATGCAACACAATGTGCAGTAGTGAATGCAATAAACTAAGCTGTACTCAAAAGTAACTAACTTAACAGTTATATTTCCATTTAATTATTCATTTAATCCATTTAAAATAAGAAAACACCACAGTGAATTTTTAATTAAATGGTCAGTGTCCTCAGACACGCAAACCTTTACCCTTAGGTAATCAGAATCATAACCCATAGGTAATTGCCCATAGGCATAACAGATTTTCCCTCAGGCGTACGTAGTGTCTCCTACAGGCACAAAGTCTATTTCCCATAGACACTGAATAATTTTCTCTCATAATAAGATAACAACTACCCTCGGTCAAATAAAAACAATGCCCATGGGCTAAATAAAACACATCCCTCAGGCACAAGTAACTGTGCCATGCCCAACATGTAAATAAACATTCACATTAAATCCCTCTCAAGGAAAAAGTAATTCATAATATAAACATGGCATACCCTTGGGTATCCTAGAGAAACGGAAAAATAGAGGAACACACCCCCATGGTGGTTCCAACGAGATCATCTGAAGCGGAAACAGAATCCTAACGTGCACTCGGTGGGTCTCCAAAGCTCCGACCTTCCTTTCCCAAGCCCTCTTCCCGTTCTAAGCCTTCCTTGTGAACAAGGGAGTATACAACCCAATTTAAGTGAAAAAACAAATTACACGGCCTGTATTTCCAAGTACACGGTGTGTACTTCACATTTTTAACTGTTCCTCTGGTGGTTTCCCTCCAGCATGACACTATTCTTCTGCCGACATGACAGCACAACATGTCTTCTTGAGTACACGATGTGTGCTGTCGCACAGCTAGCCACCGCCTCCCTATTCACCTACCGACTGACTACACGGCATGTAGTCGGTTCCTACACCCTTCCTCGCCGACATGGAAACACGCCCTCTGAACTCATCCCACACAGCCAAAATACATGGCATGTGGAAAAATTTCACGGCATGTACTTTCAAAATTTATGATTTTTCCCCATTTTCCTTATTTTCTGAAAAACACTTAAGGAATAGAGAAAGGAAGAAACATGTACCTCCAAACTAAGAACCTGGTTCTTACAATTTACATGTTGTTATAGTCATTTCTATCTCATGAGATATAAATATTTCCCCAATGAACTGGAGTGAGATATAGGTCCCACCCATCTCATTATGAAATAATTCTTACATGTTACACAAAAACATAAATCATTCATCATAGCATAATCCATGAAATAAAATGGTTTTCTTAAACATCATTTCATCATAACATAATCCATCTAAAAAATAGATTTAAGAAAAATAATTTCATCATAAACACAATCAAGTGAAAAAAATATTAGGTATAGAAACATAACATAATGCCATTTTAGGTGGAAAATTATGTTGATAAAACACTTGAGCTTCATTCTTTAGGAGAACTTCTTTTCTTCCTCCAAAAACATTTTCTTTTCTCAAAATTATAGGAAATTATAAAAGAATAATATTTATTTGAAAATAAACTTCAAATCGTGTAGAGGAAGCTTCATGGAAATAATTCATTATGAAGATGTAAAAATAAATTCATTCCATATAACTTTTAAAAAACATTATTCTTCTTTTCTTTCTGGAAAATTAAAAAAGTAACTTGTATGGAAAACAAAAGAATGATTCCTTCCATACCATTTAATAAAAATTCACCAATGGGTATAATTGAATTTAATAAATAGTAGAATAATAAAAATAATATTAAAAATTTAGCATACATGGAGGTGGATTATAAATATACCCCCACCAAATACTTACATATATAAAATCTCATAAAATGTTGAGATTGCGAAATTGTCCATTAATGTAGGTCTAATTTCTTCTGTATGTGCCTAAAACTATTTTATATTTTGATTAAACTTATTATTAAATTGTAACATAACCTTATAATATTTATAATATCATATATTATTTGCTCATGACTTTATATTACCCTTTTTTATCAATTCCATGATAAAGAATCACTTTAAGTAATAACCGTTTTATTTATCATATAAGTTTTGACATGTTATTTTGGTGATTATTACATATATTATGATTTTATTACTTCAGAAATTTCAAACATTATTTATATATAAAAAAATTAGTATATAAAAATATATATTATACATATAAATGAAATAGAAGACATTATTCCTAGAAACAGTAGGCTCTACGTACGCGTGAACGATATTTCTGTTTCATTATTGAATTGAATGGAAGAAAGTAAACGATATATATATATAGATAAATAAAATATCATTATTATGTCATATATTTTATTATTATTTATTTTATACACTTTATAATCATTCTTGAATGGTTATCGTGGAGACTGAATCTCATCAAATCATGGAGATGGTATGTCGTACGTACGCACGAGCAACGATATCATTTATTTAATGGTTAAATGGTATGGAATTGGATGGTATAGTAATTATAACTATTAATTATCATGTTGTGTTCATTATTTAAATCCATTATACTGATCATTATACCCATCCAAATTATGTATTGTTGCATAACAAATTACATCATGATGTAGATACAGTAAGTCATATGTATGCATACGTGGTGATATTGTTATTAATTGGATAGATAATAGAAGGAATACAGTTCTACCATAAATATAATAACATCTCAGAGTGTAGATGATACTAGATTTATAACATTTGTATGGGAAAGACATAAAAAGAGTAATTATAAGAGGAAAATAATTTTGAAAGAGGTGATAAAATAATGTCCTCTTTTTCGAGTATCTCTTTTTGATTTGCACAAAATATCTTTCTAGTTTGGATTTCATACCAAGGTTTGTAATAAATGATGAATTAAAGGAATTTGGGAGAAGAAATAGGTAGGTTTTAGCCAAGAAAATGGTCTTTAGAAGTGTGATTAATAGAAAAAGATAGGTGCCCTTTTAAAAGAGAGGGGAGGGGCACCATTGGAGATACCAAAACTATTAAATTAATATAAATTAGTTATAAAATTAAAATTCTTCCAAAGTAGATTTTTTTAGAATATATTATGAGGTTGTGTCTATATCCACTCATCCAATAAAATTTAGATATGCTTTTATTATATGTTAAAGCTTACTATTTTGATTTATCCTCATTTAATCTATTCAATTTTAATTGTGGTAATAATATTTAAAATAATAAATATTTTTAAATAATTACTTATGTGTTGTTAATTGTTCATAATTTGATACTTTATGAAATTTCAGACCTTATAATTTTCAATTTGTAATTTTTAAATATTTTTGTGATTTATTAATAATTTAATAATATTTTCTTTTTATAAAATATCAATAGCGTCAATTTTGACAGTATTCATTTATTTGACTTTAAATAAAATCCAAAAAGAAGATAAATTCGAACCAAAATATTTAATACACTCCTAAAATGTCATATCCATCTATAAAATTCATAGAGCACATTGATTAGTTCATATTATATTTCTTTTAATATTTTTGAAACCATTTAATATATATTTTTGTAAAAAATAATAATTTATACATCATTATTGTGTCATCACTAATGGTAATTATTTAATCTATAAAAATAATAACTAAATTCACATGATGCAGATAATTTCATTATATTTTTTGACACTATTTATTTTCTATGTTTTATGATGTTTATCACTATATTATAATTATTATACTTGTAAGATATATGAGAGTGACATGTTGTAACATTCTTTTGATTTAATTTAAATTATATCACATTTATGAAAAAAAATCAATTAAATGAAAAAATTCCCACCATTTTGTGACATTTTTTAAATTTATATCATACAATAGGATTTTGGTAGCTGTTTGGGTAATTTTATTATAATTATTATATTTTTTTACCATAATTTATTCGATTTATCTTTAACCGCAGTAAATTACCGTAGTTACTATTCATAATATCCCAAAAAACGTAACGTATTTAAATAATTTAAAACCACTAATTTTAAATATGGATTTCAATTTTGAAAATTCCAACATAATAGGTGTAGTAATTAATTTTAAATTAATTTTCATTGTCAAAACAAGAAAGAGGGTTTTTAAGAAGTAACAACTATGAAAAGATTAACATGTGTTTATATCAAATTTAAAATTAAAATTAAATCCAATGAAAAAAATTGGATTAAATTATAAAAACATAAACCAATTGTATAGTAAAAAAAATTAAAAATATAATCTAACTATATAAATAAAGTAGCTGAAAATGCAGTTTTGATTTAAAATGCAGTACTTTTCTCTATTCATTATAATTTGAATTTCATCAGAAAAATACCAAAAATTCAACCAACGTAAATTTGTATTTTCAAATTCCAATGAAGAAGTTTATTATTTCAAATATAACTTATTAAATTGTCCAAAACTATATTTAAAAAGGGTTCTCCATCAAAATATGGTAAAACTGTATTTTTTGAAAAAATAATTCTTTTTTTGAAAAAATGAATTTTTTGTTATTTGATATCTTGAGAACATATAAGATGAACATAAAAAAATAAATTTAATATATTAAATCTTTATATTACTAATTAAATAAAAAAAATTGATTTTATTATCTTATATACTCACATATTTTGATTTAAATATTTCTTTTAGAAGAAAGTTAATTATATTCATACCCACCATTATAATGACTAGGTTATAATATTTAGTTATCACTTATACATATTCATGGGTGAGATTAATTCTATCAAAATAACATTAAATTATGTGTAACAGAAGCCCAAAAGTGTGTTACGTATACTACATGCTAATACGGTGTTGCGTATAGTGCAAGTTAATCTTGGTGTAGCGTTCAACACAAAATATCAATGAAATAAAAAAGAATCTATATCATAAAATATCTAGGTGTTATAGCATTAATATTTTTACACATCTCACTACATTTCTATCACATGGGTCCCATATATATATATATATGTATTCAAAGGATATGCCTTTCAGATATTGGGATTATCAATGATTTCACCTTCCCATGTTCCATTAGATTTTGTATCATATACATCTGGCTCCCAGATTAGGTGGTGGAATTTGTGTTCATATGAATATACATAATTGTAGATGAGTTATATTAATTGAATGATGCTAAAAATATCAGATAAAAGTTCATCATTTAATCAAGGATTTTTTTAGTGGGGTGATTCCCATTCAGTAGATTATGATGGAACGAAATATGCAAGGATCATGTATTATTGGGTAGTTGGATGTGAATATACGTATTATTCCCCACTCTGCATCTGATGATTATTTATTCCTACAGAGGATGATTTTTATGGAATACCTCTAGTTAAATATTAAGGTTATTGTGCCATGATTGATTAGAAATGTTTTAATCTAATAATTTTGAGTACCCAATCTACAGTATTTTGGGCCACCTAGTTAATAAAATTGTGTTCACTCCTAGAGAGAAAATATTTTTAGTCACCTTATTTATCTGAATGGATAACAAACACATGGTATTATTCCTCTTTTTTTTATTATCACATATATATAATCAACTATAAAATGGAGATTATACATGAAGACAATGTAGTATTGTATAGTGTGGCCTAGCCTCTCATAGAAGGGGAAATAGTGAAGATTATCACTGAGCCTTACCCCATAAGGTGTCCTTGTATATTTTATATTGATTATATCATTTTCAAAGGATATTTTTAATTAATCATGAACAAGATAAATTTATATGGAATATTTTTTTCCCTTCCATTCCTCAAATCCCAAGCGACCGTTATCTATTTTTACCTTCATTCAAGGGTTGTATTGTGGTTGTTGCTACTTGGTGGGAGGCACCGAGAGATGAAATTCTCCCTTGGGATCTCTATAAAGAACAATAACATTATTATGTGTGATCTTAGTAGTTTATTCATTACCATAAATTTTACTTCTTTCTATGATAATAGGTTGATATTTCTCCATGGTTCACCAAATGACATCTTCGAGATGCTGGGTTATGTTTGCAAACTCCTAGAATCCTCCTGGTTATTATAATTTGGAAAAAATGAATTTTGTTTAACATCGATATTTTCCACCTATATTTATTAAATTACTCTTATAAGAGGATAATTTTGATTGATTATGCTTGAATTTTCCATTTAGTGATGAATTTCAGGAGTCTATCATTTTCCACTTATTTTCAATTAACGAGGTCAACAATCAACATATTCCTTATACTAGAGATCAACTGATTGTGTAATTGATGATTAATGTCTTCCAAAACTATGAAGGGCCCTGATTGGAGGCTACTATACTAGAAACAAGATGGTCCCGATATATTTTACACAATTAATCTTGTCTTTACTATTTCATGTTTGACATGTGGGCCCATCATTGGGATGCATTTATACACACAATGAATGAGATGTTTCCATGGGTATCCCATGTAATATAAGGTTGAATAGTAAGATTATTTTAATTAGGAAGGTGAAATGTGGTGTAGAATCATTTAATACTTGGTTTCCTCTCATGTTGCATTATAGAGCACTATTGATCCATGAATTTCTTCCAGGTGGTAAGATACTTGATGAAATTGAGGAGTTTTAGGGGTACCAATGTTTGAATGACCTCCTATGAATGTGTAGTGGGAAATGTTTGTCATTTCATCCAAATAATTAATTTTACTATAATTTCCATTTAGTTATTAGATGAAATGATTGTATTGATATGGGGGAGGTTATTGATGTAATTTAGTAAATTTTTATCTTTATGGGTTTCTAAATTCATGTATACTGGTTGTTTGGATCTAGTTATTGTAAGTTCATGTTCTACTATTATGGTAAAAATAACTTCCCCATGATGGATAAGAGGAATTGTGTCTACTTTTACTTTTAGGGGATACCCATTTGAAATATTTCCCATATGAAGTATCTCATTGACCTATCTAAGTTTGTATATCTCAGTCTCATACTATTCGAAATTCTCTTCTGTAGATGGAAAATCATCATATCTTAATGGTGAGGATGTAGACATTTCTTTACCTTTACCGTTAGTGGAGTAGAATCAAGGTGGTTGAAAGACCTCATTTGAAGGTTCTACATTTTGGATCCTCCTCTTATTTATGTTATGTGGACACTTAGTTTGTTTATTGGTGTAACACATCATGCATGGTAGTGTTTCTACATTACCTCCCCCCGAATCCAATTCTCAATCCATATCACATAAAATATTGATAGTTATTACTTTTATTGAGGAATATCAGGAGTATTGATCATTTCACTATTTTCTAGGTAATAGAGTAATATTTCACCATCTATATCTCATTTTAGAGTTAAATCGTGGTTTTATACCCTCATATTATCATCACTGGTCCATTTTATTCTGTGACCATTATGGGGATTGAATTTACATTATGGGGGTTCCATTGATTTTAGTTTTTGAATAATTATCTTGAGGAAATATTCAATCATTGTTGATAAATGAGACCCAAAAGATATTGTTTTGTCACATCATGGTAAGAATGGTTATTGAACCAGAAATTGGAAACCAATTCCTATAAATTACAGGGAATTTCTCTCAAAGTAGATAAAAATAATTCCCCATGATCTATGGGATAAGGTTTATGTGGGTACTCCGCTGATACACTCTAAATTTTTAGATTATTTCACTATTTCTACTATGGAAATCATGGAAAAAATTCCATCATCCTTGTAGAAGGGGGTATATTTGAGGTCTTCATTGTTTTCTTTTTGACCCACATGATTTGATGACCTTGTAGGGGTATAGTGGTAACAATTATCACATCCCTAATGGATGGGGTAGATCCTGAATTATTTATATTTCAGCTACCAGTTAAATCATGTAGATTTTTTTTATTTTCATTCTTGCATGAGATGGGTGTTACGCCTACTCAAAAATGTGAGCTTCCTTCTATAGGGTGTTTTTTTTGAAGCAAGGGATTTTTTTACCTCCTATATAAAATTTGTTCTAGAACTATAAATATGAATTGATTATAATACTATTGAATTTTTTTTCATTATTATTAAAACAATTTTATGACTTAGATATATGAATATTTTGTTAGGTTATCTAACTAGAACACACATTTATTGGTCTTGTCACCTCTCATATTGTAATAAAATTGTAGGATTCCATGTTTGGGGGATCATTGATGTCCTGAGGATGATGTGATGTGTAGTTATCCATGATCTCCCATTACTCAAATGCATATATTTGGTAAGTCTTCAAAAATTATTTTCTAGAGGTATACTATGTTATCGAGGAATGCATGTTGTGCGGTCTAGAAGTGCATTTCTAACCACGGGACTCAATCCATGAAGAAATAATCATAGGATATTTGTTTTTTGATGATTTTAAATGTTTGGATATGATCCTAATATCAATGATAATGGTAGTCACCTACCTTTATCAGTTAAATGGGTATCCAAAATTTCTTTTGTAGTTAATCATTTCATGAGCAATTTACATCATCTGGGATGTTGTAGATTTAAATGGTGATGGGTGAGAACATATTTTAGATTTTTTTTCTCATCAAATTAGATCCAAATACCCATTCCATAGTATTTTTCATTAATGGTTTATTCCATTAAATATACATTACATGGAGGTCTCTTTTATTTGAGCAGTGACTCACCACCAATAGGAGGCATAGATAGTGGTTTCCACTGAACTTTGCCTGCCATCTAGGATAAGGTGTTTCTGGGGATTAACAATATAATATATATGGTTGAACCAAATATTTTAAGAACATAGACAGATGTATCTTCACTGAAAAGGGTAGTATTTCATAGCCTGTCACCAAGGATGTTGTCATGGATCGGGTTAAGAATATGGGACTCATAATATATTGTTGTCTAAATATTATGACATTCCAGGTAGATTTTAGAATTATTATAAGCCTATAGTGTGGAATTTTTTGGAGTATGACGAGGACCATATTTAGTTACTCCATGGACATGGTACCACCACTCTGATGTTAGTAGAGTATTCTTACATGATTCTTTATTTTCAATAAGATTTTTGACCCTTATTATGGTGTTTACAAGAGTATGTTATCTACCATAGAAAATGCTGAAATATCATCCTAATTATAATGTGAATTCTACACAATATTATACCCATGGAACTTTGTAATGGGATCTGGAATATAGAACTCCTTATTTAGAGACTCTGAATGATTTCATTACATTCCGTCACTGGTGGGAGTATGAATATGTACATGGCTTCTATTAGTTAATTTAATTTCTGGAGTATCTATTTTAGTAGGGATATGAGCATGCACTAAGGTGACTATCAGAATACGTTGGTGAACCTTGGTTTGAGTTTGAATATGAGTTTGATTGGGGGTTTTGTAGGATCGAAATAATGATGTAGATGCTCAATATACAAGAGGGGGGGGGGGTGAATTGTACACTTTAAAAAAATTCCTTTAACAAAGGAAAGATCTAAGTTTAACAATGTTAAACTAAAAAAATTCACAACACCTCTAAAACCAATTGAATAATTAGAATAATGAATGAAGTTATAAACATCATGTTCTATGTACTGACTTAAAACTGGAAAGAGATTCTGAAAGTAGGTTCTGGAAATATGGATCCGGAAGTTGAAGCTTAACTAATGATCACAATATGATATTCTACCTTAAAGCATATATAATCTAAATGAAACAGAGTACAAGTAAGGAAGTATAAGAAAGTTATACTTTCCTTACAATACAATATGCAGTGGAAACAAAAAATTAGTAAAACTACAAGTAACAAGATATAAGTCTTTTAAACCAAAGAGAAGGGTATCCAACAACCTTGGATAAAGGTCCCATGATTTATACTTTCAAGCAAGTTTGTCTTACCCAAACCAGAGTAAGCCCTCGATACGAATAGTGAAATCTCTGTCTTGCTATCCCCACAAGACCTCAACTTCAAGGTAGTTGGAACCTCTGTCTTCCTCAGCAAGGAAGACCTCGAACTTCAAGGTAGTCGACACCTCTGTCTTCCTATCCTCGGAAGTCCTCGAATGTAATCACCATAATTCTGAGTCGCACGAAGCAAAAAATGAACGAGCGGTTCAGTACGCACAAGTCATGAAAATATTTCTCTCTCTAGAAATCACCTTAGCATCAAGTGGTCTCTAGATCGATCAACTTATATGTCGTTATGAGCTCTTTCAAATGAGCTCATATTTATAGGCTCGGTCGGCCTCCTTTCCAAAAGTCATATTTTCCATAAAAATCGGAGGGACCTATACACGTGTCACTTAACCAACAGTTAGTTTATAACAGAATAGACGACATCGTTTTATAACAAAACAAGTGTAATAGAATGTATGACATCATTTTATGATTAACTAAAATGTTCGGACTGAAGGTTTGGAGTCTAAGAAAAATATCAAAGAGTAGTCAAATTAATAAATTGTAAGCAAAATTAATGTTCGGAGTCTAACCAAAAATAAAATTCGGAGTCTAAATAAATTCGGAGTGTATAAAGCAAAGATGATCAGATTCTGTTTAATAGGATAATTCGGAATGAGAATTCATCATCATAATTCTTAATGAGAATTTCTAATCATATTTCATAATGGGAATTCGTATTCAGAATTCGTCATTAGAATTTGGTTTCGAACTTCATAAGAGTTCATATCCAGAATTCGGAGTGGAACTTCATTACAGTTCTCATCCAGAATTCGAAGCCTAAAACAGAATGCTTCATATCAATGTTTTAAACGATTCCGAGAATATAGAAATGAATCTGATTCTTATACTTAAGAAATATATGGATGAAAATATGATAAGGATAATTTTCCTTATAAAAGAGATTTTAGTTATAAAAGAAATTTTCATTATAAAAGCAATTTTCCTTATAAAAGTGATTTTCCTTATAAAAGCAATTTTCCTTATAAAAGAAATTTTCCTTATAAAAGTGATTTTCCTTAAAGATAAGGTGTTTGTGATTTTCAAAACAAGAAGGAAAGGGAAAGTCATAAGTAAAACCTTATTTACTCAACAATCTCCCCCTTTTTGGAATGAAAAAACATCCTTACGAAAAAGAAACACTAAGTAAGAAGAAAGAAGAAAAAAAATGAAAACATTAAAGCTTATCTCCCTTTTCTTATGGATGTTGATGAATATGACTAACTCCCCCTTAGGCTTGAAACCCTAAGGATCATATTCTAGATTTTCGGAATGATATTTCATTAAGAATAAGAATGTCTTCTTTAATGAAAAACTCCCCCTTAGATAAACTCTATTAGAGTTCTTTTTCATTCTCCCCCTTTGTTAGGGTTCTTTTTCCTTCTCCCCCTTTGTGATTTTCAAAAAGAATTCGAGGGAATGGAAAATATAACAAAGTACATAAAAAAATTTGTAGCAACAACAAAAGAGACGAGCAAGCACAATTTTCATTAAGTTTGAAAGTTAAAAAACAAGGAAGTTAAGATACAAAAAAAGATAGGAATTGTCTATTTTGGATCTTTTTCCTTCTCCATGAGACCCTTGATAATAGTCTTTATCTTTTTCAAGTCTTTATGGACTTCCTCAGCTTTTTTCTCTAACACAACTATTCTTGCACTTTGAGCTTCAATATTTTCTTACTGGGATTTAATCTTTTCTTCCAGATCCTTCAATATTTGTTCTTGATTTAACAACTTCTCTTCAAACTCAATCCGATGATACCATTCATATCTCCAGTTTTGAGCAACAGAATTCAGCTTCCCATTCAGAACTCCATCTTCTTGAATCCGGGAATTCTTCTCAGTTGTCGACTTTTCTTCAAAGGAAGAAGTAAGTTCATTTAGCTTCCTGTCTTCTGTCTCAAAAGCATCCTTAACATTATCTTGGAATTCATCAAAGAGCATCATCACTTCTACAGTTCTCCTTTACCAACTAGTCATTCTCTTACAAGACCTTTTGTGGTATTCATAGCCGAAAAAAAATATTTTGAACTGAGCCTCTATATTAACACATTTGTCTATAACCATGGATACATATTCTATTTTCTGATTAAATGTATGTTTAAGCATCTGGCATCTTGAATCAATACTTGAGAAGGTCAGAATGGAAGCCACCAACTTCATTAATGACTTAACAACAATGTCATGCCCCAACGAAGATGACTCTGAATCCGAGACTTTGCGTGGAGAATTTTCTTCGTCAATTTTCTCATCCATCTTCTGAGAAGAATCACCAAGTTCCCTTATCTTTACAGCCACTGAGATCAGGGTATAAACAAAAAGTTGCTTTCCCTTGTCCTTTTTGGAATGGAGTCCTGTACCGGAGTTTTCTTTTCACTGTCAGAAACTTGAACAACATTGTCTTCATCATCAGCATCTTTTTGAGCACCGTCCTCTACATCCTTCATTTGAGAAATATCATCTCGAAGTTGTTCTTCCTCTGCATGATAAGATACTTCTTGTTCTCCTTTCTCCTCATCCTTCCCTGGAGTGACTAACTTAGAGGACTCATCTTCTGATGTCCGGAGCGAAAAATGTTCCGAAGGTGTCCCCTTATAATCATCTACTTGCTTAAATTTATTTCCGGTCTCACCACTACCTTTGCAACTTCTTCTTCCTCTTCCACTTGCTCAATATGATCAAATTATTCAACATGCTTAGCAAATGCCTCTTCCGGAGTGACAATGTTTCTTCTTGGAGTCTCAGGTAGAGATTCCACAGAGAATGATCTTAGAACTGGAATGTTTGCGGAAACCATCTCATTAAACCATAACAAACTCTGAACTACCACAGCTTCAGACATCTTCTTCTTAAGCTTCTTTTCTTTTACTTGCTTTTCTAGTTCAGCAGCTGTCCTTTCCTTCAAGGCCTTAGCCTCCACAGGATCCAAGCCAAACTGAGGCTCCCCTTGCACTCTCTTCTCTTTGATTTCCCTCCACATAGCAACTACCTCATCAGGATAATCTTTTTTCTTCTTCTGTTTCGGAGGTGTGGAATTAATTTCCTTATATTTCGGATTCTTTGCTTCAACTTTAACTTCCTTCAAATTTCTCTTCTTCACTTGCTTAGATGATTCAGGTTCACCATCTTTCGGAACCACATCTTCTTGAACTGGTAAATCAAAGAACACACCAGTCTTCTTGCTGAAGGAAACATCCATCCTTTTGAGTGTACCATCACTTACCAACATAATTTTGCAAACTCTCGGCTTAGACTTACAAGCTTCCCTGAAAGACTCAAGGCACCAAACTATTAACTGTGAGATGATTCCTAGATACATAATGATCTGAGCTCTCAAATTCCCTTTCTTAACATTCTCAATGGTAATAAGAATATGTTTCATCAGATTAAACATCCATAGATTTATCATAAAAATATAGAATAAAGATCTCTCTCTTCTGTAAATTGTCTTTGTACCCCTTTCTCGGTACGATAAAGCCTTGTACCCATAATTCTAGAATCTAAAAATTCATAGATAGAGTGGAAATCTTCGGACCCTTGTTATCTTCCAGTCCGAGAGTTTCCAATGCCTTTTCCTTGTTGAAGATTACTTTTGAATCCAGTAAAACATGATAAATGAACTTGGCTTCTCCTTCATAGGTCAGCCCTACCGTGCTAGCTACCTTGACATAAGATAGTTTATAAGTCTTTCCATAATACTTGAATGAAAATTTCTCCCTATCATTTTCCTTAAAGAAGGAAATCGTCTCATAGAACTCTACAAGAAACGCTGAATATACTTCATCTTGATTCCCAGGATTAGACACATCAACATCTTCCCATCTGTTATGATTTATGTTCTTGGATATAAGAGAATCATACTTGTTGAAGAAATCAGGATGAACCAACCTTTCTATATAAACTAACCACTTGGAAATCGTCTTAGAGGAAGACATGTCTTGAGAAGCTTCTTCCATAGACATTTGGATCTGAAGACTCTTTAGAGGTTTGGAACGGAGATTTATGAAGATCAGAACGACCTTAAAACGGAGAGGCAGTGCTTCGGGACATTGGAGCTTGAAAAACCGATGTGGGACGACCATCTAGGGTCCCCTTTATATAGGCAATGAAATAACGGTTCATCTTTCTCAGTTGATTGAACGGTTGTCAAATTCTGAGATCATATCTGACAGTTGAAAACCAATTCTGATGAAAATTTGAATCCGATCTTTTTGAGGTTTTTATTAAAATAATGATTTAAGAAAACTATAATTTGAAAACAAAATATAAGAAAATATCAGTAGGTAAAGTACGATTACGAAAACATGATTATAGGAATCATTCCTTTCATATTAGCTTAGGAGGATTATTCGTAATGAGTAACATTATTAAAAAAATACTATGAAAAATATATTATTACGAAAAGACATTGTTCGCATAATACGCTATGAAAAACTCAAAAAAGAAAATGAAAATTCATTACAAGATTTTCAGCATGAAAAATTTCATTACAGAAGTTTGAATACAAAAAAAAACTCAAAATGAAAGACTCGGTACGAAAATCTCGTTACGGACACATTAGTACGAAATTTTCCATTCCGGAATATTTCAAAACGAAAATTTCCATTCCAGAAGTTTTCCTATGAAAATATCCATTCTAGAAAAATTTCAGTTCCGGAAATTCCCATTCCGAAAATGTTAGTTCCGAAAAGATTGAGGAGTTCTAGGTGCTGAGAAAAATTGTGAGTAATACCTTTTCTACTACAAAAAGTTCAAAATCAGAATTTTGAAATTCTCCTCCATGAACACTATGAATAGTTTTCAATGGATGGTTTTTCTCATTTATAACTTGAGATCTAAAACTTTTGAAATAAGAAAAAGCTTCAGACATCTTTGCTATAAAATAAACACAAGTAAATCTAGTGTAATCATTAACAAGAAAAACACAAAGTATTTGCCTCCAATACATCTAGTTTGTGTTGGACCAAAAAGATCCATGTGCACTAACTGTAATGCATCAGTTGTTGAGACATCTCAGATTGATTTAAAACTAGATTTGTGTTTCTTGACATATTGACAAGGATCCCAAACTTTAGAAGAATCAAATCTAAGCTCTAGTGGATCCTTAAATAGTTTCTTCTTAGAGAGTTTTCATATGTTTCTAAGGTTACAGTGTCCTAGCCTTATATTCCAAAACCAGGAATGAACTTCCATTGCACTTAGGCAAGGTAAATCATGACTTCTGAGGTCTTCTAGGTTCAATGACTGAACATTCTCTTTCCTATTGGCTGATAGAATATATTCTTCCTTGGAATTGTGAACTAAGCAATTATCAATCCTAAAATTCATAAGGTATCCTTCATCACATAACCGAATTATGCTAATGAGGTTGTGCTTAAGACCCTTAACAAAAAGAACATTTGAAATCAAGGTTTTATCAAGAAGAACAATATTACCTATACCAACAATTTCTCCCTTAGCATTGTCTCCGAAAGTTAGCTTTCCTCTTTTCATTTTGATAATCTTTTCAAAATAGATTTTGTTACCAGTCATGTGCCGGGAACATCCACTATCCATGTACCATGTGTTGTTGTTGGTACTCTCTTTATTTTCATGAAATCAAGAAGAGAATTAGACTATCGGAATACAAATTTGTTTGGATCCGAGATTTCCAGATAACAAAATTTAATTGGTACCCACATCTTCTTAGAGAAATAAGCTTTGTGAAATCGTAGATATTGGGTTTTTTTAAGGAACAATTCTTTGCCCAGTGACCACCATATTGACACTTGGTACAAAATGGGGCACTTTGAGGAACAATATAATTGTTACTAAAAATTGGGTTTTCATGGTTATAACCAAATCCGGATTTATTTATTAAAGGTTGTATTTGGGAATACATTTTATCAAAATTTTCTTTACCATGGGTAAAGTTTGATAAAAACTTCTTTAAGGAGAAAATTTCGGACTTGAGTTTTATAACCGTGTTTTTATCTTCAAAATCATTAGATTTAGAACTACAGCTAGGCTCGAAAACATTTTTCATAGAAATTACTTTTTCCAACTCTTTATAAAGTTAGTTCTTCTCATAACATACTTCCTCAAGATTTTTTGAAATACTTTCAACATCAGCATTTTTCCTATCAAGATCATTAGAAAGATCTGATATTTTTTCATAAGAATATAATTCCTAGATTTTTCCTTATAAAGTTTCTTATTGAGTTTAGAGTTCTCAATTTCATGAAGTTCAGCAAACCTAGAAACTTCTTCATTAGTAGGTAAAGTATTTTCTTCATCAGAACAGGATTCTTCATCAGAAGAGTTATAATATTTACTATCATTAGGATTTGAAGATACATTAGTCAATGATTCAGTATTTCGTACCATAGCCATAAAGAAATGATTTTCAGTAGGTATTCTGGTTATAAGACCAAGATTCTTCTTTCCTGGAGATTCATAATCAGAAGATTCATCTGAAGAGTCACCACCACTGGCACTCCAGGTATCACTAGCTTTCAGAACTTTCTTAGATTTGGCTTTATAATACTTCTTTATGTTCCTGTCTGAATGCCTTTCTTTCCTTTCTTTCTTTTTGAGTAAAGGGAATTCTGGTCTAATATATACATCTATCTTGAATTCATAACAAGTGACTTCTCCATCTTTTCTATCTTTCCTATCCTTTTTCTTATACATGCATTGGAAACTTCTCTGGCCAGGTATCTTGTTCATCGTTCGAGAAAGATTTGATAACTCATTTTCAGAGACTTCACTGTCACTAGATTCGGATTGGAAAATAACTTTCTTATACTTGGATCTGGTTACTCTCTCTGGAGTCTTAGCTTTCATCTAATTTGATGTTGTTGTAAAAGAAACAGTACAATTTCCATTCTTCTTTTTGATGTTGTCAGCATCTCACTTCATTCATGTTTCATGTTGAAGAAGAGTTCCAAATAGCTCATCATGAGAAATTTGAGTGAGCTTTCTATTCTCATCAATAGCTGTTCTTTTGGATTCCCACTCATTGGGCATGATATCGATTATCATATCCACAAGTGCTTCATCATCTAACCATTTCTCTCCCATAGACTGTAAGCTGTTGACTATAGTCATAAATCTCTATTGAACATTGCAAATTGGTTCCCCATAAAGAAAATTAAATCCATGGTATTCATCTCTAAGCATAGCTCTCCTAGTCTCAATTACATTAGAAGTTCCAAATTGTGTAACCTCTATCTTCTTCCAGATACAATTAGCCGCTTCACATCAAGAAATTTGGCTACATACATTTCAAGTCATTGAACATAGTAACGTATTGCGTACCTTATAATTGAGTTGATACTCTTGCTTTTCCTGGTTAGTGAAAGTTCTAACTTCCTTATCAGGAATTTTATAATCTCTAGTAAGCATAACAAAGTTGTCCACTCCAGTATTGATATCAAAAGTCTTCACTCGATCTATCCAGTACTCATAGTCATTACCATCAAAGATTGGTGGTCTTGTAGGATTTATATTATCTATAGAACCAACATTGACTCATGCCTTACTTAAAATAACCTTCGGCACACAGACATGTTAGTAGAAAAAGTTCGTAATAACAATGTTCAGAATGACAGAGTTCGGAATGAAAATGTTCGGAATGAAAATGTTTGGAATGACAAAGAACTTTCTATGAAAGTATGAATAATAAAGGAAAATGAGGAGAGAAAAACATATACGTGAGTATAAGTATTTCAGTGACCCGCTCTGATACCAATTGTAGGATCGAAATAATGATATAGATGCTCAATATACTAGAGGGGGGGTGAATTGTACACTTTAAAAAATTTCCTTTAACAAAGGAAAGATCTATGTATAACAAAATTAAACTAAACAAATTCACAAAACCTCTAACACTAATTGAAAAATTGGAATAATGAATGAAGTTATATACTTCAAGTTCTACGTACTTACTTAAAACTGGAAAGAGATTCTGAAAGTAGGATCCGAAAATATGGATCCGGAAGTTGAAACTTAACTAAAGATCACAATATGAGATACTACCTTAATGCGTATAGAATCTAAATGAAACAGAGTACATGTAAGGAAGTATAAGAAAGTTATACTTTCCTTACAATACAATATGCAGCGGAAAAAAACAAGTATTAAAACTACATGTAACAAGATATAAGTCTTTTAACCCAAAGAGAAGGGTATCCAACAACCTTGGATAAAGGTCCCTTGATTTATACTTTCGAACAAGTCTGTCTTACCCCCTCCAGAGTAAGCCCTCAATACGAATATCGGAATCTATGTATTTCTATCCTCGCAAGCCCTCAACTTCAAGGTAGTTGGAACCTCTGTCTTCCTCAGCAAGGAAGTCCTCGAACTTCAAGGTAGTCGACACCTCTATATTCATATCCCCGGAAGTCCTTGAATGTAATCACCAACATTCAGAGTCGCACGAAGAAAAAACTGAACGAGCGGTTCGTTACGCACAAGGCCTGAAAAGAATTCTCTCTCTAGAAATCACCTTAGCAGTGTGTGGTCTCTAGATCGATCAACTTCTATGTCATTATGAGATCTTTCAAATGAGCTCCTATTTATAGGCTCGGTCGGCCTCCTTTCCAACAGTCATATTTTCCTTAAAAATCAGAGGGACCTGTACACGTGTCACTTAACCAACGATTAGTTTATAACAGATTAGACAACATCGTTTTATAACAAAACAAGTGTAACAGAAAATACAGCATCATTTTAAGATTAACTAAAAAGTTCGGAGTGAAGGTTCAGAGTCTATGAAAAATATCAAAGAGTAGAAAAATTATAAAAGTGTAAGAAAAATGAACGTTCGGAGTCTAACCAAAAATAAAATTCAGAGTCTAAATAAATTCAGAGTGTATAAAGAAAAGATGAACAAATTCTTTTTAATATGAGTATACAGAATGAGAATTCGGTATGAGAATTCGTCATCAGAATTCGTAATGAGAATTTGTAATCAGAATTCGTAATGGGAATTCGTAATCAGAATTTTTCATTAGAATTCGGTGTCAAACTTCAAGAGAGTTCGTATCCAGAATTTGGAGTAGAACATTATTAGAGATTGTATCCAGAATTCGGAGTGGAACTTCATTACAGTTCTCATCCAGAATTCGGTGCCTAAAAAATAATTATTCATATCAAAGTTTTAAACGATTCCGAGAATATAAAAATGAATCCGATTCTTATACTTAAGAAATATATGGATGAAAATATGATAAGGAAAATTTTCTTTATAAAATCGATTTTCCTTATAAAAGAAATTTCTCTTATAAAAGCGATTTTCCTTATAAAAGAGATTTTAATTATAAAAGAGATTTTCCTTATAAAAGAGATTTTCCTTATAAAAACGATTTTCCTTAAAGATAAGGTGTTTGTGATTTTCAAAACAAGAAGGAATGGAAAAGTCATAAGGAAAACCTTATTGACTCAACAGGTTTCATTTTAAAAATTCTATCATCTTTGTTCCATATAAATATGATGATAACCTAACATGATTTCCATCCTAGAATTATAAATCCTTGTTGGAGTTGTAACATGTTTCAAATAGTATTTTTTCCTTAGAATATGTCACCAAATATATTCAATTGGAATAAATGTACGTCATGAGGTGATTGTTAAGCTAGTTTGATAAAACCCATTGGTAACAAGAATATGATATTGATCATTATATTCCTTTTATAATATGAAACATGACTTATTCGATAGGAATATGTTTCTATCCTGAGGAAACAACCATTATCGGTTGATGAACCCTAGATTGATCCAGAATACGGGCCCAATACTTTATTTTTTAGAAATATTCCATCCTCTTTATTTGATGATAATATGAACATATCCTAAGGTTATTACCATATAGGGTTGAAAAACCCCCATTTGGGGAAGGAATATTAATTTGGTCTTTTTTTACTATAGAATATAATTACAACCACATTTTATAGGAATAATCACCTCATCTAAGAGTAATGTCCTTGGTTTTTGAGTCATGTTTAAAACCACTCATGTTTTGATCTCTTCAATTAGATGTTATTCTACATATTGGTTTGTTGATCAGTTCCAAATTATGTGAGTTCTCTTGGATTTATATGATGTATTTGGGTTAGTCGATGGGCTTGGAGAGTGAAGCAGGTGTTTCATTTTTTTCTTCAGATCATCAAAGGACAAATTTCATGCTTTGATTTTCTAGGTCTGAGAACAATATTTATGGAAAAATTTGTGGCCCGTTGCATGTAACTGTGCGGATCTATTTTGTATTACCGCACGATATGTGTTAACCATGTTTGGGATATACATGGATGTTTGATCACATCTTCAATTTCAACAGAGGGTTACCAAACATTTTATGCATGGTTGGAAAACCTTGTGGTTAGCCCATGCAGACATGGAGCCTTAGATAGTGGTTGCGACATGATTTCACAAACCCTGTGGGTAAACCATGCATCCAGTGCAGGGTGATATTTCTATAATTTTTCTTTTTTTCATTTATTTTTCTTTTTATTTTTCTTTTTCTCTTCTTTCCATCCTTCTTCTCTTCCTGGATCCCATGCATAGAGGGTTACCCCTTTTATTCTCCTTTCACCACCTTTGATCCATATCCTTCAACGTTTATCCGTTCTTTGATCCATCAGATTCTATTGATTCTCCTTGGCAAGGAAAATCCCATGAACCCTTCTCTTCATTTTGGGGTTTTCCTCACAGACAGTTGTCTTCATCTAATCCAATTTTAGGTATTTTCATGGAAACGTAGATCAACATTGATCTTCATCAAATTGGACCTCAATATTAGATATTCCTACATATACGAGTCTAAGGTAGTTGGGGCATAACTTCATTTGGATTTTTAGGACTTTTGGGGCATGACTATAAGTGTTTTATTTTGTTTATTTTGAGAGGGACCCTCATATACCTCATGAATCATATAAAAATGATTTTGTTGCCTATGGGATTCCATTGGGTAGGACCAATGCCAATTTCTCTTCCACAGGTCCGGGTTAGAGGTCGTTCCTCCTTAGATAATTATTTCTCAGGGTTTCCAAATTTGTCTATGTTTAATTTTTTTATTTAATTTGTTTAGAATAAATTATTATGGCTTGGATAAATGAATTAGAGGAACTCATGACCTCCATGCTGATATGTTGTAATTGATAGACTATGAAATTTATTTTTTAAATTTAATTTTGTGCTTGAAATGTTTTAAATTGATATATACATACATATATTTATATATATTATTTTCCTGAGATTTCATATTTTATGACCCATTAGGTTTTCATGGGATCAACCTGATCTTTGGATGGCATGACCACCAATATTGAGTGATGTTGATCACTAGTTGGGCTTGGATGGATCTTCTTGACTGGATTTGATCATAGGACTGGTCATCATAGAAGTCGTAATTAAGTGGTGAGACTATGATATTGGGCATGGACCACGATACTTGGATGGCATGACCATCATATTTGAGTGATGTCATCACAGGATCATGAGGTGTCGATCAACATGGACTAGTTTATATATTTGGTGAATGCCACTCACCCATGGTGGTCTTAGAACCGATTGAGTCATGTTCACACAGGAGGGCTCCATTGATGAGGGAATTTTGACCAGTCATGTGGTTAAAGGAATCAATAGTTTTATCTTAGATATGATTGTTTTGGGCGTTATTGTTGTATAATGCCCCTTGGATAGTGAGTAACCTTTAGTTGATAGTGTTGAGGCTCTCAGGATGGATGTTAAGGATTTCCATGATTGAGGTCATGGGCCTAGATATTTATTTATGGGAAGACACCATTGTTCCGTCAGTTTTCAGGCCATGGGCCAATGTGATCATTTGAGAAGTGGTAAATGGTACCAAGATACTATTACAAGGGCATGCCTTTTGGGAATCTAGACTACGTGAGACACGAGGTTTTAGAAGGTACATGGTTCCAGGTTACATGATTTGAGGTAGAAATTGAAGTTTCATTTAGGATATACTATATGAAAGGTACTTTGGGCCATATTCCAAGGAAACACTTTACTTCTTAGAGTCTAGCATTGGCGGAAGTAGGTGAAAATTCTTGGTGGATGTAGAGCACCAAAGGGTTTTTTTCACCTTATGCTAATTCTTATTTATTTTTGTTTCATGTTTTCTTAAACAAATATTTCTGTTATAAACCATTGGGTGGTATCCTACTGATATTCATCTCATGCCATGCATGGGTCCTTCGGGATTCATGTAGACTTTATGAATTTATGTTTAGGTAACAGACCAACCCCTAGAGATTGATCTTAGTAGCGCTTTTATGGAGTTGTCATGGACCATGAGGTCATTACGAGTTGGATTTTCTATTTATATTCATCTTTGTATTAGTATTCAATTTTTTTAAATAGTATGTAGATACCGTGGTTAGCCTTGATTTCCCTTTCTTTCTTAACACATAAGACCTATTATGAAATGTATGCCTTGCTTATTCAATTTATTATTCACTTCCTCTATTTATTCCTATTATTGTGCTTCCACCTTTTACCGGTCTGTTTTGAGTCTTCTGGGTCTTATTTCTACTTCATGTTACATTATAATACATAGGCTAGTGTATTATATATTCCCAGAGGGTATAGTCTCCCCAACTAGTTAAATTACACCATCGATGCTGGTTAGAAGTCATTGGCATTCTAGGAGATGTGGTTATGGCCAGTGACACCCAGTGTGATATCACTGTTTAGGTAGGTGATGATACAAGTGGTATCAAAGAAGTTTTTTTAACTCTTATACTGGTATTACAATTTGGGTTATGGTCTACTAGATATTAGGTTGTTGTTGGAACTCAATTTCAAACTGTTTCTTTGGTGCATGCATCCCTATGTATGACGAACATATTGACTTTCCATGGGATGGAATTGATGTTTTTATTTTTTGAAGATTATATTTTAAACGATTTCCAAAATAATGGATCACTTTGAATGTGACTTTATTGGTTGTGAAATGTTTCCCTTTACTTAGTGAGACAGAGGAAGAGAATATTGACTCTTGGCCTAGTATGACAAGGGTTTTTTGAATCTTCTGTTTCTTTGTCTTTTGATAGGCATAGTTTTTGGTATTTCCATTTAATAATTTCAAGTACGATTTGTAAAGTGATCTAACCATGTGATAAATATCAAATTCCATGTGAAAATTTTAAATTACCTGATTAAAATTATTTTAAAATTTGAAATGTGATATGTAATTGATATGCTATGATTTATATATGTGTGTTATTTCATGTGTCACGATAAATGGGACCATGTATTATATGAGTAGGCAATACTATGGTTGAGGTGGTTTAGATCACTGGGATTGGGTGACTAGGACTTTGGATTGAGGAAAAATTAGTTATTACGATTTCAATGGTCCATTAATAATGTAATGGTTGGCTTTGTGAAGGCAAGTAAGGAGGCCCTCGGTCTAGGATGTCATGGGGCATGGATACAGTGGGAGACAGTAAGGGTAGTTAAGATGAGTTGAATTTTACTACTTTAACCATATGAGTTATGTATACATTTTTTATATGTGAGATATTTTACCATTTATAGTATTCTGTAGGTTCCTTCTGGACATCTTAGACGGATCATCGATCGGGTGATGATACAGTTCCATAAGAGAATGTTTAGG
Source organism: Viscum album (assembly GCA_963277665.1). NCBI lineage: Eukaryota > Viridiplantae > Streptophyta > Magnoliopsida > Santalales > Viscaceae > Viscum > Viscum album. The sequence continues at coordinate 2,058,237,129 of OY728133.1, read as the reverse complement.
TTTGGACACCTGAGGGTCTGGAAGACCATGAGCTGTAGGTACTGGCTCATATCTTGGATCTGGTATGTGCATGGAACCTACTAGACATGATAGAGTTTGGGCGATGGCTTGAAAAAAAATTCTGATTGATTTTGATATGTTTCTTGTAGGGGAGAGATAGAGGTTCTCATAGAGAATATTCCTATATGTATTACCATACATGATAGTTCTATTCGTAGTACCAACTACTTTTTTAGGGTTAGGGTGGACCACATGGAGCTGAGAACTGGATAAAGAACCTGAAAGTGATCTTACAGATGATCGACACACCTCCAGGGTGGAGGTTTAAGCTGGAAATGTACATGCTCCGGGGACCAGCTAAGAGTTAAGAGGATCTCCATGTTCAGGCTAGCAAACATTAGGGACTTCCTTGGAATAACTTTGAGGCCAGATTCATTGAGCACTTTTTCCTAGAGACGTTATGGCTTGAGAGAGATAAATATTTCTTGAGCCTTCAATAGGGTTACATTTCCATCATGGATTATGAAGTACCTTCACTGAACTGGCTAGCTTCACACCTAGTATGGTAAGAGATGACACCTCAAGTGTGAGGAACATTGAATTGGTTTGTGGTATGCCATTATGGTGTCAGTAAAAATATGTAGGATGTCCTCATTCCTAATGGCAGTTAACTATAAGATCATAACTGAGAAAAATCAGATGGATAGGTCCATCTTTAGCTGAACTACAACATTAGGTGATAGTTCAGATGGAAGAAAACAAGGTCGAGATGAGTTATATTAGGTCTATCATGACAATGAATCATCTAGACCACCTTAGAGTGGACCTTCATTGGTTTTATTCATGTATGAGTAGATAGGAAATGTCTAGACTCAATGTGATCAGACCCCATAGGAGTGTCAGTCATGTGGACAGGTTGGTCACCGTGAGAGGTTCTACAGGTAGCCTTATTAGATAGCCGACAGAGAGGGACCTGGGTAGACTTAAGAATTTGGAATTTGTTTGGGGTCTGTATCGGGTGATGGTATCCAAGGATTATCTACAAATAGAAGATTTTAAAAAGATTGTGGGACCTGACCATGGTGTTAGTGATCGGATATTGGAGAAGCACTGTTTGGTAGACAGGCTTCAGGAAGCCAAGTGTTATGCCAACTGAATTCTGTGGAGTTTCCAGGGGCTCAGTAGGATGGTTATCTAATGATGGTCAGATATACTCAACAAGAATGGATGTGATTTTTCTTTGTTTTATTTTGAAATGTAATTATGAGGCATGTATATTTTCAATGAACAAGGTACACAAGATATATATAGACTGAACAGATGTTGGCCAGTAGGTTGGCATGATCTCGGGTGTGGGATTATATATATATGAAGTTCTCGGAAAAAGGAAAATCATTGTGTGTGAGTAATGAAGTTCTTACGCATTGGGGAATCCAAAGGATGTGGGTTACATGAGGTGACTTGGGAATGGTGGTATCCATGTTGTTTGTTTGATTTAGAGACAACAAATGATGTTTTTTTATCATCCATGGGATGTGGGACCTCATTCTGAATGGGAATCCATGAGCTCTAGGTGGGAACTAATGCAGTGATAGATGTCATTGGGTGTTGAGAAAGAAATGGGAGCTCCTGATAAGGTGTGGGTGTGATGATGCATCATAATAGGACTATTGGTCCCAAATTAGGTCTAAGGATCTTTTTTTATCTGAATTTGGGGTTGTAATGGACTGAGTTAGGAAATTCATAAGGTGGGGAGCCACCCCATGATGATTTGTACTCAACCCTTGAGATAGGGGTATTTTCGGTTATGTTCTAATCGTATGGTTTTTTTGGTACCATCTATAAGGTTTTTTGATAACTTGGGGATGAGATATCTTAATGTGGGGGGATTGTAACATCTTGGCTTTTTAGTCGTGTCAAAAAACACTATTGTTTTGATCTTTTCAATCAGTGGATATGATAATTTTTTTCATTGATAGGAGCCCAATTCCTAGAGTTTTGTTTTCTTTAAATGATGGTTTTGGGTTATTAAATGGGCTTGGATAGTTTCCAAGGTGTTTTAGTGTGGTTTTGGGATCATTGGCGGTGAAATGGAATGCTTTGATGATGAAGGTCATGACGCATGGTTTAGGTAAAGCTGTGTGGCCCACTGTAGGAAACCATTTTTCTCAGTTTTGAACAACTGCATGGTTTTTGTAAACCAAGTGTTGGAGGTGATCATCCATATGATAACCTCTTCATTTTTCATAGATGGTTACCTCATGGTTGAAAAAACCTTGTTGTTAGCCTGTGTATGCCTATAGCCTTAAGTAGTGGCTACCACACGATTGCCGCATGGTTTGACCAACTGTGTGGGTAAACTGTGCGACCTGTGCTGGGTGAATTTTATTAATTTTTTATTTTTTTATTTTTCATTTTATTTTTATTTTTCTCTTCTTTCATTCCATCTTCTCCTCCTAGATCACATGCATAGTGGGTTCCCCCTCTTATACTCCTTCCACCTCCTATGATATATCTACTTTATCATTCATCCTATCTTCGATCCATTGAATTCTATAGATCCACCTCTTTAAGGCTAACCCCATGCACCATTCTATTCATCTTGGTTTTCACCTCATAGACCACTACATCTATCAAATCCAATTTTAAGGATTTTAATGGAATCTCATATATATGTTGATCCATTTTTAATTAGAACTTTATATTAGATGTGACTATGTCTATGAGTCTAAGATTGGTGGTGTATACCTTAATTTTAATTTTTTCCGACTTTTGGTGGCACAGATCAAAGCGTTCATTTTTTTTATTTTGATAAGGACCCTAATGTTCCTCGTGCTTCATATCAAAATGACCATGTTGGCCAAGGGATGTCATTGAGCATGCCCAATGACTATTTCTCGTGAGTAAGGATAGGATATAGGTCATTTATACATGGGGAATTTGGGGGGGGGGTTAAAAATTTTCTAAATTGAATTGTATTGATTTTAATTAATTTGTTTAAATTTTTATGCCTTGGTTAAACAAAATAGAGGCATTCATGATCTCCATGCTGATATGTTATAATTATTAGATAGTGAAATTAAATATCTTAAATTGAATTGTGTGTTTAAAATAATTTAAATTGATTAATATATATATGGTTTTCTTGACAAATCACATGTTGAGACCCATGGTTTTGTGATGGGCTCATCCCGTGGTTAGGATGACATGGCCATTGGGATTCAGTGATGTTGATCATTTGTTGGGCTTGGCCCAAATTTTCATTGGTGGTTTTGACCATAGAACAACGTGTTGAGGATGTCACATTAAGGCAGTGAGACTATCAGGTTGAACATGCCCCATGATTTCTGTATGGCATGGAAATATGATTTGAGAGACATGGTCATTGGGGCATGACGTGTTGGTTAGTGTTTTGTAGTTTTTTTATTTAGTGACTGCATATCACCTCTAATGGAAAAAGAACTGATTGAGTAATGTTTGTATAGGATGACTCCTTTGATGAGGTGACTTTGACCACACATGTGAGTAGTGGCCTCGATAGATGCATCATAGGTATTACTGGTTTTGGGATGCTTTCCATATAATCCCACATTAAAGGTGAGGAGATTTTAGTTGATAGTGATGAGGTTATCTGGTTTGGGCTGAGGCTCACCATGATTGAGGGTATGGGTCTGTATTTTTAATTGAGGTAAAAAAATGTATGTTCCTATGGTTGTGGTTCGATGGGCCAATGTGAGCTTTAGAGCAGGGGTCAGTGGGACCAGGATACTATTACTTGGTCGTGCCTTCAGGACATCAAGGCTATGTGAGACACGAGGTTTCAGTAGGCATGTGGTGTCGGGTTATATGATTTAAGGTGGAACCTCAGGGTTCACCTAGACTATAATACATCATAGGTACCTTATAACATGTTCCAAGGACCCTCTCAAATTCTGATATTCCATCATTGGCTGAAGTAGGTGACACTTCATAGTAGCTGTTGATCACCAAAGGTATCGTTTTGTTTATTTTCCTTCTTATTCTACTACTTATTTTGTTATGTATCATGTCTTATTGAACACATTTGTTTGGTATGAACAATCATGTGGTATCCTAATTAGATTTATCTCAAACCCTACACAGTACCTTTGGGATGTATGTGGACTTTATGAATTTACATTTAGGTAAATGACAAACCTCATTATCTGGATCATAGCAGTAGCTTGCATGAATTTAGCATTGACCTATAAGTCATACATAGCTCGAGTTTCTTTTAGTTTCTTCTATGTCTCAAAAGGTTATTTATATATAGTATGTATTTAAATTTTTTTGACATGGTATCCCTATTTTATGTGAAATGTATGACATATTATTAAATGCATGACTTTCTTATATTGGTTGTTTATTAATTACAATTTTTATTTCTATTGTTGTGCTTCTTCCTTTTGTGGTCCTGGTTCTAGTCTACTGGGTCATATTTAAGCTGCATGTTATGTTGTTATACTCGGTGAAATGTATTTCTTGTCCTCAAAGGGTATTGTCTCCCCAACTGGTTAAATTACACTCTCACTACTAGTATGATGACATTAGAATTCGTGGAGGCTCACCAAAGTCTATTGGATCCCGGTATGATAGCCATGTTCAGGATGATGTTTGGGTCGGGGAAACTACACTATGTGATTTCCAATATTGGTTGAAGAGTCCAAATTGAGATATGAATATGGGATCAATAATATTTTTCATTTGGAATATCCAGTCTTCCTAGTTTGATACTAATATACCCATATCAAAAGGTGATTTCTATGGTGTGTTGATAAACCCCAGTGTGGGAAGGAAATTGGGAGTGATCTTAATTTTTTCATTAGAATTTTTTTATAAAATATTTTATAGAAATATTCACCATTCATGTGTTGATTGGAAAGTTTGGTTGATGTAACCTCGTTAGAACATGGGCATGGTACTAATTCTATGTCACTTCATATAAAATAATACATCAATAATTCTAGTAGATAGAAGTAAGAATATGTGGTTACTCTAGAGTTTGCATACATTCATATTAAATATGTGGATATACTAATCTGGTTGTTGGAACAAGAGTATATTCATGTTATAATATCATCATTGAAATATTTTGATGAAGCTACTCTATTTCTATCAGGATATAATAGCACATTTAATGGTATGGTTTGGAATATATGCCTAAATATTTTTAGTCTCTTGAATATGATGGAATAAATAATTTATTTATAAGGGGATATATTCTAACTCCTATCACCTATTTTCCACCAGGATATACCGATGGGATTCATGTGAAAAGTTAGAAATATGTGATTTCCCCTACTTTCTGCTAGAATGTACTAGAAGACCAAGTATGGGTGAGCATAGATATGAACTTGTTCACTGGCTGCTGGTAAAATTTACTGTTGAGATTTTTTAATATATTTAGGGATATGAGTGGGATGATGTTGCTGGTAGAAGTTAAAAAGATCACTTCTAGACAACTCTAGAACTCGGGAGGAGTTGAAGACAACTCCATGACCCACCTTTCTAATAGGAGTAATTTACTGATTATAGTTCTCTGGGTATAGGTTCATAATGAAGTTACTGATGGCGATAAGAATCACCATCTTTATTATGGATTCCTTGGATTATATGGGCATGTATATTATAGTTCATAATTTCCATTACATGAAATCTATAGGGTTGGAATTTTTTTAATGTTGGTATCCCCTAACCATCGTGTTCTCTACCTAAGGATAGAGACATTAGGTATCCAATAACATCCTTTGGTTCACAGAGGCTTGCACTCTCATGGTAGCTATATCATTGGAGAACTCACCTGATAAACATTAAATTTCCTTGGAATAGAAAGGGAATTTACGGAGAATGGTATATTTGTTAAAAAATAAAAAATAAACAATTACATTAATCATTAAATCATTTAATTTAAGTGAAATTATTACTTATCTATGAACAGGAACCATAGTTTCTTGTTATTGTTAGAAAAAGATGCACATTAGGCTATTTTTATAGGAAATGAATAAATAGTCTAGTGTAAGGAAACCAGATTATTAATATTTTAATTATTGATGGATTCAATTTTGGTTCACCATTTTTGTTCCCTTAATGATGACATGGTCTAACATCTACTCGTGAGAGTTTTAAAATGGTTTCACAATCACTGAAAGCTTTTTCACTGTATTGTAGATGATAATAACTCTTAATGATTCCCATATCTATAATGATATATGATACAACATTACAAATTTTTATAGTCCTAGGTGTCCATTTCCAATATTTTTTAGGAACTAACATTGGTTGATAGGATTACAGGTCAGTATTATCTAACACTATAGGGTATTCATTTCTACTCTAAGAATCTTTCATAGGTTTGAGATATGTTTTTGAGTCTTTCCCAGTCCTTATACATTAATGGTTACAATATTATTTGACAATAAGATACCAACTATTACTGTGAAATACTATATACATCATATGTAAAATATTTTCATAAACAACTCTATAAATCATAGTTTCTCTATCTTTCTATACATTTTAGTCAGAAATTCTTATTTAGGTATTTCTATGTTTTTCAATCCATGGAACTGGGTGCACTAGAATTATTATATTCTATGAAGGAATTAATTGTCTATAGTGTTTTCATGTATCCCATGTAGTTCCTTCTTATTTATCCTTATTAAAGCATTCCAAATCCACATAGTTTGGTGTTGCTTAATAGGACATGGTATACCTTTTAAATTTATGATACAAGGACCTCTCAATGTAGTTTAATGTCATGAAATAATGAAGACGATGTGAATGGTTCTTAGAAAAGATTGGTGTGGGGCTTACACATGAGTATAAATTTTTGGTTGAACTAATTTTGAATATATATCTATTGGTATGAGTCAATATCATAAAGAGTATAGTCTTCTAAAGGTGGCCCTTTCCAAGGGCATGACCAAATAGAGTTGGACAGATTCCATAAGAAGTATATCTGTGTGAAGATTAATGGACGCCATTGGGGGCATGACCCAATGAGGGTGATAATGTGGATATTGGTAGAAATATATCTATCCATCTATGTGTATAGTGTTATAGGGAACATGGATTGATAATAAATGGTCAATAATAAATATGGCCTAGATGGAAAAGACATACACGCTCAAAAGAGTATGGACAGGTGATGGAAGGGTGTATATGATCTCATGGGGAATATGAACCACTAAAACTAACGATGAAATGTTTATGAAGTTGGGTTAGAACAACTGAGAGTATTATTATGTATCCCATCAAAATGGGAATCAAATACCACATATTTATATTGTAATTTTTTATGTTCATGTGAAAATACCACACCATATAGCTTAACATCATGAAGTAAGAATATATGTAGTGATATTGTTATATTGGATGTGGGGTTTGGTCCTTAGAGTGGAATACTTCATATACCTTATGGGAATTAATTAGAGTACGCATTGGTTTATTTCTCGGAGTGTCAGTTTCATAGAATATGTGATAACATAGATCTGAGAGGGACTTTTTCATGTGAGGTTGTCCTGAAATATTCCATGCGAAATAAGACCTTTTGAAAGAAAGGAAAATATGAATTGTGATTAAAACATATGATGTGGATCATAAAAGATTAAATTTTATCATTCTAAAGGAATTATCATTGGGAACCTAAATTCCCACATGAGTTGTCCTTAATGTGAGAAACTAGATATATAAAATAATCAAACCCATTGCATAAATTTTTATGATTGAATTTGTATGAGGATTACCAACTAGGGAATCCCTAATATGAGTCATTGAATGTATGGACCCTTAAAGAGAATGAAATTATAGTCAAAACATATACCTAAGGAGTATTCCCATTATGGGGATATTTTTTATTTTATGTCATAATCATTGAAAATAACTAAAACCTTGTGATTCATTCTAAGTGTGAGAAACAAGAGAAAATATAATATTACATGCATTGAATAAGTATATAAGATTGAATTTGAATGGGTATGACACACTATGGATAACCAAATAAGATTATGGTTATGATTTCCATAGGGAATATTTCTATATGGGAAAAAAAATTTGAGCCTCCACTAGGAATATTAAAAGGAGGAATCAAAATAGGTGGGATTATTATCATTATGGGGAATATGGACACATAAAAATATGAATGTAAATATTTTGAATATGGATCTTAGACCTTGAAAATGAATCACATGTATCCTAATTCTAAGAGTAATCTGACTCCTCATTGTATATATGTCATTCAGTTTCATGTCATAAGACAATATGTTAACCATGCAGTTTAACATCATACGGTAAGGATGTTAATTTCTCAAGGTATGTAACACCATAAAAATTTGATGTTATGTGGAAGGAATGATGACCTCTATTGAGAATATTTTCATATTAGAGAACACAATACATATGATTTTAATCTATAATTTGAAATGGGGATGAAACCTTATGAAAGGTGTCATATGTATCCCGATTATAATAGGAATTAGGGTCCTTATAGTCTAAAAGATCCTTTCCCATTGAAGGGAAAGGGACGTTAAAATAACATATAAAGTGTATTACCATATCCGTTATAGAGTATTATTGTATATTAAGTTACATGGAATTATTGGATATAATGAATCATTGGATTATGAGATAGTTGGTGTGGAACTCTTAAGATCTTGGTGATAAAATAAGTTCCTTGGGGAAATGTGCTACATTTAAAGAAGGTTGGGTCATGCGCTTCGCATGAATGTTAAGAATTCATGGATTATTGTGGAGGAAAATGGGGGTTGGTTAACATATAAAGTAATAGGGTCCATGGGATCACATAAATGCATTTTTTAAGCGATTTACTAGCATGATATCATGACTAAGAGGCTGTGTGGTGATTACATAACCAAGAATTTATTAGGCGATCTCCTCTCACAATGGTGGTCAGGTTCTTTGATAAAAAGTCACCCATTATTCATTAATTTATAAAAAAATTATAACAAAAATTATAATAAATAAGGACTTTGAATCGTATGATTTTTCATATCCTCTAGATGATCATCTATTTTTTATCTATTTCATTTCAACTATATGAACTCGATCATTAGGGGGGTTATAAACATCACCTCACATATTTTCACTGCATTAATTTGTGGGAGATATGAGTAGGCATGTTAATTTAGAATAATATATTCTTAATAAGTTAGTATAGGATTATGATTCTAATGTGACTATATGTCATGTCACAGGTGATGTTTCCCCAGTGCAACGTGTGTCAAAAAAACAATAATGAGATAAGACCATCATAGAAATATTTTCCTAGATGAGTCTCATGATTGATATATAATGGGGAAATTATATTATTTAGGTAGGGCTTCATGTAATGAGAAACGAACACGATACAACCCTATTATAGATATTCCTCCCCATTAGAAAATATGACTGCTTATCCAGCGCATCACATAAGGCAGCCTCAATTAAATGATTTTTTATCCAATTAGGGTTATGTGATCATGAAACTCGATCTCATGACCCCTAAATGGTTATAAAATACATTCAAAAAATATGAATTCTTGTTTAAGCCTTTGGGTTTTTGGTATTTTCCCAACTACAATTTTCCAACAATCATATAGAGGGTGTTAACAACAAGTCAAAATTAAAAAAGGTTATATCCATACATTATAATAAAATTATGATCATGAGTTATTGATGTTGTTTTTCAAGGATGAATTGAGATAGGTCCATAATCCTACATAAAAGGGGAATATGTTTACCATTGAAGAAAAATGATGAAGTGTAGATCAAATGGAGTTATAAAGGATTAATTTTATCATACTTTTTTTAATAATGTCAATACATGAAAACATATTTGTGGAAACACTTTATGCATGATTCAAAATAAATATCAAGGATTCAAATACTACAATGGTGAAATGGATCTTATACTATCTCAGAGTGAACCTTTATTTCATTTTCATATATGATAAGAATGTATCATATTATGTCTATGGGTACTACAAAATTGAATGGTTCATAGATTCCTATAATCATATTCTACTTCTAGAGGGAAATTATACATTTCTAGAAGATGAATTTCTGGTCACTCTGATAAGTAATGATATATACAATTTAGTATAAATAAATATAATCATCTTAAAAAAACATATATTATTACCCAAATGATGTAGATAAAGTCATGATTTGAATACATGAGGGTGAATTTCTTATACACTTTGATGAATAAATGTGGGAACCAAAGTGAAATCAACTTGCTAAAGAATGTATTTAAATAATCATAGTGGAATAATATTAATATTAATTACCATTCATCAAAAAAGATATTGATATTTGAGATATTTTATTAGAGTATATTATAACCAAGGAGAATTTTATAAATATAATGATGAGTCCCCTACCCATGAATGTCTTCCAACACTTTAGAGTGTTAAAATAAGTGTATTCTATACTAAAATACATATATATATTCTTGGATAATTCCCTCTTTCATTCCTTTTAATTTGATAAAAAGGGGGTATAATACAAAATAATATCTTCTTGAAATGGGGGGGGGGGATAATCTAGTATTTGTTTTAGGGGTGAAATTTTAATTTAATTTTAGATTAGAGGTAGTTAAATTGTGAATAATAGAAAAAAAATTATTCTATTTTTTACCAAAAATACAATGGTTATGTTGAATAGCCCCTATATTTCTAAAGATATTTAAAATATAGTGATTATTAGAGTTTTTTTATGTATCTAAATAAGACTATAATGGATTAAATATAAAATGGGGTTTTGATTTGATCTCCATTAGGACATGATCAGTTTTGAGTTATTCTTATACAGAGAATTCGAGTGTTCTAAAAAACACCATTATATCCATTTCTAAACTATTTAGAAAAACTTTAAATGGATATATTCTGTTAATAACACTTTAAGAAACTCATTTAGATGTTTTTTTTCATGATTTATTTGTTGAAAACATTACTATGGATGAGTTTCATGCACATTGGATTTTATTGAAGATAAAAATTAAATGAGTTCTGGTGAGTTATAGTGAATCAATACATACAGAATATTATAATGTCGTGAAAGGGAAATTGTATTTACATAATTTACCCACACATAGATTATTCAAGACACAATATTATTGATTTATCCTTGAAAATAATGAATATAGAAAGAAATCCATGTCATAGTCTTCTACTTGTGTAATTACTATTTTTAGTTAATCTTTTGTAGATTACCAAAAAATTAATTTCTCAAACTTAGGAGTCACATAAAAAATTTATTTTTTCCTATGAGAGTTTATTTTGAAGATTTGTTTTTTATTTATCTAAATTTTTTTGACTAACCTGGGATAAATTTATGTTGTACTAGTTTAGGAGGCCAATGGTATCATGCCTTAACGCAACAATTAATCCTAAAATGTGTGGTATCATTTCATGATTCCTATACCATGATATTTTAATTTCTCGCATGGGATTAGAATATGAATGGATCAATCCATAAGAACTAGGTTCACGTATGATTAGGTCTTACATAGTGAAATGTATACATGATTAGATACAGGATCATGGTTTCAAGTAATAAATCCATTCCATGATGGTGTTCAAGGATATTAAATATTTAGTTTTCATATCTATCATATTTAGTCACTGTTTTTTAAGGAAATAGATCAATCCCTAATTTTCTTTATAAATAACACACTTCATTTGAATATAATACTTAATAATTTTCTTCATAACATGGGAAAATAAACAGAATAATGGTAGGGCTCAGATTCTCAGTTAGGGTAAACAACAAAGATAAAAATAATTACTTGAACATAACACCAATATAAGTGTATGAGAACATGGGAATATTTTTAAAACAATACCAATTGGATCATATATAATAATTTTGATTCATTTAGAAAATATTGGATGTTCATAATACATGAATCATAAATGACCCAATTAAAAATAACTATGAGAGAATTACATTGGAATAAAACATATATTTGTGGAACACACATAGGAATATAAAATTATTTCCATAGTAGTCATGTATAACTAAAAAAATCATAGTTTATTGGGTTCACATGGAAAATAATATTATTTGTCAAGGTTCAATCCTAAGAGTATCATAGTGTATATATTGGCTTACCAAATTCAGTTCACTCCACTTTGAAATCTTTAATTTCAAATTAGATATCAATATTTAGCCAATGCATTGGAGGGATATATAATTATAGGCCCACCCATATCTTAATGGAAATCATAAATTTCTTTTACACATGATCATAAATGAATCACCAAATCATTACCAATGAAAACGAAAGTTGTTTTATAAGTATTTCATCATTTTATCATAGAATAACCTGTATGAAAGAAATATGTTTCATAACCTAATTAACCCATGGAAAAGAAATTGTTTACATGAATAATCCTTAAATAATAATCTTTATAAAAAATAAAACCAATGAATTTGGATGGCATAATTGGATCATATCTATATTAAATCATATCTAACATCAAAGTATGTAATGATATATTAAAATAAGTATAAAATATATATGGAATATTACATGAGAAAAATAACCCTTTAAATTTTTAAATAACATTCCTAAAAGTAAATAATTTTCCAATATATTGTGGAATTAATTATATATTAAAATATTTCCAATTATTTAATTAGTATTAATTAAAGGATTGAGTGGTAGTGATGCTGGTAATTTCTATTGATGTCATTTAGATTAAAAAAAATGATTACTTTTAAATTTTATGTAAAAAGTAAAAAACAAAACTTTTGGGAAATCAAAAGAATAATTCATTCTAATATTTTTTTTTAAAATTAAAATATTGGTAAAAATGACATTAAAAATCCAATAGTAATAGAAATATATTTCAGAAATCATTTTATTGAAAAAATCAACATGGATGAAAAATTATTTCGGATAAAAATGAGAAGTGGTGTTAATTTTCATCACAAAATTATTTAAGTATATTAATAACATTAAGAGATGAAAATTAATAGAAAACATTTATTATATAAATAATCATTATATAAAAATCAACTTTATATTCTCGAGGGTTAGATTTTATAATTTCATCATAAAAAACATAATCATTAATAATCTTTACAAATAATGATATTTCAACATAAAACCATTACCTCAAATTACACTTTATTCGAAAGCATTATAAAATCTTATATAATAAATTTAAATTTATTATTATTATATAATATAATTATTTTAATAATTCTGAAATAATACATGACACCTTTATATCATTTCAATAATGAATCATTAATAATTTCTTATTAAAATTGGAATTTTTGGGTGTTAACTATTTTTATAAGAATATTGGTTATGTTGTTCTGGTTATTATACATTGCTCATGGTTCTATAATATCTAGAATTTAATCATGTTTTAAAAATCATATATATTATTTATACTCATATTTATATTCATCTATAAAAGTAGGAGTTAGATAAATGAATCACACTATTGTTAGAGATAATAAGTCATACATACAAATGAAAGATTTGTTCACTATTAGACAAACTGAGTGAAAGAAATATAACTATTTAATAATATTTAAAGAATAAATATTATATAATACATAAAATATATATCAATTAAATCTATCACTATTACCATAGATGAATAGTGTAAATTAAAAATGAACCATGACACTTTGAGGAGGCTTTAGTTCACACGTACACAAAATCGACATTATCGTTTTACAAAAAAAATTAATATAAGAAGGTATATATAATATTTTTTTTCTTTAAGAATAGTTATTTTATAAAATCATATATAATCCATAAACCATTCCTAATTTTTTCCATGAAATATTATGCTGGAAAATGAATTGTATTATTATGTGGAGGTGGTAGTCTTCGGGTATGAATGAGTGACACATCAACTTCCCATTTGATGGAATTGAGGAATATATTTTCAATTACATAATCATAATAACATATCAGTATATATAAAAAATTTAATTATTTATTTTATGATGAATATCATAGATTTATAAGAGGTATAAGAATAATTAAATTGAAATAGGTCTTGTATGATGATTATCTCTCATTCAATTGGCCACCCATCGACCCTTTCTTATGGATTATTAGAATTGTTTTTTAAAATAATAGAACATCCATATCATGGATAGTAAAATTTTAATATAGTTAGATTGTTCTCATTTGATATTAAAGGGTAAAATCTGTTTAAATAAGATAAACGAAGGGTTCCCTTTGGTAATTGGGGGTGATGGCACACTTGGAATTTCATTAAATAAATAACTATAATAAATTATTTCACAACTAAAATGATTCAAAATGGATTTTGATTATAATTTTAGATAACATGTGTTCAAAATATGGCTATGATTTCATATTATTTCATGTTTAATTATAAAACACAACTATATAATTATTTTGACCCCATTGTGAACCTGTTCTAACCTTAACCTCAATGTTTTTTTAAATTTTTTTAAATTTAATTATAAAAAAATGAAAAACAAATCACTAAAAAACATCAAATATATTTAAAACAATGGAATCTCTATTTTAAAATATAATATATAAATGTGTTAGAAACTAAATTTAAAAAAATATCACAAAATGTGATGAAATAATGTTTAAAAAAATTGTTTTCTTTAATATATAATTTTTTTATTCTAAATAAACATATTGAAAATGAAAATATTTGAATTATTAATATTATTAATTAACTAATATTAATTTTAAAATTATTTTTTTAAAATTAAATTTCAATATATTTCAAATGAAGATATATTTTTAACACAAAGTGAAATTATTCACTCTTCGTGAAGAAAGTAATATTTTCAAAAAAATTCAAAAAATTAACCCTAATTTTTTTTAAATATTAAATATAAATATGGTGTAATTTTTTTGAAATTTATTTTCACGAAGTGGAAGAAGTTAATAATATTTTTTTCACATGAAAAGAATTTTTTTTTTGAAAAATATATTTTTCAAACCTATTGTTCATGTATTAAACATTCTTTACTTTTGTGTATACTTTATCTAAAAAATGTATACTTATTTTAAAAACTTTTTTCCCATTAAAAAAAATAATTTAAAATATAGGTTATAATGGTATAAAATATTATCAGTCATTTATACTTCATGTTTTATATATTATAAGTTATCAAAAAAATTAAATTTATTTAAATATGGATATATCATAAATCCTTGGTTGTTATATTATACCACCTTTAAATGAATTTATCCCTTAAAAATTTTCCACTTTAATAAATATTGAGGATGTCTATTTCTCATCACATCATCATGTTTTGTTGCATTTTATTGTAACTTTTATATTTTAAAAAGATCATTAACAAGGTGAGTAATATTTTTCTCTAACACTTTATCTCTATAATCCAATATTTCTACAAGTTTTTCTTCAAAAGAAAGACCTTAATAAAGTGGTATGAATTCTATGTTTGGTAAATGAGAAGAATCAAGTCTATATTATCATAGGATAGACACTTATAACAATTCCTATACTTTACAGTGGTTTAGTGGAAGTACTAATAGAAAAGATAAAATCTATAATTGATCAAGAATATATAAGAGAAAATATACCTATGGATACACATTTTATTCTATGTAAATTTATTAACCTTATTACATGGATAAATTCCCAGGAATACCTTCTCATCAAATCTGAATTCAATATTTCACTGATGATTTTTAGCATAACTAATCTATTAGCTTTGAGATAAATTATTATTGTGTTTATTGGTTCAATCACTCTATTATATTTCATTATCTAGATAAGTTCTTATTATTTATTTCTCCGTCTTAATACATTCATGTTGGACTTCTAACCCTGATTCCATAGAGAGATTCATAAGGATCCATCTGAATTCTTGGGTGAAATGTATTACTGTAAGAAAAATTGATTGGATGAAGGTGTTGATTCAAAATATCTTTTAAATCCATAGAAAATGATCATAACATATCTTATAATATTTTAATGGTCATCTTATATTGAACAGTTGTCTGATGATGATATGAAATATTGAAATTCCACTCTGTATTTATACCATATTGAATATTTCATTAAAAAATATTGTAAATCCATAGATCCAAATTTGAAAAAATAGAATATGGTACTCTATAAGACATAACAACACCGTTAATTTATACTCTATATTGTTGAAAAAGAGATAATTATTCCCAGATAGAAACTTAGTGTGATAAATTTGTATGGTGATTAAATAGAACCTAAATAAAATTATTCCCAAATCAAATTTCTTGGAGTTGGATGAAAAAAATACATAGTGATGTTTTCCCATTTTCATTTTGGAATGGGTAATGGTTATAAAATCCCCTCATACTTATATCTCTCATCCTTTACTTTATGAAAAACTAAGTATTGAGATATGTACTCAATATTACATATATTTATGTTGTCCCACCACAAATACACTTACAGATCGCTATACATCTTAATAAATCCATCATGAATAGAGAATGAGGTACTTTGAGATTCATACAATAAATCATTATTCAATGATAGTATTTATTGGAAACAAACTTAGTTCCAAAACCTTATCAATATATCATAATCACGGTTGAACATAGATACATTTCTAAGATTTTTTAATCTCTACATATTCCTTATGAAAATTATTAATCCCCACATAAATAGAAGGTGGAACCCACATTTATGAAAGATAATATTTATCCTATTCCATCAATATTAATATATATGTCCTTTATAAATAAAAAAATTCAGATCATTTTTATCCTCATCATCGATAATCTAGAATGATCCTTTCAATTCAAATAATTGGATTCCTTGTTCTCTTTCCTAGTGTGGTAAAATATTGAGTATTCATAATCATAAATAAACTCGAACCATATTCTCTTGAATATATTTAAATCATTCTGTGTGATTATATAATTTGAAATTTTACATATAGTATATATATATATAACACTATTACCTAAAATTATTATTCCTCAATATCTTTAATTTAAAAATTATTACAGCTAACTCTAAATCATGATTCATGTATTTTTTATCAAGAACATTAAACTATCATGGGGAATAACCTATCACCATGTAATTCTACATGAGTAAGCATCCCATTCAATTCACCAAATCATCACTATTGATCCCAAACCATTTTCATTGTGAGTTAGTGTTGGAATTTTCATGTTAACTAACCATCTCCTTAGTTCCATGAAATTTTCCTAAGATCCAAGAATCCAAAGGAACATATATCCCTTACGGATTAAAATTGTGAGTGGATTAAGTATCCATCATTAATGTTCCAAAAATAATTGAGAATATCCATCCTAAAAAAATATCTTGATCTCAATCAACATAGTTTTCATGGGCCAATATTCAATAACATCCATCGTTGAGGGATCGAAAGATGTACCCTTTCTTGAGATTATGTGATCCAAAATGAAACCTTACATATCCAAAGTTAACACATGGTAAATTATTAATTAAATATCTTTTTAATTAGGGTATTCAGTAAAAGCCTTTTGTGGTCTTCATGAACATTCTTTGAATATATAATAATATAATCAGTAAGGTAATCTCTAAAGACTCTATTTAATAAATCAATGAAGGTAGTGGGGGAATTATTAAGAACCGAAGGAATCACTATAAATTTATAGTATCTATATGTCATACTGATTGTTATCTAGGTTATTATCATGACCCGACCCCCGGGGCCAGTTCCGGGACTACCCCAAGATCATCTTCCATAGGTGAGGGGCTGGAGACTAGCACCAAAGGCGTAATTCCCTAAAACTAGGAAGACATTGCATTTATAACCTGTTAACAGACAAAAAAGCTAGTACACAGCTGAATACAAAACACCAAGTAAACTGTATAATAAAAGAGTGTTGAAAGTAAAAGGGTCCGGAATACAAGCCCAACATGAAAGTACAAGAATCCGAAAGTACAAGTACATCTGAAGAAAAAGGAAAATAACAACTGGGTCGTCCTCTGAGATTCCTACCTAAACGGTATGTACAGATGGCCTCCTCAGCACACCTCATCCATTCGTCTCCTCCCTGTACCGACACATCGTAAGGTCCACCATCGGGTACCATCCATTCCTGGTACTCTCAGCATCCGTCAGTGTTGTCTATCGTCTACATCCAACGCAATAAAGTGCGGGCATAGACCATGCAGGTGTGAGTATAATGATACCCAGTAGGGACCCGATACCCTCTAGGTCACACAAAATCTATCAAGGATAAACACAATGTATGAAATCAATAGAAAAAATTACTTAGGTACATTCCCATACATATACCTATGATATCATGTGATCCATCTCAATCATGGGGAAAAATAGAAAAACTGACTCAGCTCAACCAGGATTTTATTCTAGAGGAAGTATCATGTAACATCCCCAGACACAATGTCAAAACCTTGGCTGCTGGAGAACTCCTCCTCTATCGAGTATAGTGGGCCTGCCATGACACCAAGCACACTTCCCACAAACCTTGGACTACTGAGGTACTCCTCCTGTCGAGTACCGTGGATTTGCTGTGTCACCAAGTGCGCTCCCCACCGTGGGTCTGCTGTGTCACCAAGCATGCTACCCCTCGTAGCCTGGTGAGGTACTCCTCCTATCAAGAACTGTGGGTCTACCGCGACACTAAGGCGCTCCCCACTGTGGGTTTGCCTCGACACCAAGGAACTCCCCATTGGGATAGTAGAGTCACTCTGAGTAAAAATGGCCAGCATTAATCAGGTCTCAGCCAGCTACTAGGTCTCCGCACTACGCTCGATCATCTCCAAGAGGATCCACTCCACAAGCTACTAGTCGATACTACAACTGTCACAAAGTCCCAAGAATAGGTATCTCAAAGGTCCGCCACATCATAGGGGTCTCAACGCAATAGACAGCGCGTCAATCGGTCTCCCTGTCTGTGAGTTATTAACCACTTAGTCTCGGGGGCCGGTTGGATTCATGCACGATCCAACATGGTTGTTTTCCATCTCAAACCAAACCTCCAGTGGAGTATACTCGAAAGGACCTTCTCTCTCCGACATTTCCAGTGTTGCTGACAGTTCGTCATATAGGCGTCTGGTGCCAAAGATATGCCTAATGGAGCGTAAGTGGATCGTAGTGGGCCCGGGTCTGGTCTGACCTGGTCATACCATCCCGGTCCGACCAAGTTTGGGCCAACCAGGTTTGGGTCGACCTGCCCTGACCCTTTGGGTTTGGCCCGACCTGTTGGTCCAGCTAGCTCGTTGGGTTCGGCTCAGCCCACTAGGTCTAGCCCAGCAGGACGTGAGGGGTCGTGGAGAGCCATGAGGGTGCAGACCGGTAGTGAGGGCGCGGACCAGCCGCAGGTTGGTGATAGGGTTGTTTGTCTGGGTGGGAACAGTGTGGGTGGCTGGGGCCGGTTCGGTCAGGGATCTGAAATGGGTCACGGGATGGTTCGTCTAGGGCACCCAGAGGGGCGCGTGCCAATTCAACCGGGACGCCGTGAGGGGTGTGGGCGGCTCGAGAGGCCGGCGGGAGGCGTGATCCAGGGAGGCTCGGAGGGCCGGCAGTGGTGCGGCTGGTTTGGCCGGTGGGTGGCACGGCCAGCGGGCGGTGCGGCCGGGGAGGTTTTTCCGGCAGGGGGCGCGATCCAGGGCGCAGGGCCGGTTCGGCCCGGGGCGGCACGACATAGGTTGCGGTGGCTATAAGTGGCGGCATCGTTGCCTCTTTCACCTTCATCCTCTTCCTTCATTTCGAATATTACACCAAATAAAAATGATAGAGGGTACGAGCCATGTTGGTTTGGGCCGTACCCTCAGCGTTTAGGGTGGTACCATTTGGCTCAACAAGAAAGAAGAACGATGAACTTCAAATTTTACATCCTCTATAATGAATCATTCCCAAACATCAAAAGAAAACAATGAAAGTATTATCATGCAAATAAACCCCTACCTTTGTTCGCCTGATGTTTTTGGTGCAATAAGGAAGGAGTTGAAGTTTTCTATGTTTATCTTGTCCACCACACACCTCCAATTCTAGGCTCGTGCATCGGTTCCTCGTAGTCTAAGATGTGGACGTACCACGTCATAAGATTTCTTGAGGAAGATGGTCAAAGGAGGTTGGCGTTCTTCATCGGTGGAGCATTCTTCGTTGGAGAGTGTAATCCTCCAAGTGTTCAGCGTCCCATCACTTTACTAGAGCTTTGTCCCTTGGTGAAGCCATACCAAATCCTTATTTGAAACTCTATATATATAGGAGAGGTGTAGAGCTATGCAACGATCCTGGAATTTATGATGGTTCATTTATTAGAAACCATCCTAAATTTCAACAACACTATTAATTAAAATTTAAAAAGGGTCAATCCAATTAATATATGTTGGCCTAATAAAGTGGTGCATTGGCACAATTTAATGTGGAGGAAGTAAATAGGTTCCTCCCCATTAATGTGGGGGGGGGGGGGTTAAGAGTTTCTTACAATTAAAGGAGGGTTTAATCCTCGGTGGTCCACACCACAATAACCTCTCATGGGAGGTTATGTTTCGGGTGGTTCCCACCACCATAACCTCTCATAGGAGGTTATGGTTCAGGTGGTTCCCACTAACATAATCTCTCATGAGAGGTTAATGTATGGTGGTCCCCACAGCTCAACTACCACATGGAGGTTTAGTTCTGGTGGACCCCACCTCCCAACACCCACATGGGTGATGCAAATAAAAATAAAAATGTTATACACTTTTTTTTATTTTATTCTTACATGAAAAACCCAAATACTAACTTTCATCCTCGACCAAATACCATCGAGGTGAAAGTCTTCTTATGTGAATACCGGTGCTGCGAGTTCAACGGTGCCCTCCGATTTTGATTTCGATCACCAGTTCAAAAGTTAGAAAAACCCACTCACACGTTTACTGAATGTACCCAAAACAAAGTTCAAAAATTCATTCCAGGCACTCAAGGCCTCAGAATCACGCTCCGTCAAGTTCCATAGACAGGTAAAATTACCATTTATTTAAAACAATTTACATTTATATTCTAGGTATTTACTTCCTACCCACCTCAGGGCTCTACATCCTCATAATCCACAAGTTAAACTAGGTAAAAATGTGGGGGTAATGATCACACATCTGAGCCTCCTACTCCCATGTGCTCTCCTAGAGGTTCTCGTGCTGCCAGTGAACGTGCACCAGAGGTATCGACCATCCACAAAAGACCCACTCTTTTTGATCCTCAATATCTACTAGAACCTCCATAAAATTCACCCCATCGTCGATGTCTAGCTTGACATGGCCAATGATGTGAGAAAGGTCATGCACGTATCTCCTCAGCTAGGATATGGGGAAGAAGGCATGAACCTGGTGAAACTAAGGTGGAAGCGATAAGCGGTATGCCACCTCGCCTACTCTATTGATGACCTAAAAAGGTCTGATGAACCACATAGATAACTTTCTGCCTCAGCCAAATCTTTGTAGACCTCATCGGGGTGAGACCCGTAGAAAGACGTTGTCTCTATCCTCGAACACCATAGGTCCCTATATTTTGTCATCATACGACTTCTGCCTACTCTGTGCAGTCTTCATCCACTCCTGGATGACCCGTACCTTCTCTATGGTAGCTCATATCATCTCTAGTCCCTCTAGTGCTGACTCCCCAGGGTCAGTCTAGCACAATGTTGATCTGCAAGGTCACCCGTATAACTCCTCAAAAGGTGTCATTCCTATGGTGGAGTGATAACAGTTGTTGTAAGAAAACTCCACCAAAGGTAAGGGATCCTCCCAACTGCGACTGAAGTCGAGGACATAAGCACACAACATTTCCTCGAGGGTCTGAATGGTTCGCTCGGTCTGACCATCCGTCTGAGGATGGCAGGCAGTGCTCAAACGAAGCTGTGTCCCGAAAGCATCATGCAACCCCTTTCATAGCCGGGTAGTAAAATGTGCATCACAATCGGAGAAATTCTATGATGTTAATCCATATAGACGCACAATATCCTACACATAGAGGCATCCCAAAAGCTCTCTAATGAACTCTTCTCTCTGATCGGTAGGAAGTGGGCCCACTTGGTGAGTCGGTTGACGATCGCCGAGATAGATTCATGTCCCCTGGATGTACATGGAATTCTTGTCACGAAGTCCATGGATATCCCATCACACTTCCACTTTCGTAACTCTAAAGGCTGAACCAAGATTTCTTGTACATGATGCTCCGCCTTCATGTGCTAAAACGTGAGGCACAAACACACAAACTCTGCAACTACTTTCTTCATTCCCTGCCACCAGTGCTATCGTTAGAGATCCCGGAACCTATTCACCACTCCTGGATGTACCGCTAGAGGGGATGTGTGGAACTCCCTCAAAACATCCTCCTCAAGTGACATAGGTACCATGGTATTTCCTCTGAAGAGGATGATGTGCTTCCCACCTTCAAAAAATTCATCAGGTTCCTACCTTATGGATAACTGAGCACGTCGAGCCTCGTAGTTAGCGACCCCAAGCTACGCCTCCTTGACTCGCTGAAGAAGTGGGGGAGTCAGTCTAAGAGACTAAATTAAAGCTGCTCTATCATGTTCTAGGAAGGATATTTGAAAAGCGGCCAACTGATCTTTCACCTCACCTAGAAGCTATATACCAGACCTCCTGCTGAGTGCGTCTGCAACAACGTTCCCCTTCCCAAGAGTATAGACTATCTCGAAGTCATAGTCCTTGAAGAACTCAAGCCAATGCTGTTGTCTCCGATTCAGGTCCTTTTGAGAGATGATATACCTAAGACTCTTGTGATCAGAGTACATGGTAAAATACTCCCCCAATCAGATAGTGTTTCCACA
Source organism: Viscum album (assembly GCA_963277665.1). Taxonomy (NCBI): domain Eukaryota; kingdom Viridiplantae; phylum Streptophyta; class Magnoliopsida; order Santalales; family Viscaceae; genus Viscum; species Viscum album. The sequence goes on along the minus strand of OY728133.1, from coordinate 2,058,214,340 downwards.
TCTTCAAGGCGAAGACCACTGCTATTAACTCCAGGTCATGGGTAGCGTAGTTCCACTCATGTTATCTCAGCTGTTAAGATCCATATGTGATCACTGCTCGCTCCTTCATGTGGAAACATCCGAGCCTGGTCCCTGATGTGTCACAGTAGACTACGTACCCTATGACTTCATTTGGAAGTGTCAAGATGGGGGCACTAGTCAGCCTATAGCTCAACTCCTAAAAGCTCTGCTCGCATCTCTCCGACTACAAAAAGGGTTTCCCCTTATTCGTCAAGGCTGATAGTGGTGCTGAAACTCTAGAGAAATCTGGCATAAATCACTGGTAGTATCCGGCCAAACCCATGAAACTCTGTACCACCATAACACTCCTGGGTGGCTCCAAAGAAAGTAACTCCTCAATCTTCGCTGGATCCACTACAACTCCAGCCTCTGATATGACATGTCCTAGAATGTGAACCTCTCGTATCAAAAACTGGCGCTTTGAGAGCTTACCATATTCCATTCCATTTAATGTAAATTTTTATTAAGGAGAAGAAGAAACCCAAGGGTCCATAAAGCTAGTGCACTCGTAGTGTGTCCAGTACTACCTGAAAATGATAGGCATGCTCCTCCTCAATAGTCGAGTATATCAGAATGTCGTTGATGAAGACCACTACTATGAAATTAAGGTATGGCTGAAAGATCTGGTTCATGAGTCCCAAGAACACTTTTGGAGAGTTGGTCATGCCCAATGGCATAACTAAGAACTCTTAATGACCATACTAACATCTGAAGGCCATATTCTACACATCCTCGTCTCACACTCTTAGCTGGTGATAGCCTGATCTGAGGTCTATTATTAGGCCCTAGCCTTAAACCTTACTTAATATTTAATTAAATTAATACTTCACATTGAGGATCTTTTCATGTTTAGAGTTTTAGAGAATTAGAACATAACTATTACATCTCAAAAGATTACAAAGTAGTCACTTCTACTAAATTTCCATAAAATAAAAACTCTTAAAATGAAACATGTCTAGTTCCATGTTTTAGATAGCATGACTTTCCCTTGATCCCATCCTTGACCCTATTCCACATTAATTCATGTGAAAAACATTTCAAAAAAAACATGGGGTGAGCATAAAATCTCAGCAAGGGATTCACAAAGAATGAAAACGGTTAGTTTTTCAAAGCAACAAGTAAACCATGTATACATTAACAATGTAATACCTTTCACATTTAGTAAGTAGTAAAAACTCTTCACTGAATAAAATATCATTACTTACCCTTTTGTAACCAAAAGATTAACATAAAACCCATATAAAGAACACATAGAATATAAAGGGAACTTGGGACATAAACATACTTAAATGGAATAACCATACAGTCGACTTCCATACATACTTAATGGAATATCCATACGGTCGACTTCCATACCCAATGCATTGGTGGTTATAAAGTAACAACTCGTCCTGGTATTCACGGCACCACCAATCATATGGTTTACCACGTAACCACCCGTAAAATGTCCAAGTACCATCATTACACATAAAATATTGAAAATATAAACATTTCAATAACAACATTTCATTTTCAATCAAAAAAAGTAATTCCAAGATATTGAATTAATCAATCCATTTTGAAAAATCATTTAAAATAAATTTTTGAATCAAAGTGTTCCATACCACTTTGAGGATTTTATTGGAATTATTAATGTCCATATAAATAAATACTGAAAACCATTTTGAAAACATGGACATTAAAGATAATGATTTAGAATAATAAATCATTAAAACATTTAAAACGATATTTTTGTTAAAGGGTCTTAAGAAAATGAGAGACTCTTGAATAAAAATAATTGGGGAATAACATTTAATTTGAACATTATAATATCATGAGAATAAATGGATTCATGATATAATATGTTAAAGGACAGTATACACACCATATAAGAGTGAATTAGTGCATAACAACATTGAATTCTCAATGGAAATGTTAAATGAGATGAAATCCATTATAATGAAGGTATCCATAAATTAAGGATAAATCAATCTCATAATTATGTGTGAAAAATATAAATACACCCAATATATGGGGATATTAAGTGTAAAAAAATCAAAGGTCTTTCACACATATTCAAAGGATGACATATTCAATAACTACATGTTGAACCCAAAGAAAATCGAAATTGGGTTAAGAAGTTCCCTTGGTAAAATTCGACAGCCTAATGGCATCACTTTAAAATTCATAAAATTATTTGATGAGAGGGAAAATGGTATCTCATCACTTGGAAATAAAATTTAAATCAATAAGGATATATAAGAACATATCCCAACCTAAAAATATGTAAATTAAAAGACATAACAAAATAATTCTTTTTAAAAGAAGAGTGTGAAAGGTTCCCTTACCGATTTGGGAAACTATCAAAACATACACCCCATGAAAGAAGGGTCATACAATGAAGATGTAACTACCCATAAATGATAGTATATTATACTAATAGTAAAATAATGGGCAGTAAAAGCACCACACAAAAAGGAAATAGTGTCCAATGTAGCATGAATCTCACGGGATCAAAAAGTGAGATGAAAATCCCCTTATGAAAATTCGGCAGCCTAACGACGCCACATAAAACATCCAAAAATGGATTGATGAGATCAAATAGGGTCTCCCATAACATGAACATAAAATGTAAATAACTAATAATATAAAATAACATCCTCTAACATAATAACATGGAGCATAAAATAAATGACATAAAAGAGAGTACTTGCAAAGAAAGAGAGAGGTAGGATTCCCTTAACAAGGGTCCGACTTGACTCGATCGTTCTTTAACATACTGAATAATAAACATGAGTTAATTTAAAATTTCTTAAGAACCTTTTTCAAGTTCATTATTCATTTTATATAACTTATTTCCATGTTAAAATAATTATGTAATAATTTAAGTTAATAATGTTTGTTTTGCCAATATTTGGTTCTTAAGTCGAAAGTGGAATTGTTACAATTACATGTTGTTCGTGTGGTCAAAGGTTAATTATATACAGAATGATATTCATGATTTGGATATCATATATATCATATATATCCAGAATATACAAGTATTTATAATATTACATAATCATTTAGAGGTAAGAAATGAAATGCACCGTTCATGGAGACGGTAAGCCGTACGTATGCATGAACGCTACTTTCATTTCTATGTCATATTAATGGAATTAAAACCAAATGAGAGGTATGTATATTTTAATTCAAGAATTATATTAATCATTTATATGTAACATAAATCATATATAATAACTTTAAATCCATCCTTTATACATCTCACATATGGCATTAACGAATCAAATTACTTTGAGGGGGCGGTAGTCCGCACTTCCTAAAATGAAATTATCGTGTTTTACCCACAGTGGAAACAATAAAGGTATTCCACAAAAGAAAAATAAAGAAGCTTAATAAAATCATAAACATATTATATATAATATATAAATATAGTGACATCTTAATTTCCACCTTTGAAGGTTTTATATGAGTGTTGAACAATCATCGTTTCATGAGGCAGAAATTCGCCATCCACATAAACAGTATGTTCTTTAACCATTATATGTAGTTGTGTGTAAGTGTAGCTCTAATTATTCTTATAAAAAAATAATATTAAATTTAAGATACTGGATTTGTTACAAAATAGAAGAATAAAAAGAGTTTAGGGGGTTGGAGAAGCAAAATAAAACAAAAGAACACAAGAGAAGACACTACCTTTAAATCGGGTAACTCTTTCTGATTTGATCTCAAAGGCTTCCTTGGGAAGACTTCTTACCAAATTTAGGGTTCTAGGAGTAATAGAGGGATGTGGAGAGACAAAATGGTCAGGGTTTGGCCGAGCCAAAGGCTATAGAGGTTTGGGTAAGGAGGTAGAGGTGGGGGCCTTTTATAAGAGGAGAGGAAGGGCACTCTTGGAAAGTAAGGAAATGTTACATTATTTTAGAATGTGTTTCGGATTTTAAAGGACCCAAATTGATGTTTTTCTAGGTTAATGTAATAAGGGTTCTAAATAACCTCATCCAATAGGTTTTTGACATGTGTAGGTCTTAGATGTTACATTATCTTTCCATTTTATTTAAATCATTAAATAATGAGGTAATCACTGCATCATCGTGGTGTCATAAATAATTTAATTTAGTTAATGTATAAAAATTATAAAAAAACTACTATGATGTAGGAAATATTTTTATCTTTCCAATGAATATTTATAGTCAAAACTGTAACTTGTATAACCCCATATTAAAATTGTTTTAGTAAAACAACACATGTTTGTGACATTTTAATTTTAACATTAAATCAAAAGGTATTAATGTCATTTTCTTACCAAAGTGGCTCAATGGGATCCCCAAGTTGACCCATGGATTTAATTGGTCGGCCATGACACATCCAATGAGAATAGTACATGTGTCTAGGTCATTTCATATTATTAAAACATTATTTTTACCTTAAATTACACTAATTACCTCTAATCGCGATTAATAAACTTAAAAGTTACCATTCACCAAAAAATTATTTTAATCCCATTGAAACAAATTTTACTTATTAATTACAACAATGTATGTCAGATTTTTGAAATTCAAATCATAGAAGTGGTAATGTTTCATTTAAATGAAAAATCAGTTTCTTTAACTACCACTTAGTGGTTTCACAATTCATCAAAAATTGATGTTTTTCTGAAAATTACCAAAACTTTACCCTAGGATATATTTGAAATTAAAAATTCAAAAATGATGTATATTTTAGAAAATTCAAAAAATATAAGTTACATTAATTAATTTAATAATTAATTCCCACTGTTAGAGCAAATAACATGTTTTTATGAAACAATAAGTATCAAAAGATTGACAGTAGTTTAAGTCCAATTTCAAGATGAAATTAATTCCAACAACCACTATTGAATTAAATGGTAAAAATATATTCTAATTTCTCTTTGAAACCAATTCATAAGATAATCTAATCACATAAATAAATTATATTAAAAAGAGGTTTTGAATTAAAATACAACATTTTTCACTATTCATTAAAAAATGATCTCTATCGGAAAAATACCAAAAATTTACACAAAGTGAATTTTGATGTCCCGATTCTAAAGAAGAGTTTTATTTGGACCAATAGAATGTATAAGAGTGACCAAAACTATATTTAATGACGGTTCTCCATCAAATGTTGATAAGTGGACCTTTAGTGAAAATTAGAGTATATATGCCTAAAAATGAATTCTTTTCGTATTTTAATCCTTTATCCTTTATTGGATAAATGTAAAAACATTTAACAAACATATATAATAATATTTTAGTTATTTATATTTACTCCCGCTAATACAACGGCTACGTGTTGACTAACATTTAAAATAATTTTATTTTATTGTTAGAGTGCAACGAAAGATTTCAGAGGAACTCGTTGTTGCGTATTGGGTAATCCATCAAGTATATCATTCCAATTAAATTAATATTAAAATTTTATTCAAATAAATGGATAAATATAAAAATGTCATATTCTCTATTTACCAGGGGTGTTACATCCTTCCCCCTTTTGGGAATTGCGTCCTCACAATTTTAAAATTGGGCTCAGAAACTTTATTGAAAGTCCCACATCGGAACAAGAGTCGGTAAAACAATCACTTTAAAAGAATGAAAGAGAAGTATATAGGTCTCCTGAGTTAACCCACACTAGGATTCCATGTAGGAAAACATGGACATGGAGGAGAAGACATAGGGTCATGTTCTGATGGAGAGTGATAGAAAACATTTTTAAGAGAAAGTTAACCATAAAAAAATCACAAACATGTGATGGGTTAAATGGTATTCGATTCCCGAGTAGGAAAAGTTAATAAAAAACATTTTTGTTTTATGTTAATTTTTATTGAGGAATTTATTCATAAGGAAACATAATTACTTATCATGTTGACTTTCAACTTTTATTATATTTCGTACACAAACTCATATTTTATCCAAAAGAAGAGTATTTAGGAAGACATGTTCACATTAAGAGTACTATAATAAACTTATAGAGAATCACCTAATCCAAAAAAGAGAAGTATATACTTCTCATGTCTTTAAACATTAACCAAAACCAAAAACAAAAAGGTTAGTACAAGATCAGATAATCTAGAAAAGGATAACCCTTTATAAAAAGAAAATCTATTCTTAATCTCCAAAATTTGTCCAACAAAACCCAAAGTTCAACGAGGACCATTCGATAAAAAATTTGTCCATAAAATTATTCAATGTAAACCAAACAAAGATTGAAACCCAAATATTTGAAAGATTTAGTCACATAGTCTTCCATGTTAAATCGTAACGTTTATCTCCAAAAAACATTAGTTGCTCTTAACGTCTCGTATTGAAAAGTAATTAACCTAATGACATATCCTCTATGATAGGTTAATAAATTTCCATAGATAACCCAAAATCGATCTACTCTTAATTTATAAAATCATCTAACTAAAAAGAGTCAGTTAAACTAACCAGGGACTTCATGTAGTCTAGTGGTAGGCGATAAATACCAGTCGCACTTTGGTTGTGGGTTCGATTCCCGCAGCTTTGTCTGACGCGACGGGATGTCACACGATCTGTGTGTTTTCCTTTTTCCAAACTATATAATTCTCATATCATTCCCCAAAAAGAGATAAAATCATCAAAAATAACCATAACATAATTTAACCATAATTTATCTCATGCCATTCACTTTCCATCATAACATATAGTCACCCATAATTACCTCAAAAGTAAGGATCATATAAACCCAAATGGTTCTTTATAACTATGTCCACAAAAGAACAGATAACTATTCATTGAATAAAATTTTCATATATCAAACATCAGGGTTACACATACTATAAAAAGTCTTCTAATGTAACCCCATCATCAAAAGAGACTTAATACTTTTAAGAATTTCACCATAACTCTTGAAGCCCTTATATCATGACTTATTACTATTTCAACAATCTTCATGATCCATTAACCATTACTTTCCAACTTATTCTAAAATACTCCTTTCCTACAAACAATATCATGAATAATATCCTAAGATTCCAAAATAGGGAAAAAAATGTTATGAAATAATCCATACCTTTGACTGGTCATTGTCAATTTCTTCATCCTCAATCGGAATGGAATTTGGTATTGGTAAACGAATATTGGTACGATCTTGGTGATCCCATTCCCGAAACATCTTCATAGGACATGTGTTTTCATAACGACCATGCACACCACATTTAAAACATTCAATTTATCCCTTAGAAAGAACTTATTTCCCTTTCCTCGAGTCAACTGAATGCTTCCTTTTTCCATGGCAGGTTCTTTCTTTATGACCTTCATTTCCACATCTATATAATATTTATGTCCATTTGAAACATTTTCCTAGGTTTTTCTTTCCACATCTTTGACACATAGGTTTTTGAACACACTTACCTTCATGATTATTACCTGTAGTTCCGTAGGTATTTGTTTCTCACATATATGATGCCTTATAGAAATCACCAAGGTTTAGGTGGTCAATAATGACTCTAGATAGTTGTTTGAGGATAAACACAAGAGTTCTCATTAGAGCTCCCATATCATTCAGTTTCTCGCTCAGAAAACTGTCACAGTTTCCTTCACATCCACTATTACTTTGGTGCCTGCTAGATCCAACCATTTACTAAAACCAAAAAGGTCAGTGTGAGTATATCAACAAAACCATCATGTACTAATGAGGAATATAAACACTAAGATATACTTACTCATTCACTTTATCTAAAACTAGGACTGTCTCTGAAATCCTAACCATTATGGTAATGTCACTTATGCTTAGAGATTAACCTAACTTCTAAAGTTATCCAAACCTACCATTGATACCAACTATAAGGCCCCAGCCTTAAACCTTACTTAATAGTAAATTAAATGAATAATTCACATTAGGGATATTTTTAGGTTTAGAGTTTTAGAGAATTATGACATAACTATTACATCTCAAAAGATTACAAAGTAGTCACTTCTACAAAATTTCCATAAAATAAAAACTTTTAAAAAGAAACATGTCTAGTTCCATGTATTAGATAGAATGACTTTCCCTTGATCCCATCCTTGACCCTATTCCACATTTTGTCCTGTGAAAAACATTTAAAAAAAACTTGGGGTGAGCATAAAAAGCTCAGCAAAGGATACATAACGAATGAAAACTGTTATTTTTTCAAAGCAACAAGTAAACCATGTATACTTTATCAAAGTAATACCTTTTACCTTTAGGAAGTAGTAAAAACTTTTCACTGAATAAAATATCATTAAATACCCTTTTGTAACCAAAATATTACCATAAAACCAATATAAATAACACATAACATATAAAGGTAACATGGTACATAAACATACATAAATGGAATAACCATACATTATACTTCTACACACACTTAATTGAATAGCCATACGGCCGACTTCCATACCCAATGCATTGGAGGTTATAACGTAACCACCCGTCCTGGTATTCACGACACCACCCGTCATATGGTTTATCACATAACCACTCGTAAAATTTCCAAGTACCATCATTACACATAAAATATTGAAAATATAAACATTTCAATAACAACATTTCATTTTCAATCAAAATAAGTAATTCCAAGATATTGAATTAATCAATCCATTTTAAAAAATATTTTAAAAGATATTTTTGAATCAAAGTGTCCCATACCACTTTGAAGCTTTTATTGGAATTATTAATGTCCATATAAATAAATACTGAAAACCATTTTGAAAACATGGAAATTCAAGATAAATATTTAGAATAATAAATCTTTAAAACATTTAAAACGATATTTTTGTTAAAGGGTCTTAACAAAATGAGAGACTATTGAATAAAAATAATTGTGGAATAACATTTAATCCGAACATTATAATATCATGAGAATAAATGGATTCATGATATAATATTTCAATGTACAGTATACACACAATATAAGAGTGAATTGGTGCATAACAACAATGAAGTCTCAATGGAAATGTAAAATGAGATGAAATCCATTATAAAGAAGGTATCCTTAAATTAAGGATAAATCAATCTCATAATTATGTGTGACAAATATAAATACACCCAATATAAGTGTATATTAAGTGTAAAAAAATCAAATGTCATTCAAACATATTCAAATGATGACATATTCAATAACTACATGTTGAACCCAAAGAAAATCAAAATTGGTTTAAGAAGTTCCCTTGGTAAAATTTGACAGCCTAACGACGTCACTTTAAAATTCATAAAATTAGTTTATGAGAGAGAAAATGGTATCTCATCACTTGGACATTCAAATTTACATCAATAAGGATATATAAGAACATATCCCAACATAAAAATATGTAAATTAAAATACATAACAAAATAAGTCTTTTTAAAAGAGGAGTGTGAAAGGTTCCCTTACCGATTTGGGAAACTATCAAAACGTACACCCCATGAAAGAAGGGTCATACAATGAAGATGGATCTACCCATATATGAGATTATATTATACTAATAGTAAAATAATGGGCATTACATCACCACACAAAAAGGAAATAGTGTCCAATGTATCATGAATCTCACGGGAACAAAAATTGAGATGAAAATCCCCTTATGAAAATTCAGCAGCCTAACGACGCCACATAAAACTTCCAAAATGGATTGATGAGATCAAATAGGGTCTCTCATCACATGAAAATAAAAAGTATAGAATAAGGAATATAAAATAACATCATATATCATAATAACATGGAGCATAAAAGAAATTACATAAAATAGAGTACTTGCAACGAATGAGAGAGGTAGGATTCCCTTACGTCGGGTCCGACTTGACTCGATCGTTCTTTAACGTCCTGAATAATAAACATGAGTTAATTTAAAATTGATTAAGAACCTTTTTAAGTTCATTATTCCTTTTATATCACTTATTTCTATGTTAGAATCATTATTTAACCATTTAAGTTAATAATGTTTGTTTTGTCGATATTTGGTTCTTAAGTCGAAAGTGGACTTCTTACAATTACATGTTGTTCGTGTGTTCAAAGTTTCATTATATACAGAATGATATTCATCATTTTGATATCATATATATCACATATATTCAGAATATACAAGTATGTATAATATTACATAATAATTTAGAGGTAAGAAATGAAATGCACCGTTCATGGAGACGGTAAGTCGTATGTACGCATGAACGCTACTTTCATTTCTATGTCATATTAATGGAATTAAAACCAAATGAGAGGTATGTATATTTTAATTCCAGAATTATATTCATCATTTATATGTAACATACATAATATATAATAACTTTAAATCCATCCTTTATACATCCCACATATGGCATTAACAAATCAAATCTCTTTGAGGGGGTGGTAATCAGCACTTCCTAAAATGAAATTATCGTGTTTTACCCACAATGGAAACCATAAAGGTATGCCAAAAAAATAAAAATAAAGAAGCTTAAGTAAAACATAAACATATTATTTATCATATATAAATATAGTGACATCTTAATGGCCACCGTTGAAGGTTTTATATGAGTGTTGAACAATCATCGTTTCGTGAGGCAGAAATTCGCCATCCATAGAAATAATATGTTCTTTAACCATTAGATGTAGGTGTGTGTAAGTGTAGCTCGAATAATTCTTTTAAACACAACCTATTATATTGATGATAGTGTAGTTGTTACAAAATATAATAATAAAAAGAGTTTAGGGTGTTGGAGAAGAAAAATAAAACAAAAGAACACAAGAGAAGACACTACCTTTAAATCGGGTAACGGTTTTTCATTTGAGCTCAAAGGATTCCTTGGGAAGTCTTCTGACTAGAGTGAGGCTTCTAAGAGTAATAGATGGATTTGGAGAGACAAACTGGGCAGGTTTTGGCCGTGCTAATGGCTTGAGAGGTCTGTGTAAGGAGGTAGAGGTGGGGGCCTTTTATAAGAGGAGAAGAGGGGAACTCTTGGAAAGTAAGGAAATATTACTTTATTTTAGAATGAGTTTCGTATTTTAAAGTTCCCACATTGAGTTGTTTCAAGTTTTAGGTTATAAGGGTTCTAAATACACTCATACAAGAGGTTTTGGACATGTGTAGGTCTTAGATTTTACATTATCATTCCATTTTATTTAAATCGTTAAATAATGAGTTAATCACTGCATCATCGTGGTGTCATAAATAATTTAATATAGTTAATGTCTAAAAATTATTAAAAAAATACTATGATGTATAAAATCTTTTTATCTTTCAAATTAATATTTATAGACAAAAATATGACTTGTATAACCCCATATTAAATTTTTTTTAGTAAAACAACACATGTTTGTGACATTTTAATTTTAACAGTAAATAAAAAGGTATTAATGTCATTTTCCTTCCAAAGTGGCTCCATGGGGTCCCAAAGTTGACCCATAAATTTTCATGGTCAGCCATGACACATCCAATGATGGTAGTACATGTGTCTAGGTCATTTCATATTATTAAAACAAAATTTTTACCTTAAATTACACGAATTACCTCGAATCGCGATTAATAAACATAAAAGTTACTATTCACCAAAAAAATTATTTTAATCTCATTGAACTACATATTAGTGGTTTCACTATTCATCAAAAATTGATGTTTTTCAGAAAATTACCAAAAATTTACCCTATGATATATTTGATATTCCGAATTAAAAAATTATGTCTATTTTACAAAATTCAAAACATATAAGTTACATTAATTAATTTAATAATTAATTCCCACTGTCAGAGCAAATAGAGTGTTTTTATGAAACAATAAGTATCAAAAGATTTACACTAGTTTAAGTCCAATTTCAAGATGAAATTAATTCCAAAGACCACTATTGGATTAAATGGTAAAAATATATTCTAATTTCACTTTGAAACCAATTCAAAAGTTAATCCAATCATATTAATAAATTATATTAAAAAGGGGTTTTGAATTAAAATACAACATTTTTCACTATTCTTTAAAAAATGATCTTTATCGGAAAAATACCAAAAATTTACACAAAGTGAATTTTGATGTCCCAATTCTAAAGAAGAGTTTTATTTGCTCAAATAGAATGTATAAGAGTGACCAAAACTATATTTATTGATGGTTCACCATTAAAAGTTTATAAGGTGACCTTTAGTGAAAATTAGAGTATATATGCCTAAAATTGAATTATTTTCGTATTTTAAGCCATTATACTTTATTAGATAAATGTAAAAACATTTAACAAACATATATAATCATATTTTAGTTATTTCTATTCATTCCCGCTAATACAACAGCTACATGTTAACTAACATTTAAAATAATTTTATTTTATTAATAGAGTGCAACGTAAGATTTCAAAGGAACTCGTTGTTGTGTATTGGGTAAGACATCAAGCATATCGTTCCCATTAAATTAATATTAACATTTTATTCAAAAAAAAGGGATAAATAGAGAAATGTCATATTCTTTATTTACCTAGGGTGTTACATCTATCTTCGAGAACCACCGTGCTCCCTTCACCTGATCAAAGAGGTCATCAATCCTTGAGAGTGGGTACACGTTCTTCATGGTCACCTCGTTCAGGCGCCGATAGTCAACAAAAATGTTCAAGCTCCCATCTTCCTTCTTGGTGAACAAAATCAGGGCTGCCTAGGGAGAAACAATGGGACGAATGAATCCCTTCCCCTGCAAGTCCTCTAGCGGTACCCGTAGTCACAAAGCTCAATGAGATCCATCTGATATGCTGGTGTAGATATCAGTGTCTCCCTAGGGTACAAATCATATTCAAAGTCCACCTCTTAATAAGGAGGTAGACCCGGAACATCATCATGGAAGACATACATGTACTGGTCCACCACTACAGGATAACTCAGACTCTCCACATCAACAGCTCTATGGATAAGGCTTTCGAACTGATGAGTGATCGACCACACTCTCCTCCGAGAAAGTCCATCTTGTGCTGCAAAGGCTCTATTCTCGCCGGTGAAGGTAAACCTGGTCCCATCCATGTGGACACACCACAGATTGCGTGTAATACAGTCAATCTGAGCATGGAATGTAGATAACCAGTCCATACCCAAGATGACGTCGTAAGGCCTTGATGTCGCTACAAAGATATCCTAGCCGAATCTCTCGCCTCCTAGAGTAAGCTCACACTTTCGGCACTAGTGCGTAATCGTCTAATCTACTTTCATAGGAGTCTTTAGAAGTAATGATCAAGCCAACGGCTCCGTCGGAATCTCTGAGCTTTGAATGAGAGAAGTGGCAATAAAAGAATGACTAGAACTTGTGTCTATAAGTACTGCATCTATGGTAGAGTAGACATAGATCGTACCTCAAATCATCTCTAGAGCGCCATGATCATAAGCCTCAGCTGCATGGAGCTGAGCTCTCCCCTGTCCACCTGCTCCCTACGGCCGGGGTGGACCTCCTGATGGTGGTTGCGATAATATCTCGAATTTTCTCCCACCGCCAGCTGCACGACCAGCTCCTTTTCCACGTCCACCTACTCCCTGTGGACCTCCTCAGTCAAACCATTGTCACTTCCTGGGAGATCCTTCGACCATCTTTTGAACATCCGAACGGTGGGTTGGACAGTCATGAGCCATGTGACCTTCCCCGCCATATGAGAAACATTTCCCGCACCTGGCATGTCTGTCTCTGCTTCTGGTTCCCCGCACAATCGATCACGAGTCATGTGATCATCCACCTGTTGGTCTGGTACTCTTGGAAATATGTGGCGTATGTCTGCTACCAGCTACAGAATACTCCACTACGTGTCGACTGATGGTGGATCTCACTGCTAGACACTACTCAGCAAGGAAACCCTCCACTAGGAGGGCTCTCTCTAACACGCCCAACTGCGTCAGGATGCTGAGTGAGACCACCAGAGCCCTGATCTCCCACCTGAGTCACTTCTCGATGGTCTGGGCCCTAAATAATGGGCCCCATACCATATAGGTGGAGTAGTGTGAGAGGTCTGTGAACCTTTCTGTGTATTGAGCTACAGTCATGAATCCCTGTTGCAGATGAAGAAGCTCCTGAATGCACACTGTGCGAAGAGTCGCTGGAACAAACTAATCCCGAAACAAGATCTCAATGTCTGCCCAGAGAAGTGTCACTTCATCATGCACTTGGAGAATCAAGCTCCACCATCTAAATGATGCTTCCTATAGAATGCTGGCTGCAAGAATCACCATGAGATCATCTAGTGTCCCTATCAGTCAGAAAACTCTCACCATGGCCTCCAGCCAATGGTTGGCCGCCTACAGGTCTGTCTCACCCCTGAACATGGGTGGCCTCTTGCACTAGAACTCATGAAACATGCTCAAGCGGCATGTACCGTCTGCCATTGGGGATGGTGGAATCGGTGTCCCAATAGATAATGGTACCTCTATTTTCTCTACAGGCACCTCTACTAGAAGAGGGCCCTACACTGAAGCCTTGTCGCTCGGTGAGCTATATGTGCTTAAAAATCCTAGAACTCTATGTAAAGACCCGAAAATTTCAAGGAAATTTTTTTCTTAATTTGCTTTGGAATTTTAGAAGAGCGCAGCTTCAGACGGCACCTGATTCCGAGGCCCGGTGTGCCCGGAATCAATTTCCGAAGTTTGGCTCGGGTACGTTCAGTGAACGGACGAGCGTGTTTTTCTATCTTTTGAACCGGTGCCCGGAATCGAATTCTGAGGGCACCGATGAAATCATAGCGCCGGTATTTTCTTAGAAACGCCTCTTCCGGAGTTGCGTTTTCTCAGACGTGGTTTTTAAATTTTGGGGCTTAAAGTCAGAAATAAAATAAAATTTGTGCGACAACTTTATTTTATTTCACTTAAGCTGCTTGGAAGCCACTTGAAGCCACTTAAAGGCGGCTTGATCTGAGTTGAACTGGATAGGATGCTATCCAGAAATATCCTACCCCCTTGGTAGGATATTTTTGAGGTGGGGCCCGCACGAGCCCCGCCGTTTCTTTCGCTAAGTAACGCACCCGCGAAAACCCGTCAAAGTAACTGAAAAGTCAACCGACGCGTTTTCTTAAATTCTTAACAGACCATTTAATTGAGCGGTTTATTTCGTGAATTAAATGGGCTGTTTCGCTCGTTGAATTAATTCAACGAACTGATGGGTCGTTACTTACGCTTTTGCGTTTGTTGGCATGTTTATAAAATAAGACCAACCTAAAAATCCTTTGAAAGGATTTGAGAGGACCTTTGTTTCTTCATCTCCCCTCCTCGCGAAGAACGCGAAGAACGCGAAGAACGCGAAGAACGCCGGCGACCGGAATTCGACGACGCACACCATGATCTGCGACGTCGACGAGCTCTACCCGCGACGTTCTTCGACGACGCCTCTTCTTCCGCGGCCGATCCTCGTTCGGCAATTAAGGTGAGAATCGGATCGTTTGTTTCTCCCCTTTTTATAATTCAATATCAACGGATTTAAATTAATCTGTTTGATCTTGATCCGGAGATTGGCGACGCGACGCCGGATACCGCGACGACGTGACGATCTCCTTCATCCGCGACGAGCAATTCCGCGACGACCTCTCGTCCGACGACGACGACAAAGTAAGGGTTGATTGGAATATTTTGTTTTCCCCGTGTTTATACTTTTAAAGTAAAGAACATGATCTCTGACAATTTTAATTTATTTAAAATTGTTGTTGATTATTCCTCCCGTGGTTTATGACTAACGCGGAGGGTGCGGGCCTAACGAACAAGACCCGGCAACCCTCCGCCGATCTCTTTTGTTGTGCGGATATGGCGGACGACGACGAACCGCGCGGCAGGGGCGATCTGTTGATCCCGTAGTGAAGATCGGCCCCGGGAGGAGCAACGGCGCAGACGGGAGGCAAAACGGGCCACCGGAGCAACACCGGCGGCCCGCGGAAGGCGGCGGCGGCGCGGGTCGCCGGCAAGGCGGCGCCGGCGACCGGAGGCGGCGGCGCCCGGCGCGCCACCGTGGAGAAGATCCGCCGCGGCTGAAGCCGCGGCGGCGGCGGCCGGTTCCGCGGCCGCGCGGAACCGGGAAGGGACGCGGCGGCCCGACCGCGTCCGCGTGACAGGCGGCCCCCCCCCACGGGGCCGCGCTTCCTTCAAGCCGCGGGTCAAACCCGCGGCGGCGGCTCCTTCGGCCGCTCGGCCGATGCCGAGCCGGCCGGTCCGGTCGGCCGGGCCGTGCCCAGGCCGGACCGGACCCGGCCTCGCCGGTTCGGGCCGGGTCGGGCCGACCCGGTTCGGCCGACCCAGGGGGGGTTCGGGCCGGGTCGCCCCGGGCCCAGAACCCCCGTTTTCGGGCCTCTTCGGTCTTTTGCCCATATCTTGGGCCTGGGAACTCCGATTGACGAACCGTCAGCGGCTACGCGATCCTTGGATCGATACGGTCGTTTTGTTATATTATACTCAAGGTTTCGGAAGACTTTGGGTTCGGCCGGGTTGGTTCGTACACGAAACCAACCGGGCCCTCGGAGCGGAAACGTTCATAACTTGAGCTACGGACGTCCGAACGACGTACCGTCAGCTGTGGTAGTTTCCTCTAAGTGAGACGGAACTTTTAGAATACTCCGCCCGAGGATCGGACACAGGCGGAGTACGGTCGGGTTGGTTTTGCCCTAAAAAAACCAACCGGGCCCCTGGGACGAAAATGCCAATAACTCTCAGACCGGGCGTCCGATTGACGCGCCGTCTGTTGCGTTGAGATCCTGTTGTCGATACGGAACTTTTGGATACATCAACTTCGGACTACGTGTCAGTTGATGTATCAGCCTCTCGGCTCGTGGAGCGGACCCTCCTGAACGAGCTCGCTATGTGCGGGAACCCTAGCGCTGGTTGTGACTTCGACGACAGAGCAGAGATCCTCCGTGGACTGCAACGACGGCAGAGCAGAGATCCTCCGTGGACTGCGACGACGGCAGAGCAGAGATCCTCCGTGGACTGCGACGACGGCAGAGCAGAGATCCATCGTGGACTACGGCGACGACTGTGCAGAGATCCTCAGTGGACTGTGTCGACTACTGCACTCAGCAATCCTACGTGGATCAGTGCTACAGGTTCTGTGTGAGCCCGATCCTATGTGGGTCCTTACTACCGGTTCTGTGTGAGCCACTGCCTACAGGTTCTGTGTTAGCCCGATCCTACGTGGGTCTTTTGCGGGGGTTAGTACCTATCGATCCTTCGTGGGTCCGACGATTTAGATGGATCAGTGATCATCTTTGACGTCATCTGAAAAAGTATACCTGGTTGAGCTGAATCTTATGTTACTCTCCTTTATGGATTGTGTTGAACTATCCTATGTGGATTTACTGTTTACTCTCCTTGTGGATTTGAGTCTTGCTTTCCTTTGTGGATTGAGTTGTTCTTGAGCTCGTGAGCAGAGCTAGAATTGGGGACTTAGGTATATGTATGGGCATATACTTAAGTCGAGTCAGATGTTACTTCGTGATTGCATCTTTCTTTTGTGTTATATCCTTTGTGGATTTCGGGAGACCTTCGGGGGTCTCGGGGTCCTTACTGAGTAGCTTATACTCACCCCTGCACGGGCTATGCCCGCACCTTGTTGTGTTGGTTGCAGACGACGGACAGCGCTGATCACGGTTGGGGCGTGGAGCAGGACGGTACCTGGAGGTGGACCACTGGGCGGGACGTGCTCGGAGTGGACGTGGGACCCGAGGAGCCTGGAGGCTATCTGTACCCACCCTTCAGGTGGGATTGCCAGTGGACGACACGAGGCCGCCGTCTTTTCTTCAGTTGCTATTCTTTACTTTTCAGTTGTACTTTTCAGTTGGGCTTGTATTCCAGCCCCCCTTTACTTTTCTGCACTTGTAGTTACTTTCCGCTTGCTGACTCTGTGGTGGTTGTTACTCATAAAGGCAATGTCTTCCCTGTTTACCGGGATTTTACGCCTTGGTGCTAGTCGCCAGCCCCTTGCCTATGGAAGGCGGGCTTGGGGTAGTCACGGCACGGACCCCGAGGTCGGGTCGTGACAAATTGGTATCAGAGGTGGTCGGTTCTACCGCAGACTCTGATCGTCTTTTCTTTCTATATGAAGCAATAGTGTTTAGTGTATTGAGTGTGGTTATCAGTTCAGGGAGCCCAGTGTTGGTGCGGCGGCCGACGTATCCGTACACCAGGACCCTGACTCCTGATTTCCGACTTAATGCATGAAAACATTGATTGCGTGTGTGTTTCAAGTTTTCTTTGTGATTACTTGTGCCAGCTCACCAGGTATACTGTTCTGACTGTGGTGCTCTTGTTCTCCTTTTCAGGATGGCCCCGCGATGACAGCCAGCTAGGGTTCGGAGTGTAGGGCGCGACGGCAGCCCACCGAGCGATGAGGCCTCGGTGCAGGGCCCTTTGCCAGCAGTGGCACCGGCGGTAGCTTTACCCGCCGAGCCACCGATGCTACCGGTACCAGACGCTGACGATGCACGTCGCCTTAGGTCACTGCATGAGTTTCAGAGCCAGTGACCGCCCAGGTTTCGCAGTGAGGCGGACCGCCAGGCCGCCGAGGACTGGCTAGAGGCGGTGGTACGGATCTTTAGGCTAGTGAGGACACCAGCGGATCTCATGGTGATTCTCGCGGCGAGCCTCCTGCAGGCGGCGGCAGGACGATGGTGGAGCTTGATGCTCCAGGTTCACGATGAGGCATCCTTGCTCTGGACGGACTTCGAGAGCCTCTTCCGCTCTGAGTTCGTCCTGGCCACCCTCCGAGCGGTGTGCATCCAGGAGCTTCTCCAGCTGCGCCAGGGCAGCATGACGGTCGCTCAGTACGCGGCGAGGTTCACTGACCTATCTCGCTACTCGACCGACATGGTACGGGACCCCTTCTTCCGGGCCCGGACCTTCGAGTAGGGCTTGCGACAGGAGATTCGGGCGTCGCTGATCTCCCTCAGCATTCCGACCCAGGCGGGAGTGCTGGAGCGAGCCCTCCTGATCGAGAGCTTCCTGGCAGAGCCTTCTTCAGCGACGAGACCTAGCGCAGGGCGGCAGGTAGCTGAGTCTTCGGCAGCAGGTAGCCGACGGATGACTCTCGGGTCCAGGCAGACCAGACCCCGACGCAGACGGCCTCAGGACACCGGCTCAGCAGTGCAGGGCACACAGCGGAGTTCCAGCCTTCCGAGAGGCAGGCTGTGCTACTCCTGCGGCGGGCAGGGTCACATGGCTCGTGACTGCCCGACTCGCCGATCAGAGGAGCAGCAGACGGTAGAGGGGCCACCCAGGCAGAGGCAGAGGGTCGACCGTGGCGGTCCGCAGGGAGGAGGCGGACGAGGCAGAGGAGCTGGCCGAGCAGCGGGTGGTGGGAGACACTTCCAGGCTCTACCCCCACCACCACCAGGAGGGCCACCTCGACCACAGGGAGCTGGCGGGCAGGGACAGGCCCAGCTCCAGGCAGTGGAGGCCTACGACCCCGACATGCCAGAGATGATTCGAGGTACGATCTGTGTCTATTCCACCCTTGCTGCAGTACTTATAGACACAGGAGCGAGTCACTCTTTCATAGCCTCTGCCCTTGTTCGGAGCTCGGAGATTCCGACTGAGCCGTTGGCTCGATCCTTACGGCTAGAGACTCCTACGGGAGCAGACTCGACGATTACGCACTGGTGCCGGCAGTGTGAGCTTACTCTAGGAGGCGAGAGCTTCGGCTGGGATCTCCTTGTAGCGGCGTCGAGGCCTTATGACGTCATCTTGGGCATGGATTGGCTATCCACGGTTCATGCCCAGATCGACTGTTTTAGGCGCAAGGTGCGATGTCTTCGCACCGACGGGAGCAGGTTTACCTTCACCGGCGAGAAGGGAACCTTTGCAGCACAGGATGGACTTCCGCGGAGGAGAGTACAGCCCATCTCTCATCAGTTGGCTAGCCTCATCCTAGGAGCAGTGGACGTGCGGAGTCCAGCTTTTCCTGCAGTGGTGGACCAGTACGTGGACGTCTTTCCCGACGACGTTCCAGGGCTACCTCCTCGTAGAGAGGTAGACTTTTACATTGACTTGTACCCCGGGACAGCCCCGATATCTTCTCCAGCATATCGGATGGCCCCCGCCGAGCTTCGGGAGCTGCGGGTACAGTTGGAGGACTTGCAGAGCAAGGGGTTTATCCGACCCAGTGTTTCACCCTGGGCTTCCCCGATTTTGTTCGCCAAGAAGGCGGACGGGAGCTTGCGACTGTGTGTCGACTATCGTCGCCTGAACCAGGTGACAGTAAGGAACAAGTATCCGCTGCCACGGATTGATGACCTCTTCGATCAGCTCAAGGGAGCGCGGTGGTTCTCGAAGATAGACCTCCGGTCAGGCTATCATCAGCTCAGAGTTCGAGACGAGGACGTGCAGAAGACGACCTTCAGGTGTCGGTATAGCCATTATGAGTTCTTGGTTATGCCGTTCGGCATAACCAATGCTCCAGCAGTGTTCATGAGCCTCATGAACAAGATCTTCCAGCCATACCTCGACCGATTTGTCGTGGTCTTCATTGACGACATTTTGGTGTACTCGACGACTGAGGAGGAGCATGCCTACCACCTGCGAGTTGTGCTAGACACCCTCCGAGAGCACCAGCTTTATGGCAAGCTCTCAAACTGTCAGTTCTGGTTACGTGAGGTCCACTTCTTGGGGCACGTCATCTCTGAGGCGGGAGTTGCAGTGGATCCCGCGAAGATCGAGGCAGTGCTAGCTTGGGAGCCACCCAGGAGCGTGACGGAAGTGCGGAGCTTCTTGGGCCTAGCCGGATACTATCGGAGATTCGTGCCAGACTTCTCCAGAGTTGCGGCACCACTCTCAGCCTTGACAAAGAAGGGGAAACCCTTTGTGTGGTCAGACAGATGTCAGCAGAGCTTCCAGGAGCTGAGACCGAGATTGACCAGCGCACCTATCTTGAGGTTGCCTGAGGAGGGAGTTGGATACGTAGTTTACTGCGATGCATCAGGGACTGGACTCGGGTGCGTCCTGATGCAGGAGCAGGCCGTGATCGCCTACGGATCACGTCAGTTGAGGCCGCATGAGCAGAACTACGCCACTCATGACCTGGAGTTAGCAGCAGTGGTCTTCGCTCTGAAGACTTGGCGGCACTATCTGATGGGCGAGCGCTTCATAGTCTTTTCTGACCACCAGAGTCTCAGGTATATCTTCTCTCAGAAGGACCTGAACCTGAGACAGCGGAGATGGCTTGAGTTCCTCCAGGACTATGAATTTGAGATAGTCTATACTCCTGGGAAGGGGAACGTGGTATCCGATGCCCTCAGCAGGGGGACGGGCATTCAGCTACTTGAGGAGGCGACGTAGCAGCTAGCCTCCTTACAGATATCCTTCGTGGATAGAGACGGCGCAGCCTTTCTTCAGTCTCTCACAGTCTCTCCTCCACTTCTACAGCGGGTCAGAGAGGCTCAGCATGGGGACGCTGACTGTGAGACCCGGCGTGCACTGATATCCTCAGGTCAGGCGCCTGATGGCTTCACCCTTGGAGCAGAGCACGACATCCTTTTCAGAGGACGTACCTTCGTACCAGTCGCTTTACGAGAGGAGGTACTGAGAGAGTTTCAAACTTCTCCCTTGGCGGTGCATCCCGGAGTGGCGAAGATGTACCAGGATCTCAGACGATAGCACTGGTGGCCGGGCATGAAGAAAGCTGTGGCAGAGTTCGTTTCACGATGCCTCACCTGCCAGCAGGTGAAGGCAGAGCATCAGGTACCAGCAGTCTTGGTACAGCCCTTGGAGGTCCCGGAGTGGAAGTGGGACGACATATCTATGGACTTCATGACTGGACTTCCACGCACTTCCAGAGGTCACGACTCCATTTGGGTGATTGTCGACCGACTCACCAAGTCGGCACACTTCTTACCCATCAGAGAGCAGGGCTCAGTGGAGAGCTTGGGACGTCTTTACGTCCAGGAGATCGTACGGCTTCACGGTGTTCCATCGTCTATCGTCTCCGATCGAGATGCTCGTTTCACTTCCCGGCTTTGGAAGGGGTTGCAGGAGGCGTTCGGGACGCGGCTCCATCTGAGCACAGCCTTCCACCCTCAGACGGATAGTCAGACGGAGAGGACCATACAGACACTCGAGGACATGCTCCGTGCATGTGTTCTCGACTTTGGTCGCAGATGGGAGGACCACCTACCCTTGGTGGAGTTCGCGTACAACAACAGCTACCACTCCACTATCGGGATGGCACCATACGAGGCGTTGTATGACAGACCCTGCAGATCACCGTTGTGCTGGACAGACCCTGGGGAGTCAGCACTCGTGGGACCAGAGATGGTCCGAGCCACGACAGAGAAGGTCCAGATCATCCAGGAGAAGATGAGGATAGCTCAGAGCCGGCAGAAGTCATATGCTGACAGGAGGCGGAGGCCACAAGAGTTCGAGGATGGCGACCATGTCTTTTTGCGTGTCTCACCTCGACGTGGTTTACGGAGATTTGGCCGAGGCGGCAAGTTGTCTCCACGCTTCATCGGGCCTTTCCAGGTCCTCAACAGGATAGGATAGGTGGCTTATCGCCTGGCTCTACCACCTCAGTTGCACCGGGTGCACGACGTCTTTCACGTGTCTCAGCTGAGGAGATACGTGCACGACCCGACGCACATCATCGACTTTGGGGAGCTGGACGTGGACGATGGGGCGACTTTTGCGGAGGTCCCAGTGGAGTTCGAGGATCGACAGGAGTTGGTCCTACGTGGGCGGTCGATTCCTCTTGTGCGCATCAGATGGCAGCACGGGAACCTCCAGGAGAGCACTTGGGAGCGGGAGGCTCAGATGCGTGCTCAGTACCCCCATTTGTTCCCCTAGTTTTTGATGTATCTTTACGGGGACGTAAAGCCCTGAGGTGGGAGTAATGTAAAGACCCGCAAATTTCAAGGAAATTTTTTTCTTAATTTTCTTTGGAATTTTAGAAGAGCGCAGCTTCAGACGGCACCTGATTCCGAGGCACGGTGTGCCCGGAATCAATTTCCGAAGTTTGGCTCGGGTACGTTCAGTGAACGAACGAGCAGGTTTTTCTATCTTTTGAACCGGTGCCCGGAATCGAATTCTGAGGGCACCGATGAAATCGTAGCGCCGGTATTTGCTTAGAAACGCCTCTTCCAGAGTTGCGTTTGCTCAGACGTGGTTTTTAAATTTTGGGGCTTAAAGTCAGAAATAAAATAAAATTTGTGCGACAACTTTATTTTATTTCACTTAAGCTGCTTGGAAGCCACTTGAAGCCACTTAAAGGCGGCTTGATCTGAGTTGAACTGGATAGGATGCTATCCAGAAATATCCTACCCCCTTGGTAGGATATTTGTGAGGTGGGGCCCGCACGAGCCCCGCCGTTTCTTTCGCTAAGTAACGCACCCGCGAAAACCCGTCAAAATAACTGAAAAGTCAACCGACGCGTTTTCTTAAATTCATAACAGACCATTTAATTGAGCGGTTTATTTCGTGAATTAAATGGGATGTTTCGATCGTTGAATTAATTCAACGAACTGATGGGTCGTTACTTACGCTTTTGCGTTTGTTGGCATGTTTATAAAATAATACCAACCTAAAAATCCTTTGAAAGGATTTGAGAGGACCTTTGTTTCTTCATCTCCCCTCCTCGCGAAGAACGCGAAGAACGCGAAGAATGCGAAGAACGCGAAGAACGCCGGCGACCGGAATTCGACGACGCACACCGTGATCTGCGACGTCGACGAGCTCTACCCGCGACGTTCTTCGACGACGCCTCTTCTTCCGCGGCCGATCCTCGTTCGGCAATTAAGGTGAGAATAGGATCGTTTGTTTCTCCCCTTTTTATAATTCAATATCAGCGGATTTAAATTAATCCGTTTGATCTTGATCCGGAGATTGGCGACGCGACGCCGGATACCGCGACGACGCGACGATCTCCTTCATCCGCGACGAGCAATTCCGCGACGACCTCTCGTCCGACGACGACGACAAAGTAAGGGTTGATTGGAATATTTTGTTTTCCCCGTGTTTATTCTTTTAAAGTAAAGAACATGATCTCCGACAATTTTAATTTATTTAAAATTGTTGTTGATTATTCCTCCCGTGGATTATGACTAACGCGGAGGGTGCGGGCCTAACGAACAAGACCCGGCAACCCTCCGCCGATCTCTTTTGTTGTGCGGATATGGCGGACGGCGACGAACCGCGCGGCAGGGGCGATCTGTTGATCCCGCAGTGAAGATCGGCCCCCGGGAGGAGCAACGGCGCAGACGGGAGGCAAAACGGGCCACCGGAGCAACACCGGCGGCCCGCGGAAGGCGGCGGCAGCGCGGGTCGCCGGCAAGGCGGCGCCGGCGACCGGAGGCGGCGGCGCCCGGCGCGCCGCCGTGGAGAAGATCCGCTGCGGCTGAAGCCGCGGCGGCGGCGGCCGGTTCCGCGGCCGCGCGGAACCGGGAAGGGACGCGGCGGCCCGGCCGCGTCCGCGTGACAGGCGCCCCCCCCCCCCCCCCGCGGGGCCGCGTTTCCTTCAAGCCGCGGGTCAAACCCGCGGCGGCGGCTCCTTCGGCCGCTCGGCCGAAGCCGAGCCGGCCGGTCCGGTAGGCCGGGCCGTGCCCAGGCCGGACCGGACCCGGCCTAGCCCGTTCGGGCCAGGTCGGGCCGACCCGGTTCGGCCGACCCATGGGGGGGTTCGGGCCGGGTCGCCCCGGGCCCAGAACCCCCGTTTTCGGGCCTCTTCGGCCTTTTGCCCATATCTTGGGCCTGGGACCTCCGATTGACGAACCGTCAGTGGCTACGCGATCCTTGGATCGATACAGTCCTTTCAGTATATTATAATCAAGGTTTCGGAAGACTTTGGGTTCGGCCGGGTTGGTTCGTACACGAAACCAACCGGGCCCTCGGAGCGGAAACGTTCATAACTTGAGCTACGGACGTCCGAACGACGTACCGTCAGCTGTGGTAGTTTCCTCTAAGTGAGACGGAACTTTTGGCATACTCCGCCCGAGGATCGGACACAGGCGGAGTACGGTCGGGTTGGTTTTGCCCTAAAAAAACCAACCGGGCCCCTGGGACGAAAATGCCAATAACTCTCAGACCGGGCGTCTGATTGACGCGTCGTCTGTTGCGTTGAGATCCTGTTGTCGATACGGAACTTTTGGATACATCAACTTCGGACTACGTGTCAGTTGATGTATCAGCCTCTCGGCTCGTGGAGCGGACCCTCCTGAACGAGCTCGCTATGTGCGGGAACCCTAGCGCTGGCTGTGACTTCGACGACAGAGCAGAGATCCTCCGTGGACTGCGACGACGGCAGAGCAGAGATCCTCCGTGGACTGCGACGATGGCAGAGCAGAGATCCTCCGTGGACTGCGACGACGGCAGAGCAGAGATCCTTCATGGACTGCGGCGACGACTGTGCAGAGATCCTCAGTGGACTGCGTCGACTACTGCACTCAGCAATCCTACGTGGATCAGTGCTACAGGTTCTGTGTGAGCCTGATCCTATGTGGGTCCTTACTACCGGTTCTGTGTGAGCCACTGCCTACAGGTTCTGTGTGAGCCCGATCCTACGTGGGTCTTTTGCGGGGGTTAGTACCTATCGATCCTTCGTGGGTCCGACGACTTAGATGGATCAGTGATCATCTTTGACGTCATCTGAAAATGTATACCTGTTTGAGCTGAATCTTATGTTACTCTCCTTTGTGGATTGTGTTGAACTATCCTATGTGGATTTACTGTTTACTCTCCTTGTGGATTTGAGTCTTGCTTTCCTTTGTGGATTGAGTTGTTCTTGAGCTCGTGAGCAGAGCTAGAATTGGGGACTTAGGTATATGTATGGGCATATACCTAAGTCGAGTCAGATGTTACTTCGTGATTGCATCTTTCTTTTGTGCTATATCCTTTGTGGATTTTGGGAGACCTTCGGGGGTCTCGGGGTCCTTACTGAGTAGCTTATACTCACCCCTGCACGGGCTATGCCCGCACCTTGTTGTGTTGGTTGCAGACGACGGACAGCGCTGATCACGGTTGGGGCGTGGAGCAGGACGGTACCTGGAGGTGGACCACTGGGCGGGACGTGCTCGGAGTGGACGTGGGACCCGAGGAGCCTGGAGGCTATCTGTACCCACCCTTCAGGTGGGATTGCCAGTGGACGACACGAGGCCGCCGTCTTTTCATCAGTTGCTGTTCTTTACTTTTCAGTTGTACTTTTCAGTTGGGCTTGTATTCCGGCCCCCCTTTACTTTTCTGCACTTGTAGTTACTTTCCGCTTGCTGACTCTGTGGTGGTTGTTACTCATAAAGGCAATGCCTTCCCTGTTTACCGGGATTTTACGCCTTGGTGCTAGTCGCCAGCCCCTGGCCTATGGAAGGCGGGCTTGGGGTAGTCACGGCACGGACCCCGAGGTCGGGTTGTGACACTCTAGCCAACTGTCGTCGTGGAGGCATCCTAAAAATAAAGAAGTGTGATGCGGTTAAAAGTTATACCTCATGAGCAATCCTAGTGAGCTGACTTAACGAAAACTTTTGAAAACACACACGCAATCAGCGTTTTCGTGAACTGAGTCGGAAATCAGAAGTCAGGGTCCTGTTGTATGGATACGTCGGCCAATACACTAACACTGAACTATCTGAACTAAAAACCACACTCACTACACTTAAAACTATTGCATCAAAGAAAAGATCAGAGTCCTATGTTCTGTGTTAGAACTGACTCCTCTGATACCAATTTGCCACGACCCATCCCCTGGAGCCCATTCCATGACAACCCCAAGAACGCCTTCCATAGGCCAGGGGTTGGTGACTTGCACCAAAGGCATAATTTCCTATAACTCGGAAGGCATTCCCTTTATAACCTATAAACACACAAATAAGAAAACGCACAGCTAGATATGAAACACCAAGTAAACTGTATAACAAAAGAGTGCTGAAATTAAAAGGGGTCGGAATACAATCCAAATAGCAAAGTACAAGAAACTAAAATTACAAGTACAACTGAGGAAAAGTTAAAACAGTTACAGGGTCATCCTTCTAGGTTCCTACCATAAGGGTGGGTATAGATTACCTCCTCATCACTCCTCATCCATCCGTCTCCTCTGTGTACTGACATGTCGTAAAGTCGACCTCTAGGTTCCATCCAGTCCTGGTACTCTCATTCTCTGCCAGCGTTGTCCATAATCTGCATCCAATACAACAAGGTACGGGAACAGCCTGTGCAGGGGTGAGTATAACGATACTCAGTTGGGACCCGAAGACCCTCTTGGTCTCAAAAAATCCATCAAGGATAATCCCAAAGTATGAAATCAACAGACAACATTACATAGGTATATACCTATACATATACCTAAGTTATCAGGTGATCCATCTCAATCATGAGTAAGACAAATAAAAACTGACTCAGCTAAACAATGATTTTATTCTAGGGGTAGTATCAAATAACATCCCCAGACACATTGTCGAAACCACAACTACTGGAGAACACCTCCTCTATCGAGTGTAATGGTTCTTCCATGATGCCAAGTGCACTTACCACTATCCTTGGACTGATAAGGTACTTCTTCTGTTGATTATCTTGGATCATCTGCGTCACCAAAAGCACTCCCCACCATGGGTATTCCGCGTCACCAGTCGCGCTCCCCCTCATAGCATGCTGAGATACTCACCCTGTCGAGTATCGTGGGTCTTTCGAGACACCAAGGCACTCCCCATTGTGGGTCTTCTATGACACCAAGGTTATCCCCACTTCTCTAATAGAGTCACTTTGAGTCCAAATAGTCAGCAGTCTTCAGGTCTCAGCCAGCTACTAGTTCTCCACCCTAGGCTCACTCGTCTCTAGGATATCTATTCAATAGATAAAAAAATCATGGAGAAGTATTGATATCTATTCAATAGATAAAAAAATCAATTTGTTGAATATGATACTTATTTTTTTTAATTTTATGTACGTAATTTCCCAATAATCAATGAATAATTTCGTTGATCTATATTTCTTCTTAGTAAAACGAATAATTACACCCCACAGAGTCAGAAAAGGAAAAATCAATCCCCTATCATGATTATCAGGTATATTCTTTTTCAATTCTTAAAACATAGTTGGATCCATTAAAAATGTATTATTTGAAATATTAGTTGTACCAAGATTAAGTATTGTTAAAAAATCAACCTCACCATTTATCAGATAAATAGAAACACTTCGAGAAATCCATCAGAAATCTCCCGAAAATTTGTATATCATCAATGCTGATTTTATCCCCAACTATCTAAGATAATCAACCCTATTCAATGGGAAATATGATCCATAAAATGTATGTAATTTCCATGAAAATTTGATATTTATCATGATACAGATAAATGATCATAGGTTAATTCAGAATATCCAAACATGGATTCACATAAAATTCAATTTTGGTGGAATTTATGTTGAAAAATATTATCCACGCCTAAGATAATATAAAAATAAACTAGATGGAGAATACAAATATTTCAAGGAGGAAAATTCCCAGAAATATCATTTAGAGATGAATTATAGAATTGAGGTGTGATCATTATACCATTATGGTTTTGAGAAAAAATTAATCCTCTATTAATTGTGGTGGTATTTTGATACAATTTTTATATTAAATAGATATAAAAGAGTGGATAGATCAAGAATTAGGTAATACCATAGAAGTTCTAGAGTGAATGGTAAGTGTATCATTCACTATGTCATTATTTTACCCTTCATCAGTAAATGTGATAATATGATATTTCACTTTTTGTCAAGGATTAATAGGTTACTGACATTGATCATCATTATTAACCTTTATATTTAATATTTAGTTTAAATAATTCCCATACTCCATTTATTTGAAACACTAGAGTCTGGGTGGTGCATTCCTTAGAGTACTCTCTCTATTCCAATATTTTTCTTACTTATTACCATAAAAATAGAATTTTAATTCCTATGACCATACTTTAGATACTAAAAAAATTTACCATCCCATTTATATAATTTCCTACATATTTTAATCCAATTTTCAATCATATAAGAATGACCATATTATTCTATCCATGCTATTATGTATTTCTATTAAGTTAAATATTTTATTTCTTATAAAAAACAAGATATTTATGTGTAAATCTAATCACAATTTTTCGTTTCATTTCATGTCAAATCATTTATTCATAGTTATTGAATCCCATTATGGTCACTACTCTTTAGAGATATGGTTTTGGTCCAAAGATTAATTAATCAACTACAACATCAAGTTGGATGATAATAATAAAATTGTACCTCAAAAGCATTGAAAATTTTACTCTTATGTATTGAAGGATTCATTATCCATCCAATTTAGTTCAAGTAATTATTCCTCAATTTTTATGAATAAAACTTAATAATGCAATTATATCGACATCCTATTTTGTTCAATTATAACTGATCCAGTCATCTTATAACGTACCGAATTTCACTTTTCTTTCAAGGTGTATTATTTTTTTGATTATAGAGATGCATATCCCCTTGTTGTTCTTACCTTACTCCAAGCTATGGGACATGATGTGGAGAATACTTAAATTCCATTCAAGTTGACTACACTATTTGGAGACCAACATATATTATATTAATAATTTATATATCAAGGTATATTTTTTGTAAAAAATATCCCTTTTTATATTTATTAAATTTATTGATACAACCATAAGATGTCATCTTAATCATTTACTACTTGTTCTTTGTGTATCCCATCATAGACTATTTCAAGAGAAAATATATATTATTTCATTATGATAAAGATCATATAATGTTCATGGGTCATAGGGACCTTATGTTTTGTTATAGATACGATGAATACCATTCGTATGTAATAAATAATATAATGAAGGGTTTAGTGGTTGTTAGGCTGATTTTGTTCCATAGAATTATAGAATATTACGTAATGTCATTTCTAGAGTGGTAATGATGTTAAACCCTCATCATGAAATCATTTTTGGTATAATTTTTTGAGTTTGGTACCTCTATGATATAAAAATATCATTATAGTATAAAACATTATATATTGAATGAGAATACAATTTAGCTATTTGATCGATTGTATAGAGGTATTATTTGACCTAGTTTATCACCATGGGGTGTTATAGTATTATTCATAAGGAAGGTTTATAGAAATTTTCAATATGGTATCAGATATCATTTCATAAATTATGTGATGATGATGAAAGACTATATAATTTCATAGATTAATGATTTATTTGATCGATCGAATGGATCTAGTTGGTTATAAAATATCGATTGAGGTTCAATGTATCGTTAGATGTAGGTGAAGGAAAATAATGTATCAAAGACTACCTTTTTGATTCATTATTGGAAATAAATGTTTTTTGGTAATTCCCAAAGGTGTCACAAAAACACCATTAGTTTTCACGGTACTAATGTATTATAGCTATTGTGTGTTATTTTATGGGTTTTAAGTTTTGTTTAATGAAGTTAATCAACTACATTCCAATTATAAGGAAGATAATACAATATATTAGTATGTTATATTTGTTGTTCTGAAGAACCATCATCTATTTGGGAAGTTATATAAGTGCATGTTCTTGGTTTGTTAGGTCTATTTATTAGGAAACTTTTTTAATCAATGTAGATAAGATATATGAATAAGATATGATTGAGGATTTATTAAGATTTATTCCATTCCAAGGGATTTGTTTTGATGAAATAGAGGGAATTCATTTACTATGTGTCTCAGTAGTTACAACCTCATTAATATGACAACGTTACCCATGATATTAATCATTACATGGATATTTTTTACATTAATTTCCAAAATAAAATACAATTATTAAGTAAATTATAGACATTATTAATCATAATAGTTTGATATATATCTTATATCATTGTGATTGTAATTTTAAAAAAAATGATGAATGGAATTCGTATTGGATTAAAAAATTAATATTTCTTACACATCAGGGAAAGGGACTTACATCATTGAAATGATGAGTATGTTATCATGTGGTGATATCATTGGTAAATTATGTCTATGCATGTAGAGAGTGTAGTCATATATAGTTTAAAAATTGAAAGAAACATAGTTTTAGAAATTGGGTGTGGATGTTTGAAAGGATCATGTTGTTTATGGTGATTCCAATGAAGGATGGTTTGAGGATATTCAGGATCATATATTGTTTGAAGGGTGGATTTGTATTCCCATAATGATGTGTGTGGTGATTCTTTGAAATTTTACGAGCTCACCATTGGTTTCACATCCTAGTGTGACTAAGTTGTATTATTCTATAAGGAGTATGTTTTTGTGGATTGTTATGAAGAGACCAGTTGAGGACATTCTATGTCTGTGTTTTATCATCTTGATGTTAAAGCATGAAAATTTAGTTCCTAGTGGGTTTCCTTAGCCATTAGATGTATCCCTGTTGAATTAAAGGGTCATATAAATAAATTTAATGATATTTTTTCTTCAAGATATCGGTGTATTTGATGTTTTAAATGTGGCTATATATTATTTTAATATTTTAACTAACGTCATATAAATTAAATAATCAAAATAATTGGATGTCATACTGATGTATAATTTATAGGATTTTGTGATTCTTGATGGGGTTCTGAGGATAATCATCTCTGATAAATAACCCAATTTTACCTCCATAGTATAGAGTCATTTCTAACATGATTTCAGAACTCATTAATTTTAAAACTTAACATTTCATCCACAAATGAATTGTCATATGGGACATACTATCCAATCCATAGAAGATTTTTTTTGTTTTATTGAATACATTTTTATAGGGTTTTTGAAAAAACCCATTCACATGGATTATTTTTCTGATAATAATTTTGATCACTCCACTATTGGAATTCCAAATTTTGAATCAATATATAGATAACCATTCAGTTCTTAAGTGTTTGGATTATGGTTGGACGACAAGCGATACTCATATTGAAATTAGTACAAAGCATGGGAGAGAAGGTGCATGTGATCCATAGGCAGAATATGGAAGCTCATGATCATCATATGTTCTTTAATAATAATAGGATGAAGCCCATGTAGTATTAAATTAAAGATAATGTATTCTTGAATGGAGGAGGGGGTCGCGGCTTTAGTCATGGCTCTCCTCTCACTACAGCATCAACCCCTCTTCTAGGGTTTCATTCTTTGCAGCAGCGAGCTCCGTTCTCATCCTTCGAACCATCTCCAGCATCTGATTTCTTGCGGCGGTGATCTTCTTTCCTTCGGTTGTTGGTTTAATTATTTTCAGATGTGGGCTCTGTTCTTCTTCCTCTGACTTATTATGTGGCAGCATGAGTATCTTTGAGCGATGGTGGCATGGTTTCTTTAAACTCAGTCTTCGGATTCTTCGCAGTGGTGGTTATCTTGCTCAGCGGCTACTTCTTCAACAAGAATAGTGGCCCTATTGTGGTGGCACCTCTCTGTTTAAAGCTTGTCCTGATTCATCCACTGCTCTGGATTCCGAATCATCCGTGGCTATCCGTTTTGGTGCACGGCGGTGGATGCACGGAGGATTTAGGAGGTGCGGGTCATCTGGTCATTGGTATTCCAAAAGGTGTGTCTCTTGCTTGGATCCTTCCGTGATTTGGTCATCGGCGGATAGTTTCTATGCATGGTGTTTGTAGAGCTCCCTTCTCCACATATGATGGCTTCTATTTCCCGGGCAGCTTCTGGTGGTCGCTTCTCCGTTGAAGACTTATATGATCCCTTCGTTGCTCTAGCTTCTTTCTCCCTTCACTGCCCTCCCAGTCGGTCAACTGTGTTGGTTGCTAGAAAGCATTGGGAAGTTTTTTCATTCGGATAAGGTGTCCCAGAATGAGATCCAAGCTCTTGTCTCGTGAAGTGAAGGATTTCAGTGGTTGAAGCTCTGTTGCAGTTGTTTTTGATTGAATGGTCAACCCGGTTCTATTTCTGCTATGATTCCTTCTTTAATGTGGTGTTCAGTATTTTTCGAGAGAGGTTCGTGATGGGTTTGTTTGGGTTACTTTTATGCTGGTTGTTCACTTATGATGTTAGAGCCAGTGTGAAGGCTATAGTGGAGGTTTATCGGATGACGTTTCAAAGTTGTTTGTGTCAGCACCGATGGTGTTGACATTCTTCTGCGTAGATGGTTCCTTGAAGATCTTGCCATTGTTTCTTCGTGCTTAAGCCCACTTTCTCTCTACTATGGATCCAGGAGACCCTTATTCTCTCCATGGTGGAGCTGTGTGGAGGTCTTCAATGGTATTTGGGATGTGAGTATGAGCACATCATCGAGAGGTTTACGATGACGACATTTCAATCATCGAT
Organism: Viscum album; assembly: GCA_963277665.1. Lineage (NCBI taxonomy): Eukaryota > Viridiplantae > Streptophyta > Magnoliopsida > Santalales > Viscaceae > Viscum > Viscum album. The sequence continues at coordinate 2,058,181,164 of OY728133.1, read as the reverse complement.
GGCGAGGTTGTGTTCAGCCCCAGTGATGCTACGTGACAGGTTTCAACATTCTGGCAGTAGACATCGGTAATGTGGTCGGTGGTGTATTGCTGGTGACGATGATGCAGAAATGTTTTCGGCGACAGATGAGATGTCAGGACGATAACCTAATGATGGCGGTGTGGTGTTGTTCGAGGTCTCGAGAGATATAGATCGAGGTGGGTAGCTTGTGGTCCAAGGATTCTTTTGGCACGTTTCGGAAATTTTTGTTTTGAAATTTGAATGTTGTATTGTTGTTTTTTTAATGAGTGTCATGTGTATGGGGTTATGAATTGATGGGATTTCATTTTATGGTTCCCACTTTTCAAAAAAGTGGATTTTTATAAATTAAAAAATAGATTGTGGTATTCATGAAGGTATCTAATTATTATTAGAAATGATATATTAGTTTTCCAAGTAACATTTCTCTATCATTTTTTGGTCATTTCAAGGTATTTGGGAGCATTGTAGATGTTTTATATTTATTATATCTACCTTTATAGATGAATTATATCTATAAAAAATTCCACATATCATGTATTTATTAGTATTTTCACGATTAGTGCCATGTTTTTTGAATAATGAGAGTGGGATTTTATAGTAGGCGAAACATTAAGAGAATGACCTTTTGAGAACTTGGGTCATCAGATGAAGGTGTTATTTACACATGAAATTAATCTTTTTTGTGTCATGTGGAGACATAGTGGAATAAGAGAGTGTAATTTGCAATGATAGTCATAGGTGTGAGATGAATATCCCATGTTCGAAGATTGATTTGGTTTATATTATATGTATGACCTTACCTTGATTGATGAGATCATTGTAGATAAAGTGTTATTATATAATCTACTTTATAATTCAGTTTTCATGATTTTATTATAGATATGTCTACATTTTAGAGGTATTTTATATGGTTTTATTTCATTATTTTCCATATTTTATCCTTTATTGGTTGGTTTTTATTATCACGGACAAGAATCATCTATGAGGTATCTAATGTATGGATTTGAATTTTCATGAACTATAAGTTTATCATTTATCAATGGATGAGGGAGTCCATATATGTTTGGTTGTAATATTATAGTTACATAAGGATCTTGGATGGTTATTAATATTTTTTTAGTAATGTATGGAATGATCGTTACATACCAAATGTCTCTCACATATGGATTTTTATTCTCTAGTGGCATAGTAATGACAATTATGTATGGGATAGATTAATTTAATGGAAAAGTAATAACCCTTATGTATAAAAAATATTAATCATATTCTAATGGAATGACTCTTTTTACTTCCTTTTTCATGGAAAATACCCGTATATGTTCCCTTTTTATGAAATAGAGAATAATTTATTTTATATTTGAAAACTATTATATATTTATTTTGTAAAAAAATTGATCCTTACCAATTACCATTTTCATATGGATGAATCGTAGATATTATCCCATAAAACTCTTCTATAATGTCATTTTCATAGGAATAATTCTTACATATCACCCAAGATGATTCTTATATATTTTACATTATCACAGGATGACTCTTATTAATGAGATATTTTCTAAAGTTCTAAAAATAATATGAACCCTAAACATTATAGTAGATGTTATAATTTACTAAAATTCATGATTAACGTTGGAAAATTCACTAAATAGTTTTACACCTATGAATTAATTTGATATCAATTATTTATTTTTAACATATCAATTTTTAGAAAGGTAAATTACTCTTATATAAGATTACTTATTTTGATACATAATAGTAATACCCTCCACGCTTAAGAATCATTTCCTTTACTAAAAAAATTAATTTTTCATGGTCTATACTGAATTTTGTGTAATGGATAATATTAAAAATATCTAGTATTAAACCATACAAAATGGAGATTTGTTGTGATGTAAAATACCCCCACAACCTTCTTATTTAAATTCCAAGATTTCTAGGAATATTGTTGTAATTATGTGAATAATAAATTCACAATGGACTTCCCTCAATTATTTTGTAATTAGGTGGTTGACTATATTTTAAAAGTGGAATAGACCGTAAGAATAAAAAAATTATTCATGCATACAACTTTAAAATTTTGGTATCCTTATTTTCACCTTATTATTTCTTAAATGTAAGATTCAATAAAGATAGTTTTGGAGCGAGTTTAATTTTCAGATATGAATTCACACGAATTAGGTTGGAGGATACTTCTTGTAGTTTGTTGTGTTCAAATGTGTCCCCTTCAATATTGAATTTATTCTATGTCATATGGAAGTAGGGTACTTAAAACCTATCAAATTATTTTAGTGTAAATTTGGTATTATCATCATTTGGTTTCCAATGGATTTATAGTGAAACAAATTTGAATCAGATAAAAAAATAAAAAATATAAAAATTTTATTGATGGAAGTAGTATTTTAACATGTAAATATAATTATGTTCACCTTATTATGATATATTCTTTCATTGGTTGTGTAAGTTACTACGATAATATTAATATTTAATTATTATATCCAAATCTATTAGTATGCTATTGTGATATTGAATTTTAATGGCACCTGAAATATTTTAATAAACAAAAATATGATAAAAATGAAGAAAGTGAATGAGATATCAATTGAAATTTTATTTATTCCATACAACTACATAATATAATGAATTACTATTTATGAATTATTTTGGTTTGATTGTCACAATAATTTTAACTATTGTTTTTTCATTTATTATATAAACCTGATCATAATTAAATTTATTAATTTGTGTGGTAGAATAAAAAGATGACAGTGGATGAAATCATTTCTAGTGGATGGATATGGTTGACCCACATTTTTTATGATAATGTTGAAATTTTTTTGGCTTCATTTATTTCACATTTATATATGATTTTTCTGAAAAGATATCTGATAACACATTTATATATAATTAGAAAAATAAAACTCTTTGTATGATATAAAGGAACAATGGTATGGTTGTTTCAAAGAGTAAATGGTATATCTATTTGATATTTTTATGGTTGAATATTAATTATATTAACAGTGGGGATGTTGTTGGATTTTTTTAGGATGATGTTGAGTTAGTTATATCAAGCTAATAACCATTTTTGGTTTTTTTATGCATCACAAAGTGCCATTTTTTGATTTATTTTATGTTATTAGCTATTTGTTTTGGGTATATTTTTCCATGAATTAGTAATAGTTGTTTATTTTTTACTAGAATCATAGCTAGCAAAAATTGATGAATTAATTTATGGAAGGATTTTTTATCCTTTGTAATGTTTATGATGTGTTAATAAGTAGAAACCAAGGAATTGGGTAAATTATTAAAATAATTTTAATATAAAAAAATTGAAATACGATGACAAATATAAGAATATTTGTTTTCTAGGGTTAATGTTATAATTAATCCATAAAATATGATTGTATATTCATAAATGATATCTTACGGTTATTGATTGTGATGAACCATGATTCATCTATGGTTTTAATGGTATTATCTTCATTTTCCTATGTGATGGAATATGGAATTTCCTATAGAAATATATATATATATATATATCAAGACTTGGATTATTTATTTTCCACAATATAAATTTTGATAAATATATTCATTATGTTCTATAATTTATTAAACACCACATGCATGTCGGATATGGTGAAAAACACTCATTTTTTGTCACTCATTTTTTGTTTTCTTCCCATCATATGGGTTGTCATAGACAGTAATGGGTTTCTACTCACCATATCCCACTATATAATCCCTGCATGTTATATAATTATATATATTTGTGATATTGTGGATTAAATTTATAGGATATGTACTCATATAGGCTGTCATGGATCATCATTAATACATACATCTATATGCGGTTAGTGTTGGGTTAAGGTTACAATATATAAAGTTATCCATGATGTAATGGATTATATTTAGTACATTTGGATTTATGCACATTCTGTAATGGATTAAGGTATAGTTTGTATTTACATATTATGTATTGAAAATATGATTTTAATGTAGTTATTGATATGTTTTAGTGATGTGGATATGATTATGTGTACGTGTTTATGGTTGTTTTTCATGGTTTTCAGTTTAATTAATGAAGGTGATTGGGTAAGTGATTCATAATAAATTATAAGTTTATAGAATATAGTTCAATAGAAAAGTGGATACAAGGTAAATTTCATCTATATATTCCATTGATATCAAGCTACCTATATTATTTCATTACATGGTGAGTGATCTGTGGTGAGGTTGGAAATATAGTTGACCTCATTTAGGATATAATTTAATTTTTTATTTATTATGCTCTTAGTATGTTTCATCTACATTTTCATGAGATGTATCAAGGGAAATCATATGTATTATACTTTCATGCTCACCCCTATATATGTGTTAACTTATGTATATATTTTGTTATATACATATATATCTATTTTTAGGTCCATATGAGAGAGTTTGGGATGGAGAAAGGCATTAATGTCTTGTGCAGTTTGTTCATGAGTTTCTAGTGTTTGTGGTTGTTCATATATGTGTTGATATGGTATATTCAAATCTAGTTTTTCATTGTATGGATAATCATGTATTTCGGTACTTTATTTTTCTTATGGTGTTTTATTTTTTTGTTTTTATCATTTCATGGGAATTAGAGGATAATTACTCCCATATATATTTGAGTAATGCCCTCGATGCTAGTCACCAACCTAAAGAATATTGTTGGTGGGATTTGGGGGATTCTCTTATATTCACTATGGAACTAGGAGGGGTACCAAAACAAATTATTTTATATACAACATAAAATGATTTTTATTACATCATTCTGTTAATATAAATTTAATTTCTCAGTTGTTTCTGTGATACGAAACAAGGAGTCTAAATGAACCATGATATACTAATAAGATATTATTACTCCAGTGTGACTATTATAACCCAGTAATTAAAATTGATGGTATGAGTAGTAATTAATATATTATGAAAAAATATAAATCAAGGTTTTATATAATGAAAATAAATGATTTAATTTATAAAAAATATGTAACTGTTTTAAGTAAAGCAATTTTTGGTTTGAGAAACAAAATTTCCTTAGAAAAGGGTTTTAAAGAATTTTATGCATGAATACTATAATAAATTTCATCTAATATCAGAAATAAACCATAAATTAGTTCTATCACTTTTGGATTAAAAATATAAAAATTTAAATAGGATGAAGGTTTTTTATTTTTCTTAAATATTTATTTTTCAAAAATAAATAGAAGAAAATTCTGATTTTTATTGAAATATGTAATTTTCATTTAAACATTTTATAAAAAATAATTATTTATAAAATGGGTTTAAAGTAACTATAAACAATTTATTCTATTAATTACCCATTTAAATTTTTTTTAATTGGTTTTCTTCATGTAATTTGGAGTATAACAAATCAACTAAAGAAGAATTTTTTTATGGAAAACCACGTTTCATCATGATTTTTGGGATTATTTTCAAATTAAATTATACCTCTTCTATGAATTATTTTTTAAAAATGTATTCCATATTTGGAATGAGAATAATTAATATAATTTTTATATATAAAACATAATTCCTATTCATTAGGAATAGAACCCATAGTAAATAATTTTTACTTTGATAAAAAGATATAAAATTAGGTTAAAACCAAGGGGAAAACATAAAAATATATCTAATAGATTACAATATCATATTTTATGACTAGTTTTCGATCAAATATATTATTTAGGACATAAATAATGTATTTTAAATCATTATTTTGAATTAGGGAACCCATGATTTATTTTTTTGAAAGATAAGATATATTTTATAAAATTAAAATCTATTTTTGAGTCATTTCATTAAATGAAATAGTGAGAATATTCAATTATATATTTTATTTATAAATAAGTATATATACGTTATTTTTTATCTATAAAAATTCATGGAATCCATTTTTTTACTTTATTTCAATGTAAAATTATTTTTACTCTTAAATCAGTAATTTTCCTAAAAACTGTCCTTATTGAATTTTTAATTCTTATATTAAATATAATTTATTCTCACAATATAAATTAAATATGATAAAATGGATACTAAAATGTTAATAATAATTAAAAAAATTATTACGGGTTTTTTATTTTTGTTCATATGATTTTTCTGTCATAGTAAAAAGTTATATTATCACAACCAAGGTAAATGTTTGTTTAAAGATGATTATATAGCACATAAGGCTTAAAATAAATCATACACCTTCCAATATGGGATTAGATAAGTTTATTTATACCTTATCACATATTATATTTTAATTGAGGGTATGTTTTTTCTTTTTTTTATTTAAAAATTTATAATATTTAAGAAAAAGATAATGTTAAAAAAGAGTAAAATTAATGCCTTAAATATATTTGATATTTTGTGATAGGGAAAATAAAAACTTACGTTGTAATGTCTTTGTCATGGGAGCCACTAATACGGTACCCTGATTCGGGTTTCAATATGACCTCAGGCCCACATCCCTATACTCAATAGGTTATTGATTAGTAGCGAGGGACTAATAAAGAACATGGGGAGAATATAACTTATTTATAAGAGAAATCCATAGAGGATAAAATATAAAATAAAGGAAACAAGTAAAACATGAATATAAATTACCAACATTCCACAAAACTAGGTAAAAGACCAAAACAAATAGTAAATATACCATGTAATTTCATTCAAGGCTAAGTATAAGGGAAAACCAAAATAAGAACAGTATGAAGAATCCCCAATGATACCCCTAAAATATGTTAGGTTCCCTCCTCCATGAAAATCCCATTCCCAACTCAACAATCTATCATAGGGACCTTTCCCTTGTCCCGACCTGCAACCATGAAGTCTATTCAGGTACCAAATGGCAGCTCGAGTAGGGTGTCATTACAACTTAGTAGGCCACCACGTAAGTTGAATACAATGTATTCAGTATAAAAAGATAGTGTATGAATATACATAATGTACTAAATTTTAATAATAGGCTAAACTTGGTTCCAAAAACATACCTCATTCCCTTTATCCACATTAATCATTTATTCCATGGGTTAAGCATTTTCATTAAATGCACTTTGGATTATGTTGGTCAAATAAATTATAAATAAAGATAATTAATAATGTTAGCTACATCACTAGGGAAAAAAAGAAAAGAACAATAAATATCACTTAACTATAGCCTCGATCCAGATAGTGACATCACATGCATCAATTAGGGGCATTGAGACTCAGTCTGAAACATTAACCTTTGTATTAGAGGGAAGAGGTTTAGTACCGTAGTCGAACTTGACATGTGGGAGGATAGCCTCTTGTCCAATACCTCACATAACACTATGATATGTACACATGATTATTTTATCACATAACACATATATCACTACAACTATAACTCATTGAACACATTTACCATGTACCAACCATGGTTTACTAAACACATGTTCAATTTCAATACTTTAACCCATTTATCATATTTAATGTACACATTATTAATCCCATGTATCACCCATACCATTTAAATGTATTAACTCATTATATGACATTAAATTTACAACAAATCACATCTACCAATTTACATTATAACAATAACCACATTTTCAATGTTATAATCCAAATGCAATTATCATCAATTCTATTTCACAATACATGTTAAAAAACTAAATAAAATTATCTTTGGTTTACCTTAACATCTTCATATTAACATGATAAACATACCCATCATAAGTTCTATCCCATAATCCCTTCCAATTTCATGTCCAATAACCCAATCCCATTTTCAAAAAACTAGCACACCCCTGTAGTGAACCTGATCCTAGCCCCAACAACATCAATGCATCCCATGGGTATTATGAGGGGTTCAATTTATAATTTAACCGATCCATTCATTATTTATATCATGGAAACCCAAACGAACATCATAATGGAACAATAATACAACCAAAATCACATAAATTTAGCACAAGAATCAGGGATATAACTTCTAGACCACCTACCTCAATTATGTACTCAACCCCACACTTAACCTTGGACTTTGATTTAGATTGGAACACCCTTCGAATCCCCAACTTAAGATACACTAGAAATAGTGATATTTAGAGAATTATAACAATACTAAGAACTAAACAAGCCCTATTATAGAAAAATGAAGGATTATGAGTGTTAGACTCACCTACATCTCTGATCCTCACCTAATGGTACTCCAAACAGATTAGAAATGAGGGACATCAATCCCAAGGAAGTTAAGGACGATTTTAACCATCTCTCTTACTTTTGTAGGAGAAATGGGGAGATATTTCATGTAAATAAAATAATCACAAGGGTTAAAATGGTAAATTTCTACCACATTAATGATGAACATTTTTTGAACGTAGAGTAGGCCAAAATGTGCACCAACTGTGGTCTACCATCATTCCATGAAGGGTCAGGTTACATGGTCTTCAGGGGATCCTACGTAGTTTGAAAAACCATGTGAAAACCATGCATATTGTCTCTTTGGAAGTCCGCATGTTTTGGATTCTTTCCATGAAACTTTTCTCTAACCGTCCATCACCTCTCCTTGAAATCATGGTTAAGGTTCATAATTACTACTAACCATGCTCCAACCATTCGACAGTTCACTGGATGACCCTATTATCATATCTTTATTATCCCCATCCATAAAAACACCCACGTGACTCATTTGGCACTCATTGAACACTCCATTAACATAAATAAAGATAATTAAACCCCAAAAATAATCATGGGGATACCTCAAGTGATGTCTGTGATCATACAACCTCCCCACCTTATAAAGACTCATCCTCGAGACGCACTCCTAGTCATCAATAATTTTATAAGATAAACAGATCAGGACCCTGAGCTATCATATCCATCTCCCTCTCCTAGGTCTCTTTCTAAACATTTCCATACTTCCATAATACTCAATAACGTGACATCATCTTTCCCCTGAAGAGATTATCACTATGATCTGAAATAAAAACTGAATGCTCCTCAAAGGACTCATCCACCACAATCTCAACATCATCAACATATATCACATGATATGGGTTGGGATGATATTTTCAAAGTAATTACATATTATAACCACCATGTAAGCCTCTATACATCTATGGACAAGCCAGTCGATATTCCACCATTCTGATCCTATCCACAATCTCCAACGATCCCACATACCTGGGTGCCAAAATAATATGTTTCAAAATTAGGTGATGACTCATCCCTAGAAACTCTTGAATAAACACTTGATGACCCACCATATATCAATTGGTCAATGACGTCAATCCTCAAATGAATTTTTCCTACTATGAGCTATAGACATATGATTCTGAATCAACTGAAATGGTTCTGACTAATCATGCACAAGGATTAGTTCAAACAACTCTCATTTTCTTATCTCTAACCAGCACTATAGTGTTCTTCAGGATTTATTATAGAGATCTTCACATGGTTCCATATAAATCATCTCCTAATAACTATTTTATAGGTGAAATTGATAATTCAAAAATGATTCTCCCAAGATCCACCAAAGTATAGGATACATTCCCTTGATATATATTTTACCACCTGAATATTATGTTCTGACATCCCCTCTATCTTCTATTGAAAACCCATACTCAAAAAACACATGGGTACTATGCCCAATCTATAAGTCCTATAAAAATAGAAATGAAAAACATGGGTCATGATCTTAAAAAGTAGATTTTGGTACCCCATGAAACCACTCTCTCCACAAAACATAAAAACCACCTACTAATTCACAATGAGGGTTTCTCTAGTCACTAATATATTTACTAGTTTGGTTAGCTAATCCAAAACTACCCATACGACATCATTCTTTCGATGTGATCTTAGAAAATATATCACAATATCTACCATGAAATTATCCCACTTCAATTATGGAATGAGAAAATACTGTAATAAACCACCTAATCACTGATTCTTAGCCTTCACATAATGATAGGTGTAACATCACATCATGAATTCTGCATCCTCTTTCTTCATCCCTTGCCACCTATATTGACTATTAAGATCATGATGCATTTTGGTTAAACTGGGATGCTCCTACCATTTGGATTTATGGAACTCATGCATAAACTCATCCCATATACATGCAGGCCGAATGAAAAGGACACAAATATAAACAATATCATCATCACCTGTAGTCCATCAAGGTGGTGACTCCCGACCTTCAAGACTTTACCTCACGGAAAAACATTCCAAATCCTCATACTAACTCTTTTTGATTCAATTCAAAAGTGTGTAATCAACATCCATGGATGAAAGGGTCATATTTTATTGCCTATACTACACCTCTAGATTCATATCATCAAAAAATTCCATCATATTCCACTCAAAAATGTAATCTTGAAATAAATGATTTTGAGTATTCCAAATCCAAGCTCCCAAAACACTGTTTCCATTACCCATTTTATAGAAAAGATCTGAATATAAAGATTTGATGTATTAAAACAAAATCTAATATTGAGGATTAAAATAATTATATGTGAATATTTAATGAAGGATTTTATTATCCGTATACACAATAATCCATTTCCCCAAAAATTAATGCCTCCAACACATTAAAGAATAAACCACCATGGCTAGCTCAATGTCATGTATAGGGGAATTATATTCATGAAGACTCAACTTTCATGACTCGTATGATACAACCCAACCATCCTACATCATCACTAGAAAATGAACAACATCATATGCATTACAAAACAATGTATACTCTTTACTGGACTTGAGTAGGATAAAAATTTAGGATGTAGTTAACCACTTCTTCAACTCTGGGAAATAATCATCACATTCCCATGACCACGAAAACATGATTCCCTTCTTAGAATACCCTATAGTTAGTTCTTACAAATGGTCTAAATTACTTTACAATCATTTGAAAATTGTAAACTAAATTTTGAAATATTCAGATATCAGAAATATTCTTGGTCTCCTCCCACGACACAACTACTTTCCCTTTCTCTAGTTCCAATGACACACTATCCCCAAAGATGAAGTCACCCATGAAATATACTTGGTCAATCTAGAAATGACACATAGGTAGCTTTGTGTATAGTTAATTATCTCTTTGTGTACTCAATATTATGAAGTGATGCTTGGCATTATCATCATTGTTCTTAAGAGAACACCAAGATGGCATCCACAAAAACGACTAAAAATTGATCAATGTATGAGTGAAATATTTTTTTCAATATGGCCATAAACACTGCCAGAGGGTTTGTAAACCCAAATAACATATAAAAAGTCATAAAACATATAATTAATCCTGAATTTAGTTATTGGTATATCAAAATGACCCACCCTCAACCGATGATACTCTTATCTCAAGAAGATTTTGGAGAATAGGGAATAACTTGTTAGTTAATCAAAAATATATTTGATCCATTGAAGAGGGTATCAATTCTCAATCTTCATCTTAACCATCCTCTGATAATCAACACTTAACTGCAACATCCAATAAATGTTCTTAGAAAAAAGGCTCAGATCCCCAAGGTTACATACTATAATGAATAAACCATTTATTATATAATACATACAAATGAGTTTTAATTTCATAATTCTTATCAGTTCCATTCCTTATAGAGGAATATAAATAGGTTCTTTTCTGGGATACAACTCAATCATATATTCAATTTAAATCATGGGTGGTATCCCAAAGAAGTCACAAAAAACAAAATCCATAAACTAATCCAACATAAGAGGAAATAAATGATTCTCTAATCCTCCATTATCAATTGTAAGACATTCCACATGGGTTTTGAGACCACCCTACTATTGACAGACTTTCCCATCCTGGCCTACCCGGACATGCCTCTCTCTACGGTGGAAAGAATTATCTTCCTCAAGATATGCGAGCATTTCCCTATGGAGGTAAAAGTCAATATAGGTATGATACAACACTAAACAATCCATTTTAATATCATATCAAAACTTGAAATCCTGAGAAGAAAAATGTCCTATAAAAAATGGTACCCACCAAATTCAAGTTTACACCCGTAACATTTCCATATATTTTTTCTCTCACCCCTAATGGTGTATCAATTTTTATAATCCCAAATTAATGTTCCACTTCTAGGCCCTACACAATTACAAAATTGTATTATTTAAAATAATTTTGGGTACTTATATCAATAAAAAAATTAGAATGAGTGGAAGCTATAATAATCATACCTCGAACTATTGATGGTCCATCCTATCCACCTCTCAGTGCATACTAAACTACATAGAGCTAGCATGAACCTATACCCTAGGTTCATGTTTGATTCCCTAGTGCTAGAATACCCTATTGATAAGGAATCCCTTTCCCTGGATCACATGTCTACCAACCCCCCAAGTGCAGCCTGTTGAACTCCAAATACCTGCCTAATATGGGGTAACTAACACCCTCCATGTAATTTGGACTAACCTCAATCCTCCATCACTAATCATCTATCAAGGGATCCTACAGATCCCATACACAATTCCTAACATTCCACGTGCTTCGTACTCAATTTTTAGTTAGGAGAACATACCACGCATGTGTCCTAACCTTCCACACTGATATAAAAACACAGTTTCACCATCCTGAGAGGCCGGTCCCCTTCTATGATTACTCCTTCCACCCCTCCCTAGTAAAAAATATTTAAATGATTATTCATACTGTTATATTATACACCACTAGGTCACCCAACTGAAACCACATGTTACCACAAGAATCCCCTTTGAGGTTCCCTTCTGAAATAAGGACCTAATTCAACACTTCATAAAAACCACATTAAATATAAGATATTCACTTGGGACTTGATATAATGTATAATTATATTTGGAAAGAATCTCATTTTCGTTTTTTAATTCCCTAAAAATTACAGAACAAAGGGTATAATTTTTTTAAAGTGGCCTTCATAATCCATCAATGTTATAATTCCCTAAGTCAACCACATAAAATCAATTGAATTATCACTGCTCGAGGACCCTAGATAAATATTATCTAGAAATTTTCAGAAAAATATCTCTACAAAATACAATCATCATATTGGGGTAGAAAAAAATATCCATCTGGCACTTTATCAGTCCCCAAAACATGTAAGACACCATATTGAATCTCTTCTTAGGTGGAATCTCTAAGTGATCCAGAGTCATGTGGATGGAATCTATCTAGAACATGGCTTCCTGGAGTCCACCATATCCAGCAAAAGAAATAGGGTGCTATTTTTGTAAAAATCAAGTAAATTTGATCATATTGATAACTACATAACTTATGTCTCACACTATCATCTTCATAAAATGAGAAATTTTCTTACAAAAAGCTCTTTACCCACTATTATGCAGTGTTAATGGGGTTTCTTTCTCCACTAATCGAGGAGTGTTCTCAGGGATGTCCTCATGTCTCTAAAATAACACACATCATCATGGTGGAATATCTACATAATTAGAAACAAACATCTCTAATACATAATATAAAAAATCCATAGTTTAAAAAAAAGGATCTCCACTATCCGTAAACCACCCATTCCATACACACAAACCCAACAAATATAGTCACATCCCTATCACAAACTGCAACCATACCTACCACAATACATGGTCAACATGGGTAAAACCAACTAACATAGTCACAACCAATCTTAGACACATGTTTTACCCATTTCACATTCACAACACAAATGTCTATCTTTCAGCCACATTTTTACCTTTCTAACTCATCAAAATAAAATTTTTAATAATTAATACTCTTCATTATGAACTAGTCTTGAACTATTTCATTATGTTCTTTCCATTTAACCATTTTAATCATCTTTATATCACACCATTTCTATAAATCCAGGGGAAAATATAATTATATTATATATCATGGGATTCCCCAAACCTATTTCAAATGTAATAATAATTATATTATGGTTTTATTTAGTTAAATTTTTCCATCTATCCAAACAATGTTTTCAAAATTAAAACAAGGCTTGTTTTATTTAATTAAACAGAGAAATTATTACATTTCTTCAAGCCTAAAGAATCCAACCAACCAAAAATATATACTAAGAGACCTATTAGAATTATAGAGAGACCACCCAATATAAAAAATCCCCAGAGAACAGTGGGGGTCTTTCAGATCTGTCATGATGAATATCTGTATATCCAAAAACACATAAATCGTTCTAAGCATCTGAGCAATGATGAGAACTATCTTATCTATCTCAGATTAAAAAATTGGGACTCCCTAATTCAAATTTATATAAATCCTTAAATATAATTTGATTGTTTCCTCATTGAGGTGACAGTTGATTGCCTAATGCATATAAGACCTTATATCCATTGGGTATTCTGGTGGTTTAATTTAAGTTATCTCAGTATAATATGCTTCCCAAGTGCTTAAAGTGTGTATTGAAGTTATAACTATAAACATGTTTTTTAATAAACACTTTTTTATTTATTTTAAAAGGATAATGATTAAAATATTAAAATATCTTTGAATCATAACCCTTGTGTTTTAAAAGAAATACCAGAAGAAGCACACATTTGATACTACTTGGTTTTGGTACGAAGAAACATTTTTTTAATTTGAAATCATACCTTGGTAAAAATTAAATTAATGATTATTATTTTATTTAATATTTTTCCTATACTTATTGAATTAGGTATTTTATTAGACCAATGTGTTTAAAGGTTACATTAAAATGTATTCATCCTGGATAAATAAAAGCAATGTTCTAATTGAAAATATGTTTTAGATTTTAAATATTAAACTTGTATGGGATTTTTTATAGATTTTGAAATTTGATGTTTTGAGAACTTAAATGATTGTAAACTAATTAAAATAATGGTTTTTGGATTTTATTTAACCATAATATTTAATTTTATATTCTATAATTTATGAAAAATATATATATATTATTGTTATTATTATCAAAAAATAAACTTTACTACGAAAAATTTAGGTGAGTCCCCTACCAAGATTAGGGAGACCTAAAATGCCAATACTCTCAAGGCCTTGGTGGGAATCTCACTCACATCCCTTGAAAATAGACTAGGTCTATGCGCACATGGTGTGTGCTACGTCGCGTGAGCAGGTATGCATAATCGGGCCCAAATACACACTGGCGTGTGTGTGTAAGTGTGTCAGAGCACGCCACTGTGTGGGGCTGCATGACGACAGTTGTGGGAATAGAAGAATTCCCGCGTAAACCCGGTATGGGGTGGTATGGGAGGGGTAGGGGGAATTATGAGCATTATCCTAGAGCCCCATGATTATAAGAGAGCTGCGAAACCAGTCCCGTTTCAGTGTGGGACGAGTATTTTAAATAGTGGTCTTATCTTAGCCGTCAGATCTCGCTGCATGAGATCTGATCCATCTGATCAGTTTGTTCATCGACTCCCCAAAACTGTGGTTTCTCCACTTCATTTTTATCAACCATTCAATATCTTCATATCTAATATTGACATTTCAGTCCTTTTTAAAACACCATGTCGCTCAGCTCCATCTCATCAAATATGTTGTAGTCGTAGTTGTTCATCTGCTTTTTTAAATCTTCAAATCTTTCTCAACTATCTGATCTTGTATCAACTGATCAGAGTCTTTCATCCATTTCCACAACATATATCATTTCCTTATTCTATTTCTTTCTCCCACATGCACTACCAAAGTACCTCTCACTACTCTCTTTTCTTTTTTCCACACCTGTGCCGTCAGGTGGCCCCTCCTTCTATCTCATTTTCCACAAGTCCGAGTGCACCAGTCATTGTTTAAACCAAGGTGCCTCATCTTTCAATGGAAGTTGCATTAAAAATATTTTATATTTGGTTTATTTGTATAATTCAATTTTGACTTAAACCCTCTGGGTGTTTTCCCCTCCAGCGCTTCTTCATGCACCTCCCGACCTCTTCTCCTTCTTTGAACATGGAAAGGGACCTCAGATTTACTTTCTTTTTTTTTTGTTTTAAAAATAATTTATATATATATATATATATGTATATATATATACTTGTATTTATATATATACATTTTTTCTTATAACCTTCTGATTTTGTTGAATAATCTTATAAAAATAATTTCTTATTTTTGAAAAATTCTTCTGTCATACAATTCACAATGGGGTTTTATGTTTGTACCTAATTTTGGCTTCACAAAATATATACAAATATGTATATATGTGTTCTTAATAAAACCATATCTATTTAATTATTTAATAAATAATGATTCCTACTCTAAATGGAATGCATAATGAACAGAAACCATGTTAGGTTTAAAGGTTTATTATGTTGAGGGAATTATAAATAAATAAGTCATTTTACATATTTATATAGATATATATGTATTTATGAAAAAATAACCTCAGTTTTACAATGTGAATGTTAATGTTTAACTTTGGTTTAAATTATGTTTTTACTAAACAGAAATTATGTATTGGGTTCTCAAGATATGATGAAACCCCCTTATATACATACAACTATATATATATATTTATATGGTATTAATTTATAATGGGTTCATGTTATGAGTTCACAATGGATTGATAAATGTTATAAAAACTATTTTGAAGAGTGTTTAGTTAATTATACATTCAATACCTCAAATAAAATAATCGTTTTTCATACAAACTGGTTATGTTATCAACAAATGATGAATTATCACTAAGTTTTCATTTGTTTATTTATGTTTATGATTTAACCCATTTTTCATTTTCATTTATCATCACTTGTTTTAAATAAAAATGATAAATATCTTAAAATCAAATTATTCATTATGAAATATAATATGTTTATTTTCATAACAAGGATTTTAGACTTTAAGGCATATCATTTTATGTGACAAAACCTGTATATTACATGCATTAGTTATCATTGAATGTGCTATAATCTGCCCACCATATTTTTCATTTATTAAATTTCCATGCAGTTGTAATTTTTGACACTTAGGTGCATGTTTCATTGTATATATGAAAATGCGAAAAAATGTAATTAAACTATTATGACCATTTAATGATTAAGGATCTAGATTAGTCAATGTGTTATGGGACACTTTTCCTAATATGAAAGGATAAATTAAATAATTCAAGTAGTATGTGTCACTTTGAATAATAAGTAAGGAATAATTTAATAAATCAAATTGGTGTGAATCACTTTGATTTAATGAAACGATAAATGATTTGGAATTAGTATGTGATGGGTGGGGCCTGCTATTTCCATCAATGCATCGATATGTCTCATAATAAAAATAGATGTGGAAATGTTTACGGCCTTTCCCAGATTTTGATTAGTGGCCTTGGCATGTGGCCTTGACAGAGATTTTATTGTCAAGACACGAGGCCTTGAAACAATCCAGTATATGCACTTCCCTCATCATGTAAATGATAATTAATTTACCAAGTGGATATTTGACTAGTAGAATATAGTTGGTTAAGAGACTGTACTTATGAGTATCAAAATAGTTAAATGATTATGGAATTATGTTTATTCAGCATTCATATATTTATTTGCAATTGTATGGTATATAGTTAGCACAGAAAGATATTGAAGTTATAATTTTATGCGTAACTTTGATAATGTATTACATGAATTTGTAAATTTTTTACTTGCAATTTCACATGTAACTCTTATTATAGTTAGAATTACACTTTCATTATACGCTGAACGCCATATATTTTGTTTAAGCATGCTTATTATTAGAATATATTTTATTGTAACTATGAAAATATTCCTTGAAATGTTCACTTTTAATTTTTGGATAAATTTTATGTTGTTCTCCATGTGTTTCAATATTTCCTTAATAAAATGTTTTGTGAATAATTTTAAAGGAATGTTTTAAAAAATGATTTCTTTGAAATATTATTGTATTTTAAAATCCCCCTTACTTGGAATTTATCTGCTCACCCAATGATTCAATCTTTTTTCTTTTATAGGTTTAGTATATTTGAGTTACCCTGATTGGTGAATGCTTTATGAAATCCTTTCTATTCATTATTGAAGGAATTGTATTATCTGTATGTAGTTCACCAGGACCTAAACCAAAAAGATCCTCATTAGTGGAACATGATGTGCAATTATTCAGCTTCTGTTTTATAAAAAAATTACATGCCATGTTTTACTGAAACCGCACCAGCTATAGGGAAGTCTAGGGCTGGGGCATGATAGTTGATATCAGAGGATTGGTTTAGAAAACCCTAGAAAATTAGAACAACATTAAAAACATTATTATGACTTACTAAGTAGAAGTTTTCTTAAAATTTTCATTTGCCAGAAAAATCAAGCCTTATGTCTCTTCCAACAGGAGTATTAGAAACTATAGTGGGAAAATCATGTTTATAAGGCTATGAGATTTTTTAAAACCTTAATTAGTCGTGCAGAAACCTCTACCATATATCAAATTCCCCTCATGTACTCCATCTTCACCGAGGAGGAGGCTTCGAATATTTTCATATAAAGAATGCCAAATTTTAGTTTTATGCACCTAAGGGAAAGTATTTTGAGGGTTTATTTAGATGCTTTACCCTAGGTGAGAATGCTTCAGCTCGAGTGGACTTCCAAGAGGCTACATATGAGGGTGGCCTCCGAGCAGCGTACCTATGTCAAATCTTGACCTATGGTCTCCAAGGTCAAGTTATGGTCTTTTATGTTTTTGGGGATGATTATTCCCATTATTTTTATCGATGTCACATTCATACTGATGTCGCTCAACATGATACATGCCATTATTCTCTCACACCGAATTTTAGATGTCCACATGCGGTTGATCCTAGTGGGTCGTATTGCGTCTGGACCGAAGAGATTGAAGAATTTTGAATCATTTTGGGGATACTCATAACTAGAAGCTAGGGAAATCACTAAAACCAGTGGTACCAATGAAGAGGCATCTCAGAGGATGTTAGGAAATCCATACCAGTGAATTGTGAGGGGAAGAAATGATTTTGTAACACCTTGGGTTTTATGAACCTTATATAAATAGATAATGTTATATTTTCTATTTTGGTACATTAATTTGATTTTACAAAGTAACGTCTATATTTTATCATGGATATTAATTACTGAGTAAAACATGTCTCTTGAAATTTTTAGATGGAAGAAGTGATTTCACCAACCAACCTCTTATCACTACCCACCAAATTACAAGAACACATAATTGTCATGTCATGTTCAGAAGACTACGACCCTTTAGAAAACCTACGCCTAACCTGCCAAAGCCCTTATAGAGTGTCCCTCAGGTCAAATATCCTCCATTCCATTAAAGGAAAGAAATACATCTATAACTATATCGCAAATGCACAGTTTGCATAGTAAAGACAGAGAGGGAAGTACCACGAAGGTCTCTTTCATTGTTTTATCTTGTCCGAGAACTATCAAGCCTCGAAAAAATTTGTGAAGCTACATTGTAGGGTGACACTCAGGAGACCTACTAGTTCCAAGACATATGTTTTAGTATGTATGGGATACTTTATGATTTCAAAGTTTTCCAGCACAATTTAGTTTGAGGGAATTATAGAGAACTATTCCACTCTCAAATCTCCAACCACTACACCTCCCGTGCCTCTCTTTGGAAGATCGAATGTTTTATGAATGGGTTTGAACCTAAATTCCCATGGTGTATATGGTACAAAGAGGTAGAGGAATTAAAAAATAATCTGGGGATCTACCTGGGGACATAAATGGATTATCCACAGTGTTGGTCCAGGAGGAGGGGACCTCAAGAGTGAAGCATGTCTGGTTTTGATGTTGCTTGTGTATGTGTGTTTTAGAATTGTGAGGTTGAAATTATTTGATTGGGGTATAATGTGATGCCCCAAACCTATTTCACATTTAATAATAATTATATAATTGTTCTATATGGATTAATTTTCCCTGTTTTCCGAACAATATTTTCATAATTAAAACAAGCCATATTTTATTTAATTAAATACATAAATGATTACATTTCTTTAAGGATAAGAGAATAAAACTAAAGAAAAATACCTACTAAGATACCTATTAGAATTATAGGGAGACCACCCAATACAATAGAAAACACAAGAAAATAGTTGGGGTCCTTCAGATCTATCATGATGAACAATAGTATAACAAGAACCACGACCACTGTGCTAAGAATCAAAGGAATGATGAGCAGCATCTTCTTTGTCGTAGATTTTGAAATTGTAACACCCTAATTCTTTTTTATATAATTCATAAAATATAATATGACCATTTCCTCATTGAGGTGACCATTGAGTGTCTATGGATATAAGACCTTATAGTCATTGGTTATCTTGTGTTTTAATTTAAAGTAACTCGGTATAATGAGTTTCCCAAGTGCTTAAAGTGTGTATTGAAGTTAAAACTATAAAAAATTTAGTAGTGAAATATTTTTTATATATTGTAGACAGATAATGAATAAAATTTTAAAATGAGGTTGAATTATAACTCTTGTGTTTTAAAAGAAATACCAAGAGAAGCACAAATTTGATACTACTTGGTTTTGGTATAATGATACAAATTTATTAGTTTGAAAGAATACATTGGGAAAAATGAAATTAATGACTATTGTTGAATTTAATCTTTTATCTATAATTAGTGAATTATATATTTTATTATATAGATGTTTTTAAAATTTTCCTTGAAACTTTTTCCTCGTGGATGAATAAAAATAATGTTTTAATTGAAAATATGTATTGGATTTTATATATAAAACTAGTATTGGATTTGTTTTATATATTTTGAACATTGATGTTTTGATAACCTAAATGATTGTATAATAATGAAAATACTGGTTTTAGGATTTTATTTAACCATAATATAGAATTTTTATTCGATGATTTAAGACACTTTTTTATGAACTATTCTAATGATTAAAAAAATGGATTTTACTATAAAAGTTTTTGGTGAGTCTCCCACCTAGCCAAGGGAAACCTAAAAGGCCAATCTACTCAAGGCCTTGGTGGAAATCTCACTCACATACCCTATCAATGACCTACTTCTATGCATGCAAGCTGTGTGATGAGTTGGGCAAGTAGGTATGCAATGTCAGGTCCAAACGCGGATGGGTGTGCTTGTGTAAGGGTGCTAGAGTGCACCACCATGCGGGGCGGCACGACGGCAGGGGTGGGAACAGAAGCACGCCCGAAGAAACCCATTATAGGGAGGTACCATGGAGGGGGGAGGGGGAATTCTGATCCTTATCCAAGATCCCCAGGTTTATAAGGGATCTGTGAAACCCGACCAATTTTGATGTGGGATGGTCATTGTAGTGTGGGATCTTATCTAAGCCGTCATATTTCTCCATGCAAGATCTGAGCCATCCAATTAGTTCCGTCATCGAATCTCCTCATCCACAGTTTCTCCACCATGTTTTTATTAGTCATTAGATGTCATCAGATCTAATATTGAAAATTCATTCCTTTATAAAACTCTGGGTTCCTCGTAGTCATCCAATCAAATCTGATCTAATTACGACTGTTCATCCATTTCTTTAAATCGTCGAATCATTCTATGTCGTCTAATATCATCTCGACTGATCAGATCCATTTATCCCTTTCCACACCATTATCCATCGCATTATTCTTCTTCTTTATCCCACATGTGCCGCAGCAGTATCTCTCGCTACTTCCTGTTATTTTTTCCCACATCTGTTGCCTCGGGTGGCCCCTCCTTCCTTCTCGTTTTCCAGAAGTATGAGGGTACGAGTTTTTTTAAAACCAAGGTTCCTCAGTTTTATATTAATATTCATTAAAAAAATATTATATATGGTTTTTATGTATATTCAATAAGTACTCGAACCCTACGAGTTTTTTTCCTCTCCAGCGCTTCTTCAATATCATCTCAACCACATTCCCTTCTTTGAACTAGGTAAGGGTCCTAGGATGTCCTTTATTTTTAATGTTTTACAGATAGTTTATTTATATATATACATGTATATATATATATCATTGTTTTTATAACCTTCTGATTTTCGTCGATGATCTTATAAAACTTATTTCTAATTTTTGAGAAATGTTTATTTCATACAATTCATAGTGGGGTTTTATGTTTGTACCTAAATTTGTTTTCAAAACATATATACACATATATATATATGTGTTCTAAATAAAACCATATCAATTTCATTATTTAAGAAAGAATAACTCCTACTATAAATAGAATGCATAATGAACAGAATCCATGTTAGGTTTAGAGGTGTATTAATTTGATGGAAATATAAATAAATAAGTTTTTTAACATATAGATATAGATATATATGTATTTATGAAACAATACTCTCATCTTTACAATGTGAATGTTACTATTGAACTTTGGATTCAATTATGTTTTTACTACACATAAATTATATATTGGGTTCTTAATTTTTGATGAAACACCCTTAAGTATATACAGTGGTATATATATATTTATATGTTATGTATTTAAAATGTGTTCACATTATTAGTTAAAAATGTATTGATAAAAGTTATAACAAGTATTTTGAATTGTTTTTAGTTAACTATATATTCAATACCACACATAAAATAATCTGTTTACATTCAAACTGGTTATGTTTTCAAAAAATGATGAATTGTCACTAGGCATGCTTTTTTTTATTTATGATTATGATTTAACCCATTTTTCATTCTCAATTATCAGAACATGTTTTAAATACAAATGATAACTATCTTAAATTCAAATTATCCATTCTGTAATATAATATTTTTATTTTCATAACAAGGATTTTTGAATTTAAGGGTTATCATTTTATGCAACAAAACCTGTATTTTATGTGCATTAATTATCATCACATGTGCTATAATATACCTACCATAATTGTCATTTATTAAATTTGTATGAAGTTTTTAGTTTTGACATTGAGGTTCATGTTTCACTATATATATGTAAATTCTAAGAATTTAATTAAACTTTTATGACCATTTTTGGATTATGGAAATAAATTATTCAAAGTGGTATGGGACACTTTGAATAATATTAAAGGAGAAATTAAATATTTCAAGTAGTATGTGGAACTTTGAATAATACATAAGGAGTAATTTAATAAATCAGAGTTTTTTGAAAAACATTAATTTAATGAAATGAGGAATGCATTGGACTTAGTATGTGACGGGTGGGGCCTGTTATAGCCCTTTGATGCATCTATATGTCTCATGAGACAAATAGATGCAAAATTGGCTAAGGGATTTCACAAATTTTGGATAATGGTCTTAGCATGTGGCCTTGACATTGAGTTTATGGTCTTGGAACAAGGCCTTAACACAGTCCAGCATATGCACTTCCCTCATTATGTTTGTGATAATTAATTAACAAAGTGGATATTAGACTAGTAAAATATATTTGGTTAAGGGATTGTACTTATGAGTATCAAAAGTAGTAAATGATTATGGAATAATTTTTATTCATAATTCAGAGATTTATCTACCAGTTTATGGTTTACAGTTAGCAACGAAGGAAATTTAAGTTATAATTATATGATCAACTCTGATCATGTTTTACATTTATTTGTAAACTCTGTACTTTCACATTCACATGTAACACTTATTATAGTTAGAATGAAACCTTCATTATACACTACCCGCCATATATTTTGTATAAGCATTCTTTTGATCGGAACATGTTTTATTGTAACTCTGAAAATATTCCTTGAAATTTTCACATGTAATGTTTGGACAGAATGATATGTTTTTCCCCATGTGTTGGAATCTTTCCTTAAGAAAATGATTTTACTATAATTTTAAAGGATTTTTTTCACAAAGGTTTTATTTTAAATATTATTTTATTTTAAAAACAAACTTATTTGGAATTCTTATTCTCACCCTACGTTTTGACCAGTATTTTTTGCAGGTTTAGTATATTTGAGTTACACTGACTGGTGTATGCTTTATGAGGACCTTTTAATTCAGTATTGAAGGAAATGTATTATTGGTATCTGTTTCTCCAAGACCTAAACTGAAAAGCTCATTTATAGTGGAACATGATTTGTAATTCTTCAGATTTAGTTTCATAAAAACAATAACACATCATGTTTTATTGAAACCACACCGGCTTTGGGGAAGTCTTGGGCCAAGGAATGACAGGTCACATCCCATGTATTGTTTCCTATGTGTGACTTCCATGATGCATGTCACAAATATCTGAAGGTGCGTAAAATGGTTCTGGTATTCAGAACACTATACAATTTTTGACTATGAGAAAAACTTCATAATATTGTCACATTAAACAGCAATTACATAATGAAATGGTGAAATATCATCCAACCATACTAAGACACATCAATGAAAACCATCCCACATTGGGAACTTGGGGTTTCCAATAACAATGATGTTCTTTATTACATACTTAGACAAAATTTATTACATAGAAAACATCACTTGATACAACATAGAAGATCGATAGATCTAGTGTCTTTGGGGCTTAGGAAAATTACATAACAACTTAAAGCATAGAATGCAACATCTTATTTAAAACTTCCTTTACATGACCACTACATTACCTCGTACTTATCATTGCATATGATAACCTGAGGACATGCATAAGAAAATGATGAGCTATAAAGCCCAATAAGGGAAAAAATGGAATAAAATAATGAATATAGTACATGTTAGACAATAGGAATATCAATGGATCACAAGGATACATGAACATAAAGGCATGAAAAAGAATGACAATCATAACATAAAAATGTGGCAACAACACTTAACATGGAATTAGCATGAGCCAAGGTTCATCGCAATGGAGCATTAGTAAACCCTCATTTCACATGAAGCATGAGTAAAACCTCGTTGCACTTTAATTATCATGAGTCAAAACTCATTGCACATGACATATCATGATACTATACTTTACCCAATGCACTGGATCACTATCAGGGTGCACCCTTCTTAACATTTCATTTCATGAAAAAGTGTGCCACATGGATCATATAACATGGAATAAATCAACATCATAAGTTATTACATGATTATGTAACATGGAATAAATATATGAAATTACCATTCAATATGAATCTATGTATAAAGGTTAATACCCTTGATAGATACATGGGTATGGTATTCAATACACAGTGATCATGGCTTGGAAAAATGCGGTGCAATTTCGAAAGCATAATGGCATGACATAAGGATTCATGAAAATTGTTAATGAGAGAGAAATGAGTGTCTCATCATATGTA
The DNA here is from genome assembly GCA_963277665.1 of Viscum album. Classification (NCBI taxonomy): domain Eukaryota; kingdom Viridiplantae; phylum Streptophyta; class Magnoliopsida; order Santalales; family Viscaceae; genus Viscum; species Viscum album. Next base: position 2,058,156,056 of record OY728133.1, on the reverse strand, counting down.
CATGAAATGGAATGTAATGGGGTCATATAGATACATGTCCCAACAAACGTAATGGAATTTAGATGCATAATACAAAAGAATTACATGGATGTAAAATAGGAGAGAGAAATCCCACACAGAATTTTGGCATGGTAACAGGTGTACATGGGAGGCATTAATGAGAGATAAATCAGTCTCCCATTATCCAAACAAAAAGAGGACGGTATAGGGAAGGTGATAAATCATACCCCAACATTTTTAAATGAAAAAAGGGAAAAACAACTTACAAAATATTGGAAAAAATGAGAAAGGAATAAATCCCTTACTTGGAAGTGTGATCCCAATGGCTTGGGAGAGGATTGAGAGAGGCCTCTTGGGAGATTGGGGTGCTTTGGGAGGATTCTAGAGAGAATAGGGAAGGGTTTAGACTAACTAAAAAGTCTTTTAGTGAATATGAAGTTGGAGATTGGGTGGGATTATATAGGAAAGGAGGGGGAATTATTTATTATTTTAGTTTGGGACACCACACATTAAACTAATAAAAACCACAAATCATCCCATAGTTTATTCCCATGGTTTTCAAAAAAGGAGAGTTTAAAACATTATTTTATAAGGGTAATAGCCAAAATTCTTAAAATAATAGGGTTTCTTATGTGGAGGTGAGTCACACTCTCAAGGAAAACAATTTAAAAAGACAAAATGTTTTAAAAGCCTTGAAGGGTCCACTAAAGATTTGTAAAACAAACCAAAAAAACCCAAAATCAAATTATTTTAAAGGTAAAAAATATTTTTGCCGAACATAAAGTTTATAGTATTTTATTACATCACTATTGGGTCATTATGATGTCATAAAACACATTATATATTTAAATAGTATTTAATTTTTTCATCAAAAAGTTGATTATCTCAGAAAATTATGAAAAATTCACCATTGGATAATTTTGAAATCCTTATTCCAAAACTAATATTCATTTTATCTAAATAATATTATAAACATGTGAATTTTTACTTTTAAAAATAGAAACCGACATTTGTCAAAAATTCATGGGTTTTGAGAAAAACAGCTTTCAAACCATAATAAAAATTACAATTGCATTCATAAAATTATAGGATCATTTATATTTAATAAAAATTAATTTAATCATAATAATATTTTATTAAAATATTATTAAATTCCAAATTCCATTAATTCATCAAAACAGATTTCTTAGTTGAATTTTAACTGAAAATACTATTTGTGCTTTAAAACTCTTTACAAAGAAACAATAATAAAATGAAATTATAATATTTATTCAAAAAACAATGTACATAATCATAATTCTAGGGTCTTATTACATAACCCCTTAAACACCTACATAAGTCCATAGGGTAAGGTGTGTGTTGGTGACATACTCTTGGGGTGGCTTGGATAACATCCCTCGAGTGGTAATCTCTACCAACTTCCACTTATCTTGTAGGAAGTTCCGCTCAATATTAACGTATTCAAACTTGTCTTGGGATTGGTCAAGAGCGAACCCCAATGACGCAACCTCCATTCTAAGCTCTGACAAATGGGATTTGTATGGGGCATGTCAACTGGATAAGGCCATCACTTCCTTTGTCTAAGTAAATTGGATTTGTTAAATCCCTATATTTAAACTAATCATGTGATCACTGTTCAATGGCTATATTAGAAACAATCACAATTATTAATGGTATTTTAAAATCGAAAACATAAAACCAAATAAGTTCAAATTTTTTACATAACCATAAGAAGACATTTAAATAGGACATGAGGAATATTCATTAATGAATCTTTGGGTTGTTACAATCTCCCCCAAATAAGAAATTTCTCCCTCAAAAATTTCTTTTACGACACTAAAAAACATGTTGGTAACTCTGATTTATCACTTCTTCTGATTCCCATGTTGCTTCTTTAAAATTTTGGTTTTTCTAAAACTCCTTGATGAGGGGCATTGTCTTATTTTGTAGAACATTTTCTCTATGATCTAATATCTTCACTGGTTTCTCCTTGTAAGAAAGAACATCCTCTAGCTATACTAACTATGAATATATTACATGAGAAGGGTCTGGTATGTACTTCATTAAGAGGGATACATAAAAGACATAATTTACTTTGTCCATGGTAGGTGGATGTGCTAGTCGATAGGCCACAACCCCGAGACGATCTAAAATTTCGAAGGGGCCGATGTACCGAGGACGTAACTTCCCCTTCTTTCCAATCCTCATGACTTTATTCCATTGAGATATGCGTAGAAATACCATGTCTCTAATTTTAATGTCAAGATCTCATTGAATGTTATGTTCATAACACTAATGTCGACTCTAGGCTACCTTGATATTCCGATGAATTGTTTTCACCTTCTCCACCATTTCTCCAACCATTTCAAGTCCAAACATCTTATGATCACTGAATTAATCACAACATGTAGGTGTTATGAACAACTTCCCATATAGGGATTCATAAGTTTCCATTCAGATGCTTGAGTGGAAACTGTTATTATAGGGAAATTCAACTAGAGGAAGATGTTGATCCCATCCTCCTTTAAAGGCCATTGAACATGATCTTAACATATCTTCTAATTTCTGAATAGTTCACTAATATTGGCAATCATTATGTGGATAGTCGGATGTACTGAAGTTCATTCCATTATCTAGAGCATGTTGAAGACTCTTCCAAAACCTAGAGGTGAAACTTTGATCTCGATCAGATATAATTGATAGTGGTACTCCAGGCAGCCTTTCCACTTCTCTGATATATATCCATCCCAGTTGGTCCAATGAGAAATCCTCCCAAATTTCAATGAAGTGTGAAGACTTTGTAAGACAATCCAAAATAACCCATATTGAATTATTTCCTTTGGATGTCTTTAGATTTCTGGTTACAATTTTTATGGAGTTGTTCTCCCATTTCCATGCTGGTATGGGCAATGGTTGCATCATCCCCTCAGAATTATGCCTATCTGCCTTCACTTTCTGACACACCAGACACTTGGATATACACTCAAAGATATCCTTATTCATATAATCCCACCAGTAATTCTCTTTTACATGTTGATACATATTTGTGTTTCCTGGGTAAATAGAGAATTTTGATCTATGTGCATCATCCAAAAGTTCCTTCTTCATCTTCGGACTTCATGGAACACATAGAAATTTCCCAAATCTCACAATTCTTTCTTCATTAACATTGAAAACCAAGGATTTAACTTTTTTGATAGCTTCCAATTTCTTTTTAATTCTCACATCATCCTTTTGAGCATCCCTTAACCATACCAAAAGAGTTGGTTGAGAAATCATTCATGAAAGGATTGATTATATTCCCTTGTTTATGATTCCCATGTCGATCTTTATCAAATCTAAGAAGATTGGATCGTTCTCAATTCTCATCAATGATTGAATCACTTAGTCCTTTATACTTAGAGCATCCACCACCTAGTTCTCTTTCCCAGGGTGGTAATGTATTGAGAAGTAATAGTCTTTGATCATCTCTAACCATCATCGTTGGTGCATGTTAAACTCTTTCTATGTGAATATATACTTGAGGCTATTGGGGACTATATATATTTCACATTTCTCCCCAAAGAGAAAATGCCACCAAATTATTAAAGTGAAGATCACCAAAGCCAAATCCAGATCATGTGTTGGATAATTCTTCTCATGAACTTTCAATTGCCATGAAGCATATTCAATGACATTGTCATTTTGCATCAACACACATCCCATGACCTTCTTCGAAGCATCACTGAATAACATAAAAAGTTCTATACTTGTGGGTAATGTAAGAATGGGGGCAGTGATAAGCCTCCTTTTTAACTCCTTTATGATTTCTTTGCATTCATCACTCCATTAAAACATTACTCCCTTTCGTGTTAGCTTGGTAAGAGGGTTGGAAAATCGTGATAAATTTCTCAGAAATCATTGATAATATCCAGCTAACCCCAAAAAGCTACGGATATCTGTGACCATTTTTGGCCTCATCCAACCCTCTATTGTAGCTATCTTGGAGGGATCCACAGATATACCACTGCTTGTGATGATATGGCCCAATAATGAGACCTCCTTAAACTAGAACTCACACCTGGTGTACTTTGCAAATAGATTCTCCTTTCGCAAGGTCTCTAGTACAGTTCATTGATTCTGCTCATGATCCTCCTTGGATTTAGAGTATATTAGAATATCATCTATAAATACTACCACAAAATTTTCAAGGCAATATCTAAATAATTTATTCGTCAAGTCCATGAAGATTTTTAGAGCATTAGTGAGGCCAAAAGGAATTAATATGAATTTATTGTGCCCTTATCTTATACGAAAAAAAGTCTTGGCGATATTTTCCTTCTTCACCATTAGTTTATAATATGCCAAATAAAAATATACCTTGAAGAAGTGTTTTGCTCTGCGAAGCTGGTCGAACAAGTCATCAATTCGTGGGAGATGATACTTGTTCTTTATCGTGATTTGGTTAAGATCATAATAATAGATGCAACTACGCATTGAACCATACTTATTCTTGATAAAGAAGACTAGTGCACCCCATGGTGAAGCAATTGGGCGTATAAACCCTTTCTTCATATTCTCCTGTTGTTGATTATCTAGCTCCTCAATCTCAACAATAGCCGTTCTATATGGAATCATGGATATTGGAAACACCTCTGGTATACGATCAATTGAGATTACAACATCTCTTCTAGGAGGGAGACCAGGAAATTCCTCAGGAAACACTTTAGCGAATTCCCTCACAATTGGCATGTCTTCAAGGATGGTTGCCTCATTAGACACAATCATATGACCCAGATACGATTACTCATAGGGTAGTAATATCCACACTTTAGATGATGGAACTAAAGAAGATTCATCTTCCTCCTTCCACTTTTACAGAATCAGGGGTCGATTATACACATGGAGAGTGATTTCCCTCTCATGGGAATTTAGGTTGGATTTATATTGGGAAAGCCAATCCATGACAAGGATTGCATCCAATTAAACCATAGAGTGTATTCTGAGGATCTTCGGGATGTTCAATCCATCGATTATGACAGGGGAGGAGTTATATTCATCAGATTCAATGATTTCCCCATTTTCTGCACTCACCGACATCTTTACTTCCATGATTTGTGGTGGGGTTGGAATTTTTCTAATAATACATTGTGATATAAAAGAATGTGTAGAACCCAAATACAAAAGTACATTCGCTATTCTTGAATGAATAAATAGCATACCTATCACCACTTCACTGTCAGGGTTCACTTCGGCGGTAGTGATGGAAAAATCTCTCCCTTTCTACCTTGGAGGTTGTTGGTTTCCTTAAAAAACCCTTGTCTTAGGGAACTGATTTGAAAGATGCCATTGTTCTTTGTGGTTGAAGTAATGAACAACACATTTATATTCTAATGAAGCATTACTCTCCTCTATCGTAGCCATGGGGTTTTCTTGTCGATATTTAACAACTAGGTTTCATTCTCTTCCTCACCTAAAGCATTTCCTCGTCCCCTTTAAGAAAAATTATGGGGTGCTTCTTTCCATGCCTTTGGAAAGTGGGGTGTTGGATTTTTATAGCACCATTGGATTCATCCATCGGACTGCCAGAATAGATGTCCACCTAAAGCTTATAATCCCCATGATACCCCTGATATTATTCGATCTTCATATCAACCTTGAAGGCACATCAAACAATTTCCTCATAGATGTCAAAGTCATAGATCACTAGGGCTATCTGCTGGCTATGTTTTAGCCCAACAAAGTAGTGGTCAAAATTTAATTCTGGGGTAACGTCAGAGATGGAAGCGTATCGTGCAATCCTGGTGAATATTTCCTCACACGCTTTGATAGATTCATCATCTTTTTTCTTGAGGGAATGGAAGTCCCTTTCCATCTTAAGACGAAGGGTGTAGGGAAAATATTTATCAAAAACATCTTCTGGAAACCCTACTATTCCAATTCCCAGATCTCCTCCTCATGCTGTGTATTTTTGATAAATGTCCACCATTGAATAGCTTCACCCTCCATATGATAAGCAGCCAAGAGAACCTTTTCTTGTTGATAACATTGAAGGATGGAGAAGATCTTTTCAACTGAGTTGATCGATTGTTCGTCGATTGAGGGATCAAATGATCCATAAAAATTAGGAGGACTTTGTCTAATGAAGATATTGATAATGAATTTTTATTTCTAAGTATGTGTTGAAAGTTCCTCTTGACCCATTTTTCTAATAAAATCTTGAGTTAACTCAGATAGAAGCATGACAAAGTTCGTAATTCCCACTCCCATCAGATTGGGCATCTCATTAGCACAATCATCACATTGATATGAACATCGGTTCATAGCCCGAGTCCCCCTATTATAGGCCATTATCTAGAATAAAAGGAAAGTTAGGGGTAACACATAAAAGATATTCCATGGAAAAAACCGATGACTTACAAATAACTTTTATTTCCTTAACTTATGAATCCATAGGCTTCAATCTATATTATCCATGATCTACTCTCTAATATATATTCTTAGGGGAATTCCCTTAATAATGGATTATACTAAGTTTTTGAATTTACCAATTCATATCCCCCGAGAGTGTCGTAACCAAGAGTGCAATAAGGCCCATTGTCGTGTACTAGGATACCCTGGGTCAATCCTGAAACTCATTGTCGGGATTTTCACCAATGGGTACATCTGTGCTAGAGTCGCCTCTACCTGCTCTTATACTAAAAGGGATGTATTTTCTTGATAAAACACTTAATCAATACCCACAAAAAAATTAGGGATGTTTTTATTATACTCAGTCTTGTATATAGGGATTCACTAGGCTTTTCTAATCCTAATCCCAAAAATAACTAAACATATCCTCTGATACATACTATAACAACCCGACTCTTTATTACATAATTAGAAAAAATTAATTACATAGAAAACATCACTTGATACAACATATAATATCGAGAGGTGTAGTGTATTTGGGGATTAGGAACATTACATAAAAAATTAAATCATATAACACAACATCTTATTGAAAACCTCTTTTACATGACCACTACATTCCCTCATACTTAGCATTTCATAGGATAACCAGAGGACATGCATAAGAAAATGATGATCCATAAAGCCTTGTAAGGGAATTAACATGGAATAAATTTAAGAATACAATACATGTTAGAAAATAGGCATATCAATGGAGCATAAGATAAACATGAACATAAAGGAATGATAAATCATGATAATCATAACATGGAAATGTGGCAACAAAACTTAACATGGAATTAGCAAGAGACAAGGCTCATCGTACAAGGAGCATGAGTAAATTCTCATTACATATGAAGAATGAGTAAACCTTCATTGTAATTGATTTATAATGAGTCAATACTCATTTCACATAATTCATCAGGATACTATACTTTACCCAATGCATTGGAGCGCTATCAAGGCGCACCATTCTAAAACATTTTATTTCATGGATAAGTGTGCCACATAGATCATATAACATGGAATAAATAAACCTAAAAAGTTATTCCATGATTAAGTAATGTGGAATAAATACATGAAAGTACAATTCAATATGTATATATATTTATAAAGGTGAATACCCTTGATAGAGACATGAGTATGTTATTCACTACACAATGATCTTGGCTTGGAGAAATGTGGTGCTATTTCGACTGCATAACGGCGTGACATAAGGATTCATGAAAATGGATGAGGAGAGAGTAATGGGTGTATAATCATATTTAATTGAAATATATATTAAGGGGTAATATAGATACATGTCCCAACAATCTTAATTGAATTAAAATGCACAATACAAAAGAATTACTTGGATGTAAAAGAAGAGAGATAAATCCCTCACGGAATTTCGACATGGTAACAGGTGTACATGGGAGAAATTAATGAGAGGGAAATTGGTCTCCCATTATCTAAACATAATGATAGAGATATGGGAATGATGTAAAAATTATACCCCAATATTTTTAATTAAAAATAAAAGGGCATAACAACTTAAAGAAAATTGGACACAAATGAGAAAGGAAGAAATCCCTTAAATGGAAGTGTGATCCCAATGGCTTGGGAGATGCTTGAGAAAGACTTATTGTGAGATTGGGGTTCTTTGTGAGGATTCTAGAGAGAGGAGGGTATGGGTTGGTCAAAATTGATAGGCATTGAGTGAATAGGAAGTGGGAGTTTGTGTGGGTTTATATAGAAAAGGAGGGGGGATTCTTTATTATTTTGGATTGGGACACCACACATTATACTAATAAAACCACAAATAATCCCATGGTTTTATCCCATGATTATTGAGAAATGGTAGTGGAAAACAATATTTTATAAGTATAATGTCCAAACTTCTTAATATAATAGGTTTTCTTGTGTGGAGGTGAGTCACACTCTAAAGGAAAATAATTTAAAAAGACAAAATGTTTTATAAGCCTTGAAGGGTCCACTAAGGCTCTGTAAAATAAATCAAAAAAACCCAAAATCACATTATTTTAATGTTAAAACATATATTGGCCGAACATAGTCCTTATTGTATTTTATTACATCACTATTGGGTCATTATGATGTCATAAAACACATTATATATTTAAATGATATTTAATTTTTTACCCAAAAATTCGACTATCTCAGAAAATTATGAAAAAATCACCGTTGGATAATTTCAATGTCTTGATTTAAAAAATAGAATCTATTTTATCTAATTAATTTTCTAAATATGTGAATTTTTACTTTTAAAAATAAAAACTGACATTTATCGAAAATTCATGGTTTTTGATAAAAACAGCTTTCAAACCTTAATAAAAATTACAATTGTGTTCATAAAATTTTATTATCATTTATATTTAATAAAAATTAGTTTAATAATAATAATAATAATTTATTAAAACATTATTTAATTAAAAAATACATTATATCATCAAAATATATTTCTTAGTTTACTATTCACTAAAAATATTATTTGTTCTTTAAAAACTCTTTACAAAGTAACAACAATAAAATGAATGTATAATATTTATAAAAAATAATTTACATAATCATAATTCTAGGGTCTTGTTGCATAAACACTTAAAACACTCGCATATGACCTTAGGGTAAGGTGCATAATGGTGACATACTCTTGGGGTGGCTCAGATAACATCGCTCGAGTGGTAATCTCTATCAAATTCCACTTCTCCCGTAGGCGGTTCTGCTGAGGATTAATGTATTCAAGCTCAGCTTGGGCATGTTCAAGAGTGAAGCCCAATGACGTCAACTCCTTTCTATGCTCCAAAAAATGGTCTTTGTATGGGGAAAGTCTTCTGGATGAGGTCATCGCTTCCTTTGTCTGAGTAAATTGGATATGTTAAATCCCTATATTTATACAAATAATGTGATCACTATTCAATGACAATATTAGTAATGGTCACAATTCATGATGGTATTTTAAAATAAAAAACATAAAACCAAATAAGTACATATGTTTTAAATATTTATAATAATACATTTAAATTGACCATGATGAATTTTCATTAATGAATCTTTTGGTCGTTACATTTTCCCCATACATGGGTTAGATACTCCCATGCGTGATAACATTTCAAGGACTAAAACATCCTATTACTCTATATACCATTCACAAATAGTAAGAAAATAGAAATAAAGATGCTCCAATATGAATTTGTAATGTCTTTCTCTTGGGAGATACTAATCTAGTGCCCCTAATAGGATTTACACATGAGCTCAAGTGCGCCGTCCCGTACGGTAAAGATTGCCGACTAGTAGCGAGGGTCAAAGAGAGAACATTGAGAGATTATAACCACATTATTAGAGTATTACACGACATATAATCTAAAATATAAATAAAATAAGAAAACCATTAAGATTCACTACCATCATTCCAGAAAATAGTGTACAGTTCTGCAACAAAATAGTAAAAATGCTTTGTCATTTCATACAATGCCAAGTATAAGGAAAACCCAAAATAAGTAAAAGATGAAGAATCCATAAAATGAGTCCAAAAATATTTTATGGTTCCCTCCTACAGGCATATCCCATTCCCAAATCAACCATCTACAATAATTACCATACCCTTGTCCTAACCTACAACCATGTTGTCTACTTAGGTACAAAATGAAATCCCAAGTAGGGCATGATTACAACTCATTAAAACAACACATATGGTGTCTATAAAATATGTTGTCTAAATAGATTGTGTATTTATATATGTAAATAAAAAACTATAAACAAAGGATAAACCATATGTCATTAATTAAACATGTCCCCTTTATCCACATTCATCATTTATTCTATGGGTTGAGAACTTTCATTAAATACACATCGGCTTATTCCTGTAATATAAACTATCTATAATGGGAGGTAATCATATTCCCTAAAAAAATCACGACAAATAAAAAACAATATATAACACATACCTTGGAGTCTTGGTCCAGGTAGTCACATCACATGCATCCATTTGGGGAAAAGTGCCTCAATATGATTCCCTAACCCATGAATTATAATGGACGAGTTTAGAGACTCAATCTAACATGACTCATGGGTGTAGAGCCTCAATCTCTGTACCCCACATACCACTAATACATGTGTACATGATTAATTTATCAGATAACACACATATTTTTACAACCATACTTCATTTGAAAAAAAATTTCTTTACCAATCGTAGTTCATTCAACACATATCTCAATTCCATTCATGAACCAAATTAAAACATTTACCCAGAACATTATTTACATCATATAGAACCCACAAAATTTAAATTTATTAGACTATTATCACACATTCTATTTATATATTATCACATTAACAAAATTACATTATACCAAAAACCCCCATATGCCATGTTATCGACCAAACACAATTAGAATCAATTCCATTTCACAATCTATGTTAACATACTAAATACAAATAAAATTGGTTCCCATTTATAAAAACATATTAAAATTTTAAACATACCCCTCATAGGTTCCATCTCATAACCCCTTTCAATTTAATATTTATTAACTTGAACCCATGTTTGTAAAAGTGAAACACCCCATGAGTGACCATAAACCCAGCCCAACTAACCTCAATACATACCACATGGAAATAAAGGAGTTCAATTAATCATTTAAGCAACAAATTCATCATTTATACATGGAAAACTAAATTGAAAACATGAAAGTACAAGTACATAACCACATACATAAAAATATAACCACATGATCGTGGGATATTACTTGTAAACCCACTACCTCAATTCCACAGGAAACCATGTTCTTAATATTAGCCGTTGATTTGTATTTGAAATCATTTAAAAGACACAATGTAAGATCCAATGAAAGAATGGAGTTTAGGGCTTCAGAATAAGAATAAGAACTACAGAATCCCAAATCCATAAAAATGGAAGGAATATGAGTGTAAGACTCATCTGTAACATCGATCTTCAACCAAAGATGCTCCAAATTCCATAGAAATGATGGAGATAGGTCCTTGGGAAGTTTATGGTGATTTGGTCGGTGACTCTTTCTACTGGAAGAGAAATTAGTAAAAAATTTGGGTGAAGAAATGTAATTCTCAAGGGGGGGATGGTAAAGTAACCCCACATTAATTAGGTGAATGACTTGGCCACACTTTTTTCAAATAGTGAACCAACCATGAGACACCCTCTATCCGAGAGGTTCCATACCGCATGGTCCCCTAAGAATCCTACATAGTTTGAAAAACTATATAATAACCATATATATTAGCTTTTTTCATATATTTACAGTTTGAATCCTCCCCATTCATGGTTTTTTCCAACTGTGATCCACCTCTCTAGGAAATCACAGTTAAGATGCATAGTTACTACTAACCCTTTATGAACCATTTGAGATGAAAAGTATGGTCCGATTTCCCCCTATTTTTTCCCAGCCCCTCAGAACATCATTGAGACTCCTCATACACCTAGAGAACCCTCCATTGAGGAAAATAAATAAATTTAAACCATAATTAATCAAGGGTGTACATTTATAGAAGTCATCGATATTACATGTGTAATGTTAAGAAAATGTTATTTTAATTATTAATGAATTTCTTTTTTGATGGTAATTTATTGGTCATTTTTATCGATGAAATTAGTTATATATATTAAATCAGGATTCCTTCTCCACATCGCCACTCCCTTCAATTTCATCATTCCCTCTAGTCATACACATCCCCCACTATGGTATGAACTCTGTTACAATTAGGGTTCCAGTCAAATGCCTCATCTCCCTCCCCAAAACCCCTCTCCAATCACACATCCAGATTTGTCTCCACTTCTACATCTAGCTACTCTAACATTGACTCCACCGCCACCAGATCCTCTACCAACAACTTCTTTACCAACAACTCATATTCATCTGGCTACTCCGCCTTCATCTTCTATGCCTCTAGTTCCTCTTCCTCCAGCTGCTCCATGCCCAACACTCCGTTATTTATTCTTGCTACTTTTCTTCCAATTGCTACATCTATGGGTGTTTTACCTCTAGATCCCCCCACCAAGGGTCATCCACCTCCAACTCCTCCCACTGCATCTCATCCACCTCCTTCTCCTCCATTCCCAACAACCCCTTCACCCCACTTCTCCATATCCCAACCAATTCCCTTGGGTTTGGGGAATATGGTTCTTCTTCCTCAAATTTAATTCTCCTTGTATGATTTCATCAGTCTTGATTCTTAAACTAAACTTTTGATTTCCATCATATACAGTTTTTAGTATTAATTTTTATTCTCATTGTTTCTAAAATCTTCCTTTGATTTCAATTCACCTTGGAAACAGGTTATTTCAAGTGCCCACCGATGTTTATAGCTAAGCCATTTTTTGATTAAATGAATCTGCATCACATATGTTCACATGTGTTTTGTATGATATTTTTTCTAGATACGTTTACATATGTCCAGTTCACATCTGTTCACACATATTCCATTCAATTTGGATCAGTTTCTAATAGATAATTCATAATTTACCGTGACCATCGTAGGTATCGTTCGAATTTCATTGAGTCATTCTAATTAATTTCATGAAATAATAGAATCCTATGATTTTATTTATTCTAGATTTATATCTAGGTAGGGGTTGAGCATGGATTTATTCATAGGGATGATCGTTCCTAATACATATTGATTTAAATGGATAGATTTGTTTATAGTTTCCCATATGACACCATATTAGTTGCAGGGTGTGATGATTTTTTGGACTTCCGTATTACTGATATAATGTGCTTATATGTAATCTTGAATATGGATTGAAATTTATGTTTTTCATCTCAAATGATTTATAGAAGAGGTGATTTCCCTTAAGATACCATAGGGGATATTAGTACGTTCTTATGGGAGATTATGATGTGAAGGTAGGTAGATCAGTTCCCAACATCAGTCATATTAGAGTAATTATATTGCATGTCGATGGTAGGGCTTTTTCCATGGATCATGTGACAAATATATATTCTTTTCCCTAAGTGGTGGAACATTTTCAGAATGTTTTCCTTCATCTATTATTTACATAAATAAATATGACTTGTCTTGCATAAATTGTTATTGAAATATTTCAACAGTACATAACCTTATTTTTAAACATTAAATTTCTATTTTTTTCAATTTTTATCTACATAAATTCCTAACTATGTTGGATGATATTGTGGTTGAAGATTTAGTGCAAATGAATAATGGCATTATCATGTATTCTTTCTACTCTCTTAACTACTGACATATTTATAGTCCACTTTTATTGCTAGATTTTGTACCACTAATTAAAGCATTCAATATATTCAATATAGTCTATATTAATGCGGGGTTTTGAACCCACATACATTGTGACATGGATTACTATAAGTTGATTCTGGAGAAATACAACATCAAGAATCATAAACTCAGTGACATATTTTTCAATCCTTGCAATATTGTTAAATGGATAAGGCTAGACCTTACAAACTTGGGCATCTATTTTATTTTGTTATCTGGTATTTATTCACTAATTCATTACTTGATTCACATTATTCAAAATTTAATTTTATTCCTGATATCTTCTTTGATTCTACATTGCATGATTATTAAAACGATGTCAAATGACTATACATGTCTACTATGATTCATGTATAATTATTACAAAGTACTTCTTTTCAATGTAATGGTATGAAGTATTTAAGTTATTTTTTTCTCACTATTATTACTATTTACATTTTCATAATGTTTCATTTATTGTTTTTTGTTTGAAATCAAATTTTTTTGATACATTATTCGGTTGCATCTTTTAGGAAAGCAGTGTTTTATGTACTTTTTGAAATGAATATTTGTTTCAACTATTGTCTATTTTCTTTACATGAAGTACTATATTAAAGAGAGATATTATTTGGTCAGATACTACAAGCTAAAGAAACTAGAAGTCCTAGACATTTATCTCATAATCATGCCTTACTTCTAAGCCCATTGTAATTTTAGATAATTTTGGAATTTTTTAGCATGTACCTGATATTAATGTGTTTGAATTAAAAATATTTGACTAATTTTTATTCTTTAAAAAGTACTTGGGTTTCCCTATTTGACTGAAATATATTCTAGGGATCTATTTTAGAAGCACAAATGGTCCTTTCAAAGTTAGTTTTAGAACCTAAAATGGTTCATTCCAGAACTTTTTCTAATATTAGTTTTCTGGTTTTCAATCATAAACACTGTGAATAATTTTTAGAAATGAAGGGTGGAATACATAAATTTATAGAGAAATTTTTTAATTTGATGAATGAAAAAGTATTATTACAATCCTTAAGTGGACCAATAATTTTATATCGGATTTCTACATTCAAAATAATTATGTTCATTAATATTAACAATATTAAAAAAATAATCTTTTTTATAAAAAAATCAAATTGTTTTTAGTATGTATAAGATATTAATGTGTTTTAAGCAAGAAGGCCAATACATTCATCTCAGAATCGGCCCTTATGTATGTGCCATGGGGAATTTTAGGTAATTATAAATATTTTTTGTATTTTTTGTTTCAGTTCAATAACTTTGATTGTTTTTAATCAAATTTACATACAAAAAATGGGGGAAATCTTTATACATGTCACCCTTATTTGTTTCCATTTCACACAAAAATTTAATTCATCTCTCAAAATACGTGAAAACCATGGATCTATGTATCCCTCCAATATGCTTCTTACTCAAGTGTGAAATAAATTCCCTCAAATATCAGTAATTTTTTTAAAAATTTTTTATCCAATGTAATAAATCTCCACTACACACATAACAATTTACCAAGTTATTTTCATTTCTTATGTGCATTAAACATTGATGTCTTCTGGTATTTCTATGTTTTTATAGATGTTTCACTTTTTTAAAATCTATATACCTATTAAATGATTGAAAAAAAGTTAGAAATATTAATTATATTTACAAATTACTAAAATATACACATAATTCTGTATTCAATACCACTGTTTAGCACTTGATCATGAATATGATGAATATTTCTTATGATTTCATTTTGAGTCAACATATTTCTCATTGATCATCCATTATTATGTACATGTAGTCAATACTTCATAGAAATTTTTCCCTATTGATTAAAATACAATCCCATTAACATCATAAATATTGGTGGTAGGTATAACTATAATTGTGTTTCAATTTGAATGTATTCCATGTACAGTAATACATTTTCTTAACTACATTCTTCTTTATTGAACAACCTCTTCCATTTAAAACTTCTTAGAGAATCTCCACAAGCCTTAATATCCCACATTAACATCCACTAGACATTTTCTACCATATAAGAAAATTTACCAAGTCTATTTTAGTTAAAACTATTTTAATTCAATACATTTACTATATTTGTTCAAACATGTTGCATAAAAACGTGCACAACCTTATGTTGACAAACACGATTCATGAAAACAAAAACAACCTCATATCAAACTCAACCAATTTTTAATCATATAACTTTGGTGATGTTATTATGTTGGACCAATTAATTAGACCTTCATCAAAGCTACTCCCCTAGAGTGGGTTTATTTGTTATATATTAAATTTAACAAACCAGAATTTCAATTAGAGGAAGAAGAATGTGTGGAGAAGAAAATTACCTGATATTTCCACTTTATTATCTCACTAAAGACCCAGGTTGATACTAATAAAAATAATATCTATGATTTTATAGTACCCCTTTTAAACCCTTATATAGCCATTTTACTCTCACTCGATATTCCTAAACATTTTCTAGTTTGATGGAGACAGGGTGCAATCGGTGATTAAAAATTGGTTGTTCCTTCTTACTCCTAGAAAAAACACATGCTATTTTATTTACTATTATTCTTTTAATACACCCTCAATGCTTTCTCTGTGGTACTCAGTTTTCTATTGTCTGACTTTATCATTTTCACTCATATTTTATGTGAAACATACTTTAATAAATATCATTCTTGAATTTGGCAATCATTGGTTGAATTTTAAAAGTTGTGCTTCGTAGCTAATTTCTTAATTATTTTGAAAATCTGAGACACTGTGAAGGGAAATTCGTCTTTATAGAATTGATGAAATGTATTCAATAAGTTTTATAGCTTATCTTGTTATATAATAAAATTGTTCCTTATAATATATTCTCCAAAAAAATGTCTTCTAATTATATAAAATAAACGTATAACTCTTAAAAATTCAATAGAGTCGAATTTTTAGTGGCATGAAACATTCATAGTTAGATTTTTGAATTTTATTTATCATATTAATTTCCAAATATATCTTTTTTTTAAAATTTTCCTTCACCGCACATGATATATATTATTGGCCCTTGAATGATGATGTTTTTATTGGATAACTGATTATAATTTATTCACCTTTTAAAAATATGAATTTATATATGATGTAGTACTACATGAATATTTATTATCTTTGGGAAAAAACCAGTAGAAAACTATGTTTTTTTATGATGCAGTACTACATGAATAATTATTATATGATTTGAAACCATAAACTAGATATAATCTAACTAGGTAAGTCCATCCACTAACTCCCTCTAAATGGTTCCAAGGGAATAAATTGTATTTTCTCCTAAGAATTGTTACCAACTAGAAAAAGTCACTTTAAAACCACATTTTATATTAGGAATAGTTAACTACAAAAATATTTCTTCTTCAAAAGTAATAAAATGCCCAAGGGATTGATAGGAGAAACCCTTATTGAAGCCTGTATTGTTTTTAAAAATGCCTCCACGACCTATAGGTCTAGTATCCCCTAAGGAAAAACCATCTATGTTAACAGCGATATGGGATGAATCCATCAAAACTGGGTTTCGTGGGTTTCCTAGCTACACCACTTACCCCTAGAGTTTTTTGATAATAAGACCCTACATTGAATTACTAATACACCATAACTTCAATGGTAAAGCTGTTTGGATATCCCTCATGATGCGAGTAATAGAATATTGGAAGGGAAAAAGTTTCCCCTAAAATCTCAATAATTTTATTTGTTTCCCAATATGATCAATAGAGGAAAAAATAGCGTGAACAAGAGGGGTTTTTTAATTGATTTCTCATGTATATGTTGAGAAAATTTTTCATTAAGGCATTCATATAACCATTTTTATGTAGCTTGAAATTAAACATAACATAAATATGATTCCAGATCATCATGGAATGGTTTTAATTGAAGAACGGGTGATGGTTATCTACTAAGTTTCTATGAAACATGGAGAAGACTAGTGAAAGTAGTAAGCTTCCATGATGGCCATTTTTTCATTTTTAATTTTTTTAATCAAGCTGGATACATTGGAAGTGATCCTCTAATATACATATCTATAGGTTTAACTAACATAATATTTAGATAAACATGATTTTATTTGACATCTTTTTGAATGAGGTGGTTTCAAGTATCATTGCCTACCTGAAGGTATGTTTTACTAATTTGATGCTCTTGGGACCCTGGTATCTTTCTTTACTTGGTTGTGTCTATATGGAAAATTACAGTGTTTTCTTCTAAATCATGGAATATTCTATAAGAGAATCTATGAACTCTTATGGTACATACCAATCTCCGAAATGGAGACATTTCCATGATATAAATGATGAAGATTCTTCACAGCATTGATTTCCAGGGGGGACTTTCTAGTAACCTTCATGTAGAGCTACTTCATAGGCACCTTACCAGCCAGGGATTTGCAATAAATTTTCTTTGTATGAGCCATGTCATGTTTTATTATCGAGATAGACTGTCTTTGATCCAAAAGAAAATCTACAAATTTTTTTGGGGATCTATTTTCCATTTGAATTAATATAATTGATTCTTCTTATTGATACATCACATCTTTACTTTATCCTTTAGATTTATGAATATAATATTCTTTGAGTTAAATAAATTTCAGTACTTTTATGTATTTATGATGAATATTTTTCCTATGAAAATTATATCCAAAAAAATACAAAGAAATAGATGGGGATATGGTGCCTCGCGTACTATGATCGAGAATATTTTTTATTCAATTTTGGATTTAGAATATTTTTAAATTACTCTATGGAATTTCTTTACATATATTTTTTTTAATTTCAATCAGAATCCACTTCATCAATAATGGACACATTTTTATGGATTTTCCATCATGTTTTCTCTCATTAACTCTTATGAAGTTGTTGACGGCTCTCTATAGAAGTTGCTTAGCTTGGGTGAATGTCTTCAATCATCGACATGAAATCTAGCTACCCCTCCTCCAACACAGTAATGGCCTCTTTTCAGGGTATCTTTAAAACTAACAACCCAACACTATTTAAATCTGGATTACTCTAGGTTTTCTTCCATCATTTATTGTAATATCACCTTTTTTTCTCCACCTCTAACCCACCTCTACCTTCTGTTTCATCTTTTTTTTGGTCTGTCTCTCCCATATCATCATTTTCCATCTCTATCGCCATTATTTTTCACTCGATTTCCTTGTGTCATGAGCATCCCAATGACTTCATTGTCATCATTTTATTCTAAAAATTCTATTTAGTACAACGATATAACAATTTACTTTAATTATAAGGAAACAAATGTTTGGAAAGAAAATTTAATAGTAACATACATTTTCATGGGCAGAGTAATAGTAATTACCTTAAATACATACACAACAATAAATCAATTCTTGACAAAGATGTAAAAAAATCTTTTAAATGATCTTAAAAACATAAAAATTCTATTTATTGAGGGAGTAATAGTGTCCCATGAATTTTTTAGAAAAATAAATAATATTAGGCATTTATTTATAGTTTTATAGATAAATTATTTTAATTTCAAGTTATTTTCAATATCAAATTAAATGAAATTTTCAAAAAAAAACCCATTAATTATTTTTTTATAATAAATAACATTTTATCAACTAATATAAAATTAATAAATATATTATCATAAATCAATCCAATACTATATGGTTCAAAATATAAATCATGTTCCATTATATGTTCTCTTTCCCTTTTTTGGTAACATTCATGACCCTTAATGGGTGAAAAATAGTAATGTTGTGGTAATTGTCCAAAGGGTTAACGGGGTGTTAAAACTAAGCGATAAGGGTGAAAAACACCAATAATTATCCAAATTTTTATTTATTGGGATACTTTGATTCATAATCATCCTATATTTTAAATATTTAGATTTTGAGATACTTTTTTATAAAAAAAATCAATAAAACATTATAACTTTATGTAATTGTATGAGTTATCCTCCCCTTATAAATAAAAGGGAAACTGTTATATTATCTTAATTAGAACTTATGAGCCTTCTAAAATCTCCATGACCTACCATAATACCTTCCTAAATTCATTTAACACATTCTAGATCTTCCTTTATTTCGAAAATATCAACTCTTTATGGATTACAATATAAGACAAAAGTGGTTTCACATTGAAGTGGTATAACTCTTACCAGAGTGTTTTAAATATAATTTATTATATACCTACTATAAATCCATGTTTTCAATTATAAAATAATTATATAAATATATTAAATATAAATAATTTTTATTAAGATGATCTAATAAACATAATCTTATTAATTTATATTATATAAAAATATGAACATCGTTTGCGCATATGTATGAATAGGTTCTGCACATCATGGTGTCATTCATTTTTTAATCTCAACATGACATGGTTGTTTATAATTATGGATAAGAAAATATATTTTCAATATATTAATATTATTTTATAAAGGGGGATTATTTTTAATCTTTATTTTTTTCCATCCATCAAAAAAAGGAAACGTCGTTCTTGATTATATATGACTTACCATCTATAAGAACAGTATAATTCATTTTTTTATCTATAAAATATATGGATGATTATATATATGATTAATATATATAATATATATATATATTTATTAATATTTTGTAGGTGATGGAATGAGGATCAATGTACAAGGTCCAAAACTACAGATACAATGCATGTGTGAAAAATAGAGAAGTTATCACCCAAAAGAGTGGTTTTAATAAATAATTGTTTATAAATTGGTAAAAAAAATTAAAATAAAATCATATATGATATTATATATATGATTATATTTTATTAATATATCTATTATATATGAGGTTCAAATACATTAGAAGCATGTCAATCATATGGTAAGGGTTTCTCATCCTACATTTGTTTTCATAAGACATGCCCCATATTCAACCCTTGTTTCTTTCATGTGGTATATATATTTATACTTTTATATTATATGTCATGATTAACCTTTATTCATTATATTTATTGTTTTATTTTAATTAATATATTTCATGGTTTATATGATTCAAAAGTTACCAATTTGACACCCCTGGTGTCATAGTGCTTTGTTTTGGCCTTATTTTTTATTTCCATGAGTGGCATTGAGTTTTTGTTCAAGGAGGGTGATAATTTAGATTTATGGACGAATTTTTAGAGGTGTATAGTTAGTCCACATGGCATTTTTTCTTTTAGGGGATCGTGCAGGTGGGCATGTCCCTTAAACAGAGATATTAATCACAGATTCCCCATAACTTTTCTAAAAGTACAGATCTCCATTGAGACCGTGCACGGTCTAGGGTGTGGAATGATGGAGGTGAACATTTAATTGGAACTGTGTAGCCTCATAGGAGAAAACAAGTTAGGTATGCTTGGCCAATTTTATATCCAGCACATATTCTGTGCAAATTTTGTAAAATCTTATTGGGTTAGAAATTGTTAATTTTTTTTCTTTCCCATTTTGTCTTTAAGGGACTTTTTCCCCTCTCCCCTTTGGAGCCTCACGTGATAACCCCAGACCCTCTCATGTCCAACAATGAAAATTCATCCCCTGTCTCGTGAGATCCTTTATTTTGGTGATTCTACTTGATTTCATCATCTTTCATGGTCAATCCTTAGAGGTATGATCTTAGGCTCCCTCCTCCTCCCATTTCATGGTGTTCTCTCTTCTCCTATCACCATGTTTTGTTCGTCCAAACCCAAATTTGGGGGTTAACTGGATTTTCTGAATTTTAATCTACTCTTGTGTTGTGATATGGTTCTCTATGGACATTTTCATGCCCATTTCAGCATCCATCACGAATAGAAGAGTGTTTTTTTATATTTTTGTTCAACCGCCATTGCTTGAGGTATATTTTTTTCCATATTGTTTGGAAAAACTATAATTTGGGGATTTTAGAAATTATGGGTTTATACATAGTTTGTGATTCTATGAAGGATATTTTCACATGTATGAATTAGTAATAGTAATCATATATATATATATATTATGACGTTTAAATATTAACTAACTATGAGAGGAGTATATAAATGGGGTCAAAGGGTATAAATATAAATGTGAAGTTTCATATGAGTGTATGTGTAAAGGGGTGGTTTTCAGTGGTCATTGTAAATAGAGAATTTCTTTTTGTTATACATTAGAATGAATTTTTTCCCTTTCAAACTGTAATGATATTATTTATTTTAAATTAAATTTTAATCCAATATATGTTATGTGATATCTTTATTGTATTTTATAACCATTTCATTGTGTTTGGGTGCTTGAAATAAATTTTTTTAGTTTTTTAAATCAATATTTCTTGTTTTCAATTGGACTATTCAAATATGATAATATTTAATAAAATGTTTTAAGGGAATTTTTAATAGGTTTTGATGTTGAGTGAAGGTTTTTTACCTAGCCATTATTTTTAAAGAGTGAGAAAAATATTATATATGTATTGTTTTCTAATGTGAGGTGTTGGCCTCAATAAATTTTGGAAAGGGGTTATTTGGTTTCTTTAAAATATTTATTTTTAATGTTTTTGTGTTTGATTTACCCCTTTTGTAGATACCATGGTGGATCCTTTAAAATGTTTTGATAGAAAAAGGTAAACCATTTGTCTTGTTATGAATTTTAATGATAAATAAACTTATTAAGGGTGGATTTAAAAAGTCTTATGAAATTGATGGTTTTGTTAAACCACTTATACTATTTTAAGTGCTGTTTTATAAGAAATTAATTTACTAACTCCTTTATAAAATGTGAAAGGCCAGGCCTTCTAACTCTCATTTTATAGTGAATGGATCAGTTCGATCCCTTTTTTAAATAGAAATTGTGGATGTTTCCCCTTGACTACACCCATGCTTTTTAGCCCCTCACAGGGGATTGTGATCACTATATGATTCTAATTTATGCCCTTATATGGTAATGTTATTTTTATGTTGTCAGATCTTGTTGTACATTTAGGGAAATTTCATTTAGGGTGTTTGAGTGTGAGGGTATCCTTGGATATACCTTATGAGATATACCTCTATAGTTTACACTATTCATCATTTCCAATAGTCATGGGTTTCTTGATACTAAGTGATAAAACCTAACAAGTACCTTTATTTTGTTCACACAACACTAGTGGACCCTATGTGTGGGTTGCCATCTAAATAATGTATGTGTTGGATAATTAGATGGCAGTTTTGACTTAGAGCATGCTGATAGATAGTTCCGGTGTTCATACCAATATATACTAGGATTTATACACATTAGGGATCTATGTTAGAGCCCATGACACATTCGACCGTTCATCTGGTTAGTGATTGAGGAGAGTTTGATATTGTTCCTTGTATTATAATTTATATTACTTAATTTTTTATAGAATCCACATTATTTATAAATGATTTTTTCCTTGTGATTCATAGTGACTACTGGTTTTTGTTTTATGAGTGTGCGTGTGTATTGGATTGTTTTCACTGAAATGGTGAATTTTCAAAAAAGATTAAAAACATATGTTAAATTAAATAGTCTTCTATGGCTGCTATGAAGTGGATTTTAAATTAAGGTTTGGAATGTATTTATTTTTTAAAATTTATTAATGTAAACATTTAAATTTCAATGAAAACGTGTTTTTTTAGAAATTAGAATGGTGAGAGTGCTTTTCGTATTTCTTAGGGTGATGGTTTTCTTTCCAAAATTCATGCATTCCGTTTTAGAAAATAATGAAAAATATTTAGGAAGTTGAATATATATTTGATTTAGATTTCTATTATATTCATATATATATATATATATATTAGTTCATAGATTATATTTAAATTAGAATTTAATAATTTCCATAAGAAAACTATTTCATTGTTTCTGTGGGTTTGAGTGACATACAATGATTTTAATATCTTGCCTATATCATTATACATTTTCAGTTGGATATTGTTCATTCATTATAGATGGGGGAAAGATGGGCGTTGGTGACTCATGAGGTTAGATGGAGGTCAATATTAATTTTTTTATAGCTATTTATCGAATTTTTCTTTTGTTTTTTATCATAATTTAATATTTATTCATTTTTTACTACTGCAATAATTTATTCTTCTTTTGTTTATCTCCAATCTTGGAAAAAACATTCCTAATGGATTTCTCTTGATTCCAAGGTACTTGTATCATGTAAATGGGGATTGGGAATTCCCTTTGGTACTTATGGATGATCAGGTCAGGTGTTGGGTCCAAGGGAAGTCTAGGATAGTTCATTACAACCATTGTTGTAAAAGAATAATTCAAAATATCATCATTATTATGGATTATTTTTTATTTCTTCTATTGGAAATTTATTTTACCTTTCTATAGTAAATACAATATAATTTAATCTCCTATTTTTTCTGTCTAAAAATTAATTTTTTCCCTTTTTTCCTCCCATTAACCACTCAAGATATTGAAATAAAATTTTTATGTGAAATTTATTTTTTCACCTCTGGTAGAATATTTTCCTTCTATGACAATATTTTAAATAAAACGTTTTAATTAATTTTTTAACATTTATAAAATTAATTATTGAATAAAATTTCTATCGATGTCTTAAATTTTATTAAAGTTATTTAATTTTAATATTATTTTATATTTCCAAATGAGGCATTATTTTATTTTTTTATAGAAATAGTGAGAAAAATATTAGTTATAACATTGTGACACCCTGAAATTCTAAAGTAATAACCTTTTATTCAATAGAGTGTATGACACAAAACACCAAGGACATAAATGAATATAATATCAAATTAATTTATAATATATTTATTATTTAAAATAGATTATATATAGTTACATTCATGAAACAACTTGTATGTTTGTGTTACATATAAGAGTGGCCTTCTTCGATGCCTTGTGTCACACGTTATACCGAGTATTACCCAACAACAACATATTATGAAAATATTATTGTTAAATATAATAAGATATAAACTAGACTTTATGAATAGTATTAACTATGTTATGAAATTATATTGTTTATATAAATTTATATTAATTCATTTGTTCCCAATAAATGAGAATCAAAAATAAGAAACAATTGGATATAAAAATTATACTTATTATTATTATACATCTTCAAAGGTTTTATCTTAATAAACAAAATGAATTATAATTATTCAATTATTTTAATGAAATATTTATTTTATATATTCAATCAACTATTTTTTTTATATTCATCCATTAGGTTGGATAGGCATAAGATAAGAACAAACCCTATTTTACATATAAAAACCAATATTTTAAAGGCAATTTTACTGGATTTTAGTGGTGCACACATTTTAAACCTGATTTTTGACACATGAATTGATTTAACATGTAAAAATAAAATTCATATTTGAAATAGAAACATAATAATTATGTTAAGGTGATTTTTTTTGTTTTTCATGAACAATTAATTTTTAATTAGTAGTTATAAATACTGAATTTTAGTTCAAAACATAATTTCAATCAAATTTATTTATAAGGATTAATTATTCTCTTTAATTTTCTTTGAAGTATAATTAGATAATATTTTTATCAACTAATACAATTTATTTCATTGGAATAAATTTCTCTTTGAAATTGATTATAAAAACATATCAAACTTTCCAATGTTTTTTTTACTTTAGAAACTCCCATTATCGTCCCATCTGTAGGATTAAATTTAAATCAATTCATGCAACTTATATGATTGGAATTTGGAAAAATGGATTATATATTTATAATCAGTATAATTTATATTTTAAAATAAGACCAAATTTGTTTTTGACTAAAATAGTACGTGAAATTGATTAAAATTAATGAAAATAATTAAGGTTAAATTAAACTTCATAAGAGACTAAACCATTACCTTAAGCCCCAATATGACTTATAGAGTTATACCATATCTATTGGATGGCCATATATATACCCTATAATATATTTTATATAATTGGTTACATTATTGTTGCCACTTTCAACAAGATAAATGTGGGACAAATTCCTTTGTCAATATATTAGAAGAGTGGCACTCCTCCTCCACGATAAAAGGCCAAAACATCTCCCCATTTTTCACACATCTCAAAAAACATAGGTTCGACCAATATATTCACCTATATCTTCAAAAAATCCCTCCCATTTGACATATAATCCACCCTTTGTGCATATATTCTTCCAAGTATTCCCTTTGGTATATAAAAAAGAGTTACCTGGTTTTTCAGGTACTGTTTTCAAGCGATCACTTTTTTTCATTTACTTCTCTACCACCTCATAAAATATTATTCCATGATAATATAATAACAAAATTAAACTCAATATACTGTTATGGTTATTTATAAAAGGTAAAAACTACACTAACACTCACTTATATTTAATGGATTATGAACTTATGTTTCTCTGTATGGTGAACTACCTCCTCAGAAAATGACAATTTTTAATTTTTCCATCACCTACATTAATGGGTGGAAATTGTGATGGAAAATTTGATTATATATATTATATATGATATTTATTATTTCATTATACTTCATTAATCAGTTTATAACACATTCATTTAATACTTTCCATTTTGCATTAATACGATAACATTATTTATGGAAGTGCGGGCTATCACCCTGTTAATGTGATGTGATTCATTCATATTAAAAATGGAACACATTGTGGATAATTTTAATAAAAATACATGAAATATTTCACATAAATAAGTTACGTTAATTATAATATATATTTATTCAAATATCATTTATTTTCATTTTTTAAAAATATGGTAGTGAAATCATGGTTGCATTTATGCATACGTATGAACTACCATCTCCCTGAACGATGCATTTCATTTCATTTATTATATATCTATTATGAAAAACAAATAATAAGGTAAAATATACTCAACAAACTAGGAAATTAACACCAAAAATAGTTAATATAATGAAATGTTATTAAGAAATAAGCGATAAGATATTATAATAGGATAATATATGATATACTTATTGTTAATATGGTTCCATAATAAGTTAAAAAACATTATTGAAACTATTTTACAGGTGGTTAAAGGACGTTCACCTGAAAAGAAACACATTGTCAGGGATTCTGGTCTCATTTCATTATATGGTGCATAAATAATTGTTGTGCAGATAATTTTGTTAGATATGGTCTACATACATCCTAATTAAAAATATATATTACTAATAAATACTTATTCATGGTATTTTATGGTTCAATTTGATGTATTTATTTTAAAGATATTTGAGATAAAAGTTACCATGTGGAATAGAACTTCATAACTCAATTTTTATTCATTGAGTTATATTACATACTTCTCGTCAATACTATTCTAATATTATGCATGTCATCAATTTTTACTATCTATTTTTATATATTAAATTTCTTTATTTGGATTTATATTTTATACACATAATCGACTCAATTATTTATTCACACTTCAATGTTATATCATTATCAAGGGTTTATTTCACAATCTCATCTTATTCAATATTGTTTGTACTTGAATTTCCCATCACAGAAATGGTTTGATAATTTTTTAAATAATAATTTTTTCAATATCATCTGTATATTAATGACATTTATCAATTATTAGTACCATTTTCCCACTCTATGGTACTCAAATTTTGTAGAAAATGATATTATGAAAACTCAAATTGGTTTCTCTATTTAGTCAGAAAACCTATTTTCATAAAAAAATTGTTCCTTCTAGAAGGATATCAAAAAAATATTTTTAACCTTAAAAAAATTATTTTTAAAGAGTTTTTAATCTCTCTTCATCATTTATTAATGTTTTTAAATGAATATTCTTCTCTCTTTCGGAAGAATGCATTTTTCTAACCCTTTTAAATTGAAAAAGGAATTTTTTTACCTAATATGACATATATTGATTTATCCACCATAGTTTCCTTGGATCATCCATTGCAATCTTAACAAGATTATTTTTAATAAAAAAATAATAAAAAGAATTTTCAAATAAAAATATATTCAAAAATATTTTCGAACAAAAGGATTCCAAAATATTTTTTAACATTATTATTTTATTTGATCAATGAAAATAACCCTATATTATTACTCAACTTGGGATATTTTTTATTGATACCATACATATATTTCTTTGGATGGTTTTCCATTTATTTTCACAAGTATTGTATTTATATTGACACCTATGATTTCCCAATTGGTTCCCTTGAAAAATTAAATTTCATATGATCATTGAGCATTGAATTTCGACTAATTATCCATATCCTTTATCATGGATATTACTATTTCAAAAATAATATACCATTTTTCATATAGTGCTTACTTTTATAGATATTTGATTAGCTGGTGAATTAATGAAAAGTATATATTTCTCATTAAATATGATTATTTTAGAAGGCATATTATTTGTTTTATTATTTGATGTGATGAATTATTTCGACATATAATTAAAGGTGCGGCACAAGCATTACATAAAAACTTGATGCATCGATATGTTCTCTTGAGATAATCTAGTTGCAGGATTTAAATGGGTTTTTATCCATTGTTTTATAACCATATTGTAAATGGTATTGATGGTATAGGTCTTTATGTTCCTTATACATGACATCCATTAAGAAATAATTTCCATCATTTAGTTTTATTTATTATTTACCCATGATATTTGGAATCAATATATCTATGGATACATTTAATTTTTAGTTCATTCATTAAATGACATGTGTTTAATTTTATTACCTTTCCATATTTATTTTTCCTTATCTAGTTATTTAAATGAAATCCATTTATATTTATCACATTTACATATTGATTACACACTTTCAATGTGATTATTAATTACATTTCGTGTTTGTTCAATAATTTACATTGGCATATTGACTATTCTCATTGAATCATTATTATTTCTGCTATATTTTTTCATTACAGATAATTCTTTCTCACCATTGTTAGGTATTTTCCATAGGAATACATGAAGTATATTATGAAAGATATTTAGGATAGAATAGATGGAATATAGTTATCCTCAATGTTATTTATTTAGAATGAGTAATTTTTTTTTTGAAATTAGTGTTTTCATTTTTAATAAAATACCCATTTATGTATTTGGTTTACAATGACTACTAAATTGATTCGTCCTTTTGGGTTTGATTCATTATAATCGTGCATATTTAATTGATAGCAGAAACCGGGTCCGGGATATCTAGGGTTGGGTCTCTATATTTGGTATCATAGAAAGTTTAGTAGTATCCTTGGGAACTAGATTTAGAAAAACATAAGTCACAAAAAACAATCTTAAGGTAGAATTTGACGATTAGTAAAGACGAAAATCCTAGAATATTAAAAAGGTTGAGATTATGTGGTCCTTCCTAGCTATATATCCTTCTCGAGATACTATAAGTGGATGTGGTTCTAGTGCAGATGTACCTTGGAGTAATATCTCCAACAAGGTGTTCTAAGCCTAACTCAAGGTAACCTAGTACATGAAAACATGTCATACGACACTCATGTATTGATACTCCCGGGGGATATGTTTTAGATAATCCATGTTTTATTTACAAACCATTATAAGTAATTTGAATAGATAATGAAAAAAGATGATCACGGTTAACCCTAAGGCGTTTTAGATTTAAAAATAAGGTATCATGACTTAAGAATCCCACAAATGATATTATGAATAATACTTAGAACAATGAGGAACTATATTGAGATTAATGGATGAAGTATTTATGTGTTGCTATTGTATTGAAAACCTAAGTTAAAATTCTATTTAGTGATTAACCTTATATATAGGATGTCCATTAGATTTATCATGTAAATTATACTAATATGGTTTTAGAAAAGAAAAACATGTAAGTCGGGTAAAAACCAATCAAATCTGAAAAGGCCCGGAGTCTTGAACCCATAAAAAAGAATGATAAGGGTTTAATGCCAACTACTTACATATGAAATTTCATGGTTATTTTTTCATTACATAGTTACAAAATTTGATGAATAAATGTTAATGATGTACCCGTAATATCTCCTTTCAGGATTAGATAATAATATGTTAACCATATTGGTTTTGGATTATAGTTAAGGACAAAAAATTATACTTGTCACTCTTTTATAGGCCTTATTATACTTTAAATGTTTCTTTTAGTGTGACAAGAATAAAAAAACATCATTTGTAATTAATTTATATGAGAAAAGGATGAATTATAATTTTATTGAATCAAAACAAAATGATAGGATTGATCTTAAAAAATGAAACATATTATGTAAGAATATTTTTTTATATTCTTGATCTATAAAATAATTAACCATAATTAAGAGAATGTATAAGGCCCCAGCCTTAAACCTTACTTAATCTTGAGTTATTACAAGATTACACATTGAGGATCTTTTCAGGTTTAAAGTTTTAGAGAATTAGATCATGAAACTTGCATTACATTCCACATTTAAAAAAAGTGGTTACATAAAAGACAGTATTCATTCTTCCCATCAACGGAAACATATTTAAAATAAAACATGGATTCTTTCTTGACACATCCTTGACACTATCATCACATCATGTACCCTTCCCTTGACCTGTTAAAAACATTTCAAAAACTTGGGATGAGCATAAAAAGCTCAGTAAGGGATATATAGATATGGAAAGGAAACATGAGTACATGTATACATAAGAATGAAATCATACATTACCCATAAAACATAGGCATATCAAATCATGAATAAATCATAGAAATCATAAGACATAAAGGTAACTTGAGGCATTTATAACATTCTTACGTGGGGAGTAACCCTCTTGGTTATGTTTGGAATACCCATCATAGTATATTCCCAAAATCTCTTCGGAGAAACCTTAACATTTCACTCCTTCGCGTTACCCAATGCATTGGAGAGCTATATCGGGCTCACCCACCCTTAGTTTATCACGGAACCACCCGTTTTCATAAAAATGCCCAAGAACCATAACATAATCGTATCACATAAACATGAATAAAGGAAACATAACATTTCCACATTTCAATCACAATATAACATTTTAGGATATTGAAATAATGAATCCATTCAAAAAGAAACCATTTCCAAAACCATTTAAAACATTTAATAAAGAGATTTTTGAATCAAAGTGTCCCATACCACCTTGAAGATTTTAACATTTTAAACCATTAATATCCATATAAATAAATCCTTAAAACCATTTTGAAAACATGGATATTAATAAGAACAAATAATTAAAACATTTAAAACGATATTTTGGTTAAAGGGGTTTTACCAAAATTAGAGACACTTGAATACAATAATCGGGGAATAACATTTAGTCAGAACATTATAATATCATGAGAATAAAAGGATTCATGATATAATACTCCAAAGGACAGTATATACACTATATAAGTGTGAATCGGTGCATAACAATAATGAACCCTCAATAGAAATGTCAAATGTGATGAAATCCCTTATAAAGAAGGTATCCTTAAATTAAGGACAAATAAATCTCAAAAATATGTGTGACAAATATATATATACCCAATATATGTGGATATTAAGTGTAAAAAAATAAAAGTTCATTCACACATATTCAATGGATGACATATTCAATGACTACAAGTTGAACCCAAAGAAATCGAAATTGGGTTAAAAGTTCCCTTGACAGCCTAACAGCATCACATCAAAATGAGTTGATGAGAGATAAAAAGTGTATCTCATCACTTGGACATAAAATTTACATCAATAAGGATGTATTAGAACATATCCCAACATAAAAATATGTAAATTAAAAGACCCAATAAAATAAGTCTTTTAAAAAAGAGGAGGGTGAAAGGTTCCCTTACCGACTTGGGTATCTTTCAAAACATACACCCCATGAAAGAAAGACAATAGGTCATTGATGTAAATACTCATAAACGAAAGTATATTACACAAATAGTAGAATAATGGGCAGTACATACACCACTCAATGGAATTTGTGGCAAATGTAGCATAAATCTCACAGGAATAAAAGTGAGATGAAAAATCCCTTACGAAAACTCGGCAGCCTAATGGCGCCACATAAAACTTCCGAATATGGATTGATGAGATCAAATAAGGTATCCCATCATATTACAATAGAATTTACAGCAAGTGTAATATAAAAGAAAATCCCCCAACATTGCAAGGAGGAGTTTAAAAGAAGTGACATAAAGGAGAGTACTTAAAAAGAAAGAGAGAGGTTAGATCTCTTACGAAAGTTCGGCGGCCTAACGGCGCCACTCAAAACGTCCAAAATGGATTTATGGGAGAGAATAGGGTCTCTAATCAAATGAACATAAAAATTACAGTAAATTTAATATAAATTAACACCCCAATCATAAGAAATATGAGCTTAAAATAAATGACATAAAAGAGTTTGCTTAAAAAGAAAGAGAGTTGTAGGATCCCTTACCTCGGGTCCGACTTGACTCGATCGTTATTTAATCTCCTGAATAATAAACTTGAGTTAATTTATAATTCCTTAAGAACCTTTTTAAAGTTAATTATTACTTTTATACCACTTATTACCATGTCATAAACATTACGTAATCATTTAAGTTAATAATATTTGTTTTGCCGATATTTGGTTCTTAAGTCGAAAGTGGACTTCTTACAATTACATGTTGTTCGTGTGGCCAAATGTTTATTATATCCAATATTGTATTCATTATGTATATATCATATATGTCATATATATCCAGTACTTTCATGAATTTATAACATTACATAATCATTTAGAGGTAAGAAATGAAATGCACCGTTCATGGAGACGGTAAGCCGTACGTACGCATGAACACTACTTTCATTTCTATTTTGTATTTTATATAATGGAATAATAATGATATAAAGGTATATTATAATTACAGTATAATGTCATATATAATATCATATTTCCATCCTTTATACATCCCACATATGGTATTTAACGAATCAAATCACTTTGAGGGGGTGGTAGTCCGCACTTCCTTAAATGAAGATATCACGTATACCCATAATGGAAGCCATAAAGGTAAGACAAAAATGAAAAATATAGAAGCATAAATAAAACATAAACATATTATATATCATATACAAAAATAGTGACATCATAATGGACACCTTTGAAGGTGTTAAATGAGTATTGAACAATCATCGTTTCGGGAGGCAGAATTTCACCATCCACGGAAACCGTATGTTCTTTAACCATTTGATGTAGTTGTGTGAGAGTGTAGCTCGAATAAATCTTATAACAACATCCTAGTATATTGAAGATACTGGTGTTGTTATAAAAGAAATAAATAAAAAGAGTTTAGGGGGTTGGAGAAGCAAAATAAAACAAAAGAACATGAGAGAATGAATTACCTTTAAAAGTGTAACTCCTTTTGATTTGAGCCTAAATACTTCCTTTGAAAGGCCTCTACCCAAAGGGAATCCTCTAGGATGAGGAGAGGGATGTGGAGAGAGTAAATGGGCAGGGGTTGGCCGATCCAAAAGCTTGAGGGGTGTGTGAAATGAGGTAGATGTGGGGGCCTTTTATAAGAGGAGAGGAGGGGCACTTTTGGAAAGTAAAGAAATATTACTATATTTGAAAATGTGTTTCCGTTTCAAAAGGTCCCACATTGATATAATTCGTGTATTGTATGATAAGGTTTCGAAATACACTCACCCAATACGTTTTGGACATGTGTAGTTCATATATTTTACATTATCTTTCCATTTTATTTAAATCATCAAATAATGATGTCATCGCTGCATCATTATTATGTCATAAATAATTTAATTTATTTAATGTCTAAAAATTATAAAAAAAATACTATGATGTAGGAAATCTTTTTATATTTCCAATGAATATTTATAATCAAAAAGATGACTTGTATAACCCCACTTAAAAATTGTTTTAGTAAAACATATCATGTTTGTGTCAATTTTACTTTTACATTAAATAAAAAGTTATTTATGTCATTTCCCAACCAAAGTGGATCCATGGGGTCCCCAAGTTGGCCCATGGCTTGTCTTGGTCGGCCATGACTCACCCAGTAGGTGTAGGACAAGTGTCATGGTGTTTTCACATTCTTATAATATCATTTTTACCTTAAATTACACTAATTACCACTAATCGCGATTAAAAACTTAATAAGTTACTATTAACCAAAAAATTATTTTCATCCCATTGAACCACATTTTTCATACTAATGACAACCATGTATGTCGGATTTTCAAAATTCAATACACATTAGTGGTAAACTTTCATTTAACTGAAAAATCAGTTTGCTTGATTACCACTTAGTGGTTTCACTATTCATCAAAAATTAGAGTTTTTCAGAAAAATACCAAAACTTCACCCTAAGCTATATTTGATATTCCGAATTCAAAAATGAAGTCCGTTTTACAAAAATCAAAAAATATTAGTCACATTAATTAATTTAATAATTAATTCCCGCTGTCAGAGCAAATAGCGTGTTTTTATAAAACAATAAGTATCAAAAGATTGACACTAGTTTAAGTCTGATTTCAATGTGAAATTAATTCCAACGACCACTATTGGATTTAATGGTAAAAATATTTTCTAATTTCACTTTTAAACCAATTAAAAATATAATCTAATCCTATAAATAAATTAGATTAAAAAGAGGTTTTGAATTAAAATACAACATTTTACACTATTCATTAAAAATGAACTTTATCGGAAAAGTACCAAAAAATTACAGAAAGTAAAATTTGATGTCCCGATTCTTGATAAGAGTTTTATTTGGTCCAAAAGAATGTTTAAGAGTGAACAAAACTATATTTAATGACAGTTCTCCATTAAAAGGCAATAAGTGAACCTTTAGTGAAAACTAGGGCATATACGCCTAAAATTGTATTCTTTCCATATTTTAAGCCTTTAGCTTTTATTGGATAAATGTAAAAACATTTAAAAAACATATATAATCATATTTTAGTTATTTATATCCATTCCCGCCATTACAACGGCTACATGTTAACTACCATTTAAAATAATATTATTTTATTATTAGAGTGCAACGTAAGATTCCCAAGAAACTCGTTGTTGCGTGTTGGGTACGCCATCGAGCATAGCGTCCCCTTTAAAGTCATTTAAATATTTTATTCACAAATATGGATAAATATGAAATGTCATATTCATTATTTACCTGAGGTGTTACATCCTTCCCCCCTTTTGGGAATTGCGTCCTCGCAATTTTAAAATTACGCTTGGAAACATCCTTGAAAGTCCCACATCGGAACAAAAGTCGGTAAAACAAACACTTTAAAATAAAGAAAGATAAGTACAAAGGTCACCCGAGTTAACCCATACTAGGATTCAAAGTATGAAAATATGGACATGGAAGAAAAAACAAAGGGTCATGTTCTGATGGAGAGTGATAGAAAACATGTTTAGGAGAAAGTTAACCACGAGAAAATCACAAACTTGTGATGGGTTAAACGGTATTCGATTTCCCAGTAGGAAAAGTTTATAGACAACATTTTTGTTTTAAGTTACTTTATATTGAGGAATTTATTCATAAGGAATCATAATCACTTATCATGTTGACTTTCAACTTTTACTAGATTCCTTAGTCGAACTCATATTTTTTCCAAAAGACGAGTATTTAGGGAGACTTGTTCGCATTAAGAGTACTATAATCAACTTCTAGAGAATCACCTAATCCCTAAAAGAGAACTATATACATCCCATGTCTTTAGACTTTAACCAAAACCAAAACCAAAAAGTCTAGTACAAGATCAGATAATCCAGAAAAGGATAACCCCTTATAAAAAGAAAATCTATTCTTAGTCTCCAAAATTTGTCCAATAAAACCCAAAGTTCAATGAGGACCATCCGATAAACAATTTGTCCATAAAATTCTTCAAAGTAAACCAATATAATATTGAAACCCAAATATTTGAAGGATTTAGTCACATAGTCTTCCAAGTTAAATCGTATCATTTATCTCCAAACAACATTAGTTGCTCCTAAAGTATCGTTTTGAAAAGTAATTAACCTAATCACATATCCTCCATGATAGGTTAATCATTTTCATAAATAACCCAAAATCAACTTACTCTTAATTCATAAAATCATATAACTAGAATGAATCAGTCAAACTAACCAGGGACTTCACGTAGTCCAGTGGTAGGCGATAAATACCAGTCGCACTTTGGTTGTGGGTTCGATTCCCGCAGCTTTGTCCGACGCGACGGGTAGTCACACGGTCTGCGTGTTGTCCTTTTTCCAAAACTATATAATTCTTAAAAAATTCCGCAAAATGAGAAAAAAATATTCAAGAATAATCATAACATATTTTAACCTCAATTTTATCTCATTCCTTTCATTTTCCATCATATCATAGAGTAACCCATAATTACCTAAAAATTAAGTATCATATAAACCCTAATGGTTACCTTAATAATTATTACCTGAATTTCCACATCGATTTGGCCTTCTCGTACATGATGAATTAGAGAACTAACCAAGGTTTAAGTGGTTGATCATGACTCCTTGATATTTGGTTTAGAACAACCACGAGTTTCCTCATTGAATCCTCCATTTTATCTAGTATCTTAATCAGAGAACCACCATAGTTTCCTTCAAACCTGTTGTCTCTATGGTTCCTGCTAGATCCATCCATTCACTAAAAATAGAAATGTCAGTGTGAGTATATCAACAAAACCATCATGTACTAATGAGGAAGGTAAACACTAAGATACACTTACTCATTCACTTTATCTAAAACTAGGACTCTTTCTGAAATCCTAACCATTATGGTAATGTCACTTATGCTTAAAGAATACCCTAACCTCTAAAGTTATCTAAACCGACCTTTGATACCAACTATAAGCCCCCGCCTTAAACCTTACTTAATCTTGAGTTATTACAAGATTACACATTGAGGATCTTTTCAGGTTTAGAGTTTTAGAGAATTAGATCATGAAACTTGCATTACATTCCACATTTAAACAAAGTGGTTACATAAAAGACAGTATTCATTCTTCCCATCAATGGAAACATATTTAAAATAAAACATGGATTCTTTCTTGACACATACTTGACACTATCATAACATCATGTACCCTTCCCTTGACCTGTGAAAAACTTTTCAAAAACTTGGGATGAGCATAAAAAGCTCAGTAAGGGATATATAGATATGGAAAGGAAACATGAGTACATGTATACATAAGAATGAAATCATACATTACCCATAAAACATAGGCATATCAAATCATGAATAAATCATAGAAATCATAAGACATAAAGGTAACTTGAGGCATTCATAACATTCTTATGTGGGGAGTAACCCTCTTGGTTACGTTTGGAATACCCATTACAGTATATTCCCTAAATCTCTTCGGAGAAACCTTAACGTTTCACTCCTTCGCGTTACCCAATGCATTGGAGAGCTATATCGGGCTCACCTGCCCTTAGTTTATCATGGAACCACCCGTTTTCATAACAATTCCCAAGAACCATAACATAATCGTATCACATAAACATGAATAAAGGAAACATAACATTTCCACATTTCAATCACAATATAACATTTTAGGATATTGAAATAATGAATCCATTCAAAAAGAAACCATTTCCAAAACCATTTAAAACATTTAATAAAGTGATTTTTGAATCAAAGTGTCCCATACCACCTTGAAGCTTTTAAAATTTTAAACCATTAATATCCATATAAATAAATCTTTAAAACCATTTTGAAAACATGGATATTAATAAGAACAAATAATTAAAACATTTAAAACGATATTTTGGTTAAAGGGGTTTTACCAAAATTAGAGACACTTGAATACAATAATCGAGGAATAGCATTTAGTCAGAACTTTATAATATCATGAGAATAAAAGGATTCATGATATAATACTCCAAAGGACAGTATATGAACCATATAAGAGTGAATCGGTGCATAACAATAATGAACCCTCAATAGAAATGTCAAATGTGATGAAATCCCTTATAAAGAAGGTATCCTTAAATTAAGGACAAATAAATCTCAAAAATATGTGTGACAAATATATATATACCCAATATAAGTGGATATTATGTGTAAAACAATAAAAGGTCATTCACACATATTCAATGGATGACATATTCAATGACTACAAGTTGAACCCAACGAAATCGAAATTGGGTTAAAAAGTTCCCTTGACAGCCTAACGACATCACATCAAAATGAGTTGATGAGAGATAAAAAACGTATCTCATCACTTGGACATAAAATTTACATCAATAAGGATGTATGAGAACATATCCCAACATAAAAATATGTAAATTAAAATACCCAATAAAATATGTCTTTTAAAAAAGAGGAGGGTGAAAGGTTCCCTTACCGACTTGGGTATCTTTCAAAACATACACCCCATGAAAGAAAGACAATAGGTCATTGATGTAAATACTCATAAACGAAAGTATATTACACAAAGAGTATAATAATGTTCAGTACATACACCACTCAATGGAATTTGTGGCAAATGTAGCATAAATCTCACGGGAATAAAAGTGAGATGAAAAATCCCTTACGAAAACTCGGCAGCCTAACAGCGCCACATAAAACTTCCGAATATGGATTGATGAGATCAAATAGAGTATCCCATCATATTACAATAGAATTTAAAGCAAGTGGAATATAAAATAAAATCCCCCAACTTTTCATGGAAGAGTTTAAAAGAAGTGACATAAAGGAGAGTACTTAAAAAGAAAGAGAGAGGTTAGATCTCTTACGAAAGTTTGGCAGCCTAACGGCGCCACTCAAAACTTCCAAAATGGATTGATGGGAGAGAATAGGGTCTCTCATCACGTGAACATAAAAATTACAGTCAATGTAATATAAAAGAACATCCCAATCATAAGAAATATGAGCTTAAAATAAATGACATAAAAGAGTGTGCTTAAAAAGAAAGAGAGTTGTAGGATCCCTTACCTCGGGTCTGACTTGACTCGATCGTTCTTTAATCTACTGAATAATAAACATGAGTTAATTTATAATTCCTTAAGAACCTTTTTAAAGTTCATTATTACTTTTATACCACTTATTACCATGTCATAAACATTACGTAATCATTTAAGTTAATAATATTTGTTTTGCCGATATTTGGTTCTTAAGTCGAAAGTGGACTTCTTACAATTACATGTTGTTTGTGTGGCCAAATTTTTATTATATCCAGAATTTTATTCATTATGTAGATATCATATATGTCATATATATCCAGTACTGGCATGAATTTATAACATTACATAATCATTTAGAGGTAAGAAATGAAATGCACCGTTCATGGAGACGGTAAGCCGTACGTACGCATGAACGCTACTTTCATTTCTATTTTGTATTTTATATAATGGAATAATAATGATATAAAGGTATATTATAATTCCAGTATAATGTCATATATAATATAATATTTCCATCCTTTATACATCCCACATATGGTATTTAACGAATCAAATCACTTTGAGGGGGTGGTAGTCAGCACTTCCTTAAATTAAGATATCGTGTATACCCATAATGGAAGCCATAAAGGTAAGACAAAAATGAAAAATACAGAAGCATAAATAAAACATAAACATATTATATATCATATATAAAAATATTGACATCATAATGGCCACCTTTGAAGGTGTTAAATGAGTATTGAACAATCATTGTTTCGGGAGGCAGAATTTCACCATCCACGGAAACCGTATGTTATTTAACCATTTGATGTAGTTGTTTGAGATTGTAGCTCGAATAAATATTATAGCAACATCATAGTATATTGAAGATACTGGTGTTGTCACAAAAGAAATAAATAAAAAGAGTTTAGGGGGTTGGAGAAGCAAAATAAAACAAATGAAAATGAGAGAATGAATTACCTTTAAAAGTGTAACTCCTTTTGATTTGAGCCTAAAGGCTTCCTTTGAAAGGATTCTGCCCAAAGGGAATAATCTAGGATGAGGAGAGGGATGTGGAGAGAGTAAATGGGCAGGGTTTGGCCGAGCCAAAGGCTTGAGGGGTGTGTGAAATGAGGTAGAGGTGGGGGCCTTTTATAAGAGGAGAGGAGGGGCACTTTTGGAAAGTAAAGAAATATTACTTTATTTGAAAATGTGTTTCGGTTTCAAAAGGTCCCACATTGATATAATTCGTGGATAATGTGATAGGGCTTCTAAATCCACTCACCCAATACGTTTTGGACATGTGTAGTTCATATATTTTACATTATCTTTCCATTTTATTTAAATCGTCAAATAATGATGTCATCGCTGCATCATTATTATGTCATAAATAATTTAATTTATTTAATGTCTAAAAATTATAAAAAAAAATACTATGATGTAGGAAATATTTTTATCTTTCCAATGAATATTTATAATAAAAAAGATGACTTGTATAACCCCACTTAAAAATTGTTTTAGTAAAACATATCATGTTTGTGTCAATTTTACTTTTACATTAAATAAAAAGTTATTTATGTCATTTCCCAACCAAAGTGGATCCATGGGGTCCCCAAGTTGGCCCATGGCTTGTCTTGGTCGTCCATGACTCACCCAATAGGTGTAGGAAAAGTGTCATGGTGTTTTCACATTCTTATAATATCATTTTTACCTTAAATTACACTAATTACCACTAATCGCGATTAAAAACTTAATAAGTTACTATTCACCAAAAAAATATTTTCATCCCATTGAACCACATTTTTCATACTAATGACAACCATGTATGTAGAATTTTCAAAATTCAATACACATTAGTGGTAAACTTTCATTTAACTGAAAAATCAGTTTGCTTGATTACCACTTAGTGGTTTCACTATTCATCAAAAATTGGAGTTTTTCAGAAAAATACCAAAACTTCACCCTAAGCTATATTTGATATTCCGAATTCAAAAATGAAGTCCGTTTTACAAAAATCAAAACATATTAGTCACATTAATTAATTTAATAATTAATTCCCGCTGTCAGAGAAAATAGCGTGTTTTTATAAAACAATAAGTATCAAAAGATTGACACTAGTTTAAGTCTGATTTCAAAGTGAAATTAATTCCAACGACCACTATTGGATTTAATGGTAAAAATGTTTTCTAATTTCACTTTAAAACCAATTCAAAATATAATCTAATCATATAAATAAATTATATTAAAAAGAGGTTTTGAATTAAAATACAACATTTTACACTATTCATTAAAAATGAACTTTATCGGAAAAATTCCAAAAAATTACAAAATTAAAATTTGATGTCCTGGTTCTTGATAAGAGTTTTATTTGGTCCAAAAGAATGTTTAAGAGTGAAAAAAACTATATTTAATGACAGTTCTCCATTAAAAGGCGATAAGTGAACCTTTAGTGAAAACTAGGGCATATACGCCTAAAATTGTATTCTTTCAATATTTTAAGCCTTTAGATTTTATTGGATAAATGTAAAAACATTTAAAAAACATATATAATCATATTTTAGTTATTTATATCTATTCCCGCCATTACAACGGCTACATGTTAAATACCATTTAAAATAATATTATTTTATTATTAGAGTGCAACGTAAGATTCCCAAGAAACTCGTTGTTGCGTGTTGGGTACGCCATCGAGCATAGCATCCCCTTTAAAGTCATTTAAATATTTTATTCACAAATATGGATAAATATGAAATTTCATAATCTTTATTTACCTGGGGTGTTACAGAATGACTTAGAAATAAAATTTTTTCTTAATAAATTAATTTTTGATGAACCAATGGCCACCTAAATCATCTTAGATTTATAGATTTTAGACCCCAACATTCTATTGATCATTTAGTTATTTTTGATTGATCACATCATTCACTCACTATAAATATTTTTTCTTTTCATCCAAGTACATATTTTCACATTCTACTAGTGTTATCCTACATATATAAATAGTTATAAGTTATTACATGTGACCCTTGTACTTCCATTTATTTTTTTATAAAGGATGTTTTGTGAAGCCTTTTGATGTTGTGGGAAATAAAAATTTGAAACATCAAACAATATATCACCAAGGTCATTTTTATATTTTCAGGACCCAATTTAATTAAGGTGGGGAGAATGTAAAACCCCTAAATTCAAAAATAAGAACTTTATATTCAACATCATGTATAACATGAAACACCAAGGATGTAAGGTAATATAATATATGGCTACATTATAATATATTTAATATTTAAGATTTATTATATATATTTCAATGCATCAATCACCAATTTAGTTTATGTTACATGAAACACGAACCTTCTTTGATGACCTGCATTACACACAAGACCATGTTTTACTGAAAAATAATATATTATTAATATACTATTATTAAATTATAATAAGATATAAACTATCCTTTATGAATAGTATGAACTAAAATATGAAACATTATGGGTTATATATATATAAAATTAGTTCACAGGTTAACAATTAATGAGAAATGAAAATAATAAAAAGTTAGATATAAAAAAATATATTATTATTTTATGCTTCAAAAATAGTTTTATCACAGTAAAAATAATTAAATTACTATTATTTAATGATTTTAATGAAATTTAAATGTCATATATACAATAAATTATTGTTAATATTAATCCATTATGTTTTATAAGCATAATATAAGAAAAAAACCTATTATAATCATAAAAACTATATTTTTATAAATGTAGTTTTACCGCCTTTTAGTGAAGAACCGGTTTTAAATTAGAATTTTTACACTGTAATTGTTCAGATATTTTAAAATAAAAATAATATTTGAAATAGAAACATAATAATTAGGTTTGGGTGAATTTTATATTTTTATAAACATTTCATTTTTATAGAAAATTTTAAAATTCCAAATTTTAGTTCAAAACAACATTTTCATCTAATTTGTTATAATATTAAATTTTAATTTTAATTTTTTAAATATTATTTAGATTATATTTTAATAAATTAATACAATTTATGTTATTGGAATAAATTTCACTTGGAAATTGATTAAAAAATATAGAAAACATTCGGACGTTCTTACTATAAAAACATGCATTCTCGTATCATCTCTAGGATTAAATTTAAATCAATTTCTTCTAATTATATTATTTTAATTTGAAAAAATGGATTCATATATTTGTAATCTTCATAATTTATAATTTTAATTATAAAAAAATTGTTTCTTACCAAAAATATTATAGATTTTGATTTAAATTAATTACAAAATTAAGGATAATTTTTTCTTTATAAGGGACCAAACCTAAATCTTAAGGAACAAAACGAACTATAAAATCGTCCAAGAGATCATTCGTGGAAATATATCTACCCTATCCTATATCGTATCAAATTTTGACCATTATTGGATCCACTCTCAAAATGAAAAATGTGGGAATAATTGCTTTTTCAAATAATTACAAGAGTGCCACTCATCCTCTACTACAAAAGGCCACTAGGTCTCCCCATTCATCACATTTCTCAAAAAACATAGGTTCGGCCATGATATTCCATAACAGATTCCCAAAATACCTCCCCTGTACATTTATTCCATTCTTTTGGATGAAATATTTTACAGAATCTCTTTGTTATACACCAAAAGGAGAAACCCAATTTTCAGGTAATGCTTTCCAACAATCACTTTTAATTCATTTAATTCTACAACACCTCAAATATTCTTCTTACATGTTTATATAATAACACCATAATCCACAATATAGTGTCATATTGTTTATTAGTTTTTCTATATACACTAAAAAAAACTTTTATCTGATTGGTAAGAACCACATTGTTTCTGTTTATGTGGAACTACAGCCTCACGAAATGATGATTGATCATTTTTTTCATTTACCAACTTTCATGGATAGACATTATGATTGGAAGTCTATTTAAATATTTTATATATGATATTTAATATATCTTTATAATTATGCAACAATTTTATCGCACATAAATTTAATACATTCTATTTTATGTTAATATGATAACATAGTTTGAGAAAGTGTGGTCTACCACCCATCAAAGAAGTGTGATTCGTTCACACTAAACATGGTATGAATTAAAAAGAATATAATAAATATATATAAAAATATAAAATAAATTTATTAATATAGTTTCATTATAAATAAATAAAAATATAATTTATTTTTCATTATTTTAAAATAAGATAATGAAATCAAGGGAGAATTCATGCATATATACATACTACCGTCTTTGTGAACCGTATATTTCATTTCATATCTCCAAACATTATAGATAATTATATATACATATATAATGTTTATATATGATATTAAAATTATTATTTAAATTATGTATATGATCAAAACAAGATATATTAAATAAGAACAACATATAATAAGTTAAAGCATACTCGAAAAATAAGAAATTAACACCAGAAATAGTTTACATAATGAATGGTTATTAAAAAATGGATTAGAATATATTATAAGAAGATCATATATGAAATAATAAGTATTAATATCTTAATTTAATAATTTATTAACATGTTTGAAATTATTGTACATGAGGTTAAAGGATTTTCTCATAAAAGGAAATACAAGGTAAGCGATTCTTGTCTCATTTTCTTTATGCGAGGAAAACTTAATTGATGTGCACCTAGTTTCTTATATATGGATTATATATTTATACATTGAAATGTAATATAATTAATAAATATTCATTCATCATTTTTTTGTTTAAAATTTAATTATTTCTTTTAATTATATTTGAGTTAAAAATTACCAAGTGGAATAGAATTTCATAACTCAATTTCTTTAATTGAGTTAAATTACTTACTTATTATCGTTAATATTATATAATTATGTGTGTAATAAATTTTTACACTATATTTTTGTATTTAAAATTAACTTATACGGATTTATTGTTGATACAAATAATTTACACAATTATTTATTTTCACTTCGGCATTATATCCTTTTCAAGGGTTTATATCACAATATGATCTTATTTTGAGATTATTTATACTAGAATTTTCATTCCAGGAAACTATTTTATACTTTTTCAACAAATCA
Organism: Viscum album; assembly: GCA_963277665.1. Taxonomy (NCBI): domain Eukaryota; kingdom Viridiplantae; phylum Streptophyta; class Magnoliopsida; order Santalales; family Viscaceae; genus Viscum; species Viscum album. Next base: position 2,058,111,509 of record OY728133.1, on the reverse strand, counting down.
TTTCATTTTAATATTCTTTGGTTATTAATGGACATTATAAATTATTAGTACCATTTTCCCACTCTTCGGTACTCAAATTTTTTATAAAATGATATTACGAAAATCCGACATCATTTATCTATTTAGTTGGGGAACCCATTTTCTTCTAAAAATCATGCCTTCTAATTAGTTTCCAAAAAAATTTCTTTTACCCATTAAAAATGATTTTTTAATGAAATTTGTACCCCTTTTGCCGTTGATGAATTTTTTTAATGGAATATTCGTGTATTTTTTTATACAGGACCTTTTTTAACCCTTTTTACCTTAAAAAAGGAATGTTCTTTACCTTATATAACATATACTGAGTTATCTACTATCATTTCCATGAATATTCCTTTTCAAGATAAAAAATATTATTTTTAATAAAGAAACATAAATTTTATTTTCAAGGAAAAATATTTTAAATACATTTTAATTTAAATGATATTTTACTCAAGAACATTTTTAATTTATTCTTTTATTTCATGAATGACAAAAAACCTCTATTTTTACTTCACATGGGATATTTTTAATTGATACCATCCATGTCCTTTATTTGGATGGTTATCGATTGATTTGGTCAAGGAATGTATATATATTCACATTTTTTACTTCCTTTCTAGTCCGATTGAAATAATAAATTTCATATGATCATTGATAATTGAATTTAACCTAATTAACCATATCATTTATCATGTATATTACTATTTCAAAAACGATATACAATTTTACATATTTTGTTCTTTTTTATAGTTATATAAGTAATTATGGAATTATTGATAAATCATATTTCTCATTCAATACGATTATTTGATAAGGCATATTTTTTTGATTATTCTATATGATGAATGATTTGGATTGATAATGATGGGTGGGTCAAATAATTTATATATCCGCTTGATGAATCGATAGGTTCTCATGACACAAACTAGTTGAATAAATTTTACGGGTTTCTATATGTGGTTTTAAACTGTATTATGAAATGTATTGATGGTATAGGTTTTCATCTGACTTACACATGATGCCCATTAAGAAATAATTTACTTTATTTATTTTCAATTCTTAGTTATCCACAGGATTTTCCATCGACATATATGTGGATACATTTCATTTTTTATTCATTTATTAAATGTAACAGGTTTCAATTTTTTACCTTGCCATATTTATTTTTCTTTATGTAGTTATTTGATTGGAATGTGATTAATGTTATTATATTTTCATATAGATTATTCACCTACCTAGATGTTATTGATTACATGGAATGTGTGTTCAATTATTTACCTTTCTATATTAACTATTCTAATTCATTCACTATTGTTTCTACAATATTTTTTCACAACCATGTAATTGAGGTCACCCTTATTAGGTTTCATTCCCCAAGAATCCATGAATATTACTATGAATAACATATATGGATATACTAAATTTAATAAAGTAATCCTTTAATATATTTATTTAAAAAGAATAAAAAAATTATGTTGTAATTAGTTTATTCATTTGTAATACAATACCCATTTATGTATCTGGTTTTCATAGGCTACTATACCAACTGGTCCTTCAGCAATTGATTCCTTGTAATCACTCTAATGTAATTGATAATATACACTGGATACGAGATATCTAGGGTTATTTGGGTATAAAATTACTCATATTGAAATGATATTTTTAGGAATAATCACCTCTCAATGCATCGAATATTCCTTTAAAAATTTCAATGATTATTTTTAGAGAACATATTTTTTGTATTATATTGGATATTTTTAATATTGAAATGTGAATTTGTAATAACCCAAGAAACTGTGTTTTGAGTAATGACAAGTTTATTTTACAATGTTACACATTAATTGAACAAACAATTATCTTATAATATAATAATAATAATAAAACAGAGAAAACGCATCAAAATGAATGAAAGGGCCTTTTATTCAAATGAGTAACATCTCAGTGGCTACAACTCACAGCAATCGAACAAGAAGTTAAGCTAACAAAAAATCCCAAATAAAAACCCAATTACAATTACAGGGAGACCGCATAAAACCACAATAACCCCAAGAAGGCGGTAAGGGTCTTTGGCATCCATCAGAATAAACATAAGGATGACCAAATCCACCGCAGCCGTGCTGAGCACCAAAGGAATCACACGAACCATCTCTTCTTTCTCCTTCAGTCGCCTTGAGTGAGGGATACCCTGAGACCAGACTTTTTATTATAACATTAATTCGATCGTTGGACCCTAACGACTATAAATATAACCGTTGGTCCACCATGATTCTCTTATCCACTAATGTTTTATTTTGGACCGTTGAAGATTAGAGTGGTTTACCCCCGAAAGGTTCGAAAAGATAATTGTGTAATTTGCGTTAATATTTAAAGAGTGACATCAATAATAATATAATTAATTTATTGCTTATTTTCCCAAAATGTGAATTATATTTTATTTTTCAAAATGGTGAAAATTAATATTATTATTTTTCCACTATTTACTATACATGTTTTTAACTTGAGCAATTAAACTATTATTTTATAATTATCTTGAATCTAATGGGATTTTACTTTTTTTAGCCTATGAAAATATATACTCAAACTCATGAGTTATATATAAGTTTCATCAAACCTTAAATTAAATGAATTATATTTATCTCTACATTAAATATAAGTAATAATAATAATACGAATGTTTATAATATGATCTTTTTTTACAGTTTTGAGACAATTTCAAATTATGATTTACATATGTATTTAATAATGTTAATTTTTTTGATTAACGCACTATTGTTTGTGAATTTGAAAATAATTATAAATGTAGTTAGGTTTAATGTTTAATTTCATTAATAATATTAATATAAATCTTTAATTAAGAAAATTAATATAATTAGTCAATATAAGAAAATAAAAAATAATAATATGTTTTGATAATGGTGAATTAATCAATGTATTTTTTTGTATTAAATAAACCTTTGACCAATTCCTATCTTAAAATAATAAAAGTTAGGTCAATAATTGAATGTTAATAATAAAAACAATGTTATAATAAGTTAATAGAAAATAATGTTAATAAAACAATTTTTTTAAATAGTTCAACCGCGTTTTTTAAGAACCGCATCAAGCCGGAGCCGTCCGATCCAATGCTCCAATCACAAACGTCCATTTTTTTTAAGCTGCATTGTGTCTGAGCCGCATGATCAACTTTCGTATGATCTCGGCCGTCCCCCATTTCTCTATTTTTCTTCTTCCCTGTGGCTTTCTTCTTCCTCGCGTTGTTGTACCAGTAGGTTAGGCGGCATCCTCTTCTCCTCTAGGCCAGCGAATAGACCCAGCTTTGCTCCCTTATTTCCACAGGTTGGCACCGACTCCCCTCAGATACCCTCCATGCAAGTTGAGTCCTCTGTTTTCTTTTTTTTTAAACCCGGGTTTTCACCGAAGGCGAGGAGAGTTTTTGCACCCGGCTCCTTAGATCTCCAACCACCGAACTAACCTCATTTGCTTTGTATTCCTCTCCTCCCCTCCGAGTGAAGGTAAGGGACACATTTTATTTTGTTTTGTTTATGATTCGGTATATATATATATATACGTGTTATATATATATATATTTTCTTGTGTATATATACCCGGTGCATACCCAGGCCTTGAGGATCTCATTTTCAGCTTGGAGAACCAAATAGGAGTAATGGAACTCGGGAGACCCGTTTAATTTTGGTTCGGGTATTTTCATATGTACTTTGAATATATATATATATTTATATACATATATGTATAAAATGATATGTGAAAATATACAAACTTCTTATCAATGTTTCTAACCCTGGTTTTATTTCACCTATGAAAATGGAGTTTTCGGGTAATTGTATGAACAAGTAAGATCATGCATGTGTATGGAGCATATTGATATATATGTACAACTGATTATATCAATGTATATGTACATCAATGTGTATATGGGATTAACTTGATTCTTTTGTTTTGTAATTTATTACAATATAGCATGACGATTAAAATTCTAATTACCCAAAAAGATTATTATTTCAAGAAAAGTACCAAAACTATTATATAAATGTTTATATATATGATGAAGTTTAAGGTTTTGATTGATATCAAAATAATTCCTCTGAAATTTTCATTTCTCAGCATTCTTGATAAATCATGATTTTGTTTTGTGAAGATGGGTAGTGTAAATTCCTTAATCATTTACAAGTATATATATATATATATGTAATCATATATATATAGTCATGTTTATGGATCAACCATGATGTATGAAAGAATGGTTTTATTCCATCAAGGGTTTTATGAAAATTATGTTCACATTTTTTTATGTAAAAGAACCCCATTCAGTTTTACAAAACATTAATTTTGTTAAATGTATAACATGAGGAATATTAGTGAGAATGGGTTAATATGGTAAACCCATGCACATCTGTATACACACCTAAATTTATATATGTGTAGTTATATATAACCTTATCAAAATGTTGTCTTCAAATACATGTTCTTATTATGATGTTTTCAAACTTTTCAATGGAAATGTCATGTTATTTAAAGTGCAAATGAGTATTTACACAACTATATATATTCATGCAGTTTGAATACATATATACATGACTTCCCATGATGGACCTAATTGCAATCTTTATATCCCTATCTGTATGTATATTCACACAGTATTAATTAAACACCCACAATACCCATTTATCAGCAAGTGTATTAGTTATGAACGTCCTTGTTTTTAACTTGGTATTAAGATGCTTTGGAATGTTAAGGTGTTTATGTTCATGTTTTAAATTTTTAAGTTAATTTCTTATGTGTATGGATGTTTAGCACGTACATCTTAATTTTATTAATGATTGAACTTTCTTAAAGTTATGAATATGTATGTGAAAAGGGGTTTGATCAAAAATGTATGAATGAAACCCTATGAATGAAAGACCATGTCAAGATATCTGAGGGATGTATTGGACTTAAATGTGATGGGTGCACTCAGAATTATATAGCGCAATATGAATGATGTAATGGGTGCACCCAGAATTATATAGTGCTCCAATGAATTGGGTAAAGTATGAGTCTCATGAGAAGTTATGTGTGATGGTATTGGCAGTTATCCTTGACTTGTGCTACCATGGAAACGGGATGGGCGGTTAGCCTTGACCTGTTAAGTATGTTTTACGGTCTTGACACACGGTCTTGACAATGTCTGGCATTATACATTCCCTCTGCATGTGATGATAAATGGTCAACCAGGGGTTAGTTCATCTAATAGGGCATCCCCTAGTGGAAACTTCCCTTGACCATGAGAATGAAATTATGTGATAAGAATAGTAATTCATGTGGTAAGTCATTATAAGAACTGTATGTGCTCATGAATCATGTTATGAATGTTTTCCCTAATTACTCACATATTTCTTTTAGAACTAAAGTAATCTTGGTTGAATATTATGCATTATCTATTCTTCATGTGTTGCGTTCTCTGATCATGTTTACTTTAATGTTTATTTTAAGCACGTACTTCATCTCTGTGCATGTGGTTTTCAAAAATGTTGGATTTCATGTTTTTAAGAAAAGATAATTCTTTGTTTTTAGCGAAGTGTTTTATTCTCTTCAAAATGATGACTTTGATAAATAGTTTTCATAAAATGTTTTTAAAACCACTTACTGGTCATATTTCCTCACCCTACATTTTTGTTTTTAATTTTTCAGGCAAGGTTTTTACTAATGAAGTTTATCAGAAGCAGCTGGTTTCCCAGAATCCTAAGCCTCGCGATCTTCTGTAGTAATGGGACATGATATATTATTTTTAAATTTTGTAATGAAATGTTAGTATATCATGTCTCATAAGGAACCCGGGGATCGGGGTAACTATAGTTGGTATCAGAAGATGGGTTCAGGAAACTCTGGAAAACCAGGTGGTTTGAATGTACTACCATGATTGACTAAGTAAAAATGTCATAACTTTCAGATGGCTGATGAAAATGTACCTACCAACCTACTGTCACTTCCCACTGAGGCTCTAGAGAACATTGTATCTCTAGCTAGCTGTGAGAACTTTCTAAATTACGCCCGAATTCACATGTCAGGTAAGCACCTCTATGACGTGTCAAACTCACCAAGGGTGCTTAGTCTTCACTGGGGATTGGGGATGGATTATCTCTTAATGATGATGACCCAATTTCCCTCTTATGCACATCGGGGAAATTATCATGAGGGACTCTTCCGAGTGTTCATGAATAGAAAAAAATTTGGCACGATGCTTGATAACCCCTTTCAAGATGCTGCCGCTTCCGGAGACCTCAGAGTAGCTTACCTATGCCATATTTTTCACTACGGCTTCTGGGGCCAGTTAATGGACCTTGGAGTGTTGGAAGATGAGTCCACCCGATTGTCTCTTAGGAAATAGGTTTATACTGATGTTTCCTAACTTCATAACCCTCATTCTAAACTCAGGATGCGTCATAGTTATTCCCATGAGTTTAGTCTTGTCTGTTCAGCCTATGTGTGGTTTGAAGAGTTAGGTTGTTTTTCCACTCTTTCTGGTGCACGTTTAGTAAACTCAGACTTTGTTATGTAAACGTTTTCATAAATGAAATTTTCATGTTTCCTTTCATGTCTCTACCTTATCAGCGTTGTTAAGAGTTTCCTTTTGATCGTTTTTCAGATGGCTGGTCAAACGAACATCTCATCACCACCCGATGAGTTAGTAGAATTTATTATGATTAGGACATGCACGGTGGATTATACATCTTTCCTTCACCGGAGAGGGTCATGCCAACGTCTTCTCGATTTAGAAAATGGTCATGAGATTCTTTGTTTGTGTCAGGAGGATGATCATGTTTTTCATCTCATCGCCACTGCTCAACTCCCCTGCTATAGGCGAAGGGGAAGGTACTACGAAGGCCTCTTCCTGTGGTTTAATCTTACACAAAACTTCTCTGCCAGTGCGTTCTTCCTCGTAGCTTCTCAGGATGGCCACCTTAGTGTAGCCTATATGTTCGAGGTCTTGAATTTCAGTCTTTTTAATCACATCATTCCACTCAACTACCTCGAGCATGATTTAGCCCAGAGAGTTATCAGGGAATTCATCTTCTCAGACATTTCCGAGCTTTTCACCGTACAAGCCTCCCTTTGGAAGCCCGTGTGCAGTACGCACGAGCAGGAGTTCAGGACCTACTGACCAAAGTGTATTTGGGATAAGGAAACAGAAGAACTATGTGCCAACATTGGTATTCCGTTAACCAAGCTGGATCCACTATTTTGGTATTGTTGTACGTGTGGGGTTTTATTTTTTTTAATTTTATGAATAGAATTGCGAGGGCAAAATTCTTTGAAGGGGGAAGCAATGTAACGACCCAAGAAACCGTGTTTTGAGTAAAGACAAGTTTATTTTACAGTTTCACCCATTAATTGAACAAACAATTATCTTATAAGATAATAATAACAATAAAATAGAGAAAACGCATCAAAATGAATGAAAGGCCCTTTTATTCAAATGAGTAACATCTCGGTGGCTATAACTCACAGCAATCAAACAAGAAGTTAAGCTAAACAAAAATCCCAACTAAAAACCCGATTACAATTATAGGGAGACGTCTTAAAACCACAAGGACCACGGGAAGGTGGTAAGGGTCTTTGGAATCCATCAGAATAAACATAAGGATGGCCGAAGCCACCGCAGCCGTGCTGAGCACCAAAGGAATCACACAAACCATCTCCCCTTTTTCTCCTTCAGTCGCCTTCAGTGAGGAATACCCCGAGACCAGAATTTTTATAATAACACTAATTCAATCGTTGGACCCTAATGGCTATAAATATAACCATTGGCTCCCCCATGATTATATTATCCACTAATGTTTTATTTTGGACCGTTGAAGATAAGAGTGGTTTACCCCCGAATGGTTCGAAAAGTTAATTGTGTACTTTGCCTTAATATTTAAAGAGGGGCATCAATAATAATATAATTAATTTATTTCTTGTTTTCCAAAAAGGTGAATTATATTTTATGTTTCAAAATGGTGAAAATTAATATTATTATTTTTCCACTATTTACTATACATGTTTTTAACTCGAGCAATTAAACTTTTATTTTATAATTATCTTGAATCTAATGGGATTTTACTTTTTTTAGCCTAAGAAAATATATACTCAAACTCTTGAGTTATTTATATGTTGCATTAAACTTTAAATTAAATGATTTATATTTATCTCTAAATTAAATATAAGTAATAATAATAATATGAATGTTTATAATTTGATCATATTTAGTAAATTTAAGACAACATCACATTATGATTTACATATGTATTTCATAATGTTAATTTTTTTGATTAATGCACTCTTGTTTGAGAATTTGAAAACAATTATAAATGTAGTTATGTTTAATGTTTAATTACATTAATAATATTAATATAAATCTTTAATTAAGGAAATTAATATAATTAGTCAATAAAGGAAAATAATAAAAAAAGTATGTTTTGATAATGGTGAATTAATCAATGCATTTTTTTGTATTAAATAAACCATTGACCAATAACTATCTTAAAATAATAAAAGTTAGGTCAATAATTTAATGTTAATAATAAAACCAATGTTATAATATGTTAATAGAAAATAATGTTAATAAAATGATTTTGTTTTTTTTAACCGTTGAACCACGTTTTTTAAGCATCGCATCAAGCCGGAGCAGTTCGATCCAGCGCTCCAATCACAACCGTCCATTTTTTTAAACCGCACTGTGTTTGAGCCACACGATCAACTCCCGTATGATCTCGGTCGTCCACCATTTCTCCGTTTTTCTTCTTCCCTACGTCTTTCTTCTTCCTCGCGCTACTGTACTAGTAGGTTAGGCGACATCTTCTTCTTCTCTAGGCCGGCGAATAGACCCACCTTTTCTCCCTCTTTTCCACGGGTTGGAACCGACTCCCCTCGGATACCCTCCATGAAAGTTGAGTCATTGGTATTCTTTTTTTTTTCCCTGGTTTGCACCGAAGGTGAGGAGAGTTTTTGCACCCGAATCCTTGGATCTCCGACCACCGGACCGACCTCGTCTGCTTCGTCTTCCTCTCCTCCCCTCCGGGCGAAGGTATGGGACAATTTTTATTTGGTTTTGTTTATGATTTGGTATATATATATATATGTTATATATATATATATATATTTTCTATTTATATACACTCGGTGCATACCCAGGACTTGAGGATCTCCCTTTCAGCTTGGAGAACCAAATAGGGGTAAGGGAACTCAGGAGACCCGTTTAATTTTGGTTCGGGTATTTTCATATGTACATAGAGTATATATATATTTATATACATATATATATATAAAATGATATGTGCAAATATACAAACTTCTTCTCAATGTTTATAACCCTGGTTTTATTTCGCCTATGAAAATGGAGTTTTCGGGTAATTGTATGAACATGTAAAATCATGCAAGTGTATGGAGCATATTGATATATATGTACAAGTTATTATATCGATGTATATGTAAATCAATGTGCATAAGGGATGAACTTGATTCTTTTGTTTTGTAATTTATTACAATATCGCATGATGGTTAAAATTTTAATTACCCAAAAAATTATTATTTCATGAAAAGTACCAAAACAATTATATACATGTTTATATGTATGATGAAGTTTAAGGATTAGTTTTATATCAAAATAATTACTTCGAAATATTCATTTATCACCATTCTTGATAAATCACGATTTTTTTTGTGAAGATGGGTAGTGTAAATTCCTTAATGGTTTACAAGTATAGATAGATATATAATCATATATATGTACTCACGTTTATGGATCGACCATGTTGTATGCTATACTGATTTTATGCCAATAAGGGTTTTATGAAAATTATGTTCACATTTTTTTATGTAAAAGAACTCCATTCGGTTATACCAAACATTAATTTTGTTAAATGTAAAACATGAGAAATATTATTGAGAATGGTTTAATTTGGTAAACCCATGCACATGTGTATACACACCTAAATTTATATATATATAGGTATATATAACCTTATCCATATGTTGTCTTCAAATATAAGTTCTTTTTATAATGTTTGCAAACTTTTCAAAGGAAAGGTCATGTTATTTAAAGTGAAAATGAGTTTTTACACAACTATATATATATTCATGCAGTTTGCATACATATATACATTAATTCCCAAGATGGACCTAACTGCACTCTTTATATCCCTAACAATATGTATATTCACACATTTTTAATTAAACACCCACAATACCCATTTATCAGCAAGTGTATTAGTTATGAACATCCTTGTTTTTAACTTGGTATTATGATGCTTTAGAATGTTAAAATGTTTATGTTCATGTTTTCAATTGTTAAGTTAACTTCTTATGTGTACGGATTTTTAGCACATACGTCTCGGTTTTATTAAGGATTGAACTGTCTTCATGTTATGAATATTTATGTGAAAATGGGGTTTGATCAAGAATGTATGAATGAAAACCTATGAATGAATGTCCATGTCAAGATATGTGAGGGATGTATTGGACTTAAATGTGAAGGGTACGCCCAAAATTATATAGCGCAATATTAATGATGTGAGAGGTGCTCCCGAAATTATATAGCGCTCTAATGCATCGGGTAAAGTATAAGTCTCATGAGACGTTATGTGCGATGGTCTTGGAAGTTATCCTTGACTTGTGCTACCATGGAAATGGGATGGGCGGTTAGCCTTGACCCGTTAAGTATGTTTTACGGTCTTGACACAAGGTCTTGACAAAGTTTGGAATTATACATTCCCTCTGCTTGTGATGATAAATGGTCAACCAGGTTTTAGTTCAACTAACCATACATCCCCTAGTTGAAACTTCACTTGAGCATGAGAATGAAATTATGTGATAATAATAGTAATTCATGTGGTAAGTCATTATAAGAACTGTATGTGCTCATGAATCATGTTATGAATGTTTTCCCTGCTTACTCACAGATTTCTTTCATAACTAAAGTAAAATTGGTTGAATATTATGCATTATCTATTCATTATGTGTTGTGCTCTCTGATCATGTTTACTTTAAAGTTTATTTTAAGCATGTACTTATTCTCTATGGAAGTGGTTTTAAAAAATGTGGGATTTCATGTTTTTAAGAAATGATAATGATTTTTTTAGAGATGTGTTTTATTCTCTTCAAAAGGACTTCTTTGAGAAAGAGTTTTCTTAAAACGTTTTTAAAACCCCTTACTGGGCATATTTTCTCACCCTATGTTTTTATTTTAAATTTATCAGGCATGGTTTGTACTAATGAAGTTTATCAGAAGCAGCTTGTTTCCTAGAATCCAGAGCCTCACGATCTCCTGTAGTAATTGGACATGATATATTATTTTTAAATGTTGTAATGAAATGTTAGTATATCATGTCTCATAAGGCACTCGGGGATCGGGGTCGCTACAAAATTTCCAAGTAAGAAAGGTTATATTCATAAAGAATTTTCTTAATGATATTTTCATGGAATTTTGATTCATAAAACACAAAAAAAAAATTTATATTCCACCAAATATATAATGTAATAATTCCATCCTTATTCCACTTCTAGGTGGTTTATGATTTGTTTGACCAGGGAAATTACTAATATTTTGTTTTTTTGTATTTTTTATAGATATTTTTTATAGATATTTTTTGAATAAATCATGTTGATTTATTTGTAATGCATATTCATTTGATGAGTGCGTTGGATTTATTATGTTATAGGTCATTCCCTAAATTATATAGAACATCGATGAATCACTAGGTATCATGAAACAAAATTGGTTAAGTATTTGGCGAAGGTGTTACATATTTTTTTCAAATGTCTTGAAATAAAACATCAACGGTATTATTATGATGTCCAAAATTATTAATTCCATCATTATGAAATCATTTATTATTTTCCATGTGATTCATAAAATGGTTATGATATCCGTGGTTATGTTTCAAGATCATGTTACTATTTATATGGAATAATTTTATAATCATTTATTCCTACAATATTTTTCAAGTTATTTATAAAAAGAAATGCTTTTATGTAATTTAAATATCTATATTTATTATTCTCTATTTATTCTAAGATATCATTTTTGATTAATTCAAGACCAATCCCACCTCCAATTTGACAGTGTATGGCGACTAGCATCATGTAGGCATATCATTATCATGGGAGGCCATAACTTAAGTACCTATACACATGAACACATCTCCAAGACCATATAATTATTATATGTAAAAAAACAACCATGCATGAACACATCTAAATACCACAACCATAGTATGAAATGAAGTAAAAAATGGGGTCAAATACAAGACCATGACGGAAGTATGAAAAAAAGTCCATCCTAAATGTAATGGGATATTTTCTAGGTATTTTAGGAACACTCCTCAGTCTATCTAGCATCACTAAGAACAATATGCTCATTATATATCAATGACCATATGAAAAGGTCTATAGTCTACACAAGACATAACACATGTGGGAAAATCATGAGAATGGGTGACTATTACAATACCGAGTTGGACTCCCCAAAAATATAAAGTACAAAAAATAAAAAGAAATGTAGTCATATCTACATAGTTATATTTCTACAATACATATAATAATAATATCAAGACATACTAAACATAGACACATAGTCTAAAGGTAAGTCACGTATTTAGTATTCCATCCAAGGCTTATGACATGAAGATTCCATAAACCAATTGTTTGAGAGAACACACTCATGGGTCTGATATCACATATGACATTCAACTGAGATTTAATTCTCAGCAGGTCTCGCCATTAGAAGTACATGATGAATTTTTTAATATATACAATAGACATATGGGGATCACTCACAAGTCCATGGGGGATACTAATAAATCAATATGGATTTACCTTCTATGTAGAAGATTGACTCCGGTGTATTGTTAGTAATTAAGATACCAAGAACTCCACCTAGGGCATGAAGATAAATAGAGTATCTCTCTTTTTTTCTCACAGAGGGATTCAAAAAGCATTATCCATGAATTACTTCTGAAATAAATTATTTTTTATGAGTAGGATTTGATTCTACACTAACTATTAGGGATATGATAAGTGTAACACACCCTAACTAAACATTTCCATGATATAAAGGTGAGGATATCCTCTCCAAAATTGAATTAGTACACGGTATGTAGTAGGGTTACACATTTTGTGCCTTGACCATGTGTCCTTCCCATGTAAACTCCATGTGTTTCATGACATATCCATGTCAAGGTAGAATTACCCAATGTTCCAGTCTCTTGTATACTCTACCCATGTACCATTATATGACTTATCTCATGTAATTTTCTAGGATGAGTCTATGGAGGGGAGTACATGACATGATCCAACATGTGTTCCTCAAACCAAGTATTCGTACCCACTGAGGTACACAAAAAGCCTCTAGGGGGATACTTCTTTCCATGTGAATTTTCTCATACACTATGTGATACATAACTTCTTCTAAAACCCCATCCAATTCCTGGGGGGACACGACATGTGGACCCATCTTACATGCCATGAAGTGATGAATTTACCATGATTCAATATATTTTTCCATGTGTCTCATCATTTTTTATACTTTCATATAGAATCCATTTTTTCAAAAAAAATCATACATCAAGTCTCTTCAATTTATTCCATCACCGAACAACAATATACAATCACTTAATTCGTTCAAAAAATGGAATCATTTATAGTTTATAATTTATCACTGAGGAAGAAGAAACCATGCATCAAAAATCATCTTATTCACCACTACATCCATCATTGTACCATCGTCATGTTTTTCTGATCCCAAATCTTAAATATCAAATTGTTTCACTATGAATTGGTTGAAGAATGATTGATTTCATCAATCGTCATTCATTTGAGATAGATCTACCAAATATCTCTCCAATAGATCTCCAATGCCTTTTGTGTTATGCAGATGACCTTGGAATTTCATCATAACAATGTATGTAAAGACTCATCATTCATTATGTAAAAGAAATGAAATAAATAATTAAATTGTTTATTTTATTAATTCCACACCTAAGATGTATTTTTCACCAATGATCCATGATGACCAATATTAAGATAGAACCAGGCTAAAAACCGTATTCTGAACTAAACAATGACCTTATTTTTCTAATCTGAGAATTTTTATAGAATGTATTCCACTTTTTTCAGGAAATGTGTTCCCACATTCTAATTAATATTTTTAATATATTTAAAACATTTATCTTGGGAACACCGAGCCTCATAATCACATTCCATCTTAGTTCATGGTCGTAAAAATAATCCATATAATATCCAAAAATAATAGTTAGAAAATACAAGTCATTAAATTTTCCCTACATTGGAAATTTACATCCCAAAAAAATAAAAACAAAGACTACTCAAAGGGATATGGGTACTCAATATGAAACTGAGACTCTTACTACCATGTTCTCGACTGGATATTCACATGATTCCACTAGGAATGCAATAAATGAATATATATCCCATGAACAATCCTTTCCTTCCAATCTCAAATATCAACTGGGTACTCAGCAAAGGTTACTCCATCCTCGATGCCCATATCACCCCATTAAAAAAAATTCAATGGTTCATGCTTGTACCTCCTCAGATGCGACACAGGGATGATGTTGTGTTCCCAATCTTACTATAGAGGTGGATCTAAGTAGCATGCAACCTAACCAACTCTATGGAGTATCTTTGATGGGAAAATGAACCTCGGAGATAGATTGTCTCCCTCCAAAAATATCTATAATCCACATCAAGGTGAAACATATTAGGGTACATGGTATCCTTCCTCAAACTCTAAAGGCCTCTATCGTCTATTTTCCTAAAACATATGATAGTTCTGTGTAGCTTTCATTAAATCCTAGATGACATACACCTTCTTGGTAACTTCCTTCACCAACTCTGGTTTCATGAGTGTCGACCCTCTTAGGCCAGTCTAACAAATTAGTGAATTTCATAGTCCCTTGTACAAACCCTTGAATGGTTCCATAATGATGGTGAAATGGTAGCTATTTTTGAATACAAAGTCCCCCAGTATTTAGTGATTCTATCAACCACTAAAAAAATTCCAACATGTTTGGTAGCAACATTCCCTGAAGAACCGAAATGGTCTTGTTTTGTTAGTTGTCAATTTTAGGGTGAAATGATAAGCTCAAGCATAATAGAGTCCCAAAACCACCAAGAAATCCCTTCCAAAACTGGGATGTGAAGTGACCATCATGGTCCTAAATGATCATTTATCGAACTCCATGGAGTCGGACTATCTCTTCCATGTAGAAGGATCCAATGATCTCTATTAAACCATCCTCCTGAATTTCTATGATGTGGGATGACTTAGTGAGTATTTCTAGGATAAACCAGATAAAATAATGATCCCTAGACATATGTGGTAATCCCAAAATGAAGTAAAAGGATATCTAATACCACATAAACTCCAGAACCTCAAGGTGTTGGGATAAACCCATAGAAACATGCTTTGTATCCTCCACTTAATGACTACTAAGGAATATAAATACAAAATATGTAACAAATTTCTTTATCCCTAGCCACCAAAATTGACATCGGAGGTCCTCGTATATCATTTCCACAAAATAATGCAATCCGAAATATGAATTATAGATCTATTTCAGAAAATTATCCCCCAATACCACTAGTTTCATTTTTCATATTCTAAAAAGAAAAACATACCCCCCACTAATAGAAAATATATATAGAGTAGATTCAGTGGATATCTATATGACCAGGCTCTCATGGTCAAAATTCCCATGTTGTTCCTCCCTAATTTATGGAAAGGTATGAGGGGTGAAAACCATGGATTATAGGCAATTTTATCTATGTCTATTGACAATGGATAACTACAATCTGGACAACTACTCTGATGCATCTCACATCAACATTGAATAAGATATACTATTGAGAGAATCTACCACTATGTTCCCCTACATAGGAGTATATAAAATTTAAAATTCATAATACTGGAGAAACTCTAGCCATCACCTATATCTCAAGTTAAGATCCTTTTGAGAGAAGATACACTTTAGACTCTTCTAATCAGAATAGATGATAAACTTCTCTTCCATAAATAACATCTCAATGTATTTAGCTCGAAGACTACCATTAATATCTCAATACCATGGTTCACGCAATTATTATCATGTGGATTCAACTAAGATGAACTATAGTAAATCACCAAATGCCTCTACATTAAAACAAAACCAAGCGTAGTTCTTGATGCATAATAGACCACTACATAGATGAGACCATCCTTCTGGAAATCTCAAGAAGGGAGCTTTGGTCAAAGTATACATCAACTGCGGAAAAGAATGTAATAATTGCTACATCCACATGAATGTTTATCCCTTTCATGTCAAATATGTCATTGGTGATGATATCCTGGAGAAAAAAATGAATGAATCTCTTATAATATACTATCAACCCAAAAAATCTCCACACCATTGTCACGATCTTGGATGGCTCCCAACATAACATTTCCCAACCATGGACGGGCTCACATCCACTCCATCCACTAATATATCATGTCCCAAAAAGTTGACCACCTATATCAAGAACTGACACTTCAAGATATTTCAATAAAATAGGCTCTCTCATAGCACGTCAAGAACTATCCTTAAGTGTATGGTGTGATCCTCCTAGGAAGCTGAGTACACAATGATTTCATTGATGAAGACTTCTATGATACTATCTATGAAAGGTTGAATGGTCTGATTCAGGAGTCTCGTGTTCACCATGTCAGTGTTCATCATACCCAAGGTCATCACCAAGTACTCATACTGACCGTAGCGACATATAAATGTCATCTTGGGTATACTGATGTCACGTACTCCATGATGGTGATATCATAACATGAGTTTAACCATTGTGAACCATTCATCGCCACTCAAATGATTAAAGAGTTCATTGAACCTCTTTAGTGAATAATTGTTATTCATAGTCACCTAGTTCAAGTGCTGAAAGTCCACACATAACCTAAAGATCCCTCCCCCCTTCTTGTAGAACAGAATCGGGGTTTCTTAGGATGAAACACTGGGTTTGGAAAATCCGTTACTCTAAATGTCATCAAATTGTACCATCATCGCAGGATTCATTACGGGATCCATATAATATGCTTGCGTAGATATTGGTGTTATACCTGGGTGTAGATAAAAGTATAATTCTATCTCCTAGTGGCAATGAAATCCTAGAAAATCAATATGAATGAATTCATCATACCCGTTCACCGCTTCTATAAAATAGTAACTCATAACATTCACTACACCAAGGGTTATTCCATCCAACTGACGAGTAATCGGTCGCACCATCTTATCCATGATTCAATCCTATGCTTCATGGGTTTTGTTTTCACTAAAAATGGATATCCTGGTTCCTTCAACATGGAGACACCACATATTCTCCCTGAAAAAGTCCTGCTGGGTATGTATTTTGGATAACCTTTCTATAATTAAGATGATATCATAAGGCCTAATTGTTGATACAAAGAGATCCCACCTAAAACACTCACATCAAAGAATCAAGTGACACTGTGGGAACACATGTGTGATTAATAAGTATTCTCTGTCACGAGTCTCTAAGAATAAAGGTCAATCCATGGTCTCAATCGGAATAACTAAATATTTAACATGATATGTGGGAATAAAGTAATGGAAAACACATTTTCCAATCAGTATAGAAAATATAGTAGAAAATACATAGATCTTAACTCGTATCATCCCCAAAGCCTCTGGTTCATATGATTTGACCACCTATAGATATTCCCACCCTATCCTCTTGCTCCATGAGCCATGAATAGGACACCTGGGGGTAGTGGTGGAAAAAATTCAAAGTCTTTGTTACCTCTTTCTACTCACCAAAAACAACAACCATTTTTTCACCATAAAAAACAACATGCTCCTAGTGTTTCATCTACTTTGGAATCCCATCCATGGTATCTCTATCAGTCGTACAATGGATCATACAATCTCGATCAAGATGTCTATTTCCATCACATGTGTATCACCGCATATCCTTAGGTTTACTGGACCCCTCCTGTGATACTTGAACCATAAATCCTCTTTCAAGGAACCTCCTCTTTTAAATTCTCACATGTTTTGGTCCCTAATATTGACGTCAGATCCAAGATTACATGGTCTCTACTCCTGTATTCTTAATAACGACAACCACTAGAAGTATCTACTTATCCCTGAAAATATCGATCACAAAATATCTCTCTTGAACCACATCATAGGTTGGAATCCATAGGCAGATAACACTATCTCATATGTTTCTATGCATCCCTTACATGTAGTTTTGATCCCTAAAGAAATAATAAAGAACCATGTCCATCGAGTACCTTGAGAGGTTGTAAGCCTCGATGAATACTCATCTACTATTGTTCCGCCCTGCTAGAGCTATAGAAGTTCGTGGATTTGTACATTCAACAACATTTCTGGTGACATATACTCTCTGAAAAGTCACTCAATATCTAACTTTTCTAGATTTTAACCTTTTTAAAACCATGTCCCAAGACCCCACCACTTCCCTATGAATCCATGAAGAAGGCTCATCAAGAATACTACCATACGTTTGGCTGGTGTCCTAACCCAATGAAATTCTTAGTTCACCATCTCAATACTATCCACAAATGCCAATCGATTAGGCTCATATCAGAACCCCAATGGGTATCTTTCACTAAAACTCATGAAGTTCACTCAACGTGCACACATCATCTGTTTGTGCTGTAGGTACCATCAGCTTCTCAACATGTGGTTGAATAGATATAGCACCATCTAGAGATAATATCTATGGAACTGGTCCCTATATCATTATCTCACCAATAAGTAGATCATTCTCAGTTTCATGATTCTTAATCCAATTTATCATACATTATAGATGGTTCTTGAAATAAATGAATATATTCCACGATCAATGAGAATATATAGAGAGATGACTCAAGAAGGACATGGAAGTCACAAACCATTACTATATGATTCAGGTACCATCATTTTCCATCAAGCTTGGATTCTTGTGTACCAAGTCGAAAAGGAGGTTATCATAGTCCTAGTGTATGGATACGTCAGCTACCACACCAATAGTGGAGTACATGGCCTCAAATCTAAACTCAAAACACTTAACATTATTTCCCCAAATCAATCTAAAATAATCACAGTCCTAAGGTTGAACCAAATACTCTAATACCACTCAGTCACAATCCATCTCAGATGCCCATTCTGTGGCTCCCCAAGGTCGCTAGTAATAAATTATTAGCTAACTACTAGTGCTAAATAGGCATATCAGTAACATTAGAGGCCTTAGAATATGTACCTATACACATGCCTCAATCTCCAAAACTATAAAATGATGAAACGTAAAAAAAATTAACAACCATGAATGCATACATTTAAATTCCACAACTAGAGTGTGACAATAAATAATGGAAATTAAAAGTTTAAAAATAAAATCCCACCAAATAATTATGGAAAGATGTGAAACCTCAATGTAAATGGAATTTTTTCTTGATATCATAAGAACATGCCTCAATTTGTTCTGTATCACTATGAATCATCTGGTCCTTTTTCTTTAAGAGCCCAATTAAGAGGTTTATCATCTGCACAAGAAATGACACATGTATAAAAATCCATGGTAGGGGTGTGTATAAAAATAACTGGTAGGACACATCAAAACCAAAAATCATATAAAAAATAAATATTGTCATCTATAAAATGTATATTTATACAGTATAGATAACATGAATATCAAAATATACTCTAAAAAGTCAATTGGTTTAAAGGTAAGTCACAACCATAATATTCTACACTATAATTCCAACTCGAAGGCTCCACAGTGCACTCATTTTGGGGAACACAATCCTGATTTTGATAGCACTGATGATATTCATCCATGAGGTAATGCTCGTCAGTTCTCTCCTTTAGAAGTACACATTAATGGTCTGAAGAGATATGATACAAAAATAAAAGAAACCTATGTACTTAAATTGGATCATCTTATTCCAAATATGGAATCTATCTTTCAAAATTAATTAAACATAATTGCATATAATTAATTTAAAATTAATCTCATTTATGGAAATGGAAAGTCATTTTTAAAGTAAAAATGATAAAAATATTGAAATTTTTTTATATCAATATTAAATGTAAAATTGATTCCAATTACCTAAATTAGAATAAAAGATATAAAATATATCTATTTATACTTTAAAACAAATTAAAAATATTATTTTCCACTATATATTTTATAGTTTACAAGTTGTTTTCAATTAAAATGCAATATTTTATCATTATTCATCAAAACATGAATCTTATCTGAAAAAAAAAACAAAGTAATTTGTGACATTCCACTACCAAATATTAAGTTTATTTTGAAAATTAATATTTACAAATGTAAGAAAAACTAGATTTAAAATATGTGTTCCATCAAAAGGCTATAAAAATTCCATTAGAAATATATAGTCATTTTATAGAAAAAAATGAATCCATTATTACCTTATTAGAATAAAATATATTATATGAATGTTAAAATGAATTTTATAAATATATACAATATATAAATTTCATAGTAAGTTTAATACTATTTATTGTAGTAATTTTAATAGCTAGGTTATAACACCCAATTACTAATAAATAATGGTCTATTAGAACTTAGTGTTGAGTGAAATGTAAGGAATTATATTTATTTAAAAATAAAATGTACAAAGATTCATGGGGTGTTACATTCATCCATAATTCAAAAAAATTTCATCCTTGGAATTTCCATAATATCATCTCAAAAAAAGTTGGGTAGTTATTCATTATAATTTCTAGAGGATCATTGTTTCTTCTTCAATTTTATGATTTTCCACACTACCTTTACCAGTTGAGCCATTAGACTCATCAACATTATCTCTATAGTTTCAAGAATCTTGATAGGCTCCTCAAGGTATGGTAAATTATGTTCCAATTTTATTTATTCAAATTTTAGAACATGTTTTGGGTCTAGCATGCCATTCCATAGAAGAGAGATATGAAACACATTGTGAACTTTATAAAGTATAACTGGAATTTACAAATGATAATCTACTATTATAATTATTTATAGAATCTAAATTATCCAATGTATCTAGGTCTCATTTCCTCCTTTATAGCAAATCTTATAAAACCTTACATAGAGACACCTTCAAGAAAACATTATCAACCAATTGAAATTCCAAATCCTTCCTTCGGTTATACGAAAATATATTTTTCCTAATTTGAGATGCTTTGATATGGTTTTTAATAGTCTTTACCTTTTCTATTTTTTCCTCCACAATTTCTTTCCAATATGTTTCATTTCACCAACATCATCCCAACATGTGGGTGTGTGACATCTGATTCCATATAATGCTTCATAAAATTCTATTTGAGTACTTGAATGGAATATATTTTTATAGTATAATGAGACCAAAGGAAAATTATGAACTTATATACCTTGAATATAATGTGAGGAGGACCTCAACATGACTTTTAAATCATGGATAGTCCTTTCTAACTATATGTCAGTTTTTGGGTGATATGTGGTGCTAGAATAATGTTCAGTATCAAGGGAATTCTGATTTCTTTTCCAAATTTTCTATATAAATCATGGATCATGATCTAACACAATTGAAAGAGGTTCACCATGATGTCTTAAAACATCATTAATATATAATTTTCAAACACACATTTGTGGAAAATGTTCCGTTATAGTGAGGAAATGTGGATATTTGGTATGGTGATCAACAATAACACATATCACATCATTATTTATGAGTGTATTTTATAACACAGTGTCAAATTATATATTGATTTCATCCCATTTTTATATAGGTATAGGTATAGGTTGAATTAAAACTCTAGTATGTTCTTATTCATCCTTTATATTCTGAATAACCCAACATCTAGACACATAATAGGCAACTTACCTCTTAATATTTCCCCACAAAATGTTCCTTCAAATCTATATACATAATGGTATTTAAGGAAATTAGAGTTATGGTAATCATCCTACAATTCCGTTTTCTCCACACGTATAGAGGGAATAGATAAACTCTTTCTAAATTTCAAATTACCATCTACAAAAATGAAGTCATTCCATTTTCTATCATTAATAGTTTTAATTTTATTTTGGAAATTCTCATCATCAGAATGAGAACATTTTATCTTTTCCAATATAGATGGTATGATAACCATTTTATAGAGGAGTTATTTCCCCCTTCCTTAATAATTCACTTATTAATATTTACCACATCCATGAACATAAGATCCCTGTAAATCCTCATTTTGTTCAGAACTATGTGATCCTTCCTTCTCAATGCATTCACAACCTTATTTTTCTTCCCTGGTTAGTATTCTATTCTGAAATCTTAATCCTTAAATAGCTCAATCCATATCTTTTTCCATATATTGAGTTCATTATATGATAATATACATTTCAAACTCTTGTGATATGTTTATATGTAATATATTTCACCATAGAGATAGTGTCTCCGTAGATTCATATAAATGATTGTAACTACTAACTCAAGATCATGAGTTGGATAGTAAGTTTCAAGATTATTTGACTACATTGATGCATATGAAATAACTCTATCTTTATTCATAAGGACACAACCAAGTCATTTCCTTGATGCATCATTATTAATTATAAATCCCAGATTTCCCAATGGTAATTTCATGATTGAAACATTGACAAATATTATCATAAATTCTTTAAAAACATTCTTCACATTGTTTTTTCCACATGAACATAACCCATTTTTGTGTGAGTTTTGTTAACTGTTTAGCCAATCAAATAACATTGTGAACCAAATGCTGATAGTAACATGCCAAACCAATGAAAAAACATACATTTTTATGCTCATTGGTACATGTCCTTCAGGGATTGCCTTTAAACTTACAATATAAATAGAGATTCCATCATTGGATACAATATATACAAGAAAATAAATTTCTTTAAATTGGAATTCAAACATGATAAATTTACCATATAACTCTTTCCTTCCGAGAGAATCATGAATGACCCGCAAGGTATTATCCTGGTGTTTACAGCTTTAAAATACACCAGAATGTCATCAATGAATACCACATAATAATAATAATAATAATAATCATCATTTAATAATATATTCATTAGATGTATAAAAATACAGGGTTTATTAGTCATTCCAAATGGAATTACTATAAACTTATAATGCCCATACTTTATCTAGAAACCTATCTTTAAAATGTATCCCTTATTTACCTACAATTTTTGAGATCTAAAATGAAGGAAAATAATTGAAAAAATTGATTTCCATGAAGTTGTCCAAAAATAAACAATGAGAAGAAAAAGATAATTCTTATTTATTTTAATTTTATAGAATTACCCATAATCAATACATAGCCTAAGGGATCCATCTTTCTTATTGTCAAAGAGAACAAGGGATCCTCATTGAGAAACACTAGGGAGAATAATATCATTTTTACCCCAATACTTTAATTGTTTATTTAGATATCCTAATTTAATTATGTCCATTATAGTAGGATTCATTGATAATGGAAATTCATTAGGGATAAATCTACAGAAAAACTCAAATTCACGCTCTGGGTTGTGTCCAAGTAATTCCTCTGGAAATAAATCAATATATTTCATTACAATTGGTATATCATCTATTTTATGATTACAATCTTCATCACTAGATGTTTTTTTCTCTTCCTCCCCATGAATTTCGTTCAATATAGTTACTATGGGTGGATCTATATAAGAATAAGATGATGATGTTTCTCCTCCAAAGATAGGGAACTCTTCTTCTTCAGCATAAATCATAGTTTTCTCTTTCTTACAATAAATTTTCACATCATAGTTTCAAATCCAATCCATACCTATGATTATATCATATTCAACAATAAAAATGTTGAAAAGGATAGAAATTAAATTATGTTTATTGGTCATAAAGGGGACTAACATACACATCATTGTCGAAATGAGACTTACCTTTTGAGTTTTGACGAATAAATCCATTGATAAATCAAAAGGGAAATGTCTAAATTTATTAGAATGGTGGGAAGATATAAAATAATTTGATGATCTAGAATAAAAATAAAACATTGGGTGTGTTTGAGGATATGATTAAAGTACCTTTCACCAAATCATTAGGAACATCATCCTTAATAGTTTTGATTACTTATGCTTTCCCTTCTCCCTTAGCCTTTTATAGAGAACATTTACTTGACTACAAGGGAAATAATTTTTATTGTGTATCATCTACATAATGTTTAAACACTTCACAATAATGAATCATTTATTTCATTTTCAATTACGAGTATGGTGACCTTTTTATCCACACTCGTAACAAACTATAATCCCCAATAAACATGTTACAAGATGTTTCATTCAATATTCATTATAGGATAGAATGTCAACTGTTCCATTCATCCCAATTTCTTTATTTAATATTATATAGTGTTTAGAAGCCCTATAATTCTATTTCATTCCCTTAAAGTCAGAAGAAAAATAGTATTATTTATTATTTTAATAGCACATGAGACTATATCATCATATGATGAGAATTTTTGGGATACTGCTTCCCATTAGAAGAATTATTTTAACAAATAAACGAATGGATCAAACATTATCTTTGTATTGGTCATATCATCCTCAAAATTCCTTACTAACCATGTAATGTTGGCTTCATGATTATCCAAGTTCTCATCTTCATTCTTACTCAGACATTGAAATTTCACCTCTATATTTTCTCTCTATTTGCGAGGAAAATGTTTTTCTAATAAAATCTCCTTAATAAAATTCCATTCATTGTTTTTTGTTTTTCCTCCTCTTTATATTGAATCAATTTCATCCATTAATATAAATCACCTGAGATGTGATAAATTTCCATGACAACCTTCTCTCTTTCATTACTTCCCAATGAAATGAATATATTCTATAAGGTACTTATCCTTTTCATAGCTTTAAATGAATTTATAGTCCCATTGAATAATGGATGTTGTTTTCTCATGAATAGGTCTATCATTTTTCTTCCACATTGAGGATAGGGATACTCCATATGGGTATGGTTATTTTTGATAACCTAGGCCAGATGTCTGAGTATAATTATATGTTTTCGAGCACCGGTTTTAGCTTCCATTCCACCATCATTATCTTTCCTAGGAGGGAAATCCATACATAGAATACATGCATTGATAATGTTTCCATTCCTTCTACATTGTTCAATTTATAAAAAAATTCATACACTATATTAGGTTATAAACCGTAATGAATAATTTCAAACTATTAAAACATATATAATAAATTGAAAATTTATATATAACCAATATCAAAATCATAATATTGGTTACATTGGTAATATTCTCAATGTCATTTAGAGAGTCACATTTCCCTAATCTATACTTTTCTAATTCTCTTTTAATTGGTCTATACTAAACTTGATCTAATGCCAAATGTAAAGACTCATACCCTAGTAGCCCAGATCTGTTCCCACACTTTATTACATTTCCATATATACAAGATTTTAATCCCAATGTACCAACGATTTTAGCAGATTTGAAAACCATATTACAAACTTGAATTTTATATTACAATTTAAAATATAAAATAAAACAAAGAAAATACTTTTATAACATAATTAATCTCCTAGATTATCTATTTATATTAGTCATAACATACATCTTGGTATCCGTGGGAAAAATAAAACATTATAAATGGGTGATCATATATTCTCAGAAATTTTAAGCATACATCATAATCTATATTGAATAAAAAATCATAAATATTACATCACAATGTATAATTGAAACAAAATACATTTAAATATAATATTGAGCACAATATAGAATGAATAAATGAAAATAAAATAATTCCATATAGATAAAAACATGGATATTCTACTCATTAAATAATTATAAGTCATATCAATAAATAATCTCTTAATTAGGGAATTCATAATACCATACATCTTAAACATACCTTCAAGGCTTCATCCAAGACACCATATATAAATGTGTAAGGCCTCGACAAATTTCCAAACAAGTTTTTTCTCAAGATACCTATTGATGCATTGAGAGGATATAGTGTTCCCCACTAACCACTTATAAAGTAAAATTAATTGCTTATATTAATGGTTTGAGTCATAAATATCATATATATTCATATTAAAAAAATAGTATACGAAATGTGTATATATTAACCATGAACAGTGAATGGAATCAAAATACCACAACCACATTAAAAAATGATCATAAAAAATTTAATAAAATATAGAAGTGGATATCATATGTGATTAACATCAATAAGGTATAATAAATGACTATTTATACTGACATGGATGAAAATACACTAATAAAATCAACCAAAAATTTATTGGGAGAAATATCATTTTTTTACTTTGAAATAAAATATTTAAAAGTGGAACCATTATAAAAGAAAACATTTTATTTAAAAACTACCTTGTATGTGTTTATAGTAAACATAAAAACAAAAAGTTGTAATTATGGATGAAATGTCCTCTCATTTTCTATAACTTAAAAAATCATTTTGTTTTATTGTAGCAAAAATTAAAGAAGTAGGTCATTTGGAAAATGAAAAAAATACTTCTTACAAACTATTTTTTAAGAATTTGAATATCAGTATAAAAAATTAAATTTTATTATGATAGTAGTAAAACATATTTTGAATTTTTTTAGATAACATGGACATGGAATAAAAATGTTCCCC
Source organism: Viscum album (assembly GCA_963277665.1). Lineage (NCBI taxonomy): Eukaryota > Viridiplantae > Streptophyta > Magnoliopsida > Santalales > Viscaceae > Viscum > Viscum album. The sequence continues at coordinate 2,058,084,785 of OY728133.1, read as the reverse complement.
AGTAGAGACATAAACTTAAATAATCTTGAATAATAAAGAGATTTTTTAATAACCCTTACCCTGTACTTTATTTTTGTTGAATGTTATTTAAAATCCTATATTATGGTTTAAAGCATGATATTATTTTATAATATAACCAAAACCATTATTATGATACCATATATGATATTATTATATCTTTTTGTTAAAATTATTTCTTTATTACTATTGTTTTGGGTGTTTAGTGCTTTAATTTATTATACATTTTTTGTTATCTGTGTCCTATCTCATATAAATAAGATAATTTTTTCTCCAAAATGTTATTAAATTAGTAGATATTATATTTACTCTATATATACATCTTTATAATCACACATCAATGTTTAACATGTAAAATGAATCACATCATGTCATAGAGATGACACGCCGTATGTACGCGTGAGCAATGTCATTCCCTAAATAGTTAAAGGGTAAGGAATTGGATGGTAAATTTATTATAAATAATAAATATAATGTAATATTTATTATTTATATTAATTATATAAATCATTATACCAATCTATACAAAGTGGTGATGAAAAATAAATTATATCACGGTGTGGAGACGGTTAGTCGTACATACGCACCTAAGGTGATTTTGTTTTTTGTTGGATGGATAAAAGGTGGAAACTGGTTGTAACATAGTAATAATAACATATATAAAAGATATGATACTATATTTATTACATTATTATGAAAAACCCACATTAATAATAAGTATTATAAGAAATGAACTTGAATGAGTTGGTAAAATAATTACATCTTCTTCAATAGTCTTCTTTACATATCTTCTTTAGGGATCACGATTTGTTTTTTTTTGGAAGACCATAAAATAAATAACATGTATATGTATGTTTTGAAGATAAAGAGGTATGTTTTTGTTGATATATAAGGCTAAAAGTGGTTTGAATAATTGAGGGAGGACGTTAAAATTTATAATTTAAGTGAGGGTCACTGTTGGAAACTATTAAAATATTTAATTATTATAATTTAATTTCACATTAAAATGGATAAAAAGGGTGATATTTAGATTATAACAATATTAGTGGTATAAATCATTAAAATATATAATTTTTTGATAATTTAAGGACATATTCATACACTTAACTTATGGCATTAACCCTTATTTAACCTCTACAACTCATACCATGACAACATGTGTTTTTACTCTTCAAGGGTCAATATAATTACTATAAAATTTGAAAATACCCATAAATGGAACATGGATGACATGGTCCACATTATATCAATAATTTTGGAGAATGTTTTATTTTTATGAATTTTATATCATTAAATAAAATGTTATTTATTTTAATATAATATTAATGACAATTTTGATAATATTCATTAAATTAAATTCTAAAAAAAAAAAAATAAAACAAAATATCTTAAAACAAACACATCTAATATATCAATAAATATTAAATTATATATATAAGATTATTCAATGGTATTAATTATTTCAAAATATATTTACTTGAATGTTTTTATAATCATTTATTCAGTATTCTTATTAATTAAACAATTACTGCATCATTATTATGTAAGCCTTGCTGGTCATTATTTATTTCCTAAAAATTAAAAATAAATTATCATGATGAAGATAAATATTTTAAATTTATAATAAATATTTATATTTTTAGATATATTTGGAATAACCTCTTATTAAAAATGTAATAATTATTAAAAACATGAGTATGACATATTTGTTGTTTTTAAAATAAAACACTATAAAATGGTGAAAGTTATCCAAGTTGATCTATAAGGACAAAAAATCATCCATAAGATTATTTTGGTCAACAATCTCTCATCAAATGAAATTAGGACACGACTTAGGGATATTTTATTATATTTATAATATTATTTTTAACTCTTAATTACGTGATTTAAAAATAACTCTGGAAATAAAAAGTACTAAAGTTACTTTTCATTATTTACAAAATTAAAATAGTACTATTTACTAAATTTGGACCTTACAATTAAGAATATGTAATCAATTGTTCAAAAATTTAAAACATAGAAATGACTAAAATTAATTTAAAATTAATCGCATTATTAGAATAAGAAAAGATGTTTTTTAAGTGGGAAAACTTAAAATATAGAAATGTTTTTATATACAATTTCATTGTGAATTTGATTTTAATTCCCTAAATTAGATTAAATGATAAAAAATTAATCTAATTATACTTTTAAACCACTTAAAAATATAATTTAACACTATAAATTATTTAAACAAAAACCTATAGTAAAATAAAATGTAATATTTTACCAGTATTCCTCAAAACATTAATCATTTTATAAAAATACAAAAAATTCAAAAAAATAAAATTTTCGAATTATAGAACCAAAATAATATGATTATTTTATTAAAAAATTATTAAACTGTAAAAAATAAGATTTAATACAAGTACACCATAAAAAGAAAGTATAAATGCCTTTTGAAAAATATATCATTTAAATGATTAAAATTGAATTCATTCATATCTCATTCCTATAAAAACATTATATTGAATGTTCAAATCATTTGATTAAATATTTATAATATATAAATCTCATAATGTTATTACTAGTATTCATTCCTTCCATTTTAATAGCTATGTTTTAACATTTACTTATTAATATATCATTGTCCATTTGAACTCATTGTTGTGTTAAATGAAATATATTAAAAAAAATTAAAAAGAAAACATTCCATAAATTATTGTGATGTTACGTACGACATACTCCCTCCATGAATCGTGTAATTTTTTAATCTATCTCTACCTTTTATCAATTATTTTAAATATATATATATATATATATACTTAATATATCACATATTTATATAATTATTAACATTATAGATACAATAGAACCAATATCAATGTATAAGATCCTAAACTATTGAAAGATAACACACGATAAACAAAGCAGATATCAATATGAATAATGTTTTTGAAAAGTATTTGTCAAAAAATTGATTATAAAAGATTATAATTAAATAATATATGGAATCCTATATGTGCTCATGGATCTGTGATATATTTAAAATAAATATGCACATCATATATAGGATGATCAAACACATATGATGTGAGTCACTCTTGGGAAAATGGTTTCTCATATATGTTTTTTTCTTTGAGACATATTACTTATTCACTACTTGTTTATTACATGTTTTTTATATATTGGTCGCATGATATTGTAAAACATGATTTCATTTATATTAATTTTATTTAAAAAATCAATTAAAGCTATATATTTCATAAGGTTTATGATTCAAAAGATACCAAAGAGGTAAGTGTTTATTTTACAATATCATCATTATTTGAGATTGTTTATTTCTATGTATCCACTAGGGAAATTATTTAATATCATTATCTTAAAACTAATATATTTTATTCTCTTGTATTTATTTCAATAAATTATAACCTTTTTCCTTTTAATTTCCTCTCTATAAGTTTACATGATACCAAAATAATTATTTTATGGAATAATGACAATTTTTTACTTTCCTTGGAAAAATTTTATTCCATGAACACATTTTCATTAAAATAATTTAAAAAATGTTTTTATTATTCGGAAATGTCTTATTATTGAAATTTTATACCACTTTTTGACTTTCTATCAGATGGTTTGAAAGAATCCTTATATTCATTTTATGAACAAGGTACTTTTTTACTTTTTATTGAAAATGTGAATGTAATAATTATTCGGAGTTACAATACATGATGGTAATTTACTGATAGAATGTACTCTAAATGATTTAAAGACCACTTTAAATATTTCCACTAATATTCTCATAGAAATCTGTTCCTCTAGAATTCTGGAATTTCTTAGTTTCTAAATGAGAAATTCAAAGTGAATGGGTATTTTACTCAAGAATGTTTTAATTAATTTTTTATTGTTTTCTATTCATCACTAAAAACCCCATTTACTATATAATTGGGATATGTTGAAATTATTCCATTCTTATTACTTTTCTGAATGGTTTATGATCACTTTGAATAGGGAAATAATTGACATTTTGTATGTTATTTCTTCTGGTACAAATAGTTTTTTACTAAGTCATACTGGTAATTTTTTATTTTATATTAAAATGATGAATAGATATTACTTATTATGTGATTTTTATGGCCCAAAATTATATTATCCCTCAATTCATCGATAGGTACCATGGGAAAAAATAGGTTGTGTATTAGGTTGTGGCCTTTATATATTTTGGTTATATTTGTTTGTAAGAGGCTATGACAAAGAGTTTAAAATACTAGAATTATGAAATCCATCATTTTTTTTGGAATGGCCTGAATGCCTTATTTTTTTATTTTATTGCAGATAATCCCCCTTTTAAGGGATGTAGGGGAACACATACATGACCCGTAGGCCCAAGTCATAAGGCCCGACATGACTCGCAATACATGACCCGAAGACCCAAAGCCATACTATGCCCAATACATGACCTGTAGGCCCAATCCATAGGAACTACCCCTCCCATAGATTTTGCATCATTGATCACCTTTCTCCCCACCTTGAATTGTTGATCGTCTTGCATTGGCCCGTATAAAGTTGCACGGTGCCTGGTCCTAATGGCGGTTGTCATACCCTCTCATTCTTCCAATTAGGTAGCTCTGCTTCTAGTGACTCCTAGTCTTGTTTCTCTGATCCTCTTCTAAGGTCTTCTCTATATGAACTGGGCCACTCCGTGGTATTTGTGGCCCGAAGTCCCTAGGGTCTAATGACCTTTGATGTCCCAAAGGGCCTGGAGACCCATAGGCCCAAATCAGTGGCCTGAAGGACCAAATCGGGTGAATAGTTCTGGCTGCTACAGTACTGAACAGTACTGCTACAACGCTTCTACAGTAATGCTACAGTACCCCCCGGAAATTTATCTCCACCCGGTTTTGAACCTGGGTCTCTTGGATGCCAAGCAGGAGCCCTTTCCACTCAATTACGTGATCGTTGAAAAAATCCATCATTATAAAATAAGGTATTGATGTCTATTTCATTATTCCAATGGTTTTGATATATATGTATAAGTTTCAAGATTATGTGATTGTTTTTATAAAATTATTTTACCATAAATCATTCAATCCACATTATTCATTTGGTTATGTTGTTTAATCAATGACACATGTTTTCATATATTAACCATTCAATATTTATTTTTTATTAATTATAATATGATTAATTCCATTATTCTAATACCCTTACTGAATATAGAAGATCGCCCTTAAATATTTTTCCTTTCCCAATGATTCAATTATTGTATTATGATTGATATTCAATGGTATACAAGAGATAATACTGATGTTCTTGAGAAAATACAATGTTGTATTTCATATTTTCAAATGTAAAGTGATATTCGTGTATTTTTCATGTTTATTAAGACTAATAAAATATTTAAATCACTTTTATTTGATCTCTTATATCTTTTACCAATGTAAAAAAATACCCCCCACCTCTAGGATACTGTGGATTGTGTCTTTATATGTGATAGCCATTGATTTTTTAGAGATATAAATCAATGTTTTTGGATGTTTTTTATCATAGTTTTATATTTGTGACAAATGGAATGAGAAAAAGTGATCATGAAAAAAATTAAAAACCCTTATTAACTATTGATTGAAGACTTAGAGATAGAGGAAGGAAATTTTAACTCTTTTTAGGATGAACCAAATAAGGGAGAAAAATACATAAATATCATATTAATAGATAGAGTGGACCATTATTATATAAGAATAATTGGATAAGGAGAATACATAGTATAATAAATAAAATAAATTTATTATATAATTGACTATATTATATTTTCATTGGATAATTTTACACTTTTATAAATATATTTGAAGGAAAACGTACCAACATTATTAAAAAACTATTGAAAAAATATCAATTAAAATGAAAGGTGGTGTTGCATCATATATTATTGATGTATCACCTAGAAAAATTATTTTTTTAATAATATCAGTTTTCTATTACTAAACATGAAGGTATATACAAATCTATAACTTTATTCATCCCTCTATAAATTATTACATTAAATTTGAGGAAGATGAATTATTATTTGGTCGATTAATGATTTATCCCTCAACATTATTTCCTATTCAGTGATCCTTGATGGGTAATGACCTTATATAAAATTTTTATCCGTAGAAATAATGCGTATTAGTGGATTTTTGTATAATCGAACATCACATTATTTATTCCCTAATCATATGGCCTAATTTAGGTTAGCCAAAACAATATCCATGCCTATATATGATTTATATTTTAAATATCCCTTCAACAGAATGTTAAAATGAAATGATATTACTAATAATTAAAGAAAATTATTTGAAGGCTTGTGTGGTTTAGAAGATAATTTTTATATTTGGTAAAAACCATGGTTCACCCCCATATTATGGTGACTTAGGTATCCCATTATAACTTGATAGTCTCAATAGTAACATAAAAAATAAATAAAAAACTACAAACCAATAAATAGTCTTATATAATATGACATACCTAGTAATGTGATGTAACACTAAGAATAGAGGGTTCACTCAGTATTTCTTTTTTAACTATTTCCTTCTTGAACTTATCCTCTATGATTTTTCTTAATTTTGTACCTCTTGAATATTTTATTTCATCCATATCTATGAAAATAATAATATTATGAAATACAATGAACAGAAAAATTTTAAAAGGTTTTGTACCAATGATTGTAGATACATCCTTCATTTTTTTCAGTTTGAGCCTTATAAATATATTTTATAACTAATATAATGAAGTAATTAAAAATTTGAGATGAAATTATGCATAACTCAAGAAGTAAAATAGTTGGTAAGCTACCATCCTTTACTATTGGGAAGGTGTTATCTTTTAAAAAATGTTATCTCACAACTATTCTCTTTTGACTATTATTTTACTAGATCTCTTTAGTTTAAAAAGTAACCCAAATTGAATGATAATGATCTATTATTTATAGTTTTCTTCTTCACCAAATAAATTACCTTAATTGATTCCCTTAAATAATAGAAATTAGAATATTTTAACCATTTTAAGAACATCAACATTATGAATATGTATTTTTTCATGAATATTTTTACTTTATCACTTCTTCATGCACATCATCATAATGATTTTTCTTCTCTTTCTGGAAACATATTTTTCTTTCTTACTTTACTACAAGAATCATGGTGTCAAAAAAATTAAATTATTTATCAACTCTATGATAATGTGGAATATGTTAGTTAAATGTTATCAATTTCATCAATCTCTTATTATATAGGATAATTCTCAAACTATAACCATTATAGATCATGAAATCCTCCAAATAAAATACAATAATGTGAGATGATATTCTATTTTTCTAATTTCATGAGTAATCAAATCACTCATTTAAAATGTATTCATTCATCTTTAAAAATTATGAAAATATCATATTTCAACTAAAAATGTTCTAATTTATCTCTCATTATTCATCATTCAATTCTCACAAAAATCCTAGATTTAATATTTTAATTAAAATCATAATATTTTCTCTGTTTATTAAAAATATACATCATAAAAATAAATTCCTAACCTATACAAAGGTTTTACATCTTCTGGTTTCATATCATCCATCACCCTAGGAATATTGAAAGGTAGAATTGGTTTTTTTGGCCTTAGGTTCTTCATATGGCTTCATAATTCTCCATGAATAATATCATGAAAATTATAAAAAAATTATATACTTATAAACATTCTTTTTATTTTCCACATCTGAGCTCTCATTCTAAAACGTGATGTTATATGACAAACCATAAAATACATTTGTTATTCTGTTGGATCATCCACACATTGATGTGTTAGGATTCGCCTCTAGTATATATATATATATATATTTTTATTTTTATTTTTGTGAAATATAATAGTGTTATATTCCAAGACAACTCCATTCACGTCAATAACTTGTTTGAACAAGAAAACCTCAACAATAAACTTTTAATAAATTCATATTCTTCCCATTATCTTCCAAACCCACTTATTGAAAATTAGATTGAATCCTGATTCAAGTGAAACATCAATATTTTTATGAATTAATGATTAATAATAAATCATTAAATTTAAAATATTTAAATAATATAAATATTATTCTTTATTATGTCATTGAATTTCCTAGATCATCTAGTTACATGGAAATATGCTTTAGATTTTTTGAGTTAAATCTATAAAAATCTACGATCATTTGGGGTTATTTATATATATGTTTATCTCATATTCCAAATTATACTGAAGCCTTTGATCATTTTTTATTTCCATTCCACTTTTTAGAACATTGATTCCAACATCTTCTTAGAAACATATTCAACACATAATCAATATTTGCATTCACATAATTTACAAAAAAAACACTACTTATCAAATACCATTCCATCGGTTCAATAATCCAGATATTTGGATTTGTTTTCAACTCAAATAACTTATAAAGTGTTCATAAAATTAAAACTTTTATCAAAGATATTTTTCGTGTATACATAATAATAGATAAAATATATTTCTTAAATTAAGGATATCCCTTGGTGACAAGTAATTTAAGTCTAGTGGCTTTGATGTTCTCCACCATAATAAACTCACTTATTTCCCCCCATTTATGTAATATGTTCTTATTTGGAATCAATGTAAGGTAATAAGAGTTGTGTAACTTTTCCATCAATTGACAACAGAATATAATAAAATGTGGTTCACACCAAATATTTCATTAATTATTGGTAATGTATAAATATGAATATATAAACTTTTCTATTAAAATAATTCATTTGGATTGAAATTTGTGAAAATATAAACAATATCCATAAATATATATTACAACCTCACATATCAATTTTAAATCTTATATTTTATGAGATTATACTTTGTGTTGATATAATTAGGTCTATATTATTTTATTTAATTTTTTATATAGCAATTAAAATTTGATTATGATAAGAAATTAAGAATTTTTCTACTAGTTTCACAATTAAATATTTGAACTTCCCTTTTATACATATTATTTATATTGTAACCCTGTCCTTTTACACATAACATTACATGATTTTATGCATAATTTTACAATAGAAAACTACCCAAGGATTATAAAGTCTATAGTCTTTGCAAACTAGGTACATAAAATTGAAAACATAAAACATATATATATTTGATCTTCATATTATGTCCTAACATAATTTGTGATCATACATCGGCATAGGACAACTTTAGGATAACATGAACAATGTGGTGAGCTAAAATCCAAGTAAGGAAATAAGAATAATAATAGTGCATTAACACATTGGTCAGAAGGAATGACATAATGAAAATTAAATGCATGGAACATATGGAATCATAACATATAAACATGGGATAATATAAAAATGGACTCATAGTAAATTTAAAGAAACATAAAAAATTAATTTAGAATGAGTAAAGGATTATTGGACATAATTGAGCACATGTCATGGTTAACCACCAATACTGTTGCACATGGTAGCACGAGTAAGGGCTAACCGCGAAGACTATTTCACATAACATCTCATTATATCCAACGTTACCCAATCCATTGGAGTTATATCTAGGAACACCCATATTAACATGTTCATGAATATGTTTTATACATTAATAATCATATATATGAATCATACATAAACATAAGGATTCCCATGGAAAGAAATGGGTATGATAATCATGTCATAAAGCATAATGAATGACTGTATCATAGAAATATCCATGAAAGAATGGAATTAAAATATACTTGGAAATTCATTAGTTAAAATAAACATATATAAATTTATTTTATGCCAAATATAATTTGAAACATAAAAGAAGTGTATTTTATAAAGTTTTTCATTAAAACATTTTAGTTGAGTTTTAAGAAATATAATAACGAGCATTTAAAATAGAAAAGGGAATAATAAATTATAAAAAATTAGAAGTGATCCAAGAATGTTTTAATAATAAAAAATTAGTATTTTGAAAATAATGGTGGCTTTAAACATATGGTATAGTGCATGTGAAATTTAGTACAAATTCAGAAAGTTCCCTTAAAACAGGTTTTCTTATCAGGATGTCTTTAGGAGGGAATCACATAATGGAATGTATATACCAAAAATAGAATGGTTAACGGATCTTGAAACATGAGTTTGTACATGTAAAAATTAATTATAAGATCTAAGTAAAAATATATTTTTTTTCATTTGGGTAAAAATATAGTTAGAAAAACCCAAAGGAATAATGGTGGTTTGGGTAGAATCACTTACCTTAAGTCCGATAGTGTTCTCCACTTGATATAAATGACCTGAATAATCAAATTATCTTCATTAATAAGTAATTACATAACCTATATTACATTTAATTTATCTAGTATATGATTTTTAAGTTCATTCATGGGTTTTTTTGAGAGGTTCAAATTCATTGTTTTGGTCAGTTTGTTCCATGATCGGTTTAATTATATACATGAATGGATAATCATGTAGAATGGGGATGGTTGTCCAGAATTGGAGTTAAATTTTATTATTGATCATCCATAAGGTTACATGGTTGTAAATTTCATTTGGTTATCTGGAGTGAAGTTGAAACATTATATAAAATATTAGTGATAACCATTTGGGTTAAATTTCAGTTTCTTGATCACAACAAACACATTTTGATTTATAAAACAAAACCATGTGTACAAAATATTCCATAACTATAAGGCCCCAGCCTTATAACTTACTTAATATTGAGTTATTACAATATTACACATTGAGGATCATTTCAGGTTTAGAGTTTTAGAGCATTAGATCATAAAACTTGCATTACATTCCACATTTAAACAAAGTGGTTACATAAAGATAGTATTCATTTTTTCCAATCAACGGAAACATATTTAAAATAATACATGGAATCTTTATTGACACTTCCTTGACACTATCATCACATCATGTACCTTTCCCTTGACCTGTGATAAACATTTCAAAAAACATGGGATGAGCATAAAAAGCTCAGTAAGGGTTAAAAAAATATGGAAAAGAAACAGGAGTTCATATATACATAAGAATGAAATCATACATTACCCATAAATCATAGGCACATTAATATACCTCATAAAATCATGAATAAATCATATAAATAATAAGAAATAAAAGGTAACTTGAGGCATTCATAACATTCTTATGTAGGAAGTAACCCTCTTCGTTACGTTTGGAATTCCCACCACAGTATATTCCCTAAATCTCTTTGGAGAAACCTTAACATTTCACTCCTTCGCGTTACCCAATGCATTGGAGAGCTATATCGGTCTCACCCGACCATAGTTTATCACGGAACCACCCATCTTCATAATAATGCCCAAGAACCATAACATAATCGTATCACATAAAACATGCATAAAGGAAACATAACATTTCCACTTTTCAATCACAAGATATCAGTACAACACATTGATATAAAAAAATTATGAAAACCATTTTCAATACCAAAATAAAAGAAAAGTAAAACATGGTATTTATTTTTCTTTTAGAAAGAAGGTATGGCTTGTAGAGGAAGCCAAAACTCAACTAATGGTCACGGCGGCGGAGAAGTCGTTGTTGCCCCATACGTAAGAAAAAAACATTCCCTTTTGTCGTTTAGTAAAACACTTCGTATAAAAAAGATTCCTTTTTGGATAAAAGTAAAATTCAAAGGGGTTTATACATCGTATAAAAGAAGTTTGTGTATAAAACAAAATATGCCTCAATGAAAGGAGATTGAGACGGATTCCCATACAAAGATGGTATCCTTGGTTTAAGGATAAATCAATTACATAATTATGTATGACAAAATAATACACCAAATATAAGTGGATATTAAGTGTAAAACAATCATAGGTTATTCACACATATTTATATAACTACATATTCATGGAGTAGAAGTTTATCCCAAAGAATCAAATTTGGGTTAAGAAGTTCCCTTGAAAAAATTTGATAGCCTAACGGTGTCACTACAAAATTCAAAAAATGGGTTGATGAGAGATAAAAAGTGTATCTCATCACATGGAAATAAAATTTAAATCACTACGGATATAGAAGAACATATTACAACCTAATGTTATGTGAATTAAAAGACATAACAAAATAAGTCTTTTAAAAAGAGGAGGGTGAAAGGTTCCCTTACCGACATGGGTATCTTTCGAAACATACACCCATGAAAGAATGACAATAAAAAATTGATGTAAATACTCATAAATGAAAGTATATTACACAATGAGTAAGATAATGGGCAGTACATACACCACTCAAAGGAAATTGTGGCAAATGTAGCATAAATCTCACGGGAATAAAAGTGAGATGAAAAATCCCTTATGAAAACTCGGCAGCCTAACAGTGCCACTTAAAACTTCCAAAAATGGATTGATGAGATCAAATAGGGTCTCTCATAATATTAAAATAAAATGTACAACAAGAGGAATATAAAATAACATCCCCCATCATAATAAAGAGGAGCTTAAAAGAATTGACATGAAGGAGAGTACTTAAAGAGAAAGAGAGGGGAAATATCTCTTAAGAAAATTTGAAAGCCTAACGGCGCCACTCAAAACATAAAAAATGGATTGATGAGAGAAAATAGGGTCTATAATCATATGAACATAAAAATTAAAGTAATATTAATATAAAAGAACATCCCAATAACAAGAATGATGAGAATTAAAAGGAATGACATAAAAGAGTGTACTTAAAAAGAAATAGAGGAGTAGGATCTCCTACCTCGGGTCCGAATTGACTCGATAATTCTTTAATCTCATGAATAATAAACTTGAGTTAATTTATACTTCCTTGATATCCTTTCTCAAGTTCATTATTCCTTTTATATCACTTATTACCATGTCATGAACACTATGTAATTATTTAAGCCAATAACGGTCGTTTTAACAATCATTGGTACTTGAGTCAAAAATAAACTCTTTATAATTACAAGTAGTTCATGTGTTAAAATATAAATTATATCCAGAATTTTATTCATGATGTATATATCATATATATCATATATATCCATTATATTCATGCATTTATAATATTACATAACATTAAGAGTTAAGAAATGAAATGCACCATTCATGGAGACGGTAAGTCGTACGTACGCATGAACGCTACTTCCATTTCAATTTCATAATTAATGGAATTAAAACATAATGATACATAATAGTATTTTAATTCCAGTATTTTATCACATATAATATCATTAAATATATCCTTTATACGTACCACATATGGTATTAACGAATCAAATCACTTTGAGGGGGCGGTAGTCCGCACTTCCTAAAATGAAGATATCGTGTATACCCATAATGGAAGCCATAAAGGTATGCAATAAATGAAAAATACAGAATCTTAAGGAAAAAATAAACATATTATATATCATATATAAATATAGTGACATCTTAATGGCCACCTTTGAAGGTGTTAAAAGAATGTTGAACAATCATCGTTTCGGGAGGTAGAAATTCTCCATCCACTGAAACAGTATGTTCTTTAACCATTAGATGTAGGTGTGTGTAAGTTTAGCATGAATCCTTCTTATAACAACATCCTAGTATATTGAAGATACTGGAGTTGTTACAAATGAATTGAATAAAAAGAGTTTACGGGGTTGGAAAAGCAAAATAAAAGAAAAGGACTCAAGTGAAGGCATTACCTTAAAATCGGGTAACTCCATTTGGTTTGAGCTCAAAGGCTTCCTTGGGAAGACTTCATCCCAAAGTGAGGCTTCTAAGAGTTAGAGAGGGATGTGTAGAGACAAAATGGCCAGGGGTTTTCCGAGCCAAAGTCTTTGGATGTGTGGGTAAGGAGGTAGAGGTGGGGGCCTTTTATAAGAGGAGAGGAGGGGCACTCTTGGAAAGCAAAGAAATGTCACTTTATTTTAGAATGAGATTCGGATTTTAATGGTCCTAAATTGATGTGTTTCGAGGATACAATGATAAGGGTTCGAAATCCACCCACCCAATAGGTTTTGGACATGTGTAGGTCTTTGATTTTACATTATCTTTCCATTTTATTTAAATCGTTAAATAATGAGGTCATCACTACATCATCATGATGTCATAAATAATTTAATTTATTTATTGTCTACAAATTAAAAAAAAATGATGTAGGAAATATTTTTAGATTTCCAATGACTATTTATAGTCAAAACTCTGACTTGTATAACCCCATGTAAAAATTGTTTTTGTAAAACATCTCATGTTTGTGTCATTTTTACTTGAACATTAAATAAAAACGTATTTATCTCATTTTCCAACCAAAGTGGCTCTATGGGGTCCCCAAGTTGAACCATTTATTGTCTTGGTCGGACATGACACATCCAATGAGGTTAGGACATGTGTCTAGGTCATTTCAGTTTATTAAAACATTATTCTTACCTTAAACTACACTAATTACCTCTAATCGCGATTAAAAACTTAATAAGTTACTATTCGCTAAAAATTATTCTAATCCCATTGAACAACATTTTACTTTTTAATGAAAACCATGTATGTTGGATTTTTTAAATTCAAAACACAAAGATGGAAAATTTTCATTTAAACGGAAAATCAGTTTTTATTAGTACCACTTAGTGGTTTCATTATTCATCAAAAATTGAAGTTTTTCAAAAAATTACACAAATTTTCACCCTAAGCTATATTTGATTTTCCGAATTCAAAAATGATGCCTATTTTAAAAAATTAAAAACATATAAGTTGCATTAATTAATTTAATAATTAATTCCCACTGTCAGAGCAAATAGTATGTTTTTATGAAACAATATGTATCAAAGATTGACAGTAGTTTAAGTCCAAATTCAAAGTGAAATTAATTCCAATGACCACTATTGGATTAAATGGTAAAAATATATTCTAATTTTACTTTAAAACAATTAAAAAGATAATCTAATCATATAAATAAATTAGATAAAAAAGATGTTTTGAATTAAAATACAACATTTTTCACTATTCATTAAAAAATGTACTTTATTGGAAAGATACCAAAAATTTACACAAAGTAAATTTTGATGTCCCGATTCTAAAGAAGAATTTTATTTTGTCATATATAACACATAAAATTGTCAAAAAGTATCCTTAAAAGATATTATCCATCAAAAGGCGGTTAACCAACCTTTTAAAGAATATTGGAATGTTTACGCTCAAAATTGGATTCATTCACATTTTTAATCCCATAACATTTATTTTAAAGAGTAAAAATATTTGACAAAAATATATAATCATTTTCTAGTTAGTTATATTCATTCCCGCCATCACAACAACTAGGCGTTAACTACCATTTAAAATAATATTATTTTATTATTAGAGTGAAACGTAAGATTCCCAAGAAACTCATTGTTGCGTGTTGGGTACGCCATTGAGCATAGTGTCCCCTTTAAAGTTATATAAATATTTTATTCAAAAATATGGATAAATTTGAAAATGTCATACTCTTTATTTACCTGGGGTGTTACAAGAACCATATATGGGACATTATATATATATTATATTATGGGTCAACCATAATAATGGTTTCATGACCTGAATTGAAGATGGTAAAAGAAATTGAAAACTCGTCATCTTTGGATGTGATGAATTAACACATCCAGGATGGTGTTTTAATTTCCTGTATAAAAGAAGGGTAAAGGATAGTCGATAATAGCATATTACATTATCATAAAAATAATCGATTACTAGTAAGGTACTTTATTTTTTATAACATTTTTATGAGGAGAGGTAAGTATAGAACTGAATAAAAGGATCTTGAAAGGAATGTAAAAGAATTAAAAAGGGGGATTTACCCCTTTAATTAACCTTCCTTGAGAGATTCTTAAGGGGAGAGGATTTGGAATTTGGAAGATATTTATGGATTCTGGACACGAGGGATGATCTTGGGGGTGAGAGTTGAGGTAAATCATGGAATGGAAAAATTCATTAGAAGAGTGAAGAGAAGAGGGGAGTGTGGGTGGTTTTATAGTGGAGGGGATGAGGGTTTTCTCCATATTTTAATCATTAATTTACTATTTTCCCATAAGACAATAAATGTTGACAATTACATCACCAAAAAAGTAATATTTGAATGTTATTTCGAACCAAGGGTTCTTATCTCAGTGTTGAAGTTAGGAATATTGCATTTAACTTATAATGTGTATATATGTTAAAATACTGTATTTTACTATTAAAAGAAAAATTCAAGTATTTCATAAAAATCCCAAAAATTAAACTAATAATTTTTTATTTGTAGAATCCAAAAATGAAATCAATTTTTCAAAAATAATTTTCTAAATATGATTAATATAAATTTTAATTAAAATCATAATTTACATGAAAAATACAGATTTTAAAACAATAACTGAATTTTTATTATTTTCTAAAATTAAAAAAGGTCTTATAAAATTATCATATAATCGTAAGACATAAAAACAATATTTTTTGAATAAATTTCATGAAAATATTTTTTTTAATTTTAAATTATTCATAAATTTTTAATTAAATATTAATGACTTATAAAATTACTAACACTACCATATAATCACTTATAAGATGGATAAATTTTATTTATACTCTCATTGGTATGGTTACTATTTACATGGATGATTTACTAATCATAAAGGACATATTTCTATTTATAAGGGTGACAATACTATTCATAATGGTCAGTTAGTATTCACCAAAATTAATATTTTCTTATCAGACTCCAAACATCTAACTGATCACAACCATGTATGTCAGGTTTTTGAATTTAAAGTCACGGATGTGAGAATTTTATGTTTAAAGGTCACATAGTACTTAATAGTTCATTGAGTTTTGATTTCATGTGATTACATGTAATAATTATAATAATGGAATTTCCATTGATAAAACCTTGGGACGTTACATTCTTCCCCCCTTATGATATTTCACCCTAGAAATTGTGTTTTACATTCTATGCCATAAATAGGTGTGGGTAATTTTTCTTCAATGCCACCTCCAGTTCCCATGTTGCTTCTTCGTATATATAGATCCACCATAGTACATTTACCAGGTGAGTAGTATTATTACATAAAACATTATATCTACGATCTATGATCATTAATGTATACTCCTCATATGAAATATCATTCTCCAACTTTACCACCTCTGAAGAGAGTACATTTGAAGGATCTGGTGTGTATTTCCTTAAGAGGGATGAATGGAAGACATAATTTACTTTTGACATGGTTGGTGGAGGTGCGACTCGATAGGACACACGTCCAAAATGTTCAATAATATCAAAGGTTCTGATGTACCTAGGACATATATATCATTTTTTCCCAAACATCATGACCTTCTTAAATGGAGATATGTAGAGGAATACCATGTCTCCAACTATTAACTCAAAGTCTCATCAAAAATTGTATGCATAGCTATTTTCTTTACTTTGGGCTGACTTGATGTGATGTTGAATGGTTTTCACCTTCTCTACCATTTCTTTGACCATATCAGGTCCTAGATTCTTACTCTCACTGACTTCATCACAACACACTGATTTTATGCTCCTTTTCCCATAAAGGGATTTATATGGTTCCATTTGGATGCTCGAGTGGAAAATGTTATTGTAGGATAATTAGACCAGTGGATGTTTTTTCTCACATACTTTTATGAAGTCTATATAACAAGATCTCAACATGTATTCCAGTTTCTGAATAGTTCCCTAAAAATGGCCATCTGTTTGAGGATGATTATCTGTACTGAGGTTCAATTCAGTTCTTATAGCACATTGGAGACTTTTCTAGAACATTGAGATAAATCTAAGATCTTTATCTGATAAACTATATAGTGTTACATCATGAAACATTACCACCTATTTGATATATATCTATGAAAGTATATCCAATGAGAAGTCCTCTCGAATTTAAAATAAGGGAGCTGTCATTGTAAGACGATCCACAATGAACAATATAACATTTTTTCTTCTGGATGTCCTTATAATTCTACTGACATAGTCAATGGTGATTTTATCCCTCATACATGTTTCTATGGGTAGTTATTACATAATACCCTTAGAATTTTTTCATTAAGACAATTCTTGTTGACATACTTGGCACTTTGATGTATACTAAACAATCTCTTTCTTCATATTGTCCCACCAAAAGTTCTTTCAGAGATTTTGATACATCTTTTTTCTCCCTATATAAATAGAGAAGGTTGATATATGTGTATAATTAAGATGGTCACTCTTTATCTATGGATCATATGGTACAAATAATCATGACCCAAATCTTACAACCAATTCCACATCAATCTTGAACTGAGAGGATTTCCCATCTCTAATATCTACCATCCTTTTCAGAATTTCCAAATTTTTTCTTTGAGCATCCTTTATTTTCTCCATGATGGATGGATAAGTGATCTTATGAAAAAATATTGATGATGTTACTCCCTTAATGATTCCCATGAAAAATCCTCTTTTAATCTAATAATATTGGATCCTTTTCAACTCTCATCGTTGATAACGATGTAGGATCATTTCTACTTAGAGCATCTTCCACCTTATTTACCTTACCGAGATGGTAGTGGATTAGGTATTCCTAATCCATAATGATCTCTAACCATATTCACTGGAACATATTAATATCTTTATGTGTTAATATATAATTGATACTCTTTGGATAAAAATATATCTCACACTATTCCCCAAAGCGATAATGAAGCTAGATTTTCAATGCGAAGATCACAGCTTCCAAATCTAGATCATGCATAGTATTTTTTTTATCAAGTATTTTTAGATACCTTGAAGAGTAGGATATAATTTTATCATTTTTCATTAGTACACATCCTTTTAATTTCTTTGATTCATTACTATATACCACAAATACGTCTCCCCTTGTTTGGGGTATGAATATTCGTATAGTGAGAAGCCTCTTTTTGAGATCCATAAAGCATTCCTCACATTCTTATGTCCATAAAAACATCACCCCTTTTTGTTTCATCATGTTCACTGGGTCTAACAATCATGATAAGTTCTTCAATGATCATTGGTAAAACATATCTAGACCAAGGGAGCTACGGATCTCTGTTATAATTTTTGGTCTGGGCCACTGTTAATTTTATATTGACTTAGAAGGGTTTACATATATCCCTTTTATGGAGATAAAATTCTACAAGAATGATACTTCCTCCATCCATAATCACATTTATTGTAATTTTCATACAACATCCCACTTTGCAAAATCTTTTGCAAAGTATTGAAATGCCTCACATGTTCCTCATTACTCATAGAGTATATCAGAATATCATCAATAAATTCTAAAAAACATTTGCTGAGGTAATATCTAAATAATCTATTCATTAAATACATGAAAATTGATGAAGCATTAGTGAGTCCAAAGTGAATCACTATGAACTCATAGTGTCCACACCATGTTCGAAGGGTAGTCTTGGGAATATCTTTTTTCCTCACCTTTAATTGGTGATATTTCGACTAAAGGTACACCATAGGGAAATACTGGCCCCAAAAATATGATCCAACAAGTCATCTATCTGTTGAAGGGGATACTTATTCTTTATCCAGATCTTATTGAGCTCAAAATAATTAAGGAAGAGGCACATTTATCCATCCTTCTTCTTGATGAAGAGGACTGTCCCACCCAATGGTGAAGCCCTAGGGCATATAAAACCCATCTATGGATTCTCCTTTAACTTCTTTCTCAGCTATTCCAACTCAAAAGGGGCCATTCTATAAGGATTCATTGATATAGGTAGGGATATATGAATATATTCTACTGATAACTCAACCTATCGATTAGGAGGAAGGCCAAAAAAACTATTTAGGTAACACATAAGTTTCATCCATCACGACGAGCATATAATTGATAAGTATCACCTCCTTTGTCAGAATAATTTGATATAGACATGCTTTCTCATAAGGAATTAATATTCACACTCAATTCAATGATTATAAAAGATTTTCATCTTCCTCCATTAACTTTTAGAGAATTACAGGATGCTTCAGGATGTGAAGAGTGATCTCCCTTTCTACGAAGTTGATGTTGGATTTTTATAAATATATTAAATTCATTACCAAGATAAAATTCAACTCTACTAAAGGATGTATGAAAATATTTTGTGGGAGGTTCATTCCAAAAGAAATTATTGGGGAGGAGTTACACACCTTAGATGCAATAATCTCCCCATTCATTGTTCTCACAGATAACATAACCTTCAAATTTTGAGGTGGTTTATTAACAGTTCTACTAAACATGAAAGATATGAAATAATGTGTGGAAACATAATAAAATTATACATTAACTATTTTTGAATGAATACCTATTGAACCTGTCACTACATCATTTTCTAACATCACCTTAGTAGTAGTTATAGAATAATCCCTTCCTTGTTTCCTTGGTGGTTTTTGTTGATTTCCATTGATAACCCGTGTCTTAGGAAAATTGTTCACATAATGCCCATGTTCCTTGTAGTTGTAACACTACACCAATGGATAATTTTTTATCTGAACCATCCTTTCTTCATCCAAATTAGCACGATTCTTTATATCCATTAGATAGTTTTTAGCCAGATGTCCCATTCTTCCTTATCTGAAGACATTTCTTGTTCACATTAGACAGTTCACAGGATGCTTCTTCCCATAATTTTGAATAATGGGATGTTCTATCTTCTTGACACCTTGGGATTTATTTTCTGAACGACCTATATTAGACTACATATTAGATTTTTTTCACTAAATCAATGAAACCATTTAGATTCTCTAATCTCTATTTCAACCTTGAGGTCACAACAGACAATTTCCTCAAAACTTTTGAAGTCTCTAATCACCATCACTTTTCATAGAATTTTCTTTAGTCCCTTAAATATGAAATACACCTTGCTTTAGGTGTTCAAGACAACACTTAATCTTTATATTGAATGACATGTGAATTTATCTTTATAAGCCGTAAAGGACTACGCTTCCTTCTAATATAGTTTGAGGAAAACCCTCTCTATATTTAGATGGAGGGTTCGGGGAAAATATTTATTGAAAAATATTCAATTGAGTTACTCCCAATCTAATGAAAAAATTTCTTCTTTAGAAGTTGTATTTTTATAAGGTTCCACCACTGATTATCTTCCCTGTCAAATTAGAAGACTGCCAGTACAAATTTCTCTTCTTCTGAGCATTGGATGATAGAGAATATATTTTCAATAGAGTTAATCCACTATTCTGTGAGGTGGGTGGATAATATCCACTAAACATAGGAGGACTTACCAGAATTAATAATTCTATGACAACATTCTCTTTCCTTGGAGGAGGATGACATTCCATGTAATTCAAGTTATTATTCATAACTTGAGCCCATTGAGAAAGTACTGTCATGATGTTTTGATCACCTGTTCCTAACATATTTGGAATATCATTAGGGAAATATTCACATTACATATCACATAGACTGTTGGAACACATTCATCTATTTCTGTCCATTAACTATGAAAAAAGAACATACAAATAGAGGTCTTGAATATTTATCTATTAAGAAAAAAAGGAATCTTTGAACATAAAAGGATAAACTTGTATAGAAGAATTATATTCTATCTTTTGATTCCCTAGGTCTAAATATAGTTTATCCTTGATATATTTCTTAAATTATATTCTTATGGGATCTTTTTGTATTCCCTTCATAATGCTTTTTACCATGATCATTAATTTATCATAACATATCCCACATGAGTGTCAAACCAAGAGTTTAGTAAGGCTAGTTGTTGTGCACCAGTTCTCCTTCGAGTCTATCTCAAAGTGATGTTTTGGGGTTTTACCCCTAGATACATTTGTTCCAGAGCCACATCTAACTATTTTTATCTATACGGGGATTTATTTTCTTGATAAACCACATACTATATATCTACCAAAATTTAGGGATGTTTTCTTATACTTAGCCTCATCATTAATGTATTACTAAAGTGCTCTATTCCCAATCTAAAAAAATAACTAGTCTAACCTCTAATACATACTATATCACCCATTTTCTTTTACTCATAGAATTACCTGATTTTATACACAATTTTACATCAAAAAACAAGCCATCAATAATGAAGTCTACAGTCTTTGATGTATAGGTTCATAAAATTGAAAACATAAAAAAATTATTTATTTAATCAACATATTTAGATCTTAAAATAAATTTTTATCATGCATAGGAATATGGTAAAATAAATATAAAATGAAAAATGGGTTGTGTCAAAATCTCTTTAAGGGAATAAGCATAAGAATACTGTATTAGAAAATGGGTTAGAAGGCGTGGAATAATGAAAATAAAAGTCATGGAACATATGGAATCATAACATATAAAAATGAGATCATATTAACATTGATTCAAAGAAATTTGGAACAAAAAAACATGACATTAGAAATATTCATAAATCATTGCACATAGAGGATCACAAGTCATCTTTAACCACCAAGACCATTGCACATGGTAGCACGAGTCAAGGCTAACTGCCAAGACCATTGCAAATAATGTCTCACAAGACTCAACATTACCTAATGAATTAGAGTGAAATATAGGTACACTCATCTTAAAATGTTCGTGAATATGTTTTCCACATTAAGATTCATACATAATCAATTATACATAAACATAAAGGTACCCATGTAAAGAAATGGGTATCATAATCATGTCATAATGCATAATGAATGGGTGTGTCATACAAGTGTCGAAGAATGAAATAAATTAAAACATACAGGGAAATTTATAAAGAAAAATAAATATATATCATGTTATGTGATATCAAATATAATTGAACACATGAAAGAATAGTATTTAATAACTTTTTGCATTAAATCATTTTAGTGCGTTTTTAAAAAAAATACTAACGAACATTTAAAATAGAAAAATTGAATAATAATCTATATAAAAAATAGAATTGATACAAGAAGGGTTTTATTAATAAAAAAATTGGGTTTTTAAAATCAATGGTGGCTCAAAAGATATGGTAGATTTTACATGATATTGGGTACTAATTCGTTATGTTCCATTAAAACGGGTTTGCTTATCGGGAAGTATTGAGGAGGGAATCACTTAAATGCATGCATATCAATGAAAGAGAATGGATAATGGATCATGATAAATGATATTTGACATATAAAAAATATATTATGTGCATAAATATAATATACACTTTAATTTGGGTAAAAAGAGAGTAATAAAAACTAGAGGAATAATGGAGGTTTAGGTAAAACTTTTTACCTTAAGTTTGATGGGGTTTTCCACTTGATATTAATGACCTGAATAATAAAATTAGGATCATTAATTAATAATTATAGATCCTATTTTACATGTAATTGAATTATTATAACTTTTTAAATTTTATTCATGGCCTTTTTGATGGGTTAAGAGGTTCAATTTCATTGTTCGGTTCCGTTTTTTTCATGATTGGTTTACATATTTTCATGAACATATAATCATGTACTATGAAGATGGTTCTCCAAAATTTGAGTTATATTTTTTTATTTAACGTCCAGAAGGTTAAATTGTTGTAAATTTAATTTGGTTAATTGGATTTAATTTTAATCATTATATAAATCTTTAGTTACATGCTTTTGGGTTAATTGGTGGTTTTTTATCACAATGAACACTTTCTGATTTATAAATCATAACCGTGTGTACAAAAGATTCCAGAACCATAGTTGAGACATTATATATATATTATAGTATGTTTAAATAATAATAATGTTTTCACTACCATAATTTAAGATGGTAAATGATATTGAAAACCCATCCTCCGTCAATGTGATGAATTAACATATCTCTGATGCTGTTTTCATTTCTAGTATAAAAGAATAGTAAAGGGGATATTATAATAAATTATTCCATTGTCATAAAAAATTCCAGTACATGTATGGTACTATATTTTTCATAAAATTTGGATGAGTATAGGTAAGGATATTATGGAAAAAAAGGAACTTGAAATGAAAGTAAATGAATTGAAAAGAGGAATTCAACTCGTAAATTAATTTTCCTTGAGACCCTCTTAAGGGGAGATGATTTTTTTAAGAGACCAAGGTATTATAAATGTTAGGGAGAATATTGAGGATATATTTGAGAATAATTTAGGCAATGAACAAGCCATGAGATAACTTAAGTGAATAGGGGAGTGTGGTTGTTTTTTACAATGTAGGGGAAGTTGGTTTTCCCAATATTTTAATCATTAGTTTATTATTTTCCCATAATACAAGTTATAGTGATGATTCCATGACCCAAAATATTAATAGATCTTGTGAGTTCAATATATGGGAGCTTACCTCAGCAATGATTCTAGGAATAGTGCATTTTAATTATAATATATATGTATATATATGTGCGTGTGTGGTAAATTATCGTATTTTACTATTTGTAAAAATTTCAAGTATTTCAGAGAAATCCAAAATATCACCCTAACAATTTTTCATGCTGTAGAATTCAAATGTTAAATACATATTAGAAAAATAATTTTCGAAATATCATTAATAAAATTTTTATTTAAAATCATAATTTACATGAAAAATACAAATTTCAAAACTATAACTGATTTTATAATGTTCTCAAAAAGTGCACATGGTATTTTAAAAGTATCACATAATCATAAGGCATAAAAATAATAATTTATGAATACATTAAATGAAAATACATTTGATTTTTCTAATTAAAAATTATTCATATATTTTTAATTAAATATTTGTGACTTATAAAAATACCAACACTATCATGTCATCACTTATAGGATGGATAAATTTTAATTACACTCTCATTAGTAAGTTTAATATTTAATTCGATGATTTATTTTTCATAATGGTCATATTTCTAATCATAAGGGTGAGATTACTATTCCTAAGGGTTAGTTACTATTCATAATGTTTTTTTGTCTTTTCAAATTCAAACATATTACAGATCACAACTGTGTATGTCATATTTTGAAATTAAAATGACATAATTGACAATATTATGTTTAATGGTCACATAGTACATAGTAGTTCATTGAGTTGTTATTTAATTTGATTACATTGCATAATTATAAGAAGGGAATTTCCATTGATAAAACATTATGTCATTACATTTTGTGAAATACATTTATAGTAGTTTTATACACATATTAATCATTTATCAATGTAATACAGTTTTTTAAAATTATAGATTACATTGAAATTTTTTAAAAGGATTTTAAGGAATGTTTTTAATTTTCTATCAATATAATCTCTTACACAATCAGTATTTTCAAATGCCACCAAGATCAATTCTTCACCTTCTCATTACATAATAACAGAACTCAATATTTCTTCGATATATTTGAGAATTATCTTTCCATCAAATAAGTGATAATTTATTAAAAAAATTATATCTAGGAAATTATGTTATTGTGTAAAAATATTAAGTGTTTATTTTTTAAAATAAATAATTTTTCTAATTGACTTAATGGATTATTTACACATTACACTTCACAAATTCATCATTTCTCTATTTCACACCAAAAATAAAAGCTATTTATAGTACTTTATAGTATTCAATGTAAATTTTCTTTAATAATCCCATTGAATATATATCCTTAGACAAAAATACATATTTTTATTTCGTTACAATGTGTAATACCATATTAAAATTCATATTTGTATGCATTGAAATATCAAATTACATTATAATGTTTTTTAAATTACTCACAATAATAGCTCATGTAACTTATAAAAAATAAATTATAAATATAAAAAATCATAACTAAAGTTATTATTTTCTTGTCCTTCGAACATAGTAAGTCTATACATTTTCTTTAGAAAAATTTAATTTTTTTCAAATAGATTTCCAGTTGGATTATTAGGAACTATGGGCCTATTTCAACCCATAAAAGGATTTACTCTATAAAAAACCATGTTAACATAACTATTAAGGATATATATAATACTTTTTCAATAACAACCTCTTCATTAATAAATACATTTATGAAAGCATAGTCTATATCCATTTGATAACCTCTATATTGTATGTTTGATACAATATGAGAAACTTTTTAATTAGATCATGTATTTAAAAATGGTAAAATTATACTTGAAATTATAAACCTTATACCTGGTAATAACCATAGAAAAATAATCATATATTCTGACTTTAAATGTTACTTTTTCTATTAGATTTTTTATGTACACCAATAAGGTTACTATAACATTTTTTAATTCAATAATATTAATATTATCTCATTATTATTCATCTCAATCAAATACATATCTTCATTCAATGAATTTATTCACTATTTTTACTTAATATCCTTAGTAATATATCGTTGATCAACTTTTGAAAAAATAATTTTTCTTAAAAACCTCATTTTATTGTAGATTATAATAGATCTTTTAGACATCAAATGATATTTTTATGTTAGAAATTCGTTTTTTTTAATTTAATATTTAATTTTCACCATTTTAAAAAGGTCATATCATCACCTGAAAAATTATAATTATTTTCAACTAGGTTGTTTCATCATTAATTTCCTTTTCGTTAAATTTTTTAGAATTCTACATGTTGTATTAACCTATTTCTTCAAATAAATATTCATGTGACTCTATTAAAATATTCTTATTCACATTGACTTTTACTTCATTAATATCGAATATCTTATATAGAATTTTCTTCTTAACCTTTTAACAATTAAAAATTGAATATATTATTAATGTTTTTTATTAAATATATTTATGAGGAAAGTTAAAACATGACAGATTACTCATAGGACAAATGTAACATTACTTTCATGGGTAAATCTAATCAATCTAAAGATCCATTGAGTGATGAAGATGAAAAATATATTTTTTAATAGGAAAAGGAAGCTGTAGGGATACACCTAATGAGATATAATAAGGAATTTATCATTCTTTTAATTCATATAGAAAATATAAATCATTAGAAATTAAAATACTAAAAAAGTGAGAATGATAACTTGATGAAATATATTTATGAATGAATATCCTAAGGCATTTCTAACTTATATATATATTTTTCATGAAATATGAGTGATCTTAAATATATCATTGAAAATAGGGATTAAATAACTAATATTTCCATAAAAATTATTATTTCGAAGAAATCAGAAGTGAAATACCAATAGGTAATGTTGGTTTATGATAAAATATATTTGAGGAGTAGTCGCCTTTTTTTAAAAAAAAATCATTGTAATTGGTGAAATATCCAAATCACATGAGATAGTTTATAATTATACCAATAAACATAAATATTGTCCCAAGGTTCAAATAACTAATATTTTAAACACCCGATAATGAAATTAAAATTTGTAAGTATAATCTAATTGAAAATAATGAGTTTCATCACCTAATAATGAAAAATTAACTTCTACTAAAATAAATAGAGGTTGTAAAATTTTCTATAGAAAAATGGTTTGGGAGTTGAAAACAGTAAGGATAATTATAATGGAAAATTAAATGTAACTAATAAAGATTATCTGTATGAGAATACTAAAAAATTACATTGAACTTAAATAAAGGGGAAATACTAATAAAAAGATTATGAAAAATCTATTTGTTATATGGTAATATCTATATTTTAAGAGATATCTCAGTTCTATAAAATCTATAAAAACAAGGAATATGGGTGTTAGGGTACTCTTTTGATACCCTAATTAATGAGAGTCAATGAATAATATGGATTCAACATAATATTTGTAGAATATGACAAAAAACAACATGCAAAATATAATATATAGTTTCAAAATATATTTATTTCCCCAAGGAAATAAGTGGGAGGTGAGAAAAACCAAGACAAACTAAAAAATTGTCTAAAAATTATACAAGATTCCATATGAAAAAAATTTAATTATAAATCTAGTAAGTGTAGTAATATGTAATATCAATTAATTGTTATTATAGTCTTTACAAAATATTGAAAAGAAGAAAATACATGGATATTTGATAATGATTTCATGCTATACATGACTTGAAAAAGGAATATCCTGATATATATATATATATAATGACGTTTTTATTACATTTAGAAATGATTGAACACTAAATTTTGAGGATCTAGATTCATATATATTGGTAAGATGAAATACAATGATATTTCATTTTAAGGGATGAAAAATCATTTTATTGAGGTTTTCTTAGTATTATAAAAATGATAATGAGGTGATATTTGGAAAGGAAAATAAACCTCTTTAGTTTTATACTGTGAATTTTGTGGTCTAATGTGCATGAATTAATACAATGGTTCTACGAAATTCATGAATTTTTGTGATTATTTAACTCATATTAATTTGTTCTATTTTATATAATGTAAATCAAAATATCTGAATATATTAAAAAAATCATAAAATATCTATGAATCACATATTATGCTCTCTAAAAATATATTGGTTTGATAATTGTTTTGAATACATGATTGAAGAGAATAAATAATTTCATAGAATTAAATAGTTATTAAAGAGTTTTAGTCTCTATACACACCCCGATAAAATAAATTTATTTAATGGAGTAATAAATATTTAGTTGACCTCAAGAGAAACATATATCAGACCGATGATAAATTAATGTATTTATAAAGGCACTATAAATCATTAAGGGTTAAAATTATTAATCATTTATTACATTGATTTAATTCAGTACAAATCCATGTAAATTTTGGTTTGGATAATAGAATGAGATAATGAACATAAATGTTTTTGAAATCCCTTTTTCAATCAATATCAGTATAAAACATTATGGAAAATTTGATGATAGAGATTTTCATGGTATATTTCTAGGATACACACCCTATGGAAAGAGTTTCCACTGTTAAAGAAATAATATGAGGAAAATTTGATATATTGGATTTAATTGTGTTGTGAGATCAAAATACTTTGAAAAATAATTTCCCATGATATTTAAAATTTATTAATCTCTCAGTTAAAATATTTGAAAACATGTGAAAACTTTGGATGTCTATGAAAATAATTAAAATACTAATAATGATTCTAAATTATCCAATTATGAGAATGTTCATGGGGAATAATATTATAATTTAACATGATATTTGAAACATGTATTACATAAAAGGATTCATAGTCAATAGTAGTTTTATAAATTTTGTATTATATAATCTTCTATTCATATATTAATCCAAAAAATGGTGATGATTTTATGAAACACTAATTTTGGAAACTGTTGAGTCAATAAGGTTCTCTTATGACTTCTCCATTTCTTATGGTTTTATGTTTTGAAAATAACAAACACTTTTTCTTAAGAATATATTTTACTTGTAGATTTCCATTCTGTTATACTTATTGATTTATCATTCTGTTATGCTTACAGATTTTTCATTCCGTTATACATACAGATTTATCATTCTGTTTTACTTACAGATTTATCATTAAGTTTACTTAACGAATTGTCATTCCGTTTTACTTCTAGATTTGTCATTATGTTTATATACAAATTTGACATTTTTTTTACTAATATATTTTTCATTACGTTTACTTATATATTTTTCATTATGTTTTACTTAAAAAAATTTCATTACTATATATTTGTCATTACGTTTTACTTACATATTTAACAGAATGATGTACTTAAGATTCTTATTTATTGTTTTAATTAATCCTACATGATACCATTTTTCATGATACCGATACTTGTAAAAATGTAATACCGATCTTATGATACTGGTACCCAAAATAGTGATACCATTTTTCTCAATCAAATTTTCATTTTCTTAAGAACTCATTTTCTTGATAATGTTAGAGTAGTTTAATATATCATTCCAATATTATAGGATTATATTTTTTCTTAAACTTATCATTTATCATAATTTTAACATCATTTCTTATACATGAAATGATGTCATACAATCTGTTATAAACTAACCATTTTCTTTTTGACAAGTGTCAATGTCCCTCCAAAATTTAAGGAAAATTTGACAGTTTGAGTGGTGTCGACTGTTGAGAAATATTTATTATAAATACGAGTCCATTTTGACAAGCTAAAATAATGATTAAATAAAGATAATATGAAAGAAATCAAGTTATTTAAGTGATTTTTAGAGAGATAATATATTACAACTCTCAGTGCTTCGTGTATATTTCATGAACAACTTATTTAGGCATGAAGAACATGTTTAGACTTTCTTTGTGTAGACTTTGATCATGTTGATCATGGGCTTTTCGGTTTGGAAGACTGAGGTTATGATTTTCTTCTAAATCGAGGACTTTTAGGGATAGCAAGACAGAAACCGATATTCAGATTAAGGGATTACTTGGGTATGGATAAGAAAAACTTTCTTGAAAGTATAAATCAAGGATCCTTTATCCAAGTTTGTTGGATACCCTTCTATTTGGGTTAAAAGAATATTATTGTTACTTGTTCTCTATTACAAGTTGGTTTTTATTCTACTATTATTTTAACTTTGTTAAAGTTAGAAATTTTAATTTTCTTGTACTTTCTAATTCTGTTACACTGATTATATTAAAGATTCTATATGCTTTTAGGTAGAGTTTTTATTTTAAGAAAATCTTTCTTATGTTTTCATCTTAAGATTATAAAGTTTAAGAAAAAGATTCTTTAATTTAATATGTGAATATTTGTTTAACATTGTTAATATAATTTTTATAAAAGATAAAAACATTCCTTAATAAAAAGATTCCCTTAATGTTAAGAAACTTTCTCTAAGAAAGTTTTATATCAACTTTAAAGGTTCCAAAGGAATTTTTAAATTATACAATTCACCCCCTGTTGTATTTGAGCATCTCATTACAATATTCGATCCTAAAATTTGTATAAGAGGAGGTCTCTGAAATAATTATATTCAAATATAATTTTTATGGCTCAATTTTTTTCATTATTCTTTACTCCTTCATTTTTTCCTTGTTTACATACTTTAACTGCTAATAAGTTTTGTGGAATTAAATATTCTTTTAGTATGGAAGGCATTCATGTTTGATCATTGAAAAATATCAATCTTACTAGACCATTGATCTATGATGGAAATGACTATGAGTGCTAGAGAGACAGAATTAATAACTTTGTGATAAACACTGGTGTAGATAATTACGTTATGTTAACTGGAGATTATAAGATTCCTGATAATAACTTAGAACCTTCACTAATCCAAAAAATGTGGAATACTAGCTGAAATTTAAGGTATGAAATACTTTTCTTTGTTCCATGAATAGAAATATATATATATCCAAATTTTATCTTGTGAACATTCTAATATCATTTATAATAGGATAGAAGAAACTCATTTGGGAACTTCTAAAGTCATTGAAACTAGAAGATCCATGCTCAGAGCTGAGTATCATGGTTTCTGTTTTCCTTATGGAGAACCCATATGTAAGGTACAAATAAAATTTATTACTATCTTCAATAGATTACAATCAGTTGGTGATAAAGGATTAGATGATGAGATTCTTATAGACAAGATTATAGACATCATCCCTAACAAATGGGAATCCAAGAGGACAACTATAGATGAGAATAGAAAAGTTACTCAGATTTCCCTTGATGAGATGTTTGGAACTCTTCTCCAACCTAAAACCAGAATAAAGATAGATTTTGATAATATTAATAAGAATAATGTAAATTGAGGTGTTTGTTTTATAACTACTTCAAATCATTTGAATGTCAAGACTCTTGAGATAGTTACAAGATCTAAGACTAAGAAGGTTATTATTTAATTTTAATCTAGTGAAAGTGAAGCACCAAAAAATGAGTCAGCCAATCTTACTTAGAAGATGAACAATATTGATGGGAAAAATAACATTCTATATAGATACAATAAGAAATATGGAAAAGAAAATAATGATGGAGAATTGACATGCTATGAATGCAGGAGAATTGGTCATATTAGACCTGATTTTCCCGTACATAAGAGAAGAGAAAACAAGAAAATGAATTCTAAGAGGAATAAGAAGACGTTCTACTTATCAAATCATAATAATGTCTTAAAATCCAACGACACATGGAGTGATAGTGGTGGAGACACTTCTGACGACTCTTCAGAATATGAATCTTCAAAGAAAAAGAATATTGGTTTAACAACCAAAACTCAATTTCAGAATCATTATCTCATGGTAAGGTACAAACTACTAAATCCTTTACCAATATGTCTTTAAGTAAAAAAATTCTTGATAATGTTTTTTCTATATATGATGAAAACTTTTTATTAGACAATAATAATTATTTTCCTTCATATTAGGATGTTTCTAGATTCTTTAAGATGTATGAAATAAAAAATTGTAAAGTCTCTAAGAAACTTGAAAAAATAATCTATAGAATTTATTTTTAAAAAATAAATTTTGCATATAACCAAATATATTGATATGAAAAATAATGTTTTTGAAAATATTTCTAATAAACTTGAGGAATTTAATTCTGAGAAGGATAAACATTCTAAAGATCTTAAAAATCCATTTTTAGAAAAAGATGCTTTAAAGGATAAACATAACTCTAAATCTATTATTTTTGAGCATAATAATTTAGTATTGAGATGAAAGTATGAAATATTTTCCTTAAAGAAACATCTTACAAATTTTAATTATTGTAAGGAATCTTTTGAAAAGATGTATTATCATATCCGACCTCATGGTAATAATCAAGGATTAGGTTATTCTCATGAAAAACCAAATTTTAGATACAATTATTTTATTCCATCAAAAGATCCCTTTATCACTAAATGTAAAAGTGGTGGGAATTGGAAGAAGAACATCTCTTTAAATAAAGTTCAATCCCTTGGGTTTAATAAAGCTTAATTTTATAAACAAATGTTGATACCTAAGATTTTATTACCTAACAATTATGGATTCCAGAAATTTTGGATTCCGAAAACCTAACTCTTTATTTTTTAGGATAATTAAGGAAGTAACAACAACATATGGTAAATGGATATTATATTTTCCTGAAACATGACTAGTAATAAAGACTATTTCAAAATGATTTTAAAGACTAATGGTGGAAAAGTAACCTTTGGAGATAACTCCCAAGAGGAAATGGTCGGTATAGGTAACATTATTCTTCTTGAAAAAACTATCATTCCAAATGTTCTTTTTGAAAAAAGACTTAAGAAAAACCTCATTAGCATAAGATAATTATGTGATTACGGTTACCTTGTGAATTTTAGAAATGATATGTTCGTAGTTCAAAACTCTAAGGATGAGTTTATTCTTTCTGCCCTTCGGCATGAGAAATTGTACACCTTAAACCTCAAATAACATAGAATTAAAGATATAACTTTCCTTAGTTCCATTTAAGACCAATCTTTGCTTTGGAATAGAAGACTAAGATAGTGTAACTTAATTAATATTAGTAAACTTTCTAAGAAAGGAATTGTTATGGACCACAAGATCATAGTTTTGATACATCAAGAGTTTGTAATTCTTGTAAACATGGAAAGAAACATAAATCTAAATTTAAATCTATAAGTGATGTTTTAATTTCTAAATCCTTACTGTTGGTGCACATGGACATATTTGGTCTAACACAAACTGGAAGTATTTGAGGAAAATACTACGTGTTCATCTTAGTTGATTACTACACTTGATTTATGTGGGTCTATTTTCTTGCTAAAAAATCTATGGATTTTTATTATTTAAAAAACATTATAGCTCAAGTTAAAAACAAGAAAAACCTACCTTTGATAACTATTCATAGTGATCATGGTGGAGAATTTAAAAATTCGGACTTTAAAACTATTTGTAATTAGAAAGTAATTACTCACAACTTTTCAACTCCTAGAACTCCTCAACAAAATGGTGTTGTCAAAAGAAGAAATCGTATTCTTCAAGAGATGACTAGAACCATGTTGAGTGAATATTTCATAGCTAAAAATATTTGGGCTAAAGTTTTAAGTACTGCCTATTATACAATAAATCAAGTTTTAATAAGATCTTCTATTAACAAAACACCTTACGAGTAATGGACTAGACAAAAACCAAAAGTTTCTAACTTCAATGTTTTTGGTTTCAATGTATTTATCTTGAATACTAAAGATAACTTACATAAATTTTCACCCAAATCCAATGAAGGAATTTCTTTAGGTTACTCAACTAACTCTAAGGCGTATAGATTTTTTAATAAAAAAATGTGTACTATGGAAGAAACAATACTTGTCAAGTTCAATGAAACTAACCCTTTTGTTTTCAAACAACCTTAACTTTTTTTGATATATTTTATAAACATAATCTCCAAAATTTGATAGAAAATCCTTTAGATAAGGAAAATGTCCAAGAAAGTATTTCTAAGACATTTACTCCTGAAGATTTCCTACCCTATATTGATGAAATTTTTTTACAAAACCCAAATCAATTGTTACTTAGGAATCATCCTAGTGATAATATCGATGGTAATTTTGATCAACTAGTAAAAACTAGAAGTTCATTAAGGAATGATGTTGCACATGTTTCTTTTCCTAACTAATTTTAACCAAAGACTCTTTATGAAGCCTTGGGTGATGAAGATTGGATAAAGGCCACGCAAGATGATCTATAATGAATTCGTAAGGAATCGGGTTTGGAACTTGGTCAGAAAACCTACAGAAGATTCTATTTTTAGAGTAAAATGGGTTTTTAGAAATAAATGCAATGAAAATGAAACTATTGTTAAAAATAAGGTAATATTAGTTGCTAAAGTCTTTCATCAACAATAATGAATAGATTATAATGAATATAATGCTTTTGTAGAAAGACTTGAATCTATCTGTATTCTTCTATCCTTTGTAGAATTCATTAATTTCAAACCTTATCAAATGGATGTGAAGTGTGATTTCTCAGATGTTATGTACATGGAGAGGTTTATATAGATGAACCTTTGGGTTTTGAAGTTACAAAATATACTAATCATGTTTACGAACTTACCAAAGCTTTATAAGAACATAAACAAGTCCCTATATCTTGGTATGATTGACTTACATGATTTTTTATTCAAAATAAATATATTAAGGGAACCGCAGATCCAACCATTTTCATCAAGAAAGTTAATAAAAATGTTTTTATTGTTCAAATCTATGTTGATGATATCGTCTTTATATCAACTCAACAATCCTTAACCGATTCCTTTCCAAATCATATGAAATATGAGTTCGAGATGAGTATGATGGGGGAGTTAACTTTTTTCCTAGGTTTTCCATTTTCTCAAAAACTAGAAGTGACATACATATCCCAACATATGTATATGAATGATATTCTTAAGAAGTTTGGGTATGATAACACTAAAATTATATGTACTCTTATCAATACCTCTAATACTCTTGATATTGATGAAGTAGGGAACTTGTGAATCAAACATCTTATAGATAAATTATAGAAAGTTTACTTTACATAAAATCTATTAGACTTGGCATAATATTTTTTGTATGCTTATACACAAGATATCTATCAAATCCTAAAGAATCCCATTTAAAATATGTGAATCTTTTTCAGTATTTATAGGTAACTTTTGATTTGGGACTATTTTATTCTTCTGAAAATGATTTTTAACTTATAAGATTTTCAGATGCTGAATTTGGTGGTTGTAAAATAGATAGAAAGAGTAAATTTGGAACATGTAATTTCTTAGGAGATTCATACGTTTCTTGGTCTTGTATGAAACAAAATTCGGTATCACTTTCCACAGATGATGCTGAATATATTGCAGTTGGAAGTTATTGTGCTCAAGTGTTGTGGATAAAAAAAACACTCACAGACTAATGTATGAGTTTTACTAAAACTCAAATAATTTTCGATAACAAAAGTTCCATTGCCCTATGTAAAAACCTTTCACATCACTCCCATGCAAAGAATATAGATATTAGGAATCACTTTCTTAGGGAACGTACAATGAAAGGAGATATTATTCTTCAATTCTACGGAATGCTAGAACAACATGCTGATATTTTTACAAAACCATTACCATTCGATAGATTTGAATACATTAAACAGAAACATGGAATAATCACTTTAAGGTAATAATCCATATCTAATTCTTGATTAAATCATCTCCTAACATTAAAATACTTTTTGTTTCAGGTGGAGTACATATGATTGTTTGTTCTTCTTTATTTCTCTTTCTATATGAAAAATTATATTTCTTTAATAAAATATATCTTTCTCTAATTTTTTTTCCATTCAAGAATTTCTCTG
This sequence comes from Viscum album, assembly GCA_963277665.1. Lineage (NCBI taxonomy): Eukaryota > Viridiplantae > Streptophyta > Magnoliopsida > Santalales > Viscaceae > Viscum > Viscum album. The sequence goes on along the minus strand of OY728133.1, from coordinate 2,058,048,757 downwards.
AATTGAAATTCTCAAAATTGTAATTCTTGGAATTGAAATTCTCAGAATTAAAATTATCATTATTTAAATTCTCAAAAATGAAATTCATGGAATCTAAAACTTATAAGATAATTCTTATAATACTAATAAATTCGTCAGAGTATTCCAAAAGGTGTACTTTCTTACTCTATACTTTCTAATTATAAGTTTAAATTGTTGGTATTTCAAAATTTTCAATTCCTAGTCTACCTTACCTAAAAAGATCGAAATTCATATTTTCTACAGTCATCCTCAACCATCAGATCAGATCAAGTTATTTTCAGTCGTTGGATTATCTTATGAAAGCTAAAATGTCATTACTCTATCTATATAATGGGTACTTTGTTTATGAGTGATACACCATCTTCTCAAATATCTATACCAAAGTTCTATTTACTTCCGAGTCAAAGTTCTGATTTCTCATTTACTTACACTCTAAATGTCTACAGAATCCTCAGCAGTCCAGATACCGATTAGCAAGGAAATAAAGGATTGGTAAATCTTTAAGGAAAGACTGGTATGCCCAAATTTCATTAAAAAGTACAACTCCCTCATTTCTAAGGTCTTAATAACTAACTGATTGGAAATCGTATATGTGGCTAAGGAGAAACTTCAGGATCCGGTTTACCCTGATCTAGTCATACAATTATATGAATCCGTTACAATATTTCAAAAGGATGGAAAGGATATGTTTTTGTTCAAAGGTTATTACAAGACATATAAAGTTCCTTATAAGAAGGCAGCAAATGTTCTCAAGATACAGTATGAAAGAGAGGCTATTCTATTCACTCACAAACATCCCTCAAAAGATTGTTATTTTAAAAAATACATGGATTTGGATTACCTTTGTCTTAAGTATATTAAGATTCCAAAGATTACATATCTTATAGTAAATCATAGGCTGGTTTTCCTCTAGATGCAAGGATTTATTATTCCATGGAATGGGGATAAGGTCTCTTTAAATATATCTGATATCCTTTTATTATATTTTCTTGTAAATTTAAATAAGATCAACATGATCAAGTATCTCTTCCTCACCATCCATGCAGTAAAAGGCAGAACCATCAGGTCTCAGATACTTATGTATCCTGGAACTATCTTCAGTATAATCGTAATGTGCCTTCAAGAGATTAATGTTCATTGTTGATCAATCTCTAAGTCATTCAATATTTGTTTTCTTGGTGATGATACTCTAAAGATAATGAAGGTAGAGTATTTACAGAAATCCAAAAAAATTTAAGATATAGTTTTCCATAATAAGGTTGATGTTCCAGAGTCCTCAGAATCATTACCTAAGAAAATGAAACATGATCAACCAAGCTTACCCACATCGGTTCCAACTGATATGGTGTCAGCACCTCCTCCTGTAAAGAATCCAAAAACTTATTCAGATGAAACCATTGAAAAATAGAGAGAGATGGAAGCTACCAAAAAGGAATTTAATCCTTTATTTGGCTTAAATCCTAATATGGATAAGGCCCTATAAATTAATCTAGCTTAAATTATTTAAAATGAAAAGAAATAGAAGTTATTAAAGAGTAAATCCTCATAATCTCCAGTATGTTAGTCTTTACTAAAATTAGTAGAGAATAAATCTCAAGAAGTATCAGAATATCAAGTTATTCATAAGAAACAAGTTTCCACTCTAGAAATCAAAAAATCTATGAATTTATTAACTATTTTATAACCTGGTCTAGAAATGGAATATTATATTCCTCAAGAATATATCAATATTATTCTAAGGAAAGCGGAAGAATATAATGGAACACGTCATACTTAAAAATCTATTTATGCAGAACAAGATATTGAAGAAGAATTTGAAGTTGATGTTGAATAATAAGTTATGGATGAAGTGGAAGAATAAGAAGATGTGAACAACAAAGTGATGAAGGGGAATAAATTCAGGAAGAATAAAGACAAGAAGGAACTCGAGAAGAAGAGTTTCAAGGGGAAGAATAGGAAGAGGGGGATCTTAATTTAATCCAAGTATCTGATGAAAAACCCCAAGTTCAAAATCCTGAAAAAGGCAAGAGTGTTATGGTTTCCTCATATGATAATGAAATTCCTCAGAAGTATTCCAAAATGATAGAGAAACCAAATTTCTTAACTCTAATAGGAGCTAAGAAAGGAAAAGATGGTTCTGAATCTGAATCCTCATCTACAGTTAAGCATGACTTTGTCAACATGTATTTAAGAACATTGGATAGAACTATTCTAGTTCATGAAAATATAGATTCCTGGAGTCATGTGATGCAAGAAACCAAAAATCAAAAGATGAAATCTACTAATATATTTATGGACATGGTTGTTAAGCAAGAAGAGAATTTTAACAATCTTTTTATTTATTACAATGCTCAGAATGTAACTTACAATAAATTCATTAGCCACACCAAAACCATCAATGAATATCATTAATAGTTCAATGACATCATGGATTCAACCAATAGAGCTTTCAATACTTGTGAATCCAAGTTCAATAAAGTCACAGCATCCATTTCATTGAAATTAAGTCAACTCAATACCATTTCTTGGTCTTTAAGCAGTGAAAAAGAAGTCAGAGCGGAATTAGTGAAAATGTTTGTTGTTCAAGATGAGTTCATTAAAAATAAATATTATATAATCAATGCTCAGAAAGAAAAGATCATGTCCTTAGAAAATAATAACTAGGATAAGGAGATATTGTTGAACGAGCTCCAAGAAGATCATAATGAAGTGAAGAAACTTAAATATTTGATAAATAAAATGGTGCCTGAGAAGAAGAATAATTGATGATTTTTTTCTGATGTTTTTTTTGTAATCAAAACATCATTTCGAAAATTTATTTAAGAATTTTATTTCATATCATTCTTTAGTTTTCTCATGTATGATTCCTTAACCTTAATGGTACATCCTACACTTCTCCATTATTTTTTAAAAATCACAATAGGGGCGAAATTATTTGAAGGAAGAATTTAATGATGACTCCAAAGAGGGAGAATCTATTAAGGGGGAGTATTGTAAGAAATAATAATGCCTACGTAAGGGGGAGTTTCTTTTAAAAAGATATGTTTATCTAAGGGGGATATATTTTTCTTATGAAAGAAAACCGAACACTAAAGATCAAGAATATGATCCTTGGAAAACATAACCTAAGAGGAGTTAGTTGTATTCATGCTTAATTTCATTCAAAGGGGGAGATAATTTTTTCTTACTTGTTTTTCTAAGTCAATAAATTATTCCTTATCAATGTTTCTTGTGCTTTCCATAAATGGGGATATTTTGAGTCAATAAAGTTCTCCTATGACTTCTACATTTCTTATAGTTTTATGTTTTAAAAATCACAAACATGATTTCTTAAGAATCTATTTTACATATATATTTTTCATTCCATTATACTTACTTTTTAATCATTATGTTATGCATACAGATTGTTCATTCTATTATACTTATAGATTTATGCATAAATTTTACTTGTATATTTTTCAATACATTTACTTAGAGATTTTTCATTCCGTTTTACTTTTAGATTTGTCATTACATTTACTTATTGATTTTTCATTCCATTTTACTTACATATTTTTCATTAAATTTATTTATATAATTTTCATTTTGTTTTACATACATATTTTTCTTTACATTGTATTTTTCATTACGTTTTATTTACATCTTTTACAGTATAGTGTACTTAAGATTTCGATTTATTTTTTTACTTATGCCTACATGATACTATTTTCCATGATACCGATATTGGTAAAAATTTTATACTTATCTTATGATACTAGTACCCAAAACACTGATACCATTTCTCTTAATCTGATTTTCATTTTCATAAGAATATGTTTTCTTGATAATGAAAGAGTTTTTTAATATATCATTCCAAAATTATCCGATTCTATGTTTCCTTATACTTAACAATTATATTAATCTTAACATCATTTTATATTAATGAAATTATGTCGTACAATCTATTATGAACTAATGATTTTCTATTTGACACATGTCTAGGCCCTCTGAAATTTAATGAAAATATGATTGTTGGAGTGGAGCCGACCGTTGAGAAATTTTGCCTATAACTACGAGTCCATTTGAATGAGCTAAAATAACGATTAAATACGTTGAATAGAAAAGCTATCAAGTTTCTAAAGTGATTTCTAGAGAAAGTGGCTCTTAAAACACTCAATTATTCATGAAAATGTCTTGAACAACTTGTTCAGACTTACTTTGTGCAGACTCCGATCGTGCTGATCATAGGCTTCTGGGTTTGGAAGATAGAGGTTCTGATTTCCTTATAAATTGAGGACTAATAGGGATAACAAGACAGATATCGATCTACGAATTTAGGAGTTAACTGGGTTTGGGTAAGACCAACTTTGTTGAATATATAAATCAAGGAACCTTTATCCAAGGTTGTTGGGTACCCTTCTCTTTGGGTTAAATGAATCTTATTGTTACTTATTTTCTATTACATGTTTTTTTAATCCAACGCAATTTTAACATTATTAAAGTTATAAAGTATAACATTCTTATACAATATAATTCCATTTCTCTGATTATATTAAAGATTCTATATGCTTTAATGTAGATTCTTTCATTAAGAAAATAATTCTTATGTTTTTATCTTAAGATTGTAATTTTTTGGAAAATGTTTCATTAAGAGTGATTGTGAATATTTGATTAACTTTGTTAAACTGTGTTTTCTAAAATTTATAAACTAAACCTAAGAAATATATTCCATTAAGGTTAAAAAACATTCTCTAAGACATTTTTATATCAACTTTAAAGGTTCCAAAGGAAATTTTTTAGTATATAATTCACCCCCTCTTGTATTTGAGCATTTCATTATAATATTTGATCCTACAGAAACCACCTATAAAGGAAAATCTATATCAAATTGATAAAAATGACACATGGGAATTGTTTTCACATACCAAATTCATGAATGTGTTTTGGATAAAATGGTTCTTCAGGATGAAACTCAATGAGGAATGATAAGTACCTCAGAAGAAAAATCATCTTGGGTGTAAGGGATACTCTCAAATATGGGGAATTTATGTTGATGAAAAGTTTACTATGGTTTAGAATATTGTAATAAATTAAATATTTAATAAGATTTACTATTTTAAAACAAAAAAAAATTCCAAATAGATATGTAATAATCATTTATAAATGGAAAATATGAGGCAAAATTCAATGTTGACCAACCTGATGTGTTTATCCATGATAGTGATAGTTCTCAAGTGTGAATGCCAATGAACCCATTATAAAATCTCAAAAAAGATCCATGATAATAGATTTCGATGTTGGATATATTTAAATATAAGGAAATTTTATTTCATAAAAGGAAAAGTGGATTCCATTATATTTTTCAAAAGAGATGACACAAATTTTTTCATAGTAATTATTTATGAACATGATTTTTTTCCATAGTTAATGAAGAATATTCTGATAAAATTTATATATTAATAATAATGATTTTTTATATGTTAATTATCCATGAGATGAAATTTTTATTAGGTCTACTTATTTTTTCCTAATAAAGACATGGATTGATGTATGGTTGTGAGAGGTTTTGTATGTTTTCACTATCATTAATGTATGATTATCTATTTTCCCCATAGAAACTCATAATGGATCCCAAATCCACAAAAATCTATGATCCTACTTTCTAAATGAATATGGTTAATGGGGTTCATTACTAATGATGTGTAGGAACTCATATTTTTTGTAGAGGATGGGTGAAATTGATCATCACATCCCGTTGGGTAGAATTAGATCATATTATGGTACTCTATTATATATTAAAGATATGTTTATAAATCATTCCTAGATGTTGATACGAGGCTGGTTACCCTATAATTGACCAATTGGTTATAGATTTCTACTGTGAATGTATATACACTACAAAGGCATCATGTTTCCATGAACATCAATATTTATCATTGGTTATTTGTCTTGTTAAACATTATTACATTATACTAATGGTTCCCGGATTTCTATGATTTATGTCCATGAAATTGGTAACTCTTGAGTTTATAGTTTTCTACGATGGTGGTATGTGTTTTTGGATTCGATATTGGTCCCATAGAGGGGATTACTACAGATTCTTATAAAAGCATTAAAAACCAATATATTTCAATGCAACATAATGGGTAATTATTTACATTTTATCATCATATTAAAAGGAAAAGTCATAGATTCTTAAAGTCTTGTGGTAAGGATCACTAACTGAAAGTTTCATAATAATAATAAATGTGGGGATTAAGCATGATTAGACCTTTGTATAAAGATTTATTGAGAATATATACCTACTAGGATGAGTAAATGTCACAAGTAGTGTGGAATCATGAAAATTTCCCTCATCAAGGGTATTCCCTAATAGAGATGGATTGATTTCATAGAGAGTGTGGAATCATATATACGAATATATCCTATTGGTGGTATGGTCTAATTAGTGTAATATATTTTATCCAGAAGTAATATTTCCCTCCATTTGTGGGTATGTTTTTATCTAAAATATATCAAAATAAAATATGATCTATAGTTAATATGGCCTTGATGGATGATATTTCTAGAATCATAGAAGTATGGATAGGAAATATAGGGAATTATATGATCTCATAAAGAATATGGACCCTTGATATTAATGGTGAAATATTTCTAATGTTGTATTTGAAAATTATAGAGGAATCCTATTTTTCATGTCACGATGAGAATCAATAACGAAATTATTTGGATTTTACCATTCAAAGTAATGTTTCAAGACAATACCATGAATTTTAATATCGTATGGAAAGTGTTAGGTTTTTAATGAATCTAATGAAACTTATTAGAAATATATAAATAAATTAGAAAAAAATATAGGATGTTTCATGAATAATAATATGAAACTACCAAAAATATTTGGATGAAGAAATATTATAAATCAGAAAAATCTTACATTTAAGAGACATGACATCATAAAAAATCACTATCAAATGAGTTTCATAAAGAATATTGAGTGAAAATGCATCTTACCCTCATGATGTATCCTTGGGTTAAACTTAATCATATAACATTTGAATGGGATTAACCATTTCCCTATGATTTTATATTACATCTATATGAAAAGTATAATGATAAAAGATAGATTTTGTATCCACTGGTTTTTGACCATGTAACAAGGGAGTTCACTAAAAAGGAATCAAATGGAAATGTTTATATAAGGAACAAGTAATATCTTTAGGTAGTCACATTTACTCTTTCATTATAAATGAATGTGTAAATAATATTTCAATTAGTTCATCCCTCATATACATAAATGAATCTCCCAAATGTTTTATCACATGAAACACTTCCTTAAATTAATGTTTTTTGGTTGATCAGTCATCCTCATAATGATAGTTATCATATGAAGTGTATATTGATATACTCTTTTATACATGAAAATAAGATTTTACATGTTGTACATTATATATATAATTATTTTGGGTATATCTTCAATCTACCAATTGCACTAAGGCCTCAAAAACAGTGATTTGTTTCCCCGTATGTTATATCATGCACAATAACTCATGAAATTATATCCAAAAATATTTTTGGATAATTTCTAAAAATACATTTTGGAATGTTTTTCATTAAAACCACCATGTATCACATCATGTATAATACCTTATTAATACCCATATACAATAAATTTTTATTAACTCTAAAAAACTTTTAGAATAGATCTCTATATAAAAAATAATCTCCATTAAGTCAAACAATAAGTGTTACCCCATGGATAATTATATAATTCACAAACAAATTGAATCTATGGATCCATATATATATATGTAAAGAGATACCTCTAGTAATGAATAATTTATGCTCAATATCTAAGGGGATCTAGCATGATATTCCTCAAATACTTGTATTTATATACTCGTGTCCACCAGTATAGATCATATGAAATGGTGAATTATCATATTTTAGCTTTATTCAGTACATCTAGTGAAAATTGGAAGCATAGAATTCTTATCCCATATAGTTAAAAAATAATTTTTTGATTCACTGATTATAGAATGAATTGATATATTAATATAAGACATTTCATTCATCCTTTAGGATAAGAGCATCAAATATAATTTATTCAGATATTTATATATAATACCATGGTGTAGCTTCATACTCCCACTCTCTATCTCGATCAAGGGTTAATATGTCATAGCCTTCTTATGAGAGGAAAAATCCAATCATGGATAAGATCCTACCAATGACATGACCAACAAGATACCCAACCACTTCCACATTATCAATGTTAATATAAAGAAACTTGTATATCAGTTATTACTATATAAATTTTCTTATGATAGGTACTTCATAATCCTTTGATAGCGGGGATTGAAATATAATCCTTCACCCTCAGTATACCAAACACATCTATATGGAACTCCATGTTATACACATAGTGGGTTATCCTGTGAACACAAAGTTTCTTATTATTATTCATGTACCTCATTTTGATATTATGTATCTCTATACAATATTCCTACCCAACCAAATCATAAAATTTTCTTATAACTTATAATACATCATAAAAAATATTACGTAGGGGTAATCTCAAAGTCATGTGTTGAGAGGTCAAATATCATTACTCTTAACATAATGTGTATCTATATATATATATATATCCAAATTTTAATGAAAGTTAAATTATATATTTATTCTAATGTGATACATTTTAATACTCTAAAATACATTAAGATTATTTATAAAATTTAACAAACGAATAGAATTATCATATCACATATGATAAACGAGAATATCATCCTTATGTTCAAAACACATTCTGGGTTTTCTTAGCACATTACATCATATATAATCCAAATCACATATCTATATAACCATATGTTAAAACACTCCCAATAATTTATTTAGTCAGTAAAAACTATAAAGTAATCTAGTATTAATAATAGTGATATTTAGGAATCATATTTATAAGTATTAAACTTTTAAACATATTATAACATCTTAAAATCATAACATCTAATGTTATGATGTTATCTTCTATTGACTATATATAACTATTTCTATGTTCATCATCATCATCATTGTATCCCAATTAAACAAATATTTTTTCTTGAAATAAAGAAAATAATTACATTATTTTGTACTATAAAATCATTACAATATTAGGATATTATGTAAAATTCAATTTAAACATAGACTTGTATAATCAATTTTCTATGTCTAATTATACAGCCACTGGATTCTTGGATATTATATTCTCATCATAATATCTTCATAAGAAACGTAAACCCTTTTGAGTTTTGATATAATATTTATTTCTATTTAAAATAATTTTTTTTCCATTTCATATATGGTATTCCAGACACTTTGAAGGTTTTTTACGTTTATAAGGAATTATTTATTATAATAAACCAATGATGGGTGGTGGGAACACAATCTCAAATATTTTAAAAAAATTATTGAAAAATATATTATCCTCAATATAAAACTTTTAATTGTATATTCTTATCCAAACATGTTATTGAAATTGATTAATCATAAGACATGTGTAACGCCCTGACCCCAGTTACCTAGAGTTGGTGCATTACTTTATAACATTGGCATGATCACAAGAATGATCAAATCTCAAAAGACCGATTGGTTTAGTAGCCTTGTAAACACTATATATATTCATAAAATTTTACATTACATCATAAAGTGAAAAACTACTACAACAACATAGTCTCCATATCCCACACTCATATCCCCACATACTATCCCTGCAGGTCATTCATAAATTACTTCTTCACATCCTGGGAAAAATAAAACATTGAAAAGGGGTGAGCTCAAATGCCCAGTAAGGAGAAAAATATAGAGGAAACTATCATAAATAAGAATAAACATTTAAGGCAGTGTATAACTAAAACAAAAGCCTTTTAAACTTTAACTTCAACATAGTATGGAAAAAATAAAATGATATAATTCATTTTACTTATTTACATGGATATTCTACTAATCGAATAATCACATGCAATATCAATAACCACTTTCATAATGATGGAATGCATAATGCCAGACTATCATAACCACATAGCCAAGGCCTCGTGCCAAGACTACAAATAAGATTTTGTCAAGGCCTTATGCCAAGACACTAGTTTGTCTCATTAGACCTACCGATGCATCGAGGAGCTATAGTGGGCTCCACCCATCACATATTAAGTCCAATGCATTCCCATATGAAAAGGCTTAAACATAACATAAACATTTGTATTAAAACTAGCATATGAAATGTCAATACTTTACCATAAACTATGAATGGAAGAAAAATAGCACATCCACAGTCAAACATATCACAAAACCTTCAATACAATGTAGATGTTTTTTATCATAATAAATCAACTTCAAATAAGCGTAAAATCCATCAAAGTATGTTGACATAGATGAAATCAAAAATCATTTTAGAGAAATATCTCTTTTTATTTTTGAAATAATTTAAGAGTCGTGTATTTATAAAATAAAACATTTTCTTTTAAAATATTCTTATAATATTGTAAGGGAAGATTTGACAATTTTATAATGGCAGAAAACAACCGCACCCGCCGTATAAGTTAAAAAAACATTCTTACCTTAATTCTGTCAAAAAGGTTAAAAGCACCTTGTTTGGAAAACGATGAAAAGATTCCTTTATAAAACTCTTATAAAAATTCAAACAAGGGTATACATGAATTTAACCCATATTATTTTAAATAGTAAAAATGTTTTGAAATACATTTTTAAGAAACATGGATGTGGATGATAAAGATGTCCTAGTAGATTATTACGTATAAACAACCTCGGATAATGAAGAGATTGTGAATTAAAACCTTAACTTGTACTTTTCCTTGGTTGGGGTAGGTTAACCTCCTTTATAATGGTGAAATAATTGTTATTAAATTATAAAATAATCATATACATTAATATGATATCATATATGATCTTTTAACATTGATTTGTCAATAATATCTTATTATTATTATTGTTTCGGGTGTAAATTACTCGTTTTATTTTATATGTTTTGTTATGTAAGCCGTGTTTGTAATGGATAGTTTTATATTATTCATATCCATAATGATATCAAGTCCTTTTAAATCATCAAATGATAATTATACTTGAATGGATATGATGGAGAATGAATCTCATCGCGTTCGTGGAGACTGTAGTCCGTACGTACGCACGAGTGACAATATCATTCTTTTGATATTAAAATAATAATTAAATGGATGGTATATAATATATACAGAATCATTAACATGTTATATTTATTATTTACATGATTTACACATCATTATTATACCCATCAAAATAATAATATATTGAATAACAATTACACCACGACGTGGAGACGGTAAGCCGTACGTACGCACGTATGGTGACATGTTATTCAAAGGGTGGATAAAATACTGAATATGGTTGTACCATATTTATAATAAAATCACATTATATATATATGATACTGGAGTTATTATTTAAAATGGTATTAACAAAGGAAGAAGAAGTGGAGGAAGAAAATAACTTGGAAAAGGGGTGGTGAAAACATTACCTCTTCTTCGGGTTCTTCCTTTTGATTTGATCAAAAGGGATCCATAAGTTGGCTTTCTGATCAAACTAAGGCCTCTAGGTTGTATTGAGGGAAGTTGGGAGAGTATTTGTGTAGATTTTGGCCGAACCAAAAGGCTTTGAAGGTGTGAAGTAATGAGGAGGGGGAGTGCCCTTTTATAAGAGGGGTGAGGGGCTCCTTTGGAAAAGCTAGAAATGTTAATTTATAATAAATTCATATTCAGTTCCTAATGGCTCCAAAGTTTATTATTCAAAGGTTAAGGTGGGGATAGGTCTAAAAACATTCAACAAATTGAATTTAGAGAGGTTTGGGTTACTATATTAACCTTATCATTTAGTTTTAACTCTTAGTTAATTAGTTTGACATTTTCCATGTCACTTTGTATTTCTATATTATATAGTTAATAAACATACATTATACATACAAGAGACCCCCAAGTGGTCCATTAATGATACAAATATCATGATATAAGTCTCTATTCCTATCCTTAGATTTTTAGGAATTTAATATCAATTAATAATATAATATTTGTTTTAAAAACTCTTTTATGTCAATTTTGACACTATTCAATAGTTGATTTTGGTGAAACTTATAACAGAATGATTACTTCGAAAAAAGTCAATTAAATCAATCCTAATATGTCATATTATCCTAGAAAATTAGTGTAATTTATTAAAAGTCTCAAATTATATATATTTGGGTATTTATAATATCAATTATTTTAATTGTTCACTATTATGGTAATTTCTGAATCATCATTGTGTCATACATAAATTTACATATTTAATGTCTAAAAATTATAAATAAAATATCATTATGTATAAACTCTTTTTATCTTTCTAATGAATATTTATAGTAGAAAATAAAACATATATAACCCTATGTAAAAATTGTTTTTCTAAAAGATATATGCTTGTGTCATTTTTGTATTCATTTTAACTTAATTAAAATAAAGTGTCCCTATCACTTACAAGTGGCAACATGGGGTCCCAAAATCGACCCAAAGATTCCCATGGTCGAAAATGTATCAACTAAAAAGGTTAGTCCACGTTTTAGGATAATTTTGTTTATTATAATATTATTTTTTAACCTTTATTTACCGGATTTACCCTTTAACCATGGTAAATAAAATATTTACCGAAGTAATTATTCAAAATGTCTAAAAATAAAAGTTCCCTATTTACACAATTTGAACATCCTGATTCCAAATATGGAATCCATTTTTCCAAATTCAAAACACAGAAGTGGCAGAAATTAATTTAAAATTAATTCCCGCTGTTAAAACAAAAAGCGTGTTTTTAAGATATAATTTCTGTCAAAAGATTGATAATTTTTTATGTTCGTTTTAATTGTGAAATTATGTCAAATGACCAAAATTGTATTAAATGATAAAAATATATTCTAAATATACTTTAAAACCACTCAAATTCATAATTTATCAATATATAGTATTTCTATTAAAAATGTTGTTTTTAATTAAAATTTAGTAATTTTCATTATTCATCAAAATATAAGTGTTATCCGAAAAGTTCCAAAATTTCACCCTAGGCTAAATTAGATATTCCGAATCCTAAAATGAAGTCCATTTTAAAATATAAAATATATTTATTTTCAAAAAGTAGGTATTACTATTCATAACGGCTAGTTTGATTGGTTGTGGTGTGTGTTAGAACTCAAAGTTGCGTACAACACACGCTACTGTATTATTCAAAGGAAAGCGTGTTGTGGAAGCTTGCGAAGTTTCATTTTAAATTTTTGATTTCCTCATTTAGTCAAAAAGATTAAAATATTGTATTTAAAAAGGGTTCATTATTAAAAGTTGGTAAAAGTTCAATACTGAAAATGAATTTATTCCTACATTATGTCTAAGAAATACATAAAATGGATTCTAAAATTATAAGGATTATATAAAGTTTAAAATTTAGTTAATAATATTCATAACCTCTTTTGAACGGCTTGTTTGGTAAGTCATGGTGCGCTTGAACTTAGTGTTGCGTTTAGTGCAAGTTATTGATTTATTTTGAAGAAATAACACACTATGAAATCTTGGGGTGTTACATTCTCCCCTCCTTCAATAAATTGTGTCCTCGAAATTTTAAGTTTTTTATCGAAAATAAAAGGTTGAAAATAGAAAATATCTTTGTGGGAAAACCCATATCGAATATGGGGTTACTAAAATTTAGTCTTAATATGAGGAAAAGAAAAATGAAAGGGTCACCACCAAATTATGATCTCAATTAAAAGTACATTGGTGGAAATTAGAGACATATAATTGGAGGAAAAACGTAAATATTTATAGGTAGTGATTGAGGTCATCAATCAGAAACAAGTTTAAAAGTGAGGTTCTTAAATTCATCAATCTATGATGATTTGAAATACCAGCAGTTCAACAAAACATAGGGTATTAGGATAACACATTTTTGGTTTTCGGATTCCTTAAATAAAGTATAAGAAATAATTTCTTCATAGAATAAGAGAATAAGAAAAAAAATATTCTTGACAAGTAGAGTTCCATCCTTTAACTAATTTCTACCACAAACTCATACTTCACTGTAAAAGATAATAGAACGTAAAAAATATATTCTATTTATCCTATTCGTATAGGGTTAAAAAAAGAATTTATAATTCATCTACCAAATATTTTAAAAAAACTACATTATTTAATCCCGGACATCACGTGGGTCAGTGGTAGGTGATACACCCTTGTCGCCCTTCGGTTGTGGGTTCAAGTCTCGCGGCCTTGCCGGAAGCGACAGGTTGCCGCCCGACCTCCAGGTTTTCCTTTTATGGAAATCCAAAATAATCCAAACTAGAACTATCCAAAATAATTCAGTGCAAAAATTATATGGAAGGTAAACACAATAAAGATCTTTTTTTCCACGTAATAACATGTGAACATCTTCATCATGTATTCTTTTAAAACACTGCAACATCCTAAATTTCCATTAAACTTTATTGATTACATTCATGATCCATTATTCCTTAAAGAATAATAGATATATTCCTTCAATCCAAAAATGCTTTAAACCCCGACAATGATGGAATATACAAATCATTAATCAGTTTCAAGGTAGTGATGAATATCCAATATAATTTATCCAAATCAATCATGTATTATTCCAAAATCACTACCTCAGTATCAGAACTATATTATGTTTTATCATCCTCTCAACCATATATTTTCCAGAAATTTATCCTGCTATTGAGTCACTTTTCATTGTTCCACACAATCTCAAGTCCTTAATGAAATAGTACTGCAGTACAATCCTTATATACTCCATAATTATTATAATAAGTAAATTGTTGATACAAAACTCAAATGACAAAATCAACACAAGAACTCTAATCATTCCTCTTTATCTATGGTAGTATCATAACATGATTATTATCCAATAGCATCATTTACGGCATAGTCTGATGACTGGGACATAGGTTCACGTAGTGTCCAAACTCCTTGCAAATGAAGCATTGTACATTTGAAACCATATTCTTACCCTTGCAGTCACATACTTTTTTCGCTTTTCCTCCACACTTATAACAAACTCCCATTCCTTTCAGGCAAGTTCCAGGGTGTTTCTTCCCACAGTTATCACATATGGGAAAATTCTTATTTTCCCTCTTCCCTTTATCCATCTTTCTCTCTCCCATCATTTTCTTCTCTTGATTCCCTTCAATGCCATAGGACTCAGTAAAATCATTACTTATCTTATCAACACATGATATTATTTCTTCATATGATGATAATACATTGGAGACTATTTCTTTTATAGATTCTGGATTAAGACCATGATAGATATGATCCTTCTTTCTCTTTGGATCATGTGCATTGCTGGAGTTCTCATTCCTTCTACTGGGCGCCATTTCTAAACAATGGGATACACTAGATTAGTTTATTAATATCAATACCTAATCCCAAACTTGTAATACACAGAACATAAATTAAATAGTTTATGGATATAATCCATAATCATAAAAATTTCTCCTTTTAGGAGTTATATACTCATAAACCCCTCATAATGGTTTGTAAAGAAAATGAGAATTATCCTAAGCATATCCCCAGGGAGTGTCGTAACCAAGAGTGTAGCAAGGCCCGTTGTCGTGAACCAGTTCCCGTTCGAGTCTAGCTCAAAGTGGTGTTTTCTGGTTTTACCCCTATGTACATCTGTGCCAGAGCCGCCTCTACCTGCTTGTATCCATACAGGGATGTATTGCTCGGAAAACTCACAAAATCTCTACAATACAAAATTCTAGGAAGTTCTTCTATACTAATCCTCAAAGTTTATCTTAGGTCTACGTGGTCTAATCAGAGTTTATCTAAATATAGCTTCCAAGGTTTGTACTAAATTCCTCTAATACCAACTGTAACTCCCTGACCCCAGTTATCCAGAGTTGGTGCTTTACTTCGTAACATTGGCATGATCACAAGAAAGATCAAATCTCGAAAGACCAATTGGTTTAGTAGCCTTGGAAACACTAGATATATTCATAATGTTTTACATTACATCATAAAGTAAACAACTACTAAAACAACATAGTCTCCATATCCCACACTCATATCCCCACATACTATCCCTGCAGGACATTCATAAATTACTTCTTCACATCCTGGGAAAAATAAAACATAGAAAAGAGGTGAGCTCAAATGCCCCGTAAGGATAACAATATAGCGTAAACTTTAATAAATAAGAATAAACATTTAAGGCAGTGTATAACTAAAACAAAAGACTTTTAAACTTGAACTTCAACATAGTATGGAAAAAATAAATTGAAATAATTCCATTTACTTATTCACATGGATATTCTAATAATCGAATAATCACATGCAATATCAATAACCACTTTCATAATGATGGAATGCATAATGCCAGACTATTATAACCACATAGCCAAGGCCTCATGCCAAGACTACAAATAAGATTTTGTCAAGGCCTTATTCCAAGACACTAGTTTGTCGCATGAGATCTACCGATGCATCGAGGAGCTATAGCGGGCTCCACCCGTCACATATTAAGTCCAATGTATTCCCATATTAAAGTTTTAAACATAACATAATCATTCGTATTAAAACTAGCATACAAAATGTCAATACTTTCACCATAAACTATGAATGGTATAAAAATAGCACATCCACAGTCAAACATATCACAAAACCTTCAATACAATATAGAAGTTTTGTATCATAATAAATCAACTTCAAATAAGCGTAAAATCCATCAAAGGATGTTGACATAGATGAAATCAAAACTCTTTTTAGATAAATATATCTTTCTATTTTTGAAATAATTTAAGAGTCATATATTTATAAAATAAAACATTTTCTTTGAAAATATTCTTATAAGATTGTAAGGGAAGCTTCGATGATTTTATAAAGGCAGAAAACAACCGCACCTTCCATATAAGTTAAAAAAACATTCTTACCTTAATTCTGTCAAAAAGGTTAAAAGCACCTTGTTTGGAAAACGACGGAAAGATTCTTTTATAAAACTCTTAAAAAAAGTCAAACAAGGGTATAAATGACTTTTATCCATATTCATTTAAATCGTAAAAATGTTTTGAAATACATTTTTAAGAAACATGGATGTGGAAGATTAAGATGTCCCAGTAAATTATTACGTATAAACAACCTCGGATAATCAAGTGATTGTGAAGTAATCCATTACCTTGTACTTTTCCTTGGTTGGGGTAGGTTAACCACTTGTATAATGGTGAAATAATTGTTATTAAATTATAAAATAATCATATACATTAATATGATATCATATATGATCTTTTAACATTGATTTGTTAATAATATCTTAGTTTTATCGTTGTTTGGGGTGTTAACTTACTCAATTTCTTTTATATGTTTTGTTATGTAAGACATATTTGTAATGGATAGTTGTATATTATTCATATCCAGAATGATATCAAGTCCTTAAACATCATTTTTAAATCATCAAATGATAATTATACTTGAATGGATACGATGGAGAATGAATCTCATCGCGTTCGTGGAAAATATAGTCCGTACGTACGCACGAGCGACAATATCATTATTTTCATATTAAAATAATATATAAATGGATGGTATATCATATATACAGAATCATTAACAAGTTATATTTATTATTTACAATAGTTACACATCATTATTATACCCATCCAAATAATAATATATTGAATAACAATTACACCACGACGTGGAGACGGTAAGCCGTACGTACGCACGTATGGTGACATGTTATTAAAAGGGTGGATAGAATACTGAATATGGTTTTACCATATTTATAATAATATCACAGTATATATATGATACTGGAGTTATTATTTTATAATGGTAATATCAAAGGAATAAGAAGTGGAAGAAGAAAGGAACTTGGAAAAGGGGTGGGGAAAACATTACCTCTTCTTCGGGTTCTTCCTTTTGATTTGATCAAAAGTGTTGAATAGGTTGGCTTTCTGATCAAAATAAGGCCTCTAGGTTGTATTGAGGAAATTTGGGAGAGTATATGGGCACAGTTTGGCCGAACCAAAGGGCTTTGAAGGTGTGAAGTAATGAGAAGGGGGAGTGCCCTTTTATAAGAGGTGTGAGGGGACCTTTGGAAATGCTAGAAATATTAATTTATAATAAATTCATATTCGGTTTCTAATGGATAAAAAGTTTATTATTAAAAGGTTACGGTGGGGATAGGTCGAAAAAAATTCAACCAATAGAATTTAGACAGGTTTGGGATACTATATTATCCTTTTCTTTTAGTTTTAACTCTTAGTTAATTAGTTTGACATTTACCATGTCACTTTGTATTTTTATATTATATAGTTAATAAACTTTCTTTATACATCCAAGATACCCCCAAGTGGTCCATTAATGATACAACTATCATTATATAAGTCTCTTGGCCGAACCTTAGATTTTTAGGAATTTAATATCAATTAATAATATAATATTTGTTTTAAAAACTCTTTTATGTCAATTTTGACACTATTCAATAGTTGATTTTTTTGAAACATATAACAGAATGATTACTTCGACAAAAGTCAATTAAATCAATCCTAATATGTTATATTATCCTAGAAATTTATTTTAATTCATTAAAAGTCTCAAATTATATTTATTTGAGTATTTATAATATCAATTATTTTAATTTTTCACTATTATGGTAATTTCTGCATCATCATTGTGTCATACATAAATTAACTTATTTAATGTCTAAAAATTATAAATAAAATATCATTATGTATAAAATCTTTTTATATTTCTAATGAATATTTATAGTTTAAAATACAACATATATAACCCTATTTATAAATTGTTTTTCTAAAAGATATATGCTTGTGTCATTTTTGTATTCATTTTAACTTAATTAAAATAAAGTGTCCCTATCACTTACAAGTGGCACCATCGGTTCCCAAAATCGACCCAAAGATACCCATGGTCGAACATGTGTCAAAAAATAATGTTATGACACGTTTTAGGGTAATTTTTTATTATTATAATATTATTTTTTAACCCTTATTTACCGGATTTACCCTTTAGCCATGGTAAATAAAATATTTACCGAAGTAATTATTCAAAATGTCTAAAAATAAAAGTTACCTATTTACAAAATTTAAACATCATGATTCCAAATATGATATCCATTTTTCCAAATTCATAACACAGAAGTGGCAGAAATTAATTTAAAATTAATTCCTGCTTTCAAAACAAAAAGCGTGTATTTAAGATATAATAACTGTCAAAAGATTGATAATTGTTTATGTTCGTTTTAATTGTGAAATTATGTCCAATGACCAAAATTGTATTAAATGGTAAAACTATATTCTAAATATACTTTAAAACCACTCAAAATCATAATTTATCTATATAAAGTATTTCGATTAAAAAAGTTATTTTTAATTAAAATTTTGTAATTTTCATTATTCATCAAAATATAAGTGTTATCTGAAAAGTTCCAAAATTTCACCCTAGGATAAATTCGATATTCCGAATCCAAAAATGAAGTCCATTTTGAAATATAAAATATATATATTTTCAGAAAGTAGGTATTACTATTCATAACGGCTAGTTTGATTAGTTGTGGTGTGTGTTAGAACTCGAAGTTGCGTACAACACACGCTACTATATTATTCAAAGGGAAGCATACCGTGGAAGCGTGGGATGTTTCATTTTAAATTTTTGATGTCATCATTTAGTCAAAAAGTTTAAAATATTGTATTTAAAATGGGTTCACTATTAAAAGTTGGTAAAAGTGCAATACTGAAAATGAATATGTTCTTACATTATATCTAAGAAACACATAATATGGATTCTAAAATTATAAGGATTATATAATGTTTAAAATTTAGTTAATAATAATCATAACCTCTTTTGAATGGCTTTTTTGGTAAGTCATGGTGCGCTTGAACTCAGTGTTGCGTGTAGTGCAAGTTATTGAATTATTTTGAAGAAATAACACACTATGAAATCTTGGGGTGTTACAACATGTACATATAATTAATCATCTCAAACATGTTCAGGAAAACATGTTATAATTAAAAAAATTCCTTATACCATAAGATAAATGAAATAAAGATAGAAATAATTTACAAAGATTCTTTTTATAGTGATAAAATCTATTGCACTCATATCCTTGATTTAATAACTATTTACATCATCTATGGAATATAAACTTCATTCTCAATCAATTCATCCTATGATTTTTTATTCCTATCAATTTAGATCACATTGAAAAATATACATTTGGTATCACATACATTTCAAAATGATTAATTAATTTTTATATTCTTCATACCATGAAATGAAAAGCAATGGAGTTTCTTATAATCCTTCCATTAAATCTTAGATAATCTAATCACATTGAATTATTAATATTCATTATTAAGAAAGAATAGTTTCTATAACCATGATTGGATTCATGAATAAATATTTTTTAATTCTCAATCAACATTTCTTCTTATGTTCTTAACTTTAACCAACTTGTATTGTTTATACGGTACACTAAAACATATACATCATATGCATATTCCACATTTTTTTTCGAACACTTTGAAAATATCAGTTAAATATTTTTCAATGTAAATCATATTGCCTAAAAATTTTGACAGAATAAAATTAGATAAATTTACTAACGAGAACAATCAATTTTTAGAAAATCCATATATTATCTAATAGTATTTAATAAATTATAACTATGTGTACGAAAAACAGCTCATACCATTTTATAATAAAAAAATCATTTTAATATCTTAACATGGAAGAAACACGATAAATAAAATCTTATAATAAAAATTCCAATATAGAAGTATACATGTTATTTATGCATCAACTCCATTTCACCATTACATTTAACAAAAATTAATGCTTAAATTATTTTATTCTTATAACCTTATGTATATTTACAAAACATTATAAAAAATTAATTTTATATCATATATCTCTTATAATAATAGAATTGAAATATATATATATATATAACATGATTGAATCGTTTATTCTCATTGAATCATAAATATATTCAATGACATTGAATGTTACTTGACTTACACAATAATAATGTGTATATGAGACTAAGACTTAACATACCAAATAATATTGAGTACATAAGTAGAGATTTATATTATTTTGGTCATTTTGAAACAAATTCCCTTAAAACCATAATTTAATCACTATATCCATTCATAAGCATCTATATTAACCTTTTTACCGATTTCAAAGCATAGTTTCTTTGAAAAAATATATTCTAAAAAAATTAGTTAAAATTTCTCATAACTCACTAATATTTTTAATAGCTTTTTTTGTTCCCATTCATAGGAGTATATTACATTAGTATTCTTAATTCAAGGATTGATCTAAAAGATTATCTTAATGATTAGGATGATATTATCTAAAATAGAAGGTTTTATTGGATGAGTATCATGTTTTATTAAAAATTTCATATGTAGTTGTATTAAATAATGTCCCACTAAAATTATGGAACCTTTAAAATATATCTTATTTTAATGTAGACTAAGATCAATATTTCACTATGTAATGAGACTTATAGGACATTAACCTCGCCACAAAATTCTTTAGTTATGGATTTATCCTATTGGAATAACATATGATTCTTGGATAGTTGAGCAGACTACCCTTTGTCTGATCAATCATATAGAAAAAAATAACTCAATTCATTGGGTATCCGATCCCTTATAGATTACAAGCTATGTGTTACCTACAATAACTCCCAAAAACTAGCTAGATGAGTAAAATATAGGGTCAAATGGTTATGATGTGAATCTAACCAAAAATGAAAATATAGAATCACTTATTACTTTCTATCCTTACACAATATAATATGTGGGCACCCAATAATTTCATGAAACTACAAATTTGTATGATCGAGGTATTGAAAATTGTTTATTTAGAAGGAATATCACAATTAGTATTAGAAGGGGAATTTAATTCATATATTTAATCTCATGTTATTCCCTTTATGTATGAATTTTTATAGTACTTTATGTTTTGAATGATATTCCCTCCAGAAACCCAATATTTTCAAAAAAATTGATGTAAAGTAATTACAAAAAATTCTTTTCTGTGTTATTCCACATTATTCAGATGTCAATTATATTCATACATATACAAATTAATCATATGTATAAGGAACCACAACACTTCATATAATTGTTACAATTATATGGGATGGAAAATCTCAACATCGGTATGCTTGGAGTGATAGTTACCAAACACCATTCACCATGATTGGCAATGCATAAGCCTCAAGGTTGGTAGGTAGTCCAACCCCATTTTCCTTTACTTGGGGATGTAACAGTTAGGAGAGAATTCAATTCATCCAAAATAATATACCTAACATGAATAAACTATTTTGACCAACTAAATTCCTTATAATAAATTCAATTACAATCCAATGTTAAGGTAGATGAAAAATTACATTCATTATAGAGTATTTCTATCATGTAATGAAATGCTTCATCCTAGGGGTAGTTTAACATGTTGAACTAAATAAAACACAATACACACATTTCTTAAATAATTAACCAAATATTAATATAGTAGGGAATAAAATGTTAAATAAATGAATAGTTCATATATTTAAACATGAGTTAAAAATTTATGAAAAATACATAAATAAATTTTAATTATAAAACTATTTCACAACATCATCTTTAACATTAGGTACATTCTATCATATTGAGTATAAATATTTTTTTATGAATTATAATATGATATATTTGAAAATTTACATTATATTACATCCCCATTTTAAATATATGATATTATATGAGTTATAGAAAATTTATAATTCAGTTTATATTATGTAATAATTTTATATAATCTAAACATCAAAGAAATATCATTATTTAAGAATTGATCACATCAATCAAAAAAATTGTGTGGCTTAAATAATAAATAAATAAGGCCCAATATTATTTTGAGTAATCGAGTATAATTATTTATGAAAAATTCTAAATTTAAATAACATCCTTTTTCAATTTTGGGATAATTTCATACTTATAACACTATAAATTATTGTTTCTAATTTTGAGATAAACAATTTTATCTATATATCAGAATTTATCCCACATAGTTTTTTAAAAAGTTCATTCAAATATTAAAATTTTATATTTTGAAAAAAAATACAATATAAACATTTTACTAAATAATTATAATTCATTTATAATTTATTTATTTATTTATAAACCCTTTAAAAATTGAAAAATCCAAAAATACCATTTATAATGATTTATAAACATTTTATAATGAATTAAAATAAATTTAAAAATTATAAATAATTTTACAGAATTTATTTTTGGTTAAATGAACATATTCATGTGTAAGGGAATGCTCCAATTACTCTTATATAAACACTCTACATAAGGGCATTCCATCTCTAGATCCCTTGCATAAGAGTAGATGTGCATGAACCATATGTAGAATACACCATGTATGGGTATAATAGGTCATACCCTTATATGAACTCTTCATGCAAGGTTATGTAAAAATCTACATTTATGTAAAAATTTTAAAATACTGCATTATCTTTACGTAACCACTCTACATAAGGGTAACTCTCACATAACCCTTATATAGGCCATGTGGAAATACTGAATCACCCTTATGGAAGCTAAATTACAAAAAGATAACTCTATGAAACCGTTACTAAAATTTTATTAATGTAAAGTTAGGTTGTATATACCTAAATTCATAAGGGTTAGGTTCCATGACCCTTATATAGACCTATTTACAAAGGGGTAAGAAAAGATAACCTTTTCATGAACCCTTCAAGTGAAGGTAATTCCATGTTACCATTACTCAAATTGTTTATGTATGGATAATGAACTCGTTGTCTCTATGTATCCTATATGAATAAAGGTAACACCATTTTTTACATTCACATATGAGATATACATATGCTTAATCCATTTTAAAAAACTGAATAATTAGAAGATGAAAATATCTATTTTTTTAGTTTTCATATACATTTCAATTCACTTCTTATAAAAAACATCGATCCAACTCAAATAAATATTAGGATTTATACCAATCTAATAACACTTATTAGATATATAGGTAACAATTAAGAACAAAAATTGTTGATCTCCCATGAAATATAACGTGAAAATATTGAAAATGTTGAAATTATAAAATACCGTATATACAACATACCTTCAATAAAGGAGCCACTTCATCACCCTCAAACACCATTACATTAGTTTGGAAAAGATAACCGAGTGGTGAAATATTATATCCAATGTGGTTTATCTGTGAGATAATCTCATTCATCCGACATTCGGATGATATTCACCATTTCTATGTGGTATGATAGTTCCTGAATATTCAACGAAAGAATATGAAAAATAGAGTCGGCATCTGTGGTTGTGTATCCCTGAAAAAAAATTGAACTGAACATATATCACATGTAATTGATTATATAATCCATAGGAATGCTCCTTGGTAAGCCTTATTTACTCATTCCATTATAATTCATGATAAAATGATTCTTCATACATTTCATGTGTCTTATACATAAACTAAACTCTAAAAACATTCATGATATGAAATGGTAAAATAAATTATAGTGATGTGGTCAACTACAATGCCAAAAAATAATAGTTATCATAAAAATATACAAACTTATATACACTACATTTCATGAAAATAATTATTTACATGGAATCTATTATATATATATTTATATATAATTATAGAGTGAACCTCCCCTTCATATGGGACTTATGTTGGGACATTTTTTATTGTATATAGAGATCATACCGTAAATAAGAATACTATAAATACAACGAGATATGGAATAATATTCTAAATAGTTTTGATTACATGAGGTTCTATGTTATAAAATATGTGACAAAAGTGATTTGGGTGGGCCATATGCATATGTGTCTTCTCAGATATGTTCTATAAAGATTATATCCCATTAGAGGAAAGAAAAATATGGTAATGGATTAGACAATTGGAGGAGGCATGTTTATCATTTTACCATAATGATCATTGAAAATCAAAATTATCATATGAGTTATCCTCAGTGTTATAAATAAGAGAACAAAACGATATCAATACCATTACATGAAATCATAAGATTGATTAAATGTAGGGAATATGCATTGGGGCTTCCCTAAGATAAATCATTTAGAGTAATACCCTTTTAATGGATTTAATATGATGTTGTGACTTGTACCTAAGAGAGATAGCCACAATGGTGAAAACATGTAATGCTAATTAAATGATCATTACAAATATCTAAACCCATGTCATCCATTCTCGTTGTAAGGAACTAGAGATCATATAAGATTAGAGGCATTACATATCGATATTAGGAGATTTTTAAATTTGTATTATACACTGGGGATTCTAAAAGATTTGTATAATAATGAGTCTCATGGGGAGTATGGATCCTTGCGAAAATAATTTTAAGCATCCACAAGTAACATGAAAATATTGAATCTATATATGGGGGATTTTGGTCTTTGTGAGAAGTATGAGCATGTTAAAATATCAGAGAAAATATATTGAATATGAACCTTGGTCCATGAAAAGGTATCATACATATAAATATTATAATAGGAATAATATTCCTCATATTTTATATGACATATAGTTTTTTCATACAATAAGGATATCCGCTATGCAGATTAATGTTGTAATACCAATATGTTTTTATAAAATATTTTCATTAAATAATTTTCCTTATTCAGTAGTTTTCATGGCATGAAATCTTGAGTTTAAATGAACCATGATACACCCTTATTATAAAAATACTATTATATCACAGTCGTTAGGTTAGTGGGAATAATTATAAGTAACTTATGAAAATGAATTTTGAGTTAATGGGATATTAATTATTTAGGAAAAATATAAATCAATTAAATATTTGTATTTTTTTAGTGAATTACTTTTGGTAATCAAATATATTTTATATATGTTTGTTATATTGTTAATAAAATATTTTTTATGTTCAACCAATAGATATTTTAGTCCTAGGGTGTAAATAAAACCCTATTTGATGTATAAAAACCTATATTTTTTAAGTTTAATTTTATACCTTTGAATGGAGAACCAAATTTTAAGTTTATATTTCGACAAATTAATAATTTTTATATGAAAAAAATATAAATCATATTTTTATGTGGGATATATAAATTTACTTAGGATGAAGTTATGATATTTTTCTGAAAACTTTTATGTTTTGATGAATAGTAAAAATACGCTAAATTTTAATTTGAAAATAACATTTTCATTTAAATAATTTATATGGTTAAATTATATTATTGAATGGTTTCAAGGTATAAATAGAATAATTTTTACCATTTAATATAATTTTTTAATTTTAATTAATTTTACATTAAATTCGGAAGTAAAAACATTTCAATATTTTGCAATATTTTAACTTTTAGAACTTGTTTTCTCATTTCAACAATGGGATTAATTTTTAATTAAACACTGAAGATTCTATTTTTTAAAATATTAAAAATATATTTCTTATTTGGATTCATTAAGTACAAATTATGTAAATATGATACTTTCTTTTAGGGCAGTATGAATAGTAGATTTGGTAATTGTTTGTATTACCATCGTTAAAGGTTAATCAGGTAATTAAAGATAAAAATAATATTGTAAAATTATCTTAACACCTTTAAAAATAATATGGGGAGAGTATTTTCTACCCTTATCATTTATCATTATAAATGGAATAACTTAATGGCCACATACATATGAGTATGACATGACTATAATAAAAACTAATGAATGTGACCAAATGTCACAATCACATTGTATATAAGTATATTAATTTTCATATAAGGATAAATATGAGATAATATAGACTATATATAGTCTCTGCAAATCTAAAATAAATAGCTACATCATATAAATTTAATTATAATTATTTTAGTTTAAATAATTACCATTAATGATGAATCAATAGTGATTTAGAGATTATTATATTAATAGGAATATCGAAAATATGGTTTTAAAAATATTAAAATAAATATCATATAAATTATTAATGTGATCCACGAATTTTATAGGAGAATATGAAATGATAGGAGTTTATTATATATATTATTTTGAATTTAACTTTTGTGTGAATTTTATTGAATGTTAAATAAATGAATTGTGTCAAAATTGACACTATTGATATTGTATAAAAAAATTTATAAAATTATTTCAAAATCATAAAAATATTTAAAACTTAAAAAGTGATAAATTAAGGTCTAAAATTTAATAAAATATCCATTTATTGTCAAGTAACACCACATAAGTATATATTTATGACCATTAAATATTAAAAATTTTATTACCATAATTAAAATTAAATAGAATAACTATGTATCAATTAAAATGATATTGTTTAAAAAGAAAATATAACATATCCATAATTTATTTCATGATGATATTACAACCTTATCTCATCACATCTTTAATATTGGGACATTTTGGAGGTTTCGGGGTAGGTTTTGATTTTATTATAAATTATTATTTATGGAGTTTTCAAAACTTCCCCTCACCTCAATTATAAAAGGGATCCTCCTCCCTCACATATTCACATCATTTTGAGCCTTCAATATCAGACACCCCGAACCTTTTTTCCTTCCCACATTCCCTATTTTCATTATAGAGGTTCTGGTCATCTTTAAATACCAGTACTTGTTCTATAAGAATGGATTTAGAGGAAGCAGGTCGAGGATGAGGTAATCTCATCTACAGATTCTTTCAAACTTCTTTCTTATTATATGTCCACTTCTTTAGTTGTTTCATTATAAATTAATAAAATAATTATCACTAATATAATAATATGTTATTAAAATATGAACCAACCATATTTAAGCTTCTATTCATCCTATGAAAAACTAAATCCCCACACAAGCGTATGTATGACTTACCGTCTCCATGTTGTGGTGTAATCTATTTTTTCCCCACCATGTTATAAAGATGTGTATAATGATGGAAATAATAACTATATATGATTTTTATAAAATTTTAATAATCTTAAAATAGTATACACCATCCATTCAACAATTTTTGCAATGATATCACCGCTCGTGTGTACGCACGACCTACTGTCTCCATGATGCGATGTGATTCATTCTAAATGATTATAATTAAACTAGGGATATATACATGAATTGAATGAATTAATATGATATATATTATACTAATATCATTATTTAAATAAATTAACTACATCATTATAAGTGTAACATGAAATTAACTGACAAATCTAAAATAAGAACATAAAGCAGTTAATATCTGAATAAC
Organism: Viscum album; assembly: GCA_963277665.1. Classification (NCBI taxonomy): domain Eukaryota; kingdom Viridiplantae; phylum Streptophyta; class Magnoliopsida; order Santalales; family Viscaceae; genus Viscum; species Viscum album. The sequence goes on along the minus strand of OY728133.1, from coordinate 2,058,020,444 downwards.
GACTGATAATGAAATGTTACTATCAAACATATTATAATATAATCATATATGATATAATAAAAATTATTATGATTCTATAACAATTCAATAACAACATTTAAATTAGTATTCCATACTTTTGGATACATATGAAGGATATCGAACCTAAGGTAAGGGATAATTTTATAATCTCATTTTTATACGAGATTGATTATATGTAAGAATTTATTGGGGAATATTTATCACCCACAGATATTGTTCCTAGTTATGTAATATTATTTATATTATCATATAATATTTTAAAGTTAATTTTAACCATTGGTGAATTTTATTAAATAGTATGAAATGAATATTTGGTGTTATTAAATTTGAGTTAATTTTTTACTTTTTTTAAAAAAAAGTACGAGGATATTGTTTTTTTATCTTATATGAAATGGATAAAATTATATAGTTTCATGACACATTGTTTCCAAGAATCTTCCTCTAAATGATTTCAAGATTATTTTCAACTAAATTATTTTATATTATAATTATGTGGTATTTTGAGAAAAGGAATAGGTTTAAAAAATGATATTTTTCTCAGGAATTATGTTCCAGTGTATTTTCAAAAATATTTTCCACATAAGATGACATAGGGTTATGTATCCATAAATATTATTAAAATTATTTTATTGTGTTTATTATGATATTATTTTTATGAAATCCATTTATTTTCAAAATATTATGATGGAATGATGTTTATGAAACCAATTTTATTCCATGGGTTATTCTATGATAAATGATTTATATTTTTGTAGAACATGTAATAATGGTTTCATTATAAGATGGGTGGGACATATATCTCCCTCAAATGAATTTGATAAATATATATATCTAATGTGATAGACATGACTGGAATGAAAATTAAATATGATTCGGAAATACATGGCTAGAATGAGTAGAGAACTCAATTCAGTAATGGACTTTGTCTGCTATGATGGTCTTGGTAATGAGCCTTGAATAATAATAAATCATTTTCTATGATTATGTGTGTATTCTATGAAATTTCATGTCTTATGTTATGACTCTTTGTATTACATTTCACTTTTATTATTTTTCCCATGACATGAAATTCTAATCTTTTATATATTTGATATGATTTTCAAATGTTATATCCTTATAATATGAATGATATTTCTCTATTTTACCCTTACTGAGCATTTGATCCCACCCATTCATATGATTATTTTCCCCAAGTCATGAAGAAGGTTATTAAGTAAGATATGTCAAAACATAATCTAGTTTTGAAGAAATAATCAGGAGACAATGTAGTTGTTTTATGAACCAATTGTTTATGTTTCCCAGTTTCTAAAGACATTAATCCATTATAGTCCTAGTGTGGTCTTTGTTATGTTATGTAATAAATATTATTCAATGTTGAATTAACATCTGCATATAATATATTGTCTATTATATTTGGTATTAGATCAAAGGAATAGTTAAACTTTGGAAACTAGGATGGGAGATCCTTAGCAAGAACCATAATTATATGTCTAAGAATAGGTTACAATATTATCCTAGTGTTTAAAATATGTTCAGGAATATCCTAGGATAAAAATATAACGTTTCCTAAATTGGAATTTTATTCATGAAATACGGGATTTTCTCATTATGATTTGTGTTTCTCACACTATGATTCTTGGGATTAGTCAATGGCTAGAACCTGAAGGAACCACATTAATGCTGAATGTGATGGGAAATTCAATGATGGTCCCCCTAAGCAACCAAATGTTATGGGAGTTAGAATGAAAAATCATATAGCCATGATCACACAAATTTCTCATGATATGAATCATACTAGACATCCAAAAAATCAAACGAGGAAGAAACATTATGATGAATCATTCATGATGTAGCATCCACCTTCATTCAGTGGGTTTTTTTATCCATTAGTGGATGAACAATGGATCAGTATAAATAAAAAGATATTTTCAGTTCCACAATGTCCCAAACCTGATAAATTCCTCATAGAAGTATATTTTTTGGAAGGTGAATCTCATCAATGGTGGAATCATATCATGAATACAAGGTAAAGAGGTTAAATTGAGTCCATGGAATGGTACAAGTTCGAGAACTTATTTTTCAATATGTAATTTTCTCATATTCATCAAACAATGATTTAGAAGGATTTCTCGAACATAATTTTATCAAGGATCGATGTGATATCAAGGTTGATAGGGATGTGGAGTAACCCATCAGTCATATGGGTTTGATAAGAAGATGAAAAATAAATTCAAAGGAAAATCTAAATATTAAACTGAAAAGAATATGAGTTTTCCCTTATGCTCAACCTGTGGAATGAAATACGGAGGGAATCATATTAAAGGAACTAATAAATGTTTTATGTGTGGAAAAGAATGTCATCATGTAGTTGAATTCTGATGTGATTGGAAAACGATATATAATGATGCGCACAAAGAAAAGTCTACTGAGAATTTACCTCCTACACCTCAATGTTATAAGTGCAAGGAAATGGGGAAGTATGCCAATAAATTTCATAATACATGGGTTATTGAAGACAATAAAAATCAATTAACTATTAAGGACAAAGATAAAGTAATATTACATAGAATCACTATCGGTGATGTGGAAAACGATAATGAAGTGGTGAAAGGTACACATAAAATCATATCTAAAGTAGAAACTGTTTTATTTTATTCTAGATCTACCCAATCTTTTATTTTTTGAATACTTTTCTAAGCGTATCTCCATATTACCTAAATAATTAGATGTTGAGTATGCTGTGACAACCCCTAATGGATCAACAGTCACATAAAAATTTTATAATTCATCTCCGGTTGATGTTTGTGGGAATCTTCAACCTAAAAATATTTTTAACCTTCTATATTTTAGAATTTTATGTGATTCTTGGCATGTATTGGCTTTCTCTATATGGTAACATATCAATTTTCAAGGTAGGGAAGTCAAATTTCATATTCTAGATCAATCTATGATCATTTATCAATGAAAATATGAATATAACCCACTAGTAGAATTTTTCCACTCTTATGGGTCTTGATTTCGATAAATTAAGGTTATTTATATCAAATGGTTGGGGATGAAATCATGATTAATAGTGCACCAATTGTACGGGTGTTTGATGATTTCATTCAACAGGAATTGATAGGTCTTCTAGGAAATAATGATGTTCATTTTTCAGTAGAACTCATACCTGGTTCTACGCCTATTTGAAGGACACATTATATAATGGAACCAATTGAGTTCCAAGAATTGAATAAGAAACTCCAATAGAATCATGATAAGGGATTCATAATCCCTAGTGTATCACCTTGGGGAAAACATTTTCTATTTGTTAAGAAGAAATATGGATTAATGAAACTCTGCATTGATTATCAAGAATTTAACAAGATCACTATCAAGATCAAATATCCTCTTCCCCACAGAGATGACATATTTGACCAACTACATGGAGATCAATACATTTAGAATATTTGTCTTTGTTTAGGATATCATTAATTAAGGTTCAAAAAATTGGGATACACCAATGACGACATTCCGTACAAGTTATGTACACTATGAATTTATAGTGATTCCTTTTTGTCTTAATAATTCACATAATATTTTCATGGATATAATGAATAGAGTCTTTAGAGACTATTTTGATAAGTTTTTGGTAGTATTTATAGATTATATTCTTTAATATTCAAAGGTAATGGAAGAACATGATAGTCACTTGATAATTTTACTGATGACCCTGATAAATGAGAAGTTTTATGAAAAATTTACCATGTTTTATTTTTTTTCTTCAGAAATTTTCAGTTTTGGGTCACATAATCTCAAGAGAGGGGATATCTGTGGATCCAGCAAAATAGTGGTTATTGAAAGATGGTCGATATCAAAAATGGTAACTGAGATCATATGTTTTCCTGGTATGGTACAATATTATCAGAATTTTTTGAAATATTTTTCAGGATTATCTATGACACTCACCACGTTGAATTGGAATGTAGTTAGGTTCTTTTGGGTGGAGGAATGTGAAGATAATTTCAAAGAACTAAGAAGAAGGTTATCCAGTGCACTTGTTCTCACATTTTCTTGTAGTAGAGAAAGGTTTTTGATGTACAGTGTCAGATACAAGAAGGGACTGGGATGAGTTATCATTCAAAATGATATATTGATAACTTATGCCACACAATTGTTGAAAATCCATTAGAAAAATTACCCAACTTGTGATTTAGAGATATCTGCAGTAATCTTCACATTAAATATATGAAGGTATTATATTTATAGTGAAAGGTGTCATATTTAAACTGATTATAAAAGTTTAACGTATATTTTTAAACAAATGGGGATGAATATTCACAATAGATTATAGTAGGAGTTGACTAGTGATTGTGACTGGTCAATGCATTACCACCCTAGAAAAGGAAACAAGGTGGAAGATGCATTAAGTCAACAAGACCATTCTAGCCTATCCATGATGTGGATCACAAAAGATAAAATATTTATGGATTTTCAAATGATGGATCTTGATATTTTAATGAAAGGGAGAAATATTATACTTCTAAAATGAATTTTATTCTATCATTACAAGTGAAAATTAAGGAGGATTAGAAGAATGATGTAATTATATAAACAATGTGAGGGATGTTCCTAAATATTGATTGTGATTAAATAATATGGTTATTGAACCTTGTTTTTATTCCTCCCATACCATAATTAAAGAAGGATATATTGTATAAGGCTCATATTTATTCATTCTCTATTCACTCTAGAATCAAAAATATGTATCGGGACATGAAATAGTACTTCTGGTGGGATGACATGAAAAGATATGTTGCCGAATATATCTCTCAATTATCAGTTTGTCGATAAGTTAAGGTTGATAGAAAAAAAGTCTAAGGGGTTGAAACAACCATTACCCATACCAAAATTTAAATGGAAAAACATCACTATTGGATTTTTCATCAGACTTTCAAAAACCTCCAACGACAATAATGCTATCTGGGTTATAGTTTACCAACTTATGATTTCAACACACTTCATTTCTATTAGAGTAGATTTCTCACTCGATCAGCTTTCCAGGATATATGTAAAAGTTGTGGTAAGATTTAATTCAGTTCCACTTTCTATTATATTAGATCAGGAACCTTGGTTTACATTGTTGTTATGGCGATGTATTCAGCATGCTCTGGATATAGTGTTAGGTTCCAGAACTTCTTATCATTATCAGATAGATAGTTAGTCTGAGAGTACAATTAAAACTCTATAAGACATGTTGAGAGATTTCTCTATGGTTTTCCAAGGTTTTTTGGATCAACAACTTCCATTGGTGGAATTTTCGTACAATAATATCTTTCACTCCAGTGTTCATATTGCTCCTCATGAATCCCTCTATGAAAAAATGTACATAACACCAACTTTCTTAGATAAAGTTGGGGGAAAGAAAGCTATTAGGACCTGATCTTGTTGATGAAATGGTTGAAAATGTCAGATCTATTCAACAACAGATAAAATCATCTTAGAGTCAAAAAAACTATCCTGACAACTGAAGAAAAGACCTAGAGTTTGAATTGGGTGATAAAATGTCCTTAATAATATCTCATTGGAAGAGAGTATTGTGATTTGGAAAGAATGGCTATATGATACCTAGGTATATTAGCCCTTATAAAATTCTAGATCATGTTAGCCAGGTATCTTACCAATTGGTTCTTCAACTAAATCTCTCTCACGTTCATGATGTGTTTCATGTATCTCTCCTAAGAAGGTACATACGTGATCCTTCACATGTACTAAGCTTAGAAGTTATACTGTTGGAGCATGATATTTCTTATAAAGAACAACTATTAGAGATTATGAATCGCAGAGAAAAATTTCTAATAAACAAGACCACTCTCTTGGTAAATGTTTTATAGAGGAACCTCCAATTTTAACAAGATACATGAGAACATATTGATATATTGAGGGAGAGGTATCCTCATCTGTTTTTTTCCATGTGATGATTTTTTTGTGCGAAATTCAGTTTAAGGGGGGTATAATGTAATACCCAAAGGTTTTTATGATATATTTTATTTAAATAATTTTTATTCCTCAGTATCTTGGTTTTCCCACAATCATGAGTTTAAATGAACAGCGAGATTCCCTTATTATAAAATTATCTTTATAACATATCCTTTAGGTTAACGGGAATAATGATAACTATCTTAGGAAAATGCATTGTGAATTCATTGGCTATTAATTATTTATGAATAATATATATCATATCGATATTATTTATGAGTGAATTACATTTGGTAATGAAATTAATATGATATATATGTGTTAGATACTTGATAAATAACTTTTGATATTCATCCAATGGATATTTTAGTCAATAGGTATGAATAAAATTCTATTTGATGTATAAAACCCTATTTTTTTAAAAAGATTATTTTTTCACCTTTATAAGTGGGACCCCTTTGAAATTAATATTTTTACATAATATTTATTTTCATATGATAACATAAGAATTTTATTTTTAAGTGCCATAAAAAAATTTACATCGGATTAATTTCTGATATTTTTCTAAAATCATTCATGTTTTGGTAAATACTAAAACTATGCAAAATTTTAATTCCGAATATAATTTTTCAATGAAATAATTTATATGGTTTAATTATAATATTGAATGGTTTCAAATTATAAATATAATATAATTTTACAATAAAATATTATGTAGGTCATTGTAATTAATTTTACATTAAATTCAAACGTAAAAATATTTTAGTCTTTTGTAATATTTTAACTTTTATAACCCGCTTTCTCATTTATACAATGGGATTATTTTTATATTATTACTGCCATTTTGGTATTTTGTATTATGAAAATTTTATTCAATATATAGAATCATTAGGTTTAAATTATGTTAGTAGGATAATTTTATGTTTGGGAATTATGAATATTAACTTTTGTAATACTTTTTATTACGATGGTTAAAGGTATATCATGTAATTAATGGTAAAAATAATAATATAAAATTACTTTAACACCAATAAAAATACTATTGGATGAATAATTTCGATCCTTATCATTTATTTTTAGAACTAGAATAACTTAATGACCACTTACCTATTAATATGACCAGAATATAATAAAAACTAAGGAATGTGAAAAAATTTCACAATGTAATTTTATATAAGTATATTATAGTTAATATATGGATAAATAGAAGGTAATTTAGACTATAGATATTATATAGAAGGGTAAGATATTTAACTACATCATAAAAATTTATTTTTAATTTATAGATATTAATTAATTACAATTAATGATGACACAATATTGAAGTAGAAATTATTTTATTAATAAAAATATAAAAAAATGGTTTTAAAAATATTAATAAAAATATCAAATGAATTAATTAATATACTAGACCAATTTTATTGGTGAATATAACATGTTATTACTGTATAATATAATTTGGTTCTATTTTATATTTTGTGTGGATTATATTTAAATTCAAATAAATGAATAGTTTCAAAATTGAAAATATTTATATTTTGTGAAAATAACTTTTTTTAAATTATATTAAATCATAAGAATATTTAAAATTATTAATTTAAAATTATTAATTTTAACATGGCATAAAATATCCATTTATGGTTAATTAAAACCATATATGTAATTATTTATAACAATTAAATTTTTAAAATGTTATTACTGCAATTAAAATTAAATATAATAACTAAGTGACAATTAACATTATATGGTTTAAATTGAAAAGATTACTTGTCAAAAATTTATTTGATGATGAGATTACAACCCTATCGATTCTAATATTTTAAATTGGGACATTTTAGAGTTCTTTGGGATGTGTTGGATTTTATTATAAATTACAATTTATGGAGTTTCTAAAAGTGCCGCTCACTTTTACTATAAAAGGGCACCTCCTCCCAGACCTCTTAACCTCATTTTGAGCCTTAAAGCTCGGCTATAACATGCCCTTATAGAAGTTTTATATGTGCTTTAAGGATATCAGACCTAAGGTAATGGATAATTTTACAATCTCATATTTATTTGAGAGAGTTTATATGTATGTATTTACTAGGGTTTATTAATCACACACATCCTTGTTTCCTAATTATGTAATATTATTTCTATTATTATAAAAAAAATTAAATTCAATTTTACACATTGATTATTTTTTATTAAATGGTATGAAATGAATCTTTTACTTTATTAGATTTGAGGTACCTCTTTGACTTTAATGGAAAATGTACTAGGATATTTTGTTTAACTTGTACGACATGAATGGAATTTTAGGGTTTCATGAAACAATATTTCCATGAAGCTTCCTCTGCATGATTTCAATATAATTTTCAACTTTTTTAATTTCTTTTAAAATTACGTGGCATTTTGAGAAAAGAAACCATTTTGGAAAAATAATTTATATTTTCATCTAGAATTATATTCAAGTGTTTTATCAAAATTATTTTCCATCTAAGATTACATAGGTGTATGTTTCCATAACGATTATTACTTTGATTTTATTGTGTTTATTATGGAATTATTTTTATTAAATCAATTTATTTTTTATATATTGTGATGGAATGATGTTTAAGAAACCAATTTTATTTCTTGGATTATTCTACGAAAAATTATTTATGTTTTTGTGGCACATGTAAGAATAGTTTCATTATAAGATGGTTGAAACCTATATCTCCCTCCAATGCAATGGGTAAATATTTATATCTCATGATATAGAAATGACTGGAATAAAATGTAAGTCCAGTTCAGTAATATAGGGGTGGAACAAGGACGGATTTGAGTTCAGTAATGGACTATGTCTCCTATGATGGTTTTGGAGACGAGCCTTGAAAAATATGAAATTATTTTCTATGATTATGTGTGTATTCCATGAAATTTCATGTATCATGTTATAAATATTCGGATTAGATTTCTCTTTAATGATTTATACCATGACATGATATTCTAATATCTTATATACAGTATAATATTTTCAAATGTTATGTTCTTATAATATGATTGATATTTCCCTTGTTTACCCATACTCAGCATTTGAGCTCACCCATTAATATATTTAATTTCCCTAGGTCACGAAGAAGGTAATTAAGTAAGATATATAATAGTATTCCAGTTTTGAAGAAGTAAGAGGGAGACAATGTAGATGATTTATGAATCAATTGTTTATATTTCCAATTTTCTAGGGACACTAAACCTATATTGTCCTGGCGTGGTCATTGTTATGTTATATAGTAAATATTCTTCAATGATAAAGTAATGTCTACATGTAAAGTATGGGATGTTATTATTCTCATATAATAATAATGTTTATTTCCATAAATTATGTCTCAATGTTGAATTTGGATGAATTTTGAAGGCCTTATGACATCCATAGGTTATATGAATTTTTATAAATACATGGAATATATGATGGAATTATGAAACTTGATATAAGGTTTGAACCTGAAATTTTTTTCCTAAATATTCTAATTTTAATAGATTTGGATTCCTGGTTGTTTATAAGTAAAATTACTTTTAATTTGAAAGTGAGGTTGACTGAATACATATGGATTATGGCCTTATGATTTCGGGAGTATTGGAGGATATTAAGGGACATGGACTTATGGGAGAGAACCAAACATGGACTTTGGGGAGTATGTGTAGAGGTAGAGGACTGATTTGGTGCCATTGATAGTGGGGGATTTTGTGGTACCCCTGTTTTATGAATTTTATCCCATTTTAAATTCAACTTGTTCAACTGTTTAATGTTCCCAATTCACTCAATAAAATATTTCGACCTCACCTATTTTGATGTAATAAAATAAAATAGGGAAGAAAAAAGTATTTAAAAGGTTTTTCAATGAAAGGTTTACTCGTTTCCATGATGGTTAGACACCCCAAAATCGATTCTATTCATTAGATCTGCATGTGAATAAAACATGATAGACAACCTAGTTACTGTATTACCACAATTCGTTAGACAAACCAATTTAAATATTTCCACAGTTTGTTAGATACCACAACTGATCTTTTTCCCTTGTTGGGTAGGCACCCCATTCACAAGCCTCTTGTGGTAGGTTAGAATCCTTAAATAAAATCCTCGTCTTCAGTGATGATCCAAATCCAGAAATATCTTCTTCACAGACATCCTTTATCCATAAGAAATATTGATATCCTTCCCATGTGTGTATTTATTCATGGTCTTAAAAATATGTCTTAAACAATACTTTTTTCATCAAAACTCCTTTCAGAAATTGAATTATTTTAATTATCTACTTTGAATTCCTCATTTCATGAAATCACTTTCTTCATGAATTTCCCATAGTTGGATCACCCTTAAATTTCTTCTTGAAAAATGGATTTAATGAGTCTCAAGGAATATTTCAATATTGTATATCTTTATCATCACATTCCTGAAAATAAGTATGCATAAACAATATAGTTAATGGGGTTTTAGTTAATTACATGATTTAATTCATAAATATATACCATCATTTAAATATGATTATATATAAAAACATGTATTTTTCCTCTTACAAATATTAATACTTGAATGTTATTCAGTATTATATTACTCATTAAGAGTACCCATTTAGTCATGGGTAATTCATTTCATGCATGAATATTTATATTAATGTGTGCATATCAAATATACATTGCTTTTATTCAAGGAGATAGTGATTCATTTTCCATCTTCACATGGATTGTTGACCACCCTTGTCTCACCATGCCTTCATGTATGCATGCATCTCATAGCAAGAAAATACCCAAATTCATTGGTTTTCAATAGTCATAATTCAAAAAAATATTACACCCAAACCCAATAAATAACCAAATGATTCAGTTTCTTTGTTTCTTAATATGGAATACATCTAACACACCTCATTAAATATTAAATAGACCACAATTAAAATGATTAAAAGCCACATATTGAGCAGTTTATTTACTCAAAAACTGAGCATCATGCCTCTAATTATTAATTTCCTTTTTTTTGGGAATACCCAAAGGTATCAGGTTTCTATTTTCACCATCACATGATGTATTAATTTTTTACAACATGATTTTATAATTTTGGTCAACCTAATGAGTTAATATAAAGAATTTACATCATCTGAAGGAAATAAGCTTCATCAGGTGATCATAAAAACTAAAGGTTGTTTGTTAATGCATGGATGTACATGAAATTAATTTCCAAGAAATGATTCAGACTCACCAATAACTTGAAGGTTCATAGTTTCCATATCAATAATTAACGTTTCATGGAAATTAACTTCTCAGTACAAAAATGATGGAGAAATAAATGCTTCATTGAGGTCGGGAACATCAAAGGAAGAAAAACATTTCCTTCCTTGATTGGACGGTCCAGATCAAAGAGATCATATAATAGTGAAAATTTCTATATCATTAAATGTGGAGATAATGTGAATTTTATTGCACATGTTCCACATGAATTTCCAATATAGATGAGGTTGGGGTGTGTTTCTCAATGAATTTTATTCGCTCTATATAAGAAAGCACAAGGTTTTTCTCAGAAACCCCCAACCCCCTTGTCATGGAAACTTTCTCATTAGTTGTACCACCCCATTCTCTAGCACCACTTCTGCTCCCATGCACTCCATAAAGGCTCACCTATATAACTTATAGATGGGATCACCCCATTTTCCAACATGATGACCTCAGATGGTTCCCTTGTATGTGATAGTCTATATCCTCACATCTCCCATTATTCGAGCCTAGCCTTTGTAGGCTTTCAGTATAGCCCTCTTTTTCCATTTGAGGATAAAATTAAAATATACTATTTTTTGATACGAAAAATTTAATTAAAATCCACATTTTTTTACAAACCACCTAAAACACCTACAAGAAATTTCCTTTATTTATCATGGGATTATTCATCACATCCTCCTGTAATAACACACCTTGGATAGTCATATTCAATTAAATTTCATGAAAATTATCATTTTAATGGAAAAAATTATGATTCATATTATCAAAAAAGAAAGTGACATAAATAAAAAAATTATTAGAACTTGTGATACCATTAAAAACCTTATTGTTATATCTTCCACATATTTACTAATTGAAGATAAATGTATAATGGTCTCAACAATCACCCCAATTAAAATATATTTATATATTTTTAGAAAGTCAAAATTAAATATTGGTGCTTAATATTTTATCCCCACATTGAAAATATAATTAAAAGTAAAAGTGGGGGTCTTCTCAAAAACTATTTCTTCTCCAAAAAAAATTATCATCCTTTTTAAGATTATATTATTGAACTCTATTGAGTGAGATATGATCTCACATTGTTCTCTTAGTAAAGACCCATTAGTTAATCAACTCAAAGCTAATGTGGGCTATCCTAATGTAGAAAGAAAGATAGAATTAACCACAATTTTATAATATAACCATAGACTATAATTGATGTTAATTCACTATTAGAAACTATCAATTGAAATTTTCGGGGTTTGAAATAATTATATTTATCAATTTAATGCTAAATACTATGAAAACATGAAAAAAAACATTGGAGATTTTAAGTGAAAAATTACATATCCACATTTTCCTCAAATTATCAACAATAAAAAACTCCTCATTAAGGAATAAAATTAAGGGAAAAATAATTCAAGTTCGATTGTAATACCTCAAATCTCATAATATACCTTCTAAGGGATGCATGCATATCTCATTTCGTGGAAGTCAGTATACTTCTTAATGTATAATTCCATAATTCTATCATGAAGTGGTACGCTCAAACATATCCTTCAATTCCTACAATGTGAGTTCAAAACACATACAATAATGAGAGTATGGATTTAACTAATGGTTTATCATAAATAAAATTAAAAAATAGAGAATCCAGTTATTCTATACCATTATATTCTTCCAATATATGTATGGAAATATCTATTAGGATTCTTTTTTTGTTTTCAGTCTCATTGATTTGATTATCATATTTCTTATGTTCTTCTACTTTATGTTGAATAACCTTTTTAAACATCATTTTTAGGGATATTCATGTCCTCACACGTGGATAACTTCTCATCAAATTCCACCCCATATACTAATACCACTTTCATTACATTATATTTAATATGTTTCTCAAATTCCTCTTATTATTTTCCAATGTCAAATGATCTGGACAAATAACTTGGTAGTCTTTTATGAAGTCCTCAATTTTATCAAAATATTTAATTTATTTTCACTAGTATTTTTTAACATCATATCATTTACGATATAAGGATATTTTTTTACCTTGTCATAAATACTTCATACTTATGTCCATCCAAAAATTATAAACAACAAACAACTTCTAGAGAAATCTTTTTTTATTGATAGTTCGGGTGAAAATTTGTTCACATGGTTTTTTTTATGATATTTGTTCCTCATATGTTCCTGGAAACACCCCTTGGTCCTGGTCTTATTCCTATAAAAAACATTTTAACCTTGATAGAGTATTATTTATGACTATTCCTTTAGCACACTAGTATAATCCTTGAAATTTTATTCTCTCTAACCAATTCAAGATGAATATAAATATTTTTTTATTGTCCACTTCCAAACCAAGCCTCTCTTTTCTCAGGGGGGGAGGGGTTGTGCCCTTATTGGAATATTATTCCCTTTACCTAATGTTTAATATTTCCTCTCATTATTTTAGACCCGCATAACCCTAGATTTAGTTTCCATATCTTCTATATTAGAAATAATTGTTCTAACAAAATTATAGAATGAACTTTTACCTTAAATACCTATAGATTCGGGACATTCTACATAGATCTTAATAGATTTACTGAAATATTATATATATATATATATATTTATATTTATATTTAACTCATGTGGAAATATGATACAAATGGATTTTGTTTCAAAAACTCTTCGACTATGGAAGCCAAAATCCTATAAATAACATATATAATTTTATCTTGTTTAACAATTTTTAATTTGGACTATTGAACTCAATAGAAAGTGATTCCTTCTTGACCATATCATCATTTTCTTCATTTACATGGACTATTACCTTGTTTTTTCAGAAGTTAATTTATTATTTCAATTATTAATATTATAATTTTATTTCTTCATATATTTAACCTATACCACATGGAATTATAATTATTCATTTTTTCTTCTATTGAAGTTATTTTTATTCTTCATCATCATCATCACTACATGAAAAATCAGTTCATTTATTTTCATGAGAAAATAAAATAACTTCATTATCTGAAGAATAATTTGTTGATGAATTCTAATTGATCATTCACTTAATATTTCTCTTCTTGAAAAATTATTTGTCTTATTTATTTTCATTACCAACATGAAATTTATTGAATTGAGGGTTTGATATATTTGAAATATTTTTAAGATTACATCAATAAAAAGTTCTTGTATCTTTATAGGGAACATGTCATCAGATACCACTTATAGATATTGAGGACTAATTTTGTGCCACTTAGGGGGTGTGAATCAGTAGTAACATTGTGTTAGGAATTTTTTCTCTTTTTAAATTAAAACTAATTAACTATTTAATGTTCTCGATCCAATCTTTAGAATATATTAAAATATCCTAATGTGTAGTTTTAAATTAAATGAAGGAGCCACGAAATATTTACATGGTTCCGTAATGAATGTCCTAATCATTTCCATGTTGGTTTAAACACCAAGAATTGATTATATTAATTATATCCCTAGGTAGATACAATTTATTATACACCATATTTATAGTCTCACTATAAAAGGTTAGACCCCCCAACTGCCATCTCTCAATTGTTGGTTAGACACCCCAATTTATCTTTTTCTCAGATTGGTTATACAACCCAATCATAAAACTCCACTAGATATTTTGATACCCCATATTCAAGATTCTTATTTAGTGTTGATAGTATGCTAGAATGATATTCTTCACAGATAGTTTTCATATATAAGAAAGGTATATGTCCATTCCTTATGTACAATTCCTCATTGACTTCATCTGATGTATTGAACAATCATGATGTTCTAGATACTCCTTTAATATCAATAATGATATGAATTATCTTATTTAAATTCTTTTGTACATGAATTAATCTTTATTGAGAATTACACTTCTTTGGATCACTATCATAATTTTTCTTAAAAAAGGATTCAATGAGTATCAAGGGATATAAAAATACAATATATTTTTTTCCTCACCTATATAAACATATTTATCAAAAAACAATATAGTGGATGGGGTCTTAATTAATTACATGAATTAATTTAACCATTTTAACACCCATTTAAATGTTCTTATAAAAAACACATTTAATATTCGACATTCAAATATTAATAATCGACCATTCTTAGATATCATATTATTCGTTATGAATATCCCAAATAACATGGGAATTTAATTCATTTCAGGCACATTTTAATTTATAAATGAATATAAAATATAAATTTCCTTTATGCATGGAGGTAGTAAGGATTTCATATTCTTCACATGGATTAGTATCCACCCATGTCTCACCACACCTTCATGAATTCATGCATCTAGTTGTAAGAGAATTCGTGAATTATTGAGTTCTCATTATTCATCATATACTGTCACAAATACCACACAACATTCTAAATATGATAATGCTTGGATGTATTTATTCATTCACACATAAATTAAATAAATAATCCCAGTTATTATTACAAAACCATCCCTTAATAGGGAAGAAATACTCATACCAATTTTTTTTATTGACACTATAAATGAACATCACACTACTCATTATTCATTACCATTATTTTGAATAACGAATTCTATCACATTCCCTTATTATCCTAATTTTAATTCATGAAATTATAACTACAATAATTAATCATTTATATCAAAACAATTCTTTAATTATGGGAATATACTTCGTCTAAGGGATGTATGCATCATCTGGTGATCATCATTGTTCGGGATTCATTATTCATGCATGGAAGTGAATGAATTTCACATACAATAAATTATTTGAACTCACCAAAAAATAAGGATATCATCATGGACAAATGAACTATGTGTGTTTCCTTGAAATGAACCTTATGGCGTAAAAATGGAAGAAGAAACCATGTTGTGAAGAATCCTGGATCCATAGAAGAAGAAGACAATCAACTGTCTTGATCTGACGGTCCAAATCGAGGAGTTCATATAGAGGTGGAAATTTAAATCTCATTAAAAGTGGATCTATAGTACACATAACTATTAAAATCTCACATAGGTGTCACATCAGTAATTGGGTGGAATATATTATTCAATGTTTTTCTTTAGCTCTCCAGAATTGAGTATAGAGTTCCACTCACAATCACCCATGGAACCAATCCATTTCATCTTTCACAGTTGTCATATTTTCCAGCACTGTGGTACCATACCTACTCCCAGGCACTCGATATGGGATCTTCTATGGTCCTTACACATGTTTCTTCCCATATGGATCATACAGGACACCTTAGGCTAGTTCATTTGGGCATGGTGGACTCTAGTCCCACATGTTTCCTTAGTCAATCCTATTCCATGAAGGCTAGTTTTCCAATACTCTATCTCTATTTTAGGTGAAAAATATCACATATAATATCTCCTAAGTGTATAATATAATTCAATACCATAATTGTTGATAGACTGAATTAATCACGTATAGGACATTTAGTTCTTTTTTTCATGGGAATATTCTTCGTATCCTCATGAAATAAAATAAATTTCATGATCATATTCAATTGTTATTAATCTATATAAATATTGTCATGGAAAATTGTCATCATAATATTATATAAAATAATAACTAATTAATGAAATAAATATTTTCAACATAAGATGACATCAACAGTCATAAATGTTCTGTCATCCACATATTTACTAAATTAAAACAAATGTGTCATGGGATAAATAGTTTGAGTGGAACCTTTTATGTTATGATATCACATGAATTCCATGTGTTGATATGCTCATAATAAAGAAGTTAGGTCATTAGATTCATTTCAAGGTTGTATTGTCCGGTGATCACATAGTGGTAAATGGGGTTATGTGAGAATGCAAGGAAATGAGGGTTATAATATCTCATTAATGGAATTATTTCTAAGTGATCACATGGTATGATCAGATCTCCAAGAGGATTTATTATGATCTGATGACCAAGAATTCTTTATGTGACCGTCTCTCAAGTTAGTGGTCATGCACTTTGAAAAAATTTATTCCATTATTATTTAATGTATTCTATGATATCACCAAATTTATCAAGTTAATGTCTATCAATTCATTTGATTTTACCTCACCTCACATTATTCATATCTTTATGTATCCATGTCAACTCTTCAAACTCAATTTTAAGGGGAGTTATAGTTCTCATTCCTCCCTATACATGTACCGCATCACATAGTGGGAGAGAAAAATATGAGTTTTATGTTGATGAAAGAGCATCCAAGAATGTTGGAATTGTAACTTGCATCATTATTACAAAGTCTCATGTCACTCTTGAAATCTCCAAAGTGAAATGGGTAGAAAATGAAAATCATTAGATAATTCCATCACAAGTAGTTTATCCTATATGAGATTACCAATTGGTATGTTATTTTGAGATTGGATGATTTTGGGAGGGTGTTACATAAATAATATTGTATGTAAGACCCTCCCATTTAAGTATCTATCCTAATCACCTAACCTGACTAGGTATCCTTGGTGTCACATGAGTTGGCATGGGTTACAAGATCATTTGTACCTTTGTGGGTTATGGGACCATGTGATATTATTTCATGAACATTACATGTCCATAAAATCTAGGAATAATATATTTCTTCTTCTTAATTCATTTGTGTTTTATGTATTTTCCCAAAATTAAATTTTCAAACTTTCAATTGGAATATGTCATAAAACCCCCCCACTCCCTCAAAATAAATTTGTGTAAAAAGATGAAAGGAATCAGTTATGAGGAAGTTATTTCCCTCAATAATCAAATGGGATTCCATTTTTCATTTTCCCATCTTTGAAACTATTGGTATTTTTTGAACTTTTTCCTTTTGATATTCTGGGTAACATTTTGTATTTCACAAAATGTATTATAAATAAAAGGTTAAGGGTTTTGCGCCATCAAATTATTTTCATTTATTGAGATCTTTATTTAATTTATTTAATGTGAATATGTCTCCAAATCCCAATCAAGATATATCTTCATGTGAACATATTGTGTGACCATGTTGTGCAATCCACATCGCATAACCAAATAAGATAAAAAATTTCTTAAACAACTTATATTATCAAAGATAATAACATGAATGAATCACCTATCCTAAGAGTGTTTGGGTGATTATATGTCTCTTATGAAGTACCCAGTTGATCAGTCTATAGGTGTTTAAAGGGAATGAACAATTTCATTAACCTTGAGTGATTAGAAAATTGTGTGACCCTTATGTGGTGACACTATCAAATGATACAACTACATATTTATGATCACAGTAATCATGTTAAGTCACATAACCCTTTGAACATTTAAATATGCATATATCCTAATGTATTCATCAAAGGATCTATTCAATATGGATTCATGATAATAGGAATATTCTTACATGTCCATCCATAGAGATATGAACATTGGGAACAATAATACCAATAATTAATACAATGTTCCTTTTGATTAATAGATTCTAAGTGGTATTTTTATGATTGATATTCAAGAATATTGCCTTTCCCTCAAAACACATTTATATAGATTTTTTTCTTTTGGATGATTCTCTCATTCCTTTACTAAAAAATAATCATCTGTCATCTTACTTTTCTTCCTCTCATTCCAGTATTCAGGTGATTTTCTCTAGGAGTGTCTAATTAGTCTCATTTCCCATCCAGGGTTTTTCCCAAACACAAAAAATCTAACCTCTGAACCCAAATGACCTAGATATCACTAATTAATCAGTATCATAGTGTTATTAAACCTTATTAACTTTATCATTTAACAATATTAATGGAATTAAGGGTATATGGTGGGATATGTTCCCCAAACACAATTTCTCCAAGGAATGTGTGTGTTCATTTTGGGTCTATAAGAGGATTGTTGAATTTTTTGATCAAATTCAATCCATCTATCTCTATGAGGAATATTAGATCTCATAGTTTATTATATAATGATCATCATTTCCCTATTGATAATTAATTATTAACTAGTTTCATTTCCCCAAATCCTTCCACATATCCCATAGAAAGGTAGGGATCAGCCTATGGGATATCTATCAGCTCATTGGGGAACCTATTCTTGGGGAGATGTTTGATGAGTCACACCTTGCAGAAAATATTTTGTAGGACCTTGAATAGACTCACTACTAGTCTCATGATATTCTTCTTAATGTATGGGAGTAGTTAAAATAGTAGATGAACCTTTTCTCAATTATTTATTTCAAATACATGATAATAATTTTCTTTTACTAATGAGAATTGTTGTGAAATGTTATTTACCCTCATCATTTACCCTCTTGATAGATTCTAAGAAGTGAGGTATCTTATTAGGAAATTATATAAGTTAGTATATACATATCATGCAGATATTTGGTGGAAAAACAAATGTGTCCCCACGTCATCTATTAATAGGATTTAAATCCAGGTTCTTGAATTAATGGATTCTCACAGCTGGGCATTAATGTTTATGTGTTTGTGTCGGGACACTAGTGATCCATTCCAGATTAGCTTTTCGGAAACCTCTAATCCTAGATATACCAACCAATTTCCATTTTTATCAACACATTTTCCACATTCAACATGGTAATATACCTTACTGGATTAGTGGTCCATTCTAGTTTCTACTCATTTGGATATGTAATATATTTTTGTGTTATAAGAATAGAAACACTATAAAAATTACACATTCTCTATTTCTCCCCAAAATTAAAAATGTCTAAAATGTTGAGATGATACTTCTAAATGTCTATGAGGTCTCTAATATATTATTTAACTACCATAGTTTCAATTTTATTCCATATTCCATACAAATTGGATGAGTTTTTATGATAGAAGTGGTTCCCGTGATGATAGGTTGTAAAAAATCACATATTGGGATGGGGTTATTATTGATCACATAGGAGAATTAGTTATTTACGATTTATATGAACTGAATAGATATTATCTAATTTTACTTTATACCTATAGAGTCTCTTCCATTCCATTTAATAACATTATAGGTCAAAAAACCATAAATTCATTCATTAATTTTTGATGATGCTGATGTGTGACGATAATAATTTCAGAATCACCATTCCTCCTCTTTATGCACATATTCACCTATCTCAAGATTATTTCCAATAATTGAGGGGATATGTTAAAACTTGTATAATGAACCAACTAGTCATGAAAGTAGAAAATCCTTAAAATTATATATTCAAATTACCTTTGGATGTATAGAAACTAATTCATGTTTGAATAAGAACTTCGAGAAGTCACACTCAGTATAAAAAATATTCTTTCGACGATAAGGTAGAGCATGTTTGGGAAATTTTCCCCTGTAAACCAAAGGTATTTGATGTACAAATACAAGTATTTCCATTTAATATTATTTTTATATAGTAAGTAACCCATAGAACCTTTTGCCTTCCTCATTGGATGAGTGATAATTTCCCCCATATGGCTTAATAAATGACTCTATCTTATTAACCACTCCTTATGAAATGATGACCAATTAAATAGATAATAAAAGTATGGAAACATGAAAATTATCCTGGTATGAGGTTCATGTTTTAATAACTGAGACTCATTTAGAAGAAATTCATGTCCAAGTGGAATGCCTCCATTTACTCTTCTACAAATTGGGGACATGAAGTTTTGATCACTGTAAAATATATGAAAAAAAGAAAATTATTCCCCAGAAGAAGAAATAATTATCTAGTCATGTGGGAGATGCATTTAGCTATATAACAGATTTTTTCTATTACAGTAATTAATTTTTTCCTTAGAGGAACTGGATAAAAACCTCATAAATCCACCTAGTTTTATGATTGGATAAGAAATTTTGATGATAAAATAGAAAAATACGATGCATATATAGATTGTCATAAAGTTAAATTTTAAGGGATAATGAATTTATTTGGGGACATTAAAAAATAGGGACATGATTTATCCTCTATGATTGAGATTCTTCACCTTCGGGCAATGAAAGAGGAAATTGGGAAGATGTAACATCAGTGTCAAATTGATTCCTCCCACTAGTCTCACCCCAATCTGGAAAACATAGTAGATAAAAAATTTCTATGATATTTCTATTTTATTTATTTCACAAATAATGATTCAGTTTTTTTATTCTTATTCACATATTATTATTGATTATCACTATATTTAATCTTTTTGAACTCCATGCATTTAGGTCAAGATTTATCATAACCTTCCATATTTCCCAATGTTGAGGATATTTTTATGATTCAATATTTAGACATCCTTGATATTCATTAAACATATTAAAATTATTATGTTAATCCAGGTATAGATCTAAAGTCATTGTTCATTATGAATTCCTCATAGGCATTGATCATGGATAAATGTCAACATTGACACCTTATTTGAAAGATTCATTCTATAAATTTTGAAATAATGTTGTATTTCTTCGTTAAAAGGGGCCAATTTTTTTAATTTTTTCATAGAGAGGTAGTTCAATATCCTTTTCTTAGGAAACAATCCTAATGAGCATAATGTTACTATTTTTTGGACCATATTTTGTGTCCCGCATTATTTATGTTCTTTAATTTTGTTTCCCATAATTTTTCATAGTATTATTTTATGGTAGGCCAAGCCAGAAATTAATTGTATTTTTTTATAGGCCTCCCTTTTTTGGTTTTCAATCTAACATGTTATATTTAATTTTTTTTTGTTAACGACCAATTTTCCCTATGTCCAAAATGATGAATTTCTAACGAGAAGAGACACAACTTTTTCCCAAGAGGACCTTTTTGGGGTTTCAATCTGGGGAGTATTAGGTCTCCTTAGGTTTTTTATTGGAATGTAGTATGGACTAAAAAACCTAAGGAGACCTAATACTCCCTAGATTGATAATTTTTGGAGGAAGGGTTTTTTTAATGTGGGTTTTAACATCCTACAAAAAGTTAAAATCAAAAGGGTTGAGTGAAAATTGACGTGAAAGGATATAATATATATATAATAGTCTATATTGGATCACATCATTTTATGTCAATGAATCTAAAACCATATATAATCTAGTTTAAGCTCATGTGATTAGGATCACCATAATGATTGACAATAGGTTACACCATCTCTTCTTTGAGAATTGGTATTGTATATAGTGAAATAACATGGAAGATATTTAGAACACATGAATAATTTGATTATATTTTTTGTAAATCATGAATCATTATTTTTGAACTGAGGATGATGTGGTTCAGGAAAACATGGAAGGGATACTAACAAATGCCTCTAAGCTAACAATTTGCATTGTAATGTTTCCAGGGTGTATATCGATTCGAGGACCCTTTATTAACGAAAAAAAGACATCTAGTTGATAAGTTATAGGATCATATTCAAGTGAAAGGGGCCTATATTCATAGTCAAGAGGATAATAAATAAAAGATTTGTTACCTCCTTAACATGGGCCATAAAATGATGTGATCCAATATAGACTATTATATATATATTCTATCTATTCACGTCAATTTTCACTCAACCCTTTTGATTTTAACTTTTTGTAGGATGTTAAAACCCACTTTTTTTAGGATGTTAAAACCCACATTAAATAACTTTTTGTAGGATGTTACCTCCTTAACATGGGCCATATAGGATATGGAGGAAGGGTTATTTAATGTGGGTTTTAACATCCTACAAAAAGTTAAAATCAAAAGGGTTGAGTGAAAATTTACGTGAATGGATAGAATATATATATAATAGTCTATATTGGATCACATCATTTTATGTCAATGAATCTAAAACCATATATAATCTGGTTTAAGCTCATGTGATGAGGATCACCATAATGATTGACAATAGGTTACACCATATCTTCTTTAGGAATTGGTATTGTATATAGTGAAATAACATGGAAGATATTTAGAACACATGAATAATTTGATTATATTTTGTCTAAATCATGAATCATTGTTTTTTAACTGAGGATGATGTGGTTCAAGAAAACATGGAAGGGATACTAACAAATGCCTCTAAGCTAACAATTTGCATTGTAATGTTTCCAGGGTGTATATCGATTCGAGTACCCTTTATTAACGAAAAAGATACATCTAGTTGATAAGTTATAGGATCATATTCAAGTGAAAGGGGCCTATATTCATAGTCAAGAGGATAATAAATAAAAGATTTGTTACCTTCTTAACATGGGCCATATAAGATTGGTGAATTTTCAAACACACGATAAATAATGTATTTTTTAGAAAGAATCTATACAAGGTTGTTTTTGGAACCCTAAATGTTTTATTGTAGTGTAATGAACATGTTATCCAAGATAAAGGATATAATAAATCTTGACCCTAGATTTTTCCTACATCAAATGGATTTAAAACACTCGAATCAGATTTTACAAGGGTTAGCGGATTGACTTGTTGACTTTCTTCCCCTTTTTTTCTCTATAAAATTTTCAAAATATATAATGTTCAAGGGATTATTAGGTAGAGACATGATTTTTTATCAGAACACCCTTTATAGGTTTTTAGACTAATAAGTTTTAATTCTCATTCACTAGTAGTTTAGGGTCTTGAAATTAAACTATTAGGGGATAGAGTTTAATATCATATAACATTGAAATATGTGGATTTAGTTTAAGGTCATGATGTCTGGACCATGTATAAGGGAAAAGTGTGAAACAAAATCTTAATTAGGACTCTCATGATCTAGAATAATCCAACATCCATTTGAATGTGAGGGGAAAAGGGTATACATCATACATAAAGGTTCTATGATGACAAGTAATGTTATAAGATAAACATACAATGAATAATAATGAATAAATCTGGTGTGAGAGAAGAAATAATCATGATTTGAATACTCATGAGGATTTTAGGAAATTATTTCAAGGTAATGAAACAATATTATTCATAAACAAATGAAAATATATAGTTCAATATCCTGTGTCATCATATAGTGATGTCTCTAAAATATGTATACAATCCATTATATGAGAAATATAGGTTTTAAGATTATCGAGGACACAAAAGATATGAATTATTATTTATAGATTGAGGATCTTAGAAAAAATTATGGAATTATAATGAACCTTGATTGGACATGATCAGGATAGTGTTTCCTTTGTTAAGGATATGTTTTGGAATGTGGTATATTCGTCTTAAAAACATTTAATGAGGATGAAACTATTGTGACTTTAAATTTCATGCATTGAGGGATTAGGTGTTTATTAGTGTAGGTTCAGTTGATGAGCACATTATTATACATAGTTTTGTATAATATATCTTGGATAATATGCACCGAACATTGTTTTTTTTATAATTCTATTGATAAATAGCTATACATTGTGGCCCCTTTTCATAGATATGAAACATATGCAAGAGAACTAACAAAGATCTATCTCGGAGGTAAGAAAATTGAGTCTTTTTTAATTTACCTTTTATGTTATTTTAAGGTCTTTCAAGGTAGTTCATTTTTTCTTTTATCTCCTTGATATTTTCAGTCCTTCCAAATTTGTTAGACCATCCCTTAAAGTTCACACGAGTCATGTTTCGTGCAAGAAATAATATGTGGTCGAATGATAACACATACTATGTGGGATAGTGATGCATAAAAATGGAAATGAAATATTGGTGGTATCATACCATACTGTGGGTTTACCAAATATATAATCCATGTCAAGGACTCATTAATTGAACTAATTCATATATACATGGATTCCATTTTCTAATTTATAATTTTTCAAGTAACTTATTAGTGAGAGAGGAACAAGAAATTCATCCTAGTGTTCAGAATAGAGGATACCTCTTGTGGATGATTGTTATTTGACCAAGAACTTAGATAAGTATAGGGAATTTACCATTTTTGTGGTTGGATCAACTTGGGTCAGTCTATGAATTGTGTAATGATAAGAATACGTACAATGACGTTATTTTTTACAGATACAATCTGTGTAGATATGTTTCAAACATAGTGGGGTAGAGAATTGTATTTAATACATTGTAGTTGGCCCATGAAAAAACATATGGGTGTCACTAACTATCCTAAAAATATAGGAATCCACCCAAACATAGTTCATATGTTTCTCCATAAGTAGATCATATTCATATATAGTGACTGGTGTAATTTTTATGAGTCTATAAACAATATTTTCAAGGCTTTCTCTTTATAAATCCGGATCATGTGTTGGGAACATAAATTTAGTGTTAAACTAGTTCACAAATATTATGGAAGTGAATTATACATGTAATGTTTCAACCACCAAGGTAAGAAGTTGTATTTTTTAGAATTTTTTGTTGGAACCACCATTGAAAATTATGTTATTGAAACATATCCAATATATATTTTAATTAACAAATACATGGTTTTTAACTCAATAGAAAAATTCTAGTTCATATACTAGGGAAACAACCATAGTGTGTGGAAATTTAGTGAGGTGATTGGGGCTAACACAACAGGTTTAAAGTTGGAATCAATATATTTCATTTTAAATTGTGGAAATATATTGTTACATGATTCAATTTGTGATCTCTATATAAATTCACCTCATATTAAGGGATAAAACTAATCATATTAAGGTTTTATGTATTGTGGTTAGGACAAGGATAAATAATAAGATCATCACTACATATCTTCTATGGATACCAATCGTGTGACACTTTATTCATAATTAAATTATCCCCTACATAGGTCAGAATCATTTTTTAGGGAAAGATTTAATTTTTACTTAATGGAAATGTTTTCAACCACTGTAAGAGTAAATAGTCTCTGACTATTGTGATGGAAAATATCTCTTATGATGGAATATGCTTTACCATATGAGGGTATCTTTATAAATTTTCATCCTTAAATGGTGATATTTTTTATATGGAACATGAACAAGATAAGGTTATAATGGACATGAACCTATTTCTGGGCCTATTAAAATGTAGTTGGGTGTATCTCTGTATCTTGAAATGTTAGGAATCAATCCACACATTATTATTAAAAATAATTTCATAAAAGTCACTTGTAAGTATATGAATATTATACGGGGGGCCTCATATTATGGTTGGGACTACTATAACACGCTGAGATTTTTTGAAATGTTTTTTTCAGTTTAATTTAATCATTTTTGTATTTTAAATTTCACACAATATAGAAGATATATTTTATTATAAGAAAAATGATATATTTGTATTGTGTTATAGAAAAAACACATATAATATTTCCCTATAGGAAACACAAACATAGCTTTCATTATATGAAACACTATGCATGGATTGTGTTGTAAACAATGTCGAGTTTCTTCGATGCCTTGTGTTACATGCATGACAAAGTTTTAATGAAATATTGTATATTATTAAAATATTATTATTTATTATTTAGTAAGATATAACCTAGATGTTAAATTACAATTTATAAATAGTGTTACCTATATTAAAAAATATAAGGATTAAAATTTGAATTCTTTGTTCACCAATTAAATAAAACTGAAAATATTTACCATTAGACTATTAAGGAAATAGATTAATCTGTATGCTCCCAAATTTGTTTGTATTAATAAATTAAATTAATTAAAATTGGTAACTGATATTAGTGATATTTATTTTAAATATTAAATGATATATTTTTGTATTAATCTCATATATTTTATTGGCATAATATAATATCCAACCAAATATTATGCATAAAAAACTATACTATTCAAAAGGGTGATTTAATCACCATTTAATAGAAAACCCATTTTTTAAAAAAATTGATGCATTTATAAATTATATTTTCAAAAAAATAATCTTTTTCTTTGAAATCCATATATAAATATTTACATTGTATGAACCTGTTGTATTTTTCTGATAAGTTTCATGTTTTATAAATAGTAAAAAATAATGATTTTTTAATTTGAAAATGCGTATATAGATTATAGTGTTAAATTATATTTAAAATTAATTTTAAATTATAATAATATGATTTTTATCAGTTTATCCAACTTATTTAATTGGAATAAATTTTACAAATAATTTAGATATAAAAATGTTTCAATATTTTTCATGTTTTTTACTTTAATATCCCATTTTCTCTCCCTATCAACGATATTAATTTTAAATTAATTATCAAAACATCTTTTTTTTTAATTTGAAAAATTTATTCTATATTTGGAACAAGATTCTCCAATTTATGTAAATATGTTTCTCTTTTTGGTTATTATGGTTAATAACATTAGTGATATTTTTTATTAACACGGTTAAAGGTAAATCATGTAATTAAGTGTAAAAAAGAATATTATAAAAATTATAAAATTACCATAAACCATGTCATAATTTCACATTATATGTGTTTATTGACTAAAATAACCCTTCATCCAAAATTATAAACATTTTAGGCCACATGGATGATAGTAATATATTTATTATATTTTATTTAATGAAAAGATAAATATTTCATACTCATATTTTCAATAACTATATCATTTTTAATATTACGATCTATAGATGATATATTAGAAGATATATTTTAATTTTAAATCTAAAATATTTTTATTTATCATGGTAATTTTTTTTAATATTTTTTAAAAATAAATAAATACCTTAAAAGCTTCTACACTGATGATGCAATAATTATTTAATTAATGGAAATACCAAATAAATGATATTCACATTATCAAAATAAATATAAATTTATATAGATAATTTCATCCATGAATTTTATCGATTAATTCTACATTATAGGTATGACTTAATATAATTTTCTGTAAGATATCATGTTGATACAATATTTTTAATAGTCTAATAATGAGTACTATCATTATTGATACTAATGATATTTTATAAAATTGCCATTTTATTACATTTTTAAAAAATTATAAAAAAATATTAAATAAGGACAAGGGGATGATATATTTTATAAGCTATCCTAAATTAACCATTTATTGACTAATTTAAACAACATATGTAAAAATTACATTCTAACAAACATTGAATCATTTTTAGCATAGTAAAAATTAAAATAGGTTAGGTATCAATTGATAAAAAATATATGGTTTAAAATTAAATCAAAACCTATATAAAATTTAATGTTGGAGGATAACAAAACATAATATCATATTATATTTTATTATATGTAATTTTTTATGTATTTTATTTAATATTCATTTTATTATAAATTATTGTTTTGAGAAATTTGGAATTTTCCCCACACCTCATATATAAAAGAGAACCTCTTCCCTCACTTCTTCAAAGAAAATTGGGCCTTCTAGATCCGCCAAACCCTTGCCATTTTAATTTTATACTTCCCTATAAACATTATATAAGTTTCTTTCTTCCCCAATTACGCACTATAGAGTTCCTTAGAAGAGATCTAATGGATCTGTTCTGAGGAAGAGGTAATCGCTCTAACTGATCATTCTTGTTTTATACTCTTCAATACCTCCTAGAAATATATGATATATATCTCAAAATAATATATAAAAAATAAAAAATATTCTGAAATTTTTTTATGATTCTGAAAACACAATTATACAACCCCTTCCCCAATGAATAAAAAAACGAATGTATTGCTTATGTGTACATATTACTTACGGTCTCCACGTCGTGACATATTTCATTTTCCCTCACCTTATTTTATGATTAATAATTATGATGGGTTTAATATTTATATATGGTATTTAATATTTAATTATATTTATTTAATGATAATATTGTTTCCACCTTTTTACCCTACATCAAATATTTTTGGAAAATGATAATGTCACTCGTGCGTACGAATGGATTGATATCTCCACGATGCGATGTGATTTTTTATTCACCTATATTTCTCATAGATGGTAATAAGGATGAATTTTATTAATATATATGTTATATATGAAATATTAATGATTATTTAATTATAATATTTCATTTAATTTCATTTCTTTTAACCCGGAAATAAAATGAAAACAACGTTCATGCATACATACATCCTACCATCTCCATAAATGGTATATTTTATTTAATATCTCTAAAAATTATAAATAACTATGGATAAATATATTCTAAATATGTATATATATATATATATGATATTTATATCATTCTTATCATTCAAGAGATGATGAAATCATGATCTCTGTAAGAGGGCCAAGGATAACATGTCAAAACATGTATGAATAATAATGAAGATATTACCCAAAGCTTAACATTTACAAGAAATTATTAATAAACACGTAATATTATGTCACATGTAAACCATATATAGAATATATATATATATATATATGACTATTATTATCTTGTTTACATAAAATAAAATTATATTTTTGAATATGAGGTTTTACCTTGTTCTAATGATGTCAACACTTAAGGTAATGGAATATTATATAACATTTCATTTCCTTGAGATACATTCCATATTCACCACTCACTTATTTTTTGGGGTGTATATACTGACCTATGGCTTGTTATATCTCTAATTTAATTTATTTAATGATATAAAAATCCTTATTTCATTTTATACATTCAATGGGTTCACAATTATAATGTTACTCAATTAGTACGAAAATTTTATCTCACTTTTATTTATTCAAAAACATGTCGTATACACTACTTATTTCTTATACATAGTGTAGATAATACCAAATAATTTATTTCATGAGTATTATCCAAAATATTGTGGTATATTAATACCTATATAGTTTTCTTTCTTTTATGGAAAATATTATTTTACTTATTTTTATGTAATGAGTATTTAATTAATAATCCCATCAATGTTTGTGGATTGTTTCGTTTTAAGTACCAATTAGGGAATATTTATATTCCATTTACATGTTGACTAATTATTTTTTTTTTGAAAAAAATGATTTTATTATTCTCATATGGATTTTTAATTTCATTTTTACCCATTTTGACTTTTTTCTACATGGTTTGAATTATATATTTTTTATGTTTTCAAACAAGGTACTTTGTTACATTTCGGTAAAAAGTATGTTTGCAATGTTTGTCAAAACTTATACCGAATGAACAAAATTTTCTTCCATAATGACACCATAATTATTTTAATATTACATTATAATATTATTTTTTTATTTTCAAATAAAATATTATCATTTAAAAATGTGCAAAAATTTGAGAAAATAAATGTTTTCAAAGAAGAATGTGTATTATCCCTAATTATGGATTTCAAGTGATATATCAAAATTATTTTTCTTCTAAGATTATAGTATTTAATGTTACTTATGTTTTAATGGGTATATGATTCAATTATACCCTTCTTATTCTTTTATGATTGTTTTTTGTTTATAATGTAATGATATTTATAAAACCAATTTCCTTTCATGCATCATATAATTATTGAATGATGATTATGAAATCCATTTTATTCCATGGGTTATGATGTGATGAATTATTTTATACTATTGTGGAACACATATGTCTGATTTAATTAAAGGAATCATAGGACCTATATCTACCTCCAATCTATTGGGTAAATAATTATATCTCATGAGATAGATATAAAGGACAATGTCTCTTATGATGGTATTGGTAGTGAACCATAAATACCAAGATTGTTATGGGAGTGAACCATGACTACCTTGATGGTTATAGGAGTGAACCATGACTACCAAGATGGTTATGAGAGTGGACCATGACTACCAAGATGGTCATAAGAGTGAACCATGAATACTAAAAATGTATGAGGAGTGAAACCATACTAATTACATGGACATAGTAGTAATTACATGACTACTCTGGGAATCAGTTTTATATGATTATGTGTCCAACAAAAATTCCATATATTACTATTATGTTATGATTTTTGGAATTATGTTATTAATTTTCATATGATTTATATCTTATGAACCGCCAATATTCATATTATGACTATTGTATATTATGTTTTGATATGTAGTATATGATATTGAAATGTTATGCTAATGTTTTCATACCCTAATTTTCTTGTGATGATTACATATCATCCTTGTTTATCTTTACTGAGCATATGAGATCACCCTTATATTATTTTTTACTTTATCTATGATGTAAATAATGTTTTTATGTAGGGATAATAAAGGGAATGATCGTTGTGAGACAAATGGATGATCTTCTACCAGTATAGATGTTTATGTTCCATGTTTCTAAATGCACTAAACTACTATAGTCTTTGGGAGTGTGTTTCTGTGATATATGCAATTTATCACAAAAATAATGATGTAATTATAATGTACATTATAACTCAGTTGTTATAGTTGGTATTAGAGAAATGTTTTAGTATCCATTGTAAACTATGATGAGAAAACATTAGTGATATTCCTAGATATATTTCTTTGGATATATCAAGGTTCATCTTAAAGGATAAGAATAAGGATGATTTAATGTTTAGGGAAATTTAATTGAATTATGGTAAAGGATATTGTGAGTGGATTATAAGTATTACATCCCTATCTAGATAATAATTGTTTAGGTGTCACTTAAAAAGATATAACTAGTGTTCATAACTCCAATAAGGTGCATGAGGCCTAACTCGAGTGTAACATGGTAGATAACAACGAGTCTCGCTTTACACCTGGTTTGAAATTCCTTGGGGATATGATTAGGAAATTCACAAACTATTTATAAACATTAATGAAGGATTTAATTTGGTGTTGTCTATGAATAACCTTTTAAAAAATTAAGTTTTAATAGATTCATTACGGTGTTATACTTCGAACATTATATTAGTGTTTTTTCATGATTATGTGGTTCTTCACCATGATGATCATTTTTAAATCAATTCATTCTAGTTATAGTCAATGGTGGGAACTAGAAGGATATAGATAAATGTTTAAGATGATGGAATATTTGTTGATGATAATTTAAATATGGGATCACTAGATTCAAGTATGTTATGATCAACCCTAATCAATTTTCACAGAACACGATTAACAATGTGTATCATAACCAACACTTAGAATCACAAAGAAGATAATATAGGGGTTGGCTGAGAGTTTGGGTAATAGAGACCATGGAAGAAATAATATTCAGTTTACTTTGTGTGATAAATGTGGAAATAATCACTTAAGTGGATGTATTATAGGAATAAAAAGATGTTTTGACTGTGGAAAAGGACAAAAATAAAGTAACTACAAAAAAAGCATTGGGTCAAATAAATCAATAAGATTATTGGACTCCCAAAGAAATGATTAAAGGTAAAATTAATTAAGTGTGGAATGAATGTTAATGAATAAAATAAATGTACTATGTGGAAGGAACTCAAAGAGAATTATAAAAGTCATATGAGTAATAGTTATGTTTCTAATAATTGGGAGACTATAAAAGAAACATGAAAATAATATGGTATTGAGTAATAGGATGAGGCAGCCTTATTATGGTTTAAGAATGAAGTAGAATAATTGATGTTTTAATGTATTTGGATTTAAGGATTATGTTCTGTGAATGGTGAAATATACAATGATTTTTCTATTCATGGTTTTTGTTGTAGATTTGCATGTTTATGTTGAATGTTTTTGATAGAATGGAAAAGATATTTAATAGTAAGGTGAAATTTTTACTAAAGTAAGATAACCCATATTATGTGACTTATATTAATATAAATATTTTTTGGGTATGAATAAGTAAATTGGATAGTAGATATTCCCTTATAACTAATTAAAGACTTGCTAACAACTGGTTATGTTATTATTCATGAAGGTTACAAAATTTCTGGATTTAGGAAAAATATCCAATAAAATTTTGAGAAAGTAATATCGCATGTTATCAATAAGGATTTATAGTAAATTATGTTATTACTATACATTATGAGAATAACTGAAAAGGATATTCACTTGTTTGGTATGTGAAAAATAGGATATAAATTATGATATATAAAGGATCAATGTTAAACTATTTTTTAGAAACATTGTGACCTTATATCAAAATATTCTGAAATTCATCTTTTATTAGGATTATAAGGGTAACCATTTATGGAATGGTATATGACAAACATCATTTAGAGTTATAGTGATTAAATTATTATCTTTACACGTGAGGATTTATACATATTTGGAAACATCTGATAAAATGTTTTATAATGATAGATAGAATGAACTGTAATTGTTTTTATGGATCTTTTGATTTTATAATTATCTAGGAATAAAAAATTTATATTCATTTCTATGAGTAAAATATGAAGTAGAAATTGATCAAGGGACATCAAAGGGTAATGTTTTCCTGAAATCAAGAAAGTATGACTTCCCATGAAATTTATTCAACTCTATGTAAAGGATCCAGAAACAATTTTTTATCCAATTAAATTTTTATCCGATGGATCTAATGTTTCCATAGATAATAAAATATTTAGGGCTTTGTAACTATTAAATTTATCTAACCCATATTTTATATCACTCTCCATCAAAACAGGATAGAAATATTTATCTTCTATGTCCATTTTTTCACTTTCCAACAATGTTATCCATTGTGGAAACCCAGTTATGAGTATCTCTAGGTAACCATTATGAATGAAAATTTCCTTTTTAAAATGTACATTTTATTATTCATTTGTATGATGTGTGTTTCTATTGAAGAAACATTTAAGTATTAATTCATTAATAATCGAGATGAATTTCAATGGATGAATTCATTTAAAGTGGTTATAATATAACACCCTGAGATTTTTGTAATATTTTTTTTCTAATTAAGTTACCCTCTTCAAAAATTTTCATTTCACACAGAACTAAATATATCTTTTTTTCTACAAAAAACACTATTTTTGGATTGTATTATACACACCACCAAGGTAAATATTTCACTACATGAAGCACCAACTAAAATTGTAGTATACACCACACTATTCTTGTATTGTGTTACAAAAAATGTCAGGTTCCTTTGATATCTTGGGATACACACAAGTCTTAATTTTATAGAATAATAGTATATTATGAATATATTATTATTTAATATTTAGAAATATATATCATATTTTTAAAATTTTCGTTTTTGAATAGAATTGTATAATTTTTCAAAATACAGGGTTTATAATATGAAATTATTGTATAAGAATTAATAAGATATGATAATATATTCCAATTGATTATAAAGGAAATAGTATTGTTTTTATGCTCCCAAAGACATTTTGTATTAATAAATTAAATTAATTATAATTAATGAATTATATTAATGACATTTATATTTTATATATTCCATATTATATTTTTTATATTTATCAAATAAATTTTATAAGCATATGATAATATCTAATCCAATCTTATACATAAAAACCTATATTTTCAAAAGGTTAATTTTCACACCTTTTTATAGAAAACCCATTTTATGTCTAATTTTGATGATTATATATATTCTATTTGATAAAATTAACTATTACTTGAAATAGGGATAAAAAAATTTATTGTGGGTGAAATTTTGATATTTTTCTGATAAGTTTCATGTTTTGAAAAATTGTAGAAAAATATTAAATTTTTAATTGAAAATAGATTTTTCATCTAAATAGGTTTTAGTGATAATTTATATTTTTTATTGTTTTTAAAGTATAATTATAATAATTTAATATAATTTAATGAAATCTAATTCATTTCCATTTATTTTATAATTAATTTAGTTATAAAAATGTTTCGATCATTTGCATGTTTTAACATTAATAATCTATTTTCTCACCCCGCCAACAACATTAATTTTAAATTAATTAATATATCATATGTTTTTTTAATTTTGAAGAAAGGATTATATATTTATTATTATTGGGTCCAAAATTTTAAAATTTTCCTTTATTTTTTTCATTATGAATAGTAACCTTAGTAATTTTTATTATTAACAAGGTGAAAGATAAATCGGGTAATTTAGATTAAAAAATAATACTATAGATGATATAAAATTACCCTAAAACATGTCTTAATTCTATTGGTTGAGCCTTCTTTTTCAAAATAATCATTAGGATGAAATTATAACCATTTTTAGCCACTCAAACGAGAGTAAGACATTTATTATGTTTTATTTAAGTAAAAGTTAATGATGTGACGTTAATATTTTCATTAACTAAATCATTTTTAATATTATGTTATAAAAAAGAGAGAATTGACTATAAATATTAATTTTAAATATACAATTTTTTTATTTATCTTGATAATTTATTTTTAATTTTTAGGATATAAATAAATACCTTAATATCTTCTCCAATGATAATGGATTAATTATTTAATTAATTGAAATAAAAAATAAATGATATTCAAAATTATAAAATACATATATTTGACATAATTAATATAGTCCATAAATTTTTGGGATGAATCTCACCAGGTAAGGATGAGTTAATATATTATATATATATATATATAATGCTTTTATAATATTTTTTAAAAATAAATTATTGAATATTGTCAAAGTTGACATTAGTGAATTTTTATGAAAGTAATATTTAATAAAATTATTTAAAAATCATAAAAAAATTAAATAAGGAAAAGGGTATGATTTATGGTCAAAAATATCATAAATTGACCATTTATGGTCCAATTTACACTTTATATGTAAAGATCACATTCTCTTAACATTGAAAACAATGTTAGAATAGTTAAAATTTAAATTGTTTAAATAAGAGTTAATAAAAAATAATGTTTAAAATTACATCAACACATATAAAAAATTTATGGGTTGATGATATCACAACATTTTTCCATAATGGATTTGAATCGACGGAATTTTTTAGGTATTTTTATTGATATTTATTTTCGAATAAATTAATATTTTGAGAAATTATGAATGTGCCCCACACCTCAATTATAAAATAGAACCTCCTCCCATATTTCATCACTCCACATTGAGCCTTCTATCTCAACCAAACATTGTCTATTTCCCTTATCAACACCCATTGACATTTTTTTAGGTTTTCTTCTTCCCAAATGACCAATTGTACATTCTTTTATAGTAGATTTAATAGATCCATTCCAAAGAAGAGGTAATCACTCTAACGGTTCATTATCCAATTCTACTCTTCTATTAATCCAAAAAATCTATGATTTATATCATAAAATAATAAATTCCTCATCCTAAATATAAAGAAAATTTATTATGATTATTAAAACCCCACTAACATCTCTATTCCCATCAAAAAATAAAATAAATGTATCGCTTCTGTGTATGTATGGCTTATTGTCTCCAGGTAGCGATGCAATTCAATTTCCATTCCCATCTTTTACACGTATTATTTATTCTGGTTTTAATATTTATATATGATATTTATGACATAATATTACTTATGAAATGATAATATCATTTATACCTTATTAACCTCCATTTAATATTTTGGTAAAATGATAATGTCCCTCCCGCATACCAATGAATTATCATATCCACGATGCGATGTGATTCGGTATTATGATATATTTCATATAGATGGTAATAAGGATTAATTTTATGAATATATAAGTTATATATGAAAGAAAAATTATCCTGGGTTTATAATATATCATATTATTTATTTTTCTTTATCCCTAAAAGAAAATTAAAACTGTGTTCATACGTACGCACGACCTACCATCACTATAAATGGTGTATTTTATTTTCTATCTCTAATTTTTATGAATTTCAATGAATAAATATATACTGAATATATATATATATATATGATATTTATATAATTATTATCATTTAGTATATATTTAAATCATGATCTATTAATGAGGACCAAGGATAAAAAGTCAAAAAAAAAAAGAATGAAAAAAGGGATATTACACGAAGCGTAACATTAATAAGAAATTATTAATAAATAGACAATATTAAGTAACAAGTAAATAATATATAGAATATATATATATATATGAATATTATTCAATGGTAGAAATATAATAAACTTATATTTATTGTACATTTGGTTTTAACATTTGAAAAACTAATGAGATATGGTATGGGAATTTCATCTCACTTTTTATTTTCCTGAGATACATTTCTTATTCACCACTCATATATTTTATCTCGTGTATATACTGACTTATGACATGTTATATCATTAATTTAATTTATTTAATGATATTAAAATATTTTATTGGTTTTATTCTTTCATTGGGTTTATGATACTAATGTTACTCATGAAGTTATGGATTTATATCTTGCTTTTATTTCTGTGGGACACAATCCTTATATAGAACATATTTCTTCTACATGGTGTATATACACCCCATGAATGTATTTTTTGAGAATTATCTAGGACATTATGGTATTTGCATATCCATGTAGTTTTATTTCGTTCATAGAACTCATGAGTCTACTGATTAATATGTGATGAGAATTTATTTCATAATCTCATAAATTCTTTGGGATTTTTTTGTTTTAAGTCTCAATTGAGGAATATTTACTCCCAGGATAATGTTTACTAAACATGTTTACAAAAAAGATTTTTACTATTCTTATATGGGGTTTTATGTTATTTTTACCCATTTTTTACTATTTACTACATGATTTGAAAGGAATATATTTGATGTTTTCCAAATAAGGTACTTTGTGACTGTTCTAGAAAAAGAACAGAATAATTTTTTTCTTAGCATATATAGAATGAATGAAATTTTATATCATCATGGTAACTTAACTATTTTAATACTTCTTTCCAAGATTCCTATATTATCTTCGAGATTCTTATGGGATTCAGTCCGACGTCGGTGTGGCTTTCAGTTGGATTGTCGCAGCGTGGACAGATCCATTATCAGAGTGGCTTGCTGGTCAATCCGGCGCGGCGTGGTCTCCATCTCCTTTTGGATTTTTTGGGTTTGGTGCGTTTACAGTCTGTTCTGCCTTGTAATGGCTTCGGTTAGTCTTGTGGCCAGTTCCGTCATGGCCCGAACGATCTAGTGTCAGCATGACTTGTGGACAAGGCACGGTATGATATCCAGCTCCTTCTAGTTCAGATCGGCATCAGTATGGCTTGCAGGTTTGTGGAGTGGCTTTGTCTTCTAGTCTGGCCGTCATCGGTGCGACTTTCGTTCATACCAGGAATGGCGCGGTGCTTGTTGTCTGATCAGAGCATCTTGGAGGTGGAAGGTTTTCAAGTGTCCCTGTTTGGTTTTGTGAAGTTTTCACTGCTCGAGGAAACACTGAGGATGACTCCAGAGCAGGGTGCGTCATCAGGGAAGATTTGTTCTACCTGGTTCTATCTTCTTCATTTTCCTTTTGTTGACATGTTCATCTTGGAAGTTTTTGGGATATCATCTCATATTTTTAGAGGGTAGGGAATTTTCCGATTGGAGCTCGCTGGCAGGTTTGTGGTTTTCGGTTGCTGTCGATGGTCGCACTATTGGGCATTAGAGGAGGTTGGTTCTGAGGTATGTTCATGTTTTTCTGATGTTCATGTTTCCTGGTTCGTGGTTTCCTCGGCCATATCTCTAGTGATATGGCTCTTTATGTGAATTTTTTATAGGTAGAATGCTTGATTTACACTAATTTGGTTTGATAAATGGGTTGTTTGGTTGGTATGAATCCTTGGATGTATGTTGTTATGACTATTGTATGTCCTGATGTCCTATATGTTTTACCACTTTTTCCTCAAAAAGAGTTCGATGGTTTCTCACTTTTTCCTCAGCGGTGTTTGGATAATAAAAATTTTAAATTTCATTCAGTGTAACATTTTGATAAAAGAAAACATTTTCAAAGAATGAAGGATATTTTACTCAAAAATTGTTCTCTAGTGATCTATAAAAATTAATTTCCATCTAAAATAACATTATTTGATGGTACGTATGTTTTACTTTGGATATTAATCAACCCCATGATTCTTATGATTTATAAAAATGGATTATATTGGTGATAAAATGGTATTTATGGAACACATTTCATTTCATGGGATATATAATGGTTGAATGTTGTTTGTGAAGTCCATTTTATTATATAGGTTTTGATAAAATGAATGATTTCATGTTATTATGGAACACATATGACTGATGTTATTATGATATCTCTTGGACCTATATCTCCCTCCATCTCATTGGATACAAATTTATATCTCCTAAAATTGACATAAATTACCTTGTCAGCTAAGATGGTCATGGGAGTGATCCTTGACTACCAAGATGGTTATGGGAGTGAACCATGACTACCGAGATGGATATGGTAGTGAACCATGGCTACCAATATGGTTATGGGACTGAAACATTACTACCATTATGGTTATGGGATTGAAACATGACTATAAATATGATGTGGGGATTGAAGCCATATGACTAAAATGGACATGGCAATGATGGCTTTACTACTATGGAAATCATTTTTAGATTCTTTTGTGTCTTCCATATATTCAATTCATATCCCTATGTTATGATTTGTGGGATTATGTTATTTATTTCTTTATGATTCATATATTAAGAGGTTCTAATAAGTATTCCATGACTAATGCTTATGATCTATTGAAATGCATGGTATGATCTGCCAATTTTATGCTCATATTTTCATACCCCAATTTTCTAGTTAAGCTTACATTTCTGTATTTTTTACCCCTAATAAGCCTCTGATCTCACCATTTTATTATGTTTACTTTTCCCATTTTTTAATTAATTTTTTAAGTAGGTGTACTAAATGGAATGATATTTGTGGGAAACATTGAAGATCTTGCACTAGACTGGACACTTTTGTTTCATGTTTCCAAAGTAACACAACTAATGATTTGTTTGTGTGGGTGGTTGGGTAATGTATGAAATGTTATATAAAAATGATTTAATATATATATATATATATTAGGACTGGGTCATTATACATAGGTTAGGGGATCCAGGTGTCACGATATATCATATATTGGACCCAAATCAAGCCACACATAGTTCATAAAATTAATGTTACCCACAAATATTATGCTCTTTTATTAGAAGATGATATTTTCAATCACATTGTGGTTAGGGCTTGGATATGGGATCTGAGAATCACTATGTATCCTATATAAATAACAATCAATACCCACAGATTTCTTAAGGATAAAAGGTTATTGTGTATAGAATTGGCTCTAATTAAAAGGAAATACAAAAGGGGTATTAATATCTTATCCATTATATCTAGTCCAAGAATTAGGGGATTTAAGAATTACTATATATCCACTGATAATATGAGTATAAATAGACCTATTTCATGGAGAGATATATCCCTTAAATTGATCTCACTAATATGTCGAGGAAGGTGAATTTTTAAATCAACGGTTCAACAATAAAAGAACATCTATTAACATATCTCTATATAGTCTAGATCATATATATGATGGACACGTGATTGTATATTTATTATGTTAATTAAATTAGGTTCTATATTATAATACCATTACGTTATGACATATCTCATAGTGATGTGAATCATGACTGAATAGAGTTCATCTGAACGAATATTCCTTGAATAGATCTATCACATATAAAAGGAAAGATGAATCAGTTTTCTAAGAAAAAATTGGACCATGTGATGAATAATGATACATGGATTCAACTCTCTAGTAGTAGAGAAAGTGAAAAAAATTATTTACAACTCAGAGATTTTTAATTTCATGCAAGGTAGACTTCCACCTCACAGTTTAACATCTTATGGGAGGGATGAAAACTATGCAGTTTTATCTATTACATTGAGGATATAGTTTCATTGAATTTTTAATTCATTCCACCAGAACATATGAGTTATTTCATATGGGACTGATTAGAAATAGAAGTGAAGAGACCATGTATCTATACTGGGAAAATACAAGTCTCAACAAAATTGAGTTATGGGTCAAGAACAAGGAAATAATGAGGGAATTTTAAATATTGATATGACTAGTGGGAAACATATTATAAGTTTCATAATTCGTAGCTAGGTATGAAGTAGAATATTGATATATCTTTATGAAACCCAAATAAATTATAATACTTCCACTCATAGTTCTTATAATAATGTTATATTTATATTTGTTAGTTTATAAAATATGGTACATTATTATTATTTGAAATGTTTGGGTAGGCCTAGGATAGGGACCACAATGTCACTAAGTACCCCATAATGATGGGAACAAAACCACACATAGTTCTTTTGAAAATATTTATTCACTAACATGTCCCACATATAGGGAGATATAATTTCATTAGTATATATCATGCTCTCATGAGGGTTATGGTTTCATAGGGTGTCTCAGTATAATTAGTTTAATGTATTGTATGACAGGAAATATATAATTTTGATTAATGTCATGGTAAAAGGATGGATTTGTTTTATATTATAAAGTCTTTCTTACACAACAAAAACTAGGTAGTAAAAGTTCGTGCATATCAAACATAAATTGGTTAGTTCAATGTCATGCATCTTGTAGTTGTGCTAGGTTGTTTAAATTTATACAACTTATTCCTTCACCAGGTAGTTTAAAGTCATTCCAGTCAAACATGAACAAGGATGTTTAAAGTTTTGATGCTCATATATTCACTGGGAAGTATAATTTATTATTCTTAGACATTCACTAGGAAGTTTAAATTCATGCATCTTGGACATTCACTAGGTGTTTTACAGTCCCATAGCTTGGACATGGTGAGGTAGTTTAATGTTATGTACAAAAAAATATTTTTTCAGTTTAATGTCACGAATCTTGGAAATATCCAGGAATTTTGATTTCATATATCCTGGAATTTCATTAATAAGTTTAAAAATGTAAAAGATAAACTTTTTTATAGGTTTTATATCATCGTTTAGGTAATTCATGCACCTGACATTTTAATGTATGGTAGAAATGTCATTTGTTGGTTAGTTTTATTTCATGCATAATGGATTTTTATTTTTTATTTTAATATTTTTCATCTCAGAATAGTGTGATGATTTTGAATACATGCTTCATAAAAATGTATAGGGAAGTATAAAATTTTTCAACTCAAACTTCCACTAGGTAGTTTAAATCCGTATACAATGGAAATTTTCTTTGAAGATTAATGTTTGGAAGCTCATTCATGCACTAGTTAGTTTAATTTCATGAATATTAGACATTTAATAAGCAATTTATAGTCTTGAAACTTATACTTTTACAGGGAACTTTAAAATATTACAGCTCAAAGATGTTTTGGGATTTTTAAAGCCATGTAACAAATATATGCATTGGGAATTTTAAACGTGTGTAGGTTAGACCTGTGATTGGTAGTTTAATTTCCTGAAATATTGATATTAAATGTGTATTTTAAGGTAATCTATATTAAAATTATATCTCATGCTAATTTTGAAAAGTATTTATTATGTGACCTTTAATTAGTTGGGGGTGTAATTTATTCCCCATCCATTGTGGATATAACGAATGATTCATTATAATTAAACATGTTTATAGAATTAGGTTTTTCCCATTTGTATTCCATATTTGGAGTTTTTTCCACAGTAACATCAAGGTTTTGATAAACAATA
This sequence comes from Viscum album, assembly GCA_963277665.1. Classification (NCBI taxonomy): domain Eukaryota; kingdom Viridiplantae; phylum Streptophyta; class Magnoliopsida; order Santalales; family Viscaceae; genus Viscum; species Viscum album. The sequence continues at coordinate 2,057,978,069 of OY728133.1, read as the reverse complement.
CTTTTTTTCTTATTACAGAAATGAGTAAAGGTGGAACTACTTATTGAAATCTATAATAATTCTATTTTTATGGACTTCTAGGTTGTGAAATGGATTAATCCACTTCTATTTGTGTCAATCTAACTCACCATGTCACTTCTAAGACTGTTCATATTCGAAGAGTTGACCATAAGTATGGATATTGAGTGGGTTTACATGACTTTTTTGGGAATTACTACATCCATTCAATAAAAAAGTAAATATGGGGTTTAATATATAGTTTTGTGGGTTGTGGTGTGATAGGACAACATGGCATGCACAAGTTTTTATGGACATGATCTCTTTTATATTTCATTCAATTTATAGGTTGTAATTGATAGAGTCTTATTAAAACACTATATTTACAAATTTTACACTATGTTATAATGATATGAATTACTGGAATCAATGTTATACCCTTAGTAATTCATTTTCAACTTTGAAGAATAGATGTTGGTTCCATTGTCCATCAATATTATATGTGGGATACCAAATATGATAATTATATTGTAAATCCTGATTTTGATGATGTGATTCATCCTGAATTCATTGAGGGGAATAGCCTTATACAATTTGGGGATTAATTTTTTTGTAATAAGAATGTATTTTGACCTATTAGTTGTTGCTGGATGACATGGCCTCATGAAATTCATTCCCTATATGAAAACAAATCTCGAATACTTTGTTGTATTAAAAAATCTATGGGATAGTGGAAGAAGATTTAATGTATTTGATAGTTGTAAAATATCATATTGAATTTAATGAAGTCATGTACCATCACTATATTTAAATATCAATGCCTCTTAATAAGGTGGGGTAACCTTGTTACTAACTAGTGGGTTCTTCAAGACTCCAAATCAACTACCTCGATCACAATGGGGGTCTATCTCTCTATAGTGCATCTAATGGGGTCACCCTTTTAGCATCACATATCTGTAAATTTAATTTCATTCAACATATCATGAAGGGTGATGTATTTTTTTTGATTTTAGTTCTATTATTTAATGGATCATTCTGATTGAAGGGACCCATTTTATAGGTAGTTTCTTATGGGGCTCATTCATCTGGTAAACAATGTTTCCTAATCACATATCTAGGAATCATTGATACGATTGATCTTCTCCATGTCACAGATGACGACTATGGAGACCCCCCGTAGGTGTTTAATGTGGAGGACTATATCATCAATTTTATAGTGAGTCTGGATCATGGATTCCATGGACAATATATCATCATGAGTATTCTATTAATGAGCTACATAGTGCAGTATTGGATCTAAATGGGATTCCTTCATCTTACCATTCTCATAGACAATGAAGGAAGTCAATTCATCTGTATTAATAGAATACAGATAGTTGAACTACTTGGTCACTAGTTCAAAATCACCCTTAACAGTCAGACATGACATAAAAAACTATTGGTCTGGCTCAAAGAATGAAACTAGGGATTGGAATTCAGCATCACAATTGGTCTAGAATTCAGATATTAAGAATGAGTTGGGGAAATTCACATTGGAATAAGGGACTGTGACAATCCATGTACCAACCCGTTTAAGCATATGGACTTCCATTACTTTTATTTTGGATTGTGGGATTCCCTATTAAAATAAAGATATAATGTAGGGGGTTTCTCTTGGTTATAGAAAAATCTTCATTCTAGAGCTTAGTGTTTACTTGAACAGTTTCTTGGAAGGACGTACATTGAGTACATTGTCCAGTGCATTCCCTTATATTAATATATTTGATATGAATTATATGTGATATTATTGTAGAATGACCACTCAATAGTCCAAATTCCTTATTATAATAGGGAGGATGAGGATAAACTTTAGCATGTCGATTTGAGATAGTATATGGTATTTTTTTATTATTCCTGTATTGTCTCAACTTTTTACATGAATGAATAGTATAATAAAATTCTTATTGAAATAAAAATATCAGGTTTAGATATATAGATTTTATTACTATACATTAGTTATTATTTTCCCCCTATATCAGTACTCATCATGAGAAATTTGTTAAGCGATAACTCTATAACGGCCACATATTAGATGAATGGATTACCTTCTACTATTATCATTTGAACTGTTGGGTAGAACTAATATTTATTGATGTTTTTTATGGTTTTCATAGGGTCTCCATCCCACCTGTAAGTGACACCATTATTCATAAACTTCATAATTGGGGAGTGGTCGGATTTTATATCTATATTGGTTATAAAACACTAAGTTTAATTAATGAATCCCTAAATGACTATGAATTCATTTTGATTTATAATAGGATAAATCATGGGGATCCAAATAGTCTTCACATGGTCAACATTGATTCTGAAATGGCATATCCTAAATCCAATTAATTTCACTAATGTTAACACAGATGTACACCTAATAGGTTTTATCCTCAAGTTATGCTACTATAATTTTTCAAATACTATTTGAAGGTTATTGATGTGGTCACGATGTTTTTGGGACATAGTTACCCAATCATCAATATAGAATTCCACTATTTTTTTGATGAATGGATTGAAGATGTGATGAATAAAACATTTTTAAGTAGTAACAACATTCATTAAATTGAAGGGAATGAAATGGTAGGATAATGTCCCTTAAGGTACTCAGGAAGTGGTCGCTTCCTTTTATTTATGGAACATAATTATTTGGTTGTACTGGGTGTAAATTTATATAAAGGAAATTTCATCAATGATTGTATTTTCATAAACTTGATGTTTTATGATTAGAACTGAGAAATTTTCCATTATAATATATCTATTGAGATACTTGAAATTTATACAAAAATTGACATTCCCATCACTTTTCTTAATTAGGATAATGTTAACATGAAATTTTAGGTATTCCACCTCTCTGATGAGTGGGGTTTCATAATATTTTCATCTTTGGACACCACTTTGGAAGCATAAGAGGTGAACATTCACTTGGATTCATGTTGGAAACTATTGCGATCATCTGGTAGGAAAAGGTGATGGGTATCAATATCGATGTCCTATACGGGCATCAATGTGTAGTTCCAGGAAAATATAGTGTGCTTTATTCAATTAGAAGATAAAAACATATTAATCTTCCAAGGGTATAGTTATAATGATACATATGGTCAATAGGTCAACCTATCTTCCCAAATTTAAATTATTGATATCATTTATGGTGGAAGATATTCCTTCGTAAAACACTAGAGGGCCCTCTCTGAGGCCATCATATTATTCTTCATCCTTCATGTTGATGTAAGTATCCTAAGGACTAGTAAATGTTATGGGATCATCTCCATCCCTAATAGTTGATAACATTACACTATGGGAAACATCCTCACCTTGAACAAAATTAGGAAAACAAGGGGAATCTTAAATTTCCCACACATGTTTGTGGGAATTATATGAACGATATTGGTAATTGATCAGAAAGTCCATTGTCAGTATTTCCTCCACAATCTGATTTATGGGACGCACATAATCATTACTGAAATGCTCTGAAATCATGAAGAGGAGGTTCCCAAGCCATTGGAGGTGGGAAACAATATATTTCAGTTTTTATATTGTTACTTCCCTTCAATATTATAGAAACCTTAATCAATATATTGGGATATAGAAGATTCAAATGGGGTGTTAACATTGAAAAAAAATTATACATTCCCATTAATGGGGTATTTCAACCATTGGTGGATTTGTTTGGTATATAGCATAGTTTTGAAGAAAGGTTCTCCTAAGATGAACATTATATATCATTTCTTGTAAGGTGATCATGAACTAAAAATTTGATCGTAGGTCCTCGAATTGGGGATGAAGCATTATCTTTATGAGGGGATTTTGTCCATTCTTATCCTACACTTGAATGAAAAACAACGTGGGAGATAAGTCATCCTCATTGTATCCTAAACACGGTACGGTTCATATGGTGATGAAAATAATATTTGAACAGTTATCAACAACATATCATAGAATATTAAAATTTTCAAGCCATTATAAGATATACAGGGGTCCAATCTATCCCTAAGTGTATTATTCTTGATCCTATAATTTTAATGATATAATGACATGAAATTATTATAGGGATTTTTCTATACAATAGAACACCGTGTAAACAAATTCTATCTCAAATTATATAGGTCTCTATAGGGCCTCATAGAGGACCTATATGAGATCTTTTAAATTAATGAGAGAATATAGGATGTGGTCTTAGTTGGGGAAACTATAAACAATTTCAAATTTTCAGACATTCATACAAGAGGTATGTGCCTAAAAATATTGTATTTCTATTTTTAATTTTACTTAATAGATGAAATATTTTTAGGTATATTTATTTAATATTTGAGTATAGGTTGATGTAATTATTGTAATTAATAGAGTTGATCATGTTAGTTTAACCCCAAACTGGGATGAATGTACAATTCCATCCTCACCATTCGATTGTCCAAAACAATTAGGTTTTTATGACTCTTGAAAGAGTCTGATGTATTCATTGTTTTTAGGATTTTGATGTGATTTATCATGAGTATTAACAATGTATTTGGATTATCAGGGGATATAGATGGAATATTAGGCTTTTCCACTACTGCATCTTCCCATATTCCATCAGCTGATGTGACCTCTTCCTATGGATCGCTATCCATGTAGTGGAATCCAGGTTTATATAAATATTCATCATTTGAGAATGGATTTAAAAATTTAATGATGTTTAAAGTATGAAATAATATCTCTTAATCCTAATAGGATTTTTTGTGGGTTGATTCCTGTTAACATGAAAATAATTGAAATAAATATGAAAGATTCAGGGATAATTTTGATGTTATATGAGAATATTTGTCTTATTCCACAACCTAATTAAGAAAATTACATTGGTATCGATAGGTTTAATCAGATGACGTCCATTTGGATGAAGAAGAATAAGTTGGAGCCATGATTGGTTGGAGATTTTGTGCTCTAAGAATGGTTTGATCATGATCAACTATATATTAGACTATACAGTTACAAAATTTTTGTTCATGCATGGATGTAAATTCTGGTTAGTCACCTTCTTCATCTGATTGGATAATGGAATCAGGGTCTTCTTATTCATGGAATTTTCCCAATATCACTGATCTATAATCAACATCACATAGGATGATGTATTTTATGAAAAATTATAATAGAATAGTTTTTCAAAACCACTAATGGAAAAGGAAATAGTAAAGATGATAATTGTGGTTATGCTAACCATTTTTTCTAGGTTAAGGAATATTGAATATAATTTTTACATGGATATGATTATGTTACTAGGAATATTTTTAATAAAAATTGAAAAATATTTTTTTATATAATTCCTTGAATTGCAGGAATCCCTAATCTATTTTCACATTCGTCAAGGGGTAGTTTTTTAACAGCTTCTACCCAGTGGGTGGCATTAAGTGAGGAAGAGCCTACATGGGTTCAAAATTAGGAACTGGAACTTACTTAAGTTTGACTTTGGTTGTTTCTTACATTCTATATAGTTTCAATTATTCTATGGGAAAGGGTCATGATTTTGAATTGGTTCACGAAATGACATATTTGAGACTCAAGTATTTGTTTATAGAATCCTAGAATCCCCTTGGATATTTCAACATAATTAGTGGTGTCTATATTTACTAAAAAATATTTTTTCAAACAATGATCCTGCAACTATAGTTATGGGTGAAGAATTTTTAGCAAGTATGTCATAATATTCCATTTCATAATAAAGTGAGTGACTCTTTAATTTTACACTTTTTTTAGTTCATGATGTCAATTATTATTGTATCCCTTAGACTATAGAATAGTTTATTTTTTAACTAAAGTTTAATATCTTCCCAACCTATAATAGACCATGATGGGAGGATGCAATACATGCCAAAAAAGGGCCCCAACAAATTCAAAACAAAGTAATTCAGCTTCACCACCTATTTCTTATCTTAATAACCCATCACTAGGCAGCATTGAGATAGGAAGTGAATGAGATTTTTCTTATGTTCTCTGAAAACTTTAGAGGTTGAAATGATTGATTCTTGAAATTGGGCCGAGTTAAATTTTTTTCAACTAATTTATGATATGGGTTCATCTCAAGCTACATGGGGCACACCAACCTTCCATGTATTCCATCCGGGAGGAGAGGGACTCGACGATATTAAATATTTATAGGGGAAAAATCTTTGAGACACCATTTATGTGTGTGAGTAAGATAATTTGGAATACTTTTCCCTACATTATGTTTCATCAAATTTCCAATATTTCCTTATATTATATGATTTTGCAGATATAGCAGTGGTTATTTCAATAATATATGAATTTCATGGCCTCCCTAAATTTCCTTATTCAATTTTATGGGATTTCTAGATCAAGTTCGAATATTTTCATGTTTCAATCTGCTGGAAGAAATAACTCCCAAATGATGTGTTGGAGGAAGGGTTTTCACTTCTTCTTAGAGGTTATACCTAGGGATAATGTTTCCCATTATCAATTTTTCATTAAGTGGTTTGAGATTGTATATCTAATTCTCATTTTATGCCAATTTTTTTGGAACGGACCCTAGCCTCTCATGGGGGTGAGTGGGATGTAGTTATTCCAATCCCTTTATCCTTTATGAAACGACCTCAAAGGGTATAAACACCTCATATAGAGGTGATACATTTTCTCCCACCTATAATATTGAGTATGCACAACCTTAGATTGCATATAGTTGTAACCTAACTCACATGGAACTGTTTCTGTATTGCATTCCTCAGTTTTCATGTCATGGTACATGTCTTCTATGGGATTGATTGTGATGCAATTTACTAAGTTATATCCGGTGACATGATACATTTTGTCACTCTCTATGTAATAGAGTGACTATATCTTTCCAATATCCCCATATAGAGTAAAATCAATGTGTTATTGATACTATTTTAATCACTATTCATTATCATATTATGACCTTTTAGAGGAAAGACTTTCATTTTTAAGGATTCCTCTGATTTTAGTTTTTTAATCATTCCCTTGAGGGAATATCTGAGTATCCTAGATGAGTAAACCATAAATGAGATGGTTTTTTAACATGGATGTAAGAAGAATGGTGGTGTCAACTATTAGTGACCACTTTCTAACCTCAAAAATGAAATTTCTCCCAAGGGAGATAGAAATAATTTTGACTAACTATATGGATGGGGATGTTGTGGGGAAACCACTAGTAATAACAAAACTACTTGAGGATTTGGTTATTTTTTGGGTAGAATTCGTGGGAAAATTACCCATTCCATTCGGAAAAGGTTTGATTTGAGGCCACTATCAATTTATTTTTTCATCCCATGATTTGATGACCCTAGGGTGGAGGTGTTGGTAAAAATGATCCCAAAAATAGGAGATAGGGTAGATCCAAAATGGTGACTTCCAATGAAATATTCTTGATTGAGTACATTTTCAATTGTTCATTAGGCGTGTGTAGTGCATGATCTGAATGTGAATTTATCTCTATAAGATGCTATTTTGCAGTATGAGATATAGGATTTATTATCCTGTGCTTGTTATAAACCATTAAATATTCATTGATTAAGAGTATGTTGGAAACTAGCTCATTCATCTTATAATTCTTTTGTGTCTTAGAGATAAGATGATTTTGTTTGATTTAACAACTAGTGTGTTCTTTCATTTGTCCAATGACCACACATATAGAAATTACATTGATCTAAGATATACTTAGGGGACTCTCCTATCTTGAGGATGTGGTTAATTATAATAATCCATACTCACCCCATCCTTAGATTCATTTATATTGTGATTCTTCAATAATTATTTTCCAAAGGGACACTAAAATGTCGAGGCGGGCATGTCACAATGTATCGTAGTTATTTTTGATCTTTTTTCCTGAGCCACATAGAAAGAAGAATTTTCTATTTGGAATTAGATCATGTATATAGGCTAGATATGATTCACATACCCTTTATAATGGATGTTTATATCCTTTATTAATTTAAAAATATCTCATAGGCTCAAGTGTAACTAATAAATTGACTCATCCTTTACATCATCTAGGATTCCGTAGATAGAATTGGTTATGATTAATAACACAATCAAGATTTTTTTCAAATCCAATTAAATCCATAAATCCAATACATGTCCATATTTATTGAATTTTGATTACATTACCTAGTCTATTAATAATGGTATCTTATCAATAGAGAACAAATCACGGACCATAGATGGTATATATGCTGGTCATCGCTCTGGATCACCAGTTAACTGAGATTAGGAATTTTTGGTTGTTGATAGTGAACTATATACATTTTAATTGGATGTTTTGAGAACCTCTCTATATTAATGTGGTTTTAAAAGTTTATTATATCCCTTACTAAGTGAGATATCACCATGAAGTGGTCTTCTATGTTTGATGTAAAGGATAAAATCATCGTAATCCATCTATACTCTACAACAAAGAGGAAAATAAAGGTAGATATAGACTTATCATTAAGAATAATATTTTTAGGGTTCTTGAGATAATTTAGATATTTGTTTCATGGCCTATAAAATGCTCTCATTGAGAAGAGATAGATTTTTGGAATCATCCGGTGTTTTTTTTTCAGAATATCCTGACCTATTAGTTAGGGTTGAGAGGGAGAATGAGCATATAAAACAGCGTTCATCCAAGTATGAAAATGAATGTATTAGATTTCTTTTGGGATATAAGGCCACTATTGATATGTTATTTAAGTATTACAACATGATTATAAATTATTGGCATGAATATGTGCCCCCATTTGGGTGGATTTTGTAATATTGTAGTGACCATTGGTTTAAATTGGAAGATGAACCCAATTAAGATTTGAATTTCCCACTATAATATGACGATGGTATTTTATAAATAGATACTAGATATGGTATTTAATCTATATAGATTATAAATGAGGCTACTATAGTCCTCCATCTATGAGAGTAGTAATATGTAACGAAACTCTTCTAGCTATTGGGATATGTGGAATAGATTTTATGAATATGATAGGTTATTACCTTAATATGAATACTGTAATATGAAAATGACCCTCGATTAGATAGGGAATTTGTAACCAATCATAAATTTCATTTAAAAAATGTTTTATACATTTTTTAATATAAATATATACATATCCTAATGAGATTTCCAACCTGGGTCGATAAACCCCACATGGAGTAGGAATATGGTATGAATCCACGTTTTCCCTTGGGAAATGTCACCAAGCTTATTAGAATAGAATTTGTTCATATTTTGAGGAATTTTCAATATATATTGATGAACCATTGATTAAACAATGATAATATCTTATACCTTGTTTTCCATTAGAATACATTTATGGCCTTATTTTATTGGAATAAATGTCTATCATGAGTTAACTGTGAAGTTGAGTTGATGGATCCCATATAATGAATTAATGTGGGACTGATCGAAGATTACCATTGGAATATGTCATATTACTTGTTTTATATAGATATGTACATATCTTTAGGTGATTATCATGATGGGTTTACAAACCCAAGTTGGAGTGGGAGTATGGTCTCGGACATAGTTTTCATTTGGAATATACTGTTGAACATGTTTTTTAGAAATATTCACATTTCCTGAAATAATTCCAAAGATGTGTTAAAACCCCATTTTGTAGTAGGAATATGAACCTCAGAATGGGATTCATTTATAATATATATTCTTCCTAGTTTTACCAGTATATTCACCTATTATAAGGTGATTTCCAAGATGGGATGATGACCACCATGTAGAGAAGGAATTTTGGAATTATCCTTGTTTTCATTAACAATAAATTATCATCATTGTTAAATGGTAATATCCCCATATCTATACGTGATATTGAATAAGGTTTGATGAACCCTATTCAGAAGAGCGATACAAGCCTAGTCCCATGACTCTACCTTTTCCAGAATATGTAGGTAATCCTCATGGAAGGAAGTAATAATATGTTTTTACTCTAGAGTAACCATAATGTTATATTTTAAATGATGGTATACTTCTATGGTGGATGGAATGGGATTATATTCATGATCATGTATCATTTTTGGAATATTTTTGTAATGTTCCTTTGTTGTTTCTAGGATTTACTAGCACTTATGAAGGGTATGGGTAGCAATAGAGGATTGCATGATTTCAGTATCTAGATCATGATATGAGACATATTTGACTGATATGGGGATATATTCCTGCTCAATTACTATATTTTAAATTGTTATATAATGGTGGAATTCATATGTGGGTATAGAAATATATGCCTACCCACTATTCAATGATATAATGTTCTGGTAGACCTAGTATGGGAGAGAAATGATATGATATTTCACCTTAGTTTCTACTAGAATATGTAAGTGATACATTTTAATGAATGTGGGTTTATGGGTGTGCTCTATATGGTCCACCAAAATCATTTCTTATAGATATATCCTTGGTGCATGGATTTGAGTGTCTTGGGAGGTGACATATTGGGGATCTCCCTCAGAAGGAAACTAGGGGACGTCAGCGGGGTGATGCTACTAGTAGTGGTTGAAAATATAAAAATAAGGAATCTCTTAAAATAGGGTACAGTTATAGTTAACTCCCTAACACACCTTCCTCTGATGATGAATTTATTGATTGTTATGTTTTAGGTATAGGGTCATGATGCTGTCAATGATGGAGATAGGCATCACTAGTTTCATCACTAATTTCCTCATATGAGATGGACATTTATGTTTTAGTTAATAGAGACAATTATGAACAACCTATAGGTTTGGTATGCTTCCATGCTAGTTGTATCCCCTATCCATTTCATTCACCACCTACTGATGGAGAAGTTGGGTGTGTGACATCATCCTTCAGTTCATGGAGGTAGTGACTTGTGTGTTAGCTAAAACAGATAAGCACATTCATGATGATGGTTTCATTACATTATAATTAATGTGAGCTTATGGATAAATATATATATGGTAAAAATAAAACTAGAAACATGGCCAAAAATATGTAGAGCATCAAAAATTAGATACATCTTTAATTATCTATGCACATGTAACATAATTTATTCTTTTTAACAAAAGATTCATATAAAAATATTTTTATAGGCCACATAGAACCAAATGTCCTAACATATCCAAAACTAATTATTAATATTTTGATCATTAAATTTTCCATATTTAGTTCACCATTTTTGTTTCCAAAACAATGATGTCGACCAACATTTTATTGATGGAGGTTTTGTATGGTTACAAAATCAGTAATGTCAAGTTCAATTATTTGTTCATGAATGAAAATCCTAATGACCCCCATATTCTTCATGAGCTACCATCCTACATTTCAATGGTAGGTACTCCTTAGAGTTCATAATCAATTGTTCTTAGGAACTCACATTTTCTGAGAGGATTGGAGTTCAGTCTCATCCACCCCTAATGGTGGTGTGGATTTATTTAATGATCTAAGTGGCTATTATTGAATTAAGATATGTTCATGAATCATTCCCAATCCTAATATGGGTTTGGGTACCCTAATATTTTACAATCAGTTACCTACTATCAGTGTGAATGTTTGTGTACATCAGAGGTTTCATATTTTCATTTTCATCCATATTTATCATGGGTTCTCAATCCTGCTACCCACTATTATGTAAAAATGATGGTTTAAGGATTTCAATGTTTTTAATCCATGAAAATGGGTGGTCAATATATTATTACAATCTAGGTAATATATAGGAGTTTATAGAGTTGGTATTGATCCCATGGATGGGATTCCTATATATCATTATGAATGGAATCCCAAAACACATAGTTCAATGTGACATAAAGGGGCACGTCATGCCATTTAGTTATAAGTGACAATGATCAATCTATGTAGTATAATTCCTTGCGGTAAAGAGTACTATATGAAAGTTTCATATAAATTATTTTTGTGTGGATTACACAAGAGACTTTATTTCTAGTTATCATTTCATATAATATGACCCTATTTGTATAATTCAATGACTTATAGACTATGGACCCATTATGGTGGCCACCATCAGGGGTATGGAGAAATAGAGATGGATTGATGTCATAAGGAGTATGAACTCCTGAATATGAATCAATAAAAGTGGGGGAATGAATCATTGAGGATTATATAGTAGATCTCATAAAGAATATATCCCTATATGTGTTGGTATGGTTTTTTTTGGAACATGTCCTAATAAAAGATGATTTATAAGGATGATGAACCAAATGGAAAATATGTACGGACAAAAAATAATATAGCCATGTAAGGGAAGGAAATAAATGATATCATGGGAAATATATATCAATTAGATAGACAATAAAGGCTTAATGATGATGGGTTTCAACATCCAGTAGGAATCCTACATCTTACATAAAAACTGGAATCAAATCTCACATATTTGGAAAGTCGTGGTCTAAGGTCATGTGAATATACCGAACAATGTAGTTTAACATCATTTTGTATGTATGTATACCATGAAATTTGTATACTAGGGATATGTTTTGGTAATCAGATAGGTTTCAAATGTTTCCAATGAGGGAATGAATCATATTTTTTATATTTCAAATGTCATGGGAATCTATGTTATAAAATATGAGACAAAATAGATTTGATAAAAACTTTTGCATATATGGATACTTTGATATGGTTCACTTGGAATGTTTCCCTATGGGGGAAAGGAAGACATGATCAAGGCATAGAAATAGGGATGAGTATTGTACTTGAGTAATTTCTATCATTATACGAGGAGTGATCATCACAAGTATCTAAGCCCATGTGAGCCATGCTTAGTGTGAGAAACAAGATATAACAAGATATCAATCCCATTTCATGGAAGTGTAAGATTAAATCTATATGGATCTTACATACATGAGATTCTATGAGTTTCTTCATTGGATGTATAACTTTTTAAAAGGATATAAAATTATTGTGCAACTTATACCTAAGAAGGATGACCAAAAAGGGGGTATTTTTTATGGTAATGGGCTAAAAATTTCAATTATATATGCCAATGTTGGCTATTATCATTGCGACAAATAAGCGAAAATAAGATTAGATGAATTTCATATTGATATAAGATGGTATTTTAAATTTTTATACACACTATGGATTCCCTAATAGGATAATGTTTATGAGTCCCATGCAGAATATGTATATGATGTATAATAATTTTGAGAATCCCTAGGTAACATGGAAATATAGAAGCAATATATGTGAGATTATGGTGCTTATGGGGAGTATGGCCATCTGAAAAAGAATGATTATGTATATTGAATATGGATCTTATACCATGAAAAGGAATCCTATGTATCATTCTAATAAAAGGAGTAAAATTCCTTGTACTTTATATATCATGAAGGTTAATGTCTTGTTACATTGATGTTATCCATGTTGTTTGACGTCATATGATAAGGACATTAATTTCAACAAGGGATAAAACAATGTGTAAAATTGGTGATATATAGAAGGAATAATGGAAATTATAGGGAATAAGAAAAATTAAGAAGATATATAATATATACGGGTATCCTAGAATTTGATATGGGGATTGATCCTTAAAAAATTATCTTACTTATCCTGATTATAATATAATTTATTTTCCTACTTTATATGATCTTTTCCCACTGATAGGAAAGATAGGTTGAATGAACTCATAATGATTATTTCCTTATGAGTTATAGAGTATTGGATGATATTTAGGGGCATGGACTTATAGGAGAGAAGGAAACATGGTCTTTAGAGATTTTGAGTTCCACTCTTATGTGATTAGAGGTCACATGAATGAAATGAGGCCATGTTATCTTCATGAATAATGAAGGGTCATGGACGTCACAAGGGAGATGTGGCATCGTGTAATTTTGTGGAGGAAAAAGAGGTCACAAAATCTTGAATGATAATGGGGGACATCTATTCTCAGAACCGGTTTTATGGTTAATTGATTTCCTGGAATAATAAAAAGACCAAGATACTCAATCATGATCACATGACCAAGATGTCCATATCTGATTTCCTCTCACATCATTGGTCATGTGATTTGAAAAATTGTCTCCAATTAATCATGAATTTATTCAATGTTACTCACATAATTTAACAACAAAAATAATTTCAATTAACATAAATCTCCATATCCATTTGATGATCAGATCATTAGATATCTATCTAAACAAATCATACTCATTTTGTGTGGGGTAAATATGTCACTCCCCTGATATCTGCAATGCTTTACATGGTGGGTCAGCCATTAAAACATGTTAAGGTAGTAGAAGATCATATTCATAAGTAAGTCTACGATATTGAATCACAGATGACTAAGTCACATGTCATATATAATGTCTTTCAAGTGAATCATATAAAAAAAATTAATGGATATTCCAGTCATAAAGAGCATTACAGAGATGATTAAGTCACATGTCATATATAAGTCACATGTTCATATATAAGTCACATGTTCTATATAAGTCACATGTCATATATAAGTCACATGTTCTGGGGGCATCATATCATGAAATGAGACCATGATTCCCACATTTCTTAGAGATACATCTTCATCATCTTATCCAACTATGAATACTAAGAATTATATAAGCATGTATAGCTTACATGATCATGTTTCCCAATCACATGACCCTTAAATATAAATAAATACATGCATAAAATATTTATACATCTTTATACCTTTGTGTGTTTGGTTTTTTCCTACTCATTTTTTTCAACATTCATCTAGTGGGTGTTAATAAGAATTATAAAATATAGTAGGTTCTATCCACCTCTCATACGAAAAGTATTCTCATATGTTATTGGTGATGCTTGGATTGGTGGAATGGAGAGAGAGTTATATAATCCTATTCACATGGGATTATGTTTCTAATTTATAATATAATGAGTTTATATCAAACAGAGTTCTAAATTCCTAATACTGGCTCTCATTATTTAACAATGTGTAGAAAATAAATAATATTTCAGGTAACACATTATGAAAGATTCATAACAAATCTAAAGGATTCAACATTAAAGTGGTGAAATATATCTTATACTATATCAAAGTACCCTTTTATTTTTGTTTCAAATATCGCAAGAACACATTAGTTATATTTATGTGTATTCCAAAAACTAATTGGTTCAGAGATGTATCAGATCAAACTATAGTTATAGAGAAGCATTTTTTATTTTTTAATCATTAATTCATTTCACATTTATATGTAACAATTTATCATATTTAATAAAAATAAAGTCAAATATGTTACAAGAAATAATTTCCTGAAAAAAACGATGTGTATGAGGTCAATATTTGATGTCATGAGGGTTAATGTATCATACCCATGGATGAATGAGTGTGACAACCAAAGTGAAATAAAAATTTTTAGAATATAATTAATTATTCCCAGTTTAATCATATAGAAATGATTTACCCTTCATAGAAGATAATATTTAGGATAATATCATATAATTCGATAATGCTTTAATATAGGATAAGTTTACAAATATCTAGATGAGTACATTATATAAAAATTCTTTCAAACACTTTAGAGTGTTACTATGAGTAAAATCTCTTCTGAAATCCTTTTATGTATTATTTTTTTCAACTTTAATTCCATCAAATTTTTTAAAAATTTGTATAATATAAAATGATATATTTAATAAAAGTGTGGGAGACTTTAGATTTAATTTTTTAGGTGAAATTTTGATGATAAGATTGATTAATATATGTTATAATCTAAATTAGAGAACATATATTTATTCCCACTTTTCCAAAAATCTAAAAGGGGGAGATTTAAGAGCCCATATAATTTTATGTATGTAGTAAATATTTTAAATATTGGTTGTTGTTTATGAGTTTCATGAATTCACTCATGAATTGAATATGAAAATGTGATTTACAAGTTGATCTCAGTTGGGATATGATACGTTTTGAATTATTTATAAATCAAGAGTTAAGGTGCTCCAAAAAACTCTATTATATCCTTTGGATAAGTGTGTGGATAACATTCACATTAGATGCATTCTTTGCCAATTAAATTAGGAAATTTATGTAGGATTTTTAGTTTTTCATGTATTTTATTCAAAACATTCTCATGTATGAGTTGAATTCTCATAAGAATTTAGTGAATATAAAAAAGAAAACATTTATGGTGACTCGTAGAGAATCAATAAGTGAATGATATGATTGTGTGTTAATAGAGTTATTAGAGTGGAAGTAACTACACTAACATTGTTGATTCAAATTGCAATAGTAATGATTGGTCTATAAAAACTTTGAATCTCTCAAGGAATACCTTTCAATGTATGCTATTTGGTTTTTTTATTTTAAATTACTCATATTTAGGTAGCCAAAAAATTATTTTCTCTTACATAGGTGGAGTTACATAATATTGTTTTTGTTCCATGAGAGTTCATTTGAGGAAAATTTTAATAGTTAAGTATGCTGATAAGAATAACATGGGAAGAATTTGTGTTGAACTGGTTTAAGAGTCAAATGGTCTCACAGATTTATTTTATGGTTCATAAATAAATTTTTTTGATCATTTAAAGGTTCTTATACTATGATAATTTCACTTCTCATTGGGAGGATAATTTAAAGGGATTGATCCATAAGATCTAGGGATACATCACTTGAGTTCAAAAATAGATATAGGCTGATATGAGTGGATATGGGATTCAGGTAGATAGTAGGTGATCTATGTATAGACAATCTAGTTTTTCTATGTAATACTTTGGAATATTAGTAGGAGTAATTTCACCACCAGGAACTAAGACAATGTGTGATTGCAATCCCCTGTGAGACTGACTATATTTTTATAAAAATAATAAATATATTTTAAATTAATCATAAATGATTTTAATGAAAAGTTTAATATCTATTGAATGGAGTCTCTGAATAGAAATAAGAGACCACAATAGAATTTTTAGAGTGGGGTTTTCCATAAGAAAACCCTAGGATTTTTCAAGGTGGGACTTTCAGATGGGTCAGTCATTGGCTTGGGCATTAGACAAATTAATAGATTTAATTATTTTTTTAATAACACTAACCAAGATAGCACACAAAAAGAGTCTTAGATATGAATTCTGAGGCCACCATTAGGTTCATAACATGATCTATAACTAAATCCTGATTTAAAATGGTTAGTGTTGATGACTAATAAAGGGATTTATTGGTGGGTGTGATTAATTAAAATATATAATATATTTATTTATATTGAATTAAATGGATAAAACCATTTTCTTTTATATATATTATACCATGGAAAATCACAGAGGTTATATACATAACCCATTGATCATTAAGAGGAACTTCCACCCCTTCTTTATTGGTGAACAGTGACCAGACAATGACCTGTGATCAGATCAAGGTGAATCAACATACAAACAGACACATCAGATCATCGCCATCACTGGTGTATGTGTTCTTCTTCAATGATCAATCCATAACAGAGGTAGGACTCACCAATTGTGGTTTTCATCTCTTTTGACTAAAATATTATTCTTGGATTATATCTTCTTTTGATCCGGGACAATTTTTATTCCTATGAGCCCCATAGTTTATTAATTATTATTATAAATCGTGGTTTTTCAATTTAATGGAAAAAGGTTGAGGCCAAGCCAAACACTAGCCAAGGTTCATTCCTCAATTAGTTTATTATGCTTCCCTTTCACCACTCTTCATTTTTCCTCAACGGTGTTTTTCAGAATGATGATTCGAAAGATACCTGATAATAAATTATTGATTAACTAATAGTTGGAACAAAAATTTGTTTATAAAAAACCGGTTTTGAGATGGAATATGAGATCATGTTGTGATGACAACACTCATAGATTGAGATAGGATCAGTGTTTTTTATGGGTTAAACCATGCGGTGATTTGGGATGGGATAATAAGACATGACATGGGGGTATTAAATCAAGTGTCGGGGGAAGCCTGTGCAAGGGGACATGATGCTAGTGTGGTAAGGAATTGATAGCATGGTGAGGAACTAATAGGGATAGGGAGACACTTCTAGCGAGTGGTGCTGCCATAGGTTTTATGGTTGTAGTGGGTTTTCAGCGATAAAAAAACATATGTTATAATATTAATATAAATTATAATAATATTATAAGGGAATAAAGGTAAACAGATGGGGGTGCTCACATGATTCATATGAGAGGGGAAAGGTGGGAGGCGACCCTTGGTTTCCTCTTCAAAATAATATATATTATTTATAATATAATAATATTACTATTTTGTTTCTATTTTTTACTATTTTTAAATCATTTTTCTGGACATAATTCCTCCATGCGATGTTGGATTGAAGAAACATCAATGAAATCAGGACCCAGACATTGAGATATTCATTTCTAAAAAAATGTTGGAATCTTTATTAACTTGTGTCGTAGTTCAATGAAATTACCAAACATAATAAAATTGTTATTATTAAAGAATCTTCTATCTAAAGTATCTTCATCATAGTCTCATATTTTCAATCCGTTAATTGAATTCTGGCCCTAAAATTGAGTCCAAAAATTCAATTAAAATTTTAGGTATTTAATTATAGTTCATGGATAAGGCCCTAAAATCCTCGTTCATGCATTATATAGTAGAATGTGACATTATTCACTAGGTTTACATTTTTGTAAAGAGAATGATCTTTCATTAGAGTGTTTCCTTGGGGATTGAAATAATTGGATATTTTTTTTACCATCAACTGCTATTTCAAAATCATATTGGTGGAATTAAAATTTTCACTTCTGATCGATGACGAGCCTTATATGTTTTCTAGGATAGGACAAGACACATTGTGTAGTTAACTTAAACATAATTTCATACTACATGGCATGAAATATTATTGCTAACAATGACATGGATAAGTAGGGGTGTAGGGTCACATGTCGCATGGGAACCTTATCTGTCATTTACTTATTGTGAAACTTCAACCTCTCATATCTATTTTCTCTTGACTCAGATTTTGTCTAGTGAGTAGCTAATAATGGATGTTTTCTCACATAGAACACAATCGTAGACGTTGCAATGGATTTTGATATACGACACATGATGTCCCTAGATTGATAATTATTTAGGTGATGCTTGACAATGACAGTGATTGAGAAGGATCAACCGAGAGTTTATATAGGGAAGGTACCCCCTTTTAAATCAGATCACATGAATTATTTCCATGGATATATTACCCCTCACATTTAGGTGTGAAGGTCCTCCATACATAACATATAGATGGAGATAGTACCCCCATGATGCAAAATGGTTTTGGTACCCTATCCGTAGAGGCAGTACCCCTATCATACCATAACTCGAGTCCTTCATTCTTATAACACAAATAAAGATGATACCCTTAATGGACAATGAAAAGGTACCATTATCTATAGATATGATACCCAAGTCATAACAGGGTACAAGTCTCCCATATTTCCTATAAAATATAGATGGTACTCCCCTGATGGACTAGGGAATGGGTTATATATCCATGGATATGGAACCCCCTATCATACCAGGGTGCATGTCCTCTATACATCTTATAAAAATATAGATGATCACCCCCTTTTGAATTAGGGTTTGGTTCCTCTATCTATTGAGTGTAACCCTCATGTTTTATCATTGACTGAGTCTTATTCCTTGAGATTGTGTCCCCTTGACTATGCGATATTGTGGAAAAATTTGGATTGACTTGGATGCTTCTTTATACTGACATGTGAAATACTGGTCATCAATGATGGTCTTCTGGAACTGCCAGATATCTTTTTATGGGATTGGTTGTGAGATGAAAAACACGTTACTCACTAATTTGGAATTATTTTTTCTAATTATATATGAATATATGTATGTGTTTGGACTTTGTTACACACCTTCCTTGTGTTGAAAGTTTTTTGGGGGTATTGTACATGATTCCTATGTTTAGATTTTCATGGTTAGATGAGGATACTCTCTTAATATGGGTGAAAAATAATAGTTTTATAGTTTATCACCAATCCGTATTGATCCCCATTTTTTGGATGATATTACTATCTTTTATAGGCTTGAGCATCTTTATATTTTGTATTCCCATTTTATTTTCATCCTATTCTGTCTCTTACTACACCACATTCACCTTTAGGGTTGTTCTACTAGGTATGTATATACTCCTCTAGGTGGGGAATTTTCTCGCACGTTTCATGTCATATGAAAACAATGGATAAGTCAGTAAAAATTATAGATTATATTTGGGATACCTATTACCTTTGACAATGTATGGTTGTCTTAGCTTAGAGATGAAGAGTTGGGACCTCTCACAACTTTTACTTTAGTTTTCAGTTTTTTCAAGAGGGGACATCCTTCTTGTTTGTCATGTATTTAACAACTATTTCATTCACCATTACACTATCATAATCTTATAATATCATGAGGTTTTACATGCATGGTTTTCCCAAGTATTTTTTTTCTTTTACATTTATTCATGTTCAAATTTTCATCTTGGTGGTTGTGTGTGAACAAGTACTTATGTAAAGGACCCCCTTGATAGTTTTTCCTTCAGCAATGGTTTCAAATCCCTGGCCAATAGTGTTGGACTTGGGGTAGTTGTAGCTCAAGCCCCATTGGGTTGGGTCATGAAAGATTGGTATCAAAGGTGGACTGGTCCTAGATAGTGTTTGGATTTGTCCACTTATGAGGGTTTGTGTTGAATTTATGGAAAAAATGTCGAAGTATCATGAGTAAGACTCTCATTCCTTAGATCCCAATGATGGTATGGGTGGCTAGTATATCCATTCACCATAACCTTGAATTCCAACTTGTTGATTCAATATATTATGACATTGGTTGTAGGAATTAATGGATCATGAATCATAAACGATTAAGTCTTTTCATATCCATATTGAGCCATATCACCATTTAATCTATATATCTACTCATATGACCACATAATACCTTGCTTAATTTTTTAGTATTTCTCTACAATTGTATCTAGCTAGGTTACAATTTTTAGATCATGACAACAATCTGATGTGTGGTGAGGCCTCAGTTCATGTTCCATCATGCCAGGACATTCCTCTAGGTGTGAATGGGGAACTTACTCCACTTGTTGAGTAGATGATTATACCAGAAATGTAGGATGAGTGTGCACAAAGGTTTAATGTACTTATTCAATTTATGTTCCACTGACCACTAATGTTCCATGATGAGTTAGATCCACAGGCAGTGAAGGTTTTGTTGGAGTTGGTGATATGGGTTTTCAGGATTATGTGGATCCTGGCTGATCAAATGGTTTCACTAACAATCAATCTATTTATAGAGTTTTTTTTGGTTTTTGTAACACCCTAGGCTTCCACGATACGCTTCTCTTTGAATAATACAGTAGCGAGTGTTGTATGCAACTTCGAGTTCTAACACACCACAACCAATCAAACTAGCTGTTATGAATAGTAATACCCACTTTATGAAATTTTAAACATTTTATCTTTCAAAATAGACTTCAATTTTGGATTCGGAATATCTTAATTATCTTAGGGTGAATTTTTGGTACCTTTCGGATAACTTTCATATTTTGATGAATAGTGAAAATTGCTAAATTATAATTAAAACCAACTTTTTTAATCAAAATAATTAATAGTGGTAAATTATTAATTTTGAGTGGTATTAAAGTATATTTAAAATATATTTTTACCATTTAATACAATTTTGGTCATTGGACATAATTTCACATTTAAACTGGACATAAGCAAGGGTTAATCATTTGATTGTTATTATCTCTTAAAAGGACGCTTTTTGTTTTAACAATGGGAATTAATTTTAAATTAATTTCTGCCACTTATGTATTTTGAATTTAGAAAAATTGATTCCATATTTATAATCATGAGGCCCAAATTGTGTAAATAGGTAACTTTTATTTTTAGTCATTTTGAATAATTACTTAGGTAAATATTTTATTTACCTTGGGTAACTGGTAAATCTGGTAAATAAGGGTAAAAAATAATATTATAATAATAATAAATTACCCTAAAATGTGTCCTAACCCTATTGGTTGATACATATCCGCCCATTGGAATATTTGGGTCGATTTTGGGACCCCATAGATCCACTTGTAATTGATAATGACACTTTATATTAATTAAGTTAAAGTAAAAACAAAAATGACATAAGAATATATCTTTTAGCAAAAAAAAATTATACATAGGGTTATATATGTTATAATTTAGACTATAATTATTCATTATAAAAATAAAAACATTTCCTACATACTGGTTTTTTTTAATTTTTATACATTGAATAATAAAATTTATTTATGACACAATAATGACACAATATTTTCCTTAATAATAAAAGAATAAAATAATTAGTAAAATAAAATTAAAAATAAATATAATTTGAATGTTTTGATAACATCCAAAAAATTTATTGGTTAATATTACATGTTAGGATTTCTTAAATTAATTTTATTGGAATTAATAAAGTTGTTAAAACTTTAACAAAAATCAATTACTAAAAAGTGTCAAAAGTGACATAAATGAGTTTTTTAAAAAACAATTATATTAATAATTGATAATCTATTCCTAAAATTCTAAAGATCGGCCAAAGGACTTATATAATTATAGGTGTATTATTAATGGACCACTTGGGGGTCTCTTGGATGTTTATAGTAAGTTTACTATCTATATACTATAAAAATTCAAAGTGACATGGTAAGTGTCAAACTAATTAACTAAGAGTTAAAAATAAAAGTTAAGGTTAATAATGTGATAAAAACCTTTCTAAAACCTATTGGTTTAGTTTTTTTAGACCTATCCCCACCTTATACATTTAATAATCCACTTTGGAGCCATCATAAACTGAATATGAATTTATTGTAGAATAATACATTATGTTTTTTCCTAAAGAGCCCCTCCTCCCCCTTCTAGAAGGACACCACTTCTAACAAATTATTCATACCTTCAAACCATTTTGGTTCAGCCAACCCCTGACCAAATACTCTCTCAACTTCCCTCTCTTCAATTTAGAGGCCTTATTTGGGTCATAAAGCCAACCTAAGGAGCCCTTTTGATCAAATCAAAAAGAAGAACCTGAAGAAGAGATGATAATGTTTTCACCACCCTCTTTCAACTTCCTTGCTTCTTCAAATTCTTATTTAATTATTGTTTTCATTATAAAATAATAACTCCACTATTTTATATATACTATGATGTTATTATAAATATGGTACAACCATATTCAGTATTCTATCCATCATTTGAATGACATTTCACCATACATGTGTACGTACGGCCTACGGTCTCCACGTCGTGGTGTAATTATTATTTGATACATTATTATTTGGATGGGTATA
The DNA here is from genome assembly GCA_963277665.1 of Viscum album. Lineage (NCBI taxonomy): Eukaryota > Viridiplantae > Streptophyta > Magnoliopsida > Santalales > Viscaceae > Viscum > Viscum album. The sequence continues at coordinate 2,057,954,828 of OY728133.1, read as the reverse complement.
ACAATGATGTGTAATTCATGTAAATAAAATATATAACATGATAATTATTCTGTATATATGATATACCATCAAATTATATATTATTTTAATATCAAAAGAATGATATTGTTGCTTGTGCGTACTTACAGACTACCGTCTCCACGAACACGATGAGATTCATTCTCCATCATATCCATTCAAGTCTAATTATCATTTAATGATTAAAAATAATGTTTAAGGACTTGATATCATTATATACATGAATAAGATACCACCTATCCATAATCATGGATTCTGTAACAAAACATATAAAAGAAAACGAGTAAGTTAACACCCGAAAGGACGATAATACAAAGATATTATTTACAAAGAAATGATAAAATATAATATATGATATCATATTAATGTATATGATTCTTTTATAATTTAATAACAATTATTTCACCATTATACAGGAGGTTAACCAACCCTAAACCAAGGAAAAGTGCAAGTTAAGGGTTTATTTCACAATCTCTTTATTATTCGAGGTTGTTTATATGTAATTATATACGGGGACTTCTTTATCATCCACATCCATGTTTCTTAAAAATGTATTTCAAATCATTTTTACTATTTTATAGAATATGGCTTAAAGTCATTTATAACCTTGTTTGAATTTTATAAAATTTTTAAGAAGGAATCTTTGCGTCGTTTTCCAAACAAGGTCCTTTTTAACCTTTTCGACAAAATTAAGGTAAGAATGTATTTTTTTAACTTATACGGCGGGTGTGACTATTTTACGCCATTATAAAATTGTTGAAGCTTACCATACAAGCTAATAAGGATATTTTCAAAGTAAATGTTTTATAGTTATGTGACTTTTAAATGATTTAAAATAAATAGATATTTCTCTCAAATAGTTTTGATTTCATCTATGTCAACATCCTTTGATGGATTTTAAGCTTATTTGATGTTTATTTATTATGATACTAAAATTATATATTGTATTGAAGGTTTTGTAATATGTTTGACTCTGGATGTGTTATTTTTATACTATTCATGGTTTATAGGGAATGTATTGACATTTCATATGCTAGTTTTAATACGAATGTTTATGATATGTTTAAACATGTTCATATGAGGAATGAATTGGACTTAATAAGTGAAGGTTGGAGCCCGCTATAGCTCCTCGATGGATCGGTAGGTCTCATGAGACAAACTAGTGTCTTTTCACAAGGCCTTGAAAAAAATCTTATTTGTAGTCTTGGCACAACGCCTTGACTATGTGGTTATGATAGTCGGAAATTATTCATTCCATCATTATGAAAGTGGTTATCGATATTTAATGTGATAATTATATTAGTAGAATATCCTTGTGAATTAGTAAATGGAATTATTTCATTTTATTTCTTCCATATTATGCTGAAGTACATGTTTAAGAGGCTTTTGTTTTAGTTTAACATTGCCTTAAATGATTATGCCTATTTATGAAATTTTCCGTTATATTGTTATACTTATTGGGCAGTTGAGCTCACCCCTTTCTATGTTTAATTTTTTCCAGGATGTGAAGAAGTATTTTATGAATGACCTGTAGGGATTTTATAATGGGATATGAGTGTGGATACAAGATGTTGTTATAGTTTTCACTTTTTGATGTAATGTAAACTTTATAAATGTATCTAGTTATTCCAAGGCTACTAAACTAATCGGTCTTTCGAGACTTGATCTTTTGTGATCATGCCAATGTTATGTAATAATGTACCGACTTTGGATAATTTGGATTGGGGTGTTACAGTTGGTATCAGAAGAAGTTTAGTACAAACATTAGAAACATGATTTAGATAAACTCTGATTAGAGCACATAGCCCTAAGATAGACTTTGAGGTTTTGTATAGAATAACTTCCTAAAATTTTGGTATTGTTGAGATTTGAGAGTTTTTCGAGCAATACATCCCTGCTTGGATACGAGCAGGTAGAGGTGGCTCTGGCACAGTTTTACCTAGGGGTAAAACCCAAAAACACCACTTTGAGCTAGACTGGAATAGGAAATGATGCACGGCAACGGGCCTTGCTGCACTCTTGGTTACAACACTCCCGGGGGATATGCTTAGGATAATTCTCATTTTCATTACAATCCATTATGAAGGTTTTATGATTATATACCTCCTTAATGAAAACATTTTTATGATTATGGATTATATCCATAAATTCTTCAATTCATGTAATGTTTTTTACAAGTTTGGATTTATGTATTGTGATTCATAAACTAATCTAGTGCATTCCACTGTTTATAAATGGTTCCTAGTAGAAGACATGGAAATTGTATCAATGCATGCACTCCATGTAGGGATTAACCTCATACTCAAGATAATTATAGTGGAGCTGGTGATGCAACTGGTGTTGATCATCAAATCACCATACTGGGACAACTCACTCAGGTTATGAATAAAAACCTTACCCATATGGAGCACCCTGATACGCAGCGTGGAGGATCAATGTTATACTACATCTTGAGGCAACAACCACAAACATTCAATGGGAGTAAAAATCCCTAAGTATCTGAGAAATGGATAAATTCCTTGGAGAAAATATTTCAGGCCTTGGGGAGTAGTGAAAGGGAAAAAGTTATCATGGCAGTTTACAGCCTCACTCGAGATGCTGATCAATGGTGTTCATTGATTCAAAACACAAAGTAAGATGATGAAGTATCAAATATGGAATACCGGGAGTTCAATGATATTTTCATCAAAAAATACTTTCCTTGTGACCATCGAGCAGATATAGAAAGTAAATTTCTGAGTCTGAGACTAAAGGAGGATGAGAATGTCGTAATGTATGAGGTTAACATTACAAGGATAGTAAGGTATGTTGAAGATTATATACGTAACCCACGAATTAAGATGGATCTTTTCTTTTATGGGTTAATACCATTTCTTCATTGAGCATTATTGTCACAATCCTTCACGTCGTACTAAGATATTGTCTCATGTGGTATCAAGATAGAAAAATAATTATCTAAGTCTTATGACTTTAAAGTAAAGCAAGAGAAGAAGAGATCTTCTGATCACTCTGGAAATGGAAATAAAAGGAATAAGGGAAAATTTGATTATCAATCTTGAAATAAATGAGGGAAGAAACACCCTGATACTTTCTTGAAAGGAATGGGATTCTGTTATAGGTGTGGTGAAAAAGTATACCAAGCTCGTGATTGTAATGGGGAAGAAATAAGCTACCGATGTTCAATTCTACAACTATAGGGAGATTAGAAATTATAATAATGAATGTCCAAAGCATCAGGGGAACATACCTCAGAATTTGCCAAGGGATCAAGGCCAAGATTATGCTATCAATACTGCTGAGGTAGATGCTCCGAAAGATGTGGTGGAAGGTAATTAAATGGTTTCCTTAAGTTTAGAAAATGTATTATTTAATTCTGGATCATCGCATTGTTTTATATCATCCCAGTTTCCTAAGAAAATTATATATTTCCAATTAGATTTAACAAGGGAGTTTTCAGTTAAAACTCTTAAGGGAAGTATTATTGTAACAAAGTTTTGTGAATCAATCCACATTAGTTCCCATAAATGTTCTTTATATGTTGATCTCATCGTCATACCAATGATTGAGTTTGATATAATCCTCGGTATGGAATGGATTTCGGACCATGATGTGAATATTTATTGTAAGAAAAAGGAAGTCACAATTTTTGAGGATGATGATAAAGAACACCTTATCTTTAGAGCAGAATCATCACCACATTATTCTTACCTATATCCACCCCTAGTAGCTCAACTAAATTCAATTATTGGGGAGGAAGAGAATGAAATAACTAAGGGTAAGGAAAGGAATGTTAAAATAGAGGATGTACCTATATTGAGAGAATATGTTGATGTGTTTCTTGAAGATTTACCTAGACATCCTCCAGAATGAGAAATTCAGTTTTCCATTTATTTAATTCCTGGTTCAAGGCCTATATATAAGACCCCTTATAGAATGGACACAATGGAATTAGTTTAACTAAAGAAACAACTAGAGGAACTGAGTAATAAGGTATTTATTCACCCTAGTGTTTCCTTATGGGGAGCCCCTGTCCTTTTTGTTAAGAAGAAAGATGTATCTATGAGGTTATGTATCGAATATAGGGAAATCAATGTTATAACAATAAAGAACAAGTATCCCCTACATCGCATTGATGATTTATTTGAACAACTATATGGAGATCAAATCTTTTAAAAAATTGAAATTTGATCTGGATACCATCAGTTGTGTGTGAAGAAGGAAGACATTCCAAAGACAGAATTTCGAACCAGGTACGGGCATTACGAGTTTACAGTAATGCCTTTTGGAATGACTAATTCACACTCTATATTCATGGATCTAATGAACAGAGTTTTCAAGGAATACATTGATTATTGTATAGGGGTATTTATTGATGATATCTTGGTATACTCCAAAAGCTACAAAGATCATGAAAATCACTTTCACATTATCCTGAAGACTTTGAGAGGACATGAATTATATGGGAAGTTTAGCAAGTATGAATTCTGGCTTCAAGATATTTCTCTTCATGGTCATATTTTCTCCAAAGATGGAATCTTCGTTGATCCATCTAAGACCAAGGCAATCCACGAATGGCCATCACCAATGAGTATAACTATATTAGGCAGTATTATTTGTTTAGTAGGTTATTATCGACGTTTCATCCAGAATTTTTCTTCGTTGTCTAACCCATTAACGAAGCTCACATGTAAAGGGGTTAATTTTTTTTTGGAAAAAAGAGTGTGATGAATTTTTTGAAGAACTGAAGAGTAGATTAGTCAATGATTCTATATTGACTCTACCATCGGGGAATGACGGGTTCGTTATTTATAGTGATGCATCGAAGATAAAACGTGGTTGTGACCTTATGTAGAATTATAGAGTTATTGCCTATGCATCACGACAACTGAAAATTCATGAGAAAAACTATCCTACTCATGATCTTGAGTTAGCTTCTGTAATATTTTCTTTGAAGATATGGATACATTTTTTTATGGTGAAAAATGTGAAATTGATACTGATCACAAGAGTTTGAAGTATATTTTCTCACAGAAATAACTCAACATGAGGCAAAGGAGATGGCTTGAACTACTCAAGGATTATGATTTCACGATACACTACCTCTCAGGGAAGGCAAATAAGGTGAAAGATTCTTTGAGTAGAAAAGATCATGGAGTTTTGAACAAGATGAGAGTTGAGAGGGATCCAATTTTCATTGATCTAGTAAAGTTGGATTTGGTAATAACCATGGAAGGTGAAACATAAATGATTTTTCCAATGGTTTCTAAACAATCATTACTAGAAAGGATAAAGAGTTCTCAAACCGATGATGAAGAATTTCAAAAGAAGATTAAAGCGGCAAATGATGGGAGATTGTGTGACTTTGTGTATGAAGATGGAATTCTTAAATTTGGTAGGAGACTCTGTGTTCCCGATATACCAAATCTAGAAAGGTAATTTTTGGACTATTCTCATAATTCCAATTTCTCTATACACCCTAGGAGCACCAAAATATATAGAGATTTTATGAAAAATTATGGTGGGACAACATGAAGAGGGATATTGCTGATTTTGTGTCAAGATGTATGGTTTTTCAACAAGTGAAAGCTGGAAGGCAACAGCCTGGAAGAGTCATGCAACCTATTCCCATACCTGAGTGGAAATGGGATAATATCACGATGGACTTTTTCATGGGACTACCAAAGAAACCTAGAAGGAATGATGAAATACGGTTCATGGTTGAACATCTTACCAAATCAGCACATTTTCATGTTATAAGAGATGATCTACCACTTGAACGTCTAGAAAGGCTATATATTAAGGAATTTGTGAGACTTCATGGATTACCCCTATCGATTGTTTCTTATTGTGACCCCCGTTTTACTTCAAGATTCTGGAAAAATCTTCAGAAAGCCCTGGATACTGAACTTCATTTAAGTACTGCTTACCACCCCCAAACTGATGGACAATCATAAGGGACTATTCAAAACTAATAAGACATATTGAGATCATTCTCACTTTACTTTAAAGGTATGTGGGATCAATATTTACCTCTGGTGGAATTTTCTTATAACAGTAGCTTCAATTAGAGTATTCAGATTGAACCATATGATGTGTTATATTAAAAGAGATGTTTCACACCAACCTGTTGTGATGATGTCGGTGAAAGAAAACTCGTAGGCCCAGAACTAGTGGAGGAGACAATAAGAAAGGTGAATAATCCAAAACCACATCAATGCATCTCAAAGTAGGCAGAAGAGCTATAATGACAACCGATGGAATGATTTGGAATTTCAGGTAAGAAGTTATGTTTTCATGAAGGTATCTCCATGGAAGGGAGTTATAAATTTCGGTAAGAAAGGTAAATTGAGCCCCAGGTACATCGTAACTTTCAAAATTCTATAATGAATTGCGGTTGTAGCTAACCATTTGCAATGTCACCAAGTCTCTCCAAATTTCACGATGTGTTCCACGTATCACTATTGAGGAAATACATGTCTGATCCAATGCATGTACTCACCGATGAGGAATTAGAACTGGAACCTGGTATGTCTTATTGTGAAGATCCCATCAGGATTCTTGATACGAGAGAATAGGTACTAAGAAATCGGATGACTCGTCTGGTAGAATTTTTACAGAGAAACCATAAGATTGAAGATGCAATGTGGGAACACGAGGAACTTATGATGAAGAACCACCCGAGTCTTTTTATGCAGCAGTATTCTAGAAATTTTGAGGATGGAATTATTTGAAGGATTGGAGAATGTAACACCCCATGATTCCACGGTACACTTCTCTTTGAATAATACAGTAGCGCGTGTTGTATGCAACTTCGAGTTCTAACACACCACAACCAATCAAACTAGCTGTTATGAATAGTAATACCAACTTTTTAATATTTTATACATTTTATCTTTCAAAATTGACTTCATTGTTGGATTAGGAATATCGAAATTAGCTTATGGTGAATTTTTGGTACTCTTCAGATAACTTTTATATATTGATGAATATTGAAAATTACTAAATTTTAATTAAAAAATATTTTTTAATTGAAATAATTAATAGTGATAAATAATGAATTTGAGTGTTTTCAAAGTATATTTATAATATAATTTTACCATTTAATACAATTTTGGTCATTGGACGTAATTTCACATTTAAACTGGATATAAGCAAGTGTCAATATTTTGATAGTTATTATCTCTTAAAAACACGTTTTTTGTTTTAACAACGGGAATTAATTTTAAATTATTTTCATCCACTTATGTATTATGAATTTAGAAAAATGGATTTCATATTTAGAATCAGGGGGTCCAAATTGTGTAAAAATGCAACTTTTATTTTTTGAAATTTTGAATAATTACTTTGGTAAATATTTTATTTACCTTGGTTAAAGGGTAAATCTAGTAAATAGGGTAAAAATAAAATAATAATAATAATAAATTACCCTAAAATTGTCCTAAACCTATTGGTTGATACATTTCCGACCATGAGCATATTTGGGTCGATTTTGGGACCCCATGGACCCACTTGTAAGTGATAATGACACTTTATATTAATTAAGTTAAAGTAATACAAAAATGACATAAGCATACATCTTTTAGTAAAACAATTTTTACATAGGATTATGTATTTTATATTCATGACTATAAATATTCATTATAAAGTTAAAATATTTTATACATAATGGTATTTTATTTATAATTTTTAGACATTGAATAACTAAATTTATTTATGACACAATAGTGATGTAGTATTTACCTTAATAATAAAAGAATCAAATAATTGGTATTATAAAATTTAAAATAAATATTATTTGCAATTTTTGATGACATAAAAAAAATTTTATTGGTTAATATTACATGTTAGGATTTCTTAAATGATTTTTTATCGAATTAATATAGTTGTTAAAACTCTAATAAAATCAATTATTGAATAGTGTCAAAATTGACATAAATGAGTTTTTAAAACAAATATTATATTAATAATTGATATTCTATACCTAAAATTCTATGGTTAGGCCAAAGGACTTATATAATGATATTTTTATTGTTAATTGACAACTTGGTGGTCTCTTTGAAGTTTATAGTAAGTTTATTAACTATATAATATAAAAATACTAAGTGACATGGTAAGTGTCAAACTAATTAACTAAGAGTTAAAACTAAACGATATGGTTAATAAAGTGACCCAAACCTATCTAAAACCTATTGGCTGAGCTTTTTTAGATATATCCCCACCTTATATGTTTAATAATCTACTTTGGAGCCCTTAGAAACCGAAAATGAATTTATTGTAGAATAATACTTTATGTTTTTCTAAAAGAGCCCCTCCTCCCCCTTATAAAAGGACACCACTTCTAACCAATTCTTCATACCTTCAAAGCCTTTTTGATCGGCCAACCACTATACAAATATTCTCTAAACTTCCTTCACGTCAACAAATAGGCCTTATTTTAATCATAAATCCAACCTAAAGAGCCCTTTTGATCAAATCAAAAGGATGAACACAAAGAAGAGGTAATGTTTTCACCACCCTCTTTCAGGTTCCTTTCTTCTTCAACTTCTTATTTATTTGTTGTTTCTATTCTAAAATAATAAATCCAGTATCTTCTATATATTTTGATGTTATTATAAATATGATACAACCATATTCAGTATTCTATCCATCCTTTGAATGACATGTCACCACACGTGCGTACGTACGACCTACCCTCTCCATGTCGTGGTGTAATTGTTATTCAATACATTATTATTTGGATGGTCATAATAATGATGTTTAATTCATGTAAATAATAAATATAACATGATAATGACTCTTTATATATGATATAACATACAATTATATATTATTTTAATATAAAAAGAATGATATTGTCACTCATGCGTACGTACGGACTACCATCTCCACGAATGTGATGAGATTCATTCCCCATCGTATCCATTCAAGTCTAATTCTCATTTAATGATTAAAAATAATGTTTAAGGACTTTATATCAATCTGGATATGAATAAGATACAACATATCCATAAACACGACTTATGTAACAAAACATATAAAAGAAAACGAGTATGTTAACACCCAGAACGACGATAATATAAAGATATTATTTACAAAGCAATGATAAAATATCATATATGATATCATACTAATGTATATGATTCTTGTATAATTTAATAACAATTATTTCACCATTATACAAGAGGTTAACCTACCCTCAACTAAGGAAAATTTCAAGGTAAGGGTTTATTTCACAATCTCTTTATTATCTGTGGTTGTTTATACGTAATTATCTACTGGGACTTCTTTATCATCCACATCCATGTTTCCTAAATATGTATTTCAAATTTTTTTTACTATTTTATATAATATGGGTTAAATTAATTTATACCCTTGTTTGAATTTTATAATATGTTTATGAAGGAAGCTTTCTGTCGTTTTCCAAACAAAGTCCTTTTTAACCTTTTCGACAGAATGAAGGTAAGAATGTCTTTTTTTAACTTATACGGTGTTTGTGGCTATTTTACGCCATTATAAAATTTTCGAAGCTTCCCTTACAAGCCAATAAGGATACTTTCAAATTAAATGTTTTATAATTTTGTGACTTTTATATGATTTCAAAAAAATATTTATTTCTCTCAAATAGTTTTGATTTCATCTATTTCAACATCCTTTGATGGATTTTATGCTTATTTGAAGTTGATTTATTATGATACAAAACTTATATATTGTATTGAAGGTTTTGTGATATGTTTGAATATGGATGTGTTATTTTTATACCATTCATGGTTTATGGAGAATGTATTGACATTTCATATGCAAGTTTTAATACGAATGTTTATAATATGTTTAAACCTTTTTATATGAAGAATGCATTGGACTTAATAAGTGACGGGTGGAGAAAGCTATAGCTCCTTGATGCACTGGTAGGTATCATGAGACAAACTAGTGTCTTTTCACCTGTCCTTGACAAAATTTTATTTGTACTCTTGGCACGAGGCCTTGACTATATGGTTATGATAGTCTGGAATTATGCATTCCATCATTATGAAAGTGTGGATTGATATTGCATGAGATTATTCGATTAGTAGAATATCCACTTGAATAATTAAATGGAATTATATCATTTCATTTCTTCCATATTATGTTGATGTTCATATTTAAAATGCTTTTGTTTTAGTTATACATTTCCTTAAATGTTTATTCATATTTTTGAAAGTTTCCCTTATATTGTTATCCTTACTAGGCATTTGAGCTCACCCCTTTCTATGTTTAATTTTTTCCAGGATTTAAAGAAGTATTTTATGAATGACCTGCAGGGATAATATAAGGGGATATGAGTGTGGAGACAAGCTGTTGTTGTAGTTTTCACTTTATGATGTAATGTATACTTTATGAATGTATCTAGTTATTTCAAGGCTACTAAACTAATCGGTATTTCGAGACATGATATTTTTTATCATGCCAATGTTATGTAATAATGCACCGACTTTGGGTAATTGGGTTTGGGGCATTACATTTGGTATCACAGGAAGTTTAGTACAAACCTTGGAAACAAGATTTAGATAAACTCTGATTAGAACACATAGCCCTAAGATAGACTTTGAGGATTAGTATAGAATAACTTCCTAGAATTTTGGTATTGTAGATATTTTTTGAGTTTTTCGAGAAATACATCCCTGTTTGGATACGAGTAGGTAGAGGCAGCTCTGGCACAGATGTACCTAGGGGTAAAACCCAAAAACACCGCTTTGAGCTAGACTAGAACGGGAACTGGTGCACGACAATGGGGTTTTCTGCACACTTGGTTACAACACTCCCGGGTGATATGCTTAGGATAATTCTCATTTTCTTTACAAACCATTATGAAGGGTTTATGAGTATATACCTCCTCAAATAAAACATTTTTATGATTATGGATTATATCCATTAACTATTCAATTCATGTTATGTTTTTTACAAGTTTGGATTTATGAATTGTCATTCATAAACTAATCTAATGTGTTCCATTGTTTAAAAATGGTGCATATTAGATGAAATGTAAATCGTATCAATGCACACACTCCATGTAGGGATTTCCCTCATACTCAAGATAATTATAGTGGTGCTGGTGATGCAACTGGTGATGATCAGCTAACCATCATACTGGGACAACTCACTCAGGTTATGAATAATAAGCTTACCTATATAGAGCACCCTGATCCGCAGTTTGGAGGATCTATGTTAGACTACTTCATGAGTAAACAACCACCAAAATTCAATGGGAGTAAAAATCCCTTAGCAGATGAGCAATGGATAAATTCCTTAGATAAAATATTTCATGCCTTGGGGAGTAGTGAAAGGGAAAAAGTTATCATGGCTATTTACCGCCTCACTCGAGATGCTGATCAATGGTGTTCATTGATTCAAAACATAAAGGAAGATGATGAAGTATAAAATATGGAATAGAGGGAGTTCAAAGATATTTTATTAGAAAAATACTTTCCCTGTGACCATCAAGGGGATATGGAAAGTCAATTTCTGAGTCTGAGACAAAAGGAGGATGATAATGTCGCAAAGTATGAGCCTAACTTTACAAGGTTAGTAAGGTATGCAGGAGATTATATATGTAACCCAAAAAGTAAGATTGATCTTTTATTTGATGGGTTAAACCCATTTCTTTGTCGAGCATTAGTGTCACAATCCTTCTCATCATATGAAGATATTTTCTCATGTGCTATCAAGACAGAAAAAGAATTCTCTGTGTCTTACGACTTTAAAGAAAAGCAAGAGAAGAAGACATCTTCTAATCACTCTGAAAATGGAAATAAAGGGAAGAAGGGAAAATATGATTATCCATCATGTAGTCAATGTGGGAAGAAACACCCTGGTACTTGCTTGAAAGGAATGAGAGTCTGTTACAAGTGTAGTGAAAAAGGCCACAATGATCGTGATTGTTAGGGGAAGAAAGAAGCTACTGATGTTAAATTCTATAACTGAAGGGAGACGAGACATTATGAAAATGAATTTCATAAGAACTAGGGGAACATACCTCAAAATGGCCAAGGGATCAAGGCCAAGCTTATGTTATCACTACTGCTGAGGTAGAAGCTCTGAAAGATGCGGTGGTTGGTAAATAAATGGTTTTCTCAAGTTTAGAAAATGAATTATTTGATTCTGGATCATCGCATTGTTTCATATCTTCCCAGTTTGCTACGAAAATCAGATATTTCCAAGTTGATTTAACAAGGGAGTTTTCAGTTAAAACTCTTAAGGGAAGTATCATTGCAACGATGTTTTGTGAATCAGTCCCCATTAGAGCACATAAATGTTCTTTGTCTGCTGATCTCATCATCATACCTATGATTGAGTTTGATATAATACTTCATATGGATTGGCTTTCGGACCATGATGCAAAGATTTATTGTAAGAATAAGGAAGTCGCAATTTTTTATGATGATGTCATAGAACACCTTATCATTAGAGAAGAATCGTCACCACATGATACATAACTAGATCCACCCCTAGTAGCTCAACTAAATTCAATTATTGGGGAGGAAGAGAATAAAATAATTGTGTGTAAGGAAAGGAATGTTCAAATAGAGGATATACCTATTGTGAGAGAATATGTTGATGTGTTTTCTAATGATTAACCTAGACATCCTCCAAAATGAGAAATTGAGTTTTCCATTGATTTAATTCCTGGTTCAAGGCCTATATCGAAGACCCCTTATAGAATGGCCAATGTGGAATTGGTTGAACTAAAGAAACAACTAGAGGAATTGAGTAGTAAGGGATTTATTCACCCTAGTGTTTCTCCATGGGGAGCCCCTATCCTTTTTGTTAAGAAGAAAGATAGATCTATGAGGTTATGTATCGATTACAGGGAAATCAATGCTATAAAAATAAAGAACAAGTATCCCCTACCTCGCATTGATGATTTATTTGAACAACTACATGGAGCACAATACTTTTCAAAAATTGTCCTTCGATCTAGATACCATTAGTTGTGTGTGAAGAAGGATGACATCCCAAAGACAGCATTTCGAACTAGGTATGGTCATTACGAGTTTACTGTAATACCTTTTGGATTTACTAATGCACCCTCTGTATTCATGGATCTAATGAAAAGAGTTTTCATGGAATACCTCAATTATTATGTAGTGGTATTTATTGATGATATCTTGGCATACTCTAAAATCTACGAAGATCATGAAAATCACTAGCGCATTCTCCTGAAGACTCTGAGAAGACAAGAATTATATGGGATGTTTAGCATGTATGAAATATGGCTTCAAGAGATTTCTTTTCTAAGTCATATTCTCAGAAAAGATGAAATCTCCATTGACCTTCTAAGAACAAGGCAATCCATGAATGGCCAGCACCAATGAGTATAACTGAGTTAATCTGTTTTATTGTTTTAGCAGGTTATTATCGACGTTTCGTCCAGAATTTTTCCCGGTTGGCTAACCCATAAACGAAGATCACATGAAAAGGGGTTAAATTTATTTGGAAAAAAGAGTTTGAAGAATGTTTTGAATATATGAAGAGAATATTAGTTAATGATCCTATATTGACTCTACCATCGGGGAATGAGGGGTTCCTTATTTATAGTGATGCACCGAAGAAAGGACTTGGTCGTTTCATTATGCAGAATGATAGAGTTATTGCCTATGCATCACGACAGCTAAAAATTCATGAGAAAAACTATCCTACTGATGATCTTGAGTTAGCTACTATAATCTTTGCGTTGAATATATGGAGACATTATCTCTATGGTGAAAAATGTGAAATTTATACAGATCAGAAGTGTTTGAAGTATATTTTATCACAAAAATAACTCAACATGAGTCAAAGGAGATGGCTTGAACTACTCAAGTATTATGATTTCATGATACACTACCACCCAGTGAAGGAAAATAAGGTGGAAGATGCTTTGAGTAGAAACAATCATGGAGTTGTAAACAATATGAGAGTTTAGAGGGATCCTATATTCATGTATCTAGTAAATTAGGATATGGGAATAACCATAGAAGGTGAAACATCAATGATTTTTCAAATTTTATCCAAACCATATTTACTAGAAATGATAAAGAGTTCTCAGACCGATGATGAAGACTTTCAAAAGATGATTAAAGCTATGAATGATGGGAGATTGAGTGACTTTATGTATGAAGTTGGAATTTTGAAATATGGGAGGAGACTTTGTGTTCCTGCTATACCTAATCTAAAAAGAGAATTTTTGGATGATTATCATAGTTCCAATTTCTCTATACAGCTTGGGAGCACCAAAATGTATAGATATTTGAAGGAACGTTTTTGGTGGGACAACATGAAGAGGGTGATTTCTGATTTTGTGTCAAGATGTATAGTTTTTCATCCTGTGAAAGCTAGAAGGAAACAGCCTGGAGAAGTCATGTAACCTCTTCCCATACCTGAGTAGAAATGGGATAATATCATGATGGACATTGTCATGGGACTACCAAATACTCCTAGAAGGAACAATGCAATATAGTTCATTGTTGATCGTCTTACCTAATTAACACATTTTTTTATTATATGAGAAGATCTACCACTTGAATGTCTATCAAGGATATAGATTGATGAAGTTGAGAGACTTCATGGAGTACCCCTATCAATTGTTTCTGATCGTGATTCCTATTTTACTTCAAGATTCTAGAAAAGTCTTTAGAAAGCCATGGATACTGAACTTCATTTAAGTACTGCTAACCACCCCCAAATTTATGGACAATCAGAATGGACTATTCAAACCTTAGAAAACATGTTGAGATCATACTAACTTGACTTTCAAGGTATGTGGGATCAATATTTACCTATGGTGGAATTTTCCTATAACAATAGCTTCATTCAAGTATTCAGATGGAACCATATGAAGTGTTATATGGAAAGAGATGTCGCACACCAACACGTTGGGATGATATCTGTGAAAGAAAACTCGTAGGCCCCGAACTGGTGGGGGAAATGATGGGAAAGGTAAAGGTAATCCAAAAACACATCAAAGCAGCTCAAAGTAGGCAGAATATCTATGATGAAAACCAAAGTAAGGATTTGGAATTTCAGGTAAGAGATCATGTTTTCTTGAAGGTATCTCCATGGAAGGGAGTTATACGTTTCAGTAAGAAAGGTAAATTGAGTCCTAGGTACATAGTACATTTCGAAATTTTATAACGAATTGGGGTTGTAGCTTACCATTTGGAAATGCCGCCATGTCTCTCCAAAGATCACGATGTGTTCCACGTATCACTGTTGAGGAAATACATGTCTGACCCAACGCATGTACTCACCTATGAGGAATGAGAACTGGAACCCAATCTATCTTATTGCGAGGAGCCCGTCATGATTCTTGATATGAGAGAACAAGTACTAAGAAAACGAACAACTCTTCTAGAAAAAGTTTTATGGAGAAACCATAAGATGGAAGAGGCAACATGGGATCCCGAGGAACTTATGATGAAGAACCACCTGAGAATTTTTATGCAGTAGTATTCTAGAAATTTCGAGGACAAAAGTATTTTAAGGAGGGGAGAATGTAACACCCCAAGCTTCCACGGTACGCTTCTCTTTGAATAATACAGTAGCGCGTGTTGTACGCAACTTCGTGTTCTAACACACCACAACCAATCAAACTAGCCATTATGAATAGTAATAACCACTTTTTGAAATTTTAAACATTTTATCTTTCAAAATTGACATCATTTTTGGATTCAGAATATCGAAATTATCTTAGGGTGAATTGATGGTACTCTTCGGATAACTTTTATATTTTGATGAATAGTGAAAATTACTAAATTTTAATTAAAAACAACTTTTTTAATCAAAATAATTAATAGTTATAAATTATGAATTTTAGTGGTTTTAATGTATATTTAGAATATATTTTTACAATTTAATACAATGTTGGTCATTGTACGTAATTTCACATTTAAATTGAACAAAAGAAAGTGTCAATCTTTTGATAGTTATTATCCCTTAAAAACATGCTTTTGGTTTTAACAACGGAATTAATTTTAAATTAATTTATGACACTTTTGTATTTTGAATTTAAAAAATGGATTCAATATTTAGAATCATGAAGTCCAAATTTTATAAATAGGTAACTTTTATTTTTAGACATTTTGAATAATTACTTCGGTAAATACTTTATTTACTTGGGTTAAAGGGTAAATCTGGAAAATAAGGGTAAACAAATAATATTATAATAATACTAAATTTCCCTAAAACATGTTCTAACCCTATTAGTTGATACATGTCCGACCACGGGCATCTTTGGTTCGATATTGGGACCCCATGGATAAACTTGTAAGTGATAATGACACTTTATATTAATTAAGTTAAAGTAAATACAAAAATGACATAAGCATATATCGTTTAGTAAAACTATTTTTACATAGGGTTATATATGTTATATTTTGAACTATAAATATTCATTATAAAGTTAACATATTTCCTATATAATGGTATTTTATTTATAAATTTTAGACATTGAATAATCAAATTTATTTATGACACAATAATGATGCAGTATTTTCCTTAATAAAGAAAGAATAAAATAATTGGTATTATAAAAGTTAAAATAAATATTATTTGAAAGTTTTGATGACATACACAAATTTTATTGGTTAATATTACATTTTATTATTTCTTAAATGAATTTTATTCAAATTAATATATTTTTTAAGACTTTATCAAAAATCAATTATTGAATAGTGTCAAAATTGACATAAATGAGTTTTTAAAACAAATATTATATTAATAATTGATATTATATTCCTAAAATTCTATGTTTTGGCCAAATGACTTATATAATGATAGGTGTATTATTAATGGACCACTTGGGGGTCTCTTGTAAGTTAATAGTAAGTTTATTAACTATATAATATAAAAATACAAAGTGACATGGTAAGTGTCAAACTAATTAACTAAGAGTTAAAACTAAACGATAAGGTTAATAAAGTGACCCAAACCTATCTAAAACCTATTGGTTGAGTTGCTTTAGACCTATCCCCACCATATACTTTGAATAATCCACTTTGGAGCCATTAGAAACCGAATATGAATTTATTATAAAATAATACTTTATGTTTTTCTTAAAGATCCCCTCCTCCCCCTTATAAAAGGACACCACTTCTAACCAATTATTCATACCTTCAAAGCCTTTTGATTCGGCCAACCCATACCCAAATATTCTATCAACTTACCTTAATTTAACCAAGAGGCCTTATTAATATCATAAATCCAACCTAAGTATCCCTTTTGATCAAATCAAAAGGAAGAACCCGAAGAAGAAGTAATATTTTCACCACCCTCTTTCAAGTTCCTTTCATCTTCAACTTCTTATTTCTTTTTTATTTACATTATAAAATAATAAATCCAGTATATTCTATATAATTTTATTTTATTAAAAATATGGTACAACCATATTCAGTATTCTATCCATCCTTTGAATGACATGTCACCATACATGCATATGTACGACCTACTGTCTCCACGTCATGGTGTAGTTGTTATTCAATACATTATTATTTGGATGGGTATAATAATGATGTGAAATTAATGTAAATAATAAATATAACATGATAATGATTCAGTATATATGATATACCATCCAATTATATATTATTTTAATATCAAAAGAATGATATTGTCGCTCGTGCGTACGTACGGACTACCGTCTCCACGAACGCGATGAGATTCATTCCCCATTGTATCCATTCAAGTAAAATTTTCATTTAATTATTAAAAATAATGTTTAAGGACTTCATATAATTCTGGGTATAAATAAGATACAACCTATCCATAAACACATCTTATTTAACAAAAAATATAAAATAAAACGAGTAGGTTAACACCCGAAATGACGATATTACTAAGATATTATTTACAAAGTAATGATAAAAGATCATATATGATATCATATTAATGTATATGATTATTTTATAATTTAATAACAATTATTTCACCATTATATAGGAGGTTAACCTACCCTCAACCATGGAAAAGGGCAAGGGAAGGGCATATTTCACAATCTCTTTATTATCTGAGGTTGTTTATACGTAATTATCTACTGGGAATTCTTTATCATCCATATCCATGTTTCTTAAAAAAGTATTTCAAAACATTTTTACTATTTTATAGAATATGGGTTAATTTCATTTATACCCTTGTTTTACTTTTTATAAGATGTTTATGAAGGAATCTTTCTGTCGTTTTCTAAACTGGGTCCTTTTTAACCTTTTCAACAGAATTAAGGTAAGAATGTCTTTTTTTATCTTATACTGCGGGTGCGGAAATTTTATGCCATTATAAAATCATCAAAACTTACCTTACAAGATAATAAAGATATTTTCAACGTAAATTTTTTATAATTATGTGACCTTCAAATGATTTTAAAAAAAGAGATATTTCACTAAAATAGTTTTGATTTCATCTATGTCAACATCTTTTCATGGATTTTAAGCTTATTTGAAGTTGATTTATTATGATACAAAACATCCATATTGTATTGAAGGTTTTGTGATATGTTTGACTGTGCATGTGTTATTTTTGTACTATTCATGGTTTACGGAGAAGGTATTGACATTTCATATGCTAGTTTTAATACCAAAGTTTATGTTATGTTTAAACATGTTCATATGAGAAATGCATTGGACTTAATAAGTGACAGGTGGAGCCCGCTATAGCTCCTCGATTCCTCGGTAGGTCTCATGATACAAACTACTATCTTGGAAAAAGTCCTTGAAAAAATCTTATTTGTATTATTGGCATGCGGCCTTGACTATGTGGTTTTGATAGTCTTGCATTATGCATTCCATCATTATGAAAGTGGTTATTGATATTTCATGTGATAATTATATTAGTATAATATCCATGTGAATAAGTAAATGGAATTATTTCATTTTATTTCGGCCATATTATACTTAATTTAATGTTTAAAAGGCTTTTTTTAGTTATACATTGCCTTAAATGTTTATTCCAATTTATGAAAGTTTCTGCTATATTGTTATCCTTACAGGGCATTTGAGCTCACCCCTTTCTATGTATAATTTTTCCCAGGATGTGATGAAGTATTTTATGAATGACCTACATGGATATTATAAGAGGATATGAGTGTGCAGAAAATAATTTTTTTGTAGTTTTCACTTTATGATATAATGTAATCTTTATGAATGTATCTTGTTATTCCAAGGATACTGAAATAATCGGTCTTTCGAGACTTGATCTTTTCTGATCATGTAAATGTTATGTAATAATGCATCAACCTTGGGTAACCGGGGTCGGGGCATTACAGTTGGTATCAGAGGAGGTTTAGTACAATCCTTGGAAACTAGATTTATATAAACTCTGATTAGAGCACATAGCCCTAAGATAAACTTTGATTATTAGTATAGAAGAACTTCCTAGAATTTTGGTATTGTAGGGATTTTGTGAGTTTTCTAAGAAATACATCTCTGTCTGGATACAAGTAGGTAGAGGCAGCTCTGGCACTAATGTACCTATGGGTAAAACCCAAAAACACCACTTTGAGGTAGACTCGAACGGGAACTACTGCACGACAACGGGTCTTGCGGCACTCTTGGTTACGACACTCCTGAGGGATATACTTAGGATAATTTTCATTTTCATTACAAACCATTATGAGGGGTTTATGAGTATATACCTATTCAAATAAAACATTTTTCTGATTAGGGATTATATCCATAAACTGTTCAATTCATGTTACGATTTTTACAAGTTTTGATTTATGTATTGCGATTTATAAACTAATCTAGTGTATGCCATTTTTTAGAAATGAAGCCTAGTGGAAGAAATGGAAACTATATCAATGCACGCACTCCATGTAGGAATTTCCCTCCTACTCAAGATAATTATAGTGGAGCTGTTGATGCAACTAGTGTTGATCATCTAATCATCATACTCAGAAAACTCACTCAGGTTATGAATAATAACCTTACCCGTGTGGAGAACCCTAATCCGCAGCATGGATGATCAATGTTAGACTGCTTCATGAGGAAACAACCACTAACATTCAATGGGAGAACAAATCCATTAGTAGGTGAGAAATGAATAAATTCCTTAAATAAAATATTCCATGCCTTGGGGAGTAGTGAAAGGGAATAAGTTATCATGGATGTTTACCGCCTCACTCGAGATGCTGATCAATTATGGTCATTGATTAAAAACACAAAGGAAGATGATGAAGTATCAAATATGGAATGGAGGGAGTTCAAAGATATTTTCATAGAAAAATACCTTCCTTGTGACCATCGAGCAGATATGGAAAGGTAAGTTCTGAGTCTGAGACAAAAGGAGGATGAGAATGTCGCAAAGTATGAGGCTAACTTTACAAGGTTAGAAAGGTATTCTATAGATTATATATGTAACCCAAGAATTAAGATTGATCTTTTCAATGATGGGATAAAACCATTTCTTCATCGAGCATTAGTGTCACAATCCTTCTCTTTGTTCAAAGATATTGTCTCATGTGCTATCAAGATAGAAGAAGAATTATCTAAGTCTTACGAATTTAAAGTAAAGAAAGAGAATAAGAGATCTGCTAATCACTCTAGAAAAGGAAATAAAGGGAAGAAGGGAAAAGTTTATTATCCATCCTATAGTAAATGTGGGTAGAAACACCCTGGTAATTTCTTGAAAGGAATGGTAGTCTGTTACAAGTGTGGTGAAAAAGGCCACCAATCTCGTGATTATAAGGGGAAGAAAGAAGCTACCGATGTTCAATGCTACAACTACAGTGAGGGGGGACATTATGCAAATGAATGACCTAAGCGTCAGGGTAACTTACCTCAGAAAATTTCAAGGGATCAAGGCCAAGCTTATGCTATCACTACTGCTGAGGTAGAAGCTCCGAAAGACGTGGTTGTAGGTAATTTAATAGTTTCCTCAAGTTTAGAAAATTCATTATTTGATTCTAGATCATCTCATTGTTTCATATCTTCATAGTTTTCTATGAAAATTAGATATTTCCAATTTTATTTAATAAGAGTTGTCAGTTAAAACTCTTAAGGGAAGTATCATTGTAACAATGTTTTGTGAATCAGTCCCCATTAGATCACATAAATGTTCTTTATATGCTGATCTCATCGTCATACCTATGATTGAGTTTGATATAATCCTCGGTATGGATTGGCTTTCGGACCATGATGCGAAGAATTATTGTATGAAGAAGGAGGTTAAAATTTTTTATGATGATGATTAAGATCACCTTATCTTTAGAGCAGAATCGTCACCACCTGATTCTTACCTAGATCCACCCCCAGTAGCTCAACTAAATTAAATTATTGGGGAGGAAGAGAATGAAATTACTGTGGGTAAGGAAAGGAATGTTCAAATAGAGGATGTAACTATTTTGAGAGAATATTTTGATGTGTTTTCAGAAGATTTACATGGACATCCTCCAGAACGAGAAATTAAGTTTTCCATTGATTTAATTCCTGGTTCAAGGCCTATATTGAATACCCCTTATAGAATGGCCACTGTGGAATTAGTTGAACTAAAGAAACAACTAGAGGAATTGAGTAATAAGTGATTTATTTTCCTTAGTGTTTCTCCATGGGGATCCGATGTACTTTTTGTTAAGAAGAGAGATGGATCTATGAGGTTATGTATCGACTAGAGGGAAATCAATGCTATAACAATAAAGAACAAGTATCCCCTACCTCTCATTGATGATTTATGTTACCAACTACATAGAGCTCAATACTTTTCAAATATTGAAAATTGATCTCAATACCATCAGTTGTGTGTGAAGAAGGAAGACATTTTGAAGACAACATTTCGAACCAGGTATAGGCATTACAAGTTTACAGTAATGCCTTTTGGATTGACTAATTCACCCTCTGTATTCATGTATCGAATAAAAAGAGAATTCAAGGAATACCTTGATGATTTTTTAGTGGTATTTATTGATGATATCTTGGTATACTCCAAAATCTACGAAGATCAGGGAAATCACTTGCACATTATCCTGAAGAATCTAAGAAGAAATGAATTATATGGGAAGTTTAGAAAATGTGAATTATGGCATTAGGAGATTTATTTTCCTGGCCATATTGTCTCTACAGATGGAATCTCTATAGATCCTTCGATGACCAAGGAAAACCAAGAATGGCCAACAGAAACGATTATAACTGAGGTACGCAGTTTTATTGGTTTAGTAGGTTATTATCGATGTTTCTTCCATAATTTTTCCCAATTGGCTAACCCATTAATGAATCTCACATGTAAAGTGGTTAAATTGTTTTGGAAAAAATAATGTGAAGAATGTTTTGATGAACTGAAAATAAGATTAGTCAGTGATCCTATATTGACTCTATCATTGGGGAATGATGGGTTCATTATTTATAGATATGCATTGAAGAAAGGACTTGGTTGTTTCCTTATATAGAATGATATATTTATTGCCTATGCATCATGACAGCTGAAAATTCATGATCAATACTATCCTACTCATGATCTTTAGTTAGCTATTGTAATCTTTACTTTGAAGATATGGATACATCATCTCTATGGTGAAAAATGTGAAATTTATATAGATCACAAGAGGTTGAAGTATATTTTCTCACAGAAAGAACTCAACATGAGGCAAAGAAGATGGCTTGAACTACTCAAGGATTATTACTGCACGATACACTACCACCTAGGGAAGGCAAATATGATGGAAGATTCTTTGAGTAGATAAGATCATGGAGTTTTGAACAAAATGAGAGTTGAGAGGGATCCTATTTTCATGGATCTAGTAATCTTGGATATGAGAATAACCATGGAAGGTGAAACATCAATGATTTTTTAAATGGCTGCCAAACCATCTTTAATAGAAAGGATAAAGAGTTCTCAGACCAATGATAAAGAGTTTCAAAAGAATACTAATGCTGGGAATGATGGGAGATTGAGTGACTTTGTGTAGGAAGATGGAATTTTAAAATTTGGGAGGAGACAATGTGTTCCCGATATACCTAATCTAAAAAGAAAATTGATGGACGATGCTCATAGTTCCAATTTTTCTATAAACCATGGGAGCACCAAAATGTATATAGATTTGAAGGAACATTTTTGGTGGTACAACATGAAGAGGGAGATTTATGATTTTGTGTCAAGATGTATGGTTTGTCAACAAGTGAATGCTGGATGGAAATATCTTGGAGGAGTCGTGCAACCTCTTCCCATACCTAAGTAGAAATGGGATAATATCACTATGGACTTTGTCATGGGACTACCAAAGACTCCTAGAAGGAACGATGCAATATGGGTCATTATTGATAATCTTACCAAATCAGTACATTTTCTTGCTATAAGAGAAGATCAAACACTTGAATGTCTAGCAAGGCTATATATTAATGAAGTTGTGAGACTTCATGGAGTACCCCTATCGATTTTTTCTGATCGTGATCCCTGTTTTACATCAAGATTCTGGAAAAGTCTTCAGGAAGCCCTGGATTCTAAACATAATTTAAATACTGATTACCACCCCCAAACTGATGGACTATCAGAACGGGCTATTCCAACCATAGAAGACATGTTGAGATCATTCTCACTTGACTTTCGAGGTATGTGGGATCAATATTTACCTCTAGTGGAATATTCCTATAAAATATCATCCCTTCGAGTATTCAGATGAAACCATATGAAGCGTTATACGGAAAGAGATGTCACACACTAACCTATTGGGATGATATTGGTGAAATAAAACTCATAGGCCCAAAATTGGTAGAGGAAACGATGGAAAAGGTGAAGGTAATCCAAAACCACATCAAAGAAGCTCAAAGTAGGTAGAAGAGCTATGCTGAAAACCGAAGGACAGATTTGGAATTTCAGGTAAGAGATCATGTTTTCATGAAGGTGTCTCCATGGAAGGTAGTTATACTTTTCGGTGATAAAGGTAAATTGAGTCCCAGGTACATCAGAACTTTCAAAATTTTAGAACAAATTGGGGTTGTAGCTTACCGTTTTCCAATGCCGCTAAGTCTCTTCAAAGATCATGATGTGTTCCAGGTATCATTGTTGAGGAAAAACATGCCTAACCCAACGCATGTACTCACCTATGAGGAATTAGAATTGGAAACCGATATGTCTTATTGTGAAGAGCCCGTCAGGATTCTTGAAACGAGAGAACAAGTGCTAAGAAATCGGATGACTCATCTAGTAAAAGTTTTATGGAGAAACCATAATATGGAAGAGGCAACATGGGACCTCGAGGAACTTATGATGAAGAACCACCTGAGTCTTTTCATGCGATAGTATTCTAGAAATTTTTAGGATGAAATTATTTTAATGAGGGGAGAATGTAACACCCCAAGCTTCCACAGTACGCTTCTCTTTGAATAATACATTAGCGTGTGTTGTACGCAACTTCGAGTTCTAACACACCACAGCTAATCAAACTAGCCGTTTTGAATATTAATACCCACTTTTTGAAATTTTATACATTTTATCAGTCAAAATTGAATACATTTTTGGATTCAGAATATTGAAATTAGAATAGGGTGAATTTTTGGTACTCTTTGGAAAACATTCATATTTTGATGAATAGTGATAATTACTAAATTTTAATTAAAAACAACTTTTTTAATAGAAATAATTAATAGTGATAAATTATGAATTTGGATGGTTTAAAAGTATATTTAGAATATATTTTTTACCATTTAATATAATTTTGGACATTGGATGTAATTTCACATTTAAACTGGACATAAGCAAGTGTCAATCTTTTGATAGTTATTATCTCTTAAAAACACGCATTTTGTTTTAACAACGGGAATTAATTTTAAATTAATTTCTGCCTCTTATGTATTTTGAATTTAGAAAAATGGATTCCATATTTATAATTATTAGGTCCAAATTGTGTTAATAGGTAACCTTAATTTTTAGACATTTTGAATAATTACTTCAGTAAATATTTTATTTACCTTGGTTAAAGGGTAAATATGGTAAATAAGGGTAAACAAATAATATTTAATAGCAATAAATTACCCAAAAACGTTTCTTAACCCTATTGTTTGACAATGTCCGGCCATGGTGATCTTTGGTTCGATTTTGGGGCCCCATGGATTCACTTGTAAGTGATAATGACAATTTATATATATTAAGTTAAAGTAAATACAAAAATGACATAAGCATATATCTTTTAGAAAAAAAAAATTTACATGGGGTTATATATGTTATATTTTAGACTATAAATATTAATTAGAAATATAAAAAGATTTCCTACATAATGGTATTTTATTTATAATTTTTAGACATTGAATCATTACATTTATTTATGATACAAAAATGATGAAGTATTTTCACTAATAATGAAAGAATCAAATAATTGGAATTATAAAAGTTAAAATAAATATAATTTGAAGGTTTTGATGAAATAAAAGTATTTTATTGGTTAATATTACATTTTATGATTTCTTAAATGAATTTTATTCTAATTAATAATGTATATAAGTATTTAAAAAAATCAATTATTGAATAGTTTCAAAATTGACATAAATGAGTTTTTAAAACAAATATTATATTAATAATTGATATTATATTCCTAAAATTATATGGTTCGTCCAAAGTACTTATATAATGATATGTGTATTATTAAAGGACCACTTGGGGGTCTCTTGTAAGTTTAGAGTATGTTTATTAACTATATAATATAAAAATACAGAGTGACAAGGTTAGTGTCAAACTAATTAACTAAGAGTTAAAACTAAAAGATAAGGTTAATAAATTGACCCAAACCTATCTAAAACCTATTGGATGAGTTTTTTTAGATCTATCCACAACTTAGAATATGAATAATCCACTTTTTATCCATTAGAAACTGAATATTAACTTATTATCAAATAATACTTTAAGTATTTCCTAAAGAGCCCCTCCTCCCCCTTATAAAAGGACACCACTTCTAACCAATTCTTCATACCTTGAACGCCTTTTGGTTCGGACAAAACCTTCCCAAATATTCATTCAAATTCCCTCAATTAAACCTAGAGGCCTTAGTTTGATCATAAATCCATCCTATGGATCCCTTTTGATCAAATCAAAAGGAATAACCCGAAGAAGAGGTAATCTTTTCACCACCCTCTTTCAGGTTCCTTTCTTCATCAACTTCTTCTTTCTTTGTTGTTTCCATTATTAAATAATAACTACGGTATCTTATATATATTGTGATGTTATTATAAATATGGTACATCTATATTCAGTATTCTATCCATCCTATGAATGACATGTCACCATACGTGCGTACGTACGGCCAACCGTCTCCACATCGTGGTGTAATTGTTATTCAATACATTATTATATGGATGAGTTTAATAATAATGTGTAATTCATGTAAATTATAAATATAACATGATTCTTATTCTGTATATATGATATACCATCCAATTATATATTATTTTAATATCAAATGAATTATATTTTCTCTCGTGTGTTCGTACGGACTACCATCTCCACAAATGCGATGAGATTCATTCCCCATCGTATCCATTCAAGAGTAATTATCATTTAATGATTAAATATAATGTTCAAGGACTTGATATCATTCTGGATATGAATAAGATACAAACTATCCCTAAACATGGCTTATGTAACAAAACATATAAAAGAAAACGAGTAAGTTAACACACAAAATGACGATAATACTAAGATATTATTTACAAAGAAATGATAAAAGATCATATATGATATCATATTAATTTATATGATTCTTTTATAATTTAATAAAAATTATTCACCCTTATATAGGAGGTTAACCTACCCTCATACAAGTAGAAGATCAAGGTAATAGTTTATTTGAGAATCTCTTTATTATCTGAGGTCGTTTATACATAATTATCTACTGGGACCTCATTATCATCCACATCCATGTTTCTTAAAAATGTATTTCAAAACATTTTTACTATTTTATAGAATATGGGTTAAATTCATTTATACCCTTGTTTGTATTTTTATAATATTTTTATGAAGGAATCATTCCATCGTTTTCCAAATAAGGTCTTTTTTAACCTTTTCAACAGCATTAAGGTAAAATGTCTTTTTTAACTTATACGGCTGGTGCGGCTATTTTACGCCATAATAAAATATTCAAATATTCCCTTACAAGATAATAAGGATATTTTCAAAGTAAATGTTTTATAATTATGTGACTTTTAAATGATTTCAAAAAAAGAGATATTTCTCTCAAATAGTTTTTGATTTCATCTATATCAACATCCTTTAATGGATTTCATGCTTATTTGAAGTTGATTTATTATTATACAAAACTTCCAAATTGTATTGAAGGTTTTGTGATATGTATGATTGTGGATGTGCTATTTTTATACCATTCATGCTTTATGGAGAACATATTGACATTTCATATGCTAGTTTTAATATGAATGTTTGTGTTGTGTTTAAACCTGTTCATATGAGGAATGCATTGAGCTTAATAAGTGACAGGTGGATCCTGCTATAGCTTTTTGATGCATCAGTAGGTCTCATGAGACAAACTAGTGTCTTGGCACAAGGCCATGAAAATATATTATTTTTAGTCCTGGCACGAGGCCTTGACTATGTGGTTATGATAATCAGGAATTATGCATTCCATCATTATGAAAGTGGTTATTGATATTGCATATGATTATTTGCTTAGTAGAATATCCACGTGAATAAGTAAATGGAATTATTTCATTTTATTTCTTCAATATTATGCTGAAGTTCAGGTTTAAAAATCTTTTTTTAGTTATACATTGCCTTAAATGTTTATGCCAATTTATGAATGTTTCTGCTATATTATTATCCTTACTAGGCATTTGAGCTCACCCCTTTCTATGTTTTATTTTTCCCAGGATGTAGAGAAGTATTTTATGAATGACCTGTAGGGATAGTATAAGGGGATATAAGTGTGGAGACAAGATGTTGTAGTAGTTTTCACATTATAATGTAATGTAAACATTATAAATGTATCTAGTTATTCCAAGGCTACAAAACTAATCGGTCTTTCATGAATTGATATTTTGTGATCATACAAATGTTATGTAATAATGCACCGACTTTGGGTAACTGGTGTTGGGGTGTTACAGTTTTAGTGGTTCTATCAGATGAAACACCCACGTTGAGTTCACATTATAGGTTTGGGAGAAAGAGATATCTCATCTTTGGTGTTTATATAGACTCCCTTCCCCGGTGGTTGAGTTCAGTAAAAATCCTATTAATTGAATATCTCACTCAGATATTACACCATTCAATAATGGTCTTCATGGAGAGACTTATCCAGGGTGATAGGGGAATTGTTACAAACATGTGTTGGTGATAATTGATGTGTATTCTAGCATTAAATAATAAGGTAAACTTCTCCATTAAAGACACATTCTTATGATGCAATCAAAAAAATGTATAGGTGTGTTAGTGTCATCCAAAAGAAGATATTATCAAGGTGTGGGGGATGATTTCCTTTGAAATGTATGTTTGAGGTCAATATATTGTTTTGGGGTTTCTGAGAATGAAATTGTTAAGGGGAGAGGGTGAGAATGGTAAAGGATGAGATTTTCGCAGAAGGGGATTCTGGTCATGAGGCTCAAGTGTGGTTTGGGGAATGACAGCTGTCTTCCGCAATCCAACTAATTTTCATGGGAAAATGAGGATACATGTAAGGAGTAGATATTAGATGCCCAATACAAGGTATCATACAATTGATGCTATCACATATAAATATATATTTAATAATATTATAGGAATAAATTAATTCCATAACAGATGCAGTTAAATGGAAAATAGATACATGGGTTACCAAAAAAATGCATAGATAATAACATCTAATCTAATAGTTATGGAATTCATGATGCCAAACATCATAAATATGTTGTTTAGGAATCATAACAAGACATCATATAGAAACACATAAGGATTAGACAAAATAATAAATGAATTTTTCTCCTAAGACCTACCGATTAATCAAAGAGCTATATAATTTTGGGCCTCATCAATCACATACTAAGTCTAATGCATCAAACATATGAAAAGAATGGATAAAAAGTACTTATCTTAATATTCATGATGGAGACTCATACACAGGTGTAGGTAATTAATCAAAACAATTCCCTAAATAATATTGGATATAGAATATCAATATATCCCAATAACCCCATCCTTCAATTATATTGTTCATTTCTTTCTGGGGAAATAATAACATAATTAAAATGCTCTTATTTATGAATGTGATTAAAATATAATTTATCAAATTTAAAAATTTCAATTTGACTAACCTAATTTAATTTCTAAAATATTAATATGAAAATTATAATAGGTTGAAATGAAATGTCCAAATTTATGTAAAAGAAGTCGGTGTCTCAAGAAGGTTGTTCACATGACCTGAGGCCCATCTCCCTTTATGTTATAGGCTTCCAAAAAGTAGTGAGGTTCAAATATAGATATCTTGTGGATACAATACCCTATTTATCAATGAAAAACACTATAGAAAAAATACATTAATAATATCAAAAAGATAATAACCAATAAATAGAGTAATACCATAACCAATAAAGACCAGTATCACAAGACAAAACAGAATGTGAAATGAATATCCAAACCAAAGTGGTTGATATGTCATGAAAAATCTATGTTAATTTTCAAATTATAAAAAAACAATGATAGACTGAAAATGTTACACCCCATGATTTTATGGTATGTATCAATTTATATTTAAACACTTTGATACTTTACATTGTACACAACAACAATATTAAACCAACCATGATGTACTATTAATATTATTATTTAAAAGGTAATTATCTTTTAGATATTAAATTTCTGGTTATGAATTGAATTAACTAACTTATATAAATATATTATTTAATTCATTATTTTCCAATTATATAGTAATAAATATAAAAAACTAATTTAATATAAAAAATGTTTTTATAAAAACTATTTAAATGTAATGAATTGTGTTTTATACAAATAAAATAAAAAATACGTCTTTTGGATTATAATAATGATATAAATATAGTATATTATATCTATTTTTGACATTCACTCCAATCATTTTATAGAAAAGATTATAAAATACGTCTAATTTCACCGTTAAATAATTATTTTTATAAAAAGAATATTTTACCATCCTTTGACAACATGCTTGTTTTAAATATAGTTTTGGACACATTTATAAATTTTATTTTAAAAAAAATATACTTATTATTTTAAATATTTATCAAAAAATATTTGGGTGAATTTTAAGAATTATTCTAACGAGTTTCATTTTTTTTGAATAATGAAAAAGTAATTAATTTTAATAAAAAAAAATATTTTTTCTAAATAATTTATAGTGAAAAATTACATTTATAAAATTTTAAATTAAAATTAGTTCAAATTTTTATCATTTAATATAATTTATTTTATTGGTGTAAATTTCACATTGAATTTGGATATAAAAACATTTTAATCTACTGTAGATTTTCACTTTAAAAACATGTTTTACATTTTATCAGTGAGATTAATTTTAAATAAATTCGAGAAAATTTATTTTTTGAATTATGAAAATTTTATTAAATATTTGGAATAATAAGATAAAAATTTATTAATTATGTCCCCTTTTATTTTTGGACAATATAAATAGTAACTTCAATATTTTTTAAAATTACCATGAATAAAGGTAAATCAAGTTATTAAGAGTAGAAATAATAAAATATTTATTATAAAATTACCATAAAACATGTCCTAATTCTATTTGATGCACAATGGCTGACTAAAATCATCATTTAGCCGATTATATGTCTTTTTTGAACCCTATGGATGACTTTAAGCCTTTTTCAATATTATATTCTAACAAAAGACAAATATGTTATACTCATGTTTTTAATAAGTATTAAATTTTTATATGTGTATATTCAATAGATATATTAAACTACCTATAGAAATTTAAAAATTTAAATTTTTATCTTAATTGTAGAGATTTATTTTTATTTTTTAGGAAATTATTAATAACCATAATATCGTACACAATGATGATGCAAAAATTGTTTAATAAATATAAATCTCTAATAAATATTATTTTAAATAATAAAATCAATATAATTTTTTTTAATAATATCATAAACAATTTTTTGATTAGTAATACATATTAAGTATGTATTAAATGTTTTTTTGATGTTATCATGTACATTGATAATTTTTAAATTGTCAAATCATGAATAGAGTCAAACATGACATTAATGATATTTTAAAACAAATAATATTTATTAAATGATATAAAATAATTAAAAATATCAAAAAACCTAAAAATTATTGGGATAAGGGTTAAAATTTCATCCAAGACTCATTTATTGTTTTTTTTATTTTATATTAACTATATTAACACTTAAAGAGTAAAAAATAAGGTTTTCACGTAAGAGTTGAAAGGTTTAACTATAGGTTAAATCCAAAATATGAAGATAAAAATGTGAATGAAATATGCAAAAAAATATTGGTTGAAAGGATTTAGAACAATACTCTTATTATTTTCCAAATACCTCACTTTGGATCTATTTTTATTTTAGAATTATCTTTATTGTTTTAATATTTTATGAGTTTCAAAACATCCCCTCAACTTAATTATAAAAGGCACCTCCTCCCTCACTATATAAAATTACTTTGATCCTTCTATATCAACCAAAATAAGAGCATTTATCCTCCCAATATAACTTAATTAATATTATAATCCTTAATTTGGGAATAAATCCAACCATTGTTATTATTTTGTGCAAATTAAAATTAGATGTCCAAAGAATAGGAAACGTTCATCAAAAAAAAAATTTATTTTATTTATTCTTATACCAATTAAAATATTTTTATTTCATGATTATATAATAAACTCATTATGAAAAATATAATAACATTGTTTTATATTATGGTTTGTCCTATACTGTAACACCCCAAGATTTTACGAAAAATATTCCTTTTAATTTCATTAATTTCTTGTGTTCTCCACTACACCAAAAGGAGCTTTCACAACACGCATCCCTGACTTGGCTTGCTTTACACGCAAGCGCACCTTTCCACGATAGCGTGTGTTGTACGCAATACCGAGTTTCGCTAAACAAAAATATGCTATTAAAATATTATTAAAACTAGCCGTTATGAATAGTAATACTGACTTTTTGAAATTTTATAAATTTTATTTTTGAAAATGGACTTCATTTTTGGATTCGGAATATCGAAATTAGCCTAGGGTAAAATTTTGTTATTTTTCTGAAAACATTCAATTTTTGATGAATAGTGAAAACACGAGTTAGTATTTAAAACCCGACTTTTTATTAAAATAATTATTTATTTTAGGTCATAATTTATACATAATACCTATATAAGTTCAATGTAATTCATTATATTCAATATCTAATAATTTTAGATATATAAAAATCTTATTGAATTTTTTACTGTCTTTTACCCACCTCCTAGGAGAATTTGAAAATTTACATAAAACATATTTTTACCGCTTTTGTGAATGGAATTTAAAAAATATGAGAGACATGGTTGATATCAGTAAGTAAAATGTTGTTCAATTAGATGAAAATAATTTTTGGTGAATAGTATCTGTTAACTTTTATTTACCACGGTTAAAAGTAAATAGGGTAATTAAGGGTAAAAATGATACTATTATTACCTTAACACGTGTCCTAATTCTATTGGATAAGTGTAATTCGACTAAAAACAACCTTTGGAATAAAATATGACCATTTAGGCCCACATGGATTAGAATACGACATTTATTATTAATTTATTTAAAGAAGGGTTAAATAGTTAAAATCATAGTTTAATAAGTAAATAACTTTTAATATAGGGTTATACATAAGATAAATTCAACTATAAATATTAATTAGAAAGCTAAAAATATTTCCTACATAATTATATTTTATTTTTAATTTTTAGACTTTAAATAATTTAATTTATTTATGACACAATGATGATGTAATAATTATCTTATTAATGAAATATTGACATAATTGATGTTATAAATACCCAAATAAATGTAACTTGAGACTTTTAATGAATTTAAAGAAATTTATATATTAATATGACATGTTAGTGTTTATTTAATTTACTTTTTTCGAACTAATTATTCTGTTACGATTTTCACAAAAATCAATTACCAAATAGTGTCAAAATTGACATAAACTTTTTTTTTAAAACAAATATTATATTATTAATTGTTATTTTATTACTAAAAATCTAAGGTTCGGCAAAATGACTTATATAAGGTTATATATATTAATAATAAACAACTTGGTGTTCTTTTGTCTAGTTATATTAATTTTATTAACCTTATAGTGTAAGAACACAAAAAGACACGGTAAAAGTAAAATTATCTAACTTAAAGTTAAATCTAAATGATAAGGTTAAAATAGGAACCTAAACTTGTCTAAATTATATTTTATGAGAGGCTTTCGACCCATCTCCACCTTAGCATCTAAATAATTCAATTTGGAGCTATTTAAAACCGAATATGACTTTATAATAAAATAATATTTTTAGTTTTTCCAAAGGTGCCCCTCTCCTCCCTTATAAAAGGGCACCTCCTCCCTCACTTCCTCACACCACATTGAGCCTTAAAGCTCGGCCAACCCCTTCCAATTTATCTTCTCCACTTCCATAGAAACATCCTAGAGGTTCTCTTATTCTTCAAAGTCCAATATTAGTGCCCTGAGTGGAGGTTTCAAAAAGGTGCTTCAAAGAAGAGGTAATGTCCGTTACCGATTCTTTCAACTTTATTTATTCATCCACTTATTCATATTTAGTTGTTTCATTATGAATTAATAACATCATTATCACTCATATACTTATATGTTATTATAATTATGAAACAACATTATTTCACCATCTATCCATCCTACGGAAAACGAAATCACCACGCGTGTGTACATACGGAATACCGTCTCCACGCCGTGGTGTAATCTGTTTTTCCACCACCACCTTACATGGATGGGTATAATGGTGTAAATAAATAACTATATATGATTATTGTAAATTTATATTCATTCTTAAATTGTATACATACACTCCAATAAAATTCCACAATCCTGGGAATGATATCATCACTCGTGCGTACGTACGGACTACCGTCTCCACGAACGCAATGAGATTCATTTTCCATGATTAACCATTCAAGAATAATTATAAGGTATATATAATGAATAATAATGAAATATATGACATAATAATGCTACTGGATTTATGTATATATATATATTTGTGTATTTCATATACTAAATTCCATTCAATTCAATAAGGAAACGAAAATAGCGTTCATTAGTACGTACGGCCTACCATCTTCATGAACGGTGTATTTCATTCATTTTATCAATATATAATATATATGTATATAATGAATATATATTATATATAAGTCATATTTTATATTCTGGAATTATGTAAATCAAGATACATGTAATAATATCAAGAACGACGAGTCGAAACACATACGATAAATGAAACGATTTTACCCAAAATGGTTTTTACATGGAATTTACAAAAGAACGGGTAATATAAAGTCATAAGTGAACCATATATGATATCATAACAATGAATATGGTTCTTTAATAATTCAATGATATTATTTAAATCATTATATAGGAGGTTCAGATACATACGAAGCATATCAGACATAAGGTAAGGGATAAATTTTCAATCTCATTTTTATCCGAGATTGCTTATACGTAAGTATTTACTGGGGTTATGTTTATCATCTATGACCATGTTTTCTAAAAATGTTTTCATAAAATGTTTACTATTCTTCCATGAATTTTTAAAGTCATTTTTACCCTTTATTGACTTTTTTCCACATTGTATGAATGGAATCATTCCTTTGGTTACCATATAAGGTACTTTTTGACTTTTCCGAAAAAAGTACAAGGAGAATGTTATTTTTCACTTATACGGCATGAACGGATTTTTACGGTTTCATAACGCCTCATTTTCAAGAAGATCCTATACAATATTGCATGATTATTTTCAAAAAACCCTTTTATTTTAAAATTTCATGGAATTTTGTGAAAATAAAATGATTTTAAAGAAGAAATGATATTTTCCTCAAGAATTTATTTCAAGTGTTTTGCCAAAACTATTTTCCATCTAAGATGACATTATTTCATATGTGTATTTTTAAAGTAATATGTCTCTATGATTTAAATGGTTTCAATTTTCTTATGATGAAATGATATCAAACTTTTATTGATTATGTTATGATGGCATGTTCTTTAAGAATCCGATTTTATTACATGGGTTATGCTATGATGTATGATTTATGATTTTATGGCACACGAAAGAATGATTTCATTATGAGATGGGTGGAACCTATATATCCCTCCAATTCATTGGGTAATGATTTATATCTCATGACATAGACATGGATGGAATGGTAAGTTAGTCCGGTTCAGTGTTATAGGCCTGAAACGAGGAGTGAACTCGATTCAGAAATGGACTTTGTCCACTAAGATGGTCTTGGCAGCAATGCCTTGACTACTATAGAAATCATGACATGTGCATAATGGTTGCCTCAATTACATGTTTTATTCCCATTTTATCATGGTTGATTTTCTATTATGATATATGCCTTACGTACTTCCACGATTTATGTCTTTGCTCACGATTTTGATGTTTAAATTTCATGATCAAGTTTTTGCTTCCAAATGGTTATGGATTGTCTTATATTATATATGCTTTCCCTTACTGAGCATTTGAGCTCACCATTTTTATGTTTTATTTTCCCCAGGAAGTAAGGAAAGGTTTTAGGTAAGGAAACAAAAAGGGGAAGATCGTTATAGGAGTTGTTGAAGATATTTCAACATGATTAGAAGTTCATATTCCAAGTTTCCAAAGACACTAAACTATCACGGTCCTTGTGTGTCTATTTTTGTTATGTATTAAGTATTCCGCAAAAGTAATGTAATTTCCATTTATGTCTAGCTTCGGGTATCTACAGTTGGTATCAGAGGAAAGGATTAGTCAACCTTTGGAAACTAAGATGCGAAAATGTTAGTGAGACCCCTAGCGATATTTCTATGGTTTGTCTAGAGATGTCCCTAAGGATAAGTATACGTATAGAATATAGTCCTAGAACTACGGTAACGATATTAGAATTTAACCTAATATGTTATATATTGATGGTACACCAAATTTATTATATTTTTTTCCCTGGCATGATTTTTCCTCTCACACTATTCTTTTTGGGTTTTAGACGATGGCTGGAACCCGAAGGAACCGTGTTGATCAATGTAATGGACAATGCAATGATTGTCCTCCTGAACAAACAAATGTTATGGGAGATGTAGTTCAAAATCGTATTGCTATACTTACATAATCTATGAATCATTCTGGACTTCCAAATAAGAAGAGAAGGGAACAATATACTATTGAGTGCTTTATGAGGCAACACCCACCTTTTTTCAGTGGGTCTTCTGATCCACTTATTACTGAACAATGGATCAGTACAACTGAAAAGATATTTTCCATTCTTCAATGTTCTGAACATGATAAAGTCATCTTAGCAGTATATCATTTGGAAGGTGAAGCTGATCAATGGTGGAATCTTATCAAGAATACTAGGCCAAGAGATAAAATTGAGTCCATGGAATGGGATGAGTTCAAGAACTTATTTTTCAATAAGTACTTCCCTCGTATTCTTCGAACAAATATGGAGAAAGATTTTCATGAACTAAAGAAAAAGGATGATGAATATGTTTGTATGTACGAAGAGAATTTTACAAGGCTTTCAACTTATGCATCTGGCTTTATCATCCAACCTAAAAGTAAAATTGATCGATTGTTTAGTGGCTTAAAACAAAATCTTTGAAGGGAATTAGCTGTAAGAGACTTCAGTAGCTATGAAGAAATTGGGCGTTGTTCTATCTAGGTAGAAATGGAAGTTGGTGTTACATATCCATCTCATGGTTTTGACAGGAAATGAAAGATGGAGTTCAAGGAGAAATCTCAGAATAATGGGGAAAAGAAGATGAATGTTTCCTTATGCTCAAAGCGTGGAAAAAAGAATGGTGGAGATTGTATTAAAGGGACTAGAAAATGTTTTCTGTGTGGAAAAGAAGGTCATCGACTAGCTGAGTGTCGATGTAATGGAAAAAGGGTTGCTAATGGTGTGAATAATGAAAATACTGTAGAGAACGCACCAACAACACTTCAATGCTTCAAGTGCAATGAAATGGGGCATTATGCTAATCAATGCCATAATCCAAGGGTTAATGATGATCAACATGAGAAACCCCTTAAGGCAAAGGACAAAAGGAAGTCACATGCGATCACTATTGGAGATGTTGAATATGACAACGATGTGGTGGAATTATTAAGTGTATATGTAATGGGATTCCAAAATAATGTTGTATATAGTATCGTGGAATATTGGAATATTTATGTATTGGCCTATTGTGGTTTTCAATAATTTTATGGTACTGGTAACCATGGACAATGATTGAGAAATTTTGGTAAGCAGATGATATGCGTATAATGAAGGGATAAGAAGATAATGAGATGTTTGATTGTATTCATGAGTTCATGATCGATATAAGGACTAATTGATATCCTGGTTTGAGTATAAAGAATTTTGTGGATTTTGGTATGTGGAAAGTGTTAACTTTTAACTGCATTCATGTTTTCACTAAGGTTCAATGGGTGTTAATTCTTCAAGATAATACATGATTAAGGTATTCACATGTATTTAGTTTTACCAACAAGATATATATTATGATATATGGGGGATAAATGATGGAATTCACGTGATTGTTATGTGACATTTCAAGTAATCATTTTCATTATACTATGAGCTTGGACCGAAGTATTTTAGATAAGCCTAAAGATTGGAATGGATTATGTTGAACAGAAGATAGTATTGTTTAAGGATAGAACTTTTTTCGATATTATTGATGGGATGTTATATTAATATAGTTTTAGAAAAAGGAAAACCTGTAGGATGAGAGACAGCCCATCGCGTCAGACAAGGCTGTGTGAATCAAACCCACAACCGAAGTGCGACTGGCCTTTATCGCCTACCACTGCCCTATAGGAAGTCCCTGGTTTGTAGAAACTAGTTTTATTTTATTACGCGGTATGATATATGAATTATAAGTTCATTTTTGGAATCGTATACGATTAACCTCACCATAGATGGACTTATGTATATTTGATAACTTTTGCTAACATTTTGTTTGAAATGGATGGAATGACCCATCATTCTATCACATGATCTATTAACACTTCACGAATAACAAATTCAACTTAATTTCTTTAAGAGATGAAGTGGAAATTGTTAAAAGCACAAACAATAGAGATATTGTACCAAAATAAAGTATGTATTTATTCGAATTCAAATTCTTCAACTTTATGGAAATGATCTTGAAAACAAAAAATATTGTCCTAGTTCCCTTATATTCGATGAATCAGATGGTACCCTAGATCATCAAAAATTTATGTCTTTGTGATTGTTGTATTTTTCATAGCCATGCTCTCTACCACTCTCCATCAGAACATTACGGTTAGATTTCTCTTCCATATCCATATTTTCACCTATGTTCTCTTATGTGGAAACCCTGTGATTAGTTAATTTGGGTAAACCGTTATGTTTCATACGTTAGTTTTTTAAGCTAAGTTTTGGTATTCCATTTTACGATGTGGGTTTCAATTAAAGAAACATTCAAGTAGTAAACCATTTATAACCCCGACGAATTTCGAGGGCGAAATTCATTTTAAGGGGGGTAGAATGTAACACCCCAAGATTTTACGAAAAATATTATTTTTAGTTTTATTAATGTCTTGTGTTGTACGCTACACCAAAAAGAGCTTGCACAACATGCCTCTCGGACTTGGCTTGCATTACACGCAAGCGCGACCTTACACAATAGCGTGTGTTGTACGCAATACCGAGTTTCGCTAAACAACGATATGCTATTAAAATATTATTAAAACTAGCCGTTATGAATAGTAATAACGATTTTTTGAAATTTTATAAATTTTATTTTTGAAAATGGACTTCATTTTTGGATTCGTAATATCGAAATTAGCCTATGATAAAATTTTGGTATTTTTCTGAAAACATTCAATTTTTGATGAATAGTGAAAACACTGAGTTACTATTTAAAACCCGACTTTTTATTTAAATAATTATAAATTTTATTTAATTTTATTTTAGGTCAAAATTGATACATAATACCTATATAAGTTCAATGTAATTCATTAGATTCAATATTTAATAATTTTAGATATATAAAAATTTTATTGAACTTTTGACTGTCTTTTACCCACCTCCTAGGAGAATTTGCAAATTTACATAAAACATAATTTTACCGCTTTTGTGAATGGAATTTCAAAAATAAGAGTGACACAATTGATGTCAGTATGTCAAATGTTGTTCAATGAGATGAAAATAATTTTTGGTGAATAGTAACTTTAAACTTTTATTTACCACAGTTAAAAGTAAATAGGGTAATTAAGGGTAAAAATGATATTATTATTACCCTAAAACATGCCCTAATTCTATTGGATAAGTGTAATTCGACCAAAAACAACCTTATAAATAAAATATGTCAATTTAGGACCACTTGGATTAGATTAAGACATTTATAATTAATTTATTTAAAGAAGGGTTAAAATAGTTAAAATCAAAGTTTAATAAGTAAATCATTTTTAATATAGGGTTATACATAAGATAAATTTGACTATAAACATTCATTAGAAATAAAAACATATTTCCTACATAATGATATTTTATTTTTAATATTTGGACTTTAAATAATTTAATTTATTTATGGCACAATGATGATGCATTAATTATCTTATTAATGAAATATTGACATAATTGATGTTATAAATACACAAAAAAATGTAATATGAGACTTTTAATGAATTAAAAAAATTATGTTAATATGACATGTTAGTGTTGATCTAATTAACCGTTTTCTAACTAATCATTCTGTTATTATTTTCACAAAAATCAATTACCAAATAGTGTCAAAATTGACATAAAATTGTTTTTAAAACAAATATTATTTTAGTAATTGTTATTCTATTCATAAAAATCTAAGGTTAAGCAAAATGACCTAGATAAGGATATATATTAATAATAAACAACTTGGGGTTCTTTTGGATTTTTATAGTAAGTTTATTAACCTTATAGTGTAAGAACACAAAAAGACACGGTAAAAGTAAAATTATCTAACTTAAAGTTAAATCTAAATGATAAGGTTAAAATAGGAACCTAGACTTGTCTAAATTATATTTTATGGGATAATTTAGACCCATCACCACATTATCATAGAAATAAATCAATTTGGAGCTATTTAAAACCGAATATGATTTTATAATAAAATAATATTTTCAGTTTTTCCAAAGGTGCCCCTCTCCTCGCTTACAAAAAGGCACATCCTCCCTCGCTTCCTCACACCGCTTTGAGCCTTAAAGCTCGTCTAAACCCTGAAAATTTCTCTTCTCTACTTCCCTAGAAACATCCTATAGGTTCTGGTCTTCTTCAAAGACCAATATTAGTGCCCTAATAGGAGGTTTCAAAAAGGCGCATCAAAGAAGAGGTAATGTCCGTTACCGATTCTTTCAACTTTATTTCTTCTTTCACTTCTTCTTTTTTAGTTGTTTAATTATGAAATAATAACATAATTATCACTAATATACTGATATGTTATTATAATTATGATACAACCCTATTTCACCATCTATACATCCTACAGAAAATGAAATCACCATGCGTGCGTACGTAGGGAATAGTGTCTCCACGCCGTGGTGTAATCTGTTTTTCCACCACCACCTTACATGGATGGGTATAATGGTGTAAATAAATAACTATATATGATTATTGTAAAGTGATATTTATTCTTAAATAGTATACATACACTCTAATACATTTCCACAATCATGGGAATGATATCATCGCTCATGCGTACGTACGGACTACCGTCTCCACGAACGCGATGCGATTCATTTTCCATGATTAACCATTCAAGAATGACTATAAAGTATATATAATGAATAATAATGAAATATATTACATAATAATGCTACTCTATTTATGTATATATATATATATGTATGTCATATACTCAATTCCATTCAATTTAATAAGGAAACAAAAACATCGTTCACGAGTACGTACGACCTACCGTCTCCATGAACGATGTATTTCATTCCTTTTATCGATCTATAATATATATGT
This sequence comes from Viscum album, assembly GCA_963277665.1. NCBI lineage: Eukaryota > Viridiplantae > Streptophyta > Magnoliopsida > Santalales > Viscaceae > Viscum > Viscum album. Next base: position 2,057,913,664 of record OY728133.1, on the reverse strand, counting down.
ATATAATGAATATATATTATATATAATTCATGTTTTACATTATGGAATTATTTAAATCAAGATTCAAGTAATAATATCATGAACGACGAGTCGAAACACATACGATAAATGAAACAATTTTCCCCAAAACGCTCTTTAACATGGAATTTAGAAAATAACGGGTAATATAAAGTCATAAGTGAACCATATATGATATAATAACAATGAACATGGTTCTGTAATAAGTCAATGACATTATTTAAATAATTATACAGGAGTTTTGGATACATACGAAGCATATCGGACATAAGGTAAGGGATAAATTTTCAATCTCATTTTTATCTGAGATTGCTTATACGTAAGTATTTACTGGGGTTATGTTTATCATCCATGACCATGTTTTCTAAAAATGTTTTCATAAAATGTTTACTATTCATCCATAAATGTTTAAAGTCATTTTTACCCTTTGTTTACTTTTTACCACATTGTATGAATGGAATCCTTCCTTTGGTTACCATATAAGGTACTTTTTGACTTTTCCAACAAAAGTACGAGGAGAATGTTATTTTTAACTTATACGGTGTGAACAGTTTTTTACGGTTTCAAAACGCCTCATTTTAAAGAATCTTACTCTATAACATTGCATGATTATTTTCAAAATACACTTTTATTTTAAAATTTAATGGAATTTTGTGAAAAGAAAATGATTTTAGAGAAGAAAGGATATTTTCCTGAAGAATTCATTTCAATTGTTTTGCCAAAACTATTTTCCATCTAAGATTACATTATTTCATATGTGTATTTTCCAAGTAATATGTCTCTATGATTTAAATGGTTTCAATTTTCTTATGATGAAATGATATCAATCTTTTATGGATTATGTTATTATGGAATGATGTTTAAGAATCCCATTTTATTACATGGGTTATGCTATGATGTATGATTTATGATTTTGTGGCACACGAAAGAATGATTTCATTATGAGATGGGTTGGACCTATATATCCCTCCAATTCACTGGGTAATGATTTATATCTCATGATATAGACATGGCTGGAACGGTAAGTTAGTCTGGTTCAGTGTTACAGGACTGAAACGAGGCGTGAACTCGATTCAGAAAGGGACTTTGTCCACTAAGATGGTCTTGGCAGCAATGCCTTGGCTACTATGGAAATCATGAAATATGCTGAATTGTTGCCAAAATTACATGTTTTATTCCCATTTTATCATGGTTGATGTTCTATTATGAAATATTCCTTACGTACTTCCACGATTTATGTCTTTTCTCAAGATTTTGATGTTTAAATTTCATGATCAAGTTTTTGCTTCCAAATGTTTATGGATTGTTTTATGTTATCTATGTTTTCCCTTAATGAACATTTAAGATCACCCTTTCTATGTTTTATTTTCCCCAGGATGTAAATAAAGGTTTTAGGTAAGGAAACAAAAAGGGGAATATCGTTATAGGAGTTGTTGAAGATATTTTAACATGATTAGATGTTTATATTCCGAGTTTCTAAAGACACTAAACTATCACGGTCCTTGTGTGTCTGTTTTTGTTATGTATTAATTATTCCGCAAATGTAATGTAATTTCCATGTACATCATGCTTCAGGTCTCTACATATACTCACACAAACTTCCATAAAATGGAATACACAATCATTTTCTCTATGTACGGTAGACTACCTCCTCCCAAACTGATGTTGTTTGTTTTTCCAATTCCACCTTTCATAGATGGGAATAATAATGTAATTATTATTTTTACAAAAAAAATTATTTATTATTTATTTATACATTTTTAATTAATATAAAACACATACCTTAAATTATTCTATTTTCTTAATATGATAAATTTGTTTGTGGATATGTGGACTGCCACATACTCCAAACTATGTGATTCGTTCACACATTACATTGAATGTATTAAAAATGGGTTTAATGAATGTATATGTAATGTAAGAAATAATAGTTCTACTTTAATCGTATTATTTTATTTCTTTCATTCAATATCACAAGAAAATGGATGTAGCGTATATGCATATGCAAGCCATACTGTCTCAATGAATGATGTATTTTCTTTTCTATATATGTATTTTATAGCTTATTATTAATACATATAAACTATATATATATATATTATATTTCGTTCATGGTTATAATTATATATATGATTAAATCTTGATATATTAATGAGGACTAAAAATATAACAAATCAAAACACATGCGAAAAATAAAATAATTATTACCCAAAACATAAAATAAAAATGAAATTGTGAATAAAAATATAATATAGAGTCATATGTAAATTATATATGGTATTATATAAATAAATATGGTTCTATGAAATATTTTTAATAAATATATATTTATTATTTAGGATGTTTCAGTGAGTATGATGAGAGTCAATACAAAAGGTAAGATAGTTATGTCTCGCTTTATATTTCTATGGGACACGTGCCTTATACACTGCTTATTTCTTTTGTGTGGTGTATATACGACCCATGATTTTATTTTATGACTGTTATTCTGAAGATTATTTTATTTTAATATACATATAATTTTATTTCTTTCATGGGACATACAATTATACTGATTATAAATTGGTAAGGGGATATTTCACAATCACATCATTATTCAATATTATTTTCTTCTACCTTTTCACTATAAAATATTTCTCTTCAATGTTATTGGATTATAAAAATGATTAAATTTTTCTTTTATATTCTCCAATTATTTTTTACAGTAATTTTTACCACTAATTGACTTTAAAAAAAATGGAATATTCCTACCGTTTTCAAAAACATTTTATTTTTTGAATTTTTTTTAAAAAGTAAAAGGAATGTTTTTTAAATTATAATACATGGATAGAATTTATAGCCATCATGTATCCCTAAATATTTGAAAATTCTACTAATTGTTTATAAGAATCTTTTTAATGAAATTATTTTTTTTTATAATTGTTCATCGTTTTAAATAAATGATAACAAAGTGGTAAGGGAATTCATCTTAGTAACCTTTTATTGATGCATAATTTGATGTCATAAACCCACATTATTTTATGAGTTGTATATATATTACATTTTACATTTCATGTCATTAAATTATTTATTACTAGGTTATTTATGGTTATGTTAAATCATATAATTTCATGGGGATAATTATTTGAATGTTCAATGTAGTATGGGACACCTTTAATGTTGCATGATTTAATAATCAAATATTTTTCTCCATGTAAATATTTTTTATATTATTTTTCATAATTATTTACATGGATATAAAATTATTATAAAAGAAAAATTTATTTCTCTTTTAATTTTTATTTAATGGTTTTCAAAATGAATCCTTTTATGTGTTTTATAAGAAATGTTTTAAAAAATTTAAAATTTAGAGACCCGACCCTAGAAGGCCCAGTTTTGCTGTTTGATTCTAATTACAATGGAATTATTACAATGAATTAATATAATAAGGATCAGTCAGTTTAGTAGTCTTGGCGAACCAGATAAATAAATGAGTCTTTTATTATAAAACAATACACTAATTAAATCACAATTCTTTCATCTTCTTATGTAATCAAATTCAAGGGTAACTATATTCTAACTTGTAAATAGATATATATCAATCATAGTATACTTTTTAGATTCTTATAGAATGAAACAAAACAAGGGTGAGATGAAATAATCAGTATGGAAAAAATATAGAGGAATACATAATGAATTAATGAGAATAATAATTATGGAATGGTAATTAACTGAACACACATACCATGTAATCAATAAAGTGGGAAAGAAGTAAATAAAAAAATTTGAAAGGTAATAAATGGAAACACATTTGATTAAAATTAATATATAAGTCAAAGTAAATATGGAAATATAAGAAACTAAATTAAATTCCATTTAATCAATGAACTTAAAATGAAATGTATCTATATATAAGTAGACACAAAATAAATAGGATAAAGAATAATTGGAACTAAATGAGGGAAATTATTTCTTAATGGATGCCATGACTGAGGAAAATAAAAACCAATATGATCAATACCTTCTACAAGATGGTATAAACACTTCAGATTTGTGCAACAAATAAGTCTCAGGAGAACCTGTTGATGCATCAAGGATCTATATATTGTTTGGGATCCACCCATCAATAGCAGTCCAAAGCATTACTCATATAGAATAACCAAAATATATTATATATCTCATCCTTTATCTATATTGAATAAAGAATAAAAAATTTCCAATATTTCCCCAAATAATAAAATAAATAAAATATTAGACAACGTATGTAAAATGTTATGTGGTTTAGGAAAGAGTAATATTTAGGATAAATGAAATGGATAATTTAAGGGGAATTTAATTTTTAATGGTCATAGGAGATATAATATTTCAATAGGATTATCAAATAAATCAATGAATTTAATGTGAATACTATCCTTGGCCAAAACAATCCAAAACTAACTAGAGGAAGAATAAAAATAGTGTCAATACAACATATCCCAAGTGTGGTAAAATAAATGGTTGTTATTGTTGATGAATGAAAATTTTATAAAAAGATATTTAAATAAATTCATGATGAAAGTATCCTTTTGTTTCAAAAACCCATTTATATAATAATTTCTTTGAAATTAAAATTTTAAAACAGTTTCATTAAAAATTAACCTTTTAAACATCCAAATTAATATTCATATTAATGATTAAAGATAAATCCGCACATACTGTAAAAGGACATTCATTTTGAATGGTAAAAAGGTTAGACAAATTCCTTATTTGGAAAATGACGAGAATATTCCATTAAAAACATTAGTAATACAGGGTAAAAAGTTCCTTACAAAATCATTTTAAAAAAATTTTGATTTTTTTATAAAACATAGTTTTAAGAAGAAAACAGGTTCTCACACTAAAGAGATAAATGACGTTATGTTTTCATAGAAACATTTTTTAAAACTTTTTTAGTACAAAATAGTGAGAAAATGATAATAATTCATGAAAATGTTCCTGAATAACCAGAGGATAGAAAATGAAAGATTTTATTGAATAATGGTAATATAACATCCTTTAATTGAAATACCATTGAACAATCATTAATGTTATTATTAAGGAAAATAATATTTAAACATTCCAAAGTATCTCATACCATATTGAAGCATTTTAAATCATAAACATAATTAAATAATAAGATTAAAAAAAATTAAGATACCATGAATATAAAATTATTATTGATATAATATAAAAAGAGATAGTTGATACAAAACACAAAACATATAAGTGGTGAAATTTCAATGATCTAAAAAGTGTGATGAAAATCCCTTACCTTGTTTTTCCTTTCAGGTGAACGTTTCACAATCTTGTATTATAAAATTATGTTATTTTTATACTTTATTGAATTTTTTTTTATTTTTATCATTTATTTTATCTTTTTTTTACTATATTTTATACAACTACTTAAACAATTATGTTTATGTTAGGTGTTTTGAATAAATTTGGATTATGTGTCAAAAAATAACATTGGTGGCTCAACAATGGTCAACGGGTTCATTACATGACCTCTCCAGAAAAAAATAATTACATAATTACTATATTTATACATCAATCATACTTTTATGATCAATCATTAATTATGGTTATTTAATATAATCCAACTTTACCATCATAGAGATGGTAGGCCATTCATACATATGAGTAACATTGTTATTTTTGAATGATTGTTATGCAAATAAGGTAACTGACACCATATATCTATATAATTATCATTACATCATAAATACATTATTATTTAATCATATATACTTTTATATATAATTATTTTTTGGAAAATGTAATTACATCTTATCGGGGAGGTGGTAGTCCACACATCTATGAATAACATTATAACATTTAATGTATGTGTAAGGGTAATAAATAAAATGATATAAATATATATATATATATGTAATTATGTAATGAATATAATATAATAATTTTTTTATGTCACATATTTTTAATTGAAACCATCCTTTATACATTCCATGTATTTGGTGATCGAGTCACATTTCTTTGAGGGGCACTAGTCCAAACTTCTCAAACGATGTTATCACATTAATGAGAAAAGAAATTTTTTAAAGTAATGTGTTATAAAAGGATTAAATAGTATAAAGAAATAATAAATATTATATATATCATATGTAAAACTATTTTCTATCATAACCACTGTGAGAGGTTCTAAAGTAAATAATGAGCAATCGCCATTTCGTGAGGCAGTAGTTCACTATAAACAGAATTAATATGTTTGTTAGCTATTAGATGGAAGTGTGTATAAGTTTAGGTAAATAAAATATCATAAAAACAATCAACTATATTTATTATACTATATTTTAAAAAAAATTATAAAATATTAATATTTGTGGGGTTAGATAATTGAAACGAAACTAGAGTGCTTAAGAGAAGATGTTACATCTTAATCGGGTAACTTTTTTTTTGTTTGTAACTAAAGTATTATTTGGAAGGATTTATAACCAAAATGAGGATTTAAGATTAAGGGGATGTATTTTTTGAATCTATATTGGTATATCATGTCCTATCATAAGTTGTTTTAGTGTTTCGAGAAATGGGAAGTGGTGGCGGCCTTTTGTAAGGGAGGAAAATGACTCACTTGGTATTTTTGAAAATAAGTTAGGTGTACATAGGTTATTAACTAAAAAATTATTAAAAAAACCAAAATCAATAATAGATGTTTCATTTCCGATTTATGGCCACAAAATGGGGTTTGGACAAGTGTCTATATCATTTGGGCCTCTATGTTAAGGGTTCTGTCCTTAATTAAGCTTGATTTTAAGTTAATAATTGAAATTAATTTTAATCTCTTCACTAATAATTTTTCTCAGAAAAAATTTATCCTCATATAAAATATAAATTATATTTATTCCAAATGTAGAATCTATTTTTCTACATTCAAATCATATAAGTGGAATAAATTAATTTAAAATTCATCCCACAGGTGGGACGACAATGTGGGTTTTTAAAGTATAAACGTCTGAATGTTTTCTATGTTATCTAAAGTCATTTTCAATGTAAAATAAATTATAGTGAAATAAAAAGTATTAATTGATAATAATATTATATAATTAATATTTAAAACAAATAAATAATAATTTAACATTATAAATTAATTAGATTAAAATGCATTTTTGAACTACAATTCAGTGTTTTAACTATTCGTAAACATAATGAAATGATTTGGAAAAATACCCAAAATTCACCCTAACATAATTATTATGTTTATAATTATATTATGAAGTTTATTTTAACATTCTAAATCAATTTATGAGTCAAAATTTAGATTTAAAATTGGTTCTTCATTAAAATGCGGTAAAATTACCACTTTAGAAACATTGATTTTTATGTATAAAATAGGGTTTGTTCATATCTTCTATATATAAAATAAAATGGATTAATATAAAAAATATATTATCGAATATATATATATATATTTATATATTACATTAACATCACTCACTAATTTTAATTAATTATGTTTATTTAGAAAAAACTCATTTGGAAGCACAAAAATAATAATACCCGTTTTTATATATGAATGGTTCTTATTTATGTTTATAATTAATTTTCAACCAATTAATTAATTTAATATTTGTGTAAACCATATATTTCTATAAAATAGTTAATACTATTCATAACCACTGAAATAATTTAAATTTTATAACATATTATATTAAATACTAATTTTTTATTAATACATTAATATTTGTGAAACTCAGTCTTGTGTGTAACACAAGATATCATGGAAGGTTGATCTTGATTGAAACACAATCTATCAGAAATGATATCTATTAAATTTAATGAAATCAAAATCAGTTTTTCAAGAATTGAAATATATAAAATCTATTTTAAATAGTAAATATATTAATATGTATCCGTATAATAAATCACCTCACATGGTTGGTTTCTTGTGTCAGACATGATATCAAATACAAGGTTCATACTATATATATTCAAGGAATCACATTATACCCACTTTATTTAAATTACGTCCTTGAAATTTAATCATGATCATGGTGATATATTTTTTTATACATCCTATATTTGGAACCCGACTTCATAAGAAGGTTTAATAAGTCCTCCCCTATAATAGTGAGAATTAGACGTAAAAACGTCACATGGACTACCAGGAAACTAGGTATCTATCTAGTATAAGATCATTGAAATGTAAAGATAGATACTTTGATGATATGTTTAAGTATTTAGATGGATTGAATGAGTTCATCAATCAGAAACAAGTGAATGATCAATAGAATGTATAGTTTATCAAGGATATAAATCTTTGATGATTTAAGGGACAATATATTAAAAAGAAATTAATGTATTAGGAAAACAATACATTTCTAAGTCATTTTACAACTTTTTGTTAATTATTTTACTAATCATGAATATAAGGAATTATTCTTATTTGATTGGTTTCAATTTCATATAAACAATCCAATATTTTAGTTTTTCATTAATCAAATTATAATTCATACCATTACATCAGGAAATAAATTACATAAAAAATCCCTAAAGCATTAAAATATTCTTTTAAATGTTATTAAGGCCTATAAAAGAGTTAATGGTATATCTATTTGATTTTAACTATCCTCCAAAACCTATATTGTTAATATATTAATCTCTACCCCTAATAAGTTATACTACTAGTTCATTATTGACATTTATTCATCATATTTTTTAACTAAAAACAATGAAAAATTAACCAATACATTGTGAATGTCAGGGTTTGGCATGAAACCCTTATCATCCTTCAGTTATGGGTTGAAGACTCATGTACTTACTGGATTTGATTGGTTTTCACCCAGCTTATAGGTTTTCCTTTTCTAAAAAAAATTAATATAATTTCAAAAATAAAAATGATGGAAATCATTGAAATAAGGTTAATCAGTCAATATAATTTTAACTATGGTTTTTAATAAAACCTCAATACATATATAATGTATCCATTTATTTTCCACATAGGTCCTTCCATGGTGTTGGGTTTTCCCATCTTATCATTTATCAGATTTATAAATCATGAAAATTTATATTTAATCTAAAAAACATTAGAACTAACCTAGAATATTCATTATCAAACTCATATATATATATAATGTGAATTATCCTAAGAATATCCCCCAGTATTGACAAACCAGATGTCTAGTAAGGGTTGTTTTCATGTACTTGATTACCCAGAGTCATGCCCGAAACACCTTGTTGGAGTTGTTACACCTAGTCACATAGGTTGCAAAACCATTCCCAGATCTAGTATCCAGAAAACAATGTATTTATTGGAAGACCCACATAATATTTACCTTACCAAAATTCTAATATTTCCTTCTATATTAATCATAAAATTCTACATTAGGGTTATGTTCTATAGCCTATGTTATGCTAAATCTTCTTCACAAGGATTGTACAATACATATTCTAATACCAAATATAGAAAACCAACCCTAGAAATCCCAAAGCTAGTGTCAGATACTAATTACATCATAATGATTATAAAAAATGAATCTCCAAATTAATAACCAGTTTAGTAGTCTTGATGATGTAGATAAATAAATGAGTCATGTATTGCAAAAGAATATAATAATTATAACTTATTTTTTACTTCTTTCAAAATAGATAACTTCAAGGGTAACTTTATCCCATCATTTAAACCCCTACATTTATCTCATAGTATTCTTATTTGATTCTATGGGAATGATAGATAATAAGGGTGAGATCAAATGCTCTATAAGTGAAAAATATACCAGAAGAAATAATGAATTAACGAGAATAAAATTTATGGACTGGTAAATAATTGAACAAACATACCCTGTAATGAATAATGTGAAAAGGGTGTGAATAATCCATGTGGAAAGCAAATAACTAGAAACACATTCTATTCAAATAACCGGACAAGGAAAAATTAATATGGCAATGTAAGAAACTCAGAAACATTCCATTTAATCTATTAAATGAAAATGAAATGTATCCCTAGATATTTCAACACAAAATCTCAGGGATGAATAATAAATAAAAGTAAATGGATGAAATTATTTCTTAATAGATGTCATGTTTGAGGCTTATGAAATCTTATGTTTTCAACACTTTCACAAGATATTTTAAACTATTATAATTTATGAAACAAATTTGACTCATGAGAACCATTGAATACATCAAGGAGCTAATAATTTTTTTGCTCCACCCTTCAATACCAATTGAATGAATTCATTATATTAAATAAAAAATATTTATTATTTATTATCTAATATCTTTTTTTAATAAAAAGTAAAAAATTATCAAAATTTCCCAAACTAATCAAATAGCATTCAATGTAGACATTTTATGTAAAATGGTGTATGGTTTATGAAATATTAATATTCATGATAAATGAAATGTATAATGTAGGGGAAATTCAATTTTCAATTATTATACAAGATTGAATATTTTATGGGGACTAAAAATTAAACCAAGGAAGTGAATTTGAATAATATCCTTGAAAAAATCAATAATAAAACATCTTTGTGAAGAATAAAGATGGGATAAATACAATATGTACCACGTGTAGTAAAATAAAGGTTTTTTTACATTCATGAATGGAAATATTATGAAAATTTAATTTAAAAACATCATTGCTGAAAATATAATTTTTTTGGAAAATATTTATGGGAAACATTTTCATGGTAAAAAGGATAGAAAATTCATTGTTCAGAAAGAGACAAGAAGATTCCATTGAAAACATTGGTAAAATAAATGAGGGTAAAAATTTCTTAACCAAGTAATTTAAAAAACTACTTTGAAATCATCTTAGTAAAACATGGGTTTTATATGTAAAAAAGAATCTCTGACAAAAGATTGAAATGAAGTCGTGTTTCTTAAAAGTTATTTCTAAAAATATTTAAGTACAGAAGTGTGGAAAATGGTAAATATACTTAAAAGTTTTCATGAATAACAATAATTGATAAAATTAATGGTTTTAACGAATAATGGTCATAAAATTTCCTCAAATTTAAATACCATTAAAAGATCATTAATGTTATTGTTGAGGAAGATAATATTTAAAAATTCCATAGTTCCCCAATCTACATTGAAACAATTTAAATCATAAACCTTATAAATGAATAATATTTAGTTAATGTTTAAGATAGAATTAATATAGAAGGATTAATGATATAATATAAAAAAGTGTTATTATATACACTATATCATTGGTATTTTTGGTGAACATGACATTTATCTCATCGATGTAAAAAAGTGGGATGTGAATCCCTTACCTTTTGTTTCCCTTCAGGTGAACTTCCTTTAACATTATGTATGATAAAATTAGGTTTATTTTATAATTTCTTGATAACCTTTTTTATTTTTATCATTACTCTAATTTTACATTTTACTCTATTATACAAAACTACTAAAATAATTATGTTTACATCAAGTGTTTTGACCAAATTCTGTTTATTTGTCAATATTTACTTTGGTAGGTCAGCAATGGTCAAAGGGTTAATTATATGACATCTCCTGGAAAATAATTAAACAATTCTCATTATTGTACATAAATTATTATTTTAATATCTATAATTAAATATGGTTATAAAAAATTAACCAACATTACAATCATGGAGACGGTAGGCCATACGTATCCATGAGTAACGTTTTTATTTTCAATGATCGTTATAGAAAGATGGTATGTAACACAATATCATTCCATAATGATCAAGATATCATAAATATTTTCTTATTTAATAATATAAAATTATATATACAACTATTTTTATGGGAAAGGAATCACATCATATAGAGGAGGTGGTATTCCACATGTCCATGGATAAATTTATCACATTTTAGGTGTGTGAAAAAGTAATTAAGAAAATGACATTTATATATATATACAAATATAAAGAAAGGTAATCTTTTATGAATATCATAAATTAATTTATGTTATATAGGTTTAATTTAAAACATCTTTTATATGTTCCATGTATCTTGTGAACGAATCACATCGCTTTGAGAGGATGGTAATCCAAACTTCCCCAAATGATGGCATGTCTTTAATGAAAAATATTAAGTATTAAAGGTATGTTTATAAAATTATTATATAATTATGAATAAATAATAAATATCATATATATAATACATAAATTTATCTTCTATCATAATGGCAACCATGAGAGGTGGTGATTGAAATAAATGAACAATCACCGTTTTGTGAGGAATTAGTTCCTCAAACATAGAAATACTATATTCGTTACCAATTCGATGAGAGTTTGTGTAATTGTATATAAACCCTTATAATAACAAATTTCTTGTATATTAATGATATTAGAGTTGTTATAAATTTATATAATAATACTTCTGAGGGGTTTGATAATGGAAATGAAACTAGAAATCTTGAGAGAAACGGTTACCTCTTAATAAGGTAACTTCTTTTGGTTTATACAAAAAGGATTCCCTAGAAGAAATTATTCTCCTTTGAATGATTCAATTTCAATGGGATGGATTTTGGGATTATATTTTGGCATATATTTTCAAAAATCTAAATGGTTTCATAGGTATGAGGAATGGGGAGATGTGGGGCCCTTTAATAAGGGAGGAAAAGTACTCACTTAGTATTTTTGAAAATAAGTCAGGTCTACACATGTTAATACCTAACAAAGGCCTTAACAAACCAACCAAACTCGATAACTACAGGATAATTGATGAATTATTTTCATCCAATTATTTTTTAAAATGTTTCTGTGTAATTTATAACCCTACGATAATGTTTTAGTCCTCTATTAAGCTTAATTTTACTTTAATAATCGTAATTAATTTTAATCAATTTCACTAATATTTTTTTGCCAAAAATATAATTTGTATTATTAGAAATTATAAACTATTTATTATTCCAAATATGGAATCCATTTTATCAAATTACAATAATATTAGTGGTTTAATGTAAATTAAAATTCATCCTGTAGGCGGGATGACAACATGGTTTTTTATAGTAAAAATGTCTTTAGATTTTCATTCTTTTTTATTAATCAATTTTATAGCGAAATTGGTTAAAATGATATAAATTTTATTAATTGATATAAATATTATCTAATTAGACTTTAATACTAATTGAAAATTTAATATAAATTGATCAAAAAATTATTCGAAAAAAAAATTTGATTTAAAATTCAATATTTTAACTACACGTAAAAAAATGAATATTTCATAAAAATATCAAAAAATCACCCTAAGAAATTATTATATTTCAACTTAAAATATAAATTTTATTTTACATATTTAAGTTATTAAATAATAATAATTATATTTAATATGTTTTCTCCATGAAAAGGCTGTAAAATTTTCTTTATAAAAATATATGTTCTTATGTGTAAAATAGAGGTTGTTCTTATCTTATGCATATCAAATACAATGGAAGAATATAAAAAATGATTGATTGAATTTATATATATATATATATATATATATAAAATTTATGTCACATATTAATTTTAATTAATTATTTTTATTTATACAAAACTTATTTGGAAGACTAAAAATAATAACATTTCATTTTTTATCTAATTGGTTCATATTTTCATTTCTAATTAATTGGTAAGCGATGAAATAATTTTATCATTTTCTTAACAATATATTTTCATAATTTATTCAATACTATTAATAATCACTAAAATAATGGATAAGTTATATCTTATTATATAAATTAATAATTTTATAAAAATACATTATTATTTGGTGAAACATGGCCATGTGTGTAATGAAAGTTATCATGGAAGGTCACTCTTGTATGTAACACTAGCTATTGAGGAAGGTCACTCTTGTGTGTAACCCAATATGACTTCTTCTTGTGTGCATTTAAATATATAGAATCTATTTTAAATAGTAAATACATTATAATGTATCAAGATATTATATTACCTCACAAGTTTGGTGTCACATGTTATGCACGCTATCGAATAAAAGGTTCTAACATTAGATTTTTGGGGAATCCCAATAATAGGAATTTTGAAAAATTTTAACGTATACATTAGAAATTAATTTCACACAGTCAAAAATATTATTTAATTTATAGATTTCTTCACAATATTACATATTTTATTTAATTAGAAACCCTTTTCCATTATTCGTGGGATATTTTGTATTAAAAATTGTTATTTTTTTGAAAAAGGTAATTTTTATAAGAATTATTTTGTCATATGGGTTTAATAAGAGTTTTCAGAAATGATTTTATTAATTATTTTATAAGATTATTTTAATCCATGTCTACAACCTTTCTTGATTCTTATTCTTAATTTTGGTTGACCACTTATGATATACTTTACCATATTTTATTGGATGGTTTATGATTTGTTTGTCTATGGATGTTCTATTTATATACCACACCTTATTTATGTTTAAATCATTTACATTTAATACGTATATTTTATTTATGATAACCAAATAATTATGAAGAATTCATTGGATTTAGTAAGTGATGGGTGGAGCCCTATATAGCCCCCAAATGAATTGGTAGGTCCAATGTGACAATCCATAAATTTAATTGGTCAAGGCCTTGCCTATTAATTTTTAGGTATGGATTTGGATGAGGTCTTACCATTTATTTTCAGATTTCATGGAAAAGGCCTCGATGGTTTGATTCAAATGTCCAGAATTTTTCATTCCACAATTATGAGATTAGTTATTGATTTTTCATGTCATTATTTGACTAGTATAATATCTATGGTTATGTTTCTTTACCCTTGTGATTATTTAAATCGCATGTGTATCAATTATTTACCTTTCTATATTTTTTATTTGATATTTACTAATAGATCCCACTGTACGCGTACCCTTATAGAGAATTTAATTTCACCACATTCAAAGGTTTTATTTTTTCAATAGTATTCAATTAAATATATTATGATGGGTATGAAGGGTTATAGAAAGGGGTAATAATGGAAAACTAAATGAAAATATGTTATAATTTTATGTTCTAAAATGTAATGTAGATATCATGTGTGTATTTAGTTTATAAAATATACTAAACTATTTGGTCATTTGGTATGTGAATACTTGCATCATATTCCATTTTAATAAATTATGGAACTAGTTCCAAGATACTAAAGTTATACTCATTATATTCGGTATCAGTGCAATTTTCGTAGAAACCTAGAGAACTAGATTTTGGAAAAAATAGATTAAGGAATATATACCTATAACTTTAATTGAGGATAAGGTCAGGTATAAGATATAATACTATATATTTTTTAATACACTCTATAACTTAGGATAAACTAATGGACTCATATATTGAGGATAATATGTAATGATTTAGACATCATATAAATGATTCTTCATGACTATATCATTATGATTAGTGTTTCTTATATTTTGCTTTCAATTTTGGTAAATTGTTAAAATCAACAAGGTTATATAGGTAATGGTTCTTCTACTGATGATGAGTATACTACAAGAGACCAATAAAATGAATAAGGTATTAAGGAATAATATGATGAATAAAATTTATTGGTTTAAGAATTAAAATTTAAATGGATTTAAGCACAACCAAAGGACGAGATTATGTTGTAGATATAAATAAATTAAGTTTTAATGATTTATTTTTAGAGATATTAAACGAATCTATACAATTTAAGAAAATGATATTTTGAACAACAACAAAAATCATTTACTTTTCCCTCTGAGAAATCAATGAAATTTTAATAGAGCATAAATTTACAGTTTTATGATGGTTAACATTCTAATAACCATGTTCTATATTACTCTCCATAAAAAATTGATCGTTATATTTATCTTCCAATTCCATGTTATTGATTTCCACTTATTTAATCATATTTAAAATATTAATTTTTCAGTTTACTTAGCCTTTCTGTTTCCCTCTTATTAGGAGGATTTTTTATTAACCCTATTTCCGATATAGGTATCCAAAAAAAGATTGTTCAAGTAGAAACCTTTCATTTTGATGTGTAATTTAAAATTGTGAGGAATAAATTTATTAAAGGAGGGGATAATGTAACTCCCCAAAATGTTATGGTACGTATATTTTTAAATTTAATCACTTTGAAATCTTACTTATAACACAACAATGAGCTTCAACGAACCACAATATACTACTAAAATTATAATTTTAAATGGAATTATCTTCTAGAAATTAAATTGTTGGTTTGGAATAGGATTAAATAACTTATGAAAATATATTATTTAATTAATTAGTTTTCATTTAATTAGAAATAAATATAAAAACGTGATTTGATATAAAGAAAATGTTTTTATAGAAATCTATTTAAATGAAAAGAAGTGTGTTTTATACTAATAAATGCATCAAATCACGCTTTTTGGATTATATTAAATATATATATATAATATTTATTATAATATTTAATATTCATCCTATGATTTTTCTTATAAATATATACTAATGAATCCAATTTTATGCATAATATATGTAATTTTATAAAATGACAGTTTTACCATATTTTGATGGAACCTTTTTTTAAATCTTTTTTTAAATTTATATATTCAATTTTTAAAAAAATAAATATATTCATTTAATGATGAATAAAAATATTTAATTTGGTTAATTTTTTTTTCATGTAACTTTCATGTTTTGGTGAATAATGATAAAATATTTCATTTTAATGGAACGAAATTTTTTTTATCCAAATAATTTATGGTGTTATATTATATTTTTAATTGGTTTTAAAGTATAATTTGATTTTTTTTTAATTTTTCAGATTTAGGTCATTGGAATAAATTTCACATTATTTTGTACATAAAAACATTTCAATCTTTTTAATGTTTTAACATTAGAAGCCTCTTTTCTCATTCTGTCAACCAGATTAATTTTAAATTAATTCTATCCAATTTGTTTTTAATTTTCAATAATGGATTCAATATTAGGAATTATAGCGTCCATATTTAGTATGTATGTCCCTTTTAATTTTGAAAAATACAAATAGTAACTTTATTATTTTTTTAATTACAATGGTTATGAGTAAATAAAGTAATTAAGGGTAAACATAATATTATATGTATTATAAAAGTTCCATATCACATTTATGAATTTAATTGGATTATAGTTTTTTGGGAAAAAAATCATGCATAGATGTTATGGATTTTTGGAGCCACATGGAGGACATAAATCCTTTTTTATTATTTTATTCTAAGGAATGTCTAATATGTTATACTAATATAATTAATAAGTTGTAAATTTTTTATATGTGGTTATTTAGAAGATATAATCAACTATGAATATAAATTTGAAATATCAAATTTTAATATTTATCATAGAAATTTTTTTTAAATTCTTAAGAAATAAATAATTACTTTATAGGCTAAAATTATGATGACACAATAATTGTTTATTTAATATAAATATAAAATATATGATATTAAAAATGTTAAAATAAATATAGTTTTATATAATTTATATAGTAAAATATTTTTATATATTACCTAATTATATTATAGATATATTTAAGTATTTTTTATGTTATCTTGTTTAATTATATTTTTTTAAAAAGTCAAGTAATGAATATTATCAAAAATGACATTAATGATATATTAATATAAATAAAACATTATCATATTATATAAAATTCATAAAAATATAAGAGTCACCCAAATTATTTGTATATGGTCTAAAATTTAATCCACGAATCATTTATAGTTCTTTTGTAATTTTATAGTAACTATATTAACCCTTTAAGTGAAAAAATAAAAGTTGTCATGGTAAGAGTTGAAGGGTTTAACTTCGGGTTAAAGAAAAATGATAAGGGTAATAATTATACCTAATCATGTTTATAAATTATTGGTTGAGAGGATTTAAAAAAATAATTTTTTTATATTTTAAATAAATTTCTTTTTATCCATTTGGAATTGAAATGTAATTTATATTAATTTAATATTTTGAGATTTTCCAAAAGTGCCAATGACCTCAATTAGTATAGGGAACCTGCTCCCTCACTTTTTCACTACACATTGATTATTATGTATTGACAAAAACCTTCCCATTTCTCCATAAAAAATCCATCGCTTAATCATATATTCTTAACTTTGGGATGAAATCCAACTAAATATGTCCTTTTATGAAAATCAAAGAAGATCCCAAAAGAAGAGGTCACATTCCTCCACGAGCACTTTTGATTTATTTATTACTCAAACCCCGTAATGATTTTTATTTCCTGCTTACTTAATAACCTTAATAACATGAATATACTCATATTTTGTTATATTATGGTTTCTACATACACTCAGATACACTTCCACCAAATGGAATATGCAATCATTATTAGTGTGTACGATGAAATGTCGCCTCGCAAAACGATGTCGTTCGTTTATTCATTTCCACCATTCATGGTTGGTAATTATGATGGAATAAATGTTTTTATATTATAAATTTTATATTTATGGTTTAATTATGTTTAGGTAATCTTTATATAATACATAACTTCATAATTTCCATTTTGGTAAAATACAATAACTGCGTTTGTGGTTGTGTGGACTAACGTCCCCTCAAAATGATGTGATTCATTTACAAATTACATTGAATGTATAAATGATTTATATAATGAATTTATATTATATATATGACATTATAGTTTTACTATAATTTTTTTATTTACTTTGTTTCATTCAATGTTAAGAAAAAATGGAAACTATGTTCACGCATACATACTGCTTACCATCTTCATAAACAATGTATTTCATTTTTTTTATATTTTATTGATTATTATAAGTAAATAAGTAATCAATATATATTTTATTTATCTCATGTTTAAGATTTGGTAAATAATTAAATAATTATATAATTAAGAGGATCAAAAATAAAACAAATCAAAAAACATGAAGAAAACAAAGCTGTTATTACACGAATAGTAACTATAATATGAAATTGTTTATAATTGGGTAACATAAAGTCATATGTAAATCATATATGGGATTAAATAAATTAATATTTATATATTACAGATTTATAATAAACTGATATTTATTATAAGAGAGGTTTGAGTGCATACAATGAGAGTTAATACATGAGGTAATAGATTTTTGTCTCAATATTATTTATGTGGGACACATTTTCTATACACTACTTATTTATTTCTTGTGGTGTATATAATTTCCATGAAATTATTTTTTTAATATTTTTCTAAATATTATGTTTTTTTAATATCCATATAATATTATTTCACTAATTAATTATATGTTTATGCTTATTATAATGTGTTAAGGGGTTATCTCATAATCTCATCATTATTTAGGACTGTTTTAATTTATGTATCCATCAGGGGAATATTTTTCACTGATGCTATTGGTTTCAAAAAATATTTTCAATATTTTTAATATAGTACAATGTTTTTTTAATTTCATTTTCCCCATTATTTACTTTAAAAAAGTTAATGAAATCTTTTTATCATTTTCCAAAATAATACACTTTATGAGTTTTCTTACCAACGTAAATTGAATGTTAATTAACATATAAGTCATGAATAAAACTTACCACCATAAATATTTTATATTGTTTTGATTCTTCATTTACATGTTTTTAAGTCTATTTTTAAATAAAATAATTTCTTTCATTAATGCATGATATTTTAAAAAAAATGATTTTGCAGTGGTAGGGGTCTTCATATAAATCTACTTTCATTGAGTAATAGTTTGATGTTATAAACCTAAATTCATGGATGAGGTGGGTATAGATCCCATTTTACTTATCGTGTCATTAAATTATTTTCTATCATGTTATTTAATATTATGTTATATATTATTTTTTAATGGATCTTATTATTTAAATGTTCAAAGTGGTATGAGACGCCCTCAATGTTTAATGATTTAATTATCAAATATTTTTCTCCATGTCAAAATTCTTGATATTATTTTACATATTTATTTATATTTATATAATATAATTAAAAATTAAATTTTATATCTATTTTTCATTTCATTTAGATTTTTCAAGATGAACATTTCTCATGTTTTCAATAAAAAAAATTTATAAAATGAAAAAAGAAATATTATGTTTTTTATCTTACACACATATAATGAATTTCCTTCCACCGTCACAATTATTTAATTTTTAATATTATTTTTAATTATTACATACATTATTAAATGGAAAATAATATTCCATTATTCATGGGAAATTTTTTATTTAAATAGGTTATTTTTTTAAAAGGTTGTTTTTAAAATATTCTTTGTTCATATGGGTTTAATAACAGTTTTTCCTCAATAATTTTATATGATATTATTTTATTATTTTTATCCATGTCAAAACCCTCTGAAGAGTATTATAAGTAATTTAGGTTTTTCACTTAGGATATAATTTTATAAAATTTATTTAATGTTTTATGATCTGTTTGACTATTGATTTTCTATTTAGATATCATTCTGGGTTAATATTTAATGTATTTTTAATTTATATTCATATATTATTTATGTTTCACTTCATTTATATGGGGAATATATTGGATATAGTAAGTGAAGGGTGGGGCCCACTATAGACCCTCAAAGTGCCAGTAGGTCTCATGATACAAACTATATATGATCTTGGTTAAGTATTTGCCAATTTATTTTCAGAAATGGATTTGGATGAGGACATAACCATTTATTTTTAGATTTCATGTATAAGGAATCAAAGGTATGTTTCAATTTTTTAACACAATTCATTATATATTTATTAAATTAGTCATTGATATTCCATTAGATTATTTGACTAGTATAATATACACTGTTATATTTCCTTGGTCATGTGTTTATTTAAATGGAATTTATTTTAGTTTTTTACATTTCCATATTGTTTATGACATATTTACTCACACCTCGTGTTGTACACTTACCCTTACTGTGCATTTGAGATCACTACTTTCATATGTTTCATTTTTTACCTAGAATTCCATGTTTTATATTATGTCCAATATATAGGGATACAAAAAAGGGGAATTATTGATGACTTAATGAGACTATTTTTGTATTTTATTATTTAAAATTTAATTTTGATTTCAGGAATGATTCTTGTTTTCCAAGACTAATAAACTATTTAATTCTTTGGGATGTGATTCTGTGAATCTTATTCCAATATAATAAAGTAAGGCCCTAGCTCCAAGATAATGGAGGCATATTTCCATCAATGTACTCATGTAGTTCTATCAATATGTTTATTCCTAGAGCCATATCATTAAAATTAGAAACACATATATAATGAAACATTATACAAAATAATAACTTTTATATAATAAGGATTCACATAAATCCATAATAATTCATCCTCCATACCTTGAAACACTGTAAACCCCTAAGGTTTTACAAGTAAATTAAATTCATGAAATACTAAGAATATATGAAAAAACTCTATCTTAAGCATATAGTTATAAAGTAGACATTAAAACATAATGTTGTCACTTTTATGTTTTGAATTTTCAAAATCCTTCACTTATAACTGTGATCAGTATGTTCTTTGGAGTCTGATGGAGCCAACATGATTTTTGGTGAATATAAACATACCATTATGAATTGTAATATAAATTTTAATATGACCCTAATGAATAGTAAATTGTATAATAATGTTATTTTTATATTGTTATAA
Source organism: Viscum album (assembly GCA_963277665.1). NCBI lineage: Eukaryota > Viridiplantae > Streptophyta > Magnoliopsida > Santalales > Viscaceae > Viscum > Viscum album. The sequence goes on along the minus strand of OY728133.1, from coordinate 2,057,892,120 downwards.
GATAATGAGATCGTGATTAATTTTTCAAGGTGATATAAAAACAGTTATTGTTTTAAAATTGTTATTTTTGGAATAAAATATGATTTTACATAAAAATTAAATTAATAAAATATAGAAAATTATTTTTAAAAAATGTATTTCGTTTTTGAATTATATACGTCAAAAATAGTTATGGTTATTTTTTTTGATTTTTCCAGAATTCTTGAAATTTTTATGAATAGTAAAATATGATAATTTATGATAAATGATAAATACTAGTTTTATTACATCATATGTGATTCAAGGCTAATTTAAGAACACTTGGTTCAAACTCACATACACTTATTACTATTTGGGGTCACATGAATCATGTCTATTCATAATCTTTGAATTTTTTTTAAAATAATGTAAAATCCCTCCTCTTATCCACTATAAATACCTCCATTTTTCCCTCTTCCTTTCACAAATCTCAATACTTGATCATTATCTATGTTCTTCAAAATACCCTAAAAGATGTTCTTCACTATTCCCATGACCAGTTGTTCTCATCAAAAGGCCATATCCAAAGGCCTTAAGGAGGATCTCAAAGAGAATAGATCAAGATGTAAGAACCCTTTTCCTTTTTCATGTGTTTTCTTTTCAATTGCATTATTTTATTATAGTCTCTTACACTCCCATTATCCAGGTCGAATGAAATCTCCAAAATTGTATATGTTTCCTATGTTATTATATTCATGAAAAATATTCCTCATCTTTCTTCCTCTTATTCTAAACATAATAAAGACATCGTTCTTGATGTGTCGTTTACCAAAAGTGTCGACAATGTGATTTCAATTTCCATTACACCCTTAAGATATGATCATAAAACACGTTTCATTGTTTAAATAGAATTTAAATTTTATGGTGGAACCTATTATATGTTCTGGAATGAACTTAAATTCATAACATTAAATTATATAATGAAACAAGCTCATGATTATCGAAGAACCACCAAAAACGATCTAAACAAATAACATTAATGTTTTATCTAATGATTAATCATCATATATGATAAAAAAATTATTAATGGTATCATTCTATATTATATAGATATATGAATATCATTTCATTCCACTTTTTTATTTTCATTTATTTACAATAAGAAAATCAATTACAAATTGGTCATGAAAATCACATAATGAACACACCCAAAATAATGAAAGGAACTAAATACTAGTATATAAAGGGTTAAATAATGTTATGAAATGATGTTATAATGTGTTATAAAGATTAAAATGATTGTTTTAAGAACAATAAAAATCATTTAACCATTATACCAGATCATTGCACATGTTTCAAGTAAAACAAACCTGAGGTAGGGGAATTCATAACCCAATTTCCATTCATTAGGTTAACCATTTACTTTGTAAATTTTGTGGTTTTATAATAATTTATGTTATGAGATTTTTTATATTATTTTTTATTATGTTTTCTTACATTTTTTAAAAATAATCATTTGATTCTATTTATTATCATATAAATTATATGTTATTTGTAAGTGACTTTTATTATAAAATCATCTTTTAAACTTATAGTTTTACAAAATTCATAGTGAATGTTTTCATACAATTATTATTGTTTGATGATTTTGTTATGGTTATTGTGAATTGTTTAAGATAAAGGGTGGGACCTATTTCTCCCCCAATGCATTGTGTATGTCTATGTTGTATGTCGGCCGTATGGTGACTCCATGTGTAGCTGCGAGGGTTACACCAAAAGGTAGCTGTGAGGGTTACATTGTAAGGTGCACATGAGGGTTAAAACTCATAAGGTATAAATTATGGTTACAATATAAGTATTTAGTCCCTCAAGATACCATTAGGGTTCTATTTATGTTATTTATGGTTTGTTTAAATCTCATGGAAATCTCACGTTTCACAATGTAAGTATATATGGGTGAAAAGTATGCGTTTTTGAAAATGATTTCACACGTTTACATGTATTCATTAGATAATGTTCTATTTACTTATTTTTATATCCCTTATTGTGATTTTTGTGCCCATCCATTGTTTTTAAATTATTTTCACAGGCTATAAAGATGTATAAGACAAAGAAGGGGCCATGTTAATTGTTATTATGATTTGTCAAAGAAACCATGTTTTATTTTAAATGTTTTCTATTTTGGAAGAAATGGATACTATTTTTGTGGTATCTTCTCTATATAAATGTTGAATATTATTTATGTATTATATCCCAATTCAAAAAAACACTAAACGTTAAAATATCCTCAATATCAATGGAAGGGATTACTTGACTAAAATTAATGATTATGTAATTTAATAAGGTTGGTTTCTTATAGTTGTTTTCAGGGGATGGGTTAGATAACTATAGGGGTTATGATGATTTTAATAGAATTCCAAAAATGAATTTTAAAATATAGTTATTTTGAAATGTTATAGCATTTAAATATTACCATTTTTCAACAACTAAGATATGTTTTTTTCAGAATGGTTTTCCACAAAAGAAACATGGAAGCTAAAGTTGAAAGGCACTGACAGAATGATATCCTTATGAATCTGCGGCCTGGAATGGTAGGGATTAGAACAGATTAGTTTGTGACAGTAACGTCTCAGCTGAAATAAGAAATAAATGGTGGTGGAATCAATGTTAGAGAACAAAAATAGGTACCACATATGTAACTTGATGATAGTAGAACATTTTTTTGAGGAAACACCCTCTAACTTTTAGTGGATATTATAACCTAATATCTACTGAAGGATGAATTAAATCCCTTGAAAGATATTAGATGTTATGGGATGTTCAGATAATCAAAATTTAAGTCGTTCAATTTATCATTCTGAAGGTGAAACTGATCAGTGGTGTTCAATGGTCATGAATATTAGGGGTAGAGAGGAGATTGATTCCTTTAGGTGTGATGAATTTAAAAGTATTTTCCTTGAAAAATATTTTACCAAGGTGGTTTGACTTATGTTGGAGTAGAAATTACTTTTATTGAAGAAAAAGGTGGAATATTCATTTGTTGTTTATGGAGATAACTTCACCTGATAGGTGAGGTATTCTCCAAATATTATTCTGGATCATTATAAAAAATCATCCATTTTGACTCAGGATTGAAGCCATGGTATTGAAAGGAATTCACCTCATGTGATTTTTAATGTTATGAGAAACATTTATGATGTTCTAAGGGGGTATAAATGGAGTTTGATGATGATCGCATGCACATTGAAAATAATGAGAAGAGGAGGTCCATATAGAAAGTGGTAGGTAAGTATCAATCATTGAAATTAGATCATAAGAATGTACGGTTATCAATTTGTGAAATGTGAGGAAAAAATAACCATGAGGAATTCCTTACCAAAACTGGGATGTGTTTTTTATGAGGTAAGTTTTTATATATGGCCTAATATTGTAATGAAAATGATCCTCAAACTAATCCTAATAATAAAACTGTTATGTTTTTTAAATGTGGTGAGATGGGTCATTTTTCAATTTTCTACCCAAATAAAGATCCAAATGATGCGAAGAATCCAAACTATAAAAAGATAGGTGTTGTGAGATCATTTGAAACTACATCATCAGAGGTTGGGCTATCCAACGAAGTGGTATCTTGTACTTTGTTTTTTTTATTTTATTTTTCTGATGTTTTTTTATATGGGGTCTATATGTTTCATTTATTTTTGAGAAATTTTCTAGTAATTTGTAAATATCACCTCCACTAATGAGATAAAAACATATCGTTAAAACACCATGGGGAAATGTTACATCAAAAATTCATTTTAAGGATATTATTATTTTTATCTCTGGATGGACATTACCTATAAAAATTATTGTATTTACCTTGGTTGTTTTTGTTGTTATTATGGGAATGGATTGGATTTCTATTTATCATGCTAGTATTGACTGTAGAGATAAAGAATTTGTTTTTCTAGATATAGTTTTTGTTTGTATACAATAAAAAACCCATACAATTAATAACATATCTAGAAGCTAAAAAAATATTTAAATATTTAAATGAAAGTCATCTTTCTCACATTGTTGAAAATTAGGGTATTGTTCAGCTTAATGAGGTTCCAGTGGTAAATAAATATCTTGATGTTTTTTCTGATGAGTAACCTGGTGTTATACCTGACCGGTAAGTTCAATTCACTATTGACTTAATTCCTGATGATAATCCAATTTCAAAACCCACTTACCAAATAGAACAAATGGTAATTTTTGTGGATGAAAATTTAGTTGCATGATTTTCTTGATAAAGGATTCATTTGTTCTATAACTTCACCATGGGGTGCTTCTATTTTGTTTGTTAAAAAGAATGATGGTTCCATAAGACTTTTCATTTATTAAAAATGATTTAATAACATCAATATTAAAAACAACTATCCTTTTACTCACACCAATAACATATTGGATCAGCTCCAGGGAGCTTGGTACTTTTCCAAGATTGACATGAGATCCAAACACCATCAGCTAATTTTGAAGGAGGATGACATCCCAAAAATAGTTTTTCATACTAGATATGGGAATTATGAATTTTATTTATTCAATTTTGGTTAACTAATACACCTGTTTTATTCTTATACATTTTGAATAGAATATTTCATGAGTTCATCGATAAGTTTTTAGTTTTATTTATTTATGACATTCTAGTATTTTCTATGAGTAAATAGGTGCATGATAAATATCTAAGGGTTGTTTTGAAACCCTAATGGAAAAGAAACTAAATGGAAAATTCATCAAGTGTGTTTTTTTGTTGCAATAGATTAATTTTATTAGTCACATTGTAACTAAGGATAGAATAGTAGTTGACCGTGCCAAAAAAAAAGTGGTTGATGACTGGAAAAGACCAACAAATGTTACATAGAATCATAGTTTTATTGTATGAGTAGGATATTTACAATGAGTTATTAAATCCTTTTCACAAATATCTAGCCCATTATATAAGTTAACATGAAAAGGGGTTAAGTTTGTTTGGATAGATTAATTTGATCTATCTTTCTAGGAACTAAAGAAAATATTGGAAAATGCTCTAGTTTTGGCCTTAACTTCACAAAATTGTCCGTTTTTTATCTACAATGATGATTCATTTAATGGAGTTTTTTGTGTTTTGAAGAAGAATGGTTAGGTAATTGTTTATGATTCAATACAACTAAAACCCCATGAGTTTAATTATCACATACATGTTTTATAATTGGAATATGTGGTTTTTTCTTTGAAAATTTGGAGGCATCAATTATTCAGATCCAAATTTCAAATAGATACAGACCATAAAATTCCAAGGTATATATATTAACACTGGAGGAATTAAAAATGTTATAGATGAAATGGAATGAATTGATAAAATATTTTGATTACATGATTAATTACCATCTAGAAAATGAAAAAAAGTGGTGGATTCCTTGATTCGAAAACATCACGCATCATTACCCATGTTATGTTTGGAACATAATCCCATGATTAATGATTTTAAGAGTTTGGGAATAGATGATGTTGTTCTAGGAAATACATCTATTTCATTTTAGTTATCAGTGCACTCATAGTCATGAAACGGAATTATTAAGCAAATAAGGAAGACCGTGAGCTATAAAATAATGTAAAATTGGTAAAAATGGGTTTTTTTCATAATTTTACCTTGATAAAGATTTCATTTTGAGATTTTGAAAACGATTTTATTTGAATTGTGATTCCTAATTTTAGAAGTATTTATTGTGTAAAGATCATATTTATCCATTTTTATTTCGTCATAGAAGTACTATGATGTACATATACCTTTAAGAGTATTACTACTAGGATGGAATGAAAAGAAATATTATAGAAATTACAAGGAAATTTTGGACATGCCAATAGTTTAAATCAGAGTGGAATTTACTAAAGGTAATGATTCATACTTTACCAATGACTTAGTAGAAATGGGAATATATATCCATGGAAATAGTGGTGGGACTACAAAAGAATAATAGAAGTAAAAAATGTGCTTTGGGTGATTATTGGTCAGCTGACTAAATTTTCACATTTCCTTCCTATTAAAGATACAATTTATTTGGATCATATTTATAGACTGTATCTCAACCTAATTTTCAGGTTACATGGTACTCTTCTTTCCATTGTATCTAACTGGGATCCCAGGTTCACTTCTAACTTTTGGATGGGCCTCCAGAAGTCATTGGGCATAGAATTAAATTTCATTACATCTTTTCATCCTCAATCAGATAGGTAGTCAAAATGAATGATTGAGACCTTGGAGGATATGAATCAAGATTATTCAATATAAAACTATGGAGTTTTGGATCAATATTATTAATTAGTTTAGTTTTCTTATAATAACAATGTCCATTACATTATACAGATGGAAATTTTTGAGGCGTTGTATAGGAATCAATGTAAAACTCCATCATTTTGGGATGAGTTCAGGGAAAGAAAGTTTATGGGAACAGAATTAGTAGAGGAAGTGTCTAGGAAAGTGATGATGATCTAATAACTCATGAGGAAAAATCAGAGTAGGTATAAATGTTCTGCAGACAATAGGAGGAAGACTTTTATTTTCAGTTAGTTCGATCATGTTTTTCATTGAATCTCACTATGGAAAAGCATTGTGTGTTTTGGTAGGAAAGGAAATATATGTCCATGGTTCATTGGACCTTTTTAATTTTGAGAGAAAGTTGGTCAAGTCACCTAATGAGTAGCTTCGCCTATAAGTTTATCTCAGGTACATAATGTATTTCGGGTTTCTATGTTGAGAAAACATGTGCCAGATTCATGTCATATTTTGATCCCAGAATTAGTTCATCAGGAAAGGAACCTTTATTATAAAGAGAAACCAATTATGATTCTTGATCAAAGGGAAAATGAATTATGAAATAAGGTAATCCACTAGTTATGGTTTTGTGGAGAAACCACATGGTTGAAGAAGCAACATGGGTGTTTGAAAATTCTATGAGGGAAAGGTAACCTCACTTGTTTAATAATTAAATAAATTAAAAAAAAATGAGGACACTATTTCCAAAAGGTAGGGATAATGTAACACCCTATGGTATTACAAATAAATTAAATTCATGAAATACTAAAACACTATAAAACAAAAAACATTAAGGAGATAATTATGAATTATACATTAAAACATAATTTTGTCACTTCTATATTTTTAATTTTAATGAATTTTCATCTACAATTGTGATATGTATGTTATTTGGAGTCTGGTAAAGACAAATTGATTTTTGGTTAATAGTAGCGTACCATTATGAATAGTAATATATCATTAATTAATTTTATATTTAATTATTATTTTATTTTCTTAATTTTATAAGTTAATGAAATAGTGATAAAATATTCATGGTGATAGAAAATCAATTATAGATTTATAATAGTTATTTTTGGAATAAAATATGGTTTTATTTAAAAATTAAATTATTTATATTTAGAAAATTATTTTCATAAAATGGAATTCATTTTTTAATTTTAATTGTTAAAAATGGTTATGGTGTATTTTTGTGATTTTTTTGAAATTCTTGATTTTTTTATTAATAGAAAATTATGATAAATTATGATAAATGCTAAATACATGTGTTACTGGAACATAGGTGATGCAATGCTCATGTAAGAACACTTGGTTCGAACTAACAAGCACTTATTAATATTTTGGGTCACATGAATCAATAATATTCATAGTCATGAGAAATAATATTAAAATAATGATTAAAATAATGTAAAATCTGTCATCACCTCCACTATAAATACCACCCGCATTCCCCTCTTCCTCTCACAACTCTCAGGGATTGATAATATTCCATGTTATACCAAATCCCCTCCCCAAAGCTCGTTTCCATGTCCTACTATTCTTATCGAAAGGCCAATACAAATGGCCTTAAGGAGGATCTCAATGAGAATAGATCAATAGGTAAGAATCCTCATCCTTTTTGTCATGTGTTTTATTTTCAATTCCTTTCTTATATTATACTCTCATACCCACCCCTTATCCAAGAGGTAGGAAATCTACATAATTTAATATATTCTATATTTTATCATGTTCATGTTCTAAAATTCTTCATCTTTCTTCTTCTCCTCTTCCTCTTTTTCTAAAAATAAATAAAAAATAACATTCATGATGTGTCGTTTACCAAAATTATGGACGATGAGATTACAATTTCTATTAATTCATTAAAATATGATCATAAAACCCTTTTAATAGTTTACAAATAATTTAAATTTTATTATATAACCTTTTTAATGTTTTGAAATGAACTTTTATGCACGACATTAAATTATATATTTAAACAAGTTCATGATTATCTAGGAACCAGAAAAAAAGTTTTAAACAAATATCATTAATGTTTTATCTAATGATTCATCACCATATATGATAAAAAAATATTTATGGTATCATTATATATTATGGAAACATATTAGTACCATTTCATTCATCATCTAGAATTTCATTTCTATAAAAAAACAAAATCAAATACAAACTGCTCGTCGAAATCATGTAAAGAACACACACAAAAAATAGAAAGGAACAAAATACTAATAATTAAAGGGTAAAATGATGTTATGAAATTATCATATATGGTGTTATAAACATGAAAATTTATATTTTAAGTAATTATAACACTCTTTAAAACATTATGAAATAGTTTTTTACAAGTTTAATGAACAAAAAACTCGAGTAAGTGAATTCTTAAACCAATTTCTATTGTTTGGGTTAAACTTCTACTTCATTAATTGTGTGTTTTAAATATCATTTTTTTATAATGTTTTTTTTATATCATGTTTTATTATGTTTATTTAACAATATTTACACATATTAATTTCATTATATTGATTCGTATATCAATTCTATGTTATTTTTAAGGGTTTTTTCATAAAAATCCTCTTTTTAAACTTCTAGTTTTACAAAAGTCAAAGTTAAAGCTTGTATATTAGTATTATTGTTTGATGATTTTGTTATCATTATTTGGAATAATTTATGATTATATGTGGGACCTATATCTCCCTCCAATTCATTTGGCATGTGTTAGAAGGAGGTCGACTATATGGTTACTCCAAGCGCAGTTGCGATGGTTACACCATAAGGTAGACATGAGAGTTACATTGTAAGGTAGTAGTGAGTGTTACAAATAATAAGGAATACAAGAGGGTTATAATATTAGTAATCCATACCCCCAATATAAATTAATTTTCCTATTTATGTTTTTTATGTTTTTTGAAAATCTTGTGGAAATATCAAGTTTCACAATGCATGTATATATGTGTTATAAGTACACCTTTTGGAAAATGATTTCATATGTTTACAATTATTCATGGAATAATGTTTTTTTCCTTATTTATTTATCCCTTTATAATATTATAGTGAACAAACAACGTTTTTAAATGGTTTTCAAATGTAAAAATTATGTGTAAGATAAATAAGGGAGCCAAATTAAATGTTAAGATGATTTCTAAAAGAAATCATGTTTTATTTGAAAATTTTAAAATTAGGGAATAAATGGATACTGTTTTAGTGGTTTCTGCTCTATATAAATGTGGAATGTTAGTTATTTATTATGTCACAATTATCTAAAACTATAAACATTTAAAGACACTCAATATGAAAGGAAGTGATTTCTCGATTAAATTCAATATTATATGATTTAATATGGTCGGGTCCTTATAAAGATTGTCAAAACCAATGAAATTTCACTACTATCATCCATCCCTAATCATGGTCATGGATATAAAAGAATAAAAACTTTCATAATTCATTTTTTCCATTAAAAACCATTTTTCCATTTTTTGACCATATTTATCATCATTTGCAATTACCAGTATTATATTCAGAACAATTTATTTTTAATTACAAAAGCAAGAAAAATCATTTTCATTTAAAAAACTCACAAAAAACATTTTTTTGTGCCTACTAAAAATGTAGTATGTTTAAATAATTACATATTTAATAGAATTATACACATATACAAAAATCTCCCGTTATACTAGTACTTGATGATAATCTAAAAACAAATAATAAAATCACACAAAATGTGAATCAATCAAGGTAAAATAACATTAAACTATAACAGAAAACAACAAGAATATAAATCTCTCCTTAGGTATTTTTGTTTTCCCCTATACATGGGTTAACTACTCCCATGAATGATCTAATGAAAAAGTCTGGAATCATTAAATTATCTAGTCCCTTATTACCAAATAGTATAATAAAATAAAAATCAAGATTTGATAAAACATTATAATGTCCCGATCAGAGTACCACATGTCGGTGCCCCATGACAGTTGGTCACATGACCTTAAGCACACCTTCCCATACACCAGAAGATACCATCTAGTATCAAGGGTCAAAAATGGATATCATGTGGAGACTATACCCTCTTTATCAAAGAATCATAATAGATTAAATAAATTAACAATATCCAAAACATAATAACCAATAACCAGAATAATACCATAACCAATACAAACTAGTATCACATGATGAAACAAAATAGAAAAACAATATCCAAACCAATGTGATAGATATGTCATGTCATATATGTGTCCAGTGTGAAATGAAAAACTGAAATAGAAACGATAAAAATAACCAATTGGGCCCTGATAGAACATCTAATTCTATTATCTATATTTCATTCCAAATAATTCATCTAATATGGGGATATTTCCCTTATCCATCCATGAAAATGTAAAGTCTATTCGGGTACTATTCATGAAGCTTCAGTAGGGTATGAGTAAAAATTATAGGCCACCACCAATGGTTTATAAAATCATATATAGTCTACAACAATATATGTAGTTGTTTAAAGAATAAAATACGACAAATAATGTAAATATTTTTCACTTTAAATTATTATTTAATCAAACACCAAAATTTCTTGGGTGTACAATGAGACTTGAACCACCAATACCTACTTCATCACATGATATAGATTGAACTGTCCAAAAATTAATATCACATTTCATTCTATCATGAGTTTCCATTAATTAAGACATTCCAATTCACATTCATACAATGTGGTAGAAGATCGGTAGTATAGAACCTCGTGGGTATTTTGAACAACAGTCCACATCCCACAACTCACTGATCACATCTATATATATATAAATTGGGGGATAGAGTGGAAATTTGGATCCTCATTAGTATTTGGATTATAAGTCCCTTACCCAAAACTCATTCAAATAAATCACAAAAAAATGGTTGCACATTTCGAACCATTTATCATCAATTATCATAACTCATTATTCAACCACTACAAAATTTCATTTATCAATAATAATAACAATTATAATAATCATTTTCATCTTATCATCTCACCCCATGGGTGGATACTAACTTCATAATTCCATTAAACTCTAATTTCATAAATCTAATTATTCATCAATTGAAAAATCCTATTATTCATCAATTTCAAAATCATAAATCCAACCTATTTTATTATCACATTAGATAAATAATTTGTTAATAAATTCAATATAGAATGAAATTTACTAATATGTTACATAAACACATTTAAATTAAATACTAAGGGAATTTATAATTATAACGCATACATCTAATATATTTAATATTTATTTTCCATGTCAAAATTCCCAAAAATTGAAGTGGAACAATCAAGATCACAACAACATGGAATATCTTGGACCAAAAACCATATAAAACATTAAAAATATTATTAACCATGAAAACCTAGATATAAACCGTCACCAATGGAGGATAAACAGTCTTATTTGATTGAGAATGAGATATGAGAGAGATAGAGAGGATCAAATCTGGGAAATAGAAACTTAACAAAGAGGAACTAATCCTTCAACTAGATCATTGATTCACCATGAAAAGTAATTGAGGAGCCTTGGAGTCTTCCCTTGAGGTTAAAAAATCATAGGAATTGGTTTAGGGTTGAGTATGGGAGAATTAGGGTTAATACTAATGGGTTAAATAATTATTTATAAATTTTCATGGGCTTAAATCCCATGCACATGGTTTCTATGGAAAGGGCACATGGTCATCAAAACCATGCACCATAACAATGCGACTCATCTTAGGGGTCACACGGTTTCTTCTAAGTGTTTCTCCATTAAAAAAATCATGCACCATATATGAAAACGCCCACATTTTTGGGTTTCATGGTTTATATAGGGTGGCATCATGGTTTAGCCGAACTCTGAACCAACAGTGTTAAAACTCTTATCTCTCCAAATAAGGTGGACAATTTCTTAGGATAAGCCGCACCATTTTCCCTTACCATGCACCAACCATGCAAAACCCCTTGGTCTTCCAAACTAATAAAATTTCACATGAAAAAAACCATAAACAAAAACAACAAATGTATAATGAAAACAAGGGAAAATGATACATTAAAATGATAATGAGACATATCATGAAAATTTCAAGATCTTAAATTATGTTTTGTGATTTTTCTAAAAACATTTATTTTTTTATGGATAATGAAAGAAGCCTATTTTTTTCTTAATTTTCATGTCTTATTATTGATAAAAAATAAAATATTTTGAATTCTAATTTATATTAATAGAAGTTTACATTTCTTGTAAATAATATTAATTAATTACATAGTAATAAACATTATACTTTATATTATAATAAAAATAATTTTAGACATAGAATTTGTTTTTATTTCAGAGAATAGGTTTCCCTCCTATTTTAAAGAATTATTATTAAATGAAATTGAATTACTTATGGATATTGAATTTGGTAAAATGGATTCCATATTTGAAATCTTCATAATTAATAATATTTAAAAAGTTCAAATTAATTTTTTCACATAATTTATATTAAAAAAATTAAAATTTGTCACCAAGGAAAAAGGGTAAATTTGGTTAACCGTGTTTAAAAATCTGCGATAAGGGAAACAATATTAATAATATATTTTTTTATATATTTACATATACACTTATATACATTGGTTTGAAATATATAATCTTGTTAAAAATATATCCATGAAAATGATCTAAATAATAAGTAAAGAAAAATAAAAAAATCCACTTAATTGTTTTTAATTTTTTCTTATTTATTCACATAGGGGTAAATTTTTTGAATAAATATTAATTATAAATTTAAGAATTATGTAAGTAATTTCATTTTTTTATTTATTTATAAATTTTATATTAAATAATCACCTTAAATTATTGCACAATGCCGACATAGTATTTATTATATTAATTGAAAATTAATATAAATAATCCTAAAACTATTAAATGTAATAATATTGGATTGAATTATAGTTTTAAATTTTTTAGATAACTGTAACATAATATGGATTTTTTAGAGGTTTAAATTCTAACTCTTTTGTTATTTATGTCTTTAATGTCAAATTAAATGAATGGTTTAAAAATTTCATTAATTATCTTTTAGGAAAAATGATAATTATTATATTATTTTAAAATCATAAAAATCATGTAAGTGAACTATTAATAATATAAATGTTCTAATACTTCATCTCTTTTTAATTTATGATCCTATTATTACTTAATATGTAAACTTATTTCACCTTAATATTGAAAAATTCAATACCATTGTAAAATTTTAACCAAAATATAACGGTTAAAAAATAAGGGTTAAACCAAAATATAAGGGTTAAAATGGTAGAAAAAAAATAAATTTCATTAGATGAGTATATTTTGAACCTCGTATCTTTTAAATTAATATATTTCCTTTTTTTGAATTTTCATTGAGGATTATTTTATTATATATTAATATCTTTAGAAATTTCAAGCATGTCATTTCCATCCATTATAAAAGGACACCCCTTTATTAAACTTATTCACACCATAGAGAGGAATATAACTCTAAAAAAACATGAAAAAACCTCTCTCAAACATCCATATACATATTAATTTGGTTATTTTCATCTTCGGATACCAACCCTAGGGTCATTAATAAGAGATATAAATGTGGGTTCTTTAAGAAAATGTAATCATTTTTACAACTGTTTGAGAATTATTTTTTCTTATACATTGTCTAAATTTGTTATATCCAATATAAAATAATAAGTACAACATCATTATTATACATAGATTTTGTTTTTATAATTGGATAACCTTTTTTATCTATTTTCAATCAATTAAAATTAGAGAAAAAATACTTGTGCATACGAATGACAAAATTTCACCATGTAATGGTGTTCTTAAATTTTCATCATCAATTTACCAATATGGTTATAAAGATGAAAGTATTGTTTATATATATGGAAATAATTAAAAAGTTGTTTCTTTCTAATAATAATATCATATCTAACTTCTTATCATTCAACTTGTAAAAAATGATAATGTCGCTCTTATGTTTGTGTGGACAACTGCTTCCATGAAGCGATGTGGTTCATTTTTTATATCCTTATTTCAAGAATAAATATCATTATTTATATAATTTATATATATTATATTTATAGTAATACTAAAATCCTAGATATTATGGAACCCAGAGAGAGGATTAGTGACTGAAACTACCAAATTGAATGTTATATAAAAGACAAAATAGTTAATGTTTTGAAATAATGATTTTTAAAAATAATTATTCATAATTGGAAACTAAAGTGTTAAAATGATATTATATATTATATAATAATTTTATATATGGTATTGTTAATTATTTATAATAAATATATATTTACTATTTTGAAGGTTATAATCACTTACATTTTAAATTGGACATGTGGTGCAAGTTTAGTTCACAATGTCCTCATTACTAGGAATTGTAAATGTTAATGTCATCATTAGAAGATGTATATGATCATTATATCTTAAAAAATAAATTTCTGTCTCAAATGGTTATTTCTGAATGTTATAAATTATTAGGTCCTTACGATCTCAATATAACTAAAGACACTGAAATAAGGTTTTTAACGAAAATTGACCTTGTTTATCTTTGGATCATAAATACATTCTCTTGAATGTCAATGTATTATTTTAAATGCTTTAAATAGTATTTAAAATATTATAAAATGTTTTATTAATGTCATTTTTATCCATTTTTTCTTCTTATAAATTAATTTTAAAAAGAATCATTTATCCTTTGTCCATCTGAGAAATCTTTAATCAAATGTGTGAACAAAATCATTTTTTAACATACACTGCCCAAAGGAAAATTCCAACTGCCATGAAGAATATTTTATTTAAAAATTCCATTACAAATTTAATTTTTTTTTTTAATTTAGATTTATTCCCATAAATAATGAATTTTTTTATAGTTTAATATATATAATTTTAAAATAAAAAAAGTATTTTCCTCAAGAAATCATCCATTGATATTTTACAGTATTTTCATCTATGTAAAAATTCATTAGTGAATATTATTGATGAATGGTGATACAGTATTTTGATAAAATTTTCCATATTAATATATATATCTTATTATTATGTTATATTTATAGATTTTGGAAAATATTAACATTTAACATGCTAGTTTTTCAATACGAATGTTTATGTTGATTATGATTCATGTTTTTTTATGTGATGAATGTATTGGACATAGTAAGGGATGTGAGGGGATCGATATACCCTCTACATGAGTAATTAGGTATCTTGAGACAAAATATTTTGGGTACTTTGTTTATACATTCCATTTTTTACATATTTTTTCATGGCATGGGGCCTTCACTGTATGGTTATGATATCCTAAATTATGTCGTCTATCATTATTTATCCATGAGATTTTTAAATTATTATTCTTACAATTAATTTACTCCCATTTTATGGTATTAGTTATATGGAATATTTGAACTATTTATTATCCCAACAATATTTTTCATGTTTTATTTATTTTATGATTTTTTATTATACGTTGACCCATATAGAGTATTTAATCCCAACCATTATTTTTTTATTCACTGATACACAAAGAAGGGGTCAATGAATTATATTTTGGATTTCCCAAAACTAATTAATAAAATTGGTACATTAATTATTATATAATATTTCATGTTTTTTGATGTAATTTGAGAATCTTTTATTTATCTAGTCTCATATGATGACAAAAGTATTTAGTCATTCGAGATGTGATCTATTTTATTTTTTGGATATGTCTTAAAATTATTAATGTCTCTAGGATAATAGATTTGGTGTGCTATAGTTAGTATCAGATAAGGATTATTGGAAACCTAGGAAAATTTATTAAGAGAATCATATATTTTAGAACATAACCTAATGAAAAACTTTTATGATTTTTCTAATTTTAGAATTATATCACAATAATTTTGTAATGTTAGAGACTAAATATTTTAATAGAAATAAATCACAATCTTGAAACTACATGTTGAAATGATTTTTGAACAGATGTATCTAATGTTTGTAACCCTTAAAAGAGTATATAATTTATATCGTTCACATGATTCTTGTGAATGATGAGTGTGCCCTTACTATGCATATGGTTTGACACTCCCTGGGGATATTATTGGGTTATATTATATTTCCCTTACAAAACATTATGAAATATTTTAAAATATTGATAATATTCCATGTGATACTAATCTTATGATTCTATGATTATCTAAGA
Source organism: Viscum album (assembly GCA_963277665.1). Classification (NCBI taxonomy): domain Eukaryota; kingdom Viridiplantae; phylum Streptophyta; class Magnoliopsida; order Santalales; family Viscaceae; genus Viscum; species Viscum album. The sequence goes on along the minus strand of OY728133.1, from coordinate 2,057,875,661 downwards.
ATAATGTTTCATGACATGTAAGGTGTTTTAAAATTTTTTGAATTGTATATTATGATACAATATTTTATTATCTCATCTCGTGCATTACATTGTTTATAAATGAAACCTATTTGAAAAATTGAAATGTGTATCAATGAACATAATCTATATAGGGATTTACCTCCTAGTCAAGGAAATGAAACTAATGATGAAATTAGAGAGGGGGAAATTTTAATTATTTTGACGTAGATGACTTAGGATATGACCATTAACCATTCTAATAGTGAGAAACCTACTAATGTACAATGTGGTGAAACAATGATGTGATGTTTCATGAATTATAAGCCTCTATAATTTCATGGGAAAAATAATCCATTTATTGCTAATAAATGGATCAGTTTTTCATTTAATATATTTCTTTCCTTGGGATGTAACGAAAGGGAAAATGTTTTCACAGTAGTTTATCATCTCACAAGGTATTATGATTAATGGTGGCCATTGATTCAATAAAAAAGCATTATGATATAATATTAAACATGGATTGGAAGGATTTCATGATATTTTCCGGGGAAAAATAATTTCCTTGGAAAAAACAAGTGGATATAGATAGAAAATTCATGTGTCTAAGACAAAAGGAATATTAAAATTTTCTAATGTTTTGAGACTAATTTTCAAGGGTATCAGTTCAAGCTCTAGACTATGTATGTTATCTAATAAGAAATATTATCCATTTATATGTTGTGAAAAATAAAATCCCTCAAAGGGAACTAGTATCCCACACATTCTCAGGATATTAAAATATAGTACAATGTGATATCAAGATAGGTAAATATTATCCAAGTAATATGAATTTAAAGGGATGAATGATAATATTAGGGAGTTTTATAAATATGTAAAATGAAATATAGAAAAAGTTAAGATAGAAACAGATAAATATCCAACATGTAATAAACAAGGAAATAAAAACCATATAATATGATTCCTGGGAATAATAGATCATGTTATGTATAGAGATAATGTTCTATTTTCTAGTGATTACATGGGAATGAAATATGATTCCCATTTTAAATTCATCAACTATTATGATATGGATCACTATGGGAATCAATATCCCATGTGTTAAGGGAATTTCCTTAGAAAATTTCAAGGGAGAAAATCTATACATATATGATCACTATTTATGAGGTTTAAGTTCCTAAATATGTACTTCAATGTACATTAATCATAAATTCAAATTTAACTAATGATTTATTTGATTTTAGAAGATCGTACTCTTATTTATAATCATCTTTTTCTATGAAAATTAGATATTTCCATATCCACATAGGAATTGAGTTTTTAGTCTAGACACTGAGTGGAATTTCCACCACAACAAGTAAGATTCATTCAGTTACCAATATAACACATAAACATTTACTATTTATAGAATTTATTATTATTCCTACAGTTCACATTGATATAATTCTGGGTATATATTTTCATTCAAAATATGATATACAAAAGTATTTCAAAGATAAGGATATTATAATATACAATGAATATGTATAATTTCTTATCTTCGTAGGGGAGACTTAAACATATAAATCATATCTAGATCCACCTCCAGTAGACCGATTTAATGAAATTATAGAATAATAATAAATTAAACGACCTATGAATGAAGAAGATAACCCTTGGATATAATTTGTTTCTATTATGAATGAACATATTGATTTTTTTACTAAATAACCACATTAACATCTACCAAATTTTTCAAATGAGTTTTCCTTTTCACTAATACATAAGGAAAAAACTATACATAAGACTCCCCATATGATAACTAATGTAGAGCTAGTGGAGTCAAATAAGAAACTACATTTGTTTTGTGATAATGTATTTATTCACAAAGTTGTTTTATTTTGTAGAGATCCTAACTTTTTTGTGAAGAAGGAGGATGATACTCTGTGTTTGTGTGTTGATTATAGGGAACTCAATTACATAATTGTAAAGATTATAAATACTATAAATTGTGTTGATGACCTATTTTATCAACTTCAAGGAGATTTTTTTTATATATTGATCTTTTTCCTAGGGTTAAATAATTTCATGTTTTGAGGAAATATAATCCTGATAAAACATTTAATACAAGGTATGTACATTATGAATTTTATGTAATTACTTATGGATTGACCAATGCACCCTTTATATTTATGGATCTAATGATTATAGTTTTCATGAAATCTATTGTTAATTTCATTGTGCTATTTATTGATGATAACATTATATAATCCAAATTTTATGAAGAACATCAAAGTCATTTATGATTCATTCATGAGACTTTTAGAGAAAAAGGTTTTATATAGAAAATTTAGTAAATGTGATTTCTAGATTCTTGAAGCTCTATTTCATGTCTATATTATATGTAATGATGAAATATCATTTGAACCAAAATGAACAAAGGCTGCTGAAGAATGGTCTACTACAACAAACATATACATGGTACATGGTTTCCTTGGATTAACATTTTACAGTCTATGCTTTGTTCATAAAATTTCATTATTAGAATTCCCATTTACTAATTTTACATCTAATGGGGATAAGACGCTATTGATATAGTAATTTATGAATGTTTGGAATAATTTAATAAGAGGTTGTTCAATGAACCAATATTGACACTACCATCAGGAGGGTTGGATATTTCATATATAGTAATATATCAATAAAGGTACATTGATGTATCCTTATATGGAAGATAATTAAATTTCAAATAAACCATGTAGGTTAATGATACATAAATAGAACTATCAAACAAAATATCATGAGTTGGTATTTGTAATCCCTTTATTAATGATATAGATACATTATCTATATTGTATTAAAATGTGAGATATTTACGGATCATAAGATTTTAAAATAAAAAATTTCATAGAAAATTATCAACCTCAGGAAAATGATATTCCATGATCCATTCTCTAATTTTGATGGATTAATACACTACCACCTAGTGAATGAAAATATGGCATCATATTCATTTAGATATAAATATCATAGTGTTTCATCCCAAATTATGATTAATATGGATCATATGTTCACTGATTTAGGAAATATGGATATTGGAATTATTGTTTAAATGGACTCCTCACTCCTTTTTTAAATTATTTTCCAACAATCATTTTTTTGGAAAGACAAAAAGTTCATTAATTTTTGAATTTATTTTTTAATATAAAATTAAAGGTGTGAATGATGGGATTTTGGAATAATTCATTTATGAATATGTTGTTATTAAATTTTTAATGAATATATATGTTCTATCTATACCTGTGATGAAAAGAGAATTATTTGATAATTCTAAAATCTCCAATTTCTCTATACACCCTAGTATCACAATTATTTATAGGGATTTTTGTGGAAATTTTTGTTGGGTTAAAATTAATGATAAAATTAATTCATATATATCATGATAATTGGGTTTATAATAGGTAAAGGATAAGAAACAACATATTAAAGGCGCCACACAACATAAATATATTCTTATATTGAAATTGGATGGCATTGATGGCTCGAGACATAGCATAAGCATCCTTTTATGGTTTGAAAAAAATCATAATTTAATATTGATTATGTATAATAATTTCTGCACTATACAAAAAATTTCATGTCCAAATAAATCATTAAATTACTTGAATATATTAAAAGTAAAAATATAGAATAGGAGAATATTCACTTGTAATTTATCATTATTTATAGTAATATATTTAATTAATTAAACTTTTAAATTATACATTTTCTGACTATTCAGTTAGATAAATCTTGTTGTACGACCATAGCACTTTAGGACACATGTATATAATAAATATTGAATAGATTCACACATAAACCCAAATATTTTCATATCAGGGTCAATTCATCATCTTCTAGCACAACAGATCCTCATCACTTTTATTATTATTGGTTGATCACTTTATAGTTCTTCTTGGAGGTGGAAGAAATCATGGTAATCTCTTGATGACATGATAGTAAGGGAAAATAAAATTCATTTAGAATTTTGAGTAAGAATCTATCTATCCATTTTCACACAAAAAGTTATTCAGGGAATAGATATAATTAGATATATATTATAAAGGTTTTAGTGTTTAAATATTGCACATAAGACCCCAACCAAAATTAATAGTTTTTTATGTTCCCAGTTCCAATAATAATAATAACATTTTTATTAATCACCTGAAATATGTGACAAATTATGAATAAAAATAAGAATAATTTATTTTAAATCTGACTATTAAGTTTGATCCCCTTTTCTTCATCAACTTTTACTGATCCTCTAATATGTTCTATATAATTAAATAAATGTCGCTGAATTATTCTCTAATAAGTTTAATAAATATTATATTTTTTCAATTTTAAAACAAGTATATATTATTATTATTATTATTATTTAACTCGCTAATTCATTATATTGAAACATGATTAAATTGCTGTAATCTACAAAATTAAATAAATCCCATGTACTCTAACATATTGAATTCATTAATTGAATGAATCTAATATTGCAGATACACTACGTATGTGACCCTATAGGCCTCATTATTAATGGAATTGTCCATAACCACATAAAGTACAAGGATATCATCTAAAAACATGTTGAGGATCTTAGAGAAAAAGAACATAATGTAACAAAAATTTATAGCATCCTATTAATTCTTAAAATGTAATATACTTTCATTGCCACCATATCTCTAATAAATAACTATCTATTCCATTACCACTAACTTATATTCTTGATGTCACTCTCTTTTAATTTTTGAAAATGAACTTTCAAACAACATAATATATCGATGTATTTTTTGTGGATAGTCAATTCCCATCAATGGACCATATTTATAAACATATGTTATAAGAAAACTGGATAAATACTTTCTCACATTATCCATTAATAAAATATTACTTGTGACTCAACCAACGTATCATACCTTACAGAAAACATATGTGATCATTGTTTTCATAAATATATATAAGAACATGATTCATGATATCCACTAATGATAATATTAACATCTAAGGATAAATACAATTGTCCATAAATAGTAACATCCAATAACACATTGAAGTATGGATTTCCTATTAATGGTTATTTTCTCAAAACATCATATCTTAGATATTTACAAAGGTGAACACCAAGAGAAGGTGTCTTAATGTATTATGAGAGTCCTATTCCTTATATATTATATTGTATTTTTCCTTTTAGAAAATATCATCCATCTATAGAACAAAGTAGAATAATGACATCATAGAACCTTTAGCTTCACATCGTACCAGAGTAAAAGATTGAACATTATACATTACATCTATTCATATAAAATTATCATATCTTATTGTCTTGTATAATAATAATAATAATGTGATAAATAATATAATTAATAATTAAAAAATAATAACTATGTACTATATAAGTTAGTTTGAGGGACAAACTCCAAAAGACTCCCACTTTCACTAGATCCAACTGAAAAATTGTTTTAGACCATAGGCTCTCACGTCATAATCATGAATCTATTGAGATAAATCCTACATTATGAGGTCCTCTATGTATTCCTCTATGCACACCTTTCTCACCAAAAAAATCCACTCCATGAGAGAAATATACCATGAGTTGAATGTTAAAATTTATGTTCATTGATCGTTGGTGTGACAATGTCTCTCTAGAGAGATCCACAGTTGTAGTGATATATCAAAAATATGACATCTACATTACATATATGAATTTCATAATTCTATTATTATTTTTTCAATCCATAATACATCCTTGGATACATAATAAAATATAATACACTTGGAAGATATTGCAGAATTAGTGACAGTTGTCTATATTTAGCTCTTCTCTCTCACAACTCATCTCTTGAGACAAAAGATATTTTATGACTATAATTTCAGAACATTTTGATCTATCTAAAATCTAGCATCTGTATAACCACTAATGACAAGATATTAATCTCCACCATAAAACATGGACATATCCTTAGGATTCCATAGATACATAATGGATGAAAATTTCACTATTATTATTCAATCACTTTTAAAGAAAAAGTGAGAAACATGAGTTCAACCAAAAAAACAAAATTATTTATCCCTTAAAAGACAATTTATTCCTACCAGATTAAATCTCCCTAATTAATTTCCATCATATATTTTTTACCTGAGTTACTTATTCATCCATTATATTATTTTTAACGCAAACTCCATATTTAATCAAGATTAGATCTACTCTTCATCGATGATCTTCCTATTATTGAACCCCCCCCAACTAAGATCAGGTCCTTCTTATCGATCCAGGTGTACTAATCCTCCATCGGAGTCACCATTAATGACCTCTCCATTACTGTAGTGGCCCCACTTAAGTATAATTTGTTAGAGTTAGTGTCCTGACAACCAATTGTTTATACATTGATTACTTGAATGTACACTTATTATATATTGTTCATTGTTCTTCTTGACTATAATATAATAATGTCCTGTAATATTTGTTACATTAATAAGGTCATGTAGGATCACCACTAAGATGAGAACCTTGAAATGATATAACAATATTCTTAAATAATGTTCTACATGTTTATGACATACTATGATAGGACACATAGTATACAGACATTCATATGCGAGTACTCATACAAAGATGAGACTCTCTCTCATGGAGTTTGCACTTGGTAATCTTTCAAGATGGGAGATTATGATAACAGAACCACCAGCAGTAATTCTACATGTCTTGGTGTCATCGGACATTGCTATCTATGAGCATGTGTAATGGTCCTTAGACTGGAAGATTATCAATAACTCATGTCATGACTCGCGCACTTATATTTGCTGACAAAAACCGTCACAATGATAGTTGGCGGGAAGTTGGGTACATTGGGTGTGTCACAAATGACATGTTGTTAATGGATAAGTCGAGGAAGGATTTTTCCCTTTCATATAAATGGAAGTAGATATCCCGGGACCTTTGATTGAAATAGAACTATCGCCCAAATTCCATGTCAATAGTGTGATGACGAGTTTATTTCTGGAAGTCAAAGAATGACAGATCAAGAATATAGGTTTATGACACTACCATGAAACTTGTTTGATGAGATATTGAGACAAAGGGATTAAATTACATGGTTAGAGTTCTTATGAGGTGACACGTAAATGCGGCATCAACTTCTTTCTATTGGGTTCCTTCACCCATTACTAGACATTAATCTTGGACATTAGGCAAGCTTGCCTAATGCCGATGAGAAGGAGGCCTAAAGGGTCACACACTAAGTGTATCCAAGTATCTCAAGTAGAATAAATATTATTCCCATATATGGTTTAATAATTATTCAAGGAAGCCTAAATCTTTTTAATGTTGGAGGAAGAATAAAATGAAAATATGATATACACTCCGTGTACATAGAATGTACACGCCTTGTAGTTTTCATTTTAGAAAGGAAATGAAAAATGAGTACACGACGTGAATTAATTATTACATGTCATGTAGTTTTTCTAGTTGGGATTTTGAGAAATAATATCATTTTATTAGATGATATTTATTATAATCATCGTGGGTGCATATCAATGAATTAATGATTCGACATGGGGGTTTTCAATAAGAGTTAATGAAATAAATAAAATCTGTAACGCATTTATTTATTGTCATAACTCTATAACCTCAAACCTGATTATAAATATCCTCACAACCCCAATCATTCTCCCAAATCATTGTGAAAAACAATTCTGGATAATTCTCTCAAGGTCGAAAGAACTCCTTTCTCCAAGAACGCTCTCAAGACCGAGAGAGATCCTCCTCCATCGGATCAAGGTGATCTAAGGTGGAAAATGAAAACAAAGGCTTCTCCATGCTAGCACTCGAAGATTCCTTTAGCGACATCCAGAGATATGTGGTTCATGTGTGGATCACCTCTAGAGGTGGTCTACACTTGGCTTCTGTGATGCAACGAAAAATCACATCGGAACGTGATCAGAAATATCAATGAAGAAAGAAATCCATAAAAGGTACTTTTTGTCAATTACTTAAATTAATTATAATCAACCTATCATGATCCTCCTTTGTGGTTCCCAGACTATTCTTCTTCTTTGTCTATTTCCGTGATTCTGTCTGTGGAGTCTGGAATTTTTCATCATATTGATCCCTAATTGATCATTACTAATGATAAAAAGTCAAGTGGGAACATCCACCCACGAGCTTCCACTGATCTCGGGACCTTTATATGATATCAAAGGGGTCACAAAATTAATCATAGTTATTTAATTTTCATTGGTAATTTACACATTTATATTTGATTCAATTCAAGATAAATTGTTCTATGAAAGTGAATGAACGAGATCTGTTCTTCCTCCTTTGTTTCTCGATTCACATCACAGAAATGACCTTTTAATTTTAATTTTGATTAAAATAAAAATGGGGAACTCATCCGAAGGAGATGATCATTCTAGCTATACAACACAAGAATACACATCATGTAGTTAAATCTACACACCATGTACTTAGGTTCAATGAACCAATATTGTTCCGCCAAACCACACCATGTGAATTGAGCATACCTATTTTTTTAATACACCATTTTGACCAAAACTAAACAGCGCCTGGAAACCCGAATACACGGTGTGTATGTTGAATCAATATCCCATGTAGTTTGATCTGGCCCAGGTGAAATGGTGTATAATGAGATGCCGTGTAACCACATACACAGGATTTCCATGCCGGTAACCGCAGAACAATGAAGTACATTCCATGTTAGATTAATCTACATGTCGTTTACTCAAAAATTTCCAAAGTACAGAAAACAAACCAAATCCCACAGCGTGTACTTTGGATAAAGGTTGAAAACAAATATACACCATGTTATATAGCCTACACACCGTGTAATTTAGAGAATGGAATTTCACCAGGTTTTCTCCAAAGTACAACGACCCGTACAAGGAATATGGATGAGAATAATCTCAAGTAAATTCAGAAAAGAAATTTATGATAAATAATTGATTAATTATAGGATCATAATGAATTTAATTAAATTTCTAATTATCTTGAATAAAAGAATGATTAAAATAATTTGAATACTAAATATGTATAAATGTCATTGCATGCTATGGATGATCATGAGCTAGACCAAAGACCCTTTGTGTGTGTATAGTTTCATTTAAATTTATATAATTTAAATTCGTCATCCTGTGAGCCTTATTCCAATAAAATGTAGGGCATTCCTGCCCATGGTTTATTTAATAGAAACCCCATGTAATGGATGATCTCCCAATCTAGAGGAGACGGTTCACAATTTGGAGCTGAGGTGAAACAAACCCAAGAAGATACAAAGGTGTACATGTGAGAGAAGGAAGACACGAACCATCGGGTTCAAGGTGTTTTCCCTAGGTCATGGTTAGCTTTTCAAAACTGCTAGATAATCTAACCAATAGAAGCTCATGATCATTCCATCTTTTTTTTATTTTTTTCTCATTGCATGGTTTATTTATTTTGTATGTGTTGCTGTGACCACATAGTTAATGAAATAAACAAGGATAAAAATATGGAATAAAATAAAAATAGGACTATGCGTAAACATTTTTAGAACATGGTTAATCACTTAAGAAAACATCACATAATATTAACAAGCATGTGATAATGCGAAAAAACGCATAAAGGATTGAAATACCTTAAATACCATATTAAGTCAGACCAAGCCTTATGTTACTTGATTAAGGGAAAGACTCAATAAAACTAGGGTTTTGACCAACCCTTGTTGGGACACTTACATTTATAAAGGAAGCTATTATGAATGTTTTAGGTAGACATAAACATTTTACATCAAGAGGAGTAACCCTTGCTAGACTTTTTGTAAAATGGAGCCAAGTGCTAAGGAAATCCATGCCAGGATTTCAGGATTGGGGAATCCACTCAATAGATCAAGGAACTATAAGCTCATAGTTGGAAATGACCTGCCTACCTAAATACCTGTAAATATCTTGACCAACCCATGCTAGGTTTATGTGAAGGGGAATATGGATCCTTGTCACTATAATGTCATAGAAACTAGTCATTCCAAGTTCAATGGTAGGGGAAATTGGGACATGATAAAATAGTGGGAGAATTAAAAAATTCATTTAAAATGTAATTAGAAGTCACTGATAAATTTGCTCTTTTATTTTGTATAATCCATATGAAAAACTCGTCAACCACATTTTTTCTACTATCAATTCTGGACAAAGACAATATCCTCACCAGAAGTAACTTTTAGGAATGGTTTAAGCACCTTCGGGTTATCCTACACCATGAACGAATGTTTTACGTGCTGGAGTCCTCACTTCCTGATTCACCTTCCCACGGGGTGAGTGATGAATATTTTATGGTCTATGATCAATATTTGAATAATTCTCTCAACATTCAATGTTTTATGTTTTCATCATTGTCTAGTGAGCTCATGAAGTCTCATGAAGACTTCGATGCCTATAGCATGCTCGAGCACCTCCATGGTCTATACCCGGAAAGAGAAAGACAAGAAAGGTTTGAGATATCCAAGGCTCTATTTCAGAGCAAGCATGGAGAGGGTTCGCTAGATATGACTCATGTAGTCAAGCTCATTGGCTACATTGAGAACTTGGAGGTTCTAGGGTTTAAACTCCACAAAGAACCAGGTACCGATCTCATTTTTTCATCACTCCCCCAGAGCTTCTCTAACTTTGTTGTAAATTTAAACATGAACAACATTGAGAGGTCTCTATCTGATCTTATTATCCTCATTCACCAAGTGGAAAATGATATGAAGTGTGAAAAGCCTTTTGTCCTTACAATGAATAAAAAGAAAGGGAAGGGAATGAGCTTTAAGCCCAAAGATTCTTCAAGGCCTTCCATGAAAAGGAATATCAAATGGGAGGCAAGAGAACATGAGGCCGTTTGTTTCACATGTGGCAAGAAGTGCCAATGGAAGAAAAACATCACCCAACAAAGGAATAAAGGGGAAGCTTCTAGTGTGTTTGTTATCGAATGAAATTTATCTATTTCAACCAATTGGGTATTATATTTTTCTTATGGTGCTCACATCTGTATCCAAGTACAGGAACCATGTAGACTCAGAAAGATTGACTGAGGTGAGGTGGATCTATGAGTAGATAATGGAGCCAGACTCGCTGTTGTAGCTGTTAGAGACAACCACCTCACATTACCTACTAGGATGGTCTTGGTATTAAAAGACTGTTATTATGTACCCTCTATAACCAAAAACATTATTTCAATATCTAGATTAGATACTAATGGATTCATCATCATGTTTGGAAATGAATTTTTCTACTTTTATAAAGATAGCATTTGTTTTGGTAGGGCACATTTATATAACAGTCTTTATGTGTTAGACTACACAAACCAAATAATGGAAATCGATGACAAAGTTAATTCACATGACTCATACCACACCCAACTTTGGAATCACCAGCTAGGTCATGTCAATGGGAAATATTTGAAAAAATTACATCAATATGGGTATTAATTACTTTCGAACTAAAACCACTTGGTGTAAGTCATGCATGTCTACAAGGCCAAATGACCAAAGCACCATTTAGTGGGAAAGGTGAATGGGCTAAAGAGCTTCTAGAATTCATTCACACATATGTGTGTGGACCATTTCTAGTTGAAGCAATGTTTAGGTTCTTGTACTTCATAACTTTTAATGATGATTTTAGTATATATGGGTATATTTAATTAATGAGGTATAAGTCAGATTCTTTTGATCAGTTCAAAGAATACAAGAATGAAGATGAGAACCAGCTCAATAAGAAGATTATGAAACTCTACTCAGATAGAGGAGGAGAATATCTTAATAAGGACTTCATTGATTTCTTACGGGATTTTGGGATTATATCTCAACTCAATCCTCCTTACACGCCTCAGTGGAATGGTTTAAGTGAAAGGAGTAATTGAACCCTGTTGGACATGGTGAGATCAATGATGAGTCATGCGAGTCTTCCATTATCCTTTTGGGGATATGAATTACAAAACGTAGCACACATACTAAACCAAGTACCAACTAAATAGATAAATGGTATTCTATATGAGTTATGGAGTGGGTGCAAAGTTATGTTATCAAATTTACATGTGTGGGGTAGCAAATAATTTGTTAATGCATCTTTAGGTAATAAACTTGCACCCCAAGGCACAAAGAGTACCTTTATAGGATATCCCATGGAAACAAGGGGATAATACCGATACAACCCCTTAGATAAAAATGTTTCAGTGGAAAAAGACACTATATTCATTGAGAGGGAGAACATCTCCAAAATAGATAGTGGGAGAGAGATAGAATTCGATGAAGTCGAGGCTCAAGATACACAGGATTTGGTACATTAACAGATTCCACATAGCCTCATGGAAGAAAAATATATTCCAAAGACACAAGAAATGTGTAAGAGTACGAGAGAGGTGAGAGAACCAGAATGATATGGTTTTCTTGTCACCGAGGATTGTGACTCATTATTTCTTAACGATGTTGATCCTATTACCTACAAGGAATCATTTGAAGTCACAGACGTAGCCAAGTGGAAATAAGCCATGAATTCTAAAATGGATTGCATGTACCAAAACCAAGTCTGGATTTTTTTAGATCCTCTAGTAGATGTAAAGCCTGTTGGTAAAAGATGGGTATTCAAGAAGAAATTGGACATGGAAGGACAATTCAGGACCTATAAGGCATGACTAGTTGCAAAAGGTTTTAAATAGTGTCAAGGAATTGACTAAGATGAAATATTTTCACCGGTTGTGATGTTGAAATCTATAAGAATCCTATTGGCCATTACCGCTTACCATGACTGTGAAATTTTGAAAATGGGTGTCAAAAATACATTCCTTAATGGAAACCTCCAGGAAGATGTCTACATGACACAACCTGAAGGTTTTGTGACTCCAAAGGATGCCAACAAGGTATGCAATTTGTAAAAATCCATTTATGGATTAAAGAACGAATAAAGGGCATGGAACATTCGTTTTGATGATGTTGTAATGGAATTTTTCTTTGTTAAGAATGAATGTGAGCCATGTGTCCACAAAAGGTTTAGATGAAGTGCAGTTGTTTTATGAATAGTATATATTGATGAAATATTATTAATTGGAAACGAAGTACTTATCTTATAGTTAGTTAAGGAATGGATGGATAAATGATTTTCTATGAAAGACTTGGGAGAGGAATCATATATTATTGGGATCAAGATCCATCATGATAGATCTAATAGAATGTTGGGCCTCAGTCAAAGTACATACATCGACAAGATACTGAAGAGATTCAGTATGGAACAGTCCAAGAAGGGATTGTTTCCAGGGTCTCATGGCATTCATCTTTCCATGAAAATGTGTCCTCGGACACATGAGGAATGAAAGAAAATGGCAAGGATATGTTAGGAATATATGATTGGGTCGTTCATGTATGTTATGTTATGTACAAGACTAGATGTTGCTTACGCATTAAGTGTAGTAGGTAGATATCAATCTGATCCAGGAGAACGCCATTGGATGGCAGTCAGGGCTATCCTTAATTATCTGAGGCATATTAAGGATATGTTCCTAGTTTATGGACGAGATGAGGAACTAGTCATCAGCAGACATGTAAATGATAGTTTCCAGACTGATCATGATGACATGAAGTCGCAGACCGGATACAACTTCAGTTTGAATGGAGGTGTAGTGGGCTAGAAGTTCTCAAAGTAAGGTTTAGTCACAGATTATAAAATAGAGTCCGAGTATATCGCAACTTCTGAGGCAGCTAAAGAAGAAGTATGGATGTGAAGCTTCATCCAACAGTTGGATGTATTAACTAATAGTAAAGATCCTATCACACTCTATTATGATAATAATACAATGATATCACTTGAAAAAGATCCAAGGTCACATCAGTGGACAAAGCACATACTTCGGAAGTATCATATCTTGAGGGATTTTTCTCAAAGTGGTGAAGTTACAGTGAGATGTATTTCCATGGAAGACAACGTGGAAAACCCCTTGACTAAACCATTGACTCAACATAGTCATGATCATCATGTGAGGTCTAGAGGACTGAAATTCGTGGACAGTTGGCTCCAGTCCAAGTGGGAGTTTGATAGAGTTGGTGTCCTAAGAACCAACTATTTATACTTTGATAACATGAATGTACACTTGTTATATATTGTTCATTTTTCTGCATGACTATAATATAATAATGTCATGGAATATTTGTTGCATTAATAAGGTCATGGATGATTCCCACTATGATACGAACCTTGAAATGCTATAAAAATACTCTAAAATAAAGTTCTATGGATGGATGAGATACTATGATATGACACATAGTATACAGATCAACATTTACGAGTACTCGTAAGATGATGAGACTCTCTCTCATAGAGTTCAAACTTGATAATCTCCAAGATGGTAGATTCTGAGAATAAACCTTCCAGTAGTAATTCCTCAAGCATTGGTGTCATCATACATTATAATCAACGAGAATGTGTAATGATCCTTAGACAGGAATATTATCATTAACTCATGTCATGACTCGCGCACTTAGATTTGCTGATGAAAACCGTAATGAAGACAGTTGGTGGAAAGTATGGTATGTTGGGTGCATCATGAATGACACGTTGTTAATGGACAAGTCAAAGAAAGATTTTTCCCTTCCATATTTATGGAAGTAGATATCTCAGGCCCTTTGAATGAAATAGAACTGTCACCCAAATTCCATGGCCATGGTGTCACGAGGAGTTTTTTTCTAGAAGCCAAATAATGACAGTTCAAGCATATAAGTTTATGACATTTCCATACAACCTTCTTGATGAGATATTGAGACAAAGGGATTAAATTACACAGTAAGCGTTCGTATGATGTGGCACGTCAATGCGGTGTCAACTTCTTTCTCTTGGCTACCATGACCCATTGCTAGACAGTAATCTTGGAATTTAGGCAAGCCCTCCTAATGACAACGAGAAAGAGGTCTAGAGGGTCACACACTAAGTGTATCCAAGTATTTCAAGTAGAATAATGATTATTCACGTATGTGGTTTAAAAATTATTCAAGGAACCCTAAATCATTTTAATGTTGGAGGAAGAATAAAATGAAAATAAGATATACACATCGTGTAAATTGAATGTACAGGCCGTGTAGTTTTTATTTTGGAAGGAAATGAAAAATGAGTACACGTCGTGTATTAACAATTACACACCATGTAGTTTTTCTAGTCGATATTTTGAGGAAAGAGTATCATTTTATAAAATGATATTTTTTATAATCATCATGGGAAAATGTCAAGAAATTAATGATTCTACACGGCGGTTTTCAATAAGAGTTAATGAAATAAATAAAATGTATAATTAATTTATTTATTGTCATAACTCTATAACCTCAAAACCGATTATAAATATCCTCACAACCCTAAAACGTTTCCCTAAAAATTGTGCACAAAAAATCTGGAGAATTCTATCAAGGCTGAAAGAACTCGTGTATCCAAGAACGCTATCAAGATTGAGAGAGATCCTCCTCCATCAGATCAAGGCGATCTAAGACGGACAACGCAAGAAAAGGCTTCTCCACGCTAGCACTCAGAGATTCCTTTGGCAATGTCCAGAGATACATGGTGCACGTTTGGATCACCACTAGAGGAAGTCTACACATGGATTCTATGACACAATGACAAATCACATCAAAACGTGATCAGAAATATCAACAAATAAAGAACGCTATAAAAGTTACTTTTTGTCTGTTAAGTAAATTAATTATAATCAACCTATGATGATCCTCCTTTTTGGTTCTGGGACTATTCTTATTCTTTGTCTATTTCCATGATTTTATCTGTGTATTTTGGAATTTGTTGTCATATTGATCCTAGATTGATCATTACTGATGACAAAAAGTCATGTGGGCACATCGACCCACGATCTTCCACTACACCTGGAACCTTCATACGTTAGTGATTAAACAGGTTCAATCACTTATTCTTTCAAGATCATGAGCAATTCCTTGGATTACTGAATAACATAACCTGGCTTCTGTTGTTGATAAGAATTCTTAGGGGAATGATGTGTATCATTGAACATCTTATTATCTTTCAAATTATTCTCTGATCATGTATCCATTAGAAGTTAAATAATGAGTAATCCTTCTTTTATTTATAGATTATCTTCCAGGTTTCATTTCTCCTTTGGCTCAGAATCCTAGCACCCAGAATATCTTCATCTGTTTTGCTATAAAATAATTGGAATAGTCATCACTATACTTCTTCCTATGGATGTTCTTCCCATCCATGGGGGGCCTAACATGATCTTTTCTGAACACTTGAATTTAATCATCAATCATTGTATAATAGTTATCATTTTGTACATTAGTATTGAGGCTACCTTAATATAGAAATTTTCCAAACATTTCATAATCCCTATGGATTCCTAATCCCTTGCCCCATATTAGTGGACTCCCCCTCAATATGTTCAGCATGAACCTCATTCACCTCAATATATGGGTGGATATAAAGGTGGTATGAGGAAGTCTATTATATTTCTGAAAAATTCAATGATACCTCCATAAAATTAGAATCCCAATACATTGCCCATCCAATTCCTATTTTGGTCATTCAACATCAAGACAATCAAACCGTTTTCAAATTCTAACATTTGGGCTCATTCTTTCTGGTCTCACCCCACATGTTTCCTTCACTCATCTCAAACTGCCTTCAGCTTTTGCAGATTCCATTTCATTTTTCTTAGCTACATCCAACATCATCTCATTATCATCCTCTTAATTTCCAACTCCCATTGAAGTCTCATTATGTGTCTCTAGAATTTCACTCCTTGGGCTCATAGTCTCAATTACATTCCTCCATCCAAGGGAATGATACAATTTATGAAATATGTTAGCGACTTTTGGTTTATGTAGTGATGATCGGGCCTAATTATTTGTTGTGCTATCCTTAGTTCTCTTGCCACCGGTGTTATTAGTAATCAAATCAGATCCTTCCAACCCACTACCCCTCTATGAATTCAAATAGATTATCTCAGAGTGACTACCTTTCTTTGAAATAACACCAACATAAAGAGGTTCCTTCAAAATTTCATCCAAACATGAAAAAACACTTTTCTTAGGCCCCTTACCATTTCTATCTAATCCCACATCCATCTTATGATAAATAAAAATGCTTCCAAACCAAAACACTACATTAAAATTATCTAGTTTTCTTCACAAGGAGCATAATTCCACTCATGACTCAAAAACAAATGGTTGTTTATATAAAAATTCCTCCTGACTAAGATACAAATAATTTTTTTAATCATGAAATCCAATCCAATATGCATATTATTGACATAATTAGATGACACACTACCCTGGTTCTACTATCAGAACATAGATATCAACCAACAAGATTTCCTAGCATATAAAAAACTGAGGGATTTTGGAAAGTGAGAAGAAGATCTAAGAAACTAACCCAAATAGTGGGGGTATGAGTATCTTACTTCATATGAAAATAAAAATTTCACCTAAATAGGAAGAAACAACATCCGTTTCAAACTTGGGGAACACCCAACCCAACATAAATCATGTTAATTTATGAAGTGAACCGGAAAATCATGTGCTTATATTTGAGGAGACCCACCAAAGAGAGATCATATAGTCCCCATGATCCAAAGAAGAACCAATAAATCATATCCATCATTGGATAGTGTTGTTTGAATCAAGCTATCGGTGTAAATATTAGCATGGATGACGCATCGGTGAACTATGATTTTGAGAGAGGGAGCTATATAATGCCATTGAAAAGATATCAAACATTAGGGAAAAGTGTAATATGTTGTAAGGATGTAAGGTAATGAGGATTGTAAAATGGGAATAATTGAGGTTGAGAAACATTGAAGGATGGTATTGGTCCATCCCCCACAGTGGGGGAGGGACCGACTCTTCAACCATCACTGTCTAGGGCAAGATAAGGTGTGCCCCGTCATCATAGAGCCTGCCAATCCTGAATCCTCATAATTATATACTTAATGATTTACTTAAAAATAGTCAAATTGTGTTCACTTGGATATACTTGATATCCACATACTATGTAAAAGTTATAACAAACATCAATCCTCACATATAGTATGAAATACATGATGGATAATATCAAAGAATAACATGAGATCTTTCTCATTCTCTTTAATTATTTTAGTGTCCTAGGACACATTTTGGTAGCAATATGTATACCATGTGACACTAGAACCAACCCCCAAGGAGATTCTTTTATACTGAACTTATTCAATATCTAGTCAATTTTGCTACCTATATCGAGTCCATGATGCCTCATTAAACTATCACACCTTATATAGACCACTATAATATAGGATTCTTCACATTAGTTCTTCATAGAGATAAACATTCCCAACATTTCTATAGCCTCTTGTATGGCTGGTATATCACTTCAAATTAATAATATTTCACCAAAATATATTTTTGTTAAAACAACTAAACATTAACTAAAAAAATTATAAACACATGGAACACATTTTTTCATATAGAAATGAAATTTCTTTATAGTTTCATCGAATAAAATTTTCCATACCCTAGATTCTATATTTAATACAAAAATGGATCTCTAATACTTTTCTATATTTTTTTAAATACTTAGAGTCTTAAACCCTTCTGGTTGTGTAATATATGAATCCTCTAGAAGGTTCCCATTATGTAATGAAGGTTTCAAATCCACTTTTTGAATCTCATGTTCATTTAAAGATGATATGGAAAACAAAATTCGGATTGATTTAAAAATAAAACATTGAGAAATGGTTTTGTTGTAGTCAATTCCATGATGTTGTCTAAACCCTTTATATAGTATCTATGATTTATAGTCATTTTATTTACCTTACATGTTCATAATTATATAGAATACCCATTTACACCCAATAGGTGTTAAATCAGATTTTAGATCGATTATAATTGAGAAATGGTTTTGATACATGGAAACCATCTCAAAATCTATTTCTTCATACCTCCTCATAGATTCTAATCTCTCTACTAAATAAGTATAATATAATGTATCACAATTGTTAACTAATAATGATACATCATCACCAATGACTTGATGAACATGTCATAATAGTTTTATTACCTATCTAGTACTCTTATGAAGAACTTTTTATTTTGTAACATCTTCTTCCATGAGGAAAATTAGAATAAATTATTCTTCCATATCTTGTGTATCTTGAGTATCAATTTCATCAATTTCAATATTGATTTGACTATACCCACTCATAATGTTATACCTCTTAATAAAAACTGGTTTCCTTACAATGGTTACATTCTTTTTTTAAGGGTTGAATAGAAAGTACCCATTGTTTCTTTATGATACCCTAAAAGGAGACGATTCATTACTCGGGGTTTTAGTTTGTTTTTTAATTGAACTTTAATAAATTCCTCTAAACCCCCATGCATGAAAATGTAAAAAATATTATTAATTCCACTCCCTAACTCTAATGAATACCATTTTCCACATTATTTGGTACATAGTATAGTATGTATAATTCTTACAATAATGTATATTCCAAGAAGTATAATGGATGGATTTAGTGACTCATTGTAGATATCAACCTTTCCAACAATTTATAGTTATTCCAATCACAAATAGAATTATACTATTGTGTATATGGTTGAGTGATTTGGGATAAAATCACATACTGCCATTGAAAAATGATAAAGTATTGGTTAATATTTTTACCACATTGATCAGATCAATGATTCTTAATCATCATACCATGGTCATTGTCAAAATCATTATTGAGCACTTTGAAATTATAAAAGGAATCAAAATTATACATCATTAAGTATATATAACCATACCTTATCAAGTTGTCGGTAAAAGTATTAAAGTATGATAATACACAATTATAATCTATTTGAAATTTTCCACACACTATAGTGTGTTCCAAATCTACAATATCTATACCATATTTCCCATGACCACTAATTGGTGGTTTGGTCATCATATATTTTAAAAAATCATGGAATCTTTCAATTGTATTAATCTCAAAAGAGTCAAGGTAACCATCTTTATTGAACTTTTTCAAAATTATATTTTTACCAAAACAAAATGGTGATTTAATAATTTGGTGTTAAATGAGTTAAAAATATGTTTTTTATAATATATTTCCAATATTTATGTTTCATAATTTAATATAGAGATATTTTTATTCAATTATGTCATACCATAACATATAATATATTTATAAAATTAGTAACAATTAGTTAAAAAATTGAAAAAAAAATTTATCCATAACTAAAGAATAATGGGAAATATTATTATTGGTAGAACTAGGAACATAATAAAAGTTCATTAAAAACCAAAATCAATTTTGTTGAAAATGACATATAGTATTTACTAATGGTTAGAGTATCTTTTATCTCTTTATTGGATGGATTTTAATCCACCTCATATCTAGTAATATTCTAAAATAAACATGTTTCATATATTTGGATAACTATGTGGGGCCTAAAAATAGTATCTAATACCAATCATGTAGACATTTATACAATGAAAACAATAATGAAAAAACTTGATGATTATCACTGATTATATGGATGAGTGAAATTATTAATCAATGTGGCTTGATTTCCACATAAAAAACAAACCACGTTATTTTGTATTACTTTTATATGGATCATATTCTTTATTAGATGATGGGGATCTGGAGACGTAGGCATGGATTGAGTCTTAAACAATTTTCTTATTCTTCATAACATTAATAGTTTTCTCACACCCAGAATTAGTGATTATGTGTAAGATGTTTTGATAAATTCTTGTTAATATTTCTCATATTGTAAATCTAAAAAATAGTGGTTTTTTAGTAATGAGGATATAATGAGATATTTGTGGAGGTTATCAAGGATCATAAAACCAATTACTCAATACTTCCAATCATCCTGAATTCGTGTTCCCCAGCTAGTGTTGACTCTACAAGCTTGCACATGAACAATACATTAGAGATCCCATATATCTATGATGTCACCATATCTTGACAGATATACTTAAGTGAGAAACAGTGTTATACACATCTATATCCACATATTGATTTATAATCTCTATTTAAATGGACGATAATATGATCCATTGGAAATCTATTATATAGTCCATGTTTTCACAAATATTGGTACTTCTTCTACATCAACCTCTTTGGAAAAGTGACATAGGAAGTGGGGTTTCCAGCATGTATGATTTTCGTGCATGGCATAGTGTAATTCTCAACTACCTATATCATTAATAAAAATCCAATATATTGATAATTTTATCCTTATATGGTATGGTTTGTAGTTATCTTTTTAATGTAATTTGAATTTCCATTTCTATAAATTATGTGTGTATAGGTAGTGATAATTTTTATTATAAAATGATATTAACAATTTAAAATTCATAAAAATTCTTATTGATCTCCCACAATTAATCAAAACCAAATAACCCTCACAATTTGTTTCATAATGTATTATATCCTAGATAATTTTGTGACAAGCATATATATTATCATTTTTATTACCAATACATCATCATGTGAAGCTATTTGATAGGTTTTAGGTAGTATTATCTTTTCAAAATATAACATTTTATAGTTTAATGATAATTTGAGTGAACTCTCCTATTTTGAAATCATGTTTAATTATTTACTCAACATTTTCCTCTTAGTTTCACCATGCCCTTCATGGGAAGTATACTCTTTATGAAAACTATGTAAATTCAACCCAAGACATAAATTTAAAATTCATATAATAATTTAATACACCCCAACATGGATTGGTAAAGAACATTAATCTTTGATTTTGATTATAAATTACATAGTGGATAGCTAAGGTACCCCAATATTTTAGTTTGATGGATTTTTTCCTTCTTCATAAATCCCATTTTCATCCTTTCAAATCCATTGTTAATATTAAGTGTACTTCACAAAAGTGATTAATCATGTTTGATAAAACAATTATGAATAATATAGTTATATTTTGTTCCATGTTGTATGATTTTTAATTTAATTATTATGTGATAATACATTATTCAAAAACACAAATAATTAACAATGAATCACATTGAAGAAAAGTATAAGTTTCACGATCAGTAAATTTTCTAATGGGTGGATTATTTATAGGATGAAAATGTTACTATATACCTTTGGGGGAACCCATATTGAACAATAACTTGATTAATTTTTTATCATTCCGCCTTAGATTCTATGTACCTCCTCTATTTATTTCACCTTGGCTCATTGAATAGGACCACCTCCTCTTAGTTGGGTGATTCTTAATTAAATACTAATATAATCACACATATTTTTGTGGATCTAATGGATTTGATAAAATGGGTTTAAATAAAATAAATTACATTCCCTTAGAACCTTGCGTGATAAGGGAATGGGATGACACACAAGCATTTTTTTATTTAAATAAATATATTAAAATAATAAAATAACATAAAATGGATGGTATAATCTCACGATCATCCACACATCATGCAACGAGAATGCACTTTCAATCTAGTTATCAATTATATCAATTTGTTCCTCAATTAAGACAATTCACCATGAATTAATACAATAATTATACTTAACATAATTCCATCCAACCATCCTTAAATCACCATCATATATAATTCTAAACAAAATTTACTTCACTTAAATGTTATTTAGTATACAAGTGTACTCTGAGGTAGCATCACTTTTTATCTAAATTTTTAGCATTGACATTAATTTAACATATGATTGTTAAACCTATGATGTGGCATGTAATATTGAATTAATGACACAAAAAACACATGATAAATATGTTTAATTATTATTTGATTGAAAATTTGGTAACAATGTCGAATGAAAACAACATGGAGTGTACTTGTCTTCCACCATTGTTTATCATACATGCCTTGGTTGTGGTCTTGTTCCCTACAAAAAAATTGAGGTAGAATGTTTATATCCAGACATACAAGGAACATGAATCATTTTTTAGAGAATGCCCGTCCCCATGTTTCATATACAATTCATGACATTCTATGGACACCCCATGTACTAGGCCAAGAGATAATGAGGATTGTACATTGTGTATACTGGGTACACTATATGTAGTTATCCATGTCGTGTGTCAAAATGTTATGATCTATATGCTATTATTCTTTTATCGAATCATTTATTTTATTATTTGTATCTATCTGACATTATCATGAGATATATACATGAATTAAATAGTACATGATGTGTACAATGGTTGTACATGGAGTGTACTTTAATTTTTTTTCAAGAAGAACCATTGGGACATCTTGATACCGTTTTTTAGTTGATTCTTCATTTTTTATCATTAACTAACTACTAGTTTATGTTAGCTATAATGAATAAATTTAGAGATGAATATGTTAATATATTAAAACAAAATGGTATAAGTAAAATAATGTATAAACATATGAAATAATTCAATGAATAATAAATAATTATAAAATGAAAATTTGACACCTCTTATAGAACTAGATGGTCTCAGTAGCATCAGAAGCTCCCTTTGATGGTATGAGTAGCTACTGTTTTAGTCTTAAATACATATAATATTTTCTTGAAATGATAAACAACATCATTTAAAAAATTAATTAATTACCTCACAGGATTAAAATGACAATACTAGAAAATGCGGATCTTAAAAATTATTTTGTAATTAATTCATGAAGAGATCTATAATTACATAAACTTGTAATTTTACTTTTTTTGATGATTTATTTAAAAATAACATCTAAAAGTATCATTGATATATAGAATTATAGTGTGGAATCTTTAGAGAGTTGATTGAAATGGGCATCAAAATCTCTGAATGATTTCATAGAATCTCTTGGTTCTCGCATGGATGAACTTGATTTCTTGCATTATTCATTGTTTATTGAAGCACTTTTATTCTCGAAGGAGGAAGAAATATCAATTCTATCTTAACGGCGTGAGTGGGGAGGAAGAGATAATTTATTCCAGGTCATTAGATATAATCTCTTTATTTTTTATTCAAACTAAAAGTGTTTTAGGAAGGAGATACAATTAGATTTTAATTATCAGGTGTTTTGGGTTAGAATATCACACACAAGCCACTGACTATTGAAAATATTATAATTTTACCCCATGTCAATTAATATTATTATAATATTTAAATTTGTAACATATTAAAAATATAATTAAATATCATTTATTTATAATTAGACTATTGTGCTCAGTCCCCTTTCCGTTATCAACTTTAATCAATCCCTGAATAATGAAAATTTAATAAAATAAAACTCAATGAATTATTATATGATAAATATAATAAATATTATATTTTCAAAAAATGAAAATATATGTATTATTATTATTATTTAAATCATGTATTCTTTTGAATAACATATGTTTATATTAGGGTGATCAACTAAATTGAATAAATCTTATTCATTATAACTTGATAAATTCATTAGATTCATTTAATTAAGATTGAAGATACCTTATGTGTGTAACCCTCTAGTCATATTTCTCACATGAACTGAGAATAAACACCTAATGTACGGGGTTAGAATCTACCAACACACCAATTATCCCATAGAGAATGATTTTAATCTCATACTGACATTCAATCTCCTATGAATGATTAATGCATAATATAATCCATTTAATATGATATCCCAAATCAAGTAGGTTGTGTAATGGTGGAATAAACCAATATTACTTTTGGCTTTTTATTTTATTTTTTATAAATTAAATGTCCCATTAAATATGTAGGCCATATATTTATGCATATCATTTCATTCCCATAAATGGTCTTGAGATATCAAAATCCACCATGAGAAAGAAAGGATACAACCTTTCTCACGTTATCCACTAAGACAGTGTCATTTATAGTGTACCCACCATATCATACCATGATAAAACCATATGTAATAATGTTTTTAAAAATACATCTAAGAAAATCAGTCTTCATATTGAAAATTGATAATCTTATTTTATAAGGATGAATACACATGTCAACATATATGAACATCCAATGAAACATGGAAATGTGGATTTCTTATAGATGGTTATATTCTCATAACTTATTGTTATTTATATTACCCTAAGTAAAATACCATGTGAAGCTATCTTAATGTAAGATGAGTCCCCTAAATCAAATAGCCTATTATATATATTCCTCATGAGATAATATCATCGATCTATAAAATAATGTTCATGAATAATATCATGGATCCTCAAGAATCTCAACATAAAAAGGAACAAAAATGGTCTTTTAACATGATATATATTCTTTGGAAATTATCACATAAATATTTAATTTAGAGTAGAAATAATAAGATGATAAGTCAATTAATTAATATTGAAATAAATTAATCAAGTACTAAAAAAGATTGTTCTAGGGAACCAACTCCAATATACATTATTATGGAATTTATCATTATATTACCATTGATTCCTTGGTGAAATGATACAATTTGGGTTATTCTTGATTGTGTCACCAAATCTACACATTTGATTTAAATAAGATAATTATTTTTCATAACAATCATTAAAAACAATATATTAAGGATTTTGTAAAATATCATAGTGTACCTCATTTAATTGTGTTATATCATCACCCAAAAATTAAATTGAAATGTTGTATAATTATTGAGAAGCCTCTTGATATAGAGATTAATTTGAGAAACTCCTATCATCCACAAACTAATAAGATACTAGGGAGGTCAATTTAATCATTTTAATACATGTTAAGTTCATTCTCACATGAATTTCATTTTATGTGGGATCATTATTTAACTTTGGTGGAATTTTAGTATAATAATTAATTCAATTAATGTATTAAAATAGTGTCATATAATGAATTATATGGTGAAAATATCATTCTACAACTTGTTGGGATTAATTTTTTAAATAGGAACTTGTAGGACCAAAGCTTATTGATGGGAAAATATTGAATGTAATGTCTACTTAGACCAATATTAAAGCATATCAATTATAGAAAAAGATATGTGTAGATAATCGAGGAAATGATTTCGAAATAAAAGTGGGATATCAATTTTTATTGAACGTATATTAATTTATGGGGGTAGTATTATTTTGTAAGAAAGTAATGTTAAGACCTAGGTGCATTATAACTCTAGAGATTCTAGAATAAATTATAGCTTTGACATACCATTTTGAAAATCCATCCAACCTCTCTAATTTATGTAATATATTTCATACCATTTTATTGAATAATTAAATTCCATATAAAATGATTGTGTTAACCTATGAGGGAATACAATTTTAACCCCATTAATCATATTATGAAGATTCTATCAAAATTCTAGACACTAGAGAAAAATTTATGAGGAATATAATGACTCTAATGGTGAAGGCACATTAGAGAAATAATAATAGAGAAGAGGTGATATGGGAACCTAATGAAGTTTTTATGAATAACTACTGAAATATATTCATGGGGAAGTATTATATAATTTGTTTGGGAATAAATTTTTTTATATAGGGATTAATGTAATTACCGAGTTTCAATTCTTGAATGATTTTCTTCTAAAAGAAATAATAACACAACGCACATTGTTTTATTCCAGAAAATGATTAAAACTAAAAGTATAAGATTTTATAAATTGAATTTTATTAAAATGATTTTATTTTTAGATCATAATTTCAAAATTATTTTTTGGGTGAAAATCTGTGAATTTGTTATGAATTGTTTTTCAACAGACAATTATAAATAGTGATTTTTTTAAAAATATCATTTATTTTCAATGAAATATCCAGATAACATTTTTAATATGATCCTAAAATAATTTAATTATCAGTTAAATAGAAATAATATAATAAATTACACAATAAAAATAATTATACGTGATCATATTATAAAAATACTTTTTGACTTAAGATTTTTTTGTTTCGTCAAAAAACCATTTTTCATCAAGCTCTATGGGAATATTATAAAATTATTTATTATTATTTATAGATAATTAATATTGTAAGATGAATTAAATATTTTTTGTCAACATAATATGTATTATTTAATATATTTATCTTAATTTTTTTCATAATGAATAATAAAAAAATAAAAAATCACCATAGAAAAATGTTCAATCGGTTTATCCTTCATTAAAACCAATTGATAAAACCGCGATTTTTATATTAAATATTATTATATTATTCAATTTCTACGCTGATAAGCTTAGGTTAAAAGGTTAATTTTTAAAGGAAAAAAAATTAATAAAATCGATTATATAGTATTTTATGTTAAGATAGATAAAAATGTCAATATCTTCGTTTTAAACTTATCTTATATGTCAACATATGGATAAAAATATTTTTTTGGATGAATAATAATATTTATTTAGATATTGATGGAATTATTTTCATATATGTAATTAATTTATAATTATTTTGATTATATAATTACATTAAATTATTTTGTAACACATATATAGTATTTAATCAATTAATAAAAAAATAAAATACATGTTTTTTAAAATTTAAAAAGTTAAAAAAAGATAGGTGAATTATTGTGTTTCAAAAATATTGTGGATAAATATAAAATAATAATTATTTTGTAATAATTATCTTTTAATTCTCAAAAATAATGTAAATCAAGTAAATCGTGTAAATCATGTTTGAATCTTGTACATCATGATTACTCGTATTCTTTTTTTGTTTCATTACACCTATGATTAATCTTAATCCATTCTATTGATAATTAATTCTCAAGATAGAAGTAATATGTTTGAAAAATTAAGAGACAACATTTATATTACCAAATTGCCTCACAGTTTAGTCTGAAAATTCAACAATTTATCACACATTGTTTCCCTAACACTATAACAGTGCTTCCGATTCCAGAAAATGAAATTCACCAGACACCGTAATCGTGATACTTGTTCTAGAAATTGAGAAGGGCCAGACACAATAACCATTATTCCAGTTCTAGAACTCATGAAGGATGTCACCGTTGACTGTGGAACTACTTCTTACTCACCATGATTGTGTTACCATTCATATCTCACCACCAATTGGGACAACATTCCTTATGTAAAATATTTTCAATCTTCTTCAATTAAATTGAAATTTTGATTCCAACTATCATATTTCAATCATTTAATGAAACTAATGTAATTAATGATTTTTATTAGACATTACACCTCATAGTATGAGGTACGAGGTGAATTAATAGTTCTTCATGTCAGACGTAACACAATAACCTAAGAAAAATTACATTTTGGCACATGAGATGGACGATGTGACTAGAAGAGACATTAGAGTAAACATACATGCATGCTAAAATAAGGAAAATAATGATGATAATTTATAATAATTGTTGTTTACCATCTTATGTAATCCTTGAAGCACCAACTCAAAGAAGAATAAGTGAAATGAAGAGTTACACAAAGAACTTACTGAAAACTAGAACACATAACTCCAGACACCGTATTTATAAGTCTAATTTCAGAAGAGGAACTGAACATCTAATCTGCTACATCTGAGAAGTTATGATCTATATAGGACAACACTCAAATCATTTCAAGTCCCTTATTGTTATATTCTACTCTTTTTTTATTTTGTTATTAATCTGTCAAGAACTGTGTGTGTTTGCATTAAAAATACACACTATCTTCTATACTAAACTAGACGATACATGATATCCACTCACTAATACACTCTTACACCTTTTTTCAACCATGTAGAACAATAGAAGAGGCCCTTATGTGTCCTGGTATTTTCAATTTCCCTCATTGAACTATGTTATAGGTCAAGTGACTTGGATATCTCTATATATTGATTTAAACCTCAATCCAAGGTGTGGATCAAACAATATTACTATAAATTTCTTGGTGGAGGGTTATCACCATGTGGAGTGGATTAGGTCTCATCTTGAGACTGAACCACTTGTTTTAATACACTGTGTTTTCAAATTTATTATACTCTGGTTTAATTCAAATTTCAGAAAACTAATTTTCACTTTTATAGTTAGTCTTGGATAGTATTTATAAATATTTTTATTTAGTAAATTTGTTAAAAAAATATATTTTATTATTTAAGTTGATATAAAGGAGAAGTAATCAATCACTTGAGAAATTAATTGAATAGCCAAACTATTAAAAATTAACTAATTTGATTAACTGGCCTATTTTTTTTTAAAATGAGGGATCTTCAAATATTATTTTTAACAGAAATTTTAGTTGGAACTGAATTCACCCCCCTCTTGAGTGTCCTACTCTGACAAGCATTTAGAATCATATGATGTTTATAAACTACTATTTTCAAAGGTTTCAAATCCTTTTTATAATACATTTAAAATGAGATTTAGTTGAATTTTAAAGGTCTGAAAATTTCTGTTAGGTCAAAATTTATATCTATTTAAAATCTATCATTTATTCGTTGTTATGGATAATAGATAAGAAGGTGTTTCTACTAATAGACCTCCCTATTTTAATGGAAAAATGTATACTCAACATAATATTAAAATGAAAATTCACTTATAAATTATGGGTTTTAGAATTTGGATAGTAATAAAAGATAAATATGAAATACCAGACACTCCATGAACTACATAGATTGTTGCAACAAAATCTTCTTACAATAATAATTGAAATTCTAGTAATGCATTTTTTTAGTGCTTTAGAGGATGAATAATTTATTAGAATATCTTCTTATAAATATGCCTATTAAATTTTGGATACCATAATTGTATCACATGAAGGAACTACTAATGTTGAAGAAATGAGACATAATGCATATACTATTAAGTACGATAACGTTAAGATGACACCTGTTGAACCCATTTCTCATTTATATCTCAGGTTTAATGAAATAGTCATTACAACGAGCTCTGTTAAAAATCTAGTGGATTCCAAATAACCAATCATATGTCAACTAGACATATGGAGAGGAACCCAAGTATCAATTGGAGAATCCTTAACATAAATAGGTTTTCATTCAAGGAGCTGATAGGTATATTGTTGAGGTATGAGTAAGAGTAAGATGTAAACAAAGAGGAAGAGGATAAACAAATAAAAAAGTCATTAGCTTTCAAAAACACTACTTCCAAAAATAAAGAAAATGAAACAATACAAAATCATTATGACAGTAAAAGTACTAATGATTCACTATTAGAAAGTGATGAGGAAATGGATCAATTAGCCAAAAGGTGTAAAAAATGTTATTAGAAGAAAAAAATTATTCCTTAATCGCAGCTAAAAAGAAAAATATAACGATAATGTTAATTGGGAAAAGGATTGGAAGAAAGTTGACAAATCTAATGAGATTGTCTACAATGAATGTAAGAGAAAGGGGTTTGTAAAAGATTATTGTCCCAATATAAAGTATAAAAAAGAAGTATGAGGAAAAATATATTAAAGTACAAAAAGGTAATAAAAACAACATGGGTACTTCTGAGGAAATTTCAAGTGAATCAGTATCATCACATGATGAAAGGGCAGATAAATCCAATGTGAGTTTTTTGACAAACACATCTGAAGTAACTCTTTACTCTCTTTTAAAAAAATCTTATTATTATAGAGTTGAATGTGATTATGAAAATATTACTAGTGATGAAATTTTTATGTTCTATAAAATAATGAAATA
Source organism: Viscum album (assembly GCA_963277665.1). Lineage (NCBI taxonomy): Eukaryota > Viridiplantae > Streptophyta > Magnoliopsida > Santalales > Viscaceae > Viscum > Viscum album. The sequence continues at coordinate 2,057,845,129 of OY728133.1, read as the reverse complement.
TACATTCAATGAATTAAAAGGTAAATATAAAGCTCTAATGAAATAGCATGATCCTACTTCTACTCATAAATTCACGATTATTATAGAAAAGGAAACGAATGATCAATTACATAAAAAGAAAAATAAACATAAGTAATTTAATTGAAAATTGGAAAAGACATAAAAAAATTACCAATGGAATAAATACTCTAACACTTATTCTTGTTAAATAATTATCTCCAAGGTACACCAATAGTATAGGATACCGACCAAGAAAAAGGAACATAGCTAAAACATGTTTTATAAAAAAATCTAGAAAATCTATAATCATACCCATAACTGAGAAATTTGCTAGTTCTTGGTCTTGTAATTCATTCAATGCTTTTTATTTTATAAGACTAAACAATGTTTACTTTTCCAATTGGTAACAAAATGTGTATAGAAAACCCATGATGTAAGTATGGGTCCCCAAATATCTTTTTACAAATTTTACTGGACTCAAACTAATCAGGGATCCAAAATAAAATCATGATTAATTTTTTTTTAATAAAGTTATTTGAATAACTCCTATAGATATTTATAGTACTCGGATAGTGGATGTTCAAGACACCTAATAAGATATTTTTCATGCTTTAATAATCTGATAAAGATTGATGGTGGACATGTTTCATTTGGTGGAAATGCTCAAGAAACAATAATTAGCCTTGGACATATTGGTATGTCTAACTCATTTTTAATTTTTAAAGTAATTTTTGTTGATAGATTAAAAAATATATACTTAGTATCACTCATTTTTTTTATAATGGTTTCAATGTCAAATATAAAAATGATGTTTACAATGCTTTTAATTCTAAGAATGAATTAGGTTTTTCTGTTTTTAGAAATGAAAATGTTTATATTGTTAACATAGATTATGTAGTTTATAAAAATGTTTCTTTTTTGACTTCCTTTCAAAAGGATTCCTGGATTTGGAATAGATGACTAGGAAATAGTAATATAAAATCCCATAAAAAGCTTACTACGAAAGTACTAGTTAAAGATCTACCCCAATATTAGTTTCCAAATGAAAAAGTCTGTAATCCTTGTCAAAAGATTAAAAAACACAAAATCTCATTCAAATAAACGAAAGAAGATTCAACATCTCAACCTCTTGAGTTAGTCCACATGGAATTGTTTAGACCATATAATTTTTCATGTATTAATGTTAATCACTATGTATATGTTCTTGTAGATGGATGGGCCCATAAGGGGCGACACAGCGTGAGGGTTCTCTCCCGTCACCACCTCCTGGTTCCGCCCTGGTCGGCTCCTCCTTCCTCCCCGTTGTTTGTTGTTCGTGGCAGTGGATTCCTCGACTCGGTCGTCACGATGGTGCGCTTGATTCTGGCTTCTTTTCTCGACCCCTCTCTCTGGGTTGGGTTTCACGGCGGCGCACTCATCCTACGATCGACTCCTAGATTCCGCGGGGTGAGGGAGTATTTCTGCTATCGGATGCAGGCACTTGGTGGCTGGATTTGGCCTCCGTGTGTCACCGGGTTGGTGGCGATGGGTTTTGGAACAAGATCTGGTTTTTGATCGGGTTCTGTTCCTGTTTTTAGTTTTCAGTTTTCTCCTTTCTACATTTCAGCTGCTGGATGCTGTTTTGTTGACTTTGTGATTCCGTTTTGTGAATGGATCTGATGGTTTCGTACCAGCGTTGATGCTCTGATGGAAGAAGTACGGCTCTCCTGTTATCAAGAGTCGATTTTCTTTGGTTTCTTGTGGTTTTGAGATCTCGTATTAGGAAGCAGGGCCAATCTCTTTTTGATGAGCGGTGTTAATTTTCTTTTGCGGTGATGAAGACGATGGTTTTATGGTTTCTTTTCCTACTGGACTTGGTGTTTCTGGAAAGGTTGATGGTTTCGTTTCTGTGTATTGCTTATGTTCATTGAATTGGCGACGCGGATGGTGGGTGGTTCGGTCGACTGTGGGTGCTCCGGCGACGGCTTCCATTCCTCGGGTCATGTAACTGTTTGGTTTTTGAAATTTTCCCCTTTGTTTTTGTATCCCGCGTTTGCTGTAATGTTTGGGTTTTGTGTTGTTTTGGTTACCGCTTACCCATAAAGCAGGTATTTAGAAAATCAAAAAGGGAGAATTTTCAGTCTATGTTCTTGTAGATGAATATTATTGATATACATGGACCTTTTTATGAACTCACAAATGTGAAGTTTATTCTAAATTTTTCAAGTATTCTAAAATAGTAGAAAACCTATGTTTTCTTAAAATTAATACCCTAAGACGTGACTATATCCATGAGTTTGAAAACCAAGAGTTTGAATATTTTTCTCAAAAATTGCTTTAGTCATAACTTCTATGCCACTAGGACACATCAAGAAAATGGTGTTTTATAAAAAAATAGAACCTTTAAAGAAATAGAAATAACTATGCTAAATGAATATGACCTACCTATCTAATTTTTGGATAAATCTGGTAATAATGCTCGGTATATTAATAATAGAGTCTTAATCAGACTAATTCTAAATAAAACTCCCTATGAGTTGTGCAAAAATAGAAAACCCAAAGTAAATTACTTAAATGTTTTTTATTGAAATGATTATATTCTCAATACTAATGGAAACCTTGGAAAATTTACATCCAATACTCATGAAGGAATATTTCTAGGTTATTAAATCTCTATTAAAGACGACAGAGTCATTGAGAAAAGAAACAAATGTGTGGGAGAATTTATACATGTAAAATTTGATGAAACGGATCCACATGAACCTAAGACCACCCTAGAAAACCTTGAGGATGATTTCTCAAATCTGGACATAAATTAAAAATATTTTAACCCTACTATCGATCTATCTATTAAATTATGTAGTTCTAGAAATTCTCCAAATTCCAATCATGATGATCCTGGACTTGTTGAAAAATCTATAATCTCTGGACCTTATTTTTTTAGATCTGTTAGAATCCGTAAAATCCATCCTTTATATTATATAGTATGAGATGTAGATAAAGAAACTCAGACTATAGATTCTAGATGAAATCAGGTTGACCATCGAGATTTCATTCAACAACATGATCCTATTAAGATCAATGAGGCAATAAATGATGAATTTTGGGTGATGGCTATGCAAGAATAACTACATAATTTTTAATGAAATAAAGTATGGAAAATTTTAGATAGATCCGAATAAACCTTCACCATAGGAACTAAATGGGAGTTTAGGAATAAGGTAGATGAATCTAGCACCATAGTGAGAAATAAATCAATATTGGATGAACAAGATTTTAGTTAAGAAGAAGGGATAGACTATGAGAAACCATTTTCAGAAATTTCGATACATGAAGACATTAGAATCTTTCTTACATATATAGCGCATATAAATTTCAAACTATATAAAATGGATGTTAAGGGTACTTGCTTAAATGCATATATAGTTGATGATAATTTTCTTGAGAAACCCCGAGTTATGAAAACCCTCATTTTCCAATTTTTTTTAAATGAATTTTTTTTATATGGTTTAAAACAATCTCCACGATCTTGGTATCATTGAAATAATTGTTCTATTATTTCTAAAGGCTTTCCAAAAGGTATAACTGATATTAATTCCTTTATAAAAATAATTTATAAATATTTTTTTTCTTTTCAATTCTATGTTAAAGATATTATATTTTGATATATAAAAAATTCCATATGTGTTGATTTTCAATGATGATGAAAAATGAATTTGAAATGAGTTTGATGGGTGAACCAAAATTCTTTGTAATATTTCAAATCATTCAAAATAAGGAAGGAATTATTTTAAATCCAATTAAAATAAAAATGATCTTCTATTTTTTTGTCTTAGATAGTACTTGAAGTAGTGACACTCCAATGTGTACCACTTATAAATTGGATATTGATAAAAATGGTAAATCTATTGATCAAACCACTTACAGAATAATGATTGGGATTTTACTCTACTTAACTACTAGTTGGAATGATATTATGCTTAGCATGTGTACATGTGCTCATTTTTGAAGAAAATCCTAAAGAGTCACATCTAATGGATGTTGAAAGAATTTAAAAATACCTCAAAAATAATATCATCATATAACCGTTCTATCATAGAGGAAAATTATTTGATGTAGTTAGGTATTCAAATGAGTAATTTGGCAGTTGTATGTTATATATAAAAAGAACCTATGGAACATGTCACTGTTTGGGAAAGTAACGAGTGACTTGGTGTAGTAAAAAGAAAATTATTATTTCATTATCTACTATCGAAGTTGAATACATACCTTCTAGTAGTTGTTATGCTCATATTTTGTGGATAAAATAAACTTCTCTAGATTATGGATACCAATATAGACATATCCTTACAAATTGTGATAACAAAAGTGCTATTAACATATCTTAGAATTCAGTTCCTCATTCAATAAAATTTTTTATTGATGTAAGACATCTATTTTTGATAGATCCTTATCAAAAGAGTTATATTACCTTATAATTCAATAGCACTGAACATCATCTTGTTGACATTTCCACTAAGCCTTTAAATTCTAAAAGAATAAGTTACATCATACTTGAATTTAAATAATAATCCTTGAGTGACTAGTTTACTGTATAACAATTAATATGTCATAGTTACAATCTCTTGGTTATTGTTTCTCAGCTTTTTGTTTCATGTTTTTTATATCACTAGATTTGGTTGCACCATTTAGAGTCACACTGAAATGTTGACACTATGAATTCTTGTTCTGGTCTCACCATTATGACTCAAAATTTTATTTTTAGAAATTGTTTTCAATATATGTTTATTGATTTTTTTTTCATTTATAACTCATTTTTGTGTTTTGTGATGTTTGAACTCAATAAACGAAAAAAACACATCTCTTTACTTATCTCTTCACACATACTCACTACTCCCTAATCCAATCTCTTTTATCTCAAACTCCACTTCTTCCTTTAACCTGTGTTGAAAGACGAAGATGAGGCTTCAATCTTCATCATCTCTTTGAAAGCACCTGCGTTCAATAAAACAGAAAAATGTTCTAATTACCATGCCTGAGAAACCACTGAACCTTGGTCTTGTGGATCATTTAGTCATTAGAGCGAATAAAATATGTTTGAAGGGTCTTTTATCAAGTTAGTCACTTGTTTTGAAAGTCTTAGAAAAATAGGGATGTTTAAAGTGGTTAACAAAAGAGAGAATTCATATATATCCAATGCTTGTTTTTGAATTTTATTATTATATTCTATTATCATTCATATCTAAAGATGATTTTGTGGTTAGAAGCTGGGTGAATGGACAAAGATGTACCTTTTCTTTGAGGTTGTTGGATTCCTCCTTAGTAATACCCCATGAAGTAATTTTTTAGGACTATCAAAGAGTTCCTCCTCCACCAAGTGATTTGTTTATCCAGGAAGAGGCTCTGGGTAGTTTGACTATAAATAAAAATAAATGAAGGAATATTGATTATGAACTAGATGGAGAGACTGGTTTTTTTAAAAGATTATTCAAGACCTAATTTTTCCATGGAAATGAGACTTTTCCACTCTCAAATACCTTTATGTGTTTTTTATAAATCTTCTTAAGAATGGTCAAAAGACTAATCTATGATAATATATTATCCTTCAAATATGTGACATGATCAATACAAACTCAAAGTCAACCGCATTATTTTATTCAATGTTTGTCACTACAATGATACTGGCCAAAGGTGTGGTTGGTTAGAATGAAAAAATGGTTAAAGATTATGATTTTAATATATATATGGATTCATGTAGACTAATGAAGATTGGTTATAATCCATGGATAATATCATGGGATGAAGAAAATGATAGAATATATGAGGATTTCAATCCTATTGAGCTCCATTCATGACCTAATGATATATCTAATCCTAGTGTAGAATCGGATGAGTTTACATAACACTAATATGAAGGAATAGATGTCGATAGAACTGAAGGAGAAAATTATGATGATGAAGGTGAAGAAATTATGAAAGAATCTCATAAACAATTTCAAATAGTTATGTCTATAGAATCTTCTCTCTCTAAATGTGATAGAGATGTAGGTAGAAAGGGTGAAGCTATTGATAAAAGTTATCTTGTTAAAAAAGAAGATGAAAATGATACTATAGAAGAGAATGATGAAACTAAGGAATATATTAAAGAGTCTATAGAAATAGAATTGTTTTTTCATGAGGAAGTTAGAAAGGGTAAATCTTTTCAATTACCATGAGACGTGGTTGAATCTGATAGAGAATATGGTGTGGAAACTAGTAAGGATATTGAATATCCTAGTCCTACAAGAGATGCATATGATGAGGGGGAGAAAACCCCATCTTTGAATGGATTTAAGTGCCAAACCTAGTGGATTAACTTCTTGTCGATACCTGGTATAGGCTTCCTAGATATTTTGATGTTGATGAGTCTCAGGAAGCATCAGTGAAGGGAATATATCTTTCAACCTTGATTTAGCTTAAACAAGTCTCTACTAATGATATTATGTCTTCTATGGAACTAGATTCAGTTTTAGTTGTTACCCCTGAACCTGGTCATGAAACACCTAATTTTGTAAGTCGAGGTGGCTTGAAAGTGTTTAGATATAATATGTTGTCTGGTTTTTAGAATCGCATGATGTCTCATCCTAATCATGTAACCAATCTCAGTGAAAGGGATGCTACATTTCTCCTGGAGAAAATCCTAGGGAAAATACAATGCAATATTGTTGATGAGATTTAAGAAGTCCAGATTGAGAACAGGTAGTATAGTGATGATGTGAAATATGTAAAATCTGTGGTTGGGGAATTGAATAATGACATGAAACATTCTCAAGGCCCTGTTTTTCAGCTCGGTGGGTATGATTCTGATATTATCATAAAGAAGGTTATATATATGATTAAACCTAGATGTATTACTGTGACTGAAATGGTGGTTGATAAAAAACAAAAATAGAAAATCATATGTTTGTACTTGTATTGAGAATGAGTATTCTGACCAATGATTATAAATATTGTTTACAGACTATTCTAAAATAACTTAATTCTCTCACTTCACCTATTTTTGATCCACATGTTCCTTCCAATCCATTATAGACCTCAGATAGTGAAATGGTCAGATTAATAATTATAGAAAAGTTTCAGTTATTGATTGATGGTTTTGATCAGGAATGTCTTTATAAAGTTTTTACGAACAATGATCATGTGCTTAACTTGGTAAGAGTTCATAGACAAATTTCTGCTGATGCTCAAGAATAAATCTATAAGAAAGTAGGTTACTCCTTCAAGAGGATCTATTCCAAGAATGATAAGACCAAACATTTCTAGTATGTTGTGGTGATTTTAAAGCTGTCTCCTATAACTGAAGCTTTCAAAAATAATGTTAAAAAGCTAAAGGAATTCACACTTACTCTAGAAAAAATCCGGGAAAATAAGGATGATTTTGAGAAGTCCATGTATTATGGTGGTGAAATCCGTAGAGATTTTATCAATATGTTTATCATTATCTACATCACCAGATCACAATCCATCGTGGCTCATATAGTGGCTCATTTGAGGACTGATCATCCTCCTTCCACCTATCCTTATTTTTCCACTTCATTTCCACCTACTACAATGTCTGTTTCTCAGGCAATGAGCCATATCAGACCTGTTATGGTTTAGAAAACTTATCCTTGGTTTTATACTAGACCAACCATTGACCCTTATATCATATAAGGAGTGAAATTACCTTCCCTTACTACTTCTTCTTCCACATCCACTTCTGAACCTCTTACTTCTACTCCTTTTGTGTTTGAAAACGTTAAAGTGAAGGCTATGGAATCCAAATAAAAGTGAAGGATAATTTTTTATAGGTATTTGATGTATTCCCTTTTTGTGATTGTAACTATACACTATAATTTTATTCAATGAAATGTGGTATGATTAATTTTATTCACATGTTGTATTCAATTAGTGTTTTTTTCTTCCTCTCTTTTTGATAATCCCAAAGGGGTAGAAGATATGGAATTTATGATAAAGGGAGAAACACCCATTTTACATATATACTCTAATACTGTCGAGGATTTTCTTGAGTTTATGTATTGCTATCACATACTCTATTTGATATGATAATCACACAGTTTTTTCCTTTCTAAAATGTATGGATTGTAAATTCCATGATTTTTTTCATAAAAAAGGGGGATCTTGTTGGACATATCTTGTTTTAATGCTCACAAATCATACAAATTGTGAAAATCATGGAAAACATGAAAATCATGTAAATAATGTTTAAATCATGTACTTGATGATTACTCATGTTTTGATATGTTTTATTACACTTATGCTTAATCTTAATACATTCGGTTGAGTATTACTTCTTATGATTGATAGAAGATATTTGACTATGTATGAGACACCATTTCAATTATCAAACAGTCTCACCGGTTAATCTGAAAATTTGAAAAAGTATCAGGTGTCGTTTCACTAACACTATAACCATTATACCAGTTCCATAAATTGCAAAGGACTAAACACTATAACCGTGCTAACGGTTCCCAAAATAGTAAAGGACCAGACACTTTAACTATGCTACAGGTTCCAAAACTCTAGAAGGATGTCACTGCGGACTATGGCATTTCTTCTGACTCAATGTGATTGTGGAACCGTTACTGTCTCATCACTAACTATGACACCATTATATAATTAAAAAAAATTATTCTTTTCAATAAATTTTAAAATTTGATTCTTATGGTTATATTTGAATCATTTAATGACACAGATATAATTAATGATGTTTTGAAGACATGGAACCTAACAATATGAGGTACACGGTGAAGGGTCTAGGATTCTAGTTAGTAATTATAGGAACTCTGAAGAAAAAATATAGTGTGGTTTACAAGGTATATGAAGTGTTTGAAATAGACATTAGATTAAACATACATGTATGTTAGAACAAGTAAAATAATGACAACAATCTATACTTCTTTATGTGTACCATCATGCGAACATCCTTGCATACCCAACTCAAATAAGAAGATGTGCTATGAAGAGTTACAAAAAAAAGTCACTAGAAACTATAACACTGAATTCAAGACACCCTTTTTCAGAGTTTTCTTCCATAATTGGGCATGAAAATCAAATATTTTATATCCTAGAAGTCCAGATATGAATGGAATAACACTAAAATAATTTATAATCCCTTAGTATTATATTATACTCTATTATATACTGTGTTATTAACCTTTCGAGTAGTGTGTGAGTTTATATTAAAAAATCACATTGTATCCTATGCTAAAATAGAGGATACAAGATATCCTCTCACTACTACTCTCTTACACATTTTTTCACCAATATTGAAATATGTTAGAGGACCTTGTGTGGCCCTGTAGTTTTAATTTCCAACGTAGAATTATGGTAGAGGTTAAGTGATATGGACAACTCTGTCTGTTGTTGTAAACCCAGATCCATAGTGTGGATCAAAGACTAGTGATATAAATTTCTTGGTGGTAAGTGATCACCAAGTGGAGTGAATTAGGTCTCGACATGAAACTAGACCACTTTTTTTAATATGATATGTCATTAAATTTAGATTATTCTCTTTGAACTTATATTTCATAAAACTAATTTTCACATTGATAGTTAGTCTTGGATAGTATTTATAAGCATTTTGATTTAGTAAATTAATTTCATATGTTATTTCATTCTTTTACGTTGATATAATGAATGTGTAATCAATCTATTATGAAATTAATTAAATAGTAAAACTATTATAAATTTACAACATTGATTAAATGGATTGTTTAATTTTTATATTAGGGGATCTTCAAATAATGTTTTTAAAATAATTTTTTATAGGAACTTAATTCAACCCCATCTTGAGTGTCCTACTCTAACCTAAAATGTATTTTTGAATTTTTTTAATTTAATTCAAATTTTATATTGATGTATTTAAATTCAAATTAAATGAATTGTATAAAAATGATATTAATGATATTTTATAAAAAACAAATATTTAATAAATTATTTAAAAATCATAAAATTAAGTCAAGAGGTCAATTAGTATTATATTTATTCTCAAATATCATATATATGTAAATTATAATCCAATTAAAGAATTATTAGATAAATATTAACCCCTTAAAATTGAATAAATTATTATTTTAGTTAGCATTAATTTCGAATAACCAATGGGTTTAATCAAAAGTTAATGTTTAAAATGACACCAAAAAGTCTATATTTTAAATATGAGTATATTGTAAGCATTAAATCGTTCACTTAAAATCTGTTTTCATTTGGAGTCATTTCACATGAATCTTATTTAATTATATTTAAATAGTTTTAGAACTTGCAAGTTGGTGCTTTATATCCCTTATAAAAGGACCCAATATTCTCGCAATTATTCACACCAATTTGAAAATAATATCCTAAAAAACATTACCAAATCCTTTCCTAACATCATTATACACATTATAGTGGTTATGTTCATCTCAATAAACCCACCATGGGGTCATTAAGAAGATATCCAAAAGTGGTTTTCCTAAGAGAAGGTAATCATTTTTAGAATTATTTCAAATTTATTTCTTATTATACATTCTCTAACTATATTGTAGCACTGATACAATAATATATCCAATATCATAAACTCAATTATATATTATTATGATAATGGTATAGATGTTTTCTATATCTTTTACATCCTATGATATGTGAAAAACATCACTCGTTAGTACGTATGACATACCATCTGAACATAGAGGTGTAATTTAATTTTCATATTTTCATTACATGCATGATTATTAATAAATAACTATTCATTATATATTATATTTATTAAAAATTATTATTTTATTAATTATAGTATATTATTTACATTCATACACTTATACTCGTAAATAAAATGAGAGTGTTTCCCAAGTGTATGTGTAGACAACCACCTCCACGAAGCGAGGTGATTCATATTTCATATGTTCATTTAAATGAAAAATTTTACATATATATATATATATATGAGGAATATCTATATGATATTTATATAATTATTAACATCATAAATAAGACTTTACCATGGGAGATATTCATGGATAGAAACTACAAAATTGAAACGTATAAGAAAAGTGAAATCATATAAAATTAGAAAATGTGAATTTAATGAATAATTATTAATAAATAGTCATTGACATGTTATAATTAGATCACATATGAAGTATATTGTTTTTTATATAATTTTAAAAAACTTAAATTTATTATATAATTTTTAAAAAATTAAATTTATCATAAATAAGTCCAAAATCACTTACAACACATATCAGACCTCAGGTAAAAGTTTATTTAACTATCTCATCATTATTTGACATTGTTTATGTTTAAGTACACATTGGTGTAATTATATGATATTTATATCATAAACCCAATCTAGTTTATTATTCTATAGTTATTTATAAAATCTATTAGAGTTCCTTTCATTCTCGTCTCTTAGGTAAAGAAAATGAAATAGTGGTTTTGGGGAAAACCTACCATGTTTATCTTTCATCCATGAATTATTTATCTCCCATGTCTATATTTTCCATAAATTGATCTCAAATAAGTATTTACTATTATCCAATAATATCTGAAAATCATTTTTACGCATGTTTTACATTTTATAATAATGTTTAAAGGACTAAATTAGTCATTTTCCAAGTGATTCACCTTCGACCATATGTGTGAATTGAATCTATGTGTTAACTTACACCGTACAAATGGTTTTCCCCAACATCAAGAATAATCATTTATTTCAATCATTTTTTAAAAGTTAAAAAAATTATTTTTAAATAAGATTAATTAATTAATATATTTTAAATTATTATATTTTAATATATGTGATTTCAAAATAAAAAATTTATTTTCCTGATGAAATATTCTATCAATATTTTCAAAGTATTATCATACATGTCAGCATTATTTGTGGAATATGATGATACATTAGGAAATTATTCTTTTGATTCAACTATATATATTACTCTAGATGTATTATTATATATATATATATGGGATAATATTAACATTTCATATTTTTTTATTTCAATATGAATTTTTTAAGGATTTTGATTCAACCGTTTTTTATAATGAATGAATTAGACATAGCATGTGATGAGAGAGTCTTTATATAACAACTTGATGCATTTTCGAGTATCATGAAGAAACAAGAATGGGGGTTATGTTTATGCCTTACCTATTTACTTAAGTTTTCTTATTACAAGGGCTAGATGGTAAGATTATTTTGTTTAACATTATGCATTGTATCATTATGGAACTAGTTTTTGTTTTCCATGGGATTATTTATATTGTTATTTTTTTCCATTGACTTAGTCTACTTTTATAGTATTTGTTATATTTAATATTTTATTTATTTATTATCTCATCCTTATTATTCATTTTTTTATTTATTTTATGATAGCTTATATTATAATATTTTCGTTATTGGGCATTTAACCTCACCCATTATTATGTTTTTCATTCCTCGAGAAAGAAAGAAGATATCAAGGAAGTAATTTAGGGATTTGGTAGAATAATTCATAAAATTACCTTAAGAATTATTATAAAATATATCATGTTTTTAGATTTAATGTGAGATTCATATAACTATATAGTATCCAAAGACAACTACAAAATTGCATCTATGGCATTAGTTGTATTTTGTGCCAGTTTTGTTACATTACCATCAGATATGGGATACTAGATTCAGGGTTTTACATTCCCCATTCAATAAAAAATGTGGCTTCATGAGTGAAAAAATACCAATATTCACATCGTTTTTTGTTCTTAAGGTCTGTCACCCAATAAAGTAATGTAGTTTAAACTTTAATGAAGTTTTTCATATCAGTTCATGATTCCTACATTTCCTTGAATGTGGGTAAAAGATTGAAATTTTTATTTCTAATAACTACTATATATGTGGTGAGCAGAGTCGAACCCACAGGGAATGTAAATTAACCAAGACATTTTTAATTTTCTTTAAAAACACCCCACTTTTGTTAGTAGTGGAGTAAAATTCTTATTTTTAAAAAATTCCCTAATATTTTTATTTTTGTTCAATGAAAACTAAATCTTAACTAACTATGATGATATAAGAAAACGTTTGAACATATTAAGAAATGGAAAGAAAGAATGTTGATGCATAAACCAATAGAATGAAACTTCCGGGGAAAACTATATTGCACTAGTTTAAAATATTTTCTTTTCACATAACTGATTGCAAGAGATTCCACTAAAAAATACTAACTTATTTACCTCAGTAGGAGATAAGTCACTCAGGATGAACATTCTCAGAGTATTCCACTCTACGAAAGTTCAACAACTAAATTAAAATTTGATAATGGAAATAGAAAAAACTTCCCGTAAGTACTCATGTTTTATGAATTAAATGTTTTAGAAAAAGTATCCATGATACGTCTTTCCGAGAGACGTGGAATTGTAAAATTGATATCAATTGGTACGAAATTAATATATGAATTCCAAATTGATCTCTTCAATCAATTTGGGATTCATTAATATGAAATTTGATACGGAAGAAAAGAAATAACTAGTAAGTGTTGAAATTTCCCTGAACTCAAATGTTTAGATAACTATCATGTTCTTTAAGGAAATTGAAAAAATCAGTTTACAAAATATAGAATTGAGAGTAAACAGATGAGATAGATAACTCCCCTAGAAACTATGATGTTGCAATGCTCATCCTCCGATCTCCAAGAAGTGGTTCTCCAATGTTCTCTAGGATATGCTCTGAGATATGAATTGTGAGTTGTCTAATTATAGAATACTCTACCTAAGAGTTTCTAGTTGTGGAACCTAAGAGTTTCTAGTTGTGGAATGATCAACCTCATTATCACTTCTGTTTTTTCTCCTTTTTAAACATCCTTGCATCTACTGCATGTCACCCCATGTTTTCCACCAACATCAAGCGTTCTTATTCTTCGCACGACACTTGTGCGTTTTTTCACGAACTTCAGGTGACTTTATGTTAACCCATGTAACTATCTATGCACAATTTAGTTGAATGTACCTAGATGGAATATGAAGTCCTTTAATCTGCACAAGAGTACAGAGAAGTATTAAAATTGATTTTATACATAAACTATCAATACTAATTAATTACTTATGTAATCACTTATAATTATTATATTAATGTTGGGTTAATTTATTATTTAATTAATTAATGTTATTAAATTGTTCATTTTGTTTATAAATTTTTATTATTAGATTACATCATTAATATTAAATATAAATTTTTTTGTTGCTTTATTAAATTAATATAACTAAGAATTAGTTAATATAAATTTATTATATATTAAAATAAAATTATTATTAATATAACTAAGAATTTTTTAATCCCCCCTTCTTCCCTTTATTTGTTGCAAAATGGAGGGGGGAAATTGGGGTTCGCTTGCAGAGGAGCTACAACGACGATCGTCAGCAGCGGCTCAACCCACTTCCTCCAAGTGGCGTCATAGGGTTTCAACTATTGAACTACTGCATCCCCTGCTTCACAACTGGTGTTGCGGAAGGTTCGTTTCCATATCTAACTCATATTCCAGAGGCGGCTACTAATAGTTGTTCCTCCCTTAGATCCTGAAGCTCTAGATCTCCAAAGAAGCAGGTCTTCATCTTGGATGAAGAGCAGCAAAATCTAGATTCTAATAGGGTCACACAACAGTGGCGGAGTCATGGGATGAAGCAGTGTGAGTCCTTGAGGCTGAGGAGGAGCTTCGTCAGTCTCACCGATGGGGTGGCCCGTAGGTTGAAGGTTGGAGAGCCGTCAGTGAGACCATATAGTAAGATGTCATTGTCGGTGTGACGATACACGAATGGTTAAAAAATATAAATTAATTAACTAATTAGCTAAATGAATACATAAAATGTAAAACAAATTATTTTATAAAATTATAACATACATTGTTTACATATATTAACAGAATAAATAATCATAATGATTAATAAAATAAATTTATTTTAATGAATCTAAATTATTGGATGAGGTATTAAATTAAAATTTAATTAGATAAATGCTAATAAGATGATTAAATGATTATTTAATATAAATGTCAATTTATTATGAAGTGAAGCATATTTAAAACAACAAAATATTTGGTAAATTAAACGACTATAAACATTAGTAAGACTAAATTAATCATTTCAAAATAATAAATTACATAATTTGATATAAGAATTGGTGAATTAATAAATTTAATTATATAAATATAAAATATCATTTATAAATTTAAATGGATAAAAATAATATAGTAAATCATTAAAAATTAATTAAAAAGATGTAGAAAACAATGTAAAAACAAGACCGCATCAAATTCCCCCACACATAAATATTTTTGTCCTCAAGAAATTTAATTCATTATATCTTTGAGAAAAAAATATATTTATTACTCAGAACAAAAAGAAACATGTCTAGAACATTTCAAAATATAAGACTAAACTATCAAAAGGCTTTTGAAAATATAACGTCATATCAATTCTTTCATAATTTCAACCCTTAAAGGTAATTGAGAGAGTAATGAATAGTCCATAAATGAAAGCTTCATGACTCATAATGAGTCTTCTTAATGACTTACTTAAATTCAAATCTATGACCTAAATCCAAAAGTGATAACAAGATATAAGCTAGTAGAGTCAAGATCATAACAATAAGATCGTTGAACTTTGACACTTTCATAGGTTCCAAAAAGAAATAATATTATTATGAATCACGTTATTGATACAACCTAAATAATTCCGATATTACCCAATTTTCCCCATTATCATTTGGCATTCATCATTCCCCTCACCTTAATGAACTCGTTTTTGAGCATAAAGCCTTTATTTTATTTTTCCCGAGCCATATATCACGCGTTAAACACTGTGCATATTCACATATTCAAAGTGTATATAAGGCATATAGATAACCAAAAACATACCAAGCATCTAGGGTCTCAGAGATTCACTGTAGGATCCCAAATGCCCAAATAACCCCAGTTTTAAAAAAAAATTATAAAAAAACCATCTACATTTGCATCACTAAGGTGATTAATTTTTATAAATTAAAAATAAGGTGAGTACACTATGAAATAATTCAAACTTATAGTTCCTAAGTCCATGATCTCAATTCCACAAAAATATTACCCATATCACTCTCAAGAGTCGTTCCTAATCCGAACTCTCATTAAATCACTATGTAAATTCACTCAACAATAATTTACCCACATTAATTTCATATTCAAAGAAGATCTTAACAACTAGTCAATCGTCATCCTAAGGAAGGATCATTTTAGAAATTGTGTGAAACCTAAAATTTTGAAATAATTTAGAAAAATATTAACCATTTTTTTATTTTTTTATTTTTTTTGAAGGAAGTGGGAATTGAACAGATTTCATTAAGCACAATTTATCTCAACATAAAGGAATGTAACATAATTTTTTAAATAACACCAATGAAACAAATATAAAGAAAAATTCCAACAAGATGACATGAAACCAAATTTCATTCCAGTAGAAGAACAATTTTTTGAGCAATATTAACTGGGTCACTGAAATTACTGACATTGGTCACTGAAAAATTGGTATCATTGAGTCACTAACAATAGTCTATTAGTTGTTCAGGTGCATCGGTGTGTTAGTGACTCACTGATAAAAGAAAAAATGTGACTTATTAGTGAATTTTTATTAAAGATCAAGGTGAGTAAAATATAAAAGCTAACTAAAGACTAGTGTAATTACCTAAATCAAATTTATCATCAATCATCCAGCCATAGAATTAAACTCCTTTATTGGAACAACATCAGGAATATTCCTAATTCAGAACAAGGATACTCAGAACAAACCAACGCCAAGAGTTTCACAAAAACAAAGTATGAAATCAGTACATTATTAAACATTAAAAATGAAACAATAAAAGGAAAAAACATGATCTATGGGCTACAACCCATGCAATGCTATGTTTTAAAGTCTTCAGCCAAAATTTATTCAGAATCAATTTTCAGGCACAGTGAAGGTGTCCAAGACCATTGGATGTCCTTTAAAATAGAGTTTCTCTCTTTTCACATTTACCAGCATGAGTTTTTTCTCCTCACTAATTATCTCTAAAACTCCATTCGTAAGCACTCTAACAGTTTTAAATGGTCTCAA
This sequence comes from Viscum album, assembly GCA_963277665.1. Classification (NCBI taxonomy): domain Eukaryota; kingdom Viridiplantae; phylum Streptophyta; class Magnoliopsida; order Santalales; family Viscaceae; genus Viscum; species Viscum album. The sequence goes on along the minus strand of OY728133.1, from coordinate 2,057,828,044 downwards.
CCACTTGGAATTATGTTTTCAAGGAAATATTTTTTATCTATAATTAAAGAGGAGGAACATATGTCTAGGTTTGAAAACTTTGGTTTGAATGATATAATCGTGAAACATTTTAATCGTCTATTTGTATATTATTGAATTAATATTACTCCCTCTACTTTTTTCATATAACCCATTCATCTCAAGAAATATTCTCTCACCAGCACTCTTAAAATCAATGTTGATGGCCTTAACTGCCCAATATGATTTTTGTTTTAGCTTTACGGGCTAATGAAAACATTTTCTAAATAGCATCCTATATTGAGACATACCTATTGGGGTCTTAAAATGAGTTCAATATGCCCATAAATCTTTATCCAATTTAAGTGACCAGTATTTCAAAGTGTGTGGCACAATATTCTCAAGAATTTGTTTAAATTCTCTATTATAAATTTCCACCAATCCATAAGAGAGTGGATTATAAGGAGTACTGTTTTTATGAAAATACCCATACTTTTCCATCAAAGTCTTAAACTTTTAGTTCTTAATGTGTGTTCCATTATCAGTAATGATGGATTATAGGACTCCAAATCAAGAAAATATGTTCTTTAAATCAACTTGATAACATTTTTGGCTAAATTTTTGGGTAGTGCCACTTCTATAACCCAGTTAGAAACATAATCAACAACAAAAGGTGTATTCTCATTCCCATAAGAAGATAGAAATGGACTCATGATGTCTAAATCCCAAACATTAAAAATCTCTACTTCTAATATACCATTTTTGGGTAACTATTGCTTCCTACCCACATTGCCTAACCTTTGGAACTTTTCACAACCAACCACAAAAAACATAGCATCCTTAAAAATGGTGGGCCATTAAAAATCAGATTGGAGGACCTTTTGAGTTGCACATTCACCTCCATGGTGACCTCCCCAAAGTGAGGAGTGGAAAATCTATAAAAGGGGAAACATCACTTCCTTAGGAACACACCTCCAAAGAGTACCATCATCACATCTCCAAAATAGAAATGGGTCATCCCAAAGTTAATACTTATGTTCAAAGATGAATTTCTTCAATGGGATATTAGATTTTTTTTCAAATGACTCCTGATACTCAGAAATTGGAAAAATGTGCATACCATGTAGACTGCTAGATTGAAATAGTGAGAAGTTTTTCATTAAGAATGGAAGAATTGATCTCTCTTGGATATTAATAATGGTTATGAGGAATCCTATAAAAATAGTCCAAAACTAATTTTTCATCTCCCTAATTATCCCTTATTTGAAAATGAAATTCCTGTAGAAATAAAATCCATCTATTTGACAAAGTTTTTTTCTTTTTTAGAAAGAAAGTACTTTAAGGCAGAATAGTCAGTGAAAATGATGACATTAGAGCCTAAAAGGTACTTTATAAACATCTCTAGAAAAAACACAACGGCCAACAATTCCTCTTCAGTAGTGGTATAAATTCTTTGGGAATCATCTAGCATTATACTAGCATAATAAATCACATTGAGCTTACTATATCTCCTATGTCCAAGGAAAACACCTAAAACCATGTCACTAGAATCACACATAAGTTCAAAAGGCAGTTTCCAATTTGGTGAAGTGATGATAGGTGATGCACTGGGTTTTTCAATAAAAATATTAACAGATTTCAAACGGTTTACATCAAAATTGAAAGGTGCATCTTTAGCAATCAATTAACAAAAAGGATTAGTGATTTTAGAAAAGTATTTGATAAAGATCTGGTAAAAAGCATCATTCTCTAAGAAACATCTACCACCATTAACATTTTTAGAAGGTGGATGTTTTTAAATTACATCAATTTTAGCAGTATAAAATCTACACCATTCATTGAATGTTTATCTCCCAGCACAATACCTTCAGTGAGAAGAAATTAGAAATTTTCCCAATTATGCACAAGTTTTGTTTCAATGCATCTATCCAAAAATAACTCCTTATTTATTATACAAGTAACAAAATTACTACCCACAATAGATAAATCATCCATGAACACCTAACTGATCCTCTCCATCATATTAGAAAAAATAATCATTATACACATTTGAATGGTACTTGGGGATCCATACATCCCAAATAGAATCTACACACAAGGAAATATCTCCGAGGGTCATGTGATGGTAGTATTATATTGATCCTATGGAGAAACTAGAATCCTATTATAACTAGACTACCCTTCCAAAAAATTGAAATATTCATTCCTAGAAAACCTCTCCGGAATTTGATCAAGGAAGGGAATTGGAAAATGGTATTTCATAGTGGCTGCATTAATCGTACTATAATCAATCGATACTCTCCATTTTGTGACTTTTGTAACTTTTATTTTATCATTATTTTTATTTTGAAAACAGTGAAACCTCCTTTCTTTGGGAAAACCTAGACTGGGTTGACCTTTGTGCTATTAGAAATAGGCTAAATTATATCAGTATCCATCAATTTAATCACAACCTCTCTCACAAACTCTTTCATGTTGGGATTATATATTTATAGAAACTCTACCCTAGGGTTATTATCGGGCTCCATAAGACTTTTATGCATGTAGAATGAAGGACTAATACCCGTTATATCAGTTATGGTCTATAATTTGGTAGATTTAATATTCTTAAGAACATTTAGAAATCTCTCTACTTTATTTTAGTTTATATTAGCATATATTATAGCAGGAAAAGTGGAATTCTCACCCAATGATCAATATTTCAAATGTGCAGGGAGTGGTTTATGTTTTAGTATGGGTGTTTTCTCACTAGAAGAAACAATATTTGGCCTATGAGGACAATGATTCTCAACATATTTCATGTATGTAGTATGAACAGATGAAATATTTCTAATTTCTATCATAGATTCAGATTTTATAGTGCTACTGTCCAATGTGGATAACTAATTGTCTAGATTTTCCACATTTGACTTTAATAGATTTATTAAAGTAGAAGCATCAAGTTGTCTCAACATCTCTCCACCAACATCATCAATTTATTCTGTAGTGTTTTTGTTAATAGATACATCCTCAAATTCACTCAAAAAGATCCAATGTTCAAAGACACAGGACTCTCCTATAGCAGGATCGGGACAGTTGTCCAGATCTAGAATATTTTCCAAATTAAGTGTTTTTGCATAATTTTCAACATGTAAAATATGAAAATCAAGATTTACAGCTTCCAAATGAATTTCTTAAATAGAAGATTGTCTTTCAGATTCTTCAATATTTCTATATGATCATTTAATATCTAATGACTCTATTTTTGAATAGTTTCCAGGGGATGTTGGTCCTTTCACATTTTTGAATACTTTAAACTCTTCTTTTAGTTATACAATTTTAAAGATAAGTTGACCTTTAGACACAAAAATTATAACACCACTAGTCTCCAAGAAATACCTACCCAAGATGATGGGAACCTCATGATCAAACTTTATATCAAATACTAATATGTTTTTAGGAATAAATAGTTTCCTAATCCCTATTATAAAATCATCTACCCTCCCCACATGATTAGTCAAATAATGGTCATCTAACTGATGTATGACTGTGGTGGGTTGAAGACCACCCAATCCCAATTGATGAAACAATGAGTATGGGAGATGATTAATACTTTCACCTAAGTCACAAAATATATTGATCATATCATAATTTCTTAAGGTACAATGAATGAAAAATCTACATGGGTCTTTAAGTTTAGTTAGGATGTTATTTTTTAGCATAGCACTGCACTCTTCAGTGATGTTATAAATAAAAAATTTCATGTGTTTTTTAGTTTGAAACAATTTTATCAAGTGATTTCAAGAAATATGGGTTTTGAATTAAGGCTTGAATTAATGGAACGTTCACTTGATATTTGGACAAGAGACTAATGAACTGAATAAGTTTTTACATGGAGTGACATTGAGGTTTGAGTTTTTTAGGGAAAGGTATGGGTTAGAAAAGTTTTCATATAACAATAGTCATTTCCCTAATTTCTTCACCAACTTTGTTTTTTTCCTTTATTATTTTTATTTTTAGAAGATTTTTCATTATGATTTGTACGAGAAAAGTTTATATTTTGATCATTTTCAGGAATTTTTTGAGATTTTCTAGATTGGGTACAAAGTAGATTTTTTTATTTCCAAATTCTAGCAGTTTTTCATCTTAGGAATTGTTTATGTCTTTTTCAGCAACTATTTCAATTTTAAGCCCACTTCTACTGAAAACAACCATGATGTTCTCTATAGGATTTAGTTTAGTTTTACTAATCAACCTACCTTTGTCCTTAGAAGTCAAATCTCTGTATAACGAGCCAATATGTGTTTCCATATTCTACATGGAAAAATAGTTTTTCATTTTATCAGATTCATATTTGGTTTCATGTTTATCTAGTTGATTCATGAATCATTCTTCTTGAAAATTCATTTTATTCAATGTTAGATCCATCATCGAAGACATTTGGTTATCATTATTACCTTGTGAGTTTGAAGATTCACTCGTTTATTGGTATTGAATTTTTTTTCTTGGTTGATTATGATAATTAGGGGTAGTGGTTTGTTTTATCAGACCATGATAATTTCATAAAAAATTGGGATAGTTCCTATAGTGTTGGTTGTAATTGTTCGAAAATGGTTTTTCATTAGGAGGCATCCTTTGATGATAATTGAAAAAATTTGAGTTTTCTTTTTGTGCTGGCATTTCAAAATTAAGACAAATATTTTCAGTATTCCCAATCATTCCACATTGGGAACACTTTTCCCTTAATTATTTGTTATTATTTTGACAACCCAATTGATTAAAAATTACTTTTGAATTCCGGTTCATTAAATATTGTAGTTGGTTGGTGATTTATGCTAGTTGAGATTGAGTTTCATTCATTGAACCAGGATTAACATTTACATTCCTACTAAATCTTTATCTTCTTGAATTATTATGTTTTGAATTTAATGAAATATTATTAAATATTTGTCTCAAATCCTCATTTGTTTTCTCATTATAATTACCCCTAATAACTTGTCCCACTTTGTATCGAACATTGGAGGGAAACCCTTCATATATGGTATCCATGAGAAGGTGGGATTTGAGTTGATGATGGGGACACTACCTAGGAAGGTCCTTAAATATATCTCAAGCATCATGAAAAACATCTATATATCTTGATAAAAACTAATGATTTTTTTCTATGTTCTGTGATTAATCATTAGGGAAAAAATTTCATTATGAATAATTAATATCCCTGATCTGAATTTTCAAATATGTTCTCATATATCCTCAATAACTAGTTCCTATAATTCTATTTAAGGACAAAGTGAAAAAAATATAATTCTCAGATCATTTTCTGTCACTCTTATAAGTGTTAATTGATGATAATTAATGTAGAAGTCTCTAAAAAAGGAGAGAGATGCCTCATTAGAGAGCCCATTAAATTCAAAATGAAATGGAATGTGGGACTGTTTCAACTTATAATTTCAAGCTCTTGGTTAATGGAAAATTAAAAATGTATTTATTGAAACTTGAGGGATTTGGAACTCCCTCATCCAAGGCCTCTCATTCTATATGAGTTCTGGATGGTCCTAAAAGTCATTTGGTGTTGGAACCTGATTATCTAGATTCTCCATTTCAGATTTATTTTTCTTTTTAAGAGATGTAAGATGTTTGTCCAATTATAGATTTAGGGGCTCTAGAGTGTCCTTAGTAGACCTTGCGTTCATGAAATATGTGAAAAAAAGTGAAATTCAACACAAAAATTAGTAAACAATAGCTCAATAGTATAGAAAATAGAACCAATTTAAATAAAAATGAAGTATATTTATCTATAGTTTTCATTTTCTAAAACAAATTGTGTAAATTTTTTAAATGTGAACTTTTTTGTTGATTTTTTTAGAAAAGTGATGGGTCATTCCTTCCCCTACAAAAAAAATCAAAAAACGGATGTGTAACTGCCATTGAAATTGGGTAAATGTTTTAAATTTTATTCATACCTTCTACTATATATGTGGTGAGAAGGTTCGAACCCACATGGAAGGCAAATTAACCCACAGTTTTTTAATTTTCTTTAAAAACACCCAACTGTAGTCAGTAGTGGAGTAAACTTCTTCTTTTTTAGAAAACTTATATATATTTTTTTACTTTTTTTCACTGTAAACTAAATATTAACTTACTATATTGATCTCATAAATAGTTTTTTCAAATTATGAAACATGAAGAAAGAATGTTAATAGATGAAAAAATAGAATGAAATACCTAGGGAAAACACTATTCTATTGGTGTAAAATATGTTGTTTCCACATTTTTTATTATAATAGAAACCACTAAAAAGAACTAACTTATTTACCAAGCTAGGAGATAATTAACTCAAAATGAACATTCTCTGAGTTCTCAACTCCATGAAAGTTCAACTACAAGATTAAAATTTGAATATTAAAATAGAGAAAAATCATTATAAGCACTCAAGATTTAAGAATTAAAAGTTTTATAAAATTTATCCATGATATGCCTCACTAAATGATCATGTAATTGGAAAATTGATATCATGTGGCACAATGCGAATGTATGAATTTATAATTGACCTCAACGATCAATTATAGATGCATTAATATGAAATGTGATAAGGAATAAAATAAATAACCATTAGGTCTAGAAATTTCCCCGAACTCAAATGATTTTCTAATTATCATGTTCATTAATGAAATTAATAAGAATTCAATTTGAAAAGATATAATTGAGAGGAAATAGAGGGGATAGAGAACTCACCGATAAACTATGATGCTACAATGTTGGTCCTCTGATCTCCAAGATCTTCTCTGAGAGATGAATTGTGAGTTGCGTAATTCTGGATTCCCTCGCTTGAGTGTTTCCAGTTGCTGATTGATCGTCCTCTTTATTGCTTTTATGCTTTCTCCCTTTTAAACTTCTTTTCATCTACTACATGCCACACCGAGTTTCCACTAACATCAATTGTTATTCTTCTTCACACGTCACATGTGCATTTTTTAACGAACTATATGTCACTTTTTCTTTTCCTATGTATCTAACACTACGCAAGTTAGTGGAATGTACTTGGATGGAATATGAAGACCCGCTTGAATCTGCACAAGAGCACAGAGAAAGGTTAAAATTGATTTTATAAATAAACAATGAATACAAACTAATTACTTTTGTAATAACTTATAATTAAAAGATTAATGTTATGTTAATTTATTATATAATTTTTTGACGTTATTAACTTATTCTTTTTTGATAAATTTTTACTATTAGATTACACCATTAAGATTTAATATTTATTTGTTTATTACTTTAGGAAATTAATATTATTAAGAATTAGTTAATACAAAATAATTACATCTGTATATTAGATTATAATTATTTATTTTATTTTATTTATATATTCTATTAATTATTAATTTTAATTACTATAGTTAATTATTTTAATAATTTTACAAAATATTGATAAAATTACATTAAGATCATAAGTAATTTTTAAGTTAGTTTATTTTATTAAATATTGCAGATATTGTTCATATTTTTTTATGTTAATCATATATTTACAATGATCTATAATTATTATAATATTTGTTTTTATATTTATGATTTTATTTAATTTAGAACTAATATAAATTAACTTAGTTAAAGTTTTTATATTAAAATAATTATTTTATTTATTTATTAAAAGCTTATAACAATTCAATTTTTTATAAATATAGTTATATTAAGAAATAAAATAATATTTATTTAGTTAGTTTTATAATTTAATTATTTATTAATATTTTAATACTATTTATTTATTTTAATTATTATTATTTCTGTTATTATTTTTAATTATTATTTGATTATATTTTATTATTATTATTTTTAATTTTATATCCTAATCCCCTTTCTTGTCCTCCATCATTGTGAAAATGAGGGGGGGGGAATCTAGGTTCTCTTCTAGAAGAGCTACCACGGTGTTCATCAGTAGTGGCTCAGCCCTATTCCTCCAAGCGGTGGAGGAGGGTTTCGACTATAAATATAATGCATCCCCTACTTCACAACTTGTGTCATGACATGTTTTTTTCTAGATGCAGCTCATAGTATCCAAGTAGCTATAAGTAGTTGTTCCTCCCTCAGATCTGGCAGCTCTGAATCTCCATATCAGTAGGTCTTTAGCTTAAATTAGTAGAAATTTGTGGAGCTTGAGACACCGACATCATTCGGTAGAGTTTGTGTCTATGTGAAGGTGCTGGGGAAAGTAGTGTCGGTCTCACCGACATTGAAAAGAAAAATGGTTGGACTGAAAAAGTGTCAGTTGCACTAAAATGGCACTATCATCGAGTTGATTACTCATAAGTATCAGTGACATGCTAAAAATATAAACTTAAATTAATTTATTAATATAAATAAATACTTAAATTAATTAAAGATAAAAAATCATTAACTAAAATCATTAAAAAAATAAAATTGAAATTAACTTAAAATAAGATTAAAAAATAAAATAAATTTAATATAAATAAATTGAGAGTAGATTAATTATTAAATTAATAAAAATAATTAATTTATTGACTATTAAAAATATAAAACTAAAGTTTATACTAAAACTAAATCTAAATAAAATTACATAAATTGAAGGGAAACTGGATTAATGTTTAAATTGAAATTAAGCATTCAAATTTCATAGTAGAATTATTAAATAGAAAAAAAATAATTCATAAACTAAATTAAAATTTAACTAAATTGAAAAATATTAAAATAAAATATTAAAGTATAAATTTTTTTAAATAAATTAATTTAAAAAAAATGAATGAGACTGATATGCGTTTGTATCATTCTAAGTCACAGATAGTGAAAAAGTGGTAGGTGGTGCGTCGGTAGCTTGTTCTACACACAATTATTATCTGAGCATTGGTGAGGCTGAAATACGAAAAAAGTGAATTAATTTTTTTACTACATACATGAAACATAAATAAAAATGTTTTAAAAATTTTAACTAATTAACTAATTTATTAAATGGATACTTAATACTAAAACCCCATTATTTTATTAAATTAAAACTTAAATTGTTAACATAAATTTACAGAAAAAATAAACATAATTTTTAATAAAGTTATTTTATTTTAATGAATCTAAATTATTGGATAATTTATTAAATTAAAAACTAAATTAGATAAATGAAAATAAGATGATTAAACTAATATTATATATAATTTTCAATTTATTGAGAAGTGAAGCATATGTAAAACAACTTACAAATTTATAAATTAAAAGAATTTAAAAATTATTAAGACTAAATTAATCATTTTAATGGCTTAAATAACATAATTTGATTTAAAAATTGATAAATTTATAAATTTAACTATAAAAATAGAAAATTAAATTTATTTATTAAAAAAGGTAAATTTTATATAATAAATCATTACAAATTAATTAAAATAACGTGGAGAACTATGTAAAAATAATGCCACATCAGTTACTAATAACTATGATTATTAATTAATATATAGAGGATAATATTTACATCTTCTGTGATAAAATAAAATCTATATATACATTATCACATATATTTTCTCATAACCAGCGTGGAAAATTTTATTATGCAGCGTTCTTGAGGTTGATTTTTTGAAAAATTATGTTAAAACTAGACTAAAAAGTATTATATTACAGGTTTAATTACACATCATTATTAATATAAAAGGTTTTAAAAATAGGTAATGAAATCTATTATTATAAAAAACTGAAATGATAAACATTATATCAATTCAATTATTTCATAACATTCCCCAAATATATCAAAAAATTCATACTTATTTATAGCATTCCATTTTGGTTGTATATAAATCTACATGGAAAGGAAAATATCATGTTGTTTTTTTAGAAAAATTGATTTGATAAATATTTGTTTTAGTTTTTTCATGTCCATTATGAAATAACCGAAATGGAAAATAACTTTTTTGAAAAAAATTAAAAAAAATTCATCCTTCCTAATAGTACAAAAACATTATAGAAATAGAGAAACAATAGCATCACAAACATTTACAACTTCATCATCAAAATCCACAATATATATTATAAATAATCTAAAACCCAATCAGACCTACGAAATAATTTCCTCATGAACTTTTCAAGTGTCTTAGAACTTTTCTAGTATAAGGTTAGGGGTCATTAAAATGCTAAAAAATAAAATAATTAATTTAATATGTAAAGACCTCAACCCCGACAACCTCGAGTCTATGGTTAACTTATTAAATTTTCATAAGTTATAAGTAATCAAATCCCAAAAGACTGAATAATACCGTATTATTGATAAACTACATACATACATTGTCGCCTCATTTAATTGGTTTAATCATATAAAATAATAAGGGAAATTAAACAGAACCCTGAACTCATTCAAATATTTAATTTTCATATCCTGGGAAAGAAAAAAAAACAAAGATGAAATTAAATTCTATGCAATGTTTAAGTATTGTAGAATCTTTCATTAATAAATAAGATTAATAAAAATGTAAATATAAATAATTAAACACACTTTACTCTTAAATAAATTAAATATATTGATATGATAAGGAATAATAAATATGTAATGGTTAATAACAGAAAACCAAAACTGTTTCTTCAATAAACCTATAATGAAATTAATTCATTGATATTGTCATTTTTAAAATAACATTTATAATAATTATAGAAATATGAATGGAAGAAATGGTTAATTATTGGACAACATGTTCTTATACACATGATTCCTCTATCGTCATGATCCTTTACATGATGCTTTAAGAATATATGATGAAACCCACTAAATTATATCATACATATTCATCCCATGAGACAATCGAATCATTGAGGGGATACATATTTTCTGGCCCCACACATCACTATAGGTCCAAATCATTCCTCATATATCAAATGATCAATTAAATTAAAGAACCATTTAACCTATAAAAAATTATCTATATTTAGTAAAGAGAACATATTTAAGATTATTTCCATGGTAATTCAAATAACATTTAATGAGATTACTATATATAAAAATGGTATAAAATTTAGGCAATAATCATATCTATGATACACATAATATGGATATTTAAGAGAAATGCTATGTGTAATTACCAAAATAAGCATTTTATTCAATTAATAGAAACATTTAAAATTATTCTAAATGGGGAATATGTAATTTAATGTGTTTTTTCATTGATGAGTAATAGTACCATAATAATTTCATTAACATCAACTGTGAGAAAATTATTTTTTCACTTATAAATTTACTTTTTTATGAAAGTGTAAAAATATGAAGGGAAAATTTTTATTTTAAAATATCCTTCAAAATTATAAATTAATCCTTAAATACATAAGGAATAATGACATTTGGAAAATATTCTCATTCCATATAAGTTAAAAAACAATCCTTTCGTAGTTTTTTTGGGAAAAGTCACAAAACACCTCATTTGGATGATGAAAAAAATCCATTAAAACCATTTTGTAAAAAGTAAATTATGGGTAAAAGTTAAATTAAAAAAGTACATGATAATAATAAATATAATTGAAAATATTTTATAAAACAAATACAAAGAAGTGAAATATTACCCCACGGGGATATAAAAATAAAGTATCCTAAATATTGATGAGATTATAAGATAAACCCTTACCATTTGATTATGTTCTCTGTCGTAAGACCCCTTGAATGAAATAACATAAAATTATTAATTAAATATTATTAAGAAAAATAGATTCATAATAAAATACTTCATAGGTGTGCTATATACAATAAAAAAATAAGAAATTGGTGAATAAGGCATGTGTCCCATACAAATACAGGTGAGAATAAAATCCATTACCTCATGCTTCCCTATAGTAAATCGTTCTTTGACCTACACTATAATAGTATTAAAAATGAAATTATTTAATTAAAAAACATATTAATATTTATAATATCATATATTGTCACCTTATATAATCTTATCACCCACATTTAAATAGTAATTTAATATTACTCTGGTTTTCAGTTTTCAACTGCCTCATATTTCCATGCATGTTTTTTTTGTGTATGTTATGGTTCCAATTAAAATCTTATAGTTCCATAATATCTATATTTATGTTAAGTTAATATATATTATATTTATTAATTAGTTATATTATTTAGAATCATAATTGAATGGTTAATATATAAAATAAATTGCATCACTTCATAGAGATGGTAATCTGTATATACGCATGAGTGGAGATATAATTTTTAAATAGATTAAAGGGTAAGTAAATAGATGATATATAAATTTTATATAACAAACATAATATAAAAATTATATTATATTTCCACTATTTTTTCATTATAACCATCCATGGAATGTGGTTAAGAAACACAAATTACACTAATCTAAGGTGAGTTTAAGTTGAACATATGCACGTACTGTGATTTGGTTTTTCTTAGGATGGATAAAAGATGGAATTGAAAAAGCTTGTGTTATTATGGATCATTTATTTCATGTAATGTTAATTCTATTGATGTATTTTGTTTAATGATATTCCATGTTAATATTTCAATGTTCACTACACCAAGTTAATCATTCACTACAGATAATGCCAGATTAACATGCATTACACACAACACTAAGTCTCTATGAAACGACATTTTTTTATTATAGTTATTTAAAAAAAGATAGTTGTATCCTAGAAATATGACAATGTAATCTCAATTTTAATTTTTGAGTATTATTTTATTTATATAAAGAAAAAAATTGATAATAAAATATATATTTTTTAGTAAAGTATTTATATGTTTTCAAAATACTATTTCGTAAAAAAATTAATTTTTATGTATTTTTTTAAAAAATAATAAAATTAAATTCAAAAACTTTTAGAAATTTAATTTTATAAAATAAAATTCATTTTATAATTTCAAATTTTAGAATTATATTATGGTGATTTATCAGGTATTTTTCTGACATATTTCATTTCTGAATGTATAGTGAAAAATTCTAAATTTTAATTGAAAAATACATTCTCATATAATTTATTTATATAGTTAACTTAAAATTTAATTAGATTTTAATGTATAATTATCAAAATTATACACAAATAAATAAAATGTAGGAAATTATAATCAATTTCAGATTGAAATCCGTTATAAAATCAATATAACCTTATGAACATTTTCATTATTAGTGGCACATGATGTAAGGGACACCAGGAAGTAGTGTTGACCTTTTAGGTATTTATAAGAACCCCACTCCACCTAGATTATAAAAGGGAACTCACCCCCATCACATATTAACATCTCTGAAACCCTTTTTATCAGCCATGTACTACCAAAATATGTTACAAAATTCCCAACCATTATATTATAATAGTCAAATTTTCCAAAAGTCGTACCATGGAAGTGCAATGGTTTCAACCAAAAAGAGACACCCTAAAAAGAGTAAATACTCATCAACAAATGATTATGTTTTATTTGTTACCCAAAACCATTTCTTAATTTTTATATTATTCTAATATAATTACCTAATAATAATTAATATACGGATATTTTTTTTATTTTATTGTTACAGCCTAACATTTCATACAATTCTGTTAAATAGGATATTAAATCATCATTGTGTGTATAGTGGACTACTACCTCGTGAACCTATTACATTCATTGTTACATTTACACATTCAAATTTTGAGAATAATTAGGGTTTTATAAATAAAATAATATTTTTTATATTTTTTACGATGTTATTATTAATCTATAATTGTTATATGACACATACCCTCATGCCTTCTACTATGTGGGAATATGATAACTTCGTTCATGTGTATGGTGAACTACCACCTCATGAATTGATGTGATTAACTCACACATTATAATGATTGTATTATGGTTGTTATTAATAAAACATTTGATATATATATGACATAAAAATGATTCTATAATGATAATATATAAAATAATTTTCTTTCTTTCAATATGATAAGAAAAAAACTAGAAATATTGTTCATTCATACATATAACCCACCATTTCCATGAACGGTTTATATGATTTCCTATTTATATATTTTTTATTTTTTATAAAAAAAATATACTAACATATATGTTTCTTGTATTATAATTATAATTTATAGATATTTAAATAATAATTAATGTAGGATGTTAAATAATATATGGCTATTAACCAAAACTGAACGTTATCTCAAAATTGTTAATAAATTGGTAATAAATGGTCATAAGAAAATCATATATGGTACTGTATATATGAATATGGTTTTATTAGATGAATAATAATTTAATATTTATAATACGGAAAGGTTTAACAATTCCAATGAGAGTCAAAACATAATGTAATTGATTTATTTATCACTATTTACTTCTGTGAGACTCATGTTATATTCACTATATCTTTAATCTATATGGTGCATATAATTCATACGAATTAAATTTGTGATTATTTTACATACAACATTTGTTATTATCAAATCTATTTAATGATATCATTATCATGGGATATATAGTTAATATGTTACAAATGTAATAAGGTAATATTGTCTCAATTTTCATTCTTTGAGACACATGTTATGTTGTGAACCTATATTATTTTACGAGGTGTATATAGTACCCCTTTGACATGTTATATCATGAATCTAATTATTTTCATGCTATTTTAATCTTCATTTAATGTTATTATCTAATGTTAATTATTATTTAATGTTACCAAATTTGTAAGATCATATTGCTACAATCTCATCATTTATTAGGATTATTTATGGTTATACTTCCATTTATTAAATAGTTTGATCTGTCTCCTAAGAAATCTCATGAATTTTCTAAAACACAAATTATTTATTATATATTCATGTAATGGTACCCTTTTTCCACTCTTTGGTAGATATTTTAATTAATATTTTACTTAAAAAATATTACATTATTTTTCTCTTCATTCAGAAATCTGTTTTCTAGAAGATGTTTTTCGAAAAACTATTTTAAAATATTTTTTATCATGATTTTTAAAATGTATTTTTACACATGGTTTACCATTATATATTTTTTTTTAAAAATATTATCATATTATTATCAAGGCTCTTTTTACTTCTACCAATAATATGAATGGAATATTTTTATTCACTTTTACAACAAGGATGAAATTCTAAACCACCATAAACAATAATTTAGTTAAAGAATACTTTACAAATTTTCTAGAATATTTTAATATAAATATATTTTCAAAATATTTTCATCCTTAAATTATATAATATAATTTTTTTCAAGATATGAATTTTAAAAATTTGTTATTTTTGATAAATATTTTTCAATGAAAAAATTACATTTTCCACAATATATGTTTTTAAAAGATCATTGGAAATTGTTTTACATAAATTATTAAAATACATTGGGGTTAACTAATAATTATTTGGGATATTATCCATGACATACATTAACATTATTTCCTAAATAATTTATTTTTCTAGGTGTAATAATGTTTATGACTCCACTTCTATTCAATGGGTTATAAAATAATAAAATTCATATAAAAACCACTTCTAATCATGGGGTATGCTTTGTTGAAACCATTATGAAACCTATCACTTTTCTATATGTTATGATATGATAAAATGTTTATAATACCCATTTCATTTCCAATATTTTGATATGATTATTTTTATGATCATGTGGCACACATATGTATGATTTTATTATGTAATGGGTGGGACCTATATCTACCATAAATGCATTGGGTAAAGATTTTTTTGCCTTGTTATAGGGATGGGTGGAATGGGGAATAAACCTAATTTGGTAAAGTAATTCTTCTTCTAAAATGGTATTTGTACTGAATCATGACAACTAATGTAGTTTGGGGTGTGAATCCATTCCACTAACATAGCTTTGGCAGTAAACCTTTACGTTATAGAAATAATTTTATATTTTTATGTGTCTATAAAAATTCATGTTTTTTTAATATCTCATGTTTATGTATTATCCTCTTGATTCCATTATGATTCTGGTCTCATTAAATTCCAATATTTATTCCATGACTCATGATTATGATCTTTGATATGCACAGTATGATCTTATAATGTTATGATCATGTTCTCATACCATTATTCTCATGATTATTCTTACTTATCTCCATTTTTTATTTTTACTAGAATATGACCTCACCCTTTATTATGTTTCCTTTTCCCAAATTATAATGATATTTATTATATATGATGTGTACAAGATGGGTTATAGTCGGGGAGATCCTAGTGGGATATAATTTACCTCAATTATAGAAAAATTTTATGATTCCATGTTTCCAAATGAACTATACTAATACAGACATTGGGCGTGTCTCTAAGGATGATTCTATGTATATGTATAAGGATGAGTCAATGTATAGGAAAATGTACTATAATTTTGGTAAAGTATAGAGTAAGTATTTTTATTTCAATACATCATTGTTGGGATAATTCACATGGATGTAGCTATGGAACATTTTTACCTAGGGGAAATAACCCAGAATACACTTGATTGAGCTGTAATTGATCAGTAACAGGTGAATAGTAGCGGGCCTTGCTACACACATTTCATTACTCTCTTGAGGGATATGGTTTTGAAATTAACAAACTAATCAAGAACAATCATGATGGATTTAAATTCAAGTTATTAATGAATGGCCTATGATAAACCTATTGTGTCCTATAAGGTGTCATAATTTTAAATATTATTAGTGATTTTTAGGATTATGGGTTTAACACTATGATGATTTATTCTTAGACTAAACTTTTTGGTTTTACTCAATGTCATGAACCTGAATAAGTCAATTAAATTGTAACTATGACTATAAATTCATCAATTTTCTTCTTGATAATCCAAATGTTGTCGGAGCTGTAATGAATGACCTCATTTCCATGATCATGTAAATTTAACAATATATGAATCTTGCTAAATATCCAAATGATAAATGAATATAATAATGTTATGTTGAGTCCATCATAAGAAAACATCCACATTCATTAAATGTGTCTCTTAATCCAATAGTTAATTAACAAAGGATGAATACAATTAAAAAGATACTTTTCATTCTATAGTGTTTGGAATAAGAAAAAGTCATATTGGAAGATTTTTTTAGAAGGAGAAGTGGAATTGGGGTGAAATATAATGAAGAATACGAGGACATAAGATTAAATTTAATGCATGGATTGATACATGTTAAATAACTTATTCTTCAATAAGCATATTCCTCGTGTTCTTCATATGAATATGGAGAATTAGTTCCTCTAGTTAATGAAAAGGGATGATAAATTTGGTGGTTCCTATAAGGATAATTTTAAAACACTTGTAATTACACTTTTGGTATCATCATTTTACCATAATATATGGTTGGTTAATTATTAAATTGATTTAATCCATGTATCTGATGAGCGTTATATATAAAAGACTTTAGTATCATTGAAGTTATTTTGTGTTGTGATATCAAGGTGTACATGGGGGTTTAAATTACATATCAATATCATTGTTTTGAAAAGAAAATGGAGATGGATTTCAAAGAAAAATATAATGACCATTGAGAGAAAAATATGTGTTTTCCTTTATGCTCTATGTTTGGGAGGAAGCTAGGTGGAAAATGTATTAAGGGGTCTAATAAATGTTTTAATTGTGTAAAGTAAGGTCACCATGATTTTTATTTCCAATGTGATGGGAGTAAGTTAGGTAATAATGAAAAAAGAGGGAATCATTAAAAAATTCACCTCCCCCACTTTAGTGCTTCATGTGTAATGGGAATTGGAATTATTCTATCTATTTCTCAATCCCAAGGGTTAGTGATGATGATTGACATAAAAAACATCTTAATCCCAGAGATGAGGGTAAATATCAGACAATCGTTGTTTCTGATAAAGGGTGGGATAATAATACGGTGAAAGGTATACATAAAATTGACTCTATAATTGCTAATCAATTGATTGATTCTATATTTACCCACTCTTTATGTCAAAATAATTTTTTAATAGTAATAATATTGAACCAAAACAATTATATGTGGAATTAGCAGTGAATACCTATAGTTGTGTGATGATCACATATCAATTTTTTTATTCTCCACAGCTTTATGTTTGTGGGATTTTTATTCCAGCAAATCATGTCATTATTACATTGGATAAAAGGGATATCATCTTTGGAATAGATTTGATTTCTCTGCCTAAATCCCACATCAATTTTTGAATAATGGAGTATTTGTTTGATATTACAAACCATCATATTATCTTATAACAATATGAAAATAAGTATGAACATCCTATTGAAGTAAAATATAGTTTATTGGACTTAACTATTATTAAAAATTCATGTTTACCTCAATTTTTTGGTGAGAAACACTATATATATGATATTTTTATTATTTAGGAAATTGGGAATTCATTTTTAGATGAGTTTCCTAGACTTCCACTAAAATATGATGTTAATTTATCAATATAAATGATAAATAGAACCACATAAATTTCAAATAATACCTATATATTGGCTCTAATTTATTTGAATGAATTGAAGATGTAACTCTAAGAAAACCATGAAAATGGATTCATTCACCCTAGTGTGTCACCTTGGGGTGCACCTGTTTTTTTTTTGAATAAAAACGAATTTATGTGACCCCACATTGATTATTGAGATGTGAAAAAGATCATGATAAAGAAAAACTATCATATTCCATGTATTGATGAATTGTTTGATCAACTTTGTAGAGCTCAATACATTTCCATGATAGAACTTCTTTCTATATATCATCAACTGAGGTTTAAGAATGATGATATACCAAATATGAAATTCTATTAAAGTATGTACATTTTGAATATATATTTATGTCTCTTCTTACTAATTCCCCAACTATCTTCATTGATTTAATTAATAGAGTCTGTAGAGATTACCTTGATCAGAATTTGGTAGTCCTTATGGGTTATAATCATATATATTCAAAAAAAAAGGAAGTGAATGAAGAAAACTTGATAGTTGTACAAATGACCATAGGTAATGATAAACTCTATGAAAAATTTACAATGTATGAATTTTGGATACAAAAGACTCATTTTAGGATCAAATAATTTCAATAGATCATATTGCAATAGATCAATAAAATATGGGGGATATAGAATATTGGACTAGACTAACCAAAATGATAGAGATCCATAATTTTTTTCTTTTAGATGGATATTTTCAATGTCTTTTGGTGAATTTCCCATGATTATCTAATCCTCTAAACATTTTTACATACATGTAATCTATTTTTATCTATATAGATGAATGCGAGTAAAATTTCAAGGAAATAAAGATAAGGTTAGTCAGCACACCTATTATTACATTACCCAATAGTGGATGATGTTTTTCAATGAATAGTGATGAATTCATGAAGGCATTGGTATGTGTTATTATAATGAATATAATGGTTGTTACCTATTCCACACAATAATTGAAGATTCATGATCAAAATTACCTAAATCATTATTTGGAGTTAGGTTCAGTAGATTTTTCCTTAATGATATGGAGAAATTATCCATAGAGAAAAGTGTGATATATATACTGATCAGAAAACATTGAAGTATATATTCACACAAAAGTATTTGAATATGAATTAGGGTATATATTCAAAGCTAATTAATGATAATGACTTCTCAATATATTACCACCAAAGGAACGTAAACAAGGTGACTGATACTTTTAGTCAAAAAGATCATGCTGGCATATCCTTAAGGAGGATCAAAAAATACCCAATATTTCTATATTTTCAAAAGAAAATTATATAAATCCTTATTAAAGATGAAAAATATTAACTTGACTATTTAAGTTTCATCCATCTATCGATGTAATTATTATGGATCCATATAAGGAAGATGTAGATCTAAAAAAGAAGGTTACAAATGTTCATGAGTTTAACATTGATAATTATGGAATGATAATGAATTGTAAATGTGTATGTTTTTCCCCCATAATATATTTTATAAAGTATATTTTATTGTAATATCATATTTGTTAATTATATATTAATCTTGTAATCATGAAGATGTGTAGAGATTTAAAAGAATACTTCTAGTGGGTTGGATTGAAGAGAGATATTACAGAGTCTGTATCTTAGTTCTTATAATGAGATAAAATTAAGGCTGAAAGGCAAAAAATATAAAGGTATGTTATAACCATTACCCATATTATAATAGAAATGGGAAAAATTAATATGGATAGGACATCCCAAAACCAATAAATTTAATATTTCATTATTGATGGTAATTTATTTCCTTACTAATTTTTCACACTTCATCAATCCTAGAGAATAAATTTCTATAGACAACCATTCCATGAAACACATTAAGGAATTGATAATATTTTATGGAGTAAAAAATTACAATGTATAATATAGGGACATGAGGTTTAACTAAATTTTATTATGAATTACTATGAAATACCTTAAAAATAATTTAGTTTTAGTAGTACTTATCAACCTGAAATACAGATCAGTCAAAAATAAAAATTCAAGTGCTAGAGGATATGTTGAAATCTTTTTTTATGGATTTAAATTGTGGTTAAAATAAACACCATTATCTAGTTGGATTTTCTTTGGAAAATATCATTCATTAAAGCATTCTGATAGATCCATATAAATCAATTTATGGAAATAAATGCAGTTATCCAATGTTATAGAATGATGTTGGAGATATAAAGCTATTGGGAGATAAGATCACTAAAGATATAGGATAGAATATCAAAGTCATTAAACAGTATATCAACACATGTCAATGTTAGAAGAAATGTTCTACTGATATTAATTGAAATGATCTTGAATTTGATGTGTGTGAAAAGATGTTTCTATGAATTTCTCCATGTAATAAGGTTATGATATTGAGGATGAAGGGGAAGATTATCCTTATGTATATTTGACCATTATATATCTTTTATTGAGTAGGGAGGGTTTATTATCACATGAAACTTCCACCAAACCACTCTCAAGTACACAATGTCTTCAATTTTACTCTCTTGAGTATGTACATACTTGACACTTAACATGTCATGACCTCATTTATATTACCACTAGAAAACGATAGTTCTTATGAGGAAACAACAGTTGAAATTATGGATCATAGAGAGAAATTTATATAAAAAATGATCTCCCACCTAGTATTTTTTTTTTGAGAAACCACCAGTTTGATGATGAATTGTGGGAAATTGAGGATATGATAAGGTATAATTATCCCCATTTGTTTGTATCAGAGTGATGAATTTCTATAGAAAAATAATTTTAAGGGGGGTGAGGTAAAATGTAACACCGTGAGTTTTTATGAACCATTTTTTCAGATAATATAAATTTATTTAATATTTTGTGTTGCATGGTACAAAAATTTAATCATTATTTTTTTATAATAATTTATTTTTGTGTTAGACATAACATTGGATTAATATACATTACTCATGAAACAGAGTTTCTACCAAAAAATTATTATTTTTATTATTTGAACATTATCATAATTTCAATATTTATCGAAATTGAGGTAAAAGAATAGACAAAAATAAATTAAGGGGACAAAGAATTAATGTTACAAGGAGACAAGAACTATGGGGTTATAAATTAAACAATCCCTAGAGAATCGCCTCTCACATTATTATTCCCCTTAGAAAACATAGAGCCAATATACAGAGAATAAGTGAAACTCTTTCCATGGGTTGACTAGGAATCATAAAAGTCATTATTTTTCTTACACTTATGGCATCTATGGAGAATTCCCATGTTTGTATCCATGAGACTAAGGAATTTACTCATGATGTAAGCTATGGGACATGGGATTGAGATCTTACATAACAAGAAATTATAGAGAATTATGGAGTCGGTTTCCACTGTAATAAGGGAAATGTTCCTCTTCCTAGATAGTTCCAGACTATAGAGAATCTACATGGATTCAGCCTACAAAGAATGAGCCATACCATAGTGAGTAGTAAAAGCATCCATAACCACACCCTTCATGTTATGAATCGCACATCCCCCTCATGATTCATATGTTGGATGATCCATTAGTATTTAGTTTGGGACCTAAAGGATGGGGAAACCATCAAACCCATGAACCCCCTGTCAGTCTTGCCAGGGACCATTGAATCATTCTAGATTGCAATAAACCTTGTAGTTCGGGAAACCTTATGACCTAACTAGCTGAAATATATCTAACACTAAACATCTCGACCATTGACTCCACCACCCTTCGATAATAAATATCCCCCTCGAAAATGTCTTTGTTCCGAGCAGTCTAGATGCACCAGCAACCTAACACAATCACTATGGAATGAGCATTCAACTCAGGCCTTTGGTCTCCTACACCATGGAACAATCCTTCAAGTAAGGATACCTCTGACTGTTTCATAGAATAATAACTAGTAAAATCTTGGAAATCCGACCAAATAGTATTGGCCGAGTCTCCCATAAATTTTAATTGAAAACAACTTTTTGTATAATTTATTTATATTGGTAAATTGTTTTTTAATATTTTTTTATAGTGTAAATATATCAAGTATACATCACTAAATCCAATTTAGTTAATTCTATTAAATTATATAATGAAATTTGATAAAAAAAACTACAATCTTTTGAACATGTTCACTTTTAAAACTGGTTATCTCATTCAGTCTATGAGATTAATTCTAATTTAATTTGTTTCAATTAGGTGATTCGAATTTTGAAAAATTGATACTATGTTGTTAATAAGAATAATTTAGAATATATATTATGGTAAAATTAATATTCCACCAATGTGATATGTAAAATAATTTAAAATTAATAATAGTGATTAAGGTAAAAACAATATTACTGAGTGGTTAAACATAAAACATAAGTTGTAAAAATGACCATAAACATATCCAAAACAAATTTTATAAGCATATTTCTAATATTTCCTCTATTTTGTTGAAAATTATTCATTATTGTAGGTACATGATATAAGGGATGCCTCCCAATAGTGTTTACATTTTTCTTATTTACAATAATGCCACTCATCCTCCACTATAAAAGGGAACCCACTCTCCCTAACATCATTACACATATAAATCCATTTGCCTCAGCCAATAAATATAGAAATACCTTCTAAAAATCCCTTGTTTCATCTTATAATACACACTTTGGGATTTAATCCAACCAATTAAGTCCTTTAGTACCGAACAATATGAGATACCCAAAGAAGAGGTAGCATTCATCAACAAATGTTTTTTATTTCTTCCCCAATCCTCTTCATTTATTTTTATTCCAAGATTTTATTATAAACTAAATATCATTATTATACTGAGGTGTTATTATGGTATGGTTACACCCCACACATTCAAACTCATCCATCAAATGGGATACACCATCATCATTCTTGTATACGATAAACTACTGCCTCATGAACCGATGACGTTCATTTTTCGGGGACCTATTTCAAGGTTGGGAATAATATTAGATTCATAATTTATATATTATATATATTGTATTTTTTTATTTTTTTATTATTCTTTTAGTTATTATATTACATATTTTCTCATGACTTCAATTTTTTTGGAATATGCTAACATTATTCATGTGTATAGTAGACCACCGTCTCGTGAAACAATTTGATTCATTCAAGACATATATGAAATGAATTAAAGATAGAATTAATAAAAAATTTGATATATATGTATGAAAGTAAAAATAATTTTGGAATGATAATATATCATTTTATTTTATTTCTTTCAATCTGATAAGAAAAATACGGAAACAATGTTTATGTGTACATACGATCTACTATCTCTATGAACAATATATCTCATTTTACATTTATATATTGAATAGATTTTAATAAATTCATATATACTAAAAATATATGATAGTTATATCATATATATAATTATAGAGATAATGAAATCTTGATTAATGTATTTGGAATGAAATATATGGTTATTACTCGAAATGTTACATTAAAACAAAACTGTTAATAAATGAGTAATAAAAGGTCATACAAAAATAATATATGGTATTAAATATATTAATATGATTCTTTTATATATTTTTAATAAACTAATACTTATTATAAAGTAGGTTTTAATGAGTTATAAGAGAGTCAATGATTAAGGTAAGGGATTTATATCTCCCTTTTTACTTTTGTGTGATACATGTAATATTCAGGACATCTTTATTCTATATAGTGTATTTATTGACCATGAATGAACATTATGATTATCCTAATTAAACTATTTGTTTTTTACCCATCTATTTTAGGATATCATAGTATTGGGTTTTATGGTTAAGAAGTTATCAAAGTATTAAGGGAATTTTGTATCAATATATCTTCTTTGATACACATGTTATGTTATGAACCCATATTCTTTTATGAGGTGTATATACTACCACTTATACATATTATATAATTAATATCCTTCTTTTAATGATTTTTAAGATTCATGTTTTGTTATTTTCTCATGGGGATTATCATGTAGTGTTACAAAAGTGGTAAGAACTTATTTTTAAAATCGCATTGTTTATGGGGAATGTTTTTTATTATGCATCCATTCATAAAATCATATTATCCATATCTATGAAAATATAATTAATTTTATTCTCCTATATTTATTAATGATATATTCATGTAATGGTTCCATTTTACTACAAGTTTTTAATAAATATAATTATTAAAATGTGTTAATGAGAATCAAACATTATTTTTCTCTTTTTTTAAAAATGGGTTTTCTAAATAAATTAGTTTTTCAAAAAATGTTTTAAAAAATATTCTATTTTTATTTTTAAAAAGAATTATTAACCATGTTTTTCCTTTTTTGAAAAATGAGTTTAAAAGTAATATTCTTATCATCTTCTCCTAAAGTATAATTTAACTTATACCAATAATATGAATGAAATCATTATTTTAACATGTACGACATTGGCAGAATTCTATTCCGTTGTGAACAATAGTTTCTTCAAAGATTCCATTATATGTTTCAATCATATATCCATAGGGAAATATTTTTAAAAATCATTCCAAGATTACATTATATGTTTTTAAATTTACTTTTAAGGAATGGTATTTTCAAAATGTATAATGCTTTATACTAAAATATTCAAAGTAGGAGGGATATTTTACTAAAGAAAAGTTTGTAAATGATATTTCGTAACTATATTACATTTAAGATGAAATATTTTGGTGTTACCAATTCCTTACTGCAGATATAATGCATGAATATAATTAATATTCTTTTTTAAATGGTTTATTTCTTGATTGAATGATCTTTATAAAACTTGTTTCTCTACCATATTTTATATCATAATAAAAAAACTTTTAAAACTAAATTATTTTCATATATTATGGTATTATGGAATGATTATGAAATATATCTATTTTACATAGGTTATGATATGATGACTTTTTTATGATACCCATTCCATTTAATGGTTTATGATATGAATATTTTTTATCATTTTGTTTCAAAAATATATATGATTTCATTATGAGAAATGTGAGACCTATATATACTAATAATTCATTTGGTAAAAAAGTATATCTCATGAGATATGCATGATTGGAATGGGCAGTAAATCTATATTAGTAAAATAATATCTCTACAATGATGGTATTTAGAGTGAACCTTGATTACAAAGATTTTTTGGGGTTGTAAACCCATTCCACTAATATAGACTTCTATGTGAGCCTTGAATAATATGGAAATAATTTTATATGTTTATATATCTTCCATAATAATATTTTTATTATAATGTTCTGCTTTTATGGATATTAATCTTGGTACCCTTATGATTCCTGACTTATGAACTAACATTATTTATGTCGTGACTCTTTATTATGATATTTTATATGTAGGTTATGATCTTATAAGGTAATGATCAAGTTATAATACCCTTATGTTCATGATTATGCTTAGATATATCTATTTTTTACACTTATTGAGCATTTGAACTCACATTTTCGTCAATTTTATTTCCCTAGGTTATAAATATATGTATTATTTATGATGTTTCTAAGAAGATTTTTAATCATGGAGAAAAAAATGGAATATAATGTATCTCACTTATGGAAAAATTATTATGTTTTCATGTTTCCAAAGGTACTAAAATAATACATAGTTTGGGCATGTGATTGTGTAACGTAATAAATATTCCACAAAATGATATAATTTATATGTTTGATAAGGTTGAGGTGTTATACGAATATTGTATTTTCATAATAATAATAACATCTCTATATATATATGGTAATATATATATTAAATAAGTATGGAACCAACACATGAATTAGAATTATAAGAATAAGTAATGTGAAAAGTGTTGGTAAAGATATTTGCCTCTTCTTCGGGTGACCTTTGTTAGATCATTTGTTTAGGGACATATGGATGGTCTATTGAAGAGACCAACACATACATTTATTTTTTAAGGAAGTTGAGAGTTTGAATGGGCAGGACTTGGTCACCCTAGAAAGCTTAATGTGGTCTAAATAAGTAATGGAGGAGGTGACATTTTATAATTGGGGTTTGAGACACATTTGGAATTCATCAATATATTAAAATATAATAAGACTAATATAGAGACAAATAATTCCAAATGGGATATAAATTCATATGGGTATATTTTTTCAAGCACACATTATCCCATTTGTGACTATTTAATATGTTTATATTTTTTAAATAATTTAATATAATAATATATTTTATAAATATCATTATTATCAATTTTGACACCATTCATTACATTAACAATAATAATATTAATACAATAAGATAATATTTAACCTAATCTTCTAATACATCCCAAAATTGTCATATTCATCTAAAAAATGTGGGATAGCCTTAATTAATAAAAATTATAATACTTTATAATTTTCAGTATCATTTATTTAATTTTTTTCATTAATAGAATAATTACTGCATTAGAATTGTATAGGACTTTAGGGTGTATTTTTCCTTACTGATAATAAAAAAATACTATAATGTAGATAAAGATTATATATTTAAAAATAATATATATAATGGATTATAAAATCAAGATAAACCCATATTAATAATTTTATACTTATTAAATACATGAATGTGATATCTTTGACTTTTCTTTAAATGAAATATTATAATGGTCATAATATCATCTAAATTGTCATAAATGGCCATATAAGAGAAATTTAAATGATTATATACAAGTATTACTCACAAATTTATATTTGAGAATGTTTTAGTGTCATTTTATAATAATTATCATATTATTCTAAACCCATAAATACCCAAATTTCCATTTACCATGGTAATAAAAATTATTATGTTTAATATTCATTATGGAAAAAAACAAAAGAAAACATTTCATTAAATTATAAAATTATGAAACTAGATGTGGATTTAATTTTTAAATATTCTAAAAAAATAAGTGGTACAATTTAATCTTAATTTAATCCTGAAAAATAAAATGTATAACAGTTTTTCAAAAACATTTCTTCATAAGTATAAAAATGTTTTTATTCCATTCAATAATAAAATTAATGAATATAAAGATAATTGATTTTTTATAAATATAATAGAACTAAATTTTATTTTTAACCACTCAAATAAAAAATATTTTTTAAAAATTCATTATATAAAATATAGTTTTCAATAAAAATATTATTTTTTCAACATTCATATAAAAATCAATATTTTCAAAAAAATACCAAAAATTCACCATAAGTTAATTGGGATATTACAATTTACTAAATGATGTTAATTACATCAAATATATTTTATAAAAGATTAAAAAAATCATATTTATTTTTCCAGAAAAATAAATAAAAAATTATTATTGATTAAAATTTATATTTGAAAAATAATATGTATTTTCTAAAATTGTTTATTTATTTATCATATCATTAATAAATATTTATTATTTAATATAACGTTTTTTTAATTCATAATATAGTAAATTATATTCAAACACCCAAATTTAATAGCTAGGTTACAATAATTGTATAACATGGTTCATTTAATCATGGTGTCGTGTGCACCCAAAGATATCAATTAAATTATATATATTTCAAAATATTGTGATGTTACATTCTGACCCCCTTCTGTAAATTTAATCATCACAATTTGAAATTTCTATTTCAAACTCTAGGTATTATTTTTGAAAAATCTTTTATGGGAATCATACATCATAAAAAGTTTCAATAACAAATTCACAAGAAAAGAGATAATGTGATGGTTGAATGTCAATAAATAATTATATTCCATATTAATGAACATTAGTAGGAAGTGAAAATATGGACATGGAAGAGAAATATAACTATGAGGGACTTATGAAGATTGATTTAAATTATGATCATGAGAATGTTAACCATAAGAAATCCATAAAACTATGATGAGTTAAAAGGTCATTGATTTATCTGTATTTAAATTAAACAATTAATTTTTTTAAAAAAAATCATTTTCCTAGAGTTGGTGAATTATATTATTTCATAGATAAAAAACAAATAAATATACTTACAAGGAAATTATAGTTTCATACTTGATTAAATTTCAATAAAAAACTCATCTTTTTCTCTAATTGATGAGTATGAATATTTTATATTCCTAGAATACTGGAATAAACATTTTTTGATCACAATATAAATTTGTGGAAAAAAATTTATTACTCTAATGATTATACATTATCATTTTTATAGAACATGATAAGATAATTAAAAATAAATAGTAAACTTTCATATGAAGTAAACAACATTTATATCTCAAAATTAAACAGTAATACCCAATATCTAACTTAGACCATTCAATAAATTAGTATACATAAAAGTCACCACAAACACTACCACCTAAGATTGAAACCTAAAAATAAAACTAATTCTATAACATTGTCTTCTAGGGTAAATTTAATATTTATCTCTATAAATTTTGATGGTATATAAATATAATAAACATGATATGGTAACCATTAAATAACCTGAATAATAATAAAATAATATATTACATCAATAGAAAATTCCAAAATTATTCTTGAAATAAAATTCCATAAAATTATATTTAATTTAATCATATACCGTATGTAAAATAATGATGATCTTCTAAAAAATATAAATTACATAACAAAAAATCATCTCCCAATCTCATGGTTATCTATAATCTAAAACATATTTTACCAAAATGCACCTATCGTTTTTATATCATGTCATGTAAATAAATAAAACATATTTCATTTAAATGAGGACATCACATAGTTTATTAGTGGGTAATGCACTCTTATCATCCTTCAGTTGGGGGTTCAAAACTCATTTCCTTGATGAATACGATGGGATGTCACCCGACATACAAGTTGTCCTTTTTCTAAAAATTTATGCATATAACTATTAAAAAATTAAACAAAATGTGATATACTTCCCCAAAAATAACCTTAATATATTTATAATTAAATAAATGTTTTTATATTAATGTTTAATTCATAATTTTTATTTATCATTCCCAATAATATAACAAACCATAATTACCTTAAATTCAGTTATCACATAATCACTAATAGTTATCCAAACCATTATACATATGTCACCAAAATGTAATGGAATTATTCCACAATTAAAATTTTCTAATAATAAACCAATGGGTTGTATTCCCACAAATTATTACAAAAAATATTCTAATTCTTGATTAAATCCCATTACATAAAACCAAAAAACAGTTTTTAAGAATTTAAACATGCGATAACCATTAAAATCCTAAAACCATTATATTGTATATTACTATTATGTAAATTAAAACATATATTCATCAAAAATCAACACAATTCCATATATATTTCATTAATATTCTAACCATAATACCATTGGTGAAATAATTTTAAAAACATTGTCTATCAAATTCTATTTTAGACTATTTCAGTCTGGTTCCTGAAATTGAAAAAACCAAAAATTCAAAGTGTAAACATCGAAATATAATAATCAGGACAATCTATCAAGTATTTATTAAATATTATTATAATTACTTCTAAATCAGGAAACATTCTTATCAATATATTAGTCATTAGACTTAACATAGGTTATCTAGAGTAATTACTATATATATAGTATTTTATCCTATAATCACAATTATCATCAATGTCATTCATAGGGTTATATTACCTAATATCTATTTTGTTAAATCATGGTGCCAAGAATTATACTAAAATTTCTCTCATAACAACTATATACACCCTAACCCCAATATCCCATAGTTAGTGGATACATTATTATATTGGCATATTATACAAGTTATCACATCACGGCCGAATAGTTTAACAGTACTGATTACTAGATACATACATGGTTACCTTATTACATTGGTAATAAACATGAAACATATTAAAGAGAGTAAAAATGATAAAAACTAATAAATTTTTTAAATCCTATTATCTTGGGAAAGACAAAATTTAAGGGTGAGACCAAATTCTTAGTAAGTGTTACATACATCAGATGATATCATGAATCAATAAGAATAATCATCATGGAAGGAAAATAATTGAACAAATAATCCATATAAATAATGTAAAAATCTTGATATTATAATTGATAATAAATATGTAAAGGTTAATAACTAAAAAAATATTCAATTTAATCAATAAAATGAGAATAAAATTAAACTAAAGATTATATCACTGTGAAAATTTCATTGATAATAATACTTGAAATCTTAATGATGGAAATACTTAATTATTGTACATCATTTTATCATGAATATTATACCTATTAAATTAAATAAATTAAAAATATTATTTCATATTAATGGTATTATCCAATTTAATTAAATATTAATAATTCATCTCATGAAACTGTTGATTCATTCAGGGGTATATAATTTCGTTCCCCACCCATAATTGCAGGTCCATAGAACTCCTCATATATAAAATGATTTGTTTTATTCAATAATAAATACTCATTATAAACAATTAACCTTATTTATTTAATAATACAATTTAAATTTATTTAACCATTTATTCAAATAACATTAAACATGACCATCAAATATACAAAATGTATATGGTGTAGACCATAATAATATCAATGATACACAAAATGTGGATATTTAAGAGAAATGATGTATCAAATGATGTCAAGTAAGTGAATGATTCAATGTATGGTATAACTTCAATATATACCCTAAGAAGAAAATTTAATATAAAGTATTGTTATCATTGATGAATAAAATAACAATTATAATATCATTAAATATTTTTTTTGAAAATATCATTTTCCCATTGAAATTTACATTTAAAAAAAACAAAAAACTGAGAAAATATGAAATATAATATATTATTTTAAAATAAACTATAATATTGTAAATTAGTCTCAAAATCATTAAGTAATGATGATGGAAGTTGAATATTCTCGTATTATATAAGTTCAAACAACCATCCTTTGGTCCTTTTGTTAGCAACATTATAAAATACCTCATTTGAAAAATGAAAAACATATTCCCAACAAACCATTTTCTAAAAATTCAAATAAGGGTAAAAATTACACTAAAAATAAAAATAGAATAGTAAAAACCATTTTGAAACAATGTTTTAGAACTTGGACATGCATGAAAAATATTCCCTAGTGGGTAGTTAAAAATAAACAATCTTGAATAATGATGATATTGTGAAATAAACTCATACCACTTGGGTATCATATCAATCGTATGACCCATTAAAGATATTATTTAAAATTAATTAGTAAATATTATTAAATAAAATATATTATTAATAATAAATATTAATGTGGTAATATATACACCACAAAAAATAAGTAAGTGGTGAATAAGGCATTTGTCCCACAGAAATAAAAACGAGACAATAATACCTTATCTTTTTCTTTCATTTAGTTGATAATGATTTAACCTCATATATAATGCTTTTAAACTTGTTAATATTTTATAAAAAACCATATTCATATATATAACTTAATATATGATATGCTTATATCATCTTATCATCTATTTTAAAAAATGTTTTATCATTACCCTTATTTTGGGTGTTTAGATACCTAATCTTCTCAAGCATATTTTTTCATGTATGTTCTAGTTCACATGATTAGGATATAGTTACCTCATATAAAAAATGATATTATGTTCAAAATTATTGTATATAATCATTAGATACATATTTTGAATCATTTGTGATAGATGAACAAAGAAAATGAATCCCATCCCTTGGTGGAGACGATAAGTCGTACATATGCCTGAGCGACAATACCATTTTTATAGGGATTAAAGGATAAATATATGAATGATATGTTAATTTTAACAAATAAATATCATATCACAAATATCGTATATATCAATTGTGTCTATCATTATAACAATCCATATATATTGGTGACAAAAATATTACACCGCTTCCTGAAGACGGTAAACCTTATGTAAGAAAATTCAATGCTTTTGTTTTTAATAGGATGAATAAAAAATTATTATGGAAATATAATAATCATAATAACATATCAATAAATATATTATACTATATTTTTAAATTTATTACGGATGTAGCACATTAATCTTAAATAAATAAGAAAAAAATAAAAGAATCGTAAAGATGATTAGCTCTTATTCGGGAAACATTTGTTAGATCAGTTCTTAATGTTTTTAAGGATGGACATGTGTAAAGACAATAACCACTACGAAATTTTTAATGATTTTTATAATATTAATGTTCAATACATGGTTGATTTGTAAGGATCAATTTGTTTTAATGACTTGAGGGATGATGTGCCCTTTTATAATTGAGATAAGGTGCACTTTTAGAATTCCCCAAAATATTATAATTTAATAATACTATTCTAGAGGAAGTTTATTCACACTTTTCTATAAATTTACATGGGATTAATTTTAATACAATATATTATCTCATTTTTTATTTTTCAATATTTATATGATTTAAAAAAATTAATAAAATATTTTATTCATGAGATAACAATATTGTCATTTTTGACATTATTCATTGCATTGACATTACTAATATCAATAATATAGTATAAAAAACAAAATCTTTTAATACATACCTAATATATCATTTTAATCAATAAAATTTGAGGATTATGTTAAATAATTCAAATTATATTACATATAATGTTTTTAATATGAATATTTAATTTTTCCATTAATTGAAGAATTATCGCGCCAACATTGTGTATGCATTTAATGTAAAAATTTATTTAATATTTGATATTAAATTACCAATATTTATATAAGTATAAAATATTTAAAAATACAATTTATACATGAGAATATGATATTGATATCCCTCTATTAAAAATGTAAAAGTTATTAAAAACATGAATGTACACTTTGAATTTTGATTAAATAAAACACTAGAAAGATAATAATCAAATCCGAATGGTCATAAATATTCATAAAACTGAACATTGATTGATTATGGGAAAAATATTTATATAATTAAATTTAGTCAAGTTTTACTATCATTTTATAGCCCTTATTATATTTATTATTGGTCTTAATTACTTGATTTACCCTATTCCATTGTAATAAAAATTACTATGGTTATTATTCATTATGAAAATAAATAAAAGGTAACTATTTATAAATTTTGGACCTTACGAAACAAAATATGGATTGAATTTTACAAAATAAAAAAAAGTAATTTAATTTAAAATTAAACTAAAAAAACGCAACAAATGACATGTTTTAAGAATAATGTCATTTTAAGTATAAAAATATTTTTGTTAAAAATGCAAAAATTAAACTTATTCCAATTAATTTAATTAAAACATTAAAATATAATAGAACAAGTTATAAATTATAACCATTTAAACCAATATATTACTTTTTAATTCTTGATAAAAAAAATATAATTAAGAAACCAATTTTTCATTATTCAATCGAAAATCAATCACTTCCAAAATGTAAAAAAAATTAATATAAGATAAAATGGATATGAATATTTGAAAAATGAATATCTTTTTATCATTTAAATTTTATAAAATGATCAGAAAATGAATACATTTTCCCTTAGAAATAAATTAACATTTATTCATTAGTAAAACTGATATTTGAAGAATAAAATATCGTTAAATTTTTTTAAATTGTTATTAAATAAATTTGTATTGAGTATTAAAATTAAATATATTTTAAATAATATATTTAATCTTAATCACACCTTCCAATTCAATGGATATTTTATAATGACAGTATATCATGGTTCGTTTAAGCTCGGTGTTACGTACACCTTAAGATATAAATTAAATTATATATATTATAAAATATCAGTATGCTACAAAAAAATTATTTTGAATAAAATGAATAAATAATGAAAGTTATGTTTTATACCAAAATATATTCTTATTGATTTTTTTACTCTTCATAGTAAAAAAATTTTCATAAATATATCTTATATCATATTATCTGTAATCCTAAAATCTATAACGTTGAGGAAGATTTTATTTAAGAAGACTTTTTTTAATGAAAATAAAATTTTATATACATAAATTCAAACTGTATTAATTTTAATTTAAATTAACCTTTTATATAGATTTTATCTTTGTGCCCTTCTTTCTTGTTGTCTCTTTAATGGAATGTGATGCCCTATTTTAAAATAATATGTATGAAACAAATTGGACTATAATTATTCTATATAAAAGTATACAAATTTTCAAACATACATTTTCAATACATTCATAAATTTTTCTCACACTTCTAAAATTATTGAGCATAGCAATAAAATTATCTTATCTCTTGGAAACAAATTCAACATCCAATAATGTCTTGTATAAAAATAAAATATAATATGAGTGGTTATTATGTTAAGTGTTATCAAACATAATGAGATATATGTTTCATAAATTTGAATGTAAGGAATCATATAATAATGAATAATTGCATTCATTTTAATTCTTTTAGAAATATAAATTGTTCTTCCTACATTAGTAATTTTCATCACTATTGGTGAAATAATTTTTGGGTCCATAAATCCATATACCATTATCGTGTCATGCTAGAAAGAAATTTCTTAATTTTTCCTAAACAAATAGTTATAAGTATACTGTTTTAATAATTTAAAATAACATAAAGATATATGATAATAGAATTACATGTAAAAGGCATGCATTGTGTTGATTCTGAACTCATCTACAGCTACATGCTCCATGATATATTTTTCAAATAGTCATAGTAATTCCACACCCAAAAATTTTATCTTCCATTAGTATGTCATAAATGTAAATAAAACAAATAATGTTGATAATATTACAAACCAGAGGATTTTTTATCTATTTTTATTGAAAATATTTTCTTATTAAATTTATACTTTGTATTTTTCATTAATTTATTACGATAAAAAATAGAAAAATATTTAATCATTAAAAATTTGAAACAAATTTAA
Organism: Viscum album; assembly: GCA_963277665.1. Classification (NCBI taxonomy): domain Eukaryota; kingdom Viridiplantae; phylum Streptophyta; class Magnoliopsida; order Santalales; family Viscaceae; genus Viscum; species Viscum album. The sequence goes on along the minus strand of OY728133.1, from coordinate 2,057,792,834 downwards.
CAAAAATATGAAATAATGGATATAGATGAAAATATTAGGGTATAGCCCTATTTATTAAAAATGAAAAATAGGGAACCCTTTTAGACTGTGAAAGGGGGAACCCATTACATGACTGAAGGCCAGAGGTAAAAAACATTAGGTTTGAGTGGTTAAAATCCATCGGTACATAGCCAAATAGAGGAGTTTGTAGAAAAAAATATCCAAACGACAATGATAGGCCCATCAAAAACCCAAAGTGAGTGAAACCTAGATGAGGCTTCTATCCGTACCAATGCTACAATAGCATCCAAAACACTATCAGCCTCGAGGCCTCTTCCATGTTTATCCACAATACACCACGAAACATCCACACTGGAGCACCTTATCGTCATTGGGACAAACTCTGTTGTCGTCATCCTTTCCCTCTATGTCCCTCAATGTGTCTCCTGTTTCCCGATACCATATCTCTTTCCCTATACATCCAAAGGACCAGATCTGACTCGATCAAAGCCATAGGGGGAGGCCTACAATCCCCATCTATAACCCCATACATTGATCTAAGGCCCACCAATAATTCTAACCAGATCTAGTCAGAAACCATATGTTTACCAGATCTCAATCTTTTTCCTCATCTGTCACAGTTATCCTCATGTGCCATCGCATTAAAGAAAAATTCCATTTCCGTTGTGCACACATCCCTCACGTGTCATCACCTTGACCACCATCTATCAATCCCACCACTTCTCAATGATCCCATAGAGTGAGGCATCAACGCTATGCTTTGTTCAAAGAATTACCTCTATATATACACACCGACGCACATGAAGACAGCCTCACACCCATCCAGAAACCAAGAACACCCATGTTTCACCGAACAAGAGCCGAGGAAAGTCCTAGAAGACAAGAGCTATCTGTAGAAGTGGAGAGCCGTAAACCGAACTCCATTTACGAAACATGTACTCGGGTAATGAAGTATAGGTGAGGTCTCTCTACCTGCTTTACAAACATCCCATGAAAGGCCCAAGGGGGATAACTTTGGACTTGGTAATGTTATTAATGGTTTATAGGGTCTATGAGTAATTATTAAAGGCATCTCAAGTGATTTCTTGTGAGAAATAAAACCCAGAACCCTAAGGTCAGTACTTCACAGTCGTAACCACACCACCATGACTCAATGGGAAAATAATTTATATAATATACACATTCCATAGTGTAAAATTGTTGAAAAAGTCTACATAGTCAATAGAAAAAATGGTTGATGATTCATTCAACTGTACCGACCTCATTTGTAGGAAATTTTATTCCTATTGATCTATCTATAATATCCAATATAGTGACACTGAATTCCACTATCTCTTGACACTGATAATGAATGGTATTGCCAATGTAATATATAATAACAAATAAAAAAATATATTGTTGTTTATACTCAATAAATAAATGCAAATATATGGTAATTCATTGAGGATGAGGTGTATGAGTTGTATAAGAAGGGTGAGGTGTAGTGGGGTCTATTGGGGGTATTGGAAAATGTGATCAACACTCTAAACTAGTTTTTTCATTACTAAAAAAATATATTGTTATAAATCGATTGTCATTTCCTTCATCACTTCACTCATATCCTAGAAATCAGCTTCTAAATCATCGATATTCAATTTACAGATATCCTCCATTGAAGATGTTTTAGAACGACTAAACAAATATTTTAATGATACACCTTCTGGGTATCCCTTTACATGAATATATTATTCTAGATTTCCCAATTACATACCTAAAACATCCATATATCCCACAACCATGATAGCCCTTGGTGTTCTCTAATACTGGAGGGAATTATATAGAAAATATTTTAAAAATTCATAAGTGAATAACAATATAAAAATATTTAATTTATTTTGAAGAATAGATTAAAATAAAAAAACTTATTGTTATCCTCTCAGCTGTAACCCTTAACTCTTTTATAAGATATTTTCTATTTTTCTCATCCAATCAATCTTATGATTTTCTTGTCTAGGTAGGTGAGGTTTATGCTCTGTGGATCCTGAAGACTCAACTCTCTGTTTTTGAATGTTTTCATCTAATATGTGGTCTTAAAAAAAGTATTCCTCTCACCAAATAATGTATGAGGGTATATGATTTCAGATAAGATATTTTGACGGGATATCCTCATTTTCTAAAAAATAGGACTAATGAAATAATTAACGTAAATTTTTTCTAAATGATAAAATTGAACATACCAAAAATATTTCATGTCATCTTATTTTGACAAAGTGTTTCCATTTATCTTTTTAAAAAATGGATATATAGCAATTTCTTTGATGTTTTCTATCCCCAAAAATGTTTTTTTTTTGTTATGTTGGATTTAAAATCCATCTATCTCCGACCACCCAAAGCTAAACATTTCTTCTCGATTCCACCAGTATTCGGTATATAATATGTCATCTGGTAATAAATGATAAAAAATATGTGTAAAGACATTTCGTAAAATTTAAAATAATAAAAAGATATATTCAAAAAAAGTTCTACCATATAGATATTATTGATGAAAAAATTAGGGAAAAGCAAGGACAAAGGGAAAGCATTAGGTGATACCTCATGAAGACTGATCGTGGACCCCCTGTGGCCCCACGGCTAGTGCAGAGCTCCCCCTTTATGAACCCGCCATGAAGCAAAGAGGCACGATGCTCTACGAACCGATTTGAGGTTCGCAAACCTGCCATAGAGATAGGAGGCGAGATGATCTGCGAACCCCTTTGACATTTTCGAACCCACCATGGTGAAAGCTTCATCTTCATGACAACAAACATTGCTTCGCGGTGCCTCTTGCCTATAAATACTAGTCTCCCCTCAATCCTAAAGGATGGATCCTCTGACCTTTCTCCTTCTGAGCTCCCACATCACGAATCAATTTATGTTCTATGATCCTTGAGCATTTCAAGGTACTTTTGCATCACGAAGTGACTTCTCCTTTGCATGAATTCCACCACTCTCCAAAGAATGATTCCCTTCATACAACCCACGGGCCTCCGCGTATGAAGACGATCCTCAAAGGGACTCGGGTCTTCATGGAGCATTTGTGCTTCATGAAGTAACCTTCATGCACATGTGACCCGCAAGCTAAGGCAGGGTCACTATGCTTCACGAGGGACATTGCTTTTCAATATTTTACTTCGCGGGGCACCCTTTATTTGAAAGGAATTGATCTATGAATGCCTTCCCACTTAGCTAAGCATTGTCCATATGCACCTATTCCCTATGCCTAAGCTAAGCCACTTCACTTCACAAAGCACATCCCTTCATAAAGACACTCCACTTCATGGAGCACCAGAGATTCACAAATCTTCTACCTATGAACCCCTTTTCTTTGAAACTCATTTTCCAGTGCGACCCTTCATGTCTGCACAACGAAATTTTAATGTCCCTTGGGTGGTACTTCACATTGTCTTGCTTCGCCTCATGCTTCCTCGCATATACATGCAAACAAATATTACTTCTTTGCATAGCCACACTAATGTGAACCTCTGAATGGATCACTCCATAATACACCCTCATCATGGTATTGTTGATTCCTTAATTATCTAAAGGGTGGGCGGGTATTAGTTATGTAAGTCCTAGGGGTGCGGAGCGCACCACTCCTTGTCCAAGTTAGAGGATGTGAAACTGCCAAGCGCCATAATCCTCAGCCCATGAAATCAAATAGTGGCCTCACCCCAAGAATTATACACGAGTTTCCCTTTCTGGGACATTCTCTACACCCACTAGTCTCCATGGGAGTGAGATTATTCCTTACATGGAATGAAATCCTCTTTATTGGATCGGCGATTGTCCGTGGGGAAAGGGCAACCACCTCGGTGTAAGGCCCTATATTTTCTTGAATAAGGTAGCACCCATACTCCTCCTATATTTGTCCTTGCCAAAGACCAGAGGAGAGATGGGTATCAGGACCTTCGTTATCCCATCCCTCTCTCATTGGGTTTTTGTTGCCACCTGGGCCTCCACCCGGGAGTAAGTCCCAATCTCCATCACCCTGGGCATCTAAGAACATGTAAGCCCATGTTTCCTCTTTGGGATACTATCCACACGTAAGCCCCTATTTCCTCTTTGGGCTGCGTACCACATGTAATCCCCCGTTTCCTTTTTTGGGTCCACTCACCACGTGTAATCCCCCATTCCACTTCCCACGAACGGACCTTCCACGACATGATTGCCAGGCCTTTACTACATATTGTTTCTTACACCAAGCATGAATCACGTGGGCTTAGAGTAAGAATCGACTATGAAATATTCTCTGGGAATCCTAGAGTGTAATCCCTGCACTACTTTCGGAACTATATGGGCCTTGATCCTTGCTAAGGCGTGGTATGTATGATGCCTCCATGAGGTTCAATCCCAACACACAACCCTTCTGATCTACGTGGACTTTGATCCTTGCTAAGGGATGGTATGTAGGAAGCCTCCCTAAGGCTCATTCCCACCATCCATTGGTCCCAACCCCAATCATGTCGGTGCACCAATACCTTTTCGATCTATCTGTACTTTAATCCATACCATGGGAAGGTATGTAGGAATCCTTCCTGAGGTTTAAGCCCACCAACCATTGGGCCCGACCATCTTTATGTCTTCCCACCAAACACTAGCCTCATGTATGTGGACTTTGATCCGTGCCAAGGAAAGGTAAGTAGGAAGCCTCCCTGAGGTTCAAGACCACCATCCATTGGTTCTTTCCCCCCTTCATGTCGGTTCCCACTATCATATGAACCATGTGGTCTTTGATCCTTTCCAAGGAAAGGTACGTAGGAAGCCTCCCAGAGGTTCAATCCCTACAACCATTCCTTCTGACACCCCTTCATATCAGTTCCCACTCATTCATAACTATGTGGACCTTGATACTTGCCAAGGAATGGTACAGAGGAAGCCTCCATGAGGTTCAAGCCCAACACCCATTGGTCCTGACCATTTCACGTCAGTCCACCTCATCCTGCACAATGTTAAACTGTATTCCCCTTTTAGTCCTACAAGACGTTATGCTAAATACATTCAAACTACAAAGGATTTGATCCCTATCTCTGAGATAGGGTATGTAGTATGCCTTCCGGAGGTTCAGAATCATTCAGCAGTAAGCTATTGTCAACCCCATTCAGCGGTAAGCCGTTGTGACCTGATCCAGTGGTAAGCCATTGTGACCCCATCTAGAATAAACTGTTGTAACCCCATCCAGTGGAAAGATGTTGTGACCCCATCCAGCATTATTTCGTTGTGACCCCATACAATGGTAATCTGTTGTGACCCCATGTCAACGGAATGTTGTTGTCAATCCGAGCCCTGCAGTAAGCCGATGTTGTCCCTTCTGTTGGGACCCATATCGCTGGCCCATCTCAGTGGTGTCAGGCCAAATCTTTGGTCGCTAATCATGTGTAATCCCTGACATGTCATTGGGCTACTGTCCTTTGCATGCACGCCAATTTCATGCCTCATCTTAAAGGTTCCACTTCCTTCAGTCCTATCCATACAGTTCGCCTCCTTAGGTGTCCTATCTCTTCAAGAACTACACAAACATTGATTCCCTTCCATGGGGATACGTAGGAGGTCTCTTCAAGGATCAATCCCAACATCACTGTTTTCATCAAGTCTACTTCATCTCATCATCCATACACTTCATTTAACTATACATCATCCATCCTGATTCTTACCAGGGCCTCCACATCCTTGTGAGATCATACCAATTCACCTACTTGCATCAGTGTTCCCTCTAGGGGTCACACCCATCTGATCCACTATATTCATTGTTCCTATTAGTCAAATATATCTCCTCTAGACGTTAAATCTGCGGTACACCTAGTGTTAAACATGGGAATATGAGGAAAACCTCAAATAAATGCGTATGACATATAATTTAATGTAATCGACATTGGATTCCTTAGGCTTCCGCACCCTCGAGAAGCCCTATAATAAGGGGAAGAAATAAAGACGTGCTAGTGTTCCAGTTTCCAGACACACCAATGATGTCCAATGTGACTACTCTCCCAACAGAAGGTTTCTGCCCTGAACAGACCCCTTGGAATGTCCAAATAGAAGTATTGTAATTAATTGCTGTCCATGATGATATGGAATAGGGAAGAGTCTCATGAAAATTGCCTTAAGTCAATAAGCGAGACCCAGACTAGGTGACGAGCTCCAAGGAAGAATCCACGGAAGGAAGAACCGAAATCCCATCATCCCATTTTGATCAAGGAAAAAACATACCTGAATAACAAAAAATGCCACCCACCTTTGGAAATCGGGAATTTGGGGAAACAGCAGCGCATCCTCTACTGGCGGATGCATGAGCCCTGGAAAAAGCGTCAGAAACAAAAATGGTGAAACCGACGTGAATGTATTCTCCTCGATATAGGGATTAGTAACGTTAGAGACATTAGTGGATTAGATTGTCACTAGATCTAGATATTTGGTGCTGAGTCTCGCCAAGTAAATAGCAGTCTTGGCGTGAATCTCACCAGATGTTAAGGACGTCAAAAAATTGGACATCAGGGTCTACAACATTGTCAGCTTGGATCCATCTTTCTAGCCATGGAAGACGGAATGGCGTTGGGTCATCGGTCATCATTTCCTTTCCTTTTATCACTAAAGGGTAAATCTCTCTGCTTTTCAAGAACAAAGTGTTTCAGGAATTCGATCACCACCCGTCCAGTGACGCAGGGGAAGGGGCAATGCCAACATGTAAGTCTCGTGCAACTCCCTCGCTTTTGCGATATTCTACACATCTATAAATTTCGGGTTCCCACACACTATCTCCTTGTCTAAATTCATTCAGTGTATGGTGATCAATGACCTCGAATGCCAGTATTAGGATGAGGGGATTATCTCAACTCAGGATATGGACCACCAAGATCTAGAGGCATCTGCACCTCATCACCATCGTCGCCCACAAGGGCTGCACAGGGATCCACTGCTCCCCACTACAACGTACAGTCATTTCAGGAGACTTTACCTGGAACGCCTCGATGACTCTCTCCCCAACGCTGACGAGGTAGGGGATATTTGGGATAGCCTAGTCGGGATCCCATTTAAGGGTCCCCCAAAGAGGGCTCCCAGTAGGCCATGCCAGTGCCGCCATCTAGTCCCATGATTCGAGGAGCTGGTAATCCATGAACCTGCACCATTAGCCCCGGTCCGGTGGACCCGACGCCAGCGTCATGCATAGGCTGAGGAGGATTCCCACCAAGGGGCATCAATGTCCGAAACTACTATGGCTCGTGCCACTGCTGACGTATTTCAGAAAGACCTTGTGTATTTTTAGTAGAGGGACTTGTATACTCATCCTGGATCGAGGCCCCAACCACTTGACGGGTAGTCTGGGTCAACTCTCTTGGCCTTCGGTGAAGGTAGTGGCCGCAGCCAGTACAGGGTCCCTCCCTGTATTTCCACCATTAATAATAAAGGTCTACCCTGCTTCCAAGATCAGCATAGAGGTTCTCCTAGTTCAGCCTTCAGTTTGGATGAGGGATCTACCAACAATGGTGACACTCAGCACAAAAGCCTCTCCCATGCTCATTACATCAAGTATGTAGCCATTCCTCCTTGCACAAACCGCTAGGGGGGGAATCTCACAACCGGTCAATATCTAGCATGGGGGGAATCACCATGTACCCACAAAAACTGGTGAAGGTCCTCCTTGCCTCAGAAATCAAAGGGGTGAAGGCCAGCTTCACGTCACCTACACCCAGCATAGAGGTCCTACCCGTGTTCGGCTTGACCATTATGTGGACCTTCCTCGCACTGCTTTCTCTAGGGGAAAGAATCATGGGGGTTCTAACCGTGCTCCTTTTGGCTCGAGAAGCGGTGATAACCACTCCTGAACTTCACACAGAGGTCCTCCCCATGTATTTTTTGATATCAATCCTTATGCTCCTTGCACCCCAGCTTACTCAGGCAGGAATCCTCTCTGCCCCAGCACTAGTACAGCTGAGGGTCCTCCTCATACCAGAAATATACCCTACCATAAAAAAACCACACCAGGGTAGGAGGGAGAGTTTTCACCACTATAAAAATAACGCTGAGAAGATTCATACTGAGATCAAATCGGTTTGCTTCTCTGAATTTGAGGCGGGATACGACTCATCGATGGAGACCTCAATAAGATCCTCCATGTCAGGAGTCGAGGCAGGAATAAGGAACATTAGCCACATAAATCAAGAATGTGAGGTCCATCAGATTCTCACCTCCCTCCATAGGTATATTCAATAGGACGAAAATTTGGAAACTCCATAGTTTATGGCCGTGAAATTGCCACCATATTGACCAGAAGCACTCTCTACCGTGACTTGAGATCATGGAGAGCTATTTTTGGGACTAATGGTGGAAGAGCAACAGTGTGTTCCACCGCCAGAATCCATAGTCCCTGCAACGGAAACTGCTATAGTCAATCTTTATTACTACGATGTCATGGATAAGTCACTTCACTATTTAGAGGATAATCCAAGATGTAGAAGTTTGTCAGCTTGCTTGTCGTATTCACCACCTACCAGCCTACCATCCCAGCAGTCTAATTCAGTGCCAATACCTGTTCCCCAGCCTCCTCCGGTTGACGAGTGGGGAAATGAAGGGTCATACCTTGAATCCATGCCCATGAGCTTATGTGATATCCTTGTAGAATACCACTTCCCTGAGATGTTTGGGCTGGTTGCATCCCTAAATTTTTATGTGTCGGAATCCCTCACCTAAGAGGAAGTCAAGTCTTTCCGTCAAACCCTTTGGGCGACTCATTTTTTTCTTAGTCATTAGCGAGAGGCTTACCCTAAGAGACAAGGTCATTTTTAGGACACTGGTGATCAATGTAGTCTGTTTGATTTGACCGCATTCCCTGCCGCCCAGCGCCCCGAGTCACCAGGTCGCCATAGGGCCCTCCAGCAATGGTGCATATAGAGTTTCAGGGTACTCTACGGGATTATCAAAGAGGCCTCTACCCATGTACATATCTATGGCTGTGGGCAGTATGTTTCCCTCCTCTTCAGTCCTTTCCTACAACAACTCGATTTTCCAGATGACCTAGAGGATATACCTCCCAGAAGGGTTGCGGTTAACAAGGGTGACCTGCCCGAGTGTGAGAATGAGCTAGAGATTTTTGAAGAGTACCTACCACCTAGAGAGTTTCACACTTCTTGGATCCATCATGAAGGATTAATCATCAACAGAGGAATCTATTGGGTATTTTTTTTCCCACCGAGGCACTAGTCCTCAGCCAAAATCCCAACAAGGGAAAGGAACACCATGGAGCCGCCAAAACCTCTGACCCATATGGATCAGTGCAGAAGGCAGAAGAAACCCTGAAAAAGTCTCCTTGCGTTAGAAACTCACTAAACCGAAGAAGGTGGTCAACGAACTCCTTGATGAACACGTTATAGAGTGATGTCCAGACTACGGTGACCCTAGGACGATGAAGTAGGGGCAGGCACAACATCCCCTTGGTGAATTTCCTCCAGGTGACCTTGAACATCCTGCCCACACATACAGGGTTGAGGTTGGAACATATCTTTAGAGGGTGCGGTATGTCTTTACTAATCCTCCTGAATGACATGACAATCCTTGGAACACAGCTCAAATTCCCCCAACTGCCCCACAAGTCGTCCCACCAGCCACTCCACGAGCCGCTGGGCCACCTTATCATGTTGATGAACCCACCAACACATTCGTGGCCAGGGATCCCCGTCAAGATAGGAATCCCCACCCGGATGGTCTAATGGTGGCACTCATTTCTCTTCTCGAAGCCTTAGAGACTCGATAGTTGGAAATCCCACCTGATGGCTAGCCATATCTAGCGTGGGTGGATTATATGACAACACTCTCGAGTTTTAGAAATCCCACCCTTTCCCCCTTTAATGGTACGAGGGTCCCACAGTAGAACCTGACCCACATTATCTCAAGGTTTGGCACCATGTAGGGAACTCTAGCGTAGTAGGAAGCCGCCAAACTCTGGTGTTTTGTTCAGACATTTGAAGTACCTATGTTTTTCTGGTACACCCAGCTCCACATCAGATCATTCGCCAACTAGGAAGTCCTTCGTAGGCAATTTATCTACTAGTTCAGTTCCACCACTCGGAAGACGAGTATCGCGGACCTCTTCAAGTGCATGAAGAGGCTTGATGAGTGCATTGCTAACTTTGTCACCCGGTGGAAAGGATTCACATATTCCCTCAACATTTCGCTAACTATAGAGAAACTATTGATGATGTGTGTAGAGAATGTCAAGATGGAACTGGTCCCCTCTCTGATCACCCAGAACTACCCCGATGGATTCCAAGACTTCTCTGATAAGGCCCATCACCTAGAGGAAGCCTTCCAGCATGCTATGTAGGCATGTCCATTGCCTCCTACAATCCCCATGAGAAAGACATCCAGGGTCGATCCTGCCATAGTGGCCCAAACAGAGTCCCCCCTGGCAACGAGAGTTGTTTCTAGTGAAGCCTCCTCCACAGCCTCGCAGAGGCCCTCCACCTCAGGCATAGCTAGCAGCGCAACATCACCCACCTCAAAATCAGTAGGTGCCCCTGCGCAATGTGTTTCCCCCACCATGGCATGATAACCATGTTCCACCTCCTCAACATTCTCCTCCAACTCCTCATCAGGTTAAATCTCCAAGGGATCCATTTTTAGATAGGAGAAATCAGACCTCCTCGTTCAACGTGGCAGAGGTCCCCAGTTACTTCTGTAGTGCCTTGGTGTAGGGGATTCTACATTTTTGTGAGTGCAGAAGGAAAGAAGAGTCCAAACTCACTGATCTCCCTAATTACTTCCCCTATCACAGGATCCTGGGGAACACTCTCTAGTAGTTTTATGTGTTCAAAGACTTACTTCAAGACCAGGAAGATAACAACATAGTCCATTTAGGCCCAGATCCATCATAGTTGGCATACATCTTCGTGAGTCCATACAAGAGCAATGATAGTGAGGGAAAGGGGAATCAGGTTTCCAATCATGGGTCCCATAAGTATGATGAGTGGATGGCTTGTAAAATAGTCTTTCATACCCATGGGGCCCTCCATATAGGATGAATCGGCCAGAGCCGCCAGAACCTACAAAAACAACTTCTACAATGTTGTCCCATCCGTCCTCTTCCCAAAAGAGAAAACACCAGCGGTGCAAGGGAAAACAAAGTCCCACACCAATGTCATCATCATCTCATATTCTTAGAGATTTCATGACCTCATAGATGGAGATCCCTCCCATGATCCGTCCAGTAGTGGATGACTCTTCGAGTGACGTTCAAGGGAACACCTCGATTAATACCGTTCAGCTGGTAAATCCCTACATGATTCCTAAAGATGAGGAGCACCAAGAGGATCCTCCCAACATCCCCAGCCATCGTCAGCGTCGAATGAGCCATGGATATTTGGGCCATCAGAGTGCCTCAGTCAGTTTTTCCAGCTAGTCTATGCACGCTACCAAAACTAGGCAACATGCTTATCACATAGCTCAGCACGCACAACCTTCTCATGTGGTGAAATCAAGCCCGCCTTCACCATTGTTCATGTTGTTGGATCAGGCCAAGACACCCCTACCATGCCATTTATGGCCACACCCTGATACAGGATAGTCTTAGCCATTTGGCCCTCATTTGTTAGTCACTCTACATACATCGACTAGTGAGCAGCATGATAATCCTAGTACCAGCCAGCCGCCGGTCTTGTTAGTGGGGCCCACCATACCTCATGTCCTAGAGAGACCTTCGGTAAGCATAAGATCACACATATCATGGATGTATGATGATCTTAAGCATTTTATAGAACCCCAACAAGACTCTCCATGTTTGTATCCCTTCTCATGTCGTCAGATATGCGTGAGGCCCTCACCGAGGCTTTAAGAAGCCCCCTCGAGTTTGAGATGGAGGTAGCAACCGCAGAAGCCTTTCATGCTAAGGCGGTCAAGAATATTGAATATCAAGCCATCATATAATTATATGGATAATATGAAGGCTCTTCCATACAAGGGAACATTCCCCATTGTACATTACCAGCCTGTTCAATGGCGTAGTGGTTCAGCGCTGTCTTGTCGACATAGGCTCTGGAATCAATCAAATCCTGACTCAGACACTACAAAATTTGGGATTTTGTGAAGATGATCTGAGTCCCTCAGACCAAAGAATCCATGTTTATAATAGGATAAAATAGACATCGGTTGGCAAGATCCACTTGAAGACCCTGCTCAGTGGCTTACTTTCCTACACTGAATTTATGGTTGTCTCCTAGGACTCTGCCTATAGGGCATTGATGAGAAGGCCATGGATCCAAATGCTTGCAACGGTTCTCTCATCATATCACCAATTCTTGAAGTACTTTTTTAATGGTGGAGTGGGCGTGCTTCAAGGTGACATGTCTCCCATTGCCTCTTGTGAAGCTCGCTATCTAGATGACGACTACTATAGGAGAAAATACAAGTAGATTCAAGCTCACAAGGTCGATCATGACACAAATACAACAGACATGTGGATAGATCATGATGACGACTACATCTTCCAAATCCACCGGTTGGTGTCTATGACCCTAGACAGGGGACAATGCTTTGTTTATTCTAGAATGAGGGGGGAACACATTCCTAGGCCAAAGTGACTCCAGATGATCACCTCGTACTCCTATACAAATCAGGCTTAGGTTATCCCAGAGCCTCCTACTATTATAAGATATCAGGACGTCTTCCCCATGGCAATGACAATATGTCATAATTTCTTGTTTCTCCAGGCCAGAATTAACCAGATCAAGACAACACACCACTATTGTTTTGATATCATCAAGTGAGGCCCCTTAGGCCAAAGAACAGATAGGATTGGATCAACATCCTTCGTCGTTATGGTCGTTGCAGCACAAGAGTTCCCCGTTGTAGTGTCCACTACGGATCACGCTGGTACTAGCATCACATCAGGATATGACGACTCAGAATCAACTCCTCCTGTCGAGGGTTCCCCATCCATATGTGAATAATAGGATTTAGGGGATTCTCCCCCACCTTTGAGGAGGGAATCTCTCCTACAGTTGATGAGTTGGTACATGTGAACCTTGGTAGTGAGGAAGCCCGGAAACCCACATTGATCAGTGCCTCCGTGCCCCTCAAGGAGCAACAATAGTACATTGAATTCTTGAAACAACACTGTGATGTGTTCTCTTGGAGTTATGATGAGATGCTAGGGCTATATCCTCAGTTAGTCATCCACCACCTCGGTCTCCCAATAAATCATTGTGGGTTCAAAAAGCATCCCAGAAAGATGCACCCTTATCACGGTTCCATGGTAGAGGCGAAATTGATTAGCTTGTGTGAGCCAATTTCATTACGGAGGTCCATTACCCCAAATTAGTAGCCAACATTGTGCCATTATGAAATAATAACGGACAAATCAGTGTCTACATCGACTTCCGGGATCTCAAATGTCACAGTCCAATGGATAATTGTCCCCTTCCTGTGACAGAACTCATGATCGATGCCACAGCTGGGTTCCAATCCCTATCCATCATGTATGGGTACTCTGAGTATATACATACTCGAATGGCCCTGAAGGATGAGGAGTTTACAGCCTTCAGGGTGTCACAAGGTACTCTTTGTTACGAAGTCATGTCATTCGGTTTAAAGAATGGATATTCCACCTACCAGTGTGCTATGAATCAGATATTTAAGCTGATCTTTGGAACGTTGGTGGAATTCTATGTGGAAGTTTTCCTTCAGTGTCACCTCTGGAATATTTCTTGGCTTCGTTTTCAGATACAGGGGCATTATGATCGACCCAGAGAAGATCAATTCCATTAGCCTGATGTCTCCTCTGAGAAATTTTTATAAACTTAGAATATTTCAAGGACACTTATCATATAAACACCAATTAATCGCAAATTTAGACAACAAGTGTGAGGCCTTTTCTCAACTCATGAAGAAAAAAACACTCTATGAGTGGGATGAATAATGAAGAACTATGTTCGAGGAAATCCAGTATTATCTGATCTAGCCTCCAGTCGTAATACAAATCATTTTTGAAAAACTGCTGGTTTTTTATGTGACTGCCTTGTAATGATCTCTCAGTTACCTTCTCACCCCGAAGAACAAAGAGGAGACGAAGAACAACCTTTACTACCTCAGTCGCATGCTCATTGATGCAGAGAACAAATACTCCCCTATCTAAAAGAGATGCCTTGTGCTGGTATTCACAGTACAGAAGTTGCAACATTACATGAAACATCATGAGGTATAGGTGGTGTCCCGGGTAGATCCCTCGAAGTACATCCTGAACCGCCCCATGTTGACAGCCTGACTAGCTCGGTGGGAGGTAATTCTCTAGCAGTTCGACATCAAGTTTTTCTCTTAAAAGGGTATTATGGGGAAAGCACTGGAAGACTTCCTTTCTTCCCATCCAGCTCCTACTGACCTATCCTTGTATATCAATTTCCCCGATGAGGTGATCCTCTCAGTAGACCAAGCCATGCTGTGCTGGAAGATGCACATTGATGGCGCTTCTCGGAGCCCCACCAGCAGAATGGTCAATGATCCTAGAATCAACAAAGTAGGCATGGGTATCATCTCCATTGCCCTGACATAAGAAATTTTGCCTTATTCATTCCTATTTTCAGAAGGCTTCACCAATAATGAGGTTGAGTATCAGGCCCTCATAGCTGGCCTCAAGATGGCCCCCGTGATTGATGTGCGCCATTAGCATGTGAAATGCGATTCCGAACTAGCCATCAAAAAGATCAACAGTGACTATGTCTTCAGAAATCCAGAGGTCTTACCATTGTTGGAGCACAATCTCCAGCTAATGGCCCAGTTCCCATCTTGGCCAGAAGTTACTCATGTCCCTCGATCTCAAAACAGTCAGGATGACACCCTGGTCGGCCTAGCTGCATCACATATGGAGCCCGAGTAGGATAATATGATCATCCACATGGCACACTAGAGAGTCCTTGCTTCTGTCACCCCAGATGATGAATATGGACTTTAGGTGATCCACCTTACTGTCAGAGCCTCCACGTAAGGACCCCCAAGTACCCTGGATGTAGTAATTGAAGTGACTTCTGACTAGAGATCCCCCTTTGGTAAGTATCTCCAGAATGGTAATATCCTAGAAGATCAGGCTGAGTGCAAGCGAATTAGATGCCGCATGTTATAATTTACCCTCCAGGACGGTCCTAGTCATGAGAAAATTATCTACATGTGTGGGTTTGATGGGGTTATCCTTCATTGAATTCAAGGAGTTGAGATTTCCCAAGTCATGCATGAGGTTCATGCTGGTTCCTACGGGGCTCATCAAACTCGGAAAAAATTATCTCACCAGATCCATAGACTAGGGTACTTTTGGCCCTCTATGATCCCTAACTATATCAAGTTTTCCAAAATGTTCCATGTATGCCAGATTCATGCTAACTTCCTGCATCGGCTGCTAGAGCATATCTAATCCTCCAAGTACTGTTGTCCATTTGTGGTTTGAGGACTCGATGTCGTGGGACCGTATCCACCAGTGACTACTCGCTAGTGCAGATTCATCTTGACTACTAAAAATTTCTTCTCCAAGTGGGCAGAGGCAGTCCCACTGAGAGAGGTCAAGGCCTACTCCATCGTTGACTCTATGAGCTCCAACATCATCTATCGATTTAGAGTCCCTCACATTGTCCTCACCA
Organism: Viscum album; assembly: GCA_963277665.1. Classification (NCBI taxonomy): domain Eukaryota; kingdom Viridiplantae; phylum Streptophyta; class Magnoliopsida; order Santalales; family Viscaceae; genus Viscum; species Viscum album. The sequence goes on along the minus strand of OY728133.1, from coordinate 2,057,777,211 downwards.
ATACTGGTATGAACTTCTGAGAAGATGAGTTGATGAAATTGTACGCTAAGTACAACATCTGTTCTAACCATACCTCCCGCTATCAGGCACAAGAAAATGGATAGATTAATGCATTCAACAAAACCATCTCCAACATTCTGCAGAAAATGGTTGGTCAGAATAAGAAGAGTTGGTTGTAAAAGCTCCCCAATGCTCTATGGGCATACCAGACGATGACTCATAATTCCACACCGGTGACCCCGTATTCTTTGTTGCATGGGAAAAAGGCCGTCTTGACCATCGAGATTCAATTTCACTCATTGCACACAACTGTCTATGATCATCAAGTGCTAGATAAAGTTAAAAAAATCTATCTGGTTGTGTTGGAAGTGATCGATGTGAACATGCTTCATTCCCTGTACAATCTGGAAAGGAATCAGAACATGATATCTAGAGAATTGAATAATAAATTTCATCTCTGATCCTTTTTAGAAGGAAATTTGGTATTGGCCCTAAGGGAACCAATGATACCTGGCAGGAAACCACCCAAGTTGGAACCCAAATGGGAAGGACCTTACATCATTCACAAGGTTTAATACAATGAAGCATACTCCCTGGTTACCATGGATGGTGAGCGTATAACTCTTACCAACAATTACATGTTTCTCAAGTAATACTTTGACTGAGTCCCCATGGTCCTGCTTGACCTTAAACTGTACAGTCTTGCACGACCCCAAACTATGTAAGGGTCCTGCACAAACCTAAACTATATTACAGTCCTGCATGACCTTAAACTGTCTGGTCCTATATGACCTTATAATATGAAATGTCCCGCATGACATTAAACTATGCGTCATACTGCAAGACGTTAAACAACATCTCAAGAACTATGTATGGCTTGATGCCCATCCTCATTGGATATGTAGGAATGATTTGACACCTCCTCTTGAGTCCAGCCCCCAGCATCCTCTTTGACTATCTCCTTCTGTGCATATTTCTTTTGGAGGATCCCACATGGCATTGTGTAAGATTCTTTGGACCCAACCATGTCAGGGTTACAATGATTGCACCATGTTCCCTCCTTCATTATTCGAATCCTCTTATGTACTTACCACATGATGTTAAACTGCGTGACCCTTCTTGAACTACGTGTGGCTTGATTCCCATCTTCATGGGATATGTAGGACCACCCAGACATTTCATCTGTAGGCCCAACCCCAAACTTTGGGACCTCCCATTAGGATGAAACACATGGTGTGGTGAAATCTTTTTCCCTCATTCACGTCATGTTCATTATGATCGTACCATGTATTACTCCCCTCTAATGATCCCTATCTCTTTTGTTGTCTCACTTTATTTCAAATTTCATGGGTTCATTTTTTCTCCACACACCCCATCATTTGGACTCCCATTATCTTTCACATCCAAAGGGCCCCTGATCGATAAGGATACAAAACCTAAGGGATATCCTATCGTTTTAGGCCATCACCCTCAAGGGTTCAAGATAAAAAATAGATACAAGTCCCGTATTGAGAATATGTTCAGTGGTCGATGCTCATTTTTTGTTCCTATTTCAGGTAACATGATATGGATGCTATGTTTCGAATATGGTAAATAGCTATCCTTTGTCGTTTTCACCTCCCACATATGTCCCAAACATGGAGTTTCCTGGTTAATTCTGCCTCACCGTCTCTCCAAATCTTGGTCTGCCTCGAGTGGGAGTGCAATTCCATATGTCATACCCTTATGTGATAGGGAGATCCTTGTCCTACTCCTTGTTTCCCAGAGCGATCATTGATCATGTGGTATTAAGAGCTATAAAGTCCATGCCTTCATGAGAGGTCATATGGCTATAGTAGGCTAGGAAGCTCGGCCTCAGGTCGTTTGACCCCTTTGGACCCCTGTTCCAAGTTCTCATTTAGGATTGTGTGGTGCTGTATGGAATCACATCCTCATTCACGTCGGACTATTTCACCACACCACACATATCCCCTTGAGACATACCTCCCTTCAATTATCTAATGTCTCACAGGCACATTCCCCTTCATGCTTCAAGTGCCCCATCATTTGGGTTTACATCACCTTCTATATCTAAAAGGGCCCCCAATGGAATGGATTATCAGATGAAAGGGTCTCCTACCATTATGGGCTAACATCCTCGTGGATTGTGAGCGGAAAATTGATACAAGTACCGTGTTTCGAGTATGGTCAATGGTCGATGCTCAATTATTTTCCCCAAATTCTGGTCACACAAGGGAGGATACTATGTTGCGAATCTGGTCAAAAGATGTCCTCTATCATCGTTACTGCTTTGTGGTCTTCCATAGTCACGATGATTCACCCTCTCTGTCCCACACACATGAAATTAAAATAGTCATATATGGTCCAAGATCTATGACCCTAAACTAATATCACCTTCTTCCTCACTGAAATACATTAAACTACAAGCTGGATGTGACATTTAGTCCATGGCCCAGCCTTAGGCCCCTTGGACTTTTCACCCCCCTAGCCCAAGCTCTCAATTAGGGTTGTACAGTGTGGTGTGGGATTATGTCCTCATTCATGTCGGGTTACTCACCGTGCCGTAAACATCCCTGGATGGGATACCATACCCCTATATTCATACTTACCATCATGACGTTAAACTGGACGACACCCCCAGAACTACGTATGGCCAGATTTCCATACTCATGGGATACGTAGGACCGCCCGAACGTCTGGTCTTCAGGTCCAGCCCCATCTCTTAGAAACCTCCCTATCATTTTCCCCCTGTACTGCGTTCTACCAGGAGAGGGGTATAAGGTGTGACATGGGATTATGTCCCCATTAACGTTGGGTTTATGAAAACCACACCACATACCCCTCTCTCTCCTGAGCAGCCTTCGCTCCATTTCCCAACTCTCATCTCTTCTAGTCAGTATCCCTTATGTTAGGTCCCTCAACCCTCATTGGTGATCCCCCAATGTTCTCAAGAGTACTCTGGTTTAGAACCCGGAGTGTCAGATTTTGTTTGGACATGTTTTCACCCATTTTTCATGCTTCATGTTCCTCTTCATTTGGGCTTCTATTATCTTTCACATCCTAAGGGACCCCCAAATGACATGGATGCTAGGAATAAGGGATATTCTACCATTACAGGCCAATACCCTCAAGGATTTTAGACCAAAAATCGATACATGTCTCGCATTGCGAATATGGTTAGCTATCAACACTCATTTGTTGTTCTCATTTCAGGTCACACGATATGGATACTGTGTTTCAAACATGGTCAATAGTTATACTCCATCGTCACACCAAACCCTTCAAGCCTTAAATTTTGGTTACACGATTCAAATAATTTTCCACCCCATTATGTCCAAGTGAAATTTCAACCCTCCAGGTTCTATCCCTCAGAGCACATTTGCAGGTTAGTATAACAAATCTCCGATAAATTGACATTTGGGGCTCCGCACCGGCCTCCCTTGGGCATGTATTCCAGGTATTGCAAAAACATTTTCCACCCTTATTTCCACATCGAGTTTGACCCATGTCGGCTTAGGGATCGGATTGAGGTCCGCATTTACTTGGAAGGATTCTGCTTCACTATGGTCCGAGCTATAAGAACTTAAACTAAAATCTATTTTAGAACTAAGTGTGGCTTGATTTTTATTCCCAAGGGATACGTAGGAACACTCGGACATTTCGTCTCTGGGTCCAACATAACTGAGAGGTAGTCTCTCCTACACCATATTCTATAAAAATTTTTGTCCCCCCCTTGGCCCGAGGTTTCTCCATCGGAATCGCACACGACATGATGTGGACCTCGTCCTCATTCATGTTGGGTATGATTTATCACGCCGTGAACTATCCCATTTAAACCTCATCATTATTTTATATGTCCTGTCCATATGACTATAGACTATGCTTCCTCATCGCACATGACTTTAAACTATTACGTCTATACTGTAAAACGTTAAAATTCATGGAAGGTCCCATCACATGACTATAAACTGTGACATTATCGTCCTAGCCCCATGATGAAAACTGGCACTGCACTGTGATATCCTCACTTGAGGGTACATCATGTTTGGTATCGGTCACACACCATAATATTTTTCAATTCCTATATATAACTTGATTCTTGTTGCGATTCTTGGAATTTCTATCCTAGATCCATCACTTCACAAAAAAACCACACACATTCATCCCAAAGGACAAATAAGATCTAACAAATGTCGTATCCTTAGGTGAGGGCCTGACCCACATGTCCTTATCATCCCTGGTACTAGTAATTTACCGTTCCACCCCATGAACTACATAAGGCTTGATTCCCATCCTCATGGGATACGTAGGAATGCATGTGAACTTTGTCTCGGGCCCAACCTAACTTTAATTTTCGGCCCCTCAACCTAAAACCTAACCAAATAACTCTTGGTGACATGGACTCCAAGTCCTCATTCACATCGGGTTACATAATTACGTCACCATGTGTCTCCTGTGTTCCCCACCATCAGTGGACTGAGCTCTTTGACCATAAACTAAGACCGCTCTGCATCCTTTCGGCAAGACGCTAAACTTCATGAAATCTTCCAGAACAATGTATGGTTTGATTCCCATCCTCATGGGATATATAGGAACACCTAGACACATTTCCTTCGGGTCTAGCCCCATGAATCTATAATATTGTCCTCTCTTTATCCCCCTTGTCCCAAAATCACTCAGAAGCATGTGGTGTGGCGAATATCTCTTGGGTTCTCATTCTTGTTGGGTTTTTCAATAGATGCACCGTGCTCCCCCATGCCATTTCCCAATATTGTCCGAGTTTTATGACCCTAAACTATGATCTCACTATAGGAGCTATGCATTGGGCTTGGCTACTTTGTTACTCTATGCCCAGTCCATTAAATCCATCACCCCTTAATGGCCCATACAATGACCATTAATTTCGGAAGCATGCATCATCAGAACCCTTGTCCTTAGAGGGGGACTCAACTCCCTATATCTAGAACGTTTTGTTGTTGTAATCAGATGTGTCGTGGCAGTGCCCGAAGTGTGGAATTTTCATAGGGACATTCCCTCATTCCATGTACAAGATTCTTGATCCCGTCATTTGGATTATCATCCTCTTCCATGTCTGAAGGGACCCCCTTTATAGCCATATCTCACGCCAGACTTCCTTACCTACAGTTTTGGGCCAACGTCCATGAGAACCTCAGACGACATTTGTGACAAGTCATGTGTTTCGAACATGGTTAGTGGTCGACCCCCCTTGGTCTATCCCCATTCCAAGATAAAACAAAATGAATAATATATTTCAAACTTGGTCAATAGTTACCCCTACTGTCAGGCCACCATCATTGTGGTTCAGATCTCAAGCATCATGATTCACATATTTACACATCTTTATCTTCAAGTGGAATTCCAACATACTCAACTTTACTCCTTCGCTCATCTAGGTGTGTTATATAGGAGACTCAACATCATTGGGATTTCATTCACCTATAATATCATCACCCCTAACATGTTCATTACTGTACCTTGAAAATCCCCATCGCTAGTCCTTTTTTCCCACATCGAGCATGACTCACGTGGGTAAAGTAGTTCTGTTTGGACGTGTACTGGCACAATCATGCTAGACATGCCTTTCATTGTCCAGCATGATGTTAAAAAGTGCTCTTGGAACTATTTATGGCTTGATTCCAATCCTCTTGGGGTATATCGGAATGCCCGACTACTTTTTCTTGGGCTCAACATAACTTTCACTTTTGGTTCCTTGAACTAAAGAACTTTCTCCATGGATACATGGTGTGGTGCCGACTCCTTATGTACTTATTCATGTCGGGGTTATAGATACCTCACCACATACTCATGGGGATCTTTCCTTTCACTCTTCATACTATCATATGACATTAAACTCCATGAATCCATATGTCCTCATTGCATGACACTAAACTACAGTTCTACCCTAATCAAGTACAGGATGCCATATGTCAATCATGGGATGCATCATCTTCCTCTCCAAATAGGAATCTCCCTACCAGAGTCGGTCTATGACCATGTCGTGCTTCAAGAACTACATTAGTCTTGATTCTCATCTTTATGGGATACATAAAAACTCCTGGGAATTTTTCCTTAGGCCCAGCACCTGTTTCATTAACCATTCTAGCCCCTTAATAGAAATCTTGGTCTAAGAAGTATGAAATTTAAAATTTCTTCACTGTCCTATCGTATAACGTTAAACTGCACGAGTTCATATGTCCTCAACGCATGACACTAAACTGCGATTCTACACTGAACAAGTTCAGGATGCCCAATGTTAATCATGGGATGCACCAGATCCCTTTCCAAAGAGGTCCTGCTCGAAAGTATGTTTGATCCATGATCAGACGAATACACCCACATAATGTTCCTTCATCACGGTGGTGTGATTTCCAGAGTTTTGGACTACATTTGAACAACCCATCAATCCAGGTCCATGATTTTCATGCCCTTCATTAGGATCCTCATCCTCTTTCACGTATAAAGGAACCCCCTAACAGTATGGATTCTCGACCTATGGCTCGCCTACTATCCTGGGCCAGCATTCTGGAAGACAAATGGATGAAATGTCGAGTCAGGCCCCATGTTTCAAACATAGTCAGTGGTCCACCCACATTGTTTATATTCATTTCAAGATAACACAATAGAGATAATATTTTTTTATCATGGTCAATATATATTCTTCATTCTCATTTCATCCTACCATGTTCTGAATTTTAGGTATCGTGATTCAAACATTCCACTCCCCTATGTTCAAATTAATTCCAACAGCCCGGGCATTACCCCGCTCGTGCACTAGTGCACAATGGAGAAGTGATTATTTGTCTATTTTGAGGTCCTCATCCTCTATCCAGGCCTCTCCCTTTAATCTTGGATGTCCAGATTGGTTGTTCAAAACCCCCAGATGCTAGAAGATTGGTTTTCACTCTTAAATTTTTCTGGAATAATAAGGCGGTCATCCATTTTTTCTCACACCAGGACCGACCCACGTGATCTTAGGGATTAATTGTAGGACGCTCCATAAATATGATGTGAATGCAATAAACAGATACAAATAATGGAACTCATGCATGAATCTAGCATAAAACAATCAAAGCATGAAAGTGCGTTCGAGGGTTTGTAATCATTACAATAACTGAGGGTCGATCCCTCCCATGGACAGAATAACCCCATCAAAAGAGTGTTGCAGCTCCGCCCCCCTCTATCTTGTGGCGTGCATGATTTGTTTTCACTTGTCAATCTCCCTCTTATCCTAAGCAATGATGGAGCACAATTCGCCAGCCACAATCTGGGCCTGCTCTATGTATGTCCAGATGATGGTCATTTCGGTAGAGTCTTACATCATGCGCTCTTTATCATCTTCCAAATAGCTCTTGAATCGCAATATTTTCTTTGATTTCACATTGAGGGAGGTTGAGTGCTCATCCACCTAGACCTATAGCCGCTGCACCTTGTTTTTAGCCTCCTAGAGCCTCTTTATGTTCACCTCTTTCCTCCACTTCCAGCCCACATCGAGGCCATGGTCATACTCCCGAATCTTCTCCACCATAAGATCTCGGATGAGCATGTGCGGAAGCAGGGCACCCACTCCCCCAGCATACAGTTCACACAGCCATGGACGATGTTTATCCATCTCATCCAGCCATTTCACTAGGGGGGTGTCATCAATGATGTTATTGATTGGCTTCCACGATCGACGACATACTATTTTTCTATCCTATTCATCAGAGGTCGTCTCGTCGTAGTTGGTGTGGTTGGCATGCTCATATGTGGGAAACTCCCCCTGTAACTCATCTATAGGGTCCACATATGGTGTTTGATCGGGTATGGTAGGGCTTGGGATGTATGATCGATCCTTATCATCAGATCTCACCTTAATGATCTCAGGCTCATCCCCGCTAACGGTCCCAACAGTGATCGGGAGCGCTGCTACTTGGTCAGTTTGGATCTATGCATCCAAAATTTCCAGAATTCTCATGGGAAAGGTACCACCAAAAGACCCAAAAAATCTGTCCAAGGCAGCCCATCCCATTGGAATAAATTTGAATACCAATAAGGGCATCGATGTCGTTAGCCTGGTCAATGAGTGGAATTCATGAATTTTGAGAAGGAGACTTATAGATGTCAAACTCTTGATCTCATTCTTGGTCTGTTTCTATGGGGACCCTAAGACGTGGCCCTCTGTATATTATAGGGAAGCTTGAATACTCGGGGGGAGCCGTCCCGGGTGCCCAGGCCCCGCTAGGTGCACTAATCCCCATAAGAGCAGTAAAAACTCCCGAAGGCCCTACAGCTACATCTTCTGTAGGGCGGGAGTGGGTTTGGTGCATGATGTTCTCCTGTGCAGTTCAAATATTTTTAAGGAATTCAAAGTGTCCTAGAAATAGAACCTGAGTATGGGGATCAGGATGTTACATCAAGGGCCTCTGGAAATTTCTCAAGATATAAGCCTTTATCACAGACTTTTCCCTCGTCTAATGAGCTCTATCTACCAGCCTCCTCCCCCAGGAGGACTCATCTAATTCCTCCGGCAGAGGAACGCGCTCTCCCAATTCGGCAGTTGATAAATGCAGAGGGGCTGTTCGATCCAACAACACCATCGCATGGTCTTTCATTGGACGTGGGGCACCTTGGGAGTGGAAAAAATCCTCCAACTCGGTCAGGTATCACTCTGCCTCCTCCTGGGATACTACAAAGCTATCCCTGATAGGGAAATTCCTAGCAAGTCCATCCCGAGATGGTTCATGTGTTGCCACATCTTGGATGGGTTGAGGAATTTCATGTTGACATCCCATATGTCACAGGCCTCTAGGAAGGTATCATTATCTATAATGTATATGTGGTGTAGCTGCTTCCCCAGATGCTGAGTGGATATTATATGAAATCCTCTCAGTGGCCTCCCCTTTGAATAACTTTGTTCTTCTGGGACCACTGGGTCCGCTGCTGTTGTTGGATCCACTGCCACTGCCTCCCCATCAGTTTGTATGGGCCTCGCTGTCACGGGATCCCCACCACTGCGGGATGTTTTTGATGCCTTCCAACCCCAGCCTCATGGTTGGGGAGGCACACCATTAGAGGCCTGAATGGTTGGATGCTTCATCATTTCCCCCGGGTAGGCCGCCTCCCATCTTTTGGCATACTCCTTCACCAACCCCAAGATGACCGTGGGCGAAGGCAACTAGTTCCACATATTTCCATCTTCTCGTGTGAACATGACCCACATCTGACTCATCACACACGAACGTTCCTCATAGAACACCCCAAAATAGATATGTAGGTTCAGTAGCAACATACACTAAAATTTCTTGGTAAATAGGTGCGAGGTGTATGGATTGCAGAGAGGATCACTGTCTAATCTTTCCACCAAGACTCCACCTCGAAAGGCCAAGTGATATGACCAGTTATCTTCTGTTACTTGGCCTTCATAAATGAAATCACCCATTGGAAATGGGAACAAATGAATTTTTAATTGTTCAACCTTCCAGAAATGGTTCTGTACTGCTTGCATAGTCATATTGTCCAGAAACCTCCCCGTAGTATTCAAAATGGATGGGCAGATGTTTTATCCTGGAGGGGAGATGGGGTTTGGATATTCATAGAACTCCCTGATGTACACCATTATCCACCCATACAATAGGTGGAATGGTACGCATTTCCACTGTGGCCTCTTCCCTTCTCTGATATGCCACGACATTTTTTACATCTTGGAAATCACCGTCATTTCGAGGTTCACCCACCCTCCTGTCACCAACAAGGATGCCATGATAAATGTGCTTGGTCGTGCGCCCATGTTCATATCCCTCATCTGTAGGATCCAACCACAGATGAGAGCCACGATGAATGCCACCAGCCTGAGTACCGGATTCTTCTCGGTGCTGATATTGAATCTCTAGGTTTTCCATTAGTTGTTCTACAAGAGCCGTCAGTACGAGTTCCCCTTGCCTCGTTGAGCCCACAATGGGCATGTATGAGGCCTCACCGGAAACTGTCTATCTTTTGGGAAGTTTAGAAACTTCTTGAACCACCGTCTGATGTGGACATCTCTCACTGCTTCCTTATCCTCTCCCAGTACCAGCTCCATCAATGTCATCGCCAGTGGTGAAATTTGATTCAGATCCTCCCACAAACCCATAACAGGGAGTAATTCATCACACATATCCCCAAATATTGGGACACCTGATATCTGATGCATGTCCCATAAACTGATGTCAAACTCCCTGTGGTGCAAGTGGAAGGTATTGGTCCTTAATGACCACCTCTCAACAACTCCGACATCAACTGATTCGGTTGGTAGATATGAAATTGGGAGGCCCAATCCACCTCGTACATGCCCAATCTCCTTAGATCTACCAAAAAATATTCACACGAGGCACCTACCTAGTAGGACCATGACCAGTTATCGGTGAAGTTGCAGCTCTGGCGTAAATCCACCTCATCAGACCATCCCTTACACGAGTTCCTTGGGGCTGCGTTCAGGATTGTCTGGTACAGGGGGATGTCTCCCTCTGCAATTCCTTCCCATCAACATTGTTCAGATGGTTGTACATGAAATCAGCAATAACATGTTTGAAATCCTCAGGGGCTTGTCTGTCAGCAACCCTGAACCATTGGCGCTAGCACAACGTGCTCCTGAACTAATAAATTGGATCATCCCTACTTTCTCTAGGGATGAAGATGTCATCCCTCATTCCAATACCATAAAACGACAACCTCTTACATAGAGGATAGTTTCTATGGATTTATGATTCCAACTCCACCAGCAAATTGGGGTCAGAGTGGCTCCATATAAACTCCCATAGACCCAATTTATTCACCATCTCTTCCCTTCGAGCAATATCCGCAAGGACCCCCTAGAAACCTTATAGTGGGCTCTTCAGTTTTTATGTTTGGTTGTTCTTTGGGTTTGGTTTGAGAAACTCTTTCACATGGTATTTTCACAGAGACCATTTGCGAAGGATATTTGTGGACCCCTTCCTTGGTCTTCAGATGCAGGTTGCAATGTGCTCCACCGTGATGTCAAAGTATCATTGTGCACTGTGATGTAGAAGGCCTGATTCGCAAGGGTAAATCACACAGTACATGGAGCATCAAGAATCGAGAGCACTACAAGACAAAAACACAGAGAAGAGAAAGTAAAAAAGAGTGGTATGTTCCCCTATTTATAGGCAGGGACTCAAGGTGCTTCGTGACACGTCCAATATATGGGGAGCTTCATAGCTTGCCAACCCGCTCACGCCACTCTGCCTCAAAGACCCCTTCACGAGTCACCTTCTTAATTGGATGAGGAATTTTGGCAGTTGAACCTCCGAATTTGACCATCATTTTCTCCTCAACTCAATATTTGTGGGGGGTAATTTTTTGACACCACAATTACTGAAAAACATGACCAAAGGGGAAGCAATAGGGGATACGTCGTGAAGATTGCTCGCGGAGCCCCTGTGGCCCCATAGCCAGTGCAGAGCTCCCCCTTCATGAACCCTTCATAGAGAAAAGTGGTGGGATTCTCCACAAACCAATTTTATGTTCACGAACACACCGTAGATTAGGGACATAGGATAATCCGCAAACCCCTTTGAAATTGAAGAACCCTCTATGGAGCAAGCTTCGTCTTCACTCTGAATGAACTATGTTTCACGGTGCCTCTTGCCTATAAATATCAGGTTCCCCTTGAGCCCAAAGGAACTACCTTTAGACCATTAACCTTATGAGATCCCACATCATGAAGTAATTTCTGCTCTGTGAACCACGAGATTTTTAAGGTTCTTTTTCATCTCAAAGTGTCGTCCTATTTGAATGAATTTTACCTCTCTTCAAAGAGGGATGCCCTTCGCAGAACCCACGTGCCTCTATGAAGGAATGGGATCCCAAAAGGGAGTCAGGTCTTCGTGGAGAACTTGTGCTTCGCGAAGTACCCATCAAGCACATGTGACACACATGCTAAGGAAGGCTCACTATGGACCGTGAGGCACATTGCTTTTCAATATTATGCTTCACGGGGAAACCTTTCTTGGAGAGGCATTTCTCTGCGAATGCCTTCCCACTTCGCGAATCACCTTCCATATGCACCTTTGCCCTATGCCTAGGCTGGGCCACTTCACTTCATAAAGAACATCCCTTCATGAAGCCCCCCCACTTCATGGAGCACCAGAGATTCAACAAGGCTTCTACATATGAACCCATTTGCTCTGCAACTCATTTTCCCATGAGACCCTTCAGGTTTGCACGATGCCATTTCAGAGTCCCTAGGGCGGTACTTAACATTGTGTTGCTCCGCCTCATGATTCTTCGCATATTCATGCTAAAAACTATTTTTTATTCACATAGCCACACTAACATGGAAACCTCAATCAATCGATCCATAACACCCCCTTGTTATTTCACTATTTAAGCCTTCATTCCCTCAAGGTCAGGCGGGTATCAGTTATGTAAGTCCTAGCGGTGTGGAGCACACCACTCCTTGTATGAGCTGCATGACGTTAAACTACCAAGAGAGATCGTCCTCAACACATGACGTTAAACTATGGCATTTCCCCGTGCATTATAAGTGGGGTTCCCCATCTCAGACATTATATATGCCCACTGGTCTCCACGGGAGTGAGATCATTCCTCACATGGAATGAGATCCTCTTTATCGGAGCTGCGTATTCTTATGGGGAAAGTGCAACCACCTTGGTGTAATCCCCTAGCTTTTCTTGCTGGAGGTATCACCCCTTCTCCTCTTATCTTATTCCTTATAATATACTAGTGGAGATATGGGAATCCGGACCTTCGTTATCTCGTCCCTCTCCCATTGGGCTTTGTCGCCACTTGGGCCTGTACCCTAGAGTAAGTCCCAATCTCCACACCCCGGGATGCTAACCACAAGTAATCCCTTATTTTGTCTTTGGGCTACTAACCACACATAAGACCATGTTTCCTCTTTGGGATGCGGACCATGCGTAATCCTCTATTTCCTTGCTTCTGGGCCGTTAACCACGTGTAAGCCCCCCATTCCACATCCCACGGAAGAACCTTCCTTGACGTGATCATCAGGCATTTGCTGCCTTTTGTTTCTCACACCGAGCATGACTCACGTGGGTTTAGAGTAAGCATCAACCATGAAATCCTCTCTTGGAATCCAAGATTTTAATCCCCACACTCCTTTCTAAACGACTTGGACTTTGATCCTTGCCAAGTCAAGGTACGTAGGAAGCCTCCCTGAGGTTGAAGCCCAACACACACCCCATATGAACTACATGGACTTTGATCCTTACCAAGGCAAGGTTAGTAGGAAGCCTCCCTAAGGTTCAATCCCATCACCCCTTGGTCCCTAACCCCATCACATCGGTGCACCAATCCTATTCCAAACGACATGGACATTGATCCTTTCCAAGGAAAGGTATGTAGGAAGTCTCACTGAGGTTCAATCCCACCAACCATTGGTCCCAAACATCTTCACGTTGGCCCACCAAATACCATCCTGAACTATATGGACTTTGATACTTTCCAACGAAATGTATGTAGGATGCCTCCCTAAGGTTTAAACCCAATATCCATTGGTTCCAAACCCCCTTTACATCATTTCACACTCCCTTCTGAACTACGTGGTCATTGATCCTTGCCAAGGAAAGGTACATAGGAGGCCTCCCTGAGGTTCAAGCCCTACAAACATTGGTTTCGACCCCCCTTCACATCAGTTACCACTCTTGCCGATATACGCGGTCCTTTATCGTTTCAAAGGCAAGGTACTTAGAAAGCCTCCTGGAGGTTCAATACCAACACCCTTTGGTCCCGACCACTTCACGTCGGTCCACCTCATCATGCATGACTTTAAACTGTATGTCACATTTTCGTCCTGCGAGACGTTAAACTATACCCATTCAAACTATGTGGGCTTTGATCTTTGTCTTCAAGACAAGGTACGTAGGAAACCTCCCCATGTTTCAACCCCATTGAGCGATAAGACATTGTCAACCCTGTTTAGAGGTAAGTTGTTGTGAACCCATCCAGCGGAATGCTGTTGTAACCCTATCTAGCGGAAGCCGTAGTGACCCCATCCAGCTGTAAGCCGTTGTGACCCCATCCAGTGGTAAGCCGTTGTGACCCCATCCAATGGTAAGATGTTGTTACCCCATGTCAACAGTAATCAATATTCATTCTGAGCCAAGCTATAAGTCGTTGTTGTCCCTTCTGTTGGTACCCATATCATTGGCCCGTCCTTGTGGCATCAGTCCATCTCTTGGGCCGCTAATCATGCGTAAGCCCCGACATGTCATTGGGTCGTTGTCCTTTGCACACACCCTAATTTCATGCCCCAAACAAATGGTTCCACTTCCTTCAGTTCCCATCCATACTGGTTTCCTTTTTAGGTGTCCCATCACTTCACGAACTACACAGACTTTGATTCACTGTCACGGGGATACGTAGGAGGTCTCTTCGAGGCTCAAACCCAATATCACCATCTCCCTCAAGTCGAATCCATCTCATTCTCTATCCACTTAATTTATCCATCCAAAATCCACCCTGATTCTTACCAGGGCCACCACATCTCGGTGAGATCATGCCGATTCACCTCCAAGCATCAGTGTTTCCTCTAGGGGTCACACCAATATGATCCACTACAGTCAGTGTTCTGATCAGTTTGATCCATCTCCGTTAGATATTAAACCTGCAGCAAACCTTGTGTTAATCATGGGAAGATGAAGAGAACTTCAGATACATGCCTATGACATATGTTTCCCCACATTCTATGCGGAATGCCTCAAGCATCCGTGCCCTCGAGAATCCCTATAATAAGTGGAAGAAATTCAGACATTCCAGTGTTCCAATGTTCAGACATGCTAGCGATGTCCAATGTGACTACTCTCCCGACTGAAGATTGATGCCTTTAACAGAACCCTTGGAATGTCCCGACAAAAGCAATGTAATGAAATGGTGTCCATAACGATATGGCATTGGGAAGAGTATCACGAATTTTTTTTTAAGTCTATAAGGGAGACCCAGACTAGGTGATCAGCTCCGAGGAGGAATCCACATAAGGAAGAACCAACATTCAATCATCTCATTTAGATCAAGGGGAAAACATCCATGAATAAGCAATGGATGCCTCCCACCATTGGAAAGCAGGAATGTAGGTAAATAGCTATGCGTCCTCTATAGGAGGATGCATGTGCCCCGACGAAAGCATCAGAAACAGAGATATATTCACCTTGTTAATGCTTATCAAATTAGAAATCAATGTATGGATATTACTTTGATCCTACACTCTAATTAAAGTTAAATTGTTTCTTCATTTCGAACCTTGGGAATACTGTTATCATCAAAATCAATTAGTTCCCTCTACACCTGACTATGATAAACAACTAATTTTGGTTAATATGTGAATTGAAACATACCAACCCTCAAATTACTTTTTCCCTATAGAATTAGATGAATCTTATATAGAAGAATGATGGGGAACCTTAATAGTATTATGTGTATGGTCCGACATAGAAGTATATGTATTGTCCTCCATATAGGTATGTGGAAGTTTAATTTTTCGATCCACCATTATCCTAATAATAAATGTTACAATTAATTACTACACAAATATAGAAACCCAACTATTTCATATAAAAATAAATTTCCAAATGGAAAATGGTTAAATAAAAATTAAACAAAAGTAAAAAACTCTTTAATAATATTTTTTTAGAATAGTTAAATATAATTCTAAAAACTATAATGGGAGATAAAATTTCATAATGGAATGAAAAAAATACAAAAACTTGTTGAGAATAAAAAATAATTAGTACAAAAATAATTAAATGCAGCTGTTAATAAAAATATTTATTAAAAATTAAGAAATGATCCCTCAAAAAGTAGTCTAAAATAAAAACATATTCATTTATATTTTATAATGTTGTCAAATAAAATTCTAAAAACATTAATTTTAGATTAGTCAAAATAAACTAATGAACCAATACAAATTTGTTCTGGGAATAATAAATATTATCCAATGTATTATACCATTTTTTACACCAAATAGAATATTTTTTGAATACTCTCTTTTATAAATTATATTTTTATATTTAAAATAATATATTAAAATTAGTTTTGATTCCACTAAATCAAAAAATACATTAGTTATATAATGGTAAACTAAAAAATATAAACTAATATAAAAAAGTCTAACTTATTATTTATAATGTGTGTGTCTTAATAGAGACAATAAATGTAATAAATCTAATATTTTATGAAATTTAAAAAGAGTAAACATGAAATAAATATTGTTACCTGTATTATTCAAAAAATTAAAATGGATTGTTTCCCCAAATTTTTTCCTCATCATCATTTTATATAGAACAAACAATTCAAATGTCGTGTTCACCTATATTATATATTAATCATTCCATGGGAGTAGGGGGTCTCATATAAATCACTATCATCATCCCATTTTTCATCACCAAAAAACATTTTTACCTAAAAAACTATTCAATGATACATATTGAATGGATTAAGAACATAAAAATTTTATTTTTCATGTGTTTCCATGATAAATGGACCAGTTGTGTATTTTATCTATTGAAATTAGGTTGTTTCATAATGAATTCATCATGTCAGATACTATTGTTAGTGATAATCCATTTTTAGTTAAAAAATATAACCTAAAATTTAATTTAATACACCACCCATATTTCTTCAATGTCCTCGAAATTACACATGACAAAAATGTTGATTATTTATATATGCAACTCGAAAAATGAATTGATTCTGCAAACACTAATACACTAATATTCTTATCCTCCCTTCTAATATCTTGATAATTCATATGAAATTTAAACCCATTAATGTTATACCAAAAACATGTTATAAAATCTAATATTGGACCTCCTACTAACAATGTAAATGTTTCTTTATTCATTTGATCTATCTTACGTAGTCTCTTTAGTTCCTAGAATTTTTTTTTATGCTCATTCAAAATCTTTATATATTTTTTCTTCGGATACCATTATTTTGACATATTAATATGTAATGTTAGTTATGATTGATTATCATATATGTTACTCATGATAAGAAAATGAATCATATTTATTTATTCTACTACCAGTAATTTTAATTTATATCAAATGATAAAATTTCCCCCATAATAGGTTCCTTTATGTCGACATTTAGAAAAACTGATGTGATCTACTGGATAAAAATATTTTGAATGAAACTTTTCAACCTCCTCAGAAATATATTTCTTAATAATAGAGGATTTATGTAAATATGGATTCATAACATATCCCTTCAATATTTCCATATATCATTTAAAAGGATACATCTAATGTAGATAAAAAAATTGACAAAGATTTATTTCTTAAAACAAATGAACCATTATATGAAATAAGATATCAAAAAAAAGAGGAAAATAAATCTTTAGTAGAAAATTTATAGAAACTGGATTCTTATAAAAAAATTGAAATAATTGAAATAAATCACATTGTTTAAAATTTAATTGAAAAAATAACTCACCTTTATTATAGTCATTCTCCCATGGATGGGATATATTCCATGTAAAGAAACGATTAGGAGATATTATATCATGATGAAACACTACTAAGATTTCATGAATCTCAAATTCAAATCTTCTAGTGACACAAATTTTTTTCATTTGAAGAATAACCTGACAATACATTGATAAATTGAAGACATATAAAAAATCATCTTCTCTATTTCAGATAATGTTTTAAAATCAAAATGAAGGCCTGTTTTACTTTCATTAGGAGTGGGATCTAAAAAAATATTACCAGTAAGAGTAGGTATAATCACACATTAAACCCAACTTTATTCTTTCTTTTAATATATACCAATGTTCCAATAAAATTTTTTTAGGAATACTTATCCACAAAGGTGAAATAAATGTTATGTTTGGCCACATGATATCACCAATATGGTAGCTCAAACAATATTGATCATCTCTTCCAAATATTCCTATCATTAATAGATTTTTTTTGTATTTCCAAATTTTAAATCAATTTTTTTCATCCTATCAAAATAATTATCAGAGGATAGATGTTTTAGAGAAATTTCAAATTCCTGTGAGCCATTGAATACATTTTTAAATATTTGATACTATTGATCCAATGCTAAAAACCATTGATGATCCATGTATACTAATTATATTAGATATTTTAGTAGAAATTATGAAGAATCTTGTTCACAAATTGGATAAATTTTATGCCACTTAATACTAAATCTATAAAAATGTCAATTTATGTGGATGTTATTTATAGTGAACGCCACTATGAGAAAATTGGTTTTTTTGCAACGGGCTATCTATGATGGCCCTGTCACCCATTGAAAAGAGTCTTTTATGTGTTATTATTTTTGATGGGATACATTTCCCATCGTAAATAATAGAAAATGAATAATTATTTGTGATGGGAAAACATTATTGTTGAAAATAACATTTTCCCATATGTACACAAAACCGAGGGAAAAGCTATTTGTAACTAGTATTTAATCTATTTGCGAATACATTTCATCATTAATGTTATTTGTGACTAGCATTTATAACCTGTTAAAAATAATGTGTCAGTAGAAAGTTATTTATGTCGGGA
Organism: Viscum album; assembly: GCA_963277665.1. Classification (NCBI taxonomy): domain Eukaryota; kingdom Viridiplantae; phylum Streptophyta; class Magnoliopsida; order Santalales; family Viscaceae; genus Viscum; species Viscum album. The sequence goes on along the minus strand of OY728133.1, from coordinate 2,057,758,654 downwards.
CCCATCATAATGTATTTTTTAATAACCAGCATGATTATTTATGGTGGGTACTAATTGTGACAGGCCCTGTCCCAATTATGAATATGTGCGACACGAATCCCATCATGGATAGTCCCGTCACAACTAATCTACCTTATATATATGCTTACAAGATTTTATACCATTTACACTTTATCTGAACTACTCCCTCTTTCTATACTATCCCTGCATCTTCATTTCTTTACTTCAAATTAATTTTTTTATAGTGAATCAAATTTTTAGATTTTCAGGTGATGAAATCTTTAATATTATTGTATTTATATAATTTTATTAAATTTTACTTCATTTTTTATATTATTTTACAAATTAATGTTATTAGTTAGATGTAATTAGCTTTAATTATAATTAAATAATATTAATTAGAAGTGCATAATTTTAATTAAAATATTTTAATTTTATTTTCAATATTTTTTTAAAATTAGAATTAATTTGTTTTAATTTTTTAATATTTAAATTAATTTTTAGTAAGTAGTTGTGATAAATAGAAATTAATTATAATTGAAAAATAATTTTTTACCAATTAAAAAAACATCGTTAAACATTATAGATATTATTAATATGTATTATTATTTTATTTTTATTTCTAATAAATAACAATAATTATTACTAATCGACACTAATTTTTAAATATTAAAACTAAAAATTTATAATTTAAAAAAATTAGAAAAATATGCAGTAATCAATAAAAATTAATGGTAATCAGTAAAATTAGAATTATTTACTAAAAATTAACGGTGATTATTACAAATTATAGGTTATTAGTTAAAAATTACGATAATTAGTAGAAATTAACAGTAAGAATAGGAAAATGGTAAAAATTAGCAGAAATATGATGGAATCCTAAAAAAATTGGTGAAATTAGCACTTATTAGAAAAAACTACCGGTAATGAGCTGTAAAAATTAATAATTATAAATAATGTGGTGAAATAATTAGAAAATTACAAGTAATAATTGAGAAATATTATAAATTAGAGGAATTAAGTGTAAATTAGTTTAAATTACCAAAAAAGAGTGTTGACTATTTAAAGTTAACAGAAATGAGATTAAATTAATAAAAATTACCTATAATGAGCATGAATTATAGAAAATTAGTTAAAATGAGCATTAATTAGTTAAAATTAGCTAAAGTGAACATTAATTATTAAATAATTCCTAAATGTGTTTTGATAATTAAATATTAGTGCTAATGATGGGGAACTATTAAAATTCATAGAAAATGAGTAATAGTTATTTAATATTTGTAAAAATTAGTCTTAATTAATAAAAAATAGCTGGAAAAAAGTTTTTATTAGCAACAAAATATATCTTATGAGAGGTAATTTTAAAATATTAGTTTGTAACGAGCCATACTTATTAAAATATAGTAGTAATGAGCGTTAATTTTCAAAAATAAGAACAAATGAGTGTTAATTACATAAAATTATTGAAAAATAGTGGTAATTTCTTAAAAAAATACTGCACTAATGATTAATTTCTAAAAAATACCAATAATGAGCGATAATTTGTAAAAACCATACTAGAATTGATATTTAACTAGTAAAAAACCATCAATGACTAATATTTAGTAGAAAATACCAGCAATACGTAGTACATAGTAGAAAATACAAGAAATGACAGTTAATTTGAAAAACATACTAATAATGAGTGTTAATTAGTAAACAATACCAGTAATGAGCAGCATTTATTAATAAATATAGAAAATGGGTAGTATTGAGTAGAAATAACTGAAATGAGTGGTATTTAGTAAAAAATATTGGCAATTAGCAATTTTTAGTATGCAATACTGACAATGAGCATTAATTAATAAAAAATATAGGCAATGAGTGTTTACTAGTTAAAAATATCATCAGTGATTAGTATTTAGTAAAAAATACCGTCAATGAGTTATATTTAGTAAAAAATAACTACAATGAGAAGTAATTAGTATAAAATAAAGGGGGAGTGCTAATTAGTAAAAAATACATGCAATGACCATTAATTATTAAACAAATATCATGATCCAAATTTAATTATTGGAATATTACAAAAATTAGTGGTATCTAGTAAAAGCTACTAGAAATGGGTAGTATTATGTAATAAAAATTATAGCAATGAGTTTAATTTATTAAATAATACCTAAAATGAGTGTTATTTAGTAAAAAATATCGGTATTGAGTGGTAATTCGTAAAAAATATCATCAATGAGTTGATATTAGTAAAAACTATCATTAATGAGTGGTTTTAATATTAATAATAATAAAATTGAGAAGTATTTTGTGATATAATTTATGAAATGAGTAGTATTTACTAACAAATTCTAGTAATGGGTGGTAATTTGGAAAAAATAATGAAAATGGGATATATATAATAAAAAAATATTGTCAATGATCTATATTTAGTAAAAAATTACCACAATTGACCACAATTATTAGTATAAGGTTGAACACGGGGCTTGAGGGAATCATGGAGGGGAGTGGATAGAGGGCGTAACATAGTGATAGAATTCTAGTGCTAGAATTATTTCTCTATAGTCACCTACATCACCTTCACTCCATTCATCCCTTAAGGAAAACATGGAGTGGAGGGGATTAATTTCATGATAGAGTTATTGATTTCAAGTTAACCTACATTCATATAGTTTGGAGGAGAGACAGTCAGGGGAAAAATTGTAGGGTTAAGCATGTATAGATCTCCTTCGAACAATGTGAACATAAAGACACTATAATTCTTCCACTATTACATTTCCATCATCCATCCCATTCCATGCTTTTCTAATGCACCAGGTTTGAACTTCTATTTAACATATAGATAATTAATGGTAATTAGAAAAACAATTAATTTTAATAAGAAAAAAAATGATCATTTTCAGAAGTATAAAAATTTATCAGTTATTGTATAAAATTGATAATATTTATAAGTAATTTTAAATTTTTTTCATTGATAAATGGTTTCATTTTAGATTAATTATAATAAATATTTATATTGTCTAATTTTTATAAAAGTATGGAACAAAAATATAACAATTAATATTTATTACAAGATTTCAACTAGAGAAATCATTATAGAAATCCAAAATGTTATGCTATAAATCCAGTATATATTTATGGTGTTGAATATTTTTCATTATTTCCATCATCAAAATAAAAATTTATATTATAAGGGAAGATTGTGTTCACTCTTAAGAAATATAATCTGAATAGATTCATAAAATTGACAATGTGGTTGTACATATTTTCTGTTTTGTTTTTTGGAAAGAAAATTCTATTTGGTATCAACACAAGAAAACATTGTTTAGGAGAAGAAGCTAATATTTTGATACCATATCCATCACATTTTAAAGACTTAGTACATAATGTTGCTGGTCTATCTTTTTAATAAACATAAACTCAGAATGATATTGATTTAACTTCTGATTTAGAACTATCATTATTTTAGAAGGTGGTGAAATCTATTGAAAATTTATTATATTTAGGCTGTAAGATCTTTAAATATGAAATAGTTACAAAATTTATCTCCATTAAATTAGATAATGGAATTTAATATTGTTTTTCAATGAATATAATCTCTTTAGTTTAATCATTATTCCCTAAAGTAAATGTATATCCAACAAATATGTATATGATAAAGAGGGTGGATAAATATTTAGGTCCTGATTATCTAATGATTCATTCATTCTCATATTATTGCATAATATTTTGTGATGAAAATGAGTCATTACTTATTTTACCTACATATGAAAATTAGGGGTACAAGGAAGATCAATGAGGATGCTCTGGATTGGGTCCCATTAAACAATTGAAGTATTTCTCTTTTACATATATATTGTAGCTGTAATACCCCAATAATTTAATAAATATTTATCTTTAAATAATTATAATTCTTTAACAGAATGTATTATGTGAAAGAGTGAGTTTAAATGAACCATATAATATTACATGTCTGTAAAAACATAGCCATTTAATTTTTGGGATTATAAACGAATAAATAATATATTTTAAAAATATAAATGTCCTATTTGTTTTGAGTTTATTTGTACGTTCTTATAAAATGATCATAAATTTTTTAGTAATGTCTACTTGTCACTCAAAAAAATAAATTTTCTAAAAGAACAAGTTTTTCTTCTCTTGAGTGAATATTAATTTTTAGATCTGATAGAAATCAAATTTGAAAAAATTATTTGTTTTCTAAAATCTAAATTTCAAATTTATCATAATTCTATAATTTTTATTAATTCTCAAATTTTTTAAGGAATAGACAAAATACTATTTTTTATTGAAAATGGTATTTTATTTTAAAGTTTTTATAATGTGAATGTTATTTTAGATTATTTATAAATTTTAGTTAGTTCATTTTAAGTTATAATAATGTAATTATGGTTTTTGAAAATTATTTTATAAATTATCTTTTTATAGAATAATTTTTATGTATTAAAATGCAATTTTTCTGAAAAACTATTTTTAATGGTGTTTTATTAGGTATATTTTAAAATAATTATGAAACTTATATGTTTTGAATTTGAAAAAAGGATGAAAAATTTGGATTCATAAGGTAAAAATATAGTTATTTGGTCTCTATTTTTTTACAATATGAATAGTGATGTTGTGAGATTTTGTTACGATGGTAAAGGGTAGATTTGGTAATTTAGGATAAAAATAAAATGATAGAGACAATAAAATGACCATAACACATGAAAAAAATTTATTGGATATAAATAACTCAACTTTTAACACCAATGTATTCAAATTATGTTGTTTAATGGACCCATGTCCATCAGAATTGTAATGTACCGATTCTAGATACCACTCAAATGGGCTCCATACCATGTTAGACACAAATCCTCAAGAACATATCTCTAACTACATGAGGATTCGGACTAGAAATAAGGGCCTTGGTGTATTAGTAGGGAGACTGTGACCTCATTAGCAGATTGTAAGACAAAGAAAATAAAATAATATTTTAAAAGGAAATGGAGTAACCGATACCACATAAATAAATAGCGGAAGGATGATGTTATAAATAATTCAAGAAGTCATATCATATAAAATATGATGATAGATGTCACATGTTTCTAATACAACCACAAAAAAATTCACACAACCGTCATTTAAAACACATCTTCCAAAAGTATAAAAAGGAAAAGATAATCCAAGTAGCATCAAAAGACTTATCTTGGTCCCATGCTCTCTTACTCTTAAAAAAATATAGTACCTTTATAAGGGTTCTTACCCTTATCCACAAATGTAGTCATATAATCTATTTGGGTCCAAAAAAGTGTCCCAAGAACGGCGTGAGACATTATCCCAATAGGAAACCAACCAAGATCTGTTCCAATCAGTCAGTGAATATAAATAGTAAGAATTATGTAGTAATGAATGAAGTAAGAAATTAAGAACTCAAAATTAATCATCCTACATGCATTGGTTTCCCATTTACATCCATTTAATTCAATTAATAGTCATTTTACAATTCAATTAAATTGAATTTATAATTCAAATGATGTGACTCAAGCCCTTCATCCCCGGTGTAACTAGATGAAAAAAATGAATCATAAAGACATCATAATAATATAGGTAAAGACATAATCTAAGTGTGTTAATTGGCTTTGAAGATTCCTCATTTGTATGTTTATTTAAAGATAAATTTAGAACGTGAGCCTGTTATTGACATTCCTATGTTAAAATTCAAGTATCACTCCAGGTATAATATCAACGAACACCCTACAAGCCCATCCTTGTATAACCTCTTTGGAACCCAGTATCATACTAGTTGAGGAATAAAGTCCCTGCCTATAACAAACTAGGATTAACATACGTGGATATTACATCATTTTATATGAATATTTAGTACATTGTAAAAATACATGCATAAGGACCATTATAGTTTAGTGTCTTTGGAAACATGGAAATAAAATCTTATATATGGGTGAAATATCATCAACATCTCCAATAAATATTTACATCATTAGCACTTCTACATAAAACATTTCATCATAACCTAGAGAAAGAAAACACAAATAAATGGGTGGGCCTAGATGCTCAGTAAGGGTAAAAAGGAAGATATGTATGTATAAACATGAACATAGTAGTACAATAATTTGATAATAACATTAAGAGTTCATACCCTGCATATCGAGGTCAAAAATTCGAGTTATGGGATTAAGATTGGGAGTTAATAAGACATGAATTATAAGAAAACAAACATCATGAGCCATGAAATCATAACAAAGGAATAATACATATTATTTGTGTCATGCATATATTAATAGAAAAATTTATGTCAGGGATACCTACTAAGACCTTTATTATATGTTAGGATTTGAAAACTACCTATGTACATACATTGGTCTTGTGTTGGAAATCTGCATACTAATTTTCATTTAGGATTTGGCTATAACCCGTGAACCACTTTTTTTTGGGCTTGGGATACTACAGATGTACCCTCTTTAATTTACTCTTGGGAAACAATCCATGTACCGTCTTTTTTTATTCTTGGGCTACTACCCATGAACCCACTTTCATTAATCATGGGCTACAACCTGTACACCATCTTTCTTTTTAGTATTGGGATGCAACCCTAACACTCTCTTTCTTTTTTTGGGCTTTGGATTAACCCTGTGTACCCTTTGATCTCATATAAAACATATCACTACACAATAAATTGTAAGGATATATAGGTCCAACCCATATCATATTAAAAGCATTTTCAGATGTGACACAATACAATAAATCATTTATCATATCATAACCCATAAGAAGTTACATTTCTGTTAAACATAAAATCATGACCCATAAAATGAAATGGGTATCATTAAAATTTCATCACATCATAACCTATATAATAAATAATGGTTTCATAACCATTAAATTGATGTATAACTCGTGAAATAGATATAGATTTCAAAAACATATAATCCATGATGGAGAAGTAGGTTTCTTACAGACCATAACATCAAGCGTTTCTCATTTTTAGAAAGGATATGAATGGAACCTTTAAGGAATTTCCAAAAAATGGAATGTCTAACTGACATGGATGTCATCATATATGGATAATAGTTTGGAAATGTCTTTCAAACACTTTTCTTGTGGAAAATATACTTTCTTCTTTGAACAAGGCTTGCTAATGCATAAAACAATTTAAAAATTATTTTCTCAGAAAATTCAATGAGAACATATAAATAAGGCTTAAAACCATTTTAAAAAATTTATCCCTTGAAAATTACTTTTAAAATAATTTCATAAGGATTATCCTTTTAAAAATTAATAGGTTTCTTCAGAGGAATGATGGTGGGTAATTATGCACATGTCATATAATGTAAAAAGAAACATTGCTTTTGCATGGTAAAATTTTATAATTAATTCCTTGTTTGGAAATACAAAATAAGATTCTATTGAAAATATTGTTAAAATAAAAAATTGTAAAAATTTATCTAAAATATTATAGGATAATGGTATCAAATTCTTGGTAACGTTTTTAGAAAACATAGATTTCCGACTAAAGAAATGCTAAAGTCAGGCTTTTCTAAAAAATGTTTCTTAAATATGTTATATACCAAATCATAGAATATAGTACTAATACATTAGTATATCCAGAAATAATAGAGGATAAGTAAAATAATTTATATTATTGAGGGATGGATCATAAAATTTCACCAGGGGAAGCAATAACATAAACTATCGTAGAAAGCGATGAGATTGTCTCAATGCACTCTTATAACTCAGAAAATTTAGATCATATTCTATAAGAAAAAAATGAAATTACATTAATCTTAATATATCATGAAAATAATTATATAAATTTTATAACATGTAAAATGGAATTTGATACACCGTGATGAAGTTTTTAGGTTCATAAAAACTCATGAATGGAAAAGAAGGAAAATTGAGAAAAAATTGTTTCGCTGATTAAGTAACTTTTGAAAGATAAACCCCCTAGAAGAAGGATCATCAAATGGGAATGTAAATACACAAAATTTTATGTACATGATAGATATAATAAAATCAAGTGATGTACATACACCACACAAAAGGAAATATTGGTGAACATATCTTGTATCTCACAAAAATTAAATGTGAGATGAAATCCTCTTACCTTGTGTCTTGAATCTCTTCATACTCATAGAAGATTATTGTATAATAAATATAAGTTTATTATATATATTTTACAAAAATATTATTCTTATAAAAACTAACATATAATTTTTCATTATAACCTTATATTACCCAATTTTTAACGATCCTATATTAAAGTGTCACTTCGTGTAATATTCTCTCTAATCCTCACACGTGTCTTAATTTTGTATATCATTGGTCCTTATACTTATATCATGATTCTAGAATGAAGATAATGATATAAATATCAGTTATATCCAATTTATTTATATTAAAAAAACTTATAGCATATAGATGTATAAAATGGAAGGAACTGTTCATATAGGAAGTAATCTATACGTAAATATGAATGTTATTTCCATTTTTATTTTCATATAGAAAGAAACTATGTAAATAACATATGTATATATATAGATATATATGTATTTATGTGTATATATAAATATTAATATAGTATTAATATATCATATATATCATATATGTTCATTAAACCCATACTTAATACATTCTATGTGGTGTGTGAACAAATCACATCGCTTTGAGGGGGCGGTAATCCACACCTCCTCAAATGAGATTATGATATTACCACCAAATGGAAGGTAAAAAGATGTGTGTTGAAAAAAGATATATAGAATCTTAAAATATAATATATATAATATATTACTTTTATAATAAGATTTTCTATCATAATAGAAATAATAATTTGTGGTAATGGAGAAATAAACAATCATCGCTTTGTGCGGTAGTAGTTTGTTGTACACAGAAATAGTATGTTCAACATCCCTTAGATTTAGGTGTCTATAAGTTTAGGTAAGAAAATTTTCATAAAAACAATCTACTATGTGGATTATACTTTAATTTTCATTGAATAATGGAATAAACAGAGTTGATGGGGTGACGAAGAAAAATAAAGGAACCGAGCTTGAGAGAAGACGTCACCTCTTTATCGGGTTACACCTTTCGGTTTGTGCCAAAATGATTCCTTGAGAGGGTTTATGACCAAATGGAGGCATCAAGGTAGAAGGTATTAATTTTGGAAGGAAAGTTGGGTAGTTCTTGGTCAATCATTAGAGTGTTGATATTTATGAGGAATGGGTATAGGTAGTGGCCTTTTATCGGGAAAGAAAAGAACTCAAATGTAATTTAAAAAAAATAGATTTGAACATGTTATATCCAAATAATGATATAAAAAAAATAATTAATAATTAATGTATTATAGATGAACAATTTACATTTAATGGGGTTTTTTATAAGTTTCTAGGTCATTTTGGCTGTTAATTGTAGGGTTTAGTCCCTAATTAATCATAATTGGGCCTTAACCACTGTGATTAATTATAATCACTTTTACTAATACTCTATGTAAAAAATTAACATGGAATTATGATAATTTAATAATTAGAATTAATACAATGTTTTATGTTGGATTTTCAAATTTTCAACCATATAATCGACAAAATTAAGATTACTGTTAATCTGACGGATGAGACGAAGTAACATGGTTTTCTAGTAGAAAAATGTTCCAATGTTTGTTAAATTTTTATATTAAATATCCAGGTTGATTTGATCATAGGGTATTTCATGGTATTATTAAATGTAATATTCATCAAATTATACCTTCAAAAATATTTTTAATACCATTTATAATTAATAATTAAGTAGAAAAAAGTCAATTTTTACCTAAAAAGAAGTATTTTTCACTATTAAAAAACGACGTCTCTCAGAAAAATCACAAAAATTAACCCTGGGTTAATTTTGATGTTCGTAATTCATAAATAAAGTTTATTATATTCATTTTAATTTCCAAATGTGTCTAAAAATACATTTATTATTCAAAGAGGTTAATTCCAGAAAACAATATTTTTAACATAAATGATATTACAAATAAATATTATCTTTCATTATCAATATGTTATATTTACATAAAACAAAAAAATTTGAGATGAATTTATTACTATTTTAAACTAATAGGATATAATTATCTTATTTATGTAATTAAAACTGTAAAAATAGATGTTTTTTAGAAACTCAATGTTGTGTTCATCAGACAACAATTTGGTGTTTCTTGTAGCACAATCCAAGTTGGTATTACATATGAAAAAAATGTTCAAATTAGTATTTTAATATATATATATATATATAACTATTTATAGTGTCATATGAAATGATAAATATTGAAAATATAAATTAAATCCAAAAGATAATTCTCAAAATCTCAGGGTGTAATATTCTACACCCCCTTAAAATTATTTTCCCCCTCAAAATTGATTTGGGTTATGAAAGGTTTAATTCTTGAATGATTCATTCACATAACCCCACATCAAAGAAATTAATACAAAAAAGTCCCTTAGAAAACAAATTTTAACCATAACTGTTACCCAAATTAACATATAACTAGGTTTACAAAAAAGAGAACATAGGTTGGGAGTGAAGATTGGACATGGAGGAAAAGAAAAAATATTTATAGGGAGTGATTTAGGTTATCAATATAAAACAAGTGAATGATCAATGAATTGTTTATGACATCAATGTCATAAATCAATGATGATTCCAGAATCCCTTTGTTCAATATAACTAAAGGTATTAAGCCAATAATTTTTAGATCACATTTTGAACGTCGAGTAATTCTTAATAAATTTATATAAACAAAATTAATTATTCGGTTATTGTTTGAAAAATATATAATAAATAAATTACCTTAGGGAATTAATGTATATAAATTAACATTGATGGATAAAGACATAAAATATTTCTTTAACAAATCATAAGGCTCATAAATGAATAAAAAGTCTAATTATTTGTCTATAAAAAAGAATTTGCATTAATCTATAAAAATGAATACTAATAGTTCATCAAAAATATTAATTCATTACAAATAAAAATACATTTACCTGGACATCGCATAGGCTAGTGTTAGGTGTGAAACCCATATAGTCCTTTGGTCATGGGTTCAAGAACCATGACCTTTACAGACATGATTTGTTTTCACCCAAAATACATGACATCAATTTAGAAAAAAATATAAAATATGGAAATCCTTGAAATAAGGTTAATCATTGATTATCATTTTAACTAAAGTTTTTTTTTAACCCAACTCAGTACAAAAATACTTGTTCTATTTCTTAACATAAACTTTTCAGGAATGGTAAACCTTATAACCCTTATCAACTATAAAATTCTATAACTTTAGAAAGAGAGTCACAAAATCAGCTTAACATTGATTCCCGTGTATATCACATAGTGGCTCCTAGTTTTCACATTCCAAACATTTGAATAACCTTATAGTATATTCTCATGAAACATGTTAATAACCCAAATTACCCTAAATCCTTTTGGAAACATATATATTTATTTATTCCAATGATTACTGGATATATCTCTTAAATCTAAGAAATATGTAATCCTCATCCATGATGACATAGAACATTTTGTCAATAATCAGTTCTAGGAACATTTGTAGCATCAAATTTACTTATTCATAACTATTATATTTTTATCCAAAAAACATTATCCCATCACTATGAATTAATTAAGAATTAACTTCCCTTAATTAAAATATTACCTTTCAATGAAATCACTTTTCTAGTCCCTCATGACAATTCAACATATTCATGTAACTTCATATCAAAAAAAAACTGAAAAATCCATAAATAATTCACCATTGATAATTTTGTAATCCAAATACATAAATACATTATTACATAAAATTTAATGTTGGGAATGGAATAAGTCCTTAATTAGTTTAGAATTATGTTCTTAGCTCGGGGCATGATGCTGGGTAATTCCCATGTTCTCCACAGATAAGACATTAAACCCTATGACAACTCATCACCATATGACCCTTTTTCTGATATAAATAACATTTTTCCTCCATTTGAGGTGTTCCTTAGGGTTCTTCACCACTTCTTTTTGACATGTAGGATGTTTAATATTAATTCATTTATGATTCTTACAATGTAATTAAATCGTTATCTTATTCTACATGTTAGAAAAATTCCCAAAGCTAGAATTGTTAATCATATACCCTGATAGATGATTCGACATAATCACAATATATTTTTCTCCATTGATCATCCCATTGGTTACTCATCATAAAATCATCCATCAATTTCAACAATAATCCAGTTACATCAAGTTCTTTCCATTTAATAGAACCAAATGAATAATGTGAGTAGTACTTATCATAGTACAAATCCTCATAGTAATTAAAATAATTACTTATAATATGTATAAATCTTATTACCTTCTATAATCTATGACACCTTGGGTTTATCCTAGGTTATTCATAGATAATATATATATATAATTAATTATGATTCAAAAAGTTTTTGTGAATTCCCAAGGAATATCACCAGGGAGTGTCAAACTAGGTGTACCTCAAGGCCCGTTGTGGTGTACCAGATTACCCCAAGTCTATCCCATAACATCTTGGAAGAGTTTTTACCCCTATGTACATCTGTTCTAGAACCAAATCCACTTCTAGTATCCAGACATGGGTGTATTTCTAGGAAACCACTAAATTTATGCTTTACCAAAATTCTAGGAAATTTTACTAAATGTTAACTAATCCTTATAAATATCCTTAGAGACATACTTAGACATATCCTTATAAATAAACCAAGGGATCTCTCTATGTTTTTCTCATCATAGTTTATGATGGTTGACTAAACCTTTATATTTATACCAACTATAGGGACCTAGGTATAGTATAAATGGATATTACACATTTAGATGAATATTTAGTATATTAAAAAAATACATATCCATGGAACCTAATAGATTAGTTTTCTTATAACATAGAAACAAAATAATATATCATAGGTAATGATCATCAACATCTCTCGGAATTATCTAAACCATTATCACTTCTACCTAGAGCCTTTTTTATAACCATGTGAAAGTAATCATAAGGGGTGGGATTAGATGCCCAGAAAGGGTAAACAAGGGATACATTTAATCATAAACATGAACATAGTAGTATGAAAATGTGATCCTAACATTATGATATCATACCTTCCTTATAAAAGGTCATAAACATGAGATATGAGATAATTCTTGGAAGTACATAAGACATGAATCATAATTGAATAGACATAATGATCCAAGAAATCATAACTAAGGAATAAGGTATAGGATTTTGGGAATACATATAATAATGTACTCATTTATTTTAGGGATAACTACCAAGACCTTTATAACTTTTTAATCTTGGGAAATGACTGGTGTGCCTACTTTGGTCTTGGGCTAGCAACCCATGTACCCACATTCTTTTAGGATTTGGTTAAAACCCATGTAACTTCTTATTTTTAGGACTTGTTCTACAACCCATTTACCCATTTCATTTAGTCATTGGTAATAACTCATGTACCTTATTTTTTTCAGGCTTGAGCTACTACATGTGTACCCTCTTTCATTTTGGTTTGGGCTATAACCCGTACACCATGTTTTCTTTCAATCTTGGGAAACAACTCTAACAACATCTTTCTTTTTCAGTCATAGGATACAACCTATGTAAATTTTGATATCATATAAAAAATATCATTACACGATTTATTAGATGGAGAAATAGGTCCCATCTATCTCATATTAAAATCATTCACACATGTTCAACAAGATAATATTAAATTCATTATATAATAAACCCTAAAAAGATACAAGTCCTGTATTCCTAAAATCAAAAACCATAAATGAAATGGGTAACATTAGAATTTCATCACATCATAACCTATGGAAAATATATAGGATTCATAACCATTTCATCAAACAATAACTCGTGAAAGAGAAATGTATTTCATAAACAAATAACCCATAATAAAGAAACATGTTTCATAAATACCATGGAATTAACCGTTCCCCATTCATAGAATTCATATGAATGGAACCTTTAGAGAATTTTCAAAAAGGTAATGAGTAACATAAATTAAAATCAACTTATATGGAAAATATATTTGAACTATATTTCAAAAATGTTACTAATGAAGAAAATCATTTCTTATTTGAAAAATGCTTGTTAACACATAAAACCATTTGAAAATAATGTTCTTAGAAAATAACATGAATACATATAAATAATCCATGAAACCATTTTGAAAATTTTTTTCCTGGAAATTTACTTTTAAAACAATTTCTTGAAGAATAAAAAATAAAAAATTAAAAGGAGTCATCAAAGGAATAATGGTTGGTTAATCTGTGCATGTTATACAAAGTAAAAGGGAACATTCCTTTTTCACGATAAAAGTATAGAAGGAATGACTTGTTAAGAAAGTGAAAATAAGATACCCTTGAATTTTGATATTTCATTATATCACTTATTTCCAAGTTATAAAAATTATATTACTATTATAGTTCATATCAGACTTTTGTTGATATTTGATACTCGAGACAAAAATGAATCTTTTTTGATGTAAACTGTCCATGTTCTCAAAATTAAATAATCTCTATAATAGTATTAATTATTTACATATCATACATATCTAGTATATATGTATTTAAAATAATACATAATATTTGGATATCAGATATGAAATACACTGTTAATGGAGATGGTAGGCCTTACGTATGCATTAACATTACTTTCATTTATTTTTCATATTAAAAGAATAATAATTACATGATATAAATTTATATTATAATAGATGTATTATATTAATGTCATATTTATCTCATGAATTTAATAAAACCGTCCTTTATATGTTCCATGTATAGAGGGAAGGAGTTATATCACGTTGAGTGGGCGATAGTCCACACTTCCTCAATCAAAATTATCATAATTACACAACAAGGAAAGCATATAGGTATATTATAAATAGAAATGAAAAATGTATAGAGGAAATATAAATATTATATATATCATATTTAAAAATTATTTTCCATTATAATTCCCACTCTGAAGGTGGTAGGGGAAAATTGAACAATCAATGTTTCGTGATGCAATAGTTCTTCACACATAGAAACAATATGTTTGTTACCCATTAAATGATGGTGTGTGTAAGTATTGATTAAAACTATATCATAATAAAAAAATAGTATATTTAAAAGATTGGTTTTGTTATTTAATAATATAATAATAATATTTTAGGAAGTGGATAACGGAAATGAAACTAGAAAATCATGAGAGAAGACGTTGCCTCTTAATTGGGTTACTTATTTTTGATTGTACCAGAAGGCTTCCTTGGGAGGATTTCTCCCATAAAAGAGTCTTTTGGGATGAGGGTAGGGATTCTAGTAAGAGGTTTGGGTAGGTAATGGAAAAAGGGTTTTTGAAGTGTGAGTATTAGAGATGAGAGGGTATATTTATATAGGAGAGGGAAGGGGCACCCTTGGAAACTCTTATACTATTAAATAAATATAAATTAATTTTTTAATTAAAATGGATCCAACATTAGATATGTCTTATATAATATAATTATAGTTATAAATCCTCTCAGCCAATAATTTTTAGTCATGTATCAATTTAATTTTAAACCTTATATTTTCGGTTTACCCTATATTATTCTCTTTTAATTTTAATTGTGGTAACAACAGTTTAATTATTAAGAGGTTATTAATTTTAATTATATGGGATTAATTTCCTATAATAGGACACTTAATGAAATTTTAGAACTTATCCTAGTCACATTATGATTTTAAAATATCATTAATATTTTTAAATAATTTAATAAATAACTATTTTTATAAAACATCAATTATGGTAAATTTTAAACTATTCAATTTATTGAATTTAAATAAAATCTAAAAAGAGAGGTAACTTAAAAATTAATCATATAATAGTATATAATGTATAATATTCACCAAATTTATTTAATGAAATTAATTATTTTAAATAGTACTTATTTTAATATTTATAAAATAATTTATTTGATTCCTTCAATAATAATGAAATTAGGGCATCATCATTTTGTCATAAATAAATTTAATTATTTAATATATAAAAATTATAAATAAAATACAATGATGTAAGAAATATTTTTATATTTCTAATGACTATTTATAGTATAATATATCACTTATATAAACCCATGTTAATATTGTTTTAGTAAGAAGATATATGTTTATAACATAGTTTCCTTTACATTAAATTAAAAGATATAAGTGTCATAATCACAAACAAGTTTCATCCGAAGGACAAATTTCAGTACCATCGGTTTTATTGGTAGGAAATTTAACAGAATAAATTATTAGGACATGTGTTATTCTAGTTTTATATTAATATAATATTATTTGTACATTTATTTATCTGATTTACCCTTTAGCTGTGGAAAATAAAAATAATTACTAATGTTACTATTCATAATGTGCAAATATAAAAGAGAAATATTTACACAATTAGGAAATTTTTATTCAAAACTTGGAATCCTTTTTTCTAAATTCAAAACATAGAAGTTTTTGTAATTAATTTAAAATTAATCCCTATTTCCAAAATGAGAAAACATATTTTATAAAATAAAAAACCATCAAAAGATTGACTTGCGTTTATACTAATTTCAATATGAAATTACATCCATTGAATAAAATAAAATTAAATAATAAAAAATTAGTCTAATTATACATTAAAAAGAAATAAATTTATAATTTAATATTATAAATTACTTAGAAAGGAAATCTATTTTGAATTAAAATGAAGTTTTTTCACTATTCATTAAAATATGGGTTTTTTTTCAAAAAAGCACTAAAATTTCAACCAAAGTAAATTTTGATACAAAACTTCAAAAAAGAATTATATTTTGTCATATTGAACATATAATAGGTTCAACACTATATTTTAAATGTTTTCACCTTCAAAAGGTGATAAAAATGCCTTTTTTGAAAAATACTTCTTTTATGCTAAATGTTGATTTTGTTCTTATATCATGTCTAGAAAAAATATAATATAATTTTCAAACATAAAAGTGAGTTTATATTTTAGTAATATAATCCAATAATAGTTATACGGTTTAATATACAAAATTATTCAAATTTAAATAAGTTTTAATAAAAACACATAATTTTTATTCAATTGGTTTTCATTTCCATTTATAAATAGTTTTTAACCAATAAATCATTATATAAACATGTGTAAACCATATTTTCATAATTTCTTTAATAATATTCATTACAGAAATTCCAATGACATGTTTATAATCATAATATTTAAATAATACTATTTTGTTTTCATTTATGCTCAATGTAACATATCATGTATGCTATTGAACATAATATTCCTTTCTTAGAACTTGTGATGTTACATCCTCCCCCAATTAATAAATTTCTCCCTCAGAATTTGATTTTGGGGTCAGTTACAATGGTATGACTTTTAAAAATACATTGTTTTTGAAGAAAGAATGATTATATTAATGGAGAATATCAGCAGTCGTACATAATCAGAGCCATGAAGGGAAATTTTCCATCCATAGTTTATTGACATCGAAGGGGCCTGAGGCTGCCAGCTGATGGGACACATTGTTTCGTTCCCTTTTGGTAAAGGAGAAGTTGCAGCAAGAGAAGCCTTGGAGTAGCGAGCGGAATATTCTGATGATAAATCCAAAGGCTTGGATTCCAGCGTCACTGTGGTTAATAACATTGATGACCGAAAGGTAGTCTGACTCGATGGTGATATCATCCCATCCACGTTCCACAACAAGCATCATACCTACCAGTATGGCATAGGCCTCAGCAACTGTAGGTTCCCAGAAGAAATGATGTGGTTCATATTTTGCTTCAATGATCTGGCCCAGATGATTTCGATCCAGGAGGGCAAGAGCAACAAGCCCATCCTTGATGAGAGAAGCATCCATGTTAATCATAAGACTCCCTTCATTTGGGGGGTCCGGTGAGGGGGACGGGAGGGGAAATGCCTGACAAAAATTGTTCTTTGTGGTCCTTCCAGCCCTCAATCCATGAAGTGGCTCATTCAATCCAGAACTTAGGAGGCTGATGTACATGGTGGAAAAACGAATCATTATGCTGAACCTAAATGATCCAGGACAGGGTGTAACGGGAGCATTCATCAGACGATGAAAGAGAGGAACACCAATGCATCAGAAGATTTGGGAGATCAAAGGAAATGTCCAGCGAAGCGTCCGAAGCTGAGCCCCATTTATTGAAAATTTATTAGGCTCCCGGTCTGTGAATGATGGCGTGCTAAGGGGTTTCAGGAATATTTGTGCAAAAAGGGCAAGATTCAGCACTGGACATATGTCGGAAAGCAAGGAGCCTCATGGTAGGGAGGGTGCCCGTGCACACCTGCCACCAAAATTGGTGAATTGTTTTGGAGACGTTAAGCTTCCAAAGCGCTTTCCATGGTCCCTCATCATGGTTACGAGAGTGAATTCCAAGAGACAGTCTGTACCCAGATCTCACCGTGAACTCTCCTAAAGAATCATTGGTCCAAAAAAGATGGTCGGGGTCGGCATTCGGGACCCAGGCGATGCTTAGAATAATTCATTGGTCTCTTTCATTAAACCATTCCTGTATTTTTTCCACACACACTCCCAGACCCTGGTCTGAAAAGAGGCAGTTGACAGTAGCGTCTTCAATACCTGGTTGAATAGGGGATGTGGCCTGTACACCATCCTTATCAAAAAGCCAGGGATCGGTCCAGATGTTGACAGATGATCCATTTCTAATCCTCCATCCCAGTCCTTTTTCCAGGAGATTTCGGGCCCCCCAAATACATATCCAGAGGAAGCTAGGGATAGGGCCAAGAAAAGTGGCACATAAGTCCGTGTGGGGAAAGTATATGGCATGGAGTACCCGCAGACATAAAGATGAAGGATGGTTAAGAAGGCATCATTTTTTCTTGGCCATCAGTGTGTCATTGAACAGAAGAAGATTCTGGAATCTCATCCCTCCCTCCGACTTGGGATTGCAGAGATTCTCCCCGGACAACCAGTGGGGTCGATTTCTATCATCATTTTCCCCCACCAGAAGTTTGCAGTATGTGAATGGATCATGTTTACGATGGCCTCCAGGAGCATAAACATCGACATGAATTAGTTGGGGATAGAATGAATGATTGCTTTAATAAGGGTTCCTTTGCCAGCTTTGGAGATACCTTTGGGGTCCAGCCTTGAATTTTTT
Source organism: Viscum album (assembly GCA_963277665.1). NCBI lineage: Eukaryota > Viridiplantae > Streptophyta > Magnoliopsida > Santalales > Viscaceae > Viscum > Viscum album. The sequence goes on along the minus strand of OY728133.1, from coordinate 2,057,739,472 downwards.
TCTCAATCCTATCCATGAGAGTTGAAAGGATTTCTTTTTTGGACCAGCCAATCACCGTAGGGATTCCGAGATACTTCTAGTGTTCATCGACCAAAAGGATACCTGTAGATGCACAAAGATCAGATCTCTTGGTAGAAGGAACCCCTGCGCTGAATGAGATTTTGGATTTTCTGTGGTTTACAGACTGTCCAGACGCCCGCTCATATTGCTGGATCGCTTGGCTGATCACCTGGCATTCATTAACAGTGGCTCTGGAGAAAAGGAGGTAGTCATTAGCGAATAAGAGATGTGACAGTTGTGGGCTATCATGACATACCTTTGAACCATGAATATACGTAGAGGATGTAGCCCTGGAAATGAGGTTAGAGAAAACATCAGCCACCAAAATGATGAGAAAAGGGGAGAGAGGGTCTCCCTAGAGCATGCCTCGTGTTGGGGTGAATCCTATGGTGATCTCCCCATTGACCTTGATTCTGAAAGATATGGTCGAGATGCAGTGCCTGACAATTTCAGTCCATTTAGTGCAGAAGCCCATTCTCAGCATCACAGCTCTAAGGAACTTCCATTCCACTTTATCATAGGATTTGGTCATATCCATTTTCTAGGACATGGTTCCTCTTTTTGTAGTGGATCATGTTTTCATAGAGTGGAACACCTCAGGGGCCACCATTGAATTATTAGTAATCAGCCAATTGGCCACAAAGGCTCTCTAGTTTTCGGTGATAATATCAGGAAACCAAGGACGCAGCAAATTGATAAGGATTTTTGAGAAGATTTTATTCAAAAAATTGCAGAGGCAAATAGTTTTATAATCATGGATCGCCTGAGGTTTCTTGATTTTGGGGATGAGGACGGGGACTATTTTGTTGATGGAAGAAATTCTTATATTCCACGCCCAGATGTTTTTTTATCATTTTGCAGATGTCGGGATCGATGATGTGCCAGTATTGTTAAAAAAAAGGGAGTGAAAACCATCTAGTTCTGGGGCTTTAGTGGGGTGGATATGCTTCAATGCCAGGTGGATCTCATCATTCGTCACATCTTTTGTAAGCTGCTGGTTAATCTCCTCGGTGATCACAGGTTTGATTCATTCTTCCACTTCAGCAGATATGAAAGGAGTCACCATGGATAAGATGTTCTGGAAATAGCCTACCAAACCTTCTTGAATGCCACAGGTGTCAGAAACGTTGCTTCCATCAGGTTTTGAAAGGCTCCTGATAGAGTTTTTTCGGTGCCTAGAAGATGCTTTCAGGTGGAAATACCCTGTATTAGCGTGGCCCTCTTTAATATGGGTATCACGCACCCTCATATCCCAAAAGCATTCCTTAACATGAAGGTCCTCGTCCAACTCTCTTTGTGTGGCACCAATCTTGGAAATTTTTCCATTGGATGGGGGTTGCCTGAGTACATTGTGAAAATTCATTTCGAGGACGTCCCAATGCCTATCAGTTTGGTGGATTCTCTTGTTTCTCAAAGATCTCAGAACGGAAGAAACCTATGGTAGATTGATGCCAACATCTTCTTGGGAACTCTTCTAGCATGAACAGACCACATCTTCGAATTCCTGGTCATTTGCCCAGAATCTCTCAAATCTGAAGGGTCTGTTGAGTTGTCGATTTAGTTCACCTTGCAAATAGTCAATGAGAATTGGGCAGTGATCCGAACAGTTAAGGTCCATGTGGCCAACATGAAACATATTGAACAGATTAAGCCAATCAGTAGAACCCAGAAATCTTATCAAGAAGCTCATCGATGCGAGTACCTATAGTATTGTCATGGAACCAAGTAAAAGGATTACCTGTGAACCCCAGATCAACCAGGTTCACCTTAGTGACCGCAACTTTGATTTTAGACATTGTGGCTGGGTGTCGAAAACTACGGCCTCTTTTTTCCGTATGGAACATGATCTCATTGAAATCACCTCCGAAAAGAATAGGTCTAGGTAAATCATGTCACAGCTTGCAAAGAAGGTCCCATGAATTCCCCTTATCAGAATGGGATGGGCAGACATAGAATCCCACAAAGGTCCAGGGTGGGTACAAGTCAGTTTGAATTGTCGCAACCACTTGGTGCATGGAGAAAGAAAAAATTGTAAGGTCAATATTGTCCTAACAGAGAGACAGAGGCCCCCAAAATGGCCTTTTCTAGGCACCAGAAAACATCCTTGGAATCCACACTTCTGACTAACACCATTGATGTCCTTGTTTTCTAGTATGGTTTCGGATATGAAAACCATATTGGGGTGACTTTGAGCACAATTACACTGAATCATTCGAACTGTTTGTGGGTTTCCAAGCCCATGACAGTTCCAGCATAACACAATCATTTCTCTAGGAGGGGCTGGGTCTCACCCGCTGCCGCCTTTGGTTCATATGGACTTGTTTCCCCACGTGTTGTTTTCCATATTTGGGTTGGATTTTTCTCTAATTGTCCTGTTTCATTTTGTCTTTTCCTGACCTTGGGTGTAGGGTCTTCCGCATGACCATCACTGTCTCCTCATTGAACTCTTCTCCACGTTCGATGGGTAATTGGGCCCCGTATTGGAATTCCCATCATTCCATGGGCCTCCATTGTTATAATGCATGTTGTGGCCGATTGTGGGTCACGGTCCGAATCTGGTGGTTCGGTGTGCATCGGCCTTGCCTTTGCGTATTGTCTTGGTGGTTATTTTTTGCTTCATTGCCAACCTTATGGCTATTTGATTATTTTCCTTTGGGGGGTAAGGATGGACTCTGGCTTCTCTCTGAGTGGGATGGTCAGCATTAGGGAAATCCAATGGTCCAAGCATAAGGGCCTTTTCAGGTGTGGGTTCTGATTGGAGTCCATGTTGGAAAACATGAATAAGGGCTAAAAACTATGTCTCATGTTATTAAAGAGAGTGATAGAAAATATTATCAAGATAATGTTTACATTAAAAAATACACAAACATATGATGGGCTAAATGTTCATTAATTTCATAGTAGGAAAAGTGAATGAAAAATGTTTTTATTTTATGACCCTTTTAATAAATTTGAGGAATTTAATTATGATATTGACTAAAAACATAAGGAATCATACTTACTTTTCAATTAGAGTTTCATCCTTTAATAAATTTCAACCACAAACTTATTTTTTTTCCAAATTAGTTATATTCAAGATGACTTGTTCACACCTGAAGCACTAGAATAGACTTCTAGATAATTAAGAAATCCACAAAACATTAACTTTCTATTCAGCATAACATTAAATATTAAACAAAACAAAAAAAGGGTATGATAAAATCAGATTATTCCACAAAAATAATAAAGAAATTTATTACGAAAAACAACTTCTAATCACTAAAAATTCTACAATAATATCAAAATTTCATCAAAGACCATTTTATAAAAAAATTCCCTAGAAATAACTCAAAATAATCCACACTAAGATTGAAACCCATAAATTAGAAGGATTTCATAGTACAGACATCCATGTTAATGATTAAAATTTATCTTCAAATAACATCGAACAATATTAATGTATCTTACCAAAAATTAATTAACCTAATAAAATTTTCCCAATGATAGGTTTATAACTTCTATAAATAACCCAAATCACCATAAGTACTCTGTAATACAATGATTCTTCCAAAATAAAATTAAACCATTACTCATAATAAATCCCAAAGTATTCTATTTTTTCCATAGGCATATAGGGTTCCCAAAACATTGAATGTATTAAAAAATAACATGTATCACTCGATCCCCATATCATTTTCCAATACAAAGGATATCCATTTTGTAAAACCCTAGTTCCCAAAATCAACTTCATCTTATTCCATACACCAGTTTTAGTAAAAAATAAAAATTATTAATATTCAAGAACTTCACATAGGCTAGTGGTAGGAGATGCACCCTTATCACCCATCAGTTTTGGGTTTGATATTCGTGGGCTTGCTAGACATGGTGATTTGTCACCCCTCCTACGAGATTAAATTTTTCTAAAACTATATATTTATTATAATAGTGAAAATAATATTATAATGACCTGAAAAATTACCATAACATGTTTTAAACTCAAAGTGTATTTTATAATTCACATTTATCATCCAAAAAACTAATAACCCTTAATTTCCTCAATAGTGAGTGTCAATAAAAATACCATTAGTCACCTTAATATTTTATATCATAGTGCCTCAAAATTGGTTTATAATGCATAGAAATTATGATAAACCTTAAAATTATAAAACCATGATGATATACCCAACTCATAAGAAAACATCCTATTATCTAAGGTTTTCTAAACCATCCAATGATACCAACTACAAGATCCTAGCCCTAAAAATTACATAATCTTGAGTTAAATCAACAAATTGAATTTCATTTACATTAAGTATATTCTAAGGGTTATAGATTTAGAAAATTATTCCATAAATATTACATGACAACTAAAATATTAGAAAGTGGACACTTCTACTCGCTATCCATTTTTTTAAAAAATAAAACTCTTTAAAATATAACATTATTTCTTTTCTTGATAAAAATTTTCTGGACCTCTTCCTTTCTCTTACCCATACTAATTCCCTATGTAAAACATTTAAAAATCATGGGATGGGTATAACAATCTTAGTAACAGATGAAAAAAATAAATAAATCAATTAGTCTTGAAAAAATATGTAAACAATGAATAATTTTATACTTTTTATCATTATGATGTAGTAAATACTCTTCACTGAATATAAGTTCCTCACAATTTTTGAAATAAAAAAATTACCATAAAATCATATACATCATATATAACATATAATTGTAATTTGGGAAATAATAATACATATATAGAATAAACATACGGTCAACTTCCACACATATCACTCTTACAAATGGAATAACCATATGTCTAATTTCCATTCTAAATGAATTGAAGGTTATAATGTAATCACCCTTCCTTGGTTTACCAAAAAACTAACAATATTCAGTTTATCTTGTAACCACCCATCATTGTTTTATCATGTAACCACATGTCAAATGTCTAAGTACTATTATATTATCATGAACATTAATGATTACAATTATAAAAGTCTCATATAAAAAATTACATTTTCAACAATAATAAATCATTTCATGATATTGAAATAGTAAATCGACTTTCAAAAAAAATTATAAAATTTAACAACGAGACTTTTTAATCAAAGTTTCACATACCACATTAAAAATTTTGAAATAAATTAACATTGTGAAACATTAATTTCCATAAAAATAAATTTATAAAACCCATTTTGAAAGTATGGACATGAATTAGAAGCTTTCTTAAGAATAAATCTTTAAAACATTAAAAACAATGTTTTAGTTAAAGAGTCCCTTTACAATTAAGAAAAACATCTATAAAATAATTAAGGAATAACATTAATAAAAACATTAAATATCATGAGAATATATTATTTCATGATATAATGTGTCGAAAGGGTCGTATATAGACGATATTGGATAATAAAGGTTCACAACGTAAAAATATTTCTCAATGAGAGGAGATTGAGACGAAGTCACTAACAATGATCATATCATTAGATTTAGTGTATAAAAATCACATAATTATGTATGAAAATTAAAAATACACCCAATATAAGTAGATATTAAGTATTAAACAATAATAGTTCATTCACACATATTCTTGAAAAAAAACTAATGACACGATTATTTAACTCAATTAATGGAGATTGATTTATGATTTTCCTTACGTTGAGTCAGAATTTTCTCATACGTTAATTATTTTCCTGAATAATAAAAATAAGTTAATTTATACTTTCTTTATAACCTTTTTAAATTTTTAATTACTTTTATATCACTTATAACTATGTTATAAAATTTTTAGAACTATTTATGTTCATATCAGACGTTTTGTCGATATTCGGTACTTGAGTCAAAAGTGAACTTATTTTGATGTAAATTGTCCATGTTGTAAAAAGTCCTTCATATACAGAATATTATCATTATTTAAATAACATATATATTCAAGATATATTATTTTATAACAATAAGTAATACTTTTAGATAGTAAATTAAATTCACTCTCTATGGAGAGGGTTGTTCATACATATAGATGAACACTACATTCTATTCCTTGTAATATTAAAATAATAATAATTAAATGATATACAAGTATATTATAATACCATTATTTTAATAATTTTATATATGTATCATATATTTAATAAAAAAATCCTTTATATGTTCCATGTTTAGTGGGAACAAGTCATATCGCTTTGAGGGGGTGGTAGTCCACACTTCCGCAATCAAAATTATCTTATTTACACAACATGGAAATTATAATGATATGTTATAAATTAAAATTACATAAGTATAGAGAAAATATAAAAAATAAAAAATGTAAAAAATAGTTTCTATTATAATTTCCACCATGATAGGTATTAGGGAAAAATTGAACAATCATTATTTTGTGATACTGTAGTTCGTTGTACACAGAAATGTTATGTTTGTTACACATTAAATAAAAGTGCGTGTATGTTTTGATCAAATAATAATAATAACAAAATCATAGCATATTTATGATATATTTTTTCTATATAATCTAATAATAATAAGAATTTAGGGAGTAGATGAAGAAAATGAAACTAAAAAGTATGAGAGAAGTCGTTACCTCTTAATCAGGTAACTTCTTTTGGTTTATACCAAAAGGCATCCTTGGGAGGATTTAATACCTAAGGAATGATTTTTGGATGAGGGTATGGATTCTAAGAATATTTTTGGGTAGATAATTACATATCCAATGATTTATTGAAGTGTGATTATTAGATAAGAGATGGTACTTTTTATAGGAGTGGGTATAGGTATCCTTGGAAACTCTTAAATTAAAAAATTAATATAAATTAGTTTTTTATTTCAAATGGATAAAACATGATATGTGTATCATATAAGATTATTATAGTTCGAAAACCCCTCAAAAAATAATTTTTATTGGTCTATCAATTTTATTTTAAACTTTATCTTTTTAGTTTACTATTCATTATTCTTTTCTAATTTTAACCATTGTAACATAATTTTAATTATTAAGAGCCTATTAATTGTACTTGTGTGGGGTAAGAATCCAATAATTGGAAAATTAATGAATTTTTATACATTATCATAGTAACTATGTTAATTTAAAATATATTTGGATTTTTAAATATCTTAATGAATTACTATTTTTTTAAAATGTCAATTATGTCAATTTTTACACTATTCTATTTATTGATTTAAAAAAATATAAACAGAGAGATAACCTCCAAAAAACCATTTAATATACATAAAACATATCATTTGAACCTGTAAAAATAGTTTATGACATAAATTATATCTTATAAAATATATTTTAATATTTATAATGTCATTTATTTAATTATTTTATTAAAAAATAAATCACTAAATCATCATTTTTTCATAAATAATTTTAGTTATTTAATTTATTAAAATTATAAATAAAATACAATGATAAAGTAAATCATTTTATATTTTCAATTTAAATTTATATTTGATGATATCACTTATATAAAACCATATTAATATTGTTTTAGTAAGAAGTTATTTGTTCATATCATATTTTTCTTTACAATAAAATAAAAATTATAAGGTTGATTATCACACCCAAGTGGCACTCAAAGGAAAAATTATCATCCCAAAGGTTTTTTTCGTTGGCCATATCTCATCCAATATGATTAAGACAAGTTTTAGGGTAGATTTTTATTATTATAATATTATTTTTATCTTAGTTTATCTTTTTTACCCTTTAACTATTGTAAATAAAAGAAATATTAATGGATGAATACATAATGTCCAAAAATAAAAGGCACCACTTCAAATAATTTTTAAATTTTGATTCCAAATATAGAATAAATTTTTATTCATTCAAAACAATATAGTTCCAGTAGTCAATTTATAATTAATCCCCATTTCCAAAACGAGAAAATGGGTTTTTAAAAAGAAAAAATCATCAAAAGATTGTCGTGCCTTTATATCTAATTTCAATGATAAATTTCATAAAATTAAAAAAATTGATTAAATGTTAAATAATTAATATAATTATACTTAAAAAATTTAAATAGATAATATAAAAATATAAATACGTTAGACCAAAAATCAGTTTTCAATTAAAGTGTAGTATTTTTCAGTAGCCACTAAAATATAAATTTTATCAGAAAAATACCAAAATTTCAACAAAAGTAAATTCTGATATACCTATTCCAAATAAGATGTTTCTTTTTTTAAATAAAATTTATAAAATTTTAAAAAACTGTATTTAAAATGTATTCTCCTTCAAAAGGTGGTAAAAGAATGCCTTTTGGTAAAATATTTCTTCTATGCGTATATTTTCTTATATTCTTATATATTGTCTACAAAACATATAATATTAATTTTAAACATCAAATTTAGTTTATAATTTATTAATATAATACTGAAAATTTGATATTTTTTATAAACAGAATTATTATCATTAAAATTGTTTTTCATAAAATCAATTTCTTTATTTTCAATTGGTTTTCATTTCCATTTATAGTAAATTTAGTAACCAATGAATCATTATATAAACACGTGTAAAAATATTTTCATAATTTAGTTAATACTATTCATTATTTCTATTACAAAATCTAGGTTATAATGGTAACATTTAAATAATAATGTTTAGTTGTTTGTTTATGATTGATGTACTGTATCATGTACGCTATTGAACATTGTGTTTATTAAAAATTTGGATGTTACAAAAATGGATTATAATATTTACAAAGAAAAGCATTTAATAATTTTTTTGTTGATTATATATTGAGGCTATATAATGGTTATGATTCCAATTTGGGTATATTTTTTAGAAATAGTTATACTACCATATTAATATGTCATGATAATAATGTTATATTAGAAATACCTATACAGATTAGATATAGAGGTTTGTTAAATTATAATATTTGGGATGTTCTAAAATAATTATAATTTTTTTTCTAATAATTACATGTGATGTTGAAAGAATTTGATGCACTTAATATATATTAATAAGATGTTGTTTTAATTTTATGTATATTGGAAATTTTGTCACCAAAATTAATTGATTCAATGGAACATTTGATATCAAATTTTCCTCTTAAAGAAATTTTTGTAGGGAAAATGTCATTTTATTATATGTATCAATATGATAGATATATGATGGAATTGAAGATAAATATTCACAATAAATCATCATTTTAATGGTCAATATTATAAGAATATTTCAAGAAGAAATATCATTTTTCTTATCCCGTTATTTCAATACTAAATATCCGTCAAAACATAAAAAAATGGGTCATAATGAGGGAAATGATGGTGAAGTAATGAAAATTTAATTGTTATTTTTTAATTAATTTGAAAATGGATTTGGTAGCGTTCATGAATGATAGATTTTAGATATTGAACATCCCAAAGCTCATACAAATGTTATTCTCATCTTTGAGGAAAATAAATGATTTTTAATGTTTTTTATACTATCACAAATTAATTTTTTTAAACTAAATAAATATTATTTTATTTATAGATTATATCAATAACATTCCATGAAATAGTTTCAACATATTACAGAAGACAGTCTTGTTAAACATCGACAACATATTTTTTCACAATGGTTTCAAAGATAGGTAATGTAAATTTCTTATTGATTGACATATGAAATAAATTTATTATTTTTTGTATAGTACATTTTATAGAAAATTTCATGTATCACAATATATTGATAAAATTTATTATCAACTATATTTATTAAATAACCCACCATCTAAGATGAATAAATATTAAAATGAAAATGTAGTGTGTGGTTATCGATTTAATACACGTGAATATAGGGAATCAATAAAAAACAATGAAAATTTGTGTTTTCATGAAAGGATCCTATCATATAAAAAATAAAGATAAATTTTATAGAATTATTGAGATAATAAGATATTTCTATTATCGAGGAAAGAATAATTTTACAATATTAAGTGTAATTTATTTGATACTACTAAAGGTATTCATTTTAATAAGAACCATGTAATTGTTGATATTAAATATAAAAGCATTTTTTAGTAAATGATCATTTTTAGTGTCTCGTTAAGAGCACTAAATATAATTAGAAAATTATTTTTCTAATTATCGAGAGTTAACTGATTGGTCAAGCATTATAAAAATTTAATATCATGAAAATTAGTTAATGAAAAGTAAATGTTGTTCTACTGAAGTTCATGAAATTGAAAATATTCAAGAGACAGCTCTAGATACATCTTTTTCATAAAGATACATGAATATCGTTGGTGACACGCTATAGTTACCGGTTTAAAATTATGATGATGTTGAAGATGTAACAAATGAATTTGTATCAATAAGACATGATGAAGCTGGTCCTATGAAAATTGATGATACTCAAGAAGTAGATGAGTTGATTGAAAAGGTATTATCTAAAGAGGATGATGATGATGATGAATAATTACACCATTATATATTGGTTATATTAATATATATATATTGTATAAATTTTTTATTATTTATATACAATATTATTTTCTAGTTTCATATGGTTTCCAAATCTTATGATGAGATGTTTTTTACACATGAGAATGATATACCTCTGGGTGATGAGCCTGATGCTTCAACATATGACCCACAGGTTGTGGCAGTTCATTTTCAACTGGAAGCGGTTGTGTTATTATGATATTGATGATTCTTAACCATATTCTCAACTGATGTACACATCTTGAGTTTGATATATGTATAAATAGGTATGTTAAGTTGTCTATTATTGTCATTTTTTATTATTTTCCGTTAATTTATTTATACACTAATAATTTGAATATTTTATCCATCTTTATGATTTGTTCATATATATATATTTTCAAGGAGAGTTTTATTTTGTGGAGACATTTTTTTGGTGTATTTGTGGTGAGAGATCATATTAATATTGATGTTCGTCACCACATGTTTGATCATTTGATGATATATAAATAAATAATAGTTATTTTGAAATTTATTTAATGATTAAAGTGACATTATAATTTTTTTAGTTTTGGTTATTTCATGTCTATGATATCTTATAGACATATATTTTGAATTCCTTTTAGGTTTTAACGGATGACTGTTTTATTTTGTTTTTATTGAATTTCGGGAAGATATCCTTGAATAAAGGGTGGGGGGTCACAGTTTTGGATCTTTCTTACTGCAACCATCAACCAAATTAAATATCCACAAAGTTTGGGTTGGATTATTATTATACTTGATGGGAAATAGTTTTCATATGAGATCATCATTTGGGTATGAAGAACAAGTGGAGGAAGTAGGTAGCACATAGAGCAAGTAGACGTATATTCAGTATCTATCGATCACATATGGTAGGTATATTTATTTAATAATTTATATAAATTTAAGTTTAAATTTTTTATTTTATACTCATATAGGTGATCGAACATCTTTTTATTATGGAGTTAGATGTTTATAGTTTTATGTATAGTGGTCCTGTGATTTGGGAGTTTACCCACAGTCGACAATGATATATTTTTTTAGTATAATTTTCCTTAGTTTAAAAAATTACAGAATATAAAATTTTATCAATTTAAATTTAAAATAGAATTTAATGGAGTCATATAAGGATGTGACTTCTCAGATATATGATGACAGTCAATTTGTTACATATAATATGTCCAATAATAAATCTGGATTTGATGATGCAACATGGATACAAGAGATATAGTACGCTTTTGAGATGGGCCAAGTTGTAGGTATCTATTCTCAGTTGACACATGATGATTTGTGTGGTACTATGGCTTAGTTTTCATCCTTATTGAGGGGATCACATGGTTAATTTCCATTATAAGTTGTAGATTATCAAGAAAATCATTAATCTCAATAAGAGGTTATGGAGGCCCATTGTAGATAGAATCAAGAGTTTAATCGACAACATGATCAATAACTACAGGATTATTGTCGAGCACATGTGTAGAATTAGTATAAAAATATGTAGTATATGTGTCTCTTGGTACATGGTATAGGGATGGAGTTCCCTCTGCCACAACCACCTTTAGATGACCCCCCTTGTTAGTGATATATATATTTCATTATAAATTTATTATGATAAACATTTGAATAAAAATTATTTTTTAATTGTGTTATTAGTTTAGTTATTTATAATTTTATATATTAAATTTATTTATAATATTATAATGGAATTATTTTATATTATTATAATTTTTTTTAATTTTTTTTAATTTTTTTATTCTTTTTTATTAGTTTAAATTTTAATTAAATTATTATTTGATTTTTTAATCTTATTTAGGACCAAATCGGTCACCTAATGCATGTAAATATTTGTGATAGGTCATGAATCCCCTCACAAATTATTACTTTTAAATACCTTGTGAAAATGTTTTGTGACCAGAGGGTCGCCGGTCGATTTTTTTTCGATGGACCATCAGAAAATATATAATTGTGACACCCTTTTCAACTATGAGTCAATTTATATGGGTTATCATTAGAAATAAAAAATTTTGACGAGTTCCTATCGCAAATTACCAATAACAAATAACTCATTTTAAATTTTAATTATTGAATATTGTTGGAAATGGTCCATTTTATAAGAATCATACACCCTAATACCTTCCTCTCATTATTATTCCAAATCAACAATTAATAATGAGAAGAAAACCAAAATTTCATTTCCATGTTGTTTTTATCCAAAGATCATTAAACTCAACATGAAATGTTTTCTCTTCATAAAACATTATGGGGATACGTTTTAAATTAAAAATAAAATATGTCATGGATTGTGCATGCTACTTTGAATTTGACATGGATTCATTCCATCATTGTATAGTATTTGTTTGAGATTTATCACCTTATTTCAAAATATTGTAATCCATTGATCACTTTTCTTAAAATATGGGAAATATTTTGGATGACATAATTTTTCATCACATATACACTTATCTACATGCAATAACAACATTTTTTTGGCATCATTTTACTTTTTTAAATAAATATTTCAAGCGATTAATTATAGGAAGTTGGTGAATATCATTGGTAGGATTATCTCTAAATAATAAATCAACTCATGATTTTTTTTCATCTAATAACATAACATCAATCATTTAGGACAACCATAGTGATATTAATTTTCCTTATCATATAGCACATAATAATTCAGGTTATAATGTATTTTATTATACCCAAAACCCATGAGGGATAATATTTTATTCACTTTATAATCGTAATATGGAATATCATTATCATAATAAATTGTGTCCTTCAAATTCTATAGAAACTATGTAAAACTCTTTTCACCCTATTCATTTTTTCCTCAAACTAATAAATCATAACACCTTTGATAAACCATAACTTTCATTAAAACTGTATAGAATTGTATCTCTGAATCCACATATAGATGCTGAATTATAGATTATTTATTAATTTTCTATACTTCAATATCATATTTTTTTTCTTTAGTTTAATCAAATTTATTATATAATAGATCATCATAGTCACTAGATATAAAATTCTACTTAGTTTCAATAATCCAAATATAATGGTTGTAACTCATATTTAAACAAAAAAAAGATTTGGATATTTCTTCTTTTCTAATTCATCATATTTAAACAATTACATCATGAACAGAGAAACATGTATTTTTATGAAATGTTTCTTTGGAAAATTTTAAAAAATCATTGATAAAGTCCTCATATAAATCACTTGTTTGCAATGTAGTTTAAATGGCATAGTGTTTATTTGTATTATTTTTTTCCTGAATAAATGTCTACTATGTTATATTATAGAATATTATACATAAAAAATATAGAGAAAACAAAAATGAATTTGTTTCATTAATAAAAACTATTACATATTTCATAAATGAAACCAATTAAAATTCCCAAAATTTAAACTGAACAAAAAAATATAAAATTAGAAATATATAATAAGAAAATATGGATAAACCCATTCTAGTAGAATCATCACCCCCACTGCAAGAAATTAAAAAGAAATTAAAAAAAGGTATTAGTAAACCAATAAACATTATAGAAAATGGAAATATATAATCTTGATAAAAATTGCGTTGAATATTGAGTGAAATAATGGAGTGGTATAAATAGGAGTTAATGTGATCATTTGAATAGTAACTTGACCACCGGGATTAATAACCCAACCATTCGGAATAATAACTTGAACATTAGAATAATAATTTTACCACGAAATAAGAAATTTTCATACAAACAATTTATATTATTATTAATTTATTAAAATAAAAATATTATAATTTCAAAATATATAAATATCATTATTAAAATACTCAACAAAAATATAATCACATTTTTTATAAATTGTATTTCATAATATTTCATTAAAATCATAAATATGATATTTAAAAGAAAAAATACCTATTTTAGAATTTTCTTTTATAAAATTAATTTCAATTTTGGAATCATTACATCAAAATTTTTAAAGGTTTAATTTTTTTGGTAATTTTCTAAAAGAGATCAATATTCGAGTGAATTGTAAAAATCCAGTTTTTCAAATAACCTATTTATCTTATTTTATATGATTCATGATGTAATAATAACGAATTAATTTATATAACATGAGTATCAGACTTGATATATTTTATATGATAAATTAGTCATTAATATATGATAAACATAATTTCTAAACCTAAAAAACATTCCAAAACCTAATGTCAATAGTGATTGCTCAAAATAATATTTTTTCTTTGTTTACACATTTGTTTTTAGTAAACTACTGAATATGAATTATAAATTGGATATAAATTCATACGATACTTATATTATGTTAATATATGATTTATAGTGTCAAAAACTCACTATTAAATGTTTTACTTTTGATATGTTATTTTATTTTTTATTTTAATTTCAAACGACCCCTACCCTCAAGTATAAATTACACTATCCCTCCTCAGAGAAAACCACTAATCCCACCCATTTCAATGCCCATGATCTTTGAAAATCATCCCTCCAAAGACCCATTGAAACCTTAGGGACATTATGGAGTAATCAAACTCTAATCACTATGAATTTATTGTTTCGTATAAGAGAAGATACATTGAGGATTAAGTATATTATGATCCACTACTCTTTATTTTTTATTTCTTATTCCCCTTCTCATTATTTTTTCCAACAACCCTTTCACAATAAAAAATTAATATAAATAGTTATAAATAATTTCAGCATTATATTATATATATATATATATATTTCAAACTTATCATTCTCTCTCTCCCAAAAATGTCCCATCAAAGGTAGACTAACCACATATGAAGATATTTATATGTCAACACATATAACCATCATCGTTGGTTGATATTAAAAATTATATATATCATATATATCATATAATCATGTAATTGTATAAATTATAATATTCTGTAATTAATGATAATAATTTATAAATTATATATTTTAGAATAGAGAAATCAAAGAGAGACAATAATTTTTTATGAAAAACATGATATAAAAGCACCTAAATTTAATAAAAATAAGAAAGATACTATAATGATTACAATGGATAAATAGTTGTACAAATTACTATTAATATCTTATGGATCAATTTTTTTAAAATTATAATCATTTTATTCAGGAGTAAAATTGATTATGTAAAGAAGGGATTAAAGAATGGGTATTATTCATGACAAATTTTAGAAGGTATATTATTTTAATTGTCCTTAAATATAATTTCATTGTACTTCCCTTTCATTTTATGGTATTCACATGTTTCCAATCCTATTTTATGAAAAATAAAATGATTGCATAAAATAATTCTTCTTTTGAAAACTAGTATTGACTCCAGTTAAGATTATTTCCTTTTTACTTAAGATTGACGATTCTTATTCCAGGAATATTTTAGTCTTTTTTCTTTCTCAGAACCCAATTCATACTCAAGAATGTATACTTTATGATATTTTTATAATACACATTCCTTTACATGGTTTATTTTATGAATACAATTAATATATGTTCTAGGTGGCATACATGACTATTTAATTGTATGATGTGATGCGTGGGACAAGAATTATATAGACCTCCAATTCAATAGGTGGTGAGATGTATCTTGTGATATAATGTGATATAAGCATGAAAATGATGCTTCAATTTTTCAAAATTATTATGCTCTGATTACAAAATTATTTTATTCCTGAATATGATGCTAGATTGTTTCATTACAATGTGTCGTATTTGACCACAAAGGAATGATGTATCATTTTCATAAATTTCCAAAATCCATTCCATTACCCATTTCTCCCTGATGATGTTAATTATAATCCTTTTTCTATGTTATGATGATGATGATTCTTATGAACACCCATTTTATATTGAGTCTTGTCTCTTATTTATCTTCTTACTAGGCTTTTAGATAACCGATTTCATTGGTGAATATCATTATGTGATTAATTATACAACGGAGAACACAAGAGCCGCTAAGAATATAAAGAATATGGAATTAAATAATGTTTATATTTTATTATGTAAATTTTATTTATAATCCTAATTTTACCAAGACATTATGCATTTGGTTCTTGGATATTTAATGATTTTATTTTTAATGTGATTTAATTGTAATTTAAAAAAATATATGGTCTCTATAGTTGGTATATGAGCACTATATAGTTAATTTAGGAATTAGGATATAAAAATAAGATTGAAAACCACAAGTATAAGTCTATATATATGAAAAAATACTTGAATAATATTATAAGTAATTGAAAAAAATAGGGATCCCATAAGATATACCTTTAATTTTAATTTCATAAAATAATAAATGATTCATACTTTGTTTAATTAACTTTTGTTTAGACATTTTTTTCATTTTAGAAAATGGTGGGATCCAGAAGAGACCAAGCCAAAATCACGTGTGAGGGACAATGAAATGATTTTCTAAATGAAATCCCCAATTCCATGGGATGTGGAGTTAACAACATCATAGATATTCTTTAATAGATATCTCGGGATATAAACAATAGCATGAATAATGTGGAACATCCTCGTTTACCAAAGAATGATCAACTGGACATTGATTCCATTATGTCGAAATGACCACTAATGTCTAGAGTAACTTCTAATACATTTTTCATATAATAGTGGGTAAAATCAATAGATAATATATAATCTATGAACCACTTTTCAATGTAGGATAATGATACACTTGTTGTTTATCGTTTATACAGAGAAGATGGTCAATGGTTGTCATTGATTATGAACACCAATCCAAAGGAATTAATGAAAGAGAAGAAATTAAAAAACTTTTAGAAAATATATCATTAAGAATATTTTCCTCCAACAATTCAAACAAATATGGATATATAATTTATAGATAAAAATAAGAACGAAGGTCAATATGTCACAACCTATGTGGAAACTTTTATAGGGCTTGAAAAATACACCACTTTTTTTCATCAACAATCCTATTAAAATAGATAGATTATTTAGTTGTTTAAAACCATGCCATTAAAAGGCTCTAGAATGATATGACATTGAGATATATGAAGAACTGGTTTGAAGTGATGGAAATGTCGGGGTGGAGTTCATAGAATGGGATTATGGTTATAATAATAAAAATATATTATTTTATTTTTATGTTGTCAGGTAGAATGAAAAAAGAGGAAAGATGATCCAACTACACACGTGTCAAAAATGTGGGAAGAGTAATCATTATAATTGAATCAAAGTGGTAATGAAATAATTTATGTGTAGTATAAAAGGAAAACAAGACCAAGTGTGTCAAATATACTTGAGTAAGCCTTTCAAAATGATGGATTAAATGAAGGAACCTCCTAAGGAAGTACATGTGGTTCAATGATTCAACTATAAAGAGAAAGTATATTATGCAAGCCAGTGCACTAAAACATGAGGCATTGAGGGTAATATGTATTAATATCCACCAAATACAAAGGATTAAAAGAAACCATATTCCATTAGAACTGTTAAGGTGGATATTGAAAATGAAGTCATACAAGGCACACTTCCTATTAAATTAAGATTAGAAAAAAGAATTCATTGATTATTGTTGTACACATTCCATTATAACATGAATGTTTACTAAAACCACTGAATTAGAGCCCTAATACATTTTTTATATCTATTCGAAAAAAAACCTAGTGGTTCATTCATTGAAACCCATGTGTTAGAATCTTCTCCTAACAACCTATGTGGGAGATTTATTTGGATGAATACCATAATATTTACCTTGGTTTAATTATATGATATACTGGCCATAGATTGGACCTCATTATATAGATCACACATCAATTGTTGGGAAAATGAAATCTTAATTCATATTCTGAAATATCCCATGTTTCTATAAAAGATCAAGGATGATCATGAAACTCCTTTGAAAAATACCTCAATAGTATAGATGTTGATTCTCTATGAAGAGTCATACCTCGCTCAAATAGTAGATTCAATGGATGGTATCAACATGGTGAAAATTCCCATTGTGATAGAATACATTAATGTATTTCTCGAAGAGTTACCTAGACTTCACCGAGACCATGCTGTAGAGTTCTCAATAGAAATCATACCCTTAGTTACTAATATATTAAAATGATCATATTGGATTTCCTCAGTCAATCTGGATTAGTAAAATAGGAAGCTGGAAGAGCATTTGGACAAAACATTCATACACCCCAGTACATCACCCTAGGGTTCACCAGTTATCTTGGTCATGAAGAAGGATAGATCAATGTGGATGTGTATCGACTATCGCGATCTTGATAAGATCATGAAAACAACAAAGTATCTTCTACAAAGTATTGATGACTCTTTTGATAAATTATGAAGAGATAAATACGTCTCAAATGACGATATTTGATCAGCATATCATCAAATCAATGTAAATAAATAATCTATTCATAAGACTAATTTATATACCAGGTTTGGGCATTATGAGTTCATAGTGATGTTATTAATACTTAATAATTCCCCTAAAATCATCATGGACTGGATAAAGATATTCTTTATAGACTTCCTTGAATTTTTTTGGTAGTTTTTATCGATGATATTCTCATTTACTCCAAGAGAATGAAGGAAGATGAAGAGAATCTATGGATTGTGCCAACCACATTATGGAAGAAGAAAATGTACTCTAAATTTAGTAAGTGTAACTTTTTGGTTAAACATTTCACATTATTAGGGAACGTGATCACAAGTGAGGGAATTTATATAGAACCATCAAAGGAAATGTTAATTGGGGAATTGACAAGACCCACTAGTGTCACATAAATATGTAGTTTTCTTAGAATAATTGGGTACTACCATTGTTTTGTGTGAAATATCTCATGATTTTCTATCCTGCTATATATGTTAAGACATAAAGGGGTAAATCATGTTTAGATGGGAAATGTTAGGAAATCATCCTAGAGAGTAAGAGTATTTTAGTCCCTAAAACTATACTCACACTACCAACATGTAGAGAATGATTTGTGATATACTGTGAAACTTTAAATAAATTATTTGGTTATTCACTCATGAAGAATGAAAATGTGATAACCTCTGCCTCATAATCGTTGATGATCCATGAGAGGATCTACCCAATGCATTGTTTATAGGTTGAATATATGATCTTCTCTCTAAAATTAATCATAACTATATCTATCCTGAGAAGTGTGACATATATATCGACCATAAGAGTATAAAGAATATATTCAAATAGAAGGTTCTAAAAATGCGTCAAATAATTTGGATAGAGATAATAAAAGACTATGATTTATTTATTAATTACCATATAGGAAAGGATAACATTATAGCTAACACTCTTAACCAAAAATAATATGCTAATTGGTCCATAATGTAGATTGAGAAAGGACCTATATTCATAAAAATTCAAATGATATATCTAGAAATCATAACGATATGGAATACATCAATACATTCCCAAATTATTTCCCAACCATCCATCCAAGATAATATCATGGAGGCACAGAGGGATGATCTATATATACAAAATAAGGTCAATATAGTAAATTAAGGGAACCTACATGTGTTACATAGCGATGATGATGGTGTGATTTGGTTTGGAATAAGTATTTGTCTTCATTTGTCACCTAGGATAAAGAATGATCTATTAAATAATTCACATAGCTCACATTTCATTATCCATATTAGAAGTACCAATATGTTCTGTGATCTTCGAGATAAATTCTTGTTGGAAAACATGTCAAAGGATATTTCTGAGTACATCTCATGGTTTTTTGATATTTTAGTATGTTAAAGCATAGAAACAAAATTACAAAGGGATGATGAAATAATTGCCTATATACATGTGGAAATGTCAGAAAGACACAATGGAATTTTTCATTGATATCCCAAAAAAATTTAAATGAAATAAGTTGATGTGGGTTGTGGTGGATATAATCTCCTAGAATACCAACTTTATTTCTACTCAAGAGGATTTATCACTTGAAAAATCCTCAATGATATATGGGAAAGAAGTGGTGAGGTTGTGTGGGGTTCCACATTCTATTATCTATGATCTTAATCAAAGGTTCACATAAAAATTTTACTAAAGTATTCAAAATTCTTTCATTAATGAATTGGATATTAGTAGATCCTATCACCCCAAACTATTGGCGAATTGGAATGGATTATTCAGAATCTTTAGGACATGCTAAGTTCCAAATAAATGGAATTTAAAGTATGATGAAATCAACATCTACCATTGGTTAAGTTCTCATAGAATATTAATATCTTATATTGTATTCAAATGGAACCATATAATTATCTATAATGGATTTGAGGAATAAATACGTCTTTTCAAGATGAAGCTGGAAAATGATATCTATTTGGACAATATTTTTTCAAGAGTTGACATTGATGATTTAATCCATTATAGAAAATATAAAATCTTAAAAAATTAATAGAAAGAGATATGATGAAAACCATATAATGTAAACATATTTTGATGTTAGAGAAATTATCTTCCATTAATTATCATAATGGAAGGGAGTCTTGATGTTTGTAAATAATAAAATGTTTAGGCTAAGGTACATTGTCTTGTTAAAGATCCTTGACCAAATAAAAACAGTGGTATATCAGCTTTCACTTCCAAAAAATATGGATCAGGTTCATGATATATTCCATATATATCTCATAAAGATTTAAATACCTATCCATTGGAATATAATCAAATCATAGGTGATACAACTAGGGACTGAACTCTTATATGAAGAATAACCAATGTAGATTTTTTACCATGGCGACAGTGTTCAACACAAGAGGACAAGTAACATTTTGACTGTTTTGTGAAGGAACCTTATGTATAATTAGGAAACATGGGAACCAAATGAAATTAAGAAACAACATATCCCTAATCTACTATAAACTAATAATACATATTGATATTTCATGAATGTAATTTCTAACGAGAGAAACAATCTAACGACCCAATGTTTATTAGTAAAAACATCTACAAAAAATGTTTGTTATGTTATATTATATAATATAAAACACATAAAAGATATATATAAATAAACAAAAATATTGTTTAATTACTAAATATTGGTACATTAATTTTAAATTGAATGAATAAAATTTCCAAACATTACAACTGGAAAAAAATATAAAACAGAAAACCTAAAATGGGAAAATATTGACCACACTAATCTACTAGAATCATCACCCCCGGTTAAAAAACTATAAAAGTGGAAATAAATATTAGTAAACCAATAAATAATATATAAAATAAAAATATATAACCTTAATATAAATTTAGTTTAATATTTAATGAATGAATTAAGTGGTATAAATAGGATGTAATGTAACTGGTGGAATAGTAACTTTTCTGTTTAGAATAATGACCTGACCATTTAGATAGTAATTTTTCTTCAAAATAATTAACGATGATATAAATAATATTTATCATGATTAATTTAAGTAAGTAAAAATATTACATTACCAAAATAATCATGATAAATAAAACTCAGTAAAAATCGAAGCGCATTTTTAGTAAACTGTATTTTAATATATTTTGTAAAAACATAATGTATATAGTAGAAAATAAAAATGCCTATTTTATATTTAATTTTGATAAAATTAATATCATTTTTAAAATCATCATATCAAAACTATCCAAGGGTTTTTGTTTTGTTAGTTTTTTAAAATGGTTCAATTTTTAGGGGAATAGTAAAAATATAGTTTTCCACATAATTGGTATGTGTTAAATTACATTATTCATGAAGTAATAATAGAAGAATATTTTCTATAACCTTTATTTCTAACTTGACATAATCTATTTGATAAATGATTCATTTAAATATGATACTAATAATTTACAAACCAAATTGAACTTTCCAAAACCTACACTCAAAAGAAATTCATTAAAATAACAATTTTCTTTTTTTCCACATCAATTTTAAACAAATTAATATATTTAAATTATAAAGGGGATTTAAAGTCTTAAAATCATTATATTATATTAAAATATTATTAGTAATGTAAAAAATTTCATATTAAAATTTTTACCTTTGAAATATTATTTTACTCAATATTTTATTCTAAAAATAACCCTATCCTTCAGTATAAATAACCCATATCCCATCTCATGAAAAATAAATCATCCCACCCATTAAAAATCCCAATATATTCAAACAATACTCCATATAAATTACCATATACTCCGTAGTGACATTCTAGGGAAATCAAAAGGCAATCACTATTGATTTATAGTGTCATATAAGAGAAGCTACACTAAGGATGGAGTAATTTATGTTCCACTTCTATATTTTTTTTATTTCTTATCCTCTTATATTTATATTTTTTCCACAAACCTATTCAATAAAAACATTAAATTAATAAATTAGGAAGTACATTAGCATTATATTAATTATTTTAATATACTGTATCCATCATACTATATATATATATAAATTTTAAGCTTATCATTCCCACTCTCCAAACAATGTCTCATCAATGGCCGGTAAAAAACATATGAATAAATTTACACGTTAACACAAATAACCACAACAATGGATGAATATTATAAAATATCTAAATTTTTTTAAGGATATTCATTATTATATTCAATAATTAATTATTCTAGTGTATAAATTATGTTTAAGAAAATAGAAAAATAAAATGGAAAATAAGTTTTTTAGAAAAAAATGAGATCAAAATACTTCAATTTTATCAAAATAAATTAAGAAATATAATACAATGATTAAATTTTTTTAATCGTTCAATAAATGAATAGAATTAAATTTTTTATAAATATTTGAAACATATATAATTTTATAATTTAGGTGGCAGAAAACGATTAAAAAATGTAGGAATTGTGGTAAGTGGATTTTCGAACCCAACTCCCTTTATTTGGGTTATTCATGTTTAATAGAATTTTTATTTATGGATATTTTAGAGATGAAAATTAAATATAATTTAATCATTATTCAATTTTACCTTCTAGGATATACATGTTTATAATCTGATTTTCTATCAAATAAAAATATTTCCCAAATCACTCTACTTTCTAAAACACATCATGATTCTTCTTGAGATTTTATCTTATTCACTCTAGATTGATAATAATTATAAAAATTGTGTTTTTACCTTTTTATATTTTCAAACCCAAATTTTACACATAAATATATACTGTATAAAATTATTTTGAAACTCATTCCTTTCAATGGGTTATTTTATTACTATGAATGCTATAATTTCAATGTGTCATGCATGATTATGTAATGGTATGATTTAGCGAGTGGTATTGAAATTATATATCCTACCAATTTATTGGATAATGTTGTATATATCACAAGATAATATGAAATATTCATGAATTTTATGCAATATTTGTTGACAATGATGATTTTTTGAGTATTCACATATGTTATGCATGAACATGATTCATTCTTGATTAAAAAATATGTATGGTATTTGACCACTAAGAAATGATGTTTCATTGTTACAATTTTCTAAATTCTATGAATTTATCTATTGTTTACCTCAGGATGTTGATGATAAACCTATTTATTTTATGATGATGACGACGATGTTTAAGGTTACCCATTTTATATTGATTCGTGTCTCTTATTCATCTTCTTACTGGGATGATAGCTCACCCCATTCATTTATGTATATCCATAGGTAATTACTTATACTAAAGATAATGAAGGGTCCACTAAGAAGTTAGAGAATACGAAATTATATATATATTTTTTATTATGTAAATTATTTGTATAATAATAATTGTCCCAAGAAAGTAATCCTTTGGATCTTGGATTTTCTTTCTATTATATTTTTTCTATAAAAGTATATAGTACTCATGTAAGAAAAAGTAGTGTAACTATAGAATTAATGAAATTTTGTCTTATTATTATCTATAATAGATAATAAAAATTTAAATTAATTTATTATATTTTCATAATAATTTTCTAAATTACTTATATAAATAAAAAAAATACAATAAATTATTTCATATATGAAAAAATAAATAAAACAAATTGATAAAAAAATTGAACACATTAAATTATAATTATTTATTAATTATAATCAATAAAATTAATTTAAAACCCCATTAATCAATTAAAAAAATACTTGTCATGTGTGAATAATCAGAACTGGAAATAAAAATTCCAAGGATAGAGAGACATCAATAGAAAATTGGAACCATAAATAAAAATTAAAATAACCTGGATTCACTGAAAATATAATAAAATAAATAGAAACCATATATTTATATAAAAAACAAAAATACTGATAAGGTGAAACAATTATGAATAATGTGAACAAGGAGGCCATCTATGGGTGATGGTGGCTAGAGGTAAGGGATGACAATAAAATAATAAAGAGACATCAATGAAAAATTTAAACCATAAATTAAAATGAAAATACATTAGATACCCTCATAATTAAAACAATAATCATATACCATAAATTGATATCATAACTGAGAAGATTGAGAAGTAGTCACCAATGGGAATATTATGTGTAACATCCCGCCTTTTTATAACATAACTTTTCATTACATTTTACAAAACCGAAGATCTTTAAGGTTTAGTGTCTTGGAAACCATGAACATAATACATGACGAAATAAAAAATTCTTCTTAAACACTTTAAAGGATTCTTCTTTTGTTCATCCTATGTTCATTACAACATCTCATAACCTGGGAGTATACATCAATGAAAAGGGTGAGCAGAAGGCCCAGTAAGGGAAACAAGTTAAACATTTTACATATGAATTTGAGATACATCAATAATGTCATGATAAATAGATTTAAGGCCTGAGAAAGAGATCATGCGGAATATCATAATGAAAAGAACATGATTAATAACTTGAAGATGTAGCTACAAAATTTAACTTATACCATCATGAACATATCACCAAGGTCCATCCCCAAGGTGTCATTTCAAATTACAAAGGTTATTCACCAAGGTATCCTTAAAATTGTAATCTCTAGTGGTTACATCTTTACCCAATGAATCAGAGGGATATCAGGGTGCACCATTAATTTTTCTTTATTATAATGTTATCCACATATATCATCATTAAAAATATCATAAATAACCCATATAGCATAAAATAAATGGGTTTCATTTCATAATCATTAAATTTTTAAAACTTCTTTAAAGTCGTGATCTTTTTGTCACTTTAAACCCATGGAAAAAGGAAAGAAGGTTTCACGTATGTAAGTCCTAGAATTAAAATCGAAAATTTTGATATATATGTGAATACCCATATAGAGAAAAGATATTTTAGTATTCAATTAAAAAAATAAAATAATTTGGTAAAAAGAGAGAGACATATTGAGACGAAAATTCTACAGCATAACGACTATGTTACAGGGTTTTAGAAATATTGAAAAGAGAGGGGACATGGGTCACCCCCTCATAAATGATCCATATAACAGTATAGGGAACGAATATAAATGATATAAGAACATTGAAATAAAATTTTAAAGACATACCATATGAAATAAAAAACATGGAAGGAAGACAAATATAAGATTCCTCTTATGAAAATTCAGCAGCCTAACGACGTCACTTAAAACATCAAAAAATGAATTGACAAGATCATATAGGGTCTCTAATCATGTGAACATAAAAGATCAGTATGATATATATAGATATCATACCCCAACATAATAAAAATAACTTTAAAGACATGACATGAAAATAGAACTTGCAAATGAGAAGGGTGAAACAATCCCTTAAAAATTCGGCAAGCTAACAACGCCACTTAAACATTCATAAAATTAATTGATGAGAGCAAGAGAAGGTCTCTCATCATAAGAACATTAAAAAGACAGTAGTATGAAAATAAAAGAACATCCCCAACATAAGAACAAGGGGCACACAAGAATTGACATAAAATAGAGTACTTGGAAAGAAAGTGGGAGATAGGATCCCTTACCTTAAAATGTAACTCCTAAAACACAAATGTTGGACCTTGAGGGCTTAATGGAACCTTGGGAGGACTCTTTGGGAGGTAAGGAGACCAGAACTTCGTTGAGGATGATTTTGGAGTCGAAAGGATGAGAGAATGGCTTGGTATTTATAGGGAACATGAGGGGACAAGGCATTAATGGCCAAGGGACACCGCAGTGGTGGTATTGGCAAAACCATGGGCTTGCCGATGGTATTTCCCAAGGTGTTAGGCCACATGGGACCCCTCATACGATATTTCATCCCCTTTAGTCGACCATCCCTTAAAATATCTCATGACATCAGCATGATGTAGTTATGATGTCATTAAACATACCGAAACCCTAAAACTATATTTTTACAATTCACTAAAAATTCAACTTTTTCAGAAAACTCCAAAAAATTTATCTTAACATAACATCATTGCTATGAATTCACAAATAAACACCATTTTATAAAAATAATTTTCTTAATATTTTTAAATTAATTTTTAAATAAAAAACTATTCACTGAAAATTCATTTTTTTGAGAAAAATCACCAAAAATTACCTTAACATAATATCGATGTTTTAAATTCAAAAATAAAGACCATTTTATTAAAATAATTTTCTAAATAATTTTAATTTTATTTTAAATTACAAAACACTATTCACCCGAAAAAACCAATACTTGACTATTAATATCTAAAATAGTTATTTACCTATTTTATTGAATCACATTACATAATAAAGGTGCTTATATTATATTAATACATTCTTTTAGTGAGATTACTAATACATTTGGTCGCATTACTAATCCTAAGCGTAAAATCACTATTCATAAATTATTATTCACCAAAAATTAAGTTGATCTTATTAGACTCCAAATTTCTTACAGAACACATTTGCAGAAGACCATTTTTTGAAAATCATTACACATAATTAATTATTTAAGGTTTATAAAAATCTTTTAAAATATCCTTTTTTTTTCAAATTCATCAATAATATACATCCTACATTTATCAGGACATTTGAAAATTTACAAACATCGCCACAAGAAGAAAAAAATATTATTTATCTCAAAGGATTACACAAAGTAGTTACGGTCTCCTTACATAGCCCCTTATAACCCTAGCATAGGACATAAGTGTAAGGTGTGATAAGGTGAGAGAATCTGAGGGCGGCTCATCCAGCATCGCACGAGAAGTAATTTCTATCAGTTTCAACTTCTCACGAAGGAGATTCCATTCTAGCATCACACGATGAAGTTCAGCTTGGGTTTGGTCTAGAGAAAATCACAATGGTGATACCTCCCTCCCAAGTTCTGTTAGATGGGCTTCGATTGGACCGAGACTATTGGATGAGGCCATCAAATCTTCTTTCTATATTAATTAACCAAGATCACTTGTATTTAGAGACAATAATCACAACATTTAGTTTCCAACGGTCATATTGAACAATGGTAAAATAACAGTCAAAACCCAACGGTCTCATTTTAATTATACTCATGTTCTCAAATGAAATAGTTTTGTTGAGTATAAATATAAAATAACACCCAAAATTAATAAACATGATTTATTCAAAATTTCGGGTCGTTTCATTCTTCCCCCCTTAAGAAATTGCATCCTCGTAATTTTTAAAATTGGGCTTGGAAATTTCATTGAATGTCCCATATCGGAAAAAGAGTTAGTAACACTATTACATTAAAAGAAACAATGGGAAGTACAATGCTCACTCGAGTTAACCCATACTAGGATTCCATATAAGAAAACATGGATATGGAGGAGGTAAAAAAGGGTCAAGTTCTAAGGGAGAGTGATATAAAACATGTATAAGAAGAAGTTAACCACTAGAAAAATCACAAACTAATGGTGGGTTAAACGGTCTTTGATTACCCATTAGGAAACTTAAACCAACAACATTTTTTCATGTTACTTTTTATAATTTTGAGGAATTCATTTACTACATAGAATTAAAAAACAAGGAAATATATTTACCTTCAAGTAGAGTTTCATCCCTTAATAAGTTTCCACCAAGACTAATCTTTTCTCTAGACAAAGTGCATTCAAAGCTACTTGGTCTCATCAGAGAACAAGAATCTTCTTCTAGAAATGACATAATCCACAAAAGAATAACTATCTATCATTAAACATTTATCCCAAAAATAGAAAGGGTAAGATAAAATAACTCTTCAAAAATAAAGAACCCCATAGAAAGGGAAACTACTTTAAATCTTCAAAGTTCCACGGTACTACCCAATGTTTATCATAGGCCATTCCATAAATAAATTTCCTTAAAATTCATAAAAATAAACCAATCTAAGATTGAAAACCAAATATAAGAAGGATTTCATAACATAGTCTTCCAAGATAAACATTATCGTTCATCTCCAAACAACATCAACCACTCCTAACATCTTATTACAAAAGTAACTAACCTAAACATATTTTCCACAAGATAGGTTAATAATTTCCATAAGTAACCTAAATTACTATATGTCCACCTTTAATTCGTCGATTACTCAAAATATAAGTCACCCTTTAAACCTCAAAGAAAATATCGTAGTAATCTATTTACCTCGATCATATATGGTTCCCAAAATACTGAACGTCTTCCAAAATAATAATCATCTTTTAATCCCCTAATCATTTTTTTTCAAGAAGAACAACTTCACAACATCAACATGTGACACATAACAATATATGTTTTATTTAACGATATAAAACCATCTTAGGTAGTGACTCAACGTTCTTAGAAAACATTAAGGATATGATCATAGAGCACAAACTAAAAAACAACATGACATAGGCAATTATTGTGAAGAATTTGCATGTACTTTAGTCATCATGATCCGTCTCACTATAAGACTTGTATTGTTTTCCTATCCTTGAATATTGTTGATGCTCATCATGCTTCTCATACCTTCAAAGAGATAATTTCTTGGATAATGTCCAACTTCTCTACATTTACGTCATTGAAAAGTATAAGGTACATTAGATCGAACCTTATCTATATTCATCACATTATCCAATTTTTTGAAGCAATAGGCTACGTATTGACCTATCACCCCACACATAAAATATATCCTGGGTCCTTTGAGACATTCTCCTTGGTGCCCCTTTCCACACATTTTTCATAAAGGAAATCGAGTATTCTTTCCCTTATCAAATTTATAAAATGAACATCCTTGAGACTTTGTCTTCTTCTTCCTTGATGAATTTGGGAATTCAACTAGATAGCAATTATTAGTTGTGATTTTTGATAGTTGGTTTGGCATAATCACAATATGTTCAACTTGATCTCTCGTCATCTATGTCACATTAATAGAACAATCTTCACATTTCGTATCACATTTATTGTTGGGACATGTTCTTCTATTTTTTGTCATTAACTAAGAATGGAAAGTATAATTAGGAGATAAAATACCTAGCCAATAATCATGAAAAGGAATCTTTAAGCATAGAAGGATAAAATTGTAGAAGAAATGTATATCCTAACTTCTGGTCCCCTAGGTATCAATCTAGGTTATCCATGATCATATATTCTTATTTGAATATTTATTTTATTTTATCTTGGTTCCTTTAATAATGGTTCATACTAGGCTTATGAATTTACCAAAGCATATCCCCCGAGAGTGTCGTATCCAAGAGTGAAGCAAAGCCCATTGTTGTGTACCATTTCCTATTTGAGTCTAACCCATGTGGTGTATTGTGGTTTTACTCATATGTACATCTATGCCCAAGCCACCTCTACCTGCTCATAACCCGACAAGGATGTATTTTCTTGATAAACCACTTACTCAATACCCACCAAACTAGGAGGATGATTTCCTATATTTAAACTTTTCTATAGGGTTCTTCCTAAATTTTTCATATCCTAATTTACACAAATAAATAATCCATCCTTTTATACGAACTGTAACATCCTGCCTTTTTCTAACATAAATATTCATTACATTTTACAAAACCGACTATCTTTAAGGTTTAGTGTCTTGGAAACCAGGAACTTAATACATGATGACATAAAAAATTCTTCTTAAACACTTGAAAGCATTCTTCTATGTTCATCCTAAGTTCATTACATCATCTCATAACATGGGAGCATACATAAAAGGAAAGGGTGAGCAGAAGGCCCTGTAAGGGAAAAAAGAGAAACATTTTACATATGAACTAGAGATACATCAATAAAGTCATGATAAATAGATTCAAGGTATGAAAAAAGGATAATGAGGAATATCATAATGAAAATTACATGATTCATAACTTGAATATGTGGATACAACATTTAACTTAGACAATCATGAACATATCACCAAGGTCCATCCCCAAGGTTTCATTTGAAATTACCAAGGTTATTCACCAAGGTATCGTTAAAATTGTAATCTCTAGTGGTTACATATTTTCCAAATGCATTGGAGAGATTTCAAGGAAAACACTCAATTTGTCTTTATTATAATGTGAGACAGATATATCATCATAAAAAATTTCATAAATAACCCATATATCATAAAATAAATGGGTTTGATTTCATAATCCGAACATTTTAAAAACTGCTTTAAAGACGTGATCTTTATGTTACTTTAATCCCACAGAAAAAGGAAAGTGGGTTTCATGTATGTAATTCCCAGAATTAAAATATAACATTTTGATATATATGTGACTTACAATATAGAATAAAGAGATTTGAGTATTCACTTAATAAAATAAAAGAATTTGAGAAAAAGAGAGAGACATTTTGAGATGAAAATTCTGCAACATAACAACTATGTTACAAGGTTTTAGAGATATTGAAAAGAGCGGGGACATGGGTCAACCACTCATAACTTATCCATAGAATAGTATAGGGACATAACATAAAGGATATAAGATTATGGCAATGAAATTTGAAAGACATACCATATGAAATGAAAAACATGGAAGGAAGACAAAAATAAGATTTCTCTTATGAAAATTCGGCAGCCTAACAACGTCACTTAAAACATAAAAAAATGAATTAAAGAGATAAAATAGGGTCTCTCATTATATTAACATTAAATATAAGTATTATAGATATAGATATAATACCCCAACATTATAAAAAGGAACATGAAAGGCTTGACGTGAAAATAGAACTTGAAAATGAGAAGGGTGAAAGAATCCCTTAAATATTCGGCAGCCCAACGACGCCACTTAAAATTTATTAAAATGAATTGATGAGAGAAAGACGGGGACTATAATCATATGAAAATGAAAATTACAGTAGGATGAATATAAAAGAACATCCCAAACATAAGAACATGGAGCATACAAGAAATGAAATAAAAGAGAGTACTCCGAAAGAAAGAGAGAGGTATGATCCCTTACCTTAAAACGTAACTCTTAAAACTCAATGTTTGGGACCTTGAGAGCTTGGGGGAACCTTGGGAGGACTCCTTGGGAGGTAAGGAGACCATAACATCGTTGAGGATGATTTTGGAGTCGAAAAGATCTGAGAATGGCTTGGTATTTATTGGGAAAGTGAGGGGACAAGGCATTAATGGCCAAGGGACACCTCATTAGTGGTATTGGAAAAAACATGGGCTTGCCCATAGACTTTCCCAAGGTGTTAGGCCAAATGGGACCCCTCATAAAATAATCCATCCCCTTTAGTCGACCATCCCTTACAATATCTCATGACATCATCATGATACAGTTATGATGTCATTAAACATACCGAAACCCTAAAACTGTATTTTTACAATTCACTGGAAATTCAAGTTTTTCAGAAAACTCCCAAACATTTACCATAACATAATATCAATGCTCTGAATTCAAAAATAAACTCCATTTTATAAAAATAATTTCCTAAATATTTTTAATTTAATTATTAAATAAAAACACTATTCACCGAAAATTCATTTTTTCAGAAAAATCCCAAAAAATTACCTTAACACAATATCGATGTTATGAATTCAAAAATAATATCCATTTTAAAAAAATAATTTTCTAAATATTTTTAATTTAATTTTTAATTAAAAAACACTGTTCATTCGAAAAAACCAATACTTGACTAATATATTCTGAAACAGTTATTTACCTATTTTGTTGAATAAAATTACTTAATCAAGGTGCTTATATTATATTAATACATTCTTTAAGTGATATTACTAATCCATTTGGTCAAATTACTAATCCTAAGCGTAAAAACACTATTCATAAATTACTATTCACCAAAAATTATGTTGATCTTATTAGACTCCAAATTTTTTACTGAACACATTTGAAGAAGACCATTTTTTGAAAATCATTACACATCATTAATTATTTAAGGATTACAAAAATATTTTAAAATATCCTTTTTTTCAAATTAATCAATAATATACATCTTACATTTATTCGGACATTTGAAAATTTACAAACTTCCCCATAAGAAGAAAAAACAATTTTATTTATCTCAAATGATTACCCAATGTAGTTATGGTCTCCATACATAGCCCCTTATAACCCCAGTATTTAACCTAAGTGTATGGTGTGCTAAGGTGAGAGAATCTGAGGGCGGCTCATCCAACATCGCACGAGTAGTAGTTTCAATCAGTTTGAGCTTCTCTCACAGGCGATTCCATTCTAACTTCACAAGATAATGTTAGGCTTGTGTTTGGTCCAGAATAAAAGCCTAATGGTGCTACCTCCTTCCCAAGTTCTGTTAGATGAGCTTCGATTTCCCCGAGACTACTAGATGAGGCCATCAGATCTTCTTTCTATATTAATTAACTAAGATCACTTGTATTGAGGGACAATAATCGAAACATTTAGTTTCCAACTGTTATATTGACCAGTGGTCATATAATAGTCAAAACCCAATGGTCTCATTTTAATTATTCTCTTGTTATCAAATAAAACAGTTTTGTTGAGTATAAAAATAAAATAACACACAAAATTAGGAAACAATATTTATTCAAAAGTTTGGGTCGTTACATTATGTATATGGTGGTATAGGATGATTAATGGTGTTGAATGACAACTCAATGATAGTGAGAAACCAATTAAAAATTATAAATGAAAATACTATTGAGAAATTAAAAATTGAAACAAAAAATCGAAACAAAAAAATTAAATCATAGTTGGAATGATATAGAAGGAAACACCAATGGTAAGAAGTAACAAGCGATGGATGATGATTGATGATGGTAAACGATGGTGGTCTATTCCAAATGAATGATATTCATTATCACATATCTAATAGTGTAGATATTTGATGCCATGTATTGAAAATTTATAATATTGTGGGCTATAAGTTGAATATGGAAGGGATAATGTTTACTATGTGAGAAAAAACCTAAGGTTGTCCCATAAACGAATAAAATAAAAATGAAATTTCTCGACCCATGATTAAAAATATATATTATTAATGCCAGATATTAAATTACCAATGAAAATAAGATAACTTTTCATTTCATTTATTAAATATTCAATATTAAAATTCTTTATTGATGTCTATTATTGAAGAACCAATGTGAAAAAGTTCCTCATTTTATTTTCCATATCAGTTATTAAATAATAAAAATTGAAAATAACTATTTTCAGCTTGTCTATTTTATAGTTGACATGAAAAATATGTTGGGTGTATTTTACAAAGTGTTTTTTGAATAAAATATTTGGTAAATCATATTTTCAAGTCAATTAAGGATAACTAATATGAATACGTGTGAGGATAAATAGTTTTTATTCTAGTGTTATCTATGTTAATATCCCACTATTAAAATAGAAATTATAGGATATTCAAAATGTGATAGAAAGTACCCTTATAAAAGGAAAGATAATAATATTATAGTAAAGGGTACATTCATGGAATGGATATAAATAATAAATCCTAATTGAGTTCAATTGTTTTCAAAATATGAGAAAAATGAAATTATAAAAAATCACCCCCAAGTCCACACATTGATATCTGGTGCAACACTTTCACACTCGAGATACCTAAATTAATATTCTATTTCAAAAGTGTAACAATATTTTCAAATCATTCATTTTGATACCTAAAGTGAATTTCAACAATACGAAGCATATTACTTAGAAATATTAATGAAGATATATAGTGTGTCCCATTTTTTTATGCACCGAGTGTAGAATGAGTTAATACCCATCCAACATTTGAGTTTTTTTATCCTATATAAATTTATGTTAAATCATACATCTACTTGTAGTATTTAGATAGGTATTTCATTTCTAGGAATTAATAGAATATTTATTTTAGCAAAATTTTAGGATTTTTTCTTATATATTTATCGTTTGGGTTTCTAAAAAAGTATGTGAATTATAATGTTTTAAGAATGTAGTATAATGATAAAGAAAGGTGATATCCCATCAATAATATGATAACAAATTTATACAAATGAATCGTTATAAAATTTTACATTTAAATGATATTGAAATGTAAGGGATTTCATAATTAAAGGATAATAATTGATAAGGGACCCTTTCATGGTCATAATAACTGATTAGGTAAATGATATAATGTAACACCCCATGATTAATGATTGTATATTTATTTTATTTAAATCCAAATGTGTGTGATTTCTTATGATGGATGCAAAAATGAACCATAAATGAACTACAAAACAATATATTATAGTTTAAATGTATCCATATATATTATGGGTAAAAATATAGGAAACCAAACTCTGAAATATATTAATAAATAAATAAGGACACTATCAATTATATGGAAACAAAAAAATTAGATTATTGTATCCAAATAACTGATGGGGCTGATATAGACATTAATATAAAACATTCCTAAACATTTACTTTTCTATGTGTATGTATTAGGTAACTAAATACATTATGGAAATAATATATCATTGATGTTAAAAATATATTAATATAAATTTTATTTTTAATTTATTAGATGTTATGATAAGAAATGTTAATATTTAAAAACTGTAATTTTCTTATCAAAATAGTTTTTATTATATTTTTATGTTATTATGTAAAATATTAATCTTAAATTTTATATTTTTAATCTGTTAAAATAAAATTAATTATATACGTATATGATTAAAAAGAATTTTTTGGGTTTTTCTAAAATAAGTGATTTTTAAATGACTAGTGTAAAATGCTATTTTTTGGCCAAAATGGTGAATTTTATTACATTATCAATATATAAGTAGGAAATATAATTTTATAACTACACTTAATTGTTCAAATATTGTTTAAAAAAAATTAATTGATTTTATATTTATTTTTTAAAATTTATAAAATCTTTTTTTAACTGTAAAAAAACAAATTCTAATAAAAACTTCTTTCAATGTTTTCATTTAATTATGCATTTAAATGGTAAACATTTTATTTTTCATGATATTTAATATATATATATATTATATTTTATAATAAATTAATTTATGTCATGAAAATATATAATGTCGATAACTATAGAATACACATAAGCTTCAATTTGAAAACACACTTTTTCTGAAAAAATGTTTTTATATGATATGAACATTGATTATAAAATTAAGGGTTCCCACTATTAGAAATTTTACTTCCTAAAATGATATTAAAATTATAAATAAAAATTTAAAAAATTAGGTTAAAATGGATTTTAATTTGGATGATTAAAAATAATTACTAAATTTTACAATTAACAACCCCATTAGAAGTAAATATTTAAAAAAAAATTTACTAAGATGAAATATCCAAAAAACAAATTAATTTTTCTTTCAAATTGATGGATGTGAAGTGGATAGACAGAAACTCATATGCCACACTTCTTTTCTTCCATTTTTTCCTTTTACCATTCAATAGTAAATTTATATTACATGAAATTTAATATTTTCTTTCATAATTTCCCTCGTTTTTCTTTATATAAGTGGATCCTTCAACCACTTCATTTTTACCATTACCTTTTAATTCAATTTTAAAACATATAAATTTGTTTAATCCTAGACACTTCTCACACTTCCTTATTTTATTATTCACCATTATATATCTTAAGGTCTTTTTTACATGTATATTTCCTTCGGGGAACACAAGCTCTCGACAGAAGTATAACCTCATTCTTATTCAGTTATTATTAATATTACTCTTCCAAACCATTTCAAAATGATTAAATATAATGAAATGTGAGTAATTATTATACCATCATGTTATTAAAGTAAATAAAAAACCATTATTTATTCATTTCCATCCACTTATAAAAAATTAACGTCAATATTGCATATGTGTGGACTGTGCCTCCATGGATCAACATATTCCATTTTTCATAACCACCATACATGGCTTGTTATAATGAAGGAATTAATCTCTAAATATTTTATATAAATTATATTTATGATTCTAAAATTAAAATTTAATGTTTATCTTTAATACCTTTAATTTAGTGAAAAATAAAAACGTCATCATGCATACAAGCGGAAAATCACACCCCTGAATGATGTGAAATTTTATTACCAACCTAATTGGAATGGTCCTAAATTAATGATGTAATTTGAGATTTATAAAAAACTTTATGTTATAATATTATTGTTAGTCAGAGTGGATACTCAAGAGGGGGGGTGTTAATTGAGTTCCAATTAAATTTTTTGTTAAAAACATTATGTTAAAATCCCCGAATTAAAAATAGCCCAGTCAATTTAGGTAGTATAGATATAAATGTTTAATTGGTCAACATGTTTCTCAATGGGTGATTAGTCCTCAGATGAAATAGTGAGAAACACTTTTCAAAATTTTTAAACAAGTTTACTAAATCAAACAAATACACACACTAACCAAAAGTAACTATCAAAGTGAAAGAAAAACAATTTTTTGTTTTAGCTAATATAAGCATTAGATACTATCAAAACAAAGTCTAACTAAGTAAAGTACTCAGTGAAGTAAAAAAAGAGGTTCAGTCTCAAGCCGAGACATAGTCCTCTCCACTTGGTGACCACCTTCCACCAAGCAGTTAATATTAACAATAAACTTTATACAGAGCATGTATCGGGCTTTATAACAGGTTCCACAAACTATCCAGGGTTCACACCCTCTTCCACAATTCTTCATTGGAAAACAAGTAGTACAGACCACACACAGTCTCTTCTACAGTTATACGTGGGAAAAACTATAGATGAATTTTGATGTGAGGATATTCTGTATCCTTCAGTTTAAGCACATGAGACAGTGTGTAAGATAGACAGACACACACACTTCTCAGAAATGTAAAAACAAAGAACATAATGAAGCTAAAGATAATAAGCTTGAGATTATAATGTTCAATGTGTTTGGAAGTTTAGCTCTTGACTCCATAGAGTGAAGATTTATATGTTGGAGTCTTTATCTAGAAGTTGTCTTCAAAACAGAGTGATGCAACTCTAAGTTCTAGCTTTCAGTGTTCTATTTCTGGTGTTGATCATAAGCTGATGCAGCATAGAAGGTATAAGTGAATTTTTCTCAGAATGATCTTTGCGATGATTGAAGATTCAGAGTGTTAGTGCTGGATGGTTCTACCTTCAATTTTTTAGAAATTTATTTTTCACTTCATATGATACACTTCTTTTTGTACGCATATGAATCCCCTTTTATACATATTTCATGGTCTTATTCTTTTTGTATTTGAGGTCCGACAATCATGAACTAGTAGTTCATATGCAATCATTATCATACCTCATACTATCCCATGAACTGTCTCCTGAAATTTTTACAATCAGAATTAATTAATGTCAGAAGTATTTAATTTTCAAAATATGACTGGTAGGCAAATATTGATAAATTGAAAAAGTAAGAATTGGTAGACTGGTAACAGTAGCCTTTATATTAGTAGGCTTCAATAGTAGGTGCACATCGACAATCTCCATATGTAACCTTCTAGAGTGGGAACTTTGTATCGGTAGCCTTGTAACTACGACCTTGTACTTGTGACCTTGTAGTTGTGACCCCGTAGTAGTGACCTTGTAACTGTGACCTTGTAGCTGTGACCTTATAGCGGGAACTATATAACGGTGACCCTATAATGGTAACCTTGTAACTATGACCTTGTAACGGTATCATTGTAACTGTGACCTTGTATTTGTGACCTTGTATAGGTTACCTTGTAACTGTGACCTTATAGTTTTGACCTTCTATCGGTGACCTTTGTAACTTAGATAAATTCTGAACTATAAGGTTAACCAATCAAGCAGTGAGATTGACAGAATATGAAATTTATTCTATATAAACATGAAATATTACTAAAATAGAATTAGCATAGAATGAAAACATGGTTCTTCGGACTATTAAAACATGATTTGGGATTACTAAAACATGATTTGGGATTACTAAAACATGATTTGTGATTATCAAAATAGTTGTGTCCAACAATCTCCCCCTTTTTGATAATCACAAATTATGTCATTGAATCATTAGATTTAAGAGTTTTGAATCAAGGTTAAACACATCTAATAATGTCATATGTGATGTGAGCATACACAAATTTTACTATATTTAGGCCAGAACATAAAAACTCATATAAACACTTCTCCCCTTGGGGTATCTGATAGAGTTCAAAGAGAAACAACTGAAATATAAGTGAAATATTTTCTCCCCCTTTGTGATTAACAGAAAGTGTAGATAACAAAAATAAAGAAAAGAAAGTGTTTGAATTAATGAAATAGTATTACAAAAGGCAAAAATAGTACATCAATACCTATCAATTAAGATAGTCCACACTCAGTTCACATTAGATATGTCCATTTAAGATTTATCTTTGGAAGCTGAGGAAGCAGGTTCTAAAATTGGAGGGATAGGCCAATGGATAGCAGTGAGCAGAGTAGGAGGACCAGCCATTGATGCATCAGTAGACCTATAGTGAGTAGATCGCGGAGGAATCGAGGGGGTCAAGCTTCTGATGGCCTTGGAAGGAGTCATCAAAGGAACAACACTGGTGGAACCTGAAGCAGCTGAAGAAGAAGGCAGAGTAGGAGGAACTATGATTGGAGTGCACTCCACATGGAAGAAAGGAAATAGAAGATTCCTAAATTCCATAATGATACTACCACCTCTCTCCATAGCATAAATAAAATCATCCTTATTCTCCCTGATTTTTTCCAAAACAGGAGTCAATTCCCTAATTCTTTTTAACCTGATCCTTAAAGTCCTGAGTGAAAGGTGGGATCCTTATGTTTTCCAATAGCAACTTGAAGTGGTCATCAATCTGATGCTTAGTGTAAACCGTTTATAGTAAAAGTCAAATTTATCTTTGATGGCCTTATGATCCTGAGATGCTTACCTTAGATAGTCTCCCAAAAGCCTATGAATTTCCCTGGTAATGGAAATGACATGATAATCCAAGGAACTGCCACCATAAAACTTTTCTACTTATTCTCTGACAATGGTTCTGAAAGCTTCAAAGTCAACTAGAGGAGAAGCCGAGGTGGAAGAAGATGTATCTAGAGGAGCTAAAGAGAGGGCCACTGTCTCCTTGAAAGATTTGGTCAAGCCACTGATCAGCATTTTGACATCATTATCATGCTCTTTCACATGTGCTTCCATAGTGTTCTTGAACTCCTCAAACATTGTAACCATTTGCAGAACCAAAATTTTGACATATGCAAGGTCTATGTCCACCTAGTACCTTGAATCCATGTAAGCAATTAAGCCAAAAATAGACTATCTCACTGAAACCGTAGACTCTGCCAACTCACTGATTTGACTCTAGCATTTCCTTACTTCCTGGAGTCGAGTAGATTTAATACTGGAGTGCATTTTGGCTAACTCAGATGCTATATTCTCATGATCTAGATCAACGAACTTTTCAACTTCTGAGGGCCTATACTTAGACACTTTTTGCAGGTCAGATTTCAATGATTCAAGATATTCCTTTCTGACATACTCTTGAGGGAAAGTGGTTTCTAGAGGGACAAAAGTGACGTTTAGCACTTAGGATCTTCTGTTGGGCCTCCCATCTTCCGATTCAACATATTCTAAACCCAACACCATAAATAAAGGGTCCTCAAACTGGCCCTCAATCTCATGAACAATAGAAACTAAACCTGTAATAGTAGGTTCCTCCCCCTCAATGGGAGCAATCTCCAAATTGTCCATATTCATTTCCTCCAGACCTCCTTGATCAATTGCAACATCAGGAAGGTTCACTTCAACTTACTCCTTAGAATTTTCAACTACCTTCAAAATAGGTCCAACATCACTGGAATCAGCAGCTTCTTATTCTCCACTTTCTACCCTTTCTGTATGTCATATTAAAGGACTAAGACTTTAACACTCCTCTTCATTTTCAACAGCAGATGTTTCAAAGTCGGCATGACTTGATTTAGAGTCCTCATCCTCATCTAGGGTATCTCTAACTTTTCTTAAGACAATTTCAGCCCCTTCTTTTCACAGGTTTTTTATCACTATACCATAGGATAGTCTCCATTCTAGGAAATATCATTAGGGGGCTGGGATCACCAAAGGATATAGTATTAAAATGGGGATTTGAGGAAAGATCAGGATCACTCCTTTTATCTATGGGGGAATCCTCTCTTTCTTGCACAGAAGAAACTTCTTCATATTCATATGAATAAACTGGCTCTACTTCATCAGTCTTAAGACCAGGGTCTCTCTTATTCTTAGGCCTAATTGGATGAGTAACATGATTAAACTCTTTATATAACATAGCCTCATCATTAACCCATATTTTCATCCATGAATTCTAGTTAATTTTCATCATCTTGAAGATAATATTGGTGATGCAATGGTTATCTTGTAAAACAACAATTTCTTCCTTATCTCCAGTAACTCCTTTCTCCTTCAACATAAGGAATATCAAATTAACATGGAATAGCGCATTGGAATTGGAACTAGGGTTGGTCATATCTTCTATTTGAATCATCAACATCCTACACAAATTAATCTTTTGTCCATGATTTAATAGATACATGATAAAGACATCCAAATACTTTGAAGTTTCATTGTCCCCTCTCCTAGGACTTATGACATGTTGAACAAACTTAAAAAGCATCTTATCCTATCCTTCCATTTTAGCAGCAATGAATTTCCTAGGAATTCCATTACCAGTTAATTCATCTAATGCATCTTCATAGTAGAAGAACTCACTTATAGGAGGCACCACATTTGAGTAAAAATAAAAAATCCCTTCATGTGGAATCCCCAATAATTTAGCCCATTCAGTAGCGTAGAAGCTCACACTGACTCTATTCACTAAAAAATCATTATATGCTCATCCTTACACTATTCGAACATAAGGTAGTCATGAAATTCCATTACAGGATTCGGTTAGTAGGGTACATTATTGTTTGAAAAACATTCTACCCAACCCTGATCTTCCAGTGCCTTAAGCACTAATGAACGGCTTCACAGCAGCCACTATGAACTTAACTCTTTCTCAGCTACTATCTCCCTCTTGGATAAATGCGGGTTCATCACCTTTTCTACTATCTGACTTCCACTAATCGACTCATCCCTAGGTCTCTTAGGATTAGCCGCGTCTCCTTCATCACTATCCAGTGGCCTCTTCAATATAGCCATAAATCTTGAGTGTTTTGAGGTTTCAGTAGAGGTTTAGGTTCTGAGATTTGAGAGCAAGAGGTTCGGGAGAGGGTTTGATGTGGATCAAAATGTGGTCTGTAATCTATTATTATCATTTAGGGATTGAAAAATTAAAACATATAAAATAAATAAGTAATAGTAGAAAACGTTTCAGATTCCGGTTGAGAGCACACAAAATGAAAAGTCCCAGACCTTGAATGTCTATTGTTAAGGATGTATTAGTAATCTCTAATGGTGAGGTCCTATCGATATTTTCTAATAGTGAGGTTCTTTTGGTAAGGTCTAACAGCAAGGTCATATCGGTAAGCGCTAACATTGATGTTATATGGGTAAGGTATAATGGTGAGGTTCTATCAGTAAGCTCTAATGGTGAGGGATTATCGGTAAGGTATAACGGTGAGGGTCTATCGGTAAGGTCTAATGGTGAGGTCATATCAGACAGATCTAATGGTGAGGTTCTATCGGTAAGGTCTAAGGTGTTAGGATGGTATGTGACTGAGTATGATATGCTCTATAATACCAAACGTAAGATCAAAATAAGAATTAGATTCTCATATACAAGAGGGGGGGGTGAATTGTACCTTTTAAAAATTCCCTTAGGAAATTTTTAGGATGGTTATGTTTAACAATGTTAACCAATATAATTCACAAGACCACTATAAGTTCTAAATACAAGCTTGATTCCGGAAAAGTGATTCTAAAAATGAAACTTAATAAAATTTACAAAGATTAAGATTCTACCATAAAGAGTATCGAATTTAAGTAAATCAGAGTACAAGTAAGGATGTATAAGAAAGTTATAAATTCTTTAACAATACAAAATGCAGAGCGGAAAAAAAAGTAGTAACACTACAAGTAACAAACAATAACTCTTTTAACCCAAAGAGAAGGGTATCCAACAACCTTGGATAATGGTCCCCTGATTTATACCATTAAGAAAGTATGTCTTACCCACGCCAGGGTAATCCCTCGATACGAAGATCAGAGTCTGTCTTTCTATCCCCGCAAGCCCTCAACTATCAGGTAGTCAGCACCTCTGTCTTCCTCGGCAAGGAATCCCTCAACTTCATGTTGTTGTAACCTCTGTCTTCATATCCCTAGAATCCCTCGATTATACACAGCAACTATCAGAGTCGCACAAAGCAAATCTGCATAAGGAAAAGTTTGAACAAGCTATTCAAAAATTATGCATGAATCTTGAGAGTTGATAATAGCCTCTCTCTCTAGAAATCACTTCAAAAACATGTAAGAACAATTATCAAAGTTGTTTCAAAGTTGTAGCTTCTTTTCAAATGAGCTCCTATTTATAGGCAAAGATCCAACGGTCGGCTCCCTCCTCTAATGGTCATATTTCTCCTTGAATTTTGGAGGGACCTATATACGTGTCACTCAACAAACGGTTAGTCAATAACTGAAAGCACGACATAGTTTTATAACAAACAAGTGTAAGCTTAACTAAACTGATATTCATAATGAATGTAAATAAATGTTCAGAATGTAAGAAAAGTATGAAAGTTCAGAATGTAAGTAAAAAAGTAAATTCGGTGTCTATAAACATAAAAAAACTGGTATTCTATTTTTTAGGAATTCGGAACATGAATTCTGTAGAAATCCAGAGACTGAATTTCAAGGAAATTTGGAGTCTGGATTCTCAAGAATTTAGAACCTGAACATAAAGAGTTCGTAGTTGAACTCAATGATGTTCAGAGTCAAACTAGTAGAAATTCAGAGTCGATCTCATAGAAGTTCGGAGTTGAACTAGTAGATGTTCGAAGTTGAACTCATAGAAGTTCGGAGGCGAACTCATATAAGTTCGGAGTCAAACTCATAGAATTTTGGAGTCAAACTCATAGAAGGTCGAAGTCGACCTCATAGAATTTCGGAGTCAAACTCATAGAAGTTCAGAGTCGAACTCATTGAAGTTCGGAGTCTAACTCATAGAA
This sequence comes from Viscum album, assembly GCA_963277665.1. NCBI lineage: Eukaryota > Viridiplantae > Streptophyta > Magnoliopsida > Santalales > Viscaceae > Viscum > Viscum album. Next base: position 2,057,695,725 of record OY728133.1, on the reverse strand, counting down.
CTTCGTAATCAGAATTCTGAGTGGAACTTTATGAGAGTTTGTATCCAGAATTCGGAGTGGAACGTCATGAGAGTTCGTATCCAGAATTCTGATTTGAACATCATTAGAGTTTGTGTGCAGAATTCAGAGTTAAACTTCATTAGAGGTCGTATCCAGAATTCGGATCCTAAAACAAAATTCTTCATGTCTAAGTGTTATACGATTCCTAGGTTTTACATATGAATCCGATTTTTATACTTAAGAAAAAACCTGATATGAACAATGAAAACAAGGTAGGGGAAAATTTCCATTGGAAAGAAAAATTTCCTTATGGAAGTAAAACAGGGGTTAAATGAAATTTTACTTAAGAAAATGTGTTTGTGATTTTCAAAACAAGAGGAATAGTAATGTCATAAGGAAACCTTGATGACTTATCAATATCCCCCATGAATGAAGGAATGGAAAAATTCATAAGGAAAACATGATTGACTCAACAATCTCCCCCTTTATGGAAAGCACAAACATCAATAAAAAAATAATGTAATGACTTAGAATAAATTTATAGACTTGTAATTAAATCTTATCTCCTTTGTTTATGATCAATGGTGAATATGACTAACTCCCCCTTAGACTTTGAAACTCTAAGGATCATATTTTAGGTTTTCGAAATGGGATTTTTATTAGAATGAAGAATTTGAAATGAGCACTCCCCCTTACTTAGGGATAGTTCTTCTTATACTTAGAAATTTTTCTTTTCCCTTTTAGATTTTTCCTTCTCCCTTTTGAGTTATTTTTCCTTTTCCCCCTTTGTGATTTTCAAAAAGAATTTTAGGGAATGAAAATACAATAAAGTATCTAAAACATTAGTAAGACATACAAACAATAAAAACAACCAATGTTTTCATTAATATTGAAAGGATTTTTACAAGGCAAAATACAACAAAAGATCATATTGGTCTATTTGTCTTCTTTTTCCTTGGGAATTAGCTTCTTCAGAAGGATTTTCAACTTCTTTAAGTCTTTTTGGTCCTCCTCAGCTTGCTTATCCAAGATTGTGATCCTTTCTTCTTGAGATTTCAGAGCCTCAGACTGAGCCTTAAGAACATCATATTTCTTTTCAAGCTTTTCTTCGATCTCAATCCAGAGATCTCTTTCCCATTTCCAGCTTTGAGCAACAGAGTTAAGCTTCCCATTCAGATCCTTCACCTGTTGATTCGGAGTATTTTGATTATGGTTTAGGTTTTGCTAAATATTCTTTATCTTGGCATCCGCGGTATCAAAATCTTCTTTCACATCATTCTGAAATGTATCAAGCTGTGAAAAGCCCTGATCGATTTTCTTTGACCATAATGTCATTTTTTCTGCAAGATTTTCTATGGACCTCATAATTGATAAGGAAATTTTATGATCAACCTCAATCTTCAAAAAAATTTCAATCACCATGGATAATGATTCTGACTTCTGATTTATGTTGTGATGAAGCATCTGGAACCTGTAGTCTATTGTAGGAAATATCAGAATTGTGTCCACCAATTTCTTCATAGATTCAACAACAAAATTGTGTCCCAGTGCAGATGACTCTGAATCTGACGACTTGATAGGTGAATGTTCTTCTTCGATTTCCACAATCTTTCTTTTAGAAGATCCTCCAACTTGATTCATCCTTATGATATCTTTCATTGGGTTGTCCATAAGCACTTACATACACTTATCAACATTAGGAATGGTTTCCTCATCAGGAGATTCTTCCTCACTTTCAGATAGTTGAACTATCTTGTTTTAATTAGGTTTTTCCATCTCTACTCCTTCCGCAAGAAATTTCTTTTCATAGCTTTATTCCTTAGATAATTCATTCTCTTTCTCTTCCTCCTTGTCTTCATCGTTCTTTCCTTCTTTCTCATCTCCATTTCCCGGAGTGAAAAGGATTGAGGACTTGGCCTCATATGTTCAGAGTGGTAATTTTTCAGATGGATTTTCCTTTTCTTGATAATCTTCAACTTGTTTAATCAGATCATCTAAGTGACCACTTTATTATTATTATTCTTCTTCTTATACATCCTCTCATTATTATACTTCTTCAACAACTTCTTCTTATACATCTTCAATAACTTCTTTCTCTTTATATTTTTCTAGAGTGACAAAATTCTTCCCCGGAGTTTCAGGTAAACTTTCAACCAAGAAAGACTTCAGAATGGGAATATTCTCGGAGGATATTTCTATGGCTTTCAATAGAGATTGTACAACTTCAGCCTCAGACAATTTTTTCTTCCACTTCTTCTTTTTTTCAACCTTCTCAAGGTATACAATAGTCTTCTCTCTTAATTACTTGGCTTAAGCAGGGTCCAAGGCAAACTGTGGCTCCCCTTCCTTCCTCTTTTTCTTATTTTTCCTCCACATTGCAACCACTTCATCCGGATACACATTCTGCTTCTCCGGTTTAGGAGGTGCGGATTGAGCTTCCTTGGCTTTAGGATTCTTGTCTATCTCCTCCACTTCCTTCAACTTCCTTTTCTTCCTGGATTTCTTAACCTCCGGAAATCATATTTTTTCATTATCAGAAAGCCGGTTTAAAGGGGTTGCCGGGACCCAAGGATACAATCAAACTTTTCAAAATTCAAAAAAACCACCATCAAACCGCGTAACTCCTCGAGCCGCGAGCCCACACGCCACCTCGAAACCCGGGATCACCTGCCACCATCTCATCATCCTTGGGATACGCCCCCGATGTGACCGGAAAACCCACTTCATCGGGACACCGGCGAGGTTCACCGGCTCCCGTAAACTCCATCACCGGCGACCGTCATCGTCCACCATCGACCATCCTCGTCTCGTCCATCGACCTCACCGGTACAAACATCAGCGGCACACACCAGATCCTCGGTGGAGGCCGAAGAAATCACAACATACGGAAACTTCCACACACACAAAAACATCAACCTCGAAACAAAGAGGAAAAGACTCATACCATGCTCGCAAAGACGCTCATCTTTTTCATTATTTTCTAGATTGACTTCTGCCTCTTCCTCTGGCAGATCATAAAACTCTTTTGTCTTCTTTTAATACGCCATGTTCATTATTTTTAGAGTGTCATCACTAACAGGAATAAGTTTTCAATTCCGATACATGGATTTTCAAGCAATATTTGTTGACTCAAGACACAAAACTATCATATTTCAATGTAAGGAAGGAAACATGATAATTTGGGCTATAATATTCCCCTCCTTGGTGTTCTTGATTGTAACAAGTACATGCCTAATCAAATTGTTTTTCCTTAGATTTACCAAGAATTATAAGAAATATATATCACTTTTCTTGAGATTAACTTTGTCACCATTTCTCGGTAATAAGAAACCTTGTACCCATAGCTGAAGGATCCAATTGTTAGAAAATAGGTGAGAAATTTTGGTTGTCTTGACATCATCAAGTCCAAGACATTGTAAGGCCTTTACCTTAACAAAACTACCTAGAACATTCGGGAGTTTGTGTGAGAAAAACACAGCTTACCCTTCATACACCATCCCCACCAAGCATTCATCCTTAGTGTAAGTATGTTTTCAGGTCTTCCCATAACTCATAAAAGAAATTTTTTCTCTTCCCTCTTCTTCAACGAAACAAACTGATTCATAGAACTCTATGAGCAATTCCGGATACACCATGTCTTGATCACCTGTCTTAGATATGCATACATCTTCCCAACTATTTAACATGATATTCTTAGAAATGATAGAATCATACTTGAAAAATCTCTGATGGACCAACCTTTCCCTGTATACTTTCCATTTTGAGATTGGATTCATGGTAGTCATTTCATGAGAAGTGGCTTCTAGAGACATTCAGATTCTAGGAATTCTGAGAGATTTGGAACGGGCTTTATGAATTGAGGTAGAGTTTCAACGCGCGAGATCTTGAAATCGATGTAGGATAACCATCGGGGGTCCCCTTTATATAGGCAATGGTGGTGACCTTTAAACTTCCAAACCCAATCTAACGGTTGAAAAACTATCTGATCTGATCTGACGGTTTAAAAATTACATGCAAGGAAATCTTGAATCTGATCTTTTGAGGTTTTAAAAACATTCAGATTTAAGAAGAAATGAATCCGAAAAAAGTTTAAAAACAAAGGAAACTACCAGCAAGTAAAAGTGACAATGAAAACATAAGTAAGAAAATCATACCTTTCAGATTGTCTAGGAAGATTATTCGTAATAGGTTATATTCTTCCTGAACAAAATTTGACTAAGAAAAACTCACTATGAAAAAGTTTTATTTCAAAAGCATTGAGTACAAAAACTCAATTACGAAAATTATTAGAACAAAAATTCCCATTACGAAAATTCTCATTATGAAAATATTCATTACAAAATTTCAATTGTGAAAATTTCTATTATAAAAATTTCTATTACGAAAATTTTCAGTACATAGATTTCCAGTATGAATATTTTCATTACAAATATTTCTAGTACGAAAATTTCTAGTACGAAAATTTATAGTATGAAAATTTCTAGTACGAATATTTCCATTACAAAAATTTTCATTACGGAGATTTCAAAAAATATTATTACAAGAAACATGAAAAACTCCATTATGAAATACTTAAAAAAACATCATTACGAAAAATTTGAAAAACTTAATAACAGATGTACTACCCCTATGAAACAGATTTTATTACTATAAATAGATTGGTTCAAAAAGATGTTAATTAAGGAATATTACCTTATGGTTATCATTCCTAACTTTTGTTTAATGTATTCGAATCTATCAGAGGGTAAAGATTTTGTGAAAATGTCAGTAAGTTGATATTGTGTTCCGATAAACTGAAGAATGATATCTCTTTTTAGTGTGTGATCCCTAAGAAAGTGATGCCTAATATCTATGTGTTTTGCGTGAGAGCGATGTGCATGGTTTTTACTAAGGGAAATGGCACTTGTGTTATCACAAAAAATTTGAGTCTTAGTAAAACTCAAGCCATAGTCTGTGATTGTGTGTTGCATCCACAACAATTGAGCACAACAACATCCAGCTACTACATATTCAGCTTCAACAGTGGAGAGTGCTACTGAGTTTTGCTTCTTGCAAGACCAAGAAACTAATGAATCACCTAAGAAATGACTAGTTCTGGGTGTACTCTTTCTATCCATTCTATACCCAACAAAGTCAGCATCTGAAAAAATCCTTAAAACAAAATCATTTCCAGAAGTATAAAATCGTCCAAGATCCATGGTTCCCTTTAAGTAGCGAAAAATTCTCATCACTACCTTTAAATGAGATTCCTTAGTATTGGATTGATATATTTAACATAACAATACTGAAAACATTAAGTCTGGATAACAGGCTGTCAAGTATAGTAAGATTCCTATTATACCTCTAAAAGATGTTTGATATGCTGGTTTCCCTACTTCATCAAGATCAAGTGTGTTTGAGGTACCAATAGGAGTACTTATACTCTTAGTATTTTCATGTCCATACTTTTTAAGAATATATTTAATATACTTATGTTGGGATATGTAGATTCCTTCTGGTTTTTGAGAAATTTGAAAACCAAGAATAAATGTTAACTCACCCATCATACTCATTTCAAACTTAGATTTCATTAGATCCACAAAGGAATCAGTTAAAGATTTCTAAATTGATCCAAATAAAATTTCATCAACTTAAATTTGAACAATAAAAACATTTTTCTTATCTTTCTTTATGAAAATAGTTGGAGCTGCATTTCCCATAACATAGTTATTTTGAAGAAAAAATCTTCTAACTCTATCATACCAAGCTTGTGGGGCTGGTTTAATTCCATACAATGCTTTGGTAAGTCTAAAAAAATGATTAGGATGTTTTGTATCTTCAAATACAGGAGGTTTTTCAACAAAAACTTCCTCTTGAACATAACCATTAAGCAAAGCACATTTTACATCCATTTGAAAAAGATTGAAATTAAAGAATTCTGCAAAGGCAAGAAAAATACGAATAGATTCAAGTCTAGCTACTGGAGCATAAGTTTCATCATAGTCTATTCCTTATTGTTGATTATAGCCTTTAGCAACCAATCTAGCTTTATTCCTAATGACGACACCATTTTCATCACACTTATTTCTGATGACCCATTTTAATCCAATTACAAAAGTTTCTTTAGGTCTTTCAAAAAAATTCTAGACTCTATTCCTTTTTAATTCATTTAGTTCATATTGCATGGCTTTAGTCCAATCATCATCACCTAAAGCTTCATCAGTGATTTTTTTGTTCTAATTGGAAAAGGAATGCTAGATGCTATACTTCATTTCTTAAGGAACTTCTGGTTCTTACAGGTTGATTTACATAACCAATGATAGTATCACTGGATGATTCTTAAGAAATGACTGGTTTGGGTTTTTTAAAACTTGCTCATCAACATAGGGTAGGAAATATTCTGGGGTAAATGTTTCAGATGTATCTTCTTGAACAATTTCCTTATCAGAAGGATTTTCTACCAAAGGTTGATAATCAGTTTTTGAAAACACATACAAAGATGTAGGGTGGGGTTGTTTAAAAATAAAAGGATCTGTTTCATCAAATTTGACATGTACTGTCTCTTCAATAGTTCAAGTGATTTTTTTAAAAACTCTATAAGCCTTAGAAGTAGTGGATTAACCTATGAAAATTCCTTCATCAGATTTTGGTGCGAATTTGTGTAAATTATCTTTAGTATTCAAAATGAATACCTTGCATCTGAAAACCTTAAAGTAGGAAAGTCTAGGTTTTATATCATTCCATAACTCATAAGGATTTTTATTAAGGAACGGTTTAATTAAAACTCGATGTATAGTGTAACAAGCCGTACTTACAGCTTCAACCCAAAAATGTTTGGTAATAGAATACTCACTCAACATGGTTCATGTTATCTCTTAAATAATTCTATTTCTTCTTTCAACAACACCATTTTGTTGAGGTGTTCTGGGTGCTGAGAATTTGTAAGTAATACCTTTTCTACTAAAAAAAATTAAAAATCGGAATTTCGAAATTCTCCTCCATGATCCCTATGAATACTTTTCAATGGAAGGATTTTCTCATTTTGGACATGGGATATAACACTTTTGAAATAATAAAAAGCTTCAGACTTCAATTCTAGAAAATTTACCCACGTAAATCTTGTGTAATCATCAACCAAAATAAATACATAGTACTTTCCCCCAATGCTTCCAGTTTTTGTTAGACCAAAAATATCCATATGCACCAACTGTAGTGCATCGGTTGTTGAGACTTCACCAATTGATTTAAAACATGATTTGTGTTTCTTACCATATTTACAAGGTTCACATACTTTTGAAGAATCAAATCTAAGTTCTTATAGATCCTTAACTAAACCTTTCTTAGAGAGTTTGCATAAGTTCCTATGGTTACAGTGTCCTAACCTTCTATGTGACAACCAATAATTATCTTCCATTACACTAAGGCCAGATAATTATAGGCTCCTAATGTCTTCTAAGTTTAGTGTGTAAACATTCTCTTGCCTATTGGAAAAAAGAATAAATTCTTCCTTGGAATTGTGTACTAGGCATTTATCATTCCTAAAATTCACAGGTAACCTTCATCACATAACTGACTTATGCTAATGAGGTTGTGCTTAAGACCCTTAACAAATAAAATATTTGAAATTATATTTTTTCCAAGAAGATTGATGTTACCTATACCAATAATTTCTCCCGAAGCATTATCTCTGAATGTTACTTTTCCACCTTTCAATTAGGTAATATTTTCAAAATAGTTTTTGTTACCTGTCATATGCCAGGAACATCCACTATCAATTTACCATGTATTTCTATTGGTGCATTCCCTATTTACCAAAAAATAAGAAAAAAATTTGATTTTTGGAATCCAGAATTGGTTGGATCGGGAAATATCAGAAATAAAAATTTTGGGTACCCACATCTGCATAGAAAAATAAGCCTTATGAAATCCTAAGGATTGGGTTTTGTTTAAGGAACTATTCTTTTCCCAGTGACCACCACACTGACATTTAGTACATAATGAAAAACTTTTAGGAACAAATATTTGTTACTAAAAATCAGTTTAGAACTTGTGTAACCTAAACCCGAAGTATTCCTTTGAGGTCAGATTTGTGAATACATTTTATCAAAATTTTCCTTAACTAGGGTAATGTTTGACAAACACATCCTCAAAGAAAATATTTTGGATTTGAGTTTAATAACTAAGTTCTTTTCTTCAAAAAAAATTGAACTAGAGCTAGGGTCAAAAAGATTTTTCTTTGAAATTTCGTTTTCTAGATATTTAGAAAGGTTATTCTTCTCAGAACTTACTTCCTCAAGATTTTTTGAAATACATTCAAAATAAGAATTTTTATTATCAAGATATTTAGAAATATCTGATATTCCTTTAGTAAGAATAATATTCCTAGAATTTTCCTTATCATGTTTCATCATGAGTTTTGAATCCTCATTTTCATGAATTTTGGAAAACCTCAAAACTTCTTCGTAGGTAGGTAATGTATTATCTTTATCATAAGAGGATTATTCATCCAAAGAGTTATAATATTTACTATGATTATAATTAAACGAAACATTGGCCATTGATTCGGCATTGTGTACCTTAGCCATCAAGAAATTATTATCAATATGTATCCTGAATAAAAGACCAAGATTCTTCTGTCCAGAAGATTCATAATCCAAAGATTCATCTTGAAGAGTGTCCACCACTAGCACTCCATGTGTCATTGGCTTTTAACACTTTCTTAGCTTTGGACTGGTAATACCTTTTTTTATTTTTCTTAGAATGCATTTCCTTTCTTTATTTTTTCTTGAGCATAGGGCAATCAGGTCTTATGTGTCTAGCTCTCTTACATTCATAGCATGTAACTTCAGAATCATTATTGTCTTTCCTTTCCTTATTCTTGTATTTGGATTGGAAATTTCTCTATCTAGATATCTTTTTCATCCTTTGAGAAAGATTATCTAACTCATTTTCTGAGTCATCACTCTCACTAGATTTAGATTAGATAACAATTTTCTTAGATCTAGATCTATTAACTCTCTCAGGAGTCTTGGATTTCATATGATTGGAAATTGTAGTAAAAGCTACACTTCCATTTCCATTTTTCTTCTTCACGATATCATCATCCCTCTTCATTCTAGTCTCATGTTGAAGAAGAGTTCCAAACAGCTCATCAAGGGTAATCTGAGTAACCTTTCTATTCTAATCAATTGCAGTCCTTTTAGATTCCCACTCATTTGGAATGATGTCGATGATCATGTCAACACGGGATTCATCATCTAATCATTTTTCACCCATTGATTGTAAGATATTCATTATAGTAATGAATATCAATTGTACATTACATATGGGTACACCATAAGTAAATCTAAAACCATGATATTCAGTTCTACGCATCGCTCTTCTAGTCTCAATTACATTGGACGTTCCAAAGTGAGTATGTTCTAGTTTCTTCCATATAGAATTTTATACTTCACAAGAAGAAATTTGGCTATATATATTTATAGTCATTGAACAAAGTAAAGGATTTTGTACCTTATAGTTTAGTTGATATTGATGCTTTTCCTGATTTGTAAAGGCACTCACTTCATTATCAAGAATTCTGTATCCACTAGAAAGAATAACAAAATTTTCAACCCCAGTATTTATAATGAAAGTCTTCATGCGATCTCTCCAATATTTGTAATCATTACCATCAAATATTGGTGGTCTATTAGGATTAAGATCATCTATAGAACCAACATTTATTCATGCCATATTTAATAAAAGTCCTTCCACAAAAACTTGTTAATAGAAAAAGTTTGTAAGCAAGAGAAAATATTCTAAGCAAGAAAATATAGAATAAGAGTATCTCTACGAAATAGTGAATCCGAACTATGATTCCGAAAAGTAGATTCTGAACAAAATTAATCTGGAATTATGAATCTGAATATTTAATTCGAAAAAATATAAGGGAGAAGATAAAACTTCTGAATCTTATAGTGAGATTAATTCAGATGGAACTAATCCTCTGATACCAATTGTTATGATGTTATGTGACTATGTATGATATACTCTATAATTCCAAACGTAGGATCAAAATAAGAATGTGATTCTCATATACAAGAGGGGGGTGAATTGTACCTTTTAAAAATTCCCTTAGGAATGTTTTAGGATGGTTATTTTTAACAAGGTTAAACTAGATAATTCACAAGACCTCTATAGGTTCTAAAGAATTTCTTGATTCCAAAAAAGTGATTCTGGAAATGAAACTTAATAAATGTTACAAAGATTAATATTCTACCTTAAAGCATACATAATCTAACTAAATCAGAGTACAAGTAAGGAAGTATAATAAAGTTATAATTTATTTAACAATACAAAATGCACAGTGAAAAACAAATTAGTAACACTACAAGTAACAAACAATAACTCTTTAAACCCAAAGAGAAGTGTATCCAACAACCTTGGATAAAGGTCCCTTAATTTATACATTCAGGAAAGTCTATCTTACCCACACCAGGTTAAGCCCTCGATACAAAGATCACATTCTATCTTTCTATCCCCGCAAGCCCTCGACTATCAGGTAGTCGGCACCTCTATCTTCCTCAGCAAGGAAGCCCTCAACTTCAAGGTGTTGGAATCGTTGTCTTCCTATCCCTAGAATCCCTAGATTATACAAAAAAATAATTGGAGTCACACAAAGCAAATATGCATAAGGAAAAGTTTTAACAAGCTGTTCAAACTTTCTGCATGAAGCTTGAGATTTGATAAGACCCTCTCTCTATAGAAATCACTTCAACAACATGTAGGCACATTTATCAAAGTTGTGTCAAAGTTTTAGCTTCTTTTCAAATGAGCTTCTATTTATAGGCGAAGCTCCAATGGTCGGCTTACTCCTCCAATGGTCATATTTCTCCTTGAATTTCGGAGGGACCTGTATACGTGTCACTCAAGAAAAGGTTAGGAAATAACTGAAAGAACGACATCATTTTATAATAAAAAAGTTTAAGAATATCTAAAATGATATTTGGCATAAAAGTAAATAAAAGTTCTAAATGTATGAAAAGTATTAATGTTAGGAATGGAAGTAAAAAATAAATTCGGATTCTATAAACTTAAGAAAATTCAGATTCTGTTTTTTAGGAATTCAGAACCTGAATTCTGTAGAAATAAGGAGTCTGAATTTCAAGGAAATTCAGAGTCTGGATTCTCAAGAATTCAGAAACTGAACTTAAAGATTTCAGATTTGAACTCATAGAAGTTCGGAGTCGAATGAGTAGAAGTTCAGAGTCAAACTCAGAGAAGATCTGAGTCGAACTAGTATAAGTTCAGAGTCAAACTCATAGAAGTTCAGAGTCCAACTCATAGAAGTTCGGATTCAAAATCATAGAAGTTTGGAGTCGAACTCATAGAAGTTCGGAGTCAAACTCATAGTAGTTCAGAGTCAATCTCATAGAAGTTCGAAGTCGAACTCATAGAACTTCAGATTGGAACTCATAGAACTTCAGAGTGGAACTTCATGAGAGTTCGTATCCTGAATTCAGAGTTGAACATCATTAGAGTTCGTATCTGGAATTCAGAGTTGAACTTCATTAGAGTTTGTATCCAGAATTCGGATCCTAAAACAGAATTCTTCATGTCTAAGTATTATATGATTTCGAAGTTTTAGATATGAATCCGATTTTTATACTTAAGAAAAAAACTGATATGAACAATGAAAACAAGGTAGGGGTAAATTTCCTTTGGAAATGAAATTTTCCTTACAGAAGTAAAATAGGGGTAAAATGAAAATTTCCTTAAGAAAATGTGTTTGTGATTTTCAAAACAAGAGGAATGGTAAACTCATAAAGAAACCTTGATGACTTATCAATCTCTCCCATGAATGATGGAATGGAAAAAGTCCTAAGGAAAACCTTATTGACTCAACATAACGGTGCGGTCCTATCAGTAAGCTCTAACGGTGAGGTCATATCGGTAAGGTCTAACGATGAGGTACTATCTGTAAGCTCTAACAGTGAGGTCCTATCGTTAACAATTTATCATACCTAACTCATGTTTGATGTAATTTAACCTCTCATAATTCAATAGCTTTGTGAATATATCCTCCAATTTGTGTTCAGTACCAATGTATTCAACAAGGATATCACCTCTTTGATAATGATCTCTCAAGAATTGATGTCTTACATCAATATTCTTTGTACTAGAATGAGATACTGAATTTTTTGAAATATTAATAGCACTTGTGTTTTCACAGTTTATAGAGTGATGCTTGAAATGATATCCATAGTCTTGTAAAGTGTGTTTCATCCACAAAATTTGAGCACAATAGCTACCAGTAGCTATATATTCAGCTTCGACAGTAGATAATGAAACTGAATTCTATTTCTTACTACACCATGATACTAGTGACTTGACTTACATGTGACATGGTCTAAAGGTGCTTTTTCTATCTAACTTACAACCAGTAAAGTCATCATCTGAATAAATTAGCAAATCAAATGATTGTCTTCTTGGATAAAAAAGTCCTATGTTGGGAGTATATTTGAGATATTTTAAAATACTTTTAACAACATTTAAATGATATTATTTGGGATTATCTTGAAAGCGAGCACACATGCATACACTAAACATAGTTTCAGGTCTGCTATATGTAAGGTAGAGCAGACTCCCTATCATACCTCTGTAGTTAGTTTGATCCACTGGTTCACCAGTTTCATCCGCATCCTAATTACAAGTGGTACTCATAGAAGTATTAATACCTTTACTACCATTGAAACCAAAACGTTTTAATTTATCCCTAATATACATACTTTGATTAAAAACAATACCATCATTAGTTTGAAAAATATGAAATCTAAGGGAAAATTTATGTTCTACCATTAAACTCATTTCAAATTCATTTTGCATTATTTATGAAAAATCAGTACATAAATAATTTTTAGAAGATGGAGAAATTATATCATCTACCTAAATTTGTACTGTAAAAACATCTTTCGACATTATTTTAATGAAGAGAGAAGGATCAATAATTCCTTTAGTAAAACTTTTTGAAATAAAAAAAAGAACTAAGTCTATCATACCAAGATCTTAGAGATTTCTTTAAACCATATAAATCTTTTGAAAGTTTAAAAACATGATTCAGAAAATGGGGATTTTTAAAACTAGGGGTTGTTCAATAAATACATCCTCAACTATGTACCAATTTAGAAAAGCACTTTTAACATCCATTTGATAATTTTTTAAATTCAGATGAGCCGTATAAGAAAGTAGTATCCTAATGGCCTCTAACCTAGCTACATTAGCAAAGGTATCCTCATAGAATATTCCATTATCTTGACTATATCCTTGTGCAATTAACCTAGCTTTGTTTCTAACTATATTTCAAGACTCATCAACTTTGTTCTTAAAAACCCATTTAGTGCCTATGGTCAAGGTGTCTTTAGGTCTATCTACTAATTACAAAACATTGTTTCTTTCGAACAAATTCAATTCTTCTAGCCTAGCTATTACCCCAAATTCATCATTGATAACATCATTAATATTTTTGGGTTCAATCTATGAAAGAAAAGCTTAATGTTTAACATGGTTTCTTAGAGAACCTCTAGTTTGTGTCCCTCTATTTAAATCACATACTACAACATCTAAAGGATAATTCTTGGGAGTTCTAATACTTCTAGAAAGAGTTGAAATAGACTCCTCATGGTATTTTTATAGGTTTAGAATCATCATATGCCGATTCTGGAGGATTCCCAGAATTGGTAACTTTTACAGAAGGTTCACTATCATTATCATTAAGGTCCAAAATTGACAAATCTTCCTCATGATATTAAAAAGAGGTTTTGAGTTCATGTGGATCAGTCTCATCAAATTTGACATGAACTTACTCTTCCACACATTTCGTTTTCTTATTGAATACTCTATAGGATTTACTCGAGAATGAGTATCCTTGGAAAATTCCATCCTCACTTTAGGAGGAAAACTGTCAAGATTGTCCTTAGTGTTATGGATAAAGACATTGCAACCAAATACTTTGAATTAGTTAACCTTAGGCTTTCTATTGGACCAAAGTTCATAAGGGTTATTTTTAAGAATAGGTCTAATCAAGACTCTGTTGATGGTATAACAAGTTATATTTACAGCTTCAGCGTAAATGTAAATAGGTAGATTATACTCACTATGAAAAGTTTGGGAAATCTCTTGAAGTTTCGTTTTTCTTCTTTCCATGACTCCATTATGCTGAGGTGTTCTAGGAGCAGTGAAATTGTGACTATATCCATTGTGTGAGAAATAAGATTCAAACTCCTGATTTTCAAACTCACGACCATGATAACTTCTCAAATTCTTAATTATAAGTCCACTAAGATTTTCTATAGACATGAAGTATTTGATAAAATAAGAACAAGCTTTACTTTTGTGAGCTAGAAATTATACCTAACTGTACCTAGAAAAATCATCTACAAGAACATAAACATAGTTCTTCCAATTTAAACATGAAACTATTGATGGTCCGAAAAAGTCCATGTGAACCAACTAAAGTGGTTGAGAAGTAGAATCTTATTTCTTTTGTTTGAAAGAAACTTTGTGTTGATTTTCCTTTTGACAAGGATTAAACACTTTTTCAAGAGGGAATTTCAATTTAGGCATGTCTCTAACTAAACCTTTCCTAGACTCTTTGCTAAGTGAGTGCACATTTCAAAGTATTAGTCTTATTTTCCACAACCAGGATTCCTTATGAAACAAATTTAAACAAGAAACATTTTACTTAGTTAATGAAACTAAATCATCAAAATATACATTCTCATTTCTGAGAGAAGAAAATATGAAAAAAAAATTAGAATTAAAAACATTACATGTATCATTTTCAAACATGAAATTAAAACCATCATCACACAACTGAGTAATACTTCGCAGATTTTATTTTAATCCATAAATAAAAAGTACTTTTTAAATTAATACAGTATTAGGGTTAAAAATCTGTCATAGGCTGACGATTTTCCCTATAGAATTATCATCAAAAGTTACATGTACTCCATCAACTTTGACTAGGTTCCTGAAGAATGAGTAGTCTCTTGTCATATGTCTTGAACATCCACTGTCCATGTACCACAGAGCTTTATAAAAACTCTTTAGGAAACATCCCTATAAAACAGATTAGGCATGGGGTAACTTTGGTATCCATATTTTATTGGGTCTAGAGAGGTTATATAGTAAAACTTTGGGAAACCATATTTTCTTCACATATTTTCTATAATCAATAGATATGTTTTGAGAAATAAACACTTGGTTAGTTCTTTTAATGATTTTCTTTTCAATAAATGGTCCAGAACATGATCTAGCTGTGAATTGTCCAGATTTTGGAACAAATTTAGTTTTAATAAACCTTCTCTATCTTAGTTGATATCCTAGACCCATTGTATATTTTGGGGAAATATGTTGTCTTAGAAACTGAGTCAAGGTATCTTTATCAGTAGTAAATTTTTCCAAGTCCCTTTTTAATTGATAATTTGATAATTTGAGATCAGTAGTTTCTTTTAACAACTGAGAACATTTTTGTTTTTCAATATTCAAATAAGACTTGTAATTAGCATTTAAAGCATGTTGTCTTTTTAATGATTTATATTGGTCCTTGAGTTCATTAAAGGTATCCTCAATCATTACACAGTATTCAAATAGTACATCCTTAGTCATATTTTTATCATTGTTTTATTTACCTTCATTCCCAGAGTAATAAACATTAGGCATAGGGGAATTCGGTGTTACCTCGGATGTTTCTATCATGAAACATAAGTTGGCATGGTTGTTCTGATCAGTATCTGAACCATCAGATCCACTACATCTATCTTCTGATGCACTCCAAGTAGCTTTAATATCCTTTTTATAACCATTTTCTCTTATCTTCATATTTATTATTAAATTTCAGCTTGGGACAATCTGACTTCACATGAACTTTTTGTTTTCACTCATAGAAAACTATTTCATTTGAAATGTTATTCTATTTTCTTTCTTTCTTCCATTTTTCTTTACTATCATAATTTACCTTATAGTTTTAATTCCTAAATAATTTCTTCTTTTGATAGAACTTTTTGAACCTTCTTGCAAGATGAGCCATCTCCTCATCACTATCTGAGTCTTCACTTGTGGAAGTATCTATAAGAGCTTGAACATTTTCTTTATCCTTGTTCTTTGAGGTAGTAGTCTTGGATGCTACAGATATCTTCCTTGGTTCATCATATACTTATTAATTCACCTTAAGTTCTTCTTTGTACAGCATAATCATTCCAATTAGTTCATTCACTGGAAGTCTGCCTACGTCACAAGATTATCATATGGAAACAGAGGTTCTATTCCACCTATCAGGTAGGAATCGAAGAAGTATCATGATTTGATCCTTGTTGTCCACTGGTCTTCCAAGAAGACTCATAGTGTTCACTATTTCGTTGAACCTAATATACATTTTATAAATAAGTTCATCAGGATTCATTTTAAAATCATCGTATTTAATAGTATATGTATTGAATCAAATTTCTTTAACATTGGTTATTCCATCATGAGAAACAACTAATGTATCCCAAATTTTAGATGAATTTTTATAAGAATATATTCTATTGAATTCCTCATAACCTAGAGAATAATATAGGGCATTCATTTCATTACAGTTATTACTATATGTAGCTTTAGTCAATTGAGGCCATGTATCCCTAGCAGTAGCAGTCAATACATGTTGTTCTTCACTTGTGTCCCAGATTTCAGGTCCCATGCTCTCTAGATACATTTTAATTTTTTATTTCCACTGAGCATATTTATTACCATTAAAGAAAGGTGGCATGTTAGTAGCAACAACCTCAACTCTATTTTCCATTGTTACTTATAATTTTAAAGATTTGAAAATTTAGTTATGACAGAAATTATAAGATCATTAAGAAACAACTATAATCACTCTTGAAAATAATTTGAAAACTTAAAAATTAGTTATCTGATACCACATGTTGGTCTAAGTGGATACTCAAGAGCGTGGGGGGGCGGGGGTTAATTGAGTTCCAATTAAAAATTCAGCTAAAAAAATTATGTTAAAATCTCCCAATTAAAAAGAGACCAGCCAATTTAGGATGTAGAAATATAAATGTTTAATTGATCAAAAAGTTTCTCAAAGGGTGATTAGTCCTCAGTTGAAATTGTGAGAAACAATTTTCCATCTTTTGAAACATGTTTACTGAATCAAAAAATACACATACTAACCAAAAATAACTATCAAAGTGAAAGAAAAATAGTTTTATATTTTATCTAATATAAGTAGTGGATAATACCAAAACAGAGTCTAACTAAGTAAAGTACACAGTGAAGTAAAATAAGAGGATTAGTCTCAAGACGAGACTTAGTACTCTCCACTTTGTGTTCACCTGACACCAAGCAGTTTATATTAACAATAAACTTGATACACATCCTTCATTTATCTTTACAATAGATTTCACAAAATGTCTTGGGTTCACACCCTCTTCCACAGTTCTTCGTGGGAAAACAATAAGCACATAACACACACGGTTTCTTCCATAGTTATACATGGGAAAAAACAATAGATGAAGTTGTATGTGAGGATATTCAGTATCCTCCAGTTTAAGAACATGAGACAGTGTGTGAGACAGAAAGACAAACAAAATTCTAATAAATTTAAAAAAGAAAGAACATAATGAATCTAAGACAACAATATTGAGTTTAGAAATATCTATGTGTTTGGAAGTTCAACTCTTGACTCCATAGAGTAAAGAATTCGATGTTGGAGTCTTTCTCTAGAACTTGTTTTCAAAAAATATTATTGAAACTCTATGTTCTAGCTTTCAGTGTTCTATTTTTGGTGTTGATCAAGAGTTGATACAGCATAGAAAGAAGAATTGAATTTTCTCAGAATGGTCTTCGCGATGCATGAGGATTTAGAGTGTTAGTGTTGGATGGTTCTTCATTCAATTTTCAAGAAAGTTCCTTTTCAATTCGTATGCTACACATCTTTTTGTGTGTGTATGAATCCCCTTTTATACATTTTTCTTGGTCTTCTCCTTTTTGTATTTGAGGCTCGACAATCTGGAATGAGTACATCACGTGAAATTTTTCTCATACCTCATACATTCCCATGTACTGTCTCCTGAAATGTTTATAATCAGTATTAAATAATGTCAGAAGCAATTAATTTACCAAATATAACCGTTAGGAAAATATTGAGAAATTGAAAGAGTAAGAATCGGTAGACTGGTAATGGTAGCCTTTATATCGGTAGGCTTCAACAGTAGGTTCACTTCGGCAGTCTCCAATTGTAACCTTCTATAGTGGTAACTTTGTTTCAGTAGCCTTGTAACTGTGACCTTGTGGCTGTGACCTTGTAGCTGTTACCTTGTAGCGGTGTCCTTGTAACTGGGACCTTGTAGCTGTGATCTTGTATCGGTAACCATATAACGGTGGCCGTGTAAAGATAACCTGGTAATTGTGACCTTGTAATGGTAACCATGTAACTGTGACCTTGTACCTATGAACTTGTATCGGTGACCTTGTAACTGTGACCTTGTAGCTGTGAACTTGTATCAGTAACCTCTGTAACTTAGATAAATTCTACATGGTATGCTTATCCAATCAAGAAGTGAGATTTATTGAATATGAAAATTACTCTATAGAAACATGAAATATTACTGAAACATAATTAGTATAGAATGAAAACATGGATCTTGGGATTATTAAAACATGATTTGGGATTACTAAAACATGATTTGGGATTACTAAAACATTATTTGTGATTTTCAAAACAATTGAGTCCAATAATTACAAACTATACCTCACCTTTCTCATGTTCTATGAAAAAAAAGAAAATGACATATATGTGTATGTGAAGACTTCAATCTCCAAGAAAGTGATTTATGTTTTTCATAGAGTATTTTCAAAATTTTCAAACTCCTTTCAAATATGGTCTTCCAAATTATTAAATTTTATATAATTTCATAATATATATATACTAATACTGTTATAAATAAATCACAGAACAATCATAAATATCCATTAATTATAACACGTTCATATTTTTTTAGATTAACCACCTACATAAACGATGTAATATATTTTTATCAAGATAGACTATAGATAAATAAATAATAGTGATATTAGAAAATAATATTTAAATGTGCATTCATTTATGATTTTGGAAATATAATATTTACAAGGTCCCAGATTCTATTATCCATTATCTTTGTGTGATTGTGATAATGGATGTGTTGAGAGGATGTTACAAGAGGATGTAGGGTAATTATGATTAAATTTTAGGTACATGATAGAATATGATGCATACGGTTGTAGTGACATTTTAAAGGTGGTTTATATTGTGTGGAGACTGTAGATGACATGTAGTGTCTCATGAGGATAGTTTTAGTGAAACGTATAATTTTGGGGTAGCTGTACTGTGGAGAAGGGTTGCATCATAGGTCAGTTGAGTCCTATGGAGTTGATAGGTCAGTTGTGGTGTAGAGGTCCAAGCGTTGAATTTTTGGGATTTTTTCTAATTATAGTGCTGCTACTCCAGGGGGGTTTTTCTACATTGAGATATCCATTTTAGAGAATTGTTATTTCATCATCGTGGGTTTCATTAAACCAATATTCTATTTCTATTTTATAGGATCATTAGTGTGATATAATTCATTTATCTAAGATGTGGGTTTGACCTAACATGATGTGGTGATGTATATAGTCTTGTTCTGTATTCTTTTACTTTGACAACACTTCAACATTGTAGATCAGGGAGTTATGAAATGGTCTTATATTTTCTATGAATCATATAAATACGAGAACCCCTATGAACAAAATTTTCATACAAGTCTCTCTCAAGAACCATAGGAAACTAATACAGATATTTAACGGTATTTATATCCACATTCAAAAAGATTCAATCCCATACTTATTTTTTCTGATCCATGGGGATTCAAGATAATTTCTTCCTCCTTTCCTGGGATTTTTTCTCTGCCTAATCTTGTTTCCCCCAGTTCAATATTTCCTGGTTATTTAGTTGGATCTCAATCTTTATAATGATTTTTATCCCTTTTTCAACATTTTTTCATTTCATTCATAGATCGTTGTAGATTTTTTGTGGGTGTGGTTATCAGAGATCCACATTTTTGTTATGTTCTCACATTGATAATGTTAATACCTTGTGGAAGGCGATTGATTTTAATAACTCTTACCATTATTACACATTAACACATGATAAATTACATAAAATTACACTTAACTCGGCCCAAATTATTGATTAGTCTAGTTTAATTTGAAATTAGGCCCATTAAAGTATGACATAATACAGGGAATACAACATCTTCATTAAAAAAATATTCAACATCCTGCCACAAAAAGATGAATGGGACAACTCAATGAAATACATAATAAAGGGATGAGATATAAATTCTAGTAAGGGAATAAACATGGTATAATGTAAACATGCAATAAAATAGTAATATCAAAGGTCATAAGAAAATTATAAATCATAAAAATGAATTGTAAAGAATTATATAGCATGAGGACATAAAGGAGACATGTGAAATATGGAAAAAACATAGAAAAAAATCATTGGTCAAGGATAACTACCAAGACATCAAAATTTAAAGATTCCCATAAAGGAATTAAGTTCACTCTCTATCCTAATATGACATATCCTGATACTAATCATTAAACAATTCATTAGAGTACTAAATAAATTTGTTCTCACTAGTCACTTTCATTTCAATCTCTTGTTATGTGAGCCACATAGATGATAAAACATGGATTCATTCATCATAATATTTAATTATATGAACACAGAGTTTAGAATAATACATGTAAATAACCAATACGAATGAGTATAATTGACTAAATGTGAACAACCATGATATAAATTTGGTATTGTATTCACTACACATTTTTTTTGGAATGGATTCCTGTAGTAAAATTTCTGTAGCATAATAGGGGAAGTGTAAATATTCATGGGACCCAATGAGTGAAAAATGGGACCCTAATCATTTCGACATCATAAGTAAAATATTTTCAAGGTTCTAAAATATACTCCATCATTCAAAGTAAAAATATAAATGGCATAAAATGATGAAAATTCTTGAATAAATGGGGAGAAAGAGAGGCTCCCTAATGAATATTTGAAAGCCTAACATTCACACTTAAATATTCATAAAATGGGGGTTTTTAGAGGGAATTTCGAATATCATAATTTCTAAATCAAATGGGAAGTAAGAGGGACATTAAAATACATATCCCAACTGTATGATATGTTGAATAGAAGGCATAACATAATCAAAAATCTTAAATAAAAAGGATAAAGGAAAGAACCCTTATATGAGTGTGTGACTCCAAAATATTAAAAAGGAGATTGTTGAGATATTGGGGAACCATGGGAGGATTATAGAGAGAAGATTTATGAATAAGAACATACTCCAAGAATTTTTAGTGAAGAGAAATGGGAGCTTGGGTGGGTTTATATAGGAAAAGAGAGGGATTTCATTAATTTTTAGGATATAGACTCTACAAAATAAAATATTTAAAAACACTAAAAATCCCAAGGATTCTTCCAAAAGGGAATTTTTTCCTTATTTTATTAGGAAATGGGATGAAATTTTTAAAATAATTCCCTTACTAATATGGAGGCGAGTTACACTTTTATATAAATGAATATAAAACTCTAAAATATATTAATTGTTTTTGGAGGAATAATAATAGATTAATAAAAATTACCAAATAAATATAAAATCATATTATTTTAAGGCGAAAACATATGTTTGACCGAGTATAGCCATTATAGTATTTATTACATCATGTTTTAGTCATTATGATTTCATAAAACCCACCATATATTTATATGAGTATTAAAGTTTTACTTGAATGTAAAACTATCCCATTAAGTTATAAAAAATTGACCATTTGATAATTTAAGAATTATTATTGAAAAAATAATATTCATTTTATCTAAATAATTTTATAAATATGTGAATTTTCCCTTTTTAAAAAATAATAAACGAAATTTATTACAAATTATAGTACTTTGGAAGTAAAATTTTTGGAACCCAAATAAAACATTATATTTAACTTCAGAAATAGTATATGATAATTTATATTTAACAAAAAAAATTTAATAATAAAATTTAATAAAAAAATATTATTTATTTAAAAAATAAACTGATTAAAAAAATTAATTCCTTAATTAAATTAAATAATACCATAAAATTCTATTTGTGTTTTATTGTACAAAAATAAAAATATATTCATTATTATTTACAAAATAATGTACAAAAAAAAGATTGGATTGAGATCTAGAAGTGCTTCGACTTCTCCCATAAAATGTTTCAATCATTATTATGTTCTTGGATCTCATCTTTGGATTAGTTAAGAGAAAATCCTAGAGATTATATCTCTAATGGATGCTCTGATAAATGGTCTTTATAGGCTACAATCATACTAGATGAGGTCGTTACATCTTTTGTCATTGTCAAATGGTTTCTTAAAATCCATATATTTATACTAATCTTGTGATCACTATTTAATGACTAGATTATCACTAGTAAATATTATTAACAGTATTTTTAATCCAATAAGGTATAATAAATCAAAAAAAATCATGTGTTTTCTATAATCATATTACATAATCAAACAATAAATCATAATGGAATTTCTTTTATAAAAATTTAGGTTTTTACAATCTTCCCCCCTTGATAAATTTCATCCTCAAAATATTCATTTCACCCCTAAAACATATGAGGGTAATTTTAACTTATCTCTTCCTATGGTTCCCACATTTTTTCCTCAAACATTTCATTTCTCGACATCACATTGACAATGTGAATTGTCTAATTTCGTATTAAATTTCTACTTTGATCTAAGATCTTTCCCTGGTACTTCTCATAGGAAAGATCATTCTCCAATGGTACCACCTCTAGATTGAGTACATGTGAGGGGTCAGGTATGTAATTTCTCAATAGTGATACATGGAATACATAATGAAATCAAGATATGTATGGTAAGAGTTCAAGTTAATAGGCCACCGCTCCAATGTGATAAAGGATATCAAAGGGGATGACATGTCTTGGAATATGTTTTCTCTTATTCCCAAATCTGATCACATTATTCTATGAACGTATGTGGAGGAAATAAATTTCTCTAATATTAATCTCTAGGTCTCATAAATGATTGTCATCATATCTCAATTTTCAACTATGATTTTCCATGATGTGTTACAAAATGTTCTTAACATTTTCCACCATTTCCTTGACTATTTATGGACATAGAAGTTTTTTCTCCCCAACATTATTTCATCATGAATTTTTCTAAAGTCAATTTCAATAAATGGCTTCATAATTATTTATTTAGAGGCTCAAGTAGAAACATATTTTGTATAAGATCATTACCAAAGGAAGAAGTTGGTCCATTTTCCTTTGAAGTCAATTGTGCATGCTATCAACATGTACTCAAGTGTCTGGATAGTCCACACTGATTAGAAATCTATTTGAGGGAGATAATACATTATGAAGTTGAACTTAGTGTTTAGATCATTATAAAGACTTTTCTAGAACATAGAGGTGACTCATGGGTATCTATTAGATACAATTGATAGTAGTACTTGATGCAGCCTAACAATTTGCCAGATGTATATCTGGGCTAGTATATTTATTGATAATTCCTCTCACATTGTAATGAAGTGTGAAATTTTTGATAAACTATCCCGTATAACCCATATATAAGTATTCCATTTTTATTTCTTTATAAGATCACTGATAATGTCTGTGGTTATGTTTTCCCATTTCATTTATGTACGCATCTTGGTTGCATCATGCCCTTAGAGGTTTCCTTCCTACATTCAGTTGTGGGCACACAAGACATCATGATGTATATTCTAAGATATCATTCTTCATATTTTACCACCAATAATGTTCTCAGAGATCTTGATATGTCTTTTTGATTCATGGGTTTATAGAAAAGGTTGAGTTATGTGAATCATCCAACATATCCTTCTTTATCTCAAGACATTGTGGTGCACATAGTCAAGACCCAAATCTCACAACACTTTCACCATTAACATTGAAATACGATGAATTATATTTCCTTAAAGCTTCCAATATATTCAAAACATTCACATAGACTATTTGGGCATCCTTTAACATCTTTAGAAGAGACTTTTGATAAATAATTAGTGAAATGATTGATTATGTTCATTCTTTTATGATTCTAAAGCCCATCCATTCCAAATAAAAGAAGATCAGATCCCTCTAAATTATCATTAGTGATAGAATTCTGATATCTTATATTCTTAGAGTGTCTTCCACTTTATTATTTTTCCCATGATGGTAGTGGATTGAGCATTACTAGTCTATCAATATCTCTAACCATCTTTGTTGGTGAATATTCATATTTTTTGTAAATATATATATCAGGATTTTGTGATCTATATATAATTAACAATTCTCCCATAATAGATAATGCCACCAAATTCTAAAAGAGAAGATCACTACAACCAACTAAAGATAATGTGTTTGTAATTTCTGTTCATGAACATTCCACTACCTTGAAGCATAGGCTATGAATTTTTTATTTTTTATTAGCAAACAACCAAAGAACCTTTTTGATGCACCACTAAATACCATGAAAATGTCTCCATTTAATGGAACTGTAAGAACAGGGGTGGTTACAACCCTCCTTTTCAACTCCTTTATTATATCTTCACATTCATCATTCCTTGAAAAAGTTAATCCCTTCTTTGTTTTCGTGATAAAAGAGGTTTAAAATCAATAAAAATTCCGCATAGATCAACCATAATACCTAGATAGTGAAGGGAAACTATGAATATCATTCATAGATGTTTTTATCAGATATACATTAATTGACTATACCATTCAAGGGTCCATAGATGTCAAATTTCATGTAATGACACTCCCCATGAAAGATAGTCCTTCAACTTGAACTCACATTTCTTTTACTTTCCATAAAGATTCTCCTTTTTCATGGTTTTTAGTATAGTTCTCACATGCTCTTAATGCTTCTCCATGCTTTTAGATTATAATATATAATAATATATATTGTCAACCGGAAATTTTTTGGGTTAATCCCCTATGAATGTATTCATCAATTACATGAATATTTCTAGAGAACTAGTGAGTCTGAAATGAATCACTATGAACACATAGTTCCCATACCTTGTACGAAAAGAATTCATGGGGAATAATCCTTCCTCACCTTATCTTTATAATATACCACCTACACATCCACCTTGGAAAATTATTTTTTTTCCACATAGCTAATCGATCTTGTCATTAATTTGAGGAAGATGATACTTGTTATTTATCGTGATCTTGTTGAGCTCACGATAATAGATGAAAAGGTGCATTGACCTATCATTCTTCTTGACAAAGAGGAAAATTTCACCACATGTTGAATTAATTTGGCGTATAAACCCTTTATCCAAATACGATTTTTGTTTTTTTCTTTAACTCATTATCTTATACAACATCCATTCTATATTAATTCTTGGATAATTGTAATACCCCATGTATAAGCGTGATTAAAAACTCAACCTCTCTTCTATGAGGTAGACCATAAAATTCCATGAGAAACACATCAATGTATTCACTCACATCGGCCATGTCATAAAGGATGATCATTTCCTTATACTAGATTAATTTAGCTAGATAATCTTTCTCATAAGGAAATAATATCCATTCTTGAGTCGATGATGCTAAATAATATTATTCCTTATCATTGATTTTTTCCAGAATCTAAGGGTGATTCGAAATACATAGAGTGATTTCATTATCATGAAAATTTATATTGGATCTATATAGGTAAATCTAATAAATACCCAAGATTTCATAAAATTCTACCAAAAGGAGTATGAAATGTTTCACTAGTGAATTCATCAAAAGAAATTTGATAGGGGATGAGTTATATATGGGAATGAAATAATTTCCCCATTTATTATTTTCACCAAAATCACTGTATCCATGATTTATAGTGGTTTTTAAGAGTTCTACTAAACTTTGGTGACATGATGTAACTTGTAGTAACAAAATCAAAAAAATGGTCAATGTTATTGAATGAATCACTATAATAACTATCATCACATCGTTTCCAGGATTAACATTAGTGGTAGTGATGGAAAAAGACTTCTCTTAATTCCATATAGGTTTTTTGTTGTCTCCAAAAACCCTTGTCTTAGTGTATTGGTTTTAAAAGTAACTTGGTTCATTATATTTGTAGAAATGAAAAATACACTGAGGTTTGACTGAAGCATTCTATGTCCCCATCATAGTAGAAGGTTTATCTAGTCTGAAATCATTATCTAGGTGCCCTTCCTTCTAGAACATATGTCATTTCCTCATCCTCTTTAGGAAATTTTTGGGGTTCTTAATTCCACAACCTTAAAAAGCATGGTGTAAAAATTTTCCTTCATAATTTGATCAGTCTATCAGACCACTAGAATTAAACTCTACCTTTTAGTAATTATCCCTGTGATACTCTTCAGATTTTACACTCTCCGTTTAGACTTTGACAAAACATCAAACAATTTCCTCATAACTAGAAAAGTCAAGGATCAACAATGCATTTTATTGACTATGTTTTAGGCCATCATAGATATAGTAATACTTACATTCAGAGGTAGAGACAATTCCTGGGGTGCATGATGCATGTCATCTGATGTTTTTCTCAAACACCATGATAGATTCATCGTATTTTTTCTTAAGGGAAAATAAATCCATTTCTATTTTACGAGGAATAGTGTGAGGAAAATATTTATCTAAAAAAATTTCATGGATATCCTTCAACCCCATTTCTTTAATCTCTACCTCAAAATTCATATTTTTTATCAGTTTTAACCACTAATAATCTTGGCCTTCAATATGATAAACAACCATGAGATTCTTCTTTTGTTTAGAACATTGAAGGATGGAGAATATCTTTTCAATGGAGTTGATCCACTATTTAATGATTAAGGGATCAAATGACCCATTTCATGTAGTAGTGATTTAATGCATGATGCTCTCAATTGTGTCATGTTCTCTCTTAGGGGGTTTTGAAAATCCTCTAGATCTAGGATTCTATTCAGAACCTGATTCATCTGAGAGAGTATCATCATGAATTGTGAGATACTTTCTCCCACTAGGTTGGACATCTCGTTGGGTCAATCATCACATTGATCTTCACATTTTCTACCCCTTCCTCCAATTATTGTCCATTATCTAGAATAAAAAAAATTAAGTATAAGTATATATAACTTTTAAACACATAAATGGAAATTTAATGACATTAAAGGGATAAATTATAATATACATGTGTTCACTTAACCTATGGGATTCTTTATTTGTTATCCATGGTAGAATTCCTAGTATATATTCTTATGATATTTTATTAATCCCATAAAAATGGATAATGAAGAGGTTACGGATATCCAAATAATATCCCATGTGATTTTAAAACAAGGTTTGCACTAAGGCTCATTGTAATGTACTAGGTTACCCCGGGTCAAGCCCAATTTTTTTTCAGAGTTGTTAATCCAAAGTAGATCTTTTCCAGAACCACATCCACTTGCAGTATCCAAATAGGGATGTATTCGATTGATAAAACAGTAAATCTATATTAAACAAATTCCGATGTTTTCTTATACTATGTATTATCCCGAAGGATTTCACTTGGTTTTTCTTGTTCTAAAAATAATAACTAAACTTTTCCTCTCATACCAATTATAACAACACCTCCCCTTATTATACATTAACACATGATTTATTAAAAAACATTACAGGTAAATAATCCAGAAACATCATTAATTCTAGTATCTATTTTAATTATGTACATTACATTAGAACATAAAATATGGAATACAACATCATTATTGAAATATTCTTTAACATTTTCGTACATAAAACTACATGGGATAGACATAAAAAATACATAATAAAGGGCTTAGATATAAGGACTAGTAAGGGATTAAACATTGTATAAGGTTAAAAATTATTAGACAATAGGAGTATAAAGGTTAATAAGACGAGTGTGAATCATTAAAATAAATGATAATGCATGATATATCATGATAACATAATGGAAACATGTGGAATCTAGTGTAAAATTAAAACATTTCATCATAGGTCAATTATAACTATCAAGACATCATAATGGAATAAGCACCAGAAAATAATAACTTTCAGTACTTGTCCCAACATGAAATATTATGATACTAAACATTACCTAATGCATTAGAGCGCTATATAATTTCAAGGGCACCTGTCGCATTCATTTAAATCCCATGATTAAGTGTTCCACATAGAATATAGGAAATAGAATCATTAATCAATATATGTTATAACAAGAACATGGAATTTGAAATAATACCAATAAATTACTAATAATAATGAGTATAAGTGAATTAATATTAACACCATTGATATAAATTGGGTATGGTATTATCTACACAATTGTTTTGGCATAGATTCCCGTGGTTAAATTTCGACAGCATAATGGGGAAGTGTAAATATTCATGGAAGGGATTAATGAGAGTGAAATGGGTGCCTCATGATTTATAAATCATAATTAAAATATGGGTAAGGTTTGAAAATATACCCCATAATGAGTAATTGAAACATAAGTGGTATAAAATGAATAATATTCTTGAATAAAAGGGGAGATAGAAAGGTTCCCTTATGAAAGTTTGGAAGCCAACCAATGGAACATAAAAATTAAAAAAATGGGTTGATGAAAGTGAAAGTGTAATCTCATCATTTGGAAATAAAATATATAGTAATATGGACATGTTAATACGTATCCCAAAATCAAGAAAAATAGGAATAGAAGTCATAACATAATAAATAAACATGAATAAAGATGAAAATGGAATTAATCTTTAATTGGGTGTGTGACACAAAAAGGGAAAAAAATATTCTTGAGAGATTGGGGAACCTTGGGAAGATTATATAGAGAGGAGGTAAGAGTAATGATGTACTATATTTGTTTTTAGTGATGATAAATGAGATATTTTGTGGGTTTATATAGGTAAAAAGATTGATTTATTTAATATTTAGGTTTTGGACTCTATAAAATATAATATGTAAAGACCCGAATTTTTCATGTAATTTTTTTAGTTATATGGAAATATTTCGAGACCACGAAACTTGAAGGCACGTGATTCTGAAGACTGGAGTGCCCGGAATGTTTTTTCAAATTTTTTTTAAGATTTATTTAGTGCGAGAATGTAGTATTCCTGAGAAAGTGTAATAACCTTTAAATGGTTTCCCGGATCAGAAATACGAGGGCACCGTTGAATTCAGGATGGCAGTTTTACCCTATGAATGACTTATGTTTAGTCGGTGCATTCCTCTTATGAGAAAACCCAGAAATGAAATAACCATAAATAAATTAATTAAATAAAGTTATTTTATTTTTAAAATTATTATAACAAACGAATAGTGACTCAGATTAAAAATCAAAGACCACAGATGAGCTCATGGGCGTGTGATTTTTTTAGGAATATACTAACATTGGCCAGTGTGGGCCAATAGTGGAAGTTAGTTTTTGGCTGTAAATAAAATAATTAAGTAAAAATTATTTTATTGTTAAACTCCATAACTTCTAAATGATAACATAGATTGAAGATTTGAGAGTACGGTTGAGTTTTTTGGGACGTTTTCTCCTTATATGGAGCCTAACTTGGGCCGGTGTGGGTTGAGGGTGAACGTTAATAATTTGTTGAACATTTTTTAAGGTATGTTTAGTAAACGCGTGGGCGGTATTTTCTATGTTTTGAACCGGTGCTCAGATTAATAATCTCAGGGCTCCGTTGAATCCGTAAAGCCATGATTCTCGTAGGGGAGGATTCACATCAACCGCAGTAGGTCAGGAGAAAAATATTGATTTTTTGACTATTAAAAGAATGATAAAATAACATATCTATTTTATTTTTTGGTATCTTTTCCTCCAACGTACAAGCGACAATCTGGGACCAGCGATGTGTCATTCCATTAAATTTATTGAGCCTTCAAATCCTAAGTAATCGTATCATTGGGAATGAGGAAGGTTCCTAATTAATTAACCCTTATAAATCCCTCGAGTGTTAGAAACCCCCTCCCCTATTTATATGGATCTTGGGGAGATGTATAAGCACTACTTCACCAAACAATGAAGTGCTGACATTGTGCTAATACGCCAAACCCTTGGAGTATGGATCCATTTCTAGTAGGAGGTGTTGGGTGACACTGACCATGAACCGAAGAACGACCTACGAATGACATCGGTGGAAACTTTTTGCGGGAATGATAAAGGCTAACACTTCCTCGATCGCGGGAATCATCCATCATTCTTGAGGTAGGGATTTGATTTTATATTTAATCTAAGTGATTATTGAATCTTTTAATCCTCCCTCAGGATTACAAGATAATGCTGATGGCGCATTCCTAATGAACCCGTCCCAGACCCTCTGCTACCTTTCTACCCTTGTGTCGACCATCGAAGACAGTCGACACGGTGGCACCAATCAGATACGACAGAGGCGGCGCGATGTCGCGCGCCCCAAGAGGATTCCAAGACACTATACTGTGGCGGTCAGTGAAGCAGCCGACACCGGCTTTCCGCGGAGAAGGTGTGGAGCGCCATCGTGCGCCGCCTATGCTAAAGTGTCTATAACCAAAGCCCCGGAGGGTGAAGGAGGTGGCTGGCACAAGCTGACCGTGGAAGGAGGAGGTGGGACGGCGCACCGCCGTGCCCTGCCTGTGAGCAAGAGGCCGCGTCTCAAGGCCGTGGTGGAGGAGGAACCCGCACCTCCAGAGGGTTTCACGATGACCGAGCGACACCCATGTGGGACCACCACTTCACTAACTGAATGGCCATTCGACCATTTCGGAAGACCAGGTGTCTCACCCCCCATGTCGGCTAGGGTGGGCCCTAGTCCAGCCAAGTCGTTCCACCTGCGGGCCGCGCTCCACCCTGAGCCGGGCCGCACTCCATCGCAAGTCGGGCCAGGCTCCACCGTGAGCTGGGTCGCAATCTACCATAATCTGGGCCACGCTCCAGCATGAGTCGGGCTGCACTCTACCATGGGATGAGGCACACTCCACCGCAGGTCGGTGCGGGCCAGGCAAGCGCAACCGGCCGCGCCACAGCCAGGACAGGCCACGCGAGCCCAACAGTCTGCCCCCCTTGCAGGCCGGGCTATTCCCCATTATAGGCTGGGCTAGACCATGGCCTAACTGGCTAAGCCTGCTGTGGCCTAGCTTAGGCCAGGTCGGGTCGGGTCAGTCCAATAAGGTTAGACCGGACCCGGGTCCAACCGGACCCAGAAAACACTAAAGGGGCCATATCTTGAGAACTAGACGTCTATTTGATTTACCGTCTATATCATTGGGATATTTGGATCAAAAAAGTTTTTTTAGTATACTCCAATTGAGTTTTGGAGAAAGTTGGTGTATGGCCGAGTTGGATTGAACCCAAATCCAATCAGGCCCTCAGAAATAAAATTCTTATTACATTCAGACTGGGCATCCTATTGACACACCGTCTACCGCTTTTGAACCCTTACGACATAGAGGTCCTTTGGGTTACTCCTTTATGGATTTTAGTGGTGGTAATGGTAAGACCAATATCTTGAGAGGTAGATTCTACAGAACTCGAGTACACAGAGTGTGAGAAATCCTGCGGTTGGATGTAACTTGAAGAAAGAACATCGATCCGGTGAGGGTCCACATCTATCGATCATGTGTGGGTAAGCATCTATCAGATCCTTTGTGGGTCAGCTCTCAGTGATCCTATGTGGGTCAGCGCATTCTGATCATGTGTGGGTTAGATCTTATGTGGGTTAGCGGGGGTTAGTACCTATCGATCCTATGTGGGTCAGTAGCAATTCCCCTTAACATAATAAGATGATCTAGATTACGAATAATCATCTATACTTTTGTACATAAGTTATACCAGGTGTGAGATGATTCATTTAACTATGACATAAGTATACCTTCATGGTGTTATCATTGTTTTGTTACCTATGTGGTACTTTTATCTTCGTAGTGTTACATGTGTGGTACTTCTTCTTTTTTGGTGTTTCTTGTGTGGTACTTCTAACTTCGTGGTGTTACCTATGAGGTACTTCTACCTTTAGGGTGTTATCTTTGTGGTGTAACATATGTGTTACTTAAATCATCGTGGTGTTACCTGTTTGGTACATCTGCCTTCATGGTGTTTTCATTGTGGTGTTAAATGTGTGGTACTTCTATCATCATTGGGTTACCTGTGTGGTACTTTTATCTTCGTGGTGTTATATGTGTGGTGCTTAAACCTTCGTGGGGTTATCTTTGTTGTGTTACCTATGTGGTTGTTTCCTTTGGAAATGTGGATTACCTTGTTTGTTTAAGGTTCAAACTTTCCAATCGGTTTCAAATGGGTTTATTCATAAAACTGGAAACACCCAATGATTTTGTATCTATTTGGTCCTACTTTCCAAAGGTATGTGCTCATTAGTTGTGAACCGATGAGGATTAAGAATTTTCATTGGTCGAGAGGATGGGAGGTCAGGCTCATCACACCTTTTTGGGGGGAATTATTGCCTACTTTGGGAATCTCTTATAGATTTAAGTTATGTTCATGAATCCTTATTAATTCACCAAGCATGAAAATGAGTATTCATTTAGATTTGGAAATTTATGATTGATATGGATGAGATTTAGAAAATCTTTTATATGTATTTGAGGTTCTTCATCGATGGAGAATCATCCGTAGGTATTAGAGATTATTAGTCAATGGTATCCTTCAAAACATTATATAGAAATATCTTGGTCATTATGATGACCATACTAGTTTTGAAGCCAATCAATGGGGAACTTTATGTCTATTGTACTTCATAAAGATAGGGATTATTTCAGAGTTGGGATCGTACCCACAGATGGGATACCTACGTATCCTTGTTAAAAAGGAATCAGAACCCACGTAGCTCGACAGGAAGGATATAGTTTAACATCACATGTGACAGAAAATAATTAATGAAATATGGGCTTGAACCTTAGAAATGCTTCCTACGTACTCTACTTTTAAGGCAGGGATCAAAGTCCACGTAGTTCATGTGAAAACATATGGGGCTTATGCATGGTTAACGACCCAAAAAGAGATGTCGTGATTACTTTTACACTCTAAGATTACATGATTCATGCTCGGTGTGAGAAATAAGAGGTATCAGTAAACCTGATGATTGTGCCATGAAAGATGCAGTCACAAGAAATGATGTGGGGCTTATGTATGTATGACATCCCTAGTAGATGAATACCATGACTTACTTTAGGAAAGAATCCCTGGAGTAGGGTCCGTAAAGATATTTGTACTTTATATAGATTTGGTGATTTAACCCAGGGCTTAATCCTAAGGATGATTCCCAAATTAAATGGGACGTATAACTTGAGGCTTACTCCTAAGAAAGAGGCCCAAATTTAAAGTGACTTATGATTAGGGATTATTCCTGAGAAGGAGTCCCAAATCAAACAAAATTAATATTGGGGCTTAATCATGAGGAG
Organism: Viscum album; assembly: GCA_963277665.1. NCBI lineage: Eukaryota > Viridiplantae > Streptophyta > Magnoliopsida > Santalales > Viscaceae > Viscum > Viscum album. The sequence continues at coordinate 2,057,662,261 of OY728133.1, read as the reverse complement.
GATGCCCAATGTTAAAGGAAATTATGACAGGGGCTTACTCTTGAGAAGGAGGCCCAGGATTAGGGGACTTGGGGACTACTCCGGAGGAGGTTTCCCAAATTAAAATATCTTCTCATCTTAAAGGATGAGGTTACATGGAGGAAAACTCTAACCGTAGTGACATAAATCATGTATGTCATGAGGTTTTATGAGAGGTTCTCATGGGATTCCTTTCATATAAGGAATCCAATATAAGAACCATTCCATAAATGTCTTTAAAAAGGGGTTTGAGGGATAATATCTTGAATAGGAAAGGTGAACGGGAGAGAGGCACACACATGAAGTTGACGCACAAGTGTAGGTTGCGTAAGTCAATTGGCGTGCAAGTATTGGTCGCGTAAGTGTACTTGTGTGACATGGGTTCACCTGGGCGATGAAGAATCTGTAGGGTAATACTTGAGGGAGACATAACTCAAGCTTTCTGTATTATCCTAAGATGTTTCCAAAAGGGGGGTTCACAAGTTTCATCGAAAGGGTAGGACGTCGTGCAACTGTTTCCATTTTTAATGAGGTATGGACACTTAAGAACACAAGTGTTGATGAATTCTGAACACTGAGGCCTTATCCTACTCCTTCAAGTCTTCCATTATAGGTAAAAAGATACCTTAGAATCTTTTGAAAGAGTTGGGTTGAAGACATGGGTGACCAGAGCTTGAATTTGACTTTTGGAAAATCTGTTCTTGAAATGGGTGGCCCACATGTGATATTTATATCCCCCCTTTGCAACTTGGGTGAAAAAATAAATAGGGCACAGAAGTGATCTATGCGACCCATAAGTGGCGCGTAAGTGACTTGCGCGGCGTGCAATTTACTTGTGTGACTTACTCCAAATGGGTTCATAGTTCATGCATTCATAGATTTTTTTGATGTTCTTCAAAGGGTGACCCTTTTGTGCTTAAGGTATTCCCATTTTCTATTCATTGGACTCTGTGATGAAAAGACTCATCATCAAAAGTCCCCCCATAGAGTTGGATCCGAAAAGGAAAGAGGATCCGACTCTGTGGTAAAGCCGGAGAAATCAGGGGTCCGTGGTTATTGGCAGTTTAAAGTCATGCATGATGGCATATAAAAAGGATAATATTTAAAGTCAAATAGATTTGACTGAATGGATGATATTGACTTAATTCTTGATAATTTTTTTGGAAACAAATTTCCATATTCAAGTATGGAGGGGGAAAATTGTAAAATGTGATTTGAGAAGTTTTGAATCTAAGGAATTACATGGGAAAAGAGATAAAAGGCATTAGAGTAAGTATTTTCTAAGAATGAAGTTACCACTAGTTGACAAACCCATTATGGGGGCTGAATTATATTTGTCCAACTAGGGTATATGTTGCATAGTCAAATAGTAGTATCTTTTGGCTGATAGGTCTGTTATGTAGACAACTTATGCAAGGCCACCTAAGGGCACGTGCTGCATAGTCGGGAAAAATAACTCTCATAAATTTGACTTTCTATTACTAAAAGAAGAAAACAGTTTTATAGAGATTCAAATTTTCCAAATCATGGAGTCTTCTTTATAGAGAAAGGTAATTGAATATATAGAGGATATTTCTAATCAAAATTGTAAATGAATTGGATGAATGTGACTTCTACGATGGTCTGAACCAAAATGTAGGATAAAATGTATTTTTGGTTTTAAATCATATGAGTAAAACTGGAGATAGAAAAATTATACAACATATGTTCAAATGGTCCAAGGTCATTTTATATTACTCTGAACATTTGGACAAATAAAAATGTAAACCATAAACTTGAATACATTCAGATCATGAAAAAGTGAATGGAATAAATATTTTAAGGATGGTAGTTTTTTTGCAGATCCCTACATATCCCTGTTAAGACCAATAGGGACAAAAGAGGATTCTCCTAAGAATGAAGTTACCATTATTTAAAAACCCATTATGGTGGTTGAATTATGCAGGGCCAACTGGGGCATAAGCCACATAGTCAAATAGTAGCATCTTTTTACTGACAGTCTCGTTATGTAGACAACTTATGCAAGGACACCCAAGGGAACGTAATGCATATTCAGGAAAAAGAACTCAAATGTATCAGACACTTTGTGACCATAAGTTACGAAAAGGGTTATGGAGACCATGAATATTTTTTGTATAATTTTGTGGTTGGGTCCTAAATTGAGATTCTGGATGTCAATACATGTCTCATTAGGATGAGAATCATGCCACGCATAGTTCTTGAAATATAGTTTAACATCATGCATGAAGAGAGCATGGATGATCTTAGTTTAGGGTCATAGATCTCAGACCATAGTTATGGAGACACATCGTGCATTTGTTATAAACTTGAGGTGAATCAAGACCAGGGTGTTCTATATCACGCCATGTGCTCCCAGGGGGACTTTTCAGCCAAGGTACTGAAAGTGGAGTTTGGGGTTAGGCTCAAAGGCTCGGGGCTGGACTCATGGAATTATCGAGTGTTCCTATGTATCTCATAAGGATTAGAATCAATCAGAACATTGTTCTTAAAACACCCTTTGTTTAGATTTGGTTTGTACATATGAGGGGTGAAGAGGACTTTATTGTAATTATGGATGAACCCAAGATTAAAGACTTGGGTGTCACTACATATCTCATAAGGATGAGAATCAAGACAGACATAGTTCTTGATATATGACATAGTTGGAGACCATGTCAATGATGATTCCTCTCAAGTGAGGGCGTCAGAGATTATTGTAGTTCATTTTTCATACAGGACAAAAGTGAAAATATTTTAATGTCATATGCATGGACCAATGCTAGGAAGTTTAATTTCGTGTAGCAAGGACAATGGGGGACTATATAGTATAATATAATATAGTTAGGACTATGGGACGTACACAGTTTAATGTCATGTAGGATGAATGTGAACCAATATGAATATGACGGTTGATGGGGTCTTCACGGATCAACATCGTATGGGATGGAGGTGAATCGATGTGAAGAAAATGGTTTCAGGCTTGAACCTCAAGAGGTTGCCTATGTACCCCACCTAAAAGGTAAGGATCAAAGTCCGTGTAGTAAAATTGAGAGGGATTCGATGATCAGGGTGTACTTGAGTACAATGACCCAAAGATGATATTTGGACATAAGCGTGGTTAATGGCCTAGAGAAGATGTCATGGTCAAAGCTTACTCTAATCTCACGTGAGTTGTTCTCGGTGTGAGAAACAAGAGGTACCAACAAACCTGATTATCATGTCACGAAAGATGCGACCACGAAAGATGGTGTGGGGCTTATGCATGGTTACCTTCCTGGGGTACGCATGGAAATAGAGTTTAAAAGACAATCTCACATGCGACGATCACAATTTAATGTCATGTTTCATAGACATGGGGTGCTTTGCAGTTTAACATCTTACAGCTCGGATGATGAACAGTTTAACATCATGTTGGACAATAGGGGCACAGTTTAACGCCATGTTGGATGATAGAGGGGGATATGTAATTTAATGTTCTGTAACAAGGACATATGGTGTATATGTGTTACACAAAATACTTCTTCAAGAATCTTTCATTGGTTGGAGTTGTAACAAGATCTCCATCCATTGAGATTAAATAATAAGCTTCATTGGAGTAGTCCCTATGTATTGTGTAAGGTCCTTACCAATTTGGCTCAAGATTTGGAGTCTTATTTCCTAGTATCATTGGGGTTCTGAGGACCAATACCAATTCTCCTTGAATGAATGAATTAAGATGAACTTTTTTATTGATATCATGTTCTATTCGATTCTGATAGACTTCTAAATGGTGGAGTCTACACAATATTTTTTCATCTAGTCATTCCAATTCATCCAATCACTTTTGAAAATGTTTATCTATATATAAATGATCAAAAATGGAAACTCTACGAGACAGTAATTGAACTTCAAAAGGCAAGACTGCTTCTGTTCCATATACAAATGAATATGGAGTTGATTGTGTAGCAGTGTAGGTGGTAGTCCGATAAGCCCATAGAGCATGAAAAAGTTTATCAGGCCATGACTTCTAATCTATCCACCATATTTTGAAGTATGTTTGAAAGAGTCTTATTGAAAGCCTCTACTTGACCATTAGCTATTGCATGATACTGAGATGAATGATTGGATCTGATATTGTATTCTTGATACAATTTTCTTACCTCAGATGAACAAAATTTGGTTCCATTATCCTTCAATATGGAATGAGGAACACCAAATCATGTAATTATGTTAGACTTTAAAAAGCTAAAAATGATTTTATCATCAACTTCTTTGAGAGATATTAACTATTCCCATTTGGAAAAGAAGTTAGTAGTTGTAATAATATACTTAAACTACTTAGCTATAGCTGGAGGATAAGGTCTTACTATATTTATTCCCCATATAGCAAACGACGAAGACTATTTAGCTTTATAAAGCAACTCCAGGGGTTGATGAATGAATTTGGCACATACATGGAAAGAATGACACTTCTTAGTGAAATCATCACAATATTGCATCATTGAAGGCCATAATTATCCAAGACTTCCAATTTAACCAGAAAGATTATGTTCAGACTAGTGGGCACCAGAAACTCCTTCATGTACTTCATTCATGAAAACCATTTTATCTTCACCATAAATACATATGAATATAATTCCATAAAAACCTCTCTTGTAGTGAATTTTTTGGTGATCTGGGCTATCAAAAAGAGTAAATATGACCACACGATGCCAGACTTGTTCTTTCCTGGCTCTATCAGGTGGGAGTGTTCCATTTTGAAGGTATTCCATGATAGGTGTCATCGTTCTTGTAGTATGACCATATGATTCAGAAATGGGTCTGATTTCATTGATTTACTCTGTTCTGATTTGAAAAAAAGGTGAAAATATATGATGGTGGGCAATATTGATGATTGTTTCATCCGAATTAGGATTTTCTAGGTCTGTGGCTACATTATCCAGTGCATCATCATGTGAATTTTTTGATCATGGGACATAAGAAAATGTCAGTTCTGAGGGAAATTCTACCATTAACTCTCTGACATAATCACACAAAAGGATTAAATCTTCCTTTATGATTGCATAATCCCCATTTATTTGTTTGATTACCAAATCTGAATCACCTTTTACCTTCAAGTGATTCACTTGTGCCTGAAGCGCCAATTCCAAGCCTGAGATTAGAGCTTCATATTCTACTTCATTGATTGTATCGCCTTCCAAAAATAAGAAGGATAGGGTATCACTATTTTTTCTAGGGAAATAAGAACGATTTCTAACCCACCTTTATTGAATTTTGGATCTTCTATTTTCTTCCCTGTTGGACTTATGGAGCCACCATCAATGTATATTTCCCATGATTGAGGGTTATCTTGAATAGAGAAGTCTTCGTCAACATGATGTTCAATATTTAAAGATATATCTTCTACATATGGGTGATCAGCAAAGAAATCAGCAAGAGTTTGGACCTTTATTTCCTTTTGAGAAACATACTGGTAATCAAACTACTGCAAAATAACATCCCACCATGCCATATGTCCTGTAAGCATTGGATGACTAAGGATAAATTTGAGAGTGTTATTGCAAGATACCAATTGGACCTCATGATGTTGCATGTATTGTGTCAATTTCTGAACTGCAAATATTAATGCTAGGAATCATTTTTCAATACATGAATATCATGTTTCTGCCTCAAGAATAGTCCGACTGAGATGGTAAAGGTTGTTTTCATTCCCTGCATCATTCTTTTGGGCAAGGAAGGGACCCAATGATCGCTCTAAAGATGTCACATAGAGAATAAGTGGTCTTCCTTAAAAAGGTGGAATTAATACAGGTGGAATCAAGAGATATATCAAGAGGGTATTGAATGCTTCTTGACATTCTTCGGTCCACTGGTAGGTGACTCCCTTCTTCAATAATCAGGTAAAGGGTAAACACTTGCCTACCAAATTGGAAATGAAATGCCGAATATAGGCCAAGTGTCCTTGATGTATTATTAATTCCATAAACTTTCTAGGAGGTAACATGTTATGGATTGATTTTATCTTCTCAGGATCAACTTCAATACCACAATGGCATACAACAAAGCTGGTAAATTTTCCTAAGGTTACCCCAAAATCAGATTTCAGGGGGATCATCTCCAAATTGTGTTGTCGAAGATTGATGAATATGATTTCCAGATCGGCCGTGTGATCAAACCATTTTCTGGATTTAACCACCAAATCATCCATATAACATTCAACAAATTTCCTTAAAAATGGTTTAAAGATATGTTGCATGGCACGTTGTTATATTACACTCACATTCTTCAGGCCAAAGGGAATTAAATGATAGAAATACACACCTTGAAGAGCTATGAAGGCTGTAGACTCATCATCTTCTAGGTCCATTTGTATTTTATTATACCCAATGTAACCATCCATGAAGGAAAGAGATTCTTAGATAGCTATTTCATCAATTAAGAATTCTGCGATCAGAACTGGAAAATCACCCTTAGGACAATGCCGATTAAGATATCTGAGTCAATGCAAACACTAATTTGTCCATTATTTATTTTCAGAGGGACAATATTATCCATCCACTTGGGATATTGAACTTATCTAAAAAAGTTATCCTTAATAAGCTTATCAACATCAGGTTCAATTTTGGAAGCATAAGATGGGTGTCTTCTTCTTGCTGCTTGCTTGAATCCTCGATGATCTTCTCGAAAACCCAAATGATGAGTGGAAACATCAGGATCAAGGCCTGTAATTTCTATATAATTCCAAGAAAATACATCTCAATTTTTCTTTAGAAATGAAGTATACATTTCTTTCTCTTCAAGAGTCATGGATGCACTAATTAAAGTGGGGAGTGGATCTTATTTTGTAACTAGATTTATTTATCTGATTTCATTCATAGTGGTAGAGATACCCTCTTCAAATTCTGGAGGAGCGTCCTTGAGATCTTACTCTTATTCATTAATATGGGTTACTTCTTTTGTTTCTACTTTCATAGTGGATGACAAAGTAGAATTTTCATGGTCAGGAGGGAAGTTAAAATTTGAACAACTTGAAGAAGAGATTTCCATTTCTGACCCTATTGATGATGAAGGGTCTTCCTGGGGTGATAGAGAGGAGATGATGGATTGAGAATCAACATCATTGTTTTCCTATGGTATTTATATAAATTCTTCTGTCTTTGTTGATGAATTATAGAATTTATGGATTTCAGAGGATGAAATTAAGACATCTCCATTTAATATTTCATCACTGCTTGGGGAATCAACAATTTCTCCCATGATATCTGGCTTTATTACCATAATTGACATTATGGAAGTTTCCATAACAGTGTTTGGATTTAGGTCTATCCTGTTAATTTGACTGATAGGTAACACATAATCTGTACTCACATGTATGAATGGGTTTATTGGAATATTTTCCAAACCATTTGGAGCATGAATTTTTGTGACCTTCTTTGCCATTGATTTTTCCTCTCCCTCCATGTGATAAAATTCTTCCTCAATGTATTGAGATTCAAACATTTTGAATGGGGCCTTGTCACCAAACAAAGTACCAATTTGACCATTGAAACAATATTTGAGACGTTGATGGTATGACGAAGGTACGACCGCATGTTGATGTAGCCAAGGTCTTCTAAGAAAAATGTTGAAGGCTTTGTCTGGATGAACAACCACGAAATCTGAATTATACACAAGGTATCAAAACTGAATTCTATGTGTAATCTTGCCTAGAGGTTCGTGTTCATTTTGTTCATATCCTTGATACATCAATGTAGAAAGAGATAAATCAGATTCAGTGAGACCCAATCGACGAAGTGTACAAATAGGAATCAGTTTGACTCCTGAGCCATTATCAATGAATGATTGTTGGATGTCCTTGTCATTGACTTTTCTAGATAGATAAAAGGTCTGATATATCCATGCACAACATCATATTCATCTTCATCTGTAAAATATTGTAGGATCAAAATAATTATGTAGATGCTCAATATACAAGAGGGGGGTGAATTGAACACTTTAAAAATATCCTTTGGAACCATTAAAGTTTATTACGAATAACTATTTTTTCCTTAGATAAGGAAAGTTCTATGTTTAACAATGTTAAACTAAGTAAATTCACTACACCTCTAACACCAATTGAAAAAAATGGAATAAGGAATGAAGTTATAAACATCAAGTTTTATGTACTTTCTTAAAACTGGAAAGAGATTTCGAAAGTAGGTTTCGGAAATATGGATCCAAAAAATGAAACTAAACTAAAGATTACAATATGAGATTCTACCTTAAAGCATATAGAATTTAAATGAAAAAGAGTACAAGTAAGGAAGTACAAGAAAGTTATACTTTCCTTACAATACATTATCCAATGGAAAAAAACAGGTAGTAAAACTACAAGTAACAAGATATAAGTCTTTTAACCCAAAGAGAAGGGTATCCAACAACCTTGGATAAAGGACCCTTGATTTATACATTCAAGCAAGTCTGTCTTACCCACACCAGTGTATGCCCTCGATATGAAGATCAGAATCTCTGTCTTGCTATCCCCGCAAGCCCTCAACTTCATGGTAGTTGGAACCTCTGTCTTCACCAGCAAGGAAGACCTCGAACTTCAAGGTAGTCGGAACCTCTATCTTCCTATCCCCGGAAGTCCTAGAATGTAATCAATAACATTCGGAGTCGCACAAAGAAAAAAATGAACGAGCTGTTCAGTACACACAAAGCATGAAAATCTTTCTCTTTCTAGAAATCACCTTAGCAGTGTTTGGTCTCTAGATCGATCAACTTCATTATGTATCGAGCTCCTTCAAATGAGCTTCTATTTATAGGCTCGGTCAGCCTCCTTTCCATTGGCCATATCTTCCTTAAAATTCAGAGGGACCTGTCCACATGTCACTTAACCAACAGTTAGTTTATAACGGAATAGACGACATCGTCTTATAACAAAACAAGTGTAATAGAAAGTATGACATCATTTTAATTCTAACTCAAAAGTTCAGAGTGAAGGTGAGGAGTGAAAGAAAAAATATTAAAGAGTAGACATATTATAAAAGTGTAAGAAAAATGAATTTTCGGAGTCTAAGCAAAAATAATATTTAGAGTCTAAATAAATTCGGAGTGTATAAAGCAATGTCAATCAGATTCTGTTTAATAGGTGAATTCAGAATGAGAATTCAGAATAACAATTCGTCATCAGAATTCATAATGAGAATTTGTAATCAGAATTTGTCATTAGATTTCAGTGTCGAACTTCATGAAAGTTCGTATCTAGAATTTGAAGTGGAACATTATTAGAGTTCATATCCAGAATTCGGAGCCTAAAATTGAATTCTTCATATCAATGTTTTAAATGATTCTGAGAATATAGAAATGATTCTGATTCTTATACTTAAGAAATATATGGATATAGATAATGAAAATATTATAAGGATAATTTTCCTTATAAAAGAAATTTCCTTATAAAAGCGATTTTCATTATAAAAGAGATTTTCCTTATAAAATAAATTTTCCTTATAAAAGCAATTTTCCTTATAAAAGAAATTTTCCTTATAAAAGAAATTTTCCTTATAAAATCGATTTTCCATATAAAAGCGATTTTCCTTATAAAAACGATTTTCCTTATAAAAAGTGATTTTTCTTAAAGATAAGGTGTTTGTGATTTTAAAAACAAGAAGGTATGGAAAATTCATACGGAAAACCTTATTGACTCAAAAATCTCCCCCTTATTGGAATGCACAAACATCCTTACGAAAAAGAAAGACTAAGGAAAAAAACATTAAGTCTTATCTCCCATTGCTTATGGATGTTGATGAATACGGATAACTCTCCCTTAGGCTTTGAAACTCTAAGGATCATATTATAGATTTCTGGAATGTACTTTCATTAAGAATAAGAATGTCTTATTTAATGAAAAAACTCCCCCTTAGAAAAGAGTTCTTTTTCAATCTCACCGTTTGTTAAGGTTCTTTTTCCTTTTCCCCCTTTGTTAGGGTTCTTTTTCCTTCTCCCCATTTGTGATTTTCAAAAAGGATTCGAGGGAATGGAAACTATTACAATGTACCGGAAAAATTAGTAACAACAACAAAAGAGACGAGCAAGAAAGATTTTCATTAAGTTTTAAAGTTAAAAAACAAGAAAGCTATGATACAAAAAAAGATCGGATTTGTCTATTCTGGATCTTTTTCCTTCGACATGAGTCCCTTAAGAATAGTCTTTATCTTCTTCATGTCTTTATGGTCTTCTTCATCTTGCTTCTCTAACACAACTATTCTTTCACATTGAACTTCATGCTTTTCTTCCTGAGCTTCAATCTTTTCTTCCTGAGCTTTCAAAATTTTTTCTTTCTTTAACAACTTCTCTTCAACCTCAATCCGACAATCCCTTTCATTCCTCCACTTTTGAGCAACATAATTCAGCTTCCCATTCAGATCTCTGTCTTCTTGAATCTGGAAATTCTTTTCAGCTGTCAACATTTATACAAAGGAAGAAGTAAGATCATTTAGCTTCCTGTCTTCTCTCTCAAATTAATCTTTAACATTATCTTAGAATTCATCCATGAGCCGCATCTCTTGTACAATTTTCTTCGACCAACTAGTAATTTTCTTACAAGACCTTTTGTGGGATTCATAGCCGACAAAAAAAGTATTTAACTGAACCTCCATCTCTACACATTTATTCATAACCATGGATACATAGTCTGTTTTCTGATTCAAAGTATGTTGGAGCATCTGGCATCTTGAATCAATACTTGAGAAGGTCAGAATAGAACCCACCAACTTCTTTAATGACTGAACAACAAAGTCATGTCCCAACGAAGATGACTCCGAATCCGAGACTTTTCTTGGAGAAATTTCTTCTTCAAATTGCTCATCCATATTTTTAGAAGAATCACCAACTTCTCTTCTCTTTACAGGAACTGAGCTCGGGGTATCGACAACAAGTTGCTTTCCCTTGTCCTTTTTCAGAATGGATTCATGTTCTGGGGTTTTCTGTTCACTATCAGATACATGAACAACATTGTCTTCATCATCAATATCTTTTTGAGAACCATCCCTTACATTCTCCATTTGAGTAATATCATGTAGAAGATTTTCTTCTTCTGCATGATAAGCTACTTCTTGTTCTCATTTATCCTTATCCTTCCCTGGAGTGACTAACTTAGAGGAATCAGATTCTGAAGTTCTGATTGACAGATGTTCCGAATGTGTCTCCTTATAATCTTCTACTTGATTCAATAGATCTCCGGTCTCACAACTTCCTTCAGCAACTGCTTCTTCCTCAACATCTTGTTCAAACTTCTCAACTTACTTGACATGCTTATATTTTACATTCTCTGGAGTAACATAATTTCTTCCTGGAGTCTCAGGTAGAGATTCCAAAGAGAAAGATCTCGGAACTGGAATGTTTGCAGAAGCCATCTCTTTAAACTTAAATAATGTCTGAATCGCCTCAGCTTCGAACATCTTCATCTTGAGCTTCTTTTGCTTCACTTGTTTTTCTAGTTCAACAACTGTCTTTTCCTTCAAGGCCTTAGCCTCCACAGTGTCTAAGCCAATATGAGGCTCCCCTTGCACTCTCTTCTCTTTGACATCTCTCCACTTAGAAACTACCTTATCAGGGTAAGCTTTCTTGTTCTTCGGTTTTGGAGGTGTGGAATGAACTTCCTTAGTTTTAAGATTCTCAGCTTCAACTTCAACTTCTTTAAACTATCTCTTCTTCATTGTCTTAGAAGATACATGTTCAGCAACTCCTAGAACTGATTCTTCTTGAACTGGAAAATCAAAGAACTCAACAGTGTTCCTTTAATCAGAAAATCTAGAATAAGTATCTCTCCCTTCTTCAAACTGTCTTTTTCACCCTTTCTCGGTACGATAAAGCCTTGTACCCATTATTCTAGAATCTGAATATTCGTAGATAGACTAGAAATCTTCATAGCCTTGTCATCTGACAGTCCGAGAGTCTTCAAACCTTTTTCCTTGTCGAAACATCCCTTTGAATCCGGAAAAACATGAGTGATGAACTCAGCTTCTCCTTTATTTTTCAGCACTACCAAGCTGGCTGCCTTGGCATAAGAAAGCTTATAAGTCTTTCCATAAGACATAAATGACAATTTCTACCTACCATCTTCCTTAAATAAGGAAACTGTCTCATAGAACATTAAAAGAAACTCTGAATATACTTCATCTTGATTCCTGGGCTTAGATACATCATCATCTTCCCATATATTATGCTTTATGTTCTTGGATATAAGATAATCATTATTGTTGAAGAAATAAGGTTGAACCAACCTTTCTCTATATACTAACCACTGAGAAATTAGCTTAGAGGATGACATGTCTTGAGAAGATACTTCCACAGACATTCGGATCTGAAGACTTCTGGGAAGTTCGGAACGGAGATTGATGATGATTGGAACTTCTTTAAAACAGATAGGCAGAGATTAGGGACACTGGATCTTAAAAAACCGATGTGGGATGACAATTTGGGGTCCCCTTTAAATAGGCAACGATATAACGGTTCATGTTCCTCAGTTGATCAAACAGTTGTAAATAAACTGAGATCAGATCTGACGGTTGAAAACCAATTCTAAAGAAAACTTGATTCCGATATTTTAAGGTTTTTATTAAAACAAAGATTTAAGAAAACTATAATCCGAAAACAAAATATAAGAAAACGTTATCTAGTAAAATATGATTACGAAAACATAATTAAGGAAATCATACCTTTCGGATTGGATTAGGAAGATTATTCGAAATGGGTAATATTCTTCTTGAAGAAAAATTAACTACGAAAAATCTTTACTATGAAAAGACATAGTTCGTAAAACTGACAACAAAAAACAAACTTAGTACGAAAATAATAATAAAAAATAAAAAATAATTATAAGGATTTTAGTACAAAAATTTCATTACAAGAATTTCAGTATGCGAATGTCATTACAAGAATTTCAGTACAAGAATTTCCTTGTGAATGTCTCAATACAGAAATCTCACTACGAAAGTCTCAGTATGAAAGCCTCAATTCGGAATATTTCAGTACGAAATATTTTTTGTAAAAACTCATTAAAAAATAATGAAAATAACAAACATATGTACTCCCCCTATGAATAGGAGTTTATTACTATAAGGAGACTTTTTTCAACAGAAAGTTAATAATGAAAGATTGCCTTATAGTTATCATTCCTAACTTCTGTTTAATGTATTCAAATCTATCAGAACAAAAATATTTTGTGAAAATATCAGCAAGTTTATCTTTCCTTCCAACAAATTGATGAATAATATCTCTTTTTGTTTTGATAATATTTTCAAAATAGCTTTTGTTCCCCGTCATGTTCCGGGAACATCCACTATCCATGTACCATGTGTTGATGTTGGTACTCTCTTTATTTTCCTGAAATCAAGAAAAGAATTAGACTTTTGGAATCCAAACTTGTTTGGATCCGAGATTTCCATATAACAAAATTTTTGGTACCCACATCTTCTTAGTGAAATAAGATTTGTGAAATACTAGATATTGGGTTTTGTTTAAGGAACAATTCTTTGCTCAGTGACCACCACATTGACACTTGGTACAAAATGGGGCACTTTGAGGAACAAAATAATTGTTACTAAAAATTGGTTTTGCATGCGTATAACCAAATCCGGATTTATTTCATAAAGGTCATTTTTTGAATACATTTTATCAAAATTTTCCTTACCATGGGTAAATTTTGATAAACACTTCTTTAAGGAAAAAATTTCAGACTTGAGTTTTATAACCATGTTTTTATCTTAAAAATCATTAGATTTAGAACTAGAGCAAGGCTTGAAAATACTTTTCTTAGAAATTACTTTTTCTAACTCTTTAGAAAGTGTTTTCTTCTCAGAACTTACTTCCTCAAGATTTTTTGAAATATTTATAAAATCAGAATTTTTTCCTATCAAGATCATTAGAAAGATCTGATATTTCATTCATAAGAATTGAATTCCTAGAGTTTTCCTTATCAAGTTTCTTATTGAGTTTATAGTTCTCAATCTCAAGAAGTTCAGCAAACCTAGAAACTTCTTCATAAGTAGGTGAAGTATTTTCTTCATAAGAAGAGGATTCTTCATTAAAAGATTTATAATACTTACTATCATTAGAATTTAAAGATACATTTGTCAAAGATTCAGATTTTCATACCTTAGCCATAAAACAATGATTGTTAATAGGTAGTCTGGCTACAAGACCAAGATTCTTCTGTCCTGAAGATTCATAATCAGAAGATTCATCTGAAGTGTCACCACCACTGGCACTCCAGGTATCACTAGCTTTCAAAAATTTCATAGCTTTGGCTTTATAATACTTCTTTCTATTACTGTCTGAATTCTTTTCTTTCCTTTCTTTCTTTTTGAGTAGAGGGAAATCTGGTCTAATATGTCCATCTCTCTTACATTTGTGACAAGTAACTTCTCCATCTTTCCTATCTTTACATTCCATTTTCTTATACTTGGATTGGAAATTTCTTTGACCGGCTACCTTGTCCATTCTTCGAGGAAGATTTTCTAACTCATTTTCTGAGATTTCTCTTTCACTAGAATCTGATTAGATAACTATCTTTTTAGACTTGTATTTGGTTACTCTCTCTAGAGTCTTAGCTTTCATTTGATTTGATGTTGTTGTAAAAGCAACAGTACCATTCCCATTCATCTTCTTGATGTTGTCAACATCTCTCTTCATTCTTGTTTCATGTTGAAGAAGATTTCCAAATAGCTCATCAAGAGAAATTTGAGTGACCTTCCTATTATCATCTATAGCTATTCTTTTGGATTCCCACTCATTGGGCATAATATCAATTATCTTATCCACAAGTGTTTCATCATCTAACTATTTCTCTCCAATAGACTGCAAATGGTTGACTATTGTCATAAATCTCTGTTGAACTTTACAAATTGGTTCACCATAAGGAAAATTGAAGCCATGGTATTCAGATCTAAGAATAGCTCTCCTAGTCTCAATCACTTTAGAAGTTCCAAAGTGTGTAACTTCTAACTTCTTCCAGATACAATTAACTGCTTCACAAGAAGAAATTTGGCTATATATATTTCAAGTGATTGAAAAAAGTAAGGTATTGTGTACCTTATAATTGAGTTGATACTCTTTCTTTTCATGGTTAGTGAAATTTCTAACTTTCTTATCAGAACATTATAATCTCTAGTAAGCATAAAAAAGTTGTCCACTCCAGTATTGATAACAAAAGTCTTCATTCGATCTCTCCAGTACTCATAGTCATTACCATAAAAGATTGGTGGTATTGTAGGATTTATATTATCAATGGAACCAACATTGACTCCTTCCATACTTAAAATAACATTTGGCACAAAAACTTGTTAGTAGAAAAATTTCGTAATCACAAAGTTCGGAATGATAATTTGTAATGACAATGTTCATAATGACAAAGTTCGGAATGACAAAGTTCGTTCTAAGCAAGTATGATGAATAAAGGAAAATGAACAAGAAAAACTTATACGTGAGTATAATTATTTCAGAGACCTCCTCTGATTCCAATTTTAGGATCGAAATAATGATGTAGATGCTCAATATACAAGAGGGGGTGAATTGTACACTTTAAAAATTTTCTTTGGAACCATTAAAGTTTATTACGAATAACTATGTTTTCCTTAGATAAAGAAAGTTCTAAGTTTAAAAAAGTTAAACTAAGAAAACTCACAACACCTCTAACACCAATTGCAAAAAATGGAGTAAGGATTGAAGTTATAAACATCATGTTCTATGTACTTTCTTAAAACTGGAAAGAGATTCAAAAAGTATGTTCCGGAAATATGGATCCTGAAAATGAAACTAAACTAAAGATTACAATATGAGATTCTACCTTAAAGCGTATAGAATCTAAATGAAACAGAGTACAAGTAAGGAAGTATAAGAAAGTTATAATTTCCTTACAATACAATATGAAACGGAAACAAACAAGTAGTAAAACTACAAGTAACAAGAAATAAGTCTTTTAACACAAAGAGAAGGGTATCCAATGACCTTGGATAAAGCTCCCTTGATTTATACATTCAACAAAGTATGTCTTACCCACACCAGGGTAAGACCTCGATATGAAGATCAGAATCTCTGTCTTGCTATCCCCGTAAGCCCTTAACTTCAAGGTAGTTGGAACCTCTGTCTTCCTCTTCAAGGAATCCCTCGAACTTCATGGTAGTCAGCACCTCTATCTTCCTATCCCCAGAATTCCTTGAATGTAATCACTAACATTCGGAGTAGCACGAAGCAAAAACTGAACGAGCGGTTCAGTTCACACAAAGCATGAAAAGCGTTCTCTTTCTAGAAATCACTTTAGCAGCATGTGGTCTCTAGATCGATCAACTTCATTGTGTATCGAGCTCTTTAAAATGAACTCTTATTTATAGGCTCGGTCGGCCTCCTTTCCAACGGTCATATCTTCCTTAAAATTCGGAGGGTCCTGTACACGTGTCACTTAACCAAAGGTTAGTTTATAATGGAATAGACGACATAGTTTTATAACAAAACAAGTGTAACAGAAAGTATGACATCGTTTTAAGTCTAACTCAAAAGTTCGGAGTGAAGGTTCGGAGTGTAAGAAAAAATATTAACGAGTAGAAAAATTATAAAAGTGTAAGCAAAATGAAAGTTCAGAGTCTAAGCAAAAATAATATTTGGAGTCTAAATAAATTCGGAGTGTATAAAGCAAAGACAATCAGATTTTGTTTAATAGGTGAATTCGGAATGAGAATTCGGAATGAAAATTTGTCGTCAGAATTCGTAACGAGAATTTGTAATCAGGATTCTTCATTAGATTTCGGTGTCAAACTTCATGGGAGTTCGTATTCAGAATTCAGAGTGGAACTTTATAAGAGTTCATATCCAGAATTCGGAGCCTAGAACAGAATGCTTCATATCAAAGTTTTAAATGATTCTGAGAATATAGAAATGAATTCGATTCTTATACTTATGAAATATATGGATATAAATAATGAAAATATGATAAGGATAATTTTCCTTATAAAATAAATTTTCCTTATAAAAGTGATTTTCCTTATAAAATAGATTTTCCTTATAAAATCAATTTTCCTTATAAAAGCAATTTTCCTTATAAAAGCAATTTTCCTTATAAAAGAAATTTTCCTTATAAAAGTGATTTTCCTTATAAAAGTGATTATCCTTATAAAATCGATTTTCCTTATAAAAGTGATTTTTCTTAAAGATAAGGTGTTTGTGATTTTCAAAACAATAAGGAATGTAAAAGTCATAAGGAAAACCTTGTTGACTCAAAAAATATATCACTGCATGGCATTCTGCATGATCATTCTCTATATGGTAGACCTCAGCTGCAACAATTTCCATTTCGAATTCTTGAGGACTTTACAAAGCCTCAATAAGCGCCACATGAAGATCTTTTGATAGATTCAAGGCATCCAGAATTGATAACATGGCTGGTACTTGGGCCAAATGATTCAATACATCATACTTTGGGTCCAAAGGTCTGCGTTTCATAGCATGAAAATGTGGTTTTGTATATGCCATGTAAGTTGATGCTTTGGCAGTAGATGCATCCTATATTGGGGCAGGAATTGGAAACACTCCTGGCTTCAGTATATTATAGTGAATAGGCCTATATATTCATTGATATGAATAAGGTTCAACCTCTAACTGGTCCTCAAAAATAACTATGTCAGGACCGAATCTGCCATGTATGGAAGAACTTTCTTGTACCTGTTGAGCCCACTGAAGGGATTTCCACGAGTTTTTTCTGCATATACAGTTCTAGCAGGGGTAGGATTGAAATAGTGTCTTCTGGAATATCCACGTCTTCTTTTGTATCCTAGACCTCTGTCTCTTCCTCTAATTCATCTGTTAGTTATAGGGAACCTATGCTCATCATGATCAAAACTATCATTGGCATAGGGATCCGTTAAATGAATCATGTTAATAGAACCAAAGATCAATTCTTCATCTGATGAAGATTATGCCTGATGAACCAGTTCAGGCTATTCCATTTGGTGGGGCAGTGCCCATACTTTTGAAGCAGATGACATAAAATCTGCCAAAGTCAATGATAACTTATGATTCGACATGATCTTGCCTTCTTATGACTGCTCTTCTTTCCTCAAATTACACCACTTCTTTGAAATTTTTTCTTCTGATGAAGGGGTTTTGCTGTAGAAAAAAATAATAAAAGGCAACATTGGTTGATTCAATTGTGTTCGTAAAATTGCATGAGTTTGGTTGACCATTTTACTAACAATCCAATCATCATATTTCTGCGCATTTTTACTTTTGACTTTGTGCCACTCGCCTTCTTTCTCTGGATCAGTAGCAGTAACACATTCTACCTGGGCTGAAGAAAATTTCAGTTTTACTTGTCCAGAGTCCACCATCTTTTGTAGGAGGTCTTTGAAGAAAAATCTCTTTTGAATGGGATGCCCCAACATCTGATGAAATGGGCAACAGTTGGGGAGGTCTTCATCTCCTTCCTTTTTTGGCCTTTTGGGTTTTGGAAACCGAACCAGATTGTTTTCCAAAGCTAAGATGAAGTAACCAGGAACGTGTTCATTCCAGAAAGAATAAAAATTATTCTTTAAATCCTCATTTTTTTTTTGCCTTTGACCTCTTTAATCATCTTAATGAGGTGGAAATTGTTGTTGGATCTCAGGAGGTGGACCCCTTAAATATGATGAAGGTTTTGAAGTGGAAGTAGGTACAGGTGCTTGTTTATGTGTAACTATAGTAGTTGCTTCCTTTCTTATTTTCCTTCTTGGAACTAATGAAATTACACGAGTTTTAGCCCTAACCCGGTAGGCCCTAAGGCCTTCCTTTTTTTAATTTTATTATAGATAATCCCTCTTTTAAGGGTTTAAGGGGAACCCATACATGACCCGTAGGCCCAAGGAACAAGGCCCGTCATGACACGCAATACATGACTCGAAGGCCCTGAGGCATACCATGCCCATTACATGACCCGTAGGCACAACCCACTAGATCTTCCCCTCCCCAGCATCTTGAATCCTTAATCTTCATATCTCCCCACCTTGCATTGATGATCTACTAGCATTGCCACGTTCAAAGTTGCACTGTGCCTGGTCCCGATGGCGGCTGCCATACCCTCTCATTCTTCCAATCTAGTTAGCTCTGCATCTAGTGGTTGTTACTCCGGTTACTCTGATCCTCTTCTGGGGCATGTTCTGTGTGAACAAGGCTACTACATGGTCTACGTGACCCGAAGGCCCTGTATCCCAAAGGCCTTTGATGACCCGAAGGCCCTAGAGACCCGTAGGCCCAAACTGGTGGCCCGAAGGCCCAAATCGGGTGAATAGTTCTGGCTGCTACAGTACCAAACAGTAACTACTACAGTACCTACTACAGTACTGCTACAACGAGAAATGAAATCCGAAACTCTATCATTTCCCTTTGCTTACAGTTTGGAAGATCACAAACTGTCATCTTTGGTAATGTTGAGCTAAATTGAAGAAGGAATTTTTGACAGAGATCTTCCCACCCAGTAATTGACCGAGATTGAAAACTTGTATAATAGAAAAAAGCAGGTTCTTTTAATGACTGCAAAAAACACATGAGCTTAACTGCTTATTTTTTTTGAGGAGTTCCCATCATAGGATCACAACGAGAAACAAAATGTGTTATGTGTTGTTCTGGATCTCCCAAAACATTAAAAATTAGGAATGCGGTACTTGCAAAATTTGATGGGGGAGGAATTGCATCCACCCATTCAAGGTAAGATCTCTTTTACTGTTTAACTAGTGTACTTCTTCCTTCCATAGCTTCCAACCTAGCTATTAATGACTCAATTTTAGTCATTAATGTTTGAGAAAATTATGGTTGAGCTTGGACTTGAGTAGGTGTAATAACTGGAGTTTGGACGAGTGTGGCGACCAGTACTTCCACTAATGGTAGTATTGCCTGCTGTTGTCATGTATGACCCATAGGATTGGACCTGTGAGGGTGTACTTGTAAAGGGGGCTATTCTTGATCGACTCCAATAGCTGTAACAAATTCCCTTGATAGATTAACTCCAGCATGCTTAGGAGGAAGACTACCATGAAGTAGATATGCATTTAAAATCCGTAACTCTTTCATTTCTTCTTCTTACTGCGCAAGTCTCTCTTCAAGTGAAAGTGATTGACTTTCTCCCGCAAAAAATTGAGATGTAATATGACTTTTTCTTTTCCCTTTATTGGACACTTTTCAGAGAGGGGGAGTTGTTTATTTGAAGGCATACCTAGATTCTGGGTAAGCCTTTGATTTCAAGTATGCACACCTTCTTCATTTGTTCCGGTGTATATAGCCTCTTGAACATGAAAGTCTTCATCCAATTCCTCTGAGTGAGCCTCATGTTCTGGGGGACCAATAACAACGACATTGATGACATTTATCAATGCATAACGCATTGCAGCCCTTCTGTTAGAATTTCTACAATAATGTCTTCTTCAATGTCCTTTATGAGATATTGCCTTTTTTTGGTTCATCCCTCAGGAAATTATTGAGGAACCATAATTTGTAGGTAATTTCTTGATAATTAACCTATGAGTTCCTCTTGTGGCTTCTTCCCTAATTGAGAAAAGTTTGAATATTGGTGAGGATGAGATTGAGATTTTAAAAAAGTTTCCAATCTTATTGACCGGGGATGTTCCTGTTTTTCCTGCTCAACTCCTCGAATCCTATATGTTGATCCCAAGGGTTGGATTAAAAGGGTCCCCATCCCAGAAAGTTAAGGTGGCTCTTGAGCTGCTATATCTAAAACTTTATTAAAATATCTCCTAGTTTTGCATTTTTTAGTCCAAAAATTGCCCGAATGCATCATCTGACATCCACTCAAATCACCTAACTCAGATGACCGTTGGATTATTTCTGACACCACTATCACATGATGATGTGAATTCCTTAAATGATAAGCCTATTTGATATTCTCATTTTCTTGATGCAATAGTAATTTGAAAACTTTTTCTTTATATGCCTTACTTTGGGAAGAACTAGTTGAGGCATGTTCTTGACCATGATTTTGATTACACAAAAAACTAGTTAGATGTGGCCATCCATGTGAAATAACATTACATGAGACCACTTTTGGTGGGATTTGTTGACTAGAGAGCATAGTTAAATGCAATTCTCCATAAAAACCACATCCCCTGATATGAATACCAGATGGGGCATTGGTAATTAACTGGCGCAAACTTTTTAGTGCTCCAAGGCATGTACGCGGAAGGGATATCTACTGCTTTCAACCTTTGGATGTCAGGAAACTATGAGAGATGCAAAGTCAATTTGGAATTCCATCCCTTTTATTACCTTAACATGATTTTCATATTCATCATAAGCTAATATTTTCTCTTTTAAGTGACAAAGAGTTTTCTATATGTTGAGACGAATATCGTGAATACAATATTTTTTCAATGATTCTGGAATATCATACTGAGAGTCAGGAAAAGGCCAACACATGGCTGGTATTTCACCTTTTTCCAATTGTTTTCTCATATTCAGCACTTCCTCTTTGTCATTTGATGAAGATTATTCTACCTATTTGGACCAAAACTGATGCTTCATTGTTGCATCATCAGATTCAACAATAATGGTAGAGAATTCATTTGTCAAATTAGAAGATGAATGACCCAGGGGTGGTTTGGAGAATGAACTACACCTCAGGCTATCTTCTCATTGAGAAATTATTTCACTTACTAGTGGTAAGGCATCAGACATGACTGGCTTCGCATTTGCAAGTTCCACAAGACAAGAGGGATTTCTTGTTACTGCATTTTCCAATGAATAATTTTCTAGGAAATGCGAATTAATACTCTGTAGAGGACCTTCGTAGATAAATTCATCATCATAGGGAGGGCCACCATGGTGGGATACAACAAAAGATGAAACCTTTTTCTTTTTGGTCATCTGGCCACACAGAGGGTTATCGTGGCTCTCATCTGAAGATGATGCTTTGAGATTGACCAAATTGTCATGAAGCAAGCCTTCATGAGGAAGTGTCTGATGAAGACCTTCGAAATTATTGTTTTTATTTCAGGAATTTGGAAATTAGTGAGTAGAATCTTGAGTTGCAATAGATAATTGTCTGAGGGCTCCAAGAACTCCAGCATTGAGCAAGACCTTATTATAGATTGGCTCTTGATTTTTTAACTGTGATGGATGGGTCTTTTTATTGGACACCTTATTACTCACTTTGGAAACAACTTGTTGATGAAAGTGGTTATTATGGGTATGTTTATGTGCCCACTCAGGAGAAATGGTCAGGTTAGGCTGACTATATCCATTTAAATCGGGTGTATGTGCCCAACCTGATTGTCCATATGACATGGGAGAGTATACCCCACGAACCACCTATTCTAGAAAAGAGGTGTTTATCTACATCGGGGTGACATGTTGATTAGTCACTCCACTGATATTGATAGATTTATGTTCATTTTCTTGTCATGTTACTGAAGTTGTTATAATATTCTGACAGGTATCCAGAATATGGGCATGGATTTGCTTCTGCTCTTTCACCATTTTCAGAATGTTCTTGGAGACTTTAGCTGTCATAATGGGAATATACATTCATTCTTTGTTTAGATTAGGTGTGTGTTCCTTCTCCTTTCATCATTTTCCTATCAGTGAATTTTGATAGTACTCATGTGCGGGGGCATAAAGTTGTGTATACCTTTTGTTTGTCATTGGATCTTTCCAATTGACATCTCCGGGTGCTACCAAATGTGACTATTGGTTAACAAGATGAATTTCAGGTGTATGTGTCTGCTGATTGTTCTCTAACAAATATGATTGATGAACTTCCTTCAATATAGGCAGACGATACTGTTGGTAGAATTGATGAGTGTAAGCAAGTGTATGTGCCTGTTTACCGGTGGTCACCACATTTTGTTGGCAGGCTTCTTTGTATGCAGTCAGATGAGCCTGTTTAATGGATAATGATTTATAAATAGGTTTATGTGCCTACCTATAGTACTCCATCAGAAAATCCTTGTGGGATTGGTGTGTTACTACCAGACGAGTCTTCTAGGCAGTGAAATTAGGACGGATGGGTGCATATGCCCACTTTTTATTTTTCATAAAGTTAGGTTGATGGAATTCTTTAGTGGGGGAAGAGATAAGAACCTACTAACTATTAGCTGAATTCCACCTCTACTGGTTCATCTTGCATGCTTGAGTCTGAGGAACTTGGGCTGAACACATAGAGGTGATACCCCCATCATGTTGAGGGTGCACTACCACATGAGTCCTCAGGAAGGACTCCTGTCTTCTTGAACTGATACCTTTAGTGACCTCTTGATTCACCTCTCTATAATATGGAAGGGACTGGTTTTTGCATTCCAAGGATTTATACCCGAAATGGTTGGAGATGGTGGTTGAAACCACCTGCATCTTGACCACTGGTCGTCGCTATCCGAACATCCAGGGTGAGTTGTTAACTTGGAAGGCTTGCCGAGCGGCCTCCAGATTCAGGATGGTACCATGTTGATGGTATTCCCTCACCAATGCATTTGAGACCCACCATTGAAGATGATGAGTAGGTGACATCATCCTCTAAGCGGATGGGGATCCAGTAGGAGTAGCGGTCGAGGCATTCATAGGTGTGAAACTTATAGAAGCCATTTTGTGTTGGAGAGAGATCTTGGAAAAGAGTTCCTTTTTGATATAGCAGACACAAGAAAGATAAGTCTGGCCAGTATGCATCTTTTGGATGAGCACATATGTTATTGATTGCTTTGTTGGCCCTCATATTGAGTTTAATAGGGGTCTATCAAATAATAAAAACATCATTTAACATGGTTAAGGATTCACATCAGGTTCACCATTTTTTTTGTTTCCTCTGGAAATGGAGATGAACTTGTTTGTTTAAGGTTCAAACATTCCAATCGGTTTCTAACTGGTTTATTTTTAGAACTGGAAACACCCAATGATTCTATATCAATTTGGACATAATTTCCAAAGGTAGGTGCTCATTAGTTGTGGAGCGATGAGGCTTAAGAATATTCATTGGTCGAGAGGATGGGAGGTCAGGATAATCACACCTTTTTGGTCGAAATTATTGCCTACTCCGGGACTCTCGTATAGATTTAATTTATGTTCAAGAATCATTATTAATTCACCAAGCATGAAAATTATTTTTCCTTTAGATTTGGAAATCTATGATTTATATGTATGAGATTTAGAGAATCTTTTATATGTACTTGAGGTTCTTCATCGATGGAGAATCATCTGTATGTTTTAGAGATTCTTAGTCAATGGTATCTTTCAATATGTTATATAGAATTCCCTTGGTCATTATGATGACCATACTGGTTTTAAATCCACTCAGTGGGGCACTTTAAGTTTATTGTCCTTCAGAAAGACATGGATTATTTCAGAGTTGGGATTGTACCCGGATATGGGGTACCTACGTATCCTTGTTAAAAAGGAATCAGATCCTACATAGATTGATAGTAAGGATATAGTTTAATGTCATATGTGATAGAAAAGAATTAATGAAATATGGTATTGATCCTTATAAAGGCTTCCTACATACTTTACTTTTAAGGTAGAGATCAAAGACCATGTAGTTAGGGTGAAGAAATATTGGTCTTATGCATGGTTAACGACCCAAAAAGAGATGTCGTGATTACTTTTACACACTATGCTCATGTGGTTCATGCTCATTGTGAGAAACAAGTGGTATCAGTAAACCTGACGATTGTGCCACGAAAGATGCAGTCACAAGAAATGATATGGGGCTTATGTATGTATGCCTTCCCAAGTAGATGAAGACTAGGACTTACTTCTGGAAAGAAGCCCAAGAGAAGGGTCCATAAAGGTATTTGTACTTTAGAGGGATTTAGAGTTTTAACATAGGGCTTACTTCTAAGTATGATCCCCAAATTAAAGGGGACTTATAACTTCGGGCTTACTCCTGAGAAGGAGGCCCAAATTAAAATAGACTTATGATTGGGGCTTATTCCTGAGAATGAGGCCCAAATAAAAATAAATTAAGATTGGGGATTATTCTTGAGGAGGATGCCCAATGTTAAGGGAAATTATGACTGGGGCTTACTTTTGAGAAGGTGGCCCAGGCTAGGGGGACTTAGGGATTACTCCTGCGGATGATTCCCTAATTAAAAGATCATCTCATCTTAAAGGATGAGGTTACATGGAGGAAACCTCTAGTGGTAGGGATATGAAGCCTGTAAATCATGAGGTTTTGGGAGAGGTTCTATGAGAATTTCTTTCCGATAAGGAATCCAACAAATTAACGATTCCATAAATGTCTTTAAAAAGGGTTTTGAGGGCTAATAACTCAAAGATGATAGGTGAATGGGATAGATGCACACAAATGAAGTTTACACGCAAGTGTAGGTCGCATAAGTCATTTGGCGCGCAAGTCTTGGTTGCACAAGTGTACTTGCACGACATGGGTTCACCTAGGAGACGAAGGATCTGTAGGGTTATACTTGGGTGAGACTTAACTCAAGCCTTCAGTATTGTCCTAAGATGTTTCCTAAAGGGCGGTGCACAAGTTTCATTGAAAGGATAGGGTGGAGTGCAAGTGTTTCCATATTTAAGGAGGTCTGGACACTTAGACATGCAAGTATTGATGAATACTAAACACTTAGTCCTTATCCTACTTCTTCAAGTATTCAATTCTATGTAAAACGTTACCTAAGATGCTTTCGGAAGAGTTGAGTTGAATACTTGGGCGACCATAGCTTGAATTTTACTTTTGGGAAATTTTCCGTGAAATGGGGGGCCCACAGGGGATATTTATAGGCAACCCTGCACCTTGGGATAAAAAATAGGGCGCACAAGTGAGCTTCATGACTCATAAGTGGTGCGCAAGTGACTTGCATGACTTACTCTAAATGTGTTCTGAGTTCATGCCTTTGTCAATTTTATTTGATGTTCTTCAAAAGGTGACCCTCTTTGTGCTTAATATATTCCCCTTTTCTATTAGTTGGACTTTGTGATGAAAAAGAGAATCAACAGTGGTACTTATATCATCTGGATGTTACCTGTGTGGTAGTTCTACCTTTGTGGTGTTTTCTTCATGGTGTTACACATGTGGTACTTCTATGTTCGTGTTGTTACCTATGTGGTACTTATACCTTCGTGGTGTTGTCTTTGTGGTGTTACCTGTGTGGTACTTCTATCTTTGTGGTGTTACTTGTATGTTACTTCAACTTTCCTGGTGTTACCTTTGTGGTATTCTTCTCTCCTGTGTGAGATGAGTATATCTTGATAAATTAGGTATATGTATGTGCATATACCTTAGTAGAGTTGATTTATATCGCTTTGTACTTTGAGTTGTGGTCTTGCTTTGTGGTATTTCTATTATGGAACTCTGATTGACCTACAGGGGTCTTGGAGTCCCTACTGAGTATCAGTATACACACCCATGCACGAGCTATGCCCGCACCTTTTTGTGTCTTGCGCAGAAGATGAACAATATTGATTGAGTCTGAGAGAGACAGGTCTGGATGGTACTCAGAGGTGGACCATTTAGCTTGATGGGACGTAGGGACTACTGATCGTGAGATGTGCCTACACTTTATGTAGGATCCTTGGTGGACGATCTAGGAGCTATTTTTCACTTTTTAGTTGTATTTTTTCTTTTCATTTGTACTTGTACTTTTTTAGTTGGGCTTGTATTCCGGCCTCTTTACTTTCATCACAATTTAACTACAACAATTTACTTCGTGGTTTCTTATCATTGTGTTCTTGTACTGTGTGTCTATATAGGATAAAAGGAAATTCCTACCCATTATAGGGATACATATTTTCGGTGCTATTCTCTAGACCCAGGCCTATGGAAGGCAGGCTTGGGGTAGTCACGACATGAGTCCTAAGGGACAGGTCTTGAGAAAGTGGTATTAGAGGAGTTGGTAATACCTAAGAACTAGGACTCTGATCTTTTCTATGTGGAAATAGTGTTAAGTGTTATGAGTGTGGTTTTCAGTTTAGGTAATCTGATGTTAGTGCAGTGGCCAACATATCCATACACCAAGAACTTGAATTATGATGTCCAACTCGGTGCAATAAAACACTGATTGCGTGTGTTTTGGAAGTGTTTTCCTTGGTTTCTTTGGAGTTAGCTCACCAGGTATAAATTAATGACCATGGAGCAACTATTCTTTTTCAGGATTCCACCGCATAGATAGCCATAGAGTATTCCCGAGATAGTACATGATGATGGACCATTGAGCAATGAGGAATCAGTTTTGGGCCCTCTTACCACGTTAGCACCTTCGGGTGGTGTACCGGCTATATCAATACATGTTGGCCAACAATTACAACTGGAAGTACCGGTACACTACACATGTAGGCCTTGTGCCTTAAAAATGTTTCAACATTAGAGAAGCC
Organism: Viscum album; assembly: GCA_963277665.1. Taxonomy (NCBI): domain Eukaryota; kingdom Viridiplantae; phylum Streptophyta; class Magnoliopsida; order Santalales; family Viscaceae; genus Viscum; species Viscum album. The sequence continues at coordinate 2,057,634,934 of OY728133.1, read as the reverse complement.
TCAGGTCCCGAGGCATGCCCGACTCACAGGAGGCTAAGGACTGGCTTGAGGAGGCAGCCGAGTTTCCACCTAGCCGGGGAACCATTCGATCAAATGGCAGTCCTGGTAACGAGCCTTCTACATGGAATAGAAAGATGATGACAGGGTTTAAATTACCCTGATCATGCGAAGAGGTGACTTTTTGTGTGTACAATATTGAGAACCTTCCTCAGAGGAGGGGGTCTCTTGCCATAAAGAGCTAAGGGATGAGTATTCCCTATAGATGCTACAGCTTCGACATGATGACATGTTGGTATCTGAGTGTTCATTGAGGTCTACCGACCATCCCAAGTACTTGATGAATACAGTATGATCGGTGATTTAGGGTTCATACCTCTGAGATAGATGTTTTTTGGGACATCCAAGACAACAGTATTCCTCTATCCATTCCTACTTATGTTAGGGTTCTAGAGAGTAATTTTGTGTTTGAATGTTATTTGGATGAATAGATTCATCCAGTGAATGTTAATGATGGGAAAGAAAGAAACTGATGCTTGTCACACAGAATTGGGAGTGTAAACTTTTTCAGGAAGTGTAAGTGATAGAGACATATGAATCTATAGGAAAAAAGATGTGGAAGTGGGGATAGGATAGCAACATGAGTTGGTATACATTTCGACATGTTACAACCACCAGCTCAATGTGGTCCCCACCAAGCATATGGAGTTGAAGGATAGGAGAAGTAAGTAGCTATATGTGGTCAAGGAATGTGACACAAGGGCTCCAGGAATGATTTTTGGTAAGATATGCGTCTAAAACTAGATACCATATTAATAGACATGAAAACTAATCATTCTTTCTTTCCATGAATATTTTTCAAGACCTTGAGTTTCCAGTTAAATTGTTGACTTGACCATTACGTTTGGACATACCTTTGGGAGGAGACTTGATAATCACAGTCATGCCAATGATGTGATCTGACCCTTGAGGCAAGAGTTTCAGTTGGAACTTCTTGATGGCAGCGTCGAGTCCTTACGATGTCAATTTGGGTACTGACTAGTCATCCATAGTTTATACTCAGATTGACTGTATTAGGAAAAATGGATGTAGTATATCTACAGTGTTGTAATGGGTTTTCCGAGGTCAATGAAAAAGGAAACCCAGGAAACATAGGGTAAACTCATGCATAAGAGGGTGCAACCGATCACTCTTGAGTCGGCCATCGTTACCATCGTGTCATCATGAGTTTTGAGTTTTCATTTCCCAACAAGAGTGGAAGAGTGTGGGGATAACTTTTCAAAAGTTGATTCCAGGATTACCTCTCAGAAGGGAGAGGGACTTCTACATTGGCTGGGTACTGCTAGAGATTTGTACCTGACTTCTCTAGGGTAGAGGCACCATTTCCAGCCTTGATGAAGAAGGGGGAGCCTTTCCTATAGACATAAAAGTGTCAACAGATCTTTGAGGATCTGAGACAACTAAAATGGCTAGAGTTCCTATAGGACTATGACTTTGAGATAGTCTATACTTCTGGGAAGGGGAACGTGGTAGCAGATGCAATTTTCAGAAGGTCTGGTCTACAATTGATGTGTATATCATCAGATCAACTAGTCATGATATGGATATCCTTCACAGAATAATATGGAGAAACTTACCTCAAGTCTATGACTTTCACTACCCCACTTCATTAGCGAGTTTGGGAGGCACATCTTGGAGACATTTTCTGTGGGGACTGATGTGATTAGATATCCTCAGGATGATCTTATGAAGGATTTTCTGAAGGTGGGGAGCATGTTGTTCTCTTCAAAAGATTCACCATGGTACTAGTGACACTTTAGGATGATGTTATGAGTGAGTTCCATAAATCCCCTTAAACGGTACATCCTGGAGTGGTGAAGGTGTACCAAGACCTTTGGTGTTGGTACTGGTGTCCATGGATGATGGAAGCAATTGTAGAGTTTGTATCATCATGCCTCACTTGTCAGCAATGAAGAATAAACGATGATGGAAGAAGTCTTATGCTGATAGGAGGCAGAGACCGTTGGAGTTCGAGGGGGGAGACCATGTCTTCCTACGGGTCTCACCACACAAAGGTTCTTATAGGTTTGGTTGGGGCAGCAAGCTATCCTCAGGTTCATCAGAACATTCTAGATTCTCTGTAGAGTGGGCGAGGTGGTGTACCATCTATCTCTTCCCCCAAAGATGCAACATGTGAATAATGTTTTCCATGTGTCCTAGCTAAGGATATGTGTTCAAGACCATCTCAAATCAATGAACATGGTGATCATGACTTTGATGAAGGGGAATCATTTACGGATGTTCCAGTAGAGATTGAGGATAAACAGGATTGGGTCTTTTGTGTACTATCAATACCTCTGGTACACGTTGTTTGGTATCATGAGAACCTCTATAAGAGCACATGGGAGTGAGAGGATCAAAATCATTCTCAGTATCCCCCATTTGTTTTCTAGTCTATGTTTTGGATTTCATGGACAAAAATCACTAAGGTGGGGATAATGTAAAGACCCGGATTTTCTATGTAATATTTTTTAATTATATTGAAAAATTTCAAGACTGTAAAATCGGACAGCACATGATTCTGAGTTGTGGAGTTCCCAGAATGATCCGTCGATGTTTCGTTAAGCTTTGATTAGTACTTGAAAGCATGTTTCCTAAAAAAGTGGAGTAAAACATAAAAGGTTTCCCATATTATAAATCTTAGGGCACCGTTGTGTTCAAGATGACGATTTTAGCCTAGGTGCGACTTATGTTTCATCAGCACATGCCTCCTATGAGAAAACCTGAAAATGGGAGAACCATAAATAAAATAACTAAATAAAGTTATTTTATTTTTCAAATCCTTATATATCACAAACAATTACTCGAATTAAAAATCTGAGACCACCGATGGGCTAAGGGTGGTATGATTTCTTTAGGAAGATACTAACATTGGCCAGTATGGGCCAACAGTGGAAGTTAGTTTTTGACCATAAATAAAATAATTTAATAGAAATTATTTTATTGTTAAAATCCATAACATCTAAACAGTAACTCAGATTGAAAATATGAGAGTATCATTGAGTTATTTTGGGCGTGTTCTCCTCAGGTAGAGCCTAACCACGACCAGTGCGGGTAGAGGGTGAATGTTAATAATTTATTGAACTTCATTAAATGCACATACAAGATTTTCTATCTTTCGAACCAGTGCTCTGATTAGAAATCCAAGGGAACTGCTGAATCTGAAACACCGAGATTCTCTTAAAGCAAGATTCACTTCAAACGAAGTAATTCAGGAGAAAAAGATAGATTTTGGGACTTTTAAAATAATAATTAAATAACTTAGCAATTTAATTTTCATTCTATATTTTCCTACAACGGACAAGAGACAGTGTGGGACTAGTGATGTGTCAAGCCATTAAATGGATTGAACCTTTAAAACCTAAGTAAACGCGTCATTGGGAATGAGGTAGGTTCCTAATTAATGAACCCTTATAAATCCCATGAGAGTTAGACACCCTCCCCCTCTCCTATTTATATAGATCATGGGGAGAGGTATCAACACAGCTTCACCAAGAAAAAAAGAGATAAAAATGTACACAGATGCCAAACCCTTGGAGGATGGAGCCATTTCTAGTGGGAGGTGACAGGTGATAGTGATCCACGAATCAAAGGACGATATATGAATGACATCGTTGGAAGCTTGTTGTAGTAAAGATGAATGTTGACACTTCCTCGATCGCGAGTGTCCTCCATCGTTTTTATTTTAGGGATTTGATTTTTTTTAATACAAGTGATTATTAAATACTTTAATCCTACCTAATGATTACAATCTAAATCTGAGGGAGTGTGCCAAATGATCCTGACCCAGACCGTCCACTACCATACTACCCCTGCATCCTTCATGGAAGACCATCGATGAGACGACCCAAACCAGCTATGATGAAAGAGGTGAACCATTGCACCCCACAAGAGGAGGCCACGACATTAAGACACATCAGTCAGTAGAGTGGTCGGAATTTTCCATCTTTGGAAGAGGTGTGTCTCATCGTCGCGCGCCACTAGTGAGTAAGATGCCGCAGCCGAAGCCACAACGGGTGAAGGAGGCGGACGACACAAGCTGACCATGGAAGGAGGAGGCGGGTGGTGTGCCATCACGCGATGCCTGTGAGTAAGAGGTCATGGCTCAAGGACTCTACGAAGTAGGAACCCTCACCCCTGGCGAGTTGTGTGGATACTAGGTTTCCCCATGTGGCATCTCCGGATCACGAATTGAACGGCTGTTTGACCGGTCGGGAAGAAAGGGGGTCCCAACCACAGTGTCAGATAGGGAGGGCCTCGCTTGATCCAGGCCACACCACGTTCATGCCGCACTCCACCAAGACTCGGGTTGCGCTTCACTACGAGTCGAGCTTCCCTCCACCACGGGATGGGGTGCACTCCACAATGGGTGAGGCAACACATGCCCAGCGGGCCGCACCAATGCGGGTCGGGCCGCGTGAGCCTAGCGGGCCACCCCCTTTCCGGTCAGGCCGCTCCCCCTTGCGAGCCAGGCTGGACTACGGCCCAGTGAGTCGATGTAGTGACCTGAAAATCCCATGTATTTTTTAATACATGTAATTTTTACAAGTCCGTGAAAATAGATGGTGTGTGATTCCGAGGTCCGGTGTGCCCAAAATCAATTTCTAATGTTTTGTTCAGGTACGTTCAGTAAATGTACGAGATGAATTTTATAACTTTGAAACCAGTGCTCAGAATTGAAATCTGAGGGAACCATTGATCTTGAAGCACCAATATTTTCTTAAAAATTCTTTCACCTCAGTGACAAATGGTCTGGAATAAAAGATAGATTTTGGGTTTTATGTGGAATAATAATATAAAAAAATCTCATGTCTTATTTTTTTGTTATAACCACCATATGGAGGATGGCGGTGGGGACCGCCACACCTTAGCCTCCAATTATAGGTTATGGAGGTGAGGCCCACCCTAACTCAACCTCCCATGTGAGGATTAGTTTGGTGGGGACCACCCGATTTGGAAGCCTCTTGAACTTCCCATTAAGTGGGGAGAGCCTATGGAGCTCCCCACATTATGGTGACAATTCATTCAAATTAATTAATGGAGCATTAATTAATTAATTTGAATATTTTTTAATTTTTGGGCCCACAATTAAATAATGGATCAACTTAATCCATTATTTTTGGTTGTCATTTTCATTTCGGTGGAGCTTAGGAAAAGGATATCTTGGGAGAAAAAGAACTCTTTAATGAAGAAGACTTATTCCTCCAACAAAGAACGATCTTCAACTAGAACAAGGGATGGAGTTCTATCCTTGAAGAATGTCGACGACGTCATCCTCAACTTCTTCATCTTCTTTCTCAATGTCAACGAATTGACATCCGCCTTTCCACGAATCCGTTAACAAACAACGAATCATTGCTAGTTCGTTGTGCGACACAACGATCCCAAATCGAAGACCCAACCTGACGACAACCTAGAAGATGTGGGACAAAAATAGCGGGAGATAGATCAAAGTGGAATGAGATGGACAATCCCTCGACCATTGTTCGAGCTGGTTAATCAAATAATGTTTTCAGAGCTGATCGAAGGCCCAAAAACACCGGAGACAACTACGGGACAACATGGTGACCTAGTGTAAAATGTTTTGTGATGAATGAACTATCAAAATAAAGAAAAGACTTCATGGGAGGTGCACTGGATGGAGGTACCATTTCTATAAAATTCCAAAATACACGGTGTGTACTTCTGGCGAACACACCATGTAGTACGAGCATTCTGCGGCTTGACATTTGGACGTTAGACAAGTAACACAAGGCATGTGACCCCAGTCACATGACTTTTATTATCTACATAGAATGGAAGAAGTGGATTCGTGAGACATGGCGTGTATTCTGGGAAATACAAGGACACGATTAAAATTACACGGCCAAGAGGCACGATGTGTACTCTCCACGAAGATTGGCAGAAGAGGCTTTGTGAGACTTGGAGTGTATCTCATGGATACACAGACACGGGGTGGAGTACACGGGCAATTACTCCACCACATGGCCAGGCAAGGGCAGTGACATGGGCTACCTCTTGAATCAGTTACACGGGTTGGTGAACACGGGTTGAGGCCATGTACGAGCACATGTCCAGCGTACACTGAGCTGACACCAGTTTCGTAGACACATCGTGTAACCATACCACACATCGTGTACTTAATTTTCTACATGAACAACCATTCAACACGGGCCGTTGCACAGGAGCAGTACCTGAGGTCTGACTACATGGTGTGTAACATATTCCAACATGTCATGTACTTTTTGTAAAATGGATTGGTCATCTCGTATCTGTGTCTTAGATACGTATTTCTTGGATTTTCCACCTATGATGTGGAAGAAATTTGAGACTCTTGGCTTGAGAAGTGGACCCTCCTAGAATCAAGAATGATTCATGCAGAACCCTATGACTAGCTGTGCTCCAACTAATGTTTCTGGATCCTGTGTGGGTCCGACAGTTCTGACTTTTGTTCCAAGATTCTGGGTGGTTTCAACAAAATAGCTTGCCTTGGATCCTATGTGGGTCCTACAGCTCTGACTACTATTCTTGGATCTGATGGGTGTCTGAATGTTCTGACTTCTGTTCCTGGATCATGTGTTGGTCCGATAGAATAGATGGTTCTGGATCCCGTGTGGGTCCGACAGCTCCAACTTATGTTCCTGGATCATGTGTTGGTCCGACAGAATAGCTGGTCTTGGATCCTTTGTGGGACTGATGGCTCAGATGATTCAGTGGCTATATCTGATCATCTATATCTCTCTATATAATTTTTATACCTGGGTGAGCTGAGTCAGTGACTTTGATGTTTTCCTCATGATTGATATGGGTTACTATATAACTTATATATATGTATGGTCATATACCTAATTAATGGTTATCCGTTGATTTCTTACTATGTGGTTTGTCCTTGTTGGATTTTGTGAGACCTTGAGGGTCTTAGGTTCCCTACGGCGTATCGTTATACTCACCCCTACACGGGTTATGACCACACCTCGTTGTGTTGGATGTAGACGACAGACAACGATGACTGAGGCTGAGTATATGAGGACTGGACGGTACCCAGAGGTGGACCTCATGACGAGTCAGTATCCGGAGGAGACTGATGGACGAGGAGTGCTGAGGAGGAAATCTATACCTACCCTTCAGATAGGATCCGTGGTGGATGATCCAGGAGCTGATCTTCACATTTCAGCTGATTTGTCCCATTTTAGTTGTACTTGTACTTTACATTTGGGCTTGTATTTCTGGCCCAATTTACAGTTGGATATCTACTATCCATGTTTACATTGAATGCATTAGGCGAAAGGTGCAGTGTGTTCGCACGGATGGGACTAGGTTCACCTTCACCGGTGAGAAGGGAGCCTTTGCATCACAGGATGAACTTGGGTGCAATCGATCACTCATTAGTTGGCCTTCCTTACAATCAGAGTAGTTGATGTGGAGTGTCCGAGCTATCTTGCAAGGGTGGACCAGTACGCGAATTATTTCCCTGATGATGTCTCCGGTCTACCTCCTCGTAGAGAGGTGGACTTCAACATTGACTTATACCCCGGGACAACACTAATATCTACACCAGAATATCAGATGGATCTTATAGAGCTTCGTGAGCTGCGGGTACAACTAGTGGACTTACAGGGGAATTGAGTCATCCAGCCCAGTGTTCTCCCTGGACAGCACTGATTCTATTCTCCAAGAAGGATGATGGGAGCTTAAGGATTTTTTTGACTACCGTCACTTAAAACAGGTGACCATGAAGAACAAGTACCCACTCTAGATGATTGACGACCTATTTGATCAGCTGAAGGGAGCACAATGGTTCTCTAATATAGACCTCAGATCAGGCTTTCACTAGCTCAGAGTTCGAGATGAGGATGTACAGAAGACGGCCTTTAGATGTCGGTACGACCACTACAGGTTCTTTATTATGCCTTTGGCATAACCAACGCTTCAGTACTGTTCATGGGACTCATGAAAAGGATCTTCCAGCCATACCTCGATCGCTTTTTCCTAGTCTTTATCAACAGCATTATGATTTATTCGACTACTGAGGAGGAGTATGCCTACCACTATAAAGTAGTACTGGAAAAACTTCGAGAGCACCAAATTTATGGTATGTTTTCAAAGTGGTAGTTCTAGATCTGAGAAGTTCAATTTTTGGGACATAACATCTCAGTATCTAGAGTTGCAGTGGATCCAGTGAAGATTGAGGCGGTGCTTGCTTGGGAGCCACCCAGAAGTGTGACGGAGGTACGTAGTTTCCTAGGTTTGGTTGGGTACTACTGAAGGTTCGTTCTAGACTTCTCCAGAGTTGCAACACCACTATCAACCTTGACGAAGAAGTGAAAACTTTTCTGTGGTTGGAGAGATTCCAGCAGAGCTTTCAAAAGCTGAGGCAGAGGCTAACTAGTGCCCCCATCATGAGGCTTCCAGATGAGGGCGTAGGGTACGTAGTTTATTGCAACGCATGAAGGAACAGAATCGAATGTGTCCTAATACAGGAGAGAGAAGTGATCACATATGGTTCCCAGAAGCTGAGGGAACATGAGAAGAACTACGCTACCTATGACCTGGAGTTAGCAGCAGTGGTTTTCGCCTTGAAGATGTGGTGACACTATCTTATGGGAGAACGTTTTACTATCTACTATGATCATAAGAGTCTCAGGTATATCTTATCTTAGAAGGACCTAAATCTAATATAGTGATGTTGGATTAAGTTCCTCCAGGACTATGATGCCAAGATAGTATATACTCCTGGTAAGGGGAACGTTGTTGTAGATTCTCTCAGTAGGAGATCTGGTATACAACTACTAGGAGAAGTGACAGAGCAACTGGATACTTTACATATTTCTTATATGATCCGAGATTGAGAAGCTTTCTTTCAGTCTCTTACAGTCACTTCTCCACTTCTTCTGTGAGTGAGGGAGGCACAACATGGGGATACTGACTATGACACATGACGTGCACACCTATCCATAGGGCATGCACCTAATGGATTTTCTGAAGGTGGGGAGCACTTCATCCTCTTCAGAGGATGCACTATGGTTCCAGTCTCACTTCAGGATAAAGTTTTGAGGGAGTTCCACTCATCCCCTGTAGCAGTACATCTAGGAGTGGTGAAGATGTACCAGGACATTCGACAATAGCACTGGTGGCCAGGTATGAAGAAGGAAGTAGCATAGTTTGTCTCTCGATGCCTCACTTGTTAGAAAGTGAAGGCGGAGCATCAGGTACTAGTAGGTTTAGTTTATCCTTTAGAGGTCCTAGAGTGGAAGTGGGATGGGATATCCATGGACTTTGTGATGAGTCTTTGATGTACATCAAGGAGTCATGATTCGATTTGGGTGATCATTGACTGACTCACCATGTCGTCCCACTTCCTACCAATCAGAGAGCAGGGTTTAGTAGAGAGCTTGGGATGCCTCTATGTGCAGGAGATTCTGCGGCTATATGGTATAACCTAGATAGTTGTCTCCGATCGTGACACATGATTTACTTCCCAGATATAAAAGGGCTTGTAGGAAGCTTTCGGGACTTAACTTCTCTTGAGCACCACCTTCTATCCTCGGACGGATGGTCAGACCAAACAGACCATTCAGAACCTCGAGGAAATGTTCCGAGCATGTGTCCTAGACTTCAGTTATAGCTAGGAGGATTACATACCTATGGTGTAGTTTTCAGACAACAAAATCTACCACTCTACCATTGGGATGGAACCTTTTGATGCCTTGTATGACTGACCTTGTAGATTTCCACTGTGCTGGAAAGACCCCGGGGAGTCAGCACTAGTGGGACCAAAGATGTTATAAGCTACCACAGAGAATGTGAAGATCATCTAGGAGTAGATAAAGATTGCACAGAGAAGGAATAATTCGTATGCTGACAAGAGACAGAGACCTCTGGAGTTCAAGGATGGCGACCACATCTTTCTACAGGTCTCACCCCGATGAGGTTTACAGATATTTGGCCAAGGTGACAGGTTATCTACGCATTTCATCGGACCTTTTCAGGTCCTCAGCAGAGTTGGCGATGTGGCATACTGCTTAGCTCTTCCACCTCAGTTGCACCAGGTTCATGAAGTCTTCCACATATCCCAGCTGAGGAGATACGTGCACGACACTACACACATCATCGACCATGGGGAGCTAGACGTCGACGATGGGGAGAAATTTACGGAGGTTCAAGTGGAGATTGAGTATCGATAGGAGCAGGTCCTTTGCGGATGGTTGATACCTCTGGTGTGCATTCGTTGGTAGCACAAGAACCTCTAGGAGAGCACATGAGAGCAGGCAGCTCAAATGCATTCTCAGTACCTCCATTTGTTCCCTTAGTTCGAGTTGTATCTTATGGGGACGTAAATCCCTAAGGTGGGGAGAATTTAAAGACTTATAAATCTAGTGGAATTTTTTTAATACATGGGATTTTTACGAGTCATCGAAAACTGACGGCGCGTGATTCCAAGGCCAGGTGTGCCCTGAATCAATTTTTGATGTTTTGTTCGGGTACGTTTAGTAAACGTACGAGCGAGATTTTATATCTTTTGAACTAGTGCTCAGAATTGAATTCCAAGGGCACCGTTGATCTCACAACGCCGATATTTGCTTAAAAAGTCTTTCACCTCGATGGAAGATGGTCGGGAATAAAAGATATATTTTGGGTTTTACGTGGAATAATAAAATAAAATAAGTTCATGTCATATTTTTTTTATAACCACTATATGGAGGTCGGAGGTGGGGACCGCCACACCTTAACCTCCCATGAGAGGTTATGGTGGTGGGGCCCACCTAAACTCAACCTCCCATGTGAGGATTAATTTGGTGGGGACAACCCGAGTTGGAAGCCTCTTGAACTTCCCATTAAGTGGGGAGAACCTCTTGAGCTCCCCACTTTATGGTGCCAATTCACTCAAATTAATTAATTGAGCATTAATTAATTATTTTGAATTTTTTGAATTTTTGGGCCAATAATTAAATAATGGATTAACATAATCCATTATTTTTGGTTGGAATTTTCATTTGGGTGGAGCTTTGGAAAAGGAGAGCTTGGGAGAAAAAGAATTCTCCAACGAAGAACATTTCTTCCGCCAACGAAGAACAATATTCAACCAGAACAAGGGAGGATGTACCATCCTTGAAGAACACCGACGACATCATCCTTGAGTTATTCATCTTTTTTCCTGACGCCAAAAAATTGACCTCCGTCTTTTTGAGACATCGTTAATGAAAAAAATATCGTTGCGAGTTCCTTATATAACGCAATGATCCCAAATCAAAGACACAACGTCACGACGACCAAACGGAGGTGCGATGATAATAGCGGGCAACAGATCGAACCAGAACGGGAAGGACCATTCCATGACCGTTCATCAAGTAGGTGAATAAAATCGTGTTTTCGGAACTGATCGGAGGCCCGAAAACATCAGAGGCAACTACAGGACATCAGGGCAACCTAGTGTCTGATGTTTCATGATGAACGAACCGTCAGAACAAAGAACATACTTCACGGGAGGCGTGCTGGCTGGAGGTGTCGTTTCTAAAAAATTCTAAAATTCACGGTGTGTACTTCTAACGAACACGCCGTGTAGTACGGGTGTTCTGCGGCTTGACATTCGGACGTTATAAAAGTAACACACGACATGTGACCCTATTCAGACGATGTGTATTTTCTATGCAGAATGGAAGAAGTGGCTTCGTGAGACATGACATGTATTCTAGGAAATACACAGACACAGAAACAATTACATGGCCAAGTGGCACAACGTGTACTCTCTACGCAAATCGGAATAAGTGGCTTCGTGATACATGGTGTGTATCTCGGGGATACATGGACATGGGATGGCGTACACAGGCATGTACACCACCACATGGCCAGGCAAGGCCAGTGACATGGGCTACCCCGTGTTTCAGTTACACGGGTTGGAGAACATGTGTGGAGGCCATGTACGAGCACATGGACAGCATACACAGAGCTGACACCAGTTTCTTAGACACAACATGTAACCATACCACACACTGTGTACTTACTTTTCTACATGACCAGACCATCGACATAGGCCATTTCACATGGGCAATACCCGAGGTCTGACTACATGGAGTGTACCTTATTCCAACATACCGTGTACTTTTTGGAAAATGTCTTGGTCATCTCGTCTCGGTGTCTTGGACACGTATTGGTGGATTTTCACCCTATGACATGGAATACCTTTGAGTCTCTTGAATTTATGATTGGACCCTCATGGAATCAAGCATGATTTGTGTGGAACCCTGTGACTGGTTGTGCTCCATCTACTATTCCTGTATCTAGTGTGGGTCCGACAGTTCTGACTTCTGTTCCGAGATCCTGTGTGGGTCTCACAGCTCTGACTACTATTCCAAGATCCTATGTGGGTTCGATAGTTCTAACTTCTATTCTTGGATCATGTGTTGGTCTGATAGAATTGATGGTTATGGATCCTATGTGGGTTCGACAACTCCAACTTATGTTCCTGGATCATGTGTTGGTCCGACTGAATAGCTGGTCCTAGATCCTGTGTGGGTCGAACAACTCAGATGATTTAGTGGTTATATATGATCATCTCTATATCTCTACATAAGTTGTATACCTGGGTGAGATGACTCTGTGACATCTGTGTTTTCATCATGATTGAGATGGGTTATTTGATAACTTAGGTATATGTATGGGCATATACTTAAGTAATGGGTATCCATTGATTTCATACTCTATCGTTTATCCTTATTGGATTTTGTGAGTCCTTGGGGGTCTTGGGGTCCCTAATGTGTATTGTTATACTCACCCCTGCACGGGTTATGCCCGCATCTCATTATGTTGGATGCAGACGAAAGATAGTGCTAACTGAGGCTGAGTGTAAGAGGACTAGACGGTACCCAGAGGTGGACCTCACGACGAGTCGGTACTCAGAGGAGACTGATGAACGAGGAGTGATGAGGAGGCTATTTGTACCCACCCATTAGGTAGGATCTGTGGTGGACGATCCAGGAGCTTCTCTTCACCGTTCATCTATTTTTTCCTTTTTTAGTTGTACTTGTAATTTACAGTTGGGCTTGTAATTCTGGCCCCCTTTACTTTTCAGCACTCATTGGTTATACAGTTTTACTTAGTGTTTTTCTTTTAGCTTGTACAATGTTGTGTGTGATTACAGTTATAACGGCAATGCCTTCCCAGTTTAGCGAGTTATGCCTTTGGTGCTAGTCCCCAGCCCCTAGACTATGGAAGGCGGGATTGGGGTAGTCACAACATGGGGCACGGGGGAATGGGTCGTGACAGTCAAGCCCACCATGGACCAGCCAAGGCGGGGTCGGTCCGACTCGGTCGGACTGGACCCGGGCCCAACCAGACCTAGAAACAGTAAAGGGGCCATATCTTGAGAACCAGATGTCCGTTTGGAGAACCGTCTACAGTGCTGATATCCTTATATTGAGATATTCCTTTTTGTATAATCCACTTGAAAAATCATCTACAGTGTTCTGTGTCTATACAGGTTATAATGGAATGCCTTCTGGTTTTAGGGATATTCCTTTCCGGTGATAGTCGTCAGCTCCTCGCCTATGGAAGGCGGGTTTGGGGTAGTCGCGACATGGGACCCAAGGGTGGAGTCATGAGATAATATTAAAAATGAAAAACCTTTACATGGTTTTTACGCATGGATTATACCAAAGGGGATTATTTTTCAATTTTTATTAGTAAATTTTATGAACGTATAAAAATAATTTCCTTGTTTATGTGGAGGTGAGTCACAATTTTAAATAAATGAATTCAAAACACTAAAATAGATTGATGGTTTTGTAAAAATTTTAAAGGCTTAATAAAAATAATAGAATAAAACTAACATAAAAATATTTAAAGAGGAAATGATATATTTTTCGGATTATATCCATTATATTATTTGTGACATCATTTTGGTTCACTACGATGTCATGAAACACACCATATATTTATAAAATATATAAAAGTTTCCTAAAAATTCGATTATCTTATAAAATTTTGAAAAATTAACCATTGGATATTTTTTATTTTCCTATCCCAAAAATAGTTTTTTAAAATACTTTTCTAAACATGTTCATTTTCACTTTTTAAATTAATAATTGAAATTTATTGAAATTGACGACTTTTTTGGAAATAACAACATTTTAACCTAAATATAACATTACATTTTTGTTCATAAAAAATATATGGTCATTTAAATTTAATTATTATTATTTAATAAAAATATTTTATCAAACTGTTATTTATTTCAAAAATATATTTATTCATCAAAATGAATTCCTTACTTGAATTGAATAATATCCCAAAAATACTATTCATGTTTTATAGTATCAAAATAAAAATATATTTATTATTTATTGAAATATAATGTAAATAATAATTTTATAGGCTCTTGATACATATCCTTTTATTACACCAGCGTACTCCCTATGAATAAGGTTCGAGGTAGTTGAATTTACTAGGGTCATTTGGAAAATATAGTTTGGGATATGATCTCAATCAGCTCAAAATTCTCCCATAAATGGTTTCACTCATGCTTAAATTGTTGGATCTCATCTTGGGATAGGTCATGGGAAAATCTGGGATATGCTATCTCCCTCAAAAGCTCTGACAAATGGGCTTCATAGGGTACACTGCTATTGGATGAGGCCATCACTTATTTTGTTTGTTTCAATTGTATTTGATAAATATCTATATATATACTAATAATTCCATCTCTATTTAACAACTATATTAATAATGATAATATTATTGAAATTCATTTGAATCCAATTGGGTATAATCAATCAATTATGTGCATGTTTTTTCTATAACTATATTTTATAACAAAACATTAAATAATAATTTAATTTTATTTATAACAATTTGGGTTGTTATATTGGTTGATTCTATTTTTATTTATATTTAATCATAAATTGACCATGTATAGGAATTTTGGATAGTGTTGTAATTAATTCTAATAAAGGATGAATTGGTTTAATGATTTAATGATTTATTGTTACTGATCACATGTACTTCTACTCCATGATAATAGTTTGCATCTTAGTTTACTAGATATTGTGTTTTTATGTTATTCTATTTTTTCCATGTTTTGTATTTTTAGGTTAACATGTTAATTTTTTTATAATGGTTAATGAAAAAAATGGTAATTTTATTAATTACCAATAAACAAAGGGAGACAAATTTAATGAGTCAAATGATATAACTTTATGGAAATAAAATTGATTCTTAATGCGTGATTATTTAAATTTGAACCTCCATGTTGTAGTAGAATTGAATAAATAACTTGATGTTATATTTTTTAATTTTTATAATAATAACATGGAATGATAAAAAAACATTTCCCTCTGAAATTATTGTTGAGAATATAATTTATTCTATGAATAATTTTTATTAATTGAATGCATGTAAATGTTTATGCCCTAGGTTACCCATAGTTGTAACCTATAATATGACTCAGAAAATTAATAACAGTAGATAAAAATTCCTTTATATATATAAATTCTTGGATCTAAGTGAGTCCATTTTCATATGATGGATATATTCTGTGTATTTGGGGATTAGTAAGCCTCTTTTGATGTAATGGAATGATCGACTTATTTTTAAGGCTTAGATTAAATAAATAACTTTTCTTTTGTTTATGAATTATATATTACTCTTGATGTGATCATTTTTATGTGATGTTATTTGAGACTGGTATGACTATTGGATGATGATATATTTGTGGGGATCCTTAGTTTTTTGGCTGCAGTTGCTTCCTATGATGAGAAGATGTGCAGTGATATACCTGATGATATCCGTACTGGAATCATGTTTTAGAGAGTGATATGAAGCATATTTTTCATATTGTTATGATGAAATCTAGGATTATTCTTTTTTTTCATAATTTTCATGTGGATGATTTCCCTTGTAATCTATATTCATTTCCACAGTACTTAAGGTATCTAGTTGTGAATTATTATTCATGTTCTTTTTGGAATCTTTGGATGTTTTACAGACAAAATGGAATTATGGAATGATAATTATAATTTTTAATAAATGATTAAAACCTTGGTCTTGGTGATTGTTAGAATGAGAAAGATGTTAATAGTGAAAAACCATGGATTCAATTGGATAATTCCATGATGTTTTGAAATTTACATTAATGATTAATTAATGTAAAATGGGATAATTAAAATCAATGTCTAATAAATTAATTAACATAAAGAGAAATATTAAAAAATTTAATTTGTTAATGTCCTCTAGACTGCTTGTGTGTTATAAGATATAGAGTTCATAGTAGTGGAAGCGAAATATCTGAGTGACTTTATCTATAGTTGGGTCTAATACAATGTTAATTATTATCTTTTGGTTTAGTGATATATCATATCATGTATGTGTAAAGATTTCATACACCACCCCACAAATATTGGTAAGTATAATTACACATTGAAGACTTTGGGAGGGTGTTTTCCTTGAAAACTAGGTTGGAAAGGGATGGATGGATTAATACCCACTTTTTCCATGATATATTATCCTAGTAGTATTATTATATATTAATAATCCTAGTCAGTTTCCCTATATATGTTTGTAGAGGTATGTAATGGCATGTGGTTATTTCTTACACATGTATCTCTATTTTTAGTATACAATGTATTATTATAGGTATAATGTGTATAGGTTGTGATAGATCAATTTCCATACTATGTGTATGGAAGGTTATGGATTAATTTATATCACCTGATGTAGGAAGAGGGATATACATGATGTGGTGTCTATAAGAAACTACTCGGTTACTATACAAACTTGTGGTGGGGGATAATGAGATGACTTGATGTATGAAATATATGTTGCCATTATTTATCCCTCACATTTTATGATAGCATATTTGGATAGTGATTTATCAGTACATGCTACTTTGGGCTATAGTAAAAACATATGGGTATGTGGTATAGGGGAGACCTTGTATTTTAACTAAATCATATGATCTCTTGTATGTGTCACTTGTAGATAGGTATACATGGTGAGGATGGAAAATCAGAATACATGTTTATGTGACGTGATAGATTTACTTGTTTCTCACAATCCTTTAGTATAATTTCTTCCCCATTAAAATAATAGAATTTAAGAAGGATCCTACTATTTATAATTTATATTCCAAACCTATGTATATATGAACTATTTTTTTCATGTCATGAATAGTATGTTGGAGATCGATCTTGATACTAATAGCTTATGGTTTTTAAAGGGATGTTCGGGTTTTTTAGTTTCTACCATCATTATCATTTGTTATTTTTCATTCATTTTCCATTTTATTAGTATTGTATGAAAATATATGCATGCAATTTGGATATTTATACCACTATCCTAACTCAGAGTTGTTTGGAGTACTTGTTTTATCTCTTATTACTCATTTTATTATAGATTATAATTCCTCTATTCTATATGAATGATATAACCTCAATGATTTTTTCCACTGGTGGCCTATTATAGGTAGTATTTGTGTGCACACTATCCCCCCTCTCACATTACTATCATAGGATATGTACCATTGTGGATAGGGGGTCATGATAGAGTGGTATCAAAGATTATGGTTAAGGTATCTGATAGAGTATAATGTTAATAATAAGTGATACATCATGGGTTGGTTGGGAAACTGTGTCAACTATATTTATTTATGGATATAAACATGGTATACTGGCTGAGACATTTGTATTTTGGACCCCTCTGATCAAATTCATAAACCATTATTTATACTAAACTTTTTAAGAGAATTTATAATAGTTTCATTGACAATACCTAAGAAATAATCATGCAACAATATTCCTTGGGCCTATTTTTAAATGGTATGACAATATTATTTTTTAAAAAATAAATAAAATTTCTGTAAAAAATTTAATTTATAAATTTAAAATATTCCGTATTATTGGATTGGGGGTTTGTAACAATTTTTTATTTTGTAGGATGGCTCTTAGTCAATGTCCCCAGTAGGTTCACGTCGAGGATGTTCAAAATGAAATTCTAAAAAATTGTAGATGATTAATGGTTGACATTGAATTTAATTGTAGGTGGACACTCAAAGAGTTCAATTATAGATTTTTTAGAATAATTAGTGCTTTTTTAAGTCTTAGTAACTGAATAACTGTTGGAGGTGTTTGGGATAGATTCCAGATTGATCTATGATTGGAAAGAGAAATTGGATTCAAGGTCTATATAGATGATGAATATAGTAGTGATATATGAGTGTATATTATTCCCCTAGAACCATGTGGAATCATAGGTATAATGGGTTATTTTCAGGGGATAGTTAAGTGTTGATCTTAATTCTTTGATCGCCATGGAAGCTATCCACCATGAATTATTTACACTTAAAAAGGGGAGTTCCAAAATGTAAGATGTGGAATCAATTTCTAAACCCTTTTATGAAATTAATCATCTTTTTTATAGATAATAAGGCTATGAAAAATCATTTTTAGAGAGTTTTCATGTAGAGATGTAGAACTATGTAACATTGTTTATAATGTATTTGTATCTCAAGGTGTTTGTGAGAGCATTGGTTATTGTGAGAACACAATATCAAACAAGGTTATTGCAAAAGGGGAGTCATCATAATTCTTCTTGAAGAAGTTCTATAGTCTGGGGTTCATAGATTTATAGAGAAATGATATTTTTGATAACCATGGTAAGGTCACAACCATCATGAACTTATTTCTCTGGGGGTGGAAGCTCTCAACACATTGTCAATGGACTATATGATTTTTTAAATTTGGAGAATGAGGTCATCATAAAAGAAAATAATAGAACTTTCTAAGAAAGAATCATGTACAAGGAATTTCACTTTAGGTTCCTCCATTTATGGAGTTTTAGCTGATGCAATAATAATAAGATGATATAATTTTGGAATAATAGAGAGGAGATGGTGTAGACAAAGTACAAAATTGTTATAATCCTTATCATTATAGAGTAGTGTATGAAATTTTAGGTTGTCATCATCAAGGATAGAGAGGTCCTTATATAGTCCATGTCAAGATACATGACCCAACTTTTATAGCATTGTTTGATCTAAAAATTATTCATGGTATCCTTTTCTTGTATTCTAATAAGTTGTGTACCATGTTTGATTCCAGATCTACATACTTATTTAAATCACCTACCTTATTCCACGATTCAAAACATGAGGTGGAGAGACAATTAATTCACTTTGATTATAATATTCCAATTGGATGTCTTTATTATCTATCTAATGTATATAGATAATGTGAGGTAGTATTTGGAAAACACCACTATTGGGGAGAATTCCTCCATTTGAAGATATATCTATATGACATCACATTCAGTAGGGAAATTTTGTATTTGCTGTATCATATTAAAGATTGAATCAATATGTAGGTTATATTATATGATGATTTCATAGATTCTTCCCAGTTTGTTGGTTAGTGATGCCCTTGGATGGTTTATTGGAGTAATTGTTTGCTATCATCCTTGATGTTCAAGATAATGGTGAGTTCATCGAAGGATTAGTCAAATGTGTGTTCTAGGATCATAGAAGAGTACCCTAATGTTTTTTTTACGGTGGTTGTGTCATTACCCACATAATGAGATATTTAGTTCATGATAGAGGTACAATTAGGAATTTCTACAATATTGATTTCTCCTTACAGGATGGTGTCATATGTGTTGCAATAAATACGAGTATAACTTGATGATCTTTTTTAGTGACGCTTTCTTCAGTTGAGTGCATCACCAAAGGGTTCACTAGTTTTTTAATAATGAAACATATTGTGGTTGTTTTATTCTTTATACCGATTATTATCACTTGAATAAGGTGAAAATGATGAACCACTATACTCCCCCACATATTTATAACTTATTCAATTATCTAAAATAAGATAATTGGTTCTTGGTAACCCATATACGACCAAGACATCATAAAATTCAATTCAAACACGATTATGTTCCAAAATATAATTTCTAATGCAGACATGGGAATTAATTGTTCCTTGTGATGATTTTATATGTGAAAAAATCAATATACATGTTTATGGGTTTTATGCATACAAATTTTAGGTATTTTTGGGAAAACTATATAGTGGTTGTAATTAGTTACATGTTTCTCTACATTGCATATGAGGAGAATCTCATAGAGCCTCTGTGTGTAATTTTTGGTTTTCATCCCCATCAATATCTATTTAAGAAGATTCAAAAGTGTCAGTTAAACTATAATGATGATTGTATCTTGGTAAATGTTATATCACAATGAGTAGTTATTGTGGATCCTTCGAATATCAATTATGTAGTTTCTTGGAAATACCCCTTAAAAGATAGTTATTGATGTGCAATGTTTCGTTTTATTTCATGATATTATTTGAATTTCATAGATAATATCTCTCCAGTTGTGAATTTTGAACAAACCATTTCATTAAATGATCAGGAACTACTTTAAACTAATCAGTGGCTAGTTGTTTTCAAGTACCTAAATGTGATGTTGGACTATAACCCAGTTCAATATCTTTCTAAAGAGGGTGTTTAGTTCTAGGTTTTCTATGATTCAACAGATATTTTTTCGGTTTTGTAATGATGTAGTAGAGAATAGTTTTTATGGGTTTTTTAATTGTGTCCATGTAATAATATATATTCCACAAATGATCTTTAGTTGGTGGAGGTTGGTTTTTCTTTGAAGATGGGGTGGAATTAATTCATTGGTGATCTTTTTTTACCAATCATAAGTGACTAAGGTATATATTATCACAACATAAATTTAACTTTTTAGTGAAAGTGGATGGAATTATTTTAGTAATACATCATATAAATTTCATAAACACTAAGGAATAGTAACTTTTTAGATGATTCACTGTGAAGGAGGTCACATAGGCATGTCATATGTGAATATGTGGATTACTAGAGAGTGATGAAAGGGATCTCATTGATACATAATGATGTGGTATAGGTTTGTGGGAGATGTTATATTTTTAATATGACACTGTTTTAATATATGGTTCACAAGGTGGAGGAGTGCCATATGGTGTATTACGAGGTTGAGGTATGAATAGAGTGAGTTTCTATTGGTGAAGCCTTTTAAGACTGGTTTGAATATTAATAATAAAATATGTTGTTCTAAATGAGGATAAATTTTCAATTTGAAAGGTATGATGTCGATCTATATGAGTTCAATTAATCTTCCTTGGTGATATATCCTAGCATTAAAATGATATATTGAGCTATAAGTGGGATTTTTTTGTAGAATGGGTTAAATCAATCAGTTTTAGAGTTGGTGTCCTTATGTTTAGTCTGTTAGAAGGTGAATGTCAATCATAGTGTTCCATTTGGGTTTCAGTTATCCATTACATATTACATAGTTGATGATAGAGATCATCTTGATGGAAGTTATTACTAATATACATTGAGGTTAGGGTGTTATGATGTTATATAGGTGATAGTGGATCATTTGATAAATCTAACCCACTTTATTATAGTGATCACATAGTAAATATCAATAGAGGTTTTTTCAATGATGTATCAGGGGAGGTGGTGTGACTCCTCAAACTCTTGAGGAAGGTTATATTTGATCATTTTCATTGATTTACCACTAGTGTCTAGAGAGGCCTTCCCAATTATTTTTCTCTGAGTTTTGTGTTAACCCTAATTTTCATCAGTAGATGGATGGTAAAATATAATGGATTATCAAGACTCAAGAGGACACAATACATTCTTGTATCAATGATTCTAGAGGTTCATTGATGAGGAATCATAATATGGGAATGTTTTATTAAAAATTGTTTTAAAAAATATTTAATATTTAAAAATAAAATAAAAAACAATGTTTAATAGTGTATAAGATATAAATCAATATGTTAAAACGAACAATGAATTATTGTTATTGAAATGTGACTGTTATAACCAAGTTGTTAAATTTCATGGAATGAGTAATATTAATAAAATTATGAATTAAATATAATCCTTCCACTCAATAAAAAATCATTGGTAAATTTATTTTAAATAATCAATTAATATTCAGAAAATTCATTATTTCATGATCTGTATGTTTTATTTAATAATGAACTTTCTTTCTATATATGATCGCATATTATGATTAATATGTATAAATTTTAGAATATTTAATTTATAAAATGAATTTTATTATTGATGTAATCATGTTAAAATTATATTTGGATTACCATTTGATAAGTTTTTGTAAATATTGATTTTTCAGTGAATTGTGAAATATAATGATTTTTATTAGAAACCTTATTTTCATTTGAATTATTTACATTGTTAAATTATGTTTTCAATTTGTTTTAAAATTTACAAAGATATTTTTATTTATAATTATCCTTTAATATATTTGGATATATATTTTATACTCTAATTTAGTATAAAAAACTTTATATATTTTAAAAGTTAATATTTCTAGGAAAACATTTTCACTATGTTATCCCAATATAATTTTAAATTAAATCATTCAGATTATAATTTTTGAATTTTGGAAAATGGATTCCATATTTTGAATGAGGAGTTATAGAATTAGTAAATAGACCTATTTTCATTTTTTCTAGAATAAACATTATCCTTAGATTTTTTTGTTACCATTGTAAAGTCTCAATTGATAAATTAATTGTTAAAAAAATATATAAGGATACTAAAATGACATTAACACTATAATTAATGTTATTTAATGATTATATGTCATCTATAATAATAAAAATATCAAATATAGAAAATTATATTCCATTTTGGTGTGATTATGACTTATATAATATTTTATTTAAATAAAAGTAAAAAATGTTGGACCGTTGTTTTTAATAAGTAAAAAAAATTATCCGGGAAAAAATATGAGATATAATAATTTAGAAATACTATTTCGAAATATAAAATTTTTATTTTGAAAATATTTTGTTATTTTTTGTTTTTAGTGATTTAATAGATAATTTAAATAATTACACAATGTTGAATCAATAATTATTCCATTACATGAAATTTTGAACAAATGAAATTAAAATACAAATAGTAACATAATTTGAGATAAATAATGTGATACCTGATTTTTTAATTGATAAAAACTTGTTATTAATGATATAAAATTTTTGGTTCTAATTTTAGTTTTTTATATTATTAATGTCAATGTAATGAATAGTTCAAAAAATTGGAATCAATAATATTTTATAAAATAGAACATATTATTAAATTGTGTAAAATTCATAAAAATCCTAGATTATTCCAATTTATTATTATATGGTCTATAATATATAACAAGGTCCATTTATGGGATATTTTTCGTTTAATAGTAATTTTCATCTCCCCAATGAATTAAACAAACCACGTTTTTAGGGTAAGTTTGAAGGGGTTAATGAGGGATTAAAAACAAAAGATTAGGGAATAAAATTTGTAAATTTATGTAATTATTATTCTAGGAATATATATAAATCCATAATAATGTTATATAATTAATATATATAGTCTTAGGAATTGTTTAATTGAAAATTATTTTATATTAATTTAATAAGTTGAGGTATTCCAAGAGTTCCCCTTAACTCTATTATAAAGAGAAATCTCTTTTTCCCTTTAACTCACACATAAAAACCCATTTTTATTATCCAATAAATTCTTAATACCAGACTAGAACAAACAACCTCATTATAAAGGTAATGCATAACACAATCTTTATTGGTAATCATATGTTATCATAATGAATATGTTTGAAGAATATGTATTTTTTAGTCGAGCATTTCTATATTATATAATCATCCACATACTTAAAATAATCAAAAACCATTATAAAATAATAAAAATCATATCCTAAATGTTAAATTATGATTTTTTTTAATTTCATTACATACATCAGTCTCCCATTCCATCAAATGGGAAATGAATCCATCATTCGTATGTATGATGAACTACCACAATTACCACTAATGTAATTCATTTTCCATCATCGTATCTCATGGGAGGATTATAATGATAGAATTAATTTTTATATTTCATATTAATGAAATATTAATCATTATTAAAATATAATATATCATTTACCTTCTTACAAATTAATTCATTGAATAATTATAACGTCATTCGTGCCTATGTGTGGACTACGATCACCATGAATTAATGTGATTTATATCACACAATTCCTAAAAAATAAATTCCCCACTTTCATCCTATCGTTATATAAAACATAAATTTAATTTAAGTCCATATAAGGAATGGATTTTCTGAATACCAAAGGGTGTTACCTGAAAAAGTTGTACTGTTCCTTAACATCTATTTTTATATTTATTTATACAACCCATTCAACTATACTTTTACCAGGATTATATAATATCCTCGGTATCAAAATTATAATTATATATTATTATTTTATTTTTAATATCTAAAAAAATTCTTTCATTGAAATTTTCCTCAAATCATAATTCATGAGTACGACATACACCTCCTCGTGAAACGATGATGTTCATTTTTCTATTACCACAACTCGGGGTTGGGAATAATGGTTAAAATATTCATTATTTATGATATTCATGATATTTAAAACCTATTAATACCTCTGTATTTTATATATCATATATAACATTTTTATATTCCATGCTCTAGGGGATATGATAACATTACTTCTCTATACGTTGAACTGCTGCCTCATGAAGCGATGTGAAGTGTTTTTTACTAAGGTGTTACATAGAAGCTAATAAGGGTAAATATAATGAATAAATATTACATAAATGAAATTATTATGAAATAAAATTCATAATTATATATCTTTAAATATAATATTCCATTTTATTAGTACCATTTCAAACAATAAATAAGTGATAGCATTTTTTTTGTCAGGTTTACTACCTCCTCATCGAAGAGATATGATTATTTTATTTTCACCAACACATCACATGAAAGGTATATATTAGTATATATAAGTATATATAATTATATAATATGTTATTTATGTTATAATGATAATTCTGTAAAGATAAATTTTTCATACCATATTTCCATAATAATCATTGATAAACTGAAAACGTTACGCATGCCTATGTATGAGCTACCATCTCATAGATTATTATATCATATATTTTTTCAAAACAATATTTCATCATAATTTTTAAAATTATTATTTAGGTATAAATAATCTAATTATTTCAAGATTATTATCCTGTATATGTTTAAATAATGATCTCTTTGACCATAGTCAACATACCAAACTTATTATTCACAAATACATCAAATATGGTCAGAACATACAATGTTAAAAAATTGTTTGAGTAATTATATTTAAATTGATAATAAGTTAACTATATGTAACAATAATATTTTAAAAAATTATCAATAAATTAAATATTTAACATAACTTTATAATTTAGGAAGATAAATACACACATGAAATTTCAGACTCAGTGTATAGTACTTCAACTCAATTTCTTTTCATTGAGGTATTTATTGGTGATATGCACTTTTATTCAATTATATGGTGTATATACAACCCCTTTCACATTATATATCATGTATTTATATATTATTAATGTATATAATTTTTTTATTAAACTTATTATTTTAGGTAGACTATGACTACATATTTCCAAAAAGATAACATACCCTTTTCCAAATAAATCCTCTTTTAATGTTTTCCTTAATGAAAAATTTCTCATATATGAACATGTTTTAAAAATATTTAATAAATATATAATATATATATAGAAAATATTTATGAAGTTAGTTTTATTTATATTTTCATTTACTTCAAAAAATTTCTAAAGGACAGGTTTTTACTTGTTTTAAACAGAACAATGACTCTGATATTTCATGCTACTATGGCTATTATTTCATTTATTTCTTCCAGTACATGATCAGATGTTTTTATAATAAAACAAATTATTCCCTTTTTTTCTATATAAATTTATTTAAAATGTGTTTTAAAAATGAAAATTTATATAAAATTGGATCTTTAAAAGATATTATTATTTTGATATGTGAAAGTAATTTACATATGAGTTTAATTTTTTCTAAAGAGTAAATGTTTTATTAATATTGTGGTTTGGAAATTATAAATGATCTGTGTTTTTATATACCATCATTTGTGCCTTTTATAAAATACATAATATGTGTGCCTATATATTTCTCCAATTAATTGGGTAATTATTACATTTTCAAGAGAATTATATTGGAAGTTAGATGCATTATAATTAAAATTTCTATGGGTTATATATGGGTTCTATAAGGGGTCTATGAATATTTCCCCAAGGTACCTACATGTATATTCTATTATTGATAATGAGTTTTCATGGAAATAAATTTTATTCAAATGTAAAATAAATGATGTTTTAAAAGGTATGATAGTTCCCTTTATGAATTACATTTTTTTTCATGAAATGGTTTTTAATGGGTTTTAATTTTTCCCAATAGAATAACATTTTTCTTATTCTCATATGACTAAATTAAATTTTTTATGCTCATTATACTTTTTTATTATCATTAATTGGATTTAAGTATGGATATGGGATTGGAATTGGTCATGACAAATATTGTGATTTTTTTTAAAAATAAATAATATTTCATTTGAAATGTTTTATATGTTAGAAAAAATGTATACTGAATTGAATTATGCAATTTTTATTTTTTGGTTCTATGGTGGATGGGTTAAGGCCTAATTAGATAAAAAATTTTAAACATGAACGGGTCCTCTAAGTGAAAGAACTTAAAATCATGAATAAAACTGATGATTATACAATGTTTATGACCTTGTCCTTATAGTTGGTAGCATATGTTGGTTTAGATATATTTAGAGGATAGGATAATGATTTTAGCATTCCATAGAATGTTTTTCCTTATTGCCTTATTAAATTTTTATAACATTTTTAGATTACCATGTGGTTTTTTATAAAATATGTTTGTTTAGAATAATTTTTCATAGAGGAAATAGAGAATCTATATTGGGAAGAAAATTAGAAAAAGATATCCTTCAAAATTAGTCTCCCACAATTATTGGAATCGAAAAAGAATATTTTGCGCCTGTGACATCTGAATTGATACAATTTATAAATGGTTGTGGTATCTATGCCATAAAGGAACCTGATATACCATGATGAAACATGTCTATTTTGGAGCAATTCATGAGGAAAAATCCACCTTCATTTAGTATATCATCTGACTCTCTAATACTCAAGGGCTAGATCAATAACTTGGAGAAGTTTTTCTGATTCCATGGGATGTTCATAACATAAAAAGTAAACTCTTACTATTTATCATTTTTAAGGAGAACCGAATTGATGATAGAATGCAGTTTAGAATACCAGAGATTAATATGAACAAGATTCCATTTAAAGGGAAATATATAAGGATATTTTTCATGAGAATCATTTCCCTATAGTTTTTTGACATTGAAAGGAATTTTTTTATTTTAATTGAGAAAAAAATATAATGATTCAGTATATTAAAATAAATAATGATCCATACCATTTTATATTTATGCAATACATTCTATTCGAGACATAAAAAGTATAACTAATATGATTTCATCTTGACTGAAACCATGTATAAAAAGATCTTGGGCTAAATGATAATTGAAAATCTATGAGAATGTTTTAATTATAATGAAAAGGTTGAGATTGAGTTTTATAACTCTAGAGATCCTTATGATGATGAAAGTAAGAAGAAGTTCATATGGAAGGTGATGGGGAAACATAAATAAAAGATATACAGATATATGAAATATAAGTTCTTATCTTGTGGTATGTGTAGTAAAAAGAACCATGGATAATGTCTTATGAATTCATAGATGTGTTACTCATGTAATAATCATGGACACATGTCATAATAATGAACGGAAAATAATTACAAAGAATCAAATAATAGGGTGACCAATATCCATACAATGTTATGATGTTTTAGTTATAATGATTTTGTTCATTATTATATTTCATATTCAAATTTAGTTTCACATTATATAAATATTCATGATAAAAAATAGAAGGGTTTAGTGAGGTCATTTTATACTCCTACAGTTGATGTTGGTCCTTCATATTATGTGGTGATAGGTATGTTAATTATGTGTTCAAAATATGTGAATACTATATTTGACATTGGAAAATTGTGTTCCTTCATTTCTGTGAAATTTGAATATAAAATTGGAATATCACCTAATGAAACTAAGATTGAAATTTTAGTTAATACACATGGTAGAAGTATTAAAGTAACCATGACATATAAGAATCATAATGTTGTTATTAGTTGGATGGTCAATCATAAAAATATTATTTAACTATCCATAGTCTTGTTTGATATCATTATTTGTATAGAATTTTTTTTCAAGTTATCATGGTAAGATATATTTATGTTATAAGAATGTTGTGTTCAATGATTTAAGGCCTCTTATAACATACCAAAAATCTATGAAATAGATTAGATATTTAATAGGAAGAAACCTATCTCATATTGATGATACTAAATAATATTTTAAAATTCGTTATGTCCTATTAGTAAATGAGTACATGAATGTTTTTTAGATGATGTTTATTTTGATATTCTTGATCAAGAGGTTGATTTTACTATTTACTTATTACCTAATGTTATTCTTATTTCTATAACCCATATATAATCCCTAAATTTGGACATTTATAATTGAAAAAGACTTTTCAAGAGCTATTAGGTAATAGTTTCCTTTAAACTAACACTTCACCATGGGGTTCTCATATCATGTTTGTTAAAAAGAAATACTATTCATAGGGACTCTTCTTTGATATTGGAGCCTTGAATGACATCAAAATTATGAAAAATTATTATTTTTCCTCATATATAATTTTATTGATCAACTATTTGGAGCATAGTATTTTTTAAAGTTTGACTTGAGGTCAGCGTACAATCATTTAAAACTAAATGAGGAAGACATTCCAAAGACTCTGCTTTGGACTAGAGATGCGAACTATGAATTTTTTGTTTCTAAGTTTGGGTTATCTAATGCAATTGATATATTTATAAACCTTATGAAATTTATTTTTCATTTTTATATGGGAAAATTATTTGTTCTATTTACTAATGAAATTTATTTATATACTAAATATAAAGTGGAGCATGAAATACACCTAAGGGTTCTTTTAAAAATCATATAAGAAAATTAACTGTATGTGTAGATTATTAATTGTTAATTTTAGTATCAAAAAAAATTAGTTCTTTGGTCATATCGTTTGTAAATTTGGAATAAATTTAGACCTTTCTATAATTTTTTTTACGGATGGGAAAACCTATAATTTTCATAGAGATTTGTATTTTTAATGGTTTAGAAGGTTACTAGAGGCTATTTGTTCAAAATATTTCTTGGTTTTCTCTCCCACTAACTAAGTTAATTATAAATGGATATAACATCATATAAACAAAATAAATAGATTAATGTTTTAGAAATTATGATGATGATTCATGTATTCTCTAGTTTTTTCTATGAATTCAAAAAATAGTGATTTTTTTGTCTAGCGATTCTTCATTGAATGGTGTTGGTTATATCATAATGTAGAATGCTAAGGTAATTTCTTATAATTCACAACAGTTGTAATCATAGATGGAAAAAAACCTATATATGAATTGTAAATAATTGATTTGGGTTATTCTTTAAAATTTTGGAGGCAATATTTGTATAGAGATATATATGAATCATATTTAGATAAAAAATAATTCAATTATTTGTTAGATCATAAATAACTGAATATCAGATAGAGATGTTATCTATACCTAATAGAATTTTATTATTTAATTACCCATTTCTGTCCTAGGAAATAAAAAAATTGTTGGAGGCTTCGAGTAAAATAATCAATGCAACATTACCTATGTTACCTTTTGAAATTGACCCTTTTGTTAATGAATTAATGAATTTCAGCCTAGTATTTTAAGATATATGGAAAACACTAATTTATTTTAGTTTTTAGTATAGTTAACATTATCAAAAATATTTGGAAAATGTCAAAATAAGGATAAATATTTATAGGAAAAGGTAGAATCTATTACGATTTGTAAGTTGTATAATTTTAATATTAATGTAGATGGATATTTATGATTTGAAAAATATTTTGTGTTCCTTTTGATTCCTAGTTAAAGAAATAGTCATTAACTAAAGATCATAGTTCACCATTTTCCATTCATCAAGTTAGCACTAAGGTGTTCAAATTCCTTCAAGAGTATTACTTGTTGGATATATCGAAAAGTGATATTTCTAAATTTACATTGAAGTGTTTTAATTATTACAAGGTTAAATAATAATTAAAATGAATAAAGGGGATGTTTCACCCATTTAAAATGCTAAAGTTGAAATGAAAAAATGTATCAAAGGGTTTCATGGTAGGATTTACAAAGACATGTTAAGGTAATAACGTGATTTGAGTTATTGTTGATTGATTAACTAAACAATAACTTTTCCTTACTATTTGAGATACAATTTTTTAGATCATATTTCTTGACCACATATAAAGGATATTTTCATGTGACATGTAGTCACTTTATCTATTGTATAATACATTGATCATAGGATAACATGCAATTTTTGTAAAGGACTTTAGAATTCATTGTGTATTGAATTAACTTTTCATAAAAATTTTCATCCTAAACTCAATGGAATGTATAAAAGGAAAATTAAATCCCTCAAGGATATTATACATTATTGTTAATTGAATCACCAATGATGTTAGAATCATTATAAATATTTTTTTGAGTTTTCTTACAATAATTTTTTTCATTCTAGTATATTGATGGAACCATTTGAGGCATTATATTGAAAGTTATGATGGGCAACATCATATTGGGTTGATTTATAAGAATTTAATTAGATTGGTCTAGATTTTCTAGTTGACATAGTAGATAAATTATAGTTTATTGAATAAAAATTTAAGAAAAATTAGATAAGGTTGGAATGTTATGCCGGTAACTAGAGGAATGATCTTTCTTTCGAGATCTGTGACCACCTATTTCAAAAAAATTATCCATTGAATGTTATGTTCTATTAAGGAAAGATGTGGAAGTTAAGTGCATGGTTCATTAGACTATATGAAATATTTTAGAAATTAGGATCAATTTTTTATTGAGTGTCATTAACTTCGAGTTTAACTTCATTATAGAACATATTCCATATTTTAATGTTAAGGAAAAATGTGCAAGATTTATCTAAAATTTTGAGCCCTCATGTAGTTCAATTGGACAAGAATATTTCATGCGAGGAACAACTATTTTATATTATTCACAATATAGAGCATATTCTATGGAATAATTTGCTTCACCATATTATGTTTTGATTAAAACCCCATATGGTTATATAGGCTACAAGAGAATATGGAAAATGCAATGAGGGAAAGATATAATCTCTTGTTTAATATATGAATAAAATAATGAGGGAACAATTAACAAAATAGGGGAAATATGTAAAATCATAATTAATGAAAAAATCAATAATTTTCATATTTATTAATAATAATTAGATAGTTACATTAGTTATAAAAATATTATATAATTATAAATAAAAAATTGTTTTAATTAAACACTTTTCTTATATGGTTTGACATAAAATATTAATTATAAATTTTTATAATTTCAATTTGATAAAATTGATATCATTTTTTAAATATTAATACAAAAATTTAATTTTGGGTAATTTTTTATTTTTTGGAAAATATTGATTTTTCTGTGAATACTAAAAAATACAGATTGTTTAAAAATGTTTTTTATTTTTAATAGATTAATCAATTTAAGAGTACCAAGATGATTTAAATGAGATTAAAATTATCGTATGTATTATTTAGTTATATTTAATTTTATTAATAAATTTTTGAT
The DNA here is from genome assembly GCA_963277665.1 of Viscum album. Lineage (NCBI taxonomy): Eukaryota > Viridiplantae > Streptophyta > Magnoliopsida > Santalales > Viscaceae > Viscum > Viscum album. The sequence goes on along the minus strand of OY728133.1, from coordinate 2,057,603,134 downwards.
CAAATTTATATATATTTTTTAATATAATTTTGTGTTCGCGTATAAACACAGGGTTCTATAAAAACTATTTTAAAATAAATAATGTTTCACATCGTTAACTAATTAAAATAATTAATAAAGGGTAATTTTATAAATTATATTTTATACAATATATAATTATTTATAATATATTAGTTTCGAACAATAATAATTATTATTCATATAGTTGATATATAGTTATCTTTTTCTAAAAGAACTATTATTAAAAACCTGAGGTGTCGCCGTATATGAAGGATTAATATAAATTTAATTTTTTCTTATCATGTGAGTGGATTTTAGATTAATATATTCCATATTTTAAATAAAAAAATTATAATTTCTAATATGGTCTATATAGTTTTTCACCAAATTGATTAGTGAAAACTGTTAAAATTAATCTGAATGATTAAGGAAAAATTAAGTTTATTATGTAAATAAAATTTATTTTTTAGAGGACAAATGAACTATAAAAATGAAAATCACCCATTTTATAGACATATTCCTAAATTAACCGTTGTAGGTTTTATTTTAGTTCATTATTTTTTCAATAAGACATGGGAAAAAATGGGTGGATTTTACTCTTTAAAAAATATAAATGTTTTCCACTCACACAACATATAAAAGGCCTATGTTATCCTCCTATCTCCACATATATCATTAACTATTAATAAGAAACAAATTACCCTAAAAACATATTCAAATCCATCACATCATCCTGGAATCCTTATTTTGGATATAAAGACCATCAAGGAAGGCCTTTATCACAAACCAAAAGAGTTACCCAAAGAAGAGGTAACATTCATCCACATCTATTTTTTGGTTTATGTATTTCTTCACCCCATCATGTATTATTATACCATCATTATATAATATAATAAGTATCATTAATATAATAGGATGCTTTTATGATATGTTTATGACCCCAAAACATATAAAATTAAATAAATGGGTTACAAAATCATTATTCATGTGTACGTTGGAATACCACCTCGTGAAATAATTTCATCAATTGTTTCCATTAAGACCTCTCATTGTTGTTCATAATGATGGATATACTGTTTATATATTATATTTTTGATATTTATAACATAATTATAAGTCTAGAGTTATTATATCATATAAACCCATTTTAATTCCATTATGTAGGGGATGCGATAATGTCGCTCGTATGTACGGTCGACTACCACCTCATGAATCAATGTGAAACATTTTTCAATAAAGTGTTACATGGATGGTAATAGAGGAAAAATACAGAATTTATATAATATATATTAAATAATTGTTATATTTATGACATAATAACATTTCTAAAAATATAACATATCATTTTATTCATATTATTTAACACACTATAAAAGTGATGAAGCTATTCATGGATATGTGGACTACTGCTTTATCAATGATATGTGATTATTATTTTTTTTATCACCACATAACATGATTGAAAAATATAAGTATATATAATTAAATAATATTATATTTATTATATAATTATTAATCTATAAACACATGTTTTACTTAACTTCATTCATTAATGATCATTGGAAAATGGAAAAGTTACTCATTCGTACATACTACCTACCATCTCCATGATCATATTGTTAGTTAATTTTTCATAACCATTTTTTTATAATTGGTTGTAAAAGTATAAATAATGTCTAAATATCATTATTATTTAAATATTATTATTCTAGTGGTTTCTAAATATTGACCCCTTTTACCATAGTCGACCTACCAATGTTTGTGACATATAAACATAATACAGTAAGAACATCCAATGTAAAATTATTCAATTATGTAATTTTATATGACATGGTAATAAATGAAATATAATTAATAAAGAATATGAAAAATTTTCTTCATAAATTAAATGATAAAAATAAGTTTATTAGTTATTACTATAAATAAGAAAGTGAAATTTCAAACTCAATGTATGTGCATTTGTCTCAATATGCATTAATTTATGATTTTCATGATGATGTGCACAATTTTTCTTTTATAAAGTGTATATATATCCCCTTTGATGAGTTTTACAAGGAATGTATCTATTATCATGATATTTAATATTCTGTTTAAAGTTGTTATTTCATGATACTTATGATTAAAATACTTCCAAATTGATAATGGACATTTATTCTAATTAAATCATATTTTATTGTTTTCCTTCAAACAACATTTCTATTTTGTGCCCATGTTTTGAAACTATTTTTGAAATGTATTATATGGAAATAAAATATTTTTAATTTTTATTTTATATATCAATTACTTTATTTCATTGGATTTCGAAATGAATATTTTTATATATTTTAAAAAGAGTAACAACAAGGACTTTTCAAGTTTTCGCGACTCTTATTCACTTCATGATTCATTTGAAAGATTACACAGTTTCATAAATGAAAAAACCTATTCTATTTTTTTTTTTGTAAATTTTTGTATATAAAATGGTTAATAGAAATAAATGTGTATTTAAAATGGTTTTTTTTAATGAAAATGATATTTTGATATATGAAAGTGATTTACATACGAGTTTAAATGTTTTTTTAATGACGAAATTCATTATTAAGGTTTTGGTTCTTTCAAATTACATATTATTGATGCACCCAAATAGTATCAAGTGAGCCTATTATAGCATAAACGATGGTTGATCCTGGATATTTTCCCAATACATAAGGTAATGATAATGTTCTCTAGATAATTATACTTAAGGATGGATGTATGGTTATTCAAATTTTTATTGTTTCTTTGAGGGTTTTATAAGGTTTCAATGAGATGATTTCCTAAAGTATATACATTAATTTTCTATTCTTTATAATACATTCTCTTGGAAATCATTTGTTTTTAGTGGGTAAAATAAATTATATTTTCTCTCAAATGATATTTCTCTTTTTGGGTAAAATGATATGTTAAAAAGGGGGTTTTATGGTTTTTAATGATTTTTTCTATATTAATGGTTTCCATCATTTTGTAAAACACAATGATATATGTTTTCTAATCAAACATTTTGAAATATTTTTTTTGGATTTGTGGATGTCTATGTTATTTTATGTGGTCATTTTCAATGTTTTGAATATTTTTTTAAAATAAATAATTATTTTTTCTAAATTTTTTATATGGTAATAATAATGGATACTAGTTTGAGGTGTCCAATTTTTGTAATATGGGATTGTAATGAATTATTTATGGCCTAATTTTCTAAAACTATAATCCTGGATATATCCTTTATGTGAAAGAATGTATATTCATGAATAATAATTTGGATTATGTAAATTTTAAGGTCAAGGCCTTATACTATCATGGGGGGTTGACTTCACACATTCTTCCCTTTCATTAAATAGGTATTTTGGGGTAGTATGTTACATATAAAGCATGATATATCCCATGTTTTTGATATTTGGGTTGGAAATACATGTTGTGTCCTATTTCCAATCTTATGACTTAGTCTTTTCATGGGACTTCCATTCTGTACTATGGTGCAGAAAGATGAAACACAATGTTCTATTTCTTCATGGCCTATAAATTACAAACCCCAATTTTCTTCCTTATTATATCTTAAAACCATGGAACAATAATGTTGTTTTTTATGTAATTTGAAATCAATTTCAGTATGATTCTGTTCCAGGCTTCATGTGTTTGATTTTTTTGATCTAAACTAAGTTCTTCTGATTTTCTTATAGTATATTTTCTATTCGATATACATTCATCCCATGATTCATTTTTATGTTATGGAATTTTCTCTCTATTATTTTAATCATGGTGTTTTGAGGTTTTTATATAGATTGAGGAATGAAATTATATTAGGTACATAGCATTCTTTGTGATAGAGGTTATTAGAGATCTACATTAATATTTTTATCTCACGTGAAAAAACATTGAATCCTTGAGGAAATGGATTTATTGATTCTCCTTTTACTTATGTGCAATAATAAATTGATAATGATTTTTTTTAATATGTAATTATTATTAGTACATATAAATTATAACCATGTTAATGAAATAATATTTTATTGTTTGTGATCACATTTTTTTACACCATGATATTAGTTTACCACATAGATTTCTAGATAGTATTATATGTATACTCTTATTTATTTATTATTTTTTATACTCGTTTTATAATTTCAGTTTTCTTAAAATGGATAATTAATAATGATATGGAAATTTTAGTTGTTGTATAAAAAACATGAAGTGGAATCTTTAATAAATCTATTATTCTAATTTAATGTTAATAAAAATGACGCCGAATGAATATTTAATGAATTTTTTCCTTCCATATGGTTGTACAATTTGATAAAGAAATTGAAGTTGGAAGGAATGATCTTTATAATAATGAAGAGGAATGTTATATGGAAACTTAATATAACCACAACTTTTTAAAATTGTAATTGATGTTACAAGACATGTTTAATAATTTATAGCTTGTAATAGCTTATAATTTAGGCTATCTATAGCTGTATCCTATAATAAATGAATATATAAATTCAATATTGAATAAAACCATTAGTATGATAAAGGTAAATGTTTGGGGCTCTGTGTGCACACTTTCCTATGAGGGATGAATTCATTGTGTTTAGAAATGAGTGAACCCATATACATAAAAAGGGTTGAATGAATTATTTTTAGGACCAAATTTCCATTCCATCCTTATCTATTTATTTCTACCTTATTTTTTGTTACTGATGTTATCATCTATATGTGTTGTGGTGATAGCCTAGGGTTGTCATTGGTTGATGAGATATGGGCATAGAGGCCCGATCTTGTTGAAGTGATCGACGCCTATGAGTTCACTATACAGAGTGATATTCATGATGTTGTTTGGGAAGGAACCCAATTCGAATGAATTGGTTGAATATGGGATTTCATGATGTAATGATAAAATATAGCATGCTTGTTGTTTTATTTTTTTAGTTATGGTATGTGTGGATAAGATTAGTTTTTTCAGCATTCACTTCCCCACAACGTGAGTTAGATGGTTGTGATTTTTTTTTTGAATATTTTTTGTGTTATATTAGAATGTTTTAATACTAACATGAATTACATAATCATAAAAATAACTTTTGATATATATTTTAACCCATGGGGTTAGTGCATTATAGAATGCAAATATGTTGATCATGATAAACTCTATACACTATTGGATTATTCCTAGAGGATAAGGGCTTAATTTTTATGATTAATTTACATAAATTTGGATAATTTTACTTAATGGATAATGAATTAAAATAAATCAATAGAAATGTTTAAATAAAGTATCAATGGATGTCTTATTTAATGACTGTCAAGTATATGATATGTTGTTCTTATCTGTGTCTTTCGGGTGTCTAAGAGGTAATAACTATAGTTGTTTCTAAGACTATATTAATTCCCATAGTGTGGTTGTCTAATATATTATCTCATGTATGTTTAAGGATTTCATATGCTACCCCTCCCATTTATATAGGGAAACTACCACCTAGTGGACACTAGGTGGATGTTTTCCCCAACATCTTTTTTATTAAGAGATGGACGATTGACTACCAACTCCATCCCCACTATCTTCTATTGGTAGTATTTTATTTTGTCACATAGGTGGTTAGTTTCCTCATTTATATGTATAGAGTTTTATAGTTGATTTTTTATTTTACACACATGTATCTAAGGATATATTATCCTAAGGATTATAATAGGTATGACTTGTATGATCTACAATTTCTCAAGGTATATACTCAGTGCAAGGGTTATGATGTCTTAATGTGTGCTTCTTGATGTATTATACAGGACATATTTACTATTAAGGCTCCCAAAAACTACTTGGTATCTATAAAATATATGTGGAAGGGAATTATAAAATGTGTGATTCATATGATTCATATTGTGAAACCTTATCCCAAGTGTTGTTGGGATGTATTATTTTTTAAATACATGGATCATAATGTGTATTGTTAGGAAAAAATAAAAACCAACTGTGAATTGGTAGAAGGTACCCTTATTTTGTTACAATAATATATAATCTATTTTACATGTTACTTGGTTAGAGATATACATTGTGTGGGAATCAAAATATTAAACATTTTTATGTGATGATTTGACATCACTTGAGGGTTATGAGAATTTAATATTCTTTATATAGATTTTACACGAGAGGTTCCAAATGAAGGTCCTATAGAGTATAACTGTTATGCTATCCATTTATATAAAAATAATAATTTTTTGGTCTGAAAGTATAGTTTGGAGATCGATATATATATTACTAGCTTGTGTTTGTTAATGAGATGTTTAGGATTTGTGATTACTGTCATCATTTTCGTTTTCATTTTTTAGTTCCTTTTCAATAGTATTATTTTTGAATGACATTACCTATATATATTTTTGTTATGTTTTACCATTATCTTGAGAATGTGTTGTTTGGTGTACTTTTCATATATCTCGTTCATCATTTTGTCTTAAAGGGTAATGCATCCTATCTGTATATATAATATACCATCATTATATGTTACTAAACTATGGCCTATGGGATTTGATATATGGAAATTCACTATCTCCTCTTTCTATTTTTTAGACATGTAGGGGTACATATAGTGGTAGGGGTTATTGAAAATATTCTTTCATTCATAAGATTTTTTAACAATAAAAGTTTATAGGGAATTTAACCACCAAAGATGACCATTTCATGTTTTCTTTCACACTTGGGTTCCATACTGGAATCCTATGTAAATATATTAATTTTGTGATAATGTGATTCTATAGAACATGAAACACTCTCCATATATATTGATAATGTGAATAAATTATACTAAAACATTGGACATTTTTAATATAGAAAAAGAGTTACCAAAGAAATTAATGAACATCCTTGAAAAATAGACATATGATAAAGCTATTAAAAAATTAAATAACACCTCAAAATAGATTAAAATAAAAATTTAAAATATATATTATTTAATTTAATAATAAATTTTTAGATATCATAATTTATATATCCTAAATGCTAAGAGCATAAGAAAAATGAATAAGAACAAAGTTATGGATTTCCTATAACAAATTTTCATACCCTGATAAATATTTTTTATTATAAACTATATATTATTTAGAATGGTCTATCTATTTTATTAATTATATTTTATATCATGATACACTCATTTTTGATGGTATTTAATGTTTAATTTGAAATTCATAACCTCAAAGGGTTTTATTACAATATTTATAAAGTCGTAAATATTATATCTCTCTATTTTCAATTCCATGATATATTCTTTAGATTGTGGCCCATATTTTCCATTATATGGTTTAATCACATCCAAATTTCCTCAAAATAAATTAATATCCTTAATTTAATTATATCTTAATTTCACAATATCCCAATCATGTTATTTTGAATCATACATTACCATTACAGTAGGAGTTTTTGTATCCAAAATTTATTTTATAGACATATGATTCATATGCATCACTTGTTTCATTTATGTGGTGTATGTATTCATGATGTATATATTTATAAAATAACTCAAAATATTTTCCTTTATGGTATTTTTTTTGAAATCAATTATTTTCTTTTTCATTCATTTTCATCCAGTACATTTGGCATTATTTTTTCTCCCATTTCAATTTATATGTTAATAAAAATATTTTCATAACATTTTTATACCAAATTCACAAATATAGATATAAATTTGTGAATAGATTAATTATTTACATAAAAATATACTAGAACTCTTAATGGTGTACATTGGTGATATTCTCACACATAAAATTACCTTCTATTTATTGATTTGTGAAATAATAAAATTTTATATACTAATTATTCCAATAAATATATTTATTAAATATTAAATAATATTGGTTATATATTACGTTGTTAATTCATTACATCATATGATGATTTAATTAAACATAATTTTCAATGGTTGGAGCCTAGTACATATAGACCCTAAATGCATCAATAAATATCATGAGATAAACAAGCTTGAGTATTTTTATTTATGAATTCCCAAAAATACATTTTTCATTAAAAATCACCTTTGATGTTATGATAATATTTCTTCAGATCATGAATTATTTGATTATGGAATGGAATTATCTTTCTAGCATTATTAATTTCATCTCTAAGAAAAACGTTATTGTAATAAATTTGATCTTTTCATTTCTATTTTCATTCAAGGATATATTATTCTTAAAGTTTCATTCAATTATGGTATTGTTATTAGTTATATATTCCTTCAATATTAATTGTTTACATCTTATGCTCAGTTGTAAACTTGTATTTATATAACTTATAGTCACCCTTACTAAGTATTTGATCTCACCTTATTATATTTTCTCCCTAGTTTATGAAGAATGGTATTACACATGATATGTATAAAAAATATCTTATATAAGGAATTATTTGGAGATATTTAAGTCTTATTATTAATTAATTACTTTATTATATTGTTGAAAAAATTTCATTTTTATAATAAAGTAAAGGGATTTATTAGTTACATTTTTTAAAAACTCTCTAATACTTTAAACTGAAATGGTGCTTTGAAGTTTTGTGAGTCAATATTTTTTGTGGTGTTATAATTTTTTATGGATAAAATTTAATCACATTGGTTCATTTTAATGCTTCTATATAATGTAGGAATTAATTCCAAATTTATTTTGGGAGTGTGGGTATGGGGACTTACAGTTGGTATCAAAGAAATGTTTAGACATATTTTTGAGGTTTTGATGTTAGTGGAGGATAATTTGAGCGTTGAAAAGTTATGGTTTATCACAATATTAAATTTATAGGTAACACTTTATATTAGTGTATGTAATATTGAATATTTTAGTTATTGAGATAATATATCAATATTGAATACCATTGGGATATGTCTAAGGTTTATTTTTAGGTCTATGATAAAATACCAATGTTTTGGTAAAATATTTATTGTTTGGTTATTGTATAAATTTAATAAATTTAATATATTTTTATATGAATGTTTCTATGGAAAATATTCATTAAGGGGTAATCAACTTTAAAAGGTATGGCTGATAACTATATTAATATTCTGTTTATTTCCTGATAAGTTGTCCAAAGAATGTAAACATTGATATACATCAACATGTGATAATATTTTTTAATCAAATAACCTTTATGATCCATTATAAATGAATAACTGTTATATCGAGTTAATTTATACAGTATGAGGTAACCCAACTAATGGAAACCTAGAATGAATCGAGAGTGATATTCTTTGAAAAAATATAATGCATTATATTCGAAGAGTGTGTAATTTCGATGTTGAATTTAATTATCTAAAAATAATTCTCTTATAGTTTTCATCAATCATGTTAACTCCATATTTTTAGTAATGGATGGGCCGTGAGGGAAAATTGTTAATAATGGATTATATAGATAATTTAGAGATAGTAAAAATATAAAATCTAATGGTATACAATAAATATTGGTACATTTTATGATTTTGAAATACCAAATGTCATAAATTATGCCTAAAAAAATGAAAATAGTTGAATCCAAAAATAATCCAAATAACAGAAAGGCAGAGACTCAAATATGTTTTAATGTTAAATATTATGGAGGAAATCAGATTAAATTTCCTACACGTGATGAACATGTGATGAAACATAACATGTGATTATTGAATAAAATAAAAATTAACTATAAGTATGAAAATTATTTTCATAAAGCTCTTAGAATGCAAGGAAAATATATTATCTATAGAAAATATATTTCACAATTTCAATGGAGATTGGGTGAACGAAAAATCAATTCACAATCCCATAGTACATTGGGGAAAATGTTCACGAAGAACCACCTTGATCATGGGAACAAAAAAACTCTTAATGGTATAATTATTATAAAATAGTCTTTATAGTTTGGGGAAAGTTACTTCTTATAGATCAATTTTATTCCCATTATTTTATGTTGTATTAATAATGGATTTCCATTCATTACAATGTTATCATATCTATTTTTTTTTGAAATATCATTACATGTCATAAATTAATCCATGGTCATATATCAATGTTTAATTTTAAAATCAAATAAAAATTAGTTTTATTATATTTGTTTAGATACTCAATAATGGCTTCCTTAGTATAAAAAATATTAAGGTTGATATGACATTAAATGTTTTACCATGGATCGTGTATATCTTGTGGTTAAAGTCAATTTTTATTCTAGATATGATGAATTTATAATATTGAAGACCATATTTATTTATGGGGTTGATGTCAGACTCTAAGAATAAATATTATAAAGTTTTTCATGAAAACATAATATGTCTCATAGATTTTGAAACATGCAACATTGAACCAAAAATGAATGGAATAATAATATATGAAACCTAAAATAAAGTCATTGAATTGGTCGGTAAATATATATTCAAACACATTATGAAATATTTTTTTAAAAAAAAATTAATGTTCAATGTCAACACTAAGGCGTTAAAAAATAAAATTAACACAACTAAACAACTAATAAGATAGATTTATGTTAAAAAATATATGCTTTCTAAAAATATTTTTTTTTTTAGAAACTATATATTTTTTTATAAAATATATTATAGAATATGAATAATTTATTAATAAAATGTCATTAATAATTGATGGAAAATATGAAAAAGAACAGTTAATATTATTTGAAAAAAAATTATTTTATTATTCAAAAATGATTCATTATATTTACATGTTATTATTTAATATTAAAATATTTTGATTTTTGAATTATAATTTGAAAAATTAACTTCATTATTTAATTCACTATAGAAATATTATAATATGTTGATTTTTTTATTTTTTTCTAAAATATGAGATTTTCAGATGAATATTGAAAACATATTGATTTTATTAGATGGACCTATAATATAATAAAAAAATTTATATGTTCAATTATGTGTTTATGGAATAATGTTTCTAATTTTTCTTATTAATTTTAAAATTTATAAAATATTGGTTTGACCTTAGAAGGAAAATGAAATATTTTAATTATAACAAAAACCACATTTAATCATTTAAAATAATAAGTTATTTTAACGGTAAAATTAAATTTTGGAATTATTTTAATGAAAAATATTATTTCATATTCTATAATAAATAAATTTTTTCATTAAAATTGATAATTTTGATAACAATGGTTTACACATATGTTTTAAAAGTTAAAGACATATTTTTTCATAAAAAATGTTTTAAAGTGACATGTAGGTTTAATTATAATTTAATTTTTCACACTATTATAAATGATATTTCATAATTTTATTTTAAAATATGATGATATTTATTTCAAATTATGTCATGATATCAATATTAATTTTTTCGTAAAACTTAATTACAAAGGATGAAAAACAATTACCACGGTAGAAATACAAAATGATAAAAATTGTTTTATTAGTAGGATATAACCCAAAAATATATTAAACAATAAATTACATATGGATGGCTATGATTTATTTTGATCAAAAATCATCTACCATTCCTCTTATGTCTCTTTTTATCCTTTTACCCTTGAATATTAATGTTACATGATTTAAAATGTAAAGGGTTATTAAAAAATTTATCTGCTCTTATTTTCTATAAGGGGATCAATATACCACATTATAAAACACTTTTATCTCAGAATTTGTTTCTAAATATCATCGGATTTTTATCTCATAGTACCCTCTCCCACTATATTAACCCACTTTTCATAATTAGTTAGCTCAACACACCCTTTTCCTATGATATTTTAATGAGGAAACTCAATCTATTGGCATATGTATTACCTACTACTTATTTATTATTAATATTCAACATCGAAATATTTTATAACCACATCAGTTTATTAATATACCATTATGTTATTATATTAATGCAACAATACTGATTTATTTTTTCCCATCCACTATTAAAAACAAAGGAATTCCAATAGTGCTTATGTGCGGACTACCACGACTGAGAATCGACATCTTGAATTTTTTTTACCTCTAAAAATGGACGATAATAATGATTTAATTTATGGATTAATAGGGTATACACTATATGTTTTTTATTCTAAAATTAAAAATTAATATTTACCTTCAATCTTTTGAATTCATTTAAAAATCAAAATGTCTGTATTTGTACGTGTGGACTTTCACCTCCACAAACACCGTAACTTATTTTTATTAACCAACTTACATGAACGGTACTAAAAGACTAATTAATGATATAATATTGTACTTATTAAATTATTTTGGTCATAAATTTATAAACCACTCCTTGATTTTAGCATATTCTATGGAAAAAATGAAAACCTTATATGTGTGTTCATGCAGAAAATCACATATATGAAACTGATTTCTTTATTTTTTCCATGATATTTTAAAATTTTTCAAATATTATAAAATATAATTACCAAAATTATTTAAATTTATATATATTCATATTATTTATTAATTATTATTTTATAACTCAATCATCTAATAATCCAACTTATTTAGTAATTATAACATGTTCATGTTTCACTTGGTTTAACCATATAAAAGAAAGAAACTATATCTTTATATAGTATATGACTATAAAAACATAATTAATCATTATATTTATAAAAATACTAAATAATTAAATGATTTTGGTTCTTCTAAAATAATATTGGTCAATTTATATGTGATATGAAGAATAAATGTTTGTTGTAAATTTAACCACACAAAAAAAATTCAAAGTCCTTCTAGACATGGAGTAAATTTTTGAATCCTATAGAACTATTGGAATTTTTTAATAATTAAATAAATATATATATATAATTATATAAATATAGGTAATATAAATACAATTTACACCATTATTGACCTTTTTTTGCACACAAAATGAGTTACAGAAGCATTGACCGTATATAACTGAGTACCTGACGTAAATGAAAACTATATGACGAATAAATAACATATTATAATAAAAACCCATATAATATAATATATATCTTAATAATGTTCTTATGAATTTTGTTAACAAACTTATTTTTATTATCAAGAAATTTAAGTGCATTAAAAACAACAAATCTGTGATAAGGTAGGGGCTTCTTGTCTAAAAATATTACCCCTTTAGACATAGTCCTTATTATATTACATTTGTTTATTGTAATGGTGTATATAATTCCCCATTTTTATTATATATCATGATAATCCCATTTTAAAAAATATTTAATGTTTCATTTGAAATTATATATTTTTCCGGGTTTTGATTATTGTGTTTTTATAGTCATATGTGTTATTTGTTTCTATTTTTAGTTCTATGAGACATGGATGATTTTTTGAACCATATTTTTTTTATTATGGATTATTAAATACCCAGTTTTCTTCATGGATAAATACTATATTTAAATTTTCTATATTTTATTTTCATTTCAACCCTCCCTTGTACTTGTTTTTATTCATTACCATTACCATACAAGAATTCACATCTCATTTTTTTATTTGATATATGATTCATATTCACCACTTGTTTAACTTTTTGGTTTTTATATTATAAATGGATTACTTTCTAATTTATCTAATAGTATTTTCCTTGGGGTCATTATACATTAAAAAAATACACCAATGCATTTTTCTTTAAAATTATCTTTCCTTTCATGCATGATTTTTCTTCCAATACCTTTCCACATAAATACCCCATTTAATATTAAGTTTTTTGAAGGGAATTTAACTAGAAAACCTTAAATTTATTGAGAAAGAAAAACATTTACTTAACCATGTACCATTACTCTATATAATTTTATTTTTAGGGTTTCTCACAAATAAATATTTCCATTTATTGATTTATGAAATACTAAGTGTTTGAATACTTGTTATTTTTATATAGATTTGTATTTATTATTAATAAATATTGTGTTTTTATTTTATTGACTATTTTTTCCCATATATCATAAATTCATTGAAATAAATATTATTTTGTTGGGATGAGTATAGATAGCCACTAGATACATCAAAACCATTCCTGGCACAAACCAGCTTGGTTATTTTGGTGTATTACATCCTAGAATTAATTATTTCCTAAATATATTGCTTGGAGGTAAGATTAGGATATCATGGACTATGTAATATAATTAGTTATCCAATATTATGAATTTATTCCCCTATGTGATATTTTCATTTCTATATCAATCCACGGACATATTATTCTTTCAGTTTCATTATATTATTGGATTATTCTTTGTTATCTATTCATGCAATTTTATTTACTTATATCTTATGATTAATGATTATCTTTGATTTATATATCTTATTTGTACCCATATTTGTAATTTTATCACTCTGTTATTCTATTTCTATTTCTCCAGGCTGTGAAAAAAAGTATTACAGGTGATATTTATAAAATTATATACTGTGTGGGGAATTTTTGAGAGTTGGTAATTAATTATTATGGATTATTCAGTTTCTCATAGAGTATTAAAAATGATAATTTGATTATAATTACATTGTCTTTGATAGTTAAATTATTTCCCAAAATCTATAAGTATATAAACCTAAAAAGAACATAATATTTTTTAAATGAAATATATTTTTCTGACATTATAATTATTTATGTTTAAAATTGGGTTACATTAGTGAATTTTAAAGATAATGTATAAATATTGTGTTTAATCACACCATATTCAAAGAGTTAGTGTCTCTGGGATACATTTCGTATCAAATAAGTTTTTTATATATCATTAGAGGATATTATTTTAGTTGATTATAATTGAAGGGTTTATAATTAATATTTATCATAATATCAATGATATAGATAACCATTTACTTTAGATGAACTAATATTGAATATTTTAACGATTTTTATATGATATCATTAGTTGAAACAATAGGAATATGTTTAAGGGATAAGTATATGTTTAATATGATATTCAATTATTTTGGTAATGATAAATTTTAGGGAAATATAAGAAATTTCATCCTTGTTTATATACTCTCACTTTTATATGGGTATGGAGTAGTTGTAGCTTTGATCAATCAACCAAAAAAATGTTAGGTTGAGCACTAACTCAATATTTCTTTTGGTGCATGATGGGTATGCCTAATAATGAACACACAAATATACCCTCCTTGGGGATATGATTGGTTAATAATATTGTATTTATGATCAATTATATAATATTTATATTTTTATGGAACTTGGTTAAGGAAAATTTGAGAACTAAACATAAATGAACCATGATTAAATAGAGAGTGACTTACGTTGGACTAAATTCTAATATAATAATTTAGAATATTATGAAATTTTAAATTTGAGTATAATTTTCTAAAAATATATATTATCATTTTTATTTCTCATGTTGTCTCATTTTTATTTTAATAATGGATAGATCCAAAATAAGGAACGTTAACAATTGATACCATGGAAAATGGATATATTTTCCTAATAAAAAATCTAACAATATAATAAATGTATAGCGAAATATTTTGATTATGAAAAGGATACTATTTTTAATTATTGTTATCATCATGAAAAAATTTGAATCCTAAAATAACTGAATGTAGGTATACGTGGATTAGTATAGAAGTTTAGGTGAAAAATATGATAATGGAAATATATTCTATTTCATGCATGTAGATATCATAGGAAGAGATTCTTAAAGGGATAATTAAATTTTATGGAAAACCTCTATAAGTTTGAAAACTATGTACATCGATCTCATGGGTGCAAGGAATTGAGCGAAGCTAAAAAAATTCATTGTTTCAGTTGAAAGAAAATTGAGACCCATGAAAATCAATTCACTAATCAAATGGATTACGAGGAAAACATTCACCAAGAACTACTAATACTAAGGGAATATAGAAAATCCAACATATTTACTCCTATTTTTTATTATAGTGATTCAGCACAATAGATTATATATTATCTTTTGAAATGTATATGTTTCAAAAATTATTAGATATTGATTTATAAAAGACACCTTGTTGGAATGATTATTATTAAATCTTATTCAAGGTTTGGGTGAATTTACATCATATAGATCTAGTCCCCTCTTAATTTTATATGTTATTTGGAATTGATTAGATTTTTTGTTAGACAGAAATCCCCCAAGTTATCCTTAAAGAATTTTTGAGGTGATTGTGTTTGTCGAAAAAGAAGATCTCCATGTTGTGTTTGTTAGCAGAGTAGACCATGATGTCAAATTGCTTGATAAAGGAGGTTTACATAGTGATTTTCCAAGTTAATGTGATGTTGTTGACAATCCATGATTGATAGATAAACCTCGATAGAGGTATAAAAGATTTGGAGGTGGTACAAAAAGAGAAGATATAAGGTGGCGCTGTTTTTTTAGTGATTGCCATATTTTTGGGCCTAAAAATAAGAAAATGGATAGATGTGTTTTTGGAAAAGGGAGGTGAATGAAAAAGGAATATGGTGCATGAAATATTTAGGTGGTACACGAAATATTTGCGCAGTGCATGATATATTTGAGGGATGTGCGAAATAGAGGATTGAAGTTTTTCACGTAAGAGATGTTTTGAGATCAGGAGCTCGAAAATGGGAAAAGGAATGAGGTGCGCGAAATATTGGAGCTGTGAGCAAAAAACGATGTTGGTGAAAGATGCGGTTTTCATTCTCAAAGTGATTTTTAAACTCAAGGAGGGTTTTTCATGTAGGGTCAATTTTGCATATAAATATGCAGTGACCCCCCTTCATTCAAGGAAGCTCAAGACTTAGAAATTATCCGAGATCTGGAGCATGAAATAAGAGTTCCCAAGAGAGTTTCAAAAAGATAACAAGTTTTTACGGAAAATAATTGGTTTTGCGTAAAGAAGATGTTGTGCGTAAAAGAATACCGTTGCGTGAAAACTGAATTTCTCGCAAAAGCATAAGATTACACACATAGAAATATAGAGGATGCATGTAAAAGGTGTGGTTTCACATAAAAGTTGTCTTGCGTGAAACGTATATTTCATGCAAAATAAGGTAATTACACGCATGGTCAAGAGAAGGTTGCGTGTAAAAATTGGGGTTGCCCAGTACGCCTAGTGCAAAGTGAGATTCATCTGTGGGTGAACATTGGACATGGCCAGAGCATCTATCAATAGTTAAAGATGCAGATTTCATTAGTCATAATGAAGAGACCTACTGGTCTATAAACTGTGAGAGGATCCTTTACAGAGTAGTAAGAAAAGGAAGAGGAAAAAGGTGGTCCTCTACACTGGCAGTGAGCTAGAGGGAGAGAAACATAGAGTGACCCTTGGAAAAGCAGTGAGCTGACCCTAAACATTGCAATGGTTGTGAGCCTAGGTATAGAAGTGATCTAGCCTGAAATTTGTAAATAGTAGTGTGCTTTTAGTGAATTTGGTACATTGGCACATCGTCGATGTATGTTCCTTGAACGTAGACTTGTGAGGGTGAACCAAATAAAAATCACTATTTCCTGGGAATGATTTAGTTTCTGTTTATACTTTGCTAAATGAAAGAGAGAGAAGATACTTTTTCTTAACAACGAAACAAGATCAAAAGGGGAAGTTGTTTTAATCTTTTATACCCTAATTGACCCCCCTCTTAGGGTATCTAACCCAATGGACCTAACTTTTCTTATCAGAGGGAACATATCAATTTTCATGTCAGTAAATCTCACCATATGTCTGAAATAATGCCAAGAAAATCAATCAATTTTGAAAATGAAAACCTTATGGTAATTAAATTTATCATATATTTCATGATACTCAATCGTTATATTATTATTAAACAAATAGCATGTTTAACATGGCATTAGAAATTAAAACCCGGATCCTATCTTCCATGTGAAAAAACAAAACTAATTTCCTTAGTTATAAATATTCAAAAATTATAAGGATAATATTTAATTTGGAGGGGAATAATATAAAAACCTTTAGTATAATTATTTTATATTTTCTTTCATTTATATCTAAATATGTTTGATATCTTGTGATGTTTGAAACACCGAACCAAAAATAAACTGTATACTAATATATGACATTGAAAAATTATCAATAGAATTGGTGGGTAAAAATAGTCTAAAAATTTATGAATAAATTTAAGAAAAAAAAGAAAATAATCATTGTAAAGGATTTAATAGATTAAATTAGTGTATCTAAATAACAAATATAAATTAATTATATTTTAAAATGAAATATAATAGAAAATTGGATTTTTTTTGGTTTATTTCTCCGAAAAAATATAATAGTTTGGGAAAAATATATTATTGATATAAATAGTATATTTAAATAATTTTGGTTAGTGATGGTAGGAAATATTAATAAGAATAGTTAATATTTTTTAAATAAAAGATAATTTACAAATGATTTTTTTTCTTATATTATTCTCTAATCATTTAAATGTTAAATTTTAAACTTTTATAATCTGAATATTAACAATTAAAATAAATTATTCGATTCATCATGTTAATAATATATTAATATGCTTATTTTATATTTTTATTTCAAATACATTATTTTTATATGAAAATAGAATAATAATTTATTTCAAAATGGTATCTTCTATTATTTTATTAGTATCAAAGAATGAAATATATTTTTTTATATCAAATTAGTTGGAAAAATTTTTATTTAATAAATCATTTAATGAGTTTTAAATATATTATTAAAAACATATAAAATTAATTTTAAAACGTATAAAGAAAAATTAATATTTTACACAAAAAATATAGGAACCCGGAAAACAGTTCCCTAAAAATTTATTAATAAAAGAGTAAAAAAGTAAAAAAAATCCATAATTACATAGAAGTTTACAAATATGGGTCTGAACCACCACTCATATGTCATTATTCACTAATGAGGTGCAGTAGTCAGGTTCTCTAAAATCCCACAATTTTTTTACTCAAATATCACCCTTATAGATAAATAATATTTCATATAATTAGCTTCTCTATATGCATGTGAAAAAAATAACATTAAGATGAGTGACATGATTCATAAAATCAATCCATTAGGGAATAAACTTCCATGTAATATTAATGGTTCATTAATTCAAATACATAATAGCATTTTAGGAATCAATTTCAATCTAATGGACATTCCACTTATAATTGGAAACATGTTTAATTGTGTACATCATTTCCCATAGTTCAACTTCATTAGAAGTCCTTATTCTAATATACTGATAAAAACCAGAGAAAAAAACCATAATGGTTTAAAAAATTCCTCTGCACCCTGATAGAAAAGGAATGCCGAAGGCTATATCATCAAAAAATTTCATAACCCCACAGGCCAATATGAAGTATCCATCTCATATATCTGAGGATAAAAGCCTGCTTCAACTTTATTATATCTCCCAATATGCTGTGGATTTTTAGATCATCCATGTTCTTATTCAATACTCCCCCCTAAATTTCTATTGTAGTGTGAATGTACCTATGCATACCTAGTGTTCCAGTAGAACTGGAGGGAGCCTGATCATCAAATAGTTTCACATTTTAATCCGTCCAAAAAGAAAAAACAATAGAAGTTTATGCCTTCAGTAAAAGATAATGGGCCTATAATCATTGCCTGATGTTACGGAGAAATGCGAGAACTTCTATAAGATTCCTTACTATATTTACTTCCAAGATAAATGTATTCCTTATATCCTATCATTTATACCTTTCATATGATTAACAAATAAAAAATGTTGTGTTCCTTCAAATACTCTTAAGAGTAGAGGGAACACTGAGATAATACATTACCCAACTCTCCTCATTAGATCATATGTTGATAGTTTATTCATCAAAATACTTTATATGATAAAATATCTCAAGGGTTATATGAAACTAAACATGAATTTAGAATAATAGGATGGTATTATGATAAAACACTCATTTTTAATCTTATAGTTCTATTTGGATGTGAATTTTTCATTACAATCAGTCCTCTACACCAGTGTGTGATCATTCATCAAAGCATTATTTTGAACATCAATGAAAACTTAGAGGGGAATAAATATGAGCTTATTTGGTTATGTCTTATCATCAAACTTAATAAGTTTCATCAATTCATTATGGATTCTTAGCCAACCCCTAAGGGGCTGGTCAAGCCAATATCTCATCCTATAGTTGATATCATAGTACTTTCTAACTAGCCATTTGGTATTTTTCATGATTTCATTGAAAGAATACTTAATTGAGGACCGAAGATATGTTGCATGAAAATGTGACTACCCATTCCATCATCCTTTCCATGAACATTATTTTTTAAAATTAGCATGATAGACCATTGGTGATTTAAATTTTCATGTGAATTTTCCAATCAACCAATCAATGAAAATTTTCATACTGTTGATACCAAGACCCCCCCCCCCCCCAAATATCAATGGAATTTATAAAATCCTTCCAAAAGAATGTAATCTTATTTTATTTTATTCATATACTTGATATATATGAAATTGATAATCATTCCTTGTAACTAATTAATGAGTCCTCTTGACCACCTATAAATACTGAAATTGTGGACAATGTTTGATGTAATGAATGAGTTAATCGGAAAACTCTTCCAACATGACACATGGAATTCACACTATATTTTGGATAGTTTATTGATGATACCAGTGCTAACTTTTCTAAGTAATTTTATATTTTTTCCCCAAAAAAGTTGAATACCATGATAAGTGAATGGAAGAGATCACCTCATCACCTAATGATTTGTCATCACCCATTGTTTTTTACCCAAGCAAGTCCCTCACTAAAAAAATAAAAGATTTACCCTAGATGATAGCCTATAAAAGAGAAAATCCAATGTGATAAGAAAATATTCTAAATATTGGAGATTTTTCTATTTAATGATTTCACAAAAATAAGGATGTCAAGTGCATTTAGATAGTGCATAGGAGTGAGAACTTTCCTCCCATATTTAATTTCTTTGAAGATGAAAACATGGCCAAGATCATTAATTCACCTACTCATATAGTCTTGAGTATTATAAAAGTACATCCCTGAGAGTTTATATCCTCTCTTTACATTCATGTTGCATTGAGAGTAGCATATTGGGATCTTATTAATTAAAATGAATAGCCTAACAGACCAAATGATACACATTATTAATCTCAAAAAAAGTATTATAAAAACCATACTAATAATGATGGTGATAATAAAATTCTATTTCAGAGTGAAAAATTCTTTCAATAAATCTATCTTGAGGACGAAGTTCCCCTCATTCACATTCCTCTTCATTATGATAACACTCTCTAAAGGTGTGAAAATGTATTTTTCATTTCATCTTATTGGAAGAAACCCATATTTTTTAGAGTTATGTGTTCATTAATAATTCCTCCAAACTTGGAAATTATATTTTTTCTGTTGAAATTCACAACAGTGTTTCCAATAGCGACTACTCTAAAGTCTTTAATGTCAAGTGCATTCTACTTTATGAGGATCAAGGAGAAAAAGAATCAAATGATTCCAAAAGGAATAAAAGCATGATAAAATTACCTGAATGTATTAACCAAATCCTCTTACAATATGTCCCAATAGAATATAAATAATTTATTGGTGAGTCCATCATGACCAGAAACACACTCCATGTTGAGATAGAAAAAGTTTTTCTTGATTTCATCTTTTTACGATACATAGATAATATCCTGACTATGTTTCTCATCAATACATGAATCATATTGATAATAATCTAACACGTATTTTGCATCTGATCATCAATATAATTTTTAATAAAATAATCAAATACATCCCTAGAAATATAATTTTTAGAGGTATTCAGTTACACATTGGAACTAATGGCCTGACTTCCAGCCTTATCTCCCTTCTCCCTATGAAGTTTGTGGAATAAGTTTTTGTTCCTATCAAATTATTCTAACCATTTCACATTCATGTGACTATTTTAAAGACTATATTTAATGGATAAAATATCATCATGATTTTTTTGATTTTACATTTCCTACCTAGATGGTGAATCTTGATTTCGTTCCCTATTTTGGATGATTGCAAAGTGTTATTCAGCATGATGGATATCAAGATCAATATTTGAAATTTTGTTTTTACTCCACTCCCATAGAATCTTTTTTGGGTGCATTAACTTATCAACAAGCCTCTAATGTGGTATTTTTATTAGGAAAAGATTTCATGCCTCTATAAATGTTTATCTACTTCCAGGGATGGAAACCCAACCATTATTGATGTAAAATAGGAGAGGCTCCAACCTTTACATGGTGGAAAGTTCCACAACAATAGGGTTATATAAGATTTATTCTTGGAGAGGATGTATCCCATGAGTACATTGGTGACACTTCTATCATCTATTTGAACCATTCATTTGTCCAGCATTCTATATTGCCTTCTATTCCTAGTGAACCTACAGAATGTGAAATTATCATTAAAAATTGTGACCTTAGTAAACTTTTACTAATAGAAAAATATGATAATTCACTAACACATGTAATGTTAAGGTTTGATATGTACATTTAATTTGGTGAATGTATAGTATTAAAATCAACCATCACCAGCCATTTTTGGAGCACATTCCTAGAAATTTCCTCTTACTCCATCCATATTATTTTTATTCTTGTATATGATATCGAGGCACACACAAAAGAGGCATGAACAGTGTATTCTAATATGTTAAGAGTGATAGTATGGCTATGATTGTTTTTTCATGTGAAAATTTGGATAATATCATGTATGAGAATCCATAAATTGTATGTTCCCCTATTATGGATATTTTTAGAGACAATTTTATATCCTATAATAAAACCACATGAATTTCCTCTAATTCTAGAACATCATTTTTTGATCTAAAATACCTATCATCATTTTATTATGACTAGAATGAAGTTCTTAAGGGATTATCCCATTAAGGGGTTTATTGGCCTTTTTTAATTCTAGTAAAAAATATTTATTTCTTATGGTATCTTACCCTAGTCATAGTGACATCATTCTTTACCATAATAACATGTCCTTTAATATTTTTCCTTCTACATTAATTCTTCACATACTTTGGGTATGTATTGATTCTTCATCCCTCAATGTTTCTATATTACCCTATATATCCCTTGTTAGATTGCATAGGGGACTGTTGGTCATAAACCTCATCCCTCCAACAATGTACTACTTAGTAGTGTGATAAAATTCTTCTAAAATATATTATCAAGTGTTTTCTATGTGGGTGTTTATATTCTGGTAGTTTTAGAACTATGGAACTAAGAAAATGGTTCATATTTACTATTGAAATCAGGATGTTGAGCAGCCTGAGCTTCAGACTGCCTCTCATTAAGTGGTGTTATTTCCTAGTCAATCTAGTCATTCTCTAGCATTTGAATTGATTCAACCACTTCATATTTTCATTAGTGAATCTATGTTTTAGGAGTGTGATTTAGAAGTATCTACCCTCTGCACATTCCATCTTCTCAACTGCTTCCAACCCCTCTATTGGGTCCATAGTGGTCTCTACCTAGGGGGGTGAGGCCTCATTTGGTGTATTACGATCCAATGAAAAAGCACTGTAGGTCCCATCAAGAGACACTATAACAGTCTGCCTATGGAGCCCATGGTATTGAATAATCTCTTTAAAAGAATCGGAGTTGTTGAGATTAGTGGTTTGAGACTGCAGAACTCTAGTACTCACATTATTCAAGGGAATATAATATTTTTCCCCACCTTGAACATTCCCTTTATGTTATAGGGTGTTCACTACCTATCCATATATATTTCTAGAGATGGAAGGGTCCATAGAATTGTGAAGATAGTGATACATTGGTGAATTGGAAAACTTATTTATTGATTTTATTTGTTTTACATCCTATAAATACTTATAAGGATTATGGATTTCATCATAATAGGGAATAAGTTGTCTAGTGTGATCCTCGTTTTCATTCACATATGAATTCCCTATATTTTCAACATTAGAGGGGCCAATAATGGTTGTTTTGATTAGGTTAAGGGGTGTAATTTGGTCTTTTCCCTTCATCCTTCAGCTCATAGAGTCATCATATACCTTCATTATGATGAAATAGAGCCTATTTCATTCAGATAATATGTGACAAAGGATCATAAATTTTGTATAGAAACTCAGTATCTTTCTTATTGTATCTACAAATTGATATCCTCATCCTATTTTGTTTCAGCCACTTCCCCCAAAAGTGTAATGCAATTTTCAACATAAACCAGAATCCTCACAAAGTTACCCTACCTTATTTTTTTATTTGTATATCAATACAAATTTGATTCCCTATGGAATAAGAAATGTCCCATAGAATATTTGGATGTCAATAAATCCAATATAACATGGATATATGGATCCATAATTATGTATAGGTGGACCATACCTGATCCGTGTAAAAGTTTCTTTCCCATTATTGAATTCATAGGAATATGTACCACTAGGATAGTAATGAAAACCTCTAGGGTCATTTGTTTAGATCATCATAGAGGGGGACAACATTATAGTACCCACACCCCATTGCAGTCATCGTCCAATTTATTTTAAAAATAATGAATCACTATATTAAAATTTTTATTTGATAAAATAATCTTAATATTTTAAATTATAATGTTAGAAATATTTTAATAGAGTAATTTTCATTTTTATTATTACAATAAATTACTAACGATGAAAAACAATTACCACATAAAAATTAAAAATTGAAATAATTCATTTAAAAAGAAGATGTAAATCAAATATTGTTAAAAACAGGCATCTGTGCTTGAGGGATTTCTTGACATAAAATAACCTTTGATTCCTATAATATCACTTTTGAGCATTTACCCATGAATAATAACTTTACATTGTAAAAAAATTATTGGGAACATCAAAAATTTTCATCCTCTTCACTAATAAAAGGGGTTCATTCCACCACTTCATGGTACACACTTCTATTAAATTTAATTTTTCCAAATCATCCAATATTTTCCTGATAGAACTCAATTCCACATCCTTAATAAATTTTCACCATTATTAATCATATGACCCCCTTTTCCAATAATATCTCTAAATGAAAACTCCATATCTCGACTTTAGTATTACCTCATTTTTAATAATTTATTATTAATCATAGTATTTAAAACGTATTATAACCACATCTATATAATTAAATAAGTAAAAATAATATTCCAAGATGACAATATATTAATATAATATCCCATATTTATTAATTTCCATCCACTAATAAAATCAATTGAACATTCATAGTGCATATACTTGGACTACCGCCTCTACAAATCAACATCTTAAATTTTTCACAACGTCATATAATGGTCATTTATAATTATGTAATTGGTGGATAAATATGGAATATAAAATATATATATGATTCTAAAATAAAAATTGATATTTAACTTAAATAAATCCAATTCATTGAAAATAAAAACTCTATCATGTGTATGTGTAGAATACCCTCTCAATTATTGACCTTCTTTATTTTTCTTAATCACATGACACAGATGTTAAAAAAATTTAATTAATTAACTAATATGATATTAATTACATTTAAATGGTTCTATATGTATGTACCCTTCCTTAAATACTTTTTGTTTGATAGAAAATCTATTATGTGTTTGTGCGGACTTTTACCGCCGCAAATGTGATGTATTTTATTTTTTCTTCTAGTTTTTTATTATATGTATAACTATAATCCTATATTAATCACCATTTTGAAAAAGTATATATAATTTCATTATAATACTTCCATAATGAAATTATAACTAAACCACCCCATTATCACACATATACTTTAATTATAACAGGTTCTTATTTTGGTCGGTTTAGTCACATAATAGAAAAATTTTATATTTTTTCATCCATAATGATAATTGAAATATAGTTAATGATGATATTGTGTAATAATCATTAAAAAAAATATTTCTAGGATTTTAGAAATATTATATTGTACATTTTATAAGTTATATTAACAATATTATTTTATTGTAAATTTAACCATAAAAATGGAACATTTCATGTTACCTTTAACAATTTCATCCCATTTTAAAAAGCTATTTTAAAATATGATTTTTTCATTATTTTAATATTAATGAAAATTAAAATATTATTTTGTAATTTAAAACACCTTTTTTCATTTTTGAAATATATAATGAGTTAGGAAGTAATTGACTGAACCACCCTGATTAACAATCAAAAGAAAAAAATATAAATTAAATTAGTAACATATTATAATATAAAAATGTTAGAATATGTAATATATATCTAAATTTTTTTAAGAAAAATTAAAAAAAACATAGTTTTATTATCCAAGACATTATGTTTATGAAAAAAAAACATTTCACACCTTGAGGCAAATTAATTTATAAAAACCATGATTTCATTAAAATGTTGTATATACCATCGCATTAATATTTTATTTCAAAATACTCTTATTATTTAATTTATTTAATTTTTTATTTAGAACTATATCTTTTAAGGGGTTCTTTTCTAAAATTTTCACACCTTGAGGAAAATTAATTAATAAAAACCATGATATCATTAAAATGTTGTATATACCACCCGATTAATATTTTATTTCAAAATACTCTTATTATTTAATTTCTTTAATTTTTAATTTAGAACAATATCTTTTAAGGGGTTATGGATTGATTGTTTCTAATGTCATAAGTGTTATTATTCAATATTTTTAATTCAATGAGATATGTTTGATATCATCCACCATATTTTTATTTATATATCTTATTAACTACACTATTTCCATCTAATAAAATTAATATCATTCATTGTTTAATATTTAAATTTTACATTATCCCTCTAATGTACTTTTTTATTTGTATATTACCATAATGTACGAGTGTTTGTATCTCAATTTTGTTTCTTTGAGATATGATTGTATTCAATTATTTTTTCCTTTTTGTGGTATCCAAATTTTCCATGGATTGCATTATAAATCTATAATAATATTTTCCTCTAGAGAATTAAACATGTCAAAATAAATCGCTTCCATTTTCATTCCAAAACAACATTAGTTTCAATCATGAATTTTATCTCAATGCCATTCTTCTATGAATAACGTTTTTTTCCTTATATTTATTTACGTAAATTCATTATAAAATATATACGTTTATTTATTTGGAAAAGAGTTTACATAACTATAAAAAATTACATAATAAAATGTTATTTTTATTCATGGAAAGCTAGAAATATATTCCACTAATTGTTTTGAGAATAATTGGAAATTGGAATACATTTTATTCTAATATGAATGCTATTTGATTAATAAGGAATATTGGTTGTCAATTTTATATCTTATTCACTCCTTCTTAGGACCAATTCATTGTAAATAATTATCAATATCTAGGGACTTGTATTAATACACCTTAATAAAGAGATATATATCATGAGATAAACCATTTATGATATTTTCCTATATTGTATCTCATAAATAAGTATTTCCTAGACAGAAGACCTTTTTGGAAAGATCATGATGTAAAATATCACAATTTCTTGGCAAAGAACATATAATTTTCTTTATAGAATTATGTGTTTCATCACCATAGAACTTGTTATTATTATCCATGTGATCATTTAGTTTCCATTATTATACATAAATATATTATTATTTTTTCTTCACTCAATTACAAAATTATATTTTTTCAGCTATTACAACCATATTAGTTTCTCTAATATTATTTTGAGTAATGATCATAGATATATATCTTTTACATTTTCCTTATTGATATTTTTATCTAAGTCTCCAAATGATTCAATCTCCCCAGGCTATGAAAAAAAATATTTCACCTGACATGGATTACATAATAGACAGTGTAACAAATTTTGGGAGATTATTAAGACATGTTATAGAGTAATTAAATTATTATTTATTGAAAAATTTCCATTTTATGGGGAAGTCATGTGATTTTTTATTTAAAGGTTTCTCCCAACTCGATAAAAGTATATACCTAAAAGGTTCATAGAAGTTGTGGGTCTTAATATTTTTTAGTTATATTATAATTATTTATTTTTAAAATTTAGTCACACAGTATTAATTCAACGACTATATATAAAGAATGTATTCATTCATAGCTAATTTTGGGAGTGTGGGTACCAATATAGATCCCATTTACCGAAATATGGTGTCTATATTATTACACTGGCATAAATAGAAGGAATATAATCCTAAATAACTGATTAGTTTAATATGAGTAAATATATTGATGTATACATGATCCCTAAAATATATTTGGATGAC
The DNA here is from genome assembly GCA_963277665.1 of Viscum album. Classification (NCBI taxonomy): domain Eukaryota; kingdom Viridiplantae; phylum Streptophyta; class Magnoliopsida; order Santalales; family Viscaceae; genus Viscum; species Viscum album. The sequence continues at coordinate 2,057,575,081 of OY728133.1, read as the reverse complement.
TAAATATATTAAATAAAATAATTTTTGAAACCATGATATTATTAATAATATCCTCCTCTATATCCCATGGAAGAGATACCAAACAAATGGTGAGCTCATATGATCAGTAAGAATTACACGATTCCAAATAAATCATTAATAATTAAGATGGAATCAATATGAACACTATATAAATGACAACACATGATATTCAAACAATTTTTTTTAAACAAAATACATCTGGGGATAATACCAATATAATAATATCATGAATTATAATAACTGAAATCTATATAAAAGAAATGATTATTATTGGACACCATTTTTTTTATATCATGATATCTATACCATCAAAATACTTACACCAATATATTGTAATAAATGGATAGGTATACATAATAAGCACATTTAACTCTATCTTATTGATTTTCCTATTGATACATGTCAGTTCATCAAGGGTCTATCTATAACTAAGAGTTACCTATCTTTTCAAGTCTAATTAAATCCTCATATATTTAACGATCAATTAAATTTATAAAAAATATGTTTTATTAAAAAATACAATTACTGGGAAAAGAAAAAAACTTATCATGTTTTTTCTCATCAAATGAATAACAGTCTTATCAAAGAATCGTATGTAAAAATGACATGTCGTTTAAAAATAATTCTATATAAGATATAGAATATGGATATTTAAGGTAAATTTAATATATAATGATCATAAGAAATTTAATTTTTCATATGATACTTAATATCTAGAAATTAATAAAGAGATGACTGATGGCTATCCAAAAAAGTTGATTTTGTAGGAAAATCAATTCTTTTAAATAATACAAATGAATAATTTAAAATAAATTATCATAAAGAGTTCCCTTTTAAAAAATAATTGAAATATTATACAAGAATATAATGATTGTAAAATTTTTATAGTGAATGGAATCTCCATGAACACCATTTATGTTAACCAGAAAAGATTAATTGTTTATGTTTTTCAAAAAAATATGAAAAACTCTCTCTATCTAGGATTTTAACATGAAATATTTATTTTTAAAAAATTAATAATAAGATAAAAAAATACATTTTTAAAAAAAAAATTTATTTATTTAAAATATATTTTTTAAAATAATTTTTAAAAAATGTACATGGAAAAAAATATCCCCTATCAAAAGAGAAATAAGATCATATTTTATTTTAAATATCAATATAGAAAGAGTAATATGAATTAAAAAATTAATAATATTAGATTAGTAAATATTTTGGTTGAAATCTTCAAAAGGAATGTATATACACCATATAAATGTAAATAGGTTCATTATATAAAAATTTCTCAATCGACTGGAAATTGAGACTAAATCAATAACAATAGGTTTTAACCAACTCATATGTTTTTCATCTTCTAGAATAATAGAATTATTTTAAATACATATTTCATTATGAAATATTTTCATATCTATTATTCCTATTATTTTATATAGTATGCTATTTTATTTTTTACAAAGTTAATTAAGTTCAGGTCATATGTTATGTTGATATTCAGTTCATGTTCCTAGAATAACTTTTGTTGGTTGATTATGTTAAAAATGTTCCTTATTCCATAATCTTCATAATAAAAATAATGAAATAATAATCATTTTCAAACATAGTTTATAATGCTAAAACCAACAATGTCTGATGGTTTTGGAATTTTAACTACATTACAATAATATAGACTGTAGGCCATGCATATGCATGAGTTACACTTTCCATTATTTTATGATCATGATTGAAATAATTTCATTATTATTTTATCTTTATATAATTACTATTATATCATAAAAAATATTATTTCATTAAATATACTTATATATGCCATCCATGTGATGTGGTGGTGAAAAATGAATCACATCACTTGTTTTAGGCGGTTGTCCACACATATGCACACACTATGTTATAATTCTTAAACTAATGGAATGGTTAGAAAATTTATGACGCATTAATTTTATATAATGATAAATATTTAGTTAATATCATATAAATATATAAATATATATATATATATACATTAAATCATTAATTATAAATATCCATGAGAGGATGTGATGGATGATGAATTACATCGGTTCGCGAGGTGGTAGTCCGCCACATACACTGATGATGGTTTCATTTCACATTTGAAGGAAGAGAAGATGAATATAACGTATTACGTTATAACAAAAACATATTATTATATGGAATATAATGGTGGAATTATTTTATCATTTCTGAATATTACTTTAATGAGGTAGAATAATAAATGAAATGAAAACACATTGTTAATAGCTATAGCTCTTCTTTAGAGAACCTCTTTAGGATTAAACCTATAGCCTTAATACGATGTTATTATGATGAAAATAAGGACTATATGTCATGTTTAGTGATTTATGAATAGTATTTTTGTAAGAATTTGGAAAATAAATCATCATGAAGTGTGCGTATAACTTGAGAGTGGATTTCCCATTATAATTAAGGGATATGAAAATTAATAATTTATAATAATAATAACATATATTAATATATTACACTAGAAAATTTCTTAAAAATGGACCATTATAAAATATTAAAAGATATATGGTTTATATATGTCAATAAAATAGAAATTATACTAGTATTTAGGTCACTTTTACCCCTACCCTTTTAGTTTAACCCCATGTAAACATGTTTTATCCTAAACCAAGGTAAATATTCTATAAAATTTTTAATATATATTATGACAAAAAAAAGTTTTATTTATTTAAAAATATTAAAAAAATTTATTAAAAATATGGAATCTATTATATCAGTTTAAGTTCATTTATGTTTAATTATTTAATTTAAAAATAATTTTGAAAAATACATAGGAAAACAGTTTTTAGTAAAATGATAGTTTGTGTATAAAAATATTTGTTAATAAAATTATAATGTATAATTAATTATAAATAACATAATTATATTATAAATAAATAATTTAGAATTTTTTATTAGAAAAATATTATAGATAAATTTTACTTTTTATAATATTGGAACCAAAATACATTTTTTGATAAAAGGTGTATTTTTCATAATTCACAGGAAAATCAATAATTTTAGACAAATAAAAAAATTATCCCAAGAAAAATGTTAATATGATGATTTCCTAAATTATTTTATTTTTTTCAAATTAATTTATAATAGTGTTAATATTTAATTATATATTTTCTCTAAAAATTTATTAAATTTAATTTAATAATAAAAAATATGTTTGAAAAATAAAATGACTTCACAAAAAAATTATTGTTTATTTTCTAAGAATTAATTAATAATTTTTTATTGGGTATGACCTCAATAGATACTTCATAATTTTATAATTCTTATTTATAGCTCCAGATTCAATGAATAAGTTACAATAATCATATTTAAATAATAATATATTATGGTATGTTTTTTTACTGATTATTGATGCATATACTATCAAACATAGTTTTCTTTTAAAATTTCATTATAATAAGTTTTTCACTCATGCCAAATGTTTTCGAAAAAAAATTTCAAGTATACTACCTTTTAAAAAAACAAGGGTGATACTTCTTCATAATATCCACATATTTCGACATTTCATCTTCTAATATAGGATTTCTCTAAAGCACCTTAACAATTAAAGTCATATGATTACTCAAAACATTCCCTCTACTGTCAAGAATATGTTTTGAATAATCACACTAATAGAGATAATGTTATAGGTATATTTCTTTATACTTGAGAACATGTTTTTAGTCTATAATATACATCCTTATAAAATATATACTAAATATATTATATACATTATAGAAGATTTTAGGTATTTTCAATTGTAAATCATATACTCTAATTCATACCATAATTTCAAAAGATCTGATGTACTTGTGGATTAGTTTCCCCTTTTTATTAAACCTTATAATACACCTTCATGAGGATAATTTCAATAAAACATGATCTATAACATGAAATTCATAATAATTTTATTTTCTATCAACATAACTCTTTTTAATAATTTGAGATTCTTTAATATTATTCTAAATAGTCTTTTCCATCACCATTTCCTCCTCAATAATATCTAGACTCAATTATTGATTTCACCGACTTTATCCCAACAAGATGCAACATGACATCTCTTTTCATAGAATGGTTCATATAAGAGAATTTAAATACTTATGTGGAATATATTTTTATAGGAAAATTATTCCAAATGTAAATACAGATACCACATTAGTTCAGATTAAGGTTATTGTGAGCTCAACATATATTACAATGTTTGAAAAGTCCATTAATATTACGCTTCATTTTGTGGATAATATGTGATGCACATGTGAATCATCATATGATGAGCCTTTTAAACACTTTATAATAATTTATATTTAAATAATTGATAATTATAAAAAAATTAAGATGTGAACCCGAAATTCATAAAAATTCATTAATATACAGTCACATGAGGCCCTCAAGAGGTAAATCCCCTCTTACAATAATTAATTGTGTTGATTTAACATGAATATATACATAAACCATATTGAATCAATATTTCTCAAAGTATTTGTTAATCCAATGTCAATGTATATAGTAATTTCATCACATTTTCTTATAGGAATAGTTATTGTTTTCATAACTCCTGTAGGATTCTATCTTTCAGCTTTCACTTCCTAAAAACTCAAATATGCTACCACATCATTAAAAAATTCTTACATCATATTTTCCTACAAACAAATATTCCTTATAATTCCACTACATATTCATGGAACCTTGATTTATTGATGGATTCATACAATGAGAATCAACTAACAATTTCTTTTTCATCTTTCTTATAGAAAACACACATAACCTTCTTCCAAATTTTAATTTTCTATATTATTATGCACAGTCTAACAATTTAACATCATTAATGGATATAATTTTATTTTAAAAATTCACAACACAATGATGAATTTCTTAAATCATTTATAACAAATATGGTCTAAAAATAAGTTTTAAAGTGAGTGATGTTTTTACTTTCATATTAATTCCTATACCTATCTTTATAAAATACATGATCATAGGATCCATTTATATCCTTATTTTTAGATAATTATTTGTTTTTTCTTAGTCAAGGCATCAACTACCTTATTTTCTATCCCTTTTGGGTAGTGTATTAAGAAATATTAATCCTTGAGTAGAGAGCACTATATTATTTACCTATCATATTTTATATTCTATGAAAATATATATTTAATACACTTATTATTATTTTTATCCTAAAAAATTATTTGTAGAGTTTATGTATCCATATCTTCTGTGAAAATATTCTGGACCCTACTCAAGATCAGGAATTTGATAGTTATGTTAATTATTCTTTAACTACCTCGAAGCATAGAAAATAGAATAATCATTATATATATGTACACAATGACATCCCTTATTTTATGAATCTCTATATAAAAAAATCCATCATTTTTTGATGGTAATATCAAAATATATTCATTGAGCAATATCATATTTAATTTTTCAAAACATGTTTTACGTTACTTTTTCATAAAAAACTAACCCCTTTATGATTATATTTGGTTAACATGCTAGTTATTTTATTTAAATTTTGAACAAATGAATATGTGAAACATTAAAACCCAATGAAATCATTTACCACCATTATGTGTATTGTTTTAGGGACTTATTTGACTTAATTTTCCTTTTTTAGCAAATTGGTATTCCATCTGTGCGGAAAATATTTTATAGAAAAGAAACTTTTTAAGCCATAATTCACACTTTCTAAATATCCCATATAAATATTTTATTATAGGAGTCTCAATAATGATATTTAAGTTATTTTCATGGTCCTCATAGCATTTATAATATAAGAATATATCATGAATAATTACCATAGAAAAATTATTTGGATATTCTATCAGTACACTATTAATTAGATCCATACAAAAATAGGGTGCATTACTCATTCCAAATGGAATTAATGTAAAATCCTAATGTACAAAGCTCAATTGATATTTTTTTTCATAATATATTCATTATTGACTCATAATTGTTGATACTTAGAATAAGGGATAATATTTTAATAATACTAATCTCTATAAAGATGATCTAATAATTCACTACTATGAAGTAGATGATATTTTATATTTATCTTAATATCAACAATATTTTTATAACCAATGAATAACCCTATTGATCCATATTTATTTTTAATGAAAATAATAAAAGATACCTAAGGTTAACCACAAGGTCATATAAATACCTTTTCTCACAACTATGGCAGTTGTTTCTATTACAATACTTATTCTAGAATTGTTATTATATTCTAAGTCATTGATCTAGGTCTGGAATTAGGAATTAAAAAAACCCAACTTTATGCTATTTTGGATCACTAGGTAATTCCCTTGAAAATTCATCAATGTATTCATGTACAATATATAAATTCTCAATTTGTATATTTATTATTTCCATCCATAGATTTTTCTTCTTCCCTTTTTTCCAAATAATCACATTTTGAATACATTTTAGGGGGTGATCTAAAAATGAATCATATGATGATGTATCCCTTTAAAAGACAATTACTTCCACATCTTATTCATGATTCATAATTTCCTTCTCTTTTAAATAAAAATTTCCCTTATAATTTGAAATAAATTACATTACAATGATTATATCAATTTTAACCAAATGTATAATAATAAAATAATAAAAAAGGTTATGTTTATTTTTTGTAATGGGATATGAATGAAAAATCATTGATGTGGTGATATTTATTCAAGATGTTTTGGCAAACAAATACATTCTTAATTTGTTGTGGAAATATATAATTATCATATAAAATATCATAGATATAATAGAGTGAATGATCTAAAAAATAATAATAATAATCAAAATTTTAATATATGATTAATATACCTTACAACATATATTGAGGGACATTAACCATAGTTGTAATGATTGAATATAGTTATTCTTCTCCCCTTATACTATTATACTATATATTTCCTTGAATCATGCTACACTTCATTGAATAGTGATAGATTTTATTATAGTTTATGTAATTGATAGTAGTGGTCTCCTTCATCTCATTACATTCATTATATATATTTTCCTAATCTAGGAACATGTAATAAACTTTTATTCCCGTAAATCATTTTCTTAGATGTTTCGTTCAATAATTTTCACACTATATAAATTGGATCATTTTATTAATATTCATTGATGCATTATATTTTTTTAGGTGCTCATCCAGACTCTTATTCTCTTGATTTACCATAAAGATATTAGATCTACAAAATTATTTATCTCTATTAATAGAAGTTGATAAAATATTATAATATGATGAATACTTCTGGGAAACTAGTACCCTTCTCTGACTCAACAAAATCCTATCAAAGGAAAAATCAATATTTTTCATATTACAAATGTATTGAAAAGAATTAATGGATAGTATTATTGAGTTGTCCTCATAATATTACATACTCTCTTCTTGATTTATCCTTAAAGTGATGAAATTCTTCTCAATTTCTTATTACTATCTATATCGAAGTATTCCTCAAATAATATATCCTCAAATGTTCTTTCTTTGAATCTATATATTTCTTTATTTTCATTTTTGATTTTGATCAATGATCCCCATTGATCTACATGTCTATTAAAAAAATACACTTCCATAATAATGATTTCACTTTAATCAAATCCTAAAGCTAGTAATGCCTTTTCATGAGATATTATCCATTTATTAACTACAAATGTATTTTTAGTTTCATTAAAAATTGTTGGATTTTGATTCTTTAAGAAATACAACATATGATAATAACACTTTGGAATAGGTATCTCCATTCAAACATGGTAATTCTTCCTAAAATTATTAAGATTCCCTAATATAACATTGATCATATTATCTACAAAACTATATGGATTCCCTTTTCTGAAGGGAAACCTCTATATTGTCTATAAGTATTCATTCCATTTTATACATTAGGCTCCATCACTTAATAATGGATCACACAAAGTAATCTTAAAACATTATAAATATTGAGCAATGAAATAAAATCTCTTATAATATTAATGGTTCGAAATACTATTATGAATTATTATAATACTAATATTAGCTATTTTTATTTAAATTCTTGTTCCCAATGTTTACACTCTACTTTATCCAATATAAAATATATCAACAATTTCTTAAGTAACCCACAGAATGTTTCTACATTATTACATTGTCATATAGAAAATGGGTATAATATTGAATGATTGATCTGTTTAGTAATATTGAAAATTTACATGGATACATGATTCCCATATTACATTGGAAAAAATAAAATAAATTGAATTAAATCATTCTTTCATCCTTAATATTATTTATAATATCCTTCATCATATTCGTGGGAATGTAAAAATAGGTTGATCTCAGTTTCTCAGTAAGAGTAATATTTTGTATAATATTTCTTGAATAAATATGGAATAATCAATATACAATGTTAAATAAATGAAAACATATATAATTTAATCAATTACATGAGTAAAAAAATCATTTAGGTATAATAACAATGTAGTAATCTCATGGATTATAATGAATAAATTTTTAATCAGGTAAATCATGAATATTCAAAATCATGATTTACAAACCATCATATCTATACCATAAAGGACTTATCTCCTGATGGTATAATTTATGGGTAAGTATAAACTAGAAATCAATTTATTTATAACATTTTGATTTCTCTCAAAATACCAATAGATGAAGAAAAGGGATATCTGTAACCAATCCCCACTCAACACTACAAGTTTAATGCATTCCTCATATAGATAACGAGAAATTCAAATTATAACCCATATTAGAAATAAAAAAACTACTTTTATGGAGTATAGAATATAGATTTATCATGTTTTGTACATTTCATAAAATAACATTTAATATAATACACTATTTTTAAAAATGATATGATGTTTAACAAATAATCATATCTAAGATACAGAATACATAAATTTTAGATAAATTTAATGTCAAACTATCACATGAAAGAAAATTATCTAAGAGAAATATAAGCTCTAAAAAATAATTAAGAGCAGAGAAATGACCATCAGAAAAGTATATTTCCTAGTAAAATCAACCATTTTAATGAATTGGAGTGAACATTTTAAAATAATTTATCATATAATGTTTCCATTGACAAATTATTAAATTCTAATTAAATTATCTAAAGGTTAGAAAATGGTTATGACATTAATAATTTCAATTAATGTTGTATACGTTAAAAAAGAGTCATTCATTTTAACCTTTTTTTTAAATATAAAAAAAATCATCGAATAAAATATAAGGATTCATTTAAATACATCTAAAATTTTTGGAATAATTAAAAATTTCATTTATAAATTATTTTACTAATAAAAAATATTGGGGTAAAATATTTTTTTATAATATGGATATGCAAGAAAAATATTCCTAATGAAAAATGATATATGATCTGTATTTATTTGGAAAAATCCTTCTCAAAATAGTTACCTAAATTGAATAATTAATTATAATTAAAAAACATATATTGATTTTATATACCTAAAATGGGTAGTAAATACTAGAAATTAAACTAAATTGGTGCATAATACAATATATGTCTCAATACAGTTGAAATTGAAATGAAATATATTACCTCAGGTCTAACTTACAACATATATTATTTATCTTCCTATATAATAAACCAATATTAATTATTTACTTTTTTATGATATTTTTTGTATTTTACTATTCATTTTATTATATTTATTACCATGTTATATGTATTTAATTTATCAATTAATTTCATGCTGGATGTTTTGGGGATATTCAGTTTATATTCCCATGATGATTTCAGTGGGTTAACTATAATAAAATTGGTAATTACACCATCATCTTTAGAATAATAATAAAGACATATTTATCATTATCATACATCAATTATATATCTCAAACCAACCTTGAATGAGTTTTATGAAAAATTAACAATATCACAATCAGGGAGATAGTAGGTCGTACGTACGCATGAGTAATGTTTTCTAATTTTCAATGATCATGATGTAAAAAAGTAATAATTATTGTATCATTAAGAGGGTGATAATTATATAAAAACTAAAATATTATTTCATTATATAATTTTATATACACCTTCCAAGTGATGTGGTGGAAAAAAAATCAAAACACTTCAGGAAGATGATATTTCACAAGTATTCAAAAAATACATTATTATTTTTCAATGAATTGTAAGGTTTTAAAATATATGATATTGTTATTTTAAAAAATTAATAATTTATAATTTATAAATTGTAAAAAAATTATACACATCATTACAACTAGTTGTGAGAGGTGGTGATGGAAAACTAATAACATCGGTTGGCGATGTGGTACCCCACCATACTTATGTACGACTGTTTTGTTTTCCATTTGATGGAAGATGACATAGATACATATTCTGGAATTAACATAAAAAGTGAATATATTGAAGATATTTGTGTTATTATTTTATCATTAGTTAAAAATATTTTATGGAGGTATAATAATAAATGTAAGTAAAAGGCATGTTTATGTACAATATATATTCTTCAAGAAACCACATTATTTTTTATCCTTATCCTTTCCTAGGATAATTATTTTATGAAACTAGGTACTTTAGGTCATTTATAGGGATTTAAGAAATGTATTTTTGTAGGTTTTTTTGGAATCACAATACTATTAATGTGTGGATATTAGAGGAGAGAGGGTGTTATTTTATAATACTAGGAAAGGATACACCTGTAATTTTTATGAAAAATAAAATATTTATGTCTTACTTGAGGAAAATGCCTCAAAATTAAACCATTCCTATAACAAAAAATATAGTGTCAAAATAGGGACATCTAATAAAAATTATACTAGTTTTAGGTTATTTAAGAACTTAACTATTTAGTTTAACCACCACTAAACCTATTTTACCCTAAACCACTGTGATAGTATTTGGAGTTTTTTATTATTCATTATGAAAAAAAATTAAGTTAAACTTATTACCTATTATTAATTATCATAAATCATAATATAAAATTTATTTCATAACATTCAATTCACATGTGTGGCATCATTTATCTCTATATTTATCTAAAAACATTGATGGAAAAAAATGTACTAACAAAGTATTTTTCAGTATAAAATTGGTTTTATGTCAAATTTAAAAATAAATATCATGGAAAAAAAATAATTGGATTAATAAAAATAAATTTTCAATAAATTTTCTAAAAATAAATTTTAAAAATAATATAACTTTTTAAAAATCTGAAAACAAAAAAATCATTCAATAAAAAGGATTATTTTCAGTATTTAGTGGAAATTAATCACAACATAAAAATCCCAAAAAAATCACCCCAAGTTAATTGTGAAATGATTATTTAAGAAGATAATTTCATATTATCATATAATATTTTTAATGTTTGAAAAAATTAATTATATTAGTTGATTTAAAATATAAATAAAAACATGTTTGGATAAAACCTATTTAGAAAAATAAAATAACATTACCGATAATTGATTTCTTGTTTCTTCAGAATTAATTATTAAATTTTTATTGAATAGGATATTCATACATATATTTCATAATATAGATATTCCTATTCCTCCTATATAATTATTTGGTTAGGTTATATAGTTCATATTTAAATAATAATATTTCAAATTTTTTATTCCTAATGATGCATGTTGTATACAATATCGAAAATGGAGTTCATCTAAAATCGCATGTCATCTCATTGAGGGAATTGGGTGAAACACACGATGGTAAGTAATAATTAACATATCACTATAAAAATATAAAAGTTATTATAATATAATTGAATTGTAATAATTAATGTGTTTCATATATAATTTTAAAATATATTATAACAATCATTATTCAATTGAAAAATAAATAAGATGATTGGGAACCCTTACCTTACAACGTAATATCATAATGATTGAAAAATAAGACAATAGAAACCATGAAATTCTATCGAGAGACTATTGGGAGAGAAAATGAGTATAATCATGGTCACTAATTTTTCAATGAAGAGGTATGGATATTGGTGTATATATTTGAAGAATATAGTGGTGAATTTTTATAATGTTTAAACATATGACTTCTAAATATAGGTTATTAAAAATTTAAAAATATTGGATGATCTATATTTTTAGTTCAAGGTTTCTGAAAATATATACATTAAATATATCTTTTAAAAATTAAATAACCAATATCCTTTGGAATATATATATTGGATGTGGAAAATATTCTTATTCATAAATGATTATGTTTAAATTAATTAAAAAATTCATTATGATTTGGAGGATTATTATAGAGGACCTAAATTAATTTCATTAATTGAAAATAAATAATTTTATTGAATAATTTTATTTGTTAGGACATAATTTACGTGAATTATTACATCATTTTATGACATTATGATCTCATGGCTCTTACATTATATTCCTACCACATTTAATTTTTTTACAAAAAAAAAATATTATCATAGAAAATTGTGAAAAATTACCTACTATAAAAGTTGGAAAAAATGATTCAAATTTTAAATTCATTTTTATGAAAATAATTCTCAATATAGTTTCAAGAAAATTATTAAATAAAATCAATTTTTTTCAACCATAAAAAATTTGAACATAAAGTTTAAAAAACAACTTATTTTTATTCTGAGATACACATTTACAATTCTAAAGAACCCACCATGTTACCAAAGAGTTAAAAAAATACTTTAATAAATTAGAACTACATATGAGGAATCATATCCTGATGGACCAAGTAGTTTATTTGTTTTGTTAAACTATATACATACATTAATATAACTTTACAATTGAAAGTATAAAATTCATTATCGAATTTTATTTGAGAACCCCATTATTCACATTAAAATAACCCTATATATAAATTATAACACAAATTATGTTATCATTTGGAATCTAAACATAATAATGTGTTTAGCTCTAGTGATCATTAATGGAATTTATCGAGAAGAATCTATTATTAATACAAAATTAATAATCAATATCAAAAGGTAAATAACTAAAAACACATTCCATTTAATCATTAACTTTTAATGAATAATAATATGGCTATAATAAATAATAATAATAAAAAGATATATAAATAATCACATAATATTGAAATATATCCATGGATATTAAAACTAATTGTATAATCACATGGAAATAAATATATAATATCATAATGCGGGAACACATAATGTCTTAGGTCAAAACCATTTTGTCAAGGACTCGTGTAAATAAGACATACATAAATGGGTAATTACTCATCAGAATACCTATTCTAGTTTTTGTAATGATACCTACTAATGTCTCATGGGGTGATATTATAACCCCAACCATATTATTCTAGGTCGCATTCATTCCTTATATGAAAGAAGTGAAACCTAATCCACATAAGCATTCTTATTGAAAAAAGTTAAATTTAAAATGTTAATAAATTCCCTAATAAATAATGATAATCATAAACCATTCATAAAAATATAGATAATGGTATCAGAATAGTACATCCCATGTAAAAATTATTATAACCCGGCTTTTTATTACACTCTTAATAATGATTTATTACATAAAATATTCACTTAATACAAGATATAAGAGCGATATGTATAATGTCTTTGGGGATTAGGAACATTAAATAATGACTTAGAAAATGAAACACAACATCTTTTTTGAAAACATTTTTTACATGACCACTACATTTCCACGTACTTTGCATTGAATAAGATAACCTGAGAACATGAATAAGAAAAAGGTGAGACATAAAGCCCATTAAGGGAGTAAAAATAGAATAAAAAAAAGAATAAAATACATTTTAGTCAATAGAAATATCTATTAAGCATAAACGAAACATGAATATAAAGGAATGATATAGTATGATTACCAAAACATATAAATATGGAGACAACACTTAACATAGTATTAGCATGAACCAAGGATCATTTAACCTAGATCCTGAGTAAATCCTCATTGAATTAGAATTAGAATTAGTAAAACCCTATTTAACTTTACGTATCATGATACTAATCATTACCCAATGTATTTGAGCTCTATTAGGGAACACCCTTCTAAAACATTTCATTTCATGCATAAGTGTGCCACAAGATCATACAAAATAGATTCATTAAACATAATAATTTATTCCAAGGTAATGGAATGTGTAATTAATACATAAAAATATTCCATCAATATGTAGATGTGTATAAAGGTGAATACCCTTTATAAGGAAATGGGAAAGGTATTCACTACACAATTATTTTGTCTTTGAAAATGGTAGTGTAATTTCGGAAACATAATGACGTGACATAAGACTTCACAAAAAATGTTGATGGGAGAGAAAAGGGTGTCACATAATATTTACATGAAATGGATAGTAAGGGGGTTATATAGACTCATGTAGAAAAATAGGTAATAGAATTTTTATTCATAATACAAAATAATTGATTGAATGTAAATGAGGAGAGAGAAATTAAGTACTGAATTTCGGCATGGTAACAGGTGTAAATATGAGGAATTAACGAGAGAGAAAATGGGACACTCATTATTAAAACATAAAGAGGAAATTATGTGGGAGGTTTTAAATCATACCCCAACATTTTTAATTGAATGTAAAAGGGCATAACAACATAAAGAGAGTTGGAAAATAATGAGAAAGGAATAAAATCCCTTACTTGGAAATGTGATCCCAAAGAATTGGTAGGGGATTGAGAGAGGATTATTGAGTGCATAATGATCTTTTGGAGGATTATAGAGATATTATGGAAGGGTTAGGTCAATCTCTAAATGATTTTAGTGAAGTGTAAGTGGGATCTTGGGTGGGTTTATATAGGAAATGAGAGAGAATTGTTTATTATTTAGTTTTGGGTCACCACACACTAAACTAATCCAAACCACAAAGAAAAAATGGGTTTTCCCATGGTTTCTCCCAAAAGGGAGTGGAAAACAATATTTTATAAGCCCAATAGACAAAATTCATACAATAATAGGGTTGCTTATGTGGAGGTGAGTCACACTCTCATGAAAATCAATTTAAAAAGGTAAAATGATTAATAAATCTTGAAAAGTCCACTAAGGCATTGTAAAATAAATCAAACGAAATTAAAATCAACTTATATTAATGATAGAACATATTTTGGTCGAACATAATGTTTATAGTATTTAATTACATCACTATTGGGTCAGTATGATATCATTAAACTCATTATATATTTAAACAGTATTTAATTTTTACCCAAAAATTCGATTGTCTCAAAAAATTATGAAAGAATCCCCATTGGATAATTTCTAAATCCTGATTACAAAACTAATGTTCAATTTATCTAAATAATTTTCTAGATATGTGATTTTTTAATTTTTTTTAAAAACCCGATATTTATTGAAAATTCATGGGTTTTGAAAAAAATATCTTTCAAACCTTAACAAAAATCACAAGTGTATTCATAATAATTATATGGTCATTTATATTATCTAAAAATTAATTTAGGAATAATATTAATGTAAAAAAATCCATTAATTCATCAAAATATATTTTTTAGTTGAATATTAACTAAAAATTCTATTTTTTATTTAAAAACTATTTATAACGTAAAAATAATAAAATTAATGTATATTATTTATTATATACAAAAATAATTCACATAATAATAGTGATAAGGTCTTGTTACATAACCCATTATAACACCCGCATAATACCGAAGGGCAAGGTGTGCGATGATGACAGACTCTTGTGGTGGCTCGAATAATATCACTCAGGTGGTAATATCTATCAACGTCTACTTCTCCCATAGGCATCTTAGTTCAAGATTAATGAGTTCAAGCTTGTATTGGGATTGGTCAAGTGTGAAGACCATTGGCACCACCTCTTTTCCATGCTCCAACAAATGGGATTCGTATAGGGAATTTCCACTAGATGAGGCCATCACTTCCTTTGTCTGAGTGAATTGAATTTGTAAAGCCCTATGTTTATACTAATCATGTGATCACTGTTCAACTACTATATTATAAATGGTAACAATTATTAATGGTATATTGAAATCCAAAAACATAAAACCAAGGAAGATCATATTTTATATAACCATTTTACAAAATAAGACATTTAATTAGATCAAGAGGAAATTTCATTGATAAAACATTGGGTTGTTACAATATTACCCCATTAAGAAATTTCTCCCTAGAAATTTCCTTTTTCTACACTAAAACAAATGTGAGTAACTTTGCTTCATCACTTCCTCCAGTTCCCACATTTCCCTTTCAGACTTTTGGTTTCTCTACAACACCATGATGAGGGGAATTGAATTATTTCATGGAAATTTTTCCCTATGATCTAAGATCTTCACTAGCTACTCCTCGTAAGAAAGATCATCCTTTAAATGTACTACCTATTAAGAGAATACAGATGAAGAGTCTGGTATGAACCCCGACACGATCAAGATTATCGAAGAAGACGATGTACCTAGGGCTTAACATATATTTCTTTCCAAACCTCATGACCTTCTTCCACAGAGATATGAATATAAATACCATGTCTCCAACTTTGAAGTCAAGTTCTTGTTGGCAGTTATCTGCATAACTCTTCTATTAACTTTGGGATGACTTGATATACTACTGAATGGTTTTCACCTTCTCTACCATTTCATCAACCATTTCAAGTCCTAGAATATTACGATCACTGACTTCATCCCAACACACCGATGTTCTACACTTTTTCCCATAAAGGGATTTATATGGTGAAATTCAGATGCTCAAGGAGAAACTATTACTGTAGGAGAATTAAACCATTAGAAGATGTTGGTCCCATCCTACTTTGAAGTCCATAGAACATGATCTTAACATATACTCTATTGTTTGAATAGTTTTATCAGATTGGCCAACATTTTGAGGATGATAGGTCATACTGATGTTTAATTCAGTGCTTAGAGCATGTTAGAGACTTTTCTAGAACTTCGAGGTGTATCTCAGATCACGATTGGATACAAAAGATAGTGGTACTCCATACAGACTTACCACATCATTGATGTAAATCCATGCAATTTTATCCAATGAGATGTCATATCAACTCGAGATAAAGTGAGTTGTCTTTGTAAGAAAATCTTCAACGACCCGTATAACATTGTTTCCTCTGGATGTCTTATGTCAAAGTCCATGTTAATGTTTTTCCACTTCCATATTGCTATGGGTAGTGGTTGCATCATCCACATAGACTTTTTCCTCTCATCCTTGACATGCTAACATACCAGTCACTTTGATGTATATTCAATAATCTCCCTTTTCATATTTTCCCACCAAATGTTTTCATGGAGATATCGATACATCTTTGTTCTCCCTAGTTGACTAGAGAAGGTTCAGCTTTGTGAATTATCTAGAATATCCTTATTTATATTTGTATCAGATGGTACATGTAATCATGACCGAAATCTTAGAATTCTATTATTTTCAACCATGAACTCTTGAGGATCTCCCATTTCTCATAGCTTCCACCTTTTTTTGAATTTACACATCCTTTCTTTTAGAATCCTTTATTTACTCTATGAGGGATGTTTAGGAAATGATTTTAGAATGGTTTGATGATGTTCCACCCTTAATGATTCCCATTTCCATACTCTGTAAATATAAAAAGATTGAATCCTTTTCAATTATCATCATTGATAAAGATGGAGAATCATTTCTAATTATAGAATATGTCACCTTGTTTGCCTCATTGGGATTGTAGTGGATTGAGCAGTCATAATCCATGATGAGCTCTATCCATCATCGTTGGTGCATATTAAGCTCATTTTGTGTGAATATATATTTGAGGCTCTTGTTATCAATATATTTCTCACACTTCTCCCCATAGAGATAATGCTGCCATATTTTGAATGAAAAGATCACATAAGCCAACTCTATATCATGCACGAGATTGTTTTTCTCATGTATTTCCAGCTACCTTGAGGTTTTGGATATCATTTTATCATTTTTCATTATCACATAGCCTAAACCCCTATTTAAAGCATCACTATACACCATAAAATGTTATCCACTTATTGGGAGTGTGAGTACAGGTGCAGTGATATGCCTCATTTGCAATTCCTTGAAGCTCTTTTCTCATTCATCACTCCAATAAAACATTACTTCCTTTTGAGTAAGGATGGTAAGAGGGTTGGAAAATAGTGGGAAATTCCACAAAAATTGACGATAATATTCAACTAACCCCAGGAATCTACGAATATATATTACAGATGTTGGCCTCAGCCATCCCTCAATTGTAGCTATTTTGGAGGGATCAACATATATCCCATTTCTTGTGATGGTATGACCCATGAATGAGACTTCCTTTAACCACAAGTCATAGTTTTTATAAATTTCATAGAGAATCTCCTTTCTCAAGGTCTCTAGTATAATTCATAGATTCTCCTCATGCTCATCCTAGGTATTGAAGTATATTATAATATCATCTGTAAAGACTAGCACAAATTTTTCATGGTATTCAATAAATACTCTATTCATCATGTCCATGATGATTTCTAGAGAATTAATGAGTCTGAAAGGAATTACTATTAATTCATAGTGCCCATACCTTGTATGAAAAACAGTCTTGTGGATATCTTCCTTATTTACCCTCAGTTTGAAATATCCCAACCAAAAATCTACCTTGAATAAGTATTGTGTTGCACGTAGCTGATCGAACAAGTCATCAATCCTAGGAAAAGGATACTTGTTCTTTTCCATTATTTTTTTGATCTCATGATAATAAATGAAAAAGTGCATTGACATTTCCTTCTTCTTGACAAAGTGGAATGGAAAACCCCATGGTAAAGCACATGGGCGTATAAACCCTTTATGAAGATTCTCCTATTGTTGTTTCTTCAGATCCTCAAGCTCCATAACAACCATTATATATAGAGCATTGGATATTGAAAACTCCGTAGGTATAAGGTCAATTGAAAATTCAACATCTATTCTAGGAAGAAGACCAGGAAATTCCTCGGCAAACACTTCAGCGAATTCCCTCACAACAGACATTCCTTCAACGATGTTTTCTTCCTTAGACTCAATCATCTAAGCCACATACATATTCCCATAGGGTATTAATATCCATGCTTGAGATGATGGTTCAAAATAAGATTCATACTCCTCATTTCAGTTGTATATAATTATGGGCTGATTCTCCATATAGAGGGTATTTTCCCTATAACAAAAATTTATGTTGGATTTATATAAAGAAATCCAATCCATGTCAACAATTGCAGAAAATTCTACTAGAGGGATTATGACGAGGTGTTTTTGGAATTTCGCTCCAAAAATTTTGATAGGGGAGTATTTATATTCATGGGATGCAATTATTTCCCCATTTTCCATACTCATCGACATCTTTATATCCATGATTTGTGGTGGAGTTGGGATTGTTCTACTAAACATTCAGTACATAAAATAATGTGTAAAACTAGAATAATGAAGTATATTATATATTATTGAATAAATAACAAGCTTACTTGTCCCCACATCATTTTTTGGGCTCACTTTGGTGGTAGTGATGGAAAAATCTCACCCTTTCTGCTTTGGAGGTTGTTGGTTGCATCCGAAAACCCTTGTCTTAGGGCACTGATTTTCAAGGTTCCCTAGTTATCTACAGTTGAATAAATGAACAATGCTTTGAGGGTCTAATGGAGCGTTCTTATCCTATGTCACAACTGAATGTTTTTCATGTCAGTATTTAACATCTAGGGGCCTTCTCTTCCACACCTAATGCATTTCCTCTTCCCCTCTAGGCAATTTCTGGGGTGCTTCTTTCCACACCATAGCCATGAAGAGTTCTAGGTTTTCTTAGCACTGTTGGATTTATCCATCAGACATTCAGAATTGAAGTCTAATTTACAATTTTGTTCCCTTTGATACCCCTGAGATTTGCTGATCTCCATTTAGACCTTGAGGGAACATCTGAAAATTTCTTAATAGCAATCGAAGTCACTGATCTCCAGGGATTTTTGTATGCACAATTTTAGCCCACCAAAGAAGCATTCAACCTTGCATTCTGGGGTAACGACATATCCTAATTGTATTGTTAAATCAATGTGATGTTTTCCTTATACACACTAATGGATTCTTCGTCTTTTTTCTTGAGGGAAAGTTAGTCCATTTTCATCTAAAGTCGGAGGGTGTCTGGAAAATATTTATCAAAAACATTTTATAAAAAACCTTCTATTACAATGAATTAATATAGTTTTCAGGATTTTTATATTTAATCAATGTCCACCATTGATTAGATTTACCCTTCATAAAATAATAATCCATAAGATATTTCTCTTGTTCGGAACATTAAAGGATGGAGAGGATCATTTCAATAGAGTTGATCCATTATTTTGAAATTCAGGGATCATATGGTGAATTAAAATCAGGAGTCCATTGTCCCATGAAGCTCTCGATTGCTACTTTTTCTTTCTGGGGGGGGGGGGTTGAACGTTACTCTTCACCCATGTTCCCATTCAAATATTGAGTTAACTACGATAGTATCCTGACAATGTTCGCGATTCCTTCTCCCATCAGATTGGGCATCTCATTAGAACACTCATCACATTGATCTTCGAATCAGTTGTTAGCCTGAGTCCTCTTATTACAGACCATGGGATGGTATAATAGAATGGTTAGGGGTAACATATAAAGGGTAATCCATGGAATAAACGAATGACTTATAAATAACTTTTATTCCCTTAACGTATGAATCAATAGGCTTCAATCTTTTTTATCCATGATCTACTTTCTAAAAAATATTTTTATGGGAATTTTTTAATTCCCTTAATAATGGTTTATACTAAGATTGTGAATTTACCAAAGCATATCCTCTGTAAGTGTCATAACCAAGATTTTTTCAAGGGCCATTTTCATGTACCAGGATACCCTTGGTCAAGCCTGAAACTCCTTGTTATAGTTTTCACTACTAGGTACATCTGTGCTAGAGCTGCCTCTACCTGCTCGTATCCAGATATGGATGTATTTAATGGATAAACCACTTACTCAATACACACCAAAATTTAGGGATGTTTATATTATACATATCCTTTTCTCTAAGGCTCTCACAAGGGTTTTATAATCCTAATCCAAAAAATAACTAAACCTATCACCTGATACCAACTATAACAACCCTAATTTATATTACACACTTAATCATGATTTATTACATAAAATCTTCAGTTGATTCAAGATAGAAGATTGAGAGGTATAGGGTATTTTTGGATTAGGAAAATGAAATAATTACTTAAAACATAAAACACAACATCTTTTTTGAAAACATCATTTACAAGACCACTACATTCCGTCGTACATAACATTGCATGGTATAACCTGAGGACATGTATAAGAAAATAGTGATATATAAAGCCCAGTAAGGGAGTAAAAAAACAAAAAATTGAATAATACAATACATGTTACTCAATAGACACATCAAAAGATCATAAAATAAAGATGAAAATAAAGTCATGATAAAACATGATTAACATAACATGGAAATGTGGCGACAACACTTAACATGGTATTAGCTTGAGATACGGATCACTGCACATGGAGCATGAGTAAAACCTTTTTGCACATGAATTAGCGTGAGTAAACCCTCATTTCAATTGATGTATCATGATACTAATCTTTACCCATTTCTTTGGAGTTATATTGGGGTGCACCTTTCTTAAACATTTCACTTCATGCATAAGTGTTCCAAAAGATCATACAACAGAGATTCATTAAACATCATAATTTATTCCACAGAAAAGGAATTTGAAATTAATACATGAAAATATTGCTTCTATAAGTTAATTTTCATAAAGGTGAATACCCTTGATAGATAAATAGGCATGGTATTCACTACACAATGATTGTGGCTTTGAAAATGGTAGTGCAATTTCGCTAGCATAACAGCGTGACATAAGACTTCCCAAAAAAGGTTGATGAGAGAGAAAAGGGTGTCTCATCATACATATATGAAATGAATAGTAATAGGGTCATATATACTCATGTTCCAACATATTTAATGGAATTTGGATTCATAATACAAAATAATTGTTTGATTGTAAATGAGGAGTGAGAAATTCTTTATGGAATTTCGGCATGGTAACAGGTGCACATGGGAGGCATTAATAATAGAGAAAAGGAAACTGTCATTATTCAAACATAAAGAGGGAAATATAGTGGTGGTGATAAATCATACCCTAAAATTTTAAATTTATTGTCAAATGGAATAACAACATAAATAAAGTTGGATGAAAATGAGAAAGGAAAAAAATCCATTACATGGAAGTGTAATCCCCAAGGCTAGGGAGGGGCTTGAGAGAGGATTATAGAGAGCATGGCGTGCCTTGGGAGGATTATAGAGTGGTTATGGTGATGGTTGGTTGAGCTCAGAAGGCTTTTAGTGAAGTGGAATTTGGATCTTGGGTGGGTTTATATAGGACAGGAAAGGTAATTCTTTAATATTTAGGTTTGGGTCACCCCACATTAAACTACTCCAAACCAAAAACCATACCAAGGTTTTATCCCATAGTTTTTTCAAAATGGAAGTGGAGAACAATATTTTATAAGTCAAATGGCCTAAATTTTTAATATAATAGGGTTTCATATGTGGAGGTGATTCACACTCTCAAGGAAATCAGTTGAAAAGGTAAAATGTTTTATAAGTCTTGAAGGGTCCACTAAAGAAATGTAAAATAAATAAATAAAACAAAAATCACATTATTTTAATGGAAAAACTTGTATTTTACGAAAATAATGTTTATTGTATTTTATTACATCACTTTTGGGTCATTATGATATTATAAAACCCATTATATATTTAAAAGGTATTCAATTTTTACCCAAAAATTCGACTGTCTCAGAAAATTATGAAAAATTCACCACAAGAAAACTTTGACATCCTAATTCCTGAAACTAATATTCATTCTATCTTAATAATTTTCTAAATATGTGAATTTATAATTTTAAAATAAAATCCTAAAATTATCAAAAATTCGTGGGTTTTGACAAAAATTTCATTGAAACCATAATAAAAATCACAATCTTATTCATAATAATTATACTGTCATTTATATCATATAAAAATTAATTATGTAATATTATTTAATTAAAATATTATTTAATTAAAAA
Source organism: Viscum album (assembly GCA_963277665.1). Classification (NCBI taxonomy): domain Eukaryota; kingdom Viridiplantae; phylum Streptophyta; class Magnoliopsida; order Santalales; family Viscaceae; genus Viscum; species Viscum album. The sequence continues at coordinate 2,057,552,004 of OY728133.1, read as the reverse complement.
ATCACTAAATTCATCAAAATTGATTTCTCAATTGAATATTATATAAAATATTATTTGTTCTTTAAAAACTTTTTACAACATAACATTAATAAATTTATTTTATATTATTTATTAAATACAAAAATAATGAACATAATCATAGTGATAAGGTCTTGTTACATAACCCCTTATAACACCCGCATAAGACCGAAGGGTATGGTGTGAAATGGTTACAGACTCTTGGGGTGGATTAGATGACATCCCTTGGGGAGTAATCTCTATCAACTTCCACTTCTCCCATAGGTGGTTTCGCACAAGCTTAACATGTTGAAGATCAGCTTGGGATTGGTCAAGTGTGAAACCCAGTGACACCACCTCGTTTTTGAGCTCCAATTTATGGGATACGTATGGGGAAAGAATACTATATGAGGCCACCACTTTCTTTGTCTGAGTAAATTGGATTTGTTAAAGCCATATAGTTATACTAATCATGTGATCACTATTTAATGGCTATATTAGACATGGTAATAATTATTAACAGAATTTTGAAATCATAAAACATAAAACCAAGTAAGTGCATATTTTATATAACTATTTCATATAATATGATATTCAATTAGACCAGGAGGCATTTTCATTGATAAAAGTTTGGTTCATTACCAAACTGATCAGAATCCCTATGTAGAAATAATTAGGTTGTTTTCATTATAATATATTCACAACATGGAAAAATTTAAACAAGGGTTTTTTCATTGATAAATTAAAATAATGTGAAAAATAAAATTAAATATTATTTTGAAAAATTCCCTTTTTGTAATGACCCCAACCCTAGTAGCCTGATGATAGTGCCATAAATTTTTACATTCGTAGTGAGAACATGTGTTTTCATACCAAAGGAATAAATCATTTACAAGCTTTGGAAAATTAGATACAAATGTTTGTTTGTAATTAAAACACTAATGAAAAAGGAATAAATAAACTCTATTGAAAAAATCCTTAAACTCAATGATTATCCCTAAAAGTCATTCATAACATACATCATCACATCCTGGAGAAAAATAAAATATATGAAAGGGGTGATATCATATGCTCAAAGGATAAGAAATATAGTGGGATCTATTATAAGGAAACAAAAAATAATAATTCAGGGTGAATAAATAAAAACACATTACATTAAAAATTAATTTTGAATATAATATGGAAGGAATAAAAGATGATTAAATGATTCCATAAATAATAATTTTAGAAAAAAAACATAACCATAAACATCATACTAGCAGAATAATGACATAGAATATCAATTATTAGTATCATAATTATGAAATTCATAATTTCGAACATTATAAACATATCATCAATAACTCTTCCAAGATATAATATTGAAATGGGTAAAAACCTAGTCTAGTTTGTATCCTAAGTCCTACCGATGCATCGAGGGGCTATAACAGGAACCACCCATCACTTAATAAGTCCAATTATTTCTTTATATAATAGGGTATAATCATAATAAATATACATTAATATTGAATGTATAATATGAAAAGTTAATATCATTCCCCGAACAATAATCATAAACCATCCAAAGTAATATAGTGAATTTTGTCATGATTTAATATCCCCAGTCAAAATAATCATAAACAATTCAATAAAATATTTTATATTATAAAATAAGAGATAAATTTAAATTAATCATTATATTCCACATAGGTTGTTTAAATATATGGAAACACTCTAATAAAACCATTGAGAAATTCGTGAGGAGATACCCTTTAAATTTAGAAAGAATAGTTTGTTTGGAAAATTGTTTGTTTTTGACTTAAAAATTAGAGAGTAAAAATATATATCAAGGAAAAGAAAAGTTATTTAAAATTACATATGAGGTATAAATTATTTCTATCCAATTTAAAATACTATAAAAATCATTTTAAGAAACTATTGAAATGGGACACTTTAGTGCTGTTTAAGGAAAAATATAAAGTGACTTTAAAGAAGAAAAATGATTAATTTTTTACAGAAAACAAGAAAAGAGAGATGATATTTTTCTTTATAAAAATTTTTATTTTAGAGAAATATTAATTTCTTAATATAGTTAATTTATTTTATTTGAATATACGTATAAAATTTGGAAGTTCACTATAATCGGGCATTTTATCAGGATGAATTCAAAAGGGAACCTTGTAAAACATGTATTTCTAATCAAATAAAGACAAAAATATCTAGATATATGGTTTAGTAACATATGCACATAATTTATAATAATAATATAAATATAATTAAGTATTAAATTTTTGTAAAGAGATAGAAATCCTAACCCGAATGAAAAATAGAGGTTTGGGTAGAATCTCGTTCCACTTTGAAAACATTAAAATTGAAAGCCACCTAAAATTAATGACCATAAAATGAATCATTTAATACCATGGGAAAAATATACTCAATATATGATATATAAATTTTGGTATACATACACCACACACAATAAATAGTTGTTAATAAGAAATATCTCCCAAAATTAAAATTTAGATGAGAAAAACCTTACTTTATGTTTGAAATCATTCTACACATATACATAATATCAAATATAATGAAATAAAATTCTTTAATAATTTAATCAAAAACCTATTGAACTTTTATTTTATTTATTAATATTTTATTAAGTTCATTTATGGAATTTTTATGAGGCATATGATTCCATTTTGTCATTTGAATGTGTTGGTTTCCTTGGCTTTTATGATTGGTCTACATTTATAAATGTACGAAAGATCATTTGAAATTCGAATAGTTTCCCAAAATTTAAAAAATATTATGTTTATAAAAATACATAACATTATATAGTCTTATATATCTTTTTTGTTTAAATATATGAAGTTGAATCATTAGATAAATTGAAAATGATAATTGTTTGGATTGCTTTTCTGTTTTTTAAATAATCACATACAAGTTTTGTCTTATATATTTTTATTATATTTTTATTGTATTTACAGATTAATAAATACATTTTTTATGTATATTATTGTTTCTAAACTACAAACTAGTCTAATGATAAGACTTTATGGTGAAATTGGATGAAATCACAGCATTCACGATGGCAGTAAATTGCCACCACAAGGACGATGTTTTCATTTTTAGGATAAAATGGGAGAGAGAAGACAATTAATGGTAGATATGATTTTAACCTAATATAATTAATTTAATTATAATATTATATAGTTATCATGCATGTTTTGATTGATTTTTTATAGGAATTATAAGAAAAGAAAATAAAATTAATGAAAATTAAAATAATGAAAGGGGAATTCACATCATGAATTCGTATCCTTCAGAACCTAATTATGAAACATTGAAATGGTATTTTGGGTGAGACTATAAGGACCAAGATTTTTGGGGGATGTGTGGGAGATGTATTTATTAGAAATTTGATATGCTTCATGTATTTCGAGGTGTGAGGAGAAGAGATGATGATGGGTTGTATTTATAGTGTAGGGGAGTGGTGTTTTTTATTATATTATTCATTATTTTATAATTTTGTATCTAGAATATTAATATTTTTTATTAAAATTACTGAATATAGTAAATATAAAATGTGATATTGATATTATAGTGCCTAAATCCAAAATTTATAAAGAAATATTATATTTTTCTTATAATGTATATATAGTGTAAATTACTGTTTTTCACTATTCAGCAATAATTCAACTATTTTAGAAAAATACGAAAAATAACCACAATAATATTTTTAAAATGATAATTAAAAAAATCCATTTTATCAAAATAATTTTCTATGTATGAGAAATTTAGTTTTGTAATAAAATCATCATTTATTTAAAAAATAGAGATTTTAATATTATAGTTAATTTTATAAAAACGTCAAAAAATAATTAAAGACTCATAAAATTTACTTATTTTAATAAGAAAACAATGATATTAATTAATTAATCTATTTAATGAAAAAAATCTTTTAAATAATTATTTATTTATAAAATTGTGCATTAAAATTTATCTCTCAAAAAATTTCCTATACTTTGTTTATAATTTTTAAAAATTTATTTACATATTGTGTTATATAAATATGTTATATTTTTATTTACATGATACCAAAATTTAATTTACACTTTCATATGTGTGTTTACTATTAAATTCATTAATAGACTCTAAATATAATGAAATTGACAGTTTTATAAAAATCATGATTTTTACTGGTCACTGAAATTTAATATTTAATGAAAAATACAAAAATTCCAACCTAATAAAATTTTGATATTACAAATTTAAAAATGACGATATTTTTTGATAGAATTTATAAAAGAGTAAAAATTTATTTTCCAACTAAGTGCAACATTAAAGGTATGTAAAAATACCTTGGAAAAATATAGTCTTTTAATTTGTAAAATTGGATTAATTGTTATATTATGCCTAGATAAAAATTTTGACGAATTAAAAGAAAAATTATTAAATATATAATATATATATTTTACAAATTATTTGATACTATTCATTTCCTCTAATTTAATGGATATGTTATAATGATAATTAATAAAATGATATTTAATTCTATAACATTTCTCTTTTAATCATGGTGTTGTGTAAAACCTATGAAGTAGAATAAATTAAATTTAAAAAGAAATGTATCATGAAATAATTGGGTGTTACATTCTCACTCCTTCAATAAATTTATTCCTTTAAATTTGAATTTTTACTTCAAAAATCAATTCTTTATAATTCAAAATTACTTTATGGTAAACATGTATTAGAAATTGGGTTAATAAAATATCCTCTTAATAGGAAGGAAATTGAATGATTTAGGTGACAAAAAATCATATTTATCAATGTAAATAAATCATGTAAAGAGATAACATTGAATGATATGAGACAACTGTATATCAATTTTGGATAGAGAGTGATAGAAGATATGTTCATTAGAAAGTAAACGATCAAGAAACCATAAATATTTTGATCAATTAAAAGGCCAATTATTTATTAGAAATTAATGTAAATGGAAAACATTTTTGTTCTAAAATATTTTTCTTAGAGTTAAGTTATTATTATTTTTTATATTCAAATAATAACACGTGGAAATAAACTTACTTGACTACATTCCTTGTGATAAGCATAATATCTTCATTATGATATACTTTAATCTATTTTTACATCATCCCTTAGACATGTGATAAATATAAATGATTTATTTTTCACACATGAATCACTTTTAATGAATAATATGGTTCTTAATTCATTCCTTCACATTTTAAATTTTTACTAAAATCAATATGGTTAGTACATGTTATCAATTATCAATAATTGACACAGTTTAACTTGATCCATTCCACAAGTACTTAGTCCCATGACTCATCTAATGAATTTATATCCACATTTTATGACCAAAAAATTAAAAGGAAGGTCACTAAATTTCTTAAATCAACCTCATATAAGATTCCTCAAATAATATATCACAAAATCCCATATACCAAATATATGAATATCATGACCACCTTAAAACCCTAATGAAAACATGCATACTTCCAAATACTTAATGAAGAAGTAATAAAATACATTCCTTATATATCTCATGATTCTTTGAACCATAATATCATAACCTTATTATTTAATCCAAAAAGAAAAATACATTAATTTTTTTTACTATGATAGTATTAATGAAATAATATTTATATTGTTTCCGTTTTTTCTAATCTATATTTCCTTAATGTTTGGGATATTCATTTTCAAATTTCCCCATATATTTATTATTTAAACATTTCACATTTATAGGATCCTTTTTTTATTTACATTTATTATCCTAGTGACCTTTACCTCAACACTTGTATAAAACTCATATTCCCTACCAGCAGGTACAAGGTTGTTTCATCCCAAAATTCTCACCTATAGAGATATCATTCATTACCTTCTTTTTATTATACATATATGTCACTACCATTATATTATTCTCATGATTTACCTTAAATTAATAAGACTCAGAGTATCCTTCTTACTAAATGTTTTTTCCATAATGTTTTTTCATGATTGGTAGCGTATTTCATAATTATAGTCAATAACGAGATGATTTATTAGGTATGTATTAAATAATATCAAGTGAATCATTGTCAATAAATTTTATTCCATCTTATAATATTAACTTAAATTTTTATCATTGTCACATGTTAAGGTGTAGGGTCTTATTTTAAAATTTAAAACATTTTTTATCTTATGGAAAACATATAAAAACATCTAAAAATGATAAAAAATTACATGTTTCTCCTTTTAAATAAAAATCATAAATCTTGGAGTGATTTTCATTCCTTTTTATGACATGGCCCACCATAATAATCCTAGAGTACACTCAAGCATGGAATACCCTAAATCAGTGTTACACATGTCCCAAAAAAGTCTCGTGATTAACATAGCTAAAATGTATCCCATTGGATCTTTATATTGATATATATATATATATATTCAATAGACTAGGATGTCAATAATAGAGTTTCCACATATTTATAACTCTGAAAATGAATTAATTTTCTTCGTTTTCTTCTTATACATCTTCAGTTACACAAAAACATGCAAGAGAATCCATATTAATTTTTATGAAAATATAATAAAAAATAATCCTTTTTCCACTTTAAAAAATAAGAATATTAGTGTTACCTTTTCTATAAAAAAGAAATACATAGTATTATTTTATGAAAAATGAATGCACTTCCAAATCATTCTTAATATTTTTTTTATAGTTACCGAAAGACTCGTTCTTTAAAAAACTAGGTTGCATTACATATTTTTATTCCATATACTTATTATTATTTAGCTAATAATAGAGTATACCAACATCATATACACAATTCTATCTTTGACACAGAATGTTTATTAATATTTTATTCTTTATTGTGTCTCAACCCCCCTATTTTTTCAACAACAAAGGCTCTGGAAACCCATAGTATGTGGACAATAAATTATATTGGGATAAAAAATGGGGCATGTTCTGAAGGGATGATTATTTTAGTTATATTGTATGAAAATATACATACATGATACCAATTTTAGATTGTATATAAAAAATAAAACTTGTAAAAAAAAATTTGGTATCCATGAAATCCTTAAATTAATTATTTTTCATTTATTAGGGAAAGGATACACAATAAGAGTGATCTAAAATCCTCATTAAGGGTTAAATATAGAAGAAACAATCACTATTATATATGTAATAGTCAATATGGAATGAAAAATAACTAAAAAATATATCATTTAATCAATTACATGAAATTATCATTTAGAGAAGGCATAATCAATATCTGTAGGTACATAATTGAAAAACCTTCAATTTAATCAATAACAAGAGAAAAAATGAATTTATGGATAATATAAATGAAATAAACCCATGGATAGTAATAACTAAATTCTCAATGAAAGAAATGATTAATATTGTATTTCATGATACAAATATTATGATATTAATATAGTCATTACATTGTACTGAAATAGTTTTAAACATTTATAAAACCAGATTTAATTTGGAAATTTCATTAGTCTCATGTCACATATTGATTTATCTAGGAGAAATATAATTATTATACCCACTCATAACTACATATAAAAAGAATCAATCTTGTATAAAATGATTGATTTAATTCAAAGACAATATTTGTTACCAATAAATTTCTATATTGAATAAAGAATACATATTTGACAACATTTTCCCTATAATTCAATTAAATTTAAATGAGAAAAAACACATATAAAAATTATATGTGATTTAATAAATATGAATATCTATGATTGAATATATATATATATATATGAATATTAATCTCCAAAATTGACATGAAATTGATTTTTTCAAGAGAAACAAAACCAACCAAAAAATCAGTGATATATAATATAGATTTTTAGAAAGATTCATGTATCGTGGATGAATAAAAAGATCATAAGTAAAATATTAAAATAATAATTCATAAAATATTTTTCTTTGTAAAAACATTTAAAATGTATACAATATGTTTCATTTAATAAAATAGTTACTATAGTGGCGAATTCTACTTTCACCATATACATTAAATAACATTTCTTTTGAATTTTTATAAATAAATTAAAAAATGAACGAATTAAAACATAGTAAAAATATTCAATTAAATGATTTTTTTCAAATTCAGGGATGACATAAAATTTCTTCAATATAATATTTTCTAATTAAATGTACTTTAGTAGAACAATTTTGAAAGACATCGATATGGAAGAAAACAATTTCCTAGTGAAAGAGAAATAAAATCAGTTTTTATTATAAATATTTAATTACAAAAAAGAAGTTCCAAACAGTTGAAAGGTTACTAGAAAATAAATAATTCTCATAAATATTTTGAGGATAATAAAATTATTAGTTCTTATGAAGAATAAATTATATTATTCTTTCAATGAAAATATATACAGTCCCAAAATAATGTTAGATTGGGAAATATTTTATCACCTCATTTGTAACTTATAAAATTTAACCCATGAACGTATGGTGGTAAATTTAATAATTAACCATAATAAATATATAGGTAAAAATACTAAATACTTTAAAGAATAATTATATACTCTGAATAATACTAAATAGGTTCATACATTCAATTATATATCGATGGAGTGAATTTGAGATAAAATACCATTCCTTACACCTTCATTTAGTAGATCATTATTTAAACTCTTAAATAATGGTTTTAATAATGTTATTAATTTTTATCAAATACGTATTAATATTTATAATATAATTTGTTATAAATTTTATAACAACTAATGACTAATTCATTAAAAATATTTCATTTTAACCCTTTTTATGTATGTTAATTTCATTTTTTCCCAAACATGTTTTTTATGAATGTTTGGGATATTGTGTACGAGATATAGTTCCATAATATCCAAAATTAAATTAATGTTACCAATATCATGATTACTCATTAGATACTTTTTTAAAATTATTCTTCAAAGATGAATAAGAAAAATATATCACTTCCCTTTGTAGAGAAGATAGGTCGAATGTACCCACGATTGACTATATAATTAAATTAATGAGAAAAAAGGGTAAGAGAATTGAAGATATAGTAATGTTTATCAAATTAATTTCATGTAATTGTAATCATATATGTTCATTATTTCCATCATTATGACTATCTAAGTCTGTTAGTGACACATAAAAAAATTACATTGGTTTGTGAGGCAGTAGTCTGATGTATACACGACTGATAGAATTATTTACCATTTAATAGAGAATGAATAAATAAATATTATGACCTAAAAAATAAAATCCCAATATAATTTTCATTCTAGTGTTATTATTTTTTAAATTCTAATAAATATTTTATTTTGTCTTAGTTTAATTAAAAATAATGAGCTTAGTGTAGCCGATTACATTCATTTAGTAGAGACACCTTTGGATACCTCATTTTGGACCCATAGATTGGTCATTTTTCAAGAAAATAACATCTATACAATTTATAAGGTTTTCTAGGAGAGATGTTTTATGTATTTTTAAACCTAAATGGATCGATATTTATGAATAAGTGATGAGATTGGCTTCCCTTTTATAATTGTGTTAAGTGGATCAGTAATAAATATTCAATGTTTTTCATTAATATTATGTGACAATCTTGAAAATTTTGCTGCCAAATAGAAAATATTATATTGTTATAAGGATATAGTATAAATTTAATAATAAAATGGGGCTTTATCATGTTTTACATCTATTTTACCCTTATCAATATAGATTAGTCTCATAAAATCAAATTTTATATTTAACTATGGAAATAATTTTTCCCTTGTTTTAATATTATTTACAAAAAAAATATAGTTTACCCTAATAAATATTATTAATTAATATATTTAAAAATATAAAATCCATTTTATAATGTTTATTCCAAGGAGTGTCATAATATAATTTAAAAACAAACACACTAAAAATGTTGAAAAATGGTTTTCCAACAAATGGATTTTTCAAGAACTGGATGATATTATATTCATTATACGACTAGTAGTAATTATTATATAGATTTAAATAATTATATATATATATATATTATAAAAAATTTATTTAAATCATTCATATTTAAATTTTATTTTAGATTATAAAATGGATATAGATTTTGTCTTTAAAAAATAGTTTTCTGAACAAAAACAATTTTATGAAAAATATCCCTTTACATCCAAATGATGTTATCTTATATTTATTTATATAAAATATAATGTCACTAAATTTTCAATGAAACCTTTTAAATATTTAAATTTGAAATATAAAAAAACTAAATTATTTATTATTCATAGTTGCTAATTTTTTTTGGAAAAAATTAAAATATATATTCTTGGATTATTTCACATAAGTTAGATAAAAATTATCATATAACCCAAAATTTTAGAATTTAAGTGCCATGAAATATTAAAATTTTATTTTTATTATAATTTTTTAGAGTATTTTTTCTAATAACTAAAATGCTGACCGTGGTGTAACATTATTCACTCCTACAAAAATTTTGACATCAAAATTTTATCTTATATAACGTTCTAATAAAATAAGGGTGGTTCATATTTATAGAATCATGCAGTTTCAGAGTTTATTCCTCCATTTTATTTTTTCACCAAATTACCTATACCAGTTCAGTCATAGGTTTACTTAACATGAACTCTCTATTATTAATAATATTTATAGGCTCTTCAAAGTAAGATTGGTTAGTTTCCAATTATACATAATTGAATGTGAGCATATGATTTAGTTCTGGAATGTAATTTCTTAACAATTTTATATGGGACACATCATTTACTCCTGATATGATTAATTTAATTTCCCAATGGTATGAATCATATCCAAATAATTATATAATTTAAAATTTTCCAATGTACATGGGGCTAAGTTTCACTCTATTAACGACCTATATCAAATTTTTCCATAGACAATGTTTCTTGAAAATGTGATCGCACACTTGATATTCTATATCATTCCAATTTTTAAAAAAAAATTACTTTTCATTCTATTAGATTAATTATTGTGAATCTAAATAGTCATTATCTTTATATTTTTCTCCCAAACAATCTATGGGCCAACAAGTTTCCAATCACCAACATTATCCCATGAAGTTAGAGTATGACATCTCCTTCCATATAAAGCTTCATATAGATAAATTTGAATAATTGAATTGAATATATTGATAAAATAAAATTATTCCAATGGTAAATAAATATTCCAAATAACTTGAATATTAAGTTACAATGGCCTCAATATAGACTCTATGATTGAATAGTACATTCAAACCATCCAACATTTTTATATATTTAGGTTGTTCACAAAGAAATATCAGTATCAAGAGCCTTGTGATAACTCATTAAGAATTTTAATGTTAATTGGGGAGCATGATCTGACTCAATTTAATGGGTTTCACTAGAAAGTATTAGAACATAATTAATATAGATTATTGTGAGGTACTAAAGATGTAAATAATCACTTATAGTGAGAAAATGTGAATACTTGGTAAAGTGATCAATATTCAATAATATCAAAACATTCCTTCTACGAATCTCTACGAATCTATTGATGAAATTCATAGTAATTTTCTCAAATTTCCACATAGTAATAGAAATATGTTTCATGAATCTTTTTAGATGTTGTCCCTTCGCCTTCAACTATTGAATAACCTATAATCTTGAAAAATAAGAAAAAATATTTTTATTCTTGTTATCCTATAAAAAAATGTTTTATAAAATTCACTCATTGGTGTTGGCCATTATCTAAATACCTATTTATTTTTAGGATATAATGGTATTATATCCCTAGAGATAATGTGGCCATGAAAAAAATATTTATGAAGCAAGAATTTGTACTTTCTAAATTTTTTACTTATGACTCTTTCTCCAGGGGGCATGCATCGGTCTATTGAGGAAATGCAACTGTTTCCCCATATTCCCGCATTCGAAAGGCAGGTGGAATCTGTTCGTTATTCAGCGATGTTTGCTTTCTGATTGAAATGTGATGATGGGATGTCAGTTCCTCCTTCTGTGGATTCCTCCTCATAATTTGTTACCCAGTCTGAGTATCCCTTAAAGATTAGGTAATGGTTTATGAATATAATTCTCAGTGCTATATCTTCATGGATGTCATTTAATTACATAACTTCTGTTAGGAAATTATAGGGGGTCTTGATATGGTAACAACCTTCAGTTGGAGTAGATGACAACATCAGACATGTTAGGGAATCATTGGATGTGTGGACAATGGGTAATATGTATTCTTTCTCATAAGGGGGAATCTCAAGGGAATAGAAACTAAGGTTTACCACGTCGAATGAATGAAATTATATGCCATAGGAATGTCTCTGAGGTTTTTCTCTGCTTCCCAGATTAGGATAGGGTATGCCGTGAGTTTAACGTCTGGTAGAGACAGTTATTCCAAAGGCATATCTTTCAAGCTTTTCCTTAGGCATCTCATATTTATCATGAGGTAGGATGCAAGATTAACATCTTTTGGAGACAGTTATGCAAAAGGTGTCTCTTCTATGGTTTTCCACATACCTCTCATGTTTACCAAGAGGTAGGATGCGCGTTTAACGCCTTGATGAGACAGTTACACCTAAGGCGTGTCTTCTGAGGTTTTCCTTAGGCATATCATGTTTAACATGAGGTAGGCTGTGAGTTTAACATATTGCAGAGATGTTAAGATAGAAATTATAACATCTCATAGAGACGGATCAGATGAGTACATCCTGATTGGGAGAGCACCTAGATTGTTTTTCATATGGATTGATCAGAATTCCCAATGAGGATGGATCCGAGGTGGTGTGTCCCATAGAGGGAAAATATCACACCGTGAAGGAGGATCAATACACCACTAAGGGATGATAAAAAAAAGTGCACTCTAGAATGGGGAACACCATATGGATAGGTCAGAATACCCAATGAGAGCAGACCCAAGGCGATGTGTTCCATAAAGGGATGATGTCACACCATGAAGGCTTATCTGGACACCACTGAGGGTGGATTATGGAGTGTGCACCCCATAATAGGGGACACCATGGTTTTTATTTGGTCTCGATTGAACCATAGGGAGGTTTCCTACTCACCCTATATTAACGATATATATTAAAACACATGTAGTTTGAAGGTGTGATGAAAAGGGGTGTACACAAATGACAATGACCCAAATACATGTTGGTGCTTATACATGTATAGAAGCACATCACAAGCGGAATAATCTCGGTTAAATGGTTATGGATTGGATGGATTACTCATGGTTAGATATCCAGGTACTGTTATGAGCAGTGAGGAGGTGGATGACATGATCCCACCGGGATGTGGTGGGCTTGATCCTCGAAGAGACATCCTACGTATCGCTGTGGAAGGGAATCAATGTACGCATTGTTCTACGGGGGTTACAACTAAAGGGACAACTATGACATACTTCTATATGGGCACCACAATGGCTTACCATCGATTGGGGTACAACGACTTACCGTGGATTGGGGATCACAACAACTTACTGCTGGTTGGGGTTCTGACGGCTTACCGCTGGTTAGGGAACACAAAAACATACCACTGGTCAAAGAAAACAATAGATTACCACTGGTCGGGGAGCACAATGGCTTACCATTGATTAGGGATCTCAACAGCTTACCACTGGGTTGGGTTCTGACGTCTTATCGTTGGTTAGGGAACATAACGACTTACCGCTAGTCAAGGAACACAACGGCTTACTGCTGGTCAAGGAGAACAAAGGGTTACTATCGATTGGGGTTGGACCTCCGGAAGGATTCCCATGTATCTTGTCTAGGATACAATGATCAAAAACCACTTAGTTCAAGAGAGGTGTTTTTGAACTGACGTGAAGTGGTCGGGACCAATGGGTGTTGGTCTTGAACCTCAAGGAGGAATCCTAAGTACCATGCCATGGAAAGGATCAAAGTCTACGTAGTTAGAAATGTTGTCAGTGAAATGACGTGAAGTGGTTGGGACCAATGAGTGTTGTGTTTGATCCTCATAAAGGATTTCTATATACCTTTCCTAGGCAAGGATAAATGTTTGTGTAGTTCGGGAGAAGTGTTGTTAAATTGACGTGAAGTGGTTGGGACCATTGGGTATTGGGCTTGAACATTAGAGAGGCTTTCTACGTACCTTGCCTTGGAAAAGATCAAAGTCCGCGTAGTTTGAAATGTGTGTGGGGATTATACTCTAGGGAGGCTCAAGTAGGATGCCATAGTCAATTATTACTACTCTAGGCCCACGTGATTTGTTCTCGGTGTGAGATACAAGAGGCAGAAAGGACCTGATGATCATGACGCAAAGGTGCATCCATAATGGGTGGTGAATGGGGCTTATGCAAGGAAGCAATGTGGGTGCCTCTAGAAACGATGAATTGGGATTTCGTAAGGAAGGTGCCTAAGTGCTGCTATGGAGTGGAAATCATGAATGGGGATTACTGAAAGAAGCTTCCCGGGTGCCACTATGGACCAGAAATGGTGAATGGGGATTATGTAAGAAAGATGCCCAGGTGCCACTATGGAGTGGAAATGGTGAATAGGGATTATGCAAGGTACCTGCCTAGGGGCCCCTATTGAGCAACAATGGTGAATGAGGCATACGTAAGGAAACTGCCTGGGTGCCGCTATGGAGAGACAATGGTGAATAGGGCTTACACATGGAAGTCTCCTTGGTTCCTCTATGGAGCGGTAATGAGGAATGGGGATTACACAGTGAAGCTGCCCGGGTGCCGCTATGGAGTTGCAATGGTGAATGGGGATTACGCATAGAAGCTGCATGTGTTCTACTTTAGAGAGGAAATAGAAGAATTGGGATTATGCAAGGAAGATGCCCGAGTGTATTCCTTATTACTGGTGATGAGGGCATCTCAACTCGCTGGTGGGTTGTGGCACATAATTGAGGTATAGACTTATGTTCCTGTGCATAATCAGGATAACGCCAAGGGCATTGGAGTCAGTCTGAACAAAGAGAGATAAAAAGTGTGAATCATATGCCCAACATTTGAAATACAATGAGGGTGGTATGGTGATGGAGGATAATAGTTGACTATGTTCGAAAAACATCATCCATATCGCATTAGCCAGAAATGGGAACAAACTAATGAGGGTCGACTGTTGGTTGTGTTCAAAACACAGGACCTGACTCGAAGTGTCGTCCAAAGTCTTCTAGGGCATTGGCCCTTAGATGGTAGGTGAGCCGATGCGGCATCGGACCAGACCATTAGGGGTTCCCTTTAGACATTAAAGAGTACGATGATCCAAATGAAGAGCATGCACATCATGAGGTGGAGTGATGGAGTGTTTAAACAAATTCCAACACTGCTGAAATTATGCCATTATAATCATGACATAAGGTATCTTATGATTTTCACATTAGTCATCTATTTTTTGGAACAAGCGGCATCCTATTGTTGAATGATAGGGCATGATATAGTTTAAAGTCATGTAGAGAGAACTATTAGTATCTTATACAAGGAAAACAAGTCATCTCTTTTTTGAGAAAGATGCATCCTATATTTGGAACATAGGGTATACTATAGTTTATAGTCATGTTGAGATGACTATTAGGCATAAGGTGCCTAAAAATGGTTGTTTTTGGTACTTCCACAAGAGAGGCCCTTTTTGGGTTATCCTGGCATAGGAGCCAAGTGATTGGGTTTGGATAAGTTAGTTGAGGAATGGTTTAACTCAATGTACTCGAGAATTGTAGATGAGAATCTCAACTCACAACATGTGAAAGGGACCAAGAGAAATATGTCGAATCAAGGTATTTCATGGTGTTTATAGAATTATATCAAATCAATGTATTCCATAGGTGGAAGGTGGCTGTGCATAAGGGCGCAATGGAAAATTGAAACGTCCTGGCCCGAAAATTTTACGGTGCGACTCTTCATTTCCCATGGGGGTCAGTGACGGAAGTGAAGGTACTAGCTCAGAGGGTCGGGACTGTAGCCTAGCATTGATCCTAAGAGAAGGTGTGGGGATACGCCCCCACGGTATGGACTGGCATACACAAAGTAAATAGCTTCACAATGGATAAGTCTTCATGAAGTAGCTTCATAGAGAAAATGGGCTCGCGAGGCATGGGTTCTCACGAAGCAACTTTGTAAAGGAAAGCTGCTCGTGGAGCATGGACTCGTGAAGCATAGGGGATCATGGAGAAAAGAGGATCACAGAGAAAATGGGCACATGGAAAAAAGGGGCTCGCAGAGCAAAGGATCTCATGGAGCAAAGTGGCTCGTGTATCAAAGGATCTTGCGGAGAAAGGTCTCTCACAGTGAAAAGCGGCTTGCGGAGTAGAGGCTCTCGCTGAGCATCGAGCAAACTGAAAGAGCTCCCTCCTTTGCAAAGTGTGGATCCCATTGCAATGGGAATAACTTTTAGGAGTTAGGGAGCTCTGTGAAATGGGTGATCGGCTGGCCAAGGGGTGGAGTGACTATCCTTATGAAGTGGGGGGGAGGGTGATATGGGTATTTATAGACAATAGAGTTTGGCAGAGCATGCTGTGAAGCAAAAAGGTGCATCGCCAAGAGAAAATCATCCCAAGATGGAAATCACACTCTAAAACCAGAGGGAGTTCTTTCATGTTTCTCGTAATCACGGAGCCGGCCATCATCGAGTTTCGTGGTGCTCGTGGAGGCTCTGGTCATGTTCCCTCATGTTCGTCGTAACTGCAGAGCCGACCGTCATTGAGCTTCTCAGCACTCGCAGATGCATCGGTCAAGTTACCTCAACTTATTTATAACCAAGGATTTGACTATCATTGAGCTTTGCGACACTTGTGGAGTGTTTGATCAAGTTCCTCTACCTTGCGATCGTGGAGGGATCTTCGCAAATGGGCTCTATGAACATGTTTTCTAGCCCAACTTCAAATGTCCTTAACTCATAATCCGTAACTCCCTTCAAGATATAAAACCTATCAAATATAATCTTGTGAAACAGGTTATGATTTTGAATCATATATGGAAGCATTTATAACATTTTACATACACGTTTTTTGGTGCAATAAAATGCCCCTAAAGAATGGGGTCCAACAAGGACGAGGAGGGCGAGGCGGACCACGTTCTGAGGAAACGACTGAGGAAAACACATGACATGGGATCCATTGTATCTCGATCATATTTAGGAAATAGTCGACATAATTTATTAGCCTATGTGAGCCATGCCCGGTGTGGGAAACAAGAGATAATAGGAGCCCATGTACGAGAGTGCTAAACAACAGAAGGCATGAGGCGATCAAAATGGGACATCAATCTTCATTGGGGGCATGATAAAAGAGGGATTATAGGTGGAGAATGGGGCTCTCTAAACAACCGATCATAATTTCTAGGAAGAAAGAGGGATGGATGATGGGATAATGATGCTCCCAGAATAATCGAATTACATTATTCCCAGTGTGCTCTAGTGCACGAGCGGGGAAATGCCAGGGGCGTTGGAATTAATCCAAACATTGGGGATTTGAAGGTGTGAATAACAAAACATAAGATTTGGAACTCTATGGGGTGGCGTGACAATGAGGGATAACCATTGACCATGTTCGAAACACTATATAATTATTCCGTTATCCTGAAAGGGAGATAACAAATGAAGGTTAACTGTTGACCATGATTGAAACACTGGGCCTGACTCAAATTGCTACCCATTAGTCTTCCCAAACATTGGCCCAAGATTGTAGGAAAGCCATAGGCCAAGCATCCATACTGTTAGGGGGTTCATTTAGATTTGAAATAGATAAAGGGTCTGAATAAAGGGAACTCAAATCATGTAGGGTGGAGTGATGGGTTGTTAAACTGGAATCCAACACTATTGAAATTATGCCACCATGGTGGAAACACATTAGGTGGGCGCATTGGTCTGATCAAGGATCTAACTTACATCCAAACATGACCTCTCTGGTAAGGACCTAGAATGATCTGTAGTTATACGTCATACCAATAAATACGATAGAAAAGCATTTTAACGTCGTGCATTGAGGATGGTGGACACAGTTTTAAGGTCATACTTCATGGACCAGGATCAGGGCTGAGGGGACAGAAGGCTTAATAACCCTAGGGCTGGACCCATGGCCAAATTCCTAAGCATCTCTACATATCCCATAAGAATGATAATCAAGGCAAGTGTAGTTTTTGAAGCACAGTGTGGTCAGAGACCAACAATGGCCGAGAGAATCCTCTCTAAAGAGGAAACGGATGCATCACATGATTAACATAGGGAATTTTGATCTTGTTTAGAGTAAAACTGTAGTTTAGTTTCATGCATTGAGTAAATATGAAATCGTGCAATTTAGCATCATACTATAGGAAGAGGAGTGAATGGAATGATCCTAGGAAGGGAGCACATGATGCAGTAGCCATAAACCCGGCATGAATGAAGACATAAGAAGTCCACAACAAACCATGTATCCCTGGAAGAAGTTTTTTCTGGTCGAGGGACCTAAAGTGATAGTTAGTCTAGGCCCAAGGCAAGGTTCTTGGATATTACTATGCACCCCATTAGGATTTTAATCATGCCACACATAGTTCTGAGAGCGTAGTTTAACGTCATGTGGGGTGATGAAAGGCATGTGTTGCATGGCTATGCCAGTCCACGCCCTACCAAAACTACTAAGCCCACTTGAGTCATGATCGATGTTGGAAACAAAGAGTAGTTATGAGAGTTTACTAGTGCATTAAGAAACACATTAGGGGATGTGGGATGCTAGGTGAGTGATTTCCCCATTATGATGACCCGCCTACCTAACACACCTAGTTGCGCGAAGGGGTAAAGCCGGGTATTTTGGAATTCCACATAAACATAAGCAAATGAAAAATTTGAATCATGATGCTAGATATCTTGCCCAAAATGATGATGGTGTGATTATAGGGGATAAATTTTGACCGATTTTGAAACATAGAATCCATATTATGTTAGCCTGGAATGGGGAAAAACAAATGAGTGTTGACCACTAACCAAGTACGAAACACAAGACCTATCACAAATTTCATCCAAGGTCTTCTTGGACATTGGCCCAAGCCAGTTGGTAATCTAATTTGTCATGATACTAGACTATAATGTGGGGTCCTTTCATACATGTAAGAGGATGAGGATCCAAATAACGATCTCACAAATCATGGACATGTAATGAGGGGAATGTACCCATGAAAATTCCAAACTTTAGGATCTTTTACACAATTAATTTGAGTATGAAAATAAGATATTTCATATAGAGGGAGTCGAGTACCCCTCCAAGGAAAAGTGTCCTAAGGATTAAATCTTCCAACATAATGGCCATAGGATAGGGCATAAAGGGGGGATTGATTTAATGGAATGTGTGCAGGGTGGTGATGTAGCCAAACGCGACACACATTTCCAATAGGGAGATCTTAGTTTAGGGTCATAGAACTCCAACCAGGTTGAGAAAGGACATGGTAGGCACATGGTGAGACTATTGAAAAACCCGACGTGAATGAGAACCCATGAGGTACTCTCCACACCACATGTTACCAATAGAGTTCGGGCCAAGGGGCTAAAGAGTGGGGTAGGTTTTTAGATTCATGGGGATAGACTTAAAGATAGAATGTATGGGTGTTCCTACATATCCCATGAGGATGAGAATCAACCCATACATTGTTCTAGAAGATGTCATTTAGTTTCTACATCTTGCGGAAAGGATGTGGAGTGGTGTTAGTTTATGGTCATAGAGCTCAGACCATAGGGAATCAAAAATATTCAAAATGTATGAAAACCTCTTCCAAATCCCTAAACCCACGTGAGATATACTAGATATGTGATACAAGAAAAGATATGGTCTTTTCAAAACATGGAATACACACAAATGGGAAATCGGTGCAGAGCCCCGAATGATGCCTCACCGTGGCTTGCCCCCCTAATGTGAAAACACGCACTAAGAGATAACACCAAGAGTGTTGAAATTCCACTTAGACATGATGGAGTAGAAAATGATGTGAATCATGAAACCAATATTTAGGGATTGATAGTATTGGTTTGACGATGGAGGATAACTATTGACCATGTTTGAAATACAACATCTATACTGTGTGACATGAAATGAGAAAAAAATGAGTGTTGACCGCTGATCATATTCACAACGCGGGAATTGAATAAATTTTTCAGGTAGTATCATTGGGGACGTTGGACCGAGATGGTAGTAGGGACCTTGGTCCTATCATCCTTGTCGTTTGAGGGTCCTTTTGGATGTGAAATATGACGGAAGACCAAATTAAGGGGATTATGAAGCCCGAGGATGGGTGATAACATCTCCATGTAGGATTCAACACTGTAGGTGATGAGCGAGAGTGTTTCTAGGAACATTGGTGTACTGCTAAAGAGGGTAAAGGGACTCAACTTAAAAGTATCTGACAAAAGAATATGAGTGTAAGGAAAGGGAACAAAGGGCACTTAGGAGAGGGAGGTGTGTGGAGTGGTTGTTACAAACCTGACGTGAACGGGGGCACAAGCCCATAACACACCACGTGCCCTCCCTCCTAGAGGGCTCAAGCCAAGGGCCCTGAGAGTTAAGGTTTATAAGATGTAGGTATAAAACTAAAGATGAAATGTTTAAGCATTCATATGTATTCCATGAGGATTGGAATCAAGCCATACATAGTTCTTGGGATGCCGTGCAGTTTAACGTCAGGTAGTAAGGACAAAGATAGGGGAAATGTATCTCAAATAGGGATATGTACAGCAAAGAGAGTTACCCGATGTGAATGAGAACATAAGACTATACCACACTATACAATACTAAGTAAGAACTTGGACCAGGGGACCGAAAAGGAAAAGGGACCTAAGGCTAGGCCACAGATGGAATGTCACATCCATTTTGTAGTTTATTGTCATGCGGGAAAATTGTTGAGTGGTTTTATGTCCATCTGTTTGGATGGATCATGTAATTTAATTTCATGTGATGAGGAAAAAGACAATCTTACTTTAAGGTCCTAGAGCCCAAACCATTTTACAATTTATTGTCATGTGGGGTGATAATAAGAAGTTTAATGTCATGATAAAAGATGATGTAGTTTAACATCATGCAGGATGATAATGAGCAGTTTAAATTCATCCAGGATGATAATGAGCAGTTTAACATCATGATAGAAGAAGATGAATAGTATAAAGTCATGAAAGATGATAATGTAGTTTAACATCATGTGGGATGAAGAAAAATAGTTTAACATAATGTAGGAAGATGATGTTGTTTAATGTCATGAAGGACGATGATGGAGTTTAATGTCATGCGGGATGAAGATGAATAGTTTAAAGTCATGTAGGATGATAATGGGTATTTTAACTTCATGACAGATGATAATGCAGTTTAGCGTCATGTGGGACGAATATGAGTAGATTAAAGTCATGCAAGATGATAATACAGTTTAACGTCATGACAGATGATGATTAACAATTTAAAGTCATGCAGGACTATGATATAGTTTAATGTCATATAGGACGATGATGTAGTTTATCATTTTGCGGGATGAAGATGAGTAGTTTAAAGTCATTCAAGACAATAATGGGCATTTTAATGTCATGACAGACAATAATGCAGTTTTACGCCATGAGGAACGAAGATTTATGTGTCACATTACCATATTAGTACACATCTAACAAAAATGACTAAGCCCACGTGATTCATGCTCTGTGTGAGAAACACGAAGTAATGATGGGATTTTATTGACACATGGATGCACACAAAAAGAGGAATGGAGATGTTAGGCCTGGAATATCACAATGAAACTGGCCCACTTATTCGACATGAAAAGATGCATATAAGGGTAACACCAAGGGTGTTGGAGTTCCACCTAAACATAAAAAGGTGAAGAAAAAAATAGTGAATCATAGTACTAAATATCTAGATCACAATTATGGTGGTGTAATGATGGTGGATAGTTGTTTATCATTTTCGAGACATAGAATCCATATCGTGTTACCAGGAATAGAGATAGACAAATGAGGTTTGGTCGTTGACAATGTTCGAAACACTGGACCTGTCGCAAAAAGTCATCCAATGTTTTCTAGGGTATTGGCCCAGGAATGTAAGAGACCCATAGGCTGAGCATTATTATTGTTAGAATGTCCCTTAAAACAAGAAATAAGGTTTTGATCTAAATAACAGTACACTACAAAATGTGGATATGTATCGAGATTATGTTCATTTGGAGTCCAACACTATGGGTCCTACACCACAACGCATCAGAGTTTGTCAATGGGAAGACGTAAATGGACTCATAGTAATAGAAACTAGTGTTTCAAATAATTTAAGGTCTTATTTCTTGGACCTAGGGTTCTTAGTTTGGGGTCATAGAGTTAGGACCTGGTGCATAGTTTATAGTCGTGTAGCTAGGATGAGTGAGGTCTGACGTTTAGGGTCACATAGCTTTGACCATGGTTGTTGTAGTTTTAGGTTGTGTAGCTTTGACCATGGGTCTTGCAGTTTTAGGTTGCATAGCTTTGACCAAAAATTTGTAGAGTTTATCATCAGGTGACCAACACATTGTCACAAAGTTTAAAGTTATGTGACCGAGATTATGGTTGTTATGCAGTTTAACGTCATGCAATTAGGACACAGGTTTTATGTAGTTTAACATCATGAAACTAGTACATGACACCACACAGATTGTGTCAGTAGAGGTATAGTCATATTTACCCCATTCTGGTGAGTTTGGATGTGGGGGAACTTACATGATGGGATTTCCCTATAATTCCTCGATCGTATGGATGGATGTTCTCCTTGCGTGAGCTAGGACACCACACAGTGAACCTTCTACAAGCTGGTGTCATGACCTTTGGGAGGACCTCTACATTTTATTCAATGAAGTTGTTGGGCTGGAACATAGTGTCAAAAGGATGGAATGGATTATAGAAGATCCATAGTCCAGAAGGTTGACTGATCCTGGAAGGCGTCGAAGCCTGAAATGTCAGAAAAATGGGTAATATGAAGCCAAGAAAGCATGGAATCCTGAAGCATCTGTAAGATGGGGTGATCGGGCTTGGAAGGCATAGAAGAATGAAGTGTCGGTACGACAGGGAAATGGATCATGGAAGGCATGCAAGCCTAGATCATCGATACGACGAGGGCAATGGAGCCCGGAAGGCTCTGAATCCTAGAGCATCAGTATGATGGAGGTGATGGAGCCCGGAAGGTGTGGAAGCCTAGAGTGTCATTATGACGGGGAGATGGATCTTGGAAGGCGTGGAAGTCTAGAGAGTCGGTACGATGAGGGTGATGGAGACCAGAGCGTTGGTACGATGGGGGCGATGGAACCCAGAAGGCATGGAAGCCTGGATCATCGGTACAATGAGGCGATGGATCCCGAATGGTGTGGATGCTTAGAGAATCAGTACGAAGGGGCGATGGAGCCCAGAAGGTGTGGAAGCCTGGACCGTCGGTATGATGGGAAGATGGTGCCCAAAATGTATGGATGCCTGGAGCATTAGTACGATGTGGGCGATGGATCATGGAAGATGTGGAATCCTGAAGCATCTGTAAGATAGGGGAGATAGATCCTGGAAGGAGTGGAATCTTACAGCTTCGGTCCAACGGGGGTGATAGATCTTGGAATGCGTGGAAGCTAGGACCTTCGTTATGATTAGGGCGATGGAGCCCAGAAGGCGTGGAATCTTGGTGCATCAGAACGACATGGGTGATGGAGCCCAGAAGGAATTAAAATCTGAAACTTCAGTGTGACGTGGGCGATGGAGCCTTGAAGGTGTGGAATCATGGACCGTAGGTACAATGGGGCCAAGGATCTTGGAAGGTGTGTAATCCTGGAGCATCGGTATGACGGGGGCGGTGGAACCTCGAAGGCGTGGATGCTTGGAGGGTCGGTACAATGGGGAGGGGGAGCCCAGAAGGCGTGGATGCTTGGAGTGTCAGTATGATTGGGTAGTGGAGCCTAGATGTCATTGAATCCGGATGAGTTGGTAGGATAGGGCGGTGGAGCCTAGAAGCCGTGGAAGCCTGGACGTCATTACGACATGAGGGTAGAGCCTAGTAGGCATGTAATCCTAGAGCATCGATATGATGGGGGTGATGAAGCCTAGAAGGCATTAAATCTTGGAGCATCGGTACAATGGGGTGGTGGATCCCAGAAGGTGTGGATGCCTGGATGTTGATACGACAGGGCGGTGGAGACCATTAGGTGTGGAATTCTGGAACATTGGTAAAATGGGGGTGATGGAGCCCGAAGGTTGTGGAAGCCTAGAGCATCAGTACGACCGGGTGATGGAGCCTCGAAGGCGTTGAAGCCTGGAAAGTCGGTATGATGGGGGCGATGGGGTTCGAAAGTCATGGAATCCTGGAACATCGGTATGATGGGCCGATGGAGCCTGAAGGCGTAGAATCCTGGAGAATCGGTATGATGGGGGTGGTGGAACCCAGAAGGAGTGGAATCTTATATAATTGGTAATATAGGGTGGTGAATCACAAAATGCGTGGAAGCCTGAAGCATCGGTACAGTGGGGTGGTGGAGCTCGGAAAGCGTGGAAGCCTGGAACGTCGGTATGACGGGGTGGTGGAGCTCGGATTGCATGGAAGTCTCCGCATTGGCTGATGATGGCAATATGGAGGACTCTCATGCCTTAATAGTAATTATGCAGGGAGGACCTCTATAATGGCTTGTGGTGCTGTTAGAGATGCTCTATTAGATTGGGGGTGGTTTTTCCCGGCGTTCCCTATAAAGAATGTAGATTTGTTAGGATCCAATGATGTAAGGGGTGGATTCCACCTACATGACCAATGAGGTCATCGGAGTTGGCAACGATCTGAAGGAGTCCGAGGAAGATGCCCTATGCGTGACCTCATAAGGAAGTGGAGTCGGCACGGAGATGAGGGAGTCTGGGACGAATTCCCCCTCTATAACCTCTTAAGGCAGATGAGTCAGCGAGGATTCGAAGGAGTCGGGGGAAGATACCCCCTGGGTAGCCTCTAAAGGTTGAAGAGTCAACAAGGATCTGAAGGAGTCAAGTCGGATGCTCCATGTACGAACTCTTATGGCGGTGGAGCTAGTTATGAGCTGAAGGATTTGGGGTGGATACCCCTATGCGACCTCTCAAGGAATCAGAGTCACCAAAGTGTAGATGGAGTCATGGGGTGGGTGCCCCCTACGTGGCCTCTTAAGGTGGCGGGGTCAGCATGATTCCGATGTAGTCGGGGCAGATTCCACCTATGAAGCCTCTTGAGGTTGTGGGGTCTATGTGGAGACGATGGATTCGGGGGGGCAGTTTCTCCCTGAACGACCTCTTAAGGCGGTAGAGTAATTGAGGAGATAATGGAGTCAGAGCTGGTGTCCCCTACGTAACCCCTTAAGGTGGCAGGTTCAGCGAGGAGCTGATGGAATCATGGGGAGGATCCCTCCTATGCAACCTCTTAAGGTGGTGGGGTTAGTGAGGAGCCGATGGATTCGGGGGTGGATGCCCCCTGCGTGGCCTCTTAAGGTGTCGGGTTCGGTGAGGAGCTGATGGAGTCGGGCGAGGATTCCCCCTGTGCGGACTCTTAGGGTAGCGGGGTTAGCGAGTATCCGATGGATTTGGGGGAATATTCCCCCTACACGGCCTCTTGAGGCAGCGGGGTTCGTGGTGTGCTAATGGAGTCTAGTGGAGAATTCCCCCCTACATGGATTATTGAGGTGATAAAGTAGAAAATGAGTCGATGGAGTTGGGGGCGGATGGCCCCTGTGTGGTCTCTTCAGCCGGCGTGGTCGGTGAGGATTTGATGGAGTTTGGGGTCGGATGCCCCCTATGTTTCTTCTTAAGGTGAAGATGTCTGTGAGGAGCTGATTGAGTTAGGGGGAGGATTACCTCAGCGCAACCTCTTAAGGCGGCGGAGTTGGTGAGGATCCGATAGAGTCAGGGGGTGGGGGGAGATTCCCCCCTACGCAGCCTCTTTAGGAGGTGGAGTTGGTGAGTTGCCGATGGATTCGGGGTGCAGATTCCACCTGAGCGGCCTCTTGGGGTGGTAGGGTCAGCGATGAGTCAATGGATTTGGGGTGAAGATGCCCCCTCCGTGACCTCTCGAGGTGGTGGGGTCAGCGAGGAGCCGATGGAGTCGGGGAAGATTCCCGCTGCGTGGCCTCTTGAGGCGGCACGGTTGGTGAGAATCTTATAGAGTCAGTGGAGGGGTGGATGGTTTCCTTCTATGCATACTCTAAAGGTGGAAGGGCCGGCAAGAAGCCAATGGAGTCATGGGCGGATGCCCCCTACGCGGCCTCTTCGGGCTGCAGATTCGGCCAATAGCCGATGGAGTCGGGGGGAAATGCCCCTTCACAGACTCTTGAGGCAGCGGGATCAGAGAGGAGATGATATAATCTGGGTCAGATTCTCCATGAATGGCCTCTTGAGGTGCCGAGGTCAGTGAGGAGACAATGGAGTCGGTTTGTGGATTCCCCCTGCGCGACCTCTTGAGGCGGCGGGGTCGGCGAGGAATGGATGGAGTCATAGGAGGATGCCCCTGCACGACCTCTTCAGGCGGCTGCATCAACGAGGAGCTGATGGAGTCGGGGGTGGGGGATGCCCCCCTACATGGCCTCTTTAGGTGGAAGAGATGGCGATGAGCTGATGGACCAATGTCTTTATACACCCAATGGTACTCATATTCTCACATAAGAAGAACATGGGATTCAACTGGGTGATGCGTCATCTTTCCCAACAGATATGGTATACTCACTATTTAAGGAGAAGAGATTCACATCGGGTTCACCATTTCTATTTCTGACACATTAACCAGGGAATGCATATCTATCTGTCGGGGATGTGCAGCTGTTGCCCCACATTTCTACTTTCCAAAGCCAAGCGACACCCATTCCTTATTCAGGTACGTTTTCTCCTTGATCATAAAAAGATGATGGGATGTCGGTTCCTCTTTCCATGGATTCCTCTACATAATTTGTTACCTAGTCTGGGTCTCCCTTAAATATTAATTCATGGTTCTTGAATCTCGTTCCTGGTTCCATATCATTGTGGATGTTAGTTAATTACACTAATTCTGTCAGGAAATTCTAGGGGGTCTTGACATGGTTGTAACCTTCAATTGGAGTAGATGACAACATCAGGAATGTCAGGGTATCATGGATGCATGGACATTGGGGAATCTGTATTCATCCTCCTAATAAGGAATCTCATGGCTGAAAAACCCAAGACATACCACATCAATTGTGAGGAATTATTTTTCATAGGCATGTCTCTAAGGTTTTCCACAGCTTCCTAGAAATAGCATGGGGTATTTCATGAGTTTAACATCTTGTGTTACACCAAAGGAGTTTCTTCCAAGTTCTTCCTCAGGAATCTCATGTTTAACATGAGGTAGGATGTGATTTTAATGTCTTTCAGAGACAGTTAAGACAAAGGAGTGTATTCTAATGTTTTCCTCAGGCATCTCATGTTTATCATGAGGTAGGTCATGAGTTTAATGTCTTTCAGAGACAGTTACGCCAAAATAGCATCTTATACGGTTTTCCTTAGGCATATCATGTTTGATATGAGGTAGGTAACAAGTTTAACATCTTGCGGAGATGGTCGGAGAGTGACCATAACATCTAATAGAGACAGATCAGATGGGTACATCCCTCGGGGGGAGCACTTGGATGGTTTACCATATAGATGGATCAGAATGACCAATGAATATGGATCGAAGGTGGTGTGTACCATAGAGGGAACATATCACACCATGAATGATGATCTAGACACCACTGAGGGAGGATCAAGAAGAGTGCACCCCATAATGGGTAACACCAGATGGATAGGTTAGAACACCCAATGAGAGCGGACCTAAGGTGTTTTGTCCCATAAAGGGACGATGTCACACCATAAAGACATGTTGGGGATTACATATGGATAACATCCCATCACAAGAGGGAAACTCTTGGTTTGATGGTTATGAATTGTGGGGGGGCTTACGCATGGTTAGTTTCACGGGTATTGCTAAAGTCGGTGAGGAGGTGGATAACATTATCACACCGGGATATGGTGGCCTGGGTGAGAATCAGGCTGCATTATAGACATTTGAATGAAGTGTAGGGGGAATGACATGGAATCGTTATGAAGGTAAAATTAGTGTTGGGCTTGAGCCTCAAAAGGACTTCCTAAGTATCCCCATGGAAAGGAATCAAAGTTTGCATAGTTCGATGCGGGTTCCAACGAAAAGGAAAACAATGACATACCACTGGATGGGGACCACAACAGATTACTATCAATTGGGGTATAACGAATTACAGTCTATTGGGGATCACAACAGCTTACCACTGGTTGGGGTTTGGATGGCTTACCGCAGGTTAGGGAACAAGAAGAATTATTGTTTGTCAAGAAACACAATGGCTTATTGCTGGTCGGGGAGAAAATGGATTACTGTCGATTGGGGATCAAAATGGCATACCATTTTTTTGGGTTCTGACAACTTACTGCTGGTTACGGAACACAAAGACTTACTGCTGGTCAAAAAACACAATGTATTACTACTATTCAGAGAGAACAATGAGAGAGAAACTATTTGGGGTTTAGTAAATTATTAATAAAATGGACTCAATGGGAGAAAACATAAAAAAATTTTAAAAACATTTAATAAAATAAATTAATTTTATAATATATCAAATAGTCAACATTCACACCATTTAAAATATTTTTTGTGTTTTGGAAAAGGCATTTCTCAATAAATGGAATTGAGGACAGAAAAACTCCTTCGACAATAGAAACGTATGAATCATGTTAACAGAAGTGGGATGAAATTATATTGAAATTAAAATAGAATTAAATAAAATGAATTAACTATAAATTACGTTAATTAGAAAATAGAATACACCATATATAATATATAATGATGTTAAATATCTAACATGTATCATTGAATTGATAATAGATAGAAATAACTCAAATCATTAACACAACAAAGTTGAATATTCCTCAACCACCTTTATAAAAATAATAATCCTAATAGACTATTGGAAAAACATATTTTAAAATAAAAACTATTATAAACCTCATCCAAAATCATTTTTCACAAATATATATGTTCGCCATATTTTACTTTCCCCATGAGATGTTATTATTCTCAATTATTTTCCTTATAATGGATTTTTAATGATTTTGTGGGATAAAAAAACATATTTATATTTAAATTTTTTCATTAATATATAATAATAGTTACTAAAATATATGATTAATAATTATTTATATTGTTAATGTTTCGTTTAACATGTATATTAGTTATGATATTTGACAATGAATTTGGTAGAGAACTTATTCAATAATTTTTAAGAAACAATTTACTTTAATATTTATAACCAGTTAAATATTTTAATGAAAATGATAAAACCAAAAAACAAACATTATATGCTAATAAAATTCTAATAAAAATTATCATTATGTTTCTATATTTATCAATGATAGAAATTTATACACTTGTTTATACATGTGTTTAAAATGACCGAATAAAAAAACAAACTATAATTTATATTGATTATCATTATATAGGGGAATAAATTGGTTTAATATCATTATTAAAGAAGAAAAATTATATTATTTTTATTTTATTATACATCTCAATCTTATTATATGTTATTTTATTAAAAAATAAAATACAAATGTGATATTTTTTCACTTTTGTAGAGGTGGTAGTTCGCATGTGTACACAAGAGTCAAATTAATTTTTCATAGAATAAGAGAAAGATATGAAAGGGATTATAGTTATAGAATCCTAGTAATGAAATAAGTATCATATTCATACCATATTAATACTTTTAGAATAATCTCTAAAATACGGTGATGACAAATCAAGTGCATTATTCAAGGAGGTGGTAGTTTTCTCATGTGAATGATGATGTCTTCCTTTTTTGAATAGTTATAGAAGAAGAAATAAAATGTGTATTAGATTTTTATTATGAACTATATATATTTTTAGTATTAAATTAATTATAATTTCATTTATAAAATTGTTCATGGGATACAATTTGAAAATAACTAAGGCATCTTAGTTGAGAATATTATCGTTCACTTTGGATGTTCTCCCTTAGTAACACCATAAGGCTCCATAAGAAGAAAATTTCTAAATGATAAGGATTCTAGGACTAGGGACAAGATTTAAGAGGATTTTATGTTAGATTTTATAATTCTACTATTTCTTTTAATTATTACATAATTTTGTAGAAGTGGTATCCTTTTACAGGTGATGAGAAATTAATGTTTGGAAAATACCAATAAATTATTCAATGATGGAGTGATACTATTCAATTATAAATTGATCCAAAATATCTAAATAATTAATTTTTGGGTGATATGTGTTCTATAAAAAATCTAAAATTATTTTAAAACTTTTTTTAAGCCTGTTTAATGTCTTCTAAACGTAGACTCATTACTTTTACAATTTTTTTACTATGGTAATTAATTATTACTGTAATACATTAAATTTATCTAAATAAATTAATTTATAATTATAACAATAATATATAAAAAAATAATTATAAATTCAAGAAGCATTTTATCTAAAAATATTTTCATTTTGATCAAAAAGATTATTTAACAGTAACAATGGTATCTTTTAAAAACCATTTTAAAAAAATGTTTATATTTAAGCATTAAATTTATGTCTATGATAATATTTATAAATTTTCATATTTTAAAAACATATATTGATTTATAAAAAAATATCAATTTTAGTTGTCTTTAAATAAAATACAAAACAAATTTTCTAGAATTAATTTTAATTTTTAAAAATTTACAAAAACAATTTTTTTAGTTGTAAATATTACCTATGTATAGAAAATTATAGAAATATGTCTTATAAATTCGTGATATTATTTTTAAATATAAAATTTATCCCTAAAATAAGTTTTTTATCATTTTAAATTTTTTATATGTTTTTATGATATACTTACTTCATGAAATATTCATAAACGCTACAGTTTTAGTAAAAACATTGTATTTCAGTCTTGATATAAAAATATTTATTTAAAAAATCCAAAAAAATATAATAATTTAATATTACTATTCTAAATAAAAAATTATTTTACTTTTTTCAAATTTATTTTATAAAATTATAAAATTGACATTTTTATAGAAATCAATTTAATGAAAACAATTTTCGAAGGAAATTAAATATTAAAATATTTAATTTTTACATTCTCATTTCCAATAAATTATGTAATAAAATGTCGTTAATATTTTTTCAGTATCAATAATGTCTTTTACCCATTATATATTTGTTTTCATAAAATATTGTATATAAAAATAAGAGTTTATAAGAACAAATTGTTAGGAATAAAATAATCTTATTAGTTAATTTTTTATATTATTTGAATGTAATAAATTACTTTTTATTAATAAAGGAATTTATTTTTATTTGTACATATATTTAGTAATTTAGTGTACACTATTTTTACCTTATAATTCTCTGACAACACTTTAAAAATTCTATAATTTTTTGTTGTTAGTTTTTCTTTGGGTTTTCTTTTGATTCAAATCATTAAACAAATTCTGTTTAAAAAACATATTATTTAATATTGTGGGTGTTACATTATCCCCAAAATAAATATCATCCTCATAGACTAAATTACCAATCAAAAATAAAATTAGTTATCTATATCTAATAGATATAAATAACAGCTGATATATTTTCAATTTAGGTGCCTACATTTATATATTTGGAACAACTAGGAAACACATCTCTTCAATTAATCTTGTTAAACGATTGATTTTTTTTCATCAAAGAAAGATATATTTTATGAAAATTTTCATACATATAAAATTAAATCTTACTTTCATTGTTATATTTTCTAATTTTTCTTTAAGGTAACTCAATCCTTCTCTTATTTAGTGTGTTTGGGAATTGTAATGTAATCATGTTTTTAATTATTATTCATGATATATGACTTGGAAAAATCGCAATACTTATCTCTCTAACACTTATCCCATTAGATTTCATATTAGGGAAATCCTGTCATTTTCCATAAAACCATTATATAACTTGGTTCATTTACGATTATTATATTAAAAATAAAAAAAGAGTAAATATTAGGAACTAATGGGAATTAGTGTTTCCATGTGGTTTGTGTTGTGTTTTTAACCCTATTGATATCGACCCATGTGAGTTGGTGTGTTTGAATAAGTGTTACCATTAACATGTAGATGTATAGTAGGTTATATTGTTTTTCGCAATGCTTATAGTTTAATGAGTTGATGGTTCCATAGTTAAAGGGAATGAAAAGTATTGAATTAAAAAATGAGAATGAGGTTCTAGTTAATAATAATATGGGATTCCATGTAAAGGGAATGATGAACCATATATTAATTCACTTATGAGCCCGATATTTTTTTCATGATAATACTAGGAGATGGGTTGAATCTATCCATGGAAGTGGATCACCCATATAGGTTTGTATCAGTACAATTTAATAGTGAAGATACATTAGCTTAAATGTCATGATATATTCATAAAGGAATAATTCTAGAAGTTTCTGAATTCATATGAGAATTTTTCAAGGTAAACTATGGTATATGTATAACAATATCAGAAATAAATAGTTTTGAAAATATAAACATTCGAATCCATATGAGGAGAAATTAATAATTATTAAATTTCACACAAATATAAATGATATGAAATTTGAAGAAGGGGTTTCCTAAATTCTCAGGAAATTGATGATCTAAGAGGTCCTCATAGAAAAATGGCAATGTTACAAAGTTTAAGAAAGTATAATTGATTTTTTAAAGGGAAATTAATGAAGGTGTTTAGTTTCACAAATAGAAATTATATTTCCCCAAATCATTAGGGAAATGATATTTGGTACCGCCTCATAAAAATATTTAAAAGATATGAAATTGATGATTTTTTGATTGATTCTACAACATGAAATTCATGAAGGTGATATGATTCTTGAATCCAAAAATTGTATTCAGTGATTCTATATTTTTCTAAAGAGTATGAAAATCAATGATATGACAATAAGTTTAATAAACAATTTTAGTTTCCTGAAATTAATTATGTGTTTCATGAAAAAATTATTTAAATAGAGAATTTTTAATGAAGGGGAATCATTGTCAATTAATATGCTCCTACCCCACCCCAAAAAATGAAATACAAACTCATTAAACATTTGAAGGATATACATTTTTGAATGAATTTTAAAATGATTTCCTTTATTAAATAATTAATAAGATCATTATCTTTATAAATAAAGGACTTTTTTCAATCATCCTAAGGGAGTTTGATACTGTTTAATTACACTTTTCGAATGGTTTTGAGTTTCATGAATTTTGAATATTTCATGAAGGATTGGAAGGTTTTTTAAAAGTGAGAACATTCATAGAGGTTTTGAATGTTGTGTTAAATATTGTATTAGGAATTCACATTATATGAATAATACATAATGTGATGGGAACTATTTTAATACCTTTCTTTAGAATTTTTTTATTCTTTATGGACTATTTTAAAAATGTAATGAAAACATATTACAATGGTTTTTTTCACAAAAAGTTTGTGAATAAGCCATATGACGTACAACAAGAACTATTCTCTGAATTAACATGATAGTGAAGTCATGTAGTGTGATGTGGGAAAAAATGATTTCCACCTAACTTATTGATAAAATGTAGAGGAAAAAGGTAGTGACCCTTGGGTGGTACTTATTAAAACCCTAAATCTTTTATGTGGAGTTACACTTTGGATTAGAAAGACCTGTCTTAAATCCATCAGAATATATTATTAGTTAATTTACACATATTTGAACAATTTCATTATTTAATTCTTGTATGTACTCTAATACGAGTGAACCAAGTAAAAATATTTTCTCTTGTTCTTATTTTTTACATATATTCTATATGGTGTAAATTAGATAATATGGATTGATTAATCATTGATCATATCATGTTATGGATAAGAAAATTTCACCAAAATATTAGATCATCATTATATAGTTGAACATAAGAGTTAACCTACTAACATGTGATGTCAATATTAGTTGGGATAGTGAGAAAATCAATTTTACATTGGGAATGATGGATGAGTTTTGCACCCGGATTCACCCCCAAGAAATATCTAACTAACGTTTATTTGGGGTCCAATAATTAATATCATAGGTAA
This sequence comes from Viscum album, assembly GCA_963277665.1. Classification (NCBI taxonomy): domain Eukaryota; kingdom Viridiplantae; phylum Streptophyta; class Magnoliopsida; order Santalales; family Viscaceae; genus Viscum; species Viscum album. The sequence continues at coordinate 2,057,517,993 of OY728133.1, read as the reverse complement.
GGTTTATCTTATTAATTTTTTTCTTATAAATTAATCTATAGGTTTTTTGGAGTTAAAATATTTTTTTCATGTATGAAATGGAAATGATAATTAATCTAAGTAAGAAGCAGAACTCTAATGTAATTCAATATAATAAACCAATTTTTAAAAAATGCGCGATCAATATAAATGAACCCAAAACCTCAAAAAGCAATGTTATGAATGAATATGATTGTTTATTAACTTGTTCAAACAATAATGTTGAAAAAATATCCAATAACCATGATATTAAAATCCATGTCAATGTTAATGATTATGGTGAGATATAAAGAGATTCAAATTCGGAAGTTGTCGACACAACATAGAATCATGATCAAGGTAGTAAGGAAAAATATGTTAATATGAACGAATAATTAATCTCATGGAATCTATATGAAATAACTAATCATTAAGGCTGACAAAATTAAATTCATTATTCATCTAATTGACATTGTTAGTGATCCAAGATATAATAATGATTCTCAAGACATGGCATTGGAGTGAATTTATCCTATAGTGTGAGAGTGTCAAAGTAGTTCTAATGAAATGTTCTTTAAATAAATGGAGTTTAAAAATCTAAAAACCAATATGGATAAATTGTTTTAAAACGTGGTAGATTTTTTTTGAGGAGAATAAACGGATGGGGATTGTAATGGTGGACTAGAATGATGAAACTCTGAATATGTATTATAAAGTGAAGAGTAAACATTACATTCTTGAATGGAATTAACATGAAATGAAAAATACAATGCCCATATAAAGGGATATGAAATCTTGAATTATCCATATCAAAAGATCAACTAGATGAGGGGTAAATATATTTAAAATATTAATTATCTAGTTTGAAGGATTTTGTTGTCCTATTAAAGGGAAAGGTTGGGAATACATAATAGCTTGAATGATAAAAAATTAAAGGGTAAAATGATGATCCTTACCAATGGAGAATTAAAAATGGAGTAACCAAATTTATAAATAGGAAGAAAAATAGTAAGTCAAAGTATCCTTCAAATATTAAATGAAATGAATCTTTGTGAAGGCAGCTACTAATTGTTACTATTACGGAATCATGGGACATACCATGACTGTCATCATAGATGATCAAGTTAGTAAATGAAGATAATGAAATAAAATAACATAATATAAACCATATAATGAATATATGAGTTATTAATTTAGTTGGATATTCTTAATTTGTGATATCCATGTGCATATTACAAGGCATTGTTTCAAAAAAAGAACTAAATGTGTCACAAAGAAATCCATTATTCCTCTGACTAATGGGTATAATTTTTCCACTCAAATAATTTATATTTGTATGGATATCATGTTAAATAATAAAAAGTAAAATAATTAGTTCATTTAAATTTTTATCAAGCACCGATATGGGTTTACAAAAATATCCCTCCTAGATAAAGTTTAAAAATATAGTGGATAAGGAAGGATTCTTATCAAACAATGAGAAAGATAGAAGAGAATTTGAAGAAGGATCCATCTAGGAATAAAATATATGATCTAGATCCAATATCTCTCAAATATATTATACATGAGGATTTCCTAAGTTATTTTTTTAAAATATTCTATAAGTAAGGAGATTAAGGGAACTGTGGGAGTTATTTGAAAATGGGAAAAATGAATTAAAGAGAAGATTTAATTTTTTTTGAACATAAGTGTTTTTCAAAATAATAGAAGAAGGAATAAAAAACTAAAGTGACTCTAAAATAAACTCATGTGAAATATACCTATATAAATAAAACACAGGTTAATAAATCTGATTAATTAGAAAGGAAAAAACATAGCTACACAAAATTAAAGAAAATAAGGATCTAATTAGTAATTTAAATGGATTTCCTTGTTTTTATGAGTCCATATTGAAGAATTTCCTATGTTTTTGGTTATATAGAAAATAATATTACCCAAAAAAGAGTGGTGATTTCCAAAGAAAACACCTTGAATGATTTTTGTATAAGTGGAATCACTAAAATTAGAGCAACGTGCAAGGTACTCAAGAACCACAACATGAATAATGAAAAATAATTAGAATAATTCTATGAGGTGATTGAATTTAACTCCTAGAATATAAAAATTGGGAATATAAACCTTGATAATTATGGTTTTCCACCTTAATCAACCTCATTCCTAATCATTATGAAGTGAACTATACCCTATACCAATGTTATTAAATTATATTGACTAAAATATTAGTGTTTCAGATTTCAGGGGTGATATGACCAATGGAGAAGTTGAATAAAAATATTCACATTTATTTTCTTGCATTATCTAGAGTTTTGAATTATTCAAATCAGTACAAGATTAAATGTTGTCATATCTAGAATCATAATTAATGTGTGTAGAAGAAGGAACATAGCAGTAATCAGGAGTATTAATGACTTACACCTAGAGTTGAATTTGGATATTTCAACAAATGCCATGTGGTATACCGATCCATGAAGATTTAATGATAATAACACATGATATATACAAAATATTATGATAAATAATGAAAAATGGAGAATCAATTATAAAATAACCAGTAATGATTTTTTTAATATTACCTGTCATGTAATATGAATTTTTTAATGATATCATATTATACTAGGGATAAAAAACTTTTACAATTTATTTTACTTTATTATTGAGTGAAAAAAACAATAAAATATATCGGTGGACTGAAATGGAAACTTAACAGATAGTTTCCCAAAAATCAAGGTAATGCATCCTCTAAATAAGGTAATAAATCAGGTAACAAAATAATGTTTACGAAGTGATCTAAAATGATAAAATAATTTATCATTTCAACATATTATATGGATAAATATTAAATATATTATATCATCCATATTGTTGGTATATGTGATAGTTTGTATTAGTTTCAACAACTACAATTAGATTGGTGACCATAGATGAGAATAAATATGAAAAAAGTCCATGAAATATGATAATGATATATGAATTATTAAACTGTATTAAAGTAAGTAACTATAATGAAAACAAATATATTATTAAATTTATATATTTTTTCCTAAACTGAGACTTGGTTCAATAGAAATAGATGTGTGTTGATTTCTCTTTGCTGAGTGGTATGTTCATCAACATAAGATATTTTTTAATAAGGCTATAATTAAATGTTGATTTTTATAAATAGAGTTTTCTTAAACCAATAGTCACATGTGAAGAAATGATTCTAGATAAGAAATGAGTTTGAGGGTCTAACAAGTGGGCCTTTAAAAAATATAATTTTAATATCATTGTGGGATTGTTGTCTCTCCTTATAGAATGAAATGACAATGATGAAAAATATAAATATTTATAAATAATAACATGCACATCATTTAAAAATCAGATGAAATTTAATTAAAATTTATGTAGTTTGAATGGAATAAATGAAAAATATATTATATTGATTGACATCAAAAAAACTAAAGTAAAATGATACGAATCTAAAATGAAGTATCCTTTAATCATAATGTATCATTTTTATCACAACTCTCTATATGTCGAATATGGAATAACATACACTTTGGATCTATATAAAATCAGAAGAATAATGGTTCATGGATCAATGTTTGTTTTCTTGCTAAAGTAGAAAGGATAATAAATCCATGTATATTACCAACCAAAACATTATAAGGGAAGTAAGAAGTGAGGTCTAGAAATATGATGATTTTGATTATGTTAATTTAATAAAGATAAATAATGGAAGGAGTTCATGATGAAAGCAGTTTCCCAGTGGGTTTTAAGAATTTTTATTCTCATGTACAACACATTCTATAGTATTTGATCTCGATCACCAATACTAATAGATAATTATTATTATAATTCATGGTTAGATGGTATCAAAAATAGTTTAATAGTTGTTATATATCAAGATAGAGGTAACATATTCATGGAAGTGTTGCCAAAAAATCTAAAGGGGGATATTTTTAGATACCAACATGAATTTGGGTTTCCATGAGTTTTGTGTAGATTCATTTTCAATCATATCATTGTAAACTATAGTGAGTTTGTTTCCTATAAGTTGTGTTTTCATTGACATTGTGTCACTATGAATGATTTATTTTATATTTACTGTGTCAATTGATTCATGATAATATAGTGTTCTCATTAAATGGAAAATAGATTATTTTATTAAATAATGTAGATATGGGGACACGATGATTGTTGTATGAGATGATGGTTTCCCAATGAAGAAAAAATTATGGATTTCATAATGAAATGTGAGATATCAGAATTTAGATAATGAAAATATAATTAAATGGGTTAATCTAATCCTCAGAAAAGGATCACCCATTCAAAGATTCATAAAAAAGTTCATCGATAAGTTTAGAAATCCATTATGACCATGATATATTAATAAAGGAATATTTCTTGAAGTGTATAAGCTCATGTAAAAATTTTAATTCAAAAAAATAAGTCAATAAAAGAATAATAACAATAATTTTATGTTTTTCAAACATATTTATTCCATTTAATCTCAAGATAATTTAAATAGGATGAATTTTTACACTGTTGGAAAAGTTATTGGACTTGAAGAAAGAGTTTAACAAAGGTTTGTGAAATTTATGATTCGAAAGGGCGTCATCATAAAAATGACTAAGATATGAACGCATAAATATTTATTGGTTGACAGTGTTTTTTGGATAAAGTTAATTATATTCATTAATGTAAAAAATGTTTTATTCTAACACCCATAAAATATGAAGTATAAATTTGGTATTCGACATCATGCATGACATGCAGCACTAAACCTATAAGGTAATATAATATCTAGAAAATTTTTAATATATTTATTATTTAAAAAGTATTTTATATATTTCAATACATGATATATCTTTTATTTCATGAAACACTAAGTTAGATTTCTTCACTTGAAATAGATACCTTCCTCGATAGTTGGTGTTACACATAACAGTGACCTTCCTTGAATGCTTGTGTTACAAATAAGAATGAGTATTACTGATCAATAATATGTTATTAAAATAAAATTATTTAACATAATAAGATATAAACTATGTGTTATGAATATTATTAAACTATTTAATATTTTTTTGGTTTATATAAATATAAAATTCATTCAGGGGTTACCAACTAATGAGAAATTAAAATATGAACCAATTGGATATTAAAAAGAAATATTATTATTTTTATGATTCCAAATGAGTTTTTATCTAATAAAAAAATTTAACTAAAACTATTGAATTATTTTAACGAAATATATATGTTATATATTTTATAAAATATTTTTAATATTCATGAATTAGGATTGATAGACATAGGATAATAACAAGCTCGATCATACACATAAAAACTCGTATTCTTATTAAGGTAATTTTTCCACCATTTCAGGGAATACCATTTTTTAATATAAATTAATATATATTAATTTATATAATATTAAAAAAACTATATATTTTAAATATAAAATAATAATTAGGTTATAGTGAATTTTTGATATTTTTTGATACATTTCATTTATTAATGAATAGTTAAAAATACAGAATTTTAGTTCAAAAATTATTCTTCATCTCATTTATTTATAATTATACACTATATTTTTAATTTATTTAAAATTTTAATTAGATAATACTTTCTCAAATAATTCAATTTATTTCATAGGAATCTATTTTAATTTGATTTTTTTATAAAAACAAAGAAATCTTTTAGACGTTTTTACTTTTAAACCCCACATTTCATCCTGCGTTCCAGATGAATTTTAAATGAACACCTAAAATTTATATGAATGGAATATATAAAAATGGATTCTATATTTGGAATCATAATAATTTATAATTTCTTATAATGCCATTTATTTGTGAAAAAAAATATTAGTTATTGTGATTAAAATTAATTACCATTATAAAGGAAAAATTATGCTTAATAAAGGACCAACCATTTTTTATAGGGGGCACAATGACCAAGAAATATTTTCATAATTTATTAAATGGTAATAAATTGTCTATTAACCTTAAATTATTTTCTTTTTTGTTAGTAGGACTTTTTTAGTTAAGAACATGTGTAGGCCTACATTTTTTTAAAAATCCAAATGAGTTATTTCCCTTCCCTATAAAAGGCCACCACCTCTCCCCATTCATCACACCTCCGAAGATACATTGGATTGAACATGATTGGAAAAAATATATACACTAATCCTATAATACTCATCATGGGAAGAAATTAATCCATGGAAGATTTTGGTTCAAACTAAAGAGTTTCCCAATTTAGAGGTAACACCATTCTTTAATATTTTTAGTTTTATTTCCATTCTCTCAACCCTAAAAAAATTTTATTATTAGATTTTATAAAATAATAACAATGTTAAATATACTTGTAATTTTTTTTATCTTTTTATTTTTACCTACACTTACACAAACTATCATCTAATGGGAAACTAACATAATTGTTTTGTGTAAGACAATCTTCTAACTCACGAAACGATGATTGTTCATTTTTCCCTTACCAAATTTAATGGTTGACCATTATTATGGAAAATTTATTCATATATGTTATATATGATATTTATTTATTCTTCTATAATTTTAATTTATAATGTACTTTTATTCATTCTATCTTTTTTAAATACATTAATTTTATTTATAGAAGTGTGGATTACCGCCACCTCAAAGAGATATAACTCGTTAATGCCATACAAGGAACATATAAAAGATTATTTAAAAAATAATATGTAATGTATATAGAATAGATATGATATTGGTATTATAAAATACATATTTATAATATTTATCTCATACCTTTAATATGATAATGAAATGAAAGGAGTATTCGTTCTTACGTACGACCTAACGTCGCCATGAAAATTGAACTTAATTTTTAATATCCAAATATTTTAGACCACTATAAATACATGTATACTAGATATATGTGATATTAAATTCATGGTTTAAATTCTTTATATGATTAAACCATTATATATTAACAGTAAAATCAAATAACATGTTAAAACATACTCGAGAAAATAGTCAATTAACTCCCGAAATAATTAAAATAATGAATGATTATTAACAAACAGGTAATAAGATATTATAAGAGGATCATATAAGATATTGTAAATAATAATATGGTTATTTAATAAGTTACTAACATTTTTAAAACCTTTATAAATGAGGTTAATTATTTTTCTCTGAAAGGGAGCATAATGTAAGGTATTATCATCTCAATTGTTTTATCTATAAGATAGATATAATGTTCTCCATTTAATTATTTTGTGTGGGGTATCTACATATTATTTTTATATATTATATCATGAATTAATATTATCTTCATGAAAGTTAAGACTTACATTTAATTTTATTTCATCATGAGGATTATGAATTAAAATGTTTCAATGTGGTATGCGACACATTGAAATTTTTAACGATTATTTTCCCCAAAAATAACTATAATGATATTGTAATGGCATATTTATTTGAAGAAATTATCTGTCCATTGATAAATAAAACCTTAAATTTTCCATTCTATGGTTATTCATGACCATTTTAAATTATTAGTACCAATTTCCACCCTTTTCTACTGAAAATGTTTTTAATAAAACCCAACATTATGTTTCTCTTTATTCTGAGAACCTAATTTAGTCATAAAATTTGTTTTCAATCAATTTTTAAAATGATTTGGTAAATAAATTGTTTCCACTTTTGGTCTTTAACCACTGTTTTCAAAGGAATATTCTTGGTTCATTCGGAACGAGGCATCTTTATAACCTTTAACAGGGAAAAATGAATGTTATTTTTACCTTCTATGTCTTATACCAATTTACCCACCATCATTTCATTGAATTTTCCTGTTCAAATTAAAAAGGTTTATATTTAAAAAAATGTTCTTAAAATTTATTTTCAATGAAAAATATTTTAAAAATATTTTATAAATCCAAGTATATCTTCATCAAGAATTTTTTTAATTTTATTCTTTTATTTCATCAATGACACCAACCCTCTATTTCTACTCAAATTTGGATTTATTATATTGAAACTATCCTTATTCTTTATCCGGATTGATTATTATTGATTTATCCGAGAATAATATTTAAATTCACTTCCATTAATCATTTTTATTTCGCTTGATATATTCAATTTCTTATAAACATTGAACATTGAATATCCCCATAATAATAGATTTCATATATCATGGATATTAATATATATTAAACCATATACCAATTTACATATAGTTTTAACATTTTGATTATTTGGGTAAATATTGTTAAGTATGTATCTATTACCCCATACAGATCATTATCAAGAACATTGTAAAATAAATTATCAGATATATAAGGAATATTTTAGACTTGTATGACATGAGAAGAGCCCAGTTATAGATATCTTCTTAATTCATCAATAGTCTCATGAGATGAAATAGTTTGATATCCACTTTATATGGGTTTTTACCCAATGGCTATACTATCTTGTGAAATGACTTGATGGTTCTGGTTCAATGTACCTTAGAAAAATGGCATACAATAATAAATCACATCCCTCATTTAGTTTCATTTATTATTCATCAATGATATTTTTCATCTACATATTTATGGATACATTTCATTTTTAGTTATATAGATGGATGTTTTTTTATTTTCTTACCATTACATATTTATATTTCTTTATATCATTATTTGAATGGGATGTGTTTCAAGTTATTACCTTGAAATATTATTTATGAATTTCCTTATCATTTTTTTTGATTTGATGGTTTTGTGTTCAATAATTTCCCATTCCATAATGATTACTTCCATTGATTCATGATTTTTAAGAAAACATTTACCCTTACTGAGCATTTGATTTCAGCCTTTCTATGTTTCTTTACCTACGAATACAAGAAGAATACTATGAATGATTTATATAGATTTACTGGATTGATTATAGTTATACTCGATTTTATTTATTAATAAAGAAAAAAAAATGTTTTAATTAGTGTATTCATGTGGAATACAAGTCTCATTTATGTATCTGGTTTACCAAGAGTACAAAACTAATCTATTCTTCAGATCTTGATTCCTTATAATCAAGCTAATGTATTTAAGAGTATACATCCTCTCTGGGCTCTATGAGGATGGGTCTCTATAGTTGATATCATAGGAAGTGTAGTAGAATCCTTGTGAACTATATGTATTAAAACAATTATTAGATATTGTAAACATATGTTAGAATTTGAGGATATCTAAGAATAATATCTAAGAATATTTTTTAGGTAAATATTATGTGGGTCTTCCTAGTAATAAATCCATGTTTGGAAACTATAAGTGGAATTGGTTCTGAAACATGTGTATATTGGTGTAATAACTCTAACAAGGCATTCCGAACCTGACTTTTGGTAACATTGTATATGAAAACAGTAGAATCCATGCACTTAGTTTGACACTCCTAGTGGATATGCTTAGAATATTTCATATTTTACTATAACCCACTAAGAAAGATTTTGATAATGAATATTATAGGTTATACCCAATGGGTTTTATATTGATGATAAGGTTTCATGATTTAGAAATCATACAAATGATATTATGGATATACTCTAGTCCATTTAAGGAACTTTGTTAAAATAAGTGGATGAAGTATTTATATATGAGGGTTGTATTAAAAACCTTGATTAAAAGTATATGTTATGATTTAACTCGATCATATTTATTTTATAAGTAATGTTAATATGGTTTTAGAAAACTAATTCATGTTAGTTGTGTGGAAACCAATCAAATCTGGAAATTTCGTGGGGGTCTTGAACTAATTACATAGGACAATAAGGGTTTCATTCCAGCCAATGAACTACACAATGTCCTGGTTAATTTTTCATTATTTTTAGTTAATCAATTTGATGAATAACTGATAATGATGAACTAGTAGTATAATATTTGATCATTATAGATTCATGAATAAATCATATTGGGTTTGGAGGATTTTTAATGACATAAAGTCGTACTTTTAACTCTTTAATAGGCCTTATTATCCATTAAAATCATCTTTTAGTACTTCAGGCATACAATTTTTATTGGTAATAATTTTTTGGGAGTAAGTGTATAAATTATAATTTGATAAGAGCTCATCCAAAAAGTGGGATTGTTCATATAAAATTCATACCCATCACATTATAATATTTTATTATATTATTAAGAAGAAAATTATTTACCCAAAATTAGGAGAATGTCTTCAAAATAAAATGTTTTCTTAATACTTTAAATTCTATTTCACTGATGGTCTTCTGAATTATCTCAGATTTATGGTTTTGAAGCCTGAAACTTTCCTTTGATCATTCACTTTTTTTATTGATGAACTAAGTCACTCCCTATAAATATTTCCCTTTTCCCCCAAGTATTTATCTCCAAATTCCATTGATTTTATCATACATGGATTTTTTTGTTATATTCCAGTCCATGAAAACATTTTTACTTCCCATTATATCTTTTCTAGAGAATGTTTTTCAAACCCTTATCATGATATTAGATTCAAAACATAGAAGTTATCAAACAATATATCCCCATGATCATGTTTAACTTATGAGGACATAATTTCTATATGGTAGTGATAATGGGACCCCCTAAAAATATAATGTAAGAACTTTTTATTCAATATCATGTGTGACACACAACATCAAGCATGTAAGGTAATATAATATCTCAATAATTTATAATATATTTAAATTTTAAAATAGATACTTAATATTTCATTCCATGATATAGATTTTCATGAATGAAACACTGATTTATATTGTGTTACACACAATAGGGAGCTTCCTCTATAGCTTTTGTTGCATGAAAAAGTGAACTTTCTCAATGGATCCCGTAAAAAGCGAGATAAAGTATTACGGCACAGTAATATATTATTAAAATATTATCGTGTAATATAATAAGTTATAAAATATAAATTATAAATATTATTAACTAAATTATAAAAATTTATGGTTTATATAACTATAAAATGTATTAATGGGTTACAAACTAATGAGAAATGATAATAAGAACAAATTAGATATAAAAACAATATAGTTATTTATATGGTTCCAAAGGATTTTGTCTTAATAAAAATAGTTAATTATATTCAGTGAATGATTTTAATTAAATATATATGTTATATAATCAAAAAATATTGTCCATATTCACCCATTATGGATGATATACATTTGATATGAACGAACACTATTTCAGAAATAAAAACCTATATTTTGAAGGCAAATTTACCACCCTTTAATGAAGATCCCATTTTAAATATTTATTTTGATACATTATTTGATTTAATGTGTCAATATAAAATTAATATTTTAAATATAAACAAAATAATTAGGTTAGGTATTATTTTTTTCTAAGGCATTTCAATTTTTAGTAAATAGTTAAAAATACTACATTTTATTTAAAAAATTCATTACATATAATCTATTTAGATGGTAAAATTATATATTTAGGGGTTTTAAATATCATTATATAAAATTATTTTTCGATTAATAAATTTTAGTTCATTTTAATCAATTTCACTATGAATTTGGTTATAAAAACATATCAGACATTTTACATTTAAAACTCGCATTGTCATACCGCCTGTAGGGTGAATTTTAATTTAATTTTTTCCACTTCTTTGATATTAATATTTAAAAATGGATTCCATATTTTTAATTATAATAATTTATTATTTAATATAATATGATCATTTTTTACCATAATACTACTGAAAGTTATTAATAGTAATTATAATTATTAAAGTGAAAAGTAAGTTTAATAAAGGATTAAACTTTTTTTAAGGGCCAAAATGACCTATCCACTTCTAAAATACCTATTATAAGGTCATGATTCGTGCATTAAACTTAAATTAATGATTTGTTTTTGTTTTTTTATTACTTTTTTATGTAATAACAAGTGTACAACTAACTTGTTTGAAAAAATTCCATGTGAGTCCTTTTCCTTCATTACAAAAGGCCACCACCTATCCACATTAATCACACATATCTAGAGACATTGGATCAACAAATATCAGACCCAATATATATTGAAATAAATACCTTAATCCTAGAAGCCTCACATTTTTTATTAATTAATAAAGGCATTTTTTGGTTCAAACCAAAAGGATCAACCTGATTAAGAGGTGTCACCTTTCCTTAAGAATTTTCGTTTTATTTACATTATCCAAATACAAAACCCTTTTTATTCAATAATTATATAACAATATCACTATCTTCAACAAATTAGGATTTTATATGTTAACATTTTGTTTTACACATACACACACTTCCCACTAATGGGTAACGAACATATTGTTTCTTTGTATGGTGAACTACTGCCTCATGAAATGATGATTGTTAATTTTTACCTTACCAAATTAAATGATTGTACATTATTTTGGTCACTATGTTCATATATTTTATTTATAATTTCCTTATTATTATGTAATGTTTATTTAGAATATACACTTATGACTTCCATCTAGTTTAAATATAATAATTTTTTTGAGGATGTGTGGACTACAGCCCCATTAAAGTGAAATGAATCATTCATGACACACATAGAACATATAAAGGATGAATTTAACAAAAATATGTGACATAAATATAATAGATATTATACGGGTATTATAATATACATATTTTTCATTTATTTTACATTTTTTTATTTCGACAATGAAATGAAAGTAGTGTTCATGTGTACGTATAGCCTACCATCTCCATGAATGGTGAACATAATTTATAATATAAAATATTATAGACTAGTATATATATATATATAATTTTAATATAATATATTAAAATTATTTTTTAAATTATGGATACTATTAAACCATGAAATATTTAATAAAAACATCAAATAATAAATTAAAACATACTTCATAAACTAGGAAATTAACACCCGAAATAGTTAAAATAATGATGGTTTATTAAGATATAGGTAATAAGAAATAATAATATCATAATATATGATATATAAATATTAATATGGTTTTTTAATAATTTATAATATTTTTATTACCTTTATACATGAGGTTAGAAGATGTTCACCCAAAAGAAAACCTAAAGGTAATGGATTTTCATGTCAGTTTTTATATTCGCGAGATAAATATCATGTTAACCATTTACTTATTTTGAGTGGTGTATCTACTACCCTTTTTATATATTAGATTATGGTTACATTTTATCCTCATGGTATTTAAAACATCAATTTAATTTTATTCTATCATTACTGTTATGAACTAAAACATTTCAAAGTGGTATGGGACACTTTGGAATGTTTAAAGATTATTTTTACCAACAATAAAATTAATTATCTTACAATTCTATTTCCACTAATGAAAATTATAAGAATATTTTTCAATAAAAACATTCATTTTTTCTCCTCTCGTTATTCTTGAAAATTTTCAATTATTAGTACAATTTCCACCCTTTTAGACAATTTATTTTTTCAAAATGTTTTTATGAAAACCCAACTTTGTATGTCTATTTAGTCAGGGATCCTATTTTCTTTTCCAAGATATTATTTATTAAAATGTTTTCAAATTTGTTTAAAGTTATTTGATATATTCATTTATGCTTTTTTAATTTTTTACAAATTTATTAAATCTTATTGTAACTTTTCTGAAAAATGAAACCTTCTAACCTTTAAACATTTTAAATTAATGTTCATTTTAACTCTTATGGCTTATACATATTCAGCCCAAGTAATTTCTCTGAATATTATTTTTCAAATATAATGGTTTATTTTGTATGAAAATGATTTATAGGAAATTTTCAAATGAAAATATTTTCTAAATGTTTTTAAAATAAAATGATATTTTCCTTTTTATTTTTTAATGTTATTCATTTATCTCATAAATGAAAACCTAACTCTATTTTTACTAAAAATGGGATTTTTTGAGTTGATAACATTCTTATTCTTCCTATGTATGGTTTATTATTGATTTTTATAAGGTCTTTTTTAAATTCACTTCCATGTATCGGTTACTATTTCCATTGAAATATTCAATCTCTTATTGACATTGAACATTGAATTCTATCTATTTATCAATATTATTTATCGTGGATGTTAATATTTCCTAAACTGTATAAAATTTTACATATGGTTTCTAAATTGAATATCATTTTATTATTTGGGTAAATATTAATAAATCCATATCTCTTATTCCATGAATATTTTTAATATGGCATGATGTTAAATTGATCATTCAATGCAAGAGTATTGTTTTGGATTGGTATAACAATGGTGGGTCTCGATTAATGACATCACCTCAATGTATGAGATGTCTCATGAGATTAAATAGTTTTATAGATGATTTAGAAAAGTTTTTACATAATAATTAAACCATCTTGTGAATTTTCATGATGGTACTAGTTCCATGAACTTCAGAAACAAGGAAACCCATAATGGAAAACTTACCTCATTTTGATTCATTTATTTTTATCCATGAGATTTTGTGTCAACATATCTATGGATACATTTAATTTTTAGTTATATATATGGAATGACTTTTAATTTTTTACCATTCCATATTTATTTTTCCTAATATAGTTATTTAAATGGCATGAGTTTCTATTAATTACCTTTCTATATAGTTTTGACACATCCTTCTCAGTTTATTATTTCATGTTATATGGTTTCTGTTATTTACCATGCCATAATTACTACTCTCATTGATTCATTATTTCATCCCATATATTTTTCACTTACTGAGCATTTGATCTCACCATTATAATATTTCACTCCCTATGAATCCATGAATCATACTATTAATGATTTGCAGGGTTTTATAAGATGGAATAGAGTTATCATTAACGTTATTTATTTATAAATGAAAAACATATATGCCCTAATTAGTGTATTAATTTGAAATATAAGTATCATGAATGTATCCAATTTAACAAGACTACTGAATTGATAAATAATTAGTGAATATTTTTCTATAATCATTTTAATTTAATTAGTAGCATAAAATGGTTCTGGGCTATATGATACTGGTTCACTGCAATAATGATGTTCGTGGAAATTATTTTTTGAGACTACCTCATCAGAATAAAGAATGGCATGAAATTCAGGAAATATGGATTGATTAGTGAATGGTAGATTCATAAAGGTTGTTTTTTGTAAAGGAGATACATTATGAGATGACTCTATGATTATCAGAATTGTATGATCATGAATGAGATGTCCTTATGTTTTATAAATATTGGTAATTTTTGAATAAAATAAAACTATTCACGAAACTGTAGGGTAAATAGAAAATATTTTTTGAAGGGGAAAAAATTTATAAATTCGATGATAACCCCATAATTGGAGATAACCTTACTTGTTGAAGATTATAAGGCTCCAAATTCATGAAATATTTTTGTGAAGTATTTGGTTCTGTGAATAACTCTTTATAACATCATATCCATAAAGAATGGGATTGTTTCAATCAAACAATGGGAGTCAAATGAAATTTTATTAATCGTATTTTTTTGATTAATTAATGAATAAAATATCACAAAATAACATAATGTCTTTAAAAAGTGAAAATTTTCCCAATGGTTTGGAAAGTTGGTTAAAAGTGTGTATTGAGACATCACATAGTCTGAATTGTACATAATGTGATTGGAAATCATTGCAAACCTTTCTATATAAATTCTTCCTTCCAGGATGACTAAATTAATAGGGAATATAAATGTTCTATAATTTATATATTAAAAACTAGTTTGTGAATGGATTTTATGATTCTTAACGAGTATTTTTTCATGCATTAAAAAGTTCGTGCAGTTGGGAATTGTATTGTTAGAACAAAAGGATTCCCTCCAACGCACTGAGAAAAGGGAGAGGATAGAGGCAATTCCCATTGGGTGGTAGTGAACAAAACCCAAAATATTATAAGGGTAATGACTCTAGGAAAATTATTTTTATAGCCTCTATCGACCAAATAAATATTATTAATGGTCATGGAACATTAACACAATATCAGTGTCTTATCCTTCGATTTTTCCGAGTGTGAGAGAACCAAATAAAATTCATGTATCACATGATCACATTTTATATTTATTATATTGGAATAAAATAAGTTTATTTTATTTACAAATTATAAAATTATCAGAATAAGTGTAATATAAACACACTAATCAATCAGATCCTCAACAAATATGTGAACACAAGACTGACCCTATAAACAAGGTGGATTAAGATCAGTTTCGGTGATGACACTACCAATTTACATGGTAAAACAAAAATGAGTTTAGAAAACTGATTCACCCTCCCTCTCTTAGGTAATCTCTCACTAATTTTCCATCTCAGTTAAATAGTTATTAGTAATAATGTACAGTATGGATCATATTATGATAATAAAAAATTCAACCTCATATTTTCCAAATCTATGACAACATTTTGTTAGATTACAATTATTTTTGACTGAGTTATTTTATAATTATTTCAATCTATTTTGCTTTAGGTATCATTACTTAATTATCATAATCACTGATAATAATATCCCTCTATTTCCATGAAATTTATTAAAATATTTTGAACCGAGAGTCAATATAATGTATGCTTTTAAACAAATTCACCCATTACCCGATAAATCACATACCAATTAATATATACCTTAAATTATGAATCTATGTGATTTAATAATTGTTATCCATGTTCAACATCTTAGTATGTTGTTGAAGAAATATATTTAATGAATGTGTAAGGGTTCATAAGATGTATGTAAGTCATCCAATGAATATCACCCTGATGTTTCTATCCATGTATACAGTCTTACAAGAACTCATCATGAACTAAGTGAAAAGTGTTTGGATACATAGAAAATCACTTTCAAAATTATTTCAACTTATTGAATTTTGGAAAAAGCTGCTTTCTTTTCCTTGTATCTTTATAAGGATATGATTTTTAGAATACTATAAATTACAATTTTTTAAAAAAATTAGAAGGGTTTCAATATTTGGACTCATCTTTAGGGTTTTACCATATGATCTCTCGAAATATTCCGTGGGAAACATAAATTATTCAATGATACCTCAAAAAACCTATATGATTATATAAAACATGAAAATTATAATCAACATTAAACATATTAACCCGTAATAGTTTCTAGAAAATATACTTAATCAAACACCGATATAATAAACTATATAATTATATATAACCTTGATTGATATGAACTATAAAAACCTAAAACTAAAATTGAGGAATCTGAACCTCATAAAAAAATTTATTATTTACAAAAATGGAAACCAACAACAGTGACCCATTTTTAACCATCCATAATTAAGAAATCAATGATAAATATTGAGTCTGTTAAATACTCAATATTAGTCTAGGATTATGGTTATAGATAATTAAGAAAAAATATTTGCTAAAGGTAATCATTTTTTCTAATCCAATGGTTATTTTTACCATTATACAAGGATTTTATTATTTGAAAAAAACGATTTGAAATATACCACCGAATTTTTCATAGATGTAACCTATCTAGGAATCTCAACCATAATACTCTTCTTCACAATTCTAGGGAAGTTGAAATCTATGAAGGTTGAAATATAAAACTTAGTGTGGGAAACTTTATACCATACGATATCAATGAATAAATTTGGAATTGTTTACATAGAATAATATATATTAACATAAAATAATTCTACATAATTGATAATAATATCTTGAATTAAATTTATGGTTAACAATAAAAATAAACACATGGAAAATAATTACTATGTTCATGGTGATGGACTGCATAATTCTAAACATATTAATATTTACCATCAAGGAATTATCCTTGAAATTATTCATTCGAACAAATATTCACCAAATAGATCAGACATCCCCTCAATGTTTCATTAAATATATCATTTGTCCATTGGTTTAGGTTTACACCAAATACCCAAAACAATTCCTGATGAGACTAACTCATGCATTTAAGTAATATATAACACCTTTCCCCACACATCACTTATTTATTTACAATGATTTAAACATATTAATGATACTAATAATACCTCAATGAATAATCAACTTGACCTAGTAATAGATAAAAAACATTATTGAGATACAATCATATGTAACTTTAATAAATTTATAATCAATAAATGCAATATTTTTCTATATATGCATCCTCGAAACATCATATTAATTAATTTCTTATGGTCAAGTAAATAATTTTCCAAAATTGATCAATATAGGGGTGTCTTGGTCAATTACATTTAAAAGTGTAATGAAAAATATGTTATTCAAATAGAAAAGGAATTAGTCGAATAAATTATGATTAAAACAATAAATTATTTTGAATGGAAAATGAAGTGATTGATAAATTATCTAATATATAGTTGATTCATATATTCTAAATTATGAAAAATGTCGTATTAAATAACATTATTCAATTATTTAGGCTCATATAAGGACAATCGTAAAATTATCCAATGAATATGCTCATGGATGGGTATGATTCATTGCTGAAAAGAAGATTTAGGGTGTGGTTTAGTTGAAAATTGTTAACAATTAGTCAATGGTGTAAATTAAACAGTGATACAATATAAAATAACAAAAATAATAAGGGGAGATGAAAATTAAGGTTTTTTTGAAATAAAAAGAAATTAAATTACATAGATGTATTATCTTTTGAAAGAAATCCTTGTTTTACAATGGATATTGGAGAAGAAACCATTAAATATTTGGTAACATTTTATTTAAAAACCAACTATGATAGAGATATTCAAATTAAAATTGAATTATCATGAATGAAATATAATTAATGATATAATATAAAAAATAGTTAGAATAAACAACATTTCAATTAAATCAGGTGCATTAAAAAACATGTCTCAAAAAATGTGAATTGGGAAAAATAATTTATGAAAATAATGGAAATTCAATATACATTAGGTGAATTAGGGTAATTATTATACAATATATAATAATTTATGTGGTATAATATAAAATATGACTCATTTAATTTTGAATAGATACAAATTACCCTTATATATACTCATTATTTGTCGAATGTGCACTTACCTTCTATTTAACAAAAATAACTATCTAAGTAACAAATTTCAGATCCTTATAAATGCATATAACCTTTTATAAAAATCATATATTATCATTTATTAAGAAATTATTAGTTAGTTATATTTTGTTTTAATCATAATATATTTTTATCCCTAATTGATTTCCGTATACTAGATTTGCTATTGTAGATTTAATTATTCCTTATAAATTGAAATTTCATAATTATGATGAACTTATAGGTACAATAATAGATTTATTTATAATGACTTATAATAGTCTAACATCATTTCATATGTATTTTTTGATGATTTATGATGATGATGTTGGTGGAAAGTTTTTTAGTATTATTGAAAAAATGAGTTGTATATTTATAATAGGACAAATATTATTATAATAATTAAAATAAAAATAAAATAAAAATAAATTTTATCTTTAATTTATAGTAAATATATTGGTTCTGTTTCCATAGTCCTCCATGAAAAATATTTATACCCTAATTAATGTATATGGTTAAACCGACCCAGTTCAAAACAAGTTATAATCTATGGTTATTTTTTTACTAATAGATTATTTTATTTAAATATAATTAATAAATAATAGTAATAAAATTATATGAATTTTATTACTATGGTAGATAATATTATCAGACATTTGGATAAATAAACAATCCTAAAATGGAAAACAAATTGTTTTAAATTTATGGAGGCAGTAGCCTTTGAAAATGTAGAGGAATCACTATGATTTTTCATATATCCGAAAAAAGATTGTGAATGGTTTATAATTATATATTATTATTAATTTAATAAATATAATATTAGTTATTTAATAAGAATTTTATAACCAACATTTTATGTTAGTTACTGAAAATCAAGTTTATCATTCATGGAGACAACAACCTACACATAAACATGAAAATGTCTTTATCTTTCAAATGGTTTTGGAGAACTGTAAAAAGGGTATTCTATGAATATAATAATATTTCATTATATTATTATAATTTTATTATAATAATTTAATTTAATGATTTATTTCTAGAGTGCTTAATAATAAAATAATTAAAAGATCTTGGTTGAGAATATTACATTTCCCATGGCATGTTCTCATTTAGGTACCCCTATAAGGCTCTTTAGATTAGTCTTCTAAAAATTACACAGATTCTAAGAAATGAAAATAGCGATGATAAAATATTTTGGAAGAGTTATTATTGATCTAATTCTAAAAATTAATCTAGAGATATGTTTGAATTGATCTTCATTTACAGGTGGTTAAAATAAAATATTTGTAAATACCGATCTCATTTTTAATAATTACATTATACTATTCAGGGGTAAATTGTTCAAAAATAGAAATAATAGTGTGGGATAGAAAAAGATGATAATGAAACCATAATTAATTTTAAAATAATTTTTAAACATTTTTCATGTCTTTTAATTAAATGTGTTTTACTTTTATAACTTTTAGTTCTTACAGTGATAATTAATTTTAAACTAAGTACTTTACATTTAATGGATAGAAATAAAATGGTAAATTTTAGATATTCTGGAATCAATGATTCTAATTATTATATCCACATAATAAAATTTTATTATAATTTGTAACAAGAATTAATTTTCTCACTATCGCATGTAATGTGTAAATTTTTTTAGAAGAAGTGTATTATTAATACTAAATATAATGTGTTTTATAAAATTATAAATATTTTATATTTCTATAATTTAAATTTATTGAGAAATAAAAAAAATTCACGCGTGTTCTAAGAAAATTCAAAATTGAATTTTTCCAAAGTAATATTTAATATAATGAAAAGACAAAAAAATATTTCTTTTATTAGTAAATATTACATATTTTTATAATTAATATGCACAGTTTTAAAAAATTAATAATATTATTATGAAACCTATTATTATATTACAAAAATAAATATTATATCATGGAAAATTATTTATATGTATATAATTTATACTTATTGGTATATTCTTGAATGGAACATTTTTATTAAAAAAGTTATTTTTCCTTATTCACATAAAAATCAATTATTTAAGAAAAAATAGTATTCTATTAATATAGTTATTATAATTCCAAAATGACTTCAATTTGGTAAAATTAAATTTATAAAATTTGATAATTAATCATTAAAATAAATAAATAAAATATATAATGAAGACTACTATCATAAAGATATAACTTTTATAATATTTAGTTTTTGCATTCTAATTTCCTATCAATTAATAATATTTTTGTTTTAGTGTAGTTGTAATATCATAAATAACAATCATAAAAAATATATATTTTTTCATAAATTATGGGATATAAAAAATCAATTTTAATAAGATAAAAATTTAAACGATAAAATTATATTATTTTTTATTTAGTACACAATTAGATTTTAGTTAATGATTTACTATTAATAATGAAATTTATTTTTATTTGTACCTATATCTGAAAATTTTTATATATATATTTTAACCCAACTATATTACATCTATATATTATTGATGTTATAATTTTTTTGGTTCTTTTTAGTTCAATGTTCTGTTCAAATAATGCTATTGAATACATTTTGGTATAATGAAAATATATAATTTAATTTAAAATGATGTTACATAGATAATAAGTGAATATGGTGTAACTTGTTGTTACTAAATGTTATTATAATTTTTTTTTTTGGATTTTATCAACCATGTTGATTTATTCATGATGATTTTATATCCATTTTTCAGATCTTATCTGTCTTTGCGAGGAAGAAATCAATTTACAACTACATATTTATTGGATTATTTTTAGTTCCTTCCACTAAATCACCATTTGTATGTAACACTAATATTATAATTATTAATTTTTTTAAAATAAAATTTTCTTTTTTCTTGTTTTCTAGTATTTCTCAATTATTATATTACAAAATTTCATAGTAGAATTCAGATTTGAATATTCCATTATCATCATTTGTAATATTTTATATTCTTTCCACATAAAATCTCGTGGTATTTTTTCATTTTATTTTGATACATATTGAGATAAAAATTAATTTTCTCTATTACCATAGCCACTGAAAATGTTAAAAATATTTTAAAATATTTTAAATCCATTTATGTCTGATATATCTATTTATTTGATCTATGGAAGATCCTTATTCTCTATCATGCTCTTTTTTTAAGTGGTAATAATTTTTAAATCAATAATTAATGGATTATACTAACAATAAAATGAATAGTTCCCAAAAACATGGAAATTCAATAAATTCTCTCTAAATCTGGATCTTATTTTCAAAATAGTATACTTTTGAGATTTGATAGATTGATATTTTTGTGCAACTTTTGTGGAACCAACACCTATACACCTTTTATCCAAAATAGATATGGTTTTAGGATTATATTAATTTTCTTAATCTAGTTGTTAATAGAATTTGTTTTGAAACATACACTTGGTATGAAAAATTATTTAGAAAAATTATAAATTTTGGAATATAAAACAATTCTCTCCTTTAGCATTCCAATAAATTATCATTAGATGATGTTGTGAGATTATTTCTATATAATAGATATTTTATAACAATAAAATACTATAGATAATAATGTGTGGTTAAAACTTCACTCTTCATAAATTTTAAAGACTCAATATATGTCATTTCATGGTGGTTAACTTTACATCCATTTCTAGAAACCTAAAATTGATATTATTTCTATAATCTTCAACATTTATAAAAATATATTAAAGTGGCTCTATGATTCTCTTATGTTTGTCATCATTCATTTTTTTGAATAAATGTGTCAATATATGTTATTCATTTGGATATATCATAATATTTTGAATTTTTATCATCAATGTTATTCATTTGATATTCCTTCAATTCATAGACATTTTATTCAATACCATTAATTGAAAAATCATTTTTCATGAATTATATTAACCAGCTCTTCTTAAAATATATATTTTGTTTTCAAGCAGTCATTTCATAGATTATTTTTCTTCAATATATCTGGAGATATTTATACAAGATAAAAAAACTCAAAAGATGTCTCCAATTGTTTTGGATCCTCATTAAACTAGGACAACACTATTTCATAATGTAAAAATATTAAAAACATTCTATTTATTTGGTAAATTAATGTATCATATCCTTCAATACGATAAAAAATATTTTTTAAAAACATATAGAAATATGATCATCTTTTTTAAGGTTTTGTTTTCCATGAAGACTGTTTGATTAGTAATTCATACATACAATGTGATTGTTTGAATCAATTGACCCTTTTGAGGTAAACTGACCTTCTACTTCCATAGTAATATATTGAACAACAAATTAATATATATCATGTTCAAATATATCATAGGCACTATTATTTCATAGAGGTAATTAGACTTCTTCTTCTTTAAATAAGAGGAAAACTTTTCACTTATTTTCATTGTTATTTTTATTTTATTACTTATAGTCATATTAGATATAGAAATTTGTTCTAATTTACATTTATCTTCACTAAATTACCACTAAATTATAAATTGACATAGTGAATAAAATACTTAAAATAGAAAAACATCAAAAAGAGAGAGTAAAATAAGTGATGAACCATGGTATGATACCAATTGAGATGACTGATTAGGGAATCATTAATCAAGGGTATTGAATTATCATTTAAAATTTTAATCCAATTTATACTTTTTATACAATTTTTTACCTCTAAAACTTTTTAAAATGAATTGTTCTATTATTCTCTATCATCAAATTTATTTATGAAGGCATCATATATGAACACTCCCATGTATAAAAATAATAAATTTTTAATATTCACCATTAAAAATAGATTTTAAATTCATTGTTTGAATTTTTTACCTTGTGATCACAATACCTATAAGAATCGCATGTAATTAAAAATGTGCAGTGATTATAAAAAAACATCTTACATATATCATGATAGTTTTTTTTTATACCTAACTTCATCAAACACCTATGAATTTTTATAAATCTATAATGATAGATTACAAAATATTTGAATTAAAATTTGATACTCTTCCATCAATTGATAACTCTGACATACTGTTCATGTTCTACATGGTTTTCATCACATACTTCGCTTAATTTCAAAACATCATAAAAGAAAAACATTATTAATTTTCTATGAAACAATGATGCACAAAAATTATTATTTCTCTTAACTATATAAAAATCTAAGTGATATATTTACTTCATAAAATATAGACTTATTCTCAAGGAATTTCATGCCCATAAACAACTTCTTATTTATTATTATTTTCATTCACTAATAATAAGGCTCTTTCTTTGTAAAACCATGCTTCAAAAGCTATTATTTTTCCATATTTAAATTCTTTTTTAGTAAAAAAATTAAAAAAATTGAATCTTATTCACTCTCTAACTTCAGGAAAAATACTCTTCATGTTAGATTTTATGTTGTCTATATTCACTAGTAACTTAAATATTAATGACTATTCATATAAAATGATGTATTAGTTGTTGAAATAGTATCAAATCAAGGATTTTATTCATTAGATTTTTGGTTCTGATCTAATAATTACTTCACCCCATAATGAATATATATATATTGTAAAATTTTAGTATCACTGGTTATCTCATGTTTTTTCTTCATATATTATTTATATTATTTATATTATGTGATTATAAAAATTTGAATTAAAATAATTTATGGTCATTTAAACTTGTTGATCATGTGGAATTTTATTTTTTGTATATTCCTACAACTATTTGTTAACTATTCATAACTACATGCATATATATTGAACTTTCATGATTTCATCTTGCTTCGAGGTTCTTCTTCAAGCCCAATATGTTAATAGGGGAATGAAAAATAGATAATTATATTTTTTCCCCTTTTGATAACATACCCAAAACTTAAATATATATAATGCATTCATATATTAATTACACATATGTGGTTTACTTAATTATAACCCATATTATGTTAAGATTCATATTTTTATATCAAGCACTCTAACATGGATCTCTATTCATGAATACCCTTTTGTGTATTCCCCATATGTCAATATAGTACATGTTGACCACACTTAAATCGATTGATAACCTTATGATTTTTCATTCATACAAATACATTTCTTATGAAATCATTTATAGGAATATCTACTCCCATTTGACATCTCTTTTATTTGAGAACATTCATACAATGAAAATTTCATATAAAGCTCAAATTACTATTGTTTAATTTTACAATATAAAATAAACATTACATTCATTATTTTGAGAATTAACCCTTATTCACATTGAGAAATCTCAATATTATTCTTATATTCATATAAATCAATAGTATACATGTACTTCAAATTATCATGTCACTCGACATGCTTGCATGGTGTTTTGGTGATCTTTTATGAACTCCAAAATGATCATTGTCTTATAAACATGATATCTATACATTCTTCAATTGTGGTAAATGGATCAGAAAATTTAGAAACTTGTATAAACAGTGTTGGGTATGGAACTATTGTAGAACAATTATTTAAAAGCATTCGTATTTATTAGCACAAGTAAAAGTACATATAAATGGTATTTTTATCAACACTAAAGAAGGCACTATTAAATTTAAACCATTATCAACACTTTTTATCACTAATAAGGGGTCCCTTTATCATTAATTTATTTTTAGCACTAATAATGGGTACCCTTTAATAGTGTTGTATTTTTTAGTGTTAATAAATGAGTCCATTATGAGATATTTTTTAGCACTAATAATTGTTCAAATAAATAAAACAATTTAAATAAATAAATAAATAAATTATTTTATTTAAAAATATTTTTTAATTAAATATTTATTGATAAAATAGAATAAATTGACTATACTATATATAAATTATAAATACTAATAAATAGTATGTATTTAAAATATAAAAATATAGAAAATTAAAATGAAACAAATTAACAATAAAAATAAGTAATTTGAGAAAAATATTAAATATTTTATTATTTAGATGATTATTAATAATGTTAATAAATTTAATATATTAAATATATAGATATATATTAATGTAAATAAATATGATTTATAAAATACAAAATATTTTTTATGTTTGACATTAAATATTAATATATTTCGGGAATAATTTTTATTAATTAAAAATTAATATGAATTTAAAATAATGAAAAATAGCTTTGAGTAATTGATATAATTGAATTGCATTTTATTTTTCAATTTATAACATAGATCAAATATATTTTATTGATTTCACATGTATCTAATTAATGCATATTATATACATATTCATACACAGAAATATTTTTTTGGAATTTAATAAATTGATATTATTTATCATAAAAATATTTATTAACTATATTTTAATATTTTTAATAAGTATCCATTTTCCTTTAAATATATATATATATATACATTTTTAAATGACTTATATTAATCAATATTATACAAATATTCAATATTGTACTCTTTTTTAGTTAATCATTTTTACTAATTTCTAACAGGCATGAACATAAGATTAAATATTCATTAATAATGTGAAAAATACTTTTGTAAAATAATATTTATAAATATATAATTTTTAGATGCTTATTTTTTGTTTTTATATATTTATAATTATTTTTTAAAAAAAAATTATTTGTAATTGAAAAATTGTAAAATAATAATAAATATATATTAATAAAAAATATATTTACTATGTTTATATAGATATATAATTATATTAATATTTATTATGATATAACTATCATTCCTTAAAAAATAATTTATATAATTATAAATAAATAATTATATACTAAATGAGTTAAAAATTTATTTTTTTATAGGAAGTATTTATTTATTTATTATAATTATATTTAATAATTAAAATCTTTTAGGAAGTAATTTTTTATAAAAATGTTTTATAACTATTTATCAGTGCTAAAAAATTTCTGATAATCATCGATTTTATCAGTGCTTTTTAACGTAGCATAGATAAAAGGTATCATTATCAGCTTTTCTTGATGAAGCACTGATAAAAGTTTCACGATCAATTTTAGAAACCCTAACCATCGGGAACCAACTAGCAATATTCACAGATCTCTATGGTAGCGGCCTACTTCTAGAACTTCACATTATCGAATACATGCTCAAATCTAGGCTAGAATCCAGCCTCCGCTTATTCCCAGGCTTGAATCCATGTCTCGAGCAATTCAAGGGTAGAACACAACCATGTCTCGAATGAACTCACGGTTTTTTGATATCCCTAATTTCCCTCAGTTATCTATTGAACCATATTATCCCACATTAGTGTTTTCCAACAATTCTACATCTTCTATAATATAATTAAACAATCCAAATTCATTATGTTTTAGATATATTGATGCATTTACTTCCCCGATATCTTGTGGGTCTCCGTGGGACAACATTGGTATTGTGCGACGTGAAATATATCAATCCTAAAGTTGTGTCATGATTTTTTGAGGTATAATAGGATTTCGATACCTATATTCCATGAAATATACCGATTTTCAATCATCATCTTTTAAAAAATTCATCCATATAATAGTCGGTGGTGTCATTGGTTTGGAATATTACATTTTAAATCAATTGGGTGATGAAATATATGACATCATTAGGGTATTATATTATGCTGTGAAGAAATTGGAAATTAGAGGGATGAGTGAAGAGGAAATGAAATGGAGGTTTATCCTCTTCTATTTTAAAGTAAATTCTAGAAGTTGATTCCAAAAAATGGATGATGAAATATTTGACATATGGGGACATCAATATAATGATTTTTTCAGTAATTTCATTCCAAGGACAGTGCGTAAAAATATATGTTATAAAATTAATGGATTTTTTGGGTGATTATGAGCAATTTCATGAGGCTTTGGATATATTTAAGGGTTACTTATGAAATTTAACAAAAAATGATTTTGATGAATCTATAAAATCAGATTATGAGGAGTTTCAGAAGATATCCCAAGGTAAGTCTAACCACATTAATTATTTTTTCTTATGTTAATATCTCCTTCAGAAGACCTGTTTATAACCAGACTCATTCGCTCTATTTTTAGGGAATTAGACTAAAACTCAGATCTCTTCCAAACTAATTTGAATCTAAGGTCGATATCTAGAGAGGCTTCATCTATGGCCCTAATGTCGTTTGTCACATAGTTTTACATTTGAGTTTTTTCCATTGAATATTTATTTCCTCATTCCATGATCCGGTCATTTTTATGTTTCTCTGTTGTCTTTATTCCTTCTTGTATAAATGACCATAGTGCATTTATATTTGTGAGTTTGTTCTTTGTTAGTGTTTTTGACATCAATCAAACTCTATATGGACACCTAGAGGTTTTCCACCTTGTAAATGGTAATTAGTTCCAAAATAGCCCAAGATTCAGGAAAATCAAATTTTTCTATAGCACATCTATTAATTTAAATAGCCTTTTTCCCATGTAAAATTGATTTATATCATTGTGACTCAATGGTTTATATTCAATTTTGACTTGGAATTGTCCAAATGGGCATGTGAGTATTGGACCTTGAGACTTTACCCATGATATCTTTTTCTTGAAATGAATATTCTATTTGAGAAAAATTGTATAGTTTTAATTGTATAAGATTTCTAGGTTAAGATGATAAGGAATTTTAAAAATGAAACATTTTTAATGGTAATTTTCAAGGGATGGGATGATAGTTTCCCTTGTTCTTGTTTCAAATAAATTAGGTTTATAAGAAATGGGTTTTTGTTAAATGAACATGTATAAGGATGTTGATCAAATGTCATTGTCTATACCTTTTGTAAATTTTTATATTCTAAATGAAAATATTAAAATGATTTTAGTTTGATGATATCATCTGAATGATTGATATATATGTATGTATGGGTGGGAGGTAGTCTTACCCCATTTCAGTTGTAATATATACATATGAATGGATGGGAGTCATTAATATCCCATTCTAACATTTTAAAAACATTAATGGTCAAGAGGAATTCCTACCCCATTCCATCTTCATATAAACATGAATAAGTTGGAGGAATTCATACACCATGCTAGTTATATATAATGTTTACTGGGAGGGATTAACTCTTACCCCAGTCCAGCTATATATAAGTGTAAATATGGGAGGAAATCTTCCCAAATTATTGTTATTATCTTTATATACATATTTATATATGGTGGCTATATGAGATAAATCAGCCTTGGGTTAATGTTTGTAGACCCACCAGGTATACTTTAAGAACCTGTAGGGGAGGTAATTTCACTATTCTACTCTACTTAGTTACCTTTTTTTTATTTCACATTGTTTACTTACAACCTCCTACCTCGATTAAACACTGATACCATTGGTGGTGGCCTACTAATATTTTCTCTCACACTCTACTCAGGCCACCCATGGAACCTAATAGGATTATGTTTTATGAGGTAATAAAAAGGTTAAATGGCCTTATATATTTTTTTTGGATTTTAGTTATTAGTTGTTGATTAGGAGCATTGGATTTAGCATAGGCTATAGATTCTAGTGTAGTAGATTTTTTTTCTTTTGATCCCTTTTGGACTATTGTATAAGATACATTTGTCTACTAGTTCTTTTTGTACTGTTATCATGTCTTACAATAATATATGTTTCAGACACTAGCCCCTAAGTCTTTTGGTTGTCATATTCTGTTCTCTGGTCTATCCGCTACATGGTTGTTTAGTTGTTTTTTATGATTCTAATGTATGTTGTATCTGTCTATTGTATATGCTTCCACAATTGTTTATTATTTATTTTATCCACTACATTACTCTAACAAGGGGTATAATCTCCTTGATGAACTACCTGTACACCCCAACATATATTTTAAATCCCCTAACTTATGAGAATAAACACTAGGGTCATGTGACCAACCGACCTCAAGGCACAGGTGAATGGGAAACCATGTTTAGGATGTTACAAATTTGTATCAAAGTTGTTCATTTCCTATAATAGTTGACCACTTTGATCACCTCTTTTGAGAGAAGTTGTTTCAATGATAAACATGATGTTAGGCTATCATCAAGTACATTCCAAGACATCATACATATGTCTCACATTATTTTTTAAAAGGTATATTATTTATATGTACCGAGTTATTCCATTAATACTCACAATTACACTTTATATCTTCATGGATCTTAGGAATTGGGTCTTCCACAATTTTCTAGATTCACTTGAGGTTGCATTTCTTTATGAAATCTAAGTGTATTCATGCTGCAGAAATGAACATGCAACCTATCTTGAGATCATGTTGAATACGCTGAGAGAGTATCAACTCTATAATAAGCATAGTAAATGACATTTATTGACCAAAAGAGTCTACTTCTTCAATCATCTCATCTTGGTGTTAGGAGTTTCAGTTGATCTAGATAATATGAAAGATGTAGGTACTTGGGATCACTCTAAGAATGTCTTTGACCTCA
Organism: Viscum album; assembly: GCA_963277665.1. Taxonomy (NCBI): domain Eukaryota; kingdom Viridiplantae; phylum Streptophyta; class Magnoliopsida; order Santalales; family Viscaceae; genus Viscum; species Viscum album. Next base: position 2,057,487,655 of record OY728133.1, on the reverse strand, counting down.
AGAGTTTAATGGTGATTTAAAAATACTACATAATCTTAATTCAATATTTATCACACCTTAAATTAAATCATACATGATTGAGGAAGAAGAGTGTAAAATTCAAATAGACTGAATCTTATGATGCATCCTTTAAGGATTTTAAGGGGAGACTTAATTCAACACCAATGTTGATTCTACCAAATCCCAGAATTTCTTATAGAGTCCACTATGAGGCATAATGTATCATGGTTGGAGATGTTATGATATAGGACTAGTGAGTCATTTTGTATGGTTCTAGTTAATTAAGTACTCATGGGATAAAGTATCTAAAACATGGGTTTGATATCACTGTAGTTGTCTAGGATTTACGCTAATGGGGACCCTACAATTCGGCAGAGCACATTGTATTGTTCATAGACCAAAAAGCCTAAAATAAATCTTCACTCAGTGATATCTAAATCTTAGAAATCTTAGGTGGATTGATTAGCTACAATAATTTGATTTCATGATTGTCTACACTCTAGGAATAGGGAATTAAATAAACAATTATTTGATCCAGAAGACTCGGACTCAAGAAGTTCCAAAATCCTGTGATGAAGGGATGCATAAGGGCTTCTTCTCAGAGATGCCTGTTAAGGTTCAGTAGGACCAAGGTTAGAAAATTATCTCAGAATTAGTAGTGACATATAATCTTATATAATGTGTAAGGTAAAGGAAACTATATGATCCTAAAGGCCTTGTCCTATAGGGAAGTGTTTTAGACTATGATACATCTTCTAGTTGGATGGTTGATGTGAATGATACTCTATTGTTATTTGGGAATGTATTGGTCTAAAAATACATTAGAAATGAGCTAATGAGATATTTCTATGCCTCATCATGAAATTTTGGTGCTGATTTCACCTAAATTTTTCGATATCTTTGACACCAATACCGCTAGTCGTGCATGAAACATGAGATAGCCATTTTCATCAGTCGATGTTCCACCTATGAGGAGGTGTTTGCAGAAAATAAATGTTTGTCATGGATTCTATAGACATTATCCATTCTTATGTGTAAATGGGATGATGTTTTGATGGAAATTATGAAACTTGTACCTATATAAACTCATGTAAATGACACAGTGTGAGTTTTCATTGATCATATGATGAAGGTAACATTTATATTACCAAAGAAAGAGACCTTCCCGATGGATGAGCATGGGATATTGTACATCAGAAAGGTGGTATGTCTCCATAGATCCCCTCATACTACTACTTCTAAGAGATATTCTCATTTCATGTCATGATTTTGGAAGAGGTTATAGAAATCATTGGGTACAAAAGTAAATTTTAGAATGTCCTATCACCCACATAATGATGGAATAACGAATTATACAATTTAGGTACTAGTGAATAAGATATGTTCATGTGTTCTTAACTTTGGGGGTTATTTGGAAAATACATTTCCATATCAATTTTTCTTATAAAAACATATTATAGGCTACCATTGTGCTGGATCCCTATTAATCCTTGTATGGTAGGACTTATCGCTATCTTTTATGATGGATAGAGGCAGGGAAGGTAAAAGTTCTTTGACCACATCTCATACAAGAGAATACAGAGCCGGTTCAACTGACCAAGAAGTTCATACTATCAGCATAGCCTAAACAGTAGATTTATGATAATAAATACTGGTGATCTCTCAAATTCGAGTTAGGAGGAAGAGTTTTATTGAAATTATCACATAGGTTGGGGAATATATATATATTCATAAGTAGTTTAATATATCACCAAGATTCTATATACCCTTTGAGGTTATAAAATGGGTTGGACCAATAACATACCATCTTACAATTCATTAGATATATCATTCTATTAATGATGTATTTCATGTATCTCAGCTTCTCTGATACTATCCAAACTGAAATCATGTCTTTCACTCGGACGAGGTTAAACTATAAATGGATGCTTCCTTCATAGAGTATCTGGTGCATATTTTTTTCGGAGTTCGAAAAAACTCCAGTGTAGGTTTATTCCTCTTGTGAAAGTGTTATATAAGCCAAAAAAGTGATGGAAAATACTGAGGGGAAGTAAGATGATATATGATATCTATGGAAAAAAGACATTGCTGACTATAACACATTATCCTCATAAGGCTAACTCAGTGATGAGTTGATATAAGGTGGGGAGGTTTTCATGATGAGAATTTTTAACAAAGGTACAAATCCTTGGGTTTTAATTTTGAAACCATAAATTAATAATGGTAAAGATATACTATATTATAGGGTTGGTATTAGGAGTGTCTGAGGCTGGTTCAAAGAATGGATGTCTAAAAAAGTGGGCTACAGTATGGACCACAACTTAGTAGAAAACCTGCAACCCATACCGCATGGATTTTGTAAACCATATGCCTATAGACATGGAACCTACATCTACGCAATGTGTTTCTGATACTGTATAGACATATGTGCATGACCATGCAACCATCTATTACTTTTGAACAGAGAGTATCCATATAGTTTTCATAGAGTTTTTAAATCGTGTGCATAAACCATGTGATCCTATTTTTGGGGAAAATTTCCATCTTCCCCTCTTTCTAATTAAAATATTATATCCAAATTTACCTTCCTCTAGAAGGAATAACCAAGTATTATCCTCCCATAGGTTTCCAAAATATCTCTTACATTAGTCTCTTATGATTCCTCTATCCGGTTACCGATCATCAATCCTGAGGATGAATTATATAGCCCAAGGTAAGGCTAACCTCAAGTATCTTATTTCTTTAAATGATTGTCTACATCAATTATGCTATTTAGATGCAGGCTCATTCAACCAATTTTCATAGTGTTGTAATGAAACTCAAATATCTTCCATCCTACTTATAATTAGAGTTCGATATCAAGATATGTTTCATGTAAAACCCTATGGAAGGTTGTCACATAGTTTTCCATTTTAGTTTTATTTGTTTCTTATTTTTTCATCAAGCCATGAGATGGCCTTTGATGACCATATTTATTTTATTTATTCATCCATGTCCAAATGACCCTAGTTCCTTTATATTGGTTAATTTAATCATGATTAGGGGTTTAGACATCATTGGAACTCTATATGGATTCTAATAAGTGTTCCACCTTGGAAATGGACATTTTCCCCAGATATCCCAAAATGCATGAAACTCTATTTTGCTTCAAGCATGACATTTAATTGAAATAGTCTTTGTCCCATGAGTAATTTATGTATACCAAGGTGCGTGAATGGTGATTAGTCCCATTAGACATTGAATTTTTCAAATGGTAATGTGAGTATTTGACCTTGATGCCTTGGGATTAATATCTTTTCCTTGAAATTAATTTTCCATGTTATTAAAATTTGATAGTTTTTCTGGTATATAGTGTATAGGATGATATGGATATGAAAAATAAAAATTGAAATGGTTTTAAGAGAATGGTTCAATGGATAATATATAATTTTCCATTTTATTGTATTATTTAAAAATTATTTATATGAGAGGGTTTATTTTGTTAAATGAACGTGATATATAGATGGTGAACCCTTGCAGTTATCTATTCCTTGTGTAAATTTTAAAATGTCAAATGAGATTCTTTGACTGATTTGAGCATGCTGATCTCAGGTAAATGATATATATATATATATATATATATATGTATATATATATGTTAGGGTTAGTGTAATTATTACCCTATGTGTATTATGATATATACATATGAATGGATGTGAAGAATTCATACCCCATTATAGCTTCATAAAAATGTGAATCGGTGGGAGAAATTCTTGCCATATGCTAACATTAATAAAAAAATGAATGGTTTGGAGGAATTCTCACCCTATAGCAGCTATATATAGACATGAATGGATGATAGTAATTATTATTCCATTCATATTATGATATATATATATATATATATATATATATATATATATATATGCGGTGACTTGATCACACATACCATCCTTGGGATGAAGAAGGATGGCCCACCTAGTATCAGTTTGGAGTCTGATCGGGAGGTTATTTATTTATTATGCGCTTCTTAACATATCTATTTATTATTTCATAGTGTTTTTTTATGAGATCCTACTTGGATTACAGATAGACACCATTAGTGGTGGCATACAATGATATTCTCACACACCCTACTTAGGCCTCCCATGGAAACTGAGAAGATTATAATTTAGTAGTCACTCTATAGGGTAAAGGCCCTTATAGATTTACTTTAATTGTACAAATTATCTAGATATTATGATAAAATGATCTGGCTTAGGCTCAATATGCTTGGGGATCACTTTTTTCCATTTTTTTCATTTGGACTATTGTATAACATGCTTGTATATAATTGTTTTTTTGTACTATCATCATGACATGAATTCTTATATGTACCAGACACTATCATCTGAGGATTTTTGTTGTCATATTCAATTATATGTTCCTTACACTTCTTTGATGTTTACTTTTTTGTTATGATATTTTTGTATGTTAAATATTTTAGTTTTAAATTCCTCTTCTAATATTTAATATATATTATATCCGCTAATTTTATCTGAAATGTGGGGTACAATATCTCTATTTTACTACCCATACACCTCCTCTACATGTCAATAGCCCCTGGATTATGGGAAGATGCACGAGGGATCATATGAACAACAAGGATCGGGGCACGGGGGAAGTGGCATCCTATTCTAGGACCTCAGATACTAATTTTATTGAATAAGTGGGTTTCAGCCTAAAGAATCATTGGGATGAAATTATAACTTTTTCATCCACTTGGATAAGAATAAGGCATTAACTATATTTTATTAAATGAAAAGTTAAAAATTTCGTACTGAAAATTTCAATAACAATATCATATTTAATATATAGTTTCAGAGAATAAAAATTAACCTATAAATATCCAACTGATTGATAAATTCATTTTCTTTATCATTTAATTTTTTTAGTAAAGAAATAAATACCTTAAATGCATCTACAATGGTGACGCAAAAATTGTTTAATTAATGGAAGTACAAAATAAATGATATTCAAAATAGGAAAATAAAGATAAATTTATATTAATATTGTCATCCAAGAATTTTATGGATTAATTTGACATGTTAAGTAATCTTTACTATAGCTTCTTTGAATATATCATGTATTTATGATAGATTAATGAATTCAAATAATGAATTGTCTCAAAACTAACAGTAATGATATTTTATGAAAGTATTATTTTATTAAATTATTTAAAACCATAAAAATATTAAATGTGGACAAGGGGATGATATATGATTGAGAAAATAATAAATTAAACATTTATGGTTTGATTGTAACTTTATATATAACTTTTTTATTCTCTTAACATTGAAAACATTGTTAACATTGATAAAATTTAAAAAGGATAACTAAGGGTTAATTAAAAATATAAGGTTTAAAATTGTATCAATACAAATATATAATTTATTAGTTTATGAGAAGAAAATATTATCTCATATTATCAAAAAATTAATGTCATTTTGGAGGTATTTTGGTTGATTTGTTTTAATACTAAATTACTTTTTTTACAAATTTCAAATATGACCCCCACCTTAATTATAAAAGAGCACCTACAACCACACTTCTTAAAACTATATTTACCCTTATATATCAACCATAATTTTACCATTTCACTTATAAAAATATCTAGACACATTATAGAGGTTATGTCCTTTCCAATGTTACAAATCTATAGTCTTTTAGAGGAGATCTAATGAAGTTGTTCTGAAGAATAGATAATCGATTTGACCAATAATTATCTATTTATAAAATTATGTACATATTCTAAATATATGATATATATAATAAAACTACTAATTAATCATATTAATATTATAAAATTTTATTATTTTTATTAACAACGCATTACAAACCCCTTTCCCATAAAAAAATGAATGTATCGCACTTGCGTACGTACGACTTACCATCTCCAAGTAGCAATACAAATAATTTCCCATAACCATATTTTATAATTAATAATTATTATAGTTTTAATAATTATATATGATATTTATTATATAATTAAGCATCTAAAATGATAATATCATTTCTATCTTTTTCTCCTCCACATAATATTTTGGAAAAATGATAACTTCGCTCGTGTGTATGTCTGGCATACCATCTCTTCGTTGCAATGTGACTCGGTATTCACATACATTTCACATGAATGGTAATAAGGACTAATTTTATGAATATATATCATATATATATAATAAAAAATATTTCTTAATGATGTTATATCATATAATTTCTTTTTATTTAACCCAATAAGATAATTAAAATAGTGTTCATGCATTCGGAAGACCTACTATCCCCATGAATAGTGTATTTTATTTTATATCAGTAACTTTTATGAATCACCATGACTATATATATACTAAATATATATACGATATTTATATCATTAATATCATTCTGTAGGTGATGAAATAATGATATATTTTAATAGGAAAACGGATAATAAGTCAAAAATTGAATGAAAAACAAAGCTAATATTACCAGAAGAGTAATATTGAAAAAGAATTATTAATAAATAGGTAATTTTAAGTATTAAGTAAATCATATTTTAAATAAATATATATATATCTTAATATTATTCTTTGGATTACATATAATAAACTTATATTTATTATACAATAGGTTTTAATATGTGTGAAATAAGTGAAGGCTTAAGGTAACATAATTTCATCTCACTTTTTATTTCAATGATATACATGCCATATTCACCACTCACATCTTATAGGTGGTGTATATACTAACCTATTAAATATTATATTATTAATTACCTTTATTTTATTATGATATTATATTTAATTTAATTTATTCATTCATGGAGTTCCTGATCATAAAGTCAGTCATGTAGTAATGGATTTATGTCTCACTTTTATTCCTATAAGACATGCCTTACACAATACATATTTCTTATATGGAATTTATATACTACAAATGAATGTGTTTTATGAGTATTATCTAAAATATTTTGGTATTTTATTATTCAGATAGATTTCTTTCTTTCATTAGATATATTATTCTACTGATAACTATTTGATGAGTATTTATATCATAATCTCATCAATGTTTGGGATTTGTTTCATTTTAAGTATTAATTGAGAAATACTTACCGTCATTGTGGATTTTAATAGAAAATAATTTCAAAAAATTATTTTACGATTCTACTATGTATTTTTATGTTATTTTAATAATTTTTATACTTTTTACTATATGGATTGAAAGGAATCTTTTTTACATTTTCCAAAAAATGTACTTTGGAACATTTCTTTAAAATTTATGGAAGGAATGATTTACTTATATTATAAAAAATTACTGAAATTTTCCACTGCCATGATGACATAGTTAATTGAAGCTTAATTTAAAATATTCCATTGTTATTTTAAAATAAAATATTATATTTTAAAACTATGAATCATTTTGAGAAAAGAAAACATTTTAAATGTAGAAATTATATTTTCCCTAAGAATTGTATTCAAATGGTCTATAATAACTATTCTCCATATATGATGGAATTATTTTGTGTTACATATGCTTCAATTAGGATATGATTCAATTCAACCATTCTTATTTTTTCTATGAATGGATTATGTTTATGATGGAATGATATTTATGAAACCCATTTCATTTAATTGGTTATATAATTATTGAATGAGGATTATAAATGAAATTTTATTCCATGGGTTCAGATATAATGAATGATTTTTTCTATATTAGAAGTTATATATATTATTTCATTATGAGATGCATGGGACCTATATCTCCCTCAAAATCATTGAGTATATACTAATATATCATGAGGTAGATATAAATGACCTTATTTGTTATGATGGTCTTTGGAGTAAACCTTAACTACCAAGATGGTTATGGGCGTGAACCATGACTACCATGATGGTTATGGGAGTAAACCATTACAATTTAGATGATATGGGGACTGAACCCATACTACTATGATGGCCTTGGATGTGGTGCCTTCACTACTATAAAAATAATTTTTATATTCTTATGTGTCTACCAAAACGTTTATGTCTTATTCATATGTTATGATATTAGGTATTATGTTCTATTTTTCTATATGATTAATGTCTTGTGACCTATCAATATTTATAGATTGACTCATGGATATGATATTTTTATATGAAGGGTATGATATTAAAATTTTGTGATCTTGTTTTCAAACCTGTTTGTTCTTGTTATGCTTATATATCTTCCTTGTGCATCCTAACTGAGCATCTAATCTCACCCTTTTCCTATATTTTCTTTCCCATTGATATAAGAATATATATTAAGTAGTGGTAAAAAAAATTAATGTTCTATGTGGAAAACATCTTAAAACTTCCACAAGAGTAGAAATTTGTGTTCCCTGTTTCCAAATACCCTAATCTAATATGATCTTTCAGTGTGTGTTTGTGTAATTTGTGAAATGATCCAAAAAAATTATGTCATATCAATGTATGTTATGGAGGGTTGTTATATTTTGGTATCATTGAAATGTTTTTGTTAACCTTTAGAATCTATGATGAAAAATTTATAGTGATATCCCTATGGGATATTTCTAAGGATTTGTCTACGGAGGTCTCTAATGATAAGTAAATGTACGAGTCAGTGTTATTAAAAAAACATGGGAATTTTTGTAAAGGATAGAGTGAGTGGATTCCAAAAATTACATCGTTTTATGCGAAATACAAGTGGTTTTTTATATACTATATATGTACCAAGGGTTAATAACCGCAACAAGTTTCATCAGGCCTAATTTGAGTGTAACATAGTAGGCAAAAACGGGCCTTACTGTACAACTATTTTGACACTCCTAGTGGATATACATTAGGAATTAAAAAACTATTTTTGAACAACCATGAAGTTTTTAAATGGATGTTGTATATATATATAATTTGATAGAACTAAGGTGTTATATAATAACAAATGTTTTATAATTTACAAATCATATAATCATGTTTTCATGACTATGTTATTCCTCACTATGATAATTGTTTCTTACTCAATAATTTCTGGTTGTAGTAAATACTGGGATACAGAATGAACTAGATTAACAATGAATGCGATTGGAATTATTTTTTTGAGTAGTCAAATTGGATGATCACTAGAGTGAAGGATGTTGTGATCATTTCAAAGTAGTTTTCACAGAGGATGAATAATAATGTGTACCTTATATAACTTTCAGACTCACCAAATAATAAAAGAAGAAGTTTTGTAAGGTCTAAATTAATGGAAACCATGTAAGAAAGAATATTCATTTTCATTTTTAGTTAAAATGTATAAGAGTCGCCTAGGTAAATGTCATATAGGAATAAGAAGAACTTTTAACCGTGAAAAATAAGGCAATTAAATATGTAACTACAATAAAAAAATGATGGGTTAGATCAATTAAACAAATGGGAATATTGACATCCCTAAGACATCATAGAAGGGTAAATGATTTAAGTGTGGATGGAATGGTCATTATGAAAATTCATTTCTTAAGTGAAAAGCTCATGAAGAGAATAAGAAAGGTGGAATGAGTAATGGTTATATTGATGATTATGGTGATGAGACTACAAATCAAATGTAAAATGAAAAAAGGTATAAACTAAAATGATGATGTATTTTTCTTATGGTTTAATAATAAAGTGGAATAATATATTTTTTAATATATTTGGATTTATGAATTATGTTATATGAATTGTTAAATATACAAAGATTATTTAGTTTATTTTTTTCTCATGTTTGAAATCTTTATGTTGAATGTTTCCAAAGGATTAGAAAAGTGATTTAATGGAATAGTGACATGTTTACTAAGGGAAGATAAACCTTAATAAGTTTATTATGTTAAAATAAATATATTTTGGATTTTAATAATTAAATTGGATGGTACATATTATCGTGGAACTAATTAAGGATATGTTGAAAAGTGGTTTTGTAATCATTGATCAAGGTTACAATATATTTGGATTTAATAAATCCATCCAATAAACATTTGAACAAGGAAATATGCATGTTATCAATAAGGATGTATGGTAATTTATATTATTACCATATTTCAAGAGAATACATAATAATGATGTTTACATGTTTGGTATGTGAAAAATGAAAGCTACATTATGATATATAGGGGATCAATGCTAAACTATTTTTTAGAAAATTAGTGACCTTATTTATAATGATTCATAATTTCATCTTTCAAAAGGGTTATAATCTTAATGATTTATGTAATTATTTATAATAATCATCAGATGAGTTGTTAGAGATAAATGTATTATATCTCTATATAAGGATTTACACATATTTGATAACTGGTTCTAACCTTTGATTGTGATAAAGACTTGTGGAATGACCCATAATTATATTTATGGATCTCATGATGTGGTAATTATTTGGAATTTAAAAATTTAACATCATTTTTTTAATAATAGATGATGTGGAATTTGATCGAGGAACAAAAATGGGTGGAGTTTTCCTGAAATCACGTAAGTATATCTTCTAATGAAAATTCCTCAACTCTAAGGAAATGAGATTGAAAAAAAAAATTGTCATAGTACCATAGGGTTCATTGAATCAAATAGTCCCTTAGATTTTCATATATTTATAGATTTGTAATTATTAAATTTCTCCTAACCGTTTTCAATATCACTGTCTATAAAAACATGATAGATTGATACATCTTCTATTTACATGATTTAAATTGGTACCAATTTTCTCTTATGTGGAAACCCAATTATGAGTCAATATGGGTAACAATTAGGTTTTAAACATTCCTTTTAATAAAAAATGATTTATTATTTATTTTAATGATATGGGATTTTGTGAAAGAATCATTCAAGTATTAATCTATTAATAACCTAGAAAATTTTGAAGGAGAAGTTAATTTTAAGGGGTTAAAATGTAACACCTTGAGATTTTTTACAATATAGTTTCTGAATTAATTTAATATTTTTATTATTTTTCATTTCACACAATACTAAATACCAGTTTTATTATACAGAAAACAATAGGTTTGGATTGAATTATTTTAAACACCAAGAATATCTTGCACTACAAGAAACACCATCTTAACTTTGGTATATACAACACTAATCTTGGATTGTCATACAAAAAATATCGAGTTCCTTCGATAGGTTTTGTTACACACGAGAATGAGTTTTACTGAATAATATAATATAATTAAAATATAATTATTAAATATATGGTAAGATATAAGGGAGTCGTTAAATTAGTGGTTATTAATAGTATTAAATAAATTTCAAAATATATAGTTTTTAATACAAATTCATTGGATACCAATTAATTATAAATGCATATATATATATTTATTGATTATAAATGAAATAGTTTTATTTTTTTGTGCTCCCTAAACCATTTTACCCTATTAAATTAAATTACTTACAATTAGTGAAAGGTATTAAATAATATAATTTTATATATTATATAAAATATGTTTTATATTAATCCAATATAATTTATAGTCATATGATATTATCCAACTCAATCATATTCCTAAAACACTATATTTTCAAAATGGTCATTTTATAACCTTTTAATTGAGAACCCATTTAAACTAAATTTTTTTTACACTTTTATATTTTCTCTTTGGAATAATAAATTTAATATTTGATATAGGTATATAAAAATATAATTTGGATGGTCTTTTTTATTTGTTTGATGTTTTTCATGTTTTAATAAATAATAAAATAATACTGAATTTTTAATTGAAAACCATGTTTTCATATAAATAGATTATAGTGTTAAATTATATTTTTGATTGGTTGTAAAGAAAATTTAGATAACTTATTTATATTTTAGCACAATTTATTTTATTTATAATTATTTTACAATTAACTTAGATATAAAAACATTCCAATATTTTTCATTTCTTAATAATAATATATTGTTTTATCACCCCATCAATTGGATAAATTTTAAATTAATTACTAAAAGTTATATGTTTTGAATTTTAAAAAATAGATTCCATATTTGGATTTATAAGGATTAAATTATGTTAATATATTTCTTATATTTTTTGGCATTATCAATAGTAACTTTAGAAAAAAAAATACTTGATAAAAGTTACATCTTGTAATTAAGGGTTACAAAATAAAATTATAAGTAAACTAAAATAACCCAAATACATATTCCAATTTCATTGGATGATTGGGTCTCAGCCAAAAAATCATGGGACCAAATTATAACATCATTAATCCACTTGGATGAGAGTAAGACACGTATTATATTTTATTTAATGATATGACAAATATGACATACTTCTATTTTAAATACCAATATAATTTTTAATATAGGGTAATACATAAGATAAATTATACTATAAATAGTCATTGGAAAGTTATTTTTTTGTTTATCATGGTAATATTTTAATTTTTAGTAAATAATTAAATTCCATAAAAGAGTCAACAATTATGATACAATAATTGTTTAATTAACGACAGTACCCAATAAATTATATTCAAATAATTAAATTAAATATAATTTTATATTCATAACGTCTTCGAATATTTTATGGTTGAATTTTAAATTTTGTTGATGAGTTAATATATTTGGTTCAAATATATCAAGTTTTTATTATATTTTTAAAAATTCAAATAATCAATAGTGTGAAATATGACACTCTTGATATTTTCTATATGTAATATTTTATTAAATTATATAAAAAACATAAAATTATTTAATTAGGAAAAGAGGATGATATATGGTCTGAAGTAAAATAAATTGACCTTTTATGGTCTTATTGAAATGTAATATATTAAAATTACATTCTCATACTATTAGAATCATTGTTAGCATTGTTAAAATTAAAAAATGTTAACTAAGGGTTAATAAAAAAGATATGGTTTAGAATTACAATAAATCTGTCTTATATTTTTTAGCTGATCATATTATAGTAGGATATAATAATATATTCTAATAATGTTATTTTTGGAGGGATTTATTTAGATATTTAATTTATTATAAATTAATATTTTGAGAAATTCCGAAGGTACCCCACACCTCATTATTAAACGGGAACCACCTCCCTCAATTTTTTCACACAAAATTGAGACTAAAATTTCAAAATAACCCTAAAAAATTTACCTTATAAATGTCCCTAGACAAATTATAGAGGTTTGTAATTCCCAATTTACCTTATATAGAGTCTTTGAGAAGAGTTCTGAAACAACCATTCAGAATAATAGGTAATTGCTCTAACCGATCATTCTCTATTTGTACTCTTATATCCCTCATCTAAATATATGATATATATCATAAATTAATAACATAATAATCCTAAATATTATGAAATTTTATTATTAATATGAACATAAGATTATATAACCCATTCCCCATCAAATAAAAAATGAATGTTTCACTCATGTGTGCGTACGACTTAACATCTCCACATAGCAACACAATTAATTTGCCTTCATCATATTTTATGATTAAGAATTATTATGGTTAAATAATTATATATGATATTAATTATATGAATATACATTTGGAATGATAATATCATGTCTACGTTTTTATCCTCTATCTAATATTTTGGGAAATTTATGACGCCGACCTTGCGTACGTATGGTTAACCATCTCCACGATGGAATGTTATTCGACATTAAACTATACTTCACATGGATGGTAATAAGAATAAAGTTTATTAATATAAATGTTATAAATAAAATAAAAATGATTCTATAATAATAATTAATTATATAAGTTCCTTTTTAACCCAACAAGAAATTGAAAACATCTTTCATTTATACAGAAAACCTACCATCTCCATGAACAATGTATTTTTTTCATCTCTATATTTTATGAATCACTATGAATAAATATAAAATTATTATATATGTATAATATTTATATCCTTATTATCATTAAAGAGATGTTTAAATCGTGATATATGTATGAGGACCAAGGATAACATGTCAAAACATGAACAAAAAACAAAGAGGATATTACTCGATGCATAACATTAAAAAGAAATTATTAATAAATGACTATTATTAAGTCACAAGTAATTAATATATAAAAAATATATAAATATATGAATATTATTTTATGTAAGTTTTATAATAAATTTTTATTTATTATATATGAGGTTTCAATATGTGCCAATAAAATTATAAGATAATGTAAGGGAATTTCATCTAATATTTTATTCATGTGAGATACCTGTTATATTAACCACCCACTTATTTTTTATTGTATGTATAATGAAAAATTAAATTTTATATCATCAAATTATAATATTCAATTATATTAATTTTTTAATTTTTTTATTCTTTTGTGGTGTTCATGATTATAATGTTACTCGAGTGGTATGTGATTTATATCTCACATTTATTTTAATGGGACACATGAATTAATACACTAAAAGTTTATTATACATGGTGTATATAATTCCCATGAATTTATTTTTTAAATATTATACTAAATATTATTATATCATCAAATCCAAATGTTTTCCTTTCTTTCAGGGAGCATATGATTCTACTGATTATTAACTGATGAGTGCTTATTACATAATTTCACCAATGTTTGGGTACTATTTTGTTTTATGTATCTGTTGGGGAATATTTATCATTCATGTAAATGATTTATAAAAATTATTTAGAATCTTTTTAAATGTTTTATTATTAGTTTTTATATTCATTTTTACAAATTTTTTAATTTTAACTACAATTTTGAGATAAATCATTTAAACATTTTCCAAACAAGGTACATTGCGACCTTTTTAGTAAAACATCAGTAGACATGTTTTTCTCAATTTATACGACATGAAAGAAATTTTACACCATAATAATGAAATAATTACATTAATATTAATTTATAATATTTGATGTTTATTTTCAATGAAAATATTTTTCTCTAAAATTTTTTATCATTTCAAGAAAAGAAATTTTTTTAAAGGATAAATAATATTATACTCAAAAATTGTTTTCATGTGATCTATAAAACTTATTTTCCATATAATATAACATTATTTGATGTTTATTATGTTTTACTAGGGATATTATTCAATTCTAACATTCTTATTTTTTATAATGGGTTATGTTTATTAAAGAATGATATTTATGAAACACATTTCATTTCATGGGTTATATAATTATTGAATTATGTTTATGAAATCAATTTTATTACATGGGTTCTGATGTGTTGGATGATTTCATGTTCTTATATAACATATATGTATTATTTAATTATGATTGGGGTTAGAATATATATCTATATCTAATGAATTGGGTAATTATTTATATATCACGAGATAGACATAAAGGATCTTGTTTATTAAGATGGTATTGGGAGTAAACCATGACTACCATGTTGGTTATGGGAGTAAACCATGAATACCAAGATAATTATGGGAGTGAACCATGAATACTAAGATGGTTATGGGAGTGAAACATTACTACCAATATAGTTATGTTAGCGAACCTTGAATGACAAGATAGTTTGGGGAGTGAACCCATACTACTAAGAAGACCTTGGGAGAAATGCCTTGAAAAATATAGAAATCATTTTTATATACTTATGTTTATGTCACAAATTCTATATATTATTCATATTATCTGATATTAGGGATTATGATATTTATTTATTATGATTCACGTCTTATGAAATTCCAATATTTATAACCTAACTCATGGATATGATCCTTTGATATGTAGGTCATGATCATCAAGTATTATGCTCATTTTTTTATACCCTAATATTCTTTCTATTATTACATATCTTCTATCTTTACCCATACCAAGAATACTATATATCACATTAATTATTTTTAAATTACCTAGGTTATAAATTTTTTTAATTAGTAGTACTAAAGAAAATTATCATTGTGGGAAACATTAAAGATCTACCACCAGACTGGACATTTGTGTTCTATGTTTCCAAAGGCCCTAAACCCATACAGTTTTTGAGTGTTTGTTTGTGTAATATATTAAATATTCCTAAAAATAATATAATATCTATTTATGTTAATAGTAGGTCATTATAATATCCATTTTTGGGAATACGTGATAGAAAATGAATTTCATCGGTTCACGAGGCAGTAGTCCTCCGTACACATGATCAGTCGTTTCATTTCCTATTTTGTGGAGGAGGATATGTTGGTAAGTCATTGAATTAAAATAATAACATAAAATTATATTTAATACAATTAGCCTATTATATAACTTATTTTCAATAAAATTTTAAGGATGTGTAATAATAAAAAAAAACTAAAACACCCAGTTAAAGTCATTACTTGCACTATAGAATACTAATTTAGGTTTTAACCAAAATACATTTTAATATTTATTATTGATAAAATGTAATTAATAATAAAGTGATAGATTTAAAAATGTTATTTTAAATTTTATTTCATGAAACAATTAGTTTGGTACATTTACTATTGAGATAAGAGTATTTTTCCTTTTATAAGTGGGGGTGAGGACACACATGGGATTTTTGAAATGAAAGTGTTGCAAACACATTTTTCTCATTACAAAAGAATCCAAAATAAACCATTTGATAACCATATAATATCTAGGGTATAAATATGACCAAAATTTTTTTTATTCATCTTTTGGTAAATTTTTATCCCTTATCATTTTAGCCTAACCCGCGCTAAATCCGTTTTTTATATTAACGGTGGTAAATATTTTTTTATCTTTTCAGTATTCAATATGGTAAAAATTTAAGTTAAAATTGTTGAATAATATAAATTTTTATGATTCAAAATACGGGATCCATTTTTTGAAATTAAACGAATATGTGTGGAATAATTTAATTTCATATGAATTCTTCAATGGTGTTGGAAAACAATTTTCCAAAAAAAATCATTCAAAATATTAGAAGGTTTTTATTCAAAAATCAAATTGAAATTGATTAAAATAAACCAATTTGGATTAATAAAAATATAATCATACAAATTTTTATTTTAAAATGACAATGAAATATAATATTCCAGCTAAATTATTTGAAAAAAAAGTAATTTTTTTAATAAAAATCATTATTTTTCACTATTTATCCATAAATTAAACTTTAAAAAATATTACAATAAATTAACCCTAGGATCATTTTGATATGATTATTTTAAAAAATAAGATTGATTTTCTAATATTATATATAATTGTGGTAAAAATTAATTTTAAAATATGACTGCAAAATGTGATGGAACAACTTTTTAGAAATATACATCTTTTAAATATATATATATATATATATATATTTCATTCAAATTATTTTTATATTACATCATATTAATAGATAATAATTCATTTTATTTTATAAAATAATAAACCATATATATTTTTTAATTTAGTTATTCCATGTCATACCCTCTAATTTAATGGAAATCATATAACATTATACTATATTAAGGATCATTTTGATGTGGGGTTGTGTGTCTCACAAGATATAAAATAGACAGAATTTATTTAAAAAGACTTATATCATAGAGTTTGAGGGTCATACATTATCTTTATTTTTTTCATGTTATATAAAACACCTAATATAGTGTTCCTTAGTTAATATCTTAAGTACATAAAATAATTTTTGGGTGTGTGTCGTTAAGATTCTATGTTTGATTTGGTGGATGCGTGGCCTGTGAGTTAGGCAAATATTTTTCCTTTGATCATAAAATATTACTTTTTATAAAATATAAAATATAAAATCCTAATACTCAATCACAAAATATAATCCTTATAAATTTTTTTTCCACTTTAACAAGTGTAATTGTTTAATATACTATATAATCTATAAAATGTTTCAATAAATTTTTGATTGTGATAAGATAAGAGAAGGAAACTTTGTAATACTATTATATTCATTGGTGTGAGATTTTTTTAATTGAAATGTTTTATTTTAGTTCAATATATATTTTAGTTTTTGATATATTACATCAATGAGAAAAATTGACTGAACCCAAATATAACACTTATTTAATTACCCATATATCTCATTATACCTTATATTATCAAGGATAATATGTATATATACTTCATGTTATTCATATAACCTATTTTATATAAATATATCATTAATAAAAATACTAAATAATAATATAATGATTATTCTTGAATACTCAATTCATTACTCTTATATACATAGATGGTGAATATTTAACTCAAATGTAATTATTGGGAACTCATTATTCCCACACCTTGTTCTAAATGAAATATATGGTATTTCATTATTATTAATATTAAATTGATCATAACATATCAATTATTAATACATAATATGTAATAAAATCCAACAAGTGGATCAAACATATCATCAATTGTAGGCAAAATATTATTTTTCTTATTATAAGGGAATTAACTTCTCTGTAATTTATGGAAAACATCATTTACCCATAATTTCCCCACAAATAAGATATGGTATCCACTAGGTAATGCACTATGTTGTATGAGTACCTTATCATAATACACTTCCATTTTTTTATTAATTAAAATAATAAAACCAAATCAATTATATCAGGATGCATTGATATGGGTTTTTTCATTCTGGATAACCAATATATGGAATTACAATTCATGGTTATGTGAATATTTATATAGTTATCTGTGAAATACATCAATATAATCACTAAAATGGAAAATCACCTATTTCATCTGCAAATTAAAAGGTTGGATATATAGTCACACCAAAATGTCACATATATGGCGGGAGGGAAACAAGGTGGATGACTTCTAGGCATCCTAGACAATCCTGAATCGTTCATACTCCATTTTTTACTTCCCCTAGATAACTTCCCCGATTGTTGTATCCTTTTCCAGGGTTAGGTGATTTGTCTTAACTACATTATACCACCGTGAAAATCTTGGGATCTTCCCTTATATTATTAAAAAAGTATCAATGTTGGAGGTATGGATCACTCAAACATGTTACATAAACTATTATTAGGATAACATTTCCATTCTACGATTCACCCTATCTAAAAAGGTCATTATGATTATACATTGGATTGTTTCACAACTAAAATTAGGTAAATAAGTATCCCATATAATATTAATGGATTCAATTCCATCCTAATCATTTTTATTCTCTTTATCCTAGTAATTATTATTTTTAATTATACATTGACTTCCAATCCATCCCAAGGATTATATCAATGTCAACCATTAGCATTACAACCATATTTTAAACAAATGAAACCCTATATATTTTAAAATATATTGAAACATATATTTTCTATTCAATAATTTTTCAACTAGAAGAATTAATGGAAAAATCCTTGATTAATGAATTAAGAGGTGATTCAATGTTCTTAGAAAACATGTAGGATATAATTGAGTGGATTGATCTATATTGAAATAATGTGTTATAAAATTTTTATTTTATGATAAAAGTGTATAATAAAACATCATTTGGGACCTAAAAATTAGTCTTTCTGATTGTATAATCTAAGATTAATTCTTTTTCATCGTCTATATAGATTCTATTGAGGCATGGGTATTTGTTTTGAATAGTGTACCAACTATTTTCCTTAGAATAATTTGGTTCTGTAAGATTCCATTTTGACTTTTAATTATTGAGTTTGATTTCCATTGTCTCAAGACTTGTCAAAAACAATTATTCCCTTCATTAAATATTTTGGGTGATTATTTCATTAGTTATAGAATGTTTGTAATTTTACCCTTACCACATTTTCCTTACATACATATTTTGTATCATGTGTTTCTATCCTTTGAATGTTATCCCCAAACTAAAAAACAGATTCTTCTTTATTTTGACATAAATTTGGATGTTTTCTTTTCATGATAATTCATTCCTCACAATGAAATTAGTTTTCAATGCATATTATTTTAAAATAAATTCATTTCATATTTTGAATATACTATTCCATATTTTTAGTTTGAATTAACGACCAACGTTAGTAATAAATTCTCTTACGATTTTATCCATTGATCTAAAACTAATTGATTAATGGTACCATTAAAATAGTGAATTTTATTCAATATAATGAAATACAATGTTGTCACATCCTGATGAGGTGAAATATGTTTTTTATATGAGAAATGTTATTTTTCATTACTTTAGTTAACTTATAAAATATATTAACCGTATATTTAGATAAAAAAACCATCCAAAATAAATCTATATGTATGAAATACCTAAATTAATAATGGGTGTTGAAAATATTTATATTGAATAAATTATTCACCCTTTCTATTAAATGGTGTATATTTACATAGTCTATGAAAAAAGGAATTATAACTCATATTACACAATTCTTATGAATTTATTGAAATTTATTTCACATAATATATAAAAATATAGAGAATTTAAATATGGTTTCATTGATTTATATTATTTATTGTAATATACAATGTGTTCAATTAGTGTAACAGCACATGATTTTTTAAAATATTTTTTTCGAATTTCCTTAATCATTTTGTTATTTTTCATTTCACGCAATACTGAATATTTATTTTATTATAAAAAAAACTATATTTATGTCTTGAGTAATATGAAACACTAATTCCATATTTTTCTTCAAGAAATATTTTTATTATAATGTGTTATATGTAACAATATACATGTATTTTGTTTCTCAACACTGATTTCTTTTCATAGCTTTCATTACATGCAATAATGAGTTTTATAGGACAATAATATATTATTAAAATATTATTATTTATTATAGTAATACATAACCTAGACAATAAATTTTTTTTATAAATAGTATTAACTATCTTATAAAAAATATAAGGATTGCAAAAGTAATTCATTGGTTACCAATGAATTGTAAATCAAAATATATACTAATTGTTTACAAAGTAAATAATATTATTCTTATGCTCCCAACATCATTTTGTCTTTATAATTAAAATTAAATAAAATTACAGAATGATATTTATGAATTCTATATGTTACATATTCAATCAAATGATTATTATATTAATCAAATTTATTTTATTAGCATATGATAAAAACAAATATTATTTTTTGCATAAAACACTATTTTTTTTAAAAAGGATAATTTTGCATCCCTTTAACCGTGAACCTGTTTAAAATCATATTTTGACACTATTATAAGTTTTATATGAAAAAATAATTTTTTATTTAAAATATGAATATAAAAATTCATTTTTTGGAATTTTTTTATCTTTTTAATAAATTTCATATTTTGATAATGGTGGAAAATATTAATTTTTAATTTAAAGCAACCTTATCATTGAAATATTTTATACTTCTACATTATATTTTTTTATGGTATTTAATGTATAATTAGATTATATTTCTATCATTTAATTCAATTTACGTTATAGACATCAATTTTACAGTTAAATCAGATATAAAAACATACAATCTTTTCCATGTCGAAAAATTAATAACTTGTTTTCTCACCCTAACCACCAGATTATTTTTATATAATTACTACAAATTATTTGTAATGAGTTTTGAAAAAGTTAATGCATATTTTAAATATGTGGGTCTATAATTTTTAAATAGTTATGTTTATTTTTTTAGCATATGAATAGTCAATGTAATAATATTTTAATTACCACGGTTAATGATAAATCATGCAATTATGGGTTAAAATATTATTATAATGACTATAAAATTACAATAAGTGTTTTTTCTAATTTAATTGCATGGATTTTTTACCATAACCAAACTTGGTTCAAAATGATTTCATTTTTAAGCATCTTGGGTGAGAGTATGACTTTGGTTATTGTTTATATAAAGAAGTGTTAAAGATGTAAAACTAATATTTAAATAAATATAATATTTTTAATATAGGATTATATAGAAGATGAATTAATCTATAAATATTAATTTGAATGATTTAATTTTTTTCTTTATCAAGGTTAATTTTTATAGTTTTTATGAAATAAATATTTACATTATAGACTTATAAAACGATGATGTAGTATTATTTAACTAATGGAATAATCAAGTAAATGATATTAAAAATATTAAAATAAATATCATTTGATATAATTAACATCATCCATTAATTATTTAGATGAATTTTAGATGTCAGAAATGAGTTAATAGATATTGGTCACAATTTTTTTATAATTTAAAATAACGAATAGTGTCATAATTTCATTATTGATATTTTAAAATAAATATTATTTTATTAAATGACATAAAAATAATAAAAAACTAAAATTATTCCAAATAATTGGGATAATGTGTAAAATGACATAAATGATCTATTTATGGTATTTTGTTTCATTTTGTAGTTATTATATTAACCCTTAATGAGTAAAACAGTCGTTATCATTGTAAGAATTAAAGTGGTTAAGGGTTAAGGCTAAAATATAATAATAAAAAATTATCAAAACATATCTAAATTACCGTGGATAAATATATTTTTAAAAAATTATTTCTATATTATAAATTAATTTGTTTTGGGTAATTTTAATTATAAAGTTATTTTTTATTAATGTAATAATTTTGGAAGTTCAAAGAGAGAGCACCCCTATCCTATAAAGGGATCCAATTATTCTCATTTCTTTAAACATCAAAACCTATTTGTTTCAGAAATATATTCCCAAATACCTTCCTAGAATTTATAAAAACATTTTAGAGGCCTTGTTTTAGGCATAACAACATCATTATAGGTATTAAGGTGTTATTCCAAGGAAATGTTTCAGAGAAGAGATAGTTGCTCTAACCGATCACCCCTTTTTTCCACTATTATATACCTAGTCTAAATCTATGATATATTTCATAAAATAATAACTTATTAAAACCAAAATTTATGAAATTTATTTATAATTATGAACACACAACTATACATCCCCTTTCAATTTGTAGAATAAGTGAAAGTATTTCTCATGCATATGTACATATTATCGTCTCTAAGTAGTGATAGAATTCATTTTCCATCACATTATTTCATCAATGTGGACTATTATGGGTTTAATGATTATATATTATATTTATAAAATAATTATAATTAAGGAATAATAATTTCATTTTTACATTTTTTCGTATAATCTTTTGTAAAAGGATATTATCACTCGTGCGTACGTATGGCTTAGCATCTCCTTGATGCGATATGATTTTTTTTTCAACTTTATTTCTTATAGATGGTAATAAGGATGAATTATATGAATATATATGATTTATATAACATAATAATTATTCTTTAATGATAATATAACATACTCTTTTTTTCTCTTAATATGAGATGAAAATTAAAACACCATTCATGTGTACCTATGACCACCAATCTACATGAATCATGTTTTTATTTTCTATCTCAAAATATTATGAACAACCATGAATAAATATATAATGAATATATATATATATGATATTTCTTTCATTACAATCATCATGGATATGATTAATTAATTATCTATGAAAGAAGACCATAGATATCATATCAAAACATGAATGAAAAAAGTGGTCATTACTAGAGTAATAACATTAACATGAAATTAATAATAACAGAATAATATAAATTCATAAGTAAATTATATGTGTAATTTAATATATTAATATTATTTTGGAATATTTATGATAAAACTATATTTATTTTACAAGAGGTTTTAACACATGTAAAGAAGACAAGACATAAGGTAAAGGTTAATTCCAAAATACCATTATTATCAGGATTTTTAATATATAAGTATCAGCTGAGAAATAATTATCATCAATGTAAATGTTTCTCAAATTTTTTTTAAAAAATATTCTTACTATTATTTTACAAAATTTTAAATTCATTTTTACCCATGCATGGAATTTTATTAAATGGTTTCAAAGGATTCTTTTGTTGTTTTCCTAATGAGGTACTTTTAGTCATTTCCTAAAAAACTACAAGAAGATTGTTTTTTAACTTATATGGGTATAAATGGAAATTTATTCCTTCATGATTCTATATTTCTTTGATTTTTACCTTACAATCATATAAGGTTATTATCAATGATTTTTTTTCATTTTATAATTGTGAATCATTTTAAAAAAATAAAATTATTTCAAAGTAGAAATAATATTATGCATAAGAATTATTTTCTTTTGATCTCACAAAATTATTTTCCATAAAAGATAATTTTATTTGATGTTTTGATGAAATAATGGGGACATGATTTAATTTTACAATTATTATTCTATCTAATAATGGTTAATGATTATTATGGAATGATATTTTTAAAACCCAGTTAATTTATATGGGTTGTGATATGATTGAATCATGTTTATGAAACTCATTTCATTCCATGGGTTTTGATATGTTTAATGATTTATGTTCTTTTGGTATGAATATTTATGTTTATTATTATGTGATTGTTGGGACCAATATCTCCCCCCAATTCATTATGAAATGAAATCTGTTTTAAAAACTCAATAGTGTACATAGGAGGCCATGTCATGCCAGAAAAAAGATGGAATATTAATCCTGAAACAATAGGGTACACAAGAGGGAATCCTAACCCCAAAACAAGAGGAAATGGGATTGAATCCCAATACAAGAACAATCGGGTTCACGAGAGGTAATCCCAATCCCAATGTTGGTATATAAGTTATTTCCCCATGAATAATAGGTTATGTTTGTATTTATAGGTATCTTTGACATATGATTTTTTCTATTTATGTGTATGTTATATTTTCTATGTCTTATTCCTTCATATATCATGGTCATGTATCCCTTATTATTCATGAATTGTGACCTGTTAATATTTTTCCAAGATTGAACATTGTTTCTCTATTATGCATGGTTTGATCATCTATTTTTCTGATCACGATATCATACCTTTATGCTCATGTTTATGATTACATTCCTCCCTTGTTTATTCTTACATATAATTTCAGCTCACCCATTTTTATGTTACATAACCAGGTTGTGAATATATATTTAATGTGTCACGTTTATAAGATTTATTACAGTCTTGAAGAACTGAGTTAGGTACGATCTAGATCAGTCCTATATCATTGTTTTTGTTTCATTTTTCGAATGACATTAAACTAATATGGTATTTATGAGTCTATAATTGTAATTTATTGTGTATTATTCAATAAGTATTTAATATTAGTATATGATAATCCTTGGTTCTTATATATGGTAACACATTTAAGGTTTAGTAAACCTTTGGAAACCATGAGGAAAAAACCTTAGTGAGATCCATAGGGAAATTTCTAATGACATGTCAAGGGATGTCTTTAATGATAAATATTAGTATGAGTAAGTGTTTAGTAACATGTCCTATAATTTTGGAAAATGATAGAGTGAGTGAATTAAATTAATTATATCCCTTTCTAGATACTACTTGTATATTTGGATTTTGAAGAAATTTACATCAGGGTAACAACTCCAACAAGGTGTGTCGAGCTTTACATGAGTGTGACCTAGTGCTTGAAAATGAGCCTTATTGTACACTATTTTTTACATTCTTGGGGGATATGTTTTGAAAAGGTATAAACTATATATGAAACATCAGGATAGATTTAAATAGGAGTTGGATATAAATAAACCATAATGAACAAAAGGTTCCATAATAAGTTTTAATAATTTAAAAATACTATAAGTGATTTTCCATGATTATATTGTTTTAAGCTATAATACATTTTTCTCATACTATACCTTATTGTTTCAGTAAAAGTAGGGAACCAACATAAACTTGCTCAATACTAAATCTGATGGAAAATTTAGTGACTATGAGAAATAGAATTGGGTAATGATTGGAGATCAAGATTGTGTGATTATGGTGAATAATCTATCACGATATATTATTAACAATGTGAATGTTTGGAGTATTACTAGGACGTTGAATAATATAAAGATGAAATTTTATGAATTTCCTAATATTGAGGAACATAGAGAAAAAAATAATTATCTTCTTTAATGTTAATAACAGTTGAAGAAGCACCTTCTGGAATACCTCAAATGGAGGGGAAGATGTTGTATGTGTGAGAAAAATGCTCATAGAGTGATGAACCTTCATAGAGTTTAATGTCTTACATATGGATAACATGGGAATTTTCCAACTCAATTTTCTGACCTGAGAACATAATTTTAAACCACGTAATGACATATTTCTAGCATATCATTAAATATGGAAGATATAAGTGTTAATGTATTTGGATTCATGAATTTTAAAATATATAAGGATTGTTATGTTTTTTTTTTACTAAGGATTTCCCTGATTATATTTAATGCTTCATATTTACAAGAAATGTGGTTTAATGGCATAGTGAAAATTTGACTAAGTGAGGATAACACAAAATTTGTTCCTGATGTGAATATAATGATGTCTACATAAATATATGATGAATAAAAATATCTAAATTTGAAGAAAATAATTTCCATGGATATAATTATAGATATTTTACAATGAGCTTGTACCCTCGTGGTACATGCTCCTGCTTTGTATCCAAAAGACCCAATATAAAATCCAGTCATGGGTGAATTTCCTGGGTACTATAGCAGGAACTGTAGTGGTGGCTGTACTATAGCATGTACTGTAGCTGTAGGGGTACTGTAGTAGTACTGTTCACCGAGGTGTCCTTTGGGCTAAAAAAATGGGCTCTCAAGCCTTGTATTCAGGCCAATTGGCCTTGGGCCTTCGGGTTTTGTAATGGGTCACCCTCTACCCAGTATAAAGAGGTATTTTCTTTAAAATAATAAATTGAGGATTCGGCCCCAACCTTTTAAAAAAATCTAATTATAGATGTTTAAAAAGTGTTTTATTCTACAATCAATGAAGTTTATAAACTTTTGGACTTAAGGATATACCCAAAAATCAATAGAATAATGAAACATGCATGGTTTCAATAAGGATGTTTTGTAATTACGGTTATTTCCATGTTCCAAGAGAATACATGGTAATGGTATTTACATGATTAAAATATGATAACCAAGATTTAACTTATAAGATGTGGGAGATAAATGTTAATCCGATTTAGTGTAATTCATTCTATAATATTGAATTTTCATCTTTCAGAAGGATTGTGTTATTATAAATTTATGGAAATTTTTAGATAAACATTAGATTAAGGTTATGAAATTAAATTATTATCTCATAATTGGTGGTTTTATGAATATTGTATAACATGTTATAAACATTTTAGTGATAAATAAGGATACAATCACCTATCATTATACTTATGGGTAAAATGATTTCTTAATTATCTAGAAATGAAAAATTCAGCTTCATTTACTGGAATGAGAGATGATGTGTGTGTTGATAAAAGAAAAAAGGATAATAATATCTTGAAATAATGAAAGAATAACTTTTCATTAAAATTCATAAAATTTAGAAAAATAATATAGAAATAAAATGATGTCCTAATAAAAATATTTTTGATGAACTGATGGCCTTTTCAATAATCATCGATTAATGAATTTGATGCTCTAAAAATTATAATGATAATTCAATTGTTTGTGATTGATTAAATTAATCACTCCATATTTATATTTTTACTTTTCCTCTAATTCTATATTTTCACTCTCTATATATGTTCTCAAATTTGGAATCTTGGTTATATGTTACTTTGGTTAACTATTATGTTTCCAACTTTCTTTTTTTAAAGGATGTATTTATATTCATTTTTATGATATGGGTTTCAATAAAATTAAAATTAATGTATTAAAACTTTCATAAACATGAATAATTTCAATGGTGAAATTAATTTTATAGGGTTTATAATGTAACACCCGAATATTTTGTGAAATTTTTTTTCCAAATTAATTTAATCTTTTCAATTTTTCATTTCACACAATACAAAATACAACTAACATTATACAAAAAAACAATATTTTTGGATTATGTTATATGAAACACCAAGATAGTATTTCAATTCACAAAAAATATAGAATATCTTGTGGTATATGTATCACGATACTTAACTAGTGTTAAACAATACATTTTCTTTTTATAGCTTTCATTACATGTAAAACTGAGTTTTACTGAATAATAGTATATTATTAAAATAATGTTATTTTATATAATAAGATATAACCTTACCGTTAAATTAGATTTTATGAATAAGATTAACTAACTTAGGAAAATATGATTTTATTAATATTAATTCATTGGTTACCAATTCATTGGAAGAGAAAATATATAATAATTGTTTATAAAGGAATAATTTTAATCTTATGGTCAGAAAGAAATTTTCTCTTTATAAATTAATGTAATTAATACTTTTGAATTATATTAATGAATTATAAATGTTATGTGTTTAATAAAATACTTTTTATATTCTTTTAATAGATTTTTGGGTCATAAGATGAGAAAAAAAAATCCAATTTTACCCAACAAAACTATATTTTCCAAGAAGATAATTTTACCGCCTTTTAATGGAGAACCCATTTAAAATAATTTTTTGGAAAAATTTGTATGTTATATTTAACAAAATATACTTATTATTTTAAATTATAATATATAAATATACTTTGGTTTAATTTTATGTACTTATTGAATAATTTCACGATTTGATGAAAAATGATTAATACATATTCCTTGTTGAAAATCACTTCTTTCATAGAGATAATTTACAGTGTTAAATTATTTTTTTATTGGTATTAAATTTTTAATATATTTTTTATTATTTAATATAATTTAGTTCATTTAAATCATTTTTACATTTAATTTAGATATAAAAACATTTCAATCTTTTGCATGTTTAAACTTTAATTACTAGTTTTATAACCCTCTGAATATGGTTAATTTGAAAATAATGACAGGAACATATGTATTATGTATTTTTTAAAATTTATTCCACATTGGGAATTATTATTTCCAAATTTTTTCAATAGTTTTCTTTTATTTTTGTTCATAAAAATATGAAAGTTAGTGGTATTTCAAATATAACAGTTAATGGTAAATCGTGTAATTATAGATTAAAATAATAATATAAAACTATAGAATTACCCTAACACTTGTCCTAATTTCATTGGATTGGTGGATTGTGAAAAAAATAATCATTGGGATTATATTATGACGTTTTTAAGACACTTGGGTGAGATTATGACTTTTATTATATTAAATATAAATAATAGTTATAGATGTAAAACTCATATTTTAATAAAAAACCATTTTAATATAAGATTATATAGAATAAAAATAAAAATAAAAATATGAATTTTAATTATTAATTATATTATTTATCATTATAATTTATAATAAATATTTAAGAAATAAATAATTACCTTCTAGGATTATATAATGATGATGTAGTAATTGTTCAATTAATGGAAGAATCAAATAAATGATATTAAAAATATAAAAACAATGATAATTTGATATAGTTAATGGATTCCATGAATTTTTTGATTAATATAACTTTTTAAATATTATTTAAATGAGTTTTTTAAATATATATTTTATATAAAATCTTTAAAAAGTAAAATAATCATTAATGTCAAATTTTAAAATAATGATATTTTAGAATAATTAATATTTTGTTAAATTATATAAAATTCATAAAAATAATAAATTTTGAAAAATAATTATGATTATTTTTAAAAGGTCATTAATTATACATTTGAGGTTCTTTGGGAATTTTATAGTGATTATTAACCCTTTAATAGTTAAAACACATGTTATCAGGTATGAGTTTAAGCGGATAAATATGGGGCCAATCTGAATGAAAAGGAATAAAAAAAAGTCAAAACATGTATAATTTAATTTTATTAAGTTACTTCAACTAAAAATAATACTATATTATAAATTAAAATGATATAATAAATTTGGATTATAAAATTGATTTATATCAATTTAATAATTTGAAAAATTCTAAGGGTTCTTCCCCTCTCCTATAAAATGTGACTCATTCTTATCCTTTCATCATAGGTAAAAAACTCTTTGGTTTGATAAGGTTATTTAAAAATAACTTCTTATATTCCATATCAACATTCTATATTCCCTAATCCAAGAAAACACGCACCTTTGAGGGGTTAAGGTTTTCATCAAAGGAGTCGTTCTAAAGAACATGTAATCGCTCTAAACGATCACTCTTTTTTTCTTCTCTTCTATAACTACTATAAATCTATGATATGTATCATAAAATAATAAATTCAAAATGTTGAATATTATGTATTTTTTATGATTATTAACACTACATTGTACAACCCCCTTCACATTGAATATGATGTGAATGTATCCCTCATGCATTTGTATGACTTACCATCTCCATATTGTTATACAATTAATTTACCATCACCATATATTATAAAAAGAAATTATGATGTGTTTATTGTTTATATATTATATTTATAATATATTAAGCTTTTAGAATGATAATAAAATTTTTACTATTATACCATATAATCATTTGTAAAATGATAATGTTTCTTGTGCGTACGTATGGAATACCATCTCGACGATGTGATGTGATTATATTTTCATCTATATTTCAATTGGAGGGTAATAATGAAGAAATATTTGAATATATATGATTTATATAACATAAAAATGATTCTGTAATGATAAAATATGGTATAATTATCTTTCTTTTAATATGAAAACAATGTTCATGCATACTTACGGTCCAAAATCTCTATAAATGGTGTATTTTAGTATCTATCTCCAAATATTACGAATAAATCAGAATAATTACATAATAAATATATATCTGATATTTTAATCATTATTATAATTTTTTATGATGATGAAATAATGATCTATGTAATATTACCATGGATATCATGTCCAAACAGGAAAGCAAACCAAAGAGGATATTTCCTGAGATATAACATTAACATGATATTGTTAATAAAAATTAATATTAATTAATGAGTTAATTATACATGGTATTAATTATATAAATATGGTTTTATGATAGATTTAAAATAAACCTATATTTATTTTACATGATGTTTTAATTTGTGATAACATGTTAAGACATAAGGTAATGGTTAATTCCATAATCTCATTATCATCGGGTTTTTTTAAATGTAGGTATATGCTAGAAAATATTTTTCATCGATGTCCATGTTTTTTAAAAGTATATTTCGAAATATTATTAAAATTATTTTATAATTTTTTTATGTCATTTTTAACCATTATTTATTTTTTACTAAATGATTTGAAAGGATTATTTTGTCATTTTCCAAATGTAGTTTTTTTTTTGAATATTGTAGAAAATTTAATGGGAGGAATGTTCTTTTAGATTATATGACCTGAATGGAATTTTACAACTTTATGATGCCTTAAGGATTTTTATTCAACAATAATATCTTATGGGATATTTTTAAAACAAAGGGTTTTATTTTATAATTGTGCTATATTTTATGAAAAGAAATCATTTTCAAAGTATAAAAAATATTTTCCTCAAGAATTATTTTCATGTGATCTATCAAAATTATTCTTCATCTCAGATAATGTTATTTGATTATATTTATTTATTAATTGGTATATGATACAATTTTACCATTATTAGTCATTCTATTTATGGTTAATTATTAAGAAGGAATTCTATTTATGAAAACCATGTCATTTCCATGGGTAATTTTATGATAGAATCATTTTTATGAAACCCATTTCATTCTAAGGAATCTGATATGATAAATGATTATGTTCTTTTGGTATGAATTTATATGGTTTTTATTATGTAATGGGTGGGACTTATATATCTCTCAAATTCATTTGTCAATGGTAATTTTTTACTGAGAACTAGAGGGTACATATGAGGGTAACCCGAGATGGAAATGATAGGGGTCGTCAGCCCGAAACAAGAGGGTGTACTGGAGGGTATCCTAAGCCTAAAACAATAGGGTACATCGGTGGGAATCCCAAGACCAAAACAATATGGTTCATGGGATGGAATACAAATTCCAAATAATGTACTATGATTTTTATCTGGAGTGTAACATTTTATGAAGGTATTTAAATGTATCATTGATATTGGATTGTCTATGATTAGGTGTATGATACATGTTCAATGACTTATTTCTTTATAAATAAACATATTATATCCTTTATGAATCATGATGTTTTAACTACTAATATTTATTCCATGACTCATTTTTATAATATTTTATATACAATGTATGCTAATATAATGTTATGATTATGACCTCATACCTTTATGCTCATGGTTATTCATACATATCGTTATTTTTAACCCTTAATGATCATTTGATCTAACTAATTTTAATGTTTCCTTCCTCTAGTTATGATGATATATTTTATTTATGATATGTAAAATATGAGTTATAGCTTTGGAGAACCTAGTTGGAGATGACATAGCTCACTTCTGTATCAATGTTTATGTTACCATGTTTCCAATTTAACTAAACTAGTACGGTTTATGGGAATATGTATGTGAAATATATTTTGTATTATGAAAAGGTACTTAATATCCTT
This sequence comes from Viscum album, assembly GCA_963277665.1. Classification (NCBI taxonomy): domain Eukaryota; kingdom Viridiplantae; phylum Streptophyta; class Magnoliopsida; order Santalales; family Viscaceae; genus Viscum; species Viscum album. Next base: position 2,057,455,421 of record OY728133.1, on the reverse strand, counting down.
GTATGAGAATCCTAGTTCGTTATAGTAAGGCTCATTTTTTGTTCATTGATTAAATATTCTGTAAATACATAACCATCCTTGTGGATGTTCATTAACCCTATTTGAATCTAATATAAATCACGCATCAACATTTTGTATATAGATAAGGATTTAATTGCTATAAAATATGAATATAATTTTTTAAACTAACCTTTAGTACATTTTTCTATATTTATATTTACCCCTTGGGGTATCAAAAATTTTTAAGGGTTATAAGGGTTTATAAATATAGTATAATGAGAGTTAATGATGATATATCATTTATAACATGATACTGAATTAAATAACATAAACCATGGGAGAATATCAAATTGAAATGAAAATAAATTGGATAGGAATATATAAATAAAGGATAATAATGTATTATTGACACTTATATCAACTTAATATCTACTTAAGAAATCGATATAATGGGGTTAAATAAGTAATATCTCATTAAAATTTTATAAAATATATTTTAATACCACAGAATGATAACAATGAAAGTATATAAAGTATACATTTAAATTTTATTATAGAATTGAAAATTTGAAGTTAAAAGATGGATTGAAAACCCATATATTGAAACATAACTTTTTAATACTTTATATGGACACCTAGTAACCATATAATCTCTTTAGAGACTCAATATAGAGGGATAACAAAGTAGAAATCTGTTCAATAATTTTGGAGTGAAGAGGAATGAGATGGATGTGTGGGTATTGATTGAAAATAAGGGATAATTATGTTTTAACATCTAAACATGGATCTTTAAGACATATATTATGGAAAATGGAAACCAATTTTGATTACCCATGGTTTTAGATCATTTTCCATTTAGCACAAGATTTTTTATTTTAATTTTTTATTGATAAAAATAATTTCTGACATATTGTTTTATATGTAGAAAATATTCTTATTCATAACATTTTATAAAAATCATGGATTTATATGTTATATTTGGGAAGATTATTTTTAGGAATAGAAAATAAATTTTATTAATTTAAAATAAGTAATTTTATGTAATAAATTTATTTTTTATAGTAAACCATTTATGTTACTTATTATATCATTGTAATACATTATGATGTCACAATACTCAATGTATATTCATAGCATATTTCTCTTTTTACCCAAAAAATCTACTATAATTGAAAATGATGAAAAAAAATCAGTAGTAGATAATTTTTTATGTTGATTCGAACATTAATTTCTTCTCAAAAAAGTACTTATATATCTATTATTAAATTTGATTAATATAAAATAGTTGTTTATTTAAGAATATTTCATTTTTTCCTATAAATTTAGATATATTATCCCATTTTAATTTTTGGGAGATTTGTGTAAATATTTTGTTAATTATAAATAAATATATATTAGTAGTTATTAAATATATTTCTTCAATTTATTTTATGGAAATAGTTTTAGATTTTATTATAAAAATAATTTCAGGTAGTATTTTATTATATAGTGTTTTAATATTATGATGAAATAATTGAATCTTCTTTGCATTTATTTTTTATTTGAATTGTTTATTCACTTAAATAGAATCTCCATTATTAGAATACTGATTCAATTAGTGTAGTTCTATTCTTGTTTCTTTCATATAATTAACCCCAGCTAATTTTTATAATATTGATCCTCTACAAATTTTAATTACTACATTTATATCATGGAAAAGTAATATTAAGAAATAAAAATCACATCATATTAGTTATAAAATTTCTCACCATTGTTGGTGAAAACATTCTTGTTGTGTTCAATATGAGTTACATACATATATTTTATCACTAATATATTAAATTGATTACAAAAGTTGATAAGCTTCCATTCTTGACTCAACACATCGAAAAAGTTGGAACGTGTCATATTTCTCCCTTTTGAGGTTATTATCCATGACCAAATATTATCTATTGATTGTTTTCTTTCAACAAGTTTTATTATAACACCTTTATGTTTATAATGGTAACCACATAGAATGAAAATGTTTACTATCTCTAGGTTTCTTATAAACCTAATAAATGATCTTCCACTAATATTTCAAAAGAAAAAAAAATTATTTTCACCACATAATGAAATTAATATTCCGAAATTTATAATTCTTCTATAATTATAGGTATTCATCACATCTTTAAGCAATTTAACATGTTAGTTTTTTACTTGTTATTTCAATATGAAAATCAGGATAACATTACTTATTGAATCACATTATTTAAAATATAATATTCTTACTCTAGCCTATTGATATACAAAAAATTCTATTTAGAATGAATTAATTCCATAATCACATTATTTGACATAACATTCCTCCTTTTATATTAGACATAAAATGTGAAAACCTCATAGAGTAGTAGTGGTACTATGAGCTATCATTATAATTTTTTTTCCAAAATTTTAATATATCTATATTAAAACATTTCCAATCATCATTATTTCATTTTTAAACTCATCTTTGACCGGTATGTAGTTTCATTAAACTTATAGACTATAATCATTAGGTAATACTCTGAATAATAATAAAAATGCAATTTTCGATGAAATACATTGAATAAAAACCTTCAGTTCATTATGGAGAGTTTTATGACCTCATGTTACCCATCCCATATTATAGAGGCTTTCGATTAGCTATGAGGGGATGATTTTATCATGGGGGAGAATAAAACCTTAGTATCATACCCTTGTACCAATAATATAGAAATAATATATAATTACTAAGAGTAAATAATCTTTAAGAATAATAATATCATGTGGAATATATGTTATACCATAAATAAATGATCTCCCAATTTGAAAATCCATTCCAGAATATAAAATAAGGTAACTATATTAATAAAATTAGTATCAATATTATAAAATACATCCCAACTTCACCACCAACTCCAAAACCATATTTCATTAACTACACATCATAAGGTCTGTTTTCCTCACTGGATCCCTAATCAAAAAATTTCTAGGCACACAATGTTTCTCTTATAGTAGATTCATAATAATACCATAAGGACAACACCGATACATAATTAACACGAGTGTACATAATATATAATACCCGATGTCAATATATCAACTAAACCTATAACCACACATGATTTAAATCATCATGTGCTAGCCAAGACACCATGAACCCAAACCCTACTTGATTTTGAAATATCTAGTAAGGATGTCCATATATATCTATTAGGTGTTTATTATAAGGAAACACAACATGACCCACCCTGAAGAGGTCACTATTAGGAAAACCGCATGCACTATCCTAGTGGTGGTTGTTATCCTAGATTGATGGTAATTACCACCCACCATTATTGATGTAATTTGATAACCCATCAACCCTGCATTATAACTACAACATTCTACTATATATGATGTATTATCTACATATTCTTTTTTAACAAATATTACAAAAAATAATATCCATGATCCATCCCATCCCATAAATTATCTATCGTTCTCCATCATCCAAACATAATCACACTCCCCTTACAAGGGCTCATCTATCCAAAACTGGGAAACCTATTAATCCTTATACCTAATGCAAGGTTCCACCATCTATGAAATACTAACCATAATACTCAGAATAGAATGTTCAACTAATGATTCTCAATAAAAAATACAAGAGCCTAAAAATAATGAATAAGATCACAAATCATACATGATATTCAATGGCCACTCACTCACCCACATGAAGCATCAATAAGAAATGGTATCAATCATAAACCATCATCATGAAATAAAAACGTATATATAATAACATATATGTTATGTAACTTCCTTACCAAATTTTGAAATCGTTTCCATGGTATGTTAATGGTGTTATCTCATGAAACAAGTTATCACACTGACCTAAAAAATCTTGATTGCCATGAACTCATATAAAAAGTTAAAAATAAATAAAAGGTTTCTATATCATAAAACAAAGAAGAACATAAACATTTGTAGAACAAAACCTTATTGAAGAATTGTACCACTAATTTTATAATCATATATTGTTTGAAGGATGAATAAAATGTTGTTCTTGGATAGTTACAATAGGATAAGTAACAAAGTTAAGGACTCAAAGACATTATAGAATGAAAATTATCCTCAAGATGGTTGTTTGATACACCATCACCATAAATAAATCACTACAAAAAAGATGGTATGATCACATAATCCAAAATAATGTTATTCCATGATCAAATAAAGTAAAAGAAAGAAAACTATAAAAATCAAAAAATTTGACAAAAAACATTCACATATTCCCCAAAAACCAAAAGCACCATAAAATAAGGATAAAAGGAGGCCATCGATTGACCAAGGAGAAACAAAAAGGAAGAAAAACGTACATCCATTTCTTCACTAAGAGTTTAACTCAAATCCATTCCCTAAAATTCCAAAATGATAAATACATTAAAGGGATCATTTAGGAGAGATAATAAAATCAATTAATAGTTTCCAGGTATCAATTAATAACCACATTATGACACCCGAAATTAAACCCCATACAATTTATATTTTTGTAACGTTAGGTTATGAGAAGAGGGGTAATTGAATTACGAAATTTCAACATTTTCCAAAGTCTAAATGACATAAACCATGGCCTATCGATGGTCATGGTTGTTCTTGAATAATAAAGAATATAACAACATGAAAAATTATATTTTTTGTTAAATAAAAGTCAATATAACATAACCACACCTTCTTATATGTTGTGGTGTGGATGTATAGTACATGTTTCACTGAGAAAATATATGAAATTATATACACCCACAACCATGTTCTTGAAATGTTGTTTAATTTCCATTTTACACTTTGGGAACACCACAACTACCACTATGGAAGTGATTATCACCATTGTATCCCAAAAACAAATAAATAACATCACTAGGAATATAAAATATATTAAAAAAATTCAAATTATCCACCCAGACATGTTTCACTACACAAACAAAATAAGTAGAATAAGTGAAAAAAGACTTAGCATAAAAATATATAGAAGCTCACAGTCTATAAAATAGTAAGTGTATTTAAATGACCATAAAGACAATAGGGATTTACCTTTATCCTCTTATAGGTAAGGCATCTAGAAACAAAACCTACAATGTCCCTCTTAATATATAGCCACTAAAACTCCTTCATGAGGATGTAGATCATCTTTTTTTCATGGATATACTACATGTATAGTGATATGGAAGAATGTAATTAGTTTTTCCTTGATAGAGGAAGGGGCTACAACCCCCCCTCCCCCATGTCGATGGATCACAGAATTCGCATCTAACGACCACATGGGAATTGGGTCACTATAATACAGTTCTTTCTACATCATAAAAAAACACTAGGTAAGTCGACTATCTATCATTAATCTAATTCTCTATATAATATTTTTCCACATACATAGTCTACATAATGAATCACCATGTACTTATTAAAACCATATATACTCTACATAATGATATTCATGATTTCAACCTCTCTAACCCATATCTATTGATATACCTATTATAGTTCAATATCGGAGAATCCCAAGGACCCCGATAATTGATAAAATAGATCATTGATACTATCCATGGGATATCTATTATTTACCATCACATAATTCATCTTTCGATGATATATATAGAGAAAATTAATATCATATTCCTTCTTAGGGAAACATGGTTTTTGTTTCTATAAAAAGTGTCAATTTAATTCACTAGATTCTACGAGATATGATCTTAGAGAACATATCATTCTGCACTCATCAATTTGACTGGTTGTGGAGCCCGAACGGAGTTACAGATCAGAAGTTATGGCCGTTTGAAGGCAGAATCTTGTGAATGGCCATCGATGAATTTTTTTGGGAAAAGAATGGATATACGCACTAAAATAAAATCTTGCATTTAAAAATAGAATCATGCATGTAAAAATGGAATCTTTAATGAAAAATGGATTTTCGTGTAAATGTATAATGGAATTTTATGTGCATCGACACTCATGGTTTTCCCTATAAATAAAAGTTCACCCCTACATTCAGAGAGGGCCCTTGAGGGTCGGTCACCGCTCTAATGCACGTAAGTCTTCATTTTCCATGCATATGTGAAAATACCTTCATATTTCAAGCAAAACATCACTTTTTCATGAAAAAATCCCAATGTTCTTAATTTTTCAGGAAAAACATTATTTTTTCACGCAACAGTGCCACTGTGCCCAATTTTTCATGCAAAAGTGTTTCACATGACCAAATGCACGCACACATTCCCTATTGCGTGCAGAGATCCTCTATTTCTCCCCCATCTCCCCTATTACATTAAATTCCATCCCTATTATGTGCACGACCCCTATTCCATACACATCTCCTATATTGCACGCACTTCTTCCCTATTGCGTGCAAGCCTTATCTATTGCACACAATCCTTCCATCTTGTGTGCATCTCATCATGTGTGTAACCCATATTACACAGAACAGTGCACAAGTTTGCACCCTATAGTTCATACCATGGGGGTATCACCCCCTGCAGCCCCTCTTGGGATCTGTGTTGGGCTAGGATCTTGGCCCTCTGGGCCGGTCCCTTTGTTACCAACACTGACCACCATGAAAAATGTATAGTCACACTATGATGTTTTCAGGCTAGGATGCTGACATTTTCTATTGTTCCCTTATCTGCATCCTCCTTCCACCTAGGAATACTAGGATTTGAGATACTTATCCCCACACCATGAAACCCCTCGAGTCAAAATATTCCTCTTGGTTTTCTTTCTATTCCATCAGTTGTAATTCTCTTCATCTATTCAATATGTACCTTGAGTCGAACCATTCCTCAAGAAACTCATCCAAATCCCATCACCTGACTCCTATGCCAGGTTGTACCAGAAAGGGCCTCCCTTGACTAAGTCCCAACACCAGCCATTACTAGGTTCAATATGCTTAATAGTTCAGTCTATATGACTTTAAACTGTAGTAAACCCAATGTTACAAACATAGGATGCTTCTTGATCCAAACAAGAGATACCTTATTCTCTAAGAATAATTTTTCAATAGTCTTATCTACACGACTCTAAACAGTAGTACACCATATATAGAAAATATAGGATGACTCTTACTCCAAATAGAATATTCCTTACACTATAATCATAAGATTCCAATATTCCTCTATATGTGTCATTAAAATGTAGTACACCCTATGTTACAAACATAGGATTCCTCTTAATCCAGACAATAGATGCCTTATGTGATAGGAGTAATATGCCTACATTCCACTCTACATGACTATAAACTATAGTATGACCTATCATTAAATAAGAGGATGCCTCTTGTTCCAAAAAATAGATGAACTATGTATTATGCCTAAGATGCCTCATGACATGATTACAGTGCTGTAATTACAAGAGAGTTGGAATCCATTCAAAAATTCCATCACTATACCTTCTGCTTTCCATTAATTTCATTTGAATCTTCATCCACTATGTCTGAAGGGACCCTTTAACAGACTAGTCCCATGCTGCCTTGGCTCACTTACTGTTCTGGGCCAATGCCCCAGAAGACTTCAGAAAACACTTCGAGTCGGGTCTTGTGTTTTGAACAAGGTCAACAGTCGACCCAGATTTATTTTTTCCCATTCTAGGCTAACACGATATGTATGTCATGTTTCCAACACGGTCAATATTTATCCTTTGTCGTTACATCACCCTCACGATGTTTTGAATGTCAGGAATGTGATTCACACATTCTACCCCCTTTGTTCAGACCGATTCCAACGCCATTGGCGCTATCCCTCTTATGAACTTATTCATAGGTGTTGGTCCCAATTATTTGCCTCAACCCACAAGTTATTTGGGATTCCCTCATGGCCATAAATTAGGAATACATTATGGTAAGCTTCAATGTGTAATCCCCATCCATTGTTTCCACTCTTTCTTGGAAACCGAGAAGCTTCTATGCGTCAGCCCCATTCCACATTGCTACTCCATATCGGCACCCGGGAAGCTCCGACGTGCAATCCTCATCCATCATATCCATTACTTATTGGAACCTAGGCATGATAAAAACTATTTATTCTTCGGATATCCGTGCTAACATGGACCCTCAATGGAAAACTCCATAACACCCCCTCACCAAGACATTGCCGGTGCTTTTCCCACACCAAGGGTAAAAGCATGTCACTTATGTATGTCCTAGAGGTGTAGAGAGAACCCACCTTATCTGAGCAGCAGGAAATTAAACATCCAAGCACCATCATCCTTAGAACATGATGTTAAACTACAACCCCGCCCCATGTATCATACGCAGGGTGCCCCATCTCAGACATTCTCTATGCCTACTTGTCTCTACGGGGGTGAGATATTCTTGATATAGAATGAGATCCTCTTTGCGGGAGTGGCGTCTATCCACGGAGGAAGGGAAACCACCTTGTTGTAATCCCCTAGCCATTCTTGCAGGAGGTAGTGCCCTTACTCTTCCTTTATTTCTTCATGCCAAGAACCTCATGGGGGATGGGCACCGAGACCATCTTCATCCCATCCATCTCTCTCGGGATTTTGTCACCACTCGGGCCTCCATCCTGGAGTAAGTCCCAATATCCATATCCATACGCTCCTAACCACGTATAATCCCCGGTTTCCACTTTGGGCTACAGACTACGCGTAAGCCCGAGTTTCTATTTTGGGCTTCTAACCACTAGTAATCCCCATTCCACTTCCACGGACGCAAGTTTTGCGATGTGATCATCTGGTATTTTTTGCCTCTTGTTTCTAAAATAGAGCATGACTCACGTGGACTTAGAGAAAGCACCAAACATGTCCTCCTCTATGGGAAGCCTAAAGTGTAATCCCCACACCATCCCAAACTACATGGACTTTGATCCTTTCCATGGATGGGTGCGTAGGAAGACTCTCTACGGTTTAAGCCCAAAAACCATTGGTCCTGACTCCCTTCATGTCAGTTCACCACCCATCATGAACTTCATGGATTTGATCCTTGCTAAGTCAAGGTATGTGGGAAGACTCTCTGAGGTTCAAGCTTGACAACCATTGGTCCTGACTCCCTTCACGTCGTTTCACCATCCATCCTGAACTACATGGAATTTGATCCTTTCTAAGGCAGTGTACGTAGGAAGCCTATCTAAGGTTCAAGCCCGATAACCACTGGTCCCAAGTCCCTTCATGTCGGTTCACCATACACCATACCGAACTATGTGGCATTGATCCATGCCAAGCCAGGGTATGTAGGAAGCCTCCATGTGGTTCAATCTTGACAGCCATTGGTCCTGACTCCCATCACATCGTTTCACCACACACCACCCCAAACTACGTGGATTTTGATCCTTAACAAGTCAGGGTATGTAGGAAGCCTTTTTGAGTTTTAATTCCGACAACCATTCATCCCGACTTCCTTCACATCGTTTCACTATGCACCATCCTGAACTACATGGAATTTAATCCTTGTTAAGGCTGGGTACGTAGGAAGTCTCTCTGAGGTTCAATCCATACAACCATTGGTCTCGACTCCCTTCATGTTGGTTCACCACACACCATCCAAAACTACATGAACTTTGATCCTTTCCAAGGTAGGGTACCTAGGAAGTCTCCATGAGGTTAAAGCCCGACAACCATTGGTCCTGACTCGCTTCACATTGGTTCACAACACACAATCTCGATCTACGTGGGCTTTGATCTTTTTCTTCTAGATAGGGTATGTAGGAAGCCTCCATGAGGTTAAAACCTATAGAGAGGTAAGCTGTTGTGCCCCCATTCAATAGTAAATTATTTTAAACCCCATCCAGCGGTAAGACATTGTGACCCAATTTAGTGGTAAGCCAATTTAAAACCCATCTAGTTGTATGACATTGTAATCCCCTACCCAAAGGTAAGCTGTTGTGAAACTCACACAGTGGTGAGATTTTGTGATCCCCATTTAACAGTAAGATATGTTCAACCCAAACCTTGTGGTAAGACATTTTCATCCCATCAGTTGGGACCCATATCTCTGGTCAGTTCCAGTGGTGTCATATCAACCTTGGGATTATAACGATGTGTAAGCCTTAGTATATCATCGGGTCGTTGTCCACTACTCACACCCAAATCCTATACTCCATCCTGAACTTCGTGGACTTTGATTCCCTACCACGTGGATACGTAGGAGGTCTCTTTGAGGATCAAGCCCAACATCACTGTCACCCTCGAGTCGATTCTATCTCATTCTACATCCACTTCACTTAATCATCCATTATCCATCTTGATTATTACTTGAGCTGCTACATCCTGGTGAGATCACGTCTATTCACCTCCTAGAATCAGTGTTATCTCTTAGGGTTTCACCAATCTGTTCCACTCTAGTCAATGTTCTGATCAGTCTGTTATGTCTCCGCTGGATGTTAAACCTATGAAAAACCATGTGTTAAACATGGGAAGCTGAAAAACCCTCAGATAGATGCCTATGACATATAATTACCCACATTGGATGTTCTATTACTCGAGCTTCCACACCCTTGAGATGCTTTATAATACGGGAGAGAAACCCATACACACTAGTGTTCCAACATACAGACATGCCAGTGTTGCCCACCATGACTACTCCCCCGACCTAAGTTTACTTCCCTGGATGAACCCCTTGGAATGACCCAATAAAATTAGTGTATTTAACCAGCATCCATGAAGTCATGGTGCCATGAAGAGTTTCATAAACAACATCTTAATCTATAAGGGAGACCCGGACTAGGTAACGAGTTCTGAGGAGGAATCTACAGAAGGAAAACCAACATCCCATCATCTCGTTTTGATCAAGGAGAAAATGTCCCAGAATAATAGATGGATGCTGCACGCCTTTGGAATGTGGGAATTGGAGGCACTAGTTAGTGCGTCCTTTTAATCCTCAAACAGATGGATGCACAGGCCCCAAAAAAAAGTGTCAAAAATAATAGGTTGACCTCATGGTGATGTACATAGCTTCAGAAATATGTTTTATTCAAATTCCACAAATTGTTACTTTATTTCTATTAGCTCAGATGGTTCCATAAAATAAGGGGGTAATCAATGCTTCACATACCCAACATGAGATTTATATCGATGTCAATACCTCTATTAACAACATTTCATCTATAGTCTTCAAGGAAGGTATCATAATAGGTATTTAGATCTAGTAGAAATCTATAGGGGTCTACAACTAATCCTACCAAAATATCCAAGACTTCAATCTACATCGTGAATGACACAATATTACGTGTGGTGGAACCATCTCAATATTCTCCATGTTCCCACTCTCTAGTAAACATGTACTTCTCGTTATTGGGTTTTTTAAAATATACCATTATCAAAAAAAATTCCATTTTTTATTATAAGGCTATCAACTAGTCTAAGAAAATAATCAAATTGATTATCTTCATCTATGAAATCAATATTTCTCATTAATTTTAAAAACTAGAAGAAACTATAGAATACTATTTATATCTCTAAATCTGGTACACTTCAAGGACCAATGTTTTATTGAGAGAATGTAACAAAGAATAATACATGAATGGAATGTTGATAATGGTAAAAAAATGTTATAATTTAATGGAAATGGAAGCACTAACATCAAAAAAACTATTAGATAATATATAAGTGATTAATATTGTACCTCTAATAGTAGAAAATCCCTCACCACAATCTAGTGGACATTGATCTAATATATAAACTAAACCTTTATAATCCCCACACCACTTCTATTGAGATTGTATTTTGTAGGAGGTTTTCATCCCCTTTTGAGCCCTTACTCACTTCAATCCCAGATCTCACAACACACCTCCAAGAATCCCTCCGAAAATGATGATGTTAACCATACTTTCTAAAAGTGTGGCATTCCACATGTTTATTCCTATAATGATTATTATAATTCCACCATTGGTCATAATTGAATCATATTTTGGAATCATCTATAATTGAGGTTATAGAGGGAGTAATTCTATAACCTCTCTTTCTGCAACACTAATTCACCTAGACATACATCCTATTCATTCTTCCATAATAATCTACTATAGTAGTGACAGGAATATAATTCAATATTTTACTATGGATAAAAAAGTAATATTTTATCTTTTTACTCCTCTAAACACATCGCAATGGCCAATTCCTTACGAAACACCTCTATACATGTCATCATGTCAAAGAACCTAACCAAAAGTATGAACTATGGTCGAATACCTATCTCAAAGTTCATATCCTTTATAAACGCATTATTATTTAAAGAGGAGAAAAATTCCTCAACTCTGTAATATGAGAATATTATGAAGATATGATCATATAAACCTTTTACCACTCCATAAAATATTTGGAATAATCAAAATTCATAATTTCATAAAAATGTTCCTAAAAAACAACTACTTTATGGATAACCATGTAAGACCATCTCATCATCCAATTACTATCACGGTCATCCACTATCTCTTGGAAGGTCCATGAAACATGAATGTTTATAGAATCACTTTTCCATCCATATGAACCTTTACCATCTTGAAAATTACCTTGATAATATACAAAGATTCCTCAAAATCATGTGATCTACTAGATGCCTAAACATCTTGAGGGTTATGGAGCTCTGAATCCTGAGAATTATCAGTCATGGAATTATGGATGTTTTTACATTGAATGTTCACTATCCAAAGTATTCCACATGAAACAATTTATTCATCCTGAATCACTAGTTACAATAGAAGGTCATGTTTGGGTACATTTTCTTATATTATTAGTGGGGGAACATGATTATCATGGTGTACCAAATCTAATGATCTTACAAAACAACTCTATAAAAACATTTCTGAAATTCTCAACGGTTGTTTAAAATTTAAAATTTTTTAAATCATAACATATCATTACTATTGAATTGGATAATATGAGGATACCAAAGGAGTCTACCAATAACCCACGTTATAACTTCATATTAGAAAAAATTACACCCTCCCTATATATTAGTCATAGTCATATATATAAAAACACAATAAAATTCTTAAGGTAAATTAATTAATGCCATTATACATATATTACAGTTTTAATGAAAATGATATTACACAAAAGTAAATAATTTATTTATCCCAAATAGATATCAATAATCCTGGGATAAAATTATATAACTACTATTTAGTATAATAAAAATTATATAAAAAGTATGTGATCCTACACTATTATTTTTGATGAATGAACCCACCCACAAATCCAAAAAATAACTATAACAATGATCTTATCAGTTGTAGATCAAAGGTATATTAGACATGATATAGTTAGGCACATAAAAGATCCCCCACCCGAGTCCCACCAAAAATATATCCTTCCTAACATCCCTCAGGTTATTCATGAAGAAATGTAGAAGAATTTTATCTGATACTGTTATATAAGTCTCTACCCCAATCCACCTGGTATATTATGATGAGTTACATGACCTCATGCATAGGTCTCGTCCTGAAAGAAGCTATCAAATAATGATGAGGGTCGAAATTCTATCAGTGTGTAGGCTAAATGTCCAATATCATACACATTCAAAAGTAATGTAAATAACATATATAAAAACTCATAATAAAAAAATTTACAAATAAAATAATATCATGTGTAATACATTCAATGAAACAACGAACGAGATCCCACTATGTGATACAATACTAGTGTATAAAAAAGGTATGAAAATAATTAAAATTATCTATAATAGTCCAGAGAATGTCCCTTTATCACCTTTGACTCCAATCCCTTGTATCCTCAACTCCACATCATAGGTCCCCTGTCTTTTATAGATCATTGGAAAATAAATATAAATATATATATATATATGCACTGATATGAACATACATATTGTATGTAATAAATCCTATAGGACACCACCAATGTATCCTTATCATGAGTGGATATAATATATAATATTATACATCATGACATATGTAAATCATAAAAAAAATATACATCCAAACATGTGTAAATTCATCATGTTCTAATAATGAAACTAAGAACCTTGACCCCACCTACATTAGCATGACGTCATTAAGGATTCCAATATCTTTCAATAATGTATCGCCTAAAAGGAAACACCACACTCCCTAACTTGGTGGTAGTTATTAATGTGAACATCGCATGCCCCACAATAATGGTAGTCATTATTATTAGATGTTGGTAAGCCCCACTTGACATGTTTCATGTAAATAGATAACACATCATCCCAACATGGAAATTTTAATGTTTACCTTGAATAATATTAATTATATACCCAATAATTGTATATTAATGTATCACTAATCATGTTCATGATCTGAACCATACAATCATAACATTCTTTATCTTTTGTCCATCATCAAATCATCATAATCCCCCTAAAAGTGGTTATCGTACCAAAAATTGGAAACCTCAGCATCATAGTACCTAAAGCACGGTTCAACATACTATGATATTACACATGAAATATACACCATAAAAATGAAAAAATAGTCATATCATGAAAAAAGACATCACATGAAAACTATTACATCACAGATCAATCATAGGTTTCAAGGGACACTCATAGATCCACATATAAAATTATAAAGAGAAAGTATAAAGAAGAGAACATCATCATTAAAACTTCTTATAGAATTAACAATCTGGTAAAGAACTTCTCAAATCAAGATTTCTGTCAACATCAAGGTACATCAAGGGTATAATCACCTAAAACTTGTTCACAAACTATCTAATACAATATCACTCTCTAATAACTTTTAGATATTGTTACATATAAATAAAAAAATTGATCAAGGTATATGGAATAAATAATGGGTAGAACAATACATATATGATGAAGAATACTGAAAATGATGAAATCTTATACTAATTTAAGGATTAATAATTTATTTTTCATGGACAATGACAATAGGTTTTGTAACTAAGAAAAGGCCCCTAAAACATTATAGAATTCTAGAGATCACCAATTATTTAAAAACATAATTAGAATACATGTGGAATCATCATATAATCCATAAAAAAATTATTCCATGACCAAACATGAATTAATAAAATAAATTTGTCCAAACAACAATGATCTCCAAAAATAATCACCAAATCTCAAAAAAAAATGAGTCACGAGGGAAGAAAGATAAAACATGTCCTTCAATAGACCAAGAGAAAAAAAAGATGAATCATCTATGGCTATAAAATTCCTATGAGTTTCTACATAATCCATTCCATAAACAAATATATCATAATAGTATTAATGAATCAACAATGATGGATCATCAAATTCATTATTAAGAGTTCATAATTGATTAATATCCTCATTATAACTTGAAAATTATTCTCTGTGTCTTTTACATTTCATTTATGTTTATATAAATGAAATTTGAGAAATAAATATTTATATTTAAACATTTACTAAGCCTAAACAACATACACTGTGTAATAGCTTTGGTAGAGGCAGTTCTTGAAAAGACCTGGATGAAAAAGCATAGACTATTATGCGTTGGATAACTGTAAACTAGTTTTCCCTAAAAAAATATTCCAATACACATTGGTGTGTCTCCCCTAGATGGTTTCTCTAAGGGAAACTAAAAAAATATTCAATTTCAATGACTCTTCTCTTGTAATGTCATTTTGTTTCTCATTTTTTCCATCATTTAATGTTATCTCCAGCACTTATACCATGGTGTTTCTTGTTTCTCCTTGAAAAAAACTAATTACCAGACATTATCTTTTTCAAGAAAATCAATTCATCCAAGGATCCACCCAAGAATGGATCAAATCTTAAACAATAATGAAATGAATGGAAACAATAATTCATATAAAATAAAAATGATTTTCTATATTTACACATTAATTATTCTTATAAATAAAGCATAAATAATGAATTAAGACTCAAGATACATTCACCATAATGTTTAACTCAACATCATCATACTAAATACATAACCTTAACATAGGTTCAATATATTCTAAATTATTATCTTTCATTGACTTAATATTATTCCAATATAGATTGTATTTTATATCTTCTTCCATTTCTACCTATTGTTTTGATATTATCAATGGATCACATTCAATATATAAAAATACATTATATTCTTATGCAATTCATATTATACCCATTGATTCCAGAATCATATACTAGAATCTGATTCTATAATTAACTTCTTAATTTTTTGGCTTATTCTTATGAATGATATGTATATTAATCATTTCAGATTCACCATTCAAAAATATATTATTCATATTTTCATTATATTCTAGAAAAAAACCATGTTCTATGTAGAATAAACACCATCCTTACTATTTTCATGGTACTAGATGTATGCTACAAGACATATATTTTTTAGAAATACATCTTTCATCTATCATTTTATGAACTCTCTACAAATATGGCTTGAATAACTATTTATATGAACAATTTGAATGTTTATAAATTAATTATAATCAAGGAATTATTTGTTTGAATTTAAAAAACTCAATAATATAATCTTATATATATTCATGATTAACTTTCAAAAAATATCTAAGAACAATCATTTATATATTATAATTTAATCCTTTTAAAATTTCAGTTATTATAGAGTTATTGACCTATATCCTCAACACATCTTCCAAAAACATTGATTATAGACACCTAAGATATTTCCTCCTATTGAAATTCCTCATGGACATTTATGTTTCATTAATTTGTTTTATACTTTATCTCAATAAAATCATTTTTTGTTTACCATTTATTGTTATACATAATTGAAAAAAATATAACATACCATAAGTAATTACAGGGATTATTCAAAATTAAAAGATGATTTTCATGGTCTCAAAGAGCTATTTGTGAGTTATGATTTCTCCTTCCTATAATCCATATTTTACTTTTATTAATTTCTATTTTATGAATTAATTATTATAAAATTTGTCTAATGATATTCCATTATAGTATACTAGAAATAGTTTCTCTACTACATATCTATATTTGGATGACAAATTTTATGAAATGAATATATATATTTTTTTATAGTAATATATTATAAAAGAATAATATGAGTCATGTATCCATTTTACCTTTGTCTACCCAATCCTTGTATAAAAGTTTCTCAAATATTTCATATGTAGATGAAAAAACTGGGAAATTTTTTCATAAACTCTAGTTCATAAATAAATATTTCATAATTATACAAAAACATTATAATAATAAACATACATTTATAAATAATGAATTTTTATCCAAAACTATTATGAATGTAAAAATAAAAATTCATATAATTAAATTATTATTTATATAAAAAATATTGGGTGTTTGTATAGAGGATATCCTATAATTTATTATACAATTTTTCAAATATTTAATGAATTCTATTTTTATATATCTCATTATCATATCAAAAACTCAGAATGTTATATTTTTTACGTAATTTTCCACATTTTAATCCTCTCTCATGATTATCTATAACATCATTAAGTTATTTCACGAAAGTATCTAATTATGAAATCATATTCTCAAGTAATGAAACATTAACTAAATTTTTTAGAATAACAATCACTGGAATAATATATCCTTGAAGACAATTAATTATGAAATTTAGGAAAAAAATAATTATAAGAAAATTTTCTTATAATCGATGGATTTTATATATCTGAATCGTATATAAAATTCTAGAAAAGTAAATTTTCCATTAATTTTAAAATAATGAGAACATAAAAAGTATATTTGAAATTCTTCTAAAGATAATTAACTAATCATATTATTTTTCGACCCATCTATAACTGCCTTTATTTTGATCCCATGATTCATATTATTTATGGATTACTGACTATCATTATTAATTCTAATAAGATTATAAAAAACAAAATTATCAATTTTTAATACATTATATCCAACCTAACCCTTCACCATAATATAAATTTATTAAAAATAAAACTTAGTTATAAACTATGACATGAAATAATTAATTTTAAGGCTTAAAACCATTTGTGATTTGATATTTTAGAAATTATAATTTTAATAAATATCTCATATTGAATTTTAATTAATTTATACAACTATAATATCAAATTCTTGAATGATATCTTTGGAAAATTTACTGAGATATTGATTAGAATCACTCTTAGAAATATTTTTTGATATTGTATCCCCTTATAATTTCCACAGAATCAGATCCACCAATTGTTTCATTAAAATCAGATTCATTAGTAGAATTAATTTAGATATTGACACATATAATACTAACATACATGGAAAAAACCTGATCATGTTATTCAACATATACTCTATCAACTTATAGAACATAACTAGAATTAATTTTACATTAATTTAAGAAAATAATTAACAACTTTCTCTAATTATTCACCTATCATATTATATGAATTAATTATATTTACCTAAACTCTAAAAACATCAATTATTTAACCATCTATACTTTAGTATTATAAGTATAATAATATTTAGAATTTTTTATTCTATAAATTTCAATAATATAAACATTATTGAATGTTTTGACATTAATTCTATTTATGAGACTCCCATCATAATGAATTATAAAATCAAGATCATTAAACACAAAATCACAATTACTAACTTTTTTTAGCATCTCTAAAATTATATTTTCCTTATGAACAACAAATATAATATTTATATTTAATTTAAAAAAAATTAATTTATTTTACAGGTCAGTTGTCTTTTAAATAAATTTAAATATGATTTATAGCAGTTATATTAATCTCTTTTTTCAACATAACTATTTTAATACTATGAAACATGTGATATTCTCCAAAAATAATTACCAATTATATCAATATTCCCTTAAAAATTGTTACCCCACTTCCTTAGTGGAATTTCTAATTAATGATTTTTATTAACATCAAAAATAAAAAAATTAATGAAATTTATAATTAATTAATAACCCATTTTCTTGAAAAATCCACCAGAAATATTATTTTGATACTATATTTGTTAGAATACTACTTATTAAAGGGAATCACTCCATGAAAATTAATAATGTAAAAAGTCTTCCAAATTTATAATTTTTCAAAAATTATTTTTTCCATTTTTTAGTTCGTCAACATACATACAATTTATCTATAAATGTTTTTATTATTTTCACTAATCATTATACACAAATAAAAGTTTTCTTTAAAAATGAAATTTCACAAACACATCTACACTAGGTGAAATTAAAATCATTGAAAACATGTCTGAAAACTATTATTTTATATTAAATTTGATTAAGAAATTATTTTCAATATAATTATTTTCACGTTATAAAAGACAAATTATCTTGAGTTTTTATCTCACCACCCTCTATGAAATAATATATGAATTAAAATATGCATTCATAAGGGACATAGATTTTTATATATTTTTTATAAATTTAATCTATATATATATTCCATTTATAATAAACAATAAAAATATACACTATACTTATCAAATAAAATATCCTATTATCATAAAAACATTTATCTTATTTTTTAGAGACATGTTTAGAAATATCTGTTTAAAAAATGAACTCACACTTCTAAAATTAAAAAAAAAAGTCTTTAAAATTTTATTCTTCTTATTTAACAATTAATAATAAATAAGATTACCAAATTAAATCACTCTTATATGATCTAATATTATTTATTTCTTTTAAAACGTTTCGTGATAATAATAGATAGTTCCCTATATCTTCACAATAATTCCCATATTGTTCATAAGTATAAATAATCAATGGTATTTAGGTTAGGAATCAAGGAATATGATTTTCATTATCAATTTAGCTCAACTATTTTACTTAGGGCATAATTTATTTGAGATTATTTGGATTGATTTAATGTAAAAATATATTTAAAGTGTTTAAATAAAATAAACCACTTTGAGGCATGATAAAAATAAAAACATTTCACAAATTAAATGAATTCAAAAACAATATCAACATAAAAAATTGAAATCACACATAACTATTGTAATAAATGCATACATGAAGTATTGAAATTGAATTTCAATATTACATATCATTTTTAAATTAAATTTAAAAACCTAATAAAATTACAATTAATGAAGGTGTCATCAAATATTTAAATATATTTTTCAAAGGATATGTGATATTGAACTAAATTTTAAAAAATATTGTATTGAAATTTAAATTTCTCAAGTATGATAAAAAATACCATCTATGTGTAAAAATATATATAAAATCTAAAAAATAGATTTTACATATTCAAAAATAAAAATAAAATCATACAAAATAAAATATACCCATAATAATATTAATAAAATAATAACGATGAGATAAAAAGGTCCATAAAAATATACATACTAATAGATATTTTTTAGCAATATACTGAAGAGAGAAATTATAACTTTCGGATTTATCTCTTAAAAATGATTATCGATATTCATGTATTAGGTTTTAAAATTAAAAATTGCATTTCAAGAAATTTTGATACCAATACTATTATAAAAATTGATAAACACTTGTTTAAAATGAGAAACATAATATTTAATGCTCCATTTCATTATCAAAACCTAATCACAAAAAACTCTCAGCTGTAGCATATTAAACATCATTAGTTAATAGTGAAAGAACATATTTTTTCTTACTACACAGTGAAACTAGTGATCTAACCTAGAAATGCAATGTCCAAAAATATCTATTTTATAAACATCGAAAATTGAATCACAATATTATATGAAATCAAGACCACTAGTTTAATGAAATATAAAATTGTGATTCATTGAATCCTTAATGATCCTTAATATCATTTTCATAATTCAAATATAATTTTTTCGATTTATTTTATGTATTAAAAAATGAAACATATAAAACAAGATATTTGACTAGCTCGTAGTATGAAGTAATAAACTCTCAATTGTTCCTCTATATAAAGTTAATTAAACTATTTTTAAAACTCCATCAATATCATGATTATTAATATAAATTGGATAAATTATATATAATTTTCTACTTTAAATAGAAAGCGTCATTTAAAATTCATGTGTTTATTTATTTGATTCAAAATATTATAAAAAAATTTAATATATCTAAAAGATATGAAAAGAAAATTAAATCCCCTCTCATTTATGCTCAAAACCCTTTTTGTATATATTAAAAGAATTAAATAACCTTTTGATTATTGAAAAAAATTTCATCATTATTATATATATATATATACACATGTATAATATTTATTGAAATAATTTCATTAATGAAAATACAGTCTTCCTTCTCAATTATAAAACATTTTTTCTAAAAAATATAAATAATCTCTTTATTCTATTATTTATCATTATTTTTATTCCCATACAAAGGATAAGTATTATTCTAAACAGAATTATTAAAAATAAATTTTTTAAATTAAGTAGGTTGTTTAACATAAATAGACATTGGAATATAACCATTCTATGAAAGAGATTTACTATATACCTATAAAATAATGGATTTTAATCATACCAGTATGATATGATGATTCAATAAGATTCAGATGTGTCCCAAACCTTTTTTATGGGTTATCATAATCAATTATAAAATTTTAATTCCCCATTAATATAACAAGAGGGCTAACCACATGTTTTTATTTGAAGAGGCATTGAATTTATATCACTAAAAAACGTTAATAAATTTATATTTGTTTGTTTTTCTATTTTTAATTTATGATGAATAATTGTAATGAAATTTTATACAAGTTTAGAAAAGTGTTCAGTACACCACAGGGGATTCCCATGATTAAATATTCCTTATGTTGTTGAGTTTTTTCTTTATAATTTTAATCACTCAATTTTCATACCTATAATGACTCATCCAACTAAATATCAATATTTCTAATCAGAAGGAATAAATAAATTAAATATTTAGGTGTAATATCCCATTATAATTACCTATAAAAAGTAATAAAATACATAACTAAACTGAGAGTATGAGTCCATTGAAGCTTATCTGAGTAGGAATTTTTTAGAAGAAGACCCAAAATTATCATTGTCAAGTCTTACAAGGAAATTTTCTTCAAAATCTCTCATATTCCCCACCTGAAAAAATGACTTAACAAATGAAAATGTTAAAATTTCTATTGAAAATGGTCATAGGAAATGTTAAATAAGTTGAGATGAATGTAAACCAAAAATTGAATCCATAAAATATATAATAAACATATATAATAATAAAATTAGAAAATATAATATTGTAATGCATATGTATCTATAACACACAATAGTTATTCCCTTTCAATCCCCCGCTGAAATAACCATAATGATGATATATTAGAGCTTAAGGAATGAAAAATATAAATAAATTAGAAAACATAATATTAAAAAAATTATAGGAGTCTAGGAATAAAAATTCCCCCACCACTAGTATTTAAAATATAGATACATAAGGAGAATTATAAGAATACATAGCTTCCAAACTCCATCCATGTTGATGTACTTTTATTTATGCTAATTTCGATTTAATAAATTAGAGTCACATTGATAATATCCCATGATAAAGCTTCATAAAACATCAAGAATCTGTTATAATGTTCATATTATAAGTTAATGAAACTTGGGATTATGACTAGGATATATTATTGTTATAACCTGAAAACCCATACGAGGGGGGTGAATCTGGTTGAAAACATCAAATTTTTAATTCTAGATATCTCTTTTCTCAAATTTAAAAAATTTTGTTAACCGATGGAAGAAAGTCACACATCAACCCCAAAAAATGTAAATTAAAATAAAGAACAATTATTTTAAATGGTTCACTACTAAGGGGTAGTCCATGGAGAATTCTGTCATAATTTCAATTGTTTATATAAATTCACTACATTTAATTATTTTAGTGGATAACTTTATATTTTTATAGTAAAATTGAATTAGGATCATTAACATTATAATTTATTTTTGGACAAGTGAACTTCCTCCCTCAAATCACTTTTATGGACCACCGTTCTCTCACTAATTTGTATAAATATTTCCTCACTTTTCTAAAATAATTATATCTTGAATTGTTTATAAGAATTTGTTGAATAGTTTTCATCATAAATTATATAATATGATGCTTTAATTTATATTATTTATTTATCCAAACACTTCCTTTCACTCAAGTACATTCACCTGTGTGTTTCACCAAATGTGGTTTACATGTGTCTATGACTGAAGAAATTCCATTAACGGAATTTCATGATATAAGTTGAGATGAACCAAGATAAACATAAATACATTTCAATAATTTCAGCCTTACATCTCACAATAATTACAAACTCCCAGAAATATAAATCTATTGATTCTTTCAGAACTAGATACATAAGAAATATAATTTAACAAAACTTCTAAATATTTCATTATAATTGATCCATACTGGACTCCCATCTAGGATTTTCATAATGTATACCCATCTTCATATCCTGGGTAGATGAAACACGAAAATAGGCTGATCTCAAACTCTATGTAATGATAAATCCAACAACATGTCAAAAAGGGTTATATCATAAAATTGAGAGAAAACATGAGAAGGGAATAAAGTAGTTTTTTTGAAAGAACATGAAAAAATTAGAGTTGTTCACAATACATTATATTAAGATATGTAATATGAAAAAATAATACATATATCATGGAATATGAGTGTAGAAACATGAGTCAATAAAAATGATCCATAGAGAATAAAATTAAAAATAAAGATATATAATGGAATGATATTTATGTATAACATTAAATTATAGAACTAAAATAAATTTTGAAATGATAAATTGTGGAGAAGAAATAACTACTTATTTCCCATAATAAGTTGGATCATGAATCACTAAAGAATACTCATATTACTATAAACCACTACCCAATTCCCATTAACATTATAGTACATACATCACTAACTGATTCAAATATCCCAATGGAGTAATAATCATATAAAAATTCTCATTATAGAGAATGAATAAATATTGGATACACATATATATAACAAAGGAGTCATCTCCACCTAATTCCCATAGATTAATAGAGAATATATCAATTCCTTTTCTTAATAGTGAATTGAGAATAAATACATGATTACTATAGTCATCACTTGATATTTAATTCCATTACTAAGGAATTTTATGAAAATAAAGAACCCAAAAAAACATAATAATAATCACCCATATATATGTATTTCATTAGAGAAATAAAATATTCATAGTTCAAATATCACATAATTCAACAATGGTAGATAAATTAATTTGATGAAAGAAAATTCCTACCCCATTTCATCTGAAATTCATAAAAAGAATTTGAATAGTGCCATAAAACTATCATTAATGAAACATGATAAAAATTACTGTTGTTCCCCTATATGGAAAAATTCCTTTTATGATCAAAAGATATATAAATTAAAAAATAACAACATATCCTCCTTTTTAATGGCAGAAATCATTATCAAATTTGTTAATTTATAATAAAATACATTGATTAAAGTAAAAAATTAAAAAAATATCTTTAAAAAAATTTCTTAGAAAAAATAATTATAAAATAGAATGATTCTTTGAAAAAAAAGTTATAGGACATAAAAAACCTTTTGCAATTATTAAAACACAAACAATTAAAATTAAATTTTAAAATAATAATTAACTTTTAAAAATAAATATTTAAATTTAATGTAGTAACACACACATAAATAGAGTAAGCTGGAAGAAAATAACTAGGTGAAAAATGTATACAAAAAGTAGTGCTGAAAGTAAAAAGGGGTCGGAAACACAAGCCCAATAGTAAAGTACAGGTACAACTGAAAACAAGTTCAATTGAAAAAGTAACAACAGCTGAAAAGGGAAGCTCCTAGAACATTCGCTGAGTATCCTACCTGAAGGGTAGGTGCAAAGGTCCACCTCATCACCCCACATCTATCGATCCGCTCCGTGTACCATCTCGTTATGTGGTCCACCTCCGGGTACCATCCGGTCAGGGCTCGCTCTCGACCTCCGTCAATGATGTTTGTCGTCTGCATCCAACACAACGAGGTGCGGGCATAACCAATGTATGGGTGAGTATAACGGTACTCAGTAGGGGCCCCGAGACCCCCTAAGGTCTCCTAGAATCCACGAAGGATAAACTATATAAGGAAAGATACAATCACAAAGTATCAAGAAACACTACTTAGGTATATGCCCATACATATACATAAGTTATCAATCTCAGTTCAGCTCCAACTCTTGAGCCCATACACAACCCATTCCATACAAGAAGTAAAATCAATCACATCGATGATAATGATTGAAATTCAAGACTCAACTCACATAGGTATAAATCTTTCGTATAGCGATAGAGATGATCAGATGTAGTCATTGATTAATCTAAGCTGTCGGACCCACATAGGGTACAAGACTAGCTAATATTTCGGACCCACAGAAGATACAATACCATATACTATGTCGGACCCACATAGGATACAAGTACAGAGGTCAAAATGCCAGACCCACATAGGATACAAGAAAAGTAGTCATCACACTGATTCATCTAAGTTGTCGGACCCACACTAGA
Organism: Viscum album; assembly: GCA_963277665.1. NCBI lineage: Eukaryota > Viridiplantae > Streptophyta > Magnoliopsida > Santalales > Viscaceae > Viscum > Viscum album. Next base: position 2,057,430,049 of record OY728133.1, on the reverse strand, counting down.
TACAAGACCAGCTACTCTGTCGGACCCACATAAGATACAAGTATAGAGGTCAAACTACCAGACCCGCACAGGATACAAGAACAATAGTCATCACTGTCGAACCCACAGAGGATTCCGAAACAATTTCCATCATCGTCGAACCCACAGAGGATCCTAGTACGATAGTCGTCGCTTCTGAACCCATGTAGGATTTCGGTACAGTTGTCGTCACAGTCACAGCGTGATCTAGGGTTCCCGCACACTGCACACTCAATTCAAGAAGGGTCCGCTACTCGAGAAAAGGGGTCGATACATAGACTATTACAAAGTCCAGAGTTGATGTATCCCAAATTTCCGTCTCATCAAAAGGAACCTAACGCGACAGAGGACACGTCAATCGGACGCCTAGTGTGAGAGTTATTGGATTTTCTGTTCCCAGGGCCCGGTTGGAATTACGCTCCTTTAAAACCTTTACATTTTCCAAATTCATCCAAAACTCACATAGAGTATCACAAAAGGACCGTCTTATTGAGAGAATCCCAGTGCCGCAGATGGAACGTCAATCAGACGCACGGTCAAGAAGATATTCGCATTTAAGCGAAACAAGCCCGACCTGTCCAGCCCGGTGGGCTCACGGGTCGGCCCGAGCTAGTTTGGTGGGTCCTACCCAGCTGGGGGTTGGACCAGCCCGGTGGGGCGTGGTCCAGCACGATGGCTATGGCCCGACCCGTGTGAGGGGTATCCGGCCCGTGCGAGGGTGGTCCAGCACGCACGAGGGTGGCTCGGCCTGCGCGAGGGCGTCCCGGCCCGCGCGAGGTCGGACCGGCATGTGTGACATGTGTCTTGGCCTGTGAAAGGGAGGCCCGGTCTGCATATGGGTGCGGCTCAGCCAGCTGGCCAAGCGGAGCGGGGGGTGCAACCCCCCCCCCCCCCCCGATTTCTTGAAACGGCGGCCCCGAGCGGCGCCGCCTCTCATGCCCGGCCGGCTGAAGTCGTTCGGTCTTCTCTAGCACGAACGACCCATATAGTGGGTCATGGTCCATTGGAAGTGTGGTGCTAAGAGGATTCGCGGTCTTCCCAGCCCATCCGGATCTTCCACCGAGGGGCCCGTGGAAGTGGGCCGCGTCTCCTCCGTATAGCGGCGCCAAGAGGGGGTCGCGGTATCATGCCCGGTCGACTTGTCTAGGAAGCGGCCCGCACAATGGGCAGCGTTCTTCCCTGAGCATGGCTCCATGGAGGCAATGCGGTCCTATGGATTTTCCATATACTACCGGTCGGTTAGTTTAATTTGAGAAGCCCACACCTCAGGTCACGGTTTCCTCCACACGGCCGGTGCGCGGTCGCCACTTCCTGTCACAATCGCCTCCAGTCCCCCTCCAAAATATTCATGATCCAACGGAGGGTCATTGGGTTGTGTTCGTTTAGCCCACACCCTCCGCGTTAGGTGATAACAATGTGCTGAAGACAATCCAATATTTTCAACAAAGGAAGAGTTTCAATTTTATTCTATTAAAATTGATCATAACCCCCTACCATGATTTAAAGAATGTTTCACGTCAACGAACCGCAGAAGATGAGCATCGCGGAAGACGTATGTCGTCCCGTCAATGTCAGAGGGAAAGACGTAGTCGATGGTGGAGCTCTTAGAGGACGTCGTCTTCTCTCTTGACGCGGAGAAAGAAGAAGGGAGGCAGGCGTTCCACGTGGGCGTCGCCCCACGTTCTTGCCCCGGTTAAACACGTGGATAGAAAGTTCTTCGTCGGAGATGTTCTTCATGGAGAGGAACACTTTTTTATAATTCTCCAGATCCTCCCCATTAGAATATTTTCCAACACAAATAAACTAAAAGGCTTCCCAATTAAATAATTCCATGTATTTCAAATCAATTCAAAATAAAAAATTAATTAAGGGAACTTAATTAATTAAATTGATGTGGTTGACACAATTAATGGAGGGATGTGGAGAGGCTCCACCATTATGTGGAAGTTCAAAAGTTTAAAGAGAGCAGTCTAAGAGAGTTAAAGGGGGAGTTGAGGGGTTATATGCTCATGTGGGACCCATCACACATTATCCTCCCAAGGGAGGTTATGTGGTGTGTGGGCCCCACCTCCAACTTTCTTTTGGAGGGAATAACCACCACCCTAAATAAAATCATGTAACACATAATTTTATTTAGTTTAATAAAATTTTAAAAAATTAACTTCTCCTCCTGACCAAAAGCAAGTGTGGTAAAGGACCCCTTAAGTGAATACCGCCACTACAAGTTCATTGATGCCCTCAGATTTCAATTCTGAGCATCAGTTCAAAAGATATAAATACCCATATGTACTTTTACTGAACGTACTCGAACAAAACATCAGAAATTGATTCCGGGCACAACGGGCCTCGGAATCAAGTGTCGTTAAAAACTACGGACTCGTAGAATTCCAAATAATTTATGAAAAAAAAATCTTCAAATTTCCAGGTCGTTACATTACCCACACCTCAGGGATTTACATCCCTGTAAAGAAACAACACACACCAGGGAAACCAATGGGGGTACTGAGCACGCATCTGAGCCTCCCGCTCCCATGTGCTCTCCTGGAGGTTCATGTGCTGCCAATGAATGGACACCAGAGGAATCGACCATCCATGTAGGACCCTCTCCTATTGATACTATATCTCCATTAGGACCTCCATGAATGTCTCCCCATCATCGATGTCCAACTCTTCATGGTTGATGATGTGTGACGGGTCGTGCACGTTTCTCCTCAGCTGAGATACGTGAAAGACGTCGTGCATCCAATGCAACTAAGGTAGAAGGCCCAGGAGATAAGACATCTCTCCAACCCTCTTGAGGACCTAGAACGGTCCGATGAAACACAGAGGTAATTTGATGCCCCAGCCAAATCTTCGTAGACCTCATTGAGGTGAGACCCCGTAGGAAGACGTGGTCGCCATCATTGAACTCTAGTGGTCTTTATCTCCTATCAACATAAGAATTCTGTCTGTTCTATGCAGTCTTCATCTGGTCCTGGATGATCTGCACCTTCTCTGTCATAGCCTGAACCATCTATGGTCCTACAAGGGTTGAGTCCCCTGGGTCAGTCTAGCACAGAGGTGATCTGCAAGGTCGGCCGTATAGTTCCTCGTAAGGTGTCATCCCAATGGTGGTGTGGTAGATTTTGTTGTACGCAAACTCCACCAAGAGTAAATGATCCTCCCAAATGCGACCAATGTCGAGGACACATGCATGGAGAATTTTCTCGAGAGTCTGAATGGTCCTCTTAGTATGACCATCCATCTAAGGATGGAAGGAAGTGATCAAGTGAAGATGCGTTCCAAAAGACTCCTGTAGGCCCTTCCATAGCTGGGAAGTGAAATGAGCGTCTCGATCGGAGATGATAGTCGATGGAAAAACATGAAGTCGTACGATCTCCAGAACGTAGAGGCATCCCAAGATCTCTACTGAGCCCCTCTCTATGATCGGTAGGAAGTGGGCCGACTTGATGAGTCTGCCGACAATCACCCAGATAGAGTCTTGCCCTCTAGATGTAAGTGGATGCCCCATCTTGAGATCCATGGATATCCCGTCCTAGTTCCACTTTGGAACCTCTAAGGGCTGAACCTAGCCCACTGGAACCCGGTGCTTCGCCTTCACTTGCTGACAAGTGAGGCATCAAGAGACAAACTCTTCTACTACTTTCTTAATACTCAACCACCAATGTTTTCATCTGATATCTTGATACGTCTTTCCCACATGTGATTAGAGCATATGCTACAACGTTCCCCTTCCCAGGAGTATAGACTATCTCAAAGTCATAGTCCTTGAGGAACTCATGCCATCACTGATGTCTCAGGTTCATATCCTTCTACGATAAGATGTACCTGAGACTCTGGAGGTCATAGTAGACTGTAAAATGCTTGCCCATAAGATAGTGCTACCACATATTCAAGGAAAAGACCACTGCTGCTAACTCCAGGTCATGGGTTGTGTAGTTATTCTCATGCTGTCTCAACTGCCATGAACCAAAGGTTGTCAATACTCGCTCCTGCATCAGAACACACTCGAATATGGTCCCTGATGCGTCACAGTAATCTACGTACCCTACGCCCTCCTACAGTAGCCTCAAGATGGGCACACTAGTCAATCTCTTCCTTAGCTATAGAAAGATATGCTAGCATCTATCAAACCACATGAAGGGTTTCCCCCTTCTTCATCAAAGATGATTGTGGTGCTACAACTCTTGAGAAGTCTGGAACAATGGTATGTCTGACTGATTCCTGAGTGATCGACTGCACCCTCTTATGCATGATTCCATCCCGTACTGCCTGGGTTTTCCTTTTCTCCAACCAAGGAAAACCCCATCCCAACGGTGTAGATAAACCACAACATTTTTTACTAATACAGTCAATCTGTGTATGAACTATGGTTTCTGAGTCCATACCCAAAATAACTTCGTAAGGCCTCGACGCTACCACCAATAGGTTCCAACCAAAACTCTCACCTCAAGGGTCAGATCACATGGTTTCTATAAGTGTGATTATCGAGTCTCCTCCCAAATGTAACTCCAGACGCGAGGGTCAAGTCAACGGCTTAACCGGAAACTCTAGGTCTGAGACAAGATTTGTGGAAGGAAGGAATGATTGGTACCTATGTCTATTGATACGGCAGTTAGTAGTAGACAAATAGTGTACCATAAATCATTCTTAGAGCCAATGGGTCACACTCCATGACAGCATGCAGCAAATCTCTTCCTCGTCCCTCAAGCTCCATGAGCCTAGCGGGGACTACAAAGGCGGGTGGTTGTAACATGTCATAATGTTCACCACCTCATGCTTCTCTCCTAGCACTGCTTCTACTTCTGCTGCCCTACAAATTCATCTATCCTTAACACTTTCTATTCTCGAAACATTTTTCATGCTCAAGTCTCTAAGAGTGATGCTGGTTTCATGCTTTCCAACTATTAACATTCACTGGCTGTATCCTCTCAGCCAACAAACATTCAACCACAAAGGTTCTCTATAAAACCCTAAAAAAAGTAGGAATGAATAGAGGAAAATGTGTTGGCTCAGTTATCCTTAAACTCACCTCGCACAGAGGTCCGAGATCTAATACACTAATCGAATCATATTCATCGAGTACCCAGAATGATCGATATGCCTCAATGAATACTCAGTTACCGACACGTCGTCCTGCCGAAGTTGTATAAGCTCTATAAAACTAGCAGCCACCCACTCAAGCCAGCCGTTAGCTACCTGTGGGTCAGGCTCTCCTTGTAACTTGAGGGATATCTGGTGCTGAAACACATGTAAGGCACTAAGACTACAAGTTTCTTCTACCGCTACCGACGGTAGTGTCTTCTGACCAACATGCAGTGATATAGTTGGCACACTGCCTGAAGATACCATCTCGAAAAATAATCCATGTACCGAAACATCATCATGATGAGGACCATCCTCATGGTCACTCTCTGGAAAAGATTAGTAGCTAAGATCAAAATCACCTATACTAGTGTCTTAACTAAGTGGAAAACTCCAGTAATCACCTCTATCCAGTCCTCTACTACCTCGGAATCTGTCTCGCCTTGAAATCTCGGAGGCCTCTGCCGCTGTAACTCTTGCAACGTGCTCAGTTGGCGTGCACCGTCTGCTAGTGAGATTGGTGGGATCTTCTTCCCAATAGGTGGTGGAGCTGCTGGTACACCACCCGAAGGTTCCAATATAGTAAGAGGGCCCTACATCGGAGCATCGTCGCTCAGTGGGACATCATCATGTACTCTCTCTCGAGAACCCTAGCCTGATATCTTCAAAGTGGCATCCTAATAAGGAACAGGTTCCCCACGGTCAATAAGTTATACCTGGTGAGCTGACTCAAATAGACCACAAAGGAAACTCTTGAAACATACACGCAATCAGTGTTTACACGCACTAAGTCGGAAATCAGTGGTCAGAGTCCTGGTGTATGGATATGTCAGCTATCGCACCAACACTAGACTCCCTGGACTGAAAACCACAATCAATACTCTTAACACTATTTCTTCAAAGAAAATAAAGATCATAGTCCTAAATTCTGCAGTAGAACCGACTCCTCTGATACCAATTTTTCATGACCCGTCCCCGGGGCTCGTGCCCTGACTACCCCAAGCCCGCCTTCTATAGGCCAGGGGATAGCGACTTGCACCAAAGATGTAAATCCAAAATCTGGGAAGGCATTTCCTTTATCGTAGAAACACACACACAAATAGAGTAATCTGGAAGAAAAGCACTAGGTGAAAACCATATAGAAAAATTAGTGCTGAAAGTAAAAAGGGCCCTGAAACACAAGACCAACAGTAATGTAAAGGTACAACCGAAATCAAGTACAATAGAATAAGGGACAACAACTGAAAAGAGACGCTCATGGAACATCCACCGAGTATACTACCTAAAGGGTAGGTACAGATGTCCACCTCAACACTCCATGTCTATCGGTCTGCTCCGTGTACCGTCTCGCTTCGTGGTCCACCTCTAGGTACCGTCCGGTCCTGGCTTGCTCTCGGCCTTCGTCAATGATGTCCTTCGTCTGCATCCAACAAAATGAGGTGCAAGAATAGCCCGTGTCGGGTTGAGTATAACGATACTCATTAGGGACCCCGAGACCCCCGAAGGTCTCCCAGAACGCAAAAAGGATAAACCATAGAAGGAAAGATACAATCATAATGTATCAACCAACCCTACTTAGGTATATGCCCATATATATACCTAAGTTATCAATCTCAGTTCAGATTCAACTCTCGAGCCCAAGAACAACCCATTCCATATAGGAAGTAAAATCAATCACATCAATGATAATGATTGAAAGTCAAGACTCATCTTACACATGTATAAATCTTTCATATAGCAATAGAGATGATTAGATGTAATCATTGATTCATCTAAGCTGTCATACCTACATAGGATACAAGACCAGCTAAGCGGTCAGACCGACACAGGATTCAAGACCAGCCACTCTGTCGGACCCACAAAGGATACAAGTAAAGACGTCAAACTGCCATACCCACACAGGATACATGAACAATAGTCATTTCATTGATTTATCTAAGCTGTCGAACCCACGCAAGATACAAGACCAGCTACTCTGTCAGACCCACACAGGATACAAGTACAGGGTCAAACTGTCGGACTCACAAAGGATACAAGAACAGTAGTCATCTCTGTCGAACCCACGAAGGATTATGGTACAATTTCCATCGTCGTCGAACCCACGGAGGATCCTAGTACGGTAGTTGTCACTTCCAAACCCACGTAGGATTCCAGTATAGTATTTGTTGTAGTCGCATCCTGGTCTAAGGTTCCCGCACACAGCACACTCGATTCCGGGAGGGTCAACTCCTCGAGCAAAGGGGTCGATACATCAACTATCACAAATTCTAGAGTTGATATATCCCAAAGTTCTGTCTCATCAAAAGGAACCCAAAACGACAGATGGCACATCAATCTGATTCATGGTCTAAGCGTTATTGGATTTTCTGTTCCAGGGGCCCAGTTGGAATTACACACATTCAAACCCTTCCATTTTACAAATTCGTCCAAAACTCCATTAGAGTATCTCAAAAGGACCGTGTAATTGAGAGGATCCCAGTTCTGCATACAATGCATCGATCGGATGCGCGATTAAGAAGATATTCGCATTTAAGAGAAACGGGCCCCACCCGTCAAGCCCGATGGGCTGGTGGGTTGGCCTGACCCAGTTTGGTGGGTCCGACTTGGCCCGGTGGGGAGCAGCCCAGCCTGATAGATGTGGACCGACCCGCGCGAGGGCTGCCTGGCCCGCACGGGGGAGGTTCATCTTGCGCGGTAGGCGTTCCGGCCTGTGCATGGGCGGCCCAGCCCGCGGCTCAGCCAGCTGGCCGAGCAGAGCGGGGGGGGAGTGGCCACCCCGGTTTCCTAAAATAGTGGCATCGAGTGGCGCCGCCTATCCAGCCCAGCCGGATGAAGCCGACCGGTCTTCTCCGGTGCGAGCGACCCGCACAGCGGGCTGCGGTCCCACCACAGCGTGGCGCCTAGAGGCGTCGTAGTCCTCCCATCCTGGCCGGCAGGCGGCCGGCTGGCTCGTCCGCCGAGCAGCCCGTGAAAGCCGGCCACTTCTCCTCCGCAACTCGAAACCAAAAGGGCGCCGTGGTTTCCTACCCGTCCAGCCATAGCTGGACGGATTGTCCAGCAAGTGCCCCGCACAACGGGCGACAGTCTTCCCACAGCGCGGTGCCATGGAGCCGCCACGGTCCTCCAGCCCGGCGGGCTACTCCCAGCCGGTTCGCTTCGTCCGAGCGGCCAGCACCGCGGGCCGCGGTTTCCTCCATGCGGCCGGGGCGCGGCGGCCGCTTCCTATCGCTGTCGCCTCCAGATATCGCCGCCTCTCGTCTCCACCTCCTAAATATTCCAGAACTAATGGAGGGTTGTCCGCCCGTGTTCGTTCAGCCCGTGCCCTCCACGTTAGGCGATAACAATAGGACGAAGACAATCCAAAATTTTCAACGAAGAATGGTGTTCAATTGTATTCAATTAAAATTTATCATAAACCCCTACCTCAATTTCAAGAACGTTACACGTCAAAGAGCCGCGAAAGACGAGAATCGTGGAAGACGGATGTCATCCCATCAACGTCGGAGGGAAATATGTAGTCGTTGGTGGCGCTCTTAGAAGACGACGTATTCTCCCTTGACGCGGAGAAAGAAGAAGGAAGACGAGCATTCCTCATGGGTGTCGCATCACGTTCTTGCCCCGGTTGAAGAAGTGGAGAGAACATTATTCGTCGAAGATGTTCTTCATGGAGAGGAACAATTTTCTTCTAATTCTCTATAGCCTACCAAATATAATATTTGCCAACAAAAATAAAATAAAAGGCTTCCAAATTTAATAATTCCATGCATTTCAAATCAATTAAAAATAACCAATTAATTAAGAGAGATTAATTAAATAAATTGATGGGGTTGGCACAATTAGTGGATGGAGGTGGAGAGGCTCCACCATTTTGTGGAAGTTTAAAAGATTAAAGAGAGGGGTTTAAGGGAGTGAAAGGGGTTGTTGAGGGTTTATATACTCGTGTGGGACCCACCAGAAATTATACTACCAAGGGAGGTTATGTGGGGTGTGGTCCCCACCTCCAAATCTTTTTTAGAGAGAATAACCACCAACCTAAATAAAACTATGTATCACATAATATTATTTAGTTTAATAAAATTCCCAAAAATTAACTTCTCCTCCCGACCAAACGTGTAAAGACCCATAAATTCCAAAGAAATGTTTTTCTTAATTTTCATTGGAATTTTACAAGAACGCAGTTTCTGACGGCGCATGATTCTGGGGCCCAGTGTGCCCGGAATCAATTTTCGAAGTTTGGCTCGGGTACGTTCAGTGAATGGACGAGCGGGTTTTTCTAACTTTTGAACTGGTGCTCGGAATCAAATTCTGAGGGCACTGATGGAATCGCAGCGCCAGTAATTGCTTAGAAATGCCTCTTCCAGAGTTGCGTTTGCTCAGGTGTGGTTTTTAATTTTCGGGCTTAAAGTTAAGAAATAAAATAATTGTAAGACAAACTTTATTTTATTTCACTTAATCCACTTTGAAGCCACCTGAAATCCACTTAAAGCAGCTTAAGCTGAGATGTTTCGGATAGGGTGCTATCCAAAAATATCCTACCCTCTTGGTAGGATATTTGTGAGGTGGGACCCGCACGAGCCCCACCGTTTCATTTCCGCTAAGTAACACACCCGCGAAAACCCGTCATTATGAAAGTCAACTGACGCGTTTTCTTAATTTCTTAACGCACCAATTAATTGGGCGATTTTCTTCGTTGAATTAATTGGGCGGTTTATTTCGTCGAATTAATTCTACGAATTGATGGGTCGTTACTTACCTTTTTTTCGTTTGATAGCGTAGTAATAAAATAAGACCAACACGACTTTTGGGAGGATTACACCTTGAGAGGTATTTGACAGAAGTTCTTGTGCCTTCACCCTTCTTCGCGAAGAACACGAAGAACACGAAGAATGCGAAGAACGTCGGCCTCCGACGAAGAACGCCAAACCCGCGGAAATCGACGACGTGGCGCCGTGCGCCGCGACGCCGATGTTTCCTCTCCCGCAATGTTCTTCGGCGACATTCCTTTCTCCACGACAAAAACCTTCGATCATCCGTTGAGGTGAGTGTTTACGATTCTTTAAATTCCTTTGTGGTTTTTGACTCAAGAAGGATTTAATTATTATTAATTAAATATTTTTGTTCTTGAACCTCGGAGTTCATCGACACGACACCCTTCCACGACGACGTGATGCCAGATACCAGGACGACGCGACGATCCCCTCATTCCGCGAAGAATGCGCGTGCGACGACTTGACGAGGTAGGGGTTGTTGTGAATAATTCTTTTATATTCCCGTGAACGTTTCTTTAAAATTAAATAACCGGATTCCTATGAATAATTTTAATTTATTAAAATTGTTGATTCATGTGTTGAATAATTTCTCCCGTTGTTATTATTCTAACGCGGAGGGTGCGGGCCAAACGAACACGGCCCGACAACCCTCCGTCGTTCTTCGTGGTTGTGCGGATTTGGAGGGCGAAGGAAAATCGTGACGCAAGGGCGATTTGGTGATCCCGCAGTGAAGAACGGAACCCGGGAGGAATAATGGCGCAGACAGAAGGAAAACAGGCCACCGGAGCAACTCTGGTGGCCCGCGGAAGGCGGCGGCGGCGCGCCACCGGAAGAGAGGCGGTCGGCGAACCGCCGACCTCAATTAGCGGCGAGGGGCGGGGGATTCGCGCACCCCGCCCGCAATTCGGCTCGGCCGCGCTGGCTGAGCCGCGGCCGGCCGGTCGGGCAGGACCGGGCCGGGCCGGGCCGGGCCCAGCCGGGTCGGACCCGGGTCTGGTCGACCCAGTTCGGGTCGACCCGGTTCGGGCCGACCAAGGGGGGGTCGGGCCGGACCCAGACACCCGTTTTCGGACCACTTTCGGTCAAATGCCTGTAACATGAGCTACGGGCCTACAAACGACTCTCTGTCAGCGGAAACGTGATCCTTGGATCGAGACGGTCATTTCGGTATATCGCACTCAAGGTTTCGGATTACTTTGGGTTCGGACGGGTTGGTTCAGATACGAAACCAACCGGGCCCTCGGAACGGAAACGCTTATATCTTATGCTCCGGACGTCCGATTGACGTGCCGTCGACATTGATGGATCCCTCTAAGTGAGACGGATCTTTTGGCTTACTCCGCTCGAGGTTTGGATGCCGTCGGAGTGCGGTCGGGTTGGTTCGCTCACGAAACCAACCGGGCCCCTGGAACGAAAAGGCCAATAACTTCCAGACGGGGAATCCCATTGATGTATCATCTGTTGCGTTGCGTTCCTATTGACGATATGGAACTTTTGAAATCCTCCGCCCAAGTTTTGGATGCAGTTGGATAGTGGCCGGGTTGGATCGCACCCGAAATCCAACTGGGCCCTTGGAATGGAAAAACTGATACCTTTCTGACAGAACGTCTGTTTGACGAACCGTCAGCGGCGTTCGTCATCTCGTTGAGAAACGGTCCCTATGAGTATACCCTATGAGTGTTCGGGGTATATTTGAGTTACATTCAGATTGGTTCGTACCTGAAACCAACCGGGCACCTCGGACGAAAAGGCTAATAACTCACAGACCGGGCGTCCGATTGACGCGTCGTCTGTTGCGTTGAGACCCCTATGACGAGGCGGTTATTTGAGATACTTCTTCCTGGGACTTTGTGATACTTGGAGTATCAAATAGTAGCTCGTGGAGCGGACCCTCCCGGAGACGAGCGTATGGAGTACGGAGACCGTGTAGCCGGCAAAGACCTGAAGATTGCTTGTCTGATTCGATTCGGAGTGACTTATGTAGCCCAGTGGGGAGCACTACTTGGTGAGGTGGAAGACCCACAGCGGAGGAGCACTACTGTGTGAGGTGGCAGACCCGCGGTACTCGACAGGAGGAGTACCTCGGTAGGCTGTGTGGGGGGAGCACTACTATGTTTGGGTGGCAGACCCCGGCGGGAAGCACTACTATGTGAGGTGGCAGGCCCGCGGTACTCGACAGGAAGAGTATCTCAGTAGTCTTAGGTTAGTGAGCAGTACCTCGGAGTCGTGACAGGACCACTGTACACTCCAGAGACGGAGCTCTTCAGCAGTTACGGTTTCGATAATGAAAATCCTGGTTTGAGCTGAATCCTTTGACCTTTGTGTTTACCTCATGATTGAGATGGGTCACTTGATAACTTAGGTATATTTATGGGCATATACCTGGGTAGTGGTTATCCGTTGATTTCACAATCCATGAGTTTCCTCATGATTGAGATGGGTTACTTGATAACTTAGGTATATGTATGGACATATATCTAAGTAGAGGTTATCTGTTGAGATCTTCTTGTTGGTTTAGTGAGACCTTGAGGGTCTCGGGGTCCCTACTGAGTATCGTTATACTCACCCCTGCACGGGCTATTCCCGCACCTCATTGTGTTGGATGCAGACGACGGTCAGTGCTGACAGAGGCTGAGTGTTCGAGGACTGGTCGGTACCCGGAGGTGGACTACACGACGAGTCAGTACCCGGAGGTGGACTACACGACGTGACGACTCACAGATAAGGTTGACGGACGAGAGCGTGGAGGAGGCTATCTGTACCTACCCTTCAGGTAGGATCCGTGGTGGACCACTAGGAGCTGCGCTATCTGTACCTACCCTTCAGGTAGGATCCGTGGTGGACGACCCGGAGCTGCGCTATCTGTACCTACCCTTCAGGTAGGATCCGAGGAGGACGACCCAGGAGCTGCTTCCTTCTTCCAGCTGTTTGTCTTTTTTCTGTTGTAGCTTGTTCAGTTGTAGTCATACTTTCTTTTGGGTTTGTATTCTGTCCCATTTACATTTTGGAATTTCTTTTGTACTTAGTTTTTTGCTTCTTCTTGTACTATGTGGTTCTTGTTTTATTTTATAAAGGAAATGCCGTCCCAGTTATCGGAATTTTATGCCTTTGGTGCTAGTCGCTAGCCCCTGGCCTATGGAAGGCGGGCTTGGGGTAGTCACGACACAGGCCCTGAGGACGGGTCGTGACAAATTGGTATCAAAGGAGTTCGGTTCTACCGCAGAACTTTTAACTCTGATGTTTCTTTCTGTGAAGCAATAGTGTTAAGAGTACCGAGTGTGGTTTTCAGTTCAGGGAGTCCAGTGTTGGTGCGGGCGGCCGAGGTATCCATACACCAGGATGTTGACAACTGATTTCCGACTTTTTGCACAAAAACAATGATTGTGTGTGTGTTTTCTAGAGGTTTTATTTAAATGTCAGCTCAAACCAGGTCAGCTCACCAGGTATAATCTTTTGACTGTGTCACGTTGTTTCTTTCAGGATGCCTCCCCGTGGACGACCAGCTAGAGCCCAGAGGGACGTGCACACTGAAAGCTTGCCGAGCGACGAGGCTTCGGTACAGGGCCCTCTTGCAGTTGTGGCACCAGCGGAGGCACCAGCGGTAATACCATACGTTGGGCCACTGATGCCACCAACCCCAGCAGTAGGAGATGCACGCTACTTGAGTGCGCTGCACGAGTTCCAGCGCCAGAGGACACCCAGGTTCCGGGGAGAGACGGACCCGCAGGCGGCTGAGGATTGGATGGAGGCTGTGGTGAGAGTCTTCAGGCTAGTGGGGACACTGACAGACTTCACGGTGATCCTTGCTGCCAGCCTCTTTCAGGCATCAGCAGGCAGGTGGTGGAGCCACTTGTCCCAGTTTTGTGACGGGATGACCTTCACATGGGGAGACTTCGAGACCTTCTTCAGGGTGGAGTTTGTGCCAGTAACTCTACACCCCTAGCGTGTATAGGATCTTCGACCTTTGCCACAGGGTTTTCGATCAGTTTCAGAGTCATCTATGGGCATTAGACAGATGATGCAGAGGTCCAGGAGGACTAGACAAGCAGTTGGACGATCTCGGGTTTTAGGGTTAGTGGTGTGGGGCACCCGGGGTGGGGTCAGAGCCAGGTGTGCCAGAAATGGACAGTGTTTCTCCTGTGGCAGGAAGGGTCACCAGGCACGTGACTGTACGACCCCCTGCACGGTTGATCAGCGGGTGTTGGAGGATCCACCGAGACAGAAGCAGCGGCTGGTGCTTGAGCAACAGTCGAGCAGTGGACAAGGCAGTAGAGCTCCGAGAGTAGGTGGACAAGAGAGGAACTAGAGGATACGTCCCTTGTACTTCTAGTTCCATTTTGCTGTTGTATTCGTGTCTTTGTACTATGAGCTGCAATAATAAAAAAGACACTTATCTTTGTGATGTTTTCTTTCCTGTCCTTTTTGTTTGGTTGATACTGAGTGGTCCTGGTTAAGACTATTGACTTGACCCTCACTTTCAAGATTTCTACTGGAGGAGACCCAGTGACCCCACACTGATGCGGACAGTGTGACTCGACCCTTGGAGGCAAGAGTGGCAGTTGGATCTCTTGGTAGTTACGTCGAGGCCTTACGACGTCATCCATGGCATGAATGCATCATTCATGTCAGGATCGACTATATTAGGCAACGAATGTGGTTTATCCATGGGATGAGACCAGGTTTCTCTTATCGGCAAAGAAGAAATCATAGCATCTCTTGTGAGACTAAAGGAGGTCCCGGTCATCCAAGAGCGGATGAAGACTGCACAGTGCAGTAAGAAACATGAAACAGGTGCCAGTCTTAGAGACTTGGGCATGTTAAATGTTTCAAGAAGTGGAAGCTTTAAGGATAGATGAGTCTGCGAAGCAGCAGACGTGGAGGCAGAGCTAGGAGAGCAATATGAGGTGGTGTACATCTTAACATTCTACAACCACCCGCCTTAGTTATCCCCGCCAGGCTCGGGGAGCTGGAGGGCGGTGGAAGAGTGTGCCTGCTTGCGGTCAAGGAGTGTGACCAAATGGCTCTAGAAATGATTCAAGGGAAAGTCTGTGTCCACTAATAGATGCTATAGTAACTGACGTCATTATGAATCATTCCTTGCTTTCACAAATCTTGTTCCAGACCTAGAGTTTCCGGTAAGCCGTGGACTTGACCCTCACGTCTGGATATACCTTGGGAGGAGACTCGAAAATCACACTTACTCCGACGGTGTGGTCAGAACCTTGAGGTGAGAGTTTCGGTTGGAATCTATTGGTGGCAGCGTCGAGGCCTTACGATGTTGGTTTGAGTATGGACTGGGCAATCACAGTTCATACACAAATTGACAGTATTAGGCAAAAAGGTTGTAGTTTAACTACGACGTCGGGATGGGTTTTCCTTGGTCGGCAAAAAAGGAAACCCCAGGCAGCGCAGGGTAACTCTTGCCCAGGAGGGTGCAACCGATCACTCTTGAGTCGGTCAACCTTACCCTCGTAGCATCAGTCGCTCTGAGTTTCAGTTATAGCAGAAAATGGAGACCTCTGGAGTTTGAGGATGACGACCACGTCTTCTTACGGGTCTCACCTCGATGAGGTTTACAGAGATGTGGACAGGGAGGCAAGTTATCTCCGAGGTTCAACGGACCTTTCTAGGTCCTCAACTCGGTAGGCGAGGTGGTTTACCGCTTGACCCATCCACCTCAATTGCACTAGGTGCACGATGTTTTCCAGGTATCTCAACTGAGGAGATACATGTTCGACCCTTCGCATATCATCGACCATGAGGAGCAAAATATTGGCGATGGGGTTACTTCCACAGAGGTTCTAGTGAGGATCAAGGATCGATAGGAGTGAATCCTACGGGGACGATCGATTCCTCTGGTAGACTTTCTGTGGCAGCACGGGAACCTCTAGATGAGCACATGGGAGCGGAAGGCTCATATGCGTGCTCAGTACCGCCTTTGTATCCCTAAGTTTGTGGTGAAGCTTTACGGGGACGTAAAGCCCTGTGGTGGTAGTAATGTAAAGACCCGTAAATTCCAATGAAATTTTTTTATTAATTTTCTTTGGAATTTTACAAGAACGTAGTTTCTGACGGCACCTGATTCCGAGAGCCGGTGTGCCCGGAATCAATTTCTGAAGTTTTGCACGGGTACATTTAGTGAACGGACGAGCGGGTTTTTCTAACTTTTGAACCGGTGCTCGGAATCAAATTCTGAGGGCACCGATGGAATCGCAGCACCGGTAATTGCTTATAAACGCCTTTTCCAGAGTTGCGTTTTCTCGGGTGTGGTTTTTAATTTTCGGGCTTAAAGTTAAGAAATAAAATAATTGTACGACAAACTTTATTTTATTTCACTTAAGCCACATTGAAGCCACCTGAAAGCCACTTAAAGAAGCTTAAGCTGAGTTATTGCGGATAGGGTGCTATCCAAAAATATCCTACCCACTTGGTATGATATTTGTGAGGTGGGACCCGCACGAGCTCAACCGTTTCTTTTCCGCTAAGTAACGCACCCACGAAAACCCGTCATTATAAAAGTCAACTGACGCGTTTTCTTAATTTCATAACGCACCAATTAATTGGGTGGTTTTCTTCCTTGAAATAATTGGGCGGTTTATTTCATTGAATTAATTCTACGAATTGATGGGTCGTTACTTACCTTTTTTTCGTTTGTTGGCGTAGTAATAAAATAAGACCAATACGACTTTTGGGAGGATTACACCTTGAGAGGTCTTTGACAGAAGTTCTTGTTCCTTCACCCTTCTTCGCGAAGAACACGAAGAACGCGAAGGACGCCGGCCTCCGACGAAGAACGCCAAACCCGCGGAAATCGACGATGCGACGCCGTGTTCCGCGACGCCGACGTTTCCTCTCCCACAACGTTCTTCGGCGATGTTCCTTACTCCACGACAAAAACCTTCGATCATCCGTTGAGGTGAGTGTTTGCGATTCTTTAAATTCCATTGTGTTTTTTAACTCAAGAAGGATTTAATTATTATTAATTAAATCCTTTTGTTCTTGAACCTCGGTGTTCGTCGACGCGATACCCTTCCGCGACGACGCGATGCCAGATACCGTGACGACGCGACGATCCCCTCTTTCCGCGAAGAACGCGCGTGCGACGACTTGACGAGGTAGGGGTTGTTGTGAATAATTCTTTTATATTCCCGTGAACGTTTCTTTAAAATTAAAGAACTGGATTCCTATGAACAATTTTAATTTATTAAAATTTTTGTTTCATGTGTTGAATAATTTCTCTCGTTGTTATTATTCTAACGCGGAGGGTGCAGACCAAACGAACACGGCCTGACAACCCTCCGCCGTTCTTCGTGGTTTTGCGGATTTGGCGGGCGACGGAAAATCGTGACGCAAGGGCGATTTGGTGATCCCGTAGTGAAGAACGGAACCCGGGAGGAACAATGGCGCAGACGGGAAGGAAAACGGACCACCGGAGCAACTCTGGCGGCCCGCGGAAGGCGGCGGCGGCGCGCCGCTGGAAGAGATGCGGCCGGCGAACCGCCGACCTCAATTAGCGGCGAGGGGCAGGGGATCCGCGCACCCCGCCCGCAATTCGGCTCGGCCGCGCTGGCCGAGCCACGGCCGGCCGGTCGGGCCGGACCGAACCGGACCACACCGGACCGGGCCGGGCCCAGCCAGGTCGGACCCGGGTCTAGTCGACCCGGTTCGGGTCGACCCGGTTCGGGCCGACCAAGGGGGGGTCGGGCCGGGCCCAGACACCCATTTTCGGACCACTTTCGGTCAAATGCCCGTAACATGAGCTGCGGGCCTTCAAACGACTCTCCGTCAGCGGAAACGCGATCCTTGGATCGAGATGGTCGTTTCGGTATATCGCACTCAAGGTTTCGGATTACTTTGGGTTCGGCCGGGTTGGTTCGGATACGAAACCAACCGTGCCCTCGGAACGGAAACGCTTATATCTTAAGCTCCGGACGTCCGATTGACGTGCCGTCGACATTGATGGATCCCTCTAACTGAGACGTATCTTTTGGCTTACTCCGCTCGAGGTTTGGATGCTGTCGGAGTGCGGTCGGGTTGGTTCGCTCACGAAACCAACCGGGCCCCTGGAACGAAAAAGTCAATAACTTCCAGACGGGGAATCCCATTGATGTGTCGTCTGTTGCGTTGCCTTCCTGTTGACGATATGGAACTTTTGGCATCCTCCGCCCGAGTTTTGGATGCATTTGGATAGTGGTCGGGTTGGATCGCACCCGAAATCCAACTGGGCCCTTGGAACGGAAAAACTGATACCTTTCTGACAGAACGTCCGTTTGACGAACCGTCAGCGGCGTTCGTCATCTCGTTGAGAAACGGTCCCTATGAGTATACCCTATGAGTGTTCGGGGTATAGTTGAGTTACGGCCAGATTGGTTCGTACCTGAAACCAACCGGGCACCTCGGACGAAAAGGCTAATAACTCACAGAACGGGCGTCCGATTGACGCGTCGTCTGTTGCGTTGAGACCCCTATGATGAGGCGGTTATTTGAGATACTTCTTCATGGGACTTTGTGATACTTGGAGTATCGACCAGTAGCTCGTGGAGCGGACCCTCCTGGAGACGAGCGTATGGAGTATGGAGACCGTGTAGCCGGCAAAGACCTGAAGACTGCTTGTCCGATTCGATTCGGAGTGACTTACGTAGCCCAGTGGGGAGCACTAATTTGTGAGGTGGCAGACCCACAGCGGAGGAGCACTACTGTGTGAGGTGGCAGACCCACGGTACTCGACAGGAGGAGTACCTCGGTAGGCTGTGTGGGGGGAGCACTACTATGTTTGGGTGGCAGACCCCGGCGGGAAGCACTACTATGTGAGGTGGCAGGCCTGCGGTACTCGACAGGAGGAGTATCTCAGTAGTCTTAGGTTAGTGAGCAGTACCTCGGAGTCGTGACAGGACCACTGTACACTCCAGAGACGGAGCTCTTCAGCAGTTACGGTTTCGATAATGAAAATCCTGGTTTGAGCTGAATCCTTTGACCTTTGTGTTTACCTCATGATTGAGATGGGTCACTTGATAACTTAGGTATATTTATGGGCATATACCTGGGTAGTGGTTATCCTTTGATTTCACAATCCATGTGTTTCCTCATGATTGAGATGGGTTACTTGATAACTTAGGTATATGTATGGGCATATATCTAAGTAGAGGTTATCTGTTGAGATCTTCTTGTTGGTTTAGTGAGACCTTGAGGGTCTCGGGGTCCCTACTGAGTATCGTTATACTCACCCCTGCACGGGCTATGCCCACACCTCGTTGTGTTGGATGCAGACGACGGGCAGTGCTGACAGAGGCTGAGTGTTCGAGGACTGGTCGGTACCCGGAGGTGGACTACACGACGAGTCAGTACCCAGAGGTGGACTACACGACGTGACGACTCACAGATGAGGTTGACGGACGAGAGCATGGAGGAGGCTATCTGTACCTACCCTTCAGGTAGGATCCGTGGTGGAGGACCAGGAGCTGCGCTATCTGTACCTACCCTTCAGGTAGGATCCGTGGTGGATGACCAGGAGTTGCGCTATCTGTTCCTACCCTTCAGGTAGGATCCGAGGAGGACGACCTAGGAGCTGCTTCCTTCTTCCAGCTGTTTGTCTTTTTTCTGTTGTAGCTTGTTCAGTTGTAGTCATACTTTCTTTTGGGTTTGTATTCTGGCCCATTTACTTTTCGGCATTTCTTTTTTACTTAGTTTTTTTGCTTCTTCTTGTACTATGTGGTTCTTGTTTTATTTTATAAAGGAAATGCCTTCCCAGTTATCGGGATTTTATGCCTTTGGTGCTAGTCGCCAACCACTGGCCTATGGAAGGCGGGCTTGGGGTAGTCATGACACAGGCCCCGAGGACGGGTCGTGACAAATTGGTATCAAAGGAGTTCGGTTCTACCGCAGAACTTATAACTCTGATGTTTCTTTCTGTGAAGCAATAGTGTTAAGAGTACCGAGTGTGGTTTTCAGTTCAGGGAGTCCAGTGTTGGTGCGGGCGGCCGACGTATCCATACACGAGGACACTGACAACTGATTTCCGACTTTGTGCACGAAAACAATTATTGTGTGTGTGTTTTCCAGAGGTTTTATTTAAATGTCAGCTCAAACCAGGTCAGCTCACCAGGTATAATCTTCTGACCGTGTCACGTTGTTTCTTTCAGGATGCCTCCTCGTGGATGACCAGCTAGATCCCAGAGGGACGTGCACACTGAAAGCTTGCCGAGCGACGAGGCTTCGGTACAGGGCCCTCTTGCAGTTGGGGCACCAGCGGAGGCACCAGCGGTAATACCATATGTTGGGCCACCGATGCCACCAACCCCAGCAGTAGGAGATGCACGCTACTTGAGTGCGCTGCACGAGTTCCAGCGCCAAAGGACACCCAGGTTCCGGGGAGAGACGGACCCACAGGCGGCTGAGGATTGGCTGGAGGCTGTGGTGAGAGTTTTCAAGCTAGTGGGGACGCTGACAGACTTCATGGTGATCCTTGCTGCCAGCCTCTTTCAGGCATCAGCAGGCAGGTGGTGGAGCCACTTGTCCCAGTTTTGTGACGGGATGACCTTCGCATGGGGAGACATAGAGACCTTCTTCAGGGTGGAGTTTGTGCCAGTAGCTCTACACCCCAAGCGTGTATAGGATCTTCTTCCTTTGCCGTAGGGTTTTCGATTAGTTGCAGAGTCATCTGTGGGCATTAGACAGATGATGCAGAGGTCCAGGAGGACCAGACCAGCAGTTGGACGATCTCGGGTTTTAGGGTTAGTGGTGTGGGGCACCCGGGGTGGGGTCAGAGCTAGGTGTGCCAGAAACGGACAGTGTTTCTCCTGTGGCAGGAAGGGTCACCAGGCACGTGACTGTACGACCCCCTGCACGGTTGATCAGCGGGTGTTGGAGGATCCACCGAGACAGAAGCAGCGGTTGGTGCTTGAGCAGCAGCCGAGCAGTGGACAAGGCAGTAGAGCTCCAAGAGTAGGTGGAAAGGAGAGGAACTAGAGGATATGTCCCTTGTACTTCTAGTTCCATTTTTCTGTTGTATTCGTGTCTTTGTACTATGAGCTGCAATAATAAAAAAGACACTTATCTTTGTGATGTTTTCTTTCCTGTCCTTTTTGTTTGGTTGATACTGAGTGGTCCTGGTTAAGACTATTGACTTGACCCTCACTTTCGAGATTTCTACTGGAGGAGACCCAGTGACCCCACACTGATGTCGACAGTGTGACTCGACCCTTGGAGGCAAGAGTGACAGTTGGATCTCTTGGTAGTTACGTCGAGGCCTTACGACGTCATCCATGGCATGAATGCATCATTCATGTCAGGATCGACTGTATTAGGCAACGAATGTGGTTCATCCATGGGATGAGACCAGGTTTCTCTTATCGGCAAAGAAGAAATCATAGCATCTCTTGTGAGACTAAAGGAGGTCCCGGTCATCCAAGAGCGGATGAAGACTGCACACTGCAGTAAGAAACATGAAACAGGTGCCAGTCTTAGAGACTCGGGCATGTTAAATGTTTCAAGAAGTGGAAGCTTTGAGGATAGATGAGTCTGCGAAGCAGCAGACGTGGAGGCAGAGCTAGGAGAGCAGTATGAGGTGGTGTACATCTTAACATGCTACAACCACCCGCCTTAATTATCCCCTCCAGGCTCGAGGAGCTGGAGGGCGGTGGAAGAGTGTGGCTGCTTGCGGTCAAGGAGTGTGACCCAATGGCTCTAGAAATGATTCAAGGGATAGTCTGTGTCCACTAATAGCTGCTGTAGTAACTGACGTCAATATGAATCATTCCTTGCTTTCACAAATCTTGTTCCAGACCTAGAGTTTCCGGTAATCCGTGGACTTGACCCTCACGTCTGGAGATACCTTGGGAGGAGACTCGAAAGTCACACTTACTCCGACGGTGTGGTCAGAACCTCGAGGTGAGAGTTTCGGTTGGAATCTCTTAGTGGAAGCGTCGAGGCCTTACGATGTTGGTTTGAGTATGGACTGGGCAATCACAGTTCATACACAAATTGACGGTATTATGCAAAAAGGTTGTAGTTTAACTACGACGTCGGGATGGTTTTTCCTTGGTCGGCGAAAAAGGAAACCCCAAGCAGCGCAGGGTAACTCTTGCACAGGAGGGTGCGACCGATCACTCTTGAGTCGGTCAACCTTACCCTCATAGCAGCAGTCGTTTTGAGTTTCAGTTCTAGCAGAAAATGGAGACCTCTGGAGTTTGAGGATGACGACCACGTCTTCTTAAGGGTCTCACCTCGATGAGGTTTACAGAGATGTGGCTAGGGAGGCAAGTTATCTCCGAGGTTCAACGGACCTTTCTAGGTCCTCAACTCGGTAGGCGAGGTGGTTTACCGCTTGACCCATCCACCTCAATTGCACTAGGTGCACGATGTTTTCCAGGTATCTCAACTGAGGAGATACATGTTCGACCCTTCGCATATCATCGACCATGAAGAGAAAAACAATGGCGATGGGGTTACTTCCACAGAGGTTCTAGTGAGGATTAAGGATCGATAAGAGCGAATCCTACGGGGACGATCGATTCCTCTGGTACACTTTCTGTGGCAGCACGGGAACCTCTAGATGAGCACATTGGAGCGGAAGGCTCATATGCATGCTCAGTACCGCCTTTGTATCCCTAAGTTTTTGGTGAAGCTTTACGGGGACGTAAATCCCTGTGGTGGGAGTAATGTAAAGACCCATAACTTCCAATGAAATTTTTTTCTTAATTTTCTTTGGAATTTTTAAGAACGCAGTTTCTGACGGCGCCTGATTCCGAGGGCCAGTATGCCCGGAATCAATTTCTAAAGTTTTGCTCGGTTACGTTTAGTTAACGGACGAGCGGGTTTTTCTAAATTTTGAACCAGTGCTCGGAATCAAATTCTGAGGGCACCGATGGAATCGCAGCGCCGGTAATTGCTTATAAACGCCTTTTCCAGAGTTGCGTTTGCTCGGGTGTGGTTTTTAATTTTCGGGCTTAAAGTTAAGAAATAAAATAATTGTACGACAAACTTTATTTTATTTCACTTAAGCCACATTGAAGCCACCTGAAAGCCACTTAAAGAAGCTTAAGCTGAGTTGTTGCGGATAGGGTGCTATCCAAAAATATCCTACCCACTTGGTAGGATATTTGTGAGGTGGGACCCGCACGAGCCCCACCGTTTCTTTTCCGCTAAGTAACGCACCCACGAAAACCTATCATTATAAAAGTCAACTGACGCGTTTTCTTAATTTCTTAATGCACCAATTAATTGGGCGGTTTTCTTCGTTGAATTAATTGGGCGGTTTATTTCGTTGAATTAATTCTACGAATTGATGGGTCATTACTTACCTTTTTTTCGTTTGTTGGCGTAGTAATAAAATAAGACCAACACGACTTTTGGGAGGATTACACCTTGAGAGGTTTTTGATAGAATTTCTTGTTCCTTCGCCCTTCTTCGCGAAGAACACGAAGAACATGAAGAACGCGAAGGACGCTGGCCTCCGACGAAGAACGCCAAACCCGCGGAAATTGACGATGCGACGCTGTGTTCCGCGATGCCGACGTTTCCTCTCCCGCAACGTTCTTCGGTGACGTTCCTTACTCCACGACAAAAACCTTCGATCATCCGTTGAGGTGAGTGTTTGCGATTCTTTAAATTCCTTTGTGGTTTTTAACTCAAGAAGGATTTAATTATTATTAATTAAATATTTTTGTTCTTGAACCTCGGTGTTCGTCGACGCGATACCCTTCCGCGATGACGCGACGCCAGATACCGTGACGACGCGACGATACCCTCTTTCCGCGAAGAACGCACGTGCGACGACTTGACGAGGTAGGGGTTGTTGTGAATAATTATTTTATATTCCCATGAACGTTTCTTTAAAATTAAAGAACTGGATTCCTATGAACAATTTTAATTTATTAAAATTGTTGTTTCATGTGTTGAATAATTTCTCCCGTTGTTATTATTCTAACGCGGAGGGTGAGGGCCAAACGAACATGGCCTGACAACCCTCCGCCGTTCTTCGTGGTTTTACGGATTTGGTGGGCAACGGAGAATCGTGACGCAAGGGCGATTTGGTGATCCCGCAGTGAAGAACGGAACCCGGGAGGAACAATGGCGCAGACGGGAAGGAAAACGGACCACCGGAGAAACTCTGGCGGCCCGCGGAAGGCGGCGTCGGCGCGCCACACCGGCGTGGCGGCGGGCCGCCGGAAGAGAGGCGGCCAGCGAACCACCGACCTCAATTAGCAGCGAGGGGCGGGGGATCTGCGCACCCCGCCCGCGATTCGGCTCGGCCGCGCTGGACGAGCCGCGGCCGGCCGGTCAGACCGGACCGAACCGGACCGCGCCGGACCAGGTCGGGCCGGGCCGGGCCCAGCCGGGTCGGAGCTAGGTCGGGTCGACCTGGTTCGGGCCGAGCCAGGGGAGGTCAGGTCGGGCCCAGACCCCCTTTTTCGGACCACTTTCGGTCAAATTCCCGTAACTTGAGCTACGTGCCTCCAAAGGACTCTCCGTCAGCGGAAACGCGATCCTTGGATCGAGACGGTCGTTTCGGTATATCGCACTCAAGGTTTCAGATTACTTTAGGTTCGGCCGGGTTGGTTCGGATACGAAACCAACAGGGCCCTCGGAGCGGAAACGCTTATATCTTAAGCTCCGGACGTCCGACTGACGTGCCGTCGACTTTTATGGATCCCTCTATGTGAGACGGATCTTTTGGATTACTCCGCTCGATGTTTGGATGTCGTCGGAGTGCGGTCGGGTTGGTTCGCTCACGAAACCAAGCGAGTCCCTAGAACGAAAAAGCCAATAACTTCCAGACCGACCGTCCCATTGACGCGTCGTCTGTTGCGTTGCATTCCTGTTGACGATACAGAACTTTTGAAATCCTCCACCCGAGTTTTTGATGCAGTTGGATAGTGGCCAGGTTGGATAGCACCCGAAATCCAACTGGGCCCCTAGAACAGAAAACCTGATACCTTTCTGACAGAACGTCTGTTTGACGAACCGTCAGCGGCGTTGGTGATATCGTTGAGAAAAGGTCCCTATAAGTATACCCTATGAGTTTTCGGGGTATAGTTGAGTTATGGCCGGATTGGTTCGCACCTAAAACCAACCGGGCCCCTGGGACGAAAAGGCTAATAACTCACAGACCGGGCGTCCGATTGACGCGCTGTCCGTTGCGTTGAGACCCCTATGACGAGGCGGTCCTTTGAGATACTTCTTCCTGGGACTTTGTGATACTTGGAGTATCGACCAGTAGGTCGTGGAGCGGACCCTCCCGGAGACGAGCGTACAGAGTACGGAGACCGTGTAGCTGGAAAAGACCTGAAGACTGCTTGTCTGATTCGATTCGAAGTGACTTACGTAGCCCAGTGGGGAGCACAACTTTGTGAGGTGGCAGACCCACAGCGGATGAGCACTACTATGTGAGGTGGCAGACCCGCGGTACTCGATAGGAGGTGTACCTCTGTAGGCTATGAGGGGGGAGCACTACTGTGTTTGGGTGGCAGACCCCGGCGGGAAGCACTACTGTGTGAGGTGGCAGGCCCGCGGTACTCGACAGGAGGAGTACCTCAGCAGTCTTAGGTTAGTGAGCAGTACCTCTGAGTCGTGACATGACCACTGTACACTCTAGAGACGGAGTTCTTCATCAGTTATGGTTTCGATAATGAAAATCTTGGTTTGAGCTGAATCCTTTGACCTTTGTATTTACCTCATGATTGAGATGGGTCACTTGATAACTTAGGTATATGTATGGGCATATACCTGGGTAGTGGTTATCCGTTGATTTCACAATCCTTGTGTTTACTCATGATTGAGATGGGTTACTTGATAACTTAGGTATATTTATGGGCATATATCTATGTAGAGGTTATCTGTTGAGATCTTCTTGTTGGTTTAGT
Source organism: Viscum album (assembly GCA_963277665.1). Taxonomy (NCBI): domain Eukaryota; kingdom Viridiplantae; phylum Streptophyta; class Magnoliopsida; order Santalales; family Viscaceae; genus Viscum; species Viscum album. Next base: position 2,057,404,317 of record OY728133.1, on the reverse strand, counting down.
GAGACCTTGAGGGTCTCGGGGTCCCTACTGAGTATCATTATACTCACCCCTGCACGGGCTATGCCCGCACCTCCTTGTGTTGGTTGTAGACGACGGGCAGTGCTGACGGAGGCCGAGTGTTCGATTACTGGTCAGTACCCGGAGGTGGACTACACGACGAGTCAGTACCTGGAGGTGGACTACACGACGAGTCAGTACCCAGAGGTGGACTACACAACGTGACGACTCACAGAGGAGGTTGACGGAAGAGAGCGTGGAGGAGGCTACCTGTACCTACCCTTCAGGTAGGATCCATGGTGGACGACCAGGTGTTGCTCTATTTGTACCTACCCTTCAGGTAGGATCCGTGGTGGACGACCATGAGCTACGCTATTTGTACCTACTCTTTAGGTAGGATCTGTGGTGGACGACCAGGAGCTGCGCTATTTGAACCTACCCTTCAGGTAGGATCCGAGGAGGACGACCCAGGAGCTGCTTCCTTCTTCCAACTGTTTGTCTTTTTTTTGTTGTACCTTGTTCAGTTGTAGTCTTACTTTCTTTTGGGTTTGTATTCTGGCCCATTTACTTTTTGTAATTTCTTTTTTACTTAATGTTTTTCTTCTGCTTGTACTCTATGGTGCTTGTTTTCTTTTATAAAGGCAATGCCTTCCCAGTTTTCGAGATTTTACGCCTTTGGTGTTAGTCGCCAGCCCCTGGCCTATGGAAGGCGGGCTTGGGGTAGTCACGAAACGGGCCCCGAGGACGGGTCATGACAAAATGCAACTACGGTAAAGTTCCCCTTAAGCGAATACCGGTGCTATGAGTTCATCGGTGCCCTCAGATTTCAATTCTGAGCACCAGTTCAAAATATTGAAAGTCTCGCACGTATGTTTACTAAACGTACCTAAACAAAACTTCAGAAAATGATTCCTGGAACCCCGGGCCTCAGAATCAGGTTCCTTCAGAAACTGCGGATTCGTAAAATTGAAAATAATTTAATAAAAAAATTTCTTTGAAATTTTCAGGTTTTTATAGTTTTTATAAGAAATTTATATTTTATGATATAATATTTTATTTTGAAATGATGGAAGACAATTTAAACATTGTGAAATTCTATTATTGAAAACACAAAATTTAAAAAGATTAATAGAATGTAATTTATAAATTAGGATAATAGAAATATGAAGGTCATATGTGATAACACATAGTAAGGTTTGAAAATATTAATGATAAAATTCTAGGTAATGTTAAATATAGAATATAGGGGGAAACCATCATTAAAGTGGACGTAAATTATTTTTAAAAATGATATAATTTTTTAGGAAGTAATATTTTCCTTAAAAGATTATCTCTCTATAGGGGTTAAATAGTACAATGAAATATAATATTATTGTATAGGAAACATGAAGTAGAATAATGATGTTCAATAATAGGTGTTAGAACACATAAAAAAGTGATTTTTGTTTACAAAATACCTTTTGGAAGTATTATCTCTTGATTTAGAAAACCTTTATATAATATATAAAAAGGGATTTTTAAATCCCCTACATCAAATTAAAAATAATGATATAACTAATCAATTTACAATATATATACACCAAAAATGAAATGTTGTAAATATAAGTCATAATTAAATAAAGAATAATAGAGATTCAAGAAGCATGAAAACCATGATATACTTTGAATCCAAATCCAATTATATAATAATCATGATATGTTTATTAATACCCCTTAAATTAGATTAATATGTTAATAGAAATATATGAGGTAGTAATCAATCCATATTAATGATATCATAGTAAAAATATCAAATATGGAATGTAGAATTAATTTTTTTAAAATGAACCATTTACATTAAACGTATCTGAATAGAACATTCTATAACCTCATTTAAAATTAACTAAGCTATGTTAATGCCTAATTCTATAAAATTATAAAAATATATTACATAGTATACTCATCAATTAAAATTATACATCACAAATTATACACCTGTTTATAGATTATTTTCATCATCTTTTGTTTGAATTGTTTTAATGTTTTTTTGTGAATGAGTTTCATGGTGATGGGGTAAATTGTCTATAATTGAATAAAATTTCAACATTCATTGATTATTAAAGGTAGTATAATAATTTTTTTCAATGATCCATGATTTTTATTACATTATGTGAAAGTAATGAATACGGTTTGTGAAAAGTAAACTTGTGATTAACTATTTCCAACGTCTTTAACTATCAAATGGTGGTATATTAATTAAAATAATAATTATTAATAAAAACAATCTATAATAATTAAATAAAATTCAATACATTATTACTAAATTATATTAACATTATGTGATATTTTTTTCATTAATTATTTTAATAGTATAATATTATTCATGGGGGTGGTAAAACTGACCCAACAAAGGCATGTAATATTGATTTAAAGAGTAAGTTCATAATTTTGTATAAATTAAATATAAATTTTAAAAGGGAATAGTAATTTCATAAATATAATTTGACATCAATAAATATATTATTACAACTATTCAAGTATAGTGGTGATGATAAATAATGTTTTTCATTCATGGTGGGGTTAGTCCGTACGTACACAAGATTAATGATAACATTTCAATAAGAATTGGATGTAATGGAGGTATATGATAAATTATTATTTTAGAAATATAATTTTGAAATATTAAACATATTAAATAATAAAAACTACACTTTTTTCTAAACCATGAGTAGTGGTGATGAAAAATGAACACCATATCATTATATAGGTAATCGTTCACACACACCCATGATCAATATTTGTTTTATGAGTGGATGGAAAAAATTGAAAATTGGATGATAAATTAATTTAATAAAATAATATTATGTTAATATTATTGATTAAATTATATTAGTTTGGATAGAAAATTCTCAAGGATAATATTATAAATAAAATACTAAGGTGTATTAAATAATCACATCGATAAATTTGAACTTCTCATGGAAATATCCACTGAAATAGATGAATTATTATAAATAATTTATAATATAGGGTTATTAAAAAAATTATTTTTTCTGGATAAAAATATTAATCATTCATGATGTTTATATTAGTCTCATTTGTGTCATTCAGTGGTGGACTTTATACCCTCTTATTAATATATAGAACATAAATTTTAAATTTTCCAAATACATTTCAAAAATGGTATGTCACTATTAATAGGAAGCCTAATAAATTTTACCAAAAATGTTTATTTTGAATTATCTAAGGTCTATAAATACTATAATACACAATATATACCATTATTTAATAATTTTTAATTATATTTACCAATTGTTTTTACTTTTTACCATATTGGTTTTTACCCTGCTAACTAGTTTTTAACTATATATTTTTATTTTCAATAAAAATACGAGATAACCCTTATTAGGGAGTTTTGTATTAAATATTACTTTAATATTTATATATAATAAATTTCAAAATATAAATACAAGAAAATAATCTTTGAATTATATCATTTAATATATAGAGAAACTATTTTTTAGAAAATGATTTTTATGATTACGAATTGTTACTATTATTTATTTTTTATTACCTATTATATCAATGTTAATATAAATAATAATGGTTTCAAAAATAATATAATTTTTCTTATATAAAATATGTCATTTTAATTTATTTAATAAAAATTACACAGTAGAAATAAAAAATCATTGAAAATAACTCTTTCACTATTATCATGTTCTGTAATAGTAATTATGGTAATATTAATTTTATTCGAAACAAAGAAAAACATTGTAATTGTTATTAAAATTTTGATCTTAAATATTAAAAACCCATTTTTATTTAATTTATATAACTATTTTAAAATAATTTTTAACATAAGAGAATATAAATTATTTTTAGAGTAAATTATTTCTTATGATTTAAAAATGTTCAGCATATTAATTGTAAAATATTTTTTATTTATATAATTTTTTTACTTTAAGATTTTTTTTTTCAAAAACCAATAACCCAGTTTTGTTTAATGATAACATAATAAAATAAAATGTATTATAAATATTGATATTTTTTCACTCTTGAGAAAAAATATTTTATTATTGAAAAATATTAAAACAATTCCCCATAAAATGATTTTGAAACAATGATTTGAAAAATTATGTTCATATAAAATTTTATAAGAATAAAATTTATAAATTTTTTTATTAAATTAAATTACAATACCTAATGATAAAAGTACTTTATCTAGATATGTGTTTTTAAAACAAAAAGATTTCTTTATCTTATTTCAATTGTATTTTTAATTGATTACAATATTTTCATCTAATATCGACTTTATTATTATTAAAATTTTCTTCATATTAATCATCTAATTTTTTACATAAATTATTTTTTGGTGTTTCCTATGAAATAATCTTTCAATAAATTTTTTATTTTAAGAAAACAAATTTTGAGATGTTACATTATACCCTTAAAAAAGTTGAATAAAAAAATTTAATCATCAATTATTATTGAATCAATCTAAGGGGTCTATAATAAATTCCTGATATATATTTTTGGGTATATTTTAGTAAAATATTGTATATCAGGATACTCATCATTTCCTAAATAATAATCACATACTAAGATTTAAATTTTTTTTTAAATTTTTGTTTTTTCAAAATATGCCACATTAGTTTGTTATATGAATTTATATGGATAAACCATTCATTTATTCATTTACATGATCCAATTTATGACAAAATACAAAAACATGGTTATGAAAATATCCAATAAAACAATAGTAAATGATAATGTGAACATGACAAATCACACTTAGTATGGCTTCCCCGATGAGACCTTCAATATATATGATAATGATTTCAATTGAATTATGAGTCAATTAGATAAACCTATTAATTATTCAGTTGAATCTATGTTTTACATGTTCAAATTCCTATCAATATCTGTAACATACTCTATATATGTGATCAAGTAATAAATAATGGTTCATAAAGATAATGTGTTTAACCAAATCCAATCCCAATAGGGTTTCTATAAAGGTGGTGGTAGTAGGATTAATCATCATTAACTGAGTAAATATTGAGTTGATACTCAACCATAATTTTCTAGGTTTATTACTCCTAGGTCCATATGTGTTATAGTTGTATCCATTCTAGATATCCAAACATGGATGTAATTTCTAATAAAACTGTATACACAAAAAATAAAAATAAAAATAATTGATATTATCCTATATTTATTATTATCCCTATAAATGTCCCTAAATTTTAGTCACCCTAATCCTTGAAAATAATTGAATTAATTTTAATAAACTAATAAACCCTATTAGGAAATTATTTAACAAGCCTCGGACCCTCACTATTGGGTTTGTTGCTAAAAAATCATTCCCTGATACCTGGTGAGATAATCAGAGATAAATAAAACATCTCAATAATTTATGTATTAAATTTCACAATTCTGTCTCAATAATACTAATGAAATATTTTAGTGATTTTTAGGAATATTGATTTCATTATCATTAACTATGAGAAAAATTAACTATTTATAAGGCCTATTAAAAACAAGTATAGTTTGTGTGTAGGGTTTCTAACCATATTGAAACATAATTTAACGTTTGGACTAAAAAATTGTAATAAGAAAACAGGAAAATAAAGAATTGTTTTTCCATTAATGATATACTAGAATAACAACAATGTTAATAAATAATTAAAAAAACAAGAATAGGATTGGGGATGCCACAGTATGATTAAGGGTAACTTTATTAACATGTTGAATAAATATTCGTTACACATGAAAAATAAATTATATAGAACTATAAAATTGAATAGAAAATATTCTATTTCAGTTGGTCAACCAATGAATGAATTTATTCTTCATTTTTTCATCTATAGAATTAGTTATTTATAAAATTTATTATCATTTTACAACAAATTTGTATGTAAATAAATTTTTTGAAATACTTATTCCAGTTAATTTCCTATGAATAAGTTTCTATTTAATCAAAATAATTTAGTTGAACCAAATTATATAAACATTTTCATTAATTTTCGAAATAAAAGGAATTAAGATTCTTTGGGAAATAGGATGATAGGGTTGTAATTCTAGAATATATATTCATGTATGATAAGGTAAATAGTTTACAAATTTTATCTCATTTCCAAATGACTTTATCTAGAAAAAATAATTAGTTTTGAATATTCAGAATTAATCATTACTATAAGAATAAAAAAATAAAATAATAATAAAAGAAGCTTCTCTATTAATGACTGTTATCCATCTTCAACTATCCTATTCATTCTACCTATCTACCACTCTATTTTACTTAAAATTATCCTTAAATAAATCTGAAAGTCCACCCAAAATTGTTTGTCAACACCCTCTAATTTTCATACTAACAACACCACATTACTTTATTCATCCCACATTCCTATAAAAATATAAATTATTTTATTAATATTTCATTCTCCCAAAGCCTTGTCTTTTCAATATTTCACTATGATAAGTCCAATCATTTACCATTCACTTTTAACTCTAAATGTCAGGATATTTCTCAGAATACTTATAAAATGACTGACAAGACTAAGTTTGAACACCATAAATACACCTATTAAAATAAAACACTTCCCTAATACCATAATGGGGATGATTAAGGCCCACCTAACCTGATAACAAAGAAAAAATCTTGTGAATAAAATGCATCAAAACTAAAAAAAATCACCCTAAATTGATTCAATGAAATCTACCACTAGATGTCACATAGATCTAGTAAATATGCATCAAATATCAATGAGGTGTTCTTAGGTTCAAATACATATCATCAAGGTATTATATAACTCACCAAAAACATATTGTGGTTGGAAATGTGTCACAAGTTCCACAAGATGAACTTGAGTACATCACCCATAATCACTATTGTGAAACCCCAAATCCATCACAGATTAACTCGACATCATCTTCTATATCATTGGAACTTGATAGAGTGGCTTGATAATTTCAAAATCATCGGAAATCAGTGTCAGCAGGCTCATAACCATCATCATAGAAAAATAGATGTCTATGTGTCCATATTTCATGGCATCAAATATTATTATTCAACACACCAATCATCAATCTTTTCATAGACTATGGATTGAAAAAACCACATCACTCATATTTGTATCAAATAGATGCTCAAAGACAAGCAGTGAAGGCATTAGATCCATTTTGAGGATACATCACTAACCCTTATATAGTATTGAGTCATAAAACATTATTTATATCTTTTGGATGTGAAGATGTTAGATTCCTCATGAATAATAAGATGTATTTCTTACTAACATTGAAATTTGGAACAATATTAGATATGTTGTTCACCTTACTAACTAAGCTCTAATGTCTATGATAACTACCACTGAATGCATAAGATTTTTTAATTAAATATGTAAATGTCAACTAAAATTTATCTTATAATTAATCTCATTAGATATTATCACCATATTTTTTGACTGTTTAAATGAACAATTTTTTCTCTCAATAGATAAAATAAACTTACCCATTTTCTTTCGAAAATATATTACGCAGATAGATTGAAATTAATTTATCTTAATTGAATCACCTATAGAACAAATAAACTAAAAACTAAAATTATTTAGCATCACAAAACAAAATTCCACAAAAATGACGCATATAATAAATTAAAATAAAAAAATTAATAATTTAATTGTTAACAAGAAAATAATATAATTTAAATTAACCAAAAAGATTAAATCATTAATGTTTAAAATTAATACTTTACAAACAAACATAATAACAAATTACATAAAAACGTGAATATAAAACTAATTAAAATAAAAATTTATAAAAAATTAATAAAAAATAACCCATATTCCATTAAATAAATATTATCACTATAATTAGCAAAATAAGATATAATGAAACCCAAAAATCCAAAATTATTTATTAAAAATGAGGTGGAAAATGCATGAAAAAGGCGCTATTAAAAATCCCCACACTGATATATTTCTTGTCCTAAAATAATTACCTAATCAAGTTTCGTGGATTTTTGAAATAATAATAATTAAAAATAGGAATTAAATGAAGAATTATCTTTCAGATACAGTTTCTCTTAGAGAATATTTCAAGTTGAATAATTAATTTTCCCCTTAAAATAGAAAAAATTATTGTAATTTCAGTTTCATGTTTTTGAAAATAGATTAAAGTATAAAATTTAGAAAATATTTAAAAACAACAATTTGAAACCAAATGGAAGTCCAATCATATATTTACATCTTAGTGAACCATGTCAAATAATTATAATGAATAATAAATGTACAATATTGTAACGCCCCGACCCCAGTTACCTAGATTCGGTGCATTATTTTAAAACATTGGCATTATTACATGGAATCAAGTCCTGAAGGACCGATAAGTTTAGCAGTCTTGGAAAATAGATTACATACATGAATGTTAAATTACACTTTATAACATACATAATATCATAAATAATCCTTTATGAACAACATTATTCCTTTGGCTTAACCCTGCATACCAATCACAATACACTTCTTGGAATTCTGGGAAAAATAAAACATTGAAAAGGGGTGATCTCAAACGCTCATTAAGGGTAATCAATACAGCAGAAACATTCAAAAATAAGCATAAATATTGAAGGAAATGTATAAAACTAAAACAAAAGCCTTTTAAACTTGAACATCAGCATAATATGCAAGAAATAAAATGAAATAATGCCATTTACTTATCCACATGGATATTCCACTAATCGAATAATCACATGCAATATCACTAACCACTTTCATAATGATGGAATACATAATGCTGAACTTTAATTTCTTTATCACGGCCTCATGCTAAGGCCTAGGGGCTAACTATAACTGGAACCCAATCTGGAGTGCCTCTAATAAACGGGCACCAACCCGGAGTGCCTCTAATAACCGGACACCAACCCGGAGTTCCTCTATTAACCGTACACCAACTCGGAGTGCCTCTAATATCCAGACACCAACCCGGAGTACCTCTAATAAGCGAACACCAACCCGGAGGTCTTACTTTTACCGGTCCCCAACCCGGAGGGCTTACTTTTACCGGTCCCCAACCCGGAACATACTAGTCCAACACATTCATCTTAAAAAGAAGATGAAATATAACATAAACATTCATATTAAAACTAGCTTAAGAAATGCCAAAAAAATAATCATAAACTATTAATGGCATAAAGATAACTCATCCATAGTCAAACTTATTACAAAACCTTAAATACAATATGGAATATTAGTATCATGATAAATAAACTTTAAACAAGTGTCAAATTTATAAAAGGATGTTGTCATAGATGAAATCAAAACTATTTGAGAGAAATATCTCTTTTTCATGAAAACATTTAAATGTCACAAAATATGGAAAAGAATTTATTTAAAGACATTTTTGAATCAATGTGTCCAATAACACTTTGAAACTTTTGAAAGGAATTAACATTTTAAAAACATTCATGTCCATATAAATAAATCCTTAAAAACCATTTTGAAGACATGGACATTAATGAAAAGATTTAGAAGAATAAATATTTAAAACGTTTGAAATGAAGTTTTAGTAAAAATTCCCTTAAAAGAATCCCTTTTAAAACTATTTCATAAAACATGGATATTAATAATAAATATGTCCAAGTAGATACTTATGTAAAAACAACCTCGGATAATAAAGAGATTGTGAAATTAACCCTTACCAGTTTGGTAACTTACGAAACATACAACCCATGAAAGAGGTATCATACAATGAATATGTAAATAAACATAAATAAAAGTGTGTTACACAAATAATATAATTATGGGAAGTACATACACCACACAAAATGTAATAGTGGAAATATGGCATGAATCTCACGAGAGTAAGGAGTGAGATGAAAACCCCTTACCTTTCACATTCCATTAGTCGAGAGTACGTTTAACCTCCTATATGAAGATCATAGTATGTTATTAAATTATACCAGAACCATATTAATATTTATGATATCATACCGGATTCATTTATGACTTTATATCGCCCATTTAATAATAATTCCATGTTAAGTTAACATTTTGGGTAATAATCACTTTCTTTATCGTACGTGTTTTAACCTGTCACTCTTGGTTGTATCACATAGATCATGATTTAAATACTTCCAGAATATAAAACATGATAAATATATCATATATATTTAGAATATAAATATGTATAATAGACATATATATGAAATGGAAAACACCGTTTATGGAGACGGTAGTTCGTACGTACGCATAAACATTGTTTCTGTTTTCATATAGTATTGAACGGAAGTAAATGAATAAGATATATGTAAGTAAATAAATCCTTATATATATATATATCCAGTAGAATTATTATGTCATATATTACATACTTATTAGTAATATATATTTTTATAATCGTCGATGAATGGTGAACTTGGAAATGAATCCATCGCGTCATGGAGACGGTAATCCGTACATACGAACGAACGAAAACATCATTCTTTTGATATTAAAATTATATATAATTGGATGTTATATCATATATAAAGAATCATTATCATGTTATATTTATTATTTACATGAATTATTAATCATTATTATACCCATCCAAGTAATAATATATTGAATAACAATTACACCACGACGTGGAGACGGTAAGCCGTACGTACGCATGTATGGTGACATGTCATTCAAAGGATGGATAGAATACTGAATATGGTTGTACAATATTTATAATAATATTATAGTATATATTATATACTGGATTCATTATTTTAGAATGGTAATAACAAAGAAAGAATAAGTGGAAGAATAAAGGATCTTGAAAAAGGGTGGTGAAATCATTACCTCTTCTTTGGGTTCTTCCTTTTGATTTGATCAAAAGGGATCCTTAAGTTAGATTTCGGACAAAAGGAAGGCCTCTAGGATGAAGTGAGGGAATTTTAGAGAGTATTTTGGCAGAGGATGGCCGAACCAAAAGGCTTTGAAGGTGTGAGCTAATGAGAAGGGAGAGTACCCTTTTATAAGAGGGGTGAGGGGCACCTTTGGAAAAGCTAGAAATATTATTTTATAATAAATTCTTATTCGGTTTATAAAGGCTCAAAAGTGAATTTTTTAGAGTCTAAGGTGGGGATGGGTCGAAAAACACTCAACCAATATAATTTAGACAGGTTTGGGTCATTATATTAACCTTATCTTTAAGTATTAACTCTTAGTTAATTAGTTTCACTTTTACAATGTCTCTTTTTATTTTTATATTATATGGTTAATAAACAAACTATATACATCCAAGAGACCCCCCAAGTGGTCCTTTAATGATACACCTATCATGATATAAGTATCTTGGATGAAACTTAGATTTTTAGGAATTTAATATCATATAATAATATAATATTTTTTTTTAAAATCCTTTTATGTCAATTTTGACACTATTCAATAATTGATTTGTGTAAAACTCATAACAGAATGATTACATAGAAAACAGTTAACTAATCACTCCTAATATGTCATATTATCCTAAAAAATTATTTTTATTTATAAAAAGTCTCAAATTACATTTATTTGCGTATTTATAATATCAATTATTCCAATTTTTCATTAATTAGGTAATTACTACATCATCATTGTGTCATAAATAAATAAACTTTTTAAATGTCTAAAAATTATAAATAAAATATCATTATGTAGGAAATCTTTTTATCTTTCTAATTAATATTTAAAATCGAATTTATCTTATGTATAACCCTATATTAAAAATGTTTTTAGTAAATAAACTTTGATTTTAACTCTTTTAACTCTTCTTTGAATTAAATAATAATAAATGTCCTAATCTAATCCAAGTGGACCTAAATGATAATATATTATTTATAAGGTTGTTCTTGGTCGATATAATCTTGTCCAATTTAATTAGGACATGTGTTAGGGTAATATTAATATCATTTTTACCCTTAATTACCCTATTTACTTTTAACTGTGGTAAATAAAAGTAAAAAGTTACTATTCACCAAAAATTATTTTCATCTCATTGAACAACATTTTACTCCTTGATATTAACCGTGTCTCTCGGATTTTCGAAATTTCAATCACAGAAGCGGTAAAATTAAGTTTTATGAAAAAATCATTTTTTTAACTACCACTTAGTAGTTTCACTATTCATCAAAAATTAAAGTTTTTCAGAACAATGCCAAAATTTCACCCTAAGGTATAATTGATGTTCCTAATTAAAAAATGATGACTATTTTAAAAAATTCCAAACATATAAGCTAAATTAATTAATTTTATAATTAATTTCCGATGTCACAACAAATAGCGTGTTTCTAAGAAACAATATATATCAAAAGATTGACAACTGTTTATGTCCAATTTCAAAGTGAAATTAATTCTAATGAACACCATTGGATAAAATGGTAAAAATATATTCTAATTATAATTTAAAACCACTAAAATTCAAAATTAATCACTATTAATTATTTTGATTAAAAAAGATGTTTTTAATTAAAATTTAGTAATTTTCTCTATTCATCAAAATATTAAAGTTATCCGAAAAGTACCAAAATTTCACCTTAGGATAAATTCGATACTCCAAATCCAAAAATGAAGTCCATTTTGAGAGATAAAATTTATAAAATTTTAAAAAGTAGGTATTACTATTCATTACTGCTAGTTTGATTGGTTGTAGTGTGTGTTAGAACTCGAAGTTGTATACAACACACGCTACTGTATTATTCAAAGAGAAGTGTACCGTGGAAGCTTGGGGTGTTACCTTGTTAATTTTTTTATGTACCCATTCTAAAGAATATAGTTATTTAGTCAAATTGAATATATAAAAGTTTAAAATATTTGATTTAAAAAGGGTTCACTATTAATGTTGGTAAAAGTGCATTTTTGAAAAATACTTCTTTTATCTAAAAAAAGGAATTTGTTCTTACATTATGTCTAAGAAACTCATAATATGGATTAAAATTATAAGGATTATATAAAGTTTAAAATTTAGTTAATATTATTCATAACCTCTTTTGAACGGCTGGTTTGGTAAGTCATGGTGCACTTTAACTCGGTGTTGCGTGTAGTGCAAGTTATTGAATTATTTTTTAAGAAATAACACACTATGAAATCTTGGGGCGTTACATTCTACCCTCCTTCAATAAATTTCATCCTCGCAATTTGAAATTGTTCTTCAAAAATAAAAGGTTGAAAATAGAAAATATCTTTTTCGGAAAACTCACATCAGAAATTGGGTTACTAAAAGTTAGTCTTAATATGAGGAAAAGATAAATGAAAGGGTCGCCACCAAATTATGATATCGATTAGGAGAACATTGGTGGAAATTAGAGAAATATGATTGGAGGAAAACGTAAATATTTATAGGTAGTGATTGAGGTCATCAATCACAAACAAGTGTAAAATTGAGGTCCTTAAATTCATCAATCTTTGATGATTTGAAATACTATTGGTTCAACAAAACATAGGGTATTAGGATAACACATTTTTGGTTTTAGAATTCCTTAAATAAAGTATAATAATTGATTTCTTCATAGAATAAGAGATGAAGAAAAATATATTATTGACAAGTAGAGTTCCATCCTTTAACTAATTTCTACCACAGACTCATCTTTCACTCTAAAAGATAATAGAACATAAAAAAATATTCTATTTATCCTATTCGTATAGGGTTCCAAAAAATGAATTTATAATTCATCTACCAGATCTTCTAAAATAAACTACATTATTTAATCCCAGACATTACGTGGGCCAGTGGTAGGTGATACACCCTTGTCGCCCTTCAGTTGTGGGTTCATGTCTCACGGCCTTGCCAGACGCGACAGGTTGCTGCCCAACCTCCGGGTTGTCCTTTTGTGGAAATCCAAAAATAATCAAAACTAGAACTATCCAAAATGCTTTAGTCCAAAAATGAAGATCCTTTTTTCTGTGTAATAACATGTGAACACTTTCATCATGTATTCTTTTAAAACACTGCAACATCCTGAATTACCATAAAACCTTATTGATTACATTCATGATCCCTTATTCCTTAAATAATAATGGATATACTCCTTCAATCCAAAAAATGTTGTAAACCCCAATAATGATGGAATATAAAAATCATTAATATTTTTCAAGGTAGTCAAGAATATCCAATATAATTTATCCAAATCAATCATGTATTATTCTAAAATCACTACCTCAGTATCAGAATTATATTATGGTTTATCATTCTCTCAACCATATATTTTCCAAAAATTTATCCTGCTATTGAGTCACTTCTCTTTGTTCCACACAATCTCAAGTCCTTAATGTAACAGTACTGTAGTACAATCCTTATATACTCCATAATTATTATAACAATTACATTGTTGATACAACACTCAAATGAAATAATCAACGTAATAACTCTAATCATTCCTCTTCATCTGTGGTAGTATCATAACTTTATTATTATCCAATAACATCATTTTTGGCATAGTCTGATGACTGGGACATTGGTTCGCGTAGTGTCCAAACTCCTTGAAAATGAAGCATTGTACATTTGAAACCATTTTCTTACCCTTGCAGTCACGTACCTTGTGCCCTTTTCCACCACACTTATAACAAACTCCCATTCCTTTTAAGAAAGTCACAGGGTGATTCTTCCCACAGTTATCACATATGGGGAAATTATTTTTTTCCCTTTTCCCTTTATCCATATTTATCTCTTCTATCCTTTTCTTCTCTTGCTTCCCTTCAAATCCATAGGAATCATTAAACTCTTTAGTTATCTTATCCACACATGATACTATTTCTTCATATGATGATAATACGTGGGATACTATTTCCCTTCTAAATGATTTCTTAATACCATGAAAGATACGATCCTTCTTACTCTTTGGATCATACGTATTACTGGAGTTCACATTCCTTCTATTGGGCGCCATTTCTATACAATAGCATAAACTATGTCAGTTTATGAATTGCAATAAATAATCCCTAATGCAAATTGAACAGTTTATGGATATAATCCATAATCATAAAAAATGTTTTCTTTGAGTAAGTATATACTCATGATCCCTTCATAATGGTTTTTAAATAAAATGAGAATTATCCTAAGCATATCCCCCAGGAGTGTCGTAACCAAGAGTGCAATAAGGCATGTTGTCATGCACCAGTTCCCGTTCGAGTCCAGCTCAAAACGGTGTTTTCGGGTTTTACCCCTAGTTACATCTGTGCTAGAGCCACCTCTACCTGCTCGTATCCAGACAGGGATGTATTTCTTGGAAAACTCACAAAATCTCTACAATACCAAAATTATAGGAAGTTCTTCAATACTAATCCTAAAAGTCTATCCTAGGGCTATGTGTTATATTCAGAGTTTATCTAAATCTAGTTTCCAAGGATATTGCTAAACTTCCTCTAATACCAACTGTAACGCCCCGACCCCAGTTACCCAGAGTCGGTGCATTATTTTAATACATTGGCATTATTACAAGGAATCATGTCCTGAATGACCGATCGGTTTAGTAGTCTTGGAAAATAGATTACATACATGAATGTTACATTAAACTTTATAACATGAAAACCAACATAAATAATCCTTTATGAACATCATTATTCCCTTGGCTTAACCCTGCATATCAATCACAATACACTTCTTGAATTCTGGGAAAAATAAAATATTGAAAAGGGATGAGCTCAAATGCTCAGTATGGGTAAGAAATAAAGAAGAAACTTTCAAAAATAAGCATTAAATTTTAAGGAAATGTATAAAACTAAAACAAAATACTTTTAAACTTGAACTTCAGAATAATATGGCAGAAATAAAATGAAATAATTTCATTCACTTATCCACATTGATATTCCACTAATTGAATAATCACATGCAATATCACTAACCACTTTCATAATGATGGAATGCATAATACGGAACTTTAATTTCTTTATCAAGGCCTCATGACAAGGCCTAGGGGCTAACTATAACCGGAACCCAACCCGGAGTGCCTCTAATAATAGGACACCAACAGGGAGTGCCTCTAATAATGGGACACCAACCCGGAGTGCCTCTAATAACCGGACACCAACTCGGAGAGCCTCTAATAACCGGACACCAACCCGGAGTGCCTCTAATAACCGGACACTAACCCAGAGGGCATACTTTTACCGGTCCCCAACCTGGAAGGCTTACTTTTACCGGTCCCCAACCCGGAACATACTAGTCCAACACATTCATCTTAAAAAGAGGATGAAATATAACATAAACATTCGTATTAAAACTAGCTTAAGAAATTCCAAAACATTAATCATAAACTATTAATGGCATAAAGATAACTCATACATAGTCAATCATATCACAAAACCTTAAATACAATATGGAAGATTTGTATCATGATAAATAAACTTCAAACAAGTGTAAAATTTATCAAAGTATGTTTTCATAGATGAAATCAAAACTATTTGAGAGAAATATCTCTTTTTCATGAAAACATTTAAATGTCACAAAATTTGGAAAAGAATTTATTTAAAAATATTTTTGATTCAAAGTGTCCCATACCACTTTGAAACTTCTGAAAGGAATTAACATTTTAAAAACATTCATTTCCATATAAATAAATCCTTAAAAACCATTTTGAAGACATGTACATTAATGAGAATGATTTAGAAGAATAAATATTTAAAACGTTTGAAATTATGTTTTAGTAAAAAGTACCTTAAAAGAATCCCTTTGAAAACTCTTTCATAAAAAATGGATATGAATAATAAATATGTCCCAGTGGATACTTATGTAAAAACAACCTCGGATAATAAAGTGATTTTGAAATTAACCCTTGCCAGTTTGAGAACATACAAAACATACAACCCATGAAAGAGGTATCATACAATGAATATGTAAATACACATAAATTAAAGTTTATTACACAAAGAATATAATTATGGTCAGTACATACACCACAAAAAATGTAATAGTTTCAATATGGCATGAATCTCACGAGAATAAGGAGTGAGATGAAAACCCCTTACCTTTCACTTTCCTTTAGTGGAGAGTACGTTTAACCTCCTGTACGAAGATCGTAGTATGTTATTAAATTATACCAGAACCATATTAATATTTATGATATCATACCTGATTTATTTATGACTTTATATTACACATTTAATAATAATTTCCATGTTAAGTTAACATTTTCGGAAATAATCACTTTCTTTATCGTACGTGTTTTAACTTGTCACTCTTGGTTGTATCACTTAGATCCTGATTTAAATACAACCAGAATATAAAACATGATAAATATATCATATATATTTAGAATATAAATATGTATAATAGTGATAAAACACTATTTTATTGAATATTTTATTGATAATAAATGATATAATTTCCTCACATTGTGTTAAATATGTTTATTTATAAAATATTTGGGATTTGATCATTCATTTGAAAATTAGGTGAAAATTCCAGTTTTACCCTTAATAGTGCACTGTAGTATTTCGAAGATAAATATTTTTCGAAATTTTATTTGAATTTGAAATTTTTTAACCGTGTTCCTAACTTAATTATCTACAACTTTTATTCAGGACACTAGAGCTAAAGAGTTCATTTGGTTGTTGAAATTGGGCAATGAAGTCAAAGTTGGGCTGGGATCGCCAGAATGGAGAAGGTTCTGTATTTGGGTCATATCCTCTACAAACCGGCTTGGCATGAGCCCAAATTTTGAGGAAAGCTCGGGGACATGATGTGGCACAAATCATCCTTCTGGAAGGCCGGCCAATTCACGCGTTTTGGTGGTCAAATGGGCGGTGCAAGTTGGAATAAAATATTTGGCCGAATTTCCACATTCACACTTGAAACCACTTGTAACCTCTCCTCCCCTCCCCTCTATAAATTGGAGTTTTTCTCATTTGGAGGGGTTGGGACGTGCATTGGGAGATTGTAGGAAGAGGAGAATTTGTTTCACCCAAATTCTCCAACCATTGTAAGAGGGGTAGCTCTTGAAGCAAGGATCCCCTCATCGAAGCCTCCTTCTCTTCTTCATTTTGTAATGTTTTCATTTGTGTAATAAACTTCATTGCTCTTCTTATATTTCTTCTCTTTTCTTCTTTTTTGTTTAAATTTCTTCTTCTATTAATCTTCCTAATTGGGCTGGAATTCTTGAGTAGAAGCGTTATTGGGTTATACCCATTTTAAACCTTTGCACATGCAGAACGCTTCTACGATGATTACGCCACCCATGGAAGAGTAGTCTTTTAGTAATCGATCTATATTCTACCCTCTTCATTTAATTATTTTGAATCAATGATCTACTGTAATTAACTTAATATGATCCATGAATTATGTTTTTAAATTTTAAGAAACTAAGCAAGCAATTGAACAATTAATACAAAAACACGCGAGGTCGAGATTTTGTGTAAATTGTGAGAGTGCGAGCTTAATCGGTAATACAAGACCACTTGGGATAAATTTGTAGAGTTCAAATATAATCCCTAAACACAATTCATCCTCATTTCCAGAATGGATATGTGCCTTAATTTACCACTGATCATAAGCTAATCTTAGAACATCAATCAAAGCAGGGTGCTGCGATTGCACGTTCCAAAGTTAGCCTAGGTTTAAATTCACATCATCTTTGTGGTAAAGTTAATTCTCGTAGGGTTCGGGATTTAACAAATTAAGGGATCATAATTAAGTGAATGTTAATTTAAATGATAATGATTAATAATAAAGTGAAGAGGTAGAGTTAGATCGATTACGCTTTTTAAATAGATTTCTAAAAAAAACATCTTCTTGTTGTGTCATTTAAATTGAAATTCATTTCAAAACTAAAAACAAAAAAAATTATACAATCTTCTTCCAGCAAACTTCTTCTAGATTCATAAACTACAACAAACCCCAATCCTTTAAAGTAGTGTTTTTATTCCCTTTTATTTTATTTTTAGAATACCTCTAATAAGATGTTTTAATTCACTTCCTCCTTTGAGAGACGACCTTGGTTAGCCCCCTATGCTACACTAAGTAAACTAAACATTAGCTTCAGGGAGTGTTGTGCTTGGAGTTTTATCCAACGTAACTCACTTTTGAAGTTCTTTTGAGAGCGCGTGCGACAACGCTCTTTCAAATTGGCGCCGTTGCCGGGGAGGCAAGTAATTATTTCAACCAACTAGAGGTATTTATTTTATTTTACATTTTATTATTTTCCTCTCTTCTTTCTTCCTTCTTTACCCAATCTGATTTTTCATCCTCTTCTTTTATTTTCTCCTACTTCTTTGTGGACCATCAACTCAAACTTCTCATTTTTATTTTACTATGGTCCACCTTCTTTCTTTTCATTTTTTGATCTATGACACGAACTAATCCCGAAGATCTCTTAGATCTTGACCCTGAGATTGAACGTAGCCTTAGGGCACGAATCAGACATTCTCAGTCTACGGGAAGTTTCAACATTCAACCAGTTGGAGAATTACTCCAATATCAGAACATTGAAATTGGAAGCAATTCAAATTCAAACATAAAAGAGGAACCAATGGCTGATAATAATGGAAATGAACTTAATAGAACCATTCGAGAATTGGTTGCACCTGATATTAACTATCAACCAAATTGTATTGCATACCCAAATCTCGAATCGGACTTTGAACTAAAATCAGGGTTAATTCACTTACTTCCAAAGTTTCATGGCCTCTCTGGTGAGGATCCGAATAAACATTTGAAAGAATTTAATGTGGTTTGCTCAACCCTAAAACCTAAAAATGTCTCTGAAGATCAAATCAAACTAAGAGCATTCCCATTCTCACTTGATGGAGCTGCAAAAGATTGGATGTATTATTTACAACCTGAATATGTAACTTGTTGGAACGATTTGAAACGACTTTTCTTGCAGAGATTTTTTCCAGCATCGAGGACCACTTCCATTCGTAAGGAGATCTCGGGGATCAAGCAAGCACAAGGGGAGTCCATGTATGAGTATTGGGAGCGATTCAAGAAGTTGTGTGCAAGCTGTCCACATCACCAAATCAGTGAGCAACTCCTCATTCAGTACTTCTATGAAGGACTCACAGCTATGGAGAGAAGCATGGTGGATGACGCAGCTGGAGGGGCATTGGTGGACAAGACACCAATAGCCGCACGTGCATTGATTGACAAGATGGCCCAAAACTCCCAACAATTTGGTGATAGGGTACACTACATGTCAGGGGAGTACATCAGGTAAGTCCTTCTTCTCTTGAGAGTCATTTGATTGATACCAAGTTAGAAGAATTGACAACTATGGTAAGGCAGATTGCTTTGTCACAAAAGACATCTTTACCTCCTCCTTCGAGGCCTTGTGGTATTTGCACTGAGACAAGCCACCCAACTGACTATTGCCCACAACTCCAAGAAACAGAAGATTGTGCAGCAGTGTTCCCTGGGAGACCATATCAGCAGCAGCAGCAACAACCATATCCCCAAAAGAAGTTCGATCCAACATTCAACCAAGGGTGGAAAGATCATCTGGACATGAGGTATGGCTCTGGACAACAACAAAGGCCCCCCTTTCAACAAAACTTCCAGCAGCCTCCACCTTACCAACAGGGTTTCCAACAACCCCAAAGGAGATTTGAAGCTCAAACATCAACAAGTCAGCAACAAGGGAATCTCCAACCCAAGGTAGACTCTAACACTGATGATCTTTTGAAACAAATTGTTCTTAATCAACAGAATGAGCTGAAAAGTCAAGGTTCGGAGCTGAGGGAGTTGAAGACTCAAATGAGCCAGATTGCCACCGCCCTCCATGAACTTGTAAGTAAGAATTCTGGAAATCTACCTTCCCAACCCACTCCAAATCCAAAGGGGAATGTTAGTGCCATAACATTGAGAAGTGGGAAGCAAATGAACGATACAGCTGTACCTACCATTCCACCGGGATTCACCTCAACTTCAGAGAAGCCACATTCCATACCAACTGATGAACAATCCAAGGAGAAAGATAAAGGTAAGAAAAATATTGATGATGTTCCTCCTAAACCACTTCCTTTTCCAAACAGGGTTGTTCAAACCAAGAAGATGGATGAAGAAGCAATGCAAAAGGAGGTTTTGGACACATTCAAGCGTGTGGAGATCAACATTCCTCTACTCGAAGCCATTAAGCAAATCCCAAGGTATGCCAAATTCTTAAAAGAACTTTGTACCAATCGAAGAGGGCTCAAGGGAAATGAGAGGATCAACCTTGGAAGGAATGTCTCAGCACTCATTACACCAACTCTAGCAATGCCAACAAAGTGCAAGGATCCCGGGACATTCACCATCCCATGCACCATAGGGGAGTTTCACTTCTCTGATGCTCTTTGTGATTTAGGAGCTTCAATAAATGTGATGCCTCACTCTTTTTTCTCTTCATTGCAGATTGGTGAGCTCAAGCCTACAAGGGTAGTGGTGCAGCTAGCGAATAGAGCTACAGCATATCCGGCTGGTGTCCTTGAAGATGTGTTGGTAAAGGTAAAGGGCATGATCTTCCCTGCTGATTTCTATGTACTAAACATGGAAGATGACCAGGTAAGTTCTCATGCCCCTATCATTCTTGGTAGACCCTTCCTCAAAACTGCTAAGACCATTATCAATGTTCATGAGGGTACTCTTTCCATGGAATTCGGGGATGAAATCGTGAGGTTTAAAATCCTGGATTCTATGAAGTACCCACCAGAGGAACACTCAGCATTCTTTCTCACTCATTCTGAGTCTCCATGTGATAGTCCCTCTATTTTTAATTCCCAATATCTTGGGGACTATTCACTTCTTAATGAAATAATGAGTATTGGGTCCAACTTGATGTCTCATTCTACTTCATCCCCTTTAATTCATGATCTTTCTAATCTTGGGATTGGTTCATTTGTCCAATCATATTCGAATTCTGAGCATGTATACTCTGATTATGATATGGCTGCTAATTTTTCTGATGGATTTGATGCATTGTTCTCTCATTCAGATGATATGTATGATTGTGCACAGATGTCTATGCCACTCATGCTTCCATCCATTCAGCAGCCACCATCACTGGAACTAAAGCCATTGCCACCAAATCTCAAATACTCATACTTGTTAAGTGGTGAAAAATTACCTGTTATCATTGCTAACAATCTCTCTTTTGAACATGAAGAAAAACTTTTGAATCTTTTGAGGGAGAACATCAGGGCAATCGGGTGGACCTTGGCTGACATATCAGGTATTAGCCCCTCCATTTGCATGCATAGGATTCTTTTGGAAGATGTAGCTAAACCGGTGAGGCAACCACAAAGGAGACTCAATCCAACCCTTCTAGAGGTTGTTAAAAAAGAGGTTGAAAAATTGCTCGAGGCAGGTATAATCTATCCCATTTCAGATTCTCAGTGGGTAAGTCCTATTCAGGTTGTGCCTAAGAAAAGTGGTGTTACTGTTGTTAAAAATGAGAAAGATGAGTTAGTTCCAATGAGGGTACAAAACAGTTGGCGCGTGTGTATTGATTATAGGAAACTAAATCATTCCACTCGCAAAGATCATTTCCCCCTCCCATTTATTGATCAGATGCTTGAGAGACTAGCTGGGAAGACACACTATTGTTTCTTGGATGGATTTTCTGGATATTTTCAGGTTCCCATTACAGCAGAGGACCAGGAGAAGACAACATTCACCTGCCCATTCGGTACCTTTGCTTACCGAAGGATGCCATTTGGACTTTGCAATGCCCCAGGTACCTTCCAGAGATGCATGGTGAGTATTTTTTCTGATTTTATTGAGACCTGCATGGAGGTATTTATGGATGATTTTACAGTGTATGGATCTTCATTTGATGAATGTCTAAGTAGTTTGGAAAATGTGTTGAATCGTTGTATTGAGAAGAATCTAGTCCTGAACTTTGAAAAGTGTCATTTCATGGTAGAGCATGGCATTGTCTTAGGGCATGTAGTGTCAAAACATGGGATAGAGGTTGATAGATCTAAGGTAGACATCATTTCATCCATACCCTACCCTTCATGTGTGCGTGATGTTCGATCATTCCTTGGACATGCTGGATTTTATCGACGCTTCATCAGAGATTTTAGTAAGATCGCTCTACCCTTATCTCGATTGCTTCAAAAAGATATTGACTTCAATTTTGATGATTCATGCAGGGTATCATTTGATGAGCTAAAGAAGTGTCTGACCACTCCACCGATCATACAGCCCCCACGGTGGGAGATTCCTTTTGAGCTTATGTGTGACGCCTCCAACTTCGCGGTTGGAGCTGTCTTATCTCAGAGGGTGGAGGGACGTTCACATGTGATCGCCTATGCATCGAGGACACTAGATTCAGCCCAATCAAACTACACCACAACAGAAAAGGAGTTTCTTGCTGTTATATTTGCTTTAGATAAATTTCGTTCATATTTATTGGGCTCTAAAGTAGTTGTTTTTTCTGACCATGCAGCTTTGAGGTACCTCCTAAAGAAGCCAGATGCAAAGCCACGACTTATCCGTTGGATGCTCCTTCTTCAAGAATTTGATATTGAGATAAAGGACAAGAAGGGGTCAGAGAATTTGGTGGCGGACCACATGAGTAGGCTTACTCACACACTAGAGGGTGACACCTTGGACCAGGTACCACTTCGGGACACTTTCCCCGATGAGCATCTCTATACCATCTCAGGTAAGCATCCTTGGTATGCTGATTTAGTTAATTACATTGTTGGCTCTGAAATCCCAGTAAATTTGAAGAAGCATCAAGTCCAAAAATTAAAAAGTGAGTCTAGGTTTTATGTGTGGGATGATCCTTACCTCTGGCGCATGTGTAGTGACCAAGTTATTAGGAGGTGTATTCCTGATCATGAGTTTGAGTCTGTTTTGCAATTCTGTCATACACTTGCATGTGGTGGACACTTTGGACCCCAACGGACATCTAGGAAGGTTTTAGACTCTGGATTATATTGGCCTAGCTTGTTCCATGATGCCCATTTGTTTTGTAAGTCATGCTCTCGTTGCCAACACACTGGGAACATTTCTAGGAGACATGAGATGCCCCAACAACCCATACTATTTTGTGAGATTTTTGATATATGGGGCATCGACTTTATGGGTCCTTTTCCTAGTTCATTTGGATTTTTGTATATTTTGGTTGCTGTTGATTATGTGAGTAAATGGGTGGAGGCCAAGGCCACCAGGACTGACGATTCTCATGTTGTTGTGGACTTTGTCAAAGCACAGATTTTTTGCAGGTTTGGAGTACCAAAGGCCATCATCAGTGACCAAGGGACACACTTTTGCAATAGGAATTTTTCTTCCCTCCTTCAAAAGTATGGGGTGACACACAAAACATCAACACCATACCACCCCCAAACAAATGGCCAGACTGAGGTTTCAAATCGTGAGTTGAAACAAATCTTGGAGAAAAATGTGCAGCCAAATAGGAAGGATTGGAGAAAGCGCTTGGATGATGCATTGTGGGCTTATAGGACAGCATACAAGACCCCCATTGGTATGTCCCCATTTCGTATTGTTTTTGGGAAAGCGTGTCATCTCCCCGTGGAAGTAGAGCATCAGGCATATTGGGCTATAAAGAAATGCAACATGGATTTGGCCCAAGCTGGAATTCAAAGGAAGTTGCAAATTCAAGAGCTTGAGGAGATTCGCCTGTCATCATATGAGAACTCAAGGCTCTACAAGGAAAGATCAAAAGCAGCTCATGACAAAATGATCCAAAAAAGGGAGTTTCATGTTGGAGAGAAAGTCCTTCTCTATAGTTCACGACTGAAGTTGATGCCTGGTAAGTTGCGTTCCAGATGGTTAGGTCCTTATATTGTGTCTAATGTTTTTCCTTATGGTGTAGTGGAGATCACACAAGAGGACACTGGAAGGAGCTTTACAGTCAATGGGCAACGTTTGAAGAGATACATTGAGGGACATCCTACTGATGCAGTGGATTTTATCACACTACATGACCCCATCATCACTTGATCACATCAGGCTGTTCCTAACCCTTTCACTTTTATATTATTTGTCCTATTTAAAAATTCTGAATTTCATGTGAATATATCATCTCACGGGTTCACATTGAGGACAATGCAATATTTTAAGTGTGGGGGAGGGAACCTTTTAGTTTAGTAATTTCAATTGTTTTCCTGTTAAAAAAAACCAAAAAAAATTGTGTGTTTTTCAAAATTTGTGTGTTTATTTTACAATTTTTTGTGTGTTTTTGAAACTTTTGAGCTGAAATGATTCTCATCACCATTTTTAAATCCATATCAATAAGTGAAACAATTTACCCCTTGAAACTAAGCTTAAATGAATTCTGAAATGACTTTGTTTCAAGTTCAAATATTTAGTAATTTCATGGAAAGTACACCGAATTTTGAATCCCATGCCACATCTCACTGTCTTTAAATTTGAAATCACTTTCCTGTGAGGCTTCTGAACCATTATTTTCATATTCTTTACATTCACCTCACTTCTTGAGAGAACCAAACCATACTTGATTTAACCAGAATTTGATCTATTCCTGTCAAAACTTGAGGGTTTGAGGTACATATGTTTAAATGATTGAGGCATTTGTTTGGTATTAAAGCCCCCTTTTCAAAGAATCCTTTTTTATAATGGCCTACCTTGAATATTTAATCCTTGTAGCCCTTAGAAGCCATGCACAGCCTGTTAGGTTAAGCCACATTACAAGCCAATTTTCCATATCCAACCAACTCTTGAAGTGAAATTGCATAATCTAGTTGAGCTTAAGTGTGGGGGAAGCTGTCTTGTGTTGTGCCACCACATTATGTTATACTTTGGGTGGAAAATTAAATTCTGAAGAGATGTGTTTGCTGCTAAAGAAAGTCATTATATTGAAAGCTGTGCCTTTTCTGGAGCTTTCATGACAAGTGAAGCTGTGCCTTTTCTGGAGCTTCTAATTGAGGTGGAAAGTTGTGCCCATCTGGAGCTTTCAAGAAAATCATGTTTGAGAAGATTGACATTTTTTATGCTGAAATGATGAATGGTGTAAACCTTTCATGAATTTTCATGATGATGGTGCTGAATTGATACTATGGGGATTGAAGAGAAGACCATAATTAAGTGAAAATTAGATTAATGCAATTTTGCTTCAAAAGAGTCAAGCCCTCCTCATTCAGCCTCAGAGTTTTTCACATCTTAAACCTACCAACCGAAAGCCACAGAACAACCCTGAAAAGTCCTCATGATAAACATATGTCCTTGACTCACATCGAGTAGCGATGTAGGAATATATCAAGCCTATGGTGACCCTTGTATGAGTTTGGATGAGAAAGACATTGCAAAAAAAAATTGATATTTGAGTGATGAGAGAAAATTCAAGCGAGGTAAGTGTTTTGTGCATGGGCGGATAAATGAAGTGGAAATATATTGAATGATATAAATGGAGAACTTGAAATAAGGTTTTTTATGAGGCATGATTTCTTTTTTTTTATTCTTGGTGTGAAATTGATTGATCTTAAAGATATGTGTTTTAAAATTGGTTTTGATTTGATATTGATGTTTACTTGATATGAGGTTTTGCCCAGGTGTGCAAAAGGGTAAGTGTGGGGGAGTTGATAAAACACTATTTTATTGAATATTTTATTGATAATAAATGATATAATTTCCTCACATTGTGTTAAATATGTTTATTTATAAAATATTTGGGATTTGATCATTCATTTGAAAATTTGGTGAAAATTCCAGTTTTACCCTTAATAGTGCACTGTAGTATTTCGAAGATAAATATTTTTCGAAATTTTATTTGAATTTGAAATTTTGTAACAGTGTTCCTAACTTAATTATCTACAACTTTTATTCAGGACACTAGAGCTAAAGAGTTCATTTGGTTGTTGAAATTGGGCCATGAAGTCAAAGTTGGGCTGGGCTCGCCAGAATGGAGAAGGTTCTGTATTTGGGCCATATCATCTACAAACCGGCTTGGATTGAGCCCAAATTTTGAGAAAAGCTCGGGGACATGATGTGGCACAAATCATCCTTCTGGAAGGCCGGCCAATTCACGCGTTGTGGTGGTCAAATGAGCGGTGCAAGTTGGAATAAAATATTTGGCCGAATTTCCACATTCACACTTGAAACCACTTGTAACCTCTCCTCCCCTCCCCTCTATAAATTGGAGTTTTTCTCATTTGGAGGGGTTGGGACGTGCATTGGGAGATTGGAGGCAGAGGAGAATTTGTTTCACCCAAATTCTCCAACCATTGTAAGAGGGGTAGCTCTTGAAGCAAGGATCCCCTCATCGAAGCCTCCTTCTCTTCTTCATTTTGTAATGTTTTCATTTGTGTAATAAACTTCATTGCTCTTCTTATATTTCTTCTCTTTTATTCTGTTTTGTTTAAATTTATTCTTCTATTAATCTTCCTAATTGGGCTGGAATTATTGAGTAGAAGCGTTATTGGGTTATACCCATTTTAAACCTTTGCACATGCAGAACGCTTCTACGATGATTACGCCACCCATGGAAGAGTAGTCTTTTAGTAATCGATCTATATTCTACCCTCTTCATTTAATTATTTTGAATCAATGAGCTACTGTAATTCACTTAATATGATCCATGAATTATGTTTTTAAATTTTAAGAAACTAAGAAAGCAATTGAACAATTAATACAAAAACACGCGAGGTCGAGATTTTGTGTAAATTGTGAGAGTGCGAGCTTAATCGGTAATACAAGACCACTTGGGATAAATTTGTAGAGTTAAAATATAATCCCTAAACACAATTCATCCTCATTTCCAGAATGGATATGTGCCTTAATTTACCACTGATCATAAGCTAATCTTAGAACATCAATCAAAGCAGGGTGCTGCGATTGCACGTTCCAAAGTTAGCCTAGGTTTAAATTCACATCATCTTTGTGGTAAAGTTAATTCTCGTAGGGTTCGGGATTTAACAAATTAAGGGATTATAATTAAGTGAATGTTAATTTAAATGATAATGATTAATAATAAAGTGAAGAGGTAGAGTTAGATCGATTACGCTTTTTAAATAGATTTCTAAAAAAAACATCTTCTTGTTGTGTCATTTAAATTGAAATTCATTTCAAAACTAAAAAAAAAAATTATACAATCTTCTTCCAGCAAACTTCTTCTAGATTCATAAACTACAACAAACCCCAATCCTTTAAAGTAGTGTTTTTATTCCCTTTTATTTTATTTTTAGAATACCTCTAATAAGATGTTTTAATTCACTTCCTCCTTTGAGAGACGACCTTGGTTAGCCCCCTATGCTACACCAAGTAAACTAAACATTAGCTTCAGGGAGTGTTGTGCTTGGAGTTTTATCCAACGTAACTCACTTTTGAAGTTCTTTTGAGAGCGCGTGCGACAACGCTCTTTCAAATAGGCATATATATGAAATGGAAAACACCGTTTATGGAGACGGTAGTCCGTACGTACGCATAAACGTTGTTTCTGTTTTCATATAGTATTGAACGAAAGTAAATGAATAAGATATATGTAAGTAAATAGATCCTTATATATTTATATATATATATATATACACATTAGAATTATTATGTCCTATATTACATACTTATTAGTAATATATATTTTTATAATCGTCGATGAATAGTGAACTTGGAAATGAACCTCATCGCGTCGTGGAGACGGTAATCCGTACGTACGCACGAGCGAAAATATCATACTTTTGATATTAAATTTATATATAATTGGATGGTATATCATATATACAGAATCATTATCATGTTATTTTTATTATTTACATGAATTATAAATCATTATTATACCCATCTAAGTAATAATATATTGAATAACAATTACACCACGACGTGGAGACGGTAAGCCGTACGTACGCACGTATGGTGACATGTCATTCAAAGGATGGATAGAATACTAAATATGGTTGTAACATATTTATAATAATATTATAGTATATAGGAGATACTGGATTTATTATTTTAGAATGGTAATATCAATGAAAGAAGACGTGGAAGAACAAAGGAACTTGAAAACGGGTGGTGAAATCATTACCTCTTCTTCGGGTTCTTCCTTTTGATTTGATCAAAAGGGCTCCTTAAGTTCTCTTTCTGACTAAATTAAGGCCTCTAGGATGAAGTGAGGGAAGTTGAGAGAGTATTTGGGCAGAGGATGGCCGAACAAAAAGGCTTTGAAGGTGTGAGTTCATGAGAAGAGAGGGTGCCCTTTTATAAGAGGGGTGAGGGGCACCTTTGGAAAAGCTAGAAATATTATTTTATAATAAATTCATATTCAGTTTCTAATGGCTCAAAAGAATATTATTTAAATATTAAGGTGGGTATGGGTCTAAAACCACTCAAACAATATAATTTAGACAGGTTTGGGTCATTATATTAACCTTATCTTTAAGTATTAACTCTTAGTTAATTAGTTTCACTTTTACAATGTCTCTTTGTATGTTTATATTATATGGTTAATAAAATTACTATATACATCCAAGCGACCCCGAAGTTGTCCATTAATGATACACCTATCATGATATAAGTCTCTTGGACGAACCTTATATTTTTAGGAATTAAATATCATTTAGTAATATAATATTTGTTTTAAAACCCCTTTTTTGTCAATTTTGACACTATTCAATAATTGATTTTTGTAAAAATCATAACAGAATTATTACTTAGAAAAAAGTTAATTAAATCAATACTAATATGTCATATTATCCTATAGAATTATTGTTATCTATAAAAAGTCTCAAATTACATTTATTTGGGTATTTATAATATCAATTATTCCATTTTTTCATTAATTAGGTAATTACTGCATCATCATTGTGTCATAAATAAATTAAATTTTTTCATGTATAAAAATTATAAATAAAATATAATTATGTAGGAAATATTTTTAAATTTCTAATTAATATTTTAAATCGAATTTATCTTAGGTATATTCTTATATTAAAAATGTTTTAGTAAATAAACTTTGATTTTAACTCTTTTAACTTTTCTTTGAATTAAATAATAATAAATGTACTAATCTAATCCAAGTGGACCTAAATGATAATATTTTATTCGTAAGGTTGTTTTTGGTCGATATAAACTTTTCTAATAGAATTAGGACATGTGTTAGAGTAATATTAATATCATTTTTACCCTTAATTACCCTATTTACTTTTAACCGTGGTAAATAAAAGTAAAAAGTTACTATTCCCCAAAAATTATTTTCATCTCATTGAACCACATTTTACTCCTTGATATTAACCGTGTCCCTCGGATTTTTGAAATTCCAATCACAGAAGCGGTAAAATTAAGTTTTATGAAAAATTCAGTTTTTTAACTACCACTTAGTAGTTTCACTATTCATAAAAAATTGAAGTTTTTCAGAACAATGCCAAAATTTCACCCTAAGCTATAATTGATATTCCGAATTAAAAAAATGATGTCTATTTTACAAAATTCCAAAAATATAAGTTGCATTAATTAATTTTATAATTAATTCTCGTTGACACAACAAGTAGCGTGTTTTTAAGAAACAATATATATCAAAAGATTGACAATTGTTTATTCCAAATTTCAATGTGAAATTAATTCTAATGAACACAATTGGATAAAATGGTAAAAATATATTATAATTATAATTTAAAAGTATTCAAATTCATAATTTATCACTATTAAATATTTTGATTAAAAAAAGTTCTTTTTAATTAAAATTTAGTAATTTTCAATATTCATCAAAATATTAAAGTTATCTGAAAAGTACCAAAATTTCACCATAGGCTAAATTCGATACTCCGAATCCAAAAATGAATTCCATTTTGAGAGATAAAATTTATAAAATTTTAAAAAGTAGGTATTACTATTCATTATGGGTAGTTTGATTGGTTGTAGTGTGTGTTAGAACTCGAAGTTGCATACAACACACGCTACTGTATTATTCAAAGAGAAGTGTACCGTGGAAGCTTGGGGTGTTACATTGTAAATTTTTTTTATGTCCCCATTATAAAGAATAAATTTATTTAGTCAAATTGAATATATAAAAGATTAAAATATTGGATTTAAAAAGGGTTCATTATTAATGTTGGTAAAAGTTCATTTTTGAAAAATACTTCTTTTATCTGAAAAAAAGGAATTTGTTCTTACATTATGTCTAAAAAAATCATAATATGGATTAAAATTATAAGGATTATATAAAGTTTAAAATTTAGTTAATACTATTCATAACCTATTTTGAATGACTTGTTTCGAAAGTCATGGTGCGCTTTAACTCGGTGTTGTGTGTAGTGCAAGTTATTGAATTATTTTGAAGAAATAACACACTATGAAATCATGGGATGTTACATTCTCCCCTCCTTCAATAAATTTTTCCCTCGCAATTTGAAATTGTTCTTCAAAAATAAAAGGTAAAAATAGAAAATATCTTTGTGTGAAAACCCACATCAGAAATTTGGTTACTAAAATTTAGTCTTAATATGATGAAAATAGAAATGAAAGGGTCACCACCAAATTATGATATCGATTCGAAGAACATTGGTGGAAATTAGAGACATATAATTGGAGGAAAAATGGAAATATTTATAGGTAGTGATTGAGGTAATCAATCACAAACAACTGTAAAATTGGGGTCCTTAAATTCATCAATCTATGACGATTTGAAATACCATCGGTTCAAAAAAAACATAGGGTATTAGGATTACACATTTTTGGTTTTAGGATTCCTTAAATAAATTATAAGAATTAGTTTCTTCATAGAATAAGAGAAGAAGAAAAATATAATCTTGACAAATAGAGTTCCATCCTTTAACTAATTTCTACCACAAACTCATCTTTCACTCTAAAAGATAATAGAACTTAAAAAATATTATATTTATCCTATTCGAAAAAGGTTCCATAAAAAACGAATTTATAACTCATCTACCAGATCTTCTAAAATAAACTACATTATTTAATACCGGACATTACGTGGGCTAGTGGTAGGTGATACACCCTTGTCGCCCTTCGGTTGTGGGTTCAAGTCTCGCGGCCTTGCCGGACGTGACAGGTTGCTGCCCAACCTTCGGGTTGTCATTTTATGGAAATCCAAAAATAATCCAAACTAGAACTATCCAAAATGCTTTAGTATAAAAATGAAGATCCTTTTTTCTGCGTAATAACATGTGAAAACCATCATCATGTATTCTTTTAAAACACTGCAACATCCTGAATTACCATAAAACCTTATTGATTACATTCATGATCCCTTATTCCTTAAATAATAATGGATATACTCCTTCAATCCAAAAATATTCTAAACCCCAACAATGATGTAATATACAAATCATTAATCAGTTTCAAGGTAGTCAAGAATATCCAATATAATTTATCCAAATCAATCATGTATTATTCTAAAATCACTACCTCAGTATCAGAATTATATTATGGTTTATCATTCTCTCAACCATATATTTTCCAATAATTTATCCTTCTATTGAGTCACTTCTCTTTATTCCACACAATCTCAAGTCCATAATGAAATAGTATTGTAGTAAAATTATTATATACTCCATAATTATTATAACATGTACATTTTTGATACAATACTCAAATGACATAATCAATATAAGAACTCTAATCATTCCTTTTCATCTGTGGTAGTATCATAACTTTATTATTATCCAATAGCATCATTTGAAGCATAGTCTGATGACTGGGACATAGGTTCGCATAGTGTCCAAACTCCTTGCAAATTAAGCATTGTACATTTGAAACCATTTTCCCACCCTTGCAGTCACGTACCTTGTTCCCTTTTCCTCCACACTTATAACAAACTCGCATTCCTTTCAGGCAAGTTCTAGGGTGTTTCTTCCCACAGTTATCACATATGGGAAAATTCTTCTCTTCCCTCTTCCCTTTATCCATCTTTCTCTCTTCTATCATTTTCTTCTCTTTCTTCCCTTCAAATCCATAGGACTCAGTAAACTCTTTAGTTATCTTATCCACACATGATACTATTTCTTCATATGATGATAATACGTGGGAGACTATTTCCCTTCTAAATTATGTCTTAATACCATGAAAGATATGATCCTTCTTACTCTTTGGATCATACATATTACTCGAGTTCCCATTCCTTCTACTAGGTGCCATTTCTATACAATATCATAAACTAGGTCAGTTTATTAATTGCAATAAATAATTCGTATTGAAAATTGAACAGTATATGGATATAATCCATAATCATAAAAAATGTTTTCTTTGAGTAAGTATATACTCATGATCCCTTCATAATGGTTTTTAAATAAAATGAGAATTATCCTAAGCAAATACACTGGGAGTGTCGTAAACAAGAGTGTAGCAAGGCCCGTTGTCGTGCACCAGTTCCCATTCGAGTCTAGCTCAAAGCGGGGTTTTTGGGTTTTACACCTAGGTACATCTATGCCAGAGCCGCCTCTACCTGCTCGTATCCAGACAGGGATGTATTTCTTGGAAAACTCACAAAATCTCTACAATACCAAAATTCTTGGAAGTTCTTATATACTAATTCTCAATGTCTATCTTAGGGTTATGTGCTATAATCAGAGTTTATCTAAATCTAGTTTCCATGGTTATTGCTAAACTTCCTTTGATACCAACTGTAACGCCTTGACCGCAGTTACCTAGAGTCGGTGCATTATTTTTATACATTGTAATTATTACAAGGAATCAAGTAATGAAGGACCGATCGGTTTAGCAGTCTTGGAAAATAGATTACATACATAAATGTTACATTATACTTTATAACATACAAAAAAAACATAAATAATCCTTTATGAACATCATTATTCCCTTGGCTTAACCCTACATATCAATCACAAGACACTTCTTGAATTTTGGGAAAAATAAAACATTGAAAAGGGGTGAGATCAAACGCTCAGTAAGGGTAAGCAATACAATAGAAACTTTCAAAAATAAGCATAAACATTTATGGAAATGTATAAAACTAAAACAAAATCCTTTTAAACTTAAACTTTAACATAATATGGCAGAAATAAAATGAAATAATGCCATTTACTTATCCACATGGATATTCCCCTAATCAAATAATCACATGCAATATCACTAACCACTTTTATAATGATGGAATGCATAATGCGAAACGTTAATTTCTTTATCAGGGCCTTGTGCCGAGGCCTAGGGGCTAACTATAACCGGAACCCAACCCGGAGTGCCTCTAATAACCGGACACCAACCCGGAGTGCCTCTAATAACCGGACACCATCCCGGAGTGCCTTTAATAACCGGACACCAACCCAGAGTGCCTCTAATAACCGGACACCAACTAGGAGTGCCTCTAATAACCAGACACCAACCCGGAGGGCTTACTTTTATAGGTCCCCAACCCAGAGGGATTACTTTTACCGGTCCCCAACCCGAAACATACTAGTCCAACACATTCATCTTAAAAAGAGGATTAAATATAACATAATCATTCGTATTAAAACTATCTTAACAAATTCCAAAACATTAATCATATACTATTAAGGGAATAAAGATAACTCATCAATAGTCAAACATATCACAAAACCTTAAATACAATATGGAAGATTTGTATCATGATATTTAAACTTCAAACAAGTGTAAAATTTATCAAAGGATGTTGTCATAGATGAAATCAAAACTATTTGAGAGAAATATCTCTTTTTCATGAAAACATTTAAATGTCAAAAAATTTGGAAAAGAATTTATTTAAAGACATTTTTGAATCAAAGTGTCCCATACCACTTTGAAACTTTTGATAGGAATTAACATTTTAAAAACATTCATGTCCATATAAATAAGTCCTTAAAAACAATTTTGAAGACATGGACATTAATGAGAAAGATTTAGAAGAATAAATATTTAAAACGTTTTAAATGATGTTTTCGTAAAAATTCCATTAAAATAATCCCTTTGAAAACTCCTTTATAAAACATGGATATGAATAATAAATATGTCCCAGTAGTTACTTATGTAAAAACAATCTCGGATAATAAAGAGATTGTGAAATTAACCCTTACCAGTTTGGTAACGTACGAAACATACAACCCATGAAAGAGGTATCATACAATGAATATGTAAATACACATAAATTAATGTGTATTACACAACGAATATAATTATGGGCAGTACATACACCACACAAAATTTAATAGTGGCAATATTTCATGAATCTCACGAGAATAAGGAGTGAGATGAAAACCCCTTCCCTTTCACTTTCGTATAGTAGAGAGTACGTTTAACCTCCTGTACGAAGATCGTAGTATGTTATTAAATTATACCAGAACCATATTAATATTTATGATATCATACCTGATTCATTTATGAATTTATATTACCCATTTAATAATAATTTCCATGTTAAGTTAACATTTTGGGTAATAATAACTTTCTTTATCGTACGTGTTTTTACTTTTCACTCTTGGTTGTATCACTTAGATCATGATTTAAATACTTCCAGAATATAAAACAAGATAAATATATCATATATATTTAGAATATAAATAAGTATAAAATACATATATATGAAATGGAAAACAACGTTTATGGAGACGGTAGTCCGTACGTACGTATAAACGCAGTTTCTGTTTTCATATAGTATTGAACGGATGTAAATTAATAAGATATATGTATGTACATAAATCCTTATACATATATATGTCCATTAGAATTATTATGTCATATATTACATAATTATTAGTAATATATATTTTTATAATCGTCGATGAATGGTGAACTTGGAAATGAATCTCATCGGGTTGTGGAGACGGTAATCTGTACGTAAGCACGAGCGAAAATATCATTCTTTTGATATTAAAATTATATATAATTGGATGGTATATCATATATATAGAATCATTATCATGTTATATTTATTATTTACATGAATTATACATCATTATTATACTCATCCAAGTAATAATATATTGAATAACAATTACACCACGACGTGGAGACGGTAAGCCGTACGTACGCACGTATGGTGACTTATCATTCAAAGGATGGATAGAATACTGAATATGGTTTTACCATATTTATAATAATATCACAGTATATAGGAGATACTATATTCATTATTTTAGAATGGTAATAACAATGAAATAAGAAATGGAAGAAGAAAGGAACTTGAAAAAGGGTGATGAAATCATTACCTCTTCTTCGGGTTCTTCGTTTTGATTTGATCAAAAGGGATCCTTAAGTTGGATTTCTGACTAATGGAATGCCTATAATATAAGTGAGAGAAGTTGAGAGAGTATTTGGGCAGAGTTTTTCCAAACCAAAAGGCTTTGAAGGTGTGAGTTAATGAGAAGGGAGAGTGCCCTTTTATAAAAGGCGTGAGGGGAACCTTTGGAAAAGCTAGAAATATTATTTTATAATAAATTCATATTCGGTTTCTAATGGATCCAAAGAGTATTATTTAAAGGTTAAGGTGGGTATGGGTCGAAAAACACTCAAACAATTGAATTTAGACAGGTTTGGGTCATTATATTAACCTTATCATTAAGTATTAACTCTTAGTTAATTAGTTTCACTTTTACAATGTCTCCTTTTATTTTTATATTATATGGTTAATAAACTTACTATATAAATCCAATCGACCCACAAGTGGTCAATTAATGATACACCTATCATGATATAATTCTCTTGGACGAACCATAGATATTTAGGAATTTAATATCATTTAATAATATAATATTTGTTTTAAAAACCCTTTTATGTCAATTTTGACACTATTCAATAATTGATTTTTGTAAAAACGATAATAGAATGATTACTTCGAAAAAAGTTAATTACATCAATAATAATATGTCATATTATCCTATAAAATTATTGGTATTTATAAAAAGTCTCAAATTACATTTATTTGGGTATTTATTATATCAACTATTCCAATTTATCATTAATTAGGTAATTACTGCATCATCATTGTTTCATAAATAAATTAAATTTTTTAATGTCTAAAAAATATAAATAAAATATTATTATGTAGGAAATATTTTTATCTTTCTAATTAATATTTAAAATCTAATTTAGCTTATTTATAACCCTATATTAAAAATGTTTTAGTAAATAAACATTGATTTTAACTCTTTTAACTCTTCTTTGAATTAAATAATAATAAATGTCCTAATCTAATCCAAGTGGACCTAAATGATAATATTTTATTCATAATGTTGTTTTTGGTCGAGATAAACTTTTTCAATAGAATTATGACATGTGTTAGGGTAATATTAATATCATTTTTACCCTTAATTACCCTATTTACTTTTAACCGTGGTAAATAAAAGTAAACAGTTACTATTCACCAAAAATAATTTTCATCTCATTGAACCACATTTTTCTCCTTGATATTAACCATGTATCTCGGATTTTAGAAATTCCAATCACAGAAGCGGTAAAATTATGTTTTATGAAAAATTCAGTTTTTTAACTACCACTTAGTAGTTTCACTATTCATCAAAAATTGATGTTTTTCAGAACAATGCCAAAATTTCACCCTAAGCTATAATTGATATTCCGAATTCAAAAATGATGTCTATTTTACAAAATTAAAAACATATAAGTTACATTAATTAATTTTATAATTAATTCCCACTGTCACAACAAATAGCATGTTTTTGAGAAACAATATATATCAAAAGATTGACAATTGTTTATGTCCAATTTCAAAGTGAAATTAATTCTAATGAACACCATTGGATAAAATGGTAAAAATATATTCTAATTATAATTTAAAACCACTCAAATTCATAATTTTTTCACTATTAATTATTTTTATTTAAAAAGATGATTTTAATTAAAATTTAGTAATTTTCACTATTCATCAAAATATTAAAGTTATCCGAAAAGTACCAAAATTTCATCTTAGGCTAAATTCGATACTCCGAATCCAAAAATGTAGTCCATTTTGAGAGATAAAGTTTATAAAATTTTAAAAAGTAGGTATTACAATTCATTACGGCTAGTTTGATTGGTTGTTGTGTGTTAGAACTCGAAGTTGCATACAATACACGCTATTGTATTATTCAAAGAGAAGCATACCGTGGAAGGTTGGGGTGTTACATTGTAAATTTTTTTTATATCCCCATTCTAAAGAATAAATTTATTTATTCAAATTGAATATATAAAATTTTAAAATATTGGATTTAAAAAGGGTTCACTATTAATTTTTGTAAAAGTGTATTTTTGAAAAATACTTCTTTTATATGAATAAAATGTAATTTGTTCTTACATTATGTCTAAGAAACTCATAATATGGATTAAAATTATAAGGATTATATAAAGTTTAAAATTTAGTTAATACTATTCATAACCTCTTTTGAACGGCTTGTTTGGTAAGTCATGGTGCGCTTTAACTCGGTGTTGCGTGTAGTGCAAGTTATTGAATTATTTTGAAGAAATAACACACTCTGAAATCTTGGGGTGTTACAAATATCCTCGGATGGGCAGGTTAAATAATTTCGAGTGGGATAAATATCCATTCCATTAACTTGAATAATTAATAAAAGAGTGAATGGAGAAGTTGTGACTCAAACCCAACTAGTATTTTAATTTTATAATATATTTAGATTCATATATTATGAGTTTAATTACTAACATAATGTTATAATCCATTGAAAATTGTAAAACATATCAAAAAAAATTTACTATCAAGAAACGTTTTCAAGTAGACAGTAAAATGACATGCTTAATTAAATCCATGGGAAAATAAAAAATATTAACCTTAATATATAATCACATTAGTAAAACTATAGAAACTTTTTGACCCAATGAAGATGAAGGTAAAATCATAGCTTTTGTTTTGAAAATTTAGGGAAGATTTGATGGGCTTTGACATAGTGCACATTTTAGTTTATTTAAGATGATGCTAAACCCCAAAAACAAATCCCATATTTTTCATTAATTATAAAATCAATTGTGGAAGAAACCAATTATGTAACTATTTAATTAAAAAACTATAATAAATTAGTTCAATGACATGTTAAAAGGGTTACAATAAAATTTAAACATCATTTTACACAACTTCACAATCATTTATAAAAATAAAAAAAATTAATATTAAATATATTTTATCATAGACCACAAATTTTCCATAATTG
This sequence comes from Viscum album, assembly GCA_963277665.1. Lineage (NCBI taxonomy): Eukaryota > Viridiplantae > Streptophyta > Magnoliopsida > Santalales > Viscaceae > Viscum > Viscum album. The sequence continues at coordinate 2,057,365,387 of OY728133.1, read as the reverse complement.
AAATGAATATATCATTATTAAATTTTTTCCATAAAGTATTTACTATTTCAAACTATTCAAAAAAATATCCTAACAATGAAAATTCGTGGTTCAAAGCTGGATTCAAAATGATTCAAAGAAAAATTTCCAGGAAAATACTAAATAATCGAAAAAAACCAATCAATTAATTTCTAGACAAATTTTATTAATTTTTTTGACCATAAAGGAGTTACTACCAAATATAATTTCATGAAATGTAATGTGATGATTAATAAGTATTCAAATTAGGGAAAATAAATAAAACTCCCCAATAAATAAAATTATTTATCATTTTGGGTCATTAAAAATTTACTACCTATCTAAATGTTGAGTGAAAATACCTTAATAGATTTGTACATTTTTGACATAATTAAAAAAATCAATGTTAGTCAAAATAATATAAATTTAAAGAAATAATTTAACCATAGGGAATTTTTTTATGGAAGTGAATTAAGTATTATTAGACCTGTATCTCCACTATGAAATAATAAATTGTTGAATAGTAAAATAAACAAACTCTTCCCCTATAGAAAATCCAATGACCTATAAGTATAATAATTAAAAAATTTGTTAAAAGAGAATAATATTATCTATATAAGAGAGTTGTTCAGAATCATATAGATGACACGTAGTTAATTTTATTCAAAATGAAAATGAAAAAAAACATGGAATATTAGCATATTTCCATGAAAAACTATGTTTAATGTCCTTGGTTTGACTCAATAAAAACTAAACTCTCTAGAATAAAAATTTCAACCATGCCCTTTCATATCACCTCAAATAATTATTTTACACTCTAGATAGTAACCTATATTGGAATGTTCTCATATCCGACTACTTTTGAATATCCATTGACATAAAAATTCAGGAGAGTAAAGGGTTGTGACTATTTAATAATCAGTTTCCCAAGAAATTGTTTCTATCCAAAATTAAAAACTAGGAACCTTTAACTAAAATTTAAATTCCTTTTTTGAATAATTGGGTCATTAAAATTTGATGATCTCTCAAAATAAATTCTACAATTCTCATTATATGCTCTTCTAATTTCATATAACTCACATAACTCCAACATCAACCTTTCTCTAGTGGAATTAAAATAATATTTGAGTTATTTAAATTTTAAATATGATTTTTATGTTGATCTATAGGATAATTAAATTTCTTTACAAATATAATTCTCTTTGGAGAAATACTTATGGGAGTTTTATAACTGGTTCTATTGGCCACTAATGCCTTATCCATCATCAAATACTAGACATTTCATGAACTACTAACAATTTCTTATATAATCTATTTAAATTATCTATTTTAAACATATTTATTCCCACATGATTGTGGGTTAAAGGTGGTATTAATTATATGAATACAAATATAATTTATCATTAATTATTTAAATATAATTTTCATTAAATGTCAACTGTTATTTTTGATGAAAAATTTTATTACAAAAAATGAGGAGAAAATATTTTTCTTGATAAAACATGAAAAAATACATTTAAGATTATTTTTAAGAGATATTTCCTCGACCCAAATATAGACACAATATATTGAAATATGGATGTAATCATTCCCATATGAAAATATAAATTCTGTTATTAAATCTAACCTCTAACCATTAAAAAATATTCTTATAAAATCCATTTTTTCTAGGAACTCTTTTATCCTACCCACATTTACAAATGTTTCACATTTATCATATCTTATATGTAGAATTTTCATCCTTGAGTAGGGTAGGCATGTAAAAAATAATTAGAAGAAATTTTGGTATATTCACTCTCCCCCATGGTTTCCACCTCATGGAGAAGAATGAAAACTCTCTAAAATAGAAATCATTTCATCATCTAGAACACAAATTATGTATCTAACATCATGACACCAATCAAAGGTAAAGGGATAATCCGAAAACTAGTACATAAGACCTACAATTAAATTATTCTTTTGATTATGTCAATGATCTTTTATCATTATACCTATAGATTAGAAATCTGAAAAATATGTAAAATAAGCAGATTATTTCACAGATGTAGGAAACATTATTCATTAGAATAATTTTTATTTATCTTTATTTGATAACTAGTTTGATTTTTGGTTTTATGTAATATCTACATGTTACACCCCATGATTTCATAGTATGTTAGTTCTTTAAAGTAATTCAATAACATACACTACACGCAACATCGAGTTAAAGCGCACCACGACTTACCAAACTAGCCGTTAAAAAGCTGTTATGAATAGTATTAACCGAATTTTGACCTTTATATAACCCTTGTAATTTTAGAATCCATATTATGTGTTTCTTATACATAATGTAAGGAAAAATTCATTTTTTTTAGATAAAAGAAGTATTTTTTTTAAAAATGAAATTTTTCTGCCTTTTAATGGAGAACCCTTTTTAAATACAATATTTGAAACTTGTATATATTCAAGTTGACAAAATAAGATTCTTATTTGGGATCGGGATATAAGAATTATTTTCAATAAATTATTGGTCTTTTTCTGATAACTTTCATATTTGGTTGAATAGTGAAAAAAATATATTTTAAATGAAAACACGTTTTTTAATAAAAATAATTTATAATGTTCAACCATACATATGAATGGTTTTGATGTATAATTATATTATAGTTTTACCATTTAATCTAATGTTGGTCATTGTATGTAATTTCACTTTGAAATTGGACAAAAACAAATGTAAATATTTTGATAGTTATTATTTCTTAAAAAACACGCTTTTTGTTTTGACAAAGAAAATTAACTTTAATTTAATTTAGGCCTCTTATTTGTTTTGAATTTTTAAAAAATTATTCCACATTTATAATCAAGAGGTCTAAATTGTGTAAATAGGTAACTTTAATTTTTAGACATTTTGAATAATTACTTCGGTAAATAATTTATTTACAATAGTTAAAGGTTAAATCTAGTAAATAAGGGTAAATAAATAATATAAAATTATGAAAACATGTGTCCTAACCCTATTTGATGATAAATATACAACCATGGTAATCTTTGGGTCCATTTTTTGACCCCATGGAGCCACTTTTAAGTGAAAATGACATTTTATATTAATTAAGAAAAAGTAAATACAAAAATGACATAAGAATATATCTTTTAGTAAAACAATTTTTACATAGGTTTATATATGTTATATCTTAGACTATAAATATTTTTTAGAAAGATAAAAAGAGTTCCTAAATAATGGTATTTTATTTATAATTTTTTAACATTGAATATTTAAATTTATTTATGACACAATGATGATGCAGTATTTTCCTTATTAATGAAAGAATAAAATAAATGGTATTATAAATGTTATAATACTTATATTTTGAAATTTTTGAAGCCATACACGAATTTTATAGGTTACTATGAAATGTTATTATTGATTAAATAAATTTTGTTTCTAATTAATAATGTTTTTAGGACTGTAACAAAAATCAATTATTAAATAGTGTCAAAATTGACATTAAAGAGTTTTTAAAAAAATATTATATTATTAATTGATATAATATTCATAAAAGTATAAGGATTGGAAAAAATACTTATATGATGATAGTTATATCATTAAATAACCACTTTGGGTTCTCTTGGTAGTTTATAGTAAGTTTATTAACCATATAATATAAGAATATAAGGAGACATGGTAAATGTCAAACTAATTAACTAAGAGTTAAATCTAAAAGATAAGGATAATATAGTGACCCAAACCTATATAAAATCTATTGTTTGAGTGGTTTTTGACCCATACCCACCACATAATTCAAATAAATTAATTTGGAGGCATTATAAACCAAATATGAATTTATTATAAAATAATACTTTAAGTTTTACTATGGTGCCCCTCACCCCTCTTTTAAAAGGGCACTCCCCCTTCCCTCAAATTCACAACTTCAAATCCATTTGGATTAGACAAACTCTTCCCAAATACCATTTAAACTATCCTAACTTTATCCTAGAGTATGTACTTTAGTCATAATTGCAACATAAGAATCCCTTTTGGTCAAATCAAAAGGAAGAACCCAAAGAAGAGGTAAATATTTTATCACCTCTTTTAAGTTCCTTTATTCTTCCACTTCCTCTTTCATTATTGTTTCTATTCTAAATAAATAACTCCTATATCTTCTACATACTGTTATGTTATTATGAATATGGTACAACCATATTCATTATTTTATCCATCATTTGAATGACATGTCACCATACGTGCGTACGTACGACTTACCGTCTCCACATCGTGGTGTAATTGTTATTCAATACATTATTATTTGGATGAGTATAATAATGATGTGTAATTGATGTAAATAATAAATATAGCATGATAATTATTCTGTATATATTATATACCATCCAATTATATATTATCTTAATATCAAAAAATGATATTGATGCTCGTGCGTACGTACGGATTACCGTCTCCACGAACATGATGAGATTCATTCCCCATCATATCCATTCTAGAATAATTTTAATTTTATGATTAAAAATAATTTTTAAAGACTTGATATCATTATGTATATGAATAATATACATCCCATCCATAAAAAAATGACTCACATAATAAAGAATATAAAGGAAAACGAATCTGTTATCACCTGAAACAATGATAATACTAAGATATTATTAACAAAGCAATGTCAAAAGATCATATATGATATCATATTAACGTATATGATTATTTTATAATTTAATAACAATTATTTACCCATTATAAAGTAGTTTAACCGACCCTCTACCAAGAAAAAGTACAATGTAAGGGGTTTTATATCTCACTTTTAATTCTGTGAGATTTCTATTGTTCACCACTTATTTATTGCATGTGATGTCTATACTTACCATGATTGTATTAATTATGTAATATACTTTAATTTATAGATATTTACATCATCATTTTATGATAATTCTTTTATGGGTTTATTTTTCATATGTTACCCAATCGATAAGGGAATTTGAAATTTCAATTTCCACTCAATCGGATTTATGCATACTTCATTGATTTTTTAACTCCAGCATTGTGTGTGGAATGACTATTCATTTTCGTATGTCATAATTTACACTCCACATTATGTGTATATACTTTTGATACACATAATCAATCCATTGATAAATTCTCAAGTCATCGATATCAACTTTATAAGAGTAATTTTAACTCAATCCCCATTTGTTGAGTTAAATATCCAATTCATTGGTGTTGTTTTTAAAATAATATGTGGGAATTTCCTATGATTGATTTACACAGAATATCCAATAATATTTAGTGTATTTATAATTTTCACACATAATTATGTCGTTTATTTATCCTTAACATAAGGATATGGTCTTTATAATAGATTTCATCTCAATTTACATTCCATTGAGACTTCTTTGTTGTTATACACCAAATCACATTTATGTGGTGTATATAATGTACTTTTAATTAGTATATCATGAATACCTTTATTCTCATGATATTAAAAAGTTTTGATTACCTCAATTATTTGTATTCAAGTGTCTCTCTATTGGTAAGGAACTCTATGTAAAATATCATTTTAAAATGCTTTAAAGATTTATTGTTCTAAATATTTCTCATTAATGTCCATGTTATGAAAATGTTTTTAAGTATTTATTTATATGGACATTAATTTTTTAAATTTAAAATTATTTTTAAAAGTTTAAAAGTTTTATGGGACGCTTTTATTCAAAAATCTAATTTAAACGGAATCTTGATAAATATTGAGACTCTTAAATGTTTTTTTAAAAAAGGGGGATATTTCTATTAAATTTTTTTGATGATTATTTTCATCTATTTCAATATCATTCATTATTTTCTATTGAGGATAATCTAATATAATACAATCTTTAATATTGTATTGAATGAGTTATATTTGACTGTAGATGTGCTATTTTTATACCATTCATGGTTTGTGGTTAAACTATTTACATTTAATATGCTAGTTTTAATACGATTGTTCAGATTATGTTTCAAACTTTTCATATGAGGAATGCATTGGACTTAGTAAGTGACGGGTGGAGCCTGTTATAGCTCCTCGATGCATCGGTAGGTCTAATGAGACAAACTAGTGTTTTGGAACAAGGCCTTGACAAAATGTTATTTGTATACTTGGCACAAGGCCTTGACTATGTGGTTATGAATGTATAGAATTATGCATTCCATCATTATGAAATTGGATATTGATATTTCATGTGATTATTAGACAAGTAGAATATCCATGTGAATAAGTAAATGTAATTATTTGATTTTATCTTTTCCATATTATGGTGAAGTTCAAGTTTAAAAGGCTTTTGTTTTAGTCTTATATACTGCCATAAATGTTTATGCTTATTTATGAAATTTTCACCTATAATGCTATCCTTACTGAGCATTTGAGCTCACCCCTCTCTATGTTTTATTTTTCTCAGGATTCAAAGAAGTATAATATGACTGAGCTGCAGGGATACTCTTAGGGATCTTAGTGCTTTCTATGGAAACAATGTTGTTGTAGTTTTCCATTTTATGATGTAATGTAAACCTTATGAATGTATTTGGTATTTCCATAGCTACTAAAAAAAGTGGTCTTTCGAGACTTGAACTTCTATGATCACGCCAATGGTACGTAATAATGCACAAACTCTGGGATTCTGGGTTCAGTGCGTTACAGTTGGTAAGAGAGGAAGTTTAGTACAAACCTTGGAAACTAGATTTAGATAAAATATGATTAGAGAACATATCCCTAATATAGATCTTTGAGGATTAGTATATAAGAACTTCCTAAAATTTTGGTATTGTAGAGATTTTGTCAGTTTTCTAAGAATTACATCCCTGTCTGAATACGAGCAGGTAGAGGTAGCTCTGGCACAGATGTACCTAGGGGAAAATCCCTAAAACACCGCTTTGAGCTAGACTCTAACGAGAACTGGTACACGACAACGGGCCATGCTGCACTCTTGGCTACGACACTCCAGGGGGGATGTGCTTAGGATAATTTACATTTTTTTACAATCTGATTTAAAGGATTTTAATATAAGATGAGAATAAATGACATTGGTTAATCTTAAGGTGTTTTACATTGAAAATATGGTGTCATGATATTCTCTAAATGATTTTATGAATACTATTACTCGCACAATGCTTTCTGGATTTAGTCAATGGATGGATTCCAAGGAAGTCATAGTAACTTTGAGAATGGTGAACAAGGTGGGAGTGGTGGTGGAAATGAGAAACAAAATGGAATGTTTATTGGCATAAAATCTATTGTGTTCATGCCAAATCAGTTTTCCAAAAATATGATCAAAAAAATATATATTAACCAACTCCCAGACTCAACAAAGAAGAGAAAAGTGATGAATGATAAGAGCTCCAACAGTAGAGACCATGGAGATAAGAATACTCAATTTCCATCATGTAGGAAATGTGGAAGGAGACACCTAAGAAAGTGTCTCAATAGAACAAATAAATGATTTACATGTGGGAAAGAATGACATAAAGTGACAAATTTCCGAGAAAAAATGAAGAGTAATATGGAAGAAAATAAAAATGGTCCCAAGAATCCATTTACAGTCATTTTTTGTAAATGTAGGGGACCTGGCCATTACCTGATAGAATACCTTATTCTATAGGATATTTTCTTGGTCAAAGAAGAAGCTATGTGGAAATAAATGGTTGGAGAAATTTCTAAATGTATTAGTGCTCCTTGTTGATGAGATTACTTTGGAATAATTTTCTCCTCTATTTTTAACCCTGCAGTTTGTCTTGTGAAAGTGATATTTGAGGAATACATATCTTTTTTCTTGTGGATATAGTTATAAATAACCATTTGGTTTTATATGATCATTGGTTTTGACGAAATTACATGTTATTATTTTTTGGGATGAAAATGAAAGGTATAAGATAAAATTTGTGGTTAAATTATGGTATGGTTATTTTTAGAACTTTATATCATTTCAGTAATGTTATAAAATATAGTTTTTGAAAAAGGACAACACGAAGACCGTGTGACAACCCGTTGCGTCAGACAATATTGTGGGAATCGAACCCACAACCAGAGTGCTATTGGGATTTATCACCTACCACTGGACAACGGGAAGTCCCTGGTTAGTGTGACTAATTATTTTTAGTTAAATTATTTTATTGATCATTAATAAGTTTATTTGGGATATAATGTCTTATCAAATGAATAACCTTAGTATAGGAATATGATTTAGTGATTAAGTGATAAATTTTATTTTGGAAGACTTTCAGTTTGTCGGGAACACTATTTTCCCATGGAAAATAGAATACTATGGGATTTCATTTGAGGTGTAATGGTGGATTTTTATCTATTTTTTTATTGTGTATTTATAGTTATTTGGGTTATTTATTGAAATGATTAACCTATAATAGAGAATATTTGATTAGGTTAATTACTTTTAAGCATGTGACATTAAGGGTAGTTGATGTCATTTGGAGATACAATTTAATTTGGAAGACTAAATAACAAAATTCTTCTATGTTTTGGGTTTCATTATTAGTTTGCATTATATTGAAGGATTTTAAGGACAATTGTTTATTGAATGGTATTTATTTAACTTTGGGGTATTTTTTATTTAATTTTAGAAATTAAGATTAGTGTTACTTTCTCAAAAGAAGTATCATTTTTGAGAATCATCAAATCATGTACTAACTGTTTCAGATTTGATTAATCTCTAAAGACAAGGTAAATATATAGTTTATCCTTTTTGGATCATGTGATTCTCTAAAATATTATTCCAGCTCTTCCGGTGTGACCATGTTTTCTTGAATAACTCATCATTTAAAAAAATGAGTTAGTGGTATAAATTTATTAAAGAATGAAACTATACATAAAAAAGTAAGTATATCTCTTTATGTTCTTAGTCAATCTCATAAATAAATTCCTCATCTTAATGAAATGTAACCTAATAAAAAAAATTTTGTCCGTTAACTTTTCCTACTGGGAAACTAATGACAGTTTGTCTGATAACATGTTTGTGGTTTTTTTATTGTTAACTTTCTCTTGATAATGTTTTCTATTCCTCTCCATAAGAACTTTACACATAGTTTATCATTCATATCCATGTTTTCCTACATAAGATCCTAGTATGGGTTATCTTGGGTGACCTATGTACTTCTCTTTCTTTCTTTTAAAGTCATAGTTTTATTGACTCTTTTTCCAATGTTGGACTTTACATTATATTCCCACAACCAATTTTAAAAATTGTGAGGATGTAATTTATTGAAGGAGGGATGAATGTAACACCCCACTATTTCATAGTACATTATTTCTATAAAGTAATTCAATAACTTACACTACAAGTAACATCGAGTTCAAGCGCACCACGACTTACCAAAATAGCCGTTCAAAAGAGGTTATGAATAGTATTAATAGAATTTTGAACTTTATATAACCATTATAATTCTATGATGCATATTATGAGTTTCTTAGACATAATGTAAGGAAAAATTCATTTTTTCAGATAAAAGAAGTATTTTTCAAAAAATGAAATTTTACCGCCTTTTAATAGATAACACTTTTTAAATCCAATATTTTAAACTTTTATATATTCAATTTTACAAAACAAAATTCTTCTTTGGGATCAATACATAATAATTTAGTTCCAATACATTTTTGGTGTTTTTATGATAAGTTTCATATTTGGGTGAATAGTGAAAAATAATATAATTTACCTAAATTTTTTTTTTAATCAAAATAATTTATATTGTTCATATATAAATATGTATGGGTTGGATGTATAATTAAATTATATTTTTACCATTTAATCCAATGTTTTTCATTGGAATTAATTTTACCTTGAAATTGGACACAAACAAATGTCAATATTTTGATAGTTATTATTTCTTAAAAAACACACTTTTTATTTTGGCAACTGGAATTAATTTTAAATTAATTTCTTCCACTTATTTGTTTTGAATTTAGAAAAATGGATTCTTTATGTAAAATCAGGAGGTCCAAATTGTGTAAATAGTTAACTTTAATATTTAGACATTTTGAATAATTACTTCAGTAAATATTTTATTTACCATGGTCAAAGGGTAAATCTGGTAAATAAGGGTACAAAATTACCCTAACACGTGTCATAACCCTATTATATGATACATGTCCATCCATGGGAATATTTGGGTCGATTTTGGGACCCAATGGATCCACTTGTAACTGAAAATGACACTTTATATTAATTAAGTTAAAGTAAATACAAAAATGACATTAGCATATATATTTTAGTAAAACAATTATTACATAGGATTATATATGTTATATCTTTTACTATAAATATTCAATAGAAATATAAAAAGATTTAATACATAATTTTATTTTATTTATAATTTTTTAACCTTTAATAATTAAATTTATTTATGACACAATGATGATGTATTATTTTCCTTATTAATGAATCAATAAAATAAATGGTATTATAAATGTTAAAATAAATATAATTTGAAAGTTTTGATTCCCTAAAAACATTTTTTAAGTTACCACGAAATATTAAGATTGATTAAATATATTTATTTTGAATTGATGAAGTTTTTATGACTTTAAAAAATCAATTATTAAATAGTGTCAAAATTGACATAAATGAGTTTTTTTAAAAAAATATTATATTATTAATTGATATAATATTATTGAAAATATAAGGTTCGACAAAAAGACTTATACTATGATAGTTATATAATTAAATAACTACTTGGGGTTCTCTTGGCAGTTTATAGAACATTTATTAACCATATAACATAAAAATACAAAGAGACCTGGTAAATGTCAAACTAATTAACTTAGAGTAAAATCTAAAATAAATGGTTAATATAGTGAACCAAACCTATCTAAAACCTATTGTTTGAGTGTTTTTCGACCCATACCAACCACATCCTTGAAATTAATAAATTTTGAGCCATTATAAAACGAAAATTAATTTATAATAAAATAATACTTTAAGTTTTCCTAAGGTTCCCCTCACCCCTCTTATAAAAGGGCACTCCCCCTTCCCTCAAATTCACACCTTCAAATCCATTTGGCTCTACTGAAATCTTCCTAAATACCCTATCAACAATCCTCCCTTAATCCTAGAGGTCTTCCTTTAGTCATAAATCCATCTTAAGGAGCCCTTCTGATCAAATTCAAAGGATGAACCCGAAGAAGAGGTAAATATTTCATCACCTATTTCAAGTTACTTTCTTCTTGTAATTCTTCTTAATTTATTGTTTCTATTATAAAATAATAACTCTAGTATATTATATATACTGTAATTTTATTAGTAATATGGTATAACCATATTTATTATTCTATGCATCCTTTGAATGACATGTCACCATACGTGCGTATGTACGACTTACCATCTCCACGTCGTGCTGTAATTATTATTCAATAAATTATTATTTGGTTGGGTATAATAATGATGTATATTTGATTTAAATAATAAATATATAATGACAATTATTCTGTATATATTATATAACATCCAATTATATATTATTTTAATACCAAAAGAATGATATTGTCGCTCATGCCTACGTACGGATTACCGTCTCCATGAACGTGATGAGATTCATTCCCCATCGTATCCATTCAAGAATAATTTTTATTTGATGATTAAATATAATGTTTAGAGACTTTATATCATTCTATATATGAATAAGATACTTCCCATCCAAAAAATAAGACTCACATGACAAATAATATAAAGGAAAATTAATCCGTTAACACGTGAAATCACGACAATACTAAGATATTATTAATAAAGCAATGTTAAAAGATCATTTATGATATCATATTTATATATATGATTCTTTTATAATTTAATAACATATATTTATCCATTATACAAGAGGTTAACCTACCCTCAACCAAGGAAAAGTACAAAGTAAGGGGTTTCTTATCTCACTTTTAATTCCGTGAGATTTTCATTGTTCACCACTTATTTATTGCTTGTGGCGGGTGTACTTCCCATGATTGTATTCATTGTGTAATATAATTTAATTTATGTATATTTACATCATCATTGTATGATACTTCTTTAATGGATGTATGTTTTTTATGTTACCAAATCGATAAGGGAATTTGAAATTTTAATTTCCACTCATTCGGATTTAAGCATACTTCATTGATTATTTTACTCCAATACTATGTGTGGAATCACTATTCATTTGCTTATGTCATAATTTACACTCCCCGTCCTATGGATATACATTTGATACACATAATAAATCTATTGATAAATTATCAATTCATTGATATGAACTTGATAAGAGTAATTTTAACTCAATCTCTATTTATTGAGTTAAATATCCAATTCATTGGTGTTGTTTTTACAAGAATATTTGTGAATTTCCTCTGATTGATTTACACTGAATATCCAATAATACCGAGTGTATTTGTATTTTTCACACATAATTATGTCTTTGATTTATCCTTAACCTAAGTCTATGGTCATTAGTAGTGATGTCATCTCAATTTACATTCCATTGAGACTTCATTGTTGTCAAACACCAAATAACTTTTATGTGGTGTTTATAATGTACTTTGACATAGTATATCATGAATCCCTTTATTATCAAGATACTAAAATGTTTTTATTACCTCAATTATTTGTATTCAAGTGTCTTTCTTTTGGTTAGTAACTCTACGTAAAATATTATTTTAAAATGTTTTAAAGATTTATTGTTCTAAATCTTTCTCATTAATGTCCATGTTTTAAAAATGGTTTTAAGGATTTATTAATATGGACATTAATGTTTTACAATTAAAGATCATTTTAATAGTTTTAAATTAGTATGGAACACTTTGATTCAAAAATCTATTTTAAATGTAATCTTGATAAATAGGGATACTCTTAAATGTTATCAAGAAAAAGGGGGATATTTCTTTTAAATTATTTTGATGATTATTTTCATCTATGTCAATATCGTACATTATTTATATTGATGTTGATCTATTATAATACAATCTTCCATATTGTATTGAATGAGTAATGTTTGATAGTGGATGTTCTATTTTTATACCATTCATGGTTTGAGGTTAAAATATTGACATTTCATATGCTAGTTTTAATACAAATGTTCAGATTATGTTTCAACCTTTTAATAAGAGGGATGAATTGGACTTAGTAAGTGACGAGTGAAGCCCACTATATCTCCTAGATTCATTGGTAGGTATCATGAGACACAATAGTGTATTGGAACAAGGCCTTGACAAAATCATATTTGTAGAATAGGAACAAGGCCTTGACTATGTGGTTATGAAAGTCTGGCATTATGCATTCAAACATTATGAAAGTGGCTATTGATATTTCATGTGATTATTCTACTTGTAGAATATCTATGTGAATAATTAAGTGTAATTATTTGATTATATCTTTTCCATATTATGATGAAGTTAAAGTTTAAAAGGCTTTTGTTTTAGTCTTATACACTGCCTTAAATGATTATACTTATTTATGAATGTTTCCGCTATAATGTTATCTTTACTGAGAATCAGAGCTCACCCCTTTCTATTTTTTATTTTTCCCATGATGCAAATAAGTATAATATGACTGTCCTGCAAGTATAGTCTATGGGATATTAGTGTTTTCTATTAAAACAATGTTTTTGTAGTTTTCCATTTTATAATGTATTGTAAACCTTATGAATATATCTGGTACTTCCAAGTCTACTAAAATAATCGGTCATTATAGAAATGATATTCTACGACCATGATAATTATACATAATAATACACCGACTCTAGGCTTTTGGGGTCTGGGCATTACACTACAACTGGTCATCTATAACAGTTTTATCACCATTATTATCTTTATTACCTAAATAAAATTCATGCAAAAAAGATATCCATCTCAATAGTCTTGGTTTTGATTCCTTATTACCAAAATATATTTCATTGAATAATGATCAATGAATTTTATGAATGTTAATCCAATGAGGAATTTATGAACGTATCTAGGGAAAAAATGGAAGATATCAACTATTTCTTAGTAGTTAAATAGTTTTTATGGGAATCATCATAAAATATGATGGCATAGTAAATCACATGTAATTCCTTATCTTTTATTTTTTTAAAAATTCCCCTACATCCTAGTCACATGTATCACACATAACATAGTATTATAGTTTATTGTTAGGGGTAGTAATTACTTGTGAAGATATAATCATTTCCTTTATAATTTTAAAATTATTCCTAGAGGGTCTCATCTAACCCAAATGGTTATCCTTCACTAATAGTGAGAAAATTGGTTTAAATATTCTAAAAAAGTCAATGACGAATCTCTAATAAAAATTAACATTCCCTTGAATACTTATAATGAATTTTACATTTATAGAAGATGGATTTTTTATAAAAAATAAGTATTGGAATTGACTACATAATGTCCCCTCATAGAATATTTATTTCCTAATACAATTCCTTCAATATCAATGAACATGAATTTCTCATGATTTAATAGTAGATTTATTTCTTCACATCTCCATAATATTGCTCCTAAATTTCTCAAACAACCCACAAAATATGAACCAGAAAAGAAAATTCATCCATGAACACTTCTATAATTCATCCAATATTGTCATAAAAATATCAATCATACACCTCTAGAAGGTGGAAGGTGGAACACATAAGCCAAAGAACCTCTACCTGTAATAAAATTTTCAATAAAGGCATGTTAGTGTTGCATTTTAATGGTATTATATGGCTATGTGAATCATGTTTTAACCAAAATAACTATAAAAAAATAGAAAAAATCATTTCAAAACATGATTTCAAGTATTTAATCTAGAAATGGCACTCTAAAATTATATATTCTTGTATTATGGTTAGTGATTAGACAATCTATATAGAAAATCCACATTTTATCTTTCCTAATTATAATTTATTATTTTTTTCTAATTAGTTATGATTATGAATCCCCCCTTAATAGGGAAAACCCATACCAAACTAACCCAAGGATGTTCAGAGAAAATATTATTTATTCATGCATCATGTATCTTAATGATTTCTTCTCTAAATACCCATTTCAATTTTATATTTAATCTTTTTTGATATTTGACTCTTTTATTGTGATCATGTTCTATAACGATTTTATGCATACAAAAAAATAAAAAAAATCCCTTGATATAATCTATGTACCATCAAATAATAGACATGAAATTCCTCAAAAAAATAAAGAAAATTTCTCTTCTTCACTCACATATAACTCATTATATATTTTTATAGGGATGATATAAATTTTCACCAAAAAGAATATATGATATGGGAAACGTTAGATCTAATGTCGGTACTTTTTGACTAGAAGGAAGACACATAGGCCCGGGAGTTCCATGGTACACAATTTGACTCCATAAAAATGAATGAAATCTAAACAATCCCCTAGAAAAACTACTATATAAAGTAGAAAAATTATCATAATAAATTCCTATTTTATATTGTAAAATTTATTCTATAGATAAGATGTACATATTTTCTTGAAATTAGTTTGAATAATCATCTACTGGATTTACCTATTTACTTGAAAAAATTCCGATGATACTTTCATCATGTTTGGTGTTATTATTTATCACAAAAATCATGTTTAAATATACTTCTTCTTCATCGTCAAAATATTATTCAAATTCATGCAGATTATCACTGAACCTTTTTTATGTTTTGATGAATCCTCTCATTTTTTTAAAACATTGTACTCTTAACTTTTCTCTCATATATTTAAAATCAATTTTATGTTAGCCACTCCTTTGGAAATGAATAGCCTACCAATAATGATAAAGACTTATTTTTCATAGTGCATTTCATGTGTAAGAAAATCAACTGTTAAAAATAATTAATGAACCCCAAAAATCTGATCATTAACTCTTCTTATTTGACGGGTGATGAAGTAGTCTACCAATTCCATTAAAACTACAGTGGAAAATAGATATCTTAATACAATCTTCATAAATAGTGAGTAGTGAATGCT
Source organism: Viscum album (assembly GCA_963277665.1). NCBI lineage: Eukaryota > Viridiplantae > Streptophyta > Magnoliopsida > Santalales > Viscaceae > Viscum > Viscum album. The sequence continues at coordinate 2,057,349,452 of OY728133.1, read as the reverse complement.
TTTGATAAAAGTTACAAGGATCAAATGGAAGTTGATATGTCCTCTATTTCCAAAGGTACATAGAATAACAAATCTTCTAGGATTATTGATCTAATGAGGTATCATATTTTCAACTATATCACCACACACCTCAGTTAAACTGTAGCATTCAAACCCATTAAGTGTTTTAATTGTCGAAATAATATTTTAAATCCAGTTTAGGAGTGAAGGAACCTAAGATAGATCTTGTATAAAATATATATTAATTTTTATATTGTTAAAAAACTCTTGAAATTTGATAAGTTCAGGTTCATGATTAGTTTTATCAATTCTTTTAGGAAATAGAACATGAAAAAAAAATTATTAAAAAATATTGGAATCATTTCATGTTTTTTTCAATATATTCATTCCCTGTTTTATTTTTGATTTTCAACTCTTTATCATATTAAATGACATGTGAAACAACATTTGTATAGAATTATCATTAGGGTTGTCTATATTTTTATCTTCTTTGGTTTATTTGTTTGGGTTATCAATTTCATCTTAAATTTCTATTTGAGCAATTTTAGGGTCCAAAGGGGATTCTTGGTGAGTAAAAAACAACTCCTAGTATTAATATCCATGACATTTTCCATACGACTTACTTTAGTTTTACTTATTTATTAATAATTATCCCTTATATTAATACCCCATTGAGTTAGCCAATTGATGTTTACATATTTTACCTTCATGTATCTGATTAAATTTATTCATAAAAAAATTTGATATTTTTTTAATTAACTATGTCGTAAAATTTTTATCCTCAAAATCCGTTATATTAATAATTTGGCCTATCTTAGAAAAAATCGTTCCTTAATGGTCATTAAGAATTATAGGGTTCTTATAATGGATGGTATTGGTTTTTTCCTTGGCTGTTGTTAGAAACTAGGGTGTACAACATGTCTAAAAACGCCTGTCTACATCTATGAAAGGTTGACATTATTTATATATCCATGATTTTAATTATTAGAAAATAGATCATCCCTTAGTTGTAACCTAGGATTATAACCAGTAATGTATTAATTATCTGGTATTTGGGAAGGTATATAAAATTTAAAAAAGCAAGATATGTAATGTCCATATAGACCACAATAGTGGCATTGATATATATGATTATTATGATAACTTTTTTCATTATACAATGAATCATTTACATCAACTTGTTGAACATGATTATTCACTTTTCAATCTATATTTATTCTCCTAGAAAACATATCATGGTAATTTTTTGTAAGTACATTTAATATTATTTTAAATTATTCAACATTGTAATTTATAACATATCATTTGAAGTCTTGTTTAAAAAAACATTGGTTATAAGGGGGGAGACTATGGTAAAATTTGTCGAAAAGAAACTAGGCAGTACACTGATGATTCCGAAAATCTTTAAGAAGACCCCTCCATTAGTACCAAGCCTCATGGAATATCTTTCCATCTACATTTAATAATAGATTAATCATATGATTTATTTTAGTGGTCATTATTCATGGACAAAATCCTATTACAAAAGAATTAAATAGTTGATCATGAGTATCATAAATAGCCTCATCCAATTTTAGATAACATGATCTAGAATATATCTTTATATAGAATGATATATCTCTTTTATTAATCTCTTCATAAAAAACTCATAAAGGATGTTGTCTCACCATACATTAAAAAAATATAATGAAGTATAAAGATTCTTCACATGGTAGTCCATTATATAATGGAAACACGAAAAAATGAAATGGGTTAATTTCATAATTTATATGCCTAGGAGTATGTCTAATGTATGAGGGATTATTAGAATCATATATTAACAAAATATATTTATGAATCAATCCCCCTTATATATTATTCCTAAGAGGTTGTAGATTAAGATTCCGGTTTTGAACATTGTTCATATTATCTATTTTTTTTCAATTTTTGACTTCATTTTCTTTATACTTTTTGAGAAGTGAATGTTAATTTTGTATATTTATGGTATTAATTTTTGAAACCTTGATCTGGTGTGCATGTACAAAATGATTCAATATTAAATCATTAGTGAATTTATTATTTCATATTTTATAATTTATTTTTTGATAGCTTATTATATATAATCGGTTAATATTTTTTTTTTGTGTTCTCTGGATTTTTTTATCTTTTTCTATATTGTTTATATGTTCCCTCCTCAGAAATGATTCCAAAATTTGGCCACACAATCATTTACTATAAGAAAAATTAATTATTTATAATTAAAATTAAAAAATAATATAGTTTATTTATAGGGTGGTGAACCTTATATAAGGTATATTAATCATTTGAAATAATAAATATAAAAGAAAAATGAACATGAAAATAATAAAACCATTCATGCATTAATGTATTACCAAAATAACCAAAATGTTTAGTATTAATTTGTAAGGAATCTATAAGAATCTAGGGTATATAATACATTGATGAATGGTAACATGATTTACTAGTAGAATAAATGTTTCTTACTGAGTTATAGAAAAATTGATGGAACTAAAAAATAAAATAGAAAACAATTCAAGTTAACAAGTCTACCAATGAATAAATTTATTCTATTGTTTTTTAAATTTATGGTTAATTAATCATGAAAATGATTAATAGATTTCAACAAATAAATTTTTTTACTTAATTTATTATGCTAATTCTTTAATAAAATATAATTGCATAAATTTTTCATTTAATCAAATTTTTTTGAAACAATTAAATTAAAAAATATTTTTCAATAATTTTGACTATAAATGGAATAGAAAGGTTCATGAAATAGTATGACAATATAGTGATCTAGTGAAAAATATTTATTCATGATAAGTTAATTATTTTAAAAATTCTATATAATTCCCACATAAATTTATCCAAAAAACATAATCCTTTTATTAACATTCATAATGAATTATTATAGCAAGAAATAAATAAGGAAATAAGAAGAAAATAGTCTTCTCCATTGAAGAATATTCTCCAACACCGACTACTTGATTCTTGCCTTATGTCATTCACTCCCTCTTTCTGAAAATATGGATCAAAATAATAATGGAGTGCATCCAAAATTATTCATAAAATCCATTATATATTTTCCTAATCCAAACAATGCCTTACATTACATAGATCATGTTTCTATCAGGATTGAAATTATTTTCTAATATATTCCTTGTCCAATTTCCACTAATTTTACTAATTCCATCGATAAAATAACAATATCTTCTAGAATGAACTACTAACTTCACGTGTGTGGATCATGATCATAACACTTAAAAAATTGTTGATAGGACGCTATAAAAACTCATTCATTCCCTTGATGAAAATATTAATTATCCTACAACACAATGGTGATGACTTAGGCCCATCCAACCTGAAAAAAATGACAAATATAGTAAAAAACGATTGAAAATGACAAAAAAATTTCATAAAAAAATGATTCAATTACATCAACTATTTTTTCCCCCAAAAATATAGTAATTTAGGGCCAACCTTTAATCTGGTGTTTCTGGGATTAAAGACACTTGATCGTGTCCTCTTCAAACTCTCTACAAACAGATTATGGTAAAAAAATTGTTATAAAATTCTCATGTTAAACTCTGTTAATTCCCCCTTAATCACCATCGAGAAACACTATATCCAACATATATTGAATGGGTGTTGTATTATATATATAAATATAAATATATATATAAATATATGGTACTAGTTTGAGTGTCTTAAAAGTTTCACAATCATTTACAATTTGTTTCATCGGTCATGGAACCTTCATCAAAGAAAATTAAATATCAGTATATCTCTACATTGTATATTTATCCATTATTATTCAACACACAAATCATTAAACTTATATTCAATGGTGTATTATAAAACTTACATCACTTATATTTGAATTAAAAAACAACTCGCCAAAAACCAGGAAGTCACTCAATCTGGTTTGAGGATGCATCATTTTCTCTTATCCTGTAATGAGTTGAAATGCTTGATTTTTATCTCCTAGATATAAATAGGTTTGAACCCAAATAAATAAGCAATGATGCTTCTTACAGACTTAGCTCTATGGAAAAAAATTAGATCTATTATCCACCAAAATAACCAAGATATAATGTATAAGATAATTATCCCTGCATGAGTAAGATTTTTTAATTCGACAAGGTAATTTCCATTTATTGGTTTCATATGATCATAGGTGTGTGATAAAATAAATAATTTACATTGACTATTCAGATAAAATATTTTATCACTCAAAGGGTAAATTAATGTTTCATGCATCCTTTCAAAAATATCTTTCTCATATTGATTTAAATAAATTTATCCTTAGTGGCTCACATACACTAAAAATGATATTAAATTTAAAATTATTTCAAACAAAAAATAAAATTCCACAAATAAGATATGTATACTAAATGAAACTAAAAATTAAAAATTTAATTTTATATAATAAAAATTATTAAAATAATTTAATTTTAAAGATTCAATTTTAAATAAATAAAATAAAATTTCTAGAAATAAAATTAATACCCAATTAAATAATTAATGAATAAGAAAATGATTATATTAAAAATTAATAAAATATCAATTAAATTTTTTCAATTTTATAGTAAATATATGTTACAAATATAGTTCACACTAATATAAACAATTAAACAGTAAAGGAAAAATTATTTACATAAAATGATACAGAAAATGTATGAAAAATATACACATCAAATATATTCCTATGAAACTTTATTTTCAAAAAAATTAATACATATCTATAATTGAGTAGTACTATAATCCCTTTTATAATTAATAGAGGTTATACTAATCATTATTACATGGGAATTGGAAATATACGAATGAAGTGAGCTCATTATCATTCAAAGGGAAAAATCATCATTATTTCATCAAATATTAGATAATGAGAATGATGTAAATCCAAATGGTGATAGAAATTTACTATTAGATAGCACATGGAATATTAATATTTTTCTATCGTAAAAATAAGATGACAAGTAATCTCATAAGAGTGAATATATACCATGATATAAGAATGATAAAACATGAGACAATAAACAGGATCCATGGATCCTAATCAAAGGGTTAAAGAAATATAATTCCATTAAAATGATATATAATTATAGACTACCACACTAACATAGGCATAAATATCATAAAATAATAGACCATCAAACATGACATATCTCCCAAAATAAGGTGGAATATGAATCAATACAATGTTTTCCAGCTGAAATCTGTTGTTACTTCCCAGAAACATAGTGGAGAAATCATCACTACATGCTACAAATAATATAGTGTTGAATGAATCAATTTTGGATTCCCACTATGGATAAATAATCTCTACCGAATTCTTATATGTATAATAGTGTTTGAGTAACTATGTGATTCCCCTAACACAGTGGAGTAGACATCACACCCTTCTTCTCATAGTGAGTGAGCATCAATACTCAACTCCCATTTTTATCTCATTTTATATAAATCCTTATCCAATGGTTTAAAGGTAAATATAGAACCCCAAATTTTTTAATAAAATATATTTTTTAGAAATTTTATTTTAGAATATGAAAACATTCATACATTTCACATCATTTAATTAATAGACTGAAAAAATACATGTTAAATAAAACAAATTCCATAGAAAACATAAATAATGAAATTGGATTATGGATTTAAAAAATCCAAATGTTAATTTATAGAGAATTATGGAAACAGAAATATATAAATAATTCCTTTTTATGATAATTAGATATATCACTTTAGAAATAAGTGGAAATACACATTTTAAAAGGCTTCGAAACTAGTTAAAACAATTTCATTAAATAAAAATATTTTTTATCATGAATAAAAATCATAAACATTTTCTTTTAATACAAAATATATGGTCTCCAAAGATTCATTAATATAATAATTATACACTAAAAATCACCATTTTAGGTGACATAATTAAATTTTAATAATTCATTCATAAAACATGAGCCTACAAAATTCTATTCTAAAATCATGAATTACATTGAAAAATATGACATATACCTTAAAAATATATGATTATTTCATTTTATTTCCAAAAGGTAAATTTTTAAAATCATTTTGATAAAAATTTTAAAACTATAAATGTCTTTTTAAAAATAAGAATGTTCGTACTTTGATAAAAACATTATTTTTTTTTTGGAAAAAACAATTACCACCCTTGTAAATAATATGTTTTGAGAAAAATTATAATTTTATTTCTAAAAAGGTTATGTGATGATTTTTTTTCAAATATTAGGTTTTTAAAGGATAAAAAATAATAGATTCATAAATTTTATATAAAAGTTTTTTGTTCAAATTTGGAGTGGATGTGAAAACATTTTATTATGAAAGGATGTAAAAACCTTTTAATATGATTATATGCCATTATTGGAAACCTATAACATAAAAAGAGTAAAAATATTTTGTAAAATATTAAGAGTAAAATATATAGGTCACATGAAATAATGAAAAATTAGGTTTAAAAATATAAAAGAGAACATCATAAAGAAATTGATATTTATATATATAAGGAAGATAAAACGTCCTTGAAGTGGATGAGAATTATTCTAAAAAATAATATAAATTTTTAGGAAGAAATTAATAAAAGAAAAATAATAGAATAAAATATTCATTATAAGATTATTTTATGAAAAACTAATATGAAAATAAATCATAGTTTATAGGGGATTAAGCACAGTAGAAAGAAGGCCATGTAGAGGTGTTATGACTCAAGGAATGGATAATCGAGTAACAAAATACATTAAAATTTTAGTATCATTGTATATTTAAAACCATTAAAAGAAATATAAATATTTAATTGAGAATCAATTATATTATATAAAAATTATAATGTATTAAATCCATGGACATGATTTATAAAAAATAATAATAAAACTATTTCTTAATATACATCTTATCTCAATGAAGGATAATTGATATAGAAAAACCATGATAACCTTAATATCCTTTGAGTAAAAATAAATTAATAAATTATATATTATTTGGATATTAATTACTTATAAATTATATAAATATGGTAAAAAATATCCCTTATATTGTAATAAAACCACATCAATGATGTTATGATTCAAAGTATGGAATATATATCTATAAAATAAATTTGAGACAAAGAACCCTTTATATTAAATACATTTTCATATAATGTTATATAAACTCCAATTAAATGAAAATTAATATCTTAATAAAAAACTTAGTAGATTTATTAATATATATTATATTTTATACACATCATTTAGAACTATATATCACCAATATGTTACAAGGTTGTGGTGTTTTTTCTCGTCAAATACTATGATTTTTTACTATTTGTAGCGTATAATTCTCCATATGATGGGGTCTATAATCACTTATTTGACCTAAGATAATAATTAAAGTACCTCAAATGACATAATAAATATTAATTTTAAATTATTTTTCAAGTACCATTTAATTAGGTGACATAATTTATCATAGTTTCTTAAAAATAAAATTGGGATGGACTTGTTTCTACATGTTTGAGGATCAAAATGGGATATAATAAAAATTGTTTTAAATATAAATAAAAACATTCAAAAATAATTAAATCATATCATAAAAAACCATTTCACTATATTAAGATTATATGTCATTATATTATAATTAATGATATAAACTTTATAACAACATTCACATATGTGGTAAACCCAACCCAATTGAGACCTTGTTATAATGATTTTTTTGAAAATAGTATTACTTTTATATAATGATAATATAAATTTTTTTGAATATCAAACATTCCATAAATATAATTTAAATACATTTAATTAGTTATTTGAACTATATATATTGGGTGGTGATGACAAATTAACCTTAATGTTCGTAGAGGCGGTAGTTTGTATGTACACTTGATTTATGAATCCATTTCACAACAAGTGGGAGAGAATGAAGTTATATTATGAATGATTATTTAAAAGTTATAATTTAAAAATTATGAACATTTTAATTCATAAAATCAATCATTTTTACTATTCTTGAAGGTCAGTGAAAAAACTGAACTACGTCGCATCATGGAGGAAGTATACCACACTTATTCACATTCAATGTTATTTTGTTTTTATTATTCAATGGAATGTGTTGAATAATGATTTTTTATTAATATAATAACATTAATTTATATTAATAATACTTATTTAATTATATACCGTTTGATATAAAAAATATATCATAGGAATATTATAATGAAAAGACTAAGGAATAAGGCAGATTGATATTTAGATCAAGGGATTTATCTTAGAAATCTAATTATAAATTGAGGCTTCAGTGCTACTCTTTTAGACCAGATAAATAATAAAATGATTGAGGATTATAGTAGAATAAAAATTTATGTGTATTGGAATCAATTTTTAATGTATAGTGGTTTATATTGTTTTGGAAGTGATATCCTTTCATAATTAAATAAAAGTGTAATTTTTGAAATATACATTACATTTCAATAATTATATGTCACTATTCAAGGTTCAATTGTAACATTGAAGGTAAATATAGAATAATTAATTTTCATATATATTAAATAATTATGAATTATATACTGCTTTTACTTTAGTGGGGACACTATATTCGATAGCTTACTTGAAAAACAACAACTGGTTTCTCCAAAATCTTATGTTGCACAAAATACAAAGTTATATCGAAAAAATACAACAATAATAATATTATTTTAGATGATTGTTAGTTCCTAGAAATTGTGTTTTTAGGAATGAATATATCTTAATATAATATTATTACAAATTTTTGTTAAATTTTTATTATTTATCAAATGAATTTTGAGGCTTAAAATGAGAAAAAATCCAATTTTAAGCATTGAATACTCTAGTATTTTAAAAAGGTAATTTTACAACCTTTTGATGGAGAACCTTATTAAAATATAGTTATTGAAAATTTTATAAGTTCTATTTGATATACTAAACTTCTTCCTTAGAATCGAGGCATCAATATTTATTTTTGGGGAATTGTTTTTTATTTTCCTGAAAGACATAATTTTTTAATGAATAGTGAGTAATACTGCATTTTAATTCAAACCACATTTTTCATCAAATTTATTTATATAGTTATGTTATCAATCTAATTAGTTTTAATGTGTAATTTAAAATATTTTTTATCATTTAATCTAATTTTTTTCATTGTATGTAATTTCAAAAGTATATTTGACACAAACACATGTTAATCTTTTGATAGATTTTACATCTTAGAAACTAACTATATTTTTTTTTAACGATAATTATTTTTAAATAAATTAATGAAACAACTATTTTTTGAATTTGGAATAATTTATTCCATGTTTTTAATTTTAATTTCAAAATTACATAAATAGGTAACTTTTATTTTAGGACATTATGAATAAAAAATGCAGTAATTATTTTAATTTACCACGGTTAAAGGGTAAGTTAGGTAAATAAAAGTAAAAATAAAAATATAATAATATAAAACTACCCTAACACATGTCCTAATATGATTTTATGAGTAATTAATGAACATAAAAATTCTTAGGTATAATTTTTGGCATTTGGAATCTACTTGTGAGTGACAATGACATGTCATAATAATTAAATTAAAGTAAAGAGACATTTAAATAAAAGTGTATCTTTTTACTAAAAAAATTTTTATATAGGGATATATAACTTATATTTTTTATTATAAATAGAAATTATCAATATAAAAATATTTACTAAATTATGGTATTTTATTTATAATTTTGTGACATTAAATAAATAAACATATTTACGATACAATGATGATGTACTGATTACCTTATTATTGAAAGATTCAAATAAATGATATTATAAATTTTAATATAAATATAATTTAAACTTTTTATGCCATCCATGAATTTTATTGATTATTATTTCATGTTTTATTTTATTTTATGTATTTTTTTCGAATGAATCATGTTTTTATGACTTTAAACAAAATACATTACTAAATAGTGTCATAATTGACATAAATGAGTTTATAAAACAAATACTATTTTATTAAATGACATGATAGTCATAAAAATCAATGATTTTACCGAATGGATTATAAAATTTTAAAATTTACATTAGTGATCCTCTTGAGGCTCTCATGTCATTTATAGTACATATATTAACCATATAATTTAAAAAATACAAGATGAAATGGTAAGAGTCGATTTATTTAAGTAATGATTAAAACCAAAATATACGGTTATAATTTTTACCTAAAAAATTATAAAACCAATTAGATGAATGAATTTTAGACCCATTATAATATTATATTCTAAATATATCATTTTGGAGCTATTATAATATCATAATTAATTTATAATAAAATAAAATTTCATGTCTTTTCTAAAGTTTGCATCCTACCTCTCATAGAAGGCCATCAACTCTTCCAACTAACTCACACCTCTCAACCCCTTGTCTCGTACAACACATACTAGAGTAATATCCCAACATCCATCCCTTATTCCTTGAATCCATACCTTGTAAATAAGGAAAGTCAAGAAATCCTTTTGGAACAAATTAATTGGAGTTACCCGATTTAGAGGTATCACATTCTCTCAAGCTCCTTTCATTTAATTTTTTCCTTCTCCAACCCCTATCCACATTTTATTATATTATCTTATAAAAAAACAATTATAATAGATATACTTGTATGTTTTTATGCTATTTTTTTGACTTACACTTACACACACCTTCATCTAATGGATATAAAACATACTTTTTCTGTGTATGGCGAACTACTGCCTCACGAAACGATGATTATTCAATTTTCCCCTACAACCACTCGTGGTGGTAATTATGATTGAACTATATTTTTATATGATATATATTATATTTATATTTCATATATACTTATTTAATATTAATTATAACACACCATTATGTTTTTCATAATTTTTAAATACAATAACTTCATTTGAATAAGTGTGGAGTACCACCCCCTCAAAGTGATATGACATGCTCATGACATAAATGGAACGTATAAATTATAGTGTTAATGAACATATTTAACATATATAATATTGAAATTATAATATAATTATAATATACCTATGTATCATTTATTTTTTTTCCTTTAATATGGAAATGAAATAAATGTACCGTTTATGTGTACGTACAACCTACCATCTCCCGGAATGGTACATTTAATTTCTTACCTCATAATGTTATGGATAATTATAAATACATATATATTGTATATTTAATATATTTAAATCATAAATAATAATCTAGATAATATAGAATTTTGATGACATGGACAATTGGTAATCATAACAAATTCTTTTTTACTCATGTATCGAACTTCAAAAAAACGTCCTATGTAAACTAAAATAATTAACTAATTTCTACAACATTGTAATAAGAAATAAAATATCAATAATATATATTGTAACATCCCATGTAAATAAAGAATAATACATTTTCATATTTATTAATATTTGAGAATTGAATATTAATTTTACTTTAAAGGGGTTTCTATGTTCGATAGAGTACCTGATACGCAACAAATAGTTTCTTTGAAATCTTACGTTGCACACTAGTAATAAAATAATATTATTTTAAATGGTAGTTAACACGTAGCCGTTGTATTGGAAGTAATGAATATAAATAACTAAAATATGATTATATATGTTTGTTAAATGTTTTTACATTTATCCAATAAAGGATAAAGGCTTAAAATATTAAAAGAATTCAATTTTAGACATATATACTCTAATTTTCACTAAAGGACGACTTATCGCCTTTTCCTGGAGAACCTTCTTTAAATATAGTTTTGGTCACTCTTATACTTTCTATTGGACCAAATAAAACTCTCCTTTAGAATCGGGACATCAAAATTTACTTTGTGTATATTTTTGGTATTTTTCCGATAAAGTTCCTTTTTTTAATGAATAATGAAAAATGATGTATTTTAATTCAAAATCCCTTTTTAATATAATTTATTTATATGATTATATTATCATTTTAATTGGTTTTAAAGTGAAATTATAATATATTTTTACCATTTAATCCAATAGTGGTCACTAGAATTAATTTCACTTTGAAATCGGACTTAAACTAGTGTCAATCTTTTGATACTTTTTGTTTCATAAAAACACACTATTTGTTTTGACAGCGGGAATAAATTATTAAATTAATTAATTCAACTTATATGTTTTGAATTTTTTAAAATAGACATCATTTTGGAATTCAGAATATCAAATATATCTTATGGTGAATGTTAGGTATTTTTCTGAAAAACATCAATTTTTGATGAATAGTGAAACCACTAAGTGGTACATAAAAACTTGATTTTTCGTTTAAATGAAATTTTAACACTTTTTTGTTTTGAATTTAAAAACTCCAACATACATGGTTGTCATTAGGATGTAAAATGTTGTTCAATGGGATTAAAATAATTATTTAGAAAATAGTAACTTTTATGTTTATTAATCGCAATTAGAGGAAATTAGTGTAGTTTAAGGTAATGATAATGTTTTAATAATATTAAATCACCTATAAACATGTCTTACCCTTATTTGATGTGTCATGGTCGACCATGAAAATCCATGGGTCAACATGGGGACCCCATGGAGCTACTTTGGTAGGAAAATGACATTAATAACTTTTTATTTAAAGTTATAATAAAAATTACACAAACATGAGTTGTTTTACTAAAACATTTATTAAATGGGGTTATACAAGTCAGATATTTGACTATAAATATTAATTAGAAATATAACAAGATTTTATACATCATTATATTTTTTTATAATTTTTAGATATTAAATAAATTAAATTATTTATGACACCATGATGATACAGTGATTACCTCATTATTTAACGATTTAGATAAAATGAAAAGATAATGTAAAATATAATACCTACACATGTAAAAATCCTATTGGATGGGTGTATTTATAACTCTTATCACCTTATCCTCTAAATATATGTTTTTGGGACCCTTTTTATCTGAAAATCATTTTATAATAAATTATCTTTTCTTAACTTTCCAAGAGTGCCCCTCATCTCCTCTTATAAAAGGCCCCCACCTCTACCTCCTTACCCACACCTCTCAAGCCTTTGTTTCGGCAAAGATCTGCTCTTTTTGTCTCTATGCATCCCTCTCTTACTCCTAGAAGCCTCACTTTGGGTAGAAGTCTTCCCATGGAAGCCTTTGAGGTCAAATCAAAAAGAGTTACCTGTTTTAAAGGTAGTGTATTCTCTTGTGTTCTTTTGTTTTATTTTGCTTCTCCAACCCTCTAAAATCATTTTATTCCTTTATTTTGTAACAAAAAAAGTATATTCAATATACTAGGATTTTGTTATAAGAAGGATTCTAGCTACACCTACACACACCTCCGTCTAATGGTTAAAGAACATATTGTTTCTGTGGTTGGCGAATTTCTTCCTCACGAAACGATGATTGTTCAATCTTCTTTTAACACCATTAATGGTGGCCATTAAGATGTCACTATATCTATATATGATATAAATTATGTTTATTTTTTCCTTATGCTTCTTTATTTTTCATTTTTTTTATACCTTTATGGATTCCATTATGGGTATATGCGATATCTTCATTTTAGGAAGTGCAGACTACCGGCCCCTCAAAGTGATTTGATTCGTTAATGCCATATGTGGGACGTATGAAGGATGAATTTAAAGTTATTATATATTATTTATGTTACATTAAAATGATGAATATAATTCTGGAATTAAAATATACATACCTCTCATTTAGTTTTAATTCCATTAATATGACATAGAAATGAAAGTAGCGTCCATGCGTACGTATGGCTTATCGTCTCCATGAACGGTGCATTTCATTTCTTACCTATAAATGATTATCTAATATTATAAATACATGTATATTCTGGATATATATGATATATATGATATCAAAATCATGAATATCATTCTGGATATAAATAACCTTTGACCACACGAACAATATGTAATTGTAATAAGTCCACTTTCGACTTAAGAACCAAATATCAAAAAAACAAACATTATTAACTTAAATGATTACATAATGTTTATAACATGGTAATAAGTGATATAAAAGTAATACTGAACTTTAAAAAGGTTCATAATCATGTAGAAATTATCTAAAGTTTATTATTCAGGACGTTAAAGAACAATCGAGTCAAGTCGGACCCGAGGTATGGGACTTCGTCTCAATCTCCTTTCATTGAGGCATATTTTGTTTTATACACAACCTTATTTTATACGGTGTATAAACCCCTTTGATTTTTAATTTTATACAAAAGGAATCTTTTTTTATATGAAGCGTTTTACTAAACGAAAAAGGGAATGTTTTTGTCGTACGTATGCGGTGACAATGACTTCTCCGCCGTTGTGACCATTATTTGAGTTTTGGCTTCCTCTACAAGCCATAAATTTTTTTTAAAAGAAAAATAAATACCCTATTTTACTTTTCTTTTATTTTGGTATTGAAAATGGTTTTCATAATGTTTTTATATCAATTTGTTGTATTGATATCTTGTTATTGAGAAGTGGAAATGTTATGTTTCCTTTATGCATGTTTCATGTGATACGATTATGTTATTGTTCTTGGGAATTATTATGAAGACAGGTGATTTCGTGATAAACTAAGGGCGGGTGAGCCCGATATAGCTCTCCAATGCATTGGGTAACATGAAGGAGTTAAACGTTGAGGTTTCTCCAAAGAGATTTAGGGAATATACTATGATTGGTATTCCAAACATAACCAAGAGGGTTACTCCCTATGTAATAATGTTATGAATGCCTCATGTTACCTTTATGTCTTATGATTTCTATGATTTATTCATTATTTTATGAGGTATATTAAAGTGCTTATGTTTTATGTGTAAAGTATTATTTCATTCTTATGTATATATGTACTCATGTTTCCTTTCCATATTTTTATATCCCTTACTGAGATTTTTATGCTCATCCCAAGTTTTTGAAATGTTTTTCACAGGTCAAGGGAAAGGTGCATGATATGATTATAGTGTCAAGGAAGTGTCAAGAAAGAATCCATGTTTTATGTTAAATATGTTTCAGTTGATGGGAAAAAACGAATACTATCTTTTATGTAATCACATTGTTTAAATGTGGAATATAATTCATGATTTATGATCTAATTCTCTAAAACTCTAAACCTAAAAATTTCCTCAATGTGAATTATTCATTTAATTCAATATTAAGTGATGTTTAAGTTTGGGGCCTTATATATATGAAAAGGTTTTGAAGAAAGTATAAATTAACCTATGTTTTTTATTTGGGAATATAATGAAATAACGATACAATTCTGACCCAAGGTAAGGGTCTTTATCTCAATATCTTTTCATTGAGGCATATCTTGATGTTATAGAAAACCTTCCTTTTTACAGTGTATAACTAACAAATTTTGATTTAAATTTACTTCAACAGATAAAAAAGGAATATTTTTTCTATGAATCATTTTACTAATTGAAAAAAAGAATGTCTTTTAATTTATTCAGTGACAACGGCCTTTCCAATGTCATGAAAATTATTTTGTATTTGGGTTCCTCTACAAGCCATAAGGTTTTTAAAAATAAAATTAAATACCATGTTAATTTTTTAGGTTTTTTTAAAAAATGTTTTTAGAAATCGATTTATTGTATCAATATCATGAAATTATATCTTATAATTATAATATGAAAATGTTATTTTTCATTTATTCATAGTTTTTATGTTATGGTTCTAGGGTATTTCTTATATATACTAATAGTTTTATGATAAACCAAGAGCAGGTGATCCACTTATAGATCTCCAATGCATTGGGTAATTAGATTGAGTTAAATGATGAGGCTTGTCCTTTGAGATTTAGGAATATATTTTTATTGTTATTCCAAACAAAAACACAAAGGTTACACCCTATATAGATGTGAAATTTACAATGTAAGTATCATATGGATTCCACAAGATACCATTATGATTTAATATCTTTATGATGTACGTTTTTAGAATTTTCATGAATTCATGGGTTTATAAATATTCAAGGATTAACATTTTCATTATTTATTTTATCCCTTATTTATTTTTTATGCTCATAATAATTATTTAAAATGTTTTCACTATGTATATGGACTTGTAAAAGAAAAGAAGAAGTCAATAATATATTTATCAAGAATGGAAGAAATGTTTTATTTTTAAAATAATTTTATTTGTAGGAAAAAATGGATACTGTTTTGATAGAATCCTATTTATGACTATGAGATAATATGTATTAGTAATATCCTAATTATCTAAAACTCTAAACATGAAAAGATACTCGATTTAAATTGAAGTCATATTAGCGAATTATCTCAAGATTATGTAATGTTTTAAAGCATGGTCCTTATAGATAGTATCATAGTTCGGTTTAATTAACATTATGGGTCGGTATATTGTAAATAAAATATCCATAAATTATTTTTACACTATGGTAAAATTTATCCGATAGAGAATTTGAATATTACAATGTTTCTTCATCTAAGATATGTATTTTTTGAATGGGTTTTCGTAGATAAAACAGGAAAGCTGTGCTAGGATGGAATCAAGAGGAATACTACCTTCCAAATCAGCAACATTAGATGGTCTGAATCTGAACTAAAAATTTTGTTTCAGTGATGGAACCCTTGAATCAGGCTATAAATGGTGTTTTTATACATGAAGAAGATCAGCCAGATCAACCACAAAAGAAACATTTCTGCAATGGAGAATGTAATGAGGTAGTGTCCTCCATCATTCATAGGATCATCTAACACTATTCCAGATTAATAGTGGATAAAATCTCTATAAAATATTTTTTCTGTCATGTGGAGTTCATAAAATAAAAATTTTATTCTTTATTTTTACCCTTTTGATGATGAAGTTGATCAGAGTTGGTCGATAATTATGAATATTAGTGACAGTGAGGAGATTGATGCTCTTGATTAGGATGAATTCAAATGTGTGTTTCTTGGGAAATGTTTTTCTATTGCAGTTTTACTTAGGATGTAAAATCATTTCATGTAATTTAGGTGAATAATGGCTTAATGGTTTCTTATAAACAAAAATTCTATCTAATAGCAATGTATTCTCTAAATTTTATACGGGATATTGAGATTAAAAATAAATTATTTTTTATCAGAATTAAAGACAATGTATAAATGGGTATTGGATTCTTTTGAGTTCAAAAGTTATGGTATACTTTTTTGATGTAGGGAGAAGGTGGAAATGGAGTTTGTTTATGATCATGTGTTCTTTGAGAACAAGAAGACTAAGATTTCAAAATTTCAGAACAAGGAAAAAATATTCAAAAAATTATGATAGTAAAAAATTATGTTTTTAATTTGTGAAAATTGTCGTAAAAAAATTTGGGGAAATAATGGTAAGTGCTTCCGATGAGGTAAAATGTAGTATAAGGCTCATAACTACAAAGTAAAATAAAATTTTATAATAAAATATGATATACAGTTAACAATTTTTTTAAATGTTATGATATTTGTTATTATACGAGTGAGTGTTCGATGAAGAATATTAATGATGGGAAATAGTCACACTATAAGAAGAAAGGTGTGATGAAATCATTTACAACTACTTCAGTAGATGTTGGATCATCAAATTAAGTTTTATCAAGTACATTGTTTTTTTATTAATATTATGCCAATGTGATGTTTGATTTTGGGTATACACATTCTTTAGTTTTTTATGAAATTTTCGGTTATTTTGGGGATTCTACCTCACTAAATGATTCCATAACATCCTATAAAAACACCTAAAGGA
This sequence comes from Viscum album, assembly GCA_963277665.1. Classification (NCBI taxonomy): domain Eukaryota; kingdom Viridiplantae; phylum Streptophyta; class Magnoliopsida; order Santalales; family Viscaceae; genus Viscum; species Viscum album. The sequence goes on along the minus strand of OY728133.1, from coordinate 2,057,331,717 downwards.
AATGTTGAGATAAAAATAAATTATATGAATATTTATTTCCTTGTTTGTGGAACAAATCTACATGAAAAAATTATTTTGTTTCCCCTAGTAAATATTTATTTTATATTGGGTATGGAGTATATTTCTATTTAACATGTTAATATTTATTGTAGTGCTAAAAAAGTTTCTTTTCAGAATGCCTCTATACTTGTGTTTAATAATGACCCCTTATCATTGATAATATATCAGAAAGCTGTGAAAATAATAAAATATGTAAATGAATGTTAATATACACATATTTTTTAAAACAAAGGATCTATTCAGATTAATGATGTTATAATGGTAAGTGAATATATTAAGGTTATATATGATGATTTTCCTTGTATTATACAAGATCATGAAGTTGAATTTATTGTTTACACGGTTCCAAATGTTAAGAAAATTTTAAATCCCCCTTATTGAATGGCTGAAACTAAACATTTATCAGTAAATAAGTAATTGCATGAGTTATTTAGTAAAGGTTTCATTCGACATATCACATCACCATGGGGTGACCGTAATTCTTTTTTAAAAAATAAAGATGGATTAATTAGTCATTGCATTGATTATAGAGCCTTGAGTAACATCACTAATAATAATAAGTATCCTTTTCCTTATATCGATGAATGTTTTTATCAATTCCACGAATCTATTTATTTTTTTAACGGTGAATTGAGGTCGGGTAACTATCTGGTGAAATTAAAAGAATCGGACATTCCAAAGACCACGTTTCTTACTATATACAAACATTATGAATCTTTTTTATGTTTTTTGTGTTAACTAAAGAGCCTTTTTTATTCATGGAACTTATGGATATAATATTCTATGAGATCTTGGATAATTTTTTGGTTGTCTTATTTGATGACATTTTGGTGTATTCTAAAAGTAAATGGGAGAATGAAAGATATTTAAGGGTTGTCTTGCAACCCATAAAATAAAATTAACTGTATGGAAATTTAGAAAGTGTGTGTTTTGGATAGAAAAACATTCATTCAATCATCACATATTATCTAAATATGGAATAAATATTTATATATATAAAACAGAAGTATTGGAATAATTAGAAGTACCCACAAATATAACCAAGATTCATAATTTTCATTGTTTAGTGGGTTATTATTAGAGTATTGTTGAAAAATATCCACTATTATCTAGAACACTAACTATTTTAACTAGAAATTGTATGGGGTTCATCTGAACAAAGGAATGTGAGGAATGTTTTTAGAAATTGAAAAGAATATTGGTGAATGATCTAGTTTTGGACCTACCTTCTAGGAATGATGATTTTATTATATAAAGTGATGATTTGATGAAAGAAAATTATTGTGTCTTAATGTAGAATGATCATGTAATTTTTCATGCTTCGAACTAGATGAAAAATCATGATTCAAATTACCGTACACATGACTAGGAATTAGGCGCTATTATTGTTTCTTGAAAAAATTGGAGGCATCATCATTATGGGTTAAAATACTATATATTTAATGACCTTAAATGTTTTAATTATATATTTACTCAGAAGGGTTTAACATGAGACATGGAAGATGTCTAGTATTAATCAAGGATTTTGATTGCATGATTCAATACCATCTTGGAAAAGTAGACATATTGGTCGATGCTTTGAGTGAGAAAAGATATGTTACATTTACCATGTTACTTTTGGAACATGAACCTTTGATTAATGATTTGATGAAATTTATCGTGGATATTTTTGGTGAAGTAAATTCCAATATTTTTTTCCAGTTTCATTGCAATCATATCTATCAGATAGAATTAAGAAATCAGAGAAGGTAGATAGTGAGTTTTAGAAAACAGTATGGTTCGTTTAGAAGGGTATTTTACTTGAATTTAACATTCATGATGATTTTTTAGTTTTTGAAATATATTATGTGTTCATTGGGATTAATAGTTGAAGAATGTGTTTTTATGTGAATCCCATATTTCTCAGTATTCCATTCATCCTATATGTACTACGATGTATAGTAAACATCAGGAGTATTACTGGTGGTATGGAATGAAAAGAGATATTGTTGAATTTTCTATAAAGTGATTGAATTATCAATAGGTTAACACATATAGGTAGTTACTGATAGGGATGCTTCATTATTTTTTCACTACCAGAGTGGAAATGAGAAAATATATCCATGGATTTCATAGTGGGATAACCAAATAATTCTCAAGGTAATAATTATATTTTGGTTATTGTTGATCGATTGACTAAATCTATTGATTTCCATATTATTCAAGATACATTGTGTCTAGATAAAATTTCTCAATTGAATCTTAAATATATTTTCTGGATTCATGGGGTTCCCCTCTCCATTGTATCTAATCATGATCTCAGGTTCACTTATTACTTTTGGAGTGGGCTTTAATGGTCATTGGATACTGAATTAAATTTCTGTACATCTTTTCATCTTCAATCATATTTGTAGTAAGAACGAAAAGTTCATACCATGAAAGACAATCTATGTTCTTGTTCAATGAATTATTTGGGAAGATGATATGACCATATTTCTTTGGTTGTGTTTTCTCTTAATAAATACATCTATTCCATTATATAGATATAAAAATGTGAGGAATTATAAGGAAAGAGGTGTCAAACATCAGATTTTTGGGATGATGTAGGTGAAAGGATGTTTTTGGGACAAAAATTGGTAGAAGAAATTGAAGAAAAATATCATTTCATATAGAAGCACGTGAGGACCACTCAGAGCAAGATGAAATATTATATTTATAAAGGGTTGCAGTATCTTTCTTTCGTGATAGGTGATCATGTATTTCTAAAATTTTCACTATAGAAGAGTGTGATACATTTTGGTTTCAAATGGAAGTTGAGTATTAGGTTTATTGGACCCTATTAAATCCTATAGAAAGTTTGGACAGTTTCCTATCAGGTGGATTTACCTTCGAGTTTATCCCAGATACATAATGTTTTTCATGTTTCAATGTCTAGAAATTATATATCGTATCCATATCATGTTTGAGTCCAGAGGTATTCTAGTTAGAGGAGAATAATTCTTATAAGGAATAATCGGTAATTATTCTATACCGCAAAGAGAAATTGTTGTGAAATAAAGAGATTGATCTGGTAAACATTTTTGAATAAATCCATATTGATAAAGATGCATTGTGGGAATCTGAAAAATAATACAACAATAATATTATTATTTTAAATGATAGTAAACGCCTAGTTATTGTATAATAATTAATGAAAATAACTAATTAGAATATGATAACACAATTTTTTTAAATATTTATACATTTATCTATGGAATTTTAGAGGCTTCAAATGAGAATAAATTGAATTTTAACCATAAAATACTATATTTTTTTAAAAAGTAGTTTTATAGCATTATGATAGATAATGCTTTTTTATATATAGTTTTTAAATATTATATAATATCTATTTGACATATTAAACTTCTTATTTATAAGTAGGACGTCAAAAAAAATTAGTTTAATTATTGATATTTTTCTGATAAAATCCTTATTATAAAGATTAGTGTAAAATACTACAATTTAATTCAAAACTACCATTTTGGATAATTTATATATATAGTTGCGAAAACCTTTTAGTTGGGTTTAATGTTTCATTGTATTTTTTTATCATTTAATCAAATTTTGGTCAATGAAAGCAATTTCCCAATAAAAATGGACATAAACACATGTCAATCTGTTGATATTATATACTTATTAAAAACCCGCTTTTGGGTTTTGACAATGAGAATTAATTTTCAATTAATTAATGAGACTTTTATTTTTGGAATTTTGAAAAATAGATTCTATATTTAGAATATGCCCATAAAAATTAGGTAAATATGTACCGTTTATTTTTTGTATATTATTAGTAATTATTTGTATTTTCCACAATTAAATGGTGAATTAGGTTTAAAAATGTAAATATAATATTATAATATTATAAAACTACCCTAAAACGCGTCATAATATTATTGGTTGATTTATGGGAAACAAAAAATATCTTTAGGATGAACTTTTGGAATTTTGGATCCACTTGGGTGTGATGATGACATGTTATAGTAATTAATTTAAAGAGAAATACAACATAAACATGTATCATTTTTCTAAAAGAAATTAATATAGGGTTATATAACTGTTGTTTTAGACAATAAATATTAATTAAAAATATAAATATAATTCTTATATCATTGTATTTTATTTGTAATATCAGACATTAAATAAATTTATTTTTTATGACAAAATGATGATGTTGTTATTACCTTATTAATGAATGGTTAAAATAAATGATCTTGTAAATATTTAAAAACATTTTTGAAAATTTTTATGCCAAAAAATATTATTATGGATGATTATGACTTGTTATATTTGAGTTAATGTAGTTTTTTCAAATGAATCATGTTTTTATGACTTTAACAAAAATCAATTAATAAATTGTGTCAAAATTGACAGAAATTAGTTTATAAAACAAATACTATTTAATTTAATGATATAATAGTCATAAAATATAATATTTGGCCAAAAAAATTATATAATGTCAAAAATTTCATTAATGTTCCAATTGAGGTTTTAATTTAATTTTATAGGTACTATATTGACCATATAGAGTAATTGTTTAAAAAGGCATGGTAAGAGATAATTTATTTAACTAAGTGTTAAAGCTAAAATACATGGTTACATTTGTGTACTAAAATTATCTAAAACCTATTTTTTGAGATTATTTGGACCCATAATCATATTATACATGAAATATATCAATTTGGAGCAATTATGATTTGAAAGTTAATCGATAATTAAATAATATTTCCAGAGGTCCCAGAATTGCCCCTCCTCCCTCTTATAAATGGACACCACCTATACCCACTTTGTCACACCTCTCAATCCCCTTATCGCATCCAATATCTACTTGAATAAGAACCCAACATTTATAAAGTACTCCTAAAATCCTTAAATTGGGTATAATGGAATTAAATAAAGGCTTTTGTCTAAAATAAAAAGGAGTTACCCAATTTAGAGGCAAAGAATCCTCTAAAATTATTTTCATATATTTTTTTCCTTCACCCATACCTAAGATAGATTTATTCCATTATATTATAACAAAGAAAATATAATCAATATTCTAGGATATTTTTATTCTATGTGTTCAACCTAAACTTACACATCCCACCATATAATGGGTATAGAACATACTCATTCTGTGTACAATGAACAACTACCTCGCGAAATGATGATTGTTAAATTTTCTCCTACCGAACCTTTTGGTGTCCATTATAATGGATCTATATATATATATATATGATATATATTATATTTATACTATCTCTATGAATCTATTGTTTTTATTATAACATACATTTATTCTTTCTATAATGTGTAAATATGATAATTTCATTTTAGGATGTGTGATCTACCACCCCATCAAAGTGATATAACTCGTTTATTCCATACATGGAACTCATAAATGATTGAGTTAATAAACATATGTAACAAATATAAAATAGATATTATACTATAATTATAATAAACATATGTATCATTTATTTTTCTTTTATTTAATATCATAAATAAATAAAAGTATCATTCATGTGTACGTACGACCAACCGTCCCCATAAACTATGAATTTCATTTATTATCTCCAAATATTATTTATTTCCATAAATACATATATACTAGATATATATTATACTTAAATAAAAATATTATTCTAGAGATAATGGAATTTTCATCACATGGATAATTTGTAATCATAACTAGTTTATTTTTTACTCATGTACGGAACATCGAAAAAACGTTTCACATAAACTGAAAATATTAACTAATTTCTATGAAATGGTAATAATTAATATTAAATTAATAATAAACTTGAAAAACGTTCTGAATATATAAGAAATTAACCAATTTTTATTATTCAGGAATATAAATACTGAATGAGAGAAGTAAGAATCGAGGTATGAGACATTGTCTCAATCATCATTCATTAAGGAATATTTTGATGTTATACACAGCCTTCTTTTATACGTTGTATAATACCCCCGATTGATTTTTAATTTAATTAAATGGATAAAAAATGATTCAGTTTTTTTGAATAATTTTAAAAAAAAAAAAAAAAAAAATTTAATGTACGTGGTGACACCGACCTTTCCGTAACTATAACCATAATTTGGTATATAGATTCCTCTAAAAGCCATAATATTTTTAAAAAGAAAAGAAAAACCATCTTATTATTTTTTTGGTATTTTTAGATTGAAAATGGTTTTAGGGATGTAATTATTATATAAATATATTGAAATTATATCTTATGATTGTAATGTGGAAAAGTTATTTTTTTATGCATGGTTTATGTGTTATGGTTCTTGGGAATTTCTTATTTATATGGGTGGTTATGTGATAATATGAGGGTGGGTTAGACCATGATAGCTTATCAATGAATTGGATACTGATACAGATTTAAACAAAGATGGTTATCCTATGATATTTAAGGAATATACTATGATGGGTATTCCAAACCTAACCATGAAGGTTACCCTCTATGTAGCTTTGAAAGCTAAAACATAAGTATAATATTAATTTCACATGTTATCATTATGATTTATGATTTCTTTGAAGTTATCATGAATTTTATGAATTCATGGGATTATAAATATTTATGGAATAACATTTTCTTTTGTTTATTTTATCCCTTAATTAGTTTTTATGATCATCTTAGGTTTTTAAAAAAAATTCACACGATATAAGGATCTGTAAGGTAAATGAAGATGTCAATAACGTTTTTATCAAGAAAAAAATCATGTTTTATTTTTAAAATGTTTTCCTTTGGTGGAAAATTTATATTGTATAGATAGTTTCCTCTTTTATGATTATGAGATGATATGCACTAAAAGTGATCCAATTCAATAATACTGTAAACATGAAAAGATCCTCGATGTAAATTAATGTCATATTGTTGACTTATCTCAAGCTTATGAATTTTTTTAAGGTAGTTTCCTTATATAAATGGATTCAAAACTATAAAATAATGAATTATGGGGTGATGTAAGGTTATTAATGTTCTAGTACTCATCATTACACATTATTTAAATATGTTTTAATTTTTTTACTATACTTTTACATTTTACTTTTTTTGTTTATACATGAATAACTAGTTCTTACCCAAGTAATTTATATATTATTTAAAATTTAATTTAAATTTAATTTTAAATTATTTATGTTTTCAAATAAATTTATTCTTTATATAATGTAATTAAAATTATAAATAATATAAAATTATCTTTATAATTAAAATGTCTTATATATTGGAAAATAATATTTTTTGATTTTTTTACCATTAAGTATTATTAATGTTGTTTATAATTAACTATATATAATAGCCATACATTGTATGATATATTTCACTTTAAAATAATTTAATTTATTGTATATCTTATGTTACAAACAACACCGAGTTTTAAAAAACATAATATATTATTAGGATGTTATTATTTAAACATGACTATTATAAAATAGAAATTAAAATATTAAGAATGAATATAAATAAAAATACATTAAGAAAAAATTATAATGGTTTATAAGGATAAATTATATTCTTAGTGATTTCATTATATTCTTTAAAAATACATTTTTCCTCAAAACATGTTGTAATTTAATTTTGTAAGTAAATAAAATAATTACTTTTTCCAAATTTTAGAAAATTTATTTGAAATTTTTTAATTAGTTTTAGATAAATGAATGTTATAATTATCATATAGTGAGTTTTTATTGTTTTATGAATGGGTTTATTTTTTATGAATAGTGAAATTTTTTATTTTTTTTGAAAACTATCTTTTTGTTTTAAATAATTTACAAACTGAAATTTTATATTAAATATGTATAAAAATAAATTTGTTCATTTATATAGGGAATAATATAATTAAGGTTATTGGAATTTATATTATTTTCAATTTTTAAAAAAAACATTTATACTTAAAAAAAATTCCTGGAAAACATTATTTCTTCATGTTTTACATGATTGATAATAAATTAAATTATTACACATCAATAAGTCATTTCATGAAAAAATGTATTAAGTATATTGAATTAGGAAAATTAAATTTAGTAAATAGGTCCATTTATTATACATTACCATAAAATCCATGGCATATATTTTTCTACTTAGTAGTGGTAAAACATGTAAACTATGGTTGAAAATTTTAGATAAGGCATTAAAATTTATCTTGCACATTCATTTATCCTATTAAAATAGATGAGTTCTTCTATATCAATCATATTCGAGAATATATGTATAGTTGGGTAATTTTTCATTGACTGATACCTTTATATTATTTAAAAATAAATAAATATAATATTTTACTATCTTGACTTCAGCATCTATAATTATATTACATAATGATAAAACAAGGATATGTTTAGTCCTAATTATTTATTATAGATAACTTATTTTTTTCATGGTAATTAAATTTTATTTTTTTTATTGAATAATTACCTTAAATTCTTACACAACGACGACACAATATTTATTCAAATAATAGAAAAATAAAAAAAATTAATTTAATAATACTAAAAATATAACAATTTGGATTAATTTTTATGTTCCAAAAACATTATAAGTGAATAGAAAATCTTAAGGATGTGTTAATGATTTTTACTTAAATTAAATTCCAATCATAGTTTAAAAAAATAAATTAAATTAATATAATAAATATTGATATTAATGATATTTATGTAAAATAATATTTTATAAATAATTTAGAAATCATATAATTATAGAAATATAATATGTAAGATGATAAATGGTATCAAATTTCACTCATTTCCCAATTATGAGAAAAATTTCAACCTAAGTAAAATTATAACCCTTTAAGATTGAAAATACTATTACTATAGTTAATGTTAAAATTAGTTAATTAAGTTGTTAAACTAAAATATATTGTTTAAAATGACACCAAAACCTATCTCAAGTTCATTTTATTATAATTATTAATCCTTATTCACATTTTCATTTAATACACATCTATTTGGAATCATTTTATTTGGAGAATTAATTAATTACTTTTTAATTACTTTTTTTGAAATTCCAACTCCATCTTTTTTACCTCCATTATAAAATAACAACCATTATATCTTTCATTTTCCCAAAATTTTTCAATTTCTCTAGATAACCTTATAAGGATATATTAAAATAACATTACACCATATTAAAGTGTGTTTCTTCTTATAATAAAATCAATGTGTTTGTAATAGGGGGTCTAAAGAAGAACTATCAAAGAAGAGGTAATTGACATAGCCAACCTCTTTCAATTTATATCTTCGTATACCTCCTATAAATATGAGGCATTCATAATAAAATAATAAATTAAATAACCTAATTATAATACAATGTTATAAGTATTATGAAGCCACTAATATCCCCCATGTATTTGATTAAATTCGAAGTTATATTTTTCCTTGTGCGTACGTGTAAACTATCACCATCACATAATGATACAATTATTTTTCCATCATCATAATACATGGATTATTATTAAGACATGTTTTATGATTATGTATAATATTTATTATATAATTATTTTATTGGAATTATATTCTATTATATATAATATTACCTTCTAATCTATTTTAAAATTATTACATCGCTCATTTATACGTGTGGACTAACACCTTCCCGAAGTGATGGGATTCATTTTTTGATTATACTTTACATTGCTAGTTATAATGATAGGTTTAATTATTTTATTTTTTATATATTATATTATAATTATTTTTTAATGGTTATTTTTATTTATCATTCATTGATTGGATAGTCAAAATGTGTAAACAATGATCAAGTGTACCTATGGAATATTATCACCACGAATAGTGTGATTAACATTCTATATGTTCCTTTTATTGTTAAATTAAAAAAAATAATTATATAATGAATATATATATTTTTATAGCATTAATAACATAATGGATATGTTGTAATTGTGATCAATGTACTATAATCAGAATTAAAGAACTAAATTCTCATAAAAAATAAAAAAATTAAAACCTAAAACTAATATTTTTGAAAAATAATTATTAATAAATGAGTATTGGAATATTATAAATGTATATTATGTTATATTAAAATTATATGTAGGGTTTAAGTATAAAATTATTTGATATATTAATTTATTAGATAAGAGGTTAATACAAATAGTGAGGAAATTCATACACGAGGAAATGGCTTTCTCATCTCACTTTTGATTGCAATAGACATATTCCATATTAGCAACAAGTTTATTTCATATACTATATATAATACCCCTTTGTTATGTTATATCATGAATCCATATATATTAATGATATTAAATTCTTCATTTTATGTTATTACTATCATGGGGTTTATGATTAAAAATATAACAAAGTGGTATGGGATTTTATTTACAATATCATTTTATATTAAGATTGTTTATGTATGATTTTATATTTAGGAAAATTATATAATACTTCTCTAATGAAAAACTTTATTTTTATCAGCCTTTTTTATTCATGTAATTTTATATTAATAGTACTATTTCCTTTCCTTGATTACTTAAAATAATTGGTAATATATTTTAAAAATAGTACGGACTATATTTCATCATCAGTATGTAACTTTTTAATTCTATGTCAATGTTTGAAAAAAAATATTTTAAAAAATATTTTCAGTATTCCCATTTTATTTTTTATATTCATTATTACCCATTATTTAATTTTTATAGAATTTTTTAATAGAGATATTCATTTTTTTTATTATGAGGCACTTTTGATTTGTTACTAAAAATTTTAAAGGAATTAATATTTTAGCTCAAAATGGATGAAATAAATTTCCCATAGTCATGACTGATAAATACATTAAAGCTTCTATTAATGGTTTCAAATGTTCATTTTAAATAAAATAATTTATTTATTATTTGGTAATTATTTATATTTTAAAAATTTATTTCAAATTGAACAAGGTATTTACCTCATTAAATATTCCTAAAATCTTTTATTGGTATCTTAAACTATACAAATAAAATTGTTATTACTTGGTAATTGATCCAATGATCCAATATTTATTCTTAATCTGTATGGTTTATAATTATGAGGTATTAATATTCTTTCTTCTTGATTCAATATGTATTAATTTTGACATATAGAGAATTTATAGTATGAATTCTAATGTTAATTTTTAATATAATTAATTGATAAGATATCCAACTGATGGGTGAGGCTTGATTATTATTAACCACTTAATGAATCAATATTTATAGTAAGGAAAAATCAACACTCATGATATATATGATGAGTTTTTCAGATCATGACTTAATAGTTTTTTATTATGTGAATTCTTACACATATAATGAAAATGTCTTTGTTTAGAGTGATTGACTGTGTCACACCTCGACCTTAAATTCTTCTCTATTTATTTAATTATTGGCTTCGAGTTCTCGCGCCGATGTCCGAGCTAGGTCCCGAGTTAAATTTTTCGTCGTTTAATGTTTTTGGTGGGTTTTAAACCCGCGCACGGGCACTGCGTGGTTAGAAGTGGTCGTGTGGTCACCCTAGGTGCTTGTGCGGGTGCCCGAGCGGACTACGTTGAGGCGCACAATGTGTGCACATTTTTTTTGGCGTACGATGAGTGCGTGGGGACCCCGTTTTTAGAATTTTATAATTATATGGTCTAAGTTTTAAAAAAAAAGAATAGTTGTTAATAAAAATAGTAATTTTATGTTGTTGTTATTATTATTATTATAATTATTATTATCCTTTATATTATTATTATTATTATATTATTATTATTTTTATTATTTTATTTCAGATTTTATTATTATTATTGTATTATAATGAAATGAAATAAAAAATGCACCCTAACCCTATACTCGACTGCCCCCCTTTTTCCCGACTCCATGTGCGAGCCGCCCCCCCTCCCCATACTCCGCCTGCGCGCACCCCTTCCCTTCCCTGTTGTCCCCTCACGCCAGCCCCTCATGCTGATCCTACAGGCCCTCGCCAGCTCCCCGCCTCGCCCCATCGCGCCCAGCCTCTCTACCCCGGACACGCCCCGACCCCATCCGGCCTCCCTCTCTTGGCTGCACAGCCCCCTCCCGTTTTCCCCCTTCTGCTCGACCACAGGATCCCCACCCTCGTTTTTTTCTTCTGGCGGCGCACCTGGCCTCCCAGTGGCCTGCATCCACCACACCTCAGACAGGCCGCGCCTTTGGCCAGCCGCCTTGCCTCGCTTCGCCTTGCCGTTGATCTGGGTCACCATCATCCTCAACACCTAGCCAGGCCGACTCCGGCTCTCCCGTCGCCCCTCCTCCTCTCGCCTGCAAGACCCCGCCCCCTCATTCCGCCTTCCTTCAGCGCACACCCTATCATCGCACCTCCTCCTAGCGGCACCCCCTTTCCCCTTCCTTTCCCCCGGCCGCACCTCCCTTGCCTGTAACCTACTCTTCCAACGTTTTTTTATTTTGTTTTAAACATTTTTTGTTATATTCAATTTAGCTAGAACATAAATCCATGTTTGTGTGACTTTTTTTCTTAGGGTTTTAGGGATTTCGGATCATTGCGGGGAGTTGTCCTCCCTTCCGGCGAGGTCTTGTTGCATTTTCACTCAATCGGTAAATGTTTCCATGGCTTATTTTATTTAGATGTTCTTAATATGCTAGTGTGGATTTATAAATGCGTTTGTTGTTTTTACTGTGGAGTGAGTTAGATGTTCTGAAGTTGTTTGGGTGCTCATTATTTGAGAATGGACTTCTGGTGAAGGAAATTTCTTTTTCTTTTTTTTAAATGTTTCATGGGTTGGTTGTTAGGTGAGAGACATGTTTTGGATGTGATATTTTCAAAACGTGTCGAGCTGGTTATTTTTCATTATTTGTTCTTTTGGATAATTTAAAGTCCATGTTTATGTGTTTTTATTTGTTTATGCAGTTGTCGCAGCGTGTTGGTGAGGAAACCGTGATATTGCGATCATCGGCTTCAGCTTGTTTGCACGCCTTTGCATGGTGTGTCGCGTCGTTGCACTCGAGTTAAAAATTAAGGTAGGTCCCCCATTTCACTTACCATTAGATTTAGAATTTATTAATTTCTTGTTGTTTTATTAATTTCTAATGAATTAGAAATAATATTAGATAATAAAAATTGAAATTATTATCTAGTGCAAAAAGAGATGTTTATTTTATACCGAACACTTGTGACATTTTCTTGACAGGCGGAAACCCAGTTTTGAAAGAATGCCCGTTTGGCCTTTAAACATATTTCACAGAACTTAAAATGTGCTTCTAGTTTTAAAGATAAATAATTTCTTCTGAACAAGTGTTTTGAGCTTTTTGAGAAATGAGGTTTTACTTTAAAATTGGTGAAGGCCCGTTTGGCACTTTAATGAAATGGATTATCTTGGAAATTCCACTCGGGGGTGATCTTTAGTGTGTGTTGGTCGCATGAGCTGTATGTGATGTTTGTGCATCGTGACTAATTTATTTACATTGTAGACGCACCCACTTTTTATTGCTTGTGTTGACATGGGAACCTGGCATATTGAGTGAATTTTCTGAGAACGATTGCTGCACTAGTTTAGACCACGCACTGGCTAGTGGACCCATAGCAGGGGAATACTGAGTTATTTCTGCTATGGGGATTGGGCCCCTCAGTTAGGCCATACAGGGCTATGTCGGGTAGTATTATGGGCGTTATGACGTTATCGAGTTATGGAATGCCTTCAGGATGAGTCACATGTATAGTACGTTCTGGATTGTTCACGATCTCATAGGTTCGACCCATGTTTCTTTTAGTGTTTATTTGTATGTGGAGGACGATTGATAGGTCGATTTTGGTTGCCAACCCCCTTGTGTGCCACTTTTTTCCATTGCCCTTAGTGTGTGTTGTGTATTATGTGTGTTTTTCCTTTTGACTAACAACTAAAATTTGGTTTTCTAAAATTGTTCGCAAAACATTTTAAAATGAAATGCACTTGTCTCTTTCAACATTAAACTTATTCTAAACTAAGGAGGGCAATGGATTGTAACTTGTTTTAGAAAGGAAAGTGTGTGTGAAAACCAATATTTTATATAATTTAGTTCAAACCTGAAATTGATAAATTATTTATTTAATGGTATGTGCATTGGGAATAGAATTAGTCGGGCCTACCTACTGGGTTTTAATACTCACGCCTATAGTGTTTTCTTATTTTTAGTTATGTTGCAGGTTCCAGTTTCAGTTGTTCGCCTTGAGCGACGTCGGTTGTGTTATTGGAGAGTGACCCACGGGGTCACGCGGAGCTTTGGTCGTGGTCAGGTTAGTTGGTTGTTGGTTCCTTTTTCCTTATTTACATTTGTTCTATTTATTTCTTCTGCTTAGTTTATTATATTTTGGGAAAAATCGTTCCCACTTGTTAAATTTTGATGACCGGCACTAGTTGCCAGCCCATGGGGATCGGGAACGCCCCTCGGGCCATGTCGCGGGCCGGCTCGGGTGACCGGTTCAGGGTCGACCCGGGCTGGTTCGTGACAAAATGGTATCAGAGCCAGGTTCTTTTTATTTGGGGTGTCTGGTAGATGGAGATTAGGATTGTCGAGACTTGAGAGGTAGGTACGGGAAGGACGTCATGAACCCTCGCCCGTTCTGCACCTCGAGTCGCCAGGGGTAGTCTGGGAATCGAGTCTTTGTTTCGTTTTGGATTGTTTTGGATTAAGGGATGACAACGGAGGTAAGCCGATGTTACATCGTGACTTAACATGGAGTAGTGACCCATGTGGAGTCTGGGTACATGGTTTGAATTCCTCCTAGTGGTCGACGCCTAATTGGGACATGGCCCACAACCATGTCACCAGGTTAAGCGTGACTACTAGTCCAACACTTCGGTGTTTGATGCAATTTAAGTGTCGTTCTGTTCTGGTTGGTGTTAGTGAATTTTTGGAAATGGAAAAAAAGGGTTTTTGGAAATGAGACTGATTTCTTTTAAAGGACTTTAAATTTATGAAATGGGTTTTAAAAACTAAAAGCAATTAGTTTGGAAAACTGATGTTTGCTTTGAAATTGGTCGAGATCGGTTTGGAGTGAAACCTCAGGTACTCCTTATGGACATTTGCACATGTGAGAAGATGTGTGGAAAGTGCACGTTGGTGCGTATGAATGAAAGTGGATGAATACATGTGCAACGGTTCATGATATTTCCTGGGTGTGTTTAAAATTTAAGGCTTAACCTTGTTTTGTAAATTGGCTTTTAAAGAGGAAAATGGTTTTGGAATGTGGTCTTGAAGGAAACAGTTTTGAGAAAAAGGGGGTGTTTTTAGAATTTAAAATGGAACGGAAATTTTGGATAGATAATTTTGGGTTGTGTTTGTGGTTGTTTAGTTTTTGAGCGGGTCATTTTTGGATGATGGTGCTTTCAATGATATTGTTTTGATTTGATGTCGGTTTCGGCTTGGTGTTTTATACATTGTTTAAGAATGCCGCCCAGAAAGGTCTCTAGAGTTTTGATGAGTCGTGCCCAGTTTGTTGGTCTTTCTTGGACGTTGTCCACACTTCATGGTGATTGGAATCTGTTAGAGACAATGTAGTGGCTTGAAGAGGTCGAGCGCGTCTCCAGGGTATTGGGAACTCCCGAAGCGGTTAAAGTGTATGTGTTTTGGGTCTGTTCGAAGGTCCACCTCTGGACGAGTTGGAGTTGTTCGCCCCGTCATTACTTTAAGTTGGGATGATGTGGTATGTCTTAAAAGCCATCTTCGTTCAATGATTTATACTTGTGGAGGTGAAGACGAAGAAAATGAAAGAGTTTATACATGTTCAACATGACCAGCAGACGGTGAAAGCATATGTTGAACATTTCAAGGATCTTGTGTCTCTTTTTACGGGGGTAGAGTCGCAAGACTGGATGAAGACTTCTCTCTTCATCAAGTGTCTTCATCTAGAGATCAAGGACCGGGTCCTCCTTTCTGAGGACCATCACTTTGAGAAGCTGGTGGATGAGGCGTTCTTAGTTGAGTTGTTCTTTGGAGTGGAGATAGTTGACAATCCAGCGTATCCACTTGCTCGTCAAGGTTCCCCATCTGGCGAGTAGTGTGTGCCAGAGGGACCTGTTCCTAAAAAATTCTCTTCAGTGGCTCTAACTTCCAGTTTGTCAGACCTTCTAATGGTTTACCGTCAGTATGGACGTTTGGGGCATACAAGCCGTCATGTCACACCCCTCCGAAGACGTGCCATCATTGTAGGTGTCTAGATCATCTCGATAATCTTTGTCAGGAGTGTCGCATGAGGGAGACACTGTGACCAGAAGATTCTAGTGCCTAACTGTGAGGCAAGAGATGCTTCAACCATCAAAGCCCCAACCACAGGTCTTGGGGTGAAGCTCGCACACAGTCAGGAGTTGTCAGGGGTGTGACACTTCAGTTCGGGTTCTGTGTTCCATGTTGGCAACAAAATATTTAAATCCCTTCGGTTCTTGTCCTGCCAATGTTAAAGTTTTGGCGTTGTTGTAGGTTCGTTGTGTCGTCGTGAGGTTGGTATGAACATGTTCGTTTGTAATCCAAACAGTCTCGTTTTTCTGATTATGTTGTTTATGATCGTGCATTTCTTTTAGGTATTTTTGGACCTTACATGGGTTAATCTTGGTTTGGCGGTGTTCGTTTGGAGATATAAGTGCTTGCGGAGGAGTCCAGGTTTGCGGTTATGCTCGGGTTTACTGCTTTGATCAAGTTCTGCTCAGAGATTTTTCTATCGTCTCCGGGCTTTCTTTGGTTTGAGTCGAGAGTTCCAAGTTTTAGATGAGGTGTTGTTTCACTCGTGCTTTAGAGGTTAGCCTAGATTGGTTGGGAGTTCCCACGTCGACCCCCTTCCCAGGATGGTATGTTTGGGTGTTGAATTTCCACACGAGCTGAGTTCTTGTGGTGGGGAGAACCCTCTTGTGTTCTCCCATTCTCTTATGTTGTGGTTCCTCATAGTTTTATTTGGACATGAATTCTTGTTTGGTCTATCGTTTGACTGTGTGACTTTCTGGGGGAATAAAGTGTCTGTGGTGGGGATAATTGTCACACCCCGACCTTAAATTCGTCTCTATTTATTTAATTCTTGGCTTCGGGTTCTCGCGCCGATGTCCGAGCTAGGTCCTGTGTTAAATTCGTTTAATGTTTTTGGTGGGTTTTAAACCCGCGCACGGGCACTATGTAGTTAGAAGTGGCCGTGCGGTCGCCCTAGGTGCTTGTGCGGGTGCCCGAGCGGACTGCGTTGAGGCGCACAATGTGTGCAAATTTTTTTTTGGGCGTACGATGAGTGCGCGGGGACCCCGTTTTTAGAATTTGATAATTATATGGTCTAAGTTTTAAAAAAAAGAATAGTTGTTAATAAAAATAGTAATTTTATGATGTTGTTATTATTATTATTATAATTATTATTATCCTTTATATTATTATTATTATTATATTATTATTTTTATTATTTTATTTCAGATTTTATTATTATTATGGTATTATAATGAAATGAAATAAAAAAATGCACCCTAACCCTAAACCCGACTGCCCCCCCCCCAATTTTCCTGACTCCCTGTGCGAGCCGCCCCCACTCCCCATACTCCGCCTGCACGCACCCCTTCCCTTCCCCATTGTCCCCTCACGGAAGCCCCTCATGCTGATCCTACAGGCCCTCGCCAGCTCCCCTCCTCGCCCCATCGCGCCCAACCTCTCTACCCCGGCCACGCCCCGACCCCATCCGGCCTCCCTCTCTTGGCTGTGCATCCCCTCCCGTTTTCCCCCTTCTGCTCGACCACAGGATCCCCACCCTCGTTTTTTTTCTTCTGGCGGCGCACATGGCCTCCCAGTGGCTTGTATCCACCACACCTCCGACAGGTCGCGCCTTCGGCCAGCCGCCTTGCCTCGCTTCGCCTCACCATTGATCCGGGTCACCATCGTCCTCAACACCTAGCCAGGCCGACTCCGGCTCTCCCGTCGCCCCTCCTACTCTCGCCCGCAAGACCCCGCCCCCTCGTTGCACCTTCCTCCAGATCGCACCCTACCGTCGCACCTCCTCCTAGCGGCACCCCCTTTCCCCTTCCTTTTCTCTGGCCGCACCTCCCTTGCCGGTAACCTACTCTTCCAACGTTTTTTTTATTTTGTTTTAAACATTTGTGGTTATATTCAATTTAGCTAGAACTTAAATCCATGTTTGTGTGACTTGTTTTCTTAGGGTTTTAGGGATTTCGGATCGTTGCGGGGAGTTTTCCTCCCTTCCGGTGAGGTTTTGTTGCATTTGCACTCAATCGGTAATTGTTTCCATGGCTTATTTTATTTAGAGGTTCTTAATATGCTAGTGTGGATTTATAAATGCGTTTTTTGTTTTTACTATGGAGTGCGTTAGATTTTCTGAAGTTGTCTGGGTTCTCATTGTTTGAGAATGGACTTCTGGTGAATGAAATTTCTTTTTCTTTTTTTTAAATGTTTTATGGGTTGGTTGTTAGGTGAGAGACATGTTTTGGATGTGATATTTTCAAAACATGTCAATATGGTTATTTTTCATTTTTTGTTCGTTTGGATAATTTAAAGTCCATGTTTATGTGTTTTTATTTGTTTATGCGGTTGTCGCAGCGTGTTGGTGAGGAAACAGTGATATTGTGATCATCGGCTTGAGCGTGTTTGCACGCCTTTGCAAGGCGTGTCGCGTCGTCGCACTTGAGCTAAAAATTTAGGTAGGTACCCCATTTCACTTACCTTTAGATTTATAATTCATTAATTGCTTGTTGTTTTATTAATTTCTAATGAATTAGAAATAATATTAGATAATAAAACTTTAAATTATTATCTAGTGAGAAAAGAGCTGTTTATTTTATACCGAACACTTGTGACATTTTCTTGACTGGAGGACACCCAGTTTTGAAAGAATGCCCGTTTGGCCTTTAAACATAATTCACGGAACTTCAAATGTGATTCTTGTTTTAAAGATAAATAATTTCTCATGAAAAGTGTTTTGAGCTTTTTGAGAAATGAGGTTTTACTTTAAAATTGGTGAAGGCCCGTTTGGCACTTTAATGAAATGGATTATCTTGGAAATCCCACTCGAGGGTGATCTTTGGTGTGTGTTGGTTGCGTGAGCTGTATGTGATGTTTGTGCATCGTGACTGATTTATTTACATTGTAGACGCACCCCCTTTTTATTGCTTGTGTTGACATGGGAACCTGGCATATTGAGTGAATTTTCTGAGAACGATTGCTGCACTATTTTAGACCACACACTGGCTAGTGGCCCCATAGCAGGGGAATACTGAGTTATTGCTGCTGTGGGGATTGGGCCCCTCGGTTAGGCCATGCAGGGCTATGCCGGGTAGTATCATGGGCGTTATGACGTCATCGAGTTATGGAATGCCTTCAAGATGAGTCACATGTATAGTACGTTCTGGATTGTTCACGATCTCCTAGGTTCGACCCATGTTTCTTTTAGTGTTTATTTGTATGTGGCGGACGATTGGTAGGTCAAGTTTGATTAGCGACCCCCTTTTGTGCCACTTTTTCCCATTTCCCTTAGTGTGTGTTGTGTATTATGTGTGTTTTTCCTTTTGACTAACAACTAAAAGTTGGTTTTCTAAAATTGTTCGCAAAACATTTTAAAATAAAATGCACTTGTCTCTTTCAACATTAAACTTATTCTAAAATAAGGAGGGCAATGGATTGTTACTTGTTTTAGAAAGGAAAGTGTGTGTGAAAACCAATATTTTATATAATTTAGTTCAAACCTGAAATTGATAAATTATTTATTTAATGGTATGTGCATTGGGAATAGAATTATTCGGGCCTACCTACTGAGTTTTAATACTCACGCCTATAGTGTTTTCTTGTTTTTAGTTTTTTTGCAGGTTCCAGTTTCAGTTGTTCGCCTTGAGCGACGTTGGTTGTGTTATTGGAGAGTGAC
The DNA here is from genome assembly GCA_963277665.1 of Viscum album. Lineage (NCBI taxonomy): Eukaryota > Viridiplantae > Streptophyta > Magnoliopsida > Santalales > Viscaceae > Viscum > Viscum album. The sequence continues at coordinate 2,057,311,841 of OY728133.1, read as the reverse complement.
CCACGGGGTCACGTGGATCTTTGGTCGTGGTCAGGTTAGTTGCGTTGTTGGTTCCTTTTTCCATATTTAAATTTGTTCTATTTATTTCTGCTGATTAGTTTATTATATTTTGGGCCAAATCGTTCCCACTTGTTAAATTTTGATCCCCGGCACTAGTTGACAGCCCGTGGGGATCGGGAACGCCCCTCGTGCCATGTCGCGGGCCGGCTCGGGTGACCGGTTCAGGGTCGACCCGGGCTGGATCGTGACAAAATGGTATTAGATCCAGGTTCTTTTTATTTGGGGTGTCTGGTAGATGGAGATTAGGATTGTTGGGAGTTGAGAGGTAGGTACGGGAAGGACCTCATGAACCCTCACCCGTTCTTCACCTCGAGTCGCCAGGGATAGTCCGGGAATCGATTCTTTGTTTCGTTTTGGATTATTTTAGATTAAGGGATGACAACGGAGGTAAGCCGATGTTACATCGTGATTTCACATGGAGTAGTGACCCCTGTGGAGTCTAGGTACATGGTTTTAATTCCTCCTAGTAGTCGACGCCTACTTGGGACATGGCCCACTGCCATATCACCAGGTTAAGCGTGGCTACTAGTCCCTCACTTCAGTGTTTGATGCAATTTAATTGTAGTTTTGTTCTGGTTGGTGTTAGTGCATTTTTGGAAATGGAAAAAAAGGGGTTTTTTAAAATGAGACTGATTTCTTTTAAAGGGCTTTAAATTTATGAAATGGTTTTTAAAAACTAAAAGCATTTGGTTTGGAAAACTGATGTTTTCTTTGAAATTGGTCGAGATTGGTTTGGAGTGAAACCTCAGGTACTCCTTTTGGATGTTTGCACATGTGAGAAGATGCGTGGAAAGTGCGCATTGGTGCGTATGAATGAAAGTGTATGAATACATGTGCAACAGTTCATGAGATTACCTGGGTGTGTTTGAAATTTAAGGCTTGACCTTGTTTTGTAAATTGGCTTTTAAAGAGGAAAATGGTTTTGGAATGTGGTCTTGAAGGAAACAGTTTTGAAGAAAAAGGGGTGTTTTTAGAATTTAAAATGTAACGGAAATTTTGGATAGAGAATTTTGGGTTGTGTTAGTGGTTGTTTGGCTTTTGAGCGGGTCATTTTTGGATGATGGTGCTTTCAATGATATTGTTTTGATTTGATGTCGGTTTCGGCTTGGTGTTTTATACGTTGTTTACGAATGCCGCCCAGAAAGGTCTCCAGAGTTTTGATGAGTCATGCCCAATTTGTTGGTCTTTCTTGGATGTTGTCTGTACTTCATGGTGATTGGAGTCTGTTAGAGACAGTGTAGTGGCTTGAAGAGGTCGAGCGTGTCTCCAGGGTATTGGGAACTCCCGAAGCGGTTAATGTGTATGTGTTTTGGGTCTGTTCGAAGGTCCAGCTCTGGACGAGTTGGAGTTGTTCGCCCCATCATTACTGTATGTTGGGATGATGTGGTGTGTCTTCAAAGTCATCTTCGTTCAATGATTTATACTTGTGGAGGTGAAGACGAAGAAAATGAAAGAGTTTATAAGTGTTCAACATGACCAGTAGACGGTGAAAGCATATGTTGAACATTTCAAGGATATTGTGTCTCTTTTTTCGGGGGTAGAGTCACAAGACTGGATGAAGACTTCTCTCTTCATCAAGGGTCTTCGTCTAGAGATCAAGGAGCGGGTCCTCCTTTCTGAGGACCATCGCTTTGAGAAGCTGGTGGATGAGGCCTTCTTAGTTCAGTTGGTCTTTGGAGTGGAGATAGTTGACAATCCAGCATATCCACTTGCTCGTCAAGGTTCCCCATCTGGCGAGTAGTGTGTGCAAGAGGGACCTATTCCTAAAACATTCTCTTCAGTGGCTCTAACTTCCAGTTTGTCAGACCTTCTAATGGTTTACTGTTGGTATGGACGTTTGGGGCATACAAGCCGTCATGTCAGACCCCTCCGGAGACGTGCCATCATTGCAGGTGTCTAGATCATCTCGATAAGCTTTGTCAGGAGTGTCGCATGAGGGAGACACTGTGACCAAAAGATTCCATTTCCTGACTGTGAGGCAAGAGATGCTTCAACCATCAAATCCCCAACCACAGGTCTTGGGGTGAAGCTCGCGCACAGTCAGGAGTTGTCAGGGGTGTGACGCTTCAGTTCGGGTTCTGTGTTCCATGTTGGCAACGAAATATTTAAAGTACTTCAGTTCTTGTCCTTCCAATGTTAAAGTTTTGGCGTTGTTTTAGGTTCGTTGTGTCGTCGTGAGGTTGCGATGAACATGTTCGTTTGTAATCCAAACAGTCTCATTTGTCTGATTATGTTGTTTATGATCGTGCATTTTTTTAGGTATGTTTGGACCTTGTGTGGGTTAATCTTGGTTTGGCGGTGTTCGTTTGGAGATATAAGTTCCCGCGGAGGAGTCCAGGTTTGCGGTTATGCTCGGGTTTACTGCTGTGATCATGTTCTGCTCGGAGATTTTTCTATCGTCTTCAGGCTTTCTTTGGTTTGAGTCGAGAGTTCCAAGTTTTAGCCGAGGTGTTGTTTCGCTCGTGCTTTAGAGGTTAGCCTAGATCGGTTGGGAGTTCCCACGTCGACCCCCTTCCCGGGATGGTATGTTTGGGTGTTGAATTTCCACACTAGCTGGGTTCTTGTGGTGGGGAGAACCCTCTTGTGTTCTCCCATTCTCCTATGTTGTGGTTCCTCATAGTTTTATTTGGACATGAATTCTTGTTTGGTCTATCGTTTGACTGTGTGACTTTCTGGGGGCAGAAAGTGTCTGTGGTGGGGAGAATTGTCACACCCCGACCTTAAATTCGTCTCTATTTATTTAATTCTTGGCTTCGGGTTCTCGCGCTGATGTCTGAGCTAGGTCCCGAGTTAAATTTTTCATCGTTTAATGTTTTTGGTGGTTTTTAAACCCGCGCACGGGCACTGCGTGGTTAGAAGTGGTCGTGCGGTCACCCTAGGTGCTTGTGCGGGTGCCCGAGCGGACTGCATTGAGGCGCACAATGTGTGCACATTTTTTTTTTGGCGTACGATGAGTGCGCGGGGACCCCGTTTTCAGAATTTGATAATTATATGGTCTATGTTTAAAAAAAAAGAATAGTTGTTAATAAAAATAGTAATTTTATGTTGTTGTTATTATTATTATTATTATTATTATTATCCTTTATATTATTATTATTATTATATTATTTTTATTTTTATTATTTTATTTCAGATTTTATTATTATTATTGTATTATAATGAAATGAAATAAAAAAAATGCACCCTAACCCTAAACTCGACTGCCCCCCTTTTTCCCGACTCCCTATGCGAGCCGCCCCCCCTCCCCGTACTCCACCTACGTGCACCCCTTCCCTTCCCCGCTATCCCCTCATGCCAGCCCCCCATGCTGATCCCGCAGGCCCTCGCCAGCTCCCCGCCTCACCCCATCGCTCCCACCCTCTTTACCCCGGCCACGCCCCGACCCCATCCGACCTCCCTCTCTTGGCTGCGCAGCCCCCTCCCGTTTGCCCCCTTCTGCTCGACCATAGGAGCCCCACCCTCGTTTTTTTTTCTTCGGGCGGCGCACCTGGCCTCCCAGTGGCCTACATCCACCACACCTCCGACAGGCCGCGTCTTCGGCCAGCCGCCTTGCCTCGCTTCGCCTCGCTGTTGATCCGGGTCACCATCGTCCTCAACACCTAGCCAGGCCGACTCCGGCTCTCCCGTCTCCCCTCCTCCTCTCTCCCGCAAGACCCCGCCCCCTCGATGTGCCTTCCTCCAGCACGCACCCTACCGTCGCACCTCCTCCTAGCGGCACCCCCTTTCCCCTTCCTTTGCTCCAGTCGCACCTCCCTTGTCGGTAACCTACTCTTCCAACGTTTTTTTATTTTGTTTTAAACATTTGTGGTTATATTAAATTTAGTTAGAACTTAAATCCATGTTTGTGTGACTTGTTTTCTTAGGGTTTTAGGGATTTCGGATCGTTGTGGGGAGTTTTCCTCCCTTCTGGCGAGGTTTTGTTGCATTTCCACTCAATCGGTAATTGTTTCCATGGCTTATTTTATTTAGATGTTCTTAATATGTTAGTACGGATTTATAAATGCGTTTGTTGTTTTTACTGTGGAGTGCGTTAGATGTTCTGAAGTTGTTTGGGTGCTCATTGTTTGAGAATGGACTTCTGGTGAAGGAAATTTCTTTTTCTTTTTTTTTAAATGTTTTATGGGTTGGTTGTTAGGTGAGAGACATGTTTTGGATGTGATATTTTCAAAACGTGTCGAGCTTGTTATTTTGCATTGTTTGTTTGTTTGGATAATTTAAATTCCATGTTTATGTGTTTTTATTTGTTTATGCGGTTTTCACAGCGTGTTGGTGAGGAAACCGTGATATTGCAATCATCGGCTTGAGCGTGTTTGCACGCCTTTGCAAGGCGTGTCGCGTCGTCGCACTCGAGCTAAAAATTGAGGTAGGTCCCCCATTGCACTTACCTTTAGATTTAGAATTTATTAATTGCTTGTTGTTTTATTAATTTATAATGAATTAGAAATAATATTAGATAATAAAACTTTAAATTATTATCTAGTGCGAAAAGAGCTGTTTATTTTATACCGAACACTTGTGACATTTTCTTGACGGGTAGACACCCAGTTTTGAAAGAATGCTTGTTTGGCCTTTAAACATAATTCACGGAACTTCAAATGTGCTTCTAGTTTTAAAGATAAATAATTTCTTCTGAACAAGTGTTTTGAGCTTTTTGAGAAATGAGGTTTTACTTTAAATTTGATGAAGGCTCGTTTGGCACTTTAATGAAATGGATTATCTTGGAAATCCCACTCAGGGGTGATCTTTGGTGTGTGTTGGTTGCGTGAGCTGTATGTGATGTTTGTGCATCGTGACTGATTTATTTACATTGTAGACGCACCCCATTCTTATTGCTTGTGTTGACATGGGAACCTGGCATATTGAGTGAATTTTCTGAGAACGATTGCTGCACTAGTTTAGACCATGCACTGGCTAGTGGCCCCATAGCAGGGGAATACTGAGTTATTGCTGCTATGGGGATTGGGCCCCTCGGTTAGGCCATGTAGGGCTATGCCGGGTAGTATTATGGGCGTTATGACGTCATCGAGTTATGGCATGCCTTCAGGATGAGTCACATGTATAGTACGTTCTGGATTGTTCACGATATCCTAGGTTTGACCCATTTTTCTTTTAGTGTTTATTTGTATATGGCAGACGATTGATAGGTCGAGTTTGGATGTCGACCCCCTTGTGTGCCACTTTTTTCCATTTCCCTTAGTGTGTGTTGTGTATTATGTGTGTTTTTTCTTTTGACTAACAACTAAAAGTTGGTTTTCTAAAATTGTTCGCAAAACATTTTAAAATGAAATGCACTTGTCTCTTTCAAAATTAAACTTATTCTAAACTAAGGAGGGAAATGGATTGTTACTTGTTTTAGAAAGGAAAGTGTGTGTGAAAACCAATATTTTATATAATTTAGTTCAAACCTAAAATTGATAAATTCTTTATTTAATGGTATGTGCATTGGAAATAGAATTAGTCAGGCCTACCTACTGGGTTTTAATACTCACGCCTATAGTGTTTTCTTGTTTTTAGTTCTGTTGCAGGTTCCAGTTTTAGTTGTTCTCCTTGAGCGACGTCGGTTGTGTTATTGGAGAGTGACCCACGGGGTCACGTGGAGCTTTGGTCGTGGTCAGGTTAGTTGCGTTGTTGGTTCCTTTTTCCTTATTTACATTTTTTTATTTATTTCTGCTTCTTAGTTTATTATATTTTGGGCCAAATCATTCCCACTTGTTAAATTTTGATCCCCGGCACTAGTTGCCAGCCCGTGGGGATCAGGAACGCCCCTCGGGCCATGTCGCGGGCCGGCTCGGGTGACCGGTTTAGGGTCGACCCGGGCTGGTTCGTGACAGACAGTATGATACATGATTTCAGGGTTGAGATTCCTCAATTATGTATTTTAAGAATTTCCAATTTCATTATTAAGAATTTAGATGTCTCATTGATTTTATCTATGTTAATATAATCCATGTATTCTCATTGAAATAAATTTAGTTATTTATGGAATGAGATTTTATTATCCATTATTCAATGTTAGTAATTCATTATTTACACTTGTTATCATACGTTATATGTAACCCTTAATGAGAATATCATCCCATAACATAAATTTTTGTATTTCCTGGGGATGTGGATGAGGATATTATGAATGATATCCAGGATGAATGATTTTTTCATATTCTATTATTTTTATATATCAAATTTAATATAGGAATTATATATATATATATATATATTATCAAAACTAATAATTTATATTGTCCTTTGGGATGTGATGGCTTATATCTTGTTCTAATGTAAAAAAGTTACTTCTGAATCTAGGATACTTGGTTAGGATTATTCATATTTAGTACTATTTAATTATTAATAGAAAACTTATGAACATGATTCATGAAAAAATATCTTAAAGAACAAAACCCATTGAAAACATTAAAGATATGTCTTTGTATATAATTGTGTAATATTTTTTTGTAAATGTTGAAATTATATGGATTTCCTAACAAGACATTCTTCCGTGGATATTATATGTGAATGAAATTTTGGTACAAATGAATACCGGGGTAATAAACTTGGAAATAATAGGTTGAATATATGTTTTCCATAATTCTATTTCATCATTACTCTCTCATTACTAAGATCCTATATTGACACTCATAGGTGATATTCTTGGGGTGATTCAAATTTTCCTTATGAATCATTAAAATGAATCAGATAATTAAACATATGAAATCCTATGATATGAGAAAACAATATGAGATAAACCTAATTTTTCCTGGGTCAATAATTTTATATTTGGTCATAAGTTTAATTGAATTTATACCCATTTTTTGTTTTATATGATGGGGTTTAAAAATGATGGTTTTTATACATTTATGGGAATATTATCCTTTGGTTTTGTATATGTTTTAGTGAGAAGGCAATTTTAATAATAGTGCTATTATATTTTGGAAACAACAATTTAATTTTTTTGATAACATTTAGATTTAATATTTTCATTGATTATTAGGTAATAGGCTTGGTTAAGATTTATTGATTTTGTGGGGAAAATAAAGTATATATAAATAATTAGGAGTTAAAACGTCATTTGATGATTGATATTATTTTTGAGTATGTTTACAGTATTTCTTCATTCTTTATAATATTATATTTATATAGTTGTATAAAAATTAAATCCATAGTTTGCGAAACACACTTCCAAATCTAGAAAGGTGGAGGAGCTTAAACACAAAACAGAAGGGTGACAATGGAATAAAAATTATCACTAGCTTACATAACCTCATATATAATATTACTTTTTTTAACATAAATTATTTTATCTATAAATATTAATTTATTTCTGAAAATAAAATTATTGGATCAAATAATTTTGAATTTTTGTGATTTTTTGGGGATTAATGATATATTAAGAAACAACATTATTTGGTTGAGGTACAAAAAACCATTAGATTCATCATCAAAAATTATTTGTGAAACATTATATTATGTTTTTTGGATTTTCATGCTTAATTATATGAGATAACCTATGAGGTTATAAAATTATTCAGTGTTGAGGTTATCTTGGTTATTTGGGAAATAGTGTAATTTATTTACGAAGTGATCTATGTTACACCAATAGATTTATTGTCAATTTTCAAACATTAGTATATTATTTATTTATATAAAGGATTATTAATTTTTTATATTATCTTGCATTATTCTAAAAAACATTATAATCGAAGGAGGAATATTTTTAATTATTTTATTAATTAATTTTTCCATCAAAAGATAATTTTAGTGCTTTTGGTATAGAGAAATCATCTTGAATACCGATAATTGGGAGAAAAATATCAGATTAGAAAGTAAATTTATTAAGGATGAAATGAATCCGTTCAATTAAGAATATATATTTATATTTTTATTCCAAATGGGAAATAAATTTTCAATATTATAAAAACCATCTTGAAATGTAACTTTTCCCTTTTACTTTTATTTATGAGGAATTGAGCACATTTTCTCCCATTATTAATTTATGGTTATCTGGTCATTAACATTATTAGTATCATTTTCTCTATTAATCTATATGATTCATTTGATGGTAGTTCTCTTATACATGAATATATTTTAACTTTACATAATTGTTTTTCTTATCTGGGAATATGATTATTTGTTATTTCAGGTATAAATTATGTTTCTCACTTCCCCTTTTCAAAAAAAGTTTTCTTATCCCCTTGTACGTTGTGGGATTTCATCAATTTATTTTTCATATATTGAACCATTACTGATCTAGATAAACATTTTGAAGGAGAAATATATTTATTGGTGATAAAATGAAATACCCTAATATTTTATGAATTTTTTATCTTTAAAGAAATTTAATTTCATTGATGTCACACATTATAAAAGGCAGTGTGTTTATTTGAAATTTTTTATTAATATAAAATATGACATTTATTATAACATCTTATGATTTTAAGAAACAACTTTTTTAAAATAATTTAATTTATTTAATATATTGTGTTACCTGTAAGGAATAGTTTATATTGCATCACATGAATACCAGTTTTTTCTTTCATTGCAGGAAACAGCGAGTTCATTTGTTGACTTATGTTACACACAATCATACGATAACATACTATTAATATTATTTATTTGAAACACTATTTAACACCTAACCATTAGAATAGATGGAATAAATATGATTAACTATATTATGATATCATAGTTTACCCATGATTATATAATGTTTTAATTGGATACCAAATAATTATAAATCGAAATCAGACCAATTGAATTCAAAGGATGTGTTTGTATGAAATTAATTTTATGAATAGAATTGAATTTTATCTTAATAAATCAACAAAAACAATATTAGTGAAATATATTAATGAAATTTTTATTATTTATATTTAATATATTGTTTTCAAAGTTATTCAATAAGTTTTTAGGGAATAAGATAAAAATAATCAAATTCTAGGAAAAATAAGATGTTAATTTTGAAAATGTAATATTAAATCCATTTAATGGTGGACTTATTTTATATAAAAATTACGAAACCTTTATAATTTTTATTTGAATAAATTTAATTCATTTTTATATTATAAAATTACAATTTACATTAATTGTTTTTTTTTGTGCATTTCTAATAACATTCATATTTAGATAAACACTGAATGACACTGAATTTTAATTAAAAAAACATATTTTCATAAATAATTTATAGTGTAAAGTAAAATTTATAATATATTTTAATGAATAATTAGATCAAATTTATAACATTTAATACGATTTAGGTAACTGGGATCATTATCATAGTGTTTTAGGTAAAAAACACTGAAAATGTTTGATCATTTTCACATTAAAACCCTTTATTTTTGTCTCGTCTGCCAAATTAATTTTAAATTATTTTCTACCACTTATATTTTTTTAATGTGGAAAAACAGATATATGTAATAATAATAATTTATAATTTATAAAATGATGAAATTATTTTTTGGCCAAAAATATAGTGTATGTAATTGAAATTAATTACAATGATTATGGTAAAAATAATCTTACATAATGATTAAACATAGAATGTAAGGTGTATAAATGTCCCAAAACTAGTACAAAAAAATTGAATGGATATTTTTCATCCCTTAAGATCTTAGGATCTAATATTATTAGTTATTGTGGTTATAGTCCATTAAAGTGACATATAAAATATGTTAAGTGAGGAAAAAGACAAAAAAGGAACTTTCCTTTCCTTTAATGCTTATAAATCTCTACAGATAGGATGAAGATACAAAGGTTCAGTTATAAATATTATTTTAGATGATAAATAAGCTATTTTTTTATAATAAAGATGATATAATTATGTTAACTTCTTATGAAACTATAACACATGGATTATTAGATAATAATAAAATAAAATAAAAGATATATTATTAAATAATCTCTAATTATAGAAAATATTATTTTCTTCAAAGTGATTTTTAGTGTAAAAAAAATAATATATGTTAAATTTATTCTCTAATTCATCATTTATAATGAACATATTGATACATAAACAATAAAAACATTATTATCGCATTTAAGATTAAAGAAGTGTTTTTGCTCGTTTCATGAATTTATATTAGAATTTATATCAATCACATATAGAATTTTTTTTCATATATTAGATCCATTATTTTATAATTATTTTTTATTACTTTTATAATAATTTTAATTTTAATTTAGTCTTGATTGATTAATTAAATAGGATAGAAAACTAGTTACCAAAATAGAAACCCCTAAAAAAGAAAACATAATAACAAAGGAAAAATGGTATTTTTTGTTTTGAGTTTTTACAACCATAATTCCCCATTAATCCATTATTTATCCATTTTTTAATCCCTTGATTCAAAATAAAGCTATATATAGTTTTCGAACTATTGGTATTTATAAAAATTCAACTCCCTCTAAACTATAAAAAAGAGACTCACCTTCCCCATCAATTCACTCCTCTGAATACCTATTGGATCTTCCAAAAATTACAAAAATAATCTCCCAACATCACTCCCATATTTATATAAATTCTCACAGTGATATGAATGCAATCCATGTAACTATTTTGGTGTAAACTAAAATTAGTTACACAAAATAAGAGGTAACATTTTTCAGTGATCACTTTTGATTTCATTGTTTGTAAAACACATTAATTATTATTTTTATATTATTATATAATAAATGTTTTTTCATAAATATCATGCTATTTCTTTTTTATGGGATATAACTATACCAACACACACATCCATAACATGGGTAATGAAATTTGCATTCAAGTTCGGTAAACTACCTCCTTCAAATACTATGTCATTTATTTTTCTTGTGCCACTTATAATATTTTTTAATTATGATGAAAAAAATATTTAAATATGATATCTATGATATTTATGTTTTCACTATATTCTAAGAATTTTTATATCATAAAAACCTTTATTCATTTCATTTTATGTAAATACAATAACATAGTTTGTGGACATGTGGACTAATACCTCCTCATAGTGATGTGATACATTCACACATTACCTAGAATGAGTTTTGAATGTATTTAGATATATACATAAAATAAATTTGATATTTAATATATATTTAGCTTTATTGAAACTTAATATGTCATTTTCTTTGTTACACTTTGACACACTGAAAAAGTGATAACATCGTTCGTTGATGTGTGGACTACCTCATCTTTAACGTGATGTGATTCCATTTATGTTAAATGAATTATATAAATAAGTATATATTATTCAATAATATTGTATATTTGATATAATTATCCTTCTATAATGATATATGTTACATACCTTCAATCTATAAGGATCATTAAAAAATGGGAATGCTACTCATGAGTACATATGGCATACCATCTCTAAGATTATGACATTGGTTCATTTTTCATAACCATATATCATGATTTGTTTAAAAATTATAATTGATATTTTAATATAATAATTATTATTTTAATTTTAATATAGTGATGTTTATATAATAACCTATTTAACCTTAGTCGACCGTCTAAAGTTTTTTACACATATACCAAATTGGGTGAAAAACCCCGATAAAAAAATATTAATCAATATGTATACATAATTATAATACGTGAAATGAAATTACGAATAAAAATTAAAACAGTTATCAATAAAGTATATATTTAACATATCTTTATTATTCAGAATGATAAAAATACACATGACTATATAGACCCAAGATCCACGATTTTTGTCTCAATTTTACTTTCCTGAAGCTTACATCATAATAACAAAAAAATTATTTTATTTGGTGTATCTACTGCCCATTTTTATATATCATATCATGAATTATTTTGTATTCATATTATTTAATTTTTTCATTTTATTATTATTACTTTTAGGGTTTCTAATTAAAATTTTTCTATAATTTCAAGGAGATTTCTAGTCTCTTTTTTATTTTTAGGAGAATTATTTCATATTCTCAACTTATTTTTATTGTGTGTTGTATCTAATTCCCATGAATTTGGATGAATATTACTATACATAATGTTATGGGTATATAAATATATCTTTTAGAATCTCTATTTCATGGGGTTTATGGATTCTAATTTACCAATGTTGTAATGGTGTTTTGTTACAATTTTACTTCTTTGAGACATTTTTTTATAAAAATATATTATTTTATGAGGTATAAATATATATCCTTTTCCATAACATATCATTAATATAATTATTATCATGATAATATATATTTTTTTAATGTTATTGCATCATGGGGTGAAATATTCAAAGGATTCAATGTGGTATGAGACACATTTGAATGTTTAAAGATTATTTTCCCAAAGAATGTTTTCAATGATCTTTTAAGGTAATTACTATTCATAAACTTCACCAACGCTTGTAGTTACTTATCCCCCATTAGGGATATTTTCTATTTATACCATAGTATTTAATTTTTTTATATATAATGTTTTTTTTTCAAAGGGATTAATGTGAAACACTTTTCTTTTCAACGGGTTGATTATGGCCTTAATAAATTTTTATAAAACCAACTTCACTTCCACAAGTTGATTATATCATAAATAGAATGTTATATATCCAATTTATTTCCAATGGATAATCATGTTTAAAATTGATTTTTATGGAACCCATTTATTTTCCATGGGTTACTCATGATTCAAAGTGATTTTTTATTTCACCCATTTCATTTCAATGGGATACCCATTTTTCCATAATATTGTTATTTATACCATTTCATTTGAATTGGTTAATCATGTTTCAATGAGAGTCTTCTTAACCCAAACACAAATGCATGGGTTAACCATATTTCAATGAAATTTGTGTGGAAACCTATTATATTCCACAGGTTAATTAGAATTTTTAAATAATAAAGGTTGGTTTTCAATGAGTTTTCTGGAATTCAATTTGTATTGGGTTTTTAGACAATATAAATACTGGGTGAACCCAGATAGCACCAGGTGATCCCGTTATAGCTTATAGGATGGGTGAATAAAGATAGTTCTTAGATGAATTGGCAACTCCATATATGGATGTTGGCTATGCTGGTTATTACATTTTTATGGATTATTTAAGAGTTCCTTGAGATGATGTTCCAAGATACAAATATGCTTTACCTATCCTTTTTATGGGTTTATAATGTTTCTAAGGATCAATATTAATATCACATTACTTGTGATTATTTATTTTTATGACTCATTCTTTTTCCAGGGTATCATATTTTATGGTATAGGTATTGATGGGTATGTGTTCAATTATAATTTTCTCACGCACATTGATTATTTTATCTTACCCTTATGAACTTTTATACTCATTAATAACATAAAATTGTTATTTATTATATTTTCCATTACAATGAATCTGACATAACCCTTTTAGGTTTCTTTTTCCCCAAGGTTTAAATAATGATGTTTAATGATTTATGTCTATAAATGATTTCACAAGGAGTATATTGATGACCTAATGAAAAAAGATGGTTATAATGGGACAAGATTTTAAACTTTATGAACTAGTTGTATATGAGTCCAACTTGATTTTAATTGTTTATATATGTGTTTTCATAATATTATAAAACACTAAAATTAAAATTTCTCCTATAATATATGCGATACAAGTCTTCCTTTTTATTTTTTATGGGTTTGATGAAAAAATTAGATCATAATTGTCGGAATCAATGCGAGAAATGTAATGTTATGGATTTCAGTACTGGATCTGATAGTAAGGGTCATAGACTATTATAGATATTATAAAAGTCTAATATTGATAAATTTGGAGATTTGGATGTTCCCTCATGATGTTATATTAAGAGTTATGGATATGGTCATAGGTCTATAAGGCTAAATATGATTATATATTCAATGTACTAGACACCAAATTGAGGTTTTAAGAGTTGAGATCTTAATGTGATTTTTAAATATGTTGTTTTTGGATGAGGTATTTTTAACACCTAGGATCAAAATGAAGATTTTTATGAATGAATTATTTTTCATGTTTAATGAAAAAAATAGAAAACCATTATACTTGGTGAAAATCTATCACATATGTAAGAACCCATATCTTTTTTTAAGGTATGTTTTCTATTTTTTTGGTGTTTTAGAGGAAAAGAGTAGTTTCTGGAAATTTTTGAAGTACACACTGTGTACTTATATGTAAACAATATATAGTCTTTTTCCACATGTTGCCATGTGCTGGCCGTGTAGAGGCAGATCACACAACCATGTGTGGTGACCTGGAGACCACCTTATGCGGGGACTAAATAAGGAAAGTACATGTCGTGTACTTCAAAAGTATACACCATATACTTTTTTTCGTTAAATTTACTGGGGTTGCGTCTAATAAATATAACACATATTTTCTCATCTTAGTTCATCAAATAGAATCTGTACGACATGGATCTTCACCGACCCCTGATCGAGCATCTGTTCTCTGAATCGATCTCTATTGGTTTCGTTGGAATCGCATCGGTGAGTTTTCTATTCTTGTTGAACACCTTCTTCTATTTCCTTCTCTCTTGTGAGATATCGTGGTTAGAACGTTTTAGATGGTTTTGTAGATCTTCGGTGTTATTGGGTGATTTAAGGCCTGGGGTTCATGTATAATGATCCTATAACCCTGAGGTAGATGGGTTGTGTTATTCTATAGTTAGTCTTTGAGATATATGTGAAAAAGCGCCCAATACCCTTGAACGGTGTATTGTGTGTTTAGGTTTTATCCCTAATGTTTTCTTGCTATGCCCTGGTTGATTGGATACAGGTTATATGTTGTTAATTGGGTTTATTTTTCCATGATATGGAGGTTTTTTCCATGTTTTATTGTATTGAATGTTTGGTCAAGTTTTTCCTGTTAGGTTTCTTCTTTGTTTTCCATGACTATTGTTGTTAGGATCGAGTGTTTTATCTGACATGCTGTTATGATATATATTGTTAGACAAGTAGGTCTTGTGGTTTACATTGGTTGCCATGTATTTTTATGCTCATTTTACTTAAACATGGACATGAGAAACTGGTGTAGTAGACTACAAGGATAATGGACATAAGGTATTATATAGAGGGTCTGTTTTTACTATTACAATGTGATACCATAGGGGGAATTGATGTAAGTGTTTCCTCAAGGTGTCTGTATTTCCTCAACACGTAAAATAGGGGAGAATGAGACGTAAGTTCTTCCCCAGAGTGCCTTTTAGTTACTAATATGAGAATATAGGGGTAATTGATGATGAGTGATTCCTCAATGAGTCTGTACTAAAGTAGAACCAGATGGGATAGACTCTGAGTACTACCGAGAGGGTTTCTTGTGTTGTTCTTCTAGAAATAGAGGGGATAGGTTGTGTGCACTTCCCAAAGGGTAACTTGTGTTTTTTTCCTACGTATGACCAGGGGGATTGGCTATGAGTACTTCCCAGAGGGTTTCCTATTAGTGATTATCTTATTACTTGATATGTGTTATTTGAATGCTTTGAAACTGTTGGAATGTTTACTATTGAGTACTTTCTTGTTTACTTCTTCTTTTGTTTATTTCCTTCCATATATATTCACTTATTGTTAGGAATAGATCTCTTGGTGGTTGCCTACTGGGATTTAGTCTCACAACCTATTTGGGCCATGCTTTTAGGTCCGAACTGATTATATTAATGCATGTATAGATCAGGGAAATCACCCTTCTACACCAGGTACTTGATTGCTGAAGAGCTGAAGAGGATGGGACCAAGATGAGGCTTGCGATGTTGTTGGAGTTTTTTTCTTTTATACTTTGGTCATTCCTATATTCCAATATTTTGTCTTGTTTGGATTCTTTCCTAGATATTTGTATCATGAATCATTTATATATCTGTGCTCCAGTTGTTTATTAAATCTATCTTCATCTGTTTTACGATGTTTTGTATCATTACTACTTCAGCTATTGTATATCTATTTTACATCCACTGTGATACTTTTCCAATGAGGGTATAGTTTCCCCACTATCACACCCAAGGCCCTCACTGCTAGTCGGCTGCCTCTGGCATTCTGGGAAATATGATTCCGACCATGTGACCAACCGGGCACGGGGAACCTCTTGGCGGCACCCAAAACTAGGACTTTACAAAGTGGCATCAGATGATTCTTTTCTTCATGAATTTCAATTTGGAGCCTATAGTCAGGGTTTGGATGGAATTGGTACGTGGTAATAATCTTTTCCTAATAGTAGCTAACCCGTGTATAGGGAAAACCCAATTAACCTCATTTATTGCAATCTCTTTTATGTTTCTGCAATTTTACAGTTGATTTGATTTCACCATTGGGTGATTCACAAGTTGTGGGTTGTTATTGTTGATCTTATTAAGGTTCTATTTCTGTTGCAACCCAATGAGATGAGGATATTCTATCTCATGCATCATATAGGCACTTGTTAGATATCACATGTCATTCATTATTACCATTCCATTTAGGGTGCATTAGTTATTGCATGTTGTTGTGATAGGTGTTGTGCAAGATATGCATGATATTGTTAGAGATGCTTTGATAAGAATACCTACTGTTTGATAGGGTATTAATTTGTGAATGGTCTTGTTTGAATGAATGCTAAATGTCGGTTCTTGAGGTGTTATGGGCCCTCATGGATTGGAATTTGGTGGTTCATTGTCTTGTTTTCCTTGTATATGGAATGTAAAAGATGAAAAACATTGATTCACATGGATTATGGGCCCTCACGAATCAGAATTTAGCACTTTAATGTTTGTTTCAGAGTATTTCTGGGTCCGAAGAAGTTTTTGAGGTATACTGTCTGAAGAAACATAGAATACATGTTGTGTAATGATGAATACATGCCACATGTTCTTCTATTCGGGATGAAACTATTTTTCTTAAGTACATGTATTGTACTATATTTACATGTCATGTAGTCTCTAACCGTGTCACAGACTATGTGGGCAGAGATAGGGGTTGGGAAATCTCTGGTAGGACACTCTATGTTTTGAATGTACACACCGTGTTGTAGTTCCGTATAACAGGTCATGTGACTAACATCACAGGTTGGTTGAGTCTTTTACAATGCATGCCTTGTCTATCTAGAACATTCCATGTAGTGTAAACTGAGTATTTTTCCATGTCAAAAACAACATGGGATGGTGAAATCTCTTAGTACACGCCGTTTCTGGAACAAACACGTAGTGTAGAATCAGCCGTGTAATCGGTCGTGTCACTAATAACATGGCTCGGTGAATCTCTTCTAGTACATGGTGTGTCCGGCTAGAACACAGCATATAATCTAGTTTTAGAAGAACCGTGTGGGTTAGTTGTATAGAATAACTCAGGCATGGGAAGAGGATTCAATTACATTTCATGTGTTAGGATAATATGTCATCTGTTTTGGGTGTTACATAACCTGGGTTGGCAGAAGTACACACCCATGTTAAGGTTTAAGGGAACACAACGTTTTGCAATTATACACATCGTGGATCAATGTTTTGTAAAACATGAATGCTTTATTTATCTTGTTCCTTCTTATACTTATAGTTTTTAGTCTTTTCCAACCCTGATCTAAGGTGTGCGCTTGAAATTGTAGAGACATTCCACCGAGATGTCCTCTGGTTTTCCTCTAGTTATTGGGAAGTGATCAGACACTAGACATGGATAATCAGGGAAAACCATCATATCCTCCAGTTGCGCCAGTCTTGGCACCATCGATCATTCCAAACACAGGTGCTGATTCATAGTTCTGAGAGGGATTTATAGTGTTCATTCAGACCTTTCAAGGAGTACCGCATCATTCCCCTTATTTAGAAGAATTGATGCAGATTTTCATGTAATAGAATCCTCCCACATTCACAGGGGAAGGAGGACCTCAGGCTACAGATTCATGTTTATAAGTCATTCATTCCATCCATGGGAATCTGTAAATGCCTCTAGAGAAGAGGGTCAAGCTTGCAACATACATTCTTTAGGGCTCCGCCAAGAGATGGAGGGATGCGGTGTCATAGGGGGGATTCCAGTAGGTTATAGCCTGGGTTGAGTTCCAGAGTGCCTTTTATGATTACGTCTATCTAGAAACATTGAAGACCGATTGAGCCTGAGAGTTCATGAGTCTAGAGAAAGGTACTCTTTCTGTTATGGAGTATTCTTCTTGCTTCACTAAGCTCCAATGCTTCATGCCTATTCCAGGATGTGGTGAGTTATTCCTAGTAAGGAAGTTAGAGGTTGGTCTGTGGCACGACATACTATCAAATGTGAAAATCATTAGGTTGACATCCATCACTTCTATAGTCAACCAGGACCGGATCACGAAGCACAATTTGAGGAATTCCGGAGTTGTGATCCAAGGAGGTTTGATATTCAAAGTTAGTGTCCCTCCTATTGATAGCAAGAAGAACCACATGGTGTCTTCGCGCAGTGATCCAAGTAGGCGAGACACTTCTTCTGGTAGCCAGGTGGTGTGTTAATAGTGCAGAAGAGAGAGCATATGAGGCCACATTTTTTGAGAGACCCAGTGGAGTGACGATCTTGCAGCAAGATCGGTCATCTTCAGGGTTTCTGTCAAATCTTCTCACCAGAAGATAGTGAAATTGATTCTTCTATGACTCCTCATACAGAAGCAGCGCCACCAGTTTCTCATCAGTATGTGAACTTTAGTTCATCCAGCCGTTCAGGCCGAGGTGGAGATCGCAGCCTTGGTAGTCAGTCACGAGGCTTTCAGTAACAACATGCTTGACTATCTCAGAGTGGTCAGGCAAGGTCACAGGGCTGAAGTTCATATAAAACGTTTTCATAGGAGAAGACCTAGAAGGAGCAGAATCCTGAATCCTTTATAGTTCTAGGTACAATCATAGTTTCCTCAGTTTTAGTTTCATCATTTTTCGATACATGGGCTTCTCATAGCTTTATATATATTGCTGTTGTGGAGAGCCTTAGGCTCTGTATCTTTTCTTCTGCTAATATCTTGATGCTAGACACACCTTTGAGGAAATAACTGCTAGTGTATGGCAGTGCAAAGAGTTCCCTCTTGAGGTTGTTTGGTGTAACATCTTCTAGGACCTCTATGCCTTATAGATGAAAAACTATGACATTATTCTCAAAGTGGATTGGTTAGTTCCATTATAGGTTTTTGTCGACTTTTATCATCATAGGGTGAGTTTCAAATCACCAGATGGAAGATTTTTTCATCATAAGGGTGAGTGGGATGTCTAGGTGAGTATATCAAGACCTGAGCATCATGGATCAGGAAGAGTTATAGCCCAGTTTGCTAGTCCGTATCTAAAGGACCAGGGACATTACAAATAGAGTTTCCTCTAGTGGTGTATAGTATCCGGGATGTATTTCTAGAGGACTTTTCATGTTTTCCACTATAGCGGGATGTTGAATTTCTATCAAGATTATGACGGCAGTGGAACCAGTTTCCATTCCTCCTTATATGATGGCTACACTCGAGTTATAGGAGCTCAAGAAGCATTTGGGGGAGTTGTAGACAAAGGTTTTTATCCAACACAGTACTTCTCCTTGGGATTCACCTATACTGTTTGCGATGAAGGTATATGGTACCATCTGGATTTGTGTGGAGTATTGGATGATTAACCAGTTGATGATCAAGAACCTATATCCCATGCGGAATATTGATGATCTCTTTGATCAACTTTGTTGAGCCTGGGTGTTCTCAAATATTTAAATGAGATCTGGTTACCATCAGTATCATGTCACACCATCATATGTACCTCTGACAGCATTTCAAAGAAGGTATGATCTATATGATTACGTGGTTATGCCGTTAGGTTTCACGAATGCGCTGGAAGTTTTCATGACACTGATGAACCGAGTGTTCCATCCATTCTTGGATTCCTTCATGGTGGTCTTCATGGACTATATATTGGTGTACTCTCACACTCGACATGACCATGATACCCATCGAGAGAATGTTTTGAGTACACTAAGAGAGAATTAGTAATGTGCTAAGCTATAAAAATTCCAATTTTGGATGGACCAAATTCACTTCCTAGGTCATATTTTCTTAGAGACAGGAGTATCAGTGAAACCCAAGAAAGTGAGAGCAGTAGTTTCCTGGGAGAAACTAAGGAAATTTTTTGATGTACAATGTTTACTAGGGTTGTATTTATACTAAATACGTTTCATACATGACTTTTTACATATATCAGCGCCACTGACAGGTCTAACTAAGAAGGGTGCGAAGTACTTATGGCCAGATTCTTGTGAGTTAGCCTTTCAGAAGCTGAAAGAGAGTTTGACATGAGCATCGATACTAGTATTTCCAGAGCCACGAAAGAGCTATATTGTTTACTATGACACTTCACATTTCAAGCTATGAGCTGTTCTTATGTTGGGAGAAGGAGTTATTGTGTATAGTTCTTGGTAGTTGAGGCCACATGAGATGAATTACCCAACGTATGATCATGAGTTGGCTATTGTTGTTCATGATTTATGATGTTGGAGACATTATCTTATAGGAGATAATTTTGTGGTATTAACTGACCACAAATGTCTCAAGTACAACATCACTCAACGTCACATGAATTTGAGACAATGATGGTGGGATGAGTACCTTCAGTCCTTTGACATTGATCTTGCTTATACGCATGGGAATGGCAATGTAGTGGATGATACGCTGAGAAGGAGGACTCGGATATAGGCAGTTCAAGAGGCTAGCAGTTAGTGGAAGCTTATGGATATGATCTTTAAAATTCATTTGGAGTTTCACGACAGACAGAGGCATACATTTCTATCTTATGTATCTATTACCTCTACTCTACCTAATCGAGTGCAAACAAGCCAGCTATCAGATTATGAAGGCTTCGTCTTACATGAGAGTGTTGCAGGAGAGGAACCTATTACTGGATGGACAGTAGACGAGGATGAGATCTTGTGTTTTCATGGATGTGTGTGGGTACCAGTAGACATACGTGAGGAGTTGATGTGGGAGGTTTATTCCCCATCTTGTTCAGTTCATCCAGGTGTCACAAAGATGTATCGTGATCTACACCGTCAGTATTGGTGGCCAGGTATGAAAAGAGATGTTTCTTGTTTTGTCCTGAGGTGTTCCACCGGCTAGCAGGTGAAGGCGGAGCACCAACGACCAACAAGGATTTGGTAGTAGTTACCCATTTTTGAGTGGAAGTGCAATGATTTAGTGATGGATTTTGTGACTGGTTTACTGAGGTCGCCTCAAGGGAACAATGCAGCATGTGTTGTCATCGACAGACTTATGAAGGTTGCTCACTTCTGGCCAATCAAGGAGACCTTCAGTGTTGATGAGCTAGTAAGACTGTACATCCGAGAGATTGTATGTTTACATGGAGTTCCACACTTAATTATATCATATAGGGATTCACGTTTTACTTCCAGGGTCTGGCAAGGGATACCGAAGGATTTGGGTACCTAGGTACTTTTGAGTAAAACATACCATCCCTAGACAGATGGATAGTTTGAGCGAACAATTTAGGTTCTTGAGTACATGCTTCTAGCATGAATTCTGGATTTTGGAGGTTCTCGGGAGAAGCACATACCTCTTTGGGTGTTTCCCTACAATAATAGTTTTCAAGAAACTATTAAGATGGAACCTTATGAAGATTTGTACGGTCAGCCATGCCAATAACCCTTATGTTGGCTGGAGGTAGGAGAGATAGATATGATGGGACCTTGTGTTGTCCAGGAGACTACATACCAAATAATGTTGATTCAGAAGAGGATGGCTACTACATAGTATCTACAAAAGTTTTATGTTGATCATCAAAGATGACCTCTAAAGATCAAGGTTGGATATCATGTTTTCCTGCGTGTCATACCACGGTTGGGGCACATGAGCATTAATAGGCAGGTTAAGCTTTTACCAAGGTACGTTGGGCCATTTGAGGTGTTGGAGAGATTTGGGCTACTTCCTATCGGTTTCAATTACCTTAGAGGTACTAAGATATGCCCGAAGACTTCCATGTTTCTCAGCTACGACCTTACTTTTCAGACCTGTCTCATGTTTTTTCATCCCGAGGAGGTTGAGTTAGAGGTGGATGTCTTTTTTGAGATGCATCCTATCCAGATTGTAGATCGAAGTGAAAAGGTTCTCCATTGCCGGTCTGTTCCTTTGGTACAAGTTCTATGTCAACACGAGCAAGTACAAGACGAGACTTCGGAGAGGGAGGCTATTGTATGATTGCAGTGGCTGGAGCTGTTCAATTTTTCTTCTTCTACGCCGCCTCGCTAGAGAAATTTAGGGATGGATTTCTTTAAGGGGGAAAGTTAGTAAGAACCTATATCTTCTTTTCAGTTATGTTTTCGTTTTTCTGTTGTTTTTTAGGAAAAAAGTAGTTTCTAGAAGTGTTTGAAGTACACTCCATATACATATATGTACATGTTGTGTACTCTTTTTCCACATGTAGTAGTGTGCTTGGCTGTTAAGGCGAGTACTCACCCTGTAATTCAAAAGTTAATGTTGTGTACTTTATTTTTTTCATTTAACATACTGGGGTTGCGTATAATGGATAGAACACATCTATTCTCGACCTAGTTCATCCAAGAGTATCCGTACGACTAGGATCTTCTTCGATCCCCTGATTGACAGTCCTTTATCCGAATATAACTCCATCGGCTGAATTGGAATTTCATCAGCGAGTTTTCTCACCTTCTTTAACACCTTCTTTTGGTTGTTTCTCTCTCGTGAGATATCGTGGGTGGAACATTATAGACTTTTTTTTAGATAATTAGTGTTATAGAGAGATTCAAGGCTTTAGGATCACCTATAACGATCCTACAACACTAAGGAAGGTGGTTTGTGCCTTTCTGTAGTTATTATTAGAGTTATATGTGCAAAAGTTCCCAATACTCTTGAACTGGCTATTGCGTGTATATGTTTCAGACCTAATGTTTTCCAGTTGTGCCTTGGTTGATTGGATAGAGGTTATATGTTGTGAATAGGGTTTATTTTTTCATGTTATGGAGGTTTTTCCCATGTTTTATTGTTTTGATTGCTTGGTCTAGTTTTTCTTGTAACGATGCAACTTTGTTTTATATGCCTCGTTTTGTTAGGAAGGAGTGTTTTATCTGACATGTTGTTATGCTGTAGATTGTTATCCAAGAATTTTGTATGGTTAACTTTGGTTTCTATATATTTCTATGCTCGTTTTACTTACACAGGGTCATGAGAACCAGGGGTAGTAGACCATAGGGATAATGGATGTGAGGGATTATCCATAGGGTCTGTTTGTACTATTACGATGTGAGAACATAGTGGGAATTTATGTAAGTGCTTCCTCAGAGTGTCTATAGTTCCTTGATGCTTTCCACCAAGGGTAATGAGACGTAAGTGCATCCCTCGAGCATGTTTTAGTTACCAATACGAGAATATAGGGGAATTGATAGTGAGTGCTTCTTCAGAGGGTATGTGCTAAAGCAGAACAAGAGGGGATAGATTGTGAGTACTACCCCGAGGGTTTCTTGTGTTGTTTTGATAATACCGGAGGGGTTATGTAGTGTGCACTTCCTAGATGTTTTCTTGTGTTTTTTTCTAGGTAGGACCAGAGGGGATAAGATGTGTGTACTTCACAGAGGGTTACGTGATTGTGATTATATTCTTACTTGATATGTGGTATTTTAATGATTTGAAACTATAGGAATGCTTACTGTTGAGTACTTTCTTGTTTACTGCTACTTTTTTTATTTCCTTCAATATATTTTCACTGACTATTAGGCACATATCTCTTAGTGGTTTCCTACTGGGATTTAGTCTCACACCCTGTTTGGGCCATGCTTTTGTCACAAATAGATTATTTTGATGCATGTATAGATAAGGTCAAGTGCCTTTATACAGAAGGTACACGGTTTCCGAGGAGCTGGAGAGCAATGGACCAAGCTGAGGCTTGCGGTGGTGTTGGATTTTATCTATTTTTTGGTACTTTTGTCATTTCTTTATTATAGCATTGTGACTTGTTTGACTGTTTTACTAGACATTTGTATCAGGAATCATTTATATATATATATGCTCCAATTGTTTATTACCTCAGTCTTCCACTGCTTATATGTGTATAGTATTATTACTACATCCTCTATTGTTTATCTATTTTACTTCTGCTATGTTACTCTAAAAATGAAGGAATAGTTTCCCCAATATCGCACCCAAGTCCCTCAATTATAGTCGGCATCCTCTGGTATTTAGGGAAATGTGATTGAGGCCATGTGACCAACCTAGTATGGGGAGACTCTAGATGGCTCCCAGAATCGGGACATTACAACATCCAGCAAGGTGACTGGTCTTGAACACACGACAAATAGAAGATACGGGTTTTATACACTACCACTGGAGAACATGATATACAAGTTACTAAGACAATTTTATTAGGTAAATATTATGTTTATATGGAAAATATATTTTTATTTTATTCGAGGAATAATGGGTTAGTTATCATGGAAGAATATACGATCAAATCCTTATAATAATTGGCGTTTGAACATGGTGAGGAATGTTGGAAGGATTTTATGGATAGTTATTTATGAAATACTATAGTTTGAACATTAGGTATTGATATTAAATTTTCAAGAATAATGTATTGTCAGAAGGTTTACTAATTTTTGGAAGTATATTACAATGTGGTAATAATTTTGGTTGTTGATAATGTCTAAATATGGGTGGAATAACTTGACTATCACTTTTATGGATAAGAGGTCCTTAAAAGTTTATTTTTGTACATCCAGAATTTAAATATACTATGGAATGATCATATTTTGTAGAAAATGATGATATTATGGTGGGAATTGATTGATGGATGAAACTATACTCCTCAAGTAAGTATATTTTCACTTTAACTAGGTAGTAAGATAATTCATTAACATTATGAAATGGACCTTGAAAGAAAATTTTACTCTATAAAAATATTTTTTTGATGGAATTAATGACCATTTCCACAGCTGTTTGGATTGTGGTTTTTCCTTACATGAATTCTTGTTGACAACGTTCTCTCTCACTCCATATTAGTCTATATTAATTAGTTTTTTCTTCCAAACCAGTCTCTTATTTTCCCATTAATGATCTCCCTTTGTGGAATCCATGTTAAGCACAAATTCTTGTGCCTTTAGGTCTCCTACATTTCGTTATTTTGATTATGGTTTTTTTGGACTTTATTTGATTTGTGTTTCAATAAAGTAATACTAGAAATGTTCATCATTTGATAACCAATTTGAAATTCAAGGTCAAATTTCATTTTATGTGTGTAAGATGTAACATCTTGAAATTTTATGAAATATATTCTTTCAAATTAATTAACATTATATAATTTATTATGATAGATTAAATAAAAATTTTAATTATCATCACACATGACACCAATTTTTTCTTGAGTTTCATGCAATATTGAGTTACTTTTTGACTTATGTTACACGTTAGGAAAACTCTTACTAGACAAAAATATTCTATTAATATTATTTATTTAACATACTAGTTATCACCAGACTATTATAAAGGTGGAGATGAATACTATTAAATAAATTATGAAATCATATTTTACACATGTTTATAAAATGAAATCACTAGTTACCATGTAATTAGAAATTAAAATAAAACCAATTGATAATAGAGGATGTGTTTTTATGAAAACTATTTTTTTGACCCGAATTGGGTTTTATCTTAACAAATGACACATATCCTTATTAGTGAATGATATTAATTAAACCTACGTGTTATATATTTTATGATTTTTTTTAAATTCATCCAATAATTTTGATAAAGATAAGATAATAATAAATCCAATTTTATGCATACAAATTTTTTTTTTAAATGTAGTTTTATGATAATTTAAGATTGTGGAAATTATAAATCAAATTTTTTAAACCTTTTAAAAAATATAAATTATAAATACTATTTGAAATAAGAATATGAATTTTTTATTTGGGTTACTTTTCGGTGTTTTTGGAGGACATTTATATTACGATGAATAGTGAATGAAATTGATTTTTTATTGAAAATTTCTTTTTCATCTATATGATTTATCATGTTAAATGATATTTTTTGTTGTAAAAGTATAAATAGATAAATTTTTTATCATTTATTCTAATTTATGTAATTGGAATCATTATCATATTATTCTAGATATAAAATATTACTAAACCTTTTAACATTTTCACTTTTAAAACCCACTTTATCGTTGCGTATGTGGGATTAATTTTAAATAAATTTATTCCAAATCTATGTATGGATTTTTAGAAATGGATATAATATTTGGAATAATAATAATTTATAATTTCTAACAAATTAAACATATTTATTTATGAAAAAATATTAGTGAATTTAATTAAGATTATTATAGTGATAAATGTAAAAACATACTGAATGATTAAAAAGAGAATATAACGTATATAATTTCCCCAAATTTGTAAAAACCCAATTGGAAGAAAATTATAGACCTATCAAACTATAGGATAATTTTTTTTATGACTAATTGGGATACTATTCATTGATATTGACCAATTTAATATATTGAGTGATGAAAATGAAAAAAGGAACATTCCTCTCCTTTAACACATATAAATATGAGTTGATGGGAAGAAGTTACATAGATATTGTTATAAATAATATTTTTGAATATAAATTAGTTATTGTGGTCATAATAATTAATATTAAATTTTTATACCATACATAATTACATTAAATTCTTAATAAACAATAATGTGTGTATAATTTAGCTAATAATTAAATTAAATAAATTATATTTTATTAATGATTTTTAATTATCAAAAACCATATATTCTTCCATGATTTTTTATGTTTTAATAAAGATAAAATATATTCTATTAATGGGACAATTTCTCTTTTATAATGAACATATTGATCCATAAAAAGTAATAACTATATTAGAGCAGTTATGGTTAAAGTAATGTTTTTGTGTGTTACATGTGTTTCAATTAAAATTAATTTAAAAAACATATAAATTTTTTATTTTATAAATTATATGTAATAAATAAAAAATATTTGGTAAATCTTTTAATATAATCATCACTTTAATTTACTATTAATGGATAAATTACATAGGTTAGAAAACAACTTACAATAATAAAAATTACAAAAAAAAATATAAAGACTATGGAACAAAATGGTAAAAATTATTAGATTCTTATGCGGTGTGAGTTTGACATGACCATAATTCCTCATTAATTCATTATTTTTTTTATTTTATAATCTCATGAGTTAATTGATATCTCCCAATAGTGTTTATATTTTGGTATTTACTAGAATTCCACTCCCTCTCCACTATAAAAAAGCACTCAACCTCTCCCTCCCCTCACACCTATAAATCCATTTTCAATCATCCAAAACCATTCAAATATGAAAAAACCCTAATATAATCCAATATTCCTCACTATTTGAATAATTAGATCCATGTTCATCCTATGGTCTAAATGGAAAAGGAATTACCCGAAAAAGAGGTAACATTTTTCAACGATCGCTTCCATTTTATTTCATCCTCAAAGAAACACAATTACTATTATTATATGATTATATAATAATATAAGTATGATAAATATAGTTATTTTTATACATTTATGCTTTTACGTACACATACAATCACATATATCAAATGGGTAACAAAAAACCAATTGTGTATGGTCAACTTCCACCTCACGAATTGTTGTCTTTAATTTTTCCTTTACCACCTATCATTGTTGGAAATTACAATGGAAAAAATATTTTTTGATGATATATAAAATATTTATATATTATTCGTACATATTTAATTTTTTATATAACACGTTACTTTATGCATAATTTTTTTTGTAAATATGATAACATCATTTATGGACGTGTGGACTACCACCTCCTCAAAGGGATTAGATACGTTCTCACATTACATGGAATGTATTGAGTATGGGTTTACTTAAAAATATGTAAAATAAATAACATATATATGATATTGAATAAATAATTGAATTTTTTGAAATATAATATATCATTTTCATTATTACCCTTTCAGAGACTAAAAATGTGATAACATCGTTTATTAACGTGCATTCGGACTACCAAATCTTCCATGTGACTTGATTCTTTTTAAAATTCATTAATTACACATATAAGTATATATAATTAAATAAAATGTTATATAGAATACATTTATCATTCTATAAATAAAATTGTTCTTTCATTATTTCTATATGGATAATTGAAAAATTGATTGTTACTCATGTGTACGTACATCCAACAATTACAATGACTGTAAAAATGGTTCATTTTTCATACCCATATATAATGATTTGATTTATAAATAAAATTTATATATAAATATGATAATTATATCATTATTTATATTATTTATATATTTATATAATGATATATTTGAATATAGTTGAGCAATAAAACTTGTTTTTGATACATAAACGGAATATGGACAAAACACCTGATGCAAACTTTTTTTTGATA
This sequence comes from Viscum album, assembly GCA_963277665.1. Lineage (NCBI taxonomy): Eukaryota > Viridiplantae > Streptophyta > Magnoliopsida > Santalales > Viscaceae > Viscum > Viscum album. The sequence continues at coordinate 2,057,283,450 of OY728133.1, read as the reverse complement.
CATAAACAGAATATGGCCAAAACACCTGAGGAAAAATAAATTGTTTGTGTTGTTGTATAAAACATTGTAATAAGGACAAACATGACAAGTTGGACTCAAGGACAAACATGACAAGTTGGACTCAAGGTAAGGGACTCTTGTCATACTTTTACTTTCATGAGGCATAATTCATAATCACCACATATTTCATCTAAGTATTGTATATAATTTCTCATGGGATATGTAATATCATGCATTAATTTATTTTAATTTTATTTAATTTTTTAACTTTTCATTTATTACATCTAGGGTATCCTATTCAAATTTTAGCATAGTTGTATGGGCATTTCAAGGCCCAGTTTATTTTCTGCGAGACATATTACATATCCACAATTTATTTTTATTATGTGACATATATACTGCCTTTAAATGTATATTATTTTTATTATCTATAAATTTATAGGGATTTACACATCCATTTGAGTATATATCTTTCACGGGGTTTATGGTTTTGATGTTACCAATATAGTAAAAAAACTTTTGTCACAATTTTCCTTCATTGAGACAATTTATGTTATACACCTATCTTTTTTTACAAGGTGTATATAAATATTATTTTACATGATATATCATGAATCTAAATATTCCAATGATATTATATGTTTCATTTATTTTTATTCCATTATTTTTTTAGTGATAAAAATGTCTATATGTGGTATGTGAGGCTTTGGAATGTATATACAACATTTTTCTCATGATTTTTAAATTATACTTTAAGGTAATTTCTATTCATAAAATTCAAAAAATATTTTTTAACATATCCTATAAGGGTAATATTTTTTATTTATATCATCTCACTCATTCATTGGATGTATTAATATTTTTCAATGATATTTTTTTGAAAACCATTTATTTTTGAGGATTTGATTTTGTTTAAAAGGGATTGTTGTGAAACCAATTTATTCTTCAAGGGATGATTATATGATAAAGATATTTTTATTTATCCAACATATTTCAAATTTTTTAATAATGTTTAAAAGATATATTTATAGAACCTATTCCTTTTCCATTGGTTACTCATGATTCAAAAATATTTTTAATTTACCTATCTATTATCTATGGGTTACTCTTGTTTAAAAATGATTTTTTATCCCATTTTCTTTCAATGGGTTAATCACATTTCAATGAGATTTTCATTTATCCTGGTTCATTTACATGGGTTAACCATTCATCAATGTGATTTTTTAGAAACATGTTTCCTTTCATCATGTTAATCATATTCTGAAAAGAATAATGTTTTTTTGGTGAGTTTTGATAAATTCACAATGTATTTGGTTCTTGGAAATAGAAAATGGTGGGTTCACATAGATATTTTTGGGTGATATCGGTGTAGATAATATGATGGGTGTGCCCATATTGAACTCTTATGAATTGGTTACAATAGAGGTGGAAATCATCCATGTTGGTTATTCCATGTTTAAGGGTTCTGCGAGGGTTATGTAAGGGTTCAGTGGGATGATGTTCCAACATACCAATATGTATTGTCATTTATTTATATGGGTTTATAATGTTTCTAATGATATATATTTATATCACATATATCCTTATTATTTATTATAATGGATCTTCCCTTTTCCATGTTTTCCAAATTAATGGTCTAAGTAGTAATGGGTATGTATTCTTTTATGATTCACTCATGCACTTTAATTATGTCATTATCCCCTAATTTAATATTATTATCATTGATGAAATTTAAATATTAATGGTTTTGTTTTATTTTACTGAACATATGAGATCACCCTTCTTATGTTTCTGTTATCCTAGGTTTTAAATAATAATATTGAATGATTTATGTATATAATGGATTTCACCGGAATATTTCGATGACCTAATGTGAAATAAGAAAACCTTGATATAAGAGGATATAATGTCAAACATTATGAACTATTTTTATTTAATTCCATGTCAATGTGATTTTTTATGTAGGATTTTTCCCTAATTACATAAAAAATTAGAGCCTAAAATTTCCACACATTGTATGTGATCCGAGTTTCCCTTTTGAAGTTTTATTTTTTTAATTAAAAAATTAGGGTTTCCATTACAGAAATCATAGCTGAAAATGTAATTTTATAGATTTCAACATAATATCTAGGAGTGAGGGTCTAAAGAAGTTATGGTTATAATATATCCATTAAAGTTTTTTGTATTAGTATGAATAATCACATTTTAAAATGTGTCTAATTTTTTAGATGAATATTTTTTTTGTAAAGTCAGTATAATCATTAAAAAATATATTTGTACTCAAAATAAATAGCATCTATTTTTTTGTGAATAAATATTATAATTAATTTTTTGAAATTTTAGAAAACATATTTTAAAAAATAAAAATAGTTTTTAATTCATAATTTTATTGATTTATTATAATGATTTTTTATTTTCTAAAATGTTTGATTCTTCAATGAATGGTGTAAAATAATGTTTTTTATTAGAAATTGATTTTTTATTAAAGAATTTAAAATGTTATGTTTTTTTTTAATTTTTTTTAAATTAAAATTAATAGATTTATATTTTTATTAATATTATTAGGTTTATTGGAATTAATTTTATGTTAATTTTTAGGAAGACATATTTATATTTCCAAAAACATCTTTTCCTGAAAAATTTATTATCTTAACATTTTAAAAAATAAATTTTAACATAAATTATAAAAATTAACTCAATTAAATATTTAGAAATAGATTCAATATTAAATTTTTTTTTTAATAATTTTGTGAAAATAGTTCAATTTTACTTTTGGTCATTATGAATAATAACACTTGTAAATATTTATCATCTCGTTAAGGGTGAAACAGAGAAAACAAGGATCAAATATTGTATATGGATTTAAAATTTCTATAAGAAATCCCATAAATAAATTGAATGATATTTTATCATATATTTACAAAAAATTATAGAATATATGGACTCATGATGTATTTTTTATTTTATTTTTAAATTCATATTATTTTTAAAAATGATTAAATAATAAATTTCACAATCTTGATTTTAATATCTCTAAATTTTTTACATGAGAATAAAAAAATTATATTTAAATTAAAAAATGTTTCTTTTATATCTAAATTTTGTTTCATTATCATGGAAATTTATTTTCTATTTTTACTTATTTAATATTTTTCGTAAATGTGTTTGCATCATCATCATTTTATCTATTCAGTTAATATAAAAATTAAAAATATTTTATTAAAAAATGTAAAAGTAATTCAATTTGGAAGAATTATATTTTTCCTTGAATTTTATAGATTATTATAAGATATTGGGTATGTTTAAAATGTACATATTTTAATTAAATTACTATCATCATGTCGTTAAATGAAAAATAAGTATCATAAAAAATTAATTTAATGGTATTTAATGGTAAATAATATATTATTAAATGATTTTAAAAGCTTAAAAATATTTCTTGATGATAATTTGGATGATAATTGTTTTATAATTTATCATATTTAAAAATTATTTTCTAATTCTTAACTTATTTGAAAATTTATAACCCATTAAAATTGAAAATTTTGTAACTATAGTAAATGTTCAAATATAATTGTAAATGGGTTAAACCATAATTTATCATTTAAAATGACACTAAAACCAACTGAAATTTTATTGGAATCTTCTATTTCAGTCATAAACTCTTGTTCTTCAAATATATATCCATTTTAAATTATTTATAACGAATTAATTATATTGTAATCATTTTACTAATTCCAAGTTTGACCTTTAACTCCCTTATAAAATGACACACCTAAATTTTTATTACAGAACATAGAGCTATTTATCATTATTAAACCGCAAAAATATTTTATAAACATTCATTGACATGGCTTATGACTTCTATAATTCTTAAAATACTATTAAATGAGCCTTTGAGATGGTATATAATACATTAATAATGAATAGCCCAAAATCGTCACACCCTACACCTTGAAATTTATTTGTCATACTACCTACTTGAAATAATTAGAATTAAACATCAAATAATATCTTAAATATTCTCAATGCACTGAAATGTTATTATGATTATGGAACCATTATTATTAACCCTTCATTCCCACAAATCAAAAGTGAATGTATTACTCAAGCATACAATTAGGCTACGACCCCTACATATTGACACAATTCATTTTACATAACCATCCTTCATGGATGATTTTTATGATTAGTTTAATGTTTATATATATATTATTAAATATATTATTATTATTTTTTAATTGTAATACCATATCTATAATATTCCCTTCTTATCCATTGGAATCTGATAATGTCACTGATGTATACATGTGGGTTACCACCTCCATGAAGGAATGAGATTAATTTTTTGATTCTTATTTACATGAAGTAGAATGGACAGATTTTTGGAATTCTTATTATATTTATAGAATAATAATGATGTTTAATGGTGTATTTTAATATACCTTCATTTTTTTTCTATCCTTACAATAGTGAAAACTACATTCATTCATATTTATGTCCTACTATAATCTTGAATGATGTATTTCATTATTATATACCTGTCTACCAGATTTGATGTTTGACATACAGGTTTGGGAAACAAGTTGTCAAAAGCCTATCATAACTTAGTTATTCTTATATAAAAATCATTCAAATACAGTTCACTATTTTTTCCACAATATTCATATGGTATGGGATTTTTTAATTTTTGTAATAATTTTTCTGAAACCTATGGTAAATTAGTTAATCATTTATCAAAATATTTCACATAGGGTTCACAATTTTTTAATATTAGATACATATGTGTTTATTATGGATTGTGAGAGGCTTAGTATAGATTCAAAATCATTCACATCCATGAGTTTTATCCATAGAATCACTTAATGGATATCACATCCATAATGAAATAGTTTCCTTCTTTCCAAAGGTAGGTAGTCATTATAGTGTCAAAACCAACACCACATAGGAACTCACATTGGTCAACTAGATGGGAGGTCGGATCATCTTAACCTTTTAATGGGAATTATTTCCAACTCATTTACTCTATTATATATTTAATATATGATCATGTGTCCTTACCAATCCCTAATATAGGGCTTGTTTCCCATTTCCTATTGACTTGACCAAAAATATATTTTGATTTGAATCACTTCATGTATCACATGTTCTTAGATAGTATATTCTCTATATGTTATTATATGTATTTTGTCTATGTTTGGACTCATAGGATTTTATCAACATCTAGGGAGTTGGTTGGTATCTTATATATGGTATTAATCCTTCATAACTCATTCTATATATCATTGGAAAACATGAATAAAAACCCATTTAGTTTGTTTGACATTGTTTAATGTCATTTAATAGGAATACACCATACCATTTAATGTCTTCTGTCAAGGATTTAAATATGAATTTTTTAGTATTTATTAATGGTATTGATCCTTGGAGATGAATAATACAAATACTATTAAAACATGAATCTGATTTGACATGGTTTACATTGTGGTAGTATAAATAATAAGTGGTCTAGAAACATATGTTTTTAGTGGGACATGTACATATAAGGAAGCGTTGAGCTTCCTCACAAGTAGGGTTACCATTTGAGTTAAAAAATATCTATTAATTTTTAAAACTAAAAAAAATTCCAACATTATTGTATTTGTATTATCATTATGGAATAGTCCTTTCCAATCTTCAAGCTCACGTGAGGCATTCCCTGTTTGGGGAAAAAGAGATAGAGTATGGTCGGACACATTTTATGAGAGTATGTATCCACATGGATTACACATTGTGGTTTACATTATAGAGGTATAATTACTAATATCATGGAAAATATGATATGGATCTCAGAAAATAGGATGACATCCTACACATACTATTTATACTTGGAATAAAATTCCTCATATTTTAGTTATTTACTAACATGATGATTTTAATTTTAATTTTTTATCATGTGGAATATTTCGACGGAGTTTTGAAGTATGGGAATAATGTTCTGACATAATATGATGTGGATACCTATTTATAATCACACTCTAATATTTTTACACATAGGTGAGGATGATATACTCATAATATAATTTTGTCGCTTTAAGCTATCATATTTTGAAATATGGAGGGACATACACCAGGTTGGATTCACAAGTCACATATTCAGTCTTTATCCTCTAAAGGGTAAAGAAACACATATTCATTCTCCATCCTTAAATAAAATAGATAAATGATTACTATGAACGGTATGTTTAATATATTTAGATGGAATAGAGGCCCCTTAGATTTTATGACATGAATTAGGATGTAAGATTGTATAACCCTATCCCATTAAGGAAACTTCTCCTTTTAATGGGGGGTCTTAGATAAATCCCCATGGTCGGTATCTCACATTTTTTATAACTATGTCTAATTTACAAATAGTTATAATATGTTTAATGGTCTTTTCATGATCAAGGATGACATCTTAGAGGCTTGCCGCATAAAAATGATAAAATGTCCAAGGGTATTCACATGATCTATTCTGACATGTCATAGGGCTTCTTGATGACATGAAACACATGCCTATATTCTTTGTGATCATTGAACTGTTCATGTGAACTATATGATGGAATCATAAGGCCATAGAGGTGTTTTGTGAACGAGTGATCTCAAGCGTGTTTCATGATGGGATAACAAAAAAATTTCCAGGGTTTCTATTATTTTGAAGTGAAGATGAATGGGATGGATGGGTGGGTATTTATAGGAATTGTGGGATAATTTTTATTAACTTCTAAACAAGCATCACTAAACAATATATTTTAGAAAATGGAAAACTATTAGATTAACCATTGTTTTATAATTGTTTTTATATTTAGTATATGTTTTTTTTATTTTAACGGTTGATAAATTTAAATAATGTCTGTTATATAAATTTATATATATAATATATTTTTATTCATAAATTTTTTTATTTAAATAATTGAAATATATTTTAGGAATGAGATGATACTTTTCATGTTTGAATAATATATTTTATTAATTTAGAATAATTTTTTTGAGGAATAAATTCATTTTTAATTAGGAAAATGTTTATGTTACTTATTATATATTTTTAATACATTATAATGTCACAATACTCAGTTGTATAATAATATCATATTTCACTTTTTTCTAAAAAAAAATTGATTACATCTGAAAATAAAGAAAAAATAACCATTGTATAATTTTTATGTATTGATTCCAAATTTAACTCCCTCGATTAAAAATAATTCTCTATATATTATTAAATTTAATTATTAAAAATTTTAGTATTTTAAAATATTCTATTTGATGCGTAAAATTTTATAACTCTTTTCCATATTTACTCTAAGGATCACTTGTGTAAATTCTGTTCAAATAATAAATTCACATATATATATATATATAGTTATTAATTATATTTTTTCAAATTTTTTAGGGTAATATTTTTAGGATTTTTTATAAAAAAATCGTATTTTTTTGTTTTATTATATGGGTTATCATAATTATGATGTCATTATAGAGTTTTTTATTCTATAATTTTTATTGTGAAATGTTTAGTTACTATAGTAGTATCGTAGGTATTAAAAGTGTGGTTGAATTAGTGTTGTTCTATTATAATATTCATCATAAAATTATCCCATATTACTTGTTAGAATATGAATCATATAAATATTTCATGTTCATCCTTAAAATTATGTATTATTAATATAACTAATTTCAAATGACACCATATTTTTGTAATATTTCTCCCCAATGTGGGCGAATACATCCTTGTTGTGGTCAGTTTGAGTCCAAGGCACATATTATATCACTAATATATTCATGTTATAAAAAATAGTGAGAAGGTTTTATTATTGACTCAACAAATTCGATGGGTGGAATAGTATCATAATTAACCCTTCAAAAGCTAGTACCCTATCCAAATTAATATATCCCAATAGTTTTCTTTGAAATATTATTATATTAAATCGTACCAGATTAATATGTTACACACATAGAATGAGAAAAATCTAGAATCTCTATGTTTATTATGAAGATAATGATTGTTCTTCCTCTAAGTATAAAAAAATAATTAAAACCAAAATATTTTCACCTCTTAATGAAATTAATCTTCATGAATTCAACTATTTCCAAAATAGTGTGTCTTGATCACTTCTTTAGGAACTAAAATATCAATATTTTCGTACAAGTTATTAATTTTTTTCACATTACTTATTGAATCTCAATGTTTGAAATATAATACTATACCCCAACTATATAGATATACAAAATATTTTGTTGGGTCTCAATAAATTTCATAAGCCCCCTGTTGGATATAACTTTTCTACTTTTATATAAATCATAGAGTATTAAAACCTCATAGAAAAGTGGTAGTATGATGATCTAACATCATATTTTTCTATTTTAAAATTTTGTAAATTTTATCATTTAAAACATAGAAAAAAAATTTATTTTATTTTATAAACTCATCATCGCCTAGTAAATATTCTAATTCAACACCTAGTCATTAAACATCATGTAATACTCTAACACAAAACCTCAGGTCTGTGATGGAGAGTTTCATGACTTAATGATCCTTTCCCTATATACAAGAGGTTTTTCATTATTAGTGACACGTCAAAGTTTATCAGTGGGGAGAATATAACCTCAGCATCATACCCTTAAATAGATAATATAGAAATAATATATAACAACTAAGAGTAATGAATATCAAAGAAGAAGAATATCATGTGGTTTGCATTTCTTTCCATAAATAAATGATCTCCCAATGTGAGAAGGCAAACGAGAGTATAAAATAAGGTTGGTAAATTAATAAAATTATTCTCAATTATCTAATGTATTTCCCAACATCATCTTCAAATCCAATATCATATCTCCTTAACTACCCACCTTAAGGCCCATTCCATTCACTATAGCCCTGATCATGAAATCTGTAGGCATAGTGATATTATCATATAAAATATGAGTAATAATAATAGAATGAAACCACTAATACATCATTAACACAAGTTCGCATAATATATAATAGTCTATGTAAAATTCATAAAGAAACAAAAAACCACACATATTTTTAATAATTGTGTGTTAACAACGACCCCGTGAACCCCAACCCCACTTGATTTTGTAATATTCCAGTAAGGACGTCAAATTTTATCAATTCAGTTATGACTTTAAATAAACCTTTCATGACCCACCCTAATTGTGGTCACTATTAGGAACACTACATTCCCTCTCCCAATGTTGGTTTTTATCCTCGATTGATGGTATGTCCCACCCATCATGTTTTATGTAATTTGATAACCCATCATCCCTAAATGTTAACTCACACACTGTACCATATACGATGTATTATCTAAATATTTTTGGTCTTATCATATGTAAATAATAATATTATTGATCAAACCCGTTCCATAAAATGATCCATCATTAATTAGCATCCAAAGGTCATCACAATCCCATTCCAAGGGTTCCTCTAATAGAAACTAGGAATCCTAAAAATCATGTTATGTGATGAATGGTTCCACTAGATATTATATAAAACAAAAAACAATCATCATTGAATGTGAGAAAAGGTATCTAAAAAACACAAGAGACTACAATGAAATTATAAGATCAAAAATCATACCTGGGTTTCAACAGCCACCCACTAACCTACATAAAACATCACTAAGAATTGGTATCAATCATAACCCATCATCATGAATACATCAAAAATAGTGAACTATATGGAATGGAACTTCATTACTCAATGATAATTTAAATTTCATGGTTTGTAAAGGGTATTGTCTTATAAAATATGTTCTTATGCTAAGAAAAACAATATTGATCGCCATGAACTCTAATAAAAAATTCCAAAAAATTTACCTGTTCTTAGATCATGATACATAGAAGACATGAAAATGTGTTTAACAACACATTATATAAGAATTAGACCAGAAATTTAGGATTCTATTATTGGTTAAATCAAGAAAAACTATTATTCTTTGATAGGGATAACATGGGATGTCACAAATAGAATTCCAATGAGACATTATAGAATAGAAATGATCTCCACGAATGTTTTTGAAATAGAAAAAATAGAAATAACACTATATAAAACATATGTAATCATCACATAAGACATTACAATCTTATTCCCTTACCATATAATAAAAATGAGAGGGAAATAATAAATATTAGACTACTCACGTAAAACCATAATTGATTCCCCAAAACCCATATTCACCATCAATTAAGGTTGAATGTAGAACTAATATCAACTATAGAGGAACAAAAAGGATGAAATAACCACATCCATTACATCTCTAGAGGTTCAATCAAATCATTTCAAAAAAAATCAAAGATGATCAATAGATTAAATGAATGAATTTCATGTAAGAATAAAATTCATTATTAGTTGGTAGGAATCGATAAATAACCTCATTAATACACCCATTATTAAATCCCACACAATTCATCTTTTTATAATGTTATGATATGAGAAGAGTGGGTATTTAATTCTGAAAATTCTTCATTTAAAATAAACAAAATGTCTTTCACCATGGCCTAGCCATGGCGGTGGTTGTTCTCAAACATAGCAGGATAAAATCATGAACTATTATCATTTGGATTACGAAAAGGAAATTTATGATAACCATACCTTCCTCTATGATGTGGTGAGGATTTCAAGACAATTTTCCCACAAATAAAATATTGTAATTTCTATATACCCACAAGTATGTTAATGAAATATTTTTTGATTTCCATTTTATACTTTAGAAATTCCTAATCTAGTAATATAGAAGTGGTGTTCTCCATTCATTACAAAACAAAACAAAAAATATTAGTTAGGCATTTACAAGATAACAAAAAATTTGAAGGATCCAACAAAGCATGGATCAACACAAAAAAAATAAGTATAATAATTAAAAAAATACATAATATAAAATATTCAAAAGATCCTAGGAAACCCCCCCCCCCAATAGATAATTATCAACTTCATGAAGACTTATTAGAGTTCATTATTGAAAAAATCATTCCCCAAAGCATGAAATTATAACTCACACTAACACACCTACACCCGAATCAATCCATAAAACCATAACACTAAAACATGTGACACCAGCTTCTCCTTAAATACTATTTTTTCTTTGATCTATAACTTGCATCATGAGATACTCATAAGATTCATCTTTCTCCAAATCAACTTCCTCATAGTCTATAACAGATGTGGGATTGGTAATATACCCCAAAGTATAGAAATTTGAAACACATATAAATTAACAAGGTAACAAATAAGAATATTGAAATAATATTACACTATTCCAACCTTCTCGTGATTATGAAGAGTAAAACATAACACAACACTAGGTTCCCTGACATACTAAAACATCACTAGACTAGAAAAGTATTCACTATAACAAAAATCTGGTCAGTTATAGGAAAAATAATAGAATCCTACAGTGGTTTCCATTAGAATTATTCAAACTATAAGCTATTATCTGCCTCTTTTGAATCATTTACACCCTCTCAGATGTATCCTATATCAAACTGGGCCCCATTACTAATACCTCACTATCCATGTGTAAATAAATTGATGAATAATAGGTTCTACCACTAATATCCTCATAGGTTTAAATATAAATAAAATCCTTGTAACTATTTTTATATGATAAATCAACCAAATATGGGTGATCTTCCCAAGTTACAATGAATCCATTAATGTATGATTGGATCATATACTAAAATATGCGAATCCTTTACTATGATTTTCTATCTTTTTGTGGATTTGACAATATACTAAATATTATCTAATTAAATATGGCCATGGAAAAACAATAATATAAAATTTTATTACCTTTCAAATATTATGAACGAGGTAAATCCATGAACAAGTACTATAACACAAACATACAAATTTTCCATCACATCTTCCAATCGATACATAATGAGAAACATTTTTAGATTTTCAAAAATCAACTAAATAGAATCACAAAAACTCTAGTACCTGGTAAAACTTGTCATGAATCTATTTATGACTACCTCCAACTTCTATATGAGTATAAGAAGATCATTTAAAATACCAAATGTAAAATGGTGATTCAGTATTATCCACTTATAGTTAAGGCATTGGGAAAATAACCCTGCAATTTCCCTCTTTATCGCCATCCACCATAACTACTGCAAGAGGTTATAGAACATAATTTTTACTCTAGGATATACCACATTCATAGTTTCATAGAAGAACCTCAGCATTTTTTCTAGGATGCATGACAAAACTCAAATCTCTCATGTCCAAGGATCACATTATTGTCATCTATCAACCACCTGAATATCAGGTCACCACCACCAAGTTCTTCCCACATCACAAAAAATATATTGGTAATTATATTATCTAGAATTTAAATGATATGATAATGAATATTTTACAAAAAAAAAGAGTTCAAATCATCGATCAATTTTCTTTGAAAACATTGACCCTCCAGTAACCCAACAAGCTCATTAGGCCCAACTATTCCTCCAAAGGTCGTTCACAAAACTCTTCTTCTATCGGCATATTATATATAATAGAATATATAATGATATCTCCCTTACATAATATATAGTTTATCTATAAATAAAATTATATAAGATAATATACCTAGGGCCTCTACCTCATCTTCAGTTCCCACTGTGTGAAGATATAATAGACTCTTATGGTCCATATGGATAAAAAAACATTTCACTGAAGTGATAATATCTTCTATATGTCAATGAATTAACCACATAATAGAGATCTATTTCATTTTTATGAATGTTCCCCTCATGGGGTCATAGAACATGTGTCCCGTAAGTGACTACCTTCTCCCCTCTCCACCAGTACTAAAACAAAACCAATGTCTGATACACCAAAGTAAATAGAATTACCAATCTTTATCTCATAATGTATCAGTACTAGATCTATAGTAAAAATCTATACATATAATTAAATTCCCCTTCAAACTAGTTTGAATATTATAAATTTACTCCCTTCTACATTAATATATTTATGGTTGCTGATAAAAATTATAAGTCTTGGAAAAAATATGGGTAGTATCCCACTACATCTAGAAAAAACATGATATGGAACATATTCTAAAGATGTGTCTTGGAAATCACTACCTCAAAATCCTCTATATCCATCGATAAACCTACCTCAGACACCACATTACCTATGAAATTCATATCTTTAATCACAAAGTTACACTTCAATATCTTTGAAAAACAAAGATTTCCTAGGAGCATACAAATTAATATCTCAAGGTTTCTTGAATATTTATCTAAGATTGTGAAGTAGATCATGTCACAGCCCAAAAGTTTGATTTATTTTTATTTTACTATTTATTGGATCCAGGTCCTTATTCCGAGGTTTGGGTAGGGTCCCAGATTAAAATTTTTTGTCCGTTAATAGATAAGTGGGTTTCGGATCCGTGTGCGGTAGCCGCGTAATCGCCCCAGGTGTTTGTGAAGATTCCCATGTGGTCTGGGATGAGGTGTGAAACTTGCACACTATTTATTATGTCATGTGACGAGTTCACAGTGACCCAGTTTTTAGAATAACCTAAATAAACAAGTTAAAATTTAAAATAAAAGAATGTTGGATGATAATAATAATAATAATAATAATATGTTGTTATTTTTATTATTATTATGAATATCATTACGAAACATAAAATTATCAATGATATTATTATTCTTTATATATTATTATTATAACTATTTTTATTATTATTTTTACTATTATAATAATTAGAATAATTTTATTATTATAAAATGGAGAAAAATAACCCCCAAACCGTAAATCTCGTCATCTCCTCCCTTCCCCGTCACGATACAACCACCCCCACCTCAGTTCCCTGCACAACGCAACCCCATCCTCGTCGCACTCTCCTAGGACCACGCTCGGGCCGACCTCACCTCGCCCTCCTAATCCCGCCCGCCTACCCTCCGCCCTCGCCTTATGTAAGTCCTCGCATGCCTGCCATTAGCCCTCGCCTCCTGTAAGACCCCAGCAGCTCGTCCCCTACAAGACCCCACCGACCGTTCCACCGTCCTCACGCATGTCCTCAGCCTTACCGCCTCTTTCCTTCCGTGCTCTCCTAGAACCCCACACCCCCTGCCATCTCCGGTCCCTGCCACCCAACCAACCCAGCTGGCTCCACCCTCATCGAGCCCCCCCTCGTCCGACGTGACCTCCCGCTCCTGGTCCTGCGCGACCTCCCCCATCCAGCATAGCCTCCGACCAGCTAGAACTCCCTCATCCGGTCAGCTTCTAATCGCTGCCCTCCATTCGGCATCCTGCGCTCCGGCTAGGCACCTCTGGCCCCCCGCTTGACTGACCAGTGCGAACCCCACCTTCGCCGGTAGCATCTCATCCAATTACTGTTCCTTCCACGTGCCTATAACCTCCCTCGGGTAAGTATTCCCCCATCACATAGGTTTTCACGCTTACGTTTCATTGTTTGGTTGAACCCTAACTATTAGGGTTGATGAGCATCTTTGTTTTCTAGGACGTTAGTGTGTGAAAGTAGACCACGAGGCTCGACTCATCCTTTCGTTGAAGGTTTTGTCACTTCGCACGTGTTTGAGGTAGACATTTCCTTGATTCTTTTTTCTAAAGCAATTTTTTATGCTTGGGTGTTTTAATAATTTTTTTATATATCGTCTTCACAATGGTAATGCATGTCATTTTATTGTTATAGTGTTGTTATGGAAGTTGGATTTGCTAAAGATAGTTTTGAATAAATTCTTTATTTGTTCATATACACTTGCACCTGTTTTAATAAATTTATGGACATGTTTGACAAATTTTATAAAAAAAAATGTTTTTACTAAAGTTAAAAAATGCCCATTTGGTAAGCTCGTGAGAATGTGGAGATTCCCGTGAATTTAGAAACATTTTGGAAATATCATTGGTGTTTTTATTTTGGGTAATTTTGATATTCGTGTGTGGACCTTAAAAAACATGTGTTTGGTTGGTTTTTTGAAAATGGTTTTGAGTGTGCATTTGGCGTACGGGATTTTTTTAACAGTTATTGGACTGACATGTTTTACTCAAAGATGTAATGTTATATTCTTTAAAGGGGAATTACATCTGAAACATTGAAATGTTTTGAAAGGTGTGAATGTAATTTTGATGGGTTTGAGTATGCAATTAAGTTTTATGTGGGATCTGCATGTGGAATTGGTGGAATTGTGACAAAAGAATTTGTTTTATTCTTTTAAAACCATTTATTGGTTGGGAAATTGATTTATTAAATGATTCATTCAATGTGAATCATTGGTGAAAGGTGTTTTGGTTTACGTTTATGTTTGGTTTGAAAGTGAATGGTAACATTATGAAAAAGCTCCTTGTTTTCTAAATTATATTTTGGCCCCTTTGTATGATTTTTTGGAATGGTTTTTATTTGTTTCTTAAAACGTGGTGGTTTTCCTTTGAAACTTTGTTTTTGTGAGTTTAACAAAGGTAAATTAATGTTTGATATAGTATACATGGAAATTGTTTTAGAAATGATTTGAAACTATTTTGGTAAATGTATTTGGGTGTGTAAACTTGAAGGCCCATGTGGCGTTGTACTTCTATATGTGATGTTTTGTGGTGATTTGTGAATAGAATGGGAATCAGAAAATGTGAATTACAAGTTAGAATCTTAAGGTGTTTTAAAAGATAGTTTGAATGCTGATGTGATGTGACAACCCATTTGGCACATTCATCTATAGTGTAATTTTTGTGTTGATTCCCAGAAATGATGATGTTTATATTTACTGTATATCCATTTATCAACTTAAGTATTTTGAAAAAGGTATCAAATGGTTTTAATGATTTTATGGCACGATGTCCTGGTTGGAACCTTTGATGATAATATATATATATATATATATATATATATATATATTGGCACCTCTATAAGAGGGATATCCCTTATTAGTTATCGTATAGAGTGTCCATGTTTGGGGTATGAAAGTGCGATGAGATGAGTCATGCATGTGAGGGCCTCCTACATACACAATATTATTATTACCACCATGGACTCCTGGGAATCTTTTAGATGATTGAGAGATGGTTATTGACCAACCCTGATTAGACAGGTTGGTACCCTTAGATTTATTATTTGGCGAGGGGGGCTTTGTCATTGGATTGGTCAGTTTAGGGTTTCTAGTTGGTTATAGACATAGGAGCTTCACCATATAACGACATGTGGTTCCGAAACTGAGTACATCCAAGGGTCTTCTAGAGATGTTTAGGATTACCCATGGTTACTGTATCATTCACATTTCATGTTTACTTTTTGTTGCACTAGTTTATTTCCAGCTTTCACTTTTAATTGTTTTACTCTAGCCCAGCTCTTGTATATTCTGTTTTGGGTTTTATTTATAAAATGGAAAAATGATATTGGAAATGGTATGTAGAATGTGTTGGGTTTTTAAATGGGTAAAACAAGTTTCATATTTTCAAATTTGAAAACCCAACAATTATATTTTTATTTCAAACTTCGGTCATTGGATTGTTTTAGGAAAAAGAAAATATGGATTTTGTGGTTGTATTTGGCATCCCTTCTGAGCATCTTGGTGCTCACGCCTATCATATTATTTCATTTGTTGGTTCAATTCATGTTCAAGTTCCTGATTCATCTACATAGTGTTGGAGAAGGCTTGAGTCTGAGTGTGGTGGTGACCTAGAAGGTCACAAGGAGGTTTGATAGATTTTTTTCCGTTGATAGTTTTATTTTTTTATTGTCAGTTTTTTTTTCTGTTATTCTTTTTTTCATTGGAAAAATCATTCCCAAGGGTAAATTTTGATGCATGACCTTGGTTTCCAGCCAGTGGTGATCGGGAACACCCCTCGGGCCATGTCACGGACTGACTCCGGTGATCAGTTTAGGGTCGACCCAGGTTGTTTCGTAACAAAATGTATCAAAGGAGGCGCTTGTTATTTGGGGAATTTGGTAGATGTAAATTTGAACAATCTGGACTCAAGAGTTAAGTATGGGAATGACGCCATGAACCCTTTCCCGTTCCGATCCTCAAGTCTCCAGGGGTAGTCTAGGATTTGTGTCAATTTATCGTTCTATATTGTTTTAGATTGAGGGATGAAAATGGAGGTGAGCCGATGTTACATCGTGATTTCACATGGAGTAGTGTCCCATGTGGATTTCGAGTACATGGTTTATGTTCTTCCTAGTTGTTAACACTTACATGGGGAATGGATCACTACCATTTCATTGGGGTAAGTGTGACTTGTTGTCCCTCACTCCAGTAGTTTGATGCAATTTGAGTGTCATCACTATTTTGGTGAGTGTGAGTGCGCTTTTAAAAATGAAAAAAGAGAATTTTTGGTGGTTTTGTATTTGTTTTGGTTTTTAGCTAGCTGTTTTTGGATGAAGGTGATTTTAATGGTATTGGTTCGTCTTGATATTGGTTTTGGATCTTTGTTTTATATGTTGTTTTGAAAATTCCGCCCAGAAAGGTTGCCATGATTTCCAATAAGTCATACCCAGTTTTTAGTCCTTCTCAGACATTGCCTATCCTTCACTATGATTGAGGTTTGTTGGAAGTAGCAGAGTGTCTTGAAGAGGTTGAAAACATCTTTAGGGTATTGGGAACTCTCGAATCCATTAGAGTGCGACCTGTTATGGGTTTTATTGAAGGTCCCACTCTGGACGAATGAAAGTTGGTTGCCCCACCATGAATGCAAGTTAGGGTGATGTGGTATGTCTTTAAATACTTCATCGTTTGATGGTTTATACCAGAAAAGTTGAATACAAATTGAAGGGAAGATAAAATTCATATTCAACAAGGCCAAAAGACAGTGAAATCATTTGTTGAACATATCAAGGAACTTGTGCCCTTTCCTCCAGAGGCAGCATCATAGGATTTGATGAATACTTCTCTCTTTGTTGGGGTTCTTCGTCTAGAGATCAAGGAGCAGGTCTACCTTTCTATGGACCATAGTTTTGAGAAGCTGGTTGATGAGGCATTTCTAGTTGAGTTGGACTTCGGAGCAGAGATGGTTGGAAATCTAGTGTATCCAGTTGTTCATCATGGTTCCCAGTCTGGTGAGCTGGGTGTTCCAGAGTGACCGGTTACTTGAGGGTCCTCTGTGTGGTTCTGGCTTCTAGTTCATCACACCGTTCAGTGGTGTGCCACAAATGTGGCCAGTTCGGGCACGTGAATCAATCATGTCATATCCCTCCAAAGACATGTTGTTGTTGCGGCTGTTTGGGTCACTTATAGAAGTTTTTCCGAAATCGTCGCTTGAAGACGATGATGTGATCGGAGGATTTTAGTGCCTGACTGTAAGGCATGATATGATTCCGCCATCAGAGCCCTAGACACAGTTCTTGGGTTGATGCTCACGCAAAGTCAGAATATGATAGGGGTGTGATGCCTTGGTTCGGGTTTTGTGTTCTGTGTTGGAATTGGAACATTAAAAGTCGATTTAGTTCTTGTTTTTTCTACAGCTAAAGATATGAAATTGTTATAAAATCAGTTTTTTTCATGGAGTTATGAGAGACAAGTTCTATTTTTATCCAAACAATTTTTTTCTTCTTCTGGTTTTGGTTTTATGGATCATGCATTTTTCTTAAAAAGGGGTTTGGACCTTGTGTAGTTTAATATTGGTTTGGTTGTGTTTGTTTGGATATGTAAGTGCTTGCGATGGAGTCAAGTCTTGAAGTTATGCTCTAATTTTCCACTAGGATTATGTTCTTATCGGAGGGTTTTATCTTGTGTTTGGCATTTTTGGTCTAGGTCGAGAGTTCCATATTTCAACCGAGGTGTTGTTTCGATCATACTATAAAAGTTAATTTGGATTGGGTGGGTGTTCTTATGCCCCCCCACTTTCTATGGTGGTATGTTTGGGTGTAAATTCCTACGCTAGTTGAGTTCTTATGGTAGGGGGGAACTTCTCATGTTCTCTCATTCACTGGTACAATGGTTTCTTTAAGTTTTAAACATGTATGAATTCTTGTTTTGTGCATTGTTCAGCTGAGTGACTCTATAGGGGTAGAAAATATCTTTGGTGGAGAGAGTTGTCACAGCCCGAATTTTTGATTTATTTTTATTTTACTATTTCATGGCTTTGGGTTCTCACGCCAAGGTCCAGGAAAGGTCCCAGATTAAAAATTGTCATTGGTTAATATTTTAGTAGGTTTCATATCTATGCGCAGTCACCACACAATGGGTGGTAACCGCGCAATTTCCCCAGGTGTTTGTGTAGAAGCCCAAGCAGTCTGGGTTGAGTCGTGCAACTTGTGCACAGTTTATTAAATAGTGAGACGAGCGCGCGGTGACCCTGTTTTCAGAATAAAATAAATAAAAGGATTAAAATTTAAATGAAAAGAAAGGTATATATTATTAATAATATTATGTTATTATTATTATTATTATTATTATTTTCATTATGAAACATAAAAATATCAATGATATTATTATTCTTTATATATAATTATTATTCATATTATTATTATTATTTGTACTATTATTTTTATTGTAAAAATATTATTACTATTAAATAGAAAAAAAATAAGAACCCCCTAACCTTAAATCCTATCACCTCCTCCTTTCCCTATCATTATCCAGCCCCCCCCCAGCTCCCTGTGCAGTGCCACCCCAGCCTCACCTCGCTCGCCCAGGACTCCGCCCTGATTGGCCCCGCCTCACCCTTATGATCCCACCCACCTGCCCTCCTCCCTCTCCTTCTGTATGACCCCACCCACCTTCCCTCAACAATCTCCTACTTCAAGACCCTAATAGATCGCCCCCTACAAGACCTCACTTGTAGGTCCACCGTCCTCACCCAGGCCCTTAACCACGCCGCCTCCTACCTTCCATGCTCATCCATAATCCTGCACCCCCTTTCATCTTCAATCCCTACCGCCCAAACATCCCATCCGGCTCCACCCTCACCGATCCCCCCATAGTCCAACACAACCGCCCTCTCCTGGTCTATCATGGCCTCGCCCGTACGACGCAGCCCTTGTCCGGCGTGACCTCCCCCATTTGGTCGGCTTCTAACCGCCGCCCTCCCTTCGTTGTCATGTGCACTGTCCTGTCCCCTCCAGCCTCCTTCTTGATAGACCGATAGAAAACCCTCCTTTACCGATATCGTCTCCTCTAGTTTCTACCCCCTCCGTGTGGCTAAATCCTCCCTCTGGTAAGGATTCATCCATTACAGAGGTTTTCGTGCATACGTTTCATTATTTGGTTGAAACCTAATTATTTGGGTTGATGTTTATCATGGTTTTCTTTGTCTTTAGGGTGTGTGAAGGGACCATGAGTCTCATCTCAACCTTCTGTTGAAGGATTCATTGTATTCACACGTGTTTGAGGAAGGCGTTTTCTTGATTATACTTTACAAAGTAGTTTATTTGATTCATGGGAGATTTAATAAGTTTTTATAATTGGTCTGCACACTGGTAATGCATGTCTTTTGACTATTATGTTGTTGTTATGATAGTTGGATTTTCTAAAGATAGTATTTAATCAATTCTTTATTTGTGCACATACAATTCCACCAGTCTTAATAAATCAATGGACATGTTTGACATGTTTTATAAAATAAAACATTTTTACAAAAGTTTAAAAATACATGTTTGGTATTCTCTTGGTAAAGTAGAGTTGCACATGACGTTAGAAACATTTTGGAAATGTCTTTGGTAAGTGTATTTTGGGTAAATTTTATTTTAGTGCATGGGCCTTATGGAATAGGTGTTTGGATGGTTTTTTGAAAATGGTTTTGGGTGTGCATTGGGAATAAGGGATTTTTGGAACATTTCCTGGAGTGACATGTTTTACTCAAAGCTGGAATGATAAATGTTTTGAATTGGAACACAGTTTAAAACATTGAAATGTTTGGAAATGTTCGAATGCAATTTTAAAGGGTTTTAGTATGAAATTAGATTTAAAGTGGGATCCACATGAGTAATTGGTGGAATTGTGATGAAAGACTTTGTTATATTCTATTAAAACCTTTTATTGGTTGGGTAAATGATTTATTAAATTATTCTTACAATGTGAATTAGATGTGCAATTTATTTTTGTGTACGTTTAGGTTTGGGTTGAAAGTGAATGGTATCTTATTGAATATGGTCCTTGGTTTTTAAATTATGTTTGGGTCCCTTTGTATGATTTTTTATAATTTTTTAAATGTGTTTTCTAAAACTTGTTTTTTTAGCTTTGAAATGTGTTTTTGTGTGTGTTTGAGAATGTTAAAGGCCCATTTGATATATTATATATGGAAATTGTTTTAGAAATGGTTTGAAACTATTTTTGAAAATGTATTTGGGTGTGTAAACATGAGGTCCCATGTGGCATTGTACTTATAAAGGTGATGTTTTGTGGGGATTTCTGAAAAAAAATTGATTTCAAAAATGTGAATGCACGGTTGGAAACCTAAGGTGTTTTGAAAGAAGATTTTAATTCTGATGTGACATGATATCCCATTTGGTACATTTAGCTTTATTGTAATGTTTGCATTGATTCTATGTAATAATGATTTTTATATTTACTATATTCCCATTTGAAAACATTAGTATTTTTAAAAATGTAACAAATGGTTTTAATGATTTTATTGAATGATGGATCAGTTGGCACCTTTTATGATATATATATATATATATATATATATATATATATATATATTTGGAGCACCTCTATAGGCGGTATATACCTTATGGGTTATCGTAAAAAGTGTCTATGTTTGGGGTAAGCAAGTTCAGGGAGACGAGTAACGCATGAGGGGGCCTCCTACATACACAATATTATTATAACCACCATGGGTTCTGGGTTGTCTTTTAGATGATCGAGTGACGATTGCTGACCAACCTCAATTAGATGGGTTTGAACCCCCAGGATTTGTTGTTAGGAAAGGCGGGTTTTGCTACTAGATTGGTCAGTTTAGGGTGGCCAGTTGGTTGTAGACTTAAGAGCTTCACCATACAACGAAAGGTTGTTCTGAAAAAAGTACGTTCAGGGGTATTCTAGTGATTTTTTGGATCACCCATGGTTACTGGATTATTTACATTGTTTTTTTACTTTATGTTTCACTAGTTTATTTTTAGCTTTCACTTTTACTTATTTTACTCTAGCCCAGCTCTGGTATATTGTGTTCTGGATTTTATTTATAAAATAACAAATGAATTTCGAAATGGTATTTAGGGTGTGTTGGATATGTAAATGGGTTAAACATATTGCTTAATTTCAAATGATAAAAATCCTACATTTATATTTATATTTCAAAGTTGTGTCGTTGGATTGTTTTGGGAAAGAGAATACTTGGATTCCATGGTAGTATTTTGCATCACAACGGAGAATCATGGTGCTCACACATATCATATTCGATCAGTTGCAAGTTCAGTTCTTGTTTAGGTTCCTGGTTAGCTTCACATTGTTGGATTTGGCTTAAGTCTGAGTTGTGTGGTGACCTAGAAGGTCACAAAGAGGTACGTTTGATTTTATTTTCATTATGCTTCTAGTTTTTTTATCGTCAGTTTTTTTAATCTGTTTATCATTTTTTCATGGGCCAAATCGGTCCCAATGGTAAATTTTGATGCCTGACACTAGTTTCCATCCCATGGGGATCGGGAACGCCCTTTGGTCCATTATGTGGACTCACTTGAGTGTCCAGTTCAGGGTCAATATATTGTTGGATTATCTTTTCTATATAATCCATGAATACTGAAATTAAATATATCAATAAAAAATTATTCATGATGAACATATATAACCCATAAATACTCTATAATATCATCTTTATGATGTCCACAACTCTAACCCATTAAATTTTATAGCTCGATCACAGTTCAATCATGGAGAAACACAATGATCACTATAACAAATCAAATAGATCATTCATACTATACATGGGATATCTGTTCTTTACTATCACATAATTCATCCTTTGATGATATATATACATTCTACGAATATTTTCCATATTTTTGTTCAAAAATGCAGTTGTACCCCATGGTGATATATATAGCCTACGAAATCAATTTTATTCTAATTCCTCAATATATAACTAGAGTTCTATTATCTCTAATGGTTCCATAAAATAAGGGGTATCAAAATGGTTTTAATACCCTACACAATATCTATATCGAATTCAATACCACTATCAATATGATTTTATTTAATGTATTTGATCATGATTTTATAGTAGAGATCCAAAACTGGTGGAAATGTCCATTGGTTTTCCTCAATTATTGTTTAAATAGCCAGGCCTACGATTTTCATCCTGATTGTATGAAGCTTAAGAATGTTTGGACTAACATAATATGGTCTAATTTTCCACTCTTTGGTCAACATGACCTTACCTCACTTTGTCGGTATAAATGATACCCTTCTCAGAAAAAATGTGATCCTAGAAGATATTCAATAAGTAAATGAAAAGAATCATATTAATGTTCATCTTATCTAAAATCGTGAATCCTTATAGATTTTACTAAATAGAATCAATTATAAATTACTATTTGTATCGCTAAATGTGGTCTACATTATCACCCGAAGATTCATTGAGAGAATGTAAATCAGAAGAAAAAATTACTTGTTAGTTGAAACTGGAAACAACATATAATAATTTATAGAAATGAGAAGAAATGAAATTAAAAAGTATTATATAACATATATGTGAATAGGATCGTACATATAATAGTTGAAAATACCTCACCACCATTTAATGCATCTAATCCACTTAATAAACTCATTCTATATCAACTCTAGGACCTTTTTTTGAGTCTTCATCTTGAAGGAAGTCTGCTTCCCATGTTGAGACCCCACTCCCTTCATGACCAAATATCACAACACTCCTCCCATAATCACTTGGGAAAAAAATCAGAAATATGACCATCCTTTCTAAAAAAGTGTCACTTCATTGGTGTCTTACTATAATAATTTATATATTTTCCACTTTTCTAATTTTGAAGCCCATTTTTTGATTTATCTCTCATTAAGGTTACTGATGAAGTACTTCTATAACCTCTCAGTCAAAAACAATACTACTCTTGGCCATACAATATTTTACCACTACCATACGAACCTCATATAACAACAAGAGGATTTTGATTCAATGGTTCATTATGTTCTAAAATTATTACTTCCTATTTTTACTCATATAGACTCTTCTATAAGGTTTAGGCTTTTCGAAACACATTTTTCATGTCATCAAGTCAAATAACCAAACCTGATGTATAATGTCTGGTCAAAGAACTAACCCAAACATTTGATCATTCTTTAACCCATTTCAAACTAACATAATTGATAAGAGAATCAACTCTATAACCGAATAAGAATATGAAGAGACGTTTATACTCACCATCTATAACTCCACCAACTATTCTACATAATCTAAATTCATCATGTCAAGTATATATTATGAAAAAATATCTCTTTCAAGGTCACCCAAGAAAGACCCTATCATCTTACAATTTGCATCATAGTAGTACACTATCTCCTAGAATGTACAAGAAACATTAAGGTTTCCCAAAACATTTTCTCATACATAGGAGTCTGGACTATCATGAAAATTCTTATCAATAATATATAAGTATTACTCAATATCATGTGTTATACTTTTAATAAAAAATATGGGGAATTATATAGCTAGGAATATTTATAATTTACATTCATTGTATCCTATTTTTATGCTAAATTTTCATAATCTAAAGTATTCTTTGTGAAAATAGTTATACATCTTGAATCACTAGTTCCATTATAAGGCTGTGTTAGGGTAAAGTTTCCCATTCCGCTAGTGGAGTAACAAGATATTAGTAGGATACCGTAGAAGGTGATCCTACCAATAATATCTATATAATAACATCTGAAATTACCAAAAGGGTTTTAAAATTTCTTAAAATATTAATTCTAAAAATATCATAACCATTCTATGGGACCGCGCAAGTATATCCATGATGTAACCCCATAACCCAGAGTGTATTCCCATATCACTAACCAAGGCCTCCCTCATTAAAAATTATTCAAAATCATATATATAACAAACACTTCATCATTCCCAGGTTATATTAATTAATATCACTGAAGATATATCAAAATCGCAATGGAAATGATATTCCACAAAAATAAAAAAACAAGTTTATCACAAATAGAAATAACAAATCATGGAATTAAATAAAATTAATATTATGTAGAATAAAAAAAATTATATATATTATGTGTGATCCTACACTCCAAGTCATGATGCATGAATGCCCCAAAAATACCATAAAACTATAGGTATAATCACATAAATGGTATATCAAGTGTCTGTTAAACATGAGCTGATCAGGCACACAAATGATCACTCACTCATGTTACACATGACATATATCTTTAATAACACACAATAGGTTATTCATAATGAAATAGATAAGAATTTTTTCTAATAATATTTTGTAATTCAATAGAATGAACCAATGGGTCTATGCCGATGAGTTACATGACATCATGCATGCATCCCACATTACAATAGGTTATTAAATAGAAACGAGGGTCCAAAGTATTTCATTTTTGTGGATAAACACAAAATATCATACACATTCAAGATTTATGTAAATAAAATATGTAACAAGTCATAATAAACAATATAGAATAAAAATTTCATCTTGTGGAATACATTTTATACAAAAAAATGAATTGGGTCACATTGTGGAAAATAAATATAGATAACATTTTAAGGTAATTAAACACATAAAATTATTATTAATAGTCTTCGGTATGTCCCATAATCAAATATACATCCATGCCCTGGTCTCCTGAAATCAACATCATATGTCCATTGGACTTCACAGATCATTGGACTAGAAATCTACACATGCACTGATATGATCATACATAGTGTATATAATAAACCTTGTAGGACACCCCCAATGTGCCCGTAACATGAGTGGATATAATATATAATATTTTACATCATGTCATAAGTCTAATATAAACTAAATATACAACTACACACGTTTCATGTCATCAGATGCTAACCATTCCACAATAAACCTCAATCCCACCTACTTCAGAATGATGTTGTTAAGGATTCATTTTCATGTCATTCATGTAACACCTTTAAAGAAACACGAAAATCCCCACCTTGATGGTGGTAATTAATAGGAACAATGGATGCTCCACCCCACTGGTATTCATTAAACTCAGATAACTATAAATCCCTCCTAACATGTGTTATTTAATTGGATAAAAAGTTATCCAGACATAGAATTATCCTATTTCTTCCTATAGTCGACACCTTATCAACCAGTGAATATTCTAATCTTTTATCAACAAGAATATTCCCTATCTGACCCCAAACATCAAATGAACCATCTTATTTCACTATCATCATATTATCAAAGTCCCCCTCAACTTGTCATCTAAATGATAGAAACCTAGTAAACATGATACCAAAAGAATGGTTTAACATACTATCATATTTCACAACACATATACACCATATAAAATAGTAATTTGGAATATCATGTAAAAACACACTATCATAAAATAAAAGTATAAGAAAATATATGAATCATTGGTTTCAAAGGACACTCACTCAACCACATACAACATTATCAAGAGAAGGTGTCACGAATAATCAATAATCATGAAAAAATTATATACAAAGCCATATGTGGTAGGAATATTATCTAACCAAGATTGATTTAATCACCAATGTAAATTAAGGGTGTCATCACTTGAAACTCATTCTCAAACGAACCATAACAATATAACACTACAACAACTTATAGAACTATTTCTGCTTAAATTAACATTTTCTTGATCATAGAAAATGAAAGGAAAAAAGGGTTATAATAATACTTACCAAATTATGGCTATAAAAAATGGTTAAATTTGATCCCAATTTAAAGAATAATAAATTATTTTTCTTTGATAGAGATAATAGGATATGTAAATAAAATAAGGCCACCGAGACATCATAGAATTTTATTAATCATTAATATGGTTGTTGATACACCAAATAATGAATTATCTAACTATACTACACAATGAATCTTAATCTAAAAAATTTAAACTTTATTTCATAATTTATCAAGAAGGAATAGAAGAAATTCACCCAAACAATAAGGCTCCCCAAAACCATCCCTAAATATCCCAATATATGAATCACATAGAATGAATTATGAAACCTTAAATTTAATCGACCAAAGTGAAACATGAATAATGAATCATCTATGGTCATGGATACACCAAGAGTTTCTTCTGAACCATTTCCCTAATATTATTTGATGATAATCTGATTCAATGATTACATTAGGAGGGAGATTGAAATCATTTAATATGGGTTCATAATCTATTAATAACCTCATTATAACCACCATAATTTATCACTGTTTTTTTCCCATTTTATTTATTTCAATATAAAATAATGGATTGAATTAAATTTTTCTATTTAAACATATCCAAAGTTGAAACAACTTCCACCACATCTGTTCCATGGATGTGGTGGTTCATGAATATACAAAGTTAAAACAACATATCCTAAAGTGTGTTGGATGACTATAAACTATTTTACCATCATGATACATTATACTATTCATCGAAGAAAAAACCCAATATATATGTCTTTGAGGAAATTTAGACTATTCTATAATAACATAACTACACTATTGGAATGTTGTATTGTTTTCTATTTTTTAAATAAACGAATTCTATACCCAACACTACTACCATGGTGCTGGAATGTTTTTCTAAAAAAAACTAATACCCACACATTATTTTTTACAATACAATAAAATATTCCAAGGATCCATAAAATCATGGATCAAATCAAAAAATGATTGGAAGTAAGGTAAATAATAATTTAAATAAATAAAAAATTAGTTCCTAGACATTACACATTAATTGTCCCAAAAAACAATCCTAAATTAATAATTAAGATTAAATATATTTTAACCATGAATTATATCCTCACATCATCATAATAAATACATCACCTTCACATAGGTTTAATAAATTATATATTTTTAACATTAATTGTGTTAACATTATTCATATATAGAGTACATTTTACATCTTCAACTATTTATAAAAATGGATTTGATCTTATATATGAATCATATTCTTTATCTTCTAATAATTTTTATTCTTTTTAATATCCTCTACAGTCTTTTATTTTAGAATCACATACCAAAATGTGATCATATAATCAAATATCTACAATTTGATTCTTATTCTTATTAATGATATGTATTATAATCCTTTTGAATTCAACTTTAATATATATATATATATATATATATATATTTTTTTTTTCTTCCAAAATAAAATAGTGTTCCATTTAGAGTCAACATCAGGCTTTTAATTGTCATCGTTCATCATGTAAGCTTCAAGACATATCTTTCTATATGTACATATTCCAACTATCAGTTTCAAAACCCTGTTCAAATATATCTTCATTCATAATTTATATGAATTAGTTGGATGTTTATGAATTGATTTTTATCAAAGAATCATTTTATTTAAATTCAATTCAATGAAATAATATTCCATATATTCATGTTTCCCTTTAAAAAATTTTAATTTTCTCTAAAAAATCCTTTGGATGTTATAATTTAATCTTATGAAACTTTGAGATCATCAAGAGTTATTGTCCCATAACATTAAAATGTTTTCAGAACTATGTATTATGGAATCTTAATCCATTGACAATATCTAAAATTCCTTATGGACACTTATGTTTCCATAAATTTTATTTATTATTTATCTCAAAAATATCCCTAATATTTTTCTAATTGTTCTCATACATAATTGAAAACAAGTACAACATACCTTCAATAATTTCATGGGTTATTCAAAAGTAAAAGATGATTTTAATGGTCTAAAATAACTATATATGACATTTGATTTCTCCTTTCTAGAATTTATATTTATTTTTTTTGAATTTATTTTTTATGAATGTATTATTATTATATTTGTATAATGATCATCTATAAGGGTGTAAAAAAATAATTTCACTACTAAATTTTTATATGTGGTTAATAGCAGTCAAGAAATGGTAATACATTAGTTATATAAGTTGTAGATTCTAAAAGAATAATATTATTATTTTCTCTATTTATCCATTGTCTATCCAAAAAATCAATAAAAACATTTTAAACATATAAAATGTTGACAAAAAAATTGGACATCATTTTTCATGCACTTTAGTTCATAAAAATCATCTTCATAATAATCCAAACACATAATAATAAAAAAATACATTAATAATGAATGAAATTATAACCAAATATATATTTTAAACTAATAAAACAGCTTCATATAATTTACTTCTTATATATCCAATAAATTATTGAGGATACGTATAAAGAATTTCTGATAATTATTATAGAATTTATCAAATATTTATTGAATTATCTTTTTTATATATCTCATCATCAGATCAAAAATCCAAATGTTATATTTTGTTTAATTAAATTTTTCTTTTATAATCATACATCATGAATATCCCTAACAATGTTATAACTAATGACATGATTTAAAAGAAAAGATTTCATATTTGTATACTTTAAAGAAATACCATAAAATTGTTAGGGATATTCATGATGTATGATTATAAAAGAAAAATGTTTGACTTGAAATCCCTCTATAACTAATGACATGATTCAAAAAATGTTTGACTTGAAATCCCTCTATAATTATATATATATATTTGTTAAAACTATCTCGTATTTATTTATGTTAATTTATACGATGAAAATATAAAAATAATGAAAAATATCATTGGTAAATTTACCAATATTTGATCAAAATCCATTTAAGAGTTGTTTTTTGATCTTATTTTTATTACAGCTTTCACTGAATCAGCTCCAACACTAGTTTCCTTAAAACTAGATTCATCAGAAAAATTAATTTTGGTATTGAAATGAGTAATACTAACATTTATAGGAGATACATGATCATGTAATTCAACAAAAACTTTTTTAACTTATATAACATAACTATCTTCTATTTTAAATTTATTTAAAACAAAATCTTAAATAATATTCTCTAATTGTTCACATATTATAGTATATTCATTATTTATATTAACCTAAAATATAAAAAATATCAATTATTCCAACTGGTTATAGTCTAGTATTATAATAAGTATTCTATTTAGTAATTTTTATTCTATAAATTTCAATAATATTTACATTATTTAAGGTTTTGACTTTAAGTCTATTTATGACACTCCCATTATGAAAAATTATAAAATCAGAGCATTAATCTCAAGATAACCAATAATAACTTTGTGAGCATCTCTAAAAATATGATGATCCTTGTTAACCATCACTATAATATGAATATTTTATTTAATAATTTTTTAACCTATTATATAGTTAACTTCTCTTTTAAAAAACATCAATGAATATTTTTAGAAGTGTTACTAATATTTTCCCCAATAGGACTATTTTAATAACCAAAAACATGTTATTTTCTAGAAACATCATTTGCAAGTAAATATACATGTCTTGAAACATCAATACACACACCATATTAGGATCGTTTCATATTTATTATCTTCATTAACTTCAATAATAACAATATTATTTAAATGTATAATTAATTTATATCACTTCTTCATGATAAATCCACAAGAAATATTATTTTGATATTATAGTTTGTTAGAATATTCCTCATTTAAAGGGTCTTACACCATAAAATATAATAATGTAAAAATTATTCCAAAATGATAATATTTAAATCCCATTCTTCCCATTATTTATTATGTCAACATAAATAGCATTTATCTATCCAAGTTAATATTTTTGTCATTAATCATTATATACAAAGAATATTTTTCTTTAAAAATAGATTTCACAAACTCACCTGCTCTCGAGGAAATTACACTATCTGTAAACAAATCTCAATATGAATATTTTAGAGTTAAATTGATTAATAATTTATTTTAATAAAAATAGTATTAAATAAAATAACACAATATCTAGACTTTTCATGTCACCACTATCTACCTAATTCTTATTTAATTAAAATATACCTTCATGAAGGACATGTTTTTTTCAATAAATATATCATAATATACTTTTCACTTAAAATAAAAAAATATACTATACTTATCAAATAAAATAAAAATGTATCATAAGAAATTTTAACTTCATTTTTGGATAAAATTTTAGTTCTATCTGTATTCAAAATTAACTCCCACTTCAGAAATTATAAAACATTATTTCCAAAATAATCAACTTATTTAACCATCTAAAATAAATAACATTATAGAATTAAATCAATCTTGTATAATATACAATTATCTATTATTTCAAAGTTTCTTTATAATAATATTTAGATAGCTATGTCATTACAACAATTCCCATATATTCCATATAGATAAATAATCAATGGTATTAAGTTACGAATGAAGTAATATGTTTTTCAAGATTAATGAATCTTAACAACTAAACATAGAGCACAACATATTTGAGAGGATTTAAAATTATTTCAGGAAAAATATATTTAATGTTTTGAAATTAAATATTCCTCCTTGATGAATATAAAATATTAATAATAATACACAATGCAATGAATTTGAAAATAATATCACACAAAATAATGAACAAAAATAACATTTAACTAGCGAAAGTTATTCAAACGTGAATATATTCAAATAGAATTCAATATTACATAGATTTCAGAAATTTAGTTTAAACATATAAGAAAATTTATTCAAAATAATGGGTTATATAATAATAAAATTAAAATTTCAATGGATATGTGAGATTGAACTGAATTTTAAATATTGTTGTATTGAAATGTCAGTTTCTCAATTATGATAAAAAAAGAAGATCATGTAAGTGTAAATATATATATATAAAAACTCAAAAATTTCTTTTATGGATTAAAAAATTAAAAAAATCCATTAATATTAAATAAAAATAGCACATTATTCAGAAAAAATATATATCAGATGAAAAAGCCATTATAAATATACATAAAAACCGATACTTAGTAAGAAAAAAGTCAATAAAAATTAACCGATTTTTAAATTATCTCTTTAATTTTTATATATATATAGATGTATTAAATTTAATAATGATTTGTAGCATTTTATTAAATTCTTATGGTACAAAAGTTATAAAATTTGATAAATACATGTTCAAAAATATAACCATAATATTTTATGTTTCATTTCATTATCAAAACCTAATCATAAAAACTATCAAATTTAGTATATTAAACATCATTTGTTAATAGTTTAACGACATAGTATTTCTCACTACACTCTGAATCTAATTATCCAACTATGAAATGGAATGTCCAAATGATTCTCTTTGGTATACTAGAAAATGTGAATCATAATATAATATGAAATCACGACCCTTATATTATAGAATATGAAATTTTTATTCAATATATCATTAATGTTTCTTGAAATCATATGGAATAATTCAATTGTGATTTGGTGGATTTTTTAAATATTGAAAAAAGACATGTAGAAAACAATATATTTCACTGTATTGAATTATGAACTAATAAAAATGCAATTGTTCTTATATATAGTTCAAACTATTTTATTTCTTTATCAGCATAAATACTAGAAATATATGGTGTATAATTTATATATTATTTAATAATTTGAATTCCAAAAATCTTTTAAATTTCATTTGTACATTTATTTGATTCAAAATAGTATAAAAATATAATCAATAAATCTAAATCTATGAATTAAAATTAAATCCCCCTAATTCATTTTAAAAACTATTTTTCTATCTATTTAAAATAATATTATTAAAATGTTTTCAATTAAAAAATTGCATCATCATTATATATCTGAACATCTATTAAATTTATTGAAAAAAATTTACTTAATGAAAACATAGTCTTCCATCTCCATTATAAACATGTTTCTCTAAAGAATATAAAATATATTTTTATACCAATATATAGGATCATTTTAAATCCCATATAAAGCATTAGAATGTTTTTAAATACAATTAGTAAAAAAATTCTTAAAATAATGAGGTTGTTTAATATGAACTTACATTATAATAAGACAATTTTTAGAAATATATTTAATTTATACTTGTTAAATAATAATGATTGTATAATATGGGTATGATATGATGATTCAATATGATTATGACCTATCCCAAAAATTTTTGATGAGGTTGGGTCATTAATTAGAATTCTTTGATTCTAGAATAATAAAACTAAAGGTTTGAACACTTGTTTTTATATGAGGAGGTGATGAATTTCAATCACTAAACGAGTTAAGAAAATTAGATTTTTATGCTTTTCTTATCGGAATTTTTGTGTGGAAGCGGGATTTTAAATGAAAAATAATGATTAAATGTTATGTTGGTTTGGAAAAGTGTTGATTAATCTGTAGGGGTTCCCCGTAAGTATAGAATTCTTATGTTATTGAGTGTTTTTCATTATTATTAATATTCACTCAACGTCCATACTCAATGCCACTCATAAAAAATCTCTTAATGCTTATATTTGGAAGGCGTTATTAAATTACACATTCATGAAGATTATCTCCTTGAATTCATGTAATGAACTGACCCATGTTACCCTCATGTCTTGAACCTGAACTGATCTACCACACAGGTTGGCCAAAATCACCCAAGCATCAGACAAAACTAGAGGGAATGATTTTTCCCTTGTTGTGTAAACACATCACATATATACACATGGAAATGAAATTGACATCATAAGTTTGTGAAATATATGTCATAACCATAAGAGGATAATATAAAAAATAACTATAAAAGTAGGTAAAACTTCAAAATACAAGTACAAATGTAGAGAACCAAAATGAAATAGCCACTATATATAATGTAATGAACGAATCCGACCTTCTCACCATAACCTACCCATCCTAGCTGCCATGAAACCCTCATCACCTCACTATAGAGATTTGTATTTCCCTATAATGGAATACATAAAAAAGAAATATGCTCCACTGATGAGGTGAGTAGGGTGTGAGATAACAGTCCCAATTAGATCATACCAATTTTTCCATAATATGTCTTTGTGTAAACTTTCATGTGTGATCATTTTTAATAAAAAATGGAATTACAAGCAGTAAAATGGTTTTATAGAAAACATGGAAATCATTTACCTTTTTATCATAATCTCATAACAAAGCAGGTATATCAATTTCAATGAACATTTCCATATAATTTTTTACAGGAATAAACATTCATATCAAGGATAAAAAAATTCATGGAAAACAAAATATAAGAAAAAGAATCAGAAACAAGGATCAATGTAGGTAAAACAAGCAGAATACTTGTACTAAAATAATTCATGTGACAATCTAGTTCATAGAACACAAGACATGAAAGTAGAGTAATACCCCATGACTAACCCCCAAACAATGTCAAGACCGGTCCCATAGAATAACATGACTATGTTATAGAGGAAATCCCAAAGAGAAAACCTAATGAAAATAAAAGGAAAATTGATGATAGCCTCAAGTTAAAACTTCCACCTACATACCCAATCAAACCCATGTTATCGTTTTTGAAAATACATTTCAATTCATTGAAAATACCCAGTTCCTTAATATTTTTCTATAACCACAGAAAAACTATTTTTGTTTAAAAACTCTTTTCATCACATACAATAAAACAAGCCAATTCCATGTGCAAATAAATTTATAACGAAATAACAACATGGTTTGTCAACATATCCTAGAGATAGAACCACCTATATCAAAACAATGACCTCACACACACTCAAGGGGATCCATTAACAACAGAAGCCCAATGATTAAAAAGAAGTAAATAGAATTAAATTCTCATAACAAGATTGATCCATTTTAGAAAACAAGGGGTATGCAGAAAGGAGGAAACCCACATACCTCAAGAATGAACGCCCACTGCACCATGACCTAACAAGGAATGACCTCTAGAATTATATCACATAACAAATCTAGAATTAAACACAATGGAAAACCAACTTATACCAATAGACATGATAACAAAACCCAAGTGAGCTACCCAAATCTATGGAAACAAAGAGTCTGAAAGGTTTCTTACCTGAAAAGATGAACCATAACTGCAACATATATTGAATGTCAAATAGATCGATCAAGAAATATCAGATACTCCTAAAATATCCATTAAATTTCCATGAGTGTAGATAAATTGATTACGTAAGATGAAACCAAACAAAATCATCCTCATGCATTTTTTAAAATCTATATGCATGCTGTTAGATAATGTATAACCCATTTATATGAGGTTTAACAACTAAAGAACCACATATGCTAGAAAAATGTAATTGTAGATTAAAAAACAAACTTTTTTTTTAAAATTACGATGTGTAAGGGATATTCAAGTCAAGTAACCTACCACAAAATGAAGTCTTTCATGACATTCATTTAGAAACTCTTACATGTCTTATAACATAGTTACACAGATTGAAATTGTCCTACATCCTATAGAAAAATCCAGATAAAGGTAAGGGTCAAAAAAAATATATGACTTCAACGTTATATAAGTACTCCCAATTTCTTTTTGGTCTTATACTAATCTTAAAATATGGAAAATAATGATGTGGTTACAAACATACCTGACAGATCGCTAAAAGGCATATTACAATATCCCCACCATAAATACCTTCTTTACTCAATAATTCATTTGGATGATGAAATCCCATGAAAAAATATGAGGCCACTACTTACTCGTCAATATATCCAATTTCCAGGTCTCATGAGAATATGACCCATGTTTCTATATCACCATGACAAAAAAATTGATTTCCCATGAAATAATTTCACTTGATATTAAACGATTTCAACTAATTTCTCCAAAATAGAATCATTTGGATCCAACTCAATTTCATTCCAACTCAAAACATCAGTACGATCGAGGTGGTACTTCTTGAGAAGAGATATGTAGAAAAAATAATGAATACACATCAACATAACTAGAAATCATAAAAGAAAATCAAAATGTTTGAGCCACTCAGTGACCAAAAATGGTCCAACATATAATAGAGCCAACATTACCTGTTTTCCAAACCAACGGTGACCTTACTTGAGAGAACAATTCAACAAAATCCAATCACTAATGGGAAATTTCATAGGAATACACCGCTGATCTGCATATGGTTTCTATCAACTCTAGACTATAACAAGATGTCGATGTACATCTTTAATCATTATTGACTTAGCTTATACTAATCTTGGTGCAACTACCGATTCTTCTCCCACATCCTCCCAACAAAGAGGTGATCTAAATGAGTGATCATATAATGCCATGATGTGAGCCATTATTTCTGTTGAAGTAAAATTTTTTATGAAAAAAAATCAACCAGTCTTATATGGATATCACATTATCATCTGAAATATAAGATGGAGGCACGAATCGTATCATCCAGAATCTAAATCACATTTTCTATCTGACTGTATGGATGTTGATGGTATGTCATTCTCAACATGTAATGAGTTACCATTTCCTCTCAGAGACTCCACCATATCCTCAATTATTACCTAGGACCCCTGTCCAAAACGATGATATAAGTACTCAAATGTAACCCCAATATAAATTTTACATATAGCTTACCTAGATATTCAACCATAGTAGTGACTTTTATCGAAATGAAATCAGAGGGCTCCTTCTAAAAATAAAAAACTACCTAGATATAAGTTTTAAAACATGGAGTCTATGTTAATCCAAAAACAAAACCCATGGATTCCTTATCCCATTTCCACACCTATACTGGACATGGAAGAGGAAAACCATATGTTTTCAAGTGTCCTTCCTTCATATGTTGATTTGTTTTACAATTGAACACATAGTCTGCAATGTAATGATTCATACCCAGCCACCAAATATTTTATCTCGTGTAACAATATATCTTCATAGTGCCTAGATTTATGTCCCATGAAGATAGATGATAATCATACCCGACTAAACATCTTGTTCTTGTTTGGATGATAACCCCTTCCCATTTTGGATCCTTCCATCTGTAGAAAGATATTAACAAAAAATGTTCTCCCCCCCAAAAGGCTTTCTTGAATCTTTCAAACCTCATCATATTGTTATTGGTTATATATAATAGACTCCACAAGAGATGATGATAAGTAAAAATTGGTTAGAACTATATCTGAAATATTCTTTTGAGGATCCAGCTAAAACTGAATAAAAATCCTCATCAGTTTCCACTCCTCCTTTGATTCTAGAATATCCAACAATGGCACATTCCTGATTGGAGGATATTAAATGAAATTCACATTCCCAATGTTTATGGAAATATCTATGTCAAATTTTTTAAGGTACTCAAACCATCACCTCTATATGAGATTCAGGTATTTTTGAGAAAATATATATCATAGACTCTTATGATTATAAAATACCATGATCCCATATATGAAAAAAGACAATTCCACCAACATTTAAGAATATATATAATTGTAAAAAGATATAAATAGTGAGTGGGGTAATGTTTCTCATGCTATCAAATATAATGAGAATGGTAAGCTACCACATAGTCATCTATCATAATAACACACTCTAAACCATCATAGAAGAATCACATAACACAACGTACCCCTTATCGGGCTCAGATATGATCAGAATTTGAGACGAAGTCAGAAGTCATTGTAGTTAATTGAAATAAGACTGACACTTCACATCCCATGTGAATTACACTAATTTATTAGTTAGAGTAGTCACAGGTGATTCCATCACATAAAAATCTTTAACAAACCAATTATAGTATCTATCAAGTCCAAGGAAGATCTGAATTTCAAAGAGATATTATGGTTCCTTCTATGAAAAAAAAATCACCTTCTCAATATTGAAAAATAATAAATTCACAGAAATATTTTTCCCTACAAAATTCACTTATTGAATCCAAAAAAATAATTTTAAAATCAATTCATAAAAATGGTGACTTCTCCATATTTGTAGAACCAAACTCAGATGGTTCTCATGATCACACTTAGATATCAAATAGGCCAAAATATTAACAAAAAAACACTACCAAAAAAATTGTAATATATATATGGAATATATGATTCATCAAATCATACAAACTATTTGCTTTTATTTAGACCAAATGACATCAAACAATATTTATAATGTCTATAACTTCTCTTGAACGTTTATTTTAGTATACCAGACGCTCGAACTCTGAGTAGATGATAACCTGACCGAATATCAATCATTGAAAACCACTTTTCCCTCATTAAATGATAAAACAGATCATCCAAATGAGGAAATGTATATTCTTACTTAACTATTCATTGGTTCAACTTCTAATATCTATATAAAATATAAGTGAACCATCTTCTTTGTTCATAAATAGCACAAGGTATGCTCTTGATGAAACACTAGAGTGAACAATTTTTTTTCCAATAGGCCATCTTACTAAATCTTGATCACTTTCAGCCCTTCTTGTTCAATATGATATGAAGGTATTGATATCAGATTTGTACCTAGTACCAGGTCAACCATAGACTCTACCTTTCTCTCTAGAGGAATACTAGATAATTTATCTGGTAAAATGCTAGTAATGTCTTGAACAATAATGAAAAAACCAACCACATGAGAAATGTCATCAGACTCAAACTTAATACTAGACAAAAAACTCAAGCTTTATGTCCGAAGGCCATACAAAAATCAGAAAATAGGTCCCACTACCCCTAAAGAACACAATAAATCCCATAAGAATCATGAAACGAGACAAAATGACAATAATAATGAACATCTTCCTGATGAGTGACAAGATAATCCATACCGATGATGACACAAAAAGATCTATATCAAGAATGAGAAAATCACATACCAAGCCTGTATTAGCTATTATTAACAAACAAGAGTGACATGGAAACCCCTTATCTTTCCTCCTTTCACGAGGTGTTACTAACTACATTAAAAGGGAAATAAATTCAGTAGGTTATTTAAGTATATCAAAGACATATATAGTTATAAACGAGTGGGAGGAAATGTTATGAAATAAAGAAATTGCTACTAGCGATGCTATAAGCATCATACCTCTCAATATTTTTGGACATATATCAACATCTTCTAGACACACATCTCCTAAATGAAAGTGATTCACTCTCAAGGTATATGGATAGATAATTATATTCATTGACGTTTATGACTGCACCATAATAGATTATGTTGTCAAAAAACCTTGAACACAACGCGGTGTACTGATAAACTGATATAAGAATTGTAAATAACCAATGTATCCATATTTGTTTCACATATTCACAGGAAGAAGACACTAAAATCTTGTGTTTCTAACCATTACACACTTATATCATGTTATAGGAACACTAATAGTTGTATTAGACTA
Organism: Viscum album; assembly: GCA_963277665.1. NCBI lineage: Eukaryota > Viridiplantae > Streptophyta > Magnoliopsida > Santalales > Viscaceae > Viscum > Viscum album. Next base: position 2,057,244,219 of record OY728133.1, on the reverse strand, counting down.
TGAAATGGAGGCTCGCTCTTATGTTCCACCCCACCACTAAAGCAATAATCCTTCTATATCCTCTTATTCCCATTCGTTCCACAGAAGCAACCAGTAGATAGAAGAGAATAGGATAAATATATAACCATTCCTGTCATATCCATATCTTCCATCATAGACATATCTATCATATACATAAAATTAGAATGTTTTAATATAAACACTTGTGATTTGATAATAGGATTCAAACCCTGTAGGTACTTTTAAGCCTACAACTAGTAATTCTTAACCATATCTAGAGAAAAATGGACAATACCAACAAAATGATAGGTGTACGTCAAAACAGAATTCTATACTTACTTTATGGACACGAAATCCATATATTTATCCAACATTAAGGACAATATAAATGACTACTGGAAGAATAGTGTTTCAAAACCCTTCAAACTCAAATATATGTGTCTGTCTACTTGGAAAATGAAATCCCACCATCGCTTACAGGAACCCTCAATCCTAAATTCTACACCCATAAACTTGATATTTTTAGGTTTCTCTGTGAATTTTAGTTTTGATTGATCACATCCATCATGTCATCTGCCTCTTGGGGTTCATTCGATTCATTATTGGATGGTGGATTGTAGCGCAAGAATTCTCATCATCAATCTCTCTTGGCTCCAGCTCTTGTGGGTACCTCAACCACTATTTTATGGAACTCAGAGTACATATTGATCAAAAAACAAACTACTAATATGATATAATTGATGATATTTTGATCCACTAGCAGATTCCCTTATGGATCATTAGTTACACCTCTCTAAGGAAGTTGTTAATGATGTCTTAGAGTCATATTGTTTCACACCGAAACAAAAGGACCGATCAGACAACAGTCTAAATGATATATAAAACTAGAAAATCATTGTTGAAACAAATATTGAAAACAAAAAAAACACTAGTGACACTTATCCCAATATTCCATGGAAACATGAATATAGTTTCTAAAAGAGAAGTTTAGGAACTTATTACAACATACCTCTCGGGTTCTGATAAACCTATCTTTAGTCTAACAGACATGACTTGATAGGAAATTTTGTAGAAAACTACATGGATCTAATACCATTTGGTAATGAATATAATAGGGTTACCATAAAAATCAGAACTCATCCCAATCTTCCACATACCCTAAGGGACTTCCTGATCCCTATAGACTTGCGATAAGCTCCAACACATCAAACAAAAAACTGGTGGGAATGATTTCACACAACCAGTACAAAATCATGGATTATATACTGTTGAGCCCTCTGGATGATTGTTGATTTCATGTCTATGTTTTATGTTTTAATAATCACAAATCATCACATACCATTAATGCTTAATCTGGTTTGATTTCTCATAAACTTAATTACAATCTGTAAATGAATATGTTATCATGTTTTTGTCTATGCTTATTGACTTACAAAGTATGTTGGAAGTCTTCTGGTTTCAACAGACATCGGAAGCACCGATCCATTCAACAGACATCGGAAGCACCGATCCATTCAACAGACATCGGAAGCACTGATCCAATATCAAAGGACAACGGTCGCTCTGATAAAACTGACTCACCGATGCAAATGACTCACCGATGAAAAATGACTCACCGATGCAAATGACTCACCGATGCAAAATGAGTCACCGATGCAAATGACTCACCGATGAAAAATGAGTCACCGATGCAAATGACTCACCGATGCAAATGAGTCACCGATGCAAAATGAGTCACCGATGCAAATGAATCACCGATGCAAATGAGTCACCGATGCAAATAAGTCACTGATCCAAATGAGCCACCGATCAAATGACTCACTGATGCTGATCAAATGAGTCACCGATGCAAAATGAGTCACCGATGCAAATAAGTCACCGATGCAAATGAGCCACCGATCAAATGACTCACTGATGCTGATCAAACTGACTCACCGATGCTGATCAAATGACTCACCGATGCAAATAATCCACCGATCAAATGAGCCACCGATCAAATGACTCACCGATCATACTGACTCACTGATCAGATGACAGACCGATGCTGATCAGTCTGATTCACCGATGCTGATCTATCTGAGTCACCGATCATTACTCACTAATGCTGATGACCTACCGATCACTTGATTCTTCAATAGTCATAAACAACTGTTTGAATTTCTTTATCTTTATCTTTATTTAATCTAACCAACGGTCATATTAGGTATATTTTAATGCTCTGTCAAATTATTAATAAAGGTTGTCGGATGTCAGGAAACCGTACCTCGTACCTGCGGAAAGGAAACTTTTTCTGTCTTCCGAAGCACGTGACATAAATACAAGAAGACTCTGCTGAAGAGAAAAGATAGAGTTGATAGAAGAACACAAGATATACAGAGGAAAAGAAAGAGAAGGAAGAACCAATCATAACAGAACCTCATACTCAATCAAGCCTACTCAAGAAGAGTTCTGTGCATACAAAAGAACATTGAAGAACTTCATCGACTACATCTCACTGCTTTTGAGCCTGAAGCATTCGACACTCTTCCTCTCAAACAAAAATGAGAAAAGGACTCAGAATAAATTCTGATCAAATACAAAAGAGTCCAGATCTACACTGAGATCACCAGAGCCATTTCTAAACTTTACATATCTGCTCTGTGATACATTTGTTTTACATTTTGAGCAGTGTGTGTTATCTGCTATATTAAACACACACACTGACTCCTGTACTTTCACTAGAGGATCTGTAAATCCTCAGCAAACCTTTTTACACTTCATTTCCCACTGTGGATAGTGGTAGAGGTCGTATGAGACCTGGACAGCTCTAAGCTGTTGTTTGTTTTCCCACACAGAACTGTGGTAGAGGTCTTGTGACCTGGACAGTGTGTTCACTGTTGTTAACCCCGATCTAGGGTGTGGATCATTTTTTATATAAACTTTTGAGAGGACTAAGTCTCGGCTTGAGACTGAACCTCTTGGTTAATTCTCTGTGTTTGTAGCTACATACTTTATCCATACTACATATTTATTTCATATTCCGCTGCTATTACTTTGAAATATAATTTATTTTCAAAGCTACTTTGATAGTTAAACTCGCAAGTGTTTATATTTATTATAGACCAGTAAGTTAGTTTCAAAAGTTAATTTAATCATAAGATTAAGTTAACCGAGAACTAATCAATCTTTGAGAAACTAATTGAACCTTTATAATCTGTATAAATTCACTACAGTTTAATCTGTTTTTGAAATAGGGGGATTTTTAATCAACATTGTTTTTTAACAGAAAATTTTAATTGGAACTCAATTCACCCCCCTCTTGAGTATCCACTCCGACCAACACTTGGTATCAGAGGTTGTTAATATTTTCTAACCGTACTCTGTTTTCAACTGTGATTTTAGTTGTATTTTAAAGTTCTTAAAATTTCTTTTATTTTTTAAATTTTTATCTCTTTAAAATTCTTTTTGTAATATCATGGATAATAGACTTGAGGGTGCTGCCACTAACCGGCCACCTTTCTTTAATGGAAATAACTATGCTCAGTGGAAACTTAAAATGAAAATTTACTTAGAAAGTATGAGCTTTGATATTTGGACTGTCATTGAAGCTGAATATAAAATTCCCAGTACTGATAGATCTACTTGGGATGAACCAACAAAGACTGCTTACAATAACAATTGTAAAGCTATGAGTGCTCTGTACTGTGCTCTAGGAGATGAAGAATTTAATAGAATTTCTGCATGTAAAACTGCATATGAAATTTGGGATACCTTAGCTATTTCTCATGAAGGAACAACTAATGTTAAGGAGATGAGATTGAATACCTATACTATTAAGTATGATAATTTTAAGATGAAGCCTGATGAACCCATTTCTGATATGTATCTCAGGTTCAATGAAATTGTCAACACAATGACTTCTCTGGGAAAGGATGTTCCAGCAAAGGAGCAAATCATGAGAATTTTGAGATGTCTACCTGAAAGATGGAGAGGAACCTCTGTCTCCATTAGAGAATCATGTAACATTGCTACTCTACCTGTCAAGGAATTAATTGGTAAGCTGATGATGTATGAATAGGAGCTTAAAGTAAATAAAGAAGAAGATGATGAACCTAAAAGGAAGTCTATTGCCTTCAAGACTACAACCTCAAAGAATAAGGAAAAGGAAAAGCCTCAAGCTATCAATGAAAGTTCAAGCAGTGAGGAAAGTGAGAGTGATTCTGACAGTGATGCTGAGATGGCTCACATTGCTAGAAGATTCAAAAAGTTTTATAGGAAAAAGAAATTCTTTAGAAAACCAAATTACAAGGGAAAGTATGACCAATAAGGCAAATGGAAAAAGGATTGGAAGAAGGCTGACAGAACTGATGATGCTGTCTGATATGAGTGCAAAAGAAAAGGACACATAAAAACAGACTGTCCAAAGCTGAAATACAGAAAGAAGTTTGAATACAAGGATAACAAGTACAAGAAATCCATGAAGGCTACTTGGAGTGCTTCAGAAGACAGCACAAGTGAAGCTGAATCTTCAGACTCTGAAAGGAATCGAGCCAACATGTGTTTTATGACAAACACTTCTGATGTAACATCAGAAACTCCTGCTTCAAATTCATATTATTCTGGAGATGATTCTGAAGGTGATAACATGTCTAAATCTGAACTGTTTGAATATTGTGATATGCTTGAAGAAACCTGTAATGAGCTTAAGGATAAATATAAAGGTTTAAAGAAACAGTATGCTTTAAGTGTTAAGCATAAATCTGATCTGGATATAGAAGTAGAAAAGAATGCTCAGTTTCTTAAAGAGAATACTGAACAAAAATTGTCTAATGAACAACTCAGAAAAGACATAGAGAAGTTCACAAATGGCAAGAATACTCTAACAAAGATTCTAGGAAAGCAAGTTGCACCTAGATATACTACTGGTATAGGATACCAACCTGGACAAAGAAAAGTTGCCAAAACTAGATTCATTCCTAAATCTGGATAGAAGATAGTTAATTCTGGAACTTCATATGCCTCAACCAGTTATATTCATAGTTATGGATCTAATAAGGTTTATCTTTCAAAGAATGTTAATTCTACAAATTATATGAGACTCATTAAACAAATATGGGTACCTAAAGTATTATTGGCTAACATGTATGGACCCAAGAAGATCTGGGTACCAAAATCATCTTCCATCTAAATCTGTTTTGTAGGAGACCTGATTGAAGAGCTTTCACAATAAGATATGGTACTTAGACAGTGGATGTTCAAGACATATGTCAGGAGACTTTTCATGTTTCAAGAGCTTAGTAAAAGTTGATGGAGGCTTTGTCACTTTTGGTGATAATTCAAAAGGAAAAATCATCGGCTTAGGCCAGATTGGTAACACTGATTCAATCTTGGTTTCTGAAGTTTTATTTTTAGATGGACTTAAATATAACTTGTTAAGAATTTCTCAATTGTGTGATGATGTTTTTTATGTGAAATTTAAAAATGATTCTTGCAATGTTTTTAGCTCTAAAAATGTTTTAGTATTTTCTGCTTTAAGAAATGAAAATGTTTATGCTGTTGATTTAGATTCCTTAGCTAAGCAGAATATTCCCTGCTTAAATGCTTTTCATAAAGAGTCTTGGCTTTGGCACAGAAGATTAGGACACTGCAATGTACACTCACTTAGAAAACTTTCTAGGAAGAACTTAGTTAGAGACTTACCCAAACTTGAATTTCCAACAGAAAAAGTTTGTAATCCCTGTCAAAAAGGAAAGCAACATAAAGTTTCTTTTAAATCAAAGAAAGAAGTGTCAACTTCTCAACCTCTCGAGTTGGTTCACATGGATTTATTTGGACCTTCTATAGTTTCTAGTTTAAATGGGAAGCACTATGTCTATGTTCTCGTAGATGACTTTTCTAGATATACTTGGGTATATTTTCTAGCTCACAAAAGTGAAGCTTGTTCTTACTTTGTTAAATACTCCAAGTCTGTAGAAAATCTTAGTGGACTCAAGATTAAGACCCTAAGAAGTGATCATGGTCGTGAGTTTGAAAATCATGAGTTTGATTCTTACTGCTCACACAATGGCTATAGTCACAATTTCTCTGCCCCTAGGACACCCCAACAAAATGGTGTAGTAGAGAGAAGGAATAGAACCCTGCAAGAAATAGCTAGAACCATGCTCAATGAATATGAACTGCCTATTTACTTTTGGGCTGAAGCTGTTAATACAGCTTGCTATGTCATTAATAGAGTTTTGATCAGACCAGTTCTTAAGAGGACCCCTTATGAGTTGTGGAACCATAGGAAACCTATGGTTAACTACTTTAAAGTTTTTGGCTGCAAAGTCTTCATTCTCAATACTAGAGACAATCTTGACAAATTTGCATCCAAGAGTGATAAAGGAATTTTCCTAGGTTACTCTATCTCTAGTAAAGCCTATAGAGTTTTCAATAAAAGAACCAAATGTGTGGAAGAATCTTTTCACATCAAATTTGATGAAACTGATCCACATGAACCTAAAATCTCTCTTGAAGATGATCTCTCTGGTTTGAATCTCAATGATAAATACAATGGACCTATAGTTAAAACATCCAGCTCTGGAAATTCTCTAGAACCTGCTTCTATTGAACCTCAATCTGTAGATGAATCTGAAATCTCTAGCCCTATCTTTTCAAGACCATCTAGGACTCTAAAGAACCATCCTTTAGATGCTGTTGTAGGAAATCTCGATAGAGGAACACAGACTAGAGCTTCTCTAAGAAATCAGGTTGAACATCAAGCCTTTCTTTCACAGTCAGAACCTAAAAATATCAATGATGCTATCAATGATGAGTTTTGGGCAATGGCTATGCAAGAAGAACAAAATCAATTTGAAAGAAACAAAGTCTGGAAATTAGTAGAAAGATCTAAAGACACTTTGACCATATGCAAAAAATGGGTTTTTAGAAACAAAGTTGATGAATCTGGAAACATCATTAGAAATAAAGCTAGGCTAGTTGCACAAGGTTACAATCAAGAAGAAGGAATTGACTATGAGGAAACCTTTGCACCTGTAGCTAGATTAGAGGCTACTAGGATCTTACTTGCCTATGCATCACATATGAATTTCAAGCTATATCAAATGGATGTCAAAAGTTCTTTTCTATATGGTTTTATTGTTGAAGATGTTTTTGTAGAACAACCACCTGGTTTTTTAAATCCTCATTTTCCAAATCATGTTTTTAAACTTTCTAAAGCTTTTTATGGTTTAAAACAAGCTCTAAGAGCTTGGTATGAAAGGCTTTCAAACTTTTTTTATATCAAAAGGATTTACAAAAGGAGTAGCTGATCCCAATATTTTTATAAAAAGGATTTCAAAAGATGTACTAATAGTACAAATATATATTGATGATATTATTTTTGGATCTTCTAAAAATTCCTTATGTACTGATTTTTCAAAGGTTATGCAAAATGAATTTGAAATGAGCTTAATGGGAGAGATTAAGTATTTTCTTGGTTTTCAAATTCTTCAAACTAAAGATGGAATTATTTTAAATCAAAGTAAATATACAAAAGATCTTTTAAAACGTTTTGGATTGGATAGTATTAAGGAAAGTGATACACCTATGAGTACTACCTGTAAATTGGATACAGATGAAGCTGGGAAACCAGTGGATCAAACCAATTACAGAGGTATGATTGGGAGCTTACTTTATCTTACCGCTAGTCGACCAGACATTATGTTCAGTGTATGTATGTGTGCTAGATTTCAAGCTAATCCTAAAGAATCACACTTACTAGCTGTTAAAAGGATTTTTAAGTATCTTAAGTATACTATAAATTTAGGTTTGTTTTATCCAAAAGGACAATCATTTAACCTAACTAGCTATTCAGATGATGACTTTGCTGGATGTAAGTTAGATAGGAAGAGCACATCTGGAACATGTCATTTGCTTGGAAAATCCCTAGTATCATGGTGTAGTAAGAAACAGAATTCAGTTTCATTGTCTACTGCCGAAGCAGAATACATAGCTGCTGGTAGTTGCTGTGCACAAATTCTGTGGATGAAACACACTCAATTTGATTATGGATTTGATCTTAAACATGTTTCAATCAACTGTGACACTAATAGTGCAATAAATATATCTAAGAACCCTGTGTCTCACTCTAGAACTAAGCACATTGATGTCAGACATCACTTTCTAAGAGATCATTATCAAAAAGGTGATGTTTCTTTGAAATTTATTAGCTCTGAACATCAATTAGCTGATATCTTCACAAAGCCTTTATGCTCTGAAAGAATGAAATTTATTAAACAAGAGTTGTGTATGATTGATCTGTGAAACTGATCTGTGAAACTGATCTGTGAAACTGATCTGTGAAACCGATCTGTGAAACCGATCTGTGAAACCGATCTGTCACACCGATTTTTTTTATATATATTGTAATAAATTAGTAAATTTCTTTTATACTTTTTATGGGAACCCTAAACGATAAAATAAATGATATTCGGCTATTTATCCTCCCTAAACCTTTGACCTTTCATTTCCCGCCGAACCTTTCAACCTCTCTTCCCCTCTACTTCGAACCTTCGAACTCCTGCCTTCTCAAAATCCTCGAATGGCTAAGCAAAAGAGACCGAGAAAAGGACAGGATATCCCTGTAACTTCAAAGCGTGCTCGAGGCGAGTCGAGTAGTACCTCTCAACTATCAGTAAATCCAAACCTGGAAACTCGGATTGTTGCTGTAGAAAAAGAAGTAAACTCTGCCTGGCTTTTGTCAAGTAAGTCACTGTTGCTACAAGTTCTTGAATCGCAAGGATGGATAGACTGGTTTTATGACAACACTCGAATAGACTACCCGAAGCTGGTACATGAGTTCTATATGAATATGGAAATCACTTTAGATGGTGTGGAGGCTGCTAGGATGTCGTCTGTGGTAAAAGGAAAGAAAATATCCTTCTCATCTAAGCAGTGGGCTGAGTGCTTGAATGTCCCTCATGAAGGTCGGTATGAGGATTATGCTGGGAATATTCCTCCAACATCTGATTACTTCTCTTATGAATTAGCACTGGAGCTTCTGACAGGAAACAGTGAGTCACGAAGAATCACAGCTTCAGAATTAGATGGTGAGTGCAGACTTCTTTTCAAGTTTATTCAGCACCAACTTTGCCATAGGAGAGGATATTTTGCTGCTGTAAAGTATCAGGATGTTTTCCTGTTGTTTCTTCTGAAAACACATGAGAAGATCAATTTGTGTAGATATGTGATGGTACACATAGCTGGAATGATAAAACCGTCCAAGAACGCAACTTCCTTGTTTTATTCAAAGATGATATCTACCATGCTCAAGAATCTAGATTGTATTGATGAAGATGATGAAGTTAATGAAACATATCATACCTTCTGTCTCAACAAAGAGATCTGCAAGAGGATGAAAATAAATTGGAATCCATGGAAGAAGTGCTGGGTTGCAGATGAAGATAAATTGTATGAAGCCTACAATCCCATAGATCATGGCAAGAGGCCAAAGGATTTGAGAGACCCTGGCTTGAAACCAAATGAGGAACCAATTTATTCTGATGATGATGAGCAAGAAGAAGGAAAGGATGAGGCCACCGAAACCCAAGAGCAAGAAGAATCTGTGACTGAGGAAGGAAGTATGTCATCTCTTGATGATAGGAGTGATCCTGACACTGCCAGTCCCAAAAGAAGAATAGAATTTGGACCTTCTAGTCCACCCTTAGCCCTACCAGAATCAGAACCTATTCTTGGTGATGAAGAAGATTCTGACACTGAAGAATATCACAATGAATCTTCTGAGAAGAGTGAAGATGGTCGTGCTGATGAAGCTGAGGCTATTGCTGATGGTGATAACAGACCAGTGGATGGTCTTTCTGAAGATCAAATGGAATCACCTCAATCAGTACAAGAAATACATATCAGTGTCAAGGATGATTCACCAAAAATTAGTGGAACAACAAGCTATGAGAAACCAAAATACACCCTGTGTGCTGCTGTTTGGGATGACTACCCTGGTTATGCTGTGTTGGGCTTAGAATATTCTGAAGACGAAGAAGCAATGCCAGAATCTACTGCAGCTGTGAAGAGGAACCTCCCACGAGAAGCAAGGTCTGTTCCTACTGTTGATCCTACCAATAATAATTTACCTAGTTCAGGAATCTCTCAAGCTGATCTTGATAAGTTTAAGTTTGAATTGATAACTGCTATGAGAACCATAGTTAGAGAAGAAGTTTCTAATGCTCTTACTCAAGTGTCTCTACAAGTTTCTGAAAATTCATTGGAAGCCTTCTCACAGAGAGTATCTAATGATGTGAAGCCAGACCTCGCCAATACTGGTGAACTTATTGGCAGGCAAATAGCCTTTTTGAATCAGACTATGAAGGATCTTCACACCGGCCTGGTATCTCTAACAAGCGAATTCCGGTCAACCATCTCTGGTATGATGGAAGTTTTGAGAAATTTGATTGAACATCTCAACAAGTCTGACCTGAGGAAGTTGAAAGCTGAGTTAACTCACATAGTTAGCCAAGCCAGTACAGGCAAGGTAACCAAGATCACTACGCGTGAGATAGAAGCTCTAAGAGAAGTTGTGCATGATGAGTTAGCTGCTGTTAGACAAATTCTTGACTTAGAATCTTTGAGGAAGATGAAAGATCTCTGTGATAACAGTCATAAGATGACATTGGTATATTCAGCAGATACTAAGAAAGCCCTGCAAGAGATCAAAGAGAAAGTTGATAACTACTTTTCTAAGATTTATACAAATCATGAGATGACTGCAAGCTTCAAGGTGTTGGCAGAGAATCTGAAATTACCTTCAGTCACTCAGGCCTTCAAAACTCAAGTTCATCAGTTGCAAAATTTTGTCCCTTCCTTGGCACAGTTCATGGAGAATAAAGATGATTTTGAAAAAGCTATGAAGTATGGAGCAGAAGTCATTCAGGACTTTATTCATCCTTTGAAGCCCTATTTGCATGCAAAGGCCACTGCCATAGTACTTCCTACTTCTGAACCTCTCAGTGATTCTGATATAGCTCCAAATCAGCTATCTGTTTCTCAAGCTCTCTCTCAATTAAGCCCAGTTCCTCAGAAAGCTTCTCAATCAGCTCCTGTTTCTCACCAACAACCCTCTGTGGTACCTGCTCCTACACCTGCCCGAGTTGTCCTACCACCACTTCAGATTCGCCAAGCCCAGCATGTCTCCAAGCCTTCAAACTTACCCACTATTGATCCCAAAGACAAAGGCAAAGCCCCTTTGTATCCCACCAAATAGTTGTATATTGTTTTTGATGGGGTGAACAATGTGATACTTGTAATAATCTGTACTTTATAAATTTTTTTTATCTCTACTCTCTGCTGACTATTTTTACTTTCACTTTCTCTTATCTGTTTTCCCTCCTTTTTGATTATCCCAAAGGGGTAGAAGAACAAGAATACCTTATGGGAGAAGAACAAGAATACTTTATGGGAGAAAATATGTATATATCCCAGGTGGAGAAATCTGTATAATATATATGGGTAATCTAAATTAAGGGGGAGATTTATATATCTCTTTATATTTATTCTTCTTATGGTTTAATTCTCATTATGCTTTTATTAATGATATATCATATTATTTATATTTAATGATAAAGATTTGTGATTATCAAAAAGGGGGAGATTGTTGAGCCCTCTGGATGATTTTTGATTTCATGTCTATGTTTGATGTTTTAATAATCACAAATCATCACATACCATTAATGCTTAATCTGGTTTGATTTCTCATAAACTTAATTATAATCTGTAAATGAATATGTTATCATGTTTTTGTCTATGCTTATTGACTTACAAAGTATGTTGGAAGTCTTCTGGTTTCACCAGACATCGGAAGCACCGATCCGTTCAACAGACATCGGAAGCACCGATCCATTCAACAGACATCAGAAGCACTGATCCAATATAAAAGGACAACGGTCGCTCTGATCAAACTGACTCACCGATGCAAATGACTCAACGATGAAAATGACTCACCGATGCAAAATGAGTCACCGATGCAAATGAGTCACCGATGCAAAATGAGTCACCGATGCAAATGACTCACCGATGCAAAATGAGTCACCGATGCAAATGAATCACCGATGCAAATGAGTCACCGATGCAAAATGAGTCACCAATGCAAATGACTCTCCGATGCAAATGAGTCACCGATGCAAATAAGTCACCGATACAAATGAGCCACCGATCAAATGAGTCACCGATGCTGATCAAATGAGTCACCGATGCAAAATGAGTCACCGATGCAAATAAGTCACCGATGCAAATGAGCCACCGATCAAATGACTCACCGATGCTGATCAAACTGACTCACCGATGCTGATAAAATGACTCACCGATGAAAATAAGCCACCGATCAAATGAGCCACCGATCAAATGACTCACCGTTCAGACTGACTCACTGATCAGATGACAAACCGATGCTTATCAGTCTGATTCACCGATGCTGATCTATCTGAGTCACCGATCATTACTCACTAATGATGATGACCTACCGATCACTTGATTCTTCAATAGTCATAAACAACTATTTGAATTTCTTTATCTTTATCTTTATTTAATCTAACCAACGGTCATATTAGGTATATTTTAATGCTCTGTCAAATTATTAATAAAGGTTGTCGGATGTCAGGAAACGGTACCTCGTACCTGCGGAAAGGAAACTTTTTCTGTCTTCCGAAGCACGTGACATAAATACAAGAAGACTCTGCTGAAGAGAAAAGATAGAGTTGATAGAAGAACACAAGATATACAGAGGAAAAGAAAGAGAAGGAAGAACCAATCAGAACAGAACCTCATACTCAATCAAGCCTACTCAAGAAGAGTTCTGTGCATACAAAAGAACATTGAAGAACTTCATCGACTACATCTCACTGCTTTTGAGCCTGAAGCATATGACACTCTTCCTCTCAAACAAAAACGATAAAAGGACTCAGAATAAATTCTGATCAAATACAAAAGAGTCCAAATCTACACTGAGATCACCAGAGCCATTTCTAAACTTTACATATCTGCTCTGTGATACATTTTTTTTACATTTTGAGCAGTGTGTGATATCTGCTGTATTAAACACACACACTGACTCCTTTACTTTCACTGGAGGATCTGTAAATCCTCAGAAAACCTTTTTACACTTCATTTCCCACTGTGGATAGTGGTAGAGGTCGTATGAGACCTAGACAGCTCTAAGCTTTTGTTTGTTTTCCCACACAGAACTGTGGTAGAGGTCTTGTGACCTGGACAGTGTGTTCACTGTTGTTAACCCCGATCCAGGGTGTGGATCATTTTTTATATAAACTTTTGAGAGGACTAAGTCTCGTCTTGATACTGAACCTCTTGGTTAATTCTATGTGTTTGTAGCTACATACTTTATCCATACTACATATTTATTTCATATTCCGCTGCTATTACTTTGAAATATAATTTATTTTCAAAGCTACTTTGATAGTTAAACTCGCAAGTGTTTATATTTATTATAGAACAGTAAGTTAGTTTCAAAAGTTAATTTAATCATAAGATTAAGTTAACTGAGAACTAATCAATCTTTGAGAAACTAATTGAACCTTTATAATCTGTATAAATTCACTACAGTTTAATCTGTTTTTGAAATAGGGGGATTTTTAATCAACATTGTTTTTTAATAGAAAATTTTAATTGGAACTCAATTCACCCCCCTCTTGAGTATCCACTCTGACCAACATATACACTTGGAAAATAATGATATAGAGGTATTACAAGAAATATATTTCATAACAGTATGAAGATAAAAAAAAATACTACAAAAGTATATTAAACTCAAAAAGACAAGTCCAATTATAGAATTCAAAACCAAATAGCTACTCCATATGATGGCCTAGAGAACTCCCACAATCTCAACACCAGATAACCAACCCAATTCACACAACACATCACTTCTTCACTAAGGAATCTTGATGTTACCTATAATGGAATACATAGAAAGGTCTATGAACTAAAAAATAGGTGTTCAGGTTATTAAAAAATTAGATCAATAGGATCCAACCAATCTATTTTATAAAAAATCTATATATTACAATTCACCTGTGCTCATTTTAAATAAAATGTGGAATGATAAGAAGAAAAATGGTATTGTAGAAAAAATTGATTTTTTTCCTTTTTATCACATTTTTAAAACAATGTAGGTATATTAATTTCATATCAAATTTTTCGTATCATTTTTTGCAAGCATAAACATACATACCAAGGAAAAGAAATCCATGAAAACAATATAGAAGTATACATATGAGTACTTAGGATCACTATAGGTTAGGCAATAAATATACTTATAGAGTTATCAATCTTGTACACATCCTATTCCAAGAACGTTTTTCTAGAAAAGGGAAGAATACTATTGGAGTAACCCCCCCAACAATGTCAATATTAATCCCCTAGAATAATATTCCATTGGAAAAAAGAAGAAATACCCATGACAACCCCCCATGATAATCACAAAAAAATGGATGATGGCATCTAGATAAACCATCCACCTATGTACCAAAGGTAACTCGTGTTATTTTTTTTCAGAAATCCATTTCAGTGATTGGAAAATACCCATTTTATTATAATTTATCAATAACCATGGAAAACCCATTTCTCTTTGAAACATAATTTCAACACGCAAAAAACAGTAATTCCAAATCTATGTATAAACTGATTTTTAAATCAATAACAATAAGATTCATCAACATAGGGTAGATACAAAACCGCCAACCTCAAAACTTATGTCGCACATGCCCAAAATGGGATCCACTAACAATGAAAGCCCAAAGATGAAAAAAATCTCATAGAATCCTACCCTAATCAAAATATTGATCCAATTTATAAAAAAAGAGGTCAGAAGAAAATAGGAAATCCAAAAAGCCTAAGAACAAATGTCGGTCACATCATTAACAATAATGGAATGGTGTCCGGAATGAGATCCCAAAACAGATCTAGAACAAGTAAAGAAGCAATGCTAATGTAGACCAATAAATTTGGAAATGCAACCTATGGGAACTACCATGATCAATGAAAGTGAAGAAGAAAAAAGGACACTTATCAAGAGAGATAAAACACAATGGAAAAGAATATCAAATGTCAAAATGATTAATCTAGAAGGAGAGGAGTCTCCCAATATTTCGAAGTTATTTATTTGGGTCGAGTGTAAGATTGTTTGGAGGAAGAACCAAAAAAATATCAAACGAACACATATTTAAAAAATTGTCAGCATTCTGTTACATGATATGTAACCTGATTACATGATGTATAATAACAAAAGTACCACATGCACCAGAAAACACATCACCTCATATTAAAACTATACATTTTATTAACTCAGGACATGCATGTTCTCTTCACTTCATAAAACCTCTCACTGAATAATTTATTTCCCAACATGCATCTAAGAGCTATTACACATCATGTAACATAGTTACACATCAACAAATTCTACTACATCATATAGAAAAAACTGAAAAAATAAAAGTGTCTAAAAAATCTATAAATTCATAATTATTGGTATCCTCCCAATCATTATTGTTATATACCAAAAATAAAATAGGGGGGACCACGACATGGTTAAGGACATACCTGAAAGATCGGTAACATGATATAATAATTCATCTAAAATGATTAATGGAATAAATATCTAAACTGAGATCATGATTCCTTGGAAACTCATATATGTAGGAATTACCAAGAATAATAACCCAAATTCTCTTGGTCGAGTTGTATAATAAAAATTTTCCTAAAAATATCGCATATTAACCAACTGAATGATAACTCACAGATGGTAAATATTAAATTTTATATAGAAAAATATGATGGGAAATGATAAATAAGAGATGAAGTATGATGACCACCAATTAAATCCCTCAATGATATCACACTCATATCTAATAATGAAATTTTAACTGACAATATTGTTTTCTACTAGTCTTTAATACAAAGGGGGGTTCCTCAACTTCAATACACCCATTAAATAACCATAATTTTTATATATTATAGTAGTGTTAATGAAAAAATATTTATAATAAGGTATTAAAATTTAAAAAATTCAAAGAGTACCATAATAAAAATTACCCCTTCATCAGTCTTAAATTTATGGGTCATTCATTATAATTCTATGAATATCTAGCTTCTTAATTCCCTCAATATAGGATTACATTGATTTACCCTCATTTAGATTTAATAAATATGAGTCTTAGTGAATATCTATCATGATAAAACTTCATTAAACCTCAATAATCACTTATATTTTTCATATTATAAGGGAAAATAATAGATTATTTTTATAACCTAAAAAACCCTTTGAGTAAAGAGCTTAATCTAGGTGTCAAATTATTATTGTCAATTCTATTGATCTTTTTCTAAAATTTATATGATATGTTTGACATATTTTATATATTTTCCCATCCACCACAAAAAATGAAAATTATGAAAATTCCCAATGATTTTAAATGGTTCACTACTAAGGGATAGTGCAGCAAGAATACCCATAAAATTATGCTCGTGTAAAAAAATCACCAATAATTCTTATTTCAGTGGATACAATAAATTTTTCATATTCACATTATATTAGGATTAATAACATTAAAATCTATTTAGTAATTAGTTAACTTCCTCCCTTAGATAAATTTTATGGACCTCTCTTTTCTGACTAATTTGGATAACAATATCCTTGCTTTACTAATATAATGATCTCTTACATGTTTCTAATAATGTGTTAAATAGTTTTCATTCATTATAAATTATCTAATATTATTTTTAAATGAGGTGTATTACTTAAACAATATACTACCATTAAATCATTTATGTTCACCCATGAGTCTCATTAAATGGGAAATGTTGGGTCTGCAACTGAAATCAGATTATTTAAAAACATTTCCTGATGTAAGGTGATATGAACCTAGATAAACATAAATAAATTTAAATAATTTCATGCTTACATCTCAAAATGTTGACACAATCCCGAAATATAAGTGTATAGTTTCTATTATTAGATTAAATACATAAGAAACTCATTTTACAACACTTCTTAATATTTCATTACAATTAAGCGATACTAAAAATTGTTGTACAATTACCAGAATTTATACTCATATTCAATGCTTGGGGAGTGGAAACATAGTTATCTAAAATACATAGTAATGGAAATATCATCAGCATTTCATTAATGGTTATATAATAATATTCATAGAAACGATGAAAATGGAATAGAACTATTTTTAAAAAGAATATAGAATATTTAGAATTATTTATAACCCATTATATCAAGACATGTAATATCAAAATAAAGAAAATATAAAATTGAATTAGAGTGAAAAAAACATTAGTGAAACTATAATCCATTGAAAATAATCATAACATTAAAGATATAAAATGTTATGAAAATGAAAAATAACTATAAATCATATCACTAACTGAGGTTTAAATATATTAAAATAGTGGTATAGAAATCATTATATGAATCCTATAACATGATAGAGCATGAATCACTATTGAGTTTTCACAGTATAGAAGACATCACTATATAATTCCCAGAAAAAGTATAGTTGAGGAAACACTAATTGAATCCTATAACATAATGGAGTAAGCCTCACATCCATATTATCATAGTAGAGAAAGAATAAATAGAGTATTACCATCAATATTTTAGATTATAAATCACTACTTGATTCACATAGTATAGTATATCAAGCATCAATTCCTGATTTTAATAGTGTAGTGAGCATCAATACATTACTACAATAGTTATCTCATGATAAAAAAATCCTTAACGAATGAATTTAAAGAAAATAAAGGGCCTAAAAATCATAATAATAATCATCCATAAGTATGTGTGCCCATAGAGAATTAAAATATTTATTGTTCATATATCATATAACTATATTATAGAGAATAAATGGATTTCCTGATTAAAATTTTGAGAATATTCTATTATGAATACATATTATGAAGCATAATATTTTCTTAAAAATAGCACCAATGTAACATAAGAAAAATTAATGATGTTGAAATAGATTAAAAGTTCATTTTTACAGTTATATGATAATTAAATTTAAAATTAATCATAAGTCCCCATTTTAATTTGGTGAAAGTCATCAAAAATGATTTATTTGAAATCAAATACGTTGATCATCGTAAAAAAATAAAAAAATATTCTATTAGAAAATTGTTTTAAAAAACAAAATTTTATGATATAGTGATGCTTTCAAAACAATTATTTGATAAGACATAAAAACTCATGTCTAATTCTTAAAAAAATAAACATTAAAATTTAATTTTAAAATAAATGTTAACTTTTCAAAATAAATCATAAAATTTCAAAAAATATATGAATTTTTCTTACTATTAACAAAATCATAAAGAGTTAAAATAATTTTGAAAAACATTTTATTAAATAGATATTATGTTTCATAAATAACAAGTATAATATATAGATAAAATATATGAAAGAGTTAATAGGGAAAAAATTTACTATACTAGAAAAAGATCATGTTATGAGCCACATTTAATAATCATATTCAAAATTATTAATTGTTTTTTTAAAATAATTACTTTTAAAAAGGTTATTTAATAATGTAACTTTGAAAAATATATTAAGATATTTATTAGAAATTTTTTTAAGATAAAAAATTTATTTTTAAATGATTTAAAACAATAAAAAAATTACATTTCATTATTGATAGAAAAAAGTGTTAGAAGAGTGACAATACTAATTTACTAAATAGGACAAGGAAAATATAAAATGTTAGTTGTGATTACACATTATAAGGTTTTTCAATATAAATGAGAACATTTTTGAGAAATTTAAATATTTAAAATTAATGGAAACCATCATTAAAGTGGATGTGATTAATTTTCGACAATGATATAATTTTTAAGGAAGAGATTTTTAACGATATAATAGTTGACCTAAAAAGATGATTGTTTTAGAGGGGATTAAAAATTATCATGAAATATAATATTATGGTGTAATATACCAAACATAAAATAATTATTTTCAATAAGAGGAATTATAAGACATAAAATATAGATTTGAGTTTTCATAAAACATTATGGATTTAGTAAAACTTATTCAAAAACCCTTAAAAAATGGATCTCAAAATGAATTTTTATGTCCCTTAGATCACTTTAAAATTTATAATATAATTAATACTCTTCAAATATATATACACCAAGAAAAAATAATAAGTTGTGAATACATATCGTATCTCAATAAAAAAACATTGATATTCAAAAATAATTAAAATCATGATATAACTTGTATTAAAATAAAATTAAAGAATAAAAATTCTATGTCTATAAAATTCTAACACATATATTAATATGTTAAAAAAATCAATTATAATGTAATCACCCCATATAAATAATATCAGGATAAAAAATAAGTAATATGTCATTAAAAATTTAATTTGAGACAATGAACCATTTACAATAAATACATATTAAGGGAACACTCTAAAACCTCATATACAAGTGACATATCTATGTCAATTCATAGATTTATATACTTATAAAAATTCATTTCTTTTTATAACCATAATTTAATGTTATACATCACTAATAGGTTACCCATTTGTAGTTTTATTTCATTATGTAATGTTGAAATTTTTGTGATTTTTTTGTGTATGAATTTCATGGTGATGGGTTCAATTCTCACTAATTGAATAAAATATCATCATTCATAGATAAATAAATATTTAATAATAATTTTTTTAAATTTATCCATGATATTTAATTTCACATGGTGAAATACATGAATAGGGTTCATGAAAAATATATTTGTGATTAACTAAATTCAGCATGTTTGACTATCAAAAGGTAAAATATTAATAAACATATTAGATATTAATAAAAAAATTATAGAGTCATTAAAACTTATTAGATACATTATTGCTACATTATATAAGCATTTTGTGATATGTATTAATCATTCATGATAAAAATAGTATAACATCATTCATTGAGGTGGTAAAACATACCCAAAAAATTGCGTGTAATATCAATTTCAGGAGTAAGGTAGTGATTATATATAAATTTAATATAACTTTTAAATAATCATAATCATTTCATAAATACAATTTTGAATCATTAAATTAGTTATTATAACCAATCATGTATGGTGTTGATTATAATTGATGTACCTCATTCATTTTGATGGTAGCCTGTACACACAAATGATTACTGATCACATTTCATTAAAAAATGGATAGAATGAAGGTATATGATAAATTATAATTTTATAAATATAATTGATAAATATTAAAATTTTTAATTAATTAAAACCATAGTTTTTAACAACCACTGAAATCTACTATGAAATATGAACCACATCTCTTTATAGGGGTAGTATTTTCCACGTGCTCATGATCGATATTGTTTTTTTTTCATAGATGGTGGATAAAATTGAATTATAAATAATAAATTAACATAAAATTATATATTATTTAAATCATCATGATTTAATTATATTATGTTGGTTATAAAATTTACAAGGTAAAATAATGATTAAAATACTATGGGTTAAGAAAAACTCACGTCGATGACATGATATTTCTCATGGTAATATCCATAGGAATAGAGAAATTATTATAAAAAATTTTGGCCAGAGGATTATTAATAAAATATGGGTTTTTTGGAGAATAAAATCAATATTTCATGATGAATTTATTAGGATTAGGTATATCATATAGTGGTAGAAGGAATACACTTTCATAAGTGAAGACAATGGATATTTTGAAAGTACCCTTTAAATTTCAAAAATGATATATAACTATTCAAGGGTAATTGAAAAAATAATAGGAAAAATGATTTTTTAAGATTATATTGGTCATGTAAATCCTTTAATACATGTTTTATAACTAGTTTTTGAAATTATTTTTGTCTTTTACGAATGTTTTTTAAATTTTACATTTTGGTTTTTACACTACTAACAAGTTTTTCCCTTATAATTTATGGTTTAATATTCTAATGAGATAACAATTATTTATTTTTTTTATCAAAAAATAATTTAATATTTATATAATCTAATTCCATATCTATATGTTAGGAAATTTTATTTTAATTAAAAATATTTAATATATTGAAATATCAATTTTTTAAAAAAATGTTGTTTTTACTATTTTTCATTATTACTATTATTAAATTTGGATTCATTATTGGGTGAGTGTTTATATATATATATACTGGTCCTAAAATAATATAAATGTTTTTATATAAAATATATCAATTTAATTTTTTATGTAAAAATTACATAGTATTAATAAAACAATTCATTGAAAATAACCCTTTCACTAATATCATGGTAATTAACATTTATCATAGTAACATTAACTGAATTCATAAAACTGGAAAAAAAATTAGAAAATAATATTAAAATTTGGATCGAAAATATTATGTAAATTTTTTTAGATTAAATTTATATATGTTTTAATTTCTTATTTTTATCATAAACAATTAAAACCAATTTTCAAAGTAAAATATTACATACATTTAAAAAATGTTAAACATTTAATTTATCATTTAAACATTCTATTGTTAGATTATTTATTTAGATTTATAAATATATTTTCATTATATAAATTATTTTCAAAAAAATTAACTCATTATTTTATTATGATAATTTCATAAAATTGAATGTATTAGAAATATCATTATTTTTCACTATTCAACAAAAAATATTTTTTATATAAAAATCTCAAAAAAATTACCATTAGATAATTTTGAAATAATTAATTCAAAAAATAAGTTCATTTAAAAAATATAAATTATAAAATATACATTATTATTCATTAAATTAGATTACATATACATGAACATAAATGTATTTTAAAGAAAAATTTCTTTTTAAAACATATTGTGTTCATAAACCTATTTTTTATGTATTTATAATTGATTAAAATATATCTATCTTATAGATATATTTTTATTATTAATACATTCTTAATATTAATCATATTATATGTCACATATATTAGTATTTTTTTGTTTCAATTGGAATAATCTACCAATGAAAATTTAATTGAAACAATATATATTTTAAAATATTGAGTTGTTACATTATCCCCCTTAAATAAATTATATTCTAGAAATTTTAAACATAAATTATTAGTTAATTAATCTATGGGATCCATAGAAAATTCACGATATTTTTTATGCGGATGTTATGAAAAAATCATTGATACTAGGAGAGTCATTATTTCCCAAATAATAATCACAAAATTATATTATTCTTTTATCCCCATATGTTTTTCCAAAATATTCCACCTTAGTTTGTTATATGAGTTTCAATGGATAAATCATTCATTGCTTCATTTACATGATAATATTTACAACCAAATACTAAAAAATTTATATGATAATATCCCATAAAATACGAGTAAATTATAATATGAACATGAAAAATAACACATAATATGTATTCCAAAATGAAACATTCATTCCATCCAATATTGATTTAGTTGATGTATGAGACAAATAGATCAACCTATTTATGATTTTGTTTAAACATTGTTTTCCAAGTTCATATTATTATATTCCCCTCTAACATACTATAGATATGTTCCAAAATCCTTGGTTCATAATGAGACTATGATCAAAAAAATCATATCCCAGTAGTGTGTCTAGATATGTATGTGGTTTTAGGCTTAATCATCATGAACCAGGTAATGACTTAGATGATATTCAACCCTATTTTCTAGGGTTAGTACCTTGTCAGTCCATATGTGTTGTAGCTATATTCACTTTTTGTTATCCATATGTTGATGTAATTTACAGTAAAATCACATAAAACAAAATTCCCAACAAAATATTTATTATTATCTTATATTTGTTTTTAACTTTATTGGTTTCAATAATGTTTTCTAATCCAAATCAAATAAAAAATAATTTTCATAAACTACTAAACTATGTTATAACACCAACTAATGATCCTCAAACCCACACTCATTGGTATGTTTCTAAAAAATGTTCTTTAAACACCACACATAATAAAAAGAGACATGAATAATATAAAAAAATATATTTCAAAAAATTAAGAATTAAATTTTAGAGATCGTGCTCAGTAATATTAATGTAATGTTGCAGAGACTTTTTAGAATTTTTATTATGTAGTTGATAACTATGAGAACAAATAACTATATATATAAACTATATTAATAATTAGTGTTGTTTATCTATAGGTTTTAGAACTGTTGAGGATAAATATTAATCATTTCGACTAAGAAAAAAAATAAAAAAATTATAAAACATTGAATACATTCATGAATTAATGATATATTAGAATAAAAATAATGTTGAGTAATTTATTTAATTAAAACAAATACTAGGATAGGGTATGATATAATAAGATTAAATAGAACATGATTGAATGGTTGAATATACGTTCCTTAGTCATCAATAAAAAATTTGTTGGAACTATAAAATTGAATAGAAAACATTCCATATTAGAAGGTTAACCATTTAATGAGTTTATTCAATACTTTTTCAACTGTATAACTAATTATTTATGAAAATTATTAATATTTTTCCACAATTAAATTTTCATAATAATTTTTTTTTGTGACAATTCTTGTAGGAAATCTATTTTCAAACAATTTATATTTAACTGAAAAAATTTAAATGAATCAAATTATCAATTCATTTCCATTTATTTTTAAAATAATAGAAATAGAAATGTATTCAATTTTTTTGAGAGAGCAGTGATCCATGACAAAGCGTTCATGCATGAGAAGTTAAATTCTATACCAATTCTATATCATTACCAAATAATTTTATCTAAAAAAATAAATAGTTTTTCAGATTTCTAATGAATCATTACATCATGAAAGAAACCAGAAAATAAGATGAAAATAAGCTTCATTGTCAAGGAATACTTTTTATATTTGACTACCATATTCTTTCCTCCCATCTCCCAACTCCACTTTCCAACAAAATTCATTGAATGTATAACAGACTCCACCCAATTTTTTTAAACTTCCTCTTATTTTCTTATTCACATAACATCATTACATTACTCATCACATATGTCAATCATGAATAACATTATTTTACTAACAATTACTTTTTCTAAAGAATTGTAATTTTAATAATTCTCTCAAACAATTCTTTTCCTCAGTTTTCTTATACAAAAAACTCCACATGTCCTAATATTAATTAGAATAGTTATAAAATAGACAATATTACTCTATAAAATCTTCTTTAATCTCACAATAAAGACAAATTTCTACTCCAAAACCACAATGGGAATTAATGAGGCCCACCTAACATACAAAAAACAAAAAATCCAATTAAACAAATGCCTCAAAACTGAAAAATAAATTTCATCCTATATTGATTCAACATCATCACATGATAGATCTATCATAGATATAATAATTGATGATCAACCATCATTGGTATATGATGAGTAAATTTGGATCTGGTAATTTTCCAACTCACCATGAAAAGTCTAATGTCATAAATGAATCACAATATTCACTAGTTAAACTTGATTAATTCACCATGACTAACCATTGAGAAACCCATAATTCATCCTAGATTATCTCAGTGTCATCTTATTTATCTATGAAATTAGTTGGATTGGATCAAAAATTTCAAAATCATTTACAATCTATTTCATCCGGATTAGAAAATTCACTTCCTAAAAAATTAATATTGAATCTATATGTTGTGGCATCACCTATTCCTCTTGAAAACTAGAACCATTAATCATTCCTTAGATGTTGAATTAAAAACCCAACATCCCACATATTTCCATCAAATGGTTTCTCTAAGACAACCAGGGAAGGAATGAGATCTAGTTTAAGGATAGATCAATGTCTCTAATCATATATTGAGTCGAAATCCAAGATTTTAATCTTTGGTATTTGAACCTATCAAAACCAAATTTAATATGAAGTAGCTTTCCTTACAAACTCAGCTCCTTATAAAAAAATCAGATCTTTTGGTCACCTTAATAACCATCATAAAAGGCATATGACAAGTCACACTAAATGTGTATGGGGTTTTATAACAAAGAGGTAGTTTCCTCTGAAATTTATATTAAGAGAAATTCCGTCAGATAAAATCATTATGTTATGTTTAATTTTTAGATGAAATATATTATTCTGGTGGGGATAAATATTTCCTTCCGAAATTCTCTAAAAAATATCTTATGAGGATTAGTTTAAATAATGTTTTCTTCATTAAATCACTTCTATTTAAAATAAAATATAAAATAAAACTATTTAAGATCACAAATTAAAATGACATATATGTGATATATACAATATATTAAAATAAATAATAAAACATTAATAATTTAATTCTTAATAAGAATAAAAATTTATTAAATTAATGAAAAATATTAACTTATAAAACATTAAAATTATTATTTTGGAACCAAAATCAATAACTAATTAAATAAACCAATAATAAAAAACTATTGAAATTAAACATATATAACAGATTAATTTAAAACTATATTTTTGATAGTAAATAAATATTATAACTATAATTAAAAAAACATATAAAATTTAACAGTAAAATAATAAATTATTTATCAAAAATAATTTTAAAAAATGCATTAAGAAACACCACATCAAATTCCCCTACAGATAAGCATTTCTTATCCGCAAGGAATTAATTGATCAAGTTTAGAAGATTTAAAAATTCCTAATAATAAAAAAGTATATTTCCATAAATAAATAACATTCAAATAACTATCCCTCCATGAACTCTCTCATGTTCATAATGTTATTTCCACCTTAAAATCCAAAACGGATCATTAAATTGTCACTTTCCAATTTTAAAAAGAAATTGAAATTGAAATTTTTTAATATAACTAAAAAATCATAAATATAAATCCCAATGGATGTCCAAATATCTCTTTACATCTAGGTGAGATAGCCCACAAAAATATAATGAATAATAAATAGAAACTATGTTAGGATGGGCTATATTAATAATTACAAGCAAGAAAAATAATTTATCCATCAACCTAAAAAAGTAAATAATGAAATAATGAAGAAATTTGGACTCAACACAGATTATGATTCTAATTCTACAATTCATTATGATACATATTTTATGATTTTGTTTCAAATAATAATAATAATACAATTAAAATCATAAAACATTTCATTAAATTTATTCCTTAAATATATTGTTTCTTGAGGAAAATAAAATTGAGTGCTAAATCAAATCCATGAAATAATAGAAATTATCCTCCTCAATGATGAATCATATCTTTTAAACATAAGATAAAATTTTAACCAATAACGTTGAAGGTAAAATCATAAATAACTCATAATATTTTATATTTAGGGAATTTTATATTATCATTTCATTAATTTACGATTTATTTTATTTAGGAAGACCCTCTCCCTAACACATATATCCTTAATTTCCCCTCAATGATAAATTAAAACATGGAAGAATAAAATTAAAAAAATATATTATTAAAAAATTGTAATAATGTAGTTAAATGAAATATTAAATGGGTTTTCTAAAATTCAAACAACATTTTTCACATCTTCAAACACTTTTAGGAAAATAAAAATAAGTGGATGTTGAATCATGTTTTAACACAACACATAAATTTTCCACAAGGAAAAAGAATGATTAATTATTAACAATTTGTTCCATAAAGTATGTGTAGTTTCCAATAATTATAATGTTTTATGACAACCAATAAAAATTCAATGTTCCATGTTAGATTGAAATTTTTTAAAAAAAATTCAACAAAATTTCTAAATAAAGTAAACGAACAAATCAATTAAGATCTAACCAAATTTTAAAGGAAAATATTAAACACATATAGTGAGTATCCACTAAACATAATTTCATGAAATGTAATGAAATGAATACGTATAATTAAATTATAGGAAACAACTATAACTCCCTTTATAACCCCATATTTACTAATTTTATGTGATAAAAAATTTACTATCAGTCTAAAACATGAGTAAAAATCCATTTCTAGAATGTTAAATTGCCAATAAATTATAAATATAAAAATTAATCAAAAGAATATAAATTTCAAGAAATAATTTATCCATATAAAAGGTTTAAGGGATGTGAATCAAGCATGATCAGCCCTGTAGCTCCATTAAGAAATGAAGAACATTTGAAGCTTCAACCAATGAAACAATTCTCCTCTTAAAAATAAAATCACCTATCACAAGAACAATTAAGACATTTGTGAAAAGAAAATAATTTTCTATAAATAAGAGAATACTCTTGAACTATAAGGAAAAAATAAGTAAATTTGAATGATAAATAATATAGTAAAACTACAGAGAACATTAGTTAACTCTCTAGAAACAATGAGTTAAAATTCCTTAGTTAGGCTTAGTAAAAACAGATATATCTAAAATAAAAATGACATCCTAGTGCTGTCAATACACCCAAATTAATTTTTAACTCCTTTAACATTTTAAAATAATGGTCTACTCTCATCTCCAAAAAATTACATATATCCGGTGATAAAAAAATTTAAAATAAAAAAGGGTCCCAAGTATTTCGTTTTGTGTTTCCCTTGAAATAATTTTCGATCTAGAATTAAAAAATAAGAACCTATGATAAACCGTATTATGTTTTTTTAGTAAATTAGTAATGAAATTATTTATATATCTATATAAATTCTATAATTCTCATAATACTCTCTTTTAATTTCTTCCTACACACATAACGTCAACAACCTTCTTTCCTCGACCGACATGAAATCATTATTGATGTATTATATTTCCCAATAATATTTTATGTGGAGCATGACAGGAAAATGAAATTTCATTCCAAATATAATTCTATATGGGGAATTCCCCATTGGAGTTTTAAAATTGGTTTTTTAGGACCATAAAGACTCATCCATTACTAATGTACAGTCTTCTTTGAGATAATAACAGTTTTCAAAATAATCTATTTTAATTATGAACATAAAAACTATGTATTTATATTGAATTGTGGGTGATATGTGGTACTAGTTCTATGAAGAAAACTATATTTTTACGTTAATTATTTGAATTTAAAGTTCTTAAAATCTATACCATTATCTGTGATAAAATATTTTAGCACAATAAATCTAGAGAAAGTATTATTATTGATAAATCTCAAACCACTATGAGGAATATTGTTTGGAAGAGAGACAACCTCAACCCACATAGACAAATAGTCTATAGAAATAGTGATTTACTCGTTTCTATACGAAGATAGAGATGGTACCATTAAATATAACCGTAAATAATAAAAAATCTTACCTTCTTCCATTTGTGTGTGAAATCATATTTTTTACTCGCATTTCCAAATATATGACATTTTTTAATGATTATACGCAGAATTATTTTATCCTTAAATAGGGTCGACCAGTAAGAACTTGATTTGAGAAAATTTCAGTTTGTCTTCTCTCCCACATAGTGTCCACCCCAAAGAGAAGAGTGACATGTCTCTTAAATAGAAAGTCTCTCTTCAGTAGGGACAGACCTATTAAAGATCCAATAACCACACCTTTGAAAAAGATGGAGATCATCCCAAAACTAGAACTTCATCCCAGTAATATAATTCATTCATTGATTATGTGAATTTGTTTAGAATGACACATATATTTATATAATGGGAAAATCATAAAACCAAGAAGATTGCTTCATTAATGCAGAAAAAAATTGGTCTTTGTGGAAAGAAGTATGTTTCTATACTGGCTCATTTGTATGAACTACGGTTGTAGTTAATCTAGAAAAGTGCCCAACCACAAAATTTTCAGAACTTATATCATCTTTAATATCATAATCAAATTCATACAATAACATATTCTATCTCATAAGTATCAATTTTGATTCCATTTTATCCAAAAGATATTTCAATACATACCAATCAATGAATATTATGACTTTTGTTCTAATGAGTTGTTTCATAAAATTTTATAGGGAAAACATAATAGTTGCCAAATCTTTCTCAATGGTTCAAAATAATTTTTGGGAATCATCATGACATCTACTATCATAGTAAATCACATGACACTGCTTCTCATTTAATTTATATTAAATTGCCACTACATATGAGTCACATTATTACACATAACCTCAAAGGGTAGTTTATAGTCATTGTGGTAATTATTTGTTTATATGTAATCTTTTCCATTTAGAATAATATATTATTCCTATATTTCTTCATCAAACACCAATGGTAAATCCTTCACAAACATTGAGGAAATTGGTCTTACAACTTTAAAAATGTATTTGATGAATCATTGGTAAAAGCCTACATGCCCTAGAAATTGTATAATGAATTTTATATTTATAGATAATTCATTTTTATTAATCAAAAAAATAATATAATATTTTAATTAATTCCACACTTAGAAACATTAAAGACTAATAATTTTTTTTTAACCATGAACTTGTTGTGTTTCCAATTTAATACTAGGTTGTTTTTTCAAATGGCTCTACAAAGGTTCCTAGATTTTCAATAAAACCCTCAAAATTGGATCCAATAATAGAAAATTACTTCATGAACACTTATATAAATATATCAATCATGTTATAAAATATATTTATCATATTCCTCTGAAATGTGGAAGGATAACTACATAGTACAAAGGGAATCATACTATAGAAAAATTTACTAAAATAACACGTAAAAGTTTTATTTTCATGGACTTTTAGGGCCATGTGAATCTGGTTGTAACCAAAATAACCATATAAAAAATAATAAATATCTTATTCATCTAAAAATTCATTCATTTTATCTAGAAATGAAATTAAAAATGATATTTTCTACTAGGAGAGGTATTTTTTCAATAATTTACATAGGACCCCCACATTGTGAATTTACTAATTTAAAATTTATTTCTTTTTCACATTATTTATGACTATGAAACACTCTTTAATTTAAAAATTCAATAAAAAATATTCCCAAGGACATCTAGATGTAATAAAAATTATTCCAATATCAAGTATCATAATTAATTTTTCCTAACTACCACATTCATTTTGGATTTAATACTTTTTATAAGTGAATCTACCCTTGTGATCAGGTTCCATAGTTATTTTATTCATAAAAAACATTGATAATTTACCTTGATATCAACTATGGACCATTTGGTAACATAATTTAACTTTCTAATAACAGATAAAAAATTTCATCTTGGCTCATAGCTAACACAATTGAGATTATTTTTAACATGGTTTAATTTTAACATAAAAAAGAATATTTGAGATGGGAAGAAAGAGGATTCATCCGAAATGTGGTTATATCTTGAGTAAAGGAAGGTACGTGGGATGAGGAGGTACAAGTTCCTTGATTTTATTCATATTAAATAAATGAGCGATAAATTTTCCCCCAATATTTTTAAATTCTAGAGTAGAAAAATTCCCATAATCAATATGTAGTTTTTGTTTTAAAATTTTTTCATTATAAAATTCAACCATATTCTCTATAAATTTACCGAAATAATAATCTCTCATCTCTAACTCTTTACATGAAAAAATCCCATAAAATTTTCAACTTCTTTTGAGTTATTATTTATCACTTCAATAATGTTTAAAAAGTATCATTTTACTCAAATCATTCTTAAAATTCATGTATATAATCACATAACTATTTCCATATTGTGGTGAAACCTTTTAATTTAAAAAAAATGAATTTTTCACCTTGTTCTCTTGGATTGAAAATGAATTTTATTTTAGCCACATTTATTAACACTCCTCCAATGGAAAATATGGGTCTATTGAAAATTATATGGAATTATTTTTCATATACAATATCAGGTATAAGAAAATATACTAGTAAAAATAGTTTCTCAACACCAACTATCATATCCTAATCTATTCCAATTGGGTGGGTGATGTATAGGTCTTCAAATTACAAGTAAAAATTGGTGTGAAATATATATCCTAATACCATATGTATAACAATTGTGTCGTAATATGGTTGATACTATATCCATTATAATAATGGTATGTAAAATATATACTATTTCCAAAGGTACGTGGATTAATAAAAGTACATGGATCTTTGATCATAGGAGTTATTGTTTTTTGAACTACCACACTACATACACTAGTTAAATTGTAAGTGTCAAATTCCTTTAGTATTTTATTTTTTGAAATAATATTTTTAATCATGTTCATTTAAAAATGAAACTAGAATAATTATTATAGAAAATTTATATTATTTTTTATATTTTTAAACAAATCATAAAATTTGAGAAGTTTAGGTTCATGATGTTTTTTTTGGAAAAGAAACATGGGAGAAAAATTATTCAAAACTACAGTCATCCATTCATGTTTCTTTTCAACCTTTTCATTCCCTTTGTTTTTTTATAATTTTCATCTCTTCATCATATTATTTTTTAGATAAAACTATATGTTTAATAGAATTCTCATTGTAGAGATCCATATTTCTAGATTTAGTGTTTTCTTTTTTGGGATATCAATTTTATCTAGTTTATATATTACAGCGGATTTAAGGGGTGTAGGGGATTCATGGTGATTCTAAAGGAAAATACTAGTATTTATATTCAAGATATTTTTCCCAATAATTAAATTCAATTTTATATGGTAATTTCCCTTTCACCATATGATTCATACCCGTAGTGAGTTTTCCAATTTGAGTTCACGATTTTACATTCCTGTATCTGATTTAATTTTATTGGAATTGTATTGAGAATTTTTATTTAACTATATCATTAAAATCACATTATGAAAATACATTTCATTCATAATTTTGACTAGAATAGAAATTTTTTTCGCTCAATGTTCTCTTGAAGATTAAAAGGATCTTCCCTTAGTTGGTTTTGGTATTCCTTTCTAGGTTACTATTTGAAACTAGGGGGTACAAAAGGTATGAAAACCCTATTCTCCTTCCAAGATATATTGGGACGATTTGTATAACATTGATTATAATTATTATAAAATGTATCATAGCTTTGTTGTAACCTTGGTCTCTGCCCCTAAATTTTTTCATTCATAAGTTTTTGGGAAGGAATGTAAATTTTAAGGCAATAAGAGATGGAATTTCCATATAGACAAAAATGGAGGCATTTCTCCCTTTGTTGACTTTGATCATTTTTTATAATACATAGAATCATTAACATCAACAAGATGAACATGATTATTCTCTTTCATATCAATTTTTATTATCTATTACACTTATGATGGAAAATTCTATGAATATTTATTGAATATTTTTAAATTATTCAGCTGGATTATTTTTAAAACATCCTCTTGAATATTTATCAACTGAATCTTTGTGATAAGGGGTGATACTATTAGAAAATATTTTCCAATCGAAACTATGGAGCACACTAATTATTCAGAATCCATCTAAGAATTATCCTAAACCAATCCCACGCATCATTCAATAGTGAAAACTAATCAAGAAATAATCCTTTAATATTTTTCTTATTTTAGTGGTCATTATTTTGGGATAAAATGTCATTAAAAAATCATTAAATCACAGATCCCATGTATCAAAAATCTCCTTATAAAATTGTAGAAACCATGATCGATCATTTCCATTTAGAGAGAAATAGGAATCATTATAATTAATCTCTTCATCAATAATACTTCTTCAATTTAGTTTTTTTAACACACAATATAATTCTCAAATGAAGAATACAAAGTCTTCATTGGGGATTCCATTATATAATGGAAACATAGAAATATTAAATTTTTTAATTGAATAATGTATAGGCCTAAGAATGCACCTAATACAGGATGGATTCCTAGAATAATTTTTCCCATGATACTCCCAAATAATCAATCTCTATTTAATATATTTTTTAGAGTTTGTAGATTAAGATTCTAGTTTTAAACATTGTTAAATTTTTTTATATTTTTTATATTTTTTTACTTTCATTACTATTTAATAATTTTGAGGTGAATTCTTATTTCATAGATTAATGTTTATATTATTTAGACCATGATTAGTTTTGTATTTACACATAGGATCCACATTAATCCATTAGTAAATTTCTTATTTCACCTTTTTAAGGTTGTTGTTGACATTTTTTAGAATTGTTTTAATATAATTATCTTTTTTTTTCATTTAATTGATTTTATTTATCTTTATGGATTGGTCTCAAGTGTCTATCCTTGTAAATACACAAAAATTTTACCTTATTGTCATCGACTACAAGACAAATTAACTATTTATAAAACAATGAAAAATAGTATTGTTTTTATAGGGTTGAAAAACTTAGAGAAAGGATATTAAATATTTGGACAAAATAAATGAAAATAACATAATCATTAAAACAATAAAAATATTTAAGAATGAATATTGTACCAGAATAAAAAAAATTGTTGACTAATAGTTTTTAAAGAAAATAGAAAAGAATATGGTGTGTAACAGTATGATGAAAGGGAACTCGATTTAATGGTTTAATAAATGTTCTTTACTCATGCACAATAAACTCACTATAAGTATAAAATTTAATACAAACAGGGAAATTTTTTTATCTCAAAATATTAATTAATTTATTATATAGTTTTTCAACTTTATAATTAATTATTCATGAAAATGATTATCATTTTTCAACAGATTTATTTTTCAATTAATTTTTTGTGCTACTTATTATAAAAAAATTTGTTATAAATAACTTTCTATTTAATTGAAATAATTAGAATGAAAAAATGTTAAAATAATTTTATATTTTTTTAAAATAAATTAAATTGAAATGTTGTGGGAAATAGTTTGAGAGAGTAGTGATCCAAGAAAAAATATTAATGCATGATATGATAATTTATTTTTTTAAAATTCTACCTCATTCCAAAATATGTGTTCCTAAAAAACATAATTGGTTTTGGACATTTAGAATGAATAATTATAATATGAAAGAAATAAAAAAAATAAGAAAAGAATCATTTTTTGGAATATTATTCATATTGGACTTTCAAATTATTTAATTCAGTATCACACACTCACATTATAAAAACATGCATTAATAGAATAATAGAGTCTATCCAAAATTTTTCATCAAAAAACTCTTTTATTTTACTGATCAAAGAACCACCTTACATTACTCATCTCACATTCATATCATACATGGAATTATTTTTTAAATATTTCTGTTTTCCAATGCATGGTCATTATAATAGTTCACTCTGACAACATTTTGTATATTTAGGCATGCACTTCTAACATCGCTTGTGATGATAATGATTACAATAGTTAAAAATTATTAACAGGAACATGTAAAACTCCTTTAATCCCCTAAATAAGAATATAATTCTCCCATAACACAATGTATATGATTGATTCCCACACAACATAAAAACAATAAAAAATATAGTGATCAAAATTCATCAAAATGTCAATTAATTTTCACCAAAAAATTGATTCAATAACATCAATGGTTGAAACTCCAATAAATCTGGTAAATTATTCTCATCCTTTAACTAGATATACTTGGGTTTAAATAAATAAGATCATGTCATCTTTCAAATCTCCACAAAAGAACTATGGTCAAAATTGAATCATAATATTAATAATTTAAACTTCTCTAAATCACCATTAATCTCAATTGAGGCACCCTAGAGCCATCTTGGAATGACCTGGTGTGGTCTTCTTTAATATCTTCACTAGTTGGAGAGGCTCAAATTTTTTCAAATAACTGATAATCTATGTCATCAAGCACCGATCCTACATCATAAAAAAATAAATATTCGTCTGTATTTGCATCATATCATTATCCATTTTTTATTAAAATGTCAATCATTAAACTTCTACTCAATGATGTCTTTTAAACCCTACATCGCTCAAATTTTAATCATATGTAAATTTGGGAAAATATATTGAAGACATTAGATCTATTTCAACGACACTTCACTACTTCGTATCATAGATTAAGTATAAATTCATGATTTTTATCTCCACAATATGAATAGGTTCAATCCCAAATGAATATGTTTTAATGTGTCTTAGAATCTCAACTAATTGGATAAAATTCTATTTAATTGGCCACCTACTAACCAACCTACGACATGTACGATAATTCACCAAAAATGTGTAATAAGTTTTATTTCAATGAGGAAGGTTCCATAGAAATTTATCATTTGAGGACTAGAATAAGTTAAAACTATTATTTTTCATTGATTCCTCATATGAAATGTTATATCTCTCAATGGATAAATTATTTTTAAAATAATTATTTCAAAAATATCTTACATAGAGTAATTTAAATAAAATTATTTTTAGTGGATCATATACACTAAAAAATTAGAATTATAATTATTTAACAATGAAAATAAAAATTCAAAAAATAATATACATATTATAAATGAAACAAAAAATATATAACAATTTAATTTTGAAAAATAAAAAAAATAAAAAATGTAATCATAATTATTAAATTATAAAATATTAAAATTAATAGTTTAGAATAAAGTTAATAATAAATAAAATACAGTAGGAATAAAGTAATAATTTAATTAAAAATTTAAAATGGATTAATTAAAAAATTAAATTTTAAATGTAAATAAATATTATCACTACAATTAACACTAACAGACACAATTAAACACTAAAATCACAAATTATTTTTCAAAAAGGACGTCGTAGAATGAATTAAAGAGAGAAACATAAAATATCTTCCTAAGAAACTTTTTTTCAACAATAGTAAATATTTCTCCATAATTGAGTTTTACTAAACTTCCTTCAAGACTTCCCATAAGTTATAATAAACATTATAACCTAAAAAATTAAAAAATAAGAATCTGGTGAAATCAAACTCTAAGGAAGGGAAATATCATCAATATTTCATTGATTATTAGATCATGAGAAGGATCTCAATCATGATGTTGATAGAAATATCTTATTAAATTGAATATTTAATAATAATACTTCTTTATAACCAAAATAAGATGACATGTAATCTCAAAATAGGAAACATATACCATGATATAAGAGTGATAAAACATGATACAATAAACTTGATCCATGGATAATAATCATAGGATTAAATAAATATAATTACATGAAATAAAATATAACTATAATCCATGGAACTAAAATAAGCACAAATATCATAAAAAATTGGATCAATAATAACTACCCATCTCTTATAATATGTTCGAGTAGTAATCAATACCATATGTCATACAAGACATAACTTCCTATTTATCATAAACATAGTGGAGAAATCATTATAACATAATTCTATATCATTTTTCATAATGAATCACTTTTTTTGGATCCCGTAGTGAAGAAAAAATCACTACATGATTTCTATATACTTAATACAGTATTAATCTCTATATTATATCCATAATATATTATAGAATACATCACATCAGGATTCTCATAGCGACTGATCTTCAATACTCAATTCCCAAAATTATATCATTAAATATAAATCCTTAAACAATGGATTGAATGTAATAAAAAGACCCCAAAATTTTATAATAATTTTTTTTGTTAAAATATGTATCATTATAACATGAAAACATTAATATTTCACACATCACTTAATTTACATATGGAAACGTGCTATTTTTATATAGAAAAATATCCAAAAAAATATATATAATGAATTTTGATGGTGGCTTCAAGATATCCATATTGTTATATAAGGAGAGATGCATATATGGAAAAAGATGAAAAATTTATTTTTGGGATTATTGAATAATTACTTGAAAATAATATGATGAAAACCTTTTAAAATTCTACAAAACTAATTCATTCATTTCTATTTAAACTGAAATATTTTGATCTTGATAAAAAATTATAAAAATTATGCTTTATAACTAAATATATAGTCACAAAAAATCATTTATATGTGAAAAACCATTTAAAATAGTTCATTGAGAGTAAAAAAATAAACATGGGTAATTCATTCCTAAAACATGAGACATCAAAAATCCAATTTAAAATCAAAAATTACATCTAAAAATATAAATTTTACATTCAAAATATATATTCATATTTCATTTTATATTAAAATTCATCAATATTTAAAATCATTTTGATTTTATAATACATAAAATAATCTTTATAAATAGAAAAATTATTATGAGAGAAACCATAAAATAATTTTTATAAAAAATAATTAACATTCTTGTAAGGATAAAGATATGGGATAAATTCAAAATTTATTTTTGAAAATGTTAAGTGAAGAAATTTAAAAAAAATATAAAAAATGATTATAAATAATATATCATTCACTTGTACATAATTGTTTTATTAGAAAATCTTAGTAGATGAGAAAACATTTTATTATGAAAGGATGTAAACACTTTTTAATATTTTTAAATACCATTATACGAATCCATTGGAATAAAAATTGAAAAAACTATTTCAAAAATAGTATTTGTGAAATATAAAGGTCACATGAGATAATATATAGTTAGGTTTCAAAATATAATTGAGAAAATTTTAATGAATGGTATATGTGGATAAAGAAGAGAAACAATCGTTAAGGTGGATTAGAACTATTATCCAAAAAGAAATAAATATTCATGATGGAATTAATAAGGGTATAATAATTGAATAAAATTTTAATTCTTCTATATTATTAAGATAAATACCCCTGATATGAAATTTTAGTGTGGAGTTGAACATGCCTATAAGAAAGAAGGTCATGTAGAGTTGTTAAGAGTCATAGAATAAATATTTGAGTTAACAAAATACCTTAAAACATTAGTGACGCCATATTTTAAAACCCTTGAAAAGGGATATAAAAATAGGTTTTTAATGAATTAAATTAAATAATAAATGATAATATAATAATTCCATTTCCAATATTTATTCAAAACTAAAATGAGACATGTTTTGAATACACATATTATCTCAATAAAGCATCATTGATATGAAAAAAACCATGATAACCATGATATCCTTTGAATCAAACTAAATTCAAAAAAATAACATTATATGTTTCTTAAACCCATATTAATTACATTAATTTGGTAAAAAAATTCCCTTACTTATTAAAAACACTATATAAAATATATTAGGATTCACAGTAATAAATATGTCTTGAGAAATTAAATTTGAGACAAAGAATACCTTATATTAAACCCCTCTTTGTCCAAAATTATCTAAACTTCAATAATAAATAATAATATAATGGTAAATAATATAATATCATTATTAAAATATACTATACTTCATATACATTATTTAAATCCATATATCAGAAATAGGTTACCTAGTTATTGTTTTTTTCCTACCAGATGTTATTATTTCTCTACTATGTTTCGCCTTCAATATTTATTGTGATGGGGTTTATTTTGATTTATTTTCTCAATTTCAATAATTAAAATAATTTTCATTACATAAAAAATATTATTTTTTAAGTATTATTTATGTACCATTTAATTAAGTAAAAGTAAATATTATGTTTCATCAAAAAATAAAATGTTGTGATCATGTTTCAACATGTTTAATGATATATAGGTGGTATATTAGTAACTATATTAAATATTAATCAAACCTTTCACGATTAATTAAAATATATCATAAAAAATTGTTTCAGTTTATTAAAAATATAATGTATTCCCACGTAGTTCATGAGATAATCATTATAAAAACATTCACGTAGGTGGTAAAAACAACCAAAATGACAACATGTTATAATTATTTATTGATTAAAGTTATCTTTATATATAAAGAAAATATATGATTTATATAATATTAAACATGATATAAATAACATTTAAATTCATCATTTTAACTATCTGTGTTTGGTGGTGGTGAAAAATGAATTTCATTGTTCATCGAGGTAGTTGTCCTCATGTACACATGATTAATGTTTACATTTCAAAAAAATTGGTATAGAATGAATGTATATGATGAATTATGATATAAAACTTATAATTGATAAACAATGAAAATTTTAATTCATATAATACGCACTTTTTAATAGTCAGGAAGGTCCGTGATGAGGAAAAAAATACATCTATTCGTGGAAGAAGCATACCACAATTATCCATAATCAGTTTTATTTTGTTCTTATTAATGGATGGAGTGGATGGAATAATTATTGTTACATTAATATAATAAAATTAAATTATATTTATGATACTAATTTAGTTAAAAAATATGGCGATAAAAATTTTATAAGTGGAATATTATGAGGAAAATACTGACAAATAATAAATATTCACATATAAATTGTGGGATTTTAAATGGTAATATCATTAAAAATTTAGTATTTAGTTTAACTCTTTCAGATAAGAGAAATAAGAAAATTATAGAGGATTATAGAAGCCTAAAAAATCAACAGTATTGGGATTATTTTTTAATGTATAGGTGTATGATTAAGTATTTAAAGTGATCTTATTTCCAAAATGAAAGGAATGGTAATATTTGAAGTACACATTGCATTTCAAAAATTATATGTCACTATTAAATGTTAAATTGATACAAACGTGGAAAATAATGAAAATTGTAGTGATATAAGGTCATTAAATCCCCTATTAATCATATAAACAAATTTTCAATACATATTTTGATGATTTCAACCGCTATATTTTTACATTTTACAATTTTTGTTTCAACCGTGGTAACTTGTTTTTAACCAAGTAATTCATATATTATAAAAAATTTAAGGACACCATTATTATCAAATAATTATTCGAAAAATCTAATTTAATCTCCCTATAATGTAATTAAATTACTAAATAATATAAAATTATTATTCAAATTAATACATTTTATATATAGAAAAACTAATTTTATAGAAAATGGTTATTTTTAACATTAATTATTTATAATATTATTTCGTGTTAATTAACTATAATTCCAAAGTATTTTATGATATAATTCACTTTAAATATATTTAATTTCATTTATTTCTTGTGTTACACACAACAATAAGTTTAAACGAACCATGATATACTATTAAATTTTATTATGTAAACATCAATATTATAAAATAGATAGTAAAATTTGAAGTATGAATATGAATAAAGACAGTTTAATAAAAATATATTATATTTTTAGAATAATAAATTTTAGTTTTAGTTATTTCATTATATTATTTAAACATATATTTTTCCTCAAACATGTTTTTATTTATTTTTTAGAATAGAAAACATAATTAGTTTTTTCCAATTTTCAAAAATTTATTTGAAAAAATAAATTACTTTTTTAAAATATGAACTTCATAATTATCTTAGAGTAAAATTTTAATAGTTTTATAAAATGATGGACTTTTTATGAATAGAGAAAATAATAATTTTTAATGAATATTGTTTTTTAATAAATTTACAAAGATAAATTTAATATTGAATGATAATAGATTTAAAGTTATTTCAATTAAACTATTAATAATCTAATTCAGGGTATTTTAATTAATATTAATTTCAATTTTTCTATAAATCATCAATACATCAAAAAAAAATCTGCAATACATCATTTAATCATGTTTTGCATGATATATTTTAATGTAAATTCATTCACTTTTATAAATAAAATCCTGAATACTAGATGACATATATTGAATTAGAAGAATACAATTGGGTAAGTTGGTTCATTTTCTCGAGATTAAGAATAATAACCATTGTATATATTCTTCACCTTAGTAGAGGTAAAAATTTTAAATTTTGGTTGAAACTTTTGTATAGGGATTAAAAATTTCTATTAAAACTTCTTTTATCCTACTAGATGAGATCAGTTCTTCCATTTCCATCTAATTCTAGTGTATGCATCTAATTGTAGTAATTTTTCATTGATAATGACCTTTATATTATTTTAATGAAAAAATAAATATAAAATGTCACTATATAGACTTTACAATATATAATTTTAGTAGTTAATGATAAAGATAGGATATGTTTAGTTTTAAATGTTTATTTAAAAGATAATTTAATTTTTTTCGTGGTAAATAAATTTATTTCATTGAAAAAATACCTTAAATGATTATGCAACACCGAAACGATACTTATTCGATTAATAGAAAAGTAATTTAAATGATTTTAATATATAAAAATTATTGCAATTATTTTTAATTATTATGTTCCAAAACCATTATAGATCCATAAAAAATTGTAGTGATGTTTTAATGGTTTATATTCAAATTACATTATAATTGTTTTATTAAATAAATCTAATTAAATTAATATTATTAAAATTTATATTAATGATATTTTATGTTAAATAATAATTATTTAATAATTTATAAATCTTGAAATTATTAAAACATGATATGTAGGATGATAAATGGTATAAAATATCACCTTTTTCCCAATTATGATATAAATATTATCCTACAAGTAAAATTATAGCCCTTTATGATTTCAATTATCATTACTACAGAATCAATTAACAAATGGGTTAAACCAAATGATATGGTTTTAAATGAAATCAATACCTATCTAAAATTAGTTTTCTAATCATCATTATACCTTATATTCATTCTTTTTTAAACTTAAACACATTGCAATAATTTCCCTGGAGAATTTATTAATTATATTTAAATATTTTTTTGTAATTTTAATTGTGTATTTTAACTACCCTAGAAAAATAAAACCCTTTTATCTTTTATTTTCCCCAATTTGTGTAAGTTCTCTAGAAAAAAAACATATTATCTTTAAAAATAACTAAATACAATCATGAAGTGTGTTTATTCTCAAATTAAAATCAAGGCGTCTTTAAGAGGGGTTTTAAAGAAAACCTATCGAAGAAGAGGTAATTATCATAGTCGGCCTCTTTAATTTATGTCTTCTTGAACCTACTCTAAATCTCTAGTATTCATAATTAAAAATAAATTTAATATCCAAAAAAATAATTAAATGTTATAATGATCATGAAACTATTAATATCCACACTGGAATTCATCAAATGGCATATAAAAATATCACCCATGTGTACGTGGGGAATATCAGCTACACGTAGCGATACAATTCATTTTCCATTGTCATATTTCATGGATGATTATTATGACATGATTAATGATTATATATAATATTTTTATATAATTATTTGGTTGGTATTATAATATATTATCTACCATATTATCTTCTTATTTATTGGAAAACTACTAAATCGCTCGTGCATGTGTGTGGACTACCACCTCTATGAAGTGATGTTATTCTTTTTTCGATTATGATTTCAAAAGATTATAATAAAGATATGTTTAATTAATATATATGATATTATTATTATTTTCGAAATGATATTTTTTATTTAAAATTCATTTCTTGCAGTCATCAAAATACGTTAACAACATTCATCTGTATATACAACCAACCATCCCCATGAATAATGTAATTTATTTTTATGTCTCTACTATTTGTTGATAATTTAATAATTATATATAAATATATAAAGATTAAATAAAATATTTATATCATCAATGAAAATATGTAGATTATGGAATCACCATCAAAGTACAGGAATCAGAATCACTGAACTAAAATTCTCATGAAAAAATACAATTAACTCTTAAAAAAAATTGTTTTTAAAAAATAATAATAATATATTGGAATTTTAATATTATAAAGGGAACAAAAATGATATTATAATTATTTATAAAGTTAGTGTATACTATTATAAGATATATAAATTTATTATATAGGATTTTAATATTAATTATGAGGCAATTTGAAATTGATGGAATGTTTTTCTCATCACATTTTTTATTCAATTATACATATTCCATTTTAAAAACTTGTTTATTTCATACAATGTGTATAATTTTCCTTTGATATCTTATATAATGAATCTATTTATATTCACAATAATTAATTTTTATTTCTATATCAGTTATTAATTTCGGTTATGATTCAAAAAATACCAAAGTGACAAGGTATTTCATTAGCAATATAATTTTATTTTAGAAATATTTATGTCGGAATATCAAATGAAGAAAATTATATAATAGTTATTTGATTAAACTCAAAAAAATTATAATTCTTATTTTATTCATTTAATTTTAATGTAATTGTTTTATTTTTTTTCTTTAGGTACATAACAATTGTTATAAAAAAATTTAACAATACTACATACTTTATATTGTCTTTAATATGTAATATTTTTGATCAGTGTCCATTTTGAAAAAAATATTTTTGATAATGTTCTTTGAGTTCTCCATTTATTTTGGTATAGTGATTGTTACCAATTATTCTATATCTATAGAATTATTTGAAATAAATATTTTTTTTAGTTTTCCTTATGAGGTAATAGTTGAATTTTACCGAAAATATAAAACGAAAACCTTATTTTAATGCATGATGTATGAAAGAAGCTTCCGAGTGACATGACTACAACAACACGTTAATGTTTAAATTAATGTGTTCAAAAGGAATTTTGAAAAAAAATATTTGTATTTATTATTTTTAAATATTTAAATTTAAATATTTGATTTCAAATTGAAAATGGTATTTACCTCATGAAATTTCTTTATAATCATTTATAAGTAATTTCAACTCTAAAAACACTAATTTATATTACTAGGGATATTAATCAATGATATAAAATTTATTATTATCTATTTTTTTCATAATGGTGATATATGGATTTTCTTTCTTATTAATACAATATAGATTATTTTTGAGTTATAAAAAAGTTCTAGAATGAATTTTAATTATTATTCTAAACATATGTAATGTATGGGATGTACAAGTGATAGTTATGGCCGAATTTTAGATAACCCATTGATTCATTAATAGGTATCAAGGGAAAAAATAGGTTGGCATGAAGTACAGGTTGAGTTTGTGATATCATGTCATAATAATAGGTTATTTGGTAAATTCTGACACATACATTGATAACATATTTTTTTAGAGAGATTGACAACACGATTCATGATTTATAGGTTGAGATTTCTAGATAATGAATGTCCATATTTATGTATTCTATATATTAGGAATGCATA
This sequence comes from Viscum album, assembly GCA_963277665.1. Lineage (NCBI taxonomy): Eukaryota > Viridiplantae > Streptophyta > Magnoliopsida > Santalales > Viscaceae > Viscum > Viscum album. The sequence goes on along the minus strand of OY728133.1, from coordinate 2,057,200,430 downwards.
TTTAGAATTTTAATTTTTTTCATTGTTTATATAATCCATGTATTCTCATTTAATTCAATTTATCTATTTAATGGAATATGTTATTATGATACACTCTTTCATGTTAGTAATTTACTATTTACTCCTGTTATCATTTATTATATGTAACCTTTAGAGAGAATCTAATATCATGTATTATTATTTAGATTTTAATAGTATATGGAGATGGATATTATGAATGATATCATGGATGAAAGAATTTTTCTAATACTATTTTTTATATTATCAATGTAATATGGGAATCTTGTATGTATCTAGTTCACCCTGACTATTAATTTATTATTTTCTTTGATAGGTCATTTCTTATATCTAGTGCCATTATAATTTTGTAACTACTGAATCAGGGATACTAGGTTTGGATTCTGTATAGTTGTTATTAGATAAATTTTAGAAGAATAATTGAGAACAATATTTAGGAAAACTTATATTAGGCAACATAACCCTCTTAAAAAAATTAATGGTATGAATATGTATAGAATAGTATCGTAATTTTTTTAATATGGTAATTGTGTGTTTTTTCAAAATAAACATGCATGTTTGGGTATTATAATTTGAGGTCGTTTTGGTAATGATTCATCTAAGGGAAATAATCCTAAAAAGAGTTGTTCAAATATTGGTTGTCCATAATTCCAGTGCATGATTTTTGCACTATTAATGAGTGCTTAGTTTGAAACACCCAAGTGATAAACTTGGGATGATTCACATTTTTGTTATAAATCATTACAATTAATGAAAGAATAAATCCAATACTAACCTATGCTGTTACATTGTGATATGTGACAAACCTAATGATTCATAGGTTGATAAGTGTAAGATTGGTAAAACTTTTTCTACAAGAGATACCCATTTTTAGTTTCTATGTGAGTGTATTCTAAATGATTAAAGTTATTTATGGGGTTAATTTATGGGAATATAACCATTTTTTAGTATATGTTTCATTGATAATGTAATTTGATTAATAATGTTACTATATTTTGGCGAAAAATTACTGTTATAGATAACCTTTAGGGTTAATATGGTCACTTATGTTAAGGTAATATGGTCAATTAATATAATATGTTTTGTTGGAAAAACTATGTTTTATAGAAAACAATAGTTTTTAAAATAAATACTGATTAATGATAATATTTTTAGTGTTTTTGTTATATTTATTAAATATATATTGGATTATATTAATTTTTTTAGAAATATGGAAACTCATACGTTGGTAAACACTATGTCAAATCAGTAATGTCATGGAGCTTAAAAATAAAATCAAATGGTTACAATGGTATAAAAACTATATATAGCCAACCTGAGGTCATAAATAATATAACTTTTATCTACAAAAAACATTTTATGTATAAAGATAATGTCAATTTTGGAAACCATATTAACAAATAAAATGTATTTTTATGATGAAGGGTATTTTATAAGACATGGAATTATAACATAATTCAATGTGGAGGTAATTAAAGTTATTTAGAAAATATGGATATGTATTTATGAAGTCTTCTACTTTACAATTTTTTTTTATTATTTATTTTTGGAAATTAATGGATTATTTTTTTTCATAAGAAAGTTTATTAATTTTTTATATTACCTTATAAAAGTATAAAAAATTATTAATGAAAGGAAGTATAGTTTTTTTTGTGATCCATTGGATTTTAATTTTAATGATTTTGTATGAAAAATTCTTCTTGAATAATGATCATTTAGGTAAAAATATGACATTGGAGATTAAAATTATTAATGGTTAAATTTCACCTTTCAATTAAGTATATTTCTTTATTTTTTAGTTATGATGGTAAAAAATATTCCAAATATAAAAAAGGATCTTGAAAAAAAAAATCATTTTACCTTTATATATGAGGAATTGATAATTATTTCACCCTTTATTGATTTATGGTTCAGTGGTCATTAACATTATCCTGTAAATTTTATATATCAATATATACTAGTCGTTTTATGGTATTTTCTCCTCCATGAATATAATTTATATTTCCATCAATGTTTTTCTTTTGTAGAAACACAACTATGTGTTATTTCAAGTAAATTTTAAATTTCTTACCTCCCCTTTTCAAAAGATGATTTATTATCCATTTGTACAATGCGGGATTTGAAAATTTTTATTTTCATATGTTTAACCCATGATAACTAAGATATGATGTTTTGGGGGAAATTTATTTAAGGGTGACATATGAAATAACCTATGATTTTATGATATATTTCTCTTTAAATAAATTTTATTTCATTGATAGAATACGTTACAAGTGGTAAAAGTTTAAATTAATTATAATGTTATTTTAATTCACTACTCTAAAATATTACTATCATTGTAACATCCCATTATATAATTAAAGATTGTTTATTTTACTGTGTTACATATAGTAAAAGTTATATATTTCATAACATGAAATACTAGGGTTGTCTTGTGTTGCACGCAACCTTGAGTTCCATTACTAAGTTATTTTACATGCATGGAAAAGTCTCACAAGACAAAAATATACAATTAATATTTTTTTATTTTACATTGTAGTTATCACCTAGCCATTAATATGGAACTAATAAATACGAATATATAAAGTATCAAAATAATATTTTTTAAATACGTAAAAAATCAATTCATTGGGTATGATGTAATTAGAAATTAAAATAAGACAAAATGAACACAAAGGATGTTTTTTATGAAAATTATTTTTATAACCAGAATGGATTTTTATATTAATTAACATAATTAATCACCATTAATAAAATATATTAATGAAATATATATGATATATATTTAATATTTTATTTAAAAATTCACACAATATAGGGATTAGATAATAATAAATCAAATTTTATTCAAAAATTGATTAGATTTTAAATTTCAATTTTCACTTCTTTTAATCATGAACTTATTATAAATATAATTTTTGATAAATTTATAATTATTTTTTTGAAAAATAAAAATAATTTTATAAATTGGGGTATATAAATTTACATTTGATTAATTCTTGTTACTTCCATGAAAAATTTCATTTTTTGATTAATAGAGAATGACAATGAATTTTACATCAAAACTGCCTTTTTGTCTAAAACATCTATTGTTTAAATTTATTTTCTTATTTTATTTAAAATATAATTAGGTATATTTTATAATATTTAATCCAATTTAGGTAATTATAGTCACATTAATTTTGTTTTTAGATATATAAACATAGAAATCATTTGCACATTTTCAATTTAAAAACCTCATTTATTATCTCGTCTACTAGATTAATATTCAATTATTATTTTTTAATTTTATTTTAGGAATTTAGAAAAATTGATTCCATTTCTTTAATAATAATATTTTATAATACCTAACAAGATTACTTTATTTTTCATGTCTATAAATATTAGTTCTAGTAATTAAAAATAATTATATTGATAAAGGTAAAAATGATCTTACTTAATAATTAAACATAGAATATAATGAGAATATATTTCCCAACATCGATACAAAACCTATTTTATATAATTTTTCAAACCTAATGACCTTAGGATAAAACATTAATAGTTATTGATGTAATATTCCATGAAAGGGACTTATATACTATGTTATGTGATGAAAAAGTCAAAAAATAACCTTCCTTAACTTTAACAATTTTTATGATTTGAAGCAGGGAATAAGAAACATATAATTGGTCATAACTACTATTTTGGAATATAAATGATTTATTTTTATTATAATAATTTAAATTTACATTTTAGAAAGTATATAATTTCATTAAATTTTTCTAAAACTCCAGCACGTAGATTATTTAGTTAATAATTAAATAAAATAAATAATATTTATTTTTCAACGAATTAAAATTTATAAAATTATCATATTATTACAAATTATTTAATAGTGTTAAGAAATATTAAATATTTCCCATTTATGAGATAAGTTTTTTTTAATATTGAGCATATTTACTCAAAAATATTTAAAACATTATTAGCATAGTTTGTGTTCATGTAGTGTTCTTGGGCGTTACATGCGTTTCTTTAAAATTGATATCCATCACATACATAATTTTTATATAATAAATTATTTTTAATATATTATAATTATTTTTAATAAATATTATGAGAATTATAAATTTAATTTAGTCTTAATGGATAAATTACATAGGTTAGAAAACTAGTTACCTAAATGAAACAACAAAAAAATATACATAAAGACAAATGAAAAAAACGATAAAAATGTTTTTTTATGGTGTGAGTGTGTCTCAGAAATACATCCAATTTAATCCATTATATTTCTATTTTGAAATTATTTGATATTATAGAGACCTCGTTATAGTATTTACCTTTTTTTTATTTACAAGAATTTCAATCCCACAATACTATATAAAGACACTCACACCCCCCTCTCATTCACACCTCTCAATACCGATTGAATCATCAATCAAAAGCACTTTTAACCTACCAAATTCCTTCTTATAATAATAGATTCCTCACTTTGGTATAGAATAAATCCAAGAATGTCATTTTGGGTAAATGAATAAGATTTACCCCAAAAAATGGTATATTCTTCAAGGATCGCTTTTGATTTCATTAGTTCTCAAAAAAAATAAATAAATTATTATTATTACATTCACATAGAATAACATATGTATTCAAAATAAATTTTTTAATTTTAAGGTTTTTAACTACACATAAAAAAATTACATCAAATGGGAAATGAAATTATCATTCATTCATGGAAAACTACCGCCACAAGAAATGATGTAGTTAGTTTATCTTATACCTCCAATCATGGCTATGAATTATGATGGAAAACATTTTTATATTATATTTATGATATTTATGTGTTATTTATAATTATATAATTTTTATATAAGACATATCATTATTATTAACATTTTTTAAATACGATAACATCATTTATGGGTGTGTAGACTACAACATCTTCAATGTGATGTGATGCATTCAAAAATTACATGGAATGCAATAAAGATATAAATAATTAATATTATATTACATAAATAAAATATATATTTCATTAACTACAAAATTATCTTTATGGAAATATAATATATGATTTTTTGTTACCCTTTCACACACTGAGAAAGTGAAAACTTCATTGGAGGCCATATAGACTACCACCTCCTCGACGTGATGTGATTCCATTTACATTAAAATAAATATATAAATAATAACATGTTACTAAATAATAAGTTATATTCTATTTAATTATCATTAAATTATGATATATTTTACGTACCTTCTTTCCATAAGGACCATTTGATGATGGGAACATTACTCATAATTACGTATGACCTACCATCTCTATGACTGTAACATTTGATCATTTTTCATAACAATATTTAGTGATTTATTTTAAAATTATAATTGATATATATATATATCTATGATAATTATTTTATGATTAATAATATATATATATGATTATATAATGTCCTCTTTGACCATATTTGTCCAACAAATGATATTGTTTATAGATAAACTTAATATGATCATAACAACTGACATATAAATAATTGTTTCTGTAGTTGTATAAAAAATTTTAATTAGTAAAATTAAAGAAATAATAAATATGACATTTTTTATAAATAAATAATATATTTTTCATATGTTTATTATTTAAAAAATTTAAAGACAAACATGACCATTCCGACTCAAAGTAAAGGATTCTTGTCTCAAGTTTACTTTTGTGACTCATGCATCATAATCACCATTAATTTATTTTTTATGGATTAGCTACTAAAATTTTTGATATATTATATCATGAATTATTTTATGTTTATTTTATTTAAAGTTTTTCATATTATGATTATTTTTTGGGGTTTCGATTCAAATGTTACAACAGTTATAAGGGGATTTCTAGTCTCACTTTTATTTCTATGAGACATATTTCATATTTACTAATTATTTTTATTGTGTGGTGTATATTTTGAGCATCAATGTATTAAATGATTATTATCCTTAAAATAATGGATAGTTACATATAAAATTTATTATCTCTATTTCATGTTGTTTATATTATTGATTTTACCGAATCTGAAATGTCCATTTGTCACTATTTTACCTATTTTAGACATTTTTATGCTATAAACCAATATTATTTTATGAGGTTTATATATGTATCGATTGAAATTATGTATAATGAATATACTTATTAACATGATAGTGTATGTTTATTTTAATGTTATTCCTTCATGTGGTTAATGATTCAAATTTTTGAAAGTGTTATGGGATAATTAAAATTGATTAAATATTATTTTCCACAATAATGATTATAACGATAATTTAAGGAAAATTAAATTAATAAAATTAACCATCCCTTGATGTTTCATATCCCCTACTTCATATATTTTTTGTTCATACCATCATAATTTATTCTTTGGATTTATTATAATTTTTTCCATTTGATTATTATGAAATCCATTTGTTTTCCATGTTTTGGTTATGTCTTAAATATATTGTTGTGAAAGAAATTTCTTTTCTACGTGTTGATTATGTAATAATGATATTATTATTTAACTCATTTTCCCATGTTATAATCGTGTTTAATACATGTTGTACCTCCGGTTAGAGGTATGTGGCCTTTTTTATGCTTTTTATGTGTTTAATGTGTATGGGATGAGTTGGAAGAGGTTAGGAGAGTTTGGAATGGTTTTGGATGAGTTTGGAGGTTTTTATATGGGTGCACGGCTTGAGAACGACTAAGGTAATCTTTGCAGGTTCTCCATAAAATCATGTAGGGGGAGACAGTAGGCTTCGCACGGCCTACACACGATTTTCCAAACCGTGCGAGGAAACTTTATGGACCCTTTCTCTCAAGGCAGTAGCATGCGTACGGTTAGCGCACAGTTTTACAAACTGTGGGGAGAATGTAGTACCCCTGTATTGAGGTATGTTGCCATTGTTTATGATTTTTATGTGTTTTAAGTGCATTGGATGAGTTGTGAAGAGTTTACGAGGGTTTGGAATGGTTTTGGATGAGTTTGGAGGCATTTTTATAGGTGAACGGTTTGACCACGACTAAGGGAAACCATGTGGGTTCTCCAGAAAACCGTGATGGGAGAGATAGTAGGCTTTGCACGACCTACACATGGTTTTTCAAACCGTTTTAGGAAACTGTGCAGACCCTTGGTCTTGAGGCAGTAGGGTGCGCACAGTTAGTGCACGGTTTGCCAAACCGTGCGGGCTAACAGTGCGACCACTTTAAAAAATAGGTTTTAACTTTTGGTTTCCCTCAGGCTTAACCTATTTCATTCCAATCTCCCCCCCACTCGAGCCTCACTAGGGATTCTGGGTTCTCTGAGGTTGAGGGTACTCTCCCACTCGTTGTGGAAGCGTTTTGAAGAGGTTTTTTGGTGGTTTGAAGGTGGGTTATTCCGGGTAAGTATCATCTCTTGGGTTCCTTATGTTTTCCTCTAGATCTACATCTCCCACTCTCTCGGTTTTTTAGATCTACACCTAATGTGAATAGATCTAGGGTTGTGGTTTCCTTGGATGTAAATTTTAAGGCTTGTGAATGTTAGGGAAGGACGTCTAGAGAGGTTTTGACAGTGTGTTCATCGGATTTGAGGTGCGATTGCTTGTGGGTCAATTTCTCAGGAACCCTAAAGGTAGGTGGATTCTCTCTCGACTCCACATGGTTAAAACTTGTGGTTCTTGGTTACAATTAATTTTCAATGTTTAAAATTAATTGTTTTTTGATGTTAGAATTTGGTTGGAAATCCTTTTGTTGATTATTTTGGGATTTTTGGGAAAAAGGGGGTTTTATGGTGAAATTCTACTTTTGTGGATTTTAGAATAGATATTTTAAAATGGTATATTGTGATTGATTTAGGGAAAATGGATGATGAAAAATGGTTTTCAATAAAGTTTATGTTTTTATTGACAGGTTGTTTGGCATGAATAATGATTTTCAATAAATGGGTGATTTATTGAAGTCGATTGGTATGCAATGGAATTGGTTGATTTCATATTTTTGGGACATTTTTGGGTTATATGCTTGGTTTTGATTGATTGGAATGTTGTGTGGATGTGGCGAGAAGTACCACTATAAAATAGGGATGGATAGTTGACGGAAGGGCCACCATTATAGTATAAGTGGATGAGAAGTTCCACTAGGTTTGAATGGGTGAACGGGTTAGAAGGAAGCTCCACTGTTTGGTTGTGTTCGGGAAGTACAACTAGGTGTGAATGGGTGGATGAGTTGGATGAAAGCTCCAACGTTTGGTTATTTTGGTTGTTTGTTGTGCATTGCTTTGTAAGATAGAAAGTGTGGTGCTACTGTGTAAATAATGAAATGGCATGTGGCATGTTTTGATGGATTTACCTTGGATACAGGTTGGTTTGGGTGACATGGCTTGTTAAGGGTGTGGTTGGATTATGGTAATGGTTTCACTTGTGATTATTTTATATAAACTGTTTTATATAAATGTGATAACAGATTTATCCTAATGGCGTGTGTAGGGAAGTCATTTGGGGAAATCCTACTGAGTAGTTGTACTCACCGCCTGCTTTGGAACGTTGGTGTCTTTTTAGATGTTGTGTATTGTTATGTGGGAAAAGGTAAGGCATCACCCTCCATTAGTGGTTCATCGTGATGTCTGGGTGGAGCTAGTCGCATGGAGCTTGGTGTGAAGCCTTGGAGTGTACCTTGTCTTATTTATGGTATTTTGTTGAGTATTCCGCATTGTACTCTGATATGGTTGGTTGTATTGGTTTTGGTTTGTATTATAGAGAAACATGTTTGTCCTTTGGGAATAAATACTTGAATGTTGTCATTGACATGCATCATATAGTGATTGATAGTGCATGGTTTTGCTGGTTTTTTCTTAAGGGAAAACTGTTCTCCAATTTGTTCTTGAAGCCCTTGACATTTATTGCCAGACTTTGGCGCCTTGGGAACTTCACTTAAGGCCAAGTAACCCTCACCGCCTCCTCAATCCAATGATGTAGGGGAGAGGTGTTACAATATAGGTATTTATGGAACCCATTTCTTTTCTATTGGTTACTCATGATTCAATGATATTGTTATTTGACACATTTCTTTTCTATGGGTTACTCTTGTTTCAAAGTAATTATTATTTATCCAATTTATATTATATGGTTTAATCATGATTTAATGTAATTAAAATGGATCTGAGTTCATTTCCAGGAGTTAAAAATGTTTCAATGATATTATTGTGGAACCCATTTTCATTTAATGGGTTAATCATATTATGAAAAGGGTAATAATTTTTTTACAGTGTGTTTTTATGAATTCTCTATGTATTTGGTTCACGGAAATTGTAAATAATCAGTGTGCCTAGGTCGCACCATGTGATCGTCTTATAGATTATAGGATGGTTGTTCCTAGATAGCACTCTAATGCATTGTTTACTCTGAATATGTAAGTTGTCAATATTGGTTATTCAATTTGTAAGGGTTTCGTAAGGGTTCTGTAAGAATTAAATTAGATTTTTTCCCAAGTTAAAAATATATTTTATCCTTTATTTTTATGGGTTTATAATGTTTTTAATGGTCGAGATTGATATCACATGGATATTTATTATTAATTCTGATGATACCTTCATTTTCCAAGTGTTCATATTTTAGGGTACATGTATTGATGGGTATGAGTTCTTTTATAATTAAATAACACACTTTGATTATGTCATCACACACTTATACACTGTTATACTCATTGATGTTACTCAATTTTTAATGCTTATAGGTTCCCCAATTATTAATCTCATATCACCATTCTTATATTTTCTTTTACCCAGCATTTATAAAATGATGTTAACTAATTTATGACTATAAACGATTTCACCGGGATAATGTTGAGGAGATAATGTGAAATAATAAAAAAATGTTTATAATACGAGATGATGTTTATCATTATTAACCACTTTTTTATGAGTCTATATTGATGTGAATTGTTTATATAAAATTTTTCCTCAGTTATTTAAAACTCAAAACCTAAATTATCATGTATAATTAATGTGATACATATTTTCCTTTGCATTGTTTTTTGTTTTTATGGAAAAATTTGGTTTACAACTATCGAAATCGTATCCAAAAATGTAAATTTATGGATTTCATCATAGGATTTAGGAGTGTGGGTCCTAGGTAATTTTAGATTGTATATAATGTTAATTTAGATAGCTTTGGAGATTGGGATTTCTTCATATGAACTTATTTTAAGAGTTACAGATACCTTCAAAAGCCTATAATCTTTAGTATTATCTTGTGTTCAAATTATGATATGCCCCATTGAGGTTATACATGATGATATTGTAAAGTGATTTTTGGATATGTTTTTGTTGGCATGGGGAATTTTTAACACCTATAATAAAAATAATGATTTTTTTAAAGGAATTAAATTTCATATTTAATGAAAAATTTGGAAAACCTATATGGTCATTGACAACCCATCGCATCGGGTAAGGATGTATTTTATGAACCCATGAATGAAGCATGATAAGGGGTTTTCACACTAAAACTGGCATACAATATGTTAATGTTAGTATCAAGATTTTTCAAGTATATAATAATTTTATTTTGAAAACATATGATATTTTATTTTACGAATAATGGATTATTTATCTAGGAAGTATATATGTTAAAATTCATCTAATATGTGGGTATACAATATAGTTATGAAATTTTGGAAGGAATTTATGGATAGTAATTTTTTTGCATAATTTATTTTGTACCCTAGTTATTACTATTGATATTTGAATATTAGTGTATCATTTTATGGTTTACACATTTTTGGAATTTTTTACTATGTTTTAACAACTTTGCTTTTTCCTAATGTCTAAAGGCTGGTGGAATATCATGACTATCAATTTTATGGATATACTATCTTTAAAAGATAATTTTTTGTGCTTAATGAATTTAAACATCATATAAAGACTAATTGTTTGGAGAAAAATTAAATATTTTGGTGTAAATTAATTTAATGATAAAATTATACTCATTATGTTTGTATATTTCCTCTAGGTATTGACTATAAGGCAATTATTTAAATTTAATAAAAGGTTTTTAAAACAAATGTTACCATATTACTATCTTTTATGATGACATTAATGAACATTTACTTATCTATTTTTTAGGTTGTTTTTTCATCCCTAAATTCCTATGGACCATGTTCTCTATAAATTTTTACTAGTCCATAGGAATTATTTTTTCCTTCCATATAATTCAATTAATTTCTAACTAATGTTCTCCCTTTATAGAATAATAGTTATGCACAACATCTACTTACCTTTTTATTTCCAACTATCCATTTTTAATGGTATTTTATATTAACCTTTTTAAACTATGTTATATATTAAAGGAATACTAAAAATGTTTATAATTTGATAACCAAGATTAAATTTGTGGTTGTAATTTATTTTAAGGGGGGTAGGATGTAACAACTTAAGATTTTATAAATTATATTCTTTGAAATTTATATAAATTTTATAATATTGGTGGTTACATTAAATAAATACTTTACATTAAATCACACAAATAACCATATTTATATTGAGTTTCATACAAAATTGAGTTCCTTAGATGACTTATATTATACATATAGCCAAGTCATAGTGGAAAAAAATACAGTTTATATTATTTATATAAAATAATAGTTATCTCATAAATGTTTGAATAGAAGGAATTAATAATAATAATAATAAATATGAAATCTTAAACATAATAATTTTATAAAATTAATTAATTTGTTTAAAATTAATTATAAATGAAAATTAGACAAATTTAATACAAAGGATGTGTTTTTATGAAAACTATTTTGATGAAAAAATGCATTTTGTCATAAAAGTTAAATTAATTACTTTTAGTGAATGATATTAATAAAATATATATTTGATATATATTTGATATTTTTTTTATTTTTTTTTAAAATTGATATAGATAAGATAATAATAAATACAATTTTAATATTACAAAGCTTTATATTTTTTAGAAGGCAATTTTACTGCCTTTTAATTTTACACAAATTTTAAAATTTATTTTTTACAAAATTATAGTTTTATTGAAAAAAAAAAAATTTGAATGTGTAATATTATAATTTAACTTCGGATAATTTGTGGTATTTTTTTAAGAACATTCATTTTTTTAATATTGAGTGACCTTGAATTTTTATTGAAAACTGCTTATTAGGCTAAATAATTTATATTGTTAATTTCTATATTTTTTGGTTTTAAAAGTGCTATTATATTAATTATATATCATTTAACCCAATTTATTTAATTGGAATCATTTTTATTGTTATTTTTGAGATAAAAAATTAGTAATCTTTTTGAAATTTTTAATTAAAACCCCACATTTTCATCCCATCTTGTGGATTAGTTTAAAAATAATTTATTCAACTTATATGATTGGAATTTAAAAAAATGGATAAAATATTTTTAATTATCATGATTTATAATTTATAATAAGGTCAACTAATTTTTTACCATATATATATTTGAATATATTTAAAATGCTTTACATTGATTAAGGTAAAATCAAGCTTACTTAATGATTAAACGTACAATATAAGGTTCATAAATGTATCAAAATATTTTAAAAATTCAATTTAATAAAATTTCAGACTCTAATCACATGTTTATTAATATTTATGAGTTAATAAAATATTATTTGATTAAATTGTCCAATATAATATCTTAAGGAAAATGATAAAAAGTAGGACTCTTTACCTTCAACACTTATTGAGATTAGAAGTATGGAAGATGCTTCATGTGTTTTCATATGAATATTAGTATTTAATATTAATGATTTATTTTTATTATAATAATTAATATTTAACTATTATACATTATACAGTTACATTAAATGCTTAAGAAATTCCAATGTATGGATAATTTAGTTAAAAATAAAATAAAATAAATTATATTTTATTAATTGATTTAAATTACCCAAAATAATTCAATATGCAAAGTGATTTTTAATTATTAAATAGTATAAAATATTTTTCACTTTTGGGACAATTGATATTTTATAATTAAATTACTGACCCATAAATAGTAAAAAAAAATTTAGTAGAGTTTGGGTTAAAGCTGTATTTTTGTGCGTTACATGCATTTATATTAAAATTAAATTCAAATACATATATGTATTATAATTTTTAAATTATATGAAATTTTTTATAATTATTTTTTAATTTTTTTTTGATAAGTCTCACTTTAATTTACTCATAAAGGTTTAATTAGATATGTCAGAAAACTAGATTCTTAAATACCCCCCAAAAGGAAACTAAAATACTAACGAAAAAATGATAAATATCCTTATATTTTTATTTTTTGTGAGTTTTTATCACCTTTAAATACCGTTTAATTTATTTTATCTTTTTTAATAAAATTAGGCAATAGAGACATCCCAATAGTGTTTAATTATTGATATTTTCAAGAATGTCACTCCATCCCCACTATTGAAAGACACTCACCCTCCCACTATCATCACACATATAAGTCCTATATGGATTTTACAAACCCTAACCTAATATTCTAAATAGTTTCCTCATATAATCCTAGAATCCTAAAATTTTTATTAAATAAATCAATGGATGTTCATTGGTGTAAACCAAAAGGAGTTATCCAAAAAAGAGTGAACATTCTTCAACGATCACTGCTATTTTCATTCTTTTAAAAAATAATTTATAATTATTATATGATTAAATAACAAAATATGTATCCTAAATATAATTCTATATTTTTATCCTATAGTTCCTAACTATACCTATACACACTTCCATTAAATGGGTAAAAAAATTACTGTTTGTGAATAGTGAACTACCGCCTCGTGAAATGATGTCATTTTTTCCATAAACATGTATCGTGATTGGGATTTATTATGGGAACCCTATTTTTATCGGTTCTTTTATATTTATGCTTTATTAATACTTATTTGATTTGTATATAACACACACCTTTGTGTCTTCCGTTTTTTGTAAATACGATAACATCGTTTTTGGATGTGTGGACTACTTCCTCCTCAAAGCGATTTAATACATAAACACATTAAATTTATTGTATTATGGATTGTTTTAATTAAACATTTGTGACATAAATAAAATATATATGATATTAATAATTTAATTTAATTTCCGTAAATATAATAGATCATTTTCTATGTTACCATTCACACACCAACAAAGTAATAACATCGTTCATGGACGTGTAGACTACCAACTCCTCGGCGTAGTGTGATTTCCAATTAAATTACATGAATAATATATATAAGTATATATGATTAAATAATATATTATATATTATTTAATGATTATTATGGAAAATTAATTTTTTTTGACATGCATTCCATAAGTATCGTTGAAAAATGGGACGTTACTAATGCGTATGAACGGCCTACCATCTCCATAATTTCAATGCATGATCACTTTCACCACCATATATAATGATTTGTTTTAAAATTATAGTTTATATATAAATATAATAATAATATTTTTTGTATTCTGTAGAATTTTTATATAATGACATATTTGATCATTTTCGACCAACCAAAATCCTTTTTGATACATAAAATGAATATTGTCAAAACACCTAACCTATAATTAAATATTTAATTAGTTGAATACTATACTGTAATAAGTGATATTAAAGTCATAATAAATGTAAAAAGGGTTATAGAACAAGTATATAATTAAAATAATTTTAATATTCAATTAGATAATGACACACATGACATATCAAACTCAATGTAAGGGACTCTTCTCTCACTTTTACTTCAATGAGGAATACCTTAGAATCATCACTTATTTATTTTTCATGTACTAACCATTTTGATATATAATATCATGAATTTATTTATCTTCATTATATTTTAATGATTAATTTGATTATTATTACATTTTAGGTTTTTAATCTAGATGTTATCTCTTTTGTATGGGGATTTCTAGTCCCATTTTTATTTCTGCAAGACATTTTGAAAATTAACCACTTATTTTTATTGTGTTGTTTAACTACATAAAATGAATTTATTTAACGATTAATATCCTAATATTTATGTGGATTTTAATATCCATTTTATTATCTCTATTTTATGGGGATTATGGTTTCTATGATACCAAATGGGAATAGACTTTTGTCACAATTTTCTTTCACTGATTCATTTGTTATGTTATACACCTATATTATTTGACAAGGTATACATAATTATAAATTGACATGATATATCATGAATATATATATTAACATGATATTATATGTTTATTTAATGTTATTCATTCCTTGGGTTAATGATTCAAATGTTTCAAGTGGTATGGGAGGCTTTGGAATGATTAAATATTATTGTCCTCAAGAATGTTATTAATGATATGTTAATGTCATTTTCATTAATCAACTTTAATAATTGTTATTGTTACGTATCATGAAAATATGGATATTTTTTGTTGATATTATCCTCATTAATTATTTTTTCTGGATGATGAAATGATTCTCAATGTAGACACTAAATATAGAATATTATTCTACCATTTATCATGTGATCAACTGATATATCACATTTAGGCTTCAACAATGTTGATAATTCCTTTTGTATATGCAGATCAGATTGCATGAAGTCCTTCTTCATTAATTCATTAGGTGGAAGATGGTTCAACATGCTATGCATTGGATGATTGGAAGAGGATGAAATCATACTAAAAAAGGTTACAATCATAAAAATCTAGTGGAAAAGTTCTCCTATCTAGATTATATTAGGTAGGTGGTGACATTGGTGGCATGATGATTCTCTTTAGTTGGGAATATCATATATTGGGTTGGTTCCAGATATAATGGTTGGTTGGAAAATGCTTGTTGTACCATTTGGTTGAACAATTACTATAATAGAGATGGTCCCAAGGTTACATATGACAAATATTCACTGATCCCTATGTGATGTGTTTCTCCTTAGTATTCCACAATCACAAACAATAATTATAGTGCGGTCTGAGGATTTTAGAAAGTGATTATCATGGATTAATTCTTGGTCACTATCAGGATATACCAATGGACCTCATATATGTTGCTATTAGAAGGGATATATGCATGTTTTGGATTTCTACTATTTTTATACACTAGTGGTTCTCTCGTATTAGATGACCCACTTTTGGTTGGTTGGTGTATGCACCACTTTTACAGTTTATTTCTGTGGAATTGTTTTTGTATGTATGTGATGATGACCACAGTAGATAGGACCCCTCATAATAATCTACTAAGTGGATGAGTACATATAGTGATTTTAATCATCCATGTCACTAAGATATGGATTGTTTCAGTTATTCCCACTAGGTATAATCTTCTAATGTGGCTGAATGTGGAAAGAGGTTCCACCTTCTCCTTGATAGCCTATATTGGGATTGGTGGCCTAGTGGATTTATCTACTAGAGGATTTCTTGAGCTACCTCCAAAGCCATGAAAAAGCCATTAGGTTGATACTCCTAGACCCAAACATTCACCAACTATCAAAGTATGTATTTAGTTAATGAAATCACTTATTTAGTCCTCTAGGACAAGGTTTATATGGAGAAAGATGCATATTATTGGTGTGTTAGCTGGTTACTCAAAGAATCTTGTGGTTTTCTGTTGGTATTATCAGCTTGTACAATAATCTCAAAATTAATTGGAATATTTGTAATTTCCATTTTTATTGAATGAATTATAAAAATTAATGCAGTGGAAACAAAACAACATAGTATTAAAACACCATATATAATATTTTATTTTATATTAATTGTTTTAAAAGTTAAAGGATAAAATATGGTCCACTTTTTATGAGGGTTCTGAAACTATTAAATTTTTTACCTTAGGATAAACATTTTGTGTGTGTGGAACATGTGGAACAAAATGGAATGAATATAATTGAAAAATATAACTTTTTATACTCATGAATTGGTTGACTAAGTTAATGTATTAACATTGGGTTTACAATATTGTTTTTACCAGAGTTGAGGTTGGCCATCTAGGATTGGGAAAAAAGTTTCCTAATTCATATGGAACCTCAATTATTATATTATATCATTCGTTTAGGTCTGGTTCACCATTTTTTTCAACACATTTCATATTATATGTCTATTTTATGTTGGAGAAAAATTATTCTAAAAACAAATGATAAATCATTTATTCTATTATAACATGCTTTCACATTGAGTTCACCATTTTGTTTCTATATGATTGGTTTGGTTCAATGGTGGATTATAATGTGATGAGTATTTTTTTCAAAAATATTTACATATTAATATTTTATTCATGTAAATTCACAGTTTCTCACACATTTTTAATGAATTACATGGATAATTTGTAAAGGAAGGTGGTATTTGGGTTTCAAACCCAACGATGACTAGGAAATCACATTGGTAAAGATGATGGGAGGTCAATATCATATCACTCATAGGGGGTGATATTTTCTACTATGAGAATATATTATATATTTAATATGTTTTTAAGTGTCCTTCCCAAACCCTAATATAGGACAGGTTACCTCGATGCCATTGGATTGATCAAAAACCCATGTTGGTGAGAACAAATGTGTGTATAAGAGGTTCTCACATGTTCTCATGTCTATATGTGATAATTTATTTTATATCCATGTTCATGTTACTTGTATTTTATCAATATCCAAGGAGGAGGTTTATTGTCCTTTATATGTTACTAAACCCTCAAGATTCATCATATGTGTCCTTTGAGAACTGGAATAAAAACCCACATAGTTCTTTTGACATAGTTTATGGTTATATGATAGGACTACACCGTGAAGTTTAACATAACACAAAAATGAAATTAATGGGTAGGGGGTTGAATATTGACTAACAAGATAAATCCATAGATATATTTACAATGTATAATATTATTTTAGGAATAATTGTCTATTTAGTTCTTGTTATGGGAATTTGTAATAATAAATATGAGATAACACAGGTTTTGAGTAGCACATATTCACATAATCATACAATATTTTCCTCATTGGGAGTATGGAATTTTGAGTTAGGTATACATGTGTTCAGACATATATATATATATATATATATATATATAAGGAGGCCCACCTATGGTTAATCAATATCATATTATTCTTATAACTAAATTCATTCTCTAAAAGCACATCATTCATAATCAGTGTGATAAAAAAATATTGAAGATGATTTTAAACATCACATGATATCAAATTTGTTTGTGGATTACAAACGTAGGGTACACTAATATTTTATTACAATCCTTGTTGAGAATCAGATATAGCTATCAATCCATTGGAAGTAATCCTATGTATCAATCATATAATAAGAATTAGAGTTGTCATAGCTCAATTTTCCCCGAACCCAATAAAGGGTTTAAGGTGCTTGTGAGAATATTCAAGGATTACTCTTAATAGGATGTCTATGTGTGAACAAACTTCTATTCTACTGATATACATAGTAGGATGATAGAGTCAACGAATAATTTGTGCTGTTTGTGATGGAGTATTTAGTATATTGAGGGACTTACACAAAGGGTGATTCCCATTTCATGTATTCATTCTTTATTCTATGATGAAAAAAGAGGCATATATTCATTTTTTATCCGATGATGGATGAAGAGAGATGATTACCATGAAAGGAAATTAAAATATTATTAGTACATCATGGAGTCCCATTTAATGTTATGGAATGAATATGGTTGTATAGTTGAATACCCCTAGCCCATTAATGACAAACAACTTATAAAGGGGGTTCTTGTACAAAGTCTCATGGTTAGAATTTCATGTGGTACATTTAAAACTGTGCTTCCCTGAAAAGTTTGAAATTTCCTAGGTCATTTTCATAATAAAAATAATATGTCTGGGGGTATATTTCTAGCATTTATTCAGGTCGGAATTTGTATTCTTGACATGTTTTCAGATATATTCCTAACATGTAAAAGGGTTTTCATGTGATTTTTATGAAATATGTAGGGTTCTTCGCATGATCTACATGACTTGTCTTACTATGTCTACCTGAAAATCATGACACACATAAAATATCTTGAATGAACTATAAGACTTATCTAATGGATTTTACTAGGATTATAAAGACATATCTAGGGGAATTCACATGCTCAAAGATTACAATTCAAATTTCATTTCATATTTAAACAAGACATGTCATAGGGATTTCGTATGAAAAGGATGACATGTTTTTTAGTATTCAAATTATTGAATCCAACTATTAAAAGGGATTCATATGATCATATAGGACATTTCATATGTATTTTACATGACATAACATGATTGTTGAGGTCTCATATAGTCATGTGATCGTAAAAAAAATATTGTGATGGGTTCTTATGAACATGTCTAAAATAATGTGCATGAAAAATGGTGCATGTATATGGGTTCATGTTATATTTTTAAGTCCATATAAGAGAATAGTAAAACATTATGGGAATATTACAATTACCTAATTCCATATCATTAATTCTTCTTTATATACAAGGGGTTTTATGAAGAAGTGGTATACTCCATCATGTGATTTTATGGTAGTGATGTGATGTGGTATCAAAAACACTTCTAGTATGTACAATGGTTTACCTGGTTAAAGGTATAAAGGGTAATGGGTGCATAAACCTAGCATATTATAGAGACATCCCAGATGACAGGGGTTCTCGACCAAGGACTCAAGGATGAGGGTTCATAAGGATAGATTAGAGTATATTGTTTCCAACAAATTTCAATGCATGGAGTTAAACAAGGATATGAAAACCTAAAGATAGCATGTGTTAAATGGGCCTTGTGTTTGGAAACCAAATCAAGGCTGAATGAGTCAACTCATCATTTGGTTCTGTAATATTTATACTATGTGGGGGAATTGCATGTCTAATGAGGAGTCATGTGATGAAGATATGGAAAATTTTCCCATGTGTTTCATGTAAAAAATGATTTCCCGAATCACTCAGAATGAGATGATGCGATGGATACTCATGATGTTTATGTCATCACATTATCTCTTAAGGTATTCTTGGGATCATATGACCTAAAGTGAGACTCGTTATGGGATCTCTTGATTACATGGAGAATACCTATGATGCTAGAAGCTCATTCCTTTACATCCTCATCAATTTTCACCATATCCATTTTTTTTTTCACATTCTATCCTTTAAAAACCTATTTTTCTATATTTCCATAATATCACCTAAATAACATCAATAAATAGGTTAGGGGGTTATATAGGCAAAGGTTAGTTGTATTCTCCACCACTATGAATAGTGAAGGTTCCATGTGCACCGGTTTAAGGTAGTTGGGGGACACATCTTTGAATCTCTATACCATTCAAAATTCATCATTATTCTATGGGGTTGTGTTTAATAACCAATCACATGAGAATATTTGTGATAATGAAATCCTTGATACCATAAAATGATGGTATAATGAAGATCATGTAATAAATTAGTAGAAATAACCCTTACAACCACTAAGTGTTTCATCTGATCACTTTAAGGGCTTCACATAATAACATGAAAGTACATGTACAAATATTGGATGGTCGTTCGAGGCATCATGATAGGAAATTTTTAATTTAAGGAATCCTATCTCAAAGGGATGAAACAAAAAAAATAAGTGAATTGTGTGGTTCATAATATCTGCGAGTGAATGTCATCACATGATTATGTGATCCTGGCAACATCATGAGATGGATTCACATGGATAATGTGATCAACTTGTTCAAATATCCCTTGGCAGTAGCATGTTATTTGAAAAATGAAATGGTGTATTGATATCATTTAAATGAAACACCTTTAAGGTTAAATGTAAAAAGTAATAGACATTTCAAATGTGTGATGGCATGGTGAATGCGCATTTCTCGTGATCTATAACTTATTTATGTGATAGAATTATGTGATCTCATGATAATTGTTTTGATTATATTATGGGACATTTAATATTACTAAGATTTCATGGGGATTTTCCACTAAACTTTTATGTGACCCATTGAACATTTCAAAATGGAATCATGTGATCACCTCTTGTGATCGTCCTCACAGTGTGGATCAGTTCATCAAAGCACATCATTTATAAAAACAAATGTTACTTGATTTCCATAAGGACTTCAAGATAAAATGATTTTCCTAGACTATATTTTGGATATGAAAAACATTGGGTGTGTCTCATGTAAGTAGACAAGTGGCATAATATGAGAGGAGGTTAAAGATGACGCAGGGGTATTGTCAGATGTTTGGGATCTATTAGATCAAAAAATATGTGTTATTTTCATATGATTTTACGTGGTGAATAGTAACTAGTTTTTGGAATTCTCCCACATTGGGAAATATATATATCTTGATCAAATTAATAAGAGTAATCATTTCATCTCTCTGACATGTCTCGATATTGGGGTCGGTACACAGACAAGACTACACCCACACCATCATCGATTGTGCTGCAACCATCAGCAGACTGCGGGGGAACATTTTTCAAGAATTATGTGTTACATGATCTATTGTTGGGAACTATGCCCACCCAAACTATACTGCCTAAAATTTCTGTTCGTGATGATTCTCAATCCTGGTTATGGAGACTCCTTCATGTACCCCTAAATTAGGTAGATATATATCTTTCCATGGATGGTGAATTATATTGTAAACCACATTAAATATATTCTCTTATGGTTATTCATGAAGTATTATATAAATTGAAAAATTTCCCCCTTGGGTACATAAAATTTGAAAAATTATTTTTTTTGAAAATAAAAACATTATTTATTATCTAGTATGAACTTTCATTCCCATTTTTATGTTTTCTAAAAATTCATTCATTTTATTTAATATTACCCTATGTTTTTTTGAATAAATTTTTTCTCATTAGTGAGTTTTTCTAAAAAATATCAACAAATAAATATTCTAGTAATTTTTTAATCAAGGTATTCTTTAATTTTAACTGAGAATGTAAAAGTAATATTTTCATAACACACAAAAAATTAATTAATATTTCTGGCATCATGATTACTAATTTCATTTTGAAGTTCATTACATGTTTCCTAAAATTTTAAAATAATTTTGTTTGTATTTGTGAATTTTTTTATATTGATGTGTGATTGGAATTTTAAAAGAGTATTTTCCAATATAATTATTCCAGTGATATTTTAGAGATATTTTCATCTAGGAAAACACCCAAGGATGTTATTATGGATATGATCCAACGATAATATATTATTTTCCTCTATATGGATTATGATGATGATGTGTTTCTATTACATGTTAATGATGAAATATAGAGTTTCTTTAAAATTTGAAAATTTAAGAAAAAATGGTATTGATCATTTGAAAAATAATTAATGTATAAGATGTGAATGTGATAGGTAGGGCCAAATTATTGATAGCATCTTGATGCATTGACAGGTCTTGTGAGAGAAACATGCTGAAAACTTTTATTGTATACAGATGTAAGATCATTTTATAATAGTTGGGTATTTAGTGTATGTCTTTGATAACACTGTGGGGAATCATTAGTTCCCTATGAGGCAATTGAAATTTTTTTAATAAAACTCAAACTATCCTACTAAATTAATTAAAATGTAGTAAAATGAATGTTTGAGGTCGAACCCATAGGGAAGTAGAATTTAGTTTGATTATATTTTAAAAAGATTTTATCTTATTAATTTAATGAATGAGGTGATAAAATATTGGTTTGATTGATTTGAAAAAATAAAACGTATAAAATTGATTTGTTTTTTTGAAAATATTTTTTAAAGAGTTCTAGGGTTTTGAAATTTCAGGATTCACATGCAATTGAATTATAATTAATATGTTTATTAAATATTGATTGGTTTAGAATACAATATGAGGTATACCCAATGGTAATTGTATATCCTTCTCCACACAACAATAAACTATAAATCTTGGTCTGGTAATTTAGGGTTTTGTTGAATCGTGTTTGTCTCGATACCATATTTAATCTTTATTTCCCCTAAATTTTAAAATGATCTTACATTATCTAGGGTTTACAGTTGTGAAATATTAAATTTCTTTTTAGATTCAATTTATTAAAGGGTTTGATAAAATAAAAAGAAATCATTGGGATGTTTAAATTTAATTATGGAAAATATAATATATGAATAAATAAAATGAAATAAATCCAATTGCACATTAATCACTCTATTAAATTTCCCTATGATAAGGTGGGTTTACCCCCTCATCCTGGATATGATAGGTTTAAAGGGATGGAGAAAAGAAAATAAATTCATAATAAATATAGAGATTACTCGGGGAGGGCCATATGAATTTCAGCTTATCGATCCAATATTTTTTATTCAGATCTCTAATGCCTCTCATAACATTAGTATAACTACTGTATTTATAGGATTAATAAGGGTTTTTCCAAACCAATTTCATGATGTACCATGTGTTTACACATCGTGTAATCTTGATTTGAGTTTTCCTCCCTAAATTTTGATTCTTTATGAATCTCGTGGGAATCTTGTTCAATGATTCTGAACATTGAAACATTTCACGATGTGTAACTGGGACTCAAAACGTGTAAGTTTCATTAACATCATGTAAACTGGTCACATCATGTTCTGGTGTAAAAAGTTTGAATTTGAAGGTTACACAACTTTTAATGGTGAATCACATAGTGTAGTGGAAGCTTGACATTAAATACATTACATCTGTACTTCAATATTTGTGACATTTTGTGAAATGATACTACACATCATGTAATGAAATTTCATAATGTGTAATTTATTTTTCATTCTTTAGAAACATTATTTGTCTTTTTTTCATCAGTTTTGTGCCTTAAATGTTTTCCATTATCATCATCAGTAATCCATAATTGTTCCTCTAGGCCTTGCTCATAGTGGGAAGTGTCCTTTAGCTCAAAAAATTCACTCTTTTTATTCCTTTCACATAAATTAATTTTTTCCCTACCAAAAATAATAAAACAAGTCAATATGTTCTAAAATTTGAAATATTCAAAATGTAAACTCATAAATCAATAAAATAAACCCCTCTAAAATGTATTCATGAAATATATTTATCAGTCGTACCATTCAAATATGAAATCAGTTTTTATATAACTTTATAGTACGATTCATGATTTCTTATTTGAGAGGACTTCATCATGAATGCCAACAATTATTAATTTCATTTATTAAAGACTCATCCTTCATTATCTGTGTGTTTTATGTGATTATATAATACAAATATTCCCATTGAACTCATGTTTTTGATTTAATGTCATGTGTTCTAATTATTTATTGTACAATGTTAAAAATTATTTATTTACTCATGATAGTTTCCACTATACATATCCCTTACTTTGAACCCAAGCTCACACTTTATTATATTCTCCTTTCCCAGGGATATGAATGAGGACATTGGGATAGTTAATAAAGGTGAAATAATGTTTCTTCAGAAATAATTTTATATTTCAAATGGAATATGGGGATCATATATGTATATTTTTTACTAAGACCACTAAACTATTTAGTCATTTAGGTTATGACTTCTTGTATCTAGATCCACTATATTAAAGTAACCACAGACTATGGGTAACTAGAGTGGGAGTATTAAAATTATATATTTAATTAGTGTTAATATATTTATATATATGTTTAAATATAATATCAAATTCATTATTTAATATAAATATATTTAATTTTTATATATAAACATATCCTAATATTAAGAAAAAATTCTTTAAAAATACCCTTTCACCATTATCAATTCCATTAACTTTAATCATTTTAATAATACTTTTATACCTAAAAATAAAAGTAATATTATTACATAATATGAAAATATTGATCCCAAAAATTATAGGTGCTGAAAAATAATTTTTAATATATGTTAATATAAATAGTTTTTAGTGTAAAATATTACTTATATTTCTTAAAAATTATTGATGCATTATATATATTTAAAATTTTTATGATGATTTATTATAATTTAGTAATTTTTATTGTCTGTATAAAATAAGGTTTCAAATATTTTAATTCATTCTGGTAATGTGATTGTTTTATAAAAGTTATAGTATTAGAAAAAATGATATTTTCCACTATTCACCTAAACATCAATTATTTTTAAAATTTATAAATGAAAACCTAAAATAATTTTGATACTATGAATTTAAAAATAAATCCATTTTTTAAAAACTAAAATTAGAAATATTAGAAATTTATATTTTAAGTGAAAATACAATATACAATGAAAAACATATTTTACTTGAAAAATACATTCTAAATATTAACTGTACTTAATCATTTTTTTCACAATTATATTTGATTAAAATATTTTATTCATAATAATTTTTTAATAATATTTATTTAATTATCAGTACTAGTTTATTATTTGTACAACATGTGAATCACTTTACAAATATAATTATTATTTAAAAAAAGATATATTCTAAAATCTCAGGTTGTTAAAACCAAAGTCCATGAACTTAGGTATGTCCCATTTCTCATGTCTATTTTACCCATGTACACCTTTTCACACAAGTATTTATTGGAAAATATCCACCACAATACTCCCTGCACACAAGCCTATTATCTAAAGTTACATTTCTTATGTCAAATTATAAAATTCATGTTGACATAACTCCCTTAAATGAGGTGAGTTAACCCTATATCCATCACTCTTCAATTTTAATATAACTAGAATCCTTCAACCTACCATTCTAGTAAATTTATTTTTCAGGATTCCTCTCTAAATTAAATGTTTAGAAAATAACAATTACATGAAGAAGATTCTTTCATCCACCTCATGATCTTTGTAGTTTCTAATTTAGGTGATTACTCATTATTTATAGGAAAAAGTGGATTTTTCAAAATCTATTAGGATCCATTATCATGGTTCATCATCCACATAATTATACATTTGTAGTTACTCAAAATTAAAAATATATACACAACACCACTTTTCTATGTATTTACTCAACTTTCAACTATTGGGAGAGTCTATACAATTATCATAAACCCCAGACACAACATGGACCATATCATGACTATGATAAAGCTTTATCCACTAGATCAAATAAATATAGAATACCAAAAAACATCTAATATTGAACCAAAAATTAACATTCCACTCTCTCCAACAAAATTTAGAACATCCAAATATTGTATAATCTATTTCCATTAAATTATTGCTTTTTCTACTACAACTCAATAATAAAACCTCAACTTTTACAAATTTCTTCCCTATAATTTGATTGAAAAAAAACAGCAATATCAATATCCATCCAAGTTCACCATATATCAAAAAATTTAAACTTTTGTGTTTTTATAAAGACTATAGTGAAATTCAATTCATCATACATTCTCTTTAGATTATAGATCATATTAGAAAAAGACATCTACCCCTATAATTCAAAACAAGAAATTCTTAGTGTATAAAATAAGTGCATGTGACATATTTACCTGCCTCATGACTTTATTCATTCTAAAACCCCCTCAATCATCAATTTTGATAAATATTTAATCATCCATTCATATCTGATCAAAACTAACCCATAAATTAATATAATATATAACCCTAGAATGTGAGATTTTGTCTTCAAAACCATTGTTAATCACATGAATTTCATGTTGTCTCCATTGGATATTATTTTCCTTTACCCCCTTGGATAATAACCCAAAAAAGAAAGAATATAAAAAAATGATATTGTGAAGATAAATCATTAACTATCAATGTGAATAAGGTATGTATCAAGAAATCCTTATGTCAAGGGATGTGTTTAATCACCATATTTAAACCATTGATTGTTAAAAGGAATAGTAGAAAATAGATTTTAAATGATGTATTCACCTTGTTTTTTAGTTTTAATATGATTCATTGTGTCCAATCATTAATCAATAATTTCACTAATCAGGTGATATATAATCAAAATAATCTTCAAATTCATGTGTTACAATATATTTTTAATGTTATCAGTTACATTACTGTCACCATAAGATATCACTATAATTCATTTGAAAACTTCATCAATATCATGTACCTATTGTTTCTCCCAAATAAAAATCGATTGTTTTGTTAATGAAATGTAATAGTCTCTTACCAAGATTAGAAACATACATTCATTCTTTTTATTCAAACATCCTAAAAATTTATTTTTAATAATGAATTTACCTCAACATAAAAAATTTAATTTATGACATCACATGAAACATCTTAATTATAAATTATCAATATCTCTTGATTAATCACAGAATCAAAAATTAAAATTAAAGTGAGAGTTCCCAATATGTAACTTACTATTTTTTAAATAATTCTAGTTGAAGCATGACATTAACTGACCAGAATAACATAATAAACTAGTATGCAATTCAATAACAACATTATCCTGGGGGAATTTACAATCACCGTGGCCAAGTTCTTAACACCTTTAAATCATAAAGGAACAATGGGAATGAATTAAACACATTCAAAACAAAAAAAATTAAATTAAAATCCACAGTAAGTCTTAATTAAAAAATAGAAAAATACAATGTTATTAAAATGGGTAAGTACAACCTTCAGAACTAATTAATAACCAAAATAATCACAAAAACCAAAGACGACATCACAACCTATCAACCCCATGTATCAAGGACCTTCTATCATGAAAAAAATTCACCTCTATCAAGAGAGATAATTTTTACTAGTCCTAGAAAAATTGATCCAAAAAAATCCCCATATAATAAATTATAGTTGGACAAACACTAATGTATAGGATCCCATGAATACATTTCATAAGCGGTCTATATCAAATAATCCAAAAGTGATAAACTTATTAAAAACATGGCATGGTAAAAATTTTGACAACTCAAAAAAATATATACATTTCAAATAATTTCATATGATAGTATGATTAATATTTAATTATGAATTTCCATCAACACGGGAATGAAAAAATTTCATCAAATTGGAATAAATAAATAAATTTGTCAAATATTCCATGTATAAGTAATTTTTAGTCATTGAAATTTGGTTATAAACACCAGGTCTCTAAGATAAAGGACCTGTTATCCTCACGCATCATGGTGACATATGGTTCTATTTCTAAGCACATCACTCGATATTTGTCCTGAGGATAATAAGAGTCCAAAAAAAAGAATTTTCTCCCCTCCCTCATCATATTATAGTATCCATGTCAATATAAATCCATGTATTTCTATTGAAAATAAATTATTGAAATTATTGTATAGGACTACCATCTAAAATACAAAAATATACGAGGTACTTCATGTAAATAAATGAAGGGTTAAATCAATAATCTAAAATAAATGCCTTCATTAATTATTAAAAAATTCTCAAATTAATTTTTTCTAACATTCCATTTCATTTAAAAATTGAAATGAAATGGTTTTAAATGAAAATAATTTCTCTAAAAAAAATTAATTTCATTTAAAATACATAAAACATTTCATGAATTGTTTTTATCAGGAATCATCATGAAAATCATTCTTAAAATAATTCATTTCAGATAAATCTCATTTTCTATAAATTAATAGTTTATTTCGAAATACATTTCCAAATAGGTTTGATCACAAATATGATGACATTTCATATAAAATTTTCAAGAGACATAATTCATGCTTGTGAAATCAATTGTATATCTATCTCAACTGAAATAGGAAACATATGTTCAAATTGTAATGAATTTTATTAGAAAATCAATTACCTTATAAAACATATAGACCTCAATGACATTGAGATTGATGATGGGTGGAAAAGAGAATTGGTCCTCAAAAATCTATATCATCAATGAATAATCTAACTCGAGAAGTGGACACCCTACTATTCATTTTGATAAAAAATTACCAAACCACAATATGGTGTCCTTTTACTATGGAATCATTGCTTGATATATGAGGGTATTTATATTAATAAATGTATAAGGATTAAGAAGATGCAAAAATACCGACATCAAATTCAAAAATGGCTAGAGTAAATGTCCCAGAAGATAAGGAGACATAAGGATGATTCAAAAAAATTTAAATAAATTCCACCATGGCTTTTTGCTACCAGTCACAACATGATTTACATATATAAGAGACTAACCATGGGGTCCAACCAAACCATGATGTGAAATCATATGATGTTTGGAATTGACAAGGCCACTATTTTGAATATTAGGAGTTTTTTTATGTAAAAAATTTAGTGACCAGTAACATTTTATTACATACAATTGGGTCAAAGGGACACCATGGGATCCACCATGGATGTGGTGCTACCAATTTTAAACAAAAAAACAAAAAACCAATTTTTAATCCTCCATGATCTGCTAACACTTCTTAAACCAAGAAAACCAATCATAAGGCTCAAAATAATATTATTAAATCCAAATGACATAAATTAAACAAAATTCCATGACGTTACAATTCTCCCACTATAAACACTTTATGTACCCTAGAATGTTTCATCCAGAAGACTACTCAGTAAAGCGATGATTCCACTTATCTCTTAATTTTCTCACACTCGCACATATCATGAGAATAGAAACCATGAATCCATATTATAAATACAAAATTCATGTACATTTATTGATGAACCATCATCTGAGAATAAATATTCATAACTAGATGCTCATTCATTTTCAAGTTAGGTTTGACGTCAAGATAATACTAATTAAATAAAAGAGACAAATTCATAATATATATCTTGAGATTTGAAATTTGAAACCATTTTTATTTGAACTCATTTTTGGTGGGAAGTAAAAACAATAAAACACTTTCCCAATCAATTCAATGACCTCATATGGTCCCACATATCTCAGTGCCAACTTCCCATTTTTATAATATGTCGATGAACTATCTATGGAGAGACTCTTAAGAAATCCTATTCACCAACCATAAATTCTAAAGGATGACTATTAATATTGTTATAATATTTATAACATCAATTTTTCATTATGAACCAATGATGAATCATCAGGATATTCATCATCATCTCCTGGGCCAAGATAGGTCCCACCATAGAAGCTTCACCAAACTACATCCATCAAAGTTTATATTTACAATACTGAACATAGAATGCTTAAATGGGTCATTTATATGGGAAAAGATCTTTATTTCTTTAGTAGATCATAACTATCCCCAAATGGAAATCTCATGCTCCTCCAATTTCAAGGAAACAAGTTCAAAGAACATACTCAATAATTTTTATAGACCATTATATCTTACAACATATCTAGGGATGATTAATTATTCCTAAATTGACATAAGATCCCATAAAACCCTAAAGGCCTCCCAAAAATTGGCATGTGAACTAATTATATCAATCATTAATAATCCTAGACAGTACTGAAATAAATACAACAATATTTTTCACAAACAAGTCTTCCAAATCCTCAACATTAGTGGTATCATGATGAAGAATGAAGTTAATTAATTCGGTCAATTATTCTATCACTGCCCAAAATCACATTTTTCCTTGATGGTTATGTAAAAACCCAAAAATAAATCCTTCGATTTCTCAGCCCTCTTTTATTTTGAAATAATATGGTATAATGATAACCAGAAAGACCACATTTCAATTATCCCCATCATATAATGTATCATAAATAACTAAAAACTCAGAATAATGTTTATAATTTTTTAGTATGATCTCAATAAGAGTTCATATCCACTAAATTTTATCTTTGAAAACTTGATCACATCCTCCTAGACTATAAAATTCATTTGATAAAATATAACCTTTTGATTCTACAACACTGAAGACACTTTCACAATATGGGATTAAATATTAATATAATGAGCATACAAATGTGATACTCATTCTAGGGGCGTGGTTAATGTCAAATTAAAATGATTTTAAATATTCTACCTACAATCTCTAATAGAGATTCAATTTTTTTATTGAAAATATAAAACTCAGTATTTTGTGTTCGGGGTAAACGATAATCCTTTCTTCAAGATGGTATTTTCACTAATCCTAAAGATTATGCATCAAAACAATGAGTTATAGATTGTGTTATTGATATATCGTATCATGAGGATGAACCTGATATGTACCATATACAAACATATGATCACCCTGCATGAGAACATAGCCCCAAACTGATCTAGACACATCAAAAAAGACATTATTTCCATGAACATCCTATAAAAGAGTCGTCATTAGAGATGAAATAAAATAGGTGTTAATCATATCAAGGGAATACTAAAAAATTGGGACCCAAGATAAATTTACAACATTTCACATGATAGTAGTTAATGGATAATCCTACTTTGATAAATCCATCATGAAAATACATTATAACCTTACTAAACCAAAGAAGCTATAAATCTCAAAGTCATCTCATATTTCCCTAAATGATATGCAAACCACCACATTTACATGAACAATTGAGATATATTGTTTTAAAAACACGTTCCCCATGTATTTAAATTCAAAAATCTATAATAGAACTTTTATAACATATAATATTTTCGATGATTTGTCAATATATTAAAAATTACTCTCAAATGAAGTATCTGATCCTTTTATGTTTCAAATTAAAAAAAATCATCCATGAATACCAAAAAGATATTCAATATTTTAGTAAGAATCATGTTAATAAATTCAAAAAAAATATAAGTATCATTGTTTAGAATGAATATAATTATAATATACTCATAGTTTTTATACATAATTGTGAAAGTTGTTTTTGGGATATTAGACTCCTTGATCCCATGCTGGTGGTAACCATACTGAATTTCAATCTTTGAAGTACACTCCACCAATTTACAGTTGTCAAAAAAATAAATCCATTGAATATAATATTTATTCATAAGAGTAACCATATTGATATTCTTATAATAAACACATAGGTTAATGGTATCATCAGCCATCTTGGAAAAAGAACGGGTATTTTCCTTTGTGACACACTGGTTTAAATGAATCCTTTAGACATAAATTCATATATTTAATCATTTATTTTATTTAGTTCATATATTTTTATAGTGTAAGAGGGAATACATTCTGTCTCTCTACTAGATACAAATCCAAAATATAAGTCCACATCCATCTCTACAGGAAGGACAAAAAATTCTAATGAAAAAACGTATATACATGTTGTAGTTACTTGATGATGTTCACTACGTAGGGATTCATTCTCTAGATCTAAAAAACACACAAAAAAATAAAACCGATCACCTTAAGAAGAGGTTAATCATGAATATAACATGAGTACTATTCTTCCTAGAAAACAGAAAACTCTCCTTTGGGAATAGTAAAGTACACCCATTTATGGTAACATTTAACCAAATAATTATGGGTAACTAACTAATATAAAGTTATAATAAAATATTGAGATATAATTTCATGAAATAAATGTACCAAACAATCATTAAATCTAATAATGTGATTGTATTGGTGGGGTATCACAAACTAAACACTCTCTTTTTCCCAAGGGGAGTTACAATCTCCATCACAAACAGAATAATCTCCATTGTATTATCTAGAAGGTTCCAAGTATGAATTGCTAAAAATAATAAGAGGAACTATAATCAAATAAAAAGACAATTAATAAAAATATATATTAATGGTAACTCTCAATTTCGTAGGATATACATTAGTTCCAATTGAAGATTCTTCCACTATGTAATGATTCTTCTTTCTTAATGTCTTTATTTATAACTCCATTTTCCTTAGGTATTTGAAACCATAATATTTCTTCATGGTATTAACGATATCATACCAATAAAGATTTAATTATAAAACTGAAATAAATTGAATGTGTGGATTGAATTCCTAAATCAGTTTTACGAATTATATTCCTCAATCCAAGAATAATTCAGGTTCCTAATATTTCTACCTCAGAATCATTTTAGTATTATATTAGTAGACACTAAATATGGTCAAGATAAATTCATATTTTAAATACCTAACACTATTTTTTCGAACACTGGACACATTATAATTAATCTTCCCATTAATATAAGTGTTAATTAATATACTATGAGTGAAAGGAAATCACATCACCCCTGAATTAACATCTAGGGAAATTTCTTCTATCAAATACCTATACATAAAATCTTCATAATATATTAGCTTTAGAGTAAAGACCTGAGACTATATATTTGATTAAAGAACCATCTCAAACCTCTCAGTCATAAACTTCTCATTCAACACCACCTTAGCTGAAAACTAAATAAGACAAGAAAAAATATTATCATATTGAGTCACGATTATATCCCATATTTAATTTTTTTACTAACTTCATAGAGTTAGATAGTACCATTGACTATATAAGTAATTTATCCTTAAAAAATATTATATAATTGTTTCCATTCTATGACCTAATCCAATTTCCCTAGAACTTTATCATCCCATCATATCCTACATTTACCCTCAAGGATGATATGGAACAATGAAACTTAATGGAATTTATTGTCTATATGAACTTAATGTATCAATAAATTGTTTCTAACCAATATTATTCCTCTCTAGGATAATTTGTTCCCGATATAAATGGTGGTTTCTGATGAAGAAACTAATTGAATTGATCTGTTATATCATCCCTAAAGGGATTCACATATATATCTAGAGTGGTAGTAGGTGTGACCCCTTAGCCTAGATCTTAGATCATGTGTAATATTATAGCTATGAGGTTCTATTAAAATAGAGGATGTTCTTGTTTTTTATTATCTAGAGATCCCTCCTAAGGGTGGATCATACATATTCTGGGTGGTATTACACAAAATCAACCAAAAAAATCACTCCTCACATGAAAGATCATCAAATCTATCAATATGAACATAACATAGAAACACACAAACCAGATCAATGTTTTTAAAAATCAATAATTAGTTTAGTTTATTTTTCAATAACTAATCTCCCAATCACCCATGACAACTTAAGGATTTATACCAAGAGTGTTGTTTTTGAAAATGCTCAATACATTCCCTTTATGTACTAAAAATCATATCTTCTTTAATAAAAATATATCTAGAACTAAATCTCGACATTCATGAAATATTTAAACAAACCATGATACCAATATTTAAATAATCAACCTAGATAATCCATTATCAATTTCCCAAATCAATCTTCAAATAACTCAAATAGTATTCTCTATCCCTGTTGGCTTGATTCTAGCGTATCTGCCTCAAAAATAAACATGTGAAAAAACATTTCCACATACAAAAAATATAACTATGAATAATAATTCAAATGAATTGGTTTTAAGAAATTTAAAATAGAAAGAAAATTACTACAAAAGAGTATGTAAAATAAGTGAGATAGATCAACAACCCAAAAATTCATTCAAACAAATGAATACATCATCACCCATCACCACCATGTCCCAATACCCTACTATCATTAACACCCACAACCTCGGAGTTGGGATTTACCTTTTATTAGAAATGTAAATTGATAGTCTATAAATTTCAAAAGGAAAATGTAGGTTGTGAGGAGAACTATCCTAGTAGGATCCCACAATGTTATTTTATAAACAAATCATATTTAAAAAAATATAGGTGCTAAATTATTATTAATTAGAAACTATAAAATTTTTATCAACTAGTATACATGATTTTATGAATTTACATCCACAAAAAAATTGATTTATAATTTCATCAAATATTTATGACTAAATTGTTTATTAAAAATTTTAATGTATAAATAACTTCCAAACTTAGAACCAAGGTTATATGCCTTAGGGTTAGTTCTATCAAGGCACAATGATCCTCACATATCATTGAGAAATATGAATCCTTGTGTGAACACATCCTATGATATCAATAATAATGGTAATATGATTCCAACATAATTAATGATCTCTCTTACCTCATCATAGTTTTGTGTCATGGTAATCATCAATACATGTCAATATAAATATAATACATTCCCACAATTCTTGTCCAATAATTCCCACATAATTACTCAGTCTACTACATTCATAAAATAAATAAATATTGGAGGGGAATAATTTTTCTCAAATTAATTTCATCATTCATCATTAAAAAAATAAATTTTTTCAAATATACATATTCATCTAAAATTTAATATTAATGTGTTTTCTTAAATACCCATTATATTCAAGAAATACTTTTTCATTAGAAAATGATAAAAAAAATTGATCCTTTATTTTTCAAGATTAATCATCTATGTTGTTTCCAAATAATTAATTCAAAAAAATCATCTTCATGAAATAATAAATTTTATTTCAAAATCTATTACCAAATACATTTCATCAACCATGCCATGTTATTTCAAAAGTAATATTCAAAAGACACAAATAATTATTTTGAAATCAATTACATTCTAATTTAAAATCAATCATGAAACACAAATTTTTATTGATTATAATTCTATAACGAAATAACCTACCAATGGAACAAAGAAGAACTCCCTGACTTTCATATCCATTATAGAAGTGGGAGAGATATATTTCTCATAAAACTAGATATTTAAATAATAATACAAGAAGATATTTTTTTACCCTAATACATTGATCTATTGGAAACAAAAATAACCAACTACTATAGAAAATTAAATTTGTTGTTCAAGGAAAAGCAAGGAATG
This sequence comes from Viscum album, assembly GCA_963277665.1. Lineage (NCBI taxonomy): Eukaryota > Viridiplantae > Streptophyta > Magnoliopsida > Santalales > Viscaceae > Viscum > Viscum album. Next base: position 2,057,164,995 of record OY728133.1, on the reverse strand, counting down.
ATTTTTTTGATATAGGGAAAATAGATCAAGATATTCATTAACCCCCCCAGCCATTAAATTCATACATGGATTGGGTATCCAATATAATAATATCAAACAAAATAAAATGGGTTCAAATAAATTGAACCATGTCCACCACTCACTAGTGAATCCTACTATGGTATAGTGGAAACACATTAGAGACTAATCATTGGGTTCATCCATATATTTTTGTGAAATACTAGTTTCTGATGCTTTTTTTTGGGCGGACATCTATCTAACGAGGATGCACTAACTATTTCCCCAAATTACATCATTCCAAATGTGAGTGGTATCCATCGCTTATTCATGGACATTTTCTCATTGATCTAAAAAGGATGATGAGATTTCAGTTCCTCCTTCATCGGATTCCTCCTAAAAAATTGTCACATTGTCCCGGTCTCCCTCAAAGATTAAGACATTGTTCAGGAAACTCTTCTCAGTGCCATATCTTTGTAAAGACTGGTTAATTAGACTGCTTCTATCAAGAAATTCCAAGGGGTCAAGTTATGGTAGAAACCTTTGGTTGGGGGAGTAGTCACGTTGTACATTGCTGGTGTGTTTGGACGTTGAAACACAAATATATATTTGTTTCTTTCCCTTATTATAGGAATTATAGAAGGCATAGAAGCTTGAGGCATCCCACGTCGAGTGTAAGGAATTATATTCCATAGGAATCCCTTTGAGGTTTTCCAAAGCTTCCAATGTTTAACATAGGGTATTCCACTTGTTTAATGTCATGCAGAGATGGACGAAACTGATCATAAAACTGACAGGAGTGGATCATATGGGTACATCCACAAGATAGAGAACCTGAGAGTCGTATTAGATGGGCAGATCAAGATGTCCAATGATGTTGGATCTAAGGATTCTTGGGTCCCCATAAAGGGGATGATATGGTTTTTCATTATCCAGGATTGAACCACAGGGATGTTTGTTACATAACCTATCTCGAAGGATAGGGATCAAACCCAAATAGTTTAATGAGGTGATGAATCAGGGTGTAAACAGAGGACAATGACCTTAATATATAATGTGGCTTATGAGGGGATAGTGTCCAGTCGTAATAGGATCACTATTGGTTGGATGGTTACAGATTGTGTGAGTCTTATGCGTGGTTAGCTGCCCAATTGCTACTAGGATTAGTGAGGATGTGGGTGACATTATCTCAATGGAATGTGGTGACCTTGGTATGAATCGGTATGGACATGGATGGTTGAGTTATGTAGATTTATAATGATATGGAACCATCATGAAGATGAAAGTAGTGTTCATCATGAACCTCACGGAGGATTACTACGTATTCCGATGGTAAAAAAAAATCTCTAGGTAGTTCGGTGGGGTGATGGGATACCTTATGAGGTGACCCTTGAAAATGTATGCATGGATGGTACCTGGAGGAACTGAAACCTCCTGGTCGGGACATGACCTTCCCGAAACACAAGGGCATAATAGAGAGACTAGGATGAGACATGGGTGATTGGATTGAACCTCAGAGAGGATTCCTACATATCCCCATGGAAAGTAATCAATTTCCACGTAGTTCTGGATGGGGCACAAAATCAGGGTGTACACAACGGACACTAACCTGATGACATATTAGGTGTTACACATGTTTATAAGCCCAATAGTGGGTTTGGCACCACTGGGAAAGACTAGAGAGAGGGATCCAAACAAAGGAGACTGCAATAGATTACCATTGTTTTGGGACTACAATGGATTACTTTTGGTTGGTGTTGAACCTTAGAGAGACTTCCTACATATCATGTCCACGACTAATGGATCAAAATCCATGTAGTTTAGGTGTATTCATGAAATCAGGGTTTACAGTAAGGCATCGAGATAAAGACACGATCAGTCTTACATGTGGTTTGCATTTCTAGAATTGGCCTAGCGCTATGTGGGCAGACCAGAAATGTGGGTCTCTAGAAAGGGGACACGAAATTTTAGTAGTGCTTGGGGTTGAACCATAGAAAGGTTTTCTACATACCATGTCAAGGAGACTAGGATAAAAACCACGTAGTTAGACTTCATATAGTTTAATATCATGTAGGGTAAAATGGGGAGTACAGTTTAACATCATGTAGGACGAGGGTGAACTGACGTGAAGTGGTCGGGACTGATGGGTGATGGGATTGAACCTTAGAGAGACTTCCTATGTACCATTCTTGGAATGGGAAATGATCAATGTCCAGGTTGTTTAGAAGGGGTTCTTGGGGATTACACACTAAGTTACACCTGAGAGTATTCCATGTTCGATTCTTACTCTTAGCCCATGCGAGTCATGACCAGTTTGTAAAACAAAATAAAACAAATACCTGAAAATCTCGTCACGAAAGGTGAATCAGTGAGGAATATAGCAAGGCTTATGTGTGGGTAGTGGCTCAAAGAGGAAACAAGGGATTACTCATGGTTAGGTGTATAGTGAGATGGAGATTGGGATATAATCTAGGGTGGAGGCATGATAGTGACAAAGCCTAGTGGGAGAGGGATAGGGAAACAGAGGTCCATGTGCCTATATCTCCTCTATCCTTTGGGAACATAATAAAAGATTTGGATTTGGTATTCTACCTCCCACAAGAATTGATATGAGCGTACTTTAGGATGGTTTCCCTTCCCTGCGAATAGATGACACTTCTGCAAATATGATCTCATTCCATGTGAGGAAGATCTCACTCTTGTAGAGACCAGTGGGCATGGAGAATGTTCAAGATGGGGCACCCTATATATATTTCAATGGATAGAGGTAATTGTTTAACATCATGTGATGAGGATGATGGTGCATGATATTTTAACATACTGCATCTCAGACGATTCAGGTTCACTCCTCACCCCTAGGACTTAAATAACTAATACCCACTCACCCTTGGGGAAGGGAAGGAAACATCAATTCTATCGTGAGGTGGTGATATGGAGTGATCCCCTGAGAGGATAACGTTATCATGGCTATGAGAAGAAGAAATATCCATTATTGTTCCTATGAGAAGATGCACGAAGCTAAGAAACATAATGTGAAGCACCAATCAAGGGACCCTGAAATAACATTGTACAAACCATGTGGGTCTTATGGGAAAATGGTTTGTGAAGAAAAGGGGTTCACAGGAATGTAATTTGAAAATATCTGGTGCCCCATAGAGTAGAAAGACTTCGTGATGGGGTATTATTCACGAAGTAGTGTAAATGCATGGATTATAGATTCATATGAAGGGTTCTTGTGAAGTAAAAAGGCTTTCGCGGAGTAGGAATTCGTGGAGCAAGGGTGCCATGAAAATCATATCACTTTGAAGAAATGTTATTTGTGAATAATAGTGACCCAACCATAGCATGTGGTTCACATGTTCATAGAAGTAAATTTGTAAAGTATGAGTTCTCTGTGAAGACTTGAGTTCCCATAGGGATATCTTTCCTTTATATTGTCATGTGGGCTTATCAAAGGGAATCCTCACTGTAATATGGGTTTTATTTGAGCTAAGGGAAAGGTATTTCACAATGATCACGTACCTTGACAAGATCATTTTTCTCAATGATTTGAATATCAGAGGTTGATTCATGATTTAATAGCGGAGAAGGCGAATGGTCGAAGTATCTATCCTTTGGGTGTGAGGTAAGCCTGGTATTTATAGTCAAGGGGATGTGTAGAGATCAGACAACTTGTTTCAGTTGAACTTGGAACTTCGTGATCGGAAGGGGATTTCCCCATGTTTTTCGTAATTTTGGGGTCAAACATCATCCCATCCTTGGCATAGAGGCCTCCTTAATTACCTCTGTGGCACTCTCATAGGCTTCCTTCAATTTCCTTGAGATCACAGAGTCGATCTGGTTCCCTCTACAGTGTAGTGATTTCCATCAATTGCATTGAAACCATGGAGCCACCTGCCTCTTTTTAATTTACAGCAATTACAGATGGGGCTTTAGATGTGCACTGACCGCAGTGATGAGGGGCTTCATGAAGGTGCTTCTCAATGAATCCCATTTGGAATTTATTTCCTCTGTGTATTTCCCTGTGCCTATATTTTAGCAACAAACCCCCCCCCCCCTTAGACATGGAGTTGAGGAGAAAGCGAGGGTCGAAGGATGAGGATAGATCAACAATATTTTTAGTCTAATAAAAAATGAAGACCATGAACTAGGGTCGTGATCCAGAAAGGTGATGCGTGGGTTGAGAATTCCATGAAGCACTCTGCGGCTAGGTTCACCGCAAAGCTTGGAGGTCATCACCTATAAAATAAGGGATTCTTTCCCCCCATTTTTCCTTTACTTATCTCTGCATCTTCATTATTGGGCTCATGATTATCAATGCTATGAATGATTGGTGACTTCTCTTTTAGAATCAAGAATTCTTTTCTCTATGGTGCTTGGTGAGTCATTTGACTCCACCATTATGTTCTCCATGACTTGCTCTTGTGAGGTCCGTGTCATGGCACTGGGACCCACCTTTGTTTCCAATATCTTTAAACGAGCTCTATGAATGCAATACGCAAACTAAAATAAAAAAAAGACTTAATGGATCATCAAGGAGCCATCAGGGGGGTCCTTGAGCACCATGCCCGGAGGGCTAAGCTGACTGTTAACCAGGTAATTAGAGTGTTTCTGTGGAGCCATTAGGACCACATGTCCCTCATAGAGCTAGCATTATAAATTCAAAAGAACTACCCTCTATGTGAGAAGCTTCATCTACATGGCCTTGGATTTAGGGATGATGTTTTTATTCTGAAAACAAGATGAGACGAGCCATCCTACCACATCAGCGGTATGCAATGCCAGCGCTAGTTGTTCTGGGTTTCTAAATTTCATATTTGGGATGATTATATGCCCTTTAATGCCGACTAAATATACAAACATGTGAAAAAAATCGATGGGAAGGCATTGTATCCAAGGGTATCTCCCCCACTATACCACAACATTATGAAGGCGTCCTTGGGGATCCTAGAGAAGGGGTGGACATATGAGTGGGATCGCACCAAGGTGGAAACATTATAGAAGACTGGGCCTGGGATTGTTGGGCTTGTACCTCCTATGAGGAGTTTGGGGAAGATCTAATGTGACTGGGCCTATTTGAGGTGGCATGGAATTCCTTGTTCCAAATTTACCATCTAAATCAAATGATGCCAGAGTTGCTATTGAGGTGGTCATAGAGGACCTACACATTCCTTTTTCACCATGGGGAGGTCGGTATTAGCCTCTAAGACCAGAATATTTTTTCTAGGATCATGATATTAGGGGAAATTTATGATATGTTCCTCACCATCATGAATAAATGGGAAGACATAGAGCAGATTCCAATACTAGAAAAGCTATTAATGGACCTGGTGCCAGGAGAGGACAAGAAGTTAGTGAAGGATGTCCATTTCAAGCGGTGGTTCTGTATGTTCCTTAATTCCGAAGTAGAGGTGATGTTTCCCATGAGGCCAACAACCTGTCCGAAGGGGGTCCAACATAGTAAAGAGAACTTCGACTATAAACTCTTGGAGGATAATCAGTGGAAGATGTGGGGGTTCTGTATCAAAACTGACTAGAAACTGGTGGTTAGGTGGGTTGCATTAATTTCTATACTCATATGTTGCTAGATTTTTCTAGTAAGGGAAAAAAACATGGGCTTGAGACCAGGCACTTTTATCATGGAGTACATGATGGTGATGGGGGAGTGGGTAAATCTGGGGATCCTGATGCTGGATAATCTGCACAAAGTGTTCTGGCATATCAGCAAGGGGATGAATCTAAATAGGGAAATAGGGTGTGTAGATTGATCCATCATCTGTATGGGTGGATAGCGGCACACATGGGTGTCTATGTATACTCGAACCCTATATCTCCTCCAGGGTCGGACTTCTGACCACATATTATGAATGCGGTGGGTAGTTTTCTGAACAAGACGACCCCATCACTAGTGTTTAACTGAGTCTGGAAGGCGTACATGTTCAAGTCCCATATATTCCCTTTTCCAATAGGTGAGTTCACTAATTACCATCATGGAATAGAAGAACATCGGTCTGACCTCATTGTCTTCTGGGATGGAATTATGGTAGTGTGGGTTGATCATGAGCCTCTCTATGAGCTATACACCCTGCACCTTTTTGCATTGAAATTCCAGGGCATGCAGAGGCTCACCCTATAGGTCTACATGGGAGAATTCCACGAGGACCATCTATGTGTGAAGTGGAAGATGTTTCTCATGTTAACACAAGAGGTTGAGAAGATGCAGAATGAGTTGCCTCCACCCACACCATTATATGGCCTAGTGAAGAAGTACCAAAAGAGTATGGAGGAAGTCCACTCGGGGGAGATGTAGTAGCGACATACCGTCTGTGCTTGTGACATAGTCCCCCCTCACCATTGAGGTCGAGGACAGAAGGTGGTAAAGACATCTTGTGGGGGAAAGGATGCATTCACGATGAGGCTTATGACAATAGGGAGGTGTGAAGAAATGGAAGACCTAGTGGTCTCTCGGGAACAAAGTCATCCGAAGGGGGGAACACCCAGGGGGTTCAATAGGATAGCCACTCCGGCTCAGGGGAAGCTATTGTGCCTCATATATATGCTTGAGGATGCTTTCATCCCGATGGATTGGGACATTTGGGACGTCCACAAAAAATTCCTCAACCATTCTTAGATATGGAACCATATAAACTATTTTGTGTTGGATTTGTTAAGGATTGGTTGTGATTACAGGATTTTCAGTATCTCTGGTGGAGGTGGGGCACTAAATTTCTGATTTGGAGGAATTTGTGCACTCTTAGGGTGCTCTATGTCCAATAAATTATTAGTTGAAATTTCTGATCGATCAAACAGTCCATACATAGATGTCTTCCACCTACATGAAGAACACTGCCCCCTACCAGTTGAATCGAAAGATTCCTCCTGGGGGGAAGAGGATGGTAGGTTGAGCCATATCGAATAGGGTGAGGTCGCCAATTCGGACCCGGAGATGAAAGAGTACGTAAGGGAACTTGAGGTAAACCCTTAATCATTTTATTGTGGTCCTTATTCTAGTCAATTAGGCATTGTCAACTAATATTTGACATATGAAGGAGGGCCTCATACCCAAGACCCGTCCCCACTAATAAAGGATGCAACTATGGGAACATTGTAATCTACACCTATGACAGTGGCAATTACCGTGCCTAGCTGGGCTATGATACCCAAGGTGGTTCCCCCCATATTCTTCATATTTCCCTATCATATACAGAGGGCCAAACTTCAAGGACCCAATGGAAATTTCTCAATTTAGAGATTGACTATTTGATATCTCTATTTCTCCTTCACAGAATTTGTAACTATCTACCATTCAATCATGTCAACTAGCGTTTTTTCACTCTCACATGCACAGTTCATAAAATGGAATGGTCTATGATGGCGAGGATGACTAGGGCCCATATCATTTCTTTTCCCTGGGGAATTACAGTGGTCATGTAGGTGGGTGTTCATACTGACCAAGCCGTAGTGCTCCTGATCATATGTGGGACCATCAGCTGGATGGAACCTGAAGTCATTGTGGTGGAAACTGACAATGGGGATTAATTATATAAATAGATTCCATACCTATGTGACTAAACACTGGAAGAATATCTTGAAGACGAGTTCCTAGAGGTGTTCTTGGCATATGAACCCACTGACCTCGAGGAACGGGACGAGATGAATTCTAATGAAGAGGATAGCAAGGTCATCCCCCACCAATCATGGAAGCTGATCAATAACATCCTTGGATAAACACCTCAAGTGCAATGGATAGACTAGATGAGGAGGCTTCATTCGTAGATTCATGAACAATGAGTTGGAGGAGTGGATTCCTAGTGTCCTCATATGCTCATCTCAGATTTCATGGTAGAGAAGATACTCGAGCATGACTATAGCCTCGGTGTGGGATGGAAGCAGAGGAATTCATTGAGCATAAAGAGGCTCCAGGAGACTGAAAATGAGATCCAGTGACTAAGGGCATAGGTGGACGGGTATTCTTCTTTTCTTGATGTCCAGTCAGGGCTCATATTGCGGCTTAAGGCCTAACTGTCAGAGGACGAAGAGTATATGAGGTGTGCCACTAAGGATATGTTCATCTTTCGAGCTAATAAAGATCAGGCCCAAATTGTGGATGATTAATTATTCCTCATCACCATTGGGGAGGAGAAAAGTCATAACAGGCGACTGCAGATCTTAGACACTACCAGCCAAAGAGTGGCGATGTTGGGAAGCTCCATTGAGGAGGCCAACCCCTCTATAATAGGGGCCAATCCTTGAAAATTTTAATTTTCATGAACACATAAACATATTTTATGTTGGTCGCAGGGATGAGTCCCATTATATATTTTGGTTTTCTGCATTTCTATCACATTCATTAAATATCCAGCGATCAATCCCTAATCTCACCCGTGTTGTGCTCGATGTGAGAAATAAGGGGTGACTGCATTGTTATTCTGCCTGAAAAAAAGATTTCCAACTAGGATTCGAGCATCCAATGTTTGAAAACCCAATCTATAATTCTAGGAATAAATATAGAGGCCTTATTGGAGAATGATATTCTCAGAATAAATAATTTTTTCCCCAATGTCCTCTATTGCATGAGAGGGGTAACACCAGAGGCATTAGGATCGAACCGAATAGATGGGAGTGGAAATTTTGAATCATGGTACCCAAAATTAGAAACACGCTATGGATGAAATGAAAATGAAGGAAATTTGTTGACCGGGTTTGATACACAACATCCCTATTGAGTTATCCTAAAATGGGGATAACAAATGAGGCTGATCACCGACCATGTTTGAAAAATAGTGCTTGACTCGAAACACCATTCATTAATCTTCCGTAATCTTATCCCATGATAGTAGATGAGTCATAATACTTGCATCCATACCGTTAGGTGGTTTCTTTATTAATTAAAATGGGCAATGGTCCAAATAAAGGGATCACAAAGCATGAAGGGTGGGGCGATTGGTTGTTCGAATGGAGTAAAAAACTCATTAAATTACACTTTCGTGATAAAAGAGTATTAGGTGAGTGTATAATTTTAATCATGGATTAGACACATTTCATGAAAGGATGACTCTGGTGAGAACCATGAGTGGATCTCAGTTTTATGCCATAGTAATGAGGATGATAAACAAGTAGATTAACAATGTATCATGAGGACATATCCAATAAATTATCCCTAAAGAGGGGACGATGCCATGAAGACTGTATAGACGGTTTGAAATCACATGGCTAGATCTGGGAACTATACATCCAAATATCACTAAATATCCTTCTTCTGCGGGAATCAAGCCATATGTAGTTATTGATCACGACATGCCCAGACACCGACACGGGTTGGGGTAATCCTCTATGGTAAGGATGCTGACGTATCCCATAATTATAATGGGGAATCCTAATGTTTTTCAGGGTAGAATGGAAATTTAAATTCATGAATCAATAACATAGACACCTAGAGAGGAAACGCTTGGTGCGGTACATATCCTAATGTGAGAGAGGAAAAACAAGGTCTACACCACACCACATGTTCTTATTGGGATTACTTATATCGAAGACTAGATGTGGCCTCACATAAGGCTAGACCTAGGACGGGTGACCTCATGTATCCCAAGAGGATGGGAATCAAGAAATACATAGTTCTCATATTGTATTTTAATTTCATGCGATATGAAAGACATGCATGGTACAACTGTGCTAGTAAATATCCCACCAAAACTACTATGCCCCTATGAGTCGTGCTCGATGTTGAAAAAAAGGAGTAGTGATGGGATTTTCTTTGTATAGTGAGGAACTCATTGGGATTAACGGAACACAAGGTGAGAAATTTTATACCATTGCAAACCGACCTACTTACTGCCCATAGATTCACGGGGTGTAGAATCGAGATTGTTGAAATCCAACTCGATCATAAGAAAGGGGGGGTGGAATGATGTGAATCGTGGTGCCCAAGATCTAGATCACAATGATAGTGGAGTGACGATAGAGGATAGATGTTGACCATGTTCAAAACACAAAATCCAATTCGTATAAGCCTGGTATGGGTACATACAAATGAGGTTAAAAAATTGACCATGTTCGAAAGACGGGACCTATCACCAAATTTCATCTGAGGTTTTCCATTGCATTGGACCAAGATAGTATGTATGAAAACGTAGTCTGTGAACTGGCCATAAAGGGGGTACCAGAAGGCATTGAAGGGGATGGAGATCCAAATTAAGGGATCATGATGTGTGGGAAATAAAAGAGGTAATGTCAATGTGAAAACCCCACACTTTGTTCTCTTCGCCATAACAAATGCGAGTACACAAATGGGGAATGTTAGATAGATGGATTCAAATCACATTCCAAATACAAGGTTCTTTGGGATGCAGACTCCTAGTTTAAGTGGATACATGATTCAAAACCCAATGTGAATGAGGACATAAGGAGTTCGTACCACCCCACATGCTTCGGATGGAGTTTGGGCCTAGGGGGATAAAAGAGGGGTCCTTATTTAAGATACATTTGGATGGACATGTATAAAAAATGTTTGGGTTTTCAAACATATCACATGAGGACAGTAATCAACCCATATGTAGTTATGGAAAAGTTCATGGACATTAATTTCATGTGACAATGACACTGTTGGATCTTAGTCTTAAGGTCTCAATGTTCAGACTATAATGGAAAGGATCAAAGGAGTCACAGGGTAAAACTATTGAAAAACTGATATGATTGAGGATATAAGGAGTTTGTATCACACCATGTGCTCCTAGTGGATGTTTGGTTGTCGAGTGACCAAAAAAGAAAGTTTGACTGAGCTCGGGGCTAAGTTCATTGGCATTACTACATAGCCCATAATGATGGGGATCAAGTCATACGTAGTTCTAGAAGTATCCATGTAGGGTAAAAATTCTAGGAACAATAATGTTGTATGGGTCTGGCCCACACACAAAAATAATTGAAATTTGATATATCTTGTTTGTTGTTTAGGATGGTTGTCTTTTTTGAAGCAATGACCCTAGGATGGATAATCTAGGCATATCTACTGGAATCAAGCCATATGTAGGCCTTTACCAATGGAATGTTGGATACTAATTAAAAAAATGATGTCTCATCAAGTAAGGACATCACAATCCATGTCTATTTTTCATCGTGCGGCCACGATGATAATGTCATAGGCTAAGGTCATATGATAAGACTGAACTACATATTTTATCACCTCCATAGCAAATACATAATATATTTTAGTCATGTGGGACCATGAATCATAGTTTAATGTCAAATGGATTGGACTCATATAGAAGAATGAAGTTTTAGATAGAATGCCAGGGTGTGATAAATCCTACCCGATGTGAATGAGGAAATGATCAACATAATACCACACACAACTCCAGCAGAGAAACCTTAGGCCAATAGGGTGGAACCAAATAGATGTTATATGGCTGGACCTAGTGACAAAATGTCTAGATGATCCTACGTATCCCATGATGATGTGAATGAATCCATACATAGTTCTGAGATCACAGTTTAACATTAGGGGGGACAATAAGCATTATAGATTAGCTCATAAAAGGTGATTAAATGGTGAAACTATTGTATATCTGACATGAATGAGGACATAATCCAAAAAAACCCACATCACACAATCCTATATTAGTCAGGGCCAAAAGCCAGAACAAAAGAGATAATTGATGGAACTTGGGATATTCCTGAAGATGAAATGTCTAAGTGTTCCTACAGATCCCATAATGATGGTAATCAATCCATATGTATCACGTGAGGGATGTCACTCAGTTTAGTGTCATAGGACAAGGACGTGGTAGAACATTGTTTGTGGTAATAGAGCTCAGAACGTATAAGTGATACTCCACCAAGAGGTTGTAAACGATGACCCAATACCTAATCTCATGTGATCTACACTCAATGTGGGAAACAAGGGTTGATAAAATCTTCACAACATGTGTAATATAAAGAAATTGGAAACATCGTGGAGCCTCAAATGTCACCACACAATGGATTTATCCTCTTAATTTTCCCACGCACACTGAGGAATAACACCAAGAGTGTCTGAATTCAACATAAACAAGATGAAGTGTAAGATGTAAATCATGCACCCAATATCTTTTACTTAATTAGAGGTGGCATAATGACAGAGGATACTTTTTTAACATGTTCTTAAACACAACATCCTTACCATGTGACATGAAATGGGAACAAACGATTGAGCATCGACCGCTGACCATATTCATAATGCGAGAATTGTATCAAATTTTCATTCAAAAATTATAGAGGAAGTTGTTGTGATACGGTAGGAGAGCCCTCAGGATAGCTTCAAGGAAATTTGGGGGGCCCTTTCAAACGTGAAAGACGATAAAAGCCCAAATAAAGGGTAACATGAAGCATGAAAAAGGGGGAAACATGTTTATGTAAAATACAAGACTCGATGTCCTAAACATGAATTCTAATAGGAATGGTTCTGGGTTACCAAAGGGAGTCATGGGGTTGAAAATCTCTCAATAGGGAGGTACGCGGTGTGGCTATAGAAAACCCGAGGTTAATGAGGGTATAATCTCATACCACACCACATACCCCCTCCCAAAGGAATCAGTTATGGGTGCTTGAAAGATGAGGAGGATTCTAGGAAATAGGTCTGGACCCCAAGCTAAAATGTATAGGTGTTTCTATGTATCTCATGAGAATGATAATCAAGCAACATGTTGTTCTGGAAGATGTCATATAGTTTAACGTCAAGAAAAAAGGACAAGATAGATCTTATTTTATGGTCATAGAGCTCAGATCGTAGATGTATTATTTAATGTCATGTGCAACAGACAACAGAAGTGGATATAACCATGGGGGGGAGTACATGGTGTAGTTTCGACATTTATGACATAAATGAAGTGAAGAAAAAATTGCACCACACCATGTGTTTTGAAAGGAATCTGGCCCAAGGGGATGGACCGAGGAGGAGATCCTAGAATCTTGGGTTAGGCCTAATGATGAAATTTCTAGGCATTCCAACATATCCCATGAGGATGGGTATCAAGACATAGATAGTTATAAAAGTTCCATATAGTTTAACATCATGTGTTGAGGACATGGGGGGATAGAAGAATGGGAGGCACACATGGTGGGATTATCATAAACCTGGTAGCCAAATAATTCTATGCTATATTGTGTGCAATCCACCATGGGAACTATACCCTGAGAAAAGTCAAAGAAAATAATTTGGGGATATAATCTAAGAAGAATCAGCCGAGCATTCCTATGTATCCTGTGAGTATGGGAATCAAGCCATACATAATTCTCAAGAAACTATATAGTTTATCATCATACAAGATGATAATGTGGGGAGATCATAGTTTAAGGAAGTAGATCATGGACCATAATTGATTATATCATCATGTGGGACTATTGTTGGGTTGTTTTAAATCATTCATCCGGTACAGATCACACATTATAACATCATGTAGTAAATACGAAATAGTTTATAGTCTTGTGGGACTAGGTTCGGTCAATCAAGAAAAGTTTTACTTGATGGATTTGGCATTGGTGGGAGAAGTGGTCTGGTCACCATACATGGTAACTAGGAATTATTTTCCATTGGGGTAATCCTTGTGAATTATTTAAGTTTCTTCCACCATGGTCTATATAATTGGTGGTTTCCTACATGGTATCATCAGTGTTCTTAGGGCCAACACCATTCCACCTTGTAAGAAGGACCTGAGGAAAACTTTCTTCTTAAAATCATTGGTTATCTTGTTCTGATGCCTCACCAAATTGTGTTGGGAACAAATCTTATTCTAATTGAGTGATTCAAGTTCAACCTGATGGATTTCAGCTTCCTTATCTAGTGTATGTTGATCATATACTGTTGTGCATAATGAAGGAAACTAAATGTCTATGGGTAGGACTGCCAAGGTTCTGTACACCAGGTAATATGGGGCCACATGAGTGGAATTGTGAGTCGTCATCCAATAAACCTAGAGGGTGTTGGGAAGTTTATCAGGGAAACTATTCTTGTTTTGACCAACCATCATCTGTAGAATGTTAGAGATAATTTTGTTGAATGCCACAATCTTTCCATTTTCTTGAAAGTGATAGTGGGAGGTATAGTTATCACATATGTGGTACTTGGAATACAACATCATCAGTTATGCTTTCCCAATTATGGCGCTGTTATTGGTGAAGACAACATGAGGGACTCCAAATCAGTAGATGATATTGGGGCTCACAAATTTATTGATAGAATGAGACTTGACCTCCTTGATCAGAACTTCCTATTCCCACTATTAAAAGAAATGTATAACAGTCATGATAAACCTGCACTAACGGGATGTTTCCGGTGGATAGGATCCCATTATATTGAGTGCCCAGACCATGAAGGGATATGAGTACATGGTAGCGTGGAGAGATTCTGGTGGCCGATCCAAAAATTATTGTTGATTTGGAACACATGAAAGCTCTTGGAAGCCTTAATATAGCTAAAGATAATGGCGGGCCCAAAATACCCCAATAACCTGATCTAGTGATAGATTTTCAACCCTGTCTGATGAGCCCCATAAGAAATATCATTAACCAGCTACATGAATTGATAAATCTCACCTCCTTGAATGTAATGGAGGAGAAACCCATCCAACCTGAATCTTTAGAGGATATTCTCAAGACTTGAAGCACTTTGTAGGGTAAACAGCAATGCACAACATCAGATTTGATCATGCTTGGATCGATCTATCAGAAGATTGTTGTTCCAGAGATACTCGATAATGGTGGAAATGTAGTCGGGATTCACTTAAATAACTATATTAGGGGGACTTGGGGGGTCCTAACATGGAGGATCTGGTGGTATGGTGGCTTTCCTGCAAGCTATCACAGTCATCTAGAGTGATGGGAGCGATGAATCTCTGGTGCACCATGTGGATAATCAAATCATCCTTTTCAGGTTTTTCAAGAGATACATCCAAGATTGACAATGAATTAAATCAAATGTTCTGGGTTCGAGGGACATGACACAATTTTGACAGATATGGGAACTGATATATCAGTAGGTGGGTACATACTAACAGTGGTACATGTTCTGGATTCATGATGGCTTAATCACCATTTATCTATTTAAGGATTAGTTCAGAGTCCCATTTCACATATTACATGGAACGTCAATCTCGAGGTCCAGCATGACACTAGTAATGAGATCCTAATACTCTGCCTCATTGTTGGTACAACTTTTTTTCCACGAGAATGAATAAGGTAGAACATCATGTGCTGGCGTGATGAAGGTGATACCCAGGCCCACTCTGTTGAGTTTGGGGTCATTGAGTCTTTTTCCTGTAGGGTTATGGGAGGAACCTTCAATGTGAATTTTCCAACATGAATCTTCTTGGTCTACCGAGAGGATTCCCTCATTGGGAAAATCAAGATCTAGATACTGGTCCACGATAGAAGGATTAGTGAAAAGGATGTTATCTAGTGCCTATCGATTAATGGATTTATGGGGTCAAACATGATGTCGAACTACTAGAGGATCACTTCCCACTGAGATAGATGGCCTACCAACATGGGGTGCTTCAGAATATACTTCATCAGATCAACTTGGGACACTATATGTATCTCAGGATGTTTCAAGTAGTGTAGCAATTTCTACAATGTGAATACTAGTGCAGGGCCGATGTTTTTGATAGAGTAATACATGGTCCTAATATCGAGGATCATGAAACTGAAAAGTATAAATTGTTCTTTATTCCCTCATTGTTCTTCTAGGAAATAAGGGTGTCAGTAGATCATTTCAGAGTGGTCACATAAAGGACCAGTGGCTTTCTACAAATGGGTGGAATCAGGACCAGAGGCTGTAATAAGTATTAGTTGATTTAATCAAAAGTAGTCTGACACTCATTATCCCTTTTATAATCGACACCTTTATTCATGAGATGAGAAAATGGCTTGAAATTTCCATTTAAATTCAGGATGAATCAAAATATATAGGTTATGTGGACTTGAAAACCTTGTAGATTCTGAATGTTTCAAGGGGGAGACATCGGAATGATGGCCTTGATCAACATTAGATCGATCTCGATGCCAATGTATCTGAAAACATTGTTGAGAAATGTTCCAAAGGTGACTCTAAAGGCACACATCAATGGATTCCTCTTCAGATGGTGGGATCAGAGGAATCCAAACACATTCTTGATACATTTGAGATGGTCCTAGTGCTGGTGAGATTTGACCATCAGATTTATCACTTAGGATTCAATCAATGTCCCATGGATCAACTTAAAATTCTAATCATGGAACGCTAATAGGTTGCACCTAGATTCATTATATCGAAGGTAATTAACTATTTGTAAAATGTACCATGTGGTTCCCCAAATTTCTGTATAATATTCAACCTCAGGGGCCATTTGAATTTGGTTATACCTGGAATAACCATCCATGAAAGAGAGAACCTAGAACCCAGTAGTGGTGTCAATCAATAGTTCTGTTGTTGGTAGGGGAAAATCATATTTCATAAAATTACAGTTGAGATTATAGAAGTTGATACAATCTCAGAACAATCCATTCTTTTACATGACTGTCAAAATGTTGGCCAACCATCTAGGGTACTGGACCTCCTTGATGAAGATGACTCTGATAAGAATATCTACCTCAGCCTCTGCCATGGAACCGTAAAAATGATGCATCATCCTGGGAGGATGTTTGAACCCATGATGATTTTCTAGAAGACCAAGGTGGTGGACGATGACTAGAAGATCTAGTACTGACATCTAATCATAAATCCATGAAAACACATCATGATTATACTTCAGGAAGTCCACGTATCATTGTTTCTCTTCGACAGGCATAGAGGAACTAATCAATGTGGGTTTTGGATCCATCTAGTATCCAAAGTTTACCTGTAACAATTAATCATCTATGGTAGTGACACCCTCCTCAAAAGATGGAGGAGCATAATTCAAATCATCTTCTTTAATCATGGTGTTATGATCTGAATCAGGAGGAGATTCTTTTAAGTCAATAGAACCGGATGGGACACTGGTGACAACTTGAGTGGTGGTGGACACCACATCGGGGAGATCCTATACTGTTGAAAACATAGTGATGGAAGTCATCTACCTGATCCCATTTGGCCATTAACCCAAGGGGCCACACATGAAGATATCAAATAAATAGTGGTGTGTTGTTTGGATCCTGTTTATCCCATAAAGGCATACAAATAAATTGATATGTATTTATGTTTCCATGGTATGGAAATCCCAATACATTATATGAGTAAAAGGCTCTTGGATCCGCCAAGAGTGATTTTTATAAGAATAAAATGTGATCATTAGGTTTCCCTTATACTTGGGAATGTGTTTCCACCACGTTCAAAAAACAATGAATCATTTTCCCATGTTTGGGGTCATGGCCACCAATCGGTGGATTAGAAAAAAGAATTTATCATAATAGTCTATCCATGGGTCAATCGTAGTCATAGAATGTTCAACCTCATTACCCTGAATATTCTTGTCATTGCTCTTGTAATATTCAGCATCCAGGGAGTGGTCTTCACAAGAGGAAAATTGGGACACATCACAATTGATTTTTCCCAATCGTCCATTAAACGAGTACTTAAGGAATTGGTGATACAAATAATGGAACACTTCGTGTAGGTGGATCCATGGCCTACCCATCAACTAGATGAAGACCATGTCTTGCGAGACCACCATGAACTCGGTGTTGGCCACGAGGCCACCGAATTGGGTCTTCAAGTGGATCTTGTAAATCCACGTCTGTTCTATCCTATCATAACCTTGAATTTTCAAGTCTGAGGGACAAAAATAATCCTTACACAAACCTAATTTTTAAAGTGTCTGGGTCGGGATAAGCTAGATCCCCGACCATGTGTCGACAAGACATTAGAGATACTTCATGCCATTAAAATGGCCAGTGATTTACAATGGAAGAATGTTCCCCTATATGGGATAATATTAATCATCTCCATTGAAATAGATAATGGACTGACAATCAATGTTATTTTCTACCTCATCATTGATGGAATATGCGGCTGCTACCTCCGTATCAAACTGAAGGGGGATTCATAAAGCCTTGTAAAGGGATTCAATCATATCCATTGACATTGAAAGAGTTCCATGAGGAAAAATATCCTTGTAGGAATTATTGCTTCATGTTTAAGGATATCATACTTCTACGCGATGTGTGAACATCATCTAATAGGACATTGTTCTATGATAGGAGGTACAATAGTCACTTCTTGCTGAACTGGCAGCCGACTGGTGCTGGTAATGTCCCACTTCTCACTGGTAGAAAATCATTGTGTGACTAATAGATGAGGGCATGATGACTGAGGCAGGTTTATAACATAACATGGATGATCACAACAAGACCGAGGTGGCTCTGCCTGATCAAATAGCACAAACAACAGTGATGGAAAATCTAGTGAAACAAGATGAGAAGGTTGTGTGTGTTGAACTTCACGTCGGGACTGTTGACTTATTTCAGTGGCATGCACAACCTAGTTTGAATTTTATACCAAGAAATTATGATGACCCACATAACCACATATCCTTTTATGATGGCGATGTTTGGGGATGTAAGGAAGATCCTCCAGGCACTCCTCATCAAATGGAATCATGTTGGGGTTTAACATCTCCACGGTGTTAATCGAAGCATACCATTTGTCATCACATGAATAATAATCCACCACTGAATGGACCCTAGGGGTAATATCCATCTCTAGGGGCATGATGTTGTTGATAGTAAGGGATGAATATGTCCTCAGTGAGGGGATTTTTCTTCCCTTACGTAGCCATCGATGCTTTCCCTTCTAGGATGAGGAAGGCTGGGGCGTCAACATAGAAGTAGTGGATGTGGGTCATGCTGTGACTACTGATGGATCAAGAAGATTCAAGAATGCACAATAATATAATGGGCAAGGGAAAAATCCTTATGGTCTATCCAGTAATTTTATTTTTGAGACCCACAGTTAGGAAGATACTTCCACTCACCATCACTACCACTATCACTATCAGGCTTTATCAATACACACACAACATGTGCTAGTGCTGGAAAAAACATGAATATGATGGTATTAACTAAGTCTGGAAGCCTTTATTTAAATAAATTACACTAATTTATGGTGTTCCTCCTGATATGGTGATTGGGAAGTAATTGGGGGCCATTAGTGAGATGTTCCTCTTCGGGTATCCTTCTTTCCCGTATCCATTGAATTCCCTGCTCCATGGAAATTTGGAAATAACTGGGAACCTGAGACTCATTTAAGATTTAGTCTGAATAATTCTATTCAAAAAGGTATCTCTAGGAGCCTAGACCTGACAAGGGACTGGAGGATCCTTTCAAGGTTTATGTATATGATTATCTCTCCTAGGAGATGACAACATGCTATGCGGGGGCGCCTGCCGATTATGAGGTGGGTGCTGCTGGGCCAGAGGTTGTGCCTGAAGTGGCGGGCCACTATGAGGATGTGAAGGAAGATCCACTAGTAATAACTACAGATACATAGGGGACTATATTTGGTCTACTGTGGTGGTCTTGGCCTTATAGACACTTCTCATGGGAAATACATGAGGCAATTGACGTGCTTATTTGGCCCGCTGTAACACATCCTCTAGGCGTTGGGCCATACGAGTGAAATCCAAGAATCCCCAAGGTAATTATAGGTGATGAGAGAGGGGACGATTTCAATTTTTATACTCCCCACACACATTGTCAGCAGTTGTTCTTG
This sequence comes from Viscum album, assembly GCA_963277665.1. NCBI lineage: Eukaryota > Viridiplantae > Streptophyta > Magnoliopsida > Santalales > Viscaceae > Viscum > Viscum album. Next base: position 2,057,145,299 of record OY728133.1, on the reverse strand, counting down.
AGATAATGACATATCTAGGGAGTTGGTGAGGCCTTTCCACCATGTGAAAAAGTTCTTGACCCACTTGTTAGGCCATTGGTTGCACTTGAAGAGGTATGTGACACTCATAGTTATTGTGGTGGAGAAAAAATGATAAAGGAACTACCTTAAAAGATCATCCCAGTCAGCTACTGGCCCAATGGGTAGAATATTATACCAAACAAATGTGGGACCTTATAATTTTTGTATGAAACATTGGATTTTGGTGACCTCCTATTGCAATAGAGTTCCCATCATGGGTCTACACATTTATATTTTGTGGGCCAGATGCTGTAATAGATCTCCTGTCACATTATAGGGGGAAAAGTTCAGGTTTCGTAACAATGATCCTGGAATCTCATCCACCCATACCGAATATGGATTTACATCAGGAAAAATTTCCACAGGTCGAGTTTCCGAATCCTCGAGATTGGAAATGGGCACTGCAATTAAAAAATCTAAATGGGGATATATATCATGGATAGGGTCCTTGACTACCATTGCGTTGGTAGGTTCTTCAACATTATGAGTAGGACTAGTGGTTCGTGGAGCGGCTCCTGGGATGACCTGCAAAACAGCTGGGGGAACTACTTGTGGAGCAGCTTGGGGAACTATAAATGGGTGTTGAATATTATCATGTCACTTAGTTGGATTAGTGATACATATCACACCCTATTTCCATAAGCTCTGGCTTCTACCCTCAACATGTGGGCAGGATGGTCAGAATCATATGGAGAGAACTCACTGGCGGGAGTTGTACCTTCCCCTACTATCCCGGTTGAGGATCGCCGTAGTCTACGCGCTCCTTTGCAACATGTTCAACATTTATTTTGGTGAACATATTCTTATTCTAGGTGATATGTTGACGTAAATGACCTTTTTGACTCCATCCTATATCTTCTGTTCCATGACCGACGGGTCAGTGGGTTTGATGATCCCAATATCTTCTTTTCCCTTATAAGGATTCTGACTAAAGGCTAATGACTTGGTAGGTACAGAAAGACCCAATAAATTTGTTTTCAAGGGATTAATTCTCCCCAATGGATCTAATAACTGTTGAATTCCTTTAGGGGGTAAGTTCTCTTCAAGGATATCTTTCTCATTATCTCCCTCTGATAGGTCGGCCCTATTAACCATAACTCTTCCTAAAGGCATATTCTCAATGTTTCCTAGAAATTCATGTTGTTTCTAGATAGAACAGAAATGAAGGGTAGCATTCAAATCCCAGCCATTAACTTGAACATCTGGGTGACACCTCCATGATAATCTGACGGATCACATTAATGCTCTGGACTCACCACTGTTGGAGGGTCTGATGCTGATTGGGTGACTCAGGATGCTGGTCCATAGGAAGCACAACGAAGTCAACCATAAACCATTTCTAGAAAATAACTTCAAAATGTGACTAACTCCTGGGGCATTCCACTCACTTATAATGGATAAAGAAGTATATCACCCATATGTTTTGGGGAAAACACGTGACTTCCTCATGGTTAAGCCAATCCAGCGCACTGAAGTTTGTGGTTGCAACTGGCCAGAACATATCCAGGAAATGGTCTACCACAAGGATGTCCTACAAGCTTCTCATCTCCAAAATAGGGTATGACCCTTGGTTTCAACACGGGGTAGCTATGGTACTGGTAACATCACTGAAGCAGTCCTCTTAGATGGTTTTCTAGCTGGTGAAGAATACGACGAATGGGTTGACAAGCCACCACATCTTGGTCTATCTTGAGAATAATGCAACTAATGTGCCACCACATCTCTGTAATATGGACTCGTGACCATAGTTTCTTGAACATGGGATGTGGTTACTGATAGCGGTCCTTGTAATGTTTTATCCTCCATCAGTCCCTATACTAAATCTAAATGATCTCTAGTTGAGGCAGAGAATGACCCTATTGACAATATAGAGGATTGCACGACAATGCCATGGAAAAAGTCTAAATCTTCCTGCTCTAGGATGTATCTTTAGATAGAGGAGGGGATCCAATGGACATCTCATTCTAGAAAAATGATTCTTATATGAATTTTTCCCACCTTGATATTTATATGGAATATTGGGGGTGAGTGTTTCCTTATTGAATTGAATTCTTCCTCAGAATCTGAGAAACAAACTAGTTTAATCATGGTTTGAAACATCCCGGTATTCTGCTTATAGAGATGGTGACCTACCCCGCTGCCCCAGGATGGTTCTTCAGGAAAGGTTAGGTTTGAGACTAGTGAAAAACACGAGTAAAAATAATGATGGGGAAGAGAGGACTTATTCATGGGTGAGCTAGAGTGCGAGGAGCACCTTGAAAAATGTCAAGGGTAACACAGGGAGGGCCTCCATGCCCACTGGGTAGAGTTTAGTGAGAATATCAGCAGGATGTTTTGGATTGCTTAGGACTTCTACTAGATCTAGTGGGGTAATGGTAAATACCTCTACATGTGTTTTCTTTGATAGAAACAACATGAGGGGGGACTTCGTACTAGTAAAACTGTACACGGGGAAGACCTCCTCACTAGGTGCCTATGAAGCGAGGAAAACCTCTAATTTTTTGATTTTTAGGATGCGGAGAACCATCTTCAGTAGCTGTAAGAACATGAGAAAGAACACCACTATGATGGTTGAGCATATGAGTAGGATCTTCGCACTAGTGACCTATGACAAGAGGAACGACTCCATGCCAGGGGTCACGGGTGAGACAGAAACTTTCATGTGGGGTGTTAGTGCGGCGGGGAGGACCTTCAATCGGATTGATGGTGGCATGGGGAGGACCTCCACTCCATTCTTGGGAGCATGTAAGACATGTTATTAGACTAATAGAGGCATGTGGAATACCTACATGCCGACATTGGGAGTGGTGATGACCTGTTCTCTCATTGGTGGTGGAACATGGAGGACCTTTGTGCTGGATGTCATCGCTGTTGGTTGGTATGCGATCGGCGCTCCCTGTGTTGGCAACCAGGAGAGTCATCCCAAAATGTTTTTGGGGTTTTTGGGGCCTCCATCAAGGTCAAGAATATAATTTCCCCTATTTATTTTTAATGGGGTGTTGAGGGTATGTGTTAGTGGTTGCACGGTCCACTGTAGTAATCAATGATGACGCCCCTAGCGGGCACCCTCCTCAACTTGCACCCGACGTTGGTGTCAGGTATACTATACTGGGACCGGTGGTGCAAGAGTATAACTTAAATACTCTTTAGCCTATGGGGTGGAGTGGTGGAACTAATAAAGCATGGAGGGGGATTTTTTTGGTGGCCCTTAGGATGGTATTATCGCTGGGCTGGCCCAAACATCACTCGTCTCATAGGCGTATGGGAGGGAGTCATCAAAGCCCTCTGGGGAGAAGCTCCCAAAATTATTGTAGGCCAGAGTGGGGAGCAGTGGATCCCTATGCATCCCTTGGGGTCCGTGATGATGATAAGGTACATAGGCCTCTATGTCTTATCGAGCCATATCCTGATTTGGGATAATCTCTACCACCTCGTATCATCAGAGGAGTTCATTAATCACCCGCCTCTGAAAAATTTTGGATGGTGAAATAGTTTGTGGGAACCCAAAATGCTAGGATGAAGAGACCATTTTATAAGAGTTGGTTCCTCATAGGTTTCCCAAATTAGTGTTGCCTCAGCCCCTACATTTGTAGGTGGGGGTGATTGGTTTCTTGTCATGACAACATGGGTCCAACAATGTAAGAAGATTCAACTATTAGTGCTAAATGAAGGAAAAAAATGTTCTGAGCCCTAGAGCCATTCCGTCTTCCACATAAGATATTATGTATCCACACTGACAACATCATAGATCGGGATGTCCAAAATTAAACTACCCAAATCTCTAGGGAGTTTCACACTATGAACACTATTTTCTTGGTGGGACCTTGTGCCAGATCACTGGATCTAGTTACACACATATCCACTGATGCCTTGAATGCTACTTATCTCTACATTGAGGAGAAGAAATTTGCATCTGGTTCAAAATTTTATTTTTTGATGCTTTTTCTAGGGTGCAGATAGGCACCACTATAGATGGTTGTTTGTTTGATTCTTGTCGGGTTCACTATTTTTGTTTCTGACGCTTTCTCCTAGGACCACATCTGTCTGTCGAGGACATGATTATTGTTACCACACATTCATGAATTCCAAAGGCAGGTGGAATCCATAACTTATTCCGGGACATTTTATACTTGGTAGAAATGGGATGATTGGATTTTGGTTTATCCTTCTGTATATTACTCCTCATAAGTCGTCTCCTATTCTGGGTGTCCCTTAACAATTAAGACATTTTTCGTGAAACTCTACATCATACCATATCTATGAGGAAGCTGGTTTATTACACTAGTTCTGTTAAGTCATTCCAAGGATTCAAGTTAGGGTATCAACCTTCAGTTAGGGGAGTAGTCATGTTGGATATTTTTGGTGTGTCTGGATGCCGAAACAATAGTGTTTCTAGGAATTTTTCCCTTATGATATGTCTTCTTGAGGTCAAGGAATCCTGAGGCATCCCATGTCGAGTGTGAGGAATTATATTCCATAGGCATGTTTCTAGAGTTTTCCTTGCCTTCACCTATTTTACACATTGTTTGAAATGTTTATAATGACTAGAAGATATAGACTGTACTGATCAGAACACTGGTGAAAGTGGATCAAATGGGTGCATCCCCAAGAGGGAGCACCTGAGAGTCCTACTAGATGGGAAGATGAATACACCCAATAGAAAAATATCTGATGATTCATGGGTCCCTATAAAGGTGATTCCATGGTTTTCTATTAGCCGGGATTGAACCTTAGAGTTGTTTCATACATACCCTATCTCAAAAGGCATGGATCAAACCCACATGGTTCAAAGGGGTTATGAGTCCAGGTGTGCTTAGAGGAAAGTGACCCAAATAAATATTGTGGATTATGCCAGATTGATGACCCATCGTAAGAGTATATCTCTTGGTTAGATGGTTACCGATTGTGTGGGGCCTATGTGTGGTTAATTTCCCAATTTCTATTACTAGCAGCTTGGATGTGGGTGAAATGATCTCATTGAGATGTGGTGACCTGGGTATGAATCATGATGGAAAAGGATGGTTGAGTGAATTGGATGGATAATGAGATGGAATTGTCACGAATATGATTGTAGTTTTGGGACTCAACCTCAAGGAGGATTCCCACATATTCTTTTGGTGGTAAATAAATTTCCACGTAGTTCAGTGGGGCTACAGGACACCTTATGAGGTGACCCACGAAAATAGACACATGGATGGGACCCGAAGGGATTGGAACCTCCGAGTTGGGACATAACCTTCCGTAAAAATATAAGATCAAGGGAGAGACCATGATGAGACATGGGTGATGGGTTTGAACCCTAGGGAGGCTTCCTACATATAACCGTGAAATGGAATCAATGTCAATATATTTTAGGATGGGTAATTGAATTGGGGTGTAGGAAAAAGAGAGTGACCTAATGACATACTGGGGCTTACACGAGGTTATCATCCCGGGAGTGGGTCTGGGGCCAATGGGATGTATTATAAAGGGTTATCCCAATAATGGATACTACAACATATTTATATTGGTAGGGGACTACAACACCTTAACTTTGGATGGGTTTGAACCTCAGGGAGGATTCCTACGTACCTCGTCCAAAAAAGTAGGATCAAAACCCACATTGTTCAAGGGGAGACATGAAATAAGGTTGTACACTAAGGATAGCCACCCGAAGACATGTTGGGGATGATCAGAGATGTGGGTCTGAGAAAAGGGGACCCTGAAGTTTACCAGTTCTTGGGGCTGGACCTCATGGAGGCATCCTATGTACTATTTCATGGTGAAAGAGATGAAAACCCATGTAGTTTGACTTCATATAGTTTATTTTCATTCATGAAGAATGAGGGAATACAGTTCGACATCATGCAAGACAAGAGTGAGCAGACATGAAGTGGTCAGGACCGATGGGTGATGGGATTGAACCTCACAGAGGCTTTCTACGTACCATTCCTAGAAAGGGAAAGGATCAATGTCCATGTAGTTCAGAATAAGGCTTGGGGATTAAACACAAAGGAGGTCTGGAGAGGATGCAATGGTCGATTATTACTCTAAGACCATGTGAGCCTCGATCAGTTTAGGAATCAAGTGGTCGCAATGTCTTGACGATCACATCATGGAAGGTGCATCTATGAGGAATAAGGAGGTACTTATACATGGATAGTGGACTAAAGAGTAAAAAAGGGGATAACATGTGGTTATCATCCTTGGGAGTTGTAGATTGGGACTTACTAAATGGAGGAGGCCCAATGGTGAAAAATCCCAGAGGAAGAGGGACAGGGTGACGAAGGTCCATGTGCCTGTCTCTCCTCTAGTATCTAGGCACGAAAGAAGAGATGAGGAGAAGTGATACTATCGACCACAAGAAATTCTAGGGGATTACACTGGGATGGTTTACCTTACCAATGGACAGGTGCCACTCAAATAAAGAGGATATAATTCCATGTGAGTAAGATCCCACCCCTATGGAGACTAGTGGGCATCAAGAAAGACCATGATTGGGAACCCCATGTATATTTCATGGTGAATGGTCATAGTTTAAATTCATGTGATGAGGATGATGGTGGTTGGTCATTTAACGATCTATATCTTGGATGAGGCTGGTTCACTCTTCTCCCCTAGGACCAACATAACTGATACCCACCCACCCTTGGGGTAGGGAAGGAATCATCAATGCAACTGTGAGGCAGTGTTATGGATTTATCCATTGAGGGGCATAGGTTAGTGTGGCTATACGAATAAGTAATTTCCGTTATCATGAATATGAAATGAAACATGAGGCTAAGAAACCCAATGTGAAGCACCTCCCAAGGGAACATTAATTCACTTTATAAAAACCCAGATGTTTTTATAGGAAAAGTGTTTTTGAAGAAAAATGGGTTTATAAGAGGGGACTTTACGAAGCTCTGGTGCTCCACATAGTGGAAATACTCTGAAAAGGGGAATGCTTTGTGAAGTGGAGTGGACTAGAATAGGAATGATGTATATATTCATATGAAGGGTGATTTGTGAAGTAAAAAGGCTTTCATAGAGCAGAACTTCTTGGATCATGGGTGACCTGCAAAGCGCAACACTGTAAAGTAATGTGCTTCATGAAGAATAGTGACCCTACCTTAGAATGTGGTTCACATGTGCATGAAAGATATATTGTAGAGTATGTGTTCACTACGAAGTCCCATGTTCCCCAAGGGATCTCCTTCCATTTTTATGGCATGTGGGATTTGAAAAGGGAATTATCAATTGAAGAGGGGTTGTATTTGAGCTAAGGGAACGATATTTCGAAATGATCATGTACCTTGAAGAGCTCATTTTTCTCAATGATTTTCAGGACAGAGGTTGATTCACGATTTGATAGTTGATAAGTTGAAAGGTTGGTGTATCTCTCCTTTGTGTTCGAGGGATGCCTAGTATTTATAGGCAAGAGGCAGTGCAAATATTTGACAACTCATTACAATGCCACGTGGTGCTTCAAAATTAGAAGTGGAATGCATCAAGTTTTTTTTAATCGTGGAGTCATCTCTCATCTCCTCCTCAGCGCAATGGCCTCCTTATTTCCCTCTATGGTGCATGTATAGACATCCATCATTTTCTCAAGGATCACAGAGTTGATCTAGTTCCCTCCACAGTATGGAACATTCCGTCAATTTCATTATAAATGTGGATCCTCCTACCTCGTTTACTCGCTGGAAATTGCATAGGAGAATTCAGTTTTACGTTGGACGAGGTGTTGAGGGGCTCTAAGAAAGATCTTCACAAAGAATACCATTTGGAATTGGTTTCCTATTTTTATATTTCCATTTTCCAATATTTTGGTGCCAAAAATACTATTATATTTTTGTATATGCATGGCATCCACCACACCCTTGGTGAGGCTATTAGTTGTGGCACACATGGCGACAACCAACATGGAAACCCCAGGACAACACCCATCACTATGCATCAGGACTTAGTATATTTAACACATGAGGTTATAAGGGACACCATGATTGTGGTGTTACCTTTTATTCACCAAAAAGACCAAAACCCCAATTTAAATACACCATGCAGATCCAAAATTTCTGAAAAAACCCCACTTAAGTCTCAAAATAAAAAATGGTAAGCCAAAGAACCTAACATAAATTAAATAGGGGATCTTATTATAAACCTTTATATTTCCCTATAAAAGTTCTTCACAGATGTTGTGAAAAAAATATTATATCATTTTCTATTTAAAAAAATAAGTATTCAAATATTTCAGCATCAACATGTTAGATCCACATATTTATAATCCCCATTAATCCAACGATTTTTTCTGAAAACAAATGAATATGAAATTCGTTTTTAATCATGAATGTTAAAATTAATCAATAAATATCTATCATACATATCATAATTGAAAAAAGAGTATTTATCCTGTTGACCCACTTAGAACCCTATAAAAACGTGATTTAAAAAATAACGGACATTTCAAATTATAAACTCATTAGATGAGAAAAATACACAATTAATTTTTACTTCAATATACTTAATATGATATCACCCATAAATAACAACATGAAAAACTATTCTTGTTTATATTTTTTCCACATACCATTTTTTGAAAAAAAATATCTTTTAAATTCCACCTTTTTATATAAGATTCTTGTAGGGAATACAAATCTTTTGGATCCTTTTTGAGGTTGTACAAGGACATCATCAACCTAAACCCCTTGTATTCATCAATTTTTACCGCAATACCATTTTTTTTTAAAATATAATACTATTATTGAAGAACTATATTCTTGAATTATTCTTTTAAACATCATCAAATTTTCATCACTAGGAAGGGGAAGATCGAAACAGGACAATAAAATGGTTATAATGTCTATTCAACATTAACCCCTTCATTCTTTGTATAGCATTTACAATATAGAAAATAATTAATTTATACCGGGTTTCATGTTTTTAAAAATTAAATTTGAAGATCCAATTTATTCTTATCACATTATGGTGATAAGTATTCTTTTCTAGTGCCCATGTTTTAGTTTTATTGATTTGATCTAGTTCTTCATTTTTCGATCTGAACATTGATTAATTATTTGTTTATTCCTCAAAATATGATTCCTATACTATAAATATTATATAATCATACTCTAAATTATTCATTATTTTCATTCTTATCGGGCATATAAAATATCTAATTGTAATGTAAGGATCAAATTTGATACTCTTGTTTCTCATTTTAGGTTATATATTACATCTCACAGTAATCATCCACACTTTTAATTTTATCATAAAATATTCATCATTTATGAAGCTCTATGCATCCATGGGATTAGTGTAAACTTCATCTTATTCATTATAAATATCCAAAAAATTTAAATTCATTGACTTTTTTCAAAAAAGTTCTTAAATAAACATACTTACATAACTCTCCAAACATTTATTCAGCCTCTTGTTGAAGATGTTTTAGGCCTTATCTTTTTAGTATCTTGTAAATAGTCATTCAACTATCGTATCAATATAATTTTGCTAATTTCCTTCAATGATTTGAATGTAAAAACTATTTCATACATCGCAAAAAATATTTCATATTAGTCCTCCATACATGCCATTTTTATTTAGTTTCTTATATTTCTCTAGTATAAGAATCCCCCAATTTTGACTGTAAACAAAATTTATACTGAATCCTTCTAATAAAGGAGTGTTATATTACTTTATATGATAATTTTTCCTATATTACACACCTACTGATTTATTCATTTGATTTCTCCATTCAGCTATATAATACTAACTAATAATACCTCATGATTAATGTTATGTTTATTTATGTTATTTTCAAATTTAATGGAAGAGTATTCTATTCCACTATTGGATAAAAATATTAAGAAAAGACATCTAGTCTCAATATCTCATCTTTGATCATATATTTTCATTAATTTGATCACTTCCCTATTTCCCTACATGAACATAACACTCATCATTCTACTATATTATTGAAAATGGAATAAAATAAAATTCCCCATATGTAAATTATATATTTATCAGTCCAAATTCATCAGTATGCACTATACTTATTAGATTTGATTCCATTATATTCTTTAAAAAATATGTAATTTTGATCATTTTCTCCAACATATATACATCACATGTATTTTCATGATCAAATTTAAGATTTTCAATACCCACTGCATCATTCATATTTCATAAATTTTCGATGATCAATTGGTGAATGTCACCTAGAATCTAATTACATATCTTTTCCCCTATCTTATTGTATGAAGAAAAGTGTATTCACCATTATATCCTTGGTATATATCTCCATTTATCCCAATAACTTAATGTGTTTTATCATGGGATAAAATTTCATAAGACATATTCTGCATTTATACATAAAGTCAAGTCTCTAGTCATAGAGATAAATCAAAATAATGATCTTGTATCAGAAGACAATCAAATAGAGAACTTATGACATCTATTTCTCATCACCTACCAATTGTGTATTGCCACTCTCATTTATTTTCATTGTCTCAACAATGATGGAATGCACTATTTCAAATAATACTTATTTTATATTATTTAGTATGTTTATATATCAAGATATTGTGTATGATAACACACTAATAATCATCTAGGTGTTGTCGTTCATTGTAGCTTCAGGAGAAATTTTAGTGAGATTTTCATGTTCAATTTTTTTTATTTCATTCTGATCAATACTTGTTTGATATGATTCATATGTTATCCTATCCTTTTTCTATTGTGTAATGATGGTATATTAATACTGTTATTGTTATATTAATGGATAGTATTTATATATTATCTCGATCATTCCAAGTTATCATACATTTATTTATCTTTGAATTATATCATTCTAACCAACATTTACCTTTTCCCAATATTCCAAAAAGTTAAATCCAAAAGTGTATAATTGAAATTAGTAACAATATAAAATACTTATTCTATTAATTGAAGTAAATATTCTAATTAATATTTAATAACATTACATAATATTCCCATTCAAATAGATCATTCCCTCTTTAATGTAGTACAGGGTTTGTCCAAGAACGAAATATAATTGAAATTTCATAAAAGGGAATATCTTCTCTCATTTATTCCTTCACATTTTCATAGCCTTTATAAATCAAATTTATTACTGATAAGTCCTTGAATAACTATATTATTTTATAACTCTATATTTTACTTTTATTATATCTACCCTTTTTAGTAAAATTAATCCCTTAGTTTGGATACTATTATTACCAACCATAAACATCCCATCGTACTATTGTATATCTATTTTAGCCTTCAAGTCAATGAAATCATAGAATATTCTCATATTACCATTGTATATTGGACATTGTTTAGTCAAATTTTTCCTAACACATTAAGATCATCGTATTCTTATTTGAATAAATCCTTAATGAAATACCTTCAAATATTTATTTTCTTTATGGGATCTTTGGATTTAAATTTTGAATCAATTTTAATACCCAATTTATCCACTTATTCATTATGGGATTACACCATCCTTTTTTCTTTTAAAAAAAAATTATGGCCTATAATCAGCTTATAAAGCATTTAAATTATCTGTTTCAGGTACACCGCTTCCTCATAATTCACCAGAACAAATGATTGATATCTTTGTTATTTTTTAATTTGACCAATATTGAATTTAATTTGACCCAAATATTCTCAATATTATATTAACAGTCCATTTTCCTTTTGATATATCTTTTTTCCTCAAATTTTAAAATCATCAAGATATCCATTGAATTGTGTATTTTAATCAAACACACCTCCATGTTGATTTTATATATCCCATTAGGATTATATTTTTTTCTATAATTTTAAATATTATACATTCAATAAATGATTTAAATAATATTTCATATTCCTCTAAGAATTCCTAGTTATAACCACTTTATTTTATTATAATGATCCGAGATTTTTGTGTGACTTCAGAATAAATTTCTTTATTATCAAGTATCATTTTAAAATTTTTTATAATTCATCATGGTATCATTCCTTCTAAATAATTTCTATCATCAATCCAAATAAACATCAGTGTGATTAAATATTTTTTTCTTTAAAAAATTACATTAAAGATAAAGAAAAATGTCAAAACATGATTTTTTATGGAAAATGGGAATACTTCATCAGGGCTGTGAATTTATAAGGTTGTTATTAAACAAATACTCTTATGAGGTTGTGTTTTTTATACTAAATCACATCTATGGGTTATGAATGTAACATAACCCCTTAGTCTTGTTAGTATTTTTAAAATTAATAGACACCAATTCCTCAGACTGGAATTTGATTTCTATTAATCTTATTAATTGGAAAACTTTTTAAGATGATATGCACATCCAATCATCAGGGATGTTATTAATTGTAATTACTTATAAGATATCTATAAATTTCATTCATGGTCTGATATGTTAATTCTTGCGATATTAACAAAGGATTATTAAGGAATTATGATAAAATAACGAATTACATGAATACAACATCAAAATTGGCAAAATACAATACATAATTGTCCACATCCCCAACACATAGGGGATTTATCTAATCATGGAGTAGCTAATAAAAAAACTACTTGTCATACCTGAATTAAAAATTTAAAATGCTTTGTATTGAAGGATATTGGGGAGGTTACGACGTCACCTCCTTTCATATCTTCTCTCCTTGGGAATCTTCAGAATTTTCCCACTAGGTATCTATAAGAAATGAATTAATCGTCAAAAACTTCATGGGCCTGTGCTCATTTTATACATTTTATGAATACACATCATGTACCATAATGTACACAAATTATACCTTGGTCAACATGGTTTGGACCTCTTTTCACCTTTCGTGGGTGAGCTATGATACCATAATTGACGAAGAACATGGTGCCGCCTGTTAGGTCTAAATACATTGTGTGTAGCGCCGCCATTCATGGAATGTAATATCAATGATAAGCTACCAACCACTTCTAGAAGTGAAAACACAACCTATATATAAGAAGAACATGATGTGTATGCTTTAGCCAACACTTGGGCGTGTATCCAGTATTACTGATCCGTGTCGTGGCCATAGTACATGGCATGTATCAGAAAGTAAACATCATGTATATTTTAATTATTGTATTTTCCTTTTCAGATTTGTTACATTAGATGGAAAACACCTAAAAATCATCACAATAAACCATAAAAATAATTTTATCCACCAAATGATTGATATATGGTTGAAAACGTTTTATGCTTGTTAATATATATGAAAAAGTATACAGAATTTAGGAACATCAAATTCCCCCACACAAGGTCATTTTCTTGTCCTCAAGCAATACCTCAACATCAAATCAATAGAATCCATATTCTAAAATGAAAATTATTTAACTAGTTATAACTGTAAACAATTTATCCATAGCAGAATATTCTAAAAGGAACAAGATATATTTTAATTCAAAAGATATTCCAATCATGTATCATATATAATTTATTTAAAAAATTCATCCCCATTCATACCCTTTATTTATCATTTCATAAAAAAACATGACACTTAATGATTTACCTCACCAAAAAGTACCACACTCATCATTCATGATTATATATTCAGAGTTAGGATCAATCTTAAATATGTGCACCCTATCCATAGGCATTCAAGTGTTCTCATTCTACACTTTATAAATAAAATCAAAAAAATCATGAGGAATTTCAGTAAGGTTAAAATGTTTTTGAGTCTAAGTGATTCTAGGTAATGATGAAAATTAATCATAGAGACTTAAAAAAGAGGATGAATTCTTCAACAGTAATGAATGATATTCTAAATAAATCATAATAAAATGGTACCCCAATCAATATATCTCAATGGGTATCATCATCATGATATTCCCTTTCTAATAAGGGCCCATAAACCATAAATAATATTTAATAATTAACCTGGTCCCTCTTTTTCATATATTTTTTTAATTTTTTAGAGATGTGGACCACTAAGAATATAATTTGTAGTGGTTTTGGAAACTCTTATTCCCAAATGAACAAATGATCAACTCCCCCACACATAAATGAATGGTTTATTAACAATTTATACCCTAAATGGATAGAATTCAATCTTTAAATCTCAAGTGAATGATCATGCAAAATTATAAATGTATTAGGGTATGAAGGGAAATTAGTGTTATAATGCAGTTTCCTATTAAGGTAGTTCATGGTTTCTAAGAGTTTTAGAAATATTAGATGTATGGTATGTCTTATGGTAAAAGGGGATGAATAAAATCAAATTCCTCAATCATATTAATGTTATTAAAAAATCAGCATGTTTTGAAGAGAACAAAAATAATGTTCTGGTAGTTATGAATATCCCAGGAATCTCTCAAGAAAAGAGGGTATAAGAAAGAATATGTTAAAAAGGCTTAGAATACCAATTGGGAATGGAAAAAATACAGGTGTCAATCAGGTCATGACATTAGTAAAACTGATCACTTCTAGTAAATGTAAATGTCCAAGGATTTAAATCCACAATCAAGTTATATGAGAAATTATTTTAAAATACATTGAATTTAAAAATAAGAAAGTAATTTATAAAATTACCTTTAAATTATTTCTAATTTATAATTTTAATTAATAAAAAATTATCCACAATTTTAAATATTCATACTATTAATGATGTCTCCAAAATCAATTCAATGTAATTGCTAGTTGAATTAGAGACCCTCCCCTAAAATTAATACAACACATGGACCCCAAGTGAAATACCAAGGCATAGGAGGTAATATGGGGAAATAGGTGGCATAAGACGAGGGGAATCATTGGATGAAGTAAACCAAAAGTAGAAAGGAAAAAAACATTGAAAAATTCTCTCCTAATGGTGAATTGAAAAAATAGGTAAGTAGTCATAACAGAGATGCCCAAGATGATCCAGAGTACCTATGATTTTTGAGGGATGGGAGAAACAAATATTCAAATGCATATATCATCTAATCCAAAATAAATGACAAAATATATATATATAATTTAATTAATTGTGCCCAAAAACTAGTCACTATGTCACCTCAAAAGAAGAATCATCTGTTATAGAATAATAATGAAATGATGAAGAAACCACAACTGATATTGGGGGCATGGGATCAACACTCTGGGTGGTAGTAACATGAGGCACTGTCGGCTCAGCATTGGAGGTAGCAGCTGGGACATCTCCTATAGGAGATGTGCAATTGACAGTTGTCTTGGTAGGAGATATGGGAACCGAATTTTTGATCTGAGATGTCAGTGGAGGCCTTGAGGAAGAAGGCTGATGAGTTGTGGGATGTGCCGGTGCATGATAGGTTGGTGTTATGGAAAGGTCATGGTTGTGGAGATTGATCCCCAAAATCTGCTCGATCCACCCAAGTGTCTATGACATAGAATCATAGCGGTGATATAACTCGTCTAGGCAGAGGGTGAAGGATTTATCTGCTGAGGGTGCAGATAGAGGTTAGGAGGTAGAAGGTACATAAGAATATGGGATGGTATAAGAATATTTAAGGATAAAATAAGTGGAGTTTCAATGATGTGTGTGATATTTTGTAATGTGGGGGTATACCTGTGATCAGGCCCATCAAGCTCCCGCAATATGGAAACATGGTTAGAGTGATCAATGCAAGTAAGTGTAGAAACATGAGGTGGGGTGGACAGATGAGGGTAAAAGACACACCCTCGGCCAATCTCTACCATGATAAGAAAACCAGGCGGGCTACATCGGTGGGTGTCTGATGGTAGGAGGGTCGATAAATCATGAATGTGGCCATGAACTCCAAAAATTATTTCATGGAAGTAAGAGTGCTAACATGATAAGTGCCTACGAGATAATTATGGCCTAGAAGCACCTTAAGCTCCACCAAAATTCCTAGATGATGGGGAATGATTACATCCAGGTATCGTCCATTGAACTAAATAGTGCAGCCGGAGAATCGCCGCAATCTCTCTGTCACATGATGTTCCTCAAGAATGATCAGGCATGGATGTGGCGGAGGGAATGCAGCATCCATTGTAGGTTGTGGTAGTAATATAGGGCTCTATAACTGATGGTACTTATGCAGTGGTAGGAGTTGGATTAGTTGATAACTGAGCTGGCATAAAAGTCTGGCCCGTAGCGGGTGGAGGTGTCAGATCGGTCAGGTCCACTGTGGGCATAGAGTGTAGCCTGGAGGGGGTGGAGATGGATAATGGATCCGAAATAGAGGTGATCTATAACCTAGTGGATATAGTGGATGCCGACACTAGATGAAAAGTAAGAACAATATAAAGAACCATAGGAATGGACAAATCATTATATGGAGTAGATGGAGGCGATATCAGAAGAGGAGTTTGGGTAGCCAATGTTAAGGGCTAGATAATAGAAAAAACCAAAGCTATTCGCTCGGAATTTCGATGACGAATCCGATTACCAGGAGGCCCCTCTCCCTAATCAGTGGGAGCGGGCTGCTTCCGACTTGCATGTACTCAATCGATCATACCTAGAATAAGAGAATAGAAAACAAACTAAATGAAGAAATGGTAGAAAAAAAAATAGTGGAAAAAAAGAAATGTTAGGAGAACCCGACATGTAGATCCATAGTACACAATGTGTATTTAGATCTGTTTAAGAACCGATGTACATTGGATAGACACAATATGAGGGAATGTGTCATGTAAAATCCATGCACAGAGTGTGATAATGCATACATGGGATGTAATACAACATGGAGTGGTGCCTGTGTCGTTGGCCAGACAGGACAATGACTAGGGAAGGGAAAAAATGAAAAGACACGACATATGGAAAGGGGTACACACCATGTGTGTTACCATGCTGTTAGAGGCACGTATATAGTCTACACAGAGTCCTACCAGTGGTTGGGGGACATGGCGTGTCTTGAACAGACATGCCATGTGTGGTGACATGGGAATGGGTCATGTCATTGAGGATGTGGCCTGAGCCAAATGGCTAGGGAAGGCCCGATACACGACATGTGCCGAACGTACATGCCATGTATAAGAAAAATGGTGAAAACATTTCATGTGTGGGAGTGTGAAAGATGTACATGGCGTGTGTTCTTCCCATACCTTGTGTACTATGCAGGAAGCCGAACAGTTGGTTGATATAGAACATGCCTTAAAAGCAACGAAAACAGTGAAATAAGGAGCATAGAAAGGTGTAACTATTGCGAGGATCAAAATATAGAATAAATCAAGTGGAAAAACACTCAAAATCAATGAATTGAAATCAAGGAGGGTGGAGGGCGTCCTTGCGAAGAAAATATGGAAGATGGTGTGTTGCGTGACATGGCTTGAGGCCAAGTAGGCCCCGACTTTTATAGCTATAGTACACGACATGTCTTAAAGCGTACATGTCGTGTATCTTTTTTTTTGTAAAATAAATTATACAATATAATTATTATAGTAATCCTTATGATAATTAATATTAATAATATATATATATATATCTATTTTATTTACTAAAAATAAATATATACACATAATGTATCGGGAAAATAAATGTTGTGTGTTCTAAAATTGGAAAAAGTGAACTACCACATTTGGTCTGGTGTTTAGGGCGTTATTCAAACGAGTGATCGACCATTCTGAATGTATGCCCTCAAAAACTAGAAAAAGGTTGTAGTGCTGACCATTTCTAATTACATTTAATATTTAAAGTAAAGGTAAAATTCTACATGGGACAAAGAAAATGTTTGGAGTGTGGTTTTAATTTGAATAAAAGGGATGAACCATAGAGATTAGCTGAGTTCGAACCTAGGTCATTAGGATCCAGGGTTGAGACTCCGCTAATCTGCCAACTTCACCCTCATGTATGTTCATATTTCAGAAACTATTTTAATTATCATTTAAATCATAGAACAAACGATGTATATCAAAACTCATGTCATTTGGTTTTATTTGTTTGAAAAGTGATGGAAATGGGATGGTTGTTAGGACTAAAACCCAGGTAATTTGGAACCAGTATACGACTTAGGCTAGCAAGTCCATCGCCATCATGGGTTTTCTTTTATTTAGAAAATGTAATATTTAAATTTGAAAAATACCACACACGCCGTGAAATTGATCATAAGTATCTAAATCGTGA
Organism: Viscum album; assembly: GCA_963277665.1. Classification (NCBI taxonomy): domain Eukaryota; kingdom Viridiplantae; phylum Streptophyta; class Magnoliopsida; order Santalales; family Viscaceae; genus Viscum; species Viscum album. Next base: position 2,057,127,221 of record OY728133.1, on the reverse strand, counting down.
ATCTCATCCAAAGGTAGGTATGAAGGGATTCAAACGAGTAACATTATGGGTATAGTCTAATGACCTTACCATCGGCACCAAAATCATCTCTATTTAATATATATATATATATATAATATTATAATTGATTCTAAACAGATAAATACACACTGTGTGTATAGGTGGTACATGACGTTAACATCTGTGTTTCCTCCATGGAAGCGCCTTTGTTTTACGTCGTTAGGTCGACCTTACCTGGATGTTTTTCTACTCGAATTGTATAGTTGAATGCGTACCCACCATATATTTCAATGGAAAATTGGGTTTCAAACACTGCACATTTTCTATGAATTATTGAATTTCCTCTCTAGAAACATCCACCGCACCATGGGGAAAAACCTTGATCACTTTGAAACATCCTAACCATCGAGACTTCATTTTATCTGGGAACAATCTTGAACAAGAGTTAAATAAAAGTACTTCATCACCTGGATAAAATGATTTCTTAGAGATCACGATGTAATAGATCTCCTTTGTCTACTCTTTTTATAGTCGGGCATTCTCATAAGCCACCCACTGAATATAGTCAAGTTCCGTTAGTTGAAACTTGTGATTTTCCTCTACAACTTTGAGATCATAGTCCACGACTTTCACAACTCAATTGGATTTAGGCTCTATATCTAAAGGTAAATGACACTATTTCCTATAGATCAACTGGAATGGATACATTCCCAGTAGTCTCTTGATGGAGGTCATATATTCCCATAAGGCATTATCTAGTTTTTTGGACCAGTCCTTCCTTGAATTTTCCATAGTATTCTCCATGATCTACTTTAATTCATGATTTGAGACTTCCACTTGGCCACTATACTGGGGATCGTAAGGTGTCCCCAGATTATATATCACGTCATACCTCATAAATACATTTTCCATCAATGAATTTTAAAAATGCATTCCTCTATCGCTGATCAACAGAGGTTAAACACTAAACCTGCTGAAAATATTCTCCTTCAAGAAATCCACAACAACCGTCATGGTTTTTTGTGTTGTGGTGGTGGCTTCCACCAATTTTTGATGTGTATTCCATACAAACTAGTATGTATTATCTTCCAAATTATAGAGGAAACGGGCTCATGAATTCAATACAACATACGTCGAAAGATCTTGACCTCAAGAATTGGTTGTTGAGGCATTTCAGCTTGGCACCCCAAGTTACCTGTCTGCTGGCATCAATCACAGCGTGTCATAGATTTTTTGGCTTGTTTGTGCATGGTGGGCTAGAAAAAACATAGATTGGAGAATGGTTTCCATTATTTGGTATGGCCCATTATTTCCCCAAGATAGGGAAGAATGATAGAATTCTAGAATTGGTTGAATTTTTGTTTTGGGATTTAGTGCCCGATAACCCCATCTCCACATGATTAGAATAGAAGTGGGTCTTCCCAAAAATATATTTTCACATCAGAAAGAAATATTTTCGTTTCTTGGAATGTAAAATCCGGTTGAACGACTCCCATGGGCATGTAATTGGCTACGTCAGCAAACCACAGGGGTGGTGAAGCTCAAATAGAGAAAAGATTCTCGTTTGGGAACTACTTCTTGATATCTCTATCATTTTCCCTTTAGAGATAGGGAAATTATAACATGGAGAGATGATCATCTACAACATTTTTGAAACCCTTCTTATCATAGATCACCATGTCAAATTCATGGAGAAGAAGCACCCAATTGGTCTGTCATGGTTTTTCATCCTTCTTATTTAGCAGGTATTTTTGTGCTTCACGATCAGTGTATAAAATTAAATCAGAAATCACTAAATAAGAATGGATCCTGTCGAATCAAAAAACCATTGAAATCATCACTTTCTCAAAATTAGTGTAGTTGTTTTGTTACTTATTTAATGCTCTTAAAGCATAATATATTTGTCTGAATATTTGATCGAGTCTCTACCCATGAATTGCTACCACTATATAGTCACATGAATCACACATGACCATAAACTACTCCTCCCAATTTGGGGAAATAATTATAGGATTATCTACTAATTTTTTATTCAAAATTTGGTTTTTTTAATGATTTGTTATTAAAATTCAATGATAGAGTCCTTTTTAAGAATAATGGTTAATGGTTGGGCTATTTTTGAAAAATCATGAAAAAATCTATTGTATAAGACTATATGCCCAAGAAAGCATAGGATTTCTTGAACAGAAGTGGGAATAGATAAAGTGAGATGATTTAAATCATGGCAGGTTCAACTTCAATGGAATTCTTAGAAATTCAATGGCCTAAGACGATGCCATTTTGTACCATGAAGTGTCACTTATCCCATTTTAAAACTATATTTGTGTGTACAAAACATTATATAATTAATTCCAGATTTCACAAGAATGTGTTGAATTTTTTATCAAATGTAGAAAACTCATCCATGAAGACCTCTAAAAGATTTTATACCATATCATGGAAGATTTCCAACATGAAACTTTTAAAGTTGTAATGAGTATTACACATTCCAAAATATATCCTCTGATAGGAGAAAGTTCTGTATGGGCAGGTGAAGGTGTTTTTTTCTTAGTCTTCAAAAGAGATTAATATTTCATTATAACCAAAATAAAAATGTAGGGAGCAATAGAAATCATGACCTAGTAAGTGTTCTATCATTTTATCCATGAAAGGGAGAGATAAGTGGTCTTTTCATGTTTTATCAGTTAGTTTTCAGTAGTCCACACATACTCACCATCGTGTGACTGTTCTAGTTGGTCTAAGTTAATTTTTATCATTAGTGATTACGGTGATACACCCCTTTTCGGGTACCACATGAAAAGGACTTACCCATGTGCTATCAGAGAGTAGGCAGATGATCCATGAATCTTCGAGCTTTATTACCTCCTCCTTCACTACCTCCTTCGTGGGAAGATTTAACCGTCATGGTGGTTGATAAGATGGTTTGGCTCCTTCTTCAGGAAACACATTGTGTGTGAAAATGGTGGGGCTGATCCCTTTATGGTCAGAAATTTCCCACCCAAGGTCCTGTTTTCTTTGCCTCATAAGTTGTAGGAGTGCATCCTCTTGATCTTTTGCAAGTGAATCAATGAGTATTATTGGAAGACTTTTCTCAAAACCAAGGTACCCATATTTTAAATATTTTGAAAGAGTCTTGAGTTCATGTTGAGGAGCCTTCGAAACTAAGGGCACAATGGGTTTTACCTTGGATTATTTTAGGATATCTGGAATGATTGTATATTTCCAAAAATGAATGACCTAGATGAAGATGAATTGAAACTACTATGTATCATTTTCAGATTGTATGTCATTGATGACAAGTTCAGTGGTTATAAAACAACATACCAGGTCATCTCCCATGTAACCAAATGGACCATTCACCGTCATCAGGGAAAACAATCCTCATTGTCCATTAGTGAAACATTATTAACTTCTTTGAGGACCTTTTAGGAGACATTTTCATCCCATACTCATAAGATTAAATCCCCTAAGTTCACAACAATCAACAACTTCACAGTGGAAAAGTAGGGTCTTCCCAAAATGAGAGGTGCCTCCTGATCTTCATCCATGTCGAGTATGATGAAGTAAACAATAAGGATAATATTTCCCACTTTCATGAGAAAATTATCAAGTAGACCCATATGATATTTGATGGATAGATCCGCTTGTTGAAGGGATACCCGAGTTGGTTAGAGATCATTTAGACCCAGTTATTTGGAAGACTTTATAGGTCATAAGGTTTAAACTAAACCCTATGTCACAATGGGATTTCCAAAACTCACTAGATCAAATTTTCAATGAATTGTTAAACTACTGAGATATTGGAGCATAAAAGGAAGAGAATGTTATTCCACTGTTGGAAATTATTTTGTAAGAGGAATTATCACAAAATATTCCATATTAATTTCATTAGAGAGTTTATCCTTTATGAACTTCATGTATGTTAGCATTTTATTTAATGCCTCTATGAAAGAAAAATTGTTTTAAATATTCTAAAATACCTCCACGAATTTCACAAACTGTTGGTTGAGCATCCATTTCTTCATTCACGCATGAAATGGAAAGAGGGGTTCAAAAGGTTTAACTACTTATTTTCCCTTTCCTTATATGATCTCCAGTTTTTCTTGAGTTGGGGGATAATCCTCAATTTTAAAAAAAATTGGAAGAGGATGTTGGTTGAGCTTGATTTTAATTATGATTTAATGATTCATTCTAAGGGATCTCCTTTCCAATTCATAATTTTATAACATAGGATTATTCTCGTGGGTTATTCATGGTATTACCCAATAGGGTATCAGGTTGCCTTGAAGAGATTTTTTTTGGAATGTTTCCATGTCTGATTATCAAGGTCCCTAATGGATGCCTCATGAATTTGTAATATTATTTCTGTAGTTGTTATGAATTTTCCATCTTCTCATCTAGCTTAGATGGGGGATCTTGCTGATTTTTTTTGTACATTTGGTTTGGGTTTTGGCTTCCTCGGTTGTTATACTGGGAGAGGGTTTTGATACCCTTATTGTTGGCCCTAGACTCTATTTGAATTATCTTTCCATGATGGGTTTGGTATTAAGGGTACATATTTGGCCCTCTGTTCTAGGAGATTAAATTTACCTCACTTTTTGAGGCACTAGAAATTTTCTATGGGCCTTTACCCATGATGTTATTTTCACCACATTAACCACATTCTAGGTGATTCACCATTTAATCTAATGATGTGTTTTAACGATTTAACAAATATATCGTCTAGGATACTGCATCAAGTTCATCAGAATGAATCATAGTGGCAAAAATTTTGTGCATGCACCTCATATGATTTCCTTGCTTCGATTTCCATTTGATTCTATTTTAATGTATATCTTAGAGTATGTTGAAGAGTTCCTCTGGTGATTTCCTCATTAATGTTCCTCCAACAACTACTTCCACCACTGATTTGGTGTTTGTTGTAAGACCACCATTGAATGATTGGACCTGAATCCATAATAGAAGGACATGATGAGCTCACTTCATTACCATTTCTTTTATCCACTCTCATGATTTATAAAGGGATTCTAAATCATTCTTCTAGAAATTGGGAAATTCAATCTACGCTGTTACCATCTTTGAGGGTGGGAAATAATTTCACAGAAATTCCTGGTACATCACCTCCCAGGTGAAGATGGAGCTTTGTGTTAGGCCTTTGATCTAGTCCATCACTTTATCCCTTAAAGAAAAAAATAAACTAATGCGAATGGAGTCCTCAGACACTCTGTGGTAGTAGAAGTTGCCAAAAATATTCTGAAAATTAGAGAGATGAGCATTGGGGTCTTCACTGGGTAATCATCCAAATTGCACCGTGTTCTGAATGAGTTACATGATAGACAACATGATATCCAAATTTTGGGGATGCACCAGTGGTCTGATGATTCTTGTTTCGACCCCTTGGATGGAAGGAATACCATACTTCATAAGGGTGTGTCGTGGGGGTAATTTCTCTAAAAAGAATTGGGGGAAAAAATTCAAGAGAAAAATAAATCCCCTGACCTTTTTATATGTATGGAATTTTCTCCGGGTAGAGCTTCCAGGGTTGCGGTGTGCTATACCTTGGAATAAATAGAGATTTTTGGATCCAGTTGTCATCCAAACCAAATGGATATCCATATCCTTGGACCGTAGTTGGATATCTGTCTTCAATGTTTTCTATGGGATTTTTCATGTTGTGCTCATCTATAAGTGTACTTCGTCACCGCTAGATCATTCGATTGATCTGTAGATCAAGTGGAAGAGTTTCTAATGATTCAATGCTCTTCGAATGCATGATTCATCCACTCATTCACATTCAAAGCTACACCACACTAAACAAAATAAAAAGTGTAAAAGATGAAATATAAAATAAAGAAAAATATAAATAAGGTTATGAACATAAATTTTTAGAAACTTTTATTTTAATTTTTAAATTAATTATTACAATCAGGATTAAAAACACCATTAACTATACTCCATGACAATGGTGAAAAAATTTGGTATCGTTACTATCAAAGCGTTACTTTTGATAATCCAAATTAATTTACACAAACATGTAAAGTGCAAGTAAGGGATCGATCCACAGGGAAAGGGAGTTATTGTTTAGATTTTCAAATTTTTATTAATTTAGTAATGTTTCCTAAAATTTAGAGTTTATTTTTTGGTTTTAACGATTAAGTTATTAATATTTAATTTTCCATTAGAAATTAATTTAAAGATAAAGTGAAATGAAAAAACAAGATTTTTGATGAGAAATGGGAATAATGCATTAGGGATGTGGATTTTTAAGGTTGTTATTAAATACATTTTTTTATGAGGATGCTTTTTTCATAATAACTCTAAACTCTAGGTTTTGAATTTCATTGAACCCCCTTGGTCTGGAGAGTTTTTTTAATTAAATAGAAACCTATTCCTTAGTCCGAAATTTGATTTCTTTTCATTTTATTAATTGAGACCCTTCTTGAGAAGATAATAATATATAATGATCATGGGTGTTCTTAATCATAATTATATAAAATATCCCTTGAAATACTGTTTTTGGTCAGATACGAGAATTATAGTAAATTTTAGAATGGATTATGATAGAATTATGATAGAAGAATAAATTACATGATTTCAACATCACAATTGATGAAATACAACATATACTTGTCCACAGCCCCATGAAATATGGGATTTATCTATAAATTGAGTCTCAAATGACAAAAATACTTGTGATACCTGAATGAAACACTAGAGAAAATTTATACTGAAGGATGTTAGAGAGGTAGTGGAAACAACTCCTTTATTCTCTTCTCTCCTTGTGCATCTCTGGCATTTTCCCACTTGGACTCTCTTGGAAATGAATCTATTTTTCCCGAACTTTGAGGGCATGTCCTCCTTTTATTGGTTTTAGAAATAGAAGGTGAGTACCAGAGAATACGTCGTGTGTACCCTGGTCAACCCATTTTGGACTTATTTTCTCTTTCATTGGGTGAGGTATGACACCATATTTGACTTATAACATGGCGTCTCCTAGTAGGTGGAAATACACGATGTGTATCACCGCCCTACATGGCATGTAATATCAATAATTGGCCACAAAATACTTCTATATGAAACAAAATTGAATGTATATGGGAATAACATAGAGTCTATACTTTATCTGGCAATTGTGCGTGTATCCAGTCTTCCCAAATCCTATCATGGCCATAGTACACTATGTGTACTAGAAATTATATGACATGTACTAGAAAGTACATGAAATGTATATTGAAATTTTTGTTATGTCATTTCTTGATTTGTGACATTAGATGTAAAACACTTGAAAATCACCAGAATCACCAATATAAATAATTTCATCCACAAAACAACTGATATTTGGTGTAGCATAAGTTTTTATGCTCTTTAATATATATGAAAAAGAATACACAATTTAGGAACATCACTTCCAACTTTAAAAAATAAAAATGCATTCCATATGTAGTTTTCCATCGAAAATAATTTATCCACTATTGATTTTTCTATCCACAAGAGATATAGGTTCATTAACTATATCCTCATAGCTATTATGTTATTTTATTATGACAAATTTTTAAATATATTTTAATTCTATCTACTAATTCAAATGAATTTATGTTTCCTCTATATTTACCTACATCTTATATGTCACTATATTATTAGAATAACATAAAGTGTTAATGAAGTGAAATATTTTTTTTCAATAGGAAATACATTAAAATTATACATAGGTGGAAATCATCATGAAATATATAAAAATTATGGATATCCATCACCTCTTTTCTAATACCTTGAATTTATCTAAAAAACCTTTGCAATGTGATTGAAGAAACTATATGTATTTTCATCCAGAATTATTTTCAGAACATTAAACTTATTATTTATCACTTGAATATTAACTTATGCACATTTCCCCCATTGTGCATACTGGGAAATTTATACCTCATGTAATTATTGTATGTGCAAAAGGTTACTTTTAAATAAATATGATCTAATAAGACTTTTGTTTGAGAACATTTATCTTTGGCATATAAATCAGGAATATTCCAATTAACATTAGTCATAGACTATATGGTTGAATAAAAAAATTAAATACAATTTATAGTAGTAGATAGAACTTCTATTTTTAGAGAACAATGAAATGATATAACCCTATTTTTAAAATTTAACATTTTACCATCAATGTGAGGAAAGGAATTTCAAGTAACTGTATTCCCTATTGGGTCAAACATTTAAAAACCTATTCAACATCATTAATATGAATCCAATAACGTTTTTTGCACCCTAGAACACTGTAAGATTGTGTGGGTGAATTGGGGTGTCAAATTACTATTTTAAATTACTTTTAACTATTTCCTATGTTAGTAGGAAATAAATAAAAATATTTTAGTCATTTTTATTCTAACCATAAGGGGAAAATATTTAAATGAAATAATTTTCCAATATTTTTAATTGGATCACTACTAGGGGATATTTTATAGATAATAAAAGTGACATTATTCCAATGTATCATAATCAGAAAATCTTCACTAGTTATATGGATACAATTATTTGTATATTTTTGGGGACCCATGATTAAAATACATAGAAATAACACCATTTTTATAAATTTTGATACATTACACAGACATGTTACTAGGGAATATAATAATTTAATATATTTGCAATCATGGTAACATAAACAGTAGTTCATAACTGTGCAATAAAATCACCAAATATGATCTTCTTAACTAGAACCCTTCTTGGGAATATTTGAAATAATAAAGATATTCATAAAATGGAGAAAGTATACATAATAAATGGCGTGATAAGATACTCAGTTAGGGAAACAAGGTGGATATATAAGAATGACATGAATCTATAGGTATGAGAACATGACCATAACATTTGAAAATCTTAACCTTCACATCAATGATCACAATCTCAAATAATGGAATAATGATTGTCATTTAACAAGACATTAATCATATGGAAGTAAAATAACATGATTTTTGAGAGAATAACATTGGAATATGTCATGGATTTGGGGGATTAATATATTAATAGAAAATGGTTTTCATATTCCTTATGGATCAGTACCAAGGAAATCAAGCCATAAAAAGTCCTTTACTGTACTAAGTTAAATTCTTAATCCAACTATATATATTAATATACTAGGTTAAATCCCCATTCCTTCCCTATATTACTCTATTTAGATCACTACCCCTTCTAGCCTTATCTATCTCATGTGATATATAAATTTCTACCCATGCATTAGAGGGAGATATATATCCCACCCATCACTTAATGAAATCATACATATGTGTTCCACGAGATCATAACAATTCATCATATCATAACCTATTAAAGGGCATAGGAATTACTAAAAATTTATCATATCATAACGTGTGAAAAATTGATACGTTTCATAACCATTTCAACAAAGATTAACATGTTAATGGAATCCAATTTCATAAGAATTTTATCATGAAATAACTCATAGAAGAGAGATTAGGTTACTAAATATCACTCAACAAAAGAATAAACCATTCAATAATATAATATTAATGGCATCCTTGATTCATATCCATAGTAACTCATTGGTAACACAACTGACTGTCACCTTAGTTGGATAATAATTATTAATGGCCATATGAAACATATATCTAGGAATAAAAACTTTCATATCTAAAAATTTATTTTGAAAACTTGATACCTTTTGAAAAAGAATCATTAAAAATAGATTAGAAAAACTATAAATAAAAATTTAAATAAATTATTGGTCATGATGTCGATAAATTAATTTTATGTCATGCACCATAAAATAGAGATTCATTTCACTTTTTTATTAAAAATCCAAATTGGTATTGCTTTATATAATTACATGATGATTCCATTAAATTTATTTTTCAGTAAAAATTCAATCATGGGTAAATATTTAACATAAATAACATAATATAGTAATAAAAAATTAAGAAACATTTTTATGATACATGGTTTAAGATGAAAATATATTTCTGACGGATGCTATAAAGAAATATTGATTTTAATGAAATAATTTTAATTATTATCATAATTACCAATGAGTGAAAAAATGTGCGATTAATGGAATATTTCTCAAATAAACATAGTATAAGAAAAGTATGAGAATTTTTGATAGGTAGATCAAGAAAATTCATCATTGGATACCGGATCATAACCAATCAAAATAAAAAAAATATATTTTAACAAAAAAATCCTAATCAATTTGGCATCCTTGAATGATAATCCCCATGATGGAGGAATATAAAATGAAACTAAAAATATCATGCGGATAAATAAATTCATGATATTCAATTAAAATGGGAATTTATATACCCCCATTTAAATAATATATGTTGATAACATTACATACATCTAAAATAAATAAAATTGAAACAAAATAATAACTGATTAGTTGAGTAAAATTTGAATCACGGTCCCAATGAAATAATAAAATAAATTGAAAGAATAATAATAATGATGTTACATCCCTATTATTTAGAGAATAATACATTTTCATATCTATTAATATTTTTAAATTTAATATTAATTTCACATTAAAGGGGATGCTTTGTCTGATAACATTCTCGACACACAACAATGGGTTTCTTTGAAATCTTTCGTTGCACACAACAACGACTTATAGAGAAAAATAATACGACAATAATATATTTTATTTTAAATTGTAGTTAATTCCTAGTTTTTTTATTTTCAGAAATGAAAAAAATTAAAGATATTATGATTTTACATATTTTTTAATTTTTTTACATTTATCCCTTGAATTTTACTATCTTTAAATGAGAATGAATTAATTTTTTGTAAAAAATAAAGTAATTTTTTTAAAATTCTATTTTACAAACTGTTGATGGAGAATATTTTTTAAATATAGATTTTATCACTTATATATGTTATATTTGAAAAAATAAACTTCTTCTATCGAATCATGACATCAAAATTTAATTTGGATAATGTTTTGGTAATTTTCCAAAATGTTCATTTTTTACTTAATAGTGAAAAATACTGCATTTAATCCAAAACTGCATTACATCATATTTATTTATATAGTTAGATTTCCATTTTAATTTTTCTAAATGTATAATTGGATTATTTTTTACATTTAATACAATTTTTGTCATTGGATGTACTTTCACTTTTAAAGTGTACATAAACACATATCAATATTTTGATTGTTTTTTAATTCTTAAAAGCCTTCTTTTTGGTTTTTCTTATGACAGTTAATCATAAATTAATTACAATTTTTTTTTTGAATTTGGAAAAATGGATTCCATATTTTAATTCAGAAGGTCTAAAATGTTTAAATAAGAAACAATTATTTTTTGACATTCTGACTAGTAACTTAAATAATTATTTTTATTAACCATGGTTAAATGGTAAATTAGGTATATTAATGTAAAAATGAATATTATAAAAATTAAAAACAACACTTACACATGTTATAATCCTATTTCCTGAGATATGGCTAACTATGGTCACCTTTTGGTCAATTTTGAGACTCCAAGGAGCCACATGGTTGTGATAATGACATGTTATAAAAATTAATTTAATGTAATGAGAAATATAACATAAACATGATTGTTTTACCAAATCTACATTCATATATGGCTAAATAATTCATATATTTGACTATAAAAATTAATTATAAATATAAAAAGCTTTCATACAACTTGTAATTTTATTTTTAATTTTTACTTCTTAAATAAATAAATCTATTCATGTCACAATGATGATGTAGTGATTATCTTATTAACGAATGATTCAATAAATGATAATATAACTATAAAAATAAATATAATATGACATAATTAATGTCATAAAATAATTATCTTGGTGAATATCAGATTTTATTTATAATTAAATGTTTTTTTTGAAGGAATCATGTTTTTATAAATTTATAAAAATTCAAGTATGAATAGTTTCCAAAATTGACATTATTCAAAACATAAATTATGAAATAGTTTACTAATTTATATTAAATTCAAAAAAATATAAGATTCATAAAAATGAATAAGATAAGACCAAATAAGTCCTAAATTATTTTTGGCTCGTTTAACATTATATGGTAATTAAATTAACTCCCAATGTGTAAATAACATGACACCACTGTAAGATAATAAATGGAAAAATAAGGTTTAATCCAAAACGATAATGAAACATAAATATTTAAAACTTGTCAAAAATTTATTGCATGATTGGTATTAGAACCACCATCATCATATCTTCAAATTAAATATTTTTGGACCTTTTTAAATTAAAATTAAATTTATAATGAAAAAATATTTCTAGACTTTCATAATGTGCCCCTCCTCTCTCGTATTAGAGGCCACCACCTCTATCCACATGCTCACACCTCTCAATCCCCTTTGATCATCCAAATTTAGCTAAAATAATCTCCCAACATCCCTATCTTACTCCTACAATCCTTACCATTGGTAGATGTAAATTCAAGAATGTATTTTGGCTCAAATCAAAAGAAGTTACCTGATTTAGAAGTGACGTCATCTCTCATGTTCCTTTCCACTATTTTCATTATTCAATCCATATTATATTTTTATTATAATATTACATAGAAAAACCAGTATAAAAAATATACTACAATGTTTTTATGAGATGGATTTTAACAACACTTACACACACCTCTATATAATGGATAAGAACATACTGTTTCTATGTACGGCGAACTACTGCCTCATGAAACGATGATTTCTCAATTTTCCCCTAAAACCTATAATAGAGGCCATTATGATGGAAGTATATTTATATGTGATATATATTATATTGTATTCATTGTTATATATTTTTTTATTTACAACATACCTGTATGATTTCTATAATTTATAAATATGATTATTTCATTTGAGGAAGTGTGGACTACAACCCCCTCAAAGTGATATGACTCGTTCATGCCATACATGATATGTATAAAGGGTAAAATTTATGAACTTATGTAACATATATTACATAGATATTATATTGGAATTATAACATACCTATTTATCATTTAGTTATCGTTCCATTAATATGACAAATAATTGAAAGTAGCGTTCATGCATACGAACTACCTACCATCTCCATGAATGATGCATTTTATTTCATATCTCAAAATGTTATGGACTATTATAAATAAATATATAATTGATATATATTATATTTAAGTAATTAATATCATTTTTCAAATTATTTAATTGTGACCGCATGTACAACTTTAATAAAAAAAATTCATTTTTTACTCAAGTACCGAACATCTACAAAACGTCTAATATAAACTGAAATATTAAAATAATATTTATAACATGGTAATGTGTGCTATAAATCAATTAATAAAATTTAGAAAGGTACTAATGAAATTATAAATTAACATATTTTTATTATTCCTGAAATTAATGAATGAATGGGATTAGTTGGACTCATTATAAGGGAACTTCTAAACCCAATTTCCATTCTTTGGGTTATTCTTATTTTTCTTAATTATGTTATTCTATGATTGCATGAGAAATAAATTTTGATATAAAATCACGTATTTATACTTTCTTTATTGGTATTTATAGTGAATAAACATAATCAATCTATTTTATTATCAAATTGATTATTGTTAGGGAATTTCTAAACTCAATTTCCACTCATTATGTTTTACGCATACTTAGTTGATTATATAATGCCAATATTATGTGTGAAATAGTTATTTATTTATTTATGTTGTAATTTCAACATCCCTTTATTTCTATATACTTTTCTTACCCATAATCACCCCATTTATAATCTTTTTACAAAATTTATATGATTTTTTATGATATTTTTGTCTCAATTTACATTCCCTTGAGTATTATTTGTTATTATGCCCCAATTAACTTTTATATACTGTATATATAACCATTTTCCATATTGTATCCTGAATCTCCTTATTATCATTATATTTTATGTTTTGTTTAATGTTATTTATTAATGATTTTTATTCATGTATTTTCTCAGGTGGTATGGACCTCTTTATCTAAAACATCATTTTAAATGTTTTAAATATTTATTCATATAATTATTTCTCATTAACGTCCATGCTTTAAAAATGGGTTTAAGTATTTATTTATATGGACATGAGTGTTTTAATGCTTAAAATCCTTTAAAATGTTTCAATCTGGTATGGGAAACTATGATTAAAATATATTTTTTTGAATGATTCTAATGAAATGATTATATCAATATCATGAAATGATATATTTTGATTAGAATATGGAAATATTATTTTTCTCTTAAGATTGTTCATATGTTATGATTATGTTATGGTTTGGGAGAATTGGTTATTTATATTGGTGGTACCATTATAAAATAATAGTGGTTGTGCTTAAGATAGTTCTATAATGCATATGTTAATGTAACAGAGGTAAACGATAATGTTTCTCCTAGGATATTTAGGGAATATACACCGATGGGTATTCCAAACGTAACCACAAAGGTTACTCTCTAAATATATGTGAAAGCTAAAATGTAAGTATGATATACATTCCACAACATAAAATTATGCCTTATTATTTCTATGATATTTTTCATTAATCATATTATTATGTGATATTTTCTAAGTAGTATATGTTTTATGGGTGAAAAGTACAATTTTATGGAAACATTTCATGGGATTCCAATTTTCATTAACTAGAAGTTTTTTACTCATTTTATATTCCTTTCAAAGGTTTTAATGCTAAAATCTTGTTTTTTGAAATTTTTTTCATAGGTTATAAAAATATTTAAGAGAAATGAATAATTCCTGAAGATTTATATCACGAAAATAATTCTTATTTTATTTATAGTGTTTTATTATTGTGAATAAATTTTGGATAGAGTAGAAGTGTAAACTTTGTAATTCAAGAGATGCAATGAAATAGTTATTACCTAATTATCTAAATCTATAATTACAAAAAGATCCTAAATGTGAATGAAAGTAAATTCTCGATCAAAACTCAAGATTATGTAAGGTTCAAGGTCGAGGCCTAACAGTTTGTATCAGAGGAATGGTTTAGACAACTTTAGGGATTATGTGTTTTGGTTAATCATATATTAAAATTCTATATCTATTATCCTTGTTATATAACTTCTTCAGATCAAGGAATGTTAGTTATAAATGGAAGTATGATGGTCTCAAAAAACATTTATATCTCTTCATGATGACTTGCTTGCAATAATTATTTAAAATCCATACTCTGATGATTTTGAACGATTTTATAACATTCAAATCACTTTTAAAAAGTATTTTGAGATATCAAACACCTCCACTATACCTCGATTCCATCTTAGATCATAATTTTTTTTAATCAAAACTAATATTTTAAATATTCTTATATTTTCAAGAAAGTTAAATATTATGAAGGCATTTTCAAATATTTTACCTTATCGTGAGATTTTGAAGCATATTATGATTTTGAAAAAGGATCTGAAGAAGTAGACCCTTGTGAAACCTATTTATATTTTATTTTAAAATATAGTATTTCAAAACATACTGATGGTGTTTTTATAGGACCATTAATTCAATGTTTCAACTCAAAAACAGTCTAACTATTTTATAAAAATCATGTTTTATCAGATGATTTAAAATTATATGTCACACATGATTATTTTCCGAAACAATTTTTCTGTGAACACCCGTATGACCCATGTTGAACATGGTGTTTTTAGAAAAAATATAATGATTTTAAAGGATATCTAAATCACTATTTAAATGTATGGACCATCTATTTATGTGAAAAAAATTATGATAAAACCAAGTGGAGTCAAAGATCAAGATATGATGTTCTTTCAATTGGAAATTGTTTTGTTTTATCATGTGATGGTGAAAAAATGTCAATATATTTATAAAAAATCATTAATTAAGATATTTAGGCCATTATGAGTTGGGATTAAAATTTGAGGTATATGATAACCATTTTGGTTAATACATGTTAGGGTTTTTTTAGTTTTATAAAAGGGACAACCATAAAGTTGGGTAACAAACCGTAACGTCCAACAAAGCTGTGAGAATCGAACTCTCAACCAATGGGCGTCAAGGGAGAAATGCCTTCCACAAGACTACGTGATGTTTAAGGATAGTATGAATTATTATTTTTAAATAAATAATTTTATGGATCAAGAATAAGTTGATTTTGGGAACTTTTGATTTATCAAATGCATATCCTTATTAAAAGAAAATTATTTTTTATTAATTGATAAATGTTACATTGAAAGACGTTCACTCTTTTGGGAACACTATATTCCTAAGAAAAATAGAATTCTATGGGATTTAATTTGAGGATTAATGAATGAAGTTTATATTAGAATAATATATTTTTTAATTGTGGACATATGGATATTTGGGTTATTTATGGAAATGATTAACCTGTCATGGATAACATGTTATTTGGTTAATTATTGTTAAGTATGAGACATTAAGTGTAGATGATGTTATTTAAAGATAAATGTTAAGAATTATCGTGGGAGACTATGTGATCAAATCCTTCTGAATTTCGGGTTTCAATCTTAGTTTTGTATTATTATGAATAATTATATGGATACATTTTTATTGAATTGTATTTTCTCAACTTTGGTTATCTATTGATGAATTTTAGAGATTAATAGTATTATTTATTTTTATAATGTATTATTCTTTTTTGGGATTTTCTGGTCATGTACTTACCATTTTTGTTTTGGTTAATATCTAAATATAGTGGAAATATATGATCCAACATTTTTTGATTATGTGATTCCATAGAAGTTGATTCTATAACATCAACAATGATCAAATTATCTTGAATACTCATCATTTAGAGAAAATATGAGTTTGTGGTAGATATTAATAAAAGGATGAAACTCTACATGAAAAATAAGTATGTTTCCTTATGTTCCTATTCAAGATCCTAAATAAATTACTCAATATTATGAAAAAGACTTTAAAATAAAATCTTTTTTTCAATTACTTTTTCTAATGGGAAATCAAAGACCATTTTAGCCATCACAAGTTAATGGTTTTATGGTTGTTAACATTATCCTGATCAGTTTTTATATCCCTCTCCATTTGAACATAAAACCTATTTTTCCTTCAATATCCATGAGTTACTACATGAAACCCTAGTATGTGTTATCTTGGGTGACCTTTTTTACTTATTTTTATTTCATTTAAAGTGGTAGTTTTATTAACCCTTTTTTGGCATGGGATTTTAAATGATGTTTCTGAGATCAATATTAAAATTTCAAGGATGAAATATTCCAAAGGGGGAATGATGTAACAACCTATATATTTATAGAATAACATATTTTCATATCAATTAATATTTTTAAATTTAATATTGATTTTACATTAGAGGGGATTTTTTTCCAATAACGAACTCCACACACAACAATGAGTTTCTCAAAAATCATATGTTGCAGATAATATTGTGTTATATCAAAAAATAATACGACAATATTATTTTTATTTTATATAGTAGTCAAAACATAGACATTGTATTGGTAGGAATGGACCGAAATAAATATATTATGATTTTACATATTTGGTAATTGTTTTTACAATTATCAAATGAAATTTACATCCTTAAATTGAAAATGAATCGAATTTTAATTATAAAAATCTATACTATTTTTTAAAGGTCATTTAACAACATTTTGATAGAGAAATATTTTTAAATATTGTTTTTTTAACTTTTATATGTTCTACTTAAAAAAATAAACATCTTATATAGATGAGGGACATCATAATTTACTTTGGTTAAATTTTTAGTAATTTTCCTATATAGTTTATTTTTAACGAATAGTAAAAAATAATGCATTTTAATTCAAAACTTATTTTTCATCTAATTTATTTATATAGATAGATTTATAGTTTAAAAATTTTTAAAGTGTAATGGGATATTTTTTTGTTATTGAATCCAATTTTTTTATTATGAGTAATTTCACTTTTAAATTGGACCTAAACCCATGTTATGCCTTTTCCAGTTTTTACTTCTTAAAAACCCACTTTTTGGTTTTGACTACATGAATAAATTTTAAATTATTTTCTAAAAATCATATGTTTATAATTTGGAAAAATGGATTATATATTTTTAATCATATGGTCAAAATTATGTAAATCAATACCTTTTGTTTTTTTTCATTATGGATAATAACTTCAATAAATATTTACCATGGTTAAAGAGTAAATTTGGTAAATTAAGGTAATAAAATAAAATTATAACAATATAAAAGTACCCTAAAACATGAAATAGTAACATTGGATGATATATAACCGACCATAGGAATACTTGGGATGATTTTGGGAACCTATTGAGCCACATGGGTGTTATAATGACAAGTTATAAGAATTAATTTAATGTAAAGGGAAATATAACATAAGCATGTATCATTAACTAAAACAATTTTAATATATGGTTTTATAATTGATATATTAGAAAATAAATAGTCATTAGAAAGATAAAATAATTTCTTAAATCATGGAATTTTATTTATAATTTTTATAATCTAAACAGATATTTATATTTATGAATAATAATGATGCAATGACTACAATGTTAATGAATGATTCAAATAAGTGATTTTATAATTTTTAAAATAAATATTATTTCACATAAATAATGTCATACATGAATTATATGGGTTAATATTAAATGTTATGACTTATTCAATGTTTTTTTAAAGGATTCCTGTTGTTATGATTTTGTAGAAAAGTCAAGTATGAATAGTGTCAAAAATTAACATAATTCTTAACAAAATTCCATGATTTAAGAAATTATTTTATCTTTCTAATGACTATTTATTTTATAATATATCAATTATAAAACCGTATATAAAAATTGTTTTAGTTAATGATACATGTTTATGTTATATTTCCCTTTACATTAAATTAATTCTTATAACTTGTCATTATAACACCCATGTGGCTCAATAGGTTCCCAAAATCATCCCAAGTATTCCTATGGTCGGTTATATATTATCCAATGTTAGTATTTCACGTTTTAGGGTACTTTTATATCATCCAATGTTACTATTTCGTAGAAAAGTCAAGTATGAATAGTGTCAAAAATTAACATAATTCTTAAAAAAATATAAAATAGTTTATTACATGATATTAAATTCCAAAAAAAATTAGAATTATTAAAATGGTTAATATAATTACAAATATGTCATAAATTACTTTTTGGGGTATTTTTACATGATATGTTAATTACATTAACCCATAATGTGTTAATTACATGATATCACTATACAAATAAAAATGGTAAATGAATGGTTAAACCAAGAAGATAAGGAAATATAATATTGAAAAGTGTCTAATAATTATTTTATGATGAATATTCGAACCATAATCCTCATATATTTTAATAAAATGATATTTGGACTTTTTTAATTGAAATTTAATTTATAATAAGATAATATATCAGGACATTCCTAAAGTGACCCTCGCGCCTCTTATTAAATCCACCACCTCTACCCACATAAGTACCATATACATACTCTTATCAAATCCAAATTATGATCAAATATGATCACATAATCCCTACCTTCCTTTTATAATCATTAACATGGGTATAAGGCTATTCAGAAAATCCTTTTGGCTCCAATCAAAAGAAATTACCCGATTTAGATGTAACGTCTTCTTTCAAGTTCCTTTCCATTATTTTAATTTAATCACTCTATATTATCTTATTATTATATTATTATAAAGAAATTTATAATAAATATACTAAGACATTTTTAGGATAATTACTTCAACTACACTTACATACTTCTCCAAATAATGGTTATGAACATACAGTTTCTATGTAGGGAAAACTATTGCCTCACAAAACGATGATTGTTAAATTTTATACAATAACCTATCATAGGGTACATTATGATGTAACTATATTTATATATGATATATATGATATCTTCTATATTGTTTTGTAATTTTTAGTTACAAAATACCATTATTCTTTCCATAATATGTAAATACGATAATTTCATTTGATGAAATGCACACTACTTAACCCTCAAAGTGATATGACACCCTATTGACATAAGTGTAACATATAAATGGTGAAAATAATGAACGTATGTAACATATAAAAAATAGATATTATAATTTAATTATAACATATATATGTAAAATTTAGTTTTTATTCCTTTCATATGACAAAAAATGAATGTAGCATTCATGCATACGAACAGCCTACCGTCTCCATGAAAGGTGCAATACACTTCATATCACCAAATGTTATGGAATATTATAAAAAATATATACATGATATTTAAATCATGAATATAATTATAAGGATAATGGAATTGCGATCTCAAGAACAATTTTAATCAAAACAAGTTCATTTTTGACTCAAGTACCATACATTAACAAAACGTCGGATATGAACTGAAATAATTAACTAATTGTTATAAAATGATAATAAGTGATATAAAATGAACAATAAAAATAAAAAAGGTTCTAAATAATTTTTAAATTAACCTATGTTAATTATTCAGGAAATTAAATAATGAAAAAGACAAGTCGGAATCTAGGTAAGAGAACTTTTTAACCCAATTTCAATTCCTTGGGTTAAGGATGTACTTCTTAATTATGTCGTGATATTATTATATCAGAAATAAAATTTGATATAATATATTGTATTTATACATTATTTATGTGTATTTATATTTAATATAAATAATTTATCTATTTTAATAATAAAATGATCTTTGTAAGAGAATTTCTAAACTCAATTTCCACTCATTTGGTTTTATGTAAACATTGTTGATTATATTATGCCTTGATTATGAGTTGAATCACTATTTATATATTTATTTTGAATCTTCCTCTTACCTATGTGTTTATATCATGTTGTTATACATAATCACCCCATTTATAAAATTCTTACATTATTTATACACTCATTTTAAGAAAGTTCATCTCAATTTAAATTCCATTGAGACTTATTTGTTGCTATTCACCAATTCACATTTATATGGTATATATAACCGTTTAACATATTTTTGAGTTAATCTAATTATTCTCATAATATTTGTTTTTAATTTTATTCTTTAATTATTTTTATTTATGTATTTTCTAAAGTGGTATGGGACTCTTTAACAAAAACATCACTTTAAATTTTTTAATGATTTATTATTCGGAATATTTTTCATCAATGTACATGTTTCCAATATGATTTTAAGGATTTTTTTATGGGAATTAGTGTTTTAAAGAGTAAATTACATTCAACTATTTTAAAGTGGTATGGGAAACATTGATTCAAAACTCTTCTTTTTGAATGTTTCTTATGAATTGATTATATTAATATCTTGAAATTCTATATTGTGATTTAAATGATGAAATGTTTTTTACATTATGCTTGTTAATATGTTATGATTATGCTATGGTCCTTGGGAGTATCTTATTTATATGGGTGGTTCCGGGATAAACCGAGGGAGGGTGAGCCTGACATATCTCTCCAATGCATTGGGTAACATGACAAAGGTAAACGATAAAGTTTCTCCTAAGAGATATAGGGAATATATTTTTATGGGTATTCCAAACGTAACCATGAAGGATTCACCATATATAGTTGTGAAAGCTACAATATATGTATGATATGGATGCCACAACATTCCTTTATGTTTTATTATATATATTATTTTTTAGTAATCTTAGGATTACATGACTCAAAGTAATAAGTTTATGTTTTTTTTGGTGAAAAGTATGATTTTGTGAAAATGTTATAATAGGTTTTAAATATTCATGGACTAAAAGTTATATTCCTTATGTTATATTTTTTACTGTGATTTTTATGCTCATACCATTTTTTTAAATGTTTTCTACAGTGTATATAGAAGGATAAAGGAAAAGAATAATTTTAGAAGTTTTCTATCAAGAAATGAATTCAATTTTTTATTTAAGAAGTTTTATTGTCTTTTTAAGAACCCGGGTTTTTCTAATAAAGACTTTGGAATATTATTGATGATATTCCAGAGCAGCGCCTTCAGACGGCGTGCGATTCCGGGCCATGGAGTGGCCGTAATTAAATTTTCAGTGCGTTCAAACTGGAAATGAAATATAAATGAAACAACTCCTAAACGGAGTTCTGGATCAGAGATCCGAGTGTACGGATGGGTCCGGAATGGGGTGTTTACCCTAGGAACAACATAAAATTTGTCGGCGCGGGATGTTTGGACCCATCGCCCGCTCCCAGAACGTTAAACAGATAAATAAATTAATTAGTTTATTCGTTTAATGGAGAAACGCTAGTATCTCTTAAACGGTGGCTCGGATTGGAAAACCGAGGGCACCGTTGAGTTCGGAGCATGCCGTTTACCCTAGGAGGGGTATAAGTTTCGCGGGCGCGAGCCGTTTGTGAAAAATGGCCCCAGGGGCATTTTCGTAATTTAGCGGCTTCGGGCGTTAAATTTTATAACTTTTGAACGGAGTATCAGAATAAAATTCCGAGACCGCCGTTGTGCTCGAAGCATCGTGTTTACCCCAGGGACGCCCTCCTTTTTTTCTGCTTCGGGAGCGGAGTCAGGGGCGTATCGGGCGGGGTGTTTAAGTGTTTTTATTTAAACACGCACCCCCCCTTCATCATCATCTTCTTCTTCCTCACAACCCCTCCCCTCCCTTCATCTTTTCCGGTGAGCTCCGGCGAGCTCCGGCGAGGCGAGCTCCGGCGAGCCAACTCCGGCGAGGCAACGGCACGGGGCAGATCACGCGGGAAGCGCCGGGCGAAGCCCAACGAGGTAGGCAGATTTGAGTTTTTCTCCCCTTCCCCGTTTTAATCCTCATTTATGCTCAATCACACCATTGGATCCTCGAACAAATCCAGTGGTTGCGTAGACCTCGTCCCGAGCTTTCCAGCAAGCTATCCGGATCAAAATTTCGACCACCTGATCGTTCCCGGTGGTCCTTGGAATTTTTTCCGGCCACGGCCGGTTTCCGGCGAGGGCCGAAGGCGGCAGACGGCGGCGGCGCGGGGCGGAGCGCGGCAGAGCAGGGCGGTCGGCCGGGCCTTCAGAGGGCGGAGGCGACGCTTCCGGGAGGCGGCAGAAGCGTTCGGCGGCGGATGTCGGAAGCTGGCCGCGGCGCCGGCAAACGGAGGAGGGGCTGTGAGGCGGCGGCCCCGTGCAGCGCAGCAAAGACCCGCGCTTCGCGGGTCGTTGCGTGGACCGAGCGACCGACCCTCGTGGCCGGTCGATGGAAAATCCCGCGCGGCGGGCACACGAGTGTGAAGGGGAGTGGGCCGTGGAGCGGCGGCCTGCGGCTTGGCGAGACCGGGCCGACAGGCGCGGGCCGGACCAAGCAGGGCGGACTAGCCGGACCGGGCCCGTCCGGCCCAAAGGGGTTTGCCCCTCAGACTTCAGACGCCCGTATTTCGGGCTACGAGCGTCTGTTTTGCGCGCCGTCTGCGGCAGCGCGGAGCTTGCGTCAAGACAGAGTTTTTGAGATGGTTTCGCGAATTTTTAAATTCACGAAATGAGGGGCCACTGAGGCGCGACGTGTCCTTATGTGGACGAGCGTTTTCCCGGGATTCTTGTTTTGGACGGCGCGGACGGGTCTGACATACGTTTTGAGCGCCATCAGCGGCGTCGTGACCCTGGCACTGAGGCAGAGGTTTCCATTGCGGTTCCAGGCGTTGAGGCTGGAGTTGATGCGCGGGTCCCACAGGCCGACTCTTGAGCTGCGTGCGGCGTTTCACGGCTTTTCCATCGGACGTCCGTTCGGGGCGTGCGAGTAGTCGTTTCTGGGTGTTTTTCAGAGGGGATTGCAATGGCGCAATCTGCCCGCTTAAATTCTGCACGATGGTGCGGGCCCCACGAGGGCCGTTGGGGAGTTGATGGTGTTTTTGCAGCAGTATCACCGGGTGACTGTTTTGGACAAGTGAATAGTCCAACTTGTGTGCTTTTCCAAGTGGATCGCAACGGTGCGAACTGTTCGTTGTGTTTCGGGACCGGGATGCGGGTCCCACGAAGTGCCGCTCGTGTGCGGTGTGCCGGAACTCATCTTTTTCTCCAGATACCCGTTCTACTCAAGTGAGTAGTGCTTTCGATGTGTTTGTCCGAGAGCATCGCGATGGCGCAGTCCGCCCGACCTCTTTCGGAGATGTGGTGTGGGTCCCACCCGACCCGACTACGGTGGATAGTGCACTTTTCACCGGGTGTCCATTTTGGGCGATTGAGTACTCAATCCCGTGTGTTTTTCCGAGGGGATCGCAGTGGCGTGATCCGTTGGTTCAGTTTTGAGATCTTGGGGTGGTCCCCACACAGGTTTGGTCACAGTGAATAGTACCATTTCCACCTGTTGACCGTTTCGGGTGAGTGAGTAGTCTAACTCGTGTGTTTTTCCGCGAGGATTACAACGGTGTGATCCGTTTGGCTATGCAGATCCTCTTGTGAGATCTTGAGAAATGTGGAATCATGGGAGGTGCTCTAGTGGTGGTTTGCCCTACCTTGGTTGTAGCGGACCCTTGGCATGTGATCGCGCACTCTTGGGAGAGTGATGTAAATGGTTCACGAGATGTGGCTGGCCATGACTGGGCCTTTGAGGTGGAGTTGTTATGTCATGCCTTCGCGTTGACGTTGGGTGCCGTGTGCATGCTAGCCCTTGGGCTGAAAGTGAGGTATACTATGGGAGTATACAAGAGTGCTTGGAGGTACATGTGGTTGTTCGTACCTGAGAATGTTGGTGCGTTCAATTGAGGTTGAAAGGGGGCCACACGTTGTGTGGGCCCCATGTGCGTGGCGTGTTCTGCTTTGCGTAATTGGACCTCTCGTGGTGTAGAGGATCCCTTTGTGCTTGTTTGTTTGGATAGTAGGGTGGAGTTTATTTCCCCTGGCTTTGTGCTCGTTTGTTTGACCAGCAGGGTTGAGTGGTCCCCCTGGTTTCGTTCTCGATGGATCGGCCGGTAGCGGTGTTAGTGACACCTAGTGATGGAACATGCACTGAACCCCTTTGGGTGAGTTGTGCTGGAGTTGGGTGGTTGCGTGAGGCCCACTCAGTGTTCGGTTGGCCAGTGTTGTACCCTCCAGTGGAGATGGCCGGGGCAATTCTGAGTTCTACCCTCCAGCGGGGCTGGGCAGTGGGTTACTCATCGACTTCCTCGGGCTTACCCTCCAGAAGGGCTGGGAAGTGGGTTGCTCACTGACTTCTAGGGTTTACCCTCCAGCGGAGACTGGGCAGTGGGTCACCCGACGCTCTTAGGGTCTACCCTCCAGCGGGGCTAGGCAGTGGGTCACCCGACGCACTTAGGGTCTACCCTACAGTAGAGACTGGGCAGTGGGTCACCCGACGACCTCTTAGGGTCTACCCTCCAGTAGGGCTGGGCAGTGGGTCGCCCGTCATCTAGTTCTAGGTCTA
Source organism: Viscum album (assembly GCA_963277665.1). Classification (NCBI taxonomy): domain Eukaryota; kingdom Viridiplantae; phylum Streptophyta; class Magnoliopsida; order Santalales; family Viscaceae; genus Viscum; species Viscum album. The sequence continues at coordinate 2,057,101,906 of OY728133.1, read as the reverse complement.
CCCTCCAGCAAGGCTGGGCAGTGGGTCGCCTGTCAACTTATTCCAGGTCTACCCTCCAGCAGGGCAGGGCAGTGGGTCGCCTGATGACGTATTATGCTTTACCCTCCAGCAGGGCTGGGCAGTGGGTCACCCAATATCTTATTATGGTCTACCCTCCAGCGGGGCTGGGCAGTGGGTCACCGGATGATGTATTATGGTCTACCCTCCAGCATGGCTGGGTAGTGGGGACACCTGTTGGCATTCCAGGCTTAGTCCTTCTACTAGGCTAGCCTATGGCTTTCCTTCGTGATTACCGGAGCGGGACCCTTGGTTATACGGGTCAGTGTTGTGATGAGCTTTGACCTTGAGTAGACCTCTCGACTGCAGGGCAGTGACGAGGTGTGGTTTGACTTTCCCTAGAACTCACAAGTACGAGGGGCACTTTCCCCACCGAGACGCGTTCTTGTGACGCGATCTAAAACCGTGCGGGTGAGTCAGTGCTGCCCAAAGCAGATAGTGTCGAGGTGTGGTGATTGAGCCCCTTGGCTTGTGGTTCGGGGTAGACGTGCGAGATGCTGGGCATCGATGGAGTTTACTTTTGGGACTGTTGGCGACTCATTTTCTTAGGCTGATCTACGGGACGAAGATCCCCTTACGACGTTGTTCGGGCTTCTCGACAGAGCATATGGATTTGTATATACCATGTTTTGAGTACCCACTCCTTGGGTTTTGGCTACTCTCCTTCAGGAGAGGCGGAGATGCGCGGGGTATGCCATGTGCTTTCCGCATCCAGCTTCTCGTGGTAGGACGAGTCTTCTATCTTTCTCTTGATGGGTTGAGTTGTTACTCTTTACTGCACCCTTGGTTGTACTCCTTTCTATTCCTTGTTCGCTCTACTGCTCACCCTTCGGTACCTCCTTTGTTGCTCCCTCGAGCCTTCGGGGTATCCTATTGAGTATTTTTTATACTCACCCCTGCTTGGGCTTTGCCCGCACTTGGTGTGCCCTTGCAAACGATGGACAGGTGGAGCGTGACTTCAGTGGAGCGTAGGAGCTTGGGAGCTTGGACCGCGTGCGGTGGACGTGGCCGGGTTCCAGGTGGGAGACCCGTCAACTGTCCATCCAGTTCTCATATATCACATTCTAATTTCACATGTACTCCACACCTATTTTAAACCATACATAATCAAATGGTTCCCTAGACACATAAAATTCTACACAAACTCATGGATTGATTGGGTGTTATACCAACATATATGACTATCCAAACATAAAAAAACTGATCAGATTTCCATGAATTCTGATAACTATTGGATTTTGAAATGGTAAGGGAAGGTTAACGAAACTAACCCAAAACATAGTGGAAGGGGAATCACATTTCACATGGAACACGAACAACTAGTGAAACTAGAAAAATATAAGCCTCTTAATTCTATGAGGGGAACTCGACTAGGTGTTGATGAGGTCCTCCTCTGACACAAATAGAACCATGATATGATGGTTTCAAGTAAGCGCATTGTCACCCTCTCATGAAGATCTCAATAATTTAAGATATACATATCAAAGGAATCAACCTATAGTCTCCACTACTTAAACCAGGTAAACAAGGTGAGATTCCTGAGTACACTTGTCTCCATTAACTGAAAAGTTGAACTCAAGATATTAGGGAAACCATTATTGAGATCCAGTACTTTAGGGAATAACAAGGCTTTTAGAAAAGGAGGAAGAAAAATAGGGTTTTTTAAGGGATGGAAAGAAAGCTCTACTTTCCTATTGGACTTTGATGATCCCTCCCCCACTAGGAGGACCAGCTCTATTACCGCCATCATCACAGAGAGTAGAAGTGCATCAACCTATGTTTCCCTCTCCCAACTTCGTTGATTATATTAATCCAAGACTATGTGTGGAATCACTGTTTATTGATGTAAGTTTTAATTTCAATTTCCCATTGTGTGGATATTATGTTTCTACACATAATCTCCCCATTAATAAAATTATTACAAAATTTATATGATCTATGTATGAAATTTCATATCAATTAACATTCCATTGAGACTTATTTATTGTTATGCACCTATTCACTTTTATATTTTGTATATACTTCCCTTTAACCTATTATAACATGAATCTCCGTATTCAAATGATATTATATGTTTTCTTAATTTTACCCTGTAATTATTTTTATTCAAGTATTTTCTCATGTTCTAAGGGGAATATTAATAGAAAAATAATTTTAATTGTTTTAATGATTTGTTATTCTAAATATTTCTCATTAATGTCCATTTTTTGAAAATTGTTTAAAGGATTTGTTTATAAGGACCTATGTCTATAAAAGTGTAAATTCATTTCAAAATATTTAAAGTGTTATAGTACACTTTGATTCAAAATTATTCTTTTTTAATTTCCAAAATGAATTGATTATATCAAAATCATAAAATGATCTCTTGTGATTGTAATATAAAAAATTTATTTTTCTGTTATGATTTTCCATATGTCATGATTATGTTATTTTTATTTAGAATTGACTATGTATATGTGTTTCTCCATGATAAATCAAGGGTGGGTGATCCAATGATATCTCTTCAATACATTGGGTAACATGATAGAGGTAAACGATAATGTTTCTCCTAACATATTTTAGCAATATAGTGTGATGGTTATTCCAAACGTAACAATGACAGTTCCTACATATGTTGCTATGAATGATACAAAGTAAGTGTGATATGAATAAAAGAACAAACATTTATGATTTATGATATCTATGAAATTTTTTAGTAATCTTAATATTAAATGATATAAGCTATGTTGTTTGTGTTTTATGTGAGAAATGTATTATTCTGTAAAAATTATTTAATTGGTTTCAAATATTAATATACTAACTATGTAATTATTTATTTTATATTCTTTACTGAAATATTATTCTCATCCCATGTTATTTGAATTTTTTTCAAAGGATATAAAGAAGGGTAAAATAATTGAATATTTATATAATATTTCTATAAAGAAAGGAATGATTTTTTATTTAGGAAGTTTTATAAGAGTGACGTTTTTTTTGATAGAGTATAAGTGTCTACATTGTTATTTTTAAGATATAATGTAACAGTTATGGCCTAATTAAATAAAACTATAAACATTAAAAGGAACTCAATGTGAAATAATGTAAATTATAGATAAAAACTCATGATTATGTGAGTTTTAGGTTTAGGTACCTGCAGTTGGTATCAGGGGAAAGGTATAGACAACTGAATTGATGAGGAGTTTCAGTTAAACATATAGTAACATTATATATCTATTACCCTTCTTATAAAAAGTTTTCTAATCAAGGATATTTGGTTAAAAATGGATGGAGGATGATATCAAAAAAAATTCTATCTCTTCTTGATGACATTCTTTAAATAATTATTACATTGTTTTGCTCAGATGATTGTGAAACTATTTTTGACAAACAACTCGCTTGCAAGAAGTTGTTTGAGATATCAGAAACCTCCACCATACCTCGATACCATTGTGGATCATATATTGTATTTAATCAAATCATATTTTCTTAGTTTTCTCATATTTTCAAAAAAAATAAATATTATGAAGGCATTTTCAAATATTTTACCCTATCACAAGATTTTGATACATATTATTATTTTTGAAAAAGATACAAAATAAAGATATATTTGCGCAAAATATTTGTATTTTATTTTAAAATATAGTTTTTCATTAAATATTTATGGTTTTTTAAAAAAACAATAATTTATTGTTTCAATTCAAACTCAGTTTAAACATTTTATAAAAATCATGTTTTATTAGATTTTTTGAAATTATATATCATAAATGATTTTTTTCTAAAACTATTTTTTTGTGAACACCCATATAACCGATGTTATTAAATTTGTATTAGGATAAAAAATCAATATAATTTTTAACGATCTCTAAATAATTTTGGAAATTCTTGGTTCTTTTAATTTACGTGGACAAGATGATGATGAAACCAGGTTAACACCATATTCAATGTATGTTATTCTTTGTTTTGGGAATATTTTTTATAAATAATTTGATGGTGAAAATGTCAATATATATAATAGTCCATTTATTAAGATGTTAAAGTCATTATGGGTTGGGATGAAAATGAGAGGTATAAAAAATAAATTGAGTTTAAAACATGTTAATGATATTTTTTGTTTTATAAAAAAGACATCTTGCAAGATGGGTGACAATCCATTATGTATGACAAGGCTATTGGAATAGAACCCACAACCGAAGGGCAGTTAAGGCGCATCGCCTACCACTGGCCTACAAGAAGTTTCTGGTTAGTATGACTTATTCCTTTTAGTAAAATGTTTTTATGGATAAATATTATGTTCATTTAGGGAAATTATGTTTTATCAAATTGAGATCCTTAGTGTAGAAATATGATATGGTGATTAATTGATAAATGTTTTTTGAATGACATTATCTGTTTTAGTAACACTATATCCCTACGGAAAATAAAATAAAATATTGTTTCATTTGAGGAGTAATGGTTGAACATTATATTGTAAGAAAAAATGTTATTATTGTAGACATATGCTTATTTGGGTTATTTATGGAAATGATTAACCAATCATGGATAACATGTGATTTGGTTAATTTCTTCTAAGTATGATACTTTAAGAGTAATTAGTGTTATTTTGATATAAATGTTATGATTTATAACGGGTGATTATGTGATCAAATACTTATGAATTTTGGTTTTAAATAATTGTTTGTATTATTTTGAAGAATATTAAGGAAAATTGTTTATAAAATGGTCTTTGTTAAATTTGTGTATTGTTTTATGAATTTTGGATACTAAGAGTAGTATTTCCTTTTATAAAAGATTTTTATTTTATGGATTATATGATATTGTACTAACCATTTTGTTATAGTTAATGTATAAATATAGGTGAAATATATGATTCATCTTTTTTAGATTATGTGATTCTCTATAAGTTGATTATTTCACTCTAGGTGTGATCAAATCATCTTAAATGATCTTCGTTTGGAGAAAAGATGAGTTTAAGGTAGATATGTATAAAAGGATGAAACTCTACTTGAAAAATAAGTATGTTTCCATATGTTCTTAGTCAATATCATAAATAAATTCCTCAAAATTATTAAATAAACAATAAAAACCATTTTCTTTTTACCTTTCATATTGGGAAATCAATGACCATTTAACCCATCACATTTTTATGGTTTTTGGGTTTTTAACTTTCTCCCGATCTGGTTTTCTATCTCTCTCTATTTGAACATAACACAATGTTTTTCTTCCATATCAAGTATTTCATAAATGGAATAATAGTATGTTTTATCTTGAGTGACATTATAACATATCTTTATTTCAATTAAAGTACTAATTTTATTAACCCTTTTTGGGTGTGGTATTTTCAATGAAGTATCTTAGCCAAATTTTTTAATATTGAGGAAGCCATTTTAAAAATAGAGAATGATGTAACATCCCAGGTATTTATAGAATAATAAACTTTGACATCTATTAATATTTTTAAATTTAACATTAATTATAAATTAAATGGAAATCATGGTTCGATTACGTACTCGACTCACAATAATGGGTTTCTCCTAAATCATACATTTCACACAACATTGAGATATACAAAAAAATAATACAACAATAATATTATTATTTTTAATGGTAGTTAATGCCATAACCTTTAATTAGAGATATTGAAGAAAATAACTATATTATAGTTTTACATTATTTTTAATGGTTTTTACATTTATCCAATGAAGTTTAGATGCTTCAAATGAGAATGAATCCAATTTTAATTAAAAAATAATCTAATATTTTTAAAAGGTTGTTTTACAGCCTTTTGATGGATAAACCAATTTAAATTTTGTTTTTATTAATTTTATATGTTCTTTTTGAAAAACAATTATATATAATATTTAATAGGGACAACAAAAATAACTTTTTTAAATTTTCTGAAATTTTCTAATAATGACCATTTTTAATGAATAGTGAAAAATACTACACTATAATACCAAACTGCCTTTTCATATAAATTATTTATATAGTTAGATATCTATTTTAATAGGTTTTAATGTGTAATTAGATTATGTTTTTATAATTAAATACAATTTTTGTCATTGTAAGTAATTTCGCTTTTAAATTTGACATAAACACTTTTAAATATTTTGATGGTTTTTACTTTTTAAAAACATGCTTTTTGGTTTTGAAAATCAGAATTAATTTTAAATTAATTTCTTAAAATCATGTGTTTTGAAATTCAAAAAAAAATGGAATGAATTTTTGAAATCCTAAGTTCTAAATTATGTAAATAATTATCCTTTATTTTTTTCATTATTGATAGTAACTTCTGTAATTATATTTATATACTATGTTTAAAAGGTAAATCATTTAAATTATGAAACAAATAATATTATAATAATATAAAAATTACCTAACCCATGTCGTAATACAATTTTATGAGACATGGCTGACCATGGCCATCCTTGGGTGAATTTTGGGACCCCATGGAGTCACTTGGGTATGATAATGACATGTTATGAGAATTATTTTAAAGTAGAGAAATATAACATAAACATGTATATTTTACTGAATGAATTTTAATTTAGGGCTATATAATTGTAATCTTTGATTATAAATAGCAATTATAAGGATACAAATATTTTCTACATCATTTAATTTTATTTATAATTTTTATATATTAATTAATAAAATTTATTTTTGACACAATGATGTTGTATTGATTACCATGTTAATGAAAAATTAAAATAAATGATATTATAAATATTAAAATATTTATCATTTGACATAATTAATGTAATACAAGAATTATATAGGTTAGTATTACATGTTAGGATTGATTCAATTTTTTTATATGGAATCAATTTGTTATGAATTTGTAAAAGAAGGCATACATGAATAGTGTCCAAAATTGTCATAATTCATAACTTAAAATATAAAATAGTTTATCAAATGATATTAAATTTATAAAAATTTAATATTCATAAAAATTCATAATATAAGTTAAAATATGCCACAAATTACTTTTTTAGTAGTTTTCCATGATATGGTAATTTCATTAACCCCAAATTTGTAAATAACACGATATCACTATAAGATTAAAAAGGGTAAAATAAGGATTAAACCAAAACGTATTAGCTAAAAAAATATTTAAAACCTGCATAATTATTTGTTTATGATTGTATTAGAACCAAAATAAAATTATATTATAATTAAATAAGTTTTGGTCCTTTTTTAATTGAAATTTAATTTATAATAAAATATTATTTCAAGACATTCCTAAAGTGCCCCTCCCCCTTCTTATTAAAGGAAACCACTTCTACCGCCTTTCTCACACCTCTAAATACCCTTAAATAATTAAAATTATGCTCAAATAATCTCCCAAAATACCTCCATTCATTATATAAGCCTTACCTTGGGTAGATGGAAATTTAATAAATCCTTTTGTCTCAAATCAAAAGAAGTTAATCTATTTAGATGTTACATTTTCTCTCAAGTTCTATTAATTTATATTCATCTTTCACTCCTTATGATAATATTACTATATTATTGCATAAAAACAGTATCATCAATATAATAGCATGTTTTTATTTGAATGATTGTAACTACACTTACACACACCACCATTTAATGGACACAAACATTCTATTTCTTTTTACGATTAACTAATAACTCATGAAATAATGATTGTTCAATTTTCCCCTAACACCATACATGGAGGTCATTGTGATATAACTATATTTATATAGGATATATATTATATTATCTACATTATTCGGTAATTTTAATTAACAAAATTCTTTTATGCTTTCCATAATTTGTAAATATGATAATTTCATTTGAGAAAGTCTGGACTACCACCCCTAAAATTGATATGACTTGTTCATGAAATACATAGAATGTATATAGAATGGAATTAATAAAAATACAAAACATACATATAATAGATACTATAATAAAATTATATCATACTTATGTATCATTTAGTTTTAATTTCATTCTTATGTCGATGAAATGAATGTAGTGTTCGTGAATACGAACAACCTACCGTCTCCAAAAATGGTGCATTAAATTTCTTATCTCCAAATATAATGGACAGTTATGAATACATATATAATGGATATAAATTATATTTAAATCATGAATATCATTTTGGAGTTGATGGAATTATAACCTCATTGACAATTTTAATCAAAACAAGTTTATTTTTTACTCAACTATCTAACATTGACAAAACGTCTGATATGAACTCAAATAATTAACTAATTCTTATAACATGGTAATAATTCAAATAAAATGAATAATAAAAATTAAAAATATTCTATGAAAATAATAAATTAACCTATATTTGTTATTTAGTAAATAAAATAATGAATGATACAAGTCAGAGACAAGGAAAGGAAACATCTTAACCAAATTTCTATTCTTTGTGCTAATCTTCTACAAGTTAATTATGTCGTTATATGATTATCAATGAAATAAAATTAAATAAACTATATTATAATTATACCTTATTTATTTTTATTTTCATTAAATATAGATAACAGATCAAATTTATTAAAAAATGATCTTTTAGAGGAATTAGTAAACTCAATATCCACTCATTGGGTTTTACGCATAGTTTGTTGATTATATAATTCCATAATTATGTGTGAAATCATTATTTATTTATTTATTTTGTAATTTACAGTTCTAGTTGTGTGGATATACTATTGAAACACATAATCACCCCATTGATAACATTCTTACAGCATTTATACGATGATTCTCAGAAAATTCGTCTCAGTTTACATTCTATTGAGATTTATTTGTTGTTCTGAACCAATTTACTTTTATATGGTATATATATATATATCAATTTTATATATTATATAATGAATAATCCTATTATCATTATATTATTAATTTTGTAATTTTATTCATTAATTATTTTTATTGTACTATTTTCTCAAGTCTTAAGGGACTCTTTATCTAAAACATCATTTTCAATGTTTTAAAAATTATTATTATAAATATTTATCATTATTGTCCATGTTTTAAAATTGTTTTTCAGGATTTATTAATATGGAAATTATTTTTTAATATGTAAATTCCTTTAATATGTATCAAAGTGGTATGAGACACTTTGTTTTAGAACCCTTATTTTTTGAATGCTTTAAATAAATTTATCATGTCAATATCATGGAATGATATCCTATAATTGTAATATTAAAATGCTATTTTTTCTTTTATGTATCATCATATTTTATGATTATTTTATGGTTCTTGGGAATTTCTTTTCTAAACAGGTGGTTTTGTGATAAATCGTTGAAATGTGATCCCAAGATAACACTTCAATGCATTGGATAACATAACAGCTGTAAACAATAAAGTCTCACGTAAGAGATTTAGGGAATATACTTGGATGGGTATTCCAAACGTAACCATGAAGGTTACCCCCAATTTAGCTTTGAATGCTACAATGTAAGTATGATATGGATTCAACAATTTACCAGTTTGTTTTATGAAATATTTAATGTTTTGTAGTAATCATAGGATTTCAGGATGTATGCTATGTAGTTTATGTTTTATGGGTGAAAAGTATGATTTTTTGAAAATGTTTTCATGGGTTTAAAATAATCATGGAATAACAGTTTTATTACTTATTATATTTTCCTTTATGTGATTTTTATGGTCATCTGATGTTTTTTGAAATGTTTTTCATATGTCATAAAAAAAGGGTAACTGAGAAGAATAATTCAATAATATTTTTATCAAGAAAAGAAATATTATATTATTTAAAGAGTTTTATTATTGTGAAATTTTTTGGATAGTTTAGAAGTGTCTAATATGTAATTTTTGATATGTATTGTAATAGTTAAGGCCTAATTCTCCAAAAATATAAACCTAAAACGTTCTTTAATATGAAATAACTTAAATTCATTATCAAAAATCAAGATTATGGAATGCTAAAGGTCAGGATCTTATATTTGGTATCAGAGGAATGTTTTAGACAACTCTTAGGATTATGAGTTTGGGTTAAACATATAGTAACATTCTATATCTATTATTATTCTTATATAACTTTTTCAGATCATGTAATGTTAGTTACAAATTTACTTAAGAGGATCTAAAATAACATTCTTATCTCTTCCTTGTGACTTTCTTGCAATAATTTTTTCAAGTTCATGCTCCGATGATTGTGAATATTTTTCTAACATACAACTCACATGAAAGAATTTGTATGAGATATTAAACACATACACTCTACCTTGATACCATCATGGATCATCAGTAGTATTTAATCAAATCTTATTATTTAAATATTCAATTATTTTCCGGAAAGGTAAAAATTATCAATTCATTTTTAAATTTTTTACCTTTTCACAAGATTTTGAACCATATTATGATTTTGAAAAAATTTATAAAGAATGATACCCCTTTTCATCCTATTAATATTTTTTTTAAAATTTAGTCCTTTATAACATACTAATTATATTTTAAAAGACCATTGATTGAAAATACTAGCTCAATGTTGGTCATAATATTTTATAAGAATCATGTATGATTACATGTTTTGAAATTATATGGAATACATGATTATTTTTTGAAAATATTTTTCTATGATCACACGTATGGCCATTCTTGTACAAGGTGTATTTGGATAAAAAATCAAAAGATTTTTATGGACCTAAAAAATCATTATTTTAATGCATGTACCATCTATTTGCATGAACATGATAACGATGAAACATGGTGGACACCATGATCGTGGTATGATTTTATTTTTTTGGAAATAGTCTTATTTTATTACATGAAGGTGAAAAAAATGTCAATATATATATGAAATTATGAATTAAGTTGTTATGGTCATTATGAGATGGGATAAAAATGAGAGGTATAAGTAAACCATTGAGGTGAAAACATATTAGGGTCATTTTTTAGTTTTATAAAATGGAAAACCTAAAAGATGGATAAAAACTTGTCATGCTTGTCAAGGCTACGAGAATCAAACCCACAACTGAACAGAGACATGGGCACATATCCAAATACTATCCTATTTGATGTTTTGAGTTAGTATAACATATTCCATTTAGTTAAATTATTTTGAGGATCAGTAATAATTTTATTTTAGGAACATATGTTTTATCATAGTGATATCATTAATATAGGAAAATGATTTGGTGATTAACAAATAAATATTATTTTGGAAGACATTCACTCATTTGGGAACACTATATGCCTAAAGAAAATATAATACTATGTGATTTCATTTTAAAAGTTATGGCGGAATTTTATTTTTAATGAGTATAAGTTTTTATTGTGAACATATGGAAATTTGGTTTATTTATGGAAATAAATAACCTATCATGGAAAACATGTGATTATATTAATTACATTTATGTATGATATTTTAAGATCAGTCAATGTTATTTGGAGAAAAATGTTCAGATTTATCATCGATGAATATGTGATCGAATCCATCATAATTTTGGGATTGAATTTTATTATGTATTATTTTAAATAATTTTAAGGAATTTTTTTAATGGTCTCTGGTGATCATTGGGTATTGTATGTTGAATTTTATAGATTTATAATAATATTAATTTTTATAATGGATTATTATTTTTGTTGATTAAATAATCTTGTACTATCCATTATGGTTTTTGTTAGTGCCCAATGATAGGGTAAATATATGATTCATCTTTTATGGATTATTTTATCTTATATAAGTTTATTATATTACTGCATGTGTGATCACGTCATCTTGAATACTCATCATTTGGAGAAAATATCAGTTGGTTGTAGATAATTATAAAAGTATGAAACAATACTTTACAAGTAAGTATGTTTCCTTATGTTCTTAGTCAAACTCATAAATAAATTTCTAAAAATTATAAAAAAGAACTTAAAAAAGATTTATATTTAATTTTCCTACTAAGAAATCAATGACCATATAACCCATCATGATTTTATGGTTATATGGTAGTTAAATTTCTACTAATAATTATTTCCATCACTCTCCATTAGAACTATATACGTTATTTTTCTTCCACATCTATGTTTTCCTACATGGAACCCTAGTATGTGTTATCTTAGGTGACCTTTGTAATTTTCATTATTTATTTTAATGTATTAGTTTTATTAAACCTATTTCTGGTGTGGTATTTTCAATGACGTTTCTGAGCCGAATTTTATAATTCTAAGGACACAATTTCCAAAAGGGTGGAATGATGTAACATCCCATGATAATATAAAATAATACATTTTAATATTTACTAGTATTTTTAAATTTAATATTCAATTTTTGATACAGAGGATTCATTTTCAGATAACATTCTTGACAAGAAGCAATGGGTTTCTTATAAATCTTATGTCGAACAGAACACTGATTTATACGACAAAACAATACAACAATAACATTATAATTTTAATTAGAAGTTAACGCATAGTCATTGTATTAGCGGGAATGGATATAATTAAATATATTATGATTTTAAGTAATTTTTTAAATATTTTACATTTATACAATGAATATTATAAGCATAAAATGAGAATGAATCAAATTATAATTATAAAATACTATAATATTCTTAAAAAGTCATTTACCTCCGTAAAATAGATGACCCTTTTTAAATCTATATTTTTCACTTTTAAATTTTCAATTTGACAAAATAAAATTCCTCTATAGAATCGGTACATCATACTATAATTTGGTTAAATTTTTGGTAATTTTCTGGTAAAGTTCATTTTTTTAATGAATAGTGAAAAATACTACATTTTAATTCAAAACTGCATTTTCATCTAATTTTTTATATAGTTATATTTCCATTTAAATTGGTTTTAAAGTCTATGTGGATTATTTTTTATCATTAATAAAATTTTTAATATTAGTGATTTCAATTTTAAATTGCATATAAAAACATGTAAATGTTTTCATAGATTATACTTCTTAAAACCTTTTTTTTGTTTTTGACAAAAAAATATAAATTTAAATTAATTTATGGACATTATTTGTTTAGAATTTGGAAAAATGGATTACATATTTTGAATTATATGGTCCAATGTTTTTAAATAAGTACCTTTTATTTTTTTACATAATGAATTGTTACTTCATTAATTATTTTTATTTACCATGGTTAAAGGGTAAATCAGGTGAATCAGGATAAAAATAATATTATAATAATATAAAAGTACAATAAAATGTTTCCTAATTCTATTGGATGAGTTATGGAAGACCATTGGCATATTTGGGTTGTTTGTTGGACCCCAAGGAGCAACGTGGATGCGATAATGACATGTTATAAGAATTAATTAAGTGTAAAGAGAAATGTAACATAAACATGTGTATTTTACTGACAAAATTAATATAGTGTTGATTAATTGATTCCTTTTATTATTAATAGTAATTATAAAGAAAATGTGATTTCCTATAATGTGGAATTTTATTTATAAATAGTTTACATTAAATAAATAAATTTATTTAAAACAAAATGATAATGTAGTGATTACTTTATCAATTAATGATTCAAATAAATGATATTATAAATATTAAAATAAATATTATTTTACATAAATAATGTCATCCATGAATTATATAGTTTAATATGACATGATAGGACTGGTTTAATTTTTTTCAAGGAATAAGCTTTTTATGAATTTTCAAAAAAGTCAAGTATGAATTGTGTCAAAAAATTGGCATAATTCATAACATAAAATATAAATTAGTTAATTAAATGATATTAAATTTATAAAAATATATAATTCATTAAAATGGTTATGATAAGTCCCAATATTTCATAAAAGTCTTCTTTTGGGTCGTTTTATAGGATATTATGATTACGTTAACCGAAAATATGTCAATAACATGATATCCCAATAAGATTAAAAACTGTAAAATAAGGTATAAACTAAAAAGATAACGATAAAAAATATAGAAAACATATCATAAATTTATTGGATGAGGGGTGTTAGATCCATAATCATCTTATATTGTAATTTAATGAGTTTTGTACATTTTTTTAAAAAAATTGAAATTATAATAAAATAATATTTCAAGGCATTCATAATGTGCCCCTCCATCCTCTTAGAAAAGGCCACTACCTACGCCCAAATATTCACACCTCTCAAGCCACTTGATTCTTAAAAATTATACTAAAATATTCTCCCAACATTCCAACAATTATCCAAGAATCCTTACCTTGGGTATGAGGCAATTCAAAAAATCCTTTCGGATCAAATCAAATGAATTTACCCGATTTAGACGTAACATATTCTCTCAAGTTGGATTCCTTTATTTTAATTCGTAACACCATATTATCTTCATATTCAATGAATACATAAAAAAATAATCATATATATAATAATAATTTTTTATGTTAATTATTTTAACTACATAGACACACACAACCATCTAATGGATATGAACATGTTGTTTCTGTGTACGGCAAACAACTGCCTCATGAAAGGATGATTGTTCAGTTTTCCCCTACCACCTCTCATGGTGGAAATTATGATGACACTGTATTTATATATGATATATATTATATTTTATATATTATTATTATTCAATTTTTATTTACAATATATCTTTATTGTTTCAATAATATGTAAATATAATAATTTCATTTGAGGATGTGCGGACTACCCCCCCAAAGTTAAATGACTCATTCCTACTATACAAGTAGAATATAAAGGATATAACTAATTAACATATATATCATATATAACATAGATATTATACTGTCATTATTAAATTTGAAGGTATCATTCAATTCTTATTCCCTTAATATTAAAAATAATTGAAAGTAACATTTATGCATACGAATGACATACTATATCCATGAATAGTGCATTTATATTCATACATCCAAAAGTTATGGACTATTATAAATAAATATATAATAGATATTTAAGATATTTAATTCATGAATATCATTTTTAGATGATGGAATTATGATCCAATGAATAATTTGGATCAAAATTAATTTATTTTTTACTCAAGTATAAAATGTGGAAAAAATGTCTGATATGAACTCAAATAATTAACTAATTGTTATAACATGATAATAAGTGATATAAAATGTATAATAAAATTTAAAAGGGATCAAATGAAATTATAAATTATCCTATACTTATTAATCAGAAACTTAAGGAAAGAACTAGACGAGTCACACTCAATGTAAGGGAACTTCTTAACCCAATTTAAATTATTTAAGTTAATCTTCTACTTAATAATTATTTAGTTATATGATTATTTGAGAAATAAAATTTGATATACTATCATTTATTGATAATTTATTTATGTTTATTTATTGTGAATACATAGATTTGATCTATTTTATTAACAAAATGATCTTTGTAAGGGAATTTCTATACTCAATTTCCACTCATTGGGTTTTACACATAATTCGTTGATTATATTATTCCATGATCATGTGTGGAATAACTATTAATTTATTTATGTTATAAATTCCACCTCCCATTGTTTGGATATATGGTTTCTACACATTATCACAAGATTGATAAAGTTTTTATGACATTAATACGATCATTTTATGAAATTTCATCTCAATTTAAATTACATTGATTCTTCTTTGTTATTATGCAAAAATTCAATTTTATATGGTTTATATATTGAAATTTTACATATTATATCATGAATATAATTATTCTCATGATATTATAAGTTTTTTAATGTTACTATTTAATTATTTTTATTCAATTATTCTCTCATGTGGTAAGGGACTCTTTTACTAAAATATCATTTTAAATATTTTAATGATTTATTCATCTAAATATTCTTAATAAATACCATGATTTCAAAATAGTTTTATGGATTTATTTATATGTACATTAGGGTATGAAATTGTAAATTCATTTCAATTGTTTCAAAGTGGTATTGGAAACATTGATTCAAACCTCGTTTTTAATGTTTAAAATAAATTGATTATATAAATATATTCAAATGATATCTCTTGATTACAATGTTGTAAAGTTATTTCTCATTTATTCAGGTTAATATGTTGTGATTGATTTTGTTTATTGGGAGTTTCTTAGGTATATGGGTTGTTCCATGATAAAATGAGTGTAGTTAAGCTTGAGATAGAACTCCAATGCATTTTCTAACAAGACGGAGGTAAATGATAATGTTTCTTAGAAGATATTTTTGGGAATATACTATGATGGGTATTCCAAACGTAACCATGAAGGTTAATCCATATTTATATGTGAATGCTACATTGTATGTTTAATATGGATACCACATGTTACCTTTATGTTTTCTGATTTATATGATGTTTTTTAGTAATCTTAATATTACATGATGTAAGATAATTAGTTTATATTTTTTAAGTTAAATGAAAGAATTTGTGAAAATGTTTTCATGGGTTTCAAATATTCATTGATTAAAGGTTTTATTATTTATTTTATATTCCTTACTAATGTTTTTATGCTCATCCTAGGTTTTTTAAAATATTTTTCACAGGCTACATGGATGGGTATGATAAAGAAATAAACCACGAAGATTTTGATCATAAAAAAATTATTTTTTTATTTAAGGAGTTTTATTATTATGAAATAAATTTGGATAGTGTATAAGCCTCTACTTTGTAATATTTTAAATGTAATGTAATAGTTATGGAATGATTCTCTAAAACTATAAACCTACAATGATATTCCATGTTAAATAAATTCAATTACTGATCAAACTTCAAGATTATGTAAGGATTAAAGTTGGGGACTTATAGTTTGGTAGCATAGGAAAGGTTTAGACATCATTACAGAATAAGCGTTTTGGTTAAATATATAGTAACATTCTATATCTATTATCCGGGCTATATAACTTTTTCAGATCAAGTAAATTCTGTTAGAAATAGAAGAAGTAGGATCTCAATCAACTTGTATATCTCTTCCTTATGACTTGCTTGAAATAATTATTTCAATGTCATCCTCAAATGATTGTGATCCTTTTTCAAACATATAACTCACTTTCAAGAAGTAGTTTGGGATAACTAACACCACTAATATACCATGATTCTATCGTGGATCATGGGTTGTATTTAATCAAATCCTAATTTCTAAATATTCTCATATTTTCAATAAATGTAAATATTATCAAAGAATTTTCAAATATTTTACCTTATCACATGATATTGATGTATATTATGATTTTGGAAAAGCAGTGAAGAAGGAGACCCTTTCACAACCTATTTATATATTTTTTTAAAATATATTCTTCCATAAAAAAAATATGGTATTTCAAAAGTAACATTTATTTAATTATTTAACTCAAACATGGTTCGAATGAGTTATAAACACTTATTTGTATCAGATGTTTTGAAATTATATGTCATACAAGATTATTTCCCAAAACTATTTTTCTTTGAACACACATATGATACACATTTGAGAAGATGTATTTTGATAAAGTAACAATTTGATTTTAAAGGATATCTAAATCATTATTGCAATTCATAGACTATCTATTAAAATAAATTATAGGAAAATGAATCCAGGTGGACACCGTGATAAAGGTATGATGTTCTTTATTATGGGAATAGTTTTATTTAATCATATAAAGGTGAAAAAAAATTCAATATGTATATGAATCCATGAATTAATATGTTGAGGTCATAATTAGTTGGGATGAAAATTATAGGTATAATACATCCATTGAGTTTAAAACAAGTTAGGATAATTTTATACTTTCATAAAATAGAAAACCTGAAAGATGTTTAAAAAATCTTCGCATTTGGAAAGTCAGTAGAAATACAACATAAAAATTAAGGGTGACAAGGTAGCATTTACTACCATGATCCTATGTGATGTTTCTGGTTATTATGAGTTATTATTATTAATAAAATGATTCTGTGGATCAAGAATTGTTTGATTTTTGGAACAATTGTTTCATCAAATAGATATCCTTAGTATAAGAAAAAGTATTTCTTCTTAAGTGGTAAATGTAATTTTGGAAGATTCTCACACTTTTGGGTACTATATATCTATTGAAAATAGAACACTAAGGGAGGTCATTTGAGGGGTAATAATTGAATTTTAATTTGTAAAAATCAATGTTTTTTTTGTGGACATATGTTGATTTGGGTAATTTGTGTAAATGATTAACCTATCTTGGAGAACATGTTATTAGGATAGTTACATTTATGTATGAGACAGTTAGAGCAGTCTATGCTATATGAAGATAAATATTATTATTTATCATGGAATACAATGTGATCAAATCCATCATAATTTTATGTTTTAACCATAGTTTATATTATTTTGAATAATTTTAAAGATAGTTGTTTATTGAATGGTATTTTTCAAACTTTGTGTATTATTTGTTGAATATTGGATATTAAGAGTATTATTAATTTTTATAAAGGATTATTCTTTTTGGGGATTGTTTGATCATGTACTACTCATTTTTGTTTTTGTTAATGTCTAAAGATAGGGGAAATATGTGATTCATCTTTTTGGGATTATGTGATTATATTGAAGTTGAATCTAGTGCTTATGGTGTGATAAAGTCATCTTGAATACTCATTGTTTAGAGAAAAGATGAGTTTGTGGTAGATATTTATAAAATTATGAAACTATACATGGGAAGTATGTATGTTTCCTTATATTCATAGTCAATATTGTAAATAAATTCCCCATCATTATAAAAATAACCATAAAATGAAAAAGGTTTTCCATTTTTTTTCATATTGGGAAGTCAAATACCACTTAAAACATCACGTGTTTATTATTTTCTGGTTACTAACTTCTCATCACCATGTTTTCTATCTCTCTCCATCAGAACCTAACACTTAGTTTTTAATCTGTATACATGTTTTTAGACATGTAACACTACTATGAGTTATCTCGGGTAACCTTTATACTTATGTTTATTTGTTTTAAAAGGTACTTTTTGTAACCCTTTTTTTGGTCTGGGATTTTTGATTATGTTTTGGATCCCAAATTTAAAATTTTGAGGATGTAGTTTCCAAAAGGGGGAATGATGGATCATCCCATGTATTTATAGAATAATAAATCTTCATATCTGTTAATATTTTTAAATATAACATTTATTTTACATTAATAATGATTATTTTTCCAATAACATACTCGATAAGAAAAAATGTGTTTCTCCCAAATCTTACGTTGCACACAACACTGAGTTATACTACAAAATAATACAATAACAATATTATTATATTAAATGGTAGTTAACTCCTAGCCATTGTATTTTTATGAAAAAGAAAAATTAACTAAAATATAATTTTACATATTATTTAATTTTTTAATTTTATCTAATTAATTTTAGAGGCTTAGAATGTGAATGAATCCAATTTTAAGTATAAAATACTCTAATATTTTTAAAATGTATTTTTACCAGAATTTGAAGGATAACCATTTTTCAATATATTTTTTGTCAATTTTATATGTTTTATTTGAAGAAATAATTTTTTTTAGATTAGGGACTTAAAATTTACATTTTTTATGTTTTTGGTAATTTTCTGATAAAATACATTTTATAATGAACCGTGAAAAATACTGCATTTTAATTCAAAATGTTCACTTAGTCTAATATATTTATATAGTTAAATTACCATTTTAATTTATTTTAATGTTAATTTAGATTATGTTTATATCATTTAATCCAATTTTTTCATTGGATGTAATTTAACTTTTAAATTGGACATAATCCCATTTAAATATGTTGATATTTTTTAATTCCAAAAAACCATCTTTTTGGTTTTGATAACGTGAATTGATTTTAAATTATCATTTAAAAACAATGTGTTTTGAATTTGGGGAAATGGATTCCAAATTTTGAATCAGAAGGTCCAAATTTTGTAAATAAGTACCTTCTATTTTTTGAAATTAAGAATAATAACTTAAATAATTGTTCTTAGTTACCATTGCTAAAGGGTAAATCTGGTAAAATTAGGTAAAGAATAATAATATTATAATAATTTAAAACTACCCTAACACGTTTCCTAATCCCACTAAATGAGATATTAATGACCACATGAATTCTTAGGTCTATTTTGGGACCCCATGAGGAAACTTGGGTGTGATAATGACATGATATAAAAATTAATTTTAAGTAAATAGAAATATAACATAAACATGTATATTTTAATAAAACAATTTTAATATAGAGTTATATTAATGATATATTTTATTATAAATTTTTATTATAACGGTAAAAATATTTCCTACTTAATTTAATTTTGTTTATAATTTTTTTCCTTTATATAAATTAATTTATTTATGAAATAATGTGGATGCAGTGAATACACTATTAATGAATGATTCAAATAATGGTTATTATATACACTATTATAAATATTATTTCACATAATTAATGT
Organism: Viscum album; assembly: GCA_963277665.1. NCBI lineage: Eukaryota > Viridiplantae > Streptophyta > Magnoliopsida > Santalales > Viscaceae > Viscum > Viscum album. The sequence goes on along the minus strand of OY728133.1, from coordinate 2,057,081,573 downwards.
CATACTAGAATTTTATAAGTGAATATGAAATATTCTTCTAGATTAAATGTTTTTTCTATGGAATCATGTTGTTATGAACTTATAAAAAAAGTCAAGTATGAATAGTGTCCAAAAATGAAAAAATTCATAACATAAAATATAAAATAATTTATTAAATGATATCAAATTCAAAAAAATATAATATTAATCCAAATGGTTAATATAAGTCCATATATGTTACAAATTACTTCTTTCGGTCGTTTCACATGATATGGTAATTACACTTACTCACAAGGTGTAAATAACATGACACCACTATAAGATTAAAAAGTGTAAAAAGGGTTAAAAAATAACGATAAAAAATATTGAAAACATTTAAATAAATTATTAAATGTTGGATATTATGACAATAATCACCATTTCTTCTACTTAAAGGAGCATTGGACCTTTTTTTAATCAAAATTGAATTTATAATAAAATAATATTTTAAGACATTCTTAAAGTCCCCATCCTCCCTCTTATAAAAGGCTACAACCTCTACCCAATTACTCACACCTCTCAAACCAATTTTCTCATCCAAATGCTTTTAAAATAATCTCCCACCATCACTACCTTCATTCTAGAATCCTTACCTTGAGTAAAAAGAAATTTAAGAATGCCTTTTGGCTCAAATAAAAAGAAGTTACCTGAATTAGAGGTAACTTCTTATCTCAAGTTCCTTCCCTTTATTTTTCTAATTCACTCTCTATGATCTTATTATTATATGATTACAAAAAAAGTATCTTAAATATACTAGTATTTTGTTATGAGATGTATTTGAACTACTCTAACACACACCTCTATCTAAAGGATAAGAACATATTGTTTCTGTGTACGTCGAACTACTACCTCATAAAATGATGATTATTCATTTTTCCCCTACCACCTCTAAATGTGTCCATTATAACGGAACATTATTTAAATATTATTTATATACAATTGTCTTAATTATTTTGTAATTTTAATTTACATCATACATTTCTTCTTTCCATAATATATAAATATGATAATTTCATTTGAGGAACTTCGAACAACCACCCCTTCAAAGTGATATGACTCGTCCACACCATATGTGGAACCTATAAAGGATGGAATTAATGAACTTATGTAACATATATAAATTTTATATTATACTATAATTATTACATAACTATTTATAATCTAGTTATCATTCCATTCTTATGAAAAATAAATGAAAGTGGTATTCATGTATAAGAAAGACCTAACATCTCCAGGAATGGTGCATTTCATTTTTATCTCCAAATGTTATTGACTATTATAAAAACATATATACTATATATATATGATATTTAAATCATGAATATCTTTATTATGATGAGGAACTTATGACCTCATGGGAAATTTCAATCAAAACAAGTTCATTTTTTACTCAAGTACCAAACATCGACAAAACATCAGATTTGAACTCAAATATTTACTTTTTATTATAACTTAGTAAAAAGTGATATAAAATTATTAATAAACATTTAAAGAGTTCTAAAGGAATTATAAAATAACCTATTGTCATTTTTCATTAAATTAAAGAATGAAAAAGGTTATTCAGACTCATGGTAATAGAACTTATTAACCCAATTTCTATTCTTTATGTTACTATACTACTTCTTAATTTGGTCATTATATGATTATCATATAAATATATTTTGATAGACTATATTTTATTTATACATATTTTATATTTATTTATTGTAAAATAAATAATAGATCAATTTTATTTACAAAATAATCATAGTATGGGAATTTCTAAAACCAATTTCCATTAATTGAGTTTTATGCATACTTCATAGATTATATTATGCCATGATTATGTATGGACGAACTGTTTGGTTATTTCTATAGTAATTTTTACTTCCAACGACATGGATATACTATTTCTACCCATAATCGACACATTTATAAAATTCGTACGTCATTTATACGACCTATTTATGAAATTATTTCTCAATTTAAATTCCATTGAGACTTATTTATTCTTATTCACAAATTCACTTTTATATAGTGCATATATAGCCTTTTGAATTATTATATCATTAATGTCCTTATTTTCATGATATTATATGTTTTTTTAATTTTATTATTTTATTATTTTTATTCATATATTTTCTCATGTGGTAAGGGAATCTTTAACTAAAACATCATTTTAAATGTATTGATGATTTATTCTTCTATTAATTTCTAATTTATTTCCATTCTTTTAAAATGGTATTCAGGATTAAATTATAAGGAAATGAATATTTCAAAGTTTAAATAGAATTCAATAGTTTCAATGTGTTATGGGACACCTTGATTCAATAAACTTTTTTTAGTTTTTTAAATGAATTTATTAAATCAATATAGTTAAATGATATCTTGTGATTTCAATGAGGAAATACTATTTTTCCATTAATTTTGATCATATGATATGTTTATGTTATGGTTATTGTGAATTTCCTATGTATATGGGTGGTTATATGATAAATCAATTTCGGGTGAACCAGAGATAGATCTCAAATGAAATAGGTAATTCCATAGTGGTAAACGATCATGTTTCTCTACTGAGATTTATGGAATATACTATGATGGGTATTCAAAACATAATCATGAAGGTTACTCCCAATTTAGCTATGAACGATAAAATTTATGTATTATATGGATGCCACAAGTTACCTTTTTGTTTTATGATTTCAAGGATGTTTTTTAGTAATCTTATAATTACATGATTTATGTTATGTATTTTATGTTTTACAATTGAAAAGTATTATTTTGTGAAAATTTTATCAAGGGTTTCTAATTTTCATGGACTAAATGTTTTATTCTTTATTTTATATTCCTTATTGATATTTTTATAGTCATCAATTGTTTTCTGAATTGTTTTTAATAGTGTATAAGTAAGGGTAATAGAAATGAATAATTAAAGAATATATTTATCAAGAAATGAAATCATGTTTTATTTAAGGAGTTTTGTTATTGAGAAAACAATTGGATAGAGTTGAAGTTTCTATATTGTAATTTTTGAGAGGTAATGTAATAATTATGGCCTAATTCTTTAAAAACTAAATCTAAAAAAATCATTAATGTGAGAGAAGGTTAATTCATGATCAATAATCATGATTATGTATGGTTAAAGGTTGATGCATTATAGTTTGTATTAGAGTAAAGGTTTAGAAAACTCTAGGGATTAAGTGATTTGGTTAAACATATAGTGACATTATATTGATATTATCACTGTTATATAACATTATTAGATCAATGAAATTTTGTTAAATATGGAAGGTGGAGGATATCAAACAATATTACTATCTATTCTTGATGACTTTCTTTCAATAATTATTGAAAATTCATGCTAGTATGACTGTGAAACATTTTATAATATACAAATTCCTTGCATGCTGTTTTTGGAGAAATCAAAAACCTCTACTATACCTCAATACCATCATGGATAATCGGTTGAATTTAATAAAATCCTATTTTCTCAATATTCTCATATTTTCAATAAAGGAAACTATTATCAAGGCCTTTTAAAATATTTTACATGATCACAATAATTTGAAGTATATTATGATTTTTAAAAATTTGATGAATAGTGTGACCCTTGCACAACGTATTTATATTTTATTTTAAAATATAGTCTTTAATCACATAGTTATTGTATTTTAAAAAGAACATTGATTGAAAGTTTCAACTCAAACTCTATCTGACTATTTTATAGAAATCATATTTTATTAGATGTTTCTAAATTATAAGTCAGACATGATGATTTTCAAAAACTATTTTTTGCGAGCATCTATATGAAACAAGTTTTACAAGTGTATTTTGATAAAGGAAGAAAATAATTTTGAAGTATTTTTGAATCATTTTTATAATTCATGTAAATTCGATTTATTTTAACAAGATGATGATGAAACTAGGTGGGCTGTATGATGAAGGTATTATGTTCATTCTATTTGGAATAGTTTTATTTTATCATATGAAGGTGAAAACAAACATACAATATATATAATACACCATGAATTAATATTTTGATGTTATTACGAGTTGGGATGGTGATGAGAGGTATAAGACAACCATTGAGGATAAAACATGATAGAGTTTTTTTTTCATTTTATAAAAGGTACAACATGCAAGATGTGTGATGATCTGTCATGTCCGGAATGGTCGCGGGAATCGAACCCACAACTGATGGGCGACATTGGCTAATGACCTACCACTCACCTATATGGTTTTTCTGGTTAATATGACGTATTATTTTTATTTAATTGATTATATGGATCAAGAATAAGTTGATTTTAGGAACATTTTTTTAATCATATGGATATTATTAGTATAGGAAAATGATTTTGTGATTAATTGATAAATGTAATTATGGAATATTTTCACTATTTTTGGAACACTATATGATTAAGGAATATAGAATACTATGGGATTTAAATTAAAGGAGAAATGGGTGAATTTTATTTTTTGAGGAATTTATGTTTTTATTATAGACATATAGAAATTTGGTTTATTTATGGAAATAATTAACCAATCATAGAGAACATGTGATTAGGTAAATTACATTTATGTATGAGACTTTAAGAGTGGTCGATGTTAGTTAGAGATAAATGTTAAGATTTAGTGTGGAGGAAAAAGTGATCAAATCCTTATGAATTTTGGTTTTTAATTTTATTTTATATTTTATGAATATTTTTAAGAACAATTTTTCATTGATTGGTCTTCGCTGGACATTCAGTATTAGTTGTTGAATTTTTTATAATAAGAGAAATATTTATCTTCATAAAGGATTATTCTTTTTGGGGATTATCAGATATTATTCTAACCATTTTTGTTTTGGTTAATATCTAAAGATAGGGTAAATATGTGATTCATCATTTTTGGATTATGTGATTCTCCGACAGTTGATTATAGAACTTTAGGTGTGATTAAGTCATTATGAAGACACAACCTTTGAAGAAAAGATGTGTTTTTGGTAGATATTTATAAAAGTATGAAACTCTACTTGGCACGCAATAATGTTTTATTTTCATCATAATCAACATTGTAAATAATTTTCTCAATATTTTGAAATGGAACTTAAAACAAAAAACATTTTACATTTACATTTCCTACAGGGTAATAAAATTCCATTTTACCCACCACAAGTTTATGGTTTTCTTGTGGTTAACTTTCACCTAATAAATTTTGTTATTGTTCTCCATCAGAACATAACACATAGATTTTATTCCATATCCATGTTTTCCAACATGGTACCATTATATTCATTATCTCATGATACCCATGTACTTATATTTATTTCTATTATATTTTTTGTTTTATTAACCCTTTTTCTAGTGTGGGATTTTTAAATATGTTTCTCATCCCAATTTTAAAATTGCGTCGCTGCAATTTCTAAAAGGGGGAATGATATAACATACCATGTATTTATATAATAATACATTTTACTATCTATTAATATTTTAAAATTTAATATTAATTTTATGTTAAAGGGGATTCTTTTTCTAATAACATTCACAACCTAAAACAACGCGTTTCTTTGAAATCTTATGTTACACAAAACAATGAGTTATACCAAAAAATAATACAACAACAATATTATTATTTTAAATGGTAGTGAACACTTGAGAATTTATTGGTGGGAATGAAGATAATTAACTATATTATTATTTTAAATATTTGTTAAATGTTTTTACATTTATCCAATTAATTTTATATGCCTAAATTTATAATGAATATAATTTTATGTATAAAAAACTCCAACATTTTTAAAATGTTGGTTTACCGCCTTTTGAGGAAGAACCATTTTTAAATCTTTTTTTTTCACTTTTATATTTTATATTTGAAAAAATAATATTCTTCTTTAGAAGAAGGACATCAAAATTTTATTTTTTAATTTGTTTTTGAATTTTTATTATAAACTTCAGTTTTTACTGAATTGTGAAAATCACTTCATTTAAATTCAAAACAACATTTTCTTCTAATTTATTTAAATATTTATATTTATATTTTAATTGGTTATAAAGTGTAATTGGATTATGTTTCTATCATTTAATTAAATTTTATTAAATGGAATTAAGTTCACTTTTATATTGGACATTAACACAAGTCAATCATTTGATAGTTTTTACTTCTTAAAAACTCAGTTTTAGTTCTGACAACGAAAATTAATTTGAAATTAAATTATGAAAATTATGTGTTTTGAATTTAGAAAAATGGATTCTGAATTTGGAATCAGAAAGTCCCAATTGTGTAAATATGTACCTTTTTCGATATTATGGATTGTAACTTTAGTAATTATTTTAATTTACCATTGTTAGAGGGTAAATCGGGTAAATTATTGAGAACTAATATTATAAAAATAAAAAACTACCAAAACATGTGTCTTAATCCTATGGGATGAGATATGTCCGACCATGAACATCCTTGGGTCTGTTTTGGAACCCCATGGGCCCACTTGGGTGTGATAATGACATGTTAAAAGTGTTAATTTAAAGTAAAGAAAAATATAAAATAAACATGTATCTTTTACTAAATCAATTTAAATATAGGGTTATATAATTTATATCATTGAAATTAAATATTACTTATAAATCAAAATTTATTTTCTATATCATGGCATTTTATTTATAATTCTTAGACAATAAATAAATAAATTTTTATATAACACAATGATGATGCAGTGATTACCTTATTAATAAACGATTCAAATAAATTCTATTATAAATATTAAAATAAATATTATTTTCCATAATTAATGTTATAAATAAATTAATTAAATGAATATTATTGGTTATGATAGATTAAATCGTTTTCTAAAGTATCAAGTCGTTATGAATTTGTAAAAAAGTCAAGTATGAACAATGTCAAAAATTGATATAATTCATAACATAAAATATAAATTAGTTTATTAAATGATATTATATTCTTAAAAATATATGAATCACCAAAATGTTTAATATAAGTCCAATTATTTAATTAATGACCTTTTTAGGGTCACTTGACCTGTTTTGGTAATTAAATTAACCAATAATATGTAAATAACATGATGTCACTATATGATTAAAAAGGATAAAATATTTGATAAACAAAAATGGTAAGGATAAAAAAATATTAAAAACATGTCTAAAAATTATATTATGATTGGTATTCTAACCATAGTATTATTATATTATAATTATATGAGTTTGAACCTTTTTAGTCAATATTTAATAAATAATAAAATAATATTTCAAGACATTCCAAAAGTATCCCTTCATTATCTTATGAAAGGCCACCACCTCTAACCATTTAATCACACCTCTAAATCCCCTTGAATAGTAAAAAATATGCTCAAATAATCTCTCAAAATACTTAACTTCCTAGTATAATCTTCACCTTGAGTAGAAGGAAATTGAAAAATGTTTTTTTGGCTCAAATTAGATGAAGTTGGATGATTTAGAGGTAACATCTTCTCTCAAGTCCCTTAACATTATTTCCCTTCTATACTCCATATGATATTATGATTAAATTATTAAATAATAACACCAATATCATAAATATATTATGATCTTGTTATGAGAAGTATTTGAACTACACTTAGACACTCCTTCATCTAATGGATTCTATCACACTGCTTCTATGTATGATGAACTACTCCCTCATAAAATAATGGTTAATCAATTTCCCATACCACCTCTCATAGTGTAAATTTTGATGAAACTATATTTATATATAATATATATTATATTTTATATATTCTTATATAATTAATATTTACAACATAACTTTATTTTTTCCATAATATGCAATTATAATAATTTCATTTGAGGAAGTGCAGACTACTGGCCCCTTCGAGTGAAATTAGTTATCCATCACATACATGGAACATAAAATTGGTGGAATTGATGAACTTATGTAACATATATAACTTTTATATTATACTGGAATTATAACATACCTATGTATAATTTAATTTTCATTCCATTCAGATTACAATGAAATAAAAATAATTTTCATGCATATGAAAAACCTACCGTCTCCATGAATGGTGCATCTAATTTCTTATCTCCATATGTTATAGACTATTATAAATAAATATATACTAGATAAATATGCTATTTAAACCCCGAATATCATTATATAGATAATGTAATTATGATCGTACATAAAATTTTAATCAAAACAAGTTCATTTTTGACACATGTACCAATCATCGAAAATACGTCGGATATGAACTCAAATAGATAACTAATTGTTATAACTTGGTAATAGGTGATATTAAATGGATAATATAAATAAAAATGTTCTAAATAAATTATAAATTAACCTATGTTTTTTATTTATGAAATTAAAGAATGAATGATATTTGTCAGTTTCAAGGCAAGGGAACTTCTTAACACAATTTCCGTTCATTGGGTAAATCTTCAAATTCTTAATTATGTTGTGAAATGATTTTGTGAAAAATAATGTTTTATATAATATCATGTATTTATAATTGTATTATTTTTATGTATAGTTAATACCCATAATATATCTATTTTATAGACAAAATGATCTTTTTAAGGGAGTTTATAAACTAAATTTCCACTCATTAGGTTTTACGCATACTTCAATGATTATATGATGCCAAGATTACATGTAGAAGAATTTTATATATATTTATGTTGTAATGTACACTTCCCCTTTTCTGGATATAATTTTTCTATACATAATCACCCCATTGATGAAATTCATATGTCATTTATACCGTCTTTGTATGAAATTTCATTCCCATTTACATTCCATTTAGACTTATTTGATGTTATGAACCAATAAAATTTTATATTGTTTATATATATCCCTTTGAAATATTATATCATTAATATACGTATTCAAATGAAATTAAATTCCTTGTTTAATTTTATTCTATAATTATTTTTATTCATGTATTTTTCTCATGTCAAAAAGGGACTATTTAACTAAAAATTCAATTTAACTGTTCTAAATATTTATTTCTCAAATATATATAATTAATTTCATTGTTTTAAGAATTATTTTATATGCACATGAGTTTCTTAATATGTACATTCCTTTAAAAACATTCAAATTTGTATGGTACAAATTGATTTAAAACTATTGTTTTATAATGTTTTAGATGAATTGATTATATCAACATATTGAAATGATGGTCATGAACCGTCTTAGGGGCCCGTGCCATGACTACCCCAAGACCACTTTCGATAGGCCAGGGGCTGTCGACTAGCTCCAATGGCGTAAATCCAAAAGGTGGGAAGACATTTCCTTTATTGTAGTAACACACACACAAATAGAGTAAGATGGAAGAAAAGCACTAGGTGAAAATTGTATAAAAAGTACTGCTGAAAGTAAAAGGGGATGGAATTACAAGCCCAACAGTAAAGTACAGGTACAATGGAAAACAAGTACAACTGAAAAAGGGACGATAACTGAAAAGGGAAGCTCTTGGAATGTCCTCTGAGTATCCTACATGAAGGGTAGGTACATATCTCCACCTCAGCACTCCAGGTCTATCGGTCTACTCCGTGTACCGTCTCGCCGTGTGGTTCACCTCTAGGAACCGTCCGGTCCTGGCTCGCTCCCGGCCTCCGTCAATGTTGTCCATCGTCTGCATCATACACAACAAGGAGCAGGAATAGCCCGTGTATGGGTGAGTATTACGATACTTAGTAGGGACCCCGAGACCCCTGATGGTCTCCCAGAATCCACGAAGGATAAACCACAGAAGGAAATATACAATCATGAAGTATCAAGAAACCCTACTTAGGTATATACCCATACATATACCTAAGTTATCAATCTTAGTTCGGCTCCAAATCTCAATCCTAAGAACAACCTAGTCCATATAGGAAGTAAAGTCAATCGCATAGATGATAGTGATTGAGAGTCAAGACTCAACTCACACAGGTATACATCTTTCGTATAAAGATAGAGATGATCAGATGTAGTCACTAATTCATCAAAGCTATCGGACCCACACAGGATACAAGACCAGCTAAACTGTCAGACCCACACAGGATACAAGACCATCTACTCTGTTGGACCCATACATGATACAAGTACAGAGGTCAAACTACCAGACCCACACATGATACAAGAACAGTAGTCATCACACTGATTCATCTAAGCTGTCGGATCCAAACATGATAAATGACCAGCTACTCTGTCGAACCCACACAGGATACAAGTACAGAGGTGAAACTATCAGACCCACACAGGATACAAGAATAGTAGTCATCGTTGTCGAACCCACAGAGGATCTCGGGACAATTTCTATCATCGTCGAACCCACAGAGGATCTCAGTATGGTGGTCGCCGCTGCAGAACCCACATACTATTCTATTACAATAGGCATCGTAGTCGCAACCATCTCTAGGGTTCTCGCACAAAGCACGCTCGATTGCGGGAGGGTCCACTTCTCGAGAAAAGGGGTCGATACATCAATTATCATGAAGATAAGAGTTTATGTATCCCAATGTTCTATCTCATCAAAACGAACCCATCGTGACAGACGACGCGTCAATCAAATGCATGGTCTAAGATTTATTAGCGTTTTCGTTCCAGGGGCCCAGTTGGAATTTTGCTAATTCCAAACCCAAACTTTTTTACCAAGTCATCCAAAATTTACATAGAGTATCTCAAAATGACCGTATCAATGAGAGGATCCCTGTGTCACAGACGTCGTGTCATGCAGACGTGCTGTCTTGAAGATATCCACATTTAAGCGAAACACTCACAGCCCGTCAAACCCAGTGGGCTGGCGGGTCAGCCTGTTCTGGCTTGGTGGGTCCGACCTGGGTGGGTGGTCAGCCTGGCCCAGTGGGGTGTGACCCATCTAGGCAGTTGTGGCCCGACCCAGGTGGCCAGAGGCCTGACCCGCGCTTGGGCGGCCCGGCCTGCGGCTGGCTGCGGCTCGACCAGATGGCCGAGCGGAGTGGAGGGCATGCCCCCCCGGTTTCCTAAAATAGTGGCGTCGAGCGGTGCCACCTCTCATGTCCGGTCGGCCGAAGCCGGACATTCTGATCCGTCGTGAGCGGGCCACACAATGGGCAGCGATCCCTTCGCAGCGTGACGTAAAAAGGCACCGCAGTCTTCCTAGCCCAGCAGGCTCACCCACAGAGTGGCCCGGAGAAGCGGGCCGTGTCTTCTCCACAGTGTGGTTCCAAGAGGGCGCTGCGATATCCTGCTGAGCTGCACATAGTCAGACGGCTTGTCTGGCAAGCGGCCCACACAACGGGCCCGTAGCGGGCCACGGTCATCTCATAGCGCTATCCTCCAGCCCGGCCAGCTACGGACGACCGGTTCGCTTCGTCAGAGCTGCCCACACTATGGGCCACGGTTTTCTCCACACTGCTGGTGCGCATTTGCCGCTACCTCTTTCCATCGCCTACGGACGTAACGGCCTCCAGTCTCTGCCTCAAAAATATTCATGATCCAAGAGAGGGTCGTCAGGCAGTGTTCGTTCATCCCCTGCCCTCCACGTTAGCCGATAACAGTAGGCTGAACAAAATCCAAGATTTTCAACGAAGAACGATGTTCAATTTTATTCAATTAAAATTGATTATAACCCCCTACCTCAATTTCATGAATGTTGCATGTCAATGAGCCGCGGAAGACGAGCGTCGCGGAAGACAGATGTCGTCCCGTCAACGTCGAAGGGAAAGGCGTAGTCGTTGGTAGCGCTCTTAGTGGACAACGTCTTCTCCCTTGATGCAAGGAAAGAAGAAGGAAGACATGCGTTCCTTGTGGGTGTCGCCTCATGTTCCTTACCCGGTTGAAGAAGTGGAGAGAACGTTCTTCATCAAAGATGTTTTTCATGGAGAGGAACACTTTTCTTCAAATTCTCCAGATCCTCCCCAATAGAATATTTACCAACGCAAATAAAATAAAAGGCTTCCCAATTTAATAATGACATGCATTTCAAAATAACCAATTAATTAAAGGAGCTTCATTAATTAACTTAATGGGGATGACACAATTAATAGAGGTAGGTGGAGAGGCTCCACCATTATGTGGAAGTTCAAAAGATTAAAGAGATGGGTTTAAGGGAGTTAAAGTGGGAGTTGAGGGGTTATATGCTCGTGAGGGCCCCACCACACATTATCCTCTCATGGGAGGTTATGTGGGGTGTGGGCCCCACCTCCAACTCCCTTTTAGAGGGAATAACCACCAACCTAAATAAAACTATGTAACCCATAATTATATTTTGTTTAATAAAATTCCCTAAAAATTAACTTCTCCCCACAAAATACATCTATGGTAAAGGTCCCCTTAAGTGAATACCGGCATTGCGAGTTCATCGATGCCCTCATATTTCAATTCCGAGAACTGGTTCAAAAGATAGAAAAACCTGCACGTATGTTTACTGAACATACCCATACAAAACATTATAAATTGATTCTGGGCCCACTGGTTCTCGAAATCAGGTGCCGTCAGAAACTAAGGACTCGTAAAATCCCAAAGAATGTAAGAAAAAAATTTCCTTGAAATTTTCAGGTCGTTACATTACCCCCAAATCATGGATTTACTCCCTTTAAATCTACTACACACACTAGGAAAACAAGTGGCTGTACTAAGGGCACATATGAGCCTCCTACTCCCAAGTGCTCCCCTGGAGGTTCCTGTGCTACCAGCGAATCCGCACCAGAGGAATCGACCGTCCACATAGGACCCACTCTTATCGATTCTCGATCTCCATTGTGACCTCCATGAATGTCGCCCCATCATGGATGTCCAGCTCCCTGTGGTCGATGATGTGTGACGGGTCGTGCATGTATCTCCTCAGCTAAGATACTTGAAAGACAACATGTGCCTGGTGCAACTGAGGTGGAAGGGCCAGACGGTCATCCACCTTGCCTACCCTACTGAGGACATGGAACGGTCTGATGAAACTCGGAGATAACTGGCCGCCTCTGCCAAATCTCATTAGACCTCGTCGAGGTGAGACCCGTAAAAAGACGTGGTCGCTATACTCGAACTCCAATAGTCTCCATATACTATCAGAAAAGGACTTCATTCTGTTATGTGATGTCCTCATCCACTCCTGGATGATCTGCAACTTCTCCTTCACTGCATGCACCATCTTTTGTCCTACAAGTGCTGACTCCCCTGGGTCAGTCCAGCACAGAGGTGATCTGCAAGTACGGCTGTATAGTGCCTCATAAGGTTCCATCCCGTTGGTGGGGTGGTAGCTGTTGTTTTATGCAAACTCCACTAAGAGTAAATGATCCTCCCAACTGCAGCCAAAGTCGAGGACACATGAACAGAGCATGTCCTCGAATGTCTGAATGGTCCTCTCAGTCTGACCGTCCATCTAAGGATGGATGGCAGTGTTAAAGTGAAGATGCATGCCAAAAGCCTCCTATAGCCCGTTCCATATCTGTGAAGTGAAATGAACGTCTCAATCAGATACGATAATCGATGGAAAACCATGAAGCCATATATTCTCCTGAACGTAGAGGCGTCCCATGCTCTCTACTGATCCCTTCTCTCTGATTTGTAGAAAGTGGGCCGACTTGATGAGTCGGTGGACAATCACCCAGATAGAGTCATGACCTCTGGATATAAATGGACGCCTCGTCATGAAATCCATGGATATCCCGTCCCACGTCCAGTCTGGAACCTCTAAGGGCTAAACCAAGCCTGCTGGAACCTGGTACACTACCTTCACTTACTGACAAGTGAGGCCTTGAGAGACAAACTCTGCTATGTCTTTCTTCATACACGACCACAAATACTGTCATCTAAGGTCCTAATACTTCTTTTCCACTTCTGCTGAGAGAATCTGCAACAATGTCCCCCTACCCAGGAGTATAGACCATCTAGAAGTCACAGTACTGGAGGAAATCGAGCCATCACCGTTGTCTCAGGTTCATATCCTTCTTCAAGAAGATGTACCTAAGACACTAGTGGTCAAAGTAGACTGTAAAACGCTCACCCATAAGATAGTTTCACAACATATTCAAGGAGAAGACCACTGCTTATAACTCCAGGTCATGGGTAGCATAGTTCTGCTCATGGTGTCTCAACTAAGATGAACCATAGGAGATCAATGCTCGCTCCTGCATCAGGACACACCCGAGTCCGATCCCTGATCCATCGCAGTAAACTATGTACATTACGACCTCCTCTGGTAGCCTCAATATGGACGCACTGGTCAATCTCTACCTCAGCTCCTGAATGCTCTGCTAGCATCTATCTGACCACATGAAGGGTTGCCCCATTATTTGTCAATGTTGATAGTGGTGTTACAGCTCTGGCGAAGTCTGGCACAAAGGTAAGTCTGGCTGTCTCCTGATTGATCAACTGCACCCTCTAATACAAGATTCCATCCTATGCTGCCTGGGTTTTCCTTTTCCCCGACCATGTAAAACCCTATCCCAACATTGTAGATAAACCAAAACCTTTTTTCCTAATAGAGTCAATCTGTGTATGAACTGTGGTTGTCCAGTCCATACCCAAATTAACGTTGTAAGGCCTCAACGCTTCCACCTAGAGGTTCCAACTGAAACTCTCGCCTCAAGGGTCAGATCACACCATCGGTGTAAGTGTGATTATCAGGTCTCCTCTCAAAGTTAACTCCTGATGTGAGGATCAAGTCAATGACTTAAATGGAATCTCTAGGTATGGGACATGATTCGTGGAAGGATGGAATGATTGGTACCTATTTCTGTTGATACATCAGCTAGTAGTAGACACAGACCGTACCTCAAATCATTCATAGAGACCTTCAATCACACTAAGGGACCGCATGCACCTACTCTCTTCCCCTGCCCTACAGCTCCATGATCCTAGAGGGGACTACAAAGGAGGGTGGTTGTAACATGTCGAAATGTTCACCACCTCATGCTACTCTCCCAGCTGTACTTCCACTTCTATTTCCCTGCAGATTCATCTGTCCTTAACACATTCTCTTCTCGAAACATTTTACATGCTCAAGTCTCTACGACTGATGCCACTTTCATGCTTTCCAACTGTTAACATTAACTGGATGTATCTGTTCATCCAATGAACATTCAACCACAAAGGCTCTCTCTAGCACCCAAACATAAGTAGAAATGCATAGTAGAAAAAGTGCTGGCTCAGATATCCTTAAACACACCTTGATCAGAGGCCCGAGATCTACAAAATTGATTGAATCATATTAATTGGGTACCAAGAAATATCGGTATGCCTCGAAGCATACTCAGCTATTGACACATTGTCCTACAAAAGCTGTATAAGCTCAAGAAAACTCTCAGCCACCCCCACAAGCCAGTCCTTAGCCTCATGTGGGTTAGGCTCACCTATGAACATGAGGTATATCTGGTGTAGAAACACATGTAAGGAACTAAACCTAAAATTGTCCCCTACTGGTACCGCCGGTAGTGTCTGCTGACCAACGAGCAGTGATATAGTTGGCTCAATACCCGAAGGTACCATCTCGGAAAACGGTCCAAGTAATGAAACTTCATCATTATACAGACCATCCTCATGGTCACTCCCTGAAAAAGATTAGTAGCTAAGATCAACATCTGCAATACTAGTGTCTCAACTAGGTGGAAAACTCCAGTAATCGCCTCTATCCAGCCCTCTACTGCCTGGGAATCTGTCTCGCCTCGAAACCTCAGAGGCCTCTGCCGCTGGACCCCGTGAAACATGCTCAGTCGGCGTGCACCTTCTGCCAATGCGGCTGGTGGAATCTACTGCCCAACGGGTGGTGGTGCTACTGGTACACCACCCAAAGATGCCATCTTAGAAAGAGGGCCCTACACTGGAGCCTTGTCGCTCAGTGGTCCATCATCATGTACTCTCTCTCGGGAACCATAGATGGTTGTGTTCGCAATGACATCGGGATAAGGAATAGGTGTGCCACAATAAATTAGTTATACCTGGTGACCTGACTCAAAGAGACCACAAATGAAACTCTTTAAACACACACGCAATCAGTGTTTCCGTGCACTAAGTCGGAAATCATAGGTCAGGGTCATGGTGTATGGATACGTCGACTGCAGCATCGACACTGGACTCCCTGGACTGAAAACCACACTCAATACTCTTAAAACCATTTATTCACATAAAATAAAGATCAGTGTCGTATGTTCTACGATAGAACCAACTTCTATGATACCAATGTGTCACGACCAGTCCTCGGGGCCCGTGTTGTGACTTCCCCAAGACCTGCTTCCATTGGCCAGGGGCTGGAAACTAGCACCAATTTCATAAATCCCAAAGCTGGGAAGGAATTTCTTTTATAGTAGTAACACAAAAACAAACAGAGTAAGATAGAAGCAATGCACTAGGTGGAAAATGTCTAATAAAAGTAGTGCTGAATGTAAAAGGGGCTAGAAATTCAAGCCCAATAGTAAAGTACAGGTACAACGGAAAACAATTACAACTGAAAATGGGACAACAACTGAAAAGGGAATCTCCTAGAACATCTGCAGAGTATCCTACCTGAAGGGTAGGTATAGATGTCTACCTCAACACTCCACTCTATCGGTCTGCTCCGTGTACTGTCTCGTCGTGTGGTCCACCTCCGGGTATCGTCCAGTCCTGGCTCGCTCTCAGCCTCTGTCAACGTTGTCCGTCATCTGTATCAAACACAACGAGGTGCGGGCATAGCCTGTGCACGGGTGAGCAGAATGATACTTTGTAGGGACCCCTAGACCCCTGAAGGTCTCCCGGAATCCACGAAGGATAAACCACAGAGGAAAAGATACAATCACGTAGTATTCAGCAACCCTACTTAGGTATATGCACATACATATATCTAAGTTATCAATCTCAGTTCGACTCCAACTATTGAGCCCAAGAACAACCCTATCCATACAGGTTGTAAAGTCAATCAAATAGACGATAATGATTGAAAGTCAAGACTCAGCTCACACAAGTATTCATATTTCGTATAGCGATAGAGATGATCATATGTAGTCACTGATTCATCTAAGCTGTCGGACCCACATAGGATACAAGACCGATTAAGCTGTCAGACCCACACATGATACAAGACTAGATACTCTGTCGGACCCACACATGATACAAGTACAGAAGTCAAACTACCAGACCCAAACATGAAACAAGAATAGTAGTCATCACACTAATTCATCTAAGCTATTGGAACCACACATGATATATGACCAGTTAATTTGTCAGACCCACATAGGATACAAGTACTGAGGTCAAACTACCGGACCCACACAGGATATAAGAACAGTATTCCTCACTGTCGAACCCACGGAGGATTTTGGTACAATTTCTATCATCGTCGAACCCATGGAGGATCCCAGTATGGTAGTCGTCACTTCCAAACCCAGGAAGGATTCCGGTATAGTTGTCGCGGCAGTCATAGCCAGCTATAGGGTTCCCACAAATAGCATGTTCGATTCCGGGAGGGTCCTCTATTCGAGCACAGGGGTCAATACGTCAACTGTCATGAAGTGCAGTGTCGATGTATCCCAAAGTTTTGTCTCATCAAAAGGAACCAGACGTGACATACATCACATCAATTGAACACCCGGTCTGAGAGTTATTGGCTTTTCTGTTCTAGGAGCCCGGTTGGAATTACACTCATTCCAAACCTGGTCATCTTCCCAAGTCGTCCAAAACACACTTAGAGTATCTCAAAAGGACCATCTTGTAGATAGGATCCCAGTTCCACAGATGGCGCATCATTTGGATGCACGGTCTTGTCGATATCCATATTTAAGTGGAACGGGCCTGGCCCGTCAAGCCCAGTGTGCTGGCAGGTCAGCCCATTCTGGCTCGGCGGGTCCAACCCGGCTGGGGGGTCGGCCCATCCTGACGGTTATGGCCCGACCTACATGAGGGCTACTTGGCCAGCTTTCCGAGTTGAGTGGGTGGTGCGACCCCCCGGTTTCCTGAAACAGCGGCACAGAGTGGCGCTGCCTCTCCTGTCCGACCGGCCAAAGCCGGCCGGTCCTCTCGGGCGCGAGCGACCCGCACGACGGGCCGTAGTCCCTTCGCAGCATGACTCAAAGAGGTGTCGCGGTCTTCCTAGCCCAGCCGGTAGGTGTCTGGACAACTCATCCACCGAGGGGCCCACGGAAGTGGGCAGCGTATCCTCCCATGCGCGGTGCCAGGAGGGCATCACAGTTTCTTACCCGGCCGACCGTAGCCGTCTGGCTTGTTCAGAAAGTAGCCCGCACAGCGAGCTACGGTCATACAATAGCGTGACGCCATGGAGGCATTGCGGTCCTCCAGCCCAGCTGGCTATGACCGGCCGGTTCTCCTCGTCTGAGCGGCCCACACCACGGGCCGAGGTTTCCTCCACGCGTCTGGTGCGCGTTCGCCGCTTCCTATCGTCGTTGCCTCCGAACGCTGCCACCTCAAAAATATTCAGGACCCAACAGAGGGTTGTCAGGCCATGTTGGTTCATCCTATGCCCTACGCGTTAGGCGATAACAATAGGCCGAAGATAATCCATGATTTTCAACAAAGAAGGATGTTCGATTTTATTTAAAAAAATTAATAATAATCCCCTACCTTGATTTCAAGAACGTTGCATGTCATTGAGCCACGGGAGATGAGCATTGCGAAAGACAGATGTCATCATGTCAACGTCGAAGGGAAAGACATAGTCATTGGCAGTGCTCTTAGAGAACGACATCTTCTCCTTTGACACAAGGAAATAGGAAGGAAGATGGGCGTTCCTCATGGGTGTCGCCTCACGTTCTTTCCCCGGTTGAGGAAGTGGAGAGAATGTTCTTCGTAAAATATTTTCATTGTGGAGAGGAACACTTTTCTTCTAATTCTCCAGAGCCCCCACAATAGAATATTTTCCAAAGAAAATAAAATAAAAGGCTTCACAATTTAATAATGCGATGCATTTCAAAAAAACCAAATAATTAAGGTAGATTAATTATTTAAATTGATGGGGTTGACATAATTAACGGAGGGAGGTGGAGTGGCTCCAACATTATATGGAAGTTCAAAAGTTTAATGTTAGGGGTCTAAGGGAGTTAAATAGGGATTTGAGGGGTTATATGCTCGTGTGGGCCCCACCACACATTATCCTCCCAAGGGAGGTTATGTGGAGTGTGGGACCCACCTCCAACTTCCTTTTGGAGGGAATAACCACCACCCTAAAGAAAACTATGTAACACATTATTTTATTTACTTTAATAAAATTCTAAAAAATTAACTTCTCTTCCTGACCAAACACAACTACGGTAAAGGTCCCCTTAAGAGAATACCGACATTGTGAGTTCATCGATGCCCTCATATTTTAATTCCATGCACGGGTTCAAATTGTAGAAAAACCCGCACGTACGTTTACTGAACGTACCCCTAAAAAACTTCAGAAATCGATTCTGGGAACACTGGCCCTCGGAATCAGGCACCGTCAGAAACTATAGAATCGTAAAATTCCAAAGAATTTAAGAAACAATTGTCCTTAAAATTTCAAAGTCTATAAAGTGATATCTTGTGATAGCAATGTGGAAATGTTATTTTTCCTTTATTATTGTTTATATGATATGATTATGTTATGGTTAATGGTCATTTATTTTGTATATGGGTGGTTCTGTGATAAATCGAGGGTGGGTGATCCCGAGGGGGCTGTCTAATTTATTGGGTATCATGAAAGAGATAAATGATAGTGTTTCCCCTTAGAGATTTAGGGAATATACTCTAATGGGTATTAAAAATGTAACCATGAGGGTTACTCTATACGTTTTTGTGAAAACTACATTGAATGTATGATACAGATGCCAGAAGTTACCTTTATGTTTTATAATATTTATGAAGTTCTATAGTAATCATAAGATTACATGATTTATGCTATGTATTTTATGTTTTATCGATGAAAATTATGATTTTGTTAAAATGTTTTCATGGGATTCAGATATTCATAGACTAACCAATTTATTCGTTATTTTATATTCCTAAATGAGCATTTTATGTTCATCAAACAATTTTTGAATTTTTTTTCATGGGGTATTAGGAAGGGTTAGAGAATTGATGAATTCAAGAATATTTTTATCAACAAAAGAATTCAAGTTTTATTTAAATATTTTTATTATTGTGAAAAAATTGGATATAGTATAAGCGCCTACTTTGTAATTTTTGAAATGTAATGTAATAGTTATGACCAAATTCAATAAATCTATAAACCTGAAAATATCATCAATGAAAAATAATGTAAAATCTTTATAAAAACTCGAGAATATGTACAGTAGGCTGGGTAATTACAATTGAAATGAGTTAGAATAATTTGATATCATATTATATGGATTTTTATACATAATAAAACGAGTGGTTAAAATGGAATAATTCTCTAAAACATTAATGTGGTATAAAAAATATGCCTACCTTATATCTTGACTTCTGTCACACTCATTCAAACATCTTTTAAAATAAATATAAGATTATTATAAAATAATAATAGAAACATATTCATATATATCACACAATATATTAATTTATTATGAATATATATTACCCATTTATTAACCATTTTATGTACAAGTTATTTTTTTGGGTAATAACTACATTGTTTTTCATAAAAGCTTTTTCTTCTTATTATTTATCATCTAACATAAATCATGATTTAATCATCTAATGAATGAAAAAAATATATAAATATCATATATATTACTTATATATGTATTTATAGTAATCATTAATATTTAGTTATATGAAATGAAATGAATAGTTTATGGAGACAGTAGGCCGTACATACGAATAAATGATGTTTTTAATTTTTAATTTCAGTTTGAGATGAAAAATATTAAATGATATATTATCATTTTTGAGTCTTTTTATATTATATATATCACATATTATTATTAAACCCATAATTTATATAGTCCATATAAAGTTTAAATGAATGACATATCTTCATTAGGTAGTGGTATTTCGTACAAACAAACGACTTTATAGTATTCCCATAAAAAAAATACATGAATTTATTAGTGATATAAAAATTTAAAAATCATAATAAAATAAAAAATATCAAATATCAATAATATTTCCATCCTTATTTCCATCTTCAAGAGTTGGTAATAGAAAAATTAATGGCCTCGATATGTGAGATGATAGTTTTTCGTACACATGGATGATGATTTCACAACCCATTTAATGGATGTGTGTATAATCACAAGTCT
Source organism: Viscum album (assembly GCA_963277665.1). Classification (NCBI taxonomy): domain Eukaryota; kingdom Viridiplantae; phylum Streptophyta; class Magnoliopsida; order Santalales; family Viscaceae; genus Viscum; species Viscum album. The sequence goes on along the minus strand of OY728133.1, from coordinate 2,057,060,466 downwards.
TAACCATAAAATAAAAATATCATAGTATATTTAATATTATAATTTTATTATATAATCATGATAAAAAAATAATTTATGGGGTGTGGTAAAAATATTAAAAAAACGTTTGTTGATGAACAATACCTCTCATTCGGGTATCCTCTTATGGATTGAACTAAAAGCATAACATGTAGATATTTAATAAAAAAACATTTCTTCTAGTCTTGGGAAATTTAAATTGGTATGAGTTTTTTCATTTCAGGGCTGAAAAATATTTTTTATGGTGTGGGGGAGAGATGAGAGGGTATATACTTTTTTAAGTGAGGTGAATGAAAAACCTATAAATTCTTTAAAGAGAGAATTCCACCCAAATTTTACATATATAAAAATGGTTAAAAATATACCATTATAAATCCTAATAGTTTTAATGGTCAAAAAATTTCTTGAAAATTGTTTTAGACAATTACATCTGATAAATTTACCCTTATCATTTTAGGTTACCCCTGATAATACAATTTTTACTGAAAATGAGACAACTAATATCTACTTCAGTCACTATTTATTTTTGTCAAAAATTAATTTAGACTTTTTAAAAATTTTATATCATTCTTGATAAAAAAAATGTATCGATTTTTTCGAATTATAATCTCATAAGTAGATATTTAAAAATAATCATGCAGTTGTGACTAAGAAGGGGGTTTTTACCTTAAATTCCAAAATTAAATTGATTATATTGAACTATAATAGATTAATAGATGTAATATTTTACTAATCAATATTTAAAACAATATTAAAATATAATTTACAATTTTATTGAAATTAAATGAAAATTTATTTTTAAATTAAAACCCATTATTTTTCAATAATCCTCAAAAATTGAAATTATTTAGAAAAATCCAAAAAATTATCCAGAATATAAGTTTTACATTATAAATGATAAACTATTTATTTATCACATTTATTTTATAAATGTATCAAAAAATAATTTTATCATTTTTCACAAAAATACATAAAATGATGTTTTTTAGAAAGTAGTATTTTCAGAACATTTATAGACGTTACTGGAAATTATTTTTTAATTATCAAAATATTTCATTTATATAATACTATTATAATAATTATTTTAAAGTATTTTATTAGTATTCATTTATTTAGTCTAACAACAAGGTTTTTATAGTAACATTTCAATAATATTAATATTATATTGTGGTATTGTTAAAACTTTGTGTCACATGTCACGTAAGATGAACTAGTGTTTCATGTTGTTCTAGATAATCCTTGGTTGCATGTAACATAATATTAAACCTGGTTTTTATGGTAACAAAAACCATAAAAATTAAATTTATTCAAAAAAATATTTATTCATAAAATCTCTAGGTGTTACATTCAACCCCCTATTAAAATTAATTTCACCCTCAAAATTCATTACATTGATACAAAAAATATTGGCACTTATTCCTAATAATATCCTCATGCTCCTATATAGCTTCTTCGAATAGGTGGTTTCACCACAAAAAAAAAGAATAGATGAATTTTCTTGTTTCATATTACTTCCTCTGTATGATACAAAATCTTCACAAGATATTCCTGATTATAATGATCGTTCACTATTGGTATAACTTCTTGGTTCAATACATATGTTTAGTTAAATATGTACTTCCTAAGGAGATATACATGTATGAAATCATGGAACTAATTCTGGTTCAGTGGAAGTGTCAAGGTGTAAGCTATTAGCCAAATACAATTATGAATTTTAAAGTTACCAATATTCTTAAGGATTCAATCCAATTTTATCCCAAACATGATAACATTATTTAATAGAGAAATTATTAGTAACAAGTTGTTTGAAACATAACATTCTAGACAACATTGTTAATTATTATTATATCTTTTATACCAAATATGAGTTTCATTTATGTAATTCTGAATATCATTAACCTTCTCTACCATTCCTTAACCGATATAACTTCCCAATTGAATTATTTATCCAAAATTATTCTAGAACAATTGATCTCTACATTTATTTTCAATGATGACATCATAAGGATCCATCTCAATGTTTGATTGAAAAATATTTCTCTAATAAAACCCAAAAAGTGGAAGCTGTTGATCCCATCCACCTTTACAATCCAAACAAAAAGATCTCAAAATATTCTAGAGGGCTTTAATTTCTCGTTCATATTGAGCATATATATGAGGATATCATAATGTCCAAAAACATAATATAATATTAAGGTAATGCTGAAGACATTATATGAACATTGAGGTAAGCCTCAGATTCCAATCAAATACAACAGAATGTGGCATTCCTTCAAACATTACCAATTTTATAATATATATCATAGAAATATGATCCAGAGATAAGACTTCATTGATGGAGGTGAAGTGTGCTGACATAGAAAATAGATCTACTACAACCCTTATAGAATTACTACCCTTATAGGTATTTGGGATTCCAATAACAATATCCAATGTGATGTTTTCCCATTCTCATTATTAGTATTCATAATTTATGGAACTTCTCCTTAGACTATTCACTTTTATCCCTAACTTACAATTATACCTCGCACTGATATACATGAATTTTTATATCTCTCTTCATGAAAACCCACAAGAAGTATGCTTTTAAATAACTCTATATATTTTTACTTCACTAATAAATTGAGAGTTATGAAATATGATATTAATCTAATAACTCAATAATCTTGGTTTATATAGAGGGAATGAAAAAAAGGTTCATGATCCTTATCATTCCATTGTGATTATAGTTTAATGAAAGAACATTTCTAACCATCTTTTGCGGCTCTGTATATCCTTTATTCTCCCCTTTAATCTTTACGTGTATTGATTGTTTACAATTCAATTTATATTGATTAAAATTTCCATCTTCATTCAAGAATTTCTGACCCATCCGTTGAATTACTAGAAATATTTGATCATTTTTAATCCTATTCATAAATAACCTAGCAGTATCCTTTTGACTCAATGCATCATCCACATTGTTTACATTCCAAGAGTGGTAATGTATTAAGATGTCAAAATTATTAATAAAATCTAACGACATTATTTTTTACATAATGAACTCATGTGTGAATATATAATTGAATCTTTTATGATCAGTATATATATCACACTATTATCCATAAAGAAAATACTCTATTATCTTAAATAAAAAAATACCACAACTAACTTAATATCATGAGTTGGGTAATTTTTATCATGAATCATCAACTTTTATGTGGAATAATATATAACTATATCATTATGAATAAGAACACATAAAATTACTTATTTTATGCATCAAAATAGATTAAAAACTCTTCATAAATAAATGGTAATGTAAGAAAACATTTACTAACTGATCGCCTCTTCAGTAACATGAAATTACCCCCACATTAAACTATGTAGTGGAACTTTTCTACGTTCCAATTTATCTTGGTAAAGGGATTATTTAGTAATGAGATATTTTACACATACCATTGCTAATATCCATCTAAACCAAGAAATACATACATCTCAGTCACTATGGTTGATATATTCCAACATTTAATGGCCTCATTCTTTTATCTATCTAATTATATACCCTCTATTGAGATTATATGTCTAAAAATGAATACTTTTGAAGCCTTATTTTAAAATTTTAAATATTTTCAAATATTTTCACATTCAATGGGGGTTTCAGTACAATTCTCAACACATAATCTAATCATTCCATTCTTTTTGAATATATTAAAATATCAACTATAAATATTACCCAAATATGATAAAGGTAATATCTAAAAAATATATTCATTAATAAATTAAGACAGTGGGGGAATTAGTGATACAAAAATGAATCACTATATATTCATAGTATCCATACCTTCTATATAATTTCATCACTGGTATATCCACCTTTTTAACACTCAATTAATGCATTCCAGGACGATTTTCATTCTTGGAAAATTATAGAGATCTAAATAGTTAACAAAATAATTCAATAGTATGGAGATAAGGATACATGTTTATAAGTGTGATCTTATTTAGAACCATCTAATTAATAAATACTCACATTTTTCCATCATTATTTAAAAAAAATTCATGCACCCCACGGAAATGAACTCTCCCAAATTAATATCTTTTCAAAGTGTTTTTAGATGTTCTCCTTCAATTAATGCAACAAAATAGATGCCATTATATAGAGTGTATTTGATGTTATTTTGGAACCGTGTTTTATTTCTATTGAAAACTCAATGTTACATTTTGTTGGAAGACTAGGAAATTACTATAAAAGTAAATCAATAAATTCTTAAAAAAATGGGAATATCATCGATGCAGATTTTCTCCCAAGCCATTCGAGATTAAAACCCCTTATAAATGTTAATTAAGAGACTTACAATGGACATAATCTCCATCAGAAGTTCGTACCTATCATCAAATTAATGTATTATCACTGGTTGGTCTAAAATATAAAATGTGAATTCCCATACTTGATAATTTATGTGGGTTTTATATAGAAAAATATTATCCTAGCCTTAGATGACATTAAATTCAACCATAAAAAAGATTTAAAATATTTTTAAGAAGAAAAAACACAAAAACATAAACTTGAGATGAATTATAGACCTGAGATGTGATTTTCCAACCATTATGTGATTTCAAATAAATCTCTACATTTAATCATTTTTTGTGGAATCGTGATACAAAGGAAAAAATAACTATATATTAAAAAATGGGTATATTATGATTTAAATAAGATTTTACCAGTTCTATAATAACTGGTATGTGTAAATTTCACTACATCATTATAGAATCCTTTGTTGAAAAAGTTATCAAATGATATTTTCCCTTATCCATCGTGTTATGAGGTTACTGACTTCAATCATCATCATTACCGTTTATGTTTGGGAATTTGTTAGTATAATTACCATTATAATTTTAATTGAGGAACTGGTGTGGGGGGAGGTTAATTATTTACACCTTTCAGACAATTCAAAAGGTTAGGTATATTCCTCCCACAACATCAGAAATCCATCTCCCGATGACCTTCACTACCTCCCATAAAATTTTTATTTTTCCCATGAATTAAATTTCCTTCATGCGTCTTCCTACAATTTTGAGCATTAAGTAAATATAATTTTCTTCTCTTTAAGGTTTTTAGATGTTCTGTTGAACACATTATTTATGTTTTTGTAAACATAATGATATTTATATATAACTTTAACCTACATTTACACCATGATAGAACATAATAAAATATATTCATAGCTATTAAATTATATATAGATAAATCCCTTATGTGAAATTGTTTTATGAAACTAACAAATTGATCAACCTTACTATTTGGGTTGATAACAATTCAATAATTATACCTTAGAATTTTGGAAAAATTATTTGGGTATGTACCAACAGATTCATTATCCTTTTTCATTAACATAAGAAACTCTTCTATAATCATAGGAATAATATGAGGAATGTAATTACTGATAAATATGTTCATTTTTCATCCTAATCCCTAGAATAAATTTTATCAAGTTGCCTTATATTCTTAATATGATGAAACCATTAATATTATTCACCTTACAAATGGTAGACATCCAACATTATGGGGGTCATAGAATCAAGAAAATTCACATATAGAATTTATAAAATATGACACCATCTATGAAACCATAAGTTTATCTTAAGTCATTCATAGTAATATTCTATTTATATTCACCATAATTGTTATTAAAAAGTTTGTGAATAACCAATAAATATCCTCAGGGATTGTCAAACTATGTGAGCAGCAAATCTTGTTGTGGTGCAACAGTTCTCGACCGAGTCTAGATCACTTTAGTGTTTTCAGGGTTATTACACCTATGTACAAATATTACACATATATATCAACAGTTCTCGACCGAGTCTAGATCACTTTAGTGTCATTAGGGATGTCACTAAGTAATTATCATTTATGTTTCTAAAGGATAATTATATATCTCCTTTTATAACTTTTATATTGACCTAGGGTTAACATATGTTGAGATTATATAACATTTTTTGAATATTTATTACATTACACAAACACATGCCTGAGGACCATAATAGCATAGTTTCTTTTCACATTTATAAATATAAACAGTGGTCCGTAATTGAGATATATCATCTCCCTATTTGTTCACCATAGTGAGAATATTTCTTAAGTATATAATATATAATTCAAATATCCATAAGAATGGGATATGAAATATAAATATGGGAGATTTCAGATACATAATATCGATAAATGAGGGAGATACATAATAATTACTTGAACATAAGTGTATGATATCATGACAATATAATTTGAATAGAATAAAATATATATCAAATATCAAAATATTGAATCATGTCATAAAAATTGTAACTAAATATAACATGATTCATAGGGACATAAAATAACATTTTCACTGATAGAAAAATATTGGCATAAGATATGAATTTTAGGAATACATATAAGCTTAGAAAATCATTTACATATTGTTCAAGTATCACACCTAAGACCATTATAGCAGCCAATTTTTGTTATTTTACTGAGTATATTGATCATTCTAGCCTCTTAACACATTACCTAGTTCACTCCCAATTCCATCCTTAAATTACTCTATTAAGTTCACTCCACATTCCATCCATCTATATCTCGTGAAATATATAAATAATTATCCATTGAATTTGAGGAACATATAGTTTCAACCCATCAAATAAGGACATAATACATATGTATTCCACACGATCATAAACACTCATGTTTTGATAACCCATGAAATAAAATGGGTATCATAATTATTTTCCCATAATGTATGCAATAGATACATGTTTTATAATCATTTCACCACTGAATAACTAGTGAAAAGAAACATGTTTCCTAATAATTTTATCATGGTATAACATATGGAAGAGAAATTGGTATAATAAAAACTCTTCCATCAAAACATAAAACATTAAGATAAATAATATGATTGGTATCCATGTATCATAACCCTATTAAGTAATTGGAAACACCAATACATGTCCATTTAGTAGGAATTTTTTTTGGAAATATCATTTAGAACATTTTTGTGGAAAATTTCCTTTTATATTTGAAAAATTATTATATATAAAAATAATAAAACATTTTTATTTAAAAAGAAATTAATATACTAAATTATTCATTGAAATAACGCTTTTACATGACATTATAAAAAAATTTCATGCCGTACATGTTTAATTGAAGATTAATTTTACATTATTATTAAAATCCAAATGTGAATTATTTTGGAATAAAACATAAATATTTCGTTAAATATTTTTTAAAAATTTGAACAAGGGTAAAATTTTCTTTTAAGAATTATTATATAGTGATGAAATATTTTTGAGAATAGTTTTAACCTAAATGTTTATAGAATAAACCATATTTTTGACCGAAGAGAGAAGTATAATCGTTTTTTCTAAAAAAATATTTCATAAGTATCATAAGTAAAATAAGTGATAAAATTGTATTATTAAAATGATATTTATTGAATAAATGTAGGATAAGAAAATTAATTTGAATTACAGATATGTGAATCATGAGACTTCATAATTGGAGACTTGATTATAAATAATCCCATAAAACGATAAGACTGTAACATAAAATCATTAATTCTTTGGTAACAATGAATTATACAAACCATGGAAAATACACATAATATTAAACATAATGTATATTTAGGATAAAAAAATTCATTATTTTCAATTTATATGGTTCTATATAAATATATCATGAATAAATATAAATTCATAACATAATGTATGTCTCATGCAAAGAAAATAGAGACAAAAAATTCCTTGACAGCTTGTGTAACTTTTGAATTATAATACCCATAAAATAATAACATAAATGGAAAAATTAATTATCATGAAATTATATATATTCATCATATATCATTTCCTGTATTGTAACATACACCACATAAAAGAAATTAGTGGTAAATATTGAATAATTCTATTAGAAATAAATCCGAGACAAGAAATCTCATAACCATATTTTTTTTACATTATTTATACTTATTAAAACATCGTTTATAATAAATAATAGTTTATTATAAAAACATATTAGAGCCATTTTCATAAATATAATACAATATATTATTTTTATATGACTTTATTTAACCAATTTATTAATAATCCCATGTTAATGTTATGTTTCAATAAGTAACTGCTTTGTTTTTCATTCAAGATGGGCTTGTTATTCTTTCCCCCCTTACATAGTTCATGATTTCTTCATCTCCATAATGTAAAAATTTATATAAATATCATATATATTCATTAAATATGTATTAATTATAATCCATAAAATTTTGTGATTGGAAGTAAAAATCACTTTTCATGAAGATATTTTTTTTCGCAACAAGCATGAATATGTTTTTAATTTTAATAATTTTTTTAAAGAAATAAAATTAAATGAAAAATTATCATTATATAATTATTTTATCAATATTTATCACATATTTTTAATAAATATGTCTTTAATACATTCCATGTATATTGTGATCAAATCACATCACTTTACGAGGAGGTAGTCTGCCAAACACACGAATGAAGTTATCATTTTCCAAAAAATGGAAATCATAAAGGTATGAGTGATATAAAAATAATGAAAATATTAATAACATCATACATATAATAAATAAATAGTATATTCATTATTATTACCAACCATGAGAGGTGGTATAGAAAAACAAATGACATCGGTTTATGAGGTGGTGGCCTTCTACACACACAAATGATGATTTCGTAACCCATTTGATAGAGGTGTTTATTGTTTTTGTTCATAACATAACATGACAATAATAATTTATATTCAATAAATTTTGGATATTATATAATCATGATAAAAAAATAATTGGTGTCGTTTGAGGAATGGATAAAATATAAATGTATGTAGATGGCAGTTACCTCTTCTTTTGGAATCCTTCTTTTGATTCCAATAAAATCATTCAATGGTTGTATTTATTTACAAAATAATACTTCAATTTTAAGGGGTGGAAAATTTGGATTTCATTTTGGATGGTGTTTTCTATAAAAAATAGGTTTTACTATTTGAGGAAGATATGGTATAAGGTCCAAGAGTTAAACAATACTTAATCTAGTTATATGTCATTAATTTTTCCTTAAATAACATCGAGGTTCGTTTTTGGTTTAGAGAATTATAGAATTAGGTCATTACATATACATAACATATTTACTATTACTAGTAGACACTTCTAATCACTATCCATTTTTTCATAAAAAACTCATTAAAACAAAATATGTCATCATTTAATGTTTTGACATCATAACTTTTCAATGGTCCCATCATTGAATCTATTCTTCATTATGTCATGTGAGTTTTTTTCATAACATGAGATGAGAATAAAAAGGTCAGTAAGGGATACATAAAGAACCAAAACTGTTAGTTTTAGAATAACATGAAAACCATGAATACTTTATCATAAAATAATAGTTTCCACCTTTAGGAAGTATTAAATATGCTTCGCTAAGTATAAGCTCATTGCTTGACCTTTATATTAAAAAAAGGTTACCACAAGCCCATATAAAGAAACACATAACATATTAAGTTAACTTGGTACATAAAAACACATAAATGGAATAACTACACTGTATTGTACTGTAGCAGTGGTGACATGTCACTCTAGTGGTGGCTGGTCACTCTAGTGGCGGCAGATCACTATAGCGGTGGCAGAGCACTATGTGGTACTAAAGCAGGCAGGTACTATAGTAGTACTATTCACAGAATGGGCCTTGTGCTACAAAATCGGGCCTACGGGCCATGTAATGGGCTAAATGTCCAATGGGCCTTTGGGCTATTTAATGGGTCTCCCTCTACCCAGTTAAAGAGGTATTTTCTTTGATTTAATAATAAATGAATCTTCGGCCCCAACCTTAAAAAAATAAATAGAATTGTTATACTGATGACTTCCATACCCAATTCATTAGAGGTTATAACGTAACCACCTATCCTTGGTTTATCACAAAACCATCCGTCATTTGTTTTATCACATAACAACCCTTCATTAGTTTAATAACATAACCAACCTTCAAATATCCAAGTTTCATTTTAAAATTAAAACATGTCAAATATTGAAAATATCCACATTTCACTAATATAATTTCATTTAAAATCATTGGAAATAATTTCAAGAAATTGAAATAATCAAACCATTATAGAAATGATTCTCAATACCATGACACCAAAAAGATAAAAAGATATTTCTTTTCCTTTTACAAACATTAAGGCTTATAAGGGATGCCAAATAAAAATTACGGTGGCAGAGAGGTCATTCTCACCACAAATGTTAAAAAAATTCCTTTTTTCATTTAGTAAAATTATTTGTATAAAAATGATCCCCTTTGAATGAATATAAATGTCAAAGGGATTTATTATACACCGTTTAAAAGAAGGAGGTGTATATTGTCAAAACATTCCTCAATGAATGGAGATTTAGATGAAGATCCTTGCAATGAGATTAATTCATCATGTATGTTTCTTGTTCTTCCTGAATAAAAAACTTAAGTAAATTTCTTCTTGAATAAGAATATTTTTTTATGTTTATTATTCGTTTTATATAACTTATTACAATATTGTAAAAATTACATAATTATTTACATTAATATCGATCATTTTGTCAATATTGGGTACTTGAGTAAAAGATGATCATATTATAGTTACAAGTTGTCCATGTTTTCAAAAGTAAATTACATCCAGAATAGTATTCATAATTTAATTATCAAATATATTCCAAATATATGTATTTATAATAGTCCATAACATTGGTGATATGAAAATAAATGCACTGTTCATGGAGACAATATGTCGTACGTACACATGAACACTACTTTCATTTATCTATCATATTAAAGAAATGAAAACTAAATAAAACATTGGTATATTATAAATCCATTATATTATCATATGATATATATGTTACACATGTTCATTAATTCCATATTTTATACATTCCATCTTTGGACTGAACAAGTCATATCACTTCGATGGGGCGGTAGTCCACACTTCATCAAATGAAATTATACTATTTACACATCATGAAAAGAATAAAGGTATGTTTTTAAATACAAATTAATTTATCATAGAGACAATATAAATATAATATATATCATATATAAATACAATTCCATCATTCTGGCCTCCTTGAGATGTTTTAGGGGAAAATCTAACAATCATCGTTTCATGAGGCTGATGTTCGTCGTACATAGAAACAGAATGTTCATATCCAATAGATGGAGGTGTGTGTATGTGTAGTTCGAATACATCTCATAAATTATCCTATTATATTGAGGATACAAATTTTTTATGTAATCAAATAATTATAATATATTAGTGAGTGAATATGTAAAAAAGTGGAAAGGTACATTATAGAAGACGCTTCCTCTAAAATGTGTAACATCATATGATTTGAGCCACAAGGATTTCATTAATTTCCTTATTCCTATGGTAATGTTTCTAGGAGGAATAGAGGGATGTTGGGAGATTAATTGGTTAGATTTTGGACTTGAAAAGGGGATTTAGAGGTTTGATTAAATGGGCAGAGGTGATTCCCATTTATAAGAGGGAGGAGGGCCACTTTTGGACGGTATTGAAATATTATTTTAATATAAAATTATTTTCAGTTTCAAGTGGTCCTAAATACATTTATTTCAAATATAATATGATTTTTGGTCGAAAATATCTCAACCAATATGTTTTAGAAAAGTCTAAGACACAAATTTAACCATATCTTTCAGCTTTAACCCTTAGTTAACTAATTTGACTTTTACCATGTCTTTTTGTATATTAATACTATAGGTTTAATGTAGTTACAATAAAATGCCAATAAAACATAAAGTGGTTAGTTAAAGACATTTTGAAAATTATATAATTCATTTGGTAGAACCTTATATTTTTATGACTATTATATAATTTTATAAAATAGTATTTTTTTAAATAATGTTTATTAATTTTTATGCTATTCATATAATAAATATCCCTAATTTTTTTGGATTGAATAAAAGGTTTCAATATAAATTTATTTTTATATTTGTAATATCATTTATTTAAACCATCCATTAATAAGGTAATCAGGACATCATCATTACCAAGTCATTTTTTATCAGAAGTAAGACAATTACATTAAAATAAGAATCACTATAGATGAACATATCTCTATTTATGGACGGAATGGATAAAATTGGAGTATTCACTAATCTATTTTTCAGTTCCTAAAAACAAACATCACATTCCTATTTCAAAATAAATATTTCCAATTTACGTGTTAAATTAGTTAGAGGGATAAATAACAATGAAACATTTCTAACAAACCATTACTAATATCCCACCAATCCAATAAAACTATGAAACTATGTAACATTTTTAGGTATTTTCCATTAACCAACGACTTTATTTTTGTGGGATCCACATTTATTAAATCCTTATGTACAATGTTCCCATGAAAAGAAATATTTTCAAACCTAAAATAGTATTTACTAAATTTTCATATAACTTATTTCCATTAAGGGTTTACAGAACATTCCTTATATTCTTTTCACGATCCTCATAAAATTTTTAATAAATAAAAATTCCATCAATAAAAAAAATAAAAAAATATCCAAATATTCATTGATGATTCAATTCATAAAATCCATTAATACGTGAAGGGAGTTTTTGAAAACAAATTGTATAACAATAAACTCAAAATTCACATATCTAGAAGAAAATATTGTTTTCATAATCTCAGCCTCCTTCACCATCATCTAGTGGCACATGGATCTCACAATAATCATGGAATGATATTATGTTGCCAAAAGCTGGTAAAACAAGTCATCAATATGAAAAAATTGTACTTATTCATAACATTTATGTTATTAAATGATCTATAATCGATAATAATCCTCATAGAACAATCATTATTTTTTTAAAAAAATAGGATAAACCCAATGTGAAGTGTTGTGGTCAAATAAAAACTAGATTTTGAAACTTTTTCAATAGTATATTAAATTATAGAATATCTACCCGAGCAATTCGATAATGTGGTTAATAAATAGTATTAGAGTAAAGGAATCAATTAGAAATAATCTAAACCTTCTGGTTTGGTATAATACCATGAAACTCATTTTGAAAAACATCCAAAAACACATTTACCACTATAAATTAATTATTATGAACATGTCCCATATTTTCTACAACATGTGAAAGATAACATTCATTTCCATATTTAAAAATTTATCATCCTCTTGAAATTTTATCAATTATATGGGATTATTATTAAATTAAAATTAAAAGTTATTCTAAAAAAACATCTTAAGTTCTATATTCAATCATATCATGAAAATAAAAAATCCAATCCATACATAGAATATCATAGAATTACACTAGGGGAAAGACAATAAGGTTTTTAGGTAAATTAATTCTATATACACCGAAATGAATATTCTTATAATATATTTTTCCCCTAATATTTCCAGTAGGTTTAATTACCATAAGTTTTGACCTGACTCCTTGAGTGAAAATTTTCAATATACCAAATAATATCAGAAATGAATAAATTTATAGACCCTCGCACAAACAGGAAATAAGAAAAATCTAGGTATAAAAATATTTAACTGATATCACTATGTTTGAAGGCCCAACATCTACTGAAGTAGTTGAAAAGGATTTTACAACATCGTTACACTCATTGTTTGGTTGTTTCCTATAATTTGTGTTCCACATCAGACACTTGTTTCATAACGACCAATATCATTACATTTAAATAGTTTTACTCACTATATTTCAGAATTTTTCTTACCTATACAGTGATATTTTTCAATATATTTGGGATCTATTTTCCCACACTTACTTCTTTGGAATCACATACCATCCATCAAAATGCATACCCTTGTTTTTTTACCACAATTATCATAAACTAAAAACATAATTTTGTTACCATCAAATATCATTGATTCATTATTTTATTTTCCTTCCACTTCGACCCCTTTTTCAACTAGTTCTCAAATTAAAAATAGACATAAAAAACTAAATTTCCACATTCTTAAAGAATTAAACAAGCTTTTTAAATATTTAATTCATGATAATCTAATGCCCTTAGATAATTTTTCTTTAATCCTGTTTAAAAATGAATGATTTTACTAAAAATCCCTAAAAAAATAATAAGCATACCGTTAAAATCTAGTGAATTATTCATCACATATAACTACTAGATCATCCTATATCCATAATCCTCTGAATGTTTTTCAATTATAATTCGAGTCACCTTAGGAATGTTTTTTTCAAGGAAAATATTTTTTAATTCATCACATTCAAAATGATAAAACTCTTTGGTCTCCCTAATATTATTGACCATCGACCACCACTAGTCTTGTTAACCTTTAAAAGAGGAAATAGAAATTATAAACTATTGATGTTAGGAACACACCATGACATATAAAATATTTTTTAGATATCTAATCCACCATTAAGCTACTACAAGGTAAGAAAATCCACTAAATGATGGAGAGTGATTCCTAATAATATGTTCCACCACTAAAATATTCCAATGAGGTTGATCAAGTTGATATCATGCATGGATTATGACTCCCTTTTAGATTATTTTAACTTATCCAATGATGTAGAAAACTATTTGGTTCAAATATCCCCTATTCTCGATTGCAGATTCAGAAGGATGTTATCCTCTAAATGCATCATTACATTAGCATCCTTCTTTGTTCTGTGAAATATTCTTTTGAAAAGCCATATCATATATGAAGAAACATGTTAATATTTTAATTATATATCATTTCAAAATATACATAACATAAAATGCATTTATGGGTATTCTATTAACATTATTGTAACCCATATTATAATATAAACCTTACTCTAATACCAACTAAAAGGATTTGACCACAAACATTACATAATATAGTAAATTTAATAATAATTCACTTTTAAACCTTAATAAAGATAAATTAGGAATATAGATATAGAAAATTCGGCCATAAATCTAACATTCCGTCTTTTGAATTGGATGAAAAAGCACAAGAATTAGATTTTCTCCGCTAACTAGGCAGTTTTGTTTTACATATTTAGCTTCATGAACTTTTTATTCTGATAGCCGAAATTGAGGCATTTATAGAATAAAAATATTGTGTTTATTATATTCATACTTTTGTTTGTCTATTTTCAAAAAAAAATTAAATAACTCTCAAGCGGTGTGTCGTATGAGATATCCGAAACCACCATTAGATCTGGAACGCTGGGCTAACCCTAGGAAACATATATCCTTATTTCGTATTTGCTGTTTGACACCATCATACATGATAATACCATCTTTATTTTTAATTAATTAATTATTCCATTTTTAGATAATAAATAATTATTTTTTCACAAACAGTGCATAAAATGAGAAATCTAAGACCGCCAATTGTTTTAGGATGTGGGGTTTACCCTAGGCAGGGTATAACCTTTGTGAGTGTCAAATGTTTGAACCTATCACACCCGAAGATAATTTATTTCTGTTATAAATATTTTTATTTGTTTTTAGAAATAACAATAATAAATTTATTTTTAATATTATTATTTGCATTGAAAAAAAATGAAAATACACTTCTATAATTAATAAACAAGGTCGCAGTATAAATAATAACTGGGTAATGTAATAAACATGATATTATTAATTAAAAATTATTAAAGAACATTAAATGAATTTTAAGAGGGATAAAAATAAATAATAAATTATATATAGTTCGAGAGGAATTAAAATAATTTAAAATGAGGTAAACCCATTTTAATTATTAATTTAATTTCTTCCACCATTTTATTTTTATTATTTTATTTATTTATCTCTTTATTTATTTTTCCTTTTTATTTTCATTTCCTGTCATTTTTCTATGTCTTTTCTCTTCTATTCCTCTCTTCCATCTCATGTCGCACCTCCTCATCTCCCTAAGTGGCACACGTCCTCTCCTCCCTTCGTAAGATCATCGCACCTCTATTCATCGTCTATTTTCTTTAGTGTTAGGTTTTTTGTGAACGTATCGGTAAGGCTTATCCCATGCACTAAGAATCATATGATATACTTCTTTTTCCTTTATGCAGTTTGTCGCAGAAGACATTTGCCCTATTTTTGTGTTTTTCTAAAACCATCTGTTTTCTTACGTTTTAGGTGAAATCAAATCCTACCATTGAACATATGATCATATGAGGCCATAATTTAGGGCATCTACTCTCTTTCCCTCCATTTTCTTGTAATTTATACAAATGCACTATTGTGCCGTTTGTCGGTGCATACTGGATTTGTGCAAATTCACCCAAATTCCTTAATTTTTTTATCCTATTTGTTATATCCATATTATTCATGAATTAATTTGTTTTATTTGTTTCAATGCGATCGGACACCCCTTGGGTGTGCCGACTTGGTCAGTATACATACTGTTAGCTGGGTTATTATGTTAATTATCTTCTTGTGTTGCGTAGTCTATTTATGTTTTGATTAATTTAAATAATTAATTTGGATAAGTTTTGAATTTTTATATTGTTGGATATTTAGATGTTGGTTGTGCTAATTTATTTATTTTATTTAAATGTGCATTTATCTTCTTATATTGATGTCTTATTTTACCTTGTAAAGATTGTTATGCTGAAATTGTTAATTTTTCACTATGTGATGTTTAATATAAATTATTAATTTAGATTAATTATTAACATTTAAATTGTTGGATTTTTGTTAGATGGTTGTGCTCATTAATTTATGTATTTAAAAGTGTATTTATCTACTTATGTTGATGCAGTAATTTTCCTTATTTAGATTTTTTTTATAAATTAGTTAATTTTTTCTTACATGATGTTTAATTTAAATAATAAATTTAGATTAATTATTAACCTTGAAATTGTTTGATATTTGGAAGTTGGTTGTGCTAACTTATTCATTTATTTAAAAGTGAATTTTATCATCTTATGTTGATGCAGAACATTGTCTTGTAAAGAATTCTATGTTGAAATAGTTAATTTGCAATATGTGATGCACAGGTATGTTTGTTTAGTTTCAAAGTGCAATTACATATATTGACATCATATTTTTTGGTTGTGAAAACAGTAATTGAATTTTGGGTGGGGAAAGAAGGTGGGTCTCATATTAAGTTCCACTCTTAGACCCTCCATTTCTGACTAGTTACCTCTATGTTCCAGAGGCAGTGTCATTGGATTTTCCGGATCGATACTTCCCTGGGCTTGCTAGAACTTATTAGTTATACTAGTTCAAAAAGGGCCCATCATGTAAAGACCTGTAAATTTCAAGGGAAATTTTTTTCTTAATTTCTTTTGAGATTTTACAAGTACGTAGTTTCTGACGGCACCTGATTCCAAGGCCCGGTGTGCCCAGAATTAATTTTTGATGTTTAGCTCGGGTACATTCAATGAACGAATGAGCGGGTTTTCCTAAATTTTGAACCGATGCTCGGAACTGAAATCTGAGGGAACCGATGAAACCGCATCGCCGGTATTTTCTTAGGATGACTTTTCCTGGAGTTGCGTTTGCTCGGGAGGAGATGTGAAAAAAATGAGGAATAAAAATAAAATTGTTGACAATTTATTTTTATTTCTTTACCAATGGTAAGCGTTGTGAAAATGGGAGGTGCAAGGAACTTTGGGTGGGGCCCACACGAGCCCCCACCTCCTTCAATTTCCCCAACACCCCATTTATTATCCTCTCTAGAAATTAGTTTTCAACTCCTCCAATTTAATTTTACATGCTAATGTAACGCCTCATTAAATCGGACAACACACGTTAATTAATTCATGAATTAAATTTGATTTTCGAATTAATGTTGGCATGTGTGTGTGAATAAAATAAGACAAGATCTTATTTTATTGAGGGTGGATTCGTTGTGTGGATCAAAGAGGAGAAGACTCTTGCGCTCTGAAGAACATTCTTCCTCATTGAAGAACGCGAAGAATGACGAAGAACGCGGACCTCCGATGAAAGACGACGAAGAGCGCAAGTTCCTCGGTGATCGACGCAACTCTTTTCTGTGATGCCGTGTACCATGACACTGACGATCCTCTTTTCCATGATGTCGTGTACCACAATCCCCACGATCCTCTTCCGCGACGCCGTCTTCCGCGACGTCTTTTCCTGCGACGATCCTCGGTCGACAACTTCTTCGAGGAATGGGATTTTATTGTTGTTGTTATTCGTGAATTCTTCGGTCATCGTTCCTAATTTCATTTGACCCGCTTGCTATCGATTAACGGGAGAGGTCCGGACCACACAAACATTCCCGACCCTCCTCCCTTGTATGTTGTGTTGTTGTGTTGTTCCGGCCGCCGACATAAGAGCAGGGGGACCGGCCCACGCCGGTCCCATGGTGTAGCATCCGGCCAGCGGGAGCGGGCCGACTGGTCAGAGAGAGAATCGGGGGGTTTGAATCCCCTAGCTAGAGGCAGAAGCAGCCCCCACGTGGGGGCCGCGTTAATTGAGACAGGGGGCAGCGCGCCACCCCTTGACCGCAAGCTCGGTGTAACCGAGCTGGCCAGCGAACCGCCAGCGCGCCGGGCCGGGCCGCCTACGCCGGGCCGGGCCGCGCTAGCTGGGCCGGGCCGCACCCTGATGGGCCGGAACCAGACCCGGGTCGAGCCGACCCGGTTCGGGCCGACCCAGGGGGTGTTGGGTCGGGCCGGGCCGGGCCCCGACCCCACCATTTCGGACTGTTTTCAGTCTTTTGCCCATATCTTGGGCTTAATACCTTCGAACGATGCACCTTCAGTTGCGATGGGATCATTGTATCGAGACGGTCATTTCGGTATACTACCCTCAAGGTTTTGGAGACGTTTGGGTATGGCCAGGTGGGTTCGAACACGAAACCAACGGGTCCCTCGGAGCTGAAACGCTTATAACTTGAGATTCGGACGTCGGATTGGTGTGTCGTCGAATTTGTTGGTTTCCTTATAGTGATACAGACCTTTTGGATTACTCCGCTCGAGTTTTGGATATGGATGGAGTGCGGTTGGGTTGGTTTTGACTTAAAAACCAATAGGGCCCCTGGGATGAAAAAGCCAATAAATCTCAGACCGGGGGCCTGATTGACGCGTCGTCTGTCGCGTTGTGTTCCTTTTGATGAGACAGAAATATGGGATACATCAACTCCAGACTACGTGTCAGTTGATGTATCGAACTCTTGGCTCGTGGAGTGGACCCTCCCGGAACGAGCGTTCTATGTGCGGAAACCGTAGAGCTGGCTGAGAATTGATGACCGCTTATTGATCAACTCGATGTGTTTCAGATATCCTAGTGGGGGGCGCTTGGTTGTAGCCACAGACCCATGGCGAAAGGTCTCTTGGTTTTAGCGGCAGACCCACCGTACTCAACAGAAGGAGTACCTCTGGAGGCTGTGAGGGGGAGCGCTTGGTTATAGCAGCAGACCCACAGTGGAGGAGTGCTTGGTTATAGCGGCAGACCTGTGGTACTCAAAAGAAGGAGTACCTCTGGAGGCTATGAGGGGGGTCACGTGGTTGTAGCGGAAAACCCATGGCGGAGGAGTGCTTGGTTGTTGCGGAAGACCCGCGGTACTCAACAGAAGGAGTACCTCAGGAGGCTATGAGGGGGAGCTCTTGGTTGTAGCGGAAAACCCATGGTGGGAAGCGCTTGGTTGTAGCAGCATGCCCACAGTACTCGATAGGTGGAGTACTGCAGCTGTCCAAGGATGATGGGAAGCGCTTGGTTGTAGCGGCAGGCCCATTGTACACGATAGAGAAGTATTTTCCTCAACATCCATGGTTTCGACATCATGATTAAATCATGGTTTGAGCTTATTCTTGGCTTTCAATCATTATCTTTGATATGTTTGACTTTCTTTCCTATGTGTATTGGGTAGTGTTATCCTATGTGTATTGGTTTTTCTATCCTGTGTGGACGTGATTGAACTTGGTCTCGGATGTTGGAGCCGAACTGGGATTGATGACTTGGGTATATGTATGGGCGTATACCTAAGTAGTGTTGGATGTTACTTCGTGATTGTATATTTTCTTTGTGGTTTATCTTTTGTGGATTTAAGGAGACCTCCGGGGGTCTCGGGGTCCCTACTGAGTATCTTATACTCATCCCTGCATGGGCTTTGCCCGAACTACGTTGTGTTGGTTGTAGACAACAGACATCACTATCGAGGTTGAGGTTGTAGAGCTGGATGGTTCCCAAGGGAGGAACCCATGACGAGTCGGAACCTGGAGGTGGACCACTAGAAGGGATGCATACAGGGAGGACGGTAGGACCCGAGGAGCTGATGAGGCTATCTATACCCACTATTCAGGTGCGAATTCTAGTGGGCGCCTCAGCGTTGCTTCTTTACTTTTCAGTTGATGTACTTACTTTCCAGTTGTACTTTACTTTCAGTTTGGGTTTGTATTCTGGCCCATTTAATTTTCGCACTTACTTTTCCTCAGCTTACTTAGTGTTTACTATGCTGGCTTACTTTGTGGTGTTGTTTACATTGTAAAGTCAATGCCTTCCCCTTTTGTCGGTATTTACGCCTTTGGTGCTGGTCGCCAGCCCCTGGCCTATGGAAGGAGAACTTGGGGTAGTCAAGACACGGGCCCCGAGGATGGGTCGTGAAAAATTGGTATCAAAGGAATTTGGTTCTATCGCAGAATTCAGGATTCTAATCTATTTTCTATGTGAAGCAATAGTGTTTAGTGTATTGAGTGTGGTTATCAGTCTAGGGAGTCTAGTGTTTGTGCGGCGGCCGACGTATCCGTACACCAGGACCCTGACTTCAGATTTCCGGCTCAATGCATGAAAACATTAATTGCATGTGTGTTTCAAAAGTTTTCTTTGTGATTACTTTGTGTCAGCTCACCAGGTATACAGTTTTAACCGTGGAAAACCTGTTTCATTTCAGGATGGTCCCACGACGACATCCATCTAGGGTTCAGAGCTTTGTGTGAGATGAAAACCCACCGAGCGACGAGGCCTTGGTGCATGGCCCTTTGACAGCAGAGGCACCGGTGGTACCTCTACCCGCCGAACCACCGATGCTACCAGCACTAGCCGCTGAGAGTTCACGTCACCTTAGTGCACTGCATGAGTTTCAGCGTCAGAGGCCGCCCAGGTTCTACGGGGAGATGGACCCTCAGGCAGCCGAGGATTGGATGGAGGCTGTTGATTGAGTTTTCAGGTTAGTGGTGACACCAGCTGACCTCATGGTGATCCTCGCAGCGAGCCTCCTGCACGTTGCAGCAAGAAGATGGTGTAGATTGATTCTCCAAGTGCACGGCATGGCATCTATTCATTGGACGGACTTTGAGAGCCTCTTCCACTTAGAGTTCGTCCCGGACACCCTCCGTGCGGTGAAAATCCCAGAAATACTACAGCTACGGCAGGGCAGCATGACAGTAGCCCAGTACTCGACGAGTTTTACCGATCTCTCACACTATTCCACCGACATGGTATGGGACCCATTCTTTAGGGCCCGAACATTCGATCAGGGACTCAAATGAGAGATCAGAGGTTCAGTTGTTTCTCACAGCATCCCGACGCAGACATGGGTGTTGGAGCGAGCCCTCTTAGTGTAGAGTGTCCTTGCTGAGCAGTCTCCAGCAGAAGGACCCACCACTAGCCGGCATGCGGCAGAGTCTTCTACAGTGGGCAGTAGACAGATGACACAGAGGTTCAAGAGGACTAGACCTACATGTGGTTGACCGCATGACACAAGATAATTTGTGCAAGGAACCCGAGGTGGAGAACAACTTACCATTAGCGGAAAAAGTTACTCCTGCGGCGGGGTTGGTCACATGGCTCGGGACTGTCCGACCCGCCAAACAGATGACCAACAGATGAATGAAGGACCTCCCAGGCAGAGGCATAGGTTCGATCGAGGCGGACTACATGGAGGAGGAGACCGTGCCAGGGGAGCTGGCCATGCAACTGGAGGTGGACGACGCTTCGAGGTGTTTCCACCACCACCACCAGGGAGATCACCCCGACCACAGGGAACGGGTGGATAGGGGAGAGTGAAACTTCAGGAACCTGAGGCCTATAATCATGGATCTCCGGGAGAAAATGGACAGGAGAAGGAGTAGCTCTAGACTTGGATACTTTTGTTCATGTTTCTTTTAGCTTTGATGATGTTTGTTTGTGGATGCATTGTGTCTTTGTACTTTGAGTAGCAGTAATAAAAGACACCTTTCCTGTGGCTTTTACCTTCCTATCCTCTTTTTATGTTGTTACTATGAGGTTCCGGTTTAAAAATTGTTGACTTGACCCTCACTTTGAGATACCTACTGGAGGAGACCTAGTAACCACACACTGATGCCGACAGTGTGACTCAACCCTTGAAGGTGAGAGTAACGGTTGGATCTCTTGGTAGTAGCATCAAGGCCTTACGAAGTCACCCTTGGTATGGATTAGTATCATCCACGTCGGGATTGGCTTTATTAGGAAAAGAATGTGGTTCATCCAGGGGATGAGACCGGATTTCCCTTATCGGCAAGGAAGAAATATTGGCAGCTCTTGTAGGACCAAATAAGGTCCAAGTAATCCAGGAGTGGATGAGGACAGCTCAAGGCCAACAAAAGGCTTATGCTGACAGGGGGAGGAGACCACTAGAGTTCGAGGATGGCGACCACGTCTTCTTGCGGGTCTCACCTCAATGTGGATTACGAAGATTTGGTCAGGGCGGCAAGTTATCTCCACGCTTCATCGGACCATTCCAGGTTCTCAGCAAGAGAGGCGAGGTGTCTTACCGCCCGACTCTACCACCTCAGTTGCACCGGGTGCACGACGTCTTCCACATATCTCAGCTGAGAAGATACGTGTACGACCCAAAACATATCATTGATCATGGGGAGATGGACTTTGACGATGGGGAGACTTTCACAGAGGTTCTAGTGGAGAACGAGGATCGACATGAGCGGGTCCTATGTGTATAGTTGATTCCTCTAGTGCGCTTTCACTGGTAGCACGGGAAGCTCCAGGAGAGCACATGAAAACGGGAGGCTCAGTTGTGTGCTCAGTACAACTTTTGTTTCCCTAGTTTGTGTTATCGCTTTACGGGGATGTAAATACCTGAGGTGGTTGTAATGTAAAGACCCAAAAATTTCAAGGGAATTTTTTTTCTTTATTTCCTTTGAGATTTTACGAGTACGCAGTTTCTGAAGGCACCTGATTCCAAGGCCCGGTGTGCCCGAAATCAATTTTAAATGTTTATCTTGGGTACGTTCAGTGAACGAATGAGCAGGGTTTCCTAAATTTTGAGCCGGTGCTCGGAACCGAAATCTGAGGGCACCGATGAAACCGCAGCGCAAAAATTTTCTTAGGATGACTTTTCCTAGAGTTGCATTTTCTCAGGAGGAGATGTTAAAAAAATGAGGAATAAAAATAAAATTGTTGACAATTTATTTTTATTTCTTTACCAATGGTAAGCATTGTGAAAAAGGGAGGTACAAGGAACATGGGGTGGGGCCCACACGAGCCCCCACCTCCATTAATTTCCTCAAAACCCCATTTATTATCCTCTCTAGCAATTAGTTTGCAGCTCCTCCACTTTAATTTTACATGCCAATGTAACGCCTCATTAAATGGGTCAACACACGTTAATTAATTCACGAATTCAATTTGATTTTTGAATTAATTTTGGTGTGTGTGTGTGTGAATAAAATAAAATAATACAAGATATTATTTTATTGTAGACGGATTCGTTGTGTGGATCAAAGTGGAGAAGTCTCTTGTGCTCTGAAGAACATTCTTCCGCATTGAAGAACGTGAAGAACGACGAAGAACGCTGGCCTTCGACGAAAGACGATGAAGAGAACAAGTTCCTTGGAGATCGATGATCCTTTTCTCCGTGATGCCGTGTACCGCGACGACGACGATCCTCTTCTACGCGATGTCGTGTACCGCGACACCCACGATCCTCTTCCGCGACGCCGTCTTCCGCGACGTCTTTTCCCGAGACGATCCTCGGTTGACAACTTCTTTGAGGTAGGAGATTTTATTGTTGTTGTTATTCATGAATTCTTCCATTGTCGTTCCTCATTTCATTTGGATTGCTTCCTATCGATTAACGGGAGAGGGTTGGACTGCAAAAACATGGCTGACCCTCCTCCCTTGTTTGTTGTGTTATTGCAGTTCGAAGGAAAGCGGCGCGGTGCAACGACACCACACGGGATCATACGGAAAGGGTGTGCGGCGCCGTCGTGCGGCACCATTGAAGTCGAACAAAGGCGCGGTGTCGTAGCGATGCGCCAGAGAATCACGAAAACACTACAACTGGAGCAGGTCCACGGAGGAGGGGTGCAGCGCCGTTGTGCCGCGCCAGTCGGACCAAGGCCGTGGCTCATACCGCGACGGAGCCGGGACCGGCGGCCAATTTCCGGCTGTCGGCGTCGGAGCAGGGGGACCGACGCGCGCTGGTCCCAGGGTGCAGATGCCGGTGGCCGGAGTGGGCCGCCCAGTTAGGGGGAGAACCGGGGGTTCGAAACACCCAGATGGAGGCAGGAGTGGCCCCCATGTGGGTGCCACGTTAATTGAGACAGGGGGCAGCACCCCCCCTCCTTGATCGCCAGCTCGGTGTAACCGAGGTGGCCCGCGAACCGCTAGCGTGCCGGGCCGGGCCACGCCGGCTGGGCCAGGCCGGGCCACTCCCTGATGGGACGGACCCAGACCCGGGTTAGGTTGACCCAGTTCTGGGCGACCCAGGGAGGTTGGGTCGGGCCGGTCCTAGACCCCCCCATTTCACACTGTTTTCCGTCTTTTGCCCATATGATGGGTTACGAACCTCCGAACGATGGACCGTCAGTTGAGATGTGATTCTTGGATCAATAAGGTCGTTTCGGTATACTACAATCAAGGTTTCGGAGAATTTGGGAATGGCCGGGTGGGTTCGAACATGAAACCAACGGGGCCCTCAAAGCTGAAACACTTATAACATGAGCTCCAGACGTCCGATTGGTATTCCATCGACATTGTTGGATTCCTCTTAGTGAGACAGACCTTTTGGATTCTTCCGCTTGAGGATTGGATACAGATAGAGTGCGGTCGGGTTGGTTTTGACTTAAAAACCAATAGGGCCCCTGGGATGAAAAATCCAATAACTCTTAGACTGGGCGCCTGATTGACGCGCCGTCTATTGCGTTGTGTTCCTTTTGACGAGACGGAACATTGGGATACATCAACTCCGGACTACATGTCAGTTGATGTATCGACCTCTTGGCTCGTGGAGTGGACCCTCCTGGAACGAGTGTGCTGTGTGCGGAAACCCTAGAGCTGGCTGAGACTTAACGACCGCTGATCACTCGACTCGGTGTGTTTCAGTTAGACTAGTGGAGAGCGCTTCGTTGTAGCGGCAGACCCATAGTGGAGGAGCGCTTGGTTGTAGTGGCAGACCCGCGGTACATAATAGAAGGAGTACCTTTGGAGGCTTTGAGGGGGAGCTCTTGGTTGTAGCGGCAGACCCACGATGGAGGAGCGCTTGGTTGTAGCGGTAGACCCACGGTACTGAACAGAAGGAGTTTATCTGGAGGATATGAGGGGGGGGGGGGGGGGGGTGCTTGGTTGTAGCGGCCGACCCACGGTGGAGGAGCGCTTGGTTGTTGCGGCAGACCCGTGGTACTCAAAAGAAGGAGTACCTCTGGAGGCTATGAGGGGGAGCGCTTGGTTATAGCGGTAGGCCCATGGTGGGAAGCGCTTGGTTGTAGTAGCCGGCTCACAGTACTCGACAGGTGGAGTACTGCAGCAGTCCAAGGTTTATGCGAAGCACTTGGTTGTAGTGGCAGGCCCACTGTACTCGATAGAGGAGGAGTTTCCCCAGAAGCTATGGTTTCGACATCATGATTAAATCCTGGTTTGAGCTTAGTCTTGGACTTCAGTCATTATCTTCGATATGATTGACTTTCTTTCCTTTGTGGATTAGGTTGTGTTATCCTGTGTGGATTGGTTGTGCTATCATGTGTGGACATAATCGAACTTGGGCTCGAATGTTGGATCCAAACTGGGATTGATGACTTGGGTATATGTATGGGCGTATACATAAGTAGTGTTGGATGTTACTTTGTGATTGTATCTTTTCCTTGTGGTTTATCCTTTGTGGATTCAGGGTGACCTTCGGGGGTCTCAGGGTCCCTACTAAGTATCGTATACTCACCCCTACACAGGATTCGCCCGCACTACGTTGTGTTGGTTTCAGACGACACACATCACTATCGAGGTTGAGGCTTCTAGAGATGGACGGTTCCCAGTGGAGGAACCCATGACGATTCGGTACCTGGAGGTGGACCACTGGACGAGACGCAAACAGGGTGGATGGTAGGATACCGAGGAGCCGAGGAGGCTATCTGTACTGACCCTTTAGGTGGGATTTCTAGTGGGCGGCTCGGCATTGTTGCTTTACTTTTCAGTTGCTGTACATCCTTTCCAGTTGTACTTTACTTTTAGTTTGGGTTTGTATTCTAGCCCATTTACTTTTCCGTACTTACTTGTACTCAGCTTACATAGTGTTTACTCTGCTGGATTACTTTTTGGTGTTGTTTAATTTCTAAAGGAAATGCCTTCCCCTTTTGTCGGGATTTACGCCTTTGGTGCTGGTCGCCAGCCCCTGGCCTATGGAAGGCGGGCTTGGGGTAGTCACGGCACATGCCCCGAGGACGGGTCGTGACACATTGGGATAGATCTGTTGGCAATGTGGCTAAGCCAGACTCGGATGGTGCTCAACCCCATTTTATAAGAACAATATCGACTCTGGGTAAAGTCATACCTCAAGAGATACTTGGTCATTTGAAAGATTTCCTTGGACAATGTCACGACCCGTCCCCGGGACCCGTTCCGTGACTACCCCAAGCCCACCTTCCATAGGCCAGGGGCTGGCGACTAGCACCAAGGCATAAATCCTAGTAAAAAGGCAAGCAATTTCCTTTGTAAAGTAAACAAACACCACAGAGCAATAAAACAGTAGAAGTAAACACTAAGTAAAAACTGAGTACAACAGTAAGTGAGGAAAGGTATGTGGGCCAATATACAAACCCAAACAGAAAGTAAAGTAAAACTGGAAAGGAAAACAACAACTAAAAAGTAAATCCGCAACGCCGATCTATCCACTGGGAATCACACCTGATGGGTGGGTACAGATAGCCTCCACTGCTCCTCGAGTCCAGCCAACCGCTCTGAGTACGTCCTGCCCAGTGGTCCACCTCCAGGTATCGTCCTGCTCCGCAAGCCTCAATCCCGATCAGCGCTATCCGTCGTCTGCAACCAACATAATGTAGTGCGGGCATAGCCCGTGCAGGGGTGAGTTTGAGCTACTCAGTAGGGACCCCGAGACCCTCGAAGGCCTCCCAGAATCCACAAAGGATAATCCACAAAGGAAAGATAAAAACACGAAGTAACATCTGACACTGCTTAGGTATATGCCCATACATATACCTAAGTCATCAATTCTCGTTCGGATCCAACATCCGTGCCCAAGTACAACCCAGTCCACACAAGAAGTAAAACGTAAATCCACACAGGATAGCACAACACAATCCTCATAGGAATGCAAAATAGGATTCAGCTCACACAGGTATACTACTTCGTAAGACGATAGAGATGATCATATGTAGCCACTGATTCATCAAAGCTGTCAGACCCATAAAGGATCGGTAGGTACTAACCCCCGCAAAGACCCACACAAGATCGATCATGAAGTTGGATCCATAACTATTAGGAAACTCTATCTCTATAAAGTACAATGGTTATGCCGCTGCAACCAAGCGCTTCCCTATAACCTTGGACTGTTGTAGTACTCCACCCATCGAGTACTGTGGGCCTACTGCTACAACCAAGCACTTCCCACCATGGGTCTACCGCTACAACCAAGCGCTCATCTTCCATGGGTCTGCTGCTACAACCAAGCGCTCCCCCGTGCTGCTACAACCAAGCACTTTTTCGTTATAGGTATGCCGGTACAACCAAGAGCTCCTCCATCGTGGGTCTGCCGCTACAACCAAGTGCTCCTCTACCGTGGTTCTGCTGCTACAACCAAGCGCTTCCCACTGGGCTATCCGTAACACACCAAGTCGTTCGATCAGCAGTCGTCAAGTCTCAATCAGCTCTAGGGTTTTCGCACACAACATGCTCATTCCGGGAGGGTCCACTCCACAAGCCAAGATGTCGATGCATCAACTGACATGTAGTTCGGAGTTGATGTATCCCAAAAAGTACCGTAGTGGTCACTACCGGACCCACGGAGGATTCTTGTACTGTCTTCATTGTCGTCGCAGATGCAACCAGCTCTAGGGTTCCCGCACACAGTAAGATCGTTCGGCAGGGTCCGCTCCACGAGCTGAGGGGCTGATACATCAACTGACACATAATCCGGAGTTGATGTATCCAAAAGTTCCGTATCGTCAACAGGAACTCAATGCCATAGACGGTGCGTCAATCGGACGCCCGGTCTGGGAGCTATTGGCTTTTTCATCCCTGGGGCCCGGTTGGGTTTTAAGGCAAAACCAATCCGACCGTACTCCACCTATGTCCAAAAGTCGGGCGGAGTAAGCCAAAAGATCTGTCTAACTTAGAGGAATCCATCAAAGTTGACGGTACGTCAATCAGATGTCCGGAGCTCAAGATATGAGCGTTTCTGCTCCGAGGGCCCGGTTGGTTTCGTGTACGAACCAACCCAGCAAAACCCCAAGTACTCCAAAACCTTGATTGCGATATACTAAAACGACCTTCTCGATCCAAGGATCACATCGCCACTGACGGTGCGTCGATCGGATGTCCGCAGCTCATGTTATGAGGAAAAGACCGAAATGGTCCGAAAACGGGGGTTTGGGCCCGGACCGACCTGAACCAACCCCCCCCTGAGTAGGCCCGAACCGGGTTGACCCGACCCGGTTCTGGGTCCGACCCGGCCTGGGCGTGACCCGGACCGAACCGGCGGGTCAACGCGGCCGGTTACGGCCGGGCCGCCGTGTCCCGTGCTCCTCCGGTCCCGCGCGGTCGCGGGACCGCGCAGCTGCCACATCGGAGTTTCTCCACGGCGGCGCGCCGGGCGCCGCCGCCTTCCGCTGCCTGCGCCGCCATGCCGGCGGGTCACTCCGCAGACCACCAGACGAGTTCTGGTGGTCAGAAATTCACATTGTCTTCACCAAAGGTCCTCCCGGGGTCCGTCCTTCACTATGAGGACCCCGCGTCGCCTGTGAGGCCTGCTTTGTCGACGTCTGCCGTTTCGCACACCAAGAATGAAAGGGGAGGTGGGTTTAGACTTGTTTGTTAGTCCCCACCCACCACGTTAGCAGTTTTAAAAGTCTCATAACCAAAAAAATAGTTTAATCAAACACCGCGGGTATAAATCATAAAGATTTAAATAAAACAAACCCATACCTCGTCGTTGTTGTCGAACGTGAGTTCTTCGCGGAATTGACCGTCGCGGAAGGAGAGGATCGTCGTGTCGCGGAAGGGTGTCGCGTCGACGATCTCTGAGGGTTTAAAGAAAACACAAATATTTAATGTCACGTTTAAACCCATGTTGAGGATAAAATCCACAAAGGAAATTAAAAGATCCGTAATCCCCTACCTCAATCTGTGTTGATCGAAGATTGTCGCAGGGAAGGATTGTCATGGAAGAAACGTCGCGGAAGGAGATTTGTCGGCGTTGCGGTACACGACGTCACGTCGTCGATCTCCGAGGGTTCGGCATTCTTCGTCGCCTCCGCGTTCTTCGCGAAGGAGGATGAAGAACATAGAGTTTCTCCAAATCCTCTCAACAAGCCACCCACAAGAAAAACGTGCGTTGGTCTTATTTCATTCCATGCCAACAATTTGAAAAACAAGTTAAGAAACGAACCATTAATTTGGTGAATTAATGGTAATGACTTAACTGTCCAATTAATAGGGGTGTTAAGAGTTTAATAAAACGCACCGGTTGACTTTCATTTAAGAGGGGTTTTCGCGGGTGCGTTACATAGAGGAAAAGAAATGGTGGGGCTCGTGTGTGCCCCACCTCACAAATATCCTACCATGTGGGTAGGATATTTTGGGTTCCACCCTATCTGCATAAACTCATCTTAAGTGGCTTTATGTGTCTTTAAGAGAAATAAAATAAAGTGTTGCACCACTTTCATTTTATTTCTTAACTTAACCCCAAAAACTAAAAACCACACCCGAGAAAACGTAACTCTAGAAAAGGGGTTTCTAAGCAAATATCGGCGCTGCGATTTCATCGGTGCCCTCAGAATTCTATTCCGAGCACCGGTTCAAAAGATAGAAAAACCTGCTAGTTCGTTCACTGAACGTACCCGAGCTAAACTTCGGAAAATGATTCCGGGCACACCGGGCCTCAGAATCAGGTGCCGTCAGAAACTACGTCCTTGTATAATTCAAAACAAAAATTGAGGAAAAAAAATTTCCTAGAATTTTACGGGTCTTTACATCACTCCCACCTCAGGGCTTTACGTCCCCGTAAAGATACATCATAAACTATGGAAACAAATGTGGGAACTGAGCACGCATCTGAGCCTCCCGCTCACAAGTGCTCTCCTGGAGGTTCCCGTGCTGCCATCCGATGTGTACTAGAGGAATCGATCATCCACATAGGACCCGCTCCTGTCGATCCTCGATCTCCACTGGGACCTCTGTAAATGTCGCCCCATCATCGACATCCAGCTCCCCATGGTCAATGATATGCGTCGGGTCATGCACATATCTCCTCATCTGAGATACATGGAAGTCGTCGTGCACCCGATGCAACTGAGGTGGTAGATCCAGGAGATATGTCACCTCTCTAATCCTACTAAGGACCTGGAATGGTCCAATTAAGCATGGAGACAACTTTCCGCCTCGGCCAAATCTCCATAATCCACGTCGAGGTGAGACACGCCAGAAGATGTGGTCTCCATCCTCGAACTATATTGGCCTCTGCCTTCTGTCAGCATAAGAATTTTGCCGGCTCTGAGCTGTGCTCATCCACTCTTGGATGACTTGGACCTTTTGGGTCCTACCTAAGCTGCTGATATTTCTTCTTTGCCAAGAAGAGAAATCCGGTCTCATCCCCTGGATGAACCACGTTCTTCGCCTAATACAGTCAATCCCATCATGGATGATACTAACCCATACCAAGGACGACACCGTAATGCCTCGACGCTACTACCAAGAGATCCAACTAATACTCTCACCTCCAAGGGTTGATTCACACTGTCGGCATCAGTGTGTGGTCACTGGGTCTCCTCTAGTAGGTATCTCAAAGTGAAGGTCAAGTCAACAGTTTTTAAACTGGAACCTCTTAGTAACAACATAAAGGGAGGACATAAAGGTAAACACCAAAAGAAAAGTGTCTTTTATAACTGCAACTCAAAGTACAAAGACACAAAACATCTACAAACAAACATCAACAATGCTATAAGCATCATAAACAAAAGTCTCCAAGTCTGGAGCTAGTCCCGCTCTTGTCCATCTGCTCTCGGAGCTCCATGATCGTAGGCCTCAGCTGCCTGAAGGTGAGCTCTCCCATGTCCACCAGCTCCCTGCGGTTGGGGTGGACCTCCTGGTGGTGGTGGTGGCAACACCTTGAAGCATCTTCCACCTCCAGCTGCATGTCCAGCTCCCTTGCCACGGTCTCCTGCTCCATGCGATCTGCCTCGATCAAACCTCTGGCACTGCCTGGGAGGTCTTTTGTTTATCTGCTGGTCATCCGTATGGCGGGTCGGACAGTCACGAGCCATGTGACCAACCCCGCCGCATGAGTAACACTGTCCGCTCATGGTAAGTTGTCCACCCCGGGTGCCTCGCACAAATGATTATGTGTCACGCGGTCGACCACCTGCAGGTCTAGTCCTCTTGGACCCCTGCGTCATCTGTCTACTGCCCGCTGCAGAAGACTATGACGCATGTCGGCTAGTGGTGGGTCATGCTGCTAGAGACTGATTGGTAAGGAAACTCTCCACTAAGAGGGCTTGCTCCAACACCCATGTCTGTGTCGGAATGCTGTGGGAAACAACTGAAGCACAGATCTCTCGCCCGAGCCCCTGCTCGAAGGTTCGGGCCCTAAAGAAAGGGTCTTGTACCATGTCTGTGGAATAGCGCGAGAGATTAGTAAACCTTACCGCATACTGGGCTGCTGTCATGCTGCCCTTCCGCAGTTGTAGAAGCTCCTGGATGTGCACCGCACGGAGGGTGGATGAGACAAACTCTGAGCGGAAGAGGCTCTCAAAGTCTGTCTAGAGGAGAGATGCCTCATCGTGCACCTCGAGCATCAAGTTCCACCATCTTCCTGCTGCCGTGTGTAGTAGGGTCGCTGCGAGGATCAGAATAAGGTCTGCTGGTGTCCTCACTAACCTGTAAACTCGTACTACTGCCTCCAGCCAATCCTCGGCTGCCTGGGGGTCCATCTCCCCGCAGAACCTGGGTGGTCGCTGACGCTGGAACTCGTGCAATGCACTAAGGCGATGTGCATCGTCAGCGGCTGGGGCTGGTAGCATCGGTGGCTCGGCGGGTAGAGGTACCGTCGGTGCCTCTCTTGTCAAAGGGCCCTGTACCGAGGCCTCGTCACTCAGTGGGCTGTCGTCACGTACAACACTCGGAACCCTAGCTGGTTGCCGTCGTGGGGCCATACTGAAAAGAAACAGGTGTGCCACGGTCAAACAGTATACCTGGTGAGCTGACATAATGTAATCACAAAGAAAACTTGAAACACACATGCAATCAATGTTTTCATGCATTAAGTCAGAAATCAGAAGTCAGGGTCCTGGTGTACGGATATGTCGGCCGCCGAACCAACACTAGAATCCCTGAACTGATAACCACACCCAATATGCTTAACACTATTGCTTCACATAGAAAAAGATCATAGTCCTATGTTCTGTGGTAGATCTGAACATCTCTGATACCAATTTTTCATGACCCGTCCTCAGGACCCATGCCGTGACTACCCCTAGCCCGCCTTCCATAGGCCAGGGGCTGGCGTCTAGAACCAAGGAGTAAATCCCGGTAAAAAGGGAATGCATTTCATTTGTAAAGTAAACAAACACCACAGAGCAAGAATGCAGTAGATGTAAACACTAAGTAAAGACTGAGTACAACAGTAAGTGCGGAAAGGTATGTGGGCCAGTATACAAACCCAAACTGAAAGTAAAGTACAACTGGAAGGGAAAACAACAACTGAAAAGTAAAGCCGCAACGCTGAGCTGTCCACTGGGAATCCTACCTGAAGGGTGGGTACAGATAGCCTCCACTGCTTCTTGAGTCAAACTGACTGCTCTTAGTATGTCCCGCCTAGTGGTCCACCTCCAGGTACCGTCCTGCTCCGCAATCCTCAATCCCGATTAGCGTTGTCCATCGTCTGTAACCAACACAACGTAGTGCGGGAATAGCCCGGGTAGGGGTGAGTATGAGCTACTCAGCAGGGACCCCGAGACCCTCAAAGGTATCCCAGAATCCACAAAGGATAATCCACAAAGGAAAGATACAAACACGAAGTAACATCTGACACTACTTAGGTATATGCCTATACATATACCTAAGTACTCAATTCTCGTTCGACTCCAACATCCGAGCCCAAGTACAACCCAGTCCAGACAGGAAAGCAAAACGAAAATCCACATAGGATAGCACAAAACAATCCTCATAGGAATGCAAAACAGAATTCATCTCAGACAAGTATACTACTTCGTAAGATGATAGAGATGATCAGATGTAGCCACTGATTCATCTAAGCCGTCGTACCCACAAAGGATCGGTAGGTACTAACCCCCACAAAGACCCACATAGGATCGATCATGAAGTTTAATCCATAGCTATTGGGAAACTCCTTCTCTATCAAGTACCGTGGTTATGCCGCTACAACCAAGCGTTTCCCTCTAACCTTGGACTGCTATAGTACTCCACCTATCGAGTACTGTGGGCCTGCTACTACAACCAAGTGCTTCCCACCACGGGTCTACCGCTACAACCAAGTGCTCCTCTACCGTGGGTCTGATGCTACAACCAAGCGCTCCCCCATGCTGCTACAACCAAGTTCTCCTCCGTCGTAGGTATACCGCTACAACCATGCGCTCCTTCATCGTGGGTCTGCCGCTACAACCAAGCGCTCCCCCTCATAGCCTCCAGAGGTACTCCTTCTATTGAGTACCGCGGGTCTGCCGCTACAACCAAGCACTCCTCCGCCGTGGGTCTACTTCGACAACCAAGTGCTTCCCACTGGGCTATCCGTAACACACCAAGTCTTTCAATCAGCAGTTGGCAAGTCTCAACCGGCTCTAGGGTTTCCTCACACAGCATGCTCGTTCCGGGAGGGTCCACTCCACGATCCAAGAGGTCGATGCATCAACTGACATTTATTATAGAGTTTATGTATCCCAAAAAGTACCGTAGTGGTCACTACCGAACACACAGAGGATTACCGTACTGTCTTCATTGTCGTCGCAAGTGCATCCAGTTCTAGGATTCCCGCACACAGCAAGCTAGTTCGGGAGGGTCCACTCCACGAGCAGAGGGGATGATACATCAACTGACACATAATATAGAGATTATGTATCCAAAGGTTCTGTATCGTCAACAGGAACTCAACGCCACAGACGGTGCATCAATCGGACACCCAGTCTGGGAGTTATCGGATTTTTCGTCATAAGGGCCCTGTTGGTTTTTAAGGAAAAACCAATCCGACTGTACTCCACCTGCGTCCAAGCCTCAGGCAGAGTAATCCAAAAGATCCATCTCACTTAGAGAAATCCATCAAAGTTGATGGTATGTCAATCAGACGTCCGTAGATCAAGATATGAGCGTTTTCGATCCAAGGGCCCAATTGGTTTTGTGTACGAACCAACCCAGTGAATCCCCAAGTACTCCGAATCCTTGAGTGCAATATACCGAAACGCCCATCTCGATCCACGAATCGCATAGCTACTGAAGGTGCATCGATTGGAGGACCGCAACTCATGTTATGAGCAAATGACCGAAAAGGACCGAAAATGGGGGTTTGGGCTCGGACCGACCCGGCTGGCGCGGCCCTGGCCAGCCTGGGCGCGACGCGGCCTGGCCTGGGCGCGTCCCAACCCAAACCGTCGGGTCGGCTCAGCTTGTTACGGCCGAGCGGAGCGGGGGGCGTGCTGCCCTCGCGTGAGAGAACCGCGGCCCCGCGTGGGGCCACCCTTTCCAGCGGATGCGGCTGGGCCGCCACGTCCCATGCTCCTCCGGTCCCACGCGGTCGCGGTCCCACACTGCTGCCGCCGCGGCTTCAGCCGCAGCGGTTCTCAACGGCGGCACGCCGGGCGCCGCTGTCTTCTGCCGCCGGCGCCGCTGTGCCGGTGTGGCGCACCGGTAGGTCGCCCCGCGGACCACTGGACGAGTTTCGATGGTCAGAAATTCACTCTGTCTTCGCCAAAGGTCCTCCCGGGGTCTGTCCTTCACTGTGAGGACCCCGCGTCCCCCGTGCGGCCTACTTTGTCGACGTCCGCCGTTTCACACACCATGAATGAACGGGGCGGTGGGTTCGGACTTATTCGTTAGTCCGCACCCACCGCATTAGCAGTTTTAAAAGTCTCACAAAAAAATAGTTTAATCAAACGCCGTGGGTATAAATAACAAAGATTTAAATAAAACAGACCCCTAACTCATTGTTGTTGTCGAACATGAGTTCTTCACGGAATTGACCGTCGTGGAAGGAGAGGATCGTCGCGTCGCGGAAGGGCGTCGCGTCGACGATCTCCGAGGGTTTAAAGAAAACACAAAGATTTAATGGCATGTTTAAACCCATGATGAGGATAAAATCCACAAAGGAAATTAAGCGATCCGTAATCCCCTACCTCAATCAGTTTTGATTGAAGATTGTCGCGGGGAAGGATTTTCGCAGAAGAAACGTCGTAGAAGGAGATTTTTCGGCATCACGGTACACGACGTCGCGTCATCGATCTCCGAGGTTTCGACATTCTTCATCGGCTTCGCGTTCCTCGCATTCTTCGCGTTCTTCGCGTTCTTCGCATTCTTCACGAAGGAGGGTGAAGAACTTAGAGTTTCTCCAAATCCTCTCAACAAGCCACCCACAAGAAAAACATGTGTTGGCCTTATTTTATACCATGACAACAATTTGAAAAACAAGTTAAGAAAGGAACCATTAATTTGGTGAATTAATGGTAACTACTTAACTGTCCAATTAATAGGGGCGTTAAGAGTTTAAGAAAACGCACCGGTTGACTTTCATTTAAAAAGGGATTTCACGAGTGCGTTACTTAGAGGAAAAGAAACGGTAGGGCTCGTGCGGGCCCTACCACACAAATATCCTACCAAGTGGGTAGGATATTTTGGGTTCCACCCTATCCGCTTTAACTCAGATTAAGTGGCTTTAAGAGAAATAAAATAAAGTGTTGAACCAATTTTATTTTATTTCTTAACATAAACCCAAAAACTAAAAACCACACCCGAGAAAACGTAACTCCGGAAAAGGCGTTTCTAAGACAATACCGGCGCTGCAATTCCATCGGTGCCCTCGGAATTCGATTCCGAGCACCGGTTCAAAAGTTAGAAAAACCCACTCAATTCGTTCACTGAACAAACCCGAGCTAAACTTCAGAAAATGATTCCGGGAACACCGGGCATCGGAATCAGGTGCTGTTAGAAACTACGTCTTGTAAAATTCCAAAGAAAATTATGAAAAAAAAAATTTCCTTGAATTTTACGGGTCTTTGCAAACGGGCTTAGTGGTATTGGATACTTTGAAAAATGTTCCTCAACGATACCCTCAAGACGGGCTCGGACTCCAACTCTCATCTTGAACCTTAATAATAATGTACTAAAGGTTTATATTAATTCCACTTGAGCCTCCTGAGTTTCGAAATATTCTTCTGGTTTGTTTAAGCACACATGGATGACTCTTGACTTATACTAGAAATTAAAGAACATGCATGGGTTATGAATCTATTTTATTTTACCTTACTTTTCCAGGTTTTATATAAATATGTGCTTATGTGAGTTTTTCATATAGGTACTCTTTTTAGACTTCTGACTTAGGATGAAGTAGGAGATTAGGCATGGGTGCCACTTGGAACCGGATCCAAGATATTTATTTTATTTCACTTAATTAATTATCTAAAATTTTTATATAATGGAACACTACATTTTATCATTGCAAAAAATGGAACGGTTAAGACACATTGGTTGTCAGCCAAAATGGATTTTATCTCACCCCCTGCTTGAGCACCATTGACACCCGAGTTGATTACATTCTTGCAGATATAGACAAAGTGAAGTGGGTTGTTTCCAATGTAGGATTCTTTTTTACTTCATAAGATGGAGAATGTGGCTGATGACCAAGATTTTCTCATGATGAAGTTGTTTCATTGTGTCATTTCATTTAGTTTACAGTATGATTGAGTCTCTGTTTTCTGTAATTTCATTTTAGAAATGAATCAGGGAATGACATCATTCTGAAAGCTTCCACTCTTGAGTATTATTCAGTTGGATTATTTATATTTCTTATGTTGCAATTTATTCATTTATATTCTTTCCATAATTATTATTTAATTGTTTTTTACTTCTGTTGTGATATTTCATATTACTTATGATGGTATAGTCTCCCCCACAGACATGAATAAGGCCCTTGTTGTTATTCGAAAACCGTTGGTGTTCTGAGAGATGTGATTTGAGTGATGTAACCCACCGGTATATCCACTGTCTTAGAGGTGAGTCGGACAGGGACGTTACAAAGTGGTATCAGAGGTTGTTTTTTTTCTTTTGTCTTGCTATTTGGGGTTGGTAGAAAAGAGACTAGAAATTTGTCGAAACTTGGCTAATAGTCGTTCTAGGGACTGGTCACCCCACGTACGGCAAATGACCAAGTGTCTAAAGATGGTATTGTTGTTCATTCTTTTAGATGTTACAATTGATATGATTTTACCTTGAGTGATTGGTGTAATTTCCACTAATTATGAATTTATAAAATTTATGATATTTTTCAATTGGCATGTTATGGTATGGATATAGCATTACATGCATCGTAACAGGCATATAAGTAATAACATTCGATGCATAGTGCTATTCCATATGGTTTCATTTTAGGTTACTAGTTGATTAAAATCATTTTCCTTAAATGTGTTCCATGACTTGTAATTATTTAGCATTCCTTTTAGATACCATGTTTTGGTGATATATTTAGCATGATATCCTATTGACATGCTCCTTGTTTAATACCATGTTTTCCATGTATTATGATTCTATTCCTATTAGCATGTCTCTGTGATTAAAATGTTATGCTTCTGGGATTACAATATGTCTCTCTATATTAAAATCATGAAGAGACCTACTATCATTTTTTTTTGTGTAATTGGTTGCTTTCCTAAAATTTATTAGTTTCCTTAGAATGAGATAAAAATGCCAAAAACTATAAAGTGTGTAGTTTCTTATTAGGTTGAATGTCCCCCATATATCTTTGATGATATGTGTTTGAGCATGTTATAATTTCAAATGAATTAGTTAACTACCTAAAGGAACTACTAGGACCATGTAGGATAGATGGTTCATGTGCTTTATGAGATAACCCGGTATGGGTTTTGTGACTCTTAATAATTAAACAACTGTTTTTGGGTTGCATTCTAATGAACTCGGGTCAGCTTAGAGGGGCCCTTATATGTCTCTTTATCTGCATAAAAGGAATATTATGTGATATATTGCCTAATTAAGGATGATAGTTCCATTAATGTAAAATGTATTAAAATGTAGTTTTATTAATCTTTATTGTTTTTCTCTTAAGGTTTTGGTTAGGACCAAATACATTGTGTTTTGTTTGGAAAAATGGTACTAGAATTTTTGGTTAAATATTTTGTTGATTAAAGATTAAATGTGATTGAATAAAAAGGGTTTGGATATGGAACCTATAGCTATGTCCTCTATTTATGAACCTAGTATAAGGGTAGTTTGACACTCTCCTTGATTTTATTTGGAATATAACCTTTCACATGCCATTGTCTCTTGTCAGACACCCTTACATAAAATGACACCCTTGTTTGGATGGGTGGTAATGTTTTCCATGATGTTTGTTTTGGGCTTGAGCATCAAGAAATACTCATTTACATCTGGTTTTTATGCCTTATGAATGGTCGGTTTCTTCATAGGTCATTATACCTCTCTTCTCCACAGTGATATATGACTTGGTACGTCGTCAACTGAGTTAAAAGTCATCTTGCTTATGTATCACCTCAGGGTAGTATGTGTTCACATACATGGTGTTGTGGAGTGATTAACGTTGTGTCAACCCAGTTGATTTAAATGTTATCATCATGTCTTGTGCTGTTAAATACACTTTGGGTCATCATTCTAGTGATGTAAAATTGGTGTTAAATGAATCAAGTTCATCCCAATGCTCGAGATAACTTCCAGATACTCAGTGTTTTGACACACTAGCCAGTTTGGTTGGGCATTCATGCCAATTGTTTAATTTTTTTTCTTTCTAGTAATATTCTAATACTCTTAGTGTACTCTACATTAAGTAACGAGCATGTTCCCTATCTAGCCTTCATCATTGTTGCACTAAGAAGGAATGTGTCTTACTCCATAAATGTTTAAAAGTTTTTGTGATTTTTAGGGTTTTTTTCTTAGTGTTATGCGCTGAAACTTCTTTCATATCGAGGCTTTGGTTAGTCTTGAGTGACCCTTGGAATTTTTGAAGGAAATATTTGGAAGAAATCTTGTACAACAGTCGTTTAGTCTAACATGAACACTAGGTTGATGTCTCTCTGGGCTCAGTCAACAACCTGTTTTGGACGTCATGTCCATGTATCAACGTGTCACTCTTAAGCATGGAGTAAAGACTACCTAGTGTCAGTTCCATTCACTCCAATTATTCCAATCTGAGTTTACCCCAGACTTGTTATTTGGGATTGGTGATTCTTAAATTTGGTTAATCCTCGGATTTTAGGTATGAGTTTATGTGAATGTGTTCGTGATGAATTTGAGATACCTTATAAGAATTAATCACAATTCAGTTCATAAAACTCAGTCTGTCTAAGCTAAGTATCTTCTTAAATGGTCGGCCAGAGTGGCATGACTAGTTCTCTCTCTTATTTAATGAAGCAGCCAGTGAAGGAACTTTTTTTGGCACATCTCTAGGTTTGAGGAGTTTGGTTTTGGTCATTTGGGGATTTTCATAAAAAGCTATCCCAACTTGGTCTTTTAGGTTAATGGGAATCGACAGTTTTATCTGTTTCATAAATGAAGAAAGAAGTGTCTCTGGAATGATAAAGAGTGTGCCTTGTATGAAATAATGATGTTGTAAGGTTACCTGACTCAGAATATCCATCTATCGGACATTAAAACCTAAGGTTGGAAGTAACGTCGGCTATAAGATGTTGAGATGATGATATGGTCATGTCTCTAGCTGAACACGTCTGGATAGATAAAGTCTTAGTGTTTTAGTTGGAAAATGAGTGTTGTCTCAAATCATAATGGATTTTGTGCCATTTACCTAAATAATGTTTGAACGTGTGAATGACATTTAGTTAAGCAACACAACCTTTGGTGCGAGACTTCATGACATGTGTGTATTGGATGAAGGTTATGTTGTTTATGAAGGCTTCTCAGGGTAGAGAAGTTCTAATGTGGGAAGATTGTAATGTTCTATGTTTTGAACCAGATGAAAAAGCGTATGATTAAAAAAATTATGTTAACTTGGCTGGTCTGTTTAAAAAAAATGAGTGTCAAAACTTTTTATTCTGATAGTCATCACTGCGGTGTTGATAGATTAAAAACATTAGGTTTATTTTGTTCATACAAATGTTGGTTTCTTTTAAAAAAATAACTCTCAAATGGTGTGTCGAATGAGAAATTTGAGACCACCATTAGATCTTTAATGTCGATTTTACCCTGGGAAGGGTATAATTTTGTTTTGCATCAGGTGTTTGCAACCCTCGTACATGATAATAACATATTTATTTTTTATTAATTAATTATTCCAAGTTTTTTATAAAAAATAATTAATTTCTCAGAAAGGGTGAGTCAATTAGAAATCGGAGACCACCAACAGTTCCGAGATGTAGGGTTTACCCTAGACCATGTATAACCATTGTGAGCATTTGACATTTGGATATGTCTCACCCGATGATAATTTATTTGGGTTATAAATATTTTTATTAGATTTTAGAAATAATAATAATAATTTTATTATTAAAATTATTATTTTCGTTGAATGAAAATAATGAAAATACACTTCCATAATTAATAAATTTTGTCGTCATGTAAATAATAACTTGGTAATGTAATAAATATGATATTATTAATTATTCTAATTAAATACAAATGCACAATAAATATTTACTTAATAACCATTATCCTTTTTATAATGGTTTCCATTTTTAATTTATTAAGGGTTTCATTGATGAGTTATATTAAATAATAATAATTTTAATTACTTTAATATATAGACTTAAATCATGATGTATTCCATTTATGTTTTTTAGTCTAAATACTTAAAGCTACCTGGGTGCGCATTTATGAACCCTGTCGCGGGTCTCAGGCATCTATTAAATTAGTTAAATAATTGTTCGGCCATTATGTGAAATGTTACATCGCGCCATAGAGCAGTATTCTGGTTAAAAATATTTAAAAAGGATTAATCTAAATCACTAGAATTTAAAGGGTGATAAAAATAAATAATAAAATAGAAACATTTGGAGTGAAATTAAAAATAATTAAAATGAAGTAAACCCATTTTAATTAATTATTTTATTTCTTCCAAAATTTTATTTTCATTATTTTATTTATTTATATCCTTTTTTTCTTTTTTTTTATTTTCATTAAATTTACATTTTTTCCACTCCTCTCTTCCTCCCATCCATCTCACGCCATGCCTCCCCCTCTCCCTAGGTGGCACACCACATTATCCTACCTTTAGAAGATCATCACCCCTTTATTCGTCGTCGGTTTTCATCGCTGCTTGGTGCGCTGTGAATCTCTATATAAGGCTTATCCCACGTACCAAGAATCATAAGATTTCCTTCAATATCATTTGTACAGTTATCTGTAGAAAGAATTTACCCTATTTTTGAGTTTTTCAAAATCAATTTATTTCCTTCTATTTTAGGTCGAATCCAAACCTACCGCCAGTCATAGGATCATATGTCACCATTAGGTAAGGCATATAATCTTCTTTACTCAATTTGGTTTGGATTTATAAAAATGCATTGTTGTGCCGTTAGTCGGTGCTTACCGACTTTGTGAAAATTCACCCAAACTCATTTATTAATTTGGTTTTGGTTGTTGTTGCAACCTAATTGATCTGGATTTAATTTGTTTGAATTTTTGAAATGTGGTCGAACACCCCTTGGTCGTTCCGACGTGGTCAATATACATTTCGTTAGATGATAATTCGATTCAATTAATTACTTGTGTTATGTAGTGTTTTTATGTAATGTTTAATTTAAATAATTAATTTGGATTCATTATGAATTTTGATATTATTGATATTTAGTAGTTAGTTGTGCTAATTTATTTATTTATTTAAATGTGCATTTATCTACTTATGTTGATGAGTTATATTTCCTTGTTAAGATTGTTATGCTGAAATAGTTAATTTTTCACTATGTGATGTTTAGTTTAAATAAATAATTTAGATTAATTATGAACATTGAAATTTTAAGATCTTTGGTAGTTGGTTGTGCTAATTTATTTTTGTATTTAAAAGTGCATTTATCTGTTTATGTTGATGTGTTATGTTTCCTTGTTACAATTTTTATGTTGAAATAGTTAATTTTTCATTATGTGATGATTAATTGAAATAATGAAATTTTAATTTTTATGGAC
This sequence comes from Viscum album, assembly GCA_963277665.1. Taxonomy (NCBI): domain Eukaryota; kingdom Viridiplantae; phylum Streptophyta; class Magnoliopsida; order Santalales; family Viscaceae; genus Viscum; species Viscum album. The sequence continues at coordinate 2,057,017,753 of OY728133.1, read as the reverse complement.
ATTGAAATTATTGGATCTTTGTAAGTTTGTTGTGCAAATTTATTCATTTATTTAAAAGTGCATTTTATCTTCCTATGTTGACGTGGTATTTTCCTTGTTATGATTACTATGATGAAATAGTTAATTTTCACTATGTGATGAACGAGTGTACCAATTTAGTTTTAAGTTTCAATTAAACATGTTTTTGTTATATATATAGTTGTGAAAAAAATAATTAAATTCTAGGTAGGGAACAAATGTGGGTCCTGTATAATGGGCCTCGCATAGACCCTCTGTTCTTGACTGGTTACCTCTATGTGCCAAGGGGTGGTGTCATTGGACTTACTGAACATAGACTTCCACTAGATTTCTAATACTTATGAGTGATACCAGTTTTAAAAGTTCCCATAGGGATGAATTCATTGGCAATGTGGCTAATCCTTCCTCAGATGGTGATCAACCCCTTTTTGCGAGATTGGGACAGACTCAATGTAATGCCATCCCTCGAGCGATAATTGGTCATTCAAAATATTGACTTGGATAAGCATGGTGGTATTGGATAATTTGATGGATATTCAACAGTGATACCTTCAGGATGGGCTTATACTCCTACTCTAATATTGAACATTAAAAATGATACACTAAAGGTTTATTTTAATTCCACTTGGGCCTCTTGAGATTTGCAATATTCTTATTGTATGTTGAATCACACCTAGTTGACACTTGAATTAGACCAAAAGCTAGAGAAAAATCATGGGGTATTCCTCTCCCTTGTTTTAACATTCTTTTTCTAGGTTGTATATATATGTGTGTGTGTGTGTTTTGTATAGAGGTACTCTTTTCAGACTTTCAACTGTGGTTGAAGAAGGTGATTAGGCCTGAGTCTCGCATGGAACTTGTGCTGATTTATTTATTCCATTTCCCATAATTAATTATCTAAAATTTTTATATAATGGAAGACTGAATTTTTTCATTTTATGAAATGGAAATGTTTAAACACCATAGGTGTCGGCCTCCTGGGATGATTGTAATGTTCTATGTTTTGAACTAGATGAAAAAGCGTATGATTAAAAAAAATTATGTTAACTAGGCTAGTCTGTTTAAAACAAATGAGCGTCAAAAATTTTTATTCTGATAGTCGTCACCGCGGCGTTGATAGATTAAAAACAGTAGGTTTATTTTGTTCATACAAATGTTGGTTTCTTTTAAAAAAAAAACTCTCAAATGGTTTGTCGAATGAGAAATTTGAGACCACCATTAGATCTTTAATGTCGGTTTTACCATGGGAAGGGTATAATATTGTTTTGCATCAGGTTTTTGCAAACCTCTTACATGATAATAACATATTTATTATTTATTAATTAATTATTCCAATTTTTTTATAAAAAATAATTAATTTCTCACAAACGGTGAGTCAAATTAGAAATTGGAGACCACCAACAGTTCCGAGATGTGGGGTTTACCCTAGACCATGTATAACCTTTGCGAGCATTGGACATTTGGCTATGTCTCACCCGATGACAATTTATTTGGGTTATAAATATTTTTATTGGATTTTAGAAATAATAATAATAATTTTATTATTAATATTATTATTTTCGTTGAACACAAATAATGAAAATACTCTTCCATAATTAATAAATTGTGTCGTCATGTAAATAATAACTTCGTAATGTAATAAATATGATATTATTAATTATTATAATTAAATATAAATTCACAATAAATATTTACTTAATAAACATTATCCTTTTTATAATGGTTTCCATTTTTAAATTATTAAGGGTTTCGTTGACGAGTTTTATTAAATAATAATAATTTTAATTACTTTAATATATTGACTTAAATCATGATGCATGCCATTTATGTTTTTAGTCTAAATACTTAAAGCTACCTGGGTGCACGTTTATGAACCCTGTGGGGGTCTCAGGAATCTATTAGATTAGTTAAATAATTGCTCGGCCATTATGTGAAATGTTACATCGCACCATAGAGCTATATTCAGGTTAAAAATAATTAAAAAGGATTAAACTAAATCAATAGAATTTAAATGGTGATAAAAATAAATAATAAAAATAGAAACATTTGGAGTGAAATTAAAAATAATTAAAATGAGGTAAACCCATTTTAATTAATTATTTTATTTCATCCAAAATTTTATTTTCATTATTTTATTTATTTAAATCCTTTTTTATTTTATATTTTTCATTAAATTTACATTTTTTCCACTCCACTCATCCTACCATCCATCTCACGTCATGCCTCCCCCTCTCCCTAGGTGGCACACCACATTATCCTTCCTTTAGAAGATCATCACCCCCTCTCCCTTGGTGGCACACCACATTATCCTACCTTTAGATTACATGCTTGTAGATATTGAAAATGGGAAGTGGTATACTTCTGATGCTTGATTATTTTCTGCTACCTCGGATGGGGACTGGGGAAGTGGACCGAGATTTTCTCTTGATGAAGTTGTTTCTTTGCGTCTTTTCTTTCAGCTGACATTATGATTGAGTTTTTGTTTTCTGTACTTTCAGTTTACAAAAACATCATGGCGGGACAACATTTTGTGAGATTCTGCACTTGATTATTATTCCGTTAGATTACTTATATTTCTTCTACTGTAATTTATTCATTTATATGCTTATGATATTTATTATATAATAGTTTTTACATCTGCAGTGATATTACATATCAAGGAATATTCATTCCCACTGACACAAAAATGGCCCTTGCTGCTAGTCAGGAACCTTTAGTGTTTGATGAGACAAGCTTAAGGTCATGTAACACACCGGTCTGGACACTGTCATAGAGGTGGTCTGGGATGGGATGTTACAATAACTTTATACATATAAACTCATATATTTTAATGTAGAAACATCAACTAAATATTAATTAATTAAAAATATTAATCTTTTAAAACTGAAATTTATTTCTTTCCATATTAAAACTTCACAGCTACCAACAAGAATTAAATTCTTCCTTTACCAATTCAAAAATAGTTTTGGAAACATTTTAAAACATTGGATGAGAAAAATAAATTTTTAGGGACATAACATGAAGAAAAAAACTATTATTCATTTCTACCACTAAAACTCTATTGATTTTTGGCCTACATTCTTTACACAACATAAACACCTTTCACATCTCTAATCAAATATTTACCTGTGATTTTTTTCTTGACAATACACATCTTTTCTGTTCATTTGTATATGAAAAGAACATGTATCATGAAAAGAGACCTCTATGGGCTGACCTCTACATTATATGTTCTATCATACATCACCCATGGTTCATCATTCGTGATTTCAATTCTAACCTGGCTACTTATGAAAAAATGGGTACATCGCACTCAAATAATTATATTAGGGAATTTGAGTGTTCAATTGAGAATAATAACCTTATTTAATTCACTCTCATTGGTGCCAAATTTACATTGTATAATTGGCACTATAATAGAGTAGTCGCTATCCAATTGGATAAAGCTCTTGTCAATAATAAATCGCTAGAAAAATGGGACACTATTTCTAGAAATACTCTACCTAAAATACAATATGACCATCATCCTATTATGGTCAATATCTCTTACAAAACTACGAAACTCCATCTCTTATTCATATTCAACAAAGTATGGACTTTTGACTTAGAATGTTGCAATCTTATCAAAGAATTTTGGTCATCTACAGCTCACTCCAATGATGATTTTTCTTGTACTATTAATCTTAAACTCCTATAGCACAAGTTTAAAATCTTGCGTAGTGTAAAATATAAAAAAATTAACAATGATATCCAACTTTTGGATAATGACCTTCACCAACTTCAAAATAGAAAAACCAAATCTGACTTTTCTTCTGATCAGACCCATGAGATTAATATCTCGGTGAAACTCAACTCTCTCTTTTCTTTTTAAGATAATATTTGAAAACACGACTTCAAAATGAAATGGATATTTTATGGTGATAGGAATACTAAATTTTATAACTCTCTGCAAATATTTAGGAAATCTTGTAGACCATTAACCTCTCTTAAGGATGAAGAAAACCTCCGTGATAAAGACAATGACATTTCTAATCTTACTATTTCTTATTTAGAATCCTTATTTAATGGACCTAGCATCAATAAGGATTTTTTCATGACATTATTCTGACAATTATTACTGAAGAAGAAAAAACTTTCTTCCTAGACACTCTTCTTGATTATGAAATTAAAGACACTATCTTCTCCTTGAATATTGATAGTGTTATGGGACCCGATGGTTTAAACTACTGGTTTTTCAAGAATACTAGGGTATCATTCAACCTAATGTCTGAAAACGAGTGGGATCTTTCTTTTCTGGTGGTTTTCTTCTACATAGGATAAATGGACAATTCCGCTCTATGATTCCCAAAGTTGAAAATTCCTTTGAGATTCATCCTTTTCGGCCCATATCCCTTATAAACACTCTTTATAAATTCATTACCAAATTTCTAGAAAAACAGAATTTCCAATTTTACAGACAAAATCGTTTCTTGGAACCAATTTGGTTTCTTCAAGGGTAGATCCATCAATGATTTCATTTTTCTTTCCACATAATCCACTAATACCTTAAGAAACAAAAATAGAGGGGGTAATATAACCATTAATATTGACATAATGAAAGAATTTAATACTATGGATTGGATATTTATCTTTAAATTACATAAATGTATTGGATTTAGTAACACCTTAATAACAAAAATTAAACCTTAATTTCACATAGCCTCCATTTCTATATTGATCAATGGCTATCCCAAAGGCTATTTCAAATGCTCTAAAGGTGGAAAATAAGGAGATCCACTCTCTTCCATTAATTTTTCTATTACAGAGGATTATTTAAGTTACCTGCTCACTAGTCTAGGGGGGAACATAAACGCACTTTAATACGTGCTTTACGAAATTTCAATCCCCCACACATCTTTTATATGCAAAGGTCATCATTATTTTTTACAAGGAGAAAAAATAAAAACAAAAACACTCAAAAATGATCTCTCACACTGTGAGGAGATCTCAGGCCAAGTCATCAGCTAGAATCATTCTTATGTCTTCCTCGGAAGAAACATTCCAACTAATAAGAAAAAATAATATTTTTTACAATTTAGGTATTAAAGAAGGAACACTTATTTTCACATATGTTGGTGTTCCCAGTTTTTGGGGTAGGAACAAATAAAGCTATTTTACTAGCACTGTAGACCAATTAACAAATCATTCTTCTTTTTTAAAGGGGAAAACTCTCTCTATGGTGGGGAGAATCTTCCTTGTGAAGTCGGTCATTATTTTCAAAATGGTATATTCAATAATGGTTTATAAATGGCATGTCTGGATTTAACAAAAAATATTTAAATTAAAAACATTGTCTCACCTAGTAGTACTTTGGAAAGGAATCATGTGATTATTCCTTAGTATACCTATCTAAAACATCTTGGAAAGGTGGGTCTTGGCATCAATAATTTTACTCTTTTTAACAAGGCACTTCAAGACGAACTTACATGGAACCTGATCCATAGAGATTCTCCGATTTTTTCTTTCCTCAAAAACAGGTTCCTCAATAAACTGAAAAAAGAAACATGTGTTTTTTAACCCCTCCATCTAGACATACATCAAAAAAACATATTCCAAAATTAATATCAATTCTACATGTATGGTCTCCATGGAATCCTCTATGAGATTTTGGTTATACAATTGCACTGGTGCCAATTTTTCAACATTATTCCCTAATCAAACCACAAAAAAAGCCAATATGACCATCCATTATGTCATTAATTCCCAAATTTATAGTATCCCCAGATATTTCACTCAATTGATTAACAATTATACATTCTCAAACACACATTATTTCCTACTATTGAATCCTATTCATAATGGCATGCTTGATTCAATGAATTTTTACAAACGTCACTTCTATAATGAGGACAATGACCTTAGTTGGATCAAGATTTTCAACAAGCCTTATATAAAACCCTCTGGTTTTACCCTTATTAGAAATGTTTCTTATAACATTATCCCAACTAATGCTTGTTTACAATATTTTGGGATTAACATTTGTTCTAAATTTCATCTTCGTAATAAACTTATAGAGGATACCAATCACCTTTTTCATTCATGTGCCACTGCCGCTACACTATGGAATTAAATTTTTGACATCATTGATTGTAGATGGATGATTACTAACTTAATGAGTGATCAGCTACATCGTTTTTTGGATATGAATATATCTCATAAAATCATAAATCTTTTCCATGACACAATAGCTATGATTTTTCATATAATCTGGTATGATAGAAATGTAGTTTTTCATAGTAATTACTCACTCAACATCAATGTTGGTTGGATTCGGACTGTTATTTACATTTGTGAAGCAGCATTGATTCAAGAAGGGAATTTCTACAACTGAGTGAGGGATATCATGATTCAAATAAGGCTTCATGTTTATGGCATATTTCATCAACCACGACACACTTTTGATGTTTTTTGGAAACCCACACCTCCTGGGTGGATCAAATTCAATGTTGATGGTGCTTCTAAAAAAATCTGGGACCTGTAGGTAATGGGGCCATATTTATGAATCATCTTAATCATGTACTTAGATGTATTCTTTGAGTATGGGGGATTTACTCCTTTCTCTAAGATTAAATGATGAGTTTCATACATGCTATATCTTATGAAAAACACAAAGGATGGAAAAACATTTGGATTTAGTGTGACTCAACTACCATTGTCCAAGAACATTGGAATGGGGTGGTTCATCTGGCCTGGTCAGTCACTACTAGATTGATGGAGTCTCTTCGTTCAATCCACGATATCAATCATTTTACCACGCATACCTATCGTTTAGAGAATTTTTTTATGGAAGGGATTTCAAAAAAAGGATTAGGTCAGTACATCACTTGGTTGGAGGATCTCCCCGATGACTTACTTCCCCAGTATGTGAAAGATTTCAATCTAATCCCATTTTTTGGCTGATGTAATCTTCACATTTAATTTCAATAATACATTGGTAATTTAACAAAAGCGACACCTTCCTTAAAAAAATAAAAATGTCCAAGAACAACAACATGACCCTAATACATAAATCTCCAAAAAAACAATCTTTAGGAAAATAAAATTTCCATTTGGAAATTAATTTTTATTTTTAACAACATGTAAACTTATAATTTAATTTTTTTAATTTCCAAAATAAACTTATAAACCCATAAAAAAAATAAATAAGGAATCCTGAAATTATGAAAATTATCTTGTACCATATAATATGAAAAACATTTCTTTTTTAAAATAGTTTTATCTTGAAATGAGTATTTTTTTGAAAAATATTCTTAGACTATATTTAAAAGATTTTTATACTAACAATTAGTTGCATGGATAGTAAAAATAGATTCATTAATTAAATAAATCAGAAAATTTTACCCATATATTTTATTCATAAATATTTTATTAAATTAATTTATGGTTATTTTGATGATTTGTAAATATCAGAAATGTCATTCCAAGAGATATGTTTCGTGGGACTATAGTTAGTTCCCATGGGTATTATAATGATAGTTATTTTAAATGGAAGAAAACAACCAAACATGGAATGAAATTGTATCAATATCTTTCCATAATATTATATTATCTGCCATATAATTGTTTCCTCATATTAGGATGATTCTTTTAGGAAAAATTAGTGATAAATGATTGGTTTATTTTAGTATTATTTTCCAACTAACAAGAAATAGTTTTTCATTACTAATTATTATATCTATAAATTAGTTTCATTGAATTTTCTAATATTATAATATACATATTGAAATAATTTCTAACCATAATAATGGATTTATTACCATAATTTAAGGTGGTAATGGAAAACAAAAAATCATCATCCATTATTGTAGTGAATCAACATGTCACGAATGGTGTTTCAATTTTTAAGAATAAAAGGATACGATAATAAGATTTAAGGTGGATATTCTATTAACATAATAAGATTATATAATATATTGGATACATTATATTTAAAAAAACATTTGATAGAGGAGTTTAAGATAATTTATAAACAAAGAAATAAATCATTATCTTAATAGGGAAAGGAGAATTTTACATCTTGAATATCGTCTACCTGAGAACCTCCCCATAGCACTTGGTTTTCGTCTTTTGGTGAGATATGCAGGTCCGGAACATGGGTAAGAGGCTTGGAAATAGAATTGGTAATAATTTTAGAAATTTTCCAAAAATATAGTGTATGGAGAAGAGAATGTGTTGGGTGGTATTTATATTTATAGGAGAGGGGTGTTTAGGAATATTTTATTCATTAGCTTATTATTTTGGATCAAAACTAATAATAGTGTTGATTCTTGTGACTATGTATTGTAACCATTGTATGCGAGTTCTAAATAATATGTTCGTACCACATTCATAAAAGATATATTTCATAAAAACTAATTCATTTACAATACAATGTTAAATACCATAAATTATTGTATTTCTGTATTTACAAAAAATTAAACATTTTCAAAAAATACACAAACATCACTGTAAACATTTTTGAAGGTTTTGAATTAAAAAATGGACTTTATTTCTCGAAAATAGTTTTCATTATATAATAAATTTAATTTTTAATTATAATTTTCAATTAGTTGAAAAAACATTTATTTTACTATTATAACCAATTTTATAACTCTTTGAACAATTATTTACAGTCTCAAAAAATATTTTATAATTATAATAAAAAATTATTAATTTCTGAATATTTTTTTGATATTTTAATCTTTTTATTAATTATAAAACTATAAATAAACAACTATGTTTCAAAAAAAAATATAATACAAAATTTATCATTTTTAAAAAAATATTTAACTAATATATGATATAAATATATCATATTTTCAATTATGAGATCTATAAATGTTGTTTATTATTTTTTTTGTGGTTATTATTCTAATGGCCAGATTAATAATCATTATAGTAACATTACATTTTCAAATGGTGAGGTTATTATACCATTTGTATAGATCCTTTAATTTATACCACTTAATTGATTATAAATTTATAAAGAATTAAAGTATTTAATAATAGAATAAAAAAATTATTCAATAAGTACCAGGGTTGTTTTAGTGAAGTTTGTGGGAAGTTTACTGAAGTGGATGGAAATGAAAAAGAATTCATGCGATGATACATGGTTTGAAATGTTTCTTTTTTTTTTACAAAAATAGAAGTACATATATACACATTCTTGGTTCAATACATTATTTTTTATCCCTTGTGTGAGATATAGAGTTATTTTTGGAATCGTTAGTTATGAATATTTTTCTAAAGGTTCTAATTGGATGGGATTCATAGACATCACATATCAATTAGTAGTGCGAGGAGGAGCCCTTAGTGGTTAGTGTCTATCTAGAAAATTTTGGTCCTCATGATGAGAGATTTTGAAATAATATAGTCAATGGACTGGTTGTCAATGTTTTGTGAATAAATCAAATTTTATTATAGAAAATTTAGATGCCTGTAGAATGGAAAGATGATATTCTCCTTTACAGTTAAGAGAGATATCATGGATGACTGAGTGTTTATTATGAGTTGAAAGTTGCAACCCATAACCCATAAGTTAGTGAGTTTGAATCTTAATGTAGCATGATATTCAGGCATCAAGATCCGTTCAGTAGTTGAGGATCATATGGATGTCTTCCCTATGGAAATTCTTTGACTACATCACTTGTGGGAGATAGACTTCTCCATATTCTTTCACCACAGGAACACTCTAATATCTTCCATGGCATGAAGAAAATACCCTATCGAACTCCGAGATCTAAGTGTGTAGTTAGAACATATTCATGAATAGGGTTTTATTGTAATATTTGTGTCACCCTTGGATGAACATGTATTTATTTTGAAAAACAATTATGGGATCTTAATGAATTGTGTTAATTATCATAGCCTACATATGGAGAAAATAGAGAATAGGCACCCCATTATGAGGATTGATAAACTCTTAATCTTGTTGTGAGCCACAAATTTATTCTCAATAATAAATCTTAGGTCTATCTAGTACATGTAGAATGTTCATGATGGAAATAATATAAATACAACATTCTGATGTCACTACAAAAAATATGAGATTCTTGGTGATTAAATACGGTGTAAAAAAATTACCCTACCGTGTATGTGGATGTGAGGAAAGGAATATTCCATCCATATTGGAACTATTTTGTGGTTATTTACATTGATTATAAACTCAATTACTCTATGTTAGAGGATGAGTCGGTAGGGTACTTCTGTATGGTCCTAGAGATCCTCTGGGAGAACCAGCATTATAGTTATCTACCGAAGTGATAATTTTGGATACATGAGGTTCACGTTCTGAAACATTACATATCTAAGAATGGATTTTTAATTAATCTATTTATTATTTATGTAGTTATATATTGGGATTCATCCATGTTTGTTTTAGATTTGGTATATTTTCTAAGCTAGGTGGGTTACTACTAAAGGTTTATACCAAGAATTTCTAGGATAGAATCCCCTTTGATTTCCCTGATGCAGAAAAGTTAACTATTTATCTAGGATATGTAGTTCAAGGGAGCTGTAATGAAGATGAGTATGAGGGTGACCAGTTATACATAGTTGAAGCTACCATATGATAGTATGGATTATATATTGTTTTTCTATCCCGCTAGATCTATGATTGTCAGCACACTACTACAGAGGCAGGAAGTGGTCGCATATGGGTGGAGGTAGTTTTTACCATATGAGTAAAACAATGTTACTCATGAATTATATTTGGAAGTGGCAGTATTCACTCAAAATATATGGATTCACTATCTTATGGATGATTAATTATTAATTTAATCAGACTACCTAAGTATCTAATACATCTATACTCAAAGAGATTTTAAACTAGGACTGAGGTGATGGTTTCTTTTAAGATAGACTATAATTATTGGAAGAGAATTGTGATGGTGGACTCCTTATGTAGTAAGTACAAGACTTTCCTAGTGGATGATGAATATGAGTAGTTGGATTTAGTATATAAATCACATAGGGAGGATATGGTTTTATGTTTTATTCACTTGTTAGTGTTGACTCCATTATTACACTAGTGTGGGAGATATTCAAAGTTAGGATACATCAACTATCAGGTTCTTCATCACCATATATCCTTAGTATATTCAATAGATGGATTATATGAATGATGGAATCACATTATCCTTTTTAGTTATGAAAGGTTGTTTTGGTCCTGTTGTGCGAGGATGTGATGATAGATATACATACATACCTTTTTCATGCACACATTTCGGTGGAAAATATGAAGAAGGACCATAATAGAATGATTTGATAGGCTAGGATGAGGTGGAATTATGCTGGGTTTATCTCTTGGTGTACCTTGGGTTAAATACTATGTATGAGCCCTAGGTTTTGGATGGTTTTATAAAACTTATTTCCATAATAGAGTGGAATGGAATTCATTACCCTGGAATTTTTGATATGTCTACCACATATAACAATATTCTATGATAATATCTTGTTGATTGTTGTTCAAAATATGAAGATAAAAGACAAATTTCTATTAGGGAACAGAGCTCATTGGAAAGCCCAGAGATGCTTTTGGTCTATGAAGTTGTTGAGATTCATGTGGTACCCAACACTATCATTGATGAATGTGATTCTTGTTTTATGTAAATGTTATGGAGTGGTATGAATGAGGATTCTACGACCCATTTTATTCTGAACACATTGATTGCAACACCCCAAGTGTTTTTGAAATATATATTTTGGAATAAATTAATTATCATTAAGGTATTTTTTCACTATGTCAAAAATTTATTTAACATGACACCAAAATGGAATGTGGTATACAACAAAATTTTATCTTGGGTTACACACATCCCCAACATGGAATCTGTTACATGGAACACCAAGTATAAATACAAATATAATAACCGGATATATTATAATAGTTTTAATATATTAAATAAATATAATATATTTTTTTGATTATAATGATTCTAAAACCTAGTTAGTTTTTGTTTCATGTAAGGGAAACTTTCTTCGATATCTTACACTACACGCAAGAATGAATATTATAAGATAATGATATATTATTAAAAGATTATGATTTAATATAATAAGAAGTAACCTAAACATTTAATTAGTAGTAATTAATATTATTAGCTGAATTAGGAACATTCAGGGTTTATATATATATAAAATGAATTCATTGGTTACCAATTTATGATAAATGAAATTACGAACCAGATGAAAATAAAAAGAAATATTATTCTTGTTTTCATGCTTCCAAATTTGGATTTTCTTGGTAAAAAAATTAATCAAAACTAGAAGGTTATTTTAATGAAATATATATTTTTTATATTCAATAGAATATTTTTTATATTCAATCAATGGGAATGATATGCTTCAGATAAGAAAAAATCAACTTACACACATAGAAACCAATTTTTTATAAAGGCAAATATATAGTCTTTTAATGAAGATCCCTTTTTAAATTAAAATATTGACCTATGTTTAAAATTAATATGTAAAAAACTAAAAATTTTGGGTGAAACATAAATATTATGTTAGGGTAAGTTTTCGGTATTTTACTGTAAAGATTCATTTTTCAATGAATAGTGATCAATAATAAATTTTACATCAAAATTTCTAAATCGTCAAATTTATTTGAAAGAATAAATTATTTTTTGGATCAGTGTTAACTTTAATGTAGATCAAATTTTTTTCAATTATTCCAAATTTAGGTCATTGGAATCAATATCAATATGAAACTAAATATACAGACATAGAAATATTTCGAACGTTTTTACATAAAAAACCAGCATTTTCGTCCGCCCAAGAAGATGATTTTTATATGAATTTTTTCCACATATGTAATTAATATTTAGAAAACATGTATTAAATATTTGGAATATTAATAAATTATAATTTATTAGAAGACCAATTTTTTTACCTAAAATATTAGTGAATGCGATTTATATTAATTACAATTATTAAGGTTAAATTAAGGATAATAAGTGATTAAACCAAAACTATACTGCACAAAGAGACATATAAACTTGTAAAAAACTATTGGTTGGAGATATATATACCCTATCCTCCATTTAATAGAAATGGGTCCATTATTCGAGAAACATATAATGTGAACATGTGTACTAAATTCTGTTTTCAAAATATTACAAAAGGGCCAATCCGACTCCACTATAATAGGCCACCACTTCTTCCACTTCCTCGAACCTCTAAAACCAGGTAGGTTCAGAAAATGTATTCCTTCCAACAACCTTCACCTAGATTTTGATGCCTCTAATTTGGCAGAAACGCTTCCATGGAATCCATTTAGTAAAAACCAAAAGGTGTAACCCGATTTTTTAGGTAACAATTTACAACAATCTATTTTCATTAATTTTCTTCTCCAATCCATATAATATTCATAATAAATTCATAAAAATGAACATCAGTATCCAAAAAATACTCATATGTTTTCATGTTATTATTTATTCATAAACATACACCCCCCTATAATAGGTAATGAACAAATTGTATCTTTCTATGATAAACTACTAACTCACAAAATGGTGATTGTTCAATTTTTCTTTACCACCTATCAAGGGGTAAATTATTGTTAAAAAAATATATATGATATATATAATATTTATAATGTTCTAATGCTTCTGTAATTTTTATTTATATCATACCTTTATTCTTTCTATCTTGTTTAAATACAATAATTTCTTTTAAGGATGTGTGGACTATCATCCCTTAAAGTGACATGACTCAGTCATGCCATATATGGAATGAAAAAAATTATAGTCATTGTAATATTATTTATCATATATAACATATAAATGGTATTGGAATTGTATCATATATATATCATTTACTTTTAGTAAACATATTACAGACACTAAAAAAACTGATGTGATAAATGAACTAGGTATAAAATAAGGTTACTTCCCTTTTACATATCTATGGGTACCCATGCTCTGGGGAAATCCCATAAAACATGAACTTTATAACAATATTTGAACATATTTGTAAGCAATTAACCTTATAGAAAGGAAAAAATCTATAGATGGTAGGTAGGATCTTTCCTGTCAAAGAGAGCATGGTTTATAAAATGGTATACTAAATGCTGTTATAGAAATTGACTGCTGATTTACATTAAAAAATCATTAGAAGAATTAAAATTTTTCACATGTGTGGTAGCACTCTTAAAATAAAAAATTTCACTGTTTTCTATAAAACATACTATAGTCCCATTGATTTTGGGGGCCTTGGTATTAAGAACCTCATGCATTTTAATCAATCCCTTCAATCTATTCTTACCTAGAATATTGTAAACAAAATCACCAAGACTTATGAGTTCATTCATGGTATATTTTATAATAACCTTAGGAGAGGAAAGCATACAAATATTGACTCATCAATATGGCCTCCCATCGTGAATAGTTTTTCAAAAATCATGTCTACATCAAAGTGGACAGTCAATAGGATTTATTCTCTTCTATTTTTGCTAGATAACTGGAATGGAATACCTCTCTTCAATATGATAGAACCCATCCCGTGGTCTAAAATTTATAACATCACTATCAATGATTTTTTTGAACTATCCTAATTTGAATCTATCAGATAAAATCTCCTTTATTATAAACAACTACACATTGGTAAACATTCATGATTTCTTTGTTTGGGAACCAACTCATAATGGTGTGCTAAATTCTAAACATTACTATATTAATAATATCAATACCAATAATAAAAATAATTTTTCATGGTTAAATAATTTCAGAATAAACTAGATTAGGACCTCCCTAATCACCCTAATTTGGTGAATTTATCATAATAGGATTCCCATAGATCAAAATCTTCCGATGTATGGTATAAAACGTTGTTCTAATTGGCTCATGTGTAACCAACATAGAAAGAATATTTATCTATGGTTTTAAACCTATTATAACACTTTCACTATATGGAAATATTTTTTTTGAATTTTTTTATCTCAGATAGATAAGTCTGGATACTTTCAATTTGTAATGTCACAGATTCACTACTATTTATGCCTTTCAAAAAATTCATCATCCCTTTATTGGTGTCGTGGAAGAACTGATTCATCTTTTTTGGTATGAATGAAATTTAATTAAACACAAAATTAATAACATTAATTTTCGTGAAACAAAAAAAATGATCCACAGTACGACCAAAGAGGCTGGAATCATGCAAACAAAGACTTTATACAATTTAGTCATGGATTTATACGTCCTGAGACATATTGGGATAAAGGGAAGACACATCCTGACAAGAGTATTGTTAGATGTTTTCTGGAAACCACTTATTCATAGATAGATAAAAATCAATGGGGATGATGCATCAAAAGGAAACCCAGGTCCTTCAGGATATGGAATAATTTGAATAAATCTCAATTAGGGAATTCTTAGATGATGCTATAGTTTTTTTACATGCCTACTCCATTGAAGCAAAGATGTACAATGTCCTCAATAAGCTGATCTGATAAGGCACAAATGGTGGAACAATGTTTACATTGAATGCGATACAACTACCATCATTCAGGATCCTAGATATAGATTTTTTCACCTAGAAAGGACCCTCACTGCTAAATAGATCGTCTTCCTTATATTTCTATTAGGACTCAATAATTTTATCACACACACATACAGAGAGGTGAATAAGGTGGAAGATGGTATTTCTAATTAAGGTTTATTCAGCAATAGTATGTTCATGGAGAATCTTCCAAATGATCTCACCCCTCTTTTCCAGAATGATGTTAGTAAATTCCCTACTTTTTTACTTTTGTATGTTTTAATTTTCATATATTTTAGTTACCTTTCTTGAAAAAACATTTAATTTTTTTAATACAACAATGAAATGAAAATAGCATTCATGCGTACATACGACCTATTGTCTCCATGAATGAGGCATTTTTTTATTGTCTCCAAATATTAGAGATTATTAAAAACACTTATGTACATAATATATAAGATAATAATGTCATGGTTTAATAATTAGAGATGATGAAATAATTCTCTCTGTAATAGATAATCAAATTAAATATAAAATAATTTGTGAGAAAACTAGATAATTCGCACACAGAATTGTAAAAATAATGTAATATTGTTAAGAAACAGGTAGAAATACATCATAAGACGATGGTATATATTATTATAAACATGATTATGGTTCTGGTATAAGTTATTAACACATTTTAAACCTCTATACTGAAGAATAAATTCAACATAAAAAATAATGGTTTAGGTAAGAGAATTTCACCTCACCTTTTAATGCCATGAGGTACATGGCCTATTGACCACTCCCATTTATTTTGTGGTATATAAAATACCCATTTAAATGTTATATTATTAATATTATTATTTTCATGATATTATAATCTTCTTATCATTTCATTTTCTTACACGGGTTTTATGAATCTATGTTAAGAAGTGGTAAGACTCTATTGATGTAATCACATCCTTTATCGATATTATTTATGATTATGATCTAAGAGATGACACATCATGATACTAATCTCAAAATCACCAATGAAATATATTATCATCTATATTTTCTTGATATATTAATGTATTAGTACCATTTTTACACTCTTTTATATAGAGGATAATTATTAAAATGATTTAATGAACGTCTATCTTTATTTATTCTTCCGGTCATAAATTTGTGTTCCTTCAAAACCATGATTTAAAAAAATATTTTAAAAAATATTTTAATTTTATCATATGATTTTAAAGTGAATATTTATCCATTTTTACCATATATATTTTTATAAGTAATATTATTTTTTTCATATGAAGGTACTTTTTTGAACTTTTATAGTAAACAAGGAATATTTAGCATGTACAAACATACCTCTATTACGATAATCATTTCCATGAAGAATCCCTTATATGTTAATAATTTTAGTTTAATGGAATTTTTTTAAAATAATATACAATTATTATTTTTAATGTTTTTATAATTAGAAATTGTTTTCAAAAACTATTTATTGTTTTTCAATGAATACTTTAAATGATTTCAAATCTATTTTCATATAAAATTGTTTTCATGAATGTTTTATATTTATAAAATGTTTATTAATTTTTAAAAAATTACTAAAAAGTTATAAAAATATGGTTTCCAATTTATTTCAAATCATCCTTTTTACATTTTAATTATTATTTTCATTTAAATGGGATTTGAAAAGATTTATCTTTTTAAATGGAATTTTCCATAGAAGAAACGATGTTTTCCTCAAGAAGTGATTTTAAAAGTTCATTAAAAATAATTTCCAATATAAAATTGCATCTATTGGTGTCACTCATGCCTTTATGTGGAAATGATTCAATTATTCTATAAATATTCATCTTATTGATTCTTACTATTTTGATGACATGATGTTTATGAAAACCATTTCTCTTTCATAGTTTTTATAATTTTAAAACCTGTTTCTTTCCACCTGTGGTGATTATGAGATATACCAATTATATATATGTAATGATATGATTACATGTTCATGATACCTATCTCATTCGATGTGGTCTAATATGCATATTTTTTTATAATCATGTTGAAAGTGTATGAATGATTTTTTTATTTCTTGGGTTTGATCTCTATCTCACTCCAATGTATTGGGTAATGATGGATGACTCATGAGTGTAAATGTTATGAATGAACATGATTTCATGTTTACAATGTTATATATGAACATGATTAAACATTCAAAATTTTATGCATGGAACAAGAATCATGTCTATAGGTTTATGCGTGAACCTAATTACATATTCACAATTTTTTGAGTGAATCTTATCACATGTTCAAAAATATTATGCATTGACCTGATTTGATATAAAAAATATTATGTGTAAACCAAATTAAATATTCAAAAATTTATGTTTGAACTTGGATAAATGTTCACAATGTTACACATAGACATATTTCAATGTCCATAAGGTTATGTATGAACCTGATTACTTGTTCCAAATGTTATTCATGGACCAGGTTGTATATCTGTAAGTTGAGGCGGGGAATGATTTCATGTATGTATTTTAATGAGTGATCTTATTTCTACTTATACATGTTCTCAACATTATAAACCAATATGTATTCTCCCAATTCCATGTATTATTACTCTTTTTATTATTTCCTAACATATTCTCTAAAGAATATTAAGATCCATGTATTTGGAAATTTGAATATTTATTATGATCTCCAATATGCTGGGTATTATCATCAAAGGTTATTATCAATTTTCATTCCCTTTTTTTCACATTCTTCATAGAAATTTATTTTATTTACCCTAGTTGATATTTCGAGCTCACCGCATTCTTATGTTTCCTTTCACTAGGTTATGAATAAATAGATTAGTTAGAAGTATCAATAGTGGAGATCATTATGAGAGATAATTAAGATCTTTCAACTGGATAAAATATTTACTTCCACGTTTTAAAATACACAAAACTATTTTAGTCCTCATGAATGTAATTTTGTAATTTACTAACTATTCATCTAAAATGATGTAATATACATGTATGTTATAAATGGGTTGCTATATTTGGTATCAAAATAAAGGTTTTTTCATCCCTTAGAAACAAGGATTACAAAACCTTAGTGAGATTCCTATGTGTATTTATTAAGTTAGGTTTAGGGATGGATCTAAGGGTATGTGTAAGGATTATGAAAATACTAAGAAAATGACCAAGAATTTTGGTAAATTATTGGCCGAGTGGTTTCCAATAAATAAAAATATAATTGGATACTAAAAGTGGGTGTAGATCTGGAATAGATGCACCTAGAAGTAGCAAACATCATAAGATATTTTGGGCATTAATCGGGGTAATCAGGTACACAACAATGGGCCTTACTACACACCTTTTTCGAATCTCTCATGGGATATGATTTGGAAATTCAAAAAAATTTCATGAACCACTATGAAGTATTTTAATAGAATATGACTATGAATTACCCAATATAAACCCATGGTTTCATAGATTAAGGATGATTTGATAATTTAGGCATCCTTCAGGTTATTCTTCATGGTTATGTGGGTTTCTTCTATGATATGAGTTTCTCAACACATTCTTTCTAGTTTTTACCAGTTGAGAGAAATAAAAGGAAAATGGTTATCCATAAATGTTTTAGATGGTGAATGTATTGAAATTATGAAAATATATTCCCCATGTTGAAATATCATAACGATAATAGGGAACATTGTATTTGTATTGGTTATAATTATGAAAATAAAGAGACCACAACCAACATGTGAAAGCTATGTGATGTTCTTGCAGTATTGTTTATATTAATCAAAAGAATCTTGATTATACTGAGGTTGATGAACCTTATGAATTGAATCATATATTATATGAAAGAGATATTAAGGAATACGTTGAATACTCCGGAGTAATGGTATATGAATAAAGTGGGATGAATTATGTACATATTTTAGTGGAATTCAATGATTATAGAATATGAATCATGAAATATATAAGTATTTTCAGTTTATGTTTTCTTTAATGATTGAAAATTTTATCTTTTGTAGTGATGAATACTTAAAAGATTGATATTTTTATTAATGAATGTTACCCTTAATTTGATCAAGATTTTTATAATATTTTATTTCTCAGGTATTAAGAGATGATTGATTTGGATAACGTAAATTTGATAGCCCTGATTGCCTCAAAAACAGAGAAATGATATATGAAAAAGTAGTGTATG
This sequence comes from Viscum album, assembly GCA_963277665.1. Lineage (NCBI taxonomy): Eukaryota > Viridiplantae > Streptophyta > Magnoliopsida > Santalales > Viscaceae > Viscum > Viscum album. Next base: position 2,056,998,058 of record OY728133.1, on the reverse strand, counting down.
ATAATAGGGATGATGTCTAAAACATCATGGATTTATTGAATATATATATTAAACCATATAATAATTAATAATTATTTTTTTCAATATGTATTTATGGTAATTCATTTCATTACCATGTTTTAAGAGAAAATATGATGAGGATATTCAAATGTAGGAATGAAATAACCAATATCTACTTTGTGATATATGGGGATCAATATTAATATGATTTAGAGTCATTATTTCTAATGTTTTAGATTTTCATAATATGGTAGGTTATAGGGTTAATCATTTATAGGATGTTTATGTTAAACTTCAAATGATGTTTGTGAGATTAAAGTGTTATCACACTAGATGGGGATCTATACATATTGGATAACAAACTCCAACAATTTTGCGTTGATTGTAACTGAAGAGAGATGGGATGAATTTTCATTGATCTCATGATTTGTTATTGATTCAAGAATGAATAATTCATTTTATTTTATGGAAGAGGTGGTAAAGTGGAAATTAGTCAAGACATAACCAATGGCTGATATTTTACTTATAGAAGGGAATAACGTCATTTATGTATAACTTCTTTGAAAAATTATTCAGCCTTAGGGAATGTATTTTGAAACTGAAAAGGTTAAAATAGTACCTTATATTTTTATAAATAAAATGGTACGTTCTATAATCATAGATTTATAGCTTTCAAATTGTTAACATTCTCCTGACCAATTTCTCTACCACTCTCCAAAAGAACATTATAGTAATATTTATCTTTGATATCAATGTTTTCACTTCCCACCATTATTCTCCATTATAAAAACATTCTTATATGTTACTTTAGTAACCATTATTTTTCAAACTTTTTTTAAATTTATGTTTTAGTATTCAGTTTTATGATAAGGGATTCTGTGAAGGGAACATTCAAATATACAACTTTTTATAGCCCACATGAATTTTGACATAAAATTGTTTTAGTGGGAGAAGATTGTAACACCCCGAGTTTTTTGTGAACTAATTTTTTTTAATAAATTAATTTTTATTGATTAATTTTATTTAATTTATTCAAACATTCATCTCACATGATACAAATTTTTTCATGATCTACACAACTCCAACATGGATTGTATTACACACAACACCGACTTTGCGTCCGTTACACATAACATGAAGCATAAATGTGAATTTAATAACCCGATAGTTTTGAGATATATTTAATATATAAAATATAAATAATATATTCAATGGATTTAAATATTAACTACACTTATTATTTTTTTGTTAAAGATAATATGGACTTTCTTCAATATCACACACTACACGCTAAATGGAATATTACAGGACAATGATAATTTATTAAAACATTATTATTTACTGTAACATGATATAACATAGACATTAAATTTATAATTAGGAATATTATTAAATTAATTAATTAAAATGTATGGTTTATATAAATATCAAATTAATTAATTGGTTAGTAATTAGTTATAAATGAATCTAAAACCAAATTAATAAAAAATAAATTATTTTATTATTTTCATGCTTCCAAAAGATTTTTGTATTGACAAAAAAAAAATTATCACATTTAATAAGTTGTTTTAATGAAATATATATGTTACGTATTCAATAAAATATTTTTTATATTCATAAATTGTTTTTGATATGCAGAAGATAAGAACGAATCCAATTTCACACATTAAACCCAATATTTTATAATGGAAAATTTACCACCTTTTAATAGAGAAAACATTTGAACAACAAAAATGGACCATTTAAAAATTTAATATGTCAAAATAATATTTATATTTATAATAAAAACATGGAAATTATATTATGGTGTTATTTATTTTTATATGAATATTCAATTATAATGAATAATGAAAATACAGAATTTTAGTTGAAAACTACTTTTTCTTGTAATTTATTAATTAGGATAATTTATTCTTCAGATTGGTTTTAGAGATTAATTATGTAATATTTGTATAAATTATTATAACTATGTTTCTTTCAATCAATATCAATTTCAAATTTACTATAAAAATATAGAAAACATCCGAACATTTTTATATTAAAACCCCCAAATGTTGTCCCACATTTATGATGAATTTTAAATGAATTTATGCCAATTCTATGATTGGAATTTGGAATAAAGGATTCCTTATTTGGAATAGGAATATATTATAATATTTAATAATTCAAGGTTTTTTCCAAAAACATAATAGTAAAATTGATCCATATTAATTCCAAAGATTAAGGATATGTAACGCCCCGACCCCAGTTACCCAGAGTCGGTGCATTATTACATAACATTGGCATGATCACAAGAAAGATCAAATCTCGAAAGACCGATTGGTTTAGTAGCCTTGGAAACACTAGATATATTCATAAGTTTTACATTACATCATAAAATTAAAAACTACTACAACAACATAATGTTTCCACAATCCACACTATTAACCCCTCATAAAATCCCTGCAGGTCATTCATAACTTACTTCTTCACATCCTGGGAAAAATAAAACATAGAAAAGGGGTGAGCTCAAATTCCCAGTAAGGATAACAATATAGCAGAAACTTTCATAAATAAGAATAAACATTTAAGGCAATGTATAACTAAAACAAAAGCCTTTTAAATATGAACATTCAACATCGTATGGCATAAATAAAATGAAATAATGCCATTTACTTATTCACATGGATATTCTACTAATCGAATAATCAGATGCAAAAATCAATAACCACTTTCATAATGTTGGAATGCATAATGCTAAACGTTAATTTCTTTGTCTAGGCCTCATCCCAAGACCTAGGGGTTACTTCTAACCGGAACCCAACCCGGAGTGCCTCTAATAACCGGACACCAACCCGGAGTGCTTCTAATAACCGGACACCAACCCGGAGGGCATACTTTTACCAGTCCCTAACCTGGAGGGCTTACTTTAACCAGTCCCCAACCTGGAGGGCTTACTTTTACCAGTCCCCAACCTGGAGGGCTTACTTTTACCGGTCCCCAACCCGGAACATACTTGTTTAGCACATTCATCTGAAGAAAAGTTTGAAATATAACAGAAACATTCGGATTAAAACTAGCATACGAAATGTCAATAGTTTCACCATAAACTATGAATGGTATAAAATATCACATCCACAGTCAAACATATCTCAAAACCTTCAATACAATATATAAGTTTTGTATTATAATAAATCAACTTCAAATAAGCGTAAAATCCATTAAAGGAAGTTGACATAGATGAAATCAAAATAGTTTTTAGAGAAATATCTCTTTCTATTTTTGAAATCATTTAAGAGCCATATAAAATAAAACATTTTCTTTGAAAATATTCTTATAAGCTTGTAAAGAAAGCTTTGAAGATTTTATAACGGCGTAAAATAACCGCACCCGCCGTATAAGTTAAAAAAACATTCTTACCTCAATTCTGTCGAAAAGGTTAAAAAGGACCTTGTTTTGAAAACGACGGAAAGATTCCTTTATAAACCTCTTATAAAAAGTCAAACAAGGGTATAAATTACTTTAACCCATAAAAAATGTTTTGAAATACATTTTTAAGAAACATGGATGTGGATGATAAAGATATCCTAGTAGATTATTACGTATAAACAACCTCGGATAATGAAGAGATTGTGAAATAACCCTTACCTTGTACTTTTCCTTGGTTGGGTTAGGTTAACCTCCTGTATAATGGTGAAATAGTTGTTATTAAATTATACAAGAATCATATATAATAATATGATATCATATATGATCTTTTAACATTGATTTGTTAATAATATCTTAGAATTATCGTCGTTTCGGGAGTTAACTTACTCATTTTCTTTTATATGTTTTGTTACATAAGCCATGGTTGTTGTATCTTATTCATATCAAGAATTATATCTAGTCCTTAAACATCATTTTTAAATCATCAAATGATAATTATACTTGAATGGATACGATGGAGAATGAATCTCATCGCGTTCGTGGAGACGGTAGTCCGTACGTACGCACGAGCGACAATATCATTCTTTTGATATTAAAATAATATATAAATGGATGGTATATCATATATACAGAATCATTAACATGTTATTTTTATTATTTACATGAGTTACACATCATTATTATACCCATCCAAATAATATTATATTGAATAACAATTACACCATGACGTGGAGACGGTAAGCCGTACGTACGCACATATGGTGACATGTTATTCAAAGGGTGGATAGAATACTGAATATGGTTGTACCATATTTATAATAACATCACAGTATATGTAAGATACTGGAGTTATTATTTTAGAATGGTAAGAACAAAGAAAGAGGAAGTGGAAGAAGAAATGAACTTGGAGAAGGGTGGTGAAATCATTACCTCTTCTTCGGGTTCTTCCTTTTGATTTGATCAAAAGGGCTCCTTAGGTTGGCTTTCTGATCAAAATAAGGCCTCTAGGTTGTAGTAAGGGATGTTGGGAGAGTATTTGTGCAGAGTTTGGCCGAACCAAAAGGCTTTGAAGGTGTGAAGAAATGAGAAGGAGGAGTGCCCTTTTATAAGAGGGGTGAGGGGCACCTTTGGAAAAGCTAGAAATATTAATTTATAATAAATTCATATTCGGTTTCTAATGGCTCCAAAGTTGATTATTCAATGTTTAAGGTGGGGATAGGTCTAAAACCACTCAACCAATAGAATTTAGACAGGTTTGGGTACTTATATTAACCTTATCTTTAAGTATTAACTCTAAGTTAATTAGTTTCACTTTTACAATGTCTCTTTGTATTTTTATATAATATGGTTAATAAACTTACTATATACATCCAAGAGACCCCCAAGTGGTACATTAATGATGAACCTATCATGATATAAGTCTCTTGGCCGAACCTTATATTTTTAGGAATTTAATATCAATTAATAATATAATATTTGTTTAAGAACTCTTTTATGTCAATTTTGACACTATTCAATAGTTGATTTTTGTGAAACTCATAAAAGATTGATTACTTCGAACAAAGTCAATTAAATCAATCCTAATATATCATATTATCCTAGAAAATTAGTTTAATTCATTAAAAGTTTCATATTATATTTATTTGGGTATTTATAATATCAATTATTTTAATTTTTCACTATTATAGTAATTACTGCATCATAATTGTGTCATATATAAAATAAATTATTTAATGTCTAAAAATTATAAATAAAATATAATTATGTAGGAAATCTTTTTAGCTTTCTAATGAATATTTATAATCTAAAATCCAACATATATAACCCTATGTAACAATTGTTGTTCTAAAAGATATATGCTTGTGTCATTTTTGTATTCATTTTAACTAAATTAAAATAAAGTGTCATTATCACTTACAAGTGGATCCATGGGGTCCCAAAATTGACACAAAGATGCCCATGGTCGACCATGTATCAACCAATAGGGTTAAGACACGTTTTAGGGTAATTTAGTGTTATTATAATATTATTTTTTAACCCTTTTTTACCGGATTTACCCTTAACCATGGTAAATAAAATATTTACCGCAGTAATTATTCAAAATGTCTAAACATAAAAGTTACCTATTTACACAATTTGAACATCCTGATTCCAAATATGGAATCCATTTTCCTAAATTCAAAACACATAAGTGGCAGAAATTAATTTAAAATTAATTCCCGCTGTCAAAACAAAAAGCGTGTTTTTAAGAGATAATAACTATCAAAAGATTGACACTTGTTTATGTTCGGTTTAATTGTAAAATTATGTCCAATGACCAACATTATATTAAATAGTAAAGATATATTCTAAATATACTTTAAAACCACTCAAATTCATAATTTATCACTATTAATTATTTTGATTAAAATAGTTGTTTTTAATTAAAATTTAGTAATTTTTACTATTCATCAAAATATGAAAGTTATCCGAAAAGTACCAAAATTTCACCTTAGGCTAAATTTGATATTCCGAATCCAAAAATGAAGTCCATTTTAAAATATAAAATATATTTAACTTCAAAAATTAGGTATTACTATTCATAACATCTAGTTTGATTGGTTACGGTGTGTTAGAACTCGAAGTTGCTTACAACACACGCTACTATTTTATTCAAAGGAAAGCGTACCGTGGAAGCTTGGGATGTTTCATTTTAAATTTTTTGATGTCTCCATTTAGTCAAAAAAATTTAAAATATTGTATTTAAAAAGGTTTCACTATCAAAATTTGATAAAAGTGCAATACTGAAAATGAATCTGTTCTTGCATTATGACTAAGAAACTCATAATATGGATTCTAAAATTATAAGGATTATATAAAGTTTAAAATTTAGTTAATACTATTCATGACCTCTTTTAATGGCTTTTTTTTGGTAAGTCATGGTGCAATTGAACTCAGTGTTGCATGTAGTGCAAGTTATTGAATTATTTTGAAGAAATAACACACTATGAAATCTTGGGGTGTTACATTCTCCCCTCATTCAATAAATTGCGTCCTCGCAATTTGAAATTGTTCTTCAAAAATAAAAGGTTGAAAGTAGAAAATATATTTGTGGGAAAACCCACATCGGAAATTGGGTTACTAAAATTTAGTCTTAATATGAGGAAAAGAGAAATCAAAGGGTCACCACCAAATTATGATCTCGATTAGGAGAACATTGGTGGAAATTAGAGACATATAATCGGAGGAAAAACGTAAATATTTATAGGTAGTGATTGAGGTCATCAATCACAAACAAGTGTATAATTGAGGTCCTTAAATTCATCAATCTATGATGATTTGAAATACCATCGGTTCAACAAAACATAGGGTATTAGGATAATACATTTTTGACGTTTCAAAATATCTTAGTTGAAATCCCACATCGAAAAATGAATTAATGAGGCCTCTATTTAAAATAAAGAGTGGAAAGTAAGAAGATTACCCAAAATAACACATACTAGGGTTACATGTAGGAAAATATGGATATGGAAGAGAAATCTAACCATCAATTATCTGATGGAGAGTGGTAGAGAACATGGCTATGAAAAGGCCAACAATCCCAAAGCCATAAATTAGTGATGATTTAAGGTACCATCTAGGACAACATTTTTGTTCTAAGTTGCTTTTCTTAATATTGAGGAATTTATTTATGAGATTGGATAAGATCATAAGGAGATATACTTACTTTATAATTAGAGTTTTGTCCATTAATAAATTTCTACCATAAACTCATCTTTCACTCGTAAAAAAAATTATATTTATACTATTCGTACAGGGTTCCAAAATAAACGAATTTATAATTCATCTACCAGATCTTTTAAAAAAACTACATTATTTAATCCAGGAAATCTCTTGGGCCAGTGGTAGGTGATACACCCTTGTCGCCCTTCGGTTGCGGGTTCAAGTCTCGCAGCCTTGCCGGACGCGACGGGTTGCCGCCCGAACTCCGGGTTGTCCTTTTATGGAAATCCAAAATAATCCAAACTAGAACTATCCAAAATACTTCTGTCCAAACTCACAGTCCAACATTTATAAGGAAGGTAAACATAATATAGATCCTTTTTACCCTGTAATAGCATATGAATACCTTCATCATGTACTACCATATTCCTTATTGATTACATTCATGTTCCCTTATTCCATATAGAATGCTGGATATACTTCATTAATCCAAAAATGTTTTAAACCCCAACAATGATGGAATATACAAATCATTAATCAGCTTCAAGGTAGTCAATAATATCCAATATAATTTATCCAAAATAATCACATATTATTCCAAAATCACTACCTCAGTATCAGAACTATATTATGATTTATCATTCTCTCAACCATATATTTTCCAAAAATTTAACCTTCTATTGAGTCACTTTTCTTTGTTCCACACAATCTCAAGTCCTTAATGAAATAGTACTGCAGTACAATCCTTATATACTCCATAATTATTATAACAAGTACATTGTTGATACAACACTCAATTGACATAATCAACATAAGAACTCTAATCATTCCTCTTCATCTGTGGTAGTATCATAACTTGATTATTATCCAATAGCATCATTTGCGGCATAGTCTGATGACTGGGACATAGGTTCGCGTAGTGTCCAAACTCCTTGCAAATGAAGCATTGTACATTTAAAACCATTTTCTTACCCTTGCAGTCACGTACTTTGTTCCCTTTTCCTCCACACTTATAACAAACTCCCATTCCTTTCAGGAAAGTTCCAGGGTGTTTCTTTCCACAGTTACCACATATGGGAAAATTCTTCTTTTCCCTCTTACTTTTATCCATCTTTCTCTCTTCCATCCTTTTCTTCTCTTGCTTCCCTTCAAAGCCATAGGACTCAGTAAACTCTTTACTTATCTTATCAACACATGATATTATTTCTTCATATGATTATAATACATGGGAGACTATTTCTCTTATAAATTCTAGCTTAAGAACATGAAAGATATGATCCTTCCTTCTCTTTGGATCATGTGCATTTCTGGAGTTCTCATTCCTTCTACTGGGCGCCATTTCTAAACAATGGCATAAACTAGATCAGTTTATGAATCAAAATACATAATCCCATACTTATAAAACACTTAACATAAATTGAACTATTTATGGATATAATCCATAATCATAAAAATGTTTTCTTTGAGGAAGTATATACTCATAAACCCTTCATAATGATTTGTAAAGATAGTGAGAGTTATCCTAAGCATATCCCCCGGGAGTGTCGTAACCAAGAGTGCAGCAAGGCCCGTTGTCGTGCACCAGTTCCCGTTCGAGTCTAGCTCAAAGCGGTGTTTTCGGGTTTTACCCCTAGGTACATCTGTGCCAGAGCCGCCTCTACCTGCTCGTATCCAGACAGGGATGTATTACTCGGAAAACTCACAAAATCTCTACAATACCAAAATTCTAGGAAGTTCTTCTATACTAATCCTCAAAGTTCATCTTAGGTCTACGTGCTCTAATCAGAGTTTATCTAAATCTAGCTTCCAAGGTTTGTACTAAACTTCCTCTGATACCAACTGTAACGCCCCGACCCCAGTTACCCAGAGTCGGTGCATTATTACATAACATTGGCATGATCACAAGAAAGATCAAATCTCGAAAGACCGATTGGTTTAGTAGCCTTGGAAACACTAGATATATTCATAAGTTTTACATTACATCATAAAATGAAAAACTACTACTACAACATAATGTTTCCACAATCCACACTATTAACCCCTCATAAAATCCCTGCAGGTCATTCATAACTTACTTCTTCACATCCTGGGAAAAATAAAACATAGAAAAGGGGTGAGCTCAAATGCCCAGTAAGGATAACAATATAGCGGAAACTTTCATAAATAAGAATAAACATTTAAGGCAATGTATAACTAAAACAAAAGCCTTTTAAATATGAACTTTCAACATGGTATGACATAAATAAAATGAAATAATTCCATTTACTTATTCACATGGATATTCTACTAATCGAATAATCAGATGAAAAAATCAATAACCACTTTCATAATGTTGGAATTCATAATTCTAAACGTTAATTTATTTGTCTAGGCCTCATCCCAAGACCTAGGGGTTACTTCTAACCGGAACCCAACCCGGAGTGCCTCTAATAACCGGACACCAACCCGGAGTGCCTCTAATAACCGGACACCAACCCGGAGGGCATACTTTTACCAGTCCCTAACCTGGAGGGCTTACATTAACCAGTCCCCAACCTGGAGGGCTTACTTTTACCAGTCCCCAACCTGGAGGGCTTACTTTTACCGGTCCCCAACCCGGAACATACTTGTTTAGCACATTCATCTGAAGAAAAGTTTGAAATATAACATAAACATTCAGATTAAAACTAGCATACGAAATGTCAATAGTTTCACCATAAACTATGAATGGTATAATATAGCACATCCACAGTCAATCATATCTCAAAACCTTCAATACAATATAGAAGTTTTGTATTATAATAAATCAACTTCAAATAAGCGTAAAATCCATTAAAGGATGTTGACATAGATGAAATCAAAACACTTTTTAGAGAAATATCTCTTTCTATTTTTGAAATCATTTAAGAGCCATATAAAATAAAACATTTTCTTTGAAAATATTCTTATAATCTTGTAAGTAAAGCTTTGAAGATTTTATAACGGCGTAAAATAACCGCACCCGCCGTATAAGTTAAAAAAACATTCTTACCTCAATTCTGTCGAAAAGGTTAAAAAGGACCTTGTTTTGAAAACGACGGAAAGATTCCTTTATAAACCTCTTATAAAAAGTCAAACAAGGGTATAAATGACTTTAACCCATAAAAAATGTTTTGAAATACATTTTTAAGAAACATGGATGTGGATGATAAAGATATCCTAGTAGATTATTACGTATAAACAACCTCGGATAATGAAGAGATTGTGAAATAACCCTTACCTTGTACTTTTCCTTGGTTGGGTTAGGTTAACCTCCTGTATAATGGTGAAATAGTTGTTATTAAATTATACAAGAATCATATATAATAATATGATATCATATATGATCTTTTAACATTGATTTGTTAATAATATCTTAGAATTATCGTCGTTTCGGGAGTTAACTTACTCATTTTCTTTTATATGTTTTGTCACATAAGCCATGGTTGTTGTATCTTATTCATATCCAGAATGATATCTAGTCCTTAAACATCATTTTTAAATCATCAAATGATAATTATACTTGAATGGATACGATGGAGAATGAATCTCATCGCGTTCGTGGAGACGGTAGTCCGTACGTACGCACGAGCGACAATATCATTCTTTTGATATTAAAATAATATATAAATGGATGGTATATCATATATACAGAATCATTAACATTTTATTTTTATTATTTAAATGAGTTACACATCATTATTATACCCATCCAAATAATATTATATTGAATAACAATTACACCATGACGTGGAGACGGTAAGCCGTACGTACGCACGTATGGTGACATGTTATTCAAAGGGTGGATAGAATACTGAATATGGTTGTACCATATTTATAATAACATCACAGTATATGTAAGATACTGGAGTTATTATTTTAGAATGGTAAGAACAAAGAAAGAGGAAGTGGAAGAAGAAATGAACTTGGAGAAGGGTGGTGAAATCATTACCTCTTCTTCGGGTTCTTCCTTTTGATTTGATCAAAAGGGCTCCTTAGGTTGGCTTTCTGATCAAACTAAGGCCTCTAGGTTGTAGTAATGGATGTTGGGAGTGTATATTTGCAGAGTTTGGCCGAACCAAAAGGCTTTGAAGGTGTGAAGAAATGAGAAGGAGGAGTGCCCTTTTATAAGAGGGGTGAGGGGCACCTTTGGAAAAGCTAGAAATATTAATTTATAATAAATTCATATTCGGTTTCTAATGGCTCCAAAGTTGATTATTCAAAGTTTAAGGTGGGGATAGGTCTAAAACCACTCAACCAATAGAATTTAGACAGGTTTGGGTACTTATATTAACCTTATCTTTAAGTATTAACTCTAAGTTAATTAGTTTCACTTTTACAATGTCTCTTTGTATTTTTATATAATATGGTTAATAAACTTACTATATACATCCAAGAGACCCCCAAGTGGTACATTAATGATGAAACTATCATTATATAAGTCTCTTGGCCGAACCTTATATTTTTAGGAATTTTATATAAATTAATAATATAATATTTGTTTAAGAACTCTTTTATGTCAATTTTGACACTATTCAATAGTTGATTTTTGTGAAACTCATAACAGATTGATTACTTCGAAAAAAGTCAATTAAATCAATCCTAATATATCATATTATCCTAGAAAATTAGTTTAATTCATTAAAAGTTTCTTATTATATTTATTTGGGTATTTATAATATCAATTATTTTAATTTTTCACTATTATAGTAATTACAGCATCATAATTGTGTCATATATAAAATAAATTATTTAATGTCTAAAAATTATAAATAAAATATAATTATGTAGGAAATCTTTTTATATTTCTAATGAATATTTATAATCTAAAATCCAACATATATAACCCTATGTAACAATTGTTGTTCTAAAAGATATATGCTTGTGTCATTTTTGTATTCATTTTAACTAAATTAAAATAAAGTGTCATTATCACTTACAAGTGGATCCATGGGGTCCTAAAATTGACACAAAGATGCCCATGGTCGACCATGTATCAACCAATAGGGTTAAGACACGTTTTAGGGTAATTTAGTATTATTATAATATTATTTTTTAACCCTTTTTTACCGGATTTACCCTTAACCATGGTAAATAAAATATTTACCGCAGTAATTATTCAAAATGTCTAAAAATAAAAGTTACCTATTTACACAATTTGAACATCCTGATTCCAAATATGGAATCCATTTTCCTAAATTCAAAACACATAAGTGGCAGAAATTAATTTAAAATTAATTCCCGCTGTCAAAACAAAAAGCGTGTTTTTAAGAGATAATAACTATCAAAAGATTGACACTTGTTTATGTTCGGTTTAATTGTAAAATTATGTCCAATGACCAACATTATATTAAATAGTAAAAATATATTCTAAATATACTTTAAAACCACTCAAATTCATAATTTATCACTATTAATTATTTTGATTAAAAAAGTTGTTTTTAATTAAAATTTAGTAATTTTCACTATTCATCAAAATATGAAAGTTATCCGAAAAGTACCAAAATTTCACCTTAGGCTAAATTTGATATTCCGAATCCAAAAATGAAGTCCATTTTCAAATATAAAATATATATAACTTCAAAAAGTAGGTATTACTATTCATAACATCTAGTTTGATTGGTTACGGTGTGTTAGAACTCGAAGTTGCGTACAACACACGCTACTATTTTATTAAAAGGAAAGCGTACCGTGGAAGCTTGGGATGTTTCATTTTAAATTTTTTGATGTCTCCATTTAGTCAAAAAAATTTAAAATATTGTATTTAAAAAGGTTTCACTATCAAAATTTGATAAAAGTGCAATACTGAAAATGAATCTGTTCTTGCATTATGACTAAGAAACTCATAATATGGATTCTAAAATTATAAGGATTATATAAAGTTTAAAATTTAGTTAATACTATTCATGACCACTTTTAATGGCTTTTTTTTTGGTAAGTCATGGTGCAATTGAACTCAGTGTTGCGTGTAGTGCAAGTTATTGAATTATTTTGAAGAAATAACACACTATGAAATCTTGGGGTGTTACAGGATAAATTAAGCATAATAAGGAAATACACCTTAACCATAGTGCCCAAAACATCCTATACACTTGTCCATGTGAAATTGGATGGCCTTATATAAACCCTGTACTCCCTTGGATACATTTGAGTCCAATATTGGATCCAATTTCAATGTGAAATCGTTTATGGATATCTTTTTTCATAATATTACAAGAGTGTCACACATGATCCACTATAAAAGGACACCACTTATACAACATCCTCACACCTTTCAAACCACCTTGGTTCATCCAAGAACTTCCCAAATAGCTTAAATGAATCCATCCCCTAGAAAGTTATGTCTAGATTTTTTATAAATATATCCAAGGATTCCTTTTGATATAAACCAAAAGGAGTTACCCGATTTCAAGCTATCATTTTCTAACGATATATATTAGTTTATTTACTTGTACAATCCATATAAACCTCATATTACAACCCTACATAACAACTCCAGTATCATAAATAAACTAGTAATTTTTTGATATTATTTTTACCTACACCAACACACAGTTCCATATAATTGGTAATGAACATATTGTTTCGGTGTGTGGTGAACTACTTCCTCACCAAATGATGATTGTTCTTTTTTAATTTTTCACCAAACATGGAGTATATTATGATGGAAAATATGTTTTTATGATATATTTACTATTTTTAAAATCATTATTATTATTTTATTTTTTATTATAACATTCTTTTATTGTTTTTATCCTGTATAAATACAATAATTTTGTTTTAGGAATTCTAGAGCACCACCCCTCAAAGGGATGTGAGTCATTCATGGAATACATGGAAGGAAAAAAAGGATGAACTTAACAAGAAGAAGAAAAATATATAACTTAGATATGATACTAGAATTATAATATACAATTATCATTTACTTTAAATTATTTTTAATAGAAAATTGAAATGAATGTATCGTTCAAGCATCCTTATGGACTACCGTCTCCATACACAATACATTTTGTTTCCTATATCCAAAAATTATAGAATATTCTAAATTCATATGTACTTAATATATATTAAAATAAATTCAAGGTTTAGTTCCTTTGTATTATTAAATCATTTTATATGTAATCGGAGATGAAAATAACAATTCATTGCATACTTGAAAAAACCAGGAAATTAGCATCATAAATAATGAAAATAATTGGAGATTGTTAACAAAAGGGTAATAAGATGATTTTAAAATTTGATATACAATATTTAAAAACATTATTATGGTTAGAGAATAACAAATGATCATATTTAACCCCATTATATATCAAGATAAATTCCACATAACAAAATAATGTTTATGGAAAGTGAGTTTTATCTCACCTTTTATTATGGAGAGATACATGTTTTATTCACCACTCTATTTTATTGTACAGTATATACACTACCCTTTGAAATTTTATATCATTAATTTTCATGTATTCATAGTTTTATAAGCTTAATGAAATTTCATTTTCTTACTTGCGGATTATGATTCTATGATTCCAAGTGGTGAGAGTCAATTGAAATGGTCTCGTCGTTTATCCAGATTGTTTTTTATTATGGTTCAATTGAGGACATCTCTTGATCCATTTATCATTAAAACCCATTATATATATTATACTAAATTTTTTCATGATATATTCATTTATTAGTAACAATTTTTTTTCTTTTGGTACTTATAATAACTAATAAAATATATTCATGGAAATCAAAATTTATTTATCCTTTCAGTCAAGAAATTTATGTTCTTTAAAAACAATGAGTTCATAAAAGGATTTAAAAAATGTTTTATTTTTATCAAATGATATTAAATTAAGTTATTATCCATGTTATAATTACAATGGTATTTCAATTAAACATATTTTAACTTCCCAATAAAGCCCTTTTTCTCATCTTTTAAGGAAAAATAGGAATGTTCGGCACGTATGCCCATAACACTATTATGACTTTCGTTTCCTTGAAACATATATTTTACATTTACAAGTTAAATTTAAAAGAAATAATTTTATTAATTATCAGTAGATTTATTGTTTATAATTTTTTTTAATTAAAATGATTTTAAAAATTAGTTTATGGTTTTTCAAAGATTTCATTAAATTATTTCAAAGAAATTTCCAAAGAAAAAAGTTTTCAATAATGTGTAATTTTAATTAATTTTTTTTATTTTTTTAGGAATTAGTTATATGTTTTCAAAGAAAATTTTTACCAAAATTATTTCAAAATCATATTTATAGGTTTTAATTTTTATTTTCAAGGAAATTGTTTTCAAAATGATTTATGTTTTTGAAAAGAAATTTTCAAAGAAGAATTGATATTTTCGTAAAGAGTTTTTTTAAATGATCATTCCAAATTATTTCCCATTTAAGAGGAAATCCATTATTTTTAAATTGTGAACTTTTAGTGGAATTATTTAGTGGTTACATTAATATTATTTCAATTAATGATTTATGTTTTGATGGCTTGATGTTTTGGAAATCCTTTTCTATTTCATGAGTTATATACTTTTGAAATAATCTTATTTTCATATGTGGTGATTATGAGACCTACCCATTCTCTATAAGTAATGATATTATTAAATGATCATGATTCCTATCTCATTTTTTGGGAGGTGATATGATTATTTTTTATAATCTTTTTAAACATGTTTTTATGCCTTTTTTATTTCTTGGGTTTGATCTATATCTCCCTCCAATGCATTGGGTATAAATGGGTAAATCCTGAGTGTATAGGTCTTGTGTGAACTTGATTTCATGTTAGTAATGTTATGAGTGAACTATATTACATGATAAAATGTTATTAATGGACCTAATCACATGACCATATATTTATGCATGAATCTTATTACATGTTCACAATGTAATGAGTGAACCTCATTTCATTTTCATAATTTGATGCATGAAACTAGTTATATGTAGAAAAGATTATATATAATCCTAATTAAATGTTAATTTTTTTATTGAACCAAATTACATGTTCACAATGTTATTCATGGAAATGGTTTCATTTTCATAAGGTTATGTGTGAACCTAGTTACACATTCACAATTTTATGCATATACCATCTTTCATTTACATAAGTTTATATGGGGGAATAATTTCATTTCCCTAACTAAATGAGTGAACATGTTTCCACATATACATGATCATACCATTATAAACAAATGCGCATTCAACAAATTCCATTTCTTATTCCACTTCTATAATTTCATGACTTACGTTCTCAATTCTATTATGATTTATGTATTATTAACATCAAATCCATATAATGATCTTTAATATGCAAGGTATGATTTTAAAATGTTTTGATCATCTTCCATACCCTTTTTTCATGTTTTTACTATGCATTTCCTTTATGTACCCATACTAAGAATCTGAACTCACCCCATTCTTATGTTTCCTTTCCCTTGGTTATAATGAAATTTCTTTGGTATAATTAATTAATATGGATATATTTAAGGTGTATATTGAAGATCATCACCAGGATAACATATTTGTTTTTCATTTTTTCAATTGAAACTAAACTATTATTGTCCTTGGGCATTTATATTTGTAATATATTTAATATTTATCAAAAAGTATACAATATACATGTTTGGTAAGCCTAGGTCGATATATTTTTTCACCCCTAGAAGAATAGATAGTCCGAGATGACTATCCAGGTATTGGAGGATATGCTGAGAGTTTTCATGTTGGATTGTAGAGAGAGATGGGGGGATCAAATTCCATTAGTAGAGTTTTCTTATATTGATAGTTATTACTCTATTATAGGCATGGAAGATTTTAAGTCCAGGTATTGGAGATGTTTTAAGTCTCGCCTATGATAGAAAAATATTAGAGATACATATCTTGTTGGTCATGATATGGTGAAATAGATGATGAAGAAGTTTGAGTAGATCTACAAGAATATGGGGAAAACCCAGAGTGGGTAGAAATAATACAAATATTGACATCATAGGCCCTTAGAGTTTGAGTAGGGAGACCATTTTTTCCAAATATTCTCCCAATGTTATGGATTTCGGAGGATATGATGAGGAGGAAAGCTATCCACATGATTTATTAGATAGTTCGAGATGTTATGAAGGGTTGTTGAGTTTCATTACCTCCCAATATTACCCCTGCGATAGGAATGAGTGCATAAAGTCTTACATGTTTCACAACTAAAGAGATATGTGCATGATACTATTCACATTATTAACTAAGTTATATTGTACATCATGCGTGGAAACACCTTCATAGAGTAACCAGTGGTGGTAAAGGATCAGTATGAGAGGATCCTACATATTTGAACCATCCCTTTTGTTCATATTATTTGAATGTACAAGATCGTACCAGAGATCTCATGAGAGAGTGAGAGTCAGATGTTAACTTAGTATAAACAAATTTCTATTTAGATTGTGCTTTTTAGGGGAAAAAATCCCTGAACGAGGGGATAATTCAATGAATCTTGTTTTGATTGATATATTATTTGATTGTTTCTATGTATATTTCTAGATTTATTCATAGAGTTGGTATAATGTTTTGGGGCCTATGGACCTAGAAATTTTTATATATATAATATTATAATATTATATGGTACAAGAATACATAATTTTAATTATAAATAGAATTACCATTATTAGACACCATAAATTGGAATTCAAAGACCATGGCTTTTTCCAAGTTGCGGGGTTTACTGAAGTCATGACCTAAAGATTTTTCAGTGTGAGATGACCAGTTTGGGCATCCGGTGGGTGTACACTAAGTGGATTTAATTAATTAATTAATTAAATAATTAATTTTATACTATTAAAATAATTACCTCTTTTAAAACAGCACTATTTAAATAACTTAGTTAATCCACATAACCCTCTGTGAAACTGAGATGTTGATTACTCGTTTTACATTAGTGGATCATGACTAGAGAACGAATAGGAGATCATATCAAGGTGAATCGATAGGAAGGAATTCAACAAAATATATATTCAACACTAGAGAATAAATTCATTACCAATTATAGATCCTAAATAAATGATGGGAATAAAATTTATTGACTTTCAATTTATTTGATACATCCAACATTAATTTGATTATTTATAGTATGATATGGGATTGGAGAATTCTGCATATGAACCCATTCACATTTCATTGAAAATATTGATTTGTTAAATCTATATTTTTTCTTGATATCAACCTGAATACTATAATTTTTTTTATTATTTTATGATATCACATTTCCAAGGATGTATTAATTTGTTTATGGTCATTTATCCCCATCATTCTTCTTCATTGTCCCATGGGATCAGAACATTAAATTTCTTGTGTGGGTTTAAGAATGATCGACTGCCAGATTAATATTGGTTGTGTGAATGATGAATAAAATTGTTATTTTAAAATAGATATAGATGATTTTATTATTGATTTATATGCCTATGTGGATTTGGGATTCAGAGAATTTGAAACAGAAATGACGTGAGGCAACAGATGGATCCCTTCATTGTTTAGGGGTCTAATATCAGACCACTGGAAAGAAAATCGGACATATAAAACCCCAGTTATGTGGCCCCTAGTTTGAATCATGGTGAAAAAAATAGAGGTAAATGTGTGGGAAACTTTTATTGGGATTTCTTGGTTATATTTGAAAAATCGGACAACAAGTCATGTACTAGGATGAACAGATGACTTATAATTCTCTACATATTGTATCTATGGTTTCAGTTGGAGATAAATATCAAACACAATGTGAACCCCACCACATGTAGTGTGGACTTCTATGGGTGTCTCTAGGTATACTCTAGGAGTATGTGGGAATATGCATGAACATTGAAATGGGAAGAGATATAGTATATAGAAATGGTCATATATTAAAACAAGGCCACAGTACCTAAACATGGTCATGTACATGGGAAATGGTCACTATTCATGAGCATGAGACAAAAGATCACGGGTAGGCCTTGGGTTGTTGGGACATGCCATGTACCATCAGTACACATTGTGTAATGTAGCATCACATTCTAAGATATGTACACGGGATAACATGGCCATACACAATAGTGAAGTAACTCAATATATGACATATCATACATGTCACATACTTCTCTTAGGACGACGCGTAAAAGATATGATATGAGGTGATTTGAGGTTGAAACATTTTTATAAGATTATTTATAGTTAAATGTGACCTAGATGGTTCATTAATTATGTTTGCAGATAGAAACACCTCTATAATACCATATCATGTGATCCCTATACTAATTACCCAGACATTGTGGCACCCCCTTGATGTAGTAGGTTTTAGTTACTCTCTTTATTGAGTATAGCCCTCTAGAATGGTTCCTCTATTTACTAATCAGAATACCCAGATAGGCTAGGTTTCGAGTCATGTGTCCACTGATAAGAATAAACTATCACACTAGGGAATGGATCCTCTCTCTACTAAGTTGAACACACCTGCTGCATTAGGGAATAAGTCCTATATCTACAGAGTGGCACCCCTGCCAAATCAATAGGCAGTGGGTTCTCTTTTCCCTGATCTCCCACCCATTATAATAGACCGTGGTTCTATTATTGGTGATTTTAATCCATCTAGATGTAGATAAATAGTGAGGTGTGGGTCCCCCACACAACCATCTAAGATAGACTTGTGATATGTTGGGTAATGGAGATAGGATATTAGTGTTATTTAGAAACTCATCATTCCAGTAATGACTGTGGGGATGTATATCCCACATCCCTCTCTTCTATGTTTCGTTATGATAATATATCTTGCTTTTTATTTTCAATACTAATATGGGTTTATTGGAATTCTATCATATAATTATATTTCTCCGTACTTGTTTTTTTGGGCATCCTATTGGGAATTTATACACTAAAACTGATATGGTAATTATCTACTTATGTTATGTGCAATGCAGATGGTCAATATTCTGATAGTGACATTAGTGGATCATAGTTATTCTTGGGTTTATAGGCTATTTTCTATTTCCAGATATGGAGATCTAGAATTGTGATCTATGTATTTTACTTTATTCAAGTCCTTATCAGGATAAGAAATATTTTCTTAATGGTCATTTATTTATACCTTTATGCATTGTTTCACCTTTTCATACTCTAATTTATTCCCTAGAGTTTATTTAATTCATAGTTATTCTCAATATTTTATAATATTTTATTATTATTATACACTTTTACATGGATATGGTTACATATGTGTGTATTGTTACCTTAAGAAAAGGCATCCTAATTCAATTATTACATCTTGATGATTTTCTCCAGCTCAGAGCCTATTAAAGGTCATCTTGGGGTTGTCACAATCACCCTCCCTCCATCCAAGAGTGCTCTAGAGGTCAAATCATGAAAATTTGGATACATTAACTATGTACTAGGCTCACTACCATTATTTTTAATTTATGTATAAAAGAACCACCCCTTTATTTTTCTTATATTGGCCTCCCCTTTTAAATAATTTGAATAAATTCACCATTCTCTTAATGACATAATGTTTGTTTCCAAGTTTCCATGAAATTATTAAATGGTTTACATCATGAGTGCCCAAATATGATTCATCAGTGAGGTTACCATATTCTAAAAAATACTATATTTCAATCATTTATGTTTTCCCAATACCCTTCTCCTAGTATAACCCTTAACTCATGTTTTCTCCCCATGTCTTTCTTTCGACCCAAGTATTTATCATATAGTTACCTTCATGGTAATTAATTTTCCCATCCCCATTTGATTAGGTGTTATCATTTATGTCCACTTACATAAGTCAACACCATGAAACACACTTTTCAAATGGGAGTTGAATAGACTACCCTCTCTCTTCCTTATTAGTGAAACAATGTTAAAAAATACACTATTTGACATAACTTTATTCACCCAGATTCCTTACTCATTTTTTTCAAGAGTAAAATTTAAAAGAATATAGATCTCTTAATCCAGCTCTTAATCTTTTTTAGTTTAAACTGAATTTGGTTATCTAGTATTTATAGGAGTCCCCAGATTCCATGTAAACCAATCATCTTCGAATTTCATACTACATCATTCACACAACCCCACAATTGTGGCACCCCAAATTTTAAAATCACCATGCAACTCCCCTAGAATGTTGTATTCACATAGGTTCCAATAGTGGGAGAATATTCATGACTAACATAATCCACTACACATATAACATGTAATTCACTAACTATATTGAAACTAAATCCAGTATTACCATCATGATTATACTAGTGGAAAACACCCACATTTTCATTAAAATCAACATTCCAATACTCCAGTAAATATTAATACATATGAACATCTAACTTTCCTATAACATTATTATTAGATCATATTTTAACTCTAATATAGTGCATTAGACTCAAACAATTAAAAAAATTCGACGTAAAAATTGAAAAAACATTGGTCTTTATCCTTGAACACCTTATTTACGAATTTCACACCGAATTAATGGAGTTGATATATTTTAATTGTGATCTAAAATTCTAAGAAGTTTTGGTAGAAACATTGGGAGTGTATTAACTAATTTTTTAAAGGAAAATGAGTTATATTTTAATAATACATAATTTTGTCTTGAAATTTTATTTTAATTTTCAATGGGAATTATATTGTAGGATGAACATTTCAAGAAGAGTTTTGAAAGTCAAGGATGGTGATTCCCTCTTTAATTTAATCACACATAATGAAAGAGGTAAGAAAATCATTATGACATAATAGAATTTCATTAAGTGCTTCCTATGGTAAATAAATTTTATGTATCCCTTTTGTGGTGTATATAATTAGAAAATATCTCATGATCTATACAGATGATTATTATGTGAGTTTTGGGGTGTCCAATTTAATCTTACATGAAGATTAGTGTGGCCTGTGTAACGTTACATGAGTGGAATTTCACTTTTCCAAAACCTTTATAACTATTGTAGAATGAGATGAAATATAAAATATAATATGAAGTCATTGAGTTATTTTGAAATAGTCTTAAATTTTTTAATTCAATCACACAAAACTAATGTTTTAGGACTACGATCTTACACATTGATTTTAAGTGGAATTTTTCACACAAATCCATTAAAAACATCCTTTTTACCATGAGTTCCAACTTATTATTATTAAAACTCATTGAAAATTTTAAAAACATCCATAACTGCTCATATTGTAACATCCCAGGTAAGTAATGAATAATAGATATTTTTATCTATGTCTATTAATGATTAAGATAGTGTTTTAGATGCTTAAAATGAAAATAAATACAATCTTATGCATGGAATACACTAATATTCTTAAAAGATTGTTTTACTGCCTTTTGATGGAAAACCCTTTTTTAATCAAACTTTTGATAATTTTATAATCTATATTTGTCAAAATAAACATATTAATTATTATTGGGACATTTTAATTTACATTGTATAAAGTTTTGGTATTTTTCTGATAATGTTCATTTTTTAATGAATAGTGAAAAATACTGCATTTTACATTAAAAATGATTTTTCATTTAATTTAATTATATGGTTAGATTATCTTTTTAATTTGTATTAAAGTTTAATCTGAATATATTTTTACCACTAAATCCAATGGTGGTCATTAGGATTAATTTCACTTTGAAATTGGTCATAAACTAATGTCAAACTTTTCAAAGATATTGTTTCAAAAAAACCCGCTATTTTTTTGACAACGGTAATTATTTTTAAATCAATTATTGCAATTTATGTGTTTGGAATTTGGTAAAATGGATTAAATATTTGGAATCAGATGTTCCAAATTATTTAATTAAGACTCTTTTGTTTTTGGACATTATGAATAGTAATGATGGTAATTATCTTTAATTATCTTGATTAATGAGTAATCAGGTAGTTAAAGATAATAAAATGATATCATAATAATACAAAAAGACCAAAAAATGTGTCCTAAGGCTACTGGTTGTCTCAATTCCAACCATGGTATGACTTTTTCCAAACTTGGGGGCCCCATGTAATCACTTTTGTTAGAAAGTGACTTTTTATCTTTTTATTTATAAGGAATGTTAAATGTGACAAAGAATGTATCACCTAAGTAAAATATTTTTAATTTTGTCTAAATAAATGATATTTTAGACTATAAATATTCATTGGAAATATAAAACGATTTCCTACATCATGATATTTTTTTTATAATTTTTAGACCTTAAATTTATAAAATTATTTATGACATCATGATGATGCAGCGATTACCTCATTAATAAAGGATTTAAATAAAATGAAATGATAATGTACAATCTATGACCTACACATGTCCAAAACCTATTAGATGGGTGTATTTCGAACCCTTATCACCTTACCCTCGAATTATATCAATGTGGGACCTTTGGAATCCAAAATTCATTTACAAATAAAGTAACATTTCATTACTTTCCAAGAGTGCCCCTCCTCTCCTCTTATAAAAGGCCTCCACCTCTACCTCCTTACCCACACTCCCAAAGCCTTTGGCTCAGCCAACCACTGCCCATTTGGTCTCTCCACTTCCCTCTATTACTCTTTTAATCCTCACTTTGGCCAGAAGTTTTCCCAAGGAATCCTTTGAGCTCAAACCAAAGGGAGTTACCCGATTTTAAAGTAATGTCTTCACTTGAGTCCTTTTGTTTTATTTTGCTTCTCCAACCCCCTAAACTCTTTTTATTCATTTATTTTGTAAAAAATCCAGTATCGTAAATATACTAGGATTTTTTTATAAGAAGGATTCGAGAAAAACTTACACACACCTAGATCTAATGGTTAAAGGACATACTGTTTCCGTGGATGGTAAATTTATGCCTCCCGAAACGATGATTGTTAAACATTATTTTAACACCTTCAAAGGTGGCAATTAAGATGTCACTATATTTTTATATGATATATAATATGTTTATGTTTTACTTAAGCTTCTGTATTTTTCATTTTGGGCATACCTTTATGGTTTCCATTATGGGTAAACGCGATATCTTCATTTAAGAAAGTGCGGACTACCACCCCCTCAAAGTGATTTGATTCGTTAAATACCATATGTGGGACGTATAAAGGATGGATTTTTGATATTATATATGATATTACACTATAATTATAATATACCTTTATATCATTATGATTTCATTCTATAAAATATGAAATAGAAATGTAAGTAGTGTTCATGCGTACGTACGGCTTACTGTCTCCATGAACGGTGCATTTCATTTCTTACCTCTAAATGTTTATGTAATTTTATAAATGCATGCATGTACTGGATATATATTACATATATGATATCTATATCATGAATACCATTCTGGATATAATGGATACATGAACAAATTGTAAGTATAAAGGGTTTATTTTTGACTCAAGTACCAATGATCGTTAAAACGACCGTTATTAACTTAAATAATTACATAGTGTTCATGACATGGAAATAAGGGATATAAAAGGAATAATGAACTTAGAAAAGTTTCTTAAGCAAGTATAAATTAACTCATGTTTATTATTCAGGACATTAAAGAACGATCGATTCAAGTCGGACCCGAGGTATGGGACTTCGTCTCAATCTCCTTTCATTGAGGCATATTTTCTTTTATACTCAACCTTCTTTTATACGGTGTATAAAACCCTTTGAATTTTATGTTTATCCAAAAGGAATATTTTTTATACAAAGCGGTTTACTAAACGACAAAAGGGAATGTTTTGTCGTACGTATGCGGCGACAACGACTTCTCCACCGTCGTGACCATTATTTGAGTTCCGGCTTCCTCTACAAGCCATACCTTCTTTTTAAAATAAAAAGAAATACCATGTTTTACTTTTCTATTATTTTGTTATTGAAAATGGTTTTCATAATGTTTTTATTATATCAATGTGTTTTATTGATATCTTGTGATTGAAATGTGGAAATTTTATGTTTCCTTTATGTATATTTTATGCGATACGATTATGTTATGGTTTTTGGGCATTATTATGAAGACGGGTGGTTCTGTGATAAAATAAGGGCAGGTGAGCCCGATATAGCTCTCCAATGCATTGGGTAACATGAAGGAGTGAAAAGTTAAGGTTTCTCCAAAGAGATTTAGGTAATATACTGTGATGGGTATTCCAAACGTAACCAAGAGGGTTACTCCCTACGTAAGAATGTTATGAATGCCTCAAGTTACCTTTATGTCTTATGATTTCTATGATTTATTCATGATTTGATGAGGTATGTTTTATGGGTAAAGTATTATTTCATTCTAATGTATATATAAACCCATTTTTCCTTTCCATATTTTTTTATATAACCCATACTGAGCATTTTATGCTCATCCCAAGTCATTTTTGAACTGTTTTTCACAGGTCAAGGAAAAGGTACATGATATGATGATAGTGTCAAGGAAGTGTCAAGAAAGAATCCATGTTTTATTTTAAATATGATTCCATTGATGGGAAAGAATAATACTATCTTTATGTAACCACATTGTTTATATGAGGAATGTAATTCAAGTTTTATGATCTAATTCTCTAAAACTATAAACCTGAAAATATCCTCAATTTGTAATCTTGTAATAACTCAAGATTAAGTAAGGTTTAAGGCTGGGGCCTTATAGTTGGTATCAGAGGATGGTTTAGATTAATTTAGGAGTTAGAATTCAATTAAATGATTATCCAAAAATATATTTTTTGGAATGATATAGCATTTGAAGATTACCATGTTGCTTCATCTAAGACATGTATGTTCAGAATGGTTTTCCGCAGAGGAAATAGGGAAGCAGTGATAGGAATCCATACAGAAGGAAATAACCTTCCGAATCAGCATCCCGAGATGGTCGGAATTGGAACTAAACAGTTTGTTGCAGTAATGACACAGTTGACTCAAGCGATAAATAGCGGTGGTATCCATGCACAAGATTAGCCAGATCAACCGCAGAGGAACATGACAGTGGTGGAACATTTCATGAGGCAACATCCCCCATCATTCAGAGGATCATCTGACCCTGTGTTAGCTGAAGGGTGGATTAAAGAACTAGAGAATATTTTCGATGTCATGGGGTGTTCAGAAAATAAAAAGGTTAGTCTTGATATTTACCGTTTGGAGGGTGAAGCAGACCAGTGGTGGTCGATGGTTAAAAATATCAGGGACACTGATGAGATTGATGCTCTCGACTGGGATGAATTCAAAGGTATGTTACTTGAGAAGTATTTTACTAAGGCTGTTCGACTTAGGATAGAAAAACAATTCTTGGAATTGAGGCAAGAGGATGACTCAGTGGCTACCTATGAAGAAAGGTTCACTTGATTGGCAAGGTATGCTCTAAATTTTATCCGAGACCTTGATAGTAAAATCAGTCGTTTTTACTCAGGATTAAATCCAATATATCGAAGGGCATTAGCTTCTCGTGATATTAAAAGTTATGAAAAGCTTGTTCGATGTGATGAGTAGGTGGAAATGGAGTTTGCCGATGATAAAGTGTTCTATAACAACCAACAGAAGAAGAGACCGGGGTGGCAGGAAAAAGGTAAGAATTCTTCAAAAAAGTCTGATAGTAAGAAAACTAAGTTTCCAGTTTGTGATAAATGTGGAAAAAGGCATGCTGGGGAATGTTTTCTAAATTCTAGAAAGTGCTACCGATGTGGTAAGATGGGACATAAGGCTCGTGATTGCACTGAAAAAGATAAAGGTGAAGGTAAGAACAAATTTGATTTACAATTAGTGAAATGTTTTAAGTGCAATGAGATGGGTCACTATGCAAACGTGTATCCGACAAAGGGCTTGAGTGATGGGAAGTCGTTAGACTATAAGAAGAAAGGGGTGGTGAAATCCTTTGCAACTACATCAGAAGATGTCGGGCCATCAAATGAAGTTGTATCAGGTACTTTTTTTGTTTTTTCAGATTATGCCAATGTGTTGTTTGATTCGGGGTCCACACATTCTTTCATCTCTGAAACATTTTCTGGAAAAATGGGAATACCATCTCAAGAAATGACTCCTAAAATTGTGGTAAAAACACCCTGGGGAAATGTTGAGGCAAAAGGAATTTATAAGAATCTTCCTATCCTTATCTGTGGAATGAACCTACTTGAAAACCTTATTGTTCTACCTCTAGTAGAGTTTGATGTTATCCTGGGTATGGATTGGCTCTCTATTTACCATGCTAAGATTGGCTGTATATATAAAGAAGTTTCTTTTCAGAAAGACTTTCAGTTTGTGTACAAGAATGAACCCTTACTGTTGATAACTTATCAAGAGGCCGAGAAACTTGTAAAAGATGGAAATGAATGTTACCTTGCACATATTGTTAAAAACATGGGAACTATTCAGATTAATGATGTGCCAGTGGTAAATGGCTATCCTGATGTTTTTCCTGATGAGTTTCCTGCAACAATACCAGATCTGGAAGTTGAATTTACTGTTGACTTAGTCCCTGATGCTAAGCCAATTTCAAAGCCCCCTTATCGAATGGCTCAAGTTGAACATTTAGAGATGAAGGAGCAATTGCAAGATTTATTAGAGAAATGTTTCATTCGACCTAGCACATCACCATGGGGTGCTCCGGTTTTATTTGTTAAAAAGAATGATGGTTCAATGAGACTTTTCATTGATTATAGAGCCTTGAATAACATCACTGTTAAGAACAAATATCCTTTGCCTCATATCGATGATTTGTTTGATCAGCTCTAGGGAGCTCAGTATTTTTCAAAGATTGACTTGAGATCGGGGTACCATCAGCTGAAGGTAAAGGAAGAAGATGTTCCGAAGACTGCATTCCATACAAGATATGGCCATTATGAATTTGTAGTAATGCCTTTTGGGCTAACCAATTCACCTGTTTTATTCATGGACTTAATGAATGGAATTTTCCATGAGTTCTTGGATAAGTTTGTGGTGGTTTTCATTGATGATATTTTGGTGTTTTCTAAAAGTAAAGAGGAGCATGAAAGACATTTAAGGGTTATCTTTCAAACCTTAAAAGAAAGGAAAATGTATGGAAAATTCAGCAAGTGTGAGTTTTGGTTACAACAAATTTCCTTCCTTGGTCACATTGTTTCTAAAGATGGGATAACTGTTGATCCTGCAAAAACAAAAGTTGTGGAAGACTGGACAAGACCCACAAATGTAACTGAGATTCGTAGCTTCCTTGGTTTGGTAGGATATTACTGAAGGTTTATTAGATTTTTTTCACGGTTATCTAGTCCAATAACTAAGCTAACTTGGAAGGGTGTTATGTTTATCTGGACAAAAGAATGTGATGATTGTTTTCAGGAACTGAAAAGAATATTGGTGAATGCTCCAGTTTTGGAACTTCATTCTAGGAATGGTGAGTTTGTTATATACAATGATTCTTCATTGAAAGGACTTGGTTGCTCCCTAATGCAGAATGATCAGGTAATTTCTTATGCTTCACGACAGTTGAAAACTCATGTGGTAAATTACCCTACACATGATTTGGAATTAGCTGCTGTTGTTTTCTCTTTAAAAATTTGCAGACATCATTTGCATCGAGTAAAGTGTGAAATATATACTGATCACAAAAGATTAAAGTACATATTCACTCAGAAAGTGTTAAACATGAGACAGAGGAGATGGATGGAATTAATCAAGGATTATGATCGTACAATTCATTACCATCCGGGAAAATCAAATAAAGTGGCTGATGCTTTGAGTCGAAAAATTAATGCTTCATTAGAAATGTTGAGTTTGGAACGTGATCCTTTGGTTAAGGATTTGATGAACTTTGGCATAGAAGTTGTTGGTGCAGGAAGTTCTTCTATTTTGTTTCAGGTATCAGGGAGATCATCTCTATCAGACAGAATCAAGCAAGCACAGAAGCAAGATAGTGAGTTGCAGAAAAAGGTAGAGCTGGTTCAGAAAGGTAAGTTGCCTTAATTCAATATTGATAATGATTGCGTTTTGAGATTTGGGAAGAGATTGTGTGTGCCTTTTGATTCACAGGTGAAGATAGAGTTGTTATGTGAAGATCATAGTTCTCCGTTTTCAGTTCATCCAGGCAGTACTAATATGTATAGAGATCTTCAAGAGTATTACTGGTGGGATGGAATGAAAAGAGATATTGCTGATTTTACTGTGAAGTGTTTGACATGTCAACAGGTTAAAGCAGAGCGACAGTTACCGAAAGGGATGCTTCAGCCTTTACCAGTTCCAGAGTGGAAATGGGAGAATATATCCATGTAGTTTGTTGTGGGATTACCGATGACATCTCGAGGTAATAATGCAATATGGGTTATTGTTGATCGCTTGACTAAATCTGCGCATTTTCTTGCTATACGAGATACGTTTTCCCTAGATCAACTTTCCCGTTTGTATCTTAAAGAGATAGTCAGGTTACATGGAGTTCCCTCTCCATTGTATCTGATCATGATCCCAGGTTCACTTCTATCTTTTGGAAAGGCCTTCAGAAGTCGTTGGGTACTGAATTAAATTTTAGTACAACATTTCATCCTCAATCAGATGGGCAGTCATAACAAAACATTCAGACCATGGAGGATATTCTACGAGCTTGTTCGATGGATTATCAGGGAAGTTGGGACCAACATCTTTTATTTGGTTTAATTTTCATATAATAACAGTTTTCATTCCAGTATACAGATGGCACCATTTCAGGCATTATATGGGAAGCGGTGTCGAACTCCAGCTTTCTGGGATGAAGTGGGTGAAAGGAAGTTGATGGGACAAGAATTGGTAGAAGAGTTGGCAGAAAAAGTTCATCTGATACAGAAACACATGAGAACTGCTTAGAGCAGGTAGAAGAGTTATGCGGATAACCGGAGGAAGGATCTATCTTTCGAGGTAGGTGATCATGTTTTTCTCAAGGTTTCTCCTTGGAAAAGTGTGGTGAGATTTGGTAAGAAAGGAAAGCTGAGTCCAAGGTTTATTGGACCATATAAAATTCTGGAGAGAGTTGGATCAGTTGCATACCGGGTGTCTTTACCTCCGAGTTTATCTCAGGTACACAATGTTTTTCACGTTTCGATGTTGAGAAAGAATATGCCAGATCCATATCATGTTTTGAGTCCAGAGGTAGTTCAGCTGGAAGAGAACCTATCTTATGAGGAACAACCAGTCCAGATTCTTGACCACAGGGAGCAAGTGTTAAGAAATAAGGTGATTAATCAGGTAATGGTTTTGGTGAAAAACCACATGATGGAAGAGGCAACATGGGAATCTGAAAATGCAATGAGGGATAAGTACCCCCATTTATTCGATAAGTAAATAAATTGCGGGTATGAAATTTTCTAATAGGGGGAAGGATGTAACATCCCAGGTAAGTAATTAATAATAGATATTTTTATCTATGTCTATTAATGATTAATATAGTGTTTTAGAGGCTTAAAATGAAAATAAATACAATCGTATGCATGGAATACACTAATATTCTTAAAAGATTGTTTTACTGCCTTTTGATGGAAAACCCTTTTTGAATCAAACTTTTGAAAATTTTATAATCTATATTTCTCAATATAAACATATTCATTATTATTGAGACATTTAAATTTACATTGGAAATTTTTTTGGTATTTTTTTGACAGTGTTCATTTTTAATGAATAGTGAAAAATACTGCATTTTGCATTAAAACTACTTTTTAATTTAATTTAATTATATGGTTAGATTATCTTTTTAATTGGTATTAAAGTGTAATCTGAATATATTTTTACCATTTAATCCAATGGTTGTCATTAGGATTAATTTCACTCTGAAATTGGTCATAAACTAATGCCAAACTTTTCATAGATATTGTTTCAAAAAAACCCGCTATTTGTTTTGACAAAGGGAATTATTTTTAAATCAATCATTGCAATTTATGTGTTTGGAATTTGGTAAAATGGATTATATACTTGGAATTAGAAGGTCCAAATTATGTAATTAAGACTTTTTTGTTTTTGGACATTATGAATAGTAACGATGGTAATTATCTTTAATTATTGTGATTAATGAGTAATCAGGTAGTTAAAGATAATAAAATGATATCATAATTATACAAAAAGACCAAAAAATGTGTCCTAAGGCTACTGGTTGTCTCATGGACGACCATGGGATTCCTTGTGCTAAACTTGGGGGCCCCATGGAATCACTTTTGTTAGTAAGTGACTTTTTATCTTTTTATTTTTAAAGAATGTTAAATGTGACAACGAATGTATCACCTAATTAAAATATTTTCAATTTTGTCTACATAAATTATATTTTAGACTATAATTTTTCATTGGAAAGATAAAAATATTTCTTACATCATGATATTTATTTAAAATATTTAGACATTAAATTTATTAAATTATTTATGACATCATGATGATGCAGCGATTACCTCATTAATAAAGGATTTAAATAAAATGAAATGATAATGTGAAATCTATGAACTACACATGTCCAAAACCTATTGTATGGGTTTATTTCGAACCCTTATCACCTTACCCTCGAATTATATCAATTTGGGACCTTTTGAATCCGAAAATCATTTTCAAATAAAGTAACATTTCTTTACTTTCCAAGAGTGCCCCTCCTCTCCTCTTATAAAAGGCCCCCACCTATACCTCCTTACCCACACACCCAAAGCCTTTGGCTCGGCCAAGACCTGCCCATTTTGTCTCTCCACATCCCTTTCTTACTCCTTGAAGCCTCACTTTGGGAAGAAGTCTTCCCAAGGAAGCCTTTGAGCTCAAACCAAAGGGAGTTACCCGATTTTAAGGTAATGTCTTCACTTGAGTCCTTTTGTTTTATTTTGCTTCTCCAACCCCCTAAACCCTTTTTATTCATTTATTTTGTAACAACTCCAGTATCATAAATATACTAAGATGTTTTTATAAGAATTATTTGAGCAACACTTACACACAACTACATCTAATGGTTAAAGGACATACTGTTTCTGTGGATGGTGAATTTATGCCTCCCGAAACGATGATTGTTCAACATTCTTTTAACACATTCAAAGGTGGCCATTAAGATGTAACTATATTTATATATGATATATAATATGTTTATGTTTTCCTTAAGCTTCTTTATTTTTCATTTTGGGAATACCTTTATGGTTTCCATTATGGGTAAACACGATATCTTCATTTAAGTAAGTGCGGACTACCGCCCCCTCAAAGTGATTTGATTCATTAAATACCATATGTGAGATGTATAAAGGACGGATTTATGATATTATATATGATATTACACTGGAATTATAATATAACTTTATATCATTATGATTCCATTCTATAAAATATGAAATAGAAATGAAAGTAGCGTTCATGCGTACGTACGGCTTACCGTCTCCATGAACGGTGCATTTCATTTCTTACCTCTAAATGGTTATGTAATATTATAAATACATGAATGTACTGGATATATATGAAATATATGATATCTACATCATGAATACCATTATGGATATAATGGATACATGAACAACTTGTAATTATAAAGGGTTAATTTTTTACTCAAGTACCAATGATCGTTAAAACGACTGTTATTAACTTAAATAATTACATAGTGTTCATGACATAGAAATAAGTGATATAAAAGGAAGAATGAACTTAAAAAAGGTTCTTAAGCAAGTAGAAGTTAACTCAAGTTTATTATTCAGCACATTAAATAATGATCGAGTCAAGTCGGACCTGAGGTATGGGACTTCGTCTCAATCTCCATTCATTGAGGCATATTTTGTTTTATAATCAACCTTCTTTTATACGGTGTATAAAACCCTTTGACTTTTACGTTTATCCAAAAGGAATATTTTTTATACGAAGTGTTTTACTAAATGACAAAATGGATTGTTTTGTCATATGTATGCGGCTACAACGACTTCTCCGCCGCCGTGACCATTATTTGAGTTTCGGCTTCCTCTACAAGCCGTACCTTCTTTTTAAAAGAAAAATAAATACCATGTTTTACTTTTCTTTTATTTTGGTATTTAAAATGGTTTTAATAATGTTTTTATTATATCAATGTGTTATATTGATATCTTGTGATTGAAATGTGGAAATGTTATGTTTCCTTTATGTATGTTTTATGCGATACAATAATGTTAGGGTTCTTGGGAATTATTATGAAGACAAGTGGTTCCGTGACAAACTAAGGGCGGGTGAGCCCGATATAGCTCTCCAATGCATTGGGTAACACGAAGGAGTGAAAAGTTAAGGTTTCTCTAAGAGATTTAGGGAATATACTGTGATGGGTATTCCAAACGTAACCAAGAGTGTTACTCCCTACGTAAGAATGTTATGAATGCCTCAAGTTACTTTTATGTCTTATGATTTCTATGATTTATTCATGATTTGATGAGGTATGTTTTATGGGTAAAGTATGATTTCATTCTTATGTATATATGAACTCATGTTTCCTATCCATATTTTTTTATATAACCCATACTGAGCTTTTTATGCTCATCCCAAGTCTTTTTTAAAATGTTTTTCACAGGTCAAGGAAAAGGTACATGATATGATGATAGTGTCGAGGAAGTGTCAATAAATAATCCATGTTTTATTTTAAATATTTTTCCATTGATGGGAATGAATAATACTATCTTTATATAACCATATTGTTTATATGTGGATTGTAATGCAAGTTTTATGATCTAATTCTCTAAAACTCTAAACCCGAAAAGATCCTCAATGTGTAATCTTGTAATAACTCAAGATTAAGTAAGGTTTAAGGTTGGGGCCTTATACATATAACCTGATGGATGGTACCAGGAGCCTTTCAATTCATTTATCTAGTACATATAACCCTCTTGTGGAAACATCTAATTTTTAGATGGCCTTATAAAATGTAGTTGAGTGTCTAATATCAGTATAATGGAGTCTTGTTGAAAATTATTTTCAATAAAAGAAGTATGAAATGAAATTATTGATAATATTTATCCCTATTTTTTAATTATCTAGTACATTGTAGAGTATTTGGATGCCCTTATATATCCCACACATAGAAATATGTAGTGTCTTGTCAAACATAACATTAAAGGTGGCTTCCTCCTATCCAAATTCCTCTTATTCGTTATGATCATAGAATATCTCAACCATGTCTCTTTAGTGAATGATGAAGGTTGGGATATTGTCTCCACCAAGTCAAAATAAACCCAATACATATATTGTTGATATATACCCCCTCAGATACCTCTTCTATAAAAATATTGTATATTGTAAAACCTTCTAGAGGGACATATAAAATGTTTCATGGGGGATTTTAAACTATTATTTTGCAGTATTAATGTCTTCCTTGAATATTTGGGGCATTCATTATTAATATTCAATATCTCTCTATCAATTTCTATATTTAATTGTAGATTGAGATAAGTTATTTATTCCATCAATGACCAATGGATGAATATATATCAGGAGTACACGGTCCATATTCTAGTAATTGGTGTAGGAAATATTGAAATTGTTTTCATGAACACCATAGTCATACATTTTCCAAGATGATTCTTGATATTTCCCCATCCAATTGATAATTTTAATTTGGGTTAAAAATAATTATGATCAAATTTTCGTTATCCATCATTGTATTTTAAATTTTCACCAATATCCAAGTACTATAATATTTTCTAGTGTTTTAATTCAACAAAATTACTCTAAATGATGAAATAATCAAATAAACATATTATTGTAGGTCAGGATATTATTATTATTTTGAATTATATGGGTGATGGTTAGTTTATAAAGAAAATAAAAATAAAAAATAGTGATAAATTATTTACATCAATCCTAATAGTAATGATTATAGAAATAATAATGTATATAAAAAATGAAAATTTTGATATGGCCCAAACCATTACTATATTTTTAGGGGATCAATTAGAATATTCAAATACCCCATTAATGTAGATGGGTAATTATTCAATTAATTTTTCTATAAATAGACCTAGAATATCTCCCAATATAAATAGTTACCCTATATTATTTTTATGGTTTTCATGATTAAATTATATAGGGGATTGGGTAATATGTGTGTGTCATTATGTGATGAAATGTAATACATTTTATGAACAATTTTGATTATAACATAGGGTTTTACCATGAGCGTAGCATCCTTGTATTTTTAAATGTTATATTTTTATCTTAACATCCTTAAATGGTAAGAATCAATACCATTCATCAATTAATATCCCATAATATCTAATTATAAGGAGTAAATATACAAAAAATAAATAAATTTCATTGACCCCATTCTATTATTTTACAATTTGTGGAAAGCATACCTAATCCAATATTATGAATACCTAAAAACACTCCTTAATATACCATACAAAGAATAAGAATGCCACATTCTATGGTTGTCTCCCTCAAGACCATTCTCATTTAAAGTTAAAATATGAATCAAATAATGGAAAACACATCAACGAGAAATATTAAATCATTGTTAGTATATGAATAAGGGGGGTGTGAAATAAGATATGAAGAATGATGAATAATAATTTGAACCATTAAAAAAATAACACCAATATTCCATAGTGAAATTTTAAATGAGAAAATTGATATATAATAATATATAGATACAAACACAAGTTCCTTCCCCTCGATCCAAACATTCATGGCCAAATTCTCTATAATAAATAATATGATAGATTTCATGTGATAGAACATATAATAATATAATAAAGTAAAAATTAAAATGTATATATGGTTAGGTGTCCAAAAAATGATAAATTTTAATTCCCTCGGAAACTATATTGGTTTACAGAGGTGGGGGGATGTGATGAATTAGTGAATAGAAATATATTATCCATATCAAAAATTAAAATACTAGAACTAATTATGGCGATTGATCTCACTGATGTACAAATCAAACAACAAGGAACGAAAATAAAAGATGGAGAACTGCTGTATGATGTTTACAAATAAAAATGTGAAAATATTCATTGTCAATATCCTAAAAATATAATATCATATAGTCCAAAAGAATCACAATTGTGGATATAAGGAGTTCATTATATCCTTGACTCATAATATATGAATACATATAATAGTATATCCTTAAAATTACCGTAGCAAGATATACTATTCACATGAACTTTTAGGATCAAGGGATTGTCCTTCTTCCTCAAATATGACTCTCTCTTAATAATGTAAAATGTTATCAAAATTATTTTTTAATGAAAAAAATGTGTGAATTATTTTAAATTTATTTAAAAAACCAACAATAGAGTGACTATTATACACACAAACAATGTATGTAATATTCTACTTCTACTACCACAATTTTAAGTACTCTTTCTCTTCATTTATTATTTTCTATATTTTGGGGTACATTTCTACAGACACTTATCTCTGTCTCACTATAGTCACATATTTTCACCCAAGCATTCATGTCTCTCTGAGATTCTCTATTTTTTATATTTCATAAAAATAATTCATAGTTATCTTATATAATTAATTCAAATTTTACCTCTTCAATTTTGAATTTCAAATTCAAAAGTTTGGAATGCAGTTACATTTATCTTCTTTCCATATTTGTAGTATTTTTATATAAGTATTCACATTATCTAATTATTTTAGTCACCTTAATTTTATTTAATACAATCTTTGGATGATTTTATATCCACTCTAATTTATCCAAATCTGATTGAAGTAGTATACTATAAAAGAATTATCCAATCAATCACAAAAAATTATATTTGGAAAAGATTATAACCCTTATGTACTGTGAATCACTTATGTATCACCATATAATATAGAGTGTTTTATACATATCATAATGACTCTTCTAGAAAAAAATGAATATCATAATGAAATATCATGTAAACCATATACGTCATATGAAAACATTAGGTAACTCTTACATATCACAAGGAAACATCTAGTAACTCATCTGTATTGTTTCTTCCTTAGATCAATCCTGATATATATTTAATATCAAACCATATGTATTTTACACTACATTGGATAAAACTATACATATCATGTATATCAACCATTAAGTGTTTTCCTTTACCTCAGATGAATCCTTACATATAACCCATTTGTACTAAAAACATTATCAATTTTCTTTTCCCAATTATCTCAACATAAAGTGGTCATTACTTAAGGGGTATTTACAAAATTTTAATCCTAGTTCAGATCAACATAGATTGATCTATAAATTACAGTACATTAATAATTTTGAAACCTAATTACACATAGTAAAGAGTGACCCATACATAATATAACATTATTAACTTTAAAAATTAGTTATTCTCAGTAAAAATAACCTCAAAACTTCCCCCAAAAAACTCCAAACAATTTTTAATCCCTAATCCCTCCAAATAACCATTTCCTTACACCATAAAATTTGTCAATGTGATTTTAAAAATTACTAAGGTATTGAAAAAAATCCGACAGAACAGTCATATAAAATTAATACATTCTATGATTTTTCTTCTTCAGTATCTCAATATTCTAATGTGCCTCCATTCATAATAATCTCCCATTGGTCACAATGAGTTTAGATATAAACATCTCCTTCATGAATAATCTCAAAAGTATCCCATTTTTTTATTTCAATACATTTAATATAAATTGAGTTTAAATCAAATTAAACATATAACTGAAACTTAATTAAATAATTCTAAAACTATTTTGTATAATATAGTATTGGAAATAAAAAAATGAACAATATTATCATTTTTTCATAAATGTGATTTACATCCAATCTGTCATAAATCTATTTCATAAATGTTATTCATACACTCAAAAAATCTATTTGTAGATCATGTTATTGTAAATAATACAACTTAACTTATAGTAATAGTTCATAACTCACCCAACATTATTTAATTCATAATGTAATACTTTAAAAAACTGTCACTAATTATATATCCCCCCAAAAGAAAATATCTCCCCATATTAGCTCAATTATATACCTTTTTATTCTATAAATATATTATTTTATCTAAATTTGTAAATAAATTAATCGATAAACAAAATGGTATCTTTGATTTCTTTATCCCACAAGGGAAAAGTATCTAAAGGACAAGTGATAGAGGGAATAGTCTCTTCTAACATTATCTATTGACGACTAAAGGATGATATTTCTTATTAAACCTACAAAGAATAATATTAAACTACCACATTTATCAGAACACACTATTATCAAACAGAACATTAATTAAACCCATTTTATATTGTAATATCATATATTCTTCTTCATATTGATAAACTTATTTACCAAAGACTATTTATCATTATGGATCGTCAATTCTTTATTTTTAAAACATTAACACCATTGTAATGAAATATTTGAACCTTATTTATCATTAAATTTATGATATTTTATAATTTAGATCACTAATTCAACTGTGATTTTTATTAAACATGTTTTTCCTCTCCTATTGCAATCAATAATCTCCAATAATTTCCCAACATCATTATCATTTTTCTTTTTTGGCATTTTCTTTGTAGAAATATTTGTTACCATATCTATTTTTTATAATATAATAACCTATTTTTGATGGATCTAATAGGATGGTAGGAACATGATACACACACCAGTGATATGATCATCCTGGTCATATATCCGACACTATTTGATTTTTTTATCAATATTAATCACTATCTTGTTACGTTATTATCGAATATCAAATAGCTTGAATTTAATTATTTTTTTCATGGGTCTTATCCCCTACATTATTAACATTCATAAATATTCCTGGAAATAAGTTTTATTCCATTTAAAAGAAACATATCATCAAATTCCCATAGCCACCAGAAAACCTGTAGTAACCATTAAATCCAAATCCTCTTCCTAAAATTCATGTATACCGAGTAAAAAAACTTTTCTGAAATTTAAATAATTATAAATCGATATTGGAATATTTTTTAAAAATAATATCTTTGTAATAATATTTATATCTTCCTCTTAATTTTATAAATTTTATTTATTTGTTACCTTTCAAAAAATACCATATTTTCATTAAATGTTCACAGTTAAGAATAATGTGAATTTTTAGTAGTCTTTTCTTATGTTATTCAATTCACTTTTCTAAAATTTCATTGTGATTACAATTTTTCTCAAATTATTCCATGATATTTATTTATCGTTTTTTGAAATCTTTATTCTTCAAAACAATATTTATGTCACACATCATCAAAAACACTTTTCTTTCATTGAGAAACCTAAAAAATCATTCTTGGAACTCAAAACCTCAAATATAATATTTTTTTTCATACATATATTTATAAATAAATTAAAATATAATATAATCAAGTTATTTATACTTTTGAATTTTCTTCCCATCCAAAACTTAAAATTATTCATCTCTTTTATGATTAAGTTTGGTAAATCATCAATTCACAGGAGCAACTCAACTTCATTATTTCAAAATTCACTACTATTAAATAAATCCTTATTAGTGGAATTCATCATTCACATACTTTCTTACATTAACATGAAAACCATGAAGATATTTATCTATAATTCTGTCTATAAGATGAAATGAATTTTAGATTCATGTAATTATTTATAAATATTTAATGAAACATATTCTTTTAGTTATAATTCTTCTTCAATGATTTAATACTTAGAATCTATTTTTACAATGAATGTATTTTCATCTAATCCACTAGAAATAAAAGAATTATTTATACAATAACATTAGGTTTCATCCTTATTTTACAAGTAATACATCAATTTATTAAAATAATAATATGTTCATAAACACAATGATAACATTCATCATCTAAATTGATTATAATCTTACACCGATATATCATGATAGGACTCATCTTAACCTTCTAATTCATATTTATTTAATATTGTGAAATTTTAGTGAATTTTATAACACATCCATGATTGGATTTATTTAAGGTAACATTTGATTAAATATTTCTGTTCCTCTTTATTTTTATTTTGTGAAGAAGGAAAAGATATTTTAAATATAATATTAACATAAAAATTTGAATCTAAACTTCTGAATTAATCATTATCCCATTAATCAGTTTTTTAAATGGTTATTTCGTTATTCATGGATTTTAATGAGACTTACTTCTCATATGAAATCTCATTGTTTTTATATTATTCACATTTATCATCCTGTATGAAACAAAGATTATATGAAATCCATAAAATGTATGTTCTTTAATTTCATGATACATTATATCCAATAAATTTCATAAAATATGTTCAAATATTTATAAATGAAATAACAAAACACTATTAGATATTTTGAAGTTTCGCTAAATCCAATAATTGTATTAACCACCTTGTTAATACATTTAATGAAACCATCAATAATTTACCTTCAAGTATACCCAAATCTCAAATATTTAATATCCAATTTTTCACATTTTTCCCTTTTCAAAATTACATTTTATTAACATATATTTTTTAGATTATCCCAAATTCCATTTATAAACATAATTCTTAAAACATTTAAATTCCAATTCTATATATATGATGATAACATAAAATTTTATGCATTCCCATAAAATATCAAATTCATTTTATCATATTTAGTTAGAGTGGATATATTTATAATTGTAGGAGATATAGAACAACTAAAATACCAATTTCATTGATTACCCTTT
Organism: Viscum album; assembly: GCA_963277665.1. Taxonomy (NCBI): domain Eukaryota; kingdom Viridiplantae; phylum Streptophyta; class Magnoliopsida; order Santalales; family Viscaceae; genus Viscum; species Viscum album. The sequence goes on along the minus strand of OY728133.1, from coordinate 2,056,957,496 downwards.
GCAATATTAAAATTTAATCTTCTTGATTTTTATAAGAATATTAGATCTAATACAACTCTCTATGTCTCAAAACATGGTGTTTGTTCACATGGTATGGTGAATAAGTGAATATTATTACATTTTTCCGTTAATTTTTTATTATTAAATTATAAATTATCATTTGTTAGAGTTATAAATCACAGTAGTAAATTTTGAAACACCAAGGGACGAAAAAAAATAAAAGTCAGTGTAAAATGTTTAATAATCATTTTTAGTAGATAGTATTTGGTAATATTTGGAAAAAATATAAATCATATAATCCAATATATTAACAAATATAGATAAAACTATTAGTTTATATCCTCAAATCATAATATATGTATTTCAATAATGTCATCTTCTAAAAATTCAATCAAAATTATTCAAAATTTTCTATTTGAGGATTGATGAGGATATAATTTTTCTTATAAAAGATAGCCTAACTAGTTAAGAATATTAAAAAATATCTACATGAAAGAATGAATAAAATAATGGAATATAAAAAACAATGAAATGTATAACTCATTCATATGTTACATCACTATAACAACAACTTTATCTTCACCCACTATGATTTATCACAATCTCCAAAATGTAGTAATAGAATTATTAAATTTGTGATATATCCATGGGTTAAACATGAATGATCTATCATATTTATTAAACCCAAATTATTCACATAGTTTTATAAGACCTCCTATGAAATGAATGAATAGGAAAAAGATTCATGTTCTATGGAATCATGACCAACAATGAATCACTTATTATTACCCTCCAAAAAATAGTTGAATGATTTATAAAACCATATAGGGTAATACTCAACATACCTTTTTTTCACCATGTGTTTCAATTAAGGTGATAGTTCCTTAGAAATATTTTTAAACCCATGAGTTAATTATACTTCCATGAAATACATATTATGTAATAAATAATTATCGATATCCAATCATGGAAATGATTTATTTGAATTAAAATTTTCATCATTTAGTTTTCATGGAATACTAAATATGATATGATTGTAATATAATATTCCCTATCCATAAAACTATTATATGACATCAACCAATCAAAACATATGATTTAGAGATAATGTATAAGGGTGTGAAATTTATATGTCGTCGGATATGGATTCTATCATACCTTACAGTCAATTATATGAATGATAATGGATTTAAATTATAGGCATTATAATATGATCCATTTATTGAATATGGTTGGTCCTATTATATAATATAAATATGAGTCATATCGTATATCATCTCTTCCAATGTTCCACTTTAATTAAATCCCAAAAAATGATGTTTTATTTTAATTTATATTATTTCATATATGATTACTTGTGAATTAATATTAAAAAAGATTTTACATATCCACAAAAAATTTTAGAAATATATCATCAACTTCACTACTTATTACATCTTATAAAATAAATTTTTAATACCATTCCAAAAATCGTATATATTAACTTTGAATTTTTCTTTGAGAGGCTAAATATGTCAATTAAACACTATTTTAGTCAACCAAAATGTGTAACCCAACATTTTTTTATAGAAACAATGAAAATTTTGAATACACATACACATAAATTTTAGAAAATAGAAGCTTATAGTGAACAATCAATGTTACTCAATATATGAATAGACCTGTAATTATTTTCACCGAAAATGTGTATTTCTATTCATGTATCCACTAACTGCATCAAATAAAATTATAAATTATCATAAGTTCGCTTTTTATAAAATATTGAGTTACCACAAGATGTAGTGTATGTTAGTACCATATAAATAACTCATATAATCTCAACTCAACAGGTATACACTGACATATTTATTAATAAAACTGAAGTTTATTCATATTTTTGGATAAAGACATCACATGCTCCTCAAAAAAATATATAAGTGTATAAAATTTACTATATAGGTGGAAAAACACACTCCCAGTGTATCTTAATCAAGACAAAAATGTTAGAAAAATTATACAATTAAACAAATACCATTATGGTTGAGATTTAACCGATGAAATGATCAGTAACAAAGAAATACACCCACAAGTTATCTAAGACTCAAGGAATCCTTATTTATGGAATCAATGTATGAAGGTTTTTACGATTGTTATATTTTAAATATTAGGTTTTGGGGAGTCTATTATTACCCATGAACCCCATGTATACTAGTGACATAGTGTATGAAACTCTTATAGGTATACCTAGTGGGTTATTTATTTCAAAAAAACACTTTTATACCTTATGATAATATATTTTCACACACCATGTATAACAGCCCATGAAATTCACACTTGAATCCATTGTTGTAATACATCACATTAAATTTCCTGCTATGATTCCAATATTTGTGAATTAATTTTTTTCCATAAAAAAATTACAACATAAAATGGAAAGGAAAAATCACATTGATTCTGGAGGACCATTTATGATTAGGGGTTTTGTGAATTAAGAATAATTCTTACATAAACAAATCACATCGACCTGGACTCACAAAAAATTAATTAATATAGTTGAAAATTTTCATCCATTATACCCATCAACTTTTATTTAACATTACTTCATCAACATAATCCTTGAAAAGTTATTTATAGACATAAATCATTCAACATCATTTTTTAAAACCAATATAAATTGAATCATAAGATGTGTGAGTTAATATGTTCTGTAATAGAAAACAAATGATTTAAAATGTTAATGTCATTAATGAGAATAAGAGTTCATAACTATATGATTACATAATAAAAGTGCATGAGAAAATCATAAAAGAACACACACTTATCAAAACCAGGAATATCAAATTTTAAAATATTAAAAAGGAAAGAGTGATCAAAATCAATAATCATGAGCCATGAGACATGAACCTTTATAATTAGAAACTTAACAAAACAATAAAAATGAAATATAAAACATATTGGTATATTTAAATATCATATCATTGAACCCTTAAAAACCCTAAAAAATTGGAATAACCATATATCTGATTTATAATATAATTATACATATAAACTAATCATTAACCAATGCATCATAGAACAATCTGGGTTCACCCATTATATAAGTTATAAAGGGCTAACTTGAAACTACCGGGGAGAACCCATGTTTTTCAATGTCCAAGAACCTAATACATAAATTATTCATGAAAACTCATTGATCATCCATTATTTTTTAGAAAATTATTAACTAATGAAAGGAAACATTTTCCATTACATTATATTTTAAATTTTATTAACACATAGAAAATTAATTGGTTCCAATATAATATCATTGAAACATCATTAAAACATGGAAAATAAAAGTGTTCCAAAAAATATATTTGAAAACAATTTCACACCATTGAAATGAAATAGGTTTCAAAAAATTATATTTGAAAACATGATTAACATATGATAATAAGATGGGTGATAAAAAATATCATTGAAACCATCATTATCCATCAAGAGAAATATTATGAATGGTATCAATACAAAATATCCCTTGTGTATAAAATGTAATGACAATGGTTTTTGACAATTATGAATGGAAACACCACTAAAATAATATTAAAAATTTTTATCAGGAAAATATCCTTTAACCATTCCAAAGTGTCTCATACCCCCATGAAACACTTTAACCATTAACCCCGTGAATAGAATAACATTAAATTAAACATATGATTTCATCATAATAAGGATATTAATTATATATTATATCAAAGTAGATTTACACACACCTCATAAAATAAGATAGGTGTATAAAAAATGTCTCAAAGATAGAAAATTGTGGCAAAAATAGAATACTGCTTTGGTAACATTGAAACCATAAAACACATGAAAGATATATAATAAGAAACATATGTAAAAAGCCATAAATTTAATCATAATAATCATAAAATAGATTCATCGGTATTATATAAAACATAACAAAAAATAAGTGTTGAATATGAAATATATATCATAGAAATAAAAGTGGGGTGAGAAAAAACATTACAAACATCATATCTTTGGAGTGAGAAAAAATCAATTATATAATTTTGTGTCACAAATTTAAATCCCTAAAGTACAATTTAAAATATATAATGAAATAATTAGAGGTTATTTTAGACATATTCATGGTATTACATGACCAATACCATATATGTTTAAACCAATGAATGATAATTGATCTTAGAAATCCCTTACCCCACTGGAAACACATGAATTATTAAAAAAGAAAGGAATATCATCAGAAAAATAAATATCATGGGAACGAAAATATTCATGATATAACATTTCAAAGGGCCTATAAATAAACCATATAAATTAATAAAGTTTCACAACATCATGATATTCCTCAATTAAAGGATATTGAGGTGCGATCCATTATTACTTGAGTAACTTTTGAATCATTAGATATATATAGTAATAAAACCAATTGAACAATTTAATAAAATATATTAAACTAAAGATATATTAAGTAATAGGTCCATAAATACACCATATGAATGTAACTAGGCTCACATTAACAAATACTACTCAAAGCAATGTAAATTGATACAAAACCTCTTACCTTGAGTTTGTTTTGTGATGACTTTCCTCTTTATTACTAAATAACAAAAAAATAATTATTATATTTCTTTATAATATTTTAAAAGGGTAATATTTCATTTATTACACTTATAAACAAGTTATATAAATTTGATAAATCAATAATGTCTAAGTTAGATGTTTTAACCGTATTCAGATTATGTTTCAAAATATACATTGATATGTCAACTATGGACAATGAGGTAATTATTTCAACATCTAAAAATAATAACCCATATATAATTTTCATATTTATACATAAGTTATAATTTTAAACCAAATTATGAATTATTTTTATGAAAAATGATCCAACGTTATAATAATGGAGATGGTAGGTCGTACGTATGAATGTGTAACGTTATCATTTTCAACAATCATTTTGAAAATAAGGTATCAAATATTAATCATTATGGAATTATAATTATATAATAAATAACATATTGTTAAAATATAACTTATATATATATTGTGATGTAAACAAAAAAAATTCATGCCAAGGAGGAGGTAGTTCACACATCTACGAACGATGTTTTCAATTTTTTCAGTGTGTGATAGACTAATAATAAAATGATATGTTATATTATCATAAATTTAGTTATATAATTAATTTAATATATATTTTTTATGTGATATATTATTATTTAAAAGCATTCTTAATATATTCCACGAAAGTTTTGAACGTATCACATCGCTTTGAGGAGGCGGTAGTCGACATGTCCACAAAGGATGTTATAATATTTAAAAAAATTATAATGCATGAATGTATGTGTTAAATAAAAATTAAATAAGAATAAATAAAACATAAATATAATATTTATTAAATAAAAATAAATTTTCTATCAAATTCCAAACTATTACAGTTGGTAAAGGAAAATAACGAATGACATCGTTTTGTGAGGTGATAGTCCACCATATATATTAACTGAATTTTTTTACAAATTAGATGGTATTATGTATAGGTTTATGTAGAAACACTAAAATAAAAACATATAGGAATATATATAATATTTATGTTGTCATATAATCATGTAATAATATTAATTTAATGGGTGGACAATAAAATAAAACATAAATTCATGTTGAAGAATGTTACATCTTCTTCAAGTAACTCGATTTGGTTTTCACTAGAGGGCATCCATGATTGGATTTATTCACAATATGATTACTCTAGGGTTAGTGTTGGGATTTTTCAAGAATATTTTTTTCGTGTTCGTAAAATTCAAATGAACTGTTAGGTGTGAATAAATGAGGGTGGGTCAGTGCCTTTGTATAGTGGAGGGGGGAGTAGATGTTTTGTAAATGTAAAAAATGTATACAATATTGAGAGGTCTACCTTATATAATTTTCATTCAATAATGATACCAATTAGATAAAATATTTAATATGGTTGAATAATATTTTTTTAATGGATTTTGTACAATTTTTTAGGAAATTATACCCCTTGGTATTAAATTTTAACCACTAAGTAAACTCATTTAAACCGTAATAGATGTAATAAATTTTAATTACATTCTCAAATATTCTGTGTCAAAAAATAATTTAACATTATTATAAATTATAAATTATTATTATTAAATATATATAATCCAATTTTCCAAATTATAATAACATAAATGGAATGAATTAATTTAAAATTATTCTTGAAGACGAGATGAAAAAGCGTGTCTATAATGTAAAAGTTTTCAAAAGGACTCTATGTTTTTAAATATAAAATAACTATAAAAATATTTAAATTACCTAAATTAGATTAGATTATATTAAAAATATATAATTTTAATTTATAAATAATTTAAAATTTAATTAAACACTATAAATTATTTTGATTAAAAAGTAGTTTCTAATAAAAATTGGTTGACATTCATAATTAATCAAAAAATTAATGTTCTCATAAAAATAAAAAAAATTTACCCAAATTAAATTTTTATATTATTATTCAAAAAACAAAGTCTAATTTTTAAAATTATAATTATAAATGTGTCTAAAATTGTATTTTAAATAGGTTCACTATTAAAAAAATTTAAAACTGCCTTTAATAAATATAATTCATTATATTCTTAAAGTTGAATTTATTATTATCATAATCCTATCAATCAGATTGGATAAATATAATATTTCATTATTAAATATATTACATATAAATTGAATTTTCATATTTTAGTAATAGTTAAAAATTTAATTTATTAACATAAAACCATATTCTATTCATAGAAATACATTTCATAAAAACACAACCATTTTAATCAATGTGGCTTTATGTTCCATAATAATTTTTTTAATAAATTAAATTATTTTAAAAAATATTTGTTAACTATGATTTCATAATTTAGTCTATAATATTAATTATAATCATTCTAATTAATAGTTGTTAAGTAGTATGATAAATAAATAATATTAATTGTATATTTTTTCCGGTAAGACTCGACCTTATGTGTAATAAAAGTCATCAATGGAAGTCAATGATGAAGGAAACAAAAAATTAACTTGATGTTGTGTTTTATGAAATATAGACTATATATTACGCATCACATTATTTAATAATGAATTAAAATTAAATTGAATGAATATAATTTTAAAAACCCTCAATACCTTACATCATACCACCTTAAAAATATTTTTTCCTTGAATATTTTAATAGGTTATCAATGAATTATCTTTTTAATAATTAATTTATTAAAACACACATTGTAAAAAGGTAAAATAATAAATCTTTTTAAAAAGTGGAAGTTGGAAACTTAATGGTCCCTATATTTAATGTATAACTAGTATGTAACATAGGGAGATCATTGGTGGAAAATTAAAACATTTATTTGAAAGGAAAAACTAATTATCATGTACTAATTTAGAGTTATATAGAATATGTTTAGTAGGAATTCAATGGTGACCAATCCATAATATAAATATGTGTTTAAAAGGTAATTGATATAATTAGAAAATATGTTAAAAAGGTACATTTGTTTTCAATATTATTTTTTTCCTAAATATGAATGATTTATTTAACAATTTAAAAATAACAAAAAAATAAATATACATAGTTAAAAAGTAAATTTATTCCTTTCCCACAACTACATCTATTTCTACAAACAATGGGTAATCAAGATGATTGTTTCCCACTCAAAACAATAAAATAAAAATTTTATGACCACATAAACATTGAATGGATAATAAATATATTCCACTTTTCATCATACATTAACAGAAACCAAAATGGTTAGAACATGGTATAATAATTACCGAAATAAATACTATCGTAAATGATAAAATAATATTAAAAATTCAATAGTAATATCCAATGTTTAAACTAAATAATTCTGTAACCTTATATCCCAAATAACCTCAATTACCTAATAATAAAAATTATATTGACCTCAAGTGTTACCTCATACCATATAGATTTCTAGACCAAATGATGGATATCTTCATTTGATATAGCATTACTTACTTAGTCACCAAATTACTTTCCAAACATGTGGTTATCTATATGATAATACTTGTGTTCACATAATTTCCTCAATATCTAAGATAATATAATTTCTAAAGGTTATAAATACCTTAAATATTATTTCTTCCTAAAGAAAATTAATTATTCACATTAATTCAATGTTTTATAAATACTTCAACCCAAAAACATCTCCTAAAATTTAATTAATAGCATAAAATTTTTACTACATAAAAAATAAAATGGAGTGTCTTAAGACATTGACTATATGATCAACTATAAGATTATATTAATATGATAGTACAAAAAACTCTTAATACAAACACATACGGAAACATACAAATTACCAAAGTTATATAAACCACCCTTTGATAACAACTTTAATTTCCCATAACTAAAACTCCAAAATCTAATTCTTAAATAAAAAACAATAAATTTCTATCTATGGATCCAATATTAGTAACCCAATTTTTTTCCATAAATACCTTACAAAATCATATTTAAAACATTTATCACATATATTATATTTTAAAAATTTGGTTTCGGGGTTTATATAATTAGGAAAAACTCTAACATAAATAATTAACATCAACTTGTTCTCATAAAAAATTGGTTCATAAAGTTAAACATCATCTCCTGTTATACCCAACAATTATTATTTCACATAATTTCATCAACATAATCATTTGTTTATCCATTATAGACATAAATTGTTAAATACAATTCTTTTGAACTTGGGGAAATGAAACATAGGAAGGGGAGATCAGATTACAATTAAGGGTAAACATAATCATTAATAATAGAATTTCCCTAATCAGAATACGTGTTCATAACGACTTGATGAATTTTTGAAATTTCATTAGAAAATCATAAAATAACTTATACCAATCAATACCTAGACCATCTAATATGAGAACACGTAAAAGGAAAGAGTCACTAGATTCAAAAATCATGATCCATGTGATATCAATCTCGACCATTAAAAAAATTATATGCCCATAGAATGAAAAGATAAATATACATTTATCTTAGAACACCATATCATTAAAAAAATTAAATAACCCTTATAGAACCCTTAAAAATTACAATAAATATATGGCTGAATTTGAATACAATTCTAAAAAAAGGATTCCTTACCAAATGCATAAGAGCACTATCTGGGACAACCCATCGTATAAGCTATAACGGGATCACCTCATGTTATCTGTGTACAACCAACATTTTCAATGTCTATGTACTGAATACATATATAATTCACTAAAACACTTTGAACAATCTTTATTCTTTTTAGAACATTATTAACCCACAAAAAGTACAAAACATCCACCACAATCTAATTGAAACTTTATTAAAAGATAAAAATCTGGGTTCGAAAACAATCTATATGAAAAATGAATAACCCATAGAAAAGAAACGGGTTTGACAAAATTATATTTGAAAACATTTTAAACCAATTACAATGAAATGTGTTTCAAAACAATCTATATGAAAACATCATTGAACAATGGGAAATAAATGGGTTCTGATGATATATTTTCAAAATAATCATTATCCATATAGATAAATAGTAAGGATGGTATCAATACAAAATTAACAAAAGGGATTATAATAAAAAAGGGTTTTAATTTAATAAATATAAATTCCATTTAATGAACATGAATAAAATTCATCATGATAGTATCCTTTAAACATTACAATGTGTAGCGTACCACCTTTATGAATTTGAACCATTAACACAATGAATAAAATAATGTTAAATTAAATATAGAATATCATTAGAATAGTTTGATTCATTATATATCATGTAAAATGTGAAGTACACAAATATAGTAAAAGAAAATAGGTGTATAAAATAATAACCAAATCAAATAAATAAAATTGTGAAAAAAAGACATTTACACTTTAGTAACAATAAAACCATAAACTTCATGAAATAGAGAACCTAAAAAAATATGAAAACATCATAATTTTAAGGATAATAAAAATAAAATGAATTCATGAGTAGGTTATACACCACATATAATAAGAGGTGAAAATAGAATGTATATCGCCGAAAGAAAAGTGAGATGAAAAATACCCTTAAAAAGAGAGTATCACTATATTAGGAATAAATAAATTATAATATTATGTATCAAAATTTGAAATCCACAAAATAAATGTTGATATATAGAATAATAAAATCATAGGTAATTTTGGACATATTCATGGAATAAAATATGAAAGGACATATGAGTTTACCCCAATAAACAGTAATTGAGTTATGAAATCACTTATCAGATAAGAAACACTTGAATTATTAAAATCATTAATGAATAAAATTGAAAAAATAGAATATAATTATAAAATATAAATTAGTTATATACCGTTTCAAAGCTTCTTGGATACATCTTATGAAATAATGTTCATAACATTAAGATATGCCTCGATGAAAAGGATATTGAGATCAAGTCCCTTATTACTTGATTAGGTTTGGAATCATGAGATCCATGAATGAATAAAATGAGATCATACATTGAATGAAATAAATTAATATCATGATATAATAATTCACAGGGTTGTAGATACACTATATAAAATTAACTAGGTTCATAATAACAAATAAATATCAATGGAATATAACATGAGATTAATTCCCTTTCATTGAGTACGATTTTTCATGATTCTCTTCTATCATTCTAAATATAAAACTATTTTTTAATTATTTATATTCTTTAGAACCATTTTCAGGATTATTATTACTTTTTTTCACTTAATAAAACAATACATAATTACTTAGTCAATAATGTTTATGTTTAATGATTTGACCATATTCGACTTATGTGTCAAAACTGGAATTGATAGGTAGAATATGGTCAAATAGTCAATTATTAAAACAAATAAATAAAAATAATATTGTTAAAATTATAGTATTTATATATAAACTATACTTTTAAATAATATCATGAATTATTTTAATTAAACATGAATAAATGTCACAATGATGGAGTATGTAGGTCGGACATACACATGAGTAACATTCTCATTTTCTATGATCATTATGAAAATATAGACTGTCATATTTATCATTATAGGGTAATAATTAAATCATAAATAACATATTATTTAGTTGTGTTTCCTTATTTGTAATTATTTTGATGTAAATTGAATCAAATCGCATCGAGGAGGTAGTTGTCCACACATCCAAGAACGAGGTTATCCCATTTTTCACTATGAGAAAGGGTAATATAGAAAAGGAGATATTATATTTCAAAAAATTTAATTTTTTAATTAATATCATATATATGTTATGTATTTAATATATATTAAATTAACCCCTTCTTCAATATATTACTTTTAATGTGTGAACATGTCACATTTCTTGGAAGAGGTTATAGTACACACATTCACAAACGATGTTTTTTGAATTACAAAAAATCAAAGTCACAATGGTATGTGTTATATAAAAAATAATAAGTGATTAGACAACATATATATCATATATATCTTATAAAAAAATATTCCCATCATAATTCCCAACCATGAGAGGTGTAAAAGGAAAAGAGAATGACATCGTTTTGTTTGGTGGTAGTCTCTAAAAAACATGAATGAAAATCATGTTACCAATTTGATGGAAGAGTGTGTAGTTTCAGGTATAAAAATAATTATAAAAACATCTCAGTATATTTTGTTATATTATGTTATTATATAAAAAATTAAATAAAAATAATTTAATATTTATGGAAGGAAATAAAACATAAATTCATGTTTAATAATGTCAACTCTTTTTCAGGTAACTCCTTTTGGTTTGCCTCAAAGGGATTACATGGATGGATTAGTTCATATAGTTTGGAATATAGGTTTAGGAGATGTATTATTGGATATTATTTGTAAGTATTTGTAGGATCAAAATTTTTGGATATTTTTTTGGAAATTTTTGTGGTTGAGTTCCTTTTTATAGTGGAGGTGGAGTGACATTCTTATAAATATGAAATTGTAAACACAATTGTGGAGTATATATTAAATCATATTCCTAACATAAAAATAATAATCTGATAAAAGTTGTGATATGGTAGAATAATTTCTATAAAATGTGCTTTGAACATGTTTCTATGAAATATTTCTCCTTAAGATTAATGTTTACCAAATAGGTAAACTAATTTTTTCCGTAATCGCTGTAAATAATTTTAATTACATTCACTAATATTTTTGATAAAAAAAATTATTACTATATTATAAATTAGAAGTTATTATAATTAAAAATATGGTACACAATTTTTTAAATTACAAAAACATAAGTTGTTGAAATTAATTTAAAATTAATTTCATAGACAGGATGAAAAAAGGCTTTTAATGTAAAAACATTCAAAATATTGCAATTTTTTTATATTTAAAATCACAAAAAAATATATTTCTAATAACTAAATTTGATTAAATTATATAAATCCTATCTAATTGTACTTTGAATACAAATAAAAATATAATTTAACAATATAATTTAGTAAGACAAAAATGAATTTTCCAATTAAAATTTGTTGTCATTCACTATTCATAAAAATGAATATTCAATAAAAATAAAAAGTGTATACCCAAATTAAAATTTAATTTTACCCATTTAAAAAGGTAATTTAATTTTTCATATATAAATTATAAATTTTAGAAGAAAATTTATATATAAAATAAGTGTGCCATAAAAGTGTATAAAAACTAAAATTTTAAAATAAACCACTTGTTATGATTAAAATTGGTTTTATTATTATCCTAAACGATCAAAATTATTGGATGATCATAAATTTTTATAATATATAATTATAAAACATAATTAGAATATTTCTCTAATAATAATTTATATAATTTATTAATATAAAACCTTATTCAAGTCATTGATTTAGTCTTTATTAAAACACATCCTTTATATTCAATTGGTTAATATTTTAATTTCTAATAAATTGGTAAACAATAAATTTATTTTATAAACATTTTCAACTATGATTACATAACTTATTTAATCATATTCATTATATAAATTCCAATCCCTATGAGATAGCTATAATGTTAAATAAACAATATTAATACTATATTATTGACCGATAAGACTCAACCATGCGTGTAACATAATTCATCAAAGGGAATCAACGTTTCATGTATTGAAATGGGAATAAGGTTTCTTGTGATGAAATATAAAATATGTATTCCATGTAAAATAAGAAATTAAAAAATTTCAATCAATTTGAAATAACATTTTTAATAAAATCATAGGATATTAAAACTTATGTCACATTTTATTTCTTTCAGACTTATTTTATCTTTATTTGAGTTTCTCTGAGTTTTTGTAGTTTTAAAGCATGAAATTCAAGTTTTGAATCCTTTTTAGAAGTTTTATTATTTTATTTCATGGTTATGAGTAATCGTGTAGTTCCCGTGAATGTGTTGAAAGATCTTTTTTCTTATCTCTCACATAGTTTATAATACCATATGGGGACACTTAAGAGATTGTTTTAGGCTTGGGTGGTTATAGTATGTGGAAAATGGTTTTCCAAAAAAATTTACCTCCCAAGGGTAAACATGTAGGGTGTTGTCTTTTCTAGGTAGAGGATAGAACATGTTTTTTTATGGTTTTCGAAAATCATGTATTTAAACTATATAGCCTGCCTTGGTATTGGAATTTTGGGTTTTTATCAAATTTCACTCCTTGATGTTTAAGTAATTTAACCGCAATTTCTTCAGTGATACATTATTTATCCCCTTGGTAGATTTTATATGATTTTTATTTTCCCCACCCATGAGTTATTACCAACCATTGATTATTTCCATGATATTTTGATGTGATTTCTCAAATATTTCCCTCTTTTTTCCTTATTCCTCTCTTTTCCCTTGGATTTGGTTTCCCCCATAAACCTTAGATATAATATTGATATATCTTAGGGTAATATGTGTATATAAAATTCGGTTTTTTTTGTTTAGTGGTTGTGTACAATGTTTTTTTTTCAATGGTGTAGATTTAATTGAAGGTTCTGTGTTTTGATGTGTTTCAGCTGGGTTCTCATCTCCCTTAGGTTGACGTCACTATATAATTGTAATATTTTTAAATTACAATCATAATTTCTGTTAATAAATTCTTTTATTAGGAAATTACTATTATATGTGATACACAAATATTATTTTATAAAAATTTCATTATTTATGATGATATTGTTGAAAAAGGATTATTGTATAAATTTAATTATTTTATGTGTGAAATGTAATGTTTATCTATGCTAATTATTTTTTAAAAAATTAAAATTTGGAATTTTAATTGTTTAAAATAGAAATTTTTGTATTTATATCTAGTTTCAGTTTTTAACGTGTGAAAATTATTTTTTTAATTTGGATTTAGTTTTATAGTTATTTGTTAACCAAAAAAATATATTAGAAATAGGTTTTTATTATATTTTAAATTGTTATTTGGAATGGGTGAGTGGGTTACCCATTTTTTAAATGACATGGGTGGTAATTTAAAAATGGTTAGATATAAATGAATGGTCTTGATATGTATTTTAGTTTTCAAAGGGTGAGAACCATGTTTAATTGGTGTATTTGAAATGGGTTTTAATTCATGTGTTATTTATATCATTTTTTGATGCTGTAAGGATAGATATTTTAAGGAAGGGGAAAGGGATTAGTATCCCAAAACCATTTATATTATTAGAGGTCCAATTAGAACCCTAGTTCATAAATAGTGATTTTACAAGATATCCCTTTTTCCCTTGCTTTTATAACCCTTGTGTGGGTTGAGATAACGTTGTGATTCTGGTTTTATACCACTTTTGTGGGAATATTCTTGTTTGGATTGTGAGTGTTCATTCTTTTTTTTGGGTAAAAATATTATTGGTTGTTATGGAAGAGGGAAGCTATTTTTCCATTGTTTTTTATAAATGGATATTTTCAATATGCCTCATTTTCCTTTTTCATCATGGAAATATGGTATCTAAGTCAGAGTATAAATTTCTTCTACACTAAGTATATACAGGCTAATATTTTCAGTTCTAGAATGATATTGGAATATTTGGCAGTGTTCCACTCCAATAAGGTCGATGTAGGCTAGTCAGGTAGGTTTTTTTTGGGAAATAACATTTGGTAGAAGCTTATACAATTGAGTTATTCTATGTCCCCTCACATTATTATTGATGTTATATCCCATGGTACAATAAATTTCTAAACTAGTTGCAGATTAAGTGCAGTTTTATCATGTGATTTTATATCATTTCAAAAAATTTTATTATTGTTGAACCTTTTTTGGATACAATTGAAAAATAACATGTGACACTTAGAGGATTTTTTATTGTGTGGGACCTCTATGAGTGTGTTAGGAAAATTTTCCATGAAATGTTGTTTTCCAAGTTATTGAAACCCATTTTTAAATTAAATAATCTTATGTCTGTTTGTTAAGGTGTAAATTTTGAAATGGGTGTCTTATTTTAATGATGGTGCTAGATGGAGAAATTTTTTAATGGGATATTTTTCATTTAGACAAAAAAGTGGGTTGTTTTTAACAAATAATAAATGTGAACATGGTATCAGACATAGATTAGCCTACTATATTTATTCTCAAATAATGTGAGTTCAGTATAAAATGTGGTTTGGAAATATTTTGAACGTGAATTATGGAATGGTTTGACTTCCATAAAATTATATTTATTCAAGATTACATTATAGTTTTATTTCATACTATCATTGATGAATTTAAATATTGAACATATTTCATTGATTCAGTATGTTTTGGTAACCAACTCGAATTTTAGTCCATAATTATATAATTCCATGTTTTTTGGATATATGTTTTTTACTATTGTAGAGGTGGAGTGAGATGGGATGTGGTGAGAAGACAAAAGTTGAGTGAATATGATTTGGAATCGATAGGATGAGCCTCAAGATTCCATTGGAATATGAATACGTAGAGCCACCGAGGGTGAGAAGAGTTTAGATATTTGTTTCTTATAATGAGCCTTAAGGTTGCATAGGAATATTGGTTTTGAATCCTGTATTTGATTATTATTTTATTTCATTTTGATGAATCTCATTTTTATTGATGTTTTTATCCCTTTAGAGTGTGTATGTGATATTGGGGAAAAATCCTCTATTTTGAGGTGGAAATGGGGAAGATATAGAGTTACAATGAAATATAATATGGTTTGGGAAACCATGGGTTGTCCATGTGGTTGAGTCTCCCACCCGCAAAGAATGTATAAAATTATTTCACTTAGTGGCTCAACCTATTCAGTCAAAGTGTACATAGTACTAGTTATTTATTTCATAGGCAGTTCAGACTCCTCTTGATTTTGTATAATCCTAAGTGAATTTTAACCTGTTGAAGGTGTAAGGAGGACTCTATTGATATTATTTTTGTATCTAGATCGTGGGAACCATGTCTTTATACTTGTGTAGTTCCTTTTTATTCATGGATTTCAAAACCCATGTTTAGAAGGTGGAAAATATTTTGTTTAATGTTCTTATAAAAACTAGGTTTTGGGTAATATTTTATTATATGATCTTTACCTTGAGATAATTTTGAAATAATATATTTAAAAAATGGGGATATAGTTTTGAAATGGATTTTTTTTGAAATAAGATGTAAATTTTGATAACCATTTTTTGCATGATAGGCCATTTCAACCATATTGTAATTTTGAATGATCTTATGTAAAATGAGTTTATTGGGAAGTGTGTGTCCTAATAATGATAATTGTTTTTGGTGGGTTTTATTTGTTTTATGAACATCCCTTAGGAGTGACATATTTCAAAAATTAATTGTGAGAATGTTGATTATGGAAGGACAATGTTTCATTTTTTTGTTATTATAGATATTATAAATTCATGGCTATTTCTTATTAGTTCATTCTTCTCGGTAGAGTGGAATCACTTGGATTATGTTTTAAGGCCTGAATTAGTGAATCCAATTTCATGTCTGTCATTTTTTTGTCCGCTGTAATGTCCAATGTGTATTTTTCATTCTAGTGTCTAACTAGAATTTACGTGAAGTATTGAGTGCAGAATAATCTCTTGATTAGATGAAAAGGATCATTCTCATCATTATAGATTATCACTTGAGTTCTTTTTGTGTTTATGTTTCTCTTTTGTGGGGCTATGATTAATCTTTTAAATCATAGTATGTTGGGTTTTTCAAAAAGTTTGTAGGATGAATTCCTTTTAGTGATGGGATACATTTGAAATCTATTTGGATTTTTCCTTTTGGTTTTTTAAAGGGATGGTTTTAAAAAAATTAAATAGACTAATTAGTTATTTGGGAGTTTTACCCTTTTTGGGATATTTATTATGTTTTATATTCATGGTGTTCTATGTTTTCTTGAAGAAATATATTTCTTCATCCGCTCATATGGGTGTTTTTTTTGGATTCTTGAGAGTGTTTTTTATTGAGCCATATTATTTGTAAAATATCCTTAATAGAAAAAATATTTGTGCACATAATTCATTTGACCATCAGAGGTGATTTTTGGTTGGTGTTGATATAGGATTTGGGTTGATTATGGGGTATTTTGGTTGTGATATTCCAACTATGTTTGATATATTTCAATGGTAAGTCTTAGGCCATTTGGGAAGAAATAGGTGAGGGTGATCTATTTTTTGACCCTAGGTTATTTTCATGTTTCATGAACTGAGGTATGAAATCATGTTTTTCTATAGGATACTCATGTTTTTTAATCCTACCTTTTTATTATAATGATTTGGAGGATTGGGTGCGAGTTTTCCTCATAGAAGTTCATTGTTAGATGATGCACTTCTTGGTAGCCTTACATGGTGCCACCATTTTTGGGTAATTATAAATGGAGGGGAGACCATGTTAGGTCACTCATTATTTTTTCAACCTATGTTTGAATGTTCCCATTTGTTCCCTAGAGTCTTTTGTGTATATCATTTCGATTGCATGAATATACTCGATCATTCTTTTGAGGTTTTTGATTTTTCATAGAGATTTTTAGAAACCATTAGGTTGGTGTCAATTGTTTAGTTTTCTTGTTGATATTTTGATTTTTTTCATTAGGTTGAGCCATGTTGGTTGTTTTTTTATTATGATCTAAAAGGACAATCAATGGTATTTTATCTTTCATTTTGACTGGGACATTTGTGGGATAAATGGTTTCATGGTAGAGACTATTTGACACCCCTCATGTCACTCCATTCTTTTTTAATTATTATTTAATATATCCGTAATTTGAAATGAGTTTAATTGTTTGTGGGATATAAAATTAAGTTCTGAGACATATTTCTTGGATCATGATTAACATTCATGGTTAGGATTAACCATGAAATTCTTGTGTGGGTGTATAAAGAGTTTTTCTCTTAAATCCTACAAGGTTTTTCATATCATACTATACATGTTGTTGTTATTGTATGAATTTCATGGATATTTAAAACCATGTGGCCTCTTAGGTGTATCAGTGTGAGGTAGTCTCCGAGCTAGGGAGGGGCTAGACCATGGTTTGGAAAACAAAATGGCCAAACTGTGTGGTCTACCCATGTATTTTAATTATAAATTTTCCCATATTTTTTCTCCACTATTTTTTTTGGGATTTACTTCAATCCCCCCACATTCAAGATCAAATTAGGATCTCATGGAGAAGTTTCATACTCATCCCCTTTAAATTATTTTGTATCCTTTAATGTTTTTCAATGTATTTTCTGTTTATTCTTATATTATTTACCACTTAATCACTTAATCATATATTTTCTATTGGATTTTGATTCCTACATGACACCATCATATTATGTGGATGTATTTTCGGGTTTTTGAATACAATTGTATTTACATTTTAGTGTATATGTGTTGAATACCTCATTTCTTTTATCGTGTTTAAGTTTGCTGTTGAAAGTGACATGTTCCAAAATGTGTCTTCTATATTAATTTTTTATTTTATGTGGGTGTTACTATGATATTATTTCATTTTGGAATTATAAAAATTATTTCACTTTCCAAATTCCATTTATATGAATGTATGATTATATATTATATAATTATGGTATTTTAACACTATATCATTTTTTTGGAGGTGGTAATAAGTGGGATATTATATAAATTATTTGATTTATTATTTGAAATTGAATTTTTATTATTTATATGATTTTTTGTGATTCATGTTTGTCTTGAATGTTTTTTAAAAGATTAATTGTGAGATTTTTATGTGGTTTTTGTTTTAATGGAATGAAAATTATGCTTTAAATGGAATTTAGTTTTATAGTGAAGGGGTTGACATAGAAATGGTATATAAATGGGTATTTATTAGATTTAAAATGGTTATTTTAAATGATTGTTTTATTTAATACTTGTAGAAATACCACGATGGTTTCTTTAAATGTTTTTTATGGAAAAGAATGACCTTGATCATTATGTAGTTTTTCAAAGGGAGATACCCATTTGTGATGGGTGGATTTGAAATGATTTTGAATGCATTGTTGATTTCCATAATTTTTCATCTAAAATTTGTTTCAAATGAGGTTTTATGAATATTAAAATATAATGGAATCCTAGGTCATATTTTTGAGTTAAATGATTTGGAGAAACCTTTTGTTTTAGATGGTGTTTGTGGAAGACCCACATAGATTTCCCCTGTCTAATATACCCCATTTGTGGGTTAAGATAACCATGTGATACATGTTTATACTCTTTACCTTGGTATAATATTTTTTCTGTTGTGATTGAAGATTTTGTATTTTGGGGTGAGGGTAGTTATGGCTATGGATACTTTTTTTGTCTCAGAACATTTTCAGTATGCCTCAATTTTTTTTTTCGTGGGAACCCAGTTTCTATGTTTGATCCGAGATTTCTAATGAAATACGTTGATTCCCACTACTAATATCAACTATAACATGAAATATTTGTAGATAGGGGTGTTACCCTTCAGTAAAGTTGGTGTAGGATAGTCAGGTAGGGTGTTTTATGATACAATATAAGACAACAAGATGGTTTATTAAGTGATTCTGAAATGTCTCATTTTAAGACAGATAATATATCCATTGACACATTCAATTACATTAGTGGTTATAAATTTCGGTCATTTTGATAATGTTATTTATGTAGTATTTCATATGATATATTTATTTTGAAACCCCCCTTAGAAGAATATGATTTATTCCCTAATATTATTAGTTCATTAATTATTGTTCTGGACCTATGTGAGTGTGTTGGGTCACTCTGCTTTTAAAATGACTCAATAAATATATAAAAACCAATTTTAAAAGTAAATACTTTTGTATGGGTGATTTCATGTGGATTTTTAAAGTGGGTGTTATGATTTAAAGGCCTATCTGGAATTTGAAATGATATAATGTCAAATTATTCTTTTAGATAAAACATGTGAGACATTTTTAAGAAATATTAACAGTTTTCATGGTTTCATAAATGGAATAAGCCACAATATTTCAAAAAAAAGTGTGATCTTTGTTTTGGAAACAATGGGGAAATGTTTGGAATGTGGTTTTTGAAATTTTCTTGATTTCAATAATATTATATGTCTGAAAATATTATATTATACTTTATTTTTAAACTTGAATTGATAAATTCATTAGTAAACATATTTTAATGATTTAGTAAGATATAGTGAGATTCCAAGATTTTTATTTTAATCCTATATCATTTTAGGTTATTTTGGCTCCCATGATATTCATACTGGCTAATATCGGGTGATTTGGATAGTTGTGGTCTTCCAGATAATATGTTATGATTACTTGGGTGTGGCCCAATTTGGTTCGTAAATATTTTTTGATTAGTATGTTATTTATATGTTTAATATTTTTTCTCATATTAAAGGATATTTTTTTTGTTTATTAAAATGGGTTGGGACTTGGTAGTTGGTTCTGACAAATTTGACTTATTTTCTAATTATGGAATTTTTATTATTTATTCCTATGTTTTTATCTCTTGTATGGGTTAAATCATTCCCAAAATATTTTCTATGATGCTCAAGAACTAATTTCTACCCTTTGGAGATTGTCAATTCCCATTATTCCATCTGATGGGCTGAGTTGAATGGTAGTATGATCTAGTTAGTTTCATATTTCATATCTCATATATGAATCAAACTCACATTAACCTTATCAATTCATCAAAACCTATAATACATCATTATAAACATCAGTTAAGGATAACTCAAATTTATAAATTATTAGGTCAATTGGTACTTTATTAAATTCTATCTATATCAATATATATATATATATGTATCCAAAATGAATGATTCGTAATGTTTATATTTCATTACGGGTGATATATTTTATATACTTTAACCAATTTTAATAATATTTAATAAAACATGACATAATAACGTATCTAACATATTAGATATGATATACTGCATGATAAACCTTATGTTTGATGAACATTAAATGTTTTTATTCAAATAATTACATCTATATGTAATTATCTCAAAATATATATGTTACCAAATGATAAAACATTCTCCCTAAACTCATTAGTAATAAACATATATAATGAATGAATTCTGGAATAATGGTGGAATTTAGGTATCATATTCTTTATGTTCAACAATATGAACATATTCAAACTCGTTAGCCTCAAAACTTCAAATGGTATGATGTAAACTCATGTTATCTACAGAGAAAAGTGTATATATTTAACATCATCATCCTTTAAACATTGTATATTAAAATCAAATCTTGTGTTTTTTTGTATTTGAAGAAACTATTTAAATTATTACCTACAAGAACATGTTAATCTCATTTAGTATAATTTCACATCAACTATATTACAGTGTATAAATATTACATTTCATTTTCTTACCAGCATATTCTATAACAATTTTAAGATATAAATTAATATTCTTATATATTTTAATTATCATAATCCATTAGGAAATATTTTCCTTATCTATCTCATGGAAAATTAATTTTACTTTATATTTTACTTCACTATAACTTATAAAAGTATTTATAACAATATGTGGCAAATACAATAACTTTAAATGGGTTTAATATTTTATTTCATAACATTGAACTTATAGATGTTCATGTATATTTAAACTATCCTATTAAACTCTATATTCTCTTGAATGTATCATTCTAAGATAAAAACATGTAATCGTTTATTCAATAAATATTATTTCCATTTAATATGTATTTTTAACCAATAATCCATTTTTTCCACTTCACATAAAATATTTTTTGTGGATAGTCAATATAAAAAGAAGAAATTATTTCTTATAATATAAGACTATTGGGTGGTAGAAACCAAATCTTTTAAATTTTAACATATTGATGGATAATCATGTTTTCTAGGATAAATAATTTTTATCAATTTCTCACTCTAAACAATTTTATAGAGTCCAATGAATCATAAACCATGTGTATACAATTAATCATTTAATTTTTGTTCGCAAAAAACTTTTTTTAATAGAAAAAATCTTATATAAAATATGGGAAATGACATGAAGATACAATCCCTTAATTTATAATTATATTATATTTATATATTCCATTATATTTTAATATTTTATGCATCATCTGATTGCATTATTACTATACCTAAAACTATAATCTCAAAAAAATTATCTCATTATTTTGAACACCTATATATTTAAAATTTTTGTTAACTGCATATTTAGTACCACATAACCTTAAAAATAAAACATTCAATTTAAATAATAATGAAACCAAACATGGAAATTGCATTCAGTTTCATTTACCCATTTACGTATCGCGATTAATTAAATATTATTGACCTATTAAAAAAATTTAAAACAATACCTCAATGTTGCTGAAAATATAATTATAGAAACATTATCAAAATAACTAACTAATTTTTATTCTTTTTTATTGAAATTTAACTATATTGATCATTTTATAAAATACTATAATATAGTCATCATATGTTCACATTGTCTATTGTCAAAATTTGGGAATATCATGTTATCTTTCATTGAACTCAATAAAAATTTAACAATAATTCCATAAATAAAAATAGTATTAATTTTTTATCCTGATAAATACTAAAAATAAATATTCAATTTCCCCAATTAAAAATAATACTGAATTTTATTTGGGGATTCTATCATTAACTGTCAAACTATGTATATAAGAAAAAAATTTATTTTTTTTCATTTTTATCTAATGAATTTGAAACCATTAGGGAAACTATTTATGATTATATTAGGTATATAAATACAACAGTTGAAAAACCTTAACATATTTTTATTTATGAATTCGTTTCTATGGAAGAATTTATCCTTAATTTAGAACTATTTTTTATGTCACCACTCCTATGCGTTTTTTTGAATAAACTTCCCCTTACTGTTGGAATGATCTCAAAGATGTGTTTGATGATGATTATACTATTTATCTATAGTAGTGATTTTTTCTAGATGAGTATCATATATTAAATCTTATTTAATAAGGAATTTTATTAAATGGCATCCCATAAATACTATTACCCAATTTCAAAATCTATCATACCCTTTAGTGGTCAAAGACTTATATTTCACCATAAACTATACTATGAATCATGTAAATAATATATTATTATATCTTGTAGGTAGGTACATTATATCATATCATATATAAATCTTGGAAATTATAGTGGATAACCATTTATCCACATTTATAAAATGGGTAAAAATTAACCATTATTCAGCTGTTATCCAGATGATCAGTATTTTCATTCTAAATGTTACATAATAAAAATTCATAGAATGGGGAATGTGATACTTAAGTTAACCAAATTACATTCATTAAATATATATAACAATATAAATCCACTACACATTTATTTTTTCCAATAACAAATGATAAGATTCTTGATAGGTTTATCATTGAAAGGAAATTAAAATATTGTATTTTGAATGTGATTTAATCTCACCACAATATCACATGTTATTATATTTTTATACAAATGTTTGTAGAGATTTATTTTTGAAACCTATCCCAATATCATAATTAATATGTTTAAAACGTATTAATGTGCCTAAAATTATTAGAACATATATTTTTACTCACCCAAAAATATAAATAATACATAGTCACAGATATATAAATTCATCTCATTCATATAGTTTAATAAAATAAAAGTTAATTCATTTATTAATAAAAGAACTCCCTTTCATAATTAATATTTTATTTCATAATGGATTTATATATAAATACTTTTAAAAAATATTACATTCCTCATAATAATATAAATTATTAATGTTTAAACTAGTATATGATAAAAAAACCAATGACTAATAACCATAAAATGGATTAATATATATGATTGAAATCTAACCAGAATATTAAAACTTAAATTTCAACTCTAAATAGAAAATTGAAACATTATGTATGTGAAATAATTTTTTAAATGAATTGTAAAAACCATTTGTAATGAATTTGTAATTATTTATGTTTGGTGTTATATGTAGATTATTTAGTCGTACATTAAATCATTTGGATATGATTATTACATGACAATTACATGACCATTAAATAATATGAAAATTTGTCTATATGGATAATGGGAATTATGAATGTTGGTATTATATAGCATATAAAGTGGTAAATAATGTTAGTTTATAATAAGTTTAATGATACTATTTAATTGAATGATGAAGGAAGAAATGATGGCCTCAACCAGTAGGATCAATCCCTATTAAGCACATTTGTTAGACATAGAAATGGATGTATAATAATTGTAGTATTATATTTATCAGGTGTATGTCGAGCTTCAAGAAGTATGGGTTAAACAAAATTTCCTTTTAGATATGTTCCATCTAATAGATATCCCCACTAGATCAATGTTGGTTAATCCACCTCATGAAACTACCACCACTACACATGGTACCCTTATAGAATATGCCGTTGTAATAAGGGGTTATTTAAATATGACATAATAGTATTCTGATGTAATTATTTACGAAATGAATTAATATTTTTATTGATTGTAAATTACAATTTTTTGTTACATGATTGTTTATAATGCATATTATTAATGAATGTGATGAAATATATTATTATTAATAGAGACCATATATATATTTTTAAGGAACATATATAATATATATATATATAATTTTATTTTTAATGGATTAAAAAAAACTAAAAAGTTTTATAAATAGATAAAAATATATTATTTATTAAAAAATTATTTTTATGGAATTATATATAGTTTTTACATGGGATATAAATAGTATCCTATAATAAAAATTGGGGGGTTTTTAGATATGTAGGAATAGTATATATATATATATTAAAATTCTATTATTTCTAAAATTTTACAAATATATTCGTTGAAAATTTTAAAATATCTATCTTCATATTATCCAATGTTGAATTTTTCATAATTTTTCTATTACAATCAAATTATTAAGTAATATGTAAACAATCGTACAATATACAATAACTGTTATAGCATTATAAATACATAAAAGTGAATTAATAATTAATTTAATTCTTTCCTATTTAAAAATAGATTATTTTATTACTATTAAGTATTTTAATGTATTTATTTTAATTTGAAAACATATAAATGAATTTCAAGAATCTAAAATATAAATTAATATTAATCAATCTATTTTATAGAAAATACACTTTTCCATGGACAAAGTAATATTAAAAAATGGATTTTGGTTATAATTTATTACAATATTATATAAATTGTTTATATTTAAAAACACATGATAAAAACATAAGGTTAATCAAATGGTTATCATTTTCCATAACTTTGAATTCAATGACATATTTTTAGAAATATTTAAAAGTATTCCTCCTATTTTAAAATAGATACCTTCTAATACAACCATTTAACTTCACTAAAAACCCTTTTTCCTTGAACTTATGTTCATGTTAACTCCCAAATAGTCCCTTTATATTGTAATTATGGTTTGGAGGATCTATCCTCGTGTTTTTTGAGGAAAATCTTCATGTGAAGGGAATTCTCTTCCACTTTCCTAACTTAATTTCATGTACATCCATTATAATAATATAATCTCATATTAATATAGTTTCATGAACCTAAAATTTAATTTCTATAAAAAACAATTTTTTATTTGTGAGAGGATTCTTAACCCACTCATTAATACAAATCAACAACCATTTTTGTATACTGGTTATACAACAAAAATATTTCCTTTAATTTAATTTCACATGAATGAAATATAATTATTTTGAGAATACCCATCCAATTTCTCTATTAATAAGTACTCACCTATATGTAACCACAATTTATTGATTTGGGACAATCAAAAGTGAAACCCTCATTCCATTCTCATGGGTTAAAAATTATTTAATGATCCGAGAATTATACATTAATTAATATGAGGATATTTACATAAAACCCATTTATTATTTATCATATATTAATAATGAAATTATTTCTTAAAAACCATGTTAAAGGAATGAATTTATTAATATAAAGGGTTATCCTTAATAGGTATCCTATATATTGTCTAATGAATTAATATATACATATGACATGATTTATGATGCCACATTGGATAAGATTAGTGATTATGTTTTACTAAACCTTTTTTATAGACCTTTTTGATATGCTTATAATTGTCTCATTTTTATGTTTTAGACAAATTTACATGTTATATATCATGTACTTATTAATAGTCCCTCATTTTATGATTTATTTTTTTTATCCTTAATGATATCTCAAGTTTCATCTCAATTGATTATCCTTTATTAGGATATATTATCATCCATTTTCTTTTGATGTATGTCCCTTGTAAATCACTTATAGTGACACGCCCTAGGATGGTATAATAAAGGTCTAATTTAAAAAAATTAATTAAATTCTATGTTTTTTTATTTAATACCATTATTATGTTGCGTGATTTCCTGAAATTAAACCCTGAAATATTCTTCTATGTTATAAATTCAATTCTTTGTTAAATAATTATGTGAAAATTAGAGTCTTAAACTGGTAGCCTTCCATAATTGGTACTATATATATTGTATAGTTATTTATGGAAATTATATCATTAAATCCATTAGTAAGAAAAATAGGGATATGTCTAAATATCATAATACATCTTAAAATACGGTTGAAACATAAGGATTCTATTTTACATGAATTAAAACATATTAATATTATTATTTAAACATTTTTTTTAAATATTTTTCAAATAAAATAAATACATCTAATAGCTGGTGTTACAAGCAACACCAAGTTTTAAAGAACCACAAAAATATATTAACATTATTATTTAAACAAGGTTTTTATTACCTATATATTTAACATGGTGTAATGAATAGTAATATCAAATTTTAAATATTATGTATAATTTATTTATAAAATAAAATAAAATTATAAAAAGTACATAATTTTCAGTAAAGTATTTAAGGGATTCAAGAATACTATTTTATAAAACATGTTATAATATATTTTTGTGTACATTATTAATATTTATTTATGAAACATTTATAAAATTAATTTTATAAAATAAAACTCTTATCTAAAATCATCCATTATATATTATCTTAGGGTTAATTTATTTTATTTTTCAGAAAATAATATTTTTTTTGATGAATAAAATAAAATACATGTGTTAATTAATGACAACCATTAAATTTACAGAATTTAATCTTTTAGTTTTAAAATTAGTTTGAAAGAAAAATTAGTTCAATTGTATATCAATTAAATAAATATTGTTCATTGGAATCATATCAATTTTCAAATATGATATAAAAACTTTTTAAACATTTGATCATTTTCACTTTGAAAACATTATTTCTTGTCAAAGTTTCTGGTTTGATATTAAATTAAATTGTTCCCTTTAGGTTATATGAATTTTAAAATAATGGATTCCATATTTGGAATCATAATAATTTATATCTTTTAATTATTTCTGGTAATTTTTTTACCGTAATGAATAATAAATGTTTTAAAAAATATTAACGATGATTAATGAAAGTATGTATTTACTTTAGGTTAAATAAATAAAAATTGTTATAAATTAAACAAAACATGCCCAAAACTCATATGATGATCACTTTTATAGAATATAATGTCTAATACCAATAATGGTTCACTTTTAGTGTTATTATTGTACAAAATATGGGTTAACTTTATTATTTTAAATCATAACAAGTGTGTCATCTCCCCCACATATAAATGGAAACCAACTCTCTTCTCCTCATAAAACATAAAAACCGATTTGGTTCATATAATACAATTCCAATTAAATATTTTACACCCCTCCACTAATTCTAAAGTCCCAATGTTTTCATAAATCCTACCCAGTAATCCTTTTGGTGAAAACCAACAGAAGTTTTCCAAAGAACATGTGACATCTCTAAATGGGTATTGTTATTTCATTTCTTCCTCCGAAACATTAAATAGTTGATTATACATTATTATATAATATATTAAATATATTATATATAATTATATGATGTTATCTTCAGCTCAAGACCTATATATATCTACTCTTCCATCAAATGGGATACAAAATCATTATTCGTGTGTATGACAGCTTACTGACTTCCGATTCAAGGTTATTCATTTTCCATCACTGTCTGTCATGAAAATATATGTAATTATAAATTAATTTATTATATATCATATTTATTATAGTTTTATAATTATGGAATGGTTATATCATAAATACTCCCTTACTTTAAATTTAATGAGAAAATGATAACGTGGCTTGTGTGTACAATAGACTACTGAATCACGAAGCTATGTGATTCGTCTATATTATTAATGGAAGTTAATGATGGTTTTTATTGACTATATGTAATAAATATGACATAATGTTTACTTTTTAATGTTAATATATTATTTAATTTTTTCCTATCACATTTTTTAGAAAATGGTAATAGTTTTCATGCATTCGAACTACTTGTTGTCTTTATAAATGATGTATTTCAATTTATATTTCAATATTATGTCCATTAATATAAATACTTATATACTGAATATATATGATATTTAAGTCATGGTTAAAATTATAGAGATTATCAAACCGGATCAATGTAAGAGGAAAAAAATAAAATAAAATAAAATCTTGCACGAGATATAATATAGTTATTTCCCCAAACATGACATTAAAAAGAATTTCTAATAAAACATTAACCAAAGGATAAAGTTAAATCATATAGGGTATTACATATATAATTATATTTCTATTATGGATTTATAATAATCATAAATTTATTATACCCGAGTCTTGAACATGTATGAAGGAAGTTGAGACATAACGTAATATAGTTTTGTCTAAATTTTCGTTATTTGAGACATATGTTAAATTATTCATCTATTTTATTTTGTAATGTGTATATACATCCCCTATGAAATTTAATACCACGAATTTACATACTCTCCAGATACTTCATGTTTTATTTATTATTATCATTTTATGGCCTTCTGATTCAATGTTACAAAAGAGGTAGTGGGATTGTGATATAATCTCATAATTTATCAGGATTATTTATGTTTATAATTATGATGATGAAATATTATGATCCAACCCTTAAAAAACACATTAATTTTATTCTCCTTTTGTTATTTCATGAGAATTGGCTTTCCCTTCTTTTTTTCCACGTATTATGTACTCCAAAGATCAAAATTTTTCTTTTAAAAAAATAATCATTTTCCTAACATCATTCAAAAGAAAAAAATTCCTTCCAAACCATGTTATCTAAAAAAATAATGTGTTTTAAAATTTTCCAAATGATTTATTAATGTAATTTTTCCCCAAGTTTTTCTTTTTGTTACACCCTAAGATTTTAAATATGGAACAAAATTTTTGATAGCATGCATGACATAAAAAACACAACTTAAAATATAATGATACACCCAGAGACGTTATGATATATTTATTCAAAATCATTGAAAACGTGCAATTCATGAAACATCGTGTTTAAATGAAACATGATACTCTATTAAGTTATTATGATTTAAACATGAAAATTATAATATTTACAAAACAATTATAGGAATTATTATTAATAAATTCATTATTAATATTTTATTTTATATACATGTATATTGAAAATTAAATTTATATAAATTTATTAAAAATAAAATAACATTCATTTTAATGTAAAAAAATGTTTTATGAAAAACTATATTTTTATAAATATTTGTTTAATAATTATTTTTACATTTAGTTTATACATAATATTCATATATTATAGAATACTTATTGAGAAAAATAAAAAAACTTCTATAAAATTAATATTAATTTCTTGGGTTACATTTATTTATTTTTATAAACCGTTATATTTTTTGATGAATAGTGAAAAATACTAAATTTTAATTGAAACAAGCATTTTGATTTAATTTATTTGGTATGTAAAATTAAATTTTAAATTTATATTAAATTAAAATGTGTTATATTATATATATATTAATCAAATTTAGTTAATTTTAATGCTTTTCATATTTTATTTTGTTATACAATCACTGTAAATTTTCAACATTTTCTCTTTGAAACCCCATAATATTGTCTTGTAGATGAGATTATTTTTAAATTATGTTTTTTAATAATGTGATTTGAATTAGGAAAAAATCATTCCATATTTGGATTTAAAATAATTTTTATTATATAATATGTTAAAAAAATTCTCACAGCATGATTAGTGGAAGCATTTACAAACTAATTACCATGATTAAAGTTAACAATGGATTTTAAAAGTTACATGCATTTGAGTGAATCCTAATTTTACAAACACCTAGGAAATTTCTTTTATAAATTTTATTTATTATTCAGAATAATTAGTAAAAATATATAATAATTATCATTTTTATTCATTTTTTATTTGTTATGTAGGTGAATAAAAAAATACAAGTAATAATGGTAAAAACAAAAAGGTCGAATTCAGTAAACATAATGTATGAGGTATAAAATGATAATTTGTTTTATATTATATTGGCTGGTGTTTCTCTAAACAATAATCCCTAAAATACATTATTTAACTATTATGGAGCACATGAGGTTAGAGTGGCCTCCAATTGTTGAATACTATTGGGTATTTATAAAAAAATTACTCTCCTACTCAATTATAAATGTGCACCCACTCTTGTAATGTTTTCACAGATATCAAGTCATTTGGATCAAAAGAAATTAAAAAACACCCCACCAATTTTCTTATCCACATTCTATAGGTTTTATTCCAACTAAAAACCCAACCTAGGTCTTTAAGAGGACATACAAAAGGGTTTTCCCTTAGATACTGTAGTTGTCTTAAAAATAAAACATAATTTTATATCTTCTTCTTTAAAATTTTATTATGTCTTAACACATTAAATTTAATAAAAAATCATACATATACTATGATTTCAAAATTTTTATTTAATAATATTTATTTATATCCACGTCATTCAAAAGGGTTATAAAATCAGCATTCGTGTGTACGAAAGACTACCACTTGGAGAACCAATGTCATTCCTTTTTCCATTACCAACTCTCACAATTGATTATTATGATGTATATGTAGTATATATATTATATTTACAACAAACATATACCTATTGATAAATTAAATCATATTTCCTTTTTTTACTATACATTATGTAGAGGATATGATAACATCACTCATGTGTATGAAAAACTACTACCTCGTGAAGTGATATGATTCATTTTCCATCAATGCTGTACATGGGAGATAATATTTTCAATGATAATTAATATATGTGATATAATTGAACCAATTATGAAATATATGAAATTTTAATCATTCTGAAATGATAATATATAATTTTTTCTCTTAACTCTCTGGTCATTGAATATGCGATTACATCGTTTGTGTACGTGTAGACGATCGCATTATTGATGATATGTGGCATTGTTTTTATCCCCACACCACATGGAATATATATATATATATATAAATAAATTATATGTTCTATATTATTTTATTATATTACTTTAAATCTAAAATATTACTTTCCTCCTTTCCTAACGAATATTGAAATATGATACATAACTTATGGGTATGTTTGAACCACAACCTCCATGATCATAACATACATCATTTATTGAAAAACAAATGATGAATCCTCTTAAAATTATATTATCTGTAAAAATATTGTAATTATATTATGATTTTTATTCTGTAGATGTTTTAATAATGACCACATTGGCCATATCTATCTTACCAAATTCATTTTTGAAAAATAATGAAAATATAATCGAAACATTTATTTTAAACATAAGTGTTTATTTAATCATATATAACATGGTTATTAGTTAATTAAAAATACTAAGAACTCAAAAAATGTTCTTACAAAATTTAGTAATTAAAATAATCTAACTATTTAAAAAGATAAGAATGTACATGAAAATTCGAACAAAGGGTAAGTGACTTCACTTATTGTTTTTCATTAGGATATACTTTGATGTCACCCTCATATAATCTAGTACAATGTTCTTATAAAACCCATTTTAAATGTTTTATCAATAATATATTTATGCTCATGGTATCTATATTAGTTTTTAATGTTATTATTTCATGTAATATATGAGTCAAATATTTCCGAAGTGATAAGGGGTATTCTTTAAAAAAACTTGGGTTTAATGTTTTTCATCAAAATATTTCTTTTCCATATCCATGTTTTTAAAATTAATTTTTGAAAGATATTATATATATATAGAAAAATTATAAAATACATTTTATTTATCTTCTTACCTTTTTTTAAAGGGTTTCATAATGATTGTTTTTACATGTTTTATATAGAAAAATTTTATAAATGTAAAAAAATCATTTTTTAAGAATATATAGTGACAAAAACATTTCAACTGCACTGATATTTATTTTATTATTTTTTTTCCTTTGATATATTCATATTTTAATCAATATAAAACAATAATTCCATATTTATCATTAGTTTTGTATTGAAAAATGATTTTTAAAATAAATGATATTTTGATAACTGAAAATGTTTTTTCATATGGGATTTATAATATTTTTTTCAAAAGTGTTTTATGATGAAAAAGTGGAATAATAAATTGTTTTTTATAATTTTATATAAATTGAGAATTATATGAAATGAAATTTATTTTGATATATACTGTATGATGGTTAAATAAAAATTTTAGATCATAGCTGAGGCCGATATAGCTTATACGAAAATGGGACCCACTATAGTTCTCAGCTTCACCGGTTAATGATTATATTGAAAATCTAGTGTATGGTGATTCTAATTAAATGGGGTTTGAATGTAACGACCCAAAATTTTTTTAAAAAAAATTTCTTTTGAACTAATTAAATTCTATATTATTTAAAATGGTAATATAACATATTCACTTTCTTGGTTTTATGTTTTTGGATTTTAAAATAATGTTAAGTATTGCGGCCATTGAAAATATAGTTGTTAAAGAGTGATCACATGATTAGTATAAATATAAGGCTTTAAAAATCCAATTTACTCAGACAAAGGAAGCGACGAACTCATCTAGTATAATTTCTCAAAACAAAGCCCATTTTTTGGAGCTCGTAATGGTGGTGGCGTCACTGGGATTCACACATGGCCAAGACTAATTTGATCTTCAATACGTTAAGCTTGAAACGAACTACCTATAGAGAGATGTAAGTTAACAGAGATTACCACTCAAGCGATGTTATCTAAGTCTTCCCAAGAGTCATTCACCATCACAAACCTTACCCTTTAGTCATATTTGGGTTTTATTAGAGGTTATTTAACAAGAACCATGCACAATGATTATGAACATTATTTTTAATAGAGAATATACATTCATTTTATTATTACTACTTTGTTAACAATTTTTATAAAATTATTTGTAGTTAATATTCAATTAAGAAATTTATTTAGATGAAATAATGATTTTTTGAATTAAAAATATTTTAATAAAATATTATTACTAAATTAATTTTTTATTAAATATAAATTATTGTATAATTTATATGAATAAAATTGAAATTTTTATTAAGGTTTGGAAGCCATTTTTCTTAAAACCGATGAATTTTTTTTCTAAATGGCAGTTTTTACTTTAAAAGTAAAAATTAAAATATTTAGAAAAATATTTAGGGAAAATGCATATTATTTTTGGGATCTACAAATCATTATTATCCAATGGTGTTTTTTTCATAATTTTATGCGACAGTTGAATTTTTTGGTAAAAATTGAACATCGTTTAAAAAAAATTATATTTATTATGACATTACAATTAAAAAATAGTGATGTAAAAAAATACTATAAATGCAATGTTCGACCAATATTTTATTACACTTAAATGAATGTGATTTTAGATTTGTTTTATTAATTTTATGGGGCCTTAGTGGACCCTCCTAGACTTATAATACATTTTGACTTTTGAAATAAATATTTCTTGAGAGTGTGACAAAACTCAACCAAAAAAATCCAAATATTTTTTGAAATTAGAACATTGGCCTTAAAAAATAATGACTTCTACTCCCCTTTTTCAAAAACCATTTGAAAAACCCATGGTTTAGTTTTTGATTATGATTAGTTTGATGTGTGGTGTCCAAAACCGAAATAATAATGAATTCCTTATCTATTCATATATAAACCCACCCAAGATCCAAATTCTATTCAATAAAAAACCTTTTAGAACGTATTTACTATTTATTACTATCTATAAACCTTTTAAAGGGGCACCAATATCTCAATAATCATCTCTCAATCCCCTCGCAACCCTTTGGGATCACACTTCCATGTAAGGGATCTCTTCTTCTCTAATTTTTTCCATGTTTATTTATGTTTCTATACCCTTTTAATTTTAATTAAAAATATTGGGGTACTATATCTCAACACCCCATACTTACATTCTTATGTTTTAATGATTTGATACCTCTTCCTCTCTCATTAATTCCTCCCATGTACAACTGTTACCATGGCAAAATTTAGTAAGGAATTTATCTCTTCTCATTTACATTCAAGAATTTCTTTTGTATTATGAATATAAATTGCATTAAATATGTTTGGACATGTATCTATATGACCCCTTAATTTCCAATTAATTTAAATATAATGATACACCCCTTTACCGATCATCATCCATTTTTATGAATTCTTAGGATAGGCCGAAATTGCACTGCGATTTTCCAAACGAAAGTCATTGCGTAGTGTATACCATGACCATTTATCTATCAAGGTTATTCAAATTTAAGCAAATTTATTATTTATTATGGAGTTTCATGTATTAATTCAACAATATTTTATCATGGAATAAATTATTATGTTTAATGAATCCAGGTTATATGATTCATGTGGAACAATTATGAATGAAATTAAATGATCAAGAGGGGTTCCCCCTTATAGCACCCCAAAGCATTCGGTAATGAATAGTATCATGATAAGTAAATTGAAATGAGGGTTTACTCATGATAATTCAAGTTAAATGAGAGTTTACTCATGCTCCATGTTCAATGAGGATTGGATCATGCAATATCATATTGAATATTGATGCCACATTTCCATGTTATGATAATCATGCAATACCATGCCTTTATGTTCATATTTCTCTTATACTAAATACATATTATTATTCCAAAAAATTTAATATATTCTTCATGTTATTCTTTTTTAACCCCTTATAGGGATTTTTGGCTCACCATTTTCTTATACATTCCCTCAGGCTGTCTCATGCAATGCTAAGTATGAATGAATGTGTGTTGTCATTTAAAGGAAATTTTTAATAAAGATGTTGCGTTTTATGTTCTAATTTGTTATGTAACGTTCATAATTTCTCAATACAATATACATCTGTTTATTAAGAGTTAAATTAGGTAAATTATTATGTAATATATAATGTTTTATTTTTTAATAAATAGCATGGCTGCTGTAGCAGGTATCATAGGACAGGTTTAGGTATTTTTGAGATTAGGATTAGAAAACCCTAGTGAAATCCTTAGGGATAAGACTAAGTATAATAGAAACATCCCTAATTTTTGTTCAGTAATGAGTAATTTGTTTGAAAATAAAATACATAACTATCTAAATTGGAGCAGGTAGAGATGGCTCTAGCATAGATGTATCTAGGCGTAAAACCTAAAAACACAGCTTTGAGCTAGGCTTGAACGAGAACTGGTGCACGATAGTGGTCCTTGATGCACTATTGGTTTCGACACTCACATGGTATATTCATTAGTAAATTCATAAGCTTATTTTTTACCATTATTAATGGAATAATAAAAATTCCCCTATGAATATATGTTAGGAAGTAGATCATAGAAAATAATGATCGAAGCCAATAAATTCATAAGTTAAGGAATTAAAAGTAATTTATAAGTCATTTATTTTTTTCTTTGGATTACCCTTTATGTGTTACCCCTAATTTTCCTTTTATTCCCGCTAATGATTGGTTATAGGAGGACTCATGTGAAAAACTGATGCAGATATCAATGTGATGAATGTTCTAATGAGATTCCCAATCTGATGGTATAGGGAATCACAAACATTTCTCTAATAACCTCTCATAAGTCTCTATTTTTTAATAGAAACATGGGTCAGGAAGAACGTTCAACCATACCTAAGAAAGATAAAGTTTCAATCGTGAGCTTTATGAGACAATGGCCTCCTAAATTTTATGGATCATATGATCCCTCAATTACTGAACAATGAATAAACTCCATTGAAAGGATCTTCTCCATCCGTCAATGTTATGAACAAGAGAAGTCTCTTCTGCCTGCTTATTGTATGGCTATTAAAACTGATCAATTGTGGACATTGATTAAAAATAAAAATTCTACGGAGAAGATCAAGTCGTTGGAATGGAAGGATTTCTATAAAATGTATTTTAGAAAATAGTTTCCTTGCACCCTCCAATATAATATAGAAAAAACATTCCCTAAAGAAAAAATATGACTAATCTATCAGAGAGTATGAGGAAAACATGAAAATTCTTGCATTATATGAATCTGGATTTATTTTACCCTAGAATTATTGTTTGACTACTTCTTTGGTGAGATAAAACCAAGACTACAGAAATCCCTAGTGATCTTTTACTTTGAGAGCTATGATGAAATTCTGCGATGTTCCCTCAAAGTTGAAATGGATATTAGTGAATCTTAGAGGTATCATGGGGATAAGAAGCATAAGGTGAAGTTTAATTCTCGAATTACTATGGATAAATCCAATGGTGATAAGAAAATCAAACACCCCTTTTCCCATGGTGTAGAAAGAAGTGCCCTAGTAATTTCATTAAGTGGACAAGGGAATGCTTTAGCTGTGGAAGAGAAGGGAACCTGTCCATTATCTGCCCACCTAAAAAATCTATGGCTGAGAATCTGTAGACGAATGCACCATTTGACCCACACCGTGTTGTTTATTTCTTCAACTATAAATAATCATAGAACATTGAAAACTAGTGACCCATGTCAAGGGTTTTTTGAGGCAACAAAAAACCCCCAAGGCAGCAAGGGAAACAATTTCCCATCACTACCACCAAAGTTAACCCCACCAACCAAGTAGTGACAGGTACACTAGTTATTCATTAAATAATAGAAAACTTAATTTTTTATTATGT
Organism: Viscum album; assembly: GCA_963277665.1. Lineage (NCBI taxonomy): Eukaryota > Viridiplantae > Streptophyta > Magnoliopsida > Santalales > Viscaceae > Viscum > Viscum album. The sequence goes on along the minus strand of OY728133.1, from coordinate 2,056,920,086 downwards.
TTCAATATATTATTTTATATCCTGGATTTTTAGTTGAACAATTCTAAAACCACCTCAAATCATAGAAGTAAAGATGTCATTAAGGATGGATAATGGGGAAATCATTGCATCCCATGAATATAACTCTTCTCCAATTATATATTTGTAGATTGAGCATTCCAAATAACATCATCATACATCTTATGGTGTAAATTTGAATCAATTTATGGAATATATTGAATTTTAATATATAGATCCAATATAAATTTACGTGAGAGGGAAATCACTCTCCATATGGACAACCAACCCCTGATTCTGTATAAGTGCAAGGAGGAGGATGAATCTTATTTAGGACGATCATCTCAAGTGTTTATATTAATTCCGTATGAACATTTATATCTTGCTTATAATATTGTGTCTAAAGAAGAAAATGTCCTTGAAGACATGCCTATTGTTAAGGAATTCTTTGAAGTGCTTCCTGAGGAATTCCTGGTCTTCTTCCTATAAGAGATGTTGAATTTTCAATTGATCAAATACCTGGGGAATTTTCAATATCAAATACTCGGTATAGAATGGTAGTTTTGGATCATGTGGAGAAGAAGAAACAACTACATGAGAATCAAAATAAAGGGTTTATACTCCCAATTGCTTCACTATATGGTGCATTGGCCATCTTCGTCAAGATGTAGGATGGGTCATTGCATCTTTTCATTTATTATACTTTGCTCCACAAAATCGTGTTAACGAACAAGTATCATCTTCCAAATATTGATGACTTGTATGATCAGCTACGTTGAAAACAATGCTTCCCCAAGGTTGGTTTTTGATTGGGATATTACCACTAAAGTCTAAAGAATGAGGATATCCCCAAGGCTGGTTTTTGTAAAATGTAATGGAACTATGAATTCATTTCAATTCCTTTTAGACTCACTAATGCTCTAGTAAAATTAATGGACATGATGAATATAGTCTTTTGAGATTACCTTGAAAAATTTGTGGTAATCATTAAATATTATATTCAAATACAATCCAAAACCAAGGAGGAGTATGAGGAGTATGAGGAGCATCTAGGAACTGTACTTTAGACCTTGATAAAGAATAATTTCTACGAAAAGTTTATCATGTGTGATTTCTAGTTGAAAGAGTGCTCATTCTTGGGTTATATCGTCACAATCAATGGGATATCTATGGTTACCTTTAAGACAGCTACAATTAAGGGATTTACAAGGCCAACATTAGTGATGGATATCCATAGATTCATGGGGATAGAATCATATTATCTCCAATTTGTGAGAAATTTACTATGATTGTCCAACCCTACTACAAAGCTAACCTAGAAGGGAGTCATTTGTTCTTGGAGTGATGAATGTGACGATAGCATCAAGGAGTTAAAAGGGGGCCTATCACTACACCTATACTCACACTAACCACAAATGGAGAAAATTTGTGGTATTCATTGATGCATTAAAGAATGTAACGGGTTGTGTGTTGATGAAAAATAAAAAATTCATTCCCAATTCTTCAAAGAAATTTAATTTTAATGAGAAAAACTATCCAACACATGATTTAGAGTTGGCTGTAGTAATATTTTCTTAGACAATTTGGCAACATTACCTCTTTGGGGAGATGTGTGAAATTTATACGGACCATAAACACCTCAGGTATATATTTACCTAGAATGAGTTGAATAGACACCAACAAGGATGGTTAGAGCTGATCAACAACTATGAAATCTCAATCCATTACCACCCTGGGGATGTGATCATGGTGTCAGACGCTATATGTAGAAAATACCATGTGATTCTATCATTGATTATAATTTAAAAGGTTCCAATCTACATAAATTTTATGAACATGGTCATGGGAATCATAATTAAGGGAATATCATCAATCCATTCACAAATGATTTCTGAAGCGTCTCTTTTGGAAAGGGTAAAGGATGCTCAAAAGGATGATGTTGGAATTAAAAAGAATATGGAAACTACCAGAAATGGGAAATCCTCATAGTTCATTATTAATGAAGAAGGAATTGTTATATTTGGGATAAGACTGTTCTTCCAATAAAATCCAGAGTTAATGAGTGAAAATTTGTATGATGCACAAAGTTAAAATTTCACAATTCAACCAGGAAACACAAAGATTTGTCGAGACCTCTGAGAGAATTATTGGTTGGATAAAAAAAGAAGAATATTACTGAGTATACATCAAGGTTCCTGGTATGTCAACAAATGGATGAGAGGTAGAAGTCTAAGGGGATAATGAAACCATTACCCATACTTTCATGGAAATTGGAGAAGATCACCATGGACTTTATCAAAATACTTCTAAAGACATCCAGCTCAAATAATGATATATGGGTTTTTTTGGATCGGCTTACAAAGATTTCACAATTCATTGTAATTGGATTGTATTTTTCATTGGATCAACTCGCATAGATATATATCTGAGAAGTGGTAATTATACATGGAGTGCCCCTATCTATTATATCTGATCGAGATAGAAGATTCTCCTCTGTTTACTGGAAGTTTATTCAACATTACTTGAATACTTATCTGAACTTCAGTATGGCTTATCATCCTCAAACTAATGGAATATCTTATCAGACTATCTAAAAACACGAGGACATGTTTAGAGAATTTTCAATGGACCTAAAAGGATGATGGAATCCAGATCTTCCTCAAGTTGCATTCTCTTACAATAACAGTCTCCACTCAAGCATCTAATGGATACTTATAAATCACTATATGAGGAGAGGTGAAAACATTGACACATTGGGATGAATTTGGGGAGAGAAAACTCTTAGGTCCAAAAATGGTCGAAGAAATGATATAGAAGGTTAAGACCATTTAGCAGTACATTACAACTTCTTAGAGGTGACAAAAGATCTATGCTCATAATCGTTGATGAGACCTAGAGTTTTTTTAGAGACCTTATATTCCTTCTCATATCACAATGGATGGAGTTATGAGAATTGGGAAAAAAGAAATTTTTAGTCCAAGGTAAATAGTAACTTTTTCATATCCTTGATCGTATTAGTACAGTGGTCTATCAACTATCTCTCCCAACAAACCTATCTAAAGTACATGGTGTTTTCCATGTATCACCCTTGAAGATATACTTACATGACCCATTATATGTACTCAATCTATTGTTGCTAACATTGTAGAATGTAGTCTCATATGAAGAGAATCCGGTGAAGATTTAATATAGTGGGGATATGTACAACGAAATAAGACAATACCCCTCATCCAAGAGTTGTGTAGAACCCACATGATTGAAGAAGCATCATGGGAATCCGAGGAAGTGATGATCCAGAGTTACCCTCCTCAATTTTAGTATGGGAAAAGATAACTTCTATAGAAAATTTTCAAAAGGGTGGAGATTGTAGAGACCGAAACATTTATTAATGAAAATTATTCTTGATCAAATTAAATGTATTATTTTGTAAAACGGTAATATAAAAGATTCACATCCTTGTTTTTATGTTTTCATATTTCAAAATATCGTTAGGAATTTTGACCATTTCCAATATAGTCATTGAATAATATTAACATAATTAGTATAAATATAGGGGTTTAACAAATCCGATTTACTCAGAAAAAAGAAGCGATGGCCTCATCCAAAAGAATTTCTCCATACAAAGACCATTTTTCTGAGCTCATAAAAGAGGTGGCATCATAGGGCTTTGCTTTTAATCAACCCCAATCTGAGCTCTAACATGTCAAACTCGAATAGAAACACCTACGGTATAAGTGGGTATTAACTGAGATTACCACTCAAGCGATGTTATATGAGCCTCCCCAAGATTCATTCACCGACACACACCTTACCCTTCAGTCTTATGCAGGTTTTATAGGGGTTTATGTAACAATACCCAAGCACTATGATTATGAAAATTATTATTTTTATATATAATATTTATTTATTTTTTTTTAAAAAATAATTTTTATATAGTTTTTAATGCAAAATAGTATAATTTTAGTTAATATTCTATTATGAAATCTATTATGATAAATTAATGATTTTATGAATTAAAAAATATTTCAATAAATATTATTACTAAATTATTTTTTATTAAATATAAATTATTTTATACTTTTTATGAATACAATTGAAATTTTTATTAAGGTTTGAAAGCTGTTTTGGTCATAACCCATGAATTTCCGATAAATGTATGTTTATATTTTAAAATTAAAAATTAACATATTTTATAAATTATTTATATAAAATAAATATTATTTTGGAATTAGGACATCAAAATTATCCAATGGTGAATTTTTCATAATTTTATGAGACATTCGAATTTTTGCGTAAAAATTAAATACAGTTAAAATATATAATATGGTTTATGACATCCTAATGACCCAATAGTGATGTAATAAAATGATTTATATGGGATTTTTGGCCAATATATATTTTACCCTTAATGTAATTCAATTTGAGATTTGTTTTATTAATTTTATGGTTCCTTAGTGGACCCTCCAATACTTATAAAAAATTAACTTTTAAAATAATTTCCTTGAGAGTTTGACTCACCTCCTCATAAGTAAGCTTAATATTTTAAGATGTTCATCCATTGTAATTATGAAATAATATTTTACACTCACCTTTGGTAAACAAATTGGAAAAAAACATTGGTTGGATTGTGGTTTTGATTAGATAAATGCGTGGTGTCCAAAACCTAAATAAGAAAAAATTCCCTCTCTTTTACTATAAAAAACCACAGAAGCTCCCACTTCTCTTTAGTAATAATCCTTGGGTCATGTATTAAACATTCCCCTATCTCTCTCAAATCCTCCCAATGTCCCCCAATATCAATATTATCCTCTTTAAAGCCCCTCTCAAGCCTTTGGGATCACTCTTTAATGTAAGGGATTTCCTCCTCTCTCATTTTTTCCCATGTTTTTATGTTTCTATTCCCTTGTATTTTCATTTAAAAATGTTAAGGTATGATTTAGAACCTCTAACATACTTCCACACTTATGTTTTAATGATGGGTTACCACATTATTTCTCATTAATTCCTCCCATGTACACTTGTTACCATGCTAAAATTCTATAAGGAATTTCACACTTCTCATTTACATTCAAGAAATTCTTTGGTATTATGAAACTAAATATCATTACATTTGTTAGGACATTAATATATATTTCCCCATTACTATCCATTTCATGTACATATTATAAGACACCCCTTCCCTCTTATCAAATTTTTATATGAATTATTATTTAATGTAGTTATGCTGCCGAAAATGAACCATGATTTTCAAAGCTAATGTCATTGTGTAGTGAATATCATGCCCATTTCTCTATCATGGGTATTCACCTTTATGCACATTTAATTAGTTATTATGGAATTTCATATATTAATTTCACATTAATTTATCATTTAATAAATGATTATGTATAGTTAATCCATTTTATTGGATTCATGTGTCACACTTGTGCATGAAATGAGCTGATTAAGAAGGGTGCGCCCTGATAGCCCTCTAATGCATTGGGTAAAGAATAGTATCATGATATGTCAAGTGAAATGAGGGTTTAATCATGATAACTCAAGATCAATGAGGGATTACTCATTCTCTATGTGCAATGAGCCTTGGATCTTGATGATGTCTTGTTAAATGTTGATGCTACATTTCCATGCAATGATAATCATGTTATACCATGCCTTTTATGTTCATGTTTCTCTTATACTCTATTGACATGCCTATTTCCTAAAATGTATTGTGTTATTTGTGTTGATACTTTTTACACCCTTAATAGGCTTTATATCACACCCTTTTCTTATTTAGTTCCTCAGGTTATCCCATGAAATTCTATGTATGAAGGAATGTGGGTTGTCATGTCAAAAGAGTTTTCAATAATGTTGTTGTGTTTTATGTTCTATGTTGTTATGTAATGTTCCTAATTTACGAACTCACTAGACGTAAAATCCTCGGAGTTGTCTTCAGTTCATGATTATTTAATAAATCATGTTTAAATGTGTAATAATGATCATAGTTTTTATTTTAAATATTTTATAAGTATGATTCTATAAGTTACCAAAAATGGTTTTAATTGATTGCTATGGGTATTAAAGGCTTTATTTGTGAAAAATGTGTGTTTTTTATGAGGAAAAGTTTTATTTCATAATATTTAATAAAATTGAAGATAAAAGGTTAATGTTAAATGAGAATTAATGTTTTTCACTAGACTAATGGTTTCCTTCATTTTTATATCCCTTACAGTTTTTTTACTCATCCAATATTTCATCAATAATATACTAGTTTAAGGGTAGGTATTGGAAAGTCAGATATCATGTTGAATGTCAATGATATTTTCCATGAAATGAGATAACTATTTATTTTAAATGATTTACATTACTAAAAAAATGGATACTAATAAGTTGTTCCCATGTTATATGTTATTCTTTTGAATGTATGATTTATTGAATAATTATCTAAAACTCAGAAAATGAAAGGATCCAAAAATAATTATCTATTTTAATCATTTATTGTGAAAAAACTATTTTCCAGCACCATTACTGTATTTTTATTGCTATATTAATTTAATTTATTTAATATTTTCTTTAATAAGATTTTTTCCCCATTTTATAATTAATTTTGTATTGAAAATGGTTTTTCAAAATAAAATGGTATTTTTATATCAGAAAAGGGTTTACATATATGTTTTAAAATTATTATTTTTAAATGGTTATAAGATGAAAATGTTAATAAGATTACTAATTGATGATATGATACATGAAAATTGTATTAAAAAATTGGTGAGCCTGGTATATCATATTTGAAGGGGTGAGCCCCATTATAGCTCAAAGGTGATCCAAATGTAGATTACATGAAATGCGGAATTCAATTATAGCTCATGAAAAATGTGTGTGTTAGATATATCATATAAAAAGGGTTATCCCCATTATAGATTTACATTGTATTTGGAAATGATTATATTTGAATCCATTCATATTGTTATTCAAATAAAAATAAATTTTAAATGGTTTTATAAATATGATTCTCTATAGACCAAAAAGGGTTTTAATTTATTCTTATATGATTTAAAATATTTCATTATGAAACATTTTTGTGTTTGTTTCAAGTGGAAATGTTTTATTTCATGCACATAACTAATAATGTATGCAACGGAAAATGTAACATGAGTTTTTATGTCTCTCAGTATAATAATAGTTTTATTTATTTTTTATATCCCGTAAAAAATATATTTTGTGCTCAACCAATGTTTTAAAATGTCATCATCATGGGATTAAGAATTTATTTTGAAAAGGACAAATAGAAGTTAAAAGTTTTTTTAGATTTTACATGAAAATAATTCAAGCATTGTTTTAAATGGTTTATGTTACGAAAAAAATGGATAATAATCAAATGCTTCAACTTTTTATTTTATTGTTTTGATATGTATAAGTTATGGAATAATTCTATAAAACATTAAACCTTGTAAGATATTTATATTAAAGATAATTATTTATTGAAATATTACTCATGATTATGTACCATTTGTGGTCATGTAATTATTATTTGTATAAAATGTTTTGAGATGACTATTCCTATCATTTTCCTGATAAAAATATTTTTCTAGAGATGTGAATGGAATATTTGATTTATTATGTATGAAATAAAGGTAAATTTCCCAAAGTCATAACCATTATATTATATGAATTTTACAGTATAATTTTTAATTATTATTCCCAATACAAAGGATTTCCATGATGTTTTTTCTATTAAAAATTTAAAAAGAGTGATTTTTACCGGAATTATATTTTCTTCATGAAATGTATAAAGGTATTTTTAATTCAAATCAGTTTCCCTAAAAAATAAAATAAATTGATATTAATTATGATTTATTTGGGTGATGATACCAGGATTTTATTTCTATTAATTCATAAAATGGTTTGTGTTTATGGTAAAAAAATTTATAAACCCTATTTATCTTTCAAAGGTTATAACATGATAAAATTCATATTAAAGTGGATTCTTTTTTCCAAGATTTATTTATGATAAAATTATAAAAATATTATAAACCCTATTTCTTTAATGAAGGTTTATTTATGACAAAGTGTATATAAACGCAATTTTATTTCATGGGTTCTAATATGATGAATGTTTTATGATCTTGTGGCACCAAAATGTATGATTTCAATCATGTGATGCATGGGATTGATATCTCTATGAAATGCATTGGGTAAATATTGATATATCATGGGATAAATGAGACTATATTGTAGAGTGATCCGAATTCCGTTAGTTACTAATCCACTTTGATAGTCAGGGTATTGAACCATTAAAACATTGATAGTTAGCAAAGTGAACCAAATACACCATAACATTACTGTTAATAGGACTTGAAATAATAAATAAATAATTTTATATGATTATGTGTATAGATAAAATCTATTTCATGTGACAATGTTACACCCCCATGGTTCATGTTATTTGATTCCATGTTGATTCTTTTCTTATGAACTACAATGATTTATTAAATAATAAATATTATGAGATATGATATACAAGGTTTTGTTTTAAATTGTTATTATCTTGTTCTCATAAACTTATAATCATAATATGTTGATACCTCTATTATTTACCCTTACCGATCATCTTAACTCACCCATTATTTTGTTTAATTTCACTAGGTTTTGATGTAATTTGTTACATATGGTATGTCTATGACAGGTGATATTTATAGAGAACATAGTTGGAGATGATGTAGCTCACTTATGTACCATCTTTATATGTTTCCATTCTTCCAAATTCACTATAACAGTAATATAATAATTCATGGGTTTCTGTAATGTGGTGAATATTCATAAAAAAAGTAATATCAATGTATGAGAAGTTCAGTTAATTATTGTTGGTATCAAATGAAAACATTTGTTAACCATTGAAAAGTAGGATGAGAAAAAATTAGTGATGGCCCTAAGGATATGTCTAAGGATGAGTCAAATTATCAAGAAATGTCTTAGAATTTAGGTAAATGATAGATAGAGGGGTTTCCATGTAATTGCATGCCTTTATAGACATTAAAATTGGGTGTGGATCTAGAATTATGGTACCTAGGGGAAATAAATCCAAAAAGGGTACACTGAGTTGGAATCTATGATCACATAGTGAATAAAAACATGGATTACTATATTCCATGTCTAACACTCCTAGGTGAATTTTTTAAAAAATTCACATACTATTTAAAAACCATCATGAGGGAATTAAATAGATGTTGGGGATTAATTGTCTATTATAAACCTATGCTGTCACATATTAGAAATAATTCTTGGATTTAAACATCCTCTTATGTTTTTTTATTATAATGTTGTTTTCCACTATGATTATTATTTCTTATGATATTTTTTTGTTTTTGTGAACGGATTGAACCTAAAAGAATCGTATTAATGATATTTGAGATGGATATTTTAATGATTTTCCTACTCAGTATCCAAATTTTATGGAAGATGAAATAAAAAATATCATTTTTATGCTCAAATAAATTTCACAATACATAAATCATACTGAACATTCAAACAAGAAACTTAGGGAATAATATTTTATCATTTCACTCATAAGAAAATATCTACCTTTATTCAGTGGTTTACTGATCTACTATTTTATGAATAATTTAACAATAAGAAAGAAATGATATATTTTATTCTTTAGTATTTTGAACATAATAAATTTATTTTTCATGTATATAATTTTAATGTTGAAACAGATCAATGATGGAATCTCATAAAGAATAAACTGGAACATAAATAAATTTTCTCCATGGAGTGTGTTGAATTTAAGATATAATTTTTTTATATGTACATCCGTCAAATCACATGTACAAAAATAAAGAAGGAATTAAATGACAAAAATTAGAAATGATTATGAATTTGATTCTACCAATGAAGAAAATTTTATAATAAATGAAGTGTACACTTCAAGCGTTATTATCCTAACTGAAACAAAGGTTCATCAATTTTTCAATGGACTAAAACATAGTTTGTGAGGGGAGTTAGCTATAAGGGACTTCAGTTTCTAGGATGAAATAGTTTTATGCACAATAAATATGAAAATAGATAATAGAGTTACACATTAATGAAATATTGTTGACATGTAAATGAACATGGAGTTCAAATGAAACATTAAAAACCATGGAGTGAATAAGTTGATATTTCAATCATGATTGTTGTGTAGAAGGAATCATAGAGTAAATTTTTGAAAGGGGACTATTAATTTTTTTATGTTTGGGTGGTAAGATAATTGATAAATAAATTGATGAAGTGATGGGAAGATGTTAGAGAATGATGTGAATGGAGGGAAAGCAACCCAAAATTCACAACCAAAAATCCAGTGTTTATAATTAAAGGAATATGGGATCTATGATAAGTAGTTCAAAAATAAGAAGTTTAATGATGATGATAAAAGTTAGAAACCACTTAAACTAATGGATGATGTAAATTTTCATGAAATCACTATTTTTTATGAGGGGTTCAAATGAGGACATGGGTAAATGTACACATAACATCAATTCTATAACATAGAGTTTCTTATTTCACCCTGTATCTATCTGTTATATTATATTTGAAGAATTTTATATGGGAATAATGATTTTGACCATATTATTATATTTATAATTAATTGTTGAAACCCCCAATGTAATGATGATACCATCTCAACTAGGTAATTCATCTCTGGTTATCATTTTTGTGAATTTTCATCCAATTAACTTATTAATTATTCCTCATGTATAATATGATCTTGAATTACACAGGTATTTGATTTATATACAAAAAACCCAAAACAAAATTTAGGAAGGGAATTCATGTATCATATTCCAAAAAACCAATTATTTTATATCAATTTAATTATAAGTTTGAACATCTCATATAGATCACATTCATTATATAGGTTTTGATTAACATTCCATAGGGGAGACTATATCATATATGAGGTGACAAACTTATCAACAAATGTATTCCTGTAATGTGGTAAATTTTTTATGTATTTCCGAAATATTTTCCTAAAAATACACTAAAATAAGAATTGTAGTTCATGATATATATTAAACCTAGATCCATGCCAATTTCCAAGAATCAATACATAAATGATTGATGGAGTTTTAGGAATTGATAAAGAAACTCTAGTTGAACCTTTTCAAGTGTTTCATTTTTCCAAGTGTGTTACCTTAGGGTGAACCTGTTCTTTTTTTAAATAATAATGGATTGTTGTGACTCTAAATATATTACAAAGAACTAAATAACATCAAAATAAATAAAATGTGTTATTTTCCATTGTAACACCCTAATATTTTTAGATTTTTTGAATTAATTTAATTATTGTGATATTTTATATTTCACTCAAAAATAGATATATATTTTGTGATATGAAAATAATTTCGTTTGGATTTAATTATATAAAACCCAAGGTTAATATTACACTAAAAAAATCATAGATTAACTTTCAGTACTTGGAACTATGTTTTGGTCTGGTGTTCCACACATTCCATGTTATTTCGATAGCTTGTGTTTTATGAAAGAGTGACTTTTACCAAACTAAAATATGATATAAATATTTTTATTAAATTAATTTTATAGTTACCACAAAGGAATTGGAATGGAAGTTTCAAAAAATATTAACTAAATTATGAAAATATTATTTACTTGTGTATATAAAATGAGTACTTTGGATATCAATTAGTAAAAAATATAAGATTGAACAATTTAAAAATAATGAAATTCCCTTTCTAAGAAAACTATTCCTCAAAGTTAAAACATAATTTTTCCTTAATAAATAAAACCAACCACAATGATTATATTATTTTATAAAATTTATATATTAAAAATTAAATCAAATTCCATAAAATAATATATTAGATTATATAGGTTTAATATAATAATAAAACCAATTTTATGAATAAAAATAAAGTATTTTTCAAAAATGCAATTTCATCCCTTTTAAATAGAATTTGAATTATAAATATAATTTTTTTAATTTTTTTAATTATTATTTTAAAAAATATATTTAATTTTTGAATTGGGAAAATAAAAATTTATATAGGGCAATGTTTTTGTATTATTTTGAGAAAATTCATTTTTTGATGAATTGTAAAAAAAATAATCAATTTTAATCTAAAACTACAGTTTAATATAATTTAATTAGATTGTTAAATTTCATTTTGAATTTGTTTTAAAGGTAATTTAGATAAATTATACTTCAATTACTAAAATTTATGTCATTGGAATCAATTTCTCACTGAAGATGTATATAAATACATTTCGAATGTTTGAAAATTAATACTTCAAACAACTCGTTGTTTAGTCGCATCTATGTGACTAATTATAAATTAATTTATGCATCTTTGTGATTATAATTTGGAAAAAATGTATTCAATATATTTAATCATTTTATTTTATAATATCTTACGAGATCATTTTTGTTTTTAACTGAAATTGTTTATTGAATATAATTAAAATTAATTACACTAATTAAGGTTAGAAAAAGATTTCGTAGTAGTTAAACATTAATTCAAGGGTAAAATAACATAGATACCTATCCGAAAAATATTTATTGAAATATATCTTCCAATTACCATATTGGATTAAACAAAAATATTAGAAGAACATGATGTAAGGAATACTTATCGATAGTGTTATATTATTTATATTTATAAGAATACCACTTCTCCTCCACTATACAAAAGAATTTTACCCAATCCCCCTCACTTATTCACACCACTCATGAATGTTGTATATTTGAAAATGTGGAAATGTTATCTTCCAAAATACCTCATTCCATCCTATAATCTTCTCTTTGGGATGAAATCTAACCAAATAATCTGATTGGTGAAAACAAAAAAGTGTTACCTAAAATAGAGGTAACATTATTCAATAAGGATTTCTATTTTATTTCGTTATATACAAATTATACTATTATATTTCATGATTAAAAAATAACATAAGTATCCTCAATATAATAATATTATTATTTCAAGGGTTAATCCTACACCTAGAAAAACTTCCATCAAACGGGTAACGAACTTGCCAATCAGGTGTATGGAAGACTACCACTGCTTAAAACGATGCCATTCTTTTTTCATTTACCACCTCTCATAGATGGTAATAACTATATAAATATATATTATATATGATATTTATTATTTATTTATACTTATGTAATTATTATATAACACATACTTTCATCCTTTCCTTTTGTGGGAATACGATAACTTCGTTTGTGGACTTGTAGAATATTTCCACCTCAAAACAATTTTATTTTTTCATAATTTAAATGAAATGTATTAAGGAAGGTTATAGTAAAGGTATATGACATATATTACATTATAATTATATTATAATGATAATATATAGATACATATAATTCATTTTATTTTTTATTTCAATAGGTCATGATAAATGAAACAACGTTCATGCGTAGGTACGACCGACCATCTCTATAAACTGTGTACTCCATATTTCATGTTTATATCATTTATATATTATTATTAATAAAAATAAAAATAAAATATATGACATTTATATCAAGTTTATTATTTTAGTTAGATTTTAATCAATATCTATGAAATTGGATCATGAATTATAAGTCTGAACATATATGTATAACACACTCGTTGTTACCCAAAACATAACACAATCATAAAATCCTTAATAAATGGTCAATATAAAGTCATAATAAAACAATAAATGGTAAAATATATAATAATATGGTTATGTGGTATATTTATTGTCAATATATATTTATTATAAAAGAGGTCTGAATACCTATATAGAATTCCATGACTTAAGGTAACGGTTTTCTCAGCTCACTTTTATTTCTGTGAAATTTGTGCTATATTCAACAATTTTTATTGTTTTTTGGTGTATATACTTACATATGAAATTGTAAACCCTGATTTTAATTTAATTAATGTTATTAAATGTTTAAATTGACTTTATTCTTTAATTGGGATTATGATTAAAAAGATACTCAAGTAGTAAGGGGATTTCTAATCTCACTTTTATATTTTTGAATCTTATACCATGTTCACCACTCAATTATTTTTCTGTGGTTTATATATTGTTATTTAGTATATTATATTATTTTTATACATAAATTTCTTTATATTATCATATCCATTTCAGGATCTCTGTTTCATTGAGTTTTATGGTTCAAATGTTACCATATCAGTAAGGCAGTTTTGTCTCCATTTCTCTTCTTTGAGACATATGTTTTGTTATACACCTATATTATTTTATGAGGTTTATATAATAATATTTGACTAATTATATCATTTAAATAATCCTTTTAATGATATTTTATGATTAATTTAGTTTAATTTTATTACATGGGGTTTTCTATTCAATGTTACCAATGTGGTAATAGTTTATTGCAACAATCACATCAATTATTAGGAATATTTATGATTATTCTTATATTGAATAAATATTATAACCCATATCTCTAGAACACTCACTACTTTTGCTATCCAATCTTTATCCATTATTTCTTTATTTCATGGAACTATTTTTTCACTCTTTAGTACTTAATATAATTAAGAATAATTTTAAGTAAATCCAACATTATCTCTATCTTTGGTTAGAAATCTGTGTTTTCCAAAACCATGGTTTCTAAATAATGTTCTAAAAAATGGTCTAATATTATACTATTATATTTAAAATACATTTTACCTATTTGTTATCTTTTAAAAATAAAATTTAATAAAAAATAATCTATCTCCTCATTTTTTGATTGTGCCACTTTTTGAAACTTTTTTCTACATAGAAGAAATGATCACCACTTACATGTTTATTCACCACTATGACCGTCATCTTGTTGAATGATAAATTATATGATATAAAAAATTATTTCAAATATAATTTTTTTTCAAAAAATTTACTATTTTTAATATTTATTTTTTTAAGTGGAAATTATATTTTCCCTAAGTAGTTTTTTAGACAATTTTAAAGCTCACATTATATGTTTCCAATGTGTTTTGCAGTGGAAATGTTCTTGAAATTATTTTATGCTTAAATAAATCATTTTAAATAGAAGTTTATTTTTCTTTATGAAATTGTATAAGTGATCATTCAGCATACTCTTACATCTATTATGACATCCATTGATATAGTTTATGCTTTACTTGGGATATGATCAAAGGACGACATACTTATTCTCCCAATGAATGATTTATATTTATGTTGAAAAGATAATTATGAAACTCATTTATCTTCCATATGTAATACCATGATAAAACAATTAAGAAACTCACTTCATATATTGGGTTATTATATAATTAAATTATATGAAAACAGTCTCTTTGCGATAGGTAATGATATGAATAAGTATTTATAATACCCATTTCCATTGATGGGAAATGATATTATGATTTTTTATATTCTGGAATAGATATGTATAATATAATTATTTGAGGAGTGGGACATATATTTCCACCCTATGCATTCTGTAATGATTAATGAATCATGATTATATATGTTATGTGTGAACCTTATTACATTTTCACAATGTTATAAGTGAACACGATTCCATGTTCCCAATGTTTTGAGATAACATGATTACATGTTCACAATTTTATATAGGGACCTGATTCCACGTCGATATGTTTATGTGAGGGAAATATTTAGTCTCCTAAAACTAATAAGTATCCTGTTTCTATTTTGACATTCTAACAATGTTATATGTTGATGTGCATGCCACATATGTATATCTTTAGCCAATATTATGCCATCATGACTCATGTTCATTGATTTCATTATGATTATTATTTTATAAACTACAAATATTTAATCCTTGATTCATTTTTGTGATATTTGATATGTTGGGTATGACCTTTTAATGATACAATCATTTTCTCATACCATTATTCTCATGTCATACGTAAATATCTCACTTGTTTACCCATTAATGAGAATCTGAGCTCAACCCTTTTTATGATTTCATTTCCCTAGTTAGAATGAATTATTATATGTTGGTTACTAAAGGGGAAGCTAATTAAGATGGATATTGAAAATCATTCATTTAGATAGAATATTATTTTTCCACGTTTCTAAATACACTAATGTATTATTGTTCTTGGGAATTTATGTTTGTAATAGGATCAATATTCATTTGAAATGATTTAACATCCATGTTTTCTTAGACCCAAGTCTCTAGAGTTATTATCAAAAAACAAATTTAGTCATCCATTGGAAACTATGTTGAAAAGAAAATTAGTTAGAACCCTAGGAATATTTATAAGGACATTTCTATTGATTTTTCTAAGGATAAGACTATAGTTTCATAGATTTAAAAGTTGGTTTCATATTTTAGACATTCTATTAGTGATTTACCTTAATGGTGTGGTTCTCCACTATGATAATTCAAACTCAAATAATAATTTCTGGGTTTAGTGAATGGTGGGAAGCATAAGGAATTGGGATAATGTATAATGTAACAAAACATTTTTGATGGGTAGTCAAATTGGATAATCTCTATGGTGAATGATGTTGTGATCATGAATAATTAGTTTACACGGAACATGATTCAGTATTTGTACTTAACAAACACTTGGACTCACATATGAGGATAAAGATATAGTTCTCTAATAGTTTGGATAATGGATACCATTGATGAAATAAAATTCAGTTTTAATTTTTTTTTGATTATGGTGAAAGAAACACCCATGTGAATGTCTTATATGAATATGCTTATTTTAGAACTATTGGGAATTAAGACACAAATAAAGTTACTACAACGGAAAAATTCAAGTTCTTGGTTTAAGAAATGTTTGGGAATATTGGATTATCTAATACATAATTTATGGATAATGTCAAAAAAAATTACATTATTATTTGGAAATACTCCAATAGATTACTTAGGTGGAAAGATCAGGAATAGAATCTTCATGGTGTTATGAGTGATGTTTATATGGATAATGATGAGAAGACTATATATGAAATGTGAATGAAAACTAGTAAAAAGAAATAGGATGGGGTATCATTTTTTTCATAAGGATTAAGTAGAATAATTAAATTATTTATGTATTTTTTTTATGAAATTTGAATCGTAAATTAGGTAAGGACTGATTAGTTTATGTTATTTATAAGGAATTACCAAAATATATTGAATGGTTTCGATAGACTATAAGATTTATTTGATGTCAATGTGGTATTCAAGTACAAAACGATTAATGGAAAGACAACCATTAATATATTACTGGTGTTTAGATAATTATATTTGTATAATGATATATTGTATATGAATGAGTAAATTGGAAGGTAGTAATTATAGTGGAACTGGTTATGTATTTTTTGAAAAGTGTTTTAAGCTTTCATTGAGAAATATTGAAAATATTTTGGATTTAAGGAATATATCCAATGAAAATTGAATTTGGAAAACCTACATGATTTTAATAATGATTTTTGGTAGTTCATGTTATTACCATGTTTTAGGAAAATACATAATGAAGGTATTTACATATTTTTATGAAACAACGAATTGATAAATTATGATATATGGGTGATCAATACAAAGTGGTTATTACAAAATTTAGTGATTTTACTTATAATGTACCTTCCATTAATATTTTTTAAGTCTTATATGGTTAATCATTTTGAAAATTTTTACGTTAATATATAGATGAGGTTTCATTTATTTGAGTATTTTCTTCCTATATGAGGATTTATGCTTGTTGGATAACATGTTTTAACATTTTATTATGATTATAACTAACAGTATATGGAATGAATTTTAATTGTTCCTTATGATCAGTTAGTACCTCAAGAATGAATTATTCACATTCATTTCATAGAGTAATAAATTAATTACAAATTGATCAAGGCCTAAAAAAGAGTGAGGTTTCCCTGAAATCATGTTTGTATTCATTTTCGGAATATGTATTCATCATTAAGAAAATGGTTTTTGAAATAACCTTTTTCCCTATTATGTTATTTTTTATGATATCAATGAAATTATTCAAGCCTCTTAGGGTTATGGATTTGTGATCGTTAACATTATCCTAACCATATCCTCTATCACTATCCATAATAACATGAATGTCATATTTCATTTTCAGGTCTATGTCCTCACTTTCCACCTATGTTCTTTTATGTGGAAACCTAGATCTATGTTACTTTGGGTCACAATTATGTTTCTAAAACACACTTTTCAAATAATGTTTTATTATTAATTTTTATGATCTGGTTTTCTATAAAAACAATATTCATGTATTAAAACATTGATAAACCAGAAGAAATTTTATGGGGAAATTAATTCAAAGTGGGGTACAATGTAACACCCTAAGATTTTGTGATATTTTTTGATTTAATTTAATTTTTTAATATTATTTTATAAAATGAACATAATTTTTAAAATATTAATATCAAAATTATATTTTTTCTAATTTTTGATATTTTTTTAACGAGTTTTATTTTTTTGATGAATAATAAAAATTTCTAAATATTAAATGAAAATTGCAATTTTTTTCTAATTTAATTATATATTAAAATTATATTTTGAATTGGATATAATTTTATTTTGATAAATTTTAAATAAATTAATCATATTTAGACCATTGGAATCAATTTCATATTGAAGTTGGATATAAAAACTATTCCATCTATTGAACATTTTAACGTCAAAAAACTTGTTTCTTCATCCCATTTGTGGGATTAAATTTAAGTTAATTTCATCCAATTATGTGATTAGAATTTTGAAAAATTGATTAAATATTTAGGATCGTACTAATTTATAGTTTCTAATAATTTCAACATAGTTTTTTAGGAAAAATATTTGTGAATGTATTTAAAATTAATTATATAGGTTATGGTTAAAATAAGATTACAGTGTAGTTAATATTTAATTTAAGCTTCCAAATAACCTAGAAACATGTAAAAATGTAATTGTATGCAACCAATTTATCTCATTTATCTAAAATGGAAAATTACAAGAGGAACATGATATAAAGGAGACATCCCAATACTGTTTACCTTTTTATATTTACAAGAATCCCATCCACCAATATTAAAAGGGAACTCACCCCCCTCACATTTTTAAATATAATAATACATTCTCTCTATCCAAAAAATTCCAATTAATTTTCATATGTCCAAAATTTAATCCTACAATCCTCAGTTTGGGATGAAATCCAACTAAATAAGTCATTTGGTTTAATCCAAAAGGAATTACGTGAAAATAGGTAGTGTTCTTTAATGTGAATTTATGTTTTATTTCATTCTAAAAAAATTAAATTATTCTTATTATAACTTCATAATAGAAAATTAATCTTATATATATATACTTTTTTACTATAAGTTTTCTACCTAAAAATATACACACTTCAAAAAAAATGGTATCAAATATAGCGTTCATGTGTACGGTGGAATACTGCCTCTTAAAATGTTGCCATTTGTTATTCTTTTACCACTGCTCATAGATGGAAATTATTATATACATATATTTTTTATATTAAATATATGATAAATATGATTTTTTTTTCTTATATAATTTTTATATAACACATACCTTCCTGTTTTTCATTTTGTGGGAATACATGAACATCGTTTCTGGATATGCGGACTACCATCTCATCAAAGTGATGTGAATTGTTCACAATCAACAAGGAGGGTATTAAAAATGGGATTAGTAAATTGATATGATATATATTACATAATAAATCCTCAATGAAGATATATATAAATATATAATTTACTTTCATTCACTTAATATGAGACGAAAATAGAAACAACGTTATTGCATACGTATGACCAACTGTCTCCATGACTGGTGTACTCTATTTCATATATATATCATTTATATATTCTTATAAATAATTATATAATAAATATTTATGATATTTATATCATCTTTTAAATTATTTACTTATGTAAACCATGATCTTTGTAACAGGACCAAGAATAACAAGTCTAAACAGATTTGAAAAATTAAGACATTATTACTCGAAACATAACATTAACATGAAATTGTTAATAAATGGGAAATATAAAGTAATAATAAAATCATATATGGTTTGATATGTAAGAAAATGTTTTCTTTTATTATTTATATAAAACTTATATTTATTATACAAGAGGTTGTAAGATGTACAAAGAAAGTCAAGACTTAAGGTAAGGGTTTTCATTTTTCACTATTATTTATTTGAGATATAAATTTTATTAACCACTTATTCTTATTTTGTGGTATATGTATTCTACTATGATATTTTTTACAATCAATTTAATTTATTTATTTGTATTAAAATTTTCAATTGACGATATTCTTTAACGGGGGGACCATTAAAATGTAACTCAAATCATAAGGGGATTTATAGTCTCACATTTATTTATATGAGACACAAGCCATATTTTCCCAAATTTTTTTTTGTGTATATACATACCATGAATGTATTTTAATAGTACTATCATTAAATTTTAGGGTGTTTTTATAACAATTTTATGATCTCTATTTCATAGTGTTTTACCATTCAAAAGTTACTATGATAGTAAGGTGGTTTTTTCTCAATTTCCCTTCATAGAGAAACATGTTTTGTTGTGCATATATATTATTTTAAAATGTGTATAGTATTACATTTGAAATTTTATATCATTAATAAACTCCATTTAAGTATATTTTAAGCTCCATATATTTTCATTTTCTTACATGAAGTGATTGATTCATTGTTACCATGTGGTAAGAGATCATTGAAACAATTTCATTGTTTAGAGAGATTGATTATGATTATGTTTCCATTGAAGAAAGATTATGACCCATCCATGAAAAAGGCCTAAACTATCTTCTCATTTTTTTCATGTTTTCATTAAGTTGTAGTACTGTCATTAAAATATATTTTACTTATGATAATTTATAAATTATTATTAAGAAAATATAACTTTATCTCTTTCTTCGATTAGAAACCTGTGTTCTTTCAAAACCATGTTATCCAAATAAATCTTTTAAAAAATATATCATTATTCTCATATGATATATAAAATAACTTTTTACCCATATATTTTCTATTTTAAAAAATGGGTTCTCCAAAATGAATCTTCATGTCATTTTTAGATCGACGAAGTTTTCTAATCATATTATGGTGAATGAGGAATGTTAGGAACATCTATATTTTTCACTCATCATGACACACTTTTCATTGAATATTATTTTATAATTATTTGAAGTTGTTTTCAAGTACAATGTTATTATAACACATTATTGTTTATAAAAAGTGGTTTTTTCAAAGAAGAAAAGATTTATTCCTCATGAAAAATTTGAAATGTTTTTTTAAATATTATACTAAATTTTTTCCAAGTAGTTTTCAAAGTAAAAGATTTTGAAAATATGTTATGGTTTAAAATTTTATTTTTAATGTGAGGTTATTTTTATTATATATTTCTCCATGTTGTCATTCAAAATTCCCTTATATGTAAGATTTAACTATTTGATATATTTTATGCATTATTTGTGATGTTATATAAGAAAACCATTTTTATTATTTATTTTAATGTTGTATGTTTATGATGACAAGCTTCCAATGTGGCCCATTTCTCATCCATATGTTATAAAATGAAAAAATGATTACAAAATTTTGTTTCTTTCAGGATTTTTTCTTTTATTAAATGATTATGAAACATGCCCCATTTCAAATGGTACATCTAGGATGAACTGTTTATAATACCAATTTCATTTCATGGGTTGTTATAATATATATTGTTATGTTATGTTGGAACACATTTCATTGATTTCATTATCTATCATATTGGACCTTGATCTCAATTTAATGAATTGGGTAATGATGGATTAATAATGAATATATATGTTTTGTGTGATCTTGATTACATGTTTACAATGTTATGCATGGACTTGGTTTCATGAATATTAGTTTATGCATGATCCAGATTACATGATCACAATGTTAGGTATTAACCTGATTAAATTTTTACCATGTTATGCATTGACCTAGTTTAAAGACCATAAGTTTATCTACGATATTATCAACAAGTTCAATATGTTAATAATAAATGTGATTAAAAGTTAAAAATGTTATGTGTGAACATGATTACATGTTCACAATTCTATGAGTGAATATGATTACATGTCCAAAATATTATGTGTTAACAGGATTACACGTTTACAATATAATGGGTGAACATGATTACATGTTCAAAATGTTATATGTTTACTTGGTTTCTTGTCCATAAGTGTATTTTATATCCTAATTTAATATACTATGTCATGACCCGTCCTCTATGTCCTATTCCGCGACAACCCCAAGCCCGCCTTCCGTAAGACATGGGTGGAGACTAGCACCGAAAGGTGTATTCCATAAAATGGTGTAGGGTCTTGAAACAAATCCGCAATGGAGATTCTACACAATTCCCACTAAGAATTGGGGGGAAGAATGGAGAAATCTCAAAGGATTCACAAAGACGAACATGTCTGTAGACTAGTCCAAATGATGATGCCACATGACCAGTTCTGTGAAGCACTCCCTCTGTGGACTATTGTCTTTCATGGAATAGAGGCAAAGATCCTTCTCGGGCATAAAGCAAGACGAGTGCTAGACCGGTCCACCATCACGAACCGCCCCCAGCCGCGGAGCGCCTCAACCAAACTAGTCTGTATCCACTGTCTTTTGCGGAATGGAGGCGGAACCCTCCGCGACCGCGAAGCACTCCCCAAGCTCATTTGGTTCGCGGGGGAGATGAGCTTGATGCCCCCCGCAAGTTACAGATTGACCGGGTCATCCGGGAATCGTTTTTTTTCTGTCATGGGCCTCCGCAAAAGGTGATGCAAGACCATAGATACATCCTTTTCCCCACTCTATAAATGGAGATCGAGGGGAAGAGAAGAGAGTACAGAGGGAGATCGATCATATTCGGGTGGAAGGATTTCGATGGAAGGTTTAGGATTTTGCAACGAAGTTCCAGTTCACGATCCAAAGTAAGGTATGAACCTGGTAATGAATTAATAAGGAATCAGAGAACGCATAATAACATGGTGAACCGTGAACATAAAATATCAAAAAAAAAAGACCGCAAACCATGGTCCCTCTGCGGATTCACTCCCCATGGACTAGGGAGTTTATACCCCTTTTCCTATATGTCACACCTCATAGAATCCTCCTATGTGGGAGAAGCCCCGACTGACGAACCCCCGACCGGCGCCGCCCTTGGCCACCGCTGCTCGCATGGAACCCTCCTCAAACCACCATAGTATATGGATCAAACCTGATGCAGCAAACCACCTTGGTTTGCAAGATTCTCACCATTTCGTGAACCACCCTAACTCACGGGATTCCCATCAGTCCGCAGACCACCCTGGTTCACAGACACCTTCTCCAACTAGGTATCACTTCCCTGCGTGAAGGGCGCCACCACCCATACCCCTGTGTGGACCGGCAAATCCTTCAGAGTTATGGTTCACCGAGATATATAGAAACTTCCAATCCATATGGATCCTCCATGATTCCCTCATTGGCCAACTTATTGACCCTAAGATGAGGCCTCCACTAGAGCCACCAGACCCGTGTGATGTGACTTTCAGGCGCATCAACGTGATGTTTTGAGTTCACATAACCACGGTAAGTAGGGGCGAAGGGGTTTCCCCGACCCTTGAGCGGATTTCCAAAGCATTCTTGGGTTCACATTCCCACGGTAATGTGGAGTATGAGCTCGGGAGTCCCATTTCTTCCGCTCCACTTGTTGGGGCCGCGACACTTCTCCCTTCTTTGAGGGGTAGTAAAATACCCAATAGATGGAAGCCCCGAAGAACTTCTGTACTTCCCCTGAGAACAAGAGAGGTGACGGGCACAAGAGCACCTCTTTCCCTCCCCCTCTGTGCTTTGTCACCCTGGGCATCCATCCCAGAGTAAGCCTCGACCTTATAGGCCGCCCCATGCGTAAGCCCTACTCCACTTCCCACAGATGCACCATTCACAACGTGGTCGTCTGGTCCCTACTGCCTCTTGTTTCTCACACCGAGCATGAATCACGTGGGCTTAGAGTAGGCATCAACCATGACACCCTCTTATGGGCCTCCTCAGAGTGTAAGCCCCAATCCATTACCTTGTGATGCCTCATAGTGTAAGCCCCACTCATGCGAACTACGGGGACTTTGATTCCCCACAACAGGGATACATAGGACTCCCCTAAGAGGTTCATGCTCGATCACCATCGGACCCCCCGGGTCCACCTTCACGTCGGTTCTCTAACACCCCAATTCGAACGACGTGGACATTGATCCCTATCTCCTAGGAAGGGTACATAGAAAGCCTCACTGAGGATCAAGCCCAACAACCGGTCAATCCGACTATCTTAATGTCGGTTCATCACACCAACCCTAGTGTCGCCTCAATGAGTCTAGATTCCTTGGGGTCATTAATCCAATAAGGGATGGTAATCTTTGGGCATAAATGATTCCAAACCCCTGCGTCTAGCTGACCGCTGCCAACCAGGAGTAATCATTGGATACTATGCTTGGCTATAAACCAAATATTTGTGAACATATGAACATTTCTTAAATATATAAGAGAGTCCCAAAACAGGCAAAAATTTCCCCCTAAAAGGGTGTGATGAGCCCGACATCCCATCCTCTCGACCAGTGTGAGTTCTTAAGTATTGCTGGTCAAATCACCCAGGAAATGCCTACCTTTGGAAAGAAGGTCCACGTATCACTGGATATGGAACCGTTGGGAATTTTGAGGCAGAAAATGGTGCACCTGATATTGGTGATTATGTAGAACCCAACCATCTCTAATCAAACATCGGGTAGCACAAGTTCCTTCCCCAAGACCCCGTCGTGAACCTCCGAGACAAAAAATGATGAACCCGATGTAAATATTTAACCAAGTAGGACAGATTTAACATAATTCCATTCTGTTCCCCCTTTTACTCACAAGGAGGGCCAAGTAAGGTCATTAATTATGCATGGGATCATGAGATGCTTCTTTGACAGGTTTTCTGTTTGTATTTGTTTAAATATATTACAGGTACCACACATAACTCCCTTCGATCCAATGCTGTTACAGAAGAACTCACATGCACATGCTTCCAACAATGTAGTGACCTGACATCCTCACCAATGGAGGACCTTGTCACCTACCCAAAATCTTCAACACTGGGTCTCAGATGCATTGATATGAGAGAACCATGTGAATGGTACTCTCCCAATGGTGGAGGCGGCCATGCCCGTACTCCAATCCGCCTGGACTCGCTGGTCGCCTGCCTAGAAGCAGCCATGGAGGCATATCTAGATGGCCCCTGTTAGTGTCTTCAATAGGTTCAGGATTCTATCCCTAGAACGAGACAACATGTACCTCCCTTACCTTAGGGAGGTGGATAAGGTCGATGGTGAGGACCTCATCCCCATAGAACAAGGGTTCCATTCCAAGGCCCCCGTAGGAAGACGTCGTCGCAGTCACACCGCGACTCAACATCCTCACACTCATGAGGATGTAGCCGCAAGGATCCAGGCTCATGTTCTCCGAGCTCTTGCCACTCGGACCACCCGATGAAGGCGGATAACTTACAACTGGGGACCGGTCATCACCCTTGTCCCCGAGGAGGTGCTCCGCTACCAAGTCACTGAGACACATCATGAACATGCACATACACATATTTGCTCCTCCAAAGCCCACCATATATATATGGCGACATCGTACGAGTAGGCATGCATCCCCACCGAGCTCCGTCAAGCCCATCGCTCACACATGATGACAAATACTGGGCATGCATCCCTTCCTACCCAGGATCGTGAAGCCCACCAACCAGACATGGTGGTGACCCAGCACGTGCATGACCAGATCCTATCCAATGCTTCTGACGCCTACCATCCCGATGTGGTGGTGATCAGAAAATCCCGCCATCCAGATGTGGTGGCAACTCATAGGCGGGCACGTCTCCCTGCCAATAAAGTCAACCGACATGATACGGTGGGAAACCAACATATGCAGGGCTAGCTCCCTGCGGATGCAAGTAAAGTCCACCATCCTAATGTGGTGGCAAACAGAGAGATAAACTGGCATATCCCGGCCCAGGGAAAGATTCTTTCACCTTCCCCGACATAGGAGAATTTTCAGTACCCACTGACCACTGGAGGACCGGAGCTTGATATTCCTACTCCGATACCGGAATGGGCCTTCATACCCGTTCCAGCCAAAGATGTATCTCTTCATATCATGGAAATGATGGAGAAGTAGGTATCAATCCCAGATCATATCTTAAATACCTCCTAGAGTGTAATTGCATCAGCGGCAATAACAAGGACTCGAGCCCGTGAGCCCATCTCCCCAATTGAGGCGACTCATCTAAGAGATGAGATAAATGCCTAGGAGCAGATCTGCATCCCTGATTCGGCCTAGGAGGGTCACCGACTATATACCACGACGCAAGGGAAACCAGATTGAGAAACTTCACTTGTTCCAACTGGGGGACACCCGTCCATCATAGACGATGATACAGAGCAGGCATATATCTCTGCTAAAAGTCTATATGTTTGTTGGCGTATCCCAGCAACATCATGGGACCCAATTAGATAGGGACCCAATTTTGAAGGCCATTGTGCAGAGTAGGCGGCTCCCACAGCCCGCAAGAAAGCTCCCCAAACGCGCCGAAGGTAGCAGGAAAATAAAGAGAGGGTTAATGACTCCTCTCTGCTGGAAGGTGGGGTTCCCAATTCCGCTAAGGGCATATCGTGGGTTCAGAACCCAACCCACCCATTACCATATTACGGGAGCGACAGTAGTAGTTGAAGAGGTCCTACCCACAGTGACTCTACTAGAAGCTCTGAAGGACCTCCCCAGAGCACCCACGGGGGCCTCCCCCATGGTCATGCAATGATCGATCACGAGATCTCCTCTTTTGATGCGAGTCACGGAAACCCTCCACGTGACCAGAAGATCGAGCAGCAAGAAGGCCCTCCACTTGTTGTGGTCCCCACTAAAGGTCCTCCCTGGGGTATACACTACAAACACAATCCATGCAGTGGGACCACATATTATGATAGTAGTCCTCGCTATCATAGTAACAACTTTGAAGGCCCTCCCCGCAGTGATGTCTCATCGCGACAAGAAGGCCCTCCCCTTGTCATGGCCTACACTGAAGGTCCTCCCCAGGGTCTATGTTGCAACAAAACTCCGTGCAGCCGAGCATCAGATCGTGGTAGTATTCCTTGCCACCCTGATAACAGAGGTCCTCCCCGTAGAGACGTCAAGAAACGATAAGGACCTCCCCTCATTGCGGTATATTCTGAAGGCTCTCCCCAGGATGTACCCCACAGATGTTCTACCGACGACAACTGTAATGGTAGTCCTCACCATTGTAGCAGCTCTGAAGGTAGTCCTCACCACCATGGCTGACATTACGATGGTCCTCCCCTTACTAGTCCCAAGAAACAAGAATGTCCTCCTGTTTTCATAGTTTGTCTTGAAGGACCTCCCCAGGATGCACATAGAACATCAAACAATGATGGTCATCCTAACCATGATGGCGGTTGTTGCGAAGGCCCTCCCCGTAACAATGCTACGTAGCCAGAAGGTACTCCTCTTGGTGAGACATGCCTTGGAGGTCATCTCTATGGTATGCACTGAAAAAGTCCTCTATGAAATGAGGCGTCAAGCTGTGATGTTAGTCCTCGCCATTGCAACCAACATTGCAAAGGTCCTCCCCGCAATGACATATCATATCGACAGGAAGGTCCTCCCCCTTCCGAATCATGCACAGAAAAGTCCTCATATACCGAGGCACTCAGAAGGATGGGATCAAGAATGTCATATTCCTAGTTAATCGCCAACAACATACTTCTTCAATCGAGAGACATTTTGGGGCCACTTTCATCTTATGAACCCCCTCAGAATTGCCCACATGATGATTCAACATCAACCAGTCCCACTGCCTCCAACCACACTATCGGCGAGCATCTCAGTTGGGCTGACCAGGTAGAGGATTCACTAGTAGAGGAGTATGCAGACAAGTTGCACATGAGTAAATGACTGGCTAGAGATGATATACCAGTTATGTTTTTGCGCACAACCACCTATCAATTCGACATAACCAGAGAATTGTCGGAAGAATGTGTGCATGACATTCGCTACAATATATGGACAACCCTTCACTATCTGAAATCAATCTTTCATCCCTATGATGGGTATATATACCAGGTCAAGACAATAAGAGACCTCCTATATCACATCAACTTTGAAGATCATCCTTCGGTGCGGTAACAGCGAACCGAGAGGGGAAAAGGAAACATTGAAATTGCCTGCCTCCATACACTGCACCAGCTGCGCCGGCTCATCCGTGACCCTCCGATGAAAGTCCATATCAGGGGAAGGGGGATCATGGATCTTTGCATCTTACTCCGCTCCATTCCTATAAGAACCCGTTTGGCATGGTGTCTTACAACGTCATCACATCAATACGACAATCGATTGGTCTCCCTGTTCGTGGAAGGCAACACACCCAACAGAGTCATGCTTGGAGTAAGTCCCAAAATCATCAGGCCCGACAGGAACAAGCCATTCTAGAACCCATAAATCTGGCCACCGAGATCATACAACATGCCTCTCTCCTAAGAGAGGCCAATCAGTGATCTTTTCCTGCCTCCCTAGAAGGGATTGATTCATAGAGGAACTTGGCACCAAACACAGTTCACCCCCGAATGGGGGCACACAAGATCAAGAAGGTAGCGATAGCCGAAACCACTACCGCAATCCAGGGTCAACCCGAGCCTACAAGGCTAGGGCCATTTTTAACAACAAATGCCCCTGTATGACCAATAAAAATGGGAAGAGACCCAGAGTCCTGGGAATGGAGCCAACCCTAGCCCCCAGGGCTGGGGGCATTATTACCCCCTCAAAAACAACCTCCCCCACGAGAGTTAGTACTCTCTCATCTAGGGAGGAAACTCAGAAGAGGAGGTTCCCATCCTATCCCTTCATTTGAGTCATCATCCCCTCCAAGAGGAAGGCACACCGTAAGGTCGCATAAAAGAACTCTCCTCATCACCCTTCGTCAAGAAGTCTAAAGGCAATCCCAACACATGAAAGATAAGGACAGTAAAAGAGGCGGGAGATCCTCTTCCTATTTGGATGATGACATATTTCCAACCCTGCGATATTCATATATCAACACCATAGAATTTAACCCCACGAGTGACACCAGAGATGATGCAACTCAGGATGGATCAGGAGAAGATGGTTCCGGTCAGGCTGCCACCCACAACGATCCACCAGGTGTGCACACCTGGAACCAGAGGTATGCTTTAAAAATGGTAGCCCCTTTAGCTAACCTTCCTCCACTCACCCTGTGAGCTTATAACAAGGACAAGAACAAAGGACCGATTTCCTTTAATCTGTCCCCTCATCTCAACAAAAACGAGCCACTTATTCTCGAAGAGAGGTTCATTTGACAGGAAGATGAAATGAAGGAATTGAGGTGGCTCTACGCCGAGATACTCCAAAGGAACCGTTTTATTGAAAGCACGTCCCAAGAGGAGCCACATATGGCCCTCCCAGTAAGTTCACCTCAAAGACCTAGGAATACCCTGTCTAATGAGGAACCTGGACCGTCCAACTACCTAAATGTGGATTCGGATGAATACCAAGACTTTCCTCCACTTAGGAAGCAACCATAGCAAGTATGCATATACCCTCCGAGGGTGCCCCGAACGGAATATGCACCCTTAGTACCAGCTGATCCAGATCCTCGAGAAATGCCTCATGCTGCACCTTCCCAAGACTGGGCCCAACATGATGTAAACAAGGGTCTCACCAACACCATCGAGGCACTGACAGCTCGATTGGAATCAATGGATGGCCGACGCGCTCCGATACAGCCCGAGCAGAAGCCCTACCCAGATTGGCTGAATAACACACCTCCTCTACCCAATTTTGAGAGCCCTGTATTCCCTATATTTAATGGATCGGGAGATCCGAAACAGTATTTTATGCACAACGCATCCTATTGTGACCCTATTATGGGGACTCTAGGACAACAAGAAGCAGTGAAATTCAGATGCTTCATACAGAACTTGTAAGGATCCGCCTTTGTCTGGTATATGAGTTAACAATCCCAGTCAATAAAAATTTGGGAACACCTTTGGCAGTAGTTCTTGTTCCACATCAGCTCAACGTTTCCTAAGATAATGGTCAGTGACCTCATGAACTGAAAGCATAGGGAGAATGAGAGGGTCTCTTATTTCATCGCTAGATGGAAAATTCTGACCTACTCTCTGAACAGGCCAATTCCTCAAGATGAGTTTCTCACCATATGCCTCGATAATCTTAGAGATGATCTGTAGACACTACTCATACCAGTGGAGTGCACCACTGGCTTCCACCATCTCTCGGCCATTTCCTAGAGACTTGAGGACTCCCTGTAGCGGAACAATTTGAAGTCCCAAATAGCCTCGCATACTCCCACAAAGAGAGAAGCCAGAGCTAAAGTGTCCTTTGTCACGCTCAAGCCAGCCCCTGTGCCTGCACCACTACTCAGGCCTCCACCAAATTGTCAAGGGACCCTAGAACATCACCGGACACCTCCACATAGGAGGGAATATCATAGAGGATCGAAGAGGAACCAGTTTAATGAATGAAGACATAGAGTATACTCATTCCTAGAGGACCAAGTCTACGACTAGTTCATTTACGCCCATTAATTTCAATTTTCTCAACCTCCCAGAGCCAAGGAAACCCAATGAAGTCAGCCACGATGATAGTCCAGACTATTGTCCTTACCATCAAATGTTGGGGAACAATATTTAGGAATGCTTCATCTTCAAAGACCTCTTGCAAAGGATTATAGACTCTGGGAATGTTGACATGGGACCACCCCAACACATGTGATGTATATTTATACCACTGGCTCCAACAAGTGAGAGGGGTGGAAGGAAGTCACCAGCAAAAAGAGGCAGAAATTTGATAATTGGATGACTTGGAAGACTATCAACTAAGCCTAGGGCATACTCCGAGCTTAGCTACGACAGCCAATGTTGCCGCCAACAACCCCTGATTCCACACAACCGACAGTATCGGCCTCACAACTTTCCACGATCCGGTAATCCAGGATTAAATGAAAAGCGAGTGGAAAATTGAAAGAGGAACCATACGGAACACGGCCGAAGATAGCCCCGACGCTGTCAGATTTCATGCCCCCAAACATGGCGCCATGGGCACCGACACACCAAACGACACCATCAGGGAAAATCTTCCAGGTTGACCTGCCAGAGGATGAGGATCAAATATTTGGTTCCATCAATATCATTCATCTTATGGAATCATCACATGATGAAGGGTACAGTTATGAACTTGAGTTCCTGACATGAGGAGCCGAGACGAGGAATTGCAAAGGTAGGGGATACCATGGGAGTCGCAGTAATGGCTGAAACCAACCCTATGGTTGGACCATGGCCCAAACAGTCAATATCGCGGAAAGCCATGGGAGAGCCCTTCAACGGACTCAACAGGAGAAGGAATATCACCTCACCTCCACAAACAGCCACCCTGGCCCCATTATTCTACGATACCCATCAGAAGAGGAACAACTGTCTAGCTGCCTAGTGCGCACATAAAGACCAGTCGTGCTAAGTCCCCAGAACGTGGGAACATCGTTGGCATGTGACCCCGCATCGAATCCCTCCTCTTCACATACTCCAACTCCCAAGCTGCCTTCTATAACTCTCCCTCTAGCGGAGAAGCATCAGCCGTTGGAGAAAAATTACAACATCCTAATGATCTGGCATTAGTACCAGCCAAGATGTCCATCCTGGAGGCCCTGGGTTTGTCATCTGACCTCAGGGAGGCACTTATTGAAGCCTTGATCAGCCCCCAAATGTTTCAAGCTGAGGTAGCTGCCGCCGAGATTTACCGGATGAAGACTGGCCCAGCTAAATGCGATGGAGTGATTTCATTCACCGATCTAGATGTATATGCCATCATGCAGTGACACATCAAACCATTATATGTGTCTGGAACACTAGATGATGTTGAGATCTACAAAGTATTTATTAACAACGGCTCTAGAGTAAACCTCCTTCCCCTACAGACACTCCATAAGTTGGGCTATAGTGAGAGTGACATAATCCCCTCAGCGACCACTTTTTCGGTTATGACAAGAGTTCGGAGAAGCCGATGAGGCAAATCAAGATAAACACCCATTTTGGTGACCTTGTGGCCTACTCGGAATTCCTGGTGGTCTGACAAAACACAAAATTCAATGCCCTGCTAGGAAGGACGTGGCTTCAAAAGCACATGGTTGTTCCTTCATCCTTGCACCAGTGTATTAAGTATTACGTCAATTGGAAAAGTGGGAGACTGCACGTCGACAAGGCCCCTTTCGAGCTCTCCGAGTCACACTACAGTGATGTCAGGTTCTATTAGCAGAAGAGGAAGAAGCCTTTGGTTGATGGTATTGACTGGATCCCCACTCCAAATAGTCTAGAAGTAGTTCTTGATGACCCCCTCAGGAAGTTTGGCATAGACTATGTACTTCCCATCAACCATATTGAGAATAGGGGTTCAAGTTTGGACACACACTCAGCTGTATTCATGAATTCATCCACAACGACTGAGCGTGACAATGCGGGAATGTCTGCCATCCCGTAATCTGGGGACAAATACTCGAGCGGAGATGCACATGATGCTTCGACCTCACCTCTGGACTACCAAGAACTAGTGTGGGGAGCTATCCCCCCAACAGATCAAGAAGATGAGGATTTTGGGGAAGAATAGGAGGAAGATCTCAGGAATGGACCTACCGCATTTGAGGAGGGTATCTCCACCATGGTGGACGAGCTAAGGGAAATAAACATGGGTACCAAGGAAGATCTGAGGCCTACTATCATTAGTGCAGCCATGTCCCCCGAGGAGCACGAGGTATATACCTATTTCCTAAAGCAATATCATGATGTTTTTTCCTAGAATTACACAGAAATGTCAGGACTCAATCTTCAAGTGGCGACGCATCACCTGGGTCTTCCAGAAGACCACCATGGCTATAAACATGCTACCAAAAGGACACATCCCTCACATGCTGACAAAATAGAGGCTGATGTTGATAAGATCATTAAAGAAGTCCTCATTCGGGAGGTCCAGTACCCCATCGGGTTGGAAAAAATCATCTCCATTAGGAAAAAGAATGGGAAAAGCCACGTCTGAATCGATTTAAGAGATCTCAATCGGCATTGCCAGAAATATGACTTCCCAGACCCGATCACCGAGTTATTAATCGATGCAATGGTCGAGTATGAGGCTCTGTCATTAATGGACAACTATTCTGGCTATAATAAAATCAGGATGGCCCAAGAATATGAGGAATCCACTGCCTTCAGGTCCCCTCAAGGAATATTCTGTTACAGGGTCATGCTCTTTGGTATCAAGAATGCTGGGGCCACATAACATCGTTCCATGCATCGAATTTTCATGCCATTTCTTGGGAAATTATTCGAATGTTACGTAGATGACTTGGTTGTCAAATCAAGAAATTGTTCAGATCACCTATCAGACCATGAGACCTTCTTCCACAAACTTCAACATCATAGCTTGAAGATAAACCCCTTGAAGTTCTCCTTCAGGGTTACCTATGGGAAATTCCTTGGCTTCATTGTATACCATCACGACATCGAAGTCGACCATGAAAAGACCAAGGCTATCCTTGGCATGTCACCTCCCCGAAAGCTCACTGAGTTGAGATCATTCTATGGGAACTTGGCCTATATCAGGCGATTCATAGCCATCCTGGAAGGAAAATGTTTTCCCTTTACCAGGTTAATGAAAAAGGGAGTCACGTACCAATGGACAGATGACTTCCAAGAGGCATTTGAAATCATAAAGCGGTACCTTTTAAGCTCACTGGTTCTCATGCCCTCGGTCGAAGGAAGACCTCTCATCCTGTATATGATGTCACTAGAGCGGTCCCTGGGAGCCTTCCTCATGCAAAAGAATGACACCGGCAGGGAAAAAAGCCTCTATTACCTCATCCGAACGATGAGTGATACTGAGACTCAATAATCAAACATCAAGAAGAGTTGTTTGGACTTGGTATTCAGAGTTCAAAAGTTGCGACATTACCTGCAGCATCATGAATTCCATTTGGTCTTGTGTAATAACCCACTAAAGTACATCCTTAGACGCCTGATGCTGAATGGGCGCCTATCTCGATGGGAAGTCATCCTACAACAGTTTGACATCTGGTTTGTGCCTCAGAAGGCCATCAAGGTCATGGAATTAGCAGATTTTATGGTAGAGCACCCCTCAACAGGGAATACTGCACCAGACATAGAGCTACCAGATGAATACATCTTCACGGTTCAAGAGGGGCTCCCAACATGGGAAATGTACTTCGATGGCGCATCCCGAAGCCCAACTAGGAAGAGGATGGAAGACCCCAAATTTAACAAGGTGGGCTTGGGGATAATTCTCATGTCACCTGAAAAGGTATTCTTTCCATAATCCTTTTTCCTGTCAGAGGGATGTACGAATAGTGAAGTGGAATATCAAGCCCTCATTGCAGGCCTGGAACTCGCACTCCATGCACAAGTACAAAACCGTAAGGAAAAAGGTGACTCAGAACTGGTCATTAATAATGTCAATGGTGACTATACAATCAAAAATGAGGACCTGATTCCCCTGTTTGAACATGTCCGATGGGTAATGGAAGAATTTTCCACAGAACCAACATTGAACTATATTCCCCGATCTTTGAATGCCCATGCCTACACATTAGCCAATGCGGCCACAACCTTAGCCGACCCAGACCAGGATGGAACAATTATCAGTATTGCTCACCGCCGAATGGTCTTTCCATTCATTCAGACCAAGATGAAAGAAATAAATGAATCCAGTCCTATCCCGAAGCCATATTCTCCCACAACTCATTAGATGACCCCCATTGTAAACTATATTAAATGGGGAGAAATTCCATCATAGAGGAATGAACGAGAGAAAATATGGAGAAGGGAAATCAACTTTGTCTTATATGATGGCACGGGTCAGCAAGAGGTCCTCTACAAATGAGGCCTTGACAGAGTCCTCCTCAGATGAATTTATGGAGAGGAAACTGCTGGCATCATGACTGAAGTACATGCCGGATTATGTGGGGCACGTCAGCCAGGGTCCAAGAATTCCCATCTGGTTCAAAGACATGGATACTATTGGCCCACAGTGGCACAAGATTAGAAGAGCTTTACGACAAAATTCCACTCATCCCAAATTCATGCAAACTTCATACACCAACCCCATGAGTTACTTCATCAGGACAAGTACTTCGGGCCATTTTATATCTGGGAAATGGACATCGTGGGACCATATCCCCCCCTCCATAGCCAAACAACTGAAGTATATCCTCAAGACAACTTACTTTTTTTCTAAATGGGTATAAGCTGTCCCCTTAAGGAAGTCGGGGCAAGAAACATTGTCATATTTGTGAAAACCAATATCATTAATAGATTTGGTGTCCCTCATACCATACTAACGGATAATGATACCAACTTTTGATCTACTGAATTGGGGAAACAATACCAAGAATATGGTATCAAGTCTAAACACTCATCCCACTACCATGTAGTGGCCAATGAACAGATAGAAGATTTCAACATGACCTTATCCAACATTCTCTAGAAAATGGTGGACAAAGAAAATACGTCATGGCCAGATAAACTCCTCCATGAATTGTGGGCTTATCGAACCACAATCCGCACCGCTACTCGGGCTACCTCGTAATCATTAGTATACGGCACAGAGGTGGTCCTGCCCATTGAACTCCAACTTCCCTCACTCCGTGTTGCCATGTATGGTTAATTATCTGATGATGAGCATTCAGAAAAGCAGCTATATAAATTGGTACAGCTAGACGATAAGTGGCTGCACACTTTTCACCATCTGAAAGACTACCAGAACTGGATTGCATGAGACTTCAATAAAAAGGTATGTCTTCGGTCTTTCTTGGAAGGAGAATTGGCATTGGTCCTCCGGACCCCAATGATACCTTGATGTAAACCTCGAAAGCTGGAGCCCATGTGGGAGGGACCATACGTTAAACACAAGGTCTACTCCAACAAAGAATATTCCCTGATCTCTATGGGTGTGCAATTCACCACTGATCCTACCAAAGTAAGATTCATGAAGAAGTATGTCTCATAAAATCCAAAAGTACCCTTCGTCCTTACCGCATGATGATAAACTACATAGATTTTAGAGAACTACGTATGGATTGATTTCTGCCCTCGCAGGATACGTAGTGATGCCAATGTTTCCCATCAGGGTCCATCCACCCCAATAAGGTTTAAAAATTCCCTTTTACACAATGTATAGACTAGGCCTTCACGGGGTGTACCCCTCATCCTTACCACATTACATTAAACTTCACGGATTTCAGAGAACTACATACGGCTAGATTCTTTCCCTCGTAGGACACGTAGTGATACCAGGGATTCCCATCCTTGCCTAGCCATCCCCAAGAAAGATTAAAAATGACATTTCCCCCCCGTGTACAAACAAGACCTACATGGGGTGTATTCTTCGACCTTACCGCATGACGTTAAACTGCATGGATTTCAGAGAACTATGTACGACTTGATTCCTAACCCTGCAGGATACGTAGCGATTCCAGGGTTACCCATCATAGACTAGCCACCCCCGAATTATAGTTAAAAATGTCCTCTGTCCCTCGTGTACGGACCAGACCTGCACGGGGCATACTCCTCATCCTTATCGCATGTCGTTAAACTGCACGAATTTCAAAGAACTACGTATGGAATGATTATTTCCCTCGCAGGATACGTAGCGATTCCAGGGTTCCTTGTCTTGGCCTATCCACCCCTGAATTAAAGATAAAAATATCCTATATTCTCTGTGTACGAACCAGAGCTACACGGGGCATACTCCTCATCCTTACCGCATGACGTTAAACTGCACAGATTTTGGAGAACTACGTAGGGCTTGATTACTGCCCACGCAGGATACGTAGCGATGCCAGGGTTCCCCATCTTGGACCATCCACCACCAAATTAAAGTTAAAAATGTCCTCTCTCCCCCGTGTATTAACCGGAACTGCACGGGGCATACTCCTCTCCTTACAACATGACGTTAAATAGCACGGATTTCAGAGAACTACATACGGCTTGATTCCTGCCCTCGTAGGATTCATAGTGACGACAAGGTTCCCTGTCTTAGCACAGCCATCCCCGAATTAAAGATAAAAATGTCATGTCTCCCCTATGTGTGGACCAAAACTACACTGGACATACTCCTCATCCTTACAACATTACGTTAAACAACACAAATTTCAGAGAAATACATATAGCTTGATTCCTGCCCTCAAAAGATACTTAGTTATTCCAAGGTTCCCCGTCTTGGCCTAGCCACCCCCAAATTAAAGTTAAATGTCCTCTCTCCCCCGTGTATGGACCAGACCTGCATGGGGAATACTCATCATCCTTACCACATGACGTTAAACTGCTCAGATCTCAGATAACTACGTACGTCTTGATTCCTACCCTTGTAGGATACGTATCGACGCCAGGGTTCCCCGTCTTGGACCAGACACCCCCGAATTAAAGTTAAAATTATCCTCTATCCCCCGTGTATGGACCAGACTTGCACGGGGCGTACACCTCGTCCTTACCGCATGACGTTAAACTGCCCGAATTTCGGAGAACTACGTACGACTTGATTCCTGCCCCCGTAGGATACCTAGCAAGGCCAAGGTTCCCCATCTTGGCCCAACCACGCCCGAATTAAAGTTAAAAATGTCCTCTATACCCTTTGTATGGTCCAGAACTTCACATGACATACTCCCCATCTTTACCGCATGACGTTAAACTGCACGGATTTCAGAGAACTATATATGGCATGATTCATGCCCTGGCATGATAGGTAGTGACACCAGGGTTCCCCATCATGGCCCAGCCACCCCCAAAATAAAGCTAAAAATGTCTTCTCTCCCCCATGTACAGACCAGACCTACACGGGGCGTACTCCTCATCCTTAAAGCATGATGTTAAACTGCACGGATTTCAGAGAACTATGTACAGATTGATTCTTTCCCTCATAGGATACGTAGTGATGCCAGGGTTCCCCGTCATGGCCCAGCCACCACCGAATTAAAGTTAAAATTTCCTCTCTCTCCCAATTGTACGGACCAGACCTGAACGGGTCATAATCGTCATCCTTACCGCATGACGTTAAACTCCACAGATTTCATATAACTACATACGGCTTGATTCCTGCCCTTAGAGGATACGTAGCGATGCCAGGGTTCCCCATTTTGGCCCATCCACTCCCGAATTAAGGTTAAAAATGTCCTCTCTCCCCCGTGTATGGACCAGACCAGCATGAGGCATACTCCTCATCCTTACAGCATGAAGTTAAACTGCACATATTTTAGAGAACTATGTACGTCTTTATTCCTTCCCTCGCGGGATACATAGCGACGCTAGGGTTCCTCGTCTTGGCCCAGCCACCCCCGAATTAAAATTAAAAATTTCCTCTCTCCCCCATGAACGGACCAGACCTATAGGTGGTGTATTTCTCATCCTTACCGCACGATGTTAAACCACACAGATTTCTGAGAACTACGGGTGGCTTGATTCCAACCCTCGTCGGATTCATAGAGACGTCAGGGTTCCCTGTCCTGGCCCAGCCACCCCTGAATAAAAATTAAAAATGCTCTTTTCCCCCTGTGTATGGACCAGAAAAGCACAGGGTGTATTTTTTCGTCCTTACCGCACAACGTTAAACTGTATGGATAATAAAGAAATTGCACTTTTCCCCCCATGTATGGACTAGACGTTTACAGGGTGTATTCCTCGTCCTCACCGCACGACGTTAAAATGCATGGATAATAAGATTTAAAAATGCTCCCTTTCCCCCGTGTATGGACTAGACTTACATAGGGTGTATTTTTACATCCTTACCGCACGACGTTAAACTTCATGGATAATGAAATTTAAAAATGACCACTTCCCCCGTATATGGACTAGACCTGCTTGAGGTGTATTTTTCTTCCTCACCGCATGACGTTAAACTACACAGACCGCATCCTCACTGCAAGATGTTAAACTGCACGGATTTCATCATGATCCACCTAATTAGTATGGATAGTTGAGGTGGAAATACACCTTGCACATTTGGATGCATCCTCCCCATACATCAGACTCCACAGCCCGGATAATTATGGATCTTCATAACCATTCATGTCCATCGGAAGTGGAAAGTCATCAACCCGTGGACTCCTTTGTAGGACTATGCATACCATGCCCTCGACGGATCTTCATATTGATATCCCCTGGACCTTTTACCAACAGAATGGTTTCCACATGCGACACTCTTCCTAGCTCCATACGGTTACCGGCCTCTGAGCCCCCATACCATACCTCCTGATCCAGAAATTTATGGCGCAATGTTTTACAAGTTCTTCCCCTTTTCACATCCAAATGTAGACAAGTTATCCCTACCTGGTTAGCCTTTTTATCTGCCCATGGTTCACATGAAGACCTGCATCTACAAACATCAAGCCAGGACTAGGCTACTTTGACTCAACAGACAATTGTAGTGAAGATGTTTCTTGTATGCTCGGACACCATTATCCCCACATGCCGAACTCTGTACTGTGAGCAGTCTCAGATTTTCATAATCATTCATGGCCATCAGAAGTGGAAGGTTATCAACCTAGGGACATCTTTTCATGACTATTCATACTATGTGCTCAGCGGCTTTGCATATCGATATCCCATGGCCCATCTACCAAAGGAATGATTTCCTTTGGTGACACTCTTCCTAGCTTTGTACTCTTAACGGCCTCAGAGCCCCCAAACCCCATCTCCTGATCCAGGAAACCTCAGAGTTGTAGTTTAAAACCTTCATCCCCCACCCTGTTTAGATTATATCAGAGCATGTTGACTCAGTTATCGTTCGAGTGACTGCAACAATAGTCACCCAGTGGTCCGAGCTCTATGACCGCTAAACAAGGAGTACTTCCTCCATACCGCACGACATTAAACTGAATAGGGTAAAGGTACACCCCAACACACAAGATAAATCAGCGCAGGGAGCTCTCTATGCTTTAGTAGCAACCAGGGCCGAGTATTCCTGATATGTACAGACATTTTCTTAACAAATGATAGACTTTGTGGAACAAAAAATGGTGGATCCTCATAACTATTCACGGCCATCGGAAGTGGAATGTTATCGACCCGTGGACACCTTTGAATGACTATGCGTACCATGTCCTCAACAGCACTGCATATTGATATCCCCTGGCCTATCTACCAAAGCCAATATTTCCACAGGCGACACTCTTCCTAGCCCCGTACGCTTACCAACCTCAGGGCCCCCATATCATTTCTCAAGATCCAAGAAGCCCCAGAACCACGTTTTACACCAATCTACCCCTATCCACGTCTTGGGAATGCAAATAATCTCAATCCCAATGACATTCTAATCACTAGATTCCTTTACAACTATGTCCTTACCACATGACGTTAAACTGCACGGAGCATCTTGGCCATTTGGCGTAAATCTGCAAAGACCGAGCATTAAAAATATAGGGAAATGCCTCTAACCACAAGCGTATTCACTGGTTTAAAAATATACCCATACTTATTACATGACCTTAAACTGCACGAAATCTAATAACACTCACCATCCTTACTGCTTGATGTTAAACTGCATGGAATCTGTCCTTACCTCATGACGTTAAACTGCACGGTCAAACCTGTCATGGGTTTAGTAAGGAACAGAGGTTTTCCCCTATCCACCATTGCATGAGTCAGACCTACACGAACCACCATCTCACACTAGTATGAGAAGGAATGACTTTACCCATTCTCGATATTTTTATCCTAGACACTTCTCCCATATCCAGGCGCCCTCTCCACATAAACCATACTCCGTACTCAGGAAAAAGCTGAACTCTCATAAGACACCCCTGGCGGCCCAATTCTCAACATCCCTGAAGTTTCTTGGCCATCGGGATAATATAATCATTGAACCAAGGACACCATTGCTTGACTATGCACACCATGCCCTTAGCAGCTCTGCATATTGATATCCCTTGGCCCGTCTGCCAAAGGCAATATTTCCTTAGGCAATGATTCTCCCTGTACACCTCTTGGCCCCTAAGCCCCTAAGTTCATCCCGGGATTCGGAAACCCTATAGGATATAGTTTACCATCCTCTTTCAAAAGCCTACATGAATATGGTGGAACGTCTCTGATGAGATTACCGAGGTACATGAGATGTCGTTCAATTCTAGGTAATGTCCAAGCTGCATGACGTTAAACTGAGCCAAGCTCTAACCGTCCTTTACGTTAGATAAATGCATAGGACATGAACCTTGCTTCTACACTCCTGATAGAGATAGATGTTCTGAAAACCATTCAAACATCACATACCCTTTCCAAGCCACCCCTAGTGGTTTTCATAATTTTCCAAGCCACCCATGGTGGTTTCCATAAACCAGACTTTCCAGAAGTCCTATGGCCATCAGAAATGAAGAGTCATTGAATTAAGGACACCTTGGCATGACTATTCATACCATGCCCTCAGTGGATCTACATATTGATCTCCCCTGGCCCATCTACTAATGGAAAGATTTCCTTAGGCGTTGCTCTTTCCACATCTGTATGCCAATACGGCTCCCATGCCTTGAGACATGCCCTGCATGTCATTCATATCTAAACACACTCCCTCCACATGCGTCCGAACGACATTGAGACATCTTTTAATCAACCAATATTTTATGGGGCCCTCGTTCTACCATACTAGGTAAAATTTTTTCGAACTAAAACATCAATAATGATAGTATTGACGGAGGGACTTTAAACCGCTCACAAAAAGAGGCACAAAGCATGCTAGGCCAAAAACCCGAAAAGGGAGACCTAAGACAAAGTCAGGCCATACCCGATGGGCCCAAACTTAATGGGTCCAATCAAAATTAGGTCATTAAATGAAAAGACAAAAAGTTTGTGGGGATTTTCTACAAAACCCTAGCAGTATTCAAACTACGCTAACTGGATCTCATGGTCCAGGAAAAAGTTAGAGCTTGTTTTCGTTTTCTTATTTTCCCAAACTCTGGTTATTCCTAGTTTAGTGAGTTAACATATACAATAATCATGCCATTTAATTCATGCCATAGAAAAGGATAGACAGATCATTAATGAAAACATTTATTTGTTCCATAAAAAGGTTGGTAGGAAGGGCATCCATAATCCGGAGCCTCCTCTGGCATGAAAGGTCATTTTAGTAGGTTTTCAATGGATTCACAAAGTTGTATTAGGAACTGATGATAATCCTCAGTTTCTTGAGGGAGATTCCATAGTAAGGCTGTCTCAGCTTCTCCACCAACCTGCAATGCTTCTGCCTCCTGGGCCGCCTTTGAGCTCGCCCACATCACCTCCTCCATTTGCCACTCCCCTTCTTGAACTATGGCGGCGACGTTAGCCTCTTCCTGTTTCAGACGATGTATCTCATTCCTCAGCACCTTCCGGAGAGAACGCTGCTCAGTGACTTCTTCCTGGACCCTTGAAACAACCCCAGCATGATCATGAGCCTCTGTTAGGAAAATTTGTTGGGTCGTGGAAAGGTAGGATTCATATTGGGCAATAGAAGGGTGAGATTCGAAACTAACTAGTCTTTCCCAATCAGAGACCACCTGTTTGACTATGTCATAAATAACATGTTAGTTGAAGCCATTAATTCCCAATAGAATAAACAGATTGCGCAACTTTGGTATTTTGATCGGCATCTCATCCAATGGCGTCTAAGAAATTAGCTTCCAAACTTTCTCCCAACCCTTTGGCGATCTGGTCGAAGAATGGAAAGGAATTGTTGATCATGATTAGAGTCGCTTTCAGATGAAGATACGTATTTAGGGATGAATTTAACCAAGGGGGGACTTGATGCAGCTTAACCTGCAAACTCTAGTTCCACAACAACTTTTCCCCTGACCGTTTTGGTCGCATGCACGATCGGATCTGATTTCACTATCGTCAACGCCAAAGGTCGTGGTCCTAGAGCCCAAGATCCAATAAGATAGATGATTATCCCTA
This sequence comes from Viscum album, assembly GCA_963277665.1. Lineage (NCBI taxonomy): Eukaryota > Viridiplantae > Streptophyta > Magnoliopsida > Santalales > Viscaceae > Viscum > Viscum album. Next base: position 2,056,877,095 of record OY728133.1, on the reverse strand, counting down.
ATCATAAAATGGAATAATGGAAGGAGTCAGTGGAAATAGGTTGAAATAAAAACTTACCCCTAATCATCAAGGCGTCGGTATCCTCATGCTTTGTGCCGCCGTGGCCGCCCGTAGAGGACGCTGCATCTTCGATAGGAAAGGGAGTCCTGGGAACCCCTAGAGTTGTACAGGACCTAATGCCATGCACAAGACCAACAACTCTCAAAGCTATCCTCAAACATTCGGCTACAAAGATCAAGCCGGAAGAAATCACTCCCCCAGTAAATAAAATAATGGCCCGCTCTGGGTTTCCGACAACTAGTCTAGTGGCGGGCACTTCATCCATCGCCAAGGGATCCATCAGGATTGAGTCAGCTGGCTCTGTTGGATCTAGAGACCCCTCAGCAATTACAGTCACCCCATTCTCGCCCGCAATTGAAGGGGTTGTCTGATCAGCCACAGTGGGAGAACCACCGAGATCACCGCAACCTGGGGAGTGATCGCTCTCTTCCTCCACCTCGCCAGTCACTGACTGCCGCATGGTCTGGTTTTGATGAGTCAACACTACATAGCCCCTGCGTGCATGGATGTAGGCCTTGAGGTCCCAGAGATACCGATCGAACCTCTCTGTGTCCGCATCATAAAGAATATAAATAGGAGCAGATATGTAACCTAGCCATTCAAAAGCCACCTCCAATTCCAAAAGATACTTCCACAATGAATGGGGTACAAGCTGTGAAATGATGAATGAACTTTGAATTTGTCCCATTGGACCCAAGCCGTCGAGAAGGCAGCATCATCAGGGATAACCAACTCTCTCCGGGCAGTTTTGAGGGCCTGAGAGGATACACATATTTCTGTTAAAACCTTCCCCGGAAGCACGAGATCGTTAGGGTGGTGAAGAACCTTTCCCGATCTAGTTGAAGCACCATCCCCCTTTCAATTCCTCTTTCCCATCAATGGCTTAGGGCTTCAGATGGTAGGAACCCACAACCTGAGATATCCATTTAGGTATGATTTCACCCCGGAGTCGGCATAACTCTTCGATAATAAGGGAGTGGAGTCTGCAAGTGCAAGAGTCATAACCTCGCAACCAGTATCTTCACGGGTAAACATTAACCACAGTTACCTGGACACCATCCAATGATGCTTCTCGCCTGTGCCATTGAGTGAGGGAGACACAATTCTTGGATGCATCCAAATTGGCGTCCGAATCAGCATGGCACGTACCCCTCACAGATCAGTTCCCCACCAATACGGGCCACCAGAATGCCCTCTCGGAGAGAAAATAGGTAGCCCCGCTGACTAAACTCCTCTGATTTAGTATTCCTAATTGCACCGACTGAGATGGGATATGGATTGAAGATGAAATGATCGTAACTCGAGATCTAGATCGATAACAGATGCGTATTCTGAACCGTCTGTAGACCATACTTATCTTGGGCCTCCCACTCATCAGGAATAACCCCAGCTGGTCAGTTTCAAGTATGGCGGGAATGTGGTACCCAGAATCTGAAAGTGGTTAATCAAAGTATAGTAGTTCTTAATATGGGCTCCCAACCACCCCAGAGGATTTGAAAAGGGTCGGCTACCCAGTTTGGTCGACTTCCATCTGTACTATTTCTGAGCAACCGATAAATCCTGGCCAATACTATGACGGCCATGATGATGACATTGCCGGTAGCTAGCTGTGATTCCATGACAAAATTAGAGACTCGCACACCACCAGCCTTGTGTATGAGCAATAGACAGCCACTCAGGAACATGGCTAGGAACACCGCCCGAGGGAGTAGCCGATCGATGTCCGGAACAAGCTCCCAGCCCCAGTCATTAAACTAGCCTTCTTCCAGGATCATCCAATAGCTTCCCCTCTATTTTTGGGACACCATCGTAGGTCTGGTCGTGGTCCTGCCTGGGAGAGTCACATACTTTCTCTCTCTAGCTAAATCCTAGACCCAATCATGATACGGGACAAGATGTGTCAGAGACACATCATTTGAATGCTTCTAGGCCTATTCAATAAGCTTCTTTGCTAGGGGGAGTCCTCTCTTCATTGTCCCACACATAAAAATGAGGCAAGAATTCTTCATACATACCCCCAACCATGGGGACCCCAGAAATATGAAAGACGTCCCAAAGACTAATACCCACCTCACCATGGACCAGGTGAAATGTGTTGGTGTCTAGACACCAACGGCTCATAAGTTTCCTGGAGAGGGCTTGAGGTCAATAGGTATATGTTTGGGACACCCAGGAAGCTTCATATAATCCTACACCTCGCAACTCTTCCTCAAACTATGCATAGCTTTGGCGAACCTAGAAGGGCCACCCCAATCTAATGACTTAAATGCCCCTCCAGGCAGAAGGTCTCGGTTCGCTGACTATCCATGATGGTCTTTTACCATGGTATTGTGGGAAATGCTCTAGTAACATTGAATTTCCCCTTCCTGCTAACATTGTTTTCCTGTCAGGGACACAAGAAGGTGATTCAACACAAATCCGGCAGCTGTGTCCCTTGAGGCAGGCCGCCCTCTGGAAGATATCACAAATCTAGGGATATTGGAAGTAAATATCCATGCTCCAGGATTGTTGTCACGAGATGGCACAGAAATCAATGTATCAAACAGTAAACCGAACCTGTAGGTCGAAAGGCTATTGGAAAAGGGGTACTCCGGTTGTGACATGGAGAGCATATCAGCAAGGAAGGAGCACAACGGGGAGTGGCAGATTCCATCCTCGACAGAGCCGCACACATCCTTCAGGCGTTGATCGCCAATTGGGAGAGGCTCCACAGAAGGTCTCGGTGCAGGGCGATGGGAACCATGTTTTCTCTCTGCGTCATGAAGATCAGCAAATGGTTAGTCCGGAATAATCAAATATGGAAAAAAATACCAAGCATATGGAAAAGTCCTCCAGTAGGTCCCAAAACGTGTTTCGCGATGACTGTATCCCGCGAACCAACCCTACGCGGAAGGGGATCGCGGTATGCTGACCCACGGGGCGTTGGCCAGAAAACCACGAAGCAGGTTGTTCCACAGGATCCTAATCCAAGATTTAAGTAATTAATTCATCAAGGCCTCTGTCCGTGAAGCATCGAAACCATGAGGAGAATTCCACCACGGCCTGTCGTGACTTACTTTTTATTTTTTAAAATTATTTGTTCCTGGTTGGGAAATTGATCCATGGGTGAAGGTGACCGTGAAGGATGAATGATTCATGGAATGTGTCAACTGGTTCACAGATGAGGTGTTTCATGAAGGAATGAGCACTCGGAGACAAAAAAATGAGAGGGCTCTGGTTCTTCGAAGAATCCAAAAAAAGACAAAGTAAGGGACCCCCGTATTTATAGGCATGTCCCCTACCAGGTCCACCCATATACCACAAACCATCCATGTTTCAGGACCACTCTGTATCGGAATGGACTCCTCTTCATTTCGATCGAACCATATTCCAATGGGGGGAATTTGTAGGGTCCTGAAAAAAATCCCCATAGGAGATTCTGCCCAATTCCCCCAAAGAATTGGAGGGGGGATTGATAAAACTCAATGGATGCACAAAGCCGAACTGGTCTGCAGAACGGTCTAAATGATGATGCCATGCAGCCGGTTCCGTGAAGAACTGCCTCCACAGACTATTGGCATTCGCAGAATAGAGGCGGAGATCCTCCGCGGGTGTGAAGTTGGATGAGCACTAGACCGGTCCACCATTATGAACCACCCCCATCCGTGGAGCACCTCAACTGCCCTGGTCCGCAACCGATGTCATTCACGAAATATAGGCAGAACCCTCCGCAGCCGCGAAGCACTCCCAGAGCTCGTTTGGTTCACGAGGTAGATGAGCTTGATGCCCCCCACGAGTTCTAGATTGACCAGGTCATCCGTGAATCTGGTTTTTGGTCGCGGGCCTCCGCAAAAGGTGCCACATGACCATAGATACATCCTTTTCCTCGCTCTATAAAATGATATTGAGGGGAAGAGGAGAGAGGTTGGAAGGAGATCGATCATATTCGAGTGGAAGGATTTCGAAGGAAGATTTAGGATTTCGTAGTGAAGTTCAAGTTCATGAACCAAAGCAACGCATGAAACTGGGAACAAATTAATAAGGAATCAGAGAATGCATAATAACTTGGTGAACCATGAATGTAAAATATCAATGAATAGAGGAACACAAACCATGGTCCCTCAGCGGATGCACTCCCCACGGACTAGGGAGTTTATGCCCATTTTCCAATTCGTCGCACCACGTAGCATCCTCCAACACGGGCGAAGCCCGGACCGACAAAACCTCGACCGACGCCCCCCTTGGCCGCCACTACTCGCATAGAACCCTCTGTGAACCACCCTTGTACGCGGATCGAACCCAAAGCTGCGAACCACCTTGGTTTGTGAGATGCTCACTATTCTGTGAACCACCCTGGTTCACGGGATGCCCATCAGTTCGTGGACCACCCTAGTTCGCGGACGGCTTCCCCATCCGCGCAGTACTTCCCTACGCGAAAGGTGTCACAACCCATACCACTGTGTGGGCCGCTGAATCCTTTGGAGTTATCTTTCCCGGAGCCATTTAAAAAATGTCAAATCCAACATGGTCCTCTGTGACTCCCTCATTTGCCAACTCATAGGCCATGAGCCGGGGCCTCCACCAGAGCCACCAGACCCGTGTGATATGACTTTTAGGCACATAAACATGCTGTTTTGAGTTCACCGACCCACGGTAAGCAGGGGCGAAGGGGTATCCCCAACCCTTGAGAGGATTTCCGAAGCATTCATGGGTACACATTCCAACGGTAATGTGGATTCTGAGCTCGGGAGTCCCTTTTCTACCCCTCCACTTGTTGGGGCTGGGGCACTTCTCCCTTCTTAGAGGGGTAGTAAAATACCCATCATAAGGAAGCCCCCATGCACTTCTATACTTCCCCAGGGAACAATAGAGGTTATCGGAATAGGAGCACCTCTTTCCCTCTCCCTCTCTGCTTTGTCACCCTGGGCATCCATCCTAGAGTAAGCCCCGACCTTATGGGCCTATCCATATATAATCCCCACTCCACTTCCCACGGATGCACCTTTCACGACGTGGTGGTCTGGTCCCTACTGCCTTTTGTTTCTCACACTGAGCATGAATCACATGTTCTTAGAGTAGGCATCGACCATGACATACTCTTATGGTCCTCCTCATAGTGTAAGACCAAATCATTAACTTGGGCTACCTCAGAGCATAATCCCCACTCATTCGAACTACGAGGACTTTGATTCCCCACCACAGGGATACGTAGGAAGCCTCCAAGAGGTTCAAGACTGATCACCATTGGACCCCCAGGTCCACCTTCACATCCGTTCTCCGACACCCCAGTTAGAACTGCAAGGACATTGATTCATGTCTCCTAGACAAGGTACGTAGGAAGCCTTCCTGAGGTTCAAGCCTAGCAATTGGTCGATCCGACTATCTTCACGTCGGTTCTTCTCACCAACCATAGTCTCATCTCAATGAGTCTAGATTCCTTGGGGTCATTCATCCAACGAGGGATGGTAATCCTCAGGCATAAATTATTCTGAACCCCTATGTCTAGCTGACCTCTTCCAACCAGGAGTAATCCATGGATACTATGCTTGGGTATAATCCAACAATTCACGAACACATGAACATGTCATAAATCTATAAGAGAGTCTTGGAACAGGAAATAATTTTCCCCCAAAAGGGTGCGATGTGCTTGACTTCCCATCCTATCAACCAATGTGAGATATTAAGTATTGCTGGTCAAATAACCCAGAAAATGGATGCCTTTGGAATGCAGGTCCATGTATCACTGGATATGGAACCATTGGGAATTTCAAGGTGGAAAACGGTGCACCGGATATGGATGATTAAGTATAACCCAACCTTCTCTAATCAATCTTCAGGTAGCACACTTTACTTCCCCACAACCCCATCGTGCGCCTTCGAGACAAATGGGAATGAATTTCCTTTAACCTGTATAAACACATGGTCCGAGAGAACCAAAAGAAGCAAATCGTGAAGTAAACTGGTGTAGTAAAAGAGTGTTAAATGTAAAAAGGGTCCGAAATACCAGCCCAACTGTAAGAGTAAAAGTACAACTGAAAGATCAATACAACTGAAAAAGTAAAAACAACTACGGGTTCATTCATTGAGTATCCTACTTAAAGGGTGGGTATAAATAGGCTCCTCAGAACTCCACATTGGCCTGTATCCTATGCGTACCACCTAGATCGGGCTCCCTCAAGTCTCATCCAAGATGCTTGTCATCTGCACAAGACACAATAAGGTGTGGGTGAAGCCCATGTAGGAGTGAGTATAACAATACTCAGAAGGTACCCTGAGGGTAAATTACCGCATAGGTAAAATACAACATATAATAACATCAATAACCAGAAAAAAGTAATGTCATCTCACTCTATGATTTATTCTAGGGGTAGTAACAGGTAACATACCCAGTCGCATCATCGAGAACCTCTACTGCTAGACAACTCCTCCTTTATCAAGTATTGTGGGCCTGTCGCATCACATAAAGGAACTTACCACAAACCTTGAACTACTGAGTTACTGCTCCCCATCACGTACCATATGTCTCATGGGTCACACAAAGCCATCCCTCCCCATTGCGCCCAGCTAAGATATTCCTCCCCATCATGTACTATGGCCGCTCCCCACCATGTCCTGCTGAGGTACTCCTCCCCATCGCTTACCATGGGTCTTCCAGGTCACACATATCTGTCCCTCAACAACACGGTCAACTAAGGTACTCCTCACCATCGCATACCATGGAAACTCCCCATAGTGGTCGTCGAGTCACTCTGAGTTTAAAATTCCATAGTCATTAGGTCTCATGAAGTCATAGGGTTAAGTAGATATTGAGCTTTGGGGAACTTCTGACCAAGCCATGAATAGTAACTCAACTAGAATGAAGTCTCAAAAATAAGTAACCCGATGATCCGCTATTTCATAAGGGTGCCAACACAATAGACAGTGCGTCAGTCGGACGCCCTGTCTGTGCGTTATTGGCATTCCAGTGTCGTGGGACTAATTGGATTTGGGTGCGATCCAACCTGGCCTAACTCCATGTTTCCCTAAATCTATAATATAGTTGGTCAAAAGGATTATCTCACTCAAAGGGTCTGAATGCCTTAGATGGATCGTCAAACATGTGTCTGACTCTCATGTTAAGGTCCATTGAGTGTTTCTAGGCCGGGCCGAGGTAGTCTTGACCAGCTGGGCTGATGTTCCATCTGACCCGCAAGATGGGAGGCAAGAAAGGGGGCACCAGCTAGAATAGGGTAGCCTTCCTGGGGTGGCATGACTTGAGTAGGGAGGCAGCCGGCTGGGGAGGCGGCCCATTGGGGCGGTGACATGCTCCTAGGGCGGTGACCCTCTTGGAGTTCAGTGGCCTGGTTCGAGGCTAGCGACCCGACGCGATGGAAGAAGCATGGTTCAAGGGTGAAGACCAGGATCAAGGGTGATGACCTGCTCTGAGGGCAGCGACCTAATCTGAGGGCGGTGACCCGCTCTGAGGGATGATACCCAGTCCAAGTGCAGCTTCCCTCTCTGAGGGTGGTGGTCGGGTCCAAGGGCGGCGAGCCGGTGCCAGGGCGACGACCCAGTTCGGTCCAACAAGGGGGGTGCAACACGCCAGCCTACCAGATTCCCGAATCACCCGAAGGCCTTTCAGTTTGCGAGGTGGCGGCGTAGTGTGGGCATCACTCGGTCCGTGTGGAACCCGTCAGAGGTGGGTTTTTCCTCTTCCATGGCTTCGGCTGCAGATTCTGTTCGCCGGCGGCACGACGGTGGCTTCTTCTCCCTTCCTGTGGACTACCGTTGTGCCGACCACCTCTTCCATTCACCATAGATGATGAGTCGTGGACCTATTCTTACGGCGTGCGTTGACAAGGTCGTGGCCTTCCTAAAAGGTTCAAGGATGTAGTAATGATAACGGAGGGTGCGAGTCGAGTTCGTTAGGACATCTCCATCCATGTTAGCTCGTAATCATGATGGGGGTTGTGGGTTTAATAACAATTGAATTAATCAACTAGATAAAACCCAAAAGATACCCCCAATGACCTCCCACAATGATGGATGAATTGCAGGTCAACCCGTTAGTCGGTTGACCCATGTTCTTTGTATTATTCAAGAATAGTGAATAAGAAAATGTTATAAAAATCATAAAGAAAAATAACCCCTACCTCGAAACGTCAGAGGAATGTCAGTTCATGAAGGTGGATTATGTTCTTAGTTCCTGTGTCTGGTTCCCAAATACGCCACTCAAACATCACCCATTGGTTCGGTGTCGACCATCACCTCCCGCTGGGTTCGCTTCATCTTCTATGGGTCGAGCATCATGGTGTTCCTTCATCACTTTTCTGCTTGGGGAAGCTCTCTGATACCCCTTCCTTATCTCTATATATATATGATATGGGGAAGGTAGGTAACAATGTTGGGAAATAATGGGGCTCAATAATTAAGAAGCATCCTAATTTTTCCAAAGTTTTCATTACCTAAGGTTGAAAGGTCATGCAATTTAATATCTTGAAACACCGTGTACCCCTCCCTTTAGTTAGTTGTTGGAGTTTTATGAAATAAATTAAGAAAATTATTAAATGTCATTTCATTTAAAAAACTACATGAAATAACATTTTCTCCAGACCTACTATGATCAAAATAAAGCCTCCCTTAATCAAATCATGGTGCTTGGGATTCAATGGAACCCTAAGATTCTTAATCTGAGAAACCATTCAAATGTTAGAAAATTCCTCTCGTTCGTTTAATGAACATACTAGAAAAAAATTACATAAATTCATTTTGGGAACACCGAGCCTCGAAATCATGTGCCATCAATTTTCATAGACTCATAATAATACCATTTAATTAAAAATATTAAATGAAAATCTGGGCCATTACATTCTACACTCCTTAGGTATTTTCATATTAGAAATCCAGAACAAAGACTAAGGAAACAAATGTGGGGTACAGAGCATGAATATGATCCTCCCACTCCCATGTTCTCTCCTGGATGTTTTCATGCTGCCAGAAAATGCACACCCAAGGTATCAACTTCCCACAGTGGACCCACTCTAGTCGATCCTCAATCTCTACTGGAACCACTGTAAATGCCGCCCAATCGTCTATGTCCAGATCAACGTGGTCGAGGACATGAGATGAGTGGTGCATGTATCTCCTCAGCTGGGATTCAAGGAAGACACCGTGAACCTTCTCCAACTACGGTGGAAGTGCGAAGCGGAAGTCCACCTCTCCTATCCACCAATATATCAGAAATCTCACAATAAACCTCGGTGATAGCTTTAAACCTTGGCCAAATATCCTTAGTACCCATCCAGGAGAGTCTCTCAAGAAAACAAAGAACCCAACATTGAACTCCAATGATCTCCATCTTCTGTCAGCATATGACTTATATCTACACTGTGCAGTCTTCATCCACTCCGGGATGATCTGAACCTTCTATGTGGTAGTCCGTAACAACTCTGGTCCCATAAGTGCCGACTCCGATAGGTTCGTCCATCATATAGAAGATATTCAAGGAAAACCGTATAGGGACTCTAATAGTGCCATATCGATGGTGGAGTGGTAATTGTTGTTGTAAGTGAACTCCAGCAAGGGGAAACGATCCTTCCACCTGCATCCAAAATCTAGGATGCATGCACAAAGCATGTACTCAAGCATCTGAATGTTCCGCTCCATCTGACCATCTGTCTGACGATGAAAGGTTGTGGTCAAACGCAATTGATTACCGAATTCCTCCTGTAATACCTTCCACAACCGGGATGTAAAACATGTGTCACTGTCAGAGACAATCTTCGATGGAACCCCATGAATTCGCATGATATCCCATACATAGAGGCATCCCATTCCCTATACTGATCCCCACTCTCTGATATGTACGATGTGGCCCAACATGGTTAGTCAGTCAATGATAACCCTTATAGAATAATGTCCTCTTGACGTATGTGGAATCCCTATCACAAAGTCTATTGATATCCCATCCCACATCCACTAAGACACCTCTATTGGATGAGCTAAGCTTGCTGTAACATGATGCTTAGCGTTCTCTTGTTGAAAAGTGAGGCATCTTGAAACAAACTATTCTACACTCTTCTAAATTCATTACCACTAGTGATGACACTGGAGGTCCTGGTATATCTTTTCCACACTAGGATGTATAACCATAGAGGACATATGGAACTCCCTCAAAACCTCCTCCTGAAGTGCCATTGGTACCATGGTATGTTCATTGAAGAAGATGATGTTCTCCACACATTCAAAAAATCCATCAACTGCCTTACCAGACAATATCTGATCACGTCAAGCCTCGTAGTTAGTTTCCCCAAGCTGCGCCTCCCTGACTCACTGAAGGAGTGGGGGTGTGATTGTCATAGACTGGAGGTAGACTGCTCAATCTATATCCATGAATGGTTCTGCAACATGACTAGCTACTATGTCACCTCACTCAACAACTGTAGTCCAGACCTCCTACTAAGCGCATCTACTTCCATGTTCCCCCTCCTAGGAGTATAGACTATCTCAAATTCATAGTCCTAGCGGATCTCTATCCATCGCCACCATCTCAGGTTCGGGTCCTTCAAAGAGAAGATATACCTAAGACACCTATGATCATAGTAGACTGTAAAAGGTTCTCCCATTAAGTAATGTCTCCACATAATCAATGAAAAGACCACTGATTCTAACTCCAAGTCATTTGTATCATAGTTCTTCTCATACAATCATAGTTTTCATGAACCATAAGCGAGGAATTCTCTCTTATGCATCAAGAAACATCCTAGCCCAATCCCTGATTCATCGTAGTAGACTACATACCCAATGCCCTCTTCTTCCAGCCTCAAGATGGGGTCCCTCATCAGTTTCTGCCTCAGCTCTTGGAAACTATGTTTGTATCTCTCCATCCACAGGAAATGTTTCCCCTTCTTTGTCAAAGAAGAAAAGGGTGCTTCAACTCTGGAAAAGTCAGGGAAAAATATCTGGTAGTATCCAGCCAACCCTAAGAAACTCCGCACCTCTATCATGGTCATGGGTGGCTCCCAGGATAGCACAAACTCTATCATAAATTGATGCACCGCATCTCCAGCCTCTGAGATAACGTGTCCTAGAAAGTGGACCTCTCATATCCATAAATGGAACATAGACAGTTTTCTATAAATCTGGTGCTCTTGGAGTGTATCCAAAATATCTATATATGAATGGCATGATCCTCCTCTATTTCCATGTATATCAAGATGTTGTCGATGAACACCACCACGAAACGATTGAGGTATGGCTGAAAGATTCTGTTCATGAGTCCCATGAACACTTTTAGTGCGTAGGTCATGCCAATAGGCATAACCAGAACTCATAATGGCCACACTAACATATGAAGGTTGTCTTGTACACATCCTCATCTTGTATCCAGAGCCTATGATAGCCTGATCAATGGTCTATCTTCGAAAACTAGTGATCTCCCTTCACATGACCAATAATATCATCAATCCTCAGGAGTGGATACTTGTTCTTAACGATCACCTAGTTTAGGATATGATAGTCCTCACAGAGTCTCAAACTCCGATCTTCTTTATTGGCTAACAAAATTAGGGATTCCCATGGAGAAACACTACATTTTGTGAACCCCTTTTCCGGAAACTCCCCCAACTGTACGCGTAACTCATGAAACACCACAAGAGCCATTCGATATGCTGGTGTAGATATTGGTGTCATCCCTGGGTACAGGTTGGTGTAAAATTATACCTCTCTGTATGGAGGTAGTCATAGAACTTCATCAGGAAAGACATCGTCAAACAGGTCCACCATTGCAGGATATCGTAGACTATCAACGTCAACTTCTCTAAGGGTAAGGATAGACAACTGATGATTTATCAGTTGCAACCTCATCTGGGTAAGTCCATCATGTGCTGTAATGGTTCCCTTCTACCTGGTTAAAAAAACATGGTATATTCTATGTGAAAACACCTCACATTGCACCTAATATAGTCAATCGGAGCATGGATTGTGGATAAACAGTCGATACCCAAGATGTTGTCATGGGGTGTCACCACCTCTACTATGCGATCCCAGCTGAATTTCTCTCATCCTAGAGTAATCTCACACTACTGTCACTAGTGTGTAATCATCGAATCTGCTCTTGTAGGTGTCTCTATCCTTAACAATCGAGCCAATGGATCCACTAAAATCTCCAAGCATCAAATGAGGGATGTGACAATAAAAGTGTAATAGGAACCTATGACTATAAGTACTACAGCTAAGGTGTATTAGACAAATGTCATACCTCTAATCATCTCCAGAGCACCGTGGTCATTTTCCCCCACTACCTGGAGCTGAGCATGTCTATATGATACTACTTCTTGTGGTCAGGGTGGACCACATTCCGGTGGTGGAAATAGAATATTCAAACACCGCCCACCACCTGCTGCACGACCAGCTCCTCTGCCATGTATGCCAACCCACATACCTCCTTGATCACACCTCTGCCTCTGCCTCAGCAGTCCCTCGACTGTCTGCTAGTCATCGGTATGGAAAGTCGGGCAGTTGCGAGCCATATGACCTAGCCCTCCACATGTGTAACACTGTGTGTCCCTCACCCCTCATCCTCTTCCTTGTGAGCCTCACACTACTGACTATGTGTCCCGGGGTCATTCACTTGATGGTTTAGTCCGCATGGACCTTTGTGTCATCTGCCTACTACCTCATGTAGATGACTCGGCATCCTATTGTCTGGTGATATCTCTCGTTGTCGGAGCCTGATCAACTAATAATCTCTCCACCATAAGTTCTCTCTCAAGCACCCTAACAAACATCTATATTCCGAGTGATACTATCGATGATATGATCTCCCATCAGAGACCCTTCTCAAAGGACCAACCTCTTAAAAAAGGGGCTAGTACCATGTCGGTGAAGTAGCAGGATAGATCAGTGAACCTCACCGAGTACTAGGACACTGTCATGCTGCCTTATTGTAAGTGCATCCGCTCTTTTATACGCTTAGAGCATAAGGTCGATGGATGAAATTTTCCTTGAAAAGGACCTTGATGACCACCCTGATGAGGGTCGCATCATCATGTATCTAGATCATCATGCTTCACCATCTTCCTACAACAGCATGAAAAAGGATAGCTACTAGGATCACAATAAAATGAGTTTTTGTCCCAACTAAGTGGAAAACTCTGGGCACAGCCTTCAACCTATCCTCATCCTCATGCTGGTATGTCTCACCTCAGATCCTCGGAGGCCATTACCACTACAACTCATGAAACATGCTCAGTCGGCGTGAACCCTCTGCTGGTTTCGCTGGTTGAAATGGTTGTCCAATGGGAAGTGGTGCTGCTGGTGCTGCTAGTACACCACCAAGAGGTGCCAATGCCACAAGGTGGCCCTACATCATGGCCTCATCACTAGGTGGGATGTCATCACATACTCTCTCGGGGAACTGGGGTTTCTGTCTTCATGGAGGCATTTTAAATAGAAACCAGTGTGCAGTGGTAAAACGTTATACCTAGTGATCTGACTGAATAAAACATAAGAAATAATATTCAAAAACATGAAATTAGTGTTTTCATGTACTGAGTTGGAAATCAGAACTCAGGTTCCTTGTGTATTGATACGTCGGCCTCCACACGAACAACAGACTCCCTGAACTAGAAATTACACTCAAAACACTTACCACTATTTCCACATAAAAAAGATCACTGCCATAGTTCTTCGGTAGAACTGACTCCTCTAACACAACTTTTTTCATGACCCGTCCCTTGAGGCCCTTCTCGTGACAACCCCAATCCCACCTTCCAAAGGCTAGGGGGTTTATACTAGCACCAAAATGTGTATTCTCTAAACAAGAAGTATTTTCCATTATCTTATACAAACACATGGTCCGATAACACCACAAGAAGAAACTGTGAAGTAAAATTCTATTGTAAAAGAGTGCTAAAAGTAAAAAGGGGCTGGAATAGAAGCCCAACTCTAAGAGTACACTTACAAATGAAAGAAACAGCTGAAAAAGGTAAAATAGCTACTGTGTTATCCTCTGAGTATTCTAAATAAAGGGTAGGTACAGATCGGATCCTCAGAACTACTCATTTGCCTATTTGTTCCACATACCACCTAGTCCAGGTTCCTAAGGCATTAGTCCAACTTCTCATCATCTGCACAATACACAACAAAGTTGGGCGAAGCCCGTGAAGGTGTGAATACAACAATGCTCAATAGGGACTCTGAGACCACGGTGGTCTCCAAGAGTTCCTTAAGGAAAAACCATAGAGTAACACCACAAGGTTAATGTACCACACGGGTAAAGTACCACACTAGTAATGTGCCACATAGGATAAACTCAATCACAATCACCAAGTAATGATAGCTCAATATAGGATTTATTCTAGGGTGTAGTAACAAGTAACATCCTCAGTCACATCGTCGAACACCTAAGCTGCATGAGTACTCCTCCTCTATCAAGTACAGTGGGCCTGTCGCATCACATAGAGGGGTTTCCCACTAACCATTAACTACTGAGGTAATACTCCCCATTGCGTACCGTGGGTTTTTCTGGTCAAACAATGGCATCCCTCCCTAATGAGGTCTACTAAGGTACTCATCCCCATCGCGTACCACGACCGCTCACCTCCATGTCCTACAGAGGTACTACTCCCCATCGCATATCGTGGGTTAACCAAGTCACAAAGAGATTTCCCTCACCAAATACGGTCTGCTATGGTACTCCTTCCTATCGCATACCATGGAAGCTCCCCATTGTGGCCTTTGAGTAACTCTGAGTCGAGAAGTCAATAGTCATCAGGTCTTAGCCAATTGTAGGGTTCCGTATGTTGTGTGCTTAGAAGAACCTATCTGCAAGATATCAGTCATATCACAAACTGCACGAAGTCTCACAAAGAAGTATCCCAATGATCATCCATTTCATAAGGGTTCCGACCCAATAGACAGTGTGTCAGTCAGATGCCTGATCTATGCGTTATTGGCATTTCAGTGCCGAGGGCATAGTTGGATTCAGGTGCGATCCATCCAAGCTGAACTCCACGTTCCTCAAAAACTCTAATGAAGTACTTCAAAAGGATCTTCTCATTCAAATGGTCCCAAAACCGTAGACGATACATCAAAAGGGAATCTGGTTCTCAAGATAAGGACCTTTGATTTTTTCTAGGCCCGGTTGGGCCTGGGTCCGGTTTGACCTGATCTGAACGACCCGATATGGGCTGGGTCAAGGTGTTCTTGGCCTGCTGGGCCGATGTTCAGTATGACCCGCAAGAGGGGCAGCTCGGCCTTGTAGGGCAGAAGCCCCGCCCAGGGGTGGCGGTCGACTCTGAGGGAGGTGACCCACTACGAGGTCAGCGACCCTGTGTTAGGGAGGTGGCCCAAGATGAGTGCAACTGCCCGACGCGAGATCGGGGGCCCGACTCGAGGGTGGGGACCCGCTCTGAGGGCAACACCATGGTCTGATAGTGGCGGCCAGGTCCGAGGGCAGAGGCCCGGTGCGAGGGCGAAAACCTGGTGTGGTCCGATGCAGGGGGTGTAACCCCCCAGTCCCCCGAATTTCTGAATGTCCTAGAGGACGTTCGGTTTGTGAGGCGACGCATGAGCGTGGGCACCGATCAGTCACCGCAGAACCCTCCAGAAGAGAGTTCAACCTCTGCTACGACTTTAGTCACATTTTTCATTCACTATTGGCATGGCGGTCGTGTCGCCTCCCTTTCTGTAGCCAGATGTCATGTCGGCCGCCTACTCCGTTCACCGCGGATGACAAGCCACGACCTTATTCTTACGACATGTGTCGATGTGATCACGGTATTCTAAAGTGGTTCAAGGATGAATGAATGATAATGAGGGTTCAAGCTATGTTCTTTAGGCCCGCAATTTCAATTTTAGCTCACAACCCTGAGTGGGGTTAAGGGTTTAATAAAAATTGAATTAATCAATAAGATAAACCCCCAAATATACCCTGCAACGACATCCCGCAAAAGCGAATCAATCGTGGGTAAACCCGTTAGTCGGTTGACCCGCGTTCTTTGTATTATTCAAGAATAGGGAAGAGGAAAATAATTTAAAAATCATAAAAAAATAAATTCTACCTAGAAACAACGGAGAAGCATCCATTCCTGAATGAGGATTGTATTCTTCATTCCCATGACCGGTTCCCAAAGACATCACTAACACATCGCCCTTCGGTTCGGTTTTGACCATCACCTCCCATTGGGTCAGATTCGTCTTCTATGGGTTTTGACATCACAATGTTCCTTCAGCACTTAACCACTTGGTGATGCTCTCTGATATCCCTTCCCTAGCTCCATATATATACGAGAGGGGGAAGGCCAGCAACGACATGGGGAAATAATAATGATCAATAATTATGAAGCTTCCTAATTTTCCCAACATCGTTGTTACTTATGGTTGGTAGGTCAAGCCATTTAATGTGATGACACACCACCTGCCCCACCATTTAGTTGGTCCATTAAATGTTTATGAAATAAAATAACAAAATTATTTTATGTCACTTCTTTTAAAAAGAATCAAAACCGATCTTTTTCTCCCGACCTACTATAGTCAAAGTATGTCTCCCTTAAATGAATCCCAACACTGCAGATTCAATGGAACCCTTGGATTTTTAATCCGAGAAATGATTAAATAGTTATATAAAATCTCTCATACAATTACTGAACATACCCAAAAAAGTTCAGAAATTCATTTAGGGAACATCAGGCATTGTAATCACACACCATCAATTTTCACAAACTTTTAATAACTACATATAATAAAAAAATTAACATGAAAATCTGGGTCTTTACATACTAAACCTAAGGAGGGAACATGTTTCTATTTACCCATAATCAAAATATTATAAGTTGATGTTCATTCAACAATTTTATATCTTATAACAGTATTATTCTCCCAGGAATCATGTTATTTTATTTCCTTATAATTAATGTCTTATAAATTGCCAATATTTATTCTATGATTCACCTATAAGATCTTTGATATGTATGGTATGATCTTATAATGTTATAATTATGTTCTCATACATTTATACTCATGTCATACATACATATATCCCCCATTTACCATTGATGAGATTATGATATCACCCCTTTCTAATGTTCCATTTCCTCGTGTAATGGAAAAATGTATTAATTGGAGTACTAAAGGGGAATATATTTATGGGGGGGATAACAATGATTGTTCATCGAGATAGATAATTATGATTCAATGTTCACAAAGGCACTAATATATTACAGTCATCATGTATATACTTTTTCAATGTGATAAATATTTATCTAAAAGGATGTAATACTCATGTTTGTTAACCCTGGGACAAAATATCCTTGTATGGATGACATATTTGATCAATATCATGGAGATCGATATTTTCCAAGAATTACATTCATTCTGAATATCATCAATTGAGTATTAAGAATGAGTATTTTCCCATGAAAAAAATCCATACAATATATAAAGACTGTAAATACATTGTGATACCAATTGATCCTAATAATTCCCTTATTGTATTCATTGATTCAAGGAATATAGTACTAATAAATTACATTAATCAGTTTGTGGTAGTCATTATAGATTATATGGTTATCTATTCAATGAAAAAGTAGAACCATGAAGTTGAATTATCAATTATTCGAAATAGACTTTTCATGGAATAATATATGAAAAATTTAACAACTTTTAATTTTAGTTAAAAATGTTTATTTTTTGTTTAATATATTCACAAAATATGGTACATCTATATATTCATCCACAAAAATTGATATTTAATGTTTCCCCAAACCAACCATGATTAATGATAAAAATATTTTTTTTAATTTAACTAGTTTCAATGGATAGATCTTAGAGAATTTTTAAGGACAATATAATCCAACAAAAAAGATAAATTATAAGGGGGAAAATATCCTCTGGAAAAATGAATATTAGGTAAATTTGAAGGATCTATAGAGATGATTAGTTAGTGGAATTGTGTGTACATTACCCTATAACAGACAAGGGTTTTCAATCTACAATAATGCATCCAATAAAATATTCGTATGTGTTCTCATGTAGAATGAAATGGTTGTAGATTATTCATCCGAACACATTAATTTTCAGGGAAAAAATTACCGAACTCGCTATTTAGAGTTAGTAGTGGAAAATGTTCATTAAATATATGGAGGAACTATAAATATTGATAAAAGTGTGATATATATATATTTATATATGTAAGGATAAGAAAAGTTTATAGTATATATTCACATATAAAGAGATGAATATATTCTAGATAATATGGTAAGATCTAATTAAATATTATCAATACTCAATACATTACGGGCCTAGGAAAGAGAACCAGGTGGTCAATACTTTGCATTGAAGGGGTCATGATATCTTTCCCATGATGATCATTAAAAAATATACAATTTCTGTTTATTTATAATTAATGGATCAGAAAATAACAAATAAAGGTGATAAATAATATATTTCAAATTTTAATGATCAAACATCTATCCATTTAATGATTGAAGAGGCACAGAAGGAAGATGTTGAGTTGTAAAACAAGGATTGAAATGTTAGTGAGTTTAACCTAGATCCAGATGGAATGATAAGGTTCCGAAACATTGTATATTTTCTATCCATAAAATATTTAATTAAGGATTTGTTATAGGAATTTCATTGTTATTGATTATATATTGATATTGGAATTTAAAAAATGTATAGTGATTTAAATAAATATTTCTGGTGGAGTTTGATGAATATAGATAATTTCGATTTTTTATCGTAGTTCTTTGTATGTGAGTATGGTATGGGTGAGAGAAAAAATTCTAAGGGGATTATATATCCATTACTCATACTAGAATTTAAATTGGAAAACATTTCCATGTGTTTTTTCATTATACTCAAAATAAATATAATGGGAACAATTTTAAAGGGGTTGATTTTGATCGCCTTACAAAGTCAACACACTTGATTATCATCATAAAATATTTCTCTATAGATCATTCTATAATGATTTATATTAAAGAAGTGGTATGGTTTCAAAATTTATAAAATTAAATGCGGTATAATTTGGATCTATGGATTAACATAAATTTATAGATATGTCTGTGGAATGATCATGATAAAGAGTTAAGTTTCAACATTGTATGTCATCCTCAATGAGATGGTTGTTACAAAGGAAAAATTAAAAACCTACTGTATATATTGAAATTATTTATAGGGATTTTAATGGTTTATGGTTCAACACCTCCCTCCAGTTGAGGTTTCTTACAATAATAGATTTCAATCAATAATTTAGATGTATTCTTATGAATCCCTCTATGTAAATATATGTTGAGCTCCAACATATTGGAATGATGTTAGAGAACTCAAACAATTAGAACTTTAAAGTGTTGAGGAAGTGGAAGAAAAGGTCATCTCTATTCAATACCACTTTGGGTTGGAAAAACGTTAATAGATAATTTATGACATATTCATCAATGTGATTTAGAATTTGTAGATGCTGACATGGTGTATCTATGAAATTCTATAAGGGAAAAAGTTGTATGATATGTAAATAAGGTGATCTATAGAATTGGTGTATCAGTCCCAATGAAAGTATTTGTTTTATTGGGATTGTAACATATCGATTGGAGCTTCTACCAAACCTCTCTTATGATTATGGTAAGCTCCAAGTATTAATCCTAAATATGTATATACACGAACCATCACATTTAATGAAATCAGAGGCCGTAAAAATGGAGAAATATATTTATTATGAAAAAAATATTTTGATATTCTAGATCTTATAGTGACAATTATACAAAAAAAGTCCAATAATAATGAAAATATTTTGTATAGAAACAAATAGATTTAGGAAACTATCTATGAACTTGAATATAGGATGATACAAAGGTGTCCGAATCTATTTTTATTGAATGGATTTGAATTTTGAGGGGAAAATTAAGAGGGTATAATGTTACATATAAAAACATTCTTAAGAGGTATCTTGATCTTTTATTGGTAAAATTTAACCTTATGTATATTACTTTAAATTTTGGTTTTAATTTGGTATTTTTGGGTGAAATTAGTGAGAAATCGAAGAATAATGGGATGTAAATAGATAGAGAATATTTTTTCTTAATCTGAGGATCTTTCCCAAAAAACTGCGCAACATTGGACAAAGGTGAATTTAATGGTTAGCGCTTCGTTTTTAAAAATATGAAAACTAATAGAAGTTACTATAGACCCTTAAAAATGAGACACACTATTAATTATAATTGATATGGGAAGTTTTGTTCCATGAGAAGAAAACTATGTGTACATGATTATAATACCATGAAAAATATAAAAAAAATACCTGAACCCACATACAATTTCCATGAATTCCCTATCCTGACCTATACTATATTTCTTCAAATTTATAGCCTTATAGTGGGACTGGAAGGCTCTTTGACATCCGTTATTGGTTATTTAAACTCATGTTTGAAAATCTGCACCACTTCGAGAATGTGGTTTCTTCATGATTGATCTCTCATAATTTCTTATTTTTTGGTGGGGTATTCTCCATGATTTGTGTTAGATCTAGATTGATATTTAAGGGATCTTGGTTTTTTTGACCTTTATTTTGTATATATATATATCTGAATCTCATTCTACATCAATACTCCACTGATGTTGAGATTTTCTATTTTCTAATCTCTTATCAACGAATTGAGGTAGACATTCTATTATTCAAATCACATATTATTAATTGAAATTATGTGTATATAATTGAAGAATTTATATTTTATTTATTAAAATTGAGTTTTTGATTGAATTAATTATCTTACTAAATTAGTTTATTAAAGGAAATATGAAATTGGGATATTGGGATTACAATCATGAATAATTGAATATTGAATTAATTATGAGAATCAAGTTTTTCTAATTGATAATTAATTATTGGATTAAATATTATGAATTTTGATAATTTACTTGATATTATTAATTGATGGATTAATTATGAGATATTGATATTTTGAATTCAGATAATTTAACATTGAATAAATAACGGGTTATGGATTAATTAATGGATGATTTAATTAAATGTATAGATGTGATTAATTATTTGGTGAATTAAATAAGGTAAATTATTATGATGACTTATTATTGAATTAGTTATAATGTTGAGATGACTAATTAATTGATTAATTAATTAATGGAATTGGTATATTTGACTAATTTTCAAATTGGTAATGATCCTTTTGTGGATCATTAATTATTGAATTAACTTTATGGTGATAAATGATAGCATGGATATTCAAGTATGAATTAAAGAATGGTAACATGGAAATTCAATTATCTGTTGATGAATGGTAACATGTATATTCATGTATGAATTAATGAGTGGTAATATATTCATTTAATTATGTGAATAAATTAATGGTAACGTGGTCATTAAATTGTATGTATTAATGAAAGGTAACATTGTCATTAAATTGTATGAATTAATGAGTGCTAACATGGTCATTCAATTCTATAAATTAATGAATGGTAATTATAGCATAGTTTGTTGTGATATTTTTGGTGTTTGTTTAGACTCTAACATGGGCCAAACCATTATTGAGGTATAGGATTCTATGAGGACCCGTGGGAATATGTGGTTAAAAAAATGATTAATATATAATGTGGTAATTCATTACTTATATGTATAATTATTTCATTACACAACTGCATACACTATATTTTTGACTAGATATAGTTTTCTATGTCGTTGGTGGTGGCCTATTGCATTGTACTCATGCACTAAATAGACTTATTGATTGGTACTTAAAAATATTTATTGGTTATAGGATAGGTTAAGAAAAAATGACATGTGTTACAAGGATGAGTCGAGATATATCATGGATGAGGGAAAAAGGCTTGGTTTGATTCATGCTTGGGAGTTTTCATTGTATTTATTTATGAGTTTCATTTTGACACATGACACATATTCTAGCATGGAATGTTTATTTGTTGGTATTAATATTATATTTCCAGTTTTGGTCACATTTGATATCTGTATATTTATGGTTATAGTTAAATATTTGATTATTGTTTATTTGTTTTCTAATGGGTTTTAACTCCATTATAAAGAGGTTATAGTCTCCCCATGACTGATATTAGAATATTTCTACAAGTCATCTACCTGTAGCTTATGGGAAGGTGAAATTTAGCTCACGTAATGGACCAGATCACCACACCGAGGTCAGGACATTAACAGTTGGTTTCATAGTGCAATTTTATTTTTATTTTTCATTTTTTATAATTTTTAAGAAAGGTAGATTATAGGAATTGAAGAGTTGGTCCATGTTTATGATCATGTGTATGGTATTGGATAACCCATATATGGGGGAGAACCAAAGTTCCCAGGGTTTCATTGTTGTTATTGATTTGTTTATTATAGATAAATATTCTTTCACCTTGGGTGAATCACTTGTTGTGTGATGTGATTATTGTATATCAGATTTTTTGACATTTTGGCTCATAAAATTGTATGGAATAGAAGTCTAATTTCATGCCTCAATCTAGGATGATGGTAGTTATCGTGAGATTTATAATTTTAGTAACACATGGGAAAATAGGTTTGGTTATGTTTTTTAATGTGAACATTTTTCATGTCCTACAAAATTGAACAGCAAATGGCGCCTAATATGAAAATTGAGAACTGTTAAATTATGCAAGTTAAGAATAAATGGGTGTCCAATGAGAAATTTGAATAATTATTATTTTTCTATTGTTAACTAGGACCTAGGTATAGGGTGGTTAACAGTGGAAATATAAACTCAGTTTTGATCCTTTAGAGGGGTTTAAGAAAATAAATATTTTTTGACATGTTGTGTTTTCCACTTATGTGAATGTTTTAATGATGTGAAATGTATCCTATGGATCATGATTATAATTATAGATATATTAATCCATGATGATTTTGTACAAGGATTTCATGAGATTATGATGGGAGATGATCTACAAGTAGTGGGACCTGGGGCCCAGATTTTGTTTTTTGAGTAAGTAGGGGGATGTATAGAGAGAACTTTTTTGCTTCAATCAATACATGGAGAGAGACCCTGGGTGGGTTGGGAAGAGTATTTCTTACTTGATGTGGAAATTTATGTTGGCGAACCCTCTAGTTTTTACAGGAGAGGGTGGACCGGAGGTAGTTGTGTTTCGGATTGACATGACTATATAACGACTCATACTAAGTAGAGGGTCATCTTGGCTGCTTATATGCTATAAGGACCAATAAAGAGTTGGGGGTTCATTCATGAATAGAATATAAATGTGTCATGTATGTTATGGAAGGATTTCTTAGAGAAGTTCATTGAGCAGTTCTATCCTAAGAAGCTGAGTTAATGATATTGACACATGGGAGTATGCCTGCGATGGACTTTATAGGACACTGTACATCATTGTAATTCATTTATCCAATGTTTTTTACGGGATGATATATGTACAAAAATGACTTTTTATGATTCACATAGATGTGATATTAATCCTCGTGATATCCTTTTTCGGTTAAAGAAGTTTTTCGAGGTAGTGGACTGTTCTCTCCAAGTTAAGGGGAACTAAAACAGGCATCCAGTTCATGATTGATAGTTTCTACTGCATGGTTATGCAGTTTGAATTATGATATAATGAATAATTTTAATGATTTATTTATCCATGGAAGTGGGAATCTGAGAGGCCTACTAATATATTCAACTGCACATGACCATACACGATTGATCTGTCACCGGTTGAGTTGTCCATGACATTACTATAAAAAATCTTCTCCAACACCAGTGGAGTGATAGTATTGTAGAATGATAGGACATATAGAAGTTCTACAAGTCCTAATTAGAGAAGGTTATTGATGGAGAATCTAGGTTGAATCAGGGTCTATTAAGGGGGCCTTCTACACCATATCAAGCTCATAGCTGAAGTTATAAGGCCCCAGCCTTAAACCTTACTCAATCTTGAGTTATTACAAGATTACACATTGAGGATATTTTCGGGTTTAGAGTTTGTGAGAATTAGATCATAAAACTTGCATTACATTCCACATATAAACAAAGTGGTTACATAAAGATAGTATTCTTCATTCCCATCAATGGAAACACATTTAAAAATAAAACATGGATTATTTCTGGACACATCCTTGACTCTATCATCTTATCATGTACCTTTCCCTTGACCTGTGAAAAACATTTTAAAAACATGGGATGAGCATAAAAACTCAGTATGGGTTATAAAAAAACATGGAAAGGAAACATGAGTTCATATATACATAAGAATGAAATCATACTTTACCCATAAAACATAGGCCCTTTAACATACCTCATAAAATCATGAATAAATCATAGAAATCATAAGACATAAAGGTAACTTGAGGCATTCATAACATTCTTACGTAGGGAGTAACCCTCTTGGTTACGTTTGGAATACCCATCACAGTATATTCCCTAAAATCTCTTCGGAGAAAAATTAACGTTTCACTCCTTCGTGTTACCCAATGCATTGGAGAGCTATAACGGGCTCACCCGCCCTTAGTTTATCACGGAACCACCCGTCTTCATAATAATGCCCAAGAACCATAACATAATCATATCACATAAAACATGCATAAAGGAAACATAAAATTTCCACATTTAAATCACGAGATTTCAATACAACACATTGATATAAAAACATTATGAAAACCATTTTCAATACCAAAATAAAAGAAAAGTAAAACATGGTATTTATTTTTCTTTTAAAAAGAAGGTATGGCTTGTAGAGGAAGCTGGAACTCAAATAACGGTCACGACGGTGGAGAAGTCGTTGTCGCCGCATACGTACGACAAAAACATTCCCTTTTGTCATTTAGTAAACGCTTCGTATAAAAAAGATTCCTTTTGAATAAATGTAAAAGTCAAAGGGGTTTATACACCGTATAAAAGAAAGTTGTGTATAAAATAAAATATGCCTCAACGAAAGGAGATTGAGACGAAGTCCCATACCTCGTATCCGACTTGACTCGACCGTTCTTTAATCTCCTGAATAATAAACTTGAGTTAATCTATACTAGCTTATGAATCTTTTTCAAGTTCATTATTCCTTTTATGCCATGTTATGAACATCATGTAATCAGTTAAGTTAATAATGTTCATTTTGTCGGTATTTGGTTCTTAAGTCAAAAATAGACTTCTTACACTTACATGTTGTTAATTTGGTCAAAGGTTCGTTATATCCAGAATGATATTAATTATTTGGATAACATATATATCATATATATTCAGCATATACATGTATTTATAATATTACATCACATTTATAGGTAAGAAATGAAATGCACCATTCATGGAGACGGTAAGCCGTACGTACGCATGAATGCTACTTCCATTTCTATTTCGTATTTTCTGGAATAGAATCATAATTATATATAAGTATATTATAATTCCAGTATAATAACATATATAATATCATTAACTTTATCCTTTACACATCCCACATATGGTATTAACGAATCAAATCACTTTGAGGGGGCGGTAGTCCGCACTTCCTAAAATGAAGATATCGTGTTTACCCATAATGGAAACCATAAAGGTATTCACAAAATGAAAAAACAGAAGCTTAAGGAAAACATAAACATATTATATGTCATATATAAAAATAGTGACATCATAATGGCCACCTTTTAAGGTGTTAAATGAGTGTTGAACAATCATCGTTTCGGGAGGCAGAATTTCGCCATCCACGGAAACCGTATGTTCTTTAACCATTTGATGTAGTTGTGTGAGAGTGTATCTAAAATAAATATTATAACAACATCCTTGTATATTGAATATACTGGTGTTGTTACAAAATAAGTAAATAAAAAGAGTTTAGGGGGTTGGAGAAGCAAAATAAAACAAATGAACATGAGAGAATGAATTACCTTTAAAAGTGTAACTCCTTTTGATTTGAGCCTAAAGGCTTATTTTGAAAGGATTATGCCCAAAGGGAATCCTCTAGGATGAGGAGAGGGATGTGGAGAGAGTAAATGGGCAGGGGTTGGCCGATCCAAAGGCTTGAGGAGTGTGTGAAATGAGGTAGAGGTGGGGCCTTTTATAAGAGGAGAGGAGGGGCACTTTTGGAAGGTAAAGAAATATTACTTTATTTAAAAATGTGTTTCGGTTTTAAAAGGTCCCACATTAATATAATTCGTGTATAAGGTGATAAGGGTTCAAAACCACTCATCCAATTGGTTTTTGACATGTGTAGTTCATAGATTTCACATTATCTTTCCATTTTATTTAAATCATCAAATAATGATGTCATCGCTACATCATCATTATGTCATAAATAATTTAATTAATTTAATTTCTAAAAATCGTAAAAAAATACTATGATGTAGGAAATCTTTTTACATTTCCAATGAATATTTATAATCAAAATTCTGATCTTTATAACCCCATGTAAAAATTGTTTTCGTAAAAAATCTCTTGTTTGTGTCATTTTTACTTTACCATTTAATAAAAAGTTATTTATGTCATTTCCAAACCAAAGTGTCTCCATGGGGTCCCCAAGTTGACCCATGGCTTTTCTTGGTCGGCAATGACACAACCAATAAGGTTGGGACATGTGTCTAGGTCATTTCCTTTTATTAAAGCATTATTTATACCTTGAACTACCCTAATTACCACTAATCGCGATTAAGAACTTAATAAGTTACTATTCACAAAAAAATTATTTTAATCTCATCGAACCACATTTTACTTCTTAATGAAAACCATGTATGTTAGATTTTCAAAATTCAATACACATTAATGGTAAACTTTCATTTAACTGAAAAATCAGTTTGCTTGATTACCACTTAGTGGTTTCACTATTCATCAAAAATTGACGTTTTTCAGAAAATTACCAAAAATTCACCCTAAGCTATATTTGATATTCCAAATTCAAAAATGAAGTCCATTTTACAAAATTCAAATCATATAAGTCACATTAATTAATTCAATAATTAATTGCCGCTGCCAGAGCAAATAGCGTGTTTTTACAAAACAATAAGTATCAAAAGATTGACACCAGTTTAAGTCTAATTTAAAAGTGAAATTGATTCCAATGACCACCATTGGATAAAATGGTAAAAATATATTCTAATTTTACTTCAAAACAAATTCAAAAAATAATCTAATCATATAAATAAATCAGATTAAAAAGCAGTTTTGATGTAAAATGCAGTATTTTTCACTATTCATTAAAAAATGAACATTGTCAGAAAAATACCAAAAATTCACACAAGGTAAATTTTGATGTCCCAATCATAAAGGATAAGTTTATTTTGATAAAAATAGTTTATAAAATTGTCAAAATATAGATTCAAAAATGGTTTTCCATCAAAAGGTACTAAAACAATCTTTTAAGAATATTAGTGTATTCCATGCATAAGATTGTATTTATTTTCATTTTAAGACTATATAACACTATATTAATCTTTAATAGACATAGATAAAAATATATATTATTCATTACTTACTTGGGATGTTACATCCTTCCCCCCTTTAGAAAATTGTGTCCCCGCAATTTATTTACTTATCAAATAAATGGGGGTACTTATCCCTCATTGCATTTTCAGATTTCCATGTTGCCTCTTCAATCATGTGGTTTTTCCACAAAACCTTTACCTGATGAATCACCTTATTCCGTAACACTTTCTCCCTGTGGTCAAGAATCTGGACCGGTTGTTCCTCATAAGATAGGTTCTCTTCCAGCTGAACTACCTCTGGACTCAAAACATGAGATGGATCTGGCATATACTTTCTCAACATCGAAATGTGAAAAACATTGTGTACCTGAGATAAACTCGAAGGTAAAGCCACTCGGTATGCAACTGATCCAACTCTCTCCAGAATTTCGTATGGTCCAATGAACCTTGGACTCAACTTCCCTTTCTTACCAAATCTCATCAAGCTTTTCCAAGGAGAAACCTTGAGAAAAACATGATCACCTACCTCAAAAGATAGATCCTTCCTTCGGTTATCCGCATAACTCTTCTGCCTACTCTGAGCTGTTCTCATGTGTTTCTGAATCAGATGAACTTTTTCTTCCATCTCTTCTACCAATTCTGGTCCCATCAATTTCCTTTCACCCACTTCATCCCAGAAAGCTGGAGTTCGACACCGCTTCCCATATAATGCCTGAAATGGTGCCATCTGTATACTGGAATGAAAACTGTTATTATATGAAAACTCAACCAAAGAAATTTGTTGGTCCCAACTTCCCTGATAATCCATAGAACAAGAATGTAGCATATCATCCAATGTCTGAATTGTTCATTCTGACTGCCCATCTGATTGAGGATGAAAAGCTGTACTAAAATTTAATTCAGTACCCAACGAATTCTGAAGGCCTTTCCAAAAGTTAGAAGTAAACCCGGGATCACGATCCGATACAATGGAGAGAGGAACTCCATGTAACCAGACTACCTCTTTACAATACAAATGGGAAAGTTGATCAGGAGAGAAAGTATCTCGTATAGCAAGGAAATGAGCAGATTTGGTCAAGCGATCAATAATAACCCAGATTTCATTATTACCTCGAGATGTGTTTGGTAATCCAACAACAAAGTCCATGGATATATTCTTCCATTTCCACTCTGGCACTGGTAAAGGCTGAAGCATCCCTTTCAGTAACTGCCGCTCTGCTTTAACCTGCTGACAAGTCAAACACTTCACAGTAAAATCAGCAATATCTCTTTTCATTCCATCCCACCAGTAATACACCCGCAGATCTCTATACATCTTAGTACTACCCAGATGAACTGAAAACGGAGAACTATGAGCTTCGCATTACAACTCTCTCTTCAACTGTGAATCACAAGGCACACACAATCTCTTCCCAAATCTCAAAACACAATCACTATCAATGTTGAATTCAGGAAACTTACCTTTCTGAACCAGCTCTACCTTTTTCTGCAACTCATTATCTTGATTCTGTGCTTGCTTGATTCTATCTGATAGATAAGATCTCACTGATACCTGAAACAAAACAGAAGGACTTCCTGCACCAACAACTTCTATGCCGAATTTCATCAAATCCTTAACCAAAGGATCACGTTCTAAACGCAACATTGTTAATGAATCATTAATTTTTTGATTCAAATCATCAGCCACTTTATTTGCTTTTCCCGGATGGTAATGAATTGTACAATCATAATCCTTGATTAATTCCAGCCATCTCCTTTGTCTCATGTTTAACTCTTTCTGAGTGAATATATACTTTAAACTTTTGTGATCAGTATATATTTCACACTTTACTCCATACAAATGATGTCTCCAAATTTTTAAAGAAAAAACAACAGAAGATAATTCCAAATCATGTGTAGGGTAATTTACCTCATGAGTTTTCAACTGTCGTGAAGCATAAGCAATTACCTGATCATTATACATTAGGACGCAACCAAGTCCTTTCAATGAAGCATCACTATATATAAAAAACTCACCATTCCAGGAAGGTAGTGCCAAAACTGGAGCATTCACCAATCTTCTTTTCAATTCCTGAAAACAATCATCACATTCTTTTGTCCAGATAAACTTAACACCCTTCCGAGTTAGCTTAGTCATTGGACTAGATAACCGTGAAAAATTTCTAACAAACCTTCAGTAATATCCCGCAAAACCAAGGAAGCTACGAATCTCGGTTACATTTTTGGGTCTTGGCCATTCTTCCACAACTTTTGTTTTTGCAGGATCAACAGTTATTCCATCTTTAGAAATAATTTGACCAAGGAAAGAAATTTGTTGCAACCAAAACTCACACTTGCTGAATTTCCCATACAGTTTATTTTCTTTTAAGGTTTGAAAGATAACCCTTAAATGTTTTTCATGCTCCTCTTTACTTTTAGAAAACAACAAAATATCATCAATGAAAACCACCACAAACTTATCCAAGAACTCATGGAAAATTCTATTCATTAAGTCCATGAATACAGTAGGTGCATTGGTTAGCCCAAAAGGCATTACTACAAATTCATAATGGCCATATCTCGTACGGAACGTAGTATTCGGAATATCTGCCTCCTTTACCTTTAGCTGATGGTACCCCGATCTCAAGTCAATCTTTGAAAAAAACTGAGCTCCCTGGAGCTGATCAAACAAATCATCGATATGAGGCAAAGGATATTTGTTCTTAACAGTGATATTATTCAAGGCTCTATAATCAATGCAAAGTCTCATAGAACCATCTTTCTTTTTAACAAATAAAACAGGAGCACCCCATGGTGATGTACTAGGTCTAATGAAACCTTTCTCTAATAAATCTCGCAATTGCTCCTTCAACTCTAAAAGTTCAATTTGTGCGATTCGATAAGGGGGTTTTGAAATTGGCTTAGAATCAGGAACTAAGTCAACAGTAAACTCAACTTCCCGATCTGGTATTATTCCAGGCAACTCATCAGGAAAAACCTCAGGATACTCATTTACCACTGGCACATCATTAATCTGAACAGTTCCTTTATTTTCAACGACGTGTGCAAGGTAACATTAATTTCCATCTTTTACAAGTTTCTCGGCCTCTTGATATGTTATCAAAAGTAAGGGTTCATTCTTGTAAACAAACTGAAAGTATTTCTAAAAAGAAACTTCTTTAGCTCTACAATCAATCTTAGCATGGTAAATAGAGAGCCAATCTATACCTAGGATAACATAAAACTCTACTAGAGGTAGAACAATAAGGTTTGCAAGTAGGTTCTTTCCACAGATAAGGATAGGAATATTCTTATAAATTCTTTTTTCCTCGACACTTCCCCCAGGTGTTTTTACCAAACGTTCAGGAGTCATTTCTTGAGATGGTATTCCCATTTTACTAGAAAAGGTTTCAGAGATGAAAGAATGTGTAGACCCCGAATCAAACAACACACTGGCATAATCTGAAAAAACAAACAAAGTACTTGATACAACTTCATTTGATGGCCCGACATCTGCTGAAGTAGTTGCAAAGGATTTCACCACCCCTTTCTGCTTGTAGTCTAACTGCTTCCCATCACTCAAGATCCTTGTCGGACACTCGTTTGCATAGTGACCCATCTCATTGCACTTATAACATTTCACTAACTGTAAATCAAATTTGTTCTTACATTCACCTTGATCCTTTTCAGTGCAATCACGAGCCTTATGTCCCATCTTACCACATCGGTAGCACTTCCCAGAATTCAGAAGACATTCCCCAGCATGCCTTTTGCCACATTTATCACAAACTGGAAACTTAGTTCTCTTACCATCAGACTTTTTTGAAGAATTCTTACCTTTCTCCTGCCACATCGGTCTCTTCTTCTGCTGGTTGTTATAGAACACTTGGTCATCGACAAACTCCATTTCCACCTTCTCAGCACATCGAACAAGCTTTTCATAACTTTTAAACTCACGAGAAGCTAATTCCCTTCGATATTTTGGCTTTAATCCTGAGTAAAAACGATTGATTTTACTATCAAGGTCCCGAATAAAATTTCGAGCATACCTTGCCAATCGAGTGAACCTTTCTTCATAGGCAGCCACTGAGTCTTCCTCTTGCATCAATTCCAAGAATTTATTTTCCATCCTAAGTCGAACAGCCTTAGGAAAATACTTCTCAAGAAAGACACCTTTGAATTCATCCCAGTCAAGAGCATCAATCTCATTGGCGTCCCTGATATTTTTAACCATAGACCACCACTGATCTGCTTCACCCTCCAAGCGATAAATAGCAAGACTAACCTTTTGATTGTCTGAACACCCCATGACATCAAAAATCTTCTCCAGTTCTTTAATCCACCCTTCAGCTAGCACAGGGTCAGATGATCCTCTGAATGATGGTGGATGTTGCCTCATGAAATGTTCCACCACTGACATGTTCCTCTGCGGTTGATCTGGCTGATCTCGTGCATGGATACCACCGCCATTTATCGCTTGAGTCAACTGCGCCATTACTACAACAAACTGTTCAGTTCCAATTCCGACCATTTCTGGATGCTGATTCGGAAGGTTATTTCCTTCTGTATGCCTTCCTAGCACTGCTTCCCTGTTTCCTCTGCGAAAAACCATTCTGAACAAACATGTCTTAGATGAAGCAACATGGTAATCTTTAAATGCTATACCATTTAAAAATAATAATCATTTAATAGAATTCTAACTCCTAAGGTTATCTAAACCGACCTCTGATACCAACTATAAGGCCCCAGCCTTAAACCTTACTTAATCATGAGTTATTACAAGATTACACATTGAGGATCTTTTCGTGTTTAGAGTTTTAGAAAATTAGATCATAAAACTTGCATGACATTCCACATATATACAAAGTGGTTACATAAAGATAGTATTCTTCATTCCCATCAATGGAAACACATTTAAAAATAAAACATGGATTATTTCTTGACACATCCTTGACTCTATCATCTTATCATGTACCTTTACCTCGACCTGTGAAAAACATTTCAAAAACTTGGGATGAGCATAAAAACTCAGTATGGGTTATAAAAAAACATGGAAAGGAAACATGAGTTCATATATACATAAGAATGAAATCATACTTTACCCATAAACCATAATCCCTTTAACATACCTCATAAAATCATGAATAAATCATAGAAATCATAAGACATAAAGGTAACTTGAGGCATTCATAACATTCTTACGTAGGGAGTAACCCTCTTGGTTACGTTTGGAATACCCATCACAGTATATTCCCTAAAATCTCTTTGGAGAAACCTTAACGTTTCACTCCTTCGCGTTACCCAATGCATTGGAGAGCTATAAAGGGCTCACCCGCCCTTAGTTTATCACGGAACCACCCGTCTTCATAATAATTCCCAAGAACCATAACATAATCATATCACATAAAACATGCATAAAGGAAACACAAAATTTCCACATTTCAATCACGAGATATCAATACAACACATTGATATAAAAACATTATGAAAACCATTTTCAATACCAAAATAAAAGAAAAGTAAAACATGGTATTTATTTTTCTTTTAAAAAGAAGGTATGGCTTGTAGAGGAAGCCGAAACTCAAATAACGGTCACGACGGCGGAGAAGTCGTTGTCGCCGCATACGAACGAAAAAAACATTCCCTTTTTCCATTTAGTAAACGCTTCGTATAAAAAATATTCCTTTTGAATAAATGTAAAAGTCAAAGGGGTTTATACACCGTATAAAAGAAAGTTGTTTATAAAATAAAATATGCCTCAACGAAAGGAGATTCAGACGAAGTCCCATACCTCGTATCCAACTTGACCCGACCGTTCTTTAATCTCCTGAATAATAAACTTGAGTTAATCTCTACTAGATTATGAATCTTTTTCAAGTTCATTATTCCTTTTATACCATGTTATGAACATCATGTAATCAGTTAAGTTAATAATGTTCATTTTGTCGGTATTTGGTTCTTAAGTCAAAAATAGACTTCTTACACTTACATGTTGTTAATTTGGTCAAAGTTTAGTTATATCCAGAATGATATTAATGATTTGGATAACATATATATCATATATATTCAGCATATACATGTATTTATAATATTTCATCACATTTAGAGGTAAGAAATGAAATGCACCGTTCATGGAGACGGTAAGCCGTACGTATGCATGAACGCTACTTCCATTTCTATTTCGTATTTTGTGGAATGGAATCATAATGATATATAAGTATATTATAATTCCAGTATAATAACATATATAATATAATTAACTTTATCCTTTACACATCCCACATATGGTATTAACGAATCAAATCACTTTGAGGGGGCGGTAGTCCGCACTTCCTAAAATGAAGATATTGTGTTTACCCATAATGGAAACCATAAAGGTATGCCAAAAATGAAAAAACAGAAGCTTAAGGAAAACATAAACATATTATATATCATATATAAAAATAGTGACATCATAATGGCCACCTTTTAAGGTGTTAAATGAGTGTTGAACAATCATCGTTTCGGGAGGCAGAATTTCTCCATCCACGGAAACCGTATGTTCTTTAACCATTTGATGTAGTTGTTTGAGAGTGTATCTCAAATAAATATTATAAAAACATCCTTGTATATTTAAGATACTGGTGTTGTAACAAAATAAGTAAATAAAAAGAGTTTAGGGGGTTGGAGAAGCAAAATAAAACAAATGAACATGAGAGAATGAATTACCTTTAAAAGTGTAACTCCTTTTGATTTGAGCCTAAAGGCTTTTTTTGAAAGGATTCTGCCAAAAGGGAATCCTCTAGGATGAGTATAGGGATGTGGAGAGAGTAAATGGGCAGGGGTTGGCCGAGCCAAAGGCTTGAGGAGTGTGTGAAATGAGGTAGAGGTGGGGGCCTTTTATAAGAGTAAAGGGGGGGCACTTTTGGAAAGTAAAGAAATATTACTTTATTTGAAACTGTGTTTCGGTTTTAAAAGGTCCCACATTGATATAATTCGTGGATAAGTTGATAAGGGTTAGAAATCCACTCATCCAATTGGTTTTTGACATGTGTAGTTCATAGATTTCACATTATCTTTCCATTTTATTTAAATCATCAAATAATGATGTCATCGCTACATCATCATTATGTCATAAATAATTTAATTAATTTAATTTCTAAAAATCATAAAAAAAATACTATGATGTAGGAAATATTTTTAGCTTTCCAATGAATATTTATAATCAAAATTCCGATCTTTATAACCCCATGTAAAAATTGTTTTTGTAAAACATCTCTTGTTTGTGTCATTTTTACTTTAACATTTTATAAAACGTTATTTATGTCATTTCCAAACCAAAGTGTCTCCATGGGGTCCCCAAGTTTACCCATGGATTGTATTGGTCGGCGATGACACAAACAATAAGGTTGGTACATGTGTCTAGGTCATTTCCTTTTATTAAATCATTATTTATACCTTAAACTACCCTAATTACCACTAATCGCGATTAAGAACTTAATAAGTTACTATTCACCAAAAAATTATTTTAATCTCATTGAACCACATTTTACTTCTTAATGAAAACCATGTATGTCGGATTTTAAAAATTCAATACACATTAATGGTAAACTTTCATTTAACTGAAAAATCAGTTTGCTTGATTACCACTTAGTGGTTTCACTATTCATCAAAAATTGAAGTTTTTCAGAAAATTACAAAAAATTCACCCAAAGCTATATTTGATATTACAAATTAAAAAATGAAGTCCATTTTACTAAATTTAAATCATATAATTCACATTAATTAATTCAATAATTAATTCCCGCTGCCAGAGCAAATAGCGTGTTTTTACAAAACAATAAGTATCAAAAGATTGACACCAGTTTAAGTCTAATTTCAAAGTGAAATTGATTCCAATGACCACCATTGGATAAAATGGTAAAAATATATTCTAATTTTACTTCAAAACCAATTCAAAACATAATCTAATCATATAAATATATCAGATTAAAAAGCAGTTTTGATGTAAAATGCAATATTTTTCACTATTCATTAAAAAATGAACATTGTCAGAAAAATACCAAAAAATCACACAAGGTAAATTTTGATGTCCCAATCATAAAGGATAAGTTTATTTTGACAAACATATTTTATAAAATTGTCAAAATATAGATTCAAAAATGGTTTGCCATCAAAAGGCACTAAAACAATCTTTTAAGAATATTAGTGTATTCCATGCATATGATTGTATTTATTTTCATTTTAAGCCTCTATAACACTATATTAATCATTAATAGACATAGATAAAAATATGTATTATTCATTACTTACTTGGGATGTTACAGAAGTTATACAAGATGTGGAGGTAGAGTCAGGGGATGTAGAACTTCTAGGAAAGAGTTTTCATATCATTTGTGTGATGTAGCTCAGGGGAGTGAGACTACATCACATGGAAGAGGGACATGATAGTTTTATCATATGTGGCCTACATATGGGGATATCAAGGCTAGACCATTAATAGCGAGAGATGCTATTATGGAAGCTTCTACATTAGCTAGTTCCATTTTTGATACTAGGACATATCAATCCTTTATATCCTAAAAACATGTTAATGGTTAGAGTCGGGAGGTGGAAATTGTGAGTGTGGTGTTGATTATAGACACATCATGGGGGATATGTTCTATAGTTATCTTCTGTTGCAATGTATATTCTCATAATATTGGGGAATATCATTTTCTTTTGGTCCTTTATATCCATAAAATGCCAGGCTTCGACCTAATTGTATGTATGTACTAGATACTAGCATACCGGGACCACATTTATTGTAACCACATGATAGCGACCTTTACATATCACATATATGGAAACTATATTCACCATGGAGAGGGGGTTATCTTGAAATGATGATCAGGGCTGATTACTGAACAATTGGGAGATCTCATAACCATGTTTTCTAGTCTATTTTTGGATGAAGGAGATTGAAAAAGGATTTCATTCCACCTAAAGTAGATATGTTTTAAGATTTATTTCTTTAATACTTCATAGGATTTCCACCTGAGAGTGAAATGGAGTTTACCATTGATCTAATGTTGGGGGTTGAGACAGTTTGAATTCCACAATAAATAATGGAACCTACATAATTTCAAGAGCTCAAGACTATGCTGTAGTAGTTAAAGTGAAATATAATTCTCCAAGAGAGTATGTCACCTTGGTTTTCACCAGTGTCATTTTCTATGAATGTGGATGGGAATCTATTCTTGTGTTTCTACTACAAAAAGTTGAGCTGGATGACTTTGATGAACCGATATCCTCTTCTATGAATTGATGATCTATTTTTCCATTATATATGATCATGTTTATTTTAAAATATTTACTTGAGATTAGTGTATCATCATATTAGATTTCAGAATTTGTATATATCGAGTAATTATTTTAATAGGTGTTAGGCCTATATGAGTTCATCATAATTCTAATTGGGTGACAAACACACATATAGTCTTTATGACCTTTATAAACATAATCTTTCAACAATACCTATATCAATTTTTTATAGTGTTAGTGGATAAAATCTTTGTGTAATCCAGGAATCATGATGATCCTTACCAACATCATGATATCATATTAAGTACAGTGAGAGAGAATAAGCTATATTACACACTATATAAGTGTCAGTTTTGGATTGATATGGTACATTTATTGACTCTCATAATCTTTAAGGAAGGTATATAGTGGACCTAGAGATGGTTTAGGAAGTGGTTTCTTGTTAGCATCCTAAGAAGGTGTTCGATATTTGTAGCTTTTTAGGGATTATAATAATATTATCGTAGGTTCATTCAAGACATTTCATGTTTTTTAGCAACAATTAATGGCATGACCAAATTTGGGATAAAGTGTGATTGGTCAGATGAATGACATAATGATTTCCCATTTTTGAAGAAGTTCTTGAAATTGGAACAAATTTTGTTCTAACCCAATTCAATTGAAGAGTATTTGTTGTATTGTGATTCTTATGGGATTGGGATTGGAGACGTTTTGATGCATTCCGATTTATTTGTCGTATAAGGGTCTTAGTAGTTGATGCCTCATGAATGGAATTATGATATGAATAACCTATAGTTGGATGTATTAGTTTATTCATTGATGTTTTGGAAGCATTATATTTAGGGTGAAAATTTTATTCTATTTATGGATCATAAGAGATTTATGTATATATTGTCATAGCTATATTTAAATCTTCATTAGAGAAGATGAGTTTAGTATTTTCAGTCATTATTACATTGGGATATCACATATGCCCAGAAAGGGGAATAGTTTTGTTTAAGATTTAAGTAAGAAAACACAGACTCATGTTGTTCAGGAGTTTAGTGCAAGTAGAATATGATTGATTTAATGTATAAGATGCACGATGTGGTCCAGGAGAGTCATGATTATATAACTCTCATATTGGTTTCAGTAGACTTTAAACCATTGAGATAGATCTATGAAATAAATTTTGAGGATCCATAATGCTTGACCTTTGTGGAAATCTAGAAAGGTGGGGAGTCATCGTCCAATTTGAGCATATATGATGATGAGAACATCTATGTTAGGAATCATTTTTCTTTTCCTACGATCAGGTGATATGAGCCCATGCATGAGTTTCATGCCTCAAAGTGGTGGTATATCTAGGAGTGAAAAAATCTATTATTATCTATGTTTATATTTTTTGCGGCAGGACATGAAAATAGAGATAGTAGGGTTCATGGCATGATATGACACATGTCAGCCAGTGGTGGGTGAGAATCAATGAACTAGTGGATTACAATAGTAATAGCCTATTCTGTAATGGATGTGGGATAACATGACAAAGAACATTGTAGTGGGACTCCAAATGATGCCACATAAAATTTATTCTATTTGGTTTTTTGTGGAATGGATGATGAATGTATATCATTTATTACATATATGAGAGACATTCTCAATAGAGATGATATAAGATTTTTATGTTATAGAGATAGTCTCTTTGCATAGGGTGTGGAATAATATCATTTTGGACCGTGATTCATAGTAGACATCATGAATATAGCAGGGATTACATAACGAACATCAAATGAATGTTTTTTTAAGTAAATCATCCCACCAACCTAAAGATGGGTAGTTATAAAATACTATACAAGTTCATGAAAATATGTTGTGAGCCCGTTTTAATGACTTTGGGGGATCATTGGTCAAGAAACTACCATGAGTAAAGTTTTAAAATAACAAACATTATCAGAAAACTATTAATATAGAACCATATAATGATATTTATGGTATTCCATGAAGATTACTTCTATGATGGATAGAGGTAGGTGGGTCAAAATTGTTGGGACTGAGTCTCATACATGATTCTTCGAAACAAGTTTAGTTGATTTTGATGCATATAGTTGTGGATCCGAGTAAATTGAAGTCATATACTGATAGACATCGACAAACCTGGGAGATTACAGAGTGTGATTGTGAATTCCTTCAGTTGTCACCTCATTTGGGGCACTACATGATACAAAGATAGGGAAAACTACCCCCTAGGTTTTTGGACTATTTGATATTTTGGAGATAGTCGGCCTAATGACATTCTAATTAAATCTTACAAAAAATGTTGTGTTATAAATGACATATTCCACGTACCATAACATGAGATGTATTACACCAACCCTTATCATGTGACCAATGTAGATGACATAGATCTTGAGAAAAATGCATCCTTTGAGGATCATCTATTACGTTTGATGGATCATAGTGACAAATTGTTGCGTGGAAATAATTTTCTTATAGTTCATGTATCGTGGAATCATGGGAATGTTGAGGAGAACAACTAGAATGAGAATATAATGTAAGGGCTCAGGTTTTCCATCATTGTGGCTTGTAATCTTAAAGATTCTTCGGAGTATAGCTCGGGGACATGCAATTATAATGTGGAGAGATTATAAGATCACAACAATTCCTAAATATTTATTGGGCTCTCTTACAGGTACAAGGTCCCATTGCGTTGATTACTATTCATATGTTTTTTAATTTTGGTTGTGTTTGGGTGAAATTTAATGAAAATGGATGGAAAATGGACAGTGCATACAAGGAACATGATTTTTCTTTAACTGGGCATAATGGTCCAACAAACTATGCATCCAAGAGATTGCATAATTACATGGTTATCACACAATTTATTAAATTGAAAACCATATATGAAGTAACTATGGACTCATTAAAAATAGGAACATGGTTATGGTGAATTAATAGGGAAACTGTGCTCCCCATGTAATAAATCATGGATATGGACATTTAATTCCTAGAAAATTATAAAAATAATAATGAACCACCATATTAACCAATAGAACACCCAAAATTGATCCATAATTAATTTTTATCAATTTAGAGCCTCTAAAGTAAATTAAAATACCCTATGAACACTTTTTTGGAGATTTATAGTTGGATTGGCATGTCTTCATGACATTAGGTATGTTATTTATTCTTTATTTACTTAATGTTCTTCACCTATTATTTTTAATGGGTTATTATTAGTGTTTTTAGTTAGATCTAGATCTACTCTACTGAATCAATATATAGGTTTTTTAGATAATTATCTAGATTTAAAATATCTTGGTTTTTTTGATCTTGATTTATGTTTTGTATCTGGATCCTATTCTACGTTATAACTCCACTACAATTGGATATTTTTATTGGGTGATAGCTAATAAACAAGTCAAGGAAGGTGGTCTAAAATTAAAATCCCAGAGTATTTATTTAAAATTTGTATATATAATTTTATAATTTTTATTTTATGTTTAATAATTTAGTTCTTGTTTTAATTATTTAAATTGGTGAATTAATTAATTAAAGAAAAAAAAATAAATTAGAATACTGGGATTGTAGATCATGAAAAATTGATTGTGAAATTAATAATGAGAATTGAGATGGGTAAATTGATAAATAATTGTTTAATTAATTATGATAAATTGATATATTTGACTTGATATAATTAATTTATTAACTAATAATGTGATATTGAGATTATGAATTGAGATTATTAATTCTTGAATTAATTATGGGTCAAGGATAAATTAATGGTTGAGTTAAATAAATAGACAGATGTGTTTGATTATTTGGGGAATTAATTAAGGAGAATTAATATGAGGACAAATTTTTTTAATTAATACCAAGATTGATATTGATAATTTATTAGTGAATTAATTTATGGAATTGGGATGGTTGACTAATTTTTGAATTAGTAATTAAAATTTATTTGTAAAACTAATTGATGAATTAATTTATGTGTTGATGAATAGTAATAGAGGTATTCAAGTAATAATTAGAAAATGGGAATATGTTCTTACCATTTTTTTGGAATGGTAACACTGTAATTCATGTATGATTTTATTCATGGAGACATGGTCATTTAATTGAGTGAATTAATGAATGGTAACATGTTCATTAAATTGTATTAATTAATTAATGGTAACATCGTATTTCAATTGTATGAATTAATGAATGGTAACATAGTCATTAAATCGATTGAATAAATGAATGGTAACAATGTAATTTTGTGATATGATATTCATGGGATTAGTTTAGACTTTGTCAAAGGCTAAAGACGGTATTGACATATGGGTTTCCACGAGAACCTGAGGTTTTATGTGGTTAGAAAATATTAATTAATAATGAGAAAACAATTTTAATTTGAATTGTAACTATTTATTTATGCAGCTGCATATACTATTATTTGACTTAATATTGTTTTAGACATCATTTTTGGTTGCCTAATTAGTTATACTCACACCCATATTGAGCTGTATGATTAGTAACTTAATATATTTCATGATAGTAGAAAAAGTTATCCCAAACATCCCTGTTTTAGATGGTTGAGTTGTGATACACCATGGATGAGTGAATTAGGTGTGATTTGGGACCCCCTAGAGATTTTAAGTGTTATTAATTTTGAGTTTTATTTTGACACCTTGTACACTATAGATTTATATATCTAATGTTTGGTTTATATATTGCATTAACTATTTTGGTCATCATGTGATATTGGAATCCTTTTTGTTGTTGTTATATATTTGATTATTTTTTATTTATTTTCCACTAGTGTATTACCGTTAAAAAAATTGGGTATAGTCTCCTAATAACTGATATTATACCCTCTCTACTTGTCATTTGAAAATTATAGTTGTTCTTCGTGGATCCACTATTCAATTAAATTCTTATTTTTCTAAGAATGCACCATAGCGTCACACCCTAAGGTTGATTTCAAGGACTCATCTCACATGAAATGTTTTCCTATTTTCATTTTTATTTTCTAACTAATATAATACTATTAAAATTTATTTGGGGGGGGGGGTGGAAAAGGGTTAAAAAAAGATAAATTTTCAATAAAATGATAAATCTATATTAGCAATTCGAAATAAGAAGAGAACCATACTAAAAAGAAAAATATAAGGAAGGTAGTTGGGGAAGATGTTGATCCTTGGAATCTCCCTTAATCATTGTTATAAATTGATTTACAATTTTATTATCCAATGTATATCTCAAGACATCAATTATGGGTATTTATCCAAATACCCATAATACCAATGTTATGGGTATTTATCTCAAGACATCAATTATGGGTATTTATCTCAAGACATCAATTATGGGTATTATGGGTATTTGGGTATTTATCTCAAGACATCAATTTTATTATCCAATTTTATAAACCTATGTTGACTTGTACTAATAATGAGACCTCAATTATGGGTATTTATCCTCTTATGAAGGTTATTATATTACCCAAATACCTACATGTAACCGATCCTAATTTACCATTTTTTTCTCAATGCGGAGACCTCACCCAAAGAATATTAAAAAAAAACAATGAATTCATTTTATAGTCAAAATATGATAAAAATCAAAAATCAAAATATATGAAATATTAAACATGATAGAAAGAGACCTCTTATTTCATGCAAACATGTTCTAGGACTATTCAAAAACATTATTTTAGAATGCAAAAAACAAACGCAAAATGGATCCACCTTCAGCTTATTATTTCTATCCATTAGATGTAGTTATAGACCTTCATGCCATGATCTTTATCAATATAATTCCACTTCTCTAGTGTAGATCTTCCAGCACGACACCCTTTTTTCAAGGTTCCCCCCGAATACTTTGAATACTGAACGAGGGCTATATTATAGCCAAGTACCATCAATGATCAAGTGTTTTCTACAGTTAGTTTTATACTCCCCACTATAGCCATGATCTGTATTGTATAAACACTTAGTGTAATTTGAATGTCAAAATTCATCAGGAATCTCAACAAAATCTCATCTAAAAACATGTATTGATAATGGTCACATCATGTAATGTAGTTACACGACCTGTAATGGTCATTCACATCATTTATCACAGTCAAATGTTTCCTATATAGGTAATTATTTTTTATAATGTTACTACATGTAATTGTGTTCCTTCTCATATAACTATTCCTCTCCATTTCTAACTCATCTTAGTCACTAAAAATCCATTATTATGCTACTTTTTATTACTTGTGGTGCGAGGTGTATTTTATCTTAAACCCAATAATATAAATACTATCAAAAAAAGTTAAGAATCCAAAATTTGGCCAATTTTTCATTTAATCTCAAAATAATTTAAAATAATAATTAATGTACAATTTCCCATTAAATAAGAATATGGTGGGATTAAAAATGTTGAACTACATAATAAAATATGAAAAAAATTTAGCTTCTTTAGTAGTATGTGGCATCCAAAGTGGAGGATTGAGGCCACATAGAGAACTATATTGGGGAACTGGCATGTGGACCCCCGATTGGGATGTTCATATAATGTAAATCTTAAATATTTTATAAAATATTTTTCTAAATAAATAGATTTTTTTGGAATCATTCTTTACACTTAACACCATGATTTAAGGAACCATGAAAATCTAATAACAATATTATTTAAA
The DNA here is from genome assembly GCA_963277665.1 of Viscum album. Classification (NCBI taxonomy): domain Eukaryota; kingdom Viridiplantae; phylum Streptophyta; class Magnoliopsida; order Santalales; family Viscaceae; genus Viscum; species Viscum album. The sequence continues at coordinate 2,056,833,788 of OY728133.1, read as the reverse complement.
TAAGTCCATTATTACCAAGTTGTTAAAATTGGAAGAGTGAATTGGAATAACCACATTATATGTATTATGTATATTGATTTTATATAAAGAAAATGAATTGATAAAAAGACATTATTTTTTGTAATAATATTATATTCTTCAGAAGTAATTTTCCTAAAAAAGAATAGTTTTCTATTATCGTAAAGAATATTTAATTTTTTTTGAAATCATAAAAATTTTAATTTGATAAAATGAAATTAATTTTTCAAATATAAATTTCAAAATAAGCTTAGGGTGAATTCCAATGATTTTTTTAAAATAATATTTTTAAAATGAATAGTGAAAAATTCTGGTTTTTTTATACAAATCATTTTTTAAAGAATTTAAATTGTTTTATTTTGTTCTAAAATGGATTGAAAAGTATAATTCTGTCAATAATATTTCATTTAACCATATTAATGTTTTTAGATTCATTATCATGTAGAATATTAATACTAATGTTTTTTAAACTTTTTATCATTTTTTATTTGAGAACTAAGTTTCTAGACCGTTCTATAGGTTTAATTTCAAATTCAATTATAGCACATATATTGTTTTAGTTTGTCAAAATCGATCCATTATTTTTAGTTATAGTAATTTTTGAAATATGATAATGTGAACTTTATTTTAGACCATAATAGTATGTAGAAATAGTAAAACTTATTTAATGTGGTCAAGGTAAAATGGGTTTATCGACATGGTAAAATAAAATGATAATGGTTAAAAAATGGCACAAAAAAGTAAAAACCCCATTTTATTTGACTATTTTGAACATGTAATGTTATTTTTTTATAATTTTACATTTTGGGGAATTGGGGATTTTAAAAAACATGGGTACACTACATTCATTTTAAAAATACCATGTTTGTCCTCTCCCCCACTTAAAAAAGGCCCCCTACTATCCTTTCCTCTTCACACATCTAAAACAACTTGGTTCACAAAAGAAATGACAAAATATCATCCTTGTATCAATACTCTTTTATAATTGGTATTAATTGTTTTTATAAATTTATCTTGTGAGTGATTTTTTTGCAATGAAAAAGAAGTTTTCTAAAGAAAAAGCAACGTCCCTAAATGAGTGTTTTTTATTTATACCTCCACATACATAATTTATTATTAAGAAAATACAAAATAGTATCATTTTTACAATACATAATATGACATTGTTTTGGTAGTAACATATATCTATATAATCTTGCATCAAGTGGCATATTAAATCATCATTCATTTGTACGACGAACTATTCCCTCACAAACTGATTTTATTAATTTTTTATCACCACCTATCATGGATTCATATAATGATGGATTAATTTTTTTTATATTAAGTTTATTATATAATTATACATATTTAATTTTGATATTATATATTTATAATTAATTTACTTATATTTTGAATATGATAACATTTCTCGTGTGTACGTCAGACTACCACATTGGAAATTGATATACTTTTTCATAAATTACATGGAAGGTAATAAGAATGGTATTCATTGAAATATGTGATAAATATGTCATAAAAATGACTATTTAAGAGGTATATATTATTTATATTTATTTTTTCAGTCCATTTTTTAAAAATAAACATTTCACATTCATACATACAGTTTATCATTTTTATGATCTGTGTATTTAATTTTCTATTTCTATTTTTTTGGATTACAATAAATACATATAAAATGAATATATGTCATATTTATATCATTAATAAAATCATGTATATTATTATACCTTTATTAAATTAATAAAAACAAAAATAAAAAATCAAAACATACACACAAAAAAGCATTCATTGCCTAAAATGTGACTTTATGATGGAATTGTTGAGAAAATATTAATAAAAGGACATAAGTAAGTTATATATGTTATGATATATATAGTTATCATTATATAATATATTTTTATAAAATTTATATTTATTACACATGAGAATATATTCTTTACAAAGGATGTCGATACTTATTGTAGTGGATTTTTATCTCAATTTTTCTTCTCTGATACATATTTTTTGTTATACCCATATCATTTTTTATGATGTATATATAAAAACAATTTGACTTTTAATATCATGAATTAATTTATTATATTAAAATGTTTGTTTAATTTAATGTTATTATTTCATGGGTCTTCCATTCAGTGTTACAAAATTGGTAATAACATGGTGATATTATCTACTTTTTTATTGGGAATGATAATTTTCATGCTTATGCTGACAAAATAATAACTATCAACTATAAATAATCATATTAAATTTATAATCCTCTGGTTTTGTCAGTAGAATCAATTTTTTCTCCCCATTTCCCTCTCTTTATGTACTCATGAGTTTAAAATGATATTTTTAATAAAAAATCATCTTTATTTACATATTTAGTTGAAAAACGTTTTTCATCCAAAACCATGATTTCTAAAATGGTTTTCAAAAATATTTTTTAGACACTATCCAAATAACATATAAATTAAATTTTACACTAATTTTATTTTTAATTTTTTTAAAATAGTATTTAATTTTGTTTTTAAAATAATCCTGCTAATATTTTAATGAAAATATGAAACGAATATTTGTTTTTATATATATGACATGAAAAAACATTACTAAAATCATGAAAAAATATTTATTTGAATTTTAAAATTTAATATTTCAAGATTAATTCTATTAAAACGGACTTACATAATATTTTATGAATTTATAACTTTGAAAAATTATATTTTCAATGAAATTATTTTTTTCTCGAGAAACATCCCCAATTTAATCTATGATTCCATCCTATGATGTTACTTTTGATTTATTAGGGATACGATCCAAGGATATATTTTTTATTCTATATCATAATGTTTTATTTATATAATGAATATATTTCTATAAAACCCATCTCTCTTACATGAGTTATAGCGTGATAATATGTTTATTATACATTCTTCTATTTCCACAGGTTATGCTTTCATGATATAATTTAAAGACTATAAAAAATGTTCATTTTCTATTGGTTATGTTATGATAAAAAATTGAATCCCATTTAAATTAATTGATTCTAATATGATGAAAGTTTTATGATCATCTAGGAGACATATGTTGTCTTTTAATTATGTGACAAGTGGGACCTATATCTCCATACAATGCATTGGGTAGAGATTGATATGTCGTGAGATAAACATGATTGGAATTGGGAGAGTACCATTTCAGTAAGATAAAATAGAGATTATGATAGTATTGGGTGTGAACCTTGACTACAACAATGGTTCTGGGAGTTAAACCAACCCATTATGAATGCCTATTCAATAGTAATTGAACTAATAAGGTTATAATTTTCTATTGTTAGGTTCAATCGAAAAATCTATTTCCTATAGAAATTTTATAATAAGATGGTTTTTTTCTTTGATTTCATCATGATTTATGTCTTATAAACATCCAAAAATTACTCCATGACTAATTTTTATGATATATCACATGCATGATATGGTTTTCAAATATCATCGTCATGTTCTTATGCTATTATAATCATGATAGTTTGATATCTAAATTTTTACCGTTATTGAGAATCTGTGATGACCCTTTCTTAGGATTCCATTCCCTAGGTAATCATGAATGTTACTATGTATGATATGTATATGGAGGGTTTTAATTTCAAATAACATGGTGGAAAATTATGTATCTCATATATGTATGAGTTGTTTATGGGTCCATTTTTCCAAATTCCCGATATCATTATTATGCTCAAAGGTGTTTTTATGTAATGTAATGAATATTAATATGAAATTATGTAAAATCTTATTATGATAAGTTTATTTTAGTACATAAAATATGATATGAACAAAAAGTAACTATTTATTAATTCTTCGAAAAAAAATACATCAATAGAAAAGTGGGAAAACTGGCGGATATATGAATTGATGAATTCTAAGGGAATCCCCCAGATAAAATCCATACATTCATGTATAAGAGAACCTGAACGGGAATAAATAATTAGTGTCATCACTTTACTTCTTGCACAAGAAAGTGAATCTGATGAAATATTTTCTTCTCACAAAACTTGATGATACATTCAAAATTCATTGATTTCCCTTAACCAACTTCTTATAAGGTAAATAATATTCCATAGAGTATCAACATTTCATTAAGGATAATGCATAAATATCTTTGAATCTGTATCAAACCCAACGATCTACAATTAGAACCTTCTACAATTAGAGTATATAGCGATAATAGATCCCACCTCCGCACATAAGGATTTACCTAGAACTATCATGCATTGATTAATGAGTGGGAGGATTGTAAATATAAGAAAATTTTTCTATATACATTATTAATAGATGGAATCAACCACCAACCCCAGTAGATTCCATTAGATTATATTTTTTCATTTTCAATCATAACAAATAAAGTCAAGGTTCCAAATGATGTTTTGGAACCCACACTAATCATAAACTTAAATATATAATGTTCATTTTTTGATTTTTTCTGAACTATATTTTATTTTTTTCCATTTTGTGACAAACAACAAGTTAGTATTTTAATTTATTTTGGTAATTTTTTTCAGTTAAAACCAATATAATTACAATTTAATAATAATACGTATATGGAATCCCAATATTAATGTTTTTAATGAAGTCTCTTTTTGAAAATGGTGTTCATTTATATGGTGGAATGTGACATAATAATTAGGATATATTGGTTATCGAATAATAATTTTATGATCAAATACAAAAAAAAGGATATTTCAACTATTTCAAGGGGAAACCCATGTTTTATTAGTAGAATAGAAATCCAATATAATGTCTTGCCAAGAACCGCTTCATATTTTATTATTTACGGAAATGATTAGTAACAAAGGAGATGAAAGTCAATGTATATATATTGGAGATATTACCACTTTTTTTAAACACATTAATGTGTTTTAAGAAGATTTATAAGGACCACCCCTATAACGATAGTAATATATCTCAATAGAACTCACACGTAGATCCATAAAAATATCAATGGCCTCAAATAGATTAGCATATCAGAATTTATAAGAGTTAGAAAATATATTATAGGTGTTATAGAAAATATGTTTCATATGACCAAGTGTGTCTCATTATGGAGAACCTATACATTTTATAAAAAATAAATATTATTATATGTGGAGATGAATCAGTATTGAGATATTAATTAGATCATAGTATAGAAAAAATTGTCTCTCCCTATGATTGAGTATTTGTTCATAAGACTTTGAGGGTATTAATTCTTATCCAAGATTGAACTCTCATCATGGTATCATCTATTTAGGTTAATGAAAAATGTTATTTGTTGTCACTTCTTAATAATATATGTTTCCCAAATAATTTTTGATAAACACATTATCTTTACTAATGAACCATTAATAATTATTCATTCGATTAATAAAGTCTTTAAGGACTATTTGGATAATTGTTTTGTGGTATTTATTGATGATATAATGATATATTCCAAAATTCAGGCAAAGAATGAGTATAACAACCCACATTCTCTATATATTGATAATAAGTATATATTTTTTTGAATATTGTTACATTTCAAAAATAGATTCCCAAAGACCGTACAAGTCATGTGCCCTTGGGAACATGGAATCATAAAAGATTTTACATAATTGATCTATGTTATCTCCGACCAGGTTCTTCTTGACTATTACCCTTATTATAAACATCAAAACATATTACTATTCATCATAACATGGGGGAAAGGAAGCATAAAAACAGGTGACCTGAAATGCTCGATAATGGTAAATAAGAGAGTCCTGTAAACATAATGATGACCATATGGGTGTCAGTACATGATCATGAATATAACTGATAATACCCTGTGTATCAATGATCATAAATAGAAATCATGGAATAAATATTGGCAATTTATAAGGAATGAATCATAATTAAATGAAGAACATAATTAATGAATCATTACATAAGAATAATACATGAAATATTAGTAAAAAGTAAGAATACAAAACAATTTCATTTTTTTCAAGGATTCACTATCAAGGTTATATTATTATTATTAGTTCCCTCCCAATAACATTTTGGTAGTCATGGTTTACTTCCAAACCTATCCTGGTAGTCATAATTCACTCCCATAACCATATTGGCACGAAAGACCCATAATTTCAATCTCATGATATATAAATATTTACCCATGGAATTTGAGGGATATATAGGTCCTTGAAATATCATAATTAAATCATAAATATGTGTGTCATAAGAAAAAAAAATGTAATTTATTATAACCCATTGAATGAAACAGGCTTCTTAAACATAATTCAATCAAAACATAACTCACATGAAATAAATGGTTTTCATTAATATCATTAAATCATAAATATAAACCATCCATTAAAATAATTAGAATAATTAAATTGAATTATATCCAATGTAATACATAACTAACATCAAATTATGTTATCCTGGATGAAAATTATTTTTGATATATAACCGGAAAACCTTTGTTGGAGAAAATATCTTTTCTCCATTGAAATCATTTTCATTTCATAAAATTCCATTAAATTTTGAAATAAAACCTTTTAATTGAAAACAAAATCATAATATTATAAAGGAATCATCATGGTATTATGGAATAAAGAATTTGTAAAAATATGTTTATACTATTTGAGTTAAAAAACCTTCTTTTGATACATTTTCTATAGAAGTCAAAAATTACCTCATTAAGAAAAAGGAAAAATATTCCTTCCAAACCATTTAATAAGAAATAATTCATGGGGGAAATGAATATTATTTTGTTTTAGGAAATTGGAATTATATTTTTAAATTAATTTTTATGAATCATGGCCATGGATGATAAATATTTCCTAGCATATATATATGTATACAAAATCCTGATAATAATGAGATTGCAGAATTAACCCTTAATTTAGTTCTATTTTAAATATTACATGTCTGAAACTCTTGTATAATTGTTCAAATACAATTATTAACTTATTATTGAACCATATTCATATCTATTATATCATATATGATAACCTTAACACATGTTTATTAATAGTATTTCATTATTACTCTCCTTTTGGGTGTTTACAGCTTTATTTTCTTAAGCATGTATTGTCAAATAAGTCTACATTATTTTGCATAAAATATAGATCCATAATTTATAGAATTATATTTAAGTAATATATATCATATACACTCATTATATATATTTATATAATCATTCATGTCTGGTGGATATAGAAAATGAATAACATCACATCGTGGAGATGGTAGGTTGTACCAACACACGAGCGATAATATCATTCCATTAATTGTGAAAATGTAAATAAGGGGATAGTATATAAATTATTCCAATATAAATATCATGTTATTTTTATTATTTTATCCATTATATTAATAATTATACTCATACAAATAATGTGGTGATGAAAAACAAATTACACTATAGTGTTGGGATAGTAAGCTGTGAGTACGCATGCAAGGTGACATTCATGGGCTGGATAAAAGGTGGAATATGGTTTCCCCATAATAATAACAACATATAATAATATATATGATATTGTTGTTATGATTTTTTATAGATAAAATAATGTAGGATTAATTATAAGAAGGAATAAACTAAAATGAATATGTAAGATAATTAAATCATCTTTAGCGGACTTCCATTTGATCTCCTCTCAGGGACACAAGAGTTACTCTTTTTAAAAGACCAATACCTTTAGAACATAAACAATAATATTTGGAAACAAATTTTTCTGGGTATGGTAAATCAATATTGTTTAATGTGGTGTGATAATGTGAGGTGGTTTGATTCTTTTTATAGAATATGCTAGGGGAACTCTAGGAATCCATTAAAATATTAAATATATATAAGTTAATTATTTATTTTAAAACGTTAAAAAGTTAGTTGTTTCAAATAAATAATGCGGAAGGGTATAAATAATGTCAAAAAAATTATTTTCATACATGTTTAGGCCACAATATTGTCATTATCATTTGTATTTAACCCATAGTTAAACTATTTAACTATTTCCGTGACAACGTAGATTTTTTACAATTTAGGGTTAATATATTTACTATAAAGTGCCAAAAGAACTTTTAATGTATAATTGATGAAATAATTAAACATATTATATCTGTTTGAATAATGTTATAAAATTATTAACATTATATAATTTAAAAAAATATTATTTATTTTATAGTATCATTTATATCAATTTTGATACTATTAATGTTTTTTTAAAATATCATAAAAATAAGATAACATAGAACCAAAATTTATAATATATCAAAATAATATCTAAGTTATATCTGTAAAATTAATGTATTTCCTTAATTGTCTAAAATTATATTCATTTTAATATTATTAAAAATATTTATTCGATATTTTCATTAATTAAATAATTACTGTATCATTGGTATGAAATACTTATCTAAATTAATTCTTCTCTAAATAATTAAACAATATTATCACGATGAATTTAGATTTATTATATTTCATATAAATTATTATAGTAAAATATAACTTTTTTATAACCATGTATTAAAAATTTATTACTTAATAATAATATGAATATTACATTAGTAACTTATCATTAAATAAAATATTATAAATGCCATATTCTTACCCATGATTCATAAAAAGTATATAGTTTCATTCTATAATAGATTTTTGATGAAACACACTTATCCAATGATTTTGGGACATGTTCAAGAGTAATTTTATAATATTATAATATTATTTTTACCTTTAATTACTTGATTTACCCTTAATAGAGGTAAATAAAAAATTATTAAAGTTAATATTAAAAATATAAAAAAACTTGATCCTTTATAAAAAATATTATACTTATTAAAATTGTGTATGTCTGTTTTTCAAAATTCTATTCACAAAAGTGGCTAAATTATGACAGATGTGATTAGTTTGTGGTTAAAAGGAACCGATCAATAATTCGATATGTTTTTATATATAATTTAAATGTAACAATATTCCAATAATCATTATTAGATTAAAATATATATTATTGAACTATTTTCACTTTAAAGACAAATTTTATAAATGAATATTAATTTTTATCTACAATACTGTACTTTTCACTATTCATCGAAAAATAAAACATTTAAAAAAATAACAAAAATTCCATCAATATAAATTTATATATATTGATTTTAAGTAATAAGTTTATTTTATCAAATATAATACATGAATGTGTAAAAAATTATTTACAATGTGTTCTCCATTAAAAGGAGATAAAATTACTTTTTTAAAAATATAGGTTTGTATGCCTAATATTTGGTTGTTTATTATCTTATAAAAATAAAATATATTTTATTAATATAAAATATGTAGCACATATATATATATATTATTGATTATATTAAATAATTATAATTAATATAATTTTAAATTTACTTTTGTTTAATAAAAACCAAAAAGTTCTTTAATAATCAATTTTTTATATATTCATTTCTAATTAATTGTTAACCGATAAATTCATATCTTTATAAGTTTGTCAATATTATTCATAGTTTATATTTTATAACTAGACTATTATCTTATTTACATAATAAAGTTATGATTCATAGAATCTTAGTGTTTCTTAAAAATTATTCAAAGACAGCGTTGCATATAGAAAAATCTTAAAATAGTGTAACTCATAACACAAGACATAGATGATATTTAATTTAGTTGGAAAATAGTTTTTTAAAAACTTGGGGTGTTACATTCTTCCCACCATAAAGTGAATTCCTCCCTCAAAATTTATCATTAAGATACAAAAATAGTGGATAATTTTACCTCATCATATTCTCAAGTCCACATGTAGATTTCTATAACTAGTATTATTTCCAAAAAAACATTGAGTAGGTTGGTGGTCTTGTTTTATAGAAAATTCTATGTATGATCCATAATTTCAACTTGTTGGTCGTCATATGAAAGGTCATGCTGTTGTAGTTTGACCTCTGAGTTTAGTACATGTCAAGGTTCAAGAATATACTTCCTCGAGAGGGAAACATGGAACACCTATAAATATAAGTAATATAAACATTTATAACCAATATAAGATAAAAATATAAATATAATAATAAATAATTAAAACTCATTAAATTTATGAATTAAAACAAACATTATTTTTAATGAAAAATAAATTAAACAAAATTTGTAATCTAAAAAATCATAATCTTGAAATAATAATTTTAATAATTATAAAATATACCAACATATTAATATTAATAATCCTAATAATTTAATATCTAATAATTAATTTATGTTTTGACTAAAAAAATAAAAAAATAAAAAAATAAAATAAATTATTTCTTAAATAGTTAATAAAAATTATCATTTAAATAAGTAAAATAATTTTATTTCACAAAGTAATAACGATAAATTATATAAGTAGATTAAAACTTTTATTGATTTTTATCACCATTATGTTGTCTTATATATTATAAATTCAAGCTGGAACCCAAAACACGTCTATGTGCACCCAAAAAAACATTTAGAAGTCACTTACATGGGTTAAGATACAATGAAAAGTGTTGTAGTAGAAATTTAACTTGTACGGTGTGAGGGTGAAGAACTTACTTAGGTTGTTTCATGTGATGGTTAAAACCAAAGCATTTAAGAATATTTAAAAATTCAGTAGAAGTTCGATGTGAGGGTTATGATTTATTGTCCATTAATTACACATATCTCATTCACAATACATGACTTTCTAACAAGACTAGAAGCATAGCAGTGGCACACTAATAGAGAGCATCACCTCTTGAAGAGTGTTCGTGAGAGTAGGTGCACTATGGGTGTACTTTCTATCTCTTCTATTTTAGTTTTTTATACTCTTTAATCAAATGACACTAATAATTGAAATCAATATGATCTTAGGATAAAACGCTTTTCTCCAGAGTGGTAAAATTTCAATGGTTTAAATCACAATTCATTTATTTACAATTTTAGGAATATAGAATTGATCGGTGAGTTCGATTCTCATTTTTATTCAATTCTTCTTCATCGTTACTTATATTTCATAATGGAAATATTGAGGGTAAATTGGTGATATTGATCATGAAGTCATTTTTTCTCAAGCATTAAAATCATATATATTAGAATAAAAAGGTGAGTTATGTTCCAACCACATTTTTATTTAAATCGAGTCGTTAACATGGAGTAGAAAACATTTGGATTCAACCTTTTATTTGAATTATCATATAGAGAATATGAGTTCTCAATATTTCATTGGTGTGTTGTGATAAAATTTACAGATGAATCCATATTTTCAACTAGTGGAATCTATAATTTAAGAGTGTTTTCGTGATTTTATTTTTCTAGCATTTGTTTCCTTTTATTAGTTCACTATTTAAATTTTAGATCATCACAGAATAGTTTTATACATGTTTTCATTTAGATAAAAGATAATTACAGTGAATTATTACAATTTATAAAAAATGTAAAATGTAAAAAGCAAAATAAAAAACACCTCCCATTATTGACAGTAGTGGGTGTTTTGAAAAGAAACAAATAAATTTTGGTTGTTCATCATTCCCTATAGGTTTAAACCTATATACCATTATACTGTAGTTAGTATTTTTTTAAATAAAATTAATCATTGGCTCATTTTAACAATTATCGTTTCAATATCATTAAAATATTGATCGTTGAAAAATGGGAATGTTACTCATGCGTATGTAAAACCTACAGTCTCTATGATCAGTTCAGTTTTTCATATGTCATAACCATTTTTCAGGATTATTTTAAAAGTATAATTAATGAAAAATTTGATAATTATATCATGTTTATTATTATCTATATGTTTAAATAATGACATTATTGACTTTTTTTGACCAGTCAAATTCAGTTTGGACACATAATCATATTATGGTCAAAACATCTGACATAATAATTATTAATTAAGTAATTGTATATAACATTTTCATAATTGAAATAAAATTAATAATAAAAATATAAATGTTTATGAGACAATTACATATTTGAAATAAGCTTTTTAATGTAAAATATAAAGGACATGCATGTCAAATCAGACTCAAGGTAAGTGATTTCATAACTCAATTTTCATTCATTGGATTAAACATCAATATCGTTGGTTATGTTATTATATGAATATGTGTGAAATGTCCCTAGATTTTTGTATTATGTTATTCCACTTTAGTGTTCTTTATTTAAAATTATCACACATAATTATTTCATTAGTTTATTCTCACTCAATTGAAATAATAATTGTTAGAATGTTTCTCATATCACATTTATATATGTGAGATATATTCCAAATTCACTACTTATTTTTGTTATGTTGTTTATATACATATAATAAATGTATTTGATTAATATTTTACATAAATTTATGTGGTTTTACATATCATTTTAAGATCTTACTTGAAAAGTGATTTCAATTTTTTACGTTACCAAAGAAGTAATTCAATTTTATATTAATTTAACATCACTGAAATGTTTTCAATGGTGTACACATATCTTTTTTAATGTGGTATATATACATATCCATTGAAAGGATGCATCATGAATATCTTTATTCTCATGATATTCGAAAATAATTTAATGTTAATAATACATAGGGATTATAATTAAATTGTTTTAGTTTGGTATGGGACACATTATAATGTTTAAATATTATTTTACTCATAAATATTTATTGATATTTTAATGGAATATACATTCATTAATGTCTAAAAACCGTGTTTTTAGATATCCTATACTCTGTATATTTTTTATTTATACCATCCTCATTTTTTCTTTGTATGGATTATGATTATTTATTATAGATTGTTATTTATCCCATTAAATTTCCATGGGTTACTCATTTTCAATAGATATTGTTATTGAACATGTTTATTTTCCATCGTATTATCATGTTTAAAATATATTTTTATAAAACAATTTTATTTTACACAAATTTAAAAATTGAAGAAATAGATTATTGGTCAATCAAATGATTTTATGCAATCTTTTTGTGTGATTCTTTTGAAATGGTACTTTGAAATATGAAAGGTGGTTACGTGATAAACCAATGTAGGATGGTTTCGTGATAGACCAAGGACATGTTGGTCCATGATTACCCTATGACCAATTCGGTATGGATTTTTGTTGTATGGATATTCTTTTTATAAGAGTAACATGAATAGATTATGACAACATTATTATTCCATTTATAAGAATGAATATTATAATGATTTACCAAGTAACGTTTATGTGTATCATTGTAATTTATATAGGTTTATAATGTGTCTAATGATCGATATTGATTTCTAGTTTCTAGTGATTATTTATTATTATGAATCTTTTATTCAACTTGTTTTAATGTTTGATGGTCCATGTTTTTTTTGTAAGATTTATATTTATTATTTTCTCATGTAATTTTATTATTTAATCATACCATTAAGAAATATTAGACTCATTGATGAAATTTAATAGTTACCCTTACTGAGCACCATATCTCACCCTTCTAATGATTACATTTCTTGGGGTAATTAAAAAAATATTGAAATATTTGTGTCTATAAGAGATTTTACATGGATGCTGTTGATGACCTAATGTGAAATAAAAAAATACAGGTATAATGGGATATGATATTAAAATTTATGAATTGGTTGTTTATGAGTACAAGTTGATATGAGTTTATTATGTAAGGTTGTGTTCTAATTGTCTAAAACTCTAAACCTTAAATTTTCTCCAAAATTTAAGTGATCCATGTTTTCCTTTTAAATATTTTTTGGTTTGGATGAGAAGTTAGAGTTTATAATTAACTTCAACATTGTCCGGAATGCATTATCAGGGATTTAAACCTAGGATCATTGTGTATGGGTTAAGTGCTATTATTGATGGTATCAAAATTCTATTTAGATAACATTGTATATTAGGATAAGTTTATGAGAGGGTAACATAAGAGTTATGTATAACATTATATGTCTATAAGATATATTATTATCAAATGTTCGAAGTATGACACCTATTTTATGGGTTTTAATTAGTAAAAATTTCAATGTTTATCAATGAAATTTTTGTAGTTATTTTATTATGTTCATGTATATGTAAAACTTTGGTTTAATGTGATGTATTCCTTCATTTTTTGAATAAATAAATTTTAAAGTATTTATTTTATTTAGGGTTAATATGATATTGGATATGGAAGTAATTATATGAACACATGTATAATCGTATATATAACCATGTGATGGAAAAGTGATTTGGTGGATAAGTGACTAATTTTGCTTCAAAATATGATAAATATATTTTGTCTCAAAATTTAGAAGGTATGAGATAACCCTTGATGTTAAAAAACCCATTAATTATTTGTATATTGGTGTTATTTATAATATAGTGTTATGAAATGATTTAGTTTAATATTTTGGTAATACTATTGAATTTTGAATATTTTTTCATATGATAGCTAATTTATTTTGTGAATTATCCTATTAGGTTAAAACCATTTGGTTTTGGATAATGTTTAAAGATAGGTGGAAACTATTTATTTCTCCATGTATGGTTTGGAGGTATTTAATTGTTTATTTTAGAATGTCATGAGTTAATAATTCAGCTTGACTACTCAACCATTGGATAATTAGATGTGATTTGGTGGAAATTGACTAAAGTATGAGATTATACACACCAAGTAATTATATTTTTATATTATTCAAGATGGTAAGATAATTACTTATCTTTATGAAAGGGATATTAAAACAAATTTATTATCATAGTACCTTCAATTATGATGCACATATGGTTTTTTTATCATCATATATTTATTCATTTTGGGACCTTACCATGTCATTGATTATTCATTTATTTATAATAAATAAACTCAATCACACATTCATTTATTTAATTAACCATTTTTATGATTAGGTCATCAATAAATTAATTCCAAAAATTTTAATCCTTTGATATCATTTATGAATTTCGAGGGTGAAATTCATTTTATTGGGTGTAGGATGTAACATCCCCAGATTTTAGGAAACATATTATTTCAAATTAATTTATTTTATTTAATCGATTATTTTACACCAAATAAAATCTTCAACTTGCATTGTACAATACATCATGTTTATCTTGTGTTGTCGTAATATTCAGTTTCTTTGATAATATGTGTTACACGAAAGACCATGTCATAACTAAAATATATACTATAATTGTTATCACTAAGCTATTGTATTGGAGGGAAATAACATGATAAACTGTGTTATGAATATATTGTTTAAATATTCATGGATAATGAATTCTATAGTTATTAATTAATTAGAAATAAATATAATGACCAATAGAAAATAATGTACTTGTTTTAATTAATAGAATTTTTTTATCTTAGTAAATAAAATTACTCACTATTATTAAAATATATTAATGAGATTTAAATGTTACAAATTTAATATTTTTTTAAATATTTATCCAAGAATTTATATAGTCTTAACATAAGATTAATTCTAATTTTAAGCCTAAAAGATGTGATTTTTTAAAGGAAATTTTATTTATTTTAATAGAACACCTATTTTAAAACTGTTATATTTTGTTTTAAATTTATTATATAAGAAATAAAAATAAATTTCAAAATATTGAAATCTAAATTTAATTTAGGTGGTTATTTGGTATTTTTTGGGAAGATTCCGTTTTTAATAAATAGTGAATAATAATAAACTGTAATTGAAAACCGAATTTTTATCTGATTACATTATATAGTTAAAATATATTTGAAATTGGTTTTATTGTCTAATTAGTTAAATTACACATTCATAAATCTAGTTAATTTCACTTTAATTAATTTCTCATGGAAATTCGATAAAAAAATTCAAATATTTAGACATTTTCTATTTCAAATATCATCTTCCCATCACCTCTGAAAAATTATTTTAAAATTACCATTTTCCACTTCTGTGTTAATAATTTTAGAAAAGAAAATATATATTTTTAATAATAATAATAATTTATAATTCATTATAACATGAACATCGTTTTTTTTTCAATAATATTATTTATTGTAAATAATATTAATTACAGTGATTAAGGTAAAAACAAAAGTTTATTTAGTGACTAAACAAGGAAGATTTGCTGTAAAAATGACCCCTACTCTTGTACAAACACATTATATGGAAATATTTCAAGTATTTTTACCTTATTATATAATTATATTATTTATTTGGAAAACTATTCCCTGAAAATGACCTATATAATATATCAAGAAAAGAAAAAAATATAAAAGAAAAATTCATCAGCTTAAATATCCTTATTATTATGGGATATTGACAAAAATAACATTGGGACATTTAAACATGTTATTTTTAAGGATAAGTAAATTTATTTATTAAAATAATATATTTTTAATTTTTAGATATTAACATGTTATATAATTTTATTAAGAAACACCAACCTAATTATTATTCATTTAGTATAAAATAATATAAATGATAAAAAATGTTTAAAAATTTAGATAAAACAAATAAATTATTATATACAATTAATGTTTTAAAAGAATATATCATTTTACATAGATGTGAAATTAATATATTGCAATTCATTTTTTTATATTTTTGAAATTCTAATTAAATGAATAATGTAAAAATTTAAAATAATTGTGTTTTATAATAAATTGTATTTTATTAAATGATTTGAAATTACTAAAAATTTTATTTTATTAAAATTATATTAATAAATGTAAATAATCATAATCTATGGCCCATTTGAGGACTATTTAATCTTTTATAATGAATATATTTTCTCTCTAAATAGTAAAAAATATTGTTAGCGTTTTTATGGTTAATGTATTGTTTTTTCACATGATATGTGGGTTTTTTAGTTAGTTTCCAACACATATAGGATATTTATTTTATAAATTATATGAAATATTTTATAATAATTGGGTATAGAAATTATAATAAACTTAAATTTCATAAAGTCTTAATGGATTAATTATATAGGTTAGAATACTAGTTTTCTAAAAAATCAAAATGAATAAGACAAGATTTTTAAAGACATTAGAAAAAATGATAAATTTATGTTATTTTTATGGGGTGTGAGTTTGTATCAAACATAAATACCATCCAATCCATTAATTTTTATTTTTAAATAACATGATTTAAGGTAGGGCTCATGATAATTTTTACTATTTTTATTACCAATAATGTCATTCCCCCTCCACTATAAAAAAGCAGTCACCCAACTCAAATATTCACCCATATCTGGTCCTTTGGATCATCCAAACCCAAAAAAAATTATATACCAAAATCCCTACTCTCATCCTATATAACTCAATTTGGGAATAAATATTTCTATATAAGTTCTTTGGTGTAAACTAAAATTAGTTACCCTATAAAGATTTAACATTACTCAATGATCAATGTTAATTTATTTCTTTATCCACCCATTAAATTATTATTATTAAATGACTATATAATAACCATAGTATCCTAAATATTATATTCTTTTTTTATTTTCAATTTTTAACTAAACATAAAATCATTTCATCTAATGGGTAACAAAATAGTCATTTGTGTGTACGGTGAACTACCACATCATGAAACGATGTCCTTCGTTTTACCTTTACCACCTATTATGGTTTAAAATTATTCTGTAAATAATATTTTTATATGAAATATATATTATTTATAATTTATTCATAATTTTGGGATTATTATATAATGCAGAAATTCATTGTTTCCATTTTATTGGAATATGATAACCTTGTTTCAGGATGTGTTGACTACCAGCTCCTAAGAGAATTGTGATATGATCACCCATTAATTAGAATGTAATAAAGAAGGTTTAACAAACATATAAGATATAAATAGAATATTTATTATATTAATGACATAATTATCTATATGTAAATATAACTTATCATTTTCTTATTTCCATTTCACACACTAAAAATAGATAATGTCGTTTGTGAACATATTGACTACCACCTCTTCAATGAGATTTGATTCTTCCTTTTTCATTACCACATTATAGTAATGATATACATATATAAGTATATATAATTATATTATATGTTTTTTATGATATAATTTTATTTATGTAATGATAAATGTTACTTATCCTATTTCAATAATGATCATTAAAAATCGCAATGTCAGTCATGCGTATGTAGGGCATACCGTCTCAATGATCGTATCGTTTGTTCATTTTTCATAACTACCTCTATTGTATGATCTTAAAATTAAATTTTATATAAACATGTGATAATTATTCAATGTTTATTATAATATATATTTTTAATTATTGAACTCATTGACCGTAGTGGACCAGTCAATGTCGGTTTTGACACATAAGCTGAATATGGTCAAAACAATCTGCTTAAAAATTATTAAATATGTAATTGAATATAAAATGTTTATAACAGATATAAACGTTCTGGTATATTTTTAAATTTTTATGAAACCTGTAAATATTCGAAATAATTTTTTTTATTCATGAAAATAGAGGGCATGCATTACAAATCAGACTCAAGGTAAAGTATTTTGAAAACTAAATTTCTATTAATTGAATTAAACTTCTATTTAATTGGTTATGTTATTACAGGAATATTAGTGAAGTTACCTATTATTGTTTTATTAATTATTTTAAATTATATTTTTATAATTTTAAATTTTCACACATAATTATTTAATTTATTGATTCTCACAATAATGATATAATATTTTTAACAGTTTTTCCAATCTCACTTTTATTTTTACGAGATATATTTCATATTTAGCACCTAATTTTTTGTGTGGTGTATATATTTCAGATTAATGTATTCTATAATTATTACACATAATTATATTTTGGTTTAAATATCCTTTTTATGATTACATTTTCCTGGGGTTTATTATTTCAGTTTTACAATAGTTGTAATGGACTTTTGTCATTATTAATCGTCTTTTAGATAGTTGTTATGTTTTACACCTATATTATTTAATGAGGCTTATATACTTATCATTTGACATAATGTATCATGAATCTATTTATTATCACAATATTCTTTTTTATTTTATTTTCTCTTTTATAGTACCTTTAATATAAATGTTTCAAGGTGCGATGTGACACTTTGGAATGTTTAAATATTATTTTCTCATTATTTTTTTTAATAAGAAAGAAAAAACCATTTTAAATTAAAAAAAATATAAATAATGGTAGTTTCATACAAGGAATGAAGACCTCATGTTAATAAGAACCGAAAAAATTTAATCATCAATTATCAAAATAAAATTGATTAGAAGAATCATTTTCATATTACCAATCTAATTCTAGAACTAGGGGTCCATGAGAACAAGTAACCATGGTTGGATTGAGGTATGAGTAGTATTTCCTATATATTGATTTTTTATAAGGTAAAGTTTGGAATACATCACCATCCACAATAACCAAATTTCTTTTATTCAATGATTCAATAAAGATTATCTTTTTTTAGAATAATACTCAACCTAATCCATTTTTAACACATTTCCTATGATTCTATTAATTTATTGATTTCCTCAGAGATATTTTAAATAATCTCACTATCACTTGGTTTGTGGGATTAACTTATACAATATTTATGTTCTAACAAACCATTACTACTTGATTTGGATCTAAAAGATGATTACAAACCCCTACTTCAACCAAATCTGGCCCGTATTCCTTAGCTACATGGTTCAAAATCCCTTGTTCATTAGTATATTATTCCTAATTTACAATCCCTATCTTTTTAGGATATTTCCCATCAATTAAAATTGAACTATCACTAACATTATATTTTTCCATTTCAGGATGGGTTTTTTTCCACCTATAGAAATCACCTTATTATACACTTCTTTTATTCTCAATTTCTTCCTCTATGAAGCGTTAGAACATCTTTTTAATGAAAAAAGGACAACTCACATTCTTGCTGAAAATATCATTAACTTGAAAAATAACTTGAATGTATGAGTATTAATTAGGTGGTCTTCCATAATCCACATTTAGAGAGATATCACCATCTAATGAAGATAATATTATGTTATTAATCAGATAAGAGATCATGTCTACATCCACCGAAATCATTGATAGTGTCCATATTTGGGTATCACAGTTGATTTATCCATTATTATTAGAATTACCAATGTAAAGGATATATCAAATTAAATCATAGGATGCTATAATATACTGTTAAGACCATAAATTTTTATCTAGACTTGATCTATAGTATTTCTATCACAAATGGAATGGATAAAAAATTAAATTCTTGAAAGTAAACCATAATTAGTTTTAATGAAATTGATCTCATCCCCCAAGATCTATGAATCATATAATCTTATATCAAATGATAGGATAAATAAAACAACCCATTGTAATACATATCCAATATTAATAACCAAGTATAGATGATAATTTATGAAACTATTATTCATTTTTTCATAGTTTTCCTCTAGTGGGAAGAATGGTTCCAGAAATTATAGAGTGCATATATATATTGAAACTATAAATAATAACCTCATTATTAGAAATCATCTAGGTGGTGAATCATTTCTTCATCACACATTATCAAACATAATCCATTATAAATGAAACATAAATTCTATTAGAACTATTTCAGCAATATCCAATTATGTATTCACCGGAGTTGACTAGATATTTTCCAACTTAGTGCTTCTATAAACCAGCTTGAGGGTGCATACCCGCTTCATATTACAAATAAATTCTATATTTTGGACAAATCCCTTTAATTGGTTCAAAATCTATAGATATTAGAGAATTATTTGAATTTTCCATCACCTCCTTAGTAAAACTCATCTCAACAACAATCATTGAATATTGTCCGAGGTTAGTCTATGCCATCACCACCAAAGTTCTAATAGAATTCTTGGTCACCAGCATCGTGTTTTGGTGAGCCCCATTAATTGAAATTTAAGTGAATTTCCATTCATAATTTTCAATAACCCTTATTGTTACTTATCATTACTTGGAGATATTTTGTATTGATTTGATACTTATTCTTTCATTATATGGGTTAAGATTGATTCAAATATATTATTATTTAATTAATTTCTTTCACATGGGTTATTCATTTTTTAAATAGATTTTAATGGAATATTATTCTTTTTCAGAGGTTAACAATCTAAAAAGAGATTGTTATAGAACCCATTTACTGTCTTCAAGGTATTAAATTTTTGAAATATTTTCATAGTTGAATCAATGAGTTTATGCATGATTTTATGTGTTATGATTTATCAATGGTACATGGAAATTTGAGGGATGGTTATGTGATAAACAAAAAATGGGTTTTTCTGTGATAGACCAAGGATGGGTGCGTCTATTAAAGCCATCCAATGCATTTGGTATTGATGTAAATCACATGTCTATTCCATTTGTAAGAGTGATTGGTATGGATGTTGAGTGCACATTTTTTACATTTATAATAAAGAAATGTATAATGATTTCCAAAGACACCATTATGTGTTGGACTACGCTTGTTATAAGTTTATATTGTTTCTAATTATCGATACTGATATGAAATTTATTGCGAATACTGATTTTGATGAAACTTTTCTTTTCTATGTTCTTGTATTTTATGACCAAGGTATTTTTGGGTATGATTTATTTTAGGATTTTCTCATGCAATTTTATTAATGACTATGTTTACCCATAGTGAGCATCCAAGATCAAAACTCTTATGATTTCATTTCCCTGGGTAATAATGAATGAGATTGAAAAATTTATTTCTATAAGGGATATCACAAGGATGATGTTTATGACAAAATGTGGAATTAGAAAATCTTGGTATAATACGAGATGATGTTCAAATTTATAGACCAGTTATCTGTGATTCAAATATTAATTTAGTAGTTTATGTTAGAGTCTTTCCGGATTCTCTAAACCACTAAACCAATAAATTCCTTCAGAATGAAAGTAACCGATGTTTTAAATTTGATGTTATAATAGTTGGATGAAAATATTGCGTAACAATTATCATAATCTATTTTAGGAATACAATATTATGGATTTTTCCACATGATCTGGGTCTATTGGTTTTTGGCTATGATGGCCTCGATCTAAATCTCCCCTGAGATAATTTTTAGCTATTGGATATCGCAACTATATCGATTTTGTATGGACCACCATATTAAACTACTACAATCAAATGTATTACCCTAAAAAACAATACCTCTCTAACATTGAGTTATGTTTCAAGGCCTTATGATTATTAACGACTAATTATTTTATAAATGATTTTGTAATATTTTTGTAATGATTTTTCATTTAGTATCATACCGTTATTTGGAATAAATACTATTAGATAACTTGATAAAAATTTCATTTATACAAATGAAATATTATTTTATTTTTCTAAAAATTTTAAATTTATATATAATGTTCATTAAAAAGCATTAAAAAAAAAAATTTTTAAGAGAGGAAAATATTATTCTTTGATATAAAATTTGTATCCAATTCTATATAGTTTTTCGAAAGGATATAAATTTCATTTTATAATAAAAATTGGTTGTTTTCAATAAAAAAACATTTTATATTTAATGTATTAATTTGTTATAGTTATAAAATTCTCTTATTAAAATGGATTATAGTTTTTAAATAACATATTTAAAATATCCAATGCTGAATTTTTTTAAATTTTATAAGGAATAGAATTTTTTATGTAAAATTTAAATTAAAACATAACATATAGATATTATTGTTACATCATAAATATATAAAAGTGAAGTGCTAATTAATTTAATATTTTTATGGAAAAATTACAAAATTATTTATTATTATTATGTAATTTAATGGATTTAAGTAAATTTTAAAACATTTGAATGTCTTTCCAAAATCAAGAATGAAAATTATGATATTTTTAAAACATTATTTTCTAGAAAAATTACATATCCATAGAAAATAGAAATTAAAAAAATGAATTTTAGTTATAATTCATGATGTTCTATTATTTTTAAATCCCAAAGAGTCCCTTAATGTTATTCTTAAGGACTTAATTATAAATTCTCAATTTTTTAAAATGTAATTCAAGGTAAAATAATTCACATCCACTATACTCTTTCACATTTAATCACATAATTTATAGTAATTTTGTTACATCCTAATATGCCTTCATGCCTATAATATATTCCATTAATTTTTAAATTATGTTATATTAATGAGATACTTCTCCACACCATCCTTAATAATATTCAATTACCCTTTCTGTATACCACTTATACCTTCAAAATAATTCATTTGATATTATTTCATATCCATTAAAAATAATTATATTGTGAATACCCAACATATTTCCCAAGTTATAAGTTATCACCTTTATGTAACCATTGATCATTTATTGGTATCTTACTAATACAGAACCATCAATCCTTTATCCTAGGGTAAAAATTATGTAATGATCTTGTCCTTAAGAGTTTAGGCATATAATGGCTCATACATGAAACATGTTCATTATTTATCACTTGTTAAAATGAATTTTTTTCTAATGATATATGTGTCATGTATAAATTTACACATATAATGGGTGTTCCCTGATAGATTCTTAATGAATTAGGTGAAAAATTAATCTCTAGAGATGACATGTTTTATAATAACACATTGAAAAATCATAGTAATTACACTTTTTGACACCTTGGTGATAATTATTACTAACATCCTAATGAATGTATTATTTTAATGATTTTTTTCTTCAAATTTCTATGTTATGTATCATTTTATTGTCATTATTACCTGATGATATTAATTATTTTTTTAATCATTGATGATCTCTTTTGTTGAATTTATTTTTCATATACCTTTATGAGATTAATGTTCACCCCTATTTTATTGATGTAACGCCCTAGGAAATCACTTGTTGTATGGTGGCCTAGGATTGAAGAACACATGAATATTTCTGTAGGATTAAATAAAATATATGATTATTTTTTTCTATATCTAATTTATGTATTATACTTTGTTTTTAAGACAATAAACCTCAAAATATTTGTTGATGTTATTAATGTTATTCTTTATTAATAATGTATTCTAAAAATCTTGTATTAAAAATGTGGGCCTTTGTATATGGTCCATGTACTATTCATATAAGGGATTATAATTCTATGAGATTAATAATCTCCACATGAGTACACATAGATCCACTGATAGGTAACCCCCACCTTTACAGAATTTGTTACAATCATTAAATTTAGTTGTATATCTAAAACATTTTCTGAATATATAGAGATACATTAATCAATAGTGAATAAAAATAATCATAATGTTATGATATAATATATTAAAACAATGATAATTGAAAAATTCAATATATTAACATTAATTACAAACATAGTTCAAGATAAATGAAAATAATATCTTATGTAATATAACCTATCTTGAAAAGAAATTCATGAAATGTTTATAATAATAAGTTTAACAGTATATAAATTAATGAAATTAATATAAATATAAACATCATAAATTTAAACAACAGATAAAAATTTGTGAATAATTTCAATAAAATATTTAATTATAAAATATTTATATTGTTAGGTTATTCATTTTATAAGTCCCATTATTTTTAATATAAAACAGTATATTCATTTCACCTTATAAACATATCTTATTATTCAATATATATATGTTTTCTTCAGGTATATTATATTTGATGAATCCTTTAATAATTATATTTTAATTCTTATTATGTAAAAAACATATATAATTTTAATATATTTTACTTAACTTTATTTAATAATTTACTTATTTAGTCAACAAAAATCATTTTATGAAACATAAATAATATTATAAGTAAGGACATTGATTTAAAATTTTGAATTTAAGTATTATAAAAAAACTCATAATCATAAAATATAATTTAATATAATTTTTATATATTCTGTGATTTCTAATAAATTTGAAAATTACCTCTTATGATTACTCAATAATAAAAATAGTTCCCATTCAAAAACTAATTAAATATAATTTAGCAAAACGGTTTTAAAAGTAATATTATATATTGTGGAATACTTAATAATAAATTTTTTATTCAAGGTTATAAATTAATAAATGTCATTTCAAAATAATTATTTAATTGAATTTTAAAAAATTATTAAATATCTCAAATATATCATTTTACCATCACCTATAATCAATTTATATATGAAACTTAAATGATTAAATGATAACCAAATTTATACATTAAAATGAGTCTGATATTGTTTAATATTAATCATATATTATTGATAAAGATCCCCAACGAACACTAATATGATTCATCCCTTTATAGTGTATCCATGGGATGTATCTTAATAATATGTAGTATGGATGGAACTCCATTAATTATATGTGTAACACCTCCAATATTTAAAAATTAGTAGATTATATTGAACAGTTTAAATCACATAAAACAGTAAGTTTAACTTTTGTTATATGTAGTACCCTATTTATCTTAAGATTAATGAAACAACGATTTTCGTTAATTTATTGAGTTACACAGAAGTCCGAATTTTATAAAACACATATATATTATAAATATTATTATGTACGATGAAATTTTCTCCTAAAATATAAATTCAAAGTAAAAAATAGGGTTAAATATATTTTAAAAATATGTCGTTGAAATCATTTGTAACATATTAATAACAAATGAATATGAAAAAAATTAATATAAAAGAAATGTATTTATAAAAAATATTTTATGCGTTGAAGGTGTTTTTCAATAATAAAATAAGATAATTACTATTATGGAATGAAATTAATTTAATTTATAATTTTTATATTCAAAAAGTGTTTTTATATCCTTCAAATATATTTTATTGAAATAATATTAAAACAAATCAGACTCTATATATAATAATTTTTTCATTTATAATGGAATTTTTTCTTCTTCTTATAATGGTGAAAATATTTTAAAACGATTTACTAATTCCTTTATACATATTATTTGAGAAAACAAAATTCATTTTTGAAAAAATAATATCAATATTATCTTATGTTGAATCTTTTTTATTTTTGTAAGAGGTTTCATCTTTCGTTGAATAACAAATAATAGTAATTATTTATTGAAAAATAACTTTTAATATGAATAATTTTTAATGATAAATTATATATTAAATTGGTTATAATGTAAAATTGAATTTTTTATTCATATATTAATTCAATTTATGTCATTGGAATCATATTCATATTTAATTTGGATATAAAAACATTTCAAACTTTTGACCATTTTCAATTTAATCACCCGCTTTCTCATTATTTTTTTAGGAAAAAATATAAATTAGATCCTACCATTTATGTGATTTTAGTTTGAAACAATATATTAACTATTTTGGATAATAATATTTTATAATTTAGATTAAGTTAAAAATATTTTTTATAAATAATATTTGTGATAAAAATTAATATTAAATATAGTGATTAATCTAAAAATAAATTTTACTTTTTGGTTAAACATAAAAGATAAAAGAAAAGCTGTGAAGATGTCAAAAAACATTTCAAAACCCTATTTTTTGAACATATTTAGACCATGTATGATATTATATGGGGAATGGTTTATTATTGGAGGCACACGATAATAGGGATACCTTCCAAAATTATATACATTTTTTTATTCATAAGAATCCACTCCTCCACTATGAATGGGAATTCACCCTACCAACATCTTCACACCACCCAAGACATTATCCTCAGTAAAACCATGATGAAAAATTCCTAAAATACATACTCCTATCCCATAATCGTTACTTTGGTATAAATACAATGATGGATGATATTTTTTGGAAACCAAGAAGAGTTACCCAAAGAAGAGGTAGTGTTATTCAACATGCATTTTTGTTTTTTTCCTTCTACAAATCATTAATTTAGTATTATAACTTTATTATATAAAAACATATGTATCATAAATGTTAATTTATTTTTTAATTCTATGCTCATTACCTACCCCACATACACTTCAATTTATTTGGTTACAAAATCATCATTCATGTGTAGAGTGGAATACCGACTCATGAAATGATGTCATTCACTTTTCCATTACCAGCACTAACAGTTTGGAATAATGATGGATATAATGTTTTTATATTAAATTTATAACATATTTTTACCAATGGATTAATTATATCATATAATAAAATTTTTAAGTATATATAAAATGGGATATGAAAATGAAATTCCTGTATATGATCGACTACCACCTCGCGAAGCGATGTGAAGGGTTTTTCACCAACATGTTGCATGGAATGTAATAAGGGTAAATATAAAGAATATATATGATATAAATGAAATAATTATGTTATTAATTATATAATTATTTATCTATGAACATAATTTATCTTTTTATTCATACCTTTTCACACATTGAAAAGGTTGTAAGGTCACTCCTGGATGTGTGGACTATTGCCTCCTCAAAGTGTACTAAATCACATTTTTCATCACCAAATCAAATGAATAATATTAATAAGTAAATATAATTATAATTATAGGTATTAATTATATATTTATAATTCTATAAATATATATTTTACTTACATTCTATCCATAATGATCATTTGAAATATAGAAATGTTACACATGTGTACACATATAATGGGTGTTCCCAGATAGATTTTGAATGAATTAGGTGAAAAATTAATCTCTAGAGATGATAGGTTTTATAATAGCTCATTGAATAATCATAATAATTACACTTCTTGACACCTTGGTGATAATCATTACTGACATCCTAATGAATGTCTTATTGTAATGTTTTATTTAAAATTTATATGTTATATATCATGTTTTTATGATCATTCCCTCATGATATTACTTATTTTTTTATCATTGATGATCTATTGTGTTGAGTTTATTTTTTATATACCTTTATGAGATTAATTTCCACTTCTTTATTATTGATGTATTTCCATAGGAAATCACTTGTTGTGTGGTGACCAAGGATTTAAAAATAAAGGATTATTTCAATATGATTAAATAAAATATATGTTTATTTTTTCTTTGTCTAATTTATGTATTATACTTGGTTTCTAAGATAATAACGTTGAAAATATACTTCGAAGTTTTTAATGTTATCCTTTGTTAAGGATGTATTCTAAAAAAATGTATGAAAAATGTGGGACTTTGGATATGGTCCAAGTACTATTCATATAAGTGATTATAATTCTTTGAGATTAAGAATATCCAGATGGGTACACATAGAGCCATTGATAGGTAACCCCCACCATTATAGAATGTTGCACATTCCATAAATCTATTGGGTAGTCTAAACCATTTTCCCAATACATAGAGATATATTACTAAATAGTGAATAGAATTAATCATAATCCTATTATATAATATATTAAAACAATGATCAATGAAAAATTAAATATATTAACAATAATTAAAAATATATTTGAAGATAAATACAAATGATATCTTATGTAATATAACCTAGCTTGTAGTGAAAAGCATGTAATGTTTATAATAATATGTTTAACATTATATAAATTAAGGAAATTAAAATAAATATAACTATCATAAATTTAAACAAGAGATAAAATTTTGTGATTAATGACTAATAATATGGAATTATAAAATATTTATAATTTTAGGTTATTCATTTTAGAAATCCCATTATTTTTATATAAAATAATATTTTCATTTCATCTTATGAACATATATTATTATTAATTATATAAATGTTTTCTTCAGGTATATTATATTTGATAAAAAATTGAATAATTATATTTTAATTCTTATTATGTAAAAAACTTACATAATCTTAATATATTTTACTTAACAATATTTAATCCTTTACTAAATCAGTCAAAAAATAATTTTATGAGAAATAAATAATTTCATAAGTAAGTACATTGATTTGAACTATTCAATTTAAGTATTATGAAATGAAAATAGTCATAAAATATAATTTTATATAATTGTTATATATTTTGTAATTTAAAATCAATTTGAAAATTAACCCATATAATTAATGAATAATAAAAATAGTTCCCATTGAAAATGAATTAAATATAATTTAGAAAAATAGGTTTTAATAGTAATATTATATATTATGGAATACTTAATAATAAATTTTTTATACAAGGTTATGAATTAATTAAACTCATTTTAAATTAATTATTTAATTGAATCTTAAAAAATTATTAAATATATCAAATATATCAATTTACCATCACTTATAAAAATTTATATATGAAACTAAAATGATGAAATGAAAACCAAATTTATACATTAAAATGAGTCAAATATTATTTAATATTAATCATCTATTATTGATAATAATCCCCAATGATCGCTAATAAGATTCATCCCTTTATAGTGTATCTATAGAATTTATCTTAATAATTTGTGGTATGGATGGAAATCCACTAACTATACGTGTAACACCCCTAATATTTTAAAATTAGTAGATTATATTGAACGGTGTAAATCACATGAAACACTATGTTTAACTTTTGTTATATGTAGTACCCTGTTTATCTTATGATACGTGCAACAATGATTTTTCTTAATTGATTGAGTTACATACAAGTCTGAATTCTTCTGAACACACACACACATATATAGAATATTATTATGTAAAATGAAATTATATCCTAAACTATAAATTCAATGATAAAAATAGGATTAATTATCTTTTAAAAATATATGGTTGAATTCATTGGTAACATATTTGTAAAAACCTAATATGAAAACAAATTTAATATAAAGGAAATGTATTTATAAAAAATATATTTTTATGTTGATGGTTTTTTTCCATAATAATATAATATAATTACTATTATGGAATGAATTTAATTAAATTTATAATTTTTATATTAAAAAAAACGTTTTTAGATCCATCTAATAAATTTTATTGGAATAATATTAAAATAAATTTGACTCTATGTATAAAATTTTGTGCCTTTATAAAGGAATTTTTTTTCTCATTTCAATGGTAAAAATACTTAAAACCATTTACAAATTCTTTTATAAATATTATTTGATAAAAATAAAATTCATTTTTGAAAAAATAATTTCAATATTATCTTATGGTGAATATTTTTTATTTTTATTATAGGTTTCATCTTTTGATGAATAATGAATAATAGTAAAATTTTATTAAAAAATATCTTTCAATATGAATAATTTATAATGATAAATTATATTTTAAATTGGTTGTAATGTAAAATTTAATTTATTATTTATATATTAACTCAATTTATTTCATTGGAATCGTATTCATATTTAATTTGGATATAAAAACATTTCAAACGTTTGACCAATTTCAATTTAATAACCTGCTTTCTGATTTTTTTTGTTTAAAAAAATATAAATTAAATCTACCATTTATGTGAGTTTAGTTTGAAACAATAGATTAAATATTTGGATAATCATAATTAATAATTTATATTATGTTAAAAATCTTTTTTTACAAATAATATTAGTGATAAAAATTTATATTAATTATAGTGATTAAACTAAATATAAAATTTTCTTTGTGGTTAATCATAAAAGATAAAAGATAAGGTGTGGAGATGTCCCAAAACATGTCGAAACCCTATTCTGTGAAAATATTTAGACCATGTCTCATATTATACGAGGAATGGTAAATTATTGGATGCAGAAGAGAGTAGGGATACCTCCCAATATTGTTTACTTTTTTGTATTTATAAGAATCTAGTCCACTATGAAAGGGAATTCACGTTCCCAACATCTTCACACCTCCCAAGACATTATCCTCAGTAAAACCATGATGAAAAATTCCCAATATACATATCCCAAACCATAATTTTCACTTTGGTTGAAATCCAATGATGGAATACATATTGTGAAAACCAAAGGTATTTACTCAAACAAGAGGTAGTGTTAATCAACATGCATTTTTTTCCTTCCAGAAATCATTCATTTAGTATTATACCTTTATTATATACAAACATATGTACTAGAAATGTAAATTTATTTTTTAATTCTATGATCATTACCTACCCCACACACACTTCAATCTATTTGGATACAAAATCATCATTCGTGTGTAGAGTGGACTACCAACTCCTGAAATGATGTCATTCACTTTTCCATTACCACTACTAAAGGTTGGGAATAATGATGGATATAATGTTTTTATATAAAATTTATAACATATTTTTACCAATGGATTAATTATATCATATAATAAAATATTAATTTTTATATGAAATGGGATATGAAAATGAAATTCTTGTCTATGATGGACTACCACCTCTAGAAGCGATGTGAAGGGGTTTTCACTAACATGTTACATGGAAGGTAATTAGGGTAAATATAAAGAATATATATGATATAAATTAAATAATTATGATATTAATTACATAATTATTTATCTATAAAAATAATTTATCGTTTTCTTCTTACCATTTCACACACTGAAAAAGTTGTAAGGTCACTCATGGATTTGTGGACTACTTCCTCCTTAAAGTGACCGGAATCACATTTTTCATCACCAAATAAAAAGAATGATATTAATAAGTATATAGAATTAAAATTTTAGGTATTAATTATATATTTATAATTCTATAAATATAAATTTTACTTACATTATTTCCATAATGATCATTTAAAATATAGAAATGTTACACATGCGTACACACAACCTGGCTTCTCCATGATTGTAATATTAGTTCATTTTTCATAAATACCATTCATTATATGTTTTAAAAGTATAAATTATCTATAAATATGATATTTATTTAAATTTAATTATTCATTATATTTCGAAATAATGAAACATTTGACGATAGTCGACCTACCAATTTCGTTTTAGAAAAATAATCTCATATAATCAAAGAGCCTTCAATAAAATTAATTGAATAGGAATCTTTATATAACATGGTAATAGGTGAAAAAAAGTAATAATAATACTTAATATTTTTCTCAAGAAAATAAATAATTAACAAAATTTTATTATTCTAGAATATGAATACCGAAATGATGAATCAGACTCATGGTAAGGGACTCGTCTCAATCTAATTTGATTAAGGAATTTTTTGATGTTATGAACCATTATTATTTTATATAGTGTATAATAATCCCATTTTAGATTTTTTGTCTTTAAATTATATTTTATTGTGATATTAATATATTTTTTAATTTTATTGTTTAATGGGTATTATTATTCTATTGTTTACTAAGTGATAAGGGTCATTTCCTTAAAAAATAATTTTTAAATGTTTTTTCTCAAACATTCTTCCATTTCATTGTTTATGTTTTTAAAATGAGTTTATTATAATAATAAACATACAAATTATATTTTCTGTGTATAATTTTTTTTCAAAGGGATTCTTTTCGTGTATCTTACATGAAATGCATTAACAAATGAAAAAATAGATTTTCTATTCCTAATGTACACATGGATAATGAATTTTCTGCCACTGTGACGATTATATGATTTGTATATTCCTATAAAACAATTAATTATTTATTAAATGAAAAACACAGCTTCCCCATTTTAGTTATTTTTTTAAAAAAATTTATTTCAGTGAAAATGTTGTTTTGATAATGAAAATGTCATATTTAATGAAAATTTTAAATTTTAAAAAAGATATTTTCATATGGGTTTAAAAAACATAAAATGGTTTTATGAAAAAATTATTTTATTCAGGATAGGTGACTTCAAAATTATAAAAAACGGGCGAGCCTAATATGTCTTTTATGAATATATGGGCCACGTTATAGCTCACATGTGAGCCTAATATAGCTTTTATAGAGTGTCCATCCCTATTAATGCTCATAAAAACGAGTCAGCCAATATATATCTTATATAATGGATTGAGAACTATTATAGATCATAAGTAACACAAATATAGGTTCTATTAAGGGTGATTCCCATTATAGATATCTGATGCGCCATATGAGGAAAATATTGGATGTTTTCATTATAGTTGTTCAAATTAAAAGTTGTTTAAAAATTTAGAGGAATGTGATGCTCTAATTTTCCAAAATATGTTTTAAATTATTATAATGGGTTTTAGTGATTTTCATTGATAAAAACATGTGTCTGTTTTTCATTTTAAAATGAGTTATTTTATATTCTCAAAGAACATTAATGATAAAACTAAGCATTTTATGAGTTTTCATGTTTTTATAAGACTACCCTATTTCCTTTTTGTGTATACCTTAAAAAGATATTTTTTATCATCTAATTTATTTTATTTTTTAAATGATGGTTAAGTGAATGGATGAATTAATGTTGAATAATGGGAAAACTTTTCACAAAATATATAATATTTCTAAAAGATTATTTTCTGGAGACAAAAACATATACTACTAGAATGTTTCAAATTCATAATATATTATTTGTAATTTATGATTTATGTCCAAATTCTATAATAATCTATTCCTAAAAATATAATCAAAGAGAAATGGTAAATTATGGAAAAAAAATTAATAATTGGAATTATTTATGGTTTTTGGATTATATTAGATATCAAAGGATTGTTAAGAAAACAATAGATGTTGTGATTATATTAAAAACATTCCCTTGGATGTGTTTTATATTAATATAAAGATTAAATGATATAGAATATGATTATTTCCCCATTTGTTTCCTAAAATAATTTTATTCAAAATTGTTTTCAATAGTGAAAATAGGGAAGTTATAGACATAAAGAGACAATAGTATAATAGAAATCCTAATCACCATCCCAAGATGGTAGGAATCAGAATATAATAGTTTTTTATTATAATGGATCGAAATAAAAAAGATAAAAATTGTGGTCCTATAAATGATAGATATAGACGGGGTCTACCGCAAAGGAACATGTATTTTGTGGAGCATTTCATGAGGTAACTTCCCCAATCATTTATTATTTCATCTAACCCTATGTTATCCAAATGATATATTAATTCCCTCGAGAATATATTTTATGTCATGTGGTGTAATGAACTATTGAAGGAATCACGTTCCATTTATGGTTTTGAATGTGATATTGATTAATGGTGGACTTTGGATAAGAATTCTATAGGGAAATATAATCTTTATTCCATGGAATTGGTAAAATTAATCGATATTTTTCAAAAAAAAATATTTATATGAGTCGGATTGAATATGGATGAAAAAATAATTCTTTGAATTGAGGTTGAATAATAAAGATTATGTTTTAGTATATGAAGAAAAATAAATAATATTGGATATATATGTGCTAGTTTATATTCATGATCCTGATATAAATATTAATAGGGCATAATGAGGACTGAAACCAATTATATGATTATATTTTGCACCATGAGAATCTAAAATTTATGATATTGTTGTTTTTTGTTGAAAGAATGTTTAGATTCATATTTTCAACCCTTATTTTCTAAAAGATTATAAGAGTAAGAAATATTATATTTTATAAGAAATAGAGAATAAATATATTATTTTTTATAGAGTTCAAACAAAAATTTATTCTTAATTTGGTTAAATACAGTTTTGCAAAATTATGTTTGGACCAATTTTTTTTACCGATTTGGTATGTTTTGTCAAACAAATTTTTGAAAGAAAGTAAAAGAACCCTATGATATCCATTATTGAGATTATATATGTCTAATAAGTAATATGATTCTTTATATATGATGAGCTACTACATAAAGATAGTGAGTGTCCAATGTAACATAATCTGGGTAGAAATCATCCTGATCAGATGCAAAAAAGGGGTGTAAAATCATTATATACATCTAGAGTAGATGTTTATTTTTCTGGTGAAGTGTCGAAATCTCTAGGGAGATTTGTTTTCCTCTTTTAAAAAAATACTCTCAATGAACTATGAAACCATCTTTCAATGTTTTATGTTGTTGAAGTAAATTGTTCGGAATTTATTGAGTTTTCATAGATATATGAAGTATATGTATTCGAGGTAATTTTTTAATGAATAATTCATTTACATGTTATTGGAATATGATTAATGGTATTTAAGACTATTAGTGTGTAATAACCCTCAAATTCTCATTGAAATTATAGTACAAAGAGTCATTAGTGGGACATAAGAGACACCCCAAGACAACAAAGGATGACAATAAATGATGAAGGGTTTCAAATACATGTGATGAATGATTCACCATTTAAGTAATAAACCAATAAAACAAAAAAACATCACAATAAAATTAACTAAATGTTGGATAAAAAAATAAAGGCAAATAAACAACATTCATGTATATCAAAACCATATCAAAGTGTGCCATATAAGAAGACCAAAAAGTATAAAAGTACATAGCATATAAATAACCAAATAATATCAAGATAACAAAAGAATCCATTCTCCACAAGCTCCAAGCTCCACAATCATAGGATAGAATAAGATTCATGAGGTAGTGCTAAAAATGTGGGAAACGTTACCTTTCCCCTGTCCTGGAAGATAGCATATGAAAAAGACCCAATGTTCCAAAGTAAGGGTGAGTCAAAAAATCATTAAGTTATCTCCATTGACTTCCCAACTCAAGCAACTAGGATATATAATTTATCCATATTTATATAATATAGTTTATATAAAACCATTTACAAAAATAGTTTATACCCAAATATAATTTTTTTTATAAAACCACTTTAATCAAGTGAAAAAAACTAAATGAAACCAATTTCAAAGAAGTTATTTTCCTAGAAAAGTAATTAATAAAATATGAAAATAAATTATTATTATCATTTCTAATACTTGTTTCTTAGTTCAATACAGACCCACACATGCATGCTTCATTTGATAGGTCTATACACATGACCAGTCTCTCCCCTAATTACCTTGTGTATCAATGACTCACACCCCTGATCCAGGGTCACGTCCCTAGTACCCTAATGGTAATTTTCCCTTATTAAAGCATTTTTAATAATGAACTCACACCCACACCATTTCTTTTAATTATTTTCATTACCAAAATAAACTTCTTTAATAAAATTGAACTTTTATTGAAAACCAAATAGCAACCAATTTCACAAATTATTTTATTTCAATAAAACATTCTATTTTATTAAAAACATCAAATCCCAATAATGTGACAATAATCCAAAAAAAATCATCTTTTTAAAATCAATATTTTAAAACCAAGAACAATAGAACATTCCTCAAACACCCAATTTCCATATTTCACAAACATTCACTCAATAGGGATTCCAACAAGTGTTCAATCAACCAAGTGTCATTAAATTGAACCCAATACATTAAATTTAAAATAATTACAATCATTTATACTACGTGGAGTCGAGAAAGATGCCTCTTACCTTGATGTTTTTGATTAAATTGTACGACGAACGAAGAACGCACCAGAAAACATGGTCAATTCTCCAAGAACATACATTATATAACATATCATAGAAATACCAAGACCAAATATAATCATATTTGGAATTAACAGACCTATATTTTCCCATAATTGGAGAAAATCAAAGAAAACATGAGAATTAGACAATTAGATTTATGTAGATCTTGAAAACTACTTATGAGAAAAGAAGAACGATCACATACCACAAGAATTCAGCTTCGATTCACCAAGGAAATCCTTCGTATCGCCTTCGGACTGATGGGAGAACCTTCGTTGTCCTTACGAGAAGAAAATCATGAGTCAAGGCTGGGTTGGAATAAAAATGGGGGAGTTATTGAAAAAACGTGTGAGATATTATTTTTAAGGATTTCATAATGACTCTACACACCATTTAACTGCATGGTTTGGAAAACCATGTGATGACCATACGGTAGACACTGCCCACATGGCTTAACCTTACTTGTTCTCCCAAACCGTGCATCAACTATGCTGGAGCTGTTACCTCAAGGGGACTACTACGCAGGGTTTGGCTACATGGTTAGGAAAAGTGTGTGCCTCCTATACGACTTCAATTCCCCCCCCCCAAAACACTTCCAATGTTCTACCTCCTCTACCATCCATCACCCATAAAATCTATAACCATAAAAAGTATCAAGTAAGGGTAACCTGATAGAAACTGAGCGTACTAAATAGTGTTAATAAGATCATTAAAAACATTGTTTTTAGTTATTTTTTTAAAAAATAATTATTATTACTAAACCATTCGTGTTACATTTTGTGTTTAGTGATTAACTTATTATATTTCAGAACGTATATTAAATATATTTATTTTGGATAATGGTTATATAATGACGTAAAGTCATTTCACTCATTTATGAATCTTATGATTCATTAAATGTGAATTTCAATTCAAAAAAATATAAACGAATCATGTTTTTTATATTAATTTATCAATGATAGGGATGAATTGAATAAAGATAGAATCCCAATAATTGGATTAAATATTTCTTTAGAGATAAAAAGTTATCAATTAGTTATGTTTCGTTATATTTTTAGATGGTGAATGAATTTATCTAAATTAAGAAATTAATATTGATATATATATATATATATATATATATCATATTATATTCATTATTGGTGAATCAGAGGTACTTTTGATTATCTCGTATTTAGGTTATTTATTCCCCTAAATTTTCATGCATCATTCACATTCCTATGATAAATAATCTCAATAACTCTCAATAGTTATTTACACTTTTCTTCAATACGTAGATATATTATCCTACTTGTAAACCTTGAAATTTTTCATTCTAGGTAATATTCATATGTCCTTTTATGTCTTATTAAGAAGATATTTTATTAAACTTTTTTATGTTTGGGTTTCCAAAAAAATGAATTTTCAATTTTTCAATTCTTTATTATCGATGTAAAGTTCAAATTGTATGGATGTTAAATAGGGAGAGGATAAAACAACTCGAGACTTTAAAATAAGAAAATTATATTTGATATTTTAATAGATAGGAAACATAGATTTTAACTTTTATTACATACATCACTCAGTGTTTCTTATGATGCACTCAATAATGAGTTTCTCCAATACCTTGCATTATAAACAAAAAAAAGTTTTTCCAAATAAGTATACTATTAATATTATTATTTTATATAAACATTATCCAATATTGGTTATATTAGAAGTTATTAATATGATTAAATAAATTATGTAAATATATTGTTGAATTAGTTTGTTACTAATTAATTAAAAATGAATATGAAATCCAAATTAATATAAATGAAATGTTTTTACAAGAAATTTTCTTTACGTGCGGAAAGAATTATATCATAGAAGATTAAATTAGTTTCTATTAGTGAATTATATTACTAACATTTAAGTATTTTTTTAAATATATATTTTCAACATTAATCTATAGATTTTCTACCCATATGATTTGAACACTTTCCTATTTTAAGCATAAAAATATTTATTTTTCTAAATAAAATATAACAGCCATTTAATAGTGAACATTTTTTAATTTGTTTTTTTAATTTTGAAAATTTTATTTGTAAAAATAATCATCATTTTTGAATTCATAATTTTTATATTATATTACGGTTAATTTTTGGTATTTCTCTAAGAAGTTTCATTTTTTGATAAATATTAAAAAACACTGAATTTTAATTGGAAACTGATTTTTCATGTCAATAAATTACAACGTTAAATTATATTTTAAATTTGTTTTATTGTAAAATTAATTCAATTATGCACATATTAATCTAATTATAGTAATTCTAATCATTTTAATTTTGAAATTTTAAATAAAACATTTCAAACATAAACCATTTTCACATTAAAAACCAATTTTCTCATCACGTCTATGAGACTAATATTAAAATAAATTCTTCCATTTCATTGAGTTGAATCTGATAAGGTGTATTAAAAATTTTTAATCAAAATTAAAAAAAAATTATAGAATGTTAAAATTATTTATAATTCAAATAAAAACTAGTTATGTAAACTAAAATTAATTATAGTGAATGACGTAATAAATGAGCTTAAATTGTGTATAATATTCAAATATAAGGTAGTTAAATTACCGAAAACATTGTACAACCCTTGTTTTTTACCATATTAAATAACTATTACCAAATTTGTTTAATATGTATCATTTTTGGATTCATAAGGGTAATGGAGACTACAAAATATGATTTACTTTTTAGTATTTACAATAATTCCACTTCTCATCCACTATAAAACAGAATTCACACACCCTACTTATTAACATATCCCATAACATTTGGCTCCATAGAAATCTAAAAAATCACTTCAAAACATCCCTCATCTATTCCTATAATCATTAATTTGGATAAATTTAACAATTTACTTTACTGAAAACTAAAATATGTTACCCGAAGAAGAGGTTATGTTCATCAACATGGATTTTTCTCTCTCTTAGACTCATTCAATTCTTATTGTACCAAAATTATATAATAACATCATTATAATAAATAGAATTATATTTTTTTTGTAATTCTTATTACCTACACCCACAAAACCATCCATCAAATGGGTTATGAAATCATTATTTATGTGTACAGTAAACTACCACCTCACGAAATGATATTGTTCGTTTATCAATTACCACATATCACGTTTGGGAATAATGATGAATGTAATGTTTATATATGATATTAATTAAATATTCACATATATATAGTATTATAACATATGAAACATTTTTACATTTCATACTGTATATGATATGTTAACATCAATAGTGTGTTCGATAGACCACTACATCATGAAGCGATGTCTAGCGTTTTTTCAATAATGTTTTACATGGATGGTATTAAGTGAAAATATAATGAATATATTATATACATAAAATAATAATAATATTAAATAAATAATATTATTTTCATCTAATATAATATAACATATTATTCTTATAAATTCTCACACTGAAGAAGTGATAACATCATTTATGAACATGTAGAATAGTGCCTCCTCAAAGAGCTGTGATTCTTATTTTTAAAAAACATTAACACGAATTATATATATAATTATATGAAATTAAATAATATAGTATTTTTTATATAATGAATATTTATTAAAGATAAATTTTTCTTTCCTTTTTTCTATAATGATCATTGAAAAAATGGAAGTGTTACTCATGTGTTTGTCCAACCTACCTTCTCCATGATTATAACCTAAATTAATTTTTAATAAATACCATTAATAAATGGTTATAAATGGATAAATTATATATAAATATGATATTTATTTCATGATAATAATTTTTTATAATTTTAAATAATTAATCCGTTGATTAGAGTTGACCTACTGAGGTCATTTTTTAAATTTATGATTAATATGGTCAAGGGTCACACATAAACATAATCGAGTAAGTGAATGTATATAACATTTTTAAAAATGAAATAAATGTAATAAATGTAATAAAAATGTGAAAAATTTTCTCAGTAGTTTGAGTAATTAACATATGCTTATTATTCAAGAGGAAAAATATTTACGTGATGATTTAGACTCAATGTAATGAACTTCATCTCAATCTCTTTTGTTAAGGAATAATTTTATTTTATGCATATTTTTTCCTGTATAAGGTTTATATATGACCTATTTTAAATGTTATACCTTAATATCCCTATTATAAATATATTTAAATTTATTTTTATTGTATTTGTTTAATTTTTTTAATTATTCAATTGTTTCTCGTCTAACAATAGACATTTACTTTTAAAATAATCTTTTAATGTTTTTCATCAAACACCCTTCCTTTTAAATTACCTTTTTTTAATACGATTTTTTGAAAATAAAATATATTTAAAATATAATTTATTTATCTAAATTTATTTCAAAATAAATATTTTTATGAGTCTTTTATGGAATTTTTTAACAAACAAAAAAATTGATTTTCTATTATTAAAATAAATGATGAAAATGATGTTTCCACCGTTGTTAATTTTATTTGAATTCTATAATCTTTTTTAAGCTTACATGGAATTTGAAATGAAAAACCCTCTTTCCCGTTTTATTGGGATTTTTCTTATTGAAATAGATTTTTAAAAGAAAATTGTATTTTATTTACCAAAAGTGTTTTTCATATGGGTTTAAAATATTTTTTAAAGGATTTTAGGATGAATGTGTTTTATTTTTGATATGGGAATGGAGAATTATATTAAACGGTTGTTTCCAAAATAGATTATGAATTCTTTTACCCATTATATCCCATGGGTGTTCCAGATATAGCTTATATGAAGGTTTTATCCAAATTATAGATCATGGGTTAAAGTGATATAGATTTTTAGAATAATGATCCCCATTATAGATGACCAATGTATTGGTAAATTATGATATTAAAAGTTTGATATGTGGTTATTAAAATTAAAAGGGTCTTTTAAAGGGGGTTTTATAAAGTAATGATCAAAGTTCCTGAAAGTTGTTTTAATTTCTTCCTATCGGTTTGAATGATTTTTATTTAGAAAAGTGAGTGTGTTTATTTCATGTAAAAATGTTTCATTTCATATTCTCAATGAATGTTTTAGGTAAAGGTAAATGTTATGAATGTTTTAAATTTTTTCATAAGACAAATTGGTTTCATTATTTATGTATCAGTTATTATGGTTTCTGTGCAGATCATACCTTTATAGATATTTTTTGTGGGATGGGTAAAGGAAAGGAAGAAATAATTTTGAATGTCATGAAGAGTTTTGAGGAATGAATTAATGTTTTTATTAATGTTTTTATATAGTTCATAAAATGGATACTAATCAGATGTGTCAACTTTTTATTACATATTTTGTAATGAATGAGACATCGATTACTTATTTAAAACTAAATACTTGAAAAGAACCAAAAATTGGGAGAAATTAAATTATTGACTAAAATATATGATTATTTAATGTTTAAGGCTAGGGAATTATAATCTAGGTGTTATAGAACCTAATATGAAAAAAATGAAGTGGGAATAACATCAGGTTCTTGGGGTCTTATACTAGAATATTGAACACATATTTACCCTTCATCGAATGTGATTAGCATTCATGAAACCATCTAGGATTTTGATCCACTATGATTGAATTAATTCATGCATAATAATGAATGTGATAATTCCTTATAAAGCTGATGAAACACTTGTAAAAATTCTAATTCTACATATTACATCTTATTTATTTCTTCATTAATGGTAGTTAATCATCATATGGATTAATTCTAATAATTATTATCATTCTTATATTATGAAGTATTTCATAAGACATGGTATTCATAGATAATGACTTTTAAATATGAAATAATTTAAACATACCCCATGATTGGGATATGTAGTTTTAGGTAATGAAATATTTATTCCTTACTATAGGTTCTCAAATGTACCTCTTGATTTTTCATAAGTTCTAGTGTGGAATAATATTCCATTATTAATGTTATGACTCAATCGTTAAATATAGTTGGGAATATTATATCATATAAAAATAGTATTTCAAATATATCATCTATATTATAATTTTACATTGATGGGTTATAGATTATCTTTCTTCATAGGATTTTATTGGCACTCACCAATGTATAGTTCACTCATATATTATCTTCAGTATTGAATTAGTGTTATTTCATTCGAACATATTCAACATACAAACATGTTTGATGATCACCCACATAAGCCATTTGTGTAGTAGTATGTAACTTACATACTTTAAAATAATCATCATCTTTTTCATCTCTTCTTATCTCCCTCTCTCAATGAACTTCTTTCCCCACAATTATCCATATCTCTATGCACACATCTTTACATAAACTCCAACCTCCCTCTCCACATCAAGTAGCATATTTTATATTTTATTGTAAAATAACTATATTAATTATCAAAGGAAACAATAATATATTTCCCCAGATCAATTTGAAATTTCAATTTCTTAATTTAGCTTTGTACCTACCATGAAATTCTTCTCATTTTATTATAATAAAAATATGAGCCCTTCGATCATATTAACATATTTGGTAACCTTATATTTATTTAATATATTATTTGGATGACTTTTATACCCTATATGTGATCCAGATCATAATGATGTAGTTTTTTGTTAACTTCTTCCCCAGTCCATAACATTAATTATTTAGTAATGTATTTAACCCTTTCTATAATAAGAAATAATTTTATAAATGAAATTACATTATGAATTATTTATTTCCTACAATGTAATATATTTAAAATATGTGTTCAATATTTTTAAAATTATTATTTTGGTATATTATAAAATATAGAAATAAGTAAACTATCATGCTTAAATACAATTAAGAATCATAACCATTATCAATATAGTAATTCTATTGGGGTGTTATGATTATAATAAAATATGGGTTATAATAAAATCTAATTTATATATATATAATAATCTATGTCCTCACCCTATATAATCATACCAAATGATTCCATTTTTTAGGGAATTAGAAGGGGATAAAATCACCTTAATTTTCCCTAGTCCAACCCAAATCCATAATTCAAAAACCTAATTTCATGAAAAAACATTTAATTGGATAAGATTAGGTGTATATAAATCACCACCCAAACCATTTTCGCTGAACCACCCAATAAAAGGAAATCATCGATTAAATTTCCATTAGAGAATATGCTATAGTAATAAGGTGTTAGTA
This sequence comes from Viscum album, assembly GCA_963277665.1. NCBI lineage: Eukaryota > Viridiplantae > Streptophyta > Magnoliopsida > Santalales > Viscaceae > Viscum > Viscum album. Next base: position 2,056,790,491 of record OY728133.1, on the reverse strand, counting down.
TCTCTATACCAGTAGAATAAATTTATATATTTTCATTTCGATAAAATAATAATTATATTTAAATGTTTTAATTATTAAGTTATATATATATGGTTATATAATTAGTTTGAAAAAATTATTTGTTTTGATACAATGGAATTAATTTTTTATTTTTTAATACATATATTTGCAATAAAAACACTATTTTTAGTAAAATAATTAATTGTGAAGTAATTTTTTTTCAAATAATGTTCTTATAAAATAATATTTATTTAAATATAATTTTTTTTGATTAAATCCCATATTTTTTTATAAGGATTGAAATGTTTTTACTGTTGTAAAACCTAGAAATTTACAATAAATATGGAACTATATTTTGTAGTGTATATTACTATATTTGGAAAATCTTAATGGTACAATATATATAATTTTTTATTCAGTTTCTTGAATTTTATAGTGGTAAATTTCTTATAATTTTCTAACAAAGATGAATTTGTAGGTAAAACATTTCTATATGAAATAATGACATCATAATAGATCAAAAATGAAGTAAAAAACTATAAAATGATACCATTAAAAACATGGTTTTCACTTTAAATGTTTTTAAATGTTATTTGATTAATTTTACAAACCTATAATTAATCATTCAAAAACTATATTGAATTTTAAGGGTTTTAAAACAATTCATTATAAACATGACTCACTTCCACATCAGTAATGGTATAATTTTAATGGTTTTAGTTATTAACCTAAATATTTAATATAATCACCTAAAAGTTTTTAGAAACCATTGTATGAAACCATTTAAGAGTTCGTGTTTTTTATTATTTTATAACATGGAGTCCCAAACCAATGTTAAAAAGTCAATAAATAATTCCACTAACATTTTATATAAATACCCACAGATCCTCCCACTACACTTCACTCAAAACCCATTGTGTATTATCTTCCAATGACTATATCTCTCTAAATGACTCCAAATTTGTTCCAAATCACTTAATATGCTCTTACCAAGATTTCTGTAGAATCCTCTATTACAAGGGATTATTTTATTCATTTTCTTTCTTAATGTAATATATTTTTATTAATATTTATGGTTAGTAATTGGTCATGACTAATACTATTTTTAAACACCCCCTTAATGTACTTATTATTCCCATATAATTATATAACACCATTCAAACTCAGTAACCCCTTCCATAATCCTTTATATAGACATGTTATGGTGATAGAATTATTCAATGCTTTAACAAACCAAAAAATCATTTTATGAATACCAAACCGAATTTATATATAAGGGTATTAAACTAGTTATATCATTGCATCATTTATTGTGGAATATCATGTATTAAAACTAAAAATCATAATCATGGAATCAAATTGAATAAATGAAATTCTTATGTTGTATTAACTATGTTGAACACATATTTTTATACGTGATATGAATATGAAAAATTGGAAAAAAATTATATAACCCAAAAATAAATTGGGGAATATTTTTATCTCATGAGATAATATTTACAGTGAATGTGATGTTAGCCTAAACACGTTATGTTATGATGTCCTAGTGGATATCCATGACATATTCTTATGATGTCATGTTTTTTTCTTTCCCTATTTATATGATCCATGAAGTTATCACCATATATCAAGATTTGATATTCATGAGTATAATTGCTACCACTATATGCCGCAATTTTGTTCCAACTGAATCACCTATTTTTCATTAATTTATTTTCCTCTTTTATAATTACCTTATCGGGCTTCATAGGTCATCCATTTCTTTGGGAAAACCCTAGTTTTTCAGATGATGTATTAAGAGATGATTTGATTTTAAGGGAATTCTATGATGTTTTAAAATAATGATTTTGTACCCCTAATTAAATTAATTGTTCTATATATGTAATTAACATCAATACACGTGACCTATAGATATTTTGGGATTTTATTTTTTCAAAAAATCATGATATAATGTTTATGTAATATATGAGGTTTTATCTGTCTTGTATGATAGTTCTATAATTGGGACAGATCCTAGCATTTGAGGAGTTTGGTTTGTGAGGTCCCACTAACCCTAAAAGAGGTTTATTTGGAAAATGAAATAATGATTTGGAGGAGGGGGGTTAATCCCCTCAAAATAAATAAATATTGATTTTCATACATACTTATCATGTAACTCTTACATATTAAAATATATTATTGTATACAAATTACTTAACATAAGTAGAATTTTAGTAACTGTTATGTATCATAACAAAATATAATATAACACTTATTCATCATATATAATCTATAGGAAAACATTATAAAATAACGGGCTACTTCTAGCAACTCTCATATGTTACCTTTGCCTCAGATAAACACTTTAATACAATACTTGAAAAAAAATAAGTATTTTCTTTTTCCTTAAATCAGTTTTTTTATCATTAAATTAAATACTTGTATATTTTAATTTTAAAAATATAATCCCTTGTGTACCAACATTATATACTAAGGAAATTTCCAATTAAATTAACCTTTTTTTCTCTAAACAATGTGATCATTATGTAATGGGACTTTAATAATATTTATACCCATTTCTGTTTTACAAATTAACTTATGGACCAAGACATTACTAATATTTTGACCCTTTTGTTCTCAGTGTAGATTGACTAAAACATACTATAATATTATTAATTTCTAGACCTAGTTTTTTATAGAACATAAATCACCAACAATTCCTCCAATAAATACTACACCGCATAATGAAATTAAGACATTAAAACATCCTTCACACAACATGATAAATCATATCTAATGTGAGTTTGAAATTGTTAAATGAATTAAATGATAATTTATCATATGAATCATATAAAATCCCCTCTTTTACAATTATTCTTCAATAAATTATCAATACATAAAACTCTACATAGTAACAATAATATCCACCTGGTCACACCCACTTTATATACAAACAAAAAAATTATTGATGAGGTCAATACATTAACAATACTACTTTCTAAAATTTATATAAAATTACAAAAAGATATACTAATTTAATGATTTTAATAATTCTCAATATATATTTTCCTTTATTTAACATCAATATATATATCAATATATTTGATCTATAATAAAAATAAACTACGATTGATCTTCAAACAACATTGGGATTTTTTTCAGTACATATTGTTTTTGGGGTAAGAAATTTTCCAAGGGGTTTGAATCCAAAATTTAAAATTGATGGACCTAATTATGTCTTCTTACTTACTATAATTTTAAAATTTTTTGGTGGAGTTTTCGAGAAGACATTTTCCAAAATCGATGATATGGGAATTAAGGCATTGGATTTTAATTAATCCATAATTTCTTCATTTAATCTATTTTTAATCATTCATAGGAATTATAATATGTATAGAATCTAATTAGAGTTGTATGGAGTGTCACGGTTGGTGAAACCCACTAAAATATAACCACATAGAGAGTTGGATACATAGAAATAATTATTTCATGAGAATAATTCATTCTAACTTGGGGAATTCCCAAGATTGATGAATTTTACATAATCATTAGTTAAAGGGGTTCATTCAAATGAATCCCTTGATCTGTCTAAATGATTATTACATGAGTATTGAGGATTCCAATTTCATCCTATACAATTACTGGTGTAAGATATTTAATCCTACATGGGCATATTTTCCCATTGATTTAATCATGTAAAGATTTCATGGACTGAGATTGTATTTAAAATAGGCTTTGATATCCCACACTTATCTATACACAACTTATCATTCTTAATTTTAAATGTAGATAGAATGTATTTTAGTGATCTTAACTGATGCAAGGATCCCACTTTAGACTAATTCACATAAAACCCTCTAAAATTTAATTTTCATTCTACAAGGAAGAATATTTTTAAATAAGTTCATAAAAATCCCAAAACAAAAGTTCATAAAATTCAAATGTAATTGAAAAATTATTTAAAACAGTAAAATCATTTTTTCCTAATATCACAATAAATTCGAAATCAAAGAAAATCATTATTTAAATATTATCAATATAAGGTATAAATATATTATGAAAATTAAAAATCATTTCTAGGATTTTTTTTCATTTAGATAATTATAAAAATAATAATATTAAAACATATATTTTTTATTATTTTTTTATATTTTATATTTTAAATATTGTTAACATATTTTAGAAATGAAGAAACTTGTCCATATAATCTTTAAACCTCTCTATAAGTGAAACTCAATCTTTATAGTCTACCCATGCTATTAATTATTACCTTTATCAAAAAACATACCATTAATAATAGTAATTACACTATTTTTATTAGGAATATTTCTTAAACCCCATACGATACTTATTATACAATATTTTAAGGATATATCTTTTAATTCTCTTAATTTATTCCTTCCAAAATGATTTAAGAACTGGTTATTTCCAAAAATATTTATATATTTTCAATATATTTGTAAATCATTTAGTTGACCATTTTATATTTTTATGCCATATTATTTCGTTGTATTTTATTTTGATTTTTGATTTTTCTATAACCACTATTTGTTGAGAAAAAATCGGTCAAGGTATTATTGAAGAATTTTGGGTTGATTGTGTTTGTCTATATAGCAAGTTTACATGGTCAATTTTGGAGTCCCATAGATATATTTGAAATAATAAGTTGAAAAAGATATATGATAAATGAATGGATGTTATGGAGGTGGTATAAAAAGATTATATACAAGGTGCTATCATTTTCCTGTTTTTTCAAAAAAAAATTGGTCCAGCATTTGGAGAATGGAGAAAGGTGTTTTTTAAAAGAAATTTATGTGAAATAGTGAAGTTGAATCTAAATGTGTTTCTATAGTGTAGTTTCATTATAAAAACATAAAAAAACAGAAAAGGAATGAGAAATGAGACAGATTGGTTTTAGAGTGAATAGTTGTTTTCTTGGGCCTGTGAAATAAATAAGATGTTATCAGCGTGAAATAGGCTTACATACCCATTTCAACAACCAAAATGGTTATAAAAACTCTAAGAAGGTCATACATGGAAAAGGTAATATCTGTATAGATCTTACATGTAGGGTCCAACAAACCTATAAATTGATGGCTACCCCCTTTATTTTCATATCTCATCCCTTGAGAAAATATGAGGCTCTAAATCACATAAAAAATACGTGAAAAGGTAGTTTCATATCAGAAGGGAGTTGAAAACAAGCGGTTTTCTGAGACAAAACATAAATGTTGAGTATAAGAAATTAATGTTCTGTACAAGACACCCAAAAGTTTTCATGAGAGAATGATTTTTTCTAGTACTTATTTGGTAAATATTAATTCATCAATTGGATGAATGTGTAACATAATGATACGATAAATGATTTGTAAAACATTTTGATTAAAGAAATTAATGGAGGATCTTATAAATAAGAAATGATAAAACATCAGTTGAGAGAGTATCATGCTTTCATTTTGTCATTGGTTGTAAACCATGATGTATAATGAGTCTACTTCAAACATTGTAAATATCAGTGCACTTTTAGTGCATTAGTTATATTAGAACATTAGAATTTTATGATCCTTTGACATAGCCCAGTGATTGTGAAAGAAGTAAAATTATTGTGTCTAGTTTATGTTTTAATTACTTCCCAAACATTTCATAGTGAAAGAGATAGATAAGGGGTTTTAACTATGAAACAAGATCCATAAGGGGAAGTAATTTTAATTTTTCAAACCCTAATTCAAACCTCCACTCTAGATATTTAACCTAGTTGGTCTAATAGTAGTGATTTTTTTATATTTTACATATTCATTTTAATTTTTATTTCAAACAGTTTTACATATTCTACATATAAATAGAATATATTTTATCATATTATTATTACTATTATTATCACAAGAAAATTATGAATTTATTATAATATATAATTTATATTCCAATTAATTATCATCATAATTATTTTGATATAATTTATATTATTTTATTTCTATTATTAGAGGTATTATTTTATTATTTCTAATTATATTTGATTTCAATTATATCTAAATATATTTTTTATTTATAAAAATATATTGTTATATTTATATCAAACATGTGTAAATTTAATTATATAAATTATATATTATATTTAATAATATTATTATAGAGGATATATATATGTATGTATGCATTTACAAATGGACGTATGTATATATGTGTTCATATTTGTACGTATATATGTATACATATTTGTATGTATATATGTATGTATATATGTAAGTAGGTTTGTAAATATATATGTATGGTAGTATTTATTTAACATTTATATATATAATTATATATATATGACTATATTAATATCGAACTCTACATTTAGAATAATAATAGATATTAATATTCTTACTATTATTAAATAGTGACCGCTTTTGGAGCGAAGAGTTACTCACCTACGACCTCCACATATTAGTGACATAAGTCAAAATATCAATTTAAGTAAATTTTATGAGCTACATTTCTAGAAAAATAAATGGGAATTGTTGCTCTAACTATAGAGAGGTGACTGTATTGGTGCATTGTAGTAGCGATTATGGATGGGGACTATAAAACGACATTTTTTGGTGTTGTAGCATCGAGTTTTTGGAGTATGTACTGATTTAGGATGAATTTTTAGTTATTTAGTGGCAATAAGTATATATATTTGGGTTATCCAATTGGTGGGGGTAATGGCTATGTCTATAAAGAGGCAGTGTGTGTGTGTGTGTGTGTTTCTGTGAAAGAGTATCCTCCTTATGACATTTTCCACCAAAGAAATACAAAGATCATTATTTACTATATTTTGTACACACACATGGATATTCATGTGGACCTTTCATGTAATCTTCATCATCAAGGACATCACAAACTATGAATTAAATCCCTACAAACACTCATCCTCGTATCCTGTTTGTTCCACCATCATCATCCAAGAACACATAGCTTGCCTCTAGCTTGTAATCATCATACAATGTTTGTTAGGACGATTCCATTAGTGAGATCCATAAAAGACCCAAAAATCCCTACCTTCATTATTTGTGTACACTATTTTATGCTTAGTGAACTAGTCACTACATTTATCATTTGAAGTTAACAAAAACCTATTACTGAACCTACTATAATGCCTTCTCCAGATCATCTAGGAACCTATGTATATCTCCAAGATTCAACCAAAGGATCCCTCCTCCATCTCTTTAGTCCATCCCTAGTGGTCTACCCCCATTAATCCCATGATTTATTATCAAAATATATTTTCATCCTCATCCATCCAAGTTAGAAAACTGATACTCCCAATATTTTATCTGATATGTTCGACACTATTATAGATTATATTGTATTTAACATTTCCATTAATCATCGCTAAAAAAAAGAATTATAAAGGGGGTAAATATATTATCAAAAAATAAAATCATTGAGAGATTGACCATTTTCAATGTTTAAAAATCCACTAAAAATGTCATAATTTTTGAATTTTTGTGTAGTTAATTGTTTCCCTTTATCATCCCTTATAAGGGATGCAATTTACCAACACTAAATAAGTACAAAAAAGGGTACCATATATATATATATATATATATATATTTGTGTGTGTATGGGTGTATTTTGAAATATTATTTACATATAATTAAATATATATTTATATAAATTCAATTTATATATATTTTTAATCATTTAAACTTAAATCTATAATATGTAAAAAATCAAATTCCATAACATAGAGTATAAATATATATATATTTATAAATATATGAATATTTAATTCTATATACATATATTTAGATTTTTATATAATATGTAGTATACATTTATTTTTACAATATACATATATATTTACAATTTCTAAATCTATTTACAATATTAATTTATATTTAATATATATATACACGATATATATATATTTATAATTATGTATATATTTTTATATATGTTTATATATACTGACACCCAAAGACACACACACAAATATAAATTTATTTATGGACATACACTAATTATATATATACACTTATATTATAAAATATCAAATGACCTTTATATATAAATATATAAATACAATAAATATAGTGTGTAGAATATATATATATATATAAGTTCTGTTGATAAATATTTTGATAACACATAGGTTCATGATATTTCGTGTTCTTTTAACATATTAAATCGTTTGGTTAAGAATATTCCTTCTCTGGAGTATAACGAAAATTTTATGAAGATCTGTTGGCTTATGCTAAACATAGTGATGATTTCACTAAATTCATTTAGGGGAAACACATAGATATTTTAAATAATTAAGAGGATTTCCTAATTATAAATGATGATTAAATTACAATTAGGAATTATAGAATTTAAATATTGATAGTGATTAAAATTTAATTTGTTTGTTCTGGTCATTTTTTAGGTATATCCCTCTTAGAGTTTATGTTGGACATTTATGGACAATTTTTTTTGGAGAGGGAGGGCCTTTGTTAAGGAAAAATCCAAATTTTCAGGGATTTATCATTAATATATTTAAAATAGTCTTGTTATAAACATGTAAAAATGGGAAACATGGGTTTCTCATTATTTTTTGAACTATTAAAGGGTCGTTTGGGAACTTTAAAAAAAGATTGGCTAAAAATCTTTCACTAGACAATTACATGTCTTGTATATGTTACATGATGTATAATATATACCAAAAAAATGTTGTGAAATGAATAATTATGTGAATTGGTTATATTATATGATAATTATTCACATCATATAACATTTGATAATTATAAATATTAAACACGGGCGATGGGATTTTCATCACATTTCATTAATTAAAAAAACTGCACAATTTGAAAGTGTTACATCCTTTTTAATTCTGATCCCCACTAGTATTAAATATATTTTGTATATGATTTGTACATTTCTTCTGTGAATACATTATTTCTCTTGAACCTTTTATGATTTACAGGACATTTTTGGGTTTTCTCATATATTTTGGAAATCCTGGTTACACATATGATATATGGTGACTTGTTTTGTTTAGAATTATTTTCCCTCTCTTTTATTTGCTATTTTGTTTCCAGTTTATATTCATGACCATGGGTTGTTTTTGTGTTTTGAACCTATAAAATATTTTTCTAGTTTTATAATGTGATTTTTCTCGCATTTTTTGATATTGGTGTTTACCATTAAAAGCAATTTTTTATTCAGTAGTTAATGATCTATATTCTAATCCTAAAAACATGGTCTAATTAATAGTCATTTCTATGAAATCTTATGATTATACTAATTTAATGTGTTTTATAATTAATATAATCATTTATAAATAGTAAATTATGGATTGAAAAATTGGTTGGGTCTCTTGTATTCAATGATTATTGCGGCATTATCGATTTTTACCCATTGGGTGAGAAAACCATTGAGTAATAATATAATAGAAAATGGTTTATTATGTTCTTATAATTAATTGAGACCTTATTTTATTTCATTATATATATATTCCCTAGGAAATGTGTTAGTTCTTATTGAAATATCTATTGATTATTTGAGATTGAAATGAATATTTAATAGAAAGGAAAATAAAGATTTTAATAATAAACTATTGTGTATTTCAGTGTGATATTTTGATATCATTTCCATTATAACATGTTGAGTTCATAATGAAATTATTATATATATGGATTTTCTTGGTGGATGAAATGATTTTATAGTAAATTTGGCATAGTGATACGTGCTGAAAATATTATATAGAAGGAAATAACCATTGATACTAGTAAAATTATTATATTGCATGATTTTCTTATGTTTCATAATTGAATTCTTATATATCAGGCTGTGACCAGTGTCTAAAATTCTTTAATGGGGGCTCTTTCTTGGATGTTGATTATGACATGTTTTGTGGTTATAGTTGTCATGGTTATGCTATATTCTCATATATATTTCATTTATATTTTCAAATAGTTTTATTGATGTGTTAAATTAATTAGTTTATTAATACACATGTTTATTGTTTTACAACAAAAATGTATTATCAACATTGTTTTTTTAATCATAGTGGTTTAGACATACTATATTTTTCTAAAACATTAATTTGGCTTTCATTTGTTACCCGATAATATTACCTGGATACTGGTTCAGATGAAGGAATTGGTCCTTGTTTGTAGTTGTTCATTTCATAGATTGTCTGGAATTTGGAGATATGACTGACCTATTGTTTGGTACATTGGTCTCCGTGTTTATTTTGGGTCAGTTGATTATTTTATTTATATTTTTCATTTTTATATTTAATACACATCATCTTTTCGTTACATTAATCTTCATTATTTGATTTTCAGTTCCTCCTTTAAATTTCTAGTTGTATGATATACTGTTTCTTCTATTTTTTTCATTAAAATGTTTTTAATTATTGTGGATTTTTTATCTATGTTTTACTCGATACTACTGTGTATAGTCTCAGCACTATACACATCACACCTTGTTGCTTGTTGGATCCTCTTGTGTAAGAGAGGTGCACATGTGGTCTAGTAAGTACCCCATTTTCAACACATGAGAGAGTTTTGGATTAGGGGTTATTAGAAGGTGATGTCAGTGTTAATGTATTTATTTTTCTATTTTGTTACTATTTAGGAAAGGTAGGTAGGATATTAGGATGTTCCAAGAATTGTTAATATGCTTGATCATGGGAGTGAAAAACCCATGTGTTGGTAATATTTTTATTTCCAAGGGATGGGATTATTTTATATGTTTCTCCCTTTTTACATTTGTGGTTTTTTCACCTTGGGTGATTCACATATTGTTTCATATTATAATTATGTGATGTTATTAGTTCTTGGGATTTAAAATCTCGGATCATAATTGTGGGATATGAGTATGGATGAATCATGATAGGTATATTGGAATATATATTAACATGTATTGTTCACAATAGAGATATTTTTATGGCTTGTGATATATATTTTCCTCATAAACTATAGTATGATATACATTTTATATATAATAAATAAAATGAATAAATTGTAAATCATGCTAAAAATTTTAATCCATGTTTATAGTGACCATGACCAGTGGTTCTTTGATTTTTTTACCTATTAATGTTGACCTTTTATTAATAGACATTTTATTATGTAGTGTGTTTTTATTATTGAGATAATTATTCATTACCATCTTCATTTTAAGTGTTAGAAGAGTGGTAGTAAACGCAATCATAATGTACCTGAGATGGATCTTCATGTACCTCCTAATGATAAAAAAAATTAACTTCACAACATCTTATTGAGGTTCATACGATCCATGGAATGGTATATTCTTTTCATTGTACCGTCAATGTATAACTTGTGAAGATATTTTTTTCTACATCATACACCTATGTTCTCTTGGGAGAGTGGCCTTTATGTTTTAAGTTATTCAGTGATTCGGTCCAAAAAATCAGTAAGCATTTTGAGATCCCCACTAATAAATGGTTGAAGCTTTCTGTGTATATGATATGTGGAAATAACAAGGATTGTTTGGATACTATAGAGAAGGATAAAAAAAATAGTTTTTTTCTTGGAAGGACATTGAGGTGAATTTTTTGATAAAATTATATATAGATATGTTGTGGGGTGTGAAGGATCATGAGTTCATGTATTAAACATAAGAGGGAATGTTATTAATGGATGGTGATTATTCATTGACCGAACTTTACTGATTTTCACCATCTTTAGTAATTTATGTGATATCCTAAGAGAGATGAATTAAAAATTGGATTCTATATGAGATCAGTTCACAAGTGATTTTTTTCTTCTACGTATTTTTTAGAAGAGTGGAATCAATAACTTGTGAAGGATGTTAATATAAAGTAGTCCCCAAGTAGAGACTATGTTTTTTCAGCATGGATAACTGAGATCAATTCCTTTGGTGGTAATTAATTCCACAATGATAGTTTCTATAAATGAATCAGTGGTATGAGAAGTCAATGATGTTGATATTCATCTTAGTACTGTGTTTTGTTTTAGTGATATCGGTGTGGAATGTTGGGACATAAGTGTCCTCAGTATATAAAACCCCCTTCGGTGTTAAATTCATGCTCGATGATGGGTAATATTTATTATTTTGATTCAAAATATATCATAGTTGTGTTTATGTAAGGGATTGTGATAAGTTCCATTTTATGGGAAGGGCTCAGTTAATCCTCCATATACACATAGCTATATTTGCACATGATGTTCAGAACATTGTATGGGATGTGGGCTGCCATCTCAAAAACTAATGTAATAGATAGAGGGATATCTCAGGGTATTTAGGCTGGAGACCATGGTAGAGGGGATGGTCAATTGAACATTTCTCAAACTACATTTTATATTATTGACTAAAGACCTTTTACCATTAAGATAATGATTCTGGTGTCATCTACCCTTGATTGCGTTTTTCTTGGTACAACAGAATCAAATTTTATTATTATTATATATTTTTAAAAAATATTTGAGATTGGTATTAGAGTTCATGGATTGGGAATTTAACATCAATACACCATTGGGTGTGTTATCATTGAATAAAAAATTGAGTAAGGTGTGTTCTCTATAGATTAATGGTCCCCATTTTTTTGGAACTATTTTTTTAGAAATGATATGTTTTTATTTTATTAATGTATGGATTTGATGGTCTTATTATATGATAATATCTACTATTATCAAAATACAATGATCTTTCTATCAATATAAGGAGATATTTTTTCACACAAGGGTGATTGGGATCTTCGGGTTGGTCCTGCTAGACCAATTCAGTCAATATTGGATTGACTCGTGGCTCAGATTAGAATCCTTTTTCTTAAAGATTGTAGAATGTAGTAGTAATTTTCCCTCTATTTTTAGACAATTTGTGATATTTATTTCATAAAAATATATATATTTTACCACCCAATATAGAGATAGGAATCATAATAGAGTTTGTGTCATGAGAAGATTTAGTTTTCATTCTATTGTATATAATGAATCCAGGATAACATTGAGAGTTAAAATTCAGTTGGAAGATCTAGAATATGATGGTTACATACATCCTTGTACGTCTCCATGGGGTTCTACAATTCTTTTCATAAAAAGGGTTGATGTTATATTGAGATTATGTTTGGATTATCAGATATTGAACCAAATGACGATCTGGAATCAGAATCCCCTACCTTGTATCAATGATCTCTTATATTATCCCAGAGGTGCTCATATATTCACCAATAAAAATTTGATATGTTGATACTATATCATGGGGGTGAGACATTCCAACATAACTGAAACTGATTTTAGGAGTAGAAATGGATAATATTAGTTTATAGTGATGTCGTTTTTTTAGAATAATGCACCAACGATGATCATGGAAATGACGAATTAGACCATTCAACATTTTCATAGTTAGATTGAGGTAGTCTTTGTGGTTGAAATATTATTTTTCTCCTAGTAAACAATTATCATACAAAAAATTTTAACATCATCTTGAGTATACTGAGAGAAATTTTTTTTTAAAACAATCTTATGAAATGCAGTTTTCGGATAGATAATGCGAAATTAAAATTCGATGTCATCCCAGAAGAAGGAGTGTTAGTGGACCCAGATAAAGTTTGTAGTCATTGTATCTTTGGAAAAGCTGGATAATTTATTTTAGATTTTTACTTTTCTAGTTTTATCTAGATATTATTGGATCATTATCTATAAATTCTCTCATATATTAGCATCATTTCTTGGGATGACTATGAAGGTAGTAATATTATTTTTCTCCAATTCTTCTGAGAGTGATTTTCAAGAGAAAAAAAGATGTATGACCGCATGACCTATCCTTACAATACTTTTTTTAGGTGAATAATATAACAAGTACTATGATAGATTTTTAGTTATAATCATAGTAGTTCTGATATTGGAGGATCCAGGGTTTCTTATGGATCCAAAAAACCGAGATTGGATGATAAGAATAACCCTACTCAAAATATTGAGTTAGTTATCATAGTACATTACCTAAGATATTGGAAACTATATTATAAGGAAATAGGTTTGTTGCATACATTGACAAAAACATCATTAGGAATATTATTTCTCAGTGGTAATTATACCTTCAACAAAATAGGTTAGTCTAATATTTTTAGTCCCCATACTTCTATTTTTATTATTCACTAGGCTGGGGAATTGTAATTACTAACTCTTGGTGATGAAATACACATATGGAGTCAATGTAGGAGTGTATCAATGAGTGTAAGAAGATGAAACACTTTGAAAACATGCATCTATATGTTCTGGAGTCCCAATGATGATTAGTTATGACTTCAACATCTATTATACCCATACTTCTGGACCAGAATAATGATGATTTTTTATACGATATGATGGGATTAATTTTGATAGAAACACTATATGTTTTGGTGACACCATTAGTATGGAAATTAACTAGTTAAAAATATATTCATTTTTGAGGCCGAGAATGGGTTGTCATGAGGTTTCATGATTAGTTTATGAGAGAGTTTCTGGATTATAGATGGTAAGTACATCATGGAATGAAAGTTATCTATCGTGATCTCCATAGAAATCATCAGTGGTCATCAATGAAGAAGTGTGTAGAAATAATTGTGGCATAATGTCTCATATTATAATACATTAAATCCATGTATCAATGTCCATTTGGGATGTGCCGTGTTTCCTCATACCTAAGTGAAAATGAGAGATTTTACACTGGACTTGGTGATAATTTTACCAAGGAAAACCAATAAGAGTGATACCATATTTTGTGATCGGTGATTGACTGATGAAGGTATCCCACTTATTGGATATTTGGAAGACCATCAATGTTGATGGTTGGGGTAGTATGTTTGTGAATGTGGTTTTTTGGATGCATGGTTTTCTGAGGAGAATAATTTTATATAGAGATACTTATTTAACATCATGGTTATAACATGGGCTTCTAAAGGATATGTGATCACATGTTATTTTGAGTAAATCCTATCATCCCTTAAATGATAGTAAATCTGAGAAAACTCTACATGTTTTGTACAATGTGTTACAAGTGTGGGTTTTGTATATTGGTGGTTTATTATAGTAACATATAGTACTAATGGAGTTTTCATATAATAAAAGCTTCAAGGAATTGATCAAAATGGAACATTTTGAGGATTTTCAGGGATTTGGTTGTCATTCGTCTCGTTGTTGGTTAGAGGTAGGTGAGTCATCATTTTTTGAACCTAGTCCTATGAAGGGAACTTATTAGTAGGTTCAACTAGTTAATAGGTGTTTTGTGAACATTCATAGTTAGAAGAAATCATATGCTAACCATTGAAGATGAACTTTGCAGTTCAAGGATGGTAGTTATGTTTTACGTCAGATGTCACATAGGTTGGTAAAGTTCCATATCGAGAACAAGGAAAGATAGAACCCATATTTTATGGACTGTTTGAGATTGTTGATAGGTTTGGTCTAGTGCAATATTGATAAAACCATCTATTGAGCCACAATTTCATTCATGATGTGTTTCACATTTCATGGAATTATAGATATTATATATATCCTTCTTAGGTGGTATACATTGAGGATTCTAGGATTTATGTTCATGTGTCTATTAAAGATAATACAATACAGATTATGTACTCTAGTGTGAATTATTTATGGGGCAGAAAAATACCTCTTATTTGAGATAAATGGAGGCATTAAAATGTTAGGGAGGAGACTAGGTAGATAGAGTTTGATATGTGAGAATAGTGGGAAGACCTGTTCACTAATAACCCATAGTTATTCATGGATAAACTCAGTGTTGATATGTTATATGGTGTGGATATTTTTAGGTCCATTATTTATCAATGTACACCCCACATTCAATATTACATTTTATCTTGGTAACTGAATCCTATTCATATATGGATATCCAATGTTAGAAAAAATGAAATAACTTACAAGTATGTATGTTTATTTGAAATATTTTTTTCATGTATAAATGTGTTAAAATTGACTTATGAGAGTTTCATATGAGTCTGAAAGTAATCAAATGTGGTTTAAGAAAACTAAAAAAATCTATACTAAACACTTTTCAATGTACAATTACACAGTGTGAATATATTACACAGTGTAACTTTTTCAAAAAACATGCCTGGAACTATTTCCTGATCTGAATTGGTTACACATTGTGAAACTAATTGAAATTGAGTAAATATAAACTTGGAAAAAATATTATCTGTATGTGATGTGTTTTCCTTAATATCTCATTAATCGATAAATTCATGATGTGAAAGGGTTACAAAACATGTAATTTTCATCATCGATAGTTTTATGTCTATTGTTCCTATTATTCATTAATTTTTTTGATGTATAATTTCCTCTTCTCAACCATGGTGTGATTTTTTAGGGGATTTGGAGTCTCCTATTTCATTCCCTACATCACAGTTATGCATTTGACCACTAGTAAGTGGATTTGTATTTTTTTACATTATCTTATCATTATTCTTTATTCATAATTAATTAAATGGAATGTGTCTGATTTTTTGGGTTTTAAAATTGACCTCGGTGGATCAAGGTTCATCTTTATATATTCTATTCCATCATCCATCGTTGTTGTTTTCCATTGCATGCGTTGTGATAATATACAGTTAGAGGTATAGATTCTAAACATATAACAATGGTATCATTAAATACATAGTCTAAAAAATATTGTGATTTCCCTGGGATGTGTGAAATGTAAATAATTTATTCATTTATTAATGGTAAATTTTGGATTATAATATTGTTCGGTTCTCTTGTTTTTAAATGTAAATGTGAATTAGGTTAGGGATACTAGTTTTGTGAAAATACACTAAGTAATAAGAACATAGATAATGATTGAAATTGTGTTTATCATGACATGATGCCTTAAGAGATTGACTGATATTGAATACCTTGGAAGGGGTAATTACTTATAGTTAACACAACTAATCATTTTAAATATAGTGAAATTTTTAATTTAAATACAAATGGTAATTTTCATAATTAATCATTCTGGATAACGATGTAATATTGTGATATCCTTCTTGTTATGACTTGTTGATTTCATACTGAAATTATTATAAATATGAGTTTTTTTAAGAAGCTGAAGTTATTATATAATGGGTTTGGCCCAGTAATATATTCTAAAATTACTATATAACATGTTATTCCCAGGGATACATACTAATATTCTTACATAGTCGTCTCTGTCTAGTGTTATATGCCGAAATTCTTCTATACAAATATACCAAGAGTTCGAAATGATTATAAATATGAATATTATAGGTTTTTTTATTATACATTGGTTTCGAGTTATGGTTAGAATGGTTGTGATATGTGCATAAAGATATACCTGAATGGTGTCGAATCAGGTCGATTGATGTATGCTATTAATTTATTAATTAAAACACATGTTTATTGATTTATTTCATTCACTTATTATGAATCTTCTTTTTATTAGGAATGGTGGCATTAACCTACTATATTTTACTCACACCCTATTTAGTACATTGATTGAATCCTAAGAGGATTACATGGATGGAAAGGGGCCTTGTTTCTGAATATTGATTTCTTATAAAGGCAAGAGTTTGAAAATGAGAGTAACCATGTCTTTAGGACTGGGGTCCTTGAGTTTCTATTGTGTTATATAATTATTTTATAATTCATATATTCAATTTTAATGTATGATACATATTATATTTTCAATAATTAATTCTTCCTTATTGGTTTATTGGATCCTCCATAAAATTCAAGTAGTATAATATATTGTTTTCTCTATTCTATTTCATTAAACCAATATTTATAATTATGGAATATTCTTTTATATTGTACACTAAAAAATGGGGTATAGTCTCTATAATATATATATATCACTATCACTATACTATTTTGTAGAATCTGGTGCATGTGTATTAGCTATTGAGTTTTGGTAAAAACCCAATTTTGTAAAACCCTGATTTTTCATGAATTATTATTTTTGAATAAATTAATGAAATATTGAAGGCATGTATTTAATGCTTCAAAAAATCATGACAACTTCATACCCAACACCATGTTATTCTAGAGATATATGAAACACGTGGATTATATTGTATTACACACAACACAATGTTTTTCTTCTCTTATAAACAATATCAAGGTCCTTCGATAACTTTCATTACATTTAAGACTGATATTTACAAGATTATATTATACAATTAATATTATAAAATTTATTTATAGTTACCAAAAATCTATTAGAATGGAAGTTAAGAATAATATTAAATAAATTATAAAAATATGGTTTACAAATGTATATAAAAATAATTCTTTTTTAACCTATTAATTATAAATGAATGTCAGAATAATTTTAAAATTATTAAATTTATTTTATGAGATAATTATTTTTTCTATGTACAGAATCATTATATCAAAATAAATTAAACCGAAAAATATTTATGAATGATGTTAAGAAATCATATATATTATATATTGAATCAATTCTTTTTTTACAATAATACAATATATTTATTAGACATTACATAATTACAAATCCAATTTTAAGAATAAAATGATGATTTTTTCTAAAAGACGGTCTTACTATCTCTATAAAGAGAACATATTTAAATTTTTTTTAACACTTTAATAAATTATAATTTAAAAAATAAAATATATTTTTCAATGAGTAATTTCAAAAATATCTTTGGGTTATGTTTTGATAATTTTCTAAAAAGATTTATTTTTTGATGACTACTGAAATATACTGAATTTTAATTAAAAGAAACTTTTTTGTTTATTTATTTATAATGATAAATTATATTTTTATTCTATTTTAAATTAAATTTACATAAAATTTACATATATTAATAAAATTCAGGTAATTTTACTTAATTACACATAAAAAACGATATAAAAATATTTCAGACTTTTGAACAATTTTCACATAAAAACCTCGTTATTTAGTCTCTTCTACTGGGCTAAATATTAGATTTATTTCATCCCGTAAAGAGATTATAATTAAAAAAATGGTTTAAATATTTCAACTAGTTATTATTTATACATTCCAACATGTTCGACATATTTTTTAACTGTAATTATTAGTGAAAAAAGATAAAATTAATCATGGTGGTTAAGTGAAAAATGAGTTTACCAAGGGGATGAACTATAATCATAAGGAAAAATTACTACTGAAAAATTTTAAAACCAATTTTATAGGCATATTTCGACCATATACCATATTCTCTAGAATATCATTCATTAATGGGGTCAAATGATGTATGATAGTCCTCCCAATCGTGGTTACCTTATTGTATTTACGAGAATTATGTGCATCCTCCATTATAAAAGGGAATTCACTCTCCCCCATTATTAAAACATATAAATCCATTTAAAATGGAAAAAACCTATCCAAATAACTTCAAAAAATATATCCTCAAACCATATAATTATCAATTTGGCATGAAATCCAACCAATGATGAAATATAATAAAATCTAAATGGAGTTACCTAAAGAAGAGTTAACGTTCATCAATGTGGAATATTTTTTTCTGGTTTATTCACCCCGAAAATTTTTACTATAACAAAATTATATAACAGTTTTTTTTAAAAAATTATCATCATCTGTTTTTATATTAATTTTATGACCTAAATTTCACACACTTTAGTCAAATGAGATACACATTCATCATTATTGTGTACAAAGGACAACCGCCTCGTGAAACGATGTTGTCTGTTCATCCATTACAACCTTTCCAGGTTGAGAATAATGATACATTGATATTTTATTTATTAAATATATTATAGTTTTGTGGTATTTTTTATTATATAATTATTATAGAGAACATGCATTTATTCATTACATTTTTTGGATATATGATAATTTTGATATTGTGTATGAAGGAATTCTGCCTCAAGAGCGATGTGATTTGTTCATGTTTTACATGATATATACTGTGGATGGGTTTAATAAAAATATGTGATATATATAAAATAATATTTCTAAATGAATTATAATATATATACCAATTACTTTTATTTATTTTGATATTACATTAAAATGGAAACATTATTCAGGAGCACGTTTGACCTACTGACTCCATGAACGATGTATTTTATTTAAAATATATATATTTTATAGATTATTATTAATAAATAATAAATAATATATATATATATATGATATTTATATCATGTTTTATATTCTAAATGATGAAATCATGGTCATATAGAAAGGGAAAAAATAAAAAGTTAAAACCTATACAAAAAATGTGGTTATTAATCGAAATAGAACATTATAATGATATTTTCAATAAGCACATAATGAAATGTCATAATAAAATCATATATGGGATCATATAGATTACATTCTTAGATTTTACAAAATATATGATATAATATTAATTTAAATTAGTTTATATCCTGTGTTACATGCAATTTATTATTTAAAATTCATTGTATGCATCACCGTGTTTATCATGCATTGAACATAACATTGAGTCTCTTAGATAATCTGTGCTTCATGGAAGAATGATTTTTATGGAACACAAATATAATAATATTATTTAATAAGATAGTTATCACCAATAATTTTCAATTGAATTATTTAATAAGATAAAATAAATTATTAATATATTGTTTATAAATCTTTATATAAATAATCATTTGGATACCAATTAATTAAGAAAGAAATTAATGACCAATTAAATATAAAGGATATGATTTTATGAAAAACTATTTTTATGTTTAGAATTGAATTTTAAAATATAAATTAAATATATTTTTGAAAAATATTAAATAAATTTATATGTTTAATATTTAAAAAAATTATTTTAAAATCATATAATATGTTTTTATGAATAAGGTAACATGAAATCCCATTTTAATTATTAAACGAGTTTATTTTTTTAAAAGGATATTTTATGCATTATAAAGGAAGACATAATTAAAAAAAAGTGACACTAATATAACTTTTATTTTTATAAATAAAAATATTTTTAATGAATAATATAAAAATTTACATAGCGTAATTTTTGTGTATTTTTCAGAAAACATTTATATTCTGATTAATAGTTAATGACACTAAATATTAATTGAAAATTAATTTTTATTATAATAAACATATATTGATAACATAAATTTTTAATTGGTTTGAAAATATTTTTAGAAAATTTTTATATAATTTAATTCGATTTTTGTCATTGGAATCGATTTCACATATAAATTTTATATAAAACATTTCAAACTTTTAATCTTTTCACATGAAAAACTCGTTGTCTCGTCCCATCAACGGGATTAATTTTAAATTACATGCTTCCACTTATGTTATTGGAATTTATAAAAGCAAATTAAATATATGGAAGCATAATATTTTATAATGATTAGTATGGTCATAATGTTTTTTTGATAAAAAGTATTATTGAAAGAAATTAAATAATTACTGATATTAAGGTAAAAAAATTGTTTTCATTAGTGGTTATAATAAAATAATATAATGATAAATTTCATAAAAACATGTCCAAGAAAAGCTTTATATCCATTATTCATGAATATCATTTATTTTATAGAATTTTGTTTATTATTGGGTGAACATGACATAAGGGAGACTTCCCAAAATTGATTAGTTTTTTATATTTACAAGAATACTAGTCCCTCTCAACTTTAAAAAGGAAATCACCTTCCTCGCATAATCCCAAATATAACGATAGTTGAATCATATAGAAACTGACCAAATAATCTCCCAACATATCTACTCACATACTACAAGTCTTACATTAGGAAGAAAGAAAAAAAGGAGTTCCTTTGGTACTAATCAAAAAATGTTACCCGAAAAAGAGGAAAAGTTATTCAATGATCACTTTTGTGTTATTTATTTCTCCAACCACATAAAATATAATCACACAATAATTATTTAATAATATCAGTATTCAAAATATAATAATATATTTTTATGTTATTGGTTAAACATCCATCTTGACACACATCCAACAAATGTTATACACAACCATTGTTTGTGTGTACGAAAGACTACCACCTCAAAAACTAACATCATTCATTATTCCATTAACACCTCTGAATGATTGGAATAATGATATAAATAATATATATATATATGAAATATATAATGATATTATTCTTCATTAATTATCACATAACAGATACCTTCATGTATTCTACTATTTGGAATACGATAAAATTATTTGTGGATGGGTGGATTACCACCTTCTCAAAGCCATGTTTCTGATTCACTCTTTATATGGAATATATTAAAAATGGATTTAATAAAAATATTTTATTAAAATATTTTTTTTTGATATTCATGAAATAATTATCTATATTTACATATTATATATCAATTTTGTTGATTCTATTTAAATGACTGTAAAAGTGATTACATCATTTGTGGACTCGTGTACTACTATCTCTTCAAATCAATACAATTACTATTTTTTGACCCCCTTATCCCAATAATGATATATATAATTATATTAAATTATATTAAATTTTTATGATATAATGGTTATGATATAATGATAAATGTTACATCCCATTTTTCTATAATGATCACTGAAAAATGGGAATCTTACTCATGTGTACGTAAAGATGGATGTCTTTATGA
Source organism: Viscum album (assembly GCA_963277665.1). Lineage (NCBI taxonomy): Eukaryota > Viridiplantae > Streptophyta > Magnoliopsida > Santalales > Viscaceae > Viscum > Viscum album. The sequence goes on along the minus strand of OY728133.1, from coordinate 2,056,767,997 downwards.
TCATAAGGTTGGTTCATTTTATATAACCATAATTCATGAATGATATAAAAGGTAAAATTTATTTTAACATTTAGATTATTATTCCTTGTTTATTATTCTTGGTATGTCTAAATAATGACATCGTTGATTATTCTCGACCTATCAATGTTAGTTTTGACATATAAACCATGTAAGGTCAAAAAATCTTTCATAAATAATATTGATAATGTAATTGTATAAAACATTTTTAAAAGTAAAATATAAGTTGTTATATAGTTATAAAAGGATCAAAAGCACATAAATAATTATCACATGTATATTATTGAAGATGATAGAAGACATATATGACAAATCAGCCTCATGGTAAGTGATTTACATATCACTTTTTACATATGTGAGATAAATTTTATATTCACTACATATATATTTTTGGGTGTATACACATCGCATTTTGAAATATTATATCTGGAATTATTTTATCTATAGTTTATCTAATGTTTCAATTTATTATTATTACTTTTGGGGATTCTGATTTATTTGTTTCCATAGTTTTAAGTGGTTTCGTCTCAATTTTCATTCCATTGAGACTTATTTCAGATTATACTGCAAGTTAATTTTATATCACACATATAATTTCATATAAATTGTTTTATTATGAGTTTCATTTCTGTCATTATATTAAATTATTTAATTGATGCTATTCTTTCCCAGATTTAGTTATTCAAGTGTTACTCCTGTAGTAATGGATTTCTTCACTCAATTTCCATTCATTGTGCTAAAATTCTATGTCATTGGTGCTCTGATGCAAAAAATTTGTGTGAGATAAAATTTTATAATATTATTTTTTATTAAACATTTTTGTTTTGGATTTATAATTTTCACACATTATTATTTAATTTATTTTGTCTCACTCTAATGATACTATCTCTGTAAGGGGTTTTTTCATCTCAATTGTATATTTCTGAGATATATTCCTTAGTCACAACTTATCATTGATTTGGGTTGTATATACTTCCTATGAATGCTTTTTATCAATCGTATACACATATTTTTGAGGTTTTAATTTTTTTTGTGATCTATCATTCATTGGTTTTAAGGCTTCAATGTTATCAAAGTGGTATAAGATTTTTTTCACTATTTTACTTCATTAAGAAGTCTGTTATGTTATACACCTATACTAATTTATGTTGTTTCTATACTTCTACAATGACATGATATATAATAAATATTATTATTCTTATGATACAATATGTTTCATTTAATGTTATTAATTTATGTGGATTTTTATTCAAATTTATTATGGTTGTATGTTACACATTATAACGTTTAAATGTTATTTTCCTCATTATTATTTTTTGTGATATTTTGATGGAATTTCCATTAACCAATGTCAACAATTTTTTTTGTTAAATAGCCTCCACTAGGGATATATTTTATTAATACCATCCTCATTATTTTATTGAAGGATTATTATTTATTCCAATATATTATTATGGAAGCCATTTCTTTTCCATGTGTTCATCATGTTTCAAAGAGACTGTTATAGATTTCATTTATTTTCTATAGGTTAATCACGATTCAATGAGAAATATTTGGTATATATTTATTCCTCATGGGATAATCATGTTCTAAATATATTAATATGGATCCAATTTTTTTTTTGTGTAAATCATATTTAATGTAAATTCTTATTGAACCCATTTAATTTCCACAGGTAAATAATATTTCATAGAGATTATTATTAAAAGTGTTTATTTTCTATAGGTTAATAATGTTTTGTAGAGATTTTTATTTAACCCATTAATTTTCCATAGGATAATCATGTTTACATGAGATTGATATTAAACCTACTTTTCTCTGTGTAAATCATATTTAAAATAGATCAATAAGAATATCAATAATTATACATGGGTTTATCAGTTTATACAATTGATAATCAAATTTACATTGATTTTTTGATGACTTTAAATATTTTATGTGTTATGTAATTATACAATGAGAATTTATTGGTGGTTATGTGATAAACCAATTAAATGTGGTTATGTTATTAACCAATGAAAAGTGGTTCCATGATAAACCAATGATTGGTTGTTCCATGATAAACCAATTATGGGTGGATATGTGATATACCTTTGATTTTTGGGTTTCTGATATCCCTCAGATGAATTAGGTAAATATGTTGACTGAAAGGTTATTCAATTTTGAATAGTGAATTAATAGTGAAGTAAAAATGATGTCCCATGTATGTACATGTTTTTCAAATTCGTTTAATTAATTTTTAATGTTTCTAATAAACGAAAATGATATCACTTGGTTTTTTATTATTCATTTAGAAGAATCATTAATTTTCTATGTTTTAATATTTATTTTTCCAAATATTTATTGGTATGATTTATTTTATGACTCTCTCATGTACTATTATTATTTCATCATAGCCTTATGAACTATTATGCTCATTGATGACATTCAATTTTTAATGATTATGTTTACGTTTATTGATTATTCAAGATCAACCTTCTTGTGGTTCTATTTCACTACTATTTAATGAATTATGTTGAATGGGTTATTTCTAGAATAGATTTCATATTTATGAGTATGGTGTGGTAATATGAAAACGAAATTTTTGGTTAAGCAGGAGAAATTCTAATTTAAATCCGTGTGAATTGTTTTTGTAGGAGTTTATTCTATCACTCTAAAATTCCAAAAATAAAAAGAACAATACTATGTCTGTGATCCATCTTTTCCATTAGAAGTTTTAATTCATATAAAGAAATTTTGGATCCAAATTATCTGCATCAATCCAAGAATTTATTGTTATGGATTTCAACATAGAATATGGGAGTGTGGGTTTTGAGCTATTATTGATTATCTAAAATGATCTCTCTAGATAAATTTTAGGATTGAGATATATTTTTTCATATGATGATATCTTAAGAGTTACAGATATTATAATATGTCCATAATCTTGAGGATTAACATATGATTAATGTATTAGACAACATATAGGGGTTTAAAGCGATGGCATATTAAAATCATTTTTGGAGATTTTTTTAGGGTTGTGTATTTTCATCCCATATGATCAGAATGAAGTATTTTAAGGGTGGAATTACTTTTTTCTTCAAAAAATATTTATAATCCATTGAATCTGGATAGAATTTGGGTCTTGAAACACTGACCAAAGGACAATAATTATTTCACACACTACCATATTAATTCATGATAAACTCATTACGATGACATTTTTTACAATTAAATATTATGATAGAAAGTCATGGGAATATATTTGATGAATAATGGTTGATTTATCTTATAATAATATATGATAAATATTTATAATAATTTTAAATCAATATTATTATATAAATTTATTAAAAATTTTAAGGATATTTATTTATTTATAAATTTAGATTCAACTTCGTGTATTACTTCTGAATTTTAACAATTATTGATTCATTTTATGTTTTAATAATTTTTGTAATTATCACACTATTTTATAACCAATTTAGTTTTGGTTAATTTCTAAAGGAATTTTTAATAGTTTTACTATCCCTTTTATTGTTATGTGTTCTTTAAAAGATGATTTCAATGCTTTATGAATTAAACAAACTGCTTGAATTCTAATTATTTGGAGAACATTATGATATTTATGTGTAAATTGATTAAATTATTAAATTATACACATAATGTATTTATGTTTCATTTTTTATTTTTCTCTTGGTCTCGATGGTAAGATAATTCATTAACTTTAGTAATAAGATCGTGAAACAAAGTTACTCTCCTAATAACATCAATTTTTATGAACAGATGTCCATTATGATTATCACATATTTATGTTTACAAACCCCTTAACATTATTTTGATTATTCACATTTTATTATCAATGAACTCAATCACACTATAATTATTTACACTTTTCCTCCATTCCAACATATGCCCCTAGATGGAATCCTAGATATATGTAACTTATGGTGACCATTTGGTTTCCCAATTTTTTCTTTTAATAAGATTTTTATTAAACCTATTCTAAGATGTGTGTTTCAATATTGGAATTCAAACAATTTAATACATCAAAATCCAATGATAATTTCGTGGGAGAAATTAATTTTAAGAGGGGTCAGATATAACATCCCTAGATTTTATGAAATATATAATTTAAAAAATATTAAATAATTTTATATCTTCTATAAAGAAAAATTATAATTTTATGTTATGTTGTAAGAAACACCAATTCTATATTTCAAATATAGTGACATTGATTCTTTTATATAATACTTCTTTCACGCTAGATAGAATTTTATAAGACTATAACATAATATTAATATTTAATATGGTAGTTATGACTGAGAAATCAGAATTTTGTGATTCAATATTATTAAATAAATTGTTAATATATGGTTTAAACTTGTTTATATAATTAATTCACTTGATACCAATTAATTTCAAATGAAATGAAATATAAACTAAATATAAAGGTTGTGTTTTTACAAAAAACTATTTTTATGAACTGAATGGAATTTTATGTTAAAAAATTAAATTATTAATTATTAGTAAATGTAATAAATGAAATTTTTTGGTTATATATTTAATCATATGTTTTTAAATTCTTCTGATATGTAATATAGGAATGATGTAATAAGAAATAAAATTTTAATAATTAAAAGGGTTTTTTCTTCTAAATGGCTATGTTTCCATCTTTTAAAGGAAAAAATGAATTAAATCTAAATTTGTATGATTTTTAAAAAATTATATTAAAATATATAATTTTTTTTAAATCATAATATCATAATTTACTTCGGTTGAATTTTTTTCTGAGAATATTCATATTTTACTAACTATTAAATGACATCGAATTTTAATTGAAAACTCCTTTTTTAATGAAATAATTTATATTGTTAAATTATATTTATAATTTGATTTAAATTATAATTTTATCAATATTATATCATTTACAATAATTTATATCATTGAAATCAATTTCACATTGATACTCGATACAAAATCAATTAAATATTTTGAACAATTATCCTAAAAAACTTGTTGTTTCATATTGTCCAGAGGAGTAATTTTAAATAACATTATGTCACATATATTATTGGAATATGAAAGAAATATTCTATTATTATAGTAAGAATTATTTGAAACATATATTAAGTCCAAATAAGTTTTTCAGAAAATACCTTAGTGAAATAAATTGATATTAATTACAACAATTAAGGTAAAAATGTGTTTACAAAGTGGTTAAACATTAATATTAATTAAACAAATAACCAAAACTTTCACAAACCAACCTGGTTTGACCTTGAAATCATCACACATGACGATCTATGACATAGATTGAAAGTTATTTCCAATCCTCTTTTGCTGAAAGTATATTCCGATGCATTATCAGGGTAGAAAACCAATGAACGATTTCGTCAAATTAACAAACAACCGCTAAAAAGTAGAAACAAATCCTATGTAGCACAAAAATATAATGCAAACTAAGCATAATATAATTTAAATAGGAAACTAAAAATAAATCAAGAATACACAACTTTACTAACCAAATAGGATAACCACTATCTCCTGTGACCGCGCGGGTCCCTCTCCCACTCAACGATCAAATATCGTCCTAGGAGAACACACCAAATATAGAACCTGAACAAGGACTAAAACATAAAATAATTATAGGAGTTATTATTAAAATCCAAAAGGCCATCCCGATATTCTTTTCCCCAATGAAAGAAATTAAAATTTAATGAAACACATGTTTAAAGTTTGATGTACACTTTATAAAAGAATATTTTTCTATATATTTTACTTAAAAAAAGTAAAAATTATTTCCCCTTTTTATTTATGAATCCAGTGTCTAAAAAATGATGAGATAATAGACTTTTCATGTGGAGAGGATTTTCTATAATTCACTCTGTAGAAATGATAATAAACCAATTTTCATGAATACAATTTTCCAAAAACATTATTAAAACCAACTCCCATATTTTCTACAAAAATTATGAATAAGAATGTAGTGATGATGTTAGAGAACACATGGAAACATAAATAACCATACAAGTATCTCAACATCACTACATATGACTATAAAAATAGACATAGGCAACAAGGGACATATAGAATAATATAGAAGACACTAATACACCAGAATCCATCCCCGATAGCATTACGCACATGATGAAATCGAAATGCTGAATAAGCTTAGGAACCCTAAATCTAGAAAGATCATGAGAAAACCACAATGTAATAAACCCAATCATATATCCACCTACTATGGGCCACTAGTCAACACGTCAACTATTAGTGTAGTAACCATTCATATAATATTCTCTAAATAAGCTCGGTTCTTATGCATCATCTATAAAGGAGGTCATCAAACTGATGATAACCAAGAATCCAATCACAAGTATAGAAATTTAACAAATAAACAACAATATTAATCAACCCAAGCCATCCCATGAATCAAACCACATGCCATATAATAAATATAATGCAAGGATTACATGTCGAGGACCTCCAATGATGGGTTATGAGGATTCCCTAGCGAGGATATCTCACCAATAAAACATAACAAGGAATTAGAGTTAGTCAACATATGATTTCATAATAATACATTTTCTTGAATTTTAACAAATTTCCAAATAAGCCTTTAAACACTATTCCCAAAACTCACTTTTATCAATGGTAAAATTTCCACATATTCAAAAGAGGTGTAAAATAAACTTTATAACATCAAAACATTGATAATTTTTTTTTAATATACTGAGATTACTAACTCAAGACATGAACATTTTTTAATAAAATCTAAAAACATGCTAACACACAATACCCATTTTTTTGTAAAATCCAATCAACTTTGGAAACCAGATGAAGAATTAAAAAAAATTCACACACTACTGCTACAGTTTAAAAACCCACCAATTCATTTAATAGCAAATTGAACTACTAAAAGAAAAACATGAATCTAACCGTGCATGAGACATGAAATGTATAATAACACAATTTCAATTTCACATTTAAAAAAGAATGAACACCAATTTTCTTACCAAAATGTAATTTCAATTAAAAAACCATGTTTTAATATTACATAACATGTATGAAAAACACCTAGTGTTCAAAACTTAGTAATAAAACCCATAAATAAAAATCCATTTTAAATAAAATGCACCTAAGAAACACTCATTTTGATTTTTTTGATGCCCAAATAATTTATTAAATGGTTGAATCAATTTTTAAAACCTCAATAAGAGGAGAAAAAGGGTATACAAAAAACACCCAATTTTACATAAAAATACTAATTTAATATTAGTAGTACTACAAGACCATATAAGACATGACATCCAACATCGACTCCATACTAAGAAACAAAACCAAATTGTTGCACAAAAATAATTACCATGTATAGAATGTGAAAAATGAATTAAATTGAAGTTTCGTAAATTAAATAGAGAATGTGTGTGGGGAGAACCTACCTCATATTCAAGGAGCGACAACAACGCACACCCGGGATCACTCTACACAGGTTCTAAAATGTTAACTATACTAAGATAAACCCTTAATCAATAAAAACACCTGAAAAAAATGGTAAAAACAAGAATAAATTTGAGGAAGTAGAATGGTTTACATATGGGGGAAAATGAATCACTCTGGTGGGGGAATCATGCTACACCAGAAAGAGGATAGAGGTGGTTTGGTTGGAAAGGCTACCACCTACTATGGGTGTACCATCAAAGAATATAGACAAAGAAATACCAGACATCTACAAAAGTGAGAATTCCGACCAAAGGAGAGTCACAAAACTGGTTCTAGTAGGAGGAGAGGAGTCATGATCGGGACTGATAGAGCACCCTACGAGTGTTCTGTTAGAAAAGAGGGTGCAGAAGCAGGGATCCACACTAGTGCGGTGTAGAGGCAGGGATTTCATATGTTCTAGGAAAATATTGGAAGAGGGAGAGGCCATGTGAGAGGAGATAAATATGGGGAAAAAGACAGGTATATTAGGTAAAATGAAACCCTAAAAAACATAATTAATAATTAAAATTAAAATTATATCATAATAATGATAATTGAAACATACATGGTAAATGAAGAATATGAAATTTTAAAATTTATTATTTTTTGTTAATTAAAATTTAAATTTACTTTTAATGGGTTTTTATGTCTATTAGAGTACCCGATACGTAACAAAATGTTACATGAAATCTTACGTTGCACACAATGTTGAGTTATACTAATAAAATAATAAACTATTATTATTATTATTTTAAATTGAAGTTAACTCATAGTTGTTTTATTAACGGTAATGAAAAGAAATAACCAGAATATAATTAAACATGTCTTTGAAATGGTTATATATTTTTCCAAAAAAATTTAAAGGCTTAAATGGGAATGAATGTTATTTTAAGCATAAATACTCTAATATTTTTAAAATGTCATTTTACCACCTTTTAATGGAGAACCCATTTTAAATTTATTTTTCATTATTTTTATATGATATATTGGACAAAATAAACTTCTTCTTTAGAATAGAGACATCAAAATTTACTTTGGATAAAATTTTTGTTTATTTTTTAAAATGTTCATTTTTTAATGAATTTTGAAAAAAGGATTTTAATTAAAAAATGTATTTTTATATAATTTATTTATATAGTTAGATTACTATTTTAATTGGTTTTAAATTTTAATTAGATTAATTTTTTACTATTTAATCCAGTGTTTGTCATTAATAGTTATTTTACTTTGATATTGAATATAAACATGATTTATTATTTTTATAGTTATTATTTATTAAAATCAATCCTTTTCTTTTTTTTCTATAAGAATTGATTTTAAATTAATTTATTCAACATGTGTGTTTTGAATTTAAAAAAATGGATTAAATATTTGGAAACAATATGTTCAAATTGTTAAAATACGTATATTTTATTTTTATACATTATGAATATTTATTTTAGTAAATATCTTTTTACCATGGTTAAAGGGTAAATATTGTAAATAAGGGTGAAAATTAATATTATAATAAAATTAAATTACCCTTACACATGTCCTAACACTATTAGATGATACATAACTGACCCTGTTAATCCTTGGGTTTATTTTTGGACCCATGTAGCAACTTGAGAGTTATAATGACACATTAGATCAATTATTTTAATGAAAGGTCAAAAATAACATAAACATGAATATTTTTACCGAAGAAAATTATATGTTGTTATATATATTATCTCTTCTACAGTAAATATTAATTGGAAAGATAAAACTTTTTAATAATCATGGTATTTTATTTATAATTTTTAGAACTTAAATAAAAATTTTAATTATGACACAATAGTGATGCTGTAATTGTTCCATTAATAAATGATTCAAATAAATTATACTATAAATATTAAAATAAATTTATTTTGATGATTTTTATGAAATAAAATATTTTTATAGATTAGGAGGACATGTTATATTTTAATTAATTATGGTTTTTAGAAGGAAGAAAGTTGGTCTGGATTTTTAAATTTTTTTTGTTATGAATAGTATTATAATTGACCTAAAAGAGATTCTAAATCAATCAATATTTTATTAAATGATAAAATAGTCCTAAAAATTTAATATTCGGCCAAATAATATATATTAATTTAAAAGTGTCCTTAATGTTCCATTTTGGTTTTCTTGGAATTTTATTGTAAATATATTAACCATATAGTATGAATAGATTTGAGGACATGGTAAAAGAAAAATAAGGTAACGAATGGTTAAATAAAAAATTAAAATGATTAAAAAATTACTGAAACTTATTCAATTATTATTGGATAATTTAATTTCGACTAATATACACCTTATAATATAATTAAATAATTTTTGGACCATTATAAACCTAAAATAATTATATAATAAAATAATATTTGGAAACATTCCTAAAGAGCCCCTACCCCCCATATAAAAAGCCATCACCTCGAACCCTTACTCACAGCTCTCAAGCCCCCTTGGCTTATCCATCCTCTGCCCAAATAATATAAATAAATTCCTATATTCCTCCCAAAATAATTGAATTAGGCATAAAAAACACCAAGAATTCATTTTGGTTCAAACCAAAGTTAGTTACCCAATTTAACTATGACGTTTTCCCTCAAGTTATCTTCTTTTTTTACTTCTCCAATACCATAATCCCTATTTATTCAATTATTTTATTAAAAACCAGTATCATAAATATACTAGTATATTGATACAAGAAATATTAAAACTAGACTTATAAACACCTTCATCTATTGGATACAAAAAAACTTTTTCTATATACGGCTAACTACTGCCTCAGGAAATGATAATTGTTCCATTATCTCTTACCACCGCTCATGGGGGCCATTTTTATGGAACTATATTTATATGTGATATATATTTCATTTATACTATCTCTATTCTTCTTTATTTTTTATTTATATCATACCTTTATGGTTCCCATAATGGGTAAATACAATAATTTCATTTGATGAAGTGTGGACTACCGCCCCCTCAAAGTGATATGACTTTTTCAAGCCATATGTGGAACATGTAAAATATTGAGTTATTGAAAGTATATATGATATTATACTTTAATTATAAAATACCTATGTATCATTTAATTTTTCATTCCATTAAATAAAAAATATAAATGAAAGTAGCGTTCATGAGTACGTACGCCTTACCGTCTCCATGAACGGTGCATTTCATTTCGTATATTCAAATGTGATACACTATTATAAAGACATATATTTACTGGATATATATGATATATAATATATCTAAATAATGAATATAATTTTTTATATAATGGAATTTTTACCACATGAAAAAATGTTAATTATTGGAAGTTCAATTTTGACTGAAGTGAAAAATATCGGCAAAATGATTGTTGTTAACTTAAATGATTATGTAATATTTATAACATGTTAATAAGTAAAATAATTTGAATAATAAAATTGAAAATTTTATTAATCAAGTATAAATTAAATTTAGTTTTTTATTCAAGAGATTAAATTACTAATGAGTTATGTCAGACATGAGGTAAGGGGACTTTTTATCCCAATTTCCATTCTTTGGGTTATACATTTACTTAATAATTATATCATTTTATGAATATGTGTGAATAGCCATATATTTTTATACACTTAATATTCACTTATATAAGGTTTATTTAGGTTGGTAACCCATTGTTATGTCATTAATTTATCCTTAATTTAATGATACAATCATCATAAGGGATCTTTGTAACCCCACTTCCATTCATTGGGTTAAAATTATACATCATGATTATGTCTCACTATGAATATGTCTGAATGACATATGAATGTTTTAAACCTAATATCCAATTATATTGGGTGTATTTATATCATTCACACATAATTATTTCATTTATTTATTCGTAATCTAATGATAAAATCATTGTAAATGACTATGTCTCAATCTCTTTTCATTGAGACATATTTAGATATTGTGCACCTTTATTATTATGTAAGGTATATATACTTCCATTATACATATTATATAAGGAATCTATTTATTCTCATGATATTATAATATTTGTTTGATATTATTCAGTAGGTATTTTTATTCAATTGTTCATCATGTATAATGAGACTATTTCACTATAACATCGTTTTGAATGTTTTGATGATTTATTTTTCTAAGTCATTTTAATTATTGTGCATGTCTTTAAAATATTTTAAAGGATTTATTTATTTTGAAATTAATGTTCTATAATATTAATTCTTTTAAAAGTTTAAAAGTGGTATGGGAAAAATTTGATTAAAAAATATCTTCATTAAATGTATCAAATCACATTGAAAATTGTTTTGAAAGAACATTTATTATATCAATATCGTGAAATTATATACTCTAATTACAATGTGGAAATATTATCTTTAATTTATTATTGTTTTATATTTTATTAATATGTTTTGTTTCATGGTCATTATTTACGTACACATGTTCTTCCATGATTAACTTTGGGCTGGGGAGCTAGAGATATCTCTCTAATTCATTGGGTAACGTGACAGAGGTAAACGTCAATGTTTCTACAATGAGATTTAGAGAATATACTATTATGGGTATTCCAAATGTAATTCCCTATGTAGTTTTGAAAGAAAAAATATAATTATGTTATGTATTCCATAAGTTTCCTTTTATGATTTATGATTTTTGTGTGTTATTTATAAATCTTATGATTTCCTAATGTGTGTTATAGAGCGTATGTTTTATATGTATTGACAGAATAATGATTCATTTCTTTATTTGATAACCCTTAATAAAATATTTATTAACATCCCATTTTTTGAAATGTTTTTCACATGACTTAAAGATGATTCAGGTCAAGGATGCAGTTAAGATAAAGTCATTATGTCTAAAAAAGGAAGTGAACATTTTTTAAGTGTTTTTATTTTATGAAAAAATTAATACAGATTTGAAGTATCTACTTTGTAATTTTTGAAATATAATGTAATGGTTATGGCCTAATTCTATAAAACTCTAAACCTAAAAAGTTCTCAAATTTGAATTCTTGAATTAAGTCACAATAATGTAATGTTTATGTTCGGGTCCTTGTAGTTGGTATCCGAGGTCGATTTAGAAAAATTATGGAATTAAAAGTTTTTTTGGACACATGGTTAGTCTATATATCTGTTCTTTAAGTTAAATACTTATATTGGAACATTTTTAGAACTATGAATGTTTGTTAAAAATTGAAGGATATGGATATAAAATGACAATCTTATCTGTTCTTGATGACTTTCTTGCAATAATTTTTGTAAAGTCATGTCTAGATGAATCTGAAACACTTTCTAACATACAAATCACTTGCAATAAATTTTTTGAGATATCCTAAAACTCTACTATACCTAGATACCATCATAGGTCATGAGTTGTATTTAATAAAATACTATTTACTCAATATTCCCATATTTTAATGAAAGGAAAATATTATCAATCCATTTTCAGACATTTTACCATATCAAAATATTTTGAATCATATAATGATTTTGATAAAGGTTTGGGAGAAGGATACCCTTGAACAATCTATTTATATTTTATATTACAATATAGTCTCTCAGCACATATTTATGGAATTTTAATAGGAATATTGATTGAATGTTTCAACTAAAAATTTTTTCTGAATATTTTATAAGAAACATGGTTTATTAGATTTTTTCAAATTATTTGTCATACATGATTATTTTTCAAATATATTTTTCTGAAAACATCCATGTGACCCATATTATACAAGGTGTATTTGGATGAAGGGTGAAAATGATTTTTAAGGATCTCTAAATTAGTTGTTCAATGAATGGACCTTAGAAATATGTGAACAAGATGATAATGAAACCACATAGACACCATGATCAAGGTATGATTCTCTTTCTATTCGGAATATTTTTATTTTATCATATGGATGTGAAAAAAAATTACAATATATAAAATGATGGGGTCTTAATGTATTGGGTTGAAAATGAATGGTATAAGAAAAACATTGAGTTAAGAACATGTTATGTTTTTTTTTGGGTTTTGTAAAAAGGAAAACCCAATATATGGGTGAAAACCCATCACATCCGGCAGAGCGGCACGAATCTAACCCACAACCAAAGGGCGACAAGGTAGCATCGCCTACCACTGGCCAACGTAAAGTCCTTGGTTAGTATTTATTATTATTTTTAGTTAAATAATTTTTTGAATCAATAATTATTTGGTTTTGTGAACTTATGTTTTATAAAATTTATATCATTAAAATAGGAAAATGATTTGGGGAGTATATGATAATGGTTATTTTGGAAGAAGTTCTCTCTTTTGTGAAAAATTATACACTGAAGGGAAATATAATACTAAGTGATCTCATTTGTAGTGTAACTATTGGAATTTTATTTTGGAAGAATCTATTTATTTATTATGGACATATAGATATTTGGGTTATTTATTTAAATGATTAAACTATCATAGATAATATGTGATTAAGTTAGTAACACTTTACTATGATATTTTATGAATATTGGATGTTATTTGGTGATAAATGTTAAAATTTATCATGGAAGACTATGTGATTATATCCTTCAATATTTTGGATTTAAATATTATATTCGGCTACATTGCAGAATTTTAAGAAGAATGGTTTATTAAATGGTCTTTTGTGAACTTAGGGTATTGTTTGTAGAAATTTGGGGATTAAGAGTTGTATTTATTTTTATAAATTTTTATCCTTTTTAAGTATTATCTAATATTTTACTAACCATTTTGGTTTTGGTTGACGCTTAAAGACAAGTGGAAAATAATGATAATCATTTCTAGAATATGTAATAATCTAGAATTTGATTCTATCCCTTTTCATGTGACCAAGTCAGTTTGAATACTAATTTTTTTATAGAAAATATGTGTTTGTTGTAGGAATTTAGTAAAGGATGAAAATCTACATTACAAGTAAGTATGTTTCCTTATTTTTTAAGATATTATCATAAATAATCTACTCAACATTATGAAATGTAAATTTAAACAAAAAAATATTCCTTCAACTTTTCCTATTGTGGAATCAATAACCATTTAACACATCACAAGTTTGTGATTTTCTAGTGTTTTTGTTTCTCATAATCATGTTTTCTATAACTCTCCATGAGATCATGACACTTAGTTTCTCTTCCATATCAATTTTTTCACCGAATCTTAGTATAGGTTATCTAGAGTGACCTTTTCACTTTTCATTATTTCATTTATAGTGATATTTTTATCTACCCGTTTTCTGATGTAGGACTTTTATGATGTTTCTGAAACCAAATTTAAAATTGCGAGGAAGAAAATCCCAAAAGGGGGGAAGGATGTAACACCCCAGGTAAAAAAGAATACGACATTTTTATATTTATTAATATTGGTGATATAAATATTAATTTTACTTTTAAGGGTATTTTATGTCTGATAGTGTACCTGAAACGCAACAACGAGTATCTCTGAAATATTACATTACACACAACGTTGACTTATACTATAAAATAATTATATAATATTATTATTATTTTAAATGGTAGTTTACTCATTCAAAATTTATTGTTGGGAATGAACAGAACTAACTTTAAACTGATTATACATATTTTTTAAATGTATTTACATTTATCCAATAAAATTTAGTGGAATAAAATGGGTATGAATCCAATTTTAGGCATAAATACTATAATATTTTTAAATGGTCATTTCACTGCCTTTTGATGGAGAAACCCTTTTCAATATAGTTTTTAATACTTTTATATGTTTCATTTGAAAAATATAAAATTATTATTAAGAATTAGGACATAAAAAGTTACTTTGGATGAATGTTTGGTGTTTTTCTGATAATGATCATTTTTTTAATGAATAGTGAAAAATACCATATTTTTATTCAAAACTTACTTTTCATATAATTTATTTATATAGTTATATTATTATTATATTGTTTTTGAATTTAATTAGATTATATTTTTATCATTTAATACAATGTCTTTCATTAGATGTATTTTTTCAATGAAATTGAACATAAACAAGTGTCAGTTTTGTGATAGTTATTATTTATTAAAAACAGGTTTTTTTGTTTTGACAATGGAAATTAATTTTAAATTAATTTCCTCAACTTATGTGTTTTTAATTTCATAAAATGGATTCCATATTTCTAATCAAGTTTATAAAATTGTCTAAATATGTAAATATTATTTTTAGACAATATGAATATTTACTTTAGTAAATATTTTAATTACCACAATTAAAAGGAAAATCTTGTAAATAAGGGTAAAAAATAACAGTATAAATATATTAAATTACCCTTACACTTGTCTTAACCCTATTGGATGATAGATTCTTGACCATGAGAATTGTTGGGTCGATATGTGGACCCATAGAGCCACTTGACAGTTATAATCACACTTAATATTATTTAATTTAAAGTAAGGTCAAAAATTACATAAACATGAACCTTTTTACAAAAACAATTTTTATATGGGGTTATATAAGTTATCTCTTCAACTAGAAATATTCACTAGAAATATGAAATGATTTACTACATCATTTATTTTTATTTATATTTTTTTTACATTAAATTAAAACATTTAATTATCACACAATTGTGATGCAGTAATTGGTTCATTAATAAAGTATTCAAATAAATAATATTATTAATATTAAAAAAAATTATTTTGAACGTTTTTATGCCATAAAATGATTTTTTAGACTATGATTAATTTTTATATTTTAATTAATCAATGTTTTTAATAGGAATCATGTTGTTTTATATTTTTTAAAAATGCATGATATGAATAGTAATAAAATTGAAATAATAAGGTTTTTAAATGAATCAATATTTTATTAAATGATAATATTTTATTAAAAAAATATTATTCAACCAAATGAAATATATGATGGTAAAAATTTCATTTATGATCAACTTTTGGGTTTAATAAAATTTTATTGTAAATATATTAACCTAATAGTATGAATATATAAGAGTACATGGTAAAACGTAAATAAGTTAAAAAGTGTTAAATAAAAAATATAAGGTAGATGCAATTTCCAAAACTAGTCCTATTACTATTATATGATTTTATTTAAACATATATACACCTTTTTCTAGATTTAAATATGTTTTGGACCTTTATAAACCAATAATCATTATATAATAAAATAATATTTCCAAACATTCTTTAAAATCCCCTCCTCCCCTTTATAAAAAGCCATCATCTCTATCCTTTACTCACACCTCTCATGGCCCCATGGATCATCCAAAATATGACCAAATAAAATCCCAACATCCCTATATTCCATATAAAATCCTTAAAATAGTAATAATGAACTTCAAGAAAGACATTTGGTTCAATCAAAAGGGAGTTACCCAATATAAATGTAACGTGTTCCCTAAAGTTATATTTTTTTATTTTACATATCCAGCACCATAAACTGTATTTATTACATAATTTTATAAAAAAACAACTATACCGAATATAATAGGATATATTTATAATAATTATTCAAACTACACTTACACACACCTCCATTTAAGGGATCTGAACATACTGTTTCTATGTACGACATAGAGCTACCTCAGAAAACAATGCTTCTTTGATTATCTCCTGCCCCCTATCATTGTGGACATTATGATGGAAATTAATTAATAAGTGATATATAATATATTTATATTTTCTCTATGCTTCTGTATTTTTCATTTATATAATACCTTTATGGTTTCCATAATGGGAAAATTCGATAATTTCATTTAAGGAAATGCGGACTACCGCCCCCTTAAAGTGATATGTCACATTCATGCCATATGTGGAATGTGTAAGTGAGAGAGTTAATTAAATTATATATCATATTACACTAGAATTATAAAATACCTATGAATCATTTATGTTTTAATTCCATTAAATATGAAATAGAAATTAAAGTAGCATTCATGCATATATACTTCTTACCGTCTTCATGAATGTTGCCTTTAATTTCTTATCTCCAAATGTTATTTACTATTATAAATACATATATATACTGGATATATATGATATATAAGACACCTAAATCATGAATATAATTTTGTATATAAGGTAATTTTTACCACCTGGAGGACTTTTAATTATTAGAAGTTTATTTTTGACTCAAGTACCAAATATCGACAAAATGATCGTTATTAACATAAATGATTATGAAATGTTTATAACGTGGTAATAAGTAGTATAAAAGGAATAAATAAACTTGAAATGGTTCTTAAAAATGTATATATTAACTTTAGTTTATTATTCAATTGATCAATGAAAGAACGAGTCATGTCGGACACGAGAAAAAGGGACTTATTAACCCAATTTCCATTCTTTGGGTTAAACATTTACTTATTGATTATGTCATTCTATGAATAAGTGTGAATGGCCATTTCTTATACACATAATATCTACTTAAATTGGGTGTATTTATTTTTGTAACACATAGTTATGTCATTAATTTATGCTTAAGGTAATGATACGATCTTTGTTAAAGAAATCGGTAACCCAATTTCTATTCATTGGGTTAAAATTCTACTTCAGGATTATATCATGCTATGAATATGTGTGAATGGCCTATGATTTTTTTACACATAATATACAATTATATTTGTTGTATTTATATTTTCCACACATAATTATGTCATTGATTTATATTTAATATAATGATACAATCTTTGTAAGTAACTATGTCCTAATCTCCTTTAATTAAGGCATGTCATGATATTGTGCGCCTTTATTATAATATAAGGTTTATATACTACCATTTGACATATTATATCATATATGTAACACCCCAAGATTCCACGGTATTTTTCCCTGAGAATAAGGTAGTATCTTGCGTTGTACACAACTTGGAGTTTTAACACACCACAACCAATCGAACTAGCCGTTATGAATAGTAATAACCACTTTTTTAAATTTTATAAATTTTATTTTTAAATATGGACTTAATTATTTAATTAAAAATATTGAAATTAGCTTAGGGTGAAGTTTTCGTATTTTTATGAAAACATTCAATTTTTTATAAATAGTGAGAAACATAGTGTTATTGTTTAAAACCAACTTTTTATTTAAGTAATTAGTTATTTTATTTTAATTTATTTTTGGTCAAAATAGATACATAATACCCATATATGTTCAATTCAATTCATTAGAGTCATTTTATAATAAGATTAGATTTATAAATTTTTTTTGAAATGTTTACACTCTTTTAACCACCTTCTAAGAGCATTTACAAATTTGGATAAAAAAAAATTTTATTGCTTCTGTGGATTTAATTTCAAACATCTGAGACACAAGGTTGAAATAAGTATGTAAAATGTGGTTCAATATGATGAAAATCATTTTTTTGTAAAATGTAAGTTTTTCATTTTATTTACCACGGTTAAAAGTAAATAAGATAATTAAGGGTAAAATGTTATTATAATTACCATAACACTTTTATTAATTCTATTTGATTAGTGTAATTAGGGAAAAAAAATCTTAGGAATAAAATAAGATCCTCTTTGGTACACATGTAATAGATTAGGACATTTATTATTATTCTATTTAAAGAAAAGTTAAAAGTGTTAAATTCAATATTTAATAATTAAACCATTTTTAATATTCGATTACAAACAATATAAAATCGAATAAAAATAATCATTATAAAGATAAAAATAATTCCTACATAATGTTATTTTATTTATAATTTTTATACATTATATATTTTAATTTAGTTTTGACACAATGATGATGCAGTAATGAACATATTAATGAAATATTAAAATAATTGATATTATAAATCTCTAAATAAATTAAAATTGATATTTTTGATGAATTAAACTATTTTTATAGGTTAATATGACATGTTAGGGTTGATTTTTTAATTTTATTCGATGCGATAAGGTTGTTATGACTTTTAGAAAATCAAAATACCAAAGAGTGTCAAAAATGACATAAATTAATTTTCAAAACAAACACTATATTATTGGTTGATTTAATTTTACAAAAAATTTAATGTTTGTCAAAATGGATTAAATAATATTATATATGTCATTAATGAACCACTTTTGGTTCTTTTGGGTGTTTAGAGTATGTTTATTAACCATATTGTGTAAGAACAGAAGAAGACACAGTAAAAGTTAAACTATTTAACAATGAGTTAAATCTAAAAGATAAGGTTAAAATGGTAACCTAAACATATATAAAACCTATTGGTTGAGAGGATTTCGACCGAAAACCACCTTAGTATCATAATAAATTTATTTGTATCCATTAGAAACTGAATATGATTGAATAATAAATTAGTATTTTAATCTTTTCCTAATGTGACCCTCACCCCTCTTATAAAAGGGCACGTCTACTTATCTCAAAATCACACCTCCAAAGCCATTTTTCTGGGACAAAACCAGCCCAAACATACTATAAAAATTCCTCCAATAAACATAGAGTCATTAAATTGATCATAAATCTAACCAAATGAGATATTTTGATCAAATCAAAAGGAAAAACCCAAAGAAAAAGTAATAATTTCACGACCCTCTATCATGTTCTTTTCTTTATGCACTTCTTATTTCATGGTTGTTTCGATACAAAAAAATAACTTCAGTACCTTCTAAAAAAATTGATCTTATTATAAATATTTTACAACCATATTTTTTATTCTATCCATCCTATAAATGACAATGTCACCAAAAGTGAGTACCTATGGCTTGAAGTCTCCATGTCGTGCTGTAGTTTGTAATTCATGAACTTCATTATATAGATGGGTACAATAATGAGTGTAACTGATGTAAATAATAAGTATAAAATGTTAATGATTCTGTATATATGATATACCATCCAATTCCATAAGATTTCACCATCAATATATTGATATTTTCGCTCGTACCTACGTACATACTACCGTCTCCATGAACACGATGAAATTAATTCCCCATCACAATCATTCGAGAATAATTTTAATTTTATGTTTAAAAATAATTTTTAAGAACTTAATATCATTATGGATATTCATAAATAAATCATATCCATAAAAAACATGGCATATGTAACCAAACATGTAAAGGAAAACAGATTAGTTGACACATGAAATGATGATACTACTAAAATATTATTAACAAAGAATTATTGGAAGATCAGATGTGATGTCATATTTATGTATATGATTATTATATAACATAATAACAATGATTTAACTATTATAAATAAGGTTAAGATACCATTGACTAAGGAATAGTACAAGGTAAGGGTTAATTCTACAATCTCTTCATTATCTGAGATTATTTTTACGTGAGTTTCTACTAGGACCTATTTATCATCCACATACATGTTTCATAAAAATATTTTCTAAAAGAATATTTTATGGTTTTATGGAAGGGAATCTTTAACTAAATCACAATTTTAAATGGTTTATGTATTTATTCTTTTAAAGCATTCTCATTAATATCCTTGTTTCTAAAAGGGGTTTTATGGAATTATTTATATGGATCTAAACATTTCTAAAATGAAAATTCCTTTCAAAAATTTCAAATTTTAATGTGAAAATTTGATTAAAAAATGTATATAAATGTATTACTTTATAAAATTTATGACTTTTTAATATTTTTATGAAAAATATATATTTCACTCAAAGTGTTTTACATATAATTTTCATTTATTTCAACATTCATGATGGATTTTAAACTTGTATGATGTTGATTTATTATGATACAAATATTCCATATTGTATTGATGGTTTTTTGATATTATTGATTGTGGATGTGTTATTTTTATACCATTCATGTTTTATAGATAAATTATAGATATTTCGTATGATAATTTTAAAACGAATGTTTTTGTTATGTTTAAGACTTTTCATATGAGGAATGCGTTGGACATAGTAAGTGACGGGTGGAGCCTGCTATAGCTCCTTGATGGAATAATAAGTCTCATGATACAAACTTTTGTTTTGGAATAAGGCCTTGATAAAATCATATTTTTATACATGGAACAAGGCCTTGACTATGTGTTTGTGATGTCTAGAATTATGCATTCCATCATTATTAAATTGGAAATTGATATTACATGGGATTATTCGACAAGTATAATATACATGTGAATAATTAAATGGCATTATTTTACTTATATTTTCCATATTATGATGATTTTGAAGTTTAAATGGATTGTTTTTTAGTATTAAACATTACCTTAAATGTGTATTCTCATTTATAAAAGTTTCTTCTATATTGTTATCTTTACTGAGAATCTTAGCACAACCATTTCTTATGTTTTATTTTCCCAGGATTCCAGGAAGTGTATTATGATTGATAATTATGGTTGATCTAGGAGATTAATGGAATTCTCAAAGGATAATTTATATTGAGTATTATATTTTAATGTGTAATATAATGTTCATGTATGTGATCTATTTTCCAAGACTTCTAAACTGATCGGTATTTCGGGAAATGATTATTTGTAGTCATGAAAATGTATTAAAACAATACACCGACTCTGGGATTCTGGGGTCGGGGCCTTACTGTAGGTATCAGATAATATTTAGCAACAACCTTGAATATAGATTTAGATTAACTCGGATTAGAGAAAATTAATCTAAGATAGACATTGAGGATTATTATAGAAGAACTTACTAGAATTTGGGTAATGTATAGATTTAGTGTATTTTCTAATCAATACATCCCTATCAGGATACGAGTGGGTAGAGGCAGCTCTAGAACATATGTAACTAGGAGTGAAATCTACAACAAAGAGTTTTAGGCATGACCCAAGGTATCCTGGTACACGACAACGGGACATGCGGCACTCTTGGTTATGTCACTCCCGAGGGATATGCTTATGATATTCACATTTTCATTATAATTCATTATGAAGTATTTTTATGTAAATAATTCTTCAAAGAAAATTTTTTATTATTATAGATTATATGTAAAATCTTTTCAACTTTCATTAGGTATTTTATATGTTTGGAATTAGGAATTGCGATTCGTAAACTAACCTAGTGTATACCATTATTTAGAAATGGCACCTTGTAGAAGGAATTAGAATTCCAGCAATACACATGATCAAATGATTAAGAAGGATCATATCATTCATGGTATAAATCCAATATTTAGAAGGAGAAATGTCTCCAAATTTTTCTCATCTTATGAAGAAATAGTATCATGTGTTAATAAGATATGTAAAGAATTATATGAGTCATATGAATATGAAGGGAAGCATGAGAAGTAAATGATGGAAGAGAGAAATATAGATAAAGGGAAGAGGGGAAAGAAGGATTTTACCATATGTGATAATTGTGGAAAGAATCATCTTGGTAAATTCTTGAATTGAATGTTAGTTTGTTATAAGTGTTCATAAAAAAGACACCAAGTACGTGATTTCAAGGGTAGTAAAAATGTTTCAAATGTAAAATGCTTCAACAGAAGGAGTTGGGACACTACGCAAATCAATGTCTAAATCATCAGATTATACCACAAATTCTATACTTGGATAATAATGAAGTTATGATAATACCAAAGATGAAGATGATTGATTACAATTCTTATGTTGTTATTAAATTATTGTGTAATTTGAGTATTTTATTAATGATGTACATGTTAAAAGAATTATAAAGTATATATGGATTGTACTGCATTACTATTTCATTAAGGACTTGAGATTTTGAGGAACTAAGAAAAGTGACTCAATAGAAGGTTATTTTTTCGGAAAATATATTATTGATAGAAATATACACCATAAAAAGGTTCTGATATTGAGGTAGTGATTTTGGTAAAATATATGAGAGATTTGGATAAATTATATTGGATTTTATTGACTATATTAAATCTGATTAATTATTTGTATATTCTATCATTGTTGGAGTTTACAACATTTTTGGATAGAAGGAGTATATCCAGCAGTCTATAAGTAATAAGGGAGAATGAATTTAATCAATAAGTTTTTATAGTAATTTAGGGTGTTATAGTGTTTTAGAAGAATACATGAAGAAATTATTCACGTGTTATTACGTGTCAAAAAGGATCTTAATTGTTTTTAACTTCCTTTTAAATGTATGAATTTGAGTTTAGACTGATTTATTTTGGATAAGTCTAAAGGATGGAATATAATATGTTTGACATTGGATACTATTTTTAAGGTTAAATCCTTTCGTAAGATTATTTTTGGATTTTTATGAAATGGACAACCTGGAGGTCGGCGACATCAGGTCTCATCCGGTCGGGCTGCGAGACTTGAACTAGCAACCGAAGGGCGATAAGGGTTGATCACCTACCACTGGAATATGTGATATCCTGGTTTGTATAATGTAGTTTTTTTCTAATAGTCTGACAAAGGAATTATAAATTCATTATTTTTTGAACCATATAATATTAGGAAAAATATAATATTTTTGAATTATATTATCTTTTGGAGTTAAAGATGAGTTTGTGGTAGGAATTAGTTGAAGGATGAGACTCTAGTTTTCAAGTATATTTATTTTTCTTCTTATTCTACGAATATATTAATTCATAAACATTAGTGAAGGAATCTCAAAATCATTTTTTATCATAATACCTTATGCTTTGTTGAACTGATGATATTTTAAATCATCATAGATTGATTGATTTGAGGCCCTTATTTTTTTTTTGTGAATGATGACCTCTATCACTCCCTATAAATATTTATATTTTTTCTTCAATTATGGGTCTTTAATTTCTACCAATGTTCTCCTAATCATGATCATAATTTGGTGGGGAATTTTTCATTTCCCTTTCCCTCTTATTAAGAATAAATTTTTTAAACCCAATTTCCAATGTGGGTTTTCCAAAAAGGTATTTTTCTATTTTTAACCATTTATATTCTAAGAACAATTTCAAATTGGGAGGATGCAATTTATTGATGGAGGGGAGACTGTAAGACCCCAAGCTTCCACAGTACGTTTCCTATTTAATAATGCAGTAGTATGGATTGTGCGCAACATTGATTTTTAACACACCACGAACAGTCGAACTACCCATTATGAATAGTAATACCCACATTATAAAATTTTGAAAATTTTATTTTTCAATATGGACGTCGATTTTTAGTTTGGAATATCAAAATTTCCTTAAGGTGAATTTTTTGTATTTATCTAAAAACATTCAAATTTTTATGAATAGTGAAAAACACTGCGTTATTGTGTTAAATCGGCTTTTTATTTAAGTAATTAATTGTTTTATTTTAATTTATTTTAGGTAAAAATAGATATATAATACCTATATATATTCAATGTAATTCATTAGAGTCATATTATAATAAATTTAGATATATAATGTTTTATTAAATTTTGTACCGTCTTTTACACACCTTTTAAGTGCATTTACAAATTTACATAAAACATAACTAGTCCATCATTTTAAATGGTTTACATATTTATTCTTCTAAATCATTCTCATTAATGTCCATGTTTTCAAAATTCTTTTTATGGATTTATTTATATGGACACGAATGTTTTTAAAATGTTAATTACATTACAATGGTTCAAAGTGGTATAGGGAACATTGATTAAAAATGTACTTAAATGTCTTCCTTTCTAAATTTTGTAACTTTTAAATGTTTTCATGAAATAGAGATATTTCTATCAATGAGTTTTATGAATCATTTTCATCTATCTCAACATCCTTGATAGATTTTAAACTTGTTTGAAGTTGATTTATTATAATAAAAATCATATATATTGTTTTGAAGGATTTGTTATATGTTTGATAGTGGATGTGTTTTTTTATACAATTCATGGTTTATGGATAACGTATTGACATTTAGTATTCTATTTTTAATAAGAATGTTTATGTTATGTTTAAACATTTTCATATGAGGAATGAATTGGACTTAGTAAGTGACTGGTGGATCCTGAAATCGCTCCTCGATGAAACGGTAAGTCTCATGAGACAAACTAGTGACATGGCACAAGGCCTTGATAAAATCTTATTTGTAGTCTTGGTAGAAGGCCTTGACTATATAGTTAAAAAGTATTTCCTTATGAATTCCATCATTATGAAATTGGATATTGATATTACATGTGATTATTCGACTAGTAGAATATCAATTTGAATAAGTAAATGACATTATTTTATTTATCTTTTCCATATTATGATGAAGTTTACGATTAAAAGGCTTGTGCTTTAGTCTAATAAATTTCTTTAAATGTTTATTCTAATTAATGAAAGTTTACACTATATTTTTATCCTTATTGAGAATCTAATATCACCCCTTTTCTTATGATTTATTTTACCAGGATTCCAAGAAATATATTTTAATTAAAAAGCAGCGTTGAGCTAGGGGATTAATGGAATTCCAAACAGATCATTTATGTTGTGTTTTATCTTCTAATGTATAATGTAACATTTGTGAATGTAATCTATTTTCCCATACTGCTTAACTGATCGGTCATTTAGGACTTGATTCCTTGTAATCTTTCCAATGTATTAAAATAAGACACTGACTCTGGGCTTCTAGTGTCGGGATGTTAAACAAATTTCCTTATTCTGAGGATAATATATGATTTGTTTTTTTGTTATTTAGTAATTATTTTTATTCATGTGTTTCTAAAGTTTTACAAGACTATTTTACTAAAACATCATTTTGAATGTTTCGATGATTTATTTTTCTAAATCATTCATATTAATGTCTAGTTTTTTAAAATGATTTTAAGGATATATTTATATGGTTATTAAAGTATTAAAATTTTAATTACTTTAAAATATTTAATGTGGTATCAGACCCTTTGATACAAAAATATCTTTGTTAAATGTTTCAAATGGTATTGAAAATGGGTTTGAGAAAGCCTGGATTATGTCAATATCTTGGAATGATATACTATGATTGTAGTGTGAGAATTTTATATTTCTATTATATTTGTTTTATCTGTTATGAATATATTATGGTTCTTGGGAATTGTTTAGGTGTATGGGTGGTTCCATGATAAAACTAGGGAGGGTGAGCCTAATATAGCTCTCTAATGAATTTGGTAATGTGATAGAGGTAAACCTTAATGTTTCTCCTAAGAGATTTAGGGAATATACTGTGTTGGGTATTCCAAATGTAACTCCCTATGTTGTTGTGAAAGCTATAATGTATGTATGTTATGTATTCCATAATATACCATTATGATTTTTGATATCAATTTGTTAATAATAAATAATATTATTTCTTGAGGTATGTTAAAGAGCTTATGTTCTGTATGTATTGATAGAATAATGTCCTCTTTCTTTATTTTATAACACTTACTGATCTTTCTTATGCTCATACCATGTTTTGAAATGTTTTTCATAAGACTTAATGATGAATAGGGTCCAGGATGGGATCATGGAAAACTCATGTTGTCTAAAACATGGATGTATACATATTTATTTAAGAGTTATTATTTTATGAAAAAATAGAAACTCAGTAGAGGTTTCAACTTGGTAATTTTTGAAATATAATGTTATTGTTATGTACTAATTATTTAAAAACTCTAAACTTAAAAAGATCCTAAATGCGAAGCCTTGACTTAATTCATGATTATTTAATGTTTAAGGAGGGTCCTTATAAAAATACTTATAACATGAAAATGAATATTTATAATATATAATAACAATACATAATTATAAAAATAAAATTAATAAAAATAATTACATGATTATAAAAATAATAATTATAAAAATATTCTTTTCATTTTAAATATAGTTATGATAATTCTTTTCACAACACTAATAACAGGAATAATTTTATTAAATAACATAGTAATTAGTTTAATTATTTTAATGCAACTGTGTGATTCATCCACATCTCAGGTGACCATCCACGAACTATGTGGTTTCTTCTATCTCTAGAGGATATCTAATGACTTACATGGCTCATTGCATGGTCTCTACTAAATTCACTATCCCTGTGAAATGGTCTAGGTGCCACCAAAACACACACAATAATAATAATAAGAATAATAATAATCATTATTATAAAACTACTATAAAATGATACTAATTTTAATGTTTATTTCATTCTCAATAATTACCATATAAAAAAACATCATTCCATCAGTGCTCAAAAATTTAATCTAAGACCCAACCCAAACCCCAAAATAAATATTCAAGGCCAAAAAATAATAAAATAAAATAATTATAATGGTTGGGGTGTGTCAATTATTTACACCATAATTCAATCTTCCCAAGAAAGCAAAAATACATTCCAACCGATTGATCAACACCTAAGGGTTCCTCCTCAACAAGATCCAACCTCTCAATTTGATGACATTTCATCGACTATGAATGGAGCTTGATCCCATTGCCTATAATAGTTCACTATCAGTGGGAGATCCTGAATGGACTCCCCACCATTAGAATTCAACTATTATGTGAAAACTTTTTAAGTGGAAACCCAAGGGGACCCGTGGTTTCTTATACCACTTTTAAGAACTAGCTAATAATGGCCAAACAGAATTGCAACACAAACTAGAGATAGCCTCTATCACAAACGACAAAACTCATACCACATGGGATGAGGTGCAGGGATTAAAATGAATTCTTAATAAAATATTAAAAAACATTCAAATTCTCAACTATCATAAAAAATTAGGAAAAAAGATTTCACCTAGCCTGCATGGGTGGTCCATATGAGCACATTGACCAAAAGATAACATATATGAAAGAATAAAAACAAAAAATTTATTCATGGTATGTCCACCATCATTGTGGAAATTGGACATTACCAAAGACGGAGAAACAAAAATAGAAAAATTTGAAATGTGTCCCTGGAACAGTAGATGCATAACCTTACCAAAACCTCTTAAACCCGCTTGGTTTCTAAATAAGCACTAGATTTCCTCTACGGCCTTTTGGTTGGAACACTAATGGTTGAGAATCACTTTCCATGCAGTTAAATTTGGATAATACAAAAATGAAACATGCACTTTTTATTATACTATAGAAAGGGAATAATTTTGAAATGAAACCAACACTGGCATAGAAAGCTAGATTTCATCCAAAAGACCATGACATTATATTACATTTCAATACCCAAAAAACCATCAGTACAACTACCACAATATAATATTTGTTACAGTAAAATGGATATTACAAAATAAACATTAATGGAAAACCCAAGATCTCATCATTTCTGATAATTTATTCCACAACTCTTTATAGCGACCCCCTGATAGAATTGTTGCAAGTGAACCAAGTGACCACATGCCTTGAAGCGCTTCAATGCATTTGTACATGAAGTATTTTTATTTACTATATTTAGACACTAATAAAATATTAGGATATCTCTCTCCAATGAGGTTGATGAAATATCTTTAAGGACTTTTGATTTCCTCACCAGCTCCATTATCTTTGAACTGATTCCTAACATCTTTATTGAATTTTCCCCCACTACTCATAGGGATTGATTAAGGGAATAATACCTCATGATTTATTTCCATCACAAATTCAATGTGAAATGATTGCCTTACCACACTAGAAAACGAAGTTAGATTATGTTTCTAAAACATTGACTATAGGTTAGGATGAATCCCAACCTTGAATTGTCAAGCCATCATGGAATCATTAGTGGTATACATTGTATCATAATCTACTAGGACTATAGTGCCCTGGATATAATCCAACACCAATCCATAACCCTATTGAAGACAACCCATCTCCATAACCTTTATCACCCTTTCTTTCTCAAGGAAATACCGATGAATGAACAATGGCCAGAAAAACTCCCATGTAATGTCTCCACATTGTTTTATTTGAGTCACTGACTTCCACAACATCCACAATTAACCTCCAATTATAAAAGTTTTAGACATATCCATGAACAACTAAGGTAACACGATGAGACTAAAGTTCCTTTCGATTATTCACATCCATTACTACTCTACGGATGTCTGTACATGAGCTTAAAAGTGATATGGATCCATCATCCGAAACTCAAGAAAAAAATGTTCTCAGGCTGATCAACTACACTACGATCACCCATCGAAGCTCCAAGGGGAAAACCACTGAATACTAAAAAGTCTAAAACCACATTAAATTCAAATCAATAAATAAAAATACACAAGATCAAACACTACATGGGAAACCAATATTAAAAATATGGAATAAAACCATTATTAACTAAGACCGTCACCTTTTTTGAAAATAAAAAAAACTTTCAGAAAAAAAAATCATTCAAAACAAATTTATTTGATTCAATCACTTTTCATAATTTAAAACAGACCAAAAACAACTTAAACAGGGAAGTAGTGTTAGTGGGTGACTTGACAAATTGGATAGTGGCCATATTCCGAACATGCCACTAACAATGAGATACTTCTAGGACCATACCCATAGCTCCACATGGATTTACATTCTCTGTGAGATCACAAGAACTAGTATCACATCTCCCATTGTTGTATCAAAATCCCAAAACATTCCTTAAAGATTAAAGAATCCAATTAAACCATACATCCAATGGAATCCCAATGATAAGAACGAACAAGAGTTCGTGAGTCTCTTCTCACACATACCCCTTATGTTTTGACAATCTTACTCAATCTACCTTGACATAGCCAAATAGAAAGCAGTGCTCTAAGAGTGAAGTCCCGCTAACAGCCAATATGCTCTAATACCTTTTATTCCGGAACAAACCTAAGTCGACCCTGAACCAGTTACCGTATAAAATTTTCATCATCTCCTGTGTGGCGTTCTTGATCCTCTTGGGCTAGAGAAAACACCAAGGAATCATAAAAGTGGAAAACAAGGGAATGATTTCATAAAATAAACAAAACAGAATCTAAATAGTAGTAAGAAGGATAATGAATCTCAAAAATAAAATAAAAATGAACTGAATATAAATTTAAATTGGAAACTCAAAATACATCATAAATACATGCCTAGACTAAAGTAAAAAAGACAGCCACTATCTCTATGTGACCATGCAGGTCACACTCTATCTCAACAATCAAACATCACCCAAGGAGAATGAACCAATTATGGAACACACACAAGGACTAAAAAAAGAAAAAACACTGCTGGTTTGTGTATTAAAACCCATTAGGCTAGCCATATATGATATTCCCCAATGTAATTCCTTTAAAAATAATAAAACACCAGTTTCATGTTTAATGTTACTTAAAATAAAATTACATCTTGTTGCCCTATTTATTTCCAAAACTGAACTCCTACCATTATTGAGATATTATCATTTTCAAGGGGAGATGGGTGTCTATATTTCACTCTGTAGAAAAGAAAAAAAAACAGTTTTATTGAAATTATTTTTCCAAAAACCATATTAAAATCAACACCCCACATTATTATAGAAAGCATCATACAAAGGTACCACAATAATTATACCGAAGGAGATACATAAATAACTGTACCAATATCTTAACATCTTCGAAAATTAATCAAGAAACAATCATATATGAACCCGAATGATCAACAATAGTCCAGAAAACATTACTACATGAGAATTCATCCCTAGTATCATGACACACATGATGAAATCAAAATTCTCAATATTCTCGACCTACCTAAAAAAAGGAAAAATGAGGAAAAACCCTATAGTAATAAACCCAAACATATATAATCCAAGTGTGGGACACTGGTCATCACATCAACTAATAGTATAGAAATTATTCATAGAATATTCTATAAATATTCTAGCTTCCTATGACTCATGTATAATAGGGTTGATCTAGCCGATTTCAGCCAAGAATCCAATAACATGTATAGTCATGTAATTAATAAATAACAACAGGTATCACCCCGATACATTCTATTAATTGACTCACATCCCATATAATAAATAGAATTCAATGAGTCTAGGATGAAGACCTACAGTGATGGGTAAAAATGATTCCATAGTAAGGATATCATACCCATCAAACATAAAATGGTTTGAGAGTTAATCTATGGAAGTTTTCATAATAAAATATTTTTTCCTCATTTTCACAAATTGCCAAATAGACCATTAAAAACCATTCACTCAAAACACTTTTATCAATGGTAAAATTTTCAAATTTCCATAAGAGGTGTGAACACACCATTTATCATATAAAAAATATATAAACTCTTTTTAATATACAAAGATAACACACTAAAGAGATGACCAGTTTTAATAAAATATCAAAACATGATAAAACAGAAAACACATTTTTTTGTAAAATCCAAACCATTAGGGAAACAACATTAAGAATCCATACATTATTTCACATACTACTGATACTTTTAAAAACCCAAACAACTCAATTATTATCATATTTAACTCATAAAATCCAAATAGACATCTAACATTACATGAGGAATGAAATTTTTAATAATACAATATCAATTTCACACTCTTTAAAGAATGAACATAATTTTCATACCAAAATGTTATTTAAATTTCTATGCCTTGTTTTAACATAAGTGTCCATGTGTGTATAACATCCAATGTTCACAACTCGAAAAAACACACATATAATAAAATAATATTTTAAATAAAATGCTCCCCAAAAATATTCTTTTTCATATTTCTTCCCACCCAACTAATTTATTAAGTACTAGAATAAATTTTTAAAATATAATCAAGAGGCACAACAAGGATATACAGTTAAAAACACCCGATATTACATAAAAAAACTACATTAAAATTAATTCCACAACAAGAACATATGAAACTTCACATCAAGTATTGACTAAATACAAAATAAACAACCTCAAGGTTGGAAAAAATATTTATCATATATAAAAAGTAAAAAAATCATGAAATCATAATTTCATATTTTTAAAAGTGATAGTTTCTGGGGAGAACCTATCCCAGATTTATGGTGGGTTGAAAACAGATATCCGGGATCACTTCATGGGTGTACTAAAATGTTAATTATCTTAATAAAAAACATTAATAAAAAATATAACAAAATAAATTCCAAAAATAGGAATCAATTAGAAGAAGTAGAATAGTTTACTGATGGGGGAAAATGTGACAGTTGTGTCATCAATATGTGATACACCAAGGGGAGGTCGAATGTGGTTCAGTTGGAAATGGAACTTCTGGATCGAGGTGTGCCAACAAGGAATCTAGCCATAGTAGAACCGGACGACGCCAGTAGTGAGAGTGATGAATGAAGGAGGGACCACTGTTGGTTCGAGCATTAGGTGGGAAGATATTATTGGGATGGAGAGTGCACATCAGGGGGCTTTTCTAGACAAGAGGGAACATCTGTAGGGAGTCATGCCGGTGGGGTTGGGAGGTAGGGAGTTTACACACACTAGACCACATGGGGATAAGAGAGAGGCCCCATGAGAGGAGAAAGAATGGGGGTAAGATATTGGAATGTTAGGGAAAAAGAAACCCTAATGAACTAAATTAAAAATTATAATTAAAATGATACCATAACAATGGTAATACTTATAACATGATAATTAGAAATTATAATACATAATAACAATGAAAAATAATATAAATAATGACATGATGATAAAATTTATAATAGCATAAATATTCATTTTTTTAATACAAATTATGATAACATTTTTTTATAATAGTAATTATAATAATAAATTTAATAATTGTAATAATTATGATTTTATTTATTTTAATGAAACCGCATGGTCTGTTAATGTCTTAGGAGACTGTGGGCGAACCGATCAGTAGCTTATTTCTCTAGAAGATGTCCCACGATTGACTAGGGTAACCATATAGTCTCCACTGTCTGTGCGGTACCTGTGAACTGCACTAGAAGCTACCAAAATACCCTAACAACAACCAAAACTACTACTACCAAAACAACAAAAACAATAATAATTATAATAAGGATAATACCATAATGATAAAAGTAATTTTAATGTTTTGTTTATTGTTAATAATTACAATATAAACAACATTTTCTTTCATAAAATTATCAAAAAAATAATCTCGGACCCAAATAGAACACCCAAAAAATCATTCATGGCCAAGTATAAAATAAAATAAAAAAATTATATAGTTCATGGTGTGCCAATTCTCTCCACCATAATGATTCATTCCCGTGAAAAACCACAAAAAGATCATGTTTATTAATCAAAACCTAAGGATTCCTCATCAATACGATCCAACTGCTTAATTTGAGGACATTTCGCATACCAACAATGGAACATAACCCATTTACCAAAATAGAGAACTAGTAGTGGTTAGGCTTGAATGGGATCCCCACAATTAGAAATCAACTTGCATCTGAAAACATCTTAAGAGGAATCACAATGGGACCCATGATGGAAATTCCCATTATTGAGAACCATCTAAGAATTGCCAAATAGTTTTGCAATATGAACATTAGTTGGGCCTCTCTTATGAGGGACAGAACTCATAAAACACGGTGTGAGGGGGAGGGATTCCAATGAATTAACCAATAAACCACAACAAAAAACATCCCAATGGTAGACCCTCATAAATAAATATGAACTAATAAAACACCTAACTCACATGGGTGGTCCAAATGGGGACATTGACCAGAAAATTGCATCCGAGATTGCATAACCGTAGACACTATGTTAGGGGTATGTCCACCACATTTATTATTATAACAGGACTTTCACAACAATGGAGTTACAACAATAGAAACACTGGAACTATCTTACAAGAATGGTAGAGGCCCAACATTAACTAAACTTCTTAAACCCCATGGGCTTTTGACTACACACTGGATTCACTCTTAATCCATTTGGATGAAGCTCTGATGGATGAAGCATCTCCTACCTCACATTTAGGTTATGATAATCCTAATAAGACACATACATCTTTTGATTAGATAAAATAGAGGACAAAATTTTAAAATTTAAATACCATTGTCATTGAAAATAAGAGTACATTAAAAGACCATGACATTACCATAAATTTCAAAACCAAAAACAAAACCAATAAAAGTAATATTATTTGGGATCCCTTACATTGGAAGTAAAGGAAATAATTTTTATGACTACTGAATGACCATGAATTTTAATTGAAAACATAATTTTCATTGAAATAATATATTGTGTTAAATTATATTTTTAGTGCGATTTAAATTACAATGAGATATATTTTATATCATTTAAACAAATGTTGATAAATGGAATAAATTTTAAATTGAAATTGAATATAGAAATAATTAAAACATTGTAATAATTATCTTTAAAACCCCATGTCTCATCCTATCTTCATGAGTAATGAAAAATTATTTCTTCTCTTATATTATTGGAATATGGAATAGTTGATTCTAAATTTGGGATAATATTAATTTATAACTGCTATCTATTTCACATTAGTTTTTCACCAAAAATATTAATGAAACAAATTAAAAATAATTATAACATTAATGGTAAAAAATGGTTTTTTATATGGGTTATAATTTAATCTTATGTGACCAAATGACATATACACATGCCCAAAATCCATTTTATAGAAATTATTAAAAAATATACCCACTTATATTGAATTAGTTTAATTATTTTAGGAACATGATGTAAGGGTGATGTCACGACCCATCCTCGGGGCCCGTGCCGTGACTACCCCAAGCCCGCCTTCCATAGGCCAGGGGCTGGCGACTAGCACCAAGGCGTAATTCCTGGTAAAAAGGGAAGGCATTGCATTTGTAAAGTAAACAAACACCACAGAGAAACCATGCAGTAGAAGTAAACAGTTAGTAAAAACTGGGTACAATAGTAAGTACAGAAAAGTAAGTGGGCCAGAATACAAACCCAAACTGAAAGTAAGTACAACTGGAAAGGGAAAACAACAACTGAAAGTATAGTCTCAACGTCGAGCCGTCCACTGGAAGTCCCACCTAAAGGGTGAGTACAGATAGCTTCCACAGCACCTCGGGTCCAGCCGTCCGCTCCGAGTATGTCCCGCCCAGTGGTCCACCTCTAGGTACCGTCCTGCTCCATAAGCCTCAGCCACGATCAGTGCTATCCGTCGTCTACAACCAACAAAATGTAGTGTGGGAATAGCCCGTGCATGGGTGAGTACAAGCTACTTAGTAGGGACCCCGAGACCACCGAAGGTCTCCCAGAATCCACGAAGGATAATCCACAAAGGAAAGATACAATCACAAAGTAACATCTGACTCTTCTTAGGTATATGACCATACATATACCTAAGTCATCAATTCCAGTTCGTCTCCAATATCCGAGCTCAAGTACAACCCAGTCCACACAGGAAAACAAAACGTAATCCACACAGAATAGCACAACACAATCAACATAGGAAAGCAAAACATGATTCAACTCACATAGATATACTTCTTCGTAAGACGATAGAGATGATCAGATATATCCACTGATTCTTCTATTCCGTCAGACCCACAAAGGATCAATAGGTACTAACCCCAACAATGACCCAAAAAGGATCTGACACACACAAGATCTATAGGTAACTAACCCCCGTAATGACCCACACAAGATCAGACCCACACATGATCTGTAGGTTCTGGCCCACACAGGACTGCTGAGCGCTGACCCACATAAGATCAGACCCACACAGGATCGGTAGCACTAGTCCACTTAGGATCACTGAGTGTTGTAGTTGTCTCCATCGAATCCACTGAGTATCTCTATAGAGTCGTTGTCATCGTCGCAGTCGCAGCCACCTCTAGGGTTCCCGCACACAGCAAGCTCATTCGGGAGGGTCCGCTCAACGAGCCGAGGGGTTGATACATCAACTGACACAAAGTCCGGAGTTGATTTATCCAAAAGTTCCATATCGTCAACAGGAACTCAACGTCACAGATGGCGTGTCAATTGGACACCCGGTCTGGAAGTTATTGGTTTTTTTCGTTCTAGGGGCCCGGTTGGTTTTTAAGTAAAAACCAATCCGACCATACTCCATCTACGTCCAAACCTCGAGCAGAGTAAGCCAAAAGGTCTGTCTCACTTAGAGGAATCCAAGAAGGTCGACGGAACGTCAATCAGACGTCCGGAACTCAAGTTATAAGCATTTACGCTCCGAGGGCCCGGTTGGTTTCATGTACGAACCAACCCGGCTGAACTCAATGTACTCCTAAACCTTGAGTGTAATATGTCATAAAGACCATCTCAATCTAAGGATCACATTGCCACTAATGGTGCATTGATCGGAGGTCCGCAACCCACGATATGGGAAAAAGATCGAAGAGGTCCAAAAACAGGGGGTCTGGGCCCTGACGGACCCGGCCCACCCCCCCCCCCCCCCCCGGGTTGACCCAACCTGGCGCAGCAGGCACGGCCCGGCTGGCGCTGGCCGGGTGGCCAAGCGGTCGGCTCGGACATTATGGCCGAGCACAGTTGGTGGGGGGCGCGCTACCCCCGCGTGGAGGAACCGTGACCCCGCGTGGGGTTACCCTTTCTAGTGGACATGGCCGGTTGCCGCGTCCCACCCCCTCCGGTCCCACATGGTCACGGGACTCGCGGGCTACTGCCGCGGTGGCTCTTCCCAGCGGCGCACTGGGCGCCGCCTCCTGCCACCGGCGAGGCACGCCGGCGGGTTGTTCCGCGGACCACCGGACGAGTTCCGGTGGTCGGAATCGCCTGTCATCTTCGCTAACGGGCCTCCCGGGACCCGTCCTTCACTATGAGGACCTCATAACGCCAATGCGGCTTGCTTCAACATCATCTGCCGATCCGCACACCAAGAACAAAGGGACCGTGGGTTCGGACTTGTTCGTTGGTCCGCACCCACTGCATTAGTGGTTTTGAAAGTCTTCCGACAAGTATTTAATCAAACCGCAGATATAATTACATAGATTAAAATGAATAAAACCCCTACCTGTAACATCCCAGGTAATTAAAGAATATAGAATTTTCATATTTATTAATATTTACTAATTAAATATTAATTTTAATTAAAAGGGGTTTCTACGTTCGATAGCGTACTCGATACGCAACGATGAGTTTCTTTGAAAACTTACGTTGCACACAAGTAATAAAATAATATTATTTTAAAAGTTAGTTAACAAGTAGCCGTTGTACTGGACGGAATGGATAGAAATATCTAAAATATGATTATATATGTTTTTAAATGTTTTTACATTTATCCAATAAAATATAAAGGCTTAAAATACGGAAAGAGTTCAATTTTATGCATTTATACCCTAACTTTCACTAAGGGTTCACTTATCACCTTTTGATGGAGAACCGTCATTAAATATAGTTTTGATCAATCTTATAAATTCTATTGGACCAAAAATAACTCTTTTTTAGAATCGGGACATCAAAATTTACTTTGTGTAAATTTTTGGTACCTTTCCGATAAAGTTCATTTTTTTAATGAATAGTGCAAAATGTTGTATTTTAATTCAAAAGCTCTTTTTAATAAAATTTATTTATATGATTAGATTATCTGTTGAATTGGTTTTAAAGTGAAATTAGAAAATATTTTTACCATTAAATCCAATAGTGGTCGTCATAATTAATTTCACTTTGAAATCGGACTTAAACTAGTGTCAATCTTTTGATACTTATTGTTTCATAAAAACACGCTATTTCTCTGACAACGGGAATTAATTATTAAATCAATTAATGTGACTTATATGTTATGAATTTTGTAAAATAGACTTCATTTTTGAATTCTTAATATCAAATATAGCTTAGGGTGAATGTTTGGTAATTTTCTGAAAAACATCAATTTTTTATGAATAGTGAAATCACTAAGTGGTAGTTAAAAAAACTGATTTTTCGTTTAAATGAAATTTTGCCATCATTGTGTTTTGAATTTCAAAAATCAGACATACATGGTTGTCATTAAGAAGTAAAATGTGGTTCAATGAGATTAAAATAATTTTTTGGTGAATAGTAACTTATTAAGTTTTTAATCGCGATTAGTGGTAATTAGTGTAGTTTAAGGTAAAAATAATGTTTTAATAATATTAGATGAGCTTGAAACATGTCCTACCCTCCTTTTATGTGTCATGTCTGACCCAGAAAAGCCATGGGTCAACTTGGGGACCCCATGGAGCCACTTTGGTTGGAAAATGACATAAATAACTTTTTATTTAATGTAAATGTAAAAATGACACAAACATAATATGTTTTACGAAAACAATTTTTACATGGGGTTATAAAGATCAGATTTTTGATTATAAAAAGTCATTGGAAAGCTAAAAATAGTTCCTACATCATATTAATTTTCTTTATAATTTTTAGACTTTAAATAAATTAAATTATTTATGACATCATGATGATGCAGCGATGACCTCATTATTTAACGATTAAAATAAAATGGAAAGATAATGTAATATATAAAACCTAAACATGTCAAAAACCTATTGGATGGGTATATCTCGAACCCTTATCACCTTATCCATGAATTATATCAATGTGGGACCATTTAAATCCGAAACTCATTTTCAAATAAAGTAATATTTCTTTACATTCCAAGAGTGCCCCTCATCTCCTCTTATAAAAGGCCCCCACCTCTACCTCATTTCACACACTCCTCAAGCCTTTGGCTCGGCAATACCCTGACCATTTACTCTCTCCACATCCCTCTCCTCATCCTAGAGGATTCCCTTTTGGCATAATCCATTCAAAGGAAGCCTTTAGGCTCAAATAAAAAGGATTTACACTTTTAAAGGTAATTCATTCTCTCTTGTTCATTTGTTTTATTTTGCTTCTCCAACGCCCTAAACTCTTTTTATTTACTTATTTTGTAACAAAACCAGTATCTTAAATATACTAGGATGTTGTTATAAGAATTATTCGAGCTACACTCTCACACAAATACATAAAATGGTTAAAGAACATACGGTTTCCATGGATGGTGAAATTCTGCCTCCCGAAACGATGATTGTTCAATACTCATTTAACACCTTCAAAGGTGGCCATTGTGATGTCACTATTTTTATATATGATATATAATATGTTTATTCTTTCCTTAAGCTTCTGTATTTTTCATTTATGGGATACCATTATTGTATCCATTATCGGTAAACACGATATCTTCATTTTAGGAAGTGCGGACTACCGCCCCCTGAAAGTGATTTGATTCGTTAATACCGTATGTGGGATGTGTAAAGGATAAAGTTAATGATATTATATATGTTATTATACTGGAATTATAATATACTCTTATATCATTATGATTCCATTCTATAAAATACGAAATAGAAATGGAAGTAGCGTTCATGCGTACGTACGGCTTACCGTCTCCATGAATGGTGCATTTCATTTCTTACCTCTAAATGATTATGTAATAATATAAATACATGTATATGCTGGATATATATGATATATATGATATCCAAATCAGGAATTTCATTCTGGATATAAAGAACCTTTGACCACACGAACAACATGTAATTGTAAGAAGTCCACTTTCGACTTAAGAACCAAATATTGACAAAACAAACATTATTAACTTAAATGGTTACATAATGTCTATAACATGGAAATAAGTGATATAAAAGGAATAATGAACTTTAAAAAGGTTCTTAATCAAGTATAAATTAACTCAAGTTTATTGTTCAGGATGTTAAAGAACGATCGAGTCAAGTCGGACCCGAGGTTAGGGACTTCGTCTCAATCTCCTTTCATTGAGGAATATTTCATTTTATACACAACTTTCTTTTATACGGTGTATAAACCCCTTTGACTTTTACTTTTATATAAAAGGAATCTTTTTCTACGAAGCATTTTACTAAATGAAAAAAAGGAATGTTTCTTTTAACGTACGCGGTGACAACGACCTTTTCCGCCGCCACGAGTATTATTTGGTCTTTGGCTTCCTCAACAAGCCGTAATGTTTTTAAAATAAAATAAATACCATATAATCTTTTATGTATTTTGGTATTGAAAATGGTTTTGATAAAGGATTTTATTATGTCAATATATTTATGATATATTGTGATTGAAATGTGGAAATGTTATCATTCCTTTATATTAGTTTTATGTTTTATGATTTTATATTGGTACTTGGACATTTTAACGGGTGGTTACGTTATAAACCATATGACAGGTGGTGCCGTGAATACCAGGACGGGTGGTTACGTTATAACCTCCAATGCATTGGGTATGGAACTCGAACGTATGGCTATTCCATTAAGTATGTATGGAAATTGGCCATATGGCTATTCCATTAAGTGATATGTGTGGAAGTTGACCGTATGGTTATTCCACTTAAGTATGTTTTCGTCCCAAGTTACCTTTATATATGTTATGTGTTCTTTTTATGGGTTTTATGGTAATCCTTTGGTTACAAAAAGCTAAGTAATGATACTTTATTCAGTGAAGAGTTTTTCACTACTTCATGAAGGTGAAGGTATTACTTTGATAGAGTATACATGGTTTACCTGATGTTTGAAAAACTAACAGTTTTCATTCTTTGTGTAACCCTTACTGAGCTTCTTATGCTCACCCCAAGTTTTTTTGAAATGTTTTTCACAGGACTTAATGTGGAATAAGGTCAAGGATGGGATCAAGGGAATGTCATTCTATATAAAACATGGAACTAGACATGTTTCTTTTTAAGAGTATTTTTTATGGATACTTAGTAGAAGTGTCTACTTTGTAATATTTTGAGATGTAATAGTTATGTTCTAATTCTCTAGAACTCTAAACCTGAAAAGATCCTCCATGTGAATTATTCATTTAATTCAATATTAAGTAAGGTTTAAGGCCGGGGCCTTATAGTTTGTATCAAAGGTCAGTTTAGACAACTTTAGGAGTTAGAAAAGTGTTAAATTATAATATGATTGAATTGATATAGCATTTACGGATTACCATGTTGCTTCGCCTAAGATATTTCTGTGTTCAGAATGGTTTTCCGCAGAGGAAACAAAGCAGATATGTTGGGATGACATCAGGAGGAAGACAACCTTCCAAATCAGCAACCTAAGATGGTCGGAATCAGAACTGCACAGTTTGTTGCAGTGATGGCACAATTGACTCAGGCTATAAATGGTGGTGGTATCCATGCACGAGATCAGCCAGATCAACCGCAGAGGAACATGTCAGTGGTGGAACATTTCATGAGGCAACATCCCCCATCATTCAGAGGATCATCTGACCCTGTGCAAGCTGAAGGGTGGATTAAAGCACTGGAGAAGATTTTTGATGTCATGGGGTGTTCAGAACATCAAAAGGTTAGTCTTGTTGTTTACCGTTTTGAAGGTGAAGCTGATCAGTGGTGGTCGATGGTGAAAAATATCAGGGATAGTGATGAGATTGAGGATCTTCACTGGGACGAATTCAAAGGTATGTTTCTTGAGAAATATTTTCCTAAGGTGGTTCTTCTTAGGATGGAAAAACAGTTCCTATAATTGAGGCAGGAGGATGATTCAGTGGCTGCTTATGAAGCAAAGTTCACTCGATTGACAAGGTATACTCCAAACTTCATACGAGATCTTAATAGTAAAATAAACCGTTTTTACTCAGGGTTAAAGCCAAAGTATCGAAGGGATTTAGCTTATCTTGAGTTCAAATGTTATGAAAAACTTGTTCGATGTGGGGAGAAGGTGGAAATGGAGTTTGCTGATGATCATGTGTTCTATGACAAACAACAAAATAAGAGGTCTAGTTGGCAGGAAAAGGGGAAGAATTCATCAAAGAATCAAGGAGGTAAGAAAACCAAATATCCATCTTGTGAGAAGTGTGGTAAAATGCATCCTGGAGAATGTTTATCCAAGTCTGGTAAGTGCTTTCGGTGTGGTAAGTCTGGTCATATTGCTCGTAACTGTAAGGAAGATGATCAACCAGGAAATGAAAAGCCAACGGTAAGATGTTTTAAGTGTAATGAAATGGGTCATTATACAAACGAGTGTCCAACAAAGAACTCAACTGGAGGAATGCAGCCAGACTACAAGCAGAAAGGGGTGGTGAAATCCTTTGCAACAACTTCATCAAATGATGGGCCATCAAATGAAGTGGTATCAGGTACACTGTTTGTTTGTTCAGATTATGCAAATGTGTTGTTTGATTCAGGGTCTACACACTCATTCATTTCTGAGAAGTTTTCTAGTAAATTGGAAATTCCATATCAAGATATGAATCCTGAACTTATGGTAAAAACACCCGGAGGGAACGTTGAGACAAAAAGGAATTATAAGAACCTTCCTATCCTTGTGTGTGGAAAGAATCTACCAGAAAACCTTATTGTTTTGCCTCTAGTAGAGTTTGATGTTATTTTGGGCATGGATTGGATTCCTGTTTATCATGATAAGATTGACTGTA
Source organism: Viscum album (assembly GCA_963277665.1). Lineage (NCBI taxonomy): Eukaryota > Viridiplantae > Streptophyta > Magnoliopsida > Santalales > Viscaceae > Viscum > Viscum album. The sequence goes on along the minus strand of OY728133.1, from coordinate 2,056,725,459 downwards.
GACTAAAATGGTTTCTTTTCAGAAATATTTTCAGTTTGTGTAAAAGAATGAACCCTTGATTTTGATAACATATCAGGAAGTTGAGAAACTAGTAAAAGATGGAAATGAATGTTACCTTGCACATATTGTTGAAAATAAATGAACTGTTCAGATTAATGATGTGCGAGTGGTTAATGAGTATGTTGATGTTTTTCCTGATGAGTTTCCTGGTATTATTCATGATCAGGAAGTTAAATTTATTTTTGACTTAGTTCCTGATTCTAAGACAATTTCAAAACCCCCATATCGAATGGCTCAAGTTGAACTTTTAGAGTTAAAGAAACAATTGCAGGAGTTATTAGATAAAGGTTTCATTCGACCTAGCACATCACCATGGGGTGCTCCTATCTTGTTTGTTAAAAAGAAAGATGGATCAATGAGACTTTTCATTGATTATAGAGCCTTGAATAATATTACTGTTAAGAACAAGTATCCTTTGCCTCATATCGATGATTTGTTTGATCAGCTCCAGGGAGCTCAGTATTTTTCAAAGATTGACTTGAGGTCAGGGTACCATCAGTTGAAAGTAAAAGAAGCAGACGTTCCGAAGATTGCGTTCCGTACTAGATATGGCCATTATGAATTTGTAGTTATGCCTTTTGGGTTAACCAATGCACCTGCTGTATTCATGGACCTTATGAATAGAATTTTCCATGAGTTCTTGGATAAGTTTTTGGTTGTTTTCATCGATGATATTTTGGTGTTTTCTAAAAGTAAAGAGGAGCATGAAAGTCATCTAAGGGTTATCTTGCAAACCTTAAAAGAAAAGAAACAATATGAAAAATTCAGAAAGTGTGAGTTTTGGTTACAAAAAATTTCTTTCCTAGGTCACATTGTTTCAAAAGATGGCATAACTGTTGATCCTACTAAAACAAAAGTTGTTGAAGAATGGCCAAGACCCACAAATGTAACAGAGATCCGTAGTTATATTGGGTTTGTAGGTTATTACCGAAGGTTTGTTAGAATTGTTTCACTGTTATCTAGTCCAATGACTAAGCTAACTCGGAAGGGTGTTAAGTTTATATGGACAAAAGAATGTGATGATTGTTTTCAGGAATTGAAAAGAAGATTGGTGAATGCTCCAGTTTTGGCACTTCCTTCCAGGAATGGTGAGTTTGTTATATACAGTGATGCTTCGTTGAAGGGACTTGGTTGTGTCCTTATGAAGAATGATCAGGTAATTGCTTATGCTTCACGACAGTTGAAAACTCATGAGGTAAATTACCCTAAACATGATTTGGAATTTGCTGCTGTTGTCTTTTCTTTAAAAATTTAGAAGCATCATTTGTATGGAGTAAAGTGTGAAATATATACTGATCACAAATGTTTAAAGTATATATTCACTCAGAATGAATTGAACATGAGACAGAGGAGATGGCTGGAATTAATCAAGGATTATGATTGTACAATTCATTACCATCCGAGAAAAGCAAATAAAGTGGCTGATGCTTTGAGTCGAAAAAGTAATGCTTCATTAGCAATGTTGCATTTGGAACGTGATACTTTGGTTAAAGATTTGATGAACTTTGGCATAGAAGTTTTTGGTCCTGGAAGTTCTTCTGTTTTGTTTCAGGTATCAGTGAAATCTTCTATATTAGACAGAATCAAGAAATCACAGAAGCAAGACAGTGAGTTGCAGAAAAATGTAGAGCTGGTTCAGAAAGGTAAGTTGTCTAAATTCAACATTGATAATGATTGTGTTTTGAGGTTTGGGAAGAGATTATGTGTGCCTTGTGATTCACAATTGAAGAATGAGTTGTTATGTGAGGCTCATAGGTCCCCATTTTCAGTTCATCCTGGCTGTACTAAGATGTACAGAGATCTGCGGGAGTATTACTGGTGGGATGGAATGAAAAGAGATATTACTGATTTTACTGTGAAGTGTCTGACTTGTCAGCAGGTTAAAGCAGAGCGGCAGTTACCGAAAGGGATGCTTCAGCCTTTACCAGTGCCAGAGTGGAAATGGGAAAACATATCCATGGACTTTGTTGTGGGATTACCGAGGACATCTCGAGGTAATAATGCAATCTGGGTTATTGTTGATCGCTTGACTAAATCTGCTCATTTCCTTGCTATACGAGATACGTTTTCCCTAGATCAACATTCCCGTTTGTATCTTAAAGAGATAGTCAGGTTACATGGAGTCCCCCTCTCTATTGTATCTGATCGTGATCCCAGGTTCACATCTATCTTTTGGAAAGGCCTTCAGAAGTCATTGGGTACTGAATTAAATTTTAGTATAGCTTTTCATCCTCAATCATATGGGTAGTCAGAACGAACAATTCAGACCTTGGAGGATATGCTACGAGCTTGTTCTATGGATTATCAGGGAAGTTGGGACCAACATCTTTTTTTGGTTGAATTTTCTTATAATAACAGCTTTCATTCCAGTATACAGATGGCACCATTTGAGGAATTATATGGGAAGCGGTGTCGAACTCTAGAATTTTGGGATGAAGTGGGTGAAAGGAAGCTGATGGGACCAGAATTGGCAGAAGAGATGGTAGAAAAAGTTCAGTTGATTCAGAAGCACATGAGAACAGCTCAGAGTAGGCAGAAGAGTTATGCGGATAACCGGAGTAAGGATCTATCTTTCGAGGTAGGTGATCATGTTTTTTCAAGGTTTCTCCTTGGAAAAGCGTGATGAGATTTGGTATGAAAGGAAAGATGAGTCCAAGGTCTATTGGACCATATGAAATTCTAGAAAAAGTTGGATCAGTTGCATACCGAGTGGCTTTACCTCCGAGTTTATCTCAGGTACACAATGTTTTTCATGTTTCGATGTTGAGAATGTATATGCCAGATCCATCTCATGTTTTGAGTCCAGAGGTAGTTCAGTTGGAAGAGAACCTATCTTATGAAGAACAACCAGTCCAGATTCGTGACCACAGGGAGGAGGTGTTACAGAATAAGGTGATTCATCAGGTAACGGTTTTTTGGAAAAACCATGTGATTGAAGAGGCAACGTGGGAATCTGAAAATGCTATGAGGGATAAATACCCCCACTTATTTTGATAAGTGAATAAAATTGTGAGGACACAATTCCCAAAAGGGGGAAGGAAGTAACATCCCAGGTAATTAAAGAATAAAGAATTTTCATATTTATTAATATTTACGAATTAAATATTAATTTTAATTAAAAGGGGTTTCTACGTTTGATAGCGTACTTGATACGCAACGATGAGTTTCATTGAAAACTTACGTTGCACACAAGTAATAAAATAATATTATTTTAAAAGTTAGTTAACAAGTAGCCGTTGTACTGGCGGGAATGGATAGAAATAACTAAAATACGATTATATATGTTTTTAAATGTTTTTAAATTTATCCAATAAAATATAAAGGCTTAAAATATGGAAAGAGTTCAATTTTAGGCATTTATACCCTAATTTTCACTAAGGGTTCACTTATCACCTTTTGACGGAGAACCGTCATTAAATATAGTTTTGATCAATCTTATAAATTCTATTGGACCAAAAATAACTCTTCTTTAGAATAGGGACATCAAAATTTACTTTGTGTAAATTTTTGGTACCTTTCCGGTAAAGTTCATTTTTTTAATGAATAGTGCAAAATGTTGTATTTTAATTCAAAACCTCTTTTTAATCAAATTTATTTATATTATTAGATTATATTTTGAATTGGTTTTAAAGTTAAATTAGAAAATATTTTTACCATTAAATCCAATAGTGGTTGTTGGAATTAATTTCACTTTGAAATCGGACTTAAACTAGTGTCAATCTTTTGATACTTATTGTTTCATAAAAACACGCTATTTGCTCTGACAGCGGGAATTAATTATTAGATTAATTAATGTGACTTATATGTTATGAATTTTGTAAAATATACTTCATTTTTGAATTCGTAATATCAACTATAGCTTAGGGTGAATTATTGGTAATTTTCTGAAAAACTTCAATTTTTGATGAATAGTGAAATCACTAAGTGGTAGTTAAAGAAACTGATTTTTCGTTTAAATGAAATTTTGCCATCATTGTGTTTTGAATTTCAAAAATCCGACATACATGGTTGTCATTAGAAGTAAAATGTGGTTCAATGAGATTAAAATAATTTTTTGGTGAATAGTAACTTATTAAGTTTTTAATCGCGATTAGTGGTAATTAGTGTAGTTTAAGGTAAAAATAATGTTTTAATAATATGAGATGAGTTGACACATGTCCTACCCTCATTTTATGTGTCATGGCCGACCAAGACAAGGCATGGGTCAACATGGCGACCCCATGGAGCCACTTTGGTTGGAAAATGACATAAATAACTTTTTATTTAATGTAAAAGTAAAAATGACACAAACATAATATGTTTTACGAAAAAAAATTTTACATGGGGATATAAAGATCAGATTTTTTTATTATAAATAGTCATTAGAAATATAAATATATTTCCTACATCATAGTATTTTTTTTATAATTTTTAGACTTTAAATAAATTAAATTATTTATGACATAATGATGATGCAGCGATGACCTCATTATTTAACGATTTAAATAAAACAGAAAGATAATGTAATATATAAAACCTACACATGTCAAAAACCTATTGGATGGGTATATTTCGAACCCTTATCACCTTATCCATGAATTATTTCAATGTGGGGCCATTTAAATCCGAAATTCATTTTCAAATAAAGTAATATTTCTTTACTTTCCAAGAGTGCCCCTCCTCTCCTCTTATAAAAGGCCCCCACCTCTACCTCATTTCACACACTCCTCAAGCCTTTGTCTCGGCCATACCCTGACCATTTACTCTCTCCACATCCCTCTCCTAATCCTAGAGGATTCCCTTTGGGCAGAATCTTTTCAAAGGAAGCCTTTAGGCTCAAATAAAAAGGAGTTACACTTTTAAAGGTAATTCATTCTCTCTTGTTCATTTGTTTTATTTTGCTTCTCCAACCCCATAAACTCTTTTTATTTACATCTTTTGTAACAACACCAGTATCTTTAATATACTAGGATGTTTTTATAAGATTTATTCGAGCTACACTCTCACACAACTACATCAAATGGTTAAAGAACATACGGTTTCTGTGGATGGAGAAATTCTGCCTCCCGAAACGATGATTGTTCAATACTCCTTTAACAACTTCAAAGGTGGCCATTATGGTGTCACTATTTTTATATATGATATATAATATGTTTATTATTTCCTTAAGCTTCTGTATTTTTCATTTATGGCATACCATTATTGTTTCCATTATGGGTAAACACGATATCTTCATTTTAGGAAGTGCGGACTACCGCCCCCTGAATGTGATTTGATTCGTTAATACCATATGTGGGATGTGTAAAGGATAAGGTTAATGATATTATATATGTTATTATAATGTAATTTTAATATACTCTTATATCATTATGATTCCATTCTATAAAATACAAAATAGAAATGAAAGTAGAGTTCATGCGTACGTACGGCTTACCGTCTCCATGAACGGTGCATTTCAATTCTTACCTCTAAATGATTATGTAATATTATAAATACATGTATATGCTGGATATATATGATATATATGATATCCAAACCAGTAATGTCATTCTGGATATAAAGAACCATTGACCACACGAACAACATGTAATTGTAAGAAGTCCACTTTCGACTTAAGAACCAAATATTGACAAAACAAACATTATTACCTTAAATGGTTACATAATGTCTATAACATGGAAATAAGTGATATAAAAGGAATAATGAACTTTAAAAAGGTTCTTAATCAAGTATAAATTAACTCAAGTTTATTATTCAGGACGTTAAAGAACGATCGAGTCAAGTCGGACCCGAGGTAAGGGACTTCGTCTCAATCTCCTTTCATTGAGGCATATTTCATTTTATACACAACTTTATTTTATACGGTGTATAAACCCCTTTGACTTTTACTTTTATACAAAAGGAATCTTTTTATATGAAGCGTTTTACTAAATGACAAAAAGGAATGTTTCTTTTAACATACGCGGTGACAACGACCTTTTCTGCCGCCGCGTGTATTATTTGGTCTTTGGCTTCCTCAACAAGCCGTAATGTTTTTAAAATAAAATAAATACCATATACTCTTTTATGTATTTTGGTATTGAAAATGGTTTTGATAAAGTATTTTATTATGTCAATATATTTATGATATATTGTGATTGAAATGTGGAAATGTTATCATTCCTTTATATTGGTTTGATGTTTTATGATTTTATATTGGTACTTGGAAATTTTAACGGGAGGTTACGTTATAAACCATATGACGGGTGGTGCCGTGAATACCAGGACGGGTGGTTACGTTATAACCTCCAATGCATTGGGTATGGAAGTCGGCCGTATGGCTATTCCATTAAGTATGTATGGAAATTGGCCGTATGGCTATTCCATTAAGTGATATGTGTGGAAGTCGACCGTATGGTTATTCAACTTAAGTATGTTTATGTCCCAAGTTACCTTTATATAAGTTATGTGTTCTTTTTATGGGTTTTATGGTAATCCATTGGTTACAAAAAGGTAAGTAATTATACTTTATTCAGTGAATAGTTTTTTACTACTTCATGAAGGTGAAGGTATTACTTTGATAGAGTATACATGGTTTACTTGATGTTTGAAAATCTAATGGTTTTCATTCTTTATGTATCCCTTACTGAGCTTCTTATGCTCACCCCAAGTTTTTTGAAATGTTTTTCACAAGGAATTAATGTGGAATAAGGTCAAGGATGGGATCAAGGGAATGTCATGATATATAAAACATGGAAGTAGACATGTTTCTTTTTAAGATTTTTTTTATGGAAACTTAGTAGAAGTGTCTACTGTGTAATATTTTGAGATGTAATAGTTATGTTCTAATTCTATAAAACTCTAAACCTAAAAAGATCCTCAATGTGAATTATTCATTTAATTCAATATTAAGTAAGGTTTAAGTCCGTGGCCTTATACTACCTCAACATTGTCGTCGAACGTGAGTTCATCGCGGAATTAACCGTCGCGGAAGAAGAGGATCGTCGCGTCGCAGAAGGGGCATCATGGAAGAAGAGGATCATCGCGTCACGGAACACGGCGTTGCGTTGTCGATCTCCGAGGGTTTGACGTTCTTTGTTGACCTTCGTCGGAGGTCGGAGTTCTTCGTCGGTGAGGATGCGTTCTTCGCGTTCTTTGCGTTCATCAACGAAGGAGGATGAACATCTTCAAGCCTTAGAGCTTTCTCCCAATCCTTTCAACAAGCAACCCTTCAATAAAATATGTGTTGGTCTTATTTTATTTCTCATGCCAATGTTTTGGAATTCATAAAAAGAATCCAACAATTAATTGAATTAATTGAAATGCTTAAAACATTCAATTAATAAGTGTGTTTAATATTTAATTAGACACATGAGTTGACATTATTTAAAAAGAGGTTTTCGCGGGTGCATTACTTAGAGGGAAAGAAACGGTGGGGCTCGTGCGGGCCCCACCTCAAAAATATCATACCAAGTGGGTAGGATATTATGGGTCCCATCTTATCCTCTTAACATAGGTTAAGCCACTTAATAAAAATAAAATAAAAATGCCGCACCACTTTTATTTTTTTCTTTAGCTTTACCTCAAAAATTAAAAACCACACCCGAGAAAATGCAACTCTGGAAAAGGTATTTCTAAGAAATTACCAGTTCTGCGATTCCATTGGTGCCCTCAGAATTCGATTCCGAGCACTGGTTCAAATGTTTGAAAAACCCCGCTCGTTCGATCACTGAATGTACCCAAGCTATACTTCAGAAAATGATTCCGGGCACACCGGGCCTCGAAATCAGGTGTCTCCAGAAACTGCGTTCTTGTAAAATTCTCAAGAAAATTAAGAAAAAATTTCCTTGAATTTTACGGGTCTTTACATTACTCCCTCCTCAGGTATTTATGTCACCTTAAAGATACATCAAATCTAGGGAAATAAAAGTGGGTGCTGAGCACGCATATGAGCCTCCCGCTCCCAAGTGCTCTCCTGGAGGTTCTCATGCTGCCATCTGATGCGCACTAGAGGAATCGACCCTCTACATAGGACACGCTCCTGTTGATCCTCAATCTCCACCAGGACCTCCACAAAAGTCTCCCCATCATCAACGTCCAGCTCCCCATGGTAAATGATATGTGTCATGGTCGTGCACGTATCTCCTCAGCTGAGATACTTGGAAGACGTCGTGCACCCGGTGCAACTGAGGTGGTAGAGCCAGGCAATAAGCCACCTCGCCAATCCTACTGAGTACCTGGAATGGTTGGATGAAGCGAGGAGATAACTTGCCACCTCGGCCAAATCTCCGTAATCCACATCGAGGTGAGACCTGCAAGAAGATGTGGTCACAATCCTCGAACTCTAGTGGCCTCCACCTCCTGTTAGCATAAGACTTCTGCCGGCTCTGGGCTATCCTCATCCACTCCTAGATGACCTGGACCTTCTCCGTCGTGGCCTGGACCGTCTCCGGTCCCACAAGTGCTGACTCCCCAGGGTCTTTCCAGCATAGAGGAGATCTGAAAGGTCGGACGTACAACGCCTCGTATGGTGGCATACCAATGGTGGAGTGGTAGCTACTGTTGTACGCGAACTCCACCAAGGGTAGGTGGTCCTCCCAGATGTGACCAAAGTCGAGGACACATGCGCAGAGCATGTCCTTGAGAGTCCGAATGGTCCTCTTCATATAAACATCCGTCTGACGGTGAAAGGCGGTGCTCAGACGTAGCTACGTCCCAAACGCCTCCTGCAACCCCTTCCACAACTGTGAAGTAAAGTGAACATTTCGATTGGAGACGATAGATGATGGAACACCATGAAGCCGTACAGTCTCTTGAACGTAGAGACATCCCAAGCTCTCCACTGAGCCCTGTTCTCTGATGGGTAAGAAGTGATCTGACTTGGTGAGTCAGTCGACAATCACCCAAATGGAGTCGTGACCTTTGGAAGTGCGTAGAAGTCCAGTCACAAAGTCCATAGATATCCTGTCCCACTTCCACTCTAGGACCTCCAAGGGCTGTACCAAGACTAATGATACCTGGTGGTTTGCTTTCACCTGCTGGCAGGTGAGGCATCGAGAAACGAAATCTTCCACAGACTTCTTCATGCCCGGCCACCAGTGCTGTCGTCTGAGATCCTGGTACATCTTCGCCACTCCAGGATGTACCACCAAAGGAGAAGTGTGAAACTCTTTCAGCACCTCCTCCTGTAAAGAAACTGGCACCATGGTACGTCCTTTGAAAAGAATGTTGTTCTCTCCTCCCACGGAGAATCCATCAGGTGCCTGTCTTGAGGATATCTGTGCACGCAGCGTCTCATAGTCGGCGTCCCCACGCTGTGCCTCTCTAACCCACTGCAGTAGTGGAGGAGTGAATGTGAGTGACTGAAGGATGGCCACTCCATCTCTATCCATGAAGGATATCTGCAAAGCGGCTAGCTGCTCTGTCGCATCCTCAAGTAGTTGAATGCCCGTTCTCTTGCTGAGATCATCGGCTACTACGTTCCCCTTCTCGGGAGTATAGACTATCTCAAAGTCATAGTCCTGGAGGAACTTGAGCCATCGCCGCTGTCTCAGGTTCATGTCCTTTTGAGAGAAGATGTAACTGAGACTCTGATGGTCATAATAGACTGTAAAGTGCTCACCCATCAGACAGTGTTTCCATGTCTTCAGAGCGAATACCACTACTGCTTACTCCAGGTCATGGGTAGCGTAGTTCTTCTCATTCGGCCATAACTGACGTGATCCATAGGCCATCACCACCTGCTCCAGCATCAGGACACACCCAATTTCGGTCCCTGATGCATCGCAGTAGACTACGTACCCTACTCCCTCCTAATGCACCATCAAGATAGGTGCGCTGGTCAATCTCTGTCTCAGCTCCTAGGAGCTCTACTGACATCTATCTGACCACACAAAGGGTTTCCCCTTCTTCGTCAAAGCTGAGAGTGGTTTCGTAACTCTGGAGAAGTCTGGAACCAATCTCCGGTAGTATCCAGCTAGTCCCAAGAAACTTCGCACCTCCGCCACACTCCTGGGTGGCTCCTAAGCTAGAACTGCCTCGATCATCGCAGGATCCACCGTAACTCCCACCTCAGAGATGACGTGTCCCAGGAAGTCGACCTCACATATCCAGAACTGACACTTAGAGAGATTTCCATAAAGTTGGTGCTCTCATAGTGTGTCAAGTACAACCCGCGAGTGGTAGGAATGCTCTTCCTCAGTCATCGAGTACATAAAAATGTCGTCAATGAAGACCACGAAAAATCAATCGAGGTATGGCTGAAAGATCATGTTAATGAGACCCATGAACACTGCTGGAGTATTGGTTACACCGAAGGGCATAATTAAGAACTCATAGTGGCCATACCGACATCTAAAGGTTGTCTTCTGCACGTCATAATCCCGAACTCTGAGCTGGTGATAGCCTGACCTGAGGTCTATCATTGAGAACCACCGTGATCCCTTGAGCTGATCGAAGAAGTCATCAATCCTCGGTGGCAGATACTTGTTCCTCACTGTCACCTGGTTCAGGCGATGATATTCGACACATAGTGTAAGCTCCCGTCCGCATTCTTGGCGAACAATATCGGGGAAGCCCAGGGTGAAACACTGGGTTGGATGAATACCTTTCCATGCAAGTCCTCCAACTATACCCGTAGCTGTCGAAGCTCAGCAGGGGCCATCCGATATGTTGGAGTTGATATCAGGGTTGTCCCGTGGTAAATGTCAATATTAAAGTCTATCTCCCTGCGAGGAGTTAGTCCCAGAATGTTGTCAGGAAAATCGTCTCTGTACTGATCCACCACTGCAGGAAAACTAGGACTCCGTACGTCAACTGCTCCCTGGATGAGGCTAGCCAACTGATGAGTGTTGGGTTGTCCTCTCCTCTGTGGGAGTCCATCCTGTGCTACAAATGCTCCTTTATCGCCGGTGAAGGTGAACCTGCTCCCGTCGGTGTGTACACATCGCACCTTGCACTTAATACAGTCAATCTGAGCATGGACTGTAGATAACCAATCCATGCCCAAGATGACGTCGTAAGGCATAAACGCCGCTACAAGAAGATCCCAGCCGAAGCTCTCACCTCCTAGAGTAAGCTCACACTACCGGAACCAGTGTGTAATCATCGAGTCTGCTCTCGTAGGAGTCTCTAGCCATAAGGATCGAGCCAACGGCTCGGTCGGAATCTCCGAGCTCCGATCAAGGGCAGCAACTATGAAAGAATGACTTTCTCCGGTGTCTACAAAAACTGCATCAAGGGTGGAATAGACACATATAGTACTTCGAATCATCTCAGGCGCGCCATGATCGTAGGCCTCCGCTGCCTGGAGTTGTGCCTGCCTCTGCCCGCCAGCTCCCTATGGTCGGGGTGGACCTCCTGGTGGTGGTGGTGGTAGAGCCTCGAAGCGTCGCCCACCACCTGCTTCTCGGCCAGCACCTCTCCCTCGTTCTCCTGCTCCCTGTGGACCTCCACGGTCAACCCTCTGCCTCTGCCTGGATGGCCCCTTAACCGTCTGATGCTTCTCGGCATGGCGGGTCGGGCAGTCACGAGCCATGTGGCCCTGCCCGCCGCATGCCTAGCACTATCTGCCTCTCGAAATACTGGATCCGCGCTGTGTTCCCCGCACTGGTGAGCCTGTGTCCTGAGGTCATCTTCCTGAGGGTCTGGTCTGCCTGGACCCATGAGTAATCCGTCGACTCCTGCTTTAGAGGACTCTGCTACGTGCCGCCATGCGGTAGGTCTCGCTGCTGATGCAGGCTCTGCAAGAAAGATCTCGATCAGAAGGGCTCACTCCAGCACCCATGCCTGAGTCGGAATGCTGAGGGAGATCAACGATGACCTGATCTCATGCCTCAATCCCTGATCAATGGTCCGGGCCTAGAAGAATGGGTCCCGTACCATGTCTGTTGAGTAGCGTGAGAGATTGGTAAATCTCGTCGAGTACTAGGTGACCTTCAAGCTGCCCTGTCGCAGCTGTAGAAGCTCCTGGATGCGCACCGCATGGAGGGTGGTTGCGACGAACTCCGAGAGGAAGAGGCTCTCAAAGTCCGTCCAAAGAAGAGATGACTCATCATGCACCTAGAGCATCAAGCTCCACCATCTTCCTGCTATCACGTGTAGTAGGCTCGCTGCGAGGATCACCATGAGGTCTGCTGATGTCCTCACTAACTTGAAAACCTGAAACTGCCTCCAGCTAGTCCTCGGCCGCCTGGGGGTCCGTCTCCCTACGGAACCTAGGCGGTCACTGGTGCTGAAACTCGTGCAGAGAACTAAGTCGATGTTCATCGTCAGTGGATGGGGCTGGTGTCATCGGTGGCTCGGCGGGTAGAGGTACCGCCGGTGCCTCAGCTGTCAAAGGGCCCTGTACCGAGGCCTCGTCACTCGGCGGGTTGTCGTCACATAAAACTCTCGGAACCCTAGATGGCTGCCGTCGTTGGGGCATCCTGAAATGAAACAGGTGAACCACAGTCAAATAGTATACATATTGAGCTGACATAATGTAATCACAAAGAAAACTTGAAACACACATGCAATCAATGTTTTCATGCATTAAGTCAGAAAGCAAAAGTCAAGGTCCTGGTGTACGGATACATCGGCCTCCGCACCAACACTGGACTCCCTGGACTGATAACCACAACCAATATGCTTAACACTGTTGCTTCATTTAGAAAAAAGATCAGAGTCCAAAGTCCTGTGGTAGAACCGAACTCCTCTGATACCAATTTGTCACGACCCGTCCTCGGGGCCCGTGTCATGACTACCCCAAGCCCTCCTTCCATAGGCCAGGGGCTGGTGACTAGCACCAAGGCGTAATTCCTAGTCAAAATGGAAATAAATGCCTTTGTATATTAAATAAACACCATAGAGAAAGCAAGCAGTAGAAGTAAACACTAAGTAAAAACTGGGTACAATAGTAAGTGCAGAAAAGTAAGTGGGCCAGAATACAAAATCAAACTGAAAGTAAAGTAAAAATGAAAAGGGAAAACAACAACTGAAATTAAAGCCGCAACCTCGAGCCGTCCACTGGAAGACCCAACTGAAGGGTGAGTAAAGATAGCTTCCACAACACCTCAGGTCCAACTGTCTACTCCGAGTACGTCCCGCCCAGTGGTCCACCTCCAGGTACCTTCCTGCTCCGCACACCTCAACCATGATTAGTGCTGTCCGTCGTCTGCAACCAACACAACGTAGTGCGGGCATAGCCCTTGCAGGGGTGAGTATAAGATACTAATTAGGGACCCCGAGACCCCTGAAGGACTCCCAGAATCCACAAAGGATAATCCACAAAATAAAGATACAATCAAAAAGTAACATCCGACTCTACTTAGGTATATGCCCATACATATACCTAAGTCATCAATTCCATTTTGACTCCAACATCCGAGCTCAAGTAAAACCCGGTCCACACAAGAAAACAAAATGTAATCCACACAGGACAACCCAACACAATCCACATAGGAAAGAAAAACAGGATTCCGCTCACACAGGTATACTTATTCGTAAGACGATAGAGATGATCAGATATAGCCACTGATTTATCTAAGCAGTCAGACCGACAAAGTATCGATAGGTACTAACCCCAGCAATGACCCACAAAGGATCTGACCCACACATGATCGATAGGTAACTAACCCCCAGAATGACCCACACCGGATCAGACCCACACAGGATCTGTAGGCGCTGGCCCACACAGGACCGCTGCGGGCTGACCCATACAGGATCGGACCCACAAAGGATTGGTAGCACTGATCCATGTAGGATCGCTGAGTGCTATAATCGTCGCTGTCGAATCCACTGAGGATCTCTGTACAGTCGTCGTCGTCGTCGCAGTCGCAGCCAGCTCTAGATTTCTTGCACACAGCAAGCTCGTTCGGGAGGGTCCGCTCCACGATCCGAGGGGCTGATACATCAACTGACAAAAAGTCCGGAGTTGATGTATTCAAAAAATCCGTATCGTCAATAGGAACTCAACGTCACAGGCGGCGCATCTATCGGACGCCCGGTCTGAAAGTTATTGGCTTTTTCATTCCAGGGGCCCGATTGATTTTTATGTCAAAACCAACCTGACCGTACTCCAAATGCATCCAAACGTCGATCAGAGTAGGCCCAAACGTCCGCCTCACTTAGAGGAATCCAACAAAGTCGATGAAACGTCAATCGGACGTCCGGAACTCAAGTTATATGTGTTTCCGCTCCGAGGGCCCGGTTGGTTTCGTGTACGAACCAACCCTTCCAAACTCAAAGTACTCTGAAACCTTGAGTGTAATATGTCGAAACGACTGTCTCGATCTATGTATCCCATCTCCATGGGTTAACTATATTTCAATGAGAATGTTTTGGAACTATGTTATTTTATATTGGTTACTCATGATCTATATAAATTTTTATGTAAACCATTTCATTTCCGTGGTTTAATCTAGTTTTAAATATATTTTTATTGAACAAGATTAATTACTTTGGGTTAGTAATATTTCAAAGAGATTTTTATTGAACCCATTTCATTACAAAAATTTAATATGTTTTGAAGATATTTTTATTTAACCCAATTATATTCAATTGTTTAGTTATGTTTCGAATATATTTTTATTTATCCTATTTAATTTCCATCGGTCAATCATATTTCAAAGAGATTGACAAGAAACCCATTTCATTTCCAAGGGATGATCAAGTTATAAAAGTGATAATTGTGGTCAATTAGAGTTTAAGATAAATATAAATAATTAACGTGTTATGTAATTTCACATATAAAATTTTCTTGTGGTCACATAACAAAATATTTATGGTTGGTTATAAGATAAATCAATGAAGGGTTGTTCCTTGAAAATCCAATGAATGGTTATTCCGTGAATAACTATTGAAGGGTGGTTATGTGATAATACAATAAAATGTGGGTCCATGATTGAACTATAATTAATTGGGTTTGGAAGTCAATTGTATGATTCTTCCATTTGTAAGAGTGAATTTATGAATAAAGTGAGAATGATGTCCCATGTAAAATCAAGATCTCTATATGCTTTCAGTGCGTTTATAATGCTTACAATGATCAAGATATATGTAACATGGATTTTTATTAATGATTTTGATGACTAATTAATTTTTCATATTTTATTGTCCAAGTATTTATGGGATTAGGTTATTTTATGGCTCACTCATTCACTTTGATTATGTTATCATACCCTTATGCATTATTATTATAATTGATGACATTCAATTATTAATGAGTTTCTTTACCAATTCAAATCATTGGTTCTAACCATTGTTATATAACTTTTACCTATGTTTTAAATAATGATGTTTTTCAATTTATGTCTAGTATGGATTTCATATCGATGATGGTGATATAGTAATGTGAAAAAGGAAAAGCAATGATAATCAAGAGAAATAATCATCTAACGCCTTGTAAAATTCATGTATAAGTTTTCCTTATTTATTAAAATTCTATACCAAAAAGGCCCTATAGTATTTACTTTATCCATGTTTTCCTTTTGTTTTTGTAATGTTTAGATTAAAATTTTGGGTCACAAGTATCTTCATAAAAACCTTAATTGTATTGTGATGTATTTTAGCATAGGATATGGGATTGTGGTTATTATAATGTAATAATATATGTGAATATGTTTCTATCCTAGATATATAATAAAATTGTATATATTATAAAGGATGATTTAATGTTCACAAAGGATTTCAAGACATAAGATAATGTTATTTGTAATGCCACATTTATTTCTATGAGACTTATTTCATATTGACCACTCATTTCCTTTGTGATACGCATATAATTATATATGATATGTTATATCAATAATTTTATTAATTTAATGGAATAAAATGTTTCAATTGATTTTATTCCTTAATGGATATCACGATTCAAAAGTAACGCATTCAGTAAGAGATTTCCATATAACTTATATTTTTATGATACACAAGCAATGTTCACAAACTATTTCTTATATAAAATGTTTCTAATTACCATAGATTTATTTTATTTGTATTATACTATGAATTGTGTTTATTTAAAAATCCATTTTTGGATATACCTATAATGGGGTTTATGTTTCTAATTTACATTTATTGGTAAGAGATTATTTTTATAATCTCATATTTTATCTTTATTGGTCATGATTACTATTCCATTAATCAAATATTATAAACTGCATTTCATGAATTCTTGTGAATTTTATTATCCTCTGGTGATTTATTACATCCTCATGTAATTGAATAAATTTTCACCCTTTAGCATTTAATAAATATACGAAAATGTTTTTAATAAAATATTTCATTATTTTGTTCTTTGGTCAGAAATTTAGTTTCATTCAAAACAAGGTTTTATAAAAATGTTTTAAATAATTTACCAATTGTTATCCTATGATTTTTAATATAAATATTAACCAATTATCTTAATTTTTACAAAAAATATAATATCTTTCTTTATTGTTTTCCCATCAAGGCTCTTTTTATTTTGAATGATAATATGGAATTTTTTTTATGAATATGTCATGTATGAAATTCTACACCATCATGAACTCTCCATTTATTAAAAAATATATTATTTTATTAAAATAATATATTTAAAATAAATAAGTCATAAAAATACTTCACTTTTAAAAAGCCGTTTATATGATTTTCAAGGCATCCATTATAAAGATTCATGGTTACTTTTAAATAAAATGGATTTGAAAAAATGTTTTATAATTTAAAAAGTGTATTTTAAAGGGGATGTGATATTTTCCACAAGGAATCATTTCAATTAATTTTATAGAAAAATTCAGATGTTATCAATGTTTTTTTTGATTAAAATAAATTTCAATGTATTTTATGTCGAAAAATGATATTCATATAAAGGTTATTTTTTCATAAGAAAATTCCAACTGACCATTCAAAATTTTTCTCTATATATGAGGACATACGTTGTTAATGTTTTTTATATTCATGGGATTGAATTAAATAAAACCACTCTTGTTATTTATTTTAGTGCACTATTTTTCTGATGAATGTTTTTTTATAAGACCCGTTTCTCATCCATGGGTTATACACAAAAAAACATTTGTAAAACCTAATTTAATTCATGATTTATACTATGAATGAATCATTATGATGCCAGTCTCTTTTCAAAAAGATAGGATATGTTGATTTTCGTATGATACCCATTTCATTTAAGGGGTTATGATATTAGATTTATCAATCCCTTCTCTTTTATGCATCATGATATCATGCATGTTTTTTTATAATGTGTCACATGATTGTATACATTCATTATATGATGGTTAGGACCTATATCTACACCTAATGAATTGGTTAAATAATTATATATCATGATCAAGAAATCACATGAATGAGGAGTAATCCTAGTTCAGTATGTGAATTTTTATACTAAAATTGTATTGGGAGGGAAATTTGACTAGTAAGATGATATTATCACCTATAATTGACTTCAAAGATGTTTTTGGGAGGGAACCATGACAAATAAGGTAGTATGGTGAGTGAACAAATTACAATAATATATCTTTTGAAGTGATCTTTGAATACTATGGAAATTATTTCTTATGTTTATGTATCTCCACCAATTCCATGACTTATTGTTATGGTATAATTTCATTGCTTATTATCTTTATTATATTTTTATTAATGTATTATTAAATAATAATATTTATACCATGAATCATGTCTAAAATAATTAATATTTTTGTATGATATTAAAATGTTATTATCATATTCCCATACACTAGTGTTCATGTTATTCTTATGTATCATCTTTATTTACCATTACTGGGAGTCGTAGATAACCATTGTTTATGTTTCATTTCCCGATGTTATGAAGAAATGCTCAATGTTGGAGTAACAATTTGTAATATCATTTTAGGAAACATGGATGACCATTCACCATGTTATAAAAATATTTTCGAAGCATCCATATACAATAAAATGTTATGGTCCATGACCATGTAATATTTAAATTTGTTGAATATTCATCTAAAATGATTTAATATCCATATATGAAATACATGGGTCACTATAGTTGGTATCAAAGTAAATTATTTTTTAATATTAGTAAAATATGTTGAGAATACTTTAGTTAGATACCTAAGAATATTTATATGGATTTGCCTAGGTATGTTTCTAAATATATGTGAAAGGATAGATCAAAGTATAAGAA
Organism: Viscum album; assembly: GCA_963277665.1. Taxonomy (NCBI): domain Eukaryota; kingdom Viridiplantae; phylum Streptophyta; class Magnoliopsida; order Santalales; family Viscaceae; genus Viscum; species Viscum album. The sequence goes on along the minus strand of OY728133.1, from coordinate 2,056,707,305 downwards.
AATATCCAAGAATTTTGGTATAGCATTTAGAGAGTGATTTCTATGAAATTGCAACCCTCACCAAAAAAACATGTTGATTTTTCTCTAGATAGAATTTATATAGGGGTAACAACCCTAATGAAATAATATTTAGATAGACATAGACGAGTGGTGGTGCATTAAATAAGTTCTTATTGAACTCCTAGTTTGACAATCATGGGATAATTCTTTATAAATTCAAAATATCTATACAAACCATCATGAAGGTTTTAAATAGATTATGAATGTTAAGGGCCCTGAATAAACCTAACATGTCATAGATGTATGAATACGGTGTCTTAATTTAAATATTTTGAGTAATTTTCAGGATTTTGTTAAATTATGATTATTGTTGCTCACACTATGATTTCTAATCATATTCAATAGCAGGAACTAGAACTAAATTGATAAACATTTAGTGTGATCAACAGTCATATTGAAGATAATAAAAATGAGATAATGATCAGGGTGAATATTTTTTGGGACTATTTGTAATCCTATTTTATGGAACATGATTATTATTTTTTACCTTAACCAACTATCAGACATAAAAAATAAGATATGGAGAGAGTAAATTGATTATTCAAGTAATTTATTCCACAAAGGAATAAAAAATGACTTTACCTCATATCGAGAATTTGGGATGAAAAACCCAAGTGGATATATTAGTGGGGAATAAAGATATTTTTTGTACAGAAAAGAATGACCCAAATCAAGTAAAAACAATTGTTAATTGAAAATTCCACTAAAATGAATAGATTAGAATAATGGCCTCCCTAATAAACTAGGTTTTTTTAAAATATCTGTTTTCTTATTAATTTAATATTTTTGAGACTTTTCATTTCACAAAATACTAAAAATAGTTTTTTCTATATTAAATAACATTGTATATATTTCATTATACATAATAGATAGTTTATTATAAACTATACACAAGATAAATTTTACTTTTCTCTATACAACACACCAAGGTTATCTTATGTTACTAGAAACAATGATTTTCCATGATGGAACGTGTAACATGTAAGACCCAGCTTTACCAAATAATGGTGTATTATTTTATAAAACCTAGAAATTAAATTAGTAGTTATTAAAAATGGTAAAAAATATTATTAAGATATATGGTTTACACAAAACAAAATTAATTCATTTGGTACAATTTAAATAAAAATCAATATGAAAGACCATTAAATATAAGAAAATATTCTTATACACAAAAATCTATTTTACCCTAATTAATTAAATTTATTAAAATTATTGTGTGATTTTAATTTAATATAAATTTTATATATTGAATATAATCTTTTTTAGATGCATCCAATATATTGGATAAATATAAGATAAGAACAAAACAAATGTTATGCTTAAAAAACTATATTGTTAGTAATGAACTTTTCCACCTTTTAAACTCGAAGTCATTTTAAATAGAATTTATATACATTTTATTGATTTAATAAGTATAAAAATACTAATATATTTAACATGAACATAATAATTAGTTTTGGGTAAATTTTTTTTATTTTTCTATGAATATTTTTTTATTAAAAGTTTAAAATTCTGAATTTATGTTCAAAATTGATTTTTCATCTAATATATTTATAAGATTAAATTACATATTAAATTTGATTAAAATATTAAATAGATAATATTTTTATCAATTAATCCATTTTATGTAATGATAATAAATTTTAAATTGAAATTGAATATAAAAACATTGAAAACCTTTGAAAATGTTTACTTAAAAAATAGTCATTGATGACCCGACTACTGGATTAAATTTAAAATAATTTATTACACTTCTCTGATTAAAATTTTGGATAATTTATTCTATGGTATGAATGGACATAATTTATAATTTCTAATATGGTAAAAATATTTTTTCCAAATAAACCATTATTGAAAGTAATTAAAATAAGTACATCTATTTATGAATAATAAAGCATAATAAAGGAATAAACAGTAATCATTTGTGTAAAAAAATCCAACCAAATTTCCCAGCATCCATTTTATATCTAAATTTAGAAACAATATTCCATTATTTAAATTTTTATGTCTTTTGATTCACATTCCAGGTGAAAGGACGGGTGAAAATACTTTTTGTAATATTTTCAACAGTGCTACTCCTCCATTATACAAAAGTCTCCACTCCACCCAAGTCCTCAGAACTGTCATGAAACATTGGATCATCCAAAATCTGACCAATTATTCTACAAAAATCCTTCCCATACACATTTAATCCTATTATTCAGTATAATGTCATTCATGGAATCCCTTTGGTGAAAATGATATGGATTTACTCGATTTAGAGATAAGATCCTCCCCCAAAATCTCTAATTATATTTTCATAATCAACTCCCACAAATCTATTTATTCCACGATTTTAAATCCAAACCAGATAATTAATTAAACCTAGTTATTGTAATGAAATTATTTTGGCCTTAACATTCACACACTTCAATATAATGGTTATTAAAATTACTAATTATTTGTAAGGTTAACTACTACCCCTTGAAAGGATGATTATTCATTTTCTTCATTACCGCATCTTATGGGGGATATTATAAGAGAACCACTATTTTTTATGTTATATATTATATTAATTATTTCTTTACTCTAATTTATTCCTTCTGAAAAATATATATTTATACTTTCCATTTGGCGACAATATGATAATTTTTTTTGAGGAAGTGTGGACTACCGCCCCTCAAACCGATGTGATTCATTCACCAACTACATTGAATGATTTAAGGATTTATTTATGGAAAATATATGATATATATTATATAATAATTCTATTATATTAGTCATATATATAAATATTTTTAATTTTCTTTATTTCTTTCAACAATTGAATAAAATCGAATTTATTTCATGCGTACATATGTCAAACCATCTCCACGAATGGTGTTTTCTATTTCATACTTCTATATATTCTATTAATAATTATAATAAAAATAAAATAAATATAAATGATATTTATATAATTTTTTACATTTGAATATTACTGATATTTATATAATTTCTTATATCTTTTAAATTATGATTTAATTATATGTACCAATGATATAAAAAATTCATACATAGGTAAAAAAAAAAGTGAATATTACATGGAGTGTAAACATACCATGAAATTATTATCAAGTTAGTAATATATTGTCATAATAAAAAATTATTTTCTATTTGATATAATAATTTGTTTATATGATACATTTATAATAAACTATATTTATTGTAGAGAATGTTTTAACAAGTACAAAGAGAGTCAAGACACGCGATAAGAGAAATTTCATCTCAATATTCATATATGTTAGATACATACCATGTTCATGACTATTTTATTTGTCATTGTCTATATACTACCCATAAATTTATTCTAAGATTCTTATTATTAAATTTATTGGTATTTAAGTAGCTTTTCAATAAACTTCTTTTCTTGAGGTTTATATTTCAAAATTTATCAAATTGGTTAGATAATTTTTCTACAATTTCTCTTCTTTGAGATAGATGTTTTTATGAACCTACATTAATTTTTCCTGGTGTATATACTTCAATATGATATGTTATATCATTAATATCATAAATTCATGATATTTTAATCTTCATGATATTTTAATCTTCATGATATTTCCTTTTTTTACATGGAGTGTCTGTCCCCAGCATTCTATGAGATAATATATATTAGAACAATACCATCATTTTTTTAGAGTATTTATATTTATTCTTCATTTGATGAAATATAATGATCTGTATTCAAGACCACTCATGAATAATACTCTCCCTCGATTTTTCTTGTTATATTCATTTATTTGTACCACCTTTTCACTCATTGGTACATAATATAGTTAAATTGTTTTTTTGTAAATTTTGAATTTACCCTATATTTGGTCAGAAATCCATGTTCCTTCAAAACTATTTTTTCTAAAAAGGGTTTACAAGAATGATACACCATTTTCCGTTATTATATGAATTAATTTTTTACCCTTTTTTACCAATGTTTTCAAATGAATATTAATTTAATTTTTTAAATGAATTTCTTTTCTATCAATTTCACCATGTAAAAGGTATATTATTTTTACCTCTTATTGAATGTATGAATTTACCAGCAATGATTTCTATGAATCTTCCATTGAATGATTAAAATTTCAATTTTTAAGAATTAGTTTTTCAATAATTAATTTCAAAATAAATGTTTTTCATGTGGTTTTTAGTATTAATTTTATATGTTTTTTAAATAAATTTGTTTTCAAAATTATTCAATATTTATTTATAATGTTTTTAAATAAAGGGGTTTCTAAATTCTTTCAAGCCACTTTCATGTTTCAAATAATTGTTTTTCAATTTTTTTTAGTTTGATATAATTTTTTAAACATTTTTTTGGATTATTTATAAATTTTCAAATTACCTTCAATTAAATGGTTCTAAAAAATTTATAAATATTATTTTATATGTTATCATAGAATTTTTTTTAAAAAATATTCTCACAATATCTTTAAACCATTTTAGAATAGTTTCAATGGAATTTTATTTAATTTTTTTCAAAAAAAAACAATTTATAAATTTTCAATGTGTTTTCAATGGAAAATGATTTAAAAGTTATTTCAGTACATATTTAAAATATTTCCATGTATTATTAATGAAAAAAAAAATTTCATAAGGATTTATGTTTTTAAAATAAATATTCAATGAAGAATGGATATTTTTTTAAAGAAATATTTTACCAGATATTTCAAAATAATATTCTGTATATAATAAAATCAATTGATATTACACATTCTATTTTGAGGAAAATATTTAATTCTTTCAATCATATTATTTCATTTAATGGTTTATGTTTTATGTTATGTTGTTTATGAAAAAAATTTCTATTTCATGAGTTATACTATTTTTAAACCATCTTATTTTCGTGGATTGTTCTTTTGAGGAATGGATTGTGAAACCTCTATCATTTTATGCAGGTTATGATATGATTATATGTTTCTGATACCCATTTTATATAATGAGTTATGATACAATTTTTATGGATTCATGGTACACGTATGTTTGATTTCACTATCCTATGGGTGGGACCTATATCTCACTCCAATAGATAGGGAAAATATTTATATATCATGTGAAAGACTATGATATAATTTGAACTGAACATTGACTACTATGATGGCCATGTGAGTGAACCATTACTGCCATGATGGTTTTATGAGTGAACTCAGGCTACTAATATAGCTATTGGAGAACACCATTTCTACCAATATGGTATCTAGATTAAACCAATACTACTAATATGGACATGGGTGAAATGAATTTCCTCCTATAGAAATCATATTATATTCTTACAGGCTTCCCACAATTCCATGTTTTATATATATTTTATTCTTTCAAAGATTATGTTATTTATTTCCTTATAATTCATATGTTATAAACCAGTAATTATTATCCCATGATTTATATATATGATATTTTTTATGTAGAGTATGATATTATATTTTCATAATCAAGTTATCATACTTTATTCTCTGGATTATTCATAAATATATTCTTTTTTTACCCTTACTAGCATATGATATCCACACTATTATGTTTGTATCCCTTGTGGTGAAGATATTTATTATTTTCTATGTGTCTAAGAAGGGTGTTTGTGAATAAGAACCTAGTGGGAGATAATATAGCTCACTTACATATTAGTGTTCATTTTTCGTTGTATCCAAAGGCACTAGACTAGTATGGTCTTTGAGATTGTGATTTTATAACATTTTGAGTATTCCTAAAAAGTGGTGTTATAAGGCCCCAGCCTTAAACCTTACATAATCTCGAGTTATTACAAGATTACACATTGAGGATCTTTTCAGGTTTAGAGTTTAGAGAATTAGAACCTAAAACTTTCATTACATTCCACATTTAAACAAAGTGGTTACATAAAAGATAGTATTCATTTTCCTCATCAATGGAAACATATTTAAAATAAAACATGGATTCTTTCTTGACACTTCCTTGACACTATTATCATATCATGTACCTTTCCCTTGACCTGTGAAAAACATTTCAAAAAACATGGGATGAGCATAAAAAGCTCAGTAAGGGATATAAAAATATGGAATGGAAACATGGGTACATATATACATAAGAATGAAATCATACTTTAACCATAAAACATAAGCACTTTAACATACCTCATCAAATCATGAATAACTCATAGAAATCATAAGACATAAAGGTAACTTGAGGCATTCATAACATTCTTACGTAGGGAGTAACCCTCTTGGTAACGTTTGGAATACCCATCACAGTATATTCCCTAAATCTCTTCGGATAAACCTTAACGTTTCACTCCTTCACGTTACCCAATTCATTGGAGAGCTATATCGGGCTCACCCGCCCTTAGTTTATCACGGAACCACCCGTCTTCATAATAATGGCCAAGAACCTCAACATAATCATATCACATAAAACATGCATAAAGGAAACATAACATTTCCACCTTTCAATCACAAGATATCAATACAACACATTGATATAAAAACATTATGAAAACCATTTTCATTACCAAAATAAAAGAAAATTAAAACATGGTATTTATTTTTCTTTTAAAAAAGGAGGTATGGCTTGTAGAGGAAGCCGAAACTCAAATAATGGTCACGGCGGTGGAGAAGTCGTTGTCGCCGAATACGTACGAAAAAAACAATCCCTTTTTTCATTTAGTAAATGATTCATATAAAAAAAGATTCCTTTTGAATAAACGTAAAAGTCAACGGGGTTTATACACCATATAAAAGAAGGTTGTGTATAAAACAAAATATCCCTCAATGAAAGGAGATTGAGACGAAGTCCCATACCTCGGGTCCGACTTGACTTGGTTGTTCTTTAATGTCCTGAATAATAAACTTGAGTTAATTTCTACTTGTTTACGAACCTTTTTCAAGTTCATTATTCATTTTATATCACTTATTGCCATGTCATGAACACTATGTAATTATTTAAGTTAATAATGGTCGTTTTAACGATCATTGGTACTTGAGTCAAAAATAAACCCTTTATAATTACATGTTGTTCATGTATCCATTATATCCAGAATTATAATAATTATTTATATATCATATATATCCAGTATATACATGCATTTATAATATTACATTATCATTTAGAGGTAAGAAATGAAATGCACCATTCATGGAGACAGTAAGCCGTACGTATGCATGAACGCTACTTTCATTTCTATTTCATATTTTATAGAATGGAATCATAATTATATAAAGGTATATTATAATTCCAGTATAATATCATATATAATATCATAGTTACATCCTTTATATGTCCCACATATTGTATTTACCGAATCAAATCACTTTGAGGGGGCGGTAGTCCGCACATCCTTAATTGAAGATATCGCGTTTACCCATAATGGAAACCATAAACGTATGCTCAAAATGAAAAATAAAGAAGATTGAGGAAAACATAAAAATATTATATATCATATATAAATATAGTGACATCTTAATGGCCACCTTTGAAGTTGTTAAAAGAATGTTGAACAATCATCGTTTCGGGAGGCATAAAATCACCATCCACGGAAACAGTATGTCCTTTAACCATTAGATGTAGGTGTGTGATAGTGTAGCTCAAATACATCTTATAAAAACATCCTAGTATATTGAGGATACTGTATTTGTTACAAAAGAAAATAATAAAAAGAGTCTAGGGGGTTGGAGAAGCAAAATAAAACACAAGGACTCAAGTGAAGACATTACCTTAAAATCGGGTAACTCCTTTTGGTTTGAGCTCAAAGGCTTCCTTGGGAAGACTTCTGCCCAAAGTGAGGCTTCAAGGAGAAATAGAGGGACGTGGAGAGGCAAATTGGGCAGGGGTTGGCCGAGACAAAGGATTTGGAAGTGTGGGTATGGAGGTAGAGGTGGGGGCCTTTTATAAGAGGAGAGGAGGGGCACTCTTGGAAGGTAAAGAAAAGTCACTTTATTTTAAAATGGTATTCGGATTTAAGAGGTCACACATAGATGTGTTTCGAGGATAAGGTGATAAGGGTTCTAAATACACCCATAAAATAGGTTTTGTCCATGTTTAGGTCTTAGATTTTACATTATCATTCCATTTTATTTAAATCGTAAAATAATGAGGTCATCGCTGCATCATCATGATGTCATAAATAATTTAATTTATATAAAGTCTAAAAATTATAAAAAAATACTATGATGTAGGAAATCTCTTTATCTTTCCAATTACTATTTATAATAAAAAATATGATATTTATAACCCCATCTAAAAATTGATTTAGTAAAACATCTCATGTTTCTATCGTTTTTACTTTTACATTAAATAAAAAGTTATTTTTGTCATTTCCCAACCAAAGTGGCTCCATGGGGTCCCCAAGTTGACCCATGGATTTTCTTGGTCGTCCATGACACATCCAATGAGGTTAGGATATGTATCAAGCTCATCTCATTTTATTAAAGCGTTATTTTTACCTTAAACTACACTAATTACCTCTAATCACGATTAAGAACTTAAAAGTTACTATTCACCAAAAAATTATTTTAATCTCATTGAACCACATTTTACATCTTAATGACAACCATGTATGTCGGATTTTTGAAAATCAAATCACATAAGTGAAAAAGTTTCATTTAAATGAAAAATCAGTTTCTTTAACTACCACTTAGTTGTTTCACTATTCATAAAAAATTGAAGCTTTTCAGAAAAAAACCAAAACTTCACCCTAAGCTATATTTGATATTCTGAATTCAAAAATTAAGTATATTTTACAAAATTCAAAACATATAAGTCACATTAATTAATTTAATAATTAATTCCCACTTTCATGACAAATAGCGTGTTTTTATGAAACAATAAGTATCAAAAGATTGACACCAGTTTAAGTCCAATTTCAAAGTGAAATTGATTCCCATGACCACCATTGGATTAAATGGTAAAAATATATTCTAATTTCACTTGAAAACCAATTCAAAAGATAAGTTAATCATATAAATAAATTAGATTAAAAATTAGTTTTGATGTAAAATGCAGTATTTTTCACTATTCATTAAAAAAATGAACATTGTCTGAAAAATCCCAAAAATTCACACAAAGTAAATTTTGATGTCCCAATCATAAAGAATAAGTTTATTTTGACAAAAATAGATTATAAAATTGTCAAAAGATAGATTTAAAAAGGTTTTACCATCAAAAGGCAGTAAAACAATCTTTTAAGAATATTAGTGTATTCCATGCATAAGATTGTATTTATTTTCATTTTAAGCCTCTAAAACACTATCTTAATCATTAATAGACATAGATAAAAATATCTATTATTCATTACTTACATGGGATGTTACATCCTTCCCCCCTTTAGAAAATTCCATCCCCGCAATATATTTACTTATCAAATAAATGGGGGTACTTATCCCTCATTGCATTTTCAAATTCCCATGTTGCCTCTTCCATCATGTGGTTTTTCGACAAAACCTTTACCTGATTAATAAACTTATTCCGTAACACTTGCTCCCTGTGGTCAAGAATCTGGATCGGTTGTTCCATATAAGATAGGTTCTCTTCCAGCTGAACAACCTCTGGACTCAAAACATGAGATGGATTTGGCATATACTTTCTCAACATCGAAACGTGAAAAACATTGTGTACGTGAGATAAACACGGAGGTAAAGACACCTGGTATGAAACTGATCCAACTATCTCCAGAATTTAATATTGTCCAATAAACCTTGGCCTCAGCTTTCCTTTCTTACCAAATCTCACCACACTTTTCCAAGGAGAAACCTTGAGAAAAACATGATCACCTACATCGAAAGATAGATCCTTCCTCCGGTTATCCACATAACTCTTCTTCCTGCTCTGAGCTGTTCTCATGTGCTTCTGAATTAGATGAACTTTTTCTGCCTTCTCTTCTACCAATTCTGGTCCCATCAACTTCCTTTCAACCACTTCATCCCAAAAAGTTGGAGTTCGACACCACTTCCCATATAATGCCTGAAATGGTGCTATCTGTATACTGGAATGAAAACTGTTATTATATGAAAATTCAACCAAAGAAAGATGTTGGTCCCAACTTCCCTGATAATCCGTAGAGTATGAACCTAGCATATACTCCAATGTCTGAATTGTTCATTCTTACTGCCCATCTGATTGAGGATGAAAAGCTCTACTAAAATTTAATTCAGTACCCAACGACTTCTAAAGGCCTTTCCAAAAGTTTGAAGTGAACCTGGGATCACGATCAGATACAATGGAGAGGGGAACTCCATGTAACCTGACTATCTCTTTAAGATACAAATGGTAAAGTTGATCTAGGGAAAAAGTATCTCGTATAGCAAGGAAATGAGCAGATTTATTCAAGAGATCAACAATAACCCAGATTGCATTATTACCTCGAGATGTCTTCGGTAATCCCACAAAAAAGTCCATGGATATATTCTCCCATTTCCACTCTGGAACTGGTAAAGGCTGAAGCATCCCTTTCGGTAACTGCCGCTCTTATTTAACCTGTTGACATGTCAAATACTTCATAGTAAAATCAGCAATATCTCTTTTCATTCTATCCCACCAGTAATACTCCCACAGATCTCTGTACATCTTAGTACTGCCAGGATGAACTGAAAACGGAGAACTATGAGCTTCACATATCAACTCTTTCTTCAATTGTGAATCACAAGGCACACACAATCTCTTCCCAAATCTCAAAACACAATCATTGCTAATGAAGCATTACTTTTTCGACTCAAAGCATCTGTCACTTTATTTGCTTTTCTAGGATGGTAATGAATTATACAATCATAATCTTTGATTAATTCTAGCCATCTCCTCTGTCTCATGTTTAACTCTTTATGAGTGAATATATACTTTAAACTTTTGTGATCAGTATATATTTCACACTTTACTCCATACAAATGATGCCTCCAAATTTTTAAAGCGAAAAAATAGCATCTAATTCCAAATCATGTGTAGGGTAATTTACCTCATGAGTTTTCAATTGTCGTGAAGCATAAGCAATTACCTGATCATTCTGCATTAGGACGCAAACAAGTCCTTTCAATGAAGCATCACTGTAGATGACAAACTCACCATTCCTGGATGGAAGTGCCAAAACTGGAGCATTCACCAATCTTCTTTTCAATTCTTGAAAAAAATCATCACATTCATTTTTCCAGATAAACATAACACCCTTCCGAGTTAGCTTAGTCGTTGGGCTAGATAACCGTGAAAAATTTCTAACACACCTTCGGTAATAGCCTGCCAAACCAAGGAAGCTACGAATCTTAGTTACATTTGTGGTTCTTGGCCAGTCTTCCACAACTTTTTTTTGCAGGATCAATAGTTATCCCATCTTTAGAAACAATGTGACCAAGGAAAGAAATTTGTTGCAACCAAAACTCACACATGCTGAATTTTCCATACAGTTTCTTTTCTTTTATGGTTTGAAAGATAACACTTAATTTTCTTTCATGCTCCTCTTTAATTTTAGAAAACACCAAAATATCATCAAATAAAGCCACCACAAACTTATCCAAGAACTCATGGAAAATTCTATTCATTAAGTCCATGAATACAGCATGTGCATTGGTTAGCCCAAAAGGCATTACTACAAATTCATAATGGCCATATCTTGTACGGAACGCGGTCTTCAGAATATCTGCTTCCTTTACCTTCAGCTGATGGTACCCCGATCTCAAGTCAATCTTTGAAAAATACTGAGCTCCCTAGAGCTGATCAAACAAATCATTGATATGAGGCAAAGGATACATGTTCTTAACAGTAATATTATTCAAGGCCCTATAATCAATGCAAAGTCTCATTGAACCATCTTTCTTTTTAACAAATAAAACATGAGAACCCCATGGTGACGTGCTAGGTTGAATGATACCTTTCACTAATAAATCTTGCAATTGCTCCTTTAACTCTAAAAGTTCAATTTGAGCCATTCGATAAAGGGGTTTTGAAATTGGCTTAGCATCAGGAACTAAGTCAATAGTGAACTCAACTTCCCGATCTGGTATTATTCCAGGAAACTCATCAGGAAAAAATTCAGGATACTCATTTACCACTGGCACATCATTAATATGAACAGTTCCTTTATTTTCAACGATGTGTGCAAGGTAACATTCATTTCCATATTTTACAAGTTTCTTGGCCTCTTGATAAGTTATCAGCAGTAAGAGTTTATTCTTGTACACAAACTGAAAGTCTTTCTGAAAAGAAACTTCTTTAGATCTACAGTCAATCTTAGTATGGTAAATAGAGAGCCAATCCATACCCAGGATAACATCAACCTCTACTAGAGGTAGAACAATAAGGTTTGCAAGTAGGTTCTTTCCACAGATAAGGATAGGAAGTTTCTTATAAATTCTTTTTGGCTCAACATTTCCCCCAGGTGTTTTTAACAAAAGTTCAGGAGTCATTTCTTGAGATGGTATTCCCATTTTACTAGAAAAGGTTTCAGAGATGAAAGAATGTGTAGACCTCGAATCAAAAAACACACTGGCATAATCTGAAAAAACAAACAAAGTACCTGATACAACTTCATTTGATGGCCCGAAATCTGCTGAAGTAGTTGCAAAGGATTTTACCACCCCTTTCTGCTTGTAGTCTAACTACTTCCCATAACCCAAGCTCTTTGTCGGACACTCGTTTTCATAGTGACCCATCTCATTGCACTTATAACATTTCACTAACTGTAAATCAAATTTGGTCATACTATCACCCTGATCTTTTCCAGTGCAATCACGAGCCTTATGTCCCATCTTACTACATCAGTAGCACTTTCCAGAATTCAGAAGACATTCCCCATCATGCCTTTTTCCACATTTTATCAAATACTAGAAACATAGATTTCTTACCATCTGACTTTTTTTGAAGAATTATTTCCTTTCTCCTGCCACCTCGGTCTCTTATTCTGTTGGTTGTTATAGAACACTTGATCATCGACAGACTCCATTTCCACCTTCGCAGCACATCGAAAAAGCTTTTCATAACTTTTAAACTCACGAGAAGCTAATGACCTTCGATATTTTTGCTTTAATCCTGAGTAAAAACGATTGATTTTACTATCAAGGTCTCGGATTAAATTTGGAGCATACCTTTCCAATCGAGTGAACCTTTCTTCATAGGCAGCCACTGAGTCCTCCTCTTGCGTCAATTCCAAGAATTTATTTTCCATCCTAAGTCGAAAAGCCTTAGGAAAATACTTCTCAAGAAACATACCATTGAATTCATCCCAGTCGAGAGAATCAATCTCATCAACGTCTCTGATATTTTTAACCATCGACCACCACTGATCTGCTTCACCCTCCAAACGATAAATAGAAAGAATAACCTTTTGATTGTATAAACACCCCATGACATCAAAAAATTTCTCCAGTGCTTTAATCCACCCTTCAGCTAACACAGGGCCAGATGATCCTCTGAATGATGGGGGATGTTGCCTCATGAAATGTTCCACCACTAACATGTTCCTCTGCGGTTGATCTGGCTGATCTCGTGCATGGATACCACCACCATTTATCGCTTGAGTCAACTGCGCCATTACTGCAAAAAACTGTTCAGTTCCAATTCTGACCATCTCGGGATATTGATTCGAAAGGTTATTTCCTTCTGCATGCCTTCCTAGCACTGCTTCCCTGTTTTCTCTGCGGAAAACCATTCTGAAGAAACATGTATTAGATGAAGCCACATGGTAATCTTCAAATTCTATATCATTTCAATTTGACTCAAAAAAAAATATATTTTTGGATAATCATTTAATAGAATTCTAACTCCTAAAGTTATCTAAACTGACCTCTGATACTAACTATAGGGCCCCAGCCTTAAACCTTACTTAATCTTGAGTTATTACAAGATTACAGATTGAGGAACTTTTTGGGTTTATAGTTGTAGATAATTAGAACATAAAACTTGCATTAAATTACACATTTAAACAAAGTGGTTACATAAAAGATAGTATTCATTTTTCCCATCAATGGAAACATATTTAAAATAAAACATGAATTCTTTCTTGACACTTCCTTGAAACTATCATCATATCATGTACCTTTCCCTTGACATGTGAAAAACATTTCAAAAAACATGGGATGAGCATAAAAAGCACAGTAAGGGATATAAAAATATGGAAAGGAAACATGGGTACATATATACATAAGAATGAAATCATACTTTACCCATAAAACATAAACACTTTAACATACCACATCAAATCATGAATAAATCATAGAAATCATAAGACATAAAGGTAACTTGAGGAATTCATAACATTATTACGTAGGGAGTAACCCTCTTGGTTACGTTTGGAATACCCATCACAGTATATTCCCTAAATTCTTCCGATAAACCTTAACGTTCCACTCTTTCGCATTACCCAATGCATTGGAGAGCTATATCGGGCTCACCTGCCGTTAGTTTATCACGGAACCACCCGTCTTCATAATAATGCCCAAGAACCTCAATATAATCGTATCACATAAAACATGCATAAAGGAAAAATAACATTTCCACCTTTCAATCACAAGATATCAATACAACACATTGATATAAAAACATTATGAAAACCATTTTCAATACCAAAATAAAATAAAATTAAAACATGGTATTTATTTTTCTTTTAAAAAGGAGGTATGGCTTATAGAGGAAGCTGAAACTCAAATAATGGTCACGGCGGCGAAGAAGTTGTTGTCGCCGCAAATGTACGACAAAAACATTCCCTTTTGACGTTTGTTAAACGCTTCGTATAAAAAACATTCCTTTTGAATAAATGTAAAAGTCAAAGGGGTTTATACACCATATAAAAGAAGGTTGTGTATAAAACATAATATGCCTCAATGAAAGGAGATTGAGACGAAGTCCCATACCTCGGGTCCGACATGACTCGGTCGTTCTTTAATCTCATGAATAATAAACTTGAGTTAATTTCTAATTGTTTAAGAACCTTTTTCAAGTTCATTATTCATTTTATATCACTTATTGCCATGTCATGAACACTATGAAATTATTTAAGTTAATAACGGTCGTTTTAACGATCATTGGTACTTGAGTCAAAAATAAAACCTTTATAATTACATGTTGTCCATGTATCCATTATATCCAGAATAATAATAATTATGTATATATCATATATATCCAGTATATACATGCATTTATAATATTACATAATCATTTAGAGGTAAGAAATTAAATGCACCGTTCATGGAGACGGTAAGCCGTACGTACGCATGAACGCTACTTTCATTTCTATTTCATATTTTATAGAATGGAATCATAATGATAAAAAGGTATATTATAATTACAGTATAATATCATATATAATATCATAGTTCCATCCTTTATACGTCCCACATAAGGTATTTAACGAATCAAATCACTTTGAGGGGGCGGTAGTCCGCACTTCCTTAAATGAAGATATCACGTTTACCCATAATGGAAACCATAAACGTATGCCCAAAATGAAAAATAAATAAGATTAAGGAAAACATATACATATTATATATCATATATAAATATAGTGACATCTTAATGTCCACCTTTGAAGGTGTTAAAAGAATGTTGAACAATCATCATTTCGGGAGGCATAAATTCACCATCCATAGAAACAGTATGTCCTTTAACCATTAGATGTAGGTGTGTGTATGTGTAGCTAGAATAATTCTTATAACAACATCCTAGTATATTGAGGACACAAGAGTTGTTACAAAAGAAAAGAATAAAAAGTGTTTAGTGGGTTGGAGAAGAAAAATAAAACAGAAGGACTCAAGTGAAGACATTACCTTAAAATCGGGTAACTCCTTTTGGTTTGAGCTCAAAGGCTTCTGTGGGAAGACTTCTGCCCAAAGTGAGGATTCAATGAGAAATATAGGGGTGTGGAGAGACAAAATGGGTAGGTTTTGGCCGAGCCAAAGGATTTGGATGTGTGGGTAAAGAGGTATAGGGGGGGCTTTTATAAGAGGAGAGGAGGGGCACTCTTGGAAGGTAAAGAAAAGTCACTTTATTTTACAATGGTATTCGGATTTAAGAGGTCCCACATTGATGTGTTTAGAGGATAAGGTGATAAGGGTTCTAAATCCACCCATCCATTAGGTTTTTTCCATGTTTAGGTCTTAGATTTTACATTATCATTCTATTTTATTTAAATCATTAAATAATGAGGTCATCACTACATCATCATGATGTCATAAATAATTTAATTTATTTAAAGTCTAAAAATTATAAAAAAATACTATGATATAGGAAATCTATTTAGATTTCCAATTAATATTTATAATAAAAAATATGAGCTTTATAACCCCATGTAATGATTGTTTTAGTAAAACATCTCATGTTTGTGTCATTTTTACTTTTACATTAAATAAAAAGTTATTTATGTCATTTCCCAACCAAAGAGGCTCCATGGGGTCCCCAAGTTGAAAAATGGATTTTATTGGTCGGCCATGACACATCCAATGAGGGTAGGACATGTGTCAAGCTTATCTCATTTTATTAAAGCATTATTTTTACCTTAAACTACACTAATTGCCTCTAATCGTGATTAAGAACTTAAAAGTTACTATTCACCAAAAAATTATTTTAATCTCATTGAACCACATTTTACTTCTTAATGATTACCATGTATGTCGGATTTTTTAAAATTATATCACAGAAGTGACAAAGTTTCATTTAAACGAAAAATCAGTTTCTTTAACTACAACTTAGTTGTTTCACTATTCATCAAAAATTGAAGTTTTTCAGAAAAAAACCAAAACTTCACCCTAAGCTATATTTGATATTCTGAATTCAAAAATGAAGTATATTTTAAAAAATTAAAAACATATAAGTCACATTAATTAATTTAATAATTAATTCTTGCTGTCATGACAAATAGCATGTTTTTATGAAATAATAAGTATCAAAAGATTGACACCAGTTTAAGTCCAATTTCAAAGTGAAATTGATTTCAATGACCACCATTGGATTAAATGGTAAACATATATTCTAATTTCACTTCAAAACCAATTAAAAAGATAATCTAATCATATAAATAAATGAGATTAAAAAGAATTTTTGATGTAAAATGCAGTATTTTTCACTATTCATTAAAAAATGAACATTGTCTGAAAAATACCAAAAATATAAACAAAGTAAATTCTGATTTCCCAATCATAAAGAATAAGTTTATTTTGAAAAACATAGCTAATAAAATTGTCAAAAGATAGATTTAAAAAGGGGTTTCCATCAAAAGGCAGTAAACCAATCTTTTAAGAATATTAGTGTATTCCATGCATAAGATTGTATTTATTTTCATTTTAAGCCTATAAAACACTATCCTAATCATTGATAGACATATATAAAAATATATATTATTCATTACTTACTTGGGATGTTACAGATTTAATGTCTATGTTTGTTAATACAAGTTTGATATAGTTGTTATAATATTGAAGTATTGCTCATCCTTTCGAAACTAGGATGACAAAAAATCAGTGGGGGCCATATGTCTATTTCTAAGGACATGTCTAGGGATGTATCTAAAGATAGTTACCTGGATGAGTTAAAATTTAGGAAAATTTCCTATAATTGTGGAAAATGATAGAGTTTGTAGTTTTTTAGAAATAAATCTGTGTATAGATACTACATGTTAATGTGTCTCTAGAACAAATGTACCTAGGAGTAAAAACCCCGACAAGATATTAAGGTCCTAACTTGTTATAATAATCTACATGAAAATAGACCTTCTTACATACATAGTCTGACACTACTAGGGGATATGGATTGGAAAAATACAAAATCTATATGAACTATCCTTAAAGAATGAAATATATGTTTTCTATTAATAACCTACAATAAACACAATGATTCATTGATTAAAAATTTTGTGTCATGATTGAGACATCCTTTAAGTATTTTTTCAGGATTTTAATGTATTCTTATATGTTATGTATTTCTGAAAGCGTGAATTCAGGTTTTAGTCAATGGAGATAACTAGATGGAACACAATTAACTTTTCATGTTTCATATTTTAAAATTATAGGAATTATAAATATTTATTTCCAATGTGGAAATAAAATAAAGATAATTTGGACGGTGGTATGAGTATTGGTTATACATTTAATGATATAGAGACAACAAATAACACGTGCATGAGATGTTATGTTATTCCAATATTGATTAAATTAAACATAAGATTCATGATTAAATAAACATTTTCAAAACATAATACATGACTCAAGTTTAATATTCTATGAATGATATATTAAGGAATATGTTAATGAAGCCTGAGTAATGAGTTAAGAATGAAGTTGGATTAATTAATTATTTAAGTTTTCAAAATTCAATGATTATGTTAAAAGAATCATGAAATATATAAATATTTTTTTATTTAATATTTAATTATGTATTTAAAAGGAAATATTGAATGGTGATTTCATAAGAAAGATGATATTTTTATTAATGGATGGAAAACCATAATCAATAACATTTGTTGAGATAATGATCATTGGATAATGATATGTAGGATATGAATAAAAAAATTGGATGGTATTTATTTCCCTATAAATGATTATTGAAAAATTTGTATGTCTCATCATGTATAGAGTTTAAAACATAATGTATTTAAATATTATATCATTTAATAATTGTAATATTGTATAATGCATTGTTTCCATATGGATTTATAGTAATTTAGGTCATTACCCAATTTCAACAGGACACTTAATGAAGTTATAAACATATTTGGAATGTGAAAACCAAGAGTTTAATTGTGATTTTATTGAATCAATGTGATGATAATTACATTAATTTTATTATAATTTTTGGTATTTTCAGAACTAATAAGTGTTATAAGGTTATCCATAAATCAAAACATTACGTTAATCTTCAGAGGAAGTATTTATGTATTGATATTTTATTGAAAATCTGTGTTAAAATTCTATTTAGTGACTAACCTTATATCAAGGATTTCTATAATATTTTTGAAATTATATTTTTGTGATTTTATAAAAGGACATAATTTACATCAGGTGATAACCAAAAAATTCCAACAAAGATGTGTGTCTTGAACGCATGACTGAAGGATGAAAAGGGCTTCACTACTAACACTAGCCTACCTAATGTAATAGAAAATGTAATTTTTTTTATAAATAAATGTTAATTAAGAATCAGTATTGATAATTTTTATTTCTGAATATTAATTCATATAGATTTTAAGGAGACAACTAGTTATACATTTCCTTATTTTACGTACTGTAAGATCCATTAAAAGTGTATTTTAGGTATTTATGAATCAATATTAATTTCTGAACATTCATTCCTTGAGGTAACGAGTGTATTATAAATTGATAAAATCACAAAAAAAATAACGATTTCTCTTTAAATAAATATACCACTAATTATTCAATGATATCTAAGTGATCAATAAAAATGGTGTTCTAATAATTTTTTTTAACTAATGGCCTATAAAATAATCATATATTTATGAATTTGTGTAAATGAACTTTTTGTTGATCATTCAAATTTTTAGTTGATGACCTCAATCAAACCTTATGAATATTTACAACATTCCTCAAAGAATATGTTTTCAATTTTCACCTATGATCTCCTTTGTTGATGCCAAGTTATATGTGACTTTGGTAACCATTATGTTTACATAAATCTGTTTTTAAAAGATTTTTTAGTATTCATTTTTACAATATGGGTTTCTAAGAATCAATCTTTAAATAATTAAGCCTTTGATAACCCAAACATATTTCAATGTACGAATTCATTTTATGTGGGGTAGAATGTAAAACCCCGAAGACTTTGTGAAATATTTTATTTTGAATTAATTTAAACAATATGAGATTCTCCATTTCCCACAACCTTAAATATAATATATTTTATATTAAATAAATAGGTATTATTTAATTATATGAAACATATAGTTAATCATTCAATACATGCAACATAAATTGTTTTATTCTCAACACAGCACACTGAGGTTATCTTATGTTACACACAATAAGGACTTTCTTCAATGGTTTCAGTAAATTGCAAGAACTATTTTTAGCGAATAAAGATGCATTATTTAATATAACCTCGCTGTTAAATTAGTAGTTATGAAAAAGGTAATATAAATTAATAAAATATATGGTTTATAGAAATATAATATTAATTTATTGGTAAAAATTTAATTAGAAATTAGTATGAAAATTTATTGAATATAAATGAAAATATTATTGTAACCATAATTCTATTTTAACCAAATAAAATAAATTAAATAAAATTAGTGAGTGATATTAATTTAATAGATATTATATATAATCAAAGAGTATTTTTTATATATTAATTAAATTGATTTTATAGAAATAAGATTTGAACAAAAAAGTTTATTCTTAAAACCCAATATTTTTATTACGGCATTTTTACCTTCATTTAATGCCAAACACATTCTACATCAATTTTTAACTTTTATAAATTTAAAATTTCAAAATAATAATCTTATTTGGTATTAGAACACTAACATTATTTTAGGGTAATTTATTTTCAATTTTTATGCGAACATTCATTTTTTAATGAATAATAGAAAATGATAAATTTTATTTAAAAAGTTTTTTTCATCTAAATTATTTATAATGATAAAAAAAATTAATTTATCTTAAAAGTTTTATTATATATAATTTTTATCAATTAATAAAATTCAGTTTATCAAAATCACTTTCTTTTTGAAATTGATTAAAAAAACATAATTTGTTTTTGCACATTTCTACTTTAAAAACTCGAATTGTCAGCCTGATCACAAGGTTAAATTAAAATTAAAATCTACCATGTCAGTGATTGGAAATATAAAAATTTATTCTATATTTGGAATCACCATAATTTTCTATGTATAATATAGTCAACATACTTTTTGACCTATTTTTTTAGTGATGGTAAATAATGTTAATTACATTAATTGAGGAAAAATTTACTATAATAAGGAACTATGTAACGACATTGAATTTTTGAACAATATTTTTTTTTGTTAAAATATATGTTTTACTGTTTCATAATATATAATACTATATAATTGTAATTAATATATAACCGTAGAGTTTTGACCATTGTATGATCGTTGGTGAATATGACCATTGGAACACATTATAAATTTTGAAGTTATAATTATTATTTACACAAATAAATGATAATGTTTAATTAATGCAGAAATAAGTTTTGATGGCCTCTACTAGTTGAATAGTTCTATATAAAGCCCATTTTTCGAAGATTGGGAATGACGTAGTGTCACTAGACATTTTTCTAGACCAATCCCTAGCTGATCATCAACATTTTAAGCATTAACAAAATCAGCTACCAATGAAGTTCATGTTGATAGAAATCACCACATGGGAAATATTATCTGATCCCCCCAATATTATATCACTATTTTCACCTTACTCTTAGGTCACATGCAAGTGTTATAAGGGGTCATGTAATGAGGCCCTAATTAATATTTTTAAATCCTTTATATAAATAATTTCTTTATTTCATCATATCAATTTTTAAGAATTGTTTTTCTTAATAAGATATACGTTTACTGGAGAAAAATTTGATACATTTATTTTACAGGTAAAAAAGTATACTTTTATGATATTTCTCAAACTCAGAAAATTAATTTTGTAAAATAAACAACATTTTAGAGTTTCAAATCTCAAAATTAATATTGGATGAATTAGTTTTAATCTTCAAATATGATTTATATTATTAATGAATATTTGAATAATTTTTATTTTAATTTATTTTTTATACATTAAATAATTCATACTGTGAAATGATTTTTGAATAATGGACATACATGTTTGTGATAAGTAAAAAATATAATGTCTAATAAGATCTTATTAATTTATGGTGAATAGAAAATTATTTATAATAAAATTAATCCTATAAATAGTAAAAATAAAATTGAATATTAACCACACATAGGAAAGAATAAATATATTTTAGGCATTTTGATTAATAATGTGAAGTAATAGTATGTGTAAATAACTGTTTTAGAAATTATTAATTAAGTATTTATATTTTTTTCAAGTAAATAGTTATTTTAAAAAATATTAAATTTCTCATCTTTATAAATTTATTTTTCATAAAATAGAGATCATTTTTCAATTTAGAACATGATTATTTGGTTATGGTGAATTTCTAATATTTTTATAAAATATTTTGTTTTTAAGTGAGTATTTAAAATACAGTTTTTGAGTTTTCATTTTTTTTAATGAAATAAAAATTATTTAATATGTAATTTAAAATTATGATAGACTCTTTTGAATTAAAATATGATATCTAATTTCCAAGGTGGCCAAAACCATTGGAAAATACCATGATAAATCCCCTAGTTATTCAAATACCATTGATGAGGTGTACTTTGAAATTATTTGAACTCCTTCTTTTTACTAAAAATACCATGCCATTATGTCATTTTAATTCATTCTGAAAATATTACCCATGAATAATTTATATTTTTACCTCCAAATTAGTTCACCCAAGGTCCCCTCAATCCTCCAACGTCCTGATCATAGAGTTTGAGAAGTTACTATTCAATGTAAAGGAATTCTCAACTGTGCTTTTCATTTTAAATTATCTTTTATGTAGTGTGTCTTTAAATTTCCATACCATGTTATCATTAAACTTTTGTTATTATATATTATAATTATTTTATTAATGGTAGACCCTTGTAATCCCATTTTTAATTTTATCTAAAACCATTTTTCATAATCATTATGCTGTAGAATTTACATCTAAAAATCTATCTTTTTCTAAGGAAATTCATTTATTTTATTTATGTGAATACCCAAACCTATTTTATTTCAAATTTATTAATAAATATATAATAAAAAATAATTTTATTCCAGAATTTAAATATATAAAACATTAATTTCAATTATATTGTTTAGAAATGACATAATGATCATGTTTTAAGAACTTTTTAAAATTCTGTGACTTTGATATGAAAACTATTTAATTTATTATCAATTGGTTATTTATAAATTGTACTTTTAGGATATATTTGGATCACATGAAAATAAGAAAATATTATGTGTGAAACATGATATCTCTTAAATTAATTAGGTAAAGAAATTAGTCTTTAGATATGATAATTTTATTATACCTTGGTGAATAACCATAGTAATTTTTATGACACATGGGGGGATTGAAATTGGTGATTTTCATATTAATGTATAATATAAATGATGTATCCACATTTTAAAGATATTATTTATGTTTTTATTATCATCTTATGTATATTTCTCATGCATTTATCAAATTTCCTCATGCTTTTTTTGTATTCTTAAAATCTCACATGTAAATTATTTTCCTAGATTTCATTTAATAGAACATGTGCACACCGTTTCATTTTTTTTATGTAACCATGTTATGAGATGAATTAATTGAACATAGGATGAAACTTTCAGAAGTCATTACAGCAAAATTAAATTAATTTTATATTTTTTCATGTATTATTTACTTATTTTAAAGACACTAGACATTAAAAATCCACTTTTTGTAAAATATAATGAAATGTTATTTAAAAAAATGGTGGGATGTCGTAGATGGTATAAAAATATATCTTACTTATTTTTTCAAATTATGATAATAAAATCTTAGGAAAAACCCTATATACATGTTTAAATATAAGAACACTTCATCGTATTTTGGTGAAATATTATGTATGTGGTTTCCAAAAAAAATAAATCCATGTCTGGACATGGATAAGTGGATATAGCTCTTGAACAGATTTATCTAGGGGTTAAAATAGAATTCACTACTTTTAATTAGACTCTAATAGAAAATGGTTCAAGACAATGTGACTTTCTACACTTTTAGGATGACACACCAGGGGGATACGTTTGACTCATCCCACTATTTTTATGAACCATTACGAAGGATTTATATAAAATGTAATTGTTGATAATTAATTATGTGTTTATGCATAATGTTATAAGATATAAAAATCATTTAGAGTAATAATATTGTTAAATGAAAAACTATTCTCATTATGGGTTTCTTCTTTTATAAAATGGTTGGAAATAGAAGAAACTTCGAAAATGGTGACCACAATGGACCATGCCCTGACAACCCTCCAATGGAATTTAGAATTAAAACTTTTGTGAGAATAATGAATCAACTGACTCAAGTTAGTGGAAATAACATTAATAAATATGATAAACTAATTTCACCATGAATGAAAAAATATATGTTTAATCCTTTATGTATCAATGACCACTAACATTATTAGACGTACTTAACCATTTATTGCATAATAATTGATAAGCTCTATGGAAAATATTTTTTTTATACTGTGTTATTCTAAATAAATAAAATTAACATTAGATGTTTTCTAATTAAATGGAGATTCTCCAAAATGGTGGAAACTGATTAAAAACATAAGGACAAGAAGGAATATTGAATAAATGGAGTGGGAAGAGTTAAGCGGGATCTTATTCAATAATCAATTTCCTAACTTGATGAAAAAAATGGAGAAGAAATTTCCTGATCTTGAGCTATATGGGAATTAATATGTTATACTATATTTCATGAACATCCCAATACATTCCCATTACACCTCAACCATTTCCATGGATCCTAAAGGGGAGGTTGATAGATTTTTTGGTAGAGTAATACCACATATGCAGAAGAATCTATCCCACTGAGACTATGATAGCTAGGAGGAGATTATTCAGAGTACCATGCTAGTCAAACTGCAGTTTAGTGAGATGCATTGGTGTAGAAAATCCAATGAAAAGATGATATTAATTGTGCCAAGAATGGAGAGATACATTGATCATGGAAGAGGGGGAATGAAAGTGAATCTCCCCACATTTAATCAATGATTGAAGAAGCATTTGGGGAACTACCTTCTCTAAAGTGGGAAGTGGCACACATTTTGAAAAGATGGCCATTTTGCTTAGAATATTCATATTTAGGCGAATCTTTATCATTCCAAAAATAATGATAAAGGGAAGATATTTTAGGCCATACCTAAATTCCAATGCTTCATGTGTGGACATATTGTGTATGTTACCAATCAATACTAAAAAACATGGGCAGTGGAGGGAAATCACCATTATAAAAAGCATATGCCAAGGGAAAAACATTATTATTTTTCTATCATGACGGTTGAAGTTGAATCACCAATGGATACACTGTTAGGTACTCCTATTTTCTCTAAATACCAGAAATTAACTTGTTTGATTCTATTTCTATACATTCTTTTATTTCCTCTGTGTTTTCAATAAATATAGAATCAATACTTTAACTTCTAAAATTAATGTTAACAGTCATGACTCCTGGAGGGATTAAACAACCATTAATAGTGTTTAAAAATTCATGTATTTACTTTAGCGATCACAACCTTTTCACAAATCTAGTCTTCATCACCATGTTGGAATTCAGAATTATAGTAGGGATGAACTATCTCTCAATGTATTGTTCTATGATAAAATGAAAGATAAAGGTAATATAGATAGTCTTGAATAAAAAACCAACAGTGATCTTTTTGGGAGAGAAATATCGTCCTGATATTTGTCTTCAATCACGTAATATAGAATTATTTAATGAAGTTATTGGAGAATAAGAACCTAGAAATGGGCGTATATGGATAGAGAATGTCCTAGTCATTAAAGAATAATATGAAATATTCCATATGTTGTTACATGTAAATCCCCTAATAAGAGAGTTAGTGTTCTCCATTTAACTCATGTTTGGTTCCATGTCTATTTCAATAACCCCATACAGAATTAAGAATATTGAAATGGATGAATTAAAGAATAAAATAAAGGATCATTAGGAGAAGGGGATTATCCAGTCAAGTGTGTCTCCCAAGGGAAAACATATTCTATTTGTGCTAAATAATTATTGATCAATTTAGCAATGTAGTGATTATAGGGAACTTAATGGGGTCATAATTTATAATAGGTAACCTCTTCCAAGAATTGATGATTTATTTGACCATCTTCGTGGGGCTCAATTATTATCTACGGTGAATCATTGATCCTCTTATTATTAATTATGTGCGAATAAAGATTATATTTCAATGAACACCTACCAATAACAATATGGGAATTATTTGTTTTTTTATGCCCTTGGGATTTACTAATGTACCTATTATTTTTATGGATATCACTTATAGATTCTTTAAGGACTAAGTTGATAACATTGTTATAGTTTTATACTAATTATATTATAATATATTACAATAGTTGAGAGGAGCATGATGATCATATAAGGGTTATATTGAAATTTCTATAGAAGGAGAGGCTTTTAAAATGTTTAAAAAAATGTGAATTTTGGATACAACATGTTCTTTTCTTTGGGAAGATTATAACCAATGAAAGAATTTTAGTTAATCCTATAAAGGAAAACTTTGTATAGATGTGGCCTAGCCTACAACAGTAAATATGATTTGTAGATTATTTGGTTTAGGAAGATATTATATGATGTTTTGGAAAATAATTTAATTACATTCCAATTCACATACAATTTTATCTTGAAAAACTGTTAAGTTCATATAGAAAAAGGTATTTGATGAAATATTCAAATAGTTGAGGAAGAGATGGGATATTGAACATATGATAACTCTACCCTCAATTGGATGAGTATTTGTTATTGTTATCTATGAATATCTAAATGAGTTTGTTTGAATCCTTATACAAAATGAAAAAGTCATTGCATATGCATATCAAAAGTTGAATTCTCATGAGAAGAATAAAACTATTAATGATTTGAGGTGGTTGTGGTTTTTTTTCTAATGATATGGAAGAACTATATTAATGGAGAGATGTGTGATATATATATCTTCCATCAAAATTTAATTTTATTTTAATGCAAAAGGAATTGAACATGAGATAATGGAGTTTATTGGAATATATTAATGAATATGATTCTTCAATTCATTCTCATCCCAGAAGAGAAAACAATTTTGTTGATGCATTATGTAGGAATGAGCCTATTGTTTAAGAAATTATGGGGATTCAATGAGATCACTTTATCAAAGTCCTATTGAAAATGGACAAGGGCATTTTATGGAAATGGACATTATCAACCCTATCTTAAATGATTTCTCAATCATCATTATTATAGTATATCATGAAAGAATAGAAATAATATACATTGTTATAGAATAATTATAAGGTTATAAAGGTTGGTATGTTTCCTAAATTCAATATTGATCAAGATGGTCTACTAAAATGTCATTCAAATATATGTGTTCTATATTTTCTAAAAATAAATAAATAGGTGGTGGATGATGATCATTTATTTACATTATCTATACAACATGGAAGTAAAAAAATAGATATATAACGTCATGATCATTATTCATGAGATAACATGAAAATTGGTATTACTGAGTACCCTACAGGGTGACTTGTATGTCATAAAGTGAAGGTAGAGTGACAACTTATAAGATTGGTTTTAAAACCACTACATATACTAGCCCAAAAGTTAAAAAATATCAATATGGAAATTGTCTCAGGTCACCCAAGAACATCCAAATGAAACAATATCATATAGGATATAGTGGACTGAATCACCCAAATTTCCCATTTTATCTCTATTCTGGATGATTTCACTCTTGATCAACATTCCAAGATTTATGTAAAGGAAGTGGTAAGACGGAATGGATTTCTGCATTCTATCATATCTGATTGTGATCCAAGGATCACATAAAAATACTAGAGGTGTATTCAACATGCTCTGTGTAACAAATTGAGTTTCATTGAATCATTTCACACCCATACTCTTTGCGGATCTGAAAGGACTATTCATTCACTGGAGGTATTTCTCAATGGAATATAGAGTTGGATGGGATAAACGTCTCCCTTTAGTTGAGTTCTCTAACAACAAAATCTTACATTCTATCATTCACATGAGACCCTATAAAACACTATATGGGAAGCGATGTAGAAATACTAAATGTTAGATGAATCCAGTGACAGAATGTTTCCTGGATATTTTATTTTTTCCAGAGATTACAGAAACTATTCATCAAATGTAACACCAAATTAATGCTTCTCAAAGTCGGTAGATGAGCTATGATGACTACTTTCAATGGGAATTAGATTTTGATGTTTGGGATATGGTATTACTTGGAATTTTACCATAGAATAGATTCATGAGGTATGGGGATAAAGGTATTATATGATCATTTTTTAATATTACTATTTTAAACAGTTATAATTTTTAACATTATAATTATTGTGTATAAATAGAAATGATAATAGATATTTAATTCCAAAATAAGAGTAAATGGCCTCTACCAATAGAATAGTTCCATACAATGCCCACTAGACAGAGCCTCAGAAGTTGGTACCATCACTGGCCTTTACTATGGAACAATCCCAAGCTGAGCTTCAATATATTAATCGTGAATGAAATATCATTTGGTAGAAGTTCAAGTTGATAGAAATACACACTTGTCAAATATTGCTTAAGCCTTCCCAAGATTCTAACACCATTCCACACCTTACTTTTAGGTTATTTGAAATTTTTTTGAGGGGTTATGTAATAAGGAATTAGTTATATTATGTAATTACATTATATAATTTTTTTTAACTAATCATTGTTTATAATAATCATTCTTAATAAGATATATGATTAATTGAGACAAATTTTTTAAATTTATTTTACAGGTAATAATTTTACATTTATGATAATTTTTATACATATAAAACTACTAAGGTAATATAAATTTCATTTCAGTAATTCAAATTGAAAAATAAATCAATGAAGAATTTTTAGAATTTTTTTAATAAATATTATTTTATTAAAGAAAATTGAAAAAATTATATTTTAAAATACATTTTATTTTAATAATGGAATGTTCTTTTTACCTTTTATGGCATATATAAATATTCACCCAGTAATTTATATGAATCATCCTTTTCATGTTTAAATGGATAATTTTTTAGAAATTTTTTAATAATTAATTTTCATAGAAATTTGTTTTAAAAGGATTTTAATATTCTTATACGTTTTAAGGAAAATTCTATTAAAATGTTTTCAAGAATATTTTTTAAATTTATTCAATGTAATGGGTATTGAAATGTTTTCAATCCTCATTTCTATGTTTTCAATGGAAATGTTTTTTAATTTTTTTATTGCTTAAAAAAGTATTGTATATGTTTTCAAATATTATTTATACATTTTGAAAAAAATTTATAGAAAATAGTTTATAATAAAATTTAATGATATTTATATAATTTTTTAAAGAAAATGGTATTCAATACTTTTTCATGATTTTATTTTATTTTTTCAATAATGTGTTAGAGGAAAATTATTTAAAATTCATTCAAGAACAATTTATAAATTTAAATGTGTTTTCAATGGAAAAAGTTTCATAAATGATTTAAAGTATTATTTGACAATTTTCAAAGTATTTTGAAAGAAAATTGGTTGAAAAAGATTTTTTTTGGAAAATAATTATTTAGAGAAAAATGAAATTTTTATCAAGAAATAGTTTTAAAGGATATTTCAAAATTCCAACCCTTCTAATATGACATCCATTGATGTTATGGATTATTTTTTGGGGAAATTATTCATTTTTGTCATTCATATTATTTAATCGAATTGTTTACGTATAAATTGAATGATGTTTATGAAACCCATTTCTCATTGAAGAGTTATATGGGTTTGAAAAAATATTTTTCTCAAAGGTTATTGTTTTGATGGAATGATTATGAAAAATGTAACATTTTCTATTGGTTCTGATATGATTATATGTTTATTATACCCATTTCATTTCATGGGTTATGATATGATTGTTTATTATTTTTTGGCACATGTATGAATTATTTAACTATGATATAGGTGAGAATAATATCTCCCTCCAATTCATTGGGTAAATATTTATATATCATGTTATATACTAAGATGGTACTCGGAGTGAACCTTCAATTATAAGATAGCCATGGGAGAGAACCTGGGCAAACTAAATGGTAAGTGGAGAGAAATAATGATACTAAGATGGCCATGGGAGTGAACCATGACTACCATGATAGAATGGGGAGTGAACTAATAAAACTAATATGGTCTTGGAAGTAGTGACATGTATATTATTGAAATAATATTATATACCTTTGTGTCTTCCATAATTCCATGTTTTATCCCTATGTTATGATTTCATTGATTACATAATTTATTTACTTATGATTTATGTGTTATAATCTACCATGAATTATGCTAGGAATCGCATATATGATAATTTAAATGTATGGTATGATAATCAATTTTCATAATTTTGTTCTCATACCCTTATTCTCATGATTATTCTTACATATCCCTCTTGTTTACCCTTACTAGTCATCTAAAATAACAACTTTTTAGGTTACCTTCCCCATTCTATGAACATATGTATTATATTTAATGTTTTTAAGAAGGGATTATGTAAATAATTGCCTAGTGGGAGATATTCTATGTCACCTATGTACCAACGTTCATGTTTCCGTGCATCCAAAAACACTATATTAGTACCATCTTTGAGTGTATGATTGTAAAATGTTTTAATTCTTCAAAAAAGTTATTTAATGTCTTTTTATATTATTATCGTTTCATTATAGTCTCTGTGAGGTATTATCATAAAATTAATTTGTCATGTGTAAATGGATTGCGATTTTTGTAAATCAATGTCATATAGGTAAATCAGGTGAGGGGAATCATCAGAGTTATATGAGTTATGATTTTTCTGATAATGAAGAGATACAAAATTTCATGTGAAAGCAAAGAGGAGTTATGGATTATGGTTAAGAAACCTATGTTATGTCTTAAGAATGTAGTGGAATAATTAATAAATTTATTTAATGTAATTATAATTTTTTTCATATATATAAATATATATTGATTGTAGATTTCTTTCATCATGGATTTTCAACAATATGATAAATAGTATCGATGAGAAAAAACATAATTAATTAAAAGGTGAAATTTTTTATATGGGAAGATAAACCACAATATATTCCATATGTTGATATAATATTTTTGGGATAAAGTTATGGTTTGTATAAATATGTAAAATATAAGATAATGATCACTTTATAACTGATTAATGATTTTTCTATAATGTGGTTTATACTATCGTGGATGGAGTTTATGATATTTTTTTAAGTATTAAATCCAGTAATCATTAGAATAGGGCAGAATTAATGTTTTTGATATGTGTTTATGGTAAATCAATTGATTATAATTTTTAAATCCAAAACATCATGAAGATATTCCCATGATTTTTATGTGACAATCAGAATACTCTTTATGACATATGGGGGTTCAATTTGTAACAAATTTGGATAAATTTAGTCACCTCCTTTATAATGATTTTTTATTTTCAACATTCAGAAGGGTTACAATGTTATCCATTCATTGGATTGCTTATTTTAACCATAATATGTTGTTTTAGTCATTAAAGTTTTATCTCGCTATATGATGATTTCTGAATATTGTATAACTGATGAAAACAATTTTTCTAGAATTAAAACTAAATATATATATATATATATAAATAATTAATTATCATTATTTATGGATCCCATGATCCATTAGTGGTTTAGTCACAAAAAATTCACCTTCATATATTGAGTAAGTTATGATGTTTATAATTGGTCCAGAAGTAACAAAAGAAAATGATTGTTCCTATAAAATGGAATGAAATAAAGTAAGTATATCTCATTGTGAGAATTATTCAAGTTTATTTAAAGGATGGTAAAATAAAAATTTATTATTATCATAATTTTTTATGATATCAATGAAATATTCACGACTAATTGAGTTATGGTTTTAATGAATGAAAAATTATTTGGATAACCAAATTTCTTATGATCAGTGATATTTATCATTCTATATATTTATTTATTCCTTTCTTTATCACCCAAATCTACACCTATGTCCCCCAATATGGAATCCTTATTACAATTTATGTTGGGTACCCTTTATGTTTCCAACATTCCATTTTTAATGAATGTTTTTGTATTCATTTGTGCGATATGGGTTACTATGAATGAAAATTTCTTTTATCAAAACATTTATGATTCTGATGAATTTTTAGGGACAATTAAATTTAATGGGGGTATAATGTCACACATTGAGTTTTTATGAATTAATTTTTTTCAAATAAATTATAATTATTTTATGGATTTTATTGAATGTTACAAACAATTATTCTTTCTTCATACACAATAGTAATTTAATATTACACTAAATGAAACACATAGGTCAGAATGTGGTATACACAACACTATTTTTTTATTCTGTTACACATAATGCTGATTTCCTTTGATAGCTTTTTTTACACGAAATACTGAGTTTTACCAAACTACAATATATTATTAATATTATTGTAATATTATTATAGTTTCCACATAGATATTGGAATTGAAGTTATGAATATAATTAAATAAACAATGATAATATTTATTAATCATGTATATAAAAATAATAAGTTGGTATCTAATTAATTTTAAATGAATATGATAACTATTTAAAAATAAATAGAAATTTTTTCTAAAAAAAACTATATTTTTAAATAAAACATGTTTCATATTAATAAAATTTTAAAAACATTTTTTATGAATATTTATAATGAAATTTACATAATATATATTAAATATTTTTTTACATTCATCTAATAAAATTTATAAGAATTAAATAATAATAAAGCTAATTTTATAAATAAAAAATGTATTTTCTACATGGCTGTCTTACCTCCACTTTATATAAAAATTAATTAAAAATTAAATTTTGACACATTTATAAATTATAATTTAAAAAATAAACATAATTTACGAATTATAAACATCATTAATGTATTTGGGGGATTTTTATAATTTTCCTATGATGTTTTCTTTTTGGATGAATATAGTATAATGTAGAATGTTAATTGGATGTAGCTCTATTGTTTAATTTATCTATATAGATAAATTAAATTTATATTTTTTAATATAGATTTAGATAAAATATATATCTAATAATATAATTAAATAAATTATAATCACTTTTACATTGAAATTGTATAGGAAACCATTTCAATCTTTTCATCATTTCCACTTTAAAAACTTGTTGATTCATCCAGTCTATGGGATTAATTCTAAATTAATTTCAACATTTATGTGATTTTAATTTGTATTAATGGAATATTAATTTTTAATAAACATAATTTTTAATTTATAATAACATAAAAAATATTTTTTACAAAATTATTATAGGAAATAATAAAAATTAATCACGGCAATTAGGAGAAAAATAAGTTTAGCAATGGAGTTATATATAAATATAATTGAAAAAATTAATATTAAACTTGTTAAAAACCAAATGGATGTCAATAATTTAACTTATACACTATTTTAGCTAATATGTTTCATTATTTGAGGAATATTATATAAGTTAAACCTCCCAATACTATTTTCCTTTTCATATTTACAATAATGCCGCTCTCCCTACATTATAAAAGTCATTCACTCTCCCCACATCATCACACCTATCATTCCATTTTGTTTTTCCAAAACCTATCCAATTATCATACCAAAATCCATACTTTAATATTAGAATCCCCACATTGGGTATAAATATAATCTCAAATGTTCTCTGGTACAATCCAAAATTAGTTACTCGAAAAATGAGGTAACATTCATCAACATGAATTTTTTTGTTTCCTTCATAAAACCATTCAATTTTTCTTATAAAAAGATTAAATAATATTATAATTATCCAAAATATATATATATATTTTTATATTATGTATACTAATTACAGTGTCACACAATTACATCCAATGTAATATACAATAATATTTCATGTGTATGGTGGGGTACCGTCTCACGATCCTATGTCATTTGTTCGTCCAATACTACCTTTCATAGTTGGTAATAATGATTGATTTATAGTTTAAATAATATATATATTATATTTATGATGTATTTATGATTATATAATTTTTATATAATAAAAAAATTCATTCTTTCAATTTTATGAGAATATGATAACATCGTTCGTCTGTATGGTGGACTACCGCCACATAAAAAGATGTGATTTATTCACATAATACATGGAATGTATTAAAGATGGTTTTAATATAAATATGTGGTATATATGAAATAAAAATTACACTTAAATTATGACATATATGTATAAACATTAATTTTCATAATTATAATATGAAATGAAAATGTAAATAATGTTCATGCGTATGAACAACTTACTGTCCCAAAAAACAGAGTTTTTAATTTCATATTTATATCATTTATACATTTTAATAAATACATATATACCAAATTTATATGATATCCATTTCATGTTTTACATTATTTAATTGATTTAATTATGATCAAATTAATATAACAAAAAATAACAATTCCACACATTTACGAAAAAACTAATCAGTTATTACTCGAAACATAGCTTTAACAAGAAATAATAAACCAAACAATAATATAAGGTTATAATTAAATCATATATTATGTCATATATATTTTAATAATTTAATTTATAACATTTATAATAAAAAAAATTTATTTTTAATTATTTTAGAACATGTATGAGCACATTTTTCACTTAATGTAATGAGATTCGTTTCTCACTTTTATTTCTATTAGACTTATTCCATATTAACAACTCATTAATTTTGTGTAGTTTATATAGTTCCCTATAAAATTTTATTATGTGAATTTAATTTATTACTGATATTTAATGTTTAAATAAATCTTATTCTTTCAAATATTTATTTATTTAAAAGCTTCTCATGTCATAAGTTACATCCATCTCACTTTTATTTTTCTTAGATGTAAGCCATGTTCACCACTTATTTCTTATATGCAGTGTGTATACTGCTTGTTGATGTTTTTATGATTTTTATAATGAGAATTATGGGTATTTACAAATCAATTTTATTATATATCTTTCATGGTGTTTATGATTAAATATTACCCAATTCTGTAAGATTCTATTTCTAGAATCTCATCCTTTATTGTTATTGTTTATGATTAGGCTTCCATGGAAGATATAATATGACTCATCTCTCAAAAATTATCATGAAGTTTTTTATAATAATTTTATCCATGTTATCTTCATGTTATTGAACTATTTTCTACTCATTGATACATATGTTAATATGTAAAATGTATTAAATAAAATAGGACATTATTTATCTCTTTGGTAAGATATATGGTTTCTTTCCAAACTGGGTATTCTTATTTTTTTAAATGTCCATAATGTGCCAATTATTTGTAGAATTCATTTTTCCTTTGTTTTACCATTTTATAAGAAATGTATTTAAATGTTATATCCCTGTCATTTCTTGATAAAGGCTCTTTTCACATCTAATGATAATATGAAATTAATAATTATTTTAACAAATACATAATTTATTTAACTCTTCACCATCATGAGAAGTAAATTTGTGGAAAATTACTATATATTTTTAAGAAAGTATTTTAAAAATAATATTATTTCTAAAATGTTTGATGTTTAATTTTTTTAAAATTATATTCAAAGATTCCATTATTATTTTCCAAATCTAATATTAATGAAATATGTTTTCAAAAGGGTTTTGTATGTAAAGATAGTTACTTTAATTAAGAAATGATATTTTCATCAATAAATTTATTAAATAATTTTTAAATCTTACTTCATATTTTTTCAATGTTATATTTAGAAAAAAAAATATTTTTAAAATGTTTTATGTCTGAAAAATGATTTCCAGTGATATTTTATCTTCCCACATAAAAAAACCATGTGATATTTAAAAATAAATCTCTATTTAAGATGAAATACATTGATATAGATTATTATTTATTATGGATATAATCCATGGACACAATTTCTATTCATTATTTGAATGGTTTCTGTTAACTATGAGAAGCTGTTTATGAATTTCATATCTCAAACAAAGGTTATAAAATTTCAAAAACCTTATCAAACCTGATTCATTTTATATGTTATTAAATGATAAATTAATTATGAAACTATATTTTTAACAAAACTTATGAAATGATGAAAAAATTTTAATACCCATTTCATTGGATGGGTTATCATATGTTTTTTATATCCATTTATTTTTATGGATCACAACATGATGAATGTTTTATTTTATTGTGGAACATGTAATTTTTATTTCATTATGCGATGTATGTGACCAATATATCCCTTAAATGTGTTGGCTAGTTTTTTTTAACTCATTAGTTATGCATGGTTGGAATGGGTATTGAAAGTAGTTCAGTATGGTACTTTTTAATCTAATATAGTATTATTAATGAACCTATAATACTTAGAGAGTCATCGAAGTGAATCATAATGACAACTATAGTCTTTGGTGAAATCCTTGGATAATATGAAAGTTCAGTTACTAAACCCAGATGATGTCATAACCTTGGTTCCACAGACTTGTACCCTGACCCAGACCTCAACGTTACCTCGTCCATACCTCCATGTACGCAAGAGGATGTTAGAGAATAGAACAGTTTTAATATCAATCAGGAGATACTATACCCACTTTTATCAGAGAATAAACCTGTAGAAAATATGAAATTACAACTGAATAACATATACATATAAATAGAACAATAACCATAAGATAAGATGACTGAAATTGGAAATTCTTATTAATACCTAACAATAGATATTCCATGTTGATGCACATTCCATGTGTCAAAATGCAACTCAAAATTAAAGATACTTAAAACAACCAAGAGGTTTCTGAACCATGTATAGTTCCCTCATCCATGTTCTATCCCACTCACCGATCTAATATAGTTCATTTACATGTATCACATCCTACAACAATAAACTTTATTTTTTTACCAATCAAGAAACCTAAGAAAGATGTGAGAATAACTTAGTAGGTCACCACCTATAGTATGTAATGTAATATCTAGTCAATAAAAATATTTAATAGTTTTTAATGAATAAATACAATAAATAATTTAAATATGTTTACATTTATTTAATTAATATTTATTTAGCCACATTAAATTCGGGTTCCTGAGGGCAGTTCAACCTCAATACATGCTTTGGCACATGTAAGATTCTGAATTATCCCAAAGGGACATTATATATCTGAATATCCATGTTACCATTCACCATCACAATCAATATTCCAATTTCCATTTTACCATTCATCATCACAATGCAAAATTTATTTTCTATGATACCATTCATTATAGAAGGTCACATTATAATGTTATTATTACATTTAATTATCACATTTAGAATATGAATGTCTATGTTTCCATTCATTATCATCATTCACATATGAATATACAAGTTACCACTAATTATAACAATTCACATTTGATTTCTTTAATTATTTAAATAATTAATTAATAACATCAAGCCCATTAATTAAATCAATAATTAATTAATTATTTCATACTCTCATTACTAATTCAACAATTATTTTTTCATCTCAATAACCATAATTAATTAAACAATTAATTAAGCACAACAATCCCATCATATAATTATTTTATTAATTAATCCATATTCAAAACCTCAATATTAATAATTCGACAAGTAGTTTATCATCAAAATACCCTTATTTATTTCCTTAATAAATTAAAGTCATCAGTATTATTAATTAATTATCCAACTAATTAATCCATACCCACAGTCTCAATATTACTAATTAAAAAATTATTTTATAATCATTATCCCCTAAATTAATTCCTCAATTACTTAAGCACCTTAATCCCATTAATTAATTATCTAATTAATTAATCCATATCCACAATCTCAATATCACATAACTAATTAACAAATTCATTATTCATTATCTATAATTATAATATCCCCAATTTTAATTTTCCTCAATTAATTAAATCAGAAAATTAAATAATTCAATCAGGAACACAATTACAAAACACACAATATAAATACTATAATTACATACACATAATTCCAATCATGTCCTTGAGATTTTTATTATAGACCATGTATCTTGAAATTTATGAAGAACTCTTGCTAATAGAAAACCCCAATTGATGTATGACGGTCAAATAAATAATGGAAGAAGAGATATAGGGAAAAAACTCAGATCAAGATCATCACACAAACCCCAAATTTCCAATGATTCCATTGCATAATTGGATGAAAGAATAATGGAGGGAACCTAAGAAAAAATGTCTTACCAGGTACCCAGCACCATTCTGCAATGATTAAAGTTAAATAAATCACCCTAAATTTTGTACGATTCTCCCTAGAGTTTGGAGGAGGGGAGATATAGACAAAAAAAATTGATAATTATGTAATAAATAATGTCTAAAATAACCAGTATTGAAATTACACTTTATTTAATGTGGTTACACAATATGTAAATATTTTTAATGGAATACGATTAAAAAAACATATCCTAAAATTTATATTATTAAATCCCACAAAAAATTACATGATTTTTAATTCATTTACATGAAATTTACATGATCTGAAATTTATTTTTTAGCAGAAGTTAGATTTAATCAATCAAAATAACTTTTAATGTTTATTATCTCACCAAGAAACCCTGAAACACTCAACCCATCCATACTCACACTCAATACTCAGAGAATGGCATACTTAATAAATGAAAGGATCTTAAAATCACCTGAATTTATATCATCTAATCCATGAACAGTAACCCCAAGAATATATAAGATATCGAGTCAAAAAATTGGTCCATTTTTCGCCCATCTATTCTTCTCTCCCCCATGTTTCCTCTTAAACCTGCTCCTATTGCCTCAATAATCAATCTATTGAATCAATAATTCCCTGAAAAAACATTATAACTGGGATCTAACACACATCAGATTCTACTCAAAGGATGCATCTATATCAACATCAACATCATCTACATAGGTAACGTGTGGAAGGTCAGGGTTTTACCCCAATGTTGGGACACATGGAAAACATCGTTCATAATACTATTTCTATGTGGAAGATAGAATAAGTATGAAACCGACCTGATTCCCTCTACCACCTCAAATGTTCCAATGAACCTAGGTTTTAGCATGCCCTACCTCTATATCCTGTAATGACCCAACCTTTTAAAAACTGAAGGAATACACAATCACCCTCTATATACTCTAGAGGTTTTCCACATCGATCAACATATGAATTATTTTAAATACGATATGTACATGTCTTCTTATGAATCTTCTTATCCAACAATTATTTTTTCTATATGAGAGTCAGTCCCAAAAACTCTAAATCACCTGCCTCTATCCTACATAGAGGTGATCTTCTTGGCATACTATAAAGAGCCTCATATGGTTCCATATGTATAGTTACATGATAACTGTTGTCATAGAAAACCCCCTCAAAAGCTTTTATCTTCTCCCATGACCAACTGACGTCAAGGAAACATGCTTATAACATATCCTCAATCACATGAATAGTATTATCTAATTGACAATATATCCATGGGTGGAATTTTGTAGTCAATAAAACTTTTTTAATAGGATCTTTATGTTATCCCTACTAGAATATGGAAGTAAAACATGAGACATGTTATGAAACAATAGTTTGTGCAACCCCATACAACCTGAATATCACCTGAACTTATAGTTCTTCTAACTAATATACTATGAATGTCTAATCTATTGGTTTAAAATGATGTAACATAGTTTTTCGATCCATATTAACCCACATATTATCATTATTTTGAGGCATCCTTGGGAGACCGACCACAAAGTCCATGTTCACATCGTCCCACTTCCAATCTTGAATGGGTAACAATTGTAGTAAACCACAATGTCAATGATGATTATTATTCACATGTTGTCAGGTGATACATAATTTCATAATCCCAGATATCTCCTTTTTTCCTAATTGACCACTAAAAAACACTACATAGGTCATGGTGCTTTTTGGTCACGCCTAGATGTACCAAAAACCATGAGGCTTGAAATTCCCACATCAACTCTTCCAACATACCCTTAGGTAAAAATATAGATACCTGACATAGGTGATCTCATCCTTGTATATGGTCCAAAATGAAGTTATCTCCCCACCTTCAAGGTTCTCCCTCAAGGATAAACATTCTGTATGCACATAAAATCCATCCCTGGTTGATCTCAATAATGTAGACTCTACCAAATCTAATAAGACATGAATATTATTTTGCCTCTTCTAAACGACAACGTGCATCTCATCCAACAATGTTCACTATTTTCTACTTAGCATTATAATCGTGAAACTCTTATGTATGGGTTCCCTTACTCAATGATTAATCCACATTCTGCCAGATTCCTAGTTATATGCTAGCTCCCAAACAAATAAGTGCACATACTCAATCAACTTTCACTACTTCGGAAACAAATATCACTACAAAAAGATATACTTATAGATATTGGGATTTATATACACTATAAAAACTT
Organism: Viscum album; assembly: GCA_963277665.1. Taxonomy (NCBI): domain Eukaryota; kingdom Viridiplantae; phylum Streptophyta; class Magnoliopsida; order Santalales; family Viscaceae; genus Viscum; species Viscum album. Next base: position 2,056,666,983 of record OY728133.1, on the reverse strand, counting down.
ATCCTAATAGATAATGTCGCCGTCACATCAAAGCATAAACCACTATAACCTACAATATGTCATCTATACGGTAGTTGAATTCATGTGGCCTCATCTTCCACGACACATACACTATAAATAGATATCCCTTAATCAATAATTCTTCTATACCTATACTAGAAGAATCAAAATACACAATATAATTCTCACCTAGATCCGGTTGGATCATGATAAAGGACTATTTCAAGAAGTTCTTCAACTCTTGGAAATCATTATCACCTGCTCCAAAACAGTCAAAATTTTCATCCTTTTGTTCAATCCCGAATGTGGAACATACAATCATGAATAGTTTGGGCTGAATCTTTGGTAATATCTAGGTAATCCCAGAAATCAATAGATATCGAAAAAATTCATGGGACTCTCCCAAAAACCTACTAACTGAACTTTCTATGGCTCAACTGACACACCTTCCACAAAGATGATGTATTCCAATAAGTGAACCTTATCAATAAAAAATTGAAGCATAGATAGATTGGAATATATAATATTCTCTCTTAGTGTACCCATGATTTTGTAATGATATTGGGAATGATCATCATAATTCTTGGACTAAAACAAGATGTATTCCACAAACACTACAACAATATGATCCTTGTATGAATAGATGATTTTTTTCGTTGTGGCCATAACGGCTATGGGTGTATTCATCAACCCAAAATACATTATGACAAAATCATAGATGACAATATTGAATCTCTATGAAGTCATTTTTATTTTATAATATCTAATTCTCAACTAATGATACCATGATCTCAAATAAATATTGGAAAAGAAAGAAGATTGTATCAACTTTTCAAACATATCACCAAGACATGGAATATGATATATGTTCTTCATAGTAATTTGGTTAAACTTATTATAATAAAAACACAAGTGCAATCCCGTGTCATACTTTGTTGCAGAAAACACTATAGAACTCCAAGGACACATACATTGATGGATAAATCCATTATTCACCAACTCATTTATATGAGTCTAGAGCTCTTTATGCTCTATTGGGGTCATTCTTTATGGCAGAATAGTTTCCGGATTATCCCATAGCATGAGCTCAATTATAAATTCCATATCTCCCTTTGGTGGAATAACTAATAAATATTTTGGAAACACATCTTTAAATATGTTTCAATACATCCTGAAATTCATCCTTCTTTACAACTCTCTCATCGAGCAAAAGACTAGAAACCAGGGTTGTGAGTTTTCACAGTTGCTGAATAGTTGGCCCCGCTAGGCCTTCATGGATTTCCCACTTCACATAGTGAATATATTTTTCACTGTTAGGGGACATTAAGGTTACCCAGCCATGGTAAAAGTATATGTTATCTCTATAGGCGACTAGCCAGTCCATACCCAAAATCGAGTCAGAGCCTGAGAAGTAATGAATATAAAGATCCCATATAAAATGATACATTTCATCTTCAAAGAACATCCCATGCATAAGAAGATATTTGTAGTCTGTGTCCCAAGAGGTGGGTCTATCGTTAACACTCTTCTCACAAAATCCACCTCCAGACTCAATCCATTTACATTTTGTACATATATAAAGGAATGTGAGGTGCCAATATGAAATAAGGAACTAACTGAAGTAGAATATACCAGAATAGTATCTCTCATCATCGATGGTCTAGCCTACCTATCCATAGGTGTGGGCTATACTACATGATGTTTTCTTCTCCTCTTCCCTTTGATATAGTACGCCTACACCGAGCAACACCACCTAGCTAATACAGGCACCCATACCAAAAACCTCCTTGTCCACTGCCTCTATATCCATACTAGTTGAACTCCATCTAGAAGCCTGAAATGTTGTATATGATCCCCATACTACAAAATAGTTTTTCCATTCTTCAACATAAATGTGAGTCTATCAATAGATATTATATAACTAATATTGATGTCCCATCTTGTTGATGGGATGTCACTCTAAAGGTTTTTTATAACCGTATCTATGATAAATTTTTGGCCTACCAAACTAATGAATTATCACTCTAGTAAGATCCTATGAAATCTTACATTATGTCTGGCCACCCATATTTCCACTTCCCTGCCTAATTATCTCCGAACGATGCTTCCAGCTCTTAGATGTTCTATAACCTCACTACCCAACATCAACTGTTTTCTTTCAATAGATGCCTCATTCAGGTTCCTGTTAGCTATGAGAGCTTGATCCACTACCTAAACCAACATATTAAACTGAATGATGTTAAATTAGGACATAATAATAAAAATTTTGTATTTCTTATAAATAAATCATTGGAGTTGTCTCAGCCCCTTCCGACACTAGATAAAAGTGTTGTAGATTTATAAATCATCCAACATAGTTTATCATGGACGTACTCTACTATGTCAACCTCATGAACATTACGGATCTCTCCTACTTCAATATCTTTGGATAAAAGTTCTTATTGAAGGTGTCTATGATTTTATTATATAAAATACCATTAGTAAATCACATATTTTTATAATTGTCCCATAATTTCTTCTCTAATCCTCGTAGCATATAAACAACCAACATGACCCTCCTCTTATAGGGGGTATCTATACGGTCTAGTATAGTATATATGGACTCAATCCTAAACTCATCTCCCTCAGTTCCACTCGCTCTAGTAATATTTGGAGTGTGATGAAACTAAAACTCTCTCACGAGGTCATATATACTCCTCACAAACCTCTATGGATCTATTTCCATGAATTTCATGATGTGGGAAATGTTTTTTTGGAACATCTCCCCAACTACCTCACCCAACAAAATTGGTACCTTTTTCCCTCTACTTGTAGACCATCTCTAGCCATATCCTACTGTCCCCATTACAATAAGTTTCATAATGGAAGAATATATCAACAATTCTAACCATGCACCTTAAGAATCATTTTATAACAGTAAAATATTCATATGAAACACAACATGCCACCAGAAGTCATTTCCCCAAAACCTAACACACTATAAAAACTGAGGCATTTCCACTACCATTTAAAATCCAATATCTTGGACTTTTTTACAAATGGTAAACTAAATATAATTATTTATGTTCTCATTATACACCAATTTATTAACAAATTTCAATATTTCTCAATTATCAATTTTTATATTTGGAACTATTTTCTGTTCAATTTTAGTAGCAAGGAAAATTATTTCAAAGTAAAAAACTTACTGAAAACATGTTTTACCGTGGGTAGAAAAAATAATGCATTTCATAATAAATCATGATGTCCTAAAAGGATTCTTGCAACTCGATTGTCATGCCATACTAGTCCTGGGGTCAACTATCAAAAATCTAAAAACTATTATCACATCACACAATAAGTGTGTCAACAATGGTGAGTTAATGAAATTATATATGATAATATACTTCAATTATAATATTCCTATCTATCATTTAATTTTTCATTCCCTGAAATACTAAATAAAAATGAAAGTTGCATTCATGAGTACGTACGACTTACCATCTCCAGGAACAGTGCCTTTCATTTATTATATCCAAATGTTATGTCCTATTATAAATAAATATAATTACTAAATATATATGTTATATATGATATCATAATTTTGAATATAATTCTGTAGATAATGGACTTTTTACCACATTGATAACTTTTTGTTATAGGAAGTTCAATTTTGGCTGAAGTTTCAAATATCGATAAAATGATTGTTGTTAACACAAATGATTATGTAATATTTATAACATGGTAAGAAGTAATATAATTTGAATAATAAACTTAAAAATGTTCTTAATTAAGTAGAAATAAACTGTAGTTTATTATTCAAGAGATTAAATTACAAATATGTTATGTCAGAAATGAGGTAAGGGGACTTCTTAACCCAATTTCCATTCTTTGGGTTAAAAATTTACTTAATAATTATGTCATCCTATGAATATGCGTGGATGACCATATATTTTTATACACTTAATATCCACTTATATTAGGTGAATTTATATTGTTAACCCATAGTTATGTCATTAATTAACCCTTAATGTAATGATACGATTGTTGTAAGGGAACTTTGTAACCGAATTTCTATTCTTTGGGTTAAAATTATAATTCATGAGTATGTCATGTTATGAATATGTCTGGATTACATATGGTTGTTTTATACATAATATCCAGTCATATTGGGTGTATCTATATTTCTTCACATATAATTATGTCATTTATTTATCCATAATCTATTGATACAATCTTTGCAAAGGACAATGTTTCAATCTCCTTTCATTGAGGTATATTTTGATATTGTGCACAATTATTATTCTATAAGGTATATATAATACAATTTTACATATTATATCATCAATATATTAATTTCCATGATATTATATGCTTTGTTTGATTTTATTCAGCAGGTATCTTTATTCAAGTGTTTCTCATGTCTTACGAGACTCTTTCACTATAGCATCGTTGTAAATGTTTTGAAGATTTATTTTTCTATGTAATTCTCATTAATGTCCTTGTTTTTAGAATGGTTTTAAGGATTTATTTATAGATAAATTACTGTTTTAAAATGTTAATTCTTTTAAAAGATTCAATGTGGTATTGGAAAATTTGATTCAAAAATATTTTTATTAAATGTTTCAAATGGTATTGAAAATGTGTTTAAAAAAACATTTATTATGTCAATATATTGAAATGATTTACGGTGATTGAAATGTTTAAATTTTATCATTCATTTATAATTGTTTTATGTGTTATAAATATGTTATGGTTCTTGGGCATTACTTACTTATACATTTTGTTCCATGATTAACCTATTGCGGTGGAGACAAAGATATCTCTCTAATTAATTGGATAACATGAAATAGGTAAATGTTAATGTTTCTCCTATGGGATTTAGAGAATATACTGTTATGGGTATTCCAAATGTAACTCTCTATGTAGTTTTGAAATCTAAAATTTAATTATGTTATGTATTCTATATGTTTCCATTATGATTTAAATTTTTTTGTGTTATTTCTAAATCTTATGATTTCCTAAAGTGTGTTATTGGTCATATGTTTTTTATGTATTGATATACTAATGATTTATTTGTTTATTTTATAACCCTTATTGTGAATTTTATTCTCATCCCATGTTTTTAATAGTTTTTCACATGACTTAAAGATGAATAATGTTAAGGATGTAGTTAAAGAAAAAGTCATTCTGTCTAAACCATATAAGTAGACATGTTTTTTTAAGAGTTTTTATTTTATGAAAAAATGGAAACTAAGTTGAAGTATCTACTTTGTAATTTTTGAAATATAATGTAATAATTATGGCCTAATTCTATAAAATTCTAATCCTAAAATGATCCTCAATGTTAATTCTTGACTTAAGTCACGATTATGTAATGTTTTAGGTCAGGTCCTTATAGTTGGTATACGAGTTCGGTTTAGAAAAATTAAGGGATAAAATGTTTTTTAGACAAATGGTTTGTCTATATGTCTATTCTTTAAGTTATATCCTTATTTTGTTATGTTTCTAGATCTAGGAATATATGTTACAAATTGAAGGGAGAGGATATAAAACGACATTACTATCTCTTCCTGATGAAATTCTTGCAATAAGTTGGGCAAAGTCACGTATAGATGAATCTGAAACATTTTCTAACATTCAAATCACTTGCAAGAAATTTTCTGAGATATCAAACACCTCACTATTCCTCAATAACATCATCAATCATGGGTTATATTTAATCAAATATTATTTACTCAATATTATCATATTATAATTAAAGGAAAATGTTATCAAGTAATTTTCAAACATTATACCTTATCACAATATTTTGTACCATATTATGATTTTGAAGAAGGAGACCCATAAAAACCCTATTTATATTTTCTTTTCCAATATAGTCTCTCAGCACATACATATGGTATTTTAAAAGGACTATTTATTGAATGATTCAACTCAAACTCGGTCCGACAGTTTTATAAAAAATGTGTTTTATTAGATGCTTTAAAATTATATTTCATACATGATTATATTTCGAAACTATTTTTCTGTGAACATCCATATGACCCATGTTCTACAAGGTGTATTTGGAAGAATGATGTAAAAAACTTTGAAGGATCTCAAAATGATTTTTGGAATGCATGTACCTTATATCTACGTGAAGAAGTTGATGATGAAACCATATGGACACCATGATCAAGGTATGATTCTCTTTATATTGGGAATAGTTTTATTTTATCATATGGATTTGAAAAAATTACAATATATAAAATATTTAGGCCTAATTGTATTGGGTTGAAAATAAAAGATATAAGAATAACATTTAGGTTAAAACATGTTAGGGTTATTTTTAGTTTTGTAAAAAGGGGAACCCAATATATAGGTGAAAACCCATCGTGTCCGACAAAGCCCTGTGAATCGAACCCATAACCAAAGAGAGACAAAGGAGCATAACCTACAACTGGCCTATGTGATGTCCTTGGTTAGTATTTATTATGATTTTTAGTTAAATAATTTTATGGATTAATAATAATTTGGTTTTGGGAACTAATGATTAATCAAATTTATATCCTTAAAATAGAAAAATGATTTGGTGATTATGTGATAATGATTATTTTAGAAGATTTTCTATCTTTGGGGAAAAATGTTATTCTTAAGGGAAATATAATACCATGGGATCTCATTTTTGGAGTAATTATTGAAATTTTATTTTAGAAGAAACTATTTTTTTATTGTGGACATATGGATATTTGGGTTATTTTATGAAATGATTAACCTATAATAGAAAATTAGTGATTAAGTTAGTTACACTTCAGTATGAGATTTTATGAATATTGGATGTTATTTGGAGATAAATTTTAATATTTATCGTGGAAGACTTTGTGATTAAATCTTTGTTTTGGATTTAATTTTTATGTTGGGTTACATTGAAGAATTTTAAGAACAATTGTTTTTTGAATGGTATTTTGTGAACTTTTAGTATTCTATGTTGAATTTTGGGTATTAAGAGAAGTATTCCTTTATAAATTTTTTATCCTTTCAGAGGATTGTCTAATCTTGTGCTAACCATTTTGGTTTTGGTTGATGTCTAAAGAGAAGAAAAAATATTGGTAATATTTTCTGGATTTTGTGATACCCTAGAAATTGATTCTGGCCCTTTTAATGTGACCAAGTCAGTTTGAATACTCATTGTTTGGAGAAAAGATGAGTTTGTGGTAGGAATTTAGTAAAGGATGAAAGTTTACATGAAAAGTATGTATGTTTCCTTATGTTTTTAGTTAAGCTCATAAATAAATTATTAAACATTATTGAAAGTTATTTTAAACAAAAACGGTGTCCTTTAACTTTTCCTACTGGGGAATCAAAGACCATTTAACCCATCACAAGTCTGTAATTTCAAAGTGCTTATGTTTCTCTTAATCAGTTTTTCTATCACTCACAATGAGATCATGGCACATATTTTCACTTCCATATTCATTTTTTCATGGAATCCTTGTATGGGTTATCTCGAGTGACCTTTGTAATTCTATTTTTTTAAAGTGATAGTTTTATTTAATCTTTTTCTGATGTGGGATATTCAATGATGTATCTGAGACCAATTTAAAAATTGTGGGGACACATTTCCCAAAAGGGGGGAAGGATGTAACATCCCAGGTAAATAAAGAATATGATATTTTTATATTTATTAATATTTGTGAAGTAAATATTTATTTTACTTTTAATGGGATTTTATGTCTGATAGAGTACCCAATACACAACAATGAGTTACTTTGAAATCTTATGTTGAACACAACATTGAGTTATACTAAATAATAATAATAATATATTATTATTATTATTTTAAATGGTAGTTAACTCATAGTGGTTGTATTGGTGTGAATGAACTGGCTAACTAAAATATGATTATACATATTTGTTAAATTTTTTTATATGTATCCAAAAAATATAGAGGCTCAAAATGGGAATCAATCAAATTTTAAGCCTAAATAATATAATAGTATTAAATGGCAATTTCACCACCTTTTGAAGGATAACCCATTTTAAATGTAGTTTTTATTACTTTTATATATTCCATTTGAAAAATAAATTTCTTATTTAGAATTAGGACCTCAAAATTTACTTTATATTAAATTTTGGTATTTTTCTAATAATGATCAATTTTTAATGAATAATGAATAATACTGCATTTTTATTCAAAACGTCCTTTTCATCTAATTTATTTATATAGTTATATTATTATTTTATTGTTTTTAAACTATAATTAGATTATATTTTTACCATTTAATACAATTTTTTTCATTTGAAGTAATTTTACAGTGAAATTACACATAAACAAGTGTCAATCTTTTGATAGTTATTATTTATTAAAAAAAGCTTTTTTGGCTTGATAATGGGAATTAATTTAAAATTAATTTATTGAATGTAAGTGTTTTAAATTCAGAGAAACTGATTCCATATTTAAAATTAGGAGGTTAAAATTCCATAAAAATTTAAATTTTATTTTTAGACATTATGAATATTTACTTTAGTAAATATTTCAATTACCATGCTTAAAGGGTAAATCTGGTGAATTACGGTGACAATTAGTATTATAATTATATTAAATTACCCTTACAATTGTCTTAACCATATTAGATGATACATGTCTGACCGTGGGCATAGTTCAGTTGATTGTTGGACCCATGTATCCACTTGAGAGTGATAATGGCATTTAATATTAATTAATTTATTGTAAGGTAAAAATTAACATAAACATGAAAATTTTTACTAAAACAATTATTATATGGGATTATATAAGTTATATATTCAAATATAAATATTAAATGGAAATATGAAATTATTTCCCACATCATGTATTTTTATTTATATTTTTTAGACATTAAATAAACACATTTAATTATGACACAATCATGATGCATTAATTTCTTCATTAATAAAGTATTCAAATAAATATTAAAATAAATTTATTTTGCACATTTTTATTCCATAAAATAATTTTTTAGATTATTAGGACTTGTTATATTTTAATTAATCAATTTTTTTAAAAATAATCACGTTGTTTTCGATTTTTTAAAAATTTATGTTATGGATAGTAATAAAATTGACATAAATAGTTTTTAAAACAATCAATATTTTATTAAATGATAATATTGTTATAAAAATCTAATATTCATAAAAATTACATATATGATGTTAAACAGTTCATTAATGATCATATTTTGGGTTTATTGAAATTTTATTGTAAATATATTAACTTTATAATATGAATATATAAGAGGATATGGTAAAAGGTAAATAAGTTAAAAAGGGTTATATAAAAAATATAATCATGAAAATTTGTCCAAAATAGTCCTATTATTATTGGATGGTTTTATTTAGACATATATAAATATTTTTCTATAATAAAATATGTTTTAGACATTTAGAAACCAAAAATCATTATATAATAAAATAATATTTCCAAACATTCCTTAAGAGCCCCTCCCCCCATTTATGATAATCTGTCATCTCTATCCTTTAATCACACCTCTCATACCCCCATGGATCATCCAAACTATTCCTAAATAATCTCCCAAAATCCTTATATTCTAACTAGAAGCCTTAACATAGTATGAAAGAACTTCAAGAAAGACAATTGGTTCAATCCAAAGAAAGTTACCCAATTTAAATGTAACATCTTCCCTCAAATTCCCTTTTTGTATTTTACTTCTCCAACACCATAAACACAATTTATTCAATTATTTTATGAAAAAACCAGTAAAAAAAATATAATATGATGTTTTTATAAAATGGATTCAAACTTCACTTACACACACCTCCTTTTAAGGGATTCGAACATACAGTTTCTATGTACGACAAACTGCTTCCTCAAGAAACGATGCTTCTTCGATTATCTCCTACCACCTATAATTGTGGCCAATATGATGGAAATGTATTAATTTGTGATACATATTATATTTATATTGTCTCCAGTATTCTATATTTATCATTTATATAAGACCTTTATGGTCTCCATAATGGTTAAATACGACAATTTAATTTGAGGAAGTGCGGACAACACCCCCATCAAAGTGATATGACTCGTTCATTCCATACGTAGAACGTGTAAAGGATGAAGTTAATTAAATTATATATGATATTATAATGGAATTATGTAATTCATATGAATCATTTATGTTTTAATTCCATTAAATAAAAAATATAAATGAATGTAGCGTTCATGCGTACGTATGACTTACCGTCTCCATGAATGACGCATTTCATTTGTTATCTCCAATCGTTACGTACTATTATAAATAAAAATATATACTGGATATATATTATATATATGATACCTAAATCATGAATATAATTCTTGATATAATATAATTTTTACCACATGGAGATCTTTTAATTAGAGGGTGTTTGTTTTTTACTCAAGTACCAAATATCAACAAAACGACCAATATTAACATAAATGATTATGTAATGTTAATAAAGTGGTAATAAGTAATATAAAAGGAATTCTTTAGAAAGTAGAAATTAAATTTAGTTTATTATTCATGTGTTTAAAGAATGAACGAGTCATGTCGGACACGAGGTAGGGAGACTTCTTAACCAAATTTCTATTCTTTGGGTTAAACATTTACTTATTAATTTTGTCATTCATTGAATATGTGTTAATGTACTTATCTTTTTATACAAATATTGTACACATAAATTGGGTGTATTAATTTTTGGTAACACATAGTTATGTAATTAATTTATCCTAAATGTAATGATACGATCTTTTTAAGGGAACTCTGCAACCCAATTTCTATTCATTGGGTTAAAATTCAATTTCATGTTTATGTCGTGCTATGAATATGTGTGAATGACCTATGATTTTTTTAAACATAATATCCTATTATAATGGTTTTATTTATATTTTTCACACATAAATATGTCATTAATTTATCCTTAATATAATGATAAAATCTTTGTAAGGAACAATGTCTCAATCTTCACTAATTGAAGCATATCATGATATTGTGCCCCTTTATTATCCTATAAGGTTTATATACTACCATTTGACATATTATATCATACATGTAACACCCCAATCTTACATGGTATGTTTCCCCATGAAAAATGTAGTAGATTTCATTTTATGCAACATAGAGTATTAAGACACCACGACCAATCAAACTAGACATTATGAATAGTAATACCTAATTTTGGAAATTTTATAAATTTAATTATTCAATATGAACTTAATTTTTGAATTCAAAATATTGAAATTAGCTTAGGGTGAATTATTGGTAATTTTCGGAAAAAATTCAATTTTTTAATAAATAGTGTAAAACACTACATTATTGTTTAAAACTGACTTTTATTAAGTAATTAGTTATTTTATTTCAATTTATTTTAGGTCAAAATAGATAAATAATACCCATATATATTCATTTTAATTTATTGGAGTCATTTTTTGATAAGTTTAGATATATAAATTTTTATTTAATTTTTTACCGTCTTTTATCCACTTTCTAAGAGCATTTACAAATATTCATAAAACATTATTTTACCACTTCTATTGATAGAATTTCATAAACCCGAGACACATGGTTTAAATTAGTAAGTAAAATGTGGTTCAATAAGATGAAAATAATTTTGTTGTGAATAGTAACTTTCACATTTTATTTACCACGGTTGAAATTAAATAATGTAATTAAGGGTAAAAATGTTATTATGATTACCATAACACATATCATAATTCTATTGGATATGTGTAATTAGAAAAAAAATGAACACAAGAAAAAAATATGATCCTCTTTGTTACACATGGATTAGATGAAGACATTTATTATTATTGTATTTAAATAATAGTTAAAAGTGTTAAATTCAATGATTACTAACTAAACCATTTTTGGTACAGTATTTTGCACAATATAAATTCGAATATAAATAATCATTAGAAATATAAAAAAATATCTACATAATGGTATTTTTTTATAATTTTTAGACATTATATATTCTAATTTATTTTTGAGACAATGATGATGTAGTAATTACCTTAACAATGAAATACTAAAATAATTTATAATATAAATTTCCAAATAAATCTAAATTGAGACTTTTGATGAATTAAACTATTTTGATAAGTTAATATGACATGTTAGGGTTGATTATATTACTTTTTTTTGAAGTGATGAGGTTGTTATGCCTTTCAGAAAATCTAAATACCAAATACTTTCAAAATTGACATATATTAATTTTTAAAAAAAATACTATATTATTGGTTGATATGATATTCCTAAAAATCTATGGTTCTACCAAATGACATATCAAATAGTATAAATGTCATTAATAAACATATTTAGGTTATTTTGGGAGATTAGAGTAATTTTATTAAACATATTGTGTAAGAATACAAGAAAATACGGTAAAAGTTAAACAATATAACAAAGAGTTAAATATAAAAGATAAGGTAAAAATGTTAACCATACACGTATAAAACCCATTTCTAGAGAGTATTTCGACTCATAACAACCTTAGGCTATAAAAAAATTCATTAGAGCCATTATAAACTAAATAATATTGTCTAATAAATTAATATTTTAATCTTTCCCTAAAGTGACTCTCACCCCTCTTATACAAGGGGACTTCCACTTCTCTCAAAATAACACCTCCAATGCCATTTAGATTGGCCAAACACTAACGAAATATCCTCCCAACTTCCCACACATAAACCTAGTGTCATTACATTGATCAGAAAGTCAACCTAAGGATCCCTTTTGAACAAATCAAAAGGAAACACCTGAAAAGATGTAATGATTTCACAACCCTCTTTCAAGTTCTTTTATTCTTCCATTTCATATTTCTTGGTTGTTTCGATAAAAAAATAATAAATACATAACCTTTTACATAATATGATGTTATTATAAATATTTTACAACCATATTTGTTATTCTATCCTTCCTATAAATGACAATGTCACCAAAAGTGCGTACCTACGGCTTGACATTTCCACATCGTGGTGTAGTTTGTAATTCATACACTTCATTATATGGACGGGTATAATAATAAATGTAACTAATGTAAATAATAAGTATAAAATGTTAATGATTCTATATATATGATATACCATCCAATTACATATATTTCACCATCAATATATTGATTTTTTCGCTCGTGCATACGTACATACTACCGTCTCCGTGAGCACGATGAAATTAATTCCCCATCATAATCATTCAAGAATAATTTTAATTTCATGTTTAAAAATAATTTTTAAGAACTTAATATAATTATGGATATGAAAAAAAACCATATCCTTAACAAAACATGGCGTACATAACCAAGCTTGTAAAGGAAAATAGATTAGTTTACACCTGAAATGATTATATTACTAAAATATTATTAATAATGAAATATTGGAAGATCATATGTGATATCATATTTATGTATATGATTTTTTTATAGCATAATAACAATTATTTAACTGTTATACAGAAGGTTAAGATACCATCAACTAAGTAAAAGTACATGGTATGGGTTAATTCTACAATCTGTTCATTACCTGAGGTTGATTTTACGTGAGTATCTACTAGGACCTATTTATCGTCAACATCCATGTTTCATAAAAATATTTTCAAAGGGAAAATTTTTATGGTTTTATGAAAAATAATTTTAACTATATCTTAATTTTAAATTGTTTAAGTATTTATTCTTTTAAATAACTATCATTATTATCTATGTTTTCCAAAATGGTTTTTATGGATTTATTTATATGGACCTGAATGTTTTTAAAATGTGAATTCCATTAAAAAATATCAATGTTCTATGGGACACTTTGATTCAAAAATGTATATAAATTTCTTCCTTTCTAAAATATATGACTTTTAAATTTTTTCATGAAAATTTTATATTTCTCTCCAAGAGTATTACAAATAATTTTCATTTATTTCAACATTTGTTTTGGATTTTAAACTTTTTTTATGTTGATTTATTATGATACAATTCTTTCATATTGTATTGAATGTTTCGTGATATGTTTGACTGTGGATGTGTTATTTTTATACCATTAATGGTTTATGGATAAATTATTGGCATTTCATATGATAGTTTTAATAATAAATTTTATGTTATGTTTAATATTTTTCATATGAGGAATTCATTAGACTTAGTAAGTGATGGGTGGATCTTTCTAAAGATCCACGATGCATCGTTAGGTCTCATGAGACAAACTAGTGTTTTGGCACAAGGCCTTGACGCAATCATATTTGTAGTATTGGAAGAAGGCCTTGACATTGTGATTATGAAGTCTAAAATTATGCATTCTATCATTATTAAATTGGATATTGATATTAAATGTGATTATTTGACTAAAAGAATATCCATGTGAATAAGTAAATGACATTATTTGATGTATCATTTCGATATTATGATGATGTTTATGTTTAAAAATATTTTGTTTTAGTCTTATACAATACCTTAAATGTTTATTCTCATTTTGAAAAGTTTCCACTATATTATTATCCTTACTAAGAATATGAGCTCACCCATTTATTATCTTTTATTTTCCAAGGATTCCAAGAAGTGTATTATGATTGATAAGCTGGGTTGAGCTTGGAAATTAATTGAATTATCAAATGATTATTTATGTTGTGTGTTATCTTCTAATGTGTAATGTAACTTTCATGTATGTAATCTATTTTCCAATAAATCTAAACTGATTGGTCTTTCGGGATATGATTCATTGTTTTCATGCCAATTTATTAAAATAATACACCAACTCTGGGATTCTAGGTTCGGGGCGTTATAGTTGGTATTAGAGAATATTTAGTGACAACCTTAAAAATAGATTTAGATAAAATTGAATTAGAGAACATTACTCTAAGATAGACTTTGAGGATTAGTATATAATAACATCCTATAATTTTGGTAATGTAGATATTTAGTGTATTTTCCAAACAATACATCCCTATCGGGATACGGGTAGGTAGAGGCAGATCTGACACACAGGTAAATAGGAGTGAAAACTTTGACAAAGAGTTTCAAGCATGACCTGAGGTATCCTGGTACACGACAACGGGACATGCTGCAATATTGGTTATAACACTGCTCTGGGATACTCTTAGGATAATTCATATTTTCATTACAAGCCATTATGAAGGATTTTTAAGTAAATACTATCGCAAAGAAAAATTTTTATGATTATATATTATATGCATAATCTATTCAATTTTTGTTTGGTATTTTAAATGTAGGGAATTATGCATTGTGATTTGTAAATTGACATAGTGTATTCCATTATTTAGATGTGGTTCCTAGTAGAAGGAATGAGAATTCCATCAATATGTATGATCCAAACATTAATAAGGATTAAATCATTCATGGTATAAAGCCAATATTTATAAGGGAAATAGTCTCCCACATTTTCTCATCTTATGAATAAATAGTATCATGTGTTTATAAGAAAAGTAATGAATTCTCTGAGTCATATGGATTTGATGGTAAGAAAGATAAGGAAAGGATGGATGAGAGAAATATAGATAAAGACAGTAGGGGAATGGATAATATTTACATATGTGATAACTGTGGAAAGAATCATCTTGGTAAATACTGGAATGAAATTTTAGTTTGTTATAAGTGTGGAGAAAAAACACCAAGTACCTAATTGTAAGGGTATGAAAATGGTTTCAAATTCACTATGCTTCAACTACAATGATTTGGGACACTATGCAAATCAATGTCTAAATCATCCTAATTACCACAAATTCTATAATTGGATAATAATGAAGTTATGATACTACCAAAGATGAAGGGGTATGATTACAATTCATTTGTTGTAATTAAATTATTGTGTCATTTGCGTATTTTACTAATGATATACCTGTTATAATAATTATAAATTATATAAGGATTTTACTACATTACTATTTCAATAAGAACTTGAGATTGTGTGGAACCAAGAAAAGTGACTCAATAATAAGTTATTTTTTGGGAAAATATATTGTTGAGAGAAATATAAACCATACAATTGTTCTGATATCGAGGTAGTGATTTTATTATAATATATGATTGATTGGATAAATTATATTAGATATTATTGACTACATTGAAACTGATTAATGATTTGTATATTCTATCATTGTTGGAGTTTAAACCGTTATTCGACAGAAGAAATATATCCAGTATTCTATAAGTAATAAGGTAGAATGAATGTAATCAATAAGTTTTTATGGTAATTTAGGGTGTTACAATGTTTTAAATGAATACATGATAAAGGAATTCACATGTTATTACATGGAAAAAAGGATCTTCCTTGTGTTTACCTTCCTTATTAATTTTTGACTCTGAGTTTGGATATATTTATTTTGGATAAGACTAAAGGTTAAAATAAATTATGTTTTACACTGGATAATATTGTTAAGGTTAAATCATTTCACGAGATTATTTTCGGATTGTCATAAAATGGAAAACCTGAAGATCGGGCGACAACCCGTCGCATCCGGCAGGGCATCAAGACTTGAACCAGCAACCGATGGGTGATAAGGGTGGATCCCCTACCACTGGGATATGTGATATCATAGTTTTTATAATGTAGTTGTTTTCTAATATTCTAAAAAATGAATTATAAATTCATTATTTTTTTAACCCTATACTATTAGGATAAATCGAATATTTTTGAATTATATTATCTTTTGGAGTGAAAGATGAGTTTGTGGTAGGAATTAGTTAAAGGATGAGAGTCTACATGCCTTTTATATTTCTTTTTTCTCTTATTCTATGAATAAATTAATTATTAATATTTGGGTAAGGGATATTATAACCAAAAATTTGTTATCAAAATACCTTAAGCGTTGTTGAGCCGACGATATTTTAAATCACCATTGATTTATGGATTTAAGGCCCTTCATTTTATACTTTTATGTGATTGATGAACTCAATCACTTCGTATAAATAATTATATTTTTTCTATAATTATGTTCCTCTAATTTCCACCAATTTTTTATTAATCAAGATTATAATTTGGTGGTGACTTTTTCAATTACCTTCCCCTTATATTAAGACTAAATTTTATTTACCCAATTTCAGATGTGGGTTTTCCAAAAAGGTATTTTTCTATTTTAACCTTTTATTTTCTAAGAACTATTTAAAATTGAGAATAAAAAATTTATTGATGCAAGGGACAATGTAACCCCACAATATTCTATGGTACGTTTCCCTTTGAATAGTGTAGTAGCATGCATTGTACGCAACTTGATGTTTTAATACACCACGACCAGTCAAACTAGCCATTATGAATAGTAATACCCACTTTTTGAAGGCATAAACATTTTATTTCTCAATATGATCATCATTTTTGAATTTGTAATATCTAAATTAGATTAGGGTGAATTTTTTGTATTTTTTTAAAAACTATCATTTTTTGATGAATAGTAAAAAAACCCTGCGTTATTGTTTAAAACCAACTTTTTATTTAAGTAATTACTTGTTTTATTTTATTTTATTTTAGGTAAAAATATATATTTAATACCTATAAATGTTAAATGAAATTAATTGGAGTCATTTTATAATAAATTTAGATATATAAAATTTTATTGAATTTTATTCGGTCGTATACCCACCTTTTAAGAGAATTTACAAATTTGTATGAAAAGTAATTTTAACAATTATTTGGATAAAATTTGAAAAATATGAGATAAACTGCTGACATCATTATGTAAAATGTGTTTCAATAATATGAAAATATTTTTTGGTGAATAGAAACTTGTTGCTTTTATTTGCCACAATTTAAAGTAAATATGGTAATTAAGGGTAAAAATTATATTATAATTACCCTAAAACATGTCATAATTCTAGTGTATTTGTTAAATTCGTTCAAAAACAACCTTAGGAATAAAATAAGATCCTATTTTTTCCACATTAATTAGATTAAAACTTTTGTTATTATTTTATTTATTGAAAAGTTAAAAGTGTTAAATTCAAAGTCTAATAACTAAACCACTTTTAATATAGGGATACACAGAATATATATTCGACTATAAATATTAATTAGTAACATAAAAATATGTCCTAAATAATCATATTTAATTTATAATTTTCATACATTAAATAATTTAATTTATTTATGACACAATGATGATGTAGTAATAATTTTATTAATGAAATATTAAATTAATTGATATTATATATATAAAAATTAATGAGAATTGAAAATTTTGATGAAATCCATTAATTTTATAGGATAATATGAAATTTTAGGGTTGTTTATATAATTTTTTTAGATATTATAAAAATTTTGTGACTTTTACAAAAACAAAATACTAAATAGCGTCAAAATTTACATAGATATATTTTTAAATAAAATAATATATTATTGGTTGTTATATATTCCTAAAAATCTGATGTTTAGACAAAGGTCATAAATAATATAAAATATGTCATCAATGATCCTTTTGAGGTTATCTTTAAAGTTTAGTGTTTGTTTATGAACCATATAGTGTAAGAATACAAGAAGACCCGATAACAGTTAAACTATTTAACTAAGAGTTAACTCTAGAAGATTAAGTTAAAATGGTATCCTAAATTTGTATAAAACCTATTTGTTGAACGGATTTTGAACAATATCCACATAGGGATAAAAATAAACTCATTTTTATCCATTATAAACCGAATATCAATGTATAATAATTTAATAATTTAATCATTTTATAAAGTGACCTGCACCCCTCTTATAAAAGGGAGGGAACTTCCCCTTCTCTCCAAACCACACCTCCAAAGAAATTTTTATAGGCCAAACCCTGCCAAAATATACTCTCAACTTCCGTAAAATCAACCTAGAGTCTTTAATTTGATCATAAAGACAACCTAAGGAGCTCTTTTTAACAACTCAAAAGGAAACACTCGAATAATTGGTAATAATTTCACCACCTTCTTTCACTTATTTTATTTTTTCCACACACAATTTCATTGTTGTTTCCAAACCAAAATAATTATTCTAGTTCCTCCTACATAATTTTGTGTTATTATAAATATATTACAACCATATTTTTTATTCTAACCATCCTATAAATGATAAATTCACCATACGTGCGCACGTACCGCTTACCATCTCCACATTGGGCTGTAGTTTGTTATTCAAACACTTCATTATTCGGATGGGTATAATAATGAGTATACGAAATTTAAATAAAAATTATAACATGTTAATGATTCTATATATATGATATACCATCCAATTACATATTCTTTCACAATCAATATAATGATATTGTCGCTTGTGGATACATACAGATTACCGTCTCCACGAATGTGATGAGATTCATTTCCCATCGTAATCATTCAATAATAATTTCAATTTTATGATTAAAAATAATTTTTATGAACTTAATATCATTCTAGAAATGAATAAAATAAATAATATCCATAACAAACATGGCTTATGTAATGAATCTTGTATTGGAAATAGATTAGTTAACACCTGCAATGATGATACTACTAAAATATTAATAAAAAAGAAATATTATTATATCATATATGATATAATATTTATGTATATTATTCTTGTATAATTTTATAAAAATGATTTAACTATTATACAGAAGGTTAACATATCATCGACTAAGAAAAAGTACATTGTAAGGGTTAATTCCACAATCTCTTCATTATCCGAGGTTCTGTTTATGTGAGTATCTACTAGAACATATTTATCATCCACATCCATGTTTCATAAAAATATTTTTGAAATGAATATTTTAAGGAGTTATGGAATGGAATATTTAACTAGACAATCATTTTAAATGGTTTAAATATTTATTCTTTTAAATCATTCTCATTAATTTCCATGTTTTCAGCATGGTTTTTATGGAATTATTTCTACGAACATGAATATTTTTAAAATGTAAATTACATTAAAAAGTTTTCAATTGGTATGGGAGACATTGATTAAAAAATTTATTTAAATTTCTTCCTTTGTAAATTGTGTGACTTTTAAACTTTTCCACAAATATGGGATATCTCTATCAATTATTTTTATGAATCATTTTTATCTATGTCAACATCCATGATGGATTTTAAACTTGTTTGAAGTTGATTTATTATGATACAAATATTACATATTGTATTGAAGGTTTTGTAATATGTTTGATAGTGGATGTGTTATTTTTATACCATTCATGGTTTATAGATAACATATTTATATTTCTTATTCTAGTTTTAATATCAATGTTTATGTTATGTTTAATCCTTTTCATATGAGGAATGCATTGGACTTAGTAAGTGATTGGTGGAGCCTGCAATCGCTCCTCAATGAATCGGTAGGTTTCATGAGACAAGCTAGTGACTTGGCACAAGGCCTTGAAAAAATCTTATTTGTAGTCTTGTCACAAGGCCTTGACAATATGGTTATAAAGTCAGGCATTAAGTATTCCATCATTATGAAATTAGCTACTGATATTACATGTGATTATTCAACTAGTTGAATATCTATTTGAATAAGTAAATGACATTATTTGATTTATATTTTCCTTATTATGATGAATTTTTTGATTAACTGGCTTGTGTTTTAGTCTAATACGTTGCATTAAATGTTTATTCTAATTTATGAATGTTTCCACTATATTGTTATCCTTATTGAGCATCTGATGACACCCCTTTCTTATGATTTAATTTTCCAAGATTCCAAGAAATGTAAATAGATTGATAAAAAGGGTTGAGCTACAGGAATAATGGAATTATCAACGGATCTTTTATGATGCGTTTCATCACATAATGTGTAATGTTACATTCATGTATATAATCTATTTTCCAAGACAGCTAAATTGATCGGTCATTCTGGAGATTATTCTTTGTAATCATGCCAATGTAATAAGATAATGCACTGACTCTGGGCTTCTAGGGTCAGGGAATTAAAATAAATCTCCTTATTCTCAGGTTAATATTACCTCTGTTTTATGTTATTTAGAAATTTTTTTATTCATGTGTTTCTCATGTTTTACGAGAATATTTCACTAAAACACCATTTAAAAAATATTGATGATTTGTTTTTCTAAATAATTCTCATTAATGTCCATGTTTTTAAAATGATTTTAAGTATATATTTATATGGACATTAATGTATTAAAATTTTAATTCCATTAAATGATTAAAAGTGGTATGGGAGCCTTTGATTCAAAAATAACATTATTAAATGTTTCAAATGGAATTGAAAATGGGTTTGAGAAATCATGGATTTTGTCAATATCTCAGAATGATATATTGTGATTGCAATGTTCCAATTTTATCTTTCCATTATATCTATTTTATGTGTTATGAATATGTTATGGTTCTTGGGAATTGTTTATGTGGATGGGTGGTTCTAGGATAAAACTAGGGAGGGTGAGGCTAAGATAGCCATCCAATTCATTGGGTAATGTGACAGAGGTAAATATTAATTTTTATCCTATGATATTTGGGGAAGATACTGTGTTGGGTATTCGAAATGTAATTCCCTATGTAGTTGTGAAAGCTATAATGTATGTATGTTATGTATTCAGAAAGATTCCTTTATTATTTATGATTTCTATTTGTTAATCCTAAATATTATTATTTCACGAGTTATGTTAAATAGATTATGTTTTGTATGTATTGATAGAATAATGTCTTATTTTTTATTTTGTAACCCTAACTGAGATTTTTATGATCATCCCATGTATTTTAATTTTTTTTCATAGGACTTAAATATGAATAGGGTCAATTATGGGATCCTGGAAAACTCATTCTATCTAAAACATCAAATTATACATTTTTATTTAAGAGTTTTTATTTTATGAAAAAATAGAAACTGTGTATAAGTTTCTACAAGGTAATTTTTAAAATATAATGTAATAGTTATGGCCTAATTCTCTAAAAACTCTAAACCTGAGAAGATCCTGAATGTGAATTCTTGGTATAAGTCAAGATTATGTAATGTTTAAAGAGGGTCCTTATAATAATACCTATAACATGAAAATTAATAATTATAATATATAATAACAATAAATAATTTTAAAAATAAAAATAATAAAAATAATAACATGATTATAAAAATATTAATTATAAAAATATTAATTTTATGTTAAGAATAGTTATGATCATTGTTTTATGAAACTAATAATAAGAATAATTTTAATAATTAACATAGTAATTATATTAATAATTTTAATGAAACGGTGTGGTCTGTGCACATCTCAGGTGACCATGCACGAACTGTGTGGTAGCTCCTATCTCGAGAAGCTATCACATGACTTACTTGGCCCATCGAACGGTCTCCACTAAATGCATCGTCGCCATGAAATGGTCAATGATCCAATAAAACACACACAATAATAATAATAAAAATAACAATAATAATCATCATTATTATGTTAATACCATAAAATAAAACTAATTCTAATGATTATTTCATTCTTAATAATTACAATATAAGATAACATCCTTCCATCAGTTCTCAAAAATTTAATCTAAAACCCAACCCAAACCCCAAAAAATAATATTCAAGGCCATGAAAATAATCAAATAAAATAATTTTAATTGTTGGGGTGTGACAATTAGTTCCACCATAATTCATTCTTCCCTATAGAGCAACAACACAATCCAACCGATTTATCAACACGTACAGGTTCCACCTTAACAAGATCCAACTTCCCAACCTGAGGACATTTCATCGACTACGAATGGAGTATGATCCCATTGCCTATTATAGTTCACTATCAGTGGGAGGGCCAGAACAGACTCCCCACCATTTGAATTCAACTTGTATCTGAAATATTTTTATGTGGAATCCCAAGGGGACCCATTAATGTTCATACCACTATTAAGAACTAGATAATAATGGCCAAACGGAACTGAAACATGAACCAAACCTAGTCCTCTATCACAGGAGAAAAAATATTACCACCCGGGTTGAGGTGTAGGGATTAAAATGAATTATTAATAAACTACTAAAAAACATTCAAATGCTAAACCCTCATAAACAAATAGGAACCAAGACTCCACGCGACCCACATGGGTGGTCCACTTGAGGAAACTGACCAGAAAACCACATATAAGAAAGCATAACACCAAAAATTGTATTTAGGGTATTTAAACCACATTCATTGTGAACGTTGGACATTCCCAAATACGGAGAAACAAAAATAGAAAAATTTGAAATGTGTCCCTAGAACAGTAGATGCATAACCCTAACAAAACCTCTTAAACCCACATGGTTCATGAATAAGCACCACATTCCCTCTAAGGACTTTTGGATGAAACTATAATGGATGAATCATCTCCTTCCTTGATGTTAAATTTAGTTAATCCCAAATAGAAACATACACTTTTGATTATACTATATAAAGGGAATAATTTTGAAATGAAACTAATACTAGCATGGAAAACTAGATTTCATCAAAAAGACCATGACATACCATTACATTTCAAAACCCAAAAATCCACAAGTAAAACTACCACAATATAATATCCCTTACAGTACTATGGATATTACAAAATAAACCTTATTGTAAAACCCATCATCACATCACTTATGATAATTTATTCCATGACTCTTTCTAGAGAAACCCTGATAGAATCATTGCAAGTGAACCATGTGACCACATGCCTGGAAGGACATCAAAGCATTTATTCATGAAGTAATTTTATTTCATATATTTATACACTAATAAAATATTTGGATATCTCTCTCTAAAGAGGTTGATGAAATATCCCTAAGGCTTTTTGATTCCACAACCTCTCCCTTATCATTGAACTACTTACTCATTTCTTTATCGATGTCATCCCCACTGCTCATGGGGATTGATGGAGTGAAGACTACCTCATGTATTCCTATCATCACAACATCAATGTGAAATTCTTTCCTTAACACATTGGCCAACAAAGTTAGATTGAGTTCTAAAAACATTGACTATAGGTTAAGATG
This sequence comes from Viscum album, assembly GCA_963277665.1. Classification (NCBI taxonomy): domain Eukaryota; kingdom Viridiplantae; phylum Streptophyta; class Magnoliopsida; order Santalales; family Viscaceae; genus Viscum; species Viscum album. Next base: position 2,056,643,120 of record OY728133.1, on the reverse strand, counting down.
AAGCCCAACTTCGAATCTTCAATCCTTCATGGAATCATTTGTCGTACACATTGTATCATAATATACTAGGACTACACTACAGATAAAATAATCCAACACCAATCCATCACCCTATTACAGACAACCCATCTCCATCCCCTTTATCACATTTTCTTTCTCAATGAAATACCGACAAATGAACAAGAAAAAAGACAACCATGTAAGGTCTCCACATGGTTTTATATGAGACAAAGACATCCACAACATCCACAATTATCCATCAAATTTAAATGTTTCAAACATAACCATAAATAACTCAGGATAGTCCATGATTCTAAAGTTACTTTAGATTATTCACATCCATTCCTACCCTACGGAAGGTTGTACTTGAGAATAAAAGAGAGGTGAATCCAACATCCAAAACTCAAGAACAAAGTCCTAAGCTGATCAACCACACTATGATCACCCATAGAAGTTTCATGAGGACAACCACTGAATACTAAAAAGTCTAGAACTCGATTAAAGTCAACTAAAAAATAAAAATACTCAAGATCAAACAACTCATGGGAAAACAACATTAAAATAGGATATTAAACCATTATTGAAAAAACCAACACCTTTAAAAAAACACTTTCAAAAAAAAAAACAATAATTCATAACAATTTTTTTTATTCAAGAACTTTTCATAACTCAAAGGAGACCAAACACAACTGAAATTGGGAAGTAGTGTCAGTGGGTGACTTGAAAAATTGGATGGTTACCATATTCCAAACACACCACTGGAAAATAGATACTTCTAGGAAGAAACCCCTAGCTCCACATGGATTTACATTCTATGTGAGATCAGAAGACCTATTAACCTAAATCCCATTATTGTATCGAAATCCAAAAACATTCCTTAAATATGAATGAAAATAATTAAACCATACTTCTCATGGAATCCCTGTGATAATAAAGAGAAATAGTTCGTGAGTCTCTTCTCGCACCTACCCCTTATGTTCCGACAATCATACTCTATGTACCTTGATATCGCCAAATAGAAAAGGTCACTCTAAGAGTGAAGTCCCACTAAGAGACAATATGGTCTGATACCATTTATTCAGAAACAAACCAAGGTCGACCCTGAACCAATCACTATGTCAAATTTGTCGCATGTCCCGAGTGGTGTTCTTTATCCTCTTAGGCTGGCGAATGCACCAAGGAATCATCAAAGTGGAAAACAAGGGAAAGATTAAAAAAATTAAAAAAAATAGAATCTAAAGAGCAGTAAGAAAGAGATTGAATCTCAAAAATGAAAATAAAAATAAACTGAATAAAATTAAAATTTGAAAATCAAAATATACTTGAAATAAACACCTAGACTAATATAAAGGGACAAACATTATCTCTATGTGACCATGTAATTCACTCTCTAAGTCAACGATCAAACATCTCCCAAGGCGAGTGAACCAATATTGGAACATACACAATGACTAAAAAAAGAAAAAAACTATAGGATTACATATTAGAACACAATAGGCAATCTCGATATGATACTCTTCAATGTAGTACCTTTAAAATTAATGAAACACTACTTTCATGTTTTACCTACAAATTATAAAATTGTGTTTTTCTATGTATTTAACTTAAAATTAAAGTACAAATTGTTTCCAAATTTATTTCCAAAACCGAATTCATACCATTATTTAGATATTAGCATTTTCAAGGGGAGATGTGTGTATATATTTCACTCTACAAATAAGATAATAATTTTTTTATTGAAATTTTTTTTCCAAAAACCATATTAAAATAAACACCACACATTCCTATATAAACACAACAAAATAAGGAACCACAATAATTATACCAAAGGGAAAACATAAATAATGGTACCAAAATCTCAACAGCCTTGAAAATCAATATAGAAATATATATAGGTGAACATGAAGGATTGAGAATAATCCAGAAAACACTAATACATGAGATATCATCCCTGGTATCATGCCACACATGATGAAATCAAAATTCTCAAAATTCTCGACCAACCTAACTGAAGAAAGAATGAGGGAAAACCTCATAGTAATAAACCCAATCATATATCATCCAATCATGGGACACTGGTCATCACATTAACAAATAGTGCAGAAATTATTCTTAAAATATTATATAAATATTCCAAGTTACTATGTATCATGTATAATAGTGTTTATAGAGCATATGTAATCCAAGAATCCAATCACATGTATAGTCATTTAATGAATAAACAACAACAGGTATCATCATGATCCATACAATGAATTCACTGACATACCATATAATAAATAGAATGCAATGAGTCTAGGTTGAGGACCTTCAGTGACAAGTCAAAAAATTCTATAGTGATGATATTGTAATCGTAAAAAATAACAATTCTTGAGAGTTAATCCATGGAGGTTTTCATAATAAAACATTCTTTCATCATTTTCACAAAGTACCAAATAGGCCACTAAAAACTATTAACAAAATGCACTTTTATCAAGGGTAAAATATTCAAATTTCCATAAGAGGTTTGAAAACACTATTTATCACATAAAACATCGATAAAAATGTTTTAATGTACTTAAATAACATGCTGAAGACATGATCATTTTTAATAAAATCCCAAAACATGCTAAAACACATTACACATTTTTTTTTGTAAAATCCAAACCATTAGGGAAACAAAATTAAGAATCCAAAACATTGTTTCACACACTGATAATACTTTTGGAAACCCATAAAATTCATTTAATATCACATTCAAATCCTAAAATCCAAATTGGAATATAACCATTCATGAGGCATGCAATGTTTAATAATAAAATATCCATTTAACACTCTATAAATAATGAACATAATTTTCATTCCAAATTTTTATTTAAATTGCTAAACCATGTTTCAACATAATAGATCATGTGTGTAAAACAACCAATCTTCACAACTCGACAAAACACACTAATTATAAGTTTATTTTTTAAAAAAAGCTCCCCAAAAAATACTCCTTTTCATATTTTTCCCTACACAAATAATTTATTAAGTACTTGAATAAATTTGTAAAACATCAACAAGAGGTACAACAAGGATATACACTAAAACACACTCAATTTTACATAAAAATAACTTTATTGTGAATTTCACTACAAGACCATATGAAACAATACATCAAGCGTTGAATAAATACTAAAAAAATATCCTGAAGGTTGGAAAAATATATATCATATATAAGATGTGAAAAAAATCACAATATCGTAATTTAATATATTAAAAAGTGACAGTGTCTGGGGAGAACCTACCTCAGATTTATGGTGGGACGAAAATAGGCATCTAGGATCACTCCGTGTGGGTTCTAAAACATTAACTCTATCAATAAAATACTTTAATAAAAAAATATAACAAAATAAAATTTTCAAACAAGATTCAATTGGAAGAAGAAGAATGGTTTAACGATGGGGGAAAATGTTATAGCCATGTCGGGGATATGTGCAACACCCAGAAAAGGTCGGATGTGGTTCAGCTAGAACTGGAACTTCCGACCCGAGGTGTGAAAACAAGGAATATGGCCATATCAGAACAGGACGATGCCAATAGGGAGAGTGATGACTTAAGGAGGTACAACCGTTGGTTTGAGTATTGGGAGGGGATCTGTTACAGGGATGGAGAGTGCACACCAGGGGGGTTTTTTAGACAAGAGGGAACATCAGTTGGGAGTCATTCCAGTGGGGTTGGGAGGTAGGGAGTTCTCACGCACTAAACAACTAGGGGATAAGATATAGGCCCCACGAGAGGAGAAAACAATGGGGGTAAGATAGTGGAATTTTAGGGGAAAAGAAACCCTAAATAACTAAATTAATAATTATAATTAAAATGATACGATAACAATGATAATAATTATAACATGAAAATTAAAAATTATATTACATAATAATAGTAGAAAATAATAAAAATAGTGACAAGAAGATAAAAATACTAATAACAAGAATGCTCATTTCATTTTAATACTAATTATGACAACATTTGTTTATATGAAAAATTATAATAAAAAAGTTAATAATTCTAATAATTATGATTTTATTTATTTTAATGAAACCATATGGTCCGTGAATGTCTTAGGAGACTATGGTCGAACCGATCAATAGCTAATTTCTCCAGAAGTTATCCCATGACTGACTAGGCTAACCACATAGTCTCCACTATATGTGTGGTACCTGTGCACTGCAGTAGAAGCTACCAAAACACCCTAACAACAACAACAACCAAAACAACAAAAATAATAATAATAATAATAATAATTATAATACCATAATGATAAAAGTAATTTTAATGTTTATTTGATTGTTAATAATTACAATATAACCAACATTTTCCATCAAATAATGCTCAAAAACATAATCTTGGACCCAACCAGAACAAAAAACACAATCATGGCCAAGAAAATAATAAAATAAAACAATTATAATGTTCTTGGTGTGACAATTTTCCCCACCATAATGATTTATTCCCCTGAAAACCCACAATAATTTCATGCCTATTGATCAACTCCTAAGTTTTTCTCATCAACACGATCCAACCACTCAATTTGAAAACATTAAAGAGACAAACAATTGAACATAACACCATTTACCAAAACAGAGCACCACTAGTTGGGAGGCATGAATGGGATCCCTACTATTTGAAATCAACTATCTTCTGACAAAGTCTTTAGAGGAATAACAATGAAACCAACGATCTCTCTTCCCATTATTAAGAACCAGCTAAGAATGGCCAAATAGAACTACAACATGAACCAGAGTTGGGCCTCTCTCACGAGGGATAGAACACGCAACATAGGGTATGAAGGGGAGGTATTTCAATGAATTAACCAATAAACCACAACAAAAAACTTCCCAATGGTAGACCCTCCAAAATAAATAGGAACTAAGAAAACACCTGACTCACATGGGTGGTCCACATGAGGAAATTGACCAGAAACTCGCATCCAAGATTGCATAACTATAGACACTAAATTAGGGGTATTTACAACATATTTATTACGATAATATGACTTTCACAACAATGGAGTTACCACAATAGAAACACTGTAACTGTCTTAACACAATGGTAGAGGCCCAACCATAACAAAACATTTTAACCCCATGGGTTCCAGACAACACACTAGATTTACTCCGAGGCCATTTGGATATATCTCTGATGGATGAAGCATCTCCTACCTCACATTTAGGTTTTGATAATACCAATAAGAAACATACATCTTTTGATTAGATAAAATAAAGTACAAATATTAAAATTAAAACCCCACTAGCATTGAAAATAATAGTTTATAAAAAATACCATGACATTACCATACACTTTAAATCCAAAAAACACCACAATTAAATGAACCATTATTTGAGATCCCTTACACTGGAAGGAAATGACCTAATTTTGATAACTTCTTAATGACTGTAGATTTTAATTGAAAACATAATTTTCATTGAAATAATATATTGGGTTATTTTATATTTTTAGTGGGATTTAAATTATAAATAGACAAATTTTGTATCATTTAAAAAAATTTACTTAATTGTAATAAATTTCAAATTGAAATTGGATATAAAAAAAATCAAACATTGTAATATTTATACTTTTAAACCCCTTGTCTCATCCTATCTAGATGAGTAATTTCAAATTAATTTTTTCTATAATATTATTTGTATAGGGAATAATTGATTCTAAATTTGGGATAAGATTAATTTATAAATTCTATTTATTTAAAATTATTTTTTTACCAAAAATATTAGAGAAAGAAATGAAAATTAATTACAACAATAATTGAATTTTTTTTTTGCATATGTGATAGAATTTAATCTTATGTGACCAAATGACATATACATATGTCCAAAATCCATTTTATAGAAATTATTCAAAAATATTCCCACTTATATTGAATTAGTATAATTTTTTTGGGAGCATCATGTAACGGTGACCTCCCAATAGGTTTTACAATTTTATATTTACATGAATTCCAAACTCAGTCTACTATAAAAAAGAACTCACACTTCTAACATATTCACACCAATAAAAAACAATTCTCAAAAAAATATAATAAAATAATCTCCTATTATCTAAAAACTCATCCTAAAATTCTCACTATTATAATAATGAAAACCAAGTATGTACTTTAGTTCCAACCAAAAAGAGTTTCTCTAATAAAGGAAACTTTCATCAACAATCTCAATGGTTTTATTTCATTCTCAAACCACATAAATTATTATTATTCATGGATTATATAATAACATATTTATCCTAAATATGCACGGATTTTTTCTTTTTAATGTTTATACCTACACATTCACACACTTCCTTAAAATGGGTCACACAATCATTATTCATGCATATAGAAGACTACTGCCTTGTGATCCAATGTCGTTTGTTCTTCCATTACCACTACTCTTGGTTGTAAATAATTTTTAATTTCTATTTTCAAGGGATATATATTATATTTATAATTTTATTATTTTTATCTAACTTCTATATAAAACATACCTGTATTATATCAATTGTTAGTAATATGAAAACATCGTTTATAGACGTTTGGACTATTGCCTCCTTATAGAGATGTGATTCATTCACTCAATAAGTGGATGATTTTAAGTACATGTTTAATAAAAAAACATATTATACATAGAAAATATTTATGGTATTAATGGAATAATTATATATATATATATATATATATTCATATATCATATCATTTATCTTCCTTCCCTTTCACACATTTAAAATGTGATAACATTAGTTGTGGATGTATGGACTATCGCATCCTTCAAGTAATGTGATCCTTACTTTTTCATCACAAAATAATAATTATTATATTTATTATTATATATAATTAAATAATATTCTAATTATGATAAAATATTCATTCTATAAGTATAATCATTACTTGTCTTCTTTCTATAATGACCACTAAAAAATGATAATGTTACTCAAGCTTATGTACGACCTACTATATCCATGATCATAACGTTAGATCATTTATCAGAACAATATATTTGGTCTGATATTAAAAGTATAATTGTTGGAGAAATTTTAATATTATTTCATGTTTATTATTCTAGATAATCATAAATAATGATCTAAGTGACTATACTCGACCTATCAAAGCCAGTTAGGACACATAACCCTAATATAGTCAAAATATTTAACATAAACATTATTGATGAAGTAATTGAATATAATATTATTATAAGTGAAATAAATGAAACTGTAAAATTTAAAAATTTAACATATATATTGCATAATTAACAGAAAATTATTATTCTTGAATATAGAAGAAAATCATGAAAAATAAGACTCAAGGTAAGAAATTTTCATCTCACATTTTACATCTATCCGATAAATGTCATATTAACAACTTATTTATTTTATTTGTATATATACTTCCCATATTGACATATTATTCCATTAATTATTTTATATTCATGGTATTTCATTGTTCTATTTTATGAATATTACTATTTTTCTTCACTTTTATTTGTTACCATAGTTGTAAGGGGTTTTGTCTCAAATTATATTCCAATGAGGCATATTTATTTTTATTCCCCATGTAAATTAAATATAGTATATCTACTACCCCATGATTTTATATATCATGAATTAATTTTATATTAGGAAAGTAAATGGTTTATTTTAGTTTATTCTTTCATGTATTTCATGATTCAAAAGTTACTCAAGTTATAAGAGATTTCATAATAAAATTTCCATTCATTAGGTTAATCTTTTATGCCATTAATTGTGCTATGAAATTAATATGTGTGAAATAACCTCTGATTATATTATTAGATATTTCAAATTTTATTTTCTATATTTATATTTTTTAACAATGATTTTTTCAGTAATTTATTCTCACTCCAGTGGTAAAATTTGTGTAAGTGTTTTTCTCATCTCACATTTATTTCTTTGAGATATATTCTGTATTCAACAATTATTTGTGGTCTTTGGTGTATCTTGAGCACATGAATGTATTTTGTGATTATTATACTTATATTTATATTATTTTACATATCATTTTTATGATATATCTTTCATGTGGTTTAGGGTTTCAATTTTTACAAGAGGTAGTAGATTTTAGTCATAATTTTATTTCCTTGAGAAGTTTTTTATGCTATAAACCTATGTTATTTTATACACTGAGTATAATTATAATTTAACATGATATATAATGAATATAATTATTCTCGTGATATTATATGTTTTAATTAATGTTATTACAACATTGGATATTTGATTCAATTATTTCAAGGCGGTTTGGACACATTAGAATACTTACAGGTTATTTTCTTTATAAAACATTTTATTGTTATTTTAATAGTATTTACTTTCATCAACATCTAAAACAATTGTAATTACCTATCCTACATTGGGGATATTTTTTATTTTTACCAAATTTATTCTTTTATGGATGTCTTATTATTATTTCAAAGAGATTGTTATGGTAGTTGTTTCATTTCAATGTGCTACCAATGTTTCATGGAGATTGTTATAATAACCATTTTTTCCATGGGTTAATTATATTTCAATGAGATTTTTTTTAAAATACATTATTCTATATTGGTTACTCATGATCTATATAAATTTTTATGTAACCAATTTCATTTCAATGGTTTAATATTATTTTAATGATTTTTTATTGAACTAGTTTAATTATCATGGGTTAATCATATTTCAAAGAGATTTTTATTGAACCCATTTCTTTTTAACAATTTAATATGTTTTTAAGAAATTTTAATTTAACCCAATTATATTCAATCATTTATTCATGTTCATTATATATTTTTATTTATCTTTTTTAATTTCCATGGTTCAATCATATTTCAATGAGATTGAAAAGAACCCCATTTCATTTCCAAGGGATGATCGAGTTATAAAAGTGATAATGGTTGTTAATATGAGTTTATGATAAAAATAAATAATTAATGTGTTATGTAATTTTACTTCTACAATTTACTTCTGGTCACATAAAAAATGAATTATGGTTGGTTCCAAGATAAATCAATGAAGGGTTGTTCCTTGACAGTCCAAAGAAGGGTTATTCCATGACAAACAAATGAAGGGTGGTTATGTTATAATCCAATGAAATGTGGGTCCATGATTGACCTATAATTAATTGGGTTTGGTAGTCAATTTTATGATTATTCTATTTGTAAGAGTGAATTTATCAGTAAAGTGAGAATGATGTCCCATGTAAATTCATGATTTATATATTCTTTCAGTGGGTTTATAATGCTTACAATGATTGAGATATATGTACATGGATTTTTATTAATGATTTTGATGACTATTTAATTTTTCATATTTTATTATCCATGTATTTATGGGATTTGGTTATTTTATGGCTCCCTCATTCACATTGATTATGTTATCATAACTTGATGAAATGTTATGATAATAGATGACATTCAATTATAAATGAGTTTCTTTAACAATACTAAGAATCAGTTTTAAGCCTTCTAATATAACATTTTCCCCCAGTTTTAAATAATAATGTTGTAAAGTTAATGTCTAGTAGGGATTTTATATCGATTATGGAGATGTTGTAATTATAAAAGGAAAATCTAGGAAAATCTGGAGAAATAGTAATCTAAATTGATGTAAAATTCAGGTAGGTGTTTTCATTATTTATTAAAATTAAATACCTAAAAGGCCCTCTAGTATTTACTTTATCCACGTTTTCATTTTGTTTTTGTAATGTTCAGACGCAAATTTTGGGTCACAAGTATCATTATTAAAATCTAGATTGTAAGTCGATGGATTTAAACACAGGATATGGGAGTGTGGGTTCTATGATGTTATAATATATGTGAATAAGTTTCTTTTGTGGATATATAATAAAATTTTAAATATTATAAAGGATTTCTTTAATGTTCACAAAGGATGTCAAGACTTAGGATAAAGATATTTTTAGTCAGTCTTTTATTTATGTGAGACTTATGTCATATTCAACACTGATTTCATTTTTGATACATATATAATTCTATATGATATGTTATATCAATAATTTTATTAATTTAATCATATTGAAATTTTCAATGGATTTTTTCCTTAATGTATATTAGGAATCAAAAGTAACTCATTCAGTAAGAGATTTCTATATAACTTATATTTTAATGGTAATCCATCCATGTTCACCAACTCTTTCTTATATAAAATGTTTATAATTACCATATATTTATTTGATTATTATTATACTAAGAATTGTGTTTATTTAAATATCCATTTTTGGATATACCTTTAATGGGGTTTATTATGATCTATATCTCAAAAATTCATGTGAATTATATTTTCATCTGGTTATTTATTATATCTTCATGTAATTGAATAATTTTTCCCCTTTGGAATTTATGATAATTAAAAAAATATTTTTAATAAAATATTACATTATTTGGTTCTTTGGTAAGAAATTAGTTTTCGTTCAAAATTTTTTTTTATAAAAATGATTCAAATAATTTACCCCTATTATACTATGATTTTTAATGAAAAATATTAAACCATTATTTAAATTTTTACAAAAAATATTATATCTTTCTTTATTATTTTCCTATCAAGACTCCTATATTTTCTAATGATAAAATGAAAGAGATTTTTTATGAATATATCATGTACAAAATTCTCCACCATAATGAAACTCTATTTCTTAAAACATATATTATTATATTAAAATAAAATATTCAAAATAAATAATTCTTTAAAAAATTTCATATTTAAAAAGTGCTTTAAATGATTTTAAAGGCATCCATTATAAATTTTAATGGATACTTTTCAACAAAATGGATTTCCAAAAAACATTTATAATTTAAAAAGTGACTATTATAGTGGTTATGATATTTTACCCAAGGAATTATTTCAATTATTTTTATAGAAAAATTCAGAATTTATCAATGATTTTTTATTAAAAATAATTTTAATGTTTTTCATGTTGAAAAATGATATTCATATAATGGTTATTTTTCTATATTAAAATTCCAATTGATCATTCAAAATTATTCTCTATCTATGATGACATAATTTGTTACGGTTTCTTCTATACATGGGATATTATTAAATAAAACCATTCTTATTATTTATTTTATTGAATTATTTTTGTGATGAAATGTTTTTTTATAAGACATGTTTCTCATCCATGGGTTATACACTAACATGTTTTTGTAAAATCTACTTTAATTCAAAGGTTATAGTATGAATAAATCATTATGATACCAGTCTCTTTTCCAAGTGATAGGATATGTTTAATTTTTTATGATACCCACTTCATTTAATGGGTTATGATATTATGATTATCAAACCCATCTCTTTTATGCATCATGATATCTTTCATGTTTTCTTATCATGTGGTACAAAATTGTATACATCCATTATATGATGGGTGGGACCTATATCTACCCCTAATGAATTAGGTAAAGAATATGATCTATAAATCACAAGAATGGGGAGTGAACACAGTTCAGTATGGGACTTTGTCAACTACAATTATACCAGGATGGAAAATTGACTAGTAAGATGATATTATAAAAAATCTTTAACTACAAAGATGTTTTTGGGAGGGAACCATAACTTATAATATAGTTTGGTGAGTGAACAAATTACAATAATATATCATTTTAAGTGATCCTTGAATACTATGGAAATTATTTCATATGATTATGTATATCCCCCAATTACATGACTTGTTCTGATGTTATAATTTCATTGCTTATTATCATTATTATATTTTTATTAATATCTTATGAAATAACAATATTTATACCATGAATCATGTCTAAAATCATTAATATTTTAGGTATAATATTGCAATGTTATTCCCATGTTATCATAACCTAATGTTCATGTTTTCCCATATATCTTCTTTATTTACCATTACTGAGAATCATAAATCACCATTTCTTATGTTTCATTTCTCTAGGTTATGAAGAAATGCCCAAATTTGGAGTTACAAATTGTAATATCATTGTAGGAAACAAAGATGATCATTCACCATGTTATAATAATGTTTTGAAATCATTCATATACACTAAACAGTTATGGTCTCTGACCATGTAATTTTTAAATGGGTTGAATATTCATCTAAAATGATATAATATCAATATAAGAGAAACATGGGTCAGAAAAGTTGGTATCAAAGTAAATTATCCGTTAACATTAGTTAAATAGGTTTAGAAGACTATAGTGAGATACATAGGGATATTTATAAGGATATGTCTAGGGATGTGTCTAAATATATGTGAAATGATAATTACAAGTATAAGAAAACTTCCTAGAATTTTGGAATAGGATTCAGGGATTGGTTTCTATAAAATTGCATCCCTAACCAAAAATGACATGTTTATGTGGCTCTAGCTCAAATTTATATAGGGGTAATAACCCTAAAGAAACAATATTGAGATAGACTTAGACGAGTGGTGGTTCATGACATAACGTCTTGCTGAACACCTAGTTTTACAATCAATGGGGTATTCATTCTAAATTCACAATATCTATACAAACCATCATAGAGGATTTAAATAGATTATGACTATGAAAGGCCATGGATAAACCTAAAATTTCATATATGTATGAATAAGGAGTCTTAAATTAAATATCCTTTGTGATTTTCATGATCATTTGTTTATAAATTATGATTATTTTTTCTCACACTATGCTTTCTAATCATATTCGATAGCAAGAACTAGTACTAAATTGATAAATAGTTAATGCAATAAACAATTTTTTGATGAGAAGACAAATGTGATGATGATCTGGGTGAATATGTTTTGGGATTATGCGCAATCATTTTTCATGGAACATGATTATTATTTTGTACCTTAACCAACTCCTATACTTACCAAATAAGATAAGAAGAGATTACATTGAGGATTCTAGTAATTGATTCCACAAATGAATGAAAATTGAGTTAAACTTATGGCCAAAATTTGGGATAAAAAACCTAAGTGGATATATTAGTGGGGCACAAAGATGTTTTGAATAAGGAAATGAAATACCCAAAACAAGTAAAGAAATTTAAATTGAAAATTTCATTTAAATCAATGGATAAGAATAATGGTCTCTCTATCACCCTGAGATTTTGTAAAATATTTGTTTTCTTAACAATTTACTCTTATTGATAATTTTCATTTCATGAAATACTAAAAATTATTTTTTCTATATTAAATTTCATTGTATATATTTTATTATACACAATAGATAGTTTATTGTAAACTATACACAAGATAAATTTTAGTTTTCTCTATACTACACACCGAAGTTATCTTATGTTACCAGAAACAATGAGTTTCATTGATGGCATGTATAACATGTAAGACAAAGCTTTACCGAATAATGGTGTATTGTTTTATATAACCTAGACATTAAATTATTAGTTTTTAGAATGGTTAACAATATTATTAAAATATATGGTTTACAAAAAATCAAAAATGAATTCATTTGGTGTAAATTAATTAAAAATGAATATGAAAGAAGATTAAATATAAATGAAAGTATTATTATGCACACAAAGCTATTTTACACTAATAAATTAATTTTCATAAAATTATTGAGTGATTTTAATTTAATAATAATATTATATATAGAATAAAATATTTTTATTCGCATCTAATATATTGGATAAATATAAGATAAGAAAAAAATAAATGTTATGCTTAAAAACATATATTATTAATAATGCATTTTACAACCTTTTAATGTAGAACTCAATTAAAATCCAATTTATATACATTTTATTTATTTACTATGTCTAAAAATAATCATATATTAAATATGAATAATATAATTATTTATGGATATATTTTTATTCTATGACAGTTTTTTTAAAGTTTAAACTACTGAATTTTAGTTCAAAGATGATTTTTCATCTAATATATTTATATGATTAAATTAAATATTAAATTTGATTAAAATATTAGATAGATAATATTTTTATCAATTAATCCAATTTATGTAATTATAATAAATTTAACATTGAAATTGAATATAAAAACATAGAAAACATTTGAAAATTTTTACTTTAAAAAAGTCATTATTGACCTGACTGCTAGATTAAATATAAAATAATTTATTCTACATCTCTGATTATAATTTTGAATAATTTATTACATATTTTAAATGACTAGTATTTATAATTTCTAATTTTTTAACATGTTTTTTGAAAGAAACCATTAAGGAAATTAATTAAAATAAATACATCGATTAAGGAATAATGAAGCATAATAAAAGAATAAATGTTAATCATATGTGAAAAAAACAAACAAAATTTACCAACATCCATTTTATATCCAAATTTAGAAACTATTATCCATTATTTAATTTTTTATATTTTTTGGATTCACATTCTTGGGGAAAGCACGAGTTAAAATACTTTTCCCAAAATTTTCAATAGTTCCACTCCTCCTCCACTATAAAAATGCCTCCTCTCCTCCCACATCCTCACACCTATCATGACACATTAGATCATCAAAAATATAACCAATTATTCTACGATTATACTTCTCTTACTTTTTTAATCCTATGATTCAGTATAATGTCTTCCAAAGAATCCCATTGGTGCAAACTAGAAGGATTTACCGGATTTAGAGGTAACACCCTCCCCCAAACTCTCTAATTTTATTATCATTATCCACTCCCATATATCATTTTCTTCCATTATTTTAAATCAAAACCGGTTTTTTAATTATAAAAATTTGTTTTTATGAAATTTTCTTGGTCTAAAATTACACACAATTCCATTTAATGGGTATCGAATATACTAATTTTGTGTAAGGCCCACTAACACCCCACGAAATGATGATTGTTCATTTTTTCATTACCTTATCTCATGGTGGATATTATGATAGAAAGATTATTTTTATATGTTATATATTATAATCATTATGTCTTTAATATAATTTATTCCTTTAAAAACCGATATATTTAAACATTCAATTTTAAGATAATACGATAATTTTGTTTGAGGAAGTGTAAACTACCACCCCCTAAAACCAATTTGATTCATTAACACACTACATTGAATGATTTTAGGACTTTTTTATTGAACATAAGTGATATATTTTATATAATAATTATATTAAAGTAGTTATATATATATAAATATATTTAATTTCCTTTATTTGTTCCAATAATTCAATAAAATGGAAGCATCTTTCATGCATACATATGGAATACCACCTCTACGAATGGTGTCTTCCATTTCATACTTATATATATTCTATAGATTATTAAAATAAATATAAACTGAATATACATGATATTCATATAATTGTTTACATATGAATATAAATTATATTTATATAATTTTTTAGATTATGTAAATCAATATTTAATTATAAGTACCAAATATATAACAGATTCATACACAGGTGAAAAACAAAGTGAATATTACATAGAGCATAACCATAACATAAAATTATTAACAAGTGGGTAATATAATGTCATAATAGTACGATATTTGGTATTGGATAAAATAATTTTTTTATTTAATAAATGTATAATAATCTATAATTATTATAGAGGAGGTTTTAACAAGTACGACGAGAGTCTAGACTCACGATAAGAGAAGTTTCATCTCACTATTTATATCTGTACGATATATGACATGTTCAAAAATATTTTATTTTTTCATGGTGTATATACTATCCATATATCTATTCTTTGATTATTATTATTAACTTTATAGTATTTGTATATTTTTTCTATAAATGTTTTTGCTTGAGGTCCATATTTCAAAATTTATCAAATTGGTTAAAAAATATTGCCTTAATTTCCCTTCTTGGAGACTGATCATTTTATGCACCTGCATTCATTTTTCAGGGTGTATATACTTCCATTTGACATGTTTTATCATTAATACCAACATTCATGAAATTTTAATCTTCATGATATTTTATTTTCTTACAAGGAGTGTCTAACCCCAATTTTCTAAGAGAGTATATTTTATTAAAAATATATCCTCATTTTTTAGATTACTTATATTTTTGCTTCATTTGATGAAATATAATGATCCATATTTCAAGAACACTCATTAATATTATTCTCCCCTAGTTTTTCCTGATTTATTAATTTATTGGTACAGATTTTTCACTCATTGGTACATAATATAGTTAATAATGTTTTTTGTAAATCATGGACTTACCCTTCCTTTGGTCAGAAATATATTTCCCTTCAAAACTATTTTTTGTAAAAAGGGATTCCATGAATGATACACTATTTTCCATTAATATTTAAATTAATTTTTACCCTTTTTGTTTCTTACCAATGTTTTCAAAGTAATATTATTATCATTTTATATATGATTCTCTTTTCTATCCTTTTAACCAAGTAAAGGTATTTTTTTTACCTCGTATGAAATGTATGTTTTTACCTTTAATAATTTCTATGATGCATCCATTGAATGTTTAAAATTTCATATTTTAAGAATATAATTTTTTATAATTAACTTCAAAAAAATGTTATTCATGAGGTTTTCAAAATTATTTTATATTTTTTAAGGAAATTTGTTTTCAACATTGGTCAAGCTTCATTTATAATGTTTTTAAATAAATAGTTTTTGAAATTTTTTCAAGCCACTTTTATGTTTCAAATAATGTTTTTCAAATTTTTAGAGTTAAAATTAATATTTTAAACATTCTGTAGGACTGTTTATAAATTTTCAATTTATTTTCAATTAAATGGCTTAAAAAAATTGATAATTATTATTTTATAAGTATTCATGGAATTCGGTTTTCAAAATATTCTCACGATATCATTAAACATTTCCATAATGGTTTCAATTTAATTTTATTTAATTTTTTCAGAAGTTATTTATAAATTTTCAATGTGTTTTCAATGGAAAATGATTTAAAAATGATTTCAATCCTTATTTAAAATATTTTAATGTATTTTAATTGAAAATATTTTTATAATTATTTATGTTTTTAGTATAAATATTCAATGAAGAAAGGATATTTTCCTAAAAAAATATTTTTACTGTATCTTTTAAAATAATACTCCATATATGATTAAATATGTTGATATTACTTATTCTATTTTGTGGAAAACATTTAATTCTTCCACTCATACTATTTCATTGAATGGTTTATTTTTTATGTTATTTTGTTTATGAAACCCATTTCTATTTCACGAATTATATTCTTTTTAAACCAGCTTATTTTCATGGATTATTCTTTGAGGAATGGATTATGAAACCAATATCTTTTTATTCAGGTTATGATATGATTATATGTTTCTGATACCCATTTTATTTAATGTGTTACTATATGATTGTTTATGGTTTCCTGGTACATTTATGTTTGATTTCACTATGATATGTGTGGGACCTATATCTCACTCCAATGGATTAAGAAAATATTTATATCTCTTGTGAAAGGGTATGCTAGAATTGGGAGTGAACATTTTCTCCTACGATGTCCATGTGAGAGAACCGTTACTGTGAAGATGGTATTATGAGTGAACTCATGCTACTAAGATGGAAATACGAGGTCACCATTACTACCAAGATGGTATGTAGAGTGATCCAATAATACTAATATGGTCATGGAAGCAATTCCTTTGCTAATATAGAAATCATGTTATATTCTTTCATGTTTCCCACAATTCTATGTTTTATACTAATTTAATTCTTGTAGGGATTATGTTATTTATTTTCTTATGATTCATGTGTTATAAACTAGTAATTATTATCCCTTAATTCATGTATATAATCTTTTTTATGTAGAGTATGATATTATATTTTCATAATCAAGTTATCATTACCTCATTCTCTTGATTATTCATAAATATATCCCTTGTTTACCCTTACTGAGCATCTGATATCCCTACTATTATGTTTCTTTCCCATGTGATGAAGATATTTATTATGTTTTATGTGTATAAGAAGGGGTTTTTTCAAGAAGAACCTAGTGGGAGACAATATAGCTCACTTACATATTAGTGTTCATGTTTCTTTGTTTCCAAAGGCACTAGAATAGTAAGGCCTTTGATAGTGTGATTTTATAGTATTTTAATTATTCCTAAAAAGTGATGTAATGTCTATGTATGTATAAAAAAGTTGGATATAGTTGTTATCATAGTTAATTATTACTCAACATTTAGAAACATGGATGACAAAACATGAGTGTGGCCCATAGGTATATTTATAATGATATGTCTAGTGATGTCTCTAATGATAGGTATATGGATGATTTATCATTTATGATAATATTCAATAATTGTGGTAAAGTATAGAGTGAGTGGTTTCTTAGAAATAAATCTGTGTATAGATACTACATCTGAATGTGTCTCTAGAACTAATGTACCTAGGGGTAAAAACCCCAACAATATGTTTAATTCCTAAATTCTGATAATTATATACAAGAAAATGGTCCTTCTTGCATATATCGTCTGACACTACTGAGGGATATAAACTGGAAGCACAGAAAATATTCATGAACTATCATTAAAGATTGAAATATATGTTCTCTATAAATAACCTAGAATAAACATAATGATTCATTTATTAAAAATTATGTGTCATGATTTAGATATCCTATAAGTATTTTTTCAGGATTTTGATGTTTTCTTCTATGATATGTGTTTCTCAAATTGTAATTTATAGTTTTTGTCAATGTTTATAACTAGATTGAGCATAGTTAACATTTAATGTTTCATATATTTATGTTATGGGAATTATGAAAATAGATTTCCAATGTGGAAATGTAATAATGATAATTTGGAAGTTGGTATGAGTATTGGTTATATATTTAATGATAAAGAGACTAAAAATTAAATGTTCAGGAGATGTTATGTTATTAAAATATTAATTAAATTGAACATAAGATGCATGATAAGATTAACGTTTTAAAAACATAATACATGACTCGGATTTTTTATTCTAGGAATATGGTATTAAGGAATAAGTATATGAAGCCTGAGTAATGGTTTAAGAATAAAGTAGTATTAATGAATTATTTAAGATTTGGAAATTCAACGATTATGTTATATGAATCAATAAATATATAAATATTTTCTATTTTCTATTTAATTATATATTGAAAATGCAATGTTGAATGGTGATTTCATGGAAAGATGATATTTTTATTAAGGGATGAAAAACCATAATCTATTACGTATGTTGAGATAATGATCATTGGATAATGATATGTTGGATATGGATAAATAAATTAGATGGTATTTATTACCCTATAACTGATTATTAAAAATTTGGTATGTCTCATCCTGTATAGAATTTAAAACATACTGTATTTAAATATTATATCATTTAATTATTTTATTATGGTATAATGCATTTTCCATAGGGATTTATGGTAATTAAGTCATTACACTATTTTAAGAGAATTCTTAATGATATTATAAAGATGTTTGGAATGGGAAAATCAAGAGTTTAATTGTGATTTTTTTGAATCAATGTAATGATAATTTCACTAATTTCATAATAATGTTTTGTATTTTCAGCACTAATAAGGGTTATGAGGTTAGCCATAAATAAAACCATCTAGTTAATCTTCAGAGAAAGTGTTTATGTATCTACATTTTATTTAAAATCATGGTTTAAATTCTATTTAGTGATTAACCATATTTTAAGGATTTCCATCATATTTTGGAAATAATAATTTTGTGATTTTAGAAAAGTACATAATTGATGTCGGGTGACAACCAAACAAGTCCACCAATGTCACGTATCATGAACATATGACTGAAGGATGAAAAGGGATTCACTCATAACATTGTCCGACCTGATGTAATAGAAACTGTGTAATTATTTTTGATAAATAAATATTAATTATGAATCAATATTGATACTTTTTATTTATGAATATTAATTCATATTGATTTTGAGGAGACAAATAGTTAGACATTTCATTATTTTATGTACCTTATGATCCATTAAAAGTGTATTTTGGGGCTTTATGAATCAATGTTAATTTCTGAACATTTATTCCTTGAGGTAATGGGTTTATTATAAATTGATAAAATAACAAAAAAATAATGACTTCTCTTTAAATAAATATAACATTAATTACTCAGTGGTATCCAAGTGATCAATAAAAATGGTGTCCAAATACATTATATTTTTTTGAACTGATAGCCTATAAAATAATAATATATTTTTGAATTTGAGTAAATTAAATTTCTGTTGATCATTATCATTTTTAATTGATGACCTCAATCAATCCCTATGAATATTTAAAACCTTCCTCCGTGTACATGTATTTAATTTCCACCTATGATCACTTTTGTTAAACCCCAGTTATATGTTATTTTGTTAACCATTATGTTTACAAAAAATCACTTTTTAAAGGATGTTTTAGTATTCATTTTTACATTATGGGTTTCAATGAATGTATCATTAAATTATTAAGCCTTTGACAAACCAGTCATATTTCAATGGACAAATTCATTTTATGTGGGTTAGAATGTAAAACCCCAAGACATTGCGAAATATTTTATTTTGAATTAATTTAAACATAACGAGATTCTCCATTTCCCACAACAATAAATATAGTTTATTTTATATTAAATTAATAGGTATTATTTAATTATATGAAACATATAGTTAATCATCCACTACATGCAACATAAATTTTTTCTTTCTCAACACAGCACAACGAGGTTATCTTATATTACACACAATAATGACTTTACTCAATGGTTTGTGTAAAATCCAAGAACAATTTTAACCAAATAAAGATGCATTATTGAATATAACCTTGCTGTTAAATTAGTAGTTATCAAAATGGTAAACTATATTATTGAAATATATGGTTCATAAAAATATAAAATGAAATATTTGGTTAAAAATTAATTTTATATGAATATGAAATTTGAATTAATATAAATGAAAATATTATTATAATCATAATGATAGTTTACCTAATAAATTAAATTAAATAAAATTATAGAGTAATATTAATGTTATAGATATTATATATCTTAAAAATATATTTTTTATATATTAATGAAATGTATTTTATAAAAATAAGATGTGACGAATCAAAATTTTATTCTTAAAAACAAATATTGTTATTACGGCATTATTACATTCATTTAAAGCCAAACACATTTTACATCATTTTTTTAACATTAATAAATTTAATATGTCTAAATAAACATATTATTTAGTATAGGAACACAAATATTAATTTAGGTTATTTTTTTTGCTATTTTCCTGTGAACATTCATTTTTTATTGAATAGTAATAAATGATGAATTTTAGTTACAAAGTTTTTTTCATATAAATATTAAAAATGTTAAAATAAATTTTAATTTTTTTTAAAGTATAATTAGATATAATTTTAAACCATTAATGAAATTGAGTTCATCAAAATAAATTTCTATTTGAAATTGATTAAAAAAACATAAAAAATTTATGAACGTTTCTACATTAAAAACTCGAATTGTTAGCCTAATCACAGGGTTAAATTTAAATTAATTTCTACCATATCAGTGATTTGAAATATAAAAATTTACTCTATATTTTTAATCACCATAATTTACTATGTATAATATGGTCAACATACTTTTTGGCCTATTTTATTAATCAAAGTCAATAAAATTAAATACATTAATTGAGGTAAAATTAACCATAACAAGAACTATGTAACGACACAAAATTTTTGAATTATATTTTTTCCTAAATATTTATGTTTCACAATTTTATAATATATAAATATATATAAGTATAATTGATATATAACCATAAATGTTTGACCATTGTATGATCATTGGTTAATAAGACCATTGGAAACCACTATAATTTTTAAGGTTATAATTATTATTTAAAAAAAATTATAATGTATAATAAATGAGGAAATAAGTTTTGATGTCCTCTACCAGTAGAATAGTTCTATATGAAGCCCATTTTTCGAAGATTGGGAAGGATGTAGTGTCACTATACTTTTTTCTGGACCAAGCCAAAGCTGAGCATCAACATGTTAAGCTTTAACAAAATCACCTAACATAGAAGTTAAAGTTGATAGAAATCACTACCTGAGAAATATTTTCTGATCCCCCCAATATTATATCACCATTTATCACCTTACTCTTAGGTCATATGCAGGTGTTATAAGGGGTCATGTAATGAGGCCTTAATTAAAATGTGTAAATCCTTTATATAATTAAAAACTTTATTTCATCATTTCCATGTTTAAGAATTGTTTTTCATAAAATGATATACGTTTAATGGAGAAAAATATGATACATTTATTTTATAGGTAAATATTTTACTTTTATGATATTTCTCATACTTAGAAATTTATTTTGGTAAAATAAACATCATTTTAGAATTTCAAATTTGAAAATTTATATCGGATGAGTTATTATTAATCTTCAATTATGATTCATTTTAAAAATGAAAATTTAAATAATAATTACATTAATTTTTTTATGCATTAAATAATTGATAGTGTGAAATTAATTCTGAAAAAAGGGCATACATGGATGTGATCAGTAAAAAAAATAAAGTCTGATAAGATCTTATTATTTTTTGGTGAATAGAAAATTATGTATAATAACATTACACTTATAAATAGAAATAAGAAAATGAAATAGTAACCACACCAAGAAAAGTAAAAATATATTTTAGGCATATTGATTAATAATGTCATATAATAGTATATGTAAATAACTATTTCAACAATTATTAATTAATTATAAGTATTATTTAGATTAAATATTAATTTAAAAAAACATTAAATTTATCATCTTTAAAAAATTATTTTCATAAAATGGAGTACATTTTTTAATTCATAACATCAATATTAGGTTATGGAAAATTTATGATATTTTAATAAAATAGATTGTTTTTTACTGAGTATTTAAAATACAGTTTTTGAGTTTTCATTGTGTTTAATGAAATCATGATTATATAATAATTATTTTAACATTATGGTAGAATAATTTATATTAAAATATGAAATTTGGTTTCCCAGGTGGCCAAAACCTTTGTAAAATACCATGATAAATCCCATGGGTTTTCAAATACCATCGATTAGGTGTACTCGAGAAATAATAAAAACTCCCCCTTTTTTACTATTAATACCATGCCATTTTTTCGTTTCCTTTCATTCTGAAAAAATTACCTAGGAATAATTTATATTTTTAACTCCAAATTAGTTCACCCAAGGTCCCCTCAAGCCTCTAATGTCCTGAACATAGAGTTTGAGAAGTTTCTATTCAAGGTAAGGGAATTCTCAACTATGCATTTCCATTCAAGTTATATTTTATGTGGTATATCTTTAAATTTTCATACCATGTTAAAATTTAAATTTTATTATTTTCTTATGCTATATTATAGATCTTTTATTAATTTTAGACCCGTGTACCCTCATTCTTTAATGTTATCTAAAACCATTTTTCATAATCGTCATGATGTAGAATTTTCATCTCAAAATCTCTCTCTTTTTCTTAGAAAATTAAATTATTTTTGTTCTGTGAATACCCAAACTTATTTCATTCCAAATTTATTAAAAAATATATAATAATAAGTCATTTTATTGTGGAATTTCAATATATGAAACTTTCATGTTCTTTATATTTTTATAAATGACTTAACGATCGTGTTTTTTACACTTCTTAAAATTCCATAATTTTGATATAAAACCCATTTTATTTATTATCTATGTGTTATTTATAAATTATATGATTATGATATATTTGGATCACATGGAAATAAGGACATATTATTAATGTAACCTAATATATCTCAAAATGATTAGATAAAGAAATTAGTCTTTAGAGATGAGAAGTTTATTATACCTTGTTGAATAACCATAGTAATTTTTATGAAACTTGTGGGATTGACATTGGTGATTTGCATATGAATGTATAAAATAAATTTTTTATCCAAATTTTTAAGATATTATTCATATTATTATTATCATAATATGGCTATTTCTCATACCTTTATCATATTTCATCATGTTTATATTGTATTCTCATAATCTCACAAGAAAATTATTTTCTTAGATATCATTTAATTGAACTTCTACAAAACCTTTCCTTTGTTGTATGTCCCCGTGTTATGAGATGAATTAATTGAACATAGTATGAACATTTCAGAAGTCATTACAATCAAATTAAAATTATGCTATATTTTCCATGTATTATTTACTTATTTTGAAGACACTAGAATTTAAATATCCTCTATTTGAAAAATGTCATGAAATGTTTGGTAAACAATGGTGGGATTTCATAGGCGGTATAAAATGATTGTTTACATATTTTTGAAAATTAGGATAATAAATTCTTGTGAATAACTCTATATTCATGTTTAAATATAGGAATACTAAATCATATTTTTGTGAAATATTATATATGTTGTTTCCAAACAAATAAATCCATGTCTTAATATGAATAAGTGGGTATGGCTCTTGTAAAGATGTATCTTGGGGTTAAACTAGAAATCACTACTTTTAGTTAGACTCTAATATAAAATGGACCAAGAAAATGTGACATCCTACACTCCTAGGATGACACTCCATGGGGAGACATTTGACTAATCATGTGATTTTTATGAACCATTACGAAGGATTTATAGAAAATGTAATTGTTGATAATGAATGATGTAATTTTGAATGATGTTTTAAGAAATAAAAATAATTTAGAGTTATTCAATTGTTAAATGAAAAAATATTCTCACTATTGTTTTCTTCTTTTTTATAAAGGTAGGAAATTCGATGAACTGCAAAAATAATGACCGCAATGGACCATGCAATGACAGCCGTCAAATGGAATTTAGAATGAAAACTTTTACGACAATGAGGAATTAATTGAATCAAGTTATAGGAAATTACATTAATCAAGATGATAAACAAATTTCAACAAAAAGGGAACAAAATTCCGTTGAATCATTAATGTTTCAATGACCACTAACATTTAGTAGATGTACTTAACCATTTATTTCATAATAGTTGATATGCTCTATAGAAAAAATATTATTTTATACTATGTTGTTCTAAATAAAAACAATTAACCTTAGATATTTACTACTTCGAGGGAGAAGCTGCTCAGTAGTGGGAACTGATTAAAAACATAAGGACATGATGCAAGATTGATTAAATGAAGTGGGAAGAGTTTATAGGGATCTTATTCAATTCGTATTTTCCTATTTATATGAGAAAAAAATGGAGAAGTAATTTCTTGAGATGGAGATATTGGAGAATGAATCTGTTGTAATATGTGATATGAACATAAAAACACATTACCATTACACCTCAACCATTTCCATGGATACTAAAGGGGTGGTTGATATATTTTTTGGTAGAGTAATACCACATATAGAGAAATATTAATTCAACTAAGACTGTGATACCTATAAGGAGATCATGCAGAGTGCTATGAACATCAAACTACAGTTTAGTGAGACGTAGTGGTGTAAAAAATCCAATGAAAATAACATATTAATGGTTCCATGCATGGGGAGCTACTTTGATCATGGAACAGGAGGAATGGAAGTGTATCTTTCCACATTTAATAATTGATTGAAGATTCATTTGGGGAAATGACTTCTCTGAATTGGGATATGGCACACATTTAGAAGAGATGGCTATTTTTCTCAAAATGTTTATAGTTAGGTGAATCGTTAACTTCTCAAAACTAAAGATAAAGGGAAGATAATGTAGGCCATACCTAAATTCCAATGAATCATGTGTGGACATGTTGTGTATGTTTCCAATCACTACTAAAATCCATGGTTAGGGGAGGTAAATCACAATTATCTACAACATAGTCTAAGGGAGAAAGGTTATGATTTTCCCATCACGACGACTAAAATTGAAGTTCCATTTTATACAATGTTGGGTACTCTTTTTTTCTCTAAATTATAGAAAGTAACTTGTTTGATTAGGTTTCTATGAATTCCTTTATTTACTCCATGTTTGCAGTAAATATAAAATCAATAGTTGAACTTATAAAATTATAGTTATTAGTCAATACTCTTGGAAATATTTAACAACCATTAATAGTGTTTAAAAACTCAAGTATTTACTATAGTGATCATAACCTTATCACAAATATAGTAGTCATTACCATGATGGAATTCAACATTATACTAGGTATGTACTATCTCTCAAAGTATAATTCTATTATAAAATTAAGAAAGTTAATCCAGATAGTCTTGAATGAAAAACCAATAGTTATCTTCCATGCAAAGATATATCGACCTGATTATTGTCTAAAATAAGCTCATATATAATTATTTATAGAGTTAATTTGAGAATAAGAACATGGATATGAGAATATATAGATAGATAATGTTCTAATAATTGAATAAAACATTTACATATTCCCTAATTTGTTACCTGTAAATCCACCATTAAGAGAGGTAGAGTTCTCTATTTAACTTGTTCTTGGATTGAAGCCTATTTCAAAAACCCCATATAGAATTTAATATATATAAATGGATGAATTAATGAATAATATAAAATATCTTTAGGGGATGGGGTTTATCCAGACAAGTGTGTCTCCCTAAGGAGCACATGCTCTATTTGCAATGAAGAATGATGGATCAATTCAGCTATGAATTGATTATAGGGAACTTAATGAGGTCATAATATATAATAAGTAACCTCTTCCAAGAATTGATGATTTATTTAACTATCTTCATGGGTCTCAATTATTCTCTACAATTAATCTTCGACCTGCTTATCATTAATTGATGGAGAATAAAAAAGATATTCAAATAAACAACTTCCAATGATGATATGAGAATTATGAGTTTTTTTATTCACATTGCATTGACAAATGCACCGATTATTTTTATGGATTTTTATTTATAGAGTTTTTAAGGACAATGTTGATAATATTGTTGTAGTTTTCTACTAATTATATTATAATATATTAAAATAGTTGGGAGGAGCATGAGGATCATATAAGGGTTATTTTGGAATCTCTATAGAACGATAGGCTTTTTGGATGTTTCTGAATAAGTGAATTTTGGTTACAACAAGTTCTTTTCTGAGGGAAAATTGTAACCAATGAAAGAATCATAGTTGAGCCTACAAAGGAAAATTCTGTATAGATGTGGCCTCATCCAATAAAAGTAACTAAGATTCATAGTTTCATTAGTTTAGGATGATATTATAGTAGGTTTGTGAAAAGAATCAAATTACATTCCAATTCACATACTATGTTATCTCAAAAATATGTTATGTTCATATAGGAAATGGTGTTTGAAGAAAGATTCCAATAGCTAATGAAGAGATACTTTATTGAACCTATGTCAGATCTACCCTCAATTGGATGAGTATTTATTATTTTTAGCTAATCATATCTAAATGAGATTGGGTGCATCCTCTTACAAAATGAAAAACTCATTTCTTATACATCTCGACAGTTGAAGCCTCATGAGAAGAATTTTTATAAAAATGATCTTGGGGTGGTTGTGGTTTTTTTAATGATATAGAATCATTATATTAATGGGGATATGTGTGATATATATGCATTCCATCAAAATTTAAATATTATTTTAATGGTAAATGAATTGACCATGAGATAAAGGAGTTGATTGGATCATATTAAAAATTATTATTATTCAATTGATTATCATCCTAGAAGAGAAAACAATGTTGCTTATTCATTAATTAGGAAAGATTTTATTGTTCTATAAATAATGGGAATTCAATGAGATAACTTGATCAGAGTCCTAGTGAAAATGGACGAGGGAATTTTATAGGAAAGACATCATCAACCCTATCCAGAATGATTTCTCAATCATCATTATTAGATAACATCATGAAAATATAAAAATAAGATCCTTTGTTACGAAATTATTCTATGGTTATAAAGGTTTTGATGTTTCCTGAATTCCATATTTATCAAGAAGGTCTACAGAAATATCATAAAATTCCATGTGTTCTATCTTTTCAAGAAATAATGAAAGATCTGGTGGATGATGATCATAGCTCTAAATTATCTATACATCATGGAATTAAATAAATGTAGATAGAACTTTATGATCATTATTCAACAGATAATATAAAAAGGGAGATTATTAAGTGAAATACAGGGGGACTTTTATGTCATAAAGCGAAAGTAAAGTGACAACTTCTGAGAGAGGTATTACAACAACTACATATACTAGCCCAAATGTTAAAAAATATCACTATGGACATTGTCTTAGGTCTCCTGAGAACATCGAAAGGAAACAATATGATATGGGATATAGTGTATTGTCTCACAAAAACATCTCATCTTATATTTATTCAGGATGATTTCACTCTTGATCAACTTTCCGAGATTTACGTAAAGGACGTGGTAAGACAAAATGGATTTCTACATTCTATCATATCTGATTGTGATCAAAGGATGACATAAAAATAGTAGAAGTGTCATCAAAATGTTCTATGTACTAAATTGAATTTCATTGAATCCTATCACACCCATAATATTGGCCAGTATGAAAGGAATATTCATTCACTTGAGGTATTTCTCATATGAATATAGAGGTGGATGGGTTAAAAGTATCCCTTTAGTTGAGTTCTCTTACAACAAAAACTTCCAATCTACCATTCAAATGAAACCCTACGAAACTCTATATGGGAAGCGATGTAGAACTACTAAATGTTATATGCATCTAGTGAGGGAATTTTTCATGGATATTTTTTTTCCAGAGATGATAGAAATGGTTCATGAAATCAAAAAATGCATTAAGGATTCTTAGAGTCGGTAGAAGAGCTATGATGACTACCATTGAAGGGAATTAGAGTTTGATATTAGTGATAAATTATTCCTTTGAATTTACCGATATAATAGATTCTTTATGTTTGGGGATAAAGGGATGCTCAGCAGTAGGAAAATTTACACCTATAAAATCCATGACCGTGTAGGCATATTTCCCTATCAGCTTTAAATTATTCAAAATATAACTCAAGTTCATGATGTATTCCACATATATTTCATTAGGATGTACATAAATGAACCTTCATGTGAACTGAATCCAAAGGTGGTACAATTGTAACATGTCCAATCTTAGGAGGAGTAGTTGGTAAAGATCTTGGATCAAATACACAAGCTTCTATGTAAAAATACTTCCCAACATGTCATAGTCTTAGGTAGGAACAAAAAATATGAATAATTCATGCGGGAACCAGAGAACACTATGAGGGAAAAGTGTCCATTCCAATTCTCTTTTAAGGGAACAAGTTGAAAATTTGAAAATGAAATTTATTGGGGGTAGAATGTAATAACACGAACATTTTGAATAATAATATGATTCATGAAAATGTATGCTTTATTGTGTCATATTCAATAAAAATTTATAAATAAAATTGATGTGTAACAATCATGGTTTGACTATTATATGATCATTTGTTAATATTACTATTGTAAACCATAATAATTTTTAATATTATAATTATTGTGTATAAATAGAAATGATACTAGACAATTAATTGAAAAATAAGAGTCATTAGCCTCTACCAGTAGAATCGTTCCATACAAAGCCCACTAGTCAGAGCCTAGGAAGGTGGTAGCATCACTAGCCCTTACTATGGAACATTCCCAAGCTGAGCTTCAACATGATATGATTAAATGAAATATCCTATAGGTGAAGTTAAATTTGATAGAAATAACCACTCGACCAATGTTGTCTGAGCCGCCCTAAGATTATAACCCCATTTCACACATTGCTTTAAGGTCTTTTATAGTTTTTATGAGGTGTTATGTAATAAGGACTTAGTTAAATTATTTAATTACTTTAGAAAAATAACAATTTTATTTAATCATTTTTATTTTTACGAATATTTTTTCTTAATAAGATATATGATTAATTGAGAAAAATTTGATAAATTTATTTTTTAGGTAATAATTTTACTTTTATGATATTTTTCATACATAAAGAATTATTACGGTAAAAAAATTTTCATTTTAGTATTTCAAATTGAAAAATAATTCTAATATTTTTTTTAGTATTTTTTCATAAATTTCATTTTATTAATGAATATTTAAAAATGTTAATTTTAAAATTCATTTTATAGATTATTTAATTGATACTTTGAATGTTATTTCTGAAAACAGACATACAAAGTTTTGAACAGTAAGAAATTTAGAGTATGATAAGATCAACATAATATTTGGTGATTATTATCTTATAAATAGAAATATTACCCTTATAAATAGTATTATGAGAAAGTCAATTGTAGCATCACCTAAGAAATTATAAATATAATTTAGGTATCTTGAATGGTTATGTTATATAATAATATAAGTAAATAATTGTTTTAGAAATTATTAATTAAGTATTATTATTATTTTTTGTAAATAGTGGTTTCACATAAAAGTTAAAACAATAATTTTTAAAATATTATATCCATAAAATAGAGTTAATTTTTTATTTTATAACATTGATATTATATTAACGTGAATTTATAATAGTTTATAAAAAATAAATTTCATTTATTAGTAAAAATACAGTTTCTCAGTTTTTAGTTTGTTTAATGACTTCATAATGATGTAATATGTAATTTAAAATTATGGTAAAATATTTTGGATTAATATATAATTCCAGGTGTCCCATGTGGCAAAAACAATGGGAAAATTCCATGGTCATGTCCACGGTTTTTCAAATACCACAAATGAGGTCTCCTTAGAAATTAATAAAAAGATCCCTCTATTTTAATATAAATACCAAGCCATATAATTGTATACTATTATTCCAAATTAATTACCCACAATGATATGATAGTGTTACCTCCCAATGAGTTCACCAATGGTTCCCTTAAATCCCCCAAGGTCTGTATCCTAGTGTTTGATAAGTTACAATTCACAGTAAGGGAATTATCATCTTCTCTTTTCCTTTCAAGTTCTCTTTTATGTGGTATGTGTTTCCAATTTACAAACCACGTTCTTATGGTAATTTTATTTTGTCCTTATAAATTATTTAGCGTATTTTATTAATTGGATACCCCTATACAATATCTTTATAATGATTTATAAAACCATGTTTCATAGTCATTATGTTATAGAATTTTGTCTCAAAATCTCTATCTTGTTCTCAAGAAATTCATATATTTTATTTATGTGAATACCCAAAACTACTTCATTATAGGTGTACTTATCATGGAATAAAAATTATTTATATGATTATAGAATTTATATATATAAATCAATTATTTCTTTTCTAGGGGTTATAAATTAAAAAATGATCACGATTTTAAGAACATTTTAAAATGCCACTATTTTGACATGAATCTCATTTCATTTATCTTATATGTGTTATTTATGAATTCATTGATTATGATATATGTGGATAACATGAAAATAAATACATATTAAGGATCAAACCTGATATCAATATAATTCATTGGTTAATGAAATTAATCACTACATATGATAAGTTTATGATACATTAGTGATTGACCTTGGTAATTTTTAAAACACCATGGGGACGAACTTGGTTTGTATTCTTATAAATGTATAAAATTAATTTTTTATCCACATCTTGTAGTTATTATTCAATTTAATATTGTAATAATATTATTATTTAACATTCTATTGTGATATTTCTCCATTTTATTTTTGTATTCTCTGAAACTCAAATGTATACTGCTTTAAGGGTTTTCCTTTACTGGGTCTTATGGTCACCCTTTCTGTTAATGTATTTCCCAAGGTAATGAGATGCAGTAATTAAACATAGGATGAATATTTCACGAAAAACTTCATGTGTCATAATATAACTTTATAGTATTTCTTTTACTATGTATCTTATTTCCAATACACATGACTTTAAAAATCCTCTATTTGTAAAATTTAATGAAATGTTATATGATAAGAATCTGGGATTTCATATAATAATCATTAATAATATGAGTCCATCAATATATACACATGTAAAACACCCATTCTGTGGAAATATATTGACCATATTTTCCCATATATAAAATTTTTCCATTCATTGGTCACATTTTCCTTGGTACAAATGTGGTTGGAATTACTTTTCAAAAAATTCACAAGAGTACCACTCCTCCTTGACTATAAAAAGTCCTCTTATCCAACCACTTCTACAAACCTCTCATAAAAACGTGGATGATCCAAAATATGACCACATAGCCTCCCAAAATACCTCCCTTCCTCCTTGAATCATTTCTTTGCGAAGAACTTCTTTCAAGGAATCCCTTCAGCGCAAACCAAAAGGACTTACCCGATTAAGAGGTAATACCCTCCCTCAAACTCTGTTATTTTATTTTCTTTGTAAAATCCCTAATATATTCTTATTACATTATTATATAAAACACTACCATACTCAATATAATAGGTTTTCTTAATTATAATTTTTTGGCCTACACTTAGACACACATCCATCTAATGTGTGATGAGTATACTGATTATATATACGACGAACTACCACCTCAATAAAGGATGATAGTTCATTTTTTCATTGCAAAATATAATGTTTGAAAATATGATTAAAAACCTATTGAAATATTCTATGTATAATATTTATTTTATCTTTAATAATTTTAAATCCATTTAAAATACATATCTATGTACTTTCTGTTTTTTGTAAATGGTATAATTTTGTTTGAGGAAGTGTGGACTACCGCCCCCTCCAAGCGATGTGATTCATTCAAACACTATATAGAACATATTAAGAATGTTTTTATTAATATTTTATGATATATATTTTATATTAATTCTATTTTAATTATAATAATTAAATTTATATATATTACATTTACTTAATTCATTTCAATACAACAATAAAATGAAAGCAATGTTCATGCGTATGTAAGACCTTCCATCTCCATGAACAGAGTATTCCATTTAATAAATATATATATTAAAAATATTTTTATAATAAACATATACTAAATTTATATTATATTCCTATCTTGTTTTATAATCTAGAAATCGTGATATAAGTATAAGGACCATAGATATAACAAATTAAGATAGAACTCAACAACAAAACAAATATTACCCGAAGCGTAACCTTAACATGAAATTGTTTTCAAATGGGAAATATAAGGCCATAATAAATAAATATATAGTATTAAATATAATAATATGGTAATTTAAAATATTTAAAATAAACATAAATTTTTCTATACATGATGTTTGAATGGGTACAATGAGAGTTAAGACACAAGGTAGGGAATTTCATATCACTTTTTATATATGTTAGATACAAGAAATTTTAATGAATCTTTTCTATTGTGTGGTGTATATAATTAATAATAATGTATTATATTATTATTTTACAGAAATTTATGGGTATTTAAATATATTTACTATTATCCCTCTTTCATGGGGTTTATTTTTCAAAATTTTCCAAATCGGTTAGATATATTTGTTTTAATATGCCTTCATTGAGACACATATTTTGTTATGCACATAATACATTTTTCCCTAGATTATATACCCCCATTTTAATTGTTATATTGTTAATCTACTTACATTATGATATTGTAATCATTATGTAATAGGCGTTTCTTAAATTGAGAGTTTGACCCCATGTTTCTATGATATAAGAGATTCATAAAGCAATCTCATCATTTTTTCAAGATTGTTTATGTTTATTCATTTTTTTGTTAAATCATATGATCCATCATTCAAGAAACCTCACTAATGTCCATTTCATCTATTTATTCAGTATATATTCATGTATTTGTACAATTTTTCACCTCTTTGGTGCATAATAATTTTATGAATGTATTTTTAAGGAAGCCTACCTTTACGCTCTCACCGATCAGAAATTGGTGTTCATTCAAAACCATGTTTTCCAAAAATGATTTCCAAAAATTTTAGAATATTAACATATAATATTTAGGTTTATTTTTAACGGTTTATTCTTTTAAAAATATTTATGGGGAATCTTCTTGTAGTTTTCTGAACAGATTACTTTTTTTCCTTTTTATTATAAAAAAGAAATGGTAGTTTTACCTCGTATGGAATGTATAAATATATGCCACTTAATTTATATTAATAATATTTGTCATGTTTCAAAATATTTTTTAAAAAAAATTAACATTAATTTTCATAGAAATTGTTTTCAAAAAGATTTTAATATTCTTCTATGTTTTTAAGATAAAATTTTATCAAATATTTTCAACCATATTTTCTAAATATTTTCAATATAATGGTTATTGAAATGTTTTCAATCCTCATTTCAATGTTTTCAATGGAAATGTTTTTTAAATTTTTTTTATTGTTTTAAAAAAGTATTATAAATGTTTTGAATTCTTCTTTAAATGTTTTCAAAAAAAAAATTATAAGAAATGTTTTACAAAATTCTTTAATGATAATTTTATGATTTTTCAATAAAATGGTATTCAATATATATTCCATATTTAATTTTATCATTTAAATAATGTTTTAGAAGAAAATTATTTAAAATGCATTCAAGAAACCTTTATATGATTAAATGTGTATTCAAGGGAAACGATTTCCATAATTATTTTAATCATTATTCAAAAATAATAAAATTATTTGAAAAGAAAATTATTTTCAAAAGGATTTAGTGTTGAAAATAATTATTTAGAGAAATAGGAAATTTTTATCAAGAAACAATTTAAAGGATATTTCAAAATTATTTTCCTTCCAAGATGACATAAATTTATGTTAATGATTCTTTTTTTGGGAAATTATTCATTTTTTAGATTAATATTATTTCTTTGAATTGTTTAGGATTTAATGGAATGATGTTTATGAAAACCATTTCTCCTTCATGAGTAATATAGTTTTGAAACAAACTTTAATTCAAAGGTTATCTTTTTGATGGACTGATTATAAAAACTATAAAATTTTCCATAGGTTACAATATGATTATATAATTTTTATACCCATTATATTTCATGGGGTATTATATGATTGTTTATTATTCTATGGCACATGTATGAATGATTTAACTTTTATGTAGGTGAGAAGTATATCTCCCTCCAATATATTAGGTAATATTTATATATCATGAAATATACTAATATGGGACGTGGAGTGATCCTCCAATTCTATGATAGCCATGAGAGTGAACCTAGACTACCAAAATTGTAAGAGGAGTGAAATAATGATACTACGATTTCCATGGGATTGAACCATGGCCAGAACAATAGTATGGGGAGTGAACTAATACTACTAATATGGTCTTGGAACCAGTGACTTGTCTATTGTTGAAATAATACTATATCTTCTTGTGTCTTCCATAATTCCATGTTTTATCTATTTGTTTTACATTCATGGCTTATGCAATTTATTTACTTATGATTCGTGTCTTATCATATACCATGAATTATGCTAGGAATCATATATATGATATTTGAAATGTATGGTATGATCATAAATTTTCATAAGTGTGTTCTCATAAACATATTCTCATGGTTATTATTACATATTTCTCTTTTTTACCCTTACTAATCATCTATGATCACCACTTTTTATGTTTCCTTCCCCATTAAATGAACATATTTATTATATTTGATGTTTTTAAGAAGGTTTTATGACAATAATAGCCTGCTGGGATATCTTTTATATCACATATGTACTATTGTTCCTATTTCTATGCTTCCAAAGGCACTAGACTAATACCGTCTTTGGGTGTCTGATTGTATAATGTTTTAATTTTCAAAAAAAGTTATTTAATGTATTTTTCTATTAAGATTGGTTAGTTATTGTCTTTATGAGGTATTATAAAAATATTAAATTTTCATGTGTATACTTTTTGGTAATTATATAAATAAATGTCATGTGAGGAAATTGGGAGTAGGGAATAATCATAGTTATATGAGTGATGATTTTTATGATAATGGCGAGATAACAAATTACATGGGAAAGGAAAGAGGCATTATAGAATAAGGTTATGAAACCTTTGTTATGGCTTAAGAATGTGGTGGAATAGTTGATAATTTAATTTAATGTAATTATACAATTATGTCATATATATATTTATATATTGTATATTTTTTTCATCAAGTATTTTAAATAATATGATAAATAGTACAGATGGGACACAAAAATGATTTTATAGAAAGGTAAAAATTTTTATATGGGAAGATAAAAAATAATATATTCCACATGATGAGATAATATTTTTTTGGATAATGTTATGGTTGATATAAATATGTAAAATATAGGATACTGATTACTTTGAAATAGATTAACGATTTTCCCATAATGTGGTCTATCCTATCGTGGAAGGAGTTTATGATATTTTTTATTTAAATAATATATCCAAAAATCATTAGAATAAGGTAGAATAAACATTTTTTATATTTATTTATCGTAATTTAATTGATTAGAATTTTTAAATACAAAATCATTATGAATATATTCACATGATTGTTATATGACAATTAGGAACTACTTTATGACATATGGGGGATAAATTTGGAACTAATTTTGAGAAATTTAGTGACTTCCTTTATAATGTTTTTGATTTTCAACATTTAGAAGGGTTACAATGTTAACCATTTATTGGATGGTTTTGGTAACGATATGATGAGGTTTTAGTGATTAATGTTTTATCTCCCCATATGATGATTTTTTAATATTTGATAACAAGAAAAAACCAATTTTCTTCAATGAAAACTAAATATATACAAAAGTAAATTTAATTATTTATGGATCTCATCATCCATTAGTTCTTTAGTCACAACAAATTAACCTTCATTTATGGAGTAACATATGAAGTGTATAATTGTTCTAGAGATAACTAAAGAGTAAGATTGGGACTTCAAAATGGAATGAAATAATGTAAGTATATCTCCTTGTGATAATTACTCATGTTTTGTTAAAGGATAGTAAAATAATAATTTCCTGTTATCATCATTTTTTATGATGACAATAAAATATTAACGACTATTTGAGTTATGGTTTTATTAAAAGAAAAATTATCTGGATCACCAAATATCTTATGATCAGTGATATTTATCATTATAAGTATATATATTCTTTTCTTCAATATCCAAATCTACTACTATGTCCCACAATGAGTAAACCTTATTATGAGTTACGTGGGGTAGCCTTTATGTTTCCAACATTAAATTTTTAATGAATGTTTTTGTATTAATTTGTGAAATATGGGTTACTATGAAAGGAAATTTCATTTATTAGAATATTGATGATGATGATGAATTTTGAGGGATAGTTAAATTTAATGGGGGTATAATGTCACACCATGTGTTTTTATGAATTATTTTTTTCAAATAAATTATAATTTTTTGATGGATTTTATAGAATGTTACTAATAGTTATTCTTTCTTCATACACAGTAGTAATTTATTCTTACAATAAATGAAACACATAGGTTATAATGTGGTATACACAACACTATGTTTGTATTCTTTTACACACAACGCTGATTTCCTTTAATATCTTTTGTTTGAGGAAAGACATAGTTTTACCAAACTACAATATATTATTAATATTATGGAAATATTATTATACTTTTCACCTAGACGCTTGAATGGAATTTATGAATATAATTAAATACATTATGAAAATATTTGTTACTCATGTATATAAAATGAATTAGTTTGTATACAATTAATTTTAAATGAATACATGAACTATTTACAAATAAATAGACTCATTTTCTAAAAATAAACTGTATTTGTATATAAAACATGTTTCATGTTAATAAATTATAAAAACCAATTTTTATGAATATTTACAATTTAATTTATATAATATATGTTAAATATCTTTTTTACATTCATCTAATATATTTTATAGTGATTAGATAATAATAAACACAATTTTATGAATAAAAAGATGTATTTTGGTACAAGGTGGTCTTACCTCCACTTTACAGAAAAATTGATTAAAAAATAATTTTTGACACATTTATAATTTATAATTGTAAAATAAACAAAATTTATGAAATATAAAGTTTAAAATAATAATTGGGTTAATATTTTTAAAATTGTCTATGATGTTTCCTTTTTTGATAAATAGAGTATAATACATAATGTTAATTGAAATTAGATCTTTTGTTTAATTTATCTATATTGATAAATTAAATTCATATTTTTTATGTATATTTAGATTAAATATCAATCTAATAAAATAAATGAGTAAATTATAATCAATTTCACATTAAAATTTGATAGGAAACCATTTCAATATTTTCATCATTTTCCACTTTTAAAATCTATTGTTTCATCCTGTCTATAGGATTAATTATAAAATAATTTCATCACTTATGTGATTATAATTTTTATTAAAGGATTAATTATTTTTAATAAACACAATTTATAATGTATAATAACATAAAATAATGTGTTTCCAAAAGTATTAGAGTAAATTATAAATTTAATCACGACAATTAAAAGTAAAATGAGTTCACCAATGGATTTATATATAACTATAATAAAAAACATTACAATTAAACTTGTTAAATACCAAATAGATGTATAAAAATTTACCTTATAAATTTTTTTAGCGAATATGGTTCATTATTTTAGGAATAATATTTAAGGGAAACCTCCCAATACTGTTTACCTTTTCATATTTACAAAAATAACAGTCTCCCTCCATTATAAAAGGTCATTCACTCTCCC
Source organism: Viscum album (assembly GCA_963277665.1). NCBI lineage: Eukaryota > Viridiplantae > Streptophyta > Magnoliopsida > Santalales > Viscaceae > Viscum > Viscum album. The sequence goes on along the minus strand of OY728133.1, from coordinate 2,056,604,637 downwards.
CATATCATCACACATATCATTCCATTTGGGTTTCCCATACCTATACAATTATCATAACAAAATCTATCCTTTAATATCAGAATCCTTACATTGGGTATAAATCTAATCTCATATGTTCTTTCGTATAACCCTAAATGAGTTACTCGGAAAACGAGATAACATTCATCAACATGCATTTTTGTTTTGTTTCTTTCTTAAAACCATTAAATTATTCATATAAAAAGATTATATAATAGTTTAATCATCCAAAATATATATTATTTTTTATATTATTTCTACTATCTATAATGTCACACAATTACATCAAATTTAATACACTATAATTTTTCTTGTGTACGGTGGGTTAGCGACTCATGAACTGATGTCATTCGTTCTTCCATTACCAACATTCATATTCGGTAATAATGATTGATTCAAAGTTTAAATAAGATATATATATATATTATATTTTTATGTATATATTATTATATAATTATTATATAATAGAAAAAAATATTCTTTCTATTTTATGATAATATGATAACATCATTCGTGTGTACGATGTATTACCACCACGGAAAAAGATGTGATTCATTCACACATTACATGGAAAGTATTAAGGGTGTTTTTAATATAAATATGTGTTATATATGAAATAAAAACTAAACTTAATTTATAACTTATATATATATACATTAATTTTCATTATTCCAATATGAAGAGTAAATGGAAACAATGTTCATTCGTATGTTCAACTTACTATCTCAAAAAACGGTGTATTTAATTTATTATTTACATAATTTATATATTAATATATATACATAAATACATAAATACCTAGTATAAATGATATTTAATACATTTTTTACATTATTTAATTGAGTAAATTTTGTTCAAATAAATTTAAGAAAAAATCACACGTCCAAAAATATACGAAAAAACAAATCAGTTAATACCTAAAACATAGCTTTAACAAGAAATTATAAACAAAACGATAATATAAGGATGTAATTAAATTTTATATGTTGTACTATATATGAATATTTATCAATATTATATTCATGATAAACTTTTTTTATTTTTATTTAGTTTAGAGCATGTCTGAACGAATTCGTGACTTAAGGTAAGGGGATTGCTTTCTCACTTTTATTTCTGTTAGACTTATTCCATATTAACCACTCATTTATTTTTGGGGTGTATAAAGTTCCCTATAAAATTTTATTTCATGAATTTAAATTATTAATTATATTTAATGTTCAAAAAAACTTATTCTTTCAAATATTTATTTATTTAAAAGCTACTCCTGTCATAAGGGATTTCCATCTCACTTTTATTTTTTTGAGATATATAACATGTTCACCACATATTTCTTATATGTGGTGTGTATACTACCCGTGGATGTTTTTATGATTTTTATAATGAGAATTATGGGTATTTGCAAATCAATTTTATTATCTATCTTTCATGATGTTTGGGATTAAATATTACCCAATTCTATAAGAGTTTATTTCTTGAATTTCATCATTTATTGTTATTGTTTATGATTAAGATACCATGCATGAAATAATATGACTCATCTATCAATAATTGTAATGATGTTTCTTATAATAAATTTTTCCATGATATCTTAATGTAATGGAACCATTTTCTCCCTCTTCGGTACATAAGATAATATGTAAAATGTTTCTAATACAATATGACATTATTTCTCTCTTTGGTATGATATATAGTTTCCTTCAAAACCATGAACTATAATTTTTTTTAAAAAAATTTCCTTTATGTGACTATGATTTTTAGAATTCATTTTCCCCATGTATTACCTTTTTATAAGAAATGGATTTAAATATTTTATCCTTGTCATTTTCTGATAAAGGCTTTTTTCACATTAATTGATAATATGAGATGAATAATTATTTTAAAAAATATATCATTTATAGAACTCTCCACCATCGTGAGAAATTTATTTTTTGGAATATTAATATATATTTTTTAGAGAATATTTTTAAAATAATATTATTTCTAAAATTTTTTATGGTTAAATATTATTTTAAAATATTTTCAACTATTCCATTATTATTTTCCAAATCTAATATTAATGAAATATGTTTTCAAAGGGTTTTTTATTTAAAGAAATTTATTTTAAATATGAAATTATATTTTCATCAATAAATATATTAAATAATTTTTAATGATTTATTCTTATGTTTTCATTGTGAGATTTAGAGAAAAATATTTCTAAAAAGTTTTTTGTATGAAAAATGATTTTCAATGTCATGTTATCTTCCCTTATAAAACAATCCATGTGATAATTAAAAATAATTCTCTATATTAGATGAAATACATTGATATATATTATTATTTCTTACAGATATTATACAAGGACACAATTTCATTTCATTCATTTAATGGTTAATGTTAATGATGAGAAGTTATTTATGAATCTAATTTATCATCCACATGTATTACAATTTAAAAAAACATCTCGAACCTGATTTATTTTATGTGTTATTTAAAGATAAATTGATTATGAAACTATATTTTTAACAGAAATTATGAAATGATGAAATATTTTTAATACCCATTTCATTGGATGGGTTATGATATGATTTTAATATCTATTTATTTTTATGTATCATGATATGATGAATATTTTATTATCTTGTGCAACATGTAATTTTGATGTAATTATGTGTTGTATGTAACCAATATATCACTTCAATGAATTGGATAATAATTTTTAACTCATTAGTTAAGCATTTTTGGAAGAGGGATTGAACCCAGTTCAGTATGGTACATTTTAATCTATGATAGTATTGGCAGTGAACTTTTACTACATAGAAAGTCATGGTAGTGAATCATAATAACAACGATTGTCTTTGGTGTAATCCTTGGATAATATGAATGTTCAGTTATTGAACCCATCTCATATCCTAAGCTTGGTTCCATGCACTGGTTCCCCGACCTGGACCTCAACATTACCTCATACATTCCTCCATGTATGCTAGAGGTTACAGGTGAATAGAGATGTTTTAATATTAATCAGGAGGATGCTATACTTTCTTTTATCAGAGTATAAACCTGTAGAAAATATGAAATGATAACCTAATAGAATACACATATAAATAAAACAATACCCATATCCTAAGATGAATAAAATATAAATTCTTATTTATACATAACATTAGATATTCTATGATGATGTACATTCCATGTGTCAAAATAAAAATCAAATGTAAAGACACTTAAAACATCCAAGAGGTTCCTGAACCATGTCTAGTTCTCTCTTCCTTGCTTCATCTCCCTCATCCATAAAACATATATCATTTACATGTATCATGTCTTATAATATTAAAATTTATTTTTGTACCAATCAGGAATCCTAAGAAGGATGTGAGTATAACTCGATATGTCACAACCTATAGTTTCGAAAGTAATATCTAGTAAATAAAAAGATTATATAGTATTTTAATGAATAAATAAATGAAATAATGTAAATATGTTTACATTTATTTAATTAATATTTATTTAGCCACATTAACTTCGGGTTCCCAAGGGCAGTTGAACCTCAATATATGCTTTGGCCCATGTAGGATTCTAAATTATCCCAAAGGGATGTTATAAATCTGAATATCTATGTTACCATTACCCATCATAATCAATATTCTAATTTCCATTATACCATTCATCATCACAATTCTTATTTTATTTTCCCGGTTACCATTTATTATCAAAGCTCACATTTTAATTTTGATGTTACCATTAATTATATCATTTTGAATATGAATGTGCATGTTTCCATTAATTATCACCATTCACATATGAATATACATGTTACAACTAATTAAAAAGATTCATATTTTATTCCTTTAATTAATTCAATAATTAATTAATAAGATCAAGTCCATTAAATAAATCAATAATTAATTAGTCATTTCATTGACTCGTGACTAATTCAGTAATTATTTTATCATCACAACAACCTTAATTAATTTAACAATTAATTTATCATATCAATCCCATCAACTAATTATTTTATTAATTATTCCATATTCACAACTGCAATATTAATAATTTGACAAGTAGTTTATCAGCACAATCCATTTATTTATTTCCCTAATAAATTAAATATATCGGTATAATTAATTCATTATCTAACTAATTAATCCATACACACAGTATCAATATTAGTAATTAACAATTTTTTTTATAATCACTATCCCCTTCATTAATTCCCCAATTAATTAAACACATTAATCCCATTATTTAATTCTCCAATTAATTAAACCATATCCACAAACCCAATATCACATAATTAATTCAAAAAATAATTAATTAATATATATAATTATAATATTCCTAATTTCACTTTATCCTCAATTAATTAAATCACAAAATTAAATAATTCAATCAAGAACACAAAAAGAAACCTACAATTAAAATCCTATAATTACATATACATAATTCCAATCATATCTTTGATATTTTTATTATAGATCATGTATCTTGAAATTGATGAAGAACCCTTACCAATGGAAAACCCCAATTGATGTATGATGGTCAAATAAATATTTGAATAAGAGATATAGGACAAAACCATAGATTAATATCATCCCCCAAACCCAATATTATTAAAGTATCAATTGCTTAATTGGAAGAATGATTAGTGGAGGGAACCAAAGAAAAAATGTCTTACCCGGTACCGAGCACCAATATACAATGATTAGAGTAAAAGAAATCACTCGACCTTTTCTAAGAGTCTCCATAGGGTTTGTAGGATGAGAGATATATATAGAAACAATTGATAAATATGTAATAAATAATGTCTAAAAAATTGGTATAGAAATTGCACTCTGCATAACGTGATTACACAACATGTAAATATTTTTAATGGAATACAATGAAAAAACCATCTCCTATAATTTATATTAGTAAAACCCACAAACAATTACATGATTTGTAATCCATATACATTCCTTTTACATGATTTGGAATTTATTTCAGCATGTGTTATTTTAAAACCATCAAAAACACTTTTAATTTTTCACATTTCACCATGAACCCCTGAAACACACAACCCATTCATACCTGATCTCAATACTCAGAGAAAAGCATACCTAAAAATGATAGGTTCTTAAAATCACCCCAAATTATACCATCTAATCCATGAACAGTACCCCCAAGCATATATAATATATCGAGTCAAAACATGTTGTCCATTGATCCCCCATCTAGGCTTCTCTCCACCATGTTTCCTCTTGAACCCATCCACATTGCCACAATAATCGAACTATTGACACATTCATTCCCCGAAAGGACATTATCACTGGGATCTAACACACACATTAGATTATACTCAAAGGATGATTCTATATTAAGATCAACATCATCCACATCGATCACGTGTGGAGGTTCATGGTGTTACTACGAAATTTGTGACACATGGAAAACATCATTCATAACACTATTTCTATGTGGAAGTGAAAATAAGTATGACACTGACCTGATTCCCTCTACCACCTCAAATGGTCCAATGAACCTGGGTGTCAGCAAGCCCTACCTCTATATCATGTAATGACCCAACCTGTTAAAAACCGATGGAATACACAATCACACTATATAAACTCTAGGTGTCGTCCATATTAATCAAAGGATGAATTAATTCTAATACGAGTTATACCCATATGCTTATGAATCTGCTGAACCAACACTGATGTATTCTATATTATAGTCAGTCCCAAAAAAACTAACTCACCTGCCTCTATCCAACACAGTGGTGATCTTCATGGAATAACATAAAGAGCCTCATATGTGTCCATATGTATAGTTCTATGATAACTGTTGTCATAGAAAAACACCACCAAAGCCTTTATCTTCTCCAATAACAAAATGATGTCAAGGAAACATGATTATAGCATATCCTCAATCGCATGAATTGTATTCCCTAATTAAAAACATATCCATGTGTGGAATTTCATATTCAATAAAACTTATTTACTAGGAGCCTTATGTAATCCCTACTATAATATAAAAGTAAAATAGGATACATGTTATGAAACAATAGTTTGTGCAACCCCATGCAACTTGACTATAACATGAACATATAGTTCATCTAACTGATCTTCTATGAAAGTCTATTCTATTTGTATGAAATGATCTACCTTAGTTTTTTTTATCAACATTAACCCTCATATCATCATTATTTTGAGGCATCCTTGGACGACATAACACAAAGTCCATATTCACATCACCCCACTTCCAATCATGAATGGGTAACAATTGTAGTAAACCATAAGTCCATTGATGATTATTATTCACCTATTCTTAGTTTTATCTTCATTTCATAAACCCAACTCTCTCCTTTTTCATGATTGACAACGAAATATATCTACATAGGTCATGGAACTTTTTGGTCACACATAGATGTACCACACACTTCGAGGCTTGAGATTACCACATCAAATCTTCCAGTATACTCATTGGTAAAAAAATAGATATCTGAAATAGGTGATCTCATCCTTTAATATGGCCCAATATGAATGTATCTCTCCACCTTCAAGGTTCTCCCTCAGGGCTAAACATTCTAGATTCTCATAAAATCCGTCCCTGGTCGATCTCAATAATATAGACTCTACTGAATCTAATATGAAAGTCATATTCACCTGCCACTTCTAAACCTCAATGTGAATCTCATACCACAATGTTCACCAGTTTATACTTAGCACTAGACTCATGAACCTCCTATGAATGGGTTTCCCTACTCAATGATTAATCCACATTGTGCCCGATTCCTTGTTATATGCTACTTCCAAAACAAATAATCGCATATACTCAACCCACCTCCCCTACTTTATATTCCAGTATCACTAAAAAAATATATAATTCTATATATTGTGATTCATATACACTATATAAATTTATCCCAATAGATAATTCCACCATCACATCAAAGAATAAACCACTACAACCAACATTATTTCAACTTTACGGTTGTTGTATTCATGTGACCTCAACTTCCACAACACATCGCTATAAATAGATGTCTCTTCATCAACACTTATCCAATACCTATCATAGAAGAATAAAAATACACAATAAAAGTCTCACATAGATCAGGTAGGATCATGGTCAAGGTTGATTTCTAGAAGTTCTTTAACTCTTGGAAATCATTCTCAGATGCTCTAGACCAGTCAAAATTTTTATCCTATTGGACAATAATGAATGTGGAAAATCTAATAATGAATATTTTGGGCTGAATATTTTGTAATATATAGTTAATCACATAAATCTATAGATATCGAAAACATTCATGGGGTTCTCCCAACAAACCACTACCTGATCATTCTATGGGTCCACAGACAAACCTTCCTCAGAGATGATGTAATCCAATAAGTTTACCTCATCAATAAAAATTGAAGCATATATAGATTGGCGTAAATAATATTCTCTCTCAGTGTACCCAAGATTATGTAGAGATATTGGTAATGATCATCATGATTCTTTCACTAGAACAAGATTTCACCCATAAACACTAAAAACATGATTCAGGTATGAATGGATGATTTTGTTTGTCGTGGAAATAAATGTTATGGGTGTATTCATCAACCCAAAATACAATATGAAAAAATAATATTGGAAATTCATGATTCTCAAAGAATTCCTTTCTATATCATAATATATAATTCTCAATTGATGATACCATGATCTTAAATAAATACTGGAAAAGATATAAGCTTGTATCAAATTTTCAAACATATCGCTAATACACGGAATATGATACATGTTCTTCATAGTAATTTGGTAAAACTTCTTGTAATCAACACACAAGTGTGAAACCTCATCATCCTTCTTTGCTAACAAAACTTGAGAACAACATGGACACACACTCTTATGGATGAATCCATTATTCACCAACTCATCCATACAGGTTTTATGATAATTAAGATCTACTTGTGTAATTCGTTATGGTCGAATATAAACTGAATCATCCCAGGGCATGAACTCAATTATAAATTCCATATCTCTCTCTGGTGGAATAAAAAATAAATATTCAGGAAACACATCTTCAATTCTATTTCTCTACATGTGGAAATTCATCATTTTTATAACTCTTTCATCTTGGAATAGACTAGAATCATAGGTTGTGAGTTCTCACAATTGTTGAGTAGTTGGCCTTCCTAGGCTATCATGGATTTCCCACACCACATAGTGAATATACATTTCAATGTTATGGGACATTAAGGTTAACCAAACATGGTAAAAGTCTATGTTATTTCTATAGGAGTCTAGATAGTCCATACCCAAAATCGAGTCAAATCATGACAAGTAATGAATATAAAGATCCCATATAAAATGATACATTTCATCTTCAAAGAATATCCCATGCATAAGAAGATATTTGTAGACTGTGTCCTAAGAGGGGTGTTAATCATTAACACCCTTCTCACAAACTCCACCTCTAAACTCAATCTATTTACATGTTGTCCAAATATAAATGAATGAGAGGTTCCAATATGAAATAAGGAACTAACTAATGTAGAATATACCAAAATAGTATCTCTCATCATCGATTGTATAGCCTCGCTATCCATAGGTGTAGGCTATAATACATGAAATTTTATTTCCCCTCTTCCCCTTGATACAGTTCTACTCCACTGTGCAACACCACCTAGCTGATACGATCACCCTTACCTAGAACCTCCATGTCCACTGCCACTACAACCATATTAGTAGAACACCACCTAGAAGCATGATATTCTGTATATGATACCTATACTGAAATCCAATTTTTCCATTATTCACCCTAAATGCTCATCTATTAATAGATATTATGGAACATTTATAGATGTTTTATCTTGTTGATAGACTGGCACTCCAAAGGTGGTTGATAATCGTATCTATGTTAAATTCAAGGCCTACCAAAATAATGAATGATCACTATAGTAAGGTCCTACAAAATCTTCTCTCCTGTATGTCCATTCATCTTTCCACTTTCAAGCCTAATTATCTCCAAACAATGCTTCCAACTCTTATATTTTTTAAAACCTAACCATCCAACATCAACTATTTTATTTCAATAGAAGCCTCCTACAGGTTCCCCTTAGCTATGAGAGCATGATCCACCACCCCAACCAACATATTTAACTGAATAATGTTAACATTAGACAAAATAATTTTTTTTGTATTACTTATAAATGAATCATTGTATTTGTCTCATCCCCTACCAACACAGAATAAAGGAGCTGCAAATTTATAAAGCATCCAACATATTTTATCATGGACAAATTACACTATGTCCACCTCATGAACTTAACTTATCTCTACAACCTCAGTATCATTGGATAAGATTTCTTCAAGAACATATCCATGATGTTTTTCTATAACATACCATTAGTATGTCATGTATTTTTATAATTTTCCCACCATTTATTCTCTAATCCTTGTAGCATATAAACATCCAACATGACCCTCCTCTTAGTGGGGGTCTCTAGATGGTCCAGTATAGTATGGATGGACTCAATCCAATACTTATATCCCTCAATTACACTCTCTCCAATAATAGTCGGAGGGTGATGAAACTAAAAATCTCTCGCAAGGTCATAAATATTTCTCACAACCCTATATGGATCTATTTCCATGAATTTCATGATGTATGAAATGTTATTTTGGAACATCTCCCCAACTGCCTCACCCAAAAAAATTGGTGCCTTCTTCCCCACTACTTGTAGACCATCTCGATGCATATCCTACTATCCCTCTCAAAATAAGTTTAATAATGGAAGAATATATCTAAAATTCAAACCACGCACCTTATGAAACATTTTATAACATTAACATATTCATATGAAACACAACATGCCACAAGAAGTTATTTCCCTAAAAACCACCACACTATAAAAACTGATTTATTTACAATACTATTAACAATCTTATATCTAGGATATTGTTTAAAAATGGTAAACTAAATATAATTTTTTATGTTATCATTATACACCGATTTATTCTCATATTTCAATTTTTCTCAATTATCAATTTTTAAATTTTGATTTATTTATAGTTCAATTTAAGTTGAAAGGAAAATAAGTCAAGGTCATAAACATACCCAAATCAAGTTATACCATGTGTGACAAAAATAATTCATGTCATAATAAATCATGATGGCCTAGAAAGATGCATGCAACTCCAATCTCATTACATACTTGGCTTGAGGTAAAATATCAGAAATCTAAATACTATTATCACATCACACAACAAGTGTGTCACCCATGGTGAAATAATACTAAATTTTATCACTAAAAAATTAAAAAAATCCCACCATGGGTACTATGTTTATCCCTCATACATGGGTAGGTAATCCCATGAAAGAGAATATAACCATGTGCTGATTCTTCTTAGTCTCATGTATACCTCTCTCAAATATTACGAAAAAATAAAATTGTATAGAATTGGCCTTTGATACCCCTTGGTAACATCGTGAACTTAGTACCACACGCTAGATCCATGAATTGCATCACTACGTGACCTCATGTGCACCTCCACATATGACAGAGGATGACAATTTGAAAAAATGGTCTAATATAAATAATGTGGAGACTATACCCTCTTTTATTACGGTATATACTAGTGAAAAATAAGAATCAATAACAGAATAACATATAATCATTACAATAACGATGTATGTATCTCAAGATGATCAAGAATTAAAATAAAATGTCTAAAATGAAGAATAGATATTCCATTGTAATGTATGTGCCATGTGTCAAAAATAAACTCAAAATTAAAGACACTAATGACTCTTAATAAGGTACTGCGAAATGTATAGTTCCCACATCTATGCCCCTTCCCACTAGTCCATCTAACAAAAGTTTATTTGTACTTATCTCGACCTAAAACCATGAAATATATTCAGGTGTCTATTAGAAAACCTTATTAGGGTGTCTGTAAAAATTAGTAGGTCACCACTAAAAGTGTCTAAAACAATATTCAGTCAATAACTAGTTTAGGAAGATTTATTAGGAATAAATATCATCAATAAAGTAAACTATTTACATTGTTTCAATTACTCTTTATATATCCACCTAAACATTGGGTTCCCATAGACACCCAAACATCAATTCCTACTTCGGCCCATGCTAGAGTCTATAATATCACTAGGGGATATTACATGTCTTAATTTCTATGTTACCATTAATCACCATAATTCTTATTTGAATATACATGCTACCTTTCATTATCATAAATTACATTGGAATTTCCATCTTATAATTCATTATCAAAATGCTCATTTGAATGTCAATTTGACCATTCATTTCAAAATTTCACATATGAATTTTCATGTTACCATTATTTATCCCAAATCACATATGAATTAACATGTTACCATTCATTATCTCAATTCACATAGGAAATTCCATGACTCCATTCATTATCAGAATTCACATATGATGAAATTTATTAATTCAATAGTTAATTAATCACAAAAGTCATAATAAATAATTAAAAAATTAATTAATCATTTTATAACCTCATTACTTATTCAAAAATTAGTTTTTCAACAAAATCCATTTAATTAATTCTATAATTAATTAATCACAACAATCCCATTAATTAATTAATCTATATCAACCACCTCAATATTTCTGATTTAAAAAAAAGTTTCCCACATAAATCCCCTTTATTTATTTAGTAATTACATAATCACATAAATCCAATTAATTAATTCTATAATTAATTAACCGATATCCATATCCTCAATATTATTATTTTATAATTATATTAAAATGAAAATCCCATTAAATAAATCCCTAATTAATTAATCACATAAATACCATTATTTAATTCCCCAATTAATTAATCTATATCCACAAACTGAATATCGTAAACTTATCTCAAAAATTAAATACACATAATCTATAATTCCAATATTTTTATTTTTACCCTTTCCTCAATAAATTATTTCACCAAATTTAATAATTCAATGATGAAATCAATTGTTAAAAATATAATAGTAACACTACTAGAAAAGCAGGTATTTGCGACGGGATCCCGTCGCAAATACCCCGTCGCTGAAAACGCCGTCGCAACTAAACTTATTTGCGATGGGACCGTCGCTAAAGCCTTTTTTTGCGACGGGCATTCTCCCCGTCGCAAATAGTATTCCGTATTTTTGTAAAAAACTTTTTAAACAGTTATTGTGACGGGCCCGTCGCAAAAACTATTTTTTAAAAAAACAAAAAAAATTAATAATACTAGTATTTGCGACGGGAACTGGGACCCATCGCAAATACTCTTTAAAAAAAAATAAAAAACTATTAATAATACTAGTATTTGCGACGTGCATAGTATCCCGTCGCAAATACTATAAAAAAAATAAAAAAAATAAATTATTAATAAATTATTTTAATAAATATAATAATAGAATTATAATTTACAAATGAAAATAATAAATTATTTTAATTACTATAATAATAGTAGAATTATAATTCAAAAATAAAAATAATAGAATATTAATAAATAATTTAATTAATATAATAATATTATAATTATAATTCATAAATAAAAAAATATTAATAAGTTATTTTAATTAATATAAAAATAATAGAATTATTTTACATTCAAATATTAAAATAATTCAAGTATTACAAAAAAATAATTAAATTATAATATTATAAAATTTTAATATATATATAAAATTTTATTATATAAATAAAATTTTAATATATATATAAAATTTAATATTATAAAATATAAATATTATTATTATTCATATTAATATTGTTATTTAAAAATATAATATTATTAATATTTTATAATGAGACAGAAACTACAAATAGAAAAAAAAATATTTTGATTTCACAAATTTTATAACAGAAATACAAACTCTAATCTGTAGGAGGGGTGGGAGGGGGGGGAGGTGGGGGATCTGCAGATGGTGGTGGAGGAAACTCCATCCCTATTCATGAGTATTCGTGACTATTCGTGAGTATTCGTGAGTATTCCTAATTATTACTAATTATTCCTAATTATTCCTAATTATTCCTAATTATTTGCAATTATTGGTAATTATTGGAAATTATTGGTCATTATTACTAATTATTACAAATTATTGGTAATTATTACTAATTATTGGTAATTATTACTAATTATTCCTAATTATTACTAATTATTCCTAATTATTACTAATTATTCCTAATTATTACTAATTATTCCTAATTATTACTAATTATTACTAATTATTACTAATTATTACTAATTATTCCTAATTATTACAAATTATTGGTAATTATTACAAATTATTACAAATTATTGCTAATTATTGGTAATTATTCCAAATTATTGGTAATTATTCCAAATTATAGGTAATTATTCCTAATTATAGGTAATTATTCCTAATTATTGGTAATTATTCCTAATTATTGGTAATTATTCCTAATTATTGCTAATTATTACTAATTATTGCTAATTATTGCTAATTATTGGTAATTATTGCTAATTATTGGTAATTATTGGTAATTATTGATAATTATTGATAATTATTGATAATTATTCCTAATTATTACTAATTATTGCTAATTATTACTAATTATTCCTAATTATTACTAATTATTCCTAATTATTACTAATTTTTCCTAATTATTCCTAATTATTCCTAATTATTCCTAATTATTACTAATTATTCCTAATTATTACTAATTATTTGCAATTATTTGCAATTATTGGTAATTATTACCAATTATTGGTAATTATTGGTAATTACTGGTAATTATTCCTAATTATTCCTAATTATTACTAATTATTCCTAATTATTCCGAATTATTCCTAATTATTCCTAATTATTCCTAATTATTTGCAATTATTCCTAATTATTTGCAATTATTGATAATTATTACTAATTATTGACAATTATTGGTAATTATTACTAATTATTACTAATTATTACAAATTATTGGTAATTATTGGTAATTATTCCTAATTATTACTAATTATTACTAATTATTACTAATTATTCCTAATTATTACAAATTATTGGTAATTATTACAAATTATTACTAATTATTACAAATTATTACTAATTATTGTTAATTATTGGTAATTATTCCAAATTATTGGTAATTATTCCAAATTATTGGTAATTATTCCAAATTATAGGTAATTATTCCTAATTATTGGTAATTATTCCTAATTATTGGTAATTATTACTAATTATTGCTAATTATTCCTAATTATTGCTAATTATTGCTAATTATTGCTAATTATTGCTAATTATTGGTAATTATTGCTAATTATTGGTAATTATTTCTAATTATTGGTAATTATTACTAATTATTGGTAATTATTACTAATTATTGGTAATTATTACTAATTATTGATAATTATTACTAATTATTCCTAATTATTACTAATTATTCCTATTTATTCCTATTTATTCCTAATTATTCCTAATTATTCCTAATTATTCCTAATTATTCATAATTATTTGCAATTATTGGCAATTATTGGCAATTATTACTAATTATTACTAATTATTGTTAATTATTGGTAATTATTCCAAATTATAGGTAATTATTACTATTTATTGTTAATTATTACTAATTATTACTATTTATTGTTAATTATTACTAATTATTAATAATTATTCCTAATTATTACTAATTATTGGTAATTATTACTAATTATTACTAATTATTACTAATTATTACTAATTATTACTAATTATTACTAATTATTAATATTTATTCTTAATTATTAAAAATTATTACAAATTATTCCTAATTACCATTAACTATGAACAATACTAATAATTTAAATTTATTAAGTACGAAAACAATATAAACATAATTAAATTACAACTAATCAAAAATAATTGAAATTAATACAAAATTAAAAATAAATATTAAATTAAAATGAACATAAATACCTTGAAAATTGATGAGCTCTGATCGTTCTTCAAAACTTTAATAACAGCTCCGAAGAAAAAAATTAAACTGAACAAAAACTCAGATTTAGAAATAGAAATTTTAGAGCAGAAGAAGGTGGAGAATGAGAATGATTTGAGAAAAACGGATGGGGGTATTTATAGGTTAGATTATTAGCGACAGGTCCATTTGCGACGGGATTCCCGTCGCAAATAGTATTATTTGCGACGGGCACCGTCGCAAATACCTTCGCCCGCATTTATTACGGTCAACCGGTAAATAGTTATTTGCGACGGGACCCGTCGCAAATACCTTTTACCGCCGCCGGTTATTTGCGACGGGGAAAGGCATCCCCGTCGCAAATAGTTTTCCCCGGATTTGGCGCCAAAGCCCGGGAAAACTATTTGCGACGGGATAGGCTTCCCCGTCGCAAAAGACTACTTATTTGCGACGGGTAAAGACCCCCGTCGCAAATAAGTTTTTAACGGGACTATTTGTGACGGGATTTATTCCCGTCGCAAATAACCCGTCGCAAATTCCCATTTTTCCCGTAGTGTAATTTTCTAATTAAATACACATAATTCCATTAAATACATTGTAGTTTTAATTATAGACCACCTACCTCAAAATTGATGTAGAATACATGCCAACAAAAAACACCAAATAAGTTAATATTTTCAATTCAGCAATGGTAGAATAGATCAACATAAAAACCTAGGATCAATTTCAACCCCCAAACCATAAACTATATAAGGTTCCACCTCATTAAGGAATGAAGGAATAATGGTGAGTAAACAGGTAAAAAAGTATTACAAGGTATTTAGAACCATTCCGAAATGATTAGAGATAAAGAATCACTCTAAATATGTTATTAGTCCCCCTAGGGTCTTAGGTGGAGAGTTGTGGCTGAAAATAATTGTGAATTAAATTTCACAACATGTATGAAAGAGAAGTTTAAGAATTTAAATATCATGTAATGTTATAAATTTAATATGCAGAAAAAATCGTTGCCTCAAATTTAATATATTAAACCCCTTGAATTATTACACGATGTGTAATCCCAATACACTATGTGTAAATGTTTTGTAGATAATTTTTCATCCCATTATCCTTTTAAAAAATCAAAAACAATTTTAAGGTTACTTATATCACCAATAAACCATTAAAAACTCAACACATTCATACCTGGACTTAAAAAATAGAGAGATACATTCTTATAAAATAATGGGATCTTGTAACACATTCCTCTAAAATATCATTTCGAGTGATACTAAACTACTATGAGAATCATTTAATATGTATATGTGTCTTTAATAATTTCATTTCATGTTCTTATTTTATACATTAATGTATTATTATCTTGATTCCAATAAGATTCGAGTCTAATGAACAACCATTATTTATTTCAGGACTCTGGTGTATGATCATTGATATGAAGGTTATGATCTTAAATTTTTAGGATCATATTATCATAAACTTATAATGATGTTATGAATGTGAATCTCTATTATTTACCCTTACATAGCACCTGATCTAACCATTTATAATGTTTCCATTACCTAGGTAATGAAAAAAGGTATTATGTAAGTCTACTAAATTTGATGATCAGTGTGGTCAACATTGAAGACCTTTCACAAACTTTGAAGATTGTGATACAAGTTTCTAGAGACACTAAATGATTACAATCTTACTGAACATAATTTTTTACATGAGAATAATCATTTTAAATTATTTAATATAAATGTAATAGAAGGGTAGGTTATTTTATTTTTTCCCATTTGATAGAGTATCAGATCGTGGGATGTTACATAATTCAAACCTAGATTAACGAAATATTGTCTTGACATAATGGTTTTAGGTGAGGTGATATGGATACATGGTTCATTACATTGTGATTTCTCTGGATTTTTTTAGTTTCATGTTTGTATCTATGTTGTACAGATGATGGTTCATTTATGTAAAACTAATATAATTTTTTTTTCAATGTATATTATCCTTTATCTAAGAACTCGGTATAAATTGTGTTTGGATTGATATTTTTCCTTTACTATGGATAGATTTTATTTTTTTTCTTTCTTTTCCTATCATTTATTTGTTTTTGTTACTATAATAACTTCATTTTTAATGTGTATTTCATGGATATCCATTTTGATGGAGTTTATTACAGAGCATGAATAGGTAATATGAATTTCATGGGATAAATTTTTTGGATCAGTTTCTAGTTCTACAGATCCTAGTCTTTTTTACACATGTTGTCTCTTCCATATATTGATGATTTTGTTGTGTGATCTCATTATTTATTACAAATTAAATTTTTCACTCTTAATAATGTAAGAATGGTTGTTTTTATAATGAAATTATTTATTATTTGGAAATAAACCCTTTTTAAATCATTGTATAGTTGGTTGTGTGTCTGGTTTAAATAATGATTAATAAACCATGTGTTCAATGTTCCAAACCCATAATTCATATTATTTGTGATATATATATATATCTTTGTGTGTGTGTGTGTTATTATATATAAATAAATATGTAAATATATTAAAATGTAATTATACATTTAAAATACATATTTAAAAAATATAATAAATTCTAATATAAAATATTATTATTAATGTCATCATAAAAATTTATATTTTTAATGTATTATATTAATATTTCATGAAAATAATTATATAAATATATAAATGAAACAAATTTATTTAACACTGATTATATGTAAATATATATATATACATAGATACATATGTTAATATTAATGATGGGGCTCTAATGTGAAGAAATGATATTTCCTGAAATGATCATGGTGTGAAAAGGGAGAAAATAGTGAAAAACATAGGGAGTTAAATATATATGTATATATATAAAAATATGATTATATTAATGCATATGTGTGTGGATATGAATATATGTGTGTGTGTGTTATATATGTAGGTATGTGTGTTCCAGAATATATAATTACATGTATAAGTTATGTATGTAAAAGTATGTATGTGTATGTAAGTGTATATATGTGTGTGTGTTTATGTAGGTGTATGTGTATTTGTATGCTTGTGTATGTGTGTGTGTATTCATGTACTTGTCTATGTTTGTGTATCTGTACATTCATACATTTATGTCTATATATGAGTATGTTTACGTGTATGTGTATGAATATGTGTGTAACTCCATGAGATTTTGTGAAATATTTTTTTTTGAATTAAGTTATCAATAAATTTTATTTTTCATTTCATGCATAAATTAGTATATGTTGTTTTATATTAAAAAATTATTTTAGACTTTAATTTCACACAACACCAAGGAAAGCATGCGTTACACGAAACACTAACTTCGTATGCGTTACACACAACACTGCGTTTCTATGAAAAAACATTGTTATTATAATTATTTTTTCAAGATAGTTGTATATTATCCATTAATATTAGTAGTATTATTAGTTATAACTACTTTTTATAAAATTATTTCTAATTTTGTCACATAAAAAAACATATTTATAATGAAATGTATAATTTTTTTATACATTATTTAAATTTATAGAAATACTATTTTCTTAAAGAAACAACTCTTTATGTCCTTCTATGAAAAATAATAAAATTAATTTTAAATATTCAAATATATTTATATTTGTAACATAAAAAAAGTTATTAATTCAGACTGTTAAAATTAATTTAGATTGACTTTATGTATTTTTAGAGAAGTTCCATTTTTTGATACATATTGAAAAATAGAGCATTATTGTTAAAAATTGCACTTTTTTAAAAAATAATTATTATATTTTAAATTATTTTTAAAGACACAATAGATCTTTTATACATAAAATAATATTATTTTACTAATTTTAATAAACTTCTTAGTAAAATTCAGTATTAAAACATATTGAGCTTTTGAATGATAATTTTACAGTCTTCTCACTACGTCTATGGGATTAGTGTTAAAAATAATTTTTTTACAATTGTGTGAATTTATTTTTGAAATGTGGACATAAATTTCTGTAATTAGATTTATTTTTTAAAAAATATGAACTTGATTTATTGGGAATTGTAACTTTAGTATTTTTTAACCGTGGTTAAGGGTAAATCAGATAATTAAGGGTAAGAATAATACTATAAGCATAATATAATTACCCTAGTACAAGTAGGAATTTAATTGGATGAGTTTTTTCTGATCCAAATCAACTATGGGTATATTTTTGGACCACATGGAGCCAAATTGATGACTTTAATACATTTATAATATTAAATTTAAAAAATCCAATTTTGTGACACTTTTGTTTTTAACAGGTAAACTATTTTTAATATGTTGTTATATAGGTGATATGATAGAATAGAAAAAATAATAAATGATTTATGTACGTATTTGTAATTTATTTATAAATTTTAGCTTTAAAATATCTACCTTAAATGTTGACATAAAGATGATGGATTAATTATTAAATAAATGGAATAATAAAATAAATGATAAAATGAATATGAAAATAATAATAAATTTAGATTATTAATGTCATCCATGAAATTTCTAGATAAATTTTAAAATTTAAATATGTATTTAATGAGTTGGTTCTATGTTATAATGTTATTATGACATATTTAAAATTCATGTAATGAATAGTGTGAAAAAATTACATTATTGTTATTTTAAAATAAATAATATTTTTTAAAAAATATATACAATTAATTAAAATATAATATTCAACCAAATTATTTGTAAAAGTATTATATTGTCCTGAATGAACTATTAATTGTTCATTTCTAATTTTATTGTAATTATATAAACCCACACAATGTAAATTACTTGATATGTTAGTATGAATTGAAAGAGTAAAATAATGGTTAAAACAAAATGATATTGATTAAAAATGAATCAAACATGGATAATTTTAATTAGTTGATAATATTTAGACCCATACCCAAACTACATTCTAAATAACTAACTATGTATCTTTTGAATAATCAAAATTAATTTATATAAATTTATTATTTTGAGAGATTCTAAAATTTTCTCTCAACTAAATTATATTAGGGAACCTCTTACCTCACTTCATCATCCCCACATTGATCCTTAAATATATCACATACCCTACACATATAAATTTCAAAATTTCCTTATAACATTCTATTGGTTCTCGTGTTCTTAAAAGGAAATCTCTAGTTCACAAAGAAGTAATCTATATCGAGATTGTCGAAGAATTTGTAATCACATTACTAACTCTTTCAAAATTGATTATTCTAGTATGTCCTCATCATGTTTTGATTTCATTCTAATGTAATAACTCCAATATTAACTATATTATGAGATTTTATTATTATTCTATAACAACCATATTAATATTTTTTTCTTCTTATGAAAAATGAAAGTACGACTTATGCGTACATACGACCTACCATCTCCAAGTCGTGATGTAATATTTTTTTTCATCACTACATTATTTAGAAGGGTTTAATGATGAATAAAATTCATATATTTAATAAATATTACAAAATAATTATTTTAATTAATTAATATACTATCTACTTACTCTCCCTCTTACCACTAATATAATTTTATACTTATTTTTGTGTACATATGGCCTACCGTATCCACAACATGATGTGATTTATCTTCCAAGTTAACCATTTCAAAAATTATTATTAAAAAGTTTTATAATTAATAAATATAAAATATATGAACTAATAATGATAATGGTATAATATATAAATAATTATATATATATATTATTTACATTTTTCTATTCAGTATGATAAGAAAACAGAAACGATGTTCATGTGTATGAATGACCTACCATCTCAATGAATGTTTTATTCCATTTTATATATCTATATTATATATATATAATAATTATTTATGATATATAAATAATATTTTAAATTACATATGTCGGTAAATAATGATCCGTGAAATAGGATCATGAATAACAAGTCAAAAAACTTACGATAAACAAAGAAATTATTACCTGAAATGTAACTTTAACAAGGAATTGTTAGTAAATGGGTAATATAAATTCACTAAGGAATCATATATGATATAAAAAATATTATTATTATTATTTTATATGTTAATTATATTTTTAAAACCACTATACAAGATTTTGAGGCATTTTGGAGGGAATCATATCAAAGGTATGGGATTTTATGTCTCAACATTACATCTGTGATAAACATGCCTCACAGACTACTAATATGGTGAATATACTACCCATGTATATATTTTATGAGTTTTAACAATAATATTATTGTATTTTAATATCCATACATTTTTTCATTCATGGGGCATATGATTCCACTTATTATAAGGTCTTACCATTTATTTTTATAATCACATTATTATTTGGATTATTTATATGTACGCATTTATTGGTAAATATTTTTCACACATTTCCAAGACTATTAAAAATGTTCTCAGATGTATTTTTACTATTCTTATTCAATTTTCTTTAAATAAAATTTATCCCATTTATTTTTCATTAATAAATGATTTAAAATTAATATATTTTTTTCTTAACAAGGTACATTTTTAAATTTCTCGAAAATTATGAAAATAATGTTTTTTATGATATAAGTCATGACTAGATATTTATGATTTCACGATGATTTATTACCTAGAAACATATGTAAAATATTTCATAGAAATTTAAAAATAAAAAATATTCTTTTGAAATTGTGTGGAATTTTAAGAAAATAAAACTATTTCAACGTCGAAAGGATACTTTTCTCAATACCTATTTTAAATGTTTTTTCATGATTCCTTTATATGTTTTCTAAATGGTTACAAAGAAAAGGGTTTTGAATTTTTTTTATTTTTTGAAAATGGATATTCAAGAAAAATCATGTTCCAAGTGATTGATCAAAAGACATCCCCCTAAATTATGATATATTTTTTTATAGTTAAGAAATACCAATAATATTATTTCTCCTAGTGGTTTATGTTTTAATGAAATTATGATTTAGAAAAAAAATTATTTTCATAGTTTATGCTTTGATGAAATGATTATATAACCATTATTTTTTCTAGAGGATATGATATGATTGAATGTTGATGATGCTCATTTCATTTCATGTGTCATTATATTATACATTATGATCATGTGAAACATATACACATGATTTCATTATGATCTATGTGGAACCTGTACCTCCCTCCGATGCATTTGGTACTTATTTATATCTAATGAGATATACATAAATGACCATACATGATAATATAGTATTTGGAGTAATCCATGACTACCAAGATAGTTATGGGAGTGATCCCTGACTACCATGTTGGTTATGTATGTGATCCAAGACTATAATTATGGTTATTGTAGTGACCCATAATGATCAATATGGTATGGAGAGAGAACCCTTACTTCTATGATGGCCTTGGAAATAATTCCTTGACTGCTATGGAAATCATTTTTATGCATATATGTATAAGAAAATTTGATGAATTATTATTATGATAATTTTCCTGAATTATGTTCATTGTATCATTATGATTATTGTATTATGAACCCTAATATTTATTCCATGAATTATTTTTTTGATCTTTGATATTCCCGGTATGATCCTCTGTTTTAATGATCACATTAGCATAACCTTATTCTCATTATTATTTATATATTTATCCCTTGTTTACCCTTTCTGAGAATATGAGATCACCCTTTGTTATTTTTATTTTCCCTAGGATATGAATTAAGAAAATAAGATTTATATGTTCAAATGGGGACTAGATATTATGAAATAAGAGAGGGAAAAAATAATATGTGTTACGAAACATTTTTTTATGATTCCAATTTTCTAAAGGCACTAAACTAATATAATCTTTGGGAATCTATTTGTGTAATGTTTTATGTATTATGAATTAGTGATGTAATGTTAATATATGAAATTAAAAGGTCATTATAGTTGGTATAAGAGAAACATTTTAGTTATCAATTGGAAACTATGATGAGAAAACATAGTGAGATACCTAGTGATACTTTTATGCATATTTATTTAGATGTATCTAAGCATAATCATATGCTGTATTAGATTTAATAGTATGTATCATGATTTATATGTAATATATGTTATTTTCCATGATTATGTGGTATCCATTATGATATATTTTTCTCACACTATGCTTCATTGTTTTAGTCAGTATATAGAACTCAAATGATCCATGTTAATAATGGATACGATGGAAAATACATTGATTGTACTTTAAAGAAATCGAATGATATGAGAGCTGGGATACATAATCTTGTTTCTATGACCCCAAAAACTTATCAATCCATGAATACTGATATGATTATAAATTATCATAGGATGGAAAAACATTCTCTTGAAATATTCTCAACGAAATATTGTCCTTCAATTAATAGAATAATTGATCCACTAGTTTCTATTAAATGGATCTAAACCATTGGAATGATATTTTTCATTCTCCACTTTTCAAATATGACAATGATACATTAGGAACATATCTATTGGATGTTATTGTGAATCAGTGGTAGAACATTATCTAGAATATGGGGAAATATGATAAAATTGACTTCCTGATTGGGATGAGTTCAATAAATTATTTCTCAGTATGAAAAATCCTCATATTCATCTTATATAAATATAGATTGAATTTTCCCATATATTGCATTATTATGATAATAGAAGAATGATATAATTCAAATTAAACTCAACAAACTATGTAGAGAATAATATTAGATCTACATTATGCTCAGTGTGTAGAAAGAGGCATGAATGAAATTATATTCAGAGGGATGATAAATGTTATAAGTTTCTAAATTAATTTCATCATGTATTTTACTATAAATGTAATGGGAGTAAAAATAAATATCTAAAGAGTTCACCTCGAGAAAATGAGTGTTAAAAGAGTAGAAAAAAATTAACATTTTGCTAACAAATTAAAAAATCCAGTGGTTAGGGATGATGATCGACATCATAAATCTCTTATGTAAAAAAGAAAAAGTAATGTCTCATGTGACCGTTACAATTGATTTCAGGTATAACAATGAAGTGGAACAATGATTGTTTTTTTATGTATTATAATTCATGAAAAATGTTATAAAATATATTTTATGGTATTAAAGAATAATGAAACATCTATGGATTGGTCCGCTGTAGTTTTTACTAAATATCTCCCAGAATATATTGAATGGTATTGGTAACCATGAAATTCAATGGAGGTAATAAGGTTATATGATTGGAAAATACAGGATTTATGGCAGTATTACCCATAATATGAACATAATGTAATGATAATGGCATTTAAAAAACGATATGTTGGACATAAATAAGTATATTAAATGAAAATGAATACCTTGGTGTTGATCATGTAATTATTGAAAAGTGACTTATTCTATCATAGATGATGTTTCCAAATTTTATGAAATAATAAATATATCCAATAATCATTAGAATATGAAAACAAGAATGATTTCAATAAGGATCTGTAAGGACACGACCCCAGTTTCCTAGATCTAGTGACTTATTTAATTAAATTGGCTTATAAACAAGGAATATTTATCCCGAAAGACCATGTTTTTTAGTAGGTTTTGGAAAAAAGACACATATATGGTAAAAATTACATCATGAAAGGAAATACAACACTAATTTATTCTATTAGAAACATGCATGCCTCATATACTAAGCCTACAAGTCACTCATAACCAACATCTTCATATCCTGGGAAAATGAAACATAATAAAGTGGTGAGATTAAAATCCCAGTAAGTGTAAGAAATATAACTAAAGATAACATAAACATAAACATTAGTCCTGGTGAATAAATGAAAACACATTCCTTTATAACCAATAATCTTGAACACATTATGGCCTGAATATGAGCTGAGTAAATAATGACCTAATAAATAATAATCATGGGTTTTATAATAGTAAAATAACCATATGAACATTCAATTCCTAGATACATAATATGGGATGTGCATATACCGGACATTATGAAACATTGTGTTAAGGCCTCATCCTAGACTTCCTAAAATGTTTAAGGCTTCAACCAAAACCATATATTAAATTGGGAAAGGCATAAGCCAATTCCACATCTATTTGTCACAGGAGACCCACCAATGCATCGAGAGGCTATAGAGGGCCCAACCTATCAGATAATAATTCCAATTAATTCCTCAAATGAGGAAGGATAAACCTAAACAACACATACATTCATATTGTTACTATCATATGAAATGTAACTAACATTCCCGAGTCATTAAACATAAAACATTAACCATTCTGAGTAATATGGTCAATAGTGTTAGTATAGATCATACACAATTCAATTATTCTTGAAACATTCAATAACCTATGTAATATAATATCATAAATGATTAAAACCAATAATACATACGAATCAACACGAGTGTGGAATTAGATGAAAATACTCTTATAAAATCATTAAGCAATTCTTGAGATAAATACAATATTCTTTAGAAAAGAATAGTTATTTTGGATAAATATTTGTATAAAACTATAAGTGACATAAGATAATATTTTCATAATAAAATGAGTGATTTTATTAATTCAATTATTTCCAAAATACATTATATAGTGCCCTTGAAATTAGCAAAAAAATTTAGAAATTCAATTGAATGAGGATTGTATTTTAGAAACAACTTTGAATGTTCCTTTTAAAATTGTAAATATCAATAAAATAAGGATTTTTTTTTGAAAACATATATAGAACAGTCACATATATTTTATGAGGATTACATAATAATATACAATAATTTCATAAAGGTAATTTGATAATAAAAGCATCTCGAATGAAAATGGAGGTTTAGGTGAGAAAACCCTTACCTTTGGTCTGAATGTGTTCCCCTCTAGAACATAAGGTCCTAGAATATGAAATTATACGAATTAATAACTTCATTCGGAAGTATTACACATGAATTTATTTTATCATAATTCTATTTAGTTCATTTATGACCTTATTGATAAGCTGCAATATAGAATTCCATCATTCTTGAAAGTTTTTTTCTTTATTTTCATAAATGGTCCACTTGTTTTTAATTAATGGTGATCATGTGGAATTGTTGTAAATATAAAAAATTTAAATTAAATATTATTTATGAACATAAATAATTGTTAATGGTAATTTCTATCATTTGGTTACATGGAATTAGGATGAATCATTATATGAAAACTACATCAATTATTTACAAGTATTCATATTATTAAAAAATATTTTTGTCTTAAAAATTAATAATATGAAAATATACTCATTCTAGAATATTAATTTGGTTATAGTACATATATTATAGTATGGTTCAATAGTCAAAATTGTTTCATGACCAGTAATAAATAAGAAATTGAAGAACGAAACTTCTTTGTCCCAGAAGGTTATAAATTGGAACCTCATCAACGTTGATTTTGTTTCTCAAATAAAATAGAGAGAGTAAGAATATTGATGTTGGTTATTCCATTAACATTATATAATTCTAGTATATAGATGATACATGATTTATCATTGTAATTTGGATAGATTAGGTGGGGAGATGAAAACAAAATAAGGTAAATTTAAATCAAACTAAATGAAAAAGAAGGGTGTTTTACATCTTGAAATAACCTCCTTGACAACCTCTTTAAGGGAAGGGATTATGGGATTTTTGTAAGACCAGGAGATTATTGGACATTGGTAGTGACTAGGTAATATTCATGTACAATGTTTGGACAGGTAATGAATCATGAGAGGTGTGAGGAAATGATGGTGTGAATGGTGGTATTTATAGTGGAGGGGAGAGGGGGTTTCTCAATATTATATTAATTAATTTATTATTTCTCCACATGACAAGGAATAATGAGTCATCCATGACCCAAGATAATATATGTATCATGTGAATTCGAATCAATTGATCTTACATCAATAGAACAAAAATCATGACTCTATAATTAGTGTATTTAGCTTATTTTGTAAATAATGGTAAATCACTATTCATAAAAAATTCATGTATTTCTGAAAAATCGCTAAAATTCACCCCAACCAATTTTTGAAATGTAGAATCCAAAAATAATGTCCATTTTTTCAAAGTTTAATTTTTTTATTATTATTTTAATATTTATTTAAATCACAATTTATTCTAAATTTTTAAAAGATTTATTTACTTATTCCAAAAAATAAGTATATCATACATCCATCTAAATATTATTTATATACTATCATAGGTAAGGATAATATTCATTAGAGAATATAACTATTCATAATGGTATGTTACTATTAATAAGGGTAGTTTACTATTCACAAAAAATATGTTTTTCTTATTAGACTTTAAATAACTTACTGATCACAACTGTGTATGTCACATATTTGAAATTGATATCATAGAAGTGAAAAACATATGTTTAAGGGTCACACAGAATATAGTAGTTTATTATGTTGTAATTTCATGTGATTATGACATATTAATAAGAAAGAAATTTTCATTGAAGTATATTGGGTTGTTACATTCTCCCCTCCTTACAAAAATTTCTTCCATGAAATTTAAAAAATGTTACCTAAAAAGACTCGGGTTTGTCTACAACATAATCTCCTCCGGATACCATTTTGCCTCTTAAATCTTATAGTTCATCCAAATAACCTTTACCAGACGAGTCATTCAAATTCTCAATACTTTTTCTTTACAATCGATGAATCATAATATGAAATTCGTAATAAGACAAATCGGGATCAAGTTCAATTTCTTTATAGGTCAGTACATGTGTTGGGTCAAGCATGTATTTCTTTTTCATTGACACGAGGAACTATCACGACCCATCCTCGGGGACCGTGCCGTGACTACCCCAAGCCCGCCTTCCATTGGCCAGGGGCTGGCGACTAGCACCATGGCGTAAATCCCGGTAAAAGGGTAGGTATTGCCTTTGTCAAGTAAACCACAAACACCACAGATCAAGCAGGCGGAAGTAAACACTGAGTAAAAACTGGTACAACAGTAAGTGCAGAAAAGTAAGTGGGCTAGTATACCAACCCAAACTAAAATTAAAGTTCAACTGGAAAGGGAAAACAACAGCTGAAAAGTAAAGATGCAACGTCGAGCTGTCCACTGGAAGTCCCACCTGAAGGGTGGGTATAGATAGCCTCCACTGCTCCTTGGGTCCAGCCGACTGCTCCGAGTACGTCCCGCCCAGTGATCCACCTCCAGGTATCATCCTGCTCCGCAAGCCTCAACCACGATCAGCGCTGTCCGTCGTCTGCAACCAACACAACGTAGTGCGGGCATAGCCCGTGAAGGGGTGAGTATAAGATACTCAGTAGGGAACCTGAGACCCCGATGGTCACCCATAATCCACAAAGGATAATACACAAATGAATGATGCATTCACGAAGTAACATCCGAAATTACTTAGGTATATTCCCATACATATACCTAAGTCATATATTCTCGTTCGGCTACAACATCCGAGCCCAAGTACAACCCAATCCACACTGGAAAGAAAAACTTAAATCCACACAGGATAGAACCACACAATCTACATAAGAAAGAAAAACGTAAATCCACACAGGATAGCACAACACAATCCACATAGGAAAGAAAAACGTAAATCCACACAAGATAGAACAACACAATCCACATAGGAAAGAAAAACATGATTCAGCTGACACAGGTTCACATCATTTGTAATGTAAGAGAGATGGTAAGATGTAGTCATTGATTCATCTTACTGAGACCCACGTATGATACAATCACTGTAGTCATCGTCGTCAAACCCACATAGGATTCAGGTACAATTGTCTTCATCGTCGAACCCACATTGGATTCCAGTACGATAGTATTCATCGTCGAACCCACATAGGATTCCAGTACGATAGTCTTCATCGTCGAACCCACATAGGCTTCCAGTATGATAGTCTTCATTGTCGAACCCACATAGGATTCCAGTACGATAGTCTTCATCGTGGATCCCACATAGGATTCCAGTACGATAGTCTTCATCGTCGAGCCCACAAAGGATTCCAGTACGATAGTCTTCATCGTGGAACCCACATAGGATTCAAGTACGAGAGTCTTCATCGTCGAACCCACATAGGATTCCAGAACGACATTCTTCATTGTCGAAACCACATTGGATTCAAGTACGATAGTATTCATCGTCGAACCCACATAGGATTCCAGGATGATTGTCCACATCATCGAACCCACATAGGATTCCAGTACGATAGTATTCATCGTCGAACCCACATAGGATTCCAGTACGATATTCTTCATCGTCGAACCCACATAGGATTCCAGTACGATAGTCCTCATCGCCACAGTCACAGTCGCAGTCGCAGTCGGCACTAGGGTTCCCGCACAAAGGAAGCTCGTTCGGGAGGGTCCGCTCCACGAGCCGAGAGGCTGATACATCAACTGACACATAGTCCAGAGTTGATGTATCCAAAAGTTTCGTATCGTCAACAGGAACTCAACGTCGCATACGGCGCGTCAATCGGACGCCCGGTCTGAGAGTTATTGGATTTTTCGTTCCCGGGGCCCGGTTGGTTTTTAAGGAAAACCAACCCGCCCGTACTCCACCTACGACCAAACCTCAGGCAATGTAAGACAAAAGATCCGTCTCACATAGAGGAATCCATCAAAGTCGACGGTATGTCAATCGGATGTTCGAAGCTCAAGATATGAGCGTTTCCGCTCCGTGGGCCCGGTTGGTTTCATGTACAATCCAACCCGGCCGAACCCAAAGTATTCCAAAACCTCAAGTGCGATATACCGAAACGACCGTCTCTATCCTAGGATTGCATTGTCGCTGACAGCGCGTCGATCGGAGGTCCGTAGCTCATGTTATGAGAAAAATACCGAAAAAGGTCTGAAAACGGGGGATCTAGGCCCGGACCGACCCGGCCCATCTCCCCCCCGGGTCGACCCGACCCGGGTCCGGGTCCGACCCGGCCCCGCCCGAGTGGCCCGGACCGGCCTGGGAACGACCCGGCCCGGCTGTTACGGTCGAGCCGCGGGTGGGGGGTGTGCTTCCCCCGCGTGAAGAAGAGTTGCAACTCCGTGTGGGTCCGCCCTTGCCAGCGGACACAGCCGGCCCACCGCGTCCCGCTCCTCCGGTTCCGCGCGGTCGCGGGACCGCGCTGCTGCCGCCACAACATCAGCCACGGCGGGTCTTCTCTATAAGGCCCCAGCCTTAAACCTTACTTAATATTGTATTAAATGAGTAATTCACATTGAGGATCTTTTCAGGTTTAGAGTTTTAGAGAATTAGAACATAACTAATACATCTCAAAAGATTACAAAGTAGACTCTTCTACTATGTTTCCATAATAAAATAAACTCTTAAAAAGAAACATGTCTAGTTCCATGTTTTATATAGCATGACATTCCTTTGATCCCATCCTTGACCTTATTCCACATTAATTCCTGTGAAAAACATTTCAAAAAAACTTGTGGTGAGCATAAAAAGCTCAGTAAGGGATACACAAAGAATAGAAACTGTTACTTTTTCAAACATCAAGTAAACCATGTATACTCTATCAAAGTAATACCATCACCTTCATGAAGTAGTAAAAACTCTTCACTGAATAAAGTATCATTACTTACCTTTTTGTAACCAAAGGATTACCATAAAACCCATATAAAGAACACATAACATATATAAAGGTAACTTGGGACATAAACATACTTAAGTGGAATAACCATACGGTCGACATATCACTTAATGGAATAGCCATACAGCCAATTTCCATACATACATAATGGAATAGCCATACGGCCGACTTCCATACCCAATGCATTGGAGGTTATAACGTAACCACCCGTCCTGGTATTCACAGCACCACCCGTCATATGGTTTATCACGTAACCACCCGTCAAATGTCGAAGTACCAATATAAAATCATAAAACATAAAACCAATATAAAGGAATGATAACATTTCCACATTTCAATCACAATATATCATAATAGAATCCTTTATCAAAACAATTTTCAATACCAAAATACATAAAAGAGTATATGGTATTTATTTTATTTTAAAAACATTACGGCTCGTTGAGGAAGCCAAAGACCAAATAATACCCGCGGCGGTGGAAAAGGTCGTTGTCACCGCGTACGTTAAAAGAAACATTCCTTTTTTTCGTTTTGTAAAACGCTTCGTAGAAAAAGATTCCTTTTGTATAAAAGTAAAAGTCAAAGGGGTTTATACACCTTATAAAAGAAAGTTGTGTATAAAACGAAATATGCCTCAATGAAAGGAGATTGAGACGAAGTCCCTTACCTCAGGTCCGACTTGACTCGATCATTCATTAACGTCCTGAATAATAAACTTGAGTTAATTTTTACTTGATTAAGAACCTTTTTAAAGTTAATTATTCCTTTTATATCACTTATTTCCATGTTATAAACATTATGTAACCATTTAAGTTAATAATGTCTGTTTTGTCGATATTTGGTTCTTAAGTCGAAAGTGGACTTCTTACAATTACATGTTGTTCGTGTGGTCAAATGTTCTTTATATCCAGAATGAAATTCCAGATTTGGATAACATATATATCATATATATCCAGCATATACATGTTTTTATAATATTACATAAACATTTAGAGGTATGAAATGAAATGCACCGTTCATGGAGACGGTAAGCCGTACGTACGCATGAACGCTACTTTCATTTCATTGTCATATTAATGGAATTAAAACTAAATGAGAGGTATGCATATTTTAACTCCAGAATTATATTCATCATTTAGATATATAATTCATTATATATATCCATTATATACATGTACATTTAATAGTACATTACATTTGGGTATAAGAAATGAAATGCACCGTTCATGGAGACGGTAAGCCGTACGTACGCATGAACGCTACTTTCATTTATATTTCATATTTTTATGGAAAGGAATAATAATGATATAGAGGTATATTATAATTCCAGTATAACATCATATATAATAACTTTAAATCCATCCTTTAAACATCCCACATATGGCATTAACGAATCACATCACTTTGAGGGGGCGGTAGTCCGCACTTCCTTAAATGAAGATATCCCGTTTACCCATAATGGAAACCATAAAGGTGTGCCCAAAATGAAAAATACAGAAGTTTAAGGAAAGAATAAACATATTATATATCATATATAAATATAGTTTCATCTTAATGGCCACCTTTGAAGGTGTTAAAACAATGTTGAACAATCATCATTTCGGGAGGCAGAAATTCACCATCCACGGAAACAGTATGTTCTTTAACCATTAGATGTAGGTGTGTGTAAGTGTAGCACTAATTCTTATTATAAAAACATACTAGTATATTTAAGATACTGTAGTTGTTACAAAAGAAATTAATAAAAAGAGTTTAGGGGGTTGGAGAGGCAAAATAAAACAAAAGGACTCAAGTGAACACATTACCTTAAAATCGGGTAACTCCCTTTGGTTTGAGCTCAAAGGATTACTTGGGAAGACTTATGCCCAATGTGAGGCTTCAAGGAGTAATATAGGGAAGTGGAGAGACAAAATGGGCAGGGTTTGGCTGAGACAAAGGCTTTGGGAGTGTGGGTAAGGAGGTAGAGGTGGGGGCCTTTATAAGAGGAGAGGAGGGGCACTCTTGTAATGTTACAAAATGTTACTTTATTTTCAAAAGCGTTTCGGATTTTAAAGGTCCCACATTGATCTAGTTCGAGGATAAGGTGATAAGGGTTCGAAATCCACTAATCCAATATGTTTTGTACATTTTTAGGTCTTTGATATTACATTATCTTTCCATTTTATTTAAATCATTAAATAATGAGGTCATCGATGCAGCATCATTATGTCATAAATAATTTTATTTATTTAATGTCTAATAATTATAAAAAAATACTATAATTTAGAAAATCTTTTTATCTTTCCAATGAATATTTACAGTAAAAAATATTAATTGTGTAACCCCATGTAAAAATTGTTTTAGTAAAACATCTCATGTGTGTGTCATTTTTACTTTATCATTAAATAAAAAGTTATTTATGTCATTTCCCAACCAAAGTGGCTCCATGGGGTCCCAAAGCTGACCCATGGCTTGTCTTGGTCGGCCATGACACATACAATGAGGGTAGGACATGTGTCAAGCTCATCTCATATTATTAAAACATTATTTTTACCCTAAACTACACTAATTACCACAAATCGCGATTAAGAACTTAAAAGTTACTATTCACCAAAAAAATTATTTTAATCTCATTGAACCACATTTTACTTCTTAATGACAACCATGTATGTCGGATTTTTGAAAATCAAATCACAGAAGTGGCAAAGTTTCATTTAAATGGAAAATCAGTCTCTTTAACTACCACTTAGTGGTTTCACTATTCATCAAAAATTGAAGTTTTTCAGAAAAATACCAAAACATGACCCTAAGATATATTTGATATTCTGAATTCAAAAAATGAAGTCTATTTTACAAAATTTAAAAAATATAAGTCACATTAATTAATTTAATAATTAATTCCCGCTGTCAGAGCAAATAGCGTGTTTTTATAAAACAATAAGTATCAAAAGATTGACACTAGTTTAAGTCCGATTTCAAAGTGAAATTAATTACAACGACCACTATTGGATTTAATGGTAAATTTTTTTTCTAATTTCACATTAAAACCAATTCAAATTATAATCTAATCATATAAATAATTTAGATTAAAAAGAGGTCTTGAATTAAAATACAACATTTTACACTATTCATTAAAAAAATGAACTTTATCGGAAAGATACCAAAAATTTACACAAATTAAATTTTGATGTACCGATTCTAAAGAAGATTTATATTTGGTCCAATAGAATTTATAAGATTGATCAAAACTATATTTAATGACGGTTCGCTATCAAAAGGTGATAAGTGAACCCTTAGTGAAAATTAGGGTATAAATGCCTAAAATTGAATTCTTTCCGTATATTAAGCCTTTATCTTTTATTAGATAAATGTAAAAACATTTAAAAACATATATAATCATATTTTGGTTATATATATCCATTCCCGCTAGTACAACGGCTACATGTTAACTATCATTTAAAATAATATTATTTTATTACTCGTTTGCAGTGTAAGTTTTCAATGAAACTCTTCGTTGCGTATCGAGTACGCTATCAAACGTAGAAACACCTTTTTAATTAAAATTGATATTTAATTCGTAAATATAAATAAATATGAAAATTCTTTAATCTTTATTTACCTGGGATGTTACATTCCCGTCGGCGCCGCCGTGCCGGCGTGGCGCGCCGGTGGTAACTTCCGCGGACCACCAGACGCGCTCCGGTGGTCTGTTTTGCCTGCGGTTTGCGCCTACGGCTCTCCCAGGATCCGAAATTTGCTGCGAAGGCCTCTAATAGCCATTCCGATCCCATTTCGTGAACTCTGTTAATCCATGCATCAATGAAAAACTGCGGAGGGTTTTCGGGCCGTGTATGTTTGGCCCACACCTTCCACGTTAGGAGATAACAATTGGGAATAATATTCAACACATGAAATCATAACAAGGAACACACTTTAATATTACAATTGAACCTAGTTCCCAAAAAGAAACACCCGTAAATAAAAATTCTCGTCCCGCATATAAAAACAAAAGCGGATCAAATTGATGATGAGTTGATCTAGGTTCTTTGTTTTAGAAGGAAACAATCATGGGAATAAATATTATTCTCAAATAAAACCCCTACCTCAAGCGTTGTCATCGAATGCGAGCTCATCGAAGAATTAACCGTCGCGAAAGAAGAGGATCGTCGTGGAAGAAACGTCGCGGAAGGAGCGTCTCCGAAGAAGCGTCATTGACGTCACAGTACACGGCGTCGCGTCGTCGATCTCCGAGGATTTGGCGTTCTTCATCGGGGGTCGGAGAATTCTTCGCGTTCTTTGTCGAAGAAGAACTCTTTCCTCCAATTCCTCTCCACGCCACCTATTCCTACAGAAATAAAATAAGAGTTATCTTATTTTATTAACGCACATGACATGTTTGAAAAAAATCAAAAGAAAAGAATCAAACAATTAATTCAATGAATTAATTGTAACAATTTAGCCGCCCAATTAATGAGGCGTTTCTTAACCAGAAAAACGCACTGTTGACTTTCATTAATGAGGGTTTTCGCAGGTGCGTTACTTAGAGGAAATGAAATGGTGGTGCTCGTGTGGGCCCCACCTCACAAATATCCTACCAAGAGGGTAGGATATTTTGGGTTCCACCCTATCCACTTTAACTCAGCTTAAGTAGCTTTAAGTGGCTTTAAGTGAAATAAAATAAAGTGTTGCACCACTTTTATTTTATTTCTTAACTTTTAACCCCACAAATTAAAAACCACACCCAAGAAAACGCAACTCCAGAAAAGGAGTTTCTATGAAAATACCGGTGTTGCAATTCCATTGGTGCCCTCAGAATTCAATTCCGAGAACTGGTTCAAAACTTAGGAAAACCCGCTCGTTTGTTCACTGAACGTACCCGATCCAAACTTCGGAAAATGATTCCGGGCACACCGGGCCTCGAAATCAGGTTCCGTTAGAAACTGAGTTCTTGTAAAATTCCAAAGAAAATTAAGAAAAAAAATTCTCTTGGAATTTACAGGTCTTTACATCACTCCCACAACAGGCCTTTATGTCCCCGTAAATATACATCATAAACTAGGGAAACAAAAGCGGGTACTGAGCACGCATCTGAGCCTCCCGCTCCCAAGTGCTCTCCTGGAGGTTCTTGTGCTGCCATTTGATATGCACAAGAGGAATCGACCATCCACGTAGGAACCGCTCCCGTCGATCCTCGATCTCCACTGGGACCTCTGTAAAAGTCGCCCCATCACCAACGCCCATCTCCCCATGGTCAATGATATGCGTCGGGTCGTACACGTATCTCCTCAGCTGAGATACGTGGAATACGTCATGCACCCGGTGCAACTGAGGTGGTAGAGCTAGGCGATAAGCCACCTCGCCAATCTTTCTGAGGACCCGGAATGGTCCGATGAAGCATGGAGACAAATTTCCACCTCAGCCAAATCTCCGAAACCCACATCGAGGTGAGACATGCAAGAAAACGTGGTCTCCATCCTCGAACTCTGGTGGCCTCCTACTCCTGTCAGCAAAAGACTTCTGCCGACTCTGAGTTGTCCTCTTCTGCTCCTGGATTACTTGGACCTCTCAGTCCTACAAGAGCTGATGTGATTTCTTCTTTGGCGATAAGAGAAATAAGGTCTCATCCCCTGGATGAACCACATTCTTCGCCTAATACAGTCAATCCTGAAATGGATGATACTATTACATACCAAGGATGACGTCGTAAGGCCTCGACGCTACTACCAAGATATCCAATCGTTACTCTCACCTCCATTGGTTGAGTCACACTATCGGCATCAGTGTGTGGTCGCTAGGTCTCCTCCAGTAGGTATCTCAAATTGAGGGTCAAGTAAATGGTTTTTAAACCAGAACCTTTTAGTAACAATTAAAAGAGAGGACACGAAGGTAAACGCCACAAGAAAAGTGGCTTTTTAGTACTGCAGCTCAAAGTACAAAGACACAAAGCAACATCAAACAAACATCAACAGAGCTAGAAGCAACAAGAAAAAAAGTCTCCAGGTCTGGAGCTAGTCCTGCTCCTATCCATCTGCTCCCGGATCTCCATGATCGTAGGCCTCAGCTGCGTGAAGCTGAGATCTTCCCTGTCCACCTATTCCCTGCGGTCGTGGTGGTCTCCCAGGTGGTGGTGGTGGTAAAGCCTCAAAGAGTCATCCACCACCCGCTGCTCGGCCAGCTCCTCTACCTCGCCTGCCTGCTCCCTGTGGACCATCATGGTCGAACCTCTGCTTGGGAAGTCCCTCTACCGCCTATTTCTCCTCGGCAAGGCGGGTCGAGCAGTCACGAGCCATGTGACCAACCCCGCCACATGAGTAACATTGCCCACTCCTCGAGTAGTTGGCTCTCCGTCGTGTGCCACGAACAACCGAATCATCACCATGAGATTTCCCAATTGAAGGTCTGGCCCGCTTGGACCTCTGTGTCACCTGTCGACTGCCAGCTGCTGAAGACTCCGCTACGGGTCGTCCTGCAGAGGGTCCTGCCGCTGGTGCCTGCTCGGCGAGGAAACTCTCCACTAAAAGGGATCTCTCCAACACCTCTACCTATGTCGGAATATTGAGGGAGGTCATCGAGGCCCTGATCTCATACCTCAATCCCTATTCGAAGGTCCAGTCCTGGAAGAACGGATCCCGTACCATATCGGTGGAGTAGCATGAGAGATCAGTAAATCTCGCCGAGTACTGGGCAACGGTCATGCTGCTCTACCACAGCTGTAGTAGCTCCTGGATGCGCACCACACAGAGGGTGTCTAGGACGAACTACGAGAGGAAGATTCTCTCAAAGTCTGTCCAGAAAAGAGATGCCTCATCGTGCACCTAGAGCATCATTCCCCACCATCTGCCTGCTGCCACGTGCAGGAGGCTGGCTGCGAGGATCACCATGAGGTCTGTTGGTGTCCTTACTAACCTGAAAACCCATACAAACACCTCCATCCAGTCCTCAGTGGCCTGAGGGTCCGTCTCCCCATGGAACCTGGGCGGTCACTGGCGCTAAAACTCGTGCAGTGCACTAAGGCGACGTGCATCGTCAGCGGCTGGGGCTGGTAGCATCGGTGGATCGGTGGGTAGAGGTACCGCCAGTGCCTCAGCTGTCAAAGGACCCTGTACCGAGTCTTCGTCGCTCGGTGGGCTCTCGCCACACACAACGCTCAGAACCCTAGTTGGATTCCATCATGGGGCCATCCTGATAAGAGACAGGTGCGCCACGGTCATAACAGTATAACTTGTGAGCTGACACAACCTTTGTATTCATTGGAACAACAGATATTATATCATCAGAGACAATGTGTCCTTGAAAAGAAATTGATTGGAGCCAAAAATTACACTTTCTAATCTTCTCATATAATTCATTTCTTCTAAGAGTTTTCAGAATAGTGTGCATGTAATTTTCGTGATCTTCATAGCTTATAGAGTATATCAGGATACCATTATTAAAATCCACCAAAAATCCTCAATATATTCTTTGAAAACTCTATTAATTATATCGATGAAAATTGATGGCACATTAGTAAGTAAAAAATGCATTACTGCAAACTCGTAATGCTTGTACTTGGTTCAAAATACTGTTTTTGGAATGTCTTCCTTCCTCATAAGAAACTGATGATATCTAGATCGAAGATTGATTTTTTAAAGATATTAGGCCCCATGAAGTTGATCAAATAAATTGTCAATACGAGTTAGGGGATTCTTGTTTGTTATTATTATACAAATGATCTCCCTGTAGTCAATGAACAACCTCATATACCCATCTTTCTTCTTAACAAAAAGCACAGGGGATCCGGATAGAAAAAAATCATTGGAATAAACATTTTCCACTCTATTACTCTTATGGATTATTTAGTTCCACTGACACCACAGTGGATATTCTATAAGGGGTATTCGATTTGGGACGTGAACTAGGAATTAATTCAATGGAAAGCAAAATATCCCGCTCTGGAGGATGCCCATGTAAATCCAACAGAAACACATAAATATATACTTGAACAATAGGTACATCCCATTTTTGTACATTAATTTCCTCACTATAGTTATTTTTCATCCTTCATCACCAATTATTGAATTTAGTAGATCTATTTTGAGTGGATCTAGATAAGAACCAGATGGTGATGTTTCTACACTAAAGATAATAAATTCCTTATCATCATCAAAAAATTTACCCTCTTTCTTCTTATAAATAAATTTCACATCATGATCTGAAACCCAATTCATAGAAAGGATTATATCCAATTCAATCACTATTATGAAAATAAGATCAGAAGATAAAGAACATTTGTATGACATATTGGTAACCGACTCACAGAACTTTGTTGCAATGATACATTCCTGAGTAGTTTTGACTGAGAACTCCCTTAATAGTTCAAAGTATAAATATTTAATTTTATTGGAAAAATCTAATTTTCATATAAAATTGGGAAGATTTGAAATAATGATATTATCCAAAATCAAATAAATCATTTGAAAATATTGAGTAAATGATTAAAGTACCTTTCCCCACATCATTCAGAACTTCAAACTCTGTAGTTTTGATCACATAAGCTTTTCCCTGCTCCATGGGCCTTTTTTATTTCATGATTCCTTGAGGAATTCAACAATCATTAGCATAGTGCCCCAAATACCATCAATTATAGAATTGAGCATTAATAGATTCTTTCTTCCTATTGAAATCGCCAGAAATATGGTCTTTCTATCCACATTTGTAGTATACTCCCCTTCACATTATGCACGTACAAGGGTGTTTCCTTCCATAATTGTCACAGGGTAGAAATTCAACTCTTCCCTTCTTCCTTGTTTCCTTATTTCATTTTCTAGAGTTTTCAGAATCCGACTTCTTCTCATTCATTACCTTATAGTCATAAAACATGGAAAAAATTCCTTCTTGCTAGCAGATTAAACTATATCATCATGTGAGGAGAAACTATCGGAGACCACATCCCATCAAAATAATGGATTTAGTCAATAAAGGAATCAATAAATATTTATCCTATGATTTAGTATGTAATACACAACATTTCTTTCTAACCTTGTGATGTTAGCTTTGTACTTTGTAACATTATCATCTCCCTTTTTCTTTAAATTTAGAAACATCCTTCCCACATCTGCTCGTCATTCACAAGGAAAGTATTTTCTTATGATGATTTCCTTAAAGTCCCTCCATTCCATATATTCTATTTCTTCCTATTCCATTGTGTTTTGGATTGAAAACAATCGCTGATCTACATATCTTTTCAGATGACAAACATCCATTTTGACTTTCTCTCTTTTGTTACATCCCAATGTGAGAAATATCTTCTCTATTATACATACCCACTACTCAGTTACAAATGGGTTTGTAGTCCCATTGAATGAAGGAGGTTGTTGTCGCATAAAGAGATCTAACAAAGCTCCTTCATGTGGATGATATGGATGCTCTATACCGGTAAGAAAATTTTTCAAAACCATAGTATGTTTTCCCAGTGTGGTTATATGATGCTCTGTACCAGTCACATCTTTAGAGCCTACATAATTATCTTACATCAGAGGGAAATCCCTATATTGGATACATGTGTCCATGCAGTTTCCTTTTTTTCCACTAGGATCCATTTCTAGTTGATGGAATATTGTAGATTAGGTTATGAATAATAATATATAATCATAACATAATAAAATACTTACCATAAATTGAGATCCTATGCATGGCTATTCCCATAATAACAAAAAACGGTTTTTTGAGGAAAAATTTAAATTTAAATCATTTTTAATGGCTTGTAATGGAAATGTGTATTATCATAAACATATCCACCATGAGTCTCAATACCAAGAGTTAAGTGAGGCCCATTTTTGTGTACCATGATACCTTAGGTGAAGCCCGAAACACCTTTTCAGAGCTTTCACACTTAGGTACATCTGTGCAAGAAGCGCCTCTACCTCTTTGTATCCAAACATGGATGTATTTTCTAGAAACATCCACATAATATATTCCTTACCAAAAATCCAGGATGTTCTTGTATGCTTATCCCCAAAGTCTATCTTAGGTATTCGTTCCCCAATCAACCTTTTCGGATTTTAGTTTCCATGTTTTCTACTAAACTTTCAGTTATACCAACTGTAAGGACCTGACTACAGTTTCCCAAATTCGGTGTCATACTTAATTTCTTTGGAATATAAATAAGGAATATGTTTCCCAATGGACTGAGTAGTTTTGTAGATTTTGGAAACAAGATATATATAATTTCAACATTACATCATGAAAATAAAATAAAACACTTATTTATTCTATTAGAAACATCCATGCCTCCAATATTAAGCCTACACATCACTCGCAACTAACTTCTTTGTATCATTTGAAAATGATACATAACAAAAGAGGGAGTTCAAATGCACATTAAGGGTAAGAAATATAGTATAATATAATATAAACATAAACATCAAGAATGGATAATAAATAAAAACACATGCCATTACAAATAATAATCTGGAACACATTATGGTACGAATATGAGCTTAGTAAATAATACTATAATAAAACATAATCATGGCTATTATAATAGTCAAATAACCACATGAACATTCAATTACTATCTTCATAATGAGGGAAGCTCATATTCCAGACATTATGAAACATTTTTTCTAGGCCCATTCCACGACTTTTAAATAGGGTTAAGGCCTCTGCCAAAACCATATATCAAGTTGGGAAAGGACACAACCAATTCCACATCTATTTTCCTAATGATACATACTGATGAATCTAGGGTATTTAAAAGGCCCAAACCATCACATAATAAGTCCAATAAATAACCTATATGAGTAGAGATAAACATAAACAACATATACATTAATATTGAAACTTTTATATGAAATGTAACTACATTTACCTGGTCATTAATAATAAAACATTAACCATTTCGAGTAATATTGTGATTTCTTTTAGGACATATTATCCACAATAAAATTATTGATAAACAATTAAATCAAATATGGTAGTTTACATCATAAATTATAAAACCCAATAATACATTATAATTAACAAGAGTGTTGAATCAGACAAAAATACTCTTAAAAATCATTAAGCAATTCTTGAGATAAATACTCATTTATTTTGAAAAGAATAGTTCTTTTAAAAAAATCCTGTTATAGAACAAGAATTTAAGTAAGATATTAATTTTATTATAAATTTAGTGATTTTATACAGATAATGGTTTCCAAAAATTATTATAAAGTACGCATGATAATATGCAATATTTTGAGAAATTCCCTTGAATTTGGATTGTATTTTAGAAACAACTTTGAAATATCCTATTAAAACATATAACTATCGATAAAATAAGGAAGTTTTCTATATGGTAAAAATATATATAACAGTAAAACAGATTTTATGAGGGTTTCATACAAATATAAACTAAATTCATTGAGGTAATTAGACAATACAAGTAACCCGAATGAAAATGGTGGGTTAGGTAAGAAAACCCTTACCTTATGTCTGAATGGGTTCCCATATTGAAAATTAGGTCATGGAATATGAAATTTTAATCATTAATAACTTAATTAAAAACCTATTATACATTTATTTAGTTTATAATAATTATATTTTGTTAATTTATATCTTTGTTGATATGTTCTAATATCGAATTCCATCATTCTGGAGTGTTTGTTTTCTGGATTTTCATAATCTGTTCATTTACTTTTAAGTAATGGTGTTAATTTGGAATGGTTGTAAATCTTCAAAATTGAAATTACATATTATTTATGAAAATACAAAATTGTTAATGGTCATTTCTATAATTTGGATACATGGAATGAGGATGAATCATTAGATGACAACCATTCTGATTATTTAGCGGTATTTGGATTATTATGAACTAGTTTGGTCATAAAAATTGATAATATGTGCACA
Source organism: Viscum album (assembly GCA_963277665.1). Taxonomy (NCBI): domain Eukaryota; kingdom Viridiplantae; phylum Streptophyta; class Magnoliopsida; order Santalales; family Viscaceae; genus Viscum; species Viscum album. Next base: position 2,056,562,369 of record OY728133.1, on the reverse strand, counting down.
TACTGGTTCATGAATTTTAATTAGGTCATAAAACATATATTATAGTTTGTTTAAACCATAAAAATGGTTTCATGACCAGTAATGAAGATGAAATTGGTGCACCAAACATCATCATCCACAATGGTTATAAATTGGAACCTCATGGACGTTTATTTCATTTATAAAATAAAAGGGAGAGAGTAATAATAATGATTATTGTTCTTACATTCACATTATATAATTCTATTATATAGATTATACTAGACTTATAAGAGTAATTAGTATAGAGGTTTTCAGGAGATGATAAATAATAAGATAAATTGAAATGAAACTAAATGAAAAATATGGGTGTTTTGCCTCTTGAAATAACATCCTTGAGGACCTCTTTATGGGAAGGAATTTTGGTCTTTTGGAAAGAAAAAGATATTACTGGAAGTGGGGATTGACTAGGGAAGATGATTGGACATGGTTTAGAGATATATTGAAGCTTAAGAGGTGATAGAAAACGAGGTTGTTGAGGGTGGTATTTATAGTGGTGGGGAGAGGGGATCTCTCAATATTGTATTTATTAATTTATTATATCTCGTCAAGATAAGGATAATGAGTCTTCCATGACCAATAATAGTAATTTTATCATGTGAATCCGAATCAATTAGGATTACATCATCATAACATCATACATGACTATATAATTAGTGTATTTATCTTATTTTTTAAATTATGGTATTTCACTATTCTTAAAAGATTCAGGTATTTCATAAAAATCCCAAAAATTCTACACAACAATTTTTTTACCTGTAAAATCCAAAAATGAAGAAACATTTTCCAAAAAAATTCGAAATGTGATTAATTTAATATTTAGTTAAAATCATAATTTTTTCTAAAAAATAGTTATAAAAAATTTATTAAATTATTCCAAAACATATATAAATAATACTTCCACTTGATTATTATTTATATATTATCATAGGTATGGTTGCTATTTGTATTGGTATATCACTATTAATAAGTGTATGTTAATATTCCCAAGGGTAAGTTACTATTCACTAAAAATTATGTTTTTCTTGTCGGACTCCAAACAACATCTTGATCACAATCGTGTATTTTAGATTTTCCAAATTCACATCACGAAAGTGACAAACAATGTTTAAAGGTAAAAAAAATAAGTAGTTAATTATGTTGTGATTTCATGTTATTATGAAATTTTTATAAGAAAGGAATTTCCATTGAAAAATATTGGGTCGTTACAGGATGTATAATAATTTTGCATATTACTATGTTTTAAGAGAATATGTGATAAAGCTATTTACATACTTGGAATATGATATCAAAGAGGTTCCTTATGATATATGTATGATAAATGATAATATGATAGAGTAAACAACCTTCTAATACTTTATATTTTTAGAAGAATTGTATGGTTTGTTTTTTATGTAATCGATATGTTAAAATTCACATAACATTTGTGAGATGAAATTATAATCTCACCAAATGTGGATTTTTTCATAAATGATAAATTTCCCTTATCATTTTGTTCTTATAAAGATATATGGAATGAATTATAAATCTATTTGTGGATCGCATGTCTATTAATAGCTTAGGGGTGAAAACTTCAACATCTATTCTTGGAATAAGATTTGAAGTGAAAATAAATCAAGGAATAACAAAAGGGAGATATAATACTAATAAAAAGTAAGAATATATTCTCAAAGAAATTCATCAAAATTATGAAAAGAGATAATGATGTAATAGTTTTTTATTTTATCATCAAATTGGATGATATCAATGACCCATTTAAGGCTTCTTTAGTTTATGGTATTTGGGTTGATAACTTTCTACAGATCTCCCAATTTATTTTGATCAGTGATATTTATCAATCTCAATTAATATTTATTCTTTTTTACTTCAATATCAAATCATCACATATGTTCTCATTAATAGAGACATTGTTTTGATTTACATTGGGTAACTATTCTTTTCAATATTTTCCTTTTTAAAATGATTTTTTAAAATTCATTGTTATGATATGGTTTCCTAGGAATAAATAGTTCTAGTATTAATCCTTTGATAACCGAGATGAATGTTTTGGTAGAGATTCATTTTATGGGGGCATGAAACACCCCATCACTTTCTGAAATGTATTTATTTGAATTAATTTTTTTAATATTTTTTATTTCACAGAATAAAAAATCATCTAATTTTATATTAATGAATTATGTTTTCATTTCATTTCATACAACATAGTGTCAAGCATATGTAACATGCAAAACCAACTTGGCTTGTGTTACATAAAACTCTGAGTTTCTGCAAAAAAACCCATTATTATTACTATTATTTAAAAAAGGTAGTTATAAATTAACTGTTAAACATAGTAATATGAATAGTAAATATTTTTTTTAAATGATATTTATATTTTTTCACAAATAAAAAATATTTATAATGAAATGTAAAATTTTTTGTAATGTCTTTTTATGTTTAGAATTAATATATTATTAATGGAAATGATTTTACTGTACTTTGATGAATATTAATAAAATTAATTCTAGACACACATATAAATTGAATTTTTCAAAATGAAGCTCAATTTTTTTATTTGAAATGTCACAATTATCATAGGGTGAGTTTTTTTAGATGTTTTATTTTTTAGAAGTGAAAATATTGCATTATAGTTAAAAATTGTGTTTTTGTTTTAAATAATTATTATATTTAAAATTTATTTTATAGTAAAAGTAGATCTATTATACATATATTAATCCAATTTAGGTTATTGTAATCATTTGGTTTTAAAAAATTATATATAAAAACCTATTGAACTTTTGAACATTCGGTTTCCCCCTTTTCGCTGTCTTTATGGGATTAAGGATAAACTTAATTTTGTCACATTGTTGAATTAAATTTGGAAAAATGGACAAACATTATTATAATTAGTATGAAATATTACATCTATTAATAACAACATATTTTTTTGAATAGTAACTTCAGTGATTTATTTTCCATGACTAGGGGTAAATCAGGTAAATAAGGGGGAAATAATATTGTTAGCATTATTAAATAACTATATACCTTGTTATTATTTACTTTGATGAGTTATTATCAAAAAATAACCATTGGTTCTATATTGAGACCACTTGGATCCACATGGATGATTTCAATTCATTTATTATATTATGTTTAAATAAAATAAAATTTTTATACACTTTTGTTTTCAACAAAAAAATATTTTTAATATGTGGTTATATAGTTGATATGATAGACTATTAATAGTAATTTCAAATCTTAAAGTATTATCCACATTATGGTAAATTATTTGTAATTTTAAGTGATAAATTTTACCTTAAATAATGACACAATGACGTTGTAGTAATTAATTAAATAATTGATGAATCAAATAAAATATAATAAAAAATAGTAAAATAAATATAAATTGAAATGATTAATGTCATAAAGTAACTTTTAATATAATTTTGACATGTTATATATTTTTTATATGAGTTTTTTTGAATTAATCATGTAGTTTTGATACTTTTAAAAGTCATGTAATTAAAATTGTCAAGCTTGATATTATTGATATTTCACAATAAATAATATTTTATTAAATGATCTAAAACCATTAAAAACATCAAACCAACTAATTGGTATATGTCTTAAATTTTAATCAATTACTCATTAATTAGCCTTTTTTAATTTTATAATAATTATATTAAACCAAAATGTGTCAATTACGTGATATATCATTAAGAATTAAAAGGGTAAAATAAGTATTAAAACAACATGATAAGAATTAAAAACAAATAAAATAGTCTAATTTCTCATATATGATTTTATTTAGTCTCATAATCATCATATATTCTAAATAACTCATTTTTTATGTATTTTTAATTGAAAATAAATTTATATTAATTAAATATTTTTGGAGTGTTTCTAAGAGTGACCCACTCTTCAATTATAAAAGTGTTCATCCTAGCTCACTTATTATATTCACACTGATCCCGGAGTATCGACCATCCCAAGACCATTTAACTAATAAAATTACTTATTCACATTATATGGGTTCAGGACATCTCAAAATACCATCTCCAGTGTCCCTAAGAGGAGATCTAGAGGGAGATCGTCGAAGAAGAGGTAATCTCGTTACTGAAACTATCAAATTTGATTATTATTAAACGACATATTTAGCTGTTCATTAAATTATCTATTAATATATAAATTACCACATATATTATAATATGTTATTATGATTATGTAATAATTAGATTGTATATTTTATTCATCCAACCAAAAGCAAATATACCACGTGTAAGTACAATGTATCATCTTCATGCTGTGGTGTAATATGTTTTTCATCACAACATTATTTGGATGGGTATAATTACATATATAGTGGATATTACTAATAAATATAAAATTATATTTATATTGTGTTATAAATATACCATCTAATTCTTCACCCTTTTGTCATTTAGAGAAATATTTTATCGCTCGTGCATACATATGACCTACAATATCATTGATGAGATTAGATTCGTCTTACATGTTAACCATTTCATTAATGATTATAATAAACATATATAATGAATAAATAAAAAATACATGACATCATAATTCTAATGTTATAATATATATACACACATATATTTCATTTACCTTCTTCTGTTCAGTATGATACGTAAAGGAAAATAGCATTCACACGTACGTACATCTTCCCGACTACGTTAATGGTGTATTCCATTTCATATATCTATTATATATATAAAATTATTATATATGATATTTAAGTCTTGTTTTAAATTTTTGAATTATGTAAATCATTATATATGAATGATTATCAATATTAAGAAGTCAAAACACATATGATAAACAATGTCGTAATTACCAGAAATATTTCTTGAACAAGTAATAGTTAATAAACGGGTAATATAAATCATAAAGGAATAATATATGATAACATAAATATTATTATTATTATGGTATAAGTTAATAATATGTATAAAATTTTTATACTGAATATTCAGACACATACAGAGGGAATTTGACTGAAGGTAATTGATTTTTTGTCCCAACATTACTTTTGTGGGACACATGCATCACACACTACTTATGTTATATATATCCGGCACATAAATGCCCTTTTATGGGTATTAAAAATAATATTATATTATTTTAATATCCATATAATTTTATTTCTTTCATGGGGAATATGATTCATTGATTCTAATGTTTTATGGGTTATTTACACAATCTCATTATTATTGGGATTTTTTTATACATAAGTATCGTGTGGGAAATATTTGTCTCCCATCTTCTGGTTTCATAAAAATGTTTTCAAAAATATTCTTAATATTATGATACAAATTTTTAATATTATTTTTATCCCTGTATGAAAATTTATTATACAGTTGGAAAGGAATATTTTATCATTTTCAATGCGAGGTACTTTTGGATTTTTCTTGATAAAGTATGTGATGATTTTTTTATCTTTTATAGAATGAATATTTCATTATGCATTCATGAATCCTTATTACATTTATGGTTACACTATAATATTTTAAGGTTATTTTCAAATTATATTTCTTATTTTAAAATTGAATAGCATTTTAAGAAAAAAATGATATCAAAGAAGTAAACATCTTTTACATAAGATTTATTTTAAATGATTTTTCATGATTAAATTATATGTATTCATAATGGTTTAAAACAAAAGGTTTTTGAATTTTTTTTTTGTGTTTTTAGAAGTTATATTTAATGAAAAATTTTGTTTTGTTTTTTGATTTCATGATGTTTATGAAACCCGATTCTTTTCAAAAATTATACATTGATAAAATAATTATGAATCTTGGTAATTTTCCCTAAGATATGATATGATTACACATTTTTGATACCCATTTCATTTCATAAGTTATTATATTATTTTTATGATCTTATGAAACGTGTATATATGATTTCAGTTTGATATTGGTAGAACTTATATCGCCCTCCAATGCATTGATTAAATTTTATATATCATGAGATAGACATAAAGGACCTTGTCTTTTAAGATGCTCTTAGGAGTGAATCGTGACCACCAAAATGGTTATAGAAGTGATCCATGACTTCTAATATAATAATTTAAGTGACCCATTACAACATATATGGACATTGGAGAGAGGCATAACTACCAATATGGTATAGGGATTGAACCCATACTAGTATGATCATCGTGGAAATCATTCCATAAATAATATGGAAATTATTTTTATATTTGATTATGTCTTCCACAATTCTATGTCTTATTACTATGTTATTTTTGACATGCATTATGTTCCTTATTTTTTATTATTAATGTATTATGAATTTCTAATATTTATTCCAATATGCATGTAAATGATCTTTGGAATTTCGGGCAAGATCTTCTATTATAATGATCACGTTATCATACAATTTTTCTCGTGATTATGATTTTAGGTCTCCAATTTTTACCTTTACGAATAATTTTATCTCACCATATTCTTAGGTTTCTTTTCCCCTGGATACGATTAGTGGTAATAAGTATGAAATTTTATAATGGGGTCTAGATATGACGATGTAGGCATGAGAATAATTAAATATATTATAAAGCTGTTGTTAATTCTTCCATGTTTCCAAAGGAATAGAAATATTACAGTCATTGGATACCTGTTTTTTTGTAATGTTATAAGTATTATGAAAAAGTGATGTAATGTTAATTTATAAAAATCATGGGTCATTATAATGTGTATTCTTGTGAATGTGTACATATGAATTTTTGTGTACAGTTGAATGTGTATTTCTATATATGGATACACCCAAGGTTGTGTGGGTTCACCTATAGCTCATACATACACAAATAATATATAACGATTTATAACTTTATATAAATAATTATTTAGTAAATAATAATCATAAATTTTAAATGTTGAAATTAATTTACTATACTTCATATATACAATAAATATAATATATTCATATATATAATTTATTTGTAATAAGAAAGTATTTATATATTAGAAACTATAAATCAATTTAAATATCAATATAATAATTATTACTTTTAGTTTTTTATTTTTTATTTATTAAATTTATTGAAAAATAGTGATACATAATTATACTATATATACAATAATATGTAATGTTTTTAATATGTTTATATTTTAAATAAATAATACTTATTATTTTTTAATATTTATTTATTTTTTAATATTTATTCATTTTTATTTTAATAATTTCTTTTAAAAATGAGAACGACATTTATTTATTTATTTTTAATTAGTAAATTATTATAAAATAATTAAATTTAAATAGATTATTTAATATTTATACATTTTAATTTTAATACTCTTTAAATTATAATTTAATGTTGAATAATTTATAATAGATTTAAATTTTATGAAATTAATGATATTGATTAAATGGGTTGATAATTTTTCAATTCATTTGTTATTACTATTCATTAACGAAGAATATTTTTTTTATTTTCAATATTTTTAAGATTTTTTTATATTTAAATATTAATTTATACTTTTTTATTTATTTTGTTTTAATATTTTTAATATGATTGTAATTGATAAAAATAATATATGTTAATAATTATTTATTATTCTTTAATATTTTTAATATTTTCATTTTTTATATAGTAAATCTTATAAAAATGAACTTTGAAATATATTTTTATTTGATATAAAAAATATTATTTAGTAAGTAAATTTTTATTATGGGTTTATCAACTCTTGTTTGAGCATAGATAAAGGTTCATTTTATTATTGAAAAAAAGAACTTGTAAAGGAATACCATTATCATCACTAAAGGAATTGATAAAGTCATAATTTATAAGCGTTTATGTTTTTAGCATTTATAAATGTCACTATTATTAGTTATTTTTGGTTTGTGATGATAAAACTCCTAAACTATTTTGAACGATCTCTAATAGATCACTCCACTCATCATACCATTTAAGCTCACATAAAGCCTATAATTTTTGAAAACCGAGTTCAAATTATATGGATAAATCCACACTGAGAAAATAAGGTATTATATTAGAAACAATTAATTATTTCATGTAAATTCATTCATTTGTTTTCATAAATTTTTTCATGATTATTCCCTTGATCATATGTGACATGTTTTTTCATTTTTAATCAATATATTCTAGACAAATCATCCCTTTTGGTGTTGTTTCCATTTCAATTACATGTGATATTTAAATAAAAAAATTGGAATCCTCTATCAACAACATGGATTTTTTTGTAACCTATTTTTTCACTTCATTATGAAACATTATTGTAACATCCCAGGTAAATAAGGAATAAAGAATTTTCATATTTATTAATATTTATGAATTAATTATTAATTTTACTTTAAAGGGGTTGCTATGTTCATAAGCGTGCCCAATACGCAATAACGAGTTTTTTTGAAATCTTACGTTGCACACTAGTAATAAAATAATATTATTTTCAATGGTAGTTAACACGTAGCCGTTGTATTGGCCGGAATTAATAGAAATAACTAAAATATGATTATATATGTTTTTTAACTGTTTTTACGTTTATCCAATAAAGGATAAAGGCTTAAAATACGAAAAGAATTCAATTTTAGTCATAGATACTCTAATATTTACTAAAAGGTTGAACTATTGCCTTTTGATGGAGAACCCTCTCTAAATATAGTTTTGGTCACTCTTATACATTCTATTGGACCTAACAAAATTCTTCTTTAGAATCGGGACATCAAAATTTACTTTGTGTAAATTTTTGTTATTTTTCCGATAAAGTTCATTATTTAATGAATAGTGAAAAATGTTGTATTTTAATTCAAAACCTATTTTTAATCTAATTTATTTATATGATTATATTATCATTTGAATTGGTTTTAAAGTGAAAATATAATATATTTTTACCATTTAATCCAATAGTGGTCATTGAATTAATTTCACTTTGAAATTGGACTGAAACTAGTTTCAATCTTTTGATACTTATTGTTTTATAAAAACATGCTATTTTCTCTAACAGCGGGAATTAATTATTAAATTAATTAATGTAAGTTATATGTTTTCTATTTTTTAAAATAGAAATAATTTTTGAATTTGGAATATCAAATATACCTTAGGGTGAAGTTTTGGTATTTTTCTGAAAAACATCAATTTTTGATGAATAGTGAAACCACTAAGTGGTACTTAAAAAACTGAGTTTTCGTTTGAATTAAATTTTATGACCTCTGTGTTTTGAATTTCAAAAATAAAACATACATGGTTGTCATTAAGAAGTAAAATGGGGTTCAATGGGATTAAAATAATTTTTTTTTGTGAATAGTAACTTTTTAGTTTTTAATCGCGCTTAGAGGTCATTAGTGTAAATTAAAGTAAAAATAATGTATTAATAATATGAATGACCTAGAAACATGTCCTAACCTTATTGGATGTGTCATTTCCGACCAAGAAAACCCATGGGTCGACTGTTTGGGACCCCATGGAGCCACTTGGGTAAGATAAAGACATTAATGCTTTTTATATAAAGTTAAAATGAAAATGTCACAAACATGAGTTGTTTTACAAAAACAATTTTTAAATGGGGTTATAAAAGAAATATTTTTGACTAAAAATATTCATTAGAAATCTAAACATATTTCCTACATCATGATATTTTTTTTATAATTTTTATACATTAAATTAATTAAATTATTTATGACACTATGATGATGCGGCAATTACCTCATTATTTAAGGATTTAAATAAAATGAAAAGATAATGTAAAATATAAGACCTACACAGGTCAAGAACCTATTTGATGGGCGTATTTCAAACTCTTATCACCTTATCCTCAAAATATATATTTTTGGGACCTTTTAAATATGAAGAGCATTTTATAAAAAAGTAACATTTTATAACTTTCCAAGAGTGCCCCTCCTCTCCTCTTATAAAAGGCCCCCACCTCTACCACCTTACCCACACCTCTCAAGCCTTTGTCTCAGCCAAACCCTGACCATTTTGTCTCTCCACATCCCTCTATTACTCCTAGAAGCCTCACGTTGGGCAGATGTCTTCCCAAGGAAGTCTTTGAGCTCAAATCAAAAAGAGTTACCCGTTTTAAAGGTAGTGTTTTCTCTTGTGTTCTTATGTTTTATTTTTCTTCTCCAACCCCCTAAAATCTTTTTATTATTTTATTTTGGAACAACACCAGTATATTAAATATACTATTATGTTTTCATAATATGGATTCGAGCTACACTTACACACACCTTTATCTAATGGTTAAAGAGCATACTGTTTTCGTGGATGGTGAATTTATACCTCATGAAATGATGATTGTTCAATATTCTTCTAACACCTTAAAAGGTGGCCATTAAGATGACACTATATTTATATATGATATATAATATGTTTATGTTTTACTTAATCTTCTGTATTTTTCATTTCTGGCACATCTTTATGGTTTCCATTATGGGTAAACGCGATATCTTCATTTTAGGAAGTGCGGACTACCGCCTTTCAATGTGATTTGATTCATTAACACCATATGTGGTACGTATAAAGGATAAATTTAATGATATTATATATGATATTATAATGTATTTATGATATACCTTTATATCATTATGATTTCACTCCATTAAGTAAGAAATAGAAATGAATGTAGCGTTCATGTGTACGCACAGCTTACCGTCTCCATGAATGGTGCATTTCATTTTTTACCTCTAAATGAGTATGTAATATTATAAATTAATGTATATACTGAATATATATGATATATATGATATCTACATGATGAATATAATTCTTGATATAATGGATATTTTACCACATGAACAACCTGTAATTATAAAGAGTTTATTTTTGACTCAAGTACCAATTATAGAAAAAATGACCATTATTAACTTAAATAATTACATAGTGTTCATAACATGGTAATAAGTGATATAAAAGGAATAATGAACTTGAAAAATGTTCTTAAGAAAGTAGAAATTAACTCAGGTTTATTATTCAGGACTTTAAAGAACGATCGAGTCAAGTCGGACCTGAGGTATGGGACTTCATCTCAATCTCCTTTCATTAAGTCATATTTTGTTTTATACACAACTTTATTTTATTTAGTGTATAAACCCCTTTGACTTTTACGTTTATCCAAAAGGAATCTTTTTTATACGAAGCGTTTTAATAAATGACAAAAGGATATGTTTTTGTCGTACCTACGCGGCGACAATGACTTCTCCACCGCTGTGACCATTATTTGAGTTTCGGCTTCATCTACAAGCCATACCATTTTTTTAAAAGAAAAATAAATACCATGTTTTTCTTTTCTTTTATTTTGGAATTGAAAATGGTTTTCATAATGTTTTTATATCAATGTTTTGTATTGATATCTTGTGATTGAATAGTGGAAATGTTATTTTTCCTTTATGCATGTTTTATGTGATACGATTATGTAATGGTTCATGGGAATTGTTATGAAGATGGGTGGTTCCATGATAAACTAAGGGCGGGTGAGCTCCATATAGCTCTCCAATGCATTGGGTAATGTGAAGTAGTTAAACATTAAGGTATATCTGAAGATATTTAGGGAATATACTGTTATGGGTATTCCAAACGTAACCAAGAGGGTTACTCCCTACGTAAGAATGTTATTAAGGCCGCAAGTTACCTTTATGTCTTTTGATTTCTATGATTTATTCATGATTTGATGTGGTGTGTTAAAGTGCTTATGTTTTATGAGTAGAGTATGATTTGATTGATTCTTATGTATACATGAACTCATGATTCCTTTCCATATTTTTATATCCCTTACTGAGCTTTTTATGCTCATCCCATGTTTTTTATATGTTTTTCACAGGTCAAGGGAAGGGTACATGATATGATGATAGTGTCAAGGAAGTGTGAAGAAAGAATCCATGTTTTATTTTCAATATGTTTCCATTGATGGGGAAAAATGAATACTATCTTTTATTGTAACAGATTTGTTTAAATGTGGGATGTAATGCATGTTTTAAGATCTAATTCTCTAAAACTATGAACCTGAAAAAATCCTCAAGGTGTATTCTTTAAATATCTCAAGATTAAGTAATGCTTAAGGCTGGGGCCTTATAGTTGGTATCAGAGTTCGGTTTAGATAACTTTAGGGGTTAGAATTATAATAAATGGTTATCCAAAAGTATTTTTTATGGTCAAATTGAAATGATATAGAATTTGAATATTACCGTGTTGCGTCATCTAAGACATGTTTGTTCAGAATGGTTTTCCGCAGAGGAAACAGGGAAGTAGTTCTAGGAAGGTATAGAAAAGGAAACAACCTTCCAAATCAGCAATATGAGATGGTCAGAATTGGAACTGAACAGTTTTTTGCAGTAATGGAGAAGTTGACTCAAGCAATAAATGGTGGTGGTATCCATGCACGAGATTAACTAGATCAACCGCGGAGGAACATGTCAGTGGTGGAACATTTCATGAGGAAACATCCCCCATCATTCAGAGGATCATCTGATCCTGTGCTAGCTGAAGGGTGGATTAAAGAACTAGAGAATATTTTTGATGTCATGGGGTGTTCAGAAAATCAAATGGTTAGTCTTACTATTTACTGTTTAAAGGGTGAAGCAGATCAGTGGTGGTCGATGGTTAAAAATATCAGGGACGCTGATGAGATTGATGCTCTCGACTGGGATGAATTCAAAGGTATGTTTCTTGAGAAGTATGTTCCAAAGGCTGTTTGACATAGGATGGAAAAGCAATTCTTGGAATTGAGGCAAGAGGAAGACTCAGTGGCTGCCTATGAAGAAAGGTTTACTCGATTGGAAAGGTTTTCTCCAAATTTTATCCGAGACCATGATAGTAAAATCAATTGTTTTTACTCAGGATTAATTCCAAAATATCGAAGGGCTTTAGATTTTTCTGTGTTCAAGAGTTATGAAATGATTTTTTGATGTGCTGAGAAGGTGGAAATGTAGTTTGTCGATGATCAAGTGTTCTATAACAACCAATAGAAGAAGAGACCGAGGTGGTAGGAGAAAGGGAAGAATTCTTCAAAAAGGTCTGATGGTAAGAAAACTAAGTTTCCAATTTGTGATAAATGTGGGAAAAGGCATGATGGGGAATGTCTTCTGAATTCTAGAAAGTGCTACCTATGTGGTAAGATGGGACATAAGGCTCGTGATTTGCCCTGAAAAAGATTAGGGTGGTGGTAAGAACAAATTTTATTTACAGTTAGTGAAATGTTTTAAGTGCAATGAGATGAGTCATTATGCAAACGTGTGTCTGACAAAGAGCTCAAGTGATGGGAAGCAGTTAGAATACAAGCGGAAAGGGGTGGTTAAATCCTTTTCGACTACTTCAGAAGATGTTGGGCCATCAAATGAAGTTGTATCAGGTACTTTGTTTGTTTTTTCAGATTATGTCAGTGTGTTGGTTGATTCGGGGTTTACACATTCATTCATCTCTGAAAACATTTCTAGTAAAATGGGAATACCATCTCAAGATATGACTCCTGAACTTTTGGTAAAAACACCTGTGGGAAATGTTGAGGCCAAAATAATTTATATGAATCTTTCAATCCTTATCTGTGGACAGAACCTACTTGCAATCCTTATTGTTTTACCACTAGTAGAGTTTTATGTTATCTTAGGTATGGATTGGCTCTCTATTTACCATGCTAAGATTGGATGTAGAGCTAAAGAAGTTTCTTTTCAATAATACTTTCAGTTTGTGTAAAAGAATGAACCCTTACTGTTGATAACCTATCAAGAGGATGAGAATCGTGTAAAAGTTGGAAATGAATGTTACCTTGCACATATTGTTGAAAACAAGGGAACTGTTCAGATTAATGATGTGCCAGTGGTAAATGAGTATCCTGATGTTTTTCCTCATAAGTTTCCTGGAATAATACCAGATCCGAAAGTTGAATTTACTGTTGACTTAGTTCCTGATGCTAATCCCATTTCAAAACCCCCTTATCGAATGGCTCAAATTGAACTTTTAGAGTTGATGGAGCAATTGCAAGATTTATTAGAGAAATTTTTCATTCAACCTAGCACATCACCATGGGGTGCTCCTGTTTTATTTGTAAAAAATATGGTTCTATGAGACTTTTAATTGAATATAGAGCCTTGAATAATATCACTACTAAGAACAAGTATCCTTTTCCTCATATCGATTATTTGTTTGATCAGCTCCAGGGAGCTCAGTTTTTTTAAAGATTGACCTGAGATCGGGGTACCATCAATTGAAGGTAAAGGAAGCAGATATTCCGAAGACCACATTTCAAACAAGATATGGCCATTATAAATTTGTAGTAATGCCTTTTGGGCTAACCAATGCACCTGCTGTATTCATAGACCTTATGAATTGAATTTTCCAAGAGTTCTTGGATATGTTTGTGGTTGTATTCATTGATGATATTTTGGTGTTTTATAAAAGTAAAGAGGAGCATGAAAGAAATTTAAGGGTTATTTTGAAGTCCTTAAAAGAAAATTAATTGTATGGGAAATTCAAAAAGTGTTAGTTTTGGTTGCAACAAATTTCTTTCCTTGGTCATATTGTTTCTAAATATGGGATAACTGTTGATCCTGCAAAAACAATGGTTGTGGAAGAATGGACAAGACCCAAAAATGTAACTGAGATTCATAGCTTCTTTGGTTTGGCAGGCTATTACCGAAGGATTGATAGAAATTTTTCACGGTTATCAAGTCCAATGACTAAGCTAACTCGGAATGGTGTTATGATTATCTAGACAAAAGAATGTGATGATTGTTTTCAGGAACTTTAAAGAAAATTGGTGAATGCTCCTGTTTTTTCACTACCTTCCAGGAATGGGGAGTTTGTTATCTACATTGATTCTTCATTGAAAGGACTTGGTTGTGTCTTAATGCAGAATGACCAGGTAATTGCTTATTCTTCACCATAGTTGAAAACTCATGAGGTAAATTACCCTACACATGATTTGGAATTAGCTGCTGTTGTTTTCACTTTAAAATTTTGGAGTCATCATTTGTATGGAGTAAAGTGTGAAATATATACCGATCACAAAATTTTAGAGTATATATTCACTCAGAAAGAATTGAAATGAGATAGAGGAGATGGCTAGACTTAATCAAGGATTATGATTGTACAATTCATTACCATCCGGGAAAATCAAATAAAGTGGATGATGCTTTGATTAAAAAAAGTAATGCTTCATTAAAAAATTTGCATTTGAAACGTGATCCTTTGGTTAAGGATTTGATGAACATTGGCATAGAAGTTGTTGGTGTAGGATGTCCTTCTATTTTGTTTTAGGTATCCGAGAAATCTTCTCTATCAGACAAAATTAAGAAAGAACAGAAGCAAGACAGTGAGTTGCAGAAAAAGGTAGAGCTGGTTCAGAAGGGTAAGTTTCCTGAATTCAACATTGATAATGATTTTTTTTAGATTTGGGAAGAGATTGTGTGTGCCTTGTGATTCACAGTTTAAGAGAGAGTTCTTATGTAAAGCTCATAGTTCTCTATTTTCAGTTCATCTAGGCATTACTAAGATGTATAGAGATCTTCGAGATTATTACTGGTGGGACGGAATGAAAAGGGATATTGTTGATTTTACTATGATGTGTTTGACATGTCAACAGGTTAAAGCAGAGCAGTAGTTAATAAAAGGGATGCATTAGCCTTTACCAGTAACAGAATGGAAATGGGAGAATATATCCATGGACTTCGTTGTGGGATTTCCGTAGACACCGCGAGGTAATAATGCAATCTGGATTATTATTGATCGCTTGACTAAATCTGCTCATTCCCTTTCTATACGAGATAATTTTTCCCTAGATAAACTTTCCCGTTTGTAACTTAAAGAGATAGTCAGGTTATATGGAGTTCCTCTCTCCATTGTATCTGATCATGATCCCAGGTTTACTTCTAACTTTTGGATGGGCTTTCAGAAGTCGTTGGGTACTGAATTAAATTTTAGTACAACTTTTCATCCTCAATAAAATGGGAGTTAGAACGAAGGATTCAGACATTGGAGGATATTCTACATGCTTGTTAGATGGATTATCAGGGAATTTGGGACCAACATCTTTCTTTGGTTGAGTTTTCTTATAATAATAGTTTTCGTTCCAGTATACAGATGGATCAATTTGAGTCATTATATGGTAAACAGTGTCGAACACCAGTTTTTTTGGGATAGAGTGGGTGAAAGGAAGCTGATGGGACCAGAATTGGTGGAAGAGATATCAAAAAACGTTCAGTTGATTCAGAAACACATGAGAACAGCACAAAGCATGCAGAAGAGTTATGCGGATAACCGGAGGAATGATCTATCCTTCAAGGTAGGAGAACATTTTTTTTCTAAAAGTTTCACCGTTGAAAAGTGTGATGTGATTTGGTAAGAAAGGAAAGCTGAGTCCAAGGTTCATTAGACCATATGAAATTCTGAAGAGAGTTGTATCAGTTGCTTACCGAGTGGCTTTACCTCCGATTTTATCTCTGGTACACAAAGTTTTTCATGTTTATATGTTGAGAAAGTATATGCCAGATCCATCTCATGTTTTGAGACCAGAGGTAGTTCAGTTGGAAGAGAATCTCTCTTATGAAGAACAACCAGTCCAGATTCTTCACCGTAGAGAGAAAGTGTTGCGGAATAAGGTAATTCACTAGGAAATGGTTTTATAGAAAAACCATATGGTTGAAGAGGCAACATGGGAATCTGAAAATGCTATGAGGGATAAATACCCCCACTTATTTTGAAAGTGAATAAAATTGCGAGGACACAATTCCCAAAAGGGGGAAGGATGTAACATCCCAGGTAAATAAAAAATAAATATTTTTCATATTTATTAATATTTACGAATTAAATATTAATTTTACTTTAAATGTGATGCTATGTTCGATAGCATGCCTGATAAGCAACAACTAGTTTCTTTGAAATCTTACGTTTCACACTAGTAATAAAATAATATTATTTTAAATGGTAGTTAACACATAACCGTTGTATTGGCGGGAATGAATAGAAATAACTAAAATATGATTATATATGTTTGTTAACTATTTTTATGTTTATCCAATAAAGGATAATGGCTTAAAATATTAAAAGAATTAAATTTTAGGCATAGATACTCTAATATTCACTAAAAGGTCAAACTATAGCCTTTTGATGGAGAACCGTCTTTAAATATAGTTTTGGTCGCTCTTATACATTATATTGGACAAAATAAAAATCTTCTTTATAATCGGGAAATAAAAATTTACTTTGTGTAAACTTTTGGTATTTTTCCGATAAAGTTCATTTTTTAATGAATAGTGAAAAATGTTATATTTTAATTCAAAACCTTTTTTTAATATAATTTATTTATATGATTGAATTATCTTTTGAATTGGTTATAAAGTGAAATTAGAATATATTTTTACCATTTAATCCAATAGTGGTTGTTGGAATTAAATTCACTTTGAAATTGGACTGAAACTCGTGTCAATCTTTTGATACTTATTATTTCATAAAAACACGCTATTTTCTCTGACATCAAGAATTAATTATTATATTAATTAATGTAACTTATATGATTTTAATTTTTTAAAATAGACATCATTTTTGAATTTGAAATATCAAATATAGCTTATGGTGATGTTTTGGTATTTTTCTGAAAAACTTCAATTTTTGATGAATAGTGAAACCACTAAGTGGTACTTAAAAAACCGATTTTTCGTTTAAATGAAAATTTACCACATTTGTGTTTTGAATTTAAAAAATCCAAAAAACATGGTTGTCTTTAAGATGTAAAATGTGGTTCAATTGGATTAAAATAATTTCTTGGTGAATAGTAACTTTTAAGTTTTTAGTCGCGATTAGAGGTAATTCGTGTAATTTAATGTAAAAAAAATGTTTTAATAATATGAAATGACATAGACACATGTCCTAACCTTATTTAATGTTTCATGGCCGACCAAGACAACCCATGGGTCTATTTTGGGGACCCCATGGAGCCACATGGTTAAGATAAAGACATTAATACTTTTTATTTAAAGTTAAAATGAAAATATCTCAAACATGAATTGTTTTACTAAAACAATTATTAAATGGGATTATAAAAGTCATATTTTTTACTATAAATATTAATTAAAAAGATAAATATATTTCCTAAATCATGATATTTTTTTATAATTTCTAGACATTAAATAAATTAAATTATTTATGACACAATGATGATGCAGCGATTACCTCATTATTTAACGATTTAAATAAAATGAAAAGATAATGTAAAATATAAGACCTACACATGTCGAAAACCTATTGTATGGGTTTATTTAGAACTCTTATCACCTTATCTTCAAAATATATAATTTTGGGTCCTTTTAAATCCAAAAATAATTTTATAATAAAGTAACCTTTTATAACTTTCAAGAGTGTCCCTCCTCTCCTCTTATAAAAGGCCCCCACCTCTACCACCTTGCCCACACATATCAAGACATTGGCTAGGTCAAAACCTGCCCATTTTGTCCCTCCACATCCCTCTTTTACTCCTAGAATCCTCACGTTGGGCAGAAGTCTTCCCAAGGAAGCCTTTGATCTCAAATCAAAAAGAGTTACCCATTTTAAAGGTAGTGTTTTCTATTGTGTTCTTATGTTTTATTTTTCTTCTCCAACCTCCTAAACTCTTTTTATTCTTTTATTTTGTAACAACACCAGTATCTTCAATATACTAGGATGTTTTTATAAGAAGTATTAGAGCTACACTTACACACACCTTCATCTAATGGTTAAATATCATACTATTTCCATCGATGGCGAATTTCTGCCTCACGAAACGATGATTGTTCAATATTCATCTAACACCTTCAAAGGTGGCCATTAAGATGAAACTATATTTATATATGATATATAATATGTTTATTTTTTACTTAATATTCTGTATTTTTCATTTATGTAATACCATTATGGTTTCCATTATGGGTAAACGTAATATCCTCATTTTAGGAAGTGCGGACTATCGCACCCTCAGAGTGATTTGATTCGTTCACACCATATGTGGTACCTATAAAAGATAAATTTAATGATATTATATATGATATTATACTGGAATTATGATATACCTTTATATCATTATTATTTCACTCCATTAAGTAAGAAATAGAAATGAATGTAGCATTCATGCGTACGTATGGCTTACCGTCTCCATGAACGGTGCATTTAATTTCTTACATCTAAATGATTATGTAATATTATAAATGCATGTATATACTAGATATATATGATATATATGATATCTAAATCATGAATATAATTCTTGATATAATGGATATTTTACAACATGAACAAATTTTAATTATAAAGTGTTTATTTTTGACTCAAGTACCAATGATCGACAACGCGACCAATATTAACTTAAATAATTACATAGTCCTCATAACATGGTAATAAGTGATATAAAAGTAATAATTAACTTGAAAAAGGTTCTTAAGAAAGTATAAATTAACTCTAGTATATTATTCAGGACGTTAAAGAATGATCAAGTCAAGTCGGACCAGAGTTATGGGACTTCATCTCAATCTCCTTTCATTGAGGCATATATTTTTATACATAACATTCTTTTATAAGGTGTATAAACCCCATTGAATTTTACGTTTATCCAAAAGGATAATTTTTTATACAAATCATTTTAATAAATGAAAAAAGGGAATTTTTTTTGTCGTACGTATGCGGCGACAATGACTTCTCAGCCGCCGTGACCATTATTTGAGTTTCAGATTCCTCTACAAGACATAACTTTTTTTAAAAGAAAAATAAATACCATGTTTTCATTTTCTTTTATTTAGGTATTTAAAATGGTTTTCATAATGTTTTTATATCAATGTGTTGTATTGATATCTTGTGATTGAAAAGTGGAAATGTTATGTTTCCTTTATGCATGTTTTATGTGATACGATTATGTTATGGTTTTGGGAATTGTTATGAAGACGGGTGGTTCTGTGATAAACTAAGGGAGTGTGAGCCTGATATTGCTCTCCAATGCATTGGGTAACGTGAAGGAGTTAAATGTTAAGGTCTCTTCGATGAGATTTCGGGAATATACTGTGATGGGTATTCCAAACGTAACCAAGAGGGTTACTCCCTACGTAAGAATGTTATGAATGCCTCAAGTTACCTTTATGTCTTATGATTTCGATGATTTATTCATGAATTGATGAGGTGTGTTAAAGTGCTTATGTTTTATGAGTAGTGTATGATTTCATTTATTCTTTTGTATACATGTACTAATGTTTCCTTTCCATATTTTTATATCCCTTACTGAGCTTTTTATGCTCATCCCAAGTTTTTGAAATGTTTTTCACAGGTAAAGGTAAGGGTACATGAAATGATGATAGTGTCAAGGAAGTGTCAAGAAAGAATCCATGTTTTATTTTCAAAATGTTTACGTTGATGGGAAAAAATGAATACTATCTTTTATTGTAACCACTTTGTTTAAATGTGGGATGAAATACATGTTTTAAGATCTAATTCCCTAAAACTCTAAACCTAAAAAGATCCTCAAGGTGTATTCTTGAAATATCTCATGATTAAGTAATGTTTAAGGCTGGGTCCTTATATTTATACTACTGCACAACAATGGTTTTATTTTTCATTTTTTTCAACATTCACATTTGATAACCTCACCCTTACTTTAGATTAATGAGATTTTCAATCTCCAGTTCATATTGATAAATACTCTTACATTAATCCATCTCCAAACATTCCACCAATACATAACCTTATTATCAGATAAAAAATTTATAAAAATCATAGAAAATTGATAGTAAGCATAATATATGTATAATAAAAAAATATAATTCCATTATTTTAATATTTAAAATAATAAATATTATGCATTATATGTACATTATTAAATTATAATTATAAAAAGATAATTACTAATATAAGATTACTCTAAAAATTAAATGCAAAATATGAATAATAATAAACTTGAAATATTAACTGTATATATATATTGTTAATAAATAATGTTATCAATTTCCTTCTCCCTTGGAAATTTTAATGTTGAATTCATGATCTTGTATCATGACATGAATTTAATTGCCACATGATGATGTTCCTGAGGCAATGACATAAAGTTATAAAATAATGATCATTTCACTATAAAATTCTCTACTAGTGATGAATTTTATCCTTAGTAATAATAAAAGTATAATTATAAAATGCTACAATTTTAAAAATACAAAAAACTAAATTCAATTTTCATATTTTTACCTTTATAATTTAATATGAAAAATGAAATTATATTGGTTCAACATTTTAGGAACAATTATATAAATTCATATACAAAAAATAATAATAAATAATCATATTATATTAAAAATAAATATGTTAGAGTTTTTATTGTATTTGTATTGTTACAAAGTTGATGTTTAATTTATTATAATTTACCTTAGATTAAATCTCACATATAATGTAATAGGATATATTATTGAGTATACATGATAAGGATTTGAAAATGAATTTTAACACTAGTAATTTATAAAATCACACAACCTTTCATTCTTCAGAAGAAAAATTTGTCTTCACTGATGTGATAACAATAATTTGAATAGTTTTACTATTTATAATGAGACATAAGGTTTTTTATATATTATTTTATAGACTTTTTATATGAATTTAATATATTTTTAATTTTTAATTTAATATATTATTTAATATTCTTATAAATAAAAATGATAAATTATATTCATTACTTTGTCGTATTTATTTATTTAATTAAATTATGAATATTTTGGAACTAAATAGGATTGTTATGAGTAAAAATTAGATGGATTCCAATTGTATAGAAAGAGAGTTTGAGGATGGGTTTAAGTTGTTGATCAATGAACATTGTGCATGTTTTCATCATAAAAGTAACATTTTAAACAAAACTAACATTACATAATCTATAATAATAAAAAATGATTATATATTCTTTATAGTTTTGGACAATTATATAGGATTAATTTATGATTTTTATGAATTATATTCAAATCAATTTGACTCGTGGTGTTCATGATTGACTAAAATTGCACGTTTTTAATTTAAAAGTTACAATTTAGTCTAAAGTGCAAGGCACGTATTCAAGACATGGAAATTGTTCTTATATATTCTTGTTACTTTAGGATATTTATATATGCTCAAATTTTTAAATTTATAAATTAACCTCAATTCAATATGATTCATGAGGTTCTTAGTATGATAAATAGTATGTATTTTTGTTTAAAATTAAAAATTTACATCAACATGTGTTCCACCTACTCAAAAAATTGAAAATATACAATGATTGTGTTGATAATTTATAATAATAATAAAAATTAATTATATATATATATGAATTAACTTCACATCAATCTCACACGTGGTGAGGATTATATGACTGAGATTGTATTTTTTTATTTTAATGTTATATTTTATTTCATAATAGAGTAACATACTAAAAAATGATAAAATGTGATCATATTCTATTCATACATTATAAAAATTATCCATAAGTCATGTTGTTTTGGTTAAAAATCAACCACAGATCAATATGATACACATTGTGGTTTTTATGGGCCAAAGTACATGTTTTAATTATAAAAATAAGATTTTAGTTCAAAATTCATTTCAAATTGGGAACTCTTATAAAAATTCGTGTATTTTATTGATACATTAGAAAATATATATATATAGTTCATTTTTTATATGCAGGAATAAACCTAAAATAAATAAGACACATTGGGTAGCCATTATGACTAAATGTTTATGGTTTTTAAACGGTATTTTGGTCAAAAACATATGACACACTCTCAAAACCATGATAATGAGATATTATTGTTTTGATTCATCATGAAAATTATTTATGATTCAACTTTGATGTCCAAAATTTATCTATATCAATCTAACACAAGGTTTGTACGTTATGATTGGACGTATGTGATTACATCCATATGAGTTATTTATATCCAAAACATGCATCACACACTCAAACACATGAATATGAACTCTAAATGTATTAAAAAAATTATTATACTGTACGATCATTCGTGTACAAGAAAATGTAATTAACCCCATTCCAATACAAAAATAGCATTGTTATGTAATTCTAAATGTTCATCACAAACTAATAATTTAAGTAACACATTGAGAGTCTAATGTTACATAAATCAATGTTTTATATATTAGTTAAATTATTTTTTATTACATATTAACATTTCCATTCATGTTTTCCTAAGTTATTTATTTTTTATTAATTAAATTTTGTTATTTTATTTACGTTTCATTTACTTATTTATAGTATTTATAAAATAATAAATGTTTCTTATTACAAGTACACTCAATTTTTTTCATATTGTATATGGTTTATTAATAAACTAGAAGTGTGATAGGTCTATATTAGAAGGGTTTCCCAATGACAATGGAATAAATGTGCACCCACTCATTGATGCGTGTAACTTTTTTTTTTAATTTTACAGAATGTTTTATTTTTAATAAATTGTACATATCAATTTAATTTTAATATATTGAAATGTTTTTAATGTAAATTAATTTATTAGTTTAATATTTTATTTTAAAATTGGTTGAAATTAATTTTTAATGTTTTTATGGTGTATATGAATTGTGCTATAAATTTAGTATCACAATACTAAAATATATAGAAATAAATTGAAAAAACACTAGTTCTAATAAAATCACCCTTTACTAGTGCTAGGTATAGCATTGAACAAATTTAATTTCATCAGTACCAAAATATGCCATAGTAAATTACCCATTTTCAAATATTTTTTTAGCTAATGAATTAGGTTTTAATCATGTCTTTTTCATCAATTACAAAAGTGATATTATTTTAAAATTTATCAATGGATTTAAAAAAATTAGTACGTTATAAGTGATTTATAATGATTATAAAAGAGTTATTAATTGTCGTGGAAATAGTGATCCATAATCATTATTTCCACACTTTTATTTCAAACAATCAAAAAAAATAGTCTATTGTATAGGTCTCTTACCCTTTAAATTTCATTACCAAAAAAATCTACATAAAATAATAAATATAAATGGAAGTTAAACATTTTTTTACATGATAATTGTTTCGATAATCTTTTTTATAGTAATGAATGTATGGATTAAATGATAGGAGTTAATAGTGTACTAACAGAGTATACAATGATGAATAACTTTAGTTATTGATGTTGATTATTCTTAACACTAATCTTCAATCAATATTGGTAGTATGATATTTTCATCACAACAAATTTTAGCATGATTATGCTGAAAAATATTTGAGTATGATTCACATTGAAAAAATTATGTTTCACGGTTATAGTCAGATGGAATTGATTCTCTATGTTGAAATATTTCTCCTATTAATTTTTAAATGAACTGTTATTGTTTGGATAATTTATAGTGATAGCGTTCTTCTGAATGGAATGTAGATTGAAGGACTATTTTATTATGAATAATAATATATTTCAATGTAAATTTATTTTAGTGGATAATGACTCATCTTGTTATATTTAGTTATACTTTTATTTATATTCATGAAATCATCATATGATAATGATGAATTGTCATATTTCTTTTTAATTGATTATCAAAATTTCATTAAGTATGTTAATGTAAAATGATTTTTTCAATGGGTGTTCTAGAAGTTAGTGTCGTGGCCAAACCCATGCCGGGGTTTGAGCAACAACTACCCCAAGACCGCCTCATAATTCCAGAGACTGCCGACTATCACCGAAGGCACAACTAACTATGGGAGTCCGTTTTCTAAGAACCTATACACAAAGATATAGAAAACACAATTCAATTAACGTAGAGGGAAAATAAATAAAGACACATCACTACTATATATAATCCATATACATTCAACAACCTTTAAACAATATATGTACAAAAAATTAAACTGAATAGGAAAGGGGAAAAATACATGCCCAACGAGAAATGTGCCACAACCTAGTAATTGGTGAAAAAGTAATACATATGGGAGATCCCCAATCCTAAATAGCAATTCATTACTACCACATATGGTCCAAACACTATATATACCTAGCTCATTTGATGTCATGATCATCATGTTTTCTGTCTTCATGGGAACACCATGTGAGGGAAAAGACAAAGTAGTAGTGAGTATAAAAATAATCAGTAAGATCCGGAATACTTAAAGGAATATTAATGGATGTAATAAATAAGAGAGAAGTATATAGAACAAGGTACAATAAAATTAGTACATTTCAAGACAATAATATATTAAATCTGACTTGTCCAAACAAATGGTTCTAGAAATGGTGATAAGAGGAACTTATTTTCATGTCTTCACTACATATATCAAGATAGTGTGACTCATCCAATTATGATAAGATAGACACAGAAATAATGTAGAATAAACCACACATATTTTCCCCTTTTATAAAGAGAGTAAACCAAACACAAATAGTGGGTACTAAAAACATGATATATATACTCAGTCATAAAACCATAACAAGTGAAAAAGGGGATCTCCATCTCATATCTCAACCTAACAAAGGATGTTTCCATCAATCCCAGAGGAAACCACCATTAATACCATGAATCCCACATGTCTGTTGTCAACTATTTGTCAAAGGTACTCAATCACATCATATTGATACCATCTTATTTGGGTAGAACTAACTCTCCCTCATAGTTTTATTTCATGTTATAAGGGTACATCTTGGTTGTAAAATCATCCCTCATTCTTAGCGGTGCAAAGGTGTGTAATCCAGATCTCATCGTTGTTCTACATAGGAAAGGTGTAAAACCAATGTTACGAATACAAACACCCTAGTTATTTAGGGGGATTCCACTCTCATAGTAGTCACATAAGCTACCCACACCTTGATATGTCAAGGGGATTCTACTCTGATAGATACTTTAGAGGATACCCACACCCTTATGTGTCAGGGGGATTCTACTCTGATAGAAGTGATAGAGGCCACCCAAGCCTTGATATGTCAGAGAGATTTACAAGAACCAAACCTTAAAACAATACATAATCTTGAATTAAATGAATAACTCACAATGAGGATATTTTCAGATTTATTGTTTTAATGAATTAGTCCATAACTCATTCATTACATCTATAAAATAAAAATGTAGAAAATTATACTTAGTTTTCATATTTTTGATTAAATACAAACTCTTGAAAAAGAAACCATGTAATATTGAATATTTTAGAAATCACGACTTTCTCTTGATCCCATCCTTGGCCCTATTCATCTTTATGTCCTGTGAAAAACATTTCCAAAACATTGGATGAGCATAAAAAGCTCAGTAAGGGTTATAAAAAAAGAATGAAAACATTAGATAATAAATACATACATAACATAATCTTTTTAATATATCTTATGAATTCATTTGATTTTTAAAATATACATATTAATCCTAAATCATAAACGTAATGTGTGGCATACATAACATACATACATTGTACCTTTCACCACTTTGTAGGAAGTTACATATGGAATACTCATCACAGTACATTACATAAATCTCTTATGAGAAAAATTCATGTTTACCTCCATTACGTTACCCAATGCATTGAAGAGATATCTCGAGCACACTTGCCCTAGGTTTATTATAGAACTGCCCATATACGTAACAATGCCCAAGAACTATGACATATTAATAACACATAAAACAAATATAAATGAAAGATAACATTTACACCATTCAATCAAAATATATCATTTAAATATATTGAAATAAAAAATCCATTATGAAAACCATTTTTAATAACAAAATACATAATAGAGTATATGGTATTTATTTTTATTTTAAAAACATTATACCTTGATAAGGAAGCCAAAGATCAAACAATACTCGTGGCGGCTAAAAGGTGATTGTCATCATTTACATTAAAAAGAAACATTCCCTTTTTTGTTTAGTAAAATACCTCACCAAATAATATTACTTTAGAATGAAATGAAAAATCATAGGTGTTTATACACCGTATAAAATAAAGTCGTGTATAAAACAAAATATGCCTCAATGAAAAGAGATTGAGACGAAGTCCCTTACCTCATGTCCGACTAGACTCAATCATTATTAAATCTCCTATATAATAAGATAAATATAATTTATAATTTATTACGAATATTTTTGAACTTCATTATTTCTTTTATATAAATTATTACCTTTCTATATGAATTATTTAATTATTTGAGTTCATATAGGTCAATTTTTCAATGTTCGGAACATCAGTTAAAAATTAACTAGCTTTAATTATAAATTGTCCTTGTGGTCGAAATTCCATTATCTCAAAATGATATTCAGGATTTAAATGTCATATATATCATATATATCGAGTATATATAAGTATTTATAATAGTACTTTACATTTGGAGGTAATAAATAAAATGAAACCTTCCTGGAACGGTAAGTCATACGTATGCACGAACACTACTTTCATTTCTATTTAATATTTAATGGAATTAAAATGTAATGATACATAGGTAAATTATAATTCCGGTATAATATCATATATAAATTCATTAAATCCATCTTTTATATGTTTCATGTATGGCATGAACGAGTTATATCACATAGGGAGGGTGGTAGTCTCCACTTCTCAAGTGAAATTATCGTATTTACCCCCAATGGAAAATCATAATGATATAATATAAATAAAAAATAGAGAATTATAGAAACAATATAAATATAATATATATCTTATATAAATACAGTTCCATCTTAATGGCCACTATAAGAGGTAATTGGATAATATTGAACAATCATCATTTTGTGAGGCGTTAGTTTGTTGTCCATAGAAACAATAATTTTGTTACCTATTATAATGAGGTGTTTATAAGCCTATTTAGAATAATTCTTATAAAAAGAACCTATTATATTGAAGATACTATTGTTCTTATAAAATAAAGTAATAAAAATAGTCTACAGATTGAAGAAGTAAAATAAAACAAACTAACTTAAGAGAAGTTGTTACCTTTAAATCAGGTATCTTCCATTGGTTTGAACCCAAAGGTTCACTTGAATTTTCCCATTCATAATGTACGGCTTATAGAATGACAGTATGGATGTAGGTAGAATAATTGGTATGATTTTGGTTGAGAGAAAAGGATTGAGAAGTGTGTGGAATGGGATAGAAGTGATGGCTTTTTATAAGGGGGAGGAGGGGCAACTTAGGAATGTTTATACATATTATTTTATTATATAATTATTTTCTGTTTGTAAAAGTAAAAAACTTATTAAAGTATAAGATAAGATTACTCATGTTAGAAAAAAAAACATCCATTAATAATTGGATAGGTTTTTGATATTTTCTAATCATTATAATTTTATTTATTTATATCATTCATTAATGAGGTAAACACTGCATCATTATTGATTCATAAATGTTTTTAGTTATTTGACTTATAAAAATTATAATAAAAATACCATGATTTATTAAATCATTTTATATTTCAAATGAATATTTATAGTCTAAGAGATACTTTCTATAACCCCATGTAAAAAACGATTTACTAAAAGTTATATGTTTATGTCATTTTTTACATTACTTTAAATTAATTGATATAAAGTGTCATTATCACTCCAATGTGCCTCCATGGGGTCCCAAAATCGACCAAAGCATTCTCATGGTCGGAAATGTATCAAAAAATAGGTGTATGACACATGTTATGGTTATTTAATATTATTTTTATAATATTTTGTCACCCTAATTTTCCATATTTACTCTTTAACCATAGTAAATAAAATTTTTACTGGTATAAATATTCATAATGAATAAAAATAAAAGGTACCTTTTTACACAATTTAGACCTCTTGATTCCAAATATTGAATCCATTTTTCAAAATTCAAATCATAGAAGTGACAGAAATTAATTTAAAATTAATTCTCAATGTCAAAACAACAAGTATGTTTTAGATAAATAATAACTATCATAAGATTGACACTTGTTTATGTCCAATTTAAATGTGAAATGACTTCCAATGCCCAAAAATGGGTTAAAAATTAAAAAAATATTCTAATTAAACTTTAAAACAAATAAATAGGATAATTTAACCTTATAAATAAATTTGATTAAACGACAGTTTTGAATTAAAATATAGTTTTTTCATTATTAATTAAAAAATGATCATTATCATAAAAATACAAAAATATCATCCAACTAAAATTTTGATGTCCCGATTCTAATGAAAAAATTTATTTTGTCAAATATATCATATAAAAGTGACCAAAACTACATTTAAATACGGTTCTCTATCAAAAAGCGGTAAATTGACCTTTTAATGAATATTAGAGTATTTATGCTTAAATTAATATTTTTTTCTTATTTTAAGCCTCAAAATTTTATTAAATAAATGGAAAAACATATAGAAAACATGTATATTCATATTTTAGTTAGTTGTTTCTATTTTTTTTAATAAAATGCCTAGGTGGTAACTACAATTTAATATAGTAATTTATTATTAATTTTTAGTATGACACAATGTTGTGTGCAACGTAAGATTTCAAAGAAAATAGTTATTGTGTATCAGGTATACTATCAGACATATCATCCCTTTTAAATTAAAATTAATATTTTATTCAAAAATAATAATAAATATTAAAATGATTTATTCTTTATTTACCTGGGACGTTACATCCTTCCCCTTTGGGGGAATTGTGTCCCCGTAATTTTATTCCCTTATCAAATATATATGGGGTATTTATCCCTTATTGCATTCTTGGATTCCCACGTTGCCTCTTCAATCATATGGTTTTTTCACAAAACCTTTACCTGAAGAATTATATTATCCCACAAATCCTGCTCTCTTTAGTAAAAAATATGGATTGGTTATTCCTCAAAAGAGATATTCTCTTCCAACTAAACCAACTCTAGGCTCCAAACATGAGATGGATATGGCGTTTATTTTATCATCATTGAAACATGAAAAACATTTTGTACTTGGGATAAACATAGAGGTAAATCCACTCTATAGGAAACTAATTTAATGTTCTATTTGATTTCAAAAGGTCTAATCAACATCAAACTCAACTTTCCCTTATTTCCAAAACACCTTACACTATCCCATGGAAAAAAATTGATAAAGACATCACCTACCTCTAAAGAATTATACTTCCTCGGGTTATCCGAATAACTATTCTTTATACTCGGATCTTTTCGCATGTGCTTCTGAATCAATTGGTTATTTTCTGCCATCTCTTCTACAAATTCTGGTCCATCTGTTTCATTTCACCAAATTCGTCCAGAAAAGATAGAGTTTGGCACTGTTTCCCATATAATTCCACAAATGGATACATCTATATATTGGAATGAATATTTTTATTATAAGAAAATTAATCTAAAAAAAGATGTATGTCCAACATCCCCGGTAATCAATTGAGAAATCATGTAACATATCCTCTAAGGACTAAATTGTTCATTCTGTCTTCCCATATGATTAATGATGAAAAGTTGTACTAAAATTTAATTTTTTACACAATGACATCTGAATAAAATTCTAAAAGATAGATGTAAAACTAGGATCACGATCAAAAACAAAGCATAAGTGAACTCCATGCAACATGACTATCTCTTTAACATACAACCGGGAAAGATTATCTAGAGAAAAAGTTTCTAAAATTGGAAAGAAATGAGATGATTTAGTAAAGTAATTAACAATAACCCATATTGAATTATTACCTCAAGACGCCTTTTCTAATCCAACAATGAAGTCCATAGCTATATTTTTTTACACTCTTCCACCAGTAAAAACTAAAGCAACCCTTTCTATAACTTCCACTCCAATTTCACATGTTTACAAGTCAAACACTTCACTATAAAGTCAACATTTTATCTTTTCATTCCATCCCACCAGTAATACTCCTGAAGGTATCTATACATCTTAGTACTACCGTAATGAAATAAAAACTGAGAACTATGATCTTCACATAACAACTCATTCTTCATCTGTGAATCTCAGGTCACACATAATCTCTTCCAAAACCTTAAAACAAAATTATTAAAAATGTTAAAATCATGAAACTATCCCTTCTGAACCAACTCTACCATTTTCTGCAACTCACTGTCATCCATTTGTGCTTTCTTAATTCTGTCTAATAGATATAATTTCACTAACTACTGAAACAAAACAGGTGAATTTCTTTCACAAAAAACTTCTAATCAAAATTTAATCAAATCAAAAATCAAATGACCTCGTTTAAAATGTAGCATGGTTAATGAAGCATTACTTTTTCAACTCAAATCATTTAGTTGATTTTCCAGGATGGTAATGGATTGTGAAATAAAAATCCTTGACTATTTCCTACAATCTCCTTTGTCTCATGTCTAATTCATTCTGAGTTAATATATACTTCAATATTTTGTGGTCTGTATATATTTCACATCTTCCACCGTACAGATGATGCCTCCAAAATTTTTAAGAAAAAACAACAGTAGTTAATTCCAAATCATGTGTCGCGTAATTTGACTCATAAGGTTTCAACTTATGTGAAGCATAATAAATTAACCGATTGTTCAGCTTAATGACACAACCAAGTCCTTTCAACAAAGTTTCACTGTAGTTAAAGAACTCACCATTTCTAGAAGGTAGTGCCAAAACTGGAGGATTCACCAATATTCTTTTTAAATTATGAAAACAATCATCACATTATTTTTCCCAAATGAACGTAACACGTTTTTGGGATAACTTAGTCTTTGGGATAGATAACTGTGCAAAATATTAATCAAACCTCCGGTAATAAACTCATAATCCATGAAAACAATGATTATCGATAATATTTGTGGGTATTGGCCATTCATTAATAACATTTTTTTAGTAGGATCAATAGTTATGCCATTTTTTTTAAACAATGAGTCCATGGAATGAAATTTTTTGTAACCAAAACCCACACATATTGAATTTTATAAATAGTTTCCTTTGAATAAATGTTTGAAAGACAACCGTAAAATGAAATTCATGCTCCTATTAACCAAAATATAATCAACAAACAAAACCACCATTTATCACTTTACTCAACTGAACCATTACTCCAATAAACAGTTCAGTTCCAATTCCAACCATCTCAAGATACTGATTTGGAAGGTCATTTCCATCTATATTCCTTCCCAGTAGAGCCTCCCTATTTACATTACGAAGAAGCATTCTAGACAAAAAATTATCCTAGGTGAAGAAAAACAGTAATATGTATGTGCTATATCATTTAAATATGATCAAAAATTATTTTATGGACATTAATTTAACAATACCCTAACTCGCAATGTCATCTAAACTGACCTTTGATACCAACTATAAGGACTGAGCCTTTAAAAATTACATGGTATTAAATTATCTGAACAATTAGACTTGAATATATTTTCATTTTTAGAGTTTTAGATAATTAGGTCATAATTATTACATTACATCTCAAAAATAACAAAGTAGACAATTCTACTCATTTTCAATTTTTTCATAAAATAAAAACTCTTGAAAAAAAGTGTTATATCTAGTTCCATGTTTTAGACAACATGACCTTCCCTTGATCCCATCGTTGACCCTATTTATCTTTATGTCCCATGAAAAACATTTCAAAAACATATGATGAGCATAAAAACTTCAATCAGGGTTATAAAAAAAATAAAACACTAGATCATCAAAACATACATAACATAATCTCATTAATATATCTCATGAAATAATAAGATTTATGAAATATACATAGGAATTATAAATCATAATGGTAACTTGTGGAATATATAACATAGTTACATTTTAGCATTCACAACTACATCAAAAGTTACATTAAGAATACCCATCACAGTGGATTACCTAAATCACTTAGGAGAAACATTCAAATTTACCTCTTTCATGTTACCCAATACATTGGAATGCTACCCTGGGCTCACCCACACTAGTTTTATCATGGAACAACTCATATACGTAACAATTCCAAAGAACCCTAACATTTTAATAACACATAATACAAATATAAAGGATAGATAAAATTTCCACATTTCAATCACAATATATCATTTAAATATATTGACACAAAAAATCCATTATCAAACCCATTTTTAATACCTAGATACATAAAAGTCTATCTAGTATCTATTTTCGATTTTAAAACATTAGAGTTTTTTAAGGAAGACAAAGATCAAATAATACTTGCGGTGGTGGAAATGTCATTGTTACTACTTACGCTAAAAAGATACATTCATTTTTGTTGTCTACTAAAAGGGCTCGTAGAAAAATATTCCTTTTGAATGAAATGAAAATTCAATGGTGTTAATACAACATATAAAATAAAGTTGTCTAAGAAACAAAATATGCCTCGATGAAAGGATATTGCAATAATGTCCCTTAACTCGTGTCTGAGTTGACTCGATCTTTCTTTAATCACCTAAATAATAAGCTATAGTTAATATATACTTTTTTCGGAACCTCTTTCAGGTTCATTATTCCTTTTATATTAATTATTACATTGAAATAAATTTTTTTATTATTTGAGATTATATCTGACATTTTGTCGATGTTCAGAACATCAGTTAAACATTAACTAGTTATAAATATCAATTATCCATTTGGTCAAAATTAAATTTTCTCCATAATGATATTCATGATTTATTTATCATGTATATCATATATATCCAATATATATATGTATTTATAATAGTACATAACATTTGGAGGTATGAAATTAAATTCACCGTTCATGGAGACAGTAAGCCACAAGTACGCATGAACACGAATTTCTTTTCTATTTTGAATTTAATGGAATAAAAATGTAATTATACATAGGTATATTATAATTTTGGTATAATATCATAAATAATTTCATTAAATCCATCCTTTATATGTTTCAAATATGGCATTAACGAGTCATATCACTAGGAGGAGGCGGTAGTACGCACTTCCCCAAATGAAATTATCATATTTTCCCACTATAAAAAACCATAAAGGTAATCTAGAAATGAAAAATACATAAGTATACAAAAATATAAATAAAATATATATCAAATATAAATATTTTTCTATCTTAATTTCCACCATAAGAGGCTGTAAAAGAATATTGAACAAGCATCATTTTGTGAGGCGTTACTTTTCCATCCACATAAATATCATGTTCTTTACCCATTAGATGGAGGTGTGTATAAGTTTAATTTGAATAATTCTTAAAAAAACAACCTAGTCTTTTTAGGATATTTTTTTTGTTATAAAATAAAGGTATGAAAAGAGTTTATGGGTTTAGAGAAGTAAAATAAAACAAAAGAACTTAAGAGAAGACATTACCTTTAAATTGGGTATCTTCATTTGTTTTGAACCAAAAGATTTACTTGAATTTAATTTTGCTAAAAGTAATGAATATAGGAGGAGGAGAGGAATGTAGTGATATTAATTGGTTAGAGGTTGGACAATCTAGGGGTCTTGAGAAGTTTATGGAAAGGGTTTGATGTGAGGGCTCTCTATAAGATAGAGGGGGGATCTATAGGAATGATTAAAAATATTACTTTATTATATAATGATTTTTGATTTAGAAAGGTCCAAAACTCATTAAAGTCAAATATAAGAAGATTCATGTTCGAAATAAAATAATCCAATAAAAATTTTATAGGTTATATATATTTTTTTAAAATTATTAATCTTATTTATTTAAATCATTCACTAATGAGGTAAACATTGAAACATTATTTTTTCATAAATATTTTTATTTATATGATAAATAAAAATTAAAAAAAATACCATGATGGCAGAAATATTTGTACCATTCAAATGAATAATTATTTTCGAAGAGAAAACTGTTATAAACCTTTGTAAAAATTGATTTACTAAAAGATATGTGTTTTTGTCAATTTTGTCTTTACATTAAATTAATTAATATAAACATTCATTATCACTCCCAAGTGGCTCCATGTGGTCCCAAAATCGACCGAAGGATTTAAACGGTGAGAAATGTATAAACCAATAGGATTAAGACACATGTTTGGGTAATTTAATATAATAATAATAATATTCTGTTACCCATATTTACCAGATTTATCCTTCAACAATGACAAATAAATTTTTTACTGAAGTAAATATTCATAATGTCTAAAAATAAAAGATACATATTTACACAATTTAGACCTCTTGATTCCAAATATGGAATCAATTTTTCCAAATTCAAAACACAGAAGTGTCAGAAAAATAATACAAAATTAATTCACGCTGTCAAAACAAAAAGCGTGTTTTTAAGAAATAATAACTATCAAAAGTTTGACACTTGTTTATTTCCAATTTCAATGATAAATAACATCTAATGACTAAAATTGTATAAAATGGAAAAAAATATTTTTATTAAACATTAAAACCAATTTAAAAGATAATATATCCTTATAAATTAATTACATTAAGAGGCAGTTCTGACTTTAAATACAGTATTTTCACTATTCATTGAAAATTGAACATTATCAGAAAAATACCAAATTTCATCCAATGTAAATTTTAATGTCCCAATTCTAAATGATAATTTAATTTTTTTCAAATAGAATATATAAAAGTGACCAATACTATATTTATATATGGTTCACCATTAAAAGGAAATAAATTTACCTTTTAATGAATATTATAGTATTTTTGCATAAAATCTCATTCTTTCTTATTTTAAGCCTCTAAAATTTATTGGATAAGTGTAAAATCATTTAAAAAACATGTATAATAATATTTTTGTTAGTTATATCTATTCTCTCCGATATAAAGACTAGTTTTCAACTATAATTAAAAATATTATTGTATTATTATTATTCTGTATGACCAAATGTTCTGTGCAACGTAAGATTTCAAAGAAACCTGTTGTTTCATATTAGGTAATCTACTGAAAATAGTATCCCTTTTAAACTAAAATTAATATTTAATTAACAAATATAAATAAATATGAAAATGTTATATTATTTTTTTATCTAAGATGTTATATCTTACCACTTTTTGGGTATTGTGTCTTCACAATTTTATTCACTTATCATATAAATGGGGGTATTTATCCCTCATAGCATTTTCAGATTCCCATGTTGCCTCTTCAACCATATGGTTTTTCAACAAAGCCTTTACATGATTAATTACCTTATTCTGCAACACATACTCTCTTCGGTCAAGAATTTGAACTGGTTGTCCATCTTAAGAGAGTTTCTCTTCCAAATGAACTACCTCTTGGCTCAAAACATGACATGGATCTGGAATATACTATCTCAACATTGAAACATGAATAACATTGTTTACATGGGATAAAATTGGAGGTAGAGACACACCTTACACAGCTGATCCATCTTTCTCCAGGATTTCACAAGGTCCAATGAACCACAGACTCAAATTTCCCTTCATACCAAAAATAATCACACATTTCCATGGGAGAACATTGATAATGACCTGATCACATACCTCAAAATAATGATCGTTCCTCCAGTAACTCACAAAACTTTTCTGTTTGCTCTGAGCTATTATCAAGTGCTTCAGATTCAACTAAATTTTCTACTCCATATCTTCTACTAATTCTAGTTGCATCAGTTTACTTTCTCCTACATCATCCCAAAAATATAGAGTTCGGCACTGCTTCCCATATAATGCCTCAAATGGATCCATATGTATTCTAGAATGAATACAATTATTATATAAACATACAACCAAAGAAAGATGTTGGTGCAAAATTCCATGGTAATCCATTTAGAAAGCATGTAACATATCTTCTATGATCTGAATTTTCACTCTAACTACCCATCTGAATTAGGAAAAATCATTACTAAAATTTAATTCAGTACCCAACAACTTTTGAAGGCCTTTCCAAAAGTTAGAATTAATCCTGAGATCACGATCAGATACAATGGTGAGGGGAAATCCATGAAACTTGACTATCTCTTTATCATACAGTTGGAAATTTTATTTAGAGGAAAATTATCTCAAATAAGAAAGAAATTAGAAGCTTTAGTCAATCGATCAACTATAACTCAGATTTCATTGTTACCTGAAGATGTCTTTGGTAATACCAAAATGAAGTCCATAGATATATTTTACCATTTCCACTCTGGCCCCAGTAAATACTAAAGCACACCTTTTGGTAACTGTCACTCTATATTAACCTATTTAAAATTCTAACACATCATAGTAAAATAAAAAAATTCTCTTTTTATTGCATCCCACCAGTAATAATCCTAAAGCTCTATGTACATATTTGTATATTCTTGATGAACTAAAAACAATGAACTATGATCTTCACATGACAACTCATTCTTCAACTCTGAATCATAAGGCACACATAATCTCTTCCAAAACCTTAAAACAAAATCATTATCAATTATAAAATCATTCAACATACCCTTCTAAAACAACTATACCATTTTCTGCAACTCATTAT
This sequence comes from Viscum album, assembly GCA_963277665.1. Classification (NCBI taxonomy): domain Eukaryota; kingdom Viridiplantae; phylum Streptophyta; class Magnoliopsida; order Santalales; family Viscaceae; genus Viscum; species Viscum album. The sequence goes on along the minus strand of OY728133.1, from coordinate 2,056,525,119 downwards.
CTTGCTTCAGCACTTTCTAATTTCTATATGATAGAGATGATTTCCCTGACTTCTGAAACAAAATAGATGAATTTAATTCACCAACAACTACTATGCCAAATTTCATCAAATCAAAAACCAAAGGATCTCATTCTAAAAGTAGCATGTTTAATAAATCATTAATTTTTCGTATCAAATAATTATCCACTTTATTTTCTTTTCCCGGATGGTATTGGATCATGAAATCATAATCCTTGATTAATTACACTCATATCCTTTGTCTCACATTCAATTATTTCTATGTGAATATGTATTTCAAAATTTTGTTGTTAGTATATATATCACATTTTACTTTATACATATTATGCCTCCAAAATTAAAAAAACAATAGTAGATAAATCCAAATCATGTGTATGGTAATTTTACTGATGAGGTTTCAACCGACGTGAAGAAAATTAAATTACCTGATCATTCTACACAAGGAAAAATCCATGAACATTCAACGATGCATCAATGTAGATTACAAACTCACTATTTCAAAAATAAAGTTCCTAAACCAGTGCATCCACTAATCTTAATTTCAATTATTTAAAACCATCACCACATTCTTTTGTACAAATAAACGTAACACATTTTTGAGTTAACTTATTAATTTGGATAAATAACCATTTAAATTTTCAAAATACCTCCAGCTAAAACCTACTAATCCAATAAAACAATGAATATTGGTTTAATTTGTGGGTCTTGGCAATTCTTCAATGACTTTTGTTTTAGAATGATCAATAGTTAAACTATTTTTTGAAACAATGCGAACAAGGAATGAAATTTTTTGTAACCAAAAATCACACTTTCAGAATTTCCCAAAGAGTTTATTTTATTTAATAGTTTTAAATATATCCCTTAAATGACATTAATTCTTCTCTTAACCAAAATATCATCAATAAAAAAACCACAATTTATCACATGAGTCAACCGAGCCATTACTCCTACAAACAGATCTGTTCCAATTACGACCATCCCAGGATGCTGATTTAGAAGGTCATTTCAATCTGTATTCCTTCCCAGCTAAGATTCCCTATTTCCTTTACAAAAATCCATTTTGAACACAGAAATATTTTAGCTGAAGCAACATGGTAATCTGTAAGTGCTATATCATTTCAATCATACCATAAATTAATTTATGGAGATTAATTTCACAATAAATAGCTCTAAAAGATGTCTAAACTGACCTATGATACCTACTATGAGGAACAGACCTTAAAATAATATATTATCTTGAATTAAATAAATAATTCACATTGAGGATCATTTCTGGATAAGGGGTTTTTAGAATTATTCTATAATTATTACATTACATCTCATAAATTACAATGTAGACAATTTTACCCAGTTTCTATTTTCTCATAAAATAAAAACTGATGAAAAAATGAATCAGTTCTAGTTACATGTTTTATACAGCATGAATTTCCTGTTATCTCATCCTTGACCCTATTCATCTTTAAGTCATATGAAAAACATATCAAAAACAGGGGGTGGGCATAAAAAGTTCAGTAAGGGTTATAAAATAACGAATGAAAACATTAGATAATCAATACATACATAACATAATATCTTTAACATACCTCATGAAATCATAATATTTATGAAATATACCTTAAAATCATAAATCATGAAGGAAACTTGTGGAATACATAACATACATACACTGTATCTTTCACAACTATGTAAAGAGTTACATTTTGAATACCCATCACAGTATATTCCATAAATTTCTTAAGAGAAACATTCATGATTAACTTCATCACATTAACTAAAGCATTAGAGAGCTATATTGGGCTCACCTACCCTTGGTTTATCACGAAACCACCCGTATACGTATCAATGCCCAAGAACCATAACATATTCATAACACATAAAACAAATATAAAATAATAATAACATTTCCATATTTCAATCACAATATATCATTTAAATATATTGACATAACATATCTATTATCAAAACAAATTTTAATACCAAAATACGTAAAAACAATATGGTATTTATTTTACTTTTAAAAACATTACAGCTTGTGAAGGAAACCAAATATCAAATAATACTTGCAGTGGTGGAATGTTCGTTGTCAACACTTACGTTAATAAGAATCATTCATTTTTTTCATTTAGTAAAACTCATCATAGAAAAATATTCATTTTGAATGAAATAAAAAATAAAAGGTTTGTATAGACCATATAAAATAATGTTGTGTATAAAACAAAATATGTCTCAATGAATGGAGATTGAGACAAAGTCCCTTACCTCATGTACGACTTGACTCGAACATTATTTAATCTCTTAAATAATAAACTAAAGATAAATTATAATTATTTAAGAAACATTTAAAATATTATTTTTCATTTTATATCAATTACTACATTTATAAAATAATTAGTTAATTATTTGAGTTCATATCGAACATTGTTTCGATGCTCCTAACTTGAGTTAAAAATGAACATGTTATAATTAAAAATTGTCCATGGGGTCAAATTTCCATTATCTTTATAATTATATTCATGATTTATTTATACTATATATCATATATATATATATAGTATGTATATTTATTTATAATATTACATAACACTTGGAGGTATGAAATTAAATGCACCGTCCATGGAGACGATAATCCGTACGTATGCATGAATGCAACAGTCATTTATATTTCTATATTTAATGGAATGGAAACATAATTATTACTATTTATATTATTATTCCAGTATAATATCATTTATAATTTCATTGACTCCAATTTTTATATGTTTCCCATATGGCATGAACTTGTCATATCACATTGAGGGGGCGGTAGTCTGCACTTCCTCAAATGAAATTTTCATATTTACCCACTCTGGAAAACCATAAAGGTATTTTATAAATTAGAAATACTGAAGTATAGAAAAAATATAAACATAATATATATCACATATAAATATAGTTACATTTTAATGGGCACCATAAGAGGCTATAAGAGAATATTGATCAATCATCGTTTCTTGAGGCGTTAGTTTGCTATCAACATAAACAATATGTTATTTACCTAGTAGATGGAGGAGTGTGTAATGAAGTTAGAATAATTTTCATAATAATAAACTAGTATATTTATGATACATTTGTTGTTTTAAAATAAATTATTAAAAAGATTTTATGTGGTTGGAGAATTAAAATATAACAAATGAACCTAAGAGAAGACGTTACCAATAAATCGGCTATCTCCATTTGGTTTGAACCCAAATGTTTACTTGAATTGACATATGTCTAGGTGAAGGATTTAATAGTAGGATAGGAATGTTGGGATCTTAATTGCATAGATGTTGGATGAGACAAGGTGCTTGATATGTGTTTGGAATGGGATAGACGTGAGGGCTTTTTATAAGGGGGGGGAAGGGATTTTTATGAATGTTCAAAAATAATTTTTTATTATATATTGATTTTTGGTTTCTAGTGGTCAAATAATCATTAAAGTATAATATATTATCACTCTATTTGAAAATAAAATCATCCAATAATAATTGGAAATTTTTTGAAAATTTCATTAATAATTATAATCTTATTTATTCACATCATTCATTATGGAGGTAAACAGTGCATCATTATTGTGTCATTAATATTCTTATTTATTTGGTGTCTAAAATTTATAAAAAAGATATCTTGATATAAGAAATATTTTTATCTTTCATATGAATATTTATAGTCGAATATATAACTTATATACCCCCATGTAAAAATTTATTTACTAAAAGATATGGTTTATGACATTTTTTTCATTAATTTAAATTAATTAATATAAATTGTCATTATCACTTCCAAGTGGCTCCATGAGGTCCCATATTCGACACAAGGATAAATATGGTACTAAATGTATCAATAAATAGGATTATGACTCATATTAGGGTAATTTAATATTATTATAATAATATTTTCTTACACTTATTTACCAGATTCACCTTTTAACCAGGGTAAGTAAAAATTTTATTGAAGTAAATATTCATAATGTAAAAAAATATAAGTTACCTATGTAAAAAATATGGACCTCTTAAATTTAAATATGGAATCCATTTTTTCAAATTTATAAAACATAATTGGAAGAAATTAAATTTAAATTAATTTTCGTTGTGAAAACAAAAAACGTGTTTTTATGAAATAATAACTATCAAAAGATTGACACTAGTTTACATCCAATTTCAATGTGAAATTAATTCCAATTATCAAAATTGGATTAAATGATAAAATAATATTATAATTACACTTTTAAACTGATTAAAAATATAATCAAACCTTAAAAATAAATTATAAAAAAATGCAGTTTTGAATTAAAATATAGTATTTTCACTATTCATTAAAAAATGAACATTATCAGAAAAATACCAAAATTTCATCGAATGTAAAAATTTATGCCCCAATTTAAAAAAAAATATTTTTTCATATAGGACATATAAAATTTACTAAAACTATATTTAAAGAGGGTTATCCATGAAAAAATGGTACATCGACCATTTAATTAATATTATAGTATTTATGCCTAAAATCAGATTCTTTCTTATTTTAAGCCTCTATAATTTATTAGATATATGTAAAATCATTTAAAAAACATGTATATTCATATTTTAGTTTTTTCTGTCTATTACCGCTAATACAATGACTAGGTTTTAACTACAATTTAATATAATATTATATTATTATTTTACAGTATGACCCAACATTGTGTGAAACATAAGATTTCAAGGAAACATGTTTTTGGGTATCAGGTACACTATCGAGCATCGAATATATTTTAAAATAAAATTAATAATTAATTCACAAATATTAATAAATATGAAAATATTATTTTCTTTATTTACCTTGGATGTTATAGGATTCCACACTGATAAGAGTCTTTGAATCTACTCACTCCCTGAGGTGTTAGGGGGATTCTACTCAAATTGAAGTCGTAGAGGCTACCCATGCCTTGATATGTCAGAGGGATTCCACTCTAATAGAATTCGCTGAGGCGACCCACACCCAGAGACATAAGGTGGATTCTACTCTGATAGAAGTTGTAGAGGCTACCCATGCCATGATACGTCAAGGGGTTCCACTTTATGTCATTGAAGAACCACACTGGACATCCCTGAGGGATGGTACCTCTCATAAAGCACTTGTATTCTAACACCTAATAACTAACTTCATCACACATCACCTGAATAGGCGTCACAGCTAGAATATCTCACATCATATCTTGAAATACTATATGGATGTCACCATCACATTCAACAGGGAATGAAACATAGGATAGGCTAATCACATGCCAAAATCCAATTCGAAACCAAAGAGATATGAGAGGTATGAGATTTTTATTGTAGTACACTAAACATGTGGGGTCTACATGATATGTGGCCTTTCCTCATCACATGGACATGTTACTATCTTTACTCAGGTACTAAAGAATAAAATAGTACTCATAGGGAATGCCAATTTACTCCCATAGAACATGGCACCACTACCCAATAGTTTGACTAGAACATGCTGATCGTTTCTAATCCCAACGGAGAAATGTTGTTATATCGAAATGAATCATTCAAATGGACTTCGATAACCAAACTAATCAATTATTTTTTATACTTGTGAAAAAGTGAAAAGGAACATGTATTCATTCACCCGAAACTGACTACCAGTAAAGAAGATACATTCCACCATGATACACACCAATTGTTCCCTATGGGGCCCACTACACGATTTCAACACATATGTAATGGATGACACCATTACAATAACCTTGTAAAAACACAGAGTATCCAATAATAATTTTCCAAAATGGACACCCAATGAGAAAGATACATTTCACCGCTAATGCCGAAAACAGAGATCATAGCACCCTCACGCAAAAATTTGTTATAGGCACCTGAAACTATTCTGGAAATATCTTACTCTACTTCCGGGTCACATCACCTATAATGAAACAACAATTGGATGAAATATACAGACATGTGGTTTGATACAAGTTTCCAGAATGATAATAGTTATATTATTTTTATTATTATTATTATCATATGTTTAATACCACTGAACATAGAGCCTGAAGAAATAAATATCCCAAAACAACATCTAATGGTTGGGCATAACTCAAGGATCTCATTTTCATAGAGAAAACACAAATTAGAGGCCCGCATCAAAAGATGTGTGTATTTAATGGGGTTTTGGCCCAAAGTGGTTTGGTTTGGTAGAAACAGGATGGACCCCCTCCTCATGGGCTAGCCTGGTCCAGTTCTCTGGCCTCCGGCCGCACTATGGGTCCTAATAATTGTTCTATATGGCCCATGGTCCACCTTCCAACACCGAATGGCCGCCCCCCCCAAATCTCCAACATCAACGAGTGACTCGCACGACAGTAATCACTACGGGTTCTCTGTCCCCCACTTGTGCACCCTAGTAACCCACCTTCTATCTTGCTCTGGATCACCGGGCCACCACCTCGCAACTCCACCAGACTCCTGACCACACCATTCATTCAAGACACACCACCATCCACATGAATCATCCCCATAGACACACAACTCAACAATTGTTGTCCCCTAACTGGCCTAGTTTACCAAACTAGCCTACTCCGTGGAATGTTTCTCATAGGTTCACCACTAGTGGTTCTTCTCTGCTGGCCCCTTTTGTGGGCCACTACGTTCACACCAAGAGTTTGAATGTTATTTTTTATTCAGATTTGAGAATCTCTAAACATGATATTCAAATCCATGTGTTTCGCTCAACAAATCGTTGGAGTTTTTACATGACCTAAATTAAATGTTGAGAGAACCACGTAATGAGCAAGAACATGAAGAAAAAAAGTAATTTCCATGATGACAGATGGCTTTGTTAGTGTACTCATGAATGACGATAATAAAAATGAAGAAACAAATGGGAAACATAGGATATTTTTTAAAAACATGAATCAGAATACAAAAGTTGAATAAATCCTACATTAATTCATCAATTTTTTATTCGCGATGTGTTCGCTGCTATCGTTCTTTGATCAGTATTGGTTTTGGCAGAGATCTCTCCTTGATCCACCATAAAAAAGATGAATAAGAATTTGGAGGGAGAAGGGAGAGAGGGAATTCACATAGAGATATAGAAATAATGTCCAATGGTAATTATAATTATTAGAGTTCAATTTATATAATATCTTCTCGATGTGGAATACAAAATTCCCCTGTCCCCTCATTTTATGATATTCCTATGAAAAATAACCACATTATTAACTCAAAAAGGTCTCAAATGTCTTATTTGAGTTCCCATTAAATTGTTATTTGATTCGGTGTTTGTCTAAAAATAACTAAATTTAATTAAATTATTCATGATTTTTCACATGGGTGACTTTTCTCACAGAAGTCTCATTATGAAAAAATTTATAACCCTCTTAGGAACAATTCTAGGTCCCAAACTCAATAGTTGCCTTATATTTATAATTTGATCCACCCTTAAAGAGATATCATATTTCTAACGCGTGTATAGTACATAAACACTTAATATTTTATTATAATTTATTAAGGGAACATTGGACCTCAGAAATGGACGTCATCTCAAAGACTATATCTAGAAATATATGTTGAAATATTAAAAAAAATTGCGATGTGAAAATTGGGTCTCAATATTATTCCCTCCTTCATTCTATTCTTCCCCAAAATGAAAGACTAGGGAAAAAAGTTGTGTACTGATCCCACTCTTGGTTGTCCTGTTCCCAGGGAATCTCTCATCTACAATTCTGTTCTACTACAACATGCAAATCAAGGGGGTGGTCCATCTTTATATGTTTCTCTCATATCTATGACGTGCTTAGAACATTCACCCATCTCCTCAGCTGTGACATGTAAAAAATGTTGTGAACCCACCCCATATCGGGGGTCAGGAATGGTGGTAGGAAACCTCCCCAGCCTATGCATGATCTCGAATGACACTATAAATCCTGGATGATAGCTTGTATCCCCAACTAAAAAGCAACATGCATTCCCTCAACATATCCTCCAACACTTGGATTGTGCAATCAGTATGACAATCGTTCTAGGGGAAAGGGTTCTGCTCATCTTCAGTTGGGTCCCAAATGACTTTTTCACCCCTATCCATAATTGTGATGTAAATTATGCATGCTGAATAGATACAATTTTCAAGGGAACCCAATGAAGATAAATGATATATTGTACATACAACTTCCCAAAACACATCACCAAACACTAATACCAGATAACAGGGAAGTGAACATAATTCATGAGATTTTCTACTATCACCCATATGAAATCATGTCACTTAGCTCAGTGCTGATTCCTTGTGATGAAGTTATTTGGCATGTCATCTCATTTCCACTTTGAGAAATCATGATGCTCTAACAACTCACCGAAACTCAGTGCTTTACCTTTATCCACATTACAAATGGAACAACTGTTTGTCCCCGGATTTGGGACTCAAGAATCCCATGCTTTAGAATATCTATATTGTGCATCACCTATGGATATCTGAGTCATGCTAGATTTCTCAATCGATGTATCAAAACTGAGATGCTCTTACATGATCAAAAGAAAAGTAGTCATCAACTTCAACTAAAAGAAACTGTACCCTACTTCTCCCCCATGGTCACATGCGGGGAAGCTGAATGCTTTGAAACATCCTCTATTAGGTGACCTTGAGACTTCCATAGAAGGGAATCTACTACTACATTGCCTCTTTCCAATTTATAGACTACCTTAAAGTTTCCGTTCTATAGGATGTTCAATGAGCATCACCACCTCAGGTTTAGGTCTCTATGAGTGAATACATACCTGAGACTCTTGTGGTTTGAGAAAACCACAAATCTCACTCTCTGAAGATTGTTCCTCTACATCATTAGGGCGAGGACTACTACTGTCAGCACAATATAGCGAGTTATGTAGTTATTAGTTTGGGGTGTCCATCAACTCGACATATACATGATAACCATAATATCAAGACTTTATATTGACCATGCAATGTTCCAAAGAATTGGTAAGTGAGTAAACTCATCAAAATCCAATAGGCATGATATGGAATAAATGTGGAATACCCGCACATATTTTACCAACATGAATGCAGAGTAATCTCCAAAACAATAACTCTAACAATCCCACTGGTGGAATCAGATAGAAAAAGTGTTCAAATAGTAAGACTCCACAAGTAAAACCAGGACCTCCTTTGAAACTCCACTTGAAAACCCAACCATTGACATAAAATTGATAAGAATTCATCAAAAAACCACAATATTAGCTAATTTGGTTGGCAATTAGTCTCGCTCAAGATTTTTCTCCGATAAAAAAGTCATCTCAACCGGGTAAGGATCCATCTTCCTCATGCATTAAATTGAATGTCGAACAACACCAACACATTGCTACACCGATTCCCTACGTCACCCTGGTAACTATTTAAGAAAGTATTTTGAAAAACAAAATATTCCTTCACACAGTGTCTATCTTGTTCTACAGTAATATCTATAAAATAAATAGAGAATAACTATTATCATCTCGCATGCTACAGGATTACAGAAAGATAATGAAGGTAACATCCATTGGCCCTGACAACATGCTCCCTCATCCTAACATGGGATGCCCAGTGGTGGTGGAAGGACCTCACCAAAAATCCAAAGTACCAAATTTCTTCCTACTTCTATAAAAACACTACATCACTAGGGACCACCTTGTCCTCAGAAATGCCATCCCAAATCATGGCATTGGATCTATCTTAGCGGTTCACCTACCAGCTGTATAGAAAGATGAGCACATCTACTCAGGTAGACTTGTTCCATAAGACCTCACCCATCAAAATCCTAGAACTAGAACTCCCTGGTTTGTCTCGATGCTCAATGTTATCCATGACCATAGGCCCGAGTCGTATCATGGGGAGAAATCTTATTTCAAGTCCTTTAAAACTAACACCCGCTAGCCATGGTGGATGTCTCAGATTTTCTCTTCGTGTAGAAGTTATATTTAACATGTTCCCCTTTGAGATAAAATTATTTTCCACTAGTGCTCGCTCCAATACTATAGAATAGGTGGAAAATATTGGGGGGTACGACACTGGCATGAATTTCTCTACAGAGACCCTGCTCAAACAGCCAATCTCAAAAGATTTCATCATAAATCACATCAAAAGGGTACTATGTAGGTCCTGTGAACATAGTCACATACTCAAACACCATCATCCCACCCTTAAAAATCTACTGGGGTTCCTGATGTCAAACATAGCACAATAAGGAGGGGTGATATTCCTCACAAAACTACCATTGGAGGTCATCCAAATATAGTGAAATATTATTGTTTATCTGAGTAACCAAGATCCACCAATATTTATTTGCTCCGTGTAAAAGGTTGGTTTCCAAATCCATCATTTGATATGTCATTTTATGCACAATATTGAATATGTGTACAACCAAATCTTGCCATTTCTCAACTATTTAAGGGTCTGTCTCACCACAAATCCTTAGTGTTCTCTAGAATATGAACTCCTGAGGTGTGCTAAGCATGCGCATATCCTCATCCTGCATTGTTGAGAATACCTAAATCTCAAAAGGTGTAGGTGCATCTAACTACCCACAACGATAATTGGGATCACATGATGCGTCTTGGACTTATGCGTTATCCCTCACGTTGTCATCGTTTTGAATTAGATCTATTATCATGGTTGGTTATTATCACAGATGTATCTTGATTCTGATCAAGGATTATGGAGGTCAATTGAATATATATATATATATATATCAACAATGATTGGGAATTTACTCAATCATAATCAAAGACAATAATCCAATATGATGCAAGTACCAAGGATCCCTGCAACAATTGTCTCAGAATGGCTAGTTGACTAGCTAGTAATCATGGTCATGGTGAGTGGATTCATCGTCCGTCAAACCATCATTGGACTCCATGGCCTAAGATCCACTCTCGAGAATCTTTAACATGGTTTTCCTAAAACCCAACCTATTTCTTTTTATTCAATGTCCTAACAATGCCCCATGGAATGAACCAACATGATTCAACATTGTCATGACCTAAACCATGTCGGGGATGGATCTGGAACTGCCCCAAACCTGCCTCCATTGGCCAGGGGTATAAGACTAGTTAGAGGAAAATAAGAACTAGGGGAGTCCTTTTCATAAGAAATTGTACACACAAACACAACCAATTCATTGAAAACAATATAGTGGAAAATAAAAAAATATACGAAAGAGTTATATATAAACCAAAAACATGCATTGAACAATAAATAGTCATGTATAGAAAATTAAACTAAAAGGTAAATTGTGGAATAAATTCCCAAATAAAAACGTGTGTCAACTAGGAAATAAGAGGAAATGTAAAAAATCTATGAGAGCACCGCTCCAGAATAACAAGTCACGACCATCACACATGGTCCAAGAACTTTGTATCCCTAACTCCTCTAAACTCACGATCAAACTATAAATCTTTTTCAAGGGAACACTAAGTGTGGGTAATTCCCAAGAAGATGTGAGTATAAAATACTCATTACGATGCCCCAAAGGCACAAGGGAGAATAAAAAAAAGTATTTAAGAGGGAAGAAGTAGATAGAACAGGGTACATTAAATGGAGTACAACTATACCCAATAAGAGATTGATGTAGACCTATAAAAAAATTAGGTGAAACAAAATAGTGAGAAGATAAACTTCTCATAGAGTCTTCACTAAATATAGAATTAGAGTAAACTCTTCCTAAAATGATAATCTAGACATGGAAATCATGGGGCATACCACACACATCTTTGTCCCTCCTGGAAGGAGAGTAAGGGAAACCAAAGGAGTGGGTACTATAAAAAGGGTATATATACATATCCATGAAACACAAACAAGTGACTATTTGGATATCAATCTCAATGCTCATCTTAATAATGGATGTAGCCAATGTTTCCATTAGAAACAACCATCGGTGCCTAAAAGACCACACAGTTGCTCTGGAATATAGGTCAAAGAGACTCAATTGCCTCACCTGGATAATATCCACTTTCAGCAGCACTGTCTCACCCTCACAGATTGAGGTTTCTTCATGAGGGTGAGTATTCATGGAAATAGAATCCATATTTCATGAATGTAAAATGCTATGTAATCCATATCTCATCACTATGCCACACACTTGAGGTGTAATCCCAAAGTATAGGATACCCACTAACAATTTTGTTAAGGGGACTCCACTCTAATAGTCTTCACAGAGGCTACCCATGACCTGAATGTGAGGGGGATTCCACTATGATATAAGTCATAGAGGATACCCACACCCTGATAGGTATGTATGATTCCACTCTGATATAATTTGTAGAGGATACCCATGCACCGATACGTCCGGGGGATTCCACTCTTATAGATGTCATTGAGTCTTCCCACTCTTTTCTGTGTTAGGGGAATTCCACTTTAATAGAATTTGTAGTGGATACCCACACCATAATATGTCAGGGGGATTCCAATCTGATAGAAGATGCATAGGCTACCCATGCTCGGATTCATCAGCAGAATACAACTATGATATAAGTCTTAGAGGATTCCCACAGCCTAATACATTATGGGGGCTCCACTCAAGGTTATCATGAAACTATACTAGCCATCCCTTCTAGATGGAACCTCTCAAAAAAAAACATGTATGCCAACATTTAATCCCTACCATGATCAAACATCACCAAAATATGAGGCAAATCTGGAACATCTCACATCGTCTCTTGAATGCCACAACGGAAGTCACCATCATGTTCTATGCACGAATTCACTTAAGATATGATACTATAATGCCAAATTCAAAGATCAGAATAAATAGATATGAGATGTAGAATATTTTTAGTGTTGTACACGACATGTGTGGGGTCTGAATTACATGTGACCCCACCTCATTATCTGTATATATACCTTGATGTAATCAGGTACTAAACTACGAACTAGTACTCAAAAGGTGTGCTCGTGTACTCCTAAAGTACATGGAACCTCTATCCAAATGGATGATGAGAACACATTGCCCATTACTAATCTGATGCTTGAAAACGTCATAATAGTAACATGATACATTCAAATGGTCTCAGATAACAAAACAGACACATCGTTGTGATCCTCACAACAAAACTATCATGATTAACTATTCATTCACCTAAAATAGACTCCATGTGAAGAAGCTATATTGCTCCGTGTTGTGAACCAATACCATCCCATGGGTCTCATTCTTCATTTATGAGACACAAAAAAATAGATCTCACCATTGTGAACCCAAAAAAATACATCGGATTGGGTATTCATTTTTCCAAAATAGACACCTAGTAAAAAAAGTGACATTTCACTGCAAACACCCAAAAAGGGTCTTATGGGGGCCACTTCGCAAAATTTGGTTTAAGAAAACTACACTATTCTTTAAATGTCATCATAAAATATAGGGTCGCATCACCTCTGATGCTGCATCATTCTGATGATGTATGCATATGTATTGTCAAATGCACGTTTCCCGAATAATAATAATAATAATAATAATAATAATAATAATCATAATATAATAAAACATTTCGTAAACCCAAACTTCAATCTGGAAACAATTAAGATACAAAAAGCAACTCAAATATTTTGGATCGACTCAACGATAATGTTTCTATATATGACACACAAATTTCAGGCCCACATCAAAAGATATAGGTATTTGAAGTTGTTTTGGCCAAAAGTGGGCTAGTACATGCCAAACTATTCAAACCCCTTCCTCTGGTGTCATCTCTCCAAAGAAAACCTTGTCTGGATCACTGACACGTGGCCCCACTATTTGTCCAAACCATTTTTTCAATACCTTCCTGCTGAAACTGACTGGCTGAGAAGCCGATCCTTTCCTAGTATCTAGTGTCCATTCACGACCCATACGACATGTGTCACTCTCTACTCTAGGTCCCTCGACGTTCTTCCCTAGTGACCTGTCGTATGCCATGCTCCAGATCATCAGTGATCCGCCTAATATGCCTTTAATCGACTACTGACCACACTTCTCAGCCATGACAGACATCCAGCCACCTGTATCGGCCTCCTCCAGACCCAGCTCACTCGTCGTCAGCCCGTTGCCAACCTCACTAGCCGCACTTGACTCGTCTGCATCCCATCACTACTTAGCCCCACTATCGGTCGTTGATGTCCTTTCTTCTTCGATGGCCCCTTCCATGGGCCACTACGATCACACTAAGGGACAAAAAAATATTTTGACCTCATTTTTAGGATGCTCAGAAATTGGTATTCACGGCCATAGGCTTCACCAAACAAACTATTAGGCTTTTGATGCGACCAAAACTAAATTCCAATATAACAAAATAACGGGGGATGAACACGATTAAAAAAGTTATTTTCCACAATGATTTGTGGTTGTGTTATGTAATGCCCCGACCCCAGTTACCCAGAGTCGGCGCATTATTACATAATATTGGCATGATCACAAGAAAGTTCATGTATCAAAAGACCAATTAGTTTAGTAACCTTTGAATAACTAGATACATTAATAAAGTTTACATTAAATCATAAAATGAAAACTACAACAACATAGTCTCCATAGTCCACCCTCATACTATCCCTATAGGTCATTCATAATTTACTTCTTCAGAATCCTGGGAAAAATAAAACATTGAAATGGGTGAGATAAGATGCTTAGTAAGGATTACAATATAGCAGAAACTTTAATAGATAATCATAAACACTTAAGTCAATGTATAACTAAAACAAAAGCCTTTTAAACTTCATCTTCATTATAGTATGGAAAAAATAAAATGATATAATTCCATTTACTTATTCTCATGGATATTATACTAAACGTATAATCAAATGCAATATCATTAACCACTTTAAAAATGATGTAATGCATAATTCCAGACTATCATATCCACATAGACATGGCCTCATTCCAAGACTACAAATATGATTTTGTCTAGGCCTTGTGCCAAGACACTAGTTTGTCTCATGAGACAAACCACGAATGGTATAAAAATAGAACATCCACAGTCAAACATAACTCATTCAATATAATATAGAAGATTTTATTTTATCATATTAACCTCAATCGATAATAATGAATGATATCGACATAGATGAAAATAACCATCAAAACTTTTTGAGGGAAATATCCCCCTTTTCTTGAAAACATTTTAATGTCACACTATTTGTCAAGAAGCCATTTAAAAATAGATTTTCGAATCAATGTGTCCCATACCACTTTGGAACTTTTAAAATGAGTTTTAATTTTTAAAACTTTAAAGTTCATATAAATAAATCTTTAAAACCATTTTTTAAAACATGGAAATTAATGAGAATGATTTAGAAGAATAATTCTTTAAAACATTTAAAAATGGTATTTTATTTAGAGTATCTAACCAAAAGAGAGACCCTTGAATTCAAATAATTGAGGTAATCAAAACATTTTAATATCATGAGAATAAAGGGATTCATGATATACAATTTCAATGTACATTATATCCATCACATAAAAGTGATTTGGTGTATAACAACAAGGCAGTCTCAATGGAATGTAAATTGAGATGAAATCTCTCATAAAGGTCGTATCCTTTGGTTAAGGATAAATCAATGACATAGTTATGTGTGAAAAATATAAATAAACTAAATATTATTGGATATTTAGTGTAAAACAATCAAAGGACATTGACACATAATCTGGTAAAAACAACACCAATGAATTGGATGTTTAACTCAACAAATGGAGAACGAGTTAAAATTCATATCGATGACTTTATAAATTTTCAATGGGGTGATTATGTGTATCAAAAGTATATCCACAGAAAGGGGAGTGGAAATTATGACATAATCAAATGAATTTTGATTTCAGTCATAATCTTGGAGTAATATAATCAATGAAATATGCGTAAATCCAAATGAGTGGAAATTGAAATTTCAAATTCCCTTATAGATTAGGTAACTTAGGAAACATACACACATGAAATAAGGATAATACAATGATGATGTAAATATACATAAATTAAATTATATTACACAATGAATACAATCATGGGCAGTACACACACCACATGCAATAAATTAGTGGTGAACAATAGAATTCTCACAAAATTAAAAGTGAGATAAGAAACCCCTTACTTTTTACTTTTTCCTTGGTCGAATATAGGTTAACTTCCTATATAATGGTGAAATAATTGTTATTTAATTATACAAGAATCATTTACTTTAATATTATATCATATATGATCATTGATTTGTTAACAATATCGTAGTATTATCGTCATTTCGGGTGTTAATTTACACATTTTCCTTTATATTCATTGTTATGTAAGCCATGTTTGTTATAGATAGGTTGTATCTTATTCATATCCAGAAATAAATCAAGTCCTTAAACATTATTTTTAATCATTAAATGAGAATTATACTTGAATGGATACGATGGAGAATGAATCTCATCGCGTTCGTGGAGACAGTAGTTTGTACGTACGCACGGGCGACAATATCATTCTTTTGATGTAAAAATAATATATAATTGGATTTTATACAATATAGAAAGAATAAATATCATGTTATACTTATTATTTACAGGAATTACACATCATTATTATACCCATCCAAATAATAATTTATTGAATGACAACTACACCACGACGTGGAAATGGTATGTCGTACGTACACATGTATGGTGACATGCTATTCAAAGGATGGATAAAATACTGAATATGATTGTACCATATTTATAATAACATTATATAATATATAATATTCTATAGTTATTATAATAAAAATAAAAAAGAAAGAATAAGTGGAAGAAGAAAGGAACTTGAAAAAGGGTGGTGAAATTATTACCTCTTCTTCGGGTTCTTCCTTTTGATTTGATCAAAATGGCTCCTTAGGTTGGCTTTCTAGTCAAACTAAGGCCTCTAGGTTGTAGTGAGGGATGTTGAGAGAGTATTTGGAAGGGTTTTGCAGAACCAAAAGGCTTTGATGGTGTGAATTAATGAGAAGGGGGAGTTCCCTTTTAAAAGAGGGGTGAGGGGAACCTTTGGAAAAGCTAGAAATATTATTTTATAATAAATTCATATTCGGTTTCTAATGGCTCCAAAGTGTATTATTTAAATTTTAATGTTGGGATAGGTCGATAACAACTCAACCAATATGATTTAGACAGGTTTGGGTTAATATATTGACCTTATCATTAAGTATTAACTCTTAGTTAATTACTTTAACTTTTACAATGTCTCTTTGTATTTTTATATTATATGGTTAATAAACTTACTATATACTTCCAAGAGACACCAAAGTTGTCCATTAATGAAACCCCTATCATGATATAAGTCTCTTGGCCGAGCCGTAGATTTTTAAGAATTTAATATCAATTAATAATATAATATTTTTTTAAACTCTTTTAAGTCAATTTTGACACTATTCAACAATTGATTTTTGTAAAACTCATATTAGAATTATTACATAGAAAAAAGTTAATTAAATCAATCCTAAAATGTCATATTATCCTAGAAAATTATTGGTATTTAAAAAAATTCTCAAATTACATTTATTTGGGTATTTATATTATCAATTATTCTAATTTTTTATTAATTTAGTAATTACTCCATAACCATTGTGTCATAAATAAATTAAATTATATAATTTATAAAAATTATAAATAAACAATCATTAGGTAGTAAATATTTTTAAATTTCTAATGAATATTTATAGTCGAAAATCCAACATAAATAACCCTATGTAACAATTGGTTTTCTAAAAGATATATGCTTGTGTCATTTTTGTATTCATTTTAACTTAATTAAAATAATGTGTCCCTATAACTTACAAGTGGCTATATGGGGTCCCAAAATCGATCCAAAGATGCCCATGGTTGGACATGTATTAACCAATAATCTTAGGACACGTTTTACTATAGTTTTTTATTATTATAATATTATTTGTTAACCCCTATTTCCCGGATTTACCCTTTAACCATGTTAAATAAAATATTTACCGAAGTAATCAATCAAAATGTCTAAAAATAAAAGTTACCTATTTAAACAATTTGAACATTATGATTCCAAATATGGAATCCATTTTTCCAAATTCAAAACACAGAAGTGGCAGAAATTAATTTAAAATTCATTGTCGCTGTTAAAACAACAAGAGTGTTTTTAAGAGATAATAACTATCAAAATATTGGCACTTGTTTATGTCTGGTTTAATTGTGAAATTTTGTCCAATGAAAATAATTGAATTAAATGGTAAAAATATATTCTAAATATAATTTAAAACCACTCTAAATCATAATTTATCAATATTAATTATTTCGATTAAAAAAGTTGTTTATAATTAATATTTAGTAATTTTCATAATTATCAAAATATGAAAGTTATCCGAAAAGTACCAAAATATCACCCTAGGATAATTTCTATATTTCAAGTCCAAAACTGAAGTCCATTTTGAGAGATAGAATTTAAAAAATTTCATAAAGTATGTATTACTATTCATAACGGCTAGTTTGATTGGTTGTGGTGTGTTAGAATCTCGAAGCTGCGTACAATGCACGCCATTGTATTATTCAAAGGGAAATGTACTTTGGAACCTTGGGGTGTTACATTTTAGTGAGACCATCAATGAGTATAATCAAACTGATGGAAAAAATGGAAACAAAATATAATTAATTAAAAACATGATTCAGAAATCAAAAGTAGAAGAAATGCCACCTCGATCCATCTATTTATCATTGTAAACACATCCGATTTGTTCCTGAATTCACCTACCATTTTTTTCGAAGAGATTTATCCTTAATCGAAATAATAACAGATGAAGAATTATTTGAAGGGAGGGGAGAGATAACCTAAGTAAAGAGAAATGGAATTAAGGGCCAACCCTAATTCTAAATCTTAGACATCTATTTATAGAGGTTCCGCTCGACACAAAATCCAAAATTACTACACCCCCAATTTTTATATCATACCTAAGGAAAAAATCCATTCAAAACTCAACTACAGTTCTTAATTTCCAATCCTTGTTCCCATTAAAATTTTCATCGATTCGGTGTTCAAGAT
Source organism: Viscum album (assembly GCA_963277665.1). NCBI lineage: Eukaryota > Viridiplantae > Streptophyta > Magnoliopsida > Santalales > Viscaceae > Viscum > Viscum album. The sequence goes on along the minus strand of OY728133.1, from coordinate 2,056,506,103 downwards.
AATATAATTAAATTTAATTATTTTATTTATGATTTTCCCCTAAGTGAAATTTCTCAATGTATTCTCATGCCAACAAAGGATTTACCCCACCTAGGGTAAACACCCTGTTTTAGAATAAACCATGGCATAAGATTTATAATCCAAAATAACATTTAGGAGATATCTGATTTTTGATATGTGAATAGTAAAAAAATTTAATAATTGAGTATAATTTATTCCTCGCACACCATGCTTTGGAATTTCAGGATGTCTCAGTTACATGATCTAGAAATATATGTATAAATATTCTCATTTCTTACGAGGTGAAAATAAGGTTTCTATAATTAGTTTACCAGATTTAAAAACTCAAAATGATGAAACCATCAAGAGATGGAATACCATATAATCATTTTCTAATATCAGATTATGATAATGAGGAAATGGGGAATGGTTTATCCAAATACTGTAAAACTAATGTCTTTAGTTGTAATGAAAGAATGTATAGTGAATTTTTAGACATATTTAGGATCAATTAATTGAAATAATATTATTCAAAATTAGGCACTGAAATCCGATGATTGTTCTAAATACCCTAAAGTAAAAAAGTTCAATTGTATATATTTGAAATTATTTGACAACAACATCCTTTTGAATATGATAAAATAACAATTCAAGTTGTATGTTATGATTAAACTGATGATTCCATTAAACAAGAAATAAAATGGATATATATCACATATAGTCGTCATGATTATTAGATGGATTTTGGTTTCAAATCAATAATAAATGAGAAAACAACAATCATTCTAGATGATAATTCACCAGATAAAAAACATGATAATTGAGTGTTAATATTACAAAATATTGGGAAAATATTTAATGCTATTTAAATTTGTTACAGTGATAATAACATATTTTTTATTGATATGGAATATAAAAAGTTGAATTTTTTAGAAGAACCATAATAAAACATATCAGAATAATAGAAAATGTGGTTTGTTTATATACAAGTGTTGTGATAAGAATATATAAGATATAATTCATAAGAAATTGTGATATTAATTATATGATTAAATTATATTGTATGTATATGATATTTACATGGATGAAGTCACCTTACAATCAAAATAAAAACCTATGGTGTAAATTTAATTGTTGGAAGAGGAATCTTATGTGTATTGAATGTTTTGATTATCTTATAAAAATGGATGATGATATGCAGTAGTGCATGTATAAACGTCATTAAAAATGAAATCTAGAAGATGTGGTTAAAAGTGTATGTGAGGGTCATCTGAAGGTTTTTTATTTAGAAAATGCATATACAGAAGATGTTCTATATAAAATTGCAGTTTTTTATATAAAAGATGATTGAAAATGTGAACACACCTATGGAAGATGAATAATAGAAAATGAATATGTTTTCAACCATAAATAGTCTTATGAACATGAAATGATCACATGGTTGAAATAAAATTAAATTATTTTATAAAGGATGATAAAAATAACTCCAATTTATAATTTCCAATTTCTGAGCTGAATAATGACTGATTTAATGAAGCACTATATAAAAGGATGTTTTTATATGAAATAGTGTATAAGTAAAGGCATCATATGAGGTTGAATTATATTTATTATATTGTATGTGAGTAGCATAGATGAAGTAATAAATAGTATTTTTGAAACTTTGGCATTCAATAAATATCATTTCATGATTTTTAGAATAATAAAGCATCATACTACAAGCCAATGATCGAAAAGTCTAGTGTCTTTGAAGACTTGGCACAAAAAATATAAAACATGGAACTAAATATAAAATTTCATTTATTAGGTTCATAATGATACTCTAATATCCATTCATAAAACTTCATAGGATAACCTGGGGATAACATAGAAAATGGATTATAAAAAATACCAGTAAGGAAATAAACATGTGAATAAAGCTTTTGCACATGGGTTATAAGGCATAACATAATGATATTAAAAGGCATGAAACATATAGAATCATAACATTTAAACAAGGGGTAATATAAAAATGGATTCATAGTAATGTTAATGACATAAAAAACATGAATTTATAATGATTTAAGGCTCATTGCACATATAGGAACATAGGTCAAGGTTAACTGCCAAGACTGTTTTGCATGGTAGCATGAGTCAAGGTTAACCACCAAGACAATTGCACATAATGACTAATGATACTCAACAATACCCAATTCATTGGAGAAATATTTGGGTACAAAAATTATAACATGTTCATGAATATTATTTTCACTTATAGAATCATATATAAACCTAAGGGTAACCATGAAATGAAATGGGTACTATAATCATGTCATAAATCATAATAAATGGGTCTATAAAAAAACTGTCCACAAAAGAAATAAATTAAAACATATATTTAATTTCATAATAATAAATAAAAACATATCAATGTATGTGATGTAAAAAAAACGTAAAAACATGAGATAAGAGTAATTAAGAAATGTTAGCATTAAAACATTTTAGTGTAGTTTTAGGGAAAATACTAGAGTTCATTTAAAATTGAAAATGGAATAATATTTTATATAAACCCATGAGTGAACCAACAATATTTTCATAATAAAAAGGCTGATTTTATAAAAAACAATGTCATCTTAAAATAGATTATAGAGTTTACCTAAAATTGGTTAATAATTCAGGAAGTTCCCTTAAAACGATTTTTATTATTGGAATGTATTGAGGAGAAAATCATTTAAAAAATATAGCCTAAAATTGAATGATAAATGGATATTGATACGTAATTTTGGAAAATAAAAACATCATTTTGAATATGTAATTAAAAATAAAATATAATTTCATTTGTGCTGAAAGAAAGATAGAGTAACTCGAAGGAATAATGGTGGTTCGGGTAGAATCCCTTACCTTAAGTCGGATGGTGTCCTTTAATTGATCTTATTATCTTGGATAACCAAATTAAATTCATTAATTTATAAATCTAGGACATATTCTTTAGATAATTAATTTATTATAACCTTTTTAAGTACATTCATGGCCATTTTTTATGGTTCAAGAAGTTCAATTTCATTATTTGTTTCATTAGTTTTCATGATTTGTTTACTTATATAAATTTAAGGATAAAGAAGTAAGATAAAAAAGGTTTTCCATAATATGTGTTCTTTGTTATTGGTGAACATACAATAGAATACTTTATTATACAATTAATATTTTCATTTGGAGTGAAGAGTTATCATTATTTAAAACATTAATGATAACTATTTTGGTTAATTGGATGTTTTTTGATCACATTGAACACATTTTTCTTTATAAATTAATATCATGTGTAAAAAATATTACAGAACACTAAATTTGACATAATACAAATATTATTGTCCGGTTTAACCATAATATTTATTTCATTAACATAATTTATGATTGTAATAGAATTTTAAAACGTGTCGTCCCGGGATGTGAGAAATTTACACATCTCATATGTTGTTTTCATTTCAAGTAAAAAAAGGGGATGAAAAAGGGAATCTGATGATATATTATATTATAATAACAATATTCTAGTAAATATAAGGTACTGTAGTTATCATTAAATTTTTATGAAAGTAGGTGATAAACTAAAACAAAACAATAGAACATGAATGAAAATAAATGTAATGAAAAGTGTAATTTACCTCTTGAATATATCTTCCTTGAGAACCTATTTAGGCGATAGGATTTGGAATTTTTAAGAGACCAATGTCTAATCGATGTGTGTTAGGGTATTAGGGATACATTTGAGAAGAATTTGGGCTAGGTACAAGGCTTGAAAATTGTTAATATAAAAGCGGCGTGAGGGTGGTTTTATAGCGGATGAGATGGGGGGTTTTCAAAATTTTATTAAATTACTTTATTACATTTTTCAAAACAGAAAATATTATTGATTATTGTGAAAAAAATAAAATTTTCTTTTGTGTTCTAACCAATGGTTCTTAAATCATCCATGACTCAATAAATAGTGTATTTAACATATAATCTATATATACAACAACATACTATATTTCCCTATTCACAAAAAAGTCATGTATTTTATAAAAATGCCTAAAATTCACCCCAACAACTTTTCAAGATTTATAAAAATAAAATGAATTCCATATTATGAAAATAATTTTCTATATATGGGAAATTTAATTTTTAATTAAAATCATAATTTACATGAAAATTTCAAATTTTAAAAATATAACTACATTTCTAATAATTTGAAAAATAAATTAATGTCTTTTTAAAATTATCATATAATCATATGTATTGAAAATAATTATTTACATTCACATTTTATGAAAATAAATTTTATTTCCCATTATTAGTATTATCATAACATTTTAATTAAAAATACATGACTCAGAAAAGTACCATTACTATTATATAATTATGTCATATTGTCACTTATAATATGGATACGTTTTATTTCTACTTTCACTGGTAAGGTTACTTATTCACATAGATGATTTACTATTCATAAGGGTTGAATTACTATTTATAAGGGTAACTATATTATTCATAAGGGTCTGTTACTATACAAAGAATATTAAGTTCGTATTATCGGACACCAAACATCCTACTGACCTCTTCCATGTATGTCATATTTCCAAAATTCAAATCATAGAAGTGATGATAATATGTTTAAATGTAACATTATACTTATTATTTCATTATCCTGTAATTTCATGTTATTATACAATATGACATAATTATAAGAAATGAATTTCAATTGATTAAACTTTGGCTCATTACATTCTTCTACCCTAATTAGATTTCTCCCCCAAAATGTCATTTTATTTTAAAATCCAAAAAACAGGTGTCTGTAATTTTCCTTTATTACCTCCACTAGTTCCTATGTTGCCTTTTCGTACGTATGGTAATTACATTGTACTTTGACTATGTGAGTAGTCTTGTTTCATTGAACTTTATCATTGTGATCCAAGAAAATCACTGGATGCTCTACTTAAGAATTATCATTCTCTAACTGTATCACCTTTGATAAAAGTACACGTGAAGGATCTTGTATTTACATTCTTAATAGAGATGCATGCAACACATCATGTAAATCAGACATAGTAGGTGGATGTTCATGTAGATAGGTCGCAACTTCAATATGATCAATGATCTCAACGAGGCTAATGTACATGGGAAAAAGACTTCCTTTCTTCCCAAACATCATTTACATCATCCATGTAGATATTTATAGGAATACGATGTATTTAACATTGAAATCATGGCCCAATAAATGATTTTCTTCATAAATCTTCATGTCGCCTTCCGAAGGACTTGATATAATACTGAATAGTTTTCACCATCTCTTCCATTTTATGTAAAATTTTTTGTTGTAGTAGCATACACACACTGACATCATCCCTACATGATGGTGTTCTAAACCTTTTCCTATAAAAGGATTCATATTGTGACATTCATATTCTCGAGTGTAAACTATTGTTCTAAGATAATTAGACCAGAGAAAGATTTTGGTCCCATCCTACTTTAAAGGCCATTGAACATGATCTCAACATGTATTCAACATTCTTAATAGTTCACTCATATTGTCCATCATTATGAAAATGATAGGGCATATTGAAATTTAGTTAAGTTCTTAGATCATGTTGATAAATTTTCTAGAAAATTGAGGAGAATCTTTTGATCTCTATCAGATAAAATAGATAATGGAACTCTACAAATCCTTTCAAACTCTTTTAAAAATATCCATTCAATTTGATCAAATGAGATGTCCTCTTGATTTTCTCTAAATTGATATGTCTTTATAAGAAGATCCACAATCGCCCATATAGCATTGTTTCCTCTAGATGCCCCTATAAGTATAGTGACCATGTCCATTGTGATGTTCTCTGACATCAATTTTGGTATGGGTAGTGGTTTTATCATCCCATTTGACTTCTGTCTATCATCCTTTACTTGTTGACATACCAGGAACATTGATGTATATTCTGAAATCGCATTCATCATATTTTCACACAAAGAGATCACATAGAGATCTTAGTATATTTTGTTACTATCTAGGTGAATATATATGGTTGGGCAATGTACATAATTCATATTCACCTTATTTATCTCTATATCGGATGGTAAACATAATCATGACCCAAATATTAAAACACATTCCACATCAATATTGACCTCATAGGATTTCCCATTTATAATAGAATCCACACTTTTTAGAATGTCCCCATATTTTATTTAATCATACATTATTTTATCCAAGAGGGATGGTTGGGAAATCATTTTAGAATTTATAGATGATGTTACATAATTAATTATTCCCATGTCCATCCTCTATAAATCTAAAATTATTTAATCCATTTCAATTCTCACATTTGATAATTATGAGAGATCCATTCTACTTGGAGAATCCACTATCATATTTTCCATACTAGGATGGTAGTGGATTGAGCATTCATAATCGTTGATGGGATCTAAGAATCTTCACTGGTATATATTAATCTCTTTCTATGTGTATATATATTTGAGACTATTGTGATCATTATATGTCTCACAATTCTACCCATGGAGATAATGCCACCATATTATTAACGCAAAGATCGTATATGAAAACTCTGGATCATGAGTGCGATAGTTTTTCTTATAGATTTTCATCCTCCTTGAAGCATTGGTTATCAATTTATCATTTTTCATTATAACACACCCTAAAAACGTGTTGGAGGAATCAGTGTACACCGTAAAGAGATATACATTTATCACAAGCGTGAGTACCGATGTAGTGATAAGCCTTTTTTTGAGATCATTAATGCTTCCTTCAAATTATTGAGTCAATAATACTTCCCCCATTCTGTTTCAGAATTTTTATTGGGTTTGAAATTCTGAAAAATTATTCACATATCGTCGATTATACCAAAATAGACCTAGAAAGATGTGGATCTCTATCACAGAAGTTAGCATGGGTTGCAGTTCTATTGCCTTTGTCATGGAAGGGTCCTGATACACCCCTTTTCTTGTGATAACATTACCCACAAATGATACTTCCTACATTATGAACTCACATTTTCTATACATTGTATAATTTTTATCCCTTGAAAAATTCATCATCCTAGAATTAAAATTCTCCTTTTGTTCCTCCTTACTCGAGTAGTATATTAGAATATCATTGATAAAAATACCATATATTTTTTGAGGTAATATCTAAATTCTTTATTAATTAAATCCAAGAATACTTCTGGAGAATTACTAATTCCGATGGGAACCACTATGAACTCATAGTGTCCATACATCATTCGAATGGATGTCATGGGAAAATATTCCTTCATCATAATTAATTGGTGATATCCTAACTGAAGGTCCACCTCAGTGAATGAACTTGCCCCATAAAGATGTTTGACAATGTAATCTCTTTGTGTAGGGGATTATTGTTCTTTATCATGGTTTTATTTATCTCATGATTATCAATGCATAATCGCATTTATGCATCCTTCTTCTTGATGAGGAGGACTGTTTCACCCCATGGTGAGGAACTCGGGTGTACAAAACCCTTCTCTAGATTCTCTGGTAACTACTACACCATCTCTTCTATCTCTACGGTGGAAATTCTATATGGTTTCATTGATATATGCATAATTACAAGAATAAATTTAATCTATAACAAAGCCTATCGACCCCGATGAACAACATACAATTCATTAGGGAATAAATAAGTGTAATCCCTCGTGATGGTAAGATCATCATGAAGTATGTTTTCTTTTGTCTCAATCATTTGATCTAGACATGATTTCTCATAATTCCTTAATATAAACTCATTATAAAATGATTTTAGAGGAGATTTATCTTCCTCCTTACACTTGAAATGAATTTGAAGATGCATCAAAAGGTGAATATTGATATCCCATTCTTGACTGTTGAGGGTGGATTTGTATAGAGATAGTCAATACATGACCATGATAACATTGAACCCACTAATGGGAGTATGATGAGATTTTCTAGGAGGTCCAGTCATCAAACATTATCTGGGGATGATTTATATTCATTAGATGTTGTAATTTACCCATTTTCAATTCTCACATGTAACTCAACCTCCAAAATTTGAGTGTCTGCTGGAAGAATTATAAAAAACAAGAAAGATATTAAAAAAAGTTTATAACCATAATCCATTATTTAATTTTCTATTATTGAATTAGTTACTAGTGTACCACTCACCATATTGTTTTCTGGATCCACCTGAATATTAGTGATAGTATAATCCCTTCATTGTTTCCTTGGAGGTTGTTGTTTATTTCCTCTAACAACCCATGGAATAGGGAAATTTTTCGAATAATTCCCATACTCCTTAAAGTTGGAACACATTACTACATTAATAGTATTTATCTGATCCTTATTGTCTTCTTCAATATTAGTGGGATTTTTAATATCCCTCTATAAGATTGTAGAAACACGTCTAATTCTTCCATATTTGATGCAATTCGTGGTTTTTATTAAACAGTTCTCAAGATGCTTCTTACAAGAATTTTGACACCTGGGAGGTATAGTCCTCTATCCATCATGGAATTTAATTTTCAAACCACCCTTATAAGACTACATTTTACAATTTTTCTCACCATGAACATTATATTATTTAGAGTACCCAACCGTCATTTCAACATTGAGCAAAAAATGAACAATCTCCTCATAACTATCAAAGCCACGAATCTCCAATGCTTTTCGTAGAGTCAAATTTGGTCTTCTAAAGAATCGATCCATCTTACATTTGATGGTGTTGAAAAAACTAGAGGAGTATCTTCATGTATTTTTATTTTTTCTTCAAAAGACCTTATTTAATCATGTTCCTTTTGCGTATCTCTAAGTAACTCTATTTACATCTTGGGACAGAGGGTTCAGAGAATATATTAATTGATTTTTTTGAATTTGTTCCAATCTATGGAATCAATTTCCTCTGAGGAATTCATATCCCATATCAATTTCCACCACTAATCAGAATCCCAATCAAAAAAATAGACCACCAACATAGAAGTCTCTTCTTATGAGCACTGGAGGATAGATAATGTCTTTTCAATTGTGTTAATACTCTTTTACCCGAGAAGGGGATCAGAATTTCCACTAAACATGAGAGGAATTTTCCTCGTGAAGGATTCAACAAACTATTGCTCTTTCATTAGAGGAGGATGGTTTTCTGCACGATTCTTGTTATTATTAACAACATGAGCCATCTAATAAAGTGTTATAATGAAGGTTTAGAACCCGTGACTATCCTATTTGGCATATCATTAGAGAAATCTCTACATTCCCTATCAACATGATTTTTGTAAAGTGTTCTTTTATTTTCCTCCATTAACTAAACAAACATACAATTATATAAATTGAATAAATATCTATTGATCATTAAAAAAATCTCTAAACATAAAATAATATAATCTTAATGTAAATGTATATCCTAACTTTTAATTCCCTTGGTTTAAATATAGGTTATACTTGATCGGTTTCATAATGTATATTCTTGTGGGATCTTTTTTTGAAACCTTAATAATATATCATACTATGCTTATGAATTTACCAAAGCATATCCCTTTGGAGTTTCTAACCTACTGTGAAACAATTCCCAATGTTTTGCCCTAAATTCCATTCGATTTGAGATAATTGTTTTGTTTTAGGGTTTTATCCTTAAGTACATTTGTCCCAGAGCTAGATCAACTTGTTTGTATCCAGACAGTTATGTATTTTCTTGATAAAGTAGTTACCCAATACTTAAAAGAATTTAGGGATGTTTTCTTATATATAGTCTCATCCCTAATGTTCTTACTAAATTCTGTTACTCTTAATCTTCATGGAAACTACACCATCTTATGAAACCAACTACAACAAATCTCTCCTTTTACACATATAATTACATGATTTTATGTCTAGTAAATATTCATATTACAAGACAAATATTGTAATGTCTAGTGCCTTGGATGACATGGTACATAAAACATAAAACCTGAAAAAAATATAACATTTCCACTTTTATAATTCATAAACAACACATAACTTCAATTGTGCTCATACATCTTCATAGGATAACCCATGGATAATATAAAAAATGGGTGATCTAAAAATCCAAGTAAAGGAATAAACATAAAAATTATGTTTTGCACATGGGTTAGATGACATGAAATAATGATATTAAAAGGCATGGAACATAAGGAATCATAACATATAAACATGGGATCAAATAAACATTCATTCATATTAACGTATAAGAAACATATAACATGACATAAGATTGAGTAATGGTTCATTTTACATAGTGTAAAACAACTCATTTCTAACCACCAAGACCATTGCACGTGGTATCATGAGTCAAGTATGACCGCTAAAACTATTGAATATAACCTTTCATAACACTCAAATTTACCCATTTCATGAGAGAAATATCTAGGAGAAACCATTATAACATGATCATGGATATGCTCTACAGATATAGAATCATATATAATCAATCATACATAATCATAAGGGTACCCTTGGAAAAAATTGGTATCATATTCTTGTCATAAATCATAATAAATGTTTGTATTAAACAAGTGTCCCTGAAATAAAGGCTATAAAACATACATAGAAATTGATAAGGTAAAAAAGGGATATATCATGGGAAGTGATTTCAAACATAATTGACTACATGTATGAAGGGTATTTATGAAATTATAGCATTAAAACATTTTAGTCCAATTGTAATGAAAATTAAAATATCCATTAAAATAAAAAAGGTGTTATTATTTTATATAAAACAAAACTGAAAAAATAGGTTTTAAATATAGGAATAATGAATTTGTAAAAACAATGGTAGCATAAATCAAATGAAATAGTTCACTTGAAATTGGGTATGAATTATGGATGTCCCCTTGAAACGGGTTTCCTTATCCTGAAGCATTGTAGAGGGAATCATTTATAAACGTGTATGTCACCAAAAGCGAATGATGAATGAATTATGATACATAATTTCAGAGAATATACAGTTCATTTAAAATATTTTCATATTAATAAATAATAACATCAATTTTGTAGAAATAAATATAGGAAAACAAGAAACAATAACATAGGTTCCTGTAAAATCCTTTACTATATGTCTGATGGTGTCCTTGACATGATCATAATGTACTTAATAACCAAATTGAATTGATTAATTAATTTCCCCAGAACATATTATTTATGAAATTTATTTATTATAACCATTTGAACTTCATTCATGATTTATGGGTTAAGATATTAACTTTCATTTTTTGTTTCATTGGTTTTTGTGATTTGTTTACTTATATATATGTAAAGATAAACATGTAAGATGAGAATGGTTATACAGAACTGGATATATATTTTATTAGTGATAATCCATAAGATTTAATGGTTATAAAATTTATGTGGTTATTTTGTGTGAATATGAATCCTTTTATAAAACATTAATGATAACTCTTTTGGTTAATTTAAGGTTTTTGATAACATCAGAAACATTTTAAATTTTAAATTAATATCATGTGAAAATAAGATTATAAAACCTTAAATTATACAAAATATATTTATTATATTATAGTTAAACCATAAAAATGGTTTAGTCACTAGAATGAAATATTGTAATATTAATTGAGAACCCATCATCCTTGAATTTTAGAAATTTATAAATCATGGATGATGTTTTTATTTCCTGTATAATAAGGAAAAGGATTGATGATGATGAATTACTCTTTTATAAATCAAAAATTCTAGTACATTAAGGTTATCGGGGTTTTCCTAAAATTTGTATGAAAGGAGGTTATGAAATAACTATTACATTTAGGGTATTGTGGTTGTCCACATTTTTTTATTAAAGGTTGTTATGAAATAAAAATAAAACAATTGAAGTGAAAAAAATAAAATAAATGAAAAGAGTAATTTTCCAATTGAATATATCATTATTGAGATCATCTTTAGGGGAGTGGATTTAGACTTTTTGATGATTCCAATGGATTATGGGCATGAGATATTATATTATGGTGATATTGGATAAGTACTTGGAGTAGGCAAAAGGATTGAGAGTAGGAATAGAAGACGGGTGTTATGATAGTTTTTAAAGTGGAAGAGTGGAGGGCTTTCTCAATATTTTATTCAAAATTTTATTATTTTGATGAAGAACATAAATAATATAAACTCTTGGGAAAAAATAGAAAAATTTTCATGTGAGTTTGAACACGTGGTTTTTATATCATCCATGACTCTATAAATAGTGTATTTAACATATAATGTATATATACTGAAAATTGATACATTTCACTATTAACGTAAAATTCTAGTATTAAGAAAAAAATAAAAAAAAAATTACCTCAAACATTTTTCAATAATTATATTTAAAAAATGATGTATATTTTATGAATGTAATTTTCTAAATATGTGAAATTGAATTTTTATTTAAATTACTAAAATACATCAAAAATAAAAATTATAAAATTAAATATTCTTTTCCTACATGTTGAAAAACTAAATAAGGTTTATTAAAATTATGATATAATTATAAATCATTAAAAATAGTTAATTAAGAATACATTATTTGAAAATAAATTTTATTTTGAATTATAAATTTAATAATAAAATTTTAATTAAATAGAGATGACGGACAAAAAAACCCTCTATGTGATATAATTATATCATATTGTCACTTATGAGATGGATGAATTTTATTTATACATTCATGGTTAAGGTTTATTATTTACATAAACAATTTACTATTCATAAGGGACTATTTATATTCATAAGGGATATAATACTACTCATAATTGTTATTTACTATTCACTAAAAATATTTTTTGTCTTATCGGACTCCAATCAACATACAGATTGCAACCATGTATGTTAGATTTTGTAAATTAAAATCGCAAAAGTGAAAAAATTATGTTTAAAGACCACATAGTTATAAGTAGTTCATTATGTTGTTATTTAATGTGATTATACTATATAACATATTTATAATATGGTAATTTCCATTGAATAAACGTTAGGTCATTACAAATATTAGATTTCATGAATGGTTAAATATGAAGACAGTAGAAGGCGAAATACCATGGAAAAAAAATGATTCCATAATATTTGAGAAACCAAGATGATGATGGTTGAATATACTAGAAGATGCACACTCTATGAATATTTGGACAATACTTGTATTTATATAGGATATATTTATGCTTTACAAAAACACATGTAACGATAATAAAAAATGAGATATATTTGATTCCATAGTCATGTTATAAAGATACAAATATAAGGATGATTGTGGATAATGAGATTAGATGTATGGAAGATACTTATGTCCATATTGATCAGTATGTAATCAAAAAATACATACATAGTTAGTGTTAGGTGTACGTTTAATATCAAAGAGTATTATTATAAATAAGAGGTAAAATGAATTTTGAAAATATATATGAGGTAATATGATCATAAATTTTCCAAAATAATATTATAAATTTTGTTATTTATATAATGTGAAAAATATCATGAAAATATATTTACCAGGATGGATGATAATTAGAATAAGGGAGGATAATGTTTTCAAAAATTATAATAGATGGTGAAAAATGAAATGAAATTCATGTTGATTAGTATTGTTCAATGGATGATAATTCTTAAATAAAATGTGTACATATTATTCGATATTTATGAGATTTAGTGATGTAGAGGTAAAATCAATTTGTGATTCAACATGGAAAATAAAATTCATGATATATTTTTTGAAGAATACAGAATTTATTACACTGGAAGATATAAAGGAACATGTTATTTATATTATTCCAAAAAAATATTTAGATATTCGTATAAACAATCAAATTTTGATACTGATGAAAAGAATTTCATTATTATAACTGATTTTTGATGAATAATTGCAAAGGAAATTTGAAATTATATTTTTTGAAGAATTATCATGACTCTATAATTTTAAAATATTTTTAATGGTTATAAAAATAGTTATGTGCACTAGGATGATTTTAAATAATTGAATTTATTGAGGACGGATGAGAATAAAAAAGGATATGTTGTCATTTAGAGTACAATAAGTAGCATAATTTTAGGGATGTTGTTAAAACAATTTATTTTGATATTATAGAGGATGTTACCTGCGAGAGGATTCATTGATGATTCATTCGATTAAATGTTTTTGAGGAGACTAAAACATCATGTTATAAGGTATATAGATATGACCTAAACACAAGTTCTAAGTAAGATTGTGATATATCTATAATTATATTCTTTAAAAGAAGAATATGTTTTGTTCATATGTAGTCCAATAGAAGAATAATTTTCACTAGAAGGCATGTTTGACATAGAATAACATTATAAACTTACAACAGATAGTATTATGTTTTAGAGACCCTATGTGTGGTATGAACACTGTAGGGTAAGCATAATAACTCCCCGAACCACAAATAATTGATACAATGATCTTCATTATAAAATATATTAATCAATGGTATATTCTATTGTAAGGAGTTGGTTCTAAAATTGAAGACGATCATTGAATAAATCACGATGTGTTATTTTCTTTATATTATCAATATAACATACGAGAAATGTGGTGAGGAATAACACTTAAGATCCTCACAAATAATTATAAATGTTCAACCAAATTAAAATAATTAATAAATTTATGTTTAATATTATCAGTAAATGTGGGTATACCTTAATACACACCTTCCCCTCTTTGGAATACTAATAATATCTGTTGGACTAAAAGGTGATAAAAGGAAACACGTTACCTCTTTTTGCATATATAATACTTCATTCCTAGTTGATCGTAATTTATTTATATAAATTTTATATTTTTTAATGTAGATAAAATAACATATATGATAGATATAAAATATATTTTTATGAATATGAATTTGGATGTTAATCTTGATGGTGAAAACAAATTGGTTTATTCAAAAACCAAGAGAAACTAAGTTATGAAATTATCTCAGAATCAATGATTTTTTATCTATAAAAACCAGTGGAAGGTGGATTCAATATTAACCAATGGTCAACAAACATGATTTTGTATTAAAAATATAAATTATAATAAATCCTTTTTAAGAAGCATGATAAAGTGATGGTGAGATGAATCCATTGAAACTTTTGCGAATTTTATCCTTGATATTTTTGGGAACATAATGTAAGACTATATTTAATTTTTTAAATATAAGATTTATTATATTAAAGAACAATATAAGATAAATTAAAAGCATCATTAATAACGTGATGACATAGTATATGTTTCCAAGAAGACTATCTAAATATTAAATCTCCTAACATAACTTGTAAACAAAAATGAATAATATTTTTTCATTTTTAATGAATACATTTTTTTATTTCAATTATAATTGAAAAAAACCCTATGAGGAGGATATATGGAGGAAGTTGTTACTAGAAGTTGTTTATACATCATAACCTACTATTGAAATCAAGAACTACTAGTTTGTTGATAAATTTGGAATGAAATAAATATTGAAAATTTAATACTAAATGGGAGTAAGACATATGTAGAAAAACATTGGGAGATATTTTTTTAATTTGATCCGATTTAAAATTTTTATTTTCATTATTGAAAAATTTAAATATATTGTGTCTTTTGAAGGAAATAAAATTGAAAAATATCTATGAAATCCATGTTAACTCTTCATGAGAAGCTAGAATGATAATTTCCAATACTAATGATTCTAATAAAAATATCACTCATTATAGTAGTTGAAGGAATATAAGATCATTATAATTTCAATATTATGATAAATCAATGTGTATAGTAACCCATGTTCAAATAGAATATATATAAACTACACCTATATTGATGAATAAAAGTTGTTCTAGTTATAGAAAAATATCAGTGAATAATGTTAAAGAGAAACACACCAATTTTGTGAACGTGGAATGAATATGTAGAGGGAGAGGATCCAATAATGTTTTTTTGAAGAAATATTTTAATTTAAAAGAATAAGAGGATGCATCGATCAGCATAAATATGTTACACAGAATGAAAATAAGATTTGTTTGAAAATATGGGGGTCTTGAAATAATCCACATGTCATTCAATGTATTTTTTCTATAACAAGTTGACCATAAATAAATATAAAACGTATAAATTAATGGAGTGTAATGTCACAATTATGTAGCACACAACTATGTAAAAAAACCCTCATATAAGTATGAAATTATTCTATTTAATAGATTAAAATATTTTGAAAATTTATAATAATGTTTTGAAAAAATGGGTCACATTAATGATGGGTGATGACTTCAAAATGTCCCGCATATTTTAATTTCAAATAACAGTAATATGAAATGAAATTTTATGGTAAATGAATGTTAGATGGATAGTAAGCCAACATTTATGTGTGAAGTAAGAAAAGTGAAAAATAAAAACACACCAAATAAGAATTTAATGTAATTTATCACAATGAATATTTGATGCTTCTATTTTATAAGTAATAGACACATAATGGATAGATGCAAGCATGGCATTAATTATAATAATAAAAATTTAATTTTCAAAAAAAAGGAAATACATCCATGAAATTATTATATAGATTGAACTCGATGAATTCATCTCCCAAAAATAAGTTGAACTTAACAGAGAGTTAGCATTGAAGGGTATGATAATCGAAGAAAATAATATAGGTGGAATATGTAATTATGTTGGAAAAAATCATAAAAAAGACATGAAATTGTTATACTGGTTGGAGAGTCAAATAAATTAAATGAAATTTTTTTATGAAGGAAAAAATGATTATGAATGTAAATTATCAGTTGAATAAGAAATATGAAAATATTGTGATAGATTATTTGTTTGTATGGACTAAAAAATTATAGGAATCAATGAGGATAAAAGAAAAAAATTAAAAAAAATATATTTAGAAATAATCCGAAAAGAATAAAAAACCATACAAAGCCATAAATAAATGAAATAAAAATAAATCCACTCAGGCTAAGAAGATTAATTCATGGAATGTTCAGAGATAAAACATAAATAACGACATGTTACAATGAATTTATTTTTTGTGATGGGAAACTATTCTTAGCACAAATAATCTTACTAATAATGAAAGGAATATTTACCATTATATATAATAATTTGTAATAAAATTCTATAAAAATGGGTTACTAAAAGTTATTTAATTGTTGGGGAGTTTACACATAAAAGTAACTATAGTTAAAGATAGTAATTATAAATACCTATGTAATTAGAAATGATGAGTTAATTCCATAAAAATCAATGTTAATGATATTGGATTATGATCTTTTCACAAAGTGAACATTTAAATACCCATTGTATAAAATCACTCTATGATTATTTATTTAATGAAAACTGAAAATCATATGATTTTTTTCATATATGTGGTACCTATTCTATAATCTCCAATTAAATTTTAAAAATGTTCATTTTAATGAAAATGTTTGTTTTATTTTTTGATTTCATTGAAAGAAATATTTTGGAAAATGGGTAAACACGCTATTTGTTGATTGAATGATTTTTTACTATTTATAGAGATAGATGTATGAAAGTATGTTGAATGAAAATATTATTATATTTCACTTAAAATAAGATTTTATAAAAGTTATAACTAGGTCATAATTTTTATAAAATCATTTTACATCTCAGTTAGTTAATATTATTTTATTCAATAAATGTATATCACATTGAGATAAAATATCTTGGATTTGAATTAAATATTTTAAAAATGTGATGAAATTATCATAAAAAAATTCAAGGATTATATTCAATTAAATCTCTGTAAATTTAAAATGGTTATTTTTTTATAAAGGACTCTCCCAAACCATAGGATTTCAATATGGATGATTAAAATTCAAATCATTAAGGGTGTGGGAAAATTTATCCCTCATAAAAAAGAGTGTGAATTTATCTTTAATATGTGAGAGAGAAAACATATTTAATTTTTGAAAAAATTTGAATTTTATAATGAAACAATCTGGTTATATGTATGTACCCATCATATAATGATTATGAAATATTGGATTTTTTTTCAATGGATTCTAAAAATGTCAATGAGTAATTTGAATTAAAATTAATTTTTCTTGAAACCCTATGGGTGTTAATCTACAAAATTTACACACTATATATGATCTAACCATTAGATGTAGGAATACCATTGATGAATGTTATACTACTAATAGATGAAACTGTGGAATTAATGAATTATTTTTATAGAAAATGTAATATAAATTCCACAATATGTATTTGTGGAAAGTGTTGTGAATTTTATTAATGTATGTATGATGAATTCATGGAAATAATATTTTCCAAAATCATCCACATATATCAGATGATTTTATAAACTACTCTTCAGTTTAAAAACATTTGATTATGTATACATTAAATGCACAAACTACAACACCCATGAGAATACGTTGAATGAAAACTAATATAAGTATATTACAGTTCAACTAAAGTAAACATAAAACATAGAAATAGGCAGACAATAGAAGCATGTATGAGATTGATGATTATGAATGTTAATATAGTTTCTCATAAATCATATATTCAATGGAAGTTTAATAATTCCATGTGATAATTCACAGGGTATAAAGCCTAAATATGGAATTTAAGGATACAATTTTTTGAAATGATATGTGAAGCCTCTAAGATAATTAATACAGATAACACAATTCTCTTAGATAAGGAATATGAATACTTTATTTTTTCAGAATAATAACAATTATAGTGAAATGAATTATTGAAAATGAGATGTGTGTATATACTAGTGTCATGATCATAATAGAGAAGAATAAGTCTAAAAATCATGTTATAGGGAATATGATATCCATACCGTTGAATGTTATGATATTCACATGGATGAGGACACACTATTATCAAATTTAAAGAACAATATTAACATATTATGACCATATGCTGAAGCATGAGTGTATCATACGTTATCGTGATCACAAAAAAAACTCAAATGTGAAAAATGATTCACCTCTATAAACATCATGAAAATGTATTATCAGATGAGGTTGGAAAAAGTGATTTTCGGGATATCTTGAATAATGATTATAATTAAAATGAACATTTTGATGACATTATCTAACAAATAGAGTCCATATGTTTAAATTTTTTGTGAAAATGTGTATAAACCTATGTAAAATAATTTTCAAACAACCAACGGTGTATGTCATGAACCATGTATAGAATAATAAACAAGAAACTTGTACATGATGGAAGTATCATATATTTTAATACATAAATCCTGATATTGATATCACCATTTATGTAGATCGAGTGGTAGAGATGAAAAGAGAGAGATTTGATCATGCACTATATGATAGAGGTTTATATAAAAATAGAAAAAGGGATAATGTTTCTAATTAATATTTAGTGTTCTAATGATATTTTATGTGAGTTTCGTGAAAGAAGTTAATCATGCATTCCATGAATCAAGATTGTCTTAATTAAAAGACACCCAAATTTGTTTCAAAAAAGGAATAAATCTATATTGAGAATATTTTATAAACCTATAAGATGATTTGTAAAACTATAAAATGATGAGAAGTATACAAATAACCTGGATGTTTTGGTATTTCTGAATTATATAAACATGATCCAAAAAAATTGATGACATGTTAATGGAAAATTAGAAAATATATTCTTAGATTCATGTCTAAATGATAATCATATAAATATGATGTTGTTAATAAAATTTATGATAATGTTGACATATAAATTATAATGTTTACATTCTCAAAAAGGATGTTCATGATTTTATATTATTTTTGATTATGATTTGAAAAGATGATATATTAATATATATTTTAGATATTTTAGATGACTATGATATTTTAGAAGATTTATTAAAGGGGTTAAAAATAAAGTCTTAGAGTTACATGATATTAAATCAATGACATTATCGGGAAATCGTGATCATATAAAAGGATATGAGCTCATTGAGTCTAGATTAATAATCTGAATTATAATGAGGATATTATTTGAAATAAAAAAAATTTTATTTGTCCAACCAAATATGAAAGGTTAGTTAAGTTTATTTGATTTTTTTTATAAAACCAAAACATCATATTCTGATGACTAGTTTGAAGAATATATCATGGTGTTTTGAGGAAGACAGTGGGAGATCTAGAATTAAGTTTTGAAGATATAGAACATGGTCGATGTATAAGTACTATAAAAAGGAAGTATTTTTTCGAAGACCTATTCAACATAGTGTAACATTGTAAAATGATATGGGTTACTGTTATTTTTTATGAAACTCCATCTGTCAGATACACACAATGTGTTAAGGGTAGTAAAATCCCACCCAAATTAAAAAATTTAATAATATTTTAATTTGATATTTTTGGCTCTATGGGAGTCTACAAAACAATGAAAATGTTGTCACATTTATATTTATCCTTATAAAAATATATTTGTCTTTTTGTATTAAATTATCATCACAAAAAATGAGAAATCTGGCGAGAGATCATATTACAATTTTTTTTAAAGAATTTAATATTAGTTTCTATACTCATCCTTCATATGTGATCAACCCTATAATGATACCCACTTAAACATTAGAAATCACTTAAAGTATGTCTGAATAAATAATACTAATTTATATTAATTTTCCATTCTAAAACCACACAATTCACAGCTAAAGAGAAATTAGATCATTCCAAAACACCTATACATACTGGTAACAACAACTTTACCAGGTCAACCTCTTAGAATGATTAAGGTAATAATTGGAGGAATTTATATTTCATCAAGACCATACGAACCACTTTTATCAACATGTGAGTTAAAACAAGTAGTCAATATCTATGTACTCATGGTATGCTATGTGTCCCTGAAACACTATTTATCCACATCAAAAAATTAATATAACATTTATAAAAATGTTTACTCTTTCATATTTTTCTTGGATTTTATATTCTTAGAAGATTATTTATTTATGAAAATACATTACTTCTAAATGAATGATGTGTGGTATCCATATTTTAAAAAAATAGGTTTCTAATGTTTTCACCCCTATTTCAAACATGTCACACTCTATTTATTCAAGTATAATTTATTTTATTTGTATATATAATTCCTAATAGTCCCTAATAATTTATTGGTCTAGTGAAAAAGATCCAAAACACTGTGACGAAAAAATAATTGTTAATTAAGGGATGTAAAAATTAAAAAATCATGTTAGTCTAGTGGAAAAATATTAAAACCCTTGAAAACATCTATTTTTTTAGAATAAAAAATTGAATACATAAATAAAAAAATCGTCATGAGAATATAATACTTTTATCAATGAAAACCTTGAAAACCTATTAATATTATAAAAATTTATGAATGTAATCAATTATTTGGAAAAAAACCTTTCACCTTTAAAAGTATAAAATATTTCCTTACACAATGAAATAATGATATTTTCATAATTTTTTTTCAAGAATAATACAGATATATTGTATCATAATATATATAAACAATTTTCACTATTTTTTACCCATGTTAGAATAATTGATGCATTATTAATTGTATAGTAAAAACCTATCAGGTTATCTACCACATTGTTCACCTAAAATTACTATTTTTTACCTAATGAATTAGTGAGCTACATCATGCTCACCCACAATCCTATATAATTATCATGTAATATATCAAGATAAAAAATAGTAATCATTCATATTTTCTTTTTTTAAACCTTGAGAAATCATTTGATAAAAAAATAAAAACACTTTTAGTTATCCCATAAAATGGTTAGAAATATTTATTTCCTTTGGAAAAAGTTTTAGAATTATAAATGTAAATTATATTGAGAAACTTAATCTCATTTAAAATAACCATATATACATTTTGAGAAAAATTATAAATATATAAAATGCATGACATTAAAAAAATCCTTTCACTCCAAATAAATTAAAATGTAACATATTGTGTGTACTTTGGTAAATATTCTACTATATTACTTGTTTGTGAAACATTCAAAAAGGTTGATTTTAAAAAATTATTATTATATTAAGAGCTAGTTAAAATGAAATTCAAATAATCAATTAATTATAAATAATACCATTGATAAATTTATTTAACAAACATACACATAGATGAAAATGTTTATTAACCATTGTGGAAATATGGTCAATTTTTCAAAAAATTGTATTCTTGATTATTTTGAGAAAATATTCGACTAAAATAGAAACAATACATGAAAATTAAAATAATAACCATATGAGATATAATATAATTTTAAAATGATAAATATAATTTAATTCCCCTCATTGTAAATGTAATAAAAACATTCCTTGAATGAAATGATATTTTAACTTAAATCCCATACATATTTGGTAATCTCAAAAAATCTATTAAAAGAGATAAAATTATATTAATTTTAAATACCGACAATTTTTATCAAATGAATCATAAAATATATTCTTGGGTACTATATATTCCACACAAAACAGTGAATTTCTTAATATGGTATATTTCTCACAAATAATAAGTGAGTCGAGATACCCATATAATGAACATTATATTTAAATTTGAATTAAATAAATGAATTTTTTATTTTAATTAAATTTAAAAAAGCATAAATAATTGAAAATAAAAAATATTTCGAAGTCCTTAAACTTTTTATATTTTCATAACATAATCACCAATGAAATTATGGAACAAAATTAAATAGATATTGAGTTAATAAACCCATTACTTTTACCTTTGAGTCTCATTCTTTCGATTGAGAATAAGAAATTTTAATGAGATGTTTATAGTAACACTAGTGTCATAGTGATGTGGCAACATATTTATAATGAGATTTTTGGTTTGATTTTTAATAGAATAACTCATCTTGAATTCTGTTACAAATTATTGAAATGAAACCCATTATTAGGTAAGAATCAAAGGTGCTTTCAGAAATATAGAGTTTTAAGGGTAAATAATATAATAATATAATACAAAGTGGAACAAAATGGTTATTTATTGTCCTATTTTACCATTTTAAATCCTAATTGTTGAATTATATTATTTTTGTTATTTTTAAATCAATTAATAGAATAAGGTTTTTTCATTAAATACCCTTCAATTAATTTTAATTGTAATTATATAAATTTGACATAAAAATATCACAAAAAACAAATATTTCAAATATTATATCATAAAACATAACATCCCATTATTAATATACCAAAAATTTACAGAACAACTAAACCCATCAAAATATAAATTTATTAAATAATTATAATATCATTCACTTATATTTTTTATTTTATTTTCTTAACCATTTCATCATCGCGATGAACTTATTTTAGAAAATTGTACATGTTTTAAAAAATATAAAAATTATTTATAAAAATAAATTATTTTGAATCATTTTCCATCTTCATACATTACTATGACATATATAAAATCATCCATATCCTGAAAAATTATTCAATATGTTATTTTTAATATTTTATACTTGCACAAACATTTCAAAATCAACTAGATACATTATTTTTTATATAACTCAAAAGACTGTATCTATCTTAAAAAACCATCAATAACACATCATATTATTTATCCATTTACCCATTGAATATTTTAATATCAATTATTATCTTAATAAGTTGAATTTGACGATTTTATTGTTGCATAAGAACTGTGCCTGCAATGATTGTTATTTTAAAATATATATTAGAATACTATATAATAAATATGAGTTGAAAAAATTCTGAATTATATTATTACAATATATTATTATATTTTTTTGTTCCATATGTTTTATAAATTTTAAAATTATAATTTCATCATAATAATGTAATAAAAGATACCATTTTTCATTAATTCTATATTTTTACATCTCATGAAATATACAAATATTTATAAAAAGAAAAAAAATCATCCATATCCTATTACAAAAAGATAGTTTCAACAATTATATCCAATTACAAATGAAAAATTATAAAAATCACCAAAAAATTTTATAATATCAGTAATAAAATATAATTAAAACTATTTTTTACTAAATTATATTTTTAAGCATAAATTTACTTTATTCTCAATGTTTTATAACTATAATTAAATAAATGATAAAAAATTAAATAATATATATAATAAACATATTTAATGTGAATCATTTGGCAATTGAAATAAATTTAATCTATTTAGATCAGAAGACATTTTACAGATAAATGCAATTTTATGATAAATAACTATTTTACCTTGATGATATTTTATCATCATTTATAATAAATTTATAACAAATATATGAATGATTATATATTTTATTAAGAAAAAATATTTTATAAAATTTTAATTCGTATTCATACGTTCCAAAAATCAATGACTATGTCATAATTATCTTGTTAGAATAATAGAATATGATGGTTCGTTTGTGATCGGATTAGTGTTTACCACATGCAATCAAATAAGTAACATATATAAAATAAAATATAAAATATTAGGGTTTTACACTTCATTCTATGATAGTTATTACCAACAATTTTCAATAATATAAATACTTTTGACAATAAAAGTGTTTTTGATCTGATGAGATTGCATTCATGTTGCTTTGTTATTATTTATTTTCTTTCATCTTCCCTAAAACTGTATAAAGTCAGATATTTTTCAATCATATAGATTTCACATGAAAAATAATCTTATACTAATTTTCACTATAGGTACACAGATTCTTTCACTCTCTAGCCCCTCTCTGAATCTCTTATGCATGTAAGATCCTCTTATATTTACTCACAATCCAGTACTAATAAAAATATTAAATTAAAACTTATGATTAAAAATTAATCAATTAAAATTTTCAAAATATTTCTAACTTCTTATTCTTTTATTATAATATATGTTTTTTAATTATGTTCGAGGATACTTATGGCATATCATCACTTGATATAGAGTGAACATGAATTTATTTCTTCACATCAAAACTTTCCGTAAAATGAGTAAATTTTTTCAATTTTTAAACATATTCAATTGTTTCTTGAATTAAAAAATGAAATTTTGGAATATATTAATTATGAATGAAAAACAAAAAAATCATTTTAAATTAATATTTTTATTGAATGTTAATCCATAAAATTCATATTTTCATTCAGAAAAATTACTGAAAATGTTTTAATTGATGATCAATTTGGTTAAAATAATATATACATAGTTTAGTGATCATCATAATGATGAAGTATGTTATACTGAAACCCTCTCATAATGATCCATTCATAGAACAATATCCATCCTTAGGTTTCATTGAACTAGGTTCGTATGAAATTTTTTTCCTTACAAATAAACTGGTTTATCCTTTCATATATTCATGATGATGATTATGTAGTGAAAAGATTTATTATATAGGGAAACATATGAAAAACTATAGATAATTGATACATAAATAGAACCCAGATCCTCATTACATAGTTTCTTGATCCTTATGAATTTTGGAATCCTCATTACATATACCTGAATTGATTGTTATACACATCTGAATTAATTATTTTATCGATATTATAGATTATTCTTTTGAAGGACTAAACTTTACCAAATTCACTAACACATGAAACTTCCATAGTGATTCTAAAATTTTCAATGATTATTCCAAGATTACACAAAGCCATCAAATCACAAATTTATTCTTGTTTTATGTGAGTTTGAAAATGAATTTCATATTGAAAATACAATCCAATACAATAAAAATGTTGAAATAAATACTTCTTCACATAAACCAATATTCGTCGAAAATTTAACAATATTTCGATGTTCTGAACATCTACCAATCAAATATTGGTCTCAAGAAACCCTACTACTGCTAAATTAATAGTTATTATATTTATATGTCTATAATATTTTCATTCTATGATAATGAGTACCATTTGTAATCAACTAATTCGAATGTAAATCCTCATTATCATAATCTATTAATTATTATAATATTTTTGGTTTTAAAAATGTTATAACAGTTTAAAAATTCGGTATATTTCATCAAATAGTCCTAAAATAACCAACAACTACAAAAATCCCTAGCTATAATTGATGTTCAATTATGGTTATAAGATTATTTAGTTGTACTATCTCATGTTATCTAGATTCAAACTTCTAAAACCATCGTTCTGCACTAACATGTTCCAAATCATCACAATTTTTTTTATTTATTGGAGATTCAAGGTTAAATTTATCAAAAATTAATTAAGGTCATAAGAAATAGATTTTGTATAATAAAAATATTCACATTAATCAAACATAAAATGCATAATTTACATAATGATCCTTAACTATTTATTAAAGACACTATAATCATAATATGTTGTTGAATAACTAAAAAATATTTATTTATTTCCTTCAGAATCAAATTTTTTAATATTACAATTTTTGTTAAGAATATGAACATTAAATTTAATCACAATAATGTAGTTAATATTTTTTTTCATCCATTATATATCTTATAAAAAATTTTCTTTAATATATTTATTATTACAATAATTTTTATAAAATAATAAGAAATATTTAATTCATCATCCGAATATATAATAGATAATCTATATTCACATAAAATCAATGCATCAGGTTTTTAATTCCAATTTATCCACTCAACCACACCATTCTATTGTGCTGTTAATGGTGTGTAAAATGCATAATTAATACCATGATTGTTGAATGAGTCATAAAAATAATTACTTTAAAAATATAATCTATGGACATATCAAAAAAATAATTCTGGCATATTTTGTAATATAAACATGTCTAATTTTATTCATAATGGTTATATGTAATTTTATTTTTACCACTAATAAAAAAGTACATGTAAATATTAGTAAATCAAGAATGTGGGAAATAATAAAAAACATTACAACATGGTTTCTAGTTCTGGAAGAGAAAAATAATTATGTGAGGATGATAAAGCATAAAAATAATGAAAAATACCTAATTTTTTATCTTAAATGAAAATATATATTTCTTACTATGATGGAATTAACAATGAAATTTATTTTCATCAAATATAATCTTTATAATATTATAAATTGATAATTTGTGAAACATTTTCCTAAAATAATGAATATTATTATTTTCTTGTTTTATATATATATCCATGATTTTTTAATTAATTCATTAAGAAAATTAATTTTTTTAAAACATATTGAATAAATATTTATAGTGTAAACAATTAAATTATAATTACATTAAATCATAGAAATGTGTCTCGAACAAACACATAAATTATTAATAAAATAATCATGAAATTTACCATCATCACAAAGTTTTGTAATATATATATTATTATTGTTTAATTATTCAATATAAATAACATCATTTATAACAAATTTGTTTAATTTTTCAAGAAAACTAATTCAATATAATTTCCATTCAACATCATATTTAAAAGTCATATTATCACAATGAAATGTTATATATATATATATTAAAAAATGAGAAAAAATCCTCATATATTTTTAAAACAACTATAATACATATTTAATTTATCATTGTTATTTCCTTGTATCATTACCAAAAAATTAATGTATTATGTTTTTTAGAAACCATATAGTTTTTCATTTAAAATGTAAAAGATAATTTATTTTAAAATCAATATATAATATTTTTATAATAGAGCTCTCAAAATAATTAAGGTAATTTACTCTTTTAGAAAATTAAATACTCATAAAACTACCATATGGTGTTCTAATAATTAATTTTTCTTTAAAATAATGACTAAAATACTAAAATGATAATAAAAACCATATGAATTTATATTTTACTAGAATTAAAAAAAATATTTTTTATAAGGCATCAAATTCTGACTACAATATCAAATTCCTTTTCTTTTACTAACAGTATTTTAACTACAATTTAGCTTCATAAGGATTACATTCCCTATTAAACAATTAAATAAATTCCATAAAATGAGAAATTCCAGACATAAAATTAGAAATTATTTTATTATGATTTGAAGAGGAATTTTTAATAATAAAAATATTACACTTAATATCATAAATATACTTTAATAATGATTCATTTCTTATACAAATAAAATTAAAATATTTTTCATAAAATTTAGAAACCATTTTCATGGAATCATACATACTTTTATGCAGGGTAAAATACACATTCAATTTATCACTAGGACATAGAGAATTATAAGTTTTCATTTAAAATATTATTGCATTACCTCAATTTGTTTCATAAAGAATACATTAGCTTGTAGATATCATAACTCATTTTTAGTATCAAAATTTAAATCATCTATAAAATAATAAAATTATCATCAATTGGATTTTATAATTATCATGTCATATTTTATAACTAAACAAATTATTCGTATTCCATTTATATTTTATATTATTTTTTAATATAAGAAAATAATGATTGATTTTTATAGCTTTTTTATTTTCACATCATATATCTTTGTTAAAAATTACGAAAATTTCTCTAAAATATTTATAAGTTATTTTGAAACATTTTATTTTCTGTTATTGTTTTGATATATAAATACCTGAGTAATTTCGTCATCAAAATTATAACATTTTTTCTTTATTATACAAATAATTAAAATAATGTTTTATTTTTTCATCCATTATTGCTTTAAATTTATGAGAAAAACATTCTTTCTTAATTAAATTATACTATCTAAATTAAAATTTATTTTATCATTGCATAAATTATCAATGTTTCAATAAACTATTTAATATTTAATTTCATAAAAGTGTTAAACCTTTTAATAATAGAAAATATATTCCTCTATGATATATATAATACTCATAAGACATTTATCACATGATCTAACTCATAAATTAATGTTCATAAAGAAAACAATATGAAATTCTTATGAAATAATTCAATTAATATGTGTAATTAAATACCATTAAATCATTTCAAATATATAAATAATAATTTTTTTTAATTATACCTGAACTAGATTATAATTTAAATACCTATATAATAAAAAGCATTGTTTACCAATATGATGTAAAACATTCATACAGAAAATTATATTAATCGGGATAAAGAACTAAAATTTTTGTTGTACTTGAATTTAAATCATATTCAGTTACAAGATCATTGCTCCACAATTAATTTTCACTAGTAAGAATTGAAAAGGACATAGTCACTTTCAAGTAAAAACCAAAATCCTTATCTTTGATATAAATAGTCATCTTAGTCTTCAAATACATATAGTCTTATACATTTAAATACGGTTCTATAACTGTAAATACTGATTATTTAAGGCCAACCATTTAATATAAATAATAATTTTCTTTTTAGGTTATCATGGATGAGAACTCAATATTGAGTGTTGATAATTTTTTTTTTCCAATTTAATAATAAAATTTCATAACAGTGGTTAAATAATTCCCTTGAAAAATAAATTCCTTATGAACCTAAATACTTTACATTATTCACCTCAATTGTTAAAATAATCTTATAAGAAATTTAAAAAATAAAAATAAACCATACATGAAGAAATAATATTTATATATTCTCTAGGATACCAAGAATAGTCATTACATCTCTGGAACACCAACAAAATAAGGTTTTTTGAGTTCATTTATAAGATACATTCATCTAATGATCATTAAAAATAATATCATATAGATTATAGTTAATTTTTTCAATATCATTACACAAAATTCTTTTTGAATGAT
The DNA here is from genome assembly GCA_963277665.1 of Viscum album. Lineage (NCBI taxonomy): Eukaryota > Viridiplantae > Streptophyta > Magnoliopsida > Santalales > Viscaceae > Viscum > Viscum album. The sequence goes on along the minus strand of OY728133.1, from coordinate 2,056,476,562 downwards.
GGCTTTCAAAATTGTTCACACCAACACCTTGGATAATATGTGTTCTCTTAATGGAAATACAAAAATAATATTTTTTTAATTAAAAATTATATAAATAATATTGTTTTAAAATAATTGATAATAGAAACCAAAACTATATATATATTAAAAATGTTATATCTTCACTTGATCATAATAAGAAAAAAATTTTAAATCAATTTTTGAAAATTATCAAAAAATGATTATAGTATTATATCATTATCAATTGTATTCATTTAAAATATTAAAGACATATTTTTAGGAAATAAAATTTTTTATAGTTGAATTTTTTTCAAAATTGATACTTAAAATATTAGTCATATCATGATCTATTATTTGTAAATTAAGGAAACCATATCAAAAATAGTTATGAAATTCAACAAGTGTTTACTACAATAATATATAAATTATATTGAAATACTAATAAAAAGATATTGTATAACATTAATATCATGTCAAATATTAAATTTAAATTCTAAAAAAATCTTTATAATATAAAACTGACTCAATTAAAAATATGTTTTTATAAAAAAAATTAGTTACATGTAACATTGAAATCCAGTAATGCATAAGATTAAAAAAGTGAAATAATAGCTTCTTTAAAAGTATATTTGAAAACATTTAGTCATTATAAAAAAGAAATAGTGTTGATTAGTGAAGATGAAATAGTTAATATACATAATTGAAGCTCACATAATTTTAATTATAGAAATTATCTATCGTAATATGATTTTATTTAAAAAATTACCCATTTATATATGTAACTCACAAATAAATTAATCATCTAAGAGTAACATTATAAAATAAAACATTATGTAGTATTGAAAACAACTCATGTAAATGATACCATCAAGATATATATATTAAATAACATTTATCTACAAATTACAAAAATTTATTTCACTCTTAAAAATATTATAACATTTATTTCCTTCACTTAACAAATAAATAACTTAGACAATTATAATCCTTCAATAAATAATATACATTTATATGATCTTTAGAATAATAATAATTACCTTAACCCGTAACAATTAGAATAAAATATTATCAATAAATACATTCGTTTATTAGTCCCATTAAAAATAAGATATGATGGAAATAAAATGTAACAAAATAAACTCATCCAGTAATATAATGGATTATGATTTTCTATAATGTTATATACAATATTTCTGACATTTCTAATTTTAGATATCTCCAAAATAGATCAAGTTATATATAAGAACTAAATTATTGTAGAAATAATTTCTATGTTAAGGTTTTAATTCCAAAGGAAAATAAATCATAACATTAATTATATAGAAAGAGAATAAATTATTAAATTTCATGGTAATGGAAAGAAATTTAACATATTAGATACCTCATTAGTATAATATAAGTATTACTAAAAAGGTATGTATCATTCTTATAAAAAATAGAATTAATGGGCATATTATAACATAAAAAATAAAATAAAAATTTAATTTTAATTTCATATACCAGGTTAAAGTATACTCACATGAAGTATAATAAAAACTTATTTTATTAGATAAATTTTTGAATAAGAATTCATGCCACTCTATTTATTTATTTTTGAGTTATTAGTTGTGATAAATTTATATTTTTATTCCTCCTAATGATCAAGGAAATCATTTTTATGTTTATATATATAATAGTTTATTTTATATACATTCTATATTAAAATTATGGACCTATAAAAACTAATTAACCATGAATAATAGAAATATATATATATTTGGATGAGAAGAGTATAAAAAAATATAGATTATTTTTCTATTTTTGGTTTATATTACTGTTAATTTTTATGCATTCTCAATTGGTTTTTTAAAATTCATGATGGATGAAATTTAGTGTAAGATTATGAAAATTTATACTTTATAGTATATGAATGAATTATATTATAAGAAAAAACATCAATTTTTTTGACATGGATTATATATATAAAGAAGAGTTCATATAGAAGTTGTAACACCCCAAATTATCTAAAATGTTGAGATGTTTTTGGGATATGATTGGAGCCATATAATAGGAATTTTAAAAATTTCAAGCCCATGTGTACTCCATTTACGAAATATTCCAAGATTTATTTTTTTAACCATGCACATATGGATTGAAAATTAAAATTTATAAGATGATTTTATCACTCAACATCATGATAACTGTTTTGGATATTACATTTCAAATTATATAAAATTCCCACAATTTATCTATTAGTGTTCTGTTGGGAAAAAAGATAATATATAAATCAATGTTCTTTTTATTACTCAGGAATTTTATTTACTAAAAATTTGACGTATCAACAAAGATTTTATAATTAACAACATATATTATTATACATCATTGATAAATTTAGATCACACTTCATCAGTTTAAGAGTAATTATGAACAAAAACATATCCAAACTAAAATATTTAATGAATTAAAATATGTAAAAAAAGTTTTTTAGTTATGTTTAATTACATTATGTCATAATTTTGGATGTTAGTGAGAATAATTGTTATAATAATTTAGTATCATATTAATTATCAGGAATTTATGGAAAAAGTGTTTGATTTTATCGATATAAGTGAAACATTACTTGATGAGTTGTTTATTTTGGTGAAAACCCCAAATAATCATTAGAATTCAAACATAGAAAATTATCATATTTTATGGATTATTCTATTATAATTATAGAAACAATTTTTTTGTATAAATAAGATATTATGATAAGATGACACAAATATATTCAAACTATAGTATAATGAACGTTTTATATGGTTTATAACGAATGAATTTGTACCCTATATACTTATACATTACAGAAATTCACATAATATCGGAAACTTTCTAAATGAGAATAAAATATATAAGGTTTTTATATATGGATTTTATAATCTTATGATTTGTAAGAATTCTTGTGAGCTTGTATAAACATGTGGCAGTTGTGAAAGGAATGGGACCATAGGTTGAAATATTTCATGTCTTGTATCAGGATCTCATGGGGCCACTACTTATGTCACATTAGAATCAATACATATTGGTTTTATTATAATTTATATCGATTTAAATTGATGTTGTTGGATAATCAAAAAATATTGTAGAAAAAATTGTCATCTTTTTGAGAAAAAACATATTTATTTTATTTAGAGTAACAAAAAAATAATGTATAATGGAGTATATAAAAAAATTTTACAATCCACGTTTTTGATAAATAAAATATTTTTTTAGGTGCGCAATTATAAATTTATTCCACCCCTCGATTACATTTGTGGTCAAGAATTAAAAAAATAAAAATAATTCTATACTTGGGAAACCACACAATGTTCATGAAAAGATTATTACATCATGTTAGAAATTTTTTTTATGGAATACAGGATAACATGTTAACCTATCAAGAAATTTGGGCTATAAAGACATCGATCTGGGATTTAAATATAATAGAGAAATGAGACATTGAAATTTTAGTGAGTTTTAATTGTTTTCCTGACCATGGAGAAATATATATTTGTTATTATATAAACAAAATTGATTTATATATTGGGGTATTTTTTAAACATGATCTTATGGATGTTATTTTTGGTGGTTTTGTATTATATTCATGTTATGAATTAGGTTTTTGAGATTAATTAAAAAGTTTAATGAGATTATATAAAATTTGGTGATAGATTTTAAGTTCTAGATAAAAACATTGTGGAGTTTTTTTAGTGTGGAAAAAATCACACTATAATCTTATGTGTTATCCCATATTTAAAAGGGATTCATACAAAATTTGTTCAAATAAATTTATTATTTAAATATATAATAATTTCATTTTTTTAATAAATAAGTCAAGTATCTTGAGATGTTATTCATGATATATATGTAATTTTGTAATAATAGAGTTCATGATTGGATGATGTTCGTATTCGTCATTGTGAGGATCTTGTTAGTCGATGATTAAAGTTTTCATTTCTATGGTGCATGATATTACATATTATGATAAATTCATGATTTTATGAAGATTATTGTTCAAGGAATAATTTATTTATAATAAATTCTATAATAAGTGGCTAATGAAAGTGACCTTTTTGTGGTTATTATTGGTAGATGGTTGTGGCATGATTGTAGATGTATAATAGTGGATGATATGGGATTAAATATAATCTTATTGGCTATTGTGTAATGTGTTTTGACTAAGTACTAGATTCAAATGAATTTAAATGTAATAATATGATAAATTTAAGGATTACACTATAATGAATTTTTTACACCATTATTTGTGAATGATACTAGATTACGTGGTTTTAATGATGTTTATGGTGTTTTTAAATAGAATACTCCAACTAGATATGAAATGTAATGATATCATATCTAATGTTGGGTTACAGCTTTTATTGATCTAAAAAATGGTTTTAATATAAGTTTTAATTTAACTTGAGATGAAAAATTATCATTTTAATTTAATTTCATATTCTAAGATGGATAAAAGATTTAATTTTATATATTAGATGTCTTAAATTAGAGTGGAAAATAATAGAAGAATATGCTAAAATCTACAAAGAAGATGACAAAACTAGAGGAATTAATATATTGTTCCATAAATATAGTACTCTTAATGGATGTATCATTATAAAAAAATTATAAAAAATGAATTTGATGATAATCATTGAAATCATTGGTTCTGTAATGTTTTAATAACTCTATATCCTTTTTTATGATTAAAATCATAACAATAGGTAATAAATATCATTAAATATTGTTGTAAAATAATGGTTTACTAAATAGAGGTTATTATTCAATTAATTTTATAGTTTCTGAATTTCTAGTGGAATAGAATCATTGGTATGTTTTTATTGTAATTTATATATTCTTCTTAGATGGTAAGTCTATATACATTGAATCATCGAAGAACTATTTTTTCTTGTGATTTTATACATTTACAATAATATATTTGTACTCATATGATATTAATGATAAAAAATTATTTTCATAACCATTTTATGATTATATTAAATCATATAGATATGATTTTTACAGTTTTATACTCAGGATGAATTTATTCAATTTGAATAGTAATTTTTTGATGTGGATGTGTGAATTATCAAGAGGGTATACTCAATTAAATTTATTAACATGTTTTAAATAACTATTGATGATGATAAATTTGAAGTCAATCTTTTTTAATTCACCTTAAATAGTGGTAATTGTTGGTTTTGGAGAAATAACAAATTATATTCATTCATTAATTCACCTCCTCTCCTTGTCTTGCTGTGGGACCATATGTGGTGTCTATAAATGAATTTAAAGTGGATCTTATGTTATCATTTAATTATAACATGTTTGTTTTAAGATTAAGGTGTTAGGATATTGTTGTGTTTTTCCTGGATATGTGTAATAGATTTTTATATTCATCATGTACCATATTAATTTTTAGAATAGAAATATTATGAAACCATTTTGTAGTAAAGTTTTATTTTTTAAATTTTTAGTTCATTGTAAGAACATATGAATAAGTTTTTTGTATGTAGAGATGATTGGTGAAATATTTTACATATTCTTGAATTATCCTGTTCAAAACTGGAATAATAGTGTCACACTAGAACTGAACAAAAAATGTGAAAATTAAAATATTTCATTAACATATAATACGAATCTGTCATGTATTTTAATTGATTTATTACATTATCAATTTTTGAGTTCTACACTACACTTTTTTAAAATATATGATTTCTTGAAAAATATGTTCGAATAACATTCAATGTTGTAGAGTTTCATGGTATATGTTATGACACATATATCACACTACAAAGAAGTATTGGGAATAATTCAGTGAGTATCTAGTACTACTTCTCACACCATGGAATATATTCAATTTCACAACATGTTAAAATAAAAAAATGATTGTAGGACTCATATAATTACAGATCTCTATGAAAATTAATCATGGATTTGAATTTGGATCATTAGATGGTTTAACATTAGAACAATTGAATACAATATAAAGTATATCCTATCTTTGAGACACTTATTTGAGTTAAAAAATTTAATAATATCCTACTATGATATTATAATAATTAAATAATAAATTATATATTGAAAAACATCGATCTAGTAGTTGAATTTTAATCTTGTCATAACGAATAATATAATTCTAAAATTTTGATGTTATTGAGATGATCAATCAATGAAGTTGTATGGTACACTATGAATGAAGTATATAAAACAATCTATAGGAAAATAAAATTTATTCTAGGTGTTCTGAAAATTTAAGAGTCCTGAGATACATTAGGGAACTTATTAAATTGTTTTTAAGAATTATTTGGGGGTTATAAGTGGAAAATAAAGGGGGCATGTTTTAGAGAAATTATTACCAAATTTTATAGAAGAATGGGAAGTAATATATGAATAAGAAGATGAAAAAAATATATAATTGATAAGAACAGAATGTAAGAAATAAGTCCACAATCCATCGTGATTTAATGAAGTAATTGATTTTATTTGATGACATCCTTTATTATACTAGTGTTATTCATTTCATGAGTCACATTATAAACAATAATCATTTCATAATTTTTTTTTGTGATCCTTATTAATAAAGAAGTGCACAGTATGATGAAATGTGGGAGTAACCCTATATTTTCAGTTTATGCATCAGAAACATTTCTAACATTTATTGTGCATAATGCTAAACCTTTGGTAAGAGAACACGTTATTTCTATATAGACCGTAGAAATCGAATTAGTATTGAACCTTTTAAAATTGGTGTTTCCTTATATTTAATTTCTACATTCATATGTTATTTGTGCTTGAATTATTGACATTTCCATATTATTCTTACTAAATTGATAATAAAATTCCACTAAAAGAATAATTTACAACACTAATTCACCCCTACCACCACACCCATCTTGATTTGTATTGTGGAAATGTGTGTAAAATGTTGTATTAGATACATTATCTTATGGAATAAAGAATATTTATATAATATTATATATAATATGGAGAATGAAGTTAATAAAAAAGGGGATTTGTTTTTTATGATAATAATTTTGATTAATGGATGAATTACATGATAACTCAATTAAAATCTCTCATACATGAATTTTTTAAAATAGTAATACATGTAATATATGTATACAATGATATTAATATCATTGAATAAATCTAATAGGACACATTTTGGTGCATATATAAAAGCTCAAAATACACCATGTGGTTCCCTTTCAAACAAGAAATACATTAATGTGATGTAGTTCACTACAAAAATAATATATAGGATAATCTGAACAATCTCAATGAATGATGGAGCATGATTAAAGAACAAAAATTTAAAGTTATTCACAAAATTTATTATGATTTAAAATTTATCACAAATGAGAATATCAATGTATTCTTCAATAGTATAATTGATGTTTTGAGATCCATTATAGGAATCAATGATAAAATGGAAGACATTTATATTTTTAAATATAATATTAGAAGACTTAAACCCTTCTGTAATATCGTTTGTCACCTCTTAAATAATAATATATCATATATATGACTCTTAATGTAAATTAGTGAAAGATAGTGGCTTCTAATGATCATATAAAACCTTAAATCCGGAATGATAAACCATAAAAAGATGTTATTTAAAAAAATATATAAAATCAAGAGATGAATGATCATGAAATAAAATAAAATGATGTTAATTAAGAGTTTCTTTTACTTATAACAATAAAATTCAACCGAGGAGAAGAAATGTATTAAGATTAAATTTAATTCACCAATTTTTCTTATGGTATTTTTGGGAAAGCAATTGTTATATTCCTTAATAAGGTAGATTGTGTATTTGAATATAATAATGAATCAAATACTAAATAAAGTTTTCCAAGTAGAAAAATAATTAAATTTATGGTATTATCATTAAAGTGGTTATAGCAGAAATATATGTTGAGTAATGAAGAAAAAGAATAAAAATCATAAGTAGACAAGTAGCTTGATGATTATGAAGTTGAGTCAATTTCAAATTCATAATATGTGATATTATATGAATTTTTAATGGAAATAATTATGAAAATGAAAAAATATGTTAAAATGAATTTGTTTTTTTGCAATAATTTCAAACTAGAATGATAAGATGATGATTTATACAGTAACTGTAAGAAAATCCAAAAGGAAAGTGGTTTAATAAAAGTTCCCATAGTATATTGTGGTATACCTGACTATGAAATTACATAGTAAAATAAGGTTGTAGAAGAAGAAGAAGATTCTAAAAGAATGTTTTATGAAGTAATGTATTTTGAGGTAAAAGATGAAGATAAAATAAAAAATAATGATGATCGTAGTACCCAATTGGATGAAAAATAATTAATGTTGAATCACATTAATAATTTGTTGTGTATTTATGAAAAAATATGAAATATGAATCTTATATTGATTTTATTAAGAAAATGTTGTTATTTTTGATGTTATCAGATAGATAGTTTATATGAAGAGAATGAAGATACACAAGGTATATTTAGAGGATCATAAATTATCATAAGACATGGAATATCTGTTAAATTTTGAATAGATATAAATATGTGACATCAAATTTTGGCAGAGATACTCTAAATAATAAAGAAAATTTAAAAATTTGTGGAGTATATTAATCATAAAATATAAAAAAATAGTCATGAACTATTTTAATGTTTGAAATATATTTAAAATATGTTATATATATATATTTACAATGATGAAATTAAGTTCTTTTCATTTATTTATATTCTATGATTTGTTATATAGATGTACATAAATATTTTAGATGTTAATCTCTATAGACTCAACAAAAAAATAGAACATTCCATATATTGTAATGAAAAAAATGTTTTTATGGTTATTGTTTTAAACTCATTGATTTTGGTTACAATGGGTTAAATTTTATGCAACAAAGATGTCAAAGCTAAAACTATAGTATTTGGAGGAGAAAAGTAACATGACAACCATATGAGGTTCCTTTGAAAAACTATTTCTATCCTTCATAGGGAGATTAGTATGATCTTGCGATTTTTTGATAAAAACTTGAAGAGAGACCATCTGGTTTCTCAGCTTAATTGTTGTTCTTCTAAAAAGATAAAAAGTAGAATAAGAAGGGTACGATGTAGCTTGTTTCCCTACATGTGAAAAAAACATTATGTTGATCATTGATAATGGTTGTGCATCCCAAATTATCAATAATATGAATATATTAAATATTATGAAGATCTTTGTCGATGGAATGTTAGATTTAGTAATTATAGTGCATTAAAAGGTAACAGATCAATAAAGAAGATGATTTCTATAGAAAGAATAAATAATAATAAAACATTGTTACAAATAAAGTCATCATAATATTTTTATCAACAATTGTCATATTTTTGGCTCTAGACTATAGTATTTTTATTGGAAGGGGTTTATTACCAAGGATAAACTAAATAATAGCAATTTAATGGATGGAGAATAAATCTATATATCAAATACATCTAAATGTCAAAATTTATTTTTTACAAATTTCATAGGAAGATAATATGCTTTAAAATTGAATTATTTCCTATATGATTTTGGGTTTGGTGGGATAAATTTTTTCTTTGTTCAATGTTGTTGATCCAAAAGTTTAAACCCAAAAATTAAAACTTCCAAACCCAAATGAATACATTGTACATTAACTGTAGTAATTATTTAATCCTGCCACTAGAAGGATCTTATTAATAAATCTAAATAAGTGATGTTCATCGAATATTGTTAAATGGGTTAAGTTTAATGGATTAAAAAGTGTCAGTTGACTGGATGTTCAATAGGGGCAAAGATGTTAGGAAATAAAAACTGAAAGGTGCAAGTAGTCTAGTGGATGGTGCACCTTGTAACTTTATTACCAAAAAGGGTATATACTATATGAGCTAAGAGGTATTCATTCATGTTCCAAAATATGGAGTGATGCGGATGAATAGATGAAATTCAAGTGGATTAATAGGGTATCGAATGACCTAGTGGATTATTCTATAGATTTAAATCACAAGGTATCTATTAATGGTTCATTAATTTATTATTATATAGTTTTGTGGAATATTTAGTGTTTTTAATGATTAATAAGGATAGATAAAAGGTTTGTGTGCATTTCTTATCAGATAATGGATGTTTACACAATGAATTCTATAGGAAATTAGAACCTATTAATCAAAAAGAGTTATTTTATAAGTACAATGACATATAAAATCGTAAAGGTTGTGATATTTTTTATGGATGAATTTTTATATTCTAGGATTTTATTTGTATTTCTTTAAAAAAACATGGTTACTTCATTTATAAAATGAGTTTGTTTATGTCTAATTAACACTTGCATGATGTTTTTGGATGCATGTGAGGCTTAGTAACATTTATCTTCCCTCAATGTATGGATGCCAGTTGTGAAGCTGTAATAGAAAATTAAAATTTGAAATAGTGAGTAGATAATCATCCATGATTCTTATATGGCTGTTTCATTGGCTGAACATGTGATACCTTCTATAAATATATGGTTGTTTGTCTTGTGCTAACTAAAAATCATAAGCACTAACGGGGCCTAACTGAGGTAGGTATGGATCCCCTTATGGGGAATCCAACCATTGTGAACATAGGTCCCTAATGATTCATAGCCAATGGTGGATTTCAAGACTCATAAAGAAATATATTTGAATAAGAGAAATAAAAGATGAAAAAACATGACATTTTTTGGGGAATCATTTGGTTGATAGGGTAGGTTAATCGTATGGTGTGTTATTTCATATAATCCAATCATCCTTTTTTAATGGAATGTTGTTTTCCCATGAATGTAAGACTCAATGTTTGAACCACATTATCCTTAATTGATTTTTAATTGTGATTTCCTGTTTTTATTTCGTGAGTTATTCAAATATTTGTTCATTAGTTTGATATAAGGACATGTGGAGGACCTGAAATAGATCAAGAGTTAAATCAATATGGTGTATGGTGTATTTTTACTTCCTATTTCTAGAATCATAAGTCATGGGAGGTCTTCTATAGTTTTTTTAATCATTTGAATCTTCTAGTGGTTATTCTTCTTTTGAAGTATTTATAAAAAGTACACACCGAGATCCCTATCAATTGAAATTAGAACATTATTACAATGTTCAGTGGTTGGGAATAGTAATTTTTTTTTATGGGGATCTTTTGTGAAATTCTTAGAGGGAATTCAATCTATAGAAGTGGTGATACTAGATATTTTCTAGATGTAAAAAATCATTTCGACTGGATCAAGCTGGAATGGTTGTTCCATTTTTGATTTGGTCTTCCGAGATTGTATGAATGACTTTGGAGTTTCCTAGAATAGGCGGTTTCTCAACACTTCAAATGATTTTAACCATGATGGTGGTAGTTTCAATGGGTTTTCATGTAATCTAACGAGTTTTTGATTTTATGTGTCATTTTTTATATTCCATTAATCATGTATAATTTGTATATTTGATGAGAGGCTACTAAAGATTAAAAAATATGGAAAATAACCCCATACCTTATTCAGATTCAATGGTAGTTCTATTTTTCCAAATTATGTGTTTCATATGAGAAGAAAAGATAGATTATTTGATGAATAATGAATTAAATATTGGAGGATATTATTTTTAATACATATAGAGGGTTTATAGTTCCATTTGATAGTATTTTAAACTAGAAGAAATAATTTTACTAAAATCCATGATAGAAAGAACAAGGATTGTTCTGGAAGATGGAATCAAGTTAGAGATGACCCAAGTCCTATGAATTTCATGTTATATAAAGTTATTAGTTGTTATTTCAAATTAATCGAATTTTTTTGGGTACCCCATGATCAAGGGATATATGAGTAGGACTGAGGGTACCAAACATACTATTCATGAAAGTATCACATTATTGTGTTTTTATAGGATTTCATATCATTTTATAGTTTTATAAATGTTAAAAATATTTCATCATCCCACATGAAGTCTGGATAAATGGATTTGGGGTTTTTATAAATCAACAATTTTTTTATTAATAGGATGTGAAATATTCTAGATAATATATTGTATGTGATGATTCTATTCAATAAATGATCAATAAAAGAAAAGTATGATCTTATTTTTAATAAATGTTATATGTGGTACCAATAAGGATATTTTTTAATAGAATTAAATTCATTACAGGGGTTTTTAGGTTATAGAAATGCGTAGTAATGGGATCCAAATCTAGAATGTTTTTTCTAAAATGATTGTTTAAATTACATATAATATGAAAAAAGAATGATTAATTAGTGTTAGGGTGGTCATGACTATACAATGGTGAGGGAAATAGATGGATGCAATTTTGGTGTTGTGAAAAGTTACATTGGAACTCTTCTAATAGTGTGATCATGAACACTGAAATCAGTATTCATGATTCAATAAGGGATGTACATGGTAATTTTAATCATGTTATTATTATGGTTACTACCCATTCACATATTTAATTACAATGATGCAAGTGAACTATAGATTAGTTCAGAATAAGGGAGTGTGGATAACATGGAAGTCCAAATGTGGACATATATTATTGTTATCTTATAAAATGGCTTCGGAAGAAATAATTTTTTCCACATTGAAACAAGTGACTGACTACCCATATTCTCAAAAATCATTCATTTCAATGTGATTTTGACTATTTTTAAATAATATTTCAGATAATTGATAGTGAAATGCAAGGACCAGATATTATGATGGTTAGCTCTTATAGAATTATTCTTTTATAGAGAAATGGGATCAAAGGACCATGGAAGACAATGTTTCATTGAGAATGATAAATGGAGGGTCTCATTGTAGTTTATTGGGTGTTCCTCATACTGATGGAATTGGAAACTATAGATGAGTTATATATAGTTATGATAATGTCATTAATATTTAATGTAGTTTAATTAGATCTGGATTGCTTATAAATTTTAGTTGAATAGTACTCAGATGTTCATGGGCGTATGATGGACTTATGCCATAAAAATATTGCATGAAACAACTTATTGATGGGAATTTAAATAAACTCATAGGATGATATAAAGTTTCATGTTTATTTAAGATTAATTTATATCGTTTCATTAAAAAGTGTTTATCAGATTCTATATAATGACATATCATGTATTTGAAGGATTGGGTATTTTATTTGTTGGATGTATTTACTATAAAAAAGTGAATTGATTATAGAACCATTCTGGAAAAGTAATTATCTAGGTTTTGGGATCCATTAGTAATATTATTTTTCTTATTAATTATGTAAAATATTTTAATTAAATGTTATTTTTTTATTCAAACGGATTTAGGCATGATTAAAACAATTCCAATATGGTATGACAAAACTAATACACTTTATTCATTAATAAGTGAAGCATTGAAAAATTGGTCATAAAACCTAGTATTGAACATCAATATTTGTTACAGATAATTGAAATAACACATCCATTAATAGTGTAATTTTTTTTAAAGAAAGTAGAAAAAAATCATCCTAACAAAATAATATCTTGGATCATATTCAACCTTGAGTATTACTAATATAAAAAAAACCTATAATGAGGAAGAGTATAGTGAAAAAGGGAATGGATTATACAAAATATTAAATATAAAATGTTCCCCCTTAAGTGAGAGTGGAATGAATGAATGATATAGTAATACTTTATATAATAATGAAATAAAATTATTTAAAATATTGTGATTGATATTTTTTTCATGTGTCATACATCCTATATTTATATAGATGTTACTTATTGTTAAAAGGATAATTTAAAATAATATTACTCAAAATGAAATAAAAATGTGATATTAATATTATATATATATATATATATATGAGTTATGTATAAATATCATTATCATTATAATATCATGAAATATTGTATATATATAATTCAAATAAATATCTCAATACCAATGGAATATTAAATCTAAAAATGTATAATATAAATACATAAATAATATTGTATTTTAATGCGTGTGTAGCATAATAGTAATATATATTTTAAAAGAACTATTTTATTAAGTACATTATATATTCAATGAATAAAATAAATTTACATCTCTAACTTTTATCATGTATTAACTAATATATTAACATCATTAAAATTAGAAATTCATACCAAATAATATTAAGAACAAGAAATTATTAAAAAATTTATTTTCTAATTAAATATCTTCAATTTATAATTAATTTTTCTCTTTCAAAAATATAAAATTTTAAATTATATAAATTTAATTTTATAAAGTTACATTAATTTTTTAATTCATTATATCAATATTTTTCTAGAAAAAATTAATGATATTTTTCTAAATTAATCATTTTTAAGGTGAATAGAAAAGATATCGATTTCTTAAAAAATATCACTTTTTTAATTCAATATTAAATTAAAATATTAGAAAAAATTTTGAGATACAAAATATAATTTTATAGTTAATATATATAATATAAAAATTCTATTTTTAATTTATAAAACACTTTTTTTCATTTCTTGAGCTTAAGTAATATTTCACACTAAATACAGTTTTTATATGCTTTTACTAAAAATATGAATATATCAATTTTAGAAATTAAATATAAAAAATTTATTTTAGATTTCATTTCATCATTTATGCATTATATAAATGTTTTAATTTATTTTTTATGAAGAAAAATAATATCTTTAATATTAGTTTTAAATTTAATGATAATGTTAAAAAAAATAATGAATTGTTTTAGTAATATAAGGAAATTTTTTATTTAATAAAAAAGGTTATAACTTAAATTATTAAACTAATATTATGTTTCAACATATATTTTACTATATTTACACTAATTAAATTTTTAATAAATACTAAATAAAATTAAATAACACAATTTTTTTAAAACTTATTTTTCTAAAAAAACTATATTTTATATTATATATATTAATTTATAAATTGATCATATGTCATTTAAAATTTGCATTAGATTAAAGGGAGATTAAATTAAGGTTCAAAATTAAAAAATGGTAATAGTGGGTAGCTTATATTTTCAAATAAAACCAATACCACTTAGATTAAAACTCATTACCAAGGTAAAAAAACAAAATGTAATAATGTACAGCATATGGTAAAAGAGTCGAAACATGATTGAAACATGTTTTTTAAATCCTGTTTTTGGATTTATCATACCTATATCACCCCAAAAAACATTATTAAAGATATATGGAGCAATTTAACACCGAATATTTTAGTTATATCATGGAAGGGTAAAGGGAATTCCCAAAAGTTTTCTTCTTCATCACTTATAAAAGGGAATCGCTCACCCCGCAATGGTAACACATACAATTTTAATTCCACATAAAAAACATGTAACAAATAAATATAATTGATGTAATTTATCATAATCAGGACTCAGGACTCCATTATTTATCTAAATTTCTTCACTTATATGGAAGTATCTAGGGGAATATCAAATCACCAATATAAGAATTACCTTATTTGTATCATTTTCTGGTTATTCATTTTCATTCATATCTCTTCCATCCATAAAAAATAATGAAATGTATATTATTACAATAATCTGTTATTTTAATAATGTAAATTCCAGTATTTATTGGTATTCATTCTCTTAGAAAAACAAAAGCATCGTTAGTTCATTGCGCAAACTACAACCTCCACAAATTGTAATCTTTCATATTTCAACACTTCTATATATAGATAATAAAAAGGATAAACTGGATGAGTAAATATTATATCTATAATATAAATATTATTCTATAATTTCGAATTATCATTTACCTTCTTCCACATTTTTTCTATTAAAAATAGAAACATTAATCATGTGCACAAGTGAAGTATAACCTCAACAAGTAATAAATTTTATTTATCAACACCACTGATCATGGATGGTAATAAAAGTATATTTAACATGTAAAAATTATCAAATAAAACTATTTATATTAACTAAATTATTAAACACTTTTACAACTCTTTCAAAAATGGTATACACACATAAGGGGTTATGAAAAATTGAATGAAATACCTAAAGTAACCAATGTAAGTATGATAATAATATAGGAAACATATTGAATATTACCATAAATTGTTCATATTAATTTAGATAAATAATAATATCTTTTCCAATATCTTATATAATTATTTAATTTTATTATTTAGGACTTTTATTCATTCACATATTAAAAATATAAAAAAGGTAAGTGTTTCATCTAATGAATTATTTCTTTGAGACACAACTTCTTTTATGCACTAAATTTATTTTAAATGATTTGTAAACATAAAATTGGATATTTAATATCATGTATAATATTTATTCATTGTATTTGGAATTCAAAATCAGTCTATATATCTTTCATTTGGTATTATTGTTATGTTTCTTATGTTGTGTGGTTTTTTGTCTCAAATTCAATTTTTTATAGACATATATTTATTTATTCTTTGAAATTAATTTATAAAGTGTATATTTTTCAACTGTTTCAATATTTAAGAGGTTTGGGACTTGGATTTATCTATTTATAAAATATATTCAATTAAAGTTATATAAATAGATTTTTCTTTTTATGCGGTTTTACAACGATCGTAGTTTATCTCACCCCACATGTTAACATCCACCAATGAATCCAATAAAAAGCATCCCTATGTGATCACACTATAATGGTCTCCAATAATAATCACATTTACATAAAAACTTCCACTTATTTTTCTTTCATATAGGCATGATAGATAATAATCTTGAGTTAACATGCAGCTTGAATTCAATCAATCAAATGTGGTTAGGTCTTCCATGAGAAATACCCTGATCTAGATTTAAGGGAATAAAAAAAAGAATATAATCACACTCAATATATCAAGGATTAAATTGGGTATATGAATCATGATTTGAGGAATAATTCATGGATTATAGATCAGATTTATATTAAATTCCATTTATAGTCTATTAACAAACATTCAAAAACACACAATGGGTGTGGAAAATAAATACACAACCTGAGAGTCATGGTGCACCATATTCCACCCCATCAAAATTAACTCTGATCCATGAAATTATTGGATAGATAAAGAAGACTAATTTTAGAATAAATGGTTTCTTTGGACATCCATGCAGACCTAATAGTTATATAAAATTGAGGTCTATGATGTTATTGTCTATTGTTCCTGTTTTCAAATTGTATTCATAATATTATTCCCTATTAATAGAATGAGTACCTAAATGATGTTTTGGAACCATGTTTTCAAAGTGAAGGACATTCCTTGATTTTAGTTATATCAAAAATGTGAAGAAGCATGCATTATTTGTTTTTTTTGGATTTTATCTCTCTATTGTGAAGTAAATATGTCCCCCAATGAATCTCCAAAATGGAAATAATTTTAAAAAATTATAAATATTAAAATACCACCAATATATTTCAAGATTTTTTTTGAAAACATAAAACTACATAGAGATGGTGAGAATTTTCCTCAACTCATTGAATATTATGACATGCAAAAGTAAGATATCCGGATTTTTTGAGTTGATCATGAGTATGAAATATATTTTTCTAGTTTCTCCAAATAATCATGAACCTATAAGGTTGAATAAAATCATCCTTGAAATTAAATATTCATGAAGGATTAAAAATATGGATATCACATTTATACACATAGAATATCTTTGTGTTGAATTATTTAATTATTATTATCAATTTTATTTGAGTTTCTTCATACATGAAGGTTTGTATTTAAATTTCAAACCTGGATTGAGGGGTTCAATTTCAATAATTTTATTGTCATGTAGAATAATATAAAAAATAAACATTCTATTTTTTCTTGTAAGGATTTCTATAATTTCATTGAGGTGTCTTTCCAACCATGGGGTACTCCATTAGTTGGTATTTGTTTTTATTCAAACAAAAAACTAAGAATTTCAGATGATTTCACTGAAGTAGTTCCCAATAGCTGGAAAAAATATTAGGTATGATAGTAAATAAATTTATCCAATATCCTTGAATTTATTCTATTTGATATTAAATTTCAAGAAGATTCATTAGACATTATGAGATTCCAAGTGAATTATTTGATAATTTCATCATTAAATATATTGACATCATTAATGAATCCCCCCATAATAGTGGTTTTTGTTATTTTTTTATATTACACACTTTTAAATTTTCTTTCATGGATAAATCCATTCTATATAAATTTACTGATTATTTTTCGAAGGTCATTGGAAAGACCTATGGGTCATCTGTAAATATCGAATGAGTGAAAAAGTTTGGAGGTGATGAATTATTTGAACAAAATCCATTACAATAAGATATAACATTCCCTTTCCACTTCAGTAGTTCATTAATTATAATGGATTATATATTTTTATGATAATTTAATCTCACGTTACCACATAATAGGGGAACTCAATGGTAAATAAAATGGAATCCTCCCTTCATAACTCCAAATGATCATGTTATCCTCTTTTTCCAGCATATAGAAACTACATACCAAAAGAAAATGAATGATTTACCCTAATTTGTGACTCATCCAACCAATTATTCATAGTGAGAAAATAATTGGAATAAGAAATGTTTTTCAACTAATTTTATAAAAATAGAATAATTTCATCATTATATAGATGATTTCATGGAGTGAAGGATAATATTTTAGCCTTGATTTTTTTATATATTTTAATTTGTGAAATTTCAATGATGAATCTTTTCATGTATTCTTCTGTGATGGAAAATATGACTCCCAATATGAGGACTTATTATTTAAAAAATATGGTTCATTGGTTGTATACCCAATGAAATCTAATTATAAGAATTGAAAATATTTTATTGTTGAGTATAATGCTGATTAATTAGATATAATCATTTTAGAAATCATACCTTTTGAGGATATTATGAATGCATCACCGTTTTGTTTTATCAATGTCTATAGGTTTGTCAATTTCTAGCACTAATACTCATACCTTGATTTCATCCTCAATATATTGACACATTATGAGGCAATAAATAACTTGGTATCGATGTTAGTCCCATATAAAATCCAAGCAGCTTTGGGGTGACATTTTACCTAACTATTCTCCCCATTATAGTCACTATTATTTTACTTAAAAAATTATGAATAGTGTTCCCAAGAGAAATCATCGTAAAGTTTTTGAAGTACACAACAATCTATTTCTTGTGTATAACATCAATGAAAGTTTAATTAATAACATTAGGCATTGATTCATTAATGAAAATCTTATTCAAATAATTATTAACCTCAAATTGTATGATATCCTAGTATAACATGAATTAATTTTGGTAATACCACTTGGACCACCACCACACTCCAAAATGAGATAAATGAAATAAAATTTTAGATCCTCATCATAGGGTTCTATGTCATTAACTCTTCTTTTTTTCATCACAAAAATAATAGGTATATTATCAATCATATTATCAGTTCTATGTAGTACATTATCAAAGTAATATAATTTAAAATAGACAACCACCTAATTATAAATAAAATTTTCTAATGCGAAAATACATCCATTAATGTTGACGACATTATTCAATATTGATACTATTTTCACTTTGAATGGTCTATGGATGATTTTTGAGTTCCAATATCCATCTCTCAACCATTATAAATTATTTTGATTGTGTTCTATTATCTTTTTGTTATGAATATATCATCATTTTTAGAGAGGTATTTCAATTCCTACATGGAGAGAGGATCTTGATATTGGTTTCTATTTTGGTAACAAGAAAGTTGTTTTTCATCATCTTTGATCATATGATATATTTTAAAAATATCGATGTTGCTCTATTATATTAAGATTCCATTGTTGTGTTTCAACATTCGAACAATAATATGGAGTAGGATTCCCAGATATTGCCTCGTCCAAGCCTAAAAAATCACTTCTATATATCTTATAGTGATAAAACACCCATTATTTAATTTAATATTGCAGTCACTATCCTTGTTAGATGAGTGTGATGTTCCACTATGATTGGACTGTTGTTCGAGTGATATCTGGGGATAAATCATGAGATCCTAATTGCATCACTTACGTCATCCATTTAGACAAAGAGTCAACATATATTATTTACTTATCTCCCATTCAATGTATATTTACTCAATGAAAACAAATCTCCTACAATAGAAAATTTAACATGATTACAACATTCAATATGAGAGGATAATTCAAGGATTCATCCTTATTGAAATAGGCTCAATTTTCTCCATTAAGAATCATGTTAGAGTTTAAATCTTCTATAGTAACCCATTTGTAGATCATGTAATGAGATGATGTCTCCATCTCCTCCCAGAAGTTCCTTCTTATGATATATAAACTGGAATCATACAAGATGGAAAAATGAATATTATAACATCGAGTGATTATGGATACATATATTCAATGGGGATTTTTATTTTAGGTGTGGAGTTGGATTATATTCTATTTAAGAATACATATATTGTCCATATTAGAATCATGAATATTTTGAGAAATAGACTTGAATCCAAAGGAGGCCCACATTATGTCCATTCAGTTGTCAAATATAATTTTTGTTAATCAATTATGAGAAAAAGGGTATATAGACAAAAATATAGTGTCCATTAGATTCTTCCACATGTTAGTTTCATATTCCTTGGTAGTTCAATAATAATAGCTTCATTACATGTGGTATTTTCTCATTATTACGGGTCATCCTCGATATGTAACGTTAAAGTACCATTTTTACAATAAAAATTTCCAAACATATTCTTATCCTTAAGTATTTTGATCAACTTATGAAATCATTTTATTTTAGGGGACTCACCCAAAAAATCGTCGAATAATAGTTCCTATTAGTCATCAACACATAATTTACAATTAAAATAAATTAATTTATTGATAATATGCACTCTTATCACTTCACTATCAGGATACTCTACATAGAGGCTTTTTAAAATGGTACCTAATTGAAAAAATGATCATTGTTCTCCTATGAGACCATCCCTATAGTTAAATTTCTTATACAAGTGTCATTCTATTCATGTGATTAGAAATCATTATTGATTCAATGTTGGGAAATATTTCCATTGGTAATTCTTAGTGTTATATGCTTAGGTCCAATTAAAATATGATCCTCAATCAAGTCAATACAAGTCCCAGTTTTATATACATTTCCCAATGTATATTATTCATGGATATTAATTACTTATGTTCTATCAATAAGGGAGTCACTGTGAGATAATATGTCCAGTTTTTGAGAATAAAGGACTTTTTCATCCTTCTTCAGATCAATAATCCCAAAAATAACATTAATATCACTACCAAGATATAATTAAATATCATCAAAATGATATTTTAGTGGTTTTGAATCAATATGAGGGTTATAATAAAGTGGTGGACTTTCTAAAGGGGACTTATAACATAAATAAACTGAAAATTATGGGTTAGGATCAACAATAATAGTAGGTTTTCACACCTTTACCTTTCCTTTCGATTACTTACATGATGTTTGATCCTGTCCCTTGACGTTGAGAAATTTTCATGAATTGTACATTTTTCATTCAAAATAATCATTAAAAATATTTTTCACCTCAATCAAAACTTTATATTTCCTTAATATTGAAGTTTCAGTTTGATACTCTCCCCACATAGAGTGATTTCAATGCATATAAATACACTATTATCCATGTCCACTTCCACTGTGAATCACGCATATTTTCCAGCTCATGAGTTTTCATTATGATGATCCATTGTAATTGGGGTTCCTATAGATGAATCAATATCACATATGATCCCTAATGTTAATAAATCCAAATGGGCGGGTAGATTTCAGTCCACATCTATGTGAGATATTTTATATCATTATATGGATTGAATTACTAATCCCATTATTTTATTCTGATAAATTTAGTCTTTAGTGGAACAAAACTATGGCTCTAGGGTTCCATTTTTTTTATTAGAGGTGAAAACTAACTTATATAATAATCTACCTATAGAAGCCATATTTTAGTCCGTGAAGCACTAGAATTCAAAAATTCTACAAAAATTATAATTAAAATTCTAATTCTTCTACCCATCCTGTTTAAAAACCCTATAAGTGATAATGTATTTACATAGGAAGATACACTCCTCAATCGCAGCATGGTTGGTTTAAATGTACAACATACACCACATCCTAATGAACATTCATAGAGAAGGGATATAAAAAAAAGGATCACAACCGATTTTAGTACTTCATCAAATTTATTTTTTTATTCTAGCGCTTTAGTGTGATATTTAGTCCTCGTGGATTGATTTCCAAGAGTACAATGCTTGAAGAGATCCTTCTGCCGGTAGTAGTTCATAATTATAGGATATTGACAATCGATAATAAAATTATACATGTTCGAGAAATCTTTTTTCATTGTGATTTCAAACATAACTTAATATCATCCCATTCTGCACCACCTTCTAAAACATTATAATTGGTTACTTGATTAATCATTACAATGTTTGTAAAGGAAATTTTTTACCTCCTTATTGGCTTATTAGTTACTCATTCCTTTTCTTTTTCTCTATTTTTATTACATATTATTCCCAAATTTAATTTCATATATACCAATTTGAATATCATTTTTTCTTGTTTGGGTTATTAGTATCTTTATTTCCCTATGAAATTCACAGTTTTTTATAAACTCAGTTTAAATGAAAATTCTTGTTTTTTATCTCACCTAGTGAATCATACCCATAGATTAATTTAAGAACATTAATATCTTAATAAAAGGATATTTATTTAATATTAATAACTCCATGTTTAAATACGGTTTTGATAAAAATAATAATCTCTTTGCTTATTTAAAATTATCATTTACCTATTTCACAAAGCTCCACCCAAGTTGTTCATTTTTATTATTTCTTTTCCTGGATACTTATCATAAAAATTATAAATTATATCTCATTGTTCATGATCTATGAATATATTTAAATTATCATAGTTTAAATGATATAATTTCTTTCTAAGATAGAAATCCATATGATTTATCATTCAGTTATACTTTGAACTAGAATTAATTAACACACTTCCATCTCTCGGGTTTGGTCATACATATAGTTTATGTGCTATTTATTTTCTTCTTATAGAACATATATCTTATTTTCAATATGTTATTTGTTTCATTGAATTATATATCCCTTCAATTAATTAGTTAAATCAATATATCTCATAAAAGAAAATGTAACATATTTGAGAGTTATCGTAACATACCTTAGTACTTTGTCCATATTATTATGATGGTATTGGGAGTGTACATTAACATATGTTTTTTATATCATGATTTATTTTACTAAAATGTTTTTTTTGAATCTATAATCATATGATATTATTTAATTATTTTATATTTTGATTACAATTATCATCCACTTTATTATATCATTATATGCCTTTTGACTATCTTGTCTAGATTTATTACAACCATTACCCAATTTTGGGCCATTCTAGATCACCCATTTCCATACTAATATTTCATTGTATATCTTATGTAGTTTTATATTTTCATTGGTACATACATGCACTATTCAGAGTTTTAAATAAAGTAGATATTTCTATTTTTATGATAATTTATTGTTTTTATAATCTTATAATGACACTAGACCACTAGATCATTCATGTATTGATGTAAAACTATGTTAAGGATCATGATATAATGTCTGCTTAAGGATTACTTTACTATAGTTAGAATTAACAGAAGGTCAAAATATTTAATAGATTTTTATTATACAATACTAATGGAAACCAAAGGGATATGTCTTTGGGATGTGTCTATGTATAGGATAACATTATAGAATTTTGTTAATGTATAATTTTATTGGTTTTTATGAAATACGTCATTTTCGGGATACTCAATGTTGATATAGACTTTTTCCCAGATGTACATGTAGATAATAAACCCTAAAATGGTGTATTAGTTATTAGCACTATCATTACCTGGTTCATGAATAATAGGCCTAACTGAACAAATGAATTGATACTATTGGGAGATATTCTTTAGTTAATCATACAATCCATTCAAACCGCTATGAAGGATAAATATTTCAGAAACCCTGATGGGAGAATTTGTGAAGAATAAGACAATGAGAAATTAACTACATCTATGTTAATATATGATTAATATTTGTTAAACAATAGGAATTGTGTGAAAACATGATGATTTATAAAGGTAATAGTTTTAATTTTCAATCTTATTTAAGTGACCGACAATGATAATCTCTTGAGGATGCTAAATATCCGTCAATCATGATAAAAATTTTGGTTTTACTGATGGATTTAATAACAATGATATGAGTTAACAATAAGTTCCAAGGATAATGTGATGATTTCCTCATTTATATGGAATGAAATTTTTTGGGATTAATCATAACCAACTATCATGAATCAGTATTAACAACATTACCATAGTTGAAAACCTATGTCTGATAAATAATATAAGGACGAAGGATCATGAAAATCTACGAAATAAATACTACGTGGGAAATATGACTAAATTTTCTTCATCTATAAAATTTAGGAATAATAATTAAGTAAATTTAATCAAGGGGATTGCAAAATGCCTCACCTAAAGAGGAGATGGTTGTAGATCAGAAAACTATAATATAAATATTTTGAGTCCAATTATTCTGATGGGTGTCGAAGGCATGATTCCAAAAGTACCCTTAATGGTCCTATTCCTTTTTTGTAAAACATAGTATTTATTTGATTCAATGAAAAAATATAATGTCTAACCAAGATGATAAGAATCAATAAATTCCATGACCCATGAAAAAAATAAATCATATCAAATCACAACTACACAAGAGAGTTATGAAAATGATGTAAAATGAGGAACAAATGTCCTCCAGTAAAGAACTAGGTGTATAATATTTCTATATTTTCAAATACATTCCATCATACCAAGAATTTTTTCTTTGCACATAAAAATTTCAACTGAATGATTATGTGATCAATTATTAATAAAAAAATTAATGGTGTGATTATTTTCTCTCATGTTTATTTTTTTGGATGGGGTCTTATGAAAAGCATATTAACCTTCCTTTATAAAATTAATATGATTTTAAAAGTGGATTGGTTCCTCTACTTAGTGGAAAAAATAATTTGGAATATGTAGACCACACATTATATCATTGTTTGATAGTATATGTAATGATGTCACTAAAAATTATTTATAATAAAATTTACGACATAAGTATTGATACTGAATAATAATAGACTCTTAGAAGAAACGATTATAGAAACAAAAATATCACAGCATATCATATTCTAAAAAAGTATGTTTCCTAATTTGGTAAGGTTTATATCATTTAATAAATTATATCTCAGGTTACATCTATCTACAAGATACCCTTAGAAATTTTCACTAGTATATGAATATTTAAGTTACAATGATTCAATTTATTTAACGTAGTATAATGTAACACCCCATGTTTTTGAGCTAATATAATAATAATAACAATAATAATAATTAGAAATAATAATATTATTATTATATTTAATAATTAAAGAGAACACATATATATTAATTTAAATGTTTTGAAACGAGATTATAAAATGATTCTTACACGGTATGGAAAAAACTGAAGACACTTTATTCATTCATATTTGATTTTTTAAAAATATATTTCATTAAACTATTTATGTAGTACCATTTTATATAACATATAGTTAATAAAACAAATCCATTTTTAAAGAAAAAATTATAATCGGATAATATATAAATAATAAAAAATATATTCACAAATAGAAAATATCAAGGATGATAATCAACCTTGAGGATCACCAATGGCCAAAAAAACTATAAAGGGGGAAGAGAACCATGAAAGGAGAAACAATTATGTGAACTATGAAATAATAATTATACATTTTGAAGTGAGAGTGGAATGTATGAATGAGTTTTAAAATTTATATATTTGAATGAAATATGATAGTTTCATATATTTCCATTGAAAATCAAGTCATTTTATGATTGGTTGTTTGACATATGTCCAATAGGTATGCTGAATTAATGTATTATAAAGTAGAAAATTTAAAATCGTATCAACAAAAAATATATACAAACATGATATTAAAATAGTACACACACACACACTCATATATATATATATAAGTATTCATTTTACATATAATAATAATAATAATAATTATTATATTATATATTTTATTTAAAAATATTAAATTATATATTTCAATAACATTGTAGTAGTAAAAAGTAAATTTTTGGACAAAAATAATTTAATAATGGTTTTTGATTATGTATATTTATCATAAAAGTAATGTTTATTTTCAAGGGAGTATTTTATTTTCTATTGAATATTTTCTTCTAATAAACAAAATGAAATCCTTAAAGTATTATTAATAATGATAAAATATATTAACAAGATTTATATTATAAATTAATAAGAAATAATATTAAGAACACATAATGTTCCAAAACAGTGTTTTATAATTAGAGCAGTCTTTTTTAATATTTAAATATTTTTTTAAAAAATATTAATAAAAAATTTTATGCTTTTATTTAAAAATGTAAAAATAATTTTTTATTTCAATATATCAATATTATCCAAATACTATGTTTTTAGATTTTTATAAAATAATCAATATTTAGGTGAACAGAAAAAATTATGATTTTTTAAAAACAATCACTATTATAATAAATGAAAAAATTAAAATAATAAGAAATAATTTCTATTTAAAAAATATATATTTTATAATTATATTAAATATTTTAAAATACCTCTTTGAATCTGTAAAAATCATGTTTAACATTTATGAAACTCCGTTAATATTTAACTGTAAATTATGTTTTTATTCTCTTATATCAAAATGTTTATTTTATCAATTTTATGAATTCAATATAATATAATTTCTTTCTTATTTGAGTTAAAAATATAAATTTTAGACAAAAAAATTTATTTCATTTTTTTTCAATGTTAAAATTTGTAAGATTACTGTTATTAAAATAAATAATGGGAAAACATATTTTTAAAGAATTATTTTCTTAATATCATGTATTATTTTCATCAATAAATAAAATTTATATAATTTAAATTAGGACTCTCATATTATTTTTAAATACATATATAAAAATATTAAAACTCATTCAATTGTTAACTAATGCTAAATAATATCAACGAAAAGATAATGATTTAATGTTTTATTTATACAAAATTATATATTTTTGTTATATAATAACATTTAAAAAGATTATTTTATTGGTTTTATATGGATAATTATATTAAATTTTTTATTAATTTTATTTTAAAAAAATTACTACGGTTTTACTTATATTTTCTAATAAAATATAAATCAATTTATTAATAAATTATTAAAGATATAAAAATCCAAAATGTAAAAATGTAAAACCTAGGGTAAATAAATTTTAATTTTTTACAAACATGTGCGAAATTTATATTGTGAGGATTTTTCAACCCAATATCTCTTCACACTCTATTATTATGATTTCAATGATTTATTTCTAATGGAAGGGTGAAGGGTATTCCCAATAGTGCACAATTATTCAATTAGAAAATAGTGTAACTTCCACCCATATTTTGTGGCACTTACCATTCAGATTTAACATTAAAATATTCACAAAAGACCTCTAATATATGCTTTTCTCAACCATAGTCCCATGATCTCTAGATGTAATCTTACATAATTCACTTACAAAAAAATATATAATAGAATATCAAGTATCAAACATTAGTATTAGTTTCTTCATAACATTTTCTCTTAAATATTTCACTTCCAAACCACTTACATCAATAAAAATATAATGAAATTAGTGTAATTAATGTACTAATATATTTTTAGATTAATGTAATAAATTTTATTTATTAATCCCAATCAACTATGTAAAGATAAATAATCATTAGTTGGTCATGTGTACTCCTAACACCACAAAGAAACACCTTCATTTTTTCGTTTCCACAATCCATAGATGATCAAAATGGTGTAGTGGTTGAATAACTAATATATATATATATATATATTTTAAAAATGATAATGAATTTTCATTTTATATTTAATATTTTTTTCTTATCATTCAATGATAAATAGAAAATGTAATCGTGTTTATGTTTGTACTATCACCTCCATGTGAAATGATTTTCATTTTTAATCACCAATGATGTCACGACCTGACCCAACGTGTCTCGAGACACGTCTCCCCATGCCCTCCACCAAAGGCCCAGTGGCTGGTGTTTAGCACTGAGTTGGATATTACACACATGGGTGGCCATATTCTCTCATACCTATACACACGCAACCACATACACCTCCATGAAATATTTTAGAGATATATAAAAATTAAAAATAAATGCTTTCAAACATCTATCCCAACCAAAGTACCACAAAAGTAAAAAATGGGAAATATAGGTCCCACAAATTAAAATTGTAAAATAATCCAACCTGCCCATGTAGATGAGATCACTTTCAAACACTCACCTATAAGTTCCTTAGCCATGCCCCAGTGAGTAACTTTTTCAGTCTAGATACTATTCTCCTCTTTCTACAGGTCCATCTAGGACTCCATTGAAGGAAATATATTTGGGAAAAGACACAACATGAGGAGGAAAATCCCATTCATGGTGAGAATAAGAATTCTCAGTGTCTGTATTAAAACCCAATCCATGATGGGATCAACTAATGGGCATTACATAGCTCAACCCAGACTGAGGGATCCCAAATGATAGATAAGCTCCATCTCGAGACCATCCCAATCTAAACACATGTAGTCAGCTCAATATCCTTATAAATTCTTGAATAGAAACATACCACAGGGACACCTACAACATATATAGATATAATCAGCTCACAATGTAATGGTCCTGACCATAAACTAACCCTCATAGACTTCCCAAGGTTCCAACACAACACTCTCAACAATCTCACGAGGTACCAACCTCATAGACACATGCATTCACCTAGGCGTAAAGGTAGAATCATTCCCTAGATCACACACAAATAACCTTGTAATCCCTGACAGAATGTATAAATATAGGGGAATGAAAAGAAAACATGAAGTTGATGAGCCAGCCTCACAATACCCAAAGTCACTCAACTAATAGATTCCACTCAATAGGGAAAAATAACAATGGGAACAACTAGACCAAACTTCAAAATAAATTTTTGTTAGGGCACACTCAACAGACAACATCATAGAAGAAGATTAAGGGGGACACACTCAACCCAATCGGTGAAAATGTCACAATAGATTGTATATAGATGAATTTTTTCTCGATACTCGGATAGGGAGTCTGTGCCCAGGGATCACTAAGAGATCCATATGACACTGGATCAACAACATCATCAGTAGTGGATTGAGGCTCAAGTAAATATTGGTCACTCTGATTCCAACCTTACCAGGGAAAACGTTTGGATATAATGATTGTACCAGGCCTCTTAGGAAGATACCTGCTCCATGAATGATGAGTTTGTAGTTGAAGAGAACTGAGGCAACTTATTCATAAAAATGAAACTATGATCCCACTCCCTAACACATTATTGGAGTACCACTATATTGTAGGTAAGCAAAGAAGCTGAGGAAGAGTCACAGTCCATAGAAGAGGGTGTGATGCCAAAAACCCTCATAGAGAAAAGATTAGGAGGACCCACTCAACCCAGCTAGTCGTATCACCATCACTAGAGACTCGGGCGACCCATTCATCCCAGCTAGTCAGAACATCTCCAAATGTTACAAGGGGACCCACTCATCCCAGTCCGTTGGAATCACTATCACAAGAAACCCACACAACACTGCCTTCATGACGCAACTCTCAGTCCCATTCAATGGCCACCATCATGTTCTACATGGAAAAATACTCATGATAGTCTTCTCACGGTATTGAATTTGAGCTACAAACGAGGAGATACAGGAGGGAGAAAATCTCAAAAAAAATCCTCATGGAAAACCTCATACTAAGCCAAATTTCACAAAAACCTTTTGAAATGACCTGTAAAAGTCATAAGGATTCCACTATTGATATTAACATGGAAAACACTCATAATAGACTAATCACATGCCCAAATATGACATCCTGGGAAGAAAATATCCAAAATCTAAAAGATAGAAAAAGTACATGGTTTGTACTTTATGGAAAACATCACATACTCTAAAATCCCTTCTTGGACACGCACTATTACATAGGAAGACAAACATGGGATCAGTTTTTGTAAAATTAGAAAACATGTACAATTAAAAAACTAAAATTCTATGTTCTTTTTCACAAGGCTGGACACACGACCATGTGCTAATTAACAGTGTGTAAACTTATTACATG
This sequence comes from Viscum album, assembly GCA_963277665.1. NCBI lineage: Eukaryota > Viridiplantae > Streptophyta > Magnoliopsida > Santalales > Viscaceae > Viscum > Viscum album. Next base: position 2,056,446,352 of record OY728133.1, on the reverse strand, counting down.
GTTTGTACCTATAATTATGCCTTATTACCCAATGAGAAGAACACATATAATGTGTAACTTATTTTCATTCCATGTCGATGGGAAAATCTGTTAATATTTCATGTGAAACAGCTCAGATCACCCTTGTTCATCCTAAAACACATAGATCGACCCATCATGGGTCTTTAGTAGTTTTGCAAGGGTTATATAACTTTAAAACAATTCGTAAAATAGGTATTAGGACTAATATGAAAAATATATTTCCTCACGGGTGAAATATCGAAGCATTTGGATCGAATCAGCCCTATGAAGCTATCGTTGCATGATCTTGGAGCATCCTCTATAAAGATCTAAGATCAATGACAATTATTTTTCAGGATATGGCTTTCGGGTCATCAGTCTCCAAAGAGGAAGAGGGGAGGGGGTTTCATCTCTTTCTTATATGTGCACCACTGGAGAAGTGAGAGGGGATTTATTTTTAAATTAAATCATATCCACTACATAACATCCCATCCCCAACTCGTCATTGACCCGAAAATTGGAGCTGATAATGTTTAAGTCCACCAAGGGTAAATGTAATTTTCAGAACACAACCACGCCCCTATAAATCTGATCTAAGATTCTACTTAAGAGTTACCTATGTTTTAAAAGAAACTGCACACATGTGATAAAACATATGTAGTATAATTATAACCACCCTACCAAGGATCCATGTACTTTTGATTCCTGCACCAACTCAGCACTCGACATCATAAATATTCATAGTAATATTATAATGCTTAAAAGAGATAAAATTGGGTCCCTACATCTCCCCATTTTAATGTTTTTTCCCTGAAAAGGGAAATCCAAGGATCAAGAGTAACAACATAAGCACCCCACTAGGACTCACACACCAGCGAGCTCACCAAAGTTTCATGTGCTGTAACAAACACACACCAACAAAACCCACAAAACCACAAACTACCCCAAAGGCCACCAGTGGACCCTATGATTCCCAAAAGAATGCACTCAGGGGACCATTAATGCTCTACTACAAACTATCTAGATAACAATCTTTTGACATTGTGAAACAAGTGGCACATGTTCCCTTATCTCGGACATGTTGAAAACACCCATCTCTTACCCCACGATTACAAAAGGGGCATCACAACAAGTCACCTAAACAACACACCAGAATGGTAAGAGATGGTTTAAAACCTAAAGGCTATCTTTTCACACCATATATAATTAAATCATCAATGAGATCCAAATGAACACAAGACCACATAGTAGAACAAATGAGGCCACCTTTATCGGCCTACAACTACCACAAACGATCCCCAATAGACCTCGACCAACAAAAAATGGTCTGTTACAACAGCAAAACAAACCTAAGTGAAAAGGTCACCTCATCACCCTATCTCTTCATGTAACTAGTACCAATGCCAAACCTCATAAGGTTAATGCACACAGAACATTTAAAAAAATCTATCCCGACCATGCCCAATAGACACCCATTCACATGAGACCTCACATAAAAATTTCAACGCATCTCGAAATAACTTATATGACATAAGGATAACAAATAAGGTCACCCTACTATACACACTGGGTCTTATAATACGTATAGAAATTTCGGAAAACACAAAAAACCAACCACAAACTCACAGGTCGAAGGAACTAATCCATTAAACCTATACACAAACTAGTTTGGGCATAACTGACTTTCCATCCTGATTTAATATTGTGACTTAGGGATGAAACTTAAGGGAGAAGATTTCATTTTTCCTAATAATTCAATTCCATAATGTACCAAACAACACCTCCTCAAGCATCCCACGTACAAGTTGATGTTGAGCACACGAGGGAACTAACAAACAATAAAGGCCAGACCAAACAGTCATAATAAATTTTCCTAAGCCCCAAGAATACCATAACGCTGCCATGACTTGAGAACATAATTAAAAGGGACCAAACCACCTCACATTGATATTTTACTCTTTGGGAGGCATTGGCTCACCCACTTTTTTTTAATCACATCAAAAAATTGCATCTCGGTGGAAGAAGGATCACTCATCATCTTTTATACGAAACTACGTCGAACAAAACAAACACATGGTCTTACTAACACCCTTAAGAACCCTCAATCATGAAATTTAATGCAAAGAGAACCCCCTTACAGTGCGTACCAATCCTACTACATAAGTTATTAATGGCATAAAGAAAACCTATATTCATCTATTCTTTGACGAACCTCACTGAAACTGCTTCCACTCCAGAGATGGACCAACGAATGACCCTCCCTCAAAAGAATGATGAGAGATACATTCACTCATCAGATGTACTTGAACATCACAAGATTTACATCATCTCTCCCACTATTGAACAACACCCTAGAATAGAACCCCAGTCTAGGAATGAGTATTCCTCTGACAATAGAGCCTCTTATGTTGCACTCATGCTAACAGAAAGTCATGCTCAACTTAGACCTCAGGGAAACTCTTTGGATGAAACTCACGTTATGCGTGCGAACCATCACATCATCATACAACTCTAATAGATCCATGAATGGCTCAGTCTGACAAGAAGAATCTACATGAACATGTAGAGGTGGGTCTAAAAACTGTTTAGTGGGAAGTGCCTCCATATACTACACAACCAGAGAAGAACATTCCTCATGACCAGTCACTACAAGGATACCCCGTCACTCATCATGCCATACTCCAATACAATCTATGGAAATCCTCACGGATTATGACATGGAAACATCCTGAAACAATTTCAAGGTGCCACATAGTCAGAGAGTATATTCAGGAGATGACTCAAGAAGGTTAGGAAAAACCCAAAACCAAGTCCTATATGATGTTTGTACGAAAATTTCCCTACAAACATTGTCCTAATTTATCCTGTAGAAAGGTGGGTTTTCAGAGTCCTAGTAAATCGATACATACGTAGCACATACATACACAAGAATCCATGACCTGAAAACCACACTTGAAACATCCTAAAAATGATTCCATGAAAACCAACCGAAGATCACACCTAGACGAACCACACTCCATGGTCCAAAAGGTGAACCCTCTTCTAATATGACTCTGTCATGACCCGAACTATTGGGGCTCGATCCGTGACACCCCATGCCCACCTCCAATAAGATATATGCTGGAGACTAGAACTCGGTAGGCTATCACACTCATGGGAGGCCTTATCGTATCATACATTTAATCACACACACCAACATAGACTTCTATAAAGCAGTGCATATATATCTAAAAACTAATAATAAATGACCGCATACATCTATCCCAACAAAAGTTCTACATAAGTAAAAATGGTCAAATATAGAGCCCACTAAAATAATACTTCAAAAGTATCCAACCTAGTCATATGGAGGGGATCATTTTCAAACACCTTCCTATATGATATTCAGTCATCCTCCATTGAAAACCCTAATTAGTCCAGCTACTTCACTCTTCCTACTCTGAGTCCATCTAGGACTCCGTCAAAGGACATGTGGTCTACATAATACACACTATGTTTAGGGAAAACCCGTGCATGGGTGATTATCGGAATACTCATTAGAAATCCCAAAACTCCAAAAATTGAGAAAATTATAGGAATCAGTTAGCTTAACCTAGCATGAGGGAACCTAGATAAGAGAGAAGCTTCATAAAGAGACAATCTTAGGGTAAATAAGGCTAGTCAGCTAAACGTTGTTGACTTGTCAAGAAGATATGCATACCACTGGCACTTCCAGATCATACCTAGATATATATAGATGTAGTTGTCGTGGTGAAGACCATATAATGTCCATGGTAGAATACTCGAGGGTCCAATGAAAAAATTACAACAATCTCATGAGGTACTGAACTCATAGACACTTATAGGATCCTTCTCATGGATCAAAGGTATAATCCCTCCACGAAGCACACAAAAAGAACCTAGCCATCCCCACAAGCATGTTGAAGGTGATGGAATAAGAAAAGAAAACTCATAGTCGATGAGACATCCATTCTATACCCAAAGGGACTCAAAATAGTGTTTCCACTCAATCTGGAAAAGGAAATAACAGTACAACTCTTTCAACCCTCATGATACCTATCTACGAGAGAATCATTGGTGGGATGAATCATGGAAGAAGTCACATAGTAACTAATATAACCACAAATCGAGTAGGGGATTCCACCGAAGATCTAATAGGGTTCATCCCTAGTTATAAAAAAAGATCATAGAATGGGGTATCACGTGACAACCTGAATCTAGAACAACATTCCGAGTATAAGATCAACTCCCATGTTGTGTTGTTCATACTAATTTATACTCTTATGAGGAAACATAATGAAGAAGGCCCTGGGGTGACTAAGTCAAACCTACCAGTCGAAATATCCCAGTATATAATATATGGATGAAATGAATCTCGATACGTTGATAGGGATTATGTTCACAGGACACATTAAGATATTTTTACTGTACTGGAACAAAAAAATGTAGTCTAGAGGATCTCTGTTGAGGTAAATATTGGTCACAATAATACCAACACTACCCGGGAAAATATATGGACATGAAGATCAGGCCAGACATATTGAGATGATACGTTCTACATGTCTTATTAGATTGTATATAAATATAACTGAGGAAACTCATTCTAGAAAATGGAATTGTGAACCCACTCCCAAACATGGTAGGGGGTTAGAATTATAGTAATTACATACAAATAAGTCAAATAGGGGTAACAATCCATCAAAGAAAACATGTTGTTGAATACAGCTATAGTGAAAAGTCCATGGAGATCCACTCAACCCAACAAGAATTAACCTCATCACTAGAGACTTGGGGGACCCACTCAGCCTAACTAATTGAAACATGCTAAAAAAATTCCAGAGGGACACACTCAACCAAGCTGGTCAGCGTCACTAATTAAATAGACTTACACAACACAGACAATATAATGAAACTTCTAGACCAAAACTATGGACTCCATCATGTTCTACACATAAATATACTCAAGATAGGCCATTCATAGAACTGTATCTGAGATATGAAGGATGTGATATGGGTGATAAAAGAGAATAAGAATATCCTCAATGAAAACCTTGTTCTATGAAAAATTTCCTAAATAACATTTTAAATGTCATATACAAGTCAAAAGGACCCAAAATTTTGATCTACACAGAACAATTATCCTAATGGACTACACACATTCCCAAATATGACTTTCATGTCACAAATTACCCAAAAAATCAAAGATGGATAATGTAGATGGCATGTACTTTAGAGTACACAATGTGTACTCTAATATATCCTCATTAAAAGGAACATTTACATGGATATAGAAACTTGGGGTCTTCTTATGAAAATGTGCATAGTGTGTACTATTCAATAACTACAATAATGTGATATTTTTAAAAAGGACGGACACAGAGCGATGTGATACTACACGATGTGTACTCTTAGAACATGGTTTTTATCTATGAATATTTCATCTTCCCTCAATGGGATGAATACATGGTGTGTTTTACTGGTATAAAAAATATTCCGAAAGGAAAATACAATAGGATTTCCCTACAAACAACCCGAATCGCCCCAGTTCTCCCTGAATCGCATAGATCCACCCATCAGGGGTCCCTAACAGTTGTATAAGGGATATATAACCTTAAAACAATTCCTCAAAAGGGTATCAGGACTAAAATGGAAAAATTTCCTACCTCACAGTCTAAATTATGATGGTTTAGGGTTGAATCGGTGATCAAGAGTGGCTATTTCATGATCTTGGAGAGTCTTCTATGATGATCCAAGATCGACAACACGTCATTTTCTTGATTTATCCTTTGACTCATCCATCGTCTCAGAGGGTGAGGGAGGGGATGTGACTCCTTATTATATTTATACATGGTGATAATGTTGAGGGGATTTAATTTTTAAATAAATCGTATCAACTAGTTAACATCCCATCCCAAACATGCCTTCAACCCGACACTCGTTACCGGTAATGTTTATGTCACCCCTAGGGTAAATGCGATTTTATGAACTGAACTGCGATCTCAAAAATATGATCCAAAAATCCAATAGTTTGTTATTGATTATTGAAGTGAAATAAAGTAAAGGAGAAAAAATATATTTAATTTATATAAAATCACCCCATCAAGGATCCATAGACTTCGGATTCCTATGCCCACTAATTTCATGGTTTCGGAAATATTCATTGGAATATTCCCATGTCTGACAAGGAAAAAGCTGAGTCACTACAACCGATCATTGATGGAATTTAGAAAATAAATAACATATAGAATTATGTATCAAAAAACGTTAATATTATGTACATTATGAATATAATTTACATTTATTTCCTCTATGGTCCACAAATATAATGATTTATGGAAGATATTATTTAATAACCTTATGTAACTGACATCATAAAAAAAATAAAAAATAAGTAAATAGATATGGCACAAAAAATTAAATATTAACTTATATAATCTATTAAATGGTTCATAATAAGGTAGCTAAAAATAATATTTATATTATTTATGAAATTATTTAATTACACAAAATGTATCTTGTAAAAGGATTGTTTTATGTTGAAAAACTTATTTCTTTGAGACAAAATATCATTTATGCAGATAATTTCATCTAAATTAGTCGATACTATAAATTAGATGTTATATAAAATTTATAATATTTAATCTGGGTATATTAATTTCAAAATGAATCTCTATTACATTGAAGGGTTTTTAGTATGATGTTTCTTAAAAGGTAATAGTTTTGTCTCAAATTACCATCATTAAGATATGTTTTTATTTAGGCACTAAATTTAATTAATATGGTCTATACGATTATTCTTTTTAATATAATACCTTGAATTATGTATTAATAATTTTATTTCATGATCGGTTTTTGGTTATCCATCTATATATTATGTGTTTTAATTCAAATTTTACTAAATCTATAAGGGATTTTGTCTCAATTTACCTTCATGAATAAATATTTCATATTTATGCACAAATGTTTAAATTTGTGGTATGTATAATACCTATCTGATATAATATATAATTAATTATTATTATTCATGGTATATGATATGTATGTTCAAAATATCCCATTTATCTTGTTCATAATTGAATTTTAAACCAAGGCTTAGGGGATCTTCTGCCCCTCCTTCGAGATTTTTCATTTATGCAATTCCATTATTCCCCCATTTTTTTGAAATTTCATTCTCATGTAACACTTGTAGTGTTTTGTTTATAAATTTATTATATAATGACCAATTATAATATCATTTTAATTGTTGGTTTTATTCTTGTTTTTTTCTTCCCATTAAATTTCCTCACATTACGTAATCACGCCTTGGGGAAACTATCTTGATTCTTATATAAAATTGAGAATCACCCCATAAATTATTTTTAAACCATGAATATATTCTAAAAACCATAATTAATTTACATATAAACATATTCATTTAATTTTATTTTTATATAAAATAATCTGATTTTTCATTCGATTAATTATTTTTTCCTATTTCACAACACACAACCCATATGTTTCATTTTTTTTTATTTCATCTATTAGATCCTTATAATTAATTTCATAAATTGGATATCCATGTTCAACCACAATTTCCATTTTTTAATTATAAATGTATAAATGATTCACATTCGTATTCTATTAAGAATTCTTATGAATTATCCACCTGTTATTCTTTGAATCCAAATTATAAAACCCTCTTATTTCTAATCAGATTGATCACGATTATAATTTATTATGGTTTAGTTCTATCTTAGGGAACCAATATAAATTATTTTCATTATTTTAATTATGTGTTATTAATTAGAATTATACATAATTCATTGGGAAATGATTTATATCTCATAATATTTTATGTATATAAATATAGTGTTAACCTAATCCACCATGGGACTTGGTCCACTTTATGGTGATTTTATTTGGAATAAACGTTGAATTATGTTTATGATATCATATAATATAGTTTTACCACATGTGTATTATTTCATTATCTTATAATATATTTTCTTTCTTACTTGTTTCTATACATATGTTTATCTTTTTCATGATATCAGTTTATGCATTTTTACTTTCATATTATGATTTATATCAACATTTACTCCTTTAATAAGATTTATAACTCATCATTTTTGTTATTTAAGTTCCCAACTATACCCATGTTCATTATAAATGATCATTGGGAGTCATAATTAATATATGTAGTTTTAAATAAATATGATGCTTTTATAATTTTGGTGATATATTTTTTGGTTTAATATTCCCAAGACAAAAGAACTCTAGAACTTTAGAATGTATTATTCAAATTGTTTTATAAAATCATTAAATAATATATTTTTAAGGATTGAATCTCTATAGATGTCTCAATAGATCATTATTGAATGCAAGTTGAGTTGGTTAGTTTACTAGTGATGGTTAATTTATTGATAGGAGTGGGATAGATTTCTAAATCACAACTTATGATATATTCAAGAAATTATAAGCCATGTGATCATTGAACATCCATAAGAATGAGATAGTATTATTTGGATTTTTAATAGAAAACAATTTGTTGGAATTTTTAACCTATTGTTGATAGTTATTATCATTGGATGGTTTCTATAATTATCATGGTGGGAAAATCTATTCATATACGGTGATATTGAATATTTTGAGTAAGACTATTGATCCCTAATGAATATTGGTGAAGGATCAGGAGACTCCCAATATGGAGAATCCAATCTAGGTATGAACAAGTGCCTAAGACACTAGATCTAAACGATTAGTATGAAACCAATATGGGTGGAGACATGATGTAGAGAAATAGAAGATTTAATAACCAAAATTTGGTTTTGTCTGGAAATATTTGGATTGTTGACGTAGAGTGACAAAATTTGTTATTTTCCTCTTAAGCCAAACTCATCATTGAATAAATGAAGTGTTATAGTTGTCCCATGGATGTAAGACTCAATGATTGTATCATATTATTCTTATTAGGTAATTATTTGGTGCATGTATGTTTTATTGTCATGTGTTTGTTCAATATTGTTCAATGGTAATAAGTAAGGTGTTGAGAAGGACCAGAACCATAAGAATTGTTGATTTGGTATAGTGTTTTGGGTCCATATAGGTCACAATTATATAATACAAAGCAATAAAGTCTCTTATAGACAGTTTTCTATAATTAATGCGTATAATTGTGTGAGTTATTCTGATGTATGTATTAGAAATAATCTATGACATCTGAAATATGTCAATAAAAAAATTAAAATCAATCATTTACAACTAAATGATGCAACTAATGTTCATAATCTAAAATTAGATTTGTAGAATTCCGATGAGACCTTTTTAAGAACATAATTAGAGATAAATCCCCGTAAAATAAAGAAGAAGAGGGCCTAAAATCTACATAAATTGATCCACACTTATTTTTTTGATCCCATGATTCCTACCAAGATATATACACTAAATTAATTAATTTATTTCATAAATTATTATAATTGAATGGATTTTATTATATTTATTTATAAAAGTCTTGGGTTAATGAACTTATAAACCATTTTTGAAGAAATTATTTCAATGAAACTATAAAAAAACATATTTAAAAATGGAATAAAGTTCAAATATTATGTGGTGGTATATTACATGGATAACCATTGTATTAAGAATGAAGTGTTAAAATCATGAAAAACATCACTAAATATTGTGGAAAATGGTTAAATCAAAAGGTGAAGAACATGGAAATAACTTTTCTCATCGTAAGGGGCATCGAAACAATTGGAATGTAATTTTAAAACGATACATATAAAAAATAATCTAGATTTTAAAATTATGTCGATATAAGATGATGGAATATGAGATTCACAATGGAATAAAACCAATGTTGAATCAGTTTATAGTTCCATGGAGTTTGTGTTATGTTAAGAACAACTAAAGAAAAAAAATAATATATATTAATAAAATGGATGAAAGGATATTTTTATAAAAATTATTCATGTTAAAACCCTATAAGTATCCCAAAATAGTATAATTAGAACATATAGAGTGGTGAAGTAAAAACAATTAAAGAAAAAATGTAAATACATATAGAATTCCATGTCTAATTATGGAAAATGAAAGATAAGATAAATTAGATAAGAATTAATACTATTATAAAATTAAAATATGAAATGATCATTGAGTGTTTTATTCCGTGGAAGAATAAACTACATAAAGGTTTTAATCAATAACTCCATGGAGTAGAATAAAAATTTATGTCAACAAGTCAAATATAAATTTTAATAAAACTAAACCATCAAAAAATCATAAATTGATAACTACAAACCTGGTAATCTATAATCGTAAGTGAAACAGAACTCTTTAATTGATATAGTTAAGGTTGAGTCATATATTAAGGCCAAGACTGGGAATTTATATCATATTGTGTAAAATCAAACATGGGTTATCATAGATATTCTTGCATATCAGAAAATCATTGGAAATAACTAGGTTTTTTAATTGAACATTATGAGTAGGGAAAAGTTAAATGAAACAAGAATTGATTTATGTTAAAGGGTTATATACAAGTTAACAGAATTGATGTAGAATAAACCCTATATTTTTGAAATACTTGAATTATTAAAGAATTTTCATGTTTTTTCAATTAAAAGAAAATTTATATTCTCGAAAATTGACAACCGGATGAAGTTTTAAAATAATATAATGAAATAAAAAGTATATACTGATAAAATGGTAGTCTTATTAATAATATATGTTGATCCAATTATGTATAGGTTGAATAATTCATATATTTCATAAAACAAGAAATAGATTTTTGGTATAAATGGCGATATATTTTATTCAGGAAACAAGAATTTGGAAGTTTCATATTTGTTCACAATCATCATGTGAAATCAACCTAGGAAGAACAATTCGCAGTTCTCATCTTTGCTTATCATATCATATTCTGTGGAGGAAGTTATTATTTTATTGTGGTGTTATTACACTTAATAATCCCTGAGTTCGAAATGTCTATGATTTGATAGAATAAGTTTTTTTCTCTTTTCCATCGTTATATACATAAAGAGAGTTATTAATGAGTTTATTTTTAAAGAATGCAACGAATCTTCTTAATAAGTATTAGATTCCTAATAATATTCTTGTATTAACATTTATAATGGTTGTATCTAAGATGTGAGAACATGATTAAGGGGGCGTAGGTGATCAAAAACACTTTTAACAGATTAATGGAAGCAATTATATGTTACAAGAATACAATATATATTAATTATTAAATATTTGGCCACATGATAACATTTTTTCCTATGGAGGAGAATATATTTTTTGTCATGAATACCATGTGGTAAACATAAAGTATAATTTATTATGGTTCTTGATTTTTTATGGAATGATGAATATTTTCATTCCTACTAAAATGTGGATTGAAAAAAAATATTATGGATAAAAAATACACTAATGGGGGATACCTTTTCATTTAAATTATGTTTACTGAGTGGATCATCCAGAACCTTTTAATAAATTCTCTCACAATATTTTATTTATAGTATTTTTTAGAATCAAATTAATTTACACAGAGTGTATGAATGAAACAAAATATAGATGATCTTTAAGATGAGTTAAAATAACTCATAGTAGATCATTGTGAAACCCAGTGCATTATAGACTTGACCAACAATCTAGTTAAACATTATTGAAAAAAAATATTTCTATTTAGTTCCATTTCATTAATGATATTTTAGAAAAAATTTATAAAAAAATTTCTCATGTTTGTAATTAAGATATTTTTACCAATATAATTTCCCCTCTTATTATATAATTGTGTCATAGTTAGTAGTTTAGAATTATATAAATCACATACAATACATAATTAAAACTATAGAATTTTTATTACTTTGGATTTAAAATTAAATTTAGAGAATAATAATATCCATAAGAAATGAAATTACAACAATTAAATAAAATAGAAAATAATAGACATATTGTATGAAAATTTGGATATGCTCGATTTGTAAGAATTATTTTAGTAAAGAACAAAACTATAGAAATGAAATTCAATATTAGTTGTGAAATATTCATTTTGAAGATGCATATATATATATGTATATGTATAATTTTGGGTAAATATATTTCAATGATTAATGAATGAAATATGAATTATTTATTGAATGTTGGGAACCCATATGACTGTTATACAAATGACCATGGGAATTTTATTTAGACTCTAAGAATAATAACACGACTATTAGAAACTATTATATGATATTAAGAATAACTTCCTCAGCTATGTAATAAAAAAATTATATTTAGGTGTCTCATAAAATGATAATAATGTATATTAATATCTTCATAAAATCAAAAAAGGTTTTCTAAATGAGAAAATATGTGTTTTTTTTTTGTAAAAAAAATATTTTCTTTTTCATTTTTATAATAAATATATCATTTTGAAATTAAATTTTTTTACATAAAAGTTTACTATAAAATAATATTTAGAATAATTATAAAAATTTAATTCTATGAGAAGATAAAATAATTTTAAAGGGTTTATAAAATTTTTCAAAATATTAAAATTTATATCTCTGAAAGAATAGAAATTATTTAAAAATTGAATTTATCTAGTAAAGAAAGATATATTTTTTTGAAATACATTTAATTTTAGTAAGATACCTATAAAAAATGGTTTGGGTGAATTTTTATCTTTTTATAAAATAAACGAATTTTTGGTGAATAGTGGAATATGGTGAAATATTTTATTTAATATTATATGTTAAATACATGATTATTTGAAAAAACAGGTGATGAATGAAACCATTATTTTTATGAAAAATGAGCTATTTAATATATATAGTGTAGTACCCCCATACATTTTAAGTTATGTTTCTCAATTCATCACTGAGCTACATTCTATTCATCACTGTGTTACTTTGAAACCACACTAGGTTATTTAGGATATAGATAAAACTTAGCCATTAAACATAAATTTCTAACTTTTACGTTTTGAATTTCGAAAAATGGTCATCTAGAGTTGTGTTCAGTAAGTCATTTTGAGTATGATAGAATAAATGTTATTTCTTGCAAATAGTAGCATACCCATATGAATAGTAATATGAATAGTATTATGAACAGTAATATTAATAGTGACATACCCTTATGAATAGTAGATAATAATATTATTTTATTTTCTTTAGGAAAATAGGTAATGAGATCTTAATTAGTTTTTTAATAAGAAATAAAACTAGTTGCAATTTAAGATTGTTATTTTTCGAATTAACTATGAACTTATTTAAAAATTAAATTATAAATATTTTGGAAAATATTTTTTAAAAATTTATTTCACTTTTGAAATATACACATCAATAAATGGTTAGGGAGAATTTTTTGATTTTTCTGAAATAGTTGATTTTTCAGTGGATAGTAAAAAATACAGAGTTTAGTTTCTGTGTGTTAATGACATCAATAATGATATAATAATGATGTCATAAATCTAGTAGACTTGTGTATAGTTAAATAAGATGTGAGGTGTCCCATGTGGCTTATACCATGGGAAAATACCAAGGTCAAGCCCATGTTTTAGCAAAAACTACCCATGAGGTGTCCCTTGGAAATTATTAAAATAATCCATCAATTTCCATATAAATACCAACTATTCCCTTCATTCAATTAATTAAAAATTCTCACTCAAAGGCGTTGTGGCCTCCTTACCTCCATATTAGTCCTAAAAATGATTCCTCAATCCCCCAAGGTCCAAACCTTCATGTTCTAAGGGTTACTCTGCAAGGTAAGAAAATTCTCATTTTCATTATTTTTCCTATCAAGATCTATTTTATGTGGTATATCTATCATGTTTCCATAACATGTTGTTATTTTTCTTCTAATTAATGATCTAATCTATATTATGATTCATTTCTGGATAGGTTACCCAAGTCCACTATCTTTTTAATATTTTCTAAAACCATGTTGTGTAGTCGTTAGGCTGCCGAATTTTTGTAAGTGATTTCATAATTATTCTTTTATATTGAGTTCTTTATTTATTCATTCATCATATATTCATACATAAGAAAAATTAAATATCTAGAATATTTTATATTATGTATGATCTAATGTTCTTTAGAAATTCATCATCAATCATCTTTTTCCCCTACTTTTTCAGAAAATTAAAAACATTGTGTGTGACGTGTCGAATTACCGACATCGTAGACGATGTGTTTTCAATTCGCATTAATTATTTAATCTCTCGTCAGAAAACCATATATATGGTTGAACCTGGTTATAATATTTGTGTTATAATTCACCCATTTTTATTTCATTATTTGGTACTCCTAGTTTTAATTTATAAAACAAAATGGTGTTGTTATTATAATAGAACCACTAAAACAATCTAAACGAAGATCATTATTGTTTTAACTAATGAGTCATCGTCAAGGTATATAACCCAAAATAATTATAAGATCATTTATATCTCCATAAATTCATTTATAATATGTATTAAAAATTCAGGAAGTTTACCCATGTTGCAAATGAACTTCTATTCATGGAAACAAGTAAACGAACCATGAAAACAATGAGAGAAAATGCCTCCAAAACATGAAAATTGAACCAATTGAACCCATATAATGGGCCATAAATGAACCTAAAAAGGTTATAAAAAATCAGCTACATGTATAGAAGGTTATGGAAATATTAATTAATGAAGATAAATTTTAGTATTCAGGTCATTAAAACAAATGAAGAATGCACTCGAGCATAAGGTAAGGGGTTTCTCATCTCACTTTCATTTCTGTGAGATTTCCATTGTTCGCCAATTATTCCTTATATTTGTTATATGTTTACTTTTATTTGATATATAATAACATGATTCTATATATATTCATATTATTAAATGATTCAATTAATGGTTATTAATTTCTTGTCATACGTTTAGACCGATTACATTGTGGTGAGGGACTTTGTCTCAACTGCTGTTTTCGTTGTGAATATCATTGAATTGTGAACATAATGATCCTTATGTTGTGTACCTACTACCCATTTGAGATACGTTTTCATTTGAAATTATATTTATATTAAATATCCATAATCTCAGGTCATGGATATGTTTTTTTGTCAAAACCGTATACCATTTTACATAGGGTGTTTATTTGAAAAGTTATTTTAATTATGGAAATATTGATGAATCTGTATTCTCTACTCTATACGGATATTGAAAGGGCATATTTAACTTGTATTTAATCAATGAATATTGAATTTTTGGACTTGCAGTGGCGGTTGGGTCCCTCTATAGCCCCTCGATGCATCAGTAGGTCACATGAGACAAAACAGTTTGGCGACAAACCCTTCGAGTTTGTTTCCAAAAATCAGACGGGTTTCTACCCATAGAACTAAACCATTTTTACGGTAGTATGGTTTCATGTTCCATATACATGATACCCAATTAATAAGAATTCTCTTTATTCATTATCATTTAATATTATTGTCCATGAGGTTTTCACTATGAAAAAACCTATGGATGCAGTTTCATTCTCATATTATTAATGGCATTAGTTATTCATTTATTCACTATTCCATAATGATTATGTCAGATTTATTGTGATTCACTTATTATATTACTCATGATTTAGATATTTTTAACCCTTACTTAGCATCTGAGCTCACCCCTTTCTTTGTCTAACATCAACATGTGATGAAGAGAAGGTAATTTATTGAGTGCTTATGGATGTAATTTTTGTTTTTCATTATGTATTGTATATTGTAAACATTTCCAATGTAATTTGAGTAAAATGTATGTATCTACTTTCTTCAAGACTAACAAACTGATCGTTTCTTCTAGATTTTCATTTCTTCTAACCATTCCAATATCACAAGTAATGCACCGTCTCCAGCCTAGTGGGGTTGTTGTGTAACAGTTGGTATCGAAGGATGTTTAGTAGAAAACATTTAAACTATAGTAGGAAATTTATAGTAGGGAACAAACCCTAATGTACAGTCTGAGTATTAACATAAATGAACATCATGGTATATTGTTAAGGAATAGATTATGTGAATATTTTAATATATACATCCATGTCTGGATACGAGCATGTAGAGGTGGCTCATGCACAAATCTATCTAGGGGTAAAACTCAAAAACACTGCTTTGAGCTAGACTCGAACAAGAATTAGTGCAAAGAAACTGGACTTGATGTACTCTTTCTTACGACACTCCCAGAGGATATGCTTAGGATAATTCATGTTTTCATTACAATCCATTATGAAGGAGGTAATGTAAATTTTTCCTTAGAGGAACCATGTTTATAAGATTAACTATGCATAGAATTTCAATCTATGTTGAGTAATTTTCTATTTAATATTCATAAAATAATCTCATGTATCCCATTATTTAGAAATGGCGTCTAATTGAATAAGGGGAATCAATACTCATGGGCATGGTAGGGACCTCCTTACTGAGGAAGTCAACGCAGTCAACGTTGGATCAGATCAGATCATGACCATATTGGGGAAACTTACTCAAGTTGTAAAGAATAATCATTCAACGCCTGTGTTGGACCGTTTCATGTGGAAGAAGCCCCCATATTTAAGTGGTACTACTAATACATTGGTTTCTGAGAAATGGATCAAGTCCCTTGAAAAGATATTCATGTCCTTAAGATATAATGAAAATGAAAATGTAGTACTGGTAGTATATTGTCTCAATGGCGATGCTAATCAATGGTGGTCCCTAATTTAAAATACCATAGAGGAAGAAGAGATAGAGGATATGGAAAGGATGAATTTTAAGGAAATATTCTTGGAAAAATATTTCCCTCGTGGAAAAAAAACTAAAATGAAGAGGAAATTCCTTGTATTGAAACAAAGGGATGAAGATAGTGTTACAGAGTATGATGCTACCATCACAATGCTGGCCATGTATGTAGTGGATTACGTTCATGAATCAGCAGACAAGATTGATCATTTCTTTGAAGGCATTAATCCAAATCTTTGAAGTGCACTGGATTCTCAATCATTTTCATCATATGATGAAATTGTATCAAGTGCCATCAAAACAGATAAGGAAATTTCAAGATAAATTTTTTTCAAAGGAAACCAAGATATGAAGCGGGAATATAATAAAAGAGGAAAAAGAGAAGAACCAAATAAGTTCAAGGGAACTAACAGTTTCCTATTATGCGAGAAATATGGAACGAATCATCCTGGAAATTGCTTTAAAGGCAAGGAATTCTACAATAACTACGGAAAAAGGGTCATCGATCTGATGAATGTAAGTGGACGAAAAAATTCAATGATGTCCAATTCTACAATTGCAGAGAGATGGGACACTATGAAAATGAGTGTCCTAATCTCCATGAAAACATTCCTTAGAAAACTCTAAGATAGTAATAAGGAGACTATTAGATTACAACCGTAGAGGTTGAAGTTCCAAATGACGTGGTGGCAGTTACTTTAATTGTTTTCTCAAACTTAGCCAACACTTTAATTGATTCTGGATCATCACATCCATTTATATCCTCTTATCTTTCCAAGAAAATTATATATGTCCAATTTTATTTAATAAAACAGCTGTCAATCAAAACTCTCATGGGAAGTATCATTGCCAAAAATTCATGTTGACTAGTCCCCCTCCAAACACCAAAATGTGCTTTAGTTACTAGCCTTATCGTCATACCCATGACTGAATTTTATATAATTCATGGTATGGTTTGGCTATAAAATTATGATGTGAGGATTTATTTCAAGGAAAAGGAAGTTACAGTTTTTGAAAATGGTGTAAAATATTTTATCTTTAGAGCGGATACTTCTCCATGTGATTCTTATCTAGACCCACCCTCAGTATCTCTGTTGAATTCAATTCTTGGAGTGGAAGAGAACCCAAAATCTATGGGTGAGGAAATAAATATTCAAATTGAGAATGTGCATATAGTGAAAGAATACATTGATGTTTTTCTATAGTATTTACCTGGACATCCTCCTAACCGGGAAATTGAGTTTTCCATTGACTTAATTTCTGGTGCAAGACCTATATCAAAGACCCCAAATAGAATGGCCACTGTAAAGCTAGTGGAGCTGAAGAAACAACTAGAAGAGTTGAGTGACAAAGGATTTATTCGACCTAGTGTTTCTCCATGGGGAGCCCTGGTCTTGTTTGTAAAGAAGAAAGATGGGTCGATGAGGTTATGCAATGATTACAGGGAAATAAATGCTATTACAATAAACAATAAGTATCCTCTACCTCGAATTGATGATTTATTTGACCAACTTCATAGAGCCCAATACTTTTTAAAGATTAAACATTGATCTGGTTATCATCAACTGAGTGTGAGGAAGGAAGATATTCTAAAAATAGCATTTCAAACCAGGTATGGGCATTACGTGTTTACAGTGATGCCTTTTTGGACTGACGAATGCACCATCTATTTTCATGGATTTAATGAATAGAGTTTTCAAGGAATATCTTGATAACATTGTTTTGATTTTCATCGATGATATCCTCATATACTCAAAAATCTATGAATACCATGAGAGTCACTTGCGATTTATTCTGTGAACTCTTAGAAGGAATGAATGAAATGGGAAGTTTAGCAAGTGTGAATTCTGGCTTCAATTAGTTTTTATTTTTGGCCATATTGTCTCTAAGGAAAGAATCCTATTTGATCTTGTGAAGACATTGGCAATCCTTGATTGGCCCACAACAATAAATATAACTGAGGTATGTAGTTTTATTGGCTTAGCAGGTTACTATCGGTGTTTTGTGGAGAATTTTTCCCAACTGGATAACCCATTAACGAAGATCACACAATATGGGTTAAATTTGTTAGGACAAAAGATTGTTAAGAATGTTTCGAAGAACTGAAGAGAAGACTAGTCAATGCTGTTATATTGACTCTACCATCCGGGAATGAAGGGTTTGTTATTTATAGTGATTCTTAAAATAAAGGAATTGGTTGTGTCCTTATGAAAAATGATAAGGTTATTATTTATGAATCATGACAACTAAAAGGTCATGATAAAAACTATCCTACTAATGATCATGATTTAGCAAATGTAAACTTTGCTTTGAAAATATGGAGACATTATCTATGTGGTGAAAATGTGAGATTTATACTGATCACAAGAGTTTGAAGTATATTTTCTCACAAAAAGAACTCTACATGAGGAAAAGGAGATGGCTTGAACTACTCAAGGATTATGATTACATGATAAACTACCACTCGGGGAAGGAAAATTAGGTGGCAGATGATTTGAGCAGAATGGATCATGGAGATTTGAACAAAATGAGAGTTGAAAGGGATCCTATTTTCATTGATCTAGTAATGATGGATATGGGAATAACCATAGAATGTGAAACATCAATGCTTTTTCAAATGGTTTTCAAACCAACATTACTAGAAAGGATAAAAGTTCTCAGGATGATGATGAGGAGTTTCAAAAGAAGATTACAGCTATGAATGATGAGAGATTTAGTGACTTCATATATGAAGATGGAATTTTGTGAGTTGGGAAGAGACTTTGTGTTCCCAATATACCTGACCTAAAAAGTGAATTTTTGGATGATGCTCATAGTTCCAATTTTTCTATACACCCTAGTATCCCTATGATGTATAGAGATTTTAAGGAACATTTTTGGTAGGAATACATGAAGAGGGAGATTGCTGATTTTGTGTCAAGATGTATGTTTTTTCAACAAGTGAAAGATGGAAGGAAAAAACCAGGAGGTGTATTGCAACCTCTTCCCATACCTGAGTAGAAAAGGGATAATATCATGATAGACATTGTCATTGGAATACCAATGACTCCTAGATGGAATGATGCAATATGGGTCATTGTTGATCATCTTACAATGTCAGCACACTTTCTTTCTATAAGATATGATCTACCACTTGAACATATAGAATGCCTATATATTAATGAAGTGGTGAGACATAATGGAGTGCCCCTATATTTTTTCTGATCGTGATCCATGTTTTACATCAAGATTCTGGAAAAGACTTCAGAATGTCCTAGATATTGATCATCGTTTGAGCACTGCCTACCACCCACAAACTGATGGACAATCAGAACAGACTATTAAAACATTGGAAGACATGTTGAGGTCTTGTTCACATGATTTTCAAGGAATGTGGGATTAGTATTTACCTCTCGTTGAATTTTCCTACAACAATAGCTTCCATTCAAGTATTTATATGGCACCCTATGAAGCATTGTATGGAAAGAAATATCATACACCAACTTGTTGGGATGAAGTTGGTGAAAGACAACTCATGGCCCAAGAACTGGTTGAAGAAACAACAAAAAAGGTGAAGATTATCCAGAACCATATCAAAATAGCTCAATGTAAGAAATAGAGCTATGCAGATAACTGAAGGAAGGATTTGGTGTTTCAAGAAGGTGATCACATTTTCTTAAAGGAATCTCTATGGAAAGGTATTATACGATTCGGTAAAAAGGTATAGTTATGTTCCAATTACAGTGGACCTTTTGAAATTATGCACCAAATTGGAGCCATAGCTTACCGTTTAAAAATTTCTCCATGTCTCTCCAAGGTTCACAATTTTTTCCACGTGTTAATGTTAAGAAAGTACATGCTAGACCCAACACATGTACTCACTTATGAAGAAGTAGAACTTGATCCAGATCTATCTTATTATGAAGATCCTTTCATGATTATTGATACTAGAGAACAAGTATTGAGAAATTAGGTGACTCATCTAGTAAAGTTTCTATGGAGGAACCATAAGATGGACGAAGAAATATGGGAGCCTCGGGAGCTTATTTTAAAGACATACCCGAATCTTTTTAGGCAATATTTTGTAAATTTCGAGGATGAAATTTTCTAAAAGAGGGAATAATGTAGTACCACAAAAATTTTATATTATGTTTCACTATTCATCACTGAGTTACATTATATTCATCACTGTGTTCCTTTGAAACAACACTAATTTATTTAAGAGCTAGATAAAACCTAGCCATTAAACAAAAATTTCTCACTTGTATGTTTTGAGTTTCGAAAAATGGCCATCTAGAGTTGTGTTTAGTAATTCATTTGGAGTCTGAGAGAACAAACTTGATTTTTGGTGAATAGTAACATACCCATATGAATAGTAACATTCCCTTATGAATAGTAAGTAATAATATTATTTTATTTTCTTAAGGCAATAAGATAATGATATTTTAATTAGTTTTTCAATAAGAAATAAAACTAGTTGCAATTTAAGATTTTTATTTCTCGAATTAAATATGAACTTATTTAATAATTAAATTAATAATATTTAGAAAATTATTTTTAAAAAATGGATTTCACTTTTTAAATCTACACGTCGATAAATCGTTATGGTGAATTTTGGGAATTTTTCAGAAAGAGTTGATTTTTCAGTGAATAGTAAAAAATTAAGTTTTTAATTTCAGTGTGTTAATGACATCATTATGATATAATAGTGATGTCATAAATCTGGTTGACTTGAGTATAGTTAAATAAAATGTTAGGTGTCCGAAGTGGCTTATAACATGGGTAAATACAATAGGAAAGCCCATGGTTTTGCAAAAACCAACCATGAGGTGTCCGTTGGAAATTATTAAAATAATCCCTCTCTTTTCCTACAAATACCAACTCCTCCTTTTATTTAATTCATTCCCAATTCTCACTCAACGATGTTCTAGCATCCTTACCTCCATATTAGTCCCCCAAAGGTTTCCTCAAGCCCCCAAGGTCCCAACCTTCATGTTCTAAGGGTTACTCTACAAGGTATGAAAATTCTCAATTTCATTATTTTTCCTTTCAAGATCTATTTTATGTGGTATATCATTCATGTTTACATACCATGTAATTATTTTTCTTCTTATTTATGATATAATATATATTATGATTTATTTCGGGATAGGTGGCTGGCGAATCCTTGTAAGTGATTTCAAAATTGATCTGTTGTCTCGAGTTTTTTATTTATTATTTCTTCATCTCTTCTAAAACAAGAGGAATTAATTATCCAAAATCTTGTATATTCTTGATGTTCGAATATTCATGAGAAAAGTATCATAAATATTCTTTTTTCCCTCACTTATTCAAGGAATTAATTACATTGGTTGTGGCGTGTTGAATTACCAACATCGTAGATGATGTGTTTTCAATTCGCATTAATTCTTTCAAGTCTGGTCATGAAACCATTTATATGGTTGATCCCGGTTATAATATTTTTGCTATAATTAACCCATGGTTCTGTAATTTTTTTGTACTCCTGGTTCTAATTTATAACACAAAATGAGGTTGTTATTTTCAAAGAACCATAAAAACGATCTAAATGAACATCATTAATGTTTTAAATAATGAATCATCATCATGGTATATGTACCAAAATCATCATAATATCATTTATATCACCATAAATTCATTAATAATATGTATTAACTATTCTGGATGTTTACCCATGTTTCGAATGAACTTTCATTCATGGAAACAAGTAAAAGAACCATGAAAACCAAGGGAGAAAATGATTCCAAAACATGAAAATTAAACCAATTGAACCCAAAGAAAGGGCCATGGATGAAACTAATAAGGTTATAATAAATAAATTAAATGTATAGGATGTTCTGGAAATATTAATTTATGAAGCTAAATTTGATTATTCCGGTCATTAAAACAAATGAGGAACGCACTCGAGCATAAGGTAATGTGTTTCTCATCTCACGTTCATTTCAGTGATATTTCCACTGTTCTCCATTTATTCCTTATATTTGGTATATGTGTACTTCCATTTGACATATAATAACATGATTCTATTTATATTCATGTAATTAAATGATTCATTTTATGGTTAATAAGTTATGGTCATACGGTTCGACCGATTACATTGTGGTGACAGACTTTGTCTCAACTGCCGTTTTGGTTGTGAATATGTTTGTATAGTGCAATTAATAATCCTTATGTGGTGTACCTACTGCCCGTTTGAGATCAATTTTAATTTGAAATTATATTTATAAAAAAGTATACATAATATCATGTCATGGATATTATTGTTTTCTAAACCATATACCATTTTACAAAAGGTGTTTATTTGAAAAGTTATTTTAATTAAGGAAATATTGATGAATCTGTATACTCTACTCTATACGGATATTGAAAGGGCATATTGTTCTTGTATTGAATCAATGAATAAATATTGATTTTGAAATTCAGTGGTGTGTGGGGACTGATATAGCCCCTCGATGTATCAGTAGGTCTCACGAGACAAAATAGTTTGGCGACAAAACTTTCGATTTTGTTTCAAAAAATCAGACGGGTTTCTACCCACAGGACTAAAATGGTTTTACGGTATTATGGTTTCATGTTCCATATACATGATTTCTAATTAATAAAAATTCTATTTATTCATTATTAGTTCTTATTATTGTCTATGTGGTTTTCACTATGTCAAAATACATGGATGCATTTTCATTATAAATTTATTAATGGAATTAGTTATTCATTTATTCACTATGCCATATTGATTATTTCAGATTGATTGTTATTCACTTATTATTATACTCATGATTCCACTATTTTTAACCCATACTGAGCATTTGATCTCACCCCTTTCATTTTCTACCTTCAACAGGTGATGAAGACAATGTCATTTATTGAGTACTTGTGGATGTAGTTTTTGTTTTTCATTATGTATTGTATCTTGTAAACATTTCCAATGTTATTTGAGTATCATCTATGTATCTAGTTTCTTCAAGAATACTAAACTGATCATTCCATCATGATTTTAATTCCTTAAAACCATGCCAATATCACAAGTAAATCACCATCTCTAGCCTAGTGGGGTCGGGGTGTTACATATAGTTTCTAGGGACAGATATATATGTGGTCTACATGAGGAAAAATTAATATATAATGAATATTATAATAAAAAATAACCACTCTCCTCCCCTTATAAATACCTACCCTCACCATATATTATCCTCACATATTTTATTACATAGACCAAACCAGAAAATTATCAAAATATCCCTTATCCCTTTTCCCGTATCAATAAGAAGTTTATATTACATATAATACCATTACAAAGAACATTATGTTTCAACCTATGAGGAGACATTTAAAGGTGAACATAACACTCTCAACTGATCATTCTTTATTTCATTCATTCTTTTACCTCCACAAGATAGCATTATCCATAATAATATAATAAAATACGTATTTTTAATATTAATAATTTTTATTATATATGAGTAATATCTCGTTTTTCTCTACTAATATTATAAAAATGAAATCATCATCCATATTAAATCAGTTCACTACCTCCATGGATGAGAAGATTTTGATTTCTAATATCACCTTCATGGAAGGGTTTTCACATTTAAATTCACTTATAATGGCTTATAATGAACTAAACATGTATATTATATATCATTTAAAATTTTAAATTGCATATATATTCATAATATTAAATAATATTAACCTATATCATGATGGTTAGTAAAACCATTAAAATGAACATACAATATAACGTTAACATTTTTTATAAAAGAATCATTGGCACGTCATAACACATATAGATATCTTGGATCAATTAATATTCATGAAGGGTGAAAATATTATATTACATCACTTCTCTTTTTTTAGTCAAATTATACAAGGATATTAAAAATTATCCACATGTGTTATGTCCTAGGAACCATGAAATCAACTCCCTCAGAATAATGAAATTGCACATTATATATCATTGAAATGATAGTAATTAAAAAAATATAAGTATAATAAATAAAATATATATTTAAAAAATATCATAATTTTATAAGTAATGAAACTTATTTTATAATTGAATACATTAACTAAATTCACATAACGATTCAGGACATATGTTATCAGATTTCACTAAACTACCCTATTTTCCTTAGCTTATGACCATTCTCTCTATAAATCACAATCTCACCTATATTGATGATATTTAATGTTTATATAATCTAGTATATGAATCTATTACACATATAGCTAGTATATTACCCCTTCATATTATAGGTTTATACATGAATTTAGTACATTTTTCAACACCTTATTTAAAATCAATCACCATTAAAGGGGTCTTTCATATCCCTTAAGCCTATTATGTTAAAAATTGTAAACCCACTATTCACATATGTCATTTAATTAAAATATAATATTTTATGAAAAATATTTATATTTTACCATGGATTTTCATAGAAAAATACATATTCATTCCCTCTCCAATATTATTTAACCAATAACTTACAAAATCCCCTTACAAGTTCATTTCAATACCCAATTATTTAACTTTGGTGAATAATGTTTTTCAAATTAACACCATATTTTGGACATATTATTATTAATTATAATATGAATTTTTTTAATATTTAATTACTAATAATAATATTAATATTTATAAATCTCTAATGATTATGATATGAGCCTATACTATGTATCCCATTACATTCTATCAGCATTTCTTATGTTCATACTCTTTGTTTGATTTTTGTATTTGAAACACATATGGATCAACATGTTATGATTAACGTTCCATGGTTGTGATTACATTAATTTAATAATGTTAATTTTGATATATAAAATTTTCATGCGATTATAGATTAAAAAAATCCATGGCGGGACGATGTACATCACATGATGTTGTCTTGGTAGTTAGTAGTGACTTATACATATGTCACAAGTTATGTTGTTGCAACATTACAATGTTACCATGCTCATATGATTCCTTATTATTTTTTCACAATTAGTTATACTAATTCATGATATTTTTATATTATGATATCATGTTGTACCTTTTGACTCATATGGTATTCTTTTTATAATTTTTATTCCTTTACTAGCCTTTATAGTCGACCCATTTTATTTCTGCATTCCTATGTTATCCTAATCAGTATTTTGATATCAAAGGGTTTTAAGATCATTATGTTAGTTAATATAATGTACTTTAAATTTATTTTCACTTTTATGCATTATGATCCAAGTCTTCCATAAACAGTGTCCATGTCAATCCATTGGATGTTTTTATTTCATATTTATGTTAACATTCATTACATGAGATATATAAAAGATATGGGCCAATATAGTTCATATTAGTTAAAGGATTATTTAAATTTAAGGATTATGACATGAATAATTTAGTGATAACCCTAGGGATAAGTCTTTGTATAAGAAAACAACATAATATTTAGATTAAATGTTGAGAGTGTGGTTTCTAAGAAATTCAACCCCTGCCTCGATACTATAAGTAGATGTGGATCTAAAAATAATATACATATGGGTAACAACCCTGAAATTACTCATTAGTAATTTACTCTTCTAATACCCGGGCCATTATAATGGGTACTTTCTACACAAATAGTTTTACACCCCAACTAGATATTCGCTGAAAAATTCAAAAAATCGTTACGAGTCATTATAACTTATATTAATATATTGATATATTAGAAAGCATAATAGAAAAATTAGTATGAATAAATTATAATGAAACCTAGAGATTAAAAATTTAGGATATAGATTCAATTTATATGTTATTCCATATAAGTTCATAGTTCAACATTTATATGAATTTTATATTGAGTGTTCTCATAAATTAAATTTTATTTCATTTATTTTGTTTAATGGTGATAAATAGGAGGAACTATGAAGACAACCACTATGGTAGGAAATGAGTTGATTTCCATAAAAATATGCAGAACATGATATTCCTAGTATATGAGGACTACATGGAACCACTATATCAACTAAATCATATTGAGAATAGTTACATGAATTATGTGGTACCCCCTCATTCTCCTATGAAACATAATGATGTTTTTGAGTGAATTATATGAAAAAGGCCCCCTAAATTTATTGGATATTCTCAAAAAATCGCAATTAAATAATGGATTAACTCTATTAAAACAATATTATCTGTCCTATAATAATTTATACAAGAAAAACTTTTATTTCACTTTAATCGAATGGATGGATAAGTTTATTAGTAGTGGAAAATTATTAAGAAAAAAAATACTATAAATAAATTATATGGAATGAGATTGTTTAATAAAATATTTCCTAATAAATATTTTACATAAAATATACATCATAAAATAATGAGTGGGTTCCTCATACTAATGAACAAGTGAGATGACTATATTGGAGAAATTGAGGAAAACTTCACATTGCATTCCAAGTAAAACTCACACTTTTTCATACACCAAAATTATTGTTTACCACATAATTAGGATATTATAGAAGACTTTATGAAAAGGATTGGTTATTTGAGATATTTAATTCTCTGACGAGACTATCTGTTCTTCCCATAATGTCAATATAGGGATTGGGGACTCCCAAAGGCCTCATGCGGATGAAGATAGGAGGAATAAATGTAGTTTTATTTAGGAGTAAATTTGGATAAATTCCATGGTTGAATGAAAAACCTTCATCCCACAATTAAAAAATTTAGAAACATTCATCTTGGAATCTGCCTTAGAGAAAAAAAGAGATACATTATGTGTATAATATAAGGGAATAAATTTAATCAATGTGTAATGGATATTAAGAATCCCACTAATGTGATGGAATAAAATAAAGTTTGTATTGATACAACATAAATATTCCAAGGTTTTAAATAAATCGAATGTGGAAATTATGAAGGAAAATACCTTATATATATGGTCATATAAGATAGTCAATTGAAAAAACCTAAATGATAGGGAGAGAAAAGAAGGGTAAATGTTTTTCCGAAGGAAGAGGTGTATCTAAAAAAATATGTGGTGATAAGTACCCTGGTTATTCCTTAAATAATATATTTCTTATTATTTTATTTTGGTTCAATAATTTATTTCATATAATTCATGTTTATTAGAAATATTCAAAAACCACCACAAAATATGGGTGTTTATATTTCTATTGTAATAGAAAAACTATTAAATGTTGAATGTAGAGTATATATATCCCCCCCATACAATTCTTATTGAGGGCATATCACAGTAATTTTTTCAGATATCATTTAGTTTTATATTATGATATATTCATCATGGATTATAAATCCTTATATAAATCATTATATATATCCTTATATAAATCCAACATTAAATTTTAAAAGTGGACCATAATTCTTAACTTCCAAATTCTTATTATAATTTTTTACAAGTAAGAGGTGTAGAATGAATCTATGATATAATACCCTTCTCAAATATAGATATTATTTCCTTATGTGTGAACATATCTAGCTCAAATAAATTATACAACGGAAATAATCAGGATCAAAGACATACCCATAGTGATGTGAAACATAATTTATTCACTAATTTTTTTAATGGCCTTCCTCTTCATATGAAGGTTGTGTTCCCAATTAAAATTATACATAAATCACTACCCATATCCAAGACACCATTCAAAATGGATACTATTTAGTTGGATGAAATTTTAAACAAATTTCCATGGAATCTAGAAATGGTTTTTATACTATTGACTTCCTCATTGTGGGGTTTTCTAAATATCTCAGTAAAAAAATAAAGAGGGTCCAATTCACTAATACATTGATTATCTTAACGTTAATAAAATAAGGATAAATTAAAAAAAAATATTCCAAAAATTTATGACATGTGCTATTCAATAATGTCAGACCAATACATAACTAAATAGGATCTTCAGTTAGGATACCATAAATTAATTGAAACAAAGAAACATATTCCCAAGAATTACATTCAAACATACTATGAACATCATTAGTTTATTGTGTTTCCATTTGGACATAATAATTCATTGATAAACATCATTAAAATAGTGAATTTATTCTTTAGTGATTACCATGGAAAATTTATATTAATATTTCATGATGAAATTTTGATATACTCTCATAGTAAGGATTCTCATGATGAAAAATTCAATAAAATGATAAATAAATTAGTAATTGATTTGTTATAGGAAAATTAGAAAAAATAAGTATCATAAGGGGAATTATCATTCATATGGAATGTTTTCACCAGAAAATGGATATATATAGTCCAGTCAATGAAAATTGTGGTTATGAAAGAATCAACACCAGTATCTATAAAGAATATCTATAGATTCCATATATTAGAAAGGTATTATTGATGAATTTTAAGAAACATATCAATATTTTTAAACCCACTAACCAACTGACTTGAAAAGGAGTGATGTTTTTATAGACCAATGAATTCATTGAGAGCTTCAATGAATTGAACATGATGCTTATCACTAAACCATTACTCACACTACCCTAAATTTGGGAAAATTTAATCACATTTAATGATGCTTTAAATAAGGGATTAATTTTGTGAAAATGATAAATGATAAAAATACAACCTTTGACTTAATGTAGTCAAATTTACTAGATATGAACTACCCATACATGATCTAGTTTTGGCTGTTTGATCTTTAAAATGTGGATTTTGAGACATTATATCTATGGAGGGCGGTGAGGAATATATAAGACCATATGTGACTCGTGATTATATTCACAAGTTCTATGAATAATATTTTTTGGA
The DNA here is from genome assembly GCA_963277665.1 of Viscum album. Taxonomy (NCBI): domain Eukaryota; kingdom Viridiplantae; phylum Streptophyta; class Magnoliopsida; order Santalales; family Viscaceae; genus Viscum; species Viscum album. Next base: position 2,056,416,941 of record OY728133.1, on the reverse strand, counting down.
TAAGATGGTTAGAGATGATAAAATATTATGAATACTCAATTCACTACTATCTAGGGAAGTAGAATATAATTTATAGATATTTAACTACAAAAAATCCTAAAATCCTATCCATGGTTAGGTTTGAGAGTGAAATATTCATATTACAGACAAAAATTGTGGACATGAGATTCATAAATAAAAGTATATCATCATTCCATTCTCATATTATTACTCTGCAATTTATTATAGATATTATAAAGTGTGATGAAAGAAATGATATGGAAATAAAAAAAAGTTTTAATCTATCAAAAAGAGAAATACTCAATGTTCAAAATTGATGAATAATGAGTTGTATGAATTGGGCCAGAACTATCAGTGCTATCTACTCAATAGAAAATTACAGATTTATTGAATGAATAAAATATCTCAACATTGAAAATTCATTGAGTGAGATAAATGATGCATTAATTTTTTTGAGATCACTGTTGGTGGGATTCTGGGATGAAAGATGTAATGGAATATAGAACAAAAGTGATCTGTATGACTATATGTGAAGGTGTAAAAAAATAAATGTGGATGTTGCGACTGTTACCAATGCAATTATGGAAATGGGAAAATTCACCATAGAATTTTTCACTGGTCTTCAAAATATAACCTAAGGAAATATTTATATATATATTGGTTCTGGTGTATCCCCTTAAGAATACATCAAATTTCATTGATATATTAGTTTACTTAACTATTATTCAACTTGTAATGATTTACATCATAGAAATAGTGAGGTTTCACAGCCACAACGATCAAATATATATAACTGATATCTATGATTCACCACGATTTTTGTGAAAATTATCCAATATTCTATAAACACTAATTATAAATTCATTATATTTTATCTAATTTGATAATATTATCTAAACTCATGGAAACATGTTGATATAATAATTGATGGAGTTCAAAGGAGGATTGGATGAGTATATCCCTCTTGTTGAGTTCTTATAAAATAATAGCATTCACTCAATCGTCCAAATAACTCAATGTACAGCCCATTATGGGAAAATATATAGAACAACTCTGTATTAGGGTGAATATAGTAAACACAAGCCATTGAGACGTGAAATTGATGCCAAACTTGTATAAAATGTAACGACTATTCAACAACACATTAGGGATGCTCAATGTCAACAATAGAGATATGATTACTGTTGTCGATGATGCATGGAATTTTAGGTAGGAGATAATTAATTCATCCACAAATCTCACCTAAATATAAAAAATATGTTTGGGAATAATATAAAACAATGTCCCAGGTACATTGTCTCTAGTGGTATTGTTGATCGCATCAGAGCTCTGGTCTATCAACAAACACTACCACATACTCTGTCTCAACAAACAATCATAATCCATATATCTCTCTTGAGAAAAAATATGCCAGATAACATACATGTAGTAAATTTATTGGTGGTATAGATAGTTAATGATATTTCTTATGTAGATAAAATGAGAATATGTTTGACTATAGAGACAAATATGTACCTAACAAGTCATCTAACCTGGTTTACGTATTATGGAATAAACATTTGTATGAGGAGGCGACATGGGAAATAAAGGAAAAATGAGTAGATACTAACATCACCACTATCATCATAGTATGTAAAAAATAAATTTCATCAAATAAATTTCATTAGGGTGGATTAATGTAACGATCTAAAATTTAATCAATGGAATTTCTCCACTAATTATATTTTTTCATATTTACTAAAATGTTACTATATAAAAAACATGGAACACTTAATGAAAAAATAAACATGTTAAAACATTGATTCAAATATAAATTTTAGATAAATAAATATTTATATGAAAAAATATATTAAATTGAGATAAAAAAATAGAATATATGGTAACTATAATATCGAAATCTTATTCTTTTTTATCACATTGAATGATTTCACTTAAGATTAGCAATGTATATAAAAATCCATGTATAAAAAATGAAATAGTAAATTTTAAAATGAAAATTCATACATAAATATGATAGAAAATATAAGTTAATAATTACATAATTAAATATGATGTATTTGTAGAATATACTAAAAAAATGTCCATTACGAATCTGACCTTTGTAATGGTATTCTAAACTTTGGAATAATAATCTAACATAGCAATTGTAATCTAACCATTAAAATAGTATCTTCTTCTATGGTAAAGTAAAATAATATTTATTAATATTATAAAATCAAAATATGACATATTTATGTCATGATACATTTAAATAAATATTTTAAAAATGATTATTAAGTGTTTTTATTTTTATAAAATGTATATATTATTTTTACCTATATAATTTCTATAATTCTTCAAAGTTGATAATAAAATGACAATTCATATCTAAAATATAATATTAAATTTAATTATATTCTGTATATAATTTAAAAATAACATAAATAAAATTTAATTTTTTTAAAATTGATCAATATAATAAAATTGGTGTTTTTCAAATATAAAATAATTTTACTAAAAAATTTATGTCCCATATTTATTAAATTATTATAATAAAAAAGACAACTTTTTTGGAATAAATAATTATACAACTCTTATGTTGATTTTTTGTAATTTTTTTTAAAAAATTAATTTTTAGTGAATAGTAGAATTGATAAAATACAATATTTGACATTATGAGTTTAATAAATGATTAATTATATAAGGGGTTGTATATAGAACCATTATTTTAACTCAAAATAACCATTTAATAAATATGTTTGTAATAATCTATGTTAGTGGTAGTCTTGGAAAAAACTAATGAATGAATGAATAAATTATTCAAAAAACACGAATATCTTATCCTTATAAATACCCCTAGTCACTATCCCATACCATAACACCTTAATAGATTTTTAAATTAATCAAAAACTACCCAAATCTCTCCCCATCTCAGACCCCATGTCCCTAGAAACATTTTTTCCTATAAAGTCCAATCCCAAGATTCCTTTTGTTACATCCTGGCCTAGAGTCCACATAGCATGTTCTTTGAGATGATTGGTCACATAGCCTCAAGAACACCTCTCCATATTCTAGAGGATACAAACTACTAGCATGGGTCTATGGTGGTATGGTGGGGAAATTGTATCTACATATCAGAGTGGAATAGTTGATATAATAAATAAATATATGTATCAAAATGATGATATAAATGCTGTCGCAGTGGAAGAATATATAACAAAATACTACAGAAGGACAAATAACTAATGAAAATAATAATAGAATTCAAAAGAAAAAAAATTATTAAGTCAAATACAACAATTTTGTGTCATTATGATATATAAAAATTGAAATAATGGACATGAAAATATTTCATTGTAAATAAAAATAATAATAAAATGCCCAAAAGACTTCTCCAATTGTTTCATGATCAAGTCCTCTGTCCTCTACTCCCATGCTCCATGCTACAAGTAATATTATTCCAGCATTTTTTACAAGGATAATTCCCTTATCCACACCTGCATACATAAGGTATACTCGAGTACTAAAGGTTTTATAAGTAGGATGTGAGATAAATTCAGTATCCCACCCACAATGGTTCAAAAAATCCATATACTGTTCATTTAAAAGAATTATCCTGGTAAAACAGACAATAATAGAAAATTATGAATAAATGAATAGTAGTCAGCATAGGATGGGACTGTACATTATTGACACCCTGAAGTATTTTCCATGCACATTTCTAGTGAATTGAAGATGTGATGCTGACATAGACACAAAATGTTTAGTTGGGGTAGAAATAAATTATTATGTATAATGAATGAGAAGTTTAGATCTTCATGTACCTGGACCAAAAATTTCATTTATCCTGCTATAAAAAATTGTAGTGGAAATCTAAATGAATAATGGGGGGTTAGCGATGGTATTGAAATGACCGGCCCGAAGGGCCGTGACTACAACACATCACAGATCCTAAGTAGGGGTGTTGGGAACATCACATGTTGAATGGAAAAGGGGTTTCACCAAATTGAGCCACGCAATTACACCTAAACACAATAAGTGATGAAGGTCCATGTGCTGAACACTTCATGACAACCCTATGTGGGAAACCGATACAAAATGAAACCTTCACCCAAGGTCACATACTTGCCTATAAATTTTTTCTTGGCGTATTTATTTAGAATGATTGAAATTTCTGAAGGCCAATTTCTAATCTAGTTACCCTAGTACATCGCACATGACCACTGATATATTATAGCTATATTTTTAACACCTATAGAATATAAAGGGTGTTGGTGGAAATAAACTCATCTTAGGATTATAAATAAAGAACACCTGTGTGGGTAAATCTCTGAACCATTAATTAAAAAATAATATAGCGAGGTACCCTTCCTCAAATAAGGAAATACGTTAATTACATTGTGGAATAAATATGGAGACTCATGCAGGCTTTATCAATGTCTTACCCATGAATAGTAATCTTGGTTGTCTGTAGCCCATGGACCACAGGTTTTTGCAGACCTTCTTGTATGAATCACCACTTTCACGAGCCTCCATGGTTCTCCCAATCATTCAACATATGAAACCCATTCCTGAGTCATTATTCAATGCCTTCCATTATAGGTCCTATCATTTTCTAGGATCCTTTGAGTGAGAGTGATCAAATCAAAACACCCACCAAGACCTCTAGATATAAAAACCCATGTGAAATGAAACACCAGCATCTCTTATCTTTGGATTTTTAATTCCATAGTCAGTGATCTCCCACACTGGTCCTACCAAATGGTTATAATCCTCATGCCACATGTTAATTTGTATATCGATGGTCACAAGGTCCTCTACCACAAGGAAAGTTTTGGGATGTTCTCTGTCTCAGATAAAAGGGTTAGGACTATGTCACTCCCTTTTCATCTCTAAAACATAGAGATTATAGTTCCTAGTATGGAGGGAGGGGACAAGGATTTTTCGTCCATTCAACATGGAAATAGATTCTTATTCCACTACATAAACAAGTTTATGGAATCCGTCATGGAGTAATCCCTTATCCTTTCTTGTAGGATGTTGCAGTCTTTCTCCTCTATAACTGTTTATCCTGCAACTTCATAACATCCTCACCATGAAATCACATAAAATATAATTTGGAGAGAGAGATATGGTTTATCCCTAGCCTATTCAAATTCATCTTGTCTCACACACCAAGATTTTCTAACATGGGATTAGAGGTTAGTGATTATCATGAAACCCACACAATCCACCAGAACTATTGATCTAAATTTTCATTGAATTCTTCCATTACGAAGATATTTAATATGTCTATATAAGGTTCTAACTCAATGAACATCATCCCAAGAAGTTATTCACAATCAAATTCTATAATTCATTAGGGAACCATCTATATAATTAATCCCTGCAATCAATCGTATGAGACTCCTCCATTGGTATAATCCCCAAATAATCCATTAAATGACCATGAGGTAATAAATCCCTCATGGAATATTTTATACGTCATCCTCTTCAGGAATACTCTCCCCACATAATTATCTCATAGGGCCATACTCCATTGTAAGACATACCGAACTGCAAGGGATTTTATTCCCTTCTCAATGGGATTCATAGGATGCCTCACTGATGTTCAAACCCAACACACCAAATAAACTATGTTATCTATTTTCCATAACCAGATAATAGTATAATTAATCATTGAAACCCATTTCCCATCTTGTTTACTTAGGCTTATTACACATAAGTCCCACACCCATCATTAATGAAGAATCTTACACCAAGACAACCTTTCCATGTACTGATATACTATAAATTTAGTCCCTTATCACATCACATAAAAATGTATAATGTTCTCCATTACACTCCACCAAAACACATTGGTTATTAATCCTAGCACAATGATAAATAGAAAGACCATATACAGGTTTGATCCCAACATCAAAACAACTCATATCTCCCTGTATGAAAATAAACACTAGAGCGACCTACATCTCCCTAGATAAAAAAAAATTCATTGTTCAACACTGTGTGGCTTGAAACTAGCATCATCATTATTTCCAATGAATCTCTATGTGCTATATAATAGTACACCATTGATGGATAACCTTGGATACATATATCAATCTCTGTTGATGAAGAACTTCAAATTAAAATTACTGATTTAGAATCCAATACATGATAATAATTGATATCTGATTTCAAGTAAAACCTACATTATAAATGTTAATTAATGATGTATTTATGAACATATCATAAATTTATAAGAGAGTCCCAGAGTAAGAAATAATTCCCCCTAATAGGGTGTGATGTACCCGACCTCCCATCCTTTTGACCAATGTGAGTAATTGAGTCTCATATGTCAAAAATACTTAACATGTTTCTGTATTTGAATAGAATGTCCCCATATATGTAGAATTGTTGGGTTATTCTAGTTCCATGCACAAACCAGTTAAAAATTTTCCGAAAAGGGAAAACATTCATGAAGACTTAAATCTAGGTGAACAAGAAATGTTGAGCCCTACATGAATCCTAAACTAATTTGATAGTGTAACCAATCATTATGGACTATTTTAAAAGATATAATATGGTCACACAATGAAATAAATCACACATGTGTTCATCCAAAATTATGACTCTTTAAATGTGAAGTGCATTGTGTTGCATTTGTTGTCAATGAGGCATGAAGTTGTCTTGGAATGAATGGAAGTCAAGGAATTTCAAGATGTGAATGACAAAGGATGTGATGGTGTTGGTGGTGAAGGAGAATGGCCATGGTACTAAGATGCATGTCACTTAGGAGATTCACTAAGTTGTATTGGAAATTGTGGTGGCAACATTCTCCATGTACATCAGACGATTGTTGAACTGATCTTTAAGTTCCAAGAACATGTATCAACTGGATACAATGTCACAACAATGATTGAAGACCATGCATTGTAGTGACAATGAATGAGGAGTTGAAGAAGATCCATCCACAAGTCCTAAGTGGATGAAGTGAGCTGAAGAATTCCATGCACTATCTCTTAGTGCATGTGAATCAGAAGAAGATCCAACTTGATCTCTGATTGGATCAATAAAGATCTTTGATGAATATGTTTGATTCAAGAGTTCGGTTGATGAAGAAGAACCTTCAAGAATTCACTCCTAAGTAATGAGTATATGTTGAGGAGATTTGAGGAATTCTAATGAAGAAGAGAAGGGAAGAAATGAAGAAGAAGAGAAAGGGCATTTGGCATTTTACACATAAGTACTTTGTATACTTAGTGTATATTCAAGCAAAAAATATCCCAACCTCAAGGGCCAGCCTTAAGGGTTCAACCCAAGGCACATGTGGGAACCAGTCACCACGCCCAAGGGGATCCCATGGGGCCAGCCCAAGAGAGGCCGGGGCCGTGTATAAGCCCCGAGGCCACGCGGTGATGAAACCCGCGCAGCGTGGGCGCAGGAGCGCGCCCGAAGGGTGCATAGTGGGCGCCAGGGGCGCGCCCGCAGGAGCAGAGTGGGCGCAGAGCGCGCCCGCAGGAAGAACCCGGTGCGGGGCGGCACCGGGAGGGGAGAAGTTCAATTGAAGGGAGGCCGGCAGCGCTTGGGTAATAAGCTGCGGAATATTCGGCCGCCGTTTCGATGTGGGACGCAGGATTTTCCCGCGGAAGAAATCCCAGCCGCACGATTCATCGCGCGCTCGATCTGGACCGCTCATCTAATCCGCCGCGCCCCCGATTTGATCCAGGCCGTCCGAGGATAATTGATCACCGCATCCAACGGCCCGGCGTCCATCTCCTACCTCGAGCTCGACCGAGGCACCCGCGACGTCCCCGCTGAACCAGAGCCTCCCCGACGACCTGATTTCGAGTTCCCGGCCACCTACGAGCAAACCGAGACCTCCATGGTGATCGTCTGGCCTCTACGAACACATTCAAGCATAAATATGAGTTTGCATGCGATGAGAAGAAGAATTCGAGATTTGGCCGAAGGCAAACTGAAGGTATCGAGGCCAGTTGGTGTTCGTGCTTTGCATGCATGGATTGGGTTTAAACAGAGGCCGTGCATGCGTTATAAATCGCATTCACGAGGAGGAAGAAAATAATAAAAGAACCCGCGTTGAAACAGAGGAATGAAAATAAAGATTTGGAAAGTTTTTAAAGATCCGAATATCTTGGGTGTTTGAAGTTATTTCACGCGGATAGAACCGCCTCTCCTCTGCCTATATAAATGAGGCCTAGCCCTTGAGAATGCTTGCTGATGCACTGAAAACTTGAAGACCCGTGAGTGCTCTGCCTCGCAAAGATTTTGAAGCCCCGCGCAAGTAAACTTGCGTGGCTGGAGTTCCTTGCGCGCAACACCTTTGCGCGACAAGAAGGTTGGAGATCCCTGTGCGCTACCACTTGCGCGACAAGAAGAAAAGGGTTTGGGCAGCTCACTTGTGCGCCCTCCTTGTGCTCGCGGTTGGTCGAGGCCTTGCGTGGCCGCTTGGCTTGCGCGACTATGACACTTGCACGCCCCTCGGCCAGTGCACCTTGCACACCAGAGGCAGTACCACTCTTGTGACTTGCGCGGATGCCCCTTGCACCAAGACACCTTGCGCGCCTCCTTGTAGAAAGGGTTCAAGTGAGAACACCCTACGGCTTGTGTGTGTGTGCACAAAAGAAACAATAAGGCCGAACCTTTGAGCCTTGTGTGCAAAAAGAACAAGAAGAGGCCGTAGCCCTTGTTGGTTGTGCACACTTGAAGATTAAAAGAGAAAGAACAAATTGTGTGTGCAAAGGAAGTGAAATGCCGTAGCCTTGTGTGGGTGAAGTGATGATTACACCTCATTTGAGTGTGTGTGTGTGCAAATTGAAGAGGAACACCCTACGGTCATTTATTGTGTGCAAGAAGAGGAAGGTCACTACAAGTGTATGCTAAGTGAAGAATTTGTGTGTGCAAATTAAAGAAGTGGCCGAACCTAGTGTGTTCACTAAAAGTGTATACACATTAGAAGAAGAAGAAGGAGTGACCCACACTAAAGTAGAACACACTCTAAGTGTGTAAACAATTTGGATAAAGTGTGTGAAGTTCAGTGAAGGTGTGTGCTTAAAATAATTACACCCTTTAAGGGATTATTGCACCTAGAAGAAAGAAGAGGAGAGTGCATGCATTCATGCATGCACGTGCACACGTGAACAGAGCCAAATCAGTGGTGTGCATTTTAGTTGACCAAGACCAGGAGGTTCTTGAAGAATTTGAGAAGGCCATGCTATCAGTGCATGAGGATGAAGAGCTGCCATGCACTCAGTGCATGAAGTTGAAGTGAGTTGAGACTGGACCAGACTGAAGTTAGAGATATCAGTTGTCTGAGTATTCAGTAACTGAGAAGACCTGATCAACTCAAGTGATCAGAGGTACAGAGCAAGGCCAGAAGTCTTTATCCCAGACTGCTGAGGATACTTGAAGAAGCTTAAAGAGAAGAAGAGCTACTCGTGTGACTCGAGGAGCCAAGAGAAGACCCTGTGGGACTCAGGGAGAAGAAGTCTTCAGTGGGATTCTGGAGCAGGCCAGTGGGACTCTGGTAACACTGTGGGACGCAGTATAAAGACCCTCCTGTGGGACTCAGGAGAGATACAGTGGGACTCTGTATCGACCATTGTAATTCTAACAAGTTATAATGAGAGAATCCATGCTGGAAGAGCATGGAAAGGATGTAGGCCTTTGGTGCCGAACCTTGTAAATCCTTGTGTCCTGTGCCTTTTCATTACTGCATTATCCGGGAAAGTTTGAGAGATACAAGAAGAGTGGATCGAGGCTTTAACCAGCCATAGAGGTTTAATTGATTAAGAATCAATTAGTAAAAAGTTTTAAGGGATCACTGATTCACCCCCTCCCCCTCTCAGTGATTCACACTGATCTGGGCACTTCAATTGGTATCAGAGCGAGGTTCCCTCTAAAAGATCCAAGAGAGTCTTTATGAAGTGCAGATTTGAGGAAATGAGTGACCAGCCTCAAATGGAGATATCTGCCAAGACTCAGAAAAATAGAAAGAAGAAACAGGCCAAGAAGATGAAGAAAGCATGTCCTAGCTGTGATGAAGTTGAAACAATGAATGATCTTCAGAGTGCACTCAAATATCTTCAGAAGACAGTTCCCATGGAAGTGGCAAAGTGTATAGCTACAGGCATCCATGATCTTCATGAAGAAAAATCACAGTTAGAAGAAGAAGCCAATGCAATGGAAGATCAATTGGCTAAAAGGGTTGGCATAACCAACACTCTCAGAAAGCTGGTAAATGCCAAAGATGAAACCGTTTCTCTTTGCAATGAAAAATATGAAGACACTACTGAAGAATTGCAAAGAAGTCTTTCTGAGAATGAAATCTTTATGATAATGATCAAAGAAGTTTTCCATGCACTGGAAAAGAGGCACAAAGTGTCAATGAATGTCAGAGATGCTCAACTCGAAGACAAAGTCAAAATGGTGAAGGAGCTTGACAATTCATTGCAAGAAATGAAGAAGGTGCATGATGACCAGATGAATCAGCTGAAAGAAAGTTGGGAAGGAAAGCTAAGAGCTGTTGAGGATGAGAAGAACTCACTTAACATGAAGTGCTTAGAACTAGAGGTGATATTGACAAATATGCAATCACCCAAAGCTGAAACCTCCCAGTCAGCTGGTAGAAGACATGTTGATACTCAAGTATGCTTTGAGCAGGATGATTCTAAAAGAAAGACATCCTCTAATAAAAGGGCAACAACTTCTAAAAGGAAGGTACCATCCATCCCATCTTGTACTGATGCTTCTAATTGTGTTTCCACAAAAAGTGCAGGATGGAAAAATAATTCCAAAAAAGTATGGATGAAGGCAGTAAAGAAGCAGAGCTCTCCTGAAACAGCACAACAGGTCAAGAAAAGTACCCTACAATCAGAAGGACTGAAGAGGTCAAGATTCGTGGGACAATGCTGGTGTTGTAACAAGTATGGGCATTGTGCAAAGGATTGTTGGTACAATCCACTAAATGCCAAAGCACAGAGGAAGCCCATGCCAAGGGGGAGCAAGCCAGAAGGAAGGAAGCAGCATCCACAGGTCCAGAGACATCTGTTTACTGCAAATAGATTTGGATTACTTGACAACATCTGGGATGGTTGCAAAAGTGGTCAAAAGAATGATACATGTCAATCTCCAACTGTATCCAAAGCTGGAAAGAAGAAAAGATCACAGAACCTGGCTCAGAAAGAATCCTTGGGAAGCAATCATAAGAAAGTGGAAGATGCTCCCAAGAAGAGTTTAAAGAATGAAGAGAAGTCCTTGGAATTCAAATCCAAGAAGGGTGATGCATCAAGAAGAGCCACCAAGAAGACATGCTTCTACTGTGGAAAGAAAGGTCATACCATGGATCTTTGTGAACAAGCCATGGAACTGAATAGAAGCAGACTGGACTCAAAAAGACAATCAATCCAGAAGAAGAAGAAGGGATTTATTGAAAACAAGTTGCCTAAGAAAGGTGGCTTGACAGCATCTAAGGAACCATGTGGAACTTCTAGAACTGGGGCCACACTTCCAAATGATTTACTTGTCATATGGCCACATCAGTTGCAACTTGCCAGAGAACTACAAAGAGCTGAAGATGAAGCTCTGGCATTTGCTAAAGCAAAAGGGAAGAAAAAGATTTCACATGAAGATGGGTTGAGAACCACACCAGCACAATCATCAATGAATATCAAATGTGCAAGTGTGAAGAATGGTGAAAATGGGACATCTCGGTTGAGAGAATCTTCTCAACCTTGTTGTTCACATTGATGAACCAAGGAGGTTCCATTTTATTCCCTTATACATTGGTATTTACATGTGCTAACATTGCAGGGAATTGAAGATGATGATCATTCTCAGCTGGAGGATGGTTTGGATTGAATGGAGTGCACCCCTTGAGGGGGAGCCAATCTGGAGAAGATGATGTTTTGAAATTAATATCATCTTGAGAAAGTAGATGAAAGGGAAAGCTTTATCTTTGCACTTGAACTTTCTAATGTGTTTGGTGAAGTATGTGCAGGATTTAGCAATTTATTGAATATCTGAAAAATTTCAACCCCTAAGCATGATCTCACATGTGTAGAGAATTGTGGACAGCTTTGAATTCCTTGGTCATATCACTCTTGTTTTCTACACCGGGTTAGCCCAAGTAGACTTAGAGCTGATTTACTAAAGGTTCTTTGCTAAAGAGAACATGTGACATCATCCCTCTCCTAGTGTTTTTCAAGAAGATACTTTTCAATGGGAGGAAGATATTTTTGGAAGAGAACCACACCACACCTTTGCATTTGATTGCCAATAAGGGGGAGAAAATATTGGCACACATATTGACCCATTCATATGTGCTGAAGTGGTGTATTGACAACAAATACAAAGGGGGAGATTGAAGTGAATTGTGTTGCATTTGTTGTCAATGAGGCATGAAGTTGTCTTGGAATGAATGGAAGTCAAGGAATGTCAAGATGTGAATGACAAAGGTTGTGATGGTGTTGGTGGTGAAGGAGAATGGCCATGGTACTAAGATGCATGTAACTTAGGAGATTCACTAAGTGGTATTGGAAATTGTGGTGGCAACATTCTCCATGTACATCAGACGATTGTTGAACTGATCTTTAAGTTCCAAGAACTTGTATCAACTGGATACAATGTCACAACAATGATTGAAGACCATGCATTGTAGTGACAATGCATGAGGAGTTGAAGAAGATCCATCCACAAGTCCTAAGTGGATGAAGTGAGCTGAAGAAGTCCATGCACTATCTCTTAGTGCATGTGAATCAGAAGAAGATCCAACTTGATCTCTGATTGGATCAATAAAGAACTATGATGAATATGATTGATTCAAGAGTTCGGTTGATGAAGAAGAACCTTCAAGAATTCACTCCTAAGTAATGAGTATATGTTGAGGAGATTTGAGGAATTCTAATGAAGAAGAGAAGGGAAGAAATGAAGAAGAAGAGAAAGGGCATTTGGCATTTTACACTTAAGTACTTTGTATACTTAGTGTATATTCAAGCAAAAAATATGCCAACCTCAAGGGCCAGCCTTAAGGGTTCAACCCAAGGCACATGTGGGAACCAGTCACCACGCCCAAGGGGATCCCATGGGGCCAGCCCAAGAGAGGCCGGGGCCATGTATAAGCCCCGAGGCCACGCGGTGATGAAACCTGCGCAGCGTGGGCGCAGGAGCGCGCCCGAAGGGTGCATAGTGGGCGCCAGTGGCGCGCCTGCAGGAGCAGAGTGGGCGCAGAGCGCGCCCGCAGGAAGAACCCGGTGCGGGGCGGCACCGGGAGGGGAGAAGTTCAATTGAAGGGAGGCCGGCAGCGCTTGGGTAATAAGCTGCGGAAAATTCGGCCGCCGTTTCGATGTGGGACGCGGGATTTTCCCGCGGAAGAAATCCCAGCTGCACGATTCATCGCGCGCTCGATCTGGACCGCTCATCTAATCCGCCGCGCCCCCGATTTGATCTAGGCCGTCCGAGGATAATTGATCACCGCATCCAACGGCCCGGCGTCCATCTCCTACCTCGAGCTCGACCGAGGCACCCACGACGTCCCTGCTGAACCAGAGCCTCCCCGACGACCTGATTTCGAGTTCCCGGCCACCTACGAGCAAACCGAGACCTCCATGGTGATCGTCTGGCCTCTACGAACACATTCAAGCATAAATATGAGTTTGCATGCGATGAGAAGAAGAATTCGAGATTTGGCCGAAGGCAAACTGAAGGTGCCGAGGCCAGTTGGTGTTCGTGCTTTGCATGCATGGATTGGGTTTAAACAGAGGCCGTGCATGCGTTATAAATCGCATGCACGAGGAGGAAGAAAATAATAAAAGAACCCGCGTTGAAACAGAGGAAAGAAAATAAAGATTTGGAAAGTTTTTAAAGATCCGAAGATCTCGGGTGTTTGAAGTTATTTCACGCGGATAGAACCGCCTCTCCTCTGCCTATATAAATGATGCCTAGCCCTTGAGAATGCTTGCTGATGCACTGAAAACTTGAAGACCCGTGAGTGCTCTGCCTCGCGAAGATTTTGAAGCCCCGCGCAAGTAATCTTGCGTGGCTGGAGTTCCTTGCGCGCAACACCTTTGCGCGACAAGAAGGTTGGAGATCCCTGTGCGCTACCACTTGCGCGACAGGAAGAAAAGGGTTTGGGCAGCGCACTTGTGCGCCCTCCTTGTGCCCGCGGTTGGTCGAGGCCTTGCGTGGCCACTTGGCTTGCGCGGTTGTGACACTTGCACGCCCCTCGGCCAGTGCACCTTGCACACCAGAGGCAGTACCACTCTTGTGACTTGCGCGGCTGCCCCTTGCACCAAGACACCTTGCGCGCCTCCTTGTAGAAAGGGTTAAAGTGAGAACACCCTACGGCTTGTGTGTGTGTGCACAAAAGAAACAATAAGGCCGAACCTTTGAGCCTTGTGTGCAAAAAGAACAAGAAGAGGCCGTAGCCCTTGTTGGTTGTGCACACTTGAAGATTAAAAGAGAAAGAACAAATTGTGTGTGCAAAGGAAGTGAAAGGCCGTAGCCTTGTGTGGGTGAAGTGAAGATTACACCTCATTTGAGTGTGTGTGTGTGAAAATTGAAGAGGAACAACCTACGAGCATTTATTGTGTGCAAGAAGAGGAAGGTCACTACAAGTGTATGCTAAGTGAAGAATTTGTGTGTGCAAATTAAAGAAGTGGCCGAACCTAGTGTGTGCACTAAAAGTGTATACACATTAGAAGAAGAAGAAGGAGTGACCCACACTAAAGTAGAACACACTCTATGTGTGTAAACAATTTGGATAAAGTGTGTGAAGTTCAGTGAAGGTGTGTGCTTAAAAGAATTACACCCTTTAATGGATTATTGCACCTAGAAGAAAGAAGAGGAGAGTGCATGCATTCATGCATGCACGTGCACACGTGAACAGAGCCAAATCAGTGGTGTGGATTTTAGTTGACCAAGACCAGGAGGTTCTTGAAGAATTTGAGAAGGCCATGCTATCAGTGCATGAGGATGAAGAGCTGCCATGCACTCAGTGCATGAAGTTGAAGTGAGTTGAGACTGGACCAGACTGAAGTTAGAGATATCAGTTGTCTGAGTATTCAGTAACTGAGAAGACCTGATCAACTCAAGTGATCAGAGGTACAGAGCAAGGCCAGCAGTCTTTATCCCAGACTGCTGAGGATACTTGAAGAAGCTTAAAGAGAAGAAGAGCTACTCGTGTGACTCGAGGAGCCAAGAGAAGACCCTATGGGACTCAGGGAGAAGAAGTCTTCAGTGGGATTCTGGAGCAGGCCAGTGGGACTCTGGTAACACTGTGGGACGCAGTATAAAGACCCTCCTGTGGGACTCAGGAGAGATACAGTGGGACTCTGTATCGACCATTGTAATTCTAACAAGTTATAATGGGAGAATCCATGCTGGAAGAGCATGGCAAGGATGTAGGCCTTTGGTGCCGAACCTTGTAAATCCTTGTGTCCTGTGCCTTTTCATTACTGCATTATCCGGGAAAGTTTGAGAGATACAAGAAGAGTGGATCAAGGCTTTAACCAGCCATAGAGGTTTAATTGATTAAGAATCAATTAGTAAAAAGTTTTAAGGGATCACTGATTCACCCCCTCCCCCTCTCAGTGATTCACACTGATCTGGGCACTTCAAAATGGGTTCTCTTGTTTTTGTATGACATATATTCAGTAACTTTTCAAGAATCCTCACAATCTAATATCATCCATCCAGCTACAATAGATGAATCCCTTAGAATTTTTCCACATCAGGTCTTTATCCATGTGGATGAAACCATGACCTACCCAAGGTAATCAATTCTAGGACTATAATGTATATTTTTGAGTATACTATCTACATGGTACTATCCAGACCCTATAGACCACCTGACATGACCTCCAGTTGAACACACACCCTTGATTGTCCCTTCAACGAAAACTGGTGGTCCTGAAGTAGACAACAATGTCTTCCATCTTCAAATGTTTTTGGATATTTTACACATAATTCAACAACCATTACCTCCCATATCATAGGGATTTGGATGAATAGGATACATATGGCATCATTCTGAAAACACAATGATCCTTCTTAAGATCTCCTTCTGTTAATCGTTACTTCCAATGCAGCACCACAGGGAACACCCAACATGATGAGGGTTTCAAATTCATCTATTCGGATTGGGTACTTAAAACATGGGCATTCAAGACGTCCCACTAGGGATAATAATAAGCTAATATGGAGCATGTTCCTACCTTTCCAGCTCTAAATAAGTCCACCAACCATGTTTTGGGGGAAAATTGAAAGTGGGAACATTAGCCTCTCCGCCTGCATTAATCTAGATAGAAGTGTCATATTGTGGAATTAAATTAATTCATCCAACCAAATACGGAGGTACCCCACAATCAATTATATACAACTTCCTACACCGACAAATACTATCAACAATATCATTTTGAAAGGACCCAGATACGTCAGACAGAGATCTCGGAAGACAAGTATAGGTCAAACTAAACTATATACCCCAACACATTAGTACTATCGGTATCTACTAGTTGGAAAGGAATGATAGGATTTGACCCATACACCTACTCCATATATGTAATAGACTTATATTTTTGTTCCTATTTTTGAACTCACTAAACACATCATGGAAATGGTGAAAGGGTGGACAAAAATCAATGACCATATCCGAAAAACATACTATAACATCATACTAATTGAAAAAACAATACCTAATAGATGGACACATAAATATATCACCATAAATGGGGTGGCTCATCAAAATGTCACCTCATAATAGATACATACCTCTCCTCTCTTATAGGTGGTTCATGGTGAAAACTCCCCAATATCATATAGTAATCTGGTTTGGGGACATATACCCACTCTAACTAGAGAAATAAACTTATAATAATTGACACTCAATGGAAAGAAATATAAAATCCCATGAAAACCAATTCTCCCATAATGTGGCCCAATTTCTTGGATGAAGGAATCCATGAAGAAAACTCATCATACACGGATGGAAAATCAAGAGCAGACATGTGATCACGATCCACTTAATACTGGAGTTCTTATAGCCCACAAAGATTTATCATATGCATATCATGATCATATCCTCCCATTACCCTATTATATGAGATTTAGTAGTAATTTTTAAGGTCCTCATAAAAAACTTCCCCATGAATTCTTTCTCTACAAAAATAATAAATCAAATATAGAGATCCTATCTCATGATGAGAGCAACAACTACCCTCATTGTGTCTTGAAGACCAAGTATAAAGTTGTTCAAAACTTTTTTGTAATCTACCATGATGGTCCTTCCCATGATTGAATTTACTATGAAGGTTCTCTCTACATTACTATTTCACATTAAAAATAGAATACTCTAACTAGCAATATTTTAATAAAAAAACCCTCATATCAAGGGGAACCTTTGAAAACAAGGCCAGTCATGTATGACTCCTTGTCACTAATAGTTGAAATCCTTTTCAACTAGAAGAAAACAATGAATATGGTCATTATCCAAAAAATATTTGGGCCACTAAAATTCTAGTTCAATACAATAACTCCCTATCGATCTTGTTGATTCCGATAAAATGGTAGGAGAACAACATATTTGGTCTGATTAGGTAGAAGAGCCTATTAAAAAGTATGAGGATGATAAGGTTAAAAAATGATGAAAAAATTGTCTAATGATGAATCACAAGTCATGTTATTTCCATTGGATACCCATCAATACAAATATTTAGAGTTTTTTTCGGAAGATAGATTTTATGAAATCTGCCTCAACATATAAAAAACTCTTCATCACTTAAAAGAAAATGTATTACCTAATGATGGGTAACAATGTTACATCAAGGCAAGAGAACTTTTCCATGGCCAAATTGTTTTGAAATCTCTCCTAACTTCAAGATAGCCAAATATAGAGAGACAACTAGCAACCCATCAATGTGCAAGACTATTTGCATTATTGAGGATGCGACAACTGATCAAAGATAAATCATCTAGTTTTCCTATAAAATTATGGGGTGTACATGGTTCGTTGAATTTGATTAAACTCACTAATAAAAATATCATACCATGAGTTCTAATGTTCAACATTTTTGCTTCCTAATAACTATAGTAAATGGAACATGGTCGTGAATGAAGACTTTTTGAAACAATATTTGGCCCAAAATGACTCTCACCAACATCGGGCCTGATGATAGTAAGTTGATGAGATTCTTTTTCCACCATGAATCTGAGATCATTGTGTGAGAACCCCATTTAGAGTACTTCCATCTTCAGAAAGCACAAAAGTTAGAAATTGAACAATATCTTTCTACAACAATATTTTTATGTGTCTGACAAATAATGCACCCATAACATATTCATATCAAAATCTATGAAATCAGATTATCATATGTGGTAATATAAACCGTATTATTTCTAGATAAACCCTACCCCATGAGGCTGGGGGATTTTTTTTCACCCAATCCATAATTCCAATAAACCATTCATAAAAGGGATGTGATTGAAAAATAGGAACAAATCTATCCCTCGTGGATGGAGGATTTTTCACCTCAATAATCCCCTACTCAATAAGAATAATCCTTCTCCATATTGGGTAAATGAAACAAAGTGAATCTTATCAATTTGTCACATTGTGTGTTCTAGTATAATCACTTGGAACACACATTACTGATCTATTTCTAGATTACCTTCATGATACTATTCTCTAAGAAGCTCTCATACAATCAACAAGGTAGATGAACAACCTTTTGGATGATGTAGAAGATTGAGATCTATTAGAGATACCGAAAGAATACCAGTAAATCATTATACATCTGGGAATGTCATCAATAATGTCACTAAAAATATTCTAGAACATGAGTCGGTGATTCAGGAGTGTAATTTCATGTTTCTGATATGGTCCACACTAAAATGAATGATGGTGGTGTTCTTACCCAAAACTAAATTATTTCCTAGAATTTGGTAAATTCCATGAATTACACCTCTAACTCCTCGAAAGGCCCATAACAGGGAAAGTGGTAAGATTCAAATTGAACATCATCTCCTTTTTAGGGAAGGTATGTTCCTTTCTATGGAGGAAATGTACTCTCAGAAAGGGTAGAAGATGAATTAATTGAAGAAAATTAATGTAGATTTTTCTTAGTATAACCATCATGCTAGATAATTTTTTCATGTAAATCCTCAAATTGAAAATCCATCGATTAAATATTACAAAGAGGGTTATTGTAGAAACTGGAGTAGACGTGGAATGTCCTCTCACTGTGGGATATCATCCAATACATCTAGATCATGTAACTGTAGATCAAGTGTTCCTTGTATTGGGTGCATAACCAGAACATGATCATTCACATACTCATAGGTCATCCCTTATTTATTATCCATTGTAGATAACTACAATGTTAGCACTAATGGACCTACCAGTTGATTCACCCATTCAGGCTCCCTACACTATTGCATTCTAGGTGATGACCCATCCACATGTCTCCCAAATTCATATGAACACTATTGGTTCATTAACAACTCATGTGTAAGCTATGGAAGAATTGTGTGCACTAGTAAAAAAAGAAAAGAAGGCTTACCCAAATAGGTATACCTCACTACTCCCCATAAAAATATAGATTCACAAAGTTCAAATCCATAATGGCTATGAAGACCTAAATCATCAATAGACACATTTCATCTCTAATTGAGATCCCATGATGGGTACCCCTTAACAATAGATGGTAGTGAAACATAGATACTTCATGTAATCATTGCAGGGGAAACATTTTTTGTTACATGAGTGTATAGTCTCGATCAATCACATGATGAGAAGATCTATTTTAGAAGATCATCATCCAATTATGATCAATGACGTATAAGAAAACAGTCTTCGATCTGACATACTGAATGTAACACCCCATGATTTAATATTATGTTATCATTAACATCTTCTATTGCTCGGAACGTAGACTTGGCTTACGTGACATGCCAGATTGAGTTTCTGTGAATCAATACATTAGTGTTGAAATTATTGAAATTATATATTCATAACATAAGAATTAAATAAAATAAAATAAATAGTAATAAATAATATTTAAAAAATATAATGCTTTCACATAAATAATAAATATTAACAACTAGATATATATGATTTGGTTAAATATTTATATGTTTATAAATAATATTTTCTTAAAGAACTACATTTTAGGCCATTTTGTGAACAATAATAAAAATGATTTTAAACACTGATTGAAACATAATTTAGTAAAATAATCATAATTTTTGAATTCATATTTTCAAATTTATATTAGGTTCAAATTTTAGTATTTTTCTGAAAACTATCAATTTGTTATGAATAGTAGAAAACACTGTATTATACTTAAAAAACAAACTTATTCATTTCAATATTTAGTTTTCATAAATTTATTTTAACATAAAAATAGATAATTAATTTATATATTAACCCAATGTATGACATTGGTTTAATTTTTATAATATTATTATATATAAAAATTCATTAAATTTTTTTATCTTTTTTTACCCGCCTTCTAGCCACTTTTGTAAATTAACATTAAACATAACTTTAAAGAATCTGTGAATTTAATTTCAAAATTCTTATATTCATGGTAGTAATTAGTATTAAAATTTTGGTCTAATAGGATTGAAATAATTTTTTGTTGAATAGTATCTTTTTAATTCAATTTTTAAATATTAAAGGAAAATTGGGTAATTGAAGTTAAAAATAATATTATAGTAATATATAATTACCATAAAACTTGTTTCAATTTCATTGAATAAGTTTATTTATACCCAAATCTATCTTAGGACAAAAATATAATCTTTTTACCCCACTTGTGTTAGATAAAGACATTTATTATATTTTATTTAAAGAGTTAAAATTGTAATATTCATACTATAACAAATAAGTCATTTTTAATATAGGGTTATGCATAAGATAAATTCTATTATAAATATTCATTATAAATCTATGAAATTTATCTACCTAATTATAATTGTTATACAATAAATAATTATATTTAGTTATGGCAAAATGATGATGCAATAATTGATTTCTTAAAGGAAAAATAATATAATTGATATTAAAAAAATAAAATAGATATAATTTTATTTAATTAATGACATAAACTAATTTTATTGATATCTTAGACATTATAGTAAAATATTGGCTGTATTTATGAAATTTTATCATGTTTATTTGGTATTATTAATAATGTAAATACTAAATATTATTAAAATTTACATAACTGATATTTTAAAATAAATACTATTTTATTAAATGATATAAAATTCATAAAATTAAAATTTTTAGAAAACTAACCTGTATAATTTGAAATATTTTATAAATTATCTAATTGGGGGGTTTTTGACATTTTATAGTTAATATATTATCCATATTGTGTAACAAGACTAGTAGACATGGCCAGAGTAAAACTGTTTAACTAAAAGTTAAACACAAAATATAAGGTTATCATTATTACCTAATCTTGTATACAACTCCATTTCTATGGGATACATATAAATAATCATCTTATCTTCTTAATAAGTCACTTTGGAGCTATTTTAAAACAAAAATAAATTTCTAACAAATTGGTATTTTAAGATCCTTCAAATGTGCCCCACACCTCTATTATAAATGGGAACTTATCCTTCTTTTTTACATCACACATCCAAATATATTTGGATCCACCTAAACCATCCCATTTATTCTCAAAACATCATTAAATTCATCCTAGATTCTACAAATTGAGCCTAATTCTAGCCTTAGGAGTAATTTTGTGAAAATCAATATGAGGCACTTGAAGAAGAGGTAATTGATTTACCAATTCAATTCAATTTCATTTCAATTTAAAATTACTCTTCCTATATTTTTTACATGTTAAATAATAAATCCAGAATATAATATATAATGATATGTTTTTATTATTATAAAATAACTATATTACTCTTTTTATCCATTGGACAAAAAGCAATATCACCACCCATGCGTACGTACAGATTATTGTATTGACTATGTGGTGTAAGTTTTTTTTCATTACAATTTATTTCTATGGGTATAAAAATGAATATAAAAGTTTTAAATAATAAATATATTATTATATTATTTCTTTAAAATTCAAATTCTATCAAATCCCACACTATTTAACAATTATGGACACGATACCATCACTCAAGCGTGCATATGACTTACCATCTCCATGACACAAAGTGATTCATCATCAACGTTCACTATTCAAGGATAATTATAAAAAGATATATTATTTATTTGTTTCAAATATATGACATAATAATTAAACCAGACTAATATATATATATATATATATATATATATATATATATATATATTTCGTTCACTTACGTCTATTCAATGCGATAATAAACCTGGAAAAACGTTCTTGTGTACATAAGACCTAATGTCTCCATGAATGGTGTATTAAATTTCATATATCTAACTATTATATATATTTATATTCTGAATATATAAGATATATAAATAATTTTTAACATTTTTTATATATTTAAATCATGATCTATGTAAAATGATCAAAAAATAAAAGTCATAACATGTACGATAACCAAAGTGATTATTACCCAGAAGGTTTCTTTGACAAATAAATTATTAACTGTTGAGTAATATATATTCATAAATGAATAATATATGATGCCATAAATATTATTATGATTATTTTGGAAGTTACTAATATGTTTCAAACCAATATATTGGAGTTTTAGACACGTTCGGAGACTATCAGAACTATGGTAAGGGAATTCTGTCTCACTTTTAATTCTAATGAGATATAAGCCATGTTCACCACCTATTTCTTTTGGGTGGCTTATGTACTGCTCCAATAATATTTAATATATTCAATAAATTTTTATTCACTATATTTAAATATTGATTTGATTTAATTCATATTATAATTCAATGTCTCAAAGTGGGATGGGATGATTTTATTGTTTAAAGAATTAATTTTTTTTCCATTTCAGTATTCATGTTGTTATCTTACACAAATGTTATATGGAGATAAAATTATTATAAACTACATTTTATGTCTATTTTAAATTTTATTAAAATGTTTTAAAAATTAATATTATTAATTTTTAATTTCAAAATATCATTATTTTTTGAGATTGTGCCTACACAAGTATTTTCTGATACAACATTTTAATTCGTGTCCATGTTTTCAAAAAGGTTATAAGGATATATTTATATGGATATGAATGTTTAAAATGTTAATTCCAATCAAATTATTCAATGTGTTATGGAACACATCGATTCAAAAATATCATTTAAATTTATTCATTTATAAATTGTATGACTCTGAAATGTGTTCAAAGGGTATATCTATATATGAGGTTTAATGATTTTATTAAATTATATTCACCTATATCGACATCATTTTTTATATTTTATGCTTATCGGTGATTGATTTGTTATGATGATTTATATTAAATGTTTTATGATATGTGTAATTATGGATGTGCTACTTTAGATACCATTTATGGATTATGGTTAAAGTATTCATAATTCATATACTAGTTTTAAATAAAAATGATTCTATTATTAATGTTTCACCATTTTCAAATGAAGAATGTATTTGTCTTTGTATGTGATGGGAGGGGCCTGCTATAGACCATCAATTCTTTGGTATGCCTCAGGATAAGAAATTAGATGGGAACAAACACTTCATGTTCATTTTCAACGAAGTTTAATATTTTTAGGAAGATAAATCTTGACAATGAGATAGGTTTTTCCCATAGACATACTTTGTCATGAGGATATATCCTGACAGTAATTATCATGAAGATATATGTTGATAGTTTATATGTTCTAACTTTTTCATTCCCATATAATTATATTATTTATTCATATTTCATGTGATTATTTGACTATTATAATATCCGTGATTATTTTTATTTTATTTGGTAATAAATATTCTTCTATATTATGATCAACATTATGTTTAAATGGATTGTATTTATGTTATAAATCCTTCCATAATTTTTATGAATATTTATTCATAATGTATTCTATTTTATGTTTATCCTTACTGAAAATATGATCTCACCCCTATCTTTGGTTTTATTTTCCCGGATTCCATGATGTGTGTTATGAATGATATCTAGAGTTATGATGGGATAATAATGTTGTTTTCAAAGGATTATATATGTTTTATTTTATGTTTTTAATTATAATAAAAGGTTAATATATGTAATCTATTTTCCATTACTCCTAAACTTATCAGTTCATTGGGATTTGATTTCATGCAATCATGATAATGTTTTAAAATAATACACCAAATCCAAGAATATGGGAATGGGGAATTATAGCTGGTATTAGAGGAATTTTAGTAACAACATTGAAAATAATAATTATATAACATATGTATCTAACGATAACCTTAAGATAGTATTTGGGGATAATTCTAAGTACATTATATCATCCTCTATATTTTAAAATGTATATCCTAGATTAATACTATAGATGAATGGATTGAGAGGAGGATTCCACCATTTAGAGATCTTATAAATGATTTTTCATTAGTATATCACTAGGATTTGTGTTTCTCATAGTTTTCTTTGAATTTTGGAACATATTATAATCCAAAATATTATAAAATAAATGTATATACTTGTAATGATTAAAGGGATACAAAATAAAAATGAGATGAAAAATATATTAAATAATATGATGTATAATCGTAGTTAATGGTTTAATAGTGAATGGAGTGATTAATATTTTTCTATTTTGATTTAAGTATTATTACATAAATGGTCCAATAGTTATATGATTCATGAGATATATAAGTATTGTGCTGCAAAACATGTTCATAAAGGATTTGTTTTTATAAGTGTTTTTTATTAAGGATTTAAAGGTGATAAAATTTATTTCGTGTGAATATATGATATTGATTATATATTTTAGGGAATAATATTTTAAGAATGATTTTTTAAATTTAGAGACCTTTTTGGTCAATGAATTAGGATAAAATTATTTTTGTCAAGTCTAAATTGAAATGGATATAGTTGATCATTGAATATTATTATTTTGGGTTTAATTATTATTTATTGGATATTATGTGCTAAATTTTTTAGTTTTGGTAAAAATTTAAAGGATTAATGAAGTACTTCTAGACCATAAGATTCATTAAATGTTTTTCATTTATAAAGAATCATCATGAATATCCATATCCAAGTGAACAAAATGAAATTAAAATTGACCAAATCTGAACCAAAGGATAACACTGATGCATGGAATTAAATAAGATATTTTTTCTTGAGTTCTTATCTGAAGAGTAAAATAAACACCAAACTCTTCAAAAACTTATCAAAAAAATTGGTTATCCAAATAGGTTATGTTATTTTAAACCGATTATATTTTTAATCGTCATGGATTAATGGATTTAAGGCCCTCAACTTTTCATTGACTATTCAAATATTTATTATTGATTACTTCAATCACTCCCTGTAAATATTTATGTTTTCACTCAATTTAATAATATCTAATTTCAACTAATGTTCTTCTTTTTTTAAATCCTTATTTAGGGGTGTTTTTTATTTCCCTTTCCCTCTTATTTATAGTATATTATATGAACACAATTTTTGATGTGGGTTTTCCACAAAGGTATTTTTTATCATCAATATATTATTTTTCAAGTAAAATTTCAAATTGTGAAGTTGTAATTTATTACAAGTGAGAAGAATATAAAACTACAATATTTTATATAATTTTATATTTAAAATATTGTATTATATGCAACATCAACTTTTATTGCATAACATGAAAGATTGAGTTTCTATAAAACGACACTTTAATATTAATACTATTTAAATGATATATTCCTAAATTATACATTAAATATAGTAATATAAATAATAATAAATAATTATAAAAATTTATTTATAATGTTATCAAACAAATAAAATATATTTATAATTAAATGTACAAGTTTAAGTAAAATAGTTATTTATTTATAAATACTATGTTTTTTTAATGAACTACATTTTATTTAATTTTGTAAGAAATAATATATTTAATTTTTACACAAATAGAAATTTAAATGAGATAAATAAACTACATATTTTATTTTGGAATGTCAACATTTGATAAAGATTAATTTTTCATATTTTTCTGAAAAAATTTCATTTTTGATGACTAGTGAAAAACATTGCATTATAGTTAAAAACATTAAAAACAATTATTTTGCATTAAAATATTTTTAAATTAACACTTGATAAGTAATTCATGTATGAAACTAATAATGGTCATTGGAATAAATTTTATACTAGAATTATATATGAAAATTTATTGAACCTTTGATACATTTTTACCTGACTTTTAGCCACATTTGTAGATTAGCATTAAACATAATTTTACACCTTCTTTGAATTGAATTTATAAATTCCAACATATATGGTAGTAATTGATATGATATATTTTGTCTAATATAATCAAGATAATTATTTGTGGATGGTAACATTTGAATTTTATTGAGCATGTTGAAAAATAAATTGGTTAATTATAGGAAAGAATAATATTATATTACAGTGAAATTACCCTAACAATTGTACTAATTTTTTTGATAAGTACTTTTCTACCGTAATCAATATTATTTATAAAATATGATATTATTTATGTCACATGTTTTATATTATGAAGTTTATTATATTTTAATTATAAAGAGTTAAAAGTGTCATATTCTAATTTTAAAAACAAAATCATTTTTCGTATAGGGTTATTCATAACATAAATTATACTATAAATATTAATTAAAAATATAAGTAATTAATATACATCTTCATAATTCATTTTAGTTTTTATTCATTAATATTTTAATTTAATAGTGACACAATGATGATTTTGTATTTGATTTATAAAAAGAAGGATATAATAAATAATATTAATAATTTTGAAATGAAAATAATTTTACTTAATTAATGATATGAAATAATTTATCAGCTAAATTAGTCATGTCAGTTTCATATTTTATTTATTTTTGTGATGTTTTCATGATGTATTGATATTATTAAAAAATTAAATACAAATTAGTATTAAAATTTACATAAATGATATTTTATAATAAATGATATTTTATTAAATGATAAAATATTTATAAAGTTATACGTATCGAAAAAATAACTTCAATAATGTCAAATATTTTATAAATGATCCAAATAAGGTTCTTTTGGAGTTTTATAGTAATTATATTAACCCTATAGTGTATGAAGACAACTAGACATGGTAGAGTTAAACTATTTAACAAGGGGTTAAACCCAAAGTATAAGGTTAACTTTGAAATATAAACATTTCTAAAATTAACTATTATAAGGTTATATCAACCCGTCCTTATATTATCCTCCAAATAATACAAATTTGATCTATTATAAGAAAAATATAAATTTATAAGAAATTATAATTTTATGATCATCAAAAAAGTACCTCTCACCTCTATTATAAAATGTAAATTCTCATTCTCTTTACATCACACCCTAAAGACCTTGTTATTGAAAAAAAATACCATTTTCTCTTACTACTTCTGTCATCTCATCTTAGAGTCAAAATATTGGGAGAAATCCAACCTAATGACTCCTTTTGTGCAATTACTAAGGGGACACTCAAAGAAGTTGTAATTGTTATAAAAATTCAATTCAATTTTCTTCTTCTTCTACATAATATTCCTATGTTGTTTCCATAAAAAATTAACAAATTAGGAAATATAATAAATTATTATATGTTTTTATTATTATGGTACCAGTATATTTCTCCTTTTACCCATCCTACAGAAAATAATATCAGCTTGTGTGAATATGTATGACTTACCATCTCCGTGTTGTCGTGTAAAATATTTTTCAATACACAATATTTATATGGGTATAAAGATGAATATAAAATAATTGAATAATAAATATAATTATCGGTTGTTTCTATAAATTTCAATTTCAATCCAATTCCATACCATTTAACCATTAATCAAATTATGTTATCTCTCGGGCATATGTAAGGCTTACTTTCTAGACGACATGATTAGATTAATGTTCCACATTCACCATTCAAGGATGATTATAAAAATATATATTAATAATAATTATGAAATATATGAGATAATAATTCTAATATAATATATATATACACATATATTTCATTCACATACTTCCATTCAATAAGATAAGAAAACAGTAACAATGTTCATGTGTTGGTACGACCTACCGTCTCCATGAACGGTGTATTCCATTTAATATATCTATCTATTCTATATATTTATATTCAGAATATATATTATATATAAATCATGTTATACATTTTAGAATTAAGTCAATCATGATCCATGTAATATAATCAAGAATAAGAATCCATAACACGTATGATAAACAATGAGATTATTACATGGAATGTTTTTTTCACATGGACATTATTAATAAATGAGAAATATAAAGTCATAAATGAATCAGATATGATATCATAAATATTATTATGATTCTGCAAGAAGTTAATAATTTCTTTAAAACCATTATAAGAGTGTTTTAGATATGTATGGAGAGTATCAGACCTAATGTAATGGAATTCCATATCACTTTTAATTTTCATGAGATATAAGCCATGATCACCCCCTATTTCATTCGTGTGGTGTATGTACTACCCCTATTGTATTTCATATCAGTAATTCATTTATATTAATGGAAAATAAAGAATAATTTAAAAATAATGGGATAATTATTTACTGTTTCAAAGTGGTATGAGACACTTTTAATGTTTAATGAATTAATCGTTTTTTTCATTTCAATATTCTATATTTTATCTAATAAAACTATTTATATAGATATAAAAGGATTATAAAATACATTTTATTTTAATTTTAATGATCATTAATTTTTTTTTAAAAATAATCTTCTTAAGGTTTTATTTCATAATCCCATTATTATTAGATATTGTTTATACATAAGTATCTAATGAGACAACTTTTTCGTCCACATCCTTGTTTTTCAAATGGTATTAAGGATTTATTTATATGGACAAGAATGTATTAAAATATTAGTTCATTTAATTAATTTCAATGTTGTATGGGACACATTGATTGAAAAATCCCTTTCAAATGTATTCTTTTATAAATTTTGAGGCTCTTAAATGTTTTCAAAGGGATATTTATCTCAAATAGTTTAATTGAATTTGTTAGATTATTTTCATCTACATCAATATAATTTATTGGATTTTATGCTTATCTATGGTTTATTATTTATGATAAATTGTATTAAAGGGTTTAGGATATGATTTATTGTGGATTGTCTAGTTTAGAAACCACACATTGTTTATGTATAAGGTATTAATAATTCATATACTAGTTTTGAATATGAATGATATTGCTGGTATTGTTTCACCTTTTTCATTTGAGGGAGGTATTGTACATAATATGGGATGGGTGGGACCCGATATATCCCCTCGATGCATCGGTAGGGGTCATTATAATAAATTAGATGGTGACAAACTCTTCCAATTTTTTTTTAAAGTTGTTTAACATTATAAAAATATAGATATTGACACCAATAAGATGGATTTGTACCCACATATGTAAACTACCACGAGGATAGATGTTGACAGTAGATATCATTAAAAAATAACATGATTGGGAAGATGTATGACATTATGCATTCCATCATTATGATATTAGTTATGGATATTCCATGTGATTATTCAATTAGTATAATATCCATGGTTATTCTTATTTTATATGGTTTTATTTATTTTTTCCATATTATAATGAATATTATTTTTAAAGGGATAGAGTTTCAGTTATACATCATTCTCTATGGTTTATGATTATTTAATTTTAATAAACCAAATTTTCATTGTTAACCTTACTGAGAATATGAGCTCAGCCATCTATTATGTAATATTTTCTAGGATTTCTTGAAGTGTGTTATGAATGAAATCAAGGGTTAAGCTTACAGAAAAAAGGAATTTTCAAGGTATTATCTATGTTGTATTTAATATTTTAAATATTAATCAAAGGTTCATATATGTAATCTATCTTCCAAGACTTGTAAACTGATAATCCCATTAGGATTTGATTCCTTGTAATCTTGCTAATGTATTAAAATAATACACCAGCTTCATGCTTATGGGGTCAGGATCATGTACAAATAGAAAATTGAAAATTATTGGGTTTCATATTTCATTTCACGATGGAAATGACTAACATACTTTCTAAACCTATCCCTCCCTCAATATGTTCTATTGACTATCTATGTAAAAAATTTATTTGATGAGTTGCACACATCATTGATCCTTATAATTTAGATAGGTTTGTTTTGGGAATTTAGAAAAATTTCTCAATAGGTGAAAAAACCCATCAAATAGGCCAAATTCAAGTCCTAAATAATTCTATCATCTAAGTTAATTAGAATAGGAAAAGAAGAGGCCATTATAGTCACACATATGAAATACCTTATACCCACCACAACGTCAAACACCACATCATACCATAGGGATCCACCACTTGAGAATTAGCAGAAATGACTTTTTAATAAAGAAGATCAAAGAGGTTAGAGGTGAATATATTTTTAGGATATGCAAAACTGGGTTTTTTCTTTTATAAATGACCAAGTCCGCAGATACTTCATCATGGTGATGGAAAAAGACTTAATTCAATTTCCAAATCCCATTAATCATGACAATGAAGGTGAAAAGGATCCCCATAACTATTTTCCCTCCCATAAAATGTTTGGGAACACCATAAATGATTATTTTGTTTTTAATGGCCTCATAAAAAAGATAGAGGAATCTAGGAAAGTGAATCTAAAATATTCTCTTGGACATTTTTTATGTGTTTCTTCTACTAATATGAAAGAGGAATGTGAGAAGAAATATAATAACTGAAATTGAGATTAGAATTTTAGTGACTATATGGTCTAAGAAACAATCATATAGACTCATTAAATTCTACAAATAGACTTTAAAGAACTAATCCATCCTTCTTTTACTTCCTCTACAACAAATACAGATTTATCAAAAATCATAGTCCATTGAAAATGAATACCAAAAAAGTTACATGGAAAAAAGGATAAATATAAAATAAAATATGTTGGGTTTTTCTCAAGGCTATTGTTTTCCTTGACCTTATAAGACTTTTGATAACCATCTCAAAAGCACTAAAACAGCCCTTCCAAATGACACAATTAGAGTTGACCCATTAAAAAGAATAATCATTATATGAGAAGTTTATCTTTGTTTACAATAATTTTATTCACTTAATGGATCCCTTCTCAAATGATGGGTATGATTACGAAACCAATATCCACGTAATTGATTTGGGAACTGAGGGAATAGGTAATCAAGGATGAGGATACAGGGGAAGGCATGGTTGTGCTAGGATCCCCTACATAAACCATTCCCCCAATCAAATAGCCTATGTAGATGAAACTCATGGTAAATCTCTCTGGTGAGATCATAATGAAAAAGGAACATCTTCTTCCATGTATGGAAAGGTCTACCGTAATATGATAATCTTGTAAGACTAGTTATATGATACACTACCAGCTCATGGATATGTAACATGACCCAATCAACCTAATTCCCCAAGAACATAATCACTTCCTACACCAATTCTAAGGTATGGTCCTTCCACATTATGAACAACATATCTTATGTAAAATGCAATAGAGAATACCCATGAATGGAAGGACATAACACTGTATTATAAGTATAGTGTTTTGAAGAAAATAGCACAAGTACCAGAAAATATATCATTCATAGATGCCCTAAGCCTATCAAGAGACCTCGGCGAAGCACTCCGAGAGTCCTTGTAAAGTCCTCAAGTGTTTTATGTTGAGGTTGATTACATAGAGGCTTACTATATAGTGAATGATCGGGTAGAATATCATGTGTTCATTTCATTCATATAGAATGATAGATATTATATCTTACAATAACATGTGAGTCTCTTACACATATCTAGTATAATAAATGATATTGATGTCCTATAGGATTTTATATAAAATTGATCGTGGATTATCCTCATTTCAGTCTGGATGTTTTGACAACTAGTTGTTAATAAATCTAACTGGTCTCCCTATACTCTGATGTTATAGGGTTATGAAATGAATATGAAATAACCACTTTCCTAATTTGAACAGAGAACTCAGTTTAGGGATATTGTGTCTAATTCATAGTTCATGGTTGTGCAATAGGATAAAAATTTATTATTTTTATAGAAATATTGTGGATATATTATAATGAATTAATTCCTTTATCATTCTATGAATGATTCAAATAATACGGAAGAAGTAAAATTATGGAGTTGTCTGGTTAAATATCCCTATTAAAATATATTTAATATTAGTATATTGATACAGGGTTCTATTAGAAAGATGGAAAATGGTCTTCGGTGGATTATGTAACAAGAATAAATTCCCTGAGTGGTTTCGTTATACATTATTACTATTAATAAAATGTAAAGGGTGAGAATCAATCCAAGAAATCTTTTAGTGGGTTCAATATTTTCAGTCTGGGAAACTGAACCTAAAGACATAAGAAAATTTGTTAACTCTCCAAGCAGTTATAGAATACAGGTTGAAAATATCTTCATTCCATCCCCTATGATTAAAAAATATTTCTCCATTATAAAATAGTGAAAATTTCACATCCATGACATATTTTAACAGTAATTGTAATTTTATTTCCATTATTGTTTAATTTTGGGGGTTTCCCATTCATTTTTGGTGGAATGGGTGAGTTTTCATGATTTGGGCCAAATTGTGATCTCAATTCCAGATATAAAAATAAATTTTGTTTCCATTATTACTCCTTCATTTTTCGAAAGTTTATATCCATTCCAATCACTACTTGGCATACACTGACCTTTTGACACCAGCATATAAAGTTGGACAATTTAAAAATCTATAGTCATGGTGGATTTGGATTTTTATTTAATGGATTGGGCCTGCCCAAAAGCCCATTTCTAGTTTTAAAAATGTTATTTGTATATTTAATAACAAATCCATCCGTTACTCTGTTTTGATGATTCCATTCCCCACTCGAAGCTAAAATCATTAGCCACATCCCCATTACCTTTCACACATCATTGGATCTCTTGTGCATTTTTAATTTGGGTCGAGCTTCACAGGGTCTCAAACCGTTAATATTTGAAGAGGTAACTTCTTTCATTCATAACTCCTTCATTTTTAATAATTTCCCCCATTCAAGTTCCTTCATGATATCCTATTAATTTTTTAAAACTCTATTGAATGTTTGGATATTTTAAAATTCAGTTATAGGTGTATATGTGGATATTTCTTCAATATCTATCAAGTAAGTGGGTCTCCTTCATTCTTCTTTCATTTTTCCTAGGGTTTCATTCAATTTTCTTAGGGTTTCTTCCCTTATCATTAAAATTGAAAATTTTGGAAATTATGGTTCCTAACATATGGTTTATCATTATGTGTTCTTGGTCTAGTATTCTGATCTTAGGTTCAATATACCTTCCATGAGGTGCGGCGGTGGTGTGATTGAATTTTCACCCAAATGGTTTAAGGGTTTTTTTAATTGGGTAGGTGATCCATGTGTAAAAAATTTATGTGAATTGGAATTATATTTTTATGATATTTTAATGTATCTTTAATTTTATTTTTTCTATGAAAACATGTGTAAGTGGAGTTTGTAATGAAAAGGAATTTTTACAGCAAATTTTATGTCAAATTAGGGGTGTTTTCTTAGAAATATTTTAATATATCAATTTGGGATCCCCTATAAATACAATGTTTATTTTATTGAAATCTAAAAAGACTTCATGTAATGTTTTTAATGTTTAACCCCTTTGGTAGTTTTTACTAATATGGGTTTTAATGTTGTTTATTGAACTTTTGATCTTTAAGTGCCATGTTTGTTTAAAAATGGAAGGTTTACAAAGATAATTTTTTTTGGTTCACATGGGGCAGCCCTAAAAATGATTTCTTGGTTTCATTGAAATTTATTTCGGCTGAAACTTCTTTTTTGGTTACTTTTTAGTATTCACATGGTATTCAAAGTGGTGATTTCAATGAGTTTTAGACGCAAAACAATGCATGATTTTTATGGAAACATTTTTTTAAAAATTAAAGTGTTTTATTGTGTGATTTATGTTGTTAAAAAATTTTATATATACTGTACTTATTTTATGTGACCATTAGTGGTGTTTTAAATGAAAAAAAACTTTTTTAGCATGATGAAATTGTTTCATGACAAAGGGGGAAGCTCGAGTACCTAGGTGAGGAGGACACGTACTAGTACGTCTATTAGAACATATGGGTTTTCCCCTATTTCACTTAGAATTTGTATAACGAAAACTCTAACTAAACTCTATGAATTATTATTGGGTTCCAATAGGGTATGGTTATGTTATCTACTAGTTTTTCATGCACGATAACATATTTTACTATGGTTACCTTACACTGAAGTACGAGGTACATGGGGCCAGAGACTATCTAATACCTTGGGGTGTCCTCAATTTTGTTACTCATTGGATTTGTGGTATTTAACCTTCTATTATGGTTTGTTCAGAAGAATTTTATATTGGATAACATGACTATTTTAGTGTGTTAAAACTCTGAAAGTTTAATCTTGAAAACTGTTTTCAATTCAATGTAGCAATTCTTGAAATTTTTCACCACTTTTCTTTTCATAATAAAACTACTTTCTTTTCACCATATATTTAATGCACATTTAAATCATTGGGTGGTATAATATTGGTATTAGGATCACACTCTACTTACACCCCTTGGGATTAATTAGAATTTATTATTCTTGACTCAAGTAAAGATAAGGCTTTGGGTGATGGTGGTTCGGTGTGTTAGTTCCCATCCATGGGGCGGAGTTGTAGAGACGACTTGTGGGTGATAACCCCTTGTCATGTGGAGTCATTATAGATGTTTTGATGCTTTTTTCGTTTCTAATTAGACCTCATACAATGTAATCAATGACATGTATTCAATTCTGGTTTTTTCTTAAGACTTTTTTGTGTGAAAATTCCAGTTTTATATTAAGGATTGTTTTTATTTTTTTATATATTCATACTCGGGTAAATAGTTTCCAAACCTAACTGCCTGATATAGAAGAAATTTTTCCAGGCCATGGGGATGAAGAGCTCCATTATGGCCTTACCATGAGCTGGGTTTGCTGCTAGTATTGGTGGTGACCAAATTCGGTTCGTGACAAAATGGAATTAGAGGAGGTTAATGTTTTTGGGTTATATTATTATTTTGGGATTAGTTGGGATAGATAAAAGCTAGGAAATTAAGGGATAATGTTTTAGTCTCCTGTAGGGACCCTAGCCCACATATATCGTGGAATAACATGAGTCACCAGGGGACATTGGAATTGTCTAATTGAATTCACTTCTAGGTGAGACGTGTGGGCTGCAAACCACACGTGGACTCCGGGCGGGGGTGAAGTAGTTGTTTCTTTTATTACTGAAATGTGTGTATTTTATTTCTATATGTTTTAATTGAGTAAAATTTTCAGAATTGTTGAATGAATTATTATTTTGTGAATGTTTCATTTTGTAACAACATGCCTCCCTAGAAATCTCCCATGCTCACTTAGGAGGAAGGTGAAGAATGTTCCACCACAGCGATTGATCATAGGTTAGTCGAAGCTGTGGTCCGGGTTGTCCAATAATTTGGAAAGAGAACAGATCAATCTTTTATTATTGTTATGGAAGAAGAGACAGGTCCTAGAAAAGATAAAGCACATTACTTTTAAAAAAACCTTATACCTTCTAAAGTAGCTCAGAATCCCAGGAATAAGAAGAATGGATCTAGAAGATCGAGCGTATATTTGAGTTTCTGAAAACAAAATACCCAAGGATATAAGGGTGTTGTGTGCATTGTTTATATTGAAGGGTCCCAACCGTAAGTGGTGGGAGTCAGTGCTTCAGACTGGGATGAATGCACATATGTGATTGGGATATCTCAAGGTCGTCTTCAATGAACATTACTACCATGAGGTCTTGGAATATGCCAGGTCCAGTGTGGTCATGGAACTTGTTCGGGGAATCATTATGTGGTAGAGTATGCCATCCATTTTGCTGAGTTGGTTCAATATTCCCATGAAGTCATATCGAATGAACAATTAAAGGCCTAGAGGTTTCAGAAAGGCTTGATTCCATAGATATACTTTAAAGTTTTCTTGATCAAGATGAGGACATATGCTATGGTCATTGACTGGGAATGTATGGTGAAGATTTATAGGAAAGGAAGATCATTTTTCTATGGTTCAGTATTAGTAGTGGGCAGTGGTATCCCTTCAGAGAAGAAAACGAATCGGGAGGAACATGTGAAGAAATGAGGGGGCAGTTCAAGACACTGTTCCAGGAAATTATTGTCTGTAGCTTCTAATGTGATATTGGTCTTGTACCCCCAGTGTGGAAATCACATGCACATCCATGAATCATGCCAACTCCCTCTAAATCCCTGTTACCAGTGTGGTTGCATGGGTCATTTACAGCGCTTCTGCGGGATGGAAAATCCACTTTCATGTGGGGAAGGTTCAGTGGCTCCAAGAAGAGTGCCAGCATAGTCTTAGCCATCGAGGACTGGAGGATCTCAATTTGGTGGCCATGGTGGTGGTGTTTGTTCATCCTCTAGGTAGATCCCATTTATGGAACAACCACAAACTAGCAGTAATCCTTAGGCAGACACTAGAAGTCTCCATGCGTTGGATTAGGAACCAAGAGGATCAAAGGCGGGACAACTGACTATTCGAGGTATTGTATTGATCACATCTTCTATATCTGCTGATCTTTTTGATACTTGTTCATATATTTCATTAATTTCAACCCATTGTGTGGACATGCTGAATTTACCAATAGAGTTGTTGTCTTTTTGCGATGGAGGTGGTGACACCACTAGGAAAGAAGGAGAAGGGTCTCAGGTGCCCCTCATGTGCGCTTTCTGTGTCAGGGGTTGAGATGGAGTGGGAAATCATGGTCCTAGATATGGATTTATTTGACATAATACATGGAAGGGATTGTCTAGTACACATATAGGCCCACATTGAATGGTAGAGACAGTGAGTGAGTTTCACGACACCTGATGGGAGTCGTCATGATTTTCGATGAGAATGGAATCCTCGACTGGGTCACAGAGGACCTCCACTCCCAGAGTTGGGAAGTATTATCTTCTAGTTATAATAGATCTCACAAAATGTTGATATTATATCCCCTGAAGGTGCACTACATCATGTAGTGAATGAGTTTTGAGAGGTATTATTGGATGAATTTTCAGCTTTTTTCCTAGAGCGGGATGAAGAGTTTTCGATTTATCTAGCACCGAGAACACATCTGACATATATTCCCTCTCTTCACTTATCCCCCCAACAAGTAGAGGGAATTAAAGATATAGTTGTATGAAATATAACACAAGGATTCATTCACTCAAGCATCTCTCCATGGGCCTCTCTTGTGTTTTTTATAAAGAAGGCTGATGGATCCCTCCAGTTGTGCACTTACTATTAGAAGATGAATATGGTAACTATTAAGAACAAATACCATTTTCCTATAATATATTATTTTTAACATCAATTGAATGTTGAATAGTGGTTCTTAAAAATAATATTTCATTTGAGATACCATCAACTCAGTGTGAAGGAGTCAGATATTCCTAAGAAAACCTTTAGAAACAAGTACAACCACTTTCATTATTTAGACAGGCCCTTCGGATTGACCAATGATCTAGTGGTCTTTATGGAACTCATGAACATGGTGTTCCATAAGTATCTGAATTCCTTCGTTGTAGTGTTCATAAATGAAATTCTAGTATACTCTGGCTCTAAATATTAACACGAACATCACTTTCAGATCATTTTGGGAACCATGAGGGATCACCACCTCTATGCAATGTTTTCAAATAGCACTTTCTGGATCAGGGAGGTGAAATGTTTGTGGCATGTGATCATCGAGCATGGGGTTTTAGTGGAACCTGAGAATATCTGTGTGGTCATGTCATGGGAGAAACAGAATAATGTGTTTGAGATCGGGCGATTCCTTGTCCAGGATGGTTGTTACAAGGGATTTGTTCGAGTTTTTTCTCGGTAGGATTCACCAATGACCGCGCTCACTCGAGAAGGGGTTATGTTTTTATGGGCCCCATAATGTCAGGTATCATTCAAGGAGATGAAGTGGATGTTTATTACCACACCTATGTTAATTTTTCCTTATACTGGGAACAATTATTTTGTTTATTGTGATGCTTCATGTATGGGTATTGGGTGTGTGCTTATGCAGGATGATCACATAGTGGCGTATGGATCTCTTCAACTATGAACACACAAAAATAATTACCCAGCCCATTACATGGATTTGGATGTGATGATGATTTTTGTGAAGACCTGGGGTCACTACCTCTTTGGAAAGATGTTTTTGGTTTACTCTGATCACAAAATTTTGGCCTATATCTTATCGCAGAAGGACTCAACATGAGGTAGTGTCGTTGGATCGAT
Organism: Viscum album; assembly: GCA_963277665.1. Lineage (NCBI taxonomy): Eukaryota > Viridiplantae > Streptophyta > Magnoliopsida > Santalales > Viscaceae > Viscum > Viscum album. The sequence goes on along the minus strand of OY728133.1, from coordinate 2,056,378,519 downwards.
TAATTGCAGCGGTTCGACATTGAAATTGTCCATACCCCAGGAATGGGTAATGTGGGGGAATATACCTTGAGTAGAAGAGTTATAGTGTAGTCTTTGAGGAAGTCAAGTGATGAATGAGCATTGGTGGGACTCTTTGTTTAGATGCATGTGGAGATGAGAGAGCATAATAGAGGTGCCTTCATATAAGGAATCTAGTTGATACCTTCTATGCAAGAGTTGATTAAGTGGGAATAGCTTAGTGATGAGCCTTTTAGTTGTTGAGGTAGTTTCTTCACGGTGGGGAGATATCCTTTAATTGGTCTTCATCCCTAGAGGGAATATTATGATTCAAGGGCTTCTCTATAGTTCCATCATCTTTGTGGAAGGTGGTGATGCAGGATAGACACCAATCTAAGTGGGCTCTATATGGGTGCCAAAAGGATGAATTATGATGTTCGAATACATTTTTTGTGTTTAGGAATGTGTTGGGACATTGTGGACTTGGTGTCGAGATGATACACATGCCAACAAGTGAAATAATAGAATCCGAGACCCTTCGGTTTTCTCCAGCCATTAACTATTCCTACCTGGAAGTGTGACGATGTCTCCATCGACTTCCTTGTTGGATTACCTCATACACCTCAGGGTAAAAATTCAATTTGGGTGGGGACAGATCCTATGAACAGTTCATCCCATATCATTATGATAAAATATATAGCTAAAGTGGACGAGTTGGGCCTTTTGTATATTTAGGGAGGTTGTGATAATCCATGGTGGTCCATCAATTTTTTCCTCATATAGAGACCCATGTTTCACTTCACAGTTTTTGGAATGACTTTATATGACCTTGGGTTCTCAGACTAAGATGAGCATGACATACCATCCTCAAAATTATGGTCAAACAGAACGGGTGAACCATATTTTGAAGGACAATATTCGTTCATGTGTTTTAGACTTCTTAAGTTCATGGGATAGCCATTTGGGGTTGGTTCAGTATTTTTATAATAACAATTACCAATACTCAATTCGAATGGCTCGTTTTGAGTCACGGTATGGTTGGCCTTGTCAGTCCCACTGTGTTGGGATGAGGTAGGTGACACCGCACTGCTGGGGTCGAGCCTGGTTTAGAAGACGTATGAGAATGTCAAGTATATCAAATAACTCATATTGACAGCTGAGAGTGTCCATAAATCATTTGATTATTGAAGGTCTAGATACATAGAGTTTTCAGTAGGTGACAAAGTATTCTTGAAGGAGGCCTCTCGTTTGGACCATCATCGATTGGGGATGCAAGGGAAGCTGACGTAGCAATACGTCAGCCCTTTTAAAATTTCATATCATATTTGAAAGGTATATAATAGGTTGAACTTAAATTCTTAGTTTTCATCTAACCACAATGTCATCCATGTATCCAAATTGATGAAACACAACCCAGATCCATCCCATGTTCTATGTTGGTAAGAACCAGAGATTCAGCCTGACTTTTCAGTTTTTGAGCAGCCAGTGAAAATATTGGACTCACAAGAGATGGTGCATTGAGGGAAGTCTATTCCACTATATTGGTTTCATTTTAATAATTATAGTTATACATATGAGACTATGGATCAATATTCATGGGTTGAGGAAGAGTACCCATTCCTTTTTTCTGATCAAGATTTAGGATGACTTTTCGTGGAGAAAATTCATTCATGGTTGGGATAATTGTCACATCCATGACATATTTTAAAGGTATTTTTAATTTAATTTCAATTATTTCTTTTATTTTTGGGTTTTCCCATTCATTTATGGTAGAATGGGTGAGTTTTCATGGTTTGGGCCAAACCGTGAGCCCATTTCCATATTTAAATACAAATTTTTCCATTATAACTCTTTCTTTTTTCAAATTTTTTTATCCATAACAATTCCAATTTTTTTACCCAATCCTACTAAAACAACCATATTTATTTTTACCATTTATGCATATATAATAATGGCGGATTTGGGTTTCTTTAAATATATTGGGCCTACCCGGAAGCCCATTTCCAGTTACAAAAACAAATGTTTTATATTTAATAACATATTCATTGTTTAATTTTTAATAGTTATCCCATCTCCTACTTGAAGATAACATCCTTAGTAGCGTCCCTATTATATTTACCCCCTCTTTTAGCTCTCTTGAATCATGAACAATGGAATACCTTCATAGGAGTTCTCAAATCGTATAGATTTGAAGAGGTAACATCTTTCTTGCATAAATCTTTTATTTCTCACTATTGTTCCCCCATTATTGTTAATTCATGATATCACTGTTATTATTAGATCGTCCATTGAATGATTGTTTGTTTTCAAATTCATCTTCTGGTGTATCTGGAGAGATTTCATCAAGATCCCTTAAGTAAGTAGGTCTCCATCATTCTTCTATCATATTGCTTTGTGTTTTATTTAATTTTATTATATATGCATCCCTTATCCTTGTGGTTCATAATGTACATAAACTTGGGATTTCAATCCCAGGGTTTAAATTTTGGTTTTCTTGGTCTAATATTATGATTTTAGGTTCAATATACCTTCCTTGAGGTACGGTGGTAGTGCGATTGAATTTCCACACAATGGATTCAAGGGTTTTCGTTAATTTGGTAGGTGATTACAGGTTTTTGCAATTTCTATGATTTGGAATGTTGTTTTTATGAAATTTTCATGTTAATTTTAATTTATTATTTCTATGAAACCATTTTTAGTGTGGTTTGTAATGAAAATGAATTTTTAGTTCCAATTTAATGTGAAAAAGGGGGGTTCCTAGAAATATTTTAATTGTTCAATTGGGCCTGCCCTATAAATACATAGTTTATTTTACTGAAATTTAAAAGGAATTGAAATAATATTTATAATATTTAACCTATTTGGTTGTTGCTTTAAAATTTGGTTTTAATGGGGGTTTTTTAACATGTGAACTTTAAGTGCCATGTTTGTTTAAAAATGGACGTTTTACAAATATAACATTTCTTGGTTCACACGGGGCTACCCTAAAATTTATTTGTTGGTTTCTTTGAAATGTATTTGGGATTTTACTTCATTTTTGGTGACTTTTGAGTATGCACATGGTATAAAAAGTGGAGATTTCAAATACTATGGGGTGCAATACAATGCAGGATTTTTTAAGAATCATTTTATTAAAAATCAAAGTGTTTTGTTATGTGTTTTAAGTGCTTTAAAATGTGATTTGATAATGTATTGAATGTATGTGAACATTAGTGGCGTCTTATATGAATATGAATTTTTTTATCATGATGAAATAGTTGGAGCACAAGGGGGTGAGCTCGGGTACCTAGGTGGGGTGGATATGTACTAGTACAACTAGTGGATTAGATGGGGTTTTCCCTACTTCACATACAATTTGGATAACAACAAATCTAAAAAAACTATATGGATGATGATTTGAGACTGAAAGTTTTTGTTAATGTTCCCTACTAGTAGATAATTCACAGGAATGGATTTAACTATGGTTACATTACATTTAGGTACATGGTACATGGGGCATGAGACTATTTAGTGCCAAGGGGTGTTCCTGATTTCATTGCTCATTGGATTTGTTGTATTTACCATTTTAGTAGGGTGAGTTTGGATGTATATTACAATATATAACAAGACTATTTAAATGTGTTAAGATTCATAATGTTTATTCTTGAAAATAGTTTTCAATTGAATGTTGTATTTCTTGGAATTTGTCACTGCTTTTCATTGCATAACAATACATCATTATTTTTCACCTTGTATTGAATGAACATTGGAATCATTGGGTTGTATCCTATTTTTCTCTAGATCACACCCTAATTAATTCCTTTTGGTGTAAGTAGACTCTATTATTCCTTACTAATGTAATGGTAAGGCTTTGGGTGATGGTAGTTCGGGGTGTTAGTTCACATCCTTGGGGAGGAGTTGTGGAGATGACTTTTGGGTGATGACCCCTTGTCGTGTGGAGTCCTTGTCGATGCCTTGATTCTTTTTTTATTTGTATTATTATCTCTTCTAGTATATTTAGAGATAAGTATTCAATTCTGTTCGTTTTATTAAGACTTGTTTGGTAGGAAATTTCACCTTTATATTATGGATTTTGTTCAATGATTTATACATTCATACTCAGGTATATGATTCCCAATCCTAATTTTTTTATACCTGGGAACTTGTGCCTGCTCTTGGGGATATGTAATTCCCTTCAGCCCTTGCCATGGGCTGGGTTTGGTGCCAGTACTGGTGGTGACCATATTTGGTTCGTGACGGAATAAGATGTTCCATTAATGGAAAAAATAAAACGATTCTTGATTCACAACCCATAATCTTTTCTTAAAATAATTAACAATACCCTTCAACATAAATTGGTATATAAATGGTTGAGGCCTTTTCTAGATGTAAAAATAATGACTCCTCCCCTAGCTTTGATATTCTTGCTTCATCACCTACACTCTGAGCAAAGGTAGAATATGTAAAACATGTGGAAGAGGAATAAGATGAGGACATCAAGGATATCCCGATGGATTTTGAGGAAGGATTCTCCTCGAATATGGATGAACATAGAGTGAAAAATATTGTTACTGTGGAATATTCACAACCCACCTTGATTATTATAGACATGACTCTTATAGAAAAATATTTATATAATTCCTTTCCGAAGATACATAGGAATGCGTTTTCATGGAATAACACAAAGATTCCAATCCTTTAACACAAGGTGGAAACTCATTATTTGGATTTTTAGATGATCATTAGGGATACAAGAATACAACAAGAAGAACAAACCTAACTCATGCCTCCAAAATTGTGCCCAAATTAGACAAGGTCATCAGGACTGACATCATCAAAGAGGTCTAATATCCCAATTTGATTTCAAATATTATCCTATTGAAAATTAATAATGATCTTATAATAGTTTTTATTTACATTACGAATGTAATCTAGAATTTTCCAAAATATGACTTTCGATCTCCAATCACATAACTATTGATTTCTGAAACCATCGGTTTTCAGGGCCTCTCTTTAATGGATGGATATTTAGGGTACAACCATATCCATATGGCCCAATGAGATGAATATTCCACAACATTTAAATACCCCGATTGGTATTTTTTTATTTGGTGAATCCCATTGCATTGAAGAATTTCAATCGCACATACCAATGTGTATTGAATTTAATCATCAAAACTTTTTTGGGAATATATGTTGAATGTAAAATTTATGATATAATGATGAAATAAAGGCAATGTTTAGACCACATTGATGACATAGATATAATCATCAATTAGGTGTTATAACATAACATGAGGATGAACACCTTGAAATGTTATTTCCGGGTCACCTCTGAAAAATTGCTAAGTGTTATTGTATAAAAAAACAACATTGATTTTTATTCTAAGATAATTAAATATATCATTGGTGTTTTTCCTCCTCAAATCCTTAAATATGTGAGCGGACCTTAAGGACCCTTTCCATAAATCTGACGGTTCATAGAAAATCTAGAAGGAATGTGTTTTCCCTTCAACAAATTGATGAATATGTGGTCACATATTAGTGGTCCAGTGATTACCAAGAATAATTTGACTCCCTCATGAAATATATACATATCCCACTAATTTTAATTCCATCTCTAGAGGGAAATATACTCATTATTTATGTTAATTCCTCTTAGATATCACTAAGATTATTCCATTCCCAATAGAATGATTCTTTGAATGAAAAAAACTTTTATTATCTCATTTAAACCAAGCTCGACAAAGGTAGTCGATATTCTCATATTCGGAACAGTTATTTGGAATTATTCTTTGAAGTTAATAATATGTGACACTATCTTTGCCATCATAATTTTTACTTGGTTTCAAGAAATAACCCTCTAAAATTTATCCATAGTCTTTATATGCTTACAGGATGTCTGGAACGGTGGGAAGTTACTCTCCAACACATTGATATATAGTTTTTGCCTTAGAATGTTGAGAATGGAAAGGACTTGGTAGATTTACTTGATAATAAACCATCTAAAGAAGATACATCCTTAAATACTAAACCATATGATGAAGGAATATTATCTATTCAAGAAAACCCCTAAACATTGGAAATGTATTTCGACCATGTGTCAAGGAGTTCCATAGGGAGGAAAATGGAAGACCCAAAACTAAATAATGTCATAATAGAGATTTGTGTTGTCTCCCACTAAAATTCATTGTTTTTATATCCCCTTCTATTATTAGATGGTGTCATTAACAATGATGAAAAATAGCTGGCATTCACTAAAGTCCTGGAATTGGCACTCCAAATACCAGTGAACCACCATGATGTGAAGGGTGACTCAATTTTGGTAATAAAATAGATATAAGAGGATTAAATTTTCATAAAAGAGGAGTTACTCTTCCAATGTGATTATGTCTGAGGCTTAATGGGAGAATTTCCCTCGAATCTAACATATTCATTCATACCACGATAAAAAACTCCCATGAAAATGCATTGAAAAATGTAGTGATAGCTCTGGAAGATCCAAACCAAGAATAAATAATCATTAGTATTTCCCATAATTGTGCGGTCTCAACTTTTTAAAAATAAGAATAGTGGAAATTAATGAATTCATCCCCAACCTCTCTCCGTATGTTGATAGAACATTATGGACAAAACTGTAATGTAATAATTTCATGAAAGAGTACTTCTATCAGATAGTGATGGGAAATAGAAAATATATTGATGAAGGTCCAATTTCATTCCTTATAACGAATAAATAACGTAAGAATACATTAAAAATAAGGATTCAATTAGATTCACATTAGATTCATCTATCAGCAATAAACTATAACTGTTATCGGACAAGATCATGAAAGAGTTTGTGGTGCCAAAAAGTTGAGGTATTGGATTTGTGATCAAATCTTATTTATTGGATACTTATTGCCTTTGATGATATAGGATGGAATAGATTTCAATACAAAGTCTCATCCCTTTCAAGTGAATTCCAATTTCAACAATCAACACCCTGGAGGTAGTACATACATCCATGTACTCCCATTTATTTTCTGCATCATGAATGAATATAGTTGACACTTATCCTCCATCCATGACTAATAAGTTCAAGTATATCATTAATTCTTCTAAATTATTCTCTAAATGGGCTATTGAAATACTTCTCAAAAGAAGACATGGCCAAAATATTGTCAAATTCATCAAAACCTATATCACTACCATATTTGGTGTCCCTCAAAGAATATTTTTTGAAAATGTCAATAATTATATTCTATTGAGTCAGAGAATCTATATCATAAATATAATATCAAATTAAACCATTTTTCCTACTATCATGTAGTGGCCAATGGAATGATAGACTTTAAAAAACCATGTCAAATATACTTTAGAAGAAGGTGGATAAATATAAGAAGTATCCACCAGGACAACTCTTTCATTCCTTATGGTTTTACCAAACTTGGACACAGACTGCCACATGAGAAACCCTATATTCACTAATATACGGGAGAGCAGCAGTCCACTATGACCCATACAATCAAATGAGAATCCCTATATTCACTGATATATATGACATAATCAGTCCATCCCATTGAGGTTAAGGTTACATCACATTGAGTAGTCATCTATGATTATCTATCCACAAATTAGAAATCCCAAAAATGATAGGATGAGTTTGAGTTACTGGATAAAATGATATTTTATAACTGTTATCATTTAAAGACCAAAAAAATTTGAATAATATATGTTATATTAAAATATTTTTTACTATGTCATAATCAATAATAATATATAAGTGTAATTGAAATGTGAAAATTAGGTTTGGAATGTTGCTTAATATGACCTTTGTAAATAGTAATAACATTTTAACGATGTAATTATTGTTTATAAATAGAATCAATAGAGGTTCTTGAAAACTAAAAGAAGAGCTGATGGACTAATCTAGTAGAATACGGCCATACAAATCCGATTTTTTCAGACCATGTGAAGGCGGTAGAGTTATCAGGATTTTCTCTGGTCCAATCCCAAACTGTGATTCGACAAGTGATTCTTGAATGAAATATTCTACGAGAGAAGTTCTATTTAGTAGATATTACCACTGGATAAATGTTATCTGAGCCACCCCAAGAGTCAATCACCATCACACACCATACCCTTAGGTCGTATGTGAGTGTTTTATGGTGTTATGTGTCCAGAAATTAGATACTAAAAATGTAATCCCACTATTTAAAGAAATGTATTATTTAATAATATCAATTTTTAAAATTGTTTTACATTAAAATTGAGATTGAATTTGATAAATTGTTTTTGAGGTAAAAATTTTACATTCAAAGGCATAAATTTGTATATTAAAATATGTATTTATTATAAATATATGTTATAATTCAATAGTGTAAAAAAAAATTTAATTACAAATGATAAAATAAATGTACATTTTTCATGTGTCCAAAAGTTTACTATGCATGTTACTTTTCATTTTATCTGTTATATTTATTTAAATAATTTCATATTTTTTTGATAAAAGTTAAAATTATTATATTTAGAGAATTAAAATGATAAAATAAATATTATATTTGAATTCATATGGTCAATATTAAGGTAATGTGAATTTATGATATCATTAAAAAATATTTTGTTTTTTGTGAATAGTAAAAATATGGTTCTAAGTTTTCAGTATGTTTAATTACATCATTTGTTATATAATAATTATTTAATGACACTGGTAGAATACTAAGGAATAAAATATAAAATTTTGGGTCGTATGTGGAAAATACCATGGTAAAATTCCATGTTAATGCCCATGGTATGGAAAACACCACTAATGAAGAGTCCTCAGATATTACAAAAACTCCATCACTTTTGCTATAAATACCCACCAATTCTTCCATTAGATATCATTCCCAATTATCAATACATGAAGATAAAATATTATTAACTCCCAATGATTCTTATTAATATTTAATCTATCCCCCAAGGTCTCGATCATTGAGTTTTAGAAGTCACTCTTCAAGGTGTGGGAATCTACCACCCTTCACTTTTTAAGAAATCCTTTTATGTTACGCCTTTTTAATTTATCTTTTATTATGTTGGTATATGTCATTACATATCACAGTTACATTCCATATTATGAAAAACTGATTAAGGATAATTTTTCCTCTTATCAAATCATTTTAGGAATTTTTATGTGACGCCATTAGGCTACAAAAAATTCATACGAGAAATCTCAATGTATCGTTTCCTTTCGATTTACTTTTTATGTGATTTGTCTTCCAAATTTCAATAAAATATTATTAATTAAATTATATTCTATCCCTTGAAGATATTAACAATAATTTATTAGTTGTAGACCCTTTTCACCTCTCTTTAATTTTTTTAAAATCCAAGTTTATTAACTTTTATGCTTTGAGATTTTCGTCTCCAAATTTGTCTTTATTTATCCATAAATTCATTTATTTTAAACTATGATTATGAAAAACACTATATTCTCCAGTTTTATTCATATATATTTCAAAATGATATATTATATTTAGGGATTAACATAAATGAAACACACCTTTATTATTTATGGGTTTTAAAATGACATAATGATCTTGTTTTTAAATCATTTTCAAAAACACCATGATTTTGAATGAAACACATTTCTATTTTTATGCATGGGTTATTTATGAAATTTTTGATGAAGATATATGTGGTTCACATGAATATAAATAAATTTTATGGGTTCACCCTGATATTTCTCCAACACATTGTGTAATTAATTTAATCTCTAGATATGACATGTTTTATTATACCCCAGTGAATAACTTTTGTAATTCTTATCTCACCTTGGGGGTGGACCTTGATGATAAGCTTATGAATGTATAAATTACATTTTGTAGAAAAATTTAAATTTTATGATTTATGTTTTTTTATTTATGATATTTATTAGGTTCTCTTTTTCATGAAATATTGATATTCTTCAATTTCTTATCAATAATTCTAAAGATCACTTATAAATTAATTCAGTTATTTCCCCATACTAAGAATTTCTCTGACCCGTTACACTGATGTATGTCCCTAGGTTATGAGATGCAATAAATAAACTCATGATAAACCTTATTTAATCATTTCATGTGTTATAGAATAATTTTTTATGTTTTTATTTATTATGCACTATTTTTTATTGACACTAATCATTAAAATATCCTCTGTTTGTAAATTCTATGTAGATTCATGTAATAAAAATGTGGGATTCCATACATCACACTGAACTATAGATGAATTTTAAAGTATTATATTTCATCAAGAATATATTCCCCTATTCATTATTCTTAGGAGAATTCGTAGTGGTCATTGGGATTCTGATGATATGTCAAAAGAATTATCCAAATTATAAGCGAATGAAATATGAACCATACTAAATACACAAAGTACACTCTATTGGAGCTTATTCTTTGATATCAATGGATGGATAGATCACTATGAATCCAAAAATGTATGTTTCGTGAAATTTTTTTAATGAAACATAGTTCATCTTAAACGTAGGATTTTAAACTGGATAACACCATATTTGTCCATGATGCATGACATTAAACTCAGTAGCATCATCGTCATTATCATACAATGAAAAAATTTATGACTGGAGGTCCTAATCACATGACCTAAAACTAGAAAATCATTTTTCTTCACCACATGACATTAAACTATATGATTAGCATCTCCCTAAATTGATGCTATGAAATCCCCAAAAATACCATGAGTAGAAACTCTTTGTTGTCACTAAAAAATGGTTTTCTTCAATGTTTTAGCCTCACTGCCATCAATGTCACAACCTTGTGTAACATGAAACACCTTTTTCCTAGTGTTTGAATCAAACATTCATAGGGACATTTTTTATGAACAATTTGTGGATTGATTCTCATTCTAAATAGATATATAGTGAAACCCATATCTCTAATATCATGCCCATCTGTAAAGATAAAGAAACAATTTCCTCTTTCTCTGTATATGAAAAAATATACATAGGTAACTCTTCCAGAACATATGTATTGATTATTATATCATCTTATTTCTTAAGCCCAACCATTATTCTACAAAATATTAAATAACATTCCCCACATCAAAAACAAGTAGGTGTGGGGAACAATTTTTTAATAACTATGTGTAGATTGATTCTCAACGGTGTAAAATACAGAGTAATACCCAGATCACCAATTATGGGTATTTCCATGACCAAAACAATAAAAAAACCAAAATTCGTAGTGTGTATTAATGAAAGATGCATAGGAAAAATTTGATCAAGAACTATATGTGGCTTGATTTTTACCTCATCCAGATAGGTAGTGATGCACTAGTCTTATACCCTATCCCAACCGTATTATTTTCAACTTTTCAAATCAGTTCATATCCCTTCATACCATATTATTTTATACAACATACGATTCCAATAAATAGGTTTAATATATTTTTATCATATTGAGATACGCAATGACTCCCGAATATCCTATATCAGGTCTAGCTTCAAAATAAAAAAACACTTTACTCAATGTGTGTATGAATCAACATATAGATGGAACATTTCATGAACTACGTATGGCTTGATTCTCATCCCAATGTGATACATAGTGACACCAAAAACTAAAATCCTTATTCTTTACATGATTTTATAAAATAAATATCCCTTACAATTCCATGTGCATGAATTAGATCTGCATATGGAACCACTCTAGGACTTATGACTTTATTTACATTACAATAAGATATATAGTGATACCAATACATCAGGATTTAGGTCCAAACAACAATCTATAAATTATCAAAATCTTTTTTTCCAAATTTCAATGCTCAATTGATGTGGGGAAAATTCTTAAGAACAATATGTGGATTGATTAGTTCCCCAGAATTATATGTAGAGATGTTTAGTTCCTACACCCTATCTTAGACACTACGTAATCAACATTCCTTTGTCCTTCACTCATGATTCCATTATGCTATAAAATAAACCTTCATATTACCTTGATTCTCATTCAATGCATAGGTCACATGGACTTGGGATTTTGGGAAAGGATTTATCTACATGATAAAGGTATATCTATTCACCTTGGGGCTATCATGGTCATCTGTGAAAGATCTTAAAAGGAACACCAGACATCCTTGTTACATAATGGTATACTGCATGGTCCTTTAATAATTACATTTTGCCTGATTTTAACCCCTATGAGATATGTAGTGGCATCTAGATCCACAATCCTAGGCCCATCCACAACACAGGATTGAAAATCCTATACTCTCTTATGTACGCTTCATATCTGAATGAAGATATCCATTATGATTTCTCATTCAATGTGTCAACTAGGATCTATTAGACCTATGTGTGGCTTGATTTTTACTCTAAAAATATACAGTGTGGTGCTTGGTCCCTATTATATGGTTTAACAACATTGTCTTATTTATCTTTACATTAAGACACTTTTTTCTTTATCACATGACATTAAACTGCATGAAAATTTATCTTGATGCTTGACTTTAAACTGCACGATACATACAGAACTATGTATGGATTGATTCCCATACCATTGAGATACATAGTGAAGACTATGCCTAATATCCTAGTCCGATACAAGGTTTAAATAAAAATTTATCCTCTCATATGTTCAAAAAATGATATATATAGGATCTTTTATTTTGGGTCCTCTCATTATAGATCCAACATAGGAAGGTAGAGACTCCCCCTACTACATATGAGTCAGATATATTAATGGGAATCCAAAATCATGTGTAATATTGGTCTAAGAAATCCATTTGTGCATTAGATAGATCCCTTTTTTCATATCACACAACAATTAATGAATAAATTCAGATCTTCTTTATCATTCCTCGTCATCTAGTGGAAAAATATTTGATAAATAATATCTCATTTACTTATTAATGTACTGCATTCCCTAGTTATCCTTGCATAATTTTTATACATAACATTTTTGTTATCCAAAATATTCCACTATTTGAATATTCATTATGTTCCTGAGTTGTACTTTCACAAAAAAAACCCATATATTGTTTTTAAAATCATGGTAATTTACCTGTTTGGAGAAACCTCATCTTCCCCTTTATGCTTTGAAGTTAGTATGCATGAACCCATGATTTAAAATTAGTATTCATCCATTTAATATTTTTTCTAATGTACTTTCTCCCTACATAAATATCTCCAAGGCCATTGTTTACATTTTCCCCATTCATTTGTTCAAAGCATACATGAATAGTCTGGGGCCATTTGATGACATATCGACTATCATTTCCATATCATTATGGTCCTAGTCATATGACCTAAAACTACAATTACTGTACTTCCTTCATTTTTTCTATACCATCATACGTAGTCTATTCCCCCAATTCTTTGGAAATAATTACATGAAATACCACTTCTATATACAAGTACATTTCTCCATAGTAAAAAATTTGTTCATGGGGAGATCTGAATATCCATAAACATCAATCATCTTTTAGAGATTAAATGTCATAATTATTGTGTAATACTTTCAGTGACTTTGCAATAGGTTCCCAAGATGTCCTTTCAAATGTCACCCACATAATGGGTCTATCATCCAAATGATACAACAATTTTACTATGCACTTCATGCCCTAGTTAGCCTTACATAAAATATCAATCATAATGTGTATTTCAATTAGTGGAAACATAGTCCACAGGAGAGACCATCTATAATGATATAAGACATTTCCTCACATCATTTATTATATATATGTATCCTAAAATCATACCTAGAAAATTTATCATTATACACATGAATTTTGTAGGACATTTACAACCACATTACGATGAATGGGAGAATAATAAACCTTTTTATTCAAAGATAATGTTTTTCAATTATATCACCCTTAATATTATTGATACATGATATTAAACTATATAGAATAATGTACGTACTCCATTACATTATTCTGTATTTCATAATTCCATTTCCTCATTACTTTTATCTATATAGCATAACATCCTTGTTCTATGACCATAAACTACACTATCAATTCCTTGGTCACAGAAATTTAAAATAAATGATACAATAACCATTTTCAAAAAAAGTCCTCCACCTGACAATGTCCATCCCAAAAATTTTACCCTCTTACACTTGATTCATTCATGTAGGACCTATCTTCTCATTCATCCAAAATACCAATTTAGATAATCCCTTCATTCTCATAAATTATCCCTTAAAAAAACCACATATATGGGCTCCTATTCCAAACATTGCAGTGCATTCCTTAGTTATCCTTGCATAAGAATCCCACAAAATAGGTCTATCAGCTAGAGGATGATGTTGTTTGACTATACAGTACATGACCAAGTTTTCCTTTCATGAAATGTACCTCATTACCAGTTATTCAACTTATGGTAACTTTGTCCCCATGAGAGCATTCTGCTATTCTAGAATACGATTTTTTAGATTCAAAATCCACAAAATTGTGTCTCAAGATTCCTCTAGGGGTATCTCAACAATTTCAAATCATTCATGAATAGGAAACCTTTTTGGGTCCTTATTTCAATAATTATGGTCTTATTTGTTTAACGTAACATACTATCCTTTTTAGTCAGACTTGAATTGCATTAAAATTCCAAATATAATAAATTAAATACTGGACAAATTCAAAACCAATAATAGGTATTATGGAAAATATTTGATTCTTGGATCACTCAAAATAAAGTTTATTTAATTTAGTAAAAAATTGAGAAATTAAAATATAAATGGCTAAAAACATATTACGATAAAAACCCACAATGTTTGGCTTGATAAAAATATATGTCTCTCCCACTAATCCTACTTTATATTGAACTTAGGAAGAAATTTGGGAAATAACATAAAAAGACACAATTTTTATAGGGTTTTACATATCACCTTAGAAATAGTAAAAAAATTATCATTAATCCACATGGATTTAGAAAAAAAAATTAGAGTATGCTTCCAAACATAGAGAATCTCCAAAACCCAAAAGATGATGTTGGGATGCATCAATGTTCTCTAAAGATAACTTGGAACTAGATACATTTTGTTCTGTGAAAATAAAATTATATTGGGGGCTATTTTTGACCCTGTGAAATGTGTTCCATGAAATTTCCTATTTAATTGATGATGAAAACCTCACATAGACAACAAATTTTATGTTGGAGAAGAAAAACATATTAAATCTGAAAGAAAAAGCATACTAGATATTGATGTTTCGTAACCGAAAAAGTCATTTATGGGGATTTAAAAGTTCAAGGTGTAACTATGAATTTATCCTAGGGGTGAGTGATGGTATAGAAAATACCATTCCTAAGGGTCGTGATTGGATCCCGTCATTGATCTCAAGAAGGGGTACATGGAGGCATCACATACATTATGGAGCATCAGGTATGCCCAATTGATGCATGAAATTAACTCCAATCATTGTCATTGTACAATGTCCTTGAGATGAAAACTTCATGACCTACCTATGCATGAAACCTGCATGAAAATAATCATTCACCCAAGGACATGTATTTTATAATAAATTGGCCCTTCCGTCCTCATTTGGATGGAAAAAAATTCCCTAAGGACAAATACTGATATGATATCTCTAGTTCTTCATTCAAGACTTCTGAAATCATATAGGTAGTTTTGTAACACCTAAAGATAAGGTAATTAAAGAGTCATTGTGGAATTAAATCCTTCCCAATGTTTTAAATAAACAACACTTATTTTCTTCATTTCCTCAAACTTTGAGTAATGAACACCATCATGATGTTCCCTACCTCAAATATGGACATGTGAAAATTACTTCTAGGAATAACTATGGAGACCCTTGATTTCCTACACAAGGTTTAATGTCCTGACCCTAGTTACCTAGATTCAGTGCATTGTTACATAACATTGTCATGATCACAAAAGATCATGTCTCGAAAGACCGATTAGTTTAGTATCCATAGAAAAACTAGATAAATTAATAAGTTTTACATTACATTATAAAATGAAAAACTACCAAAAAATAGTCTCCATAGTCCACAATCATATCCCTTAGACTATCCCTATAGGTCAGCCATAATGTACTTCTTTGTATCCTAGGAAAAATAAAACATTGAAAGGGGTGAGCTCTGATGCTCAGTAAGGATAACAATATAGCAGAAACATTCATAAATAAGAACAAAAAATTTAAGGCAATGAAAGACTAAAATCAAAGACTTTCAAATATTTACTTCAGCATAATATGGAAACAAAAAATCAAATAATTTCATTTACTTATTCACATGTATATTCTACTAGTCGAATAATCACATGCTATATCAATAGCCACTTTCTTAATGATGGAATGCATAATAAAAGACTTCATGACCACATAATCAAGGCCATGTTCCAGGACTAAAAATAAGATATTTTCAAGGCCTTGTGCCAAGACACTAGTTAGTCTCTTGAGACCTACCGATGCATCTAAAAGTTATAGCGATCTCCACCCATCACATACTTAGTCCAATGCATTCCTCAAATAAAAAATTTAAACAAAACTTAAAAACATTAAAATTAAAACAAATATATGAAATGGGAATACATTATCCATAAACCATGAATGGAGTAAAAATAACACATCCACAATCAGACATATCTCAAAACCTTCAATACAATATAAAAGTTTTGTATCATAAAAAATCAACTTCAAATAAGCATAAAATCCAACAAAGTATATTGACAGAGATGAAATGAAAACGTTTTTTAGGGAAATATCTATTTCTATATTGAAATATTATAAAAGTCATATAGTTATAAAAGGGAAAATTTATTTTAAAAATATTCTTATAAGCCTTTAAGGGAAGCTTCGACGATGTTATAATGGATGAAAATAGCCACACCCACCGTATAAGTTAGAAAACATTTTACCTTAATTTGGTCAAAAAGATCATGATGTAACTTCTTTAGAAAATGAAGAAATGATTCCTTTAAAAAAATATAAGGTAAAATAATGTTATAAATGATATAAAATTATTGTCTAGTAAATATTAAAAATGTTTTGAAAAACATTTTTTAAGAAAACACAGATGTGGATGATAAAGAGGTCCCAGTAGATACTAACGTAAAAAAATATCAGATAATAAAGAGATTGAGAAATTGTCCCTTACCTTTTACTTTTTCTTTGTATATGGTATGTAAATTTATTTTATAATATTTAATTCATAGTTATTAAATTATAAAATACCAATATATGTTAATATGGTATCAAATATTATCTTCTAATATTACATTGTTAATAATATTTTTGTGTTATCATCATTTTGGGTGTTAACTGATTCGTTTTCCTTTATATTATTTATTAAGTAAGTAATATTTGTTATGGATAGAATGTATCTTAATAAAATTTATAATGACATTAAGTCATTAAAAATTATTTTTTTCAATCATTAGATGAAAATTTTTCTTGAATGGATACGATGGGGAATTAATCTCATCATGTTTGTGGACATGGTAATCTGTACGTACGCACGAGTGACATTACCAATATTTTGATATTAAAACCATATATAATTGGATGTTATATAATATATAAAGAATAATTATAATGTTATATTTATTGTTTACATCATTTATACACATTATTAAACCCATCCAAAAGATGAAGTGTTCGAATAACAAACTACACCACGATGTGGATATAGAAATCTGTATGTACACAGATATGGTGACTTTGACATTTATAGGATGGATAGAATAATGAATATGGTTTTAAAATTTTTATAATAACATCACAGTATATAGAAGATAATTGAGTTATTATTTTATAGTTGAAGAAATAAATAAACAGGAAGTGGCAGAAGAAAAGAACATGATAGATGTGATGAAATATTTACCTCTTCTTCTGGTTTTTCCTTTTGATTTGATCAAAAGGGCTCCATTGGTTGGATGTATGAATAACTGAAGGACTCTACGATGAACGTAGGAATTTTGGGAGGATATTTGGGCATGGTATGGATGAGCCAAATGTCTGTGATGTTGTGAATTTGAGGGAGGGGGGGGGGGTTCCCTTTTATAAGAGAGGTGAGGGTCACATTAGGAAAAGATTGAAATATTCTATTATGATTAAACCATTTTACATTTCTAATGGCTCCAAAATGAATTCATTAAAGGATAAGGTGGTTATGGGTTGAAAAACTCTCAAAATAAAGGTTTTCAATAGGCTTATGTCATCATACTAACCTTATCTTTTATATTTAACTCATAGTTAAATTGTTTGACATTTACCATGTATCTTTGTGTTTTATATTATATTGTTAATGAACATACTATAAAATTCCAAACGAACTCCAAGTGGTTCCATAATGAAATATATAATATTATTTATGACCTTTAGACAAAAAAAATATTTTTAATAATATAATACCAATTAATAATATAATCTATTTTTAAAAACTCTTTCATGTCAATTTTGACACTATTTGGTAGTTTTCTTATATTAAATTTATAACAGCATTATTACATCAAAAAAAATTCTTTAATCAAACCTAAAATGTCATATAAACCAATAAAATTAAAGGAATTCATTAAAGGTCTCAAATTATATTTATTTGGGTATTTATATTATCAGTTATTTTTATCTTTCATTAATAAGGAAAATACTGCATCATCATTGTGTCATAAATGAAATTATTTATTTAATGTATATAAATTATAAATAAAATACCAATATGTAGGAAATAATTTTATCTTTCTAATGAATATTTATGGTCTAATTTATCTTATGTATAGCCTTGTATTAAAAATGGTTCAGTTATTAAACTTTTATTTTAACTATTTGAACTCTTCTTTAAAAAAAATAATAATAAATGTCTTAATCTAATCCAAGTGGACTAAAGAGGATCATATTTTATTACTAATATGACTTTTGGTCTAATTATTCTTATCAAAAAGAATTACGATATTTATTAGGGTAAATATTATATCATTTTTACCCTTAATTACCCTATTTACTTTTAAACGTGGAAAATAAAAGTAAAAAGATATTATACATCAATAATCATTTTCATCTTATTAAACCTCATTTTACTTTCTGATATTTACCGTGTCTCTCATATTTTTTAAATTCAATTCACATATGCAGTAAAATTAATTTTTATACTAATTTGGAAATGCTACTAGGAGGTGGGTAAAAGACGGTAAAAGTTTGATAAAATTTTATATATCAAAACTTATTATAAAATGGATACATTGAATTATGTTAAACACATATATGTATTATGTATCTAATTTGTCCAAAAATAAGTTTAAATAAAATTAATAAATTTTTAATTAAAAAGTCAGTTTTAAACAACAACGTAGTGTTTTTCACTATTTATTAAAAATTTAATGTTTTTAGAGAAATAAAAAAAATCATCCTAAAAAAATACCGATATTCCAAATCCAAAAATGAAGTCCATTTAGAAATATAAAATTTATAAAATTTAAAAAATTGGATATTACTAATCATAACGGATAGATTGATTGGTCGCGGTGTGTCAGAATCTCGATGTTGTGTACAATGCTAGCTATTGCATTGTTCAAATGGAAACATATTGTGGAAGCTTTCGGTGTTACATTCTCCCCTACTTAAAATAATTTCATCCCCAAAATTTCTAAAATATTACTGCATAAAAAGATTCGGGTGGTTATTCATCATATGTTCTTCAGTATCCTATGTTGCCTCTTCTATCTTATGGTTTCTCCATAGAACTTTAACCAGATGAGTCATCCTATTTCTCAGCACTTGTTTTCTGGTATCAAAAATTTTGATAGGATCATCACAGTAAGATAGATCAGGTTCCAGTTAAATTTCATCATAGGTGAGTACATGCATTGGGTTAGGCTTGTATTTTCTCAATAGTGATACGTGGAACACATCATGAACTTTGGAGAGACATGGCGTCATTGCCAACTGGTAAGCTACAATCCCAATTTATTCTAGAATTTTGAAATTTCCGATGTACCTAGGACTCAATGTACCCTTCTTACTGAATCATACGACTCCCTTCCATGAAGATGCCTTAATGAAATCACGATCTGCTACCTAAAATTCTAAATCCTTCCTTGGTTATCGGCATAGTTCTTTTTCCTACCTTTTGCTTCTTTGATGTGGGTTTGGATAACCTTCACCTTTTCCATCTTTTTTCCAACAAGTCCCATGCTTATGAGTTTTCTTTCATGAACTTCATCCCAACAAGTTGGTGTGCGATGTCTCTTGCCAAATAACACTTCATATGGTGCCATCTGAATACACTAATGGAAGATACTGTTATAAGGGAATTCTACCAGAGGTATATTTTTATCCCACTTACCTTGAATTTCAGGTAACCAAGTTCTCAACAGGTCTTCTAATGCTTGAATATTCTGTTCTGATTGTCCCTCAATTTAATGGTGGTAGGAAGTGCTCAAAAAATGATCACTTTCCAGGGCCTTTTGAAGACTTTTCCATAATCATAATGTAAAATTGGGATCATGATTAGAAATAATCAATAAGGGTACTCAATGAAGTCTTAAAAATTCATTAATATATAGTCGTGATAGACATTCAAGTAGTAAATCTTCTCTTATAGCAGGAAAATGTGCTGACCTGGTTAGACAATCAACAATGACCCATATGGAATCATTCGTTCTAGGAGTCTTCGGTATCCCCATAACAAAGTCCATCTTAATATTATCCTTTTTCCACTCAAGTATGGGAAGTGGTTTCATGACTCCTCTAGGTTGCTGCCTTCCAGCTTTCCGTAGTTGAAAAACCATACATCTTGAAAAAAAATCAGAAATCTCCCTCTTCATGTTGTCCCACCAAAATTGTTCCTTCAAATATCTATACATCTATGTGATACCTGGGTGTATAGAGAAATTGGAGCTATAAGTATCATACAAAAATTCCCTTTTTAGATCCGGTAAATCAGGAACATCAGGTCTCTTCCAAATTTCAAAATCCCATCTTTATATATGAAGTCAATCAGTCTACCATCATTTATAGCATTAATTTTCTTTTGAAACTCATCATCAACATTCAGAGAACTTTTTATCCCTTATAGTAAAGATGGTTTGTAAACAATTTGAAAAATAATTGATGTTAGACCATCCAGGGTTATTCCCATATCTATCATTACTAGATCCATGAAAATAAGATCCCTTTCAATTATCATCTTTTTCAAAACTCCATGATCCGTTCTACTCAATGAATCTGCCAGCTTATTTGCCTTTCATAAGTGGTAGTGTATAGTGAAATCATTATCCCTGAGTAGTTCAAGACAAATCCTTTACCTCATGTTGATTTATTTTTGTGATAAAATATACTTCAAACTATTTTGATCGGTATATATCTCACATTTTTCACCATAGAGATAATGTCTCCATATCTTCAAAGCAATGATTACTTCATCAAACACAAGATCATGAGTATTGTAGTTTTCTCACGAATTTGTAGCTGCCGTGAAGCATAAGAAAAAACTCTATCATTCTTAATAAGGACACAACCAAGTCCTTTCTTTGAAGAATCACTATAAATAACAAACCCAGCTATCTTCGATGGTAGAGTCAAGAAAGTAGAATTGACAAATCTTATCTATAGTTCATCAAAAAATTCTTCACACTATTTTTTCCAAACAAATTTAACCCCTTTAAGTGTGATATTTGTTAATGGGTTATCCAACTGTGAAAAATTCTGGATGAAACATCGATAATAACCTGCTAAACTAGTAAAACTACATACCTCAGTTATACTCCTTGGTACTGGCCATTCTTGGAATACCTTGGTCTTTGAAGGATCAATAGAGATTCCATACTTAGATACAACAGGGCCAAGAAAAGAAATCTACTAAAACCAGAAATCACACTTGTAAAATTTCACATATAATTCACATCTTCTGTGAGTCTTTCGAATGATGTGTAAGTTATTTTCATGATCTTCGTAGCTTTTGGAGTATACCAATATATCATAAACAATTACCACTACAAATTCATCAAAATATTCCTTGAAAAATCTATTCATTAGATCCAAAAGGTAGAAGGTACATTAGTAATCCCAAAACAAATTACTGTAAACTTGAAATGCCCGTACCTGGTTTGAAATGCTATTTTCAGAATTTATTACTTCTTCACACACAACTAATGATATCTAGATCGAAGGCCAATCTTTGAAAAATATTGATCTCTATGAAGTTGGTAGAATAAATCATCAATGCGTGGTAGGGGGAACATGTTCTTTATAGCATTGATTTACTTGTATTCAATGTACAACCTCATAGATTCATCTTACTTCTTAACAGAAAGAATAGAAGGTTCCCCATGGAGAAACACTGGGGAGAATAAATCATTTGTTACTCAATTCCTCTAGTTGTTTCTTTAATTCCACTAATTCCACAATGTACATTCTATAAGGGGTCTTTGATATGGGCCTTGAATGTGGAATTTAATCAATAGAAAACATGATTTCTCATTCTGGAGTATTTCTAGGTAAGTATTCTTGAAACAACTCAATAAATTCTTGCTCAATAGGTACATCCTATATTTAAACATTTATTTCCTCACCCATAGTTATTTCATTCTCTTCCTCCCCAATAATTGAATTTAGCTGAGCTAATAGGGGTGGATATAGATAAGAATTAGGTGGTGAAATTTATTCTCTAAGGATAAGGCACTCATTATTATCATCAAGTATTGTAACCTTCTTTTTATCACAATAAATTTTCACATCATGGTACAAAATGCAATATATACCAATGATTATATCAAATTAAAACATGGGTATGACAATGAGATCAGCAGATAAAGAACATTTATATTCCTTAATGGGAATATATTAATAAATCATTGTTCCAATGATACTTCCCTTTAGTGTTTTCCCTCACAACTCCCTTGTAGAGTCAAATTAAAAATATCTAATTTTCATAAAAAATTAGGAATAAATGAAATAATGAGATGATCCAGAATCAAATAAAGCATTTACTATACTTCAGGAAACCATTAAATTACCTACCACCACGTCTTTCAGAGCTTCAACCTAATTAGTACTGATATCATATGTTTGGCCTTGATTTCTTGGCCTTTTCTTAGTTAATATTCTTTGGCTCTTAGGACATTAATTTACATAATTCCCCCTTTCACTACAATTATAGAAATCAACATTGACAACCTCTTTCATTCCACTGTAATCACGAGCATGGTGGTATTTTTCACCACAAAAGTAACAGTCACTCATTAACTTCCGGAAAGTACCTGGGTGTTTCTTCCCACATTTACCGTAGGATGTATATTCAACTTTTCACTTCTTCCCCTTATTTCCTTTTCCAAAATATTCAGAAAATATCTTCTACTCTTTCATTTCTTTAAAGTCATAAGACATAGAGAATTCCTCTTATGTCTTGATAGAACATGGAACAATACCTTCGTATACATGATGGATTATGAGACTAATTCTCACTTGAGAAATGGTTTTAACACATTAAAGAAATGATTAATCTTACTTCTTGGGATACGTATATAATCTTCAACATGTCTTCCT
The DNA here is from genome assembly GCA_963277665.1 of Viscum album. Taxonomy (NCBI): domain Eukaryota; kingdom Viridiplantae; phylum Streptophyta; class Magnoliopsida; order Santalales; family Viscaceae; genus Viscum; species Viscum album. Next base: position 2,056,355,074 of record OY728133.1, on the reverse strand, counting down.
AACCTGGTAATGTTAGCCTCATACTTTACGACATTCTCATCCCTTTTTTATCTCATACTCATAAATTATTTTTCTATATCTGCTTGATAGTCATGAGGAAAGTAGTTTTCTATGAAAATCTCATTAAACACCCTCCATTAGATATTTGATACTCCATCATATTCCCTTGTGTTTTGAATCAATGACCACCATTGATCTACGTCTCCCGTGAGGCAATAAACTGCCATGACAACCTTTTCAATTTCACAACTCCACAGAGTAAATATTTTCTCTAAGGAATTTATCCATTGCTCAGCTAGTAATGGATTTTTAATCCTTTTGATTGTTGGTGTTTTTTTCCTCATGAAGCATTCTAACAATGATCCTCTGAATTTTGGATCAGGGTTCTCTATATGGGTATGGTTATTATTCATAACCTGAGTTTGTGGTCCAAGTTTGGTGATAAGAAAAGCTGCACCAGTTTCATCACCGACTACACAATAATTATCTTGAGTAGGATGGAAATACATACATGGATTATGTGAATTGATACAACTTCCATTCCTTCCACTAGGGGCCATTTTTAGACAATGGTATACACTAGATTAGTTTATGAATCACAAAAAATAATTCCTTACTCGTAAAACACTTAACATAAATAGAACAGTTTATGGATATAATATATAATCATAAAAAAATTATTTGTGAAATTATATACTCCTAAACCCTTCATAATTATTTGAAAATAAATTTATAATTATCCTAATCATGTCTGACGGGAGTGTCGTAACTAAGAGTACAGAAAGACCCATTGCCGTGCACCAGTTCCCGTTCAAGTCTAATTTAAAGCGGTGTTTTTTGGGTTTTAACACTTGGTAAATATGATTCACAGTAGTCCCTACCTACTCGTATACATACATGGATGTATTTTTGGAAAACACACAAAATATCTACAGTACCAAAATTCTATGAAGTTATTCTATAGTAATCATCAAAGTCATCTTAGGGTAATGTTCTCTAATAAAGGTATTTCTAAATCTAGCTTCCAAGGATTTTTATATGATTCCATTGATACCAACTGTAGTGCCTCGACGCTATTAACCCTTAGTCAGTCCATTATTACATAACATTGGAATGATCAGAAATGATCAAGTCTCGAAAAACCGATTAGTTTAGTATCCTTGGAAATACTTGATTCATTCATAAGTTTAATTTTAGATTATATAATAAAAAACTAAAACAAAATTTCCTCCATAACCCACACTCATATACCTTAGAATATCCCCGTAGGTCAACCATAATATACTTCTTCATATCATGGGAAAAATAAAACATAGAAATGGGTGAGCTCAGATGCTCAGTAAGGATAACAATATAGTGTAAACATTCATAAATAAGAAAAAACAATTAATGAAATGTAAGACTAAAACCAAAGATACCACATAAATAATTAATTTTAAAGGTATTTTTCATTTAATTTCTGTTAATTCATTGTTTTGGGGGTTTCCAATGGTTTTATGGAGGAATTGGTGAGTTTTCATGAATTGGGCCAAACTGTGAGCCAAATTCCTGATTTAAAAATAAATTTTGTTTCCTTTATAACATTTTCATTTCAAAATCTTTTTCACTAATTAAAACCCCTAAATTTCCTCCCCTGATATAGTAACACCACCAAGTCAATTTGGGGCCTTTATAATTCCATAACCAATGTTTATTGGGTTTTTTATTTAAGGGGTTGGGCCTGCCTGAAAGCCCAATTCCAGTTTTAAAATAAACTTTTTATTGTTTTATAACCTATTCTATATTTGGGATTTTTTTGTGATTCCAAGTCTCCCCCAAGCCCATTAAACCCATACACACGTCTAAACTCTCTCCTCCCTTTTTGGAGCTCTGGTTCATTGAGAATTGGTGTAGAAATCCAAAGGGTTCCTCAAATCGTCCTTATTTGTAGAGGTAAATTCTTTCTTTCATAAATCTATAAATTCTTAATATTTTTCATCCATTACAGATCCTACATGGCCTAATGATTCTTGTTCGAATGAATCCTAAATTGTGGATGTTTTAAATTTCATCTACTATTGTTTTGGAGTGATTTCTTCAATATACTTCAAGTAAATGAGTCTATTTCTTTCCTCATTCAAATGGATTAGGGTTTCATTCAATTTTACTGGGTATTATTCCCTTTTTATTGAATTATGAAATTTACAATGGGTAGGGTTGTGAACACAGGGTTTAACCTTGGGTTTTCTTCATCTTTTATTGTGGTTTTATGTTTGATCTGGGTCCCTCTTGGTGTGGTGTTGGTGTGAATAGATCTTCACAAAAAATATTCAAGGTCTTAACTAATTCGGTATGTGATTCCATTGTACATGAAATTTTTTTCACTTATCATGATGTGTTTATGGTATTTTAATTTTTATTTTATTTTAATGTTTCTTCAAAAAAATAGTTGAATTTATAATGCAAATGAATTTTAAGTGCCAATTTTTGGTGAAATTGGGGTGTTTTCAAACAAATCGTTTATTGGTGCGTTTGGGACTATCCTATAATTACATAGTTGATTTTATTTAAATGTATTAGGATGGGAAATCACGTTTTAATGTTTATTCTTTTTGTTTGTTGCTGCTAAAATTTGTTTAAATGGTGTTTGGGAAGCAAATGGGCTTAATGTGTCGTGTTTGTGAGAAAATGGGGGTTTTTAAAGGATATAATTTCTTGGTTCACATGGGGAAGCCCCATAAATGAATTTATGGTTTAATTAAAGTGTATTGAATAGAAATTTTGTTTTTGTGACTTACAAGTGTGCGCATAGTGTGAAAAGTTGATATTTCACAGAATTTTGGGTGCAAAATAATGTTTGATTTTGAGAGGTTGTTTTATTAAAAATAAATGTGTTTTATTGCATGTTTTAAGTGGTATAAAATTAGATAGCTACTATATTGGTTGTTTTTGAATATTAATGGTGTTTTATATGAAAACTATTTTATGTTGCACGCTGAAATTGATTGACCAGAAAAGGGGAATCCCGGGTACCTAGGTGGGGCGGATTTGTACTAGTACGGATAGTGGACCAGATGGGTTTTGTTCATATTTCACATAGAAATTGGATAAAGACAACTCTAAATAAACTATGTGGATTTTTATTGGGGACCACTAGGTTATTGGTATGTTCTCTACTAGTGGATCGTGCACGAGAACAGATTTTTCTATGGTTACTTTACACCGAGGTATGAGGTACATATGGCCTAAGACAACCTAGTGCCGAGTGGTGTTCCCAATGTTGTTTCTCATTGGATTTGTGGTATTTACCCATATAATATGGTTTTTTTGAATTATATTATAGTAGCTGACATTTTTATTTTAATGTGACCACATTGTTAAATTATCGGATTGAAAACTGTTTTCAATTGAAAGTTGCATTTCTTGGAATTTTAAAATTGTTTCACCTTGTGTATTAAAATTTCATGTTTTGATCACATTATGGTTCATGATCATTGGAATCATCTGGTGGAATCCTTTTAGGATTATTATTACACCCTACTTACACCCCTTGGGTGTAATTAGACCTTATTATGCTTGACTCGGGTAAAGGGAATGCTAAGTGTGATGGCAGTTCAGGGTGTTAGTCCCCATCGTTGGGGAAGAGTTGTGGAGATGGATTGGAGGTGATGACCCCCTTGTCATGTGGAGTCCTTGGGGATTTATTTCTGTTGTAATTATTTTTATTTTGACATCTTTTAGTTTCTTTAAACAAATTTATTCAGATCTGGTTTGGTTGAGAATTGTTTAGCGTGAAAATTTAAGATTCTAATTATTGATTGTTTTTTTCTGTTTTATGCTTTCCTACTTGGGTAAATCATTCCCAAACTAGATTTTTTAATACCCAGGCACTTGTTCCAGCCCATGGGGATAGGGAACGCCCTTCGGGTCTTGTCACGGGCTGGGTTTGGTGCCGGTATTTCTGGCAACCAGATTTGGTTCGTGACAAAATTCTATCAGAGGAGGTTAATGTTTTTGGTTAAATTGCTATTTTTGGAGGATTCGTGATAGAAAAGAGCTAGGAATATCAGGGAATGGGGTTTTGGTTGTGAGTAGAGTTCCGGGACCACACCTATCATGGAAGACTACGAGTCACCAGGTGATGTTGGAATTTACGGATTGACTTCACTTCCATGTGAGACGTGAGGGCTGCAGACCACATGTGGACATCAGGTGGATGTGGAGTAGTTGTTTGTTTTATTACTGGAATATGTTTAGTTTATTTATATTTGATGTATTTGATTAGAATTTTCATAATTGTGGTATTTACTATTGTTTTGTGACTGGTGCATTTTGTAGCAACATTCCTCCCCGAAAATCTCTCACCCGCTCACAGGAGGAAGATGGAGAGAGTTCTCCGACACCGATTGATCAGAGGCTCATGGTGGCTATGGTTCAAGCTATCCAAGCATTGGGACAGGGAATAGATCCCACTCTTATTCCTGTTAGGGCAGAAGATATAGGTCATTGAAAATATAAAGCACAATAGTTTCAAAAAAACAAGCCGCCTTCCTTCTGAGGTAGCTCAAAAACTTAGGAAGCAGAAGAATGGATCGAGATGTTAGAGCATATGTTTGAGATCCTGGAAACACATGAGGAGGTCAGGGTGATGTGTGCCTCCTTTCTGTTGGAGGATCCCAGCCGTAAGTGGTTGGAGTTAGTGCTTCAGGCTGGGATGAATGAGCAGATACACTGGGGAGATTTCAAGGTTGTCTTCAATGAACAATACTGCCCTGAGTTGTTGGCTAATGATAGGTCTAGAGAGTTTATGGAACTTGTTCAGGGGAATCTATCTATGATGGATTATGCCAACCGTTTTTCTGAGTTGGTTCAGTATCCTCCAGAAATTGCCTCTAATGAGAAGGCGAAGGCCAAGAGGTTTGAGAATGGCTTGCAACCAGAGATATAGTCATAGGTGTTCCTGTTTAAGATGAGGACCTATGCTGATGATGTTGATCGGGCATGCATGGTGGTGACTGATAGGAAAGGCATGGCTGGGTTATATGGTTCAGTATCAACAGTGGGCAATTTCAGCTCCTCAGAGAGGAAAAGGATGCGGGAGGATCATGTGAAGAAGGGTAGGGGCAGTTCAGGCCACTCTTCCAGTCATTTTTCTTCTGCGGCTTCTGATGTGAGATCAGTTTTGTGCCCCTAATGTGGGAAGGCTAGGAATATCTGACCAAAATTTTCACTTCCTCCAATGCCTTGTTATTAGTGTGGTGGTATGGGGAAATTGCAGAACTTCTGCGGTGTGGTGGTCAGGTTAGATCATATTCTCAGTAGAGTCAGTTCAGCACACATCCATAGAATAGCGGTCATCCTTAGATAGATACTAGACATCTCCATGTCGTGGACCAGGAACTAGCAGGATTAGTGGCGGGACAGTCAACAGTTCGAGGTACCATTTTGATCGCATCTTCTATATCTACTGCTTTTTTTGATACTGGTGCCTATGTTTCATTCATTACTTCCCATTTTGTGGACATGCATAATTTTCCAACTGAGTCAATCTCTTTCGCGATGGAGTTGCTGACACCTCATGGAATGAAGAAGGAGCAGGGCCTTAGGTGCCCCTCATTTGTGTTTTCCATGTCAGGGGTTGAGATGGAGTGGGACCTCCTGGTTCTAGATATGGAACTATTTGACATAATACATGGCATTTATTTTCTAGTAAACTTCCAGGAATACCTCGATTACTATAGACGGCGTGTGAGTTTCATGGGACCTGATGGGAGTTGTCAGGTTTTTCGTGGAGAATGGGATCCTCAGTCAGGATGTGCAGGGCCTCCACTCCCAATGTTGTGAAGTGTTATCTTCCAGTTATCTTCAATCATGTTAGATGATGGTCTTTCCCATGTAGGTTCACAACCTCATGTAGTTAATGAGTTTCCAAAGGTATTCGTGGACGATTTTCCGGTCTTCCCCCGGAGATGGATGTGGAGTTTTCGATAGATCTAGCACCGGGAACAGAGCTGATATCTCTTCCGTCTTATCACATGGCCCCCACCGAGCTGAGGGAATTAAATATACAGCTGGACGACTTAGAATCCAAAGGATTTATTCACCCAAGCATCTCTCCTTGGGCCTCTCCTATGTTGTTCGTGAAAAATGCTGATGGATCCCTCTGGTTTTGCATTGACTACCAGAATCTGAATAATGTAAAAATTAATAACAAAATACCCTTTTCCCCGAATAGATGATTTGTTTGATTAGTTGAAGGAGGAAAATTGGTTCTCAAAGATAGACTTGGGTTCAGGGTATCATAAACTCTAGGTGAAGGAGTCAGATATCCAAAAGACAGCCTTCTGAAGCAGGTACGACCACATTGAGTATTTGGTCATGCCCTTCGGATTGAACAATGCTCCAGCAGTCTTTATGGCACTTATGAATAGGGTGTTCCATCAATATCTCGGATACTTTTTTGTTGGGTTCGTGGATGACATTCTGGTATACTCTAGCATTGAGGAGGAACACGAACATCACTTGAGGATCATTTTGGGTACATTACGATATCATCGGCTCTCTGCAAAGTTGTCAAAGTGAACTTTTTGGATCAGAGAAGTGAGATTTCTGGGGCATGTGATCTCTGAGTAGGGGGTTTTAGTGGACCGTGAGAATATTAGTACATTTATGTCATGGAATCATCCGAAGAATGTGTTGAGATCATGAGTTTCCTTGGCCTGGATGGTTATTACAAGTGATTTGTTTGGGATTTCTCTCGGCTTTCATCACTGATGACTGCGCTCACTTGGAAAGGGGTGAAGTATGTATGGGGTCTAGAATGCCAGGAATCATTCAAGGAGCTGAAGAGGCTATTGACTACATCCTCTATATTGATTTTTCCAGAGCCTGGAAAGGGATATGTGGTCTATTGTGATGCTTCAGGTATGGGTCTTCGGTGCATGCTTATGTCGGATGATCACGTGGTGGCATATGTCTCTCACCAACTCCAACCACATGAAAAGAACTACCCAAACCATGACATGGAGTTGGAAGCGGTGATTCATGCTTTGAAGACATGAAGTCACTACCTCTTTGGAGAGAAGTTTTTGGTCTAATCTTATCACAAAATCTTTTCTTTTATCTTCTCGTAGTAGAAACTCAACTTGAGGCAGCATCGATTGATCGAGTACTTTCTTGGGTTTGAATTTGACATTGTCTATACCCCAGGCAAGGGTAATGTTGTGGCCGATGCCTTGAGAAGAAGGGTTCTAGTGCAGGCTTTGAGGAAGTCCAGTGATGAGTGGACTTTGATGATGTTCTTTTCTTAGATGCATCTGGAGACCAGGGAAAACAGTGGAGAGGAATTATTGGCGAGTGCCTAGTTGACTCCTTCTCTGTTGGTGTTGATTTAGAGGGAATATCCCAGTGATGAGTGTTGTCAGCGGTCAAAGATTTTTCTTCATGGTGGGGAGACATCATTTTATTGGTCATCATCTCTCAAAGTGAATCATGTTCTTCAAGGGCCGTTCAGTAGTGTTGTTCTCTCTGTGGAAGTTGGTGACATAGGATAGCCACCAGTCTTAGTGGGATATCCATCCAAGTTCCACAAAGATGAATTATGATGTCCGTCGGTAGTTTTGGTGGCCTGGTATGAGATGGGACAAAGCAGACTTTGTTTCGAGATGCTACACAAGCCAGTAGGTGAATGCAGAGCACCAAATGCCTTCCTGTTTTCTCCAACCACTACCCATTCCTACCTGGAAGTGGGATGAGGTCACTGTGGAAATCATTGTTGTCTTACCTTATACACCTCATGGTAAGAATTCCATTTTGGCGGTGATTGATCGTCTAACCAAATCATCCCACTTAATTAAAGTAAAAGATACAACTAAAGTGGATGAGTTGGTCCATTTGTATCATCATGAAGTGGTGGGACTCCATGGTGTACCTTCAGCAGTTGTCTCAGATAGAGACCACCTCTTCACATCTCGATTTTGGGAAGGCCTTCAGAAGGCCATTGGGTCTCAGATTAAGAGTTTGCACGACATACCACCCTCATATGGTTGGTCAGACATAACGGGCGAATCATATTTTGGAGGACGTGATTCGTGCATGTTTCCTGGACTTTCGAGGCTCTTGGGAATGACATTTGGTATGGTTGAGTTTGCTTGAAATAACAGTTACCAATCCTTGATTCAAATGGCCCCTTTTGAGGCACTCTATGGTCGACCATGTCAGTCCACCCTATGTTGGGATGAGGTAGGTGAGACCTCACTACTGGGGCCGAGTCTAGTGTAGGAGACATTTGAGAAAGTAAAATTAATCAGGAAACCTTTATTGACAGCTCAGAGTCATCATAAATCATATGCTGACCAGAGGCGTCGAGACCTAGAGTTTTCTATGGGTGAGAGGGTATTCTTTAAAGTGGCCCCTCGTCTGGGACATCATCGATTGGGGAAGTAAGAGAAGATGACACCATGGTATATTGGCCCCTTTGAGATCACCGAATGTACTAGAAAGGTGGCATATATGTTGTCCTTACATTCTTAGTTGACGTCTATCCACAATGTCTTCCATTTCTCCCAGTTGAATAAATACAACCATGATCTGTCCCATGTGCTGAGTTGGGAAGAACTGGAGATAGAGCCAAACTTTTTATTGTAGAGGGGTTGGTGAAAATAGTGGACTCCCAAGACAAGTGTCTTAGAGAGAAGTCTATTACGATGTTCTGGGTTCTTTGGCATCATAGTAGTGATACTCATGAGACATGGGAGTGGAAGTCATGGGTCGAGGAAGAGTACCCATTCCTGTTTTCAAATCAAGCTTCATGTTGACTTTCGAGGGCGGAAATTCATTCATGGTGAGGAGAATTGACACATAGATAACTCATTTTAATGTTATTTTTCTTTTAATTTCCATTAATGAATTTTTTTTGGGGGTTCCAAAGGTTTTATGGAGGAATATGTGAGTTTTCATGAATTTGGCCAAACCGTGAGCCAAATTCTAGATTTAAAAAATATATATTTCTTTTTTAACTTCTTCATTTTTTAATATTTTTCATTTATTACAACTCCTAAAAGTCATACCCTAATATATTAAAACCACCAATTCAATTTTGGGCCTTTATAAATCCATAACCAATGTTTATTGGGGTTTTTATTTTAGGGTTTGGGCCTCCTCGAAAGCCAAATTACAGTTTCAAAATTCAAATTTATTTGTTTTATAACTTATTAAATTTTTGGGATTTTTCGGAAAATCCAAGTCTCACCCAAGAACATCGAACCCAGATATGCTTATAAACTCTCTCCCCCCTCTTTGGTGCTCTGGTTCATCACGAATTGGTGTAGAACCCCATAGGGTTATTCAAATCATCCAGATTTGAAGACGTAACTTCTTTCTTTCATAACTCTCTCAATTCTTAATATTTTCCCTCCATTACAATTTTTAAATGGAATACTAATTCTTTTTCAAATGACGCCTAAATTTTGGCTGTTTTAAATTTGAGATTCTGTTGTTTTGGAGTGATTAATTCAATATACATTCAGAAAGAGAGTCCATATCTTTCCTATTTCAACATGATTAGGGTTTCATTCAATTTGACTAGGGATTATTACCTTTTTTGTGAAGTAAAAAATGTACTTTGGGTAGGGTTTCGAACCCAGGGTCTATCCTTGGGTGTATTTGGTCTTTTATTGTGGTTTTAGGTTAGATCTAGGCCCCTCTTGGTGCGGTGGTGGTGCAATTAGATTTTCGCACAAAGTATTCAAGGTTTTAACTAATTTTGGAGGTGATTCCATTATACATACAATTTTTGTGACATAGCTTACTATGTTTATGGTATTTTTATGTTTATTTCATTTTAATATTTCTACAAATATTGGTTTTAGTGGCATTTATAAAGAAAATGAATTTTAAGTGCAATTTTTTTGTGAAATTGGGGGGTTTTCATACATATATTTTATTTGTGCATTTGGGGTTGTCCTATAATTACATAGTTTATTTTATTGAATTTTTTATGGACTAGAAATAATTTTTAATGTTATTCTTTTTGTTCATTGTTGTTAATGTTTGTTTAAATGTTGTTTGGGAAGCAAATGGGCTTAAAGTGTCGTGTTTGTGTAAAATGAGGGGTTTTTAAAGGATATAACTACTTAGTTCACATGGGGATGCCCCATAACTGAATTTTTAGTTTCATTAAAGTGTATTGAACTGAAATTTTGTCTTTATGACATAAAAGTGTGCACATAGTGTTCATTGTGGATGTTTGAAAGAATATTCGATGCAAAAGAATGTGAAATTTCGAGAGGTTGTTTTTATTAAAAATCTAATTGTTTTGTTGCGTGTTTTAAGTTGTATAAAATGTGATAGCTACTGTATTGGTTTTTTTACTAGTAATGGTTTTTTATATGAAAATTGATTTATTTTTCATTCTAAAATTGATTGATCACAAAAGGGGATGCCCGGGAACCTAGGTGGGGTGGATTTGTACAAGTACAGCTAGTGGACCGGATGGGTTTTGTCCCTGTTTCAATTATCATTTGGATAATGACAACTCTAAATTAACTATGTGGATAATTATTGGGGACTGCTAGGTTATGTTTATATTCCCTACTAGTGGCTCGGACAAGAGAACAGATTTTTCTATGGTTACATTACACCGAGGTACGAGGTACATAGGGCCTAAGACAACCTAGTGTCGAGGGGTGTTCCCAATGTTGTTGCTCATTCAATTTGTGGTATTTACCCATATACGAGGGTGTGTATGGAAGTAAATTAAATTATATAATATTTTTATTTTAATGTGTTACCATTCTGAAGTTCTCGGATTGAAAGCTGTTATCAATTGAAAGTTTCATTTCAGGGAATTTTCACACTGTTTCACCTTGCGTATTAAAATTTCTTGTTTTGTTCACATTGTATTGCATGATCATTGGAATAAACTAGTGGTATCCTATCAGGATTAGTCTCACACCCTACATACACCCCTTGGATGTACGTATACCTTTTTATGCTTTACTTAGGTAAAGGGATGGCTAAATGTTATGGTGGTTTAGGGTGTTAGTCCCCATCGTTGTAGCAGAGTTGTGGAGAAGGCTTGCGGTTGATGACCTCCTTTTCGTGTGGAGTCCTTAGGGATGTATTTCTGTTTTAATTATTTGTACTTGGACCACTTTTAGTGTCTTTAAACAAATTTATTCAGTTCTGGTTTTGTTATGAATTATTTAGCATGAAAATTTCAGATTCTAATTCTTGATTGTTTTTTTATGTTTTATGCTTTCATACTTGGGTAAATCGTTCCGAAACTAGATTTTTTGATACCCGGGAACATGTGCTAGACCATGGGGATAGGGAATGCTCTTCGGGCCTTGTCTCGGGCTGGGTTTGGTGCCAGTATTGGTGGCAAATAGATTGGGTTCATGACAGAAGCCTTTTAAACTTGAACACCAGCATAATATGGAAAAGATAAAATAAAATAATGCCATATAATGATTCATATGGATATTCTACTAGTCAAATAATCACATACAATATCAAAATCCACTTTCATAGTGATGGAAAGAATAATACCAAAATTTATAACCACATAGTCAAGGCCTTGTGTCAAGATTACAAATAATATTTTGTCAAGGCCTTGTTCCAAGACAATAATTTGGCTCATGAGACCTATCGATGCATCAATGATCTATACTGGATACTACTCAAAACATGCTAAGTCCAATGCAATCCTCATATGAAAAGGATTAAATATAAAATAAGCATTAATATTAAAACTATCCTAAATATGTCAATACATTATCTATAAACCATGAATGGTGTAAAAATAACACATCCACAGTCAAACATATCACAAAACCATCAATACAATATAGACGTTTTGTATCATTATAAATCAACATTAAATAATCTTAAAAGCCATCAAAGCATGTTGACATAGATGATATCAAATTTTTTTTAGAGAAATATATCTTTCTATTTTGAAATCTTTTAAAATTCATATAATTATAAAAGAAAACATTTATTTAGAAAATACTCTTATAAACTTGTAAGAGAAGATTCAATGATGTTATAATGGTGTAAAATACCTTCACCTTCCGTATAAGTTAAAAAAACATTATTACCTTAATTTTTTTCAAAAAGGTCATAATGTAACTTCATTAGAAAATGATGAAAAGATTCATTTCCAAAAATATATGGTGAAATAAGGTTTTAAATGACTTTAAACCATTATCTATTAATTTGTAATTATGTTTTCAAATACATTTTTTTAACAAAACACAGATGTAGTTGATAAAGAGGTCCATGTAGATACATAGGTAAAAACAATCTCGGATAATAAAGGGATTTTGAAATTAACCCTTACCTTGTACTTTTCCTTGGATGAGGGTACACTAACCTCCTTTATAATAGTTAAATCATAGTTATTAAATTATACAAGAACCATATAGGTAAATATTATATCATATATGATCTTCTAATATTACATTGCTAATAATATTTCGGTATTATCATCATTTTTTGTGTGAACTAATTTGTTTTCTATTATATGCTATGTTACATAAGCAATGTTTTTTATGGATAGGGTGTATATTCTTCATAATCACAATGATATTAAGTCTTTAAAAATTATTTTTTTAATCATTAAATGAAATTTATTCTTCAATGGACACGATTGGCTATGAATCTCATCTCGTTCGTGGAGACATTAATTTGTACATACGCACGAGTGAAAATACCATTCTTTTGATATTAAAATAACATATAATTGGATATTATATCATATATTCAGAATAATAATCATGTTATATTTATTATTTACATCATTTATACATACTATTATAACCATCCAAATGATGAAGTGTTTGAATAACGAACTACACCACGATGTGGGGACGATAACCTGTATGTATGCACGTATGGCGACTTTATCATTTATAGGATGGATGAAATAATTAATATGGTTGTAAAATTTTTATAATAACATCATAGTACAAATAATATACTGGATTTATCATTTTATAGTAGAATCAAAATAGAAAGAGGAAGTGGATGAAGAAAAGAACTTGAATGATGTGATGAAATATGTACCACCACTTCGGGTTCTTTCTTTTTGATTTGATCGAAAGGGCTCCTTAGTTTGAATTTCTGACTAACAAAATTCCACTAAGATTATGTGAGGAATGTTGGGAGGATATTTGGGCATGATTTGACCGATCCAAATGGATTTGAAGGTGTGAATGATTTATAATAGGAAGTTCCATTTTATAAGAGAGGTGAGGGTCACTTTAGGAAAAGATTGAAATATTATTTTAAAATAAAACCATTCTCAGTTTCTAATGGATACAGAATGATTTATTTAAAGGATAAGGTAGGTATTGGTCTAAAACCTGTCAACCAATTGGTTTTATATAGGTTCATGTCATCATATTAACCTTATATTTTAGAATTAACACTTACTTAATTAGTTTTACATATACCCTATTACTTTGTATTTTTATATTATATGGTTAATAAATTTACTATAAACTTCCAAGAGAACCTCAAGTGGTTCATTAATGACATATATTATATTATTTAACCACTTTCGATGAACTTTATATTTTTAGGAATATAATAACAATTAATAATATAATATTTGTTTCGAAAACAATATTATGTCAATTTTAAAACTATGTAATATTTTGTTTTTGTTAAATTCATAACAGCATTATTACTTCGAATAAAATTTATTTAATGAACCCTATAATGTCATAATAACCTAGAAAAATATATTAATTCATTAAAAGTATCAAATTATATTTATTTGGATATTTATAATATCCCTTATTTTAATATTTTGATAATAAGGTAATTACTACATCATCATTGTGCCATAAATAATTTTAATTATATATTGTCTAAAATTAATAAATACAATACCATTATGTAGGAAATATTTTTATATTTCTAATTAATATTTATAGTCGAATTTATCTTATGTATAACCCTATATTAAACATGGTTTAGTTATTAAATGTTGATTTTAACTCTTTTAACTCTTCTTTAAATAAAATAATAATAAATGTCCTAATATAATCCAAGTGGACCAAATAAGTTAATATTCTATTCCAAATTATATTTTTGGTCGAATTATACTTATCCAATAGAGTTAGAACATATTTTAGGGTAATAATGATATCATTTTTACACTTAATTAACCTATTTACTTATAATCGTGGTAAATAAAAGTAAAAAGATACTATTCAGAAGAAATTATTTTCATATTATTGAACCATATTTTACATAATGATATTAACCGTTTCACTCTGATTTTGGAAATTCAACTCATAGAAGTGGTGAAATTATGTTTTATACAAATTTGGAAATACTTCTAGGAGGTGGGTGAAAGACGGTAAAAAGTTTGATAAAATTTTATATATGTAAACTTATTATAATATGACTTCAATGAATTATATTGAACATATATAGGTATTATTTATCTATTTTTTCTTAAAATAAATTTAAATAAAATAATAAAATATTTAATTAAAAAGTCAGTTTTAAACAAAAACGCAGTGTTTTTCAATATTCAAAAAAAATTGAATGTTATCCGAAAAATACAAACAATTCACCCCAATATAATTTAAATATTCCGAATCAAAAAATGAAGTACATTTTGAATGTTAAAATTTATAAAATTTTGAAAAGTTGGTGTTACTATTCACAATGGCAATTTTGATTGGTCACAGTGTGTTAGAATCTAAAAGTTGTGTATAATGCAAGTTATTGCATCATTCAAAGGGAAACGTACTGTGGATGAATGGGGTGTTACACGAGGTCTCTTCCAAGTGTATTCATATAAGTTTTCCATCACCCAAAGTGCCATCACATCACCCATACCTGCCTATGTGAAGTACCCCTTATGAAAGCCTCCTTGGTTTGCCTTATCCAACAACCTACAGAGTTCATCTATTATGCCTTATTCAACTCCATCCATGGTAGGACCTCTCCTCATACTTCTCCATCGAGGTACATGTGTAAATTCCAAACCTCCACTAAGACATCAAGACTTAAACATCCATGGGGAAAGGAAAACTTGCTTGTCTATAATTTTGTTTTGTATTTATATAGTTTGATATAACATCACAGGTAAATAAAAATATGAAATTATTATATTAATTAATATTTGTGAAATAAATATTAATTTTAATTTTAAGGGTAATATATTTCTGATAGAGTTCTCTAAATGCAACAACCTTTTTTTTGAAATATTACGTTGCACAAAACATTGAGTTATACTAAAAAATAATAATATAATATTATTATCATTATAAATGGTAGTTAAATCAGAGTCTTTGTTTTAGTGGGAATGAAAAAAATAACAAAAATATGATTATACATGTTTTTTTAATGTTTTTACATTTATCCAAGAAAATTTAAATGCTTAAAATTGGAATGAATCCAATTTTAATCATAAAAACTCTAATAATTTTAAAATGTCTATTCAATGCCTTTTGATAGAAAACACCTTTAAAATCATGTTTTTGTTACTTTTATATGTTCCATTTGACAAAATAAACTTTTTATTTAGAATAAAGACATAAAATTTACTTGGGATGAAATTTTGGTATTTTTCGGATAATGTTCTTTTTTTAATGAATAGTGAAAAACACCACATTTTAATTAAAAACTAACTTTTCATATAATTTATTAATGTAGTTAGATTTTCATATTAATTGGTTCTAATGTGTAATTAGATTAAATTTTTATCATTTAAACCAATTTTGTTCATTACAAGCAATTTTACATTGAAATTGAACTTAAACACGAGTCAATCTTTTGAATGTTATTATTTATTAAAAACACGATTTTTTATTTTGAAAACAAGAATTAATTTCATATTAATATTTTCATATTATGTGTTTTATATTGGGGTAAATAGATTCAATATTTTTAATTATAAGGTATAAATTCTGTAAAGAGTTAACTTTTATTTTTAGACATCATGAATATTTACTTAAGTAAATATTTTATTTACCATGGTTAAAGGGTAAGTCAAGAAAATAACATTGAAAAATTATATTATAATAATATTAAATTACCCTTACACTTTTCTTAACTCTATTTGATGATACATGTATGACCACGGGTATCATTGGGTCGATTTTGGGACCCATGGATTTACTTGGGAGTGATAATTACCATTTATATTTATTAATTTAAAGTAAAGACAAAAATAACCTAAACATGGATCTTTTTACTAATTCAATTTTGATATGGGGACATAAACGTTATCTCTTAAACTATAAATAATCATTGGAAATGTAAATTGATTTCCAAAATCGTGGTATTTTATTTATAATTTTTTGTTATTAAATAAACCAATTTAATTATGAAACAATGGTGATGTAGTAATTGCATCATTAATAGAGGATTAAAATAAATGATATTATAAATATTAAAATAAATTTATTTTGAACCATTTTGTTCCATAAAATAATTTTATATATTATTAGGACTTGTTATATTTGAATTAATGATTTTTTCTCAGGGCAATAATGTTTTTTTGAAGTTTAAAATATCCATGATATGAATAGTATTCAAATTGACATAAACAAGTTTTTAAGTCATTCAATATTTTATTAAATGATAAATTTTTCCTAAAAATATATGATTCTCCCAAATTACATATATGATGATAAAAATGACATTAATGATCCATTTTCATCCTGTTGTAATTATATTGTAATTATATTAACTATATAGCCTGAATATATAAGAGGACAATGTAAAAGTTAAATATATTGACAAAGCATTAAAGAAAAAATATAACGACTAAAACATTTTCAAAACATGTCCAATTATTATTGGATTTTTTTATTTCTACTTATATGAAACTTATCATAAAATTAAATATTTTTTCGACTATTAGAAATTGAATATAATTATATAATAAAAAAATATTTTCAAACATTCCTAAAGAGCCCCTCCTCCCCCATATAAAAAGCCACCATCTCTAACCCTTACTCACACCACTCAAGCCCTCAGGGATCATCCAAACGCTTGAAAAATAATCTCCCAACATTCCCAGTATTCCTCCTAGAATAATTACTATAGTCATAATGAACTTCAAAAAATCCTTTTATTTCAAGCCAATGGGAGTTAACACAATTTAAATATAACATCTTCCCTAAGGTTCACTTCTTTTATTTTAAATCTCTGATGCCCTTAACTCTATTTATTATATTATTTTATTGAAAAACAAGTTTTTAAACCTAATATTATGGTTTTATAAGAATTATTAAAACCACACATACACACACCTCCATATGATTGATACGAATATACTGTTTCTGTGTACAATGTACTACTGCCTCACGAAATGATGAATGTTCGATTATCTCCGACTACTTCTCATGGTGGCCATTATGACTGAAATTTATTTATATGTTATATATATTATAATTATATTGTGTCTATTTTATTTTATTTTGCATTTATAGATTATATTTATGGTTCTCGTAATGGGTAAATACAATAATTTCATTTGAGGAATTGCAGACTACTGCCCCTCAAAGTTATATGACTCGTTCATGTGATTCATGGAATGTGTAAAGGATGGTGTTAATGAAATTATATATGATATTATAACGTAATTATAATATACCTATGTATATTTTAATTTTTCGTTCTATTAAATACGAACTAGAAATGAAAGTAGCGTTCATACGCACGTACGGATTACCGTGTCCATTAACTATGCATTTAAATTATATTCTCCAAATCTTATGTACAATTATAAATACTTATATATACTAGAAATATATGATATATATTATATCGAAATAAGGAATATCACTCTAGAGAAAATGATGTTTTTTCCATTGGACTACTTTTAAATATATGAAGTTCATTTTAACTCAATTACCAAATTTCTACAAAACGACCGTTATTAACATAAATGATTATATATTGTATATAACATGGTAATAATTAATATAAAGGAATAAAAATATTAAAAAATTGTTCTTAAGAAACTATAAAATTACTTTTATTTATTATTCAGGAGATTAAAGAATGAATGAGTCATGTCAGACATTATATGAGGGGACTTCCAAACCCAATTTCCATTATTTGGGTAAAACATTTACTTTTTAATTATTTTATTATATGAATATGTGTGAATTAACAATGATTTTTATACACTTAATATCAAATTATATTGGGTGTATTTATGTTTTTAACACATGGTTATGTCATTATCTCTTCTTCAATGTAATGATACCTTCTTTGTAAGGGAACTCTGAAACCCAATTTTCATTCTTTGTTGTAAAATTCTACGTCATAATTATGTCATGTTATTAATATGAGTGAATGACCTATGGTAGTTTTACAAATAATATACAATTGTATTTGTTGTATTTATATTTTTCACACATTATTATTTCATTGATTTATCCTAAATCTAATGATACAATCTTTTTAGGGATTATGTCTCAATCTCCATTCATTATGGCATATATTGATATTATTAAACATTATTATCCTATAATGTGTATATAATAACATTTGACA
Source organism: Viscum album (assembly GCA_963277665.1). Taxonomy (NCBI): domain Eukaryota; kingdom Viridiplantae; phylum Streptophyta; class Magnoliopsida; order Santalales; family Viscaceae; genus Viscum; species Viscum album. Next base: position 2,056,336,561 of record OY728133.1, on the reverse strand, counting down.
TATTTTATCAGGAATATCTTTACTATCAAGATATTATATTCTCAGTTTCATGTTATTGCGTAATAATTTTTATTCCACTATTTTTAATGTTGTATGAGACTCTTTCACTAAAAAATAAATTTAAAAGTTTTGATGATTTATTTTTCAAAATCATTCCCATTAATGTAAATTTTTTTTAAATGGTTTTAAGGATTTAATTATAAGGAAATTAAAATTTTAACTTTTTTTTCCTTTAAATGTTTCAATGTGGTATGATACACATTGATTAAAAATATATTTATTAAATGTTTCAAATGTTATTGAAAATGGTTTTGAGAAAGCATTGATTATGCCAATAACTTGAAATGGTATACTGTGAATATAATGTGGAAATGATATATTTCGTTAATGGTTGTTTTATGTGTTATGAATATTTTATGGTTTTTCAGCATTGTTTATGTATATGGGTGGTTCTGTGATAATTCTAGGGTAGGTGAACCAGAGATAGCTCTCCAATGCATTGGGTTACATGATAGAGGTAAACGTTAATTTTTATCCTAAATGATTTAGGGAATACACTGTTATGAGTATTCCAAATATAACTCCCTATGTAGATTAGAAAGTTAAAATGTATGTATATTATTTATTCCATAAATAAAATTTCTGATTTATATTTTTATGTGTTATCCATAAATCATATGATTTCATGAGGTATATTAAAGATATTATGCTTTGTATGTATTGGTAGACTAATGATTTCATTGTATATTTTATTACCCTGAATATGATTTTTATGATCGTCCCAAGCTTTGACATGTTTTACATATGATTTAAAGATGAATTGGATCAAGGATGGGAACAAGTAAAAGTCATGATGTCTATAACATGGAAGTAGAGATGTTTTTTAAGAGTTTTTATTGTATGAAAAAATGGAAACTGAGTTGAAGTATCAACATCATAATTTTTGAAATATAATGTAATAGTTATGGAATAATTCTCTAAAAGACTAACCCTGAAAATATCCTCAATGTTAATTCATGATATAAGTCAATATTATGTAATGTTTAAGTTCGAGTCCTTATAGTAGGCATCGTAGGTCTGTTTAGACAACATTTGTGATTATATGTTTTTTTAGACACATGGTTAGTCTATATATCTATTCTTTAATTTAAGTCCTTGATTTGTAATTTCTCAGATCAGGGAATGTTTGTTACAAATAGAAGGAGGAGGATCTCAAATTAAATTCCCACCTCTTCCTGATGACTTACTTGAAATAATTTTTGCAAAGTCATGTCTATACGACTAAGACACATTTTCTAACAAACAACTCACATTCAAGAAATTGTTTGAGATATAAAACAACTCTATTATACTTCTATAACATTGTGGAACATGGGTTTTCTTTAATCAAAAATTATTTATTAAATATTATTATATTTTCAATAAAAGAAAAATATTATCAAGGAATTTTTAAATATTTAACCATATCACAGGATAGTGAAGCATATTATCATTTTGAAAAAGGTGTATAAGATGGATACACTTGCAAAGAATATTTATATTTGATTTTACAACATAGTCTCTCAACAGATGCTTATAGTATTTTAGAAGTACTATTGATTGAATGTTTCAACACAAAATCAATCTGACTTTTTAATAAAAAAAATTTTTTATGATTTTTTTTGAAATTATATGTCAGACATGATTAATTTTTAAACATATTTTTCTTTGAACTCCTATATGACCCAAGTCGTACAAGGAGTATTTGGTAGAAGGAAGAAAATGATTTTTAATCATCTATAAATCATTGTAGCAATGAATGAACTTTATACATACGTGAACTAGATGATAATGAAACCAAATGGAAACCATGATAAAAGTATGATGTTCTTTCTATTAGGAATAGTTTTATTTTATCATATAGAGGTGAAAAAAATGACAATATATAAGTTGTTGAGGCCTTAATGTGTTGGGATAATAATGAAAGGTTTAGGAAAACCTTTGAGGTTAAAACATTATGGGGGTATTTTTTTTGTTTTATAAAAAGGAAAAACCATAATCTAGGTGACAAACCATCGCGTCTGGAAAGGCTATAAGAATTGAACCCAGAACCGAAATGCGGCATGGGGGATCGCCTACCACTGGACTACATGAAGTCTGTGGTTTTTATGACTTATACTTTTAGTTAAATTATTTTATTTATAAAATATATATTTATTTTGGGAACATATGTTTTATCAAATTGATAATATTAATATAGAAAAATTATTTTTTGATTATGTGATTATTTTTATTTTGGAAGACATTCTCTCTTTTGTGGAACAATATATGCTTACGGGAAATAGAATAATATGGGATATCATTTGTGGAGTAATTTTTCAAATTTAATTTTGGAAGAATCTATGTTTTTATTATAGACATATGTATATTTAGGTTATTTATAGAACCGATTAAACTATCATAGAGAATATGTTATTAGGTTAATTACACTTCAGTATGACATTTTATGAGTTTTAGATGTTATTTGGAGATAAATGTTACGATTTATCATGGAAGTCTGTGATTAAATCTTTATGTGTTTTGAGATAAAATCATATTTTGGGTTACACTGAGGAATCATATGGAAAATTGTTTATTGAATGGTCTTTAGTAAACTGTAATTATTTTTTTCAAATTTTTGGGATTAAGATTATTATTTCTTTTTATAAATTAGTATCCTTTTTGGGGATTATTTGATATTGTACTAACCATTTTTGTCTTTTTTAATATATAAATACAAGATAATTATATAGATAATCATTCTAAAATTATGTGATATTTTAGAAGTTGATTCTAGCACTTTTAATGTGAACAGGTTAGATTGAATAATCATCTTATAGAGAAAAAATGTGTTTGTTTTAAGAATTTAGTAAAGGATGAATGTATAAATGAAATGTAAGTATGTTTCCTTATTTTTATTTTGATAAGCTCAAAAGTAAATTCCTGATCATTATGAAAAGTAACTTAATAAAAAAACATTATCCATTAACAATTCCAACTGAGGAGTCAAAGGCCGTTTAACCCATCAGAAGGATGTGATTTTCTAGTTGTTAAGTTTCTCCATATCATGTTTTCTATCACACTCCATCAAAACAAGACAAATAGTTTCTCTTTCATATCCATTTCTCATGGAATCATAGTATGAGTTATCTCGGGAAACCATTGTACATATATTTCATTATTTTATAGTGATTGTTTTATTTACTCTTTTTTCAATGTGGGAAATTCAATGATGTTTCTTAGACCAATTTAAAAATTTCCAAGATGTAATTCCCAAAAGGGGGATGGATGTAAGATCGCTGTAAATAAAGAATATGACATATTTATATTTATTAATATTTAAGCATTAAATATTTACTTTACTTTTAAGGGTATTTTATTTCTGATATAGTACCTAATACAAAACAATCGGTTTAATTGAGATCTTACGTTGCACACAACATTTAGTTATACAAAATAATAATAATAATATAATAATATTTTTATAAATGGTAGTTAACTCATAGTCATTGTATTGGATGGAATGAAAAAAACTAACTAAAATATAATTATACATGTTTGTTAAATGTTTTTACATTTAGTCAATAAAATTTTGAGGCTTAAAATTGGAATGAATCCAATTTTATGCATAAATACTATGATATTTTTAAAAGGTTGTTTTACGGCCATTTGATGGAGAACCCCTATTAAATCGAGTTTTTTTTACTTTTATATGTTTAATTTGATAAAATATACATCTTCTTTAGAATAGGTACATAAAAATATTCTTTGGATGAAATTTATATATTTTCCTGATAATAGTTATTTTTTAATGAATAGTGAAAATATCACATTTTAATTCAAAACTGACTTTTCATCTAATTTATTTATATAGATAGATTATTATTTAAATTTTTTAAAGTGTAATTAGATAAATTTTTTAATGTTTAATCTAATTTTGGTAATTATAGGTAATTTTACATTGAAATTGAATATAAATAAGTGTCAGACTTTTGATAGTTAAATTTTTTAAAAAACATGATTTTTGTTTTGACAACTGTTTTTAATTTTAAATTAATTTCTTAATATTTTGTGTTTTGAAATTAGAAAAATCGATTAAGTATTTTAAATCATGAGGTACAAATTTTATGAATATGTACCATTTATTATTAGACATTATGAATATTTACTTCAGAAAATTTTTATTTACAATGGTTAAAAGGTAAATATGGTAAATAAGGGTAAAAAATAATATAATAAAAATATTAAATTACCCTTACACATTTATGAGCCTGATTTTATGATATATGTCTGACAATGGGAATCTGTGGGTTGATATGGGGACACAGGGATCCACTTGGGAGTGATAATGAAACTCTATATTAATTAATTTAATGTTAGGAGAAAATAATATAAACATGAATCGTTTTACTAAAAATTTATATGGGTTATATATTTTATCACTTCAACTATAATTATTTATTGTAAATAAACAATTATTTCCTACGTCATGGTATTTTATCTATAATTTTTAGACATTAAATAAAGAAATATAATTATGACACAATAGTGAGGTAGTAATTACTTCATTAATAAAAGAATCAAATAAATGATATTATAAATATTAAAATAATTTTATTTTGAACCTTTTTATGCCAACCAATGATTATATAGATTAGTATGCCATTTTATATTTTAATTAATGAATTTTTCTTGAAGGAATCATGTATTTTTGGATTTTTATAAAATTCATCATATGAATAGTAATAAAATTGACATAAAAAAGTAATTAAATCATAAATATTTTATTAAATGATAAAATAGTCCTAAAAATAGTTGATTCAGCTAAATGAAAAATATGATGATAATAATGTCATTAGTGATCCATTTTGAGTTGCTTGAAATTTTATATTAAATATATTAACCATATAGTTTGATTATATAAGAGGACATGTTAAAAGTTAAATAAGATAACAAAGGGTTAAAAAATATCAGGATTAAAATGCTTACAAAACTAGTACAATTATTATTTGATAATTATATTTCGACTTCTATAAACATTATCTTATAATTAAATATGTTTTGGACCTTTAGAAAATGAAAATAATTATATAATAAAATAACATTTTCAAACATTCCTAAAGAACCCCTACTCCCCCTTATAAAAATCCATCAACAATAATCCTTACTCACACATTTCAAAACCCACTAGGTCATCAAAAATCTGACCAAATAAGCTACCAACATCCCTATATTCCTTATATATGCCTTAGGTAGATAAAACTTCAAGAAATCCTTTTGGTTCAAACCATAGGGAGTTACTCAATTTAAATGTAACATCTTCCCTCAGGTTCTCTTCTTATCTTTTACTTCTCCAACCCCCTAAACTCTATTTATACCATTATTTTATGAAACAACATGTATCCAAAATATACTAGGATGTTTTTATGAGAATTATTCATACTACACACACACACATATCCATCTAATGGATACGAACATACTTTTTCAGTGTACGGTGAACTGTTGCCTCGCGAAACGATGACTGTTCAACTATCTACTACTGCCTCTCATGGTGGCCATTATGATGGAATAATATTTATATGTGATATATATTATATTTATATTTCCCATATTATTCTTTATTTTCCATTTATATCATACCTTTTGGGTTTCTATAATTGTTAAATATGATAATTTTATTTGGGGAAGTGCGGACTACCGCTCCATCAAAGTGATATGACTCATTCAAACCATATGTGGAACATGTAAAGGATGAAGTCAATAAAAATATATATGATATTATAATGTAATTATATTATACCAATGTATCATTTATGTTTTCAATAAGGACTCAGCCTTAAGCATTTCATAATATTGTATTAAATGAATAATTCACATTGAGGATCTTTACAGCTTTACAATTTTAGAGAATTAGGTCATAACTATTACATTAAATCTCAAAAATAAAAAGTAAACACTTCTACCAAGTTTATATTTTTTCACAAAATAATAACACTTTGAAAAAGTGTCATGTCTAGTTCCACATTTTAGACAACATGACTTTTACTTGATCACATCCTTGATCCTATTCATCTTTAAGTCCTGTGAAAAATATTTCCAAACATGGGATGAGCATAAAAAGCTCAGTAAGTGTTATAAAATAAATAATGAAATCATTAGTCCATAAATACATAAAAAACATAAACTCTTTTACATACCTCATGAAAACATAATATTTATGAATAACAAGTAGTAATCACATATCATAAAGGTAACTTGTTACATCCAAAACGTACTTTTGTTGTAGCTTTCATAGATACGTGGGGAGTCATATTTGGAATACCCATCACAATATATTCTTTAAATATCATAGGATAAACATTCAAATTTACCTCCTTCATGTTACCCAATTAATTGGAGAGATATCTCGGGTTCACCCGCCATAGGTTTGTCATGGAATCACCTATATACATAAACAATGCCTAAGAACCATAACTTATTCATAACATATGAAACTAATATAAAAGAAAGATAAAATTTACTCATTTCAATCACAATATATCATTTAAATATATTTATAGAACAAATCCATTATCAAAACCATTTTCAATACCAAAATACATAAAAGAGTATATGGTATTTATTTTTCTTTTAAAAACATTACAGCTAATTAGGGAATCCAAAGATTAAATTATACTCTTGGTGACAGAATGGTCATTGTTTCCGATTATGTTAAAAAGAAACATTATTTTTTTGTCATTTAGTAAAATGTTTCATAGAAAAATATTTTCATTGAATCAAATTTAAATTCAATGGATTTTATATAGCATATAAAATAATGTCGTGTATTAAAACAAAATATGCCACAATTAAAGGAGATTGACACTAATTCCCTTACCACATGTCCTACTTGACTCGTTTTTCCTTTAATCTCATGAATAATAAACTAAAGATAATTTAAAATTCTTTATGAAGATTTTTGAAGTTTATTATTCTTTTTATATCACTTATTACATTGTTAGGAACATTATGCAATCATTTAAGTTAATAACGGTCATTTTATCAATATTTGGTACCTTAGTAAAAAATGAACACATTATATTTACAAGTTTTCATTGTGTTCAATAGTCCATTATCTCTATGATGATATTCATTATTTAGATATCAAATATATTATACATATCCAGTATATATATGTATTAATTATATTATATATTAATTGGATATAAGAAATGAAATGCATCATTCATGGTGACGACAAGCCGTACGTATGTATGAACGCTACTTTTATTTCTATTTTTGATTTTAATGGAATTAAAACATAAATATAAATAGTTATACTATAATTCCGTTATAATATAACAAACAATATCACTAAATCCATCATTTATACATCCCACTTAAGTCATTAACGAGTCATATCACTTTGAGTGGCGGTTGTACGAACTTTCTCTAATGGAATATTTGCATTTAACCATTACAAAATCCTTAATGGTTGTATAAAAATGAAAACATAGAAGAATAAAGAAAACAGAAACATAATATACGTAATATATAAATATATTTCCATCTTAATGGCCACCATGATAGGCGATGGGAGATAATCGAACAATCATCGTTTTGTGAGGCGTTAGAATGCCATCTATAGAAACAGTATGTTCTTCACCAATTAGATAGAGGTGTGTGTACATGTAGTTATAATCACTCTCATAAAAACATACTAGTATATTTCGGATACTGGTTTTGTTATAAAATATAGGAAAAAAAGAGTTTAGTGGTTGGAGATGTAAAATAAAAGGAACTGATTTAAGGGAAAATTTTACCTTTAATTTGGGTAACTCCCTTTGGTTTGAACAATAATGACTTCTTGAAGTGACTTATTCAAATGATAAGGCTTTTAGGTAGGAAATATGGATCATGAAAGATTATTTGTATAGGTTTTTGACGAGCCAAGGGGCATTAGAGGTGTTAAAAATGAGTTAGAAGTGAGGGATTTTTTAAAGGGGAGTAGAGGCTCTTTAGGAAAGTGTAAAAATATTATTTAATTATATAATGATATTTAGTTTCTAAAATACCAAAATTAATTAAAGATGTATATAAGATGACTAATGGTCGAAATAAAATATTTCAATTAATATTGGAGAGGTATTGGATATTATTTTAATATTTATAATCTTATTTATTAAAATAATCTATTAATGTGGTAAATACTGCATTATTATTGTGTCAAAAATAATTTAATTAATTTGATGTCTAAAAATAATAAAACAAATACCATGATATTTTAAATATTTTTATCTTTCTACTGATTATTTATAGTCAAAAATATGACTTATATAACCCAATGTAAAAAATAATGTACAAAAATATATTTATTTATGTCGTATTTGCCTTTACATTAAGTTATTGAAAATAAACGGTCATTATCAATCTTTTGTGGTACCATGGGGTCGAAAAATTGACCTAAAGATGACCATTGTCATAAATGACTCAAATAGTAATGTTAGTACAAGTGGTATGGTAATTTTGTTTTATTATAATATTCTTTTTACCTTTATTACCCAATTTACATTTAACCGCGGTAAATAAATGTCAAAAGTTGCTATTGACCATAGAATATTTTAATCTTATTGAACCACATTTTACTTACTAATAACAACCATGTATGTTGGATTTTAAAAACTCAATTTATAGATGCAGTAAAATTTCATTTAAATGAAAAAGTCAGTGTTTTAACTACTACTAAGTGGTTTCACAATTCAAAAAAATTGATGTTTTTCAGAAAACTACCATAAATTCATCCAAAACTATATTTTATTTTGTAATATAAAAAATGATTTTTACCTTAATAAATTAAAAACATAAAAGTTTATTTATTTAAATTAAAATTAATTTCCACTGTCAAAACAAATAGCGTGTTTTTAAGAAACAATAACTATAAAAAGATTGACATTTGTTTATGTCCAGTTTCAATGTGAAATTAATTCTAATGACCAAATTTGGATTAATTGTAAAAAATATAATCTAATATCACTTTAAAAATAATTAAAATAATAATATAACCATATAAATAAGTTATATTTAAAGGGACATTTGAATTAAAATATAGTATTTTTCAAGATTCATAAAAAATGAATTTTATCAGAAAAATACCAAAAATTTACCCAAAGTAAATTTTGATGTCCCAAATCTAAAAAAATTATTTTTTCAAATAGACAAAATAAAAGTGACCAATAATATATTTAAATAGTGTTCACCATCAAAAGGTGGTAAATCGACCTTTTAAATATTATTATAGTATTAATGCTTAAAATTAGATTCATTCACATTTTAAGCCTCTAAATTTTATTGCATAATTGTAAAAACATTTAAAAACATGTATAATCATATTGTAGTTAGTTCTATTCCATCCTTCCAATACAACAATAACGCATTAACTACCATTTAAAATAATAATATTATATTATTAGTGTACAACGTATGATTTCAAAGAAACTCATTGTTCTGTATCAGGTACGACATCAGACATAGAAACTTATTTAAAGTAAAATAAATATTAAATTTCCAATTATTAAGTAATGAAAATGTATTATGTCTTTATTAACATGGGATTTTAAATCCTTCCTCCTATTGGAAATTGCGTCCTAGAAATTTTTATTCACTTATCAAATAAATGGGGGTATTTATCCCTCATAACATTTTCAGATTCCCACATTGCCTCTTCAACCAAATAGTTTTTCCACAAAATTTACCTGGCGAATTACCTTATTCTGCAACACTTGCTCTCTATGGTTAAAAATCTAGACTGGTTGTTCCTCATAAGAGAGATTCTATTCTAAGAGAACTTATTCTCAGGTCAAAACATGAGATGGATCTGGGATATACATTATCAACAATGAAACATGAAATAGATTGTGTACCTCGGATAAACACTGAGGTAAAGCCACATTGTATACAATTGGTCCAATATTCTCCAAAATTTCATAATGTCCAATGAACCTTGGACTCAACATTCCCATCTAACCAAAATATACAACACCTTTCCATGGAAAAACATTGAGAAAGACATGATCACCTACCTCAAAAGAGGGATCCTTTCTCTGGTTATCTGTATTACATTTCTGCTTACTTGGGGATGTTTTCATGTTTTTCTGAATCAAATGAACCTTTTCTACCGTCTCTTTTACAAATTATTGTCTGATCAACTTCCTTTCACCTAAATAATCCCATAATCTAGAGATCAACGACGCTTTCCATATAATGCTTCAATTAGATCAATCTATATACTAGAATAAAAAAATTAATATATGAAAAATTTAACCAATGAATGATGTTTATCCAAACTTCCCTAGTAACCCAGTGAACAAGCACATATCATGTCCTCCAAGGTTTGAATTTTTCTTTATGAATGCCCATCTAATTAAGGATCGAAAGTTGTACAAAACTTTAATTTAGTACCCAATGACTTCTGAAGACCTTTCAAAAAGTTAGAAGTTAATCTGGGATCATGATCAAATACAATGCAGAGGGGAACAACATTAAAACCTGACTATCTATTTGACATACAACTGAGAAAGTTGATCTAGAGTAAAAGATCTCGAATAGTAAGGGAATGAGAAGATATAGTCAATCGATCAACAATAACTCAGATTTCATTATTACCTTGAGATGTCTTTGGTAATCACACAATGAAGTCCATGGATATATTCTCCCATTTCCACTCTAGAAGCGGTAAATACTAAAGCATCCCTTTTCATAACTACCACTCTGCTTTAACCTGCTAACAAGTCAAACACTTCAAAAAAAAATCAGCAGTATCTCTTTTCATTCCATCCCACCTGTAATACTTCTGAAGATCTCTATACATATTATTACTTCAGGATGAACTGGAAATAAGGAACTATGAGCTTCACATAACAACACATTCTTCAACTGTAAATCACAAGTCACACATAATCTTTTCCCAAACATTAAAACACAATCATTATCATAATTAAAATCATGCATATTACCCATCTGAACCAACTTTATCTTTGTGGGTAACTCACTGTCTTCCTTATGTGCTTGATTAATTTTGTCTGATAGAGATGATTTCACTGACACATGAAACAAAATTGAATATTTATTCATCAACAAATCTTTTTCCAGATTTCAACAAATAAAAAACCAAAGTATATTGTTCCAAATGTAACATGATTAATGTAGCATTACTTTTATGACTCAAAGCATCAACCAATTTATTATCTTTTCCAGGAAGGTAAAGTATTATGTAGTAATAATATTAGATTAATTACAGCCACCTCAATTTCCTCATGTTCAATTATTTCCGAGTGAATATATACATTAATTTTTTGTGGTCTGTATATATTTCACATTTTACTCCATAAAAATGATGCCTCCAAATTTTTATTGAAAAAAAGTAGATATTTCTAAATCATGTGTAGTGTAATTTAACTAATGAGTTATCAACTGACGTGAAACATACCTAATTACATATTTTTTCTGCATAAGGAAAACTCCAAGTCCTTTTTTCGAAGAATCACTGTAATAAAATCACCATTTCTAGAATGCAATGCCAACACCGTATCATTCACGAATATTCGTTTAAATTCCTGAACACAATCGTCAAATTCTTATGTCTAGATGAACATAACAACTATTTGAGTTATCTTATTTAGTGGGAAAGATAAATGTGAAAAATTCTCATCAAACCTCTAATAATAACCTTCCAAACCATGAAAACTATAGATATCGGTTATATTTGTGTGTCATAGCAATTATTCATGAACTTTTGTTTTAGTAGGATCAGCAGTAATGTCATTTTTTGAAACCATGTGACCAAGGATGTAATTTTTTGTCACTGAAAATAACACTTTTTGAATTTTACATACCGTTTCATTTCTTATAAGGTTTTCAGGAAAACCCTTAAATGAATTTAATGCACCTATTGACGTTTAGAATACACCAAAAATACCATATATGAATACAACCACACACTTATCCAAGAACACCCTGAAAATTCTATTCATATGATCCATGAATACAGAAGGTGCATTGGTTAACCCAAACGGAATTTCTACACATTAATAATGGCCATATCTAGTATAAAACATGGTGTTCACAATATCTGCTTCCTTTAATTTCAACTGATGGAACCCTGTCCTATAATCAATCTTTGAAAAATACTTGGCTACTTAGAGATAATCAAACAAATCATCGATATGAGGAAAAGGATACTTGTTCTTAAATGTTATATTATTCAACGCTCTATAATCAATGAAAAGTCTCATTGAACCATATTTCTTGTTAACAAATAAGACAAGATCACCCAATAGTGATGTTCTAGGTCAAATGAATCCTTTATAGAATAACTCGTACAATTTCTTCTTTAACTATAATTTTTCAGTTTGAGAAATTCAAAAAGGGGGTTTTGAAATTGGCTTAGCATTAAGAACTAAGTCAACTGTAAATTAAACATCTCGATTAGGTATAATACCAGAAAACTCATCAGAAAAAAAACCCGGTTCTCATTTACCATTGGAAGATCATTAATCTCATTAGTTCTTTTATTTTCAACAATATGTGAAAGGTAACATTCATTACTATCTTTTACTAGTTTCTGAGCTTCTTGATATGTTATCAAAAGAAAGGGTTCATCTTTGTAAACAAACTAAAAATATTATTGAAAATATACCTCTTTAGCTTTAAAGTCAATCTTAGCATGATAAATATAAAGCCAATCCATACCCAAAATAACATCAAACTCTACATGAGGAAAAAAATATGTTTTGCAGGCATATTCTTCCCGCACACAAGGATAATAATTTAATTAGTTTTTATTTTTTTCTTAACATTTATTCCAGGTTTTAGTACCATAAGTTCTATATTCATATCATGTGATGGAATTCCTAATTTACTAGAATACTTCTCTGAAATTAATGAGTGTGTAAAACCAAAATCAAAAAACATATTGGAATAATATTAACAAAAAAATGTGTACCATATACTACATCATTCGATGGCCCAACATCTGATGAAGTAGTTGCAAAGGATTTCACCACCCCTTTCTTCTTGTAGTCTAGAAGCTTTCCCTCAGTTGAGTTCTTTGTTGGACACACATTTGCATAATTACCCATTTCATTTCACATAAAACATTTTACTGACTATAAATCATATTTTTTCATACCAGTACCATTGTATTTTTCAATTTAATTATGAGCCTTATGTCCACATTTTACCACATCAGTAGCACTGAATAGGATTCAAAATACATTTCATAGCATGCTTTTTACCACAATTTCCACAAACTGGAAACATATGTTTCTTACCATCAGACTTTTTGGAAGATTTCTTCCCTTTTTCCTACCACCTCAGGCTCTTATTCTGTTGTTTTTCAAAGAACATCTGATCATCGACAAACTCTATTTCCACCTTCTACGCACAACGAACAAGTTTTTCATAACTTTTGAACTCAAAAGAAGTTGATTCTATTTGATACATTTTATTTAATCCTGAGTAAAAATGGTTCATTTTACTTTCATGATCTCATATAAAATTTTGAGTATACCTTTCCGGTCATGTGAATTTTTCTTCATAAGAAGCCATCGATTCATCCTCCTACCTCAATTCCAGGAATTGTTTTTCCATCCTTAAATGACCCACCATAAGAAAATATATCTCATGAAACATACAATTGAATTCATCCCAATAAAAAGCATCAATCTCCTCACTATCCCTTTTATTTTTAACCATAGACCACCACTGATTTGCTTCATCTATAAAATGGTAAACAAGAAGACTATCCTTTTGAGGATATGAACACCCCATGACATAAAAAAATTTCACTAGAGATTTATTCAAACCTTCTACTAGCATAATGTTAGATAATCCTCTGAATGATGGGGAATGTTGCCGCATGAAATTATCTATTACTAAAATGTTAATTTGTGGTTATTCTGGCTAATCTCATACATTGATTTCCCCACCATTTATATCTTGAGTAAACTGTTCCATAACTACTAAAAATTGGTTAGTTATGATTCCGACCATCTTAGGTTTCTAATTTGGATGGTTTTCTTCCTCCTGCTGTCGTCCCAACAAAGATTCCATGTTACCTCTAAGACAAACCATTCCGAACATAGAAATATTTTAGGAGAAGAAACATGGTAATCTATAAATTCTATATCACTTCAATCTTACAGTAAATTAATTTTTGGAAATTAATTTATAAATAACAAAACTTATACAGTTATCAAAACTGAACTATGATACCAACTATTAGGACTCGGCCTTAAATATTACATAATATTAAATTAAATGAATATTTCACATTGAGTATTTTTTCAGGGTTATAGTTTTTGAGAATTAGGACATAACGATTACATTAGATCTCAAAAATACAGTGTATGCACTTCTACTCAGTTTCAATTTTTTTCACAAAATAAAAATACTTTGAAAAATATGTCCCTTTTCTAGTTCCACGTTTTAGTCATCATGATTTTTCCTTGATCACATCCTTGATCTTATTCATCTTTAAGTCATGTGAAAACTATTTCAAAACATTGGATGGACATAAAAAGCTCAGTAAGGGTTATAAAATAATGAAAGAAAACATTAGTCCATCAATACATACAAGACATAAACTCTTTTACATACCTCATGGGAAAATAATATTTATGAATAACACATTGTAATCAGAAATCATAAATGAAACTTGTGGAATCCATAACAAATTTGTGTTTTAGCATTCATATCAATGTATGGAGTCAAAGATGGAATACCCATCATAGTATATTCCATAAATATCATAGGAGAAACATTCACGTTTACCTCCATCACATTACCCAATGAATTGGTGAGCTATATTGGGTTCACTAGTCGTTGGATTATCATGGAACCACCTGTATATATCTAAACAATTCCCAAAAACCATTACATATTCATAAAATATTAAACAAACAAAAAGGAAAGATAAAATTTCCCCATATAAGTCACAATATATCATTTAAATATATTGACATAACAAATAAATTCTCAAAACCATTTTCAATAACAAAATATATAAAAGATTATATGTTATTTATTTTCCTTTTTAAAACAATATGGCTTGTTAAGGAAGATAAATATCAAATAATACCCGCGACCGCAGAATGGTCGTTGTCACCGCTGATGTTAAAAAGAAATATTATTTTTTTCATTTATTAAAATGATTCATAAAAAAATGTTTCCCTTTGAATGAAATGAAAATTTGAAGGTGTTTATACAACATATAAAAGAATTTCGTGTATTAAAACAAAATATTCCTCAATGAATGGAGATTGAGACTAAGTCCCTTACCACATGTTCGACCTGACCTGTTTGACCTTTAATCTACAGAATAATAAACTAATATAATTTATAGTTTCTTATAAACCTTTTTTAGGTACATTATTTTTTATATCAATTATTACCATGTTCTAGTCATTATTCAATCATTTATGTTAATAACAGTCATTTTGTCGATATTTGGTACTTGAGTAAAAAATGAACACCTTATATTTACAAGTTATCCATGTTGTAAATATTCCATTATCTCCACAATGATATTAATTATTTAGATATCATATATATCATATATATCATATATATATATATGTATGTATTTATAATAGTACATATCATTTGGATATATGAAATGAAATGCATCGTTCATGGAGACAGTAAGCTGTACATACTCATGAACATTAATTTCATTTCTATTTAATATTTTAATAGAATGAAAACATAATGATACATATATATATTATAATTCTAGTGTAATATCATATATAATATCATTAAATCCATATTTTACATGTCTCACATATGCAATTAACAAGTTATATCACTTTGAGGGAGCGATAGTATGCACTTCATCAAGAGAAATTATCACATTTACCCATTATTAAAACCATAAAGGTAGGATATAAATGAAAAACACAGAATAATAATGAAAACATAAACAAAATATACATAATATAAAAATATAGTGTCATATTAATGGCCACCATGAGAGGAGGTAGGAGATTATCGAAGAATCATCGTTACGTGAGGTGTTAGTTTTCCATCCACAGAAATAGTATATTATTCACCCATTAGATAAAGGTGTGTATAAGTGAATTTATAAAACTTTTCATAAAAATATATTATTATATTGAGGATACTATTTATATTTTAAAATAAAGTAATAAAAATATTTTAGGAGTTGGATGAGTAAAATAAAAGAAAAAAAGTTAAGATAAACTGTTACCTTTAATTAGGGTAACTCTCTTTTTTGTTTGAACAAAAAGGACTTCTTGATGTGACTTATGCCAAAGGTAAATATTCTAGGTGGAAGATAGGGATTTTTATAGATTATTTGGGTAGGGGTTGGATGATCTAAGGGGCTTTATAGGTGTAAGAAATGTGTTACAAGAACGAACTTTTTATAAGGGGAGGTGGGTTCTTTATAAAAGTGTGAAAAATATATTTTATTATATATTGATATTCATTTTCAAAAGGTCTGTAACTAATTAAAGTCAAATATAAGATGACTAATATTAGAAATACAATCATCCAATAATAATTGGATAGTTTTTTGATATTTGTTTTAATATTTATAATCATATTTATATTTATCATTTATTTATATTGTAAATACTCTATCATTATTGTCGCAAAAATAATTAAATTTATATTATAGCTAAAAATTATAAAAAAATACCATGATGTAGGAATTATTTTTATATTTGAAAATAAAATTTATAGTCGAAATGAAGATTATATAACCTTATGTAAAAATTTAATCACAAAAAGATATTTCTTTATGTAATTTTTTCCTTTACTTTATGTCATTTAAACTAATGTGTCATTATCACTCTTAAGTGGCACCATGACAGCCCAAAATATACCAAATTATTCCCATGGTAGTAAACAACTCAACCAAAAATGTTAGGACATGTTTTAAGGTAAATTTATATTTTTATAATATTCTTTTTACCTTGAATTACCCTATTTAACTTTAACCGTAGTAAGTAAAAGTAAAAAATTATTGTTCCCAAAAAATTATTTTTAACTTATTGAACTAAATTTTACATAATTATAGCAACCATTTATGTTTAATTTTCAAAATTAAATTAACAGAAGTGGTAAAATTTCATTTAAATGAAAAAGTCATTTTTTAACTACTACTAAGTGGATTCAGTATTCTTCAAAAATTGAGTTTTTTTCAAAAAAAACCATAAATTCAGCATAAGATATATTTGATATTCAGAATTAAAAAATGATGTCTATTTTACCATATTAAAAAAAATATAAGTTTCATTATTTAATTAAAAATTAATTCCCATTGTCAATACAAATAGCGTGTTTTTAAGAAACAATAACTATCAAAAGATTAACACTTGTTTATGTACAATTTCAAAGCAAAATTAATTACAATGAACAAAATTGGATTAATTGGTAACAATATAACCAAATTACACATTAAAAACAATTAAAAATAGAATATAAGCATATAAATAAATTATATGAAATTGTGCTTTGGTAATAAAATAGAGTGTTTTTAACTATTCATAAAAAATGAATTTTATTAGAAAAATATCAAATATTTACCCAAAGTAAATTTTGAAATCCTGAATCTAAAAAATAATTTTATGTATTTAAATAGAGCATATAAATGTGACCAAAACTATATTTATAGAGGGTACACCATCAAAAGGCTGTAAATCGACCTTTTAATGAATATTAGAGTATTACTGCTCAAAATTAGATTCATTAACATTTAAGCCTCTAAATTTTATTGGATTAATATAAAAAAATTTAAAAAAATGTATAATCATATTTCAGTTAGTTCGATTCATTCCCTAAAATACAACCTCTAGGCATAACTACCATTTAAAATTATAATATTATATTATTAGTGTGCAATATAAGATTTCAATGAAACACGTTGTTGCGTATCAGGTACGTCGTCAAACATTGCATCCTATTTAAAGTAAAATTAATATATAATTTACCAATATTAATAAAAATAAAATTGTATTATTTCTTCATTTACATGAAATTTTACATTTTAATTCCATTATATATGAAATAGAAATTAAAGTATTGTTCATGCGTACGTACGGCTTACCATATCCATGAACGGTGCATTTCAAATTTTATCTCCAAATGGTGTATAATATTATAAATACATATCTATACTGAATATATATGTTATATATAATATCTAAATTATGAATATCAATAGTATATAATGGAATTTTTATTACATGGACACCTTTTAATTATATGTTGTTCATTATTGACTTTTGTACCAAAGATCGACAAAACAACTATTATTAGCATAAATGATAATGTATTCTTTATAACATGGTAATAAGTAATAAAAAAAAAGAAAAATAAATGTGAAAATGGGGTTTATGCAATTATAAGTTATCTTTAGTTTATTATTCACATGATTAAAGAACGAACGATTCAAGTCGAACACAAGGTAAAGGGACTTTTTAACCTAATTTATATTCATTGGGTCAATCTTTTACTTCTTAATTATGTCATTCTATGAATATGTTTAAATGAAATTTTATTATTATACACATAATATCTACATATATTAGGTTAATTTATGTTGGTAACACGTTGTTATGTCGATAATTTATCTTTCAGGTAAAGATACGATCTTTCTAAGGAAACTCTGTAACCCAATTTCCATTTTTTGGGTTAAAATTCTACTTCTTGATTATTTCATGAAATTTATATGTTTTAATGACCTATTATTTTTTTACAGTAAATATTTACTTATATAGGGTGTATTTATATTCTTCCGACATAATTATGTCATCGATTTTTTCTTAATAAAATGATACAATTTTTGTAAGGGGCTATTTCTCAATATAATTTCAGTAAAAAAGGTCCTGATATTGGTCACCTTTATTTTCATAAAAGGAGTATATACAACTATTTGACATATTGTATCTTGAATATCTTTATTATCATGGTATTATGAGATTTTTATGTAATTCATGAAATATTTTCTTCATGTTTTTTTCATGTTTTATGATATTCTTTCACTAAAACATCGTTTCAAATTTTTTTAAGATTTATTTATCTAATTAATTATAATTAATGTCCATGTTTTCTAAATGGGTTTAAGGATTTATTTATAGAGAAACTAATGTATTAAAATTTTAATTCCTTTAATGGTTTCAAAGTGGTATGAGACATTTTGATTCAAAAATATCTTTATTAAAGGATTTCAATGGTATTGAATATGGTTTTGAGAAAGCATTGATTATGTAAATATCATAAAATTATATACTATTATTGAAATGTGGAAATTTTATCTTTAACTTATTATTATTTTATATGTTTTTAATATTTTATGGTTCTTGGTAATTTTTTACATATATGGGTGGTTACGTGATATACCTAGAGTGGGTGAGCCCGATATAGCTCTCTAATGCATTGGGTAATGTGATGGAGGTAAACATTACTATTTATACTATGATATTTAAAGAATATATAGTCATGGGTATTCCACATTTTACTCCCTATGTAGTTGTTCAATCTATAATGTAAGTATGTTTTGTATTCTATAAGTTTTAATTATGATTTATGATTTTATGAGTAATGATAAAGAGCTTATGTTTTGTTTGTATTGATGGAATAATGTTTTATTTCTTTATTTTATAATAATTACTGAGATTTTTATTACACATCCCGTATTTTGAAATGTTTTTCATAGGAATTAAAGTTGAATATGGTCAATGATGGGATCAAGGAAAACTCATGCTATCTAAAACAAGGAAGTTGACATGTTTTTTAAGAGTTTTAGTTTATGAAAAAATTTAAATTTAGTAGAAGTGTCTAGTTTGTAATTTTTGAATTATTATGTGATAGTTATGGCCAAATTATCTAAAACTATAATCCTAAAAAGATACTCAATGTAAATTCTTTACATAAGTCATTATTATGTAATGATTAAGGTCGGGTCCTTATATCAGAGGTTTCCCACACTAATCCTACCAAATGGTTAGGATCCTTGGGGAACAAGTGGATTTGTATATCCCTGGTCACGAGTACCCCTACCATAGGGAAAATGTAAGAATGTTCCTAGTATTAAATACAAGGGATATGACAATTTACTTCACTTTTCATCTCTATAACCCAGATCCTCTGGATTTCAGTAGGGTGGGTGAGAATTATGCTTGGTTATCCATTCAATATGAAATTAGATAATCATCCCACTTCAGAAAAAAGTTTATTGAATCCCCCTTAGGGAAATCCCCTTGCTGTTCTTATAAGAGGTTATTGTCCTATGCCTTAATACCTCCACAAACTCCACATTCATACCTTCCCCAGCATGTAATCACATCAAATGTAATGTGAAGAGAGGGAAGTGTCATATCCCCAACCTCTTTAACTAGCAGGTATAGAAAAGTGTGTGGTTTGTTGAATCATCAACTTCTTCTTATTTCTCACACTGAGAATGAATCGTTTGGTATTATAGGTTACTAATGATCATGAAACCCATAATATATACATGAAATATTACTACAAGAACATAGATTCCTCCCCTAACCAATATGTGTTAGATACCTATCAAAGGCTTGGGATTAATATAAATCCTTCTCAAAAGTAAGTCCCAATCATAATATCTGTTTCATTAGAGAATCATCATTCGTTATAAGAATCATAGTTCATCATATGGTCCTCCTCCTTAGGATTAATCCACAAATAATCTTCCAAATCCCCATTAGATAATTTATCACTCGTATACTCTTTTATAAGGAATCCAAATATGGTATAATCCCCCAACATAATTCTCCCAAAGGTCAAAACACCCATACGATACATAACAAACTATGAAGGATTTGATTCTCCTCAAAATGGGATAAATAATAAGCCTAACTAATGTTCAAATACATCCCAACCAATAAAACGTTATATGTATGATCCATAAACCTATACAGGGTCTAATTCAACTTGGAAACTCATATCCCATCTGGTTTCCTTATGTTGTATTGACACAAGACCCACACCAAACTTTTTCTAGGAAATTTCCACTTACATATCTTATTCATTTGATATAAATATATATGGTTAGGTCCTTATCATAAGTCTTTAAAGGTATTATGTTACCACATTTTGGGGAACCAAACTACATGGGTTCTGATTCCTTGCACAAGGATACATAATATGCTCATATACCTGTTTGATCCCAACATCAAAAAAACTATCATCTCATTTGATAGTGATACAATCTAGTGAGACCTTCATCTCCCTGGATGACAATAAAATCTTTTCTTCCTAAATTGTTTGCTATAAAAGTCGAATTTATATAATGTCCAAATAATCATTGAGTTGTATATAAAATGATACCATTGATGGACAACCTCAGATACATACAAATATCACATTATTGAAGAACCTAAGATACATATAGACGATTATAAATAAATTAAATTCTAGTAATTTAATGATTATTTAAAGTTGAATCCAGATATTTTTTGTGAATTATTGAATGATTCATAAAAATAAATATAATTTATAATATTGTCTCAGAGTTTGCAATAATTCCCCCAAAATTGTATGATGACCCAAGCCTCACATCCTCTTGACCAATGTGATTTCTTAAGCATCATGGGTAAAAAATCCATAACAAGCACCTAATGTTTGGAAATATTCTCCCCATGGATAGAAAACCATTGGGTGTTTTCAGTTCCATGAATAATTCCATTGGAAACGTTTCAGAAATAGAAAAGTATCATAGAGAGAGAATCTTGGGGTGAATAGACACCTAGCTGACTCTACAAACTAATACATTGGCCAGAATGTTTCTGATATGAATACTATATATATAAGTAATAATATAAATATATATATTACATATTGTATAATCATATATTTACTATGTACGTTATGACATAAGTATTCTTATACATGGATACTAGGAGCTAGTTGGACCTGAGGCATAACTCAGATGTCCATAATTAGTCTAATAAGCTTTAGTTTCATGAAT
Source organism: Viscum album (assembly GCA_963277665.1). Lineage (NCBI taxonomy): Eukaryota > Viridiplantae > Streptophyta > Magnoliopsida > Santalales > Viscaceae > Viscum > Viscum album. Next base: position 2,056,314,543 of record OY728133.1, on the reverse strand, counting down.
GGGTATAATCTAGTAATCTCATATAAAAATCAGACATCATGCCCATCATTTGATATGGTAGGTTGATTCTTAATGAAAAAAACCAAATATAAAAGAATTAGGAATATTATTCACATCAACAAAATATATGTATAATAGTGTGAGACATCTTTCCAAAAACATGATGTTAGGGAGTGTGATATTTCATTCTGAAAAATTTACATATATGTCATTCAATATTCAGTATCTAAGGTATTCCTATAATAATGTCAAATTATTATATATATATCATTTAAAATCATCATTCCCAATAAATCAGAGGCATCAAAATTTATAAAAATCTCATTTACAATATCATAAAAAGTTTCATGTCTTTGCCTCACACATCAAATACATTAAACTATTACATTAAATATAATTATTAATTGTATTTCCATTTTACTGTAATGATGAATCTCATATGAGCTATTTATATCCATTAACCACTACATTTAAGAGTCCAACTTTAGCCAACACACCAAAAGGGATGTTTATCAATTAAGTTGACATAATATAATCCATTATAAAGGGTCAACAATTGAATAAAAATAATATTGAACATATTTGTCAATAAAGAACACATTTAGGGGAAATATGTGTGGATGGATTGTGTGTAGTTAAACATAAAAGCTATGAATACATCATGGACTTTATAGAAAATAACTAGACCGTCTATCTTAGGATCTTCGTTAACCACTCATCTTATGTCAGCATTTGAATCGAAGAAGAACAAAAGATAATGGAAGAATGGTCAAATTACATGAAAATATAAGAGATGAGTTCTCATCGAAATAGAACATGAAATGGGTAGATAAACAAAAACAGTACATAATAAGAATAGGGAGCTTACCGATGCATATCCAATGCTTCTGATGGTTCTTTAATTAGGGATCAGATAGAGGATTTATCATGAATACTTTAAAATAGGAGGGATATATCTTTACAGGAGGAGAATGTGTGTTCTATCCACTAGAGAAGAAGTGAATCTAAATTTTGAGGTCTTAAAACACAAAGTGAAAATTTATATCTTCACCACAATACCCTGGGTTGAATAGTTTGACCACATTGTTTGCGAAATTGTACACCAACAGTGTGCTAGGATTTACCAAATGAGATAAACCCACACTGATTTGGTGTATGACTTGAAAAAACATGTGAAAGTCATGAAAAACCCCAATATCTCAAACCACTATATTCTAACATAGTCATAGACCTCTGCATAAATGGATTCAAAAAAATTTTGTAGCCTCCTACTACCTCTGAATTACATTGCATTGTTTTTTGTAATAATACAGACTATCTGGCACATTTTCTACTAACCAGGAATCCTAGTACATTTTTCATAATTCCATGGCTCGTTTCTCTGAACATGACGATGACACCCTCATGACCTTCATAACACAATTAGGATCCATTTTAATTTCCAAATTGAGGAATTTAATCTGAAAAACCAAACTATACATTTGTGAAAACCCAGGTCATTACATCCTCCCTTCCTTAAATAAACTCATCGTAGAGTTAGCCTTATAATGGAAAAAAGAATCAACTAATAAATTGTCATGCCTTTGAGAATGCATATTATCTTCCCACACCAAGACACCATGTACTCAATAGTGATGTAATAGAATCCATCGAAATGAAACTGACATGTATCATATTATCTCCACCCTATGATCCACTATACACATAGGATACTCCTCAAATTTAGCATGTATCTCTAAATCTACCACATGAGTATTGATAAAATGCGACGATTCTATATTATATTTTTATAGATGAGATATTTTAAATACATCATTCCTATACCAGTACCATTTTTGGAGCTGAATTATGGTATGCTGAATTTTTGATTCATTTAAAAACCTTAATGGGTCCTATAAATCATAGTGACAGAATAACAAGGCTCTAAAATTAATTGATGTAATAACCTAGGTGAAATACAAATGAAAACCTTATCCATGACCGCAAAGTCAAGAGGTCATTGACAATGATTGGAAAACCAATGTTATCTGGACTTAGTTGTCAACATGAACTCTCTAATCAAATTTAGAATGATCTGAAGTCTCCTAGATGAGACATGGTACATGAAATTCTCCCCCCATGCCTATTTCCAACACATATTGATTGTCATGAACTATCATATTTTTATTCATAATACTCCATCTGTATGGTAGCATAAAAAATACTATTGTAGGCAGACCGAACTGGGTGTATGTGTTTCTCATAAAGAACCCTAAATGTCATCAAAACAATCACATAACATGTCATATAACACGTGAATCATACACACTGTCTATTAAATGGTGTGTGGGTGATATGTCTTTACCATAATATCTTGTTTACTCATGGCCTACATAAACCCCTAAAATAAATTCAATGTTAAATAGGTTTCTAGGTATGATAGATATATTGAGGACCTCCATGAAGACATAGGACCTCTCTGGCATATATCTTATCTAGATCAGTTATTTCTATTGACTATTTATTATATATAAATCATGAATCGTTTGTCAAACAATAAAAAATGACCTAAACTATATCACTTAGTCAATTTGATCTTGGAAAAATGGTGACAAAATATATAGAGAAATAATCACATTTCCACTCAAGAATAAATAACATCTATAAATTTTACATCTTTCAGTAATGTTGGACCATCACCCATTGAAAGGTGGAACATCAAGTGCAATGGACAACAATATCCTACATCATAGAATGCAAAAAATACTAAAGATATAAGGATCGATACATATTGGTGATGTAGTGATGTACTGCACAAAATAAGGCATGAAATTCACACATTATCTCCACTTTGAGGTATAAGATAACAAAACAAAATTCCATAAATGTGTAAATTCTCATCTTCATCCATGGTCTATATATAAGACAAATCATAATTTGAGATACTTTCTCATAGGAATAAGCCCTTTGGATGTTAGTGTTTCGTTATTCTAACCCCTTCTAGAAGGGTAGATATCACCCAAAACTATGAGAGAATATTCATACAATGATATTCTTAAACCTCAATGCACATATCTGAAAACAATGAATTGAGATTGCACTCAACACTGAACTCATGATCCAACTATGTATGAACCTTCCAAATCAGGGCATCTAATAAAAAATTTCTTTTTTCCATTAAAGAATGTAAGACTAAAATTGATGGATTGAAGGTACTCATCCCATTTCATTGTATGAGATTATTATCATGCTCTGTAGATATGTACATGATGATTTTATTATCAGTGAATAAAAAAATGGTCACCAAGAAAATAATGTCTCCATAATTGTAGGGAATAAACGACATATTATTTATCAAGGTCATTTTTTTTGGTAATTCTCATCATGAGGCCTAAAATAATGATACCCATACACTACAAATTTCTATATCTATATCAAAACAACTCATATCTAAATACCTAATGTTTCATAATAAATAGTATATATGTTTCCAAGATTCGGCGGATGCAGGATCGACACAAAAATCAATCATCCCTTTAACTACTGAAATGATCTTTCAAAATATGATAAACATGTGGATTTTACACTCTTTATTGAGAATCCAATAAGTGGGTTTTCTAGGGAAGATAAAAATTGGATGAACAATCTATAATATCTAGATAGAACAAATAAACTATGTATGTAAAAGTCATTATTGGGATACTCCAAATATACTAAAGCTCCAACCTTCTATCTGATTACTAATAATCTATAATATAGATAATATTACCCTAGATGTAGACCATTCCAATCTAGAAGTGTAATTATTTGAGCATAAAATAATTTTGGTTCTCTAAATTTATATTTATAATGATATAAAGATAGTTGGGTTGGTCATTTTAGGAATAAGAAAACAATAATATGTCATCCACAATGGCTTCCTAAAATGAATCTAATTATGGGTGTAATCTTAATTCATCATATCCACTAAAACAATAGGTGTGTTCATGATACCATACACATGACTAGGTACCCAAAAAGGCCACACCTACTCTTGAAATCCTTGTGAGGTATGTATGAAAACCTGACACACAAAATTATGATATCTATAACTCTTGTTAATCATTGAAAACACCTCTTATTCTTAGATCATATCAAAGAGGTCATCTACATGAGGCTATGGATATCATTTCTTAACGGTAAAACTTTTTATCCATCTATAATCTAGAAACAATTTAATAGTATTAACCACTTTTTTGGAAAAAGGGACCTATGAACTCCATGGAAATGTTCTAGGTCAGATAAAACTATTATCCAAAAAACATTCACACTAATTATTTAAATCACGGAGCATGATATGAAACATTATATAAGGATTAATGGGCACTGGTTCGACTCATAGTACTGTATTAATGGTGAATTCCACCACTTCGACTAGAGGTAGCCTTGAAAAATCTCTAAAGAACAAATCCAGAAAAAGATCCAACACAAGAGAAAAATTAGAAAATAATAACCCATTATCAACTAGGAATATTCGTTCAATGTGGGTTGTCACTATACCAAAACCCCAATTTCTATGTCCATCTCAAGAAATATGGAATCCCTTTCTCTATTTTGGATATGTCTGCATCCCTTTAGAGATGTAAACCTCACCCTCCAGTGATAAAAATCAATATCATCTTAATAGGGACCTAACTATTCCATCATCATAATTACATCAAACCATGACTTTTTGAGGAAGAAACTATTCCAAATGAATTGATACTTTTCTATATCATGTGGAAAGTCATAACATTGGATAATGATCTCTAATTTGATACCCAATGGGGTCTCAAATGTTATGACACCATATAAAAATTCTATCTAAATCCCCATAATCGACATAATTACCACTTATATACTATAGTATGCCACACATATATCAAATAAATAGAGAATTAGTATATAGGATACATGAATTGTAAATGAAATAGTAGAATTTTTAGCACTTTGTTCCTCCGAAAAATGGTGCATTGAAAGTAATGGGAACATATGTTTCCCCTGAGTCATAGGCTAACTTCCCTAAGAAGTCCCTATTATAGAATTGTAAGTCCTTAGTCTAATTACCTATACCATGACTACTACATCAGCCTGAGAAAATTTTATAGTTCCAAAGTATTTCAAGACGAATTACTAATGGACATGCTCAAAAATGTTGGGTAAGTGTACCTCCTAGAATATTATGCACTAATGAAATATTCGTATAGAAACATTATATATTTCTAATACCACAACAACCTCTGTAGGCTAGTAGATCCCACATACATTGGGTTTTCAGGTTTCATGATTTCGTTCACAGGTGACAAGTGAGGAAACTGTTAGTATGAGTTTTCTGACACCTACTACCCTCGTGAGAAACCATGAAGCATCAGTTTCCCTAGATGGAAGATACAGTAAAATATTAGGGTGCTGAACTACACTAGTGCACACTATCAAATTCTGTCAGATTACTCACACTAATAAGATGCCAGTTGACTATCTAGAAGATAATAATTTAAAAAAAATATGAACTTTAATCGAATTTTTTATACCATACCATATTCAAATGAACTTGATGTTATGAGTTCATCGCTAGATAAAGTCAGTGTGAAACACAAAATCTCTGTAAAATGAGAATAATATCCCATGAAATACATGGATCCAAATTATAGTTTCATAAAACTTGTAGGCTAGTCATCCCTCAAATTAATTATAATTAATTAATCATAAATTATTAGCTATAATTCCTCCCAAATAATATGTCTATGTTGGTCTACCTAGGTAATGACATACCCCCATTGTCTGGTAGAACTATATAGCATATAAGTAGTGATCTTGAACCTCTTATGTGGAGGATTCCCCAAATTCTCAAAAATATAATTCATGGACTCTAAACATTACTTAGAAGTATGTTGTATACCATCCCTTGAGAATATGGGAGGACCCACTGCTAGAAATCCCAAGTCAAATCATTCAGAGTCAAGGTAGGTTGATCATATAGTTTCATAAATACTATCATACTGAAAAATCCCTCTCATAATTAGGTGTCAATTCCAATATAATGAATGGAAGGTGGTTCCATAAATTTCACTATAAGAGGTATCACTTGAGGCTCAGGGCCCACCACCTCTGATGTGTTGGCAGCATGGCCTACATGGTCTATGACTAAAGGTAATCATGGTGTCTTGATTCTACAATTCCAAATGCAAACATCATAAGATAATTACGATGTTGAATGGTATCATATAAATATATATATATATTAGAAGATGTATACAACACTCCCATAAAAAAATATCACAACTCTATTTATACTGTTAATGTTAGATAATGGTGGTAAACAAAACCATAACATCCAAAGGATTGTAATATACACTCCCAACTACCCACTACTATGTCTGAGATCGGGTCTAGGACTCATATCATATGATATAGGTTCATGTATATGGAATTTCAATAGTGGTTTTTGTTGGTCGGAGTAGTTCACCCAATAGGGGAGTTGTGAATTGAGTGACGATAAAAATTTCTACTATAATAAAATATTATTTTAAAAGAAATAGTTTTCCACCATAATAGATACAGCCCAACTACTCAAGTTTATACTATTATAAGAGTTTTATTTCTTAGAAAAGTTCTTGGAATATTGATTAATTCTCAGTAATCTTAATATGTATTATGAATATTTATTTTGAAGTTATCCTACTAAAAAAAATCAGTTAAAACATCATTACAAGACTAACTATCAAAGTGATATTAGAGTTTTTTGGATTATGCAATAAAGAAGTAAAATAGAGAAGACTAAATTTAAATAGCACAACGGATATGAAACTAGTGGTTTAGTCTCATGCTGAGACCTAATCCACTCCACTTGGTGATCACCTACCACCAAGCAGATTATATTAAATAAACATTGATCCACACCCGGGATCAGGGTTAACCACAGTACACAGACTGTCCAGGCCACACAAGGACCTCTTCCACAATTTTTAGTGTTAAACAAAAATAGTAACCAGGCCACGTAGGGACCTCTTCCATAGTTGTCGTGGGAAAAAGAAATAGAGAGTTTGGTGTAAGGATTTAGAAATCCTTCAGTTTAGCACAGGACTCAGTGTGTGTGTGTAATATACAGAGTACACACACTGCTCAAAAGGTAAGTAAAATAATCACTAAGAGAGAGTAGATATGAGTTCAGAATGTTCTAGTGATTTGAAGTGTAGCTCTGGACTCCTTTGATTTTGTATAAATGCTTCTATGTCCTTTTATGGTATTTTTATTGAAAAACAGTGTGTCGGGATTCATCTTGTGTTCTCCACGAGCTTTGACAATGTGAAGATGTTCTCTGGATTCCAGTGAACTATGTATGTTCTTTAGTAGAGTCAAATTTCATGCATGTAAAAATTCATTCTTTTAAAATCTTTCTAAACTGTTCTTCATGGTTGTGCTCACACACTTTTTTTCTGTTCAGTATCGCACTTCATTGTCGTTGGGCACCCTCTACTCTGTATCAACGAATGCATGAGAATTTGATGACAGGATCAATGTGTTCCGTTCCTCGTACCTCTTACTATGTCTAAAAAGAAACATTAATTACGTTAGTGCATTAATGGAATCATATATTGCCATTAAACATTAAATTTAAAGATGAGAAAATAGTTTAAGAAACGATGTCATAGTAAGTTGAGAAAATGGTGTCTACATCACGGTGTATAGGTGTCATGGTCTGAGTGTCATGGTATCTAAGAGTCACGATCTGAGTGTCATGATGTTTGATCTTCATGGTGTCTTATCATTACGGTGTCTTGGATTATGGTGTCTCGGTCAAAATGTCTCAGTAAAGGTGTCTCGGTCACGGTGTCTCAGTCACTGTGTCTCGGTCACGGTGTCTCGGTCATGGTGTCTCGGTCACGGTGTCTCGATCATGGTGTCTTGGTCACGGTGTCTCGGTCACAGTGTCTCAGTCCTGGTGTCTCGGTCACGGTGTCTCGGTCACGGTGTCTCGGTCATGGTGTCTCGGTCACAGTGTCTCGGTCACAGTGTTTGGCTAACTGTGTCTTTCTCACGATGTCTGGCTATCTGTGTCTTGGTTTACGGTGTCTTGTTCTTAGTAAAATAACAATATTTAGACTTAAAAAAAATATGCATGAATTGTATTGAGCGAAAACATTATAAAGCATGAGTGAATTTGAAACATAAATACACATGATTGAATAAGATTTGTGATCATTAATGAGATTTGAAATTATTAAATAGATTTGTGATTATTAAAGTGATTTGAGATTATTAAATATATTTTTTATTATTAAAGAGATTTTTGATCATTAAAACATTATTAATACATTTGTATTCTAACAATCTCCCCTTTTTGATGATCAAAAATCATACATAGTTAAAGTTGATATTATATGAATCTAAACATATAACTTCTCCCCATTTTGGGATTATAAAAAATTTGAAATAAGAGAGGAAAAATAGTGCACATTCCATTAAAAAAATAAGCAGAGTGTAATACATCATAAAGTAGAAATACCGAAATGAATGACATCCCCATAAAAAAGTAGTAAGAACTGGCCTTCTTCAGGTATTGTCCTTCTCATTACCTTTATCAGAAGCAGAAGAGGAAGCCATTTGGGTTGTGTTTGATGTAGAAGAAGGCAGAGAGGTGGTAGATAGAGAAGGTAAAGGGATACCTTCAAAGACTGAGGGAGGAAATGTAGAGCAGTGGAAAATATTGGTTGTTACTGGTCAGGAATGACAAGCCTGATCTTACTAAGATCTTGGACAACATACATGGTAGTTGAGGGTAAGGAAGAGGTAAAAGTAGGTCGTACTGGTCAAAGAGGAGAAATCGATGAAGCAACAATTGTTGTACTCTAGACATGGAGATACGGTCTCAGAAGTTTGATGATTTCTGCAATGATTTCTACACCATATTGCATGGCCTTTTCAAAGTCATCATTGTTTTCCCTGAACTTTTCCAACAATATGGTGAACTTGGTTAGCTTCTGGACTTGATTTTAGAAGGCTTGGGTTATAAGAGTAATTCTCAGATTCTCTACATGGTATTTGAAGTGGTTGGTCATATTAGTCTTGTTGAAAATACGGTTGAAATTGAAATATAATTTCTTAGAAGTATTTTGCAAGGATTCATTCACAATCATGGAATGAATTTGCATATGGTCATGAAATATATAACTATTCTTGAGAACTTTAGATAAATATGTCACATTAAAGCCACTTAATGAAGTATGACGCTCTTCTTGGTCTATAGATATGAGAAATGAACTGTCTAAGGAAGGTGTAGAGGATTCACCAGAGGTATGACAATCCTTGAATGCTGTGGTTAGAGACTTGATCTGATTCAGTACCTTTTGAATATATCCAGTGTATTCATCAGTGATTTTATTTAGGTTCACCATAAGCTCTCTCATTTCCTTGGACAAATTTTGGTGCCTTTTTGCAAAATTTTCATCAAAGGATAACAGGTAAGGGTGAATCTAAGACACAACAACATGAGAAATTTTAGACACCGAAGGTTCTAGAGAGGAAAAACAGGTTCTGATCTTGAATGTAGCTCTTTCTACATTTATTCAACCATGCTTTTCAGGGTTGAGACTTCATTACTTAGAAACTTATTTTCAAATCGAACTTGTTTAATTTCATGGACCATTTAAGGTTGGATCTAACAAATTATATTCTCCAAAAGCATTGAGGCATCTCTCTCACTCCGATGTGTCACAACACGAGGTTGGGAATTCAAAAGCTTCTAAACTCCAGACATGATATTGTCTCCAAAATCCTTCAAAACGTCCTTACTGACAAAGGGTAGTTGGTCATGTAGAGGTTATGGTGAAGGTTCAGGTAAAGGAATTGGTACAGGGTAGGTTCTGGTTCTGGTTGCTTCTATGGGAAAAAGATTGAGACTGAATTCAACTGAAAAAGTAAGGAAAGATCAATCCCAGTGGCAGTAACTTGCTGAGATTTACTCGCATCATAAAAGCTAGGGAATTTGTATTGGGTGCCCAGAAGACTAGACTTAGTCGTATGTGATGATTCATTAATATCAATATTTTAGGTTTCCTCCCCCTCAAAAGATGCTTCTTTTTCAGGATTTAGTGGCTCCGTAGATAGTTCTAAATCTATAGGTTCATCTCTATATTCCTCAATCATCACCTGTCTAGCCAACTGAAAGGCTTTCTCTATCCTCTCTTCAGAAAATGGTATTATCTGAGGAACAAGTTGTTCCTATGGGAGTTCTTCCAAATTCTCATCTTCCATAAGAAGGATTTGTTCCAAATTTTTTCATTCATAACACGGAGTTGTTCTAGATTTGTTTCATCCATGACTTGCTGCTCTGGTTCTTGGACAATTGATTCACTTTTATCCTCGAGTTTGATTTCTAGATTGAAATCATCTCATGGGATAGAAACTTCTTCTTCAAGAACAACAGGAGGAACAATATTCCTTTCTTCCTCAAAAAAATCTTCTTCTCAATGATGTACATCAGCCTCTTCTTCCGATTCTTCTGAATACTCACCAAGTTCATCTAGTTCCAATCCAGGATTAGAAATGTCCTTCCACCTTGATGGGTAATCCATAATACTAAACTTCTCATAAATCATATCATTGTATTCCACCCACTCCTTTTTCCAAGGATTCCAGTTTATTTTAAGTCTTCTGATGATGGGTTTAGAGAGACAATAATGATAGTCCATCAGTACTTCTTCATTAGATCCAACTAATCCTTTGGAAACATGAAAGGTAGAAATCAGCTGAGAGTAGAACAGAGAGGTGGATTTGGATGTTACCTTGATCAATTCCCACATATTGTCAATGCTGTACTAGAACATGTTGATTTTTTATCCATTCTCCATTAGATGAATCCAGAACACATCTTGGTAATTTAATAATGCAAATTCACATTTCCTCGGACTAACCAAATTTTGAACAAACAAAAACAAGAGCCTTGTTTCCCCATCATGTTCAGCAGTTTTGGACCTTCTTTTGGTGCAATTCCCATTTAGGGTTTTCAGAGCATATTCGGGGTCAAAGAAATAAGTTGTTGGTGGGGGTTATCTCTGATAATCATCAAAAATTACATCGTGTGGTATCCTATAGCATGCAGCCCATAACCTTGATCAGAAGGAACATCTTTGTCAATTAATCCACTCCTCACAACAATGCTTTCAGCAGAGTAAAAAAGAAAACTGCATGTACTAATAGAACTGATCAAATAACCAGGGATAAATGGGTCTATTATCCTTTGAGAACCATTATAACCATACTTATTCTATTAACACTTTTAGGAATAGAGATTTGCTAGACAAGAGCCATTCATGGCATATTTTTTTCTCCGGAACAAGACATCAATTTACTAGGTTCAGATTCAATGGTCCTTCGGGCGTCAGCTTAGGTTTTATCTTATTTTTCTTCAAGTTGCAGTTCCAAGGTGTGGATGAATACGATCACTTCATTCTTGGCATTCACCGAAGTTCGAGAGAGAAAGAGGCTTGCAAGGTTGAAAGGGTTTGAAATTAGTGAGTATAGAAAAGTCTGGGTGAAGAACCGAGTGAAACTCTTTGTTTTATCACTTGGGAATGTCAAACGTCACAAAAACAAAAATGCGAGAAAGTAAAAGAGGTGGAATAAAATTTACTACAATACAGGTTTAAGGAAAATCATAAATAATTTTCACGGTGAGAAAGTCATCATTCATCATGGTGTGATAGTAAATGGTCATGACAGTGAGACAACAAGTGGTCATCACGGTGAGACAGTGAGTGAACGTCATGGTGACACAATGAGTGAACTTATCAATGTGTGTTACGATGAGACAGTGAATGTCAGACCTTGAGTATAAAGTGCTAACAGTGAGACCATAAACATGAGGGACAGTAACTTAGAAACAGTAGTTATGAAATAGTAAAGTAATACATAGTAAAATATTTAACAGTTAGACAAGTAATATATCTATTTGAGATTTATCATTCCATGGTCATGTATGCTATAGTATATTCTCTCAGAATTTAATGGGTTAGTGAATATATCAGCAATTTGATATTCAGTGCCAATGAATTCTAAGTTAATATCACATTTTTGATAATAATCTCTCAAAAATTGATGTCTTACATCAATATGTTTTGTCCTAGAATGTGAAATAGGATTTTTGAGATGTTAATAGCACTTGTGTTGTCACAATTTATTGGTACATGTCTGAATTGATATCCATAATCTAGTAATGTGTTTTTCATCAACAAAATTTGTGCACAACAACTTCCAGCAGCTATCTATTCAGCTTCTGCAGTAGATAATGCAATAGAATTTTTTTTCTTACCACACATTGATACTAGTGACTTACCTAAATGGTGGCATGTTCCCGAGATTCTCTTTCCATCTAATATATATCCACCGATGTTAGTACGAGAATAACTAACTAGTTCAAATGATTTTCCTTTGGGATAGAATAGTTCTAGATAGGGTGTATTCTTGAGGTTTGTTAAAATTCACTTTACAGTATTTAAATGAGATTATTTAGGATATTCCTGAAAACAATCACACATACACACACTAAACATAATGTCAGGATGACTAGCAGATATGTATAGTAAACTTACTATCATTCCTCTATAAGTGGTTTGATCAACAGATTTTCCATCTTCATCAAGATCCAACTTACATGTGGTACTCATGGGAGTGTCAGTACTTTTAGTGCTATCAAATCTAAAATGTTTTATATTATCTTTAGTGTATTTACATTGAGTTAAAACAATTCCATCATTATTTTGAATGATTTTAAATCCAAGATTGAATTTTAGTTCACCCATTAAAATCATTTCAAATTCATTTTGCATCATTAATAAAAAATCAATACATAATGAAATTTTTGAAGATCCAAAAATAATACATCTAAATAGATTTGAACAACTAAAACATCATTAGAAATTTGTTTTATAAAGAGGGTAGGATCAACTATTCCTTTTGTAAAACATTTGGAAATAAGAAATGTACTCTATCTATCATACCATGATCGTGGAGCTTATTTTAACCCATATAATGCTTTTGCTAGTTTAAAAATACGATTGGGAAAATTAAAATTTGTAAATCCATGGGGTTGTTCAACAAAGACATCATCAGCTATATACCCATTTAAGAATGCACTCTTAACATCCATCTTATATAGGTTGAAATTCAGATGTGCAGCATAGGCAAGTATGATTCTGATGGCTTCAAGTCTGGCTACTGGATCAAAGGTCTCCTCATAGTTAATTCATTCTTCATGACTGTAGCCTTGTGCGACTAATCTTGCCTTGTTCCTAAATATATTTCCAGCTTCATCTACATTATTTCTAAAAACCCATTTAGTGCCTATGATGAAAGTTTCATTGGGTATTTCAAAAAGTTTCCAAACATTGTCTCTTTCAAACTGATTAAGTTTTTCATGCATATCCATTACCCAAAATAGATCGTTAATAACATCATTAATTTTTTAGGTTCAGATATGACAAGAAGGCTTGATGTTCAAAGTGATTTCTAAGAGAAGCTCTGGTTAGTTTTCATTTCTCTATGTCTCCTACAACAACATCTAAGGGATGGTTTATATGGGTTATATCCTTTCTAGAAAAAGAGGGACTAGTGATTTCAGGTTCATCAACAGATTATGGTTCATTATGACTCGATTGATGAGAATTTCCATAAGTGGATGTTTTCACCAATTCATTCATAGAGGATTTTTAGGATTTTGAGATGATGTTCAGATTTGAAAAATCATCCTCCAGATTTTTGTGGATGGTTCTAGGCTTATATGGATCTATTTCATCAGACATGATATTTATATATTCTTCAACACATTTAATTTTTTTATTTAATACTCTATAAGATTTACTTAATATTGAGTAATGTAAGAAAATTTTATCGTCACTTTTGGATGGAAATTTGTCAAGATTATCCTTACTGTTGAGAATAACGATTTTGCAACCAAAGACTATACAGTAATAAACCTTAGGCTTCCTATTGTTCCAGAGTTCATATGGGGTCTTTTTGAGAATTGATCTAATCAAGACCTTATTAATTATATAGCATGTTGTATAATCAGCTCTATCCCAAAAGTAAATAGGTAAGTCATATTCACTATGGATTGTTCTAGAAATTTCTTACAAGGTTCTATTTATTCTTTCTACAACACCATTTAGGTGAGGTTTTCTAGGGGCAGAGAAATTGTGACTATAACCATTTTGTGAGAAAAGGGATTCAAACTCTTGATTTTCAAACACACGACCATGATCACTTCTTAAAGATGTAATTTTAAGGCCACTAAGGTTTTCTAAAGATTTTTCATACTTAGTAAAATGAGATCCGACTTTACTTTTGTTATCCATGAAAAAAATACAGGTATATCTTGAGAAATCATCTCGTAGAACATAAACATAGTGCTTCCCATTTAAACTAGAAACTCTAGATGGTCCAAAAAAACCATGGGAACCAATTCGAAAGGTTGAGAAGTAGAAACTTCTTTCATTGATTTGAAATAGATTTTGTGTTGTTCTCCCTTTTGACAAGGATTACACACTTTGTCATTTGGAAACCCAAGTTTGGGTAAGTCTTTAACTATGAAATTTCTAGTTAGCATTCTAAGGGAGTGAACATTACATTGTCCTAGTCTCATATTCCATATCCAAGATTCTTTATAAAATACACTTAAGCATGAAACATTTTGAGAAGTTAAGGAATCTAAATTAACAAAATAAACGTTATCATTCCTTGACGTAGAAAATTCTAATTCATATTTAGAATTAAAGATATTTCAGGAATCATTTTCAAATTTAACATGATATCCATCATCACATAATTGTGAGATACTAAGCAGATTATATTTTAATACATTAAAAAATAGTACTTTAGAAATTAAAATTGAATCTAAGATACCAATCTGGCCTAAGAAAATGACCTTTCCTTTGGCATTATCATTAAATTTGACATGTCCTCCATCTACTTTTATCAGATTCTTGAAACATGAGTTGTCTCCTATCATGTTCCTTGAACACCCACTGTCTAAGTACCATAGGTTCTTGTAGGAGATCTTTAAGCATCATTCCTATAACATGATCAAGAAAAGACATATTTTTGTACCTGAGCTTGTTTGGGTCCTGTAACATTAGTAGTAAGTGCTTTAGGATCATATATTTGTCTCATAGGTTTCCTATAATCATTATGTAATGTTTTTGAAAAATAAACTGTATTCGGTCCACAAAAACATGAAACAGTAGAGTATGTATCATTACTCGAGCTTGATGAGTTGTGTCCAGAACTAGGAACAAAATTATATGTCCTAGACTTTGAAAGAAAATCTGTTCTACCATGGTTTTTGTTACCAGGTTGATAACCAAATCCAATATTGTATATAGGGGCAATTTGTTTTTCTAGCATTTGGGTAAGGGTATTCTCCCATTAGTAAACTTTTCTATTTCACTTTTAAATTTCTCATTAGACATTTTTAATTCATTTTTTTCATTGAGCGGTTGTGCATTTTTCTCCTTTTATGTAGTAAGTTCATACCTAACATTTTCAGTGAGTGAATGCTATTTCTTCAGTGATTTATATTTATCATTTAATTCATTTCATGTCTCTTGAAGAATTTATAGTATAAAATCATTTATTCATTAGTCAAATTTTCAGAGTCACTTTCCTCTTTATAATAGTATGAATTATGAAAAGAAGATTTCAGTGTAACCTAAGATGTAGTTTTCATAAAACACATTTGGGATTTGTTATCCTGTTTATCATGTGATGTCGCTTAGTCGCTTGATCTATCCTCATAAGAACACCAAGTTGTTTTCATTGCATTTTTTTACTTATTGTCCTTATCCTAAAACATCTTCATATATTTGAACTTTGGATATTTAGCCTTTATATGTCTTTTTCTTTTGCATTCATATCATACAATTTCATGAGTTTTGTCACTTCTTTTCCAGTCCTTTTTCCAATTTCCTTTTTTATCATATTTTCTCTTGAAGTTATGAATTCTGAAAAGTTTTTCTTTTTGTAAAATCCTTTGAATCTTCTGGAAAGTTGAGCCATCTCCTCATCACTGTCAGGTGATGATTGTTTAGTGGTGGAACATTCTACAGGAACTTCCAGTTTCCCTTTGTCTTTATGCTTTGAGAAGGTGGTATTGAATGATATAGATAATTTATTTGGTTCATCCTCTTCTTCTTTGTTGACTTTCAGCTCCTCCTCATACATCATCAGTTTCCCAATGAGTTCATTTATAGGTTTATTACTGATGTCACATGATTATCTAATTGAGACAGAAGTTCCCCTCCATCTCTCTGGTAAACACTAAATAATTCTAATGATGTGTTCTTTGGAAATGACTTCTCTTCCAAGAGAAATCATTGTGTTGAAAATCTCATTGAACCTAAGATACATTCCTAAAATAGGCTCATCAGGTTTCATCTTGAAATTATCATATTTTGTAGTATAAGTATTAAGACACATTTCTTTTACACTAGATGTGCCTTCATGTGAGACAAACATGGTATTCCAAATTTCATGGGCAGTTTTACAAGCAGAAATCCTATTAAATTATTCATCTACTAAGGTACAGTATAAATCATTCATGGCATTGAAATTGTTACAGTAAGAAAGTTTTGGAGGTTCATCCCATGTAATTCTATCAGTCATAGGAATTTTTTCTTCATCTATAATGGATGAACAAATTTCAAAGTTCATACTCTCTAGATGAATTTTCATTTTAATTTTTCATTGAGCATTGTTGGTTCCATTAATTAATGGTGGTCTGTTGGTTGCAGCACATTCCAATCTATTATCCATACTAACAAATTACATTAAAAGATCTATAAATTTATAATTAACAGAAATTTAGAAATCTTTAAAGTATAAATATAATCAAATTTGAGTAAGATTACACAGTGTCCTAATAAAGAAACCTCTGATACCAATTGTTGGTCGGATTAGTTCACTCAAGAGGGGAGGGGTGAATTGAGTGACTATAAAAATTTTTGTTAAAAAAATTTATTTTAAAAGAAATGGTTTTACCCAATAATAGATACAACAGAGCTAATCAAGGTTATATTATTATAATAGTTTTACTATTTAAACAACTTCTTATAAGATTGATTAATTCTCAGTAATCATAATATGTATTATTAATATTACTTTTTAAGTTATCCTACTATGATAAATCAGTTATAACTTATTTCCAAGACTAACTATCAAAGTGAAATTAGAGTTTTATGGATTATACAATAAAGCAGTAAAACAAAGAAGATTAAATTTAAATAGAACAACGGATATGAAACAAGTGGTTCAGTCTCAAGCCAATACCTAATCCACTCCACCTGGTGATCACCTTCCTCCATGTATTTTATATTAAATAAACTTTGTTCCACACCCTTCTTTGGGGTTAACCACAATACACAGACTGTCCAGGTCACATAGGGACCTCTTCCACAGTTTTCATGTGTAAACAGAAACAATTACCCAACCACACATGGACTTCTTCCACAATTGTCATTAGTAAAAGGAAATATAGAGTTTGGTGAAAGGATTTAGAAATCCTTCAGTTTAGCACAAGAGTTAGTGTGTGTGTGGAATATACAGAGTACACACACTACGCAAAAGGTAAGTAAAAAATCACTAAGAGAGAGTAGATATCAGTTTAGAATGATCTAGTGATTTGAATTGCAGTTCTGAACACCTTTGATTTAGGAGAAATTCTTATGAGTCCTTCTCTATTTTTTGTATTGAAAAATACTGTGTTGCGATTCAGCATGTGTTATCCACGAGCTTTGACAATGTGACGATGTTCTTTGGATTCTAGTGTACAACGTATGTTCTTCAGTAGATTCAAATTTCATGCTTGTTAAAATGATTTCATTGAAAATATTGCAAATGTGTTCTTTGTGGTCATGCTCACAGACTTTATTTCTGTTCAGTATCACACTTCATTTTTGTTGGGCACTCTCTATTCTTTATCTTCAAATGCATGAGATTTAGCCGACATGTTCCACATGTTTCTTTCCTCGTACCTTGTATTATGTCTAAAAAGAATCATTAATTATTTTTGTGTATTAAAGGCATAAAATATTACCATTAAACATTAAATTGAAAGACAACAAAATAGATCAAGAAACGGTATAACCGTAAGTTGAGAAAACGGTGTCTCCTTCACGGTTTCTTGAGTTTCACAGTCTAAGTGTCACAGTGTCTGAGAGTTATGGTCTGAGTGTCATGGTGTTTGAGAGTCACGGTCTGAGTGTCACGGTGTGTGATCTTCACTCTGTCTTATCATGACAGTTCCTTAGCTTATAGTGTCTTGGTCATGGTATCTCGGTCATGGTGTCTAGCTAACTATGTCTTGCTCTTGGTGTCTGGCTAACTGTGTCTTGGCTTACGATGTCATGTAATTAGGAAAATAAAAGTATTCATACTTAAACAAAAATATTCATGAATTGGATTGAGCGTAACCATTATAAAGCATGAGTGAATTTGAAACATAAATACATAGGATTGAAAAAGATTTGTGATCATTAATGAGATTTGGGATTATTAAATAGATTTGTGATTATTAACGAGATTTGTGATTATTAAAGAGATTTTTGATTATTAAAGAGATTTGTAATTATTAAAACATGATTAAAACACGAGGACTCCAACTGTTTATATTGTAAAACAACCTATAATTTACAATTTTAATCCCATTTAAAGATTACTATTTCCCTTTTAAATATCACAATTTATTAGAGTTTTTAGTATTCTATATAAATAGATATAAATCATAGACCAGAACCATTTGTTCCATAACCCAAAACAAAAAATAATGTGAGAATTAAGGTTTCATCACCAATAAATGTTGGAAAAAAATATTTTTATTTATATAGGAACATTAATAAATCCAATTACCTTCTAATAAAAAAATTCATCATAATTAAATACATAATAATTCATCCACTAAACACCATTCTCCAAAAAAATGCATGTATAATGAAAACATGGGATGGAAAAATTCATACCATATTTATCCAATTGTGCCTATAATTATGTGTGAGATACAAATTATTCTCTATAATGACCACGAAAATTGAATTTCGTAAAACAGTCAGTAACAATAATATCCTAAGGCATGTGTTTCACCCAACAGTGAAATACTATCAACAATAATAGGCCTAAGACAATAACATAATTAACCCTTCCCATGTAATTTTCATTTCCCTTACACCTGGGTCAACTACTCAAAGGAACACACTCATTACCAAATTCCTTTACATCCTAGCCTCTTATATAATACCAAAACATTAAGAAAAAAATAAAAAGAGGCATGGATGCCACATGGTAATGTCTTGACCCTAATCCAACTAAACTGGTGCCCCAAGTCGGTGGGTCACATGGACTAAAGAGATCCTCTCCATATTCCAAAGGCTACTAACTAGCTATGAGGGTCCAAGGGGGTACGGTTTGGAGACTATACCCACATATAATAGTGGCACATATGATATAATAAATAGACCTATGATGTTAGATTCTGATAATATAAAATTAATAATTTAAACTAACATAATTACAATTGAAGATTTCTAAATAACCCACATTGTTAATAATAAAAAAATCCAAAAAATGGATGATTCATATAAAATGATATTATGTCATTTTGATAAATAAGATGGGAAACATGGGAAAATAATATACATTGGTCTATACAAAAATAAAAAATGAATCAAAATAGTATTATACTCTCATCACTAGAATAGGATTAGTAATAATCTCACATGCCCCATGATATATGTGAAATTAATCAAGAATTTGTAATATTATATCTTCCCGGATCTATGAGTACATACATGAGATCAACTATGGAACCAAAGGCTGCCTGATTAGGTATTAGATAAAATCAGTAAACAACCACTAACAGTATCTATAAATAATACATCTTGTGTACATAAAAAAGTACTGTGTAGATATAACTGACAATATTATGTAATACCAATTAAATAAATATTAGTCAGTTCAGGTTATTATAGGAATCCAAGAAAAATCTACCTACATCTGTATAGTCTAGAATAATTCGGATCTGAATATGATATATTTATATATTTATATGTTATATTATACAAATATACTATATATAATATATAAACATATATTCACTAAGAATGTGAGGGCATAAGTAGGCATATAAATTGATAACATGTACTAGATGGATTTGAGGCATAACTCAACCATCCATAACTAGTCTAACATTACATTTGATCATGGAATTGTACAAGACGTAAATTTCATATTAATGTGATAAATCATGGCCATTTTTATATACAGTGGGGTGTGTCTTCGTGCCTAACACCCAATACAGAGGAACATTGAATTTCTTACCCATCATCAAAATAAAACTATAATGTTATGAGACATCAGGACAAAAATCCCAATATAAGGTAGTGTCAAACATAATTCTCAACAAGTCCCTTATCCATCATTAAATAAGATATTTCAATGGAATTTCAGTGAAAATTTAAATCCATTATAAACAAAGAATTTAAATTAATCAATACTAATCAATCTTGGTTATCATAATTTATAAAATTTCCATTTATAATTACAGATAATGTAGAGTGTTTTTTCCACCCACATCCAATCCAGTGAATTAAGTCATTAAATTTATATTTTCAATTCCCATCCAATTTAGAGTAAATCCAAACCAATTAGAAGGTTGTGGGATTCAATAATCTTTATATTAAATAGGGAACATAATGTGGAACACATAATGTGGTCAATTTCAACAAGTTCGACATCATTGAATCATGTGGAAAGGATACATGGGGGCATAAAAACATGAATTAATTGATTTAGAATGAATGAAAACATTTATATGAAACACATGGAAAAGGATGATCTAAGGAATAATGGAAAAGCTCCGAAAACATCATGTCATTTAGGGAAAAAACTAGATCACATTACATGTGTCAATGGATGAACAAACTTCCATCGTCAACATTTTATTTGAAATAGAATAGAATAAAATATAAGTGTGTTCCAATATGCATAAAATTGGGTTAATGCACTCACACAAAAATTGTTAATGATAAGGGAATAGAAACTATAATATGAAAAAATATGATTTTTGAGATTACCGATGCAGAACCAATGATTCTGTAGGAGATCAATTTAGAGTTCTAAATGAGGATTTATCAATAATAAAAGAAAGGTGGAGGCAAATCTTTTCACGGGAAGAGTATGGGTGTTCTAACTGCTTGAGAATAAGGGAATATTTCGGTGGGTTTTTAATGAACTTCTTTTTAAAATGTATATTTACCCAAGAAACCCTGGGTCACATAGTTTGGCCACAAAATTATCCAAACCATTGCCTAACCCTTCCCCCTTGGCTCTTCCTAAGGACGGAACCTACACATGCTTAGCGTATGATTTAACTACCAATGTGTAAGCTATAATAAAATCAAATCTATAAAAGCTATTCCATCTCTCATGGTCATGATACTCATTTATCATAGTATAAGAAAAAATGTGTTTTCAACTCATACCACTAAAGAGCCCCACATAGTTAGTAGTAACCATCATAAATTTCCACATGGATTCTACTATGAGGATGGTCGAGTCTATTTTCAAAACATTTGACTATTCGGGGTCTAAAAAATCCCTAGACACCGTCATGACCACTGTAAATCCATTCGGTTCCATTTTAATGGCCATATTAAGTATTTTATGTGCAAAACAGTGACCATATTCATCATGAAAAACATACTCATTGCACCTTATGAGGAATCATTAGAGGAGTTATCCAAAAAGAAGGTAACACTCTCAATTAATTATTATTTATTTAATTCCATCTTCTTCCTCCTCAAGACCATATTTTCCTTGAATATTTGATAATTTTATTTCTGTAAATATTTTGACTTTTTATTATATCTATTGAATATAACCTAAATATCTTATACTATTTTATAAACAAAAACATCTTCCATGTTATGTCGATTCATTTCCCCCATGGATGATGAGTTTTTTCTATTCGCAGATTCATGGAACATTTAAATTCACAAATAATTATTTAAAATGGATATATATATTATATTGTTTCACATTCTATAATGATGATGTATCTATAATATTTTATAAATTGTATCTAGATCAATATGGTCAGTAAAACATCCTAAACTAATTAACTATATAACATTTACATGATAACTAAATCAATCATTCCATTATTGAAACACACATATATATTATAGATCATTAAATATTTTTTAAGGACCTGAATATCATGTCATTTTACATCTATAGTTTTATTCTCATTTGATAAGAAATTCTATATTTATACACAAGTGATCTCACCTTTGATCTATGAAAATAATTCCTTATGAATTGCGAAAATAAACATTTTTTCATTAAAATACTTTTAAATAAACATAATATGATTATAGTTAATAAAATATAGATATAAATGATTATAGATAATGTAATTAATGAATCTAATTTTACTATTTCAGATGTTTAGTGAATGTGTTGAACATTTATGGACTTATGTTAAGGGATCTCCCTAAAAAACCCTAATTTCATGGGTTTAGTAATATTATATATATAACTCTCTTTATATTACTATTTTATTCAATGTAATGCTTATAAATTTTATATAATTACTTATCTCTCTCTTTTATATATTACTAGATTATTATCTCTTCCTTTTATCAGACTATACATGCCTTATGTTTTTTTAATACAATTTTTATAATCAAAACTATTTAACGATACCATTTCGATCGAATAAAATTTAAAAATATATATTTTAATATCATTAATTCCATTCATTATTTTATTAATGTATAGGAATATTTTAGGGATGATCATTTTTTACCTCTTGGTTTCAATGAAAATTCCATATTCCTTCATTCTTGAAAAGTCTAATTAATTCATTAATGTTACATTTTAAATGTTCATTTCAATACCCAATTATCTACCCATTATCATGGATTTTTTTAAATTAACATTATATTTTGGATGAATTCATATTTATTCTAAAATAAATTTCCAAAATATTTAATTCTTTTTACAATTAGGAATCTTTATGAAGTCTACACTGATTTTGATATGAGGATATAGTGTGTTTCCTATTTCTTTTCATTGATATTTCTTATTTCTATATCCTATTAATGAATTATGTTATTTGGAAAACATATTCATATAATTATTATATGGGGTGGACCCATATATTTTTCAAATACATTTTTATATTTGAATGTCTCTTTAGATAATATGCATGAGATTGAGGATTAAAACAAATCTGTGATGGGATATTATCCACCATGTAATGTTAGAATAATGATTAGAAATGACCTATACATATTTGATTATTTATATTATTCCAAATTTCATAGTGATATATTATAATAAGAATTTATATATATTCTATAATCCCCAAAAATGATAATTCTTGTTTTTTTACTTTATGATATCAACTTATTTCTTTTGACCCATATGGTAAAATTCATCATCATGTTTATTTCCATTAGGGGATTTATATTTTACCAAATTCTTATTTATTACCTAATAAATCCCATTAGTTTCTAGGATCTAAAATGGTTTAAAGATCTCATTATAGAGATTAAAATAAAAAAACAATTAGTTTCAATTTGATATATTATTAACCAATACTTCCAATGATAGTACGCCTCTCAATAATTATATTTTATTTATAAGGTATTTATATTAAAAATCATGTAATGATATGTTTAAATTACATGTGCCTTTATCATGTTTTTATAACATAAAAAATTTATAAATATCGATATAAAATCACTAGCTAGTAGTATTTATAAAGTATTAGTAAAACCTTTTTGTCCAGCCACCTATATCATCATGAGGAGGCTCAAAATATCTCACATCTCGATTATATATAATGTTACAATTGTATATTTGGTTATTCAGACCAGAATATAACCTATATTTGGTGTCATATATGACTGAATATATAATTATTGTGTAGAACACAACAATGAGAAGAATAATATAGAATTATTTTATACTTCAATTTAATAATTTGGTAATTCTAATATTTTTTACAATAACCATTGAATCACATATGCTCAAATAAATTATAAATAGATCCTTAATTTTTTTTAAACAAATGGTAATTTGAAGGAAAAAACATTGACTATTATTTTTTAAGGGGGTGGGGGATAATGGAGTACTTGATGTAAGGAAATATTCAACAAATACAATGGGATACAGATCATGGAATGATTTAAATAACACATTATTCTAAATCGAGGATTCTCAAAAAATATATAAAGGGGGTAATGAATACTTTGGGTTTTCATGTTGGATTTTAAATCGAACGGGTTTTTATTGGTAGATCATGTAAAAAATCTTATAATATATAGATATTACCAGTGAAATATTTTGTAGATTTTAGAATTTGCATTGTCATTCCATTAATATAAGTGTTTCACTACAACTGATGTCAAATATGAATGATTATAAAATTATTTCATTACATAAGATAAGTACATAGAGTATTGAAGAATATATAAGTATTTTTCAAATTTTCAGTTTTATATTATATGATTTAATTATATAGGCTACTTTATGAAATCACTATATATATCATAATTGGTTTAATAGTTTCTTGTTACAAATCAAGACAAATACATTGAACAACAAAGAGGAATTATGTAAATTTCAAGGATTAAAGATGTTTAGTTACCACATCATGGAATAAATTTCATGTTATGACCATTTTAATAAAGAAATATTATTGAATTAATTATAACACGAATTTCTTTTGAGCTTTGGATTTTTTAGCATCCAAAATGGAGTGTGTGTCTTAAATCAGAACCGCATACCTTGATACATCAAAGTGTTAATGAAAGTAAAAATATCATATAGAGGTATTAAATAAATTTAATTGTATATATTAATCCATATATTTTGGATTGGGTTGTTTCATTTTTATTTCATCATGAAGAATGTAATTACACCACAACCTATGCATTTTTTAGAAGACCACAACATGAAAAATGATGTTGCATTATAATAGTCCTATATACATCAACATCCCATATATAAAATTTATTATAGTTTTGTAGGAAATTCCTTAGTCTGGAGAGAAAGTATGGGAAGTTATTAGATTGTTTTAAATCCCCATTATGTGGGTTGTAGGTCAAAAAGCAAGGACACAAAATTAGGAGAATATATTCACTACGTTTTTAATAGAATCAATATGTGAAGGATTATATAATTAATAAGTGGGAAAATATTGAAAATTTATATTAATAGAGAGTAGTAAATATTCCATTTATATATAAAAATTAGAAAAATTAATTTATCCTCATCAATATCACCCTTTACAATATAAGTGTTATTCATTTGTTAAGACTCATAGTAAGAGATCAACATATATAAGCTCTGTTTTATTATGTATGTCAAAGAGGTTTCCAAAGAGTTGAGAAGGGGGTGTTCCCTTTGATAGGAAGTGAAAACTTATTAAATAAGTGGAGCATATATAGTCTATAGTTTTAATCCTCAGTATGTTGGAAAACTGTTAGTGAATTATCCTTGGAATACCCCTTATTATTAATCTCAGAAGAACTTTCATGCCCATGAATTTTTCTCATCTCGATGTTATGTTTTCTTGAAATATTGATAGGTCCGTATTGGTTTTGATAAAATAATATTAATACCAAAATATAAATATAATAATTGAAAACAATAATTCATCCAATAATATGTTGTATTAGACCTATGGGTGAAATATAAAAGTAATCTCCCACATTTTATGGGGAAAAACAATTTTTTAAAAACTGAATTATATCCTACATACCCTTCTTATGTTGGAATGTTGAAGACATTATAAATTATTATTACACAAAAATTTTAGAAGTAACTATGATATGTTTGGTTGATAAAAAGAACACTAAGATACATTATTATATAAGTAATTATATTTTTATGCCTTTATAAAATGCAATTAATAATGGTTATAAGGATTAATAAAAATAATGAAATTTGGTATGACCTATTTAGTATTCATGAAGGTATTTATAGATTAAGAGAATAAAAATAAAAAAACTAGCATATTAAATTTGAATACATTCATATGATGGATGGTGAACCAATAAATTATTTCATCACTATTGTAAATTAGATTTTTTTGATTCATATGTAGTTTTATAGGATGTACTAAGGATTATATGATATTTAAGAAGTTATTTCATATTATACAATATATTTTTGATACAAATGTTTCTTATAATAAAATTTATGTGCAAAAACAATTTCCACTAAATGGAATTAATAATGAGATGAATTCCTATGAGATAGGGGAACAAGATTATTTTAATAAGAGAATAATGATCAAAAAAATCTTTTAAAGACTATAAATGGCATATCATAAGGAGTTAATGTAATATGATTAAATTTTAGATTTATAAGAATAGTATAATGTGAATTTTTATAAACAAATTTATAATGTTTTGTGAAGTTTTTAAAATAGAAATGGAATATATTTTGTAAAACTACTCTTTATGTATTTAATTTTAAGAGTTACAATAATTATATCAGGAAATAATAAAAATTTGAAGGAAGTGAAAATTGAAGAATATTACCTGTCATAAATGATGTTATTTGGTTGAAAAATTCAAAATTTAACAAAAAACTATTTCATACTATGTTAATTAATTAATTAATTTTCAAATTTTAAAATTAATAGATATTTTTCAAGGGTGGTGTAAAGAGAATTTTATGATAGTAAAAGAGAAGATGAATCGTCCTTAAGTGGTCATGGTTAAACATTATTCATGGGTTATCTAGTGATTGATATAAAGAATAAATATACATGAATTCATGAATTAGAAACAAGTAAAATAACATATTATGATGATATTTAAAATATAATAAAATAATAATAATTTATAAATAGTAAATAAAATATCAAATATTGTTGAAAAATATCATGGAGTTGTATTTTGTGAAAGAATTTAATATTTTAATTATATAATTTTTTAGAAGAATATAAATGATAATTTTATGTATAATATCAAACAAAAACATATATTACATGATGTTATTAATGAATTTAGTTTTTCTAAAAAACATTTTCAAAAGATTACTTTTTATTTAAATATCCCAGTGTGAGAAATTTGTTAATTTATAAAGGGTAGTAATAAAACGAATGAAACATTCATAAATATTTTAATACTATTAGTAATTATGAACCACATTTTATGGATTCAGCATATCAAGATGTTAAAGTGATTAAGTAAAGAGATAATTCAAAGGAAATCATTATGATTAACATCACCTCAAAAAATAGAATTCCAAATTTCAAAAAATATAGAAATGGTTGTTTGATGAATATATTTTTTATACATTAGAAGTTAAAAGAATAGAAAAATACGCTTTCTATCATAAAAGGAATCATTCCATGAAAACCAAATTATTTTGGATTCCAAAAATCAGTAATCATTGGTGACCAAAAAGGTGATGTAAAAAATATATTAGGCTCTGAGCATCAATTATTTTTCATGATTTTTTTAGTTTTTAATAAACATAGTTCTATGGTGAAAACAAGAATATGGAATGTTATTTATTTAATATAATTTTTTTAAATAATTATATCATTTTATAAAAATAGTTTTGTGTGTGTAGAAAACTTTCTAAAAAAATTAGTGGAATTATAAATTTTCATTGTTCCCAAAAAGTATTAGCTTCAGGTATTGAATAATGTTTATGTAATATGCAATCAAACATATAATTTGGATGATAACCATGTTAATTTTTTCTATTAAAATTTATTGTGGATAATACACAAGATTTTAGTAGGGTAAGAAAAGATTAAATGAGAAATCTATTATGGTGGAAGTTTTTTTATAGGCCTATTAAGGGGACCGTACATTGAAAAATCATAGTTCTTGTTCATCAGATATGATGGGTGAAATGATATTAATTAAATGATTTATAATGTTTAAATAAATCTCCTTGAAATTTTGAAATAAAGGATCACCTTTAATCAAATGTATTGGATTAGTGAAAATTGGAGTAAATATACAGAAACCTAGATAAGAATACAACATCATTTAAAAAAATTATTAATTACATACATTATCATGATATTTTAGGTTCATATTTTTAGATATTTAGGGTTAAAAATATAATAAAAAGTCCTAATTTTTTATAGTTCCCATTTTTAATACAAAAACATGTTTTAAAATGACACACTATCTTCATTGAAGACAAATACTTATAATTGGATCCTCAACCCTGTTAACATTTCTTAAAATACATAAACCCTTTAAAAATTGAAAACATCTAATGTGAAAATAAATCCTTGTAAGGGATATAAAAATAATTGAAACCCATTAGTCTATTAAATAATTATAAAACACATGAGAATGATTCCACTTTTATAAAATAATAAATCATCATTAATAATACAAAAACAATGCATAATATCATGTTCTTTGATTCAATAATTAAATAAATAATCTGGTATTCATGACATATGTAAAATATTAATCATAATGGTTATATAGGACAAAATATTCACTATCACTCATAGAATCTTCATTACATTCACCATAAAAATGAAATTTCTCTTTCACATTTTTCTATCATATCTTCGCATCCGAATACAAAATTATGAATTTAATTAAAGGGGTATAAAGGATCCTCCATTAATAATATACTACTTCATAAAAAAATTACATAAATATTATCATTCCATTACCATAACTTGAATAAAAAAATAAATTTCAACCCATAAAAAAAGTATTTTTAGTTAACTATTAAAAACCTGATTAATTTAATAAATATATAAAATTTTTCCTATTAAATGGAAAATAAAATTGAGAATTATATTATTGATAAATATAAACAATAACCTAATGAATAAATTTCATTTAATTTAATAGGGAGAAAAATGATGGAATGAATTAAAAATAAATTATGTTACATTAAAATGAAAAATATGATTCATAGTGTCCTGAATCTCCTTAATCAACCTTTACCCTCATACATAATAATATTATATTATTTATTTACTAGAATAAAAACCATTTTAATGTATATTTAATAAATATTATTGATTCCTTTTTCATTTTATTATATTTTTTATTTATTATCGTAATCATTTCAGTTCACACCATTGATTTTGGGGTAGTTCAGGTTCAAGATAGCTTTGGTATTTTATTATTGATTAATTGTACTTAAAGAAAAGGTAAATAATCTCTAGGTATTAAAAGTTATTTTATCCAAATCATTCCTAATGGAAATTAGTTAAATTGATCATGAATGAGTTACATTTACCTGAATCCTCCTTGATAATATATTTTTTAAATGACTAAGTATCCAAACCGTTTTCTTTTAATTATTTTATTATGATTAATGTTTCACCATCAAAAAAAAAATATATTCATCAAATTACATGATTTATACTATTAAATTCCATTATAATTTTTTTTAAACATACCTGGAAATTTATTTTTATAAAAATATCACTGTTCGCATAGGTAGTGTAAAATAAACAGAGTGGTGGCGTTTTGAAAAGAGTTTAAAAGAAAAGAAGCCCAATATAGGTGCATGTGTATTTATATATATGTGTTTTATAAAAATATTATTAAAAAAATAAAATACTATTAGAGGTATAATTGTAAACATTTCATTTTTTATTTATTTGACTTAGAAGATAGTTTAAAGAAAACTACACTGTTTTTTGAAATCATGCATTTTGATATAGTAACCGATTATGAAAAAGAGTTCAGTGTGATGTATTATAGAATATTTAATTATTTATTGATTAA
Organism: Viscum album; assembly: GCA_963277665.1. Lineage (NCBI taxonomy): Eukaryota > Viridiplantae > Streptophyta > Magnoliopsida > Santalales > Viscaceae > Viscum > Viscum album. The sequence continues at coordinate 2,056,284,754 of OY728133.1, read as the reverse complement.
AAATATTCCAATTAAACATAAATATAATTATTTAATTATAATGAATATAGTTTTAACAGGTTATAAAAATAAAAAATCATAAGTAAGAAAGAAATAGTAGGATTGGAAACCCTTACCATTAACTTCGAAACACTAACATTAGATTGAGACCAAATACATTAATTAATTTATTTGGAATGGATAAAGCTATTGAACATGAAAATTGATGTTTATATAGATATTTTGGATAAATAAATATATAAAACTGAAATTTATAGGTGTTTTGAAAATGGAATAATTAATCCTCTTTCAAGGAAAAATATGATAAAATTTTCACAAATACTCATTATTTATGTTTAAAAATGTAATCATAAAATGAAAAGTGGCTAATAAATGGACAATGGATGACATGATTTACCCTTAAAAATATAATTTTAGTTTTTATAATATTATAATTGTATTAAATAAATCTATAAAAAATTTAATGCCATATAATACTTATAAATGTATTTTTGAGGTTTATTTTCATAATATATTTTTCACAAAAATAAATAAAAATTTACTTCAAATTAAAAAATTTAAATAATTATATGCCTATAATTTTGATCACCGAAACTAATTTTACACATAATTCATCCAAAACGATTAATTTTTAATATTTTTAAAATTATTGACATTTACCTTTCATCCACCTGTACAAGAACTACATCAGAGATAATTATGTTTTTTGGATAATTTTACTTCTGTTTAATATTTAAAATAAAATAAAATAATAAATATAATTTATTTATTTCAATTTAGTCCTTTCAAATATTTCATAAAATTATTAATTCCAATTAATACCATGATATCTTTTAAAGATATAAATATTGAATTTTCATACAATGCATAAGCATTGGGTACCAATTTTGATGTTTCTCTCACTATATAAATTTAAAATCCCCAAATATTCATCAACATAATTTTTTATTCATCAAATTTTTCTTTCATGTTGACTATTGTTTTATAATTTGTGAAATATTATCCCAAATACATCAATTTCTACTTTCTAGTGATGTGCATGCACTATATCATTTTAAGTAATGATTTTCATATTTTTCATAGAATAAAATTTAATTAATAATAATTGACTACTATTTTTATTATATAAAGTTTATATTATCTTCTATAATTAATTCCAAAAGTTTTAAAAAATAACCATATTTTTTTATTGATGATATCATAAAATATTAATTTTTCTTAAAAAATATTATTTTCAACTACTCACTTAAAAATCAACGTTCAACTATAATTCCCAAAATATTATCTGATTCGATTTTTTGTATCTTAAAACTCATGTTATGTACTCTATATCATATTAAATTTACAAACTATTATAAATTAAATTTTAAATATAATCTTATCTTTCACATTAAAATAATTTATTAAAAATATAAAAAAAATAAAAAGAAAAATATTATTCATTGACCGTACAATAATAAAATTATTATAATTTTATAAATATTAATAATTATTAATAATTCTTAGTAATTAAATTATTAAATAAAAAACCTTTTATAAGAAAAAATAACTAGGTCTTCAGATTATTCCCCTTAAAATATAAATCCTTTTGATTTCATTCATTTTAAAACAAGCTGGGTTATTTTTTTATAAGATTATAAGATAACTATGTTGATAATTTAATCTGAATATTCATACAAAAAACATTAACCAAGTTATTCACCTTATTCTATTACACCTATTCACTTCAATCATGGATCTGAGATGTTTTCTATTTATATGAAATATTCTTCTTCATTTAAACTACTTCAGGGCTCCGCACTTGAGATTTAGTAGCAACATATTAACTCAATAATTAAATATAAAACACATGAATAACCTGAGAAAAAATCTATGGCATGTATACCTGGTAAGACACATATAGAGAATTTGTATTTTTATACAATTATATTACATTGTAATTGATTAATATTCATTTCATTTTACAAAAGTAAGCATGAGATCCAAATGGGTTTATTTCCATAGAAATTTAGATACATAATGTACTTGTACATAATTTCACTATGTCTGATCTTATTATGTCTTTTATAAATAGAACATTTATTAGACAAATAATACTTAATATGTCTCTTCAAAACAATGTGAAAGGTAACATAAGAATGGGTGAACTCAAATGATCAATAAAGGTAAACTAGGATGATATCAACGACCACATGTGCATTAAATGGGAAGAAGGGTATGAGAACATGAGAATAATTTTTTTAAATAATACTTTTATATAAAATTTCACATTATTAATACATGTAATAAATCATAGAAATTCATAAGAAAATATTCATACATTGATAAAATAACATGTCCCATTAAAAAATAATATTGGTATAATAATATTATTTAAGGATTACACGAAATAATAACAAACCATTTCCTTATCAATAATGTATTTCTAGTAATTCAATAATATTGGAATGGATTAAATTCCTAAACTATCTTATTTCACATGGTTCACTCATGAGACTGTCATGGTGGATTGAGTCCCTTATTGAACTGAGTTCACTCCCCTTTGTTGAATTTTTTATCGCCGGAGATATCAATTTTAACCCAATAAATTAGAAGGATATATAATCAGAAGCCCATTGATAAAATAATAAAAATAATAATGGAGTCTTTAAAATGACCTTTATTCGGTCAGCATATCGTTATAAAAATAAATAAATTGGTTTTCATAAATATTTCATAATAACATTACCCTTCAAAAAACATATATCATATAAGAATTTTATTTTTTCATATATCAGTAGCCATGGAAAAGGAATTATTTTCATAAAAGTATTTATATCCTAAACATAATCCATATTAAGAAGAAATAAGGATGGTGGCCTTGGATCGTATCCCTAGTAAATGTTAATTATCATCAAATGATATCTTTCTCAATATAAATTTTTGTTAAAAGATCACTTGGAACATTCCTAGATGAATATATCATTTCCACCTTGATATTATTTTTTTAAAAACAAAAAAATACATAATATAAAAAAAATTATATTAAAATAATATTGGAATCATATAATGGATTCTTTAATGAAATTTGTGTTCATGTTGGTGGAAAATTTTGTGCATATCGTATATGTCAAAACAAAGATTCCGCAAACATTTTAGGTAAATACACAAATGTACATCATTCAAAAAATGACATGAAAATACATGTATAAAAATTTCAAAAAATATTAACATAAGTGAAAATGAATTTAAACGATCATCATGTACTATTAACAGAATTGATGAAATTATATTCATGAAACATGTATATGGAATAAAATAATTCTTTTATCCAAGAGAGAAAACAATTCTACATTCCATAAAAATATTATTATTATATCATTAGTTAGTATAGAAGATAAAATAAATTAAAATTTTCATTATATATGAGGAAAAACATAAAATTAATAATGATCGGTTTATTTAGATTCATATCATAAAATATTATTATCAGAAGAAAAATCATAATTAATCTTGATAAGGAATGAGATTCTAACATAAAACCATTACCACTCATGTAACATCTGAATCATAGGCCAAATAAAATAACAAAAATTATATTGATATTTAAATCTATAAAACTATCAAAATATTAATCAATAAAAATTAACCGGTACTTTATACACCATATAAATGATTACAGTTATTAATATGACATCTATCTCATAAAAATAAAAGTGAGACGAAATTCCCTAACATAAAGGCTTGAATTTCTTCGTACATGTTCAAACCTATTGTATAATAAATATTTATTTGTAATTATAATTCATAACAATAATAATATATATAACACAATATATTATTCAATTATAACCTTTAATAAACCGCTTATTAATAACCCATTGTTAAAATCACTCATTCGGTAATAACTACATTGTATTTCACTAGGTTTTGTTTTGGAATATTTCAAAAATTTAAATTAAATACTGATAAATAGTCCCCATTATTTTAGTTAAGAAAAAAATATAATATAAAATAACTGTAGAAATATTTATAGTCATAGATGAAATTTAGTGTCAGAACAATGATATACACCATTTATGGGGATAGTAGGCCATACATTCCCCTAAAGGCCATTTTCATTTCTTGACGGATGGAAAAAAAAGAAAGGTAAATAATATTTAGCTTTTGAAGACTAATTATTATAACATATAAATAATATATATTAAAATACCCATTACTATTATCATCTATGTAAAAATTAAATGAAAAATGAATTGTGTCTCTGTATGGAGACAATGGACCCCTCATACACACCACTGATGTTATGGTTCTCCAGTAGATTTGACGAAAAGAAGGTATATATAATATTAAAATTATAATATTATAATTATTTCATATATAATATATATATAATTCATATCCATTATTATTTAAATCTATGAAAGGTGATGATGGAAACAAAAAATTAGATCGGTTCACGAAGCGGTAGTCTTCCACACACACGATCAAAAATTTCATTTACCAATTGCTGAAAGATGAGATGTTTAACAACCCTTGTATTTACTAAAAATTAATTCATATATCAATAAATAAGGTTAAACCTAATTTCACCCATAATATTTTTATGTCTAGTGTATTTTGAAATAGGTACACATCATAACATTGCAAACATGGGATATACTTCCATTGTTGAAAACATAATTAACATGCTCTTAGTAATCATCAATCTTCTAAAACTGTGTGGGATAACTTTTGGATGTATATAATAAATGGGAATTCTATAATGAAAAGTTATTCCCGATGATAATTTCATACATGATATCCAATATTCATATCAAAGTAATATATGAGGTGTGAGATTCATAATCTTGATTAATAAAGGAAAAAATCACAATGAAAAATCGGAATGTGGAAACATCATTAAACATGACATCATAAATATAGGTCAAGGATAACCTCCATAAAATCATAACTTAGTGAAAAATGTCCCTTGAAATATTATGATCACTTCCTAATACCATGATGGAAATCTCATGAAACTAAAACACTACCCAAAGAATTAGATCATTATATAATATTGGGAACCCAAAGATTTTATATCATATACATGCATATGAGTTCCATATAGATCATTTAACATAGGATTATATTTTATCAAATTTAATTACACAATAATGTATTTTGTAATACATACATGGGATTTTATAACAAAATAATATTATTACTGTTATTTATATATTAATACTCTCGATTGGAAACTGTGATTTTATTAACATTACAAAGGTTTAGAATTGAATATTTGGAGTGATATTTTGGAAGCATAATGATAGTACATAATGTATCATAAATTTGTTTAATAGGGGTGAAATGGGTCTCATAATTTTTAAATCGTATGGAATATAATATTTATTTTCAATAATATATCCCCACTTTTGGAATATGAAATTTGTTTAATATAAAGAATAAGATGTTTGAATAATGTTAAGAAGGAATGGTTCCCTTACCATTAGAGGGTGATTCAAAAATCCTAGGAGGAGTTTATTGAGAGCATGGAGGAACCATGGGAGGACTATAGAGAGGGTGGGTCAGAGTGAGTTGGTGATCCATGTTTTTAGGGAATATAAAATGGGTATTTTGTGTGTTTATTTAGGAATCAAGATGCGTGTTCTTTATTATCTATTAAAACTAGGTTTTGTACTCAATATAAATATATAATAAATAATATTCCCATTAATTTTCCCATGATTTCTTCCAAATACGTGTGTTTTTAGTAATTGTATAGTAATAATTACCAAACTAATAAAAATATTACCCTTATTGATGTGGAATTATATCATGACTATAAATAATTGATTTTAAAACATAAAAATATATTATATTTTTTAGTAGATTCATATATTTTAGATAAAATTACTCAAATATCGTTTAAAAAACTTTATCCAAAATTTGAAACATATATTTGATCGTGGATAACATTTATAGAATTAATTACATCATTTTGGGTCATTATGATCTCATAATACACAACTTGTGATTAAAAAGTACATCGATCTTCCTGAAATATTAAACTTTCTCAATAAATTATTCAAAATTCACAATTGGATAAATTTTATGTGATGATTCAAAAAAATAATATTAATTTTATCAAAAAAAATTCCATGTATTTGAATTTTGACTTTCTAAACTATAATTCACAATTAATGAGAAATGCATGGTTTTTTACAATTACAATTTTTGTTCCCAAAAAAAATTACACATTACTTAATAAAAATTATATTATAATTTCCATTTAAAAAAATTATTTATAATAATATTTTTAAAAATATATATATTATTTCAAAATATCTCTTAATTCTTCAAAAAAATTATTCTATAAAATTGAATTTTACCCAAACATTTAATTTGTTTTTAATCTAAATAAATCAAAATAATTTATGAAGTAACAATAATAAGAAGTAAATATAACCATTATACAATTAAAAAATATACACATTCATATTATTATTGTCTTGATACATATCAATTTATTACATTATAAAATTCCATCAGGATATGGTTTGTGATGGTTATATTTTCAAGGGGCGGTTCGACGTACATGGCTTGGATAATGATATTGTTGAGGATGAAATTCTTCAATAAAAAATATTTCTAATTATTAAGTTATTTTATATTATATTCAACATGGTAAAGGGAAAATTACAATGATTCTATTTCATTGGGAAGCTCCGATAAATGATCCTCATAGAGGATTATCCTGCTGGTTGATGTCATAGATATTTTTAACTATGTTAATTAGATTTCTCTTAACTATATATTTATACTAATAATATAATCATATTTCAATGGTTAGATTTGAAATGGTGATGATGATTCACAATATTTAAATTAAAATATTATATAATAAAGCTAAATATGTTCATTTGTTTCTATAACCATAATTTTTCATTCAATTGAATCATAATTGGAATTTTATTTATAAAAGATAAGGTTGCCCCCAGATGGATGTAGTTTATTCCAATAACATAATAATATCTCCAAATACGGGAATCAGTAATATTATTATTTCATAAGGGTTTAATAACATTTTAATCAGGAAGCAGAAGTAATAAAATGAACACCCTCGGTTAAAAACTATATATCCTCTTGGGATAATCTCTTTAAGGTTACAATTAATTTATTCATAGGATTAATATATGATCAAAAAAGGGAGTCCAGTTCATGGGTATTTATATAAAGTATGTTTTTGGGCTATAATTTTCTTCAATAATAGATCATATTGTCTAGATTGGTGGTGACATGGTATGTTATTTATTAACTAGGCTAGATGGCAAACAATGAATTTTTAAAAATAACAAAATATATAATCATTTTTCACACAAAAAATGGATAAAAAATCTATCATTAAAAAACTGTATTGTATAAATAGTATATATATGAACATAAAATATAAATTTGATATGTTTTCGGTCATTTTATCACTAATAATTTACTTTTAACCCTTGTAAAACATGTTTTAAAATTTAACATGAAAATTATTCATTTTTTGTATTTCATTATATCAAAAAAATTTGTTTCCCTTAGTTTATAATTTAATTACAGTAATTCAATATTTGGAATCGATTATATTTAATTAAATACATTTGAGATACCAAATTTAATATAAATTTAATCTCTGTGATGGAATTATAACATATCATGAAAATGCTTTATTTACGACATCGAATTTGCGATGGGGAGATGTCACAAATGACACATTGCTGAAAACATCGTCGACAAAAAATTATTTGTGATGGGAAAGAATCATGTCACAAAAAACATCCCAAAAATTAAAAAATTCAAAATTTAAAAAAATTAATATTTTAATTAATAAAAATATATAAAAAATTATGTTTATTAAAATCATTATCAGAATAAATGTGAAACAAATATATAGATCACTAATAAGGGATGGTGATATAGTGGTAGTAGTGGAGAGAACATGATATCTAAACCCTGAGATATTAATCACATTTCCTCAATCGTTTACTCATCTTGATGCTTCCTCAATAGACACATCTATTTATACGCGTATTATCGACAAAACTCTTCCCACTCTCTATGCATGGTCTTTATAAGGTCACCTTGATCTCGCATATGCTCCTCATATTGTTAAACAAGTGATTAAGACTCTCCAAAATCTATTTTCAACACTATTTATTACATGGAAGTGGTACAATAATAAATTTTAGGCATCGATCGAGATAGGATAGCAACAACTTGGCCTTCCATGAATGCATACTATGTCACCTCCATCCATACCACAAAATCAAATCCTATTTCACCGATGATATGATCCATGGTCAAGACCTAAATTTCATTATTTTATAAAAAATAATTGCCTCTTATGACTCATTCTATTGAAATTAAAATTTTAAAAAGGGAAAACCTTATTTAAAAAATGTTTTTTAACTAAAACAAATTATACTAACCATAACATGATGTTGACGACCTCATGTAATCTATCTTGTGATAGAATCATTATATATCAACTTATAAATGTATAACTCTATAATATCATGATTTTTATCTATTTATATGAGTTCAAAATAAATATTTATTATTTAATGTTATATAAATTTTTAAAAAATTTCTCTTTTCACATTTCATTGATGTGTAATGAATGTATTACTATTAGTTTGATATTTCACATTCTTCTTCAACTAGTTATACCAACCAAATGGTAATATACATTAAAAACAAACTCTCAACCAATAAGAATATAATCCATCCCAATCATGAGATTAAAATTTAATGTGGTCGATGGGCACACCAAGACTAATAAAAATCTATAACTCTCCCTTTATTCTAGGTTATCATCCTCTAATTTTAAAAAAACTAATGGAAATGATCATGTATAAAGACCACCCAAGCCTCTTAGATGAATGACATCATGTTATCATCTATTGGATATCATAGAGCATAAAAATAGTTTAGAATATAATGTTAATAGTTAAATAAATTTCAAAATATGTATTATTAATTTATGTACAATCCAATGATAAAATATACGATGAAAAACATCCATTGGAAACTGATCACACTTCACCCATGATTCAAAAAATGATTCTATGATATATCACTCCATTATCCAACATCTATTTGTGGTAAGCCATGAAAAAAATAGAAAAAGTAATAAAATAATTAGTATATAAATAAATTAATAAAATCTAATGAAAACTAACTACAATACAAATCTAAAAATACCTTCACAAGTGTGGTTCGAACTCAAGACTTTGATGTCACTCAGGGGTAGGGTCTGGAATCATCAATCATGCATCAGTGTGACCCATTTTAGTTGATGTTGATCCTTATGCAGCTTGAGGGTAAGATGACAACGTATCAAGCTCATCACGAGGTAGTTTATCCTCATCCAACTCAGAAAATAGATCTGATAATTGGTTTCGAGCCAAATGGAGCACAAAATAACTATTGTTATCATATAATTGAAAATAATTATTATATATAGATATATATTATATATAATTAAAACCATGGTTTAATTCTTCAAATATTCATCTGCATTCTCATCTTCATATATAAAGGTGTCCATATATTCATATTCATCTTCAATATCATCAATTTCCATGGGATTTTTATATTGTTCATCTATTTCTGTATTAAATTCAATTATTACATCTATAAAAAAATCATCACCATTGGCCTTTAATTGTGGGTGGTAATAGATATTCATGTCTGTTCATGGAAAAGATGTATTTTGAGTTATCAATTGAAAATATTAAATTTATTGAAATCTAGAAGAACCAAATTAACGTTGGATAAAAATATTTTCATGATATTTCATTTTTATTATCCTCTGAAAATCACTTAACTCTATTGAAGGAACATAATAATTTTCATAATAAAATTTATATTCCTAATGAGGCAATAAAAATTATCCATTTCCATCAATAAGGATTTTATATTTAAATTTAATTATTCCATGTTGTGGATGCATTTCAGGACTGTATCCATATCTAACCAATAAAATTTATTCATAATTATGTAATTATTTATCAGATAACATAGTTAAATTATTTCTTCTAGCATGATATAATTGTGAACATCACTTTCTCTAAGGTGATATCATATCATGAAAACATCATTTTTCATTTTCTATTGCTCATAAGCATGTGTATAAAATAGAAAACCATTCACCACATATGAAATATAAAATTTAACCATTTTAGAGCATCGGTTACTCAGTACACATTATTTATTATCAATTAAATCATCATGATATGATACAAGAAAAATTGAAAAAATAAATATAAAAAGTAATAAATTTATTTTATATGATTAACCATAAAAAATTTTATGTTCCAGTTTATCATTCCATTCAGAAAAAAGCATGATGTTATTTATGGGTATCTGTTGCAATTTTATGGATCCATTTCATGAAATGATTATAAAAAAATCTAAAAATATATATTTTAATTTAAAAATATTATTCAATAAGTAATAACAGGACTCACAATACAATGGGTGAAATTTATTCATAGTTTAAGAAAACATATGTTTGAGACCTATGAGGTTCATCATGTGAAATCCATCATTCATAAACTCCATCAAATCCATGATTGTGTTGATTAAAAACTGATAATTTATTTTTCATTTCATCATCAAAACTTTCCTCATTACATCACATTTTACTATGTTTTGAGGGATATTCAGATAAAAAATATTGTGAGTATGAAGAAAAGAGATTTCCACCTTCAAACAATATTTTGTTCTTGATATTTCAACGGATGCTTTGTTGTGTACCATTTTCATAAAATTCTACAAACATCTCTTATATGGGTAAATCCATTAGAACTGTACTGGACCTGAATATTTTTCCTTATGCAAAAATTATAATATCAAATGTTCCACTGAAACAATGAAATCCAGTGGAATGTTTTCCTATTTTCATAAAATTAAAATAACAACTTCTAAAATTTAATATAGTTCCTCATTTTCTATTTTCACTATATAAATTTTCTAGAAAAATTGAAATTTGAATTAGTGGATCCAAAATCATTGATTTCAACACACCCCTAAATCTAATTAGTAGAATTCATTACATAATAAGAGGAAAATCAGTACTTTTTAATCCAGTAATATTACAATTTTTAAATATATATCCAAATTTGAAACACAACCATATAGAAGGATGAAATATTCAATCCACTAAAAAATGATAATGTATTTTTTGGAATCATTTTTATCCACTTTTGGATTCAATAATATTTGTGATATGTCATTTTTAAATTGAATATGTTATGGCCTCCTGTTAATATTGGAAAGATCTAATCATTCTTTTTCATTTTATTTGGTCTTAATAGGTGTGCCCAAAATGTATAAAATATATTATCAAAAAGATCTCACAATATTCTTGACGTCCAACAAGTTGTAGAACAACAAATCAGACCAATACGACATATCCAAAAAATGCTTTTTTTTATCCAATTCTGTTCCTTCACAAATCCATCTATTTTTTATTGGATTGTTTTTTATCCAAAGGTAATGGATGGTAATAATGTAATAATATATTTGTACATAATACATGAGATAATTGTTGGAGGTTTATGTCGTTAAATTAGATCTCTTTTGAAATTATATCTATTTATCTTAAAAGGATTTGTAGTGGGAAAAAATCATTGATGAGAGATGAAAAATGTTTTCCATCCATTTACAAGAATAAATGATTTTCCCCAAACATTATATACATTATTTTCGAAAATGTCTACTCTATTTAGAGAACTTTCCTTATGTAATAAAGTCACTAATTTTTCACATTAATACATCTTTATTTAGAAATTTTATTTCTTAAAAACCTAAAATGCACTTACACCATTAATCCACAATCAATTTACATAATTAATCAATGGAATCAAATAAACACAGATATACATTTTTTTATTTCCCATAATTAATAAAGTAAATAATATATATGGATCATTCATCAACATCCAAGGGGGTAAATTGAATATAGTTTTAAATATTAGCCGCCATGAATATTGACTACCGTAAGAACAAAATGGGCATAAGCCAACAGTTGAAATACCCAATCGCATGTTTCATGATTCTAAAGAAAGATAAATATGTAATTGTTCAAAAAAATTCCATTAATGAGCATAATAATTATTATTTATACTTTTTCATGTTGAAATATTGGATTTTCATCGTTACATCAATGAAGAAATGTTTTGAGACATAAATAAATGTTTCAATATGGTTGTAAGAGAGAAATAGACAATTATTTTCTAGGAATCAATCCATAATTCCATAGTTGATCCCCTTTGTACATTGTTTTCCATATGTCCGACAACTATATAATTATTCATTTTGATAATTTTATAAGTTACAATCATTTGAACATGTGTGAATATTTTGATATGACAGTTATTATGAACAAGGATCTTTCTCTCAGAATTTTTTTGGCAACACATTTCATTCATGTAATAGTGTTTTAACCAAAGAGAATACCTGATCAAAATAGCTATTTAAATTCCATTATCTAATTTTTTATTCATAGATTTTTTAACCACTTAAAATTTGTTTATCTGGAAACAAATATATAAGGTAATAATAGAATAATTAAAAAAACTAAAATATTTATATGGAAGTAAACCACGTTTTAAAACAATTCTATCTAAACAATTTTTTTTTTTGAAAAGATGGACCAACAACATCATGTACTAAATTTTGATACAATTATGAATCACGAAAAAATTATTTTGATAACCTCTTGAACAACATTCATTATGATGATACAGAAAAACATAATATATTCAAAAAATAAACGAAATGGATGACCTCAAACAATGTAAAATTTTTCAAACCTCCTCAGATCACATTTCATACATGGACACTAAAATATCCTTCTGTTGGTTTTGATGAATCAAATGGTAAAAAACTCAACATCAGCCATATATAAATGATTTATACTTGAATTTTTTGGATTCTTGTGATAATTTATCCAATCAAAATAATTTAATAAATATGTTTCACAGTTTCCTTAATCCATATTTAACTAAAAAATTAAAAAATTAAAAAAATGTTCTGATTAATTTAATATAATAAATTCCTGATCAAAAAAGTGTAAAAGTTTAAAAAACTACAATTCAAATGTAAATTTATCAAATTTATTTATTTACGAATAAATTTTTTCTAAATCATGCTAATATTTACTAATTATCATTAATGACCACTAATTATAATGATGCAAATGCTTAAACACTATCAAATTAGATATGATTTATACCAGATTAGTTTTGATTATTCTAATGATTTATCAAATCATGATCCCATGACATAAAATGTCACATATTTCCAAGGTCTGTAATTTTGAATATAATTTATAAATATTTTGTATCTTAGTTTTATAAAATATTTAAAAATTTATTATGGTAATTAAATTATTCGATAGTTGTGCTTATTAATTTACATATTCTTAATTTATAATTTCATTCACAATTTATTTTATATTTTTAGAAAAGTTCACGATTAATTATGGAAAATATAAAAATAGTAATTTAAATAAACAATTTTAAATTTATATAATTTATTAAAATATGTAATAAATTAATAAAAATGTTTAAATCATTGAAAATATAATCTTCAGGACATTATAAATTACCATTTTTTTGGAAAAATGAATGTAAACATTTTTCATTTCTCAGGACCTAAAAGTTGTACACCAATTTCATTTTCACATTTCTTTTAATTTATATAAATTTATATTATTATATAGTAATATATATTAATATTTTATTTTTTACTTTTTTATACAAATTATTAATAGTTTATTAAAATTTATTTTAAATTGTATCAATTTATAATATTTATATAATTTCTGATAATTTATTCAACATGAAAAAAATATATTTTGATCATTAATATTAATCCATACTAATTTATAATAATTTACACTCATTTTTTGTAGATATATACAAATATATTATCATTCATGTTAGTTTTTTATTTTATACAAATTGGCGTTAATATTTTACATTTTTTGTTAATTTATAATTATAATATTACTATATAATAATTTTTATTAATTTATAATAATTTAAAGTATTTTCCTTTAATTTATATAAATTTTTATTCATTTAAACTATTTTATTAAATTTATTCCTATTTTTCTAATTTTACAAATTTTACACTATATACAGAATATTAAATAAATTTTTCATTTGTTCTTATATTTTTTTTCTTAATTCTATTAATTGTAAATAATTGTTATGAAGCACCAGTAATTACCACAAATTTTTTCTAAGTACCACTGATTACTACTAATTACCACTCAATTAGTATTATTTACCACTAATTTTTATAAATTTCTACTAATTTTTTGTAATTACAGATATTTTATAGTTATTAGGGAATTTTTTAATATAATTTATTATATATTAAAAAAATATATTATCAATCACTAAAAATGTGTAAATTATATAATTTTCAATCTTTAGGTCATGAAAAATTATCTATTTTTGTCAACCATGTAAAAAATTTTCCATTCATCATGGAATAAAAATTTTCAACCAATTACATGTTCAAATTTTTAGTAATTTAAAATAATATATATTATTACTTAATATATTATAAAATGTTATAAAAATATAAAATATATTAATAAATTATACAAAATTTATATGTTTAATTTTTTTATAAATCTATAATTATTATTATTAAACTAAAATGATTTATATTAATTTATACTACTTTATATGAATTTATTAGAAAATATATTAATTTTCTATTTTTTATTAGTTTATAAAAATTTGTTACTATTTTTTTTATTTCATACAAATTTTGTGTTAATTTAATACTAATTATTAATAATTTCATTAGTTTATAAATTTTTTTAATAAGTTCTTCTTATTAAAGCAAATTATTACTAATTAATGCTAATTATTAATTTTTACGACTAATTATCACTAATTACAACTAATAATTTTGATGTACTAAAAATTAAAACTAATTACTAAAAAGTAATGTGTACAGACCTAGAATATCCATGTAATTTTTTTTATTTATATTGGAATTTTACGAGTCCACAAAAATTTACAGCGCGTGATTCTGAGGCCCAGAGAGCCTGAAATAAATTTCTGAACATTTTTTATGTTTGTTCTATAAAAGTGCAAGTGGGTTTTTGTAACTATTGAACTGGCCCTCGGAATTGAAATATGAGGGCACCGTTGACCTCACATCACCAATATTCGCTTAAGAAGACCTTCACCCTAACCATAATAGGTCGAGGGTGTAGTTTTTCACTTTTCATGGGAGAAGAAATATAAAATTATTTAACATTTTTCTTTTTATTTTGAAACCCCTCTATAAGAGTTATGGAGATGTGGACCACCCGATCTAGAAAAATCCCCAATTCAAATCCATGGTGGCGGGGACCACATGAACCCCTATTAATGGGGGGAAACTGTCAACTCCAAATGAATTTATTCTCCTATTTATTTGAGCTAATTAATTGTGCCAACTAATTAGATTGTTAAACATAATTTAATTTATATTGGAACCTCATTCCTATGGGAGGAGTGGTTGGAAAAGGATAAGGGGGGAACATGTGGATAAACATTCTCTCCAATGAAGAACACCTCCCAATGAAGATCTTATTCAATGAAGAACTCCCCGTCTCCAATAAAGAACGCGCCACCTCCAACATTGGACGTCTTCAACACTGACAAACTGACATCTGTCCTTCCCTCCTTACCAACGTCAACAAACTTCGATGTATGGGTTTTTTTGTGGTTTGAGTTGAATTATTTCTCTTGAGCTGCCTGCCACCAATATAATGCATAGGGTGCGGGCCAAACGAACATGGAATGATCCCTCCGATGTTCTCCATGGTTGTTGTATTCGTCACGATGGAGAAAGGTGGAAACTGCCTCCCAGGCTAGCCGTGTGGAACTAGGGTGGCGTGCTCTCGTGCCGCTGGTAGATAATGAGGGCGCAGAGAGGTCATAGGGCGGCTGACTATTGCTAGACGCAGTGGTGGACAGAGGGAGAACAGTGCTTCGGTTGGTCGTGGAAGCAAGGGAAGTGCGACCACATGCCACCATCGGAACAAGTGGTTGCAGCCCGCTTGGCCGTAGTGGATGGTGGAAGGCAGCCAAGGTTTGTCCTGCCGTGGAGGGGCGGCGCACAACGCGCTGCCGGGAGGAGCAATGGGGTGACTTTTTTGGTCAGTATAGGAGTACCGACCGGGACACGTGGCGGGTCACACGTGCTGGCAGGAGATCGAACAGCTTCGGTCATTCAGTTATTGAAGGCGGGGGTCACGCCCCCCCCCCCCCCCCCCCCCCCCGCATGCGGTGAGGTCGGGCTGACTAGCATAGGTCAGGCCTACCACGGCCCAAAACTACCGGGTGCGGTCGAGCAAGGCCAGGTCGAACGGGACCCGGGCCCAACTGGACCCATAAAAAACTTATTGGACATAACATTGGCATTGGGCATCCGTTTGAGTAAGAATCTATGGTGCTCAAAACCATGGAGCAAGAATGCCTTTCTGGTATACTCCACTTGAGATTTGGATAATTTTGGGGTACAGTTGGTTTGGATAGAGCAAGAATCCAACCGGGCCCTCGAGGGTAGAAGGCTAATAAATTACAGACCGTGCGTCCGATTGACGCACCGTCTATTGTGATGTGACCCCTTTTACGTGGAGGTCCTTTGGGATACATCTTTGTGGGGCTTTGTGGCTGTTGGAGTATCGCCCTATGGCACGAACATCGTATCCTACCGGAATCAAGCGATCTTAGTGGGGGAACCATATAGCTGGCCGTAACATGAGAAAGGGATTCTTTTTGGGACTATGATACATATATTTTGTGGGATTGTGTTTGAGAGTTACACTAGGATCTAATCTATTAATCCACATGGGACTACTCTAGGATCTTGTGTGGGTCTGTAGTACTAGGATCATGTGTGGGTCTGATGATGTACTAGGATCATGTGTGGGTGTACTCTACTATGATCATTTGTGGGTCTGATGATGTACTAGGATCCGGTATAGGCCTAATGATTTGGGATACTATGTGGGTATGCTTCTTAACAGAGTTAGATGATTTAGTAGTTACATCTAATCATCTCTACTACTATATCTATGTTTTACCTGGTGTGAGTTGATTCATACCTTTGTGGTAATCTTATGTGTGGTGTAACTTTGTTGTACATACCTTTGTGGTGATACCATTTTCGTAATCTAATGTTTGGCATACCTTTGTGGTACGTTCCTTCATAGTAGTTACCTTTGTGGTATTATTTACTTCTTAGAACAGTTGTACATTGGATAACGATTTGGGACATGTGTTGAGATGGGTTTACATGATAACATTGTTATATGTATGGGTATATACTTAATTAGGGTTTTCAGTTGATTACTTGATTTTTGGTTTATCCTTTTTGGATTTCGAGAGACTTTGAGGGTCTCGGGGTCCCTACTAAGTATTGTTATACTCACCACGGCACGGGAAATGCCTGCACCTTATTGTGTTTGGATCAGATGACGGGCAACATTGACTGGGGATGAGGGTACTAGGACAGGAGGTCACTCTGAGGTGGACCAAAGACGAGGTGTACCACAGAGATTATCGTTCTAGAGAAATACATATGCTTCAGGTATAATCTTTAATGGGTGTTCACATGAGCTGTTTAGTTTACTTGTACTTCCTTGTTTTCAGGTACTTTGCAGTTGGTCCTGTATTCTGGCCCCTTATTCATACTGTACAGACTATTTTTACTGTTCAATTTACTCATGTTAGTATCATATTGTGTGCATGTTTGGATGAGTTTACATGTTATAAAGGCATTGCCTTCCCAGTTTAAAGGAATACACCTTCGGTTCTAGTCGCCATCCCCTATCCATTAGAAGGCGGGCTTGGGGTAGTCACAAAATGGGCACGGGGGGACAATTCAAGTAAAATTGGTATCAGAGGATTGGTTTATAAAGTATAAAATTGTACACTGATCTTTATTTTAACATAAATAGTGTTAAGTGTAGTGAGTGGGGTTACTAGTTTAGAGAATCAAGTGTTGGTGTAGCGGCCGAGGTATCCAAACACCAGGACACCGACGTCTGATTTCTGACTCAGTGAAGGAAAACACTGATTGTGTGTGTGTTTCAAAAAAATTTCTTCTCAATTTATTCAAGTCTTTTCACCACGTATAACTTATTGACTATGGCACACCTGTTTCTTTTTAGTATGCCTCTACGTAGACAACCAGCTAGGGTTCCTGGTATAATACACGATGATGGGCTACAGAGCAATGTGGCCTCGGTGTAGGGCCCTATTCTAATAGAGGAAAAAATGGAGGCACCAGAGGTACCATTACCTATTGGGCCACCCATTCCATCAGCCTTATTAGTATAGGGTTCAGGCCACATAAGTTCATTGCACGAGTTCCAGCACCAGAGGCCACCTCGGTTCAGGGGAGAGACGGACCCACAAGCGGTTGAGGATTTTCTGGAGGCCGTGGTGAGAGTCTTTCTACTGGTAGGGAAACCAACTGATCTAATGGTGATCCATGAATTTAGTATTATATAGTTATCATTAGGAAGATGATGGAGCTTGATTCTCCAGGTTCATGATGAGGTGACACTTCTCTAGGCTGACATTTAGAGCTTTTTTCGGGTAGAGATCATTCCAGTAACCCTTCGCGCAGTGCACATTCAAGAGTTTCTTCATCTGCATGAGGGAAGCATGATTGTGGCTCACTACCCATCGAGGTTTACCAACCTCTCACACTACTCTACTGATATGGTTCATTATCCATTCTTCAGGGCCCAGACCTTCAAGCAAGGTCTCAGGGGGATATCAGGGATTCTGTTTTTTTTTCAGCATCCTGACGCATGTAGGGGTGTTAGAGAGGGCCCACTTAGTATAGAGTTTTCTTACTGATCAGTCACTAGTAGCGAGACCCACCACTGGGTGTCACCTAGCAGAGATATCTGCAGCTGGAAGTAGACCGATGTCACAGTGGTCTAAGAGGAACATACCTACAGGTGGACAACCTCTGGATTCAGGGTCAGTTGTGTAGGGCACCGAAGACAGAGCCAGTCATGCGAGGAGAATGAAGTGTATCACATGCGGTGGGTAGGGTCACATGGCTCGTGACTTCCCAACCCGCTGTACAGATAATCAGTAGACGGTCGAAGGACCACCCAGGATGATACAAAGGTTCGACCGAGGAGTTCCGCATGGAAGATGGTGGACATGGTAGAGGAGCTGGTCATGCAGCTGGTGGTGGGCGATGATTCGGGATATTACCACCACAACCACCAGGTGGTCCACCCTGAACATAGGGAGTAGGTGGACAGGGTCGAGCTCAGCTCCATGCAGCTAAGACCTACTATCACGGTGCTCCGGAGATGATATGAGTATAATCTGTGTCTACTAAACCTTAGCTGCAGTACTTATAGACACATGTGCCAATCATTCTTTATTTTCAAGACCCTCATTTAGAGTTCAAGGATTCTGACAGAGCCGTTGGATCGATCCTTACATCTAGAGACTCCTACAAGTCATGATTCAATGATTACACACGGGTTCCAGTAGGGTGAGCTTACTCTAGTGGGTGAGATCTTCATCTAGGATATCTTAGTATCAGTGTTGAGGACTTACGACGTCATCTTGGGTATGGACTTGTCATCTACAGTCCATTCTCAAATTGACTGTATTAGGCACAAAGTGTTGTTTGTCCTCACAGATGGGACAAGGTTTAGCTTCGCTGGTGATATGAAAACATTTGTAGAATAGGATGGAAGTACCCAGAGGAGAGTGCAACTGATCATTTATAAGATGGATTTCCTTACCCTCGAAGCAGTTGGTGTGGAGAGTCAAGATATCCTGTAATGGTGGACTAGTACGGGGATGTCTTCCTTTAATATTTTCTAGTTCTACCTCATCGTAGAGAGTAGTACATTTACATTGTCTTCAAACTCGGGACTTCACCGATATATACACCATCATATCAGATTTCTCACGCGGAGCTTCGTGAAATGTTGGTACAGTTGGAGTACTTTCTGGAAAAGGGGTTCATCAGGTCCAGTGTTTCTCCATGGGCAGCTCCAATTTTTTTTTCCATGAAGGTGGATGAGAGCATGAGACTTTGTGATAACTATAATCACCTAAACCAGGCGACCGTGAGGAAAAAGTACCCACATTGGAGGATTGATGACCTCTTTGATCAGCTGAAGGAAGCATGGTGGTTCTCGAATATAGACCTTAGATCAGGCTATCACCAGCTCTGAGTGCGAGATGAGGATTTGCAGAAGACGACTTTTAGATGTCTGTATGGCCACTACGAGTTCTTGGTTTTTTCCATTTGCTGTGACCAACGCTACATCACTTTTTTATGGGACTCATGAATAGTGTATTTCAGCCATACCTTGATCAGTTTGTAGTAGTCTTCATCGATGAAATACTGGTATACTAAACTACTGAGGAAGAGCATGCCTATCATTTTCAGATAGTCATGGACACACTCCAAGAGAACCAGCTTTATGGTAACCTCTATATGTGCTAGTTCTGTATCCAAGAGGATCACTTTTGGAGACATGTCATTTCAGAGGCTGGAGTTGTAGTGGATCCAGTGATGATTGAGGTGGTACATGCATGGGGGCCACCCAAGAATGTGATGGAGGTATAGAGTTTCCTAGGTTTTTACATATAATACTAGATGATTGTGTCATATTTATTCATAGTTGCATCACCTTTACCAGTGTTGACATAGAATGGGAAACCCTTAGTGTGGTTGGAGGGATGTCTGTGGATTTTTCAGGAGCAGAGGCAGAGTCTAACTAGTTCCCCCATCTTGAGGCTTTCAGATAAGGGAGTTGGGTATGTAGTCTACTGTGATGCATCAGAGACCTGACTCATATGTTTCCTAAGGAAGTAGGTAACAGTGACCACATATAGCTCTCGACATCTAAGACTTCATATGTAGAACTATGCTACCCATGACCTCGAGTTAGAAGCAATGGTATTCTCCTAAAAGATATGGCGACATTACATTATGGGTGAATGCTTTATAGTCTTCTCTAATATCAAGATTCTTAGGTATATCATATCTCAGAAGGACCTGATTCTGAGATAGTAGCATTGGCTTCAGATCCTCCAAGACTATGACTTTGAGATAGTCTATAATCCCAGGATGTAAAATGTTGTAGCAAATGCTTTCAGAAGAAGATCTAGTATACATTTTCTAGGTGAGGCGACAGAGAAGCTGGCAGATTTTCTGATATCCTTTGTGGATCGAGATGGAGAAGCTATTTTTGAGTCTCATACAGTAACTCCTCCACTTCTTCAGCAATTCTGGGAGGAGCAGTGCGGGAATACTAAGTACGAGGTTCGACATGCTCTGATATCCACAGGACATGCACCTAATTTATTTTATGAAGGTGGGGAGCATTCCATACTCTGCAAAGGACATACTATGGTACTAGTATCACATAGGAAATAAATATTGAGGGAGTTTTGCACATCCCCTCTTGCGGTACAACCACGTTTGGCGAAGATGTACCAGTACCTCTGACAGCAGCACTGGTGGAAGGGAATGAAGAAAGCAGTAGCATAGTTTCTCTCTTGGTGCGCCACGTTTCAGCAAGTGAAGGTAATGAATCAGGGACCAATAGTCTTAGTTCATCCTTTAGAGGTCCTAGATTGTATGTGGGACTTGATATCCATGGATTTCATTACATGACATCCACATACATCCATGAGTCATGATTCTATCTGGGTGATCGTTGACCGACTTACCAAGTCGGTCCACTTCCTACCAATCAGAGAGCAGGTTTCAGAAAAGATCTTGGAATGACTTTATATGTAGAAGATTGTGCATCTACATGGAGTACCCTCGACGATTGTCTCCGAATGTGATGTAGGTTTCAATTCCCATCTTTTGAAGGAGTTGCAGGAGGTTTTTGGGACGTAGCTTTGTTTGCGCACCACCTTCCATCCTTAGATGGATGGACATACAGAGTGGAACATTCATACCTTAAAGGACATGATACATTCTTGTGTCCTCGACTTCAGTCACAACTAGTAGGTTCACTTTCCATTGGTGGAGTTTTCAAAAAATAATAGTTATCACTACACCATTGGAATGACAACTTTCGAGGCATTGAATGGCCGACTAGGCAGATCACTTTAAGCTGGACACACCCAGGGGAGGCAACACTCATGAGACCAGATATGTTACGGACTAACACAAAGAAGTTGCAGATCAGTCAAGAGCAGATGAAGAATGCACGGAGTAGGAAAAAATCTCAAGCTATAAGGAGTTGGAGACCTCTAGAGTTCGAGGATGGAGACCATGTATTTCTACGGGTCTCACCTCGACGAGTATTGCATAGATTTTCCCTGTGCGACATGTTATCTCTAAGGATCATCAGACCCTTCCAGGTACTCAACAGAGTTGGAAAGGTGGATTACCGCTTAGCTCTTCCACCTTTGTTTCACCGGGTGCCCGACCTTTTCCATGTATCCCAGCTGAGGAGATACATGCACGAAAAATCACACGTCATCGACCACAGTGAGCTAGATATAAATGATGGGGAGACGTTTACAGAGGTTATAGAGGATATTGAGGATCTATATTAGTGGTTCCTTAATGGGTTTTAAATACTTTTGATGTGGGTGCGTTGGTATCACGGGAACCTCCTAGAGAGCACATGAGAGCCTGAAACTCAGATTCGTGCTCAGTACACCAACTTGTTTTCCTAGATTTTGTGATGTGGAAGTCAAGGATGAAATACCCTGAGATGGGGAGAATGTAATGACCTAGAATTTCCATGTAATTTTTTTAATTATATGGTAATTTTACGAGTCCGCAAAAATTTACAGTTCGTGATTACGAGGCCCAGAATGAATTTTTAAACATTCTTTTATGTACGTTCAATAAATGTGTGAGAATGTTTTTCTAACTTTTGAACCATTTATCGGAATTGAAATCTGAGGGAACTGATGAACTCATAGCCCCTATATTCTCTTAAAGAAGATTTTACCATAACCCTAGTAATATGAGGGTGGAAGTTAGATTTTTAATTTTTGTGGGAGAAGAATATAAAATTATTTAAAATATTTATTTTTCTTTTGAAACCCCTCAATATGAGTTGAGGAGGTGGGTACCAAATGAGCTAGAAAAGCCACCAATTCAAATCCAAGTTAGTGGGGACCACCCAAACCCCTCTTAATGGGGGGGGGGGGGAACTCTCAACTCACCATTACTTTATTCTCCCATTAATTTTAGAAAATTAATTGTGACAATAAATTAAATTGTTAAAATTAATTTAATTTATATTGGAACATCATTCCTTTGGGGGGATTGGATGGAAAAAGAGAAGGAGATAACTTGTGGAGGAACTTTCTCTTCAATGAATAACACCTCACAACAAAGATCTTCTATAACAAATAATGTGCCATCTTCTCTAACAAAGAATGTGCCACCTCCAACGTGGGATGTCTTCAACAAAGACGAACTGATGTTCATCCTTCCCTCCTCACTGACGTCAAAAAACTTTGAGGGAAGGGTTTTGATTTTGTTTTGTTTGATTTTAATTAAACTTCTTGATCTGCCTCCTGACGATCTAATGCGGAGGGTGCGGGCTAAACGAACATGGCCCGTTCCCACCATTTTTCATCATGGTTGTTGTATTCTTCATGGAGGTGAAAGGTGGCGACTGCCTCCTAGGATAGCCACATAGAACTGGAGCGGTGTGTGACCACACCACCAAAATATGAAGAGGGAGAAAGAATGCTAGAGGGGGTCCACCTATTTTCGATCATGGAGGTTGACAGAGGGAAGCCGATGGATCAACTGTCTATGGTAGCACGGGCGGTGTGACTGTGCACCACTATCTGAATAATCAGATGTGGCCTGCCTAGCCGCGGAGGATGGTGGAAGGTGGTCAGAATTTAGCTGGACACCGAGGGGTGGCGCACGACGCACTACCGGGAGTAGCAAGGGGTCGGCTCTTTAGGCTGGTCGAGCTGTACCAAGCGGTACCCGTAGTGGATCTCACGTTCTGCCTGGCGACCGAAAGTCTTAGGCCATTAGGTGATTGAAGGTGGGGGCGCGTGACCCCCTCTCCAGATGAAACCAGGTTGGGCCACCGAGCACGGGTCGGGTCAGGCCCTCCGCGGTCCATCCCAACAGGGCCAGACCAGGGTCGGGTCGACCAAGGCTGGGTCGGACCAGACCTGGGCCCAAGTGGACCCATAAACACATTATTGGCCATAACTTTGGCATCAGACATATGTTGGACAAACCGTATACGATGCAAGAAGCCTTATAGAAAGACTATCCTTTTGGTATACCAGACATAATATTTGAATAATGTTTGGTAATGGACAGATTGGATCAAGCATGAATCCAAATGGGCCATTCGGACAAACATGGTAATAACAAAAAGATCGCGTGTTCGATTGATGCGCCATGTATTGAATTGAGGCCCCTATTACATGGCCTCCCTTTGGGATACTTTTTTCGCGAGACTTTGTGCAGTTGAAGTATCATATATTGCCTTGAGGAGAATATCCTCCTGGAATCAAGTGAGCTTAGTGTGGGAACCCTATAGCTGGTTGTAGCATGAGAAAGGTATCATTTGTGGGTCTGTGCTAGGGATCCTTTGAGGGTTTGTGTTCGAGAGTCCGACTTGGATACTCTCTAGAAATCAATATGGGAAGCCTCTAGGATCCGGTGTGGGTATGTTGTACTAAGATCATGTGAGGGTTTGATGGTGTACTTGGATCTGGTGTGGGTCTACTGTACTAGGATCTTGTGTGGGTCTGATGATGTACAAGGATACTATGTGGGTAAGATGATTTAAGATCCTACGTGGGTCTGCCTCTTAATAGACTAAGATGATTCATTAGTTACATCTAATTATCTATACTACCATACCTATGTTTTACCTTGTGTGAGATGACTCTTAGCTTTGTGGTAATCATCTATGTGGCATACCTTTGTGGTACTTACATTCGCGGTGATACCTTTGTAGTATTGTTCTGTGTGGCATACCTTTGTGGTACTTAATTTAATGGTTGTTACCTTTTTTGTATTCTTTCCTTCGTGGAACAGTTGTTCTTTGGCTAAGGATTTGGGCCTTGTGTTGAGATGGGTTTACTTGATAAATTGGGTATATGTTTGGGCATATACATAAGTAAGGTTTTTAGTTGATTATATGATTTTTGGTTTATCCTTTGTGGAATTTGTGACATCTTTGATGGTTTTGGGGTCCCTACTGAGTATCGTTATACTCACCCCTGCATGGGAAACGCCTACACCTTGTTGAGTTTGGTATAGATGACATAAATCACTGACTAAGGACAAGGGTACCAGGACTAGAGGTAGCTCGTAGGTGGACATTAGATGAGGCGTACTACAGAGATGACAGTTCAAGAGTTGTACCTTCCCTTCAGATAGGATCCTTGGAATGTGTTCATAGGAGTTTTTCAGTTTACTTATACTTCCCAGTTTTCTTGTACGTTCCCGTTGGGCTTGTATTTTAGCCCCTTTTACATACTGTATACACTGTTTTTACTGTTTAGTTTACTCGTGTTCGTATCTTGTTGTGTTCTTTGTTGTGTGATTTTACAGGTTATAAAAGAAATGCCTCCCAGTTTTAGCGAATACGCCTTCGGTGCTAGTCGCCAGCCCCTGGCCTATGGATGGCGGTCTTTGGGTAGTCCGAGTAAGGGCCCCGGGGGATGGGTCATGATATAAGACTAATTATTTATAATTATTATAAGTTTATAAAAACTTATTTATAATAATTACTAATTAAAAATAACTAATAAAACATACCTATAATTACAATTATTTCTAATAATTTCCACAAATTATTACTAATTACCTCTACAGTTTACTAATTAAAACTATTTTAATGTAATTACATATAATTTTCTTTAATTACAACTAATTACCACTAATTAACAATAATTATTACAAATAATTACTAATTAATGATATTAATTACTATTTACCACTAATTATTAATAATTACCACTAATTATTAATAATTACCACTAATTATTACAAATTACCACTCATTATACTAATTACCACTCGTTATACTAATTACCACTTATTATTTCTAATTACAACTAATTAAAATTAATTTTTAATAATTACCAATAATTATAACTAAATAATACTTATAACTACTAATTACCACTAATTACAAATAATTACAACTCAATAATACTAATTATTATTAATTCGTAATAATTAATAAAAAAATATTACTAATTTTCATTAGTTTATAAAAATTCCTTACTAATTTTTACAACTTATTTCTATTTATTAATAATTTTTATTAATTACCGATAATTATAACTAATTACTTATATTTATTAATAATTTCCACAAATTATTACCATTCCTTACTAGTTGCCACTAATTTTGACTAATTATTAGTATTTAATATTAATTGCCACTAATTATTTAAATTACCACTAATTATTACTAATTACAATTATTTATTACTAATTAAAACTAAATATTAATTAATTTTTACTAATTATTAATAACTATTAATAATTATTAATAATTACTACTAAATACATATGGTTAATTATATTTATAAATAAATAAAACTAAAAAGGGTAAGTAAAATTTATTTAAATTGCTTAAAACTAAACAATCCAAAATAAATCTAACTAATTTTAATTACATATAATTAAAGATAAATTATTATTATTATTATTATATAAAATATAATAAATTACTTTAAAATTAAAAAAATCAAATAAATTCCTAAAAATGAATCTCTAAGTTGATGCAAACCGGAAATGAAGCTTGCCTGTAAAATTTAATACATTGAAAACACGAAGTAGGAGAATATGAGATCATATAATAAGTTGGGAGTTAAGAGGAGAACACAATGAAAACATTTCAGGGGGTATATATAGGATAGATATTTTACGAAGTGACTATTTGGGATGGTTTTCCCCTCGAAAATATTATTATTTTTGATGTGGTCTATCACAAATAGAACCAACCATTATTAAACATCGTTGCGTTAAAAAATTTTATTTGTAGTAGGACCAACCGTTAATGCCATTTTTCTAAAAGGTAATTTGTGATATAGGATAATTATCATCACAAATAACAATAATGACGGAAAATTTTTATAATGATTTATCCGTCCATATGAAAATTTTATTTCATGGGTAGAATTTTTTACACAAAACAATATGTTTTAATAAATCACTATATACAACTAAAATTATTATTTAAACATCAATAGTATAAAATAGATGATAAAATTTCTATTACGAATAAGAATATAAAAATTTTATAAAACAATTACAAAGGTTTTAGATAATGAGATTATATTTATAAATAAGTACAATTTATTTTTTAATGTATTTATATGATTCAAAAATACATTTTTTTAAAAAAAATGAATTTTATCTAGAATTTCATAAGGACCAATAAATAAATCTCTAAATTTTCATTCTTTATCTACATGAATCACTCATTTTCATGGATTTATTTAAAAAAACAAGATCTCTAATCTCCAATAAAAGAAATTTTCTCTCGATATCTACACAATTATTATTCACACTCTACAATTTTCTTATATGGTGAAGAATTATTATCACCTGATAAATCATTTCTTCTAGGAATTACATTCCCAATAATTTAGTTTCCCCAACTCATCCCAATATGTTATAATATGAAATATCCTTCTATATAATTTCAAAAAAGGTTCCTTATATATAAATTAATGAATTATAATAATATAAACTAATTTGACTAATATATGTTGTTAATACCAACACCGATGATAATACATAGAGAAATATAAGCGTATAAACTCCAATGTTTAAATTATTAATATTGAATTCTATAAATTTGGGGATAATATTTTGAACATAAACATAACACAGTAACCATTGAATTATTCTGTACGTGTAAAAAAATTTATGTGAACCTTGGATCATGATTAAAATAATAGAAAAAGGAAATCAAGGTAAATCTAATATCTATTTAATATAGAGTATATATGACTAATCCAGAGACATGATATCTAGAATATGAAAAAATGACCAGGAATAGTCAACTGATCAATAATAACCAATTTTGAATTATTAACTCAACATTTTGTCTGTAATATTACAATACAATCCATGTATATATACTTCCATTTCATTCTTTAATAATAAATTATTCAATCATTCCCATTGATGGTTGTCTTTCTTCTTTAAACATTTGAAAAATAAAACATTTCAAGGTAATATAAAATATAGATATATTCTTTAATTTCTAAAAATAAAATTCTCAAATATATCTTCACATATTTAGTTCTACTTTGATTAATATAATATATTGAGTTATGAGCCTCACTCTATAAGTAATTTTTCAACTAAAACTCACTCAATACAATAACCTATTTCTGAAACATAAAACACCTTCATTATCATTATAAGAAACATTCCATCATTACCCAAATCTATATTAATTTTCAAAAAACAATGTTCTTTCAAAGGAAATTTAATTCTTTCAAACTATAATTATTTTACCGAATCATTATCCAAATAAAAATTTCATTTTAAAATAATAAATTTTTAGGCCAATTTTCATTAAAATATTTAATATTGGATCATGTAACCTATGTATCATGCATAATAATACATTATCCCTTTCAATAAATGAAACATATACATTTTTTTACCATGGTGATAATGAATCATAAAATCATAATCCTTTATCAGTTATAACAACATTTTGGGCATCATGTTCATATCATTTTGAGTGAAGAGAAATATAAAATTTATAAACTATATATATATGTAGGTATTTATCAAATTTATAACCATATAAATTATTTCTACAATTTTATATATATTAAAAATAATACTATAATTTCTAGGTCATGTGAAGAATAGTTATTCTCAGAGTGTTTCATCTTTATTGATGAGTACACAATTACCGAACCCTTATTTATGAAAACAAAGAAAAATGTAATAATCAAATAATCAAACTAAATAAGAAAATCATAATTTTGTTAATTTAATGATAATAATAGCTCATTAAACAACATTTATTTTAATTCATGTAAATATTCTTGTTACTTCATTGTCTAGATTAATTTAACTTTCTTTCAGGTTATATTATTTACTGAGTGAGTTAATCAAGAATTGTTTTAACAAAACATTTGTATTCAACCATGGATCCAAAAAATTTAATTTAGAAACATTACATGGTTCTAACCATTTTTGATACAACCTTTGTATTTTTAGGATCAACTAACATGAAATCATCAGTTAAAACATTCCATAAGAAATAAATATTCAACAACCAAATTTTACATTTACAAAATTCTCTATATAACTTATTTTCTGTTATATATTATGGATAAGTAAATAAATGTTTCCCATGATCCCCAATGTTTTAAAAATAAAATTAATTTCATTAAATAGTACCCAAGGAATTTATACAAATACTCATGGAACTCTATATTCATATAATTCAAAATACATTTAGTGTACCATTCAACCCAATGGACATGAAAAAAAATCATAATGGTTCTATATCATTTAAATGGTAATCCTAGGAATATTTTCTTCCTTAACTTTCATATTATTATATAATATCATGAGTCCAATTTTATGAAATTATTACCCACTATGATATAGACCAAACATGTCATAAATATGGTGAAAATTATATTTTTTTTAATTTTAATATTATTGGATAATTTATATTAATTGCAAGCCTTATATAACCAGCGTACATTAAAAAATAAGATCAGCCCATGTTCAATGATATGATGAATGAACCCCCTATCATGAAATTATTGATATTAATTTTTTAATCGCAATATCTCAACTAGTTTAATTCAATAAGGGGGGATTGAATGATATAGAATCATGTACTATTTAAAGAGTAAATTTTATCACTTGATCATAAAAAACACAAGGAAAACCATTTCAAAATATGTCAAATTATTCATTTAATATAGGAATATGAATAAGAAAAACTATCTATTTATTTTTAATGATATTATAAAGATAACATTCACCATTATATTTAATCAATTTAGCACATTATTAATATGTTATATGGGAACATTACCACTATTATATACAATGTGAAAATCATTATTAAAATAAAACATAAATTCTACATTTTAACCTAATATTTTGGAAAAAATCGATCATTAATTGAGAATAACCATAAATTTAATAAAAAAACCAGTTTGTTTGAATAATTTTATTACAGTGAGAATACATGACATATTAAAAAATGGCTAGAAACATGGTTTTTAGTGATTTTAATATTTTTTTTATTTCAATGGTGAATCCAAATTTGGATTTTGATTTTGATATAAAATTGTTCAGTTACATTTGGAATAATGTTTTTGTGTTTGATATAATTTTTTGTGTTTTAATATAATATTCACTGATATAAATTAATTATAAATCCAGAAAGTGTAATTATAGCATGAGAAAGGTATCATTTGTGGGTCTGTGCTAGGGATCCTTTGAGGGTATGTGTTAGAGAGTCTGACTTGAATACTCTCTAGAAATCCACATGGGAAGACTCTAGGATCCGGTGTGGGTCTGTTGTACTAAGATCATGTGAGGGTTTGATGATGTACTAGGATCCGATGTGGGTCTACTGTACTAGGATCTTGTGTGGGTCTGATGATGTATAAGGATACTATGTGGGTCTGATGATTTAATATCCTATGTGGTCCTGCCTCTTAATAGAGTATGATGATTTAGTAGTTACATCTAGTCATCTATACTACCATACCTAAGTTTTACCTTGTCTGAGATGACTCTTAGCTTTGTGGTAATCATCTGTTTGGTGTACCTTTGTGGTGCATACCTTCGTGGTGATACCTTTGTAATATTGTTCTATGTGGCGTACCTTTGTGGTACTTAATTTAATGGTTGTTAGCTTTGTGGTATTCTTTCCTTCGTGGAACAGTTGTGATTTGGCTATGGATTCGGGCCTTGTGTTGAGATGGGTTTACTTGATAAATTGGGTATATGTTTGGGCATATACATAAGTAAGGTTTTCAGTTGATTACATTTTTTTTGGTTTATCCTTTGTGGATTTTGTGACATCTTTGATGGTTTTGGGGTCCCTACTAATTATCGTTTTACTCACCCCTTCATGAGAAATTCCTACACCTTGTTGAGTTTTGTATATATGACGGACATCACTGACTAAGGATGAGAGTACGAGGACTAGAGGTAGCTCGGAGGTGGACATTAGATGAGGCGTACTACAGAGACTACAGTTCAAGAGCTGTACCTTCCCTTCAGATAAGATCCTAGGAATGTGTTCATAAGAGTTTTTCAATTTACTTATACTTCCTAGTTTTCTTGTGTATTCCAGTTGGTCTTGTATTTTGGCCCCTTTTACAAACTATACACACTCTTTTTAATGTTTAGTTTACTCGTGTTTATATCTTGTTTTGTTCTTGGTTTTGTGATTTTATAGGTTATAAAATAAATGCCTCCCAGTTTTAGTGAATACGCTTTCGGTGCTAGTCGCCAGCCCCTGGCCTATGGATGGTGGTCTTTGGGTAGTCCGAGGAAGGGCCCCGAGGGATGGGTCATGATATAAGACTAATTATTTCTAATTATTATTAGTTAATAAAAATTTATTAATAATAATTACTAATTAAAAATAACTAATAAAACATACCTATAATTACAATTATTTCTAATAATTTCCACAAATTATTACTAATTACCTCTAATGTTTACTAATTAACACTATTTTAATGTAATTACATATAATTGGCTCTAATTACAACTAATTACCACTAATTATCACTAAATATTACAAATAATTACTAATTAATGATATTAATTACTAATTACCACTAATTATTAATAATTACCACTTATTATTAATAATTACCACTAATTATTACTAATTACCACTCGTTATACTAATTACCAGTAATTATTACTAATTACAACTTATTATTTCTAATTACAACTAATTAAAATTAATAATTACTAATTACCACTAATTATAACTAAATACTACTTATAACTACTAATTACCCCTAATTACAAATAATTACAACTCAATAATACTAATTATTATTAATTCTTAATAAATAATAAAAAATATTACTAATTTTTATTAGTTTATAAAAATTCCTTACTAAGTTTTACAACTTATTTCTATTTATTAATAATTTTAATTAATTACCACATATTATTACTAATTACTTATAATTGTTACTAATTTCCACTAATTATTACCATGCCTTACTAGTTTCCACTAATTTTGACTAATTATTAGTATTTAATATTAATTTCCACTAATTATTTAAATTAACACTAATTATTACTAATTTCCAGTATTTATTACCAATTAAAACAAAATATTAATTAATTTTTACTAATAATTAATGACTATTAATAATTATTAGTAATTACTACTTAATACATATGGTTAATTATATTTATAAATAACTAAAACCAAAAAAGGGTAAGTAAAATTTATTTTAAATGCTTAAAACTAAACAATCCAAAATAAATCTAACTAATTTTAATTACATATAATTAAAGATAAATTGTTATTATTATTATTATATAAAATATAATAAATTACTTTAAAATTACAAACAACAAATAAATTCCTAAAACTGAATCTCTAAGTTGATGCAAACCAGAAATGATGCTTCCCTGTAAAATATAATACATTGAAAACATGAAGTAGGAGAATATGAGATCATATAGTATGTTGGGAGTTAAGAGGAGAACACAATGAAAACATTTCAGGGGGTATATATAGGATAGATATTTTACGAAGTGACTATTTGGGATGGTTTTCCACTAAGAAATATTGTTACTTGTGATGTGGTCTGTCACAAATAGAACTAACCATTATTAAATACGGTGGTGGTAAAAATTGGTATTTGTAGTGGGACCCAATGTTAATGCCATTTTCCTAAAAGTTAATTTGTGAGATCGGATAATAATCATCACAAATAACAATAATAAAGGAAAATTTTGATAATGATTTATCTGTCCATATGAAAATTTTATTTCATGGGAAGAGTTTTTTACACAAATCTCTATGTTTTAATAAATCACTATATACAACTAAAATTTTTATTTAAACATCAATAGTATAAAATAGATGATAAAATTTATATTATGAATAGGAATATCAAAATTTTATAAAATAATTACAAAGGTTTTAGATAATGAGATTATATTTATAAATACGTACTATTTATTTTGTAATGTATTTATATGATTCAAAAATACATTAAAAAAATGAATTTTATCTAGAATTTCATAAGGACCAATAAATAAATCTCTAAATTTTCATTCTTTATCTACATGAATCACTCATTTTCATGGATTTATTTAAAAAAACAAGATCACTAATATAAAATAAAAGATATTTTCTCTCGATATCTACAGAATTATTATTCACACTCTACAATTTTATTATACGGTGAATAATTATTATCACCTTATAAATATTTTCTTCTAGGAATTACATTCCCAATAATTTAGTTTCCCAAACTCATCCCAATATGTTATAGTATGACATATCCTTCTATAAAATTTCAAAAAAAGGTTCCTTCTATATAAATTCATTAAATAGAATATTATAAACTAATTTGAATAATATATGTTTTTAATACCCACACCGATGATAATACATAGAGAATTATAAGTGTATAAACTCCAATGTTTAAATTATTAATACTGAATTCTATAAATTTGGGGATAATATTTTGTACAGAAACATAACTCAGTAACCATTGAATTGTTCTGTACTTGTAAAAAAATTTATGTGAACCTTGGATCATGATTAAAACAATATAAAAAAGAAATCCATGTAAATCTAATATCTATTAAATACAGAGTATATAGAACTAATCCAAAGACATTATATCTAGAATATGAAAAAATGACCAGGAATAGTCAAATGATCAACAATAACCAATTTTGAATTATTAACTCAACATTTTGTTTGTAATATTACAATAGAATCTTTGGATATATACTTCCATATCATTCTTTAATAAGAAATTATTGAATTATTCCCATTGATGGTTGTCTTTCGTCTTTAGACATTTAAGAAATAAAACATTTCAAGGTAATATAAAATATAGATATATTATTTAATTTCTAAAAATAAAATTCTCAAATATATCTACACATATTTCGTTCTACTTGGATTAATATAATATAGTGAGTTATGAGACTCACTCTATAATTCATTTTTCAACTAAAAGTCACTCAATACAATAACCTATATCTGAATCATAAATCACCTTCATTGTCATTATAAGAAACCTTCTATCGTTACCCAAATCTATATTAATTTTCAAAAAACAATGTTCTTTCAAAGGACATTTAATTTTTTCAAACTATAATTATTTTACCGAATCATTATCAAAATAAAAATGTAATTTTAAAAAAATATATTTTTAGGCAAATTTTCATTAAAAAATTTAATATTGTATCATGTTACCTATGTATGATGCATAATAATACAGTATCCCTTTCAATAAATGAACGTAATATATTTTTTTACCATGGTGATAATGAATCATAAAATCATAATCCTTTATCAGTTATAACAACCTTTTTGGCATCGTGTTCATATCATAATGAGTGAAGATAAATATAAAATTTATAAACTATATATATATGTATTTATCAAATTTATAACCATATAAATTATTTCTACAATTTTTTATAAAAAAAATAATACTATAATTTCTTGGTCATGTGAAGAATAGTTATTCTCATAGTGTTTCATCTTTATTGATGAGTATACAATTATCGAACCCTTATTTATGAAAACAAACCAAAATGTAATAATGAAAGCATCAAAATAAATAACAAAATCATAATTTTGAAAATTTGATGATAATAATAGATCATTAAACAACTTTTATTTTAATTCAGGTAAATATTCATGTTACTTCATTGTCTATATGAATATAACTCTCTTTGAGGTTATATTATTTACTGTGTGAGATAATCAAGAATTGTTTTAACAAAACATTTTTATTCAACCATAGATCCAAAAAATTGAATTTAGTAACATTACATGGTTCTTGCCATTTTTGAGACAACCTTAGTATTTTTAGGATCAACTAACATGTAATCATCAGTTAAAACATGCCATAAGAAATAAATAATCAACAAGCAAATTTCACATTTACAAAATTCTCTACATAACTTATTTTCTATTATATATTATGGATAAGTAAATAAATGTTTCTCATGATCCCAAAAGTTTTAAAAATATAAATTAATTTCATTAAATAGTACCCAATTAATTTATACAAATACTCATGGAACTCTATATTCATATAATTCAAAATACATTTACTATACCATTCAACCCAATGGACATGACCAAAAAATCATAATGGTTATATATCATTTAAATGGAAATCATATGAATATTTTATTCCTTAACCTTTATATTATTATATAATAGCATGAGTCCAATTTTATAAAATTATTGCCCACTATGACATAGACCAAACTTGTCATCAATATGGTGATAATTATATTTTTTTAATTGTAACATTATTGGGTGATTTATATTAATTGCAAGCCTTATAGAACAATCATACATTAAAATAAAAAATAAGATAACCCCATGTTCAATGATATGATGAATGAAACCCCTATCATGAAATTATTGTTATTAATTTTTTAATCGCAATATCTGAACTAGTGTAATTCAATAAGGGGGGATTGAATGATATAGAATAATGAACTATTTAAAGAGTAAATTTTATCACTCAATCATAAAAAACACGAGGAAAATCATTTCAAAATATATCAAATTATTCATTTAATATAAGAATATGAATAAGAAGAACTATCTATTTCTTTTTAATGATTTTATAAATATAACATTCACCATTATAATTAATCAATATAGCATATTATTATTATGTTATTATGGGAACATTACCGCTATTATATACAATGTGAAAATCATTATCAATATAAAGTATAAATTCTACATTTTAACCAAATATTTTGGAAAAAATCGATCATTAATTGAGAATAACCATAAATTTAATAACAAAAGCAGTTTCTTTGAATAATTTTCTTACATTGAGAATTCATAACTTATTAGAAAATGGATAAAAATAAGGTTTTTAGTGATTTTAATATTTTTTTAAATCAATGGTGAATCCAAATTTTGATTTTGATTTTGATATAAAATTGTTCATTTA
Source organism: Viscum album (assembly GCA_963277665.1). NCBI lineage: Eukaryota > Viridiplantae > Streptophyta > Magnoliopsida > Santalales > Viscaceae > Viscum > Viscum album. The sequence continues at coordinate 2,056,248,543 of OY728133.1, read as the reverse complement.
AATTTGGTATAATGTTTTTGTGATTGATATAATTTTTGGTGTTTTAAAATATTATTCACTGATATAAATTAATTATAAATCCGGAAAGTGTAACTGTTTTCAAAATATAATTGTGTAATTTCATATAATGAAATTTTATTCAGGATTTTTTAATTGTTTTCAAAATGAAAAATGGAAAATTAATTGTGATTTAGAAAAAAATCATTTGAATTTATTGATTTTTATGAATTTTAATTTCATTCGAATTAAAAATTTTTAAGGTACAAAATCATGATAATTTAATTTTTCTGATTTTTTATAATTCCTTTGACGAATTTGTATAATTAAAAAAATAATTTTTATTTAAATTAATGTGCTTTAAATTTTTAAGAAGATACTTTTTTTGTGAAATTATTCTATAATTCATGTACGCATACATTAGCCATTCTATCATTATAATTCTTTCTACTAGAAGATTCTCCCACGACTAATACCAATAAGGCAATATGTTTTTATTACTTAGGGTCTACTTTCATCTATGTTACGGTTTTTGTTCCCTCTACCACTGATAAAATAATTTTTTTCAACTATTAATTATTATTTATATTGTGATACTAGTTCAGTTTATACTACAAAATATGAAATAATTTCATCTACCATTGCATGCCTCTCTACAACCATTGAGAATGATAAATGTGGTTCCACCCCTATTTTTCTTCTATCAGATAAAAATTTCCACCACAACCAATAAAATAGTATTCTACTACTACATAGAACCACCATCAATGATAGTATACCTTTATAAAATCATCATTTATTTTACTATAATTAGTATGAAAATTTTTATCCTCACCCATCATTCCACCATTCCTCTTTACACTCTTACTACCCATCTAAAAACACCAACCGGTACCAGCCCTTTTTTAAACATCTAATTGAAAATAGCCCATGGATGATTCCCCCATTTTTAAGATCTAATTGAAACTCAATGATGAAAATAATTATATAGGATGAATTAACCAATATCAAATATGAAAACCATGTCAATGCATGAAATCAAAACTGATCACCAAAACTGATTGAAGGATCCCAATAAGATCGAGTCAATGATGTTAAAGGTGTCGATCCACCAATCAAGTTATTTCTGAATAGTGAATTCAACTATTTTATGATGATATCTGATGTTTTCCACAAGATTGAATTTATTTTATAATGATTATTATCCCACAATATATGTGGGATAATTTAAGAACCCCTATTATTCTATATTTTTTTATGAAGTAGTGAAGAACATTGTCTGAAGATCACTAAATTCTCATGAATACGAAAAAACCACAGTCACCTTTTATAATCAAGAATTAACAGTTAAATTTTTTTGGAACATGAATTCTCTATTGGTAATATTGATTTTAATGTTAAATGGGGAATCATTTATTCACCCCATATTGGTTGGAAATATGTATGTTTTTTATACAGAAGGTTCTCGGTCAAATTACTCAAGGATACATAAAATCACTTGTTTGGTTGTTGACTCCTAAAGCTGTATATTAGTTATTAGGCTACCAAAACATGATGGAAGATTCATCAGGGTAAGTCTTTGTTCATATATATTATACCACTACATTTATAGAGTAAGATTCATTCATGCAACAACCCCATACATTCTTCCACGTTCTTTAATCATCCAATTTTACATGAGATACCCAATCATGAGCTGATCCTTTCCTAAAAAACTAAAAATGATACATGATCATCTTCCTTGATGCCATATGAAATCCACCATCTTCAAACCACCATTAATAATCTAGAAAAATCCAACCATTTCAATTCTTAAATAAAGAATTATTTTCAATGAAAAACTATTCATGGACTAAACATACCTATATAATTAATATATTCCCTTTAACAAACACATTTATATACTTTATAGAAAAAAATAGGGCATCAAATTGACCATCACCAAGAATAATTAATGCATCCCAACTCTGATTATTTATAATGATTTATTGTGTTTGCGATCATGGAATGAAATATGAAATTAAAAAAATTTCTATTGACAAAAATCATGACTCTTAGAGAAATGAAAGTGTCAATAATCCACAGGTGGAGAATTAAATTGAACCATGAATTGATATTGAATATTATTCTAGAAGAATTAAAATTTTAATATAATATTTTAGAAATTAACAACCACATCACGTGATGGTACGTTAAGAAGGGGAATCTATATAAATAAGATATCATTAGATAGATTTGGGGGATACTTCAGATATAACAATAAAAATCAAGATACTAAATTGGTTTTTCTATTTATTCCTTAATTAATTATTATTTTCATTTCATTTTTGTAATACTATGATGAATAAACACACAAATATATATATTAATGCTATTCTTAATTTCATAAGTCCCATGTTGATGAATTTTAATCAATATGGTTAATTATTTTACAAGATTATTTTTTATATAAATAGATTAATTTGTTATATATATCCAATTCTTTTCAATTTTACTTTCTCATACTCTCATTCTCCGGATCTCATACACAAGATAAACTGATATAATTCATTTCATATGATATAATCAAATAATATAAATTGAGGTTGATTGAAGATATCTGATTATCATTGTATTAATGGATATGGGACACATCAAAGAATTTAATTCCCTTTGAAAACCAAAATATATAGATAAGAGTAATTAATGAGATATCATTAGATTAAAGAATGGGTGGTAAATTATTTTAAAAATTATTCAATATCAAAATGTTGGATTGATCTAATACTATACCAATATTTTATAATAAATATTAAAACCAATTATCTTCATCCACTATTTCCACAATTCTAACCCTTTAGACAAGATAAAAACACTTCCATAAAACTACCTTCTCTATATACAACCTTATTCCCACATTTCTAGATTTTACTCGGGTTCGTAATTTGATTTATCGAAAGCCTTGAGATATGATACGCATCAAACCGTGAAACATTACTAGGGAATAAAATCATAGTGATCAATTTTTAAAAATGATTATAAAACATTATTAAATCATATAATTTTAACCAAATTAGTTTGGATACTGAGGTTTTGAGCACATTAATTGTAATAATTTGAATATAAAAAGTCATATAATAATAGGAATGTGAGTTTTTAAATATTTCGTTGAATTAAAAAACATTCATGGTTTATTCTTATCTTATATCTATATTATGATCGGAAAAAATAGAAGATAATCAATATCATGTTAATTAGACATTTAAGAATATATATGAAGCTAATTACATACATAAAAACTAAATAATAAAATTAAATAACCAATGGGATTGTGAAATTAAAAAATCAATTATTTTAAATTTTCCATAATATATTTGATTATAATTTTAATATCCCTATTAGTATTTGATATAATTTATGGAACTATTTAATTGATTCAAAAATAGAGGTATCAGATAGGCAAAAATTAGCTCAATGTCATTCCCCTTATATCATGAAATAGAATCAGAGGAGTTTATCCAAAATATATAACATGTAGAATTCATATGATGGGATGATCTATATAGCGACTTTTCTATGAAACTTTTTCCTAATTAAGGGGGTTTAACTAAAAAATGGATCTATAAAATTAAACAAGGCACTAGAGGAACCATTTATGTGTTCTGGGAAAAGTTCAATAAACTAACTATGTCCTTCCCAAACCAACCCTTTGGCAAAAATCACTTCTTGGTATTATTTCACAATATATTGATTGAAAATTACCCTATGATAACAAGAAATTATTTTGGAGGAGAATAGATTGATATTTCAGCTAATGATGTTAGAAATTAATGTGAGATAATATCCCAAGATTCTCAAAAACACTGTCTAATAATTGGAACTAGAGGTGTTTAAGTGGTAAAAGTTTGCAACAAAAATTTTTCTTAAAAAATAAAATTAATTATCAAAACTCTCTTGAAATATAGATAGCTATGAACATGTATTAGAAAAAATCAACCACCACACCCCCTTGGGCATTCAATCTTTGATATTCCCTAGAGAACTACAATGATGGATTCTCTCATGTTTAAAGGACTGAATGGTATGATTCCATGTACAAAAGGCAATTATAGAACTACCTATTTGTACCCAATGATTTATATAATTTACAACTAATCAATTTAGATCTAGGATACAACAATCTCAACTTCCAATATTCAAATAATATTTCCAATATTCTTTTAAATATTATTTCATTCCACCCTTATGTATAACGATAATGACTCCAACCATACAAAAAAACCGTAAGGGAAAACTAAATATCCTTTTATAATGTACATGCTAATATAGGTGATAGAATCTCAAAACATCCAAAAACCACTCTTACCGCTCATGTATTAGAGTCAAATGTATTTAAAGGGTGCTTTTAATGCTTAAGCCCACCAATAAGAATGTGTTAATCCATGCTCATATAAGCTTCATCATAAAATAAATCCAAACCACAAATAAATTAGTTTTATTTCATTAATGATGGTTATAGAGTAAGGAATCAGTGATGGATTCCTCTTTTAGAAAGAAGATAAATGATGAGAACCAAAAGTACATGAATAATATATTTCTAAAAGAGATCTTTAAGATTATTATCTAAAGGCATCCTTATAGATAATGACATGGTGAAATTCAAAATAAATTATCCACATCAATACGAACTTCCCTTACTTATATGTATGAAATTCAACCAAAAAAACAAGAATGATTTTTGAAAAATTATATCCTATAAGTTATAAAAATGAATAGTTAAATATCCCTCTTTTGGTCACCATCCAAAAAATTCCAATTAATGAAAAAATCATCAAATACATATGCACCAGGTGAAAGAGATTGTGGTGAAATGAAGAGAAATGATTTCGTACAAAAATTAATCTCTTATTACCCAATGAATTAATATGAATTTAAATATCTAGATGTTCGAAAAGTGGGTTTTTTGACCAATCTTGAAAAATAATTTTTTATTATCATATCATGTATACATCGAGTGATGTGTGATATAAACATACCATAATATTGATGATATATTGATGTCAACTATTAACATGGTAATTTCTATATATTTTTTATCATATCAAATTGTTATATAAGTTTGTAGGCTATAATAAAATCATGATGATACGATGATAGTAATCTTAAAAAAATTTCAAATGGTCCATATAATACCAATTGACTAAAAATAGATTATTTCCCAAGTATATAAATTTATTCTCATTATGTTTTCACTAGGAGATCATGAGTATATGAGATCATGAAGACTTTCCTACCAATTTTAAAATTACATGATTCATGTTTTATTTTATGTTCCTATATGTGACCATGTGTAATGATCTCCAAGATGAAAATTATTTTAGTAAATTTTTTTCTACATAATTTGATGAAATAAAAAAACGATTAAACTTTTTTCAAGGTGAGGTATAATTTTTTGGGTGTGACATTGGTGGGATTAAATTGATTGAATAATCAACAAATAATTATTTACATACAAATTTATTTGATATATTAGGTCTAGATGATCAAGAAGGTATTAGCTTAAATAGATCCATGGTAACGGTATAATAATCTATGTTTGTCCAGTTTTGTCAAAAAAAATATTTTTGTCAATGATGATTTCAATCTATGTTCATCCAACATTATGAGACGTCATTAGACAGTTATTTGTATTTAGAAGATAATGTGTTTAAAGGAAAGGCTATTATTTCATTTACATTAATTTATCTCCATATACGATTTGATGAGTTTATAGACACTACTCTCGGTCTGTGACGAGTATTCATGGATATCAAGATATGGTCCAAGAGAGTCACAAAATATTCATATTAATTTATTATTATTACTATTATATGAAATATAAATATATCACATTATGGGAACCACCACATTGTCTATATTAATTTATAATAATATATGATCCCAATGAACTAAATAAATTTATATTATACTATTTAAAATAATTGGTATTGATTTCATATATTAAAATTATTCATAATTTATAGGTTGAATTCATGGTAAATTATTTAATGAACGAATGTTATTTTAATATTCAAGGATTGTTTTATAATTATTTGAATTATGATTCATTATAATATCTACTTTTCTTTATGTAATATATTTGATTACATTTCATGTAATTGATAAAAATATAATTAATGATTGTGATATGGTTAGTTTGTCATAACATGTCATTTATATCTCAATTAGTGGGTAATGTATTCCAGATGAATGGGAATCAATTTCCAAGAATTTTATAGCTATATATTTTTATAAGGAGGCTCTAATTTGGGGTATTATTCATGGTATGATTTTGATAGCATATCTCTCCTACCTCTATCATCATAGTGAGAGAATATATTGATTTGACTATCCAAACAATGTTCTCATTCACAAATAGTAGTGTCATACTAGTTGTGATTATTAGGATATTGGAGGATTTATTAAATATATTTTCTATAATTCATATTTAAAATATATGTGTTTATATAGCCATGTGATGCATTTATAGATTATCTTCACTGATATGATTTTAGTTCCTTCGAATAGTGGCCACCTCTGATGAGTTGTTGCTGAACATCACAATGAATCGCTTGAGGAATTTTTTTATATTTTTTTCATTTTAATTTATTAATATGAGAACCTCGGCATAAGTACCGAGATTTGTGTCATCATAGATGATGTATTTATGTCAATCTATGAAGAAGGATTTTAAATCATCTATCTATATGCTTCTACAACGCACCCCCGTGATTTGATCTGATTTTGGACGGCCATGTTTTGATAATCTATGGTTTTAATTTAGTTCAAAGAAACTTATTATTGTTTTAAAACAATTTAAGTATATATAGGCATATATAAAATTTAATTATTTTCCATTGGTGGTGGTTATCCCATTTGGATATTGACCATTATAACAATATTTATCAATAGGCAATTCTTTCACTCTTTTGTGGATTTTTTCAAAAAAAAATCTCCAATATAAATGAAATATGCATTGAAATTTTGGAATAAAATGAATATAATAATTGAAAAATTAATGGTGTTGGTATCCAGATATAAAAAATATTTCAAACTCAAAAATGGGCTGGGGAGGTCGTATAAGTGTGTAGAAAATTGAAAAAAAGAACAATGAAGTGGGTGGGGGTAATGCAATTTCAGAGAAAAAAATAAATAATTAAAATGTTATCATTATGTATTTTATGACAAATTATATTAATAGTGTTTAAGTTAAAAATATTGATATTTTATGTGAATAATATTTTACAAAATCATATAAATATTATGAAAATAATAATATAGGAAAAAGGGGATAAGATATGGTCGACAATGTCAACCCTTTTCCATTTATAATGTGTTTGTAATTATTTCTATTGATATTTAATTAAATAAATTTTATTATTTTAGGAAATTCGAATGCAGTCTCTTACATATCATATAAAATAAAAACACTACCTATGCTTCTCCACATCACACATAGCCTTGTAGCTCAACCATGATCAACTAAATTCTATTATCCAATTCCTTATCCAGCTTATAGATCTTTTATTCATTTAAAAAACTACTATATGGAACTTTATAGAAGGTCTAAATGATATCAATTTAATAATAAGAGGTTACAGTGCTTTCTAAGAACTGTGAAATATAGGTAAGGATTTTTTTTCATTATTTCATGAATAATCGATATTATTTACTTTTAATCCTCTACTGGGAGAATTATTTTAACTTCTTAATGAAAATCCATATATATAAAAAATCATGGAAATATTTATTTTTCTAAAATGATATTTTAATTTCATTTTTACCAATTTTTTACATTATTAAAAAAAAAATTTCAATGAATATATTAATTTTTTTCGGACCCAGCTAAATTTTGAATTTATCAAATTAATTTTATTTTAATTTATATTGAATGAATTTTTTTTCAATTTTACTAAATAATATGTTCATTAATGATTATTTAATATATGTGAAAGGATATTTTCAAAGAAATCTTTTTATTTTATAAGTACATATTTTAATTATAAAATGTGATTTCAAAAATTAATGGTTGTTTACCTCAATATTTTTTCAACGTAATCTTTAAAAAATATTTTCTTCCAATGATAAAAATATTAGATGTTACATAATCTTTACAGAAGATTTGATCCGATGTTTCCAAATTTATTCCTTTTATGTATGGTTTATGTTTTTGATGAAATGATAAAATGTTTATAAAATCCATTTCTTTTACATTTCTTATGATCTAATGGAATGTTTATGAAACCAATTTCATTGATTGGGTTTTGATATGATGACTGTTCTATGACCCCATGACACACATTAGTATGATTTTCATTCTGTAATGGGTGGGACCTATGTCCCCCTCATAAGAATTGGTTAATGTGTAATATATCCAGATATAGTTAAATTAATCAAGTTGATATACTTGTTCCATTATAGGAATAATGATTAAGTTATTGACCAATTACAGAAAAAAAATAAATGTTATTGATCCGTTAATATAAAAAATCAAAATTCTTGATCCCCTGTGGGAAACAAGCATTGATTCCAATTATGATGGTCTTGGTAGTCAACTATGAAAAATGAAATAGTTTCAAAATTATGACGATTCCACATAAATTTATGACATGAACTTTTGATTCATGGTTTTGTTATGTTGAGTCCTCATTCTTATGATTCGGGAATTCGAAAAATTACAACGATTTATACCATAAATCCTACTTATGATATATGTCAAACATTGTTTGAACATTTTATGTCATGATCATAATCTCAAAACCCTATTCTTATCTCATTATTTCATATGATTTTCAATTTATATGCCCCTTTTATACCCTTACTGAGCATCTGGTCTCACTCTTTTATTATGTTTCTTTTCTCCTAGTTAAAAATAATTTTTATAGTAGGTTAAGCATATGAAAATTTTTATAAGGGAATATATTAGTGGGATATATTGATTAACATACATAAAATAAGAAGATTGTAAATCTTATCTCTAAATACTCTAAACTAATTTAGTTCTCTCATGGGTCATATTTATATATATTTAATATAATCTATATAGATGTAATATTTGCTTTTGAAAAGGTTCAGCAAATAAACACTTTCTATTTTACTGAATACAAAAATATTATTGGGATCTTAAAAGTGTAAAACTAGAGGTTGGGAAGTCTTGATAGTATATGAAGTCGAATTAGGTGGATCTTGAGGTTCTTAGAAGTGAAGAATGTGAGAACCCATTATTATATAAGGAGAACGAAAATTCCTATAATTATAAAATAATATGTAAGAGACTATTAAATTTTGGAGGAAGCGATTTTTTATTTTATTCAAGTATAAATAACTTCATTTGTCATCTATAGTCTAAGTTGACTGAGTCAGGTATAATGACTAATAATATTCCTTCGGGTGTAGTTGATATTCATGGAGAAGGTTAGAAAAATCCATTCAAGGTGAATTATCAAATATTGAAGGTATTTCATTATTATTTCTAGTAAAAATCCATATTGGATTCCAAAATAATCCCCACTATATTTAAATTGCACACTATCACTATATGTAATTCCCTCATTTTGGTCTATCCATGCACTTTATTTGACCTATTATTCATGATTATTTCTTGAATGAATTAAATTGGAAGTATTTCTAAAATATGTGTGGGGATATATGGATATTGAATCATATGATATATATATTAAACAAATAAAAAATTAATAAATGGGGGGAAATAAAATAATCGAGGGATTCTATAGACTTCAAATTCAATTTTTTTCAATATTTTTTTTAGAACATCGTAATGATAATTTTATAGTGAAATTCTAATATACTAGTTTATATCCTATGTAATGTACCAATCTGAATGTGAGGATTACATTAATTAATATTATATTAATATTAATAATAATTGAGAGAAAATTAAATCAATTTTTATGGATATTATTTTTGGGGACTAATGAAATATACTTAAACAAGAAAATAACAATATGTAAATATAATTATAACATATGGTTATTGGAATTGAAAACATAATCACTATTAATATAAAATTTTTTATTTTGAAAAACCTTAAAAATCCTACCTAATGTAATTATATAAATATTCCAAACTAGATGAAAAATGGGAATCTTGGATCCCATAATGAAACCCTGAGATAATAGCCATGGTTTTTTGAGTTTAAGATCAATGTAATTATACATTTTTTTATATTCATAGTTCCTTTCACATACATGGATATGAGAAAAATAAATAAAAAAATTAATATTAATTTGACTATTTTCAAAAATTAATTCATTCATGTGAGTGTAATATTTAACCTAGACCATTAAGTGGGAAATTAAGTAATAAAATTGTCATTTTGAAAAAAAAATCTATGATGTGAAAAAATGAACTTTGGTTTCTGAACCTAAAAAATGTGAGATAAATTGAAGTTATTATTGTTAAAATATTTATTCACTATAAAGAAATTAATTTAACACATTTAACAGGAAATTGATTAATAATAAAAATAAAAGTGTGTGTTAATGAAACATAAGAGGCATAATTTTTTTTTGAATCTGTTGATATTTTTAGATTTACATTTGTGTATTTGATGTTAGGAGATAAAATCATATTATTTGAATTAAATGATAAATTTTTAACTAGTGAAATAGTTCAAGTGTTGAGTAGTGATGTGATGCCATAACATAAAAAAAGAATTGTCTATTATTCATTAAAAATAACTCTAATTTAATTTAAATTTGCGTAATCAACCCAATTTATTATTACATTGTGAATCTGAAATTTATTGGAAGATGGTCACAAATATTTAGTTTAATAATAGATTTATCTTTTTAATCAAATCATTGATCCAAAGAAAATATTTACATTCAAATAAAATAAACTCATTAAATCTTATTTTAAAATTATTAAATGATTTTTTTGAGTTTCAATGGTTTATTCTTTTTTTCTTAAATTAATTGAAAATATATAAATTTTAATATATTTTAAAATATAAGTGGGATTTTTTTAATTTTTAATTATCATTTATACTTTTTTAATATGTTAAAAATGAGAAATATAATATTATTTTTGACTTGAATAAATAATATTTTTATTGATTAATTTTTATAAATTAGAAAATTTTCTAAACAAAATTATAAAAAAGGGATTATGTTATCAATATTTAATTTTTAATTATTTATGTAATTAATTTTATTATTTCAAAAAAATATATTTTTCTAAATTATATATGATTAATTGATTGGGAATAAAATGTGGGGAATATTTTTCATCAACAATTTAGGTCTACTTCTATTTTCATTTCTTCTGTCAGCCAGCTTGTTAGTCATAACATTTCATCATCTTGTTACTGCTAAATAACAATTTTTTCCAACCATTAGTATTACATAAAATAATGATATTGAGGCCTTTCCAGCTATAATTATGGATATATGTTTTTTCTTCTTTGGGGTTTCTAACATTATTGGTACACCTGATAAACATACTACCACTATGGAAATATTTTTTTCAACTATCTCACAGTCCTATTATACCATTTATAATTAAAATGTGATATGAACTATGTTTTTTTCTATTTGAAAAAAATTGTAATGGTTATTCAGTCTGTTGACACCACTCACTCCCACCATTCACTATACATTACCCTATTTCTATCATCATATTTATGACTACCACTAGGAAGGAAACCTAAATATTTTCTCATATTTACACCATTACTAATACCGCTATTGTACACCCATATTCCACAATAAACTTATATCATTCATGATTGATATCACCAATTGAAAAATAATCAATTTAAATTGAACCACATCAATGCTGGTGTTTGAACTTTCCAACACCAAACCAGATGCATGTTCAGTCATCCAAGATCAACTTGAAAATCTAGTCCAAAAAAATTAAAACTCGATTACATGTGCTATTTTAAGTAAACCACAAATCATGATGTGATTTCTCTTGAAAGTATTGTATCAATATGTAATACATGAATAAAATAAGAACATGAATTATTCATTAAGTTCTCACAAGATCTTGGGAATGGTAAATGCGAATACCATTGAACTAAATCTAACCATCAATGTGGTATATTTGATGAACCTCGTTCTAATTTATTCTTACTGATGTAGCTATGAAACATAACTGATGAAATCCTTGTTTGAATGAATAAAGATTGAAGCATGGTCTCTATTTTGATTCAAGCATATTCTGTTTATGTTTTTAATACTATTTTCCCTTTTGGAATTTTTGAATTATAGGTTTTGTGAGTCCTTGGTTCTTTCGCACTCTAACACCTTAAGATTATCGAGTAAGATTCTTTTTAAATAAATTGAATATATTTAGTAACATATGTTTCGTTCATCATAGTGTTTTAAAAAACCATGATATATTATTAAAATATTATTTTGTAACCATTATAAACTAGTAGTAAAAATTGGTTGTTATGAGTATGATTAACAAAATAAAGAAATTTATATGGTTCAAATATTTATAAAATTAATTCTATTCTTATTAATACAAATCATATTCATGTAAAAGTATTTTTTTGGAAAAAATGCCTTTATGTTAGAACAATTTCATTTAATATATCATTATTGGAAAATTATTTTAATGAAATGTAAATATTATATATTCAACCAAATTTTTTAACATGCATTTATTGATTTTACTTTGTATTTGTTAATAATAAATAATGTTTTATGCTTAAAAACATTATTTTCCTAAAAATCAATTTACATCGAGTTTTAGAAAATTATATTAATAATCATTCAATAAATTTATATAAATTTAAACATGAAAGACTAATTCTATATTTGGAAACATGATATTCAAATTCACTACATTGGTCACTTTTTTGTCATTATGTATAGTAATTGTGGTAAAAATTATCTCCATATTAAGGGGTAAATCAGGAAAATATATACTGAAAATAATTTATAAGTTCATAATATATAATCATAGTTTTTATTAGAAGAATATAATTAAACACTAAAAACCATATTCTCAATATTGATCTATTTTAAGGAAACTACCCTTTAGAAATCATGAATATTACATTTAAATTAATAAAAGTTACAAAATGTCACTCACTGAGTTTGAAAAATATATTACGCATTTACATAAGTAAAAAATCATGTTATAAATGAATTTAATTGTCAATTTTGTGAATAATGAAAAAAATTCACATTTATAAATTACATATAATTTTTAGTGATTATATAATTTCATTAAATTATAGGGTAAAACTAATATAATGTTTATTTAATTTTATATAAAGATAAAATAAATGGTACTAAAATTACTATATGTGATATAATTTGAGTGATTTAGAGTGTTACATAACTTATTTAAATTAATATAAATTTTATTGATGTGTAACAAAATTATATTTTAAATTTATCATTTTCATAATGTTTTTGAAGTTAAATTAAATGAACACTGTCAAAATTAATATTATAGATAATTCATTAGAATATTGTTTTATTAAAATAATTAAACAACATTAAAATATATAAATAAAGAAATATGTAATATATAGTTGAAAATTTCATTCCTTATCCATATATAGTCAATTTTCACTATATATATGAAATTATAACCCTTTATGATTGAAAAGTATGTTACTGTGATTAATTTTAATATTTAAGAAATTAGAGGTTAAAAAAATATAAAGACGAAAAACCCACAAAACCTTTGAATATTTTATTTGATGATTATATTTATTCCATATCCTTCAATAAGATTTAATTCCTATCTATTTGGATTAATTTTTCATGATAATTACATTATTATAATTTAATATTTTAAGAAATTCCAAAAGTGCCCCTCGCTTAAATTATAAAAGAGAATGTCCTCTATCACTTATATAAAATAAACTTATCCATCTAGATCAACCAAAAAATTCCCATTTCCCTTATAAAAATCATTATGTATCGTCTAATGTTTTTATCCATTCCAAAACACCTACTATAGGCACCTTAATATTACAAATAAATATTGTTTACCAAAGAATTGGTAATCATATTAGCTATGTTATTCAAGTTTATATCATTTACTATTTAATATTAATATGTTTTACCCATAAAAAATAATAATTCATGCATCATCAATATACTATTATTTAATTATTATAATGGGAAAACTATATTTCATTTCTTCTCCATCCTATTGAGAGAGAATACATAGATCATGCGCGTGTATGCCTTACAGTCTCCACGTAGCAATGGAATTCATTTTTCATCACCATTTTTCATTAAAGTTTATTAAGATGGAATTTTTTATATTTTCTTTATGACATTAATATGATTTGGGAATTATAATATCATATATAACTTGTCACCTTACATTATATTTCAAAATGACTACATCGCTCTTGCATACGTATGAATTACCTTTTCCATAAAATGAGGTAATAATTTAGGATTTACATTGATTTTAATAAAGTTATAATTAGTTATTAAATATGATATATATGGAATAATAATTATTCCATAATAATAATTATTATTTAATTTTCTTATATTTCATCCATCAAAAAATATATATAGCATTCAAGAGAACATTTGGGCTACTATCTCCATAAACAGTGTGATTTATTTTTCTATTTTATATATTAGTTATAGCTATATATTTATATATTACATATATATGAAATTTACATCATATATAAATTTATGGTAATTATCAAATAAAGACTATTATTCTAAAATCAAAACATTCATGAAAAATGAGTTATTAACACATAGAATGATTAGAATAATAAATTATTATTGACAAGGAGGAGATAAAATATTATAAATGGATAATATATTATATTTTAGATCTTAATATGTTCATTTATATGAGAATAATAAAATTTAAATTTATTCTACATGAGGATAGAGAATCAAAAATACCAGTCAAACATGAGTTAAGTTATTTCATCTCAATTTCACTTCATTGAAGCATTCATTTTTTATTCACAAAATTTATTTTATATAGGGTATATACATACAATTGAAAAAAAGTATTATCATTATTCATTAAAAATAATATTTCACTTTTATATCCATAATTTCTGTATCATTGATTTGATTACTTCATAAAATGTATACCATTTCTATATATGGTTTTTTGTTTTGAATGCAATTTTTTTACTATGTAATTATTGATATTCTATTCTATTTACTAAACTTAGAAATTTTTTCAGAATGGATGTTTTTTATGATGAAAATAGACCATTCAATATATTAGGAATTCATAGGACATATAGTGAATAGTGAGGCTCGTAATTATATAGACCCCTGATGCATTAATAATTCCAATGAGAAAAATCAGTTTGCCAAATAAATTTAGTTATTACACATGGAATTAAACAGTATTGGTGTAAGATCTTGGAGGTAGAGATTTCATGATGCCATAGATAAATCTATAAAAAAGTTTATATTTCCTTTATTGAGAATTCATTTTTTATTAATATTATAATTGATATTATTTCATTTATATTTACCATTATTACACTTTGTGCCCATTTAAATTTTTAAAAGTAAATTTTAAATAGTTTTTTACCTTCCCATAATGCATTTTACATATTTACCTATGATATCCCACATAAAAATGACCCTTACATAGAATTTGATCTTACACTTTTTTATTTTCATTTTCTAGAGAATTAATGATGGATATTATAAATAATATCAATGGTAAGAGAATTTTTTTATGATAATTAATTTATATTTTAAATAAATATGGGAATCGGTTATTTATATAAATTACCAATACTGTTAAATTAATAGCATATTAATGTCAATATCCCTTATATATTTGACATTATAATGTAATAAACACCATCTCTAGTTTACTGGTGTTGGGGTTATTATAATTTTTATCAGAGACAGTTTAGTAGAAATCATGAGAACTATATTTTAGAAAAACAATGTTAATATATAAATAATAATAATAAATTATAGTATTTGATATCCTGACCATTACAAATATATTATTTTATGTTTCAACATTCAAGAATATTATGAGATAAATCATTGTGTGTAATTGTATAGTGGTGGTGCCTAAGGCAAGAAATGGAATCAAAAACCATATGCAATGTAGGTATTTCCATATTAGAAAACCAATAAAACATTTGTTGGGATTAATAATATCATATCAATATTATGATATGTTACTCATGTTATAAAAAATATTTTTTCTCAATTTTAGATACATGTTTTTCCATATCATGATTCTCTTACGTTGGATCTATTCAGATAAAAAAATCTTCAATATATTATAGATCTTATAATCTATTAATAGCTGATAAATGGATTATAAATCTTGACAAATAGATTCAAGGCATTAGGATGAAATGATATTGAAAATATTATTTTCATATTGTATTGTTTGGGAGGATGACGATTAATGGTATTCATTGATCCAGAATACCAAAGAGGGTGAAGAAATTGATTTTATGAAATATGGAGCATTTATAGATATTTTATTTAAAAAATACATCCCATGATAACATCGAGTATAAATGGAAAGTAATTTTCTCAATTTAA
This sequence comes from Viscum album, assembly GCA_963277665.1. NCBI lineage: Eukaryota > Viridiplantae > Streptophyta > Magnoliopsida > Santalales > Viscaceae > Viscum > Viscum album. The sequence continues at coordinate 2,056,232,017 of OY728133.1, read as the reverse complement.
TGCATAAGGAAGACGAAAGTATGGAATATTTTGAGTCTAAATTTACAAGATCATCCAGACATTCCTCAGACAAGATATGAAATCCAAATTTCAATATTTTCTAATTCATTGATGGGATTAATATATTTATTTAAAGGTAACTAGATTCAAAAAAAATCATCTTATAATTTAATATTATTAACATCCATTAAGACCAAAAAAATTAATTTTCTAGATCTTATATCCTGAATGGATATTAAGAGAATAAGTGGTCATCTTATAATAATGAAAAAAATAAATTTTCATAGATAAATAATGTAACAACCCAAAATTATACCAATGGAAGTTCCCTTATTATAATAATTTCGTATATTATAAATCAAATTAAATTACTTATAAATCAAAATACAAACGTTGTAAATAAAAATTAATGAAATACGGGGTATTTATATAAATTAGTGAACCTTAACAGATGGAATTATTATATGAAATTTGATATAGTAATATGGCCATTATTAAGAGAAAATTAGAAAATTTTAATAGTAACCTTGCATGTGAATGTAGATATTAAATTTAGGTATCCTATTAATGAATATTTTATATATTTATATCTATGTACAAGTAAATAAATGTTTTGAAAAAGATAAATTAAGTGTTGGTATTTTTATAAGACATAAATATTTAATTTCAATTTTATAATTGATATAATTATTTGAAAGAATATATATATTCATTAAGAAGAATAAAAAATTAATATTTTTTAGACTTATGATTATATGAAATTTTTTTGGATACCTTAAATAAATTTTATGTGTCATTAAATTAGCTATAATATTAGAATAAATATTTTTTCGAATAAATTATGATTTTTATTTAAAATAAATATTTTAATATTTATAAAATTATTTTCGTAAAATGGAGTTCATTTTTTAATTCTACATATTTAGAAATTTTTATGGTTATTTTTTTTGGATTTATATAAAATAGTTGATTTTATTGTGAATAATAAAATACTGTAATTTATGTTATATATACATTATATGTTAAATATACCATTACATGAGTTAGTAGTGATTTGATATCCGTGATTTCAAACTATATTTATCTAATTACATTATTCTGTAATTTATTAATCATTATTTATCATCTTGATCCAAAATAACAATCAAATGAATGAAATAATCAAAAATCACTCATCTCCTCCACTATAAATACCAACCATCACCACCTCTTCTAGTCATAAATATTATTGCCTAACAGTTTTACAATTTATGCCCTATCCTCTTCCCAATACTCTTAACCACATTTAAGAGTTTTTGGTCACTAAAAATTCATAATGAATTTATCAAAGGATGTTCTTAAGAAGAAGAATTCCTAAGATAAAATTTTATTTAGCATTCTTTATTTTCATTCTTCTTTCTTTTCATTTCATATATTATCCTCCCCTCCTTTATCCACAAATGGAAGATAACTTTTATATCATATATATTCTATAATGATATTATTTCAATGAATTGTATACCATCATTTCTTATCTCTTCTTCATTTTTTATAAAAATGAAAACATCATTCGTGAGGTACTGATTTACCACATTTGTGGATGACATGTTTTTGTTTTTCTATTCTTCCATAATGGCTGGTAATAAAACCATTATTATGGTAAAAAAGTATTTTAAGTGTTTTATTACATCTTATTTAATGTTTTGGACCCAGTACATATATACATAATAATAATCAATAAAATAAAACTACTTTCTGTAGACCGAAAAAATGCCAAAATAATCTAAAATACTATCATTAATATTTTCTCTAATAAAGCATCCCGACATATTAAAAAATATGATATATAAGTTAATTTAATATTCTTTTTGTTCATTTCTGCAATATATTTTCCATTCCATAAAACTATTATCATTTTAAATTATTTTCTATACACGTAAGCAAGAAAACCTATCATGAAAACCTAGAAAAAGAACGCTCTCTACTTATAAAAGTTTATCTTATTACTCATAAAAAACTATAAATTAAAATAATGAAATTATAATAAATAAATTAAATGTATAAATTTTTCATACTTAATTAATTAATGGATTTAATATTATTATACAAGATATTAATATCAGGTATAGAACACTTTAGTACATATGGTAAGAGATTCTTTCTAAACCTCAATTTTTTTCTTTTGGTTTCTCTTTCTCTCCCATTATCCCAATTTAATTCTAAATTATTATAAAGTAATAAAAATAAATTTTGTTATTATATTCTAATAATATTTTTTAAATCATATTCTTATATTGTTGATAAATAAATACATGACTTATAAGGTTCTATTCTCTTTTTCACCAGATAAGAAAGCCCGATTAAAGAAAACATCTCATATTATAAAAATGATAATGTACCATCCTTAAAATATATTAAAGACACTGTTATTTTTACAAAATCATTCATTTTATCCTAAAATTATTTTTATTTCAATTCCTATTTTATATAGAAAAATTATGATTTTTTTGTTTTAAAGACCCTTTAATATATCCTTTTATACCACACCAAAAAGACTCATTTTTAATATTCCAATACCCTATTATTAATATTTTCCACATAATTTTTACATAATTTATCACAATACATGCCCATTTTCCTTTATTAATGTATATTTATGAATAAAATTTATTCTTTTATGAACTATTTTATGATACACCATTTGGTTATTCCTTATGATGTTTTTATGATGCCCAAATTAATCCCTTTGGAAACCGTTACGTTTATTACTATTTTTTTATTCTTCTTATGGAACAAATATTCATGACCATGTTATAATGGGTGTGACCAAATATCAATCTAATTCATTGGGTATTTTTTAGTCTCATGAGATGTCATGTTCGGATAGGGAGTGAACCGAATTCCTTTATGAGACTATTTCTACCATGTGCAATGGTCTTGAGAGTTTTCCGTGACATATGATTATGTCATGTTTTGTGTTGTTTCCACAACCCTATGTAGAAATGATTACATATACTTGTTTTCTACTTTTTATGATTCCTTATGTTTATTCATGTTTATTGGCTTTTTATGACATCATGTTATGCCTTCTAACCCATGTGATTTTCATTATTACTATGGTTATACCCCTAATTTTATTTTTTGAATATTTATTGGTAGTCCACAGGTTATCCTATGCAAATGTACGAGCTCAATTTAATTTTGGAGCTCTTTATGGTTGATTAAAATAATTATATTTTATTATATTTCTATGTTTTCTGATATATGTAAATAATCATCCAATGACACTAGACATTACGAACCTTGGATTGTAATATGATGGTTAATTATGATTGAAAACATATTATAATATTTTTAATATCATAGGGTATCCTATATTCAGTATCATATTAATGTCTAGTTATTTTTGGAGATTAGTACTATATAATTTTAATAATAACCTTATGGATAATTCTATAACCATGAATAACATAGACTGAAACATATTGAATAACATTATATGATATAATTTTCATTTATAGTTTATCCATTTAAGATAAAATTTCCTTCTTATATGCTTATTATTTAAATATTCTATCCCCTGGGATTGTATATTATTTTTATTAGTTTATGGATGGAGTTTGAATAACCCATTCCCACAATCAATTTAATATGCAATGTGATGAATTCCATAATGATACTCTAAATATTATCGGAACGTGTGCTCAAAATCCTAAATTTACATGCTCAACTGAACAAGGACATAATGTTCATGGAGGAAATTGAGTTTGTGGAATGTGAATATTTTCGGATTTTTTTTTCAATAAATATACTCCTCATCCCACCATCTGAAGATGTAAAGGGAGTAACTCAGACTATAGAAAAATGAATTTGAGCTTATTGGAGTGTATGGGAAAAAATTCACAAAGGGATTAATGATACACCTCTATCATGATCTTGGAATCCTAAGTAATAATTGATTTATTTTTTATAATACTAAAGATTAGTCAATGAAAAGAATTGGTTATTCAATTCTGACACAGTTATGAAAATATTTTATGTTTTTTCATTAATGTTGAATTGGAGATTAGATATTCTCAATGGTCTCATGATCCTGGTTAAAAAAAGTATAAAATGGAGTTTAATATGGGAGAATAAACATATAAATTCATTTATTGATAGAAGACCCAACATCTCATGAGCCAAAGTGTGGGAATAAGTATCCTAGAAACATATTAATAAAAAACAATATACTATTAAAATATGTATGAGATGGGAATATGGATAATAACTTGTGAAGAGATATGAAGAATCCCACTAATATAAAATAATAAATGATGTTTCAGATCATAACATAGTCTATAGTTTTGGGGTTCAACTTCAAGGAACGTAGGAATTATGCAATCCATTTCTATGATCCAAAGATTATTAGAGGGAATCGAAAACAACAAAATCCAAGGAAATAAGGAAGATAATATGTTATCACTACTATTAAGGTGGAAACTGACAATGATGTGGTGATGGGTATGCTGGTTATTCATTAAAATGTAGTGAATTTACTATTTGATTATAGTTCGAAGAATTCTTTAATACCATGAAATATTAGTTGATCTATTCAAAAATCACCTCAAATTATAGATGTTGTGTTATTTGTGAGAACAAAACATGGTGAAATTAATGCATCCAATGTATATAAATTATCCCAAGTTAATTTTTGTGAGTGAACCTCCCAGAAAATATTTTCATACATCCTTTAGTATATTTTGATTCTATATTGGTCAGGGATTTGTTGTCTTTATTCAAATCCATCGTCAGTTGTCGAGAAAGAGAGATCAAAATTCATATCCTGAAGTATCCTTCAATTTTTTATAGGTGTAAGGTGAAAGATGAGCATCCATAATAATCATTTTTTCCATTGTGAATATTATTTCCAGATACGAAAGCATATAAAGATAAAAAAATTTATAAAAAGGAGAGGATCATTCTCAAAGATATGCTCATTGTGAGGGACTATAATGCTATGTTCCGGAATGAGTTTTCTAATCATCTTCATGATTGAGTGGTTATGTTTTCAATTGAATGTATTCTAGGGTATCTACCAATATAAAAGAAACCTTATATAATGACCACCATTGAGCTAGAAGATGTAATGAAACAGTTACAAAAGAATCTGTACAAGGGTTTTTTATGCTCGAGTGATTTATCATGGGAGATCCAATCATCATTTTCAAAAATCAAGGATGGATCATTGAACCATGAAATTTACTATCATAATATTAACTAAATAAAGATAAAGAACATCACTCCCCTACAATGGAGAGATAACATGAATGATAAACTATATTGGGACAAGTATTTCCCAAAGGTGGACCTTCAGTTGAGATATCTCCAATTAAAGGTGAGGTAGGAATATATTACTAAGAGTGTATTTAAAATGTCGTTTAGATACTATGAGTTCAAAATCTCTCCCTTCAGAGTCACTAATGTTCCTTAAATTCTTATGGATTTAATGAATATAGTATTTCATATTACATTGAAATAATTATTGAAATAATTATTGATTATATTCTGATATACTCTAAGAAAAAAGAAGAACATGAGTATCAATTGAATACTAGGCTAATTAATTTTAAAAGGGAGGGAAATATGAAATATATACTAAATGTGAGTTATTTATGGAGGAATTATCATTCTGGGGATATGTTATCACCAAAAAAGATTATTTTAAGAACCTTACAAGACAAAGGAAATCGAAGAGTGGCCCAGGACAAAAAAAAATTAATGAAGATCCACATTTACATTGTTCTAATCAGGTATTATTGATGATTTTTAAGAAACTTTCACAATAAACAAACACACATACTATGATGATTCTGAAGATACTAAAGATTATCTAGACCAGTGAATATGGGGACTGTTATAAAGAGTTAAAAAAGTATTTCACAACAAAATTACTCACACAAATAACTATTGGAGAACTCTATGTGAGATACAGTGACTCTTCATAGATTTTCATAGGATTTTTACTCGTGAAAAATGATAAAGTGATAGTCTACTCTACAAAGAGGATGAAAATTAATTAGAAAACCTATCCCACACAAGATCTAGAGTAGGAATCCATGACCTTTGTGTTTAAAACATAGCACCATTATGTATATCGGGAGAAGTGTGAGATATATAATTATCATAAGATCCTAAAATATATATTTACAAATAAAGAGCTTAATATGCACCAGTATAGATGGATGAAAATCATTAATGATTATAACTGCCCAATCCACTACCATCATGGTAAATCATATAAGGTGAAATATTCCCCATGTAAAAAACATTCTTGTAACGCTGTCAATGATGAGAATTGAAAAGGATCTAAAATTTTTATATTTTCAAAGTATCGACATAAGAATCATTAAGGAAATAACATCATCAATCATTTATCAAATGATTTCTCAATATTCCCATATAGAGAAAATAAAGGATGATCAAATAAAGGATGTGTACATTCATTAATGGTGGATGATATCAAAAATGATAAATCCTAAAAATTAAATATTTATGAGGAGGGATTCTTTAGAATTGGGCCAGGACTATGTGTTCCATACAATCTAGATTTAAAAAGGATCTTCCAAATGACGCACGTTGCTCAACCTTCAATATTCACCTTGAGAGCAGAATGATGTATCCATATCTCCTATAGAACTATTGTGGGACAATATGAAAAATAAGATCTCTAAATATAAATAAATGAGAACGGAATCTATACAAGTGAAAGATGAATTGGAAAAGAGTAATTGGATTATCCAACCATTACTCATGCCAACATGGAAATAGGGAAACAATACTATGGAGATTTTCACCAGACTTCCATAGACAACTAGAGGAAACAATTATATATAGGTTTTTGTGGATTGTATTACAAATAAATTATACATTATTGCAATTTGAGATTACTTCTCACTGGATGATATTGAATAGATATACATTAGAGAAGTGTTAAGGCTTCCTAGAGTGCAACTATCAATTGTATCTGACCGAGATTTGAAATTCATTACTAATTTTTCAACTAGTATCCACTATGATCTAATAAATTAGTTGATATTAAGTATAACCTATCACCCTCAAACAGATGACCAATCTGAATGGACTATTTATACACTGAAGAACATGTTCAGAGTGTGTTCTTATGGATTTCATGGGAGGATGGAACCAACATCCTCTTTTGGCTATGTTCTTTTAAAACAATAGTTTCCATTATAACACAATAGGATCTATATGAATACTTTTATTAAAAAAATTGAATAACACTAGCATGCTATGATGGGGTCAATGAATATAAGCTACAAGGACCTAAAATAGTTGAAGAAATAGTGAAAAAGGTGAAAACCATTCTCCATCACATCAAGGAATCCATAAATAGATTGAATATTTTTTTATATATTCATATATGTGACCTATAAGTAATTTTCGGAAACCTGGTATTCTATTTCATATCTCCACGAAAGAGTATCAAGAGATTTGGGAAACCTAGAAAACTATATCCCTCGTAGATCATACCCATCAAAATTCTCGTCCATGTTGAATTTATGGCCTATAAAATGGAACTTTCTCCTACCATGTCTCAAGTACACGATGCATTCCATGAATCACTCTTTTGAAAGTACAGACTAGGTCCCTCATATGTACAGAATTCAGAGGTGGTACAGTCAAAAAATGATCTCTCATACGATGAGCTAGCTGTGTTGGTCTTCGATAAAAGCAATAAAGTTATACACAATAGTACCACCCACCTAGTCAAATTACTATTGCAGAACTATAAGTACGAAGATGAAATATGAAAAATAGAAGAAGAAATTAATGATAAGTAACCTCACATTATTTCCACATTGTTTATACAATGAAATTGGGAAATTTCATAGGGGTAAGAATGTAACGACTCATTATTCATTCAATGGAAATTTTCTTATTATAGTAGTTTCATATTGTGTAAATCACATAAAATCACTTAGGGGAAACAATATAAAAATTATAAATAAATAATGAATGAAATAAGTGGTATTTATAGAAATTAAAAAAACTATAGCAATGGAATAGTAACATAACCTTTGGAATAAAAATTTATTAATTATGAATAGAATACAAAAAAATATAAAAGTAAACTCATATATCAAAGCATTAATAAAATTCAGGTATCTTATAAATTAAAATATGATATATTTATATCTTGTAATAAGTAAATAATTGTTTTAAAAATGACAAATTAAGTTATTGTATTTTTAACAGTCATAAATATTTAATTACAATTTTATAATTAGTAAAATTATCTAAAATTGAATTTATTTTCATAAAATAGAATCATAAATTTACATTCTTTTGACCTATTATTATAAATTAATTTTTATGTCCTTAATTAATTTTTCAATGTTTTATAAAATTAGTTATACTTTTAAAATCGGTGTTTTTCAAAAAAAATGATGATTTTGGATAAAAATTTGATTTTTTTACTTATAAATTTATTTTCATAAAATTGAAATCATTTTTTAATTCTAGTAATAAAAATGAATAGGGTTATGTTTTGGTATTACACTAAAATAATTGACTTTTTATGAAAATTAAAATACTGTAATTTATATTCTATATAAATTTTTAGTTAAATACACTATTCCTCGAGTTATTACTTGTGTAAGAACCATAATATTGAATTATCTATATTTATTTATAATATTTTGTCCCAGAATCATCAATACATAATGTATTGTGCCAAAATAAAAACTAATGAATAAAATAATAAAAAATACCCCTCTCCTCCACTATAAATACTATATTTTCACCTCACACCTCTTAAGAATTGAAGACTGTCCAATTTAATCCCAATACTCATCTAAATTCTCTTCCCCAATATATTGTAATTTTGGTCTCAACATAATACCAAACCAAATTTACCTAAGTTACTTCTCAGGAATAAGAATTCATGATGTAAAATTGTATTTCGCATACATTATTTTCTTTACACTTTCTTTTATTTTATTATAATCTCCTCACCCCCTATATCTAAAAATCTATCATAACAGAAATATCATATCTATAATTATATTTTATTTTTTAAATGGAACATCCACTATAAATTATTATATTCAGTTCCTTTTATTGTATAAATGAAACTATTATTGGTATGGTGCAGATTTACCGCCTCATTGGATGACATGTTTTTATTGATCAATTACATAATCATGGCTGGTTATAAAACCATTATTAAGGATAAAATAATTATTATATAGTTAGTAAATATTATTTAATGTTATGTAACTAGTATATATATATATATAATATTAATTAATAACACAAAACATGTTCTTATTGACCCATAAAATGATAAAATAATCTAAACAGCTACCTATAAGGTTTTATCTAAGGAATCATCCTTATATGTATTAAAACCAATATATTATACATTTTAATATTATTTAGGTTAATTAATAATATATAATCTCAATGTTCATCAACTTTTGTAATTTTACACGATTTTCCATAAATTTATACAAGTTAATTGATCCTAAAAATAAAGAAGCGAACTCCCCATAATGATAAAATGGTATCTTATAAATAATAAATATGAGAATAAAATATATGTGTTAAAGGTTAGTAATTAATTAATTAATATATTTAATATAATTACTGAGGAAATTAAGATCATGTACAGAAAATTTTTCTACAAATTGTAATGGAATCTTTCTAACCATCAATTTTTTCTTTGGGTTACACTTTATCTCTTTATATCTCAACGTAATAAATAATTATTCATATGTAATATTCCAATATCATGTGTGAAAGTTCTAAAAAATATTTTCATGTCTATATTATACTTTATATTATGGTAAATACATGTTTTTTAAGTCTCTATTATCTTTTCTACCCAATAAGAAAGTACGATCAAAGGTAATTTCTCAAATTAATACTCATTTTTATGTAATTTTATTATTATTTTTTGAGAAACCATTATTATTATAAAATAAATCATTTTATCCTATTGTAAAATTTTATTCCAATTCTGTTTTTATACAAACAATAATTACTTTTTTGTTTTAATGACTATAATGATTTCTCTTAAACCACACCAAATGGGCTCATCTCTAAAGTTTGCTAAACACTCTTATTAATAGTTTTTACATCCTTTGTAAAAATAATCATTATACATGCCTATTTTCCTATATTAATGTCTATTTATTATTTAAATTCATTCTTTCATGACCTCTTTTATGACAATCCCTTTGGTATTTTCTTGTGACAAGTTTATTATACACAAAATTATCTTATTGGGTAACCATTATGTTTATAAATCATGTTTAATTCTACTTTTGGAACACATATACCTGAAGATGTTATGATGGGTATGCCTATATAGTTCTCCAATTAATTACATAAATTTTATTCTCATGAGATGCCATGTTTGGACAGAGAGGGAACTTGATTTCATTATGGTACATTGTCCCCCATGTTCAAATTTCTTGAAAGTCAGCCTTGAATCTTCCTTATTTCATGTCGTTTATTGCTTCTACGTTACTATGATTCCATGATTACATCTTCTCATTCTCTGTATATTATACTTCTTTATCATTATTCATGTTCTATACATTTTTATATCATTATGTGATGCCTTTTAACCGGTGTGATTTCCTTCATTCCAATATATATACCCATACTAGGATTTGTATCTCGCCCCTTTTATTAATATACTCCCCATTATATCCTATGATGATTTTGGAGCTCAATAGATGTCAGGATCTCATTATGTATTATTAAAATAAATATTTGAATTCAGTTTCCACGGTTTTAATTTTACATACCTAATCATCCAAAGACACTTGACCTTATGATCATTGTATTTTAATATGATGGATAATTATTCTTAAAACCTTGTAATAATATGTGTAAAACTTTAGGGTTTCTTATAAATAATGGGAAAAAAGAAATTCCCATAATTTAAAAAATGTGGAAATAATCATCTTGGAAAAATATTTAAGGGAATGCGAGTTTGTTACAAGTGCGGATATAAGGTTCGTCTAAAAAATAAATTCAAGGTAAAGAAGAAAATAAATGATGAATAATACCTAATTTATAGAGAAATTGGATAATAATCACACTAGTTATTAAATCACTAATGGAACATAAATAGAAAGGTTCCTAAAGGAGAAATAAAAAATATATAATCACTACCCCAAATATTGATGTTCCCAAAGATGTGGTGGTGGGTACATAAATGGTACCCTTAAATTTCGGGATCTTTGTACTACTTCATACTATCAATATTTTTCTAGAAAATAAGAAATATCCCTAATGCTTTAATTAGGGTGTTATAAATGTAAAATTTTATTTTAAGTATCATCGCAACAAGTATGTTTTTAGTAGTTATCATTACAACACATAAAATGTTTATAGATAGAGACCTTATTATTATTATTTTATTTTATTTTGATATAATATTTTTCATGGTTTGATTGGAATATATATTGAAACAAATTTTCAAAATGAGAACTAAATTACAATTCATTTTGAGGATGTATAATTACTAATCTCTAAAAGGGATAATTAATCTCCTGATTCATATCCAAGTCCACCCCTAGTAGAATATATGAATTATATTCTTACAAATAAAGAGAATACAAAATATATACATGAAAATGGTAATATTAAAATTTAGGATATATCAATTTTATTGGAATACATTTTTTTATTTCCTAAGTAATTTTCTAGACATCCTCTAGAATGTGAATTTTATTCCAATTTATTTAACCCCTGATGTAAGACCTATATAAAGGAATTATTATATATTTGAAAATATAGAATTATTATAGACAAAGAAAATATACAATATTTGAGTAAAAAATGTATCTATAAGAACATGTATTTCATAATGGGGATTCCTTGTTATATTTGATATTAATAATTTTGGATCCATGGGGATATTTAGGGATTATAGAGATATTAGTGATATTAAATTATTGTGAAAGAATCATCTACCTCACAATGATGATTTATTCAATCAACTTAATAGAGCACAATAGTTTTTAATGATATCCCATAATTTTGGTTATGACCAATTACATGTAATTATAGAATATATTTTGATGAAAACATTCTAAATGAGGTATAGATTTTATAAGTTTATTGAAATTTCATTTTGAATGAATAATTAACACTATGTTTTTATGGATCTAATAAATAGAGTATTTAAATAATTTCATCATAATTTAATTTTTCTATTCATAAAAGTTATCTTTTTGTATTATAAGATCGAGGAGGATAATGTGAATCAAATTTTGGTCATTCTAGAGGCTCTTTGAAAGAAACAATATATAGGAAATATAGAATGAGTGAATTTTGGATTTTGAAATATTTTTTTCTTTTCAATTTTGTCTCTATAGATGGAATCTCAGTTGTTTATTAATATACAAATGATGTAAAATAATGACATACCACAATAAATATCACTATGTAATGTAGTTTTATTGGTTCGGGAAGTTACTCATAATGGTTTTTTTAAAATATTTCCCATTTGGATAACCCGTTAAACCATGTTACATGTAAAGTTGATAAGTTCATTTAGAAAAAGAAATATGAAGAATATTTTAAGGAATTATATTGTATATTGAAAAATTATATGATTATTAATCTAAAATCACAAAATAATTTATTTTTGATATGTAAGAATGCATCCATGATTGGACACTGTAGTTTAATTATGAAAAATGATAATGTTTTGGTATTTGAAACAAAGGGAGTTAAAATTTCCAGGGAAAAACAATCCAAATCCTTATCTTGAGATAACAGTCACAATATTTTAACTAATGATATAGATCCATTATCTATTTTGTGAAAGATATGCGATATAAATATTCATAAGAGTTTGAAATACATATTTCCTAATCGGATGTCGATATGATGAAAATTTTATGGCTTGATATACAGAAAGTTTATGATTATTTTCTATACTATTACACAGGGAAGGAAATAAGGTATTGAATGAATTGAGACCAAAAGATCACGGTGTTATAGCCAAAATGAAGATTAACAGGTATGTTATGTTCATAGATATAACAAAAAATAGATATGGTAATTGTTCTGATATTGGTGTGATCAATGTACATCCAAATAGATTTAAAACCATATTTTTTGGACAAGATAAAATGTTATCTATCTGATGATGAGAATTACGAAAAGAAAATTAAATATGTGATTGATGAGAAATTAAGAGAATTAAATTGTGAAGATAGGGTTCTATAATTTGTAAATAAGTATTGTGTTCCATCTATACCTGATATAATAATAGAAATAATAGATATTCCCATAAATCATATTTCATCAGCACACAGGTACCACCAAGATGTATATAGATTTAAATAAACACTTTTGGTGGAATAATATAAAGTAAAATATTTCTGATTATATATAAATATTGTTTCCTTGACCAAAATTACAGATGAGATAAATCATCCTTGATGGGTCTTGTAACCTCAAACTATTTCTATGTGAAATTTGGATGGCATTACTATAGACTTTGTCACTAGATTACAAATTATTCCTTGAAGGAATGATGTAATATGAGTTACTGTTGATCATTATACCAAACCAACACATTTCTCTACAATAATTAGTATTTACCCCTTGATCAAATCATAAAGGTCAATATTTAAAAACATTTATGTCATAATAAAGAATATTTTCAATTATTTATGGTTTGGAAACATGATTTAAATCAAAATTAAGGAAAATTATTTAGTAGGCACAAGATTTTGATCTCCATTTGAAAAGTACATATCACCATCAAACTGATGCTCTGTCTGAAAGAGAATATTCAAACATTAAAAGGCATGTTGATGTAATTCTTATATGGAATACCAGGTACATTGGTGCAGTATATACCTTTATTGTAATTTCAATAAAAATAATAGATTCTATTTAATTATTCAAATGTATAACTATAAATATCTATAAATAAAATGACCTCAAAATCATTCTTTTTTGGGAAAATGTTAATGAAAGACAAATTGTGGGTCAATATCTTGTTGATATAAAAATGATAACGGTAAAGGCTATCCATAATCATATTAAAGTGGCTCAAATAATGAAAAATATTTATGTTGAAAACCAGATAAATTATTTGGATTTTCATGTTAGTGATCATATTTTCTAAAAATTATATCAATTGAAGTTTTCTATATTGTTTATAAAGAAAGGGAAAATAAGCCCAATGTGCATTTTATGTTTTGAAATTATTGAAGAGTTAGATTATATGATTATCTTTTGGAAATTAAATTTATCCCCTATAATGTACATAACATGTTCCATATCACTCTATTAAGGATGTACCTGCTACACCTAAAGCATGAGAACATATTCAATGAAAAATAATTGGAACCATTTTTATCTTACTTTGAAGATATTATTCTGAGTCTAGACATTATAAAATAAGTTTTGAAGAATCAAATGACTCAACTAGTAAAGATACCTTGAAAATTATATGATGGTAGAGGTAACATGAGATCCAAAAAAATTATGATAAATAACAACAGAAATTAATTCATAAGGTAAAATTATCAAAATTTCTAGGATGACATTTTTTAGATAAATTATTGAATGTAATAACCCATAATATTATAGTATGATTAATTTTAAAAAAATTGAATATCTTTAATATCTTTTCTTAGGTAACGAAATTATTAAAATAACCATAAAATATTATTAAAATAATATTATCTAACATTTATAACTAAGGTATCAAAATTGGAGGTTATTAACAGCAGTAATTATACTATGAAAATCATGTGGTTTACACATTTATAAAATAAATTCCTCAGTAATCGATAAAAATAAATTCAATAAAATATATCTATTTACTAAAAATATATTTTTATATGTGCCTAATGTGTTTTATGATATTTCTAATTGTGAATCATTTTAATGAAATTTAAATATTATATATTACAAAAAATTTATTTAACATTCATATATAGTTTTTACTTGGAATATGATAAAAATAAACCAATTTTATAATAAAAAACTATATCTACCTAAAAAGTGATTAATTTTATTTCTTATTAAATTATTTTAAAATTAAAAGTAGAAAAATATAAAAAATGAATCTTGAAAAACTGGATTCCATATATAGATTAAGGGTGTTCTATTTTGGTAAATATTTATCTTTTATTATTGGACAATATGAATAGTAACTATGGTAAAATTTATAATATTGGAAAAAAGTAAATAAGGAAAATATAGGTCTAAACTAAGTGAGAAGATCATAATATTTTATATAAATAATTAATTTATGAATTTAATTCGAAACCTATTACCATAGGCTTCAAAATTGTTTATTTTCTGGATGCTTTTCCATTAAACTGTTAAATATAAAATTTTAATCAAATAATGTTATAAAATGTCACACTCTTAGTTTTTAAAAGAAATTATTTATCCATATGAATTCATAATATTATTCTATGTAAATATAAATGACATTTTTTAGTATAATGAAATTAATTTCAAGATTATAATTTATTTATTGTATTTTTAAATAATTTCCTAAATGATTTTTGATACACGAATACAATATTTATTTAATTAATATAAATTTAAAATAAATGATACTAAAAATATTAAATGTGATATAATATTATTGATTTATAGTGTTCCATGATTTTATTAGGGTTAATATGAAATATTAGATATGTTTAAATAAATCATATTATAAATCCTACATTGTATTGATGCATTTGAAGTCAAATGAAATGAATATTGTCAAAATTTATATTAATAATAATTTATCAAAATATTATTTTCTAAAAAATTATTCCAAATAAATAAAACTTTATAAACGTGACAATGGGGTAACATATTGTTTCAAATATTATTCCTTTTCCATTTATAAGTCAATGGGTAGCTCATAAGAAAAAATATTACTCTTTAAGAGTGAATCTTATATTGTTGTGATTAATGTTTTAAATAGATTACAATGTGGGTTTACTGATAAAAAATAATTAATACACGAAAAAACCATATAAAAATATTATTTTTTGATGTTATTTCAACAATATCCAACACATGGATTGAATACATTTTCCATTTTCTGATACGATCAAATTTTTTTGAAAAATTTATTTCCTGAATAAATGTATTCTATATTTTATTATAAAAATAATAATACTGATAATTTAATAAACACATTGTTTCATTTCTAAATATTATTAAATTAATTTTTAATGAAACTAATTAAAATTTTAACAATAGAACTAGAAAAAATATATAAAATAAAGAAGATGAAATGAGAAAATATGGATCACCCCAATCCATTAGAATCATTTTCACCACTAAAAGCACTATAGAGAATAAGAAAAATAATAGTAAACAAGATAATGTTATAGGAACGTGAAATATAGAACCATGAGAAAAAATTATTTGAATATTGAGTGAATGATTATAGTAGCATATATAGGAGGTAACATTAATTTTGGATTAGTATTATGATGGTAGAAATATTAATATGACCATTGGGAGTTTTAAAATGACCATTGGAATAATAATGTTTCCTTAGATTAATATATTTTAATAGAAATGATATTTATAATTATTAATTTAAGATAATATAAATTATATAATTCTTAAAAATGACTATCATGATTAGGAAACTCAATGAAAATATAAGCACATTTTAAAAAAACGTATTTTAAAATAATTTGAAAAAAACATACTTTTATATTAAAAATATAAAATTACTATATCAGAAATTTCAATTTATAAAAATAATTTCATTTTTGAAATTAGAACGTCAAATTTATCCAATGGAGATTTTTTGTTAGTTATCTAAAATACAACAATTTTCTTATGAATTGTATAAATATAGTTTTCACATTACCAATGTAACTTTAATTAAATAACTCATGATTTAATATTGATATGATCCTTTACATAACATTATTTTTTTCCATTTTATATTTTATTTAATAAATTTTTCTTAAAAATAAAATTAAATTAAATTAAAAACCACGAAATAGCTTTTCAAATACAAAAGACAAAATTGATTCTTTAAAATAACAAATTTTCTTTGTTTCCACATTAATTTTTTAAAAACTAAAATATTAAAATTATAAATTTTATTTAATGTCTACAAATAAATATATTTTATTAATATATGATTTGTATTTTAAAAAAATACATATTACTTGTTTTACCTTTGAAATATTATTTTATTCAATATTTTATTCTCAAAATACTACTCTCCTCTAGTATAAATATCCCCTCTCCCTCCCCTTGGAAAACCAATCCTCCTACCCACTCAAAATCCTTAAATCAACACATATCCTCCCCATTAATCCTCCTAGAATCTATAAATACATTATAGAGTAACCCAACTCCAATCATCAAGGATTTATAATGTCATAGAAGAGAAGCTACATCAAATATTAGGTATGTTCTGATCCAATTGTCATTTTTTATTTCTTCTTGCCATTCTCATTATTTTTCCACTAAAGCATTCACAAAAAACCGAAAAATAATGAGTTTAAATTAATATAACATTATATTAATTATTTTATCCTATTTCATTTATCATACTACTATATATGAAATTTTTAATCATCTCCTCCCCTCTCTCCGGATAATCTATCATCAAAGGTCTAATAACACCTTATAGAGACATTACCATGTCAAAACATATAACCATCACCGAAGATGGATAATCAATACTATATATAATATTTCAAAATGTAATTATATTCATAATAATATTTGTTAAGTAATTAAACAATTTTATACATTGCATTTAATAAAATAAAGAAATCAAAGAGAAATGAATATTTTAAGTGTGGTATAATATCAGAAAATTTCAATTTCATTACGTGAAATTATAAAATATAAAAAAATGATTATAATATATAAATATTTTTATAAATTTATGTAAAAAAATTATATATTAGTGTTTTAATAAATATATTATTATTATTTATGAGTCACAAACACAACAAAATAAATCAAGAATTGTGGTTAGGGGACACTTGAACCCAATTATTTTTCACTAGGTTATTCTTCTTTCATGTAAACTTTCATTATAGATTTTATTTTAATATGTCATACGTATAACTTCTTCATTCTTAACTTTTTTATGGGATATACATGTTTCCAATCAAATTTTTTCCAAATTTAATTTTTTTTCCAAAAAAATTAATCCTTCCAAAAAACTTCTTGACTCCCTTTAGGTTTTTTATTATTCAATCTAGATTTATGAATCTTATAATAAACATGTTTTTACCGATTAATACTATAACCCCAAGTATTATTCATGAATTTGTTTTTATGAAACTCTTATGACAGCCATTCCTTTCCATGGGTTATTTTAAAAATATGATTTTTATACTTTCTATATAAAATTCAAGAATATGTAAATGTTATCATGTGATGAGTGTGAATAGAATTATATAGACCATAATGGATTAGGTAATTTGATGTATTTTAAGATAATGTGATATATGAAAAATTTATATTATATCATTGTTCACAATTATGATTATATGAATATGTACAGTTGTTATGTGTGAACATGATGTTAACTATGTGTGGTGTTGACCACTACGGCATGATGTTTCATTTTTTAAAATTTTTGATTCCATGACATTATGAAATTTTTTCTCTTGTTTTTTACGATGATCCTATGAATATGATATAATTATGATGTTTATGCTCACCCATGTTATATTGATTAATTTACCATATTTATCACTTTACTAGGTTATCTTCTCATCCCTTTAATAGATGTATATCTTCAAGTCGTTACATGAACTAAGGAGAATGTCCGGGCCACTAAGAATCTAAAGACGAAAAGATTACATATTTTTTATGTTATTTTATGTAATATAGATGTATAATCATAATTTAAAATAAATATATACTGTTTGATTATAGATATGTAAATTTATTATGTTTTTATATTTAAAATGATGTAATTTTCATGTAAGACAAATTGGAGTATCTATAACTTGTATCATAGAGAAGGTTATTTATAATTGTATGTAGGATTATATAACATAAGTTAATTTCATTAGGATATGGCTATGTTTATTTAATCAATGAATGATGATTATTTATAAAAATGATTAGAATAGGGATCCCATATGATATGCATTTAGATTTAATTATAAAAAATAATACATTATTTATTCATGCTTTGTTGAGTTAAATTTTTTTCAAAAATTTTCTATATTAGAAAATGGTGGGAACTAGGAAAAAGTAGGCAAAAAACCAATGTGATGGATAATGCGACGATTTTAAGAACGACATCCCAAACACCATGGGAGGTAGAGCTAAAAAATGTATGGTGATTCTTACCAAGATATCTCATGTAATGAATAATAACCAGAATCATTTGGAATTTTTACCATAACCTAAGAAGGGTCAACTAGTCATTTATTCTTATATGAGTAAATAAACTAACAATTAGGAGAAATTCTGATCCACTTGTCACATAATAGTGGGTTAACTCAATATAGAAGATCTGTTCAATGATCATTTTTTCTGAGAATCAGAATGTGACACTTTTAGTTAATAATTTATATAGTGAAACCGATCAATAGTGGTAACTTGTAACAAACACCAACATAAAGGAAGAAATATAAGAGATATAGTGGGAATACATGGGGAAAATATGTCGTACCAAGTATTACCCAAGAAATATTTCAGAAAATATGGATATATAATAAATAGAATGATGAAAAATGAAGTTTAATATGTCACGACTTATGAGGAAAACGTCACATGGATTTAAAGGTAAGCCTCATGTTTTGTTATAAATAGTAATATATAAATATGTAGATTTTCTATTTCTTTAAATTCATACCATAAAAAGTCTCTTGCTATCTGGGAAATTGGGATTTATAAATAATTGGATCTATGTGCTCTCAATGTAGTGATATAGATCAATGAATTTTACCATGGTTATCGAGATAAGAAGAGAAGGATATAGTTTCAAACCAGTGGGTAAAATGATGGTGGAAGAAAGGGAATCTAACTACCCACATGTCAAATATTTGGGAAGGAGCATTATGGGAATTATCATGAAGGGATCGAGATACACATCAAGTGTAAGAGAGAATTCCACTAATATAATTAATTTTGAAGAGAAATGATGAACCCTATTATTATATTGGTGGAAATTAGGGTACCCTTAAATTCACCACAGATTGTTCAATGATTTAACTATACATGGAATGGGAACTACAAAAGGAAGTGCAATCCTCATGTTTTTAGCTTAGTTATCATCAATATCCACTAAATACAAAGGATTTAGTTAATTATTTTTCCATCTATAATGTTGAAGTGGATCAAGTAAACAATGGAATATAAGGAAAATTTTCTAATTTCTAAATAATATAAATTTTTTTATTTCAGTCAGGTTCTACACATTCCATTATTGCATGCATGTTTTCTAAAACAATTGAATCAAATAACCAATAACTTTATGTTGATATATCATTAAAAATACCCTATAGTGAAATCATTGAATCCCAATTGTTTGAATCTTCTCATATTGGCATATGCTGGAAGACTTATATAGAGAATCACACAATAAGTTACATGGTGTAATTTGACACTACACTAGGATTTCATGGGATCACATTATATAAATCACACCTCAAATATCATGAAAAGGAAATATTATTCTATTTTTTTCAACCATCCAATGCACCCCTACATGTGAAAGTACAATCATAAACCCCAGTTTTAAAATACTTCAATGGTATCGGTGTGGATACACTATGAAGAAGAATAACATTATCGAATGGTTGAGTCAATGGAAGATAAAAAAAATGGAGGGAATTTACATTATTAAATAATACACTAAAATATTTCCCAATTATTTACCTAGTCCTCCCATGGATCATGTGTTAGAGTTCTCAATAGATATCATAGTTTTATCTAATCTTATTTAAATATTCCCATACATAATTTCCTCGTTAGTAATAAAGGATTTAGAAAACTTGATGCAAGATTATTTTTAATGAGGGTTTATACACCCTAGTACATCACTTTAAGGTGTTATGGTGCTCTTTCTTAAGAATAATGATAGGTAAATTTTATTGTGTATCTATTACCAATAGCTCAAAAAACCATTATAAAGAACATGTACCATCTTTAAAATATTTATGACCTGTTCAATCAACTATGAGGATCTTATTACCTCAAAAATGTGGTTCTTCTTTCTTGGTATCATTAAATAAAGGTAAATAATGAAGATATTCATAAGACTACTTTATATAGAAGTTATGGGAACTATGAGTTTCTACTCATTCCCTTAAGAATTACTAAAACTCCTATAAAATTCATTGATTTTATTAATTTATTATTTAAAGACTACCTTGAAAAATTATTTGTAATTTTAATCTATGATATTCTCATTTAATTCAAGAGCAAAGAGGAATATGAATAGTACAAAAGGATTGCGTTTGTGACATTATGGAAGGAGATGGTTTATGTTAACATTATCAAGTGTGAATTTTGGATGAAAAAAGTCACATTAATGTAGATTATTATCACATATAAGGTAATTTCAATAGACCATTCATTGAAAATGAAAATTTAGAAATGGTTGGGGCCCATTAGTGTTAGGAAAATCCTTATTTTTCTTTGTTTGGATGGGTAATATTGATATTTTGTGATAAATTTATAATCAATTTATATCTAAATAACTATGTTAAATCAGGAATGGGTAAATTAAGTCTAGATGAATAAAATTTAGGGAAGAATTATAGAGCTCAAGAATATTCTATTCATTGTACTTTTACTCAAACTGCAAACATGTACAGATTGTTTTGTAATATAAATTGTTGATTCAAATAATGGTTAGGGTTGTGTATTCATGCATAATGATATAGTGATATTCCAAACCTCAAAAATATAGAAAATATATTAGTATAACTACCTAACACATTATCTAGAGTAAGCACCTATAATTGTATCTCCAAATATAATGAAATACTATCTCTATTGTGAGAACTATAAAATATACACTAGTTATAAAATTCTAACGTATATATTTATATTAAAGGATATTAAATTTAATATAAAGAGAAATATGAATCTAATAAAGTTGTATTATATCTCAATTCACTATAATCAAGGAAAGGTGAAAAACGTAGGTGATGCTCTTTGTCGACAATAAATCGCTAGTCTATCAGTGATGCAGTTTGAGGAATACCATATCTTCATGAATAACATCAGAAAATATAATTTAAGGTCCACATTTCTCATAGTAAAAATCATATAAATGTGAGCCAAAAGATTTTAATATGTTCATCATATCCTAACCCATATAATGTTAGTAGATTTCATTAATATTTCTTCAAAACATATCCCAAGGAAAATAAATGGATTCCAAACAAATATAATCATAAAATAACGACATAAAACATGTAAAATAAAGTGGTTTAATAAAAATTATGTACATAATAATGATAATACATCCATAAAAATAAAAGTATGGTACCATAGGATCATATCCCTATGAAATATTATGTAACATCAGAGGTCCCCATCTTATATGGAAAATTATCATAGAAGATTCATAGAACATTTATTCTAAAAAATATTCTTTCTGCATTGAAATATATTATTCCAAATGAAAAAAATTTACTATTTTAAAGAAAATATTGTCATTGAAAATAACCTTGGATAATTTTAAACAAATCATCACGATGGTTTTTAGTCTTGATAAGGAAAAATTATGTTCCTGTCATGAATGTTAAAACAAATATTTCTTTGACCGATTCAGTAGAGGTCAAATATACATTGTTTGGAAAATGACAATAAGATTACAATGAAATAAATTTTTATAATCTAAAACATGAGAGAAATTACTTTAATAAATAATATGGTAATATTAAAAAAATTCATGAAACATTATTTATAAAATATTGATATGTAACAAAATATATTTTCTTATGAATTGAGAAATAACGTCCATTTTCCTTAAAAACATACTCTTGGTATCATTAGTTATTATAGAGGTCAAAATTGTGGAAAAATAATTATTTTTTAGAAATATCCATTGAATAAAAAATAAATGAGTTTGTTGATATATATATAATAATATTTCACCATTGGGGGAATAATCATAAATAATCCAGATAAGTAATTAGATTGTATCACCAAACACTTAATAATTTTGTAAATTTCTAATTATAATATCATAAAAGAAAAAAATATGGATATTTATATTCCTTAATTTTCATGATATGGGGCATAATGTAAATTAATGGGCAGCATATATAGCCTATAAAAGAAAAAAGTTGTAAGTATGGAATGTGTCCAATAGAAATAAAAGTGAGATGAAAATACCTTACCTCAATCTTGGAATTTCATTATACATGATATAAACTCCTATATAATAAATATGGTTATATTATAAATATATTATATTACAATAATAAAATATTTCATAACATATACAATTTACGTATAACCATTTATCACCAATTTATTATCAATTATTTATTAAAAACATTGTTTTCGTAATGACTTCGTTTTTCATGTATCTTTTGGTTTGGTATTTTTGGTCCATCAAGATTCATTATGGTTCTACAATATTAATTATTTTAATCATGAATTTAATGTAACATAAATATTCACTATATACATATTTAGATTCATCCATGAAATTTAGAATTGCATAATGAATTACACCATTCATCAAGACGGTAGGCCATGCATATGTGTGAATGTTGTTTCCATGTTTTTATGGATGGAAGGAAATAAATTTTAATAATGATTCAACATTATAGAATAAATATTTTTTCATATAAATAAAATATATTCAAAAAATTCAACATTATTACCATCAATGAAAAAAATAAAATGAAAATTTAATTACATTGTATCATAAATAAGGTTGTCCACATGTAAGTACGAGTGATGTTATAGTTTTCAGATAGATCACAAGGTAGGAAGATATATGTGATATTATAATTACATTAGTATTATTTTTCATAAAAAATATTAAAAAAATATAAAATACTTACTTATATAAATCAATGAGAAGTAGTTATGGAAAAAAATTATATCACTTCATTAGGCGGTAGTCTGTCGTATACACAATCGAAGGTTTTAATTTTTCATTGATGAAAAAAGAATCACATATAAGGAATTACATTAAAAAACATATCAATATTTGGTAGATATTGATGTTATTATATCATCATGCTTGATTAATATTTTATTAACATAGAAAACTAAATAAAATAAAAATTACTGTTTATGAATTATTCATATTCTTCGAACAATCTCTTTAGCTTACTGGTATCATTTCAATAGAAGTGATACTTTCAACATTCCAAATTGAAATAACAAAATATAATACTAGTATAGTGAATGTTTGAGATTGATCCACATGGATAAGAAGTTACTGTATTTTGTTTCACTAATTTTTAATTAATTTGGATAAGTTATCTTATATTTAATGTCAATGTTTTTATGTTTTAATAAAATAGTAATTACAAAATTATATTTCATGATAAATTAAATTTAAGATAAATAAAATAACAAAAAATTGATTATGATGGTTAATTGGAAATATGTGTTGGGACTATGGATTTTCAAGGTAATTAATAAATCATTTTATGAGGTTTTTCTTTTTATGATAACTCACATCATTGGGTTTTTGATATAATAGAAACCATTATTCTGGTGAATTTTGTTTATATCAGTAGAAACCAACTCATTGGTATAGAATTTGGTTTCTATTAATATTTTTAAATGTCCCCGTTTTGATAGGATAAGTCCACCCAATGATCATGGATTTTTAAAATCGTAATTCCAATGAAGATACCTAGAAATCCCATTCATGGCTTGATATAGAATCCTGAGTGTTATTTAGAATAATCTTTTGGGGGATTATGAGAGAAATATAAACAAAACTATTACAATATTTCAACTGAAAAAAACAACCCATAATCTTCAACTACCTCAACACATAAATGATTTAGCTACACATGGTCTAGATAATAACTATCATAATTTTGATAACTAAGTGAAACATTGCACAAAAATTGGATTGGTGGTCATTGGGAAGGTAACGACAAAAAACTCATCTCTTCTCTTGTCTCCTTCTCCACCCATTGGGAGTCTTCGAAATTGTCCCATTTTTTGTGTCTGAGTATGTGGGTCGAATTAGCAGGGCCCACCCTATAATTTATATCTTCTATAAATTCATTATGTATACTCAAATGTATATAGATTTTACCCAAGACTAGTTTAATAGGACCATTTTTCTCTACTAGTGGATGATCTACCACACCGCCCATTACTTTGAACATGGCCTTTCCTGGTGGGTGGGGGTTCACGACATGTAATTCCACCCCACATAGCCTATAATGTAAAACAACAGCCACATACCACTTTTAAATGTGGTACAAAATATTTTCATGGTAACAACACATCATGTAATATATTTATGGAAACATGGGTGTGTATTTGGTCATGCCAATCAATGTCAGGGGCAATAGTATACAATGTTTTTAAGATGTATACACCGTGTATATTTTATTTTTTGTCTCGACTCATCCATATAGGTTTCTTAGGCTGTAAAATACCTAAACATCATCATCATCATCTAATTAAATCATTTTATCTTGAAAACAAAAATTATATAAGGTGGAAAAAAATATATATTCAATATCATTTGTATAAATATAAACACAATTCTATTACATCACACACCCCCACACATAGTCATTTTGTTTCCCTCAAGTAAAATCTCAACTACAAATCAATAAAATTTATACTCTAGAAAGTGAATAATATGTATAATTATAATTGTAAAAATATATCTATAAGAAAATTATTTTAAAATTCACAAAAAATATTTCAATTCCAGAGATATTATTATCATGCCTCCTATAAAATTTAATAAAAAAATTCATCCTATTTCTTCTTTATTATTTTACTTCACATAAATAAACATTCCGCTTGATTATTTACCTCACCAAAAAGTAAATAATCAGAACACCATTTTATTTAATCAAATTTATTATCTATCATATAAATCTGCACTCTATCCATAATCATTCATGTGTTCTTATTATCTACTTCAGATGTCAAATAAAAAAATTCACGAGGTTTTAAAATATAAGTCAAATGTTTATACATCTAAGGTTCGGTAGTTAATGATGAAAAATAATATCATAGGCTTCAAAAAATAGGTTTAATTATTAAACAAAAATTCCTGATATTAAGTAATAAAGCTCAAAAAATGCATCCTTAATAATAATCTCTCAAAGGAAAGCATGACCGTGATAGTCCCTTACAAACAAGGGTTCATAAACCGTAAACAATATGTAATGAATGAGTCTGGTACCTATTTTTTAATATTTAAATTATTTTATTTTATTCAATAGTTACCACTAATAATTTAATGAATAGTGGTTTTGGAGGCCCTTCTGCCATAATGAATGAGTGATAAACTCCTCCACACATAAAATCATAGAATCCCACCAAAATATAACTTCAATAGAAAAAGATAACTATCTAAAGCTAAAATGTATTATCATGAAAAATAATGAAGTAATTAGGATAGTTTGGGAAAATAGGCTTGTACTATAGCTTCATATCAAGGAAGTTAATGATTTCTATGGGTTTACAATGATCAGTTATAGGGTATGTTTAATGATAAAGGGGATGAAAAACAATCCATTTCCTCAATATTTTCAATTTGGTTATAAAATCATCATGTTTTGAAAGAAAAAATATTGTTATTTCTGGTAGTTATTCATATCCCAATTATCTCTCATTAAATAGGCTATAAGATAGAACAAGTCAATAACGATTAGAATATGTCACGTGAATGAATAAATATAAAAGGTCCATCAAGTCATGATATAAGTACAAATGATAATTCTAATAAATTTAAATGTCCATGATTTTAAATGAAGTATCAAACAATTTTGAAATCATTTAAAAATAGTTTTAAAATTGAAATAATATGGAATCTTTTTGAATTACATTTTATTATTTTATTATTTATAATTATAGTTAATCAAAAAATATCCACTATTTAAAATATTTCTACTATTAATGATGTCTCCTAGATCTGTTCAAGGAAAAGACTAGTGTAGTTAGAGACCTTCCCCCCACACTTAATTTAGCACAAGGGAACCAATGTGCAATACCAAGGATGATGAAAATATGTGGTTAAAAAGAAGGGGTAAGATGACTAAAAGCAGGTAATGAAGTAAATGCAATGTAAAAAAGTAAAATGAAACAATGAAAATACTCCCCACATGGTGAATTGAAAAATATGGAAGTAGTCAAAAAGGATATTCCCATGTCTCTCTTGAGTACATGTGAATATCTAGGGAATATAAAAATAAATATGAAGATATATACATCATTACATACAATGTGTATCACAAAAAAGATATATATATATATATATAATGGTAATAAATGTTCCAAACATCTATTCACATGGTCACCTTAGAATAGGCAACATGTACAATAGTGTAATCCACCAAAGGAGAAGCATCCACAGCTAAAACTAGATGCACTGGCTCAACACTCTAAGAGATAGGAACCGTAGGTACCTAGTGCAGGATCGTAGTAGAAGTAAAGTCAATCCAAGTGTCAATAAAATAACTGAATATATGGCTTGGGCTGGTAATGTGGGATGTGCTATAGAAGGTTGATGAACGGTTGGAGGTACCGGCATAGGTGATGTCGCTGGTAGTGAGAGGCCCATGTGCTAGAGGTTAAGCAGAAACATACCCTCCATACATGTATGTGTCTGAGCGATGGTAGCTTAGTGGAGTTGATGTTGGTCTAGATGCCAATCTATCTCAGCTAGGTAAATGGTGCTGGGGATATAATCTGAGGGTACACATGGATATGGCCAGGGGGATGGGAAAAAAGAAGAGGTGGTGGTGGATGAATAAAGAAGGTTGAAAGAAGTGTGGTGCGGTGGAGAAGGAACATCTGATGTCGGATGATATAGGTTGGGATCATCAATGCCGTTAGAAGAAAACAGGTTATCTCTCACCCCTAAAAGACATGGGGCATTCAGAAAAAGCTAATAGACATCGCCATGAAGCTCTGCCATTTTTGTGTACAAAAGCATGAGGATTTCAAGATGTTGAGGTGAGCCTAAGGGGTCGTGAGGGAGATAGAGATAAAAAACTCATAGATACTGGGCCAATCAAGTAGCATAAAAACCACCATTAATGTTTCCCTGGAGGTCATGAATCAAAGAGAGGTAGTAAGAAGCATCTAGACAAGGAAGGTCCGGGTTGTCTTCATGAACAATACAAGTGAAAAGGTCCATGTTGTGGCAAGAAATTACTAACATATCTTCATGGAGAGGAAAAATGATGGCGATGAAATAATAATGAAATAAGAAAAGGGGAGGGAAAATGAATAGCTTGCTCTTTTGTGAGGTGGCGGTGTACCTATGCTCTGGCCCAGTAAGATCCTGCCATATCATAAAAAATTTAGAGCACTCAATGAGGGTAAGGGAGGAGACAGGTGGTTGGGTGGTAGGATGGGAGTAGAAGATGCACCCTTGTCCAAAGTATACCTTGGTAAGTGGAAAAGGGGGTCCATCCAGCTAAAATCGAACCAGGGTAGCAGTATCGGTGGGCCTCTATTGGTAGGTTTCCCCATAAAACTCGAAAGTTACGATGAACACAAAAAACAAACAATTATATGTATGAGTTATGACCTGGATGGTCTAGAGGAGATGTGTATGGACATGGAGATCCTCAATCTCTTCCTAGATGAGTAGGAGTTGTGTAATGTTGACGTTAAGAAATCAGTCTCTAAACTAGATAGTGCGGTGTGAGAATAATTTTAAATTACATGCCTGATGATAACCCTCTGGAATGATCGTTCCTTGATACATCTAAGGGAAGGGAACTAGTGGTATGGGATGAGGTGGATCCACTACTGTTGTGTTTGAATGGATAGTTGTACTAGCTGGAGGTGGAGTAGTGTAAATCTAAGCTTCCACTATGGACACTCCAATAGACGATATAGGTACTAATGTATTCTAGTCCACTACTATCTAGAATGGTAGTTATATAGGGGTGGATATAGAAGAGGGAACAACAAAAACAAAGCTCTCAGCTACTGTGTAAGGGGTGGGAGCATCCGTAACATGGGAAATGGGGGCAGGGAGGGAAACCATAGAAGTAACTAGACCGACAGAGCCATCTACATAACCATGGGTCGCTATTGGAGGCACCGGTAGAAGAGGAGGTAGTGTGTTTAATGCTAGGGGAAGGAAAACTAGTAAATTTAAAGCCATCCTCTTGGAATTTCGAAGACAAATCCGATTATGAGGGGGGATCTCTTCTTAATCCGTGGAGGATGGTCGCTTCCTAGTCACTGTATCCTCACCTATTATAGTGGAATGAAAATTATAGAAAAGAAAAGTAAACAAGAAAAATAGAAAATTTGATAATATAGAAAACAATATAGAACAAGCCGTGTAGATCCATGGTAAATGACATGTAGTTTGATCAGTGAAAGAGCCCGTGTACTCTGGATAGTCACACCAATAGGGAATGTATATGGGTAAAAACTAGAACACATTGTGAAAAAATGTGGATACCTTGTGAGTTACAATATGGTGCGGTGCCTGTGTAAGCGGCCATACATGGCTCATCCATAGACGGGGATACGACACAATAAATGTTGTGCATAATTGGTACACACTATTTGGATCAACATAGTGGGAATGGAGTGTACTATTTTCACATCGATTCCTCCTAAGGGACGAACAACACGACATGTACTGAACATACGCATTGTGTATATTTGAAAACATGAAAAGGAATCATTGTGGTAATCTACAAGGTGTTCATAGCGTGTGTTCTTCCCACACCTCATATATTGTGGTGGAGACCGGAATGATCGACCAAAACAAAATCACCCTAAAAATATGATAAAACATAAAATACTAGGTGAATAATGACATACCTATACTGAGGATTGAAATGAGGAAGAAATAAGGATGAAAAAAACAATAAAGTGACAGATTGGTGTGGGGTGAGGCAGATGGTGTTTGTGATATAAAAACGTGGAGGAGGGGTGTTCACATGACATGGGCTTAGGCCGGGTAGGGCCCCAACCTTTTTATCTTATTTACAGGACATGTTATAGAGAATAAACACCATGTATGTTTATTTTTTATATAATTAATAATATAAGTCAATATTTTATATAAAAAATAATTATTTATAAATTAAATTTGATCGGATAAAAAATAAACCAATACATGTAGTGTATCAAATGATTACACTCCTTATGTTCTAAAATTCGAAAAAGTGAACTAAAATATTTGGTCTGGTGCTATGGTCATTATTTGAACTAGTGATTTTTCGTTCTGAAAGTAAGCCCTCAACCACTAAAGAAAATTTGGTAGTGGTGAACAATTTTAGTTATTTTTAATAATTAAATTAAAAATGTAGGTCTACACTAGAAAAATAAAACACATGACATGTGGTTTTAATTTTAATAAAAGGGATATATTAGGGACATTAGCTGAGTTACAACCCAGTACTTTTGAATCCTGGATAATGACTCTGACAATATTATAACTTCACCTGCATGTGTTTTTTTGTTTTGAAAATCATTTATATAATTAATGAAACCATGGAACATAAGAAATATATCGAGATTCACATCGTGTGGTTTTATTAATATGAAATATGATAAAATTAATCCAGCTATCAGGATTCGAACCATGGTCATTTAAATCAAGTTTATATCCCCAGATAGTCGGTTTGTACCCATCATGGATTTTATTTTAAATAGAAAAACATATATTTTATTTTGATAAGTACCTCACACACTGATTAATTAATCCCATGTTAAAATGGATGAACACCATACCGAAGGCATGGATGGTGTGATTCAAACCAACATTGGCTCTGATAAATTCTAGAGAGAATACAATTGGCACTGACATTATCCATGTTTATTAACATAATAAATACATAATTATACTACAAATTAAATTATTATATGCATTAAAATGGAGAGATCACACCGTCTGAAAATGTAAGAAGTGGAATGTAGTCTCTTGGTTTCCTCCCAAGCAGCACCTTTGTTTTATGTCATAACCTCAACATTACAATAGCATCTTGGTACCAGAATTTTACGGTGTAGATTGTACTGACAATGTACATCATGTGAAAATATTTCTTTATAAGATACCCATTTTTGTTAAATGTTTGATCATTGACTCTAAAAACCTCCACCATATCATGGTGGAAAACCTTGATCACATGGAATGGCCCGAGCCTCCAAGAATTTAATGTACCTCTAAAAAACTCAAACGAGAGTAAAATAAAAATTACTCATCACCATGGCAGGTATGATTTCTGAGATATCATGCATTAATGGACCACCATTGACATCACTTTATATGGCCAAAATTCTCATATGCCACCTGCCGAATCTCAACATGTTAAGTAAGTTAAAACATGTAGTTATATTCTACAGCTTTCAGATAATTGTTTAAGGCCTTCACAACCCAGTAGGATTTATGAAAAAGTTTCTATATTAAATGACACAACTCCCCAAAAATCAACTAGAATGAGGATATACCCATATGTGTTTTGTAAGTGGTTATGTATTCCCAAAAGGCATCGTCAGTTTTCTTGGACCAATTCTTCATGAGTGTCCCACTGTCTTCTCTAGAATAGACTTTAATTCCCAATTTAAGACTTCCACTCGTTCAATGGATTGGGAATATAAGATTCCATATTTTATACCTCACACTATATATCAAGAATTACATTCAACATCAATTTTCAATCAAATTATGTCCCAAAATCACATATCAAAGCAGGAAGAACACCGAAGCTCTTGAAAATATTTTTCTTCAAGAAATCCCTGAATAAAACTGTTGTATTTTGTTTTGTGGTTGTGGATTCTGCCCATTTTAAAACATTATCCACAAAAACCAGTATATATTAGTTTATAAATGAATTTGGAAAGGGTCCCTTGAAATCAATAGCCCATACATTGATGTCCTCAACCCCATGTATAGTGTGTTGATGCATTTGATCTTGGTTCCCCATGTTAAATATATTTTGGTACCTATCATAGTGTGTTATAAAATACCGAGCGTCCTTTTAAATCGTAGGCCACAAAATTAAATATTGAATAATTTTTTTTATCGATCGGAATAGCTTCTGATGTCACTTAACTAGGTAAGAATGGAAAAACTACATAATTACATGAATCTCTATTTATTGGATGCAAATATGGATCACAATGTCTCTACCTGAGTATAATAGAAACGTTTCTTCCGTGAAATATCTTTTCAATTCAGAAATAAATCGTTTATTTTGTTGGAATAAAAGACCAGGGTGAATGAGTCATGTAGCCAAGTAATTTTCTATGTAGGAATACCACAGATGGGGTGTAAATCCTACTGAGAAAATATTCCCATCCAAGAGGTCTTCCTTCTTTTATCATTCATATTCTCTTTAAAAATGAGGCAATTCTATTCTGGAGAGATGATCGACAATAACATTCTAACTTCACTTCTTATCATAGAACTCCAAGTCTAATTCTCGGAGGATAATCACCCAATAGATGAGTCGTGGTTTTTCAGCATTATGGTTCATCAAATAATTATGTGATGAATGTTCAATGTATTTAATAACATTGTATAAAAACAAATTAGAGCATAAAATATTGAATTAAATGACACTGCTAGCATTTCCATCTTTGTGGTAGTGTAGTTACTTTTTTCTTGATGGAGGGATCTGCTAGAATAGTATATTGGTATGAAAATTTGATTTAGATGCTGCCCAAGAACGGCTCCCATAACATATTTACATAAATCACACATAATATAAACTTTTTCTTCCCAATTTGTAGAAGTCATGATAAGATATTATACCTAATTTTTCTTCAGAAGCTGGAAGGTTGTGGTGCGTGTTTCTCCAAATTCAATGATAGAAAATTTGATGGACGATTGGTTC
The DNA here is from genome assembly GCA_963277665.1 of Viscum album. Taxonomy (NCBI): domain Eukaryota; kingdom Viridiplantae; phylum Streptophyta; class Magnoliopsida; order Santalales; family Viscaceae; genus Viscum; species Viscum album. The sequence goes on along the minus strand of OY728133.1, from coordinate 2,056,199,039 downwards.
GAGGTTGAGATATTAATGAAATTTCATGAATGAATCTTTTTTAAAAACCTATATGTCCATCAATGGTCAAGATTTCCCAGACATAGGATGAGATAAGAAGTTGTGAGATTACATTATTTTTTGATGGGTCAACATCAATTCCCTTCATAGAAACCTAGGGGCCTAAACCAATGACATTTTGTACCATAAATTGGCACTTCTCCTAGTTTAAAACAGTATATGGATAATCTCACCATTCTAAGAAAAATTATATATTTTTTAAGCAAGTTTTGAATGATTTTCTATAGACTGAAAAATATTCCATAAAACTTCTAGAATCTATTTGACCATATTAAGGAATATTGCCAAGATGCATCGCTAAAAGTGGGAAAGAGTGTAGCACATCCAATCTTGCATCCTTTGATAGGAAAAAGTATTATATGGGACTGTGAAGGTAATTTTCTCTGGGTCTTCTATGCCAATTGAAATTTGGTTACATCAAATATAAGAATATATAAATAAGTAGAATTTGTGCCCTACTAATCACTCCATTATCTGATCCAAGAAAGGGAGTGGGATGTGATGTTTTCATGTAGAATCATTTTTTTCAATAATCCAAACATAATCTATATCCCATGACTGTTCTATATAAATAAGCTTATTTTTAACATTAGTGATAACGGTGATACCACCCTTTTTGGGTACCACTTGAATAGAACATACCCATGGCATGTCAGAGAGATGGTGGATGATTCGTGCATCCAAAATCATGATCAACTCATTCATTAATATATCCTTCATGGGAGGATTTATCTCTCACATTGTTTTCATAGACGGATCTGATCCTTCTTCATGTGGCACCATGTGCATGAAAATGGTTGGTCTGATCCCCTTATGATCAACTACTGTCCACCAAATAATTTCTTTTCCTCGATTATGGACATGGATAAGTGCATGATATTGATCTTCCGAGAGATTGGAGTTGAGTATAACTGGTAGTGTTTCCATATCCCCAAATTAAAAATATTTCAATGATGATGGGAGATTCCTATGTTCAAATTGTGGGTCTTTCAGAACTGTGGACAAATATTTTTCCACCTCTGTCCACTCAGGAATATATAGAACAATTTCACATTTCCAATAATGACCACCCTAGAAGTAAATTAATTGAAACTATCCTAGTTCATAATTATGTTGGATGTCATTGATGAATGGTTATTTAGTGATATAACGACATTCGATGTCATCTTCCTTGTGGCCCAAGTGATTGTTCAAAATAGTCAACGCATATATTTCCTCATGTTCCATCAGTGATACTTTCTTAACTTCTCTAGGGACAATGTAATACATTTTCATCTCCCACTCTAAAGATCAATTTTCATTGATGTACATTGATTAAAACATTACCATTATCCATGTAGGGTCTTCACAGAATGAGAGTTGTCTCTTGGCCTTCCTCCATTTGAAGGATAATAAAATTTGTAGGAAGAATAAATCTTCTAACATTTATTGGCACATGATCAAGTATCATTTTAGGATATTTAATGGAATGATATGCGAGTTGTAGTTCCACACGAGTATGTTTTAAATAATTCAGAACCATACTATTAAAGACTCCATAGGGCATAAGATTGAAACTCTCCCCCATGTCACAATGGGATTTCCCGAACTCACAAGATCCAATTATAAATGAAATTTTAAAACAATATGGATGTTGGATCTTTTGATGAAGAGAGTGTTGGAACAATGCTGAACATTCCATAGTAAGATGAATTTTTATAAAATCCCCAATATTTCTATTTATTGAATGGATTTATTTCAGAAGCATCATATATTTTAGCATTTGAGTTAATTAATATGTGAATGGAATTTTTATATGATGTTTCAGGAATACATCAATGAATTTCCCGAAATGCTATTTTGTCTTCAATTTCTTCATTCATGCGGGAAATGATATTGGGGTTAATAAGGTGTGAAAACCACTTTTCCCTTAAAATTTTCATCCTCATTCTCTTGTTGTAAGACAAGTGTCATGTTGGACTACTGGATATTGGAATCATTATTCGAAGATGGTGTTGGTAGAGATCAATTTTCACATTGATTTGATGTTTTTTCCATGGTTATTTTCTTCCCACTTCATAATGTTTTATAATTTTCCTCCTCCCATGGGTTCTTATTAGTGTTATCCAGTATTATACTAGATTTCCTTGATGATTTTTGATATGAAAGTTTTTTTATCATGATTTTCAAAGATCCAAATAGATACATCCCCATTTTGAAATCTATTTTATGTAGTTGTTATGAATTTTGACATAATTTCTTCTAGATTTGATGTGTGGTCCTACTGATGTTGTTGGGAATCCATAGGATTGTGTGACTACCTTTTTGGTTGTTTCAGACGATGTTTTAGATTCCATTTTTGTTGGAAAGATACATGTTATTATTGTTATATATACGGATTTGATATTTCTGTTGACCATACCTGTTTGGCCATTGAGGGAATGGTTGTGAATTTTACTATTTCTTCCCCTAGCATGTTTTACCTTTATCTTTCTGAGATATATTTTGTTATTAAGGTTAAAATTTTGGATCTCTATTGTATGAAACATATCTTACCTCCTGTGTCACGAAACAGGTACTTTTCCTAGGGTATTCACCCATGACATGATTGACACCACATTTATTGCATGCTGGGTGATTAACTACTTGATCCTGATATTAGTTTTTTAGATTTAATGCATCAATTTTTTTGGACCCAACATCATTTTGAGATGTAAGCATCGAAGTGACATCAATGTTATGCATGCCCCTCTTTTGAGTACCCTGTATTGACTGACATAGGAAGTTTTTTGTACACATATCTTCGAGAAAGTCGAAGATTTCCTCTGAGGATTTCCTCATAATTGTCCCTCAAGCAACTACATACAACATGGATTTGGTGTTTCGGGTAAGACAGCAACAGAAATGTTGGACTTTCATCCATAATGGGAGGCCATGATGGGGGTACTTACTCAACCATTATTTATATCACTCTCATGATTGGTACAATGATTCAGAATCCTATTACTTAAAATTGTGAATTTCATTACACAGCGTCACTGTCTGGGAAGGTGGAATATAAATTTATATAAATGTATACACCAACTCCTCCCAAGTGATTATAGAACATTGAGGTAGTTCTTAAAACTAGAACTTGGCATTATCCCTTAAATAGATGGGGGAAAAAAAATAAGACTAGATTCCATAGAATACCCAATGGTAACGGAATGTGTAACATATTACCAAAACAATTGGAGATATGAGAGTTAGGGTCTTTACATGGTAGTCCTCCAAATTTTATCTTTTTTGGGATGAGCTTCATGATGGAAGGATTGATCTCAAAATGTGGGGCTTCCACTTGTGGGCTGAAAATACCCATATAGTAACACCCCGACCCCTCTAAACTGAATCCATTGCGTTACATGTGATATTGGAATGGATAGGAGGAATGAAAAATCCCATAGGAAAGATTAGTTTAGTAGTCTTGATAAAACTAGATACAATGATGTTACTCAAATTACATCAGAAAAGTTTACAAAATACAATACATAATGAAACTAAAAACAACATCCACAAGAACTCATTAAACAATCACTTCGTTGTCACCTGTTAAAAGTTATAAATGGAAGGGGTGATCTCAAATGATTAGTTAGGTTTAAAAATAGAGGAACCATGAGTTCAATAATAAGAGAATCACAATCAATCTGACATAACCAATATGGCATAGTGAATAAATTAATAAGTAATACCACTAATAAACTGAGAATAAAACTGCATCCATAAATATTTTCATAGTGACAACCTCCTGGATAAAAATAATAAATGATAATGAATAAATATAATTCTTATTATTTGGACTTCTTGAATCTGGAACATGAAACCATAATACCATAAAAAATGTTTTGTTTTATTGGTACAAACCCATCTGATTTTTGGAATCAATCTCAAAGGGTTTGTCGACAAATTGAGTTTTCTAATGAGACCTACCAATGTATTGTGGGGCAATAGAGGCCCCCACCCATCAATTCATGTCCATATATTTATTTACATTAATTAAATACAAGATAAATATGCATTTTCAATATCTGTTTGGAGTATAGTATATGGATTCCTCAATATTTCCATAATTAAAATAACGTTCAAAATAAACACTGTATGTAAAATGATATACGATTTATGCAAAAAAAATATACATGATATGAGATTATGGATATTTAATATAAATATAATTTAAAATGATATGTGATCTGAGTTGGGAAATAGGTACACCACATAAGGATTATTTTCTTCACTATACAAAGTTAGTCACAACGAAATTGTAGTTGAGACAAAGTCTCTTACCACAATGTAATCAGTCGAATCATATGTCCAGAACTTCATAACCCCCAAATCAATCATTGAATAACATTAATAGAAATATAATCATGTTATTATATATCAAATTTCAGAACAAAAATTCCACATTCAAGAAATAAGTGGCGAACAAGGAAAATCTCAGAGAAATGAATGTGAGATGAGAAACCCCTTACCAATATTTCAGCATGGTAACGAGTGTTATTGCGAGGGATTAATGAGATTTAATGTGGTATTAAATTATTTATATGTCACAAGGGATGTATGGGGAGGTTATAAAGCATACCCCATCAATAGTAATTAAAAATAAAAGGGCACAACATATGGGAGATTCTTGTAGCAAAGTGAGAGATATGAACCATTAACTTATACATTAAGGTGTTCAGGACTCATTATTTAAGACCTAAATTAACAAATTAGGATTATTAATTAATAGGTCCAGATCCTATTATATATTTAAATTATTTATTACAACCACTTTTAGTTCATTCAAGGTCTTTTTTATTAGTTATAAGGCTCAATTTTATTGTTTGGGATCGTTTTTTTACTTGGTTTTAAAAGATCGGTTCACTTATATTCAAGTTCAGATAAATATATATGATGGATGTAGTTGTCTTTAATTGAATTTATATTATATTAGTGAACATGAATAAGATTTCATGGTTTTAAATTTAATTTGTTTACTTAGAGTGATGTCGAATTATTATATATATAACCTTTGTGACAACCGTTTTGGTTTAACAGTGTGTTTGATTACAATGAACATGTTTTACGTTATAACATAACAAAATTTGAACAAAAATATTATGGAACTAAAAATAGGATATATTAAATATTTTTAATAAACTGGGTCAACCATAATACACGTGTTTTCTTGACCATAATAAATGATTATAATAGAAATTGATAAACTATTGTCCTTGAATGTGTTAATTTAGAACATCTCAAATGGTGCTTTAATTTCATTCAAATAAATGGTGGGGAAAAGAGAGAAGGTAATGAAATATACCATTTGCATGAAAACATTCAAGTTCATGTATTTTACTGGATTTATCATACTCTTATGGTGAGAAAATAATAAAAAATAAAAGGACTTAAAATAATTGAAGGAATTGGAATGTGGAATTTACCTCTTGAGGCTTCCTCCTTTGAGAACCTCTTAAAGGGATAGTTTTTGGTATTTTTAAGATGCTAAGAGATTTTGGACGTGGGGGGGAACTTGGGGAGATAATTGGGAAGAATATTAGAAAGGAAGAATGCTTGAGTGGTGTGAGAGGAAGATGGGGTGAGGGTTTCTTTATATAGTAGAGGGGAGAAGATTTTTTTTTAATATTATAATCCTTAATATCTTATTTCCTACCAAGACAACCAATTGTTAGTATTACATGACCAATAACAGTAATATATGTATGTTTCTTGGAGCCAATTAGGGTTATATGAACATATCATCATCAATGACTTTATTAATCCATTATTTAGCATTTTAATGTGAATTATCTGATTTTACTATTCATAAAAATTTAATTATTTCATAAAATTCCCAAAAAAATTACCTTAAAAATATTATGATGTGTAGAATCCAAAAATGAAGTCCATTTTTCAATAATAATTTTTAAAATATGATTAATTAAATATTAAATTCAAATAATTATGTAATCAAAAAATATAAAAATTTAAAATATTCGACTTCATTTTTAAGGTGCCTAAATTCATTTATACATTTAAGGGCATGGATACCATTCATAAGACTCATAATTCTATTTATAAGGATAAATAACTATTCATAAGGTTAGGTTTCTATTCATAAGGGTAGGTTACTATTCGAAGAAAATTATGTTAATTCTATCAGACTCTAATTATCATATTGATCACAACCAAGTATGTTAGATTTTTAAAATTCAAATCTTAGAGCAGACAAACTTATTTTTTATGGAAATGTTTGGGCTATCTTCTACATGTAACCATGTTTACATCCATAGAGGCTCAGTGATTCTTGAACTACATTCTATTACTAAAATGTATTTAATATAAACATGCTATAAAAGGTTTAGGATGCTACATTATTCCCTCCTTCGGAAATTTTTCCCTCGAAATTTATGTATGAAACTCAACAAAAAGATGCGGGTGGTTATTTTTAATGAAATCCTTTGGTTCCCATGATTCTTCCTCCATATTCATGTTCCTCTCAAGAACCTTTTCATGATGAGTTGCCCGAGTTCTTAGTATAGGCTCCCTTATGTCAAGAATCCCAATAGGCTTTTAACAGTATAACAAATCAGGTTCCAGTTCAATTTCTTCATGGGTGAGTACACATGTTGGGTCTGGAATTTATTTATTTAACAATGACACGTGGAACACATCATGATATTTGGAGAGAAATGGAGGTATTTCCACCTGGTAAGCTACATCTCTGATTTATTCTATGATTTCAAATGGTCTGATGGACCTACGGAACAATTTCCCGTTTTTACTATACCATAAGACACCCTTCCATGGATATACTTTCAGAAATAAATGATCCCCCACCTAGAATTCCAAATCCTTTAATTTATAGTCATCATAACTGTTCTTCCATATTTGGAATGCTTTAATATGGGCTTGTATTGTCTTCACCTTTTTTGTGGTCTCTTCAATAAGATCTAGGCCTATCAGTTTCCCCTCACAAACTTCATCCCAACAAGTTGGAGTTTGACATCTATAAGGCGCCAGCCTTAAACCTTACTTAATCTTGAGTTACTACAAGATTACACATTGAGGATCTTTTCAGGTTTAGAGTTTTAGATAATTAGATCATAAAACTTGCATTACATTCCACATTTAAACAAAGTGGTTGCATAAAAGATAGTATTCATTTTTCCCATCAATGGAAACATATTTAAAATAAAACATGGATTATTTCTTGACACTTCCTTGACACTATCATCATATCATGTACCCTTCCCTTGACCTGTGAAAACATTTCAAAAACTTGGGATGAGCACAAAAAAGCTCAGTAAGGGATATAAAAATATGGAAAATAAACATGAGTACATGTATACATAAGAATGAAATCATACTTTACCCATAAAACATAATCACTTTAACATACCTCATAAAATCATGAATAAATCATAGAAATCATAAGACATAAAGGTAACTTGAGGCATTCATAACATTCTTACGTAGGGAGTAACCCTCTTGGTTACGTTTGGAATACCCACCACAATATATTCCCTAAATCTCTTCGGAGAAACCTTAACGTTTCACTCCTTCGCGTTACCCAATGCATTGGAGAGATATATCGGGCTCACTGGCCCTTAGTTTATCACGGAACCACCCGTCTTCATAATAATTCCCAAGAACCACAACATAATCGTATTACATAAAACATGCATAAAGGAAACATAACATTTCCAATTTTCAATCACAAGATATCAATACAACACATTGATATAAAAACATTATGAATCCCATTTTCAATACCAAAATAAAATAAAATTCAAACATGGTATTTAATTTTCTTTTAAATAAAAGGTATGGCTTGTAGAGGAAGCCGAAACTCAAATAATGGTCACGGCGGCGGAGAAGTCGTTGTCACCGCATTCGTACGACAAAAACATTCCCTTTTGTCGTTTAGTAAAATGCTTCGTATAAAAAATATTCTGTTTGGATAAACGTAAAAGTCAAAGGGGTTTATACACCATATAAAAGAAGGTTGTGTATAAAATAAAACATGCCTCAATGAAATGATATTGAGACGAAGTCCCATACAAAGATGATATCCTTAGTTCAATGAAAAATCAATTACATAATTATGTGTGACAAACGAATACACCAAATATAAGTGGATATTAAGTGTAAAATAATCAAAGGTCATTCACACATATTCAAAGGATGACATATTCAATAACTACATGTTGAACCCAAAGAAATCGAAATTTGGTTAAGAAGTTCCCTTGACAGCCTAACGGTGTCACATCAGAATGAGTTGATGAGAGATAAAAAGTGTATCTCATCACATGGACATAAAATTTACATCAATAAGGATATATGAGAACATATCACAACATAACAATATGTAAATTAAAAGACCCAACAAAAGAAGTCTTTTAAAAAGAGGAGGGTCAAAGGTTCCCTTACAGACTTGGATATCTTTCAAAACATACACCCCATGAAAGAAGGACAATACATCATTGATGTAAATACTCATAAACGAAAGTATATTACACAAAGAGTAGAATAATGGGTAGTACATACACCACTCAAAGGAAATTGTGGCAAGCGTAGCATAAATCTCATGGGAATAAAAGTGAGATGAAAAACCCCTTACGAAAACTCGGCAGCCTAACGGCGCCACATAAAACTTACAAAAATGGATTGATGAGATCAAATAGGGTATCTCATCATATTAACATAATTTTTATAGAAAGAGTAATATAAAAGAACATCCCCAAATATAACAAAGAGGAGCTTAAAAGAAGTGACATAATGGAGAGTACTTGAAAAGAAAGAGAGAGGTTAGATCTCTTACGAAAATTCGGCAGCCTAACGGCGCCACTCAAAACTTCAAAAATGGATTGATGAGAGAGAATAGGGTCTCTCATCATATGAACATAAAAATTACAGTAAGAGTAATATAAAAGAACATCCCAATCATAAGAAATATGAGCTTAAAAGGAATGACATAAAAGAGTGTACTTAAAAAGAAAGAGATGAGTAGGATCCCATACCTCGGGTCCGACTTGACTCGATCATTCTTTAACTTCCTGAATAATAAACTTGAGTTAATTTAAACTATATTAATAACAATTTTATAGTTCATTATTCCTTTTATATCACTTATTTCCATGCTATAAACATTATGTAATCATTTAAGTTAATAATGTTTGTTTTGTCGATATTTGGTTCTTAAGTCGAACGTGGACTTCTTACAATTACATATTGTTCATGTGGTCAAATGTTTATTATATCCATAATTATATTCATGATTTGGATATCATATATATCATATATATCCAGAATATACATGTATTTATAATATTACATAATCATTTAGAATGAAATGCACTGTTCATGGAGACGGTAAGCCGTACGTACGCATGAACGCTACTTTCATTTCTATGTCATATTAATGGAGTTAAAACCAAATGAGAGGAATGTATATTTTAATTCAAGAATTATATTCATCATTTATATGTAACATAAATAATATATAATAACTTTAAATCCATCCTTTATACATCCCACATATGGCATTAACGAATCAAATCACTTTGAGGGGGCAGTAGTCCGCACTTCCTAAAATGAAATTATCGTGTTTACCCACAATGGAAACCATAAAGGTATACCAAAAAAGAAAATAAAAAAACATAAACATATTATATATCATATATAAATATAGTGACATCTTAATGGACACCTTTTAAGGTGTTATATGAGTGTTGAACAATCATCATTTCGTGAGGCAGAAATTCGACATCCACTGAAACAGTATGTTCTTTAACCATTTAATGTAGGTGTGTGTATGTGTATCTTGAATTCTTCTTATAACAACATCCTAGTATATTTAAGATACTGGATTTGTTACAAAATAAATGAATAAAAAGAGTTTATGGGGTTGGAGAAGCAAAACAAAAGAACACAAGTGAAGACATTACCTTAAAATCAGGTAACTCCCTTTGGTATGAGCTCAAAGGCTTCCTTGGGGAGACATCTGTCCAAAGTGAGGCTTCAAAGAGTTAGAGAGGGATGTTTGAAGACAAAATGGGCAGGGGTTGGCCGAGCCAAAGGCTTTGGATGTTTGGGTAAGGAGGTTGAGGTAGGGGCCTTTTATAAGAGGAGAGGAGGGGCACTCTTGGAAAGGTATAAAATGTAACGTTATTGTTAAATGAGTTTAGGATTTTAATGGTCCCACATTGATGTGTTTCTAGGATAAGGTGATAAGGGTTCGAAATCCACCCATCCAATACGTTTTGGACATGTTTAGATATTAGATTTTACATTATCTTTCAATTTTATTTAAATCGTTAAATAATGAGGTCATCGCTGCATCATCATGATGTCATAAATAATTTAATTTATTTAATGTCTACAAATTATAAAAAAATTACTATGATGTAGGAAATCTTTTTAGATGTCCAATGAATATTCATAGTCTAAAAGATCATTTATTTAGACAAAATTAAAAATATTTTACTTAGGTGATACATTCTTTGATACATTTAACATTCTTTAAAAATAAAAAGATAAAAAGTCACTTTCTCACAAAAGTGATTCCATAAGGCCCCCAAGTTTGGAACAAGGCATCCCATGGTCGTCCATGAGACAAACAGTAGCCTTAGGACACATTTTATGGTCACTGTTTATTATTATGATATTATCTTATTTTCTTTCACTATCCGATTACTCATTAATCAAGATAATTAAAGATAATTATCGTCGTTACTATTCATAATGTCCAAAAACAAAAGTATCATAATTACATAATTTGGACCTTATGATTCCAAATATGTAATTAATTTTACCAAATTCCAAACACATAAATTGAAATAACTAATTTAAAAAAACATCCCGTTATCAAAACAAATAGCTGGTTTTTTGAAACAATATTTATGAAAAGTTTGGTACTTGTTTATGCCTAATTCCAAGGTGCAATTAATCACAATGAACATCATTGAATTACATAGTAAAAAAAATATTATAATTACACTTTAAAACAAATTAAAAAGATAATATAACCATATAATTACATGATATGAAAAATCAGTTTTGATGTAAAATGCAGTATTTTTCACTATTCATTGAAAAATGAACATTGTCAGAAAAATACCAAAAAATATCCCAAGGTAAATTTCAATGTCCCAATCATAAAAAATATGTTTATTTTGAAAAATAGAGCTTCTAAAATTGTCAAAAAGTGGATTTAAAAGGGGTTCGCCATCAAAAGGCTGTTAATCGACCTTTTAAAGAATATTAGAATGTTTACGCTTAAAAATTGGATTCATTTGCATTTTTAATCCTCAAACATTTATTGTAAAGAGTAAAAATATTTGACAAATATATATAATCATTTTTTAGTTAGTTCTGTTCATTCCCTCCATTACAATGGCTAGGCATTAACTACCATTTAAAATAATATTATTTTATTATTAGAGTGCAACGTAAGATTCCCAAGAAACTCGTTCTTGCGTATTGAGTACGCCATCTAGCATAGCATCCACTTTAAAGTAATATTAATATTTTATTAACAAATATGAATAAATATAATGATTTCATATTCTTTATTTACCTGGGGTGTTACAACATCTCTTTCTATATAATGATTTATATGGAGCCATTTGAATACTAGAAAAAAATATTGTTGTAGGAAAATTCCATGAAAGTCAATTATTGATCACACATACCTTGGAAGTCAAGAGATCATGACTTCAAAATATCTTCTAGAGTATAAATAGTCCTTTCAAACATTCCATTAGATTGTGGGTAATAAGCAGTACTCATATGTAGATCAGTATTCAAATCCTTATAGAGACATTTCTAGAGTTTTGATGTAAACTAGGGATCTCTATCAAAAAAAATCGATAGAGGATTACCATGATGTCTTACAAATTCATTAATATAATGTCTTTCTAAGTAATCATGTGGAAAATTTTATCTTATAGGAATAAAATGAGTTGATTTTGTGAGCTGGTCAACAATAATCCAAATTGCATCGTTCCATCTAGGTTTCCTGTGTAGTTCGGTTAAAAAATCCATCATAGTGTTACCACACTTCCACATAGGTATATGTAGAGGTTGCATCAATATTTTGGGGTGTTTTCTCGATGCCTTCACTTGTCTAAAAACTAGACATCTTGACACATAGTCAGCAATTTTCTGCTTCATATTATCCCAGTAGAAATATTACTCCAAATCTCTATACATCGTGGTGATACTTGGGTGTATAGAGAAATTTGAGTTGTGAGCATCATCTAATACTCCCCTTTTTAACATACGTGCTGATGAAACACATATCTTCTTCCCAAATTTGAGAACTCCATCTTCATACACAAAGTCAAACAGTCTCCCATCCTTGAAAACATTAATTTTTTTATGCAGGTTATCATCATCATATTGAGAGATTTTTATCTTCTCTAATAAAGATGGTTTAAAATTCATTTGAAATAGGAAATATGGTTCCATTTCATTAAAAGTTCCCATTTCAATCTTTTGTATATCCAAAAATAAAGAGTCTCTCTCAATCCTTATTTGAGTCAAGAGTCCATGATCATTCCAGCTTAATGCATCTGCCACCTTATTGGCCTTTATTGGGTGGTAGTGTATTGAAAAATAGTAATCTTTGAGAAACTAAATCCATCCCTTCTTCCTGTTGTTGAGTTCATTTTGTGTAAAAATTTAATTCAAACTCATGTGGTCTGTATAAATCACACTCATCTCTCCATAGAGATAATGCTTCCATTTTTTCAGAGCAAATATTACAGCTGCTAACTCAAGATCATGATTTGGATAATTTTTCTCATGAGTCTTCAACTATCTTGATAGATAAGCAATAACTTTATCATTTTTCATAAGTATGCAACCCAACCCATTCTTTGATTCATCACTGTATATTACAAATCCACCTCTTCTAGATGGGAGAGTCAAAATTATAGAATTGACCATAATTCTTTTAAATTCATCGAAGCAATTAGTACATTAATTTTTCTACACAAACTTAACTCCTTTATGTGTGATCTTGGATAGCAGGTTTGCCAGTTGGGAAAAATTATAAACGAAACACTGATGGTAACCTTCTAAGCCAATAAAACATTGTACCTCAGTTATGTTTGTTGGTGTGGTCCAGTCCTGGATTTCCTTTATCATCACAGGATGAACTAGGATTCCATTTTTAGAGATAATATGGCCTAGAAAAGAAACTGATTGAATACATAATTCACATTTTCAAAACATCCCATATAATTTATTTCTTCTAAGAGTTTTCCGAATGATCCCCAAGAAATTATCATGGTCTTCATAGATTTTTGAGTATATGAGGATATCATCTATTAATACCACATCAATGTCAACATGATATTTCTTGAAAACTCTATTCATTAAATCCATGATAATAAATGGTGAATTTGTCAGTCCAAAAATCATTACTGTAAAATTCTAATGCCTATACCTAGTCCAAAATGTCGTCAAAGTAAAATCACCATTCCTTACTTGTATCTGATGATATCTAGATCGAAGGTAAATCTTCAAAAAGTATTTATCTCAAAGAAGTTGATCAAATAAATAATTAATACAGGGAATAGGATATTATTCTTTATTGTAATAGCACTGATTTCTCTGTAATCAATGCAAAGCCTTATGGATCCATATTTCTTCTTGAAAAAGAAGACAGGGGCTCTCCATGGAGAAACACTAGGTCAAATAAATCCCTTTTCACTGAAATCCTATAGTTATTTATTTATCTCCACTAATTCCATAGTATCCATTTTATAGGGTGTCTTTGATATTGGTCTGACATCAGGAATTGAATCAATAGAGAACTCAACTTCCTGCTCTGGAGGATGTCTAGGTAAATCCTATGGAAATATATCAATATATTCTTGCACTATCTGCACATCTTAAATCTGATGATTTATTTCTTCACCCAAATATATTGGTTTATCTTCCTCTCCTAGTATTGCAATCATTAGAGCTATTAGGGGTGGTTCTAGATAAGAATCGACTGGTGAAGTTTTTTCCCTAAATGTAAAAGATTCCACTTCATTTTCAAAAATTGAAACTTTTCCTTCTTCGAATAAATCATCGCATCATAATTTGACATCCAATAAATACCGATAATTGTATCAAATTCATTCATTGGTATGATGATAAGGTTAGCTACTAAAGCACATTTTGGTGTCTGGAGGGAGACTAGTGGACATACCTATGTTGCAATGATACATCCCCTGGGATTTTTGACTGACAACTACTTTATTAATTCCAATTGGACATATCTAATTTTCGTGGCAATCTGGGAAGATATAAATGAATGAAATTATACAGAATAAAATAATGTTTTGGCTATGTTTGATTAAACAATTAATGTACCTGGAACCACATCATTAGGATCTTCAACCTCTACTGTTGTAATCGCATAGGCTCTCCCTTATTCCCTTGGATTTTTCTGAGGCATGTTTCCTCAGTGCATATGAAACTTATTTGAATAGTGTACCAACTCTCTATAATTTTAGAATTTAAAATCATTGAATTTTTTCTACCCCTTGCATTCATCAGACCGATGAACCTTTTCTCCGCAGTTATAGCAGACTCCCAAACCTTTCATGCATTTCCCGACATAATTATTTCCACTGTTCTCACATAATTGAAATAGAATTGTTCCCTTGTTCTTCTTTGTTGCTTATCATTTTCCTTTGTTATCAGAGTACCGCTTCTTATATTGGTTTCCTTTAAAAGTGCATGACCTTGCGAATTACCTCTCTGCTTTGATAGCACTTGATACAATTTCATCATATGATGAAAATGAATGAAAAGACAATGAAATTCGATGATATTGATAAAGACCATCAATGAAATGAATAATCTTGTCTACCAAGTCACATTTGTAATCTACAGCATACCTGGCTAGCCTTATAAAAGTAGCCTCAAACTCTACAACACTGTCTTCTTCCCTTTGTTTTAAGCTAATGAATTTCCTCTTCATTTTAGTTCGTTGCTCACGAGGGAAATATTTTTCAGAGAATATTTCATTAAAAGTCCTCAATTCCATATCTTCTATTTTTTCTTCTTCTTCCGTGTTATTCTGAATCAATGACCACGATTGATCAGCATCTCCCTTGAGACAATATACTGTCAGTACTACCTATTCATTTTCACTACATCATAATGCGATGAATATCTTTTCAAGGGAATTGATCCATTTCTCAGCAACCACTGGTTTTGTAGTCCTGCTAAAATATGGTGGATTCTATAGCATGAAACGATCCAACACAGGTATGGAATGGTTAGTCGTTGCAAACTGAGTAAGTTGTCCCAATATGGTCATGATCTGATCTGCTCCATCATTGACGGTGTTGACTTGATTAGTAGGGAGATACCTACCTTTCCAACTATTATTTATTCCCCTTCTTCCATTAGATTCCATTTTTAAATAATGGTATACCCAAGATTATTTTATGAATCTCTAATTTAAAATCACTCAACATACATTGAAATTCTATTCATAGATAATCTTATAAACATGGTTTCTCTGAGAAAATATTTACATTAAACTTCTTCATAATGGCTTGTAATGAAAATGTGAATTATCCTAAGCATATCCCTCAGGAGTGTCGTAACCAAGAGTGCATCAAGTCCCATTGTAATTAAACAGTTCACGTTCGAGTCTAACTCAAAGTGGTGTTTTTTTGTTTTACCCCTAGATACATCTGTGCCAGAGCTGCCTGTACCTACTCGTATTTAGATAGGGACATATTTCATAAAATATCTACATAATGTATTCCTTACCAAACTATCCAGATGTTCATGTACATTTATCCTCAAATTCTACCTTAGGTATTTGTTCCCTACTATACATTTCCTACTCTTGTTTCCATGTTTTATACTAAAATTCCATTGATACCAACAATAACACCCCGCCCCCTTTATACTAGAGAGGGTGATTTACTTGTGATATTGGAATTGTTAGAAAGAATTAAAATCCCAAAGGAACTATTTGTTTAGTAGTATGGATGAAACTAGATACAAAGATGTTACAAAAATTACATTGAAAAAGTTTACAAAAAACAATATATAACGAAACTAAAAACTGCATCCACAAGAACTCAATAAACGATCTCCTCTTTGTCAACTGTTAAAAGTAGACAATGAAAGGGGTGAGATCCAAAACTTTGTAAGGGTTACAAAGAGACGAATCATATATACAATAATAAGTGAATCACAATAAATCTGACATAACCAATTTGGCATAGTGAATAAATGAATAACTAATGCCACTAATAAACTGAAAATGAAAATGCATCAATAGATTTTTTCATAGTGAAAACCTCATGGATAATAATAACAACTACTAATGAATAAATAGAATTATAATTATTTTGAAGTCATGTATCTGGAACATGAAACCATAATACTGTAAAAATAGATTAGTTCTATTGGTAGAATCCCATATGATTTTTGGAAACAAACTCGAAGGGTTTGTCACCAAACACCGTTGTCTCATGTGACCTACTGATTCATCGTCGGGCTATAGAATGTCACACCATCCAATGTATGTCCAAATAATTCTATAATTTGATTAAATAAAAGAGAAATATGCCTTTTCAATATCCATATAGTGTAGGGTATACAAATTCATCAATATTTCCATAATTAAAATTACATTCAAAATAAACACCGTATGTAAAATGGTATATGGTTTTGAAAAAAAACCTATCCATTATATGAGATTATGAATATTTAATATAAATATAATTTAAAATGAAAATTTATCTCCAATGGGTAGTATGTACATCATATAAGGATTATTGGGTGCACAATACAATGTTAGTCACAACGAAATAGTAGTTGGGACGAAGTCTTTTACCACAATGTAATCGGTCGAATCATATGACCAGAACATAATAAACCACAAATGAATCATTGAAAAACCTGAATATAAATATAATAATGTTATTATATGTCAAATTTCAGTACACATATACCACATAAAAGAAATAAGTGGTGAACAAGGAAAATATCACAGAAATGCAAGTGAGATGAGAAACCCCTTTACAAACATTTCGGCATGGTAACGAGTGTTATTGTGATAGATTAATGAGAGGTAATGGGGTATTCAATTATTTATATTACATAAGGGTAGTATGGGGTATGTGTAAAAGCATGCCCTGTCATTAGGAATAAAAAATAAAAGTGCACAACAAAGGGGAGATTCATGTACCAATGTGAGAGAGATTATCCCTTACCTATTGCTTGAAGGTGTTCTTGACTCATTATTTAAGAGCTGAATAAAAAAGTTAGGATCATTAATCTATATCTACATTACCTATTCTATATGTAAGTTATTTATTACAACCCTTTTTAGGTCATTCAGGGCCTTTTTGATTAGTTATAAGACTGAATTTCATTGTTTAGGCTCATTTGTTTAATTGGTTTTAAAAAACCGGTTCACTTATATTCAAGTTCGTATAAATATATAAGATGATTGTGGTTGTCCATAAATGAAGTAATATTTTATTGTTTAACATCCATAATATTACATGATTTTATATTTATTTTGGTTACATAGAGTTAAGTCTAATTATTATATATATAACCTTAGTGACAACCATTTTGGCTAAACAGTGGGTTTGATAACAATGAACATGTTTTACATTACAACATAACACCATTTTTAAAAAAGGATTACAGAACTAAAAATAGAATTTATTACATATATAATAATTGTTCCAACCATAACAAAAATGGGTTCATGACCATAATTAATGATTATAATAGAAATTGATAAACCATTATCCTTGAATGTGCTAATTTAGCACATCTCAAACAGTGCTTTCATTTCTTTCAAATAAATGGTGTGGAAAAAGATAAGGTAATAAAATATACCATTAGCATGAAAATATTTCATTACATGTATGTTACCGAAATTTTCATACTATTATGTTGAGGAAAGAAACAAAAAGAAAAGGACGTAAAAGAATTGAAAAAATTGGAAAGATGAATTGGCCTCTTGCGACTTCCTCCTTTGGGAACCTCTTAAGGGGGTCAATTTTGGTATTTTGAAGAGAATATGAGATTTTGGACATGGGGGAGGATCATGGGTAGAGACGTGGGTAGAATATTGGAAAGGTACGAGGCTTGAGTGGTGTGAGAGGATGAGGGGTTGAGGGAGCTTTATATAGTGGAGGGGAGATGAGTTTTCTTAATATTATAATCATTAATTTTTTATTTCATCTCAAGACAACCAAAAATGAGTATTCTTTGTCCAATAACAGTAATATATGCATGTTAATTCTAACCAATTGGTCTTATAGAAGCATAGAATCATCAATTACTCAATTAATCCATTTTTTATCATTTATTATGAATTATAATATTTTACTATTCATCAAAAAAATAAGTATTTCAGAAAAATCCAAAAAATTTACTGTAACCGTTTTTCTATGTTTAGAATCCAAAAATGAAGTCCATTTTTCAAAAATTATATTGTAAATATAATTAATTAAATATTAAATTAAAATAATTATTTAATCAAAAAATATAAACACTTAAAACATTCATCGTCATTTTTAAGGTGCCTAAATTCATTTATACATTCAAGGGAACAAATACCATTCATTAGAGTCATATTACTATTTATAAGGTAAAGTTACCATTCATAAGGGTATGTTACTATTCATAATGTTAGGTTACTATTCACCAAAAATTAAGTTAATTTTATTAGACTATAATTATCATCTTGATCATAACCGTGTATGTTGGATTTTTAAAATTCAAATCACAGAGGTGACAAATTTAAGTTTTATGGCTTGGTTTTGGCTATCTCAAATAAGTAACCATTTTTTGTTCCATAGAGGCTCATTGATTCTTGAAATATAGGCTATAACTAAAATATATTTAAGTGAAACATACCATAAATTCTTTGGGGTGCTACAACTATCATGTCAATGTATGGAATGAAGATTGAACTCAATAAGGGTATGAAACTATGGATGTTTTTCAGGATTATGGGGGTGCAAAAATTACAAATATGGAGAAAAATAATTCCCCTACGCTGGACTTAGGAATCGAAACTGCTATTGTGGGTATATATAGGGTTGTTGTAGGCCATAACCAGGAACAAATGGATCTGGTTTTCATTGTTGATTATGTTGTATGAACACCAAGACGGTTTCCAGTGGAAGTTGGGTCCGCTCATCCTTAGAAGCTAGTTTTTAGTTCGAGTTTTCCTCTTGTATGAATTTTATTACTATATCTTGGAGATTAGTTGGGTCCCCTTTTTTAATGTACTCCATGGGTTCGTTTTGGTTGTGATCGTCCATATGTTCTTGACATCACCTCGAGATCGTTTGTTCGATCATTGGAACAAGCGGAAGCACCTTTTATGACTCATCGCCCTTGAAATGGGTAATTTCGCCACTCATTGATTATCTACACAATGCTAAACAATGCAGAAATAATAAGATAGGATGACTAAAATAATGAAAAACATAAATGGGATTAAGAATAGATTTTCTTAGTATTTTTTATTTTTATTTTCAATTTAATAAATAAAAACTTATTAATCAAAATATTATTAACTTTCAACTCCCTGGAAATGACACCATAATTTGGTATCGTTTTAGCTAATGTTTAAATTTCAAAAATCCAAATTCTAATACCAAAACATAATACTAGTATAGTGAAAGTATGGGATAAAACCAGAAGAAATAAAGATACTATATTTTTTTTATCTCATTTGTAATTATTTTGGAGATGTTTTCTCCAAATTTTGAGTTCGTACTTCTATGTTTTAATGATTGGTAATTAAAATGTTTCAATTTATTTATATATTACCTTAAAGAATAATAAAAATAGAAATATTTTACTCTGATGATAAATGAAAAAAAATTGTTGGGGTTGTGGATATTTAAGGCAATTCATATATTAATTTTCTTATATGGTTGTTTTGTTCATGATAACTTACATATTTGGGTTTTGGATGTAACATAACACCCTTGGTCTGATGAATTTTGTTTAAATCAGAAGAAACCAATTTCATGGTTTGGAATTTGGTTTCTATTAATTATGTCATATGTAACCCCTATTGAGGCGATAAGTCAACCCAATGATCATTGATGTGCTTAAACATAATTCCTTAGAAGATCCCTAGAAATCCCCTTATTTTTCTAATATAGGGATTTTAATGATATTTATTAATATTTTTTGAGGGATTATACTATATATATAAACAAAACAATTACTATATAGAAATCCATAAACCACAACCCATAATCACCGACATCCCCAACATGTAGGATATTAATATACACATTGTGTATCTAGTGAATAACAGACTTGTGATGCATGATTGAAAAATCTCACAATCATTGGTATAAAGATCTTCGATATGGTAATGAAAGAACAACCCCAATTATCTTTAGTCCTTCTCCTCCCGTTGGGAGTCTTTAGAATTGCCCCTATTTTTGTTTGAGTTTGAGTGTCGAATTTGGAGGGCATTCCCTTTTATTTATATCTTTTTTAAATATATGGTGTGTTTTCAAATGTACACAGTGTGTACAAAATTCAAGTGGACTTGGCCCATTTCTCTCAGCCGGTGGGTGACATACTGCACCTGCCATGACTTTGAACATGGCGCTGCCTGGTGGGTGGGGGTACACAACATGTAATGCCACTCCACATGGTGTTTATTTTGAAACCTCACCTACCATCCACTTTAGAAGGTGGTACACATTGGGTTCTGAGTAATAACATGGTGTGTAATCTCTGGCTAGCAATAGGGGAATGTATTTGGTTCTACTGATCCAAGTCTCGGGAAATAGTATACAATGTTTGAAAGAAGTACACGCTGTTTATAATTCAAATATGGTTCCAACCCTTCCCGATTTGTGTCATAGGCTGGAAAATATATTGAAATCATAATTATAATGAATTAAATCATTTTATCACGAATTCAACACACTTATCAGACGAAAACATGTTTTTATATTCAATAGAATAGATTAGAAGAGATGCCTAATTCTATCACATCAGTTACACATAAAGTATTATTAGTCTGATTTTATATTCAATCCATGGGATAGTCATTTAAGAAATAAATGACTCATTAATTACACAAAAGATGTAAGAGGGGGTTATTATTTATATGCATGGGACTAAAAAAACCCAATATTTTTTAAAAGAATAAACTATAAACACATTTTACACACACTAAATGGATTCTATGTGGATATTACTTATTCCTATATGAGAGAAGGTCAAATTAGGGACCCCAAACATGAAATTATAAGATAAATTATGTAATTTTAATTCTAATATTTTTAGTTTAACCTCAAGGTAAACCCATTTTAACCTTAACCATAGTAATTGTGTTTTATTTTTTTTAATTAACATTGTGAAAAAAATTGATCTTATTATATTAAAATAATTATTATAATTCAAAATACTGAATAAATTTTATGTTATCTAATTATGAAAATTGAAATAATTAAATTTCAAATTAAACCCATAATGCGATAAAAATTTGTTTTCCAAAGAAATGATTTCAATAATTATAAAATGTTTTAATAAAAAACATTAAAATAGAACAAATTAAAATAAGAAATGATTAATAATTACATAATTGAATAATGTTTTTTAAATCACATTAAATAAAATTGAACATGTATATTAATTTAAATAACATTTTTTTAAAACATGTAAATTTCATTATTCATAAAAAATTTAATATTTTCATAAAACAATAAAAAATTTACTCAATGATATATTTTAAAAATAGATATTCCAAAATGATGTTCTTATTTTAAAATAATATTTATAAATTTGTTAAATTATAATTTTTTTATTTTATTCTAAAAAAAATACAAATCATTTTTGAGGAAAATTGTTTTTTATATGGATATAAAAACAATAAGAAAAATGATGTAAATATTTTCACTGTTTATTTTTTATGTCAATCAAATAAACATAAATTTATAAGTTTGGTTACTCTTATTCATACAAGAAATTTTAATGTCCTAGTTTTTATAATCATGTTTAAATAATGATATTAATATTATTTTATGTATTGTTAAAAACTAATATGGTGTATAAGACAAGATATCAATGAAATAATATTTTTTATAGATAAATATTATCTAAAATATCATAGTGTCACATTACCGAACCAGTAAGGTTAAATTTATTAATGTATGGTTTTATTAGTATTTATATGTTTAAAATTTAATTATATAAAATTATATTTTTTTATCTTCTAATACACATTTTTTTATCAATTTTTTATTTAATTGTGTTATATGTATTAGTACCATTTTTTCACTAGTTTGTAATGAAATAAACTAAAGAGTTTTTTAAAAAATAAAATGCACTTATTTCTTCCATTAGGAAGATATAATTTCCTCTGTATCAATGATTATCAAATTTTTTATATAATGTTTAATCATTACTTGAATTTGTACCAATGAATTTTATACTGAATTTCCCATTCATTAAGATTGATTAAAATTATTCATTTAAAATATTTTCCATGATATTAACTTTTTCCTTTTTACAAAATTGTGAAAACATGTTTTCATTTCAACATATATTACATGATTGGATTTTCACGTTGTCATATATTTTTATCATCATAAAGATAAAATTATATTTTTAAAATGTATTATACAGGAAATATTTATCCTACCATCCAATAAATTTTTTTATTATGTTAAAAATAAGATAAAAAAATTTTCTTTTAATTTTCAAATTATATCTTGAATGATTTTATAAAAGTTATTTTAATCTACATGAACATTATTACTAAATTTTTATGCTTAATTATATATATTTTCATATAATACAATCAATTTCCTTTCTCTATTCTTCTTATGATTTCGTGATGATGATATTTGTATAAAACTCACACCATTCCCACATTCAATGAAGATATGATAAATAATGAATATATTTTTGGTATTTTACACTTCATTTCATTTTATGGGTTATTTTGTTGATGTTTTAAGGAAGTTTTTAAGAAACCTATTTCATTAAAATAGGATAAATATGTTATGATGAAATGATGACTATATTGTATGATCATTTAAAACATATATATGATTTTATATATGTGATGGGTTTGTATAGAAATATATATATCCCTATAATTCGTTATGATATCATTTATGTCTCATGGGATAATAAAAATGGATGGGTGATTGATCAAATTATATAAAGGGACACCTTCCATTAGGATAGTCTAAGAAGTGATCCTGGACTAAGTAAATAATTATAACGGGGATTGAACCCAATCCACTGTGTGACTATTACCACTATGTTATTATTGATTTTTTTACTTGACTGGGGAAATAATTTTTTTTATTATTTCAAGGGAAAAAAATTTCTTAAGATAATTATATAGTTTTCATGGTTTGTGTTTTATTATAATTGATTCTAAACACTTATGACTCACAGAAGTTAATATAAAAATTATTTTTTCAATGCATAAAAATTTAGGAACTGTGACTATTTTGTTATGAACTTTTGTAACTTATGTATTAGAACATATACCCTACTATTTTTATTATTATATAATATGATCATTGATTAATATCTCCCATGTTTATCCTTACTATGCATTTATGATCACCATAAATTAAGTCACAATTTACCTTGGTTATGTATAATGATATTATATAACCTATTCCTATATGGGTATAATATTTGTATAATATTTTTTGAGATGATAAAGTATTCTTATGGAATAATAAAATAAAGGTATAATTGAAAAAATAAACTTTTGATGAGAAAGAATCAGGTTGTATTTCATAAAGTGTTTTACCCTAATTATTCTATATAAAAGCACATGGTTATATCAGTGACTCAATAATTTTTTTTGGTATTTTTTTATGGATATTTAAAATGGGTCTATTTTTTATATTAAATACAGGGTATGAAAAATATTTTTTAGCACTTGATTGAGGTGTATAGGACTACAGATGTCTCTGTTGGTATCACAGTAGGGTTACGATATCTTTAGAGGTTATAAATTTTTAACATGATGATAATTTAAGTGTTAATGGTAACCTAATGGATGTATATGATTAAATATGTTAATAATTTAAGTGTAATATTTATCTTATAGAGGTTTTATGGTTTATGTTTTATGGTGAATGATGATATTTTAAGAAATTTGTTTTTGGGTTTTCCTATATCCTAGTGGAATATGTAACACTTAGGATTAAAATTTAATTTATTTTGAACTTATTAAAAATGAATTTTATTGGGTAAATATGTTCAAAGATAAAAATAACATTTACTATTAATACATTATTTTTAATATATTATAATTACTATTAATGTGAGTTATGGGGTTATAATATTTTGGAAATATATATTTATCTAACTATGATTTTAAAAAATGGTTATTTTCCTTATTTGTTAAAATTAATTTTAATATGGTCAAGGTATTTAAAATGATATATGATAAACGTATGAGTACAATAATTTTATAAGATGATAGTTTTTTAGGAATAAATGATTATTTAACTAATACAATAATAATTGTTTCTATTCTGGTTACATGGTGATTCTAGTTATTGTGGGAAGATATTTTTTAAGAATATACTATTTGGTATTTTTTAATGTGATTTTATGATTGATTAATTTTTTATGGATAAATTATATGTCAGTATTTAACGAATATGTGATAAAATAAATCACATTTTTGTTTTTGAATTTGTATAGGATTATTTTTAATATTTATATATATTTTTATTTATTGAAATATGTAAGTTAAAAATTGGGTTCTATTATTGAGGCTGTAACAGCCCGAGATTTTATGAAAAATATTCTTTTTTTATTTTACTAATGTCTTGTGTTATACGCTACACCAAAATGAGCTTGCACAACACGCATCCTTGACTTTCCTTGCATTACACGCAATCGCAACCTTCCTCGAAAGCGTGTGTGGTACGTAATACTGAGTTTCACGAAACAATGATATGCTATTAAAATATTATTAAAACTAGCCGTTATGAATAGTAATAACCACTTTTTAAATTTTAGAAATTTTAACTCTCAAAATGGACTTCATTTTTGGATTCGGAGTATCGAATTTAGCCTAAGGTGAAATTTTGGTACTTTTCGGATAACTTTCATATTCTGATGAATAGTGAAAATTACTAAATTACAATTAAAAACAACTTTTTTAATCGAAATAATTAATAGTGATAAATCATTAATTTGAGTGGTTTTAAAGTATATTTAGAATATATTTTTACAATTTAATACAATGTTGTTCATTGGATGTAATTTCACATTTAAACTAGACATAAACAAGTGTCAATCTTTTGATAGATATTGTTTCTTAAAAACAAGCTATTTGTTTTAACAGCGGGATTTAATTATAAAATTAATTAATGAAACTTTTATGTTATGAATTTGGTAAAATATAATTCATTTTTTAATTCGGAATATGAAATATAGCTTGGGATGAAATTTTAGCATTGTTCTGAAAAACATTAATTTTTGATGAATAGTGAAACTACTAAGTGGTAGTTAAAAAAAATGAATTTTTCATAAAACATAATTTTACCTCTTCTGTGAATGGAATTTCAAAAATACGAGAGACACGGTCGATGTCAGTAAGTAAAATGTGGTTCAATGAGATGAAAATAATTTTTGGTGAATAGTAACTTTTTACTTTTTTTTACCGCGGTTAATAGTAAATAGGGTAACTAAGGGTAAATATGATATTAATATTACCCTAACACATGTCCTAATTCTATTCGACAAGTTTAATTCGACCAAAAACGAACTTAGGAATAAAATATGACCATTTAGGCCCACTTGGATTAGATTAGGACATTTATTATTAATTTATTTAAAGAAGGGTTAAAATATTTAAAATCAACGTTTAATAAGTAAATCATTTTAATATGGGGTTATACATAAGATAAATTCGATTGTAAATATTCATTAGAAAGATAAAACGATTTCCTACATGATGGTATTTTATTTGTAATTTTTAGACATCAAATGATATAATTTATTTATGACACAAAGATGATGCAGTAATTATCTTATTAATGAAATATTGTCATAATTGATAATATAAATACCAAAATAAATGTAATTTGAGACTTTTTATGAATTCCACTATTTTTCTAGGTTACAATGATATATTAGTGTTGATTTAAGCAACTTGGTTCGAACATATAATTCTGTTATGACTTTCACAAAAATCATATATCAAATAGTGTCAAAATTGATAAAAAATAGTTTTTAAATAAAATATTATATTATTAATTGTTATTTTATTCCTAAAAATCTAAGGTTCGGCCAAATGACTTAGATAAGGATATATATATTAATAATAAACAGTTTGGGTTTCGTTTGGCATGTTATAGTAAGTGTATTAACCATATAGTGAAAGAAAACAAAAAGACACGGTAAAAGTTAAATTAATTAACTTAGAGTTAAATCTAATTGATAAGGTTAAAATAATACCCTAAACTTGTCTAAATCCTATTGGTTGATATGATTTTGACCCATCCCCACTTTAGCTTCGAAATAAGACCCTTTGGAACCATTATAAATCGATTTTGTCTTTAATATAAAATAATATTTTGAGATATTCCTAAGGTGCCCCTCTCCTCCCTTATAAAAGGGCACCTCCTCCCCCTCCTCCTCACACCAATTTGAGCACTTAAGCTCGGCCAACCCCTGCCAAAATCTCTTCTCCACTTCCCTAGAAACATCCTAGAGGTTCTGGTCTTCCTCAAAGACCAATTTTAGTGCCCTAAGAGGAGGTCTCAAAGAGGCGTTTCAAAGAAGAGGTAATTACCGTTACCAATTCTTTCATCTTTATTTCTTCTTCCACTTCTTCTTCTTAGGTTGTTTCATTATGAAGTAATAACATCAGTATCACTCATATACTGATATGTTATTATAAGTATGAAACAACCCTATTTCACCATCTATCCATCCGACGGAAAAAGAAATCACTACGCGTGCGTACGTACGGAATACCGTCTCCACGCCGTGGTGTAATCTATTTTCCACCACCACCTTACATGGATTGGTATAATGGTGTAAAGAATAACTATACATAGTTATTACAGCATCATATTTATTCTGATAAATTGTATAATCCACTCCGATTCAATTCAATATTTATGAAAATGATATCATCGCTCGTGCGTACGTACGGAATACCGTCTCCACGACGCGATGAGATTCATTCTCCATGTTAACCATTTAAGAATGATTATAAAGTATATATAAGAAATAATAATGAAATATATGACATTATAAAGCTACTGGATTATGTATATATATATATATATGTATGTCATCTACTTACTTCCATTTCAAGACAATAAGGAATGGAAAACAGCGTTCATGCGTACGTACGGACTACCGTCTCCATGAACGGTGTTTTTCATTTTATCTATCTATTATATATATATATACTGAATATATATGATATATAAATCAAATTTTATATTCTGGAAGTATGTAAATCATGATATAAGAACAACAAGTCAAAACACCTACGATAAATGAAACGATTTTACCCAAAACGCTTATTTAACATGGAATTTACAAAAGAACGGGTAATATAATGTCATAAGTGAACCATATATGATATCATAAAAATGAATATGATTCTATAATAAGTCAATGACATTATTTAAATCATTATACAGGAGGTTCGGACACATACGAAGCAAATCGGACCTAAGGTAAGGGAAATATCACAATCTCATTTTTTCCGAGATTGTTTATTCGTAAGTATTTACTGGGGTGTATTTTATCATCCACATCCATGTTTAATCAATATGTAATATTATTTCCATCCACCTACAATTTTTTAAATCCATTTTTACCCTTCGGTGGGTTTTTAGTAAAAGAAATGAAAGGAATCTTTTGTCGTTTTTCGTACGAGGTACTTTTTGACTTTTCCGGCAAAAGTACGAAGAATGTTTTTTTTAACTTATACGGCATGAATGGATTTTTAAAACATTATTTACAAGAAACTTCCTTTAAAAGTTTTCAAGATTATTTTAATCAACTTCTTTTATTTTAAAGTTGTATGACATGTTATGAAAGGAAAAATGTTTTTGAAGAAGAAAGGATATTTTCCTCAAGAATGGAGTTCAAGTGTTTTATCAAAATTATTTTCCATCTAAGATAATAAAGGGTTCTGTTTTTATCCCTATTATTACATGGATTTGATTATGTTGTGATGGAAACATTTTTATGAATTCCTTTATCTTATATGAATTGTTTTATGATGTCATGTTGTTTAAGAATCCCATTTTTATTACATGGGTTATGCGATGATATATGATTTATGATTATGTGGCACACATAAGAAAGGATTCATTATAAGATGGGTGGGACCTATATCTCCCTCCAATGCATTGGGTAACGATTTTATATCTCATGAGATAGACATGGCTGGAATGGTAGGTTATACCGGTTCAGTGAAACAGGACTGAAACGAGGGTTACTCGATTCAGAAATGGACTTTGTCCACTAAGATAGTCTTGGCAATGAGTCATGACTAACAAGAAATGATTTTCTATGATTATGTGTGCATTCCACAAAGTTTCATGTTTCATGTTATGATTATGGGGATCTCATTTTCACTTCTATGATTTTTCCCATGTTATGATATTATGAGCTCTTTTGCAGGTTAAGATTTCCAAAAGCTACGTTCTTATGTATATGATGTGATTGATATTTCTTTTGTTTACCCTTACTAAGCATTTGAGCTCACCCTTTTTTGTTTTTCTTTCCCCAGGATATAAAGAAAGGTTTTAGGTAAAAAAAAGGGAAGATCTTTATGGGAGATATTGAAGATCTTTCACCACGTTTAGAAGATTACGTTCCGAGTTTCCAAAGACACTAAACTATTACGATCCTTGTGTGTGTTTTTTTTGTTATGTACTAAGTATTCCGCAAATGTAATGTAATGTCCATGTACGATAAGCTTCGGGTCTCTACAGTTGGTATCAGAGGAAAGGTTTAGTCAACCTTTGGAAACTAGGATGCGAAAACGTTAGTGAGATCCCTAGAGATATTTCTAAGGTATGTCTAGGGATGTCCCTAGGGATAAGTATACGTATAGGTTATAGTAATAGAATTACGCTAACGATCATAGAATTAAACCTAAGATGTTGGATATTGAAGGTACTCCCCCTTTATTATGTTGTTTTCCCTAGCATGATTTTTGCCTCTCACACTATTCTTTTTGGGTTTTAGACGATGGCTGGAACCCGAAGGAACCGTGATGATCAATGCAATGGACAATGCAATGATTGCCCTCCTGAACAAACAAATGTTATGGGAGATGGAGTGAAAAATCTTATTGCTATACTTACACAAGCTATGAATCATTCTGGACTTCCAAATTAGCAGAGAAGGGAACAATATTCTATTGAGTCCTTCATGAGGCAACGTCCACCTTCTTTCAGTGGGTCTTCTGATCCACTTGTGGCTGAACAATGGATCAGTACTACTGAAAAGATATTTTCAGTTCTTCAATGTTCTGAACATGATAAAGCCATCTTAGCAGTATATCGTTTGGAAGGTGAAGCTGATCAATGGTGGAATCTTATCAAGAATACGAGGCCAAGAGATGAAATTGAGTCCATGGAATGGGACGAGTTCAAGAACTTGTTTTTCAGTAAGTACTTCCCTCGTATTTTTCGAACAAAGATGGAGAAAGAGTTTCTTGAACTGAAGCAAAGGGACGATGAATCTGTTGGTACCTATGAAGCAAATTTTACAAGACTTGCAAGGTATTCTTCTGGAATTATCATCCAACCTGAAAGTAAAGTTGATCAATTTTTCAGTGGCTTAAAACCAAGTCTTCGAAGGGCATTAGCTATAAGAGACTTCAGTAGCTATGAAGAAATTGTGCGTTGTGCTATCAAGGTAGAAATGGAAGTTGGTGTTACATATCCATCTCATGGTTTTGATAAGAAACGAAAGATGGAGTTCAAGGAGAAATCTCATAATAATGGTGAAAAGAAGATGAATGTTTCCTTATGCACAAAGTGTGGAAAGAATCATGGTGGAGATTGTCTTAAAGGGACTGGAAAATGTTTTAAGTGTGGAAAAGAAGGTCATCGATCAGCTGAGTGTCGAAGTAATGGAAAAAGGGTTTCTAATGATGTGAATAAAGCAAACACTGCAGAGAACGCACCGCCAACACTTCAATGCTTCAAGTGCAAGGAAATGGGGCATTATGCTAATAATTGCCCTAATCCAAGGGTTAGTGATGATCAACATGAGCAACCACTGAAGGCAAAGGACAAAGGGAAATCACATGCGATCACTATTGGCAATGTTGAATATGACAACGATGTGGTGGAATGATTAAGTGTTTATATAATGGGATTCCAAAATAATGTTGTATCATTGAGTATTGCAATATTTATTGATGTGGTATTCAAAGTGATTGAGATATTTTTTGGAAATAAGATGATATGCGCATAATGAAGACGAGAAAATGAAATGTTTAATAGTATTCATGAGCTCATGATTGATATAAGGACTAAGTGATATCATGGTTTGAGTATATAGAATTTTGAGGATTTTGGTAACTTTTAACTGCACTCATGTTTTCACTATGGTATTCAAGAGAATACACGATTAAGGACTTTGAATGTTTGGAATGTGACCAACAAGACATATCTTATGATATGTGGGGATCAACGACAGTATTAAATCTCTGGTAATCGTTGTCACTATATTATGAGAGTGGACTGCAGTATTATGTATAAGCCTAAAGATTAGACTGGATTATGTTGGACATAAGTTAGTATTGTTTTAGGATAGAAGATTTTCGATATTATTGATGGGATGTTATAGTAACGTAGTTTTAGAAAAAGGGACAACCTGCAGGACGGGCGACAGCCCATCGCTTCGGACAAGGCTGTAGGAATCGAACCCACAACCGAAGTGCGACTGGCCTTTATCGCCTACCACTAGCCTACAGAAAGTCCCTGTTTCGTAGAAACTAGTTTTATTATATTAAGCAGTATGATATATGAAGTATAAGTCCATTTTAGGAACCATATGTGATTAATCTCACTATAGAATGACTTATGTATATTTAATAACTTTTTCTAACCTTTTGTTTGAGACAGATGGAATGACCCATCATTCTATCACATAATCTGCTAACACTTCACAAATAACAAATTCAACTTCATTTATTTTAGAGATGAAGTAGAAATTGTTCAAGGCACGAACAAAAGTGAGATTGTACCAAAATAAAGTAAGTATTTATTCTAAGCAAATTTTCAACTTTAGGGAAATGATCTTGAAAACCAAAAATGTTGTCCTAGTGATCTTATACCTGATGAATCAGATGGTACCTTATATCATCACAAATCTATGGATTTGTGATTACTGGATTTTCCATAGCCATGTTCTCTACCACTCTCCATCAGAACATGATGGTTAGATTTCTCTTCCATATCCATATTTTCACCTATGTGGAAACCTAGTGATTAGTTTATTTGGGTAATCATTACATTTCATACTTTAGCCAAGTTTTGGTATTCCCTTTTACGATGTGGGTTTCTATTAAAGAAACTTTCGAATAGTAAGCCATTTATAACCCCGACGAATTTCGAGGGCAAAATTCATTTTAAGGGGGGTAGAATGTAACAGCCCGAGATTTTATGAAAAATATTCTTTTTTTATTTTACTAATGTCTTGTGTTATACGCTACACCAAAAGGAGCTTGCACAACACGCATCCTTGACTTGCCTTGCATTACACGCAATCTCAACCTTCCTCGATAGCGTGTGTGGTACATAATACTGAGTTTCACGAAACAATGATATGCTATTAAAATATTATTAAAACTAGCCGTTATGAATAGTAATAACCACTTTTTAAATTTTAGAAATTTTAACTCTCAAAATGGACTTCATTTTTGGATTCGGAGTATCGAATTTAGCCTAAGGTGAAATTTTGGTACTTTTCGGATAACATTCATATTCTGATGAATAGTGAAAATTACTAAATTATAATTAAAAACAACTTTTTTAATCGAAATAATTAATAGTGATAAATCATTAATTTGAGTGGTTTTAAAGTATATTTAGAATATATTTTTACAATTTAATACAATGTTGGTCATTGGATGTAATTTCACATTTAAACTAGACATAAACAAGTGTCAATCTTTTGATAGATATTGTTTCTTAAAAACACGCTCTTTGTTTTAACAGCGGGATTTAATTATAAAATTAATTAATGCAACTTTTATGTTATGAATTTGGTAAAATAGACTTCATTTTTGAATTCGGAATATGAAATATAGCTTGGGATGAAATTTTGGCATTGTTCTGAAAAACATCAATTTTTGATGAATAGTGAAACTACTAAGTGGTAGTTAAAAAAACTGAATTCTTCATAAAACTTAATTTTACCGCTTCTGTGAATGGAATTTCAAAAATCCGAGAGACACGGTCGATGTCAGTAAGTAAAATGTGGTTCAATGAGATGAAAATAATTTTTGGTGAATAGTAACTTTTTACTTTTTTTTACCGCGGTTAATAGTAAATAGGGTAACTAAGGGTAAATATGATATTAATATTACCCTAACACATGTCCTAATTCTATTGGACAAGTGTAATTCGACCAAAAACAAACTTAGGAATAAAATATGACCATTTAGGCCCACTTGAATTAGATTAGGACATTTATTATTAATTTATTTAAAGAAGGGTTAAAATAGTTAAAATCAATGTTTAATAAGTAAATCATTTTTAATATGGGGTTATACATAAGATAAATTCGATTGTAAATATTCATTAGTAAGATAAAAATATTTCCTACATGATGGTATTTTATTTGTAATTTTTAGACATCAAATAATATAATTTATTTATGACACAAAGATGATGCAGTAATTATCTTATTAATGAAATATTGACATAATTGATAATATAAATCCCAAAATAAATGTAATTTGAGACTTTTTATGAATTCCACTAATTTTCTAGGTTACTATGATATATTATTGTTGATTTAATCAACTTGTTTCGAACATATAATTCTGTTATGACTTTCACAAAAATCATATATCAAATAGTGTCAAAATTGACAAAAAATAGTTTTTAAATCAAATATTATATTATTAATTGTCATTTTATTCCTAAAAATATAAGGTTCGGCCAAATGACTTAGATAATGATATATATATTAATAATAAACAATTTGGGGTTCGTTTGGAATGTTATAGTAAGTGTATTAACCATATAGTGAAAGAAAACAAAAAGACACGGTAAAAGTTAAATTAATTAACTTAGAGTTAAATCTAATTGATAAGGTTAAAATAATACCATAAACTTGTCTAAATCCTATTGGTTGATAGGATTTTGACCCATCCCCACTTTAGCTTCGAAATAAGACCCTTTGGAACAATTATAAACCGATTTTGACTTTAATATAAAATAATATTTTGAGATATTCCTAAGGTGCCCCTCTCCTCCCTTATAAAAGGGCACCTCCTCCCCCTCCTCCTCACACCAATTTGAGAACTTAAGCTCGGCCAACCCCTGCCAAAATCTCTTCTCCACTTCCCTAGAAACATCCTAGAGGTTCTGGTCTTCCTCAAAGACCAATTTGAGTGCCCTAATAGGAGGTCTCAAAGAGGCGCTTCAAAGAAGAGGTAATTACCGTTACCAATTCTGTCATCTTTATTTCTTCTTCCACTTCTTATTCTTAGGTTGTTTCATTATGAAGTAATAACATCAGTATCACTCATATAATGATATGTTATTATAAGTATGAAACAAACCTATTTCACCATCTATCCATCCTACGGAAAAAGAAATCACTGCGCGTGTGTACGTACGGAATACCGTCTCCACGCCGTGGTGTAATCTATTTTCCACCACCACCTTACATGGATGGGTATAATGGTGTAAAGAATAACTATACATAGTTATTACAACATCATATTGATTCTGATAAATTGTATAATCCACTCCGATTCAATTCAATATTTATGAAAATGATATCATCGCTCGTGCGTACGTACGGAATACCGTCTCCACGACGCGATGAGATTCATTCTCCATGTTAACCATTTAAGAATGATTATAAAGTATATATAAGAAATAATAATGAAATATATGACATTATAAAGCTACTGTATTATGTATATATATATATATATATGTATTTCATCTACTTACTTCCATTTCAAGACAATAAGGAATGGAAAACAGCGTTCATGCGTACGTACGGACTACCGTCTCCATGAACGGTGTTTTTCATTTTATCTATCTATTATATATATATATACTGAATATATATGATATATAAATCAAATTTTATATTCTGGAAGTAAGTAAATCATGATATAAGAACAACAAGTCAGAACACCTACGATAAATGAAACGATTTTGCCCAAAACGCTTCTTTAACATGGAATTTACAAAAGAACGGGTAATATAATGTTATAAGTGAACCATATATGATATCATAACAATGAATATGATTCTATTATAAGTCAATGACATTATTTAAATCATTATACAGGAGGTTCGGACACATACGAAGCAAATCAGACCTAAGGTAAGGGAAATATCACAATCTCATTTTTTTCTAAGATTGTTTATTCGTAAGTATTTACTGGGGTGTATTTTATCATCCACATCCATGTTTACTCAATATGTATTATTATTTCCATCCACCTATAATTGTTTAAATCCATTTTTACCCTTCGGTGGGTTTTTAGTAAAAGAAATGAAAGGAATCTTTTTTCGTTTTTCGTACGAGGTACTTTTTGACTTTTCCGTCAAAAGTACGAAGAATGTTTTTTTAACTTATACGGCATGAATGGATTTTTAAAACATTATTTACAAGAAACATACTTTAAAAGTTTTCAAGTTTATTTTAATCAACTTCTTTTATTTTAAAGTTGTATGACATGTTATGAAAGGAAAAATGTTTTTGAAGAAGAAAGGATATTTTCCTCAAGAATGGAGTTCAAGTGTTTTATCAAAATTATTTTCCATCTAAGATAATAAAGGGTTCTGTTTTTATCCCTATTATTACATGGATTTGATTATGTTGTGATGGAAACATTTTTATGAATTCCTTTATCTTATATGAATTGTTTTATGATGTCATGTTGTTTAAGAATCCCATTTTTATTACATGGGTTATGCGATGATGTATGATTTATGATTATGTGGCACACATAAGAAAGGATTCATTATAAGATGGGTGGGACCTATATCTACCTCCAATGCATTGGGTAAAGATTTTATATCTCATGATATAGACATGGCTGGAATGGTAGGTTATACCGGTTCAGTGAAACAGGACTGAAACAAGGGTTACTCGATTCAGAAAGGGACTTTGTCCACTAAGATAGTCTTGGCAATGAGTCATGACTAACAAGAAATGATTTTCTATGATTATGTGTGCATGCCACAAAGTTTCATGTTTCATGTTATGATTATGGGGATCTCATTTTCACTTCTATGATTTATCCCATGTTATGATATTATGAGCTCTTTTGCAGGTTAAGATTTCCAAAAGCTACGTTCTTATGTATATGATGTGATTGATATTTCTTTTGTTTACCCTTACTGAGAATTTGAGCTCACCCTTTTTTGTTTTTCTTTCCCCAGGATATAAAGAAAGGTTTTAGGTAAAAAAAATAGGGAAGATCTTTATGGGAGATATTGAAGATCTTTCACCTCGTTTAGAAGATTATGTTCCGAGTTTCCAAAGACACTAAACTATTACGATCCTTGTGTGTGTGTTTTTGTTATGTACTAAGTATTCCGCAAATGTAATGTAATGTCCATGTACGATAAGCTTCGGGTCTCTACAGAGGCTTTAGGGATTAATTTATTATTTATTTATATAATGTTTTATTCTAATTAAGTATTATAATAACTTGTTCAATCCATTTTTTATTTGGAAAATGTTTATGATATGATAAATAAATTGTTTTCCAATTTTTTTATATTATTTTCTATTTTAATTTAATTATAGTGGTTCATGGAAGAAAAAAATCATTGTTATTTGTCATATAACATTTTATTGTTTTGGGAAACTACTTAAAACACAATCAAATGATGATTGTTTTCTATAAATTAAATATATTTTTCCCATTATTTATATTATTATTAAATTAATTACCAAAAATTAATAAATATAAAGAAAAATCTATCAAGTACTACGTGGAAATTTTTTCTTATAAAACAATATATATATAGGAAAACTATTCAAATATATTAATTTTATAAAAAACCCAAGATATCATGACCACAAGGTGATTCAAAGATGGGGAACTCCTAAGAGCATCTTCCTTCCTCGATTGTGGTGATGCCCTAGCCTGTAGATGCTTGCGACTCCGGCCCCCTCCTCCTCACTAGGGGGAGGGGGTGCGTCCCCTTTCCTCGACGGCTCGCCATTTCACCTCATTCACCAACCTGAAGCATCTCTCTACCTTCACTTCATCCTCTATTTTCCCTAAGGTCCCCGACCTTCATGAAGGTACCCTCACCTTGCGATTTCCTCTCAGGAGTTCAATGAAGCATCAGACCTTCACAGATCGACTCTTGTCGCTCGCTTCAGGGGTCATCGCCCTTTGGTAGATGCCTTTGACCGTTTTTTTTGAAGCATGGGGTCTTCAAAACCAGGTGGTTGTAGGACTTCTCGATTGTCGCCAGCTGATGATCTGATTCTCATCGGAGGAATATTTGGTAGTCGACTGGTCCAATGCTCCTCAGGTCTTCAATAGATGCAGTTTCTTTCTCATGCATTGGTCTTTCTATCTCAACATGAATCGGGACCCACCTTCAGCTTCAGTGTGGGTACAATTTTTTGATCTACCTCTGCCCATCCAAAATCCTTCAATTATTTGCATGCTTGGGAACTTGGTTGGAATATTTTTATGTTCGGATCAGCGAACCTCCGTGATTTGTATCCCGATTCTGCCTCATGCTTCTGTAGAGGTAGACGTCTCAAACCACCACTATAGTGGCTGTGGATTTCGGTCGGAGAGGACTTCAGTTGGAAGTAGAGAGTGGTGTTTGAAGCATGGCCTGCTTTCTTCTCAGAATGCATCAAATTCGGAAATTTTACATCTGAGTGTCATCGCTCGAACTGGGACCGGCTTTCAGCGGTGCAAGATGATGCAGTTTTTGACCTTCACCTACAGGATAGCGGAGGATTGGGCGTACAAGAAGAAGTGCGCAGGGAAGTTCCAGTATAGACTAATCCAACTGAAAATCAGGATTCTCCAGCATCGGGATCCAACATCAGGGAGGCTCAGAATCAGGAAAACCCCTTGATTCCCAAAGGGGGTGTGAGGAAGGGGAGGCCAGAGGAGGCTGGACCACGGGTTGAGGCAATCTTTGCCCGGTTGAAGCAGGACTTGGGAAGTTGTAGAGTTGAGAAAGAGCTTCCCTTAGCAGTGTCCTCGATTAGAGGATGGGAGGAAAATAATTACCTGTAGATGTATATGGTCTGAGGGTATGTGCAATCAAATGAATCAGAATCAGTGTAGGAGAAGCCTTTTTTGTTGGCTGCAGTGTCCCATGAGGATCAAAGGAAGTCTTTTCATGCAAATATATTGACGGAATTGGACCAGAACACTCTCATCCATCTGAAGGTAGAATCTTGGGAGAGGAGAACTAGCTGGGAATATAATGCAGGCAAAGGAAAATCTCAAATAAAGTAGAGACCCCTTATAGTTGACCCGTAGTTAATGCTTGGGAACAACATTGATGTATTAGAAGACCAAGAACCTCAATGGAATGAGGAGGATGAATCGTCATGGGATGAAATTAATAGTCTACCTTCAGTGGAGAGCATGGAATGATGTCAAGGGAATGGTCTGCACAGCCTTCACAGGAAGAATGTGGAGAAAAGTATTAAAGATTTAGGAAAATGTATAGTGGTTCCGTGAAAAAAGTCAAAGAGACACAAGGATTACTCCCATCTCCCAAAACTTATGGAAACTCGATCGGCCAAGAAAGGAAGGAACAATGGAAAGATGGGATAAGATGGGGAGTGCTTGCAACTAATTCTACACTCCAAGGAAGACATGCTTGAGCAAGACTTACGACCCAATGTATCAGAAGAGGAACTCAATAGGATTTATGAATGAAGGTTGCAAGTTGATGACAAAAAGGAGAAAGAAGTCTAGATAGATAAGCAAGATAGAATTCTGGCACGGGGCTTTAACTAGAGGAAAATCAATTCAGATTAATTTATACAGACAATGGAAACGATGATCTCCCATCTTGAAGAGCTCATCATAGAAGATCCAGGTGTCCAGGTTAGTTTGCTGCATTAGGATATTTATAAAATAGTTGGGTCATGTAACATTAGTCTTGTGTTTAAACAGTTTGGGATCTCTTTCATCACGTAGTGGTAACTCTTTGTTAATTCCGGTTTCCCATTTTTCCTACAAATGGTATTATTAAAAAATTAATCTCGGATGGGATAAAAAACACAAGGTTTAATAAATATTTTGGAATGATATGTTTCCTAGTTTTAATACATATATTAAAGTACTATTCAAAATATAAATTTTTTAGATGTAGATTAAAAGTTATTCCTTTAACATATTAATATTCTAAAATACTTGGATTTTATTCTTGAAATGTTGTAAACCATTGACCATTACACATGAGATAAAATTTTTGAGGCCACAATTAATTTTATTTGGGGTAGAATGTAACACTTCGAGGTTATATAATATGTTATATTTAATAATTATAATGTTTTTTACAAGCTCTAATAAACATAACATTGAAATTATGTAAATTGTGATTTTTTTGAATTTATAATGAAATACATAAATAAATAGATAAATGAAATATATTAGATAAATTACTTCATTAAAAATTATCAAAATTACATAATGAAATAAAATTAAATATTGATAATGTGTTTTGTAGTGATTTTTTTGTTATGTTTTTTTATTAAATTTGATTGTTTTGGGGAATGATATCACTAAACATCATTAATAGATTTAAGTAATAATTATTAAAATCAACTAAAAATTTTTATTAAATTTTTAATAAATAATAATGAATATATTCTTATAATTATTGTATAAAATTAAATGTTTTGTTGGAAATTATTATTTTGTTTTATATAGTGTGTTTAATAAAAATGAAATTTTTTTATAATTTTAGAATTTGAATTTGGAAAATTGATCTTCATTGTTAATTTAGAATTTCATTGATATATTTTAGTAAAAAAATTCTTTTTAAAAAATGGGTGTGTTTTTGAAATTGGAAAAATAATTGTTTAGTGAAGACCAACACTTCTCATACATAAATATTACATATTAATAGATGAATACTCATTACATATCATAATGATAAATAATGGAATTTTTTAGGTCTAGTTCCATTGGAAATATTAAAACATAAAGAACTAGTATATAAATGAGCTACGTCATCTCCAATAACGATCTTTATAATAATCACACTTTTTATACATATCATACAGAATACATTTCTTTATATCTAGTATAAAGTAAAACTATTAAATAGTGATATCATATTCTCATCAAGGCTAAACAAAGGAGATATCAATATAACATGAGAATATGTATAACAACCCGACTCTTTATTTCACATTAATACCTGTTTTATTACTTAATATTGCACTGAATACTTCTCGATGGATTGATAAGTAATTTATCTTTCTGAATTATGAGCATTACTTAACAATTTTAAAATAGGAAACACATAATCTTTAATAAAAACTTACCTAACATGCTCATACGTAAAGCTACATGGTATAACCTATGGACCGACATAAGAAAAGGGTGATATATAAATCCATGTAATGGAATGAATCTGAAATAAAATAATAAATATTAGACAATAGGAATGTAAATTTTGAATACAATTACTCAGAGTCGTAAACATAAATAATAAGAGATGATATGGACTGATTATTATAACATGGGAAATTTGGATACCACATAAAACACTACACCATAAACATTGGTCAAGGATATCATCCACAATATCATGATGGTAAAATTCACATAATGAAGTTGGGTTTCCTATTATTCCCAACATGATATCTCATAGGATTGAACATTACCCAATTAGTTGGAGCGCTATAAAATTTTGGACACCACTAACACTTTCATTTCATTCTCATTTTTAAGTGTTCCACATTGATCATACAACATGGATTCAATAAACATATTATTTTATTCCACAATAAAATAGTTTGGAAAAGATACATGTAATTCTCAATTAAAATAGTTATATGAGGATAAAGGTGAATACCCTTGATAAAAAATGGTATTGGTATTCCCTAAAAATTGTTTTTTCATTGAAAATAGAGGTGAAGTTTCTATATCATAACGATGTAACTTAAACATTAATAAAATTGATTGAAGAGAGTTAAATGGGTATCTCATTATTTGGAAATAAATTATATAGTAAGTGAGATATTGAATAACATATCCCATCAGAAGGAAATGAATAAAAAATATATAAGGTAAATAAAATAATTGAAGAAAGAGGAGAAAAGAAAAGATCCATTACTTGAGTGTGAAACTCCAAATTCGTTGGAGGATCTTATTAAGAGCATGTGGGAACCTTGGGAGGACACTGAGGAAGAGAAGTAAAAGTTAGTATGTGGACTGAGGTTTTTTATTGAATAGAATTTGGATCCTTTGTGGTTTTATATAGGAAATAAGTGTGTAATTATTTATCATTTCTCAAACATATGTTCTAGAATCTATATAATAATATAACCAGAACCAAAAACCAAAACATAATTTTCATCCATGGTTTCTAGAAAATGGGATTTCATTACATTATTATATATGTTCAATGGACTAGAATTATAAAATAATTTCCTTTCTTAGGTGTTAGTTAGTCATAATCATAAATAAATGATTCTAAAATCGTAGAATATATAATGGTTTTTGAGAAATAATAATGGATTTATAAAATAAATAAATAATTTAAATAATTGAATTGTAAAGATAAAATATATATGTATTGTGGATAAAATTTTATTTTATTTATTACATTACTTGTATCAATTATTATTTCATAATACAGAAGTTGTAGTTATAAGGTATTTAAGTTAAACCCGAAAATTTTATTGCCTCAATAAATTATAAAAAAATAATAAAAGGATAATTTAGAAGTTATAATTCCAAAAATAATAATCTATTTATCTAAATAATTTTATAAATATTATAAAATTCACTTTCAATATAAAATCAATATTAATTATGAAATGAATGGTTTTAAAAATAATTTTATTCAAACCATTATATAAAAACTCAATTTGACTTCATAAAATACATATATAAATTTACATTAAATAAAAATTAAATATTAATAGTATATTATCAAACCGCCATTTATTTGGAAAATCAATTAATTCATCAAATTAAATTTTTTAATTGAATTTGAATATTACCCAAAAATATTATTCTTGTTTGGAGATTCAAAATAAAAATCATATATAAAGTAAAAATAGTAAGAAGAAATTATGTTAATTGTTATATAAAAAATAATATATATACCCATAGTTATTGGGTATTGATATGTATCTCATAGATACACCATCAAACACCATAAGCGTAAGGTGAATGATTGTGAAACATTGATGGGGTTGTTCAGCGTACATGGTTTGGTCCCAGATATCAATGATCTTTAACTTCTCCTATAAATAGTTTCTCTCAAGCATATATCATTGGATCTCATCTAGGGCTTGGTGAAGGGGAAATCCTAGGGATTCTACCTCCCTAAGAAGCAATAAAAAATGGGATATATATGGTTTGATCGAACT
The DNA here is from genome assembly GCA_963277665.1 of Viscum album. NCBI lineage: Eukaryota > Viridiplantae > Streptophyta > Magnoliopsida > Santalales > Viscaceae > Viscum > Viscum album. The sequence continues at coordinate 2,056,157,159 of OY728133.1, read as the reverse complement.
AGTTGAGGTCATCACTTCCTTTTTATATGTCAATTCAATTTGTTAAATCCCACTATTTATACAAATATGTTGATCATTATTCAAAGGCAATATTACCAATTTTATTGATGATTAATATTAAATTAAATCTGATATGATATAAAACAAAACAAGTGCATGTATTTTTCTACAAACAGACTACCTAATAATAAATTCAATTAAATTATACTGGGAATTTTATTTATTATAGTTTGGGTCGTTACAATATTTCACCCTATATAAATTTCTCGCAAAAAAATTTTATTTTCCTCACTAAAATAGATTTAGGTAACTCTTTTTCATCACCTAGAATAGGTCCCACATAGCATCTTCAATCATGTGGTTTCTCCATAGTTCATTTACAGGGTTGTTTTTTTATTTAGATGAACATTGTCTTTATGTTCAATGATTTTTATCAGCTAATCCTCATAGGAAAGGTCATTAAATAATGGTACTAACGTATATTGAGTACGTGTGATGGGTTTGGAATTTAGTTTCTAAATAAGAATACATGAAATACATCATGTACTTGAGATCGATTAGGTGGGAGTTCTAGTAAGTTAGACACCACTACGATGAAATCAATGATCTCGAATGGATATATGTTTCCTGGAATAAGTATTCCCTTCATCCAAAATCACAAACAATTTCTGCCCTGGAGATATGTGTATGAATACTATGCTTAAAACATCATTATCTAGGTCATATTTATGATTTTCAATGTAGATATTTTTTCCACTTGGAGCATCATTAATGTGAGGTTGAATTGACTATACCTTTTCTACAATTTCATAACCAATTTTAGGACCTATTATCATTTTTCCCCTAACATCATCCGAAAATGCAGGTTTTTACACCTCTTCCTATAATGGTCATTATAGGGATCTATTTGGATTCATAGGTGAATTCGTTTCGTAAGATAACTTGACCAAATGTAGATTTTAGTCTCATCCTATATTGGAGTCTATAGAAAATGCTCAGAACAAGTATTCTAGTGTATGAGTAGTTTAGTCAGATTATACCTCAGTTTTATGATGATAATATGTACTGAAGTTCATCTCAGTTATTAGAGCATGTTGGAGACCTTTACGAGACATGGACATCAAACTTCGATCATGATCATATATGATCGATAATGGTACTCCTTATATTTATTCATGTTGATCTAATGTGATGTCCTATTATATCACAATAAAGTGTGTATCTATTTAAATATGATCCACTAAAACCAATATTGAATTATTCTCTATTGATGTAATTAAAATAGAAATGAAAAAGTCTCTGATGATGCTTTAAAATTTCCATGTTGGTATGGGTAATGGTTTCAACTTCCCCATGTATTTCTTCCATTTCACCTACATTGTCTGAATTTTAAGACATATTGATGTATATTCTATAATATAATTCTTCATATTTTCCCACCAATGCAGTTTTTAGAGATATCGATACATCGTTGTACTTCCTGGGTGGATTAATAATTTTGATCTCTGTGCATTATAAAAAAAGATACTTAATCTACTTAGGATTTTATAGTTCTTGTAAACATGACTTAAATCTCACAACTTCTTCTTTATTAACATTTTACTAAGAATATTTAACTGTTATTATAGTCTCCACAATCTAATTAATTCCTACATTATTTCATTGACCATCCATTATCTTATCATAATGGGATGGTCGATTAATAATCTGTGAATTTATTGATGATGTTATTTATTTTATGATTCCTAGGTTTATCCTTTCCAAATCTACGAAGATCATATCCCTATTAATTATAATTAATTATATAATTTATAGATCCTTTATACATTGAGAATCCAGAACTTTATTCTCTTTACCATGATGATAGGTTATTGAGATATCATAGTCTTTTATCATATCAATCCATCTTCATTGTTATATATTTAACTATTTCTGTTTGAATATATACTTGATGCGTTTGTGATCCTTATATATTATACACTTCTACAAAAAATTATAATTCCACCATATTTTCAAATTTAATATCACTACAACCAACTCCAAATCACATGTTTTCTACTTATATTCATGAAATTTATACTTTTTTTAAACATAGTTGATGACGTGCTAGTTTTTCATTAACAAACTTTCTAACCCCTTCTTCAATGCATCGTTGAATACCATGAAAATATCCCCAATTATGGGTAGTGTGAGCCCATGTTCAGTGATAATAAATCTTTCAAAATATTTTAAACTCCATTCACTATCATCATTCAAAGAAATATTACTCCCTTAAAATTTAAATGTGTTTAAAATTTTATTAATCATGATGAATTTCTCAAAAATCGATAATAATACCAAGCCAATCCAAGGAAACTACATATTTCTATCACAAATGTTGGACATATAAATCCTTCAATTTCTTCTATTTTTTAAGCATCAATCAATATCCATTTTCATGTTATGATATTCCCCGGTGAAAAATATTTCTATCAACTAGAACTAATATTTTCTGTTATTTTCATAACAATTATCCTTTAGTAATATTTTTAGCATATTCCTCTGATAATCTTCATTATCATCCATGGTTTTAAAAAATATTAAAATATCAACTGTAATGAATACCAAAAATTTGTTTATATAATCTCTAAATACTCTATTTAGAATGTCTATTAATATTTCTATAGAATTAGTGATTCTGAAAGACATAAATATGAACTCAAAGTGCACAAACATTTTTCAAAAGGTATTCCGGTGGACATCACCATTCATCACCTTGACATAGTAATACACCAAAAATAGATCCACAATGGTGAAGTATTGTGCTCCATGTACCTAATTAAAAATTCATCAATTCATGATAGATAATAATAATTCTTTATCTTCATATTGTTGAGTTCATGATAATCAATTCAATAATGCATTGACCCATACTTCTTCTGAGGATAAGGAAAAGTGAACCCCATGGTGAATTACATTGGCATATAAAACATTTATCTAGATTATATTATTTTTATTTCTTCAGCTCCACATGTTACATGACAACCATTCTATATAACCTCTGGTTTAATGGTAACTCTCTATATGTAAGATCGATTAAAAATTCAACCTCCTATCTAGGAAAAAGTCTAGGTAGTTCCTTAAGAAACACATCAAAATATTCCCTTAAAATGGGAATTTCTTTAATGATTGATATTTCCATAGACTCAATAAATTGAGCTAAATACACTTTCTCATAAGAAGATATAATCCAAACATGAGATATTGGTACTGAAATTGATTCATCTCATTCCATGCACTTGTAAAAAATTAGGGGTTTATTCAAAATATGGATAGTGAATTCTTCCTTGAAGAAATTTATGTTAGATCTATAATAAGATATCCAATCCATACCCAAAATAATATAAAATTACACCAATGGTTGTTATAAAAGTTTCATAGTTATGTTAAGCCCATTATTTATGATAGGAAGATTTATATACATGGGATTCAATAATTACATCATTTTCTATTTTCACCTACTTATCTACATCCATGTTTTTGGTGTTGTTTTAAAAGTTATAATAATCTTTTAAAATATAAAAAAATTATTGGATCCTGAAAAAAAAATTTGTTCAATATTCTTCAATGAATTGGTAGTATACGTGTGACCACTTCAATGTTGGGATCCACCGAAGGAGTTATGATGAAAAATGATTTCCCTTACTACATTTTTTGGTTTTTGGTTTTCTATATAAAACCTTTTTTCTTAAGGAATTTATTTTTAATGTTACCTAGTTACATAAAGATAGAGGAATGAACAATTCAAAATAGTATGATTTGGAGAATTTCATTCCTCCATCATAGTTTCCTGTTTCAACTATCGATAATCATTATCTAGGTCTCCTTCCTTCCTATAGTTAAATTATATCCTCATCACCCTTGGTTAATTTCTAGGGATATTTTTTCTGAACCATTAACAAGATGGTTATTAAAATTTCATAGCATCATTATATTTCTCCATCAGACTGTTAGAATTAAAATCTACTTTTTTCTTCTTATCCAATTGATACCCCTTAGATTAACTGATATCTATTTCTTATTTTAGGTTACGTAAGATAATTTATTCATAGAAATATATATTTCAGATATCCATTTATTTTCATAGAATATGAGTTTTTCCATGAAAGAAGCATTGAACCTTAAATTTGGGGGTAATGAAAACCCCAAGTCGTATTGTGCGTGTCTTCTGATGTTTTACCATATTACCTCATATATTCATCATATTTAATTAGTTTAGTTCAAGGAAATACTATTCTACTTATTGTTGGAGAGTTTGAGGAAAATATTTATTGAAAAACTTTTCTTGAAATTCCTTCCACCCCATAACGTTTATCTTATAATCATGATTTTTTATTCGTGATAAATGTACAGAGCTGGTCATCTTATCATTCTATAAGTTAAATATCCCATATAACCTTATATTTTTTGAAATATTAATGGGTGGGGAATATATTCATAAAAGATTTTATCCATATCTCTATGATTAATGGATCCAATAATACTTTGAATATCAGAGGCCTTTGCCTCATAAAACTCTTAATCAATTTTTTTTTTCTCTTAGGAATATTTGGGTTCTCATTTTTATATAGTTTTATATATATACCATTATTATGTTGAGAGATTATCATCCCAATTATTTCGATTATCTATCCCATTTGGTTGGCCATCTCATTGGGGCAGTCATCACATTTCCCACTCATTGATTGTTTACCCAATTTCTCATATTTCTATACATTGGCAAGAATAAATTGAAAATTCGGTATGAGTATATTTGAACTATTTAACAAATAAAATAGAATCCATGTTCATTAAAAACATTACTTATAAACTCCTTATATTTCCTTAACATATGAGTGTCTAGGATTCAATCAATGTTATCCATGATCTATTTACTATCATATATTGTTATGATATTTTTCCGTTAAAAATGTTTTTTTAATGAGATTGTGAATTCAGAAAATTATATCACCTAATAGTTACAATCGAGGTGCATAGTAAGTCCCAATGTTGTGTACTAAGTTACACATATTCATGCCTGACACACATTATCAGAGTTGTTTCCCCTAGGTTCCTATATTCCAAAACAACATCCAATTTTATTATCTCAAAAGAGATTTGTTTTAGTGATAAACCATATAATATATACATACAAAAATTTAGGGATTTTTTCATATAATTAGTCTTTTCCATAAGTCTTTCTCTATAGTTCTCAAATCATAATCCTAAAAATATCTATACATTCTCATTGATACCCACTATAACATCCTTTCTCTTTATTTCACATAGATTCGTTTTTATTACATAATATTGTACTTAATACAACCCAAAATATTTAGATGTATAGTTTACATGGGAATTAGATACATTACATAACAATTTTACAACAGCAAAAACATCTAATTTTTTGAAAACATCTTTAACAGCTCATACATAAAACTGACCAGGATAATATTGGGACATAGATAAGAAATTGCTGAAAAATAAGTCCTAGTGAAGGAATAAAAATAGAAGAATGAAATATATGTTATAAAAAAGGAATATAATTTGGTGATTGAAGGATTTAAAATCATAAACATGAATAAGAAGTCATGATATTTCTTGGTAATCATAACATAGGAAATGTGGAAACAATATAAAACATTGAATTATAAGCATTGTTATATTATAACTAATAAGTAATATTGATAATAAAAATACCATATTTGTATTAGGTTTACTTCCTATAGCATTATGACTTCTCATGAGTCTAATAATTACCCCATGTGTTAGAGTTCTATATAATTCAGCAGTGTACCTTTCACTTTCATTTAATTCTCATTCTTAACTGTGTAACATGAATAATATGACTTGGATTAATTCATCATATTATTTTAATCCACGTTTAAGGATTCTGAAATAAATAAATAAATGTCCTAATTATATGGGTTATAAGTGTATAAGGTCAATACCCTTGATTTGAAATGGGTATTATATTCACTACATAATTATTTGGCCTGGAAAATCATGGTGAAATTTAAACAGCATAAAGGGGATTATTAGATTTTCATTTTATTAGATGAAGAGATATAAATAGGTCTTTAATATTTTTAAATTGATTTTAATGTTTTCTTAATATGTAATTACATAACCTATTATCATAAAATGAAGATAAAATAGATATGTTAATGATGAGAAAGGAAAAGACCCCTTCCGTTATTTTGTAACTCCAAATTCCTTCCAAGAGCTTCTTGGGAGCCTCTATGAACCTTGGGAGAACTCTATGGATGATAGGTATGAGTAAAGACGTTATTTAAAGATTTATAGAGAAGATAAATAGGGTATTGGTTGGTTTTATATATTAAATGAGTGGGTAAATCTTTATCACTTCTCATGCAAAGGTTCTCGACAATAAAAAATAAAATAACAAAAACCAAAAAACATCACTTCGGTTTCCCCATTTTTCCACAACATGGGAGTTGTCTCTATTATTTTATAATGATAAAAAAATATAAAAATATAATTACATTTATTATGTGTAGGTGAGTCATACTCTTAAAAATATATTTTAAAACATTAAAATTCATTAACACTTTTGGAGGTTTGATAATTGATTTATAAAATTAATAAAATATTCATAAGATCCCAATAAAATAATGATAAAACATAAATTGGATGCAGATACATTTTTTAGTATTTTTTATATCACCTTTTTTCCATTAATATTTATTAATACAAAAAGATTTTTTATATGGTATTTAATTTATTATTGAAAACAACATTTCATAAACAATTATAAAAAAATTAACTATTTTATAATTATTGCACTATTATTCCAAATATAATAATTATTTTATGTAAACAATTTTATGAATATGTGAATTTTTACTATAAAAATAAATTCATGTTTTATTAATAAATTTTGGGTTTTTTTGATAAAAACGGTTTTCGAGCCCTTATATAAAAATTGCATTTGACTTCCTTAAAAATATATAATCATATTTATATAATAATAATTATTTTCTAATTTTATTTTTTTAAAATACTATTTCTATCAAAAATAAATTAATTAATAAAAATTAATTCATCAATTGCAGTTAAATATTATCCAAAAAAGGTTTTTAGTGTTTTATAATATCAAAATAAAAAACATTTTTAAAGTAATAGTAACGGGATAAAAATATATTTATTTTTGAATAAAAAATAATGTACATAGTCATATTTCTAGGGTCTTCCTACATATCCCATTAATATACCATAAATATCCTTAAATATATGGTGTTTAATAGTGATAATGTTGTTGGGTGGTTCGGCGTACATTATTTGAATCATGATCTTGATGATATTGAACTTCTCAGGTAAACTATTTTTCTCATGCATAAGTTATTAGATATAATCCTAGGAATTTTCAAGTGAAAATACAAGTGATTCAACCTCCCCCAGAAGTTCTGATAGATGGGCCTCATATGGTATGATGTTACTAGTAGAGGCTATCACTTATATTGTATGTGTCTATTGGTTTTGTCAAAATACTATATATATTGTAATAATGTGATAGCTATTCAATGGCTATATAACAAAAATAATGATTCTTAATGGTCATTTAAAATAAATGGGATTTAAAACAATACAAGTGAATGAGTTTTCTATAACCATATTATATAATAAGAAATTTAATTATATCAAAATGTGATTTTTTTATATAATAGTTTGGGTCATTACAATATGGGTATGAGAACTTGATTATAATAAATGAAAATAATACCCTGCATATCGTATATTAAAAATATGTGTCATGGAATAAATCATGTATATTTATAAGACAAAAGACATAATTTAATCAAAGAATGTGATCCCTCATAGCATAACATTAACATTCGACATAAATATTTAGAATATTGATAATAATAGAAGATATTAGGTCAAGGATAACCATTTATACATTCATCACTTGTTAGGATTGGTCTAACCACCCATGTACCTACTTCATGATATGGATAACCTCTCATTTACCCTATTTTGAGATATATATAACCTGCAATGTACACTCTTTTGGTGTTGGGATAACATCATGTGTACCAACGTTGGGTCTTGGGATAACCTTCCATGTACCCTCTTTCGATCATGGGATAACCTCCCATGTAGGATTTTATATCATATAACATTAATCATTTTCCAATTAATTTAAGGGAGATATAGGACCCAACTCTTATTGTTATAACATAACCACAATCCTTTGTTGTTAAGTAACCACCGTCCTTGGTTATGTTGTAACCACCATCATATAAGCATAATAATGCATTTAACTTTTAAAAGATCATAAAAAATTAATCATATTACATATCATTAAATAATGTGTGTGCCATAAAAATTTCATAAAAATATTTCCAATGGAAACTAAATATCATTCATAGTAATTTTTTCATTTTATAACTGTATACCCATGGGGAAAAAAGAAGGATTCATCATTATTTTATCATGTTATAACCCCTGGAAAATAAACAGATTTCATAAAATTATTATCATAGCAATATATCTAAGGATAGAATAAGAATGAAAACATCGTATCATATCTCCAGTAATTCATAAGTAACATAAAATGATGTCATATTAGATATAAAATGATTTTTTAATATCATATGTAATATTTGTTATTGAAAATAACCATTCTTTAAAAATTAATATATATAATATAAAACAGTATAAAAAACCCTGAAAATAGCAACAAAATATTTTAAATGAATCAATACAAACATTTTATAACATTTTGTGAGGAAGTTATACGTTCCATTATGAAAATCACTTTTTTAAAACTAAAAATGTCAAAAAAATTGAAATAATTTTCATTGAATCTATATTTATGAAACATTTATTTAAAGATTTCAAAAAAAAATTGGTTATCATGGTTGAAAAATCATCCATGCCATAAATGTTAAAAAAAATATTCATTTCATATTTTCAATAATATCCGAATGATAATTGTGTTTTTTGAAATGAAATTTAGAATAATTTTAAATAAAATTGTAAAAAAACATTCATGGGAAAAAATTAATTTAATAAATATTTGGATAAATTTTAAAAACTTTATTTTTTTTGAAAATATTGATATGGATCAAAAACTATTTTATGACTAAATATAAAAGTTATTTTAATTTATATTACAATATTATTTTGGAATTGTGATTTCATAAATTGATAAAGATGAATGGAAACCCTATATTCTCTACACATAACCATAGAATAAGACAATTCAGGAGTATCATGATACAATTTTCAAATTATTTCATCATCAGAAGAAAAAACATAAATATTCTAGATAAATGGTGAGGTTTTTCCATTAATCTATTACCAAATTGGTAACGTTGATCATAATCCCCATGAATGCAGAACATTAAATTAAAGATAAATTATTATGAGAATAAATATATTCAGGATATTGCATCTAAAGGGGATTTATATAAACCTAATAAATAAATATTATACTATAACATAACATATTTCTCAAAAAAGGAAAATTGATACAAAAATCACTTACATCATTTGTAATCTTTTTAATCATAGGACCTAGTAAAGAATAACATTAAATGAAACATTAAATAACATTAATGTAATGATATTCATGATATAAAATTTAAATGGTGTTTTATATGAACCTCATTAAATAAGATATTTGTGTAACAAAAAAAATATCCCAAAGAAGTGAAATTGAGATTAATATCTCTTACCATATGTCTCAACATCCTTTATACAAATTAAAAACTCTTTTATAATAAATATAATTTTAATATAAATATATTATATAAACTTAATTATATATAGAATACTATATATTATTTACTTATGATCTTTAATTTCTCATTTATAAATAATTATTTTTTAATGTCATGTTTCATGTTATAATTGAATTATTTTTTGTTTATATTTCTATTTGTTATATTCAATACTCAAACATTAATGATTTTTACATAATATATAAAATTTAATATATGTTATTAATACCATATATTTTCATTATATTTGTTTTTATAGTAATCCATAAATGTTATAGATTTAAAGTGAAATACCATATTCATTGAGATGACATGTTGTACGTAAACATCAATACAATTTCAATTCTTTTAAAATATTGAAATAAAGTAAGGTAAATAATATATTACCATTTTACAAAAAAATCATGTCTTTCATATCATATACTATTATCTATACCTATCTATATTACCTTAGATGTAAATAGTAATTAACAAAAAAATGACATCATAGATTGCTATACACCTGAACTGTATTATCATATTCCATCACAATCAATATTAATAATTCATATGTGAAATCATGTATATAGAAGAAAATTAGTATCATAAATATAATATATAGTCAGTAAATCCATCATTATATACATATTTGATATGTGTTTATGGAAAATGAATAACATTAGTTCATTAAGAGGTAGTTTTCTTTTACACATGAATCATGATTTTGTAAACCATTTGATTGAAGTGGATATGGATATGAGTAACCCCCTAAAAAAATATATATGTAAATATAACATACTGATTTTATTATTTCTTAATGTCTTAATAATAATTTAATTATATAGGAAAATAAATTAAATAAATTGACTGGTTAAAAATACTACAACTTCTTCAAACAACATCATTTTGTTTTCTCCAAAAGTCTTTAAAGATTATATATATGAGAAAACTATTGATTATATGATGAACTGATATATGTAATGAAGTAATTTTGTTAGTTATTTCTTATTCAAATTTTTTTATGTGTAAAGATGATATGGGAGTGGGTGGCCTTATATTAGTGAGGTGACTGACACACTTTTATTTTTTAAAAATATAGAGGTGTACAACCATTTTTCACAATCCACAAGGATACAAATTGGTTCACTATTGAATCAAAAAGATAAAATTTGAAAATATGGATATAAAATTCATGTTGTAAAATATTTTGGTCTATTTTATCCCATATAATTTTAGTTTAATCCCCAGTAAAGCCATTTTTACATTAACCAGAGTAAATATTTTTTTATTGTTTTTACAATTAATTATTGTAAAAAAATATGTTTAATTTACAAGATAATATAAATTTTAATGATTTTAAATATTTATTTAAAAATTTCAAATCAGTATTAATATTTTTCTAATTTTTCAATTTAAAATTAATCATGATGACATGATGAAAAAGCAGGTTTTCAAAGAGAAAATGATCAAAATTGTTAATGGGTCTATATCAAAATTAAATATTAAAATGATTAAAATCACTAAAATTTATTAATATTTATATAATTTAACTAATTTTAAATATAAATCCATAATAAAATTTTTATATAATTAGATTCTTCAAATTCAATGAAATTCTATAACAAAAAGTAAAATAAAAATCATTATTCATTAAAAGAAGTATCATTTCTGAAAATTCTAAATAATTGACTCTAATATAATTTTAACATTGATATTTAAAAAATTATATAATATTTCAATATAAAATTTTTCAGTATATAAAAATTCAATTTTTTTATTTTTCAAAAAAAGTAATAATAACATTTTCGTTGAGAAATTGTATTTTAAAAACATATGATGTCTTTTCTAAAAATTACTTAATTTTTTATGAATGTGTTTTATATATAAAAAAAATTAAAAATAATATTTTCAATGTATTTATTAATATTAATTTCACATTTTCAAATATCTATGATATAATGGTTTTGTTTACATAATAATACTAATAATATATCACTATATGTTAAAACATAGTTTCATTTATAATAAAAGATAAAATCAGAATATCCTGGAACACATATTTAAATAGGTATTAAAGTTAACAAAATATAATCTCACTGTTATGTAAAACATAAAAAATAGTATAATGGTTTAATAAATAACAAAATATCAATGTTTTATAGTCTACCACCCTTAAAATTGAATTATCCCTTGAAATTAATCACATTGGTTCCATAAACAATTAATAATTCTACCTCATTAAATCCTCAGGATCACATGTAACCTATTCAATCCGGTTGTTTTAAAAAAACATTGACCATGTGAGAAATATTGTTTTTTTAACTTTCTCTACAAGATCTAGAATAACAACAGATTTTTTATCACAAAAAATATCATTCTCTAGTGGTATAACTTCTGAGTTGGGCACATCTTATTTATCATGTGTGTACTTAATATTAATAAATGCATAGAACACATTTTGAAACAAATAAAGGTTCATTGTATGATCTTTGAAATAATATATGGTCCCAATTTGATCAATAATTTTTAAGGGATCAATATACATAGATATTAGTTTTACATACCATCATATATGGATAGATTCATAGAAACACCTTCCCACCATCATAAAATTATATATTTCTTTGATTATTATCATCATATCATGTCATTCAAATTTTTTTTCCATTATGTGTTTCTTAATGGATTTCACTTTCTCTTCCTTTTTATCTGCTAGATCATATCCCATTATATTTATGTTTACAACATTATTTCAGTACTTTGGAGTTCTAAAATTATTTACCTAAATGACAACATAAGGATCCAAATGAATGCTTTTGTAATATATATTGATGTAACAAAAAATCAAATATATGATGGTGTTGATCACTACCACCTTTAAAATCCATGAAATAAGGACATAGAATATCTTCTAGGTTTTTAATTGTTCTATCAGGATGATGATCTTTCTGAGGATGATATGTAGTGTTGAAACTCAAATTTATGTCATGATATTACTAAAAAAACATCCAAATAATTGATTTTGAACTTTTATCCCAGTTATATACAATTTATTGTTGTTCTCTTTGAATTTTTACCAGTTCCTTAATGTATATTCTAGATAGTGGGACCAAATAGAAATATTCTATAATAGTAGTGAATTTTGCTGACATCATATTTTGATCAACTACAACCCCTAATTTCATCAACATCAAATATAAGATAAAGCCTAAATGTTACCAATATGTTTTATCATAATTCCACATAGTCTAATGGAATTATACATAAAATAATTTTTTTACTAAAACATATACAAAAAAATGTGTTGGGTTTCTTTAAATGTATCATAAAATAAATTTAGTCTCGATAAATTCCATTCACATAAAACCACATAAGTGGGGTCAATGATTTTCATCTTAGGATTGACTTTAACTATTAAATCCATGATGATGTCCCAAAAATGTATGTTTATATTACATTGAAATGTATTATTTTCATTCAAAATTTAATTCATTATTTATTCCTTAAATAATAACTTATATTATTCAAAAACATTTCCATTAGAATATTAGGTTCATCATTACACTGATAGACTATTAAATTTGATTACACTGCTCCAAAATCCATGTAAAGGTAGAAAATAGATTTTTAATATGAAATTAAATTTCATTAAAGGATGAACAATAATAATTTCAGAGGGTTGATTCATACGAAAACGAACAAAAAATTCTCAACTATGTTGTGGTGGATAATTTAACAAAATCATTATTATTCACTTCTTCCATTTTGATTTCAGTAGTATTCACTTTGTCCACATTAATTAGATGTTGTTTTGGTCATATCACCCATATTATCCTTCATATTGGGGAATTTATTTTAATAATTCCCAAAATCCTTACACATGTAACACTAATGTGTTGGTGGTGTATTATTTTTACCTCTCTCTAAATTTTCTTAATTGAATAGCCAATTTATGTTACTTATAAATTATTTTTCTTGAATCCTAGGCATAAGAAAAAAAATCACCCACTTTTTTCACATAAGCATTCACCAGAGTACTTATTTCCACATTTATGGAATGTAGGTGACTGAAATTTCATTTCACAATTTCAATTATTAGACTTCTCATGATTCTTTATATTATTTATCTTTACTTGACAATGGGAGTGGTCACAATCATCAATTTTCATTTCATCCTTCAGTGTACATACAATGGATACATCGTAGATAAAAATTCTATTATTGATAATTCATTTTGAAGATATTGAGTTAATCCCCCAATGAATCGATCGATTTTTCTTTCTCGATTGTTCATTAAACAAGAATATTACAACGAATTCCTTGTAAAACTAGTTTCATAGGTAACAATAGATTCACCATCCTTCTTTCTGATCTTTAGAAATAACATCCACATAATGTTTCGTAGAATATGTGGGAGGTAATTTCTAATAAATATCTTTTAAAACTAATTCCATTTAATTGATTCAATTATACCCTCATTTATTGAATTCTTAATAATTTTCCACTATTTATCTTCTTTATCTTCCAAATGATAGATAGTAAAAATTAATTGATCATGCTTTATACTGTGAAAGCCTTGTAAAATGAAATTTTCATGATCTTATATAATAAAAACTAATGGATCAGTGTACCATGTAAAATATTGTGGGAGGTGTCTCATAACAGACTCAATAGAACATTGTCCCCTATTCTCATTTATTATCTCTACCTGATTAATATCTTTAAAAAGATTTTAGAGGTTAAAAATAAGGTTTTTAATTTCATCACCCATAACATTCTGTTTATTAAGATGAAAATAATTTCACTTTCCATTTAATTAAAAATTATAATGTTTTATTCGGGTTTTATCCATTGAAAAAAACCTCGAAATAATATTGTCATAAATAATAACTATAGACGAAAACCACATAGTCATGGAAAATCTCTTATAAGATGTCTAAATTAGGTCACCTTTTTTAAAAATTTGACAACAAAGGATTAACCTAAGTTATTCATGGTCATATATAAAGTTCTTCATGTTTTTTCTTAAATAGTTTTTGAATTTACAATATATATCCCCTGGGAATGTCAATCCATGTGTGAAGAAAAGGCATTTTTTGTAAACTATGTGACATTCGATTACAGCCAAATGCACCCTTTTTTGAGTTATAAACCTTATCATTCTCTGTTATATAGACACATGAAATTATAGAATCCATATTGGGATGTAATTTCATATAAATCATTCACTCTATCCGTTAATAAGATTCCATGATATTTTCATATACATTGACTAATCCTCAGAATTGTCCATAAATATATCATTAGGGATATCATTGATTTTTTCTCATCATAGTTTCTCAAAGGTTAACTAAACATTTATCTAATATCCACTATAAATAAACAAATATATAATTTAAAATTTTGATATCTTAATAGATTAATATTCAATACATTACATAACGAATCATGCCAAAAATTGTTTAGGTTTAGTGTATTAGTAAACATGGACACACAAACAGGTTCCATCAGTGAGCAATATCATCTCCCAATAAGTTCCCAATAATTATAACCATTATTATATAAATTTCATATATAATATCTATAATCATATAATGGAGAAGGAAGATATAATAAAGGGTGAAATAAGATGTTTGGTAATAGTAAAAAGCGAGATATTAATATAGCATGACCATATTAGTATTATAACATGTGAATAATATTTAAACTCATAAATTGTATTTTATAGATCAAAAATATACATCAAATAAAAAATAATTATTGTTCATAAAATAATAATAAAAAGAAAATTAGTGATCATGAGGCATGAGGATATAACATTGGTATAAAAATTAAATTTTTCCTTACACACAATCATTTAAAATCTTATTTCAAGGATACCCACCACAACATTAATATCATTATCGAATTAGGATAACCATCAATGTACCTTCATTGGGATTAGAATATCTTCAAATATAGACAAATTTGGGCTTGGGAGAACTAGTAGGGTACCCTATTTTGGGTTTGGGGAAACCTCTAGTGAACCCTCCTTTACGATTAGTATTCCCTATATTGTATTATATTTTGTTCTTAGGATAACCTCTAAAGTACCCATTGATATCATAAAAAAATTATCATTATCCAATGAATTAGTGAGAGATATATGACCCAACTATCTTGGATATAATGTAACCATAATCAATTATCATAATATAAACACCATAATTGGATATAACATTACCACTGTCACATAATAAAATGCATACATGTGTGTTCCACGAGATCAAAAAAATCATTATATAAAAACCCATGACATGAATGTGGATTGATAAACGTTTAATCATAACATGATCTATAGAAATGAAACATGTCTCATAGTTATTTAATCATTTCATAAAAACATATGTTATGGATGATGGAAGCATTCTTCCCAAGCATTTTATCATGTATATCCAATGAAAAAAGACATTTTTTCATAAACATAAAATCATCATAATATGTACATAGGAATAATAGTAATTGTATCCATGGATAATATTCCCAATAAAACATATATAATATCAATCAATGTCTTCTTAGATAGAAAATTATTTTGAAATCCCTCATGGAACATTTCATAAGAAAAATCATCATTCATTAATTCTCAATTTTTAATATATAAAATAGTTTAAAAATCATTTTATTTGAAAATAACATTTTAATCATATATTCTAATATCTCAAACTCATTTAAAAATATTTTTTTAGGAAAATTACAATTCCATTTTAAAAATAATTTCCTGAAATATAAAAATTCGTAAAACATTTTGGAGAAAAAATTCATTGAAATTAATAATTAAAGTATAAAATGTATGCACTAAAATAATGAGTTCTTCATATCAGTGGAAAATATAATTCATGTTTTACCAGTTAAAAAAATAATCCTTTAATAATTTTGGTAAAATACAAAGGGAATTTTTTTTGAAGAATATCACAAATATTCCTTTTTAAAACATTTTAAAAGTAAAACATGGGTAATCATATATTTAATAAATAATTTGGATAATGTTAATGAAATTAGTATCATTTTTAGAAATCCTGGATATGGATGAAAATTGGTTTCTTTTTCATGAATTGGAAAATAAAGTGAGTTTACATTGAAATATTTTTATGAATCATGAATACATAAGGAGGGGAAAATTATGGAAAACCCAATATTTCAACGAAATAAAAATATTATAATAGAACTATTGAGTTTCATGGTAGATGTATAATAATATTTCTTCATTATAAGCACAAAAACCATCCAGATAAAGGATGAGATTATACCCGAACACCATAAAAACTTTGGTAACATTTAATCATAATCGCTATAAAATAATAACATTAATATAAAAACAAATAATTATTTGAGTAAATAAATTTATGATATTAATTTTCAATGGTCTGTACATTCAACTTATAAAAGAAGATAGGTGCATAACATAACATATGTCTCAAAAAATAAATATTTGACAAAAATCCCAATCTATTTTAACAATCATTTGAACTGTAAGTGAAAACAATTTATAAAATCAAATGAGACATTAAATATCATGAAATTAAATTAATTAATCAAATAACATGTCAAATGGTTTGTATATTGTCCTCATAAATTATGTTATGTGCGTATAAATAATATTCCTCAAAGAAAAAAAATTGAGACAATAATCTCAAACATTAATTCTGGAATTCCTTCGTACATGTTTGAACATTCTGTATACTAAATACAATTTTAGTATTAAAATATTATAAATATATATTTATTTATACCATTCCATATATGTGGTAATTATGAAATTGTATTACCCATTTATTAGAGATTCCATATTAATGTCATGTTTTGGGTAACAACTCTTTTGTTTTTTGTATATGATTTTATTTCTTTATGGGTCCTCTTAATTTTATAATGGTTACATAATCCATAAAATTATAGACATGAAAAAAATACAATATATATTTTTTGTATATTTATTTATATTAATCCATAAATATTAGATACAGAATGTTCAATACATCATTTATAAAGATGATAGGTTGTACATACACATGAAAACTATTTCCATTTTCACAATGGACTGAAATAAATAAAGGTAAATAATATATTACAATTATAGAATCATTTTTAGTTCATATAAATAAAATAATTTATTAATAATTCCCTTATTACCTTGAATATAATGTGTATGTGAAGAATGAATGACAACACTTCATGAAGTTGTAGTCCTCCACACATAGGAACTATGTAATAATATTTGTATAGATTGAAATATGAAAAAATACAGGTGATGTAATTATTAAAATAGAAAATTAATATGAAAACTATATTATATAATAATAAATCCATAATTATATAGTAGTGATAGTTGGTGATGGAAAATGAATATCATCAGTTCATGGGGTTATAGTTAACCATACATGGGAATGATGATTTTGTAACTCATTTGATGGAGGAAAATATGGATATTTGTCAATTACATAACATAAAATTATCTCTATATATGGAAAAATGGAGGTTATTATATCATCATGTTTTGATAGCACATTAATTAGTCAGAGGACGAAATAAAATAAAATTCCCAGTTTTTAATGATACCCCTTATTTGGAAAACAATATATTTGTTTTCACCAAAATCATCATATGATAGATTTATAAACAAGTCACTCTTCTAGTATAAATGAAACTATGTAATAAGTGATTTGGTTATGCCTGAGCTGTTCCAAGGGGTTTTCGATATGTGAAGAAGATGAGAGAGGGGGTTGACTTTATTTGGGAGGTGAGTGAAACAATTATCATTTTTGAAAATAAATAGATGTAAAAATATTTTTCACCTGAAAAAAGGATCCAAAGATTTTCATTATCGATCTTAAAATAATTGAGGTCAATATATGGATGATATTTTTAATTTTACTTGGATTGGATGGTTTTTAAACCTTTTATTTTTAGTTTAACTGATAAACCAAATTTTATCTACACTACGGTAAATACTTTTTATTATTTTACTTTTTATTGTGGTAAAAATTATCTTTGACCGTATTAGAAAATATAATTTTTTATTATTTCAAATCTGGAATAAAATTTTCAAAATTCTCTTCATAGAATTCAACGTGTAATTTAAAATTATTCTTAGAGACATAATCAGAAAGAGGTGTTTTGAAGAGAAAATCATTAATGGATTACAATGTTTTTATATAAATATTGAATATTAAAATAACTACAATTATAAAAATTGGATTAATAAAAATATATTTTTCATATTTTCCTTTTTATAATAATGCTAATTAATTTATTATTTTTTAAATTACATTAAAATATATGGAAATGATTCATGAAAACCGAAAAATTTCATTATTCATTTAAAAATATATCCTTTATAAAACTTTAAAAAATTCACACTAAGATAATTTTTAGATGTTGATTTTAAAAAAATTATTTATATTTTTTAAAATATATTTTATAAAAGTTTTAAAAATATGTTTTATTATTTTTTCACAAAATGTAATAATTAATTTTTAAAAAAATAATACGTTGGAAACATGTGATGCATTTTCAAAAAATTGAGTACTGTTTTTATCAAGATTATATATTTATATAAATTCAATATAAATAATATTTAAAAAATATTTATCACAATTCACATCTCATTATTTAACATCGAGGTTATGGAGGTCATGTTTTAAAAAATAATATTAATCATATATCATGTTTTGTTAAGGAATATTGTCTTGTATAACACAAGATAAACTCAGAATATAGTGTAACAAAAGTTAAAATCATTTTTGTATGAATCAAAATATAAATATTTCTTGTGTGTAAAATATATAAAATATAAAATTTATTTGAGAAAAAATGTCACAAAATATTACGGTGTAACATTTTTTACAAATACCGTAAATTTAAAGAAATCATAATGATATAAGTGTGATGTCAAATTAATGAAACAATTTTTATCTACGAAATATATATTTAAGGAGAAAAATAAATATTTTAAAACTATTTTAAAATATGGATACTCATGCCTAAATTTTGCAAACCAAAGTTTTATTTTGTTTTAATAAACAACATTTTTTAATACTTTAAATTTAATGAGGTTTTTCAATTATTCCATTAATATTTTTAATATTTAAAAAATAAATCTATCATTATTTTATTTAATTTTAACTAACATAATATAACAATAATCGATAATATAAATTTTTTGTACAATCATTTTAATACATAATATAGTTATTGTAGAGAAATAAGTTTTTCACAATATTTTGTGGACTTATATTAAAAGTAATTTTTTCCACATTCATAAATTTTATATAATAAAATTTATTCCAAAATTATAATCATGATATTAATGTAATATAATATGGTCGATTCCATTTTTAGACATATATAATTTCAATCATGGAAAATGTTTATCACCATGGTAACATGTGAAATGGATTAAATTGGACTAATACTATGGGTTAAGGTCTCAAAATATCATGAACATGTGATTTCATTTTATTGAATAATAATATTTCAACCATTATTATCATATATTATAAAATTTGGAAATCTGTGGTGGTTTCATATGATTATGACTTTTATTTTATTATGTTAGTAATACTAAAAAATATCACTCTCTCTCACGTAATTATTTTGGCATGATTATGATAAACATATAAATACGATATACATGATTATTTATGATACATTTATGAATAATAAATTATTGTTATGAATAACATTTATTATTATTTTTTGTACATTTCTAATTACCTTCAAGGAGTATACACCACTAAGTCAACACTTGTCCAAGAATGTGATAATCAAGTTAAATTATTTTTTAAAAAATTTAAATTAATATAGGTTGAATAATCTATAGTGTTAACTGAATTTAATATATTATTATAAATGATAATGAATAAAGTATGTTTTTATATTTGAATTAAATTGTAATATCGAAGTTTTAAAATTCATATTATGTGAATTGTTTAGAAAATAAATTAAAGTATATTAGTGTTTAAATAGAAATTAAAAAATAATTTATTAATAATAAAAATATTATATTATGATAATTTTGATGGTTAGTTCTCAAAAATTTAATCCATGGTTCATTTTTGATCAACTTTTTAGATTTAAATTTATATTCATGACCATTATTGAAATAATATTTATAAAGATGTCATTCATTTTTTTCATATAAAATGGGATTTTATCTATCCTTTAAAATTGAAATTACAGGTTTTTTTCTCTAAAAAGTATACCCTAATTCCTCTTTACATTTCATATAATGCATTAACATTCCCATTGTTTAACCATAAAACTGTCCTTTAAAGGCCTTTCGTTCAATAAAAATATAGATACTATAAAAAGAGATAATTATTTCTGTCGAACCATTTTTCATTTCAATCATCTTAAAAGTTACAAAAATATCTAATAACCATATCAATATAAATAAATAATTTTCATTAATAAAATACAAATAATTTATTTTAATGGTACAAAATGTTTTAATCTTTATTCAATAAAATGAAAAATAGAATAATATCTCTTTTAAACGTACAGACTACCATCTCCTTGATGTGATGTATTTTTATTCCTTACAGCCCCTCATGGATGATTATTTTGATGAATTTATAAGAAATATTTAAAATATTTATAACATTATTATGATTCTATAAATATATAAATATTATCTACCTTTTTACCCTCGCATCCATTGTAAAATTATAATGTCACTTTTTCATACATGTAGATTACTACCTCTATGAAGTAATGTGATTCATTATTCATATGTGGTTTCAATGTTTTGTAATAGTTATTTATTTAATAAACATATATGATAATATAATCTATAAAAACCAATTATTATTTACAAATCATTATTTTCATTAAATAAAAATGTAATGCATCACATGTACGTACATGAGGACTATTATCTCAACGATGTGATGTAAATCATTTATCATCAGGGACGTATATAGAGAGTTATGAATGTTTATGTAATGAATAAATATGATATTAATAACATTATATTTTATTCTAGTAATGATGAATCTTAGAAAATATACAATTTATCAAAATCATCAAACCAAACCACGTGTGAAAAAATAATGGTGAACACCCGAATTATCATTTAAATGAAGAATTTATAGTAACCATGTAATAAAATTTCATTAATGAATAATATTTAGTCTTATTAGTAGTAATACAGATATGTTTAGTATTTAAAAAAATAAAAATTTATTATACATGAATTTTTATCATGTAAGATGCAGGTTAGGACCTGAGGTAGGTGTTTATCATATCATTTTTTCATTTAGATATATGAAATATTCACCACTTGTTTTATATTTTTTAGGGTATAATCATTCCATGAATGAATTTTGTGATTATATTAAAAAATATCATTTAGATTTTCTAATCCTTATAATTTTCTCCCATTAATGACTTTTGAATTCAAATGGTTTCAGAATTATAAGTGCTTATGTTACAATGACATGTTTTATCTAGATTGTTTGGGTTTCAATTTCCATTATGTAAATTATCTATTCAATAACTACTAAAACTTATTTTTTCCACTATGGTAATTTTTGTTCTTTTGAAGTATTATTTTAATTTCTCTAATGTTTTTTACTAAGAAATATAGTCAAAAAAAATTGATTAAAATTAGAATATATTAATTCATTTAGTTAATAAATATTTTACATCTATATTCGTGTTCATAAATATTATTCACTATAAGAATTTATCTTAAAAAACAATTTGATATATTTACTTTATAATTCCATTGAATTTATTAAAATCATTTAAATAAATATTTTTTAATTATTTCTAAAATTCTTTTGGTGACATTATAAAAATATATGAAAAGATTAATATTTAAACATAAATTATATGATCGAATTTTCCCAGTATAATGTTATACATTCAACATTGGGATCCCTAAACATGTTTCAAATGATTTAAAATGAGAATTTTATTTTTATATTTCATAAATTACTAAATTTTTAGAAAATTTTACAATTGAATATGAGTGTTTCATCTTCAATTTCAATTATTATTTTAAATTATGTTAGAAAATATATTTCAATTAGTGTCAATGTTATTTAAGATTTTTTATATTTCATGGGGGATATGTTCTATGTATAAAATACATATTATTTTTATGGTTGGATTATGATTACATGAATATTAATTTTATATGATACATTTATTCCCCTGATTCTGTTAATATTATGAAAAAATAATGTCTTTATTGTACCATCCACTACCTTTCATTAGATGGATTATGATTATTACAGTTTACTTATATTTTCCTATAACCCATTTCATTCCCACTAGTTAATTTTGATTAGATAAAATGATTAATGTTTTCTATGATCTTATGTAAGACATATTTATGATTTTCAGTTCATGTGGGTTTGTCTTATAGTTATATATTTTTGTAATTAACTTGTTATTGATTTATATATCATTAGAAAATATAAACTAAAATGGGGAGAGAATCAGTACAATATGATAATCATAGTAGTTATTTTGTACTAATGAAATAATGATAGAGAAGAGTAAATCCTAAAAAACTATGTGAATTTGACACTATGCTAGTGTTTCTAGTGATCCTTGACTATGAATGTTTTTCTCGTTGCGTATGTGTATTCCAAAAAAAATTCTAATCATTATGATATTCTCTAATGGTTCATTAATGATTATTGATGATTCACATATCTTATGAATAAAGTCTCATGTTATTAAAATTATTTATTCCATGAATCTTCATTTATGATCTATGACTAATTAGGAATGAAATATATATGGGTTTATCACGCTTTCAATCTCATACACTCATATTTTCATTATATAAGATCATATATTGATATCTCACAACTATACCCTTACTGAGAATATGAGATCGTAGTTTTTTATTTCCATTTCACCAGGTTATGAGGGATGGTGTTATTTATGATATGTATATAAGGGTATAGTTTATGGGGATTTTTTTGAGATTTTAAATCATTGTTTAGGAACAAGATAATATGTGTACAATGGTAAAAATCCACATTTGGTGGGAAAAACTCTGGGTTTTTACGTAAATGTTTTATCCTATTAATAAAAAAATTTAAATTTTAAAGGGTAGGGGTGTTTGAGTGGAAAAATCTTTTTATATTGATATTTTATTTATGGATGGTTTATATTTTAACGTATTAGTTTTTATCAAATCCAATATGTTAAGAAAATGTTTTTGTCATAAGATTTTGGTGCATAAGTCTCTAGCAATCTCATATATCCACCAAACAAAAGGTGTTATCAATTTCATAATAATAAATCTAAAAAGGTTATTGATACTAATGACATGATAAATTATAAAACTTTTTTAATGGGTGTGAGTTGGAATAGAAACTTTTTTAAGTTGATAGAGATGATATAGAATTGGTTGGAAAACCTAAGAGAATTTCCAGAAATGTGGATGTTTTAGGTAATGGCCATGGAAAAGAATATGGTTTTACCTTATAAATATGATTATAAATTTCAATTTATCTATGCATGGGGAAATATTTTGTGGTGAAAAATATCATTGGTGATTATGGAAAATAGAATAAACAAGGATGTTGTTGAGGGAAACATCATGTACATAACTGATTTTTCCAATTGGTGTAATGAGTGTGAATGAACACTATATAAAAATTTATATTTTTTTGTGTTTCATATAACAATATATGATTCATGATACCTAAAAAAATCATGATTTTTTGTGATGGAAAAAATTTTACAATAGTTTTTAAATTCAGTGATATTCATTTATATATTTTTTTCATTACTGTTTAAACCATTGCTAAATGAATAAGAGAGTTTTTTATTTTAACAAGTGAAACATTAATATTTTTTTTATTTTTAATTATAAATTAATATTTTAATTGACTTAATTATTAATTCTTTAATATATATATATTTTTAGTTATAGTTTATGATTTTTCTATACATTATTTATTTTTTATGTATTAATAAAAGACATCCTAGAATATCTCTCATAATTAGTCTACTCCCACTCATTTTTTCTCAACATTCAATGTTTTAACAAATCCTCAAAATAAATTTACATGTATTAATATATCAAAAAATGTTATTTGAACTAAATTTATTAAAAATTATTATATTACACAACAACATTCAAAAGAGTCACACAACCTTACACTCCTCTCATTCATTCTCTCTTAACACTCTATATACAAAACACTCTACTAAATGAATTCAAATGTAATAATATGTTAATAAATTTTATTTAACATATTTTTTAAATAAAATAGACTATATAAATAACTAATAAATAAAATTAAAAATTCATAATGAATAAAATAATTATGAACTATTATTAATTATTAATATTTTAAACATAAAATTATTTTAATCAGTTAGTTATTAATGTTAAATTCATTAATAAATACTAATAATTGAATTAATAATCATTAAAAATAATTAATTATTAATTATTAATCAACAATTAATGAAAATTTTAATTATTATATAATTAACTTTTATAATGAATTGAATAATATAATTGATTGTATATAATTAATATTTAATAATATATTAATATTATTAAATAAATAATAATAAATTATTAATATTTCACAATCATTATTTAATAATTTCTAATTATTAATTATTAATTAATAAATTGTAATTTGTAAATAAGTAATGATTATTTCTTATAAATAAGTCCTCATTAATAATTAAAAATTAAAAATAATTAATTATAAATCATTATTTAAAAATAATATCTAATTAATGATTAAAAATTAAAAAATATAATTCTTTTTAAATAAATAATAATTAGTAATTATAAATAAGAAATAAATATTTATTTATAATTAATTAAAATTTTAAATAATTAATTGGGTGTTCTAAGAAAAGAATAATTGTGAAGTACCTGTTCTGAGAAATAAATTAGGTATTATTTGTAAAGGATATTATAAAGATGAAGGTATTGACCATGATGAGTAATTTTTCTATGGTTTCAAAACACAAATAAAAAAGGTTATCATTTACAATCAATACTTAAAAATAAACATAATATTGAAAATGGATGTAAATGATAATTTTTAAAACCCTAGTAAATTATATAATTATTTTTTTTATGATTATGATTATAAATTAGGTAGTTACATTAATGATAAAAATATTAAGTTATTTTTTTTCTCAAAAATTAAATTGATTTAATTAATATCTAATATTATATGATTATATTTAAAATATTAATTTATAAATCTATAAATTCATTATTATAAAATGGATATAATTTTTGAAATAATCATATATAAATTTACTTTGGGTGATATTTTTTGTATTTTTCTTAATATGTGGATTTTTCTGTGATTAGTAAAAAATACCAATTTTCTAAAAAAAATTATTTTATTTTTAATATATTTAGTTATTTAAGAGTTCCAATATTTTATTAAATGTTTCTATATTTAAACTAAAAAATATGTTGTTATATATAATTTACTTAATTACTTTCTAGAAAACATTATATTGTTTTTTAATATAATTTTTTTTGATAAATGATGGGGTTCTAGGTAAACTTATTTAAAATTAATAATGTTTCACCCAATTAATTTATTAACATAATTCCTAATGTATTATATTTTAAATTAAATCTATTGTCTATATATAATTAAATATAATTTTATTTATATACAATGATTCTAATTATTCATATATAAATTATAGAATCATATTTTTCTAAAAGAACTCTAAATAAAAATATTGTTGTCTCAACACCTCATCTGAATTAATATTAATGTAAAATTTTTCATTTATATGAATCAAATTTGAAAAAATGGATTCCATTATTGGAATCATGATTTATTATAAAATTTATTAATGATATCATAATTTTTTACTACTATTATTAGTGAAAATGGTTAAAATTAATCACACTGATTAAGGTAAAAATGATTTTACAATGTGACTAGACATTTAAAAAAAGAGGCCAAATGGAATAAAAACCTTTCATGAATGAATTTTATTTGTGTATATTGATTTTATATATTCTATTATACAATGTTTTTTTATTATAAGAGCAACAAGAAATATAAATTTTTTTTTTGGAATCCACTCTTTAAAAAATTTCAGAATTTTCCACTCACCCCACTTATAAAAGGCATTCCCATCTATTCATTAATACAAACTTATCATGCCATTTAAATTGACCAATACCAAACCAAATATGTGATTAACCTATAATATTTCATCTGAGGAGACTAAATTTTTGCAAAAAATATAACCATGTAAGGCATTTGATTCAAACCAAAATGAGTTACCTGAAAAAGAGGTAACATTCATCAACATGTATTTTTTAGTTCTTCGTTCACCATCGTAAATTCTTATAATGAAATTTTTATACAATATCCTTTGTATCATTAATATATTTTTTTTTGTATGATAATGATATTATGTATGAAAAAACATCTTCGAATGGGTCATGAATTATTCATTCATGTATACAGAGGATTACTGCCTCACGAAATGATATCGTTTGTTTTTTCCTTAAAACCACTAACGGTAAAAAATAATGTTGAAGTTACTATTTATATTGTATATTTATTATATTTATAATATAATTTTGAATTCAGATTCAATATATCATATACCCCCTTTTTATATTCCACACTTTATGGGAAATGTTAATGTCACTTCTCTGTGTGGATAATTACCGCCTCACGAAGCGAAGTGAATCATTTTTCACTAACTTGTTATATATAACTTAATAATGGAAAATATAATAAATATATACTATATAAATGAAATAATTTTGACATTTATGAATAAATGTATCTTTTTTTAAATATATAATATCATTTTATTCTTACCATTTCACACACTGAATGAGTTATAACGTCATTTAGGGACATGTGGACTACTACATTCCTGAAGTGATGTGATATTTGTTTTTTAATCTCCAAATAACATGAATGATATAATTAAGTATAAATAATTATATAATTTGGTATTTATTATATAATTATAATTATGGAATAACAACTGTTACATACCTAATTTTAATAGTGATCATTGGAATAATAGAATCATTACACGTGCGTTAGTACGACCTATCAACTTTTTGATCACAATGTGATTTCATTTTCCATAATAATCATTAATAATATTTTATAAAATTAAATAAATATATATATAATTCTTATAATTACTTCATGTTTATTATTATTGATATTTTTAAATAAGTACCCCTTTGACCATAGTTGACATACCAATGTCATTTTAGACACATAAGCCAAATATATTCAGAATATCAGATGTTAACATAATTGATAAATTAAATTTATATAAAATAGTAATAATTTATATAAAAGTAAAAAAAAATGAAATGGGGTCTCAAGTAATTAAATAATTAATATAATTTTATTTTTCATGAAGATAAATAAAAACATATTAATTCAGACTCAAGGTAGGGGGATTCATCAAAATTTTATTTCATTAAGGCATTTCATGATGATAAAAAACCTTTATACTAATATAAGGTGCATATAAATCCAGATAGACTTTTTATATTATGAATTAATTTATTCTTTTTTTGTTTAATGCTTTGTTAAAAGTTACTCTTTCATGCGAAAAATAGTCTTTATATTCCCAATGTTATAAGTGAATTTTATTCTTAATAAATTCCCATTTAAATTTTTCATCCAGTCTCTCTTTCTCATCAATTTACACATGTTAAAATGATTTTCAAATGTATTAAATTATCATAAAAGGATTATAATGTTCATTTTACGTATCTTTTACATTATTTCAATGGGTTTCAAAATGACTATTTTTTTCTTGTTATAAACTGAAAGATGACAATGTCATTTCATTCCGTCGTGATTGTTATATCATTTCTAGATTCTTTTTCATGATTACATGTTTTTAGAAATATAAAACCCTAATTCTTTTAGTTATATATTAATGAAAATATTTTTTTAAAAAGTAAATAAAATGGGAATTTTATGAAAATGGTATTTTCATATCTGAAAGTGATTTACATAAAATTTTAAAGAGTTTATAAAATGATGAATTTTTTTATTAATGTTGTGGTTCCTGTAAATTATATACAATGGGCGTTCCTAATAGAACTGGATGAGCCCATTATATCTCAAACAATGGGTTATCAAATCTAGATCTCCAATTATTTGGGTAATCTTTATGTTTACTGGATAAATATATTTAAAGTTGGTTGTATGGTAATTAAAAATTGTAATGGTTATTAAAGGATTATGTAAGGGTTATATGATATGATTACCTAAGGTACCTATATTATAACACCCCAAGATATATGGAAGGAATATTCTAAAATAAATTTAATTTATTCTATGGTTTACGTTTCACAAAACATTATCCTTAAATGAGTAGTGATTAAATATTAACACGACTATTGAAATAGTGATGTGTCCCTTATGAATAGTAATATGATTCTTAGGAAAATTAAGGTGATCATTATTATAATAACCACATCTGTTAAATTATAAATGATATTTATGTATCTTATGAATGAATATATGACATATTTATATCATGGAATAAGTAAATTAATGATAAAAAAAATTAAATTAAGTACATATTGACAATTTCATAATTAATATGATGAATTAAAATTGAATATATTTAAACATCATTTATTCATAAAATAATATATTTTTCTTATGACTATAATATAATTTTATAAGACATTATTTAATTCTTCTATCCATCACAAAATTTATTTATTATTTTAAAATCAATATTTGTTTAATAAATAATAATTTTAATTAAAAATTAAATTTATTTTATTTATAACTTATTATAAAAAAGTAGAGTTAATTTTATATTTCATAATATTAAAATTAACCAAGGGCGTTTTTTTGGTAATTATATAAAATACATCAATTTTCAGATAAATAATAAAACTATAGTTTTCACTAAAATGATGTAACATATATTACATTAATCATGATGTATTATTGAAATAATTAATTATAGAAATTAAATTTATGCTATTATATATTTCAATTAAAATAATATTCATTAACATAATATAAACTCAATTTATTAACCTAAAAATTATATTCAAAAACATATAGTAAAAAATGTTATTCTTTAAAATATAAATTTTCCTTTCTTTCAACTTTCCTTTTTAAAAAATTAATGAATTTGAATTTAAAATCTGTTTTAAAGTATTGAAACCATTTTATTATATTAATATAGGATTTATATTGTAAAAAATTCACTATTATAAGTTTCAACTTTGATATAATGTTTTTTTTATTAAATTCCCCTCCCCCCATAATGTATAAAAAAGCCCCCCCCCCCTTTCAATGGAAAAAACTCATTGCAGTCTTTTTAATGCCAAATATATATTGAAATATATCCTCATAAGTATATTAGATTACCTAGGGACGTTCTGGGGCCATATAATTCTAATTATTAATTGATTTTTAGTGTCGTACAAGTGGGAAAACTCTAGGGAAAGAGTATGTCTCTGTAATTTCCTCTCTCTTTTATTGTTCTCCTACATGTTTTTCCAATTAAAATAAAAACCATAAACTCTAAAAAATTACTAAGATAAAATTGTATTAATTATTTCAACCTAATTAAATTATTATTATATGATATATTCAAATTGTACACTCCTTTTTCCCGAACTTATGAAAATATCCCTTAAATGTCATATAACACCATATGGTGATATTGCCAAAAACGATTCTTATATCCAACTTCACAGATAGAAAAAATTATTTATAATATATATATATATATAATTACTTCTATTATATTCTTATTTTATTAATTTTACTAATTTATTAACAATATTTAACAAAATAGAGAAAATGCGAGGAAACATGAAATGCTTAGGAAATATACGATATCAAAATGCATCAATTTAAATGGAAAAAATTAATAAATATAACCCATTTAATATAAATAATAAATAGTTTTATGAGTGACTATAATTCTCTTCTAGATTAGTGTTTAAAAAAATATATTTATTTATTTTATAGGGATAAAATACAAAAAAGTTAACCGGTACCTAATTTAAGGGACTTCGTCACAATTTTCATTCCACTGATACATTCATGGAATAGAGAACCTAATAATTTTCGGGTAGTGTATATACATCCTCTTTGATACAAATTTTCATATGAAATTATAATTCAAATAAATATCCATATTAGTGTGTCATGGATATGATTATGGAATTTTTCATATACCATTTTAAAGGTGCTGTCTATTTTGAATGTTGGTTTAACTAGAGAAATATTGAGGAATATGTATCCAATACTCAATAGATGATATTGATAATGAATTTTTTTCATGAAATAAATTTGTGTATCAATAATTATTTAGACTTTTAAATACATGAGGGGAATGTTATAAAACCTCAATGTGAGGACATGTTTCATGAGGCAACATAGTTAGCGACAAAACATTCTGGCTTTTTTCTAGGCAGAATATGATGGTTATCTACATACAAAATTAAACCAACCTGATGGTATGATGGTTTATGTTTCAGATAAATGACGTCCAAATAATAATAATTATATTTATTCCACATTTAGTTATTACTTTCCACAAGCTTATCACATTGATAAAATCTATGGATGTATTCTCATTATTATTATTTTGGTGGCATGTGTTTTTATGTTTATTCAATTATTATTTATTCATGATTCTACAATATGTAACCCTTATTGAGCATTTGAACTAATCATTTCTTTCTGTACCTTGGGTGAGAAGATGAAATCTTTGAATAAGTCATAAGAAGTTTTTTTTCATTGGTTTGGTATTATACATAATTACCAAATAATAAGGGAATATTTTATGAATATAGTATCTTTAATACTATTAATCTGATTATTACATGGTGATGTGATCTGTTATATCTATTCCATTAAAATAATGTGAACACAAACTTTGGGCAACTAAGTTGGGGTAATTATAGTTTGTATCAAAGGATATTTGAAAGATTATTTTATAAATATATTTAGAAAACATATTTTAGGGAACATAACTCTAAGACATTCTTTAGGGATAATCATAGAATAACATCGTAAAATTTTTATAAGTTTATAGTAATTGGTTTATCATGAAAATAAGTCATTGTCTGGATACTGCAATTGGATGTTGTTATGGTACAAAGGTACCTTGTGGTAAAAACTCAAACAAGGTGTCCCAGGCCGGACACTGGGTAACTCGAAACATGAAAACAAGTCATAATATGCAACTTACTGGACACTCATGATGGATATATTTTTTATAAATCACATTATATTTACAACCCATTATGAAGGATTTAAAATTAAATATGTCCCCAATGAATCCATGTTTGTTATTATGAGATTTGATATTTGATTTATTTATATCTAGTTAAAAATTATGAATAATAATTCAAAACCTAATATAGTGTAACACATTGGCTAAATTGAGAAAATGGAAGGGACGTAACAATTACCTATGAAAAATTTAGGGATTTGCACACTGATAATGTCAATATATATAATGTTAGAGCTGAGAAGATCAAGGCAATGTTAGGATAACATACTTAGGTTATGATGAATAACCAAGATACACCTATGTTGGACCATTTACTATTGAAAAGTACCACATATTTTAGAGAGACTATTAATATAGTGGTAGAATATTAGAGGATATATTTCATTAAAAATATTTTTATTCTGTTTAGGTGCAATGAATATAAAAAGGAACTTCTCAAAGTATAATGTATCAAGGCTGAAGCTGATTAATGGTGTCCATTGATCCAGAATAATATAATGTACAATTAAATAGAAGATATGTAATGGAGAAATTTTATGTAAATATTATTCTATAAATACACCTCTAATGATAAATGAACTAAAATGGGGAGAAATTATATAGATTAAATAAAAGAGACTAAGGGAGTGTTGTGGAGTTTGAGGATACCTTAACAATATTACCCAGATGTTTTATTGAATATATATGTGATTCTGAAGGTACGATTAGTCATTTATTTGAATATATTAAACCAATTATCAGAAGTTCACTTACTTCTCAAATGTCTTCATTGATGTAATAGTATTTAGTACCATCAAAATGGAGATGGAATTTTCACAATATTATATGTTCAAGGGAAATAAAGATAATATGGGGTATTATGATAACCATGGAATAGGTGAATCATCAAAGAAGGAAAAGGGAATTAAGAAATTTATATTATGTGAAAACCATGGAAAGAATCCTCATGGTAATATTTTTAACATCATGGGATTTTGTTATAAGTGCAGAGAAAAGGGTAATAGAGATAAAAAAATTAAAGGGAATGAAACAAATTAGTGAGGTTAAATTCTTCAACTATAATAAAATCGGCCATTATTCAAATCAATGTCCCATGCAAGAGGGGAATAAACAATAGAAGATGCCATGTGGATATGATAAAGCTTATGGGATCCGCACAATTGAAATGAATGTTCCCAATTGTGGTTTAAGGTACATTAATATTAACTTCAAATTTAGCCAATGATATTTTTTTATTCTAGATCATTACACTCTTTTATATCTACTCAGTTTCCAAGTAAATTAAACATTTTTCTTTTGATATAACAAAATAATTATTAGGAAAAAAATATAAGGGAAGCCTTATTACAACAAAATTATCACATTCAGTCCCTTTAATGACACATAAATTTGATTTAGTTGTGGAATATATCATCACACCAAAAAAAATATTTTATATAATCCATGGTATATACTAGATTTCAAAATATGACATGATTATTTATGGTAAGAAAAAATAATTAACAATCTGTGAGGATAATTTAGAATCCCTTATCTTTTGAGTAGAACTCTCATCATCTGATTACTATCTAGATCTACCACTAGTAGATCTACTTAATTAAATTCATGGGGAGGAAGAGAAAACAACATCTTGGGATGGGTAATGTAATCATGGAATTTAGGATGTAGTAATTCTGTATCAATATGACGTTGTATCTCTTGATGATTTAACTATTCACTGCCTAGATTGTGATGTTGAATTTACTAATGATATAATCCCTGAGGCATGAACAATATCAATTACTATATACAGAATTGAAACTTTTAAATTAGTGGAGATAAATAAAAAACTCCAAGATATGATTTATAAGATATTGATTCACCCTAGAGTTTCTTTGTCTGGAACCCCTATTCCATTTGTGATGAAGAAAGATAGATCCTTGAGGTTATTCATTGACTATAATGAAATTATGGTTATTAAAATAAATAAAAAGGACCCTTTACTATTTATTGGTGATTTAATTTATCAACCTCATAGAGATACATATTTTTCAATGATTTACCTTCATTAAAGATATCATGAATTGTGTTTGAGGAAGGAAAATATTTCCTAGACTATATTCAGAACCAGGTATGTACATTGTGCGTTTATAGTAATACCATTTGGACAGAATAATACACCCACATTTTTATGTATCTAACGAATTTAGTGTTCAAGGAATATATTGATGATTTTGTTTGGTATTTATTATTGATATATTGGTATATTCCAAAAGATATGAGAATCATGAGAAAAACATACTGATTGTTCTGAATACTCATATAAAAAAATAGTTATATGGGTTGTTTATAATGTGTGAATTATAGATTCAAAATGGTCCTTTTTATGTCCATATTTTCTCTATGGATGGAATATCAATTTATACAGCCAATGAAAAGGAATTCCAAGAATATATTATGCTAACACACATAACTAAATTAAGTATGTTCATTGGTTTAGCATTTTACTATCAAAGTTTCATATAGGATTTTTCCCAATTGGCTATCTCATTAACTATGTTCATAAGTAAAGGGCTTATTTTATCATGGACAAAATATTATACAGATTGTTTTGAATAATTAAAGTTAATATTGGACAATGCTGAAATTCTAACATTTCCATCACAGAATGAAATGTTTGTGATATAAAGTGATGCATTAAATAATGGACTACGATATTTCCTTATGAAAAATAATAAATTAATTCTTTTCCATCCGGGAATTTATGATACATGAAAAATTAATCCAACTCATGATCTTGAGTTAGTAACTGTTATATTTTCTCTAATGATTTTGAGACAATATCATTATGTTGAAATATGAGAGTCTTATACATATCACAGGAGTTTGAAATATGCATTTACAATGAAATAACCCTACTTGAGGAAAATATGGTGTCTCTAGTTACTCAAAGATTATTATTTCTCAATACACTAACACCCTTTAATGTTAAATAATGTAGTAGATGCATTAAAAAGGATAGATCATGGACATATAACCAAAATGAGTACTGAAAAAGATCTTATATTCATTGATATAGTAAATATGTACTTCTGAGTTATTAAGGACGGGGAAACATCACTACTTCGTCAGATGATTTCAAAAAAATCATTACTCAAGAAGAAAAAATATCATAATTTGATGATGAGAATCTTTAAAAGAAAATAAAATCCATTGAGGATGGATGTTTGGTGGAATTTTTGTATGAGGATGTATTTACGAAATTTTGAGATAGGTTATGTATCTCGTCAATACCTGGGCTAGAAAGTGAACTATAAGATGTTGAACATATATCCAACCTCTATATTCACCCTTTTAGTACCAAAATGTATAGATATATTATTGATCAATTTTTGATGGATAACATGAAGTTGTAAATTGTTTACTATATGAAAAGGTGTCTAGTTTTTAAACATGTGAAGGTCATGGAACAACATCCTTGGTTAGTGATGAAACCTCTAACTATTCATATGTGGAATTAAGATGAAATTATGATGGGCATGGTCATAGGACTACTAAGGACACCTATAAGGGATGATCCAATACTTGTAATTGTTGATTGACTTACCGAATATTCATATTTCCATTCTATAAGATAAGGTTTACCCATTTAAGGCATAAAATTACTTTATATTAATGATGTTTTAGTACACAGTGGTGTGCAATTTCAATTTTGTATGATCCTGATTCCCGATTAACATTAAAAGTTTCACGACCTATCCCCCATGGCCCGTGTCATGACTACCCCAATCCCCCCATCCACAGGCTAGGGGTTGGAGACTACCACCAAAGGTGTATTCCCTAAAACTGGGAAGTCATTTCCTTTATAACATGTAAGCACAACCAACCAAGAACACAAACAAGATATGAACTCAAGAGAACTAAACAGTAAACAGAGTGAGCACAGTAAGTAAAAGGGGCCCGAATAAAAGCCCAAATGGAATGTTAAAAGAAACTAAATGTAAAAGAGAACTGGAACTGCTCTTGGATCGTCCACCACAAATCATAACTAAAAGGTAGATACAGCTCATGAACAGTCATCTATGCAGTTCTCCTTGTCTAACGTTTACCTCTGAGCTACCTCCAGTCCTGGTACCCTCGTCCTCAGTCAGCATTGTCTGTCGTCTTCACCAAACACAATGATGTGCAGGCATACATCATGCATGGGTGTGTATAACGATACTAATTAGGGAAATCAAGACCCTCAAGGACTCACAATTCCAAAAAGAATAAACGGAAAAGAAAGGAAACAATTGATAACATTAAATAGGTGTATTCCTATACATATACCTATGTTATCATGTAAACCCATCTCAATCATGAGGAAAACACCGAGTCCCACATAAAATCCTTAGGCTAAACGATTCCACAAAGCGAGAAATGCCACGAAGGCAAGTAAGACACAGGTAAGAAACATATAAGAATACCACCAAGGTATTACCACAAAAGAAAATTATCACACAGGTATAAACAAATCTCACACATGGTATAACGTAAGTACAGTAGTAGAGAGGATTAGATGTAAACTGAATCATCTTACTCTGTTATGCAGCTATGCTGCTGACACACAAAGGATCGCTCGGTGCTGACCCATATAGGATATTTATGTGCAAACCCATATAGGATCACTCGGTGCTGACCCACATAGGATTCCAAGGTGTTGACCCACACAGGATCACTCTTCATTCTTCACGTCACAGCCGCCTACTGAGTTCCCACACTATCCTAACATGTCTCTGGGAGGGTCCACTCAATAAGCCATTGGTCAAAACTCCAACTTCCATGATGTCTCATGAAGAAGTATATCAATGTTCTTCCACGTTATAGGGGTATCAAATCAACAAACGGTGCGTCAATCAGACGCCCTGTCTTGGAGTTATTGGCCATTTAGTCCCGAGGACCCGGTTGGATTTGTGCTCGATCTAACCCGAAAATACTTTAACATTACCCAAAACTCTGGTCGGTGTATACCAAAGGGACCAGATGAATCCATGTTATACAATACCATTGAAGTTTTGTCAAAATGATTCTTGGTTCCAATGTTATGGTTGTTAGAGAGAAAAGCTCGAAGTTGGTCTGGGTCTAGTCTGACCAGGTCAGACTGACCCAACCCAGCCAGCTGGGCGGTTCATTGGGTTGTGAGGGGCGTGAGGGCCTGCCAAGGGCCGAAAAAGGCCACGGGGCCACGAAGGAGGTGTGAGGTCATGGGGGCCACATATTGGTGGCGCATAGGACAGGGGGCCGCGATGGCGGCGTGTTGCTGAGGTGGATGCGAGGACGTGGGGAATTTCGGCCTTGGACGGTGAGAGGCCTTAGGGCGACTTGGTCGCAGGGGTGCCGCACGTTCACGGGGTAGCTTGGCTGTGAGGGTTATACAAGGTCTTGGGGTGGCTCGGCCTTC
The DNA here is from genome assembly GCA_963277665.1 of Viscum album. Taxonomy (NCBI): domain Eukaryota; kingdom Viridiplantae; phylum Streptophyta; class Magnoliopsida; order Santalales; family Viscaceae; genus Viscum; species Viscum album. The sequence continues at coordinate 2,056,119,713 of OY728133.1, read as the reverse complement.
AGAGTGCCGCGAGGGTGAGGGGTGGCGCTGTTGACTTCATCGCCTTCGACACCTTTGTCGCGGTTGATGGCTATCCTCCTCCATCACGAAGAACATAAGAATTCTCCCAATAAATTTGGAGAGGATGGGCCATTTATGTTTGGCCCACACTCTCTGCAATAGAGTGGGGGAAAGCGGATATAAAACTTGAATCACAAGAATATCTTGAATGGTTAATGGAAATAATTCCAACACCATTCGTACCTAGTTTGATTCATCGACGGAGGTCGCGGGGAAGGAGACAACGTTGTTTGGGATATGCGGATGTTGAGGATGTTGGTGTTCCCTCTATCGTCGGTTCGTTGACATTGAAGATGTTTCTCATCAATGATTGTCTCGAGGAAGATGTCAAATTCAAAGTCTGCATTCTTCATTGGAGAGATTTCTCCCAATTCTCCATGTTTCTCCCTTTTGGCAATAGTTTCCCCCAATTCCACCAAAAATTAATTACCAAACATTATAGAATATGTTGGAATAATTTCAAATTGGAATAATTAATTAATTTATTTGTTGTATAAATTATATAGGGGTGGCATAATTAATCAAGGAAAAGTTTAAAAGACTTCCCCTCATTTAAGTGGGAGGTTCAAAGGGGTTTAATCTCGGGTAGTACCCACCACCATAACCTCCCATGGGAGGTTTTAGGTTTGGTGGTCCCCACCTCCATATCCTCAATGAAATTTTTTATTCCCGAGGTCCCCACCTCCAACACCTACATGGATTTTCTAAATAAATTAAAAATAAAATGTTACACCATTTTTTAAATTTCATTCCCTCACGAGAAAGTGAAAAACAAACACCCACCCTCGACCTACTACAGTCAAGGTGAATGTCCCCTTAAGAGAATACTAGCACTGTGAGTTCAACAGTGTCCTCAGATTTCAATTCCGAGCACCGGTTCAAAAGATAAAAGTACATACTGGCATGTTTTATGAGCGTGCATAAAAAATGATCAGAAATTCATTTCGGGCACTCTAGGCATTGAAATCACACACCGTTAATTTTTTCGGACTTGTAAAATTCCCAATTAATAAAAAATATTACATGGAAAATATGGATCTTTACATTATCCCCACCTCAAGGCTTTACGTCCCCATAAGACACAACACAAAATATGGGTAGAAGTGGGGGTACTGAGCATGAATCTGAGTCTCCTACTCCCATGTGCTCTCCTGGAGGTTCCCGTGCTGCCATCGAACATAAACCAGAAGTATCGACCGTTCCCAAAGGACCCACTCTTGTGGATCCACAATATCAACTGGAACTTTTGTAAGAGTCTCCACATCGTCATCGTCCAACTCGCCATGGTCGATTATGTGAGATGGGTCGTGCACGTATCTCTTCATCTGGGATACATGGAAGATGTCATGAAACCGGTGAAATATAGGTGATAGATTTAAGTGGTAAGACACCTCTCCAACTCTGCTGGGGACCTAAAAAGGTCTGATAAACCTTGTAAATAACAAGTTGCCTCTGCGAAATCTTCAAAAAACATGTCAGGGTGAGACCCATAGAAAGACGTAGTCACCATTCTAGAACTCTAGAGGTCTCCGTCTCCTATTGGAATGAGTATTTTTTCTACTCTGTGCGGTCTTTATCTTCTCCTGAATGATCTGCACTTTCTCAGTCGTAGCCCATACCATATATGGTCCCCATAGTGCTGACTCCCCTGGATTAGTCCAGCACAATGGTAATCGGCAAGGTCGCCCATACAATTCCTCTAAAGGTGCCTTCTAAATGGTGGAGTGATAGATGTTTTTTTTAAAACTCCACCAAAGTAATATGATCCTCCCTGCAGCGACTGAAGTCGAGGAAACAAGCACGCAGCATGTCCTCAAAGGTCTAAATGGCCCACTCAGTCTGGCCATTCATTTGAGGATGGAAGGTGGTGCTCAAATAAAGCTGCGTTCTAAAAGCCTCATGAAACCCATTTAATAGATTTCAAGTAAAATGTGTATCACAATCATAGAAAATCATTGAGGGTACTTAATGTTTCCACATGATCTTCTACATATAGAGGCATACCAAGATATCTACTAAACCTTGCTCTCTGATTGTTAGGAACTGGGCCGACTTGGTGAGTCGGTCGGTGATCACCTAGATCGAGTCATGACCTCTGGACGTACGTGGACTTCATGTCAGGAAGCACATGGATATCACTTCCCACTTCCAATCATGGACTACTAAAGGCTGAACCAATCCAACTGTTACCTAATTCTCTTCCATCACATGTTGATTAGTGAAGAACTGATAGAAAAACTCTACAACTTCTTTCTTCATTATCGGCCACCATTTTTGTTTTCAGAGATGCTGGTACACCTTCGCCACTCCTATATGTACCGCTAAAGGGGATGTCTTCAACACTTCCTCATGAAGTGACACTTGTTTCGTGGTACGTCCTCTGAAGAGGATGACGTGCTCCCCTCTTTCAGAAAGTCCATCAGGTTTATGTCATGTGGATATATGAGAATTTCGTGTCTTGAAGTCAGTGTCTTGGAACTGTTCCTCTTAGACTCGATGATGATGTGGGGGAGTGACTGTAAGAGACTGAAGAAAACATGCTACATCTCTATCCACAAACAATATCTAAAAATCAGTCAACTGTTATGTCGCCTCGCCTAGTAGTTGTATACCAGACCTACTGCTGAGTGCATCTACTACATCGATCCCCTTATCAAGATTATAGACTATATTGATGTCATAGTCCTGGAAGAACACAATCCAACATCATTGTCTCAGGTTCAGGTCCTTCTCAGAGAAGATATACCTGATACTCTTGTGATTCGAGTAGACTATAAAATTTTCGCCCATGAGATAGTGTCTCCACATCTTCAAGGGGATGACCACTGCTGCTAACTCAAGGTCATGGATAGTGTAGTTTTTCTCATCTAGTGTCATCTTTCGAGAGCCATATGCGATCACTGCTCACTCCGTCATCAGGAAACATCATAGCTCGGTCCCTAATGTGTCACAGTAGACTACGTACCCTACTCCATTATCTATAAGGCATGATATGGGGGAACTAGTCAGCCTCTCCCTCAGCTCTTGATAACACTGATGTCAACTCTCCGACCACATTAAGGGTTTCCCCATCTTCATCAAGGATGATAGTGGTGCTGCAACTCTGGAAAATTCTGGTACAAATCTTCGATAGTATCCAGCCAGACATAGGAAACTTTGTACCTCCGTCCCACTTCTATGGTGGCTCCAAAGCATGTACCACCTCAATCCTCACTGGATCTACTAAAACTATTTCCTCTAATATGACATGTCCTATAAAGTGAACCTCTCAGACCTAGAACTGGCACTTCATGAACTTACTATAAAGCCAGTGCTCTTAGAGTGTGTCAAGAACTACCAGCAAATGATAGGAATGCTCCTTCGTAGTATCAATGTAGATCAGAATGTCATCAATAAAGACTACCTTAAAGCGATCAAGGTATGGTTGAAAGATAATTTTCATGATTCTAATGAATACTTCTAAAGTGTTGGTTACACCGAATGGAATAACCAAGAACTCTTAATAGTCGTACCGACATCTAAAAGTCATCTTCAATACATCATTGTCTCATACTCTGAGCTGGTGATAACCTGATCTGAGGTCTATCTTCAAGAACCATGGTGCTCCCTTCAACTAATCAAAGAGGTCTTCAATCCTCGAAAGTGGGTACTTTTTCTTCACGGTCACCTGGTTTAGTTGACGATAGTCGACTAAAATCCTCAAGAACCCATCCGCCTTTTGGGAGAAAAAAATCAGGTCTTCCCAAGGTGAAACACTGGGCCAAATGAATCTCTTCCCTTGCATGTTCTCAAGTTGTAACCACATCTCATGAAGCTCCGCAGAATCCATACGATACGCTTGTGTAGATATCGGTGTCGTCCCGGGGTATAAGTCAATGTAAAAGTCCACATATCTGCAAGGAGGTAGACCCAAAATTCCTCAGCGAAGAGATATGCCTATTGGTCCACCACTACAAGATAATTTGGACTCTCAACATCAACTGCTCTAAGGTCAAGGATAACAAATTGTTTAGTGATAGGATACACCCTTCTCCAGGTATGTCCATCCTATGCTGCAAAGGCTCCTTTCACACAGGTGAAGGAAATCCTGATCCCATCCTTGTGGAAACACCGTAAATTGCACCCAATACAGTGAATATGAGCATGGACTGTAGATAACCATTCCATACCCAAGATGATCTCATAAGGCATCAATGTCGCTACTATAAGATCCCAACTGATGCTCTCACCTGCTATAGTAAGCCCACACTACTGACACCAGTGCATAATCGTTGAATCATCTATCATAGGAGTCTTTATCTTTATAAATCGATCCAAAAGCTCTGTCAAGATCTTCAAACTCCGAGTGAGGGTAGTTTAAATTAAAAAATGACTTGAACCTGTGTCTATAAGTACTGCAGCTACGATGGAGTAGACATAGATCGTACCTCATATAATCTATGGAGCGCCGTAATAATAGGCCTCAACTACCTATAATTTATCTTGCCCCTATCCATCTACTCCCTGCAGTCGGGCTGGACCTCATGGTGGGGGATTGCGGTAAAATATCTAATCATCGCCCACAACCAGATGCACGTTCAGCTCCACTACCACATCGTCCTACTCCCTGCAGACCTCCTCGGTTGAACCTCTCTCTCTATTCTAGGGTGATCCATAAACCATATTCTATCTCTATGTTGGGTTAGATAGTCACGATCCATGTGAACATGCCCGATGCATGTATAACACAGCCTGGTCCTTCCACGACTGGCTCTTCCTCGTGTGCCATGCAAAACCGACCCTAAATTATGCGGTCTTCCACCTATAGGTCTTGTCCTCTTTTACCACATTGTCATCTGTCTACTACCAGCTACAGAAGACTATGCTACATGACAACTGGTGGTGAGTCTCACTACTAGTGAAATCTCTGTAAGAATACTCTCCACCAAAAGGGCTCTATCTAACACACTTGCATGCGTTAGGATGCTGAGTGAGATCATCGATGCCCTGATCTCCATCCTGAGCCGCTTCTCAACAGTTCGGTCCCTGATGAATGGGTCATGCACCATATCAGTGGATTACCATGAGAGGTCAGTGAATCTCACTAAGTAATGAGCCACCGTCATACTTTTTTAATGCAGATGAAGTAGCTCATGTATATGCACTGCGCGAAGAGTCACTGAGACAAACTCTTCCCAAAATAGGCTCCTGATGACTTCACTGAGAAGGGGTCACATCATCGTGAACTAGGAGTATGAAGCTCCACTATCTATCTGCTTCTTCCTATAGAAGGCTAGCAGCAAGGATCAACATGAGATTAGTTGGTGTCCCTACTAGTCGGAAAACACTCACTGTGGCCTCTAGCCAATCCTCAACAACAAGTGGGTTCGTCTCTCCCCTAAACCTGGGTGGCCTCTGGAATTGGAAATCGTGCAACGCGTTCAAGCGGTGTGTACCGTATGTTGCTGAGACTAGTGGAATCAGTGGCCAAATAGGTAATAGTATCGCTGGTGAGTCTAACGAAAAATTTCCATGCACCACGACATCATAGCTTGGTGGGATATCAGTGCATTTAACTCTCAGAACCCTAATTAGCTATCTTCATGGAGGCATCCCAAAAAGAAACAGGTGGGACACAATCAATATGTTACACATAGTAAGCTAACTCAAAGAGTTCACAATGATGACTCTTGAAAACACACATGTATTCAGTGTTTTTGTGCACTGAGTCTGAAATAAAATGTTATGGATTAGGTGTATGGATACGTTGGCCACCGCACCAACACTAGATACCATAAACTAATAACCAAAATCACTAAACATAAGACTATTACTATTTAAAAATATAATTTTTCTATTTTCTATAGTATAACCAGCTCCTCTGATACCAATTTTTCACGTCATGTCCCCCAGGGACCGTGTTGTGACTACCCCAATCCTGCCTTCCAAAGGCAATGGGGTGGCGACTAGCTCCAAACGCGTATTCCCTAAAACTAAGAAGGCATTGCCTGTATAACCTGTAAGCACACTCAACCACGAACACAACAAGATACGAACTGAATTGAACTAAAAAATAAATAGAGAGAGTGTAGAAAGTAAAAGGGGACAAAATACAATCCCATCTAGAAATTACAAAGAAACTGAATGTACAAGTGAACAGATACTGCTCTTGGATCGTCCACTATGAATCCTACATGATGGGTATGTACAGATCATGAACAGTTTCCTCTGTGGTTAACATAGTCTACTGTCTACCTCCAAGCTACCACCAGTCTTGGTACCCTCATCCTCAGTCAGAGCAGTCCGCCGTCTGCACCAAACACAATAAAGTGCAGGCATAGCTTATATAGAGAGAGTATAAAGATACTCAGTATTTACCCTGACACCTTTAAGGTCTCATTAATACACAAAGGATAAACCAAAAATCAATGAAACAATAGATAACCCTAATTAGGTGTATCCCAATACTTATACCAAATTTATCAAGTAAACCCATCTCAATCATGAGGAAAACATAGAGTCCAACTCAAAATCCCCAGGCTAAACTGTTCCACAGAGGATGAAATACAGAAAGGCATGTAACACACAGGTACGACACACAGATGAATACCACCAAGATATTACCATGAATAAAAGTACAACACATGTATAAAATCAACTCACACCAGGTATAACTTAAGTACATTATTAGATATGATTATATGTAAACTGAATCATCTTAATAAGTTATGAGGCTCTGCTGATGACCCACATAGGATTGATCGGTGATGACCCACACAAGATCTCTTAGTGCTGACCCACACATAATCACTTGGTGCTGACCCAAATAGGATTTCTAAGGGCTGACACACACATGATCTCTCGATGTTGACCCAAAAAGGATCGTTGGGTGCTGAACCACACAAGATCACTCTTCATTCTTCCCGTCACAGCCTGCTACTGGGTTCCTTCACTATGCTCGATTGTCTCTGAGGCGGTTCGCTCCACAAGCCATTGTTCAATACTATAACATCCATGAAGTCTCACAAAGAAGTACCTCAATGTTCTGTCATGTAATTGGGGTCTAAATGCAACAGAAGACGCGTCAATTAGACGTCCAATTTGTGAGTTATTAGACTTTTAGTCCCGGGGGAATGGTTGGATTCTTGCTCGATCTATACTGACCATACCACAACATTACCCAAATCATTAGTAGTGGTATACCAAAGGTACCATCTCTCTCCAAGGTTTACAGCACCATTGACGGTTTATAAAATGCGTGCATGCTGACAATGTTATGGTCGTTAGAGAGAAAAGCTCATAGATGGTTTCGGTCTGGTCCGACCTGGTCGGACAGACCCGGACTGACCCGCTGGGTCCGGCTGGCCCAGATGGGCGTCCCGGCACTCTGGGCGGCCTGGCAGGCTATGAGGGCTGTGAGGGAATGCAGAGGGTCACAGGGCTGTGAAGGCGGTGTGAGGCCTCGGGGGCCACAAAGCGGCTTTCACGGAGTCCGTGGGGCCACTAGGGTGGCACATTTACATAGGTACACCAAGGTCATGGGGTAGTTCAGTCATGGGGTGGCTCAGACATGGTCTACGTGAGGCTGCGAGGCGGCTCTGCATTGGTGGTGCCATGAGGTCATGGGGTGGCTCACCCGTAGGGCGGCTCAGAGGGTCACGGTGGCTCTGAGAGCCGCAGGTGGAGCGACTAGATCGTGGGGTGGCGTGCCGAGGTGAGGTCGCAGGGTGGTGTCATTGACTTCGTCTCCTTCTTCGCCTTCTTCACATTTGATAGAAATCCTCCACCATCGTGAAGAACACTAGAATTATCTCATAAATTTCTGAGAGGACTGGCCATGTTTGTTTATCCCACACTCTCCGCATTAGATTGGTAGCAAGCAGATATAATACTTGAATCACAAGAATATCAATAACGGGTAAGGGAAATAATTAAAAAATCCTCCCTACCTCATTCGATTCGTCTATGGAGGTTGAGAGGAAGGATATGAAATTGTAGGGGATAGAACGACATTGCAGACGTCGGCGTTCCCTCAATCTCCAGTTTGTTATCATTGAAGGCGTTCCTCGTCAAATATTTTCTTGAGGAAGAAGTCAAAGTTGAAGTCGGTTTTCTTTATTGGCTTTCTTCATTGGAGATCTTTTTACCAATTCTCCATGTTTCTCTCTTTTTCCCTGAGTTTCCCCCAAATCCACCAAAAATGAAATAGCCAACATTATAGAATATGTTGTCATAATTTGAAATTGGAATAATTAATTAATTGTTATCATGTATTAATTAAAGGGAGGTTGGAATAATTAATAAAGGGGAAGATCAAGAAACATCCCCTCATTTAAGTGGGAGGTTCAAAGGGGTTTAATCTTAGGTGGTCCCCACCACCATAACCTCTCATGGTATGTTTTAGGTATGGTGGTCCACACCTCCATACCATCATGAGGAGGTTTAATTGTGGTGGTCTCAACCTCTCAACATCCCCAAGGAGTTTCAAAATTAAATAAAATAAAAATTCTACACCATTTTATTTTATTATATTCTCTCACGAATAAGTGAAAAACTAATGTCCACCCTCAACCTAATGCAGTTGAGGTGAAGGAATTATTAACCGAATTTTGTCGTTGTGATTTCAACAGTGTCCTCAGATTTCAATTTCAAGCACCCATTCAAAAGTTAAAAAAACCAAATCAAATGATTACTGAACGTACCGAAAAAAAGTTCAGAAGCACATTCTGGGCACTCAGTGCATGGTAATCACACAACGTCAATATTCTCGGACTCATAAGAATCCTATTTAATAAAAAATTATATGGAAAATCCAGGTCTGTACTAAATTTATTGAGGATTCATCATTAGGATTTTGATATTGAGCTGTATATATGTAATGATTATAACCCTCAAAACAAAAGACAGTTTAATATGACTACTCAAACATTGGAACAGATTTTGATAACATTATCACATAACATTCAAGGTATGTGGGATTAGTATTTACCTTAAGTGGAAATTTCCTGGAGTAATGGTATCCATTCATGTATTCAAATGGTTCCAAATAAATAATTATATTGAAAGAGATATCAAACTCTAACTTGTTTGGATGAAGTTATTAAGAGAAAACTTATACGCTTAGTATATATTGAGGGGACAACAATAATGGTAAAGACAATTTAGGATCATATTAAATAAGATAAAATTAATAAAAAAAGTTATTCTTGAAACTCTACAAAGGATTTGTAATTACATGTGGGAGATCATTAATTTGTTAACGTATCTCAATGTAAAAGAGTATTAAGGTTTAGTGAGAAAGGAAAATTGAGCCCTAGGTACATCTGGCCATTTACAATTCATGAATGAATTTTATCTGTAGAATACCTATTATCAATCCCAAAGAGTTTCTCTAATGTTCATGATATGTTCCACATAGCATTGTTGAAGGGGTACATGGCAGACCCAACACATGTACTCACCTATGATGAAATATTTCTAGAATATGATTTGACTTAAAATGAAAATCCTACTAAGGTTCTTCACAGAACAGAGAAATTATTTAAAAATCGAACAAGTTTACTGTTAATGATTATTTGGATAAACCATAAAACAAATGAAGTGACATGGGAACCGAAGGATGTTATGAAGAAGAACCACGTAAATAAGTTTAAAAGGAAATATTCATGAAAAATTACTATGATGAAATATTTGTAGAAGGGATTAATATAAGAAAACCATGATTAACATATTGTATCTTCCTAAATAATTTCAATTCATTAGAAATCTTATATTCCAAACAACACAAAGATTTAAATATTACCGATTTAATATTAAAATGGCCATATAGATAGTAATGTCACGCTTAGGAATAGTAATGTGGACTTTATAGTACTAACCGCACCTATTATATTATTAATTAAACTTAGGTATCTTACAAATGAGAATATGAAAAATTTATATCATATAATAATTAAATGAATGTTTTAAAAAATGGTTATTTAAATGTTAATTTAAAATTTTATAAATAATGTAATGATTTTATAAAAATTAATTTACCCAAAATTGATTCATAAATTAATTTTGTTTCTTAATATTATAAAATGATTTTATAAGACCTTATTAAATTTTTCAATGTGTTGAAAAATATTTTATAATTTTAAAATAAATATTATTTCAAATAAATTATAATTTTATTTTGAAGTAAATTTATACATTTTTTATTTTTTTTCAAAAAATGTTGTTCATTTTTTTAATTTATTATTTCATAATTATCCAATTCTATTTTTCTGGTAATTTTCTGAAATACTTATACTCTCTAATGAATAATAAAAATATATTTTTTACTTAACCATTATAATTTAATTTAAATCATTCATTATGTATTAATTACATAATTAGAATTATAAATTCAAGTTATTAAATAATATATTAAATTTTAAAATGAATTATTAAAATAAGAAACCCCAATTTCCATACCTATAAGTTATTTTCCAAAACCAAATGTCAAAAGTGTTTTTTTAAAATATTAATTTTTCTTTTTTCCACATTCATTTTCAATAAATTAATAAATTCGAATTATAAAGGTGGTTTAAAGTCATACAACGGTTATATTATGTTTATATAAGATTTATATGGTAACAAATTAAGTATTATAACTCTCACCTTTGAAATAAAATTTTATATAATCTTTTTTTGTAAAAATCCCCCTCTTCTCATGTATAAATAACCCCTCCCTTCCCCGGGGAAACCACTAATTAAAATAATTATAATTCCAAATATCTACTAAAATCCTCCATATTATGCTTCTTATAATTCCCATGGACGTTTTGGGGGAATCCAAAACTAATCACTATGGTATATTTATTGTGGTGAAGTGAGTCCACGCTAAGGGAAGAGTAAGGATCCACTAAATCCTCCATCTTTTATTGTTTTCCTCATTGTTTTCTAAATTACGTTCAAAAAAATATAATCTAAAAATTAAATATATATTAATATAACATCATATTAATTATTTTATCCAACATCATGTATTACATATATGACTTATATAAATTGCACACTCTGATTTTTAGGCTCTTACGAAAATGTCTCATTAAAGGTCGGTTAACAACATTCTGAGTCATTACCAACAAGAATTATTATAACAACCTTCATGGATGGATAGAATTATTATATAAAATATATAAATTTTTAATTTCTTTTATTCTATTCTTCTAGAATTAATTATACTACTTTATAATTTACATTTAACAATATAGAGTAATCAAAGAGAAACAAGAAATTTTTATGTAAAACATGATATCAGAATGATACAATTTCATCAAAAACATCAATAAATATAACTCAGTGATTATAATTTATAAATAGATGTGTAGATGTATATAATTCACATCTGTATTTTTGTTTAAATAAATATAATTTTTTTTATTCACGAGGGACAAAAAGTGACGTAATTAAGAGGGAATTAAGGTAAGGGGATTCGCATCGATTTCCATATCATTGTGACTTACATGGTATTGTCAACCTAACCATTTTGATTTTTCCTATCTACTATCCATTTGAGATCATTTTTTATTTGAAATTATATTTCAATTAAATATTAGTATTCTTGTATCATCGATATGATTACTTTTTTAGTCGTATAACATTCTAATTATGGTGTTTATTTCTAATATTGTCATCACTATGGAAATCTTGATGAATCTATATCCTCTAATCAATACTAATATTTATAAGTAGTATTATTGATTAATTAAATATATTTATGAAGAATTAGTTTCACTTTCAGTGACAGGAGAGGTCCTTTATTTCCCCTCGACACATCGATAGGTCTCATGAGACAAAAAAACTTTAGTGATAAGCCCTTTGTGTTTGTTTCCAAAATAAATCAGACGGTTATCTACCCATTTATATAAAAAATATTGACAATATGATGGATCATGTTCCCGAAATAAGACATGAAAATAATAAGCATTTTACTAAAGCAATATTCAATTATTAACTTCTATGATTTTTTTTGTGAAAAATCTATAGATGCAATATCATTATTAGTTCATTGATCGAGTATGTTTTTAAGTTATTAACGATTTCATATTTATTATGTATAACTTTTCATTATCCACTTAATATTTACTCATGATTATTCTATATATAACCCTAAATGATCCTTATAGCTCACCCTTTTAATATTTTTTCCTTCCCAGGTTTAGAATATGAGATCATTGAATACATGACTAGAAGTTGTTTATTGTTTTTTTCTACTATATTTAATTACCAATGTAATAAGGGAAGAATGTATGCTTCAATATTACTCAATAATACATAAAATTTTCCCTTTTAATGTTGTATCTTGTATCTATTCTATTGTAATAAAGAAATCACCAACTCTGGGCTACTATGGTTAGTGTTATTGTGGTTGGTATCATAAAAATTTTAGTATAATCCTACGATAGTATATTTTGAAAACCAATTTTAGGGCTCATAACAGTAATATATAATTTTGTGATTATCATTGAATAATCTCAAATTTTCGGTAAGTATAAAGTAATTAGATTATCAATAAAATATATACCTTTCTGGATACTACATGTGGATGTGGTTCTGAAACCGATATACCTAGGGGTCACAACTCTGAAAAAGTGTCCCAGGCCATACTTGGGGTAACTCTGTACATGAAAATGGGACATACTCTTCACCTAGATTGATATGCCCGAGTGATATTCTTTGGAAAAATAAATTTATCTTTACAAATCATTATAACGGATTTAAAAGTAAAAATGTATTGAAAGAAACTATGTTTGTCATTATGATATTATCTATGTGATTTATGTTTTTCATGGTCTAAATAATGCACTATTATTCATAACTATATTTATTGTATTCAATTGTTTAGAAATGGAAACTAATGGAAGGGAAGGGAATAATACATGTGGATAATTTATGGATTTACAAACTAAAAAAGTCAACATATATAGTGTTGGAGTTGAAAAGATCATTATTAAATTAGGACAACATACATATGTTATGATGAAAAACCAAATTACAATTATGTTATATAATTTCATATGGAAGAATAACCCATATTTTAGTAAGCATACTAATCTAGTGGTAATAGTATAGTGGATCATGTTCCTTGAAATGATATTTATGGAATTGAGATGAAATGAATATGAAAATAAATTACTGGCAGTATATTTTCTCATGGGTGATGCTAATCAATTTAGGTATATTATCTAGAATACTATCTAAGAATATGATATGGAATACATATAATAGATAAATTATATGGAAATATTATTCGACAAGTACATCCCACATGATCAATGAACTAAAATTATGATAAAATCCCTAATCATAAGGAAAATGTAAAAAAGATAGTGTTGTGGAGTATGAGGATACCTTAACAATAATATAGATATGTGTTATGGATTATATAAATGATTCCAAAGATATGATTGACCATTTATTTAAAATAATTAAACTAATTCTCTTAAAGGGACTATCTTATCAAACATTTTCATTTTATGATGAAATAATATTATGTCCCATCGAAACCAAGCAGCAATATTCTAGACATTATATATTCTAGGGATATCAAGATAAGAAGAGGAATTCAGATAACCATGGAATGGATGAGGCATCAAATCAGAAAAAGTGAATGAATCTATTTCTATTATGTGAAAACTATGGAAATAATCATCATGGTAAATTAAAAAAAGGCATGGGAGTTTTCTCTATATGTGTTGAAATGATTCGTCAATATAATTATTTCAAGGGAAATCATCAGATAAATGATGTTAAATGATTCAAATGTATTGAAATTGGGAATTATTCAAATTAATGTCCCATGAGTTAGTGTAATTTACCACAAAATGGTCAATAGAAGATGACCAAGCTTTTGTGATTCCCATAGTTGAAGAAGAAGTTCCCAATAATGTGATGGAAGGTACATTATGTATATCTTAAAATTTAGAAAATTATTTATTTGATTATAGATCCTCAGAAGAATCTATGTCTACACATTTTTTCAATAAAATTATATATTTTCCTTTTGATAGAACACATGATTTATTTTTCGAAACATTAAAGTGAAATCTCATTAAAAAAATCTGCCACTAAGTCCCTTTAATCAATCATAAATGTTCTTTATTTTCTTTCCTAATCATCATACACATGAAAAAAATTTATATAATATTTAAAATAGACTAGATTTAAAAATATGATGAGAAAATATATTTTCATGAAGAATGAAATTACGATCTATGAGAAAGATGTATGATTCATTATCATTACAGTTGAAACCTTAACATCTGATTCTAATCTAGATCCACCTCTAGTAGCCCTACTACATAAAATTATTGTGGAAAATGTGTAAAATATATATATGGATGAGTAGTGTAATCATTTAATTAATAATGTAAAAATTATGTAGGAATATGTTGATGTATTTCTAGAGGAATTACAGAGGCACCCCCATACCGTGGATTTGAATTTACCATTTATTTAATCTCGGATGTGTGAGCAAAATCATGGACTCCTAATAAAAAGAAAACTATGAAATTATTGATTCTAAAGAAATAAATAGCGGATTTGAGTTATAATGGACTTATTTACCATAGTGTTTCTTCATTGGGAGCCCCTATTCTATTTGTGACGAATAAAGATGAATCTTTGATGTTGTGAATTGACAATAAAAATATCAATGATATTACAATAAATAAAAAGTACTTTATAACTTGTATTGATGATTTATTTGAACAACTCCATGGATTTAAATATTTCTGAAATATTTACCTTCATTCTGGATAAAAAAATTGTTTGTGAGAAAGGAATATTTTCCAATGATATCATTCCAAGCCAGGTATGGACATTGCGATTATACAGTAATTCCATTTGGAATTACTAATTAACCCAATGTTTTTATATATATAACGAACATAGTGTTCAACTATTATCATGATGATTTTTTCTCATATATATTGATTATATCTTAATATATTACACATTATATGATAATAACTAGAAAAACATGGGGATTTATCTGAAGATTATTAAAATAAAATAGTTATATTGGATGTTTAACAAGTATGAATTTTGGATTTATATAGTTTCTTTTCTTAGACATATTTTCTCTAAGGACTGAATCTCATGTTATCTTGTGAAGGAAAACGAAATCCAAGAATTACCTATTAGAATGAAAATCAATAAGTTATGTAGTTTCATTGGTTTATAATTTTACTATAAAAATCTCATCAAAAATAATTTCTCAATTAGTTGGCCTGCTAATAATTAAAACACATGAAGGGGTAATGTTCATATGGAAAAAACATTGTACAAATTTTTTTTAATATTTTAAGACAATGTTGTAAAATTCTTTAATTTTGGAAGCTTGGATCAATAAATGACCAGTTTTTGACATATAATGATGCATCCCAAAATGGATTAGGTTATGTCTTTAGGAAAAAAGAAATAGTAATGACAATTTCCTAAAGGAATTTGAGGACACATGTAAAAATTATCCAACTCATTATATTGAGTTAGAAAATACAATTTTTTTTCTAAAGATTTGATACACTATCAATATGTTTGAATATTTGAGAATTAATAAAATTAAAAGAGTTTAAAATAAATCATTACACATAACTAACTCAATAAAAGGAAAAAAAGACGTATTAAGTGATTCATAAATTATGATTGGTCAATACACTACCACCCTGGAAAAGAAAATAACATATAAGATGCATTATGAAGGAAATTTCACTGATATATTATCCAAATGAGGATTGAGAAATATCTTATATAAATTGATCTTGTAATAAGGGATATGAGGAATTTTATGAAAGATGAAACATAAATCCTTCTCAAATGATTTCTAAACCATCATTAAGGTAGAATTTGAAAATATCGCAATATGAACATGATAATCTTTAAAAGGTAATGAAATCAATTAAGGAAGGAAGTTTTGAATAATTTTTGAATGAGTATAGATTCGTGATAATTTGAAAAATATTACGTGTACCATCAATAACCGAGCTAAAAAGGGAAATATTATATGTTTTTAATATGTCACTATTCTCCATAAACCATGGTAGTACCACTATGTATTTAGATCTAAAAGAAATTTTTTGGTGGGAGAACATGAAGCTTGAAATTGCTGACTATTTGTCAAGGTGTCTTGTTTTTCAATAATTGAAGGTAGAGACAGAAAATCCTTAGTGAGACATGAAACCAATACATATTCTTCTGTAGAAGTCAGATGACATTATGATGGAATTGTCCACTAGTGTACCATGGAAACCTATAATGAATAATTCAATATAGTTAATTGTTTATCAACTTACCAACTTTGGACATTTCTTTTTTATAGGAGATGATTTAACTAATGAGTTCCTAGAAATACACTATATAAATGAAGTCGTAATACTTCACGGTGAATGTATTTCATTTTTTTTATCAAGATCCATCATTTATGTAAAAATATTAGAAGAGTCTTCAGAAGGATTTTGATTCTAGCCTTTATATGTGTACAAATTATCACCATCAAACTAAAGGACAATACGAAATGACTATTCAATCATAGGATGACGTGTTGAGATCTTTCTCAGTTGAATTTCAATGTATGTGGGATAAATATTTACCTTTGGTGTAATTATCATAGAATAATAGGTTCAATTATAGTATTCAAATGGTTCCATATGAAGCATATATAGTAAGATATTTCAAACTCAAACTTGTGGGGATGAGGTTGGTGATAGGAAATATATATGCCCAGAACATATGGAAGAGATAACCAAAATGGTAAATATAATTAAGGATCTAATTAAATTAGATCAATGCATGTAGAAGAGTTATGCTAAAAATGAAAAAAATGATTTACAATTATAATTGGGAGATCATGTCTTGGTGAAAGTATCTCCATGGACAGGTGCCTTATGGTACGGTAGGAAAGGTAAATTATGCCCTATATGTATGAATAATTTGAAATTATAGAACAAATTGGATATGTAGAATACTAATTAGTAATGACACCAAGTCTCTATAAAGTTCATGTTTTGTTACACGTATTATTTTTAATGAATTACATGTCAATACAAATTCATGTAGTCATCTATAATGAAATAAAAATAGAACTTTATATTTATTACTATGAAATTCCAATAAAGATTCTTGACATAAGTGAGAAATAATTGAGAAATTGGATGACTTGATTGGTAAATATTTTTGGATAAAGTATAATATAGATGAGTTAATGTGGGAAACTAATATTGTTATAGTAAATAACCACCCTCATCTGTTTAGAAGGAAATTGTCATAAAAATTTTCAATAAAGAAATTTCCAAAGAAGGGAAAAATATAACACACCATGATTCACAGTATGTATCTTCTTAAATAAATTCAATTCATTTGAAAAATTATGTTTCACACAATATCATGCTTAACAAAATAGTGATTAAATATTTAAATGACCACTGAAATAGTAATGTCAGTCTTTTGAATTGTAACATAACCCTTTATAATAATAATGTGGTATATGAGTAGTAACCAAATATATAAAATTGTAAATAAAATTTTGGTAACTTATTAATGTGAAGATGACATATTTATATCATGGAATAAGTAATTAAATGTTTAAAAAAAGTAAATAAATTATTTGTTATAAATTTTATAATTAATTTATTGATTTAAAATAAAAATTCTTACACAAAATATATTTATAAATTAATTGTTTTCTTTATTATTATAAGATAATTTTATAAGACCTCATTAAATTTTATAATGTTTCATAAAATAAGTAATAATTATAAAACCAGTATTATTTCTAATAAATGATGATTTTAATTTGAAATGAAATTTTTATTAATTTGAAGTTATTTTAAAAAAATGGATTTATGTTTTGAATTTATCACATCAAAAATATCTAATTCGAATTATTTGGTAATTATATGAAATAAATCTTTTTTATGAATAGAAAGAATATAGTTTTTAGTTAACCGATGTAACTTAATTTACATAATTCATGGTATATAAATAGAATAATAAAAATTATAACATTAAGTGTGGATATAATTTATTTAATTTAAATAATTATAACTAAAATAAAATAAACTCAATTTCTAAACATAAAAATCATTTTCCAAAACCAAAAGTCAATAGTGGTTCTTTTAAAATTAATTTTCTTCTTTTCTTCATTATTTATCAATAATTTAATGAATTCATATTATAATGGCTTTTTTGAGACTTAAAATTGTTATAATATATTAAAATATATATTATAATTAAAAAAACTCTATTATAAGTTTCACATTTGATATAATATTTTATTTAATATTTTCTAATGCAAGTCCCCATCTCCTCAAGTATAAATAAATCATCTTCGTTCCCATGAAAAAAACTCATTCCACCCTTTACAAAGATAAATATATGACAAGATACTTTATCTTAATCCACATTGAATACCTAGGAACATTTTTTATCCTTCCAACTCAATACACTATTGGAGTTTTATTTTCCTTAAATAAAGCCACACTGATGAAAGTGTATATCTCCATTAACACCTCCCTCTTTTCTTCTTATCCTAATTCTGTAACCAATTACACTAAAAACAGTGTAATTTATAAAATATTTTCATAGTAATATAAAATTATATTCTTAATTTTATACTACTACAAGTATTAAATATATGACATATTTTAATTTTTCACTAACATTTTCCTATTCTTACGAAAATGTCTCGTTAAAGTTCGGCTAATCACCTACGAAGATATTTCCAAAAACAATTCCAATAAACACCTCAATGGATAGAAAACCTGATTTAGAATATATATACCAATATTTAATTACATATATTTTGTGTTTATATAAATAAATATACTAATATATTATTTACATTTATCCAAATAGTGAAATCGGGGAAAGACAAATTTTTTTAATAAAAACATGATTATAAAATACATCATGTTCATCAAAAAAATATAATAAAATTATTATTATTGATATGTATTTGCATAAATTAATAATATTAACTTATGGATAAGTGATGTAATAAATATATGCTTGTTATACAAGATGGATAAAAATAGATTCAATTAAGAACAAATTAAGGTAAGGGTCTGCATCTAAATTTCCATTTTATTAAGACATACATGGTATTATGGACCATGTAATTTTTATTTTCTGTATCAAATTATCATTTTTGATATTTTTTTCATTTGAAATTATATTTCTATTAAATATCCACATTATTTTATATTGTATTTGACTATTTTTTAACTCTATAGAATTTTAAATGAAATGTTTATTTTGAATGTTTTTTTCACTGGGGATATATTGATAATTATGTATCCAATACTCAAAGAATATATTTATAAGGTATTTTTTTATTTAATTAAATTTATTTATCAATAATTATTTAGATATTTAGTTATTGGTGTAGCATGTTATTTCTTATAAATGCATAGATATGTCTCATTAAACAAAATAGTTAGAAATAAACCCTTTATGTTTATTTCCAAAAATAATCAGATGCATATCTACCCATCGACATAATATTCCATGAAGGTATGTTGGTTCTTGATACAGATACATGATGTCCAAATAATAATCGTTTTCTTTATTTACTCACTAGAATAGGTTTATTAGGTATAATTAATTATTAATCCCTTATTATATATGCATGCTTCTAATATATATAAACATTACTCAAAATTTAATCACAACATTTTATTTGTTTTCCATCTCGATATTTTAATGATGGGTTATTTTAATAAGTTACAAGAAGAATTTTATTTTCTTTTGTTATGTACTATGTTTATTTACTTATGTAATAAGAGAACCATATTTTTATCTAGTTTCTTTAAGACTAATAAACTTCTTATTCCGTGGTGGTGTGATCTCATGTATCTATTCCATTTTTAAAATGATTCCATTGACTCTGGGCTACTCGGATCAGTGTTGTCATATATATGAATTTTATATGCATTCAAATAAGTTTTAATGGAAATAATATATTTTCAATTGGTAAAATAAATTATATTTTTTATGGAATGGTATTTAACATTATGTGTAAAAAATCTTTCTAGACAGTTTTATTCATTGGTTTTAATTTGTTCACTAGACTAATGGTTTCTTGCTTTTGGTATCACTTAGTGATATTTTTTATGTTCATCCTACATTTGAAAATTTTTTCTTATGATTTTAGGATTGGTATGATATTGATATCCTTTATATTGAAAGCATTTATGATTTTTTATGAAAGGGAATAATTTTTTTATAATGATTTTTATGGTGGCATAAATGGGTATAAATTTAATGGATCTTGTTTTTATTTTATGGTTTTGTAATGTATGATTTACGGCCTAATTATTGAAAATTATAAGCTTGAAAATATCCTCAATGTGAATGAAAGTGAATTATTTAATAAAACACTAGATTATGATTTGTATTATTATTTTCATTATAGTTTGTATAAGGGGTCATTTTAGATAACATTATAGATTAAGATAATGATAATAGTATGAAAAAGAAATATCTTAACATATGGACAAGATAAAATATTATAAAACATCAGATAACTATGTTGAGTCATCTAAACTGTTCCTTTTAAAATGGTTGTCTACATAGGGAAGAGGGAAGTCGTAATTGGATGACAATGAGGGGAAGGAAGACATCCAAATCCATATCTCGAGATAGTTGGAATCATAAAAGGACAGTTATTTGTATTGATGGATTAGTTGAAATAATAGATAAATTGTGGTGTTATTTATGTTATAGAGGAACCAAATCTGACATGAAATAACAATTCTATTGTGGATCATTTCATGATTAAACATAACCCAAATTTCAGTATATTTTTTTACCTCATGATATCTAATAGATGTATCAGTACAGTAGAATGAATTTTTAATATCATTGGGTGTTTGGAAAGTCAATACAAAACTATTGTAATTTATTATTTTTAAGGTGATTCCCATAAATATTGGTCTTTTATTAATAATGATAGAGAAAATTAAGATCTTCATTTCCTGGAATGGTAAATATTTAAGGAATTATTTCTTGGGAAAAATTTTCCTATGTTTATTTCAATCCAAATGTAAATACTATACCTATAATTGAGGTAAAAATATGAATATTTTGTAGCTAAATATGAAAAATACTACACAATATTGGTTAGGTACATGTCAAATTTTTTCTGAGATGCTGGACATAAATTAATAGGTTTTACTGAGGATTTAAACCGTGTATATGAAAATCAATATCAACATGGGAATTGAAAATCTATGAGAAGGTTATTCATTGTTCCAAAAAGTTTAAGGTTTATTTTTTTAACGCTTATGTTCCTCATGATTACTAATGTAATAATTAGTTTCAATGGATGGTGATGGGGAAAATTAATTCTAGGAATTATAAGTGTATAAAATATAAGTTCTCATATTTTTTTAGTTTGGTGTATATTTCCTGTAGAATATCTTATTTAGTTTGGAATATTTTACTAATGTTAACCATTTGGCCACATGGCATGAAAATTCATGGAAAAGAATAATAAAAAATCAATTAATTGGGAAATCAATAGAATTATAATTGTATGATGTTTTAGTTTTAATGACTTGGTCCATTATTTTAATTAATGTTTGAAGTTAGTCACATGGGATGTAAATAATCATGATCAGAAACAAATGGTTGTATAAAGTTTGTTTTATACTACTACATATGAGGTTATGCCATTAAATGAATTTGTGATATGTATGTGACTTGTGTACTCGAATTACACCAATACCATATTTGACCACTAATGTTCACATTACATAATTTCTGAGAAATTGACATGTAAATTTGGAATATAAAATCCTGAAATTACGATAGAAAATTTGGTTAAAACATTTTCTGGAATTTTTAAATCAACCATCAATTATATAAATCATCATGTTGTTTTTTGTTTAATGATTTAATTACATTGAAAACATACAAATAATATGAAAAACTTATTAGTGATAACAATTAATGTTACCAATATAAAATTGTTTCAAAGAAAGGAACTATTTAAATTTGTGGTGTGAGAGTAGTAAATAAACACATAGAAGTTATTCTAAATGATTTTCCTAACGTTATTTCTGACTGAATGGTTGAGATTAATGTTTAATTAGTACGTAATGATAAGAATTTTTCTAAACCCCCTGATTGAAATAATCATATTGAACTTTAAAATTTTAAAAATCAAAATTAGGTTTTATTAGAAAATGTTTTCATTCGACTTAATACATATCCAATGGGGTAATTTTACCATTTTTGTTTAAAATGGAGATATTTCAATGACAGTTTTCATTTATTATATATCCTTGAGTTTCATCATAATTTAGAACAAGATTAATTTTTATCATATTGATTATTTTTTTATCTTCTCATGGGAGCACATTAATTTTCAAAGGTAGACCAGTGTATATTGATCCATCAGTTGAATGTGAAGGAAGAAGACATTTAAAATATTTCATTTTATACTATATATAAGAATGCTGAATTTGTAGATACACCTTTTGGGTTATATAAATCATATCTTAAATTTTTGGACCTTGTGAAAATAATTATTTTTATGTTATTATAAAAATATTTTGATGTGTTTATTGATGAAATTTTGGAATATTATATATGTCATGAGGAGAATGAAATAATCCTAAGTATTTTTTTTGACAAAATAAAAAGAAATGAAATTATATGGGATGTCAGTTTAGGGTGAATTGAGGTTGATCATTTTATTACATAGTAATATTGTTTCTAAATATGGAATAATTATTGACCCTGATAAAACACATTTCGTTGATTAATGTTGAAGACCCAATAATGTAATAATGATTCATAGTTTAATTTTAATAGTGGGTTACTATAGATGGTTTGTTTAAATCATTTCTTATTTTATTACCAATCAAATAAAATAACATTAAAAGGATTTAATTTCATCTCAAAAAACAATAAAATTGTTGTTTCTAGGAACTGAAAAGAAGATTGGTGAATGATCCATTTTCCCCACCATATATTATAAGTAAAATATTCATCTATAATAATGATTTATTGAATGTAAATGGTTGTTTACTAATGTTTAATGATTATTTGATTGATTGTACTTCCTTGTATTTAAAAACATGTGAGTTAAATTAACGTAACTATTAATTGAAATTAGCTATTGTGGTTTTTTTCATTAAAAATATGGAGGCAGGACCAGTATGGAGTAAAGGTTGAAATATATACATATCACAATAGTTTTAATTATATATTCACTAATAATGAACTAAAAATGAGATATGAACGATTTCTACAAATAATCAAGGATTAATATGCCACAATTCATTAACATCCTAGAAAATAAAATATTGTATAATTCTTTTAATCAAACACTATTGTTTTATTAACTGTGTTAAATTTTTAACTTGAACCTTTAGTAAATAATTTGATGAATTTTGTCCAAGAATTTAATTTATAATAACATCCTCTATTTTGTTTCAGGTTTTAGTAAATCCAACTATGCTGTAAAGAATTATGAAATCTCATTAGGAGGATCAATTATTATAGGAAAAATTAAAATATGTTATAAAGGGTATGTTCCTTGATTTAAATATTGATGAAGAAGTTGATTTATGATTTATAAAAGGATTATTTTTTCCTTGAGATTCCTAATTGTCGAAATGGTTATTGACTGAATCTCATAGTTCTTTATTTTCCATTCTTCTTGGAAGTACTAGGATGTAAAGATACCATTGAAGGTATTACTAGTAAAATTTAATGGAAATAAAAATTATTTAATTTACCATAATGTTTTTGACATTTAAGAATGATAATTGATAACAACAATTTAAAGAAAGGATACTTCAAACTTTCTCTTTTTGAAGTGGAAATGGGGGAATATTTCAATTGATTTCATAGTTGTTTTTCTAAATATATCTCAAGGTAATGATTTCAAATTGATTATTATTGATCGATTAACTAAATCTAAACATTTATTTTCCATTCCTGGTATAATGTAATTAGATCGGATTTCTAAACTATATCAAAAGTATTTTTTGGTTATATGGAGTAATTCTCTCAATTATATCATATCATGATCCTAGATTCACATATAATTTTTCGAACGAAGATAGTTGGTCATGGGGTACTGAATTAAATTCTAGTACGACATTTCATCATCAATTTGATCGATAGTTTGAATGGACTATTAAAAATATGGAATATATGATACATTCATTTTGAATGGATTACTAGGTATGTTCAGATCTATATCATTCTTTGGGTGAGATTTCTTATAATAATTCTTTTCATTCCAGTATGCAGATGGAGCCATTTGGGGAATTATATAGAATGATATGATGAACTACATTATATTAGGATGATTTAGGGGAAAAAGATTAATGGGACCAGATTTAGAAGACGGTACAAAATATAATTTTTAGCAGATTTAGTGACACGTGAGGATTGCTCATTGTAGAAATTAATGTTATACAATAAACTAGAGTAATGATCATTCTTTCTAAGTTGGTGCCATGTTTATATAAAATATTATCTATGGAAATGTGTGATGCGTTTTTATAATAAGGTTATGCGTTGACCAAATTTCATTAGATTGTATGAAATCGCATGGAAATTTGAATCATTTTCTTACCATGTTTCTTAACTGTAGAGTTTATCTAATATACAAAACATATTCTATGTTTCAGTGTAATGGAAATATGTTCTAGATTACTCACATGTTTTTATCCCTATGGAAGTTTAGTTGGAGGAAAATATTTCATATGTGGAACATCAATTTAATGTTTTGGAAAATAAAGATAAAGTGATTTACAATAAGGTAATTAATCGGGTTCTGGTTCAATAGAAAAAACTATATGGTTGAAGAGGAAACATGGTAATATGAAAAAAAATTGGCGGAAAGATATCCCCATTGATTAATAAGTGGAGATAATTTTGGGGTTGTAAATCATAAAATAATGGAATGATAAAAAAACCAAGGTAATGATATAAAAAATCATTTTCACATTTAATAATATGAATTAGATAGTTACATTAGTTTTAAAATTATTAAGTAATTATAATACAAAATGTAAATTATTTTAATTAAACACTTTTCATATATAGTTATATTTAAATAAATAATTTATATCTTTTATAATTTTAATTTTATATAATGGATAAAAATTTTTATATTACCATATCAAAATTCTGTTTTTTGAATTTTATGTTGATTTAGAAAATATTTATTTTGCCTTAAATTATTGAAAAATAACGATTTTTCTGTAAAAAACTTTTATTTTTGATAAATTATGTAATTTTAGAGTCACAATTTGTCATTAATGTGACTAAAAGTAACCTTAATTATTATTAGGATTTATTTAATACACTTATATAATTTTGATTCATCTTTATATTAGTTTTTAATATGTATTTGTTTTTTGGGTTTACAGATGGGGTTTTTTAATAATTGATTTAAAATGAATAATGGGTTGCCTTTCTAATTAATTAAAATAATAATTAATTTACAATTTTTTAACTGAAATATATATAATATATATAATTAAATTTTATTTTCTCTATATAGTTATTATTATTAGTCATATGGTTAATATAGAATCATCTTATTCTAAAAAATAGACTTATTATAAAACCATTTTCTTGTCGCATCTATGGGAGTAATATTAAATAAAATTTCTCAACTTATTTGATTTAAATTTGAAAATATTTATTCTATATTTGGAATAACAATAATTAATTAATTCTAATAAGGTCATCATAATTATTTTAAAAATTGATAACAGAAAATTATTAAATGTAATCACATCGATTATTGTATAAATAAGTTTACTATGTTATTATACAAAAAACATATGGGGCCAAATGACCTATAAACATGGAAATATTCAATTTTATAAAAATTTTAGTCTTTAAAACTTCTTTTATGATATTTAATTCATTATTTGATCCACATTACATTGAAAAAAATTAATGGAATTCATGCTTTAAAACTATTACATGTTTTCCACTCACCCCACTTATAAAAATACCTCAAAATATCGTCCTATCTTCACAACTCTAAAACCATTTTTCTCAATAAAACTTCAACACCCCAAGCTTTCACGGTACTCTTCTCTTTGAATAATACAGTAGCGTGTGTTGTATGCAATTTCAAATTCTAACACACACCACAACCAATCAAACTAGCTGTTATGAATAGTAACACCCACTTTTTGAAATTTTTATAAATTTTATCATGGACTTAATTTTTGGATTCGGAATATCAAAATTATCTTAGGGTGAATTTTTGGTACTTTTCTGATAACTTTCATATTTTGATTAATAGTGAAAATTACTAAATTTTAAATAAAAACATTTTTTATCAAAATAATTAATAGTGATAGATTATGAATTTGAGTAGTTTTAAAGTGTATTTAGAATATATTTTTACCTTTTAATGCAGTGTTGATCATTGGACATATCTTCACATTTAAGTCGTACATAAGATAGTGCAAATCTTTTGATAGTTATTATCTCTTAAAAACACCTTTTTTGTTTTAACAACGGGAATTAATTTTAAATTAATTTTTTCCACTACTGTGTTTTGAATTTAGAAATATGGGTTATATATTTATAACCAGGAGGTCCAAATTTTTTAAATAGGTATCTTTTATTTGTAGACATTTTGAATAATTATTTCAGTCAAGATTTTATTTACCATGGTTAAAGGGTAAATCTAGTAAATAAGGGTAAAAAATAATATTATAATAATAATAAATTACCCTAAAACGTGTCCTAAACATATTGGTTGATACATGTCTTACAATGGTCATTTTCAGGTAGATTTTGGGACCCCACGAATCCACTTGTAAGTGATAATGAAACTTTATATTAATTAAGTTAACGAAAATACAAAAATGACATAAGCATATATGTTATAAAAAAACAATTATTACAGAAGGTTAAATATGTTTTATTTTCAATTATAAGTATTCATTAGAAATCTAAAAGTATTTCCTACATAATGGTATTTTATTTATATGTTTTATACATTTAATAGTTAAATTTATTTATGACAAAATAATGATACATTATTTTACTTATTATTGAAAGAATCATATAATTAGTATTATAAATGTTAAAATAAATGTAATTTAAATGTTTTTATGTCATACACTAATTTTATTGGTTAATATGACCTGTTATATTTCTTAAATGAATTTGGTTCAAATTAATAAAGTTGTTAAGTCTTTAAAAAAATCCCTTATTAAATATTGTCAAAATCGACATAAATAAGTTTTTAAATCAAATCATATATTATTAATTGATATTCTATTCCTAAAAATCTATGGTTCGACCAAATAACATATATAATAATATTTTTTTCATTAATGGATCACTTGGGGGTCCCTTGGGAATATATAGTATGTTTATTAACTATAGAATATAAAAATAAAAAGTGACGTGGAAAATATCAAACTATTCAACTAAGAGTTAAATAAGAAATATAAAGTTAATATAGGGACCCAAACCTGTCTAAAATCTATTGGATGAAAGGATTTAGACCCATCCCCACCTTATCCGAGAAATAAGTCACTTTGGAGCCATTATAAACTGAATATGATAGAAATAATATTTCAAGCTTTTCCTATGGTTCCTCTCACCCCTCTTATAAAAGAGAACTTCCCCTTCCCTCTAATTCACACTTTCGATGCCTTTTGTCATGTCCAACCCGGGCAAAATATTCTCTCATATACCCTCACATCAATATATAGGCGTTAGTTTGATCAGAAATCCATCCTAAGAATCCCTTTTGATCAAATAAAAAGGAAGAACCCGAAGAAGAGGTAATGTTTTCACCACCCTATTTCAAGTTCCTTTCTTCATCAACTTCTCCTTTCTTTGTTATTTCCATTCTAAAATAATAACTCCAGTATCATCTATATTCTATGATATTATTATAAATATGGTACAACCATATTCAGTATTCTATCCATCGTTTTAATGACATGACACCATACGTGCGTACGTACGGCTTACTGTCTCCACATCGTTGTGTAATTGTTATTCAAAACATTATTATTTGGATGGGTATGAAAATGATATGTAATTCAAGTAAATAAAAAAATATATCATTATAATTATTCTGTATATATGATATTCAATCCAATTACATATTACTTATATATTAATAGAATGATATTGTCGCTCGTGCGTACGTAGGACTACCGTCTCCATGAACGCGATGAGATTCATTCCCCATCATATCCATTCATGTATAATTCTCATTTTATGATTAAAAATAATGTTTAAGGACTTGATATAATTCTGGATATGAATAAGATACACCCTATGGATAACAAACACGGCTTCTGTAAAATAACATATAAAAGAAAACGAGTAAGTGAACACCCGAAACGACGATAATACTAAAATATTTTTAACAAACCAATGGTAATGATCTTATATGATATCATATTATTGTATATAATTATTTTATAATTCAATAAATGTTATTTAAACATTATATAGGATTTTAACCTACCATTTACCAAGGAAACATTACAAGTAAGGGGTTTCTTATCTCACTTTTAATTCCATGTGATTTTTATTGTTCACCACTTATTTATTTCAGGTTGTGTGTGTACTTCCCATGATCTTATTCATTGTGTAATATAATTTAATTTATGGATATTTACATCATCATTGTATGATCTTTCTTTCATGGGTGTATTTTTCGTAAGTTACCAAATCGATAATGGAATTTGAAATTTCAATTTCTACTCATTCATCTTTATGCATACTTCATTTAATATTTTACTCCAAGATTATGTGTGGAGTAAATATTGATTTTCTTATCTAATAATTTCCACTCCCCTTTCTATGGATATACTTCTGATACACATAATCACTCTGTTGATAAATTCTCAATTCATCGATATGAACTTTATAAGAGTAATTTTAACTCAATCTCCATTTGTTGAGTTAAGCACCCAATTAATTGGTGTTGTTTTTAGAAGAATATGTGTGATTTTACTCTGATTGAATTTCACTGACTATCCAATCATATTTAGTGTATTTATATTTTTCACACAAAATTATTTCTTTCATTTATCCTTATCGTATGGATACAGTCTTTATAAGAGATTTCATCTCAATCAACATTCCATCGAGACTTCTTTGTTATTATACACCAAATCACTTTTATATGGTGTATATAATGTACATTGAAATAGTGTATCATGATTCCCTTTATTCTCATAATATTACAATGTTTCGATTACCTCCATTACGTGTCTGCATGTGTCTCTCTTTTGGTTAGGAACTCTAACAATAATATCATTTTATATGTTTTAATGATTTATTATTCAAAATCATTATCATTAATGTCCATGTTTTAAAAATAGTTTAAAGTATTTATTTATATAGACTTTAAAGTTTTAAAATTAAAATTCCATTTAAATGTTTCAATGTGGTATGAGACACTTTGATTAAAAAATCATTTTTAAACAACTTCATGACAAATAGTGTGACTTTTAAATGTATTTAAGAAAAAAGGGATATTTCTCTCAATAGTTTGATGATTATTTTAATGTATGTCAAGATACTTCATTATTATCGATTGAGGTTAATATATTACAATATTATCTTCTAAATTGTATTGAATGAGTTATATTTGAATGTGGATGTGCTATTTTTATATCATTCATGGTTTTTGGAAGAAGTATTGGCATTTCGTATGTTTGTTTTAATATGAATGTTTCTGTTATGTTTCAAACTTTTCAGATGAAAAATTCATTGGACATTGTAAGTGACGGGTGGTTCCCCCTAGAGCTCCTCGATGAATCGAAAGGTCTCATTAGACATACTTGTGTCTTGGCACAAGGCCTTGACAAAATCTTATTTGTAGTCTTATCACAAGGCCTTGAATATGTGGTTATGATAGTCTGGAATTATGCATTCATTCATTATGAAAGTGGTTATTGATATTGCATGTGATTATTCAAAAAGTATAATATCCATGTGAATAATTAAATGGAATTAATTAATTTTATTTCTGCTATATTATGCTGAAGTTCAATTTTAAAGGCTTTTGTTTTAGTTATACATTGCCTTAAATGTCTATGCTTATTTATGAAAGTTTCAACTATATTGTTATCCTTAATAGGAATCTTAACACACCCCTTTCTATGTTTCATATTTTCCCAGGATATGAAGAATTATATTATAAATGACATGTAGGTATTATATGAGGGGATATTAGTGTGGAGATAAGATGTTGGTGTAGTTTTCATTTTATGATGTAATGTAAGACGTATTAATATATCTAGTGTTTCCAAGGCTACTATACTAATCAGTCTTTCGAGATTTGATCTTTTGTAATCATACCATATAATGTAATAGTGCTCCGAATCTGGGTAACTGGGGTCAAGGCATTATAGTTGGTATCAGAGAAAGTTATGTACAATCCTATGGAGCTAGATTTAGATAAAATATAATTAGAGCACATATCCCTAAGATGGACTTTGAGGATTACTGTAGAAGAAACTCCAAGAATTTTGGTATTTTTGATATTTTGTGAGTTTTCCGAGCAATACATCCCTATCTGGATACGAGCAGGTAAGGGCGGATCTAGAACAAATGTAACTAGGGGTAAATCCCGAAAACATCGTTTTGAGCTAGACTCCAACAGGAACTGGTGCACGACAATGGGACTTGATGCACTCTTGGTTACGACCCTCCCAGGGGATATGCTTAGGATAATTCTAATTTTCATTAAAAACCATTATGAAGGGTTTATGATTATGTACTTCGTCAATGAAATCATTTTTATGATTATGGATTATATCCATAAACTATTCAATTAATGTTAAGTGTTTTAATAGTATGGAATTATGTATTTTAATTCATAAACTAATCTAGTTTATGCCATTGTTTAGAAATGGCACCCAGTGGAAGGAATGGAAACTGTATCAATGCACACACTCCATATTGGTATTGCCCTCCTGCTCAAGATAATTGTAGTAGAGCTGGTGATACAATGAGTGGTGATTAGCTAATCACCATACTGGGAAAACTCACTTAGGTAACGAATAATAACCATACCCATATAGAGAACCCTAATCATCAACGTGGATGATCAATGTTAGACCACATACTATGGCAACAACCACCAACATTAAATGGGAGTACAAATCTATTAGTAGCTGAGAAATAGATATTTTCCCAAGAGAAAATATTTCAGGATTTGGGAAGTAGTGAAAGGGAAAATGTTGTCATGGTATTTTATTGCCTCACTGGAGATGCTGATCAGTGGTGGGCATTAATTTAAAACAGAAAGGAAGATTATGAAGTATCATTTATGTAATATAGAGAGTTTAATGATACATTATTAGACAAATACATTCCTCATGACAATCGAACAGATATGGAAAGGAATTTTCTCAGTCTGAGGAAAAAGGAGGATGAGAATGTCGCAAAGTATGATGATTACATTACAAGGTTAGCAAAGCTTGCAGCAGATTATATACGTAACCCAAGTAGTAAGATTGATCATTTCATTAATGGGTTAAATCCATTTCTTCATCGAGCATTAGTCTCACAATCCTTCTTGTCATATGAAGACATTGTCTCATGTGCTATAAAGATAGAAAAGGAATTCTCTAAATCTTATGAAAATAATGTAAAGTAATAAAAGAAGAGAATGATGGATGAAGTGGCTGATAAAGTCAAAAAGTGAAAAATTATTTTCCATTATGTGATAATTGTGTGAAGAAACACCCTAGTACTTGCCTAAAAGGATTGGTAGTTTGTTACAAATGTGGAGAAAAAGGTCACCAGGCTCATGATTGCACGGGAAATAAAGAGGTTGTCAATGTTGAATGCTACAATTGAAGATAAATGGGGCATTATGGAAATTAATTCTCTAATATCCAAGGAAAATTACCTTATTAAAGTCTAAGGGATCAAATCCAATCTTATGTTGTTACTACAGTTGAAGTGTAATAATTAATGTATTTTTGTTTTTGGAATGAAAGTTTAAATTCTAGTTATAAGAATAATGTGTATTATATAAGAAATGTACAACAGTACTTTTTGTTTTCATTAAGGTTTTAATATTACTAAGGTAATCATATTTTCAGTATGTTACAATAAGATAAACTTTACTCTGTCTGGGGAATATGATGTGGCAATTGATTTTGGATTTTAGATACCTTTTACAGAGAGTCTAGACTGAGGTACATTGGATAACTATAATGTTTGGAGTGGATTATGTTTAACATTAAGTAGTATTGTTTAATGTTAAAACAATTCTTATGATTAATTTTTGGAATATTATGATACTATATTTTTAGGAAAAGAACAACCATCAGGTCGGGTGATAACCCGTCGCATCGGACAAAGCTCCAGGAATCGAACCCACAACCATAGTGCGACATGCCTTTATTAACTACCACTAGTCTACAGGAAGTCCCTGGTTATTTCAAATTATTTTTCTTCATTTTAACGGTATGTGTTTATATTTGGAACCTTATACGATTATGATAAATATAATATTTTTGAGATCTATTATCTTTTGAAGTGAAATATGAGTTTGTAGTAGAAATTAGTTGAAGGATGAAACTCTACTTGTCGAGTATATATATATATATATATCATATAATATGAAGAAATTAATTCATAAAAATTAGGGAAGAGATATTAAAACCAAAAATGTGTTATCCAAATACCTTATTTTTTGATGAACTGATTATATTTTAAATCCACATAGATTGATGGCTTTGAGACCCTCGATTTTACACTTGTTTGTGATTGATGAACTCAATCACTCCCTATAAATATTTAGGTTTTTCCTCTAACGACATGTCTATTGTTTCCACCAATGTTCTCTTATTCGAAACCCTAATTTTTTTGTGACATTCTCATTTCCCTTTCCCTCTTATTAAAACTACATTTTATTAACCCTATTTCCGATATGGGTTTTCCCCAAAGGTATTTTCTATTTTCAACCGTTTATTTTTGAAAAACAATTTCATATTTTGAGGATAGAATTTATTGAATGAGGGGATAATGTAACACCCCAAGCATCCATGGTATGCGTCTCTTTGAAAAATACAGCAACTTGTGTTGTACACAACTTCGAGTTCTAACACACATCACAACCAATCAAACTTGAAATTATGAATAGAAATACCCAATTTTTGAAATTTATTAAATTATATCTTGGGATTCATATTTGTATTTGTAATATCGAAATTATATTAGGGTAATTTTTTGGTACATTTCTTATAACTTTCATATTTTGATGAATAATGAAAATTACTATATTTTAATTAAAAACTACCTTTTAATCTAAATAATTAATCGTGATAAATTATGAATTCGAGTAGTTCTAAAGTATATTTAGAATATATTTTTACCATTTAATACAATGATCATAATTTTACATAATTTCACATTTAAATCGTACATAACCAAGTGCCAATCTTTTGATAGTTATTATCTATTAGAAACACGCTTTTTGTTTTAACAAGAGAAATTAATTTTAAATTAATTTATACCAATTCTATGTTTCGAACATTGAAAATTGGATTCCACATTTAGAATCATGAGTTCAAATTTTTTTAAATAGGTAACATCTATTTTTAGACATTTTGAATAATTACTTTGGTAAATATTTTATTTTCTATGGTTAAAGGGTAAATTTAGTAAATAATGGTAAAAAAATAAAATTATAATAATAATACATTATCATAAAACATGTTTTATCCCAATTTGTTGATATATTCCCTACCATGGGCTTCTTTGGGTCGATTTTGGGTCCCCATGGATCCACATTTAAGTGATAATGCATCTATATATTAATTAAGTTAAAGTAAATAAAGAAATGACATAAGCCTATATCTTTTAGAAAAACAATTTTTACATTGGGGTATATATGTTATATGTTTGACTATAAAAATTAATTAGAAAGGTAAAACTGTTTCCTACATAATCATATTTTATTTATAATTTTTAGACATTGAAAAATTAAATTTATTTATGACATTATAATGATGCTGTAATTTTTTTTATTAATGAATGAATCAAATAATTAGTATTATAAATGTTAAAATAAATATAATTTGAATGTTTTGATGACATACACGAATTTTATTGGTTAATATGATAGGGTAGGATTTCTTAAGTGAATTTTTTTAGAATTAATAAGGTTTTTAAGACTTTAACAAAAATCATTTATCAAATATTATCAAAATTTACATAAATGAGTTCTTAAAACAAATATTATATTAATAATTGATATTTTATTCCTAAAAATATAAGGATCTGCCAAAGATCTTATATAATAATAGGTTTATCTTTAATGAACCACATTGGGGTCTGTTGGATGTATATATTATGTTTATTAGCTATATAATATAAAAATACAAATAGACATGGTAAATGTCAAACTATTTAACTAAGAGTTAAATCAAAAAGATAAAGTTAATATAGTGAGCCAAACCTGTCTAAACTCTATTGGATGAAATTATGTCGACCCATCCCCACCTTATACTATAAATAAGTCACTTTTTATCCATTATAAAATTAATATGAATTTATTATAAAATAATATTTCTAGCTTTTCCTACGGTGCCCCACACCCCTCTTATAAAAGGGAACATCCCCTTCCCTCCAATTCACACCATAATAGCCTTTTGGCTCAGCCAAACCCTTCCCAAATATTCTCTAAACTTACCTCAATTCAACCTAGAGTCTTAATTTGGATCATAAATCCAATCTAAGGAACCCTTTTGATCAAATCAAAAAGAAGAACCTGAAGAAGAGGTAATGGTTTCACCACCCTCTTTGAAGATCCCTTTTCTTCAACTTCTTCATTATTTGTTATTTCCATTCAAAAATAAAAACCCCAGTATCTTTTATATAATTTGACGTTATTATAAATATGGTAAACAATATTCAGTATTATATCCATCCTTTGAATGACATGTCACTATATGTGCATACGTACGACTTACCATGTGCACGTCGTGGTGTACTTGTTATTCAAAATATTATTATTTCAATGGGTTTTATAATGATGTGTAATATAATTAAATAATATATATAACATTATAATTATTTTGTATATATGATATACCATACAATTATATATTATTTTAATATCAAAATAATGATATTTTCCCTCGTGTGTACGTACGGACTACCGTCTCCAAGAACGCGATGAGAATCATTACCCATCATATTCATTCAAGTATAATAATCATTTGATGATTAAAATTAATGTTTAAGAAATTTATATCATTTTGGATATGAATAAGATACATCCTATGGATATCAAACTCATATTAGGTTAAAAAATATATAAAATAATACGAGTAAGTGAACACCCGAAACGACGATAATACTAAAATATTATTCAAAAATCAATGTTAAAAGATCATATATGATATCCTATTAATGTATATAATTCTTGTATAATTCTATAAAAATTAATTCAAAATTATACTGGATGTTAGCCTACCCTCAACCATGGAAAAAGTACAAGGGGTTTCTTATCTCACTTTTAGTTCTGTGAGATTTCCATTGTTCACCACTTATTTATTTCATGTGGTATGTGTACTTCCCAATATTTTATTTATTGTGTAATATAATTTAATTTATGGATATTTAGATCATCATTTTATGATCTTTCTTTCATGGTTGTATGGTTCGTAAGTTACCAAATCGATAAGGGAATTTGAAATTTCAATTTCCACTCATTCGGATTTATGCACACTTCAATGATTATTTTACTCCATGATTAGGTGTGGAATAAATATTCATTTTCTTATGTAATAATATCCACTCCCCTTTCCATGGATATACTTTTGATACACATAATCTCTCCGGTGATAAATTCCCAATTCATCAGTATGAACTTGATAAGAGTATTTTTAACTCAATATACATTTGTTAAGTTAAGCATCCAATTCATTGGTGTTGTTTTTAAAAGAATAATTGTAAATGTCCTCTGATTGAATTACACTGAATATCCAATAATATTTATTTTATTTATATTTTTCACACATAATTATGTCATTAATTTATCCTTAACCTAAGGATAAAGTCTTTATAAGATATTTGATCTCAATTAAAATTCCATTTAAACTTCTTTATTATTATACACCAAATCACTTTTATATGGTGTTTATAATGTACATTGATATTGTGTATCATGAAACCATTTATTGTCATGATATTAAATTTTTTTGATTACCTCAATTATTTTTATGAAAGTGTCTCTCTTTTGGTTAGGAACGATAACTAAAATATCATTTTAAATGTTTTAATTATTTATCATTCAAAATCCTTCCCATTAATATACATGTTTTATAAATGGTTTTAAGGTTCTATTTATATAGACATTAAAGTTATAAAATTAATATTCCTTTTAAAAGTTTCAAAGTGGTATGGGACACTTTTATTCAAAATCAATTTTTAAACAACTTCATGACAAATAGTGAGACTTATAAATGTTTTCAATAAAAAGGGGATATTTACCTCAATAGTTTGATGATCATTTAAATCTATGTCAATATCCTTAATTATTCTAGATTGAGGTTAATCTGTTACAATACAATCTTCCACATTTTATTTATTGACTTATGTTTGACTTTGGATGTTTTATTTTTATACCATTGATGGTTTTTGTAACAATTATTTACATTTCTTATAATAGTTTTAATATGAATGTTTATGTTAGGTTTCAAAATTTTCATATGAAGAATGAATTGGACATAGTATGTGATGGGTGGAGCCCGCAACAGCTCCTCGATGCATCAGAACGTCTCATGATACAAACTAGTGTCTTAGCACAAGGACTTGAAAAAATCATATTTGTAGTCTTGGCACAAGGCCCTGACTATGTGGTTATGATAGTCTGGCATTTTTTATTCTTAATTATGAAAGTGGTTATTGGTATTTCATGTGATTATTTGACTAGTATAATAACCATGAGAACAGGTAAATTGAATTACTTCATTTTATTTCTACCATATTATGTTGAAGATCCATTTTAAAAGGCTTTTGTTTTAGTTATACATTACCTTAAATGTTTATTCTTATTTATGAATGTTTCTGCTATATTGTTATCCTTATTGGGTAACTAAGCTCACCATTTTCTATGTTTTATTTTTCCCAGGATGTGATGAAGTATTTAATGAATGACTTGCAGGGATAGTATGAGGGTATATGTGTGTGGAGACAAGATGTTGTTGTAGTTTTCATTTTTTTGATTTAATGTAAGACTTATGAATATATCTAGTGTTTCCAAGGATACTAAACAAACCGGTCTTTCGAGATTTGATCTTTTGTGATCATGACATTATTATGTAATAATGCACCGACTCTCGGTAACTGGGTTTGGGTGTAACAAAAACCATAAAAAACTAACTTCTTAAAATAACTAATTAAATTATATCATCATTTGTATGATTATAAGTCTAACCAAGGAAGTCCTTTGGTGCTACCCAAAAGGAGTTACCCGTATAAGAGGTATCATTAATCAACATGTTTTTGTGTTTTATTTATTTTTCCACCTACATAAATTATTTTTATTCCATTATTATAAAACATAATATGTATAATAAATATAATGATATGTTCTTATGATATGTTAACATCGTATAAAACACACACACTTTCATCAAATGGTTTATTAAAATTTCATTCTTATGGACGATGGAATAATTCTTTATGAAATGATGTCATTCATTTTTTCCATTACCACCTCTCATGGATGGGAATAATCATGGACATACAATTTTTATATTATATTTATGATATATATAACATAATTATACATCTAGAGTAAATATATCTTATAATAATTTTTACATTCCATATAATATTTGATATGATAATATCCCTCGTGTGTGTGGAGAAATTCAGCAATTTGAAGCGATGTGAGTTATTTTTCACTAATGGGTTATATATAAGGTAATAAAGGTAAATATTATGAAAATATATAAAATAAATGATATCATTATTATATTAATGAAGTTATTTTATTTTTTAAATATTATATACCATTTGATTCTTACCGTTTGACACAAAGAAAATTGATAATGTCATTGGTGGATGTGTGAACTACTACCTCATTGAAGTGATTTGATTCTTATTTTTCTTCAGCACAACACAAGAATGATACATATAAGTATATACAGATAACTAATATTGTTTTTATGATATAATTATCATTATTAAAAGATAAATTTTACTTACTTTTTTCCATAATGATCATTGTAAAAACTGGAACATTACACATGCGTACGTATGGATTAAAATATCCATGATCATAACATTTGTTCATTTTTCATAACCATAATCCTTAATTGGTTTTAAAAGTAAATTTTATATACAATTTTTAAATTTATATAGTTATTATTATTCTTTATATTTTTATATAATATCCACTTAGGACATTATCGTCCTACCAAAGTCCTTTTTAAAACAAATGATAAATATGGTGAGAATATCCAATGTAGTCTAATTCAATTATATTATTGTATATAAATTGTTAATAAGTCAAATAACTGTAATTATAAAATTTAAAAAGGTTATAAATAATGTAAATAATTATCATCTTTTTATTAGTACGGAAGTCCAAGACAAACCTGAAAATTCAGACACAAGGTAAGGGACTTCATCTCAATGTCATTTTACCGATTCATTTCTTGATTATATACATCTTTAGTTTTATATAATGTGTATATAAATGCCCCATTGAAATGATAAATCATTAATTTTTTTATATGGTGTTTATTGTTTTAAAAATGATATTCTTCATTGGGATTATTATATATGTAACACTACAAGAATTTACATATATATTTATTATAAAATCCATGAAAAAAAAGAGTCTCTACTAAACACTACTTTGTTAAAAACTAGACATGTTAACATAATTTTTCCACTTCTTTGTTTTGTATGTTGATAAAATTTCATACACGGTTGCGTTCAGTAAGATATTTTGAGTCTGGTAAGAAAAATAAAATTTTTTATGAATTGTAACATACCATAATGAATAGTGACACAAAAAAATGAATAGTAATGAATAGTTAATCATATAAAAAATATAATATTCACCCTTTAATGTATAAATACAATCTAGACATCTTAAAAGTGAAAAAAAATTAATTAAAATTATTGGTATTTTTGTATGAAATAAATATTTAAATTACAATTTTCTGATTAAGTTAATAGTTTAAAATGAATATGTATTTTCAAAAATGTAATCACAAATTTTTAAATTATTGTACTATTATTATAAGAAAATTTTACATGACTAGGATGAATTTTCAAGGTCTTATAAAATGAGTTATAGTTTAAACGTTGTTTTTTGGAATAAATTATGATTTTATTAAAAAAGTAAATTAAAAATATTTAAGAAATTATTCTAAAAAATATATATTTCATTTTTGGATTCTAAATATAATAAAATGGTTAGGTTTAGTTTTTGGGTTTTTTCTAAGATACTTGATTTTTTTTTAATATTTAAAATACAGTTTTGAGTTTTCTATAGTTTACTGACATTATAATGACATAATAATTAAAATAAAAGGTTGTTCATCTTTTGTAAAGTAAAATAGGATATTCTGTTCCCCATGTGGTTAAATTTATGGTCAAATTACATGGGGAAACCCATGATATTTCCAAAACCAGTAATGAGGTGTCCCTTGGAAATTTTAAAAAAACTCACTCTCTTTTATATAATTACACACTCATCCATTCGTTTTCATTCATTAATAATACATAATCCTACAATCTATGGCGGTTTTACCTTCCAAGGAGTTCTCCCAATGTGTCTTTATGATCGTAAGGTCCCAACCGTCATGTTCTAAGAGTTACTCTACAAGGTAATGTAACCTTTCACACTTCTCTTTTATTCAGCACTTCATTTATTTTATCTCTTTGATTTTGCATTATCATATCATGGGGTTAGATATTATGTATTCCTCTTAAATTAATTTTTATTTACATGTGATGATATTTCCTTTTTATCTCACTAATTCATTTTATAAAATTTTAAGTGACATAGTTAGGCTGCCAAATTTTCAAAAGGGATCTCTCATTTTTTTTCATGTTCATGTCTTTTATTTTTCATCCATCATCTATTTTGTTCAAATGACCATGATAAACCAGTATAACCTATATAACGGAGGTATATCATGGTAATAGATGAACTATCATCAATATTCTTACTCCCTTCCTTTTATTTTTGCAATGTCCATGAGGTTCCAATTTATAACCTTCATGGATGATGATGTTTTGTTATTCAATTTCTCCTTAATTAATGGTAATGAAACCATTTTTATGTTTGAACCATACAATAATATATGTATTATAACCGAATTAATATTCATGAAACAGTATATGTACATAATATTAAATCACATGACCAAACTAGTTCTTAATAATCAAAATACCGCTAAAATAATCTAAGTGAATGTCATTATTATTTCATCTAATGATTAATCCTCATTCCATGTAATCAAAATGATATATATGACCATTAAGACTCTTGTATGTCAATAAATATTTTTTAATTTTCATTATAGACATTTACAACCATTCCACATGAACTCCACTACTTTAGATGAAGTGAACCGATTTTGAAAATAAAGAAAACGAACACTACGGAATGACAGAATTTAGTATAATAACATATCAATTAGGGATTAAATTAACTAAATATGACTATGATAAACTAAATAAATATATAATTTATTTAAATTAATTTATTAATGAGTAAACTTTAATATTCCAGGACATTATTTTCAAGATTGGAACACATTCATACTTAAGGTAAGGGGTTTCTTCTTCTCACTTCCATTTTTGTGAGATTTTCCGTATTCACTACAATTAGTTGTGTGTGTTATAATTATATTGCACATTGAGGTTTCATATCATGAGTCTATTATTTATCATCGTATTCAATGTATTATTTTATGAGTCTTTATTTTGGGGGATTCAAATCAATTGATTAATCTTTGATGGAGGCTTTCCACCCAAACCTCCGTTTTTCTTTCAGGTTTCTCTTATTCTATATTCACCTCAATGAAATTTTTATTTATTCTTATTAACTGCTCATAAATTATGTTTTAATATTCTATATATGCATACTAATAATAATAATTCATTATTTTTTGGGAAGATACATGTTTAAAATAATTTATTAATAATTCTTCAGAAATGCAAGCTTGATTCAAGGAACTAATAAAATTCTTACGTATTTTGATGTTCAGTATGTAATCTGTTTTAAACCATGATTATCTTATTAATTCACACATTTTATATCTTATTTTGGGTCATTTATGGTTATATGATATAAGAAATTCTTTTTCACAATAAAATATCTATAATGATTTCTATAAACCACCCAAAAAGTTTTAATTCTAAAGATTAATTAAAATTACTTTTTACATGATTTCACTTCAGGGGGACATCATTTATGCCTGAAATATAATATCAAATTCATAGAATTTTATTTTATATGATATTTATTTTTAAAAGCTTTGTTCATGAAAATATAATGGATTTTTAAGAAGAAGTCTTCTTTCCAATGTTAAAATATTTTTCTAATCTCACATTAACTTTTATGAGATATATTCATTGTTCATTGCTTGTTTCATTCATGTGGTGTATGTACTGACCTTTTTTATATCATATCAAGAGTATATTTATGCTCATTATATTTTTATGGATTATTATTTGAATGTTTCAAGGTGGTATTGGAAACCTTGGAATATTTAAGAATTATTTCTTCAAGAATTATTCAATGGTTTCATTTAAAAGTATCTTTTTTTATGTCAACATCCTTTTATGAATCTGTATCATCAAATATATTAGGATATTGAGATGGTATATTGTGCTTATATTTACCCTATTTATAAATAATTCTTTGGACATGCAGCTGCTGGTGGGGCCTACTATAGCCCCTCGATGCATAAAAATGTCTCAATAGACAAATTAGTTGGCAACAAACCCATAGAGCATGTTTCAAAAAATCATACAGCTTTGTACCCACAGAAATAAATAATTTTGATTGTATTTTGGTATCATGTGCCAGATGAATGACGTCCAATTAGTAAGCATTCTCTTTATTCATTTTCAATTATTACTATCCATGAGGATTTTACTATGAAAAAACCAATGGATGTAGTTGTATTTTAACATTATTAAAGGTGGGTGTATTTCATTTTTCACCATTCCATATTCACTATACCTAATTGTTTATGATTTAGTAATTATTGTTTCATGCTTTGGGTATTTTTAAACCTTACTAATCATTGGATCTCTCCCCTTTCATTTTATTACCTTCAATATTTTATGAAGAGAATTCCATTTATTGAGATCTTAGGGATGCATTCTTTTAGTTTTTCTTATGTGTGTTATTTTATTACCTTTCCCAATGTAATATGAGTTACATGTTTGTATCTATTTTCTTCAACACTAATAAACTACTCATTCATTTGGGATTTTATTCCTTTTAATCATGACAATGTAATTTGTAATGCACTGGCTCCGGTCTAGAGGGTTAGTGGTGTTACAGTTGGTATTAGAGAAAGTTTAGTAGAAACCATGGGAACTAGATTTAGAAAATGCATGTTAGGGAACAAAGCTCCAAGATGTTAATGAGGATTAATAAACAAGACCATATTATAATTTTGATAAGTAATATATTATGTGTATATTTCTAGAAAATATATCCCTCTCAGGATATAAACAATTAGAGGTGGCTTTGGCACAGATATACAAATGAGTGAAATCTCTGAAAAGGAGTTTCGAGCATGACCAAGGGGTATCCTGGTACACAACAACATGCCCCACTAAACTCTGGTTTCGTCACTCCCAAGTTATATGCTTAGGAATATTCAAATTTTCTTTACGCACCATTATGAAGGATTTATTCCCCAAAGTGACCATATTATATGGTTTTAGGATTTACGATGCTTAAATTTATTCTATGTCATATACCATGTAAAGAGTTATATAGAGTTCATAATTTTATGATCTAATATATAATATGGAAATTAATTAGAAATGACACCTATCAGAATGAATAAAAACATCACCAATGCACATGATGTGAAGTGTAAGAAAGATCATATCTCTATTGGTCTTAATCCGTCTTTTCAAAGGAAGATTTCATCCCATGTATCCTCGTCGTTTGAGGAAATAATATCATGTGTTAACAAGGTATGTAAATACTTCTCTTTGTTCTATGGATTTAAAGGGAAGAAAAAGAACGAGAAGATGGAAGAGAAATATATGAATATAGGGAATAAGGGAAGAAAAAGTTTTCCCACATGAGAAAATATTGGAAATAATCACCCTGGTAAATTCATGAAGTGATTGAGAGTTTTCTATATGTGTGGAGAAAAAGGACACCATGTTCATGATTTCAAGGGTAATAAAATGGTTTCTAATGTGCAATGATTCAACTGTAAGGAAATGAGACATTATGAGAATCAATTTCACAATATTCAATGGAATATACGCCTAATGATTATTTTTTATAATGATCAAGTTATGATGATAC
This sequence comes from Viscum album, assembly GCA_963277665.1. NCBI lineage: Eukaryota > Viridiplantae > Streptophyta > Magnoliopsida > Santalales > Viscaceae > Viscum > Viscum album. The sequence goes on along the minus strand of OY728133.1, from coordinate 2,056,076,119 downwards.
CGCCGATGGAGTAGAAAGATTAATATTCCTAGTCAAGAATCATGTCATCGGAATATTTATTCTTGTATAGTTCTGGTTTTAAGAATTACGAGTTTTAAAAGGATTGTACTGTAGTACTATTCTATTTAGGTATTTGAGGTCATATAGTGAATGGTAATAAGAAAAAGTGATTCAGAAGAAAGTTAAACTTTTTATAAAACACATGATTAAGGGAAAGAACACCCTTAATATATATATCTAATGTTTCGATAATGCTGAAGAAATGATTGATTTAGATAACTACTTACTACCTTGGAACTGATTATTTACATGTTGATAATTGGTCAATGATATCATCGATGTATTTTATAAAACATTTGGATTTGAGGAATATATCCAATAACATGTATCTTATTTCGTTATACAAATGAATGCATGTTTCAGATGTGTTTTTATGGTAATTCATGTTATTACTATATTTCAAGAGAATACATGATGATGTTATTCAAATTTTTTGAATGTGAATTTTAGATATTCTTCTTATTTATTAAGGAATAATCATATGTTCATTTTGAAAATTTATAGGACTTTCTTATAATTGGTTGAATAATTATATTTTGTAATTTTAAACCATTTAAGAAATGATTTATATTGATCATTTTATGGTGTTTTTTTATTGTAATGTCACTACAAGAGGGTTTTATTATTCTTCCATGACCCTATTGTTCAGTAAGAATGTTTTTTTGTAGTAATAGATTCATTTCCACATTCTCTTATTAAGAGGTTATTTTAAACGTATTCTTGATGTGGGTTTCTCATAAGGGAGTTTTCACGTACCAACTAGTAACATTCGATGTTAAAATTAAAATATCCTGGATGAAAATTTTGTAAGGACTGAATAATGTAAAACCCCAAAAATCTACAAATTGATTTACTGTAGAATTTATGCAACATGAAGTCTTTAAAAAACCCCACATTATTATAACATAATTATGTACACATAATTTTTCCTCCTTTGTATTTTGAATTTTTAAAAACTCATCTACACAGTTGCGTTTAGTATGATATTTAGTGTCTGATAAGACAACCATAATTTTTTTATGAATAGTTACATACCCTTAGAAATAGTGAAATAAACTTAAGCATAGTAATGAATGGTATTAACTAGTAAATCAAATAATAAATAGAAACTTCACCAATGAATTTATAAACAAAATTTTGACATATTAAAAGTGAAAAACGATCAGTGTATAAGTATTGGTATATTTGTATGACATAAATATTTAAATTAAATTTGTTGATTAATTTATTAATTTAAAATGAAAATATATTTTCATAAAATGTAATCAAATATTTTTACTTTATTTTATTATGATTTTTAGATAATTTTTCAGGACCTTTATTAATTTCTCAAGGTATTATAAAATGATTTATTATTTAAATGTTATTTTTTGGGAATAAATTATGAATTTTTGGAAAATTTAAATTCAAAATATTTAAAAATTTATTTTCAACAAATTTATTTCATTTTTGGATTCTAAAAGTCATAAAATGGTTAGAGAGGATATTGGGGATTTTTCTAAAATACATGGATTTTGTGAATAGTAAAAATCTGGTTTTGAGTTTTCCGTAGTTTAATGACTTTATAATGACATAATAATTAAAATAAAAGGATGGTCTAATTTTGTACAGTAAAATAGTATATTATGTGTCCTATGTGGCTAAAACCATGGGAAAATACCATGGGAAATCCCATGGTTTGGCAAAAACCACAAATGAGGTGGGCCATTGAAATTTTTAAAAAAATCATTCTCTATTTAATAAATACCCACTCATCCATTCGTTTTAGTTCATTATAAATCCATAATACTCAATGTCATGGTGGTTTTACCTCCATAGGAGTCCTCCAAAAGTTTCTTTATTCTCCCAAGTTCCCAACCATCATGTTCTATGAGTTATTCTACAAGGTAAGGGAACCTTTCACCCTCTTATTTTATTCAACACTTCTTTTATGTTATCTATTTTATTAACCATTATAATATGTTGGGGGTTGATATAATGTGTTCCTATTACTTTTATTTTTATTTCTATATGATGATATACCCTCTTTCTCTAATAAATTAATTTTGTGCAATTTTAAGCGACATCGTTAGGCTGCCAAATTTTCATAAAGGATCTCTCAACTTTCCCATTATTTTCAAGTTAATCTCTTTTATTTTTTTCTAATCACTACCTATATCCAAATTACCATGATTAATATATTATCATTTATATAATATATTTATATAATTTTAATGGAAGAACTATCATCAATATTCTTACTCACACCATTTTAATTTTTTAATGTCCATGAGGTTCCAATTTATATCCTTAATGGACGATAAGTTTTGTTCTTCAATTTCTCCTTCATTACTAGTCATAAAACCATTTTGATAGTTTAACCAAACTCTTATATATGTACTATAACCTAATTAATATTATGTAACCATTATATGTACATAATATAAAATCATATGACCAAACTAGTTCCAAATAATCAAAATACTGCTAAAATAATCTAAGTGAATGTCATAAATATTTTATCTAATGATTCAGCCACATTCCATGTAAAAAAATGATATAAATGAAAATTAAAATTATGTATGTTCATAAATATTATTTAATTTCTATTATGTACACTTAAATCCATTCCACTTGAAATCCACTACTTAAGATCAATTGAACCTATTATGAAAATAAAGAAAATGAAGACTCAAGAATGAAAAAATTCAATATAATTACATATCAATAAGAAAATAAATGACCTAAAAAGAATGATGAAAACTAATTACATATATAATTGGTTATTAAATAATTTATTAATTAGTATAATTTTTTATTCCTGGACCACAATTTCAAGAGTGGAACACATTCAGAATTATGTTAAGGTGTTTCTTCATCTCACTTCCATGTATGTGAGATTTTCTGTATTCACTATGATAACTTGGGTATGTTTGATTTATACTACAAATTTATTTTTCATATCATGAATCTATTAATTATCATGGTAATCAATTTAATATTTTATTATTCTATCTTTTGGACATTAAAATCAATTGATAACAATCTGATGGAGGATTTCCACCCAAACCTCCATTTTTCATTCAAGTTCCTCTTAATCGATATTCAACTCAATTAAATTCTAATTTATTCTTATTTACTCCTCATTTATTCTGCGTTAATTTAAATTATATGAGTACCAATAATAATCTTTTTTTTATTTTTTAGGAAATTACATGTTTAAATTAATCATTCAAAAATTATTTTGAAATGCAAGCTTGATTCAAGGAACTTCTAAATTTTTTTATCTATTTCGATGTTCACTCTATAAACGTTTTCAAACCATGTTTATCTTTTTAAATCACACATTTTAAATAATTTTTTTGTTCATTTATAGTTTCATTAAATAAAAAATTCCTTTTCTCTTTAAAATCATGTCAACAAATTCGTTAAACCACCATAATATGTTTTAATTATAAAGCTTCTATAAAATCACTTTTTACATTATTTCACTTCAGTGGGACATAATTTATGCCTAAAATATAATTTCAATTTACTAGAATTTTATTTTCTAGGATATTCATTTTTCAAAACTGTGTTCATGACCAATACAATGGATTTTCAAGAAGAACTCTTCTTTCAAATGTAATAAATATTTTTCTCATCTCACATTAACTTTAACGAGATAAATTAATTGTTAACCACTTATTTCATTCATGTGGTTAGAGTACTACAATTTATTATATCATATAAAGAGTCTCCTTATTCTCATGATATTCTAATGGATTATGAATTGAATGTTTCAAGGTGGTATGGGACACTTTGGAATTTTTGAGGATTATTTCCTCAAGAATTTTTCAATGGTATCATTTAAAAGTATATTTATTTATGTAAACATCTATTGATGAATCTTTATCATCAAATATATATGGATATTGGGTAAGAATATTGTGTTGTATTAAATATATGTATAAATAATTCTTTGGACATTCAGCCATGGGTGGGGTCCACTATATCCCCTCGATGCATCGATGTGCCTCATTGGACAGATCAGTTGCCGACAAACCCTTTGAGTTTGTTTCCCAAAATCAGATGGGGTTATACCCACAGACATAAACCATTTCATCTATATTTTGGTATCACATTATTGAAACATGACTTCCAATTAATAAGAATTATCTTTATTCTTTTTTAGTTATTATTATCCATGAGGATTTCACTGTAAAGACCTGTAAATTTCAAGGAAATTTTTTTCTTAATTTTCATTGAATTTTACAAGAGCGTAGTTTCTGACGGCGCCTGATTCCCAGGCCCGGTGTGCCCGGAATCAATTTCTGAAGATTGAATCGGGTACGTTCAGTGAATGAACGAGTGGGTTTTTCTAACTTTTGAACCGGTGCTCGGAATCGAATTCCGAGGGCACCGATGGAATCGCAGCGCCGGTATTTGCTTAGAAACTCCTCTTCCGGAGTTGCGTCTGCTCGGTTGTGGTTTTAAATATTTGGGGTTTAAGTTAAGAAATAAAATAAAGTTGTAAGACAATTTTATTTCATTTCACATAAAGCTTCTTAAAGACCACTTTAAGCTACTTAAGCTGGGTTGAAGCGGTTAGGGTGAAATTCAAAATATCATACCCACTTGGTAGGATATTTGTGAGGTGGGACCCATACGAGCCCCACCGTTTCTTTTCTTCTTAAGTAAGATACCCGCACCCCCCTATTAAACGAAGTCAACCGACGCGTTACCTTATTTTCTTAACGCCTCTATTTAATTGGGCTGTTAAGTTTTACAATCCATTCTTTGAATTAATTGTTCATTACATACCTTGGTTTTTGAAATTCTTTAGTTGATAATAGAATAAGATGAGGACTTATTTTATTATCGGTCTGTTGTGTTAACCTTGTGAGAATATCTAAAGATCTTCATCCTCTTTTGCAACGAACACGAAGAACGTGAAGAACTCCGGCCTCCGATGAAGGGTGACGACGAACGCCAAACCCCATGGAGATCGACGACGTGACGCCGACGAATCTCCTCCCGCGACGTTCTTCTGCGACGTTCCTTCTTCTGCAGCAAATATTCGAACATTAGTTCGAGATCGTCGACACGACGCCTTTCCGCGACGACGCGACGCCCTTCCGCAACGCAACGATCCTCTTGTTCCGCGACGGCCGATTCGGCGAAGAACTCTCGTTCGACGACTTGAGGTAGGGTTTTTAATTGAGGATAATAATACCCCTTTTTCCTCAGATGTTTCCTTTTGAAAATAAAGAACGCGGATCAACTCAATATTATGTTGATCCGCGGGAAGTTTGGTTATGGGATGAGTATTTTTTATTGCCGAAAATCATTAGGGGTTTGTTGTTAAATAATTTATTTTTCCCATGATCGTTTCTTTTAAAATAAAGAACCTGGTTCATAAGAACAATTTTAATTTATTAAAATTGTTGTTTGATATGTTGATTTATCCTTCCCGATTGTTATCGCCTAACACGGCGGGTGCGGGCCAAACGAACACGGCCCGACAACCCTCCGCAGTTCTTCGTTGTTGTGCGGATTTGGCGGGAGATGACAAATCATAGCGCAAGGGTGATTTGATATTTCCGCAGTGAAGAACGGGACCTGGGAGGAGCAGCGGCGCAGACGGGAAGGAAAACAAACCACCGGAGCAACTCCGGTGGCCCGAAGAAGTCTCTGGCGGCGCGGGTTGCAGGCGCAGCGGTGCCAGCGGCGGCCAGTGGACCCGCGGCCGCGCGGGTCCGGCTCACACACGCGGGACACGATAGAAGCTGCGTCCGCTGATTTCCAGCGCGGCCCCTCGAGGGTTGCAGCTCTTCCATCCCGCGGGGCCAGCGCCCCGCGTCTACCACGCTCGGCCACACGAGCGAGCCGAGCCAGGCCGGCAGGCCGGGCCCAGCCGCGCCCTGGCCAGACCGGACCGGGTCCAGCCGGGTCGGACCGGGTCAGGGCGACCCGGTTCTGCCGACCCCGGGGGGGTCGGCCCGGGTCGGCCCGGGCCCGGACCCCCGTCTTCGGACCGTTTCGGTCTATTTCCCGTAAATTGAGCTTCGGGCCTCCGAACGACGCGCCGTCAGCGGCGATGTGATCCTTGGATCGATTCGGTCATTTCGGTATATTGCACTCAATGTTTTGGAATACTTTGGGTTCAGCCGGGTTGGTTCGTACGCGAAACCAACTGGGCCCTCGGAGCGGAAACACTTATATCTTGAGCTCCGGACGTCCGATTAACATGCTGTCGACTTTGATGGATTCCTATAAGTGACACGGATCCTTTGGATTATTCCGCTCTAGGTTTGGATGCCGTCGGAGTGCGGTCGGGATGGTTCACTCATGAAACCAACAAGTCCCCTGGAACGAAAAAGCCAATAACTCACAGACCGGGCGTCCGATTGACGTGTCGTCTATCTCGTTGAATTTCTCTTGAAGAGACGAATCTATTGGAATAATTTGCCTGAGTTTTAGTTTCTGTTGGATGGTGGCCAGGTTGGATTGTACCCGAAATCCAACCGGGCCCCTAGGACGAAAAGGCTAGTAACTCACAGACCGGGCGTCCAATTGACGCGTCGTCTGTTGTGTTGAGACCCCTGTGATGAGGCGGTCCCTTGAGATACTTCTTAGTGGAACCTTGTGATACTTGTAGTATAGACCAGCAGCTCGTGGAGCGGACCCTCCCGGAGATGAGCGTGCGTAACACGGAGACCGTGTAGCCGGCTGAGACCTGACGACTGCTTGACCGATCGACTCGGTGTGTTTCGGATAGCCCAGTGGGGAGCGCTTGGTTGTAGCGGCAGACCCATGGCGGAGGAGCGCTTGGTTGTAGCGACAGACCCGCGGTACTCAGCAGAAGGAGTACCACTGAAGGCTATGAGGGGGAGCGCTTAGTTGTAGCGGCAGACCCACGGCGGAGGAGCGCTTGGTTGTAGTGGCAGACCCGTGGTACTCAACAGAAGGAGTAACTCTTGAGGCTATGAGGGGGAGTGCTTGGTTGTAGCGGAAGACCCATGGTGGGAAGCGCCTGGTGGTAGCAGCAGGCCCACAGTACTCGACAGGTGGAGTACCTCAGTAGTCTTAGGTTAGTGAGCAGTACCTCAGAGTCGTGACAGGACCACTGTACACTCAAGAGACGTGGCTCTTCAGCAGTTGCGGTTTCGATAATGAAAATCCTGGTTTGAGCTGAGACTTTTGACCTTGTGTTTACATCATGTTTGAGATGAGTTACTTGATAACATAGGTATATGTATGGGAATATACCTGGGTAGTGGTTATCCGTTGTGTTTCCTCAGGATTGAGATGGGTTACATGATAACTTAGGTATATGTATGGGCATATACCTAAGTAGAGGTTATCTATTGAGATCTTCTTTGTGGTTATATTTGTTGGTTTTAGTTAGACCTTGAGGGTATCGGGGTCCCTAATGTGTATTGTTATACTCACCCCTGCATGGGCTATGCTCGCACCTCGTTGTGTTGGTTGCAGACGACGGGCAGTGCTGACGGAGGCCGAGTGTTCGAGGACTGGATGGTACCCGGAGGTGGACTACACGACGAGTCAGTACCCAGAGGGGGACTACATGACGAGTCAGTACCTGGAGGTGGACTACACGACGAGACGACACACGGAGGAGGTTGATGGGCGAGAGAATTGAGGAGGCTATCTATACCTACCCTTCAAGTAGGATTCGTGGTGGACGACCAGGAGCTGCGCCATTTTTACCTACCCTTCTGGTAGGATCCGATGAGGAAGACCCAGGAGCTTCTTCCTTTCTTCCAGTTGTTGTCTTATTTCTTGTTGTACATTGTTCATTTGTAGTTTTACTTTCATTTGGGTTTGTATTCTAGCCCATTTACTTTTCACCACTTTCTTTTGTACTCAGTGTTTTTCTTCCGCTTATGCTCTGTGATGTTTTGTTTACTTTTATAAAGGCAATGCCTTCCCAGTTATCGGGATTAACGCCTTTGGTGCTAGTCTCCAGCCCCTGGCCTATGGAAGGCGGGCATGGGTTAGTCACGGAACGGGCCCCGAGGACGGGTTGTGACAAATTGGTATCATAGGGAGGTTCGATTATACCGCAGAACTTGGGACTCTGATATTTTTTTCCCTTTCGGTGAAGCAATAGTGTTAAGAGTACTGAGTGTGGTTTTCATTTCAGGGAGTCTAGTGTTGGTGAGGGCGGCCGACGTATCCACACACCAGGACCCTGACAACCAATTCCGACTCTGTGCACGAAAACACTGATTCCGTGTGTGTTTCCAGAAGTTTTTAAATGTCATCTCAAACCAGGTCAGCTCACCAGGTATAATCGTTTGACCATGTCACATTGTTTCTATCAGGATGCCTTTTCAAGGACGACCATCTAGAGCCCAGAGGGACGTGCGTACTGACAGCTTGTCGAGCGATGAGGCATCGGTATAGGGCCCTCTTGCAGTTGAGGCACCAACGGAGGCACCAGCGGTACAACCATACGTTGGGCCACTGATGCCACTAGCCCCAGTAGTAGGCGATTTACGCCACTTGAGCACGCTTTATGAGTTCCAGCACCAGAGACCTCCCAGGTTCCGGGGAGAGACGGACCCGCAGGCGGCTGAGGATTGGTTGGAGGCTGTGGTGAGAGTCTTCAGGCTAGTGGGGATGCCGGCAGACCTCATGGTGATCTTTGCTGCCAGCCTTCTTCAGGCAGCAGTAGGCAGGTGGTGGAGCCACTTGTTCCAGTTTTGCGACGGGATGGCCTTCACATGGGAAGACTTCGTGACCTTCTTCTAGGTGGAGTTTGTGCCAGTAGCTCTACACCCCGAGCAAGTTCTGGAGCTGCTGCCTTTTCCGAATGTTTTTCGATCAGTAGCCGAGTCATCTGTGGGCAGTAGACAGATGATGCAGGGGTCCAAGAGGGCCAGAGCCAGCCGTACGAGGAGTAGGAATTGTTATGAATGCAGTGGAAAGGGTCACCTGGCACGTAAATGTCTGACTCCTCATGCAGTTGATCTGCAGGCTTTGGAGGAGCCACCGAGACAGAAGCAGCGGCGGGTTCTTGAGCAACAGCCGAGCAGTGGACAAGGCAGTAGAGCTCTGAGAGCAGGTGGACAGGAGCGGAACTAGTGGATACGTCCCTTGTACTCTAGTTCCATGTTGTTGTTGTATTCGTGTCTTTGTGCTATGAGATGCAATAATAAAAAGACACTTATCTTTGTTTTCATTCCTGTCCTTTTGTTGGGTTAATACTGAATGGTCCCGGTTAAACTGTTGACATGACCCTCACTTTCAAGATTTCTTCTGGAGGATACCCAGTGACCTCAAACTGATGCCGACATTGTGACTCGACCCTTGGAGGCGAGAGTGACAGTTGGATCTCTTAGTACTTACGTCGAGGCCTTACGACGTCATCCATGGCATGAATGCATCAGTCATGTCAGGATTGACTGTATTAGGCAATGGGTGTGGTTCATGCAGGGGATGAGACCGAGTTTCTCTTTTCAGCAAAGAAGAAATTTTAGCAGCTCTTCTAGATCATAGGAAAAGAAGGTGCATATCATCCAGGAGCGGATGAAGACTGCACAGTGCAGTAAGAAACAGGAAACTAGCGCCAGTATTGGAGACTCGGGCATGTTAAATGTTTCCATAAGAGGAATCATAAAGGAAAGATGAGTCTGCGAAGCGGCAGACGTGGAGGCAGAGCTAGGAGAGTAGCATGAGATTGTGAACATCTTAACATGAAACAACCACCCGCCTTAGTTATCCCCTCCAGGCTCAGGGAGCTGGAGGTCGGAGGAAGAGTGCAGCTGCAGGTGGTAAAGGAGTGTGACCCAATGGCTCTAAAAATGATTCAAGGGACAGTCTGTGTCCACTACTAGCTGCTGTAGTAACAGATGTCGATATGAATCATTCCTCGCTTTTACAAATATTGTCCCAGACCTAGAGTTTCGGGTAAGCCGTGGACTTGACCCTCACGTCTGGAGATACCTTGGGAGGAGACTCGATAATCACAATTACACCGACAGTGTGGTCAGACCCTCGAGGCGAGAGTTTCTGTTGGAATCTCTTGGTGGCAACGTCGAGGCATTACGACGTTGGTTTGAGTATGGACTGGGCAATCAAAGTTCATACACAAATTGACGGTATTAGGAAAAAAGGTTGTGGTTTAACTACAACGTCGGGATGGGTTTTCCTTGGTCGGTGAAAAAGAAACCCAAGGAAGCACAGGATAAACTCTTGCATAGGAGGGTGTGACCGATCACTCTTGAGTCGGTAAACCTTACCCTCGTGGCAGCAGTCATTTAGAGTTTCAGTTCTAACAGGAATTGGAAACCTCTGGAGTTCGAGGGTGACGATCACGTCCTTATACGGGTCTCACCTCGACGAGGTTTACGGAGATGTGGCCAAGGTGGCAAGTTATCCCCGAGGTTCAAAGGACCTTTTTATAGGTCCTCGGCTGGGTAGGCGGGGTGGTATACCGCTGACCCATCCACCTCAGTTGCACCAGGTGCATGACGACATCGACGTATCTCAACTGAGGAGATACGTGCTCGACCCTTCGCATATCATCGACCATGAGGAGTTGGACAATGGCGATGAGGTGACTTCTACGAAGGTTCCTGTGGGGATCGAGGATCGATAGGAGCAGATCCTAGGAGGATGGTCGATTCCTCTTGTGCACTTTCTTTGGTAGCACGGGAACCTCTAGTTTAGCACATGGGAGCGGAAGGCTCAGATGCGTGCTTAGTACCGCTTTCTAACCCTAGTTTGTGTTAAAGCTTTACGAGGACGTAAATCCCTGAGGTGGGAGTGATGTAAAGACGTGTAAATTTCATGGAATTTTTTTTCTTAATTTTATTTGGAATTTTACAAGAGCGCAGTTTCTGACAGTGCCTGATTCTGAGGCCCGGTGTTCCCGGAATCAATTTCCGAAGTTTGACTCGGGTAAGTTCAGTGAACGAACGAGCGGGTTTTTCTAACTATTGAACCGGTGCTCAGAATCGAATTATGAGGGCACTGATGGAATCACATCACCATTATTTGTTTAGAAATGCCTCTTCCGGAGTTACATTTCTCGGTTGTGGTTTTAAATTTTTGGGGTTTAAGTTAAGAAATAAAATAAAGTTGTACGACAATTTTATTTCATTTCACTTAAAGCCGCTTAAAGAAAACTTTAAGCAACTTAAGCTGGGTTTAAGCGGTTAGGGTGCAATTCAAAATATCCTACCCACTTGGTAGGATATTTGTGAGTTGGGACCCACATGAGCCCCACCGTTTCTTTTCTTCTTAAGTAACGCACCCGCACCCCCTGTTAAACGAAGTCAACCGACACGTTGCCTTATTTTCTTAATGCCTCTATTTAATTGGGCAGTTAAGTTTTACAATTAATTTTTTGAATTAATTGTTCGTTACTTACCGTGATTTTTCAAATTCTTTACTTGATAATAAAATAAGATGAGGACTTATTTTATTATCGGTCTGTTGTGTTAACCTTGGGAGAATCTCTAAACATCACCATCCTCCTTCGCGAAGAACGCGAAGAACGCGAAGAACGCCGACCTCCGACGAAGGGCGACGAAGAACGCCAAACCCCCCGGAGATCGATGACGTGACGCCGACGACTCTCCTCCTGCGATGTTCTTCTGCGATGTTCCTTCTTCCATAGCAAATCTTCGAACATCCGTTCGAGATCGTCGACGCGACGCCTTTCCGCGACGACCCAACACCCTTCTGCAATGCAACGATCCTCTTGTTCCGCGACGACCGATTCCGCGAAGAACTCTCATTCAATGATTATGAGGTAGGGTTTTTAATTTAGGATAATAATACCCCTTTATCCTCGGATGTTTCCTTTTGAATATAAAGGACGCGGATCAACTCAATATTAAGTTGATCCGCGGGAAGTTTGGTTATAGGATGAGTATTTTTGATTACGGGAAATCGGTAAGGGTTTGTTGTGAAATAATTTATTTTTCCCGTGATCGTTTCATTTAAAATAAAGAACCCGGTTCATAAGAACAATTTTAATTTATTAAAATTGTTGTTTGATATGTTTATTTGTCCTTCCCGATTGTTATCGCCTAACATGGAGTGTGCGGGCCAAACGAACACAGCCTGACAACTCTCTGCAGTTCTCTGTTGTTGTGCGGATTTTGGAGGTGACGAAAAATCATGGCGCAAGGATGATTTGATGTTTCCGAAGTGAAGAACGGGACCCAGTAGGAGCAGCGGTGCAGAAGAGAAGGAAAACAAACCACCTGAGCATCTCGGGTGGCCCGCGGAAGTCTCCGGCGGCGCGGGTCGACGGCGGTGCCCCAGCGCGCTGCCGGACAAGGCCGCCGTGGCTGAAGCCACGGCGGCGGCGGCCAGCCGACCCGTGGCTGCGCGGTTCCGGCTCACACACGCGGGACGTGGCAGAAGCCACGTCCGCTTATTTCCAGCGCGGCCCCTCGAGGGTCGTGGCTCATCCATCCCGCGGGGGCAGCGCCCCGCGGCTGCCATGCTCAGCCGCTCGGCCGAGCCGATCTGGGCCGGGCCGCGCCCTGGCTAGACTAGACCGGGTCTAGCCGGGTCGGACCGGGTCGACCCGGTTCGGCCGTCCCAGGGGGGTTGGCCCGGGTCGGCCCGGGCCCAGACCCCCGTCTTCGGACCGTTTTCGGTCTTTTGCCTGTAACGTGAGCTTCGGGCCTTCGAACGACTCTCATTCAACGGTGATGCGATCCTTGGATCGAGACGGTCGTTTCAGTATATCGCACTCAAAGTTTCGTAATACTTTGTGTTCGGCCGGGTTGGTTCGTACACGAAACCAACCGGGCCCTCGGAGCGGAAACACTTATATCTTGAGCTCCGGACGTCCGATTGATGTGCCGTAAACTTTGATGGATTCCTATAAGTGAAACAGATATTTTGGCTTACTCCTCTCGAGGTTTGGATGCCGTCGGAGTGCGGTCAGGTTGGTTTGCTCACAAAACCAAACGGGCCCCTGGAACGAAAAAGCCAATAACTCACAGACCGGGCGTCCGATTGACGCGCTGTCTCTCTCGTTGAATTCCTCTTGAAGAGACGGAACTTTTGGAATACTTCTCCCGTGTTTTGGTTGCTGTTGGATAGTGGTCGGGTTGGATTGTACCCGAAATCCAACCGGGCCCCTGGGACGAAAAGGCTAGTAACTCACAGACCGGGCGTCCGATTGACGCGCCGTCTGTTGTGTTGAGACCCCTGTGACGAGGCGGTCCCTTGAGATACTTCTTCGTGGAACCTTGTGATACATGTAGAATCGACCAACAGCTCATGCAGAGGACCCTCCCGGAGATGAGCGTGCGGAATACGGAGACCGTGTAGCGGGCTGAGACCTGACGACTGCTTGACCGATCGACTCGGTGTGTTTCGGATAGCCCAGTGGGGAGCGCTTGGTTGTAGCGGCAGACCCACGGCGGAGGAGCACTTGGTTGTAGTGGCAGACCCGCGGTACTCAACAGAAGGAGTACCTCTGGAGGCTATGAGGGGGAGCGCTTGGTTGTAGCGGCAGACCCACGGCGGAGGAGCGCTTGGTTGTAGCAGCAGACCCGCGATACTCAACAGAAGGAGTACCTCTTGAGTCTATAAGGGGGAGCGCTTGGTTGTAGCGGCAGACCCATGGTGGGAAGCGCTTGGTGGTAGTAGCAGGTCCATAGTACTCGACAGGAGGAGTACCTCAGCAATCTTAGGTTAGTGAGCAGTACCTCGGAGTCATGACAGGACCACTGTACACTCCAGAGATGGGGCTCTTCTGCAGTTGCGGTTTCGATAATGAAAATCCTAGTTTGAGCTGAGACTTTTGACCTTTTGTTTACCTCATGATTGAGATGAGTTACATGATAACTTAGGTATATGTATGGGCATATACCTGGGTAGTGGTTATCCGTTATTTTCTAAATCCTTGTGTTTCCTCAGGATTGAGATGGGTTACTTGATAACTTAGGTATATGTATGGGCATATACCTAGGTAGAGTTTATCTGTTGAGATCTTCTTTGTGGTTATCCTTGTTTGTTTTAGTGAGACCTTGAGGGTCTCAGGGTCCCGACTGAGTATCGTTATACTCACCCCTTAATGGGCTATGCCCGCACCTCGTTGTGTTGGTTGCAGACGATGGGCAGTGATGACGAAGGCCGAGTGTTCGAGGACTGGAAGGTACCCGGAGGTGGAATACACGACGATTCAGTACCCGGAGGTGGACTACACGACGAGTCAGTACCCGTAGGTGGACTACACGATGAGACGACACACGGAGGAGGTCGACGAGCGAGAGCGTTGAGGAGGATATCTATACCTACCCTTCAGGTAGGATTCGTGGTGGACGACCAGGAGCTGCGCCATCTGTACCTACCCTTCAGGTAGGATCCGATGAGGAAGACCCAGGAGATGCTTCCTTTCTTCCAGCTGTTGTCTTTTTCTGTTGTACTTTGTTCATTTGTCGTTTTACTTTCACTTGGGTTTGTATTCTGGCCCATTTACTTTTCATCACTTTCTTTTGTACTTAGTGTTTTTCTTCCGCTTGTGCTCTGTGGTGTTTTTTTTACTTTTATAAAGACAATGGCTTCCCAGTTATCGGGATTTACGCCTTTGGTGCTAGTCTCCATCCCCTGGCCTTTGGAAGGCGGGCTTGGGGTAGTCACGGCACAGGCCCCGAGGACGGGTCGTGACATTCACTATGAAAAAACCCATGGATGTAGTTTCATATTTAGTAAATTAAAAGTGCATGTTTTTCATTTATTCACCATGCCATATTTACCATTCCTAATTGTTTATGATTACGTCAATATTGATTCATTATATCACTGTTTTTAACCCTTACTATGCATTTTATCTCACACGTTTCATTTGATTACATTCAATAGGTTATGAAGAGATCATTTATTGAGTTCTCATGGATGTAGGCTTTTAGTTATTGTTATTTTTTGTATTTTTTTACCTTTCCAAATTTAATATAAGTTACATGTTTGTATCTAGTTTCATCAAGAATACTAAACTACATGTTCTATCGGGATTCGATTCCTTATAATCATGCCAATTTAATTCATAATGCACCAACTCCATTTTATAGGAGTCAAGGTGTTACAATATAAATGTTACCAATGTGATAATAATGATTTCTCCTATATATATCTTTTTTATTGGTTTCAATAAAACTCATTTTCTCATAAATTTCCATGTATTAATGTTATTTTTGAAATATATAATATGGACATTATATATTTATAGTGTTAATTTTATTTATATTTTACATTATTTCAATGCTTTCAAAAGGATTATTTATTATTCATTTTAAAAGGAATGATTCTAATGACTTTTCCGGGCGCCATGATTGTTATTTTATTTCTATATTTTGTTTCAAGATTAAATTTTCTAACAAATTATAAATCCTATTATATTTAATTTTTTGGGTATTTTGTTATCTAAATTTGTTTTTAAAATAAAATATGTATTGAAATTAGAATTTTGGGAAAAAATTGTTATTTTGACACCCTATGTGATTAGCATACATGTTCAAAATAGTTTTCAAATGATGTAATGTTTTATTCATTATTTGGGTCATGGATGATAAATATGATGGGTGTTCCCAGAAAGCATCGAGTGATCCATTTATATTATAAATGATGGGTGTGTCTGAATATTTATCCAAAGAATTAGGAAGATTTTACGTTCTATGTAGAATTATATTAAAGATGGATGTATGATTATTCCATAATATAAGGATTTTTTCATTGCTCTATAAGTGTTCTATGAGATTATAGCGACCCTACTTTTCTAACATTACTATTACAACATTTTATAGATAAAAACATAAAATAATTACAAAAAAAAATGGATCCAAAGGTTTAGTGTATTTAGAAAAATTAATAAAATACATAACACTTAACAAAAAAAAATAAAACATTTATTTAATTCATTCTTATAGAGATTTATATTTTCCATTGAATGCTTCTTAGTATAAGTACTAACCTGAGGATATACATCAAAATCTGGTGACATAAAAAACATGTAAGAGGATATATAATAACATGAAATAATATAAAATGAGGTTATCATAATCATTATCATAATAACATTATAATATGATCATAATCATGTGAATAATCATTACGAAAGGTTTCAAATGTGTCAATGCATTAAAATGAAACCACATGTCTTAGTCGTCAACTACCACACATTATTGGGAAAAAATATAGCATAATGTTCCCACATACTTCACATTCCATAATGATATTCATCACATTACCTAATTTACTGGATAACTATATGATTCTGGGCACACCCGTCACATCACAACATTCACATTGTGCTATATAATTTCGGGACCACCTGTCACGTCAAAATATTTACATTGTCATGAATGACACATAGAAAATGTATCCATACTAAACATAATATAAACCAAGTAATGGAATGGGTATAATTTTAGTAATAACAAATTAATAAACATTGGGTTCCAAAATGAAAGAGGAAATAACATTCATGATATTATAATCATTAATATTCAGGGAAGAAGAAACAATCACAAGAAGTAAAATGTTTGTTTTTTTACATAATGGTTCTTTTGGAAAACATTTTTTTGTCATAAACTCAATTAAAATGTATTTAAATACCATGAAATATAATATGATGATAAATAATTGATATTTATGGAATATCCATACTGAAAATTGTGTGAAAGAGGGAGAACAAAAAGAAAGAGAGTTGGGTCTGATAATTCCTCTTACCTCATATCCAAATGATTTATTAACATTAATGTCCTATATAATAACATTATATTTATTAATTAAAAATTAAATAACATTTTATACATGAATCCGATTAATTATATCTTTATTAATTTCATTAATGGGCCTCTTAATGCATTGTAGTGTTTATTTCATCATTTGGGAGCAATCGTTTTCATAGTTATCATGATCGAATCACTTGCATTCTTGAACAAGAATTCTTGTAAAATGTGAATAATTACCCAAAACTATTATTATATATTATTATTTATGTTAAAAAAAATTATATTATCTTATAAAGAAACTGGTTATATGTTATGGGGATGAATCCATTCATAAAATTTAATTAGGATAATTTTAGTTTATTTTTGTCAGTTTTTCGATCACAAAGAACATGTTTTGTTTCATCATTTAATACTATGCATGAATGTTTGTTGTAGATGTTTATTATGGTTTTATCATGAAAAATAAATCTCTTTATCCGATTTAATGTTTTTATTAACATCCATGATGATGGTTAGGGAAAAAGAAAGTACATCAGCCACAATGTCGGTAAATTGACACATTACGGGAAACTATTTGATTCTAATAATAGAAGAGTGAGAGGGAGTATTTTGTTGATGTATATTCCATTTATTAGATAAAATATAATTATATCAAAAATACTATATTTCTCATATAATTTTTATATGATAATGTGATGATAATATAAGAAATGAAAAGAATTTGGAAGAAAAATAAAAAAAGTGGGAGGATTTAACTCTTGATTTTTCAACATGAGATCATACTTTAGGCACATATTATTGGTCTTTTTATGTGACCAAGAGATCCTATATGTGGTAATGTGTATAGTGACGTTTATTGGGATGAATTTATTCAAGGATCAATGCTTTAGGTTTGTGAGGATAAGAGGGTGTGAGGGGTGGTATTTATAGTGTAGAGGGGGCTGTTTTCCCATTATTTTAATCATTAGATTATTATTCTTCCCAAAAAAAGAAATAGTGAGTATTATAATGAATAATTAAAGTAATAAATTCATCTATTTATAATACATTGGTCACTTAAATTATCCATTACTCAATCATGACTAAACAATTTAGGTTTTCTTCATTTATCGAAAATTACATTTAGTATTTCAAAATAATTTAAAAAATTCCCCCAAACAACTTTTTGATGGTTATTATTTAAAAAAGGAACTAAATTTTATAAAAATATTATTCTATATATTATAATTTAATTTTTAATTAAATATATTATTTACTTGTAAAATACAGATTTTAAAATTAATACTGATTTCATGACACTTGGAAAAATTTCATCAGATCTCAGCAAATTATCTTAAAATAATAAGACATCAAAATATCAATTTATGAACGTGCTTTATGGTAAGAAATTTTTTAAAATTTTAAATTAATAGAAAAAAATTAATTAAATATTTATGAAATACACAAATTCCAATTAAATAATATTATTTAAAACCCTTATTTACTTAGAATAAGATCTAATTATATCATAGTTTGACCTATAATATGACTAAATTTTGTTTATATTTTCATGGGTGGGGATACAATTCAGTTATACTGTTTTCTATTCATAAGTGAAATATAATTATTCCTATGATCATGTAACTATTTTAATCAGTATTGGATCCTTAACTTCTCGAAATACATCGTATTACATTAATTATTCATTAAAATGTTTTTATTGTGGTCTATATGTGATTATATGTTATTTATACTGTATGAAATTACTATAATAAGGGATAAATTTCATTGATAAAATTTCGAGTCATTAAAATAATCCCCCTTTTGAAATTTTACCCTTGAAATTTTGTTCTACATAAACCGGTGAGGGTAGTTCTCCTCCATCGCATTCTATGGTACCCATGATTCTTCTTCATACATATGGTTCCTATATAAATCTTTTAAATTGTTTTTTATCTTGTTGTGTAGAACATTATCTCTCTATTCCAAATTCATTATTAGATGATACTCATATGAGAGACCATCCTCCAATTATATGAACTCTGGGTTCAGTAATTATAGGGGATCTGGTATGCACTTCCTCAAGAGTTATATGTTTAACACATCATGTCCTCCTTCCATATTCTAGGGAAGAGCAAGACAATAGTCCAAAAAACTATTCAATAAAGGATATCAATAGGGATACTTTGCCTTGGGATTATCTTCCCTATCAAGCAAACCACATGTATCTATTCTATGATGACAATCGATGGAGGACTCTATCTCTAAAATCAAACTCCAAGTCCCTTTGACAATTCTCATCATGTCCCTTTTTCAGACATTAGGCATCTTTGATATGTTATTGTATGGAATGAACCTTCTCTATAATATCTTGCAGAATATCGTGTCCGTGTAGTTATCATTCCCCAACTTCATCCCAACATGTTGGAGTTCTGTATCACATTCCATATAGAGACTCATATTGAGCCATCTTAATACTTATGTGGAAGCTATTGTAGTATGAGAACTCATCCAAGAAGAGATGTTGAACCCATCCACCTTTTTATTCTAACATTAAATCTTTTAGCATATCTTCATATTTCTAAAGGGTCCTTTCATATTGTCCATTGGATTGAGGGAGATATGCTATTCTAATGCTTAATTCAGTACTAAAATCATGTTGACGGCTCCTCCAAAATTGTGAGGTGAACCTAGGATCACGATAAGAGTCAATCAATAGTGGAACCCCTTGAAGTCTCACCACTTCTTGAACAAATATCATTACAAGTTATTCAAGTGATAGATCCTCCCAAATAGTGATAAATTGGGAATTCTTGGTGAGTTTTTCCACTGAAACCCATATTACATTATTTCCTTTGGATGTATTCAGATGACCTATAACGAAGTCCATAATGAAATTATTCCATTTCAATATGGGTATAAAAATCATAGAATCATCCATTTGACTTATTTATGTCTTCATTAACTTTCTGACATATAAAAAACCATGAGATATATTCCAGATAATCCTTCTTCATTTTGTCCCTCTAAAATATTTATTAGAGATCATGAAACACCATGGTGAATTCAAGATGAATAGAGAATATTGATCTGTGTGAATTATTCCATAGATCCTTATTTATCCAAGGTGATTAATGAACACAAAGACTCATTCCAAACCAAATCACACTATTATCATTGATATGTTACTCTTGTAGATTACATTTGCTTACTAATTCACCCTCTTTTTCAACACCATGTCATTTTTTGTGCCTCTTTCATCATATCCGTGATAGATGGTTAGAAAATAATTTTTTCAATGTATGATGTATTCCTTAACATAATAATTTCCAAATACATTCTATTAATATCCATTAATTTAGGGTCTTTCTCAATCCAAAATATAGATAGATTAGCAGGTTCATTTCAATATAGATCATCAGTTACCTTGTTTGCCTTGGCATAATTCTAGTGAATAGATCAATCGTAGTATTTGATCAGATCTAACCATATATTTTGAATCATGTTGTGATAATTTTGTTTGACTATATACATTATGATCTTTTGATCAGTATATATGTCACACTTCTCAATATAGAGGTAGTACTTCCATATTTTCAAGGAAAAATTCATAGTTTCTATATCTCGATCACGTGTTGGGTGGTTATGCACATGGATCATCAACTTCAATGATGTGTAGGCTATCACATTATCCTTTTTCATGAGTACAGGTCCCATGTATTTCTTTGAATAATCGTTGTATATCAAATAACATTCTCCACTCTTTCGTTCTGTGAGTACATGTCTAGTGAACAAACTTCACATTATCTTCTTAATGCTCTCCTTTCATTGTTATATCGTGATATAATTTATCCCTTTCCTTGTTAACATTGTTATAAATATTTACAATCATCATCAATTTATTACAAAACATTGTTACTACCCAACAAATATAAGAAAATGTTGTATTTTTAAAAAAACATTAATTGGTATATGGCATTCCTCAATCACAATTCTTTTTGAAGTGTCCATAGAAATTCCCACACTTGTGATCACATGACCCATGAACGTGACTTTTTTCATCCAAAAGTCTCACTTTATTTACTTGGCCTACAATTTATCGTTCTTTATGGACTCTAAAATAAGACTTATATTTTCACCATGTCCGTTATTTCACTTGTATTATATGAGAATATTATTGATAAAAACTACCAAAATTTTTTTGAGGTAAGCACCCCATAATCCTACAAGAAATATTTCGGTTCAAAAACCATTGGGCACATGATACAGTAGCAATACTATAGCGGTACTATAGCTGTGGTGATACTGTTGAATGACAGGTACTGTATCGGCGACAGGGGACTGTTTCAGAGGCCGGTATTATACCAGTCAGGTTACTATTCACAAAATGGGCCTTGGGCCAAATATTTGGGCTTACGGGCTATGTAATGGGCTACATGACCATTGGGACTTCTGGCATAGTAATGTGTCTCCCTCTACATTGTCAAAAAAGGTATTTTCATTTCATTAATAATAAAAGGAGTCTTTGGACCCAACCTTTAAAATAAAATTATTCATCAAATCCAAGAAGAATTCATGTGCATTAGAGCATCCAATGGTAATCACAAAAACCTCATAGTTCCCATACCTTTTATGGAAGGAAGTCTTCAGAATAAATTCCTTCTTTACCTATAAATGATGATATCCTAAATTTATATACATTGTTGAGAAGTAATGTGCTCCTCAGAGAATATTTAACAAGTCATAAATCCTTAGGAGAGTATAATTGTTCTTTATGGTTATCTTATTGAGTTCCCAATATTCAATACAATACCTCCTTGATCCATCCTTCTTGTTGATAAAGATAACCGGCGCACCCCATGGTGATGCACTCGAGCATATGAACCCTTTGTCCAAAATCTATAATAATTACTTCTTTAACTCATCCAGTTCGATTGGATCTATCCTATAGGGACACGTTGATATCGGAGTATTTCTAGGAATGATTTATATTGGGAACATAACCTCACAATCCATGTGAAGTCCGGGTAACACTTCATTAAATACATCATTGTATCCCCTTATGATATAAATTTCTTATATATTGATATGTCACTTTGACTCAACAATTTGGGAGAGGAATGATTCTTCACAGTGGATCAACACTGACACAGTTGAATGTTTTTCCAAAATAGATTCTTGATCCTCCATGAATTAGTAGAGGGGCATGGCATGATTCAGTTTATGAAAACATATTTTCATTTCCAAAGAGTCGTTTTTTTCTATATAAGGATAACCAATACATCCCTAATATAACATTGAAATCCAACATTAGAAGTATTACGATATTTTTGGAAAGAATATTTCAATATAATCCAATAATATAAGTGTACAACACTTACGATTTAATTATTGAACCACTAGGATTGTTTTATAGATAAATCTAATTCATAGTTTCTGGGATTTGTTTCAATTTTTCCTACAAACATGAAATATATAAAAAAATCCACATAAAGATAATCAAATAATACTTTTTCAATTCATGAGTTTATTAGATGTTAACATTGTAATATTTCGTTCTCTTACAATACTTCTGTAGTTGTGATGGAAAAATACTTCCATTTCCCTTTTTTATTTGGTGGCTGATGATGCTGATTTCCCTCATGAACTTGATGTTTAGTTCACTGGCTTACATAGTTCCCTTTCTCTCTATATTTTAATCATTGGACCCTGTGTAGTTCTCACAATTCCTCTGTCACATTATCATACTTCCTCGTGTCTTTTATAAATTCATGATCTTGGTGGGATTCTATCCCACAATTGAAGCATTTCTCCATCCCATTAAGGCAGTACCCATGATGGCACGTCCCACATTTTTGTCATTTGGGGGTTGATTTTTCTTTCCACATTTCCCAATATATCCTTAGGTTTAAAACTCTATCTTTCATATCTTAATACCATTGGACCATTATATAAACTCCATCTCTACATTGAGATCACATCAAATAAATTCTTCATTACTCCCAAAGTCATGATTTTTTTTATCCTTTTGATTGTGTAGTTTTAATCCACTAATGAATCATTCAATTTTGCTATCATTTCATATAACAAAAACTGTTGTGTGCCTTTAATGTCTTATGAAATTCTCTTTATAGGTATCAATAATTATCCTACCTTTTTCTTTAGCTCTATTTATTGTATATCCATATTTTTTTATGATTTAAATGGAAATAATTATTAAGAAACACTATCTTAATGACTTCTCACTACATCTTTTCAATTTCATCATTTGGATCTGTGTTGTTTATTAACACACACCATTGGTTGACCTCTCCATCTAGGTGATAAATACTGTAACTCACCTACTCCATCTCAGAATAACTATAAACAGAAATGATCTTCTCCATCGATTTGACCCACTATTTTGCAACTAGTGGATCATATGATTAACTATATATTAGTGGTAATTGCAGTAAAAAACACTACATATCCAGTTCCTCCCACTTAGGTTATGGTGTATGTTCAACATCATTCAGGTTATTTTTCATGACCAGAGAATGCAGGGTAAGTATCGCCATTAAATGTTTCACACAACCTCCAAAAGTATTAGGGATGTATTTCGAGAAATTTCATCATTCTACCTCACATGGATTGTCGGAATACATTCTCCTGGTTCCCACAATATTCTAAAATATAAAATGTTTGAAGAAAACATAAGTCAAAATGTTGTGAATAAAAAACATATTCCTTTATTAATTTAATTATAATGGATTATCCTATACGATCTCTATGTTTATAATTTTTCTATAAAGAATATTTTGGGTTCTCACCTATTCTTTGTCTCGTAATAAGGGTTTTCAGTATAGTCCTCTAATCAAAATTACCTAATTAACTAAACCATTCCTCTAATACTAACAACATAGAACCTTATTTTCTTACATTACTATTACATTATATTAATGACAAAAAACATAAAATCATTACATTATTAGGATGAAATGGTTGAGGGTATTAGAAAATTAGGATCATACATAACATTTTCAAAATTAAACATAGTCATGTATTTAATTCTTTCTTCTCTATCTTGTTATTAACCCTTAAATTCTACAAATTAAATGTAGTCACCTCAGGATATACATCAATATGGGTGACCTAGAAGCCTATTAAAAAAATAGATAATAATATGATACAATATAACATGGTCTGATAATAATAATTGTCATCATAACATAGTAATAAGATCATAATTATGAGAGGAATCCCTATAAAAGTCTTGAAATGTTAAAACACATAAAAAGGAAACATCATGTCCAAGTTGTCAACTAGATTAGATTGTTAGGAAAAATGTTAGAATGATGTTAAAAAATATTTCATATTAACTCTTGATATTCATCACATTAACAAATTTTTTTGATATCAATATCATTCCATGGTCACCCATCACATTATGTCATTTACATTACGCTATATAAATTGTGGTGCACCCATCACATAACATCATTTACACTATCATGCATGCCACCTACAAAATAAATCTATCCCGAATTCAAAATAACATATGGAAAGGAATGGGTTTCAGTTAAAAATTATCAATTCATAAAATTTTCTTTCCTAAATGAAATAGGGAATATCATACCTGATATAAGAATCATTAATATTGAGTGAAGAAGAAACAATCTCCAGAAGTAAAATGATTGTTTTTTTAAAGAAGTGTTATTTTGGAAAACAATGTTTCTTAAATAAAAAAATTTATAAAAAATTTATATCCCGAAAAATTTAATATACTGATGAATAAATGATATTTTAATAATATTCATACAAAAATGGGATAAAAGATGGATAACACCACGAAAAGAGAGTTTGGATCAAGAATTACCCTTAACTAATTTCTAAACAATTTATTCATTTTAATGCCTTAAATATACACATTAGATTCCATATATATCAATTACAACCCATTTTGTAAAAGAATTTTTAAATTAATATTTTATTCAGTTTATTTATTGTCCTTTCGTTTTGTTTTACAATTTAATTCCATCGTTCTGGAGCATTTTATTTTTTTTCACGATCAGTTCAATTGTATTCATGAATGGATGTTCATGTATAATGTTTATAAATATCCAGCATTTTTATTATATGTATTTAAGAATATTATATACGTTTAAATTATTTTTAAAAAAATATTTTTATATGGTTTGAGGATGAATAATTTGATAATAGTTAATGATTATAGTTTTGTGTTAATTTTGGACATTTTTTTGACCATAAAGAACTCATTTTGTTTTATCATTTTTTATTATGTATAAATGTTAGTTCCATATGATAAATATGTTTTTATCATAAAAATTAAATTTTTTCATCCATTTAATGTTTTTATAAAAATTAATTAATGAATTTATTTAAAATGAGTGTGCATCTTCCATGATGTCTTTAAATTGACACATTACTAGTGATGATTTAATTATAAGAATACAAGAGTGAGATAGAAGAGTTTTTATGGATCTTCCATTAACGTGAACCAGTAAATCAAACACACATGATTTATCATTACATATGTATTAGTCAATGTGAGGATAATAGAAAAAATTAAATGAAATTTAATGAATATTACAAAAAATATATAAAGGATTTACCTCTTGAATTCTCGTCTTGAAATCCAATTTTTTCTGCATAGGCTTGGTATTTGGATTATTACAAAATCTCCTATACATTATTAAGGTGATAGGAGAAGTGTATTTTGTGGAATTTAGGAAAGGATCAAATCTGTATAGGTGTGATGAGAAAAGGGTGGAGGGGTAGTATTTATAGTGGAGGATATGGGTGTTTTTCAATAATTTTAATCCTTTGTTTATTATTTTTTCTCAATATAGGAAAATTGTAAGGATTATGGTCACTATTTATAGTTATTAAGGCACGTGAATTCAAAAAAGTGGTCAATTACATCATTGATAACATAATAAATACTAAAAAATTCATGTT
This sequence comes from Viscum album, assembly GCA_963277665.1. NCBI lineage: Eukaryota > Viridiplantae > Streptophyta > Magnoliopsida > Santalales > Viscaceae > Viscum > Viscum album. The sequence goes on along the minus strand of OY728133.1, from coordinate 2,056,050,431 downwards.
GTTAGCATCTAATCAAATATTATCATATTTTACTATTAATCACAAATTCATGTATTTCAAAAAAAAACCAAAAAATTACCCCTAACAATTTTTTGATGTGTATAATCAAAAAAATGAACTCCATTTTATGGAAAAAATTCTAAAAATTTATAATTTAATTTTAAATTATAATGAATATTTGCATGGAAAATATAGATTTTAAAATTATAACTAATATTATGATACACTAGAAAATTAATTAAGTTATCATGAAATTATATTAAAATAATAAGTCAAAAAAATATTAATTTCAGCACACATTTTATTAAAATAAATATTATATTAAATTATCTAATTAATAATAAAATTATATTTAAATATTTATGACTTATAAAAATTCAAATACATAATTATAAATTTTTAAAAGATTTATTTACATTAACTATGATATAGTTATATTATATTTTTACTTATAATATGCTAGTATTTTATTTCTACATTCATGGGTGGGGCTGCAATTTATTTGTCCAATTTATTATTAATAAGTTTCATATTACAATTCCGAAGGTCAAGTTACTATTTCTTCAGTATTAGGTCCTTAACTACTATAAATAAATTTTATTAAATTAATTATTCATTAATAATGTCTTATTATGTTCTATAAGTGATTATATGTTATTTATACTATAAGAAATTTCTATAGGAAGTGTGAACATTTATTTATACAGGTTTGGGTTGTTATAGAGATGGCGTCCCATGATAAATACTGGAATTTTATATGATTTCAAATATGTTTTCATGTTAGTAATTTATATTCGAAGGGTAATATATATGATCACTAAAACAATATTCCCACTTTTGGTAAAAAGTTGTGTTATCAAGAAATTGTGTTTTATTGTAGTTGGGGTTTGGCTTAGTTGTAAGCACCATGTAATCCTACATGAAAAATGGGGGTTCAAACCCCATTGGGCGCAGGTACTATAGCGGTACTGTAGCAGCGGCAGCATTGTTCATCAATGGGTATTGTAGAGGCGGTAGGGCACTGTAGCGGCGGTGGCACTGTGCGGGTACTATAGCAGCGGGTTACTATTCACAGAATGTGAATTAGGCAAAACATTTGGGCCTATGAGCTTTGTAATGGGCTACAAGCCCACTGGGCCTTCAGGCTTTGTAATGGGCTTCCCTCTACCCAGTTAAAAAGAGGTCTTTGCTTTGATTTAATAATAAAAATGTGTCTTAGGCCCCAACCTTTAAAAAAAGAAATTGTGTTTTATCGGTTTTAATGTTTTTCAACGGACAAATGTTTTCATTTTTTCAATCCCTTACTGAGATTTTTGTGATCTTCCCCCATGTATAAAAAATTGTAAACGATTCTAGAAAGGGTAAGGTATTATAAGAGGTCGATTTTAATTTCATGAATACATTATATTAAAAGATATAATGTTTCCTTTCAAAATTTTAACACGGTTAAGAAAAATAAATACTAGTCAGATATGTCCAATTATAATATAGGGTTTTTAAATGTATGATTCATGGCCAAAATCTATAAAACTCAAAACCTTTCATGTTAAAAAAACTTAAAGATTGTAAATTCTTGACTAAACCACATAATATGTAATATTAAAGGTTAGGGTATTATCGTATAAATCAATATTAAAAATAGATACAAATTATAAATTGAGCAACCTGAAGCCTTTTTTCTGGGAGATGATGATCCAAGTGTTGTAGGATGAATAATATACTAGTGGGGTTGGAAAAAACTTTTTGAACCTAATATTAAAATAATTAATAATATTCTAATCTTTTAAATTTATGAAAACAAAATATAAAATAAAACCTATATATTAATAAAACATATAAAGAATCTCCCATTGTTATTATATGTGTTGTTGAAATTATCTTAAATTAATATATAAGAGTAATTTTAATATAAAATTATAAAATAATTAAGTATTTTTTTGGGATGATGATTATGGAGGAGATTAACTAAATCTACGTACTTTACATTTCTTAAGTCAAAGGAAACCGTATTTTATTTTAAATAGAAATATACACCAGAGAAATTGATGAAATTTATAATATGGGATGGAAAGAGTACTTCTAATTTAATTATTTACGGTATTAAAATCTCAATATAATAAAATTTTATAAAGGATGATAAAAAAAATTTAATCAGGTAGGTGTTTTCTATAATTGATTTATTCAAGACAACATATTTTCAATGTAATTGTATTATGCGAAGGATATCAATGTGTTCATAAGGAGTCATATTTCATTAAAACAAATGTAATTATATAGAATGTTAAAGGAAATCAAATTTCACGTTGTTTATAATAGTATAGTAAATATCAATCTTAATGGACATGATAATTCAAATTTGGATGGAAGTATTATTGACTAGAATTATATATCAGATAGAATGTTTTTTTGGGGTGTAATAATGATCATGAAGAAGAAACAATATATTATCTTTACCATAGAAGAATAAAATTATAAATCTTACACAAAAAAGAAATACAAATTATGTGAATAAATGAACAACTAGTGGTTTAAAAAAGGCTATAGTAGGGAAGAGCTGGATAAGCACATATAGAATGCGTATAAACTACCAAGACAATTGGGGGCCACATTTAACAAGGGATCATACAATTGATATTGGACTAGTGAAAATTTTAAGTGGACTTGTTCATGGGTTTAACCTAATTTGAAATTATGAATAAAAATAATTATTAAAAACATAATAAACACATATTATTATGGAAAATTAAATATTAAAAACATAATTATTTTCACATTAATGTTAATTAATATAAATACCTATATATATAATAAAAATTATTTTTTGAATTGAAATAATATAAAAAAATAAAAAATATTCCTCTCACATGCGCCGAACCACATATGTTCAAGTTGGTCTTCATAGTAAAATTATTTTTCTTTCATAATTCACTTATACCAACTTAAAATGTTGGTAAATTTTTATAGACTATCCCACCAAATAAATGCAAGTTTAAGGACCTTGACATTGAACTTAAATACCATTATTAAACCCTACTCACAACATGATGATCTTAACTTAAATATGGAGTTACCCTTATTGGAGTAATGTGATAATTAATGTTCCATTATTATTTTGAAAAACCTAGTTCAACATTATCAAACAAAGAACATTGATATCAGAAAATATTTTATCAACGGGAATGTGAAAAAAGTATTATATATGATGTAGTTCATTCTTATAAAGTACAACGTGACATATGTGTTTTCCAAAAGGATTCTTAAAGATTAATTTCAAAAATTATGGTTGATGATGGGATATTAACTTTAATATTCTCAAGGATAAGGGTTAGTGATTTCATACACGATCTCAAATATTATTTGTATTATTATTAAAAAATGGGAGAGAAAGAAACATAAATATAATGTTATATTATTTTCCTGTCCGAGATAAATCTTTTAGAATGAGAGAATATGTATTTATGAGGAGTAATTATAAGGGGAATTTGGGCTTTATGTTTACACTTAGGTGTGTGTGCATGAAGCTATGATTCCAGAATGTGGTCCTTGTTGATTAAGAACAATTTTGAAACATTTATTGAGTTTATGTAGAAAATATTTTTTTTTCATATATATAAGTAGAGTTATAATGTGAGGATATGATTGAGAAAAGATTAGACCTTAATGTAATTATTTATTAAGGAAAACATAGTAATTATTATTCATCATTATTTTTTTCTATATCGAGTATTCATATATAGAATTATAATTTTTATCAAATTATTCATAGATAAAAATAGTTGTTATTTATTTAACATAGGCTAAACTAACTCAAATTTTGAATATTTTTGTGGCTAATAAAATTTTTGGAGATATTTCTTTTTGTTAAAGCAACTTCATGATTTTATGTATGACTGAAAATGTTTTTTTTAAATTATTATCCGTGGTCTTGGATTTTTTTATCATCCCATGAGTTTGGTATTTGATATCACTATAATAGTAATAGATATTCCATTGAAATATATAGATATATTGCGTGTCCTATATATAAAAAACTATGTTTTTGTGTTGATGAAATAAAACCCTTATTTATGTGTTACACATTAATTTTTATGAGGTGTGTTCAAAGAAAATGTAAATATCATACTAGAATATATATTATTTCACCAGAAAATATATCTTTTCTTTAATGAATGAGTCTATGATAATCATGTGTTCATTATAGCTATTCCGGGGATTCATTTTTTTCATGACTGAAATTTATTATTCCATGATAGTTGATGTTATTTATATTTATATAAATTATTTATGAAAGATAATCTTTTGAGGATTTATAAATTTTCATTACCTAGTACTGTAATAGTGTAATTAAAATTATGTTTCGATGAAGATTGTAGGTAGAAGACTAAATTTTGATTGTAAAGGACAAAAATGGGAAGCATATGGATTACAGTATAATAATATTGGTTATGCTGAATTTTTGGGGTGGAGTATTAGTTTTAATGTTAATGAATGATAATTGTATAGTTACACAAGGATTAAACTGTAATGAATTCTCCTCCACCATTATTTGTGAACCCACTAAATTTAAGTGATTTTAATGATTTCTATAGGTTTGTAACACATTGTTTACACCAATAAATCCATTGGATTTCCATACAGTACATTTAACACTATATTAATGTTGGATTTGATCTAATGAATGGTGAGATTGAAGGTTTTTTTAATTTTAATTTCAAAATCAATCATGGAGAGAGTGTTTGATATTGTGGGAATGAGTATCATGTAACTGATTATGAATGAAATGAATAAGACACTAAAGAGTTACAATAAATCAACTAGAGTTGAGGGGAAAAATTCTACTTCATTTATATTGAATTTTTTTAGTACATTTTACATAATATTTTATGGGGATTTATTATCATATTTCTTTCATAAAATGCGATTTAAAAGTCAAATAATTGAATAATTGATAAATTTTTAATAAAATATTTTCATTGAAATTCAGTTTATAAATAATTGTGTTTTAGTGCCTAAAAGATTTAAATTTCATTGCTCTAAAAAATATAGAAATGTATTAAAATATATATATTATTTATTTTTCAGTTAAATAAGATCAATATTTTTTTGTATTAATGAGTCTCTTAAAATAAATTATTTTAAATTTTATATTTTAAAAATATTATCATAGTTGGGATCTATGAATTTAAAAATAAAATGATTATTATGTTATCAAATTTTTATTTCAACTATTAATTTCAATGAGGATGAAAATATTGTTTGGAATGATTTGAATCTATCAGGAATGAAATATGAAAAAGGTTATTCTTATATTCCCATAACTCCATGCAGTAATTATATACATCATTCAATATTTTTTGAGTTTTCATCCTTCCATTCATGCTAATAAATGGGCTCTTCCATACAGAAACTTTTTGTGTATAAAAACAAATTTAATAAGGGGTCATATTCTATGAACTAACATACATGCCTATGACTAATAAATCACACATGTCCTACAACCAAAAGTGAAATTTTCAATTTACTATGATGCAAGATTTAGTCTATGAGAACTTCTTTCCTTTTGTGCCCCACATTTTTTAGAGAATAAGCTTCTATGTAGCTTCATTCATGATATTATTTCCTAGAGATCTTCTTGATTGCATTCCTACTAATTTGCTTCATCCATTCCCTTGTGAATAGTTACATTCATGTAGATTATATATTGAGATAATATATATAATATATGTGAATAAAATCACAGTCTTCATTTTTAATCAATCAGATTCATGAAATCTAGACTGTTAGTTTTGAATTTAGTAACGACTGGTGTTTACAAATTAATTTGATATTCTGGTTTGTGTTATTTATTAATTGAAGATCTATTTTTCACAAAAAATGGACATGGATGGATTTTTTCATATGAATAAACTGATTAAAATTATGAGGATAAGAATAAAGAAGTCTATATCATTCAAAAAAATCATCTTAATGAAATTAAAAAAAAAAGAAATGTTGAGATGACATTTTTCACATTAATATAATAATCGTTCACAATTATCAAAATGGAATCAATCAAAAATGATGAATAATATTTCAAAAAATATATATGTCACACCATGAACTCCAAGACATCATCCCATTTATTTTTATATGGTTGTTCATGGAATTTTGAATTTTGAAAATATATATGTGAAAAAAATTAGTTTTTTTGTGAAATAACCATAGAATATGTTCTCTAATGTTGTTCCTGAATTTGACAATACAATAGTGAAAACCATAAATTTTAACATAGTTGAATACTAGATGAACTGAGAGAATGAAAAGAGAGATTTTTGAATCATGATTTTTGATAACTGATGATATAGAAGAGGGTTCGTTATTGTTGATGGTTGATGATAATGTAGACCAAAGATAAACATTTATTTGATGATTTATATTTCTTCAATGAAGGTTCAATGTGACGATTATAGGGATACTATAAATATATGTTATTAGGATATAATATAGAAGGTTTTTTAAATGAATCTCCTCGATGAAATGTCACAATATCAATTTGAACATGAGTGTCCCTATACTTGAATAAAATATAACATTTAGTTGAATATATCAAAGGATAATGAAACCGCCTTTTCATATAAAAGTACCCCAATACTCAATTTAAGTTGGTCAATAGAGAACATCAAATCTATTTATCTCATCGTGCAGTACATTCTTGGAATTAATGCATTCCATTATGGAAGAATGTTATGAAGAAGAGAATTATTTCAATATTTCATCCCCAATGATAATTATAATGAGTAGGATAAATTTCTAGAAGATTTCATGGTGAGTATTAGTTTATCAATATATATTATGATGTTATTATGGATTTGATTGAATCTCTATAGAGTTGTTGAAAATATTTTGGTTTTATATTTGTGAATGATTTTTAAGAATAAATATTTATTTATTTTAGCATAAATTTTAAAAATCTGTTTGATTACTAGATCTCATTTATCATTTTAGGATAAAATACAAATAGAGGAAAATTGTGATTTCTAATAGTTAATTTTGGATATTTATTTAAATTAAGGGATTTTATCCAGATTTTTTTGTGTTGAATCGATAGATAGAAAAGAAAGATAAAATTTATAAAAAATTTATTATATATATTTGGGCCTCAAAATTCTAGGAAAATGTCATGGGGTTGGGTCATACTACTAAGTCCATTGTTATGATTTTGTGTATAGAATATTATAAGTTGACTTGTGTATGTCCAAGATAGGGGAAGATTTAAGAAATATACTCATCAATGAAGATCATGTGTATATGAAATTAATTTATAGTGTTGTAGATTTTCCATTGGGAAATAGAAATGGAGTATGATGAGATCAATCCCATGAGATAATAGTCTTGACGGTATTGAAGATATCTAAATACATGAGAGAATGATATGAGGATGTATATTAATGTTTATTTGGTTTCTATCAAGGGTAGAAATACCACATGTAAGGAGAAAAATCACTCGAGATATATTTACTCAAGTTACATAAGGAGTAAGATAGATATTGATACACATGCCATGTGGAAACAAGGTAGATATTCTCAGAGATCTGACTATGATATTCATGTAGAGATTAATATTCAAATTGTTATTAATATTATAATAAATGTATTTATTGGGTAATATAAGATCAATTATTTCCACCCCGTAATTATATAATGGGATAATATTCAATAATTCAACTTAGAGAAGGTATGTAACTAACGGTGGATATAGGTGGTTGGATGGATAATACATTGTGAGGAGATCAATAGAGCATGGATTAGGAAATGGAGGTTGTTATCAATGATGAATATTATTCATTTATTATATTATTAGCAATTTTATCTATTGAAATGATTATAATGGATTATATTATAATATATACAATAATGTATTTCTTATTAGTTTTGGGGATTGGTTTGGATGTGTTAATTTTCTTATCATTGTCATTTATTTGATCAGTTAATCATTTGGGTCTATTGATCCCTTTCCATGTTTTTATAATGTTCTCTTCTTCTTGTCAATACTTCCTCTAACTTCATTAATATACATATGAAAAGTTGAATTTCATTTTACAATATGGATGAAAATATAGTTCTTCCTATAAATAGTTAAATTTTTATATTCTCTAGGAATAAGCATCTCATTAATGAGATTTGTTTGGAACAACAGTACTTAAGAGGGATCTATGGTGAGGTGGTTTTATTTGCTGAAAATTATGTTCTTCAATCCTTTGAATACATCTCAAAACATTATTATTTTACAAAATGTATGAGAAGAATGATTTTCTTTCAATTTTATTGATCTTGGACTCATTATTTCATCAACTACCTTTTCCTTCCCTTTCTCTTTCTATTATTCCCATATAAATTTTAATTCTAATAATGACCATAAATCCTTTTTTTCATGTTATTACATTTTTAGTCTATAATACATCTCCTTTTCAATGTTTTGGCCCTTATTACCATAATTCTAGTTATAAGTAGGATTATTAATAATTAATTTAACCTGGTAATAATAAATGACTCATGTCATATTGTTAAATTCTTCAACCAAAATTGATGAGGGTACATGTGACTGACCGAAAAAAACACTCAAGAAAATAGAATAAAAAAACATAAAATCATTCAATCCCTTTTAAAAAATTATAAAAAATTAAAAATAATTAATATAAAATTTTCAATATGCATGGAATATAATGGATGGAAATCAAGAATTTTAAACTATAAATAACCCTAATATTTGAATCCACAAAATCCCACAAATCAAGTCCATGAGGTTCCTATACATAGGGATTTACACATTACAATTGATATTAGAAATCCATCTATTGTAATACCTTTTCCCAGGACTAGAAAATATATAATTAAATAATATCCCCTTATTATGCTTCTATCATCCACTACATACACCAATGAGGACTCATTTGAGTTCAATATATATTTTTATTCCTCATACTAACAATTACCAATACATGGGTTGATTTATGAGGATCATAGATTGTGGGCATTTCCATTATGTCTCGAATGATATTATAAGAGCTAGTTCCTTGTTTTGTATGAGAACATTCATCTTTCTTATGACCAACAATTCAATCCATTTGATTGAAATATATATCCTTGGCATAAAAAACTCTAGTGAGACACAATATCATAGGATTTCTCTATGATTCTAGAGATCTCATTCTTGAAATATTAGATATATTTATAGCAATATGTAGACAATGCCCCAAATTCCATCATTATCCACATTTTATAATGGAATCATTTTAAAAGTGTCTCACAACATATAATGAAATTAATTTTTATTATCATTTGAAAAATGATTTGCAGCTATGATATATTATGATTATTAAAAATTTCATTATAAATATTCACAAAAATCCTTTAACAAGTCTACTAGGAGAAGTTCAATTCATATATCTATGAAAAATGATCAGGTTATTGCAGTTTTAACTGAAAACACACTTAGGTACCAATGCACCCACTATGGGTTATATGGATATTATTTTAGTTGTTATTAAAACAATGATCGTCATGTTCCACATAATTATTGTATTCAATTTTAATATTTAGGTAAATTCATCATGGAAATGAAAATCTATTTTTAAATTTTGAGATTGTTGGCTATAAAAATAATTTGAATGTAAATTGGAAAAAAAGGTTTCATGAAAAACTATATCAATCCGTGGGTAACACAATCAACCTATTAATTTGGTGTAAAATATGTATAATAAATAAAATTTTATATATAATTTAAACAATATTGATAATCATATGTTTAAAATATTGTTTAATAGTCTATCAATGGAAATTTTTAAACTCAAATGGATCAAATGGTCAGGGTTCTAGAATTTAGAGACAAGTGTACGATACCCATAACACCAATTTTCAAATCCAAAGATAATGTTTTTGATGTCCCTCTATGAAATTTTCTAGAACCTCAAGAACTAACTATGGTGAAGCCTTGTAGAGATAAATTGGAAGATGAAACAGAACATGTGATCCCAATCATGGAAAATAATAAAACTAAAAATGTAAATATCAAGGTCTATACTAATCTAAATAATTATCATCCACAAAAAATATCTGTATAACAAAATAAAATTAAGTGGGAAATATATTTATACCTGGTTCTTATGCTGTTACAATTTATTTTAACAAATCTTTTAGGGAATTAATTGGGTGATCGATTCATACAACCACTTTTATTAAAAAACATTAATTAATAATGTTGTATTTTAATAAATGATTTTTAATCAAAAAGTTTTTAATACTTATTCATCAGCTATCCATTTTACTTAAATAGTTCATCAAAAAATGATGAACCTTATTATGGTATTTGAAAATTTGGGGCTAAAGCATTATTTTTATTATTAAACAAAAGGCATTCTTTTCTAATTGGGTTGAGGGGGACCAATTACATATCCTATAGGACTGAGGGCATGAAATCCCAAATAAAAGGTCTGAAAACATTTTTTTTTTAAAGTGATTTTCAGTGACTAGTATTTCTATAATACCTCATCTGATATAGTTACTTTTCCACTACAATGTCACTGATGATATAGTTCTTCCGCTACTACATAACATCTATAGTGCCCTACTATAGAGGACCTATAGTACGTTGGGAATTTTTCCCTATACGGATTCGATCTTGGGTCATTTAAACTCCATGTAGTAGACTTTACCACTTGGGTAGAGGCTCTTTTGCATGACCCCCTTTACTTATAATTACTTTAAAATGTTGATTATGTTATAATCATCATTCCTTTAGTAGAATATTTGGAAAAATTCTAATATTTTCTTAAATTTATCAAAAATATCTTGGATAGAAATTGATATTTGAATTAAATTGAAATAGTGATCATAATTTATTATTATAGTTATTTTTCATTAAAAAATATCCCTATAAAATTGAAAGTCTTAGATATCAATATTATTGAATTCACAATAGTATAACGTCTCAAATTGAATTTTGATGATATATTTGTTTTATTATTAATTTGATTTCATACTTCTTAATCATAAATTCAGTTATTTAGAATTTGAAACAAGATAAAATATCTATTAAATAATTTAATAAATCACTCAATAATCCCTTTATAAAGATGGTTGTGTTATTGGCCAGTGTAAGGATGCTTACCTTACCCATATATTTTCATATTCCTGATATGGGGTGTGATTATAATTTGTAAATAATTTTGGGTACACCTATTCTAGATGATATCGGTTCTGTGAGTGATGTATAAAAAGGAAAATATACCTCTCTTATTGTTGTTTAAGTAGAAGAAAATCACAGTTTTGGGAATCTAAAACATCATATTGTCTGGAAATCTATTAATGTTTTTGGTGAAATGTTTAAGACATGGTTTTGGTAGAATTTCTATCACCATTCCCTAGAAGTTTTAAAGGAATTATAAATATTTTATTATGTGTTTTGAATGTTAAGGTTAGATCAATTTATAGATCTCTACAACTAGGGGATAAAAAAATTTAGATTACCCAACCCATTGTGAGTATTACTTATGATGTTGTTATGCCCCCCACAACAACATCTATTTGAGGAATATATTTATATGGATCCAAACCAACAAGTAGATTGAAAAATTATTTTACATATAATATTTCATCGTATTATACTGTGATTTACATATAATTCTGAGAGTTTTAATGTTTATTAATCTGGGTAGATTTCTAGGTTGACACCTACTAAAAACCATGTATATTTTTCAAATTGAACACGTTCATTTTATTTCTGTTCACTCAAACACTATGCTTATTTTTTGAGTTTGATGATATTATACCTATTTTTAAAAATTTAATCTCATTTCAGTAAATATTGGAGTCTAAAATTTACATCAAAACGATGAATTTTACCATTTTGGGTGCATGTTTTCTGATCTAATTAGAATACAAGCTATGTATAGAAATTGTGAGTAGGTTACAATAATTACTCCACATTTTTATGGATTTTTTAATTACATGTGTTTTTGGGAAAACCTAGAGTATGTTTTTAGTGATATTTATTAACATTATAGGGTTTTATCATGAATATTTGGTTTATCCTATATGTATATATATAGTAGTGGATAACATAATAATTTTTGTATCATCATAGTTTTTTGGGTACAGAATGTGAGTGGATTGAAATTTAATAACATCATTCTAAAATTCCTAAGAATAGATATAAAATTGTAAATAAAAAAACATAAGTAAATCATACCCCTTGAATGAATAAGGCTAAGATATATTCTATGTCAATTTCTGGGTGAGATGTAAATTTATTTCCTCATGGGTGGAATCACATGATTTTATGTTTTTTAATTAATTTTTTTCTCAAATAAATTTTTTGAAATCTATTTCATTCTAGATATATAAATTTAATTCCTTAATTGGATTAATGGTATAAAGCTGCAACTAATCATAAATAATAATAGGTGATGCAAGATAGAACATACTAGAAAACTGATCCTAAATTAAATCATGCTATTATTTCATGTTGAATTTATAAATTAGAACTGTAATATTAAACTATATTGAATATTCATGGACATCAATTGAAATATCATTGAATTTTATCAAATCCCAAAATTGAATTATATTTTCAATTAATAAAGGTATAAATATCATAAATATTTATGGTAATATATTTATACTTCTCACAAACATTGTACAACCCAGTAATTATTTAAATTATGTGGTTGGTTTTTTTCTAAATGAGGTGAAATTTGTTAATTTTTCCTATCACTAAAAAAATTATGACATCATTAATTCATAAAACCATTAAATTATTATCATTTCAATACATATTTCAAAATAATTATGAAACATTAATTCAAACATTCATCTTCTATAAAATGATATTCTATAGTAAACTATTAAATATATGACTATAGAGATTTTTTGTAAAATAATAATATGTCTGATTGGTTCTTTGTGGTAAAATTTTCATTAAACATCATAGAGAAACCTTTGTACAATGTTTTACCATATTTAAGTTAAAATCTATATGAATGTATTTTCCTATATTTTTTCCTTCACATTGGGATTCAAAATTGGGGACAATATTTGGTTTTACATGTGATGGGAGAGGGGACTTAAAATGTTCCCTAACTATGATTAATATTTTTACTCCTAAAAACCACCCTAATTTTAAAAAACATTCATTTCACCCTTTAATAATTATTTATAAGATCTACTATCTATTTAGAAGTAAAACATTTTTATGTTTTTAGGTTACAAAAATTGATATTCAAATTTTCTTGACTAGGGGAAGAAATGTCATTCCAGTTTTGGGGGATTTCACTTATTTTGATATTAATTAATTTTAATGATTTATAAGTGATTGTTTATGACAATATTAATGGAATAATATATTTAATATCTAGTTAAGGGAGTTCAGTATGTGAAATTTCAATTGAAATGGAATTATAATTTGAGTGAACTAGATGTTTGATCTAGAACTAATAACATTTCCTTTTTAAAACACAACACCTTAGATAGAGAACTCCATATATATCAATATAAAAATTATTTTAAATTTGGTATCATGAATCCCAAGATGAATCCCTAATAAATTTGGTATTGTGTGGGTGTTTCTATATAAATAAATCCGCATGAAATTTTAGAATGTAATTTTTACAGACATGGCTGGAAAAAATATAAATAATTATTTCTATGCGTAATAAATTAATTCATTTAGGATATGGTAATATTAAACTCATATGATACAAGTGAAAAATAATTTATAATTATCTCTTTTTTTAATCATGTGATTATAAATTTTATATTTTGTTTGAGGAACATGGGTGATACAAAAAAATGAAAGTGATTTCTGTTAATATTTATATTCAACCTAAATCATTCATGTCTGAACCAGTAAGAATTGGGATTGAGTTTTAATTTTTATTATACATTAATACATAATCACATAATATTATTTAATTTTTTTTATCGGATGGTTAAATGATTTCCTCTTATTATATAATGTGAATGAAATCCTAGGAAGGATAATAATTTTTTTAGGTTTCTTATTAAATATATATAATTAATTTTTATTACATTGATGTTAAATAACATAGGTTTGAGGGAATTTAATATTTTATTATATGTTTTCATATCATTTTTTGGGGTTATATTTTGTGTTTACAAACTCAAACTCTATATTCAAAGGGAACTGTTTGAAAATTATATCAATGGTAAAGAGATTATACTCATTGATTTTTTTTGATAAAAATATTGTTTTGTTTCTTAAAATATTAAAAGTTATTCAATATAATTTTTTTTTTCTTTAATTACCTATAGTTTATAAATTTTTACTAATTATTCATTAAAATAATATTTTCAAATCATTATATTTATTGTTTAATCTATTAAAATTAATTTTTTTCATATTCAAAATTTTAATTTATTTTTGGGTGTTATAAATCATAATATTGAGTTATTTTTAATATGATGGATTTTTTTTTGAATTTATAATTTTAAAATGTTTAGAAAAAAATTGTAGGATCTACATCCTGGTATAATGAAATTAGATAACAGGGTTTCATCCATTCCCCTTCGTTTTTACACCTCTTCTGTAAAATATTTGTTCATTCATGAGTATGATGCCTTTATTCCATGCGAATAAATCGTAGATTCGTTGCAGTAATAAGCATACCCTTCACAAAAAATTATTAAAGATATAACTTCCATGAATAATATATTGTTCCTATGATTAGATGAACATATTTGTTTTACAACCATAATAATAAATTATCGAACAATTGTTAACCAATAATTAGGATGTGAGAACATATTTCTATATATTCCCAATAATTCATGGAGAATCTACTTTGATGCAATTACATTTTCCATTTTTCATGTAACATTTTACTATTATGTTCTCAATTATTTATATAATATACTCCCCAAATAATTATTTTGTTCTAGTATAATCCACATTTAGATATTGGAAGACATCCATGAGAATTATAATTCAATATTTCATGAATGTACAATTAAAATTCAGGAGATATACCTCTGGGATTGACTCAATAATGATATATGGTTATGAAATAACATGATTGATTGGTTCATATAAGCTACCTGAGGAACATATTTATTTTATACAATTATCTCATAGGTTCTATGTTGGATTTTTTGATGTTTAATGAATCAAGACCCAATAATAGTGTAATAAGAAAAGAAGTCAACAAAATCAAAAAAACTAGTCATCTGGAAGAATCATGAAAAAATGAGAAATATCAAGATGCACTTCGCCATATAAAAATATTACCCTACAAGATACATAAACTGAGATCCATAATGTATTTCGAACTGAAGTGTTATACAATGAATTTTTCTTGAGAAATCGTATTCATTATACTGTGGATTTCAATATAGGTGATTAAATAATTGTGACATTAAATTATTGAGATATGAAAAAGTGTGTGTTTTATGGGAGACATCCACTAAATATAGTGAGCAACATCCATTGTGAATTTTCAATGATGATCGAGAAAAAATAAAATTTGACTAGATGTAAATTGTTATTGATATTAATAAAATATAACTATTATGTGTGGATCTGGATTTCAATCGATAAAAGTTTTGAAATATGGTTTTTCATAAGTTTTGGTTAATCCTGATGCAGATAAAAGATGGATATTTTTTTAGTATAATGTTAAGTATTTTTTTTGTGTGATTATGATAGGGACTCTGATATTTTTTATTATTATATTTCCTTTTATGAATATTGATACTCTAAAAATATTTGATCATGTGCCAAATATATAGAAAATTATGTTGTAGTAACACCAGGATAAAAAACAATGTGTCATGTGAAATAACATAGGATCACATTATTTTAGTGGCTGATCAAAGCCCATCAATAATCAATACGTGTTGAAAAATAGAGATAATAAAACCTATTGAATGCGCCTCAGATTCCATGATTTGGATTCAGTCATGTCATTTAAAATATAAAACAAAAAGAAGTAAATTTTTTAAAATTCTCCACAATAATAATGTTCTAAATGAGTTAGATGAATTTATAAAAGTAGTATATGTGAGTCCGATTTGATCGATAATGATATAAGAGCCGAGTATGATTAGAATAATGTTCAATTCAGTTTTTATGATCATATTGTCCATGATATTAAAAGGAATAGAATCTCGAAATATGTGTTGGGATCGAAAAACAGTGAAAATTGAGTTTTACTAAAAGTTATCATTTATAATTATAGAATCAAATCACAATATAGTCTAATAGCGATTTCAGATCATCCATTGATGATTTCTAATTACATAAATGGATTTTATCACAACATTTTTCTATTATTTAATCCAGGATAAGACTATACAAAATAGGGTGTAGAGTTGATATCATCAAAACATTATCTCCAAAATTCTAGGATATTGTCATGGTGTTGTTTGGGGATACTTTATCCCTTTTTATGAAATGGACTATTATATTTTTCATGTTGACTAGAGTATTTATGAAATTGTGGTAAATATATAGAAAATATATACTCTTATATTGATCATTTGATGATTAAATTCAAATTAAGATACATAAATTCATAGATTGTAGTTTTAAATTGAGTAAACTGTGCATTATTCCAAATACCATCAATTCTTGAAGATTCAATAGATAACATGATTCCCAAGATAATATTATGTGGAAGCATGTTTGAGAATATTTAGTTAATAAATAGTGAATTAGGTTCACATTGAACGATTATAATTCATTGAGATATCGTCAACAAAGTCATACAAGGAAGAAAATATATAGTAACTGGAATAATGTGTTTCATCCCAAGTATTTATAAAATAATAAATTTTCAAGTCTATTAAATTTAATGCATAATATATTAATTATTGGTTATATGTGATGATTTTTCTGATAGCTTACTTGACACGCAATAATGGGTTTTTCTAAAATCTTACGTTGAACACAACACTAGGTTACACCGATAATAATACATTATTATCATTATTATTCTTCTGAAAGATAATTAATTCTTAGAGATTTTATTAGAATGAATTAATATAAATAAATAATATATTATTTAACATGTTTATTAAAAAAAATATAATTATCTAAATATTTTTAGCATCACAAAATATGAATGATTCCAATTTTAAAAATAAAATACTCCAATATTTTTAGAAGGATGTTTTACCATCGTTTGATAGAGAAATTTTTTTAAATAAACTATTTATCAAATTTTTATGTTCTATTTTAAAAAATATACTTCTTCTTTGAATTTGAGACATCAATATTTACTTTTGTTAATAATTTGACATTTTTATAATAAATTTCATATTTTAATCAATAGTGAAAAATACTGCATTTTAATCCAAAGTTTTCATTTCGTATAATGTATTTGTGATGATATATTATCATTTTAATTGATTTTTAAGTATATTAATACTATTTTTTTATTTAATAATTTCTGTGTCATTTGATGTAATTTCACAATGAAATTAGATATAAACACATGTCATTCTTTTGATGGGTTTTATTTTAAAAACCATGTTTTCTCGTTTTGTCAACATGAATTAATATTAAATTAATTAATACAACATCAAAACATTGATTTTGGAAAAATTTATTCCATATTTGGAATCATTAGGTCTATATTATATAAATAAGTCCCTCTTATTTTTTGGACACGATTAATAGTAACATTTGTTATTATTTTTATTTAACATGGATAAAGTGTAAATCATGAAAATAATCATAAAAATAATATTATAATAATGATAAACCACCCAAAAGTTTTCTTAATCATATTGGATGATATATTTCTGACTAAGATGACCGTTGGGACTAAATTTGGGCTATGAAGGAAAACATGGGTGTGATTTTGACAGTTATATCTTTTAATTTGAAGGAAAATATGTAATAAGAAAAACTCTTCTTAATGAAACCTTTTTTATAAGGGATTATATAAAACATATATTAGAATATATATAGTAATTATAAACCTAAAAAAATTTCATTCATCATTTTATTTTATTTATAAATTTAGACCATAAATAATTAAATATAAGGATAACACAATGATGATGCAGTTATTGCATTATTAAAGAAGGAATCAAATAAATGATATTATAAATATTAAAATAAATATTAAATAACATAATTTATATCATCCCCTATTTTTATAGGTTAATATTTCATGCCATAATACTATTAGATTATTTGGATTGATGTTATCTCTTTATTTAGATACTAATAAAATTCACTAAAATGAATACTGTAAAACATGACATAACTGATGTTTTTAAAAAATAGTAATTTATAAAATTATTTTAAAATATAAAAAATATTTTAAAATAAAACATTTAATATGATAACGTCAAAATGATCATTAATCGTCCAATTATGTGAAATTCAACCCATATATGTTAAATTAATTCCCTCTTAATAATTAAAATGTAATTTCCACAATTAAAATTAAAATAGAATAATTATTGGTAATCTGAAAGGATAGGATTTAAAAAACAAAATAAATGTTTAAATATAATGGGATTGTATTATTCATACCTATAAAAATCTTAAATTTTATATATCCCATGTTGGAGACTTTATAATTACAAAAAAAAATTCTATTATTTTAATAATTTTAGAGATTCCAAGGGTTCCCCTTCCTTCTCCAACAATAATGTACCCTCTATTATTTAATAATGAAACTAAAAGATTTATTTTTACATCCAATATCTACACAAAATTATTCCTAAAAATCTTCCCTCAATTCTAGAAGCCTCTCTTAGGGTAGAATTCCTATCAAGGAAGTATTTTGGTATAAACCAAAATAATTTACCCGATAAAGAGGTAAGGCCTTCTCTCAAACTTTTTAGTTTCATTTCCATTATCCACACCTTATACTATTATTATTTTAAGATTACATAAAAACAAATGTATCATAAATATACTATGTTTTTTTAATTATATGATTTTAACCTACACTTTTGGACACCTTAATTTAATGGGTAATTATAAGGCCCCAACCTTAAACCTGACTAAATCATGAGTTATTACAAGATTACACATTGAGGATCATTTCGGGTTTAGAGTTTTAGAGAATTAGAACATAAAACATGCATTACATTCCACATTTAAACAAAGTGGTTACATAAAATATAGTATTCATTTTTCCCATCAATGGAAACATATTTAAAATAAAACATGGATTCTTTCTTTACACTTCTTTGACACTATCATCATATCATGTACCTTTCCCTTAAACTGTGAAAAACATTTCAAAAAACTTGGGATGAGCATAAAAAGATCAGTAAGAGATATAAAAATATGTAAAGGAAACATGGGTACATATATACATAAGAATGAAATCATACTTTACCCATAAAACATAATCACTTTAACATACCTCATCAAATCATTAATAAATCATAGAAATCATAAGACATAAAGGTAACTTGAGGCATTCATAACATTCTTACGTAGAGAGTAACCCTCTTGGTTACGTTTGGAATATCCATCACAGTATATTCCCTAAATCTCTTCGTAGAAACCTTAACATTTCACTCCTTCACATTACCCAATGCATTGGAGAGCTATATCGGTCTCACCCTCCCTTAGTTTATCACGTAACCACCCGTCTTCATAATAATGCCCATGAACCTCAACATAATCGTATCACATAAAACATGCATAAAGGAAACATAACATTTCCACCATTCAATCACAAGATATCAATACAACACATTGATATAAAAACATTATGAAAACCATTTTCAATACCAAAATAAAAGAAAAGTAAAACATGTATTTATTTTTCTATTAAAAAAGGAGGTATGTCTTGTAGAGGAAGCCGAAACTCAAATAACGGTCACAGCGGCGGAGAAGTCATTGTCGCCGCATATGTATGACAAAAACATTACCTTTTGTCGTTTAGTAAACACTTTGTATAAAAAATATTCCTTTTGAATAAACGTAAAAGTCAAAGGGGTTTATACACCATATAAAAGAAGGTTGTGTATAAAACAAAATATGCCTCAATGAAAGGAGATTGAGACGAAGTCCTATACCTCTGGTCCGACTTGACTCGGTCGTTCTTTAATCTCCTGAATAATAAACTTGAGTTAATTTCTACTTGTTTAAGAACATTTTTCAAGTTCATTATTCATTTTATATCACTTATTGCCTTGTCATGAACACTATGTAATTATTTAAGTTAATAACGGTCGTTTTAACGATCATTGGTACTTGAGTCAAAAATAAACCCTTTATAATTACATGTTGTTCATGTATCCATTATATCCAGAATTATAATAATTATGTATATATCATATATATCTAGTATATACATGCATTTATAATATTACATAATCATTTAGACGTATGAAATGAAATGCACCGTTCATGGAGACGGTAAGCCGTACGTACGCATGAACGCTAATTTCATTTCTATTTCGTATTTTATAGAATGGAATAATAATGATATAAAGTTATATTATAATTCCAGAAAAATATCATATATAATATCATAGTTCCATCCTTTATACGTCCCACATATGGTATTTAACTAATCAAATCACTTTGAGGGGGCGGTAGTCCGCACTTCCTTAAATGAAGATATTGCGTTTACCCATAATGGAAACCATAAAGGTATGCCCAAAATGAAAAATACAGAAGCTTAAGGAAAAAATAAACATATTATATATCATATATAAATATAGTGACATCTTAATGGCCACCTTTGAAGGTGTTAAAAGAATGTTGAACAATCATCGTTTCGGGAGGCATAAATTCACCATCCACGGAAACAGAATGTCCTTTAACCATTAGATCTAGGTGTGTGTAAGTGTAGCTCGAATACTTCTTATAACAAAATCATAGTATATTGAGGATACTGGAGTTTTTACAAAATAAAAGAATAAAAAGTTTTTAGTTGGTTGGAGAAGAAAAATAAAACACAAGGACTCAAGTGAATACATTACCTTAAAATCGGGTAACTCTTATTGGTTTGAGCTCAAAGGCTTCCTTGGGAAGACTTCTGCCCAAAGTGAGGCTTCAAGGAGCAATATAAGTATGTGGAGAGACAAAATGGGCAGGGTTTGTCTGAGCCAAAGGCTTTGGAAGTGTGGGTAAGGAGGTAGAGGTGGGGTCCTTTTATAAGAGGGGAGGAGGGGAACTCTTGGAAGGTAAAAACAAATCACTTTATTTTAAAATGGTATTCGGATCTAAGAGGACCCACATTGATTGGTTTCAAGGATAAGGTGAAAATGGTTGTAAATACACCCATCAAATAGGTTTTGTCCATGTGTAGGTCTTAGATTTTACATTATCATTCCATTTTATTTATATCGTTAAATAATGAGGTCATCGCTGCATCATCATGATGTCATAAATAATATAATTTATTTAAGGTCTAAAAATTATAAAAAAATAATATGATATAGGAACTCTTTTTAGGTTTCCAATGAATATTTATAATAAAAAATCTTATCTTTATAATCCCATGTAAAAAATGTTTTAGTAAAACATCTCATGTTTGTGTCATTTTTACTTTTACATTAAATAAAAAGTTATTTATGTCATTTCCCAACCAAAGTGGCTCCATGGGGTCCCCAAGTTGTCCCATGGATTTTCTTGGTCGGCCATGACACATCCAATGTTGGTAGGACATGTTTCAAGCTCATCTCATTTTATTAATGCATTATTTTTACCTTAAACTACACTAATTACCTCTAATCGCGATTAAGAACTTAAAAGTTACTATTCACAAAAAAATTATTTTAATTTCATTGAACCACATTTTACTTCTTAATGAAAACCATGTATGTTGGATTTTTTAAAATCAAATCATAGAAGTGACAGAGTTTCATTTAAACGAAAAATCAGTTTCTTCAACTACCACTTAGTGGTTTCACTATTCATCAAAAATTGCAGTTTTTCAGAAAAAAACCAAAACTTCACCTTAAGCTATATTTGATATTCTGAATTCAAAAATGAAGTCTATTTTACAAAATTTAAAACATATAAGTCACATTAATTTATTTAATAATTAATTCCCGCTGTCATGACAAATAGCGTGTTTTTATGAAACAATAAGTATCAAAAGATTGACACCTGTTTAAGTACAATTTGAAAGTGAAATTGATTCCAATGACCACCATTGGATTAAATGGTAAAAATATATTCTAATTTCACTTCAAAACCAATTCAAAAGATAATCTAGTCATACATATAAATTATATTAAAAAGCAGTTTTGATGTAAAATGCAGTATTTTTCACTATTCATTAAAAAATGAACATTGTCTGAAAAATACCAAAAAATCACAAAAAGTAAATTTTGATGCCTCAATCATACAGAATAAGTTTATTTTGACAAACATAGCTTATAAAATTGTCAAAAGATAGATTTAAAAAGGGTTTTCCATCAAAAGGCAGCAAAACAATCTTATAAGAATATTAGTGTATTCCATGGATAAGATTGTATTTATTTTCATATTAAGCCTATAAAAAAATATCTTAATCATTAATAGACATAGATAAAAATAACTATTATTCATTACTTAATTGGGATGTTACATCCTTCCCCCCTTTAGAAAATTTCATCCCTACAATTTATTTACTTATCAAATAAATGGGGGTACTTATCCCTCATTGCATTTTCAGATTCCCATGTTGCCTCTTCCATCATGTGGTTTTCCCACAAAACCTTTACCTGATTAATAACCTTATTCCGTAACACTTGCTCCCTTTGGTCAAGAATCTGGACCGTTTATTCCTCATAAGATAGGTTCTCTTCCAGCTGGACAACCTCTAGACTCAAAACATGTGATGGATCTGGCATATACTTTCTCAACATCGAAACGTGAAAAACATTGTGTAACTGAGATAAACTCGGAGGTAAAGCCACCCGGTATGCAACTACTCCAACTCTCTCCAGAATTTCATATGGTCCAATAAACCTTGGACTCAGCTTTCCTTTCTTACAAAATCTCATCACACTTTTCCAAGAAGAAACCTAGAGAAAAACATGATCACCTACCTCGAAAGATAGATCCTTCCTCTGGTTATCCGCATAACTCTTCTGCCTGCTCTATGCTGGTCTCATGTGCTTCGGAATTAGATGAACTTTTTCTACCATCTCTTCTACCAATTCTGGTCCCATCAACTTCCTTTCACCCACTTCATCCCAGAAAGCTGGAGTTCGACACCGCTTCCCATATAATGCCTGAAATGGTGCCATCTGTATACTGGAATGAAAACTGTTATTATATGAAAATTAAACCAAAGAAAGATGTTGGTCCCAACTTCCCTGATAATCCATAGAGCAAGAACGTAGCATATCCTCCAATGTCTGAATTGTTCGTTCTAACTGCCCATCTGATTGAGGATGAAAAGCAGTAGTAAAATTTAATTCAGTACCCAACGACTTCTGAAGGCCTTTCCAAAAGTTAGAAGTGAACCTGGGATCACGATCAGATACAATGGAGAGGGGAACTCCATGTAACCTAACTATCTCTTTAAGAAACAAACTATAAATTTGATCTTGGGAAAAAGTATCTCATATAGCAAGGAAATGAGCAGATTTAGTCAAGCGATCAACAATAACCCAGATTGCATTATTACCTCGAGATGTCTTCAGTAATCCCACAACAAAGTCCATGGATATATTCTCCCATTTCCACTATGGCACTGGTAAAGGCTGAAGCATCCCATTCGGTAACTGCTGCTCTGCTTTAACCTATTGACATGTCAAACACTTCACACTAAAATAAGAAATATCTCTTTTCATTCCATCCCACCAGTGATACACTCACAGATCTCTGTACATCTTAGTACTTCTAGGATGAACTTAAAACGGAGAACTATGAGCTTCACATAAAAACTATCTCTTCAACTGTGAATCACAAGGCACACACAATCTCTTCCCAAATCTCAAAATGAAATCATTATCAATGTTGAATTTAGGCAACTTTCCTTTCTAAACCAGCTCTACATTTTTCTGCAACTCACTGTCTTGCTTTTGTGCTTGCTTGATTCTATCTGATAGAGATGATATCACTGATACCTGAAACAAAGTAGAATAACTTCCTGTACCAACAACTTCTATTCCAAAGTTCATCAAATCCTTAACCAAATGATTACGTTCCAAATGCAACATTTCTAATGAAGCATTACTTTTTCGACTCAAAGCATCATCCACTATATTTTCGTTTCCCGGATGGTATTGAATTGTACAATCATAATCCATGATTAATTCCATCCATCTCCTCTGTCTCATGTTTAACTCTTTATGAGTGAATATATACTTGAAACTTTTGTGATCTTTATATATCTCACACTTTACTCCATACAAATGATGCCTCCAAAATTTTAAGGCGAAAATAATAGCAGCTAATTCCAAATCATATGTAGGGTAATTTACCTCATGATTTTTCAATTGTCGTGAAGCATAAGCAATTACCTGATCATTCTGCATTAGGACGCAACCAAGTCCTTTCAATGAAGTATCACTGTAGATAACAAACTCACCATTCATGGAAGGAAGTTCCAAAACTGGAGCATTCACCAATATTCTTTTCAATTCCTGAAAAAAAATCATCACTTTATTTGGTCCAGAAAAACTTAACACCCTTCTGAGTTAGCTTAGTCATTGGAATAGATAACCGTGAAAAATTTCTAACAAACCTTCGGTAATAGCCTGCCAAACCAAGGAATCTATGAATCTCAGTTAAATTTTTGGGTCTTGGCCAGTCTTCCACAACTTTTGTTTTTGCAGGATCAATAGTTATCCCATCTTTAGAAACAATGTGACCAAGGAAAGAAATTTGTTGTAACCAAAACTCACACTTGCTGAATTTTCCATAAAGTTTATTTTCTTTTAAGGTTTGTAAGATAACCCTTAAATGTATTTCATACTCCTCTTTAATTTTAGAAAACACCAAAATATCATCAATGAAAACCACCACAAACTTATCCAAGAACTCATGGAAAATTTTATTCACTAAGTCCATGAACACAGATGGTGCATTGGACAGCCCAAAAGGAATTTCTACAAATTCATAATGGTCATATCTTGTACGGAACGCGGTCTTCGGAATATCTGCTTCCTTTACCTTCATCTGATCGTACCCCGATCTCAAGTCAATCTTTGAAAAATCCTGAGCTCCCTGGAGCTGATCAAAAAAATCATCGATATGAGGCAAAGGATACTTATTCTTAACAGTAATATTATTCAAGGCCCTATAATCAATGAAAAGTCTCATTGAACCATCTTTATTTTTGACAAATAAAACATGATCACCCCATGGCGACGTGCTAGGTCAAATGAAACCTTTCTCTAATAAATCTTGCAATTGCTCCTTTAACTCTAAAAGTTCAATTTGAGCCATTCGATAAGGGGGTTATGAAATTGTCTTAGCATCAGGAACTAAGTCAACAGTAAACTGAACATCCCGATCTGGTATTATTCTAGGCAACTCATCAGGATACTCATTTACCACTGGCACATCATTAATCTGAACAGTTCCTTTATTTTCAACGATGTGTGCAAGGTAACATTCATTTCCATCTTTTACAAGTTTATTGGCCTCTTGATAGGTTATCAACAATTAGGGTTCATTCTTGTACACAAACTGAAAGACTTTATGAAAAGAAACTTCTTTAGCACTACAGTAAATCTTAGCATGGTAAATAGAGAGCCAATTCATACCCAGGATAACATCAAACTCTACTAGAGGTAGAACAATAAGGTTTGCAAGTAGGTTCTTTCCACAGATAAGGTTAGGAAGTTTCTTATAAATTCTTTTTGCCTCAACATTTCCCCCATGTGTTTTTACCAAAATATCAGTAGTCATTTCTTGAGATGGTATTCCCATTTTACTTGAAAAGGTTTCAGAGATGAAAGAATGTGTAGACCCCCAATCAAACAACACACTAGAATAATCTGAAAAAACCAACAAAGTACCTGATAGAACTTCATTTGATGGACCGACATCTGCTGAAGTAGTTGCAAAGGATTTCACCACCCCTTTCTGCTTGTAGTCTAACTGCTTCCCATCACCCAAGCTCTTTGTCAGACACTCGTTTGCATAGTGACCCATCTCATTGCACTTATAAAATTTCACTAACTCTAAATCCATTTTGGTCTTACCATCACCCTGATCTTTTCCAGTGCAATCACGAGCCTTATGTCCCATCTTACCACATTGGTAGCACTTTCCAGAATTCAGAAGACATTCCCCAGCATGCCTTTTTCCACCGTTATCAAAAACTGGAAACTTAGATTTCTTACCGCCAGACTTTTTTGAAGAATTCTTACCTTTCTCCTGCCACCTCAGTCTCTTCTTCTGTTGGTTGTTATAGAAAACTTGATAATTGTCAAAATCCATTTCCACCTTCTCAGCACATCGAACAAGCTTTTCATAACTTTTAAACTCACAAGAAGCTAATTCCCTTCAATATTTTGGATTTATTCCTGACTAAAAAGTATTGATTTTACTATCAAGTTCTCTGATAAAATTTGGAGCATACCTTGCCAATCGAGTGAAACTTTCTTCATAGGCAGCCACTGAGTCTTCCTCTTCCCTCAATTCGAAGAATTTCTTTTCCATTCTAAGTCGAACAGCCTTAGGAAAATACTTCTCAAGAAACATACCTTTGAATTCATCCCAGTTGACAACATCAATCTCATCAGCGTCCCTGATATTTTTATCCATTGACCACCACTGATCTTCTTCACCCTCCAAACGATAAATAACAAGACTAACCTTTTGATTTTCTGAACACCCCATGACATCAAAAATCTTCTCCAGTGCTTTAATCCACCCTTCAACTAACATAGGGTAAGATGATCCTCTGAATGATGGGGGATGTTGCCTCATGAAATGTTCCACCACTGATATGTTCCTCTGTGGTTGATCTGGCTGATCTCGTGCATGGATACCACCACCATTTATCGCTTGATTCAATTGCGCCATTACTGCAACAAACTGTTCAGTTCCAATTCTGACCATCTCGGGATGCTGATTCGGAAGGTTATTTCCTTCTACATGCCATCCTAGAACTGCATCCCTGTTTCCTCTGCGGAAAACCATTATGAACAAACATTTCTTAGATGAAGCAACATGGTAATCTTCAAATTCTATATCATTTCAATCTGACCTAAAAAATATGTTTTTGGATAATCATTTAATAGAATTCTAACTCCTAAAGTTATCTAAACCGACCTCTGATACCAACTATAAGGCCCCAGCCTTAAAGCTTACTTAATCTTGAGTTATTACAAGATTACACATTGAGGATCTTTTCGGGTTTAGAGATTTAGAGAATTAGAACATAAAACATGCATTACGTTCCACATTTAAACAATGTGGTTACATAAAAGATAGTATTCATTTTTCCCATCAATGGAAACATATTTAAAATAAAACATGGATTCTTTCATGACACTTCCTTGACACTATCATCATATCATGTACCTTTCCCTTGACCTGTTGAAAACATTTCAAAAAACATGGGATGAGCATAAAAAGCTCAGTAAGGGATATAAAAATATGGAAAGGAAACATGGGTACATATATAAATAAGAATGAAATCATACTTTACCCATAAAACATAATCACTTTAACATACCTCATCAAATCATGAATAAATCATAGAAATCATAAGACATAAAGGTAACTTGAGGCATTCATAACATTCTTATGTAGGGAGTAACCCTCTTGGTTACGTTTGGAATACCCATCACAGTATATTCCCTAAATCTCTTCGGAGAAACCTTAACCTTTCACTCCTTCGCATTACCCGATGCATTGGAGAGCTATATCGGGCTCACCCGCCCTTAGTTTATCACAGAACCACCCGTCTTCATAATAATTCCCAAGAACCTCAACATAATCGTATCACATAAAAATTGCATAAAGGAAACATAGCATTTCCACCTTTCAATCACAAGATATCAATACAACACATTGATATAAAAACATTATGAAAACCATTTTCAATACCAAAATAAAATAAAAGTAAAACATGGTATTTATTTTTATTTCAAAAAAGGAGGTATGGATTTTAGAGGAAGCCGAAACTCAAATAATGTTCATGGCGGCGGAGGAGTCGTTGTCTCGGCATACGTATGACAAAAACATTCTCTTTTGTCGTTTAGTAATCGTTTCGTATAAAAAAATTCCTTTTGAATAAAGGTAAAAGTAAAAGGGGTTTATACACCATATAAAAGAAGGTTGTGTATAAAACAAAATATGCCTCAATGAAACGAGATTGAGACGAAGTTCCATACCTCGGGTCCGACTTGACTCGGTCATTCCTTAATCTCCTGAATAATTAACTTGACTTAATTTCTACCAGTTTAAGAACCTGTTTCACGTTCATTATTCATTTTATATCACTTATTTCCATGTCATGAACACTATGTAATTATTTAAGTTAATAACGGTCGTTTTAACGATCATTGGTACTTGAGTAAAAAATAAACCATTTATAATTACATGTTGTTCATGTATCCATTATATCCATAATTATAATCATTATGTATATATCATATATATCCAGTATATACATTTATTTATAATATTACATAATCATTTAGAGGTATGAAATGAAATGCACCGTTCATGGAGACAGTAAGCCGTACGTACGCATGAACGCTACTTTCATTTCTATTTCGTATTTTATAGAATGAAATCATAATGATATAAATTTATATTATAATTCCAGTATAATATCATATATAATATCATAGTTCTGTCCTTTATATGTCCCACATATGGTATTTAACGAATCAAATCACTTTGAGGGGGCGGTAGTCCGCACTTCCTTAAATGAAGATATTGTGTTTACCCAAAATGGAAACCATAAAGGTATGCCCAAAATGAAAAATAAATAAGCTTAAGGAAACCATAAAAATATTATATATCATATATAAATATATTGACATCTTAATGGACACCTTTTAAGGTTTTAAAATAATGTTGAACAATCATCGTTTCTGGAGGCATAAATTCACCATCCAATGAAACAGTATGTCCTTTAACCATTAGATGTAGGTGTGTGTAAGGGTAGCTAGAATACTTCTTATAACAACATCCTAGTATATTGAGGATACTGGAGTTGTTACAAAAGAAAAGAATAAAAAGAGTTTAGGGGGTTGGAGAAGCAAAATAAAACACAAGGACTCAAGTGAAGACATTACCTTAAAATCGGGTAACTCCTTTTGGTTTGAGCTCAAAGGCTTCCTTGGGAAGACTTATGCCCAAAGTGAGGCTTCAAGGAGCAATAGGGGGATGTGGAGAGACAAAATGGGCAGGGTTTGGCCGAGCCAAAGTCTTTGGAAGTGTGGGTAAGGAGGTAGAGGTGGGGGCTTTTTATAAGAGGAGAGGAGGGGCACTCATGGAAGGTAAAGAAAAGTCACTTTATTTTAAAATGGTATTCGGATTTAAGAGGACCCACATTGATGTGTTTCGAGGATAAGGTGATAAGGGTTTGAAATCCACCCATCCAATAGGTTTTGGCAATGTGTAGGTCTTAGATTTTACATTATCATTCCATTTTATTTAGATCGTAAAATAATGAGGTCATCGCTGCATCATCATGATGTCATAAATAATATAATTTATTTAAAGTCTAAAAATTATAAAAAAACTACTATGATATAGGAAATATTTTTATCTTTTCAATTACTATTTATAATAAAAAATCTGATTTTTATAACCCCATATAAAAATTGTTTTAGTAAAACATTTCATGTTTGTGTCATTTTTACTTTTACATTAAATAAAAAGTTATTTATGTCATTTCCCAACCGAAGTGGCTCCATGGGGTCCCCAAGTTTACCCATGGATTGTCTTGGTCGGCCATGACACATCCAATGACGGTAGGACATGTGTAAAGCTCATCTCATTTTATTAAAGCATTATTATTACCTTAAACTACACTAATTACCTCTAATCGCGATTAAGAACTTAAAAGTTACTATTCACCAAAAAAATCATTTTAATCTCATTGAACCACATTTTACTTCTTAATGACAACCATGTATGTCGGATTTTTGAAAATCTAATCACATAAGTGACAAAGTTTCATTTAAATGAAAAATCAGTTTCTTTAACTACCACTTAGAGGTTTCACTATTCATCAAAAATTGAAGTATTTCAGAAAGAAACCCAAAATTGACCCTAAGATATATTTGATATTCTGAATTCAGAAATGAAGTCTATTTTAAAAAATTCAAAACATATATGTCACATTAATTAATTTAATAATTAATTCCTGTTGTCATGACAAATAGCGTGTTTCTATGAAACAATAAGTATCAAAAGATTGACACCAGTTTAAGTCCAATTTCAACGTGAAATTGATTACAATGACCACCATTGGACTAAATGGTAAAAATATATTCTAATTTCTCTTAAAAACCAATTCAAAAGATAATATAATCATATAAATAAATTATATTAAAAAGTAGTTTTGATGTAAAATGCAGTATTTTTCACTATTCATTAAAAAATGAACATTGTATGAAAAATACCAAAAATTCACACAAAGTAAATTTTGATGTCCCAATCATAAAGAATAAGTTTATTTTGACAAAAATAGCTAAATTTTTTTTCAAAAGATAGATTTAAAAAGGGTTTTCCATCGAAAGACAGTAAAACAATCTTTTAAGAATATTAGTGTATTCCATGCACAAGATTGTATTTATTTTCATTTTAAGCCTCTAAAACACTATCATAATCATTAATAGACTTTGATAAAAATATTTATTATTCATTACATACTTGGGATGTTACAGTAATGAACATATTATTTCTATTTACAACGAATTGTTTTATGATGAAAGGATGATTGTTCAATTTTTTCTGACCACCTATCATGGAGTAAATTATGATGGAAAATTTTATATAATAAATACATATTATATTTATATATTATTCATTCATAGTTAAATTTTATTTATAACATACCTTTATGATTTTTATGTTATGTAAAAACGATAATTTCTTTGGAGAAAGTGTGGACTACAGCCCCCTCAAAGTAAAATAAACATAAAAACAAGTTCATTTTTTACTTATGTTCGGATTATTGACAAAAAACGGATATGAACTTAAATAATTATGTAATTTGTATAACATGGAAATAAGTGATATAAAACAAATAATAATCATTAAAAAGGTTCTAAAAAATATAAATTAACCTATTATTATTATTTTGGAACATAATGAATTTACGTGATGAGTCAGAGGCAAGGTAAGGGACTTCGTCTCAATCATCAAAAATGTTGGCATATTTGATAAAATGTAATTCTTTGTTTTATACAGTGTATAATCAACTTATTGAATTTTAATTTCATTTATTGGTTTTCAAAATGAAAATTTTTTATATGACGTGCTTCACTAAATTACAAAAGAATTATTTTTTAATGTATTTGGAAACAACCACTCCTTTATCATGGTAACCATTATTAGATTTTTGGATTCCTTTATAAGCTGTAATTTTTTAAATTAACAAGAAATAACTTATTCAATTTTGTGGTATTTTGGTAATAAAAATTGTTTTCAAGGTTTATTGACTATTATAATATCATGAACTGATATCTTGTGATTTCATATGATATTTTAATAATGAAATTTTCATTATTGAATTCATTTATGTGTAATGGTTATATAATGGCAATTGTACATTTTATGGGTGGTTACATGATAAACCAATATGAGTGATTATGTGATATTCCAATGACGGATGGTTACGTTATAACCTCCAATGTATTGGGTATGGAAGTCTGCCGTATGGATATTACATTTAGAGATATGTGTGAAAGTCGACAGTACTATCATTCTAGTAATGTATGTTTAATTCCCAAGATTCATTTATTTGTTATATGTTTCTTTATATTTGATTTATTATAAACATTTTGATACAACAGGGGAAAAATGAGTTTATATTCCAGGAAGTATATGTAATACTAAAAAGTGAAAATTATTACATTATGACAAGGTATTAATGGTTTAAATGTTTTCAAAAAACTAACAGTTTACATTATTTATGTTTCACTTACTATGATTTTTTATGATCAATCCATGTTTTGAAAAAAAAATCATAGGACTTCATCAAGAATAGAGTTAATAAAGGGTTCAAGTAAAATTCATGTTTTTAAAAAATTATATAAACCATGTTTGTTTTTAAAATTTTTCATTTTTATGAAAAAAATAGATATTGAGTGGAAGTGTCGACTTGTACTATTTAAGTCGTTATATATAATTTATAACCCCATTATCTAGTTCTATAAACCAGATAAGATCCTCGATGTGAATTAATGTCACGTTATTGACTTATCTCATGATTATGTAATATTTATGGACAAGTCCCTATAGTTTCTATGAATGGTGCGATTAGAAAACATTAAAAACTATAATATTTTTAATAGAATAACCATAAAATATTTTTTACTTTATTGTCAAATTGAAATAATATAGCATTTGAACATACCATGTTTTTTCTTCTAAGATAACTTTGTTCATAATGGTTTTCCATCGAGGAAACAATGGAGATGAGATGGGAATGCATACATAGAAAATTAACAATCCCAATCAACATCCTATGATGGTTGGAATTAGGATTGTGTAGTTTTTTGTAGTGATGGATTTGTGATATAAGAAATAAATGGTGGTGGTATCCGTGCATGATAAAAATTATAGGAACTACAGAGGAGTATGTAGATAATGGGGCATTTCATGATGAAAATTCCACCCTTGATTCAGAGGATCATCTGACCCTATGCAGAGTGAAGGGTGGATTAAATCACTGGATAATATTATTGATGTAATGGGGTTTTAAAAAAATCAAAAGGTTAGTCTTTTGGTTTATCATTTTTAAGGTGAATTCGATTCATGGTTGTCAATGATTAAACATATCAATGGAAGTGAAGATATTGATGCCAAAGAATGGGATAAATTTAGGAATATCTTCCTTGAAAAATATTTTTCTAAGGATGTTCTATATAGGATGGAAAATCAATTCACATAATTGATATTAGAGGAGAAAGATTTTATTGTTTCTTATGAATAAAATTACACCTATTTTTCAAGGTACATCCCAAATTGTATCTCAGATATTGATAGTAAAATAAAACATATTTACATAGGATTGAAGTGGAAATATTGAAGGGCGTTATCTTATCATGAGTTCAAAATCTAGTAGAAACATGTATTATGTGGGGTGTAGGTAGAAATGAATATTTCTGATGATTATGTGTTCTTTGAGACCATGAAATAGAAGTGATCCAATTTTCTGGAAATGGGAAATAATATTTAAATGAATTCTAGAGGTAAGAAAACAATATTTTTAACTAGTGTTATGTGTGGTAAAAAGCATCTTGGGGAATTTTTCTCAACTTTTGAGAAATGTTTCTTATGTAGGAATATAGGTCATATTTCCCTTAAATGTAAACAACATGACTAGGAAGGTAATAAAAACCCATAAGTAAGATGTTTTGGTTGTAATGACTTTGGAAATTATGCCAATATGTGTCCAAATGTGATTACCCATGGTGGAAACAAGAATGATCAAAAGTAGAAGGCCATGGAAAAATAATTTACTACTACTAATACTACGGTTTATGCGGGACCATAAAATTATGTGTTGACAAGTATGTTACATGTTATTTTAAAATATTCCAATACTCAATTTGACTCTGGATCATTACATTATTTTATTTTAGAGAAATTTTCATGTAAATAAGAAATAGGACCTCAATAGTATGACATAGATCTTTTGGTAAATACTCCATGTTGATGTATTAATTAATCCAAGACTTATACGAACATCCTATTATCATTAGTTGGAAATAATTTCATGAAAATATTTTTGATCTTACCATAGTGGAAATTGGTATCATTTTGGGTATGGATTGAATTTTAGTTTTTCATGATAAAACATATTCAAATGCCATGAATGTTTTTTTCATTTATATCATACCGTTGAAAACATACCAAGAAGCTATGATATTGATTACAGATAGCATGGAATTTTATCTATCTCATGTTAATGAAAATAAAGAAACTATTTTGATTAGTGAAATTCTAGTAGTGAATGAATTCTCATATGTTTTTTCAGATGAATTGTATGGTGTTGTTCCTAATTGGGAGGATAAATTTCCCAGTTGACATAATGCCTAATTCTAAGCCTTTTTCTAAATCTATTTATTGAATAGCTCAATTAGAACTAGTGAAATTGAAAAAAATAGTTGCAATAATTTTTTTGTAAAGGTTTTATTCAACCTAGCACTTCACCTTGAGGTGATACTATTTTTTATGGAGATAGAAGATGGTTGTATGAGGCTTTGTATTAATTATTGATCCTTTAATAACATTAAAATTAAGAAAAAGTATATATTTCCTCATAATGATGATTTGTTTGATCATCTCCTTGGAGTTTTGTATTATTTGATGATTGATTTTAGGAATGGGTACCATCAGTTGAAGGTAAAGGTGGATGACATCCCAAAGATAGTGTTCCAAATGCGATATAGGCATTATGAGTTTGTAGTTATTCCCTTTGGGTTATCTAATGTAGTTTTTATATTTATGAATCTCATGAATGGTGTATTTCATCAGTTTTTGGATTTTTTTTGTTAATAGTTAATATTTTGGTATATTCATAAAGCTGGGATGAACATGAATGTCATTTAAGGGTAGTTTTGAAAAACCTAACAGAAAAGAAACTTTACAGAATTTTTAGTAAGAGTAAATTTTGGTTGGAATATAATTATTTCATTGGTAATATTATTTCTAATGGTGGCGTATTTTTTTACCCTTCTAAAAAAAAAGCTATTTATGAGTGGCAAAGACCTACCAATATTGAATATTTTTGTCGTTCTCATGGAATAGTGGGTCATTAATAATGATTTGTTGAAACAATTTCATAGTTATCTGGAAAACTAACTATGTAAACTTATAAGGTAGTTATGTTTATCTCGAAAAAATAATGTTGTTATATATTTTTTAAACTAATGACAAGATTGGTAAATTCCTTACTCTGGGCCTTGCATTCCCATAATGGTGAATTTTTTTAACTAGAATGATGCTTTATTGAGGGGACATGGTTTTTTCATAACTCATAATGATCATTTAATTACATTTGATTCATTTTAGTTAAAAACATTTGATTTCAATTACCCTATACATGATTTAGAATTAGCTTCTATTAGATTTGCATTAAATAATTACAGGCATCATTTGTATAGTGTAAAGTGTGAAATATATAATGATCAGAAAATTTTGAAGAATATATTAATTCAAAATGAATTAAACTAGAGATAGACGATATGTCTCTAATTAATAAAGGATTTTAATTTCTAAATTCATTACCATATAAGAATGGTATATAAAGTGGTTGATGATTTGTGTCGAAATAGTAATGCTACAATCACTATGTTACGTTTGGAACAAGATATTTTTGCTACCGATTTAATGAATTTTGGATTAGATGTTGATAGGTTAGGGAATTATTCTGTTTTGTTTTAGGTGGAAGTGAAATCATCTCTATGATATAGAATTAATCAAGTGAAAAATGAAGACAGTGAGTTCTAATGAAAGGTATAATTAGTTCAGAAGGGTATG
This sequence comes from Viscum album, assembly GCA_963277665.1. NCBI lineage: Eukaryota > Viridiplantae > Streptophyta > Magnoliopsida > Santalales > Viscaceae > Viscum > Viscum album. The sequence continues at coordinate 2,056,014,829 of OY728133.1, read as the reverse complement.
TTAGCTCAATTTATCATTGATATATTTTGTGTTATGAGGTTTATAAAGATATTATCTATTCTCTGTAATTCACAGTTGAATAATGGGTTGTTATGTGAAGAACATAGTTCTCATTTTCTACTTCATCATCGTAGTACTATGATTTATAATGATCTTTAGGAGTATTACTAGTGGGACATAATGAAAAGTGATATTGCTGACATTACGATGAATTGTTTGACATGTTGTTAGGTTAATGTTGAATTGCAGTTAACTAAAGAGATGATTTTTCCTCATCATGTTCCTAACTGGAAATAATAAAATATATCCATGGAAATTATTGTGGGATTACCAATGTCATCTTGATGTAATAATGCAATCTGGGTTATTTTTGATTGATTGAAAAAATGGGATAATTTTATTCCTATTCGAGATACACCATTTCCAGAACCACTTTCTAAGTTGTATATTAATGAGAATGTCCGGTTACATGGAATTACCATGTACATTATTTTACATCAAGATCCTAGGTCCACTTATAACTTTTACAAAGCACTCAGATGTCATTGGGTACTGAACTAAATTTCATTAAAATTTTTCATCCCTGATCAAATGGGCAGTCAAAATGAATAATTTAGACCTTGAAGGAAATTCTACGTGCTTGTTCAATATTTTACCATTGATTTTATGATCTCCAACATTTTTTGGTTGATTTTTTTTATAATAACATTTTTCATTCAAGTATATAGATGGCACCATTTGATGCATATTATGTAATGTGGCGTCGTACTCCAACATTTGGGACGAAGTAGGTGAAAATAAGATGATTAGACCAGAATTGGTAGTATAGATGGTAGAAAATGTTTAGTTTATATGGATTCGTAAGAGGACATCTCAGAGTAGGCAGAAATGTTATGAGGATAATCAAAGGAAGGATCCTTCTTTCGAGGTAAGTTATCATGTCTTTCTATAACATTCAATATTCAAATGTTTGATGTACTTTGGTAAGAAAGGGATGTTAAGTCAAAGTTTCATTGGACCATATGAAATCATCAAGAATTTTGGGTTAGTTTCTTGAAATGTGTATTTACCTCATATTTTATCTTAGTTAATTTTTTTTTTCTGGTTTCAATGTTATGAAATTATATGTTGTATCCATCTCATGTTTTGATTTCATAGGTAATCAGTGGGAAGAGAATATTTCTTATAACAAACTGCTATTACAGATTATTGACCATAGAGAGATAGGGTTGCAGATTATGGTGATTCATCAGGTAATGGTTTTTTGAAAAAAAATTATGGTTTAAAAGGAAATGTGGGAATCTAAAATTTGTATAAGGGAGAAATACCTCCACTTATTTGATATGTAAATAAAATTATGGGGACGAAATTTCTAAAAAGAACGAAGGATCTAACATCCATTGTTCTTATACAATAATAAATGTTCACATCTATTAATAATTTTTTATAGTATATTAATTTTATGTTAAGGTGGAATCATTGTCTAATAGTGTACTCGACAAACTAAAATGGGAATCTACGAAATCTTACGTTGCACACAACAATGAGTTAAACCGAAAAATAATACAATAATATAAATATTATTTTAAATGGTAGTTAATGAATATTTTTTATATTTTTGGGAATGAATATAAGATACTAATATATTATTATACATTTTTTAATATTATTTTATATTTATCCAATAAAACATTGAGTCTTAAATTGGGAATGAATCCAGTTTTATACAGAAAATACTCAAATATTTGTAAATGGATGTGTAACTTCCTTTAGATAGAAAACCATTTTAAAATATATAGTTTACTAATTTTATATGTTCTATTTGAAAAAAAATTATTATATGAAATGAAGTCATCAAAATTTACTTTGGATGAAATTTAGGTATTTTTCTGAAAAATTTCATATTTTAATGAATAATGAAAAATACTTCATTTTAATTAAAATTTGACTTTTTGTATAATTTTTTTATATCATATCATGTGAATTATTTTTTGAGTATATTTATTTTATTTGTTATCATTTAATCCAATTTCTATCATTAGAGGTAATTTCAAGTTGAAATATGATATAAACACAAGTCAATATTTTGATGGGTTTTTACTTAAAAAAACAAATTTCTCGTTTTTTAAAAAAGTAATAATTTAAAATTAATTAATGAACCTTATGGGTTTCCAATTTGGAAAAATTTATTTCATATTTGGATTTATAATGTCCAAATTTTTTAAATAAGTTTTTTTTGTACATGATGAATAGGAACTTTAGTAATTATTTTTATTTACCATGATTAATGGTTAAATCAGGTAAAATAGGGTAAAAAATATTATAATAATATATGAATACAATAAAACTTGTCCTAATACTATTTTTTGAGATATGGATGACCAATACACCCCCTTAAATAAAACAATTACCTTTAGAATCCACTTTGGTGTGATTATGACACTTCTATCATTTAATTTATAATAAAGGAAAATAGTTTATAAATATAAATCTTATTAATTAATTTTCTAATAAATGTCTATATAAATGATTAAATTTATTATAAAGAGAATTTATAAATTTAAAAATATTTCATACATCATGGTATTTTATTTCTAATTTGTATACATTAGGAAATTAAATTTAATATGATATAATGACGATGTAGTGATTTCTTTTTAAATAATGAATCAAATAAATGATATTATAAGTACTAAAATATATATAATTTGAAATAATTTATTTCATACACTATATTCTAGGTGAATATTACATCTTATTAGACTATTCAGTTTTTTTTCTAAGATATCACTATGTTTTGATTTTATTTAAATTCAATAAAATGAATTGTATAAAGATTGACATAATTATTATTTTATAAAAATAGCAATTTATAAAATTATTTAAAAATACTAAAAAAATTATTATAATCACAAAATGTCTATTATAGGGTCTAAAATTACATTTTGTGCCCAATTATTGTCAATTTAAAATATATGAGTAAAATTAATAGTCTCTAAATAATTAAAATGTTTTTACCACAATTAAAAATTAAAGATAATAATTAATGGTAAACTGACATGATATGTTCTAAAATAAAATAAATACATGTAAAAAATTTTCATATGAGAGGGTTTCAACCCATTTTCTTCATATCTTTTATATATCTCATGTTAGTGCCTTTTGAATAAAAAAAGTAATTTATATTATTTTTAAAACATATGAATTTCAAAGGGTTCCCATTCCGACTCCTGTAACAAGGTACCCTCTCTTCTTTATAACTCACACATAAAGAACTATTCTTGTGCCATTATAATCCAAAATATATTCTTATAGTCTCTATTGTAATCATATAATCCACACATAGGGCATAAATCTTCCCACTGATGCCTTTAGTTACAAACAGAAAGAATATTCCTGATTAACAGGTAACACCATCTCTCATACTTTTTACTTTCATTTCCATTATCCACCACCTATACTATTATTATGTTATTATTAAATAAAAAAACCAATAAAAAATTTATACTATGAGTTTTTTAAAAGAATTTTCAATCTAACCTTATAAAAACCTATTTTTTGGGTAAAAACATAATATTTCTCGGTACGGTGAACTACAACTTCACGAGATGATGATAATTCATTTTTCCCTACTACCTCTCATGGTGGCCATTAGGAAAGAAAAATTTACTTCTATATGATATATATTTTATTTATATTATCAATATACTACTTTAATTTTCATTTTGAACATACATTTACTCATTCCATGTTAGGTAAAAATGATAATATATTTGAGGAAGTGTTGATTGTCACCCCTTTCAATGATATGACTATATCCTTCTATAAAAAGAGATTTTAAAGGATGATTTTATTTATATTATGAGACATAAATGACATTAATATAATTCTATTATTATAATATACATTTATATTATTTTTTTTAAAGTGAAAAAAATTAATGTAGTAATGTGGCGTGCATACGACCTATCATCTCCATGAATGGTGCATTTCATTTCTTGTCTCAAAATTTTATATATATTATAAATAAATATATACATGATATATAAAATATTTAAATTAATAATTATATTCTGTATATGATGTACTTTAGACTACATGTAGAATTTATATCAAAACAATATCATTTTCAACTCAAATACTGAATATCGGCAAAATGTCCAATACAAACTTAAATAATTATGTATTTTTTATATCATGGTGATAAGATATATAAAATGGATAATAAACATAAAAAAGTATCAGAATAATGTATAAATTAACCTATTTTTATTATTCAGGAACATAATGGATGTACGTGGTGTGTCAAACTCAAGGTAAGGGACTTCGCCTCAATCTCTTTTCATTGAGTAATATTTCATAAAATTCAACACCTTCTATTATACAATGTTTAATCAACCATTTTAATTTTAATTTTATTCAACATTGTTAGAAAGAGAATATTTTTATATGTAGTGTTTCACTAAATGAAAAATTAAATTTTTTTAACATATGTTTTAGCAATGACATCTCCACCCCTATAATAGTAATTTGATATTTTTCATTCACTATAATCCTTAATTTTTTTTAAAAAAATGAAAAATAAATACTTTATTATTTTTTTGGGTTTTTTGGTATTGAATATTATTTTCCAAGTGTATTGAATATTTGTATATGATGAAATAATTTTTTGGGATTTAAAAAGAAAATTTATGAGTTAAATTTTCATAAATGCAATATTTTATGTGGCGTGGTTATATAATGGTACTTGGACATTTAACAGGTGGTTACGTGATAAACCAAAGATGGGTGGTCATGTGATAAACCAATTATGGTTAAGTACATGATAAACTAATTATGTCGGGTTTGGTTATAACCTCTAATATAGTAGATATGGAATTCGGCCATATGGATATTTCATTTAGAGACAAGTCTGGAAGTCAACCATATAGAAATTCCATTTAAGTTTGTTTATATAACAAGTCACCTTTATATGTTATTTGTTTATTTATTTGTACTTTATGATAATACTTTTGTTATATAAAGCATAATAAATGAGAATATATTTAGTGATGTATATTTAATACTTATTAAACATGAAATCCATTATTTATGATAAATTATTCATGGTTTAAATGTTATTACAAGACTAATAATTTTCATTCATTAAGTATCCATTAATGATATTTTTATGATTATCTTGTGTTTGGAAATATTTTTCATAGGACTTAACATAGAATGGACTCAATGATGGTATTAAGGAAAATATATTCTATTTAAACCTGAAAGGAACCATGTTTCTTATAAAAAAATGTTTCATGAAACACTCGATTATATGTAGAATCATATAATTTTAAAATTTAAGTTTTTGTGTATGTGTTATGACCTAATTATCTAAACTTCTAAACCTAAAAAGATATTCAAAGTTATTTAAATTCAATTTTTTTTAATATCACAATATTATTTAATGTTTATGGTTGGGACCTTATATACCATGTGGATATAATATATATATTATTGGAACTCTGACTGTGATATTTAGGATGGATTTAAAGTTCATGAATTATTATAAATTGTAGACTCAAAATATTTAAAGATATTATAGGATCATTTATTACCACCACATAATTTTTTTAATGGGATCATCTTCGATTATTCACTACAGAGGTCATATGTAGTTGGGGGTGGTGTTGCATGAGATGCTAAGTCACACTTATTGAATGAGGCAATTAGTGATAGAACTGGAAAAATATTGATCTTAACAAAAAATTTCATATTTTATTCTCTTATGTAATTTTATCAATGATTATTTTACAATGTAATATTATAGTTTTTTAAATCGTGTGTAGTAATTTAGATTAGGGTATCAGGATAAATGAATTGATTTTAAAATTTCTTTCTGCCACTATATCGATTAATCATTTTGTTTTATTGATATGGTTCACAATGTCTATGATGATCACTTTTACAATAATATCCTTCCATAAAATTCATACATCATTAGATGAGGTGTTGAGATAATTATTCCCTGGTGGGTTTAAAGGAACTAATTTCTAGAAATGGTTGTAGTTTTCTCATATCCATGAAAAAAAATCATATACATGAGTTTTGTTTGAAAAAATATATTTCAGAAGTAATCTTTGGTGAATTTTATTCATCTGTTCACAATTAGGTTTTTCAATTATTTACACATATCTCAACACATTATAATTTTACCCAATTCATAAGAATAAATATTTTCATTAAATTATTTATTTCATGAGAATCATAGTTTCATCATATAACTTTTATTGGTCTCTCAATTAATTTTTTCCCACTAATATTTAAATTCCACAATCATCCACCACTGTCATTGTTTTGTTTTTAATTTTTCAGGTTTTTAATTATATTAGTTTTCAAAACTTCTCATTCATTATTTTTAAACCCATATTACCAATATACTAGTAGTAAATAGATTTATAAATACTTAAGTTGAAATGTGGTACATTTAATGACTTTGTATCGACTTTTCATTATTTATATCCACAATTCTAGAATAATGAATCCATAGAAAGTGATGATAGGAAAGTGTCTTTAAAGAAAATGATGGATTTATTTGGTCGTGAAATGTTCTATTGAGATTATTCTCATCATTTTAAAATCTAAAACACATATATAAATCCAAAAATATCATTTTAATTTGATCGATCATGATAGAAGATCTAAGAGATGTATTTATTCCACAAATTTAATTTTTTTTATTTTTTTATGTTGAAAAGAAGTGGTGAAATAATATTGTTGGAAATTTGGAGAATATTATTCTTGGTGTAGACTAAATTATTTTTACTATTTATGAACTATATTCAGTTTTTCGTCAAGAACGATTATCATTTCAATTTACATTATTATTTGAATAATTTGAAGTATAACCTTATATATCGGATGCATGGGATGATAATAATGGTATTTATGATAATGGATGTTACCATGCATTTTGAAATATGATTCCTTTTATTTATATTGAAAATAATTATATATTTTTTTCATAACAAAGGTTTTATGATTTTTCAGAATAATTCAATATACAAAATTAACTATCTTCATTAAGTGCAATGTTTTATAAGATAATTTTTTAAATAAATTGATAATAATTCATATTAAAAGGTGATGTAGGATTCTTTTTATGATATAGAAAAAATAATATATTTTTTTATTTACCACCCCTATTGGTGATTTATTATGGGCCATTACATTATATCTAAAAGATGGAAATGATTTCATATGAGAAATATATAATATTAATGGAATAAAAAATCATTCAATGATGTTATCTGATGATTCAAATAGTTTAAGGAAGGTCAAATATTACTCTTCTTTAAATCAAGGTTGAATTTATTTCCATGGAAGCAATGATCTTGAGGATTAATCTCATTCTAGATAATGAATATACACATTTATGATTTTATTGAAACCATAACTAGAGAATCTGGATAATTCATTATCAATGGGTAGAGAATAAATAAATTTACTAAAGGTAATTCTATATAGAAACATATCACGGTAACTTTTATGTAGTAAATGTTAGAATATGTCTAGTATAAGACAATAATAGTATATTTATTGGGTCATAATCAATTATTAAAAAATATTATTTGTGTCATTATTTAATTATTTTATAATCCCATGAATCCCAAAATTATTGGAAATGGTTTAAATTTAAAAAATAGTATAAATTAACAAAAAATATATATATGGTCCCCAATAAAATTAATTTGGATATTTTTAAAATATATAAGAGTATTATATTATTCATTTAATATTTATTATATTCATGGATTAACTGGTCTTTTATTTACATTACAAATCCATTTTATTATATGTTTATTTAATCATAAATAATTATTGGTTCCTTTATTTATTATGAAACATTTTAGTGTGATTACTATTCATATTTATTATAAGAAATTATTAATTAGGATGAAAAATAATTCCATTTTGATCCCCAAGAATTCTGATTTTTTTAGTTCGTCTATGTTGTTAATTGAAATAAAACTTATTGTGAATAAATTTTATACTATTAGATAGCAGAAAAAATATTGGGTTTTTTTAAAGATTAAATTGATTACAAAACCAATCAAAATATTAAATAAGATCAAAATTTATTATAGATACTAAATTTTAATTAGATGAAAACTACTAATGATGTAAAAATTTGAAATAAATTTTGATATAAGATTTTGCATTAAAATATATTATTTTATCCCTTAATAAATCCACATAGTCAATTGGATTGAATGTTTTTCAATAATAATTTATTTCATTTTGATTAATCTAACAAGTTCTATATCATCTAATCAGATTATCTCGATCAAATAAATAAATCAAAATGATTTATTTATTTTGAAACATAGGCTCAAAAGAAAAATCCAAAATATTTCTCGTAATTTAAACCTCTCAACAATCATGAATACCCTCATTAAATATCTCTTTATTATGATTATTATTAAATAATTAAATTAGAATTATGTTTCAAGATGATTACTCACAAATAATCATATTTGTAAAGGAATTTGATAGAGAATGTTAAGAAACTCTTGTTTAGTTTTTTTATACCTATTATGAGATAATAAAATCATGATTTAATTATCCTCACTAATTAAAAAATAAATCCTCATAATAAATAAGACATAATAATGAAGTAATAGCTGGAATTTTAAAATACTAATGAAAAATATTTAATTTAATCAATTAAAAGTGAACCTGAATTTTATAAACATTAAAGTAATATTTTAGAATAGGAAAATAAAATAAATATTTATAAATACAAGCCTTAACAAAACAAATTACTAAATCACATATATTCAAATAAATATGCATTCCATGGTAAGTTATAATAATCCAAAACATGGGTTTCAATTAAATTTAATACAAATAACTATTTTTTCCCAATGACAATGATAAAATGCCAATATCATTTCATGTATTCAAATTACAAGAATTACCATCATATGGTGTCTAAATTTTTATTTTATTTCAATATTCCAGGATTCATGGTTCTAAAAATGGATCGTTTTTTATGATATTTTTTACATGATCATGAAATCATGAGTTAGGAAAAATTATCTTTATCATATAAGAGATGACATGGTAAAATTATTTTTGTTTTAATCTTCAATCAGCTTCACTCAATACATGGTCTCTTGTGTATTGTCAATATGTTTAATAAAACTAATGAATTATGACATGTTTTACTCAACACCAAATTATTTTTTTCTTCATATTTAATCTAATGGAGAGATTCTTATTTTTATTTTGATTTTTTTAGATATTTTTTATTAATATTTTATTATGTTTTCATGTGGTCAAATTAATTCTTGAATATCTAAAACCATTAGAAAATAATAATAATTTATTATTTTATTATTTTTCAATTAATAGTGGTGTAATAAGACTAATAATTAACATCCCATAGAAATATCCCAAAATGATAATTCTAAAATTATAGTTATTCTTGGAAAGGGGTGATTTATATAGTAGTGATATTTTCTTGTTTATGATTTGGTCAATGAGCTGAAACATTTGAAGACATTAAAAAAATATTCCTTTAAATAATAACCCCAACACTATTAATATACCAAAAAAACCTCTAAATAAGGATTAATCCATCATTTACATACATATAACCTAATTAGATATTATATTTAGATATTTTATTTTTTAAAATTATGACTTCACATATTGGGGGAAGATTATATCTTATGGAGGAAGTGATAATTGATCGAGTATAGACCCCACCAATGGTGTTTTCTCCACCATGAAAACATTTTTGGATATGTTTTTCTAGATTTATTACCATTTCATCATTTTTTTATTTTCATCAAATTTTAATTATTTCATTATATTGTGTTTATGTGTATAATTTCATGTATAAATCCATAAATGAATAAAGATTGTTGGATGACCTGTTATCTAACCCCACATCCCCGCTACACAGTTGTTTACTCATTATATAATCTCTACCAAAAGCTAATTTAGACAAGCATTGCATAATGAATGTAAGAAATATTTCTTTTCAATTACACAATATTATTTTTCACCAGCCATGCCCTCTCTTGTACGTAGTTTGATGAGACAGTGATACGTTGCATGTACTCACAGTGGATGATGATAGGTGATATGGTAAAATATGAAGAGGGGTGATATTGTAAATAAAGGTTATCATGAGAGTGGTTTATTGGATAAAAATGGAGAACAAAAATATAAGTTTGGGAATGTACATAATAAAAGGATATTAACTCAGATGTATTGATGGTAATGATGGAAGTCATAAATAATTTTAATGTTGGAAAACAAATGTAAAATGATTTATAGTATATTAGATAGTGGGTGACTTGAACAAAATGGTTTCTATGGTTTCTATAAAGTACATAACAATCACATGATGTATATAATTAGAAAAAATGATATGTCTCATTACGCTTGATTGATATGGATTTTGAAAACAAGTGAAAAATTATTTATCACATTTAAGTGTAATTACATGTAAACAAATATTATAGGAAAATACTACATGATTATACACTTGTATTCCCACTCAATCATTCACTGTGTGTGAAATCATGATTGTGATGTGTTTTCAAAAACAAATTAACTGAGGTATAGTAAATAACACGCCTGGCAAACCCTCAATCTCTATATTCCATATAAAATAATAAATAAGATTTTTATATTAGTGAGACAATACTTGAAAATGGAATTACATTTAAAAATATTGTCTGATGATCAAATTCCATATTAAGTGAAATTTCATGTCATGTACTTGTCATTATTTTAGGTTACTTAGATCTTCTAACCAATGTTTTAGAGTTGGACAATAAAATAATCCATTGTTAGTGTTTTTCAATGTGGAGTAAATTAGTATGACCATATTGGTCATTATAGACTATTTTTATTGGTTTTAGGGTAGTCTATGGATCCTAATTCTAAAGATATTAAAAATTAGTTCACAGGGGGAATTTGAGGTTGACATATAGGGGATACACCATTGTGTGTCTTTGAATAAAACTGTATTAAAAAAATAGAGTCTAGGTAATCTTATGGATACAAACTAATGATAGGGAGTGGTCCCCCACATGAAAAACGGAGTTCAGGACACTATTAATTTTCATGTACTAATCCACCTTCCATGGAGTTGGAACATCTATGTGGGTCAGAGTTTTCTCCTTCTTAAATGTCATTATGCCCTCAGGCAGTTTTAATCTCCAAAAAACGGTATGTTCCCCCAATATAAAGGAAAAAGTGGAATATATGTTCTAAAAGCTAGAGGAGTGTCTTCACTCACATGACTCTCTCAATCATGGGCTTCCATCAATGGTGATTTTCATGTGGGAGGCTAGTGCACTGATTCTCTAGAATTGACTCCTATTCCATATTTTCATCCATATTCTATCCTTGGTTCTCCCTTTCCTTCACTCACCACACTCCATATTCCTTATTTTCTTTTGTTCATGTTTTCCCATGATATTCCATTATCATTTGATTTCTTATGCAAGCATGTATCCTTATTGGAGAACTCATCAACTATTACTCTACTCATTCTATATTGTTACCATTTTGTACCCCATTCTATTTTTGTTTGTTGGTTTTGTCAGGGAGTACTGGGATGTGTGGGTTGAGTCGCATTTCTATCCTAAGAGCATAGATTACATCCAATCTCATATTTTTCATACATCTTTCTTTCATATAGGTTGTTTATTCTTTAGTTTATTTCTTTTGTTCAGTACTCATAGTGGTGGAATCAATGATTGGGAATAGTGGTCCAGTAGAGGATGTGTATCTATGTTGAGTCCCTTGCCTAATTTAATCAGTAATAGAGATTTGTTTTACATATCTTCAATAAAATTTTTCCTATTTTGGTATATTTTAGGAGGCTCTAGGATGTGTTGTTTGAACAGTCAAAAATGTTCTAGATGGTGCATCCAATGTGGGAATCAATCCAAGTCGTGAAAATTCATTATTAATGATTCAAATTTTTAGCATGGTGTTATCCTGAAGTTATGTTAGTAATGTTTGAGGACTTGAGGGATTAGTGAAAAGTCTAGCCTTCTGTGTTAGATGATAATTTCATGATTTTTTATTTGAATGGTAATTTCTATTGTTTTTATCTTTGCACTACTTTTGGTGGTCGTATTGGGTTTTTAAGGTGAAGGATATAGTTTAGAGTAACCAATGTATTTATCATAAAATATTTTAGGTCATAGTTGTGAATTCATATTTTTATTTTCTCGTTTTTTTGTTTTCCATTTATGTATTTTCGGTATAGCATGAATGATGCTATGCGAAGGTTCAAATTTGAGGTTTTCTATCTCAAATTTTTTTCTCTAGTTAAGCTCTGAAGATGTAAATTGTAAATAGTTTAATTTTTTCATGTAATTATTTTTATTATATGGGAATATTAGGAGTCTGCAAAAATTGAATGCGCATGAATCTAAGGCCCAGTTTTCCTAGAATTAATTTCTGAACTTCTTTTAGGTATGTTCAATAAACATGTGAGCAGGGTTTTGTTAATTTTGGACCAGTTCTCGGAATTAATATATGAGGACACCATTGAACTCAAAGCGTTGGTATTCTCTTAAAGAGACATTCAACTCGACCACGGTAGGATGCCGGTGAATGTTAGATTTCGAGTTTTTGGGGAAATAATAATAAAATAAACATAAAACATTTATTTTATTTTTGTAACCTCATTTTTAAATTTTTAGTGGTGGGGACCACCTAATATCAAAGCCTCCATTTTTAAATTAGTGGTGGGGACCACCCAAACCCCTTGTACTCCCTATATAATGTGGGATCAGACTCTTGGTTTTCTCTTAATTGATTGTGACACAGGAATTTAATTAATGTACAACTTTAATTAAAGTAATATCTATGCATTTAAATTAGCACCAATACTCTCGCGGGGGGAATGTTTGGGAAAATAAGAGGAGATATTTGGGAGAAAATTCTCAAATGAAGAACATCCTCTCCAACGTAGAATGAAGAACCGACCCCGATCCCAGATTGGAAGCACTTTGTGGAAGAAAAAATGATGACCTTCTTCAACAACTTCATCTTATTCCTCTGGACTCATCCAATGAATGAAAAGGCTGGGGTGAGATTTTATTTATCTTTGATAATTTCATTTACATTGAATCTCACCCCAAGAGCCTGTTGATACCTCTCTAATGCGGAGGGTGCAGGACAAAGAAACATGGTTTGGCCAATCTGCAACCTTTGTAGTTTTTGATGCGTTCAACATGATGGAGGAGAACATTGACCCATGAAGGAAACTGTCACCAGTGGAACTCGAGAGCGGCGGATGACACTATGGCTGGCCGCGACGATGACAACGGCATGACCACGCAGCCAGAGAAGGGCCACAACCCGTCTGTTGTGGCAAAGAGAGCATACCGCCAAGGAGGGATTTTCTTTCAGCCACCCACGGGCCGCCTAGAGTACGCCATCGAGCAGTCAGCCTAGCGTAGGCTGGGCCGCACTGGAAGGTCACGTCAGACCCAGGTCTAGACCCGGGATAGGCCTGGTCGACCCAAACCTGGTTGGGTTGGTCCGACCCCATCGAACCAGACCCGGACCAGCTTCGACCCTTTTTGCTCATTCATCTATAACATGAGCTACGATCATCTGTTTAATGAACCATCTACGATTCTAGAAACTTTCGATTGAGATGGTCCTTTTGGTATACCCCACATTAGTTATGGATAATGTTGGGGTAGGTCAGGTTGGATCAGACACGAATCCAACCAGGCCCTTGGGACTAAAATGCCAATAACTTACAGACCGAACATTAGATTGATAAACTGTATGTTCCGTTGATACCCCTATCACACTGTAGTCCATTGGGATAATTCTTCCTGGGACTTCATGGATGTTGGGGTATCGACCTGTGGCTTGAGGATCAGACCCTCCCTGAATCATGTGATCATATTACAGGATCCCTGTAGCTTGCTGTAACATGAGACAGAGATCATATATCGGTCTTTTCTTTGGGATCCTATGTGGGTATTTGTTTGAGAGTCTCACCTAGATCCACTCTAGGAATACATGTGGGACTACTCTAGGATCCTATGTGGGTTTTCTATACTAGTATCATACGTGAGTATACTGTATTATGATTCTACATGGGTCTCATGATTTACGATCCTATGCTGGTCGGCCTATTAAACCAAGTAAAATGATTTAGTAGATACATATAATCTTTCATGGTAATGTACCTATGTTATACCTGGTGTGAGTTGAGTCCTTACCATCATGGTGATAATTTCTTGTTATTTTTCTGTGTGGAGTACCATTGTGGTACATACCTTTTTGGTGATATCTATGTGGTATTCTCTTGTGTGAGATACTTTGTGGTACAAACCATCATGGTGATCCTTTTGGGGTATTATTCTTTGTGGTGGTACCTTTTTGGTACATACCATTGTGCTGGTACCTTCATGGTTTTATTTCCTTCGTGGGATAGTTAAGCTTTGGGATAATGAGTTGGGCCTTGTGTTTCCTCATGAAAGAGATGAGTTTACTAGATAACATAGGTATATGTATGGGCATATACCTAAGTACTATTGTCAGTTTTTTTCATGATTTTGGTTTATCCTTTTTGGATTTTTGTGAGACCATGATGTTCTCAGGGTCTCTACTATGAATCGTTATACACCCCCAAACAGGAGCTAAAACGGATACTTTGTTTTGTTTAGTGAAGATGATGGACAACGCTGACTGAGAACGAGGGTACTAGGAATAGATATAGCTCAGAGGTGGATATTAGACCAGGTGTACTACATAGAAGGCTACTCGAGAGCTGTACCTACCCTTCAGATATGATCCTTAGTGGGAGTTCACAGGAGTTGTTTCAGTTTACTTGTACATTTCAGTTTTCTTGTACTTTCTAGTTGGCCTTGTATTCTAGCCCATTTTTCTTAGTGTACACACCATGTTTACTATACATTTTAATTATGATCATATCTTTTTGTGTTCTTGGTTGTGTTTGTGTTTACAGGTTATAATGGAAATACATTCCCATTTTTAGGGAATACGCTTTTCAGTGGTAGTGTCCATCCCCTATCCTCTGAATGGTTGGCTTGGGGTAGTCACGGTAGGGGCCCCGGGGGATAGGTCAAGAAAAATTGGTATCAGAGTAGTCGGTTATCCTGTAGATCATTGGACATTGATATTTTAAATGGGAATAATTTTATGTGAAGTGAGTGTGGTTATCAGGATTTGGAATCCATTATTGGTGTGGCGGCTGATGTATCCATACACCAGGACCCTCACATCTGATTTCTGACTCATTGAACGAAAACACTAATAGCGTGTGTGTTTTGAATAGAATTCTTTCTAATGTTTTCATGTCAGCTCAAAAGGTATATATTATTAACCATGGCACACCTGTTACTTTTTAAAATTCCTCCACGTAGAGAGCCAGCCAGAGTTGCGGTTATAGTACGTGATGGTAGGCCACCGAGCGATGAGGCCTTGGTGTAGGGCCCTATTTCAGTAGAGCCACCAGCGGAGGCACCAGCGGTACCATTAAAAATTGGTCCATTGGTGACACCCACCCAAGTAGTAGAAGGTATATGCCACTTGAGTGCATTGATCATGTTCCAACTCTAGTGTCCACCTAGGTTTAGGGGTCATATGAACCCACATGTGGCTGAGGATTGGTTGGAGGCCGTGATGAGAGTCTTCCGACAGGTAGGGACACCGACTGAACTGATGGTGATATTTTCCACTACTCTTCTACAGGAAGCATCAGGAAGATGGTGGAGCATGATACTCTAGTTTCACGATGAGGTGAAACTTCAATGGGAAGACATTGAGAGATTATTTCGAGCAGATATTGTCCCATCGACCCTATGCGCTATAGTTATACAAGAGCTTATTTATCTTCATTAGGGCACAATGATTGTGGCTTCGTAATCAGTGAGATTCACCGACCTCTCACTCTACTCCAGACGTAGGCGGGGGTGTCAGAGAGAGCCCTCTAAGTTGAGAGATTTATTTCCGAGAAGTCACTAGTAGCGAGACCCACCACTGGGAATCACGTAGTAGAGTCATCTACAGATAGAAGAAGACAGATGTCATAGAGGTCCGAGAGGACCACACCTACAGGAGGACGACAACAAAATTCTGGGTTGGTTGTGTGGGGCACCGGAGACAGATCCATTCATGCAAGGAGATGGCAGTGCTACGCATGCGACAGGTAGGGTCACATGGCTCATGACTGCCCGAACTGCCATAATGATGATCATAAGACGGTCTAAGGACTGCCCAGCAGAGATAGAGATTTGAACGAGGAGGTCCGTAGTGAGCAGGCAGACGTGGTAGAGGAGCTGGTTGTGCAGCTAGCAGTGGGCGACTATTCGAGGTTTTACCTCCACCACCACCAGGTGGTCCACCCCAACCATATGGAGTAGGTGGAAGGGAGTGAGCTAAGATCCAGGAAGCTGAGGTATATTAACATGGTGCTCTGAAGATGATACGAGGTATGATCTATGTATACTCAACCTTAGATGGAGTATTTATAGACACAGGTGCCAGTCCTTCTTTTATTTTCACCACCCTCGTTCGGAGCTCAAAGATTCTGATAGAGCTATTGGCTCAATTATTATGGCTATTGACACATATGGGATAGGATTCGATGATTACACACAAGTGCTGGAAGTGTGATTTTTTTCTAGGAGTCGATATCTTCGACTGGGATCTTCTAGTAGCAGCGTCGAGGCCTTACGACATCATATTGGGTATACACTAGTTATCTATAGTTCATGCTGAAATTGACTTAATTTGGATCAATGTGTAGTGTATACACACAGATTGGACTAGGTCTACCTTCACTGGTGTGAAGAGATCCATTTCAGCACAAGATGGACTTACCCAGAGGAGAGTGCAGCAGATCACTAATCAGTTTGATAGCCTTACCCTCAGAGCGATTGATGTGGAGTGTCTGACATTTCTTGTAGTGGTGGACTAGTACGTGGATGTGTTATATAATGATGTTTTGGGTCAAACACCTCATAGATATGTGGAATTTTACATTTATCTGTACCCTGGGATAGCACCGATATCTATATCAGCATATAATATGTCTTTTTCGGAGCGTCGTGAGTTTCGGGTACTGGTAGAGGACTTACAGGAGAAGAGAATCATCCAGCTTAGTGTTTCTACTTGGGAAACCATGATTTTTTCGTCAAGAATGCATATGCGAGCTTGAGACTCTGTGTATATTATCGGTGCCAGAACCAGGTGACTGTGAAGAACAAGTACCCACTAACAAGGATTGACGACCACTTCGATCAGTGGAAGGAAGAATAGTGGTTCTCAAAGATAGAATTCAAATCAGGCTATCACCAGCTTAGAGTACAAGACAAGGATCTGAAGAAGATAGCTCTAATATGTAGTTATGGACACTACGAGTTCTTGGTTATCCCATTCGGCATAACCAAAGCTTCCGGAGTGTTTGTGGGACTCATGAAGAGGATCATTTAGAAATAACTTGATAGATTTGTGGTGGTCTTCATCAATGAAATTCTAATCTTCACAGCTACTGAGGAGGAGCATGCCTATTGTTTAGAGATAGTTTTGGACACACTTCGAGAGGACCAACTTAATGGTAATCTCTTGAAGTTCTATTTCTGGATCCGATAAGTTCAGCTTCTGGGACATGTCATCTAGAGGCTGGAGTAGCGGTGGATCCAGTGAATATTGATGTGGTACTTTCTTGGTAGCCACCCAAGATTGTCACAGAGGTACATAGTTTTATGGGTTTGTCTAGATACTACTAGAGGCTTGTCCCAGATTTCCCCATAATTCTAACACCATTATCAATGATGATAAAGAACGGGAAACCCTTCGTGTGGTCAGAGATATTTCATCAGAGTTTTTAGAAGATGAGGCAGAGGCTGACTAGTGACCCCATCCTGAGGCTTCCAGAGGAGGGAGTTGGGTATGTAATCTACTGTGACACATCAGGTACCGAACTCAGGGGTGTACTAATGTAGGAGCTTGTAGTGATAGCATATGGTTCTCTATATTTGATACAACATTAGCAGAACTACGCTACCCATGACCTGGAGTTAGAAGTAGTGGTATTCTCTTTGAAAATGTGGAGACAATACTTGGTTTGTGAAAATTTTATAGTCTACTATGATAACAAGAGTCACAGATATATCGTCTTATAGAATGACATGATCTTAAGACAGTGTAATTGGCTTGAGTTCCTTCTGGATGATGACTTCAAGATAGTATATACTTCTGAGAAGGGGAACGTTGTAGCAGATGCACTCAGGAAAACAATGGGTATACAACTACTAGGTGTGGCGATGAAGCAGTGGGCCTCATTGCAGATATCCTTTCTGGATCGATATGGGGAAAAATTTCATCAGTCTCTTACAGCCACTCCCACAATTCTTCAGTGATTTAGGGGGGCGCAGCAATGGGACACTGATAGCGAGGCTCGATGTGCTCAAATATCCATAGGGAAAGCACCTAATAAATTTTCTGAAGGGGGGGGGGGTGGAGCACGTCATCATGTTTAGAGGACATACCATGGTTCTAGTGTTGTTTCGGGGGGATGTGTTGAGATAGTTCTACACATCACCTCTAGTAGTACATCTAAGAGTGGTGAAGATGTACTAGGATCTCTAATGACAACAATGGTGTTCGGTAATGAAGAAAGTGGTAGAGGAGTCTTTCTCTCGATGCCTCACTTGTCAGCAAGTGAAGGAGGGGCATCAGGTACCAGCCGGCCTAGTTCATCTTTTACTGGTCCCAGAGATGATGTAGGACAGGATATAAATGGACATCGTGGTAGGACATCAATGTACATCAATGAGTTATGATTCTATTTGGGTGATCCTCGACCAACTCACCATGTGGTCCCACTTTATACTGATCAGCGAACTGGGTTCAGTAGTGATATTTGGACGCCTCTATGTGCAGAAGATTGTGAGGATACATGATGTACCCTCGATGGTTGTCTCCAAATGTGATCCACATTACACATCTTAGTTATGGAAGTTGTTTTAAGAGGATTTCGGTATACAGATTCATTTGAGCACCACCTTACATCATCAAACGGATGGCCAGATTGAGCGGATCATTCAGACCCTCGAGGACATGCATTGTGCTTGCATCCTAGACTTCGGTCAAAGATGGGAGGATCATTTTCCCTTGGTTGAGATTTCATACAATAACAGAAATCACTCCACCATTGGGATGGAACTATTCGAGGCTCCGTACAGCCGACCTTGCAGATATCCATTGTGCTAGACTGACCTAGGAATGTTAGCACTCATGGGACAAGAGATGGTAGAAACTACCACAAAGAAGGTTCAGATCATCTAGGAGTGGGTGAAGACTGCACAGAGCATGCACAAGCCCTGTGCCAAGAGGAGATGGAGACCTCTGTTCTTCAAGTATAGTGACCACGTCTTTCTACGGGTCTCACCCCGATGAGGTTTTTGGAGATTTTGATGGGGGGAAAGTTATCTCTGAGATTCATCGGTCCTTTTTAAGTCCTTATTAGAGATGGTGAGTTGTCTTACTACATAGCTCTTCCACCTTAGCTGCACCGGGTGAATGACATCCTCCATGTATCCCAGCTAAGGATATAAGTGCACGACCCTTCACATATCATTGACATGGGAGAGCTGGCATCGACAATTGGGATGAATTTACGGAGGTTACATCAGAGATTGAGGATCGACAGGAGAGAGTCCTTCATGGGAGATTGATAGCTTTGGTATGTGTACGTTGGCAGCATGAGAACCTCTATGAGAGCACATAGAGACAGAGGCTCAAATTCATGATCATTAACCCCACATGTTTTCCGATTTTACGTGATTTGGCTTTTGGGGATGTAAATCCCTGAGGTGGGGAGAATGTAAAGACCCAGATTTTCTAGGTAATTGTTTTTATTATATGTGAATATTACGAGTTAGCGAAAATTGACGTCTCATGATTCTATGTCCCAATGTGCCTGGAATGAATTTAGGAACTTTATTTAGGGATATTCAGTAAACATGCAAGTGTTTTTTTGTAACTTTTGAATCGTTTCTCAGAATTGAAATATGAGGACACCGTTGAACTCGTAGTGCTGGTATTCGCTTGAAGATACATTCACCTCGACAGTAGTAGAATGAGGGTGAAAGTTAGTTTTCGTGTTTTTTGTGGAAATAAAAATAAAATAAAGAACAAACTTTTATTTTATTTTTATAACCTCCCTTTTTAAATGTTCATTGGTGGGGACCACCCAAGCATGGAACCTACATTTTGAAATTAATTGTGGGGACCACCCAACCTCCTTGAACTCCCTCTTTAATGAGGGAGGTGACTCTTGTTTTTCTACTAATTTAATCGGTCCCCCTGATTTAATTAATGTACAACATTAAATAAATTAATCTCTATGATTTTAAAATTGGTACCGCACCTCTCATGGGATAAATGTTTGGGAAAATGAGAGGATAGCTTTGGGATAACATTCTCCAACAATGAACACCCTCTCCAACAAATAATGAGGAACCGACCCTGTGCCTGGATTGGAAGCGCTTTGCAGAATAAAAAAATGCCATCGTAATTCAATTACATCATCTTCTACCTCTCAACTCCTCTAACGAAATACAATGTATGGGTGTGATTTGATTGATATTTGTTAATTTATTTTTGTTGAATCTCTCCCCATGAACCACTTTCTACCACTATAATGCGGAGGGTGTGTGAAAATGCACATGGACCGACCACTCTGCAACCTTTGTGGTTTTTGATGCATTCATAATGAAGGAGGAGGACGGTGACCCGTGCCGGCGACAGGCACCGGTGGAACTGGGCAGCGGCGGCCGGCATTCCGGCCAGCCGCGACGATGGTGGCAGCCCGACCGCACTTCCAGATAAAGGCTATGGCTGTTCAGTGGAGGAAGAGAGTGGGAAATGGCTGGCACATTATCGAATGTCTGATGGGGGTGGAAGCGCATATTTGCGACGCCTAATGTGTATGAGTCACAACTCGAGGTAATGGCAGTGATGGTGGGGTGGTAGGCTCACTGTCGTCCGTCGGTGGTGGCACGGTGCGCGATCGCACCTCGAAGGGGTGCTGGCTATCCAGCCTACCATGGGCCAGCCAGCAGGGGCGCACTATGCTGGAAGCCGTGGCCTAGGGTGGACCTAGGGCCATTCCTATGTCGGACCGGACCCGGACTAGCATCGACCCTTTTTTTCTTTTTTTCTATAACATAAGCTATGGGCGTCCATCTGACGAACTGTCTAGGGTGACAGAAAACTTGGATCTATATGATCCTTTTGGTATACCCCACGTGAGTTTCATATAATGTTAGGTTATAGGGGGGTTTGATCAGACACGAATCCAACCGGGCCCTTGGGACTAAAATTCCAATAACACATAGGTGGGGCGTCAGATTAACGCACTGTCTATTGCGTTGAGTCCCCAGTCACATGGAATTACATTGGGATATTATTTGTGGTACTTCTTGGCAGTTGGTGTATTGAAATGTGGCATATAGAGCGGACCCTCCTGGAATCAGGCAAGCTTAGTGCGAGAACCCTACAGCTAGCTGTAACATGAAAAATAGATCCTATGTGGGATTGTGGTTTGGGATCCTATGTGGGTCTATGTTCAAGAGTCTCACATGGATCTGCTCTAGAAATCCACGTGGGACTACTCTATAACCCTATGTGGGTCTGCAATACTGGGATCCAACGTGGGAATGCTGTGTTAGGATCCTATGTGTGTCTGATGATTTAGGATCCTTCATGGGTCTTCCTCTTAAAAAGAGTCTGTGGATTCAGTAGTTACATTTAATCATCTATGCTACCATGTCAACGTAATACCTGGTGTGAGCTGAGTCCTTACCTTCATGGTTATACCATTGTGGTATTCTTCTGTGTGGCGTACCTTTGTGGTACTTACCTTCGTGGTGACATCTTTTTTTGTATTCTTCTCTGTGGCATACCATTGTTGTAGTTACCTTCATTGTGATACCTTTGTGGTATTATTCTAGGTGCAGTTACTTTTGTTGTACTTACCTTTTTTGTGACACCTTCTTTCTATTATTTCCTTAGTGGAGCAGTTGAGCTTTGGGCTTATTATATGGGCATTGTGATTCCTCATGAATTTGATGAGTATACTTGATAACATTAGTATATGTATGGTCATATATATAAGTAGGGTTTTTCATTGTTATGACGATTGTGGTTTATACTTTGTGGATTTTTGTAAGACCTTGAATGTATCTGGGTCCCTACTGAGTATAGTAATATCACCCCTGCATGGGCAGTGCCGGAACCCTATGGTGTCAGGTGCAGATGGTGGAAAGTACTTATTGAGAATGACGGTACCAGGACTGGAGGTAGCTCGGAGGTGGATATTAGATGAGGCGTACCACAGAGACAACCCATCAAGACCTGTACCTGCCCTTTAGGTAGGTGTTTTTGTGGGATTTCATAGGAATTGCTTCAGTTTACTTTTACTTTTTAGTTTTCTTACACTTTCTAGTTGGGATTCTATTCTTGCGCCTTTTTCTTATTGTACACACCCTTTTTACTATATAGTTTACTTGTGATCTTAACCTTTTGTGTGCATGGTTGTGTGTGTGTATAGGTTATAAAGACAATTCATTCTCTATTTTATGGAATACTACTTTCGGTGGTAGTCGCTAGCCCCTGGCCTATGGAAGGCGGGCTTGGGGTAGTCAACACATGGGCGTTAGAGGACGGGTCGTGACATGGATTTCTAGAGGTTTTGATGGAATTAATGTTGTCTTATCCCATTGTTGAGGACCATTTTAAAAAATCTATAATATGGATTTTTTTTCCATTGCTTCTCCCCAGGTCATTCTCATGTGATCGTTCTCAAAAAGGTTTTGGGGTTTTCTATTTGAGTGGAAAATGGTGTTTCCGGAGAAAGGTTAGGTCTGCGGTTATAATTTTCATGCACCAATGAAAAATGAACTTCATTCAATTCAGGTGATGGATATTTTTTAGTATTTTTTATCTCTATTGTGGTGTGTTTAGGTTACTAATGGAACTTTATATTTTGTCTTATTTTGACCATGGTAAATGATGTATAGTCTAGTTCAATGCTAGAATGTTGTTTTGGTTTGTGTCATGAATCTTCAATTTGGTTTGATTTACATATATTATAGTCTTTTTTTGATTATTATCATTTATTGATGGAGTCTAGATGATATTATATAGAATTAATATTTTTATTATCGCACATGGGGAGAATTTCATAATATTATTCGGATGGTATTGAATGTTTTTCGTGATGATGTTGATGGGAAGAAAATTTCATTATATAGTCGAATGTGTCGAGAATTTGACATTATTGGGTTTACTATGAACGTTGCATAAAATATCTTGTGTGTGACATCATTTTCTTTTGTATTTTAATTTATATTGTTTTTCTCTTGAATAGGATTGATGTAGTCACGAAGATGTAACCAATTTTTTGTTTTTTAAATTCCCTTTCGAATGGTGTGTTTCTTCCCACATTACACTCAAAAGTATTTTATTCTAAAAATAATTAAAATCAGTGAGGCGGTTATATGAATGATGGGTACTATATTAATTATAGGTCATACAATATACCAATTAGTTGTGGTGGCCTTCAAAAAAAATTTGAACTAGGTACTGAGAGTATGACATTTTTATGAAAGATGTTATTTAATTTATAGTGCATATTTAGTGTTAATTATAACACACAATGTTTTTTTATGTTCTTTTTTTTATTTCATGCCATATCTAGGTTTGTAGGTTATTTTCTAGTGTATCATTATACACAAAATATCATGAGATTTTTATGTATATTCATTTTCTATTTGTGGAAAACATATACGTTGGTGAAAATTATGTGGTTCTGAATTTTTTAGATCTATATCCTAGAATAACATTATGATGAATGTAATTGATAGTTTTTTTGGAGAAAGTGATATGTGGTGTACCTTATTTGAGTTATTTGATAGTAGTATTTAGTTTGGGTTTTTTATATCACATGATGGTGTTTTTTATATTATATATTTGATTTTTAAATATTTTTTTGTTATCATTATGTAATAGACTCCCATTTATAATAATATTTTTTAATCAAGTAACATATATCTATTATACTGGTGAAAGGCTTGGTGTGGAACATTTATCCTAATTCAATACTCTAGTAGGGTTAGTTGGAAGGTAATTTATATTTTGGTTCACTAGAATATTGTCCGCCAAAACACCATAATCTAAGAATTTGTTAGTGAATGGTTGAGTGGCATAGTGTGAAGAAAACAATGTGATGGTCTTTCTAATGTAAGCATGATCATTAGATGTTCACATATTCCAATTGAGATATGATATGGTGCATAGGTTTTTTATTTTTAGAATGTGGTGGGATTACTTGTTTAGAACTCCAACTAAGGTGGCCAAGTTGGGTTGACCAGTATTTTATGGAACAATATTTTACGCGGTAACCAGCTGAAATATAGTGATTATGTTCTTAGGGGATCTTATGTAAAAAGATATTATTATGAATATATTGGGTCCTAAATATCAATAGGTTAATTTATTACATATATTGAAAAAAACTTACTCATACCTAGTAATTTTATTTTCTAGCCTATTGTATCTTCTAATGAATTTAAAGAGATCAATAGAATTTTTCTTACGAACATATGACTCATTAGAAGATTAATGTAAATATCTTGTGTAATTTTAAAAAAATTAATTCCATTGTGTGTAATACAATATTTTTGAATGTGTATGAGTTCTATTATGAAGAAAGATGATGAAATTTTGTGATTTTTGGGTTCAATGTTTACGATTGATTATCAAAGACTATTTAGGGATGTTCCATTGGTTATTCCAACAGAATGATGGAATGATCTTCTAGTGTCTTGAATGTTCTTCTTCTAATAATATTATCATGAGTTTTGTAAGTAATGATTATTTATAATTAAAAAAACTAGTATAATATCTTGTTAATAATTCCATATCAAATACCAAACAATATTTATTATATATCAAATATTAAGAAAGTACAGATTCCACAAACACTCATTCCATGATGATATATTAATTTCAGTGAATTTTTCATTAATCATAAGATATTTCATTCTATGGTCATAATGTATGGTTATAAAGGTTAAATATAAAATAATGTTTTTCTATATAATGACTTTGGATGATAATATGATTTAGAAGGACCAAGAAACTCCAATTACTAGTTTTTTTGGAGAATATGGCATGTGACGAATAAAAGTTGATGGATCAGAAGGTATTGTTACAAATAAGGATTTATTAGGAATGAATGTTGTATTTAACATTCATTAAATAAATGATACATAAAAAGTGATGAAATTTTTAGATAATATATACGAGAAACCAATAGTGATGAAATTGTTTTAATGATATAGTGGTTGTTCAACTGATGGTCATCAGAAGGGTGACTAGTATTAGATCATGTGAATAGACTGAATATGATATGAGTATAACAAAAATTAATGAATATTATGTTTAAAAATGAGGTTTGTTCACTAATAACACTATTTTAACATTAATAAATTTATGATGTGATGGTCAATATGATCAGTAACTCTGGTAGGACACATTTTTTATATTTGATAATTTTAGGTATATAATTCCCGATGAATAACATAATTGGAGGGAATTCCAAGAACTGATTTATAATTCCTTTAATATTGATTGAATCAGATGTTAAAATGAACAGATAAAATATTATTGGATGAAACCACTCGAATAGAATCTAAGGGTGAAGATTCAAGGAAACCTTATTGGGCCTGGACCAATATAATGGAAATGTGGGATGAAATGAGACGCTAATAAGGACTATAAAATTCATAAGTAAAGATTTTAAATAAAATTATCTTCTAAAATCTCACATTCTGCTGGATCAATAGAAGGAGGAAATGAAAAATTTTAATGTTTCATCATTCTAGTTAATTCATGAGTATTTACTTACGATTACCATTCAATTTAGTTATAGTTAAGAGATACAATGAAAATTATATTCTTAAAATTTTATAATGTAAATTTATTGGATGGTGAAGAAATAAATATTATAGGGAAATAATATGTCCCCCTCTATATGAAAAAATGGAAAATCATGAATAGAATATAAGATACAAATATATTAGTGATGTAGATAGTGTAAATTTTTATTAAATACAAAAAAAATAATGTTATGTGACTGACATTTTTCAATGGTCATTGAATAATGTGAAAATATTATGGGAGATATTATTAAATTGGATTTTATAATGTTGATCCATTTTATTGAAATTTACCATCTATAATTATTATTGTTTCAAGTTGTGGGTTCAGTCATCAATAGGAGAAGATCATGATGGTTCAATAGGATAAAGGAATAATGTTGCATGATCATATTTATATTAGAATATATTAGTTCAATATTATAGGTAAAAAATGAGTTTCCAATTCAATTTATATTTCCCAAATCCCAAATCACATAATATAGAAATAGTACTCAATAATGTTTCAGTATATTCCATTTTCATTAACCAAAGGATCACATTACATTGTTACATTTATTGATCGTTCAACTAGAAATTTTGATATTATTAATTTTCTTAATTGTTCTATTTTTTTGGGATTTTAATTAATGGAATAAAATATTAGAAAGGGGGTAATGTCAAATATTAAAATATTAAAATTCCTAAAATTATAGGTAACACAATAGGTTCAAATTCCATTTATTTTTAATAATGAATAATTCCTAAGATAATGATTTTCAAAATATTATTGTATAATGGATTTCATAATTGAATGATTTGTACATTGAGTGAGAACACTCGATGATTGTGGTTTCCCTGGATGTGTAAGGTAATTTTGGTGAAGGAACTAAATATAAAGGAAAATATAATCAGTAGAATAATAGTATCATGGGTTTGATTGGAAAATATAGTGGATGCATGGTTTAATAATTAATCAAAAATTAATTATATTAATTTATTTGATTTTTTTCATACCTTATTATTTAAGATAAGAATAATTATATGCTTGAGTATAAGTATAAAGAATGTTTTTATTTTGGTATAGTGACAAATACATCAACTAAAAGATATTGGATGAATATAAGAGACATCATGCTATAACAATAGATTTTAGCATCAATTAATGGATCATTTTGAAGGATGGAAGCATAATTGAAGAAGTTGATTTTGAAAAATAAAATATCAAAGTCCATGTTGATCTTGGTAAGAACACTACAATGTTGGAAAATATAGAAAACGTAGATAGAAACATAATAAACTTAGATGTGATACAAGTCGACCATATATCAAAAAGTTAAATACAAGAAGAATCATGTGTAAAGAAAAACAATTTAGGTCATTGGATGTTAGAGTAGATCCATGAAGTATCATTCATTAAAATAAGCTAAACATGTCAACCAATGTGAGAAATAAAGTTCATAGGTTTGGGATGGAAATAATTTTTTTTTATCTAAATGTATTAAAGAGAACCAAATATCTAAATGAATGTGACGACACAGAAAATTTCCAAAAATATAACAAAATGGTGATTGAAAAAATTTATTCATTACAACTAAACAGATCATGAGTCATTATTGGAATATCATAATTATAAAAGGTATAGAGAATAGGAGGGTATTTTGTTGAAAAATGAGAATGATCGATTAATAATATTCATTGAAGAGCTAGTTGAAAATGGATTTCAATAGATAGATGGTATTTACATATGAAATATGTTATCATCACTTTTCATTATTATAACAATATAGTTTATGTTGAGAATAGTATCACATAATCGACTCTTCCACAAACCGATGGATGTAAATGAAGACTTTATCCATGGAGAGTTATATAATGAATTATTCATGAATAATCCAACAGTATTCTTAAAATATGAAAACCAATATTTGGTTTGAAAGATGATAATAATTATTTATTGAAATGAGTTGTTTCTAAGAAATCATAATCATAAATTTGATTCATTTATATAAAAATATGGTTTAAACAATATAAATAAGGATATTTATTTTATCCAAAAGGAGTGTAATGATGAATAATTCATAATATTGTTGTTTTATTTCGATGAATTTATTTTAGTGTTTCGGTAAATCCAATGAATTAATGATTTTATCATTATGTTGACTAGAATTTTCAAATGGATGTGTCTATTGGAATCGTGGGAAATCATGGGGATAAATATTGAATGATATTAGAGATTAATGATATTTATTCTATATCGGAAAGAATACATGCAGAATATCATATTTCTATGTGTGATTATTTGATGTAATTCAATATTAAATTCTTTTACCAGACATTATATGATATCAAAATCGTAGGAACTAGTAATGGAATCTGAAGAAAATTGAAAACAAAAAGATTCATAAACATCAGAATTTTGAAATATGATGTAAAATGTTATTTTCACATGGCTAGAAATTAATTTTTTTGTATATTTTTTATGTAAATACAAATAGTATTTCTGAAGGTACATTGGGAATATATAAAATGGATCATTTGGTATTTGAACGAAATGGGAGAGATATGCTTTTTCTATGATATGAATATTCCTTTGTAAGAATATGTTTGTATTTAATTTTCTAAATATTTATTACCATGTATAAGAATAACAAGATTAATTTTTATCTTTATAATAGAAACAATAAGTTTAATATTAAGGATATATTGTATTTTCACTCTATGTAAAATTAAAGATGATTATATAGGGATAATAGATGGTGGAAAGGAAATTTTCTCTTTTTAAGATTTTGATTTTTGGATCATGGGAGAAGTCATAAAGGGTGGTAGTTTTTTTTGATATTCAACATTAAATACACTTATACAAAAATTATTTCCTTTTTCATAAAATACACATTGAAAAAATAGTATAAATTCATCAAAAATATCTATAATAAAAAAATCTAGAGATTCTAAATAATCTAGAAAACTAAAATCTAGTATATGTGTTTACCAAGGTGATAACTCAAGAAAGTATAAATAAACATCATGACTTAGTGGAGTTGGATGAATCTAATGAAACAATGGACAACATAATATACTATTAAAGTTGTAATTTTTCATAACCTGTTATAGGAAATTTGATGGTTCTCTAAAACAACTATTCATATGGTATATTATTTCGAGGTAAATTTTATTTTAGTTCCCTTAAATTTCATTCATCTAAACATCATTATGAAAATATTGTTAACTGTAAGGGTAATTCCTTGTTGTGTAGAAAATGACATCTTGGTATGTATAGCAATAATTGGATCCTCAAATGTTAACAGATTTTGATAGAGATATGATAGGGTGATGATGTTTTTAAATTTATGTGAGTAGGTTGATACTGAGAAGGTAATCATACTATGGTTTCCATGATCCATTAACCATGATTTCAAATGAGTATTTTTTACTAATTAATACAATCAAACTTAGTATTTTAATTCCTGTTAATAGAATTGGGTTTCTTATCTGATATAGGGAATGATTTTAGTGGCGAGGAGGGTGAACATTCTTCATAATTTATTACAAACAATCAATTAATTTTCTATAGGTTTTTCCTTCCACTCTATTTTGAGATGATTTTATAATGGACGGAGGATCATGATTATAGAGATTTTAACAAAATTCTTTTGTGTATGATGTGTTTTTTATTCCCTATAGTGACTCATTGGGACTTTCCATGTCGGAGTTTTATTAGAGATGGTTTTTTATGGGGATGAATTTAGTAGTATTTAATAATGTGAGGTTTTTTTAGTGAAACCATTGTAGGTATATATGGTGTAGATATCCTTTAATCAAGAATCTAATAACATTTTTGTCAATTTAATGTTATCTGTATTCTTATTAAATGTTCAAAAAATTTGTAACATGCACCATATAACATCTTAGATATGGTTTTATCCACTTATTTCATGAGTTAGCTCAACCAGATAAGATTTAATGTTTCTGGGTTTATCTTGTTGAATGAAGGATTCCACCCTATAAGTAGATTTCCGAGATCCAGAGTCTAGGTTATCACGATCATATTAAAATGTTATAGACTCAAATATATAATAATTTTAGTGATGAGGATTCATTTTTGGGATCTTATTACAATATATCTCTATCCAATGAGAATGGGGATTTTCCTCCACATAGTGTTCATAGATAAGGCCCTCAACCAATCAATTATATGGTAGTTACCACTATGTAATATCTTTCTACCCAAAGTATACGATCACTAAAAGATTTATACCATTATAGGATTCATAATATATGAGTTTATCATATTAATCAAGAAATATAAAATTATATTGAGTTGTTGGATCTGTGTTCAATTTAGTTCAGATACCCATGAATTTGATGATGAATCTCATATTGAGTCTTCTTCACAATTTTGATAGACAACGGTTGGCATAGTCTACTAATAATCTTGTTGATAAAATGCCATAATTGTATTTTGAGTTCCTTTTAATATATTTAATATAAGTATGGTGTGATTTTAAACATTTTTGGTCCTTGGGTAGGGATGTACGACAATAGCTGATTATGTATTGAGGTTTAAATACCTTAAAAGTTACTCCTATGACATTGTACACTATTTATATCCATTAGATAAAAATTATTGATGGAGGAATTAAAAATAATATTCATATTAGCCTTTTTTATTTATGAATCCTCATGTATGATGTACTTTTTGGTAGATCCCTTATGATAAATAGTTTATAATAATAGGCACTATTAAAGACTATTTTGGGTTTTAGTTTCCATGAGTTAGATAATTCAAAAATATGTTTTCAAGAATATTATCTAAGATCACATTATCAGGGGCCATAATATCCATGATTTATGTATATATAACTTATATTATTAGGGTCTCATGAGGTTTCTAATCAGTAGAGTGAAAATATTTCTATGGTGCTTAGTTTACCATGAAGTCACCCAATAATGATGGGGTTCAAATAGGTGAGGAATGATTCTTCAGAAAAATTATTTTTATTTTTATATTACATCACCCTTTATTATTTAATTTCATCAACCTATTATTATGAAATTTATATGTTAGTAATTTTCCTTATTAAACGCATATATGTAGTGCAGATTTTTAATGTAAAAAATTTGAGATATTTTTTACAAGGTTTGACACCTCCTGGGATATCATGACTTCTCCAATTGGGGACCATGCCATGAATCCCCGACCCCACATCCAACATGATAGGGTATGGAGACTAGATCCTAGTAGGCATATCACTGATATGGGAGGTATTTCATATGTACATATATGCAGACACACATCTCTAGGCCCGCAAAATGATGAAATGTAAAAAACCACTAATAAAAAAATGAATGCATAGCACAAAATCCTAACTAACAGAGTACGATAATAAAGTAAAGTAATGTAAAATTGAAAAAAATACAAGCCCAGAAATCTTAGTTGGTAACCACAACAGAAACCTATAAGTAAATGTACAAGGAATATTGAATGTATTAGTTGGAAAAGAACTCAGCATGCCTGATCTCAAAATGCTCTATCCTTTCATGGTATGTCTAGTAATCTATCAAAAGGTTGCTCATCTATATAATAAGGGACATGTATGGTCAAAGCCCATGCCAGAGTTCTTATAAAAATAATCAGTAGAAAACCCTTACACCAAAATGAAATAAACAAAGGAAAGATACAGTCAGCTCTAATATAAATATATATATAAAGAACACATAAAAATGATATCTAGATATACTAAAACCAAGACACGTATTCTAGAAGTCTGTAATAACTACCAAATACCAACACTAGATATGCAGTCCAATGATTCCACAAAGAACACATCTAGGAGAACACATTATTGAGTCTGATTGCATTGATGAGAATTTTCCAAGAATTATTGTTCCTCAAGAACCATCATTAGTGGGAGGGATGTGCAGATATTTCGGAATATGAAGATACAATACAACATATGAGGGTCAAATCCAGTGCTATGGGGTGATATAGAAAACTCTATATCATATAAACCTCTATGTAGATGATCGATGCCTAGTGAATTTGGTCATGTTAATACAAATAACTCTACCTATGGAAAAAAAAATGAATAGAAGATCCCACACCAGTCCTCTTGTGGGAATCCAATGGATCTATCAAAAAATATCTTCTGAAGGGATCATACTCTTATGAGAAGGAAATGATACCCACCAACATTCAAGGAAGGGATAAAGGGAACAAACCCTAATGAATCATGTCCAATATATGGTAGAAAAGTGGCTCAATCCATGATTAATAGGGATATATGTAGTTTAGTAGAGTCACCCGTTGTGTACCTTGAACCTTGGTACTACCCCATTACAAAGGCCCATGTTATTATAATCTGTCATGTAGAGGATGGATAAACAAAATGTAGGAGAAGTCACAAGTCATGTCCTTCCAATTGGGGTGTACCTATGTACTATGTATATTTTACAGTACACGTTGTCAACCCGTGTATGACTACCCATGTACTAGTACATGGGGTATCCCATGTATCCAGTCCAGGTAATGTCGTGTAGTGGGGTACACTCTGTGTTGGAAACCAGTGTAATCTACATATTCTTTTGTTCTCCCAGAGTACACATAAAGTAGTCCAATTATGATACACATAATGTAGCCAATACTTCACACTGTGTGTTCTATAATTTCCAGAAAATTCATGTTCTTCCTCCCTCGCCATGTCCATTATTCGAGGTTCTTCCCTAGTATTCTGTTCTCCTAGAAACTCATGATCAAGGGTTTTTCAATCACCCTATCAATGATTCTAGGCGTTTCATTCCATCAACATTCTAAAAAAATATAATTAAATCCATCAGAAAAAAAACCACCCATTGAACGATATATCTTTAATAGCATTGATTCATATGTCATCGTTGTTGATGCACCTCCACTAGGTCTTCTCAGTGTTAGATATTCAATATCATATCATTTTTCAATGAAACTAATGTGCAATTATCATTTTTTTATAACCCAAATCAAACATAGAACACATAAAATATAATTGGGGAGAAAAGAATCACAACCAACAAACCTAAGGAATAATCCTCGACCACTAATCATTTCGGCCTTGATCGGTTCCTGTTTGAATGATAAAAAATAAAAAACAACATAATAATAAACCCTATAAACCCCACAATTACACAAATCATGTTTTAATGACTTAAATATAATTCAACATATTCCTTGGTTAGTCTATTTTCATCATTGAATCTCGGAATAAGAAAATAGAAATAAAAAACATGTCATACATGGGAATTCGAACATTTTTTTGTTGAATACTAATTTTATTCAGTGATCCATTGAGAAAACTCTGTTATCTTGGTCTTGTCATCATCCGCTAAGTGAATTCTATAGGTATTTTCTTCAGATACTCCAGGGAACATTTAAGGATTGAGTCTAACACTGAGTTGCTGCCTAAATTTTTATTTAAAATAAACATTATCGCAGCGTCAACGTAATGTTAAAATAAAATCAATCCACAATTTATTTTATTCATTAAAATGTATGTAACTGTATTTTAAAAACTATCCCTCATAGGCCAATGATAGAACTCACATAGGGTAATTCTTCTTCTCAAAATGTATCGGTTCCATCAGATGTCTGATCCATGAACATTTTTAGATAGTATTCTACTTTTTCCGAAATACTATTTTCATGTTCTAATTAATATTATAATATTTTTCAAAAAATTATTTTGATAACACATTGCCTCAGAATGACACACCATTTCATCTCCATATCTCGACATTAACCAACATAATACTAGAAAATAATGCACGGAAAATCAAGGAAGTTACATTCTCAAAATATTGGGGCTTTAAGTCCCCAAAGAGGAAAAAAAATTCTACTAAAAAAGACGAGGGTGATGAGAAAGGTTTTGAAATCCTTCTCCAAAGTTCTCTTTTGTGGATTATACAAATGCCATTGGACATGCACAAAAGAAATATCTCACCAATGATAAAATATCTATTTAATTATCCATGATAGAAACATGGTACTCAAAAAAATTCACTCCATACTCAATGTAAAACACTCCCCAGTCGATGATGTGTGATGGGTCATGCACGAACCTCCTCATCTGCAACATGTGGAAGACACCATGTACCCTATCCAACTATGGGGGAAGAGGTAAGTTGTACTCAAACTCACCTACACTACCTAATATATAAAAAGGGATGATAAAACATGGATATAACTTCCCTTCATAACCATATATCCATAATCCCAATCGATGTGAAACCCAAAGGGGCAAATGGTCTCCTTCCTTGAAATCCAGCAACCTTAGCTGACTATCTACATAAGACTTCTGATAGATATATGCTGTCTTCATACACTCCTAGATGATCTTCACCTTCTATGTAGTAGCTTTCACCAACTTCGCCCCCATGAGTGATTACTCTCTTATGACAGTCTAGCAATGTGGTGACCTGTAGGGTTACCCGTACAAAACCTCAAATGGTGCCATACCAAATGGTGGGATGGTAGATATTGTTTGTTGTTTACACCACTAGTCGTATAAGATACTCCTAACTACAACTGAAGTCCAACAGTCATTCTCGCAGCATGTCCTCCAGATTAGTAATGTTCTTCTCCATTTTGTAGTCTATCTATAGGTGAAACAATGTGCTCTAGAATAACTGGGTTCCAAATACCCCCTTCAATTTCTTCCAAAACCAATATGTAAAATTTTCATCATGATCAATAATATTCTTCGATGTTACTCACTGGATTTAAACTATCTTTGGAACATAGAGTCATCCCAATATCTCAACTGAACTCTACTCCCATATAGCTAGGAAGTGGGACGACTTGGGTGTCAGTCACCGATCACTGAGATAATATCATGTTCCCTAGAATTATGTGGTAAAAAATCATAATGTCCACAAATATTCAATCCCACATCCATTACACCACCTAAAGGGGTTGATTTAAACAATCTAGAACCTAGTGCTCAACCTTCATTTACTGAAAAGTAATGCAACATGAGATAAACTATGCCATACCTTTATTTATTCTTGGCCACCACAACTAACTTCTGAGGTCATGTTACATCTCTTAAACACATTGATGTACCCCTAAAGGGGATGTATTAATCTTTTCAAGAAAACCCCTCCCACAACTCCACTATTACTATTGTACTTCTTTATAAAAGAGTGATGTTTTACCATCCTTTCCAATATCTATCAGAAGAATTCTCTGTGGTCATATGATCATGCATGGTATCTCAGTCTATATCCACATGTTTTTCCTCGCTGAGTCTCTGTAATGGTGGTGGGGTAACAACAATCAAATGGAGGTAATTTTATCTATCTACTTCCACAAAGGATATCTATAGTGAGGCCAACTGTTCTGGCAACTAATTCAGCAACTGTGAACTAGATCTTCAAATGAGAGCATCGGCCATCAAATTACCATTCCTAGGGTATAGACATTCTCAAATTCATTGTCTCGGTGGATCAATAGACATTTCATATGTCTGATGTTCACATATTTCTAGGAGAAGATATAAATGAGAATACTGTGTTCAGAGTAGATGACAGATCCCTCACCCAATAGGTAGTTTTTCCACATCATCAATGTGAATACTATCACTGATAACATATAATCAAGGGAAATTTAGTTTTTCTTATCTTGTCTCAAATAAAGAGAATAATAAGAAAAATAAAATTGAATCAATGTCAATACACATCCACGCTTGGTCTAAGATGAATCACTTAACACTATGTACTTCAAATAATCCTTTAGAAATATCATGATTGGAGTTCTTGTCAATCACTACCTCAACCGCTGAAAATCTAGCCAGCACATCTCTATCCACAAGAAAGGCTACCCTTTTCAGCTCCAATATATCATCTGTTTTGATACCCTAGAGAAATTAGGTATGAATCTTTGGTAACATCCATCTCACCCCTGGATACTCCACAACTCTATTAAGATCCTAGGTGGCTCCCAAGCTAACACTTTCTCGACCATGTAAAGGACGACAACCACTCTATCCACTGAGGTAACATGGCCCAGAATGTGGACCACTGAAATAAAAAATTGGAAATTTGATAGTTTCCCATAAATTTGGGTCACTCATAATATGTCCAGAACCATCTTTATGTGTCTTTCATGATCCTCCTTAAAAAATAAGTACAGAAGGATATCGTCAATGAACACTACCATGAACCAATCTTAATAAGGATGAAAGAACCGTTTTATGTGTCCCATGAAAACTATTAAGGAGTTCTTCAGGCAAATGGGAATCACCAAGTACTCATAAAGCATGTAGAGACTTCTGAAAGTCATCTTTGGATTATCCTCTCAGCATACTCATAGCTGGTGATAGCCTAATCAAAGGAAACCTTCATGAACTATCATGACACAATCAACTGATCATAGAGGTCATCAATACGAGTTAGTGGATTCTTGTTCACCATGGTAACCTTGTATTGGTGATGAAATTACACACGCATACCCAATATCTCATCTTCCTTTTTAGAAAAAAAAACTGGGGACACCCATGGTGAAACATTGGGTCACGGGAATCCCTTATTCTACAAGTCCTCCAACATCAGCCTCTAATTGCGAAGCTCTACAACTTCCATCTGATATTCCAGTGAAAATATCAGTTTCATCCTAGGGTGTAAATCAATACAGATGTCTATCTTCTAGCATAGAGGTAATCCTAGAACATTTTTTGTAATGACATCCTCTTACTCCTCCACCACCACTAGAAATTAGAATTTCATAACATCTAATGCACCAAAGGTTAGGCTAGCCAACTGATGAGTAATTGGCGGAAACCCCTGTGAATGAGTCCAACCTTTATTACATGTGTTTCCTTTTCACCGAATAAAGAAAACTACATTCCATTATTGCAGACACACCACACCCTTCATTAAAAATAGTCAATATGGGCATAGACTATGGATAAGAAATCCATAAAAAGAATGACATCGTAAGGCCACAACACTCCCAACAAGAGGTTCCAACCAAATATCTCACCTCAAAGGGTTCGGTCACATAGTCAGAACAGATGTGTGATCATTGAGTCTTATCTAGTAGGTGTCTTCATGCATTAGGGTCATGCTATTCGCTTTTACAGAATCTCTAGGTCCCGAAAACGATATGTGGAAAGAAAGGATTGACTCTAACATTTTTCAATCAGTACTGCGATTAAGTAATAAAATACACAGATCGTACCTAGAATCATTCTGAGATTTCCAAGGTCATATTCCTCAACCACATGAAGTTATCCCAACCCTTTTCCTCTAGCTCCCTAATCCTAGAAGGGGCCACCATGGGGTGGTCATGGTAACATGTCGAAACCTCATCCACTTCATGTAATTCTCCCATTTCCTCTTCAACAACTTCCCCCAATGGATCTACCCCCTCATATATTGTGTACCGCCTCTGTGTTCTATCCGCTAATTCTTTATCAGCAGCATGGTGATTCAATAAAATCTTGACTGAGATTTCCCATACCATCAATTAAATAGCACCGCATCTCTCTAGGATGACTGAACCCATCGTTTGAGACATGAACTATAGATCCACTATACTAGGACCTCCTCATGAAACATCTCCCACATTAGTATCCATAATACTCACATCGACTCATTGCTACCAATGTCTCTACAACTGCTCATCCAGTGTTTATTATCATTGTTGTATCTTCTTTGCCAAGAAGCATTCAATTTTTAATTATTTCTCATGTACTCCCAGCATATGTAAAAATACATATAGGGATGACAATGTAACATATGTATCTACCCATACCACATTAAAATGTACAATACCTAATGTACTATTCTCTAACCATATCCATAAATTACCTAGAATCGTTTTTTAACCTCTATGAATAATCATATATTATCATACTACCTTGATAGAGCTGATAAAGCTCATGTATACGCACAAATCTCAATGTCACAAGTGAGAATTAAACTGTGAAAAGGCACTCAAATGTTTTCCTAGAAGGAGTCTCTTCGTTGTGAGTCTCGATAGCAAAATTCCACTATCTGCATATTGGTAAATGTAGAAACCTCACCCCTAGGACCGCCATCTGATCTTCTGGTGTTCGGACTAGATGGAAAACTTGAGACAGTACCTCAAGAAAATCCTTGGCAACTGCAGGGTTCTGCTTTCCTTGAAACTTGAGGGGTCTCTGTTTCTAAAACATATGACACATGCTCAGCCTGCGCTCCTCGTCTATTCGTATTATAGGTACTACATTCTATCCCATATGAGGTGATATGGCTGGTGCACCACATGGATGTGACATCTGTAGAACAATTCCATGAATCAAATTCTCCTCACTAAGGGGGTCAGCCTCATGATCGTTCTACTGAATCCCATATGGTATACATCTCGGGGGAATCTTGTATGAAAACAAGATGTATAGCAGTCAATGATTATATCTGGGGTGTTGACCCAAGAAGTACATGGAAACCACAACCCATTCATATATGATGCATGTACAATTATTTTCCCTAAACCATTTTCTCATGTATAGAGTCGAAAATAATATTATCAGATACCTATTGTATGGATATGTCAGCCTCTTGAACCAACACTAGTGCCCATATCCTAAAAGAAGAACTGTAATCACTTAACATTGTTTCCCCAAACCAATATCACATACTTTGGTTCCTAAAGTAGTACCAAACACCTATGATACCACTCTATCATGACTTGTCCTAGTGATACCCATGACGTGACTCCCCAATCCCACCTTTAATAGGTTTTTGGTAAGGGACTAGCACCATGTAGTCCAATCAATAACATCGGATGTATTTTTTATGTACCTGTACACATGCACAAATCTCTATGAAAAAAAATGAATAAATGTAAAAACCCACTAAGAAAACAATGAATGTATCCCACTATAACCCAACCTATAGAGTACAATAGGAATGTAATGAAAATTATGATTATCCCAAATACTATCCCACCAAAAGAAGTCTATAACCCAAGTCAAACTTGTAAGAAATGGTACTGGGATTAATACCTTTATACATAGGAACACTACTCATCCTACCTAATTTCACAAAGATCCATCTAGTCCTAGTCCACCTAGGACTCTATCAAAA
The DNA here is from genome assembly GCA_963277665.1 of Viscum album. Lineage (NCBI taxonomy): Eukaryota > Viridiplantae > Streptophyta > Magnoliopsida > Santalales > Viscaceae > Viscum > Viscum album. Next base: position 2,055,975,737 of record OY728133.1, on the reverse strand, counting down.
GGATTCTCATCTTCCTATGACATTAAACATACTGAAAAAGCCTATGTGGGGGTGAGTATAAAAATACTCAATTGGATACCACGAAACCACAATGAAATACAAAAAGGACATATATTTTCATCCTTACATAGAATATGTATGCATCACATATGACTATGATATCCAGATATACTCAAACCAAGAAACAAAGTGAAGATGTATGTCAAAACTACCACATACCAACACTAGGGATTCAGACCAAGAATACCAAAAAGAACTCATCCAAGAGAACACAATCCTAATTTAGATAGAATTGATGAAATATGTCTAAGATTTACATATTATTTAGGAACCATTATGAGAGAGAGATGTATATGATGATAGATCTGTTGAAAAATATTTGATACAATTGATGAGAATCATGACCAGGGACATGTGGGATACCTACAATTCCCTTTAGATTAACCTACAACTCCAAGGATCGACACGTAGTGAATTTGTGAACATCAACACCAATGTCTCTTCTTAGGGAATGAATAAATAATAGAGGATCTCATATTGGGCCACACGGTGGATTCCAAAAACATTATATAGGATGTCATGTTAAAGGGATCGTAATCCTATGAGTGGGAAACCATACTCACCTACCTTCAGGGAATAAATAATGTGCCAACCCGTAATGAATCATGTATATGATAAAGTCGAAATATGGATAATTCCTTGTTGATAGGGGATACATTTCATGTATTATATTCACACACTGTATCCATTGAACCTCATGTACTACCTGTGTACAACAGTCCAAGACATCAAAATGTGTCTTGTATAAGATGGGTACACGGTGTGTAGAAGAAGTCACCCACCATTTCCTTCCTTCTGATGTCCACCCATGTACTCTGGCCATGTTCTAGTATATGACAAAAACCCATGTATTCCTGCTCATGTACCAGTACATGGGGTAGCATGCGTATCCAGTCAAATTTATTCCATGTGGTGGGGCACACAATGTGTTGGAAACCCGTGTCCTCCACGCATGGCCATGTACTCCCGTAGTACACTCTTAGTGCACCAATAATTATCAAATGTTGTGTAGCCCATACTATATATCATGTGTTCTTGAACATCAAGAACAGTTGTGTTCTTCTTCCTGTGACTCATAAAATCTCTTGGGTTCTGCATCAATGATTTGTTCACCTCAAACCACATCATTGATTGTCGTACAATCACCCTTACATTGAATCTATGTTTTTTAGGATTTTAGTCATCCCAACAAAGAACAATAAATCCATAATATGAAAACCAATTGAAGAATTATATCTCTTGAAAAACTTTGATTTTTCCATTTTCATCATCGTCGTACCTCCTCTAGGTTGTCCTGGTGTTCGATCTTCTATTTCATATCATTTATCCATGAAATAATGGAGAAACTATCATTCATTAGTAACCCATGAAGAATTAAAAACACATAAAATATAATGGAGGAGAAAATATTCACAGGGATCAAAACCGAGGAATGATCCTCAACTGTTGTTCGTTTTACCCTTGATTTATTCCCGTATGAATGATCAAAATTCAAAATCAATATAAAAATAAACCCTATAAATCCCACAATTAAACTCATCCTACAAAAATGATCAAACTATGGATCAACCTATTATTTTGTTGGTCAGAATTATCCATTTAATCATAGAATATAGAATGATAAATCAAAAAAATACACCCTACCAAAGAACTGAATCATTCACTATTGAATAATGATTTCCATTAAAGAACCATTAAGAATGTTCTATGATCCTGGTCCTATCGATGTCCACTGAGATAATTCTATAGGGATTCTCTCTAGAGCCTCTAGAGAACTTTTATAGTTATGATTCTAACCCTTGGTCCCTACATAGTTTTTTATTTAAAATAAACACTCTCTGAGTCACTATGTAGATGTAATGTTAAACTAAAATAAAACAAAAATTTATTTTATTCATTAAAGAATCTGAAATCTACATTTCATTGTCGACCCACATCAGTCGATGTTAGGCTTCAACTAGGGTAACATCACTTATCTGAATGGAACATTTCCCTTAGATTTCTTATCTAGTCACCCATTTAGATATTATTTCACTTTTTCAAGAAATCTACATTTTCTTGATAATTAATATTTTAATACTAATCAGACATTTATTTCATGAACACTGGGCCTTGGAATCACAAACCGCCTTAATGCCTGGTATCATAATTAATCCAATAATATTTAAAAATAATACACTAAAAATCAGTGACATTACATGGGAAGAATAATTCTTACTACACTTTATATTACAAAGGTATAGATTATATTATGTAAACTAATCATAATTACAAGTTTATTTTTCAATGTATCATCTAAAAATTAATCCCACTATATTACAAAAATTCGGTTACTAAATTTCAATGATAAATTAATCTACTTATATAGTTTCATTAGACTTATATCCCATGAGTTCCTTCTGTGTATCCTCCTCCTATAATAGATATGTAAATTTTATTGGGTTGATCAGAACCAAAAATATCATACTTCCTTCCACAACACAATTTCTTTGATTGGATATAGATATTTATGTATGATATTTTCAACATAGCCACTATAAGTCTTCACAATTCACTATTAAATTTTTTTTGATCACTGGATTCTCAAACTAACTTCTCAAAAACACAATCTAAACAATGTTCCATGTTGATTTTAGCCAATCTATCATAGTCATATAATCACTGGTTTTTACATTCTCTTGAGCAAAATGGTTTTATCTCCCATGAAATTATTCTTCCTTGATTCATGATTCATGGTATTCTTATTCTTCATTTTTACATTCTCTACCTCTTCTTCTTCTTACTTCATATTATTCTAATACTTTTTATTATCTAAGAGAACAAATATTCTGGGTTACTTTTATCATATTAACGACCTATAGTAGAAACACCATTTTTTTCTTTTCCTTTCATTAATTCTCTCAAAAATCATATGTTCTTAGATGATATCTTTCATTTTTAATGTTCCTTCAATGGAATTACTATTGTAAAAATAATCCTACAAGACAAAATAAATATTATAAAATATCTGGAAATTGGTTAACTTTTAATTTTAGTGATTTTATTAATACTCAATATGTATTCTATTAATACAGTGACTAAAATATCCTCATATATAAAATATGATGTAAAAAATATTTATTTTATTCTTCTATAGTCAGGAATTAATCTCCTCAAAATTTTCTGCTAAATTTGTACTCTAAATATATACAACTGTATAAAAATATACGACATACATAAAATTGTTGATGACCTCAATCCCCCATTTAATATTTCGCATGGATATATTACATTATTTAATATTAGATATGTGCAAAGTAGACACTATCAATTTTATGCACATCTCCAGACAAACATGATAGGATCACAATGATGTAATATTTAATAATTAACAGGTGAATATTATATGGATCTTTATCTGCATTAATATTGAAAATTAGATAAAATAATTTTCAACATCTTGTTATAAATGAATTTTTTATCTTTATTCAATATTACTTAAAAAATGAATCGATAAATCCCTAACAAGGCTCCATGATGTTTTAAAATTATAATAAAATCACAAGATTCATTATATTTATAATTCATAAGAAATCATAGTTTTTTGAAACAAATATTTTTTTTGATATTCCCATTTCAAGGATAAATATTAGCTTCAATTTTTTCAAGTATGTATCAAACACCTATTTAGTTATAATTGATGATTGTACCACGATGGAATGTATGATATATCATCCCATTAAATCTCTTCATCATATTCAAAATCTATAAATATGATATTTTATCTAGTAGAACTCAAAATTCATTTAAATTTTGAATACCTATGTTGGTAAATTCAAAGAATCATATTCTCAAAGAGATATTTTGAAGCCTTATGATGATATATATATTTATGAAAAATATGAATTGAATTGATTATTTTTGTTCAGTCACAGATTTTCTTTGGGGACATCATATAATTACACTTAGGAATCCTTATGACCATTCATTTATCAAATTTATAGAAAATATAAACCCTTAAAATGATGTCAAAATTTAGGAAAATAAATATGATTGGAAATTTAATTCAATGAATAATGAAATATGATTTATTCAATGTTTTTTGTCTTTCACCAAAATTCATATAATTAGTAGAATCATTATGATCATATTATGTTGAGTATTATGGTCTATATATAAGAAATTTTTTCAGGATCTATTAATTTGATGACTTATATAGAAAGCCTCCAACAATTACTTTCATACTCCTGAGAATCTGTAAATATCCCTAAATAATAACAAAATGTCTTCTAATTTTTATAGGAATTATGAAAAGATGTTTAAAATCGATAAAACACATATATTAGACATTCTAGTGTAAAAAATAATAAATTAAGAGTATTTTAGTAAACATATATACCATCTCAAGTAAATGTCTTCTACAATCAATCTTGATCCATTATTATCAACCTAAACCCTACAGTAAGGGATTATAAACACTAATTATACCATCCAATGTTATTTTAAATCAAAATATAGGATCTCATTTCATGATAGATCTCTACCAAAGTCATTGAACTAAAATTAATCTTATTTTTAAATGATTAATATTGTTATTATGTATAGGTCAATAACATCTCATTTTTCCTCATTTGGGTAAAAGAATCTTTCTATCTAGTTATTATAAGGTCCTCTAGTCTTATCTTTTTATATTTATTCTTCATGGATGTAAATATTTATCCAAATTTAATTTATTATATTGAGAATATGTAACACAAGATGACTTTAAATAAAACCATACACCTTTAGAAAAAACAATCTACCACTTTTAATATTCATTCAATTGAATATAATCACTAATAATTATTTTAATTAATTTATCCCTTGTTGATATTAAATACACAGTGAATGATTTTCTACCAATTTTGAGATAGTGGTGGTTTTATTTCAATATATTCATCATCTAAATTTTTTCATAGAACATGATTTTAATACTAGTAAAAATTCAATTTATAATAAAGGAAAACATCTTTTTCAAAGTCCAATCATCATTCCCAATTCCTTCATGTAGAATTTCAAAAACACATTTCCCCTCTATATAATTTTTATCACCCATTAAAAAAATCTCTTTTTGGAGAGGAATCACTACAATAATAAATTCTTAAAAATAACAAGTGATCATGGTAACAATAAAACAACATAACATCATCAGATATTAACATGGAATTAAATTTCTCCTAGAAATGTTACATTAAATAATAAAATAAAAGAATTTATATCCGATTACGTTGTTGAAAATGAGAGGGATATGTTTATACAATAATATTTTTCATATTTTATCAACATTTGATACCTATTTCAATATTTATTTTCCTAGGGTATACACTATCATATTTTCAAGACATTTAGGAACATAAACTCTCTTGAATAAATAAATTGAAATAGTTCATATTTTAGGTCATCCCCGATATGTTAGATAAACAACCCCAAGATAAAAATAATATATACATTTTAAAATAAGTACGGGGGAATGAAAAAATACCTTATTCTTCATATTTTAAAGGGATTGTATCCATTTCCAAATTTGAGAAGAATTAAAAAATCTTTGTATGCTCTATCAAATTTTATATAAAACCCCAGGATGTTATCCAGTTTTTCTCAAATTATACACCCATCATTGAATGATCATTAAATATATTTGTGGTAATGGAAGATATTCAAGAAGCAATGAAATTTGAGAAAGAGGGTTGAGAAATATTCCTTAATGTGAAAAATCATATTCATTCATGTTTGAAATGTCTAAACCCCTTTATGATTTTATTCATTTTAATTTTTTAGAAATATTCACATTTGGGAGGTATGAATTTTTATCACATTTATCTTCATATATAATTGGTTAACCAATGTAAAAGTGAAATTATTTCCCTAGAGATATATATAACTCTATCTTATCTAGTCATATAATTATGCAATGTCTAAAAAAATCTATATCTTATTCTAATGTGTGAGTCGCTTATTTTTAGAAGATATTTTTAAACATGTGGAAAAATGTTATTTATCCCTAGTTTTCAATATTTCTTCTAATTCATGCATTATTATTAAAAATATGACAGTACTATGTTGTTATTTACTTCAACATCCACATTTACCTTAATCGGCATTTTCTTTAATATTATTAGGTACCTTGTCATCTTCTTCATAAAGAATATCAATAACGAGTCTAGTTTGACTACATCTATCTTAGATTAAAAACCTATATGATTCGATATTTATAAAATTTATTATGATATTCATGTATATATATCAATTTTATATGAGTTGAAATGTCTTTCTATAATATAATAAACTCTTTCTAGTGGAGTTTATATCCTTTAATTTTTCCTTGACATTATTCTTTGGAGTTGATTCAACTTTCTTCTTGACATATTTTTCTCCCAATATAAGAACACATTCATTAAAAACCTACTTATAAAGGCCTTATAGTTCATTATTATCAGTAGTAAATCTATGGAATACAATTGGATTATAATAAAATTCATAATTATTGGGACAATTAATTTTTGACAACCTATAAAAATTCAGCAGACATCCAAAATCTATTAATTAGTGATAGATTCTATTATTTGTGTGTGTTCTGATCATTCCAGCATGTTTTTGTCCATTCTTCTACCCCCCCATTGATTTATGAAATATATTATTTCCATTTATATAAATGTTGTTAAAATAGTAAATAGTTGTATGTTGTAATTTTCAATACCACAAATATCATCTAATTAGTGTTGATCATTTCCTTCTGGTGCATTTTTTCTAGATATTCTTGCTTTTAAATTTTGGCATAGATGTTTAACATTTTGGGAATATTTTTTAGAACTTGTTTTCTTGGATATACTCACATCATTAAGTAAATTATTGGTGGTTGTAACATCATTTTTAAGCATCCATGTTTATAAATATTTTTTCTTTTTTCTTTTTCCTCTTGAATATAATTATTTAGTGCCTGTGACATTAGCTTCCAAGTCATTTGAATTTATCAAATAGATAGTTTTGTATGAATATACACATTATTCCATGATATTTGATCATCCATTATGATCCATATTTTATTTATAACACACTTTATTGTACATGTATAATAATTTCATTTCTCAAATATTTTTAAAGGATAAACATTTATAGTATATAAATTTCTCAGGTATAAATCAAACTCCAATCACATTAAAATTATAGTAATCATTTTAGGAATAACTAAGTTCAGTATTTCCTCAAACTTCTTATTCAACATATAAAATTTCTTCCTCAGAAATTTTTTTATAACTGAAAGAGTGAAACCCTTCATTTTCAGTCTTATTTTTATCTTACATCAATGTATACCTGACATTTAAGGAGACGTTATAAAGTTTCTCTAATGCATGGAACTCTTCAATTACAAAATTCTGAAAAAAACATACATAAAGATATTTTAAATTACTCATAAAATAAATATGTGTTTTTCTTGAAAAGGAGTATAAAATCCTCATTATTATTCACTACCATTGTGAGAGTATTATAGGTTTTTATTTTCATTATCAATGCTTCTTTTAGTGCACCAACCTATTCTTCCAACTATTAATTTTTATCAAAAAATCACTTCATATATTAGAAAATATATTCAATTACCCCTTCACATTAAAATTTTAGATAATAATTGAATTCATAATAAAATTAATTAAATTAATCATTAAATTCATGTTACTCACAAATTAATATTGAAAAACTAATTGAACCATTATCAATAGATTTATCATAACACACACAAATCTGACTAACTGTGGGCAGAAGTTGTTCCTCGTACTTTTTTAAATATTTTCCAATTTGATACCAATTAATTTTTTTTAATGTCCTATCTGAATCTTCCATAATTTTTTATAAATGGATGGATGATGATTATTTTAATTAAGAAACTTCTTAAAAATATGAAATTTAAAATTCATGTATACAATAAAACAACTGTTTAAAAATATCAGTCCAATAAGAGTTTCCTTTTTTATCTAATATTAATTTATATAATTAAGTAGATATTTTTAGAGGGAACATATACTCAGATTCCAATTATGGTTCCCATTGGACTGTGCTGACACACTTAAGAGTGGGCTAAATTAGGGGTGGAAATATATCACCAAAAAATCCTTCATTTTTTTATCTTTAAAGAGTATTTGGTTTTTAACCCCTATCAACTGTTGTGATAAATAATTATATATTTAATTTCTAAACACATATATGAATTTCATATTCTAAAAGTAAAAAAATTACACTTTTTTAGGTTTGAACCTTCATGGGAAACCTACCACTTACACACTTGGGATGTATATGTTGTGAATTATTCATCATAAACGGGTCATTATTAAAAGGTAATTTGGATATTTATCATCCAACAAACATTATAATATATATATGCCTACCAAATTATACAATTGAATTTATTTCACTCATATGTTATTAATACTTTTATCCCATTTATTCATTCACAACTATATCCTCATAAATTTGATTTTCTATATAAATTAGGTGGATCTCAGACAATAAAATTAGGCCAACTTCGGAAAACTCATATTTTTTGGCTAACTATTGATATTCATGAACTCTACTTTATACTAGTTTTAATATTTCACATTTGTTACAAATATATTCACTAGATTATCAAATTGAATTATCAAGAAAGAAAACAAGAATATATTCTACCCGGACATTAATAACATTATCATTGTCAGGGAATTTTACCTAGATATATTATCTTTAGCACATGATTTTTATGTTGGTCACTCATTTCTTCTTCCATACTTCCAGTTTCAAATATTTTTTCTTATTCTTATTCTTCATCTGGATATGTTATCTCTTATCGGTTACTTATATCACACCAAAAAATAAGAGTATCGTATTTATTCATTATGTATTCTTATCTATGATCTTATCAATAACGCATGCTCATAAGAAGATATATTAATTGAACAGTTAATTTTCAATGTTAAGAAAATGGAATGAATATTGATAAAATAATTCTCCAAAAAAAAATTATTTAAAACCCAAATTTGGGTTCCTAGTATATTCAATGGATTCCCTTTCTCTTCAAGGTATATTCTATGAATTCCCTCATTAAATGGCCCTCATTTATAAAACATGGTTCATTAAAAATATTCGACATATTATTTTTTAGGTGCACATTAATACGATCATAATATTCTACTAAATCCAAATGCATAACCTACATAGTGGTATAAAAATATAAAAGCATCATATATATGGAATAAACCTCATCCTATTGTGTGAGAAATTCTATGAAAATAGTGCATAAATTATTCACATACTTGAACATATAAGCTCTAACACTTGAAAATTTTATGAATTTTTTTTCACAAAAAATATTTATTTAATTAATATGTTACATAACACACAACACCGAGTTTATAAGAATGCTGATATACTATTAAAATAATATTATTTAATGTGATTGTTTCCTCTTACTCGTTGGATCAATGGGTATGAATATGACTATATAATTTATGAAAAATGTATATTTTACACATGTATAAAATAAAATAATTTGGTATCATTTAATTACAAATGAATATTATAATATTTTTAAAGTAATATATATATTTTTTAGAAAAACATTTTTTATGCCCACGAAGTGTTTTTATAAAAAACATTAGTTACTATAGAAGAATGATTACAATTAAATATATTTATTTTATAATTAATGAAATTTTTTATCACTCATTTATTATTTCAAATAGTCATGAGATGATCAAACATCCAATTTTATGCCAAAAATTCATATTTTTCTATAAAGTAGTTTCATCATGTTTTACAAAATTATTTGAAAATTATATATTTACACATTTAGATAATTTTTTTGAAAAAAATAACAATATTTTAGAAGTCTAAATTTCATTATTTTATTATAGTAATTTTTTTATAATTTTATTAAAGATAAATTTTTTAAAGAATTGTAAAAATTAATTATAGATTATTAAAAAATTTCATTTGAATTATTTAAAACCATTAATTAATATTTAAAATTGTTTTAAAAATAAAATTAGTCAAATTTTATTAATATTATTATTATGATTTAGTCCATTAAAATCAATTTAAAATTAAATTTTAATTTTAATTTTTTATACTTATAAATGCAATTTCATTGGAGAACTGATTTTCATCATGCTTTCATGTTAAATTTTAATATAAATCCTTCTACTTATATCAATTGAATTTGATGAAATTATTTAAAATTTTTAATGTTCGTAATTATTATTATTTTAATAATTTCACCTTTAGTTTTTTTCATAAAAAATTGAAAATGAATTTAGAATTTTGTTCCATGGTTACTGATAAAACAGCTTTACTAGAGGATAAACTAATAAGATAAGAAATACGATGACTAAAAGAAATGTCTAATTTCTATTACATAGATATAGTCCACCCTATATTATATAATTCATGTGATTTTCCCATTTTTAATCCATATATCCATGATTATGAACTCTATAATAATATATGGAATGAAGACAAAAAATGATAATCTATACATGAAATAATCATTTATTTATTTCATATAAGAATAAAAAAGGTATGTGTATATATAATTATTTATTTACAGAATATACTTTTTTATTTATCATTGTAATTTATTTCTAAATTTTAGTGATGAAATAAGTAAATTAAAATCTTACACAATTCTAATGTAGTAATTATTTAATTAAATGAAATATAAAATAAATATGAGTAACATTATTAAATGAATTCTAATTTGAATTAATTATTGAGTTAGAAATTTTATTGATCGTAATTACAATAGTTTGGGAATGAATTTTAGTTTTACATTTGAATTATATATTTTTATTAGTGTATTTTATGTCTGAATCAATGAATAGGATGAAAATTGACATTAGTAATACTTTATAAAATTAGTATTTTATTAATTTTTTTAAAATAATTAAAAATTTGAAATATGAAAAAATTGAATAATATATGGGAAAAAATTTCATCTCATCCAATATCAATTTAATATAAAATTAGTACCTTATATGTTAAAATATTACCCACTTAAGAAAATTTAATTAATATTGTTAATGTTAGAATTGGGTTATGCATGCTACCTGTGGATGTTTTATAATTAATTTCCCACTAAAAAATAGTTCATTATCAAGTATATTGTATTTCACATTTTAAATAATATGTTCTAAATTATCTATATTGGCTCATTTAGTTTTTATTACTAATGTTTAAATTATCTTTTAAAAAAACTAGTGACCGAGGTTAAAACCAAAATGGTAAAATGAATTAATATAAAAAGTAAATGGAATAACACATTAGAAAAATGTCAATATTTTAGAATTGGAGGTTTTCATTTACCATTTTATCCCAACACACATTTTTTTATCAATTTTGGAGGAACATGGCATGATAGTGGTATTCTATTATTGAATATTTTTGGGTATATACAAAAATGACACTCATTCTCACTTATAAAAAGTAACCTCTTCTCCTATTTTCTCCAATATTACAAATCCTTTTTTCCATGTCCTAACCGAAACCCACATTAAATCCCTAATTGTGTCATAGAGTCCTTAATTATATTATAATACCCTCTAATAAAGGGGTTTAAGAGGATGTCTCAAAAATATGAATGGATCTTAACATATAATTTTTGTTTTGTTTTATATTCAACCTCCTTCAAATATTATTAATATAAGAAGAAAATTAAACCAATATTTTATCTATACTATGATTGTATAATTTTACAATATCAACTTATATCTATCTCCTCTTCCTAAATGTTGGAGATGAAATTGTTTCTCATGTGTATGAAAAACTATTGCCTCTAGAACCGATGTCATTAATTTTCCACCACCATATCTTACAAATGAATATAATGATCTATTTGATATATATATTGTGAATTTATTAATTAATTATACATATGAAATTTCAATAATATATCTACATTATAACCTTCAAATACATTATAAAATGATAATTTCGCCCCTGTGAGTGTTTAGAATACCGCTTCTACAAAGTGATGTGTTACATTTTATTATTTTATTATAACATGGACTGTAATATGGTAACATTTCAGAAATATATATGATATATAGGATATAAAAATTATTTTTTATTTGAGAGTAAATATTTTAATTTTCTTTCATTCTATCCATTGTGAAATTCAAATCATTGTTCATGTGTACATACAACCTACCTTATCCATAAACTGTGTTATCTATTTTTCTATTTGTAAAATTTATGGATTACTATAAATATATGTATAAATAATATATATTATATTAATATCATCATTCACATTCTTGGATATTATGGAACTATAATCACAAATCCCTAACCAAAATAATCGAACCAAAACATGTGTGAAAAAAAGTAATCAATAATTACACAATATAGTGATTTTAACGAAGCATTGTTAATAAGTTGGTGATAAATGGTTATATATAAATAATATATGGTATTATATATAGTATTATGGTTCAATAATTTATATTAAATAAACAAATATTTCTTAGGTCGATGGTTTAAACTTGTTTTAAGGATGTAGACAATATATGTATGGGATTTTCCTCTATATTTTATTTCGATGCAACACATTATTTATTCACCACTAATATATTATGTTTGGTTTATATACATCACATGGATTTATTTTATGATTTTTATTTTTACAATTATGTGATATATATTTACATATATTTATTTTACCTTTTATGTTTCACATAATAAAAAATTTAACAATGTAATATGAGGTTTGCATTCCAATCTCAATGTTTATCATCGCTATTTATTATTTAGTTTCAAGTGATAAAATCATATGATTTATCTCTCAAGAAACTCATGATTTTTCTTATATTGTAGTTATTTTTGTAATTACATTTTTTACCTATATTTTGGTCTCCTTAAGTACTCAAGTTTCTAAAAGAATTATTTTGTGAAAAACTGAAATTATTTCTCTTTTCGATCAAAAATAATTTATATTTATTTCCTGCATTATCCGAAAATGTTTCAATGATTTTTTTTAATATTATCCAATTATTTTTTAAATTAAATTTTTTCCCTCATTTATATTTTACAAAATTGTTTAAAAGGAATATTCATGTCATTTTCTTAATGTGTTAATTTTTACTTTTTACACAAAATTTTAAATGAATATTTGTATTAACATATAAAATATGATGGATATTTATGGCCATCATGACTTCTCAATTATTTAATCTTTAATTATATGTTTCCATAATTATTTTAAAAAATGTATTCATTAATTATAGTTATAATTTAGATTTAAATAAGTGATTTTCAATTTGCAAAATGTATTTTCTTGAGGATTTTTTATTAATATTTTTCTATTATTTTTATTCCTTAAAAACAATAAACCTGAATTATTTTTATGATATATTTTGTATATGATCCAATGATACCATCCAAATTATTTATCTGGATGGTTTATTTAAATTTTAACATGATGTTTATGACACCTTATTCTTTTCCAATGGTCATGATATGATAAATATATGAGTTGATTTTAAAAACCATTTATCTTATATATGTCAAACATATAAAACTTGTTTCTTTTACATTGGTTATACTATGATAAAAAAAATTTGAACTAAATTTATTTTCTATGTTTTATGGTATGATTATTGTTTTACAATCTTATAAAATACATCTATATTATAATCAAAAAATAACTGGTGGGCCTCTGATTATATAGATATCTAATAAATTAGGAAAAAATTTATATCTTAGGAAATAAATTTGATCATAAAGGGATGTGATAACATTTCATCATGGGAATCCATCTACAATGTTATTAATTGGATTTATCATTTTCTACTATGATGATTTTGTGAGTGAACCCATTTTCTTTTCAGTGTTTTGGAAATGAGAATTAACTATTAATAATCATATTATTTATGAATATCAGTATGAAACAATCCTATGTTTTATAACTATGTAATTATCTAAAGCCTCTTGTTATTTTATTTATTTATGATTCATGTCTTATGAATAATTAATCCATATTATATCTCTAAATTTTATAATATTTTATCTGCATGGTATGGTTTTAAAATTATAATCTCTTATTCCAATACCCTTATGATCATGTTAGGTTTCTGTGATAATTGATATCTCCCTTATCTAACCTAAATGATCCTATAAGCTCATATATTATTAATTTTTCTTTCCCATGATTATGAATAATGGTATTATGTATGATATTGATAAAAACATGGATAGTTATGAGGAAATATATTGGTGATGATGTATATTTATAATAAACCAGTTTTTAGGTATTCATGATTTCATAGACACTTAACCATTATAGTCCTTGGGTATGATCATTTTAAATGAAATGAATATTCACATATTATGAGGAAATATTTGGGTATAAAATGTATCAGTATATTTAATTGGTATTAGGTCCAATTTTAGTTAACCCTTTGAAAATAATATGACAAAACTGTAGTGAACACTTGATGGATATGTCAAAGTATTGGAAAATATCCAATAATTTTGCTTAAGGATAACAATAAAATAATTGACCTCTACCAACTGAAATTAATTGAAAAATAATCTATATTTTTGGTAAAAATGAGTATTTTCAACAGATATGAAGACCTTTTGGTATTAGTTTTAGGTACTAACAACGGTTTTTTCATCAACTATATCTATTAGTATTTGTAATTCAATACCAACAAATCATTTACAAACAATTATATAAAAACATTTAGCATATTAATACCATTTTATTTAATAAAAATTAAATCTGTTATATTAATTATTATTACTAACAAAACATTCACTCTTCGAAAAATATGTTGCAATAAATTATCCAATAAAGAAAAATCGTTTAGTAATTATTTAATATATATTTATTATTTAGTTAATTATAAAATATATTTTTTTGATAAAAAAAATAAAATTTTATATATTGAATTATAATATTAATAATTTAAATATGTTTCATAAAATAAATATATATAATATATAATTAATTATAAATTATTCCAAAACAAAACCAACTAAAAATTTTCAAATTTGAAAAAATTTGGATGCATATGAATTATGTATATATGTTTAAAATTAAATATTTTTATATAATGTGTAGTTATTTATTATATATATTATTATAATGGAAATAAAAAATCATTTACGCCTCTACCCACCACCCAAAATCCCTCCAATTTGATACCAGCAAACCCTAAAATTATAAACTGGGAGCATGAAACAATGGTATTCTCCACCACTGGTGTCATAGAATCTTCCCCAACCCTTCCCTCGTTTCAAGTCACCAATCCATGCCTTCTACCCATTCATGACTCTTGCAAACACATACTTTTCTTACATATCCTATGAGGCACCAATCTTATATTCGAATTCATAGTGATTTTGCACACATCGACATGTCTTTGTCATTGGGGCATGCTGGCTGGATGTCGCTGACCAGTTCCATTTGATAGAGGAGATCTTCTAAGAGAATCAGAAGTACAAAAGCATAATCTCTGAGAGTTCCATGGTGAAAATGATGCATGTATATGAGAAGTTTTGCATGTTGGATCTCAGCTTCAATCTATTCGATGAAATTATTGTATAGTAGACGATGATGTCTGAAAATTCCCTCTTATCATGATCTCTCCAGATAAAAAAATTCAATGTTGTCATGAAGATATTCTGTGCAGTATTCGATAAGAAATCCATGGACCTGGATCAATCATATAACAACATTCTTTTATAGGGGCAACGATATATGGATCTTGGTATTCTTTGGTTTTTGTGTTGGGAGAGATAGAGAAGAACTAAGTAAAACCAAACAATGTTTTATTCAATTTTATGCATGATACATTATATTATAATGGAATTTCCTCAGAGGCAGAGGATTCTTGGATGTTAATGGGAATGTGGGGCCTTTCCCCTTCCACATGGAATCGCGATTTCAAAATTAATGTGTGGGTTTCTCAGAAGATAATATATGATGTAGTCGAGGTGTTTAAGGAACATCAATTTAATGGTGTCAAGCATTTCCTCCATACATTCAATTCATTGATTACTAGGTTTTGTGATGATGGGTGCTTTGATGAAGATAGAAGTGGTTCAAGTAGATAATATCAAACGATTATAGACTTGATAAAGTGAATTATATAAGTTTTGTTCTTTTTGCACATGGCATGGGTGATTATTGGTAAACATTTAAGTTTTTCATTATGGGGGCCTCACAATAATACCTTCCTGATTTAGATGCATTGCAATGTAGGGATGATGGATTGGTTAAACAATCATTGGATAAGAAGTAAAGGCTATTTGTTGAGCTAGTCAGACACTTTGGTCATGAAATCAAACTGCATATGAATGATCAATGATGTTGTCCTATTTCCTCTCCTGGTGACCTTCCTCTAGTAATTGAAATGATCATGTTAAAATAGGGATTGTTCAAAAAGATGATATATGTATGGATGATTAAACTAGTTCCCATGAGCATTCTTATCTCTAATCATGGAGGCCATGAGATATTTGGAATTTGGGGTTTTATACGAGGAGGTTCATGTTTTGATGTTTTTGGTGGTCCATTTGATCTGGTTGCCCAGAATGGAGAATTGTGCTTTAGAGGTTATCAAATTCTTGTTTTATGTCGTAGTTCATCGTCATCAATAGTTTCCATATCGGGTAGGAGTTCAGCAATCTTTAGATTTTGTGTGTTCATGTTTTCATGGCTTATGATCCAATGCAGAGCTAGTATTCCATGTTTGTGTGTTGTGATCAATAAATTATTAGCCTAAATATCTATTTTTTTAGGACTGTGTAAATATTCATTGTTTCATTGAATGTTTTCTTCACTAAAAGGGTTAAATATTTGAGAAATTATTCATTATGTGTCCAAGAATGAATGGTTGTACTGTATCCTGATGTTTGGAGGCCTAAAGCTAATATTGTTTTACATTGATGCTCGTGTTGTAAATTCCAATATATTATAATATTGAATTAGTATTTTTTTAACAGGTTAATCAGCCTTGGTATTATGATCAAAATTACAGTTGAAATAAAATGATGTGAATATGGAGTAGAAACATGATATCAGTGGTAGCTAAGAGTAAATAGATATTAATTCTAGTTATAATCAAACTGTTAGTTAATGTAAATTATAGACATTTCATAATGAAAAATATGTTAATGACAGGTTAGGAAGACTTCCTCTCCTTAGGACCCATTGGAAAACCATTTTCTTTGGTTCTCTATCCATGTTCACTAATTTATTCTAAAAAATTGATGTTCTTGTGATGTTATTTTTAATCTACACTTCTTGTGTCAATAATCATATTCCCTAAGATTAGAATATATTCATGTTATTATAATTTATATGTATAGACAAAGTGAAATTGGTATAAAATACATACTAGGCTATAATTATTTTCATTTCTTTCCATTAAATATATATTGTGTTGTTTGTTCTGAATAATTTATATTTATGTTGTCCGTAATAAATGCAGCTTCTCACAATGTTATCAACTTTTTTTAATCTCATATGATAAATTCATATACAACCGAATGATTTAAAAAAATTATTATAAATATAGTCGAACCTTTATTCATGTTTGACATTTTATTTTCTTAATAGTAGGGATTTAAAATAGTGATTTTATACTAAATCATTTTGTTTAGAAATTTCGTGATGAACAGGTTATCTATCTTTGGAACTGAATTCCTTTATTGTGATTTTAGTGAAAAATTCTATCCATTTAGGAAGGTGATATAAATAATAAATGATTTTTTATTGTGCATTTAAGGGATTAATATGGAAGAATCCTTTCTATGAAATTAAGGATGGGTTTAATTGATTAACAAGCCAGGTCTAGTAATTTTAATTCTCTATGGTTATTCAAACTCCATTTTTTAGCATCTTGAATTCATCAAATCATTTCATTCATCCATATACATATCATATATTCATTATCATTCTTTTTTTCATTGTTCCATTATATTTTTCTCCATGGAAGTGCTTATAGGTTATGCATGGGTATTTTACAGGCCTTCAAGTTGTGATGAATTTTTTTTCTAGTTTTAGAAGAACATTTGATGGCGATAGGTGAGTGAAGGGTAAAAACTTCCTAGATCTTTTACCTTCAACTGTAAGGTTTTTAAATCATCATTTTTTTTATTTTTTTTGTTCTAGTTTTAATTAGTAATTATGTAACTCATAGAATTTTATTCTGATTTCCTATAACCATATGGTTTAAGATAATAAATTAATTACACATATTTCTTGTTTACATATTGTTACACGCTTGTTATGGGTAATTATTTATGTATATTAATTCATTTTCCTTGTAGATGAATGATTTATCTGGAATTTATTTTTACAATGAAATTAAACCCTATACATGTTTGTTATGTCAGGTAAGGATAATCTTGTGTTGGACCTTAAAATTTTCAACTATAGGAGCATCGAGCTAGGGAATGGTCGGATGTGACGGGAAAAATTTTGGGTGAGGGAATCTCTAGATCATTTCCCCAATCCATGATCTCAGAGAAAATCCTCTATCTCGGAGGAACCCGGAGTACCCTTGAATGGTCAATGCTAAATGACATTGATTGTGGTTCCTCTGTTGTCACTTCTTATGACACATGTCCCTTAGTAGAAGAGAAACTGAAAGAATATCTGAACCAATTAGAGGAACATAGGATATAGATTCAAGTTATTTTTCTCTGGGACCTTCTTTATGTCACTCCCTCTTTTGTGGAGTCCAGCATTACTGCATATTTTTTCCTAGATATTATTAAACCCACACATGACCATAAAGTTTATTGGGATCCTAATGGATTGTGAATTTTTTCATGGATACCACCCATGTTGTTATTATGAATAAATATTTCCCCACTGTATATTTTAATGATAGAAAGTCTGATTTTAGTGCGATTAATGTGATTGGGAAGCTAATATGGATGTACAGGAAGAATTCCCGAGTCATGGAACCCAAATGTGGTTTATTTAATGTCTATACATATGATGATTTCATCACATTGAGATGTTGTCTGATGGTATTTTTATAGGATGTGAATGATAGATTAGTGAAAAGCCCTGAATTTCTTAATAAAGTGGCTGATTGAAAAGGTTGTGCTGCAATTATGATACTTAGTACTGTATATTTGTTGAAGATTAAGGGGTTATTTTTCGGCCTTACTGATTACTAACAGTTGAGAGGTCTTGTGATGCAGAATAAACCAAGAACCTAATTTTCTTGAACTAATCACCTCACCCACAAGTTTTCTGAGAGGCGAGAATTTTTTTCGATATGTTATTTGTGATGTTTTTTTCTTTTATCAAATTAATCACAACCCACCATGTCTATCTCATATATTTTTATAACATAAATTTATTATATTTTTCATGTTTATAATATATTGTCTCAAAAATTGCTGTATGAATACATTAATGGGGAGTATGTTATGGTAGTATTGTTACGACATAGAACAAGAACAAGATGAATATGATGCCATTATGACTAATAGAAGAGGAATGTGGGGCATGAAAGAGGAATGGGGAGCGTGTTGTGATGGGAAATATTATATTGCAGCTTTAAATTTTCCACAATGAGAGCATCAATACATATATAGGGATCATGTCACAAAATAATCCTGGAAGAGGCATGTGGAGTATGTGAGGGTGGTGTTATTGTGGAATGGAACCATCATGAGTAGAAGATGATGTAGTGGATACTCATTAGTAGGTCTGTCATGACAAGGAAGAGGCATAATAATAATGACATAGTAGAGATGCAAATATTTACCTCATGGATGAACTTCTCTCTGTTGTAAACCGTGGGCTGATAAATATTGTTTCAGAGTTTGGAGTTTTTTGTAATATTTCTTTGAGTTTGAATACTTTTAAACATATTTGTTACATGTTTCTTACATATTCATGTCATGTTTAAATATGTTCATATAATCTCATTTTATATTTAATATATAATAAATATGATAAAAATAATACATATAGTTATATCATTAAATATAATTTCAATTTTTTTCAATTAATGTTGAAACACCAATATATAATATTTTTATTCAAAATATAATTTATAAACAAATATTAATCATCGATATTTCTTTTAATAAATGGATTGATAAATGATGATAATATTACCAACATATAAATTTTCCATATTAAACTGCAGCTAAACATTTTGAGCAATGTGTATATATATATATATATATTCTATTGTTATTATTATAATTCTAATAGATCTATTTTATCTTTCACAATAACATTTAGCGACAATGTTTTTACCATTAATTGAATAACAAGACAATTTTTTTGGTAAAATGTTTTACCAACAGAAAATGCACTTTTACAAACAGATATACCCATAATGAAAAAATCAATTTATTTTATAGTGGATAGAGTGAGTGGTTTCCAATAAATAAAATCATTTTCAAGATACTACAAGGAGATGTTGATTTATAAAACATATATATATGGTTAATAACACTGAAAATCATACAATGGTATTTGACTCCATTTTCAACAAGTTCATGACAATGTGCCTTACTACACACTAGGTCAAACCGTCATGGGAGATATGTTTTAGAAATTAAAAAAAATTGTTGACCATTATTAATTATAAGACTAGATGTCAATCGTAAATAAAATATTATAAACCTGATGTTTTATTTATTATAAAGTATGTTTCATGATATTGTCATCATAAAAATGATTTTTCATGAACTTTGGGTGATATTGTAGAATCAATGAAGATTAATATTATATTTATTCATATGATAGTCTATACATTTTGGGAATTGTCTTACCTTATTCTAACCATTATTTTTTCTAATGATCATATGAATACAATATTATCCTTTTTAGTATTATTTGATATATATGAAGTTGATTTTTAACGCTTTATGCAAGAATAATTCATCTTGAGATTTTATCTTTAAGAGAAAAATATGATTTTTTTGTGACCATTGATTAAAGGATTATATTCTACTTATAATTTAATTTTTTTGACACATTTTATAAATCAAGAGGGTAAATGAATTCCTCAAATTTATGATAACTATGTTGATATTAAAATTTTATCCTTTTCATTTTATTTTTGACGAAACGATGGTCTTTTCACACCTATTTTGTTTTTGGTTATGTGGTCGTTTACCTTCTCTTTATAATATATTTTATTATGATGACCAATCACTATTTTGAAATTATTATTTTCAACTATGTCCATGATTTCACATCACACTATGGTTAAATAACTTGGAATCTTAGTTATGTGTAATTAAATATGACTTTCATTCTCCCATTTCTCTCTTATCAAGATGATATTTTTTTTAACACATTGCACAATGTGGGAATTCAAAAAATGTATTTCTACATGGAAAAATATTTATTACCAAGATCATGTTAAAAATTTGAGGACACAATTTAATAAATGGAGGGATTTAACACATAATTTATTGAAGAAATATTTTTTGATAGCTTATATTACATGAACCACCAAATTTCAAAAACTATTATATACTATTAAAGTAAAATTATATATTGTGATAGTAATCATTAATTCATTGAGTTTTAATTTATTAATATTTATAAATTTTTTATGAAATATTTATTGTTTAATTGAGTATAAAATAAATTCACTAATAATAATTTGATTATAAATGAAAATTAACATCATTTGAAAGTGAAAGAGATATTTTTATAATAAACTGTTTTTATACGCACAATGTGTTTTTATAATAAAAATTGAAACTTGTGTTAATTCATACATTATTACAATGAAATTTATATATTTTCTAATTTAAAATTTTATATCATTCATATAAGAGTATTTCTATATATAAAATGAGTATAAATCCAATTTTATGCTGAAATCCTATATTTTAAAATAATGTTGATTCATCGTGTTATCTAAACATATTTTAAATATATATTTTAAAACATTTATAAATTTTAACTAAATAAATTAAATTCATTCTTGAAATAAAAATAGCAATATTATTTTACATAAATTTCTTTATAATTTTCTAAAAACATTAATGTTTTAATGAATAATGAAAAAGGATAATCATTTATTTAAAATTATTCTTTTCCTTAAATATTTTTTAAAAGATCCATTTCATTTTAAATTTTTTGAATTTTAAGGTTTTTATTTGGATAATATATATTTATTGGTGTATATATGGTCAAATTAATTTAATAGTGTAAAAATGATATAATATTTTATGAAAAAAATATCTATTAAATTTTTTACAAAAAAATTAAAAAACATTAACGTAGACATGGTGATTATTATATGGTCTAAAATTTCGTCCATTGGGCATTTAATATCTAATTTTAACATTATCTGTACAATTATTACCTTTTAATAGTAAGATATATATACCTCAATTAAGGATAAAGTGTGGTTTCATGTGATACATGTGCATGTGTTAGTATTAAATTTCGGAAAAAAATTATATATTTATCTCCAACTTTTAATTTTATTTTTCTATTTAATTTATTAAATTTATCTAATAGGATTCATTATTTTTTTTTATTAAATTATAAATGACCTAGGTAAAAAAAACTACTTTCCATGTTGAAAACTAAATGGTAAAAGATAGTAAACATAGAATTTAAGGGAATAACATGTTAAAAACATGTTTCAGATTCATTGGTTGATATTTATATTGACCTTATACTCTATCCAATCCATTATTTTTCAATATTAAAGGCATGTGGTTTTAGAGTGACTTATCTTTATTAAAATAGTTTTGGGTATTTTAAAAAATTCAACTCTTTCCAAATTAAGTGACCATTCCATCATATTTTTATATAAAATCCTATGAATTATGGATCAGTCCCTACCTACACAATCCTCTTCCATAAAATCCATTCCACATCACATATTAAATATTTTGATTAGTAAACTCTCCTAAATTTTCTTTTGAGAAAAACATAACGATGTTGTCTGATGAAGTTGCACTGGTCTTAACCGCTAATTTATTTTATTTTTTATTACACCTACATGAAATATTCTTCAAATATTATTAAACAATAAAACAAATACCTAAAAAAATAAAATTTTATTATGATAATTTAATTACCTATATTCAAATTATGTTTTATCAAATGTGAAATTTTGTGGTCTATAACTTTCATATGGAACTCTCATATCACAAATAGATATAATTCGATTTCTATAAACACCTAGAATGGATGGATATAATAATGTTATATATATATATATTATTAATTTTATTATTATATAAAAAAAATTATGATATCACATATACCTTCATACCTCCCAATCTTTTGGGAAATGATAACGTCAAAGGTGCATAAGGGTGGACTACTACCTCCACAGAGTAGTGTGATTCATTTTTTATTATATTTTTACATTGGTTGTAAAAAGTGTATTTTTAATGAATAAATTTACTTTATATGATATAAAAATATTTCTTTAATTTTTAATTTATATTTATTATTCTTTTTTCATTAGTGGAGAAAATAGAAATATTCTTAATGCGTTATTACTACATACTATTTTCATTAATGGTGAAATCAATTTTTTATATATAAATTTTATCGATCAATATAAATATGTATATAAGAATATTTTATTTATATCATGCTTAATGTTTTTTTATTTTTGAACCATGATCAATGTAGGTGGAATAAAACTATCTCACCATAACATACCTGAAAAATTAATGTAGTTAATACCCGAAACATAAAAGTTAACTGATAAATGATAATTAAAGGGTGATAAAAGTATAAAATTAAATAATATATTTTACCATATTTATGATTATGGTTCTTTGTTATATTTATTATTATACTATATTTATTATAAAGTATCTTTTAATGCATATAAATTAATTCAAGACTTAATGTCTGGGGATTTCATCCCACTCTTTTTTTTTGCGAAACATACCATATTCACCCCAATTTATCATATGGGTATATATAAAACCTATGAATTTATTTTATTATTTTTATGAAATATATTCTGGTATATACATATTCATTCATGTTCCATTATTTAATTTTCAATACAATATAAAATATACCATTTGGGTAAGGGGTTTACATTACCTTATCATTGTTTATCGGGATATCATTTAATTATGTTTCTGCGGATAAAATATTAAGATTAATCTCTAAAAAATATCTTAAATTTTATTCTCAACTAGTAATTTTTGAATATTATATTTTTCCTTTCATTTTCCAATTTTTATTAATTCAATATTCCAAAATTATTTTATAAGAATAATAAACATTATTTCTCTATTTGTTCAAAAATCCATTCTCATCTATGTTTATGTTTTCTAAAAATGTATGAATGAAAAATTTATCCAATAAATAATGATTAGTTAAATTATTTTTTACCATCATTTAACATTGTAATATTTTGTTAAAACGAATATTATTCTCATTTTTTGATAATGGTACTTTTTAGTCTTTTCTGAAATTATTTGAGGATTCATTTTGTTAATGTGTATTCCCAGAAAATTATTTACCACTATCATCACCACTCTTTATTTAAATGAATACAATATATGTTTCCATATTTGTTTTAAAATCAAATGTTTTCCTTTGTAATTGTGATATTTTTAGATTGAAAAATGATTTTAGAATTAGAAAGGGTATTTTCCTCATGAATGTTTTAATGGTCTTTTTATGGTATATATATTCATCAAGGGAAAAAACATAGATACTTATTAAACTATATTTGGGATATGATATTCTAATATCATAACTATTATTTCATTGTATGGTTTATGATTATTTAAAAAATATTTTTATGAATCAATCTTATTTTCTATGAGTTATGATATGATTAAAAGATGAAATGTTTATAATAACTGATTATTTTTTTGTGTCATGTATATAAAACATATATCATTTAAACTATTTATTATATGTTTAAATTTTTATGAAACTCATTTTCTATATATGTATTATTCTATGATGAATATTTTATTATCATGTGGCACACATATATAGGATTCTCATTATACGATGTTTGGGCCAAAAAATAATGAAGCCCTAAAATGCATTGGGTAATGATTGAAATCACATGAGAAAATTAAGATTGTATGGGGATTGAACCATGTTTAGTAAGGGATCATATACACTATAATTATCATGGGGGGAGAACTATGACTAATTAATGAGATGGTGAGTAAATCTAATCCACTATGATAGTTTTGGAAATGATCTATAACTAGTATTGACATTTTTTCAATGATTATGTGTATTCCAAAACAATATGTCATATAAAAATTTTGTAATATCATGGATTATGTTATTTTTTTACCTTATGATATATGTATTATGATATATGAATCTTTGTGAAATGTATCACGATTATGATCTCAAATATGTATTTTTATGGTTATCAAATGTTAACTGCATATTAACATACTGTTATAATCATGTTATACTTATGTTATCACTGATATATCATATTCTACCCTTACATGGTATATTATATAACACATTATTATGTTTCTATTCAATATATCATTTAATGGCCTCGTCCTCTGTGATCCATTCCATTGCTGAAATCTGGTGTGTGAGGTGTTTTGGCAGGTCAAGGTGATTTATACCCAACACTTTTCTAAATCACTACACTATTTAATGAATCGACATCACATAATCTATATCACACATACAATCACTATGAGACTATCTCAAAGAAATGGTGTCACAGAAACTATCTCATGAACTGTTTTTCCACAACTAATTCAATTTTCTTTTATTAAATTTCAAATTTTTTTTCCAGTTTCTCTAATTTAATTTTTTCTCAGATGAAAAATGCATAAATATCCATGTTTTTAATTATTTAAGGATGATTCAATTCCCATAACTAATATATTATGTTTCCTATGGTTTGAGATGACATTACAATGTCAAACATCTTGGTTTAATGAGTCTGTATTTTAACGTAAAATCCATCATATGGTAAACCGGTTCTCCGTTAACCTGTTCAAAAGGGAGGAGATATTTCCTCTTTTGTTCTTCATTATAGTTTTAAAGTATGATATTCTCAAACCATTCCTTTTTTCTAATAGGGGTCATGTGATCAAACATTTATCTTTTGATTGGTTCCCCTTAAAGCTATTCTTTCTATAAGTACACCCCTTATGTTAGTGCAACCCAGTAGTATCGATCAATGTTCGATAAAAGGTATGATCCATCATTGTTCTTTTGGGTTCATATACTTCTGTTTCTCCATTACTAGTTATTTCATTCTATTTCCTTCAACCTAATGTACTTTTCATGGGTGTTGTCTGGTGTGGTGGTGTCTCTGTATCCTCTGGTGGATGCAGTCCTCCGAT
Source organism: Viscum album (assembly GCA_963277665.1). NCBI lineage: Eukaryota > Viridiplantae > Streptophyta > Magnoliopsida > Santalales > Viscaceae > Viscum > Viscum album. The sequence goes on along the minus strand of OY728133.1, from coordinate 2,055,949,358 downwards.
AAAGGTGGTCGTATTCTATTTTGTTGGGATGTTATCGTAAAAAGAGCATCAAAACCCTTTTGAGTTAGGTGAATTATGGTCACTCAAATATTTTATATGGAAATGTAGATTTATCATGTTTTATCCTGTAGGATCTCAATGGAATTGACATAATAAATATTTCAACTGGATGTATAATTTTTCATCGATCTTATGTTATTTCTTCTTATTTTGATAGATGGTGTGATATTTTTTCATTTCTTTTTAGTGTTTAGTTAATGATGATACTGTTAAAGAACATAAATATGAAATTAATAGAATAACGATAATGATAAATCAAAATGACTCAAGTTGTTTTTGTTATATTTTGATGCTAATAAAATTGATACAGTAAGCAGGTTTAATTATTTTTTATATCTATGATTGTTTTCTATATCGTTTTACCGTAATTGGAGCCTACTAATAATGAAGTTTTTAATTCAATACCTATTAAAGAACATGTTTTTTGATAAAATATAATTCCTTGTACGGTTCCGAGTTACCCTCATTATTGTAAAGGCCAAGAGCCCAATGCCTGGAGCTGTGAGAGATCGTTGCATGTGAAGGATGAATGCCTTATTTAGGGATAAGAGGCCAGTTATTTTGTTATTTTCTTACTGTTTCTGATGAGTTATGATCCTGTATGGGTGTTGTGCTAAGTGGGCGGAAAGGTGTCCAATTTTATATGGAAGGAGTTGATCCCTAGAGTGGTGAGATACTTCGGTTTATGCATGTAGGTGTCGGGGAGGATACTGAATATGATGAAACATGTAGGGTGTAAATGTTGAATGCTTTTTGAATATGTTAGGTTGTTATCTTCTTTAAATTACCAACTGCTCAACGCAGCTGGTTTATCTTACCCGTATTCTAATAGGGGAGAAGAGGTGTGGGGTATTCCATGTTCTTTCTGTGTTTAGATAAACGAGGGAGGATGGGTATATGCACAATTAATAGGTGGAAAATACATTATGGGTAATTCATCTACTCACTGGGTAGATCCCCATTGTATTTAGTAGCATATAATTTTTTTCTAGAATGATTTGAAATATGGGAATGTAATAATGATGCTAATAATTGATTGAATGATTGATAATTAATCTATGGGGTATGAGTTTGTTGGGGATCAATTTTGAGGTTTCATTTTAAAGGAACGGTGGACTTTTGGTGTGATGCTAATGAAAAATTATGGATTTTTGTTAATGGTTAATTAATGTTAAATAATTAAATAACATAATGTGAAACTGATAAAAAGGGATAAAGTAATCTAATGAAACTATTTAATTGTTTTGTTATTATAGGATACCTAGTCTTAGAAGTTGCAGTTGTGAGTCTGTAAGACGTTGGCTGTAGTTGAGTATATGACCATGTTATTCCCATAGTGTGGTTTAGAGCAATAGAATATTTAGTAATTTCTTTGTGTTTTCATATGGTACTCCACCATGTCAATTAGGGAAATAGACACCATGGGGATTCCGAGCCTTGGGGTGTTTTCCCAACATTCTGGTGGGATGATGGATGGATGACTACCGCCATTGGCCCTGCTCTATTGTCTTTGTAGTTTCTTGTACTAGTATGAAAACTGGTTATATTTCCCCCTTATATTTTTTAGAGGGCTTTAATGGCTTGTGGGTATTCGCACACATATATTATGAAAATATTTTCTTATGTACTACAATAGGTTTAACATGTATAGGATGTGTTGGGTTGAGGATCCTTACTTAGTGTATGGGTTGTAATGGCTTGATGTATGCTTCCCAACATATGACGCATGTTATTAGAGTTGTGGTTGCTCTTGGAAACTACACTGTTACATTGGATGCATGTATGTGGTGGTTTTACTGCATGAGGTGCATGTTGCGGTGCATTACTAAGGTGTCTATGTGAAACCCTTATTTTAAAGAGATGCATAAGATGTGCGGCGTTGGGGAAAAGTGTAAAACTAGTGGGGAAGTGGAAATTTGGTACCCTGGATTTTATTTATTATATTATATACGATTTTATGCGATACTCTGTGAGAGTATCCATGGTGAGGATGGAAACATAGTATACATGTTTAGGTGCCGAGTTAGTTTCAGTTTTTTTCTCTATGCATTAGGATGCTTTCGTTACATTTTCTTGACAGGATCCGGGAAGGATCCTACTAAGTATACAATTATAAACACCCTATATATATATAAACTATTCTACAGGTCACTTGGAGATGGTTGGAGATCATGTTAGTTACTACTAGGTTGGTTTTTTAGAAGCTGTTCGGGATTCGTGGTTGCTCTTATTTTTACATTCTTTTTTCACTTGAAGTTTTTTTCTATTTTTAGTAGTTTTTAATGCCATTACATAATTGTACATGGGTTTAATTTTATATTTTATTCTAACATGGAGTTGGTTGGTGTCTATCTTATCTCTCTCTTTCGCATGTGTCCTATTAGAGGTAAATTAATCCCTTTTTGGTGTTTGTTATAACCCTCATGCTAGTCGCCAAACCGGGGCCTACTGGGGGTGGGGCGTGGGGGTAACTATCTCTCTTCAAACATTACCGGCCCAGGAGGGGTACACCTTTTGGGGAGGGTTTCATGATGGAGTGGTATCATAGGATCTGGTCGACTGATATGATGGAGTTTGGTGTTAGGCATAGGTGAGGTTTCATGGGTTGGGAGGGAAATAGTGTTAGTTATGTTTAGTGTGTATTATAAATAATAAATAATTGTTGAGAAATAGAATTTAAGTCCCCTTGGATTTGATGCACAAAAAATTATGTTTACCATGGATATAAAATGAGGTGATACTGGTTGTAGTGTAGGGACCTAAGAAAGGATCATGCATCTCTCTTTTTTTCATGTTTTTTAATGTGTTGACCTTTGGATAGATTAATCTGAATTTAATAAAAGAAAAAAATTAATTAATTAATTTAGATTATTCCATATTCCATGTTAAGGAGCTCTAACTATTTTTTATTTTGTAGGTATGGATCTTGTTCGACGTCCTCGTCAGGTTTGCACAGAAGAAGCCCATGAGGCCCTTCCAGCAGATTTTCGTAGTATTGGGGATGATAATGATGACACTTTAAGGGGGAAACTACGCGAGTTTCAGTGCTACAATTTATAGCTGTATGAGGGAACTGTTTCAGATGCAGTCACAGAAGACTGGTTGGTGGAGATTGAGATAGAAATCAGTTTGATCCGTTCTCTGAAGAAGAAATGGGTGCCATTGGTAGTGATGATGTTGTGTGGATCAACGAGGTAGTGGGGGTTCATGTTACTAGGGGATAGAGAGGATTTGGATATCTCATTGGAAGAGATTCAAGGAATTTTCATAGACAAGTTTCCTTCTTCGATCATGAAGGATTGTAGATTCTAGAATCATATTACCCATCTATAGGGGAACTCTAGTGTGCGAGAGTTTGGAATACATTTTTTTCAATCTTTTACAATATGCTCTGGACCTATTGTAAGATGGGGAGGCCCTAGAGAGGTTTTTCGAGGAGGATTTTCATCCAGATATCTAGCTTCTGGTCAACCTATTTATTCGGATGACATATCATAAGGTATTGGTGAGGGAAGATGTCATTGAGAGGATTTTTTCCCGAACCAGATCATCATGAAAGGGGATTCATCATGATTCTTCATGAAGAAGAGTTGTGGTCTATAGTTCCGGATTTTCTGAGAAGAAGAATTTTCTTTCGGCTGGGGGTAGCTCCTATCCCACAGCATCTCATTTCTTAGGGGTGGAGGATCTCCAACCTATGCCAAGGGATTAGGCACTTGTTTTTCTTGTCGAAGATGACGTCATAAGCAGTGAGAGTGCCTATGCTTTCTGAATAATGATCTTGCACCAGGCATTCCTCTCTAGGTTCCTATGTTTAGGCAGTTTTAGCCATGGCAGCAGTAATAAGTTATAATAGATTTGTATCAGTTAAAGGAAGATGGGGAAGGCAGAGGAAAGCCCCGTCATTCTCCCCATCCTTAGGGAGTAGAGCGCAGCCATGGTGGTGTTCTTCATTAGGTCCAGAGAGGCCATGGAGGAGGTCATGGTCACCGTCCTGCATTAGCGATTCAAACACTATGTGAGTTAGAAATCGTTTGACATACCATTTTTTTATTAGTACATGGGTGTATGCCTTGTTTTATTGAAAAGCGATGCACTACATCATATCACCTTCTGTTTTCCATGATTTGGTAATTGAGGTAGAGAGGCTCCCAGTGCTCCTGGCATTGACTACCCTATTTGATGGTTGAGATGACTTGATTAAAGTAGGTAGAGATTGTGAAGTATTTTTGGGGTAGCACTACTCATGGGGAGATATAATATGTTTATAGATACAACCATAAATTGTCATCCATGGAAAGGATTTGTTGTATCTGTTGCATTCTATCATGGATTGGTTAAGGAGGGTGGTGGTGTTCTTCGATGTTGATGGAGATCCAGTAGTGTTTTTTGGAGAGCTATACCCTTATATGGGTTAGAGGAATGTTTCGCACTTATCATCCTTGATGGAGTATATGATTGTGAGTTCTTTGGAGGTTCTATAGTTGGTGTTTCGCAAGGTCATATGAGAGTACAACAATACCTTTCCGGAAGAGTTTGTCGCACTACCCCTCGATGAGAGATCGATTTGTTGATTGAGATAAATCTATGAAAGAATTCAATATCTATGTCCCCATATTGGATGGACCCTTATGAGTTATAAGAGCATCGAATACAATATGATGGTATTTTATAGTGGGGTTTTTTTGGCCGAGTCTTTCACCATGGGGTGCACCGGTATTGTTCATTAAGAAGGCTTATGGTTGTTCGCGGATGTGTATCGATTGTCATTTCTTAAAAAAATTGAAAGTTAAGAATCTCTTTCTCTTCCACAAATTGATAATTTATTTGATCAAATGAATAGTAAAATTTGTTTTTAAAATATATAATTGAGGTCAGGATATCTTCATATTCATGTGGAATATGAGGATATCCCGAAGACTGCTTTATATTTTCATCAAGGACATTACAAGTAGGTTGTATTTACGTTCGGTGTGACGAATTATCTATTTTTGTTCATAGTATTGATGAATTATTTGATCTTTGAATTACTAGATAAGTTCTTGGAGGTTATCATTGAAGAAATAATTGTGTACCACATATTTGAGGAGGAGCCTGCAGAGCATCTACACGCCATTTTGGGAGTTTTTCGTCACCGTAATCTTTTTGGTATGTTTTCGAAGAGTGAGTTCTGGGATTGAGAGGTTTTTTCTCAGGGTATATGTTGTCCAAGTTGTGAGTATTTATGTATCCATAGAAGATAAAATCATTTTTGACTTTTTCATCCCCCATGAGAGTTGTAGTGGTGAAATGTTTCCTTGGTCTCATTGGATACTAAATGTTGTTCATAGTCGATTTCTCTCAGGTTGTGACACCTATAAAAGAATTGACCAGGAAGGGTTAAGTTTTCTTGTGGACTGATCGATTTCAAGAGGCTTTCGAGTATCTGAAGAACAATTTGATAATTTCTCCAGTTATTTTCCTTCCAAAAGAGGGAGTTATGTTTGATTCTTTCTAACATGCTTCGCATATGTGGTTAGGTTTTTTTTCGATGAACCATTGATAAATGGTTTCATATGGGACATGGTAGTTGATCCCCCGTGAATGTAACTATGAAAACCATGATCCTAATCTGGCGGCAGTGATGTTTGATCTAATGTTGTTGATACATTTCCTCCATGGAGAGCTATATGTGGTTTTCACCGATAATAACAGCTTGATGTATTTTTTCTCTCAGTGTGACATGAACATGAGACAACATCTGTGTATATTGTTATTATATGAATATGAATTTGAAATCATGTATACCACTAGAAAGGGGATGTTTGTATCTAATGTGCCGAGCTAGAAGTCATGTAGTGATGCATTTTGTGAATTTGGTGATTCTTGGAGAGTGATGGAATAACTATCTGCATTACATCTTGATATGAGAGATGTTGGGGGAAATGGTTGACTTATTTATATTATTGTGGGGACATCTCTCATTCAGCATGTGGAAGAGTTATAGTTGGGGGATCTAGAGGTGGAGGTCTGGAGAGACCGATATTTTGGTAGTGAGGCCCCTGATGGTTGGACTGAGGATGAACAACACCATGTGTTGTATCATGGACTTATTTTTATTCCATTGGTGATGCATGAGACTATTTTTAGAGACTTCCATAGTTCACCATAAGAGGAGAAACCTGGTGTGAAATAGATGTATCATGTATTGATGGGTCATTTTTGTTGTCCTGAGTTGAGGTGTTCAGTTTTAGAGTTTTTCCCTTGATGTTTAGTCTCCCAGAATGTGAAGGCCGAGTACTATGTCCCTAGTGGTATTCTCCATCCATTAGATATGACTCGTTAGAAGTGTATGGAAATCCCAATGAACATTGTTACAGGTTTTCGTCAAGATCAGGGAGGACATGATGCAATTTGGACGGTAGTGGATTGTTTAAAAAATCATCCCACATTATAGCAATCAAGGAGTTTACCTCATTAGATGTTTTGTCAATGTAGTATCTATACTAGGTGGTGAGACTCGACAGAGTCCTCAGGATGAACATTTATGAACGAGATCCTCGGTTTAGCTCTAGTGTGTAGAGAGGTCTCCAGCAATATTTTGGTTCTCAGCTAAGCCTTAGCACTGATTTTTATCAGAATACAAATTTTCAGATATAGCGAACCTTCCAAACTCTTGAAGGCATGTTGTTCGCTTGTGTCCTATAATTTAAAGGGTCTTTGATGAAACACTTACCAATTTTGGTATCTTCTTACAATAATATATTTTAATCCACAATTGGTATGGCGTCATTTTAATACTTTTATGCCGACCTTTCCATTTTCTGTTGTGCTGGACTAGGGTCGGAGAGTCAAAAATTCTCAGACCAGAACAAATGAAGAATACGAAAAAGATGGTTCATCTGATTTTTGGGAGGATGAAGACAAAAAGGGATTGTCAGAAATCATATGCAAAAATCAATGGAGGAGACCTATGGAGTTTGATGTTGGTGGTCATGTGTTAATGAATGTGTCTCGCCATTGTGGGCAGTGAAGGGTTGGTCATTTTAGTAAGATGTTTCCCTACTTTGTTGGGCCTTTCGAGGTGTTAGCTCATGATTGATCCATGGAATATCAAGAAGCACATCCCCCGTAGATGATTCGGAAACTGGATATTTTTCATGTATCATAGCTTCATCGTTATCTTTATGATGACTTTCACGTCCTCGATTGAGGATAAATCGATGTTGATGATAATGCAACCTTGGTGGAGTCGCCCGTGGAGATCCATAATGGAAAGAGAAGATGTTGTGGGTGCGTGATATCCTCTTGATTTTTGTCTTTTGGTGACATGATGGCCTTGAAGAGAGCACAAGTGAGTGTGAGCCACAGAAACATGCTCAATACCACGAGTAGTTTGATGTTTATCTATTTTTTGTGACAATGCACTCTTTGTGGTTACAGACATTTTGTGTCAATGAAATGGCTTTATTTTGTTTCTTTTTGTGTCATTCTATCATTGAGAGGTATCTCAATGGGTGGTTTTTTAGATGCCTTCATATCATGGATGGTTTTGGATTCTCAAGGACGAGAATGTTTTGATAGGAATCTAGTATAGTGGCTTGGACCTCTCAGGTCCAATCCTTTGTAGAAATATTTTGTTTGAGGTGTTCTATGGGGAAAGGAGACATATACCCAACACTTTTCCAAATTTCCAAGCTCATTCATGAAACTATATCACAGATACTATCTCATAGAGACTATCTCACAGAGGCTGCCTCATAGAGGCTCTCTCATAGAGGCTGTCTCACAGAGGCTGTCTCAAAGAGGCTGTCTCATAGAGGCTGTCTCATAGAGGTTGTCTCAAAGAGACTGTCACACAGAGACTATCATAGAGAGTCTGTCACATAGGGAATGCCTCATAGAAACAGCTTCATAGAAACTATCTCATGAATAGTGTGTCAATAATAGTTTCATATTTCATTTTCCAAATTTCTATTTTTTCAGTTTCTCTGATTTAATGTTTTCATTGAACAAAAAACAGATTAAAAGAATTAATTTCTGGGATTTAAGGCCTATTGAAATACCATAAATCCTATATTAATTTTCATATGGTTCGGGATGCCTTTACTTGTTCAAAACATGTGGTTTATTGTGACCCTCATTTAATGTAAATTCCATCGTATATTAAAACGATGCTCTATTAAATCTATTAAATAAATGATATGACTTCCTTCCTTTTTATTAATTATTATTTATTGTAATGCGATTTTCAAACCATTCCTTCGTTCCCAATGTGTTCATGCAATAAAATGTTTCTCTATGGATTGGATCCCCTTGATGTTCTTCGTGATGCATGTGCACCCCCTATTTTGGTGAAACACTATAGTATTGATCAATCTTTGAAATAATGTATGATCTATCATCATTATATTGGGTTCATCTCCTTCTATTTCCCCATTCAATATTATTCCATGATAAATACATGTTCATAATTGATTTTTCATGGGTTTATTCTAGTGTGAAGGTGTCTCTCCATCCACGGGTGGATGTAGTAATCCAAGATAGGTTATCGTAATCTATTTTGATGGTCTATTCTCATTCAAATTGAACATTAATCCTTTAAAGGTAGTGTATAATTGGTCTTTCTATTATTTTTATATTAAACTATTAAGTTATCATGTTTTGTCCTAATTTATCATACTATAATTAACATAATAAATATTTGAACTGGATAAAAAAATTTCATTGGTCATATTTTATTTCCTCTTGTTTTATTAGATGGTGTGTTATCTATGATTTTCTTGTTATCATGTAATTATTTATTAAATTGTTAATGAATTTAAAGATTAATATAATTGGATAAGATAAAGAGGTGTGTAAATGAATCTTCTTGTTTTTGTTGTCATTTGATGTTAATAAAATTGATGCATTATGAATGTTTAATTATTTGTGATAGATATGAAAACATTCTATTTTGATTTCCCTTAATTTGAGCATACTAATAATGAACTGGTTAATTCAAGAAGAATTAATGAACTAATTTTTTGATAAAATATAATTCCTCTTATGATTCTTGAGTTACCCTATTTCTTGTAATGCCCAATACCTAATGCTTGAAGCTGTGATATCTCGTGGAATCTGAAGGATGAATGCCTTATTTCATTCCAAGATCCCATTTTAATTGTTATTTTCCTGCCTCTTGTGATGTGTTTTGAGGATTGGTTGATGTTTTGATATGTGGGTGTAGTGAGGCCCAATTTTTGAGGCAACAGTTGATGCCTAGAGATTAGCGATATTCATCGGTTTGTGCATATGGCTGTCGGGGAGGACACTAAAGATGATGAAATGTGTTGGATATAAATTTTGTATGCTTGCTAAATATTGTTTGTTGTTATCTTCTTTACATTTCACACTACTCAAGGAACCTGTTTTTTCTTACCCTCCTTGCAAAAGCGGAGATGAAGTGTGGGGCATGCCACGTGATTTATTTTGTTTAGTTTCTCGAGAGAGGATGGGTATATACTATTGTTATAGGTGGAAATGACATGACATGATGTTCATATACTCATAGAGTTGACCCCCCTTATGTTTAGTATCTTAGAATGTTTTTCTATAATTTATAAGAATATGGGAACGTAATAATTTAGTTAATAAATTATTTAATGAATAATGATTCTCCCAAAAGGTTATATTTTTTGGGGGTGAAATGTTGAGGATACAATTTAAATGAACCTTGTACATTGGGTGTGATGCTAATGATATAAAATGTGGATTATTGTAAATGGTTAATTAATGTTAAAGAAGTAATTAACATAAAGTAATACTGATAAAAATGAATAAATAAATATAATTAAGCTTTTGTAATGGTTGTGTGCTTAAGGGATACATAGTCTTTGAAGCTGTAGCGTAGAGTCCAAGATATGTTAGCTGCAGTAGAGTCTAAGACAATGTTATGGACAAAGTGAGGCTGTGAGATAAAATATATTTTGTATTTTTTGTGTGTAACCATATGCTAATACACCCTAATTGTTAGGCTATATTACACCCCAGGGATTCTTGTCCCTGGGGGTGTTTAACCAATATTCTAGTGGGAGGATGGATGGATAACTATCCCCCTTGGACCAATTCTCTTCTATTGGTATTTACTTGTGTTGGTAGGAATAGTGGTTAGTTTTCCCACATATATGATTATATAGGGATGTAATGGATTGTTGATATTCACATAGATAAATTATAAATATAGTATACTATGTAATAATATATGTTTAATGTGTATAGGTTGTGATGGATTGAGGATCCTTACTCCTTATATGGGCTATAATGGCATGAGGTATAATGCCCAGCCTATGATACGCGTTATTTGAACTGTGTCAGATCTCGGAAACTACCTTGATTCTTTGGTTTCATAGACATGGTGGTTTTACTGCATGAGGTGAATTTTTTGGTGCTTCACCCATGATTCTTTTGGTAAGACTTTTTGACGATATATGCTAAGGACGTGCGAAATTTGGGGAATGTAGCAAACTAGTGGGTAAGTGGTAGAAAGGTACCCTTGATATTCTTTATTATATTATATAAACATATATACGATACTTGGTGAGAGTATTGATGGTTAGGGTAGGAGCATATTATACCTATTTAGGTGATGAGTTAGTTACACTGGTTGTTCACTATGCTTTTGCAGGATTTCATTACTTTTTCACGAGAGGCTATGGGGAGTATCTTTCTAAGTATACTATTATAGTCAACATATGTATATATAAAATGTTTTTTGGTCACTTGGATAAGGATGTAGATCAGGCTTGTTACTAATAGCTTGGCATTACAAGAACAGCTCAGGATTCACGGTTGTCATTTATTTTACACTCAATTGGTACATGCAGTTTTTCATTTAGGATGTAGTAGTTTTGCATGAAATTTATTATGTGTAATTGGGTTTTTTATTATAGTACTATCTGACTTTGAGTTGGTTGGTGTCTGTCTTCTCCCTCTCATTTCCATGTGTTCTTTTAGAGGGAAATACTTTCCATTTTTTTGTGTTTGTAATACCCTCAATGTTAGTCATTGACCTGAGGCCTACTGGAGGCGGGACATGGGGGCCACTATCTCCCTCCTCATATTACCATACCAGGAGGGGTGCACCATGTAAGGAGGGGGTCCTGAAATTTCATAAATAATTTTATTACGTACGATACGTCTATGAATATTGATAATTATATATTTTTATGTAAGAGACTATATAGATCTATTATTAGACAGTTTTTTATGTATCCATGTATCTAAATAAACTAACCATTAATCATTCTCTGGTATTTGCTTCTAAAATAAAATAAATATTCATCTTCCATGATGAAATATATATGTATTAAATGTGTTGTATAATTTAGTAGCATCTCACCACTTCATAATCACATTCACTCATACAATATTGAAGAACAATTATGTCAAAATTAATAAATTGCATCATGATATTCAATAAAAAATAAAATGATTTAATCATTTAAATATGATAAAGTCAATTTCAATATCAATAAATACATATATTGGTTCTAATCATTATATATTAATAAAAACTAGGTCATTTTTTGAATAAATATTGTTTATGATGTTTTGAACTAAAAATTTTAAAATATTTTTCTTTTTATTTTTTTCCTAAAAAATTAATAGATTTTACAAACTCCATTTTATCATTATTCATTAATTATCCATTTTTATGGATAAATATCAACTTTTATTCATTCAACAATGAATCACATAGTAATGTAGGGGTTAATGTTTCTTATATAATAATATAAAAACACTTTCATCATGCCAATAAATTTCATTATCATCATATTCAAATGCAAGAATCTCATTTTTTTATGTGCAGTAGATATTAAAAATTAATATTTGTTGAAGCCTTATGTTTGGAACATCAATGATTTATTCTTAATAAGACATATTCTGATACCTTAAAAGTATAAACATCCTTATTAATTTCTTTTTTATGTATTTTTAATTTTTTTTACAATTAAAATTATTATTCTTGATACTTCATGGACCTAAAAATAGTGTTAAAATACTTATTATTATTAAAATATCAATTTTCTATAGAAATTGATGCCTTATAATGAATTATTATAGTGGGAAAATACTAGTGATCAGTAATGAAATTAAATAAACCAAAAAATCAAGCAATCACATCAATATATTATGGTCAGCACATGAAGCCTTGGGATTTGTGGAAACCTTACAATCACATTAGGAATCACCTTACTCTTAGGACATAGAAAATTTTCATAAAATCGAAACATGCATTCTTTTCATGATAGATTTGAACAAACATCTTCTTGAAATATGGATAGTATAAACTCTTCTAATTATTCTTTAAACTTATTTAATGTATTGTTTTAATTATTAAAATAATTCAAAACATCATTATTCACATATATAAGAAACTAATTCTTATATAATACTAAAATAATAGTATTTAATTTAGTATATATATATTGAATTGTGATTGGATTTTATTCAATAAATATTGATCCATCTCTATTCAACTTAAATGTAACATATCATTACGTTCATTATGGTACTTAAACAGCCATTTTTTTATAATTTGTTTGGGTCTTTTCTCAAGTTGTTTCGACATAATATTGAGTTATTTTAATGAATTTGGGGACATCCATGATCGGTTCATAATGATGGAAACTATGTGGTTTATCCCAGAAAAATTAACACAATATTGTTGTACTATAAGGGGGATTATTGTTAGATAAAACCATGAAACCACCCAAATAAAACCCGGAATCCTATGGATATAGGGTTTTATGGTTAAAAAAATCTAGTTTAAATGTGAATAGAAACTAGGGAACCCATCAAAATGTTTATTAGGGGCATACAGTTAGGGTGAATGGTAATTACTAACCATTATATATATAACCATTAATTTTATTTCCATTTCGATTTATAATTCATTACAATATCATAGGATATCGATTTTGAACCTAAATCACTCCCATTTGACCCAAAATCAATTTAATAGTCATTAGAGGCCCTCGATAGCTGCTTTTTACTAATCATACACATTACCTTAGAAGATCTAAGTACCAATATTTCTGTTTAATCTCATATATATGATCTTTTTACCTTTCATGTTTGTTTCTACTAATATCATCTTCAATAATCATTAGATAAAGGTATATAAACATGTTATTGGGGGTACTAATCATTATTTTTATGGATATGGATTCGTGGCTTGATTTCATGATATCATTCACCTCTGTTCTCATTAGTTTTATGATTGCGGGTGTTGTTTTTATCCCTTGATTAAAGGTAGGTGGTTCCATAAGTATTTACCATACTATTGTATCCCTATGATTTTTGATTGATTCAATGTGATTTTTTCAGTTGAATTTAGAACCTATATTTGAGATTATTTTAATTTTCCTTTAAAAATGACATGGAATTATGAAAACATCCCAATTTCTGTAGAATTGTAATTGATGATATGGATTGAAATGAAATTGGATTTTATTAAATTTTTTTATTTTTATTCTTGAGAAAACTGGACTAAAATGAATGTTGATTTCAAAATGTATGAATTTTTTGAAAATCGATTATTTGATTTTGAAATGAAAAGCATTGTTGAAACTAAAATTCCAAAATTGAATAGTAAAGGATAAAATGTTTTGAACTTAATTATTTTCCTATGATTTGATGATTTATTTATTTTTTAAATCACACATGCGAGTCTGGGTAGTTATTGAGTTGTTATGAGAAGCATCTGAAGGCTTTGAATCCATATCAAAAGATTGAAAAGGAAAATACTAAAAAAACCATGTAAATTTTGATTTTTGATCATGTCTTTCCTATTATTTTATGACTTATTTATCATAATGGTTCTTCTATTGGGGTTTCTATTTCAGTAGGCACACATTTATTGAGCCATAAGGACTATTAAGAAGTGTGAGGATCCTATTTTCCAAATCTAATGTAACTCAGGACATACGAGGATGAGGTTTTTTCTTATTTGACAATTATTATATGATTCATTAGTTATTGAACCATATTATTCATTCCATCTAGTTAATATAATATTTTCATTTAAGACGGTTTAAATATTTTTTCCATATTTTTAGATGATGTGATTTTTTTTAAAAATAATTAAATTACATGAAAATAAATTTTTAAATTAAAATTAAGAATGGTTTATTGTTAAGGATTTTATTATGGAATATTCATTGGTATGATAGTAGGATCTTTTTATCACACCTTAAATTTTCAATAAAAAATTTGTATATTACCTTACATTGGGTAAAATAAATGAAAATTACTCTATAGAGGTGGTAGGTGTACATGATTCACTGGACCCAGAGTGATAGTGGTGAACAATAGGGATATGATCCAATTGTTACATAGACTTGTTAATCCATTATTTCAAAAATCATTATTCATTTGGTGATTAATTGTTTGGTTGATATTTTACATACATGATTCTGGTACATTCTCCTTGATTTATGTTGGAATACAGAAATGTATAATTTAAATTATTATTTTTTCTATAAAAAATAATTATATTTTGATTATTGATTGATGTTTAATGATTTTATAAATCCCATGGAGATCTAGAACACTCTTTGAGCCACGTCTAGTGTATAAATGTACCAGGGTATCAGGTCTGGTTTGTGGAAAAATGAAAATAGAGGTGAAAGGTGGTGCATCTTTAATTGAATTCAATAGGTAGTGTATGTTTTCTCTATATGAAGGAGATAAAATTTTGGGGGAATATATGGTACATAAAAATGATTTCATATACTTCTCTCATCATAACCAGCCTTATATCACCATGGGTGTTTGGTTGTGTGTCCTTGTGGAATGATTTGATTTGATTTTTTTTATTTTGAAAATTTTAATTGGGTATCCTTGTTGATGTTTTTAGTTGTTCTTGTTGATGTTGTATAGAATCATCCCTCTAAAAAGTCATTTGAATGGGTTACATGAGGATGATTTTGGAGAACTATAGCTGGAAAATCCCCCACTACACAAAAATATTTTTTAGTTACTGGTCTTTGTTCTCTATGACATGGGCAGGTACATAAAACCATTTCTATTCAAGCTCTAATAATGGATCAAAAAAGAGTATAATATAAAAATCATTCACAAAAACTTCCTCACTATAAGCCACAAAAAATCCTAATAT
Source organism: Viscum album (assembly GCA_963277665.1). Taxonomy (NCBI): domain Eukaryota; kingdom Viridiplantae; phylum Streptophyta; class Magnoliopsida; order Santalales; family Viscaceae; genus Viscum; species Viscum album. The sequence continues at coordinate 2,055,934,156 of OY728133.1, read as the reverse complement.
CTAAAGATACAAGAGAGCTTATGGATTGGTTGAAAAGGAAAGAGTTATATTTTTAGTTCTTATAAATGATTGATTTAATAAAATTGATGTGTGTTACCATCATGCTTGGAGGTCCTGCTAAGAAATAGTGGGATTATATAGTGGCATTGAAATGACACGAGGTTTTAGAGTAGAAATACTTTATACTTATCTTCACTGATTATTTTTATATATAATCAATGGTATTGGAAAAATACATAGTTTTTCTTAGAAACATGAAGTGTGATATGAACATGACATGGTATGCGAACTATTTTGTTAAGATATTTTAGTTGTATCCTGAGGTTGTGTTGAATGAGTAATTGAGGACTCAAATATTTTAGATGGGTCATTGATTTTATATAAAATATTAGGTTCTCTTGATGTAAATAACTTTATATATGAATAAAATAGATAAGTCATTGATGGAAGAGCCTGAGCTGGATGGTAATTCATTGTTGACAAGATTAATCTTTTCTCATAGTTGTACTTTTATTAGTTTATATAATGTAAAGATAATTAATGATGAGTCTCATTCTGGATATTGATAGTGGGTTACATCCATACCTCTTACAGTGTCTGTGAGAGGCACTATAACTTTATTTCATTGATTGGATTTGGATTTTGAAATGTTTTTTAATCGAGGAACCAATGATTTATAGTTTGTGTAGACACTTATGAAAATTACAGTATTTTTAATATATATTTTCTATCCCACACAGTGGAATGAAATAAACAACACATAAAATAACTATGGTTTAATTATTACTATCAAGGTCAAAAGGTTTCCATCAACATGAATCTAGAACGGAGCTTCTTCGTATACAAGAACAGTCCCTAGAAGAATATGATATGGGTATAGTTGTAGTGTGAAGCTACACTACTATAGAATCAATTTTGGTGACAACTTTACTTGATATAAATTAATATCTCTCATTTATAACAATTTATATTTTGAACCTTTTAAATATTCATAAGGACCTTTTTTCACATGTGATAGATATTGCTACTCCCATTGGTGTAACTAGAGAGTAGAGTCTTCATAGTCGCTCTACTATTTTCTATTTATCATATATTGTGACTATAAGGATATTTATATATATTTAATAGAATAATCTATAAGATATTTTTAGAATGGATTTCATGATTTCTCATTAGAACTATATTGAGAAAAATATTTTATGGGTCTTATATTCTACACCTAATGAGGTGTTCTATGATTTTAGAGAGAATGTGACTCAGGGTTGAGTAAAACAGATATGTATTTTCTATATATGTATCGGATAATATCAATTTCTTCTTTTGATAGGAGAAAAAAATAATTTAGTGATAATATACTTATCGTTTTTCTCATATTTCCCAACTATTTTCAATCAATAATCTAAATATTTCCATCGATTTGAGAGGTGGTATTATCTATTGATTTAATATATGATAATAAGAAAGTGTGTATTCTTTATTACTATATATCACTATTTAAACTGAAATAGATAAATACATTGTTTGATGATTTGATATAAAAATGATTTGTAATACTAAATGTGTCTCCTTAGAAAATGATTTTGTTTATTACTATAAAATGTGATAGAAAACTCCACCTATGTGATGAAAACTAGAAACTCAATAAATTCATAGTAAATAAAAATATCCATTTTTCATGATTGATGACTTTTTGAATAGTATAATGATGAAATTTGGTTATCAAATGTTGAATTTTTTTTTGTTACTGCATGTTACGATTTATGGAATATGATATCCTGAAGTATGTGATCATAAGTAGGTATGGCCATTACAAATACCTAATTATGATTTTTTTCTAACCAATGCTCCTTCATTGTTTATGGAATTGATAAATAAGATATTCACAGAGTAAATTATTATGTTAATAGTGGATTTTTTGGAGGAAATAATTGTTTCTTTTAAAATTGAGGAGGACTAAGTGATAAACTTACGGGAAGTTATAGAAGCATTAAGAGATCTCTGGCATTACATGAAACAGTCAAAATATAAATTTTGGATTAAAAATTTAATATATTGGCTCATGTGGTCTCAAAACGTGGTACCATAACTGATTCTATGAATATGAAATTTTTTCGACATGGGAGAAAACATGAAATGTTTTCCTACTATAGTGCTTCATGTGCATGGCTAGATATTACTGAGAGTTTTTTAAATAATTATCAATGGCTGATACTTCAATTAATTATCTCACTCGAAAGGGATTTATGTTCTTGTGGGATAATAAATTATAGATCTAGTTTCATTTGATAAATCTTATGTTGACAAATATACGAGATTTGAGTCATATTGAGGTTGGGTGGGGCTATATAGTAATTTATGATCCATTATTTTCTCATTTAAAATGTGTTCTTATGTAGGGGGTCATTTAATAACACATGGTTCTAGAAAAACTATTCCAGATGAGAATAATTACATAAAAAATTATCCTGAACTCATATTTATTATTTAGGATCTTAATATTTGGTGAAATTACCATTTCCTAAATAGTTTTTCAATTTACTCCTTCCACAAATTCAACAGTTTTATCATTTCTCAAAATTATTTAATCATTCCACAAAGGTCATGGATCGAGTACCTATAGATTTCCATTTTTTTTGCCTACACCCCTAATATGGGAAATTTTTCACAGATTCATTTATTAGTAATAATCTAACTCATTCCATGATAGTATCATCCGATGATTGAATATTTTTTCCCCCTCTACTCAAATGAGTTTAGGAATCTTGATAGAATGTGAATGATATTTTTCAGAAAAAACATTAGTTTGACCACTTTATATTATATAGGATTCATTAAGAGCAACAACATGATGATTATTGTTGTCATATTAGGTAATCTCTTTATGGTGGAGATACCATTGTTGACATTCCATTATTATATAAGGATTTCCAATGTTTCTAAAAACAGTACATTATACCTTTTCTAGTGATAATGTCTATGATGGTGGATTTCATATATTCCTAGGGGAGGTTCACCCTATTCCCAAAAGATGTATTTGGATAGTAAAAATGATTTGAGTTTCCTAGAATGATGTTATACATCACTAACACTATTTCATTATTTATATGTATGTCACACAGTTAATCCAGGCACATGAAGACAACATGTTTTCTTCAACCCCTTCCTGCACCAAGATGGATATGGGTTGTGATTTATATAGGGTTTCTAGAATGGTTTCTAGGAACCTCTTGAAGTATGAATGTGATATGAGGTTTTACTGCTCGAGTAAAAAATTTTAATTACATTATAACCATTTGAGATACACCTAATGTTGAGGATTTGAGAACATTCTATGTGTAAGAGAGTTTCCAAATATATAAAGTTCCTTTTTCTATAGCATTCATTGGTGTCCACGATATACATATAATTTTTGTAATGGATTCGTAGAGGAAATGGGATCTTATTTTTGTATAATGATGAAATATCATCCATAGATGTAAGGATATAAAATGAGCTATATAGATTCATGAAGAAAATTTTTATTCCATAATTCTTAACATTGGTTGATCTTGTAATGACCATTTGGGATTGCATGAGTTTGACTAAAAAAATATTTACTATAATTCAATCATGATGGAACACTTGGAGGATCTTAATGGAAGGCTATGTATATCTCCTCTCTGTTTGATAATTATTGGTGAAACATCTATGGTGGGATAAGGTTTGGGCTTGGAGACAACGACAATGATCTGGTTGATTCATCATAGAATGATAGAGGCTTAGTGTCAATATAATTATTATGATTAATAATTCAATAAGTAATTCAGTTTTTCAGTTTAATACATTTTTTTGATGGATTCACTTTCATTCATTCACTGAGGACTTGGGAAATAGTGAAATATTTTTTTAAGCCTTAGGGGATTTTGAGATTATTAAGTGGGTTGGTAGTGTAGCTTTCCAATTATCATTTTCCTCATTGTGGATGTTTATACCAAAATTGTTTCATATATATAGATCAAGATGTATATTTTGACCCATTTCATTTCTTATGCTGGGAATACCATGATGTAGAACATGATTTTTCTATGCCTGAGTATTTAGTTAGGATTGTTGATTTTGAGACAATGGTTCTTCATGGGAATATTATACCTTTGGTTTGTGTTATTTGGAAAAATGGATCTCATTTACATGAGACATTCGATGAAGTATCACTGACAAGATATTGGTTTCCTCGTCTTTATGATATGGAATCTTCTAAACAGACATTCTAGGGGATTAAAATGTTAATAGTGGGGATGTTTTAATAAAAAATTACCTTCTATCTTGTACCACATCACCCTTTTTTAACATAATTTGTTTTCTACTTATCACATGTCATTTTAGGTGATTCTTGTAATGTCATGTATCTTTTGATGAAATTTCACAGTTTGAACAAGATTATGCCAAACAGTGTAGTTTCTCCCATCAAACTATGTGACTTATATTTGTGTACTAGAAGGGACACACGGTTAGAGAAAATCCTAGGAACACCCCTTCAATCCATGAAACCTAATGATTGAGGGTTTTTTCATGGTTCGAACATGGTTAGTTTAACCATTATTCTAAATCCTAAAACCCATCCATATGTCCAATAAGTTCACACAATTAGGGTTCACATTTACTAGTGACCATTCATCTTGTACCTAAAACCATATAGATAATTTTCTTCCGTTGATAATTATTAAAAAATATATGAGGCCACTAGATTAACCATATTAACTAATATTTGACCCTAAATTTGTTCATTGGACTTTGGAGTCTCTAAAAATGTGATTTTGACACCTCTCTCCTCTCGTTTTGGTTGATCAAAGCACTGATGATTTTGTTTGAGCTTCTTATGATTTGATTTCCTCTATACAATGATTTATCCTGATATCCACTTCACTCAATCATAAATATTGATAGAAAATCATGTTACCAAATGATATAATATCCATTTTCATAGATATAATATTTATTTTGAAGTATATTGAATCTATGTTTGATTTGTAGATATCCTTCACCTCTGTTATCATTGATATTCTTGTTGCGGGTCATATATTGAATACATGATTAAAGGTAGGTGGTTATATATAGAATTAACATATAATTTAAAACCTATGTTTCTTGATTAATTACAAATGTAAAATCAATTGATTTAAAACACCATATTTTAGTGGATTTTATGTTTGAATTAAAATGGTCAAGAAATTTTAAAAAATTCACAATGTTGATGGAAATAAAATTGTTTGTAAGATTTTGAAAAAATTATGGATTGAATTAAAAGTGGATTTTAGGAAACTATTTTGTGATAATTGTTGTGAAACATTAATTAAAATAAAATATGATTTTAAAAGGAATGAATTTTTTGAAACACTGTGAATTTGTTAAAATAAAAATTCATGATGAAACTAAAATTAGGAAAATAAAGTATGAATGATGAAATTATTTGAAATGATTTATTTTACAATGTTTTATTGATTTAATTTTTGGACCAGAAATCTATCCCTTCGAGGTCGGCCTCTGCTCCTCGGTGATGATGGTGCCTCCAGCGGCTCCTCTCACCTTGGTGGGGAGGGGGAATCATCACTCAATGTGAGAGGAGGGTTTGTCTGGCCTTTTTCCAACCGTGACTTTCTATCTCCATTCCCAGAAGCATTGTGCAGCCCGAAGGTTCCGGACCAGCTTGATGGCCTTCCTAACCATCAGCTTTCACCCTCTGAGTTTGGGGAAACCTCAGCTCTCATGAATCACATTCTGGTAGCTCACGTCAAGCAGAAGAGACCTTCAATTGATACTTTTAACCAGTTCGTATTTGGATGTTGGGACCTTCAAGAAAGAGTGATTGTTGGCTTTCTCAACAGAAACCATATCATGATTCTTTTTGAATCAGAGGCATATCTCATCAAGGCATGGTCGAGGTCTCCTTGTAGCTACAACAGAGTTTATTTCTTTCTTCGATGGTGGTCCTTCGATTTGCACAGGGAGTGTGATTCTCTGGATATGAAAGTTTTGGCTAGTTTTCCCAACCTCCCTCTTCCTTTTTAGAACCCATCAGTGATTCGTATGATTGGTAACCTCGTAGGAAGGTATCTTAGTTCTGATATCCGCACTAAGGCCGTCTGACATCCGGTTAATCCTCAAGTATGTGTTGAAATGGATTCTTCTCGTTTTCCCCTCTATTATGTTTATATTACTTTTGGATAGTATTATTGGTGGAAGAAAATGGTAGTTTACGAAAATGGGACAGAGTACTGTCCATCGTGCAAGCGTTTGGGTCACCATTTGGGGGTATGTCACAGGAGAAGCTCTGTTCCTTAGTTAGAGGTTACCCGTAAGGGGAAGCCGGTGGTAACAACAAAAGGGGATACTGCTACCGGTAAATAACCGGTGGTTGGGGTGATCTCTAGTCTGGACAAAGAGGCTTCAGGGTTCATATATGGGGGACCTTCATCGAGTCTTGTGGTGAAGGACAGATGTGATTAGGCACATAAGGTGACAATGGTGGATGTACAGGCATATAGGACTTCAAGTGCTATGAAAAACTAGGCTCACCTAATGGTAGTGGATGTGTTCAAAATGTTGAAGTAGGATTTGGGGGGCTCCTCTAACACTATTTCTCGGAAAATGTCTGGTATGAGTTATAAGGGGGGATTTTCTAGAGCAGCACATGTCTGGGGAGAAAACAGTGAAGGAATTGGGGATGGGGAGAAAGGGAGCTAATTTGGGAGTGGCCTGTCCGATTAGTGTTGGGGTCCTGATGGTATAGACCCTTCGGCCCGACCCTTCCTTGCGTTATCCAATAGGTTTTAAGGTATTTCAGAAGTTATTCTGGAAGAGGTTTTGGAGATGGTTGTTGTGACCGGTGATGAAGCAGATGGGGCCTATGTGGATGGGCTCAATGCTATATGGTTGGGACAATAGGAAGTTCCCATGGCTGGAGAAGAGACTACTAATGAGGTGGCGTGTTTGGCAGTAATTGACAGTAAGATGCCCAAGCCCAGGAGGGGGAATACTACTACATACAAGGATGATTCTAAGAAGGGGAGAAAGGTTTCTGGATGAAATAAAGAAAAGTTTCAGTGTTCCAGTGAACCATTCATACAGTGATATTGTCAAGAATAGAAATGAAAGGATGTTCGAATGTGAAGAAACTCTATATTATACAACAAGAAGACAGAAAAGTAAAGACTACTCTTACCTTCCACGACCAGTGTGTACCAGATCTTCCCTCAAGTGGGACAATGGTGTGATTCTTATTTTCAAAAATGACAGTTTTATTAAGAAAACATGCAGAGAGAAACCTTCACTGGACCAGATTAATAACTTTGACCAAAGTGATTATATTCTGAAGCGGCACAAGTCGTCCTCTTTGTGGGAATCAATTATGGAAAGAGGAGACTCTTGTGTGGGATACAAGGATGATTACGAGTATTATGACATGTATTTATATGGTGGGATATTCGGTTTTTGGTTTTTTGGTAGATGTTTTTTGTGAATGTCTCAAGGAGGGTTTGGGTCTGTGTTATGGGTTGTGTGGTTTCTCACGTTTCCTAAAAGTGATTGGAAATAAAAATTAAATTTTCAGTCAATATTGATTTATTTTTTAAATTACATGAAATACTTATAAGTTAGTCGGTGATCAGGATATGAATACTAGGACTATCTATATCTAGAAAGTAATTTATGATGAAAATAATAACTAAATGATGTTTGACATTATTTATAGTGATGGGTCCCCAAAATAGATATTTATTTCATTGTGATTATATATCTTGATTTGTGATTATGATTGTGAAGATTGATGATACAACTAAAAGTCACTAATGTAATGAAGTGATTATGGGCATGGTTCTTTATTTTTTTCTACATGATTATATGTGACATAGAATATAGATCTATTTTTCAATGCTAACTACTTTATAAAATATTTTCATTTAATCTGATTTTAATATTTATACATTATTTTTTGAGGAAATCATGTCATATTGATAATATAAAAACCCCATTACATGAAATATATAATTTAAATGTAATGAATCAATATTTTATTTGTATAATATTTTTTAGAATATTTTGTGTAACCATGCTAGGATCGTTTTCTCACGTCCTACCATTTCTTGAGGAAATTTTTATATTTTCTTATGAAATGTTTATGAAAAGAAAAACAAATAACTAGAAGTGATGGGTGTACATGATTCATGGGACTCACAGTTATGGAGGTGAGTGGTGGAGAATTGATTTGCCAGTTATATAGGTTTTTTGAGTGTTTCTTTGAAATATGTTATATCATATGATGTTGTACTATTTTGGACTTGTTTTACCAATTTGATTCTAGTAAATTCTCCTTGAGGGGCATTAGAATATTAACATGTATAATTTTTTTTTCATCTTTATTCTATTCAAAATAATTTTCCATTGATTCTTTCCAAATTTTATGTGCACGTGTCCATCCAATGTGGATTAACAATGCTCTTCGAGAAATGTTAGGACTAGCTTGGATATCTTCGAACTATGGTATCTCTATTGGATCATGAAATTAATCCATCAATTTTGAGTTTATAAAAAAATTAGTAGAAAACATTATTTTTTCCCCACAACGTTTTTTTCCATTCTAGATAGATCTCCTCAAAACACATTAATGGTGTTTACACATAAAATTCACAACATATGAATAATTTTCATTATAGGTTCAACAATTGGATCGTTATTAAAAATTAGTATCTACTTAATCTTCCATAAATTCTATTCAATGAACCATTAGTATTTTTTATTTCCATTTTATGGTCATAATAGAAACTCTTCATCACATTCTCATTTATTTCATGATTATAGTTAACACAATAGGATAAAAAATACAACCATAAATATTTGGGAATAGTAATATGATGTTATTTCATAGTTATCAGAACTACGGATTCATCCATAATTATTAATAATATATATAGGATAATTATAGTGCTACAATGGATTAAACTCAATATTAGAGGAATAATAAGGAATAGAGGCCTCCCAAAATTGTAATGGATGGCTCTCTAAGAGGTATTTTTTGAAAAGGAGGTGGTAGTACATAATGAGGATACAAAAGTGTTCAATGTTTCAATCCACTTCTACCACCACCATCATTAGGTATTCTAATATAGGCATTGGCAATTGGCAATCAAATACACAAATAAAATGCGAGCTATGTAAGAATATTGTTTGGAAATTTTGGGTAGAGTGTGAGTTGAAACATTTGTATTATATACACTAGAACTAATTTTTATCTTTATTAGTGTGGTGAATTAATTTATTAATTTTTTTCTAGTTTAGGAATTTGGAATAACAGTGGAATTCTCAGTTCTTCTTCCTCAACTAGAAACTCTCACATGGGTTCACCACCCTCTAACCCATATATTATATAAAGGTGAGATTATTATTTAAAGAGAGAGGTTCTATTGTGATATTACCATATCAATGATGATACCATATGAAAACATCCATTGTATAGAATAAATATCTTATTTCTATACATGGGTGGATTACTTTTATTATAAGTTGATATATGGTTATGTGGATATGTTCACATTCACCCATACAAGTGAATAAGAAATTCATGTGGAATAAAAATGATCAAACTTGGAGAAGTTATAGTCATTTACTTAAGAATTATTGTGATTTTCTCTGTGAATATCAAAAGTAAAATTGTATTATAATCCCATAATTTTGGAGGTGTTCATAGATATTTTACTATATGATATTCTAGGACATACCCCTTATAAATTAATAAATTTTTAATTTTATTTTTTTTCATGATACCACATGGATTTCTTCTATATCTTATCTAGTCACCCAAGATGAACTTAAGGAGGTGAATATTCATTCATATAAACTTTTTAATGAGGTTCTTATTAGTCATAGTGTTTCCCCTATGGAGTCTTTCAATTTATTCTCTCTGAAAATTGAAGGGATTCCATACATTTTTTAATATTTATGCATAACCCAAGTGATATAATATAAAATATAACCTATTATTAATTTTTATGTCATATTTTAACTAGTTTATTGGTGAAAGTGGTTTTAAAAAATATAACATAGTTCAGAATAATATTTTTTTTATAAAGATTATGTATTGAAGAAAGAATTATTGTTTCTCTGTGGCCATTATAAACTCCTAGTGATTCCATTAATCATAACGAGTTTCCCTTCTATATTCATGGAGATTTTTTGAATGATATTATAGGAATTCTTGGATAAATTCAAAATAATGTTCATCAATTAAATTCTAATCTATTATATGATACAATATAATCATACTATGAATTTATTGTTTTTTATACACATACATTGATCACAGTTGTTGTAAGATAAATTATATATGTGTAAATTTTAGATTATATATTTTGATTTCATAGGGAACTTTATCATTTATGATATTGAATTGTTTTATCCCATAATGATTGAGGCTATTAGGGAATGTTAGAATCCATACAGAGTATTCAAATTACATATACATCTTAGTATGGTATGATACTATTAATGTTCATTGGAAAAGATAACATGATTGAAACACCCCTAAAAACATTAACCAAAATTATAATCCTTTTATACAGTATGAGATATTTAAATTCTTTTTAATGTTGTAAGGTTTTTTTTGTTCCACTGATAAGGGAGGTTGAATAAATTTTCATTTCTACAATTTATATTAATTTGAAATTATCCTCTACTAATTGTTAGACTCTTGATCCTATTGAAAAATATATCTCACCCATACCCATGATTAGTAGAAAAATTGATAGACAAAAGGAATATCGAATTTGTATGATGTTCAATCACAATATTCATATCTACTACATGTTTTGAAAATTATAATCTAAAGTCTTAAATATTCACTACATTATCAAAGTGAATAAAAATAATTAATTAGTTTGCAAATATTTTTATATCTCGTGAATGGTATTATAATATCTTAACTAATTATTTATATCTCCTACAACTAGTTTACAATTTAAAAAAATACAATCCTGATAAATTTATACCTATGATACTTCTGAAATAGAAACAGAGCATCTTCAAGGCCATTAGAATACATTTAAATCAACCCTTTCCCACTTCTTTTGGAAAAATCCATTAGGCCTTATGTAGAGAACATATTTTTGGTCTTGATAATTGTTTCTAAATAAAAAACATATTCAACAAATATTATAAAAATATACATATAGGTTTTAAATTTTGTGTCATTATTGAATTTATAATTCTTCTCCACCAATATAAAATTCTCTGAAATTAGACCTCCACTTATTTTATAATATGTATATTCAAAAATTTATGGCCGATCTCTCAAATTATTCAAGTAGAAAATATCAAAGTTGAGACCCAAATTAACTCTTTATTCATATAATCAATCTTACTCTGAGATAAATATTTGGAATTCATTATCTATGTTTTGATCCTTCCACCTTTCAAAAATTATCATTTAATCCCTTTTAATGCATCAAAAGATATCAACAATTAATTTCATTAATGATTTTACAAACATAAGTATCAAAAATGATCAAGGAATCCAAAAATATAATCTATCATTATGACTTAAACATCATCATTTATTCTTCTCTATAACCATCTATGAATCATAATACATTACCTTGAATAAAAATAAATTTTATGTGAGATATTGTTATATATTAGGGTTCCCTCTCTTCTATACCCTGTTGATCATTTTGACATGAACTTCATTCAAATTCCACTTCTTTTTTTGACATTTCTTTTAATTTACTCAATCAAATGTGGAATTTGTATAATAGAACATATTATTATGTAACTCATTATTTTTTTGGGATTCAATTTCATTATAATAAAACATTAATTGACATTAGTCTTACTTAATATAAACATCTAGTTAAGCTTCTTATATCTATAACTACAGAAAGTATTTTTCATCTGGTATCCCAAGGATCATCTCTTTATAAAAATAGATACTTTAAGATAAGAAAATGAACATCTTGAAACACCTTTATATATTTTAAAATTAATATTCTTACATAATTATATATTTTATAGACTCAGAGATTTATATTTTTGAATCCCTTAGACATTACATAAGCTCATGGACTCCTTTAGTATCAAAAATAGAAAATAATGCATTGATTAGCCTAATTTTTTTATATTTACGTCCACCAATGATATTAGAATTACGAACGACTCCTACTTATGGTCATAATATTATATACCCAATTACATTATCATCATCCATATATAATCATACCTTTTCTACCTGATACCCAAAGAGAATAAACAACTACAATTATGTTAACATCTAATCTTACTATTCTAGAAACACTCAAATTAAATTTCATTTAACTTTTTCAATTTAGTTAAAATGGATAAAATTTATATTAGTATTTTTTAAAATTTCATTCCATATTATGACATGGATCCATTTTTATATATTTATCACCTTAGACATTTAAATATATCAACGTATTTTTCATTAAAACACCACCCTCCAAGCTAAATATAAATCACAAATAATTCTCAAATAACAATTTTGAGAATTAGTTTTAACGATCAAAAGAGCATACATAAACATTAATTCCAAAAAAAATTATATTTTTAGGTTTCATAGATCTCATATCCACGTCACCAACAAGATAAATTTGAGCTTATTATAGGTATCTTATCCTCTAATTGACATTCATATGAGAGAAAAAACTTAATGATTCTTTAAAACAAAATTTTTACTCGTTACAATTGAAACCAGAAAACATGTCTATGTAATTCACTGAATGTTGAAAACATGTTCTGGGAGCATAGATCATTTCAAAATATTCTATTTGACTAGTCGTGGAGCCTTAATGGAGTTACAGATCTGATGATACGGCAATTTGAAAGCAGACTTCTGGGAATGGCCATAGAAGATGGTTTCTGGGAAAAGAATGGATTTTCATGTAAAAATGGAATCATGTGTCTAAAAATGGAATATTGTCCGTAAAAATGTATTGGTGCGTGTGAAAATGTATTCTTATGCATAGAAATGGATTCTTGTGCGTTCAAATGGAATCTAGGGTTCAAAATGGCATTACATGGAAAATTGGAATGGAATTTTGTGTGCACCGACATTCAATATTTCACCAATAAATACATATGCACCACCTTTTTCTCGAAGGGACCTTAGAGGTCGTCCCCTACTCTAATGTGCATAAGTCTGCATTTTCCATACCTATAAAAAAAACCCCTTTACGTGTAAAAACATCAATTTTGTGCTCAAATGTGCTGGTAATCCCAATTTTTCGTGAAAATCATTATTTTTGTGTGCAAGAGTGCCACTGTGCCCAGTTGTTTGCACTCTAGTTCTTCAGTAGTTAAATTGAGCACACACCAATCCTATTGTGTGATATCATTCCCTATTGCACGCAATCCTTCCCTTTTACGTGCGAACATCCCCTATTGCATGAAAATCCTTCCCAATTAGGTGCACATATCCCCAATTGCATGCAAATATACTATATTGAATGCATGAATGACCTATTATGCACATCACTTCCATATTGTGTGAAATCCTTTCTTCTTGCGTGCATCCTATCCAACAGATGAAACATTTTACACGCAATAGTATCCAGTCCTACACCCACTGGTCTGTACCGTGGGTGATGTGCCCCATCACCCGTGCTCTGGGGAAATGCTGGCACGCACTCTTGACCCTCTGGTCTGGTCCTTTACCTACCGTCCCTGACCCCCTTGAAAATTGGAGAGTCGCACTGTGGAGTTTTCAGGCTGGGTTATTGACATTTTTTGTTGATTCCTTATGCGCTTCCACCATCCATATATAGAATACCATGGTTTTAGATACTCCTCTGCACACCGTGAAACACCTTGAGTCAATATAATCTTCTTGGTTCATTTCCCATGTTAGGAGTTGATATTTTCATCATCAATTCCCTAAGTACATTGAGTCTAACCATTTCTTATGAAACTCAGCCAATCCCCATCACCTTAGTCATTTCCTAGGATGAACTAGAGAGGTATTCTCCTCCGTAAGTCCCAACACCATCCATTTCTAGGAGACTAATGCTTAATAGTTCAATATATATGACTATAAACTGTAGCACACCCTATGTTACAAATATAGGATTCCTTTCTCCCAACAAGATATGACTGATGTGCCAGGCCTAAGATTCCAATAGTCATATCTATATGACTATAAGATGTAGAACTCCATATGTGAAAATTATAGGATGCCTCTTTCTCCAAACAAGAGATTCCTTTTTCTTCATGTATAATATGCGAATAGTGCTCTCTACATGCCTTTAAACAATAGGTTCCCTATCATTCAAATTTAGGATTCCTCTTTTCCAAATAAGTGATGGATTATAGGGAAAGCATAAGATACCTCATGACATGATTAGAGTGGCATAATTTTAAGAGAATCAGAAACCGTTTGATAATTCCTCCATCCCAAAACACACTCCATGTGTCCTTTATTTTGATATTCATTCTCTTTGAAGTCTGAAGGGACCCTCTAATGGCCTGGTCCCTTGGACCTCATCTCACCAACATTCCTGGGCCAACACCCCGTAAGACTTTGGATGTCACTTCGAGTTAGGTCCTATGTTTAAAACATGGTTAGTAGTCAACCATCATTTGTTTGTTACCATTTCATTCTAACATGATATGGATGTTGTGTTTCAAACATAGTCCATAGTTATCCTCCATCGCCACATTACCCTCACCACATTCCAAAAGCAAGGCATTTGATTCACAATTTTCATCTCCTTTTGTTCGGACTGATTTTAATGCTCTTGGCGTTATCCCACTTGGGAACATGAGCATAGTTGTTGGACCTAATTATATTCCTCAACCACCAGTGATTTGGGATGCCCTCATAGCCAGACGTTAGAAAGAAATTACAGGAATCTTCCTTGCATAATCCCCGCTCACCATTGTCACTCCTTAGAAACACCCAAGAAGCTTCTATGTGTAACCCCCATTCACCATTGCTGCATCTTAGGGGAACCCAAGAATGCTAAAGACTATTGTTACTTCGCATATCGATGCTAACATGGGCCCCTAAATAGATAACTCTACAACAAAACCTCTCCACGTCATTGCTGGTTCCTTCTATTCACCATGGGTTAAAGCGTGATAGTTATGTAAGTCATAGGGGTGAAAAGAGTATCCACATCATTCGACCTGAAGAACATTAAATTTCCAAGCCCCATCATCCTTAGCACATGACGTTATACTGTGACCACACCCTGTGATTCATACGTGGGGTTCCCCATCTCGGACATTCTCTACGCCGACTCGTCACTACGGGAGTGTGGTCTTCCGCAAATGGAATCGGATCATCTTTGTTGGAGTGAATTCTGTCTTCGGGGAAGAAAAAAACGAGGGGGATGCCCATATACTTTCTTACAGGAGGTAGAATCCCTTCTCCATCTATCCTTTTCGTGGCCAAAGACCAGATAGGGGGGATGGGCACCATAGCCTTCCCCTCTTCCATTCAAAATCCCACTCCCTTTGGGATTTTTCACCACTGATCCATCCACCATTGAGTAAGTCCCAATATCAATCTCCCTGGGCTGCTAACAACGCATAAGACCATGTTTTTTTGTTGGGTTGCAAACCACACAAAGGCCATTATTTCTATTTGGGGCTTTAATTATCTGCCATCCCCACACCACTTCCCATAGGGGTGCCTTTCGTGATGTGATCATCTTGTATTTTTTTACTATTGTTTCTGACACCGAGAATGACTCACATGGGTTTAGAGTAAGAATCCACCCTGACATCTTCTTCGGGCCCCTATGCGTGTAAGCCCCACACCCTCCTGAACTAAGTGGAATCTGATCCTTGCCAAGGTAGGGTGTGTAGGAAGCCTCCCAGAGGTTAATTCCCAACAACCATTGGTCCTGACTCCCTTAATGTATGTCCCCCACACCCATACAAAACTATGTGTACTTTGATCATTTCCAAGGCATGGTACGTAGGACGCCTCCCTGGGGATCAATCCTAACACCCATTTGACCTGACCGCTTCATGTTGGTTCACCTTCATCCTACATGATGTTAAATTGTATCCACCACACCCCTCTCGATCTATATGGACTTTGATACATTCCTAGGTAAGTTACGTAGGACGCCTCCCTGAGGTTCAATCCCAACACCTAGTTATTCTGAGCTCATTTATGTTGGTTCATCATCGTCCCACGTTACATTAAACAACAACTCCCTTTATGTCTCACATAACGTTAAATATCACCCGCTCGAACTACATGGTATTTGATCCATGTCACTGAGACAGGATATTTAGGAAGCCTCCATGAGGTTTAACCCCATCCAGTGGTAAGTGGTTGTTCCCCCCCCCCTTATCTAGAGGTAAGCTGTTGTGACCTCACGTAGTGGTAATTCGTTGTGATCTCCATTCAACGGTAAGTCGTTGTCACCACGAACCCAACGATATGATATTGTCATCCCTTCCATTGGGACCCATGTCTTTGGTCCATCCAAGTGGTTTCACATCAACCTCGGGTTGCTAACCATGTCTAAGCCCCAGTATTTCATCATGTCACTATCTCCTGTGCACACCCCAATCCTATAATCCATCCTGAACTACGTGAACATTGATTCCCCAAAACACGGATACATAGGAGGTCTTTTTGAGGAACAATGCTAACATCATCATCGCCCTCAAGTCAACTCCATCTCATTATCCATCCACTTCACATAACCATCCATTATCCATCTTAATTCTTGCCCGGGACTCCGAATCCCGGTGAGATCATGTCCATTCACCTTCTAGCATCATCGTTCCCTCAAGGGGTTGCACCAATCTGATCCACTCTAGTCAGTTTTCCGATCAGTCTGATCCATATTCTCCAGATGTTAAACATGCGAGATATCTTGTGATAAACATGGGAATATGAGGAAACCTCATAGACATGCCTATGAAATATAATTTTCTGAATTCGACGTAGGATTCTTCAGGCCTCTGTGCCCTTGAGAAGTCCTATAATAAGGGAATGAAACCTAGATGCGCCAATGTTCTAGCATCCAGACATTATAGAAATGTTTATTGTGACTACTCACCTAACCGAAGGTTTCTACTGTGGTTGAAACTCTTGGAATTTATTTCCCAAAGTAGTGTAATAATCCATAATTCATGATGATATGGCACTAGGAAGAGTTTTATAAAGAACATATTAATCAATAAGGGATACCCGTACTAGATGATGATTTCTGGGGAGGAATCCACAGATGGAAGAACGGACATCCCATCATCTTGTTTGAATAATGGAGCAAACATCCGAGAATAAGTTATGGATAGAAACCACCTTTGGAAAGTGGGAATGCATGGAAACAGTCAGCATGTCTTCATCCTCCTTAAACTGATGGATGGGTGCGCCCCAATGAAAGAGTCAGAAATAGTAATCTTACATAAAAATTTTCTCCTCCATCCGTGGATGTAATTAATGAATATATAAAAATTTCAACCCAATGTATAACCATTTTATCCTAACATAAAAAATATTATCTCCACTAAAAAAATTATCTAATACATCATGACATCCGATGTTGAAAAAAATATAATCAAATAGTTAATTTCCTTGGTTTTTTAACCTCCCCGTTGCATTTTTTGTCGACACTAACAACTCTCAAATCCAAATAAAGAACCTATTAATAAAAACAATTAATTTATTCGACAGAAGAAACCTGGATCCAAATGATTCTATAAAGTAATATTTTTAGATAATTTCATCCCCTGATGAAAATAAATTACGTAAAAGTATTCAATTTTTCTCTCCCATTAATTCGATCACCTACATTTTCTCCCACAATATACAATGAAAAATATATTAATATTCACAAAATTTAATTTTCAATGTTTTGTTTTTATCTCCAATTTGACAATAGAATTTTGAGTATATTGGAATTACCCATTACTTCATTAGTAAAGAGGGAATGTCTAGACATGATGTTTTATCCATAACTCATCAAATCCCTCCCATAGTATATATATTTTAAAATATAAGAAATTTGATCTCTTATAGAAATATGTTGCAACTTTATACCTCTATTATCAGTATTCTCCTTAATGAAATAATTTTTTATATCAATGTGCATTGATCTATACTGGTGAACTAACATTTTTTATAGATCAATTTCACTATGACTATCGTAAGTAATCCTCAATGATCTATCACAATTCACCCTGAAATAATATAACTTCCCATTTATCCCTATCCTTTGAGTAAAACCATGTTATTTCAAAACAAAATGAAAATATATTGATACTAAATACCTATAAACCTATTTCCTTTTCATCCATCCCAAAAAATATATCCTAGAAATTATGTTCCATGTGTGGATTATTTTCTATCATCCCAGTCAATATTTGTGAAAACATAAAATTTATTCTTCCACTTCTTCAATAAATAATGCCAGAATTCAAGGTCTCTTCGATATACCTAGAAATTTCCTAGGAAAGAAACATGTGTGATTCTTTTGGACCACATTGATATAGAGAACCCAAATATAAATTAATGAAAATTATTAAAATCTATGAAAAAGAAGAATAAACAATCAAACTATTAGTATATAAATAAATTAATGAAAATTAGAGAAAACTAAATAAAATAAATAAAAACATACCTTAAAAATTATGGATTGAACTCAATACATGGAGGTCACATAAGGATAGGGTATGGATTCATCAATATCGCCTTACTACGACACATATGAGTTAACATTGAGCCTCCAATAGCCTCCAAGTAAGATGATGAATCATCAATATTGCCAATAGGTAGTGTATCCTCATCCAACTCATGAAATAGATCAGATAAATTGTTGTCAATCAATTTAAATAAAAAAATAACAATGGTTATAAAATAATCGAAAACATGTATTATAGTTAGATATATATTATAAATGATTAAAACCAGAATTTAATTTTGTAAATGATCATCATCATCCTCATATTCACATATTACGGTGTCAATATAAATATATTCCTCCCTAGTATCAACAATTTTGATGGGTGTGTACACTTTATCATCACATTTTGATTCAAATTCATTTGATAAATCAATAACATAATTGTCACCATTGACCCATAATTGTGGGTGGTCATCATTGATAATCATGTATCTCAATAGTAATTTTGGATTTGGTGTTATCTCTTGAAAATTGTAAATTCCATTAACTTCAGAAGAACAACATTAACATTGGATAAACATATTTTCACATTATTTCATTTTCATTATTCTCCACTAATCACTTGACTCTATTAAAGAAACACAGTCATTATCATAATAAATTTGATGTAACCAATGAGATAATAGAAATGGATCATTCCCTTAAGAAGGATTTTATAGTTATTAATAATGATTCCATGTTGTTAATGAAAATGAAAACATTAAAAGTATCAATCTAATGACATTTAAATATCATTACATATTTCATTTTCATATAATATAGTTCAATTATTTCATCCAGCATGTCCTAAATGTGAACTTCACATTCACTATGGTGAGATCATCTCAGGAAAACATAATTATTCATTATTTATTTATTCCTGCATATACATGTGTTTGAAATAAATAACTATTTACCACACATTAATTATAAATTATAACTATTTAGGATGGGGGTTACTCATTAAACACTACTGATTATCAATTTTATATGCATGTTAAGATAACTGAAAATTTGAAAAAAAATTATCGATATAACTAGTAGTAATATTATTTAATATGATAAATGATAAAAAAAATTTATTTACCATTTTTCACTCCTATAAGAAAACGTATTTTGTAAATGTTATTCAAGAGTGGATCTAGTAGGTTGTGGGAACTGTTTCATGATAAAAGTATAATATAATAAAAATATAATAAAATATTAATTTAATTTTTTTAATTATAGAATATGTAATATTAGGACTCAGTGTAAAAATGGTTTCACTTCATCAATGTTTATTAGAACATATGTATGAGTCGTAGGATTTTTATCATTAAAATTACATCGTTTATAAAATCCACCAAATCCATGTTTGTGATAATTAAAAATGAATAATTGATTTTTCATCTCATCATCATCATTTCTCTTGTTATAGACCATTCAATAGTGTTTTTAGGGATATTAGTCTTGAAAATATTGGGAGAGAAAAAATTACCCTGTAAAATAAGATTCTTTAATTTATCTTTCAAAAAATTATTTTTTATAAACCATTTTCTTCATATTCTGAATTCATATCTCATATGGGTTTATCCATCAAAACTTTACTAGACCACAACAATTTTCATCATGTGGAAAATAAATATCAAATTTCTCATTGTATTAAATACATCAGGTGGAATTTTTTTTAGTTAATATAATATAAAAACAACATATTTTTTAGTCAATTTAGTGCATCATAGTCTGTTTTCACTACAGAAATGTATCAGAAAAAATTGATATTTCTGTTCCCGCATTGAAAATCATAATATTAAAAAAACCACAAAATCACATCGATCTGTGTCTTCCCATAATATTATAAAAATAACGACTTTTAAATAAATTAATATAACAATTTCTGAAACTTCAATCCAAATTAGAAACATAACAATATAGTATCCTCAAATATATAATCAAATGAAAAAATATTAAATGATTTTTTTAAACATTATAAACTACGTTTTGGCTTCATTAACATTTGTGATAAGCCATTTTCAAACAGTTCATCTTTTGGCCGCCTACAAATTTGGGAAAATATAATAATTCCATTGAATTATCTTTACCCATACCGGGTGTGTAAAAATTATTATATAATATATTATCAAAATAGTTATTCTCAATATTCCTAACATCCAACATGTGACAGATCAAAAAATCAGACCAAAATAGCACATCCCAAAACAATTATTATTTTTTCCAATTGTGTTCTATCCCAAAGACATCTATATTTTGTTGGGTTTTTTATATCCAAAGGTAATGGGAGGTAATGAATAAATAATATATTTTAAATAAATACCAGAGATTATTGGTGGTGGTCCACCTCTTTAAATTTTTATGTTTATAAAATGATATATGATTATCTAAAAAAAAGATTGATAGGAATAAATAATTTTTGTTAGTGGAAAAAAAATTTCCTTCCATTTATTAGAATAAACAATTTTTTGTCTCCGACACAGTATGTACATGATTTTTTAACATGTGTAATCTGTCAAAATTTTATTTTTAGATGCTATAAAGTCACTAATTTTCCATAATAATGCATAATTAGTTAGAAAATTGTGTTTCATAAAAATATCAAATGTACTGACAACATTACTCCACAATAAATTTAACCCATCAATTAATTGATTCAAATAATAATCTATATTATTTTAAGGACATCATAAAAATAATAGGGTTAGAAGTATATATGGCTCAATAATCGACATACAAGGGGGTAACATGAATAATGTTATAACAACAAATCCTAAAGAATATTTAATAATGGAAGAACCAAATGAGAATAAACTATTAGTTAAAAGACCCAATAACCTATTTTGGGATTCTGAAAGAAAATAAAGAAGTAATTATTAATAAATATTCCATGAATCACCATGATAATTATGATTTAAGATTTTAATAGTTGAAATTTTAGTTTTTTTCATGACATCAACAATGCTATGTTTCGAGACATAAAAAAATGTTATGATCTAGGTGTAAGTGGGATACACCCTACTATTTTGTAGGAATCAACTCATACTTCCCTAGCTGGTCATTTTTTTCATCAGTTCTACACATGTCAAAAAACTAATCAAACACTCATTTTAACCACAATATAAGAGACAATAATTTTGACATGTCTCAATATTAATATAACCTTGACCCAAATTATGAACCATGATCTTTCTCAATTGTAAATTTGAATGTAACTCATTTCCTTCAGGTAAACTGTGTTAACCAAAAAGAATACCTAATCAAAATATTCATTTGACATTAGATTATCTAATGTAATAGCTATAATTATTTTAACCACTGCAAATTTTAAATAAATCAATATCATATCATCTTTCAGTTTGTTTAAATAATGGATCAAGAATATCATGTAGTAAATTTTGAAATAATCATAGATCTAGAATAAAATTATTATAACCATCTATCGAATATCATTCAAAATTTTGATACCAAAAAAAAATTTGAAAACAAAAACGAAATAGATAACCTCTAAAATTGTAAAATGTATCAAACCTCCTCATACCACATTTCATATATAGAAACTTAATTATCCTTCTAGAATTTTTTAAGATGAAAATGACAAAAAAATATTCAACACCCATAATAAATACATGATTCATACCAGAACCATTTGAATTACTATAATGATTTATCCAAACACAATAATGTAATATATACTATTATTGACTTCCATATTCCATATTTCTCTAATAATATAAATATCATAATTGTTTTATAATTAATTTTATATTAGAAAAATACCTTTCAATAATGTGTATAGAAAATACTTATAATTTATTTATTATAACTATTTTTTTCATTTTTACTAATTAGTGACATTTTTTACTAATTATCATTAATTACTACTAATTATAATTATTTAAATGTTTCACCACATTCAATGTAATCATGATTTATTCCAAAATAATTTTGATTCAATGGATGTATTATCAGATCATGATCTCATGATAGAAAATGTAATATATTTCTCGACTCTATAATTTTGTAAACATTTTATAAATATTTAGTATTTTAATTATATAAAAAGATAAAAATTTATTAAGGTAATTAAAATATTTTTTATTTTAGATTATTAATATTTTTATTAAATTATATAGTTTTTGAGAATTTAGTTTTAATTATCTTAAATTCACCATTAATTAGTGTAAATAAAAACACTTTTTTATACATTTATAAAAAATATTATAAATTTATATAATGAAATAAACTATATTACAAAGTACTAAATAGTTGTAAATCATAAAATTTCTAATATTTATGTCATGATAAATGAAAATTTAGTTCCAACCATGCGTGTATAAATTTGTTATTTCTCATGAACTGAAAATCCATTAAAAATTTCATTTTCATTTTCTTAGTAATTTATAATAAATATTATTTTTACATAGTAATTTATATTAATTTTTTATATTTTTACTCATTTATATTAATTTTTATTAGTTTATAACTATTAATTTAAATTGTATCAATTTTAAAATTTGATTGTTATTTCTAATAATTTATACAACTTGATGAAAACATTGTGATAATTTATACTGATTTATACAAATTTATGTTACTTATATATTTACACATAACAAATTGATTTTTATTAATTTATTTTTAGTTTTATTATTATTTTCCTTGTTTATAAATATTAGTAATTTATACTATTGTATAATATTTTTTATTAATTTATAATAATTAATACTATTTTCAATTAATTTATATAAATTTTTATTAATTTAAACAAATTATGTTAAATTTATTAGTATTTTTTTTAATATTAAAAATTTTACACATATATCTATTTTAGATTAATTTTTTGTCATTTATTATATTTTTATATTAATTATCTACATTGTAACTAATGATTACAAAGAACAACTAATTTCCACTACATATTTTTAATTACCACAAATTATAGATAATTACTATTAAATTGGTATTATTTACCATTTTTATATTACCATTAATTTTTTTTTAATAACTATAATTTCTAGTAATTACGAAAAATTATTAGCATAAGATAATATAGAGTAATAAAATATATTATAAATTACTAAATGGTGTAAATAATAGAATTCTAAATCTTTTGGTCTTGGAAAATGAGAAAATTCTATCAACAATGTCTGCGTTTTTTGGTCCTGACCTAAAAATTGACGACCTATTTCATTTTCGATTTTTTTTTATTTTAAAAAAATTATATTATTTTATAGTAATTTATGTTAAATTATAAAAATGTAATATATTTTAATAATTTATAAAAATTATAGATGATTATTATTCTATAAATCTATAAATTGTTTTTTAATTTATAATAATATAGATTAATTTTTAATATTTTGAAAAAATTTATTATAAATTATATCAATTTGATAATTTTTATTAGTTTAGAAGAATTTTTTGGGATTTTTAACCTAAATTAACACTAATTGTTGATAATTTATTTCTAATTTATTGCTAATTGTTAATTATTTTATAACATGTTATTTCTACTTTATGCCGATTAATACTAATTAGTAATAATTACCATTAATTATGCTACATACAACCAATTATTAATAATTATTATTAATTAATAAAAAGTACTACTAATTCAAACTAATTTCTACTAATTATAACTAATTACTACTCAGTAATACTATTTATTACTAATTTTTATTATTTTATTAGAATTTATTACTATTTATCACTAATTACCAATAATTATTACAAAATACCACCAATTACACCTAATTACCAGTATTTTTTACTATTTACCACTAATTATTACTAATTGCCGCTAATTAACTCTAATTACAAACAATTAAAACAAATTACCACTAATTATTACAAATTATTACAAATTATCACTAATTGTTACTTATTACCACTAATTATTACTAATTACAACTAATTAATACTAATTACGACTAATTATTACGAATTAAAACTAATTACAACTTATTCCCACTAATTAAAACTAATTTCCACTTATTTCAAAAAATTATTATTAATTACTATAATTAATACTTATTTTCAATAATTTTTTTTTAGTTTATAAGAATTTATTGTAATTTTTTACAATTTATTAAAAGTTGTTACAAATTTTACCAAATTACCACTAATTATAACTAATTACCAATATAAATTAATAATTACTAATAATCATTACAAATATTTACTAATTACCACTCATTAGGACTAATTATTACTAGTTAATACTTTTTTCACTAATTATTCTAATGAACACAAATTATTACTATTTACCACTAATTACCACTATATATTACACAATTTTTTACTAATTATGAAAAAGTATTAATAATTACTACTAAATACATGAACTTATAAATATTAATTAATAATTTAAACTAAAAAATGTAATTAAAAATAATAAATATTACTGTAAACCAATTAATGGAAAATAAAACTAACTATTTCTAATTAAATATAATTACTACTTGTAGACGCCGAAAAAAGTCCACAACTCCTAGAGGAAGTTTCGAAATGGAAAAGCGAAGTCATATTCATAATCAGAGGCCCGGTCTGGAGGCCCGGGAAGTGGTGGGTGAAATAAAGGAGGGCTTACGTGAAATAATGATGTGCGCACAAAGCACTCTCGGGATTCGCGTAATCGAGCCGCTGGTGTGCGCAATTTTGCACGCCCCGGTTCCGCACGGTGACCCTTTGTGCACCGACGGTTCCCGTCGCGGAAACATTCGCGTGCCTCCTGGATTCTGCGCCGGCTGGTGCCTATAAATAGAAGGCCACCCCTGACGGTTTGGGGGTTGAGGAATTTGGATCGGCTCTCGGGCACGCAATTCGACTCCCCCCGCGTGCAATATGACTTTCAGGTAATCCCCCTTTTCGCGCAACCTTGCCCCGTGGTTCGTCTTTGTGCAAAACTCCAATGGCTTAAGTGAATTCGTCTCCTCCTCCGGGTACTTCCCTTGCGTACGATCATTTTTCCTTGCACGCAATCCCCTTCTACGCGTTCAATCACCTATCAGCGCAATACTCTGAACCTATTGCACGCCATCCCAATGTTTTGCGCGCAAACCTTCCTTTTGCGCAAAACATCCATGACCCCTTTACCTTTATGCATCTTGGCTGCCTTTCTGCACCGGAACCTGATTTCTTCCCTTCTGGGCATGCGCGACATGCGTTTTTTTCCCGTACGACCATCTAGGCTTGTACGAAGTAACCTCTAGGCACCTTGGGCGGTGTTTCCCATTGTGTTTCTTTTCCTTATGCTTCTCCGAATAGGCACGCTAATGGCTATTGCTTCTTTGCATAGCCAGACTATCGTGGACCCCTCAATGGTTCGCCATATGGACCCACTTCACTATGGCCTTTCCAATGCCTTCCCTCCCACAAGGGGTCGAGGGCATAGGGCATGTAACCCCTAGGGGTGTGGAGCGAACCCACCTCATCCAAGCTGTAGGACGTTAAACTGCTAAGCACCTCGTCCTTAAAGTGTGGTCCGACCCCGTGTTTCGCACGTAGGGTCCCCCCAACTCGGACATGTTTTACGCCTCTCGTCTACACGGGAATGGACTATTCCTCTAATGGAATGATATCCTCCTTGTCGGAGTAGCGGTTGTCCACGTGGGAAGGGCTGCCTCAGAGCGTAAGCCCCTAGCCTCTCTTGTGGAATGTTGCACCCGTGCATCTCCTTACTTCCCCCCTGCCAAGGCCAGTGGAGTATCTTTCCCACTGTGCTTTGTCACACCATAGGCCTCCACTCTGGAGTAAGCCCTGGCACCCAGGGCCGCTAACCACGTGTAAGCCCCTGTTTCCTCTTCGGTCCGCTCAACGCGTAAGCCCCATTCGGCTTCTCATGAACGCACCCTTCGCGACGTGGTCATCTGACCCTTCTGCCTCTTGTTTCTCACACCGAGCATAAATCACGTGGGTTTAGAGCGCGCATCAACCATGACATACTTCTATGGGCCACCTCAGAGTGTAAGCCCCATACCATTGAACTATGAGGACTTTGATCCGTGCTAATGCATGGTACGTAGGAAGCCTCCACGATGATCAAGCCCACCACCCGGTCGTTCTGACCTCTCCACGTCGGTTCCCTGATCACCATGGGATGCCTCAGAGCGTATGTCATATATCCAGTGTAACAGCCCAAGATTTTATGAAAAATATTCTTTTTTATTTTACTAATGTCTTGTGTTATACGCTACACAAAAATGAGCTTGCATAACACGCATCCTTGACTTGCCTTGCATTACACGCAATCGCAACCTTCCTCGATAGCGTGTGTGGTACGTAATCCTGAGTTTCACGAAACAATGATATGCTATTAAAATATTATTAAAACTAGCCGTTATGAATAGTAATAACCACTTTTTAAAATTCTGTAAATCTTATATTTCAAAATGAACTTCATTTTTGGATTCGGAGTATCGAATTTAGCCTAAGGTGAAATTTTGGTACATTTCGGATAACTTTCATATTCTGATGAATAGTGAAAATTACTAAATTATAATTAAAAAAACATCTTTTTAATCGAAATAATTAATAGTGATAAATTATTAATTTGAGTAGTTTTAAAGTATATTTAGAATATATTTTTACAATTTAATACAATGTTGGTCATTGGATGTAATTTCACATTTAAACTAGACATAAACAAGTGTCAATCTTTTGATAGATATTGTTTCTTAAAAACACGCTATTTGTTTTAACAGCGGGATTTAATTATAAAATTAATTAATGCAACTTTTATGTTATGAATTTGGTAAAATAGACTTCATTTTTGAATTCGGAATATGAAATATAGCTTGGGATGAAATTTTGGCATTGTTCTGAAAAACATCAATTTTTGATGAATAGTGAAACTACTAAGTGGTAGGTTAAAAACTGAATTTTGCATAAAACTTAATTTTACCACTTCTGTGAATGGAATTTCGAAAATCCGAGAGACACGGTTAATATCAAGGACTAAAATGTGATTCAATGAGATGAAAATAATTTTTTGGTGAATAGTAACTTTTTGCTTTTTTTTACCACGGTAAATAGTAAATAGGGTAACTAAGGGTAAATATGATATTAATATTACCCTAACACATGTCCTAATTCTATTGGACAAGTGTAATTCGACCAAAAACAAACTTAGGAATAAAATATGACCATTTAGGCCCACTTGGATTAGATTAGGACATTTATTATTAATTTATTTAAAGAAGGGTTAAAATAGTTAAAATCAATGTTTAATAAGTAAATAATTTTTAATATGGGGTTATACATAAGATAAATTCGACTATAAATATTCATTAGAAAGCTAAAAATATTTCCTACATGATGGTATTTTATTTGTAATTTTTAGACATCAAATAATATAATTTATTTATGACACAAAGATGATGCTGTAATTATCTTATTTATGAAATATTGACATAATTGATAATTTAAATACCAAAATAAATGTAATTTAAGACTTTTTATGAATTCCACTAATTTTCTAGGTTACTATGATATATTATTGTTGATTTAATCAACTTTTTTCGAACATATAATTCTGTTATGACTTTCAAAAAAATCATATATCAAATAGTGTCAAAATTGACACAAAAGAGTTTTTAAATCAAATATTATATTATTAATTGTTATTTTATTCCTAAAAATCTAAGGTTCGGCCAAATGACTTAGATAAGGATATATGTATTAATAATATACAATTTGGGGTTCGTTTGGCATGTTATAGTAAGTGTATTAACCATATAGTGAAAGAAAACAAAAAGACACGGTAAAAGTTAAATTATTTAACTTAGAGTTAAATCTAATTGATAAGGTTAAAATAAGAACCTAAACTTGTCTAAATCTTATTGGTTGATAGTATTTCGACCCATCCCCACTTTAGCTTCGAAATAAGACCCTTTGGAACCATTATAAACCGATTTTGACTTTAATATAAAATAATATTTTGAGATATTCCTAAGGTGCCCCTCTCCTCCCCTATAAAAGGACACCTCCTCCCCCTCCTCCTCACACCAATTTGAGCACTCAAGCTCGGCCAACCCCTGCCAATTTCTCCTCTCCACTTCCCTAGCAACATCCTAGAGGTTCTGGTCTTCCTCAAAGTCCAATTTTAGTGCCCTAAGAGGAGGTCTCAAAGAGGCATTTCAAAGAAGAGGTAATTACCGTTACCAATTCTTTCATCTTTATTTCTTCTTCCACTTCTTCTTCTTAGGTTGTTTCATTATGAAGTAATAATATCAGTATCACTAATATACTGATATGTTATTATAAGTATGAAACAACCCTATTTCACCATCTATCCATCCTACGGAAAAAGAAATCACCGCGCGTGCGTACGTACGGAATACCGTCTCCACGCCGTGGTGTAATCTATTTTCCACCACCACATTAAATGGATGTGTATAATGGTGTAAAGAATAACTATACATAGTTATTACAACATCATATTGATTCTGATATATTGTATAATCCACTCCAATTCAATTCAATATTTATAGAAATGATATCATCGCTCGTGCGTACGTACGGAATACCGTCTCCACGACGCGATGAGATTCATTCTCCATGTTAACCATTTAAGAATGATTATAATGTATATATAAGAAATAATAATGAAATATATGACAGTATAAAGCTACTGGATTTATGTATATATATACATATGTATGTCATCTACTTACTTCCATTTCAAGACAATAAGGAAAGGAAAACAACGTTCATGTGTACGTACGGACTACCGTCTCCATGAACGGTGTTTTTCATTTTATTTATCTACCTATTATATATATATATATACTGAATATATATGATATATAAATCATATTTTATATTCTGGAAGTAAGTAAATCATGATATAAGTAATAATGATGTCAAGAACAACAAGTCAGAACACCTACGATAAATGAAACGATTTTACCCAAAACGCTTCTTTAACATGGAATTTACAAAAGAACGGGTAATATAATGTCATAAGTGAACCATATATGATATAATAACAATGAATATGATTCTTTAATAAGTCAATAACATGATTTAAATCATTATACAGGAGGTTCGGACACTTACAAAGCAAGTCGGACCTAAGGTAAGGGAAATATCACAATCTCATTTTTATCCGAGATTGTTTATTCGTAAGTATTTACTGGGGTGTATTTTATCATCCACATCCATGTTTACTCAATATGTAATATTATTTCCATCCACCTAAAATTGTTTAAATCCATTTTTACCCTTCGGTGAGTTTTTAGTAATACGTATGAAAGGAATCTTTTGTCGTTTTTCGTACGAGGTACTTTTTGACTTTTCCGACAAAAGTACGAAGAATGTTTTTTTAACTTATACGGCATGAATGGATTTTTAAAACATTACTTCAAAGAAGCTTCCTTTACAAGTTTTCAAGTTTATTTTTAATCAACTTCTTTTATTTTAAAGTTGTATGACATGTTATGAAAGGAAAAATGTTTTTGAAGAAGAAAGGATATTTTCCTCAAGAATTCAATTCAAGTGTTTTATCAAAATTATTTTCCATCTAAGATAATAAAGGGTTCTGTTTCTATCCATATTTTTACATTGATTTGACTATGTTGTGATGGAATTATGTTTATGAATTCCTTTATCATATATGAATTGATTTATGATGTCATGATGTTTCAAGAATCCCATTTTTGTTATATGTGTTATGCGATGATGTATGTTTTATGATTATGTGGCACACATAAGAAAGGATTCATTATAAGATGGGTGGGACCTATATCTCCCTCCAATGCATTGGGTAATGATTTTATATCTCATGAGATAGACATGGCTGGAACGGAAGGTTATTTCGGTTCAGTGATACAGGACTGAAACGAGGAGTGAACTCGGTTCAGAAAGGGACTTTGTCCACTAAGATAGTCTTGGCAATGAGTCATGACTAACAAGAAATGATTTTCCATGATTATGTGTGCATGCCACAAAGTTTCAAGTTTTATGTTATGATTATGGGGATCTCATTTTCACTTCTATGATTTATCCCATGTTATGATATTATGAGCTCTTTTGCAGGTTAAGATTTCCAAAAAAGCTATGTTCTTTTGTATATGATGTGATTGATATTTCTTTTGTTTACCCTTACTGAGCATTTGAGCTCAGCCTTTTATGTTTTCTTTTCCCCAGGATATAAAGAAAGGTTTATAGGTAAAAAAAAGGGAAGATCTTTATGGGAGATATTGAAGATCTTTCACCACGATTAGAAGATTACGTTCCGAGTTTCCAAAGACACTAAACTATTACGATCCTTGTGTGTGTGTTTTTGTTATGTACTAAGTATTCCGCAAAAGTAATGTAATGTCCATGTACGATAAGCTTCGGGTCTCTACATCCAGCATGGGCCTCCTCAGAGGGTAAGCCCCATATCCAACATGGGCCTCCTCAAAAAGTAAGCCCTATATCCACCATGGGCCGCCTCAGAGCGTAAGACCCATATCCAACATGGGCCGCCTCAGAGCGTAAGCCCCATATCCAACGTGGGTCACCTCATAGAGTTAGCCCCATATCCAACATGGTCCGCCTGAGAGCATAAGCCCCATATCCACCATGGTCCGCCTCAAAGCATAATCCCCAGATCACTCGTCCCGCATGACATTAAATTGTATGCCCTCATCCCCCATGACTTTAAACTGTATCTCGTCCCGCATGATGTTAAAATGTATTCCCCCTCTTGGGCCATCTCAGAGCATAATCCCCATTCCTCACATCCACGTCTCATACTGACTTCCCCCCTCAAGCCCACGTGCCTTGGGAAGCTCATGCCCTAGCCCGTAGATCTTACTTCTTCCAGACTCCAATCCATGCGTCCATTCTCACGTGTCGCCTTTTCAGGTGTCCCACCATATCACTGAACTACGCATATATTGATTCCCTACCATGGGGATACGTATGAAGCCTCCAAGAGGTTCAATCCCATCAATCCATCATCCATCCTGATCCTTACTCGGGCCACCACATCTCGGTGAGATCATGCCACCCAATTCCACTCCACAGTATCCGGGAAGCCGCCAACGTGCTAGCCCCAACATCAGTGTTCTCTCTAGGTGGGTCATTCAATATGATCCACTCTCAGTGTTTCGATCAGTCCGATCCGTCTCCAAAAAGACGTTAAGCTCACGGCATACCCCGTGTTAAACATGGGAATCTGAGGAAAACCTCAGATGGTACATATTCCCCACGTTCGATGTGGGATACCTCGGGCTTCCGCTCCCTCGAGAAGCCCTGTGATAAGGGACAGAAGACAGACATGCTGATCACCAGCGTCAAGCCATGCCAACGACACCCCAACACGACCGTTCTTCTCACTGAATGTTGCTGCCCCGACAGGACCCCTTGGAGCGTCTCGACGGAAGCAGCGTAATTAACCGGCGTCCATGCAGATATGGCTCTAGGAACGAGCTTCACGAACCCGTCTTAAATCTATGAGGGAGACCCAGATTAGGTGACGATCTCAGAGGAGGAATCCAAGGAAGGAAGAACCGACATCCCATCATCCCGGTTTCGATCAAAGAGCAGACATCCCTGAATACGGAAAGGACACCGCCCACCTTTGGAATGTGGTAATGTGGGGTTGTGAGCCGCGCGTCCTCCCATGTGTGACGGACACACATGCGCACCTTGGCGTAAAAGCATCGGAAATAGAAAATGGTGAACCCGACGTGAATGTCTTCTCCTCAATATGGGGATAGGTAGCGTTAAGGATGTCAGAAGATCAGCATGTCACCAGGTCTGGGTACCTATCACTGGGACATGAAACCCGCCAGGGGTTGAGTCAGTCAGGATGTTGTGCACTCCATTCTGCGATGTCATCACCATTGATCCCTCTCTCCGACAACAGATGACGGGACGACGCTGGTATATTGGTTGTCGATATCTTTTCTTGTTACTACTAATGGGTATATCTCCTTGCTTCCAGGAATCCAATCACTGCATCCGGAGCTCGATTGCCACCTACCCACCGGTGCAGGGACAGGGGCAGTACCGACGCAGCTACCCCGCACGATCCCGCATTTTCCACAGTCATTGTGGCTCCGATTGCCACGACTGTCGGGCACTCACGCCCCCTCTCCCATTCAGAAATCATCCAGCGAAGGGTGATCAATGACCTAGTTCATAGGTACGAAGAGGAAGGGATCATCCCTGCCAGTGGCCTGGCATATTGGGATCTAGAGGCGGTTGTGCCCCACTATTGTAACCGCCCCCGAGGGTCGCGCAGGGAGTTGCCACTCCCCACTCCGACGTTCAACCGCTTCGGGAGCCTATCTCTGGAGCACCTTGATACATCTATCCCCTATGCCAATGAGATGGGGGATGTTCGGGTCCGCCCGATCGGAGACCCGTCCCAGGGGTTAACAACAAGAACCCCTGCCAGGATGCGTCGACATCATCGCCCGACTCCCTGGGCTGAGGACCAGCCAATCTTTGTTCCCGCACCACCGGCTCCAACCCATCTGACCCGACGCCAGCGTCATGCGTGAGCAGAATAGAGTGCCCGTCCTGGGGCACCAACCTCAATAGCCACTGTGGCCCGAGCCACTGCTGACTTCTACTACTGGATCCCCACACACGTTGAGTAGGGGCAGTCACATGCCTGACTGGGATCGAGGCCCCGACCGCCCTACAGGAAGGTTGGGTCGACTCTCCCGGTCGCAGGAACAGGAAATGTCCACCGTGGACAAATCCACGGTAGTGCCACCCATCATGAAGGCCCATTCCTTGCCACTGATCTGGGAAGTCGAAGGCTTCTTCACGACCGCTACACTCTGGGTATGACTCCTTCCAGCACCCACTGCACTGTGTATGAGATCACTCCCCCTACCGTTGGCTGCGAGTATGGATCCGTTGCATATCCAGTCGCTCACTCACATGGAGGTCCTCCCCATGTCCCTTTCGACATCTGTCCTGGTGCTTCCCGCACCCCGGCCTTTATTCCCCT
The DNA here is from genome assembly GCA_963277665.1 of Viscum album. Lineage (NCBI taxonomy): Eukaryota > Viridiplantae > Streptophyta > Magnoliopsida > Santalales > Viscaceae > Viscum > Viscum album. The sequence goes on along the minus strand of OY728133.1, from coordinate 2,055,900,538 downwards.
CTCCACCAGCACTATTGCGGCTAGGGGACTCATTGACGGAAATCATCCTTACCCTGATGAGCCACCAAGGGGTTGGAAGGTGGGGCATCGTCGTCGTAGGAGGAATGTCAGGGGAGTACGGACGGAAATTAGAACGGTCTGTTTCTTGGACACTGAGGCGGAGTACGACTGAACGGTGGATCCTTTCCCCTGACCCTCTGAGTCGAGGGTAGGGATGGGGATGCGGCACGTTATTCTTGTACTCCCCGAATGCAAGATCCATATGATTCCCTCCTCCCTGTGAAGTTATATCCAGGAGGACAAGGACTTGGCGTACCCCCTGGTGTTAAACCCACAGTTATCACCGGCCTCCCCGGAAGCACCTTCCACCTCAGTCAGGGAGGTTGGGGAACTTTTCTGGGGACCGATGGAAGAGTCGCAAGGCAGCACACCCTCGGCGGGCACCGACGCATCGCCAAGAGGCCCATTCACAGGACCATCATATCGCGACGTTGCAGCCAGGGCACTGAAGCCCTTGGAGGACGACTCAGGGATCAGCGGCCAATCGGCATGTTCGTCGTATTCCCCCCCGGCCAGCCCACTGGCTCGGCGACCTGCCTCGGCGCCGTTTCTAGCTCCCCGGCCATTTTCGGTTGATGAGCCGAGGCAGCAAGGTCCGGACCCCAAACCAGAGTCATGTAGCTTCTAGACCGTCCTCGCAGCGGTCCACTTCCCCGAGAATTTTTGGCTGGTCGCAGAGTCGAATTTTGATATGCTCGTGGCGCTCACCCCGGGAGAGTTTGACTTTTTCTTCCAGTCTCTTCAGTTGACTCACTCCCATCTTCATCATCAACTAGCGCCTTATCCCGAGAGTGAAGCACATCTCGAGGATATCGGTGAGCAGTGTCGTCTGGTCGACCTGGCAACACTCCCTGTGGTTCAGCACCCCGAGTCGCCTGGCCACCGGAGGGCCCTCCAGTAACAATGCATTCAGAGTTTTTAAGTACTCTGCAAGGTTATCAAGGAATCCACCCCCACGCACACATCTACGGATGGGGGAAGTACGCTGCCCTTGTTTTCTATGCGATCCGCCAATAACCCGATTCACCGGGCGGCCCTGACGGAATGTCGCCAATGGCAGTGGCGGTCAACATGGCCGATCTTTCAGATGAGGGAAACAGTGTGGAGATCCCCAATGGGGGCTCACCCCCTGAGTATAATCCACCACTGGACCCATCTGGGAGTATTACTCACCACCAAAGGAACCTCCCAGGTCTGCCCACACCCACTAGGGCACTGACACTGAGCCAAAACATCGGCAAGGGTAAAAAGAATGTCGGGGCTATCAAGCTCGCCGACCAATCTGCCTCGGTGTAGAAGGCAGAGGAAGACTCTGAAAAGGCCACGCTACACCAACAGCTTGCTGAGCAAAAGAGGCTGGTTGATGAGCTCTTGGCCGAATGCATCGCAGAGCGGCAGCCTTACTATGGTAATACTAGGACAGGACAGCAGGGGCTGGAGCACCTACCCCTTGCTGAGATTCCCCCGGGAAACCGCAACCAGGTCGCGTTCGCTGACAGGGGAGATGCTGACGCCCATGGAAAGAGGGAGTGATACGTCTCGTCGAACCCTCCAGAGCAGCGGGATCTCATGGGGGACCATGCTCAGTTTCCTCCCACTGCCCTGAGAGTCGATCCGCCTGCCGCTCCGTGAGCTGCTGAGCATGACTTCCAGATTAGAGAGCCCAGCAATGCGCTTGTGGTTAGAGATCCCCATCAGTATAGGAATTTGTGTTCGGACGATCTGATGGAAGTGCTCATCGCCCGCTTGGAGGCCCTGGAAACTCGGAAGGTGGAAATCCCACCGGATGGCAAGCCATACCCAACATGGGTGGATGATATGTCGGCCCCGCAGAGATTTGGGAACCCCACTTGCGCCCCATTTAACGGGACAAGAGACCCACTACAACACCTGGCCCACTTCAACTCGAGGTGAGGGCCTATGATGGGGACTCCGGCGCAGCGGGAGGCTTCCAAGCTTCGTTGCTTCGTTCAGACGCTGGAAGGAACAGCCTTCTTCTGGTACAGCCAGCTCCCTGCTGGATCTGTGACTATCTGGGAGGTCCTTTGCTGGAAATTCCTCTACGAGTTTAGTTCCACTACCTAGAAGACAAACATTGAGGACCACTTTTGGTGCTAACAGAGGCCCGATGAGCGGGCCGCGGACTTTGTCACCCGGTGGAAGGGGCTCACGTACTCCCTTGACATGCCACTAACTCTGGAGAAATTACTGACAATGTGTGTAGGGAACATCAAGGCAGAGCTAGTTCCTTCCCTGATCATTCTGAATTACCCTGGAGGGTTTTGGGATTTCTCGGACAAGGTTCAATGCCTTGAAGAAGCCATGCAATAGGCCAGTTAGGCACGCCCGCTGCTTCCTGTAATCCCTGCAAGGAGAGCCTCAAGAGCTGAGACCATTGCTTTAGCCCAGATAGAGGCTCCCAGATATCTAGAGTTGCTACTAGTAAGGACAGCTCAGCAGCCCAATATGGTTCCACCCCCACGGGCACAACCTCCGGCGCGGCAACAACCGCCTCAAAATCGACAGGTGCCTCCGTGTGATGCACTGCCACCACCCAGGCGAGATAATCAGGCTACGCCTCCTCAGCATGCTCCTCCGGCCACTGGTCATGGTCAACCTCCAAGAGCCCCCTTTCCAGACAGAAGGAATTAGACTTACTCATTTGATGAGGCCCAGATCCCCGGATATTTCCATAGTGCCTTGGAGCAGAGGATCGTGCGACTACCTGAGTGCTGGAAGCCAGAAAGGGTGCGTCTTACTGATCACCCTAACTACTGCAGTTATCACTGGATCATGGGGCACACCATCCTGTGATGTTATGTGTTTAAGGACTGGCTCCAAGACTAGATTGACAACAATATAGTCTAGTTGGGCCCTTCCCCGGCACAGGTGGCATGTGTCTTTGTTTGATCAGATGGCAGCAGCAGTAACGAGGATGGGTGGTAGCAGGTTTCCGACCATGGGTCCTGGAATTATAGCGACTGGATAGCCCGCAGGATGGTTTCACGTGCCCATGGCATCATCCATGCCTGGCTGAGCCAGCCAGAGCCCTCAGAATCTGCAAGAGCTGCTTTGGCTTTGTCGTCCCAGCCTACCTCTTCCCAAAGGAGCAAGCGGCGACACAAGAAGAAAGAACGTGCCCTGCCAGTGCCATAATCTTCTCGCACGCTTGGCGATTTTATTCCCCGAAATATTGGGATCCCTTCAAGACTCCGTCCGGTAGCAGATGACTCCTCGAGTGAAAGCCCGTGGTACACTTCTGTTAACACCGTATAGTTGGTAAATCCCTTTTTGTCTCCTGACGATGCGGAATGCCAGGTGGACTTCCCCAATGTCCCCAGCCGTCACCAATGTTGGTAGAGCCGTGGCTACGCGAATCGCCAGGGCATCGCAGTCATCACCTCTAGCCAGGCTGTGCACACTACTGAGACCAGGCAGCAGGCCCGATACAGAGATCAGCGCACGCGGTCCCCTCACCCGGTGTCGACAGGTTCGCCTCCACCACGATTTGTGTTGCTGGATCAGGCAGGACCACCTCTTCCGTGTCACAACCAGCCCTACCCTACCACCGGCTGACTACATCCATCTGGTCCTAACGCGGAAGCCAACTCCCGGGCTTCGATTAGTGAACAGCGAGACGTGCCTAGTACCATTAAGTCACTGGTCCCATTGGCAGGGCCTGTCATGCCTCCAATCACAGAGCAGCCTCCTGTAAGCAGAAGCTCGCATTTGGCTCGAATGTATGATGTCCTGAAGCACATGGCTGACATTACCGAAAGGCTTTCTATCCTTGAGGCCAATCTCCTGTCGTCTAAAATGCATGAGGCGCTCGACGAGGCTCTAAAGAGCCCCTTCCAGTTTGAGGCAGAGGTGGCGGCTGTAGAATCCTTCCTCACCGAGGCGATTGAGGACTCCGAATGTCAAGCGGTTATCTCGTTTTCCGATGAAGATGATGACCCTCCCATATAGGGGCACATTCGCCCACTATACGTCACCGGCCAGTTCAATGGCCTGGAAGTTCGCTGATATCTTGTTGACACGGGTTCCTGGATTAAACTCATCCCAACATGGACACTGCGGAAACTGGGTTGTCTGAGGATGATTTAACTCCCTCTGACCTCAGGATCCAGGGGTATGACAAGACCGAGAATACTCCACTCGGCAAGATTCTTCTGAAGACCCAGTTCAACGGCCTAATTCCCAATACTGAATTCATGGTTGTCTCTCAGGACACTGCCTACAATGCATTGATGGTCAGGTCGTGGCTCCACATTCACGCAGCGGTCCCCTCCTTGTATCACCAGTGCCTCAAATACTCCCTTAAGGGTCTAGTGGGAGTGCTCCAAGGAGATGCGTCTCCTTTTACCTCTTGTGAAGCCCGTTATCTGGACACTGATTATTGCAAGAGCAAGGACAAGCAGATCCTAGTAGGTGAGGTTGAGTCCACCACTGTCGCGAGTGGTCCCTGTGTAGGAATGGATGAAACATATGTATTCCCAATCCATCGGTTGGAGGCCACAACCCCTGACATGGGGAAGTTCTTTGTTATTCCGGGCACCATAGGAAGGCGAATTTCCAGGTCCAAGAGACGGCGGGAAATCACCTCGTACTCTTACACCAGCTAGGATCAGGTGATCACCGATCCTCATAACCCTGTACGATATCGGTATGTTGGGCTCATGGTAACGACAGTACGACATACGTGTCTGTTTTGCTGGGCTGGAATCGATCGGCTCAAGACAACGCGCCACCACTGCTTTGATTTCATAAAACGTGGCCCCTTGGGCCGAAGGCCAAATGGGATTGGTTCAACCACCTTCGTCGCCATGGCCTCCGTGGTGCATGGGTCCGCTGACGTGGCGACCTCTTCCGCCCAAGCCGGCACCAGCTTCCCATCAGGGTCTGGCAGCCTTGAGATGGCTCCCCTCATGGATGATCCTTCCATGAGCAGAGAGGAGGACATGGAAGATGCTCCACCTTCATTTGATGAGGGATTCCCCACCTTGGTCGACGAGTTAGTGCAGGTGAACCTCGGTAGCGAGGCAGACCCGAGACCCACATTGGTCAGCGCCGCTATGCCCCCCGAGGAACGGCAATGAAACGTAGACTTCCTCAGACAGCATCGTGATGTGTTCACCTGGAGATATGTTGAGATTCCAGGACTAGATCCCCAGGTTGTTGTCCACCACCTTGGCCTTCTAGTAAACCATCGTGGGTTCAAGCAGCCTCCCAGAAAGATGAACTCCTCTCATGGTGCCATGGTTGAGGCCGAATATGATAAGCTCATCAAGTCCAACTTCGTCAATGAAGTCCAATACACCCGGTGGGTAGCCAACATTGTGCCAGTCAGGAAGAAGAATGGGCAGATCAGGGTCTGTATCGACTTCCGCAATCTCAATCTCCACTGTCCGAAGGATGATTTTCCCCTACCAATGAGAGAGTTGTTAATGGATTCCACATCCGGGTTCCAAGCCCTTTCCTTCATGGATGGCTACTCCGGGTACAACCAGATCTGGATGGCCCCCGAGGATGAAGAGTTCACTTCATTTAGGGCCCCCCAGGAAAATTTCTACTACCAGGTTATGCCCTTCGGCATGAAGAATGCATGTTCCACCTATCAACGGGCCATGCACCGCATATTCAATCCAATTCTCGGGACGCTGGTGGAGTGTTACGTGGGTGACCAGGTGGTTAAGTCTCGTCAACTCTAGGACCATCTCAAAGACCTTGATAAAGTGTTCGGCTTCCTCCGTTCTCACCACTTGAAGATGAACCCATTAAAGTGTGCCTCCGGGGTCACCTCCGAAAAGTTTCATGGCTTCATTGTTAAGTATCAAGGGATCGAGATCGACCCATAAAAGATCAAGGACATCAGTCAGATGCCTCCACCGAGTAAAATTCGAGTGCTGAGAGGCCTTCAAGGCCACATAGCCTATATACGCCGATTCATTGCGAATCTGACCGGAAAGTGTAAGCCCTTTTCCCAAATCATGAAGAAGGGAACCACCTACGAATGAGACGAGGAGTGTTAGGTCGCTTTTGAGGAAATCAGGCAGTATCTTCTTCAACCTCCGGTCTTGATGCCACCCATTTCCGGAAAGCCGCTAGTCCATTACATGACCGCCCTAGAGCAATCACTCGGCACACTTCCCACCCAGAATAACAACGAGGGAACAAAGAATATCCTCTACTACCTCAGCCGCATGCTCCTCGACACGAAAATTAAATATACCCCCATAGAGAAGAGCTTCCTGGTGCTCGTATTTTCCATACAGAAATTGTGGCACTACTTGCAGCACCATGAGGTACAGCTCGTCTGTCGAGTAGACCCGTTGAAATATATCCTAAACCGACCTATGTTGACCGGACGATTGGCGCGCTGGGTGGTGATCCTCCAGCAGTTCTACATCTGTTTCATCCCTTAGAAGGCCATCAAAGGACATTAATTGGAAGACTTCTTAGATTCCCAGCCAACTATCACAGACTAGCCACTAGATCTAGGCTTTCCTGATGAGGCAATCCTCTCAGTTGATCACGCCATCCCATGCTGGAAGATGCACTTTGACGGTGCCACCCAGAGCCCCATCGGTATAAGGCTCAATAATCCTAGGAATAACAGAGAGGGCATGGGTATCATCTTCATCACCCCGGATATGAGGCCGTCCTGCCCATCGAGATATAGTTTCCCTCATTACGCACGACGGTCTATGACCAGCAGGCGCCAGATAGAGTTTCCAAAATCCGTCTAGTTGAATTGGAAGAGTTGGACGAAAGTAGGCTTCACGCATTACATAACTTGTAAAGGCATCCGAGGAGGATGGCTCGAGATTTCAATAATAAGGTTTTCCTCCGCTCCTTCCTGCAAGGTGACATGGTGCTAGCTCTCAGAGCGCCAATGATTCCCGGCTGGAAACCACCCAAGTTGGAGCCCAAGTGGGAGGGGCATTTTATTGTCCATAAGTTCTATCCCAATGGCATGTATTCCCTGGTGAAAATGGATGGTGAGTGCATAACTCCTCCCACCAATGCCAGGTTCCTCAAATGGTATTTTTCTTGGGCATCAAGGGTTCGAGTTATAAGACCTTATACTAAGACCCTCTGGTGGTCCGACATGACCTTAAACTGTACGGTCCATCATGACCATAAACTGAATTTTCCCAATATCTAGGCATCCTTGGTCCGGAATGACCTTAAACTATACGGTCCAGCATGACCTTAAACTGTATGGTCCAGCGTGAACTTAAACTGTAAGGTCCAGCATGACCATAAACTGTATGGTCCAGCACGACCCTAAACTGCACCTTGGTCTGAGTTCTAAGACCTAAAAATAAGATCTGTATATCATCCAACGTGAATTTAAACTGTGCTTCTAGAACTATATATGGCTTGATTCTCATCCTAATGAGATACGTAGGAATGCCCGGACATTTCGTCTTGGGTCCAACCCCAGGAGCGCCCAGATCTTCCGTCTTTGGGTCCATCTTGAGGTCCGATAATTCATCGTTCCTAGCTTTCCTTTGGGACCTTGACCACAATATCGCGTGGCGTGGTATGGGATTATGTCCTCATTCATGCCAGGTTTTCTATAGCTACACCACACGAACCTTGTTTTTAGGATGATCCCTCCTAGGTCGTGTTCCCCATGATATTAAAACGCGTCATATATAACAATATATGGATTGATTCCCATCTTTATGGGATATGTAGGACCGCCTAAACATGTAGATTTTAGGTCCAGCCCCGTCTCTTAGGAGATCCCACCATCTCCCAGTTGCCTTGGTCTTTTGGCCTGCCCTTCCCTCAGGAATCTGCCATCTTATGGCCGCTCTTAGACTGAGCCTTTTGACCCTTTCCAGTGGTCTGCTAATGTGTTCAGAGTTATCTGGTCTCGGACCTGGAGTTTCAGATTCGACTTAGATAAGTTTTCATCCACTTGTCATGCTTCGTGTTCTACTTCATTCAGCCCCCACCATCCTTGACACCCGGAGGGACCCCCTAGAACGGCCTGTATACAACGCCTAAGGGCTCTCCTGCCATCACGGGCCAACGCCCCCGAGGGTTTTGGGTGAAAAATTGATACAAATCCTATGTTGCGAATATGGTCAGTGGTTGATACTCATTTGTTTGCCCCTACTTCTAGGCTAACGCGACATGATGCTGTGTTGCGAACATGGTCAGCAGTAATCCTCAATCGTCACACTGTCTTCCTCGGGCCTTGAATGTTGGTTGCATGATTCACATTGGGTTCTACCCCCACCGTGTCAAGTTGGAATCATGACACTCCTTATACTAACCCTTAGTACACCCCTGCATATCAGACAGACCGAGCTGTGTAACGATGTCTCTCGGGGCTCCCGCGATCTGAGCGCTACAGTATATGCTCGGGTCTCTTCTCTACAGGTTGCGTGCAACATGACCCTCATCCCCATGGGGAACGAGGAGTCACCCAGACATTGAGTTTCGAGCCTAGCATAGCTAGGAGCTAGTATCTTCTGCCCCCCCTGTTTATTGAACCCTCACAGGCCCCTTTGGCCCGAGGATTCTCTATCGAAACCACGCGTGGTGTTGGTATGGGATTACGCCCTCACCCACATCATGTATGCTTTATCACATCGTGCATGTTCCTATAGGTCCAAACCATAAGACCATAAACTGTGCTGGTGGTCCAAACCATACGACCTTAAACTGTGCTGCTGGTCCAAACCTTTGGACGTTAAACTGTGGTGTTGGTCCAAAACATATGACATTAAACTGTGCTGCTGGTCCAAACCATACAACCTTAAACTGTGCTGTTGGTCCAAACCTTAAGTCCTTAAACTGTGTTGTTGGTCCAAACCTTATGACCTTAAACTGTGCTGCTGGTCCAAACCATACGACATTAAACTGTGTTGTTGGTCCAAACCATACGACCTTACCATACGACCTTAAACTATGGTGTTGGTCCAAACCATATGACCTTAAACTATTTTGTTGGTCCAAACCATACAACCTTAAACTATGCTGTTGGTCCCAACCATACGACCTTAAACTGTGTAGCTGGTCTAAACCATATGACCATAAACTGTGATGATATCGTCCTTGTCTCACGACGAAAAATGACACCTCATTGAGATGACCTCCCCATGGGGGACATGACGCCAGGTATTCGTCGATTACCATGCCTCTTTTCAACGCCTTCTATGGCTTTATTATTGTGGAGACTCTAGGAATTTCTACCCTAGGCCAGTCTCCCCACAAAAGAAAAACCATTTAACTTCAAGAGAAAACAAGACATATCAAATTCTGCTTCTTTTTGTGCGAGGGCTAGACCCGCACGACTCCTTCGTCCTTTGCGCAGGCGCCATATCGCGCCATGCTGCCATTCAAGAACTACCTATGGCTTGATTCTCATCCTTATGAGATATGTAAGAGCACCTGGGAACTTCCCCATAGGCCCAGCCTAACTTTTCATGGTCGGTCTCTCGGTCTAAACGCATCCCTAGGAGCACATAGTTAGTAGGGCCCTTTTTTCCCCACCCTCACGTTGGGTTTTGCAGCCGCTTTACCATCTGTCTCCCATTCACCTTCTCCATAGGTTAGAGTTCTAAAACCTAAAACTAAGATCCTTTTCATGGCTTTCCACGACTCGGTCTCTCTTGTGGGATTGTACGGTGTGGTGCGGGATCATGTCCTCATTCACGAAGGGTTACCCGCTGTGTCGTGCCTATCCCCAGATGAGATGTGTCCCATGTCCCACACGACGCTAAACTGTATTTCGTCCAGCATGATGTTAAACTGCCTCTCTAGAACTACGATCGGATTGATTCTCATCATAATGAGATACGTAGGAATTCCCCGACATTTCTTATTGGGTCCATCCCCAGGGATTACCAAACCCCATCCCTCCTTATTGTCGGCCCCTCGGACTGACTTCACGGGAAGTGGTGTAATCGTGACATCCACCCTGAATAAGTTCAGGATGCCTCATAGTGGTAATGGGAAGCAGTAGTTCTCTTTCCAGAAAGGTCCTTCCTGAAAATTAGGAAAACCAATGACCAGGTTGGTACGTCCTCCTGATGCGCCTCTGCCACGGTGGCGCAATTTCGGGAGTATTGCATTCTGTTTGAACAAACCACCACTCTGCCTTCCACGCTTTTCATGCCCCTTTATTCGGACCCTCATTATCTTTCATGTCTGACAGGACCCCCTAACAGTATGGATGAAAGACCCACGGTCCGCCTACTATCCTGGGCCAACGTTCTGGAGGACAGGTCATGTTTGACGAGACCCCCTAACAGTATGGGTGATAGACATTGGTCAGCCTGCTGCCACAATATGGATGATAGACCATTGGTCCGCCTATTGTAGAAACATGGATGATAGACCAACAGTCCGCCTACTGTCCTGGGCCAACATTCCGGGAAACTGCCCGGTGATATTTTAGTTAGGCCCCTTGTTGCGATCATGGTTAGCGGTCATCCCTCATTTATTGTCCCCACTCCTGGCCAACACGATATGGATGATGTGTCTCTGTCACTGTTAATAGTTATCCTCCATCTTCTCACCCCACAGTGTTCCGAATTCAGGTACTGTGATTCACCTTTTCTTTATGTCTCCCAATGTTCGGATGGATTTCAATGCCCCCGGCATTGACCCGCTCGTGTGTCAGAGCACATTTAGAATGTGATATATCAATAGGTTTGAGGTCTCCTCCATAGAAATCCAGGCCCAATTTCGGATGCCTGAGGCTTGGTCAATGCCCCATAGTTGGACGAGATGATGACACTAGTATCCTTTGCTTCTCACGTTGGGTGCGACCCACAAGAGCATAGTGATGGGTTGTTATTCATTTCAGAATTATGGTTGAGCATATTAAACCAAGGGTAGAGATGAATGTATTTGGCCATGTATTGGATTGAGATGGTGACCAGTACAAGAAAAAGGTTCATGAGATGGCCAAAACAAATCCCTTAAATATCGGTGCGCTGAATCGACCTTTCCAGCATTGTGGTACGGATTTGGGACCCAGCGCCCCTTTTTATTGGTGAGGCCAGGGTTCCGCACCGTGTGGAAATTAAATTTCCCGCCGATCCGTGATTTTTCACGCCGCATGGGTAGTTTTCATTCTAAGGACCTCAGACTAGATCTGCTTCAGTGTTTTGTTGTTTCCCATGGAATCCAATCATTGCGACCTTTCACTGATCCCATTCCGAGGGTGGCATTTGTAGACGTTGAAAAAAGTCCGCAACTCCTAGAGGAAGTTTCGAAATGGAAAAGCGAAGTCATATTCAGAATCAATGGACGATCCGAAGGCCCGAGAAGTGGTGCGCGAAATAAAGGAGGGAATGCGCGAAATACAGATGTGTGCACGGAGCATTCACGGGATTCGCGTAATCGAGTCGCTGGTGCGCACAATTTTGCGCGCCCCGGTTCTGTACGGTGAAGCTTTGTGCGCCGACGGTTCCCATCGCGGAAACTTTCATGTGCCACCTGGATTCCATGCCTACTAGTGCCTATAAATAGAAGGCGACCCCTGACGGTTTGGGGGTTGAGGAATTCTGATCGGCTCTCGGGCATGCAATTCGACTCCCCCCATGCACAATATGACTTTCAGGTAATCCCCCTTTTCGCGCAACCTTTCCCCGGGGATCGCCTTTGCGCGGCACTCCAACGGCTTAAGTGAATTTGTCTCCTCCTATAGGTACTTCCCTTGTGCGCGATCATTGTACCTTGCACATAATCCCATTCTACGCGCACAATACCTTGTACGCAATCACCTATCTGCGCATTACTCTAGCCCTATTGTGCGCCATCCCGGTGTTTTTCATGCAAACCTTCCTTTTGCGCGCAACACCGAGGACCCATTTAACTTGACGCCCCATGGCTGCCTTTCCACGCTGGCACCTGATGTCTTCCCTGCCGGGCATGCGCGCCATGCTTTGTTTTCCCGTACGGCCTTCCAGGCTCGTACGAAGTAACCTCAAGGCCCCTTGGGCGTTGTTTCCCGTTGCGTTGCTTTTCCTTATGCTTCTCTATATAGGCATGCTAATGGCTATTGCTTCTTCGCATAGCCACGCTAACGTGGAACCCTCAATGGTTCGCCCTACGACCCCCCTTCACTATGGCCTTGACGATGACTTTCCTCCCACAAGGGGTAGAGAGAATTGGGCATGTAAGGCCTAGGGGTGTGGAGCGAACCCACCTCGTCCAAGCTGCAGGACGTTAAACTGCTTAGCACCTTATCCTTAACACATGACGTTAAATTGTGTTCTGACCCCATACTTCGCACGCAGGGTCCCCCCAGCTTGGACATTTTTTACGCCTCTCGTCTCCATGGTAATGGACTCTACCTCGCATGGAATGAGATCCTCCTTGTCAGAGTGGTGTTTGTCCATGGGAGAAGGGATGCTTCAGAGCGTAAGCCCCTAGGCTCTCTTGCGGAAGGTTGCACCCGTGCATCTCTGTACTCCCCCCTGCCAAGGCTAGTGGAGTCCATTTCCCACTATGCTTTGTCGCACCAAGGGCCTCCACTCTAGAGTAAGCCCCGGCACCCAGGGCCGCTAACTACACATAATCCCCTGTTTCCACTTCGGGCCGCTTAACGCGTAAGCCCTATTCCGCTTCTCACGGACGCACCCTTCATGTTGTGGTCGTCTGGTCTCTACTACCTCTTGTTTCTCACACCAAGCATGACTCACTTGGGATTAGAGGGCGCATCGACCATGACATCCTCCTATGGGCCACCTCAGAGCGTAAGCCCCATACGAGCGAGCTACAAGGACTTTGATCCATGATAACGCATGGTACGTAGGAATCCTCCACGAGGTTCAATCCCACCAACCGGTAGTTCCGACCTATCCACGTCGGTTCCCCGACCACCATGGGCTGCCTGAGAGCGTAAGCCCCATATCCACCACGGGCCACCTCAGAGCGTAATCCCCATTTCCATCATGGGCCGCCTGAGAGCGTAAGCCCCATATCCACCATGGGTCACCTCAGAGCGTAAGCCCCATATCCAACATGGGCCGCCTCAGAGTGTAAGCCCCAAATCTACTATGGGCCGCCTTAGAGCGTAAGCCCCATATCCAACATGGGCCGCCTCGGAGCGTAATCCCCATATCCAATATGGGCCGCCTCAGAGCATAAGCCCCAGATCACTCGTCCCACATGTTGTTAAATTGTATGCCCTCGTCCCGCATGACGTTAACTTGTATCTCGTCCGGCATGAAGTTAAAATGTATTCCCCCTCTTCAGTCGTCTCAGAGCATAAGACTCGTGCCTCACATCCACGTCTCATCCTGACTTCCCCCTCAAGCCCACGTGCCTTGGGAAGCTCATTCCCTAGCCCGGAGATCTTACTTCCTCCAGGCTCCAATCCATGCGTCCATTCTCACGGGTCGCCTTTTGAGGTGTCCCACCGTATCACCGAACTACGCTGACTTTGATTCCCTGCCATGGGGATACGTAGGAAGCCTCCATGAGGTTCAATCCCGTCACTCCATCATCCATCCTGATCTTTACCCGGGCCGCCACATCCCGATAAGATCATGACACCCCATCCCACTCCACAGTATCTGGGAAGCCTCCCACGTGTTGGCCCCAACATCGGTGTTCCCTCTAGGGGGTCCTTAAATCTGATCCACTCTTAGTGTTTCGATCAGTCCGATCCATCTCCAAAAAATGTTAAACTTGCGGCATACCCCATGTTAAACATGGGAAGCAAAGAAAAAACTCAGATGGTACATATTCCCCACGTTCGATGTGGGATGCCTCAGGCTTCCGCTCCCTCGAGAAGCCCTGTGATAAGGGACAGACGACAGACATGCCGATCCCCAACGTCAAGACATTCCAACGACACCCTAATGCGACCGTTCTCCTCACCGAAGGTTGCTGCCCCGACAAGACCCCTCAAAGCATCTCAACGGAAGGAGCGTAATTAACTGGTGTCCATGCAGATATGGCGTCGGGAACGAGCTTCACAAACCTATATTTAATCTACGAGGGAGACCTGAATTAGGTGACGAGCTCTGAGGAGGAATCCACGGAAGGAAGATCCAACATCCAATCATCTCAGTTTCGATCAAGGAGCGGACGTCCCTGAATAAGGAACGGATGCCGCCCGCCATTGGAAATCGGGAATGCGGGGCTGCGAGCCGCGCGTCCTCCCATGCATCACGAACACACGTGCGCCCCGATGTAAAAGCGTCGAAAACACTACTAAATAATTATTATTACTTCTAATATGAATTGAAATAAATTAATTAACAATTAATAATATTAAATAAACTCCTAAAAACTGAATCTTCAACTAGATGGAATGATAGAAAGTGTCTTCCCTCTAAAATTTAAAATGTTAAAAACATGAATTAGGACAATATGATAGCAGATGAGGCGAGGCTAGTTATGAGGATAATAGAATGTAAACAATATTTGGTGGGGTATACATTGGTTAGATAATTTATGACGGGATGAAATGGGATGGGTTTTCCATCAAAATCTGTATTTGTTTTGATGTATCCCATCCCAAATAGAACCAACCTTTATTAAATATAGTGGTGGTAAATTGGGTATTTTCAATGAAAACCATCACAAATATCCTTTTTATAAAATATTAATTGTGATATGAGAAAATATCATCACAAATAATAATAATGAAGAAAAGTGTTTGCATTTGGACTGGTCACAACTACTATTCTGACAAAATATTATTTACGAAGCGGTGTATATTCATATTATAAAAATTATTATTGGGGTTTAGAGTGATGCCTGCAGAAAAAATATTTGTAGTGAAAAAACATTCCCACCAAAATAATGATTTTTAACATCTATATGCAATGTGAGACATGCTAATCACAAAAGCATTTTTTCCCATAGTGAAAAGTTGTTTTCTTAATAAAATGTTTTCATAAGTATAAAATGTTATTAAAATAAATTTAAAATATAATTTGTTCTTGTGACCTAAATTAGATTTATTAAAAAAATTAAAGTAATTTTAATTTTATAAACAACATAAAACAAAATAAAACATGTTAATGATTTAAATAAATATACAATTTTTAGTAATAAAAGAGTATTTTCAGTATTCCTTGAAAATTTATTTTTGAAACCAATTTTAAAAAATTCACTCTAAGAAAATTTTTACACGACTATTTTAGAAATTAAAATTCATTTTTTGAATTACATCTTCTAAAATTGGAAAAACAGTTTTTTCAATTATTGAACAAAATGAATAAAAATCATTTTTTAAGAAAACTGAATTTTTTTAATAATATAAAAATTATATGAAAATTTTAGTACTTATTTATAAATTTGTTTTATTAATCAAAATCCTTATTTTATAAATTTCAGAATCTAGTTATTCCTATTCTTACCACCATGTTTAGTGTCCTGTTTATGATGATCATGTTTAAATAATAATATTTATAGTATATTGTCGGTTGTTAAGAAATGAAGTTTTGTGTCATGAATGATATCAATAAAATAATAAATATATATGTATATGTATATTATAAACTCATTGGGTGTAACATTATCCTGATTTAATTA
Organism: Viscum album; assembly: GCA_963277665.1. NCBI lineage: Eukaryota > Viridiplantae > Streptophyta > Magnoliopsida > Santalales > Viscaceae > Viscum > Viscum album. The sequence continues at coordinate 2,055,884,953 of OY728133.1, read as the reverse complement.
AATTTATTCCTCGTAACATGATCTTTTTCTAAATGGTATGGAGATTTTGAAATTTATTCATGGAAACCCATGTCATTAATAGTGTGAATAAAACATCAACGTAGAAAGAGGGAGAGGAAAATAAAGGTTCTATTGAATAAAACAACACATTATTTCCAAATATGGGGAAATTAATGGAGAATGAACATATGGAAATAGAGTAGAAAACTATGGCCCAAAGGCTAATAAGGACTAATATTGAATCTGTCAAGAGAAAGTTAACCTCCACAAAGAAATAAATCAATGGTGGGTGAAAATAAAATTTATTCAATATAAATGAATTAATGTTTGTAACATTTTTATTAAAAGATAAATTTATTAATGTTTATGGATTCTTTTACTATCAAGATATATAATTCTATAAAATATTCTTACTTGATATATTATTGTTTTATAAGTTCAATATCATCATTCAGTTGTTATTTGATGAAATTTTTCTTCATTTCTTACTATAAGAATTAATTTCCAACGTAAATTTTTGGTATTCCGAAAATAAAATTAACATTTAACAAATAATATGATCCATAAAATTTTGATAATTCAATTTATTTATCTCTAAATAATTACCAACACCCATTGGTTAGTACATGTTATCTGATATAGTAATATAATTTCTATAACCTCAACAATAATGACCAACAATTAATATATATCATTAGATAAATAAATAACCTTAAAATTCCTAAAAACATCAAAGTCTAAGATTGAAAAAAAAATATTAGAATGATTTGATAGATGCAATTGACATTAATTTTTGAATAACATCAATCACTCTTCATGCCTCATAACAAAATTATATATATAGAAATCATATAATCCTAAATAAATGATAAACATTTCTATAAATAACAATAATCACTATAAATAATAAATTAATGTTATACAAGCTTCTATACTATAATTCTACAATTATTGATAAAATAAAATTATATAATGTTATATTTACTGCAATCATATAAGCTTCCAAAATAGTTAACATGATCTAAAATAACATTAATCCCAAAATTAAATTCTAATCCTATGGTTATCTGGAAAAAAAGAATTTTTATTTTTAATATAATTTAAAAAAAAATTCACATTCTAACAAAGAAATTATATAGGCCAGTTGTATGAATTACACTATTATGACGGTTTAGTTGACTTTTCACGCCTCCCAAACTTTCTGGATGAAAAATGCAATCATTTTTTCGTAACATATATTAATACAATTCTTATAATATCCCCAAATATATTTATTATATCCTTAATAATAACCTTAATCATCAAATATCATATCATCCCTGTATTTTACCCATACCATTAAACATATGAACATTAATTTCGTCCTTGAATAATACTTCATGTGGAACCTAATATTTATATATACCTTATCCCAAAACTATATATAATAATTTTCAATAACAGCATTAAAATATCATCACATAAAACCTCAAAAGTGGTTTCTACGACATTAAACTTATGATTATTCTTAAACTCAAAAACCCATGACCATATACATAAATATTAAGTTAATCATACATGTAGACATATATGATTTTAAAATTACCAAAATCCTTAAATGTTTCATGAATCATATCACACAAATATTAATGGTAAAAATACTTTTACAACATAATTGTATAATCCTAAAATATATATACTTTATTCTATTCTTAGGTTGTTTTTTTGTTTATTCTTTATCCTTTAAAAGTGTAAATTGACCCACATAATGTCTATGTTCCCCACACATAATTCATTTAACTCCACAATGATTAATTGATCTATTTTCCCTCATTTTAATGGATTTAACATTTTCCCAAACATTTGGGTCATTCCGTGGGGTTTCTCAGTCCACATTTTTGACATGAATAAAATCGAGTATTTCTTGTTCCAGGGTATCCACTATTCAATCACTCAACACAATATATCATTCTATTCATTGGTGACACCCAGAGTTAGATAGGTTTAAAATTAACAATCATAAATATTGAAAAAAAATTAGGCATAATCATAATTTTTTCACTCTAATTATCATAAAATTTTGTTTATCATCATCATCACATTTTCCATCACATTCAGTGTCAATATGATTCCTCATGGCTGTAACCATAAACTAAAACCAAAAAAAATAATATGAAAAACAATAATCGAAGAGGTAAACCATATAACCATGAAAATTCATTTTTAGTATTTCAAAATAATGAAACATTTTCTATGACAAATTAGGTTTTCCAAAGGCCATTTTGGATCATCAACAATTCAAATAAATCATGTTGATTCATAATTTTTTTATAATTTCAAAAACATAACCCTTAGATGTTTCAAAATAGGTATGAATCAATACATGTTTCAATGAACTAAGTGACAGTTGATTCAGATTGTAATAGTACCTTTTGGATTTATTACTAATAGGTGCAATTGTTCTATATCCACATCAACATGTAATATCTTGATAGTGATATAATTTCATGGAAACCTATTGTATATCCTTCAACAAAATTCCAAGATATTGTCTTATACATAGAATTATCCATTTATTTATTTCTAGGGTTGTCACTAATGGTTTCTCATCCTAGTGCCAAATGTTTACTAAACCATTAATGACCCAGTATTAGTATACATTAATATGAAATCATTTTATATGAATATTCAGTACACAACAAAAATAACATTCCAAAGGAGCGTAAAAATTTAGTGTAACAGAAAACATGGAAATTAAAATCTTTTATCATTGTGAAAAAACATAAACACCTCACATAAAGATCTTCTCCTTTAGTGGTTCTACCTAAAAACATTCTCCATAACCTAGGGAAAGAAAACATTAAATGTAGCGTGCTCAGATGCTCAATAAGGGTAACCAAATGAGACATGTAAGCATGTAAATTAACAAAGGGGGAATAATGAAAACACACTGACCTTATGATATCATAAAATATATATCAAATATTATAAACATGAGTTATGTGATAATGTTTTCATGTTTATAATTAATGAATCATATGGAAATATACATCATGTGTCACAAAATAATAATTTAGGAATAAGAAATAGGTTTTGTGGTGTACATATAAGAATATAATCTTTTATGTCAAGGCAACCTAACATTACCTTTATGACAAGTTAGTCTTGGGCTATGACCTTTTTAACTACTTTAGACATGAGATAGATGCGTGTGTGCCCTCTTTCTTTTAGTCTTGGGCTATAACCCATATACCTTTTTATTTTGGGGGTTGGGATACAACCCATGCACCCTCTTTCATTCAGTTATGGACTACAACCCACATACCATACTATTTTTAGGCATTGGCTACCACCCAGTTACACTCTTTCTTTTGGGATTATTCTATAACCCATGTACCATATTCTTTCGTTCTTGTGAAACAACCCATGTACCCTATTTCTTTTTGTATTGGTCTAAAACTCGTATACCTTCATGTCTTTTGGATTGGGCTACAACTCATCTACCACCATATTTAGTATTGGGCTATAAACCATATACCTTTTTGTTTTCGGTGGATGGACATATCCCAGTTTCCCTATTTATTTTATGATTGGGCTACAACCCATGTACCCTAGGATCTCATATTCAAATTATCATTACCCAACACATTGGAGGGAGATACATGTCCCACCATTATTATAATAAAATCATTTATGCATGTGATACATGATATCTAAATTTCCTTCATATCATATACCATAAAAAGATATAGGTTTTAGAAATTTAACATCATAGAATATGGAATTTTGTAGGTTTAATAATCAACTCCTGAATGAATAAACCCTAAAAATAATAAGGTTTCAAAAGTGTAGAACCCATGGATGTAAAATGGGTGTGTTAATCATCATTCTATCAGAACATAAACTACTTTCAAAAAAATATGAATGTGGACTTTGGATTATTTCATAGAATTTAATGAGTAACCTAAATGGATGTTATCATAGATGTAAAATAAAATGGTAGGATGTTTTGAAATATTTCTTGAGGTAAATATAATTTATTCTTTCAAAAATTTCCATTCACAACATAAAACCTTTTGGAAAACCATTTTCCATAAAAACATATAAAAGAAGTACGAAAAAAAATTTGAAGTCAATTTCCTTGATAATATATTTTATAAATATTATATTAAAATTTAACCTTTTAAATATGAAAATAAATCATCAAAAAAATGATGACGGGTAAATCCTTACATGTCATATATGGTAGAAAGAATATTCCTTTTGCATTGATAAAATGATAGAAAAATGTCTCGTTCAGAAAGTGATAAGAAGATTCATTTTAAAAAAATTATATATAAATAAAAGGAAATTTTTTTTATTGATAATATGAGATTATTATATTATTTTGGGATACCCTTTATATAAATCATTGTTTTAAAGGAACATAGATATCCGACTGAAGAGAGGGTAAAATAAAGATTTCATAAAAAACACATTCTTATTTTTCATATGAACCAATGATTTCAAAGACAATAAAAATACATGAATATATAATTAAAAAAATTGGATAATAAACATTGTTAATGTTATTGAGGGATGGATGATAATATTTCATCAAAGGATGCATAAACATAAATAATCTCGAATAGTGATGAGATTATCTTAATACACTCTTATAATATGGTAACATGAGATCATACTCTATATATATAAAATTAAAATTAATTTATTCCAAATAGAACATTAAAATATTATTATTTATGATATATCATATAAAATGGATGTATATCACATTGAAAAATAATTTTAGCGCATAAAAAAACATGAGTATCAATGAATGAAAATTGAGACATAGCTATATTACAGATTTGGTAACTTTTGAAACCTAATCCCAATGAAAAAATATCATAAAACAGATATATGAATAATACTAAATTTAGGTATAATAAATATAAATTATTGGATGTACATACACCAGATAAAAGTAATGAGTGGTGAACATTACATGTATATCACTGAAATAAAAACTGAGATGAAATCACTTTACCTCATGTCCTAATTTTTATTGTTGTCATTCAAACAAATTGTATTCTAAATAAGAATTTATTATACATATCATACATAAACATATTATTATATCAAGCTTCATATATGGTTTTATTATGACTATATATTCCACTCTGGGTAGTCATCTTATGTTAAGGTTTCACTTCAGATAATATTCTCTGTATTCATTGCATGTGTCTTAATTTGTTAAATCTGTAACAACCTAAACTATTATAAATGATGTTTCTATTTCTAATATACTTAAATTTATTATTATGTAATATAGTCATTAAATTTTTTTCCCTTTTTTATTATTTTTTTATTTAAAAAATAATTAAGAATATTACTATGGTTAAAATAGTTACTAAACAGTTATCTCATTCTTAATAAAAATATAAGACTTTAACAAGTCTAATTGACAAAAAAAATGAATGTATGACCTCAAATAGTAGGATTTTACCATATTTAGACCATTTATTGGAGTTTATAAGGGATATATCTTCATTGGTATTTTCCCTTGACAAATCCCAAGATGATCTCCAACAACTTAAGAATGAGAACAATCCTTTATAGGAGAAGTTCAAGCTCATTGAGATCACGACTGAAACCAGCTTCGACTAATGACCCCATGAAGGACATACTTATGCACACTATACTCTTACAATATATGATGGTTTAATAAAGTTATATGTATAATGTAATTAATAATTTGAATATGTATAATTTTTTTGAAAAATGAATTTATTTACATTTTTATTGTATCATTACCTATGGTTTTGATTTTCATTAAATTAAAAATATTATATATTGGGTAATATTAAATTTCGATTAAAGGATTTTTTATGAATTAATGTATTAAAAAATAGTATTTTAGTACAATGTTATTCTTAAATTAGTATTATTAATTATAAATGGTCCTATAAGGTTTATGAAGTGAAATGTACATTTTATTAGGGTTAAAAACTGTTATTGTCAAAAAACCAAATATATTTCAATAAATGTTGAATCTTATGTTAAAAGTGAAAATTTAAATATTTAGTTATTTATTTAGGTAAAAATATTATCATTTTTTATATTAAGTCATTGATATTATCACAACGTGAATGTTTTCAAAATTTTATAAAACAATCAAATTTTTGCAAAAAAATTAAATACCGTATAAAGATGAAGTGTGTTTCATGACATCATAATGACCAAAAAATAACATAATATAAACTATAATTAGTATACTAGGGAAAAAATATATTTTTTATCCTTAAAATAATGTGATATTAAATATACATGATTAATTTGATCAATTCTTTATTTATCCTCCGAAACATTATATATATTTTGGAGTTTTAAATTCATTTATTTAAAAGCATAAATCAACTCCACATAATCAATGGAAGTATTTTAATATATTTTGTCCTTTTATTAATAAAATAATTTAAACTTATCAACATTGATAGTATCCATGGTAAAAAATCATGGGACAGTTTGTTGTTTGAAATATTTTATTTTCTAAAGTCCAAAAACTAAATATTAAAGATATATATGTCATTTCATATAAAAAACCTCCAAATATTCAACATTTATTCACTCAAAATCCATTTATAATGACCTTTCACATTACCCTTCTCACTATAATCCTCCCAAGGTGCCCCAATCTCTCATTAATCACCTTTTACGCCTTTGGTGTCTCACATCTTATGGTAAGGGAACCCCTATTTCTAACTTTTTTTATGAATCTATTCTATGTTATGTCCTTTTACTTTTTTTGTTCATAATGATGGGGTATTTTTTATAACCTCTACATACATCAATTATTACGTATAAATAGTGATATTACCCATTCTCTCTCATTAATCCCTCCTAAGAACACCCATTACCATGCCGATGTTTTGTAAGGGTTTTTTCCATTCTATTTTTTATCGTAGTTTCTTTTTCATGTTATGCCCTATTATATTCAATTACTAATGATGAGGTATGATTTTTAACATCCCCCATACATTCCTTATTATGTATAAATTATTAGATACCCCTTTATCTATCATTAATCCTCACCATGTACATTAGTTATCATGTTCAAATATTATATGCACCGTTTCTTTTCCATTTTCTTCAAGGTTACATATTATAGTATATATTTTTTCTAATTATTAGTTTGTGGACATGTATATCCAAGTCCCTATTACATTCCACTTCATTCTCAAATTATTATAGAACCATTTTATTCTCATCAAACCATTTTAAAAAAATATAAGTGATGATGTTACGATGTTAAATTTTTACCGAGAGTTTCCATGTTAAACTGATTGTGTAGTGAATGTCTTACCCATGTGGTATCAATGCTTTTCAATATTATACAGACATAAATTTGTATTAAGGAATTAAATTTATATATTATAGAATAATTTTATCAAGGGAGAAGTTTTTTTTGATCAATGCATCCATGTTTTATGATCTGTGTGGCACATGTAAGCATGAGTATGCTATGAATGTGACTGGTGCACCCAAAATTATATAATGCAATAATTTATTCGGTAATGTTTAGTATCACTGTATATCATTTTAGGATATGGGTGTAACTAATTAAATTTTTGGTAATTTTTCCAACATGATTAAAATGTGGTTAATCCATGACCTATGATGTTGTGTTTTTAAGTTTTTCAAGATTTTCCTTGCAAGGGTTATAATGTTATATCATGCCTTATTATTCATGTTCCTTTATGCCTCATTGATAGGATGTTTCTAACATATAATTTTATCTTCATGTTATTACATGTTAATTCCCTTACTAGGATTAATGTATTGCCCCTTTCTTATATTTTTTCCCAGGATATCCAATTCATTATTAAGCATAAGAATGTTTATGAAATTTTCAATAAAAATTTGTAATTTATGTTTAATGTTGTAACACAACATGGATAATTCCGAAAGACACATGAATAATCAATAATTCAGGTTGTATTAAATGTATTTTTATATAATTAAATCATGTATTAATGTAAATAAAATGGTGTGTTGTTATAGATGGTATCAAATAAAAGGTTAAGTTATTTATTGGATTGGGATTAGAAAACTCTATAAAGATACCTAGAGATAATACTAAGTAAAAGAGTACATAACGAAGATTTAGGTGAGTATAGAGTTAGTGTTTTCTCCTGAAAATACATCCTATTATAGATACAATAAGTGGAAGTGGTTCTGGAATAGATGTTCCTTGTAGTCACTACTCTGAAAAGATATTCTCGGCCTCACTCATGGAAACCTGGTACATAACAACAGGCCGTACTGCACACATGGTTTGATACTCTATGGGGGTATTCTCTGGTAATTCTTATTGTCATTTCAAACCATTATTAATTTATTTAATAAATTTCACATAATAGTATATTTTAATAAATATATCATGGATAAAAAATACTGAAACCTATAGATCCATATGTTATGGAAATAGATGTCAGTTATATTTTATCCCTTTAATGACATTAAATTTCAATTTATCTGGTTAAAAGATTAAAACCCATAAGTAATTTTTCTTTTACTGTAGAAAATGATAAAAAGTATGTGGAATAATATAAATAATTAATTTTAATAGAAATGTTATGAGTATCTAAATGACATGTCGCATATGATTGGAGTATGAATTGAACACTTCATGACAATACCGTCTCACTTGACTCTAGTTTTGAATTGAATCCTAGATTAAGTGGAGAATCAAAATCCCCCCCAAACAATCCATAGTCATGATCTTCAAGATAAAAAGACCTTAAAATACTAATGGATCATATGATCCCTTAATCACTAAATAATGGATCAACTCAGTTGAAAATATCGTCTTCATCCATTAATTCTCTGAAAAAGAAATTTTTTTTTCTATTTATCATATGGATGATGAAGCTGATCAATGGTGTACATTGATAAATAATAATAATCCTAAGGATTGGATCAATGAAATGGTGTGAACGGATTCCTAGAATATTTTTTGGTTATTATTTTCCTCAAACTCTTCACCTTAAAATGAAAAGGTATTTCCATTCCATAAATCAAATAAAAGACGAATATATTAATTTTTACAAGGAAAAATCACAGGAAATTAAAAGTAGGCCTCCATATATTTTCTAACTATTGAATTCATTTTTGACAACTTCTTTAGTGGTATAAAACATAGACAATTGAAATAACTTGTGATCAGTGACTTTGATTTTTATGAGTAAAAAGTATGATGTTCCCTAAATGTCAAAATTGATATTGACGAATCATAGGTGTATCACATGGATAAGAATTGGAAAGTGGGGATCAATTCTAAAAGTATGATAGTGATATCTAATTGTGATAATAAGTATCAATAACTCACTTTAAAAAGGTTTTGAAAGGTTCACCCTAGATATTTTGTGAAGCAGATGAGGATATTCTTTAGATGCAGGAAGCAAGGGAACCTAGCTAGTGATTTCTGAAAGAAGAAACTCAATACTACGACCGAGATAAAGAATTATCCTGTAAACCTTATGCATATTTTTCATTGCTATAACTATAAGGAATGAGGGAATTTTGAAAACCAATGCACTAAAATAAGGGTTTTTAGAGACAACCAATAAACTTTTAGAGGGAAAGGGAATTCTTTTCCCATTACTATCATTGACGTGAATCTTGACAATGATGTGGTGAAAGTTATTCTAATTATTCATTCATGAATAAAAATGTACTTTTTTATTACGGTTCTACGCATTCCTTCATATCATGAACATGTTTTATAACTATTCAAATACCATCAAATATCATTGAAGTTGAGATGTCGGTGAATATAGAAAATGGGGAAATTATTTTATCTCATGTATATAACTCCTCCCATTTCAATATTTTAGATCTAAGTTTCCCCAAATACTATATCATAATTAACGTGGTGAAATTTGATGTAATTCTCATCATGGATTAGCATTCCATGTTGTAAGAACCCAGATTTCCCCAAAAGGTATTTTGAACATACATTTTAGAATAAGAACATTAATTTGGTTAATTGATTGATTACCCAAGTCCTTATGAAGGATCAGTTGTTTTTTGAGGGTTTGGGTCATTAAAAATGAGAAACAAACAGGCTTTTTTGGGTATCGTGCATGGTTTTCACACAGTTAGTGATTACCGTGTGGAAATCCTAGGGAAACTACGCTGAAGGTGGTATTTTGTATAGTGGTATCTGTACAGATTGTGCATGCATTGGAAAACCTTGAAGACTAAAATCATTTTAAAAATTACAATGCTTCTACTCTTGGGTTTTTATGTTCACTAGATATTTTCTTTCTTCTCCCCCCATGAAACCCTAGGAACATACCAAAGGGACCAAGAGATTCCAAGGATCTATATTTTTCTTTTATTTACCGTTTGGAGTGACGTTGGATTCCAATTAAATATCTGGATTGTAACACCCCGAGCTTCCACGATACGCTTCTCTTTCAATAATGTAGTAGCGTGTGTTGTACGCAACCTCGATTTCTAACACACCACAACCAATCAAAGTAGCCGTTATGAATAGTAATACAAAATTTTTGAAATTTTATAAATTTTATTTTTCCAAATGGACTTCTTTTTTGTATTCGTAATATCAAAATTATCCTATGTTTAATTTTTTGTAACTTTCTGAGAACATCCAATTTTTTATGAATAGTGAAAAAATACTTAAAAAAACTTCTTTAATAAAAATAAATTATTGTGTTAAATTATACTATTTAGTGGTTTTAAAGTATAATTAGAATATATTTTTACCATTTTATCCAATGGTGGTCATTGGAATTAATTTAACATTGAAATTGGACATAAAGAATTGCCAATCTTTTGATATAAATTGTTTCTTAAAAACATGCTATTTGTTGTAACAGCGGGAATTAATTATAAAATTAATTAATTCAACTTATATGTTTGGAATTTTGTAAAATAGACATCATTTTTGAATTCAGAATATCAATTATAACTTAGGGTGAAATTTTGGCTTTATTCTGAAAAACATCAATTTTTGGTGAATAGTGAAACCACTAAGTGGTTGTTAAAAAACTGATTTTTTGTTAAAATGAAACATTACCACATCTGTGTTTTGAATTTAAAAAATCAAACATACATGGTTGTCATTAAGAAGTAAAACGTGGTTCAATGAGAAGAAAATAATTTTTTGGTGAATAGTAACTTTTAAGTTCTTAATCGCGATTAGAGGTAATTAGTGTAGTTTAAGGTAAAAATAATGTTTTAATAATATGAGATGAGATTGACACATGTCCTACCCTCATTGTATGTGCCATGAACGAACCAGAAAATCCATGGGTCAACTTGGGGACCCCATGGAGACACTTTAGTTAGAAAATGATATAAATACCTTTTATTTAATGTCAATGTAAAAAATGACACAAACATGAAATGTTTTACTAAAAAAATTTTTACATGAGGTTATACAAGTCATATTTATGACTATAAATAGTCATTGGAAATCTAAAAAGATTTCCTACATCATAGTATTTTTTTTATAATTTTTAGACATTAAATAAATTAAATTATTTATGACATCATGATGATGCAGCGATGACCTCATTATTTAACGATTTTAATAAAATGAAAGTATAATGTAAAATATATGGTTAAAACTTGTCAAAAACCTATTGGATGAGGATATTTCGAACCCTTATCACCTTATCCTCGAATTATATAAGTATGGGACCTCTAAAATCCTAAACTCATTTTATAATAAAGTGACTTTTCTTTACTTTCCAAGAGTGCCCCTCCTCTCCACTTATAAAAGGCCCCCACCTCTACCACCTCATTCACACATTCAAGCCTTTTAGCTCGGCCAACCTCTGCCAAAATACTCTCCCAACATCCCTAACTTGCTCCTAGAAGCCTCACTTTGGGCAGAAGTCTTCTCAAGGAAGCCTTTGGCTCAAATCATAAGAGTGACCCAATTTTAAGGTAATGTCTTCTCTTATGTTATTTTGTTTAATTTTTCTTCTCCAACCCCATAAAATCTTTTTATTAATTTCTATTGTAACAACACCAGTATCCTAAATATACTAGGATGTTGTTATAAGAAGGATTCGAGCTACACTTACACACACCTACATCTAATGGTTAAAGAACATACTGTTTCTGTGGATGGCGAATTTCTGCCTCACGAAACGATGATTGTTCAGCACTCATATAACACCTTCCAAGGTGTCCATTAATATGTCCATATATTTATATATGATATATAATATGTTTATGTTTTCCTTATGCTTCTGTATTTCTCATTTATGGCATACTTTATGATTTCTATTATGGGTAAAGGCGATAATTTCATTTTAGGAAGTGCGGACTACCGCCCCCTCAAAGTGATTTAAATCGTTAATTCCATATGTGGGATGTATAAAGGATGGAGTAAATTATATTGTATATGTTGTTATACTGGAATTATAATATACCTTTATATCATTATGATTTCATTAAATATGAAATAGAAATGAAAGTAGCGTTCATCCGTACGTACGGCTTACCGTCTCCATGAACGGTGCGTTTCATTTCTTACCTATAAACGTTATGGAATATTATAAATTCATGTATATACTAGATATATATGAGATATATGATACATATAACATGAATATAATTCTGGATATAATGGATATATCACCACATGAACAACTTGTAATTATATGAATGTTATTTTTGACTCAAGTACCTAAGATCGACAAAATGACCGTTATAAACTTAAATAATTACATAATGTTCATAACATGGTAATAAGGGATATAAAAAGAATAATGAACATGAAAAAGGTTATTAAGTATATAGGAATTAACTCTAGTTTATTTTTAAGGAGGTTAAAGAACGGTCGAGTCAGGACAGGACGCAAGGTAAGGGAATTTCGTAACTCAATTTCCATTCTTTGGGTTAATCTCCTACATTCAAATTTTGTCATGATATTATTATGTCCTATTTTGTATTTTTAATTTCTTTATGTGTAATTATAGTGAATACACATAATAGATCTATTTTATTTTTAAAAATATCTTTTTAAGGACTTCATCTCAATCTCCTTTCATTGAGGCATATTTGGTTTTATACACAACTTTCTTTTATACAGTGTATAAACCCCTTTGAATTTTACATTTATTCAAAAGGAATCTTTTTTTATACGAAGCATTTTACTAAATGAAAAAAGGGAATTTTTTTCTTTCCATACATATGCGGCGACAATGACTTCTCCGCCGTCGTGACCATTATTTGAGTTTCGGCTTCCTCTACAAGACATAACTATTTTAATGAAAAATAAATACAAAGTTTTAACTTTATTTTATTTTGGTATTGAAAATGGTTTTGAAAGTGTTTTTATTATATCAATTTGTTTTATTAACATCTTGTGATTGAAATGTGGAAATTTTATGTTTCCTTTATGCATGTTTTATGTGATACGATTATGTTATGGTTTATGATATGTTTAAACCTATTCATATGAGGAATGCATTGGACTTAATAAGTGACGGTTGGAGCCCACTATAGCTCCTCTATGCATCGGTAGGTCTCATGAGACAAACTAGTGTCTTGGAACGTGGCCTTGATAAAATCTTATTTGTGGTCTTGGCACGAGGCCTTGGCTGTGTGGTTATGATAGTCTGGCATTATGCATTCCATCATTATGAAAGTGGTTATTGATATTGCATGTGATTATTCTACCAGTAGAATATCCATGTGAAGAAGTAATGGCATTATCTCATTTTACTTTTTCCATATTATGTTGATGCTCAAGTTTAAAAGGATTTTGTTTTAGTTATACATTGACTTAAATGTTTATGTTTATTTATGAAAGCTTCAGAAATATTGTTATCCTTACTAAGCATCTGAGCTCACCCCTTTCTATGTTTTAATATTTTCCAGGATGTGAAGAAGTATTTTATGAATGACCTGCAGGGATAGTCAGAAGAGGATATGAGTGTGGACTATGGAGACTTTGTTATTGTAGATTTTCACTTTATGATGTAATGTAACATTTATGAATGTATCTAGTGTTTCCAAGGCTACTAAACTAATCGGTCTTTCGAGAATTGATCTTTTGTGATCATGCCAATGTTACGAAGTAATGCACCGACTCTGGGTTGCTGGGGTCGGGGCGTTACAGTTGGTATCAGAGCAAGTTTAGTACTAACCTTGGAAGCTAGATTTAGATAAACTCTGATTAGAGAAAATAGCCCAAAGATAGACTTTGAGGATTACTATAGAAGAACTTCCTAGAATTTTGGTATTATAGAGATTTTGTGAGTTTTCCGAGCAATACATCCCTGTCTGGATACGAGCAGGTAGAGGTGGATCTGGCACAGATGTACCTAGGTGTAAAACCCGAAAACACCACTTTGAGATAGACTCGAACGAGAACTGGTGCACGACAATGGGCCTTGCTGCACTCTTGGTTACGACACTCCCGGGGGATATGCTTAGGATAATTCTCATTTCATTACAAACCACTATGAAGGGTTATGAGTATATACTTCCTCAAAGAAAACATTTTTTATGATTATGGATTATATCCATAAAATAGTTCAATTAGTGTTAAGTGTTTTACAAGTACGAAATTATGTATTTTGATTCATAAACTAATCGAGTTTATGCCATTATTTAGAAATGGAACCTAGTGGAAGTAATGGAAACCGTATTAGTGCACGCACTCCGTGTAGGGATTGTCCTCCTGCTCAAGATAATTATCGTGGAGCTGGAGATACAACTGGTGCTGATCAACTTATTACCATACTGGGACAACTCACTCAGGTTATGAATAATAGCCTTACTCGTATGGAGCACCCTGATCCGCAACGTGGAGGATCAATGTTAGACCGCTTCATGAGGCAACAACCACGAACTTTTAATGGGGGTACAAATCAATTAGTAGCTGAGCAATGGATAAACTCCTTAGAGAAAATATTCCAAGCCTTGGGGAGTAGCGAAAGGGAGAAGGTTGTCATGGCAGTTTACCGCCTCACTGGATATGCCGATCAGTGGTGGTCACTGATTAAAAACACAAAGGAAGATGATGATGTATCGAATATGGAATAGAGGGAGTTCAAAGAGCTTTTCTTAGAAAAATACTTTCCACATGACCATCGAGCAGATATGGAAAGGAAATTTCTGAGTCTGAGGAAGAATGAGGATGACAATGTCGCAATGTATGAGGCTAACTTTACAAGTTTAACGAGGCATGTTGCAGATTATATACGTAACCCAAGAAGTAATATTGATCATTTCTTTGATGGGTTAAACAAATTTCTCTGTCGAGCTTTAGTATCACAATCCTTCTCATCGTATGAAGATATTGTCTCGTGTTCTATCAAGACAGAAAAGGAATTCTCTATGTATTATGACAACAAAGTAAAGAAAGAGAATAATAGAACGGTGGAATAAGAGATAGATAAAGGGAAAAAGGGAAAGATGGATTTTCCAGTATGTGATAATTTTGGGAAGAATCACCCTGGTACATGCCTAAAAGGAATGGGAGTTTGTTATAAATGTGGAGAAAAAGGTCACCAGGCGCGTGATTGCAAGGGAAAGAAAGAGGCTATCAATGTTGAATGCTACAATTGTAGAGAAATGGGGCATTATGCAAATGAATTTCCTAAGCGTCAGGGAAACTTACCTCAGAAAAGCCCAAGGGATCAAGGCCAATCTTATTCTGTGACTACAGTTGAAGCAGAATAATTAATGTATTGGTGCTTTTGGACTCATGGACTATATTCTGGTTATTATAATAATGTGATATATATATAAGGATTGTATTTTTGTACATGTTGTTTTCATTAAGGATTTAATATGATTAAGGTAATCATATTTTTAGTATGTGACAATGAGAAAAACTTTACTTTGTTTGGGGAATATGAGGTTACAATTGATTTTGGAATTTAAAGACCTTTTAGAGAAAGTCTGGACGGAGGTATTTTGGATAACTATAAAGGTTGGAATGGATTAAGTTGATCTTTGGATAGTATTGTTTATGGTTAAAACATTTCTTAAGATTATTTTTGGAATATTATAATACTATAGTTTTAGGAAAAGGACAACCTTCAGGGTGGGGCATAACCCGTCGTGTCGGACAAAGCTGCAGGAATCGAACCCATAACCATAGTACGACAGTCCTTTATTTCCTACCACTAGCCTACAGTAAGTCCCTGGTTATTACAAAATAGTTTTACTAATCTAAATGGTATGTGTTAATATTTGGAACCTTATACAATTAGGTTAAATAGAATATTTTTGAGTTCTATTATCTTTTTGAGTGAAAGATGAGTTTGTGGTAGAAATTAGTTGAAGGTTGAAATTCTACTTGTCAAGAATAAATATATAAATACCTATATCTTATTCTATGAATAAATTAATTCTTAAACTTTATTAAAGGGATATTAAGACAAAAAATGTGTTATCCTAATACCTTATGTCTTGTTGAACTGATGATATTTTAAATCAACATAGATTGAAGGCTTTGAGGCCCTCAATTTTGACACTTGTTTGTGATTGATGACCTCAATCACTCCCTACAAATATTTAAGTTTTTCCTCCAATTATATGTCTTTAATTTCCATCAATTTTCTCCTTATCGAGGTCATAATTTGGTGGTGACTTTTTCATTTCCCTTTCCCTCTTATTAAGGGTAAATTTTATTAACCTTATTTCCGATGTGGGTTTTCCACAAAGGTATTTTCTATTTTCAATCTTTTATTTTCAAAGAAAAATTTCAAATTGCGAGGACGAAATTTATTGAAGGAGGGGAGAATGTAACACCACGAGCTTCCACGATACACTTCTCTTTCAATAATGCAGTAACGTGTGTTGTACGCAACCTCGAGTTCTAACAGACCACAACCAATCAAAGTAGTCGTTTTGAATAGTAATACCTAATTTTTTAAATAATATAAATTTTATTTTTCCAAATGGACTACTTTTTTGTTTTCGTAATATCAAAATTATCCTATGTTGAAGTTTTTGTTACTTTCTGAGAACTTCCAATTTTTTAAGAATAGTGAAAAAATACTTAAAACAACTTTTTTAATCAAAATAATTTATTGTGGTAAATTATACTATTTAGTGGTTTTAAAGTATAATTAGAATATATTTTTACCATTTTATCCAATGGTGGTCATTAGAATTAATTTAACATTGAAATTGGACATAAACAATTGCCAATCTTTTGATATAAATTGTTTCTTAAAAACACGCTATTTGTTGTAACAGTGGGAATTAATTATAAAATTAATTAATGCAACTTATATGTTTGGTATTTTTTAAAATAGACATCATTTTTGAATTAGGAAAATCAATTATATCTTAGGGTGAAATTTTGGCCTTATTCTGAAAAACTTCAATTTTTGGTGAATAGTAAAACCACTAAGTGGTTGTTAAAAAACTGATTTTTCGTTAAAATGAAACATTACCACTTCTGTGTTTTGAATTTCAAAAATCCAACATACATGGTTGTCATTATGAAGTAAAATGTGGTTCAATGAGATTAAAACAATTTTTTGGAAAATAGTAACTTTTAAGTTCTTAATCGCGATTAGAGGTAATTAGTGTAGTTTAAGGTAAAAATAATGTTTTAATAATATGATATGAGCTTGACACATGTCCTACCCTCATTGGATGTTCCATGGCCAACAAAGACAATCCATGGGTAAACTTGGGGACCCCATGGAGCCACTTTAGTTGGAAAATGACATAAATACCTTTTATTTAATGTTAAAGTAAAAAATGACACAAACATGAAATGTTTTACTAAAACAATTTTTACATGGGGTTATAAAAGTCACATTTTTTGACTATAAATAGTCATTGGAAATATAAAAAGATTTCCTACATCATATTAATTTTTTTTAATAATTTTTAGAAATTAAATAAATTAAATTATTTATGACATCATGATGATGCAGCGATGACCTCATTATTTAACGATTTAAATAAAATGAAAGGATAATATAAAATCTAAGGCTTACACTTGTCAAAAACCTATTGGATGAGGAGATTTATAACCCTTATCACCTTATCCACGAATTATATAAGTGTGGGAACTCTAAAATCCGAAACTCATTTTATAATAAAGTGACTTTTCTTTACTTTCCATGAGTGCCCCTCCTATCCACTTATAAAAGGCCCCCACCTCTACCACCTCATTCACACTTTCAAGCATTTTGGATCGGCCAACCTCTGCCAAAATACTCTCCCAACTTCCCTCCCTTACTCCTAGAAGCCTCACTTTGGGACGAAGTCTTCCCAAGGAAGCCTTTGGCTCAAATCAAAAGAGTTACCCAATTTTAAGGTAATGTCTTCTCTTATGTTATTTTGTTTTATTTTTCGTCTCCAACCCCTAAACACTTTTTATTAATTTCTTTTGTAACAACCCCAGTATCATTAATATACTAGGATGTTGTTATAAGAAGGATTCGAGCTACACTTACACACACCTACATCTAATGGTTAAGGAACATACTGTTTCTGTGGATGGCGAATTTCTGCCTCACGAAACGATGATTGTTCAAAACTCATATAACACCTTAAAAGGTGGCCATTAAGATGTCAATATATTTATATATTATATATATTATGTTTATGTTTTCCTTATGATTCTGTATTTCTCATTTATGGAATACTTTATGATTTCCATTATGGGTAAACGCGATAATTTCATTTTAAGAAGTGCGTACTACCGCCCCCTCAAAGTGATTTGAATCGTTAATGCCATATGTGGGATGTATAATGGATGGAGTAAATGATATTATATAAGATGTTATACTGGAATTATAATATACCTTTATATCATTATTATTTCATTAAATATTAAATAGAAATGAAAGTAGCGTTCATGCGTATGTACGGCTTACCATCTCCATGAACGGTGCATTTCATTTCTTACCTCTAAACGTTATGGAATATTATAAATGCATGTATATACATGATATATATGAGATATATGATATATATATCATGAATATAATTATGGATATAATGGATATATCACCACATGAACAACTTCTAATTATAAGAATGTTATTTTTGACTCAAGTACCTATGATCGACAAAATGACAGTTATAAACATAAATAATTACATAATGTTCATATCATGGTAATAAGGGAAATAAAAGGAATAATGAACATTAAAAAGGTTCTTAAGTAAATAGGAATTAACTCTAGTTTATTATTCAGTAGGTTAAAGAACGGTCGAGTCAGGACAGGACGCAAGGTAAGGGAATTTCTTAACTCAATTTCCATTCTTTGGGTTAATCTCCTACTTTCAAATTATGTCATGATATTATTATGTCCTATTTTGTATTTTTACTTTCTTTATGTGTACCTATAGTGAATAAACATAATAGATCTATTTTATTTTAAAAAATATCTTTTTAAGGACATCGTCTCAATCTCCTTTCATTGAGGCATATTTGGTTTTATACACAACTTTCTTTTATACGGTGTATAAACCCCTTTGACTTTTACGTTTATTTAAAAGGAATATTTTTTTATATGATGCGTTTTACTAAACGAAAAAAAGGGAATGTTTTTCTTTCCATACATATGCGGCGACAATGACTTCTCCGCCGCCGTGTCCAATATTTGAGTTTCGGCTTCCTCTACAAGCCATCACTTTTTTTTAATGAAAAATAAATACAAAGTTTTAACATTCTTTTATTTTGGTTTTGAAAGTGTTTTTATTATATCAATGTGTTTTATTGACATCTTGTGATTGAAATGTGGAAATTTTATGTTTCCTTTATGCATGTTTTATGTGATACGATTATGTTATGGTTTATGATATGTTTAAACCTATTCATATGAGGAATGCATTGGACATAATAAGTGACGGGTGGAGCCCGCTATAGCTCCTCGATGCATCGGTAGGTCTCATGAGACAAACTAGTTTCTTGGCACGAGGCCTTGACAAAATCTTATTTGTGGTCTTGGAACGAGGCCTTGGCTGCGTGGTTATGATAGTCCGGCATTATGCATTCCATCATTATGAAAGTGGTTATTGATATTGCATGTGATTATTCGACCAGTAGAATATCCATGTGGAGAAGTAAATGGAATTATCTCATTTTAATTTTTCCATATTATGTTGATGTTAAAGTTTAAAAGGCTTTTGTTTTAGATATACATTGCCTTAAATGTTTATGTTTATTTATGAAAGCTTCCGCAATATTTTTATCCTTACTGAGCATCTGAGCTCACCCATTTCTATGTTTTAATATTTTCTAGGATGTGAAGAAGTATTTTATGAATGACCTGCAGGGATAGTCAGAAGAGGATATGAGTGTGGACTATGGAGACTTTGTTATTGTAGATTTTCACTTTATGATGTAATGTATCATTTATGAATGTATCTAGTGTTTCCAAGTCTACTAAACTAATCGGTCTTTCAAGACTTGATCTTTTGTGATCATTCCAATGTTACGAAGTAATGCACCGACTCTGGGTAGATGGGGTCGGGGAATTACATGGATGACTCAAATATTCTTTTCTTATATCATTTCTAGTTTAGGTACTGTATTTTGGGTGATTTCCATCTGAATCTCTCAACCATCTCTTTTTCAATGAGATCTAGTTTTAGTCATAAAATTGGTGTTAAATTGGGATATATAAACTTGGATGAGAGAGAGTTCATCAGAGAATTATAGGTAGGTTTTTGACAACATATATCCCTCGAGTTCTATAGAGAGTTGTGCATGTAGGGTTTTGATTCTTACTCTATTATGATGTGTTCTTAGTTAAATTATTGTGATGTCTTGTTTAGGGTGTATAAACAACCTAATGGAACCCTCATGATCCCCAATGGATGAATTCAATAATATGTGACCAATGTAAGGTCCATCCATGGGGTATGCTCATGATCCCTTACATAGAGATTAGCTATGTATATGTGGGTATGTTGTGAGAGAAAATAGATCCCAAGGTGAGTATGATACTAATCATGATGGATATGAATGGGAGTCATATTAAAACACCTTGGGTGGGAAGTGACATATGTGGGGGTTTGGTTGGCTTAAAAAGGGGTTAAGTGAGATAAGAGGTAATCCTAATGGATTTGCTCTATACATGATTTTTCTTACTGGGATATGAAAGTGAATTGGTAAATGGGGATGAATGTTGTGGGTTACATATTAAGAATGTGTTAATGAATTTTTGAATAATGTTAAATTCCCAATCATTGATGTTGTTGTGATGTTGCCAATGAAATTTTTGATGATTGGTTTTGAATTGTGGTTGAATGTGATGAATGTTAAATAATGAATGTGTGAATGGATTGGTAGTGTGCAATATAGAATTTAGGTTCTATTCCCACAATTATAGTTTTGAATGAGGTTCCAAACTCCACCCAGTAAATGCATGGGTTAGGGAAGGGGAAAGAGTTCCATTCATCTAAGGGTTGCCTCCACCCAAAGTAAGGCTCCAGGGTGAGGATAATAAAAATTATTGTGATATAATTCCTAGTGAGATATGAATTTTTAAATTCTATGATGTTGTGAACGTGACCTTGACCAATCCTTTGAAAACATATATATGTTGAGTTGGTAAATAATGTTTCTTGGAATGAGTGTGGGTTATTATATTAGTTAACTATAAGAAAATAATTAAGCCCGACCGACTAATATGTTTCCTTTACTTGTTTTTGTTTACCAATTCATGCACTATCTATGGTCTGGATATTTTGTAGACACTATTGGTGGTGCACTACTATGTTAAACTCACACCCTACTTGGGCTGCCATTCGGTACCCATGTAGATTTCATGGATGCTGGTCAGGAGAATGGTAAGGGCCATAATCTTATAAATTTTTTCGGGATTCATGATGAGCATGGATAAGGATTAGGATGTAGTGTGAGGAATATTTTAGGGATTCCACTATAGTTCATCATTTCAGTTTTTGTTCACTTTTCACTATATAATGGCATGTCATAATTAATGTTGTTCGTGTTGTACATAGTCTAGAAACAGTTTATTTATGAATTATGATGTTTTTTATTGTGTTTCAACTATTTATATTTTTACTATTGTGGGTTACTCTATTAAAAAAGTGGTATATTCTACCCACGTGACTACATAGACCCCCAATGCTAGTCTGTAACCTCTAGCCTATGGGGAGGCAGGCTTTAGGCCATGCAACTACCCGGCTCAGGGAACCAGTTAGTAGCTACCAGGTCACATAGGTTAAAAAGTATAATCAAAGGAGGTCCTTCACCATTCATACTATTTGGGGATGGTAGATGGAGGTTAGGATAGTTTTAGGACCTATTAATGTGCCCGTTCTTGGGAGTAGCTAATGCTTGTATTGGGGAAAACCCATGTCATCCTTGGTGGGTATTGTTGTTATTGTTATGTGTTTCTACATTTGATGATATTTCACCATCGGGGGATTCACTTGTTATGTGATTTAATTATTTGGTTCTATTTAACTCATATCAAGAATGGACCATGTTTTTGCATTCATGAATCATCCTAGGAACCAAGAAAGTCACATGACATGCATCATGGTAGGAACACCAACTATATGAGTGTGTGGGATGTAAAGGTTTCCATTCATTATTTATTTTAAATGTGATGAATTTATTCCAAATCAGATGATGTGAATTGGTAACAAAGGGTCTAAAAAGGTTTGGTGATAATCAAAGAACTTTTTTAACAAGAATAGAAATTGGGTTAAGATGTTGTTAATGTAACATGGAATGTGGAATGGATTGAAATTTTGTAAGAAATATAGGGATGCAATTGTGAGAGTCAGTTAACAATGTTGGCCATGGTCCTAGGTGGAATAAATAAGGGTAGTGTCCCAGATGATACAGTTGAGATGGAATGGTGTATGAAAAATGCATGATTATGGGTCTTGATGAGACTTCCTGTGTTTTCCCTTATTTTCATGATATCTTTAGTGCATAGTTATAAGGCTGTGTTTGTAATTATTGGGAAATGTCACTGTGAAGACTCATGCTTTTTTGGTGACTAGAAGACATTGTCATGAATGATCTTATAGTATTAGAGTAGGGGAATTAAGTGGTTAAAAGTGTTAGGGAAGAGATGTTACATGATAACATCACATGTTTTATGCAAATGAAGTAATGATACCCTTGGTGGGATGCGCTGAGTACATACGAGATGGACAGAGAGTTTCAACTACAGCACCCTATTACCATTACTGGAAAGGGTGGGATATAGGAAGAAGTGTTTTGGATTGAGCTTACCCAGACTATTATTGATCATCTAGAGGCTTGTGTTGATAAGTGATTCATATTGGAAGCTTATATGTTGTTATTGCATGAGAAATGATTGTGGGACCACATGGTCCAAACGGAATAGGTTTTGGGAATGATATGGAAGAAATTCCATGAGATGTTTACTGATAACATCTGTACAGAGACCCTGAGATAGAAATAAGAGGTGGATTTTATGAGTTTGAGTCAAGGGGTGATGTGAGTGATGTATTACACTAGTCATTTCACTGATTCTTGCCACTTCATTCCCACTTTGACTGGAGATGAGGCAGCTATGGTGAGACATTTCTAGGATGGGTTGAGACACAAGATCAGGTATAAGGTAAATATATTTCATGTGAATATGTTTGCTAAATTAGTAAATTAGGCTCTTATCTCAAAGGTAATACTCAAGGGGGACTCTTGTAATAAGACTATGTGGGATGTTGGGCACACCAGTAGTGTGGTTACAAAGGAAAGGAAGTGCTTCTTTGGAAACATTCAGCGGGGAAGATGTTTGCATAGTAGATAGAAGAGGCGAACAACCTATGAGAGTGGTGACCAGATAATTTTCAATATGTGTGGTATGTCGGGGCACATTCATGGCTACTGTCCCCTACCAAAAACCGATGGCCGAGTGTGCAGAAGTATAGTCCATGTATAGAAGTTCTATAGGAACCCACGACTACTGGTAAATGAAGGATGTTAGAAGAAGATGTCGAGTGTAGGCAGGGGGTTAGTTACCCCATATTAGGATGGATGTTTGAATCTCTACAAGTTGTACCGGTATGGGTGATGGATGTGGAACTCTGGTGCATGACCATCCTTACAATTAGGGTAGTGCAACATAGGGTACCTGGGTTTGGGCCCAGGGCAGAGGGGTGGGTCTACACCATTTTCTTCTGACTATGCCTGAGGGTGGTGAGGCAGGATATTCGACATTTTTAGGTTTTATATTCATATCTTCCACACTTTCAAGTGCATTATTTGATACATGATATATGAATTCTTTTATTTCTACTCACATCATAGTGGTGTTGGGTTTAAAATGGAGAATGCATGTGGGGTAATGTAACTTGATACTCTTTTGGAGTAAGAGTCGAGAACATCCAGAAATGTAAGGTTTATCCTCTATATATAGGGGGTTATAGTTCTCTATGGGTTATGTTTGTTCTGGACATGTCATGTTTTGACTTTATTAGGGTCATGTATTAGTTAGTATTGTATCAAGCCCTCGTCGACTGTTTTCGACATTGGGTAACGTTTACATCTTTGGATGGAGACACATATGTCCTTTATTGTGAGTGGAATGCTTAATTGTTTTGTGCCATAAATTTTTTGCAAGAAGTTGGGATATATCATGGCCCACATATCCTGCCTTATGTTAAATTTTGGCAACAAGAAGTAGCCAATATTCCAACATGTAGTGGATAAGTTTGAGGATGTCTTTCCTGAGGACGTCTCAGGGTTACCACTCGAGGGAGATTTTGAATTCACAATTGAGTTGCTTCAAAGATAATAGGACATATTCATTACTAAACATTATATATCATCAGATGAACTCCAAGAACTGACGGTTATGTTGGAGGAATTGAATGAAAAGGTGTTTATCCATCCTAGTATATCACCTTGGGGAATGCCTGTGATTTTTTTCTAAAAATTTTAATTTTTCACATAGACTTTGTGTTGATAAAAAGAGGTTGAAGTAGATGAAATTGATGAACATATACTGTCTTCATAGAATCAATGATCTATTTTAATAGCTAAATGGTTCTTCAGCGTTTTCTAAGATTGATTCGAGATTGACATACCATCTATTAAGGGTGATTCCTTCGGAAAAAATGTGTATAACATTCCTAAGCTGGTATTTTTGTATATAATTTTTTTAATACCATTTGTGTAGACCAGTGTAAAAACTATTTTCATGGATTTGATGAAACCAATTTTTCACCCATATCTAGTATGGTTCATTGTTATCTTAGTGTAATCTAGGGAACAAGACAATCATTACCTCAATCATGACATAGTTATGAGTAAACATATTGAACATATTCTTTATTCTATGTTATAAAAGTGTCATTTTTGGATTTGTGAGGTTCAATTTTGGGAAACATCATCTCAGAATCATGTGTGTCGGTGGATCTAGAAATTTTACACGATGTGGTGTCCTGGGAACAACCCATGTGAATTTCCAATGATCAGAGTTTTTTTTATGGATAGTTATTATCAAATTTTCATGAAGGAAGTCTTTATTTTAGAAGAACCACCATCCAGTCTGAACTAAAAGGGAGTGAATTTTGATTTTTTAGGAGCATGTGAAGGTGATTTTTATGTGCTAAATAAGCAGTGGTGTACCGCACTGATTCTAGTATTACCTAAACTGAGAAATATGTATACCTAGTTTTTTAACAGTTATGGTGTTGTACTCGTGAAATTATAATGTAGGACGACTTGGTTGTTTTTTATGGGTTAATACAGTTGAGAACACATGAGATAAATTTCCCAACTCCTTACATTGAACTAGCTGCACGAGACTTTTCAATGATGTGTTGGAGGCATTACATGTTGGGAGAACCTTTTAATGTGTCTACTGTCGACAAAAATAATAATTACATATTTCATCAGTGGGATATGATTTTGTGATTGTGTTTGTGTGTTTAATACCAATAATCCATTGATTTTTAGTTAGTTAACACACAAGGAAAAAGGAATACTATTGATGATTCTCTGAGATAGAAAACATAGAACCAGGTTGTCTATAAATCATCATCAAAGTGGAGATTGATAACCATGTTTTCTGAGAGGCAAATTACGGTTCAAGAAAGATGAGGCAGCCAAATATTGCTTCCATAGTAGTTGAATCTACACATTTGAGCCATATTAAGGAGTGCCAGTTGGTAGATCCTAAGTGATTATCTTTGAAGGAAAGTCATAATGGTCGAGAGTCACAGTCGAGATTGGTTTTGGGAACTGATGGTGTTCCTCATGTTCATGACCATGTAGTAGTATTGGTAGGATTAATAAACGTGTTGATGCGTGAGTTCCATGAATCAAATTGGGAAGTACAATTTGGATTGACTAAAATGTACCATGACCTCCACAGGTGGTTTTGTTGTCCTGGAATGATGAAAAAAGTTGCGATATTTGTGGAAGGTGCCTTTCCTTTCAATAGTAGAAGGTAAAGCATCAACTTCTAAGGGGATGTTTGCTGTAATTTCTCATTCATGAGTGGAAATGGATTTAATTGATGATATCCTTCATGGTTGGTCTGAAAAGGATGCCTCAGAAGGGTGATTCAATTTGGGAGGTCATGGAACAGTTAATTAAAGTGTCTCATTTCAAGCTAATCCAGGAGACATTTACATTTGATCAGTTGGGTGAATTATATGTTTGATAGTTATTTCAGTTTCATGGTGTGATGAGCACCATGGTTTTGGATCGTGATCCAAATTTCACTCATCACTTCTGTTTGGGATTATAAGTTGTTCTTGGAACATAGGTGTTGTTGAGTAAAGCTTATTACCCACAGATGGGAGGGAAATCATAATGAATGATTCACGTGTTAGAGGACTTGTTGAGAGTTTTTTATTTGGATTTTGGTTTCATGAGGGAGAAACAATTAACTATAGTAGAGGTTGCCTAAAATAATAGATTTTGAGCTACAATTTATATGGATCCTTTAGAGGCACTCTACTGGAGACCATGTAGATATCCGAAATGTTGGTTAGAGGTGGGAGATTCTTAGTTTTTGGGACTGAGCCTCATGAGGTAAACGTTTGATATGGACAGTTCGATTCTGAAACATATGTAAACAGTGAATTGTTGGAAGTAGCCTTATGCAGATTTGTGTCACGAACCTTTGGAGATTAGGGAGGGTCATTGTGTGTTTTTTCAGGTGTCTCCATGGATGGTTCACCGTCGAATTCAGAATTAGGGAATGATGGAACCTAAGTATGTGGGGCCATTTGTGGTTGTGAAGAGGATCAGGCTGATGGATTACTGATTGGATTTCCACATCCTTATTGCAGGATGTGTTATGTGTTTATTGTTTCATAGATTTTGCAGTATCACCTGTATCCCTCTAATGCTCTATATGTTGATGATTTGGGCTTGATGTTGATGCATCATTCGAGGATCATGTGGTTCATGTCATGGAAATTAGTGGGAATGTTTTTCGAGTTATGGTTGTGACTATTTTCAAATTGATGTGGAAGCACAAAAATGTTCATGAGGAAACTTGGGAGTGAGAAATGAATATACATGACCAATGGATGAACCATTTTCGTTGCAACATAGTGATGCTCAGAAGATTGGCTCGAGGATGAACCATTATAATGTGAAGAGGTTTTATGATTCTGGATTTCTCCCTAATGGGTGTTCGACTTATGTTTTAGTTTATTCTCTTTATTTTGGTTAATTTACTACTTACATAAGTCCTTAAAGAGTCTTGGGGTGTTCAAGGGATCAAGACATGAAAAATTATTAAAACCCCATGTTTTGTAGGTAGATCATAGGGACAGTGCATGGCTAGTGATAACCATGAGGATAACCCAGGGAAACGGTTCAGGATATGGGATTTTGGAAACTAGAATCTGCATGGGTTGCGCTTGGTTTGGAAAACTGTGTGGGTAAATCGTGTGACCCAAAAAGTTTTAAAAAAATAAAAACTGTCCACTCTTTGGTTTTTATTATAACCCGGATTTTCCTCCTCCTCCCATGCAACCTTAAGAACAAACCAAAGGGTCTCAGATATTCCAAGGATCTATTTCCTTCAATTCTTGACTATTTGGATTACCATTGGATGTGAATTCAAGGATCAGGGTTAGTCTTAATCTTCTCCTCTATCTCTCTCTCTCTTCTGATTTAGGTCATGTATTCATGTATATTAACATTAGAATCCCTCAAACCTCTTTTTTGGGTGAGATCTACATAAGGGATTAAACGAGGTGTTGTATCGGGATCTAAGGCCTTGGTTGGAAGGGTGTTCATCAATAGATTCTAGGTTGTTGTTCTACAAGTTTTATACTGTGAGTTTTGTCGAGATTTTTTCATGTAGGGTTTTGATTCATAACTTCTTATGATGTGTTCTTCATGAAATTATTTTGATGTGATGTTCTGGGTGTCTAAACAACCTAATAAAACCCTCATGATCCCTGCAAGATGCATGAAGGAATATGTGACCTATGTTAGGTCCACCCATGGGGTGTGCCCATGTTCTAGGACATACAGTTTAGCTAATAAAATTTAGGTTCATTGTGCGAGAACATAAAGCCCATGTTGAATATGATATTAAGGGTGAAGAATGTGAATTGGAGTCCTAGTAAAACATCTTGGTTGGGAGATGACCTATGTGGGTGTTTCATAAACATAAATATTTGTTTATGTGAGATAAGGGATGATTCTATGGTATTATCTTTATACATGATTTGTATTTGTGGGATAGGAATAGGACATGGGAAATGAGGATGAAATTTTTTTAGGTTAGAAATGAATAATATGTTAATGAATTGTGGCATCATGTTAAATTATCATTCTTTGATATTGTTGTGATGTTTATAATGACAATAGAGATGCACGGTTTTGAATTGTGGTTGAAAGTGATGAATTTTAAATAAATCAAGTGAGAATGGATTTTTATTGTGGGTTATATACATGTGGTTCTACACTCTCGGGTTTAGATTTGACTAAGGTTACAAAATCCACCCACTAAATACATGAGTTAGGGAAGGGGAGATTGTTCTATTCCCTTAATTGTTGCATCCACCCAGACTGAGGCATCATGGTGAGGATAATGAAAATTGTTGTGTTATGATGCCTAGTGAGATTGGACTTGTTTAATTATCTCATGTTGTGAATGTGATCTTGACTAATCAATTGAACACATAATAACGGTGAAATGATAAATAATGTGTCTTTTAATGAGTGTTGGTTATTTTATTAGTTAAATAAAAAACATAATTAAGCTTGGACATCTAATCTATTTCCATTACTTTTTTTTACCATTGAATGCACTACTTATGGGCTAGATATTTGTAGACACCAATGGTGGTGGCCTGTTGAGTTGTACGCATACCCTTCTGGGGCCACCGTTAGGTATCCAGGAAGATTTCATGGTTGCTGGTCAGGAGAAAGGCAAGGTCCCAGTGCATGTGAATTGAGTTCGGATTCAAGATGAGCTTTGTTGAGGTTTGAGATTTATTTCTTAGTCTTTTTTGGGGATTCTATTATTTTTCTTTATATAATTTTTTTTTCTAATTTTAACTATAGTGTGGAATGACATACGAACTATTGGTCATGTTGTAACCAGTTTGGGAATGGTTAATGTTTTCATTGTGTTTGTTGTTTTATAGTGTTTTTGAAATTTATATTTTTACAGATATAACATACTTTGGTAAAGGGGGTATAGTCTCCCCATGAACAACATAGACCCTCACTGCTAGTAGGCAACCTATTGCATACGATAAGGCATTAATGATGTCATGTAACCACCTGGATTGGGGAACCGGTTAGTGGATCTTGGGTCGTGGAAATTACACCTATATAGAACCATCATTAAAAATCATTGAGAAGGAAATAATTCTTCGTATTTTGAATCGACCCCTGATTTTGTACCTGTGCAATGTTGATGAATATTTTTTAGCATTTATATCTCAATCATGGATATTATTTCCCTATGAGAAAGCATATATATCTGAAATGATAGTGTCTAAGGAAATAATAATCATTGAAGACATGACCATTGTGAGGGAATATGTAGATGTGTTTCTTGAGGAATTTCATAGTCTTCCTCATATACTAGATGTTGAATTTTTTCTCGAGCTTATACAAGGGGAATTACCATTATCCAAGAATCCTTGTAAAATTTATGTTGTGGAATTTGAGGAGTTGAAGAAACAACTACAAGAGAATCTGGATAAAGGTTTCATATACCCAAGTTCTTCACCATGGGATACACAAGTCCTCCTCATCATCAATAAATATGGGTTAATAAACCATTGCAATGATTTTTGTGAATGTAACAAGATGAAAATAAATAAAAAGTATCATCTGCCTCAGAATGATGACTTGTTCGATAAACTATGTGGATCACAATAAGATTCCATGGTACTTCTGTAGTTAGGATATTACCAGGAAACAATGAATAAGGAGGACATCCACATTACTACATTTCATACATGGTATGAGGACAATGAAAACATATTACTTCCTTTAGGACACACTAATTAGATAAAAATATTTATGGAAATGATGAACAATGTGTTTATATATTACCTCAACAAATATTTGGTAGTATTTATAATGATATTATAATATACTCGAAATGTTATTAGAATCATGAGTTTTATTTGAATATTGTGCTCAATATATTGAGAAATGAAAATATTGATTCCATGTATAAAAAAAGTGAGTTTTTATTGAAGGAATTCATTTTCTTGGTTCATATCACCACATGAAATGGGATATCAATAGACCCTTTGAAAACAAAATCAACTTAATTATGGTTGAGGCCGTCATATGTGACATATATCTATAGTTTACTTTAGTAATCCATGTATTATCGCTAATTCATGATAATATTCTCATTATTTTGAAACCCTCTCTCAAAACTAACTCAAAAGGGAGTATAGTTTTCTTCAAATGATAAATGTAAAGATAGTTTAAAAGAGGTTAAATGGAGAATTATCATAACACATGTTCTCGCACTATCCAAAAGTGGAGATTTTTTCACTGTATTCAGTTATGCTTTGAAGAAGGGTATGATATGTGTGTATATGAAAAATGATATCCATTAACTATGCTTAAATTTTGTTGAATGTTTATGAATAGAACTACCCAACACATGATCTAGAGTTGGCTGGGAAAATTTTGAATTTTAAAATTTTAGTAGAATTATCTCGTTGGGGTAAATTGTGCAATATATATAAATCCCAAAATCCTCAAGTATATATTCTATCAAAATTAGATGAATATTCTATAATTAAGATGGTTAAAGACAATAAAAGACTATGATTACTCAATTCACAACCATCTGATGAAAGGGAATAAATTGGAATAAACTCTACGAAGAATGGATCTGGAAATTCTATAATTTATGAGAATTGAGAGGGATCTGATATTATTAGATTTGTAACGAATGGACATGAGAATAATAAATGAATTAACATCATCAATACTATCTGAAATGATTTTGGAACCATATCTT
The DNA here is from genome assembly GCA_963277665.1 of Viscum album. Taxonomy (NCBI): domain Eukaryota; kingdom Viridiplantae; phylum Streptophyta; class Magnoliopsida; order Santalales; family Viscaceae; genus Viscum; species Viscum album. The sequence goes on along the minus strand of OY728133.1, from coordinate 2,055,853,530 downwards.
ATGGGGAGGTTAAAGGATTCTCAATGATTTGATGTGGGAATTTAGAATAAAGTGTAAATAATAAGGAAATGGAAATCCCCAAGGATCAATGTTAATGATAAAGGTGTTGTGATATTTGGGTCAAGATTATTTATACAATAAATTATTGAGTTATTGAAGGATTTGGTGGATGACAGACATAGATCAACCCTCTCTATCCTCCTTGGATGAACAAATATGAATTTAGATCTTTGAGAACCCTATAAGTTGGAAAATATGTAGAATTATATTGTACAAAGTACATCATGTCGTATTGTATTTTAGAATGTTAAAGTGGAAAGGAAAAAATCCAAGGGTTTGATGAAACCATTACCCATATCTACATGGAAATGTGAAAACAACACTGTGGACATTGTCACTGATCTTACAATGAAATCCAAAGGGAATAATTCTATATGGGTTGTGGTGGATCATCTTACAAAGACTTCATACTTCATTTCGATATGATATAAATTATCACTAGTTATACCTGCATGAATATACATTAGGTAAGTGGTCAGGATACATGAAATACCACTATAGATTAGATCTGATTAATATTCAATATTCACCTATATATTTTTGAAGATTCTACTGCACACTCAAGAATACTGAGTGGAACTTATCAGGCCCTATCTCCCTCAAACTAATGGAATATATGAGAGGACTATCTAGAAACTTAAGGACATGGTGAGTGAACTATCAATGGACTTCAAAGGGAGATGGGACCAACATATTTCTCTGGTCGAGTTCTCTTACAACAATAGTTTCCTCACAAGAATCCAACTGGATCCTTTGAAACCCTTTATTGGAATAGGTCCATTACACCTGCTTGTTCTGATGAATACGGGGAACAAAAACATCTTGATCCAAAAGTGTTCAAGGAAATGTTTGAAAAGGATAAGGCTATACAGTAGCACATCAAGGATGATCATAGTAAATAAAAGAGCTATATTGACAATCATCGATGAGACATGGAGTATTATGATATAGACATTGTATTCCTCTATATATCTCCATTGATGAAGTTGATGAGATTTGGGAAGAAGGTAAACCTTAGTTCAAGACACATTAGGCCTATTAAGGTCCTTGATCACATCTAAGAAGTGGACTATCAACATTCACTCCCACCTAACCTATCTCAAGTTAATGATGTATTTCATGTATCACTCATGATAAAGTACATACCTAACCCCTCACGTGTACTCAATACATATTTTTTACCATTAGAGAATGATATTTCATCTGAGGAGCAACTAGTGAAGATCTTAGATCATATAGACAAAGTTCTATGAAATAAGACAATTCACCTAGTTAAATTGAGGTGGAAAAACCAAATGTTTGAAGAATCAAAGTGGTAACTAGAGGAAGTAATGATATAGGATTACTCTCATCTATTTTAAGGGAGATAAATGAAAATTTCAAGGGATTAAATTCTCTAAGGGGCTATTTTTAATAAATTGATTTATTATAAATGTCGTTTTCCCTGTGATTTAATTAAATGTCTTATTATGTAATATGGTTATAGAAAATATATTCAAATTATTTTTTATCTATTTCGATTTAACCTACCATTAAAAATATAGTCAATTTTAATATAGTCGTTTAATAGTTATCACAGGATTAAAATAAATACAGGGCTTTAACATATCCAATTAACACCGAAAAAGGAAGAGATAGCCTCATCTATTAAAGTTGTACCATATGAATCCCATTTATTTGAGATTTTTAGGGAGATAAAATAAATGTACATTTAACTTGACCTAGAATAATATGAGATACAATAATATAAGCATTAGTGAAAACGTTTGTTTGATAATTTCATTCTGTTTTGGATTGTGGCCTAAAAATGTTCATCGAATGGCCCAATGAAAGTCTCACGGTCATGCACCTCACTCATAGGGAATATGTCGGTGTAATAAAAGGGTATGTATCATGAAAATAATTCTAAAAACATCTATATTTTATAGAATAATGAATTTATTTTCATTATTATTATTACATTATAATTGGTTTTTTGTTTTTATTCAAGTAAGAACAAAATGAATTTTCGTGTAATATTAAAATTAAATTAAGGGATTAATTTTTCATGAGTTAATTGATTATTAAAATAAATTCAATTTTTTAAAAAATTATTATTAAATAACTTTGTTAATTATAAATGTTCATATATTTTTCATGAAGTGAAATGTACATTTTATAAGGGTTTAAAATTCGTTATTGTCAAAACAAATCATTTTATCAATAACTGATAAATATTATATTAAAAGTAAAAATGAAAATATTTTAATATAATTTTTAGATAAAATGAATATTATTTTTGGAATCATAACATCAAAATTATATAATGGAGAATTTTTCCAAAATTTACAATACATTGTCATTTTTTGAAAATTATTATATACTAAATAAATATATGATGCATTTCATGGAATAATAATGACCCAAAAAAGATTAATAAATACTATAATGGGATTCCTTGAGGAAATATATGTATTAATTTTGAAATAATATGATATTAATTTTACTTTATTAATTTTATTAAGTTGATATGGATCTTCCAAAAACATTAAATTTGTTTTATAGTTATCAATTCATTTATTTAAGAGTGTGACTCACCTCAACATAAGAAAGGTAATTATTTTAATTTGATCGCCCCATTGACAAAAAAAATAAATCAAACCTCACTAATTTGGAAAAAAACCATGTGAAAAAACAATGGTAAGGATTGTGGTGGGAAATATTTTATTTTGTAGTGTCTAAAACTATAATATTAAATAAATCCACATCTTTTACTATATAAACACACACCATCTCCCACCTATATTCACTAAAAAACTTGGAGAATAAACTTAATCTGGCCTAATCTCACTATAACCATCCCAAGGATCCCCTAATATCTCAATAATACCTTTTCAATCTTCTGTTGTCATACTTTTATGTTAAGGGATCATCCCTTTCTCAATTTTATTGAAGAATCTAGTCTATGTAATGTCCTTTTATTTTTTTATTCCTAATAATAGATTATGTTTTCTTAAATCCCCCTTAATTAACTTTTGATTTATAAATTTTTAGATACCCATTTATCTCTCATTAACCCTATTAAGAACACTCGTTTCTATGATGAAATTTCAAACATGTTATCTCCACTGTCTTTTTTTAAGGTATCTTTATCTTGTTAGGATCTTTTTTCAATTAATAATGATAGGGTATGATTTTTCACATCCCTATTCTTAAATTATTAAATATAAATAACGATATAACCTTTTATCTCTCATTAATCATTCCAATGTACACCTGTTACCATTCAGATGTATCTTAAGCATACTTTCTTTTCCCTTTTTCTTCAAGCTAACTTATTATTGTATACCTTTTTCGCATTCTAAATGCTTTTACATGAAATTATAGTAATCTATTACTATCCAATTAATCTCTAAATTATTATATATTAATTTCTATATCATCAAACCATTTTGATTAATTCTTATGCGACGTTGTTATGATGCCAAATTTCCACATCGATTTTCAATGTCAAACCAATTATATAGTGATTTTCGTTCACATGACCAATAAAGGGTGTTCACTTTTATGCGCATAAAAATCATTATTGGAGACATATATGTATTTATTCTACACTCTTTGATAGTTAAATAAATTATGATGATTAATGAATCCATGTTTTATGGTCTTTATAGAACACTTATGCTTTATAATGAAATGAAAGTGACGGGTGAACCTTGAACTATATAGAACATAAATGAATTGGTTATGTTTAGTATCATGAAAAATCATTTTTGGACAGGTATGCACCGGATTCCATAATGGGAATTTTTCACCATGATTTCTTAGTGGTTTATCCTTGACCTATAATGTTCTTTTTGGTTGCCACATTTCCCATGATATGATTATCATGCAATATCATGCCTTATTATTCATGTTTCTTTTATACATCATTGATACGCCTTGTATAACATGTATTATGATATTCATATTATACAAAATTTATTCCATAAATTGAAATTATGTTGCACCCATTTCTTATGCATTTCTTATAGTTATCCAATATAGTTCTATGCTCAATAACATTAAAAAAGTTTTCAATATTGATGTTTTAATTCACAATTAATGTTTTTATACAATGTCACCAATTCCAAAGGACACTAGAATTCCCAATACATTTGGTTGTATTTTGTGTAGTTTTATATAATTATATCATATATTTAAGGTTAATAAAAATAAGTGTCTGTATAATATATTTATTCCTTATACTTATAATATATTTAGTGTATAATAGAATCATATCTCTTTGAGGGGGTGGTAGTCCACAATTCTGAATTGAAATTATCTTATTAAAACCCAATAGAATGTAAAAGAAAATTTGTCCTAAATAAAATATATAACCTTAAAAAATAATAAATATAATATATTACATATATAATCATTGATTCTTTCAAAATTCCCACTATGATATGTGGTATGTAAAATTGAACAATCATCGTTTAGTGAGGTGGTAGTTCATTATACACGAAAACAGTATATTTGTTATCCATTAGATGAAGGTGTGTATAAGTTTTAGTTGAAAACATAATAAAAAAAATTCATAGTATATTTTTGATACTATCGTTGTTATTAAAGGATTGAATAATGTAATTGGATGGGGTGTCGAAGTAAATAAAATTAATGAGCCCGAGAGAAGACGTAACCTCTATATCTATTAACTCCTTTTAATAATGCGAAAAGGTTTATTTGGATAGAATAATGTCCAAGGGATGTCATATAAAATGAATTTAGTGAGGTTTTTAAGTTTATCAGGATCATATTGGATGAATAAAAGTGGTTCTAGAGTTTTTAAGAAAAGGGATTTTAGGGGGCTATTTATTGGGAAAGAGGAGTGGCACTATTGTATATATTTGTGAAGATAATTCCACATATGTTTTTTATGTTGGTAGTGGGTAAAATAATGTCAAAAATAGTATAAAAGGGTAAATAGGGTTGAAATTTCTGCATTAAATGAATTTTGGAGAATTGTTTTGATCGTTTTGTGTCTTAATGTTATGTTTTAGTCTTTTAATAAACATAATTTAACCTTAATTATTGTAATTAATTTTAATCACATTCACAAATAATATTTGTAAAAAAACAATTTTGACATTTTTAGACATTATATATTATGTTCATTCCAAATATCGAATCCATTTTCCCAAATTATAATCATATAAGTGGAATAAATTAATTAAAAATTTATCCCGTTGATGGGACTACACTGGGGGTTTTTAATTTAAAATTGATCTCATGTTTTATAAGTATTTACATTAAATTTCAATGTGAAATTATTTCAAATGAACTTAATTTAATTAATTATAAAATCATTATAGACTTAATCTTCTAAATAAATTTTAAATATAATTTATCCTTATAAATAAATTAAATGTAAAAGCCTTTCTGCCTTAAAATCCATTATTTTCAATTATTCACTAAATAATAATACCTTACAAAAAAATATAAAATATTTATCCTAACCTTATTATTATAAATACTATCCTAATGTAAATTTTATTTTTATATATTTAATCTATAAAATTTCAAAAAATTGGATTTAAAATCGGTTCTCCCTTAAAATCCCATAGAAGTACCTTTATAATAACATAGGTTTTATTTCATAAAATTAGGTTTGTTCTTAACTTATTTATATCCAATATATTAGATAAATACTAAAAATATTTTTATTAAATATATAACATATATATTACATTAATATATACCACTAATTATATTTAATTTAATTTATTAGTGTGATAAAACTTTGTGACCATAAAAAAATTTCTTTTTATATTCAATCGGATTTCATATTCATTTATAATTAATTAGTAACCTGTGAATTCATCTTATATTGTGTAAATAATATACTTTCATAAAATAGTAAATACTATTCATAACCTATAATTTAAAATCATCGTTATATTTTATTATATTAAATTATCATATTTTAATAATATATTTTTGTTTGGTGAACCGTGGTCTTGCATGTTATGCTAGCCATCAAGGATAGTTGTTGTTGTGTGTAAATCATGAAAACCTCAGGGTTTCATGTAGATAAATATAATGGTTATATTTCATTTTTTTCATTATTAACATGGTGTTTCATATAAATATATATTAATATAGTTCTTTAATATAAAATAAACTATCTGTAGTATTGCTTAAACTGAAAAATATCAATATGGATAAAATAATTCCAAACATATATTTCTAAAAATATAAAGTTTTTACATTATAAAACCATTGATATTAAATTTTCAATTAAAATTAATACAATTTTTCAATGGATAAATAATTGAAACATTGATTCATATAATCCTACATCATAAAAATTAATATTAAAATTTCCCTTTAAATGGGAATGTTGGACACATAATAATTACACAAAGTAACATATAACTAGGTTCTAACACAGGGGAACATAGTTAGAAATTGAAAAAATGGACATAAATGAAAAATATAACTATCATGTTCTAATGTAGAGTGATAGATAAAAATTTCATGAGAATGATAACAATAAAAATACCATAAATATATGATGAACCAAGGGACCATATTCTTCATCAAATATAGAGGTACTTGGACACCATGTTTGGTAGAAAGATTGTATTTCCTGAAGTTTAATAATTTTTATGAAAAGATATTCTTTGATTATTTCAGGAAATCCTCGCCCATTGTTTATACTTAATCCACTTCACCTATTTCTCTAATAAAGATGGTGAATTATTTATTCCCATATGAGTAAGAGATCAGGATTTAAATGATTCTCCATCCCATATATAATCAATTATGATCAAAATCATGTTTTTATAAGAGTATGTCCAATATTTTTAAATCCTCATTCGGTAAGATATTACATTGTTCACACTACCATAATTCAATGTTTAACATAAAATTTCTATTAAATTTATAACCTGAATACCATTCCGAAATATGAAAATTTAATTCTTTATAATGAAAGAAAATAAATCAAATTAAAATTGATCACCCATAAATCACAATGTTTTATATATTTATCACATTACAAAACTATGAATAATCTAATTGTATATTACTTTGAAACATAGATATAACCCTATTTACCTTAAATCATTTTGGAACACCTGCATAGTTTCTAACTCCAATGATTACTGGATATATTATTTAAATCCAAGAAGTTTCCAAATTTACTATCCATGACAGAAATTTTTTTCAATGATCATTTCCACGAAAAACCTTACTATCCAATTAACTTATTCATATCCAACATATAATTATCCAAAAGATCATTATCTAAATTTAAGGAATTATTTAATTTTTACTACCTTCCCTTAATTAAAATATCACATTTTCATGAAATAAATTTTCAATATAATTATCACCATTAAACATCAAATCTTCAATCCGTAACAAAAACATATAATAAAAATAATTATACATTTCCTAATTCGTATAACAAAATCTTTGAATTCCAATACATAAATACTTCATCTATCAGACATTATTCTTAACCCATTAAATTGGATTCATCATCTTATTCCTTAATACATATTACCTATAATATGAAATATGATTCTGGTCTAAAGGTTCATCAACCTCAATATAATAACTATTCTTACGATCAACATATACAACACTAGAGGAACAATACATACCTTTCTTATGTCATATGTTGTGTCTTTAACTTTAGAAGTATAACTAATACAGATACCACCTTCCTGATTCTCATTATAAGATTTCCACTTGGAATTTTTTTAAAATTACTATAAATTACACATCTGAAACCTTATATTTTAACCATTCTTATTCTAGTGCTCTCCATTGAATCAAACAATAAATCATAGTGTGTGAATCATTTATCATATTAGGATACCATATAATCATGAAAAGTTACATATAGGGTGACTAAATCATGGATAATACTTCTAATATATGAAAACATAGTTTAATCCAATGTTATTCATATCCAACTTATATTTAAATCCTTAATTATGGGTTTTCAAGAATTTTTTAATTTCCCAATCATATCCTCTAGGAGTGTCAAACCAGGTTTGTAGTAAGGCCCATTGTTATGTACCACATTATCCTCTGTCGGTCTCGGATCATCTTTTTGGAGTGATTACCATATCTATATTTGTGCTGGAGACACATCCACATGTAGTGCCCTAATAGGGATGTATTTTTAGGAAACCAGTTACTATATACTTTTCTAAAATTCAACGAAATTTTTATAAATGGTAACTCACCATTATACTTATCCTTACAATGTTTCCTAGATACATTCTTATAAATATATCTTGGGTTATTGGTAATTTTTTTCAATCCGTGTTTAAAATGTTTTACTAATCCGTTCCCTTGATACCATTTATAACAACCCGGGCATAATGTACATAGATATTTCATCATTTTATATGAATATTTATTATATTATAAAAATACATACCTGAGGACCACGAATGTTTTTTGTGTTTGGAAAAATTTAAGAAACAATATTATATCGTTGTGAATGATCATCGTTATCTCCCATAAAGATCCCCACCATTATTAATTCTACCAATAACCATTTTCCATAACCCGGGGAAAGGAAACATAAATAGTTGTGGTCTTAAAGGCTTAGTAATTGTATGAAATGGGGACATTTAAGCATAAATATGAACATATGGGTATGATAATGTGACCGTAACATTGGGAGATCATGACTTGCATATAAAAGATCATAAAAATGAGTTATGGGATAAATATTATCATTTCATAAGACATGAATCATATTGAAATAAACATCATTAGCCTTGAAATCATAAATTGTGAACAATACATAGGATTTGTGGAATACATATAACAATATAAAATTTTGTGTCAAGGCTACTACCAAGGCCTTTATAACATGTTACACATGGGATATGACCTATGTAATTTCTTCATGATTTTTCTAGAATCTCGTGTACCCTCTATCATTTAGGATTGGGCTACAACCCATATAGTTTCATGTTTTAGATACTGGTATATAACCCATGTACCCTCTTTCATTTAGGATTAGGATACCACCCATGTAACTTCTTTTTTTCAGGCTTGGGATATAACCCATATAACCTATTTCTTTTAGTCATTGCCATAACCCATATTCCTTATAGTTATTTTACATGGGTTATAACCCATCTAAACTATTTCTTTTAGGCTATGGATAAAACCCTTATACCATTTTTTTGGGCTTCATCTTCAACCCATGCACCCTCTTTCATTTTGGCTTGGGAAACAACCCCTATACCTTTTTTGGCTTGTTCTACAACCCATGTACCTTTTTTTAATCATGGGATAAAATCTATGTACCCTTTTATCTTATACACAACATATAGTTACCCAATTCATTGGTAAGAGATAAAGGTACCATCCATATCATAATAAAATCATTCATATATGTTCCATAAGATATTAACACATTAATCCTATCATAAACGATAAAAAATATAGGATTCAAAAACATCACATCCTAACCTAGGAAAATAAATAGGTTTCTTAATCAATTCATTATCTTATAACCAATAAAATTATCGGGTTTAAAAAGAATAAAATTCATGGATGTAAAATGGGTGCCTTAAGAATAATTCGATCAAAACATTAATCAGTCATGAAATAATATGAGTGGAACCATTGGATAGATTCTTATAAGGGTGTGACTAAGATCAATGGATGTTATCATATATGGAAAATAACATGGATGTATATTATTAAACATTTCATGAGGTAAATATCATTTCTTCTATGAAAATGAATCATTAATACATGAAACCTTTCGAAATAACATTTTCCTTAAAAACATAATAAAGAAGCATTAAAAAGTTTGGAAAACCATTTCCATGAAAAAAATATTTTATAATAATACAATTAAAAATTATCATTTTATACAGGAAAATAAATCTTCAAATAAATGATGATGAGTAAATTCATACATGTCATACAATGTTGAAAGAACATTGTTTCTAATGGTAGAAACACTAGAAAAATGAATCATTCAGGAAGTGACAACAAGATTCTTTGGAAAACACAGGTAAATGACAAAAATGGTAAACATTTATTTTCATTATCATACAATATTAGTAGATTATTTTTGGAACCCCTTTTTGAAATGATTTGTTTGAAGGAACATAGATTTATAACTGAGAGAGGGTAAAGTTGATGATTCTCAAAATATATTATTAACTATCTTATGTACCAATGATTGAACAAATGATTCAAATAAATGAATATACCTTGAATAAACAGAAGAGAAGAAATTTCATGAATATTCTTGAGTGATGGGACACAATATTTAATCAATGGAAGTATAATAAAAAACAATCTTGAAAAGCAATGTGATGGCCTCAAAACAATATTATATCATGGAAACATAGGATCATACAATCCAGGTAAGAAAATAAAATTAAAATATTATTAAAATATCATGAAAAGAATAACGTTTATAATATAAAAGTTAAAATAAAAGTATATACACATTGATAAATAATATAGGTTCATAACAAAACATGATACTCAATGAAGGTAAATTAAGACAACTATTTTAATGATTTGGTAACTTTTGAAAACTAAAACCCATGAAAGAAATATCATAAAATGGATATATTAATACCCATTAATATATTTATAATATACATAAAATAAAATCAGGGATAGAATATACACCAAACAAAATTACATTGTGGGGAACAGAACATGAATCTCAATGTAATAAAAAGAAAGATGAAATCCCCTTACCTTGTGTCTTGACTCTCATAGTACTCGTTCAAACAAACTATATAAGATATATAAATTTACTATAAATATTTAAATAACCATATTTTTATATCTAATACCATATATGGTTTTACTGTGACATTATATTAAACAATTTTTAACCATCCAATGTTAATATTTTACTTCTGATAATATTCTCTATGTTCATTTCATGTGTCTTAATTTGTTATATCGTTGGTCCTTATACATATATAATGATTAATGAAGGAAAAAATATAAATATAATTTATATTCAGTATATGTGTATTATAATTATCTATATAACATATAATTATGAAACATAATACACTATTCAGCGAGATGGTAGGACGTATGTATGTATGAATGTTATTTCTGTTTAATTATTATGTTGAAAGAATGTAAGTAAAAGACAAATTTATATATATATATAATTATAATAGAATATTTATTATAGTATATATTCCTTATATATTCACTATATCCACCGTTTTTAAAATCCATGTAGTGTAAGAATGAATCGTATCGATTTAAGGGGGCGATAGTCCACACTTTCTCAAAACAATCTATCCTATTAATACCAAATGGAAAGTAAAAAAATATAATCATTGAACATGAAATAATGGAGATTCAATAAATAATGAATATAATATATGAAATATATAATTAGTGTTCTCATCATAATATCAAACATCAGATGTGGTATGAAAAAAATGGAAATCACTATTTACTGTGGTGGTAGTTACTGAAACCTGTTTTTTTCATTTTCAAATAGCCGGTTTTTGGGTAATTAGTTCCCATTTTCAAACACTTCCAAATTTAAAATTTAAAATTCAACCCCAATAATCATCATCAAAAATATTACACAGAACGCCACACACCTCAGGATGTACTACCACATCGAACCTTGCAACCATTTGTCAAGCTACCCACTAAAGTGGAGAGCCGGCGAATCTAACCACAAGGGATCCCTACCCTCGCTTCATGCACCATCCATCAAATCCTTCATTGTCACATTGAAGCCTTCGTCCATGTTCACTGGCGAGAACCCCCCACCCCCCTCGTCGTCATCTCCACAGATTCAACGACCCATCAAAAATAATCACCACTCACTTAATAATTTCCATAAACACCAATAAAGTAACCCAGAAGAAACAAAAACCATAAAATCATCGTCTTTATCACTGCACACCAATCATTTAAAAATTCTTATCAACGGAAACAACGATGTTGCCTGTAGAAGGACCCAGTACGTCTCAAAGCCACCAAATCATAACCACTAAACTAAGAGAAATCGCCAGATCAATGATCAAAAACCTTTAAGAGCTAAGAAATAGGCCCCACCTCTGCCTTTAGACCCATACCTAAATACCAGATCTACCAAAAGAACTCTCATACATCTAGAAACGAAACGACACCCCCAAATTGCTGGATCTGAAACCCGCACCATTATATGCATCACACCACATTGAGAAAACCTAGACGAATCCTTAGGATATAGTGGTATGGAGGACAAGAAACGATGTTGTACACCGAGGATGAAAATTAGTATGTGCGAAACTGCCACTGTGAGAAATCGAATCATAAGGGCACTGAGAGGATTTTTGATGGGAAGACTGGCCTATTGGGGACCGGATATGGAGGTTTGTGTATGTTTATAATGAAACCATAGAATTAAAGAATACTAGTATATTTATAATATATGTGTTTTTATACATGGATTTTATAATGATAGTGGAGGTGGTGGATAAGGGAAATAAAATAAGGGATCTTGAGATAATACGTCCCCTCTAAATCTGATAAATTCTTTTGGTTTGTGCCAAAATGAATCCATGTAATGATGTATTCCCAACATAAGGATTTTAGAATTATGGTATGTATATTTTTAATTTTTTTAAGAATATAATTACAAAACCTAAAAACATTTATTGGTTTCATGATGATTGATAGGTGGTGGTCATTTAAAGGGAAAGGAAAGTGTCACTCCTGTAAATAGTTGAAGACAAAATTCCACACACGTTTTTCATGTAGCAAGTGGATCAAATAATAATAAAAATCCTATAAAAGGGAGGATAATGTTGATATATGACTATATTATAGATTTAGGAAAAAATTATAGGTCGTTGTGGGCCTTAAGGTCATAGATTAGTCCCTTATTAAGCTTATTGTAACCTTAATCGATATAATTATTTTTAATCACTTTCACTAATCCTTTTGGTAATTTTTTTTTTCAAATTATTAAACATTATAATATATGGTTATTATAAATTTGGAATACATATTTCCATATTTCTATAACATAAGTTTCAGAAATTAATTTCAAGTAAATCACGTTTATGGGATAACACTACAGTGTTTTAATGTAAAAATGATCAAAAGTTTGCTTTGTTTTTTCATCAAATTTTAGTGTCAAATTGGTTAAAATGTCATACATTTGAATAATTGATAAACAATTTTCTATTTAAACTTATAAAAAAAATTTAAATATAATTTATCCTTATAAATATATTCAATGAAAGAGCATTTTTGACATAAAATTCAGTATTTTTAACTCTTCATTAAAAAAATTTCCAAGAAATACCGAAGAATTATCATAAACCTATTTTTTTAGGTTTTTAATCCAACTTTATATTGTTTTTGGAAATATATTGTCTATAAATGTCCAAAATTTTATTTAAAATTGTTCTTCTATTAAAATATGTTAAAACTACCTTTAAAAAAATATAGGTTTTAGGCATAAAATTTTGTTTTTTCAGATCTTATGTCTATACAATTTATTGGATGAATACCAAAAATATTTCATTGAATATGTAACATATATATTAAATTAATATCTCTCTATAATTATATTTAATTTAATTTTCTAGGGTAAAATAAATTTTTGATCATAATAGTATTACATTTATATTCAATTGGCTTTCATATTAATTGATAATTTATTAGTAAACTATGAATTCATATTATATTTTTTAAAAAATATATTTTCATAAATTTGTTAATTATATCCATAAATTTAATTTAACATCGAGGATATATATAATTATTTTAAATAATTATAGTTTGACATAATAATATTTTTTGGAAACCCTATGTCTTGCGTGTTACTCAAGACATCAAGGATAGTCATTATTGCATTTAATGCATGCTAACCTCATTCTTACATATAGAGACAGGTAAAATGTACCTTCAATTTTTCTGATGATTAACATGGTGTTGCATATTTCAAAATCCAAACGTTATCCATTAAAATAAAATAAACTATCATTTGTGTTGCATAAAATGAAAAATATAAAAAATGATAAATTAACTCGAAAAACATCATCTCAAAAAATATATGGGTGTTACGAAACCTATCCTTTAATAACAAATATAAAGACCCAATATTTTTATTCATATATATTACATCAAAACTGTTCAATATTAAATTCATTTCACAAATACATACATGATGATCATAATGGTTTTTGTGTCCTTTGAAACATGGACAGAAAAACAACTTATAAATATGTGAACTACATCATCACCCAGTAAGTTGTTCATAAATATAACACTTATTATCCATATCATAGATAATACATATCTTTTAACATTGGAAATGGATATATAAGAATGGGTGTGCTTAGATACATAGTATGTGTAAACATCAATGACCACTTTATCATGACATAGTCATAAGGCGATGATAACATGACTATAAAAAATGAAAACAATACCCAATATATATAAGATTACAACTATTAGGTATGAACAAATAATGGTATTTTATGTGATAGGAATCACATAGAATCCATGAACATGATCCATGATAATATATAATTAAAAAAACATAGATTTAATGCTAACTCATTATCGTAAAAAAATTATTTTAAATAGTACTCAATGATTTTTAATGAGAATATAATAGTGGATTGAGTTTACTACCCAAACCATAATTTTAGACATGGTTGGCTCCCATGACTGCCATTGTCGATGAATTTCATTCCTAAAATATATTCAATGTCCATTGAAGTCTTTTCTATCCCAAGATAAATCAATTTTTTTTTTCAATTCATTAGAAGGTTATATTATTTTAATATGGTGTTTCATATAATTAAAATCATATAGTTGAGTTATTTAATAAAATAATACATTAATAGTTGAATAAATCATATAATATAAATCATTTTCATAAAAATTTCTTCGAAATGTAAATTATTTAAAATAAATGGGTTTTATAAACATTTCATTATATCATCCAATAATAAACTCTTGAAAAGGAATGGGTGGAATAAAAAATATTTCTCAATAATTATAATTTATATAGATAATGAATAAGAATGGTAACCTTGGATCATTTCCCTTGTAAATATTTTTTGTCCTCAAAGGATATCATCTTATAAGGAAATATATTTTAAAAGATCACATAGAACAATTCACGTGGTAAATATCTTTTATAATATTACATCAGTTATTGAAAATCATAAAACATTGATAAAATTATTCAAGAAATATAAGAAAATAACCTCATAATTTTGCAATGGATTAAAAAAATTTTACGGTGGTCATGGAGGTGTAAAATTACATTAATGACCTATACAATAAAAGAATGATTCCGTTCACACTTTTGGTAAAAAGTAAAATGTACATCTTTAATAAAATGACATATGAATTCATTTTTAAAAAATTAAAAATTATAGAATCAAAAACAATGACATTAAAATAAGATAGATAAATATTAAAAACATTATAGAAATTTTTTTGAGAAAACATGTATATAGATGAAAATAGATTTCAAATAAAAATTTAAATAAAGATGATTTTCATTAGAAATATTCTCTAAAAATATATAGTTATTTAAGTAGTGAAAATAAATTAAAAACATTTATTCCCCAAAAATACTGATATGATTCATTTTTTATTAGTTTTTTTGTGAGTTAGATCATATTCTATCATCATTGGAATTAAATCATCAATGATCCAGATAAAAAATGAAATTATAACAAAAAACCCTTACCACTTTGGTAAAATTTGAATCGAAATCCCCATAAAATAAATAATATTATATGGATTTTTAAATAACCATAAATATAATCATATGAACCATAAAAACATTAAGGAGTATTATTAACTAATGTAAACAAGTGGTGAATATTACATATATCTCACATTAATATATGTGAGATGAAAATCACATACCTCAAGTCTCAAAATTATTTGTACATGTTTAAACCTCATGTATCATAAATATAGTTTTAATATTAATATTTTTTAAAGCTATTATAACATATATCATAAAAATATGATTTAATTATAAACTTTTATCACATATTAATTAAAAATTCTTTGTGAGAATATCTATTTTGGGTAATAATTACTCTTATTCCAACGTATGTTTTGGTTCAGTAGTTTTGGTACTTATACATATTTTATGGTTTCATAATATCTATAATTTTAATAATGATA
Source organism: Viscum album (assembly GCA_963277665.1). Lineage (NCBI taxonomy): Eukaryota > Viridiplantae > Streptophyta > Magnoliopsida > Santalales > Viscaceae > Viscum > Viscum album. Next base: position 2,055,837,306 of record OY728133.1, on the reverse strand, counting down.
TTAATATAACATGTATTAATTATATTTATATTTAAATGTATCCCGAAATGTTAGATATTGAATAATAAGTTGCACTGTTCATGAATATGGTAGGTTATATGTACACATGAGCGTTGTTTCGATTTTAATGATAGACATAAAAAAAGGTTAATAATATTTAGCACTATAAAATTAATTATGATATCTTACAAATTATATATATTCATCAAATTCATCATTAATTTAATCCATTTACAAATGAAATGAAAAATTAATCACAACCCTTTGTAGAGGTGGTAATCGACACATATGCACGACTCACGATATCTTCATCCAACATAATTGAAGTTAAGAATGTATATGTTATATTTTAATTATAGGAGAAAAAAATATTTATGAAATTTAAAATATAATCATCAAATCCATTTTTATATCCGTCCGTGAGAATAAATATTGGAAAATTATATACATCCATTTGTGAGGTGATATTATTCCCTATAGGCAATCAGAGGTTTAAATTTACAATTGATAGAAGAGAAGAAAGGTGTTTGTTATTCCATAAACATAATAAAATATCTACATATTGAATATGTTGAATTTATTATATAATAAATTTTAAATTATATTTTAATAATGAATAAGAATAAATAAAATTAAAATTCTTAGTTAAGAACTAAGCCTCTTTTTTATATAATCTTTTTAGGATTACACTTAAAGTCATCCTAACATGATTTTCATATTAATACGAGGACTCCAGGACATATTTTGGAATTTATATAATTTTTTTAGGAAATTATTGTCCAAAATAGCTTATTTAAGGGACGATAGTTGAGGATATGTGGTCTCTTTGTATAATTAGTCTGAATATATACACTTGGAATATTGGAAGAGAATAAAATATAACCACATTTTACACAAAAAATAGATCAAAAGTGTATTACTTCCAACCCATATAGAAGCTAATGTCAAAATAATTATAGAAAATAAAAATTACACAATGTTTTATGTCATTTAACCCTCATATTTTTAGTGTAATCCCCTCATAAATTTATTTTAACATTAACCAGGTAAATAATTGGTTAAATGTTTTCCATATATTATGAAGGATAATTGAGATGAAGATATTATATAATATTTATTATTATAATTAAATTTATGGAAACAATTTAACCAAATTAAATTCAAATAATTTGAATAATTTTACTTCAAAATAAACCTATAGAAGTGACGGAAAAGTTGTTTTCTGATGACAAAATTCTCATAATTATAAAATAATTTCATGTGAAAATGAAAAAATTAATTTAATCCAATGATATAAATTGGAATAATAATAACATATATTAATTAATTTTTCCTTTAAAAAATATCAAAAAAATTTAACATGTAAATGCATTTTATGAAAATGTAATGGTTAGTAAAACACATGTATTTTTCAATATTCATTAAAAATTAATATTTTCCAAAAATTTATAATATTTGAAAATAATATAATTTTAACCAGATTATTTAAACTAATGTGGTTATTTTTTTCATATACAATTTTTTACAAATAGAAAAAAATTATTCAGAAAAAATTTTAAAATACATTTTTGAGGAAAAATATATCTTTGAAGCATTTGAAGATGTTACTAATTTTTTTTTACCTCATTATAAATATATTTTATTTATATAAAACAATTATGATTTATTTTAAAACTGTGGATATTCCTATTCGTACTAGAATGTTTATCATTTCGTTAATCTTGTAGATGATTAAATAATAATATTAATTGTATACTATGATTCATTAAATCATGGAGTTACGTGTAATGAAAACTATCAATGAAATTAAACTTATTTAAATAAAAATATATTCAAAAATATTATTTCTTTACCCTACTAATACCACTTTCTCAAGAATTTCTAAATGAATAATTAATCATGGTATAATCATTCTATTCTTGTTGAAATGCATCACACATTTCCATGGAGTTATTCTAATAATAAGATTATAACTAATCTCAAATAAAATATCTTTCCACTAGATATCTATACAAATATTATCCCTTCTCTTCACATTTATTATATGGTTTGGAACCAATATCAACTTATATATCATTTCATATAGGAATTATGGTCCCAAAAAATTCATCTCCCTAACATCTTCCCAATAATTTATAGAATAACATCTCTTTACATTAAATTTTTCAAAAAGTTCCTTCTGTATAAATGAATGAAATAATTTATTATAAAAAATTCCACTATGAAATGGTATTAATACCAAATCCCATGATAATATGTTGAGAAATATTAGAGTATATCCCCAATGGTTGAATTATTACTACTTAATTAATATCAATTTGAGTATGAAATTTTTTATAGAAAAATAACATGGTACAAAACATATTATTAATACCCAATAAAAAAATATTATGTTTAACATGGATCACGATTATAAATAATAGAATATAAAACTCCATGTAATATGACTATCAATTTATGATAATTTCTATTGGCCTAATATAAATACATAATATCATGAATAAAAAAAATGACCAGATAATGTGAAATGGTCAACAATAACACATTTTTAATTATTACCAAATTATTTATTTTCTAATACTACTACAAAATATATTGATATATGGTTTTATTTCCATTATAGATTATTAAATAGTTAAATCGTTCCACCGGTGGTTGTCTTTCATATTTAAACCATTAAAAAATATAATATTTCATTGTAAAATAACAAATATCATTCAACATTCATTTCTAAAAATAAAATTCCCAAATACATCTCTACATATTAGTACTACTATTATAAATATAATATAGTTATTTATGTGCCTCATTCAACAATTTCTTTTTCAATTATAAGTCACTCGATACAAAAACATAATTACAAATAATATAACACCTTTATTTTATGTATTATATGGAATATTCATTCCCGATACAAATCTAAATTTGTTTTCAAAAAATTATGCTCCTACAAAGGATATTAAATTCTTTCCAAAAATAATTATTTTATTGAATATAGAGCCAAATAAAAATAGATTTTCAAATAAAAAATATTTAGACTAATTTTTATTATATTATTAAATATTGTATCATGTTACCAATGTATCATGGTTAATAATACAATATCATTTATAATAATTGAATATGATACCTTTTTTAATTTACCTAAATTAAAATTAATCACAAAATACTAATCCTTTATCAGTTTTAACCAACCATTTCTCATCAGGTTCATATAATTTTGGGTGAATAGATATATAATGTATTTTGATCTATATATCTATATATATCAAATGTATCCCCAAATAAATTATTTCCCTAGTTTTTAAAATAAAAAAATAGCACTATAAGTTCTAGTTCATGTGTAGGATGATTTTTATCATGGGGTTTCATATTTCTTGATGAATATGTATGTACTAAACCACGGTTCATGAAAAAACACCAAATGACATAAATTTAATCATTAAAATAAATGATAAATTGATAATTTATGAAATTGAAGGAAAATACTATATCATTAAAAATATTGATTTAAATTCCTGGAAACATTCATGTCACTCCTATGTCTAGATGAATTTAACTCCATTTCAGATGACATTTTTTAGTGGTTGAGATAACCAGTAATTTCTTTTAGAAAACCATCATTAAAAACCCACAAATCCAAATAAATCACTGAATTTTGTATCATTACATGGTTATATCTATTTTTTACACAAATTTTGTTTTAACAAGATCAATTGATATATTTTCATTACTTACAACATGATAGAGGAAAAATATCTATAAATATAAAAATTTATATTTAATAAATTTTTTATATAACTTATTTTATATTAATGTTTTTAGATATGTACATAAATGTTTTCATGATGCACAATATTTTAAAAATATAATAGAATATCATAAATAATTTTCAATCAAAAATTATCTAATTATTCAGGGAACTCTCTATTTAACGGATCTTAAATAAATTGGGTTTATTAGTCAACCCAAAGGCATGACTACAAACTCATAATAGACATATATCATTTATAAGGTTATCCTTGTAACATTATATTCTTTAACATTCGACTATTTATATCCTACCCCTAGATAATCATTAGAAATTAGTAATCATCATGAAGTATATCAAACAAGTCATCAATATGAGGAAAAGGATAGTTGTGGATAATTGAAATATTATTGGGTGGTAATTAATAATTGTGAAGCCTCATAGAACAATCCAAATTAAAACAATATGAGCATCCCAAGTTGAGTTCTAAGATGGTTAAAACCTCTATTAAGGAATTATAGTAATTTATTTTTCAATTCAAATATCTCTATTAGAGTTAGTTTGTAAGGGGGTGGGGGGGTTTGAAATTGAATTGAATCATGAACTATTTTGAGGGTAAATTTTATAACATAATCTGGAAAGAAGAAGAGGTAAATAATTAATAAAAATATAATGATATCCATTTAATACAGGATCATCAATAAGATGAACTATTTGGTTCTTGTTAATGATATGATAACGATAATATTCACCATCATATTTAATCAAATTATCATATTATTAATTTGTTATAATGGTAATAGTATCACTGTTATATACTATGGGAAACTCATTGTTAAAATAAAACATAAATTCTGGATGTTAGACCAATGTTTTGGGAAAAAATCTAATATTCATTGAAAATAACCATTCATTTAATTAAAAAAAGTGAACTAATAGAATTTTTATAATTTAGAAAATGGAATTTATTATAAAATGAAAAAAAGAGGGTATTTAAAGATATATTTAATATATGATTTCAATAGTGAATCAAATTTTTAATTTTTAATTTGATATAAAATTGTTCATTTCAATTTCCAATTTTTTTAGAATGACTTAATTTTTTTGTAGTCTTAATATTTTATTCATTTTTATAATTTAATTATAAATCCATAAAATAATTTATTTTAAATGAGAGTTAAGAAATTTAAAATAATGAAATTAAATTAAATATTTTTTAAATATGTTCAAAAATAGAAATATTGAATTAATTATGATTTAGGAGAAAAAATTGAAATAACGTACTTTATTTTTATTAATTAAAATTTGATATGAAATAAATTTTGGAAGGGAATAAAATCATGATAATTTATGTTATAAATTTATTTTTAATTATTTTTATTTATTAATAACCTTACCAAAATAAGTGATTGTGAATTTGACTTGATATATTTTTTTAAATAAAATTGATTTTAGTAGAATTATTTTTTTATTCATGTTGGTATCCATTTGACATTCTATAATTAGATATATTACTTCAAATATATATTTTTATTCCAATTAACACTGAGGAAATAATTTTTTCTAACAATGGGTCTGCTTTCCTTAGGGTTACTATTTTCATGACTTTGTCCACTGAGGAAATAAATTTTTTAAACCATTATATTTTCATTTATCACTGATAATTATAAACATTCATCTACATTAGAAGAAATAATTACTTCTACCATTTCAAGCTCCTCTGGAAGCATTGATAAAGGTAAATGTGCTACCACCCATATTTTTCTTCCATCAGATAAAAAATTACACCCCTACCGATAAAAAAATATTCTATAGGTACTCAAGGATACCATCTATAGTATTATATCTTTATACTATCATTATTTATTTTACTAACATTGTGAAAAACAAATTTATCCTCTCCCATATTTCCACCATTCCTATTTCTACTCTTATTCCCCATCTACTACCAAAAACATGTACAACGTCTTATATCTACATCCAATTGAAAATAGATCATAGATGAATCAACTGTATTTGAAATAGTATTGAAACTCAACAATGAAAATCAAGATGTAAGCTGATTCGGCTGAGAACAAATATGGAAACCATGTCAAAGCATGAAATCAAATAATATCACCAACACTGACTGAAGGAACCCAATAAGCATGAGTTGATGTCATTTAATATTTCAGACCACCAAACATGTTATGCCTAAATTCTGAATTCATCCATGGTATGATAAAATATCAATATTTTCATAATGATGAATTTACTAACAAGTTAATTGAAGCTCACCATCAATGTGGGGTCTCCAAAGAACAACCATGCTCATAGATTCTTATATGAAGCAGTGAGAAACATTTACTAAATATCACTACATTATAATGAATTAGAATAGAAATAAATTAACATTAGAGTATCAAGAAAAATATATTAATTCTTTGGAACATGACATCAGAATTGGAAGTTATTGTTTTTAGGTTTGGTGTGGCATCATTTATTCACCATGAATTGGTTGAAAATCCATAAGTGATTGTAGAAAACGTTCTCTCTCAAATTCCTCAAAGATACATCTTATCACATGTTAAGTTGTAGAAACCTAAATCTATATATTGGTTCCTAGGCTACCATCACTAGCAGGAAGATTCATTATTATAAAATCTAGATCATCTGAATTCTACAAAGATAACTACATTAAGAGAATAATATTCATACATGCTATGCCCCCAACCATTCTTTCATGTGTTACCATCATAAAATTAAACATGATATGACCAATAATGATCTGATACATTCTTAAGAAAATTCAAATTGAACCATTATTGTCTTCTATGAAGCCATGTACTAGACACCAGCTTGGAACCACCATGAATAGTCCAGAAAACGTGCACGATTTTCATACATAAATATATGTTGTAATGAAATGACATATAATTCATGGACCAAATAAATCTCTCTAATTTATCTAAACTTTTAAACCGACACCTTCATGTCTTTTATTGAAAATAAAATAAAGATCTTAAATTATCACTTCACCAAGAAGCAATAATGCACTCCAACTATGATTATTAATAATTATTTAAATTTGTGCGATCATGAAAACATTATGATAAAAATATTACAATGATAAAGATCGTGAAATTTAGATCAATGCACGTGTCAATAATACATAGAAGAATAATTAAATTGGAAAAATAATTAAAGCGTAATATCATTTTAGAAGCATTAAATTTATTAGGTTTTTTTAAAATATAAACCTTATCACATAGTAGGCAGATAAGATGTGGAATTTATATAAATAAGATACTATTATGTGTAAATGGGGGATAATATTTCTATAATAATAAAAATTAAAATTTGAATGTATGCTTCTATTTATTCTTAATGTTTTCTTAGTATCTTGTAGTTTTTATAAAACTCTGATGATGTAACACTGTATAATCTCTAGTCATGCCATGGTAGATTCATTAATTCCCATTTATATTAATTTTAATCATTATGGTGAGTAAATTGACTATATTATTTGTTTATTTTAATTATTTAATTTGTTAGATATTTCTAATGGGGTTCACTTTTACTTTTTATTCACTTATTATATGTATATCTCACAATCGCTACTCACATATAATTAATTTCATGTGATATAACCAGGTAAGATAATTTTTGGGTGATCGAATATGTCTAATTACTATACTGTGAAATGACTAGGGATATATTGATAATTATACTTTCCTATGAAAACAAAAATAGCTAAATAATAGTAATTAGCGAGCTATCATTTGATTAATGAATGGTTAGAAACTATTTTTCATAAATATATAATATGAAAATTATTGAATCGTGTAATTCTAAAACAATATTTATAAATTTATTATTAACACTAATTAAATTTATACACTATTTTAACAATTCAAACCACTTAAAAAAAATAACGACACATCCATTGAACTACCTTCTCCAGAGGAAAACTGATTCCCACATTACTATATTTTTCTCAAGATTATGATTTCATTTACTAGAAGCCTCATGATAGTCTTTGCATCAAATATAGAATCATTGTGGGGGAAGAAATTGTTTGAATTTATATTTTTTAAAAAATATTTCAAAAAATTATGAAATCATGTTCATTCAACTAGATTATATTTCGATACTACTGTTTTGAAAACATTGATCATTGGAATTTGAGCATAAAAATCTCAGAAGAAAGGGAAGGTTAGTTTTTCACTATTCTATATCAATACTCTACATAATCGGATTTTTCATCCCCAATAGTTATATTAAGAATTGGAAAAATGGAAGATAATCTTCCTCAAGTGAATTGAACTTTATGTATTGTATTTGAAACTAATTAGGAAATTAAAAAATAATTATCACAACAGAATGACCAATATGATTATAAAAACAAAATTGGAATGATTTTAAATTTTATTAATAACGTATATTATCATTTGAAGATCCCAATATGGATTTTATAGAATTTATTGAAGTATTTAATGGCTTCAAAACAAGAACAATCACTTAGGCAAAAATCATATGAAAGGCTTTCACCATATATCGTGAAGGAGAATCTGAGGAGTATACTTATATTCTATAATGTGGATAATTCAGATCATAGGATGAGAAATAGGTATACTTTGTATATAAATAAGTCACATCTTCAAGGAGGAATGAAATAAGAAAATAGATCTATAAAATCAAAAAAGTCACTATAAAAACATTTAATTATTCTGGGAAAGGTTCATGAAATTGAATACATCCACCCTACACTAAAATCCTGACAAAAATAATTTCTTGTTTTTCTACCATGTATTGTTAGAAAATTACTGTAACATACTAGGAAATTCTTTTGGATGAAGACTGTTTGAGAAGTCAACTACTAATGTTAGAAAAAATAGTGATATAATCTCCCAAACATCTCCAAAATTCTATAATATAACAGAAAAAGAGGTGTGTATGTGGTAAGAATATAAAAATAAATATTATTTTCCAAAATTAAATTAAATCACAAACATATAATTAAATATAGATATTTGTTAACAATGTGTATACGATATCACCCACCACACCCCCTCGGGTCCTCCATCATTATTATTCTCTATAGAACTGCAGTAATGGATTACCTCAAGTTATAGGGAATTAAATATTTGATTAAATGAACTATAGATAGATATAAGACAAAAAAGTTTTACCAACAGATTTATATAATTTCCCATTAATGAATATGGATATTTGTTCCAAAAAACTGCAACTACACTATTTCAATAAGTTTTCCAAATAGATTCTAAATAGAATTTCCATCCCCCACCATTCTAGAGATAAAGAATCAAACCATCCACAACAACCATATAGAAAAAATCAAGATCCTTCCATAAAGGATATGTAGAGATAGTTTATAGAATCCAAAAATAACCAAAAAACCACTCTCACAACTCATGGATCAATGTTAAAATAATTGAATAGATGTTTGGAATGCTCATGACCAGCCTAAAAAATTTGGTAAATCATGGCCGGGGTAAGCTTCTTGGTCAACCAATTCCCATCCCCAAAACAAATGTTTGTTTTATTACATTATTTTTGGTAATGTAATAAGGAATTAGTGATAAATTATAATTTCAGAATGAAGATAAATGTGGAAAACCCTATGTACAAGTAGAATTTATTCGCAAAAATGACCGTAAAGATGAATCTACGAAGGGTCCCCTATGAATAATTATAAGGTGAAATTCAAACTGGATAAACAACATCAAACCTGAAATCCCTTACCTATGATAATGAACTCCAAAAAATACAAAAATTGAGACTCTTTAAAGTGGATATCGTAGAAGTTTTTTAAAAAGTAGAGTTAAATATCACTTTGTTGGTGGACATCTGGAAAATTAAAAGGAATGAAAAAATCATCAATTACAAGTGCACCCAGAGAAAGAGATTATGATTAAAAAATAGAAAATGTTTGTTAAAAAATTATTCCCTTATTAATCCATGATTTTGATAAGAAATTTTATGATCTAGGAGCTGGAAAAGTGGTTTTTGTTGACCAATGATGAAAAATACCTTTTGATTACCATATCAATGATGCATTGATATATGTGTGATGTAAAATTACCATTATATTGATGATATTTCAGTGTCCACTATTAACATGGTAATGTTATATATTATTTACATATCAAAATATTATAGTAGTTCATAGGCTATAATTAGAACCTAAAGTTATGATGATAGTAATCTTAAACATATTTCATATGGTCCAGATACAACCTATAGAATAATAATAGATTATGTGCAACCATCAAGACCATGGGTCCCTAGGAACTAAAATTTATTATTATTATGTTTTCACTTGGTGATCTTGAGTAGATTAGATCATAAGGGATTACCTTCTAATAATATAACAACATGGTTTAGGTTTCATTGGATTCTCTTATATGTGAATATAAGTAATGGTCTCCTTGATTAAAATTATTATTATTGTAACGAATTTTATTACGTAATTTTATGAAAGAAGAATAATGTGAATCATTTTTCATACTAAGGTGTCTTTTGTTGGGTGTGACATTAGTGGAATAGCATTGATTTAATAATCAAGAATGATTTTCATGCATCTGAATGTAAGTTATATCATAGGTTTAGTTGATTGGGATGATATTACCCTAAACAAATCCATGGTCATGTTAGAAGAAGGCATGTTTATTTAGTTAGGTCAAAAAAAGATAATGTAGTAATGGAAGATGAAAATCTATGTGCATCTAGATTTATGAGATATGATGAGACAATGATTTTATATTACGCTACTTGTGTTCAATGTGACGGTTCTGGTTTCTATGAATATTTTAATCTCCATAGAGGCTTTTATGAGTTTCAATACTATCCTCCCATTCTATGATGAGTATTCATGGATATCATGATAAAGTCCTAGAGATTCACAAAATAAGCGCACAATAAATTATGGATTATTATAATGAATATAACTATGAGACATAATGGGAGCAACTACATGGTATGGGTTAATGTCCACGAATATAAGATCACTATTACCTACAGAAATTCATATTATTGTAGTTTAGAATAATTAGTATTGAATTCATATGTCACGACCTGACCCTACCCGGCCTCGAGCCGCAACTACCCCAAGAACGCCTCCATAGGCCAAGGGCTGGCGACCAGCGCCGAATGCACAATAACTCAGGTATGACTTTTCCTAAGTACCTGTACACACACACACACACGCAGCACACTCAACGAAAAAGTGCAGAGTAAAAGAAAAGACACATAAAGAAAAGGACAAATGCTATATATATAACCCACAAAGTACATCAACCTCTAAAAAGTACAAAGAAAGTGATGAAAGTAAACTGAAAGGAAAAGGGGAAACACGCACCCAACCACCGCACACGGTCCAAGTTCTCAGACTCCTAAGCTCCACTGAAGTCACGACCAACCTATCTGTCGTCTGCAAGGGAACACCAATTTTGGGAAAATCCCAAGCAGGGGTGAGCATAAAAATACTTAGTAGGATACCCTGAAGTCTTGAGAGAGCAACAAAGGAGGTACCGAAGGGTGAGCAGTAGAGCGAACAAGAAAATTAAAGGATTACAACCGAGAGTGAAGAAAAGAGTAACATTAGAGAGTCCAGCTCAACCCAATAAGAGGAATGACGGTATACTCGTCCGGACACAAGGAGCTGGAAATGGTGAGAAGATGAACTTCTCATCGAGTCATCGCTACCTATAGCAAGAGAGTAGACTCATCCAACCACGAGAAGCTGGACACGGAAAGCACGTGGCATGCCTCGTGCGTCTTTGCCTCTCCTTGAGGGAGAGTATCCAAGCCGAAGAAGTGGGTACCAAAACAAGGGATACATATATATATGCTCTGTCAAGAAACCCAAACAAGATCGTAAGGGGATCTTAGTCTCGTAGCTCAGCCCAAGAAAAGTGAGTCACCAATAGTCCCAGAAGTAACACTACCGATGCCTAGCATCTCACACGTCAACCTCGAACTGTAAGTCAAGGGCTCAAATTACCGAACCTCGAAACTATCCGCTTTGTACGGAACTGACTCGCCTGCACGGTTTTAGGTCGCATCATAAGGATGTGTCTCGGTAGGGAAAGTGCCCCTCGTACTTGAGAGTTCCAGGTTAAGTCAAACCACACCTCATCACTGCCCCTTTGTCCAGTGGTCTCTTCAAAGTCAATTCTATCACATCATTGAAAAGTACAAACAAGGGATTGGCTCCGGTAGTCACGGAGTAAATCCATAGACTAGACTAGCATAAAGGACTGAGTCTAGGTAGAATCGGAGGTGGACGATATAGGAGTTGCGCTATCTGTACCTACCATTTAGGTAGGATCCATGGTGGAAGATCCAAGAGCTGTGCTATCTGTACCTACCCTTAAAGTAGGATCTAAGGTGGACAACCTAGGAGATACTACTTTTTTTCCAGCTATTTGTCTTTTCTATTGTACTTCCTTTCAGTTGTAGCTGCACTTTTCAGATGGGTTTCTATTCTGAAACACTTTTTTTCAGTACTACCTTTTTGTACATAGTGTTTTACTTCCTCTTGTACTATGTGGTGTTTTTAACCTTTATAAAGGGAATGACTTCCCAGTTTATCGGTATTTAGGCCTTTGGTGCTAGTCGCCAGCCCTTGGCCTATGGAAGGTGGGCTTGGGGTAGTCACGGCATGTGTAACGACCCGAAATTTTTTTAAATAAATTTTGTTTCCCAATTTTATGTGTTATTGTTATACTCAACAAAAATATTTTATTCGATAAACATGATTATAATTAAAATGAGATCAGTGGGTTTTGACTATTATATAACCATCAGTCAATATGACCGCTGTGAACAAAATGTTTTGATATAAGTAATCTTGGTTAATTATTATAGAAAGAAGATTCGATGGCCTCACCTAGTAGTCTTGGACCGATCGAAGCCCATCTAACAGACCTTGGAAAGGGGGTAGCACCACTGGGCTTTGCTCTGGATCAAATCCAATCCGAACTTCATCATGTGAAGCTGGAACAGAATCTCCTTCGTGAGAAGTTCAAACTGATAGAAATTACTACTTGGGCAATGTTGACTGAGCCGCCCCAAGCTTCTATCACCCTAGCACACCTTACTCTTAGGTCCTATGCTGGTATTATAAGGGGTTATGTAACGAGACCATAACTACCTTGTGTAATCCTTGTTTTAAATAGAAATTGGGATTTCTTCTTATGATGAAGTTTATGAATTTTTAAATGACCAGATAAATATAGTATGCATATTTTTGATAAATTTTTGAAAAAGGATATTTTAAATATGTTTATGTAAACCCTAAATAATTAAAAATGTGTAATGATTTTCAAAAAATGGTCTTCTGCAATTATGTTCAGTACTAAATTTAGAGTCTAATAAGATCAACTTGATTTTTGATGAATAGTAAATTATGAATAGTGATTTTATGATTAGGATTAGTAATATGACCAAATGGATTAGTAATCTCACTTAAAGAAAGTTTTAAAATAATCTAGGCACCTTGATTAAGTAATGTGATTCAATAAAATAGTTAAATAACGGTTTCATTAATTATTATTCAAGTATTAGTTTTTTTCGGGTGAATAGTGTTTTTTAATTAAAAATTTAATTAAAAATAATTAGAAAATTATTTTTATAAAAATGACTTTATTTTTGAACTCAGAGAATCGATATTATGTTATGGTAATTTTTGGGGTTTTTTCTGAAAAAATGAATTTTCGATGAATAGTGTTTTTATTTAAAAATTAAATTAAAAATATTTAGAAAATTATTTTTATAAAGTGGATTTCATTTTTGAAATCAGAGCATTGATATTTGGTTAATGTGAAATTTTGGGATTTTTCTGAGAAAGTTGAATTTTCAGTGAATAGTAAAAATACAGTTTTAGGGTTTCGGTATGTTTAATGACATCATAACGGTGTCATGATGATGTCACGAGATCTATTGAGGGTTGGCCGGCCAAGGGTGATGAATTATTTTTTTGGGGTCCCCATGTGGCCTAACTCCATGATAAATGACAAGGGAGAGCACATGGGTTTGAGAAAAGAACATGTGAGGTGTCCCTTGGCCATTAATGCCTTGTCCCCTCACTTTCCCTATAAATACCAAGCCCTCCTCTCATCCATTCGACTCCCCACTCATTCCCAACGAATTTCTGGTCTCATTACCTCCCAAGGAGTCCTCCCAAGGTGCCCCCAATCCCTCAAGGTCCCAACCTTTGAGGTTTAAGAGTTACATTTTAAGGTAAGGGATCCGACCCCTCTCTTTCATTTCAAGTAATCTCTTTTATGTCATTTCTTTAATACTGCATGTTCTTATGTTGGAGGATGTTCTTTTATATTCATCCTACTACCTATTTCATGTTCATATGATGAGAGACCCCCCCCTTTCTCTCATCAATTCGTTTTAAGAATGTTTAAGTGGCGCCGTTAGGCTGCCGAATTTTTAAGGGATTCTTTCACCTTCCTCGTTTTCAAGTTCTATTCTCATTCAAGTCTGTCATGTTTCTTTTTATTATGTTGGGGTATGATCTCTAAATTATCATACTGATCTTTTATGATCATATGATGAGATACCCCATTTGATCGCTTCAATTCAGTATTTTGATGTTTTAAGTGGCGCCGTTAGGCTGCCGAATTTTTAAGTGGTTCTTCACCCTTCTCGTTTTGAAGTTCTACTTTCATGTCAATTATTTCATGTTCCTTTTTGTTATATTGGGGTATGATCTCTTTATGTATCATACTGGACTCTTATTTTCATATGATGAGAGACCCCATTTGATCTCTTCAATTCAGTATTTTGATGTTTTAAGTGGCGCCGTTAGGCTGCCGAATTTTTAAGTGGTTCTTTACCCTTCTCGTTTTGAAGTTATACTATCATGTCAATTCTTTCATGTTACTTTTTGTTATGTTGGTTAATTATCTCTATATCTATCATACTGATCTCTTATGATCATATGATGAGGGACCCTATTTTATCTTGTCAAATCATTTTCTTTTGAAGTTATGTGACGCCGTAAGGCTGCCGAATTTTCATAAGAGAAATCTAATTTTTTTCCTTCCATGTTTTTCATTTCAAATGGTATGTCCCTAAAATTTCATTACCATGTCTATATGTCCTTCTTATTCTTTCACCCTACTATTTTATGGATCATTTATGAGAGGGTGACCCATGTCCCCTCTCATTTCAATGTTTTCTAAAACCCCGAAACTTAGCCATTATGTTGCAGAATTTTCCCCTCAAAATGCCTCTCTCTTTTCTCAAAAAATATTTTATGTTATAAAGTGAATAATAAAAGCTCTTATTTCTACAAGGGTATTCACATATATATCAAAATGTTCCATTTTAAATTCTGGGATTTACATACATGAGACCCGCTTTCCCTTTCTGTGGGTTTAAAGTGACGTAAAGATCATGTATTTAAAGCAGTTTTTAAAACGTTATGATTATGAAATAAAACCCATTTATTTTATGCTATGTGGGTTATTTATGAAAAGTTGATGATGATATATGTGGCTCACATGATAATAAAGGCAAATTTAAGGGTGCTCCCTGATAGCGCTCCAATGCATTGGGTAATGATGTAACCACTAGAGATTACAATTTTCACGATACCTTGGTGAATAACCATGGTAATTTTAAAATGACACCTTGGGGATGGACCTTTGTGATATGTTCAGGATTGTCTATGTTAAATGATGTACCACATCTTCAAGTTATGAAAAAGTTTTATTTTTATTATGATATGCCTCATGATTTCATTTTCATGCCTTAAAGTTCTTTTCATGACTTTATTGATGTATCTCAAGTTCATATGTAAAATGTTTCACTTGTTTCCCTTGCTGGGCCTTCTGCTCAACCTTCCTTTTGATGTATGTCCCCAAGTTATGGGATGCAGTAATGAGCCTAGGGTGAACATGAGGAGAAGACTTTCAAGTGTTTAAGAAGAATGTTTTTTTTTCATGTTTTATGTTCCTTGTTTCCAAGACACTAAACCTTAAAGATCCTCAGTTCCGTGTAATGGAATGAAAAGTTATGTTATAAAAAGACGGGATTCTATAATTGGTATCAAAGGATGGTTTAGTTATTTGTTGAAATTAGGATATGAAAACACTAGGAGGAACCCTATAGAAAAGTTTAATATAGGAAATCTTCCTGGTTTTTTGGTGAGTATTGAGTAAGGGGTTGCCAAGCAAATACATCCCTGTCTGGATACGAGCAGGTAGAGGTGGCTCTGGCACAGATGTACATAGGGGTAAAACCCGAAAACACCGCTTTGAGCTAGACTCGAACAGGAACTGGTACACGACAACGGGCCTTTCTGCACTCTTGGTTATGACTCTCCCGGGGGATATGCTTTGGTTAATTCATAAGCTTGGTATGAACCATTGTTAAAGGAACAAAGATAAAATAAAATAAAGGTTCACATAAGAATATATGATCATTCATAACCTAGATGGGAATGTAGGAGATCACAAGTTAGGGTATACCTTTCATATACAAGTTATCCTTATATGCTTTCAGTTCCTTTTCATGATTATTAGCTAAGAACTTAAGCCCCAAATTATGCTTTCTCTTCTTAGTTAATGGTGTGAAATGGAAGAACATGTTCCGACAACCAATGTGATAGGAAATGCGACGATTTTCGTATTAATATGACAGGGATGATTATGGGATTAAAATATGATTATTATTTTGGAAGACGTTCATTATTTTGGGAACCATATTTGATCGAGGTAAATAGATTACAACGGTATTTTCATTGAGGAGTAAGGTTGACTTATATTTTGAAGAATCGATGAATTTAAGGTGAACTTATAGTAATTTAGGTTACTTATGGGAATGACTAACCTATCTTGGGTAAAATATGTTTAGGTTAGCTACTTTTTTTATAAGATGTTAGGAGTGGGTGATGTCGTCTGGAGATGAACAATGAAGTTGTTTTGGAAGACTATGTTATCAAATCCTTATTGTATTTGGGTTTCAATCTTTGTTTGGTTTGTTTTGAGGAATTTTAAGGACCGTTATTTAGGGAATGGTATATGATGAAATTTGGGTAGTACCATGGAACTTTGATGATTTAAAAGTAGTTTCCATTCCTATGGGATTATTTCTTTTTGAAGAGTTGTTTTACCTTAACCATTCTGTTTTTGGGATAATGTTTAAAGATAGAAGAAATAGATAGTTAATCTTTTGTAGATTATGTGATTCTATAGAAGATGATTCTTGTGCTTTTATGAGACCAAGTGTTTTTTAATTCTCATCATTAGGAGAAAAGATTAGTGTTGGTAGGGACTTGTTAAAGGATGAAACTCTACTTGAAGGTAGGTATATTTTCTTATGTTTTTGTTCTATGTAGTAAATGAAATCCTCAAAATTATGAAAATAAACGTAAAACAAAAATGTTGTTGGTTTACGTTTCCTACTAGGTAATCAAAGACCGTTTACACACATCATAAGTTTGGGATTTTCTCATGGTTAACTTTCTCCTAATCATGTTCTCTATCACTCTCCCTCAGAACTTGACCCTTTGTTTTCTCCTCCATGTCCATGTTTTCCTACATGGAACCCTAGTGTGGGTTAACTCGGGTGACCTTTGTACTTCCCTTTGTTTATTTTAAAGTAATAGTTTTACTGACTCCTTTTCCGATGTGGGACTTTCAATGAAATTTCAAAACCCAATATTAAAATTGCGAGGACGCAATTTCTTAAGGGGGGAAGATTGTAACGACCCGAAATTTTTTTAAATAAATTTTGTTTCCCAATTTTATGTGTTATTGTTATACTCAACAAAAACGTTTTATTTGATAAACATGATTATAATTAAAATGAGATCAGTGGGTTTTGACTATTATATAACCATCGGTCAATATGACTGCTGTGAACAAAATGTTTTGATATATGTAATCTTGGTTAATTATTATAGAAAAAGATTCGATGGCCTCACCAAGTAGTCTTGGACCGATCGAAGCCCATCTAACAGAGCTTGGGAAGGAGGTAGAACCACTGGGCTTTGCTCTGGATCAAATCCAAGCCGAACTTCATCATGTGAAGCTGGAACGAAATCGCCTTCATGAGAAGTTCAAACTGATAGAAATTACTACTCGGGCAATGTTGACTGAGCCGCCCCAAGCTTCTATCACCCTAGCACACCTTACACTTAGGTCCTATGCTGGTATTATAAGGGGTTATGTAACGAGACCGTAACTACCTTGTGTAGTCATTGTTTTAAATAAAAATTGGGATTTCTTCTTATGATGAAGTTTATGAATTTTGAAATGACCGGATAAATATAGTATGCATATTTTTGATGAATTTTCGAAAAAGGATATTTTAAATATTTTTATGTAAACCCTAAATAATTAAAAATGTGTAATGATTTTCAAAAAATGGTCTTCTGCAATTATGTTCAGTACTAAATTTAGAGTCTAATAAGATCAACTTTATTTTTGATGAATAGTAAATTATGAATAGTGATATTATGATTAGGATTAGTAATATGACCAAATGGATTAGTAATCTCACTTAAAGAAAGTTTTAAAATAATCTAGGCACCTTGATTAAGTAATGTGATTCAATAAAATAGTTAAATAACAGTTTCATTAATTATTATTCAAGTATTAGTTTTTTTCGGGTGAATAGTGTTTTTTAATTAAAAATTTAATTAAAAATAATTAGAAAATTATTTTTATAAAAATGACTTTATTTTTGAACTCAGAGCATCGATATTATGTTATGGTAATTTTTGGGGTTTTTTCTGAAAAAATGAATTTTCGATGAATAGCGTTTTTATTTAAAAATTAAATTAAAAATATTTAGAAAATTATTTTTATAAAATGGATTTCATTTTTGAAATCAGAGCATTGATATTTGGTTAATGTGAAAATTTGGGATTTTTCTGAGGAAGTTGAATTTTCAGTGAATAGTAAAAATACAGTTTTAGGGTTTCAGTATGTTTAATGACATCATAACGGTGTCATGATTATGTCATGAGATCTTTTGAGGGTTGGCTGGCCAAGGGTGATGAATTATTGTTTTCGGGGCCCCATTTGGCTAACTCATTGATAAATGACAAGGAGAGCACATGGGTTTGAGAAAAGCACATGTGAGGTGTCCCTTGGCCATTAATGCCTTGTCCCCTCACTTTCCCTATAAATACCAAGCCCTCCTCTCATCCATTCGACTCCCCACTCATTCCCAACGAATTTCTGGTCTCATTACCTCCCAAGGAGTCCTCCCAAGGTGCCCCCAAGCCCTCAAGGTCCCAACCTTTGAGGTTTAAGAGTTACATTTTAAGGTAAGGGATCTGACCCCTCTCTTTCTTTTCAAGTAATCTCTTTTATGTCATTTATTTTATACTCCATGTTCTTATGCTGGAGGATGTTCTTTTATATTCATCCTACTGTCTATTTCATGTTCATATGATGAGAGACCCCCCCTTGCTCTCATCAATTCGTTTTAAGAATGTTTAAGTGGCGCCGTTATGCTGCCGAATTTTTAAGGGATTCTTTCACCTTCCTCGTTTTCAAGTTCTATTATCATTCAAGCCTTTAATGTTTCTTTTTATTATTTTGGGGTATGATCTCTAAATTATCATACTTATATTTTATGATCATATGATGAGAGACCCCATTTTATCGCTTCAATTCAGTATTTTGATGTTTTAAGTGGCGCCGTTAGGCTGTCGAATTTTTAAGTGGTTCTTCACCCTTCTCGTTTTGAAGTTGTACTTTCATGTCAATTATTTCAAGTTCCTTTTTGTTATATTGGGGTATGATCTCTATATATATCATACTGGAATATTATTTTCATATGATGAGAGACCCCATTTGATCTCTTCAATTCAGTATTTTGATGTTTTAAGTGGCGCTGTTAGGATGCCGAATTTTTAAGTGGTTCTTCACCCTTCTCGTTTTGAAGTTCTACTATCATTTCAATTCTTTCAAGTTCCTTTTGTTTATGTTGGGGAATTATCTCTATATCTATCATACTGATCTCTTATGATCATATGATGAGGGACCCTATTTGATCTTGTCAAATCATTTTCTTTTGAAGTTAAGTGACGCCGTAAGGCTGCCGAATTTTCATAAGAGAAATCTAATTTTTTTTTCGTCCATGTTTTTCATTTCAATTGGTATGTCCCTAAAATTTCATTACCATGTCCATATTTCCTTCTTATTATTTCACCCTACGGTTTTATGGATCATTTATGAGAGGGTGACCCATGTCCCCTCTCATTTCAATGTTTTCTAAAACCCCGAAACTTAGCCGTTATGCTGCAGAATTTTCCCCTCAAAATGCCTCTCTCTTTTCTCAAAAAATATTTTCTGTTATAAAGTGAATACTCAAAGCTCTTATTTCTACAAGGGTATTCACATATATATCAAAATGTTCCATTTTAAATTCTGGGATTTACATACATGAGACCCGCTTTCCCTTTCAGTGGGTTTAAAGTGACGTAAAGATCATGTCTTTAAAGCTGTTTTTAAAACGTTATGATTATGAAATGAAACCCATTTATTTTATGCTATGTGGGTTATTTATGAAATGTTGATGATGATATATGTGGCTCACATGATAATAAAGGAAAATTTAAGGGTGCGCCCTGATAGCGCTCCAATGCATTGGGTAATGATGTAACCACTAGAGATTACAATTTTCACGATACCTTGGTGAATAACCATGGTTATTTTAAAATGACACCATGGGGATGGACCTTGGTGATACGTTCAGGATTGTCTATGTTAAATGATGTAGCCACATCTTCAAGTTATGAAAAAGTTTTATTTTTATTATGATATGCCTCATGATTTCATTTTCATGCCTTAACGTTCTTTTCATGACTTTATTGATGTATCTCAAATTCATATGTAAAATGTTTCACTTGTTTCCCTTGCTGGGCCTTCTGCTCACCCTTCCTTTTGATTTATGTCCCCAGGTTATGGGATGCAGTAATGAGCCTAGGGTGAACATTAGGAGAAGCCTTTCAAGTGTTTAAGAAGAATGTTTTTTTTTCATGTTTTATGTTCCTTGTTTCCAAGACACTAAACCTTAAAGATCCTCAGTTCCGTGTAATGGAATGAAAAGTTATGTTATAAAAAGACGGGATGCTATAGAATGGGCCCGGAGGACGGGTTGTGACAAATTGAATACCAATGAGTGACCCACTGCCCAACCCTACTAGAGGGTAATTCATAATATGATATCAGGTGACCCCCTGCACAACCATGCTGGATGGTAAACCATAATACATCATTAGGAGACCCACTGATTAGCCCTGGTAGAGGGTAAACCTAGAATAAGTCTTCAAGAGACCCACTTCCCAGCCTTGCTGGATGGTAGACCCAGAAGAAGTTGACAGGTGACCCACTTCCCAGCCCTACTGGAGGGTAAACTCGGAACAAGACGACGGGCGACCCACTGCCCAGCACTGCTGGAGGGTAGACCCTCAAGAGTCGTTGGGTGACCCACTACCTAGTCCCTTCTAGAGGGTAAACCCTGAACAAGTCGACAGGAGACCCACTGCCTAGCCCTGCTGGTGGGTAGACCTGAAACAAGATGACGGGTGACCCACTTCCCAGCCCTAATGGAGGGTACACCCTTAAGAGTCTTTGGGTTACCCACTGCCTAGTCTCTCCTAGAGGGTAAACCCTGAGAAGTCGATGAGTAACCCACTGCCCAACCCTACTGGAGGGTAAACCCAGAACTGCTCTAGCCGTCTCTACTGGATGGTAAAACACTGGCCAACCGAACACATAGTGGGTATCGTGCAACAATATGACTCCGGAACAAG
Organism: Viscum album; assembly: GCA_963277665.1. Classification (NCBI taxonomy): domain Eukaryota; kingdom Viridiplantae; phylum Streptophyta; class Magnoliopsida; order Santalales; family Viscaceae; genus Viscum; species Viscum album. Next base: position 2,055,815,761 of record OY728133.1, on the reverse strand, counting down.
ACCAGTGGAAACCAATCAACCTTGCTGATCTAAACCATCGAGCACAGAGTTAGGGGGAAAACTCAACCTCGCTGGTCAACAAACAAGAACCGAAGGACCCTCTACTTCTTGAGAGGTCAAAGGTACGCAATGCAGAACATGGAACACACATGGGGCCCACACGATGTGTGGCCCCAAGTCAACCCCATCCAAGAGCACAAACGTTCTCAGGTACCAAAATCCACATGTACCTCCCAGCGAACCATATACTCTCTAAGTATACCACATTCTAGTCGAAAGGCTATCGTGCACATGACACCCAACGTCAACGCGAAGGCATAACGTAACAACTCCAACCATCCACCTCAACAGCTAAGGCACAGTCAACCACATCTCTTTAAACACCAAACTAACTCTCCCAGGAGTGAACGCGATCACACGCCAAAGGTCCTCTACAAACACGGTAGAAGGACCCCCACCGGGGCACCATTCATATTTCCACATTTAATAAGACCACGTATGAGGCTTCGTATAGCCAAACAGATCATACCATTGTAATCCTTGTGAAAAAACACGCGAGATAGACTACTTACTCGCCTCAAACGAATATCCGATGGAAAGGTCGCAAATACCGCCTCACTCCCAAACGGTGTCCCGTGATCCCGAGCCTCGGCCCCGAAAGCAGTCGGGCACATCGCACCATTGCGATCCCCTCATGAAAACATTCCAAAAGCACTACTCACAGAAGTGCAATGGATATCGAGAGAAAAAGGTGCATTCTGGCGCACCGCACACGAGCGGTGCTTCATGGGACCCGAATCCTGGTCTCGAAACACAACGAACGTATCGCATCGTTGCGATCCTCTCAAAAAAGTACACATGTTCGTCTAGCCACTCGTCTGAATCAGACACCTGGTGAAAAAGTTGGAATTCACCGTCAACTCCCAAAATGGCCCATGTGGGGCCCACAAATCTGTGAAGAATTAAATTGTCTGGATTGTGACATTGTAATTCCCTCAGAAAAACACCCAGAATCGACTGCTCGCATGCCCCAAACAGACTTCCAATGAAAAAGTCGCTAAACACTACACGCAGCTCAAAAGACAGGCCGTGGGGCCCCCACCTCAACTCTGGAATCAATAACGGAATCCACCCTATAAAACTCTTCCTCGGTGCCATGGTTGCAATGCCACTGACGACGTGAAAAACGGACTCCAGACGTGTCTGTGCCGCCCAAAACAAGAATTCACGGGATGCCCGCTAAGCTGCTTTATGCAAGTGTTGTGCCCCTGAGCCCCTCGTCTCGGATGTTAAAACATACAGAACCACCTCAAAAGGTCCGCCTCTATGTCAGGTCCACACCGCCAGAGACGGCGCGCAAAACAGACACCTGTATCAAAAGTTAGGGGTGTCTAAATGTCTAAGGGGAATTACCCCTGGGCCGGACCGGCTCGGTCTGGCCGGTCCACCATGCTTCGGCCCGCTGAGTCGCGGGCCAGCCGCTGGGCCCGGCCTAGACCCACCCATGGGCCACCGCACCACAGCCCTCCACCTCCCGCGAGGCGCCCCCCTCGCCCGCGCGCCGCACGAGCGCCTCCTCCACCGACCGGTCGACAAGGCCGGTCCTTTTCCACGCGGAGACCCGCATGTGGCGGATCTCGGTCTCCCCAACGGGGTCGTGAGCCGCGACCCCGATCGCACCACCTCGGCGGTGCTGTCAGTCAGCCGTTCACCGGGCCGCCCTGCTGACCGGATCCCATTACCGGAACCTCCTATCGCGCCGCAGCCTGGAGCTCGCCGGACCACCGTGCCGCCACCGCTGGAAATCTGTCGGACCACCGTGCCGGCCAGAGAACTCAAAAAACCCGCGAATCTTCGCCGGACCACTGCGAAGGCCTCGGAGGTCGGATTTCAAATCTGAAACAAGCGTCGGAAATCTCAGATAACGTACAATGTGATCATGGGCATCGATCAATGATCAGATAATAGTTTGATTCTTTTAATTAAGCTCAAATATTGTGGGAAATTGAAAACGAAAACGATAAACCACTACCTCGAAGGGCGTAACCCGACGCTTCGTGTGTGGACCATCGGAACTGCTGCACCTCACCGGAGATCGCCTCGCTGGAGTTGCCTTGATAGAGATGGAGGAGAGGGGATGTTTTGAGGAAGAAGAAGATGATGAAGAAGAAGATGGGGTGGGGGTATTTAAGTACAAATCACTTTAACGCCCGCCGGACATCCCTGAACCCAACATTTCGGCAGGGTCGGGGATAAGCCTCCCCTAGGCTAAAAACAACGCTTCGAGTGCAAAAGTAGTCTCGGAATTTTAATCTGAGTTCAAAAGTTGCAACAGCCGCACCCGAGGCCGCCAAATTACGAAAACACCCCTGGGGCCATTTTTCACAGACGGGTCGTGCCCGTAAAACATACACCCCTCCTAGGGTGAATGGAACGTTCCGAACTCAACGGTGCCCAAGGTCTTCCAATCCGAGACACCATTTGAGAGATACCTGAGTTTCACCATTAAACGAATAAATTAATTATTTAATTTATCCGTTCCACGTTCCGAAAGTGAGCGAGGGGTCCAAACATCCCGTGTAGACATGCTTTTTGTCGTTCATATGGTAAACACCCCATTCCGGACCCATAAGTACAATCGGATCCCTTATCTGGATCACCGTTTAGGAGATATCCCATATATTTGCGTTTCTAGTGTGAACGCACTGAAAATTTAATTTCGACCACACTGGGGCTCGGAATCACATGCCATCTGAGGGCGATGCTCTGGAATAATATCAAGAATATTCCAAAGACTTTCACTGCAAAAACCGGGTTCTTACATCACTCCCTCCTTCAAGTTTTTAGTTCTCAAAAAGAAAAACTAGGGAACAAATCAGGGTTCTAAGCCCATACCTGGATCTCCCGTACCCAAAAGAACTCTCGCACAACTCTACGCCACCGTACACAGAACAAAGGATTTGATCTGTTCAAGTGAGATATGCCCTCACCGATGACGTGCATAGGAGAACGCACACATCTCTTTAGGTAAACCACGTGGGAGACATCGTGCACCCACCCTAGACCTTGGGGTTAGGGAAAGGTGGTAGGGAAACTCGTTATCCCTTTACACGGTCTCAAATGGCCTGAAAGATCTCAGGGGTATCTCACCTCTCCGACCAAACCTCTATGTCACACACGGTGACTGGAATCACCGCCCGCACCTGGAACAAGTCCTGGTGATTCCATCCTTTAAAATATCCATATGGTGAAACACTCAAGGATATCTGGTCATGCAAGGTCTGACAGTCGATTTACCACAACAAATTATCTCTTACACACTCAGAAAGCGATGGAGTCGACACCATAAACTAAAAAAAATCCCACGCCTTTTATCATACCAACACATGGTTACACCGATGCCCCGCGCCACCTTGGTAACACCTCAAGCAAGGAGCATGGAGGAAAGCATTCCACACACAGAGTCTAACAATTCTACTGCAAGAAGTAGAAAAGTTGTAGAGCGTACCTCTTATCCCCTCATGCTCTATAGGATCATAGACATCCAAGGCTCGCGACAGTCCGTGGTTCCATATGTTAGCTCCCGCAGCCTAACGTGGACCACATGATGGTTATGGGAAGACCTCGTAACGTCATCCCCCACCTCCAGATCCTCCCTCTTCTCTTCTAACACCACCTCTCTAGGAAATACTCCAATCACAGCGCTGCATCTACCGTGGTGGTGCGCCTGCTGCCTACATGAATCTCTTAGTAACTCGGGTCGGGTAGTCTCATTCCAAGTGATCTCACCCGTCACAAGAATAACATCGGAGCTCTCTAGTCTGACCTAGTTCTCTCCAGTGCTACTGTGGTGTACGACCATAGCCCTGCGTCCGGTTTTCAGAAATCCACCTGCGTCAAGGTTCTTCTTGCAGAAGCCTTCTAGCTACGACAGACGTCTCGTCTCCAACATGCCTGCTGCCACCACCAACTCTAGAACATGACAGGAAGCTCTCTGTTACCAGTGCCTGATCTAGCACCTCGGCATATTCGGAAATTCCCAACGGTGCTATGACATCACAAATCTCTCAGCGGAGACCCTGCTCAAACTTCCGTGCTCGGATGTTGTTGTCATGGATCAAGTCAGGGTAAAAGCGTGCACAGTTTTCAAAACTAGCCGCGTACTCAGCCACCATCATCCATCCCTGCTGAAACTGTAGGATCACATGAATCCGAACAGAGCGCAGGAAGGAGGGAAAAAACTCCTCATTGAATAGAAACTGAATTCCTCCCCACGAATGGGATGACTCGTCAAGAAACTGATTCACCAGACACCACCAACTCCAAACTGCTCCACGGAAAAGGTTGGCTGCCAAAGCCACTCTCTGATTGGTCGGCGTCTGCACAAGCCTGAAAAGGAGAACCCCTGTCTCCAGCCAACCCTCTTCTACATGAGGGTATGGCTCACCACTAAACCCCAGTGGACCCTACCGCTGGTACTCACAGAGTGTGCTCAACCTGCGCTCATGCTCAGCCTGCTCTGCTGAATCTGTCTGTTGGTCAACTGGTGGAGGTGCTGCTACCAACCCACCCGGAGAAAAGGGGCTCGCATGATGGGTCCTGGACTATGGCCTTGTAGCTCACATTATCGTCGTCACACACCAAAGCTAGTATCATGGATGACTGTCTTCGCGGGGACATCCTGAATATTATCAAGGAGTGACGCTGTCAGATGAGCATATATGTATATACCAATAACAACGATGGGAAGCTAACTCATGAAGGATAGTCAAAGACTCAATCCTATGTGATGCACAATCAGATTTTCCTGCAACAAGTGTCTCAACATGCTGAGTCGACAAGGGGGTTATCAAGGTCCTGGTGAATGGATACGTCGGCCGCTGCACCATCACTGGACTCCCTAGCCTAAGAGCCACTCTTGGGACACATTAAAATTGTTTCCCAATATCCCAACCAATTCCTTTTTACTTTAGGGACGTCTGAACCACGTCCCAAGGAACGAACCACCTCTGATACCACTCTGCCACGACCCGACCCTACCCGGACTTGAGCCGCAACTACCCCAAGCCCGCTTCCATAGGCCGGGGGCTGGCGACCAGCGCCGATGGAACAATAACTCGGGGAGGCCTTTTCCTAAGTACATGTACATACACACACGCAGCACACTAAATTCAAAAGTTTAGAGTAAAAAAATACTATTAAAGGAAAGAACAATCGCTATATATATAACCTATAAAGTGCATCGACCTCTAAAAATTAAAAAGAAAGTGCTGAAAGTAAACTGAAAAGAAAAGGGGCAAACACGCGCCCAACCAGAAAAGTGCCTCAACCCGGAAACAGGTGAACAAAAAGTAAACAGCTAGAAGGGTCCCCCACTTGGAACCCGACTCTGACAACCGCCCGTGGCCCAAGCTCTCAGACTCCTAAGCTCCACTGATGTCACGACCAACCTGTCCATCGTCTGCATGGGCACACCAAGTGCGGGAAAAGCCCATGCAGGGGTGAGTATAAAAATACTCAGTAGGATACCCCGAAGGCTCGAGAGAGCAATAAAGGAGGTACCTAAGGGTGAGCAGTAGAGCGAACAGGAAACGTAAAGGATTACAACAGAGAGTGCAGTAAAGAGTAACAATAGAGAGTCCAGCTCAAACCAACAAAAAGAAAGAAGGTAGACTCGTCCAGACACAAGGAGCTTGAAATGGTGAGAAGATGATCTTCCCGTCGAGTCTTCGCTACCTATAGTAGGTGAGTAGATTTGTCCAACCACGAGAAGCTAGACACAAGAATCACGAGGCATAACACACACATCTTCGCCTCTTCAAGAGGGAGAGTAAACAAGCCCAAGAAGTGGGTACCAAAACAAGGGATACATATATATATGATCTGTAAAGAAACCCAAACAAGATCGTAAGGGGATCTCCGTCCATTAGCTCATCCCAAGAAAAGTGAGTCGCCAACAGTCCCAGAAGTACCACTATCGATTCCAAGCATCCCGCACGTCTTCCCCGAACTGCAAGTCAAGGGATAAAATAATAGTACCTCGAAACTATCTGCTTTGGGCGGCACTGACTCGCCTGCACAGTTTTCTGTCGCGTCACAAGGACACATCTCGGTGGGGAAAGAGCCCATCATACATGAAAGTTCTGGTTTAATTCAAACCACAACTCGTAACTACCCCACAGTCGATAGGTCTCATCAATGTCAAATATGTCACATCACTGACCCGTACAAACAAGGGCCGCGATCCAGTAGTCACGAAGTAAAGCCACAGACTAGCCTTGCATAACGGACTGAGTCTGAAATACCAACGGGTGACCCACTGCCCAGCCCTGCTGGAGGGTAATTCATAATATGATATCGGGTGACCCCCTGCCCAGCCCTGCTAGAGGGTAAACCATAATACATCATCCGGAGACCCACTGCCCAGCCCTACTGGAGGGTAAACCTGGAATAAGTTTTCAGACGACCCACTGCCCAGCCTTACTTGAGGATAGACCTGGAAGAAGTCAACGGGTGACCCACTGCCCAGCCCTGCTGGAGGGTAAACCTGGAATAAGATGATGGGTGACCCACTACCTAGCCCTTCTGGAGGTTAGACCATCGAGTGACCCAATGCCTAGTCTCTGCTAGAGGGTAAACCCTGAACAAGTCGACAGGCGACCCAATGCCCAGCCCTGCTAGAGGGTAGACCTGAAACAAGACGACGAGTGACCCATTGCCCAGCCTTGCTGGAGGGTATACCATCAAGAGTAATCGGGTGACCCACTGCCTAGTCTCTTCTAGAGAGTAAACCATAAGAATTCGATGAGTAACCCACTGCCCAGCCCTGATAGAGGGTAAACCCAGAACTTCTCTGGCCATCTCTACTGGATGGTACAACACTGGCCAACTGAACACGGAGTGGGTATCACGCAAACATCTAACTCCGGAACAAGACCATGGGAAATCACTCAACCCTATAGATCTATACCATCAAGCACAGAGTCGAGGGAAAAACTCAACCCCACTGGTCAACAAATGAGAACCGAGGGACCCTCTACATCACAAGAGGTCAAAGGTACGCAAAGCAGAAAATGGCACGCAAATGGGTACCACACGACATGTGGCCCCAAGTCAACCCCAACCAAGTGAAAAAACGTTCTTAGGTACCAACATCCACATGTACCTCTCAGCATTCCCGTATACTCCCAGAGTATACCACGTTCCATCCCAATGGCCATCATGCACACGACACCAAACGTCAACGCAAAGGCGTTACGTAACAACTCTAATCTACCACCTCATCGGCTGAGGCACAGTCAACCACATTACTTTAAACCCCAACCTCACTCACCCAGGAGTACACGCAATCACCCGCCAAAGCTTCACTACAAAAACGATTGAAGGGCCGCCACCTAGGCACCTTTCATATTTCCACAATTATGAAGACCGCATATGAGGCACCACACAAACAAATGGTTCATACCATTGTAATCCTCGTGGAAAACACGTGAGATATACTACTTACTCACCTCAAACGGATATCTGATGGAAAGGTCTCCAATGCCGCCTCATGCCCGAACAACATCCCGGGATCCCGAGCCTTGGCCCCCAAAACAATCAGGTGCATCGCACTATTGCGATCCCCTTGGGAAAACACATCAAAAGCACTAATCACAAGAGTGAAACGCATATCCAGAGAAAAAGGTGCATTCTGGTGCACTGCACAAGAGCGCTGCTTCGTGGGTCTCGCATTCCGGTCCCAAAACACAACGAACGGATCACACCATTGTGATCCTCTCGAAAAAGTACCCAAGTTCGGCTAACCACTCGTCTGAATCGGACACTTGGTGAAGGAGTTGGAAATCACCATCAACTCCCTAAACAGAACACATGGGGCCCACACACTCTGTGCAGAATTAATGCGAGAGGATTGCAAAATTGCAATGCCCCCGGAAAAACACCCAGAATCGACAGCTCGCACGCCCCAAACAGACGTCCGGTGAGAAATTCGTTAAACGATGCACGCAGCTCAAAAGATGGGCCATGGGGACCACGCCACAACTCCAGCTTCAACACCTGAAACCACCCTGGAAACCTCTGTCTCGGTGCTAGGGTCGCAACTCCACTGACTTCATGAAAAACAGACTCTGGATGTGTCCGTGCAGCCCAAAACAAGAATTCCCGGGAAGCCCGCTAAGCTGCATTACGCATGTACCGTGCCCCCAAACCCCTCGCCTCGGAAGTTAAAACATTTGGAACCACCTCAAAAGGTCCGCCTCAACATCAGGTCCACGCCGCCATAGACAGAGCGTAAAACGGATTCCCATAGTAAAAGTTACGAGCATCAAAAGGTCTAAGAAGAATTACCCCTGGGGCGGACCAGCCCGGTCCGGCCGGTCCGCCCCGGTCCGGCCCGCTGAGCCGCGACTCCGCAGCTGGGCCCGACCTCGCCAAACCCGCGGGCTGCCGCACCGCAGCCTGCCGCCTCCCGCGAGTCGCCCCTCTCACCCGTGTGCCGTGCTGGCACCTACTCCACCGACCGGCCGACAAGGCCGATCCTTTTCCACGCGGAGACCCACCTGTGGTGGGTCTCGGTCACCCCAGCGGGGTCGCGAGCCGCGACCCCGATCGCGCCCCCTCGGCAAGTGCTCTCGGCCGGCCATTCGCCGGGACGCTCCACTGACCAACTCCCCTCTCCGGAACCCCCTGTCGCACTACTTCCTGGAGCTCATCGGACCACCGCGCCGCCGCGGCTAGAAACTGCCAGACCACCGTGCTAGCCAGAGAACCCCAAAAACCACCGAATGTTCGTCAGACCACTGCGGAGGCCTTGGAGCCCGGATTGGAAATCTGAAACAAGCATCTGAAATCTCGTATAACGTACAACACGGTCATGGAAATCGATCAACGATCGGATAAAAGTTTGATGATATAAAGAAAGCACAAAGATTGCGTGAAATTGAAAACTAAAACGATAAACCTCTACCTCGAAGGGCGTAGCCCGATGCTTCGTGTGCGCACTGTCTGAACCGCTGCGCCTCGCCAGAGATCATCTCACTAGAGCTACCTCACCAGAGATGGAGGAGAGGGGAGGGTTTGAGGATGCATAAGAAGAAGAAGAAGAAGGTGTGGGGTTGTTTAAGTACACATCACTTTAATGCTTGCCCGATAGCCTCGAACCCAATATTTCAGCGAGGTTGGGGTTAAGGATCCCCTAAGATAAAAACCACGCTCCAAGAACAACGGCGGTCTCATAATTTTAATCTGAGGCCCCATTCAAAACTTGCAACATCTGCGCCCATGGCCACCAAATTATGAAAACGCCCATGGGGCAATTTTCACAGACGGGTCGCGCCCGGAAAACTTACACCCCTCTTAGGGTGAATGGCATGTTCCAAACTCAACAGTTCCCTCGATTTTCCAATACGAGACACCGTTTAAGAGATACCTGAGTTTCACCATTAAACGAATAAATTTATCATTTAATTTATCCGTTCCACGTTCTGAAAGTGATCGAGGGGCCAAAAAGTCCTGCGCCGTCATGATTTATGTCATTCCTTGGGTAAACATTCCATTCTGGACCCACCAGTACACTCGTATCGCGGATCTGGATCACCGTTTAGGAGTTATCCCATTTATTTGGCATTCCCTGTGTGAACGAACTGAAAATTTAATTCCGGCCACACTGGGGCTTAGAATCCCACGCCGTCTGAGGGCACTTCTCTGGAATAATATCAAGATTATTCCAATGTCCTTCACAGAAAAAATCAGGTTCTTAATTCATTTATTAATATTATTCAAAATAAATAAATTGAATACATGTGAAAATTATTATTGAACAACTATTATTTTAATATAAAATGTTTGTCTAATATTTTTTGGAATAATAAGCCGAGTTAATGTCTATATTTTATCTTATAATATACTTTTTTTATATATCATTTAATTGAAAAAAATATAAATGATTATTAAGGAATGGTTAGTTGGTCATAAAATTTCATTTATATCTATATTAGTGGGTAACGTATACACGATGGATGGATTGATATTTCGATGTATTTTGTACCTCCGTATATTTGGAAGGAATATTAAATTTTTTGTTCTATTCATTGTACAATTTTCAGAGCATATCTCTACTACCTCCAACATTATAGTGATATGAAGTTCTGATTCGAGCAACCGATCTAAGTTCTCCTACACAAATAGAAGGTTCGAAATACTAGTGATTATCAGGATGTTGAAGGTTTTATCAAATCTATGAGCTAGCATTCATATTCCAATGGAAGGTGTTCCTATAGTCTTGTGATGCATGTATGCAGGATCTATAGGGATCTGATTTTAGTTCCAAGAAATAGTTTTGACGAGTTATGAGTGGTTTTTAAAAATGATTTCAAAACACTTGAGTATTTTTTATTTATTAATTCATTCATGTGAGAACAAAAAATTATGTACTGTGATACATATCATTATAGATGATATATTTACATAAATCAATAATTGAATATTTTAAATCCTATCCCTATCTACATACATTTCTTACCCCATATGATTGAATCTAATTTCATATGAACATGTTATAATCATGTGAGGTTTTAATTTAGTTCGAGGTATGTGTTCATATTAGTTTAAAACAATTAAGTTATAAGTATATATATATATATAATTAAAATCTTTTTAAGTGGTAATAGTTGTTCAATCTGGATTTCGATGGTCAAAACAATATTTATCAACTTGTAATTTTTCTACATTGTCGATGGGTTTTTTCATAAAATTTAAAAGCCTAAATAATATTGTCGTTAAAAATTTGGAATAAAATCAAAATAATAACTGAAAACTGAAGGGTTGGTTATCTAACTCTAGAAAAGACACAAAACCCTATAATAGGTTAGTGAAGGTGCTAATAGTAAAAATAGAGAAAATAAAAAAAGGGAGTTGGGTTGATGTGGTGTCTTGGGGAAAAACATAAGCTGGGGTTCCCCCCCCCCCACCCACTAATGGTCGGACTCCCTCCAATGCACCCCCATCGAAAAACCTCTCTTCGCCACCTTGATTATCATCCACCCCGCATACACAGTATTTCTATGGGATAGATCAGAGCATCGCCTCCCTCTAGCGATGACTCGTCCACCACATTACATCCTCAATAACCATATCTAATGGTGCCCTTCCTCCAATGCTGAAACTCACATCGCACGACCCCTCTAATTTTTTGGACATGTTACTTCTGATAACACACCTCCTTCCATATCCCAATGTACATTCAACCCATTAGCATCCCTCCCCATTCCCTATATTTCTCTTGTGGAGTTCCTCCTTCTGGATGAACCACATCAAATATATGGCATCCCAATCTTGGTCAGTCTTGGTCGATCCCTACTCTAACCGGTTTGCCACTTTCAATCCTAGAAAAGCTCAGAACCCCTTATAAAGTGTTTATATAACACTCTAGGGATCAAAAAAATATCGTAATTTCCAAAAATAATTTAGATAACTTTTTTTAAAAATTAGATTTCATTATTAACGGAAAAATAACTGTTATTTGGATTTAAATTAGAATGAATTATTTCAATTAATTTTATTGTTCTCAATAAAAAGTATCACATATTTATTTTTTAATACTCATTTAATTTTTGTGTACAATTTTCATGAATGGTTTCCAATAAATGTATATCTATGTTTTAATTAATTATTACATTTAATTGATATTTTATGTAATTAATTAATTAGTTATATGGAATATGTATCATCTATCATCCTTATTATATGTATAAAGATTAACATGGTCATGTGATTTGTAACACATGTGTGTTATGAATTCTTGTGACCTCTTATCATTAATATGAGTATTTTTGTATTATAATGAAGTTGAATGAAGAATTGAACCACACTGATGTAAGGAGATGATCCACAACATACATAAACACATTGACCAGGAGGCTGTTGTGACATGATCTATACAAGAATTATGTATTTCCCCATTAATTATAAGTTGATCAATTTAATATAAATTATTCAACCAGTATTAAATTATCATGATCTATCATTTTTTTATTTATGCATTGTTAATTACTATTGTTTAAATTTTCATGCATTTGGGATGAATTATAATAAAAAATCGTGCATTGAAAAAATAAACTTGTTTGATTAATGTTTTCTAATTATTGAATGGTAATGTTATGAGTGTGATAAAATATTATGTGACTATATAATAGAAAATAATTTCAATCATCAATAAAAAATAATAACCCACAATGTAATATGATGTTGTAATCTCTTCTTTTACATAAATTTGAAAAAAACTGGGTATACAAGATGATCGCCATCCATAGTTGAGGGTTCCTACAAGTAATGGAGAGTTCCTATAATATTAATTGGTATAAATAAAAAATCTTGGATGAAATTAAATATCCATAATTGGATTGCTTAAAATTTATAGTTAAATAACTCTGTATATCGAGGTTATAAATACCAGATTTCAAAACATCTTAGATTAGTTCAAGGATTCTCAAATTAATGCGGTTGATAAGTCAAATTCATACCTTGAAACCCTATAAAGAGTTGTGTATCCATATCTTGGATTATGAGGAGAGGTTTCACAGATCAATTTATCTAGAATACTCAAGAAAATGGATATTCTAAATCTAGTAGTGAGGGATAATAGGGTTTTATTAAATATTGGAACATATATAATGATTTAACAAATTAATACTGTCTAATTGGTTATCAATATAATGTAATCATCTACAAAAAATATAAAATTCATAGAATAATTTATTTAAAACCACACATTCATGGAGATTAATTCCATAAAAAGAATATTTCCCCACCAGCCCAAATTTCATTGAGTAGTATAAGTGTTTTTTCAAAGTACTACACTATAGAAAAGTTTATGTGTTCATGTCCCCACTTCCTACTGATCCACATCAAGAATCGTGTGTGATATTGATGATTACAAGATATTAATATAAGATACAATTTATTTTTAAATCAATATTTTATCATCTATGTCATTTGGGTTTTAAAAAAAATTAGGACACTGGTTGTCGAACATTTTTTCACATCTACAAGAAGTACGGAGGAAAAAGTAACGAAAGATATGAATGAAATTATAATTAAATTAACCAACATTAAATTGAAATATGTATGATATTTCAATGTATATCATTATTTTATAATATCACTATTCAACCCTAGTTTCATTTAGGATCATAAAATAAATAAAATAGTGAAAAATCATTTAGTACCTTTTGGGTAAGAATCACCATGAAAATTAAAAAATAATGAAATATTAATCTATAATTATTTTGATGAACATGTTAAAAGTCATGTAAAATAGCGAAATGGAGTGTGGGATGACTAAGGGACCTTCACATCATCCTTTTTTTGGAAAATATTAAAGGCATTAAAAAGGATTTTATTTTCCTCACATGTGATGACATAAGTCTAGGGAAGATAAAATGAAATGAATTGAAATAGATTTAAGAAAATAATTAAACTAAATAATAATAAAAATTTTATCTAATGTTACTATTATACATATTGGGTATTAAATAACATATCCAAATCACATATGTGAATTTAAATATTGTATCCATGTTAGAATATAATTTTTAGAGTTAGTAATATGAATACTCTAAGGGACAAAGCCGAAGTGATTACTAAGACCATGTTGACAAGTAATGAAAATCAAATTTCAATGTTTAATGGTTCTAGTGAATATTTCATTATGAATTTCCAAAACATTTATCTCAAATATCAATTGGAAAAAATGATTCATACTTCTATTTATGAATGGATGTTTTTTGTTATGTCAAATACTCCGCAGATATTTCATTAATTCTTAAATCAATAGAAATACATGATGACTTTAAAATATATGAATCTATTACCCTATTATAAAAATATAATTCCTTGTCAAGTAAAAAATATTTGTATTCTTAGATATAATTAACATGGATTTAATCTATTTATAGGTAAATACCCTATGTATTATCAATACATTTACATGTTTATCTTTGGAAAAAGAATCATTTATAAGTAAATGTATGCCAACAAAATTTCTAAATTTTTTCCACTAGAGAGAGTAGACTTTTCCAAGTTTGAGAAAGAGTTAAACTAATATGATTAAAAAGCTTCTTTTAATGGTTTTAATGAATATAAAATCATTTTTCAAATATGAATTGTTAGAAGATATGTGTTTCTTCGAGCCAATGTGTGAAATATTGTAATGACCATCTATTCATCAATAATCAAAATATAGAGTTTATTAATTAATATACTAACATTTATTTATACAAATAAATTCTTTGATTTTATAATGGAATACCTATAATGAGTCTTATATTTTTTAATTTATCAATATAATGTATCATGGATTAATTTTTAAACAAATATTTCCACGTACACATCAATGTCTTGATGTGATTAAAATGATAATCAAAATAAAAATTAATATGAATTGTAGATATTTCTAATATTTTTCAAGACATGATTCAAAAATACTGACATTATCCCATTAAAATATGAGAAATATTATGTTTATTGGATCTAATATTTGTTATAATATGAATTAAAAACAAAATTTCATAATAACATATTCTTTTATGGAGATGTTTTTTAAGAATAATTTAATAAGAAACTCATCAAGAAAAAAAATCTATGTTCATAAAAAGTAATTACACAAATGGTTATTAAGGATATTATAGAAATCCCTAAGACATAATAGTGACAGTCATGTAATTGACAATGTTTAGATAAAAGGTATTGCGTCTCTATTTGAGATAAAGAGAGAAATATTGACTTTTTTATGCCATGGATGAAGATGAAAAACTAATCTTCATAAAAATAAGTTCCACAAAATATTATTGAAAAGGAATGTTCTAGTGAAACATAATCCATGGAAAGAATAAACCCAAAGTGGTTATTTTACATTCACAATAGATGGTGATACTTTTTTCACTATGAATAATGAATCCTAAAATGATTAATTATACGGTAATAATCTATGATTGAATTTCCAATTATAATTAAATAACAAATTCCATGTATTGATGTATAGGTGCATAGTATTTTTAATGTTTCAAATCATTATTCTATGCAGGGTATTCAAGAGAAGGAAAAAATAGATTGTAATGTTTGGACTAATGATGCATGTTTAAGAGTTGAAAAACAAAACAATGTAGATATTTTATACTATATATCCATTTCAAAAATTAAAATGCAAAATCAATTATAATTTGACTTGTTAATGATAACTATTATAATTATTTTATTGTTCATTATATATCAAAACGCAATTCTTGGAATTTGTTTATATGATACTATAATAATGGTTTAGTGACATCGTTGTATGAAAAAAAGGTGTAAAAGATGTATAAATCATGCTTAGGATTGATGTTATTAACAAGATCACGTAATATTCATTTGGAATAATTTTTTATCAATGTTAATTCATGTGGCTATTGGGAGAACCATAGTTTTTCATGTAAAATATGATTAAGACAAATGCAAATTAGTTGTTTATTTTTGTAACTACTTAAGTGAAAAATGAAAATAAATATCCAAATATATAATTAATGTAGCATCCTATGTTATAAGAAATAAGATACAGTGAGGTAGATCTAATGGTTTATTTTTAAAAACTCAAATTTCATATCTGAAAAATGTATTGGAAAATAAAATTTGTAATTATTGAAGAAAGACTTATTACCAACATCACATTAAAAAATATATCAAAGGATACGTGCACGATACATAAAATGATGTTAATGTGTTGAGTGGAATTACATAATATTATGTGGCAAGTAAATCTCATAATTCATACTATATAGAAGATATGATATTTCAATATATAAATCATTGTACTAAGATATTAGCATATTCTAGTATAATTGCATGGGAAGTAGTCATAACTATCCAATTCTACTTCTGAGAGTACACGTGACATATCCATGGTACGTAGAGTGGAATGAGAACTAGATATAATGGGAAACACACTAGAATTACTTTCGGTCAATATGCTTTAATATCTAATTTAGGCTAATGAAATAAGTGAAATAAGATTATTCAAAATATTAGTACCCATATCTAAAAATGCTGAGTGCATTATGGCATCTGATAAGCATAATGAGTATTGTAGAATAAACAATGATTTGTTATTGTTCTTGGAATTACACATATTATGTAATGTTTTCTCATAATATAAATTTTTTATAATCCTACTATTTTTAAAATTGATGATGTTAGATTTTGAAACTACAAAAAAAGTATATAATCATGGATATAATCATTTGAGGATTCTTACTAAAGGAGGTAATGGTTTATATTATTGATTACCCACACAACAAAAAATTTTATAGATCTAACTACTAGCCATATAACTCAGAAAAAATATGGTCTTCTCTTATGAGAGCTATCAAGGTCTGTTAGAATTTTAGATCAAGTGTAATTCTGACTATTATTGTAATATCCCGATTTTATTAATGATAATAAAACCAGATAATGATAATACATTAATAATTTAAATGGGAAAAATTATTTATCAGTGAAATAAATTAATATATTTTTAAAGGCCTTTAAAGTTGTTATCACTTTTGAAAATTCAATCATAATTTATTCTAAGTGGATGATAAATTTGTGTGAGATTTTAAGGCCCATAGTGCCTTGGTGAAGAAATAATTACCTTATTAAATATATTTTATTAAGTGGGTTTCTATTTTTAACAAAAATTTATAACTCCAAAATAGTGTGTTGTGTGAGAAATTTCAGATCACTATTAGGTTAAGGACATGGTGATTTCCTAAGATGGGGTATAAAATTTGTAACCGTAGGACATTTGGAGAACGCCCTCATGATAAAATCCTTTTAATTTTTAATTATCTATTTATTTAAATTTTTAAATAATAATAAAATAATATCTCCCAAACAGTTCATCACTTGAAAAATATATGACGACTTTTGGGTCTATAATGGTGGTTTTACCCAAGGAAGGGAATTACGTCTAAGGGGAATATATATTTGGTATTATTTAATTTTATGATAGATTATTAATTTATATGTTTAATAATGAAAAACAATTTTTTTATAGATAATCCAACATAGACGGTGAAAATTCCATTTTCAATAGATGGATACACTAAAAAAATTTCAAATCATCACTAAATTAATCTGTTTCAGTTGAAAAATCATAATGATATTAATATAATAACTCCACAATAAATTTATGGTTGAATTGAAGATTAATTGTGTGTCTTAAATTTGTGTTTAAAGGCTATGATATTGGGTTCATGTACCACATCGACTTCTTTTTTGGTGGATCTCATTGATTTGAATCCACCTCAAACATCCTTGTATGCATCCAGTAGGTATCTAAGGAACTTTTTTTTGGTTTTTTCTTCCCTGTTATTTATCTTCATTCCCTTTTCGAGGCACCTTGGAGATGTGGGTATTACTTATTTCTATATTATTTTTACTTTTTTCTTCATTCCCAAAATGAAAAAAGGATGAAATAATATTAAATGATAAAACATGTATTATAAAGACTTTTTCAAAAATTATTAAGGGTTGTTTTTAATAAAAATAAATAGTATGATTATTGTGAAAACTATCAAACAATAGAAAAATATTTAAAAATATTAATTTCATGGAACCATCTAAAGGTAATTAAGAATATTTATCAAACAATAATTATGATATTATCAAATTATATTTTATTAAATTTATCCAAATGATAATTGGATATTAATATTGTTTTATATTTTATTTAAATCTATAAATTGGGAAAAAATTCAGGAACGAGAAAGTATATGTGCTTGTGGTATTTTAATGATTGTTTCAAAAAGATAAAGTAACATAGAATGTAATATTTTATTTAATTTTGAAATAAATAGATGGTACATTCTCATACATAATCCCTCACCACTATTCGGAACCCTATTGAATATGGGGAGGCGTGCATGATGTTATGTGGAATTCCATATTAGACTCTGTGGTTAGGGTTGGTTTGTTTCAAAATGTTATTAGAGGCCACTACATACTAACTTGTTTCTTATCTTTTCTATGTTTTGGATAGGGTTAACCAGAGATAGGATGGTATGTATTAGGGAATGGAAACTATTTTAGATTCTAGATAGAAATATATAGTGCACCTCTAAATTTCCATAATGTGGGGAATTTATATTCTATTGTTATTAATGATTCATTTTGGGTGACAGAAATGATGTCATATATTATTTATTAAATTCCACATATGTCTATATATCATGACTACGATTTTAGGTTCACATGCCACATATATAAATATTTTTGTGATTCATAGTAGATTAATAATTAAATGCATTAATTTGTGATATTGGTTCAACATAGTTTGTTTCTTTCGATATATGTGTGTTTCCATATTGTGTGATATATTAGTATTAGAATTAATTAGTTGAAATGAACATGTTTTTCTGTTAGTAAATATATTATGAATGTGAGTTATGTGCATTGATGAAGAAAAAGATCAGTGTTTGGAGGGGTATACATTGGGATAAGGGTGGACTCTTAGAAAATCATTTTTTGATACCATATACATGTTATGAAAACATTTTTTGATTCTATAGAGTGTTTTGGATCTTCTGTGTTCCTAATAATCATTATATTGTATAATATTCAACCACAAAAGGATTTTATGGGATTACCAGGTGAGAAATAATTTCCTGAGCACATCTCCACAATAGAGTTAGTGGTGCAAGCTGCAGTTCCATATTAGTTTCCACCTAGATCCATTGTCGACTATGCATATATTTGTACTTACAACATCCTACAGCCTTCTAGGGTACCATTGGACAATAGGATTCCAAGGACTGGGGGGATATTATTGAATGTGGCTTTGATATCATAGATAATCTTTTAAAAAAGAAAGCCCATTTGGAAGCCTTCAATCTATAAGGACCCACTAGGCATTGGTAGGGAGTTATGAGAAATGGTGTATGACATGAGGGAATCACTTGGGATTTTATAAAGAATCTATTTTTAAGAGATTTTTTTTCAACATGATGAAGATAGATCAAGCATAGGATTTTATGTACTCCATCATGGTTCCAAAACATTATTAGCATACTCTAAATTTTTTATTGAACTCAACAATTTTTCACTACTTCTGGATGGTAATGAGGCCCATATGGAAATAATTTTTTAAAACAGTCATTAACCTGACCTCGAACATCAGGTCTCAAGAATTTACCAATATTCATACACTATGGTTCGTAGGAAGGCCCTAAATATTGTGAAGATTCTATTGGATGTTCAAATAATTGTATTTTCCCCCACCTTTTTCTACTCAGACAGGTAGACATCCCATTCCTTTAGTGAATACCTATTCTAATGGAAGGAAGAGTAAAGCCCCAAATATACAGTAGAGTAGTGGCATGAAATTTCATCTGTGTTTGATCTATTTAGTTTCTTATAATGGTGAACCACATTTTTTTACCATGTGATGTTTTGACACTATAGTCTGATGTGCATGACACCCCAGAGCCAGTGTGAATAATGCGGGAATATGAGACACCTCTAGCATTTTTGTTCCAGAGTATCATCTTGGAGAGAGGGTCCCACATGAATAGGTGGATATATGTCTAGTGGAAAACCTATTAGAGGATACATACTCCCCTAATAACAAAGACTCGACAAGGGATGGATTTTATCATGGAGTTTCAAAGGACCATGTCTACACAATGGGTCTAGAACCAAGTGATGGTGATAATGAACATGCTACTGTACGAGGTGTGATCTAGAGAACATCCTTTTTATCATCTTCCTTATTTGAAAATACTATTTTCATTATATCTATGTGCAATATATAGACTGTACTTAGCAGTAGAGTTTTTCCACCAAACATATCTTCCTATAATACATCATTGAATGAAGACATAAAAAATATTATATGAGAGAAAAATAGTCATTGATTCGTTTAGTGACAGCATAATGAGGGACTCACTCTATGTATAAGAGTAGTAGAATATCATTTGGAACTCCTTTATCACTATTAATGTATCCATATTGTGTTCCACGTTTCATAGATTCAGAGGTACTTTCCTGGTCCTATGAATGTTTTAGATTGAAAGGATGTTTAGCTGGAACATATTGCCTCTTGTGATGACTATCCAATGTGGATTACAGATTAGTGATACAATGAAATCTATGGAAAAAAATATTTCACCCTTAGTATGGTTTTATTGGAAGCCTGGATGGATCTAGGATGAGACATGAAAAGTTAAGTCTGATGTTGGAGATCAGTGGCTAGAGTTGAATGAGATAGACCACAAGGGATAATTTTCTAGGGAAAAAAGTCAATATAGGGGTAGATTTTTAATATCCAGATTTTTAAAATGATAATAAAAAACCTCTTAAGATAAATTATTAATATATAAATAGGAAATTAATTATTTATCATAGAAATAAATTAATAAATATATTAAAGGGCTTTAATACCAACTAACACTTTTTAAAATTCAATAAATTTTTTTAGAGCCAAATGCTATGTGGGTGAGAGATTATGAGGCCCAAAAAACCTCAATGATAATAGAATTAAATTATTAAATGTCTTATATTAAGTGTGTGTTTTAATCAAATGAATTTAATAACTCCATATAGGTGTGTCTCATAGGAAATATGAGATTATGGTTAGGCTTGAGATATATTTTTTACCCTAAATGTGGTTAAAAATATGTATACAACAGATGTTTGGATGGATATCTCATGATAAAAACTTTTTTATTTTTAATTATCTATTTATTCTTATTTTTAAGTAATAAATTATTAATATATATCAAGTGGTTCGCCATTAAAAAAACATTAGATTTCCATTAGGATGGGAATCAGGGTCTTAACATAGGATAGTTATATCATCTATGAGAAAATGACAGTTTGATGTTTTTTATTTTATATGTTAAATAATTAATTTATGAGTTTAATAATTAAAATAACTTTTTTATAGTTCATATTCCACACACTGTGAAAACTCAATTTTCAACAGATTTCTCCACCCAAATGATTTTGAATAATCACTTTTTTAATCTATTTCTGTTACATCATCTTAATGATTATAAATTAATGATTCCACAATAATTTTTTTGATGAATCATGGATAAAATTTGGTGTTATAAATTATGTTTTAAATGCTCTGATTTTGGGTTTGATATACCCAATAAAATCATTGTTTTTTGGATATTATCAATTTTAATCCACCTCAAACGTCCTTGCACACAACTATAGGTCTCCAAGGGCTGTTACGGTTTCTTCCTCCCATGTTGTTCCCTTACCATTCACTATGTGAGGCAGCTCAGAGATTCATGTATTAATTTTTTAATTTTGTTTATAATTTTTATTCGTTATAATAAAAATTAAAAAATTTAAATACAATAAAATGATAAAACTTGTATTATAAGGGACTTTTCAACAATTATTAAGGGATGTTTTATAGAAACATATAAAACGTTATAATTTTGTGAATTATCAGAAGACAGTTAAGGAAATAAAAAATAAAGACTTTGTAGAACCAGCAATAGGTAATTATATATAATTATAAAAAATTAAATATGATATTATCAAAGGATAATTTATAAAATTTATCAAAAAATAAATTTCAATATTATTAATGAGTTCAATTTTATTTAAATCAATAAATTGTAAATTTTTCAGAAAAGAGAAAATATCATTGCATATAGGCTTTTAATGATAGATTATATATTAATGCAGACTGAAAAAGTAACAACACATGTATTAGTTTGATTCATTTTAAATAAAATAGATGTTTTCATACTTAGAAACCCTTGATAATCCTCGATCATTGAGGTGTCGATAACTTGAGACATTGATATGTCACCTTTGACGATAATGAAAATGCAAAGGGGGCCTCTTGAATTTTTAGGTAAGAATTTTCTTACCCTCATGGGATTGTGTATACACTTATTTCTATGATGATTATATATTTTTCATTTTAATTGACTGTGTTTTATTATAATTTCATTTTAGTGTGTGTGTGTGTCCCATAAATAGTATTATGATTCCATGAGTTATATTAATGTAGCTTTTTTCCATGTTTTATTATGATCAATTGTTTTTAGTGTATGCTGTTATATTCGTAGGTTGATATATTATATCTACATGTGTTCTTGCCCTATATATGTATTTCCTGGCCTTGTTAGATTTTAGTGGTATTCAAGATAGGCGGAATATCGGGACATATTTATCCTCTGGTGGGGATGAATGGCTATTTTCAACCATATAAATGAGGGAACATAACACAAGGTAGACATAGAAAGACAATATGGAATCATGTTGAGGGTTTGATCCAGGATTCCTTGATGCCATGTATCATTTTCCATGAGATACCCTAGTCTATTTGAGTATTAGTTATTATCGTCTAGAGGATCTGGGTGACATGGTCCAATTGATGGATAAATAATGCTGATTATCATCTCCATGACATCGTGAGGATGCTGTATAGGGGTTGTTTTGATTCATGCAACTCATCATGATATCTTCTATCATGAAGGTGAAGTAGGTAGAATGGGGTTGTGGAATCTTTGGTTGCACACTACTGCCTAGTTTTTTATTGTTTGTTTCTTGGTTCTTTCATTTATTTTTATTAGGATATACAATTTTATACATGATCACATCAGGTCAAAGATGCATTGATGGTGTCATATTGAGTCCTGTACTCACACCCTTCTTGGGAATTTCGATGCACTTCTATATATTAAGAGACAACCGTTGAAGGGAAAGGTCCCTGTGGTGAATGTATTTGAATATGAATCATAAATATTGGGAGAACCAAGTAAGACACGAGAGGACATCATAATTTTTTTATTTATCATCTTATTTTCATTACTCTGACCATATTTCAACATTGGGAGCTTTTTTAATATTCCATGTATGTTATCTTTAGTTTCTACAATTAATATGATTATCTAATTTTTTCTCTTGTTATTATTATTTTTTTATCATGGTCAATGAAAATATATAGAGGGTATAATATCCCTATTATCAGAAATAAACCCTCACTACTAAACAGTATCCTCTTTTATATAGTGAGGCATGAATTAGGTTATGTGTAATTCATAGTTGGTCCTAGTGGTTTGGGTTTGGATGATAAAATTGTAAACGTGGGTTCCATTGGACAAACATTAACAATACATTTCTTTCACAATATCATGTATATAGGAAGTTATTCATGATATAAAATTACCATAATTGAGTTTATAATTATATGTAAACTATTTACATGCTAATTTATATAAATTTTCTATTTAATCAAATGGTTATATCAATTCACTGGATATAATGAGAATAATAGGATATCGTGATAGTAATATTAAACATTTTCTAGGTGGTCCTTATAAATCATGACGACTTAGTGAAGATAATGTAAGATCATTTGGTGTTAGGGGGTCATATGTTTTTGGAATTATTATTATTAATTTTAAATTTTTTTATCTCGAGTTGATGAGATCAAGAATTCTGAAATGCTTATAGGAACACCACATGTTTCATGTTTCGTTGGTAATTCTTATTTGTGAACACATATAATGATCTCCTAACTATATAGTATTCTATTTTTATGTTATTTTATTATATTCATTAATGTATATGGAAACCATGAACTTTACATCATGGAAAAGTAAATTGTGTTGGGAAATTGATTTGTGGTATGGCATTTATTGAATTATCATGATTATGTTTTTCACATCCAAAAGGATGTGATATATCAGTCCTAGTTGATGATGATGGTAGTACATTAACTAAATCCATGTCTATGGTAGAATACGGTATGTCAATCTAGACAGTTCTATGAATGATAAAGTAAGAAAGGATGGTGACATAATGTGTGCTTATGTGTTTATGATATATAATGAGATATAGAGATTATATTACATGTCCCATGTTCATTGGAAAGGTTTTCATTTCTATAACTTTTTGTTTTCGCTGTTTGGGATATAATGGGTTAATATACTCTACTAATATCTGGTGAATGATATTCAATACTATTTATAGGAGGATGTACATGGTCACACACTATGTGTATTCCAAATTTTGGCATATTATAATGAGTATGTTTATATAACATGTTAGGACCCGCCATGGGGTTTTAGTTAATCTCCAATAATATGGGAATTACATTAAAAATCTTTTTCTTATATTTTATAATAATTTTTTTATAAAAATATTTATTAAAAATATTAATGAGATATTATGTGAATAAATTTGAAAATATTTAACAAAATATTATTATTTTATTATTCAAGGTTAATTTAATATTTATGGTAATGATGAATTGGGTTAATAGATGTTTTTATCATAATTTTTTATTACATGTAAGTGAATAAAATATAATTATTACATTTATGAAATAGTTAGTTAGCCATAACAAGTCACTTATAACTTCATTAGTGGATAATGAATATATGGGATTCAATGATAATTTTTTTGGTATTATTTATCACACTATTGAAGTGGGTAGAGAATATATTTTGGGGTATTATTTACTACACTATTTTTAGTGCCTTCATATCATCTCTCCCACTTCCTAATAGGAGGAGTTGATCCTTTGAGGAACTGATTGAACTTCCTAATAAAACAATCGAAGGATCGACATAGTTGCGATCACCTATGAATTAAGGCTTCATCAAAAATACATTCTAGAAACCATATTTCAATTATCTATGTTCCAAAAGACATTAAATATACGTCTGAATGATATAGAGAGATCCAACAACAGTTTTACCATGCAACGAGTATTGAAGAAGAGACGTTTTCAAATGCACTTTTATATTTATCGATGTAATTTTTTAGATTTATTTTTCATGCTTAATTACCTGATGAGATTTCCACTAATTATAATCCAGGATAAAATTAGCAGTTATAATGTAGTTACATCAATTGGTGAAGAATTATTTTAAATCCACATCTCATTTTCAACAACTGCACACCCTTAGTATATACACCAGGTACAATAACAATCCCTTATACCATATGAGAGCATAATTTTTACATGTAATTATAAAATTTGGTATCACCAATTAATTAAATGACTTAATCTATTTATTATTCTCATAATATGAAACAGTTTTAAGCTATATATGTGGTTATGGAACTCTCTAATCGTTCCACTACCAACCCAATAGGTGTTCTTAAAGATGTCCTGGTAAGTGTACATGGATTTTCAATACCTTTAAACTTATACCTTATCAACATGGAATATGAAAGAAGTAAATATCCACATCACACTATTATTGATAATTTTTCCCTAAAGACCATTACAAACATAATAAATGTCAATGAAGAGACAATTTCCCTAAAAATTGGTATTAAAAATGTGTATTTCAACAACATTATCTCAATAAAATTCCCACGCATGGAGAAATATATTTTTATATTAAATCATTATGAAATAATGTTTTTTTATATGGAAGAAATTTTAAATTTTTATGACATTATCATATTTTGATAATCTATATAAATACCCTAACAACATGACCAATCAGCTTTCGAAAAGAATATTATCCTAGAAGTAATTATGAATTTTAAAAAATTTGATGAAATTGATGAATGTAATTTTTATGAATTATATAAATATGATAATAATATTTCTTCCATTCATGTGACGGTTCCCAACATAGATAACTCTAGACTAAAACCACCTTTGAACCCCTAATTATATAATGACATAATTTGTTTTCATAAAGCATGAAATATTCCCATTTCATGAAAGATGATAAAATACATGTCATACTCTCAAATAATTTGAACCGCTGTTAATAATAAAAACTAAAAAAAATTATGAAACTTATTTTTATGATTTTAGGATTGATAATAGGGGACATCTGATTGATGATCCATAACATTATTATGTATAGAAATGTTCATGAAAATGAATTAAAATGAGAAGGGATTCCCCATATAAGTATCAACTATATCATTATGGAAGTACTACAAAAATATGTACAATGAAATTTAGGTGATTGAATGATCTAACACATCATAAAATCTTAATGGGTGAGTCCCATTCAAATTTTCCCTTGAAAACTAGATATAAATTTGTAGAAAAAAATAATAATGAATTAATACCGACCAGAATTTAAAAAAATTGTAGAGTCTACATGTATTATATGTGGTTTTACCATGAAACCAAAAAATATAATTTTAACATAAACTTTTTGGTACAATAGTTGGAGAGATTAGCAAAAAAATTTCATTATTGCTTCATTGATTGATTTTCTCAGTATTTATAGGTTCAAATTGCCCATAAACATCAATACAACATCCCCATCACATTTCCCCTTAGTTTCTTTTCCAATCGACATATTTTGTTGTGTTTTCTAAATATTCCATGTACTAGAAAGTTATGCATGGTATTTAGTTTCTAATGTTTGATATAAAATATCATGGATGCATTTCTATATGAATTCACTGTGTGTGGAACATGTTTTAAAATATATATTGATAGTTTAGAAATGGGTTAAAATATTTATTGACCAAAACATGGTTTTATATCTTGGAATATTCTTATTTTATACAATAAAATTGATTTTTTTCATACAATTTATTACGATGGAATTAATGTAAATTATTCCCATGTGGAAATTATTTCCACAATACATTTCCCAGACACTATGAGAAAATTTATATCATTTCTAGTCCATTTTGGAATTTATAATATTTTTTTGGGATATTGGAAAAAATATTTCACCATAAATAACATTATCATGATAGAAGATGATTTTATATTTGATGATATATTCTTGGAATATTTTTTAATTAATGATGAAATGATTGACCATTGTCCCAATAATCTCTCAAACAAACTAGTGGTACCCTGATGCGATTTCATATGAGGATATTGATAGGTTTATAGGGGTTGTCCATTCAAAAAATAGTGACGGAATCCTATATGTGATAACCAAAACAATATTGATATTATACACTACCAAGATGAATTACTCAATAATATAGAAGGAGTTTTTTCTATTATTATATATTTATAAAAATTACATTATTATATTTTAGGGAGTAAAGTTTCTATTTATTCTAATCATAATGTACCGAGATATTTGATCAATAAATATGATTCAAATCTCATA
Organism: Viscum album; assembly: GCA_963277665.1. Taxonomy (NCBI): domain Eukaryota; kingdom Viridiplantae; phylum Streptophyta; class Magnoliopsida; order Santalales; family Viscaceae; genus Viscum; species Viscum album. Next base: position 2,055,788,660 of record OY728133.1, on the reverse strand, counting down.
TTAGTGATATTGAGGATGCTAATGGAATAGTTTGAAATTGAGATCATGGAAAAAAATCATTGTGAGAATATGGTGGTAGTATACATGAGTTGGCTACCTCACACTATTGATGATGATCCATTCGATGGATCATCTATAAACGAATCATTCAATAGATAGAAATAGTAAATACTCACACAAGATACATTGTATACTGACAAATTGAATTCTCAAGCCACAAAATATTTACCCTCACAATTTTATTAATAACAATCATTAAATTAAAATGTAAATTAAAATATTATATCTACAATGGTCACTTTTATTGAAAAATTTCAGTGACCGTCTAATTAGGAGGTGCTTTCATGAAGAAGAAATTATATATGTAATATATTTTTTAACACACATTTTCATGGTGATCCCATATTGGGACTCAAATAACTAAAAGAAAAATTTTTGAAGACGGATTGTATTATCCTTCAATATAAAAAGATTCATATTATTTTTTAAAAAATATCCTAATTGTTAATTTCTAGTAGAATTTTCAAAAAAACGTGAGATTCCTCAAAAACACTTAAATTTTTATATGATAGTTGATTTATTTAGAATAGATTTCCAGGTACCTTTTATATTACCAATTTTATTTTCCTATATACTTTTTATTGTGGACAATGTTTCGATGTGGATTATTTAAAATTATACTCGAACTGGTGATTCAAAAAATGAGATAGATTTTTTTAAAAATATTTTTATAGGTTTTGGAATACCATGAGCTATAATCCATTACCAAGGAGCACAATTATAAAATAATAACAAGAAATAAATCATGAAGAAATATGTATTAATCCAAAAAACATTCACTTCCTACAATAAAGAAAAAATTACGGGATGAGTTGTCTAACAATTATTTCTAAATATATTTTGATAAAATAGTGTAAACCCTGCAAAAAGATTAGAGTAATAAATTGACTAAAGAAATGAGGGAATAAAAAACTACTTGAAAACCCCCTTTGGCATTTTTCCCTAAAAAATTTCTTATGGTATTAATTTTTACTTTTTCACACACTAATATTTCACAATATTTCTCTCTTTAAATAATTAGATTTCTTTGATAGCTTGTGTTTCATGCAATAATGATTGTACACAAACTACATAACATTATTAAATTACTAGTTGTATGTTATCACATAATGATTTGATTAATTATATGAATAGAAATATCCAAATTATGAAAAATATTTGGAGTGTAAAATTTAAAATAAATTAATTAGTTATCCAATGATTGAAATTAAAAACAAAACACACTCAAAAATAAAACTGATGTTTTATAGAGAAATAGTTTTTCTAAGTGAAATGTATTTAATATAAATAAATTAAAATAAAATATATATGAATGATTTTAATTTAATTTATAAATTAATTAGATGACCTAATAATTTTTAACCATCAAAAAATATTTTTCTACGAATATGATAAGAATAAATCCAAGTTAATGCTAGAAAATATATTATTCTAAAAGGTAGTTTTTGTCTCATTTTGAGAAATAATATTAAAATTAATTTCTTCCATTAGTATATATTAATTTGGATGAAATTATTTAAATATCTATAATTATGATGTTTATATTAGATAAATACACCTCTTTTATTTTTTTCCAACATGAATAGTAACTATGGTAAAATTTATCACCTCAGAAAAGGGTAAATCTAAATTATATTGAATAAAAATAAGTGATAAAGCTATAATTTTTCAACATAACAATTTTTAGGAAAATATTATTATATCATTATCATCTGAATCTCTAATTTTATATAGTTTTTGATACATTTTCCTCGAATGTAAATGATATTTTATTTAAACTAGGGAATTTTATAAAATTTCACTATATTTTTAATATATCATATGTGTACACATAGGGAAAAAAGTATGTTACTAGTGGATATAATTGTCTATTTTGAGTTTAATAAATTATTTTCCTAATAGATTTATATTAAATTTTATTAATTATATAATGATATTAAATTCTTATTAAACACTAATGAGTATTTCACAAATTAATAAGAAACATTTAAATCATTTTAAAAATATTAAAAGACATATAATTTTAGTGATTTAGTGTGTGGGAAAGAATCATGTGAATATAACAAATTATTATTGTGTTATTAGATTAAATTCGAATTAAAAATTTATAATTTTGAATTTTAAGTCAAATTATGTTATGATTTTCAAAATTTAAATTAATTATATTATATATAAATAATATTTTATTAAGTCACATAAAAATACTAAATACATAAATATTGGAAAATGGAGAATATATAATTGAAAATTTCCTATTTTTATATTTATAGTCCATTGGGATCCATTTTTATTAATATTGACAAAATTATATTTTAATATTTATAAAAACCCAATAGTCTCCCTCCCAGATCCTATTAAAGGGAACCTCCCCTTTCACTTTATCACATCACATTGTGCCTTCTAGCTCAAAATTCCTCTATAAAATTTCCCCATTAACATCGTTTTACACATTCTATAGGTGTTAGTTTTCTCAAAATAAAAACTCTAGGGACATTAATATGTGATCAATATGATTTATTTTTAAGAAGAGAATGTTAGAGTTATTTTGAAATAAGTTGAACTAGAGGTAGGTGATTTATTTCACCATCTCATTAGTATTGCAGATGATTTTGTTTAGGACTCTATTAGATGAATTATTTAATCATTCTTCTCAATATCTATTTTTTAAAATATTTTTAAAAAATATTTTTACTAATACTTAATTACTTTTTAAATAAAAAATTTCCTAAATTGGAATTTTTTTTAAATTTTAATAGAAACTTTTTGTCATTTTCCAAAAAGGTATATTTTGACATTGTGAGAGGGATGTTTTTTACGTTATATGGCATGAACATGTTTCCCTTTTTTCAAGACTAATCATTTCATTGAATCAACCTTTACCTGTTTACTAGGTCATATTCAATGAAAATTCTTCATAAGTTCACAACTTTTAAAAACTGATTTCATAATGGAATTTTTATTTTCCTAAAAAACAATTCCATGTGATATTTCAAAATCATTTTTCATATATGATGAAATCCTTTTATGTTATATTATATTTAATGAATATATAATTCATGTATATAATCTTCATACATTCTATAGATGGTTTTTGTTTAGATGAAATGATTAAATTTTCAAAAAACCCATTTCTTTTTAAAGGATTATTAAATGTTGAAATATTTGTAAATCCAATTTATTATCATGGGTTTTGATATGATGAATATTTTGGGATTCTACAAAACACATATGTATGGTTTTCATTATGTGATTCGTGGGACCGAGATCTCTTTATATTTATTTGGGTAATGTATTATATCTCATGAGATAGTTATGAGAAATAAGTTGATGTTCTAGATCCTTTATAAGAAACAACTCCATGTTATTGATCCATTATGGGAAAAAACCCGATGTTCTTTTTCATTTATTAGAATCATGTCTATGTGCATGATCTACTATGGAAAAATTTTCTTTTTTTTTGATGTGATGGTATTTTTAGTTAAACATCACATATGAAATGGTTTCTACACTTCTGATGATGCCCCACACATTGATGACATATAATTATAGTTTATTATTGAATTATTGTGATTTATCATTCTTATTATTCATGTATTTTGAAATGTAAATGTTTTATTCACCCAATCATGATTAAAATATTTTTAATATTATGTATGGAATATGTATGTTATGGTCATGATATCATTCACTTATTCTTAGATTTTGATTTCATATGATCATTAATTAATATATTGAATGTTTAGCCATACCAAAAATCTATGAAAACCCTATTCATATGATTACTTTACCCAATTAATGTATAATTTTTTCGTGTATTATTTTTATAATGTGTATTATGAGGGAAGATAATTATACAAAATGTTAAAGATATTCTAGAAAATAAGATGATTGTATATGTATTCACCAAATATTTTTTTTTGATTCTTATGTGGTTCATATTATTATATATGGAATATTCATCATGATAAAACAATATTTATGTACGAAAATATGATTTTACTATAATTTGTATCATATTAAGGAATGGGCAATTATTATGGATTATGGTAAGAAAACAATTATTAAATCTTTTTGGATAGTTTTATGTAAAGGGTAATATCATGAAAATTTGGTAATGACCATGATTTTACTAAAGATCATGAATGACCTAGTTAAAACAGAAGACGACATAAAAGAAATTCTAATGATTTAGAAAACTATGAATGATTTTTCAAGATTATGTTTATTTATATTATGAATATAGTTTCTCAAAAAATAAATTTTTGTTTTATTTTGTGGATAAACCTGAAGTATTCTTATAAAATATGAATATGATGGACAATATAGTGATTATACACCTATGAAACCGAAAAATAGGGCCTCTGGAATGTACAATCTTATTACACTGATCATTAATCATTCCATAGATTTGATTCATGTTGTGATTAGAAATGATTAGAGGAAGAAACAATATATTGTTGAATATTTCAGGATGAAATATACACATTATTTTAGTGGATTCTCCAAATCCACTAATGACTCAATGATGGATCCCCTCTATTGGGAGGATATTTTTTGTTCTTCAATTCATAGGATGTGAAAGTGTATTATTATCTTTTTTATCACCTAGAAGGAAAATAGGATATGTGGTCAAATAATATCAATAATACAAGGAAAAAAAATAAATTTAATCTATGGATTGGTATGGGTTTAAGGGTATATTATTCAGTATGTAATTTCCCTTTATTCTACACCAAAATATAGAGAATGAATTTAATGATCTGAAGTAAAATGTTGATGAATCCATTGGTACCCATGTGGTATATTTTATAGGTATTTCAAGGAATTCCAATAGTTTAATAATATTTCTAGAATGAAAAATTGATAGACATTCTATCATCATAAAACAATGTATTCAAAAGTAATTATTTATAAGACACTTCAGTATCTATGGAGAAATGATTTTATGTGCACCCAAATTTGAAATAAAAATCAATGATTCCCACCATTTCTATAGTTTTGATAAAAAGAAATATCGAGACTAATAAAAACTCAAATAAATCACATTGTGGAAATAAATTACTTCCACCTAATTTCATGAAATGTTAATGGAAAAGTCAAGGGAAATGATTGAATGGAATTGCGAGGTGCAATAAATGTGGAAAGGATGTTATACATCCCATGAATGTTCAAAGGTGATTAATAGCTTGGTTAATGGCATGGAGGAAACTAATATGTCATCAAATGCACCTACCATTCTATAATGCTCAAATTAATGGAGTATTCCTATTATTATAAACAACACATGAATTTAACGGTTTTTGATTATCAGTTTCAACATCGTATTAAGCACAAATACAATGGTAAATATCATGTTATTATGGTTATGGAAGTATATTACAATAATAAAATCTTGAAAGGTAAAATTTTCATCCACTATAGATTAGTTAATTTATTATTTGATTCTAGATCAACCCACTCTATATTTATATATAATTTTCAATGGGTATCACTGTATCACCTCAATAATGAGATGTTTTGTTATCATTGAAAATAGTAATTTCTCAACAATCACATCTCATTTTAATATTTTCTCTATGATTTGTTACTATGGGAGAGTAAATCATATATGTATTTTGATTCCCAATATAGTTGAATTTTATGTGATTCTTAGAATGGATTCACTTTCTCAATTAGATCGCATATCATTTTAAGTTGAATAGATGTATCATTTTATATTATGAATGAAACTATGATCATCTATTAATGTGAGGATAAATATGAACTTGAAATTGTGATTTATTTTATTTTGTTGGTCATAATTTTTATAGATGAAGGTTATTTATCTCATATTATTAGTGGATAATCTCAACATTACGTATAAATCTTTTTTGTGGGAGTATTTTCATGTACTTATAGAAAAATAGTCAGTTCTTCCACTAAATAATGATGGTGAGTTTTCAATTAAACCCATAAAATTTTTCTTGACTATTCTAATGTGTCATTATAGAATGAACCCAATTGAATTTATGGAATTGAAAAATAAACTCTTAAATAATTTTGATTAGGCATTCATTTGGCCAAGTGCATCTCCTTGGGGTTTACGTCATCTGTTTTTTAGGAAGAAAGAAAAATTAGTTTTACATTTCATTGATTTTCTATAATATAAAAAATATCAATAATAATAACAACTATCCTCTATCCCATATATATTACCTTTTTGATCAACTATGCGGAGCACAATAATTTTCCGTGATTTACCTTCAATCTGGATATCCTAAATTGAGGGGTAATAAATAGGATAAACACAAGATAGAATTATGCACAAGAAATGGACACTTGGAATTTATAGTTTTTCCTTTTGTATTACACATTCCTCCACTATTTTCATGTATTTTAAAAATAGATTCCTTAAATATAACCATGATCAGTTTGGGTTAGTCTTTATAGATGATATTTTTGTATATTTAAAAGAGAGAGAATGAAAATAAAGATCAATTGAGGATTCTATTGTTGACCTTGAAAGAAAGATATGTTTTATGAAAAATATAGAAACTACATATTTTAGCTTCATAATGTTTCATTCATGGGTCATATAATCTCTAGCGAGGTTATATCAGTAGATACATCAATGATAGCAGTTATTTATACATTTAAAGGACAATTATAAGTTTTATAAATATATAGTATTCATGGTCCAGGTAGATATTATAAATGATTTATGGAAATATTCATCACAATTTTCTAATCGAATAAATAATATTACTTTAAAGGAGTTATGGTCATATGAATAGAGAAATGTGAAGATAATTTCAACTATCTAAAATGAATTTTTATCAATGCACAAGTACTCACACAACCTTATAGTAGAGAAATGATAGTAATATATTGTGATGAATCAATGAAGGTACTTTTATGTGTCCTTATTACAATTTAAATTGTTATAACTTATGTTTCATTTAAATTTGATGGTCAATGATAAAAATTAAAAAATTCATGATTTACAACTAAATTTAGTTAAATTTGTATTAAATTTGTAGAAGAATTATATAAATGTATAATGGTGAGACATATAAACAAATCAAAAATGTTTAACGTATATTTTTTATAAAAAAAATAGTCGAACATACACCAATGAAGTTAGTTAGAATGTTTTAATGACTATAGCTGCTTAATACATTATGACCCTTGGAAGGAGAACAATGTGGAAGGTTCTTTGAGTCGAAATGAAAATTCTAGCCTATCTATGATAAGTATCATAAAATATCCAATGTTTAAGGATTTGAAAAGGGTACACATAATAATATTAAATTAAGGGGATACATATTATATTTTTCAAATGATTTTTCAACAAACTATCCATGTGATGATTCTAGAGGTACAAAAGAAAATTATTGAGTTGTAAAAGTAGGAAAGAAATGTTGTTTTATATATCCATTATTTTGAGTGACTAAAACGGTTCAATAACCTTGTTTGTGTCCATCCCATAACAAAATTTTAAGAATTATATATTAGATGAGTCTCACAGTTCATCATTCACTATTAATACATGATTTATAACAATATATGGAAAATTTTATGAGTATTAATGGTGGAATAACATGAAATGAGATATTGGAGAATAAGATTCTAATTACATGGTTTTTTAGTATGCTATGTTTTACAGGAATAAGACAATGGGGATAATACAAACATTAAATATACCAGAATGGATATTGTAAAACAAAACCAATGATTTTTTTCATCAAACTCTCCCAAAAATATAAGGCCCATGATTTTTATGGGTAATATTCGATCACCATATAAAGTCGTCTCACTTTATTGATATTAGAGAACTGCACTCTCTTCACTAGGTTACAATAAAATCTATTAATCATGTGGTAATATATTAAGGAGTTCCACATTCCATCATATCTGATCGAGACACGAGGCATACCTTGATGTTATAGTGAATACTTTAGTATGATTTGGATAAGGAGTTCAGTTTTAGTATAGTGTATCATCCTTAGACATATGTTTAGTCCGATAGAACCATACAAAACCTATATTAAATCTTTATTACTTGTTATATGGATATCAAATCATGTTGGTATCAAAACCTCCCTCTAGTAATGTTTTATTAAAATAATAACAATCACTCATGCATTAGTATGGATCCTTATGAATCCCACTCTACAAATTTCTGTAGAAATACAATTTCATATAATAAATTGGGTGAAAAAAATATATTTGGACCTGATCTAGATATTGAAATTATAGATAAATTTATAATTAAATATCAGCACCTCAAGGTAGCTCATATTTGAGAAAATTTGTGTTGGCAATCGTCGATGTGATTTTGAAATCTAAGTTGGTGACAATGTTTTTCTATGAATTTCACCATGAACAAATTTTGACAAAATCAATAATAAAGATTAATTGATCCCTATGATTATCAAACCCTTACAAATTATTTACCACATAGGTATGTAGATTATCATTTATAAATTCCAATGAACATCTCTCTTTGTAACACCCAAAGATTTTATGATATGGATTCTTTATAATTCCATTGATGTCTTGTTTTGTATGCGACACCAATATTAGCTTTTATTGTAGGAAACACCGTCTTAACATGAGATATACACAACACTAATCATGGATTTTTCTACACATAGTTTCAAGTACTTTTGATAGAATTTATTTCATGCAAGACTAACTATAAGTGAGAAAAATATATTATAACTAAGACATTATATTGGCAAGTATTAGTATTATTATCTTACTTAAAAAAACAATTTAAATTAAAATATGTGAGCTTCTGAAATAATAAAATCACTCATTATGTATATAATATTGACATATATATTTAATTTATTCAATATATTTTTTTCTATTCATCATATTTATTTTATAGATATTATATAAGAACAAATTCAATTTTTCAGATAAAAGATGTACTTTTTAAAAAATACATCTTTACCACCTTTTGATGGTGAACCATTTTTAAATCTAGTTTATGAATATTTTATATGTTATATTTAAAATAATATTCCTATTATTTGGATTTGGGACATCAAAATTTACCTTGGTTGAAATTTTCGTATTTTTTTATGAAATTCATATTTTAATTAATACTGAAAAAAATTACATATTAATTTAACACTACCTTTTTTGAAAATTTATTTATATTGTTTGATTTTATTTTTAAATTTTTATAGTACAACATTATTTTTTATCATTTAACAAATTTTGGTCATTGGATAAAATTTCAAATTTAAATTGTACATAAAAATATTGCAATAATTTGAATTTTTTTACATCATAAAAACCTGATTTCTACTTTTGAGAATGAGTATTAATTTTAAATTGGTTACTGAATATTTTATGTTATTTATTTTTAGAAATTGATAATATATTTGGAATCAGTTATTCAGATTTTTTTTCAATAGGATACATTAATGTTTTGGAATATTATAAATAGTAACTATGATAATTTTCCACGATTTAATGTAAATCAGGTAAACGAGGGTAACAAACAATATGATCAAGATAATTAATTAACATAACAAAAAAATCTTATTAGATGAGTTAGATTACACCAATAAAACCTAAGGGTCAGAATTAATTCATTTAATTGTCTTTTTTCATGAAAGTGATGTATTTATAATTAAAACAAATGAAAGTGACAACATGTCCCACTCATATATCTTATAAGTATAATAATTTTAATATAGTGATAAATGTGATAAAATGATGAATATAAATACTATCTAGAAAGGTAATTAAATAATATAATTCATTTTTATTTATTTACAGTTTTTATAGATTAAATAATTACCATTAATGATGATACAATAATGATATGAAAAATATTTTTGTAATATAAATATAAAATAGATGGTTTTAAAAATAATAAAAGAAATATAATATTAAATAATTAATGTTCTACGTGAATTTTTAAGGGGGATATGACATTTTAGATCTGTATTAAATATTTTTTCATCAAATTTCGCTTCAGTGTGGAATTTTGTTAAAGCAAAATTAATGAATAGTTTCAAATGTGACAATATTGATATTTTATAAAAATAACATATTGTCAAATTATTTAATAATGAATAAATATTTATTAATGACAATGTTAAAATTATAATTTCCAAAATTTCATAATTTATACAATTATGAAAAATTAACAACACATAAGTAAACATTTATTACCGTTTATTATTTATAATATTATTTACACAATTTAAAATAAATAAATTAATTCATGATAAATCATAATGATAAGGATTAATATAAAATCAAAACATGTAAGAATTATATTACATATTATGATTTAAACCCAAACTCATCTTATCTATGATGTAATCCACTTTGGAGCCAATTTAATTTAAAAATTAATTTATCTTATTTTAACAGTTTTGGTATTTTGATGATTCCCCATGCTCTTTTAAAAGGGAAAAAATACTTATCTTTTTATCACACATAAAATGCCATTTTTATTGGCCAAACCACTCCCATTTCCTTTCCCAACATCCCTGAATTCATTCCGGAGGCCACACTTTAGGTATAAAGCCATCACAATGAGATCGTTTCTGCAAATAAAAAGAAGATACTCGAAAAAGAGGTAATTGTTTTATCACTATTTTCAAAATTAATTTCTTCATCTACATCATCTTCTTATGTTACTCCCATTCTAAAGTAATATATCTAGTATCTTTTTAAAATATGAGATTTAATTATAAATATGGGAAAACCTTATACATCTTTTTTCCATCCAAAAATAATAATATCACCATGCATGCGTATGTTCGACTTACCATATCCATGTCGTGGATTAATTTTTTTTCAAAAATACATAACATAGATCTATATAATGATGTATAAAATGATTTAAATAATAAATATAAAATTATAATTATTTTTTATAATTTATATACCATCAAATTCTATACCATTTGACCATTAAATGAATGATATCATCGTCTGTGCGTACGTACGACCTACTGTCTCCATGACGCGATGAGATTAATTCTCCACATTAACCAATCAAGAAAAATTAAAAAGTATATAAAATAAAAAATAATGAAATACAAGACATAATAATTCTATCGAAATTATATATATTTATATGTATATTACCTTCTTCCATCCAATTCAACAAGTAAATAGAAACATCGATCATGCGTACATACGACCTACCGTCTTGATGAACGTTGTATTCCATTTCATTTATGTATCTATTATATAAATTTCAATATAGAATATTTATGATATATAAATACTTTTTTACATTAATGAAGTTATTAAATCATGATCTAAGTAATAATAACATGAATAACATTCAAAACATGCATGATAAATATAATAATTATTAAGAAAAATATTACTTTAACATTTAATTCATATACAAATGGGTAATATAAACTCATAGGTGAATCATATATGATATAGTAAATATTATTATGGTTCTATTACAAGTTAATAATATTTTTAATCTGACTATATTAGAGTTTCAGACACATATATAAGAAATCGTAGATAAGGTATGGGATAATTTCACTACCACTTTATTATTCTGAGATTGTTTATACATAAGTATTTACTACCGTATATTTATCACCCATTTCAATGTTTCCTAAATATATAATATTATTTATATTAGTATACAACTTTTTAAATTCTATTTTACCCATTGGTGAATTTTTATTAAACTGTATTGAATGAATCATTCATTCTATTTCTATAAGAGGTACCTTTTGACTTTTCCAGAAAGAGTATGAGAATAATTTTATTTATCATATCCAACATGAACAGATTTTAAAATAATTATAAATCATTATATCCATGAATCTTACTCTACAATATTTCATGTTTTATTTTCAACCTAATTCTATTCTTTTAATAATGTGTTGCATTTTGAGAAAAGAAAACTTTTTTTTCATGAATAATGTTTGTTTTTCTCAAGAATTAATCTCAAGTGTTTTATCAAAATTATTTTCCATCTTTGATGACATCGGGTTATGATTATATAACTATTATTACGTTGATTTTATTGTGTTAATTTTAGATTTCATTTTATGGAATCCATTTATTAAATATGGATTATATTATGATCGAATAATGTTTAAGAAACCCATTTTATTTCATTCGTTATGCTATCATGAATGATTTATGCTATTGAGTCCCATTTATGAATGATTTTATTATGATAATCGTGGGACCCATATATCCCATAATTGCATTAGTTTCCAATTTTAATCTCATGAGATAGTCATGTATGTAAGGGAATATAAATCTGGTTTATTAATACAGGGCTAGAATGATAAGTGAATCTGATTCTGTAATAAGTGGTTGGAATGGAAGGTAAACCTGGTTCAGTAATGGAATTTATCCACTATAATGGAATTGTATGAAATTCCTTGGCTACTATGGATATCATATTATGAGATTATTTGATTTCCAAAAATCCAGGTCTTATTCCAATGTTATTTTATCATTGTTAATGTTCCCTTATTATCTATGCCTTATATACGACCACGATTTATTTCGTGACTCAGGATTTTGATATTTAAACTTCTTGTTAATGTTTTTAAATTTTTTAAATGGTTTGTTTTATTTGTAAATTTTTACTCTTATAGAGAATTTGTGCTACCCCTTTTTATGTCTTATTTTACCCAGGATATAAAGAAATTTTTGGGGTATGAAAACAAAAGGGGAAGATCTTTATTTAATATATTGAATATATTTAACCATGATAGAATATTATGTTCCATTTTTATCGAGACAATAAACTAATAAATTCTTATGGTGTATATAGGTTTAATTAATTATATATTATATAAAATAAATGTAATGTCCACGTGCATCATGCTTGAGTAGTAACAGCTAGTATAAGAGTGAATCTTTAGTTAACTATTTGATAATAGGATGCAAAAACATTAGTGAGAACCCAAGAGATATTTATATGGTATATCTAAGGATGTCCCTAAATTTATGCCTAATTATAGGATACAATCTGAGAATTATGTTAATGATCCTGAAAGAATTAGGAATAATCCTAAGATGTTAGATATTTAATGTACTCCCACATGATTATGTTGTTTTTCTTATAAGAGTTTTTCCTCTCACAGTATTCTTTTTCGGTTTTTGATAATGGATGGAATCTGAAGGAACAATGATAATGACAAATGCACTAGAAAATGAAATCATTGTACTCCAATGAAAATAAATGTTATGGGAGATGTAATTCAAAATCTTATTTATATACTTACCCATGCATTGAAACGTTCTAGACATCCAAATGAGTAGAGAATGGAACAACATTATGTTTAGTCCATCCTGAGGAAACATCCACCTTATTTTAGTGGTTCATTTGATCCAAATATTTCTGATCAATGTATCAATACAATTTAAAATATATTTTCCATACATCATTATTTGGAACATTAAAGATTTATATTGGTTGTTTATCGTTTAGAATAACAAGTAATATAGTGGTAGACTCTAATCAAGAATACAAGGCAGCAAGATGAAATTGAATCCATGGAATAGGATGAGAATAATAACTTATTTTTCAATATGTACATTTATCATATTCATTGAAACAATATCCTAAATGAGTACAATGTGATTAATAAAAAGTATGTGGAATATGTGGGTATATACGTGGAAAATTTTACAGGACATGAAAGGTATGCTTATGGAATTATCATCAAACCAAAAAGTAATTTTGATCGATTTATCAGCGGCTTAAAACCATGTGTTTGATGGGAATTAGCTATAGTAGATTTTAACATCTACGAAGTGATTTTGCGTTGTGTTTTCATGTTATAAATGGAAGTTGGTGCGACATAAGAATATCATGGTTTTTGACATGAAATGAATGAGAGAGTTTAGTGGAATATCTCAAAACAATGGTGAAAAGAAGATGAATGTTTCCTTATTCTGAATGTCTAGAGAGAATCGTGGTGGGGATTTTCATAAAGGGAGTATAAAATTTTTGAAGAGGGTAATATAAAGTCATTGAGAATTGACTGCTGACATAATGTGATTTTTTTTCTAACTATGTGGATAGATAAAAGATGACATAGAACACACCACCCACACTTCAATTCCACATGTTCAAGGAAATTGATAATTATTTTAAAAAATTATATAATCTAATGGTTATGGATGACTATCAATGTAAACAACCTATTAAGGCCAATGAAAATGGGAAATAACATGCAATCACTATTGGAAATGTTGAGTATGACAGTGAAGTAGTGAATGATTATGTGTTTATGTATTTAGATTCCAGAATAATGTTGTATGATATCTTTTATGGTATTATGGAATATTTTAATGACTATGTATTTGTCCATTGTGTTTTTACATAATTATATGGTACCAATAACCATGAAATGTGATTGAAATATTTTTGGAAATCACATGATCTGAGAATAATGAAGGTATAAGGAGATAATGAGATGTTTGATTTTATTAATGACCCCATGGATGATATAAGGAAAAAGTGATATCATGGGTTGAGTATGTTGAATTTTTGGTATTATTTCTGTGTGGAAAAGGATAAGTTTCACCAAATGAATGTTATAATAAAGGTTCTACATTAATTCACATTAATGTCATGGTTCTTGAGAATACATGATTATGATATCCACATGTTTGGAATGTGAAAACCAAGAACTACCTTACGAGATTTGGGAGAAAAATGTTAAGTGAATTTAATTCACTAATTGTTAATGATTTATATTTTCTATTTCTGGATGAATATTAATGTAATCCATTTAAATATACTATATGTTATATTCTGATTAAAGTTTGTTAGATTAATATATTATATCACTATAGGTGTAATTTTTCATTTTTGATAATCTATGCTAACCATTTGGTTGAGATATATAGACTAACCTAACATTCTATCGCATGATATGGTAACTCTTCTAGACTGATAAATTCAACTTCATTTCTTCAAATATGATATGATGTGGATATTTTTCATGACACAAACAATGGTGAGATCGTACCAAAACCAAGTAATTATTTATTATCAGTATAAATTATACAACATTAAGGAATGTATATTGAAAACCAATAACGTTATCGTAGTACCTGATTATCTGATGAATCATGTGTTCATTTAAATAATTGGAGATTTATGCCTTTCTGATTTTTTAATTTCTCCAAACCTTGTTCTCTGTCACTATCCATCAGAACATTATGGTTATTTTTTTCATATCCTTGTTTTCATTTCCCCCCTATGTTCTCTTATATGTAAACACAATGGTCAGTTTCTTTGAGTAACTATTATGTTTCTTACTTTCCTTTTTAAAATGATGTTTTCATATTCATTTTTTTGATGTGATTTTCTATAAAAGAAAATATTCAATTAGTAAATGTAACGACCAAAAATATTATTAATTAAAATTCTTCTTGATCTAATTAAATGTATTTTTATATAAAACGGTTATATAACCAATTCACTTCTTTGGTTTTTTTAATTTAGATTTCAAAATATTGTTAATAATTGTTACCATTTATAATATATCCCTTGATCATTGATAACATGATTAGTATAAATATAGGGATTTACCAAATATAAGTAACCAAGATAAAGAATGTGATTGCCTCATCTAGTAGGATTTCTCTGTATGAATCCCATTTTTCAATTCTTGGAACATAGGTGATGTCATTAAGCTTCGCTCTGGTCCAATCCCAAGATGATCCCCAACACGTTAACCTCAAATAAAACAGCCTATGGGAGATGTGGATGTTAATAGAGATTACCAATCGAGCGATGTTATCTGAGCCTACTCTAGAGTCTTTCACCATTACACACCTTACCCTTAGGTCTTATGCAGGTTTTATAAGGGGTTACGTAACATGATTATTTCACAATGATTACATGCGATATTTTTTTGTATAGAAAAAATAATATACATTCAATTTATTATTTTTACATTGTAAATAGTTTTTAAATCACAAATAGTATTTTTAGTTAAAATTCAACTAAGAAATATATTTTCATGAATTAGTGTATTTTTTAATTAAATATTATTTTAATAAAATATTATTAATTAATTACATTTCATTATATCTAATAGATTATATAATTTTTATGAATAAAATTATTATTTTTTTTATGGTTTGAATGTCATTTTTTGTCAAAAAACATGAATTTTCGGTATATGCCAGTTTCTATTTTTAAAATAAATATTCAAAATTTAATAAAACTAATTATATAAAATGGTTGTCATTTTTTTGAATTAAGAATTTTAAATTATCCAATGACTAATTTTTCAAAATTTTATGTGATAGTCGGATTTTTGTGTAAAAATTAAATACACTTTATTTATATAATCTGTTTTATGACATAATAATGAAAAAATAATGATGTAATGAAATAAACATATGAGTTGTTTGTCTAATAATTTTTTTACCATTAAAATAATGAGATTTTTATTTTTTTTTGATTCATTTTATGGTGCCTTATTATACCCTCTAAGACTAATAAAACATTTTAACTTTAAAAATGATTTCCTTGTTTGTGTGACTCACCTCCACATAGGAATGACAAATATTTTAATAATTTAGGCCACAAGAATTATAAAATAATGCCTTCCACTCCCATTTAGAAACAACTATTGGTAGAAACCATGGGTTGTTTTGTGGGTTTGGGTAGTTTAATGTGTTCTTTCCAAAACACAAATAATAAATAATTCTATCTCTTTTCATGTATTTACCCACCCATGTTACCTCTTCATATTCATTGAAATGCATTGGAGCTCGAACAACCTCTAACATCCTCTCTCTAGAATCCTCCCAAGGCGCCCGACGCTCCAAAGAATCCTCTCGCAAGCCTCTACCATGCATTTGGGATGACACATCCAAGTAATGTTTTTCATCTTTTCTCATTTTTGTAAAAATTTCATTAGTTTGTTACGCCATTATTTCAATTAAAAATTTTGGTGTATGGTTTATAACTTCCCCCATACTTCCCTACATATTTTTGAATGTCTAGAGACCCCTTTTCCCATTATGTCTTCCCAAGTTCAACCGTTACCATGAAAAAATTCCGTATGATATTTCTCTCTCCTCATTTACATTCAATATATTCTTTTGTATTGTGAGTATAAATTTCATTAAATATGTTAGGACATGTATCTTTATGATCCTATTACTTTTTATTTTATGTACATGGTATTATACACCCCTTTCTCTCTCTTCAACAATTTTTATGAATTCTTATGTTACGTCATTATGTTGTCGAAATTTCACCATGATTTTCTAAGCCAAAGTCATTATGTTGGGATGACCATGCTTGTTTCCCTATCAAGGGTATTCATCATTATTCACATTTATTATTTGTTATAAAATGTCATTCATTAATTCCACATTAATTTATCGTGGAATAAATGATGATGTTTAATGAATCCATGTTATATGATCCATGTGGCACACTTATGCATCAAATAAAATCATTAATAAGGGTGTGCCCCGATAGCACTCCAATGCATTGGGTAAAGATTAGTGTCATGATATATCAATTGAAATGAGGGTTTAATCATGCTAATTCAAGTACAAGGAGGGTTTACTCATGCTCCATGCACAATAATCCATTGATCATGCTAATATCAAGACAAATGTTATTTCCACATTTCCATGTTATGATAATCATGCTATATCATGCATTTATGTTATGTATCTCTTATTCCCAGTTAATATGGCTATTTCATTACATGTACTATATTTTTTATTTTATTTGTTTTTTACTCCCTTACTGTGATTTTTAAATCACCCTTTTCTTATGCATGTCCTGATGTTATCCTATGAAATTCTAAGTACGAAAGAATGTGTGTGGTCATGTAAAATAAATTAATAATAAATATGTTTATTTCATGTTTTATGTGGTTATGTAATGTTCATAATCTCCAAATACAATATACCTCCTGATTTTCATTGTTATATCAATTGAATGTTTTATGTACTAAATTTTATTTATATGTAAAAAAAGAGCAGGGTTATTGTTGTTGGTATGAGAGGATTGGTTTAGTTATTTTTGTGATTATGATTAGAAATACCTAGTGAAAGCCTTAGGGATAAGACTAAGTATAATAAAAACATCCTTAAATTATGGTGATTATTTAGTATGTTGTGATTCAAAAAAATACATCTCAATTTGGATACGATTAGGTAGAGGAAGCTCTGGAAAAGGTGTATCAAGGGGTAAAACCCAAAAAACCCACTTTGTGATAGAATCAAACAAGAACTTGTGAGTTAAAATTGGCCATATTTCACTCTTGGTTATGACACACCCATGTAATATGATTTGGTAAATTTTTTAACTTAATATGTACCATTATTATTAGAATAAAAATATCCATCTAAGAATATATGTTGGGAATTACATCATGGATAACATATACTGAAGCCTATAAATTCATAAGTTAAGGAAATAAAAGTAATTTATAAGTCATAAATTTTTGTGTTTGTATTAACCTTTATTGTTTTAATGCTATCATTTTTTTATTCAAGACAATGGATGGTTATTGAAGGATTCTGTCTAACAAATGATGCGAGGATCAATGTGATGACTATATTAATGAGATTCCAAATCCTATGGGAGTGGGAATCACAATCTTTTTTGTAATACACTCTCATTTAACTATTTGTTTCGAATATAAACATAGTTAAAGAGGAACATTATACCCCCCTAATAAAGAACATGTCACAATTGATTGCTTTATAAGATAAAGTCCACCTACTTTTAATGGATCATTTGATCCCTCAATCACCAAAAAATGGATCAAATACATTGATTAGTTATTATAAATCCCTCAGTGTTCCGAAAAAGATAGGGTTCTTCTGGATGTTTATCGTATGGAGGGTGAAGCTGATCAATGGTAGAAATTGATCAAAAATACCAAGCATGATGTAGTGATTGAGGTGTTGGAATGGAATGATTTCAGGATTTTTTTTCAATAAATATTTTCTGTACACCCTCCGATATAATATGGAAAGTTACTTCTTTTCCCTAATAAAAAAAGATGATGAATCTGTCAGATCATACAAAGCACACATCACAAGGCATGCGTGATATGCCTCTGCCACTGTCATTACCCCAAAATAAAAGTTTGACCTATTCATTGGTTGGATAAAACCTAGCTTACAAGGAGCCCTAGTGTTCAGTGACTTCGAGAGATATGAGGAAATTTCCTGATGATTCATGATGATTGAAATGTAGATCAAAGAATTTCATGGGTATCATGAGGATAAAAAGAATAAGGTGGACTTTAATTTTGATGGTTTGAGGGATAAATCTAACGGTGCTAAAAAATCCAGAACCCCACTTACCAAAGGTGTGGATAGAAGCCCAAAGAAAATTTCCTAAAGGGGAAAAGGAATTGAATTTGGGTTGTAAGAGTAGGGAACCTATCCATTTACTGTCGGCAAGAAAAACCTGCAGCTACGGCTTAGTAGAGGAATGCTTCGTTCAACCCTCAACATGTTGTCCATTTCTTAAAATTCAAAGAACCATGGATCATTGCAGACTAGTTCTCTTAGCCAAGGGTTTTTTTGAGGCAACCCACAACCTCCAAGGTATAAAGGTAGAGATTTTCAATCACTACCGTTGAAGTGAACCCCGAAAACAAAGTGGTGACATATATTCTAGTTAGTAATTCAAGAATAGTGAACAATCTTTTTGATTCTGGTTTTACGCATTATTTTATATCCCGAAAGTTTAGTTAAAAAAAGACCAACAACACAAAAAATTAGGGAAGTAAAGATGTTGGTGAGAACTCAAAATAGGTAAATAATTTCAACCCAGGAATATAACTCTTCCCATATCACAATTTTGGATTGAACATCCCAAAAAACATGTCGTACTCCCTTTAGAGGAATTTGATGCAATTCTTGGCATTAATTGACATTCATTATATTGATCCAATATAAATTATTGTGTGGGGGGAAAATCAAACCCACAAGGATAATCTACCCCTGATTATGTACACGTGAAAGCTATTGGATGAATCTTCATTAGCACCAACATCTCAAGTGTGGATATTACTACCCTATGAGTGCATGTATATTTCTCAGATGATTGATTATTAGATGGAAAACCTTCTTTTTAGACATTCTAATTGTAAGGGAATTCACAATAGTATTTCTCTTAGAATTGTTTGGCCTTCTTACAAGAAGAGAAGTTGAATTATTCATTTATCATATACCCAGGCCATTTCCATTATCCAAGACACCATTTAGAATGGAAGTTGTGGGGTTTGAGGAGCTGAAGAAACAATGAAAGGAAAATCTGGATAATGGGTTTATATGCCCAAGTGCTTCACCATGGGGTGAACCAGTCCTCTTCATCAAGAAGAATTATGGGTAAATGTAGCTTTGTATTGATTATCATGAGGTAAAAAAATTACAATAAATAACAAGTATAATTTTTCCCAAAGTTATGAATTGTTTGATTAGCTACGTAGAGCACAATACCTCTCTAGGATGGATTTG